>CM031244.1:82667236-87667236 GCA_018340775.1 Taxus wallichiana var. yunnanensis | reverse complement strand
ATGATCCTTATATTTAGCATTTTCAAAACTTTCTCTCGAATTGTTTCATATTTTTTGGATTGCATTTCCTTTTTTAGAAAAGTAACTTTTGGTCAAGCTTGAGAGGTATAGAGTGTTGCATCTCTTTTGGTTTAAAATATTTCAGCTCATCATAAGAATATGCCAACACATCTAAATACTTTTTCAACAACAAAAAAAAGTTTCTCTTTTCCTCGATGAGAAACACTTTCCTATATTCATAAACCGAGGTTGTTTCTCCATTCTAATATTTACCTTCTCAAAATAAACAATTATCCTAAGATACTCCTTAGCTTTATCTTTCACAAATCTATCATGTTTATCAAACAATTCTTCAAGTGAGACTAGGCCCTTAGGAATATTATTACCTTTTAGCATGAGCACTCCATCAAAATCAACCTCTTTAACTTCACCTTTTTCTTCCTCTAAATTTGAATCATGGGGTGAAGAAGTACTTCCTTCAAATAAAATGTTATTAAAATTATCTCATTGCTCAAGGAAAGAGAGGATATGTTTATCATCATTTAACACTTGCCAATGGTTGGCATTATCAGGCACACTTGGCCTGCAAATCATCTCAATAGAATATTTATCTTTGTCAAAGGAAGGGTGTGGTATTAATAGAGAAGATGACATAGAAAGAGAATCAACTTTTTCATTTTTTCATGGGGAACAACTTGTATAGAGAAAGCATCAAAGGATTCAATGCAATCCCACACTTTGTTCCTATAATTTTTGAGCCATGGATTCTTCACTTGGTATTAATTTTGGACTTATTTCAAAATTACTTCGCATCTCCTAGGAATTTCAATTTCTTAATGCCCATGGACTCAGTTGTGTCCATGCCTAAGAGAAGAGATTCATATTCTATAGTATTATTGGTATTTTCAAATTAGAGCTTGAAAGCAAAAGGAAACAACTCACCTGATGGGGAAATCAAAACCACACCAGCTCTGGAGCCTATAATGCAATGAATTCCATCAAAATCCATATTAAAAACTTGTATTCATATTATTCCAAGATAACAGAACATCATCATCTCATCCTGGAATTCATGAAGTAGTTCATGTGTCCACTATCTTAATAAAAATATCATCTCTAGGATCTTCATATTTTTACACTTGTGTACTTAACTTTTCTCATCCTCAACAACATTTTCATTTGGCCCTTCAATAGAATATTTTCTGAAGACTTGTCCATATATATTTGACCTCCCAAATCTCTCTGAATATTCTACTCAACAACATCCCATATGAGGCTAGAATTTCCACTACTAAGATAGTCAATAAGACTTTCTTTTCAGGAAAATTAGCTAAAGAAACTTGGGCATATTTTATTCTTCCCACAATTGGGACTTCTCTTCTTTAGTCTCCAAAGAATAGAATTGGCCTTTAGCCCATGTTAGGGTGATACCAAGGGAATTAACTACTTTAATTGGCATCACATTGTCAGAAGCACATGAGTCTATGATACAATTATTCAATTGGTAGCCTCCGATGAGAAGAGAAAGGTAGAATGGTTCAATCTTGTTAGTATTTGATGCACTTAATGCTAGCATGTTCTAGGATGAAAGGAAAGGAGGAATTGGTAGTGAACCTTTCAGAACAACTTATGACAATATTGGGCTTTGTGTTACTACCTTTAATAAAGTAGGCTAGTTTATCAAATTGTTCTGGATGGTTTTACAAATATTTAGACTCAAAAATTTGGACCTTAGACCGTTTGACAAGGTCTATGATATCGAAAGAGGAATAAGTATACATCTCTGAGGTGGTGGAAGATTTTAGAGGTTGGAGGAGACATTTATTTTGAAGTGGGGGATACTTTGGAAATAGAGGTAGGTTTGGAATCTACTGTAGGTTTATTGCTTACCTCATAAATTTTTCTAGAAACATTCACCATTTTAGAAGTAGTATTAAAAGGCTTAGAAGAATAAGCTTTAACGGAGGTAGAATTAGGAGACTTACTTTTTCAGCTGAGGTCTTCTTGGTTTCCACAAGATATATCTTTTATTAACTCGAGTCTATATAAGGTTGAAGTATAACTCCTTTATTGAATATTTTGTTAGGTAGATTCATCATGGGAGAATCTGCATCTTTCTTCTTCTTTGAAGTAGTAGTAGAACTTTAATTTTTGGATTGGGAACAAGTGAACACCACACAAGAGAAACTTGGTGCATTATCCTCTTAAATTTCATCCCCAGATGACTATTCAAATTACCCAATATCAGCATCATAAAATACTTCAATTTCAATCCAATTATCTTCTTCTTCATCATTTTCTTGTGTATCACAAGATGAATTGATGAGGGGATCCTTTAGAGAAAGTATTTGGGGGTTCTAAAATTATTCTTTAATTCTAAAAAGTTCCCTTCCTTGGAGCATCTCTTAAATTATTTTGTGCCAGCTATTTTTAGAGTGTAATCAAATAATTTTCCAATTTCTAAAATAGGGGGTCCATGGAGGTAGAATTGGAACTTTGACCCTTTTGTTTTCCACTTAGAATTTTTTTCTTTTCCGTAAAGAATTAATTCATATTTTACTTCATTGGAATATTCTGAGCTTTTCTAAGATTCGTAGGCAAATATCTTTTGAGGATGAATCCTACCTCACATAATTGAGTGTTGATGAAGAATATTTTCACATTATCATCAGAGATCAAATACTCAAAGGGTATCCTCTTGATAAACCTATTATAACAAGCTAAAAATTTCCTCGCAGCCTCAATGGGATCATTTTTCATCTGAATCATCTAAACTATGAGGTATTGACAATTTTTAGTAGATTCAAACCTTTCTTCAAAGATAGTTTTGATGGCATTCTAGTTAGTGATGGAACCATCTGATAATAGATAGAACCAATCCACTTCCTTTTCTTGTAGAGATTCTAAAAAAACATTTACACATCTTCATGTTCTACTCCTAATACACCACATGTTGTGATGAATGCCGCTAGGTGTTCTTCTCGGGAGTTGTGAGTCGTCACTGTAAATTTAAGGAAACTCTTACGATATCCCTTTGGTAATTCATGGATAGGTGGAGCGAGGGTGAGTGGACCTATGTTTCTACCCCATGGCACATTTTTGGAGGCATATCTCTTTATTCCACCATCATTACTTATTATTCTACTTCTACTTCTGCTTCCCTAAGTTATTCATCAATATCTGGGAATTCTATGTCCAATGGATTTGGAGAAATTGGAGAAACCAAAGATGAAACTAGAGGAGTTTGATTAGGATATTCAACACCACTTGAGATACCAATGTGAGAAGTCATGGGAGGAAGGAGGTGATGATAATTTATTATTTACTCATGTTTTCTTTGGAGTTATTCAAAGGTAGGATCAATTTTTCCTCTTTTCCTCTCAGACCTGGTGTATCTACAATCAACCAATTTGTAGACTTTAAATCAACTCAAATCTGAATTTTATCAAGCTCTCCTTTGTTAAATTTGATCTTGTCTTTCTCTTTCCAAATATTTTGCATGTTCTTCTTCAGAATCTAGAACTCTTGTAGCTGCGTGGTAATGAAATAAATTCACTCTATTATGCCAAATGGCCTCTCTCTCAATTCGATGCAATATCTTCTTGGGTATGGAAAATAATTTCAAGTCTTAGGAATGGGGGAGGACCAAGAATAGCCATTAGTGGAAGGCATAAGGCTCAATGGATTTTAAGATTTCATAATTTTTTTGTTTTTTAAGATATCTTATTTTTTTTTTTTGGAACATATATTTTTATGGATTTTGTGGTATTTTATATGGTGCGTAGACAACCAAATCTTCCCATAGTGGGTGCTAAATTTTTTGGCAAAATAATTTTTGGGTAGGAAAATTGTGGGATTTCACCAATGCTCTAGGACTAGGTCCCTCTACTTGAATGGGGCATATCCATTTATTGAAAGCAAGGAAATAAATTTAAACTAAACTAATTTTTGGGGGTGACCTGTAGACCAAGGATCACACGAGAATACTACCCTAAACCTATGGCAACTTCTTGTATGGTATACATTGGAGGAAATTGTTTTAGAGAGGGAGATAGGAAATGGGAAAAGGAAATGTATTTTAATCAATGAATAATGTAGTATATTTCATTACATTAAAATAAAAATAATTCACTTGTATCAATTAGAAGAAACAATTCATAAAGAAAGAGTAACAATCAACAAGAACACAAAGTTTTTTACATCATGTTGCACAATTTGTAATGATCATGGAGTATAAGTTAAGATGGAGATAGACAAACAATAGACAAGAGAATAAAGGAAATTAAGGCCCTTGTTTCTAGAAAGAAAATGAGAGCTAGTAAACAATAATTAACCATCCCTTTACAATGAGGAGGTCATCTCCTTTTATAGCTTTACAATCCATCTCTTCATCTACCCCCCACATGAATTTTCATATTCCCATTACAAGTGAATTTTCAAATATCCTTAGGAAAGAAAACATAAGTCCCCTTTCTATAATTACAAAAAATATCACATAGTCACTTTAATGAATAAGACATAAATTCATTGTTACATACAATGAAGAATTAAAAGAAAGGGAGTATGAGAAGAGTGAGATAGAAGAAGGAGAAAGAGAATGGAGAAGGATGGAGAATGACCCTTCTACCTCTAATGCTTTAGGTGGAAATTCAATTAGTTTGAAATCAATCCATGTTGCTTCTCTAGCAAATCATGTGACTATTGGTGTGATATTTTCTAACTAAGGGATGTGACTCTCGTATCTTCGTTGAAGGAGAAGGGGTCTCCTACCTCTTTCTAAACCATTTCTTGAAAAGGAGTCACAAGCTCTTCCAAATAGGTGTTTTCACTGATATGAGGGGACCCAAGATATTCTACATTTTTTCTTATATCTTAAAGAATTCCTTAAGCACTATTCTCACACTCCTCGAGCTCTATCAAAGCATATTTTTGTACATCACACCTTATAGTCATGGTGTGAAACCAAATACGGGACAAGTTATCAACTGGGTCTATGAACACATTTTTACTTATCAAGAATGAGGTTTCAAGAATCCCCATTTTATAGGTCAATGGGAGAACACTATCCCATATCATCTTTTCTTTCTCCATTTCTACCCTAGTGCCTTTGATTCTTGAGATGGTACCTAAAACAAAATGGAATAGAGAGAGGACCTCCAAAAAATTCACACTCCCTTTTTCAATGATCTTCCCCACCCACTTGTTTTATTCTCTCTCATTGTAGTCATATTTTATACCCTTAGACCAATAGTCTAAACCCATGCACACTAGCCTATCACCCAACGGGTGCTGGGTGCTCACCCGAGGCACGTGCGGGTGTCGAGTCTCTCCTTTATGTGATTCTTATGAGAATGCATCATCTTATAACAGATATTTAAATGGAAATGAGTAGAAATAACCATGCCATATCCTAGAACAAGTTATCTTATTACATCTAGAAAAGGGAAATAACAAGCAACATAAGGAAATAGCTCATACAGAAAGGAAATACATTAGTATACTTCCAAACACATAGATGATTTATAACAGAGCATTGTATTCATATTAAGAGATTCAATAACCACATTACAATCCCTTGGGTTCATAACAGACCCCCATATAATAATGTAGAGCCAAGTCATGCATCAGAACTATACCATGTTCATCACATTACAAAGAAAAATGTAGACCCATTCCCTAAATGCGCCATCATCCCTATATGCTCCTATTCCCAACCCATAGAATCCTCCATTCATTTCTATAGAGATTTACCTCTCTTCAATCTATATATTTCTTCTATCGGGTGTTTTTATTTATAACCTTAACACCCACCGACATGCCTTTCAGAAGTTATAGATCGGTCGCTAAGTGTCGAAGTGGTCCTCCATGGGAGCATGCCTTTCCAGATCCAAGCTCTCCACTTCTTGCAATTATGTCTTCTAGAACCTTCTATCATATGCCTAGAATATTCCCTTTTTGATCCATAGTCTTCAAAGCTATCACCTTAATCACAAGGTTCATGCTTTTATCATGTGTTGCTCGAGATGCCTAATGCAGCTAAGTATAAAACATGTTTTTCCTAGCGCGTGCACCGTGGGTTTTGCAAAAAAACTTGCCACAACCCTTCCCTACATGCCTTCAACCTTATTTCCCTTATTTAACTAGGTCCCACACACCCACACATCTTCTTATACTTAGTTGATATTTTGGGGCCCAACATCACCCCACACTATGCTTGTTCTCTGTCCTCAGAAACACTCTTCAATAAAGAATTAAAGAATGGTGGATCCTTACAAATGGTTGGAATGGAAGAATAAAGGAATGAAGAAATGGGGAAAATAATGAAATAATGGGGAACTTTATTTCGGAGGAGGAGAGGGAAATCCTTCCCTAATTTTTCTTCTAACTTTCCCCAAGTGTCAACCTTGTTCGTGCTTCATGTGAGAGGTCCCCACAGGGAACTCACTTCTTCAAAACTAAGCTCCTCTCCCTTACTATTCATTGTCATCATAATATCCTCCAGTTGCTTGCCCAAATCCTCAAGCACATCCATTCTCCAAGTGATTTGAGGGTATAATTCCTTTAGTCGGTTCTTGATTGAGCCTTGCAAGGTCTCAATGGCTTCTGATTTCTTTTCTACCTCAGCTAGGATCTTGTCTCACTCACACCCTATTCCCCTTGTTATTTTCTTGGAAATCCTTGAGTTCCACTTCATGGGTGGCAACTAAGATACTTGCCACTTATTGACACCCTTAAAATTCCCCTCATTTTTCAAGTCAAGCTCTTGAAATTTTTGAGTTGGTGCCTTTGAGAGATGTTTGAGTAGAGTGAAAAGTCTGGAGAGATAGAAAAATTTGTGCTTTGAAGAAGTGGGTGCTCATTTGCAATCTCACCTGTTAATTTAGAATCTTGTAGTCCACATGGTTCCCATCTAGATGCTTGAAATTTTTTTCCTCCATTCGAATGAAATTTTCAAATCCTTCTTCTATGGCTATGGATCGCATCGAGCTTGGTATTGTTTACAATTCTTCTTTCCACGAGGAGCAGTTTTTTTCGTGCATAAATGGTGGAGCTTCCCCTCCTTTGTATTTTTGATAGTCATCAATGAGATGTATCTTCCCTATCAATTTTTTTCCCTAGCATCCACGAGTACATGGACATCTCTAATTGGATGTGGGAAGGCGGGTCGTCGGGTCACTTTTGGAATTTTGGTTTTGTATGAAGAAAGGCAATGTTCAATCGAGGCCCAAATTGGATAAGTATAAAAGGACCGTGAAAGGTGCCACGTGTCTCTTTGGTGAACTTTTGGTATAGTACACAAAAGTGGAGACTCCAAATGTGTGCAAGCCCTCCATGTGGTTAGATTCTGAAAAGATAAAGCCAACCAAAATTGACTAGGTATAAAGAGTCGACGGAAGCCTTCATGCGTCTCAATGATGCACCTCCAAATGCCAAGTTTAATGCAAGATCCTAAGTGAGCATAGACTTGCCACGTGCCTCATCAGTGAAAATTTAGAAGTGAGACCCAAAGGACAGACCCCAAATGAGTGTCAACTCTCCATGTATTTGGAGCATCAAAAAAGTTAAATCAGACGTTGAAAGGTCTAAGGCTAGTGGAGAGAACCACGTGTCAACTCGGTGTAACTTTAGAGGTGAAATACAAAGTGAGCCCCCAAACAAGCACAAAGATTCCATGTGTCCAGAACCCAACATAGTCACTCCTAAATAAGTAAAAGGGACCCAGCCTAAAAATGGAGAAAGAGGAGCGGGTTCAAATCGGTTAAGTACAAAAGGATTGATTTAACGATGCCATGTGTCTCATCAGCACACCTTCAAGGGTCTAAGCACAAAGAGGTTCCCCAAACATGAGCAAACTCTCCATGTGTCTCATCAACACAACTTCAAAGGTGGGGTCCAAAAAGATACCCTCAACTAGTGCTAGCTCTCTATGTGTCTAGGGTCCAATGGAAGTCAAATGGGCGGTAGACCCAAATCAACTAAGTATAAAAGAATTGGTGGAGCTCTCCACATGTCTCAATAATGCACCTAAAAGGGTCGAAGCCAAAGATGGTCCCCCAAATGAGTGTTAGATTTCCTTGTGTCCCATGTCTAAAAAGGATATAGATCCGGCCATTGAATCAGCTAAGTATAGAAGGGTTTATGGAAGCCTCCACGTGTCAGCTCGGCATAACTTCAAGGGAAAAATTTGGAGGCAGGTCCCAAATGTGCACTAAGCCTCCATGTGTCTAGGGTCAAACATATGGCCCCGCCAAAAAAAAGGGACTTAGCTAAAACACAAAGAAATAAGGCGAGGCAAGTGGAAGGAGCCACGTGTCTCTTTGGTGCTCTTTCAAGAGGAAAATACAAAGTGAGTCTCCAAATGAGTGGGAAGCCTCCATGTGTCCTGGGTAAGGCATAAAACTTTAGGGAAGGTGGGCCGGTGGAGAAATTTGAGATTTTGAGCCTTGTTTCCAAGAGGTAAAAAGTTAAATGTTGAGCCCACATCAAAATTCAAAACGGAGAGGTAGGTTGGTGGAGAACTTTGAGGTTTTAAACCACGTTTCTAAAGGAAGTCAAATTATAAAGTAAGTCATGACTTTGTTACCACTCAAGTAATGCCACGTGTCGACTCCAAATGAAAAATGTGAAGTTGAGGACTTGTGGGGCTGTAGGGAATTTTTTTCACTTTTGCATCTTTTGTGTTAAGGGCACAATTCCAATTTCGGGCCCACGGATCCATTTTTACATTTTCACCATTTTTGTATGGATTCGATTCAAATATTTGAATGAGCATAAATTTCACTCCAGTGCTCAAAATTTGACAAATTTTATACTATTGGAAAGGTCTTGGTCTCCTCTATACCATGGAAGCATAAAATATTGTTTTCAATAGGAGTTGATGGTTGGAAATCTAGAAAACATCTTTTAGAAATTAATATGGGATCTGGTTGCTTCAAAACAGATCAAATTTTATGTGATTTCCATCCTTTCTTCTCCGACATGCAAAACATACATGGAGAACCGACTGGATATCTTGATGTGGGTGAAATTCTAGACAACGTCTCTCAATCCTTTAATATGGTATCCAATTGTTTTAACTAGATCAAATTTGATTTGATCTTCCATCCTTCCTTCTTCAGACACCAAAGACATGTAGAATTAGATTTGTGATTGTAGGTAGATTTGCAGGGGCATTGATGGTTAGTGGTTGGGAGCCAAATCAGATTTTATTCCTTCTCTATTTCTCCTCTCTTGGCTTCGTCTATAAATGTAAGAGCTTGGCTCATTGCAAAGGGTTGGACTATGATACTTTTGAAGTGTAAATAGAATCAAAAGTAATCAATATAGAAGAATTTCCCCTTTCTCTCTATCTCATCTATTGTCTCTTCCTACTTACCTGAAATCTATGGATCATTTATCTTCTGTAATAAGAAACTTTGTGTTCTTATTGATATGATTTCTGGAACTTTGTGTCTATGGAATGATATCTTATGCTGTGAATGTGAATGATTATGTTTTGTATTACTCTTTCTCAACACGTATAGGGTTATACTCTGCTATCTATATTTCCTAAAAGTGTTGTTATATTCTACTCTTTCCTCTTTTCATTTCTTCTATTCATTTGTATTGATAAGCTATTTTGGTTAAAGGAATTTCTAGATGTTAGATGTCCAAGCCTTAAGATGAAAGTGTACATTTGTATATAAGATTTGTTTCTTTCTTTCAATAAGGGAACCTCTCCCATAAAGAGGAGGGACTTGTTGTCCCCTGACTATGGTTTTTATTAAAGTACCATTTTAAAAGCCAATATTTTTTGGCAATCAGACCGGGATTTTGTTTCAAACATATCCCTTTCAAAAGAACAAATTCAAGATCATTTTTGATCTGGAGACTCTACAATATAGACGTGGGAAGAAAGTTCTTTGGGTTAAAGATTATCATTTTCAACTTCTGGAGAAACAAAATTTCCCTCTTCTTCCAGCAAGAAGGAACAGAGGAACTCATTCTTCAAGCACACCTCTTGTTAAAGACAGAAACTCCAAGAATAACATTCCTTCGTAAGAACTCATTCCTAATCTTCTTGCTCTCGATTCTTGCTGGTGTTTTAGTTCCCCTTCAGAAAATCTTCCCACATATGGCAACACCTCTGCCTTGGGGACAACCGATTGGGCTCCTTGCTTTTCCTCAGCCATTGAATGATTTACCCAAGAGTAGTAGGAAAGGTTTTCCTAAATTCTGAGGTGATGGGAAAGTACACCCAGATGAATACATTACAACCTTCATCATTACATGTGGGATTCTTAGGGTTGAACATGAAGACATCTCTATAAGGATCTTTGTGGAAACATTATAGGATAACGTTGTTGATTGGTTCTATCATCTTCCTACTGGGTCAATTACTAATTGGACCACCTTGACAACTTAGTTTGAACAACGTTTCAAACCTGCTAAATATGTACATGCCCTCTTGGCTCAAATTTCTCATATCAAGAAGGAACCACATGAACCCATGAGGGATTTTGTGGCTAAATTCAACAAGCTAGTTCTTAAAATTCCACATAACACTCGCCTTGTAGATCAAATCCAAAAGTGCTTCTTCCTCAATGCTTATTTTCCTGAAGTAAGCTATGCACTAAGGAGAGATAACCTTATAACTCTAGATGTTGATCAACACTTGGCTATCAGTGTTGAGGATGATTTAATCATGTCTAGTAAACTGAAAAGAGAATCCTCCAAATCTAAAGCATATTCTTCTTCCTCTTCCCTAGAGCCAATTCGATCGATCGTTAGTAAAAAGATTACAAATGATCTCATTCATTGTCAAGAAACAATTGGCTCAGTAATGCTCCTTACCAAGATATTCCAGGAAGATTTTTCAGCCCAGGAACCATTTTCCTTCTCCTCAGAATAAATTGGCTATTGAAGGCCCACCTATCAAGGTTCCTAGTCAATGCAACTTGTGAATTTCAAGAACTTGATGATGAACAGTTTGATAAACTTTGTGAAGAATCGAAGAAGAAGAGGTTGATGAAGAACTGGAAGAGCTTGGTGGATCTTAAGTTCATTTCCTTACCACTGAAGGCATGGATGACAAAGATGAATTTGATGAAAGAGTGGTAGAGATGAATAGCGAGTCATATGTTGTTATGACTCGGGAGAAAATGGATAGAAAATAAAAAGTGATGCATCCTACTAAGAAATCCAAGGATTTTCATGTAACTATTCTAGTGGTTGATAAAATAGAGCCCCTATTCCCACTACCTCCACTCAAAAGGTGAGTAATGTTAATCCTCCTCCTTATACCTTGGTTTCCAAAACATCTTATTCTTCAATTCCTAATGTTGATAAATAAAATGTTTCTCCTATTCGTAGTAGTGATGTACCATCCACCTCCAGTGTATTTTGATATTATTGATCACCTCAAAAATACCAAAATCCAAATTTTAGAGGTAGAATTTTATGAAACCCATCCAAGAGCCTTTGCTAAAATGGTAAAAATTTCAATTCCAAATCCAAAGCCTCAACCAATACTTCTAAAGGTCTTTTTCTAACTCCCTCTTCCTCACCTCAACTAAGCCTTGTGGGCTGCAAGCCACTTCTTCTAATGAGAAAATTGAATCATTTTATGCGACTCTCCTCATAGATGTCCATAAACTCAATAATTGTGTCATAGACTCGGGAGCATTAGAAAATGTAATGATTGCAAAAGCATCTCATGCTTTGGGCTTGACTCTAACGTGTGCCTTTAGTTCCTGCTATTCCATAGAGAGTAGAAAAGTGCCTTTGGTTGGAAGGATTAAATATGCACAAGTAGCCTTCATTTCTTTTCCATAGAAAAGGGTCTTAGCCACTATTTTGGTTGCTGATATTCCTCCATCATATGGTATGTTTTTTTTTTATTAAGGGCAAATAGTTTTGAAGGGACTATACCCTAAATACAAAAGGGCTCAAAAGCCAGATAGAAAATATGAGAGAAGTAGCCCAGAGGGGGGCAAAACTACCAACCAAGAAGGCTCAACAAATGATATTACAATAATAAATGAACAAAGTGGATCTAACGAACAGAGATCCAGAACAAAGAAGATAAGATCAAAAAGAAACCAAAAGAGAAGAAAAATGAGCTTCACCAAAAATAGCTCCAGAACCACCCGATGACAGCTAGATCGCAGCCAAAAAACCGCAGCACAACAGCCCGTTACTTGATGGCTCTGTCAATCTTGGTCTTGATGGCCTGCAGTGACATGAAAAAGGCAATGGCCGTGGCCTGAGAGGGGTCCTTCATGTCTTCTTGGGAGATTGCAATGTCCCTATTCTCTTTAGGGCCCCATATGTCTTCATTGATTCCACTTAAACTGCAAACACTGTGGACATGTTGTTCAATGAAGTTATAGATGCTTTTGAGGGCAGATAAAATGCAGTCATTGCAGCTTTTGGCATTCCCAATCTGCCATCAAGGGACTGCAGTTTCTTGAAGACTTCATCAATGACCCCCTCTTCCTCCTCACTTTGAAGGATCCTTTTACCCTTGGCTCTCTCCATGTTTTTTAGAGCCCCTTTGAGCTCTTGAATCTCCTTCTCCAATCTATCAACCCTCTCCAGCAAATCCTCCTCTTTGGGATTCTCCACAGGCATGCTAATATGCAGGAGGTTTTCAGCTAGTTCTAAGTCCTTGTGGCTCCTAAGGACTCATTGGGAGGTAGGGATTTTAGCTTTCTTTCTTTTCTTGCTGGAGCCAACATCATCATTCTTTCTTTTTAGCAGGGGTGGAGTGGGAGCAGTATGGGCAGGTGGGGGTATGAAGGAGGGAGGTGGGATAGGGTTCATGGGAGGGCAGCTGAAAAAGTGACGGTGAATCAGGAGGATAAGGCCCTGGTGCAGAGGGACAGCCCGAGAGTGATTTTGAACTTCCCTTATAGATTTCTCCAAGGAGTTGATCAGATAATGAGGAAAGCTAATAATGTTATTTCTACGAAAATGATTCAGAAAAATCAGATGCTTGTGAGGAATAGTCACATATCTTCCTTCAAGGGTAACATACCTTACCACCATTCTGGAAAGTTCATCAAAAGGTACAGGGATCGACTCCACCTTGAGGCCAGCAGTTACAAACTCAAGATTCTCACCCTCTTCTAAAAATTTCTTGGTTTCCACCTCCCTGTCGACCTTTTTATTGAAGAATTTTGTGCCTTCCAGGCTGAGACCTGTGATTTGAGCTATGAACTCTTCTGTAATTTCCATTTTCATGTTACTATACTTGACAATTCTGTTCTTCCAACCCTTGGCAAATTTGATGGAGATGTCTTATGGTATGTTTCTTTGAGTAGGGATTTCTATAAAAAGGTAGGAGGTGAAATCCGGATGAACTACTCACATGTTGTGATCCCGGCCAATGGAAAAATAATAAAGTTGTTACGTAAAAGCAAAAAGAGTATATTTTGTAAAATATACATGATGATCCAAAAGCAAATACTCTATGAATATGTAGGGCATGGCAACTATATGATCATGTCGAGATGAGAAAAATCTCCTAAGGTAGTGATTCCTGATCCTAATGGAATTTGCAATTTGGAGTTTAATGGAAGCTACTCTTCACTAGTTTTAGAGCTGGTGTGGTGTTAATCTCTGTAAAAGGGAAGATTCATCCATTTTATTTCAAGCTTCATTTTGAAAATACAAATAATACAACTGAATATGAGGCTCTCATCCTTGGGTTGAGCATGGCAAAAGAAATAAGAGTAAAGAATCTTTGTTCTCATGGTGATGTAGAGTTGATTGTGAAAATGTAAGGGATCTTTACCAAGTCAAGAATAGGATATTAAAACATTATAGAATTTTTTTGGGATTCCATTGAATTCCTTGATTTTTTCTTGATTGAATTTGTACCAAGAGAAAAGAATACTAGAACCGATTCTCTAGTTGTCTCAAGATCTTTGTTGATTCCTCATCCAAATTTATCTCAAAAGAAATTTATCATTGAAATGATTCATAGGCCTAGTGTACAAGATAATACAAGAAAATGGAAGGCTTTCAATGATGATCAACACTTTTTCTCTTTCTTGGAGCTTAAAGACAAATTCAATCAGTTATATTGTGAAGGAAGTGAAACTCTGCCTAGAGAATATGTGCCCTCTAATGAAGAAGATATCAAGGAAGAAATGGATCAGGATGGCTGTATTAAGTTGAAGGGTAACAAGATTCCCAAAGGGTTGGTGAGTCTAGAAGATCTATTTGACAAACATGATAGGTTCATCAAATCTAAAGCTTCTCAAGGGACTCAACAATCTTCTGAGTATGAGAAGGTCAACATTGGAAGCAATGATGAACCCAAGGTGGTGAATATTGGAAAATGTTGCACCCAAGAAGAGAAGAAGAAAGTAGTAAACCTATTAAATAAGTATAGCTGATGTTCTTGCCTATTCATATGATGATCTTAAGGATTTTCAACCAAAGGAGATGTAACACTATATCCCTTTGAGACCTAGGATCAAACCTTTCAAGTAGAAGAAAAGGAAGTATAATCCTAAGGTTGCTGATACTATTTTTCAAGAGATTTAGAAGTTACTAAGAGCCAAGATTATTTTCCCTATACATCATTCAACTTGGATTTCCAACATTGTGCCTGTTAAAAAAAAGAATGATGAGATTCACATCTGTGTGGATTTCAGGAATTTGAATCAGGCCTCTCTAAAAGACAACTATCCACTCCCCATGATGGATTAAGTTTTGCAAGTTATCTCAGGCTTTGAAATGTTGTCTATGCTAGATGGATTCTTTGGATATAATCAAGTGGAATTCAGTACCCCAGATCAACACAAGACTACCTTTACCACCCCTTAGGGCACCTTTTCCTAAAAGAGAATGCCATTTGGTATTATCAATGCTAGTGGCACTTTTCAGAGGGAAATAGATTTAGCTGTGATAAGTCTAAATGGAAAATGTATTGTTGTGTACCTTGATGATTTGACTATTTTTCCCAAAGCAAGGGCAGATCATCTTCAACATTTGGAAACAGTTCTTCAAAAATGTAAGGAACATGGAATTTCTCTCAATCCTAAGAAGTTTGTCTTTTGTGTTATAAAGGAAGTTTGTTAGGGCATATTGTTTCCAAATAATGGATCAAAAAAACCCAAAAAGAGTTCAAGCAATCCATCATATTCCTCTTCCCACAAGTAAAAAGGGTGTTCACTCTTTCTTTGGCAAGATAAATTTCTGAGGAGATTCATTATAGATTTTGTAGAACTAACTATGAGCATTTATCAAATGATGAAAGGAAGAAAACATTTGGTTGGTCGTCTCAAGGTAAGGGAGCATTTGAAGATAGAAAGAAATCCATTGCTATAACTCCCATCTTAGCATGTCCTAATTTTAGCAAGGATTTTATTATCTTTTACTATGTTATAGAGAATAACTTGGCTATTGTGCTAACTCAGAAAATTTTTGAGAATCATGAACTTCTAATTTCCTTCATCAACTATGTTCAAAGCTCATGAATTAAAATATGAGAAGGTCAACATTGGAATCAATGATGAACCCAAGGTGGTGAATATTGGAAAATGATGCACCCAAGAAGAGAAGCAGAAAGTAGTAAACCTATTAAATAAGTATAATTGATGTTCTTGCCTATTCATATGATGATCTTAAGGATTTTCAACCAAAGGAGATGTAGCACTATATCCCTCTGAGACCTGGGATCAAACATTTCAAGTAGAAGAAAAGGAAGTATAATCCTAAGGTTGCTGATACTATTTTTCAAGAGATCCAGAAGTTACTAAAAGCCAAGATTATTTTCCCTATACATCATTCAACTTGGATTTCCAACATTGTGCCGTTAAAAAAGAATGATGAGATTCACATCGTGTGGATTTCAGGAATTTGAATTAGGCCTCTCTAAAAGACAATTATCCACTCCCATGATGGATTAAGTTTTGCAAGTTGTCTCGGGCTTTGAAATGTTGTCTATGCTAGATGGATTCTTTGGATATAATCAAGTGGAATTCAAAAGACCCCGCATCAACACAAGACTACCTTTACCACCCCTTAGGCACCTTTTCCTAAAAGAGAATGCCATTTGGTATTATCAATGCTAGTGGCACTTTTCAGAGGGAAATAGATTTAGCTGTGATAAGTCTAAATGGAAAATGTATTGTTGTGTACCTTGATGATTTGACTATTTTTCCCAAAGCAAGGGCAAGATCATCTTCAACATTTGGAAACAGCTTCTTCAAAAATGTAAGGAACATGGAATTTCTCTCAATCCTAAGAAGTTTGTCTTTTGTGTTATCAAGGAAGTTTGTTGGGGCATATTGTTTCCAAATAATGGATCAAAAAAGACCCAAAAAGAGTTCAAGCAATCCATCATATTCCTCTTCCCACAAGTAAAAAGGGTGTTCACTCTTTCTTTGGCAAGATAAATTTCCTGAGGAGATTCATTATAGATTTTGTAGAACTAACTATGAGCATTTATCAAATGATGAAAGGGAAGAAAACATTTGGTTGGTCTTCTGAAGGTAAGGGAGCATTTGAAGATAGAAAGAAATCCATTGCTATAACTCCCATCTTAGCATGTCCTAATTTTAGCAAGGATTTTATTATCTATTACTATGTTATAGAGAATAACTTGGCTATTGTGCTAACTCAGAAAATTTTTGAGAATCATGAACTTCTAATTTCCTTCATCAACTATGTTCAAAGCTCATGAATTAAAATATGAGAAGGTCAACATTGGAATCAATGATGAACCCAAGGTGGTGAATATTAGAAAATGATGCACCCAAGAAGAGAAGCAGTAAAGTAGTAAACCTATTAAATAAGTATACCTGATGTTCTTGCCTATTCATATGATGATCTTAAGGATTTTCAACTAAAGTAGATGTAACACCATATCCCTTTGAGACCTAGGATCAAACCTTTCAAGCAGAAGAAAAGGCAGTATAATCCTAAGGTTGCTGATACTATTTTTCAAGAGATCCAGAAGTTACTACGAGCCAAGATTATTTTCCCTATACATCATTCAACTTGGATTTCCAACATTGTGCCTGTTAAAAAAGAATGGTGAGATTCACATCTGTGTGGATTTCAGGAATTTGAATTAGGCCTCTCTAAAAGACAACTATCCACTCCCCATGATGGATCAAGTTTTGCAAGTTGTCTCAGGCTTTGAAATGTTGTCTATGCTAGATGGATTCTTTGGATATAATCAAGTGGAATTCAAGAGTACCCGCATCAACACAAGACTACCTTTACCACCCCTTAGGCACCTTTTCCTAAAAGAGAATGCCATTTGGTATTATCAATGCTAGTGGCACTTTTCAGAGGGAAATAGATTTAATTTGTGATAAGTCTAAATGGAAAATGTATTGTTGTGTACCTTGATGATTTGACTATTTTTCCCAAAGCAAGGCGAGATCATCTTCAACATTTGGAAACAGCTTCTTCAAAAATGTAAGGAACATGGAATTTCTCTCAATCCTAAGAAGTTTGTCTTTTGTGTTATCAAGGAAGTTTGTTGGGGCATATTGTTTCCAAATAATGGATCAAAAAGACCCAAAAAGAGTTCAAGCAATCCATCATATTCCTCTTCCCACAAGTAAAAAGGGTGTTCACTCTTTCTTTGGCAAGATAAATTTCCGAGGAGATTCATTATAGATTTTGTAGAACTAACTATGAGCATTTATCAAATGATGAAAGGGAAGAAAACATTTGGTTGGTCTTCTCGAAGGTAAGGGAGCATTTGAAGATAGAAAGAAATCCATTGCTATAACTCCCATCTTAGCATGTCCTAATTTTAGCAAGGATTTTATTATCTATTACTATGTTATAGAGAATAACTTGGCTATTGTGCTAACTCGTAAAATTTTGAGAATCATGAACTTCTAATTTCCTTCATCAACTATGTTCAAAGCTCATGAATTAAAATATGAGAAGGTCAACATTGGAATCAATGATGAACCCAAGGTGGTGAATATTAGAAAATGATGCACCCAAGAAGAGAAGCGAAAGTAGTAAACCTATTAAATAAGTATACCGATGTTCTTGCCTATTCATATGATGATCTTAAGGATTTTCAACTAAAGTAGATGTAACACCATATCCCTTTGAGACCTAGGATCAAAACTTTCAAGTAGAAGAAAAGGAAGTATAATCCTAAGGTTGCTGATACTATTTTTCAAGAGATCTAGAAGTTACTACGAGCCAAGATTATCTTCCCTATACATCATTCAACTTGGATTTCCAACATTGTGCTCGTTAAAAAAGAATGATGAGATTCACATCTGTGTGGATTTCAGAATTTGAATTAGGCCTCTCTAAAAGACAATTATCCACTCCCCATGATGGATTAAGTTTTGCAAGTTGTCTCAAAGCTTTGAAATGTTGTCTATGCTAGATGGATTCTTTGGATATAATCAAGTGGAATTCAAGACCCCGCATCAACACAAGACTACCTTTACCACCCCTTAGGCACCTTTTCCTAAAAGAGAATGCCATTTGGTATTATCAATGCTAGTGGCACTTTTCGAGGGAAATAGATTTAGTTGTGATAAGTCTAAATGGAAAATGTATTGTTGTGTACCTTGATGATTTGACTATTTTTCCCAAAGCAAGGGCGAGATCATCTTCAACATTTGGAAACAGCTTCTTCAAAAATGTAAGGAACATGGAATTTCTCTCAATCCTAAGAAGTTTGTCTTTTTGTGTTATGAAGGAAGTTTGTTGGGGCATATTGTTTCCAAATAATGGATCAAAAAAAGACCCAAAAAGAGTTCAAGCAATCCATCATATTCCTCTTCCCACAAGTAAAAAGGGTGTTCACTCTTTCTTTGGCAAGATAAATTTCCGAGGAGATTCATTATAGATTTTGTAGAACTAACTATGAGCATTTATCAAATGATGAAAGGGAAGAAAACATTTGGTTGGTCTTCGAAGGTAAGGGAGCATTTGAAGATAGAAAGAAATCCATTGCTATAACTCCCATCTTAGCATGTCCTAATTTTAGCAAGGATTTTATTATCTATTACTATGTTATAGAGAATAACTTGGCTATTGTGCTAACTCGAGAAAATTTTTGAGAATCATGAACTTCTAATTTCCTTCATCAACTATGTTCTCAAAGCTCATGAATTAAAATATGAGAAGGTCAACATTGGAATCAATGATGAACCCAAGGTGGTGAATATTAGAAAATGATGCACCCAAGAAGAGAAGCGAAAGTAGTAAACCTATTAAATAAGTATACCGATGTTCTTGCCTATTCATATGATGATCTTAAGGATTTTCAACTAAAGTAGATGTAACACCATATCCCTTTGAGACCTAGGATCAAAACTTTCAAGTAGAAGAAAAGGAAGTATAATCCTAAGGTTCTTTGATACTATTTTTCAAGAGATCTAGAAGTTACTACGAGCCAAGATTATCTTCCCTATACATCATTCAACTTGGATTTCCAACATTGTGCTCTGTTAAAAAAGAATGATGAGATTCACATCTGTGTGGATTTCAGAATTTGAATTAGGCCTCTCTAAAAGACAATTATCCACTCCCATGATGGATTAAGTTTTGCAAGTTGTCTCGGGCTTTGAAATGTTGTCTATGCTAGATGGATTCTTTGGATATAATCAAGTGGAATTCAAGACCCCAGCATCAACACAAGACTACCTTTACCACCCCTTAGGGCACCTTTTCCTAAAAGAGAATGCCATTTGGTATTATCAATGCTAGTGGCACTTTTCGAGGGAAATAGATTTAGTCATGTGATAAGTCTAAATGGAAAATGTATTGTTGTGTACCTTGATGATTTGACTATTTTTCCCAAAGCAAGGGCAGATCATCTTCAACATTTGGAAACAGTTCTTCAAAAATGTAGAGAACATGGATTTTCTCTCAATCCTAAGAAGTTTGTCTTTTGTGTTCTTGAAGGAAGTTTGTTGGGGCATATTGTTTCCAAATAATGGATCAAAAAGACCCAAAAGAGTTCAAGCAATCCAGCAAATTCCTCTTCCCACAAGTAAAAAGGGCGTTCACTCTTTCTTTGGCAAGATAAATTTCCTGAGGAGATTCATTCTAGATTTTGCAGAACTGACTATGAGCATTTCTCAAATGATGAAAGGAAAGAAAACCTTTGGTTGGTCTTCTGAAGGTAAGGGAGCATTTGAAGATATCAAGAAATCCATTGCTATAACTCCCATCTTAGCATGTCCTAATTTTAGCAAGGATTTTATTATCTATTACTATGTTATAGAGAATAACTTGGCTATTGTGCTAACTCAGAAAATTTTTGAGAATCATGAACTTCTAATTTCCTTCATCAACTATGTTCGAAAGCTCATGAATTAAAATATGAGAAGGTCAACATTGGAATCAATGATGAACCCAAGGTGGTGAATATTAGAAAATGATGCACCCAAGAAGAGAAGCAGAAAGTAGTAAACCTATTAAATAAGTATACTGATGTTCTTGCCTATTCATATGATGATCTTAAGGATTTTCAACTAAAGTAGATGTAACACCATATCCCTTTGAGACCTAGGATCAAAACTTTCAAGTAGAAGAAAAGGAAGTATAATCCTAAGGTTGCTGATACTATTTTTCAAGAGATCTAGAAGTTACTACGAGCCAAGATTATCTT
The DNA here is from genome assembly GCA_018340775.1 of Taxus wallichiana var. yunnanensis. Classification (NCBI taxonomy): domain Eukaryota; kingdom Viridiplantae; phylum Streptophyta; class Pinopsida; order Cupressales; family Taxaceae; genus Taxus; species Taxus wallichiana. The sequence goes on along the minus strand of CM031244.1, from coordinate 87,646,634 downwards.
CCCTATACATCATTCAACTTGGATTTCCAACATTGTGCCTGTTAAAAAAAGAATGATGAGATTCACATCTGTGTGGATTTCAGGAATTTGAATTAGGCCTCTCTAAAAGACAATTATCCACTCCCCATGATGGATTAAGTTTTGCAAGTTGTCTCGAGGCTTTGAAATGTTGTCTATGCTAGATGGATTCTTTGGATATAATCAAGTGGAATTCAGTACCCCAGATCAACACAAGACTACCTTTACCACCCCTTAGGGCACCTTTTCCTAAAAGAGAATGCCATTTGGTATTATCAATGCTAGTGGCACTTTTCGAGAGGAAATAGATTTAGTGTGATAAGTCTAAATGGAAAATGTATTGTTGTGTACCTTGATGATTTGACTATTTTTCCCAAAGCAAGGGCAGATCATCTTCAACATTTGGAAACAGTTCTTCAAAAATGTAAGGAACATGGAATTTCTCTCAATCCTAAGAAGTTTGTCTTTTGTGTTTCTTGAAGGAAGTTTGTTGGGGCATATTGTTTCCAAATAATGGATCAAAAAGACCCAAAAAGAGTTCAAGCAATCCAACATATTCCTCTTCCCACAAGTAAAAAGGGTGTTCACTCTTTCTTTGGCAAGATAAATTTCCTGAGGAGATTCATTCTAGATTTTGTAGAACTAACTATGAGCATTTCTCAAATGATGAAAGGGAAGAAAACATTTGGTTGGTCTTCTGAAGGTAAGGGAGCATTTGAAGATATCAAGAAATCCATTGCTAAAACTCCCATCTTAGCATGTCCTGATTTCAGCAAGGATTTTATTATCTATTACTATGCTATAGAGAATACCTTGGCTATTGTGCTAACTCAGAAAAATTCTAAGAATCATGAACTTCCAATTTCCTTCATGAGCTATGTTCTGAAAGCTCATGAATTAAAATATACTATGATGGAGAAACATGCTTTTGTAGTGGTCAAAGTTGTTAAGTAGTTTCATTTTTATATTCTTAATTCTCACTCTGTTGTACTTGTACCTAATACAACCATCAAGTCTATTCTTACACAATATGAGTTTGGAACTAAGAGAGGTAATTGGGTAGAAAAAGTCCAAGAATATGACCTTGATATCAAGCCAATTAAGTTAGTTTGGGGTAAAGGCTTGTGTGATCTTATTGCTGAAGGAGCTGATGAAGAATTGTCCAAAAGAACAGTTGATGTCCTTATTTTCCTATTCCTCAGTTCAACAGATGAGTGGTATGTTGATATTGCACATTTTCTTAGTTATGGAGAATGTCCATCCCTTTTGAGTGCCAAGGAAAATAGATCTATTAATCTAAGGTTTGCATAGTATGTATTATGGGAAAATTCTTTATTCAAGCAAGGAAGATATGGAAAATTCCTTAAATGTGTGGACAAAGAGCAATAGAAGAATTTTTTTCAGCTTTTCATGATCAATATTGTGGAGGGAACTTATCTTTTGCTATCACTACCCATAAGATCCTTTGTGCAAGGTACTATTAGACTACATTGTTCGAGATGCATCAAAATGGGTAAGTAAGTGTGAAGCCTGTCAGACTTTTGTTGGGAGACCTAAGTTGGCTACTTTACCACTCAAACCAGTAGTGATTGATGAGCCTTTTCAATAGTGGGGATTGGATTTCATTGGAACTCTTAACCCACCTTCTAGTGTTGGACATACTCATGTGCTAACTACTACAAATTACTTCAAAAAGTGGGTAGAGGCTATTCTAGTCAAAATCACTACTTCTGAGGTGGTGTGTAATTTCATCAAAGAAAACATCTTGATAAGGTTTGGGGTACCAAACAAGATTGTGACTGATAATGCTTCCAATTTTTCTTCTTCTGAGATGATGGATTTTTGCTATGGCTATGGAATTTCCCTTGCTCATTCTTCAGATTATTATCCTCAAGGGAATGGACAAGCAGAATCAACAAATAAGAATCTGGTAACCATCATTCGGAAGCTTGTTAATGAATCTCAAAGGAATTGGCACAAAAAGCTATGATGCTCTCTGGGTAGATAGAATTACACCCAACAGAGCAATTTAGATGTCTCCATTTCAGGTGGTGTATGGTGTTGAAGCTTAGTTGCCAGTAACAATGGAATTACCAGCCTTACACTTAATGAAGGATATTGAGGACTCAAGTTTCATCAGTTCCTTGGACAAGAGAATCATGTATCTTCAGAAGCTGGATGAAGATAGGATGCAGAGTTTTTGATAAGATCTCAGTTCATCAAATGAAGGTGAAAGCTTTATTTGATAAGAAGGCTAGGCCCAGAGATTTTTAAATAGGAGACATTGTTCTCGCTATGGGACAAAAGACATGAACCTCAACAAAGCCATGGTAAGTTTGATTCTCTTTGGCTTGGTCCTTTTAAAATTAAACACTTTATTGGAGAAATTTATTTCTACTTGGATTATATGGATGGATCCTCTCTCTCACTTCCTTATAGTGGGTAGTATTTGAATTTTTCAGTCCCGGGAAATTAGGCGGCCTTTTGTATATATCTGTGTGCGGTGTTGTGTTTTTTTTTTTCCTTTTGGTTTGTTTCCATTCCATGTGTGTGTTGTATTCTGTATTGGTTTTACCTTTGACTCTATTTTTTCCAATGGATAAGGCACTAGTCTACTTTTCGATGGTTTTTCTATGGTTCTCGATCTTTCCTCGTTCCTCCGTCCCAACCAAATTATCCCTAGAAAGAGCTTGTTGTTGTCACACTTAAAATTACCCTCATTTTTTAAGTCAAGGTCTCAAAAATTTTGAGTTGGTGCATTTGAAAGATGTTTGAGAAGAGTGAGAAGTTTGGAGAGATAGAAAAATTTGTTCTGTGAAGAAGTGGGTGCCCATTTGCAATCTCGCCCTGTTAATTTAGAATCTTGCAGTCCACATGGTTCCCATCTGGATGCTTGAAATTTGTTTCCTCCATTTGAATGAAATTTTCAAATCCTTCTTCTATGGCCGTGGATCACATCGAGCTTGGTATTGTTTACAATTCTTCTTTCCATGAGGAGTAGTTTTTTTCTGGGAGTAAATGGTGGATATTCCCCTCCTTTGTATTTTTCTATAGTTATGAATGACAGACACATCTTCTTTGTCAATTTTTGGCCCCAGCATACATGAGCATGTGGACATCTCTAATTTGAGGTGGGAGGATGGGTCATCATGTCACTTTTGGAATTTTGGTTTTGTATGAAGAAAGGAAGTGTTCAATTGAGGCCCAAATCATCTAAGTATAGAAGGACCACGGAAGGTTCCACATGTCTCTTCAATGCACTTTTGGTATGGTGCACAAAAGTGAAGAATCCAAACTTGCATAGGCCCTCCACATGGTCAGAGTTTGGAAAGACAAAGCCATCCCAAATCAGCTAAGTATAAAGAGTCGACGGAAGCCTCCATATGTCCCAATGGTGCACCTCCAAAGGCCAAGTTCAAAGTAGGATCCCAAGTGAGCGCAGACTCGCCACGTGCCTCATTGGCACAATTTAAAAAGTGATACCCAACGGATAGACCCCAAATGAGTGCCAGCTCTCCACGTGTTTAGAGCCTCAAAAAAATTTAAATCGGTCGTTGAAAGGTCTAAGGCCAAGTGGAAAGAACCACGTGTCATCTTGGTGCAACTTTAGAGGTGAAATACAAAAGCGAGCCCCTAAACAAGTGTGAAGCATCCATGTGTCCAAAACCCAACATAGTCACTCCTAAATAAGAAGGGACCCACCTAAAAATGGAGAAAGAGGAGTGGGTCCAAATTGGTTAAGTACAAAAGGATCAACGGACAATGCCACATGTCTCATTAGCGCACCTTCAAGGGTCAAAGCCAAAGGTGGTTCCCAAAACATGCACTAGTTCTCCACGTGTCTCATTGGTGCAACTTCAAAGGCACATCCCAAAAAGAGACCCTTAACTAGCACCAACTCTCTATGTGTCTAGGGTCCGATAGAAGTCAAATGGGTGGCAAGCCCAAATTTACTAAGTATAAAAGAGCTAGTGGAGCTCTCCATGTGTCTCAATAGCACACCTTCAAGGGTCAAAGCCAAAGGTAGTCCCCTAAATGAGTGCTATATTTCCATGTGTCCCAGTCAAAAAAGGAGATAGAGCTAAGTATAGAAGGGTTTGCGGAATCCTCCATGTGTCAATTCGGTGCAACTTCAAGGGTAAAATCTGGAGGCATCTCTCATATGTACAATGAGACTCCACATGTCTAGGGTCGACATATGGCCCGCCAAACAAAAATGGACTTAGCTGAGCACAAAGAAACAAGGCAAGGTAGCATAAGGAGCCACATGTCTCTTCGATGCTCTTTCAAGAGGAAAATACAAAGCAAGTCTCCAAATAAGCGGGAAGCCTCCATGTGTCCGGGTCGGTCGTGCATAAAGCTTTTTAAAGGTGGGCGGCAGAGAACTTCGAGATTTTTGCCTCATTTCCAAGACATAAAAAGTCAAATGTTGAGCCCGCAAAGCAAAATTCAAAGCAAAGAGGTGGGTCAGTGGATAACTTTGAGGTTTTGAACCTCATTTCTAAAAGAAGTAAAATTATAAACTAAGCCATGACTCTGTTACCACTGTAATGCCACGTGTCAGACCCAAATACAAAATGTGAAGTTACGGACTTGTGGGGCTGTGGGGAATTTTTTTGCACTTTTGCATCTTTTGTGTTAAGGCGCAATTCCAATTTCAAGTCTCATGGATCCTTTTTGCATTTTCATCATTTTTTATGGATTCAATTGAAATATTTGAATGAGCATAACTTTCGCTCCAAAGTGCTCAAAATTTGACAAATTTTATCTTGTTGGAAAGGTATTAATCCCTCTATGCTATGAAATCATAAAATATTATTTTTAGCAGGAATTGATTGTTAGAAATATAGAAAATGTATTTCATCCATTAATGCGGGATCTGATTGCTTCAAAACAGATCAGATTTGATCCGATTTCCATCCTTTCTTCTCCGACACACCAAAAAGATATGGGGAACTAATTGGATATCTTGATTTGGGTGAAAAATATAGAAACCTTCTATCAATCCTTTAATATGGGATCCGACTATTTCAACTAGATCAAATCTGATCCGATCTTCCATCCTTCCTTCTTCAGCACGCCAAAGACATGCAGAACCAGATTCAACATATTATAGGTAGATTTGTAGGGGCATTGATGGTTGGTGGTTTAGTGCCAAATCAGATTTTCTTCCTTCTCTTCTTCTCCTCTCTTATATTTTTCTATAAATTTAAGATCTTGGCTCATTGCAAATGGTTCGACTCGATACTTTTGAAGTGTAAATAGAATCAAAAGTAATCAATACGAGAAGAATTTCTCCTTTCTCTCTATCTCACCTATTGTCTCTTCCCGCTTTGAAATCATGGATCATTTATCTTCGTAATAAGAAAGCTGTGTTCTTATTGATATGATTTCGGAACTTAGTGTCTATGGAATGATATCTTATGGTGTGAATTTGAATGATTATGTTCGTATTAGTCTTTCTCAAAGCACATATAGGGTTATACTCTGCTATCTATATTTCCTAAAAGTGTTGTTATATTCTTCTCTTTCCTCTTTTCATTTCTTCTATTCATTTGTATTGATAAGCTATTTTGGTTAAAAGCATTTCTAGATGTCAGATGTCTAGCCTTAAGATGAAAGTGTACATTTGTATATAAGCTTTGTTGTTTGCTTTCAATAAGGGAACCTCTCCCATAAAGAGGAGGGACTTGTTGTCCCTTGACTGTGGTTTTGATTAAAGTACCATTTTAAAACCCAACACCAATCTATCCTTGTCCGCGCAATTATCATAGGTGGCCTTATCAACTTGTGCAAGTGGCTTTTACATCACCGAGGATTTTGTTGTACTAAGAAACAATTTCCACAACCTTCATCTTATTTTATTTCTCTTGGCACACCAATGCCTCCTCTTCTTATTCTAGGTCAAGTGGTCACCTCTCTATAGTGAGTATATGGGTCAAGTCCTCTAGGAAATGTAAGGATGATCCATACTTTTACACGAGTGTTGTTAAGTCTTGATGCTTTAAGACAATTACATCCTTGATCATCTCTATCTTTTTGTATGCCTCATGAACTCTTGCCATTTTCGTCCTTTAGCTCATGCCTTAAATGAGTGTTGATTAGTTCCTCCTGCTTCATGTCCTTTCTTTTCTCTAGGAGATCCTCCTCCCTTTTCTCCAACTCTACCTCTAGCAAATTCACCTTGTGATTTCTCTCGAAGAGCCTGGCTTCTACCTCAACTGAAACTTTGTTGAGCATGTTTCATATTTTCTCATTCGAATGCCCACCGAGCATTCACCAAGGGGTTTATCCATTTTTTTTCCACTTTCATCAATTCCCCTTGGCTTACATCAAACTCAAGCTCATCAATGTGGGAATTAAATGCCCATGACATCATTTTACTTATCTGAGGGTATGCACCTTCCTCATCAAATGAAGTCATGGCTAAAATTTGTTTCATTGACACGGTGCTCTGGAAGCGCGCACACAATACATTGTTTGGATCATCAATGTATCCCATTACTTGAACTTTTGATGATTTTGCACTCTTTCTCCCTATGAATGCATCTTTGGAAAGCTTACCAAACTGGGATCTCCTCCCATGCTGCCATATTATTTTTCTATTCTTCCTCCTCATCTTTCTTTAGCACCACATCCATGTTGTGTTCAACATCTTGTTCTGTCAGGTCCTTGATGATTTTTTCCACTTCTTTCTCTACATCCTCATCTATCTATTCCTACATTAGGCTTGGGGTCCTTTTATATTTTGTAACTTATTCCCTACCTACCCCCTTACCTTAGGTATCAACTTCTTCTTCATCCTTCTTCTCCTCATCTCTTTCGTTATACTCATCTTCTTCTTCTTCAAAATAATGTATCTCATAGACGGGATGGTCTTTTCCTCCTTTTGGATCATTATCATCATCTGTCATCATCAATGTATTCATATAGGTCTTTTTCTCTTCTTGAATCATCCTCATCTTTCACCTTCTACTTCTTCCTTCTTCGGGGATTCTAGTATAGGGATTCTTCTATTTCTTTTTCTTTGATATGTGATGTCTTCATTGTGAAATTCCTCCTAGATGAGGGGTTCTTCATGCTTACAACACCTCTTCTTCTAGATACTTTTCTTTGACTTGAGAATTATTCCTCCTGCATGTAAGTACTAGGCTTAATGCTTGTCTCAAAGGCACTTACCATCTATTTGGTTTTAACACTTAGTGCCTTCTGCACTTCTTCTCTTTCCCTCTTTCTAGGCATGGCCTTCTTCCTTCCTGTAGGGTCTTTAGGAATGGATACATAATTCTCCAAATAATCATCTTTTTAAAATTTTGGCCTTATGCATGAGATACACCATTGTTTTGGTCCTTCCTGCGATTGGAAGTGTTAAAGGATTCATCATTTGTATCTCATGGGAAACATATCTCTCCATGTATGCATTCTTCTTTGTGTATACCATCTTTTGGCACAACTCGTGGTGGTCTATATCTACCTCACTAAGGTTGAACCTTAGTCTCTTAGCCTCCTTGAACCGGTTAACTCAGTTGGAAGCATAGCGCGGTGAAGGAGAAGGGTAGCTTACACACCACAGACTCATATTATCATATGTTAACATAAATTTTCCAATTCGGAAGTGTTTGTAAAATGAAAATTCTTCCTCCCTATTCATGATCATGGGAAAGCTGCTATGAGATCCTCCACTCAACCCTGAATGCATCAGATATTCACTTATACCACTTCTCCGGGCGTGCCTTGTGAGTGCAAATCGTCATGGTTTCACAAGTATATTTTACAAACCTCTTTGCGGGTGAGGGATCCTCTTCTGGATACTCCCAAAAAAAAATTCTAGCCCATCGAGCACTCCAATCTCTGAGAATACAATAGTGAGGAGGACATTACCAAAGAGTATCTTCTCTCCCTCCTGCACACTGCTTATAATTTCATCCACGATGAAAGTGGACAAGTTGTAGATGGTTCCTTTTGATATCTTTTGGCATACATTCAGCCATGCCTTGTTTACTTGTGTCCATCATTCTGGTCATTGATCTTGGTGACTAAGCACATGGCCATCCTCATCACTAGGTCTAGTATCTCGGTGATGTCAAAGTATCGTGACCCCTTCTTGTAGTCATATGTGGCTATAGTCTCCTTGATAGCCTCCTTGTTACTCAAATCATCATCAATGATATCTCCTTCACAATTGAGGCCTGTGAAATTCAATATCAATTGTGGTGTGATGCACATCTTGCACCTGCAAAATAAAAATGATCCTCATGCACACACGACATCAGCCATTGATAAATGCACTCAGGATTTCCAAAGTATGACAACTCATATAGTTGTAATAATCTAGCCTTTTTTAATTTGACCTTCACCTCAACATTATAAATGGGAATTTCGTCTCGGCGTTTTATTGTTAGTTGGTTCGACAAACTCTAGCACCATTTCCTTCTCCGTTGTGCTTGTGCAATGATTATAATATCTTATGGTAATATTTCGTAGGTGTGACTCCCATTATTTTCCTAGCAATACCCCATCTGGGTATTGCATTTCTATGTACCATTCTTCATTGGTGCTCGTGATGAGAAGTGATTTTATTTCCCTTGCCCTTGCCCTTTTTTTCTTTGGTGAAATGGTTGGTTTCCTTGGTGTCATTCTTCTAGTTGGGTTGATCTTAAATAATCCTTCTTTTGCTCTACTATGCTACTCTACTCGATCCCAAAGCTCACTCTTAAGCTTCAACTCCTTAACTAAATCCTTCTTTCTCCATGCCATAGCTGTCAACCCCTAAAAAGAAATCCTTCCACCAGACGATGCTTCTTCACATAACCTTTCTCATGCATGTGTACTCCCTCCTTTTGGTTCATAGATCTACTCTAGATGCACACTCGAATTTTGGATACTTCTTTCTTCACTCAAATTTCTCTCTGGATGCCCTAGTTCACAAGAGATTCTTATACTTTGTAATCGCAAGGTAAAATAATGATGTGTCTGACTCCTTATTTATGGCTTTTCCTTCTTTCCAGCATTAAATGTTATGCCACCTACCACCGTACTTAACACTAAATGCATATTTTTTCACTAATCCATCCTTAAGTGCCTTTACCCATGCACCACATTCTACATGAAAAACCCTTTACAACCTTCTGGCACACAAAAATCAAACCTAACCGAATACTCTTACACGCGTCCATAGTGCAAAAGGCACTTCTTCTATCATTTATCTGATTTTTTCCTTTGCCTACCTCATGTTATTCCTACTCTCTTCATCCTTTATGTACGTGGTTTTCATAAATACTTTTTGACACCTACCATTTATGTCCACCTTTTATTCTACGTGCTTCTTAACCTTACGCACTTTTTATCCTTCAATTGGGCCATTTACTACAACTTCTACTGCAGTTCAAACTTGTATTATAGGCCTATACTTTGCATCACTCCACCCCACACTAAAATAGATGCACGGTCCTCTACACATATATAACTTTGGGAAAAATAATGTGGTTACGGTGTACAAGGTGCAAAACAAAAAATATATAGGAACAAGCAACGAGAAAGGGAAACACAAGAAAAGAAAATGCATAAAGGAAAATTCTAGACTAATTGGAAACATTGCCTTATTACAAACACCAAGAAGACTTATTTATAGTAGGGCTTCAACCTACTCCCATTGAAGTGACCTGGTAACCTCGTCCCATCTAGTGCTTGTAACTAGAAAGTACCTAAATCAAGAATGTATGAGATGATGTAAGGTCCCAACCAATGGAATTTCAACTTCCCATGATGGTGTAGATACTTAGAATCATACAACAACACCAACTACCCAACCTCAAACTTCTTGTTCTTGATATGAAAATCATGCCATGCCTTTTGTCTTGCTTTTTTGTCTTTTGACTCCATCTAGCAAGTGATCACCTTTCGTTTAATTGCATCAACTTATCAATTATTTATTTTAGCACTTGTTCGTTAGCTAACCCTCCTTTGAACACTATATACAATGATGGTAACATGAATTCCACTAGTAAAATAGCCTCCATGCCAAAAACCAATTAAACTAGTGTGGCCTTGTTTAAGCTTTTGTAGGTTTTCCTATATGCCCAAATAATAGATGATAATTTATCATCCCAATCCTATCTTGAGACGTCACCGATCTTAGTTAATGTGTGACTTAGTATCTTGTTAAATTCCCAGAAGTTCCATTTTCTTAAGAGGGTGATATGGGGTAGTCTTATGATGGGCCACCATAAATTATGCTAACAAAATCTTGACTATTTCATTGAGGAAGTGTGTACCCCTATCACTTGTTAAACTTAAAGGGAAACTATATCTACTGATTATGTTTTCCCATAAAAATAAAGCATTTATCATTGTGGTGTAATCCTTGTACACACTACCTCTACCCACCGTATCAAGTAATTAGTGTAAGTGATGATACACCACGAACCGATCCTTCTTGTGGATGGCACAATTGGCACTACAAAGTCAATTGCCCATTTTTCAAATGGTTTAGCAATGGCTATTGGTTGTAAAGGAATTTCATGTCTCTTTCTAGGTTTTCAAAGGTGTTGGAAATGGTCATGAGACATTGTAAAACTCAATACAATCTTTGTAGATGGTTTCCCACCACATCCCAACTAATAAAATCTTCCGCGCGGTAGCATTTCTGCATAGTGTCCTCCTTCAATCCCACCATGCACTTCCTTTGTAATTGTCAAGCGCTCATACTCAATATGCATTGGTGCAAAACCTCATCATGACCTAACTTATATAGGTCTCCACTAATCAACATGTAAGGTGCGACACATATTGCTAATTGTTTTCTTTCTAGAGCCTTCATCCCTTCCGGTGCCACACCTATTTTTAAAAACACTGTGATATCTTCCAAGTCTGAGGGCATGTGCCACAACCTAAATAGTTACATGTCTAGCATGGTATCCTCAATGCTTTGTGCGTCCTCTCTTGAGTCAATCCTTGATAAATGGTCAGGCCCTGAATTGCTCTTTCCTAGCTTCACCACCACTGTGAACTCAAACTCCTAAAATAGAAGGACCCAACGACATATGTGCCCTTGTAGAATGGGTTTGTTGACTAAGTACTTCAATGCCATATGGTTCATGTAGAATATAAATGGTGTTGCCAACAGATACTTCCTAAACTTATGTAACGCATAGATCATAGACAATGCTTCACGCTTAGTAGTTGTGTAATTATGCTCTGTTGGTGTCAACTTTCTACTTGCAAAGCACAAGGGATGATCAACAATTCCCTCACTAGGTTGTGCTAGCACTTCTCCCATAGTTTTCCTGAGGCATCAACATGCACATGGAAAGGCTTATCCCAAGAAGGAAAATGTAATATGGGTTATGTGACAAGCCTATCCTTCAAAGTGTCAAATTCCTTGTTGTGCTCTCTCCCAAATGAAAGGCACTTTTGTGTTTTAACAATTATTCAAGGGCACGATGATCTTGTCATATCCATTGATGAACTTCCTATAATACCCCATATGCCCAAGGAATCTATGCACTACGCTTTGAATAGTAGGCTCCCCTAATCCTACAATAACTACAACTTTAGTGGATTTACTAGCAAACCTTCTTTGCATATAATGTGTCCTAGTAGGGTCCCAAAGGGAGTAACAAAAACACATTTATTAATGTTGAGGGATATCCTCAGTTTCCAACATCTCTCAAACATCAGCCTTAAGTTGTTACAATGGTCTTTTACAGTCCATACACAGTCCAGTCATCTAGGTAAACTTGAAGAAACTTATGGATGAAGTCTGAAATGCTTGTACAATAATGTGCAAGGACACAATGTAACACATTCTTTAATCCAAAAGGCATAACCGCATAGGGAAATGGTTCCCCATTCGGTGTTAAAGTTTTCTTTCTCTGGTCTTCCTTTGCAATCCTGACTTAGTGATACCCTAAGAACCCATCCGTGAAAGAGTAGACTTCACGCCTGGCTACTCCCTTCAAAATTTCTTCGGTAAAGGGTGTTGGGAAATGATTGATGACACGTACTAAATTCAAATCCCCGTAGTCAATGAAAATTCTTATCCTACCATCCTTCTTAATACTAATAACCATTGGGCTTATCCATTATAATTCTTCCACTACCTTAATGATACCAGATGCTATCATTTTTTTATTTCTTCCTTGACCCATACACATAAATTTGGATTCATTCGATAAGGCCTCTTCGAATCAGTGCACACCTTCCTTCAACTTGATCTTCATCTCTCCTAAGGAATGGTGGATACCTTTGAGTTCATGGTACCCACGTGGGAACAAATCCTAGAATTCATGTAACAGATCAATGATCTTTGAAACTTCCTTTCTCGACCAATAATCTTTGATGATAGCTTCCTTAGGTTCTACCTCTAAACAAATGTTAACCTTCTTTGTTTTCAAGGGCTCATGGTAGGCACACACTTGCTCATCAGTGCTATCTATGACTTTACACATACCTATAGAATGGTTAACATCTAGACTCTCCATCTCCTCACCATCGATCACATAAACCATCTTCCCCTTTTCCTTCTCCATGCATGCACGCTCAAGTTGCATCTCCTTTGATTCCTCTTCATTGAGGTACATCTCCAAATAAGGCTCACCTAGTAGCTCCAATAGCCTATCTTCTTCCATAACACTATCTCCCATTGTAAGGTGTTTGATTACTTGCAATGCCTTATCCACCGATGGCTTGGTACTCCTATACTCGAAGGATTCAATGAGATCAGCCACTAATTCCTACCAATTACATGTCTGGTTATGTGTTTTTGAGTGGATATACCATGCAAGCACACAACCTTGTAATGTGGATTATAGTTTATGCAACCATAATGATGGTGATAAGGCCTCCGTGCCTCCGATCCAGACCTTCTCACAATCTTGGACATGGGACAAGGCGGGTTCCTTGCCATGATATTATTGTATGGTGGTGGGCGCATTACTTCAAGAGAACCTAAATGAGAATGCAATCCTCACCTTGTGTAATTCAAGAGATTCTCATTGTGTTTATCCCACCAAAATGTTGTAGTTCGAGCAAGATATAGTTTAGGATCACCTCGTCTTTCACTCTCATTCCTCCACTGAGCCTCCATCTCTGTAAGAACATCTCGGGGGTAGGCCCCTCTAGAGTATTTTGGAAAATTATTCCATCCTAGGAACTTAACTCTTAGTTATCCCATGATACTCATAGGTCCTATGCACCCAATTGTCACATGCTATGCTAGTTGTATCACTCACAGACTGAGCATCTTCAAATTGGATAACTCCTTCTGTAGGGTGAATTATTTCAGGGTCCCTGATAGAGCACACATAAATTCTATCAAGGACTTCCTTTCCTAAGGACTCAATATAGGACGTTGACTTCCCATTTGTCAAAGGGATGACCACCCTTTCCTCCTTGTTCTCAAAGTTGATATACCCCTTGTTAAACCACATGTCGGTGTTGTTCTTATAACACCATGGGTTCCCAAGTATTGTCGAAAAATTTTGCTTCGTGAGAGTGCCAAAACTTCAAAGTCTCAAAGTAAACTTGGCCCCTTGAATGGTGATAATTACATCCTTCAAGAATCTAATGGGAATTTCCTTTATCTTTTTTCCATATAAAATACATTGAAGATAAATGTAATGCGAGCCTTCCCATTTGATTCCATACATCTAATTTGAGAACATTGACCTCTACTCTGTGTCAATCCATGTGTTACTCAGCAACCAACCATCGATAACTACATTTAATGTAATCTCTTTGTCATAGTCAACGTTATGGGGAGGTAGGTTTACATGCAACATATACCTCTCATGCTCCATTCCAAGTGCATGGTACCTTCTCCCGTAACCATTCTCCTAACAAGGGAATGATATTATCTTGTCTTAACATTTTGTACACTTCTTTGAATTCATCCAGGTCCTTCTACGGAGCCTTAGCATTCCTTATTTTCTCTCCTGCTGCCTGGACTACTCCTTTAGACATTAGATCTCTCCTTGTAAACTCCAAATGACATCCATAGTCTCCTGATATACTTCCTTCTGGTGAGAAGGGTCTAGATACTTCCCATGTACCACTTCCTCTCTTGAAACCAGAGTCCTCTGCCTTGGTACTTCCTTGGTGTGCATGGCTCTCTGCCCTGTCTTGTCACTAGAACAAGATCTAACCCTAACTCATGCACCACTCTTAGAATCCACTGTGCATCAACCTTCTTTATACTCACCATCCCAATGCCCTTTTCCTTCCGGTGTTGTTGGATCATGTGTTCAAACAACTTAGGGAATTACTTGTACTTATGCTATTTTTCCACACCATGAGCACTGTAATAAATCAGGACACTTGCGTTTGTAATTCTCTATAGATCCACAATTATAACAGGTTCCTCACAAGAACTCACTTCATCCTCTATTGTGGTTACTACAACCATGAAATCCTCTTCCAAAACCCCTTCCACATGTTCCTCCTTTTATGTGTCCTTCATAACATTAGTCATCATCCTATGAACCGCTTGTAAAGCTAGTCTAGTGCACACCCAGATCAATAACATCATGGATTTGATCAATCAATCGCAATCCTTGGTATCATGGGTCATAGAGGTACAAATCTTGCAATAGCAAGAAACATTCTTGTGGATTATGACGTGTTGGAGTATAGGGCATCTACTTGCATCATGATCCCCATGGAAAATCTCATAATCTACTGACATAACATGCACCAATTTCGAGGGAAACTATCCTTTGCATGTCCCTCCACTTCACAGTTTGTACACCAAATCCCACCATGAACCTCATGCACTGAGTTTGCAAATAGCTTCTCTAACTACTTGTCCATTGTAGCAATTTGAGCCTCTAGAAAAGGGCTAACACAGTATCAATTATCCCAATAGCTTCAGCAAATAGGAAACTTCCAATGCCTCTCGCGGGTCGGTGAAAGTCTTGTGTGACACAACCCTTATAAATGGTGTTATCAATCCTCTGAAAAACCATATACCTTGTTGAGAAGGATGAATTTCATAGGATAGTTTTGAAAAGAGAGTCTTAAAACATGCATCATACTCCTACACACTCTCTACCATTCCCTGTTAGATTTCTTTTAGAGAGCTGATGCTTTTCTTCTCAAACTCTAAGATATGGAACTTTAATAAGAAGATGTTCTTCAACGGTGTAGTCTACCACCATCTGATGGGGTCATACTTCCTATACCAACTATGTGTATGCCCTTGTAAAATTGTTGCAAATTGACTTTCCTTCCAATCCAAGGTAGTGATCCCCTTTGTGCGCATAGTAACTCACACTTGTGCCCATAATCTCTATAGCATCTTCAATACCCCTATAGTCTTGTAAGTGCAAAAACATCTTGAAAAACACTTGGGGAGGTGGCCGGGGTCCTTTTCCTCCTAATCCAGATCATTGGTTCCCTCTGGTGTTTCCTCCTCCATCAGATCCACTGGATCCACTAGGTATTGTTCCTCCCGACCCACGAGATCCACCTCCTACAGTCTAAAGGGACCAGAAGTGGTCGCACCTAGTGTTCCCAACATTCCATTGAACTCCACGTCGATGGTTTGTGATATTATCCCACTACAAGTTGTATTTCCCATGGCACTCTTAGATGTAATACCAAATCCTTGCATACTAGCACCTTGTCTAAAGATTCCCCTAAATACATGAATGGCTTGCATAACCATGGATGTTCCAAATGATAAATTATATCTCCTGGGCAGATCGGTCACTTCCATCGATACCAACTGGGTTAATAATACTTCTCCCTTGATTTGGAAAACCAAGCACTAGGGGTTGGTCACAGGTGGGTTTAGATGCGTGCCATTACGACTCTTATCTCTACATGTAAAAAAATCTAATCAGAAATTGAAGAGGCCTCTCTCCCATGCTTGCCAAGATGGGGTAGAAAAAACTACTCAAGCTCCGCATCCTCTATGTGAACCTCAACTCCTTCTCGAAACGTTCACCTCCATAGATCTATCACACTTGTAACCTATCATTGGCTAGTCATCTCCATTTCATGATCTTTGTTATACTTGAGTCATATCTCCTCCCTTTCCTTTTCATTCACAATGTCTACCATCTTCCTCCACCCTAGCTTCCTTTTCCAACACTCATGAAGATTTAACCACCATGGTTAATTCTTCTAAACTCAAAGTAATGACCAAGATCTTCATAGCTAGAGGAATAACACAAAAAAATGATCCTCTACACTCCCTCAGAAACTCAAACTCAACAACTTCGTGAAAGAATGCATCTAAATGGCATATTCTAAAGTATAAATGGCTAGTACCCTCTTCCATCGTTGATCAATAGCACACATTTAAGTCAGATCTACATCTTGTAGAATTTGATAATCATCTTGGGTCCACAAGTGTGTTCTATAGTACCAACTTGATCTAGATGCATATGCTGAAATCCATTCATATACTTCTATTGGGAAGTAGCAAAAGAATGTCTCATACAACTCATGGTATAGGTTCTCTTCTACCCATCTACGTGCATCGAACTCAAGTCCAATGCTGAATCTTTGAGCAAACTCATCCTCCATGCTCTTGAACCATGTTTCAACACTTTCTAAGGTCATGCACTCTATCATCACACCTCATAGGGACAAATATGCATGCCATTTCTCACAACAACTTCAAAAAGGTCTCGGAAATGGAACCAATATGTATTCATATTTTATACCCTTAGACCAATAGGTGCCAAGTCTCTTGTTTATGTGATTCTTATGAGAATGCATCATCTTATAACAAGTATTTAAATGGAGATGAGTAGAAATAACCATGCCATATCCTAGAATGAGTTATCTTATTGCATCTAGAAAAGGGAAATAACAAGAAGCATAAGGAAATAGCTCATACAAAAAGGAAATACATTAGTATACTTCCAAACACAGATGATTTATAACAAAGCATTTTATTCATATTAAGATATTCAATAACCACATTACAATCCCTTGGGTTCATAACAAACCCCCATATGATAATGCAGAGCCAAGTCATGCATCAGAACTATACCATGTTCATCACATTATAGAGAAAAATGCATACCCATTCCCCTAAATGCGTCATCCTCCCTATATTCTTCTATTCCCAACCCATAGAATTTTCCATTCATTTATACAGAGCTTTGCCTCTCTTCAACCCTATATCCTTTCTTCTATGGGGTGTTTGTATTTATAACCTTAACACCCACCACCATGCCTTTCAGAAGTTATAGATCGGTCGCCAAGGGTCGAAGTGGTCCTCCATGGGAGCATGCCTTCTCAGATCCAAGCTCTTCACTTCTTGCAATGATGTATTCTAGAACCTTCTAACATATGCCTACAATATTACCTTTTTGATCCATAGTCGCCATGATGGCACCTTATCCACAAGGGTATTGATTTTATCATGTCTTTCCTAAGTTTCTGAATGCGGCTAAGTATAAAACTTGTTTTTCCTTATGCGCATGCGTCATGTGTTCTACAAAAACTCTTCTAGAACCCTTCCCTATGTGCCTTCAACCCGTGTTCCCTTTTTCAACTAGGTCTTGCATGCCCAGATGCATTCTTGTACTTAGCTAATATTTTGGGGCCCAACACCCATGTATTGTGAATCCTTGGCCTCGCTTGAGGACTCGTGGGTTAAATCCACTAATGCGTGAGACCACCTCAATGGAGGTAAATATGATTATCCTAGTTCCAAGAATGTCTACACATATGAATAAAATGTCCTCACATGTTCCTCCAATTGGTCAATAGTTTATTTGTATCCTTCATTCCTCTCTAGTATATGAGTTGAAGAAAATTAGAAAATATGAACACCGCCCTCATGCTTAGCTTGATTAAGTGAGACTCTATTCATCTCATAGTCATTTGGGGTCATTTCCTCTAAACTTTTTTCCACCTTAGGTCTTGTAACTTCCATGAACTAAGCTCTAGAATCCTCGGTGTATAGTATTGAAGTAGTTTTCTCTTTCCTTGACTTATTTTATTTCATGTACTTCAATATGGCATCAAAATTTGATGCCTAAAATTATTGCACCATTCTTGATTCTCTACTTGAGCAAGTTACTAACCCATGGGAATGGATCTAATTATGTGAAAAATTTGTTAGGGATCTTAGTTTCTTGTTGTAAGATCAATGATTTCTCATTATGAGTTAGCTCAACCGCCTTAGATGAGACTCTTTTCTCCACTTGATGCATAGGAGATTAACAGAGGTCAATCTCTCTTTGTTCCAACTCTTCAACTCATTCCTCCTCTTCAAATTTTTCCTCCCTAAATTTATCTTTCTTTGAAGACTCCCCAAGAGGTGAAACTTCAGTGCTCTTGATTTGCACATCCTTCATATAGTCACAAAACCATACATTTTAGGCATTATTTAGTCTGGTAGTTTACTACTATTTAAAGGGTTCTAAAGTGAAGAAAGTACTAATTAATCCCACCTTTTTGCCATCTTATTTTTACCTTTTATTTCATCATTCCCACTTATTTTCCTATACATGTCTGGCTATTTCTTCACTATCCCACCATTTTATCCTAAATCGGGGCACCCTGTGCCTATCTTCAGCACCCGGGTGCCCCTGGTCCCACTTGGGGCACCCCGATCCATTTTTTACTTTTCCACCACTTTTTAGGCCTCTTCGAGTCATTTTTCATCATTATCTTTTGCTTTGTCGTCCATATTGGGGTTAATTATGAAATTAGAGCAAGATAATCCTATAAATATAAAGTTATGAGACCATAATGAGGGTCCTAGTGTCACATACTATTATCACCCCATCTAGAGTTGCATCCATTACATCACTTGCATCCACATAATGTCATACATCAAGGCTAGGAGATATGCATCGACACACACAACATAGGGGGAGGGATTCTATTCTATTCCATGCAAACATACTATTATATTTTTATAGTTATTATTTTTCACTACTTCACAAAGTGCGACTATCATAAGAGCACCTAGGTCACAACATGCACAAATACACCACAACTACATTTAGGTACAAAATGTAGTGCAACACTAGAGTTAGTAAGCCACTCATTGTTGTGGTAGATGAGGTGAGTCTGACCCATTCATTTTTCATCTTTTATTTTTAGGGTTTTATACTTCTTTGTCTTTTGAGGGTCATTCCTTCATCTTGCATTATTTCAAAACTCAAGTAGTTCAACCGATCTAGTGCGATAGATAGGGAATATTTAGGCATCTTCATGATACCATGAAAACTAGATTCTTATATTTTATAGAGACCATGGCACTTATTCTACAAACCAGGGTTCCCAAGGTGCCCCAATACCTTCCGGGTTCTTCAATCTCCTTATTTCTTCTAGATCTTGTCCTTTTAGGACCTTCGAGTGATCGTTCCTACTCCCGGAATCCACAATCGGACCTATAACAACTCGCACAATAGTATTCAACAATCAAATAAGTAATTTCCTTTACATCTTTACACATTTAGGGTTTTATTTCACTTAGTACAATTATTTATAAATATTCCATATTGTCTTAGTGTAGTTTACAACATTTTAGTCCTCGTATATTAGATTAACTATTATTATATCTTTCTATAGTATAGTTTAATTTTAGTTAATCATTTTGGTGAACCCACGTACTATAGGTTTTTCCTTCTCCCATTTTATGGTTTTCACTTGTAGCGGTCACTTTGCAGACCCCTCCAATATTATGAACTCCCTTCTCTCTCCATCCGTACTTCTAGATCCATGGCTGATATACCTACCTCTATGGCTGAAAACCCTTTAGACAACTCCAACTAAGTTCCCCTTCATGAAATTGAAGCCACTGATAGTGAGAAGTCCTATGATGAGGACACTAATGTTGACCAGGAACAACTTGATGCCATTACTGACTTTCATCAAGCTTTACGTGAGAATCCCACTCATCTCCCACATGTCTTACACACTTTAATCATTGCTAAGTGAGCTCGGGAGGCTTCCGTTTATGTTTCATCCGCCCCCATGTTTCTACACCACCCATTTATTTTTCCACTCATATTATTACAACTACCACTCCTCTTTCCCACCATGGTACTTCTAATATGCAGCTTGGTTCTTCCTCTAATACTCTTGATTTCACATCTTTATACTAGGATCTCAAGAATCAAATCTACTAGTTACAAGTAGCTACTTCTTGAGGATCCCCATCTCTCGACTCCACATCATTATTAAATCCCCCTTTGCACCTACCATCTCCACTTACCCATTCACACCTAACTTCCTATCTCCCAAATTTCCCATTTTTAAATCCATAGTGATCCACAAGAGCATCTTCGTGTTTTTCATGTCACATGTCTTGATTACACAAATGATCATACCATCCTTACTAAGTTATTTCCCCATAGTCCTGTAAGACTATGCAATGTGTTGGTTCTATATACTTACCATCCATTCAATGGTTTCTTTACACACATCGGCTAACACTTTTCTCATGATTTTTCTATCAATATCGGCTCTACACTTTCTTACACCCAACTATCCCAACTTAAACAAGGATCCAATGAACACTTCCCAGATTATGTCTTACGATACAAGAATAATGTAGCCAAGATGACCAATGTCCTTGTAGACTTTGAACTTCAAGATTTGTTCATTCATATTCTATTACCCCTCTACAAGACAATGTACTCTTTGAGACTTTTTCTTCATTTGATCACCTTTGTCATGCTCTCAATCTTCACGAGACTAAACTTGTATCTGTAAGAAAGCTCAAATACTAGGACCCACCTTCATCCTCCACTCGTGTTTCAAGTAAGCCACTATTCAAAGCACCTACAACTAAATCCATTGATAGAAAAACTACTATTAATGTGGTTTCCACTACTAAGGAACTATGACCACAACCATACATATGTCCTCTCACTAACCTTAGTACACCACTAATCATTTTATTGCCAAAACTCATTGATGGTAACCTAATTGTCTTGCCTTCACTTTTGTAGCTAGATCCATCACGACCCAAAGGGTGTAACTTTGATGATTACCATTCTTTTTATGATTATCACCAATGTGTCAAGCATTCCATTGATTGTTGTTTCGGTTATGACATCTCATCCAAGATCTACTTGACAATGGTCACATTGAGCTTCCAGAATCTCCAACATCCACCTCTACTAATGATAACCATAAGCTCTAGATTTTTAACAACCCATTACCAAAACATGATACCAAACTAATTGATTCCTCTTCTAACCATGTCTTTCATACAATGTCTTCTCCCCAAGACCCTCGACTTTCTCATTACTAACACTACCATTGCGACACTAGTTATTTATTTTTCCCACATTGATTACCACATTACGTTCACATCTAATCATTTACATATTTAGGCATCTCTTGGCTCAACCTCTATTAACAACACTAAGGTTGATCCATCTTTGCCTATTAGTGTTTGTTCTATGTCACTCCTTCGGGCTATTGCCTACCCTTTGTCACAAATCAAATATCCATTTCACAAACCCTTTGGTGTTGTTAAGTTATATATTACGGTGGCCCTCTTACTATACTTTTCCCTTTCCTTGTTGGAAACATCATTGAGGGATGTGACTTTATTTTAGGACTCAATTGGAATTCTTCGATCACAATATACCATATATATGCCACACTTAAAACTTAAATTCATTCACAATAATCAAGTCATTTCCATTAGCGGAATCCCTCCTTCACCTCCATTATCACCACCCTCTAATATAGTCACTCATACATCCTCTACTCTTTCCCACACATCTCCTATGATGTTTCCCAAAATACATCTACTCCTAGTTCACCTACTCAACTGTCCACTATGACTCCTTCACTCCGTTAGTCCTAAAATCGGTAAATGCATATTCATAGGACAATCACTACATCCCAACATTGATCACCACTTTGCTTTATTCCATTTGGATTGTCCTCCACTTCGCACATGAAATTTCCTCGATATCCATCACCAACGCACTTTAATACGCCATGATATTCATCTTATATCCATCCATCGCATATGTATTGGCTTCATTCCCCTGTGTAGAATTTTTATACCATACCACCATTCCTTGACAATGGTCCTATGCTTTCATTCTCATAGGAATCCATTGAGGGACTGTGCATCCTTCATCATCATTGGTTAGTTCAATCATACTCACTTGGGGGCATGGAATTTCCCCCCCCATTCTAACATATGTGCATCATCATCTGTCACTCTTCTTTCCTAGGTATTCTCATCCCACATTTTGACACCATCATTACCCAATGATGCACTCTTGTGCTTCGAGTTCACACTTGATTGTTGAGGGATTACCATTACATTGAACCCCACACACCACACCATAGGCATTACATATTACATTTCATCTAACATTACGCATCATACACCATTCATTCTACACTTATTTCTACATTATGTTAGTCCTCATCTATGCATTACATCTATGATAGTATCTATGCACTTAGTCACATTATACATTACACATCTTCACCACATATGTTTTCTATATATTATACTAGTCATCATTACCTATGAGTCTAGTTTTACATTTCATCCCTACATTCTACATTTTACTAGTCCTTACCTTACACACCACATACATCATTAGGTTATCCATGCATAACCTATACATAGTAATTTCATACACTATGCATTCCCACATACATTCTACATACTACACTAGATTACATTACATATGGGTCTAGATTTACATTTTATCATTACATATTCCATTTCTATCTACACCTATTATTGAACTTTACACATTACACATCCTACACACCCTACACATCCTATATTACATTGCCCACACCGTGCATTTACAAAACCTACTCATCACATGGTCGTTTATTCTCACTACCACCTATACTACATTGTTTTCTACATGCTACACTCACCACCCTATGACACACTTTAGTTCCTCATTCCATACTCGAATGTCGAGGGTTTACCAATCAAATGGACCTTACACTCACCATGTGACATTTCCTCATGCGACATTTCTAACTTAGTGACATACACTTTAGGATAAATTGTCACCTATTCTATCATCTTGTAGTGGTATACACCTTAGGTTACATCACCACTCCCTCCTTTCATCTTGTAGTGGCATACGCTTTAGGCTAAATCGTCACCTATTTTCTATCATCATGTAGTGATATACGCTTAGGGCTAAATCATCACTCATCCTTCCATCCCATAGTGATATATGCTTAGTGCTCAATCATCACCCATCCTTTCATCTTATAGTGATATACGCTTAGGGATAAATCATCACTCATCCTTCCATCCCATAGTGATATATGCTTAGGGATAAATCATCACCCATCCTTCCATCACATAGTGATATATGATTAGCGCTAAATAATCGCACATCCTATCATCTTATAGTGATATACGCTTAGACTAGACCATCACTCATCCATTCCAAAATTTGTGATATACACTTTGGCTATAGGGTTCACACATATCCCCACATGTTGCATTTCATCACCATTACATATACACACTCATCACAACACGCTAGACACAAAAACACTACTCGAACATTTCCCGATGATGCACTTTTGTTTGTGGTTCATTCTTACTCTGTAAGGGGGAAAATGAACCTCATTGCATACGCTTCCATTCACTTGGGGGCAAGCTTCTCTTATCATTTAATTTTTTCATTCCATTTCATCCATCCACAACATACTGCATTATCTTGGGGACATTTACTTTTTCTTTCTAGTGTTTTGTATGATCACTTTACTACACATGTTAGATTGATTTCTTATATGTCATTATCTATACCATACACACAAGTTCATGACTTTGTTTAGTGTGATGATCATTTTTACACAGTGTGATCATGGATACATGACTTCCTACATGTGGCATGGATGCTCACCTTATATCCAAGTGTTATTATTTCATTTTGAACTTAGCATCTTATATTACCTACTCATATACATTTTTTGACATATTGGTTATCACTCTAACATGCTAATGGGTGTTCTATATACAACACTTGTTTTGTAGGATTATACATCTCTATGACTCCTTGTTTGTTTGTTTCTGCCATTGTTTGTCATTGTATGCGGGTTTTTCCATTTACTTCATTACACACTTTTTTTTGTTTGTAATCATGACGCCCTTGTGTGTCTTGTGACATCATGAGTGATGTCCCATGTTTGCAACCCACTTTGTGTGGTTTACTTGTTTTCTTGCATGTTTACACTACTTTTTTTGGTAGTTACTACATTTTCTGTGTATTTTACACTTTTCTTATTGCATGCATGTGTTTTTGGACTAACACTTGTTTTGGTTATCCATCCCCTTTTTGTGTGTGCCTTGGTTTCTACCAAGCGCTTTCCCTTTCCCCTCTAGGGAAGATTTCTACAGGTTAGAGTGTGGTAGGTCCTCTTTTGGGGCCACATTCTCTTTTAGTGACATTACATGTGCCCCCAAAGAGGGGGCATCATTAAGGTTTTACATACTAACACAACGTATTTACACCAGTTTAGTACAATGCAATTTCTACCCTTAGCATTGTGGGTTTACATATAACATGAGTGAGTTTAGACCAGTCTACGAACTCCATACACAATAGCCTTTATAGGACATGGTGTCCTTTGGCATTTTGGGAAGTAGTTATAGGCTTGGGGTTACAATGGGTGTGCCTCTCTACACTAATTTTTTTAGTTGGCATCGGATCACCCAAAAAACTAGGACACTATAGAAATTTCTTCACACATTTCAGAAGAAGTGGTTATATTTGGAGGACACAAAGAATTTCCTCCCTACACTTATTCAACTAGGGTGGCGTGAGATTTCCCGAAAAAACTCACGATAGTACAGGATATCCTTCTACACCTTTTTTTCTTAACATGGATCAGGAGCACATGTTCCATTTACATTTTTCTTTTCATGTATTTTACATTTTTGTACTTTACACATTTCTATACACATGCGTATTTTACACAACATTTTTACATACACACATATTTGACTACTTGATCATTTTCTCCTTGCAAGTCTGGCCATATGAGAAATAAGTAGTCAAATTAGGGGGAAACAACAACAACAATGACAACAAAGTGAAAGTGCAATGACAACACACCATGATGAAACTTACCTTTACTAACCATGTAGGTACACTACACACCGCAACAACTACACATGTGTTTCACCCTAGGTCCACTCTCATCACTTTTTATGCACATTTTTAATATTTTTAATCCACACTCCTCCAATTTTTATTTTTTTCATTCCACACTTGAGTCTAGTCCATCGCACATTTTCTACTACACTCTACATGGATATCAGGTACACATCTCTATCTACTTTATGTTACCAAGTGTTCCACTCACCAACATAAAGTGGGGGAAAAATGTAGTCACAAAATCATGCACTTTAGGCATTATTTTCTTATACTACTATTTAGAAGGTTCTCAAGTGAAGAAAGTAATAATTAATCCCACCTTTTAGCCATCTTATTTTTACCTTTTATTTTGTCATTCGCTCTTATTTTCTTATACATGCCCAACTATTTCATCAATGTCCTGTCATTTTAGCCTAAACCAGGGCACCCATGCCTATACTCAGATTCCCGGGGTGCCCTGGTTCCCACCTGGGGCGCTCGATCCATTTTTACTTTCCGCCACTTTTTGGGCCTCTTCTACCCATTTTTCATCCTTATGTTTCTCCTATTCTACCATGTGGGGTTAATTACTAAATTAGAGCAAGAGAACCCTATAAATATAAAGTTATGAGACCATAATGAGGGTCCTAGTGTCACATACTATTATCACTCCATCTAGAGTTGCATCCATTGCATCACTTTCATCCACATAGTGTCATGCATCAAGGTTAGGAGATCTACATCAACACACACAACATAGGGGAGGGATTCTATTATATTCCATGCATACATACTATTACATTTTCTATAGTTATTATTTCTCACTACTTCAAAAAGTGTGACTGGTGACACAAGAGCACCTAGGGAAAAACACACACACACACACCAAAACTACATTTGGGTCTGAAATATAGTGTAATGCTCAGATTAGTAAGCCCACTATTGTGGCAGCTGAGGTCAGTATGACCCATTCATTTTACATCTTTTATTTTTAGGGTTTTGATACTTCTTTGTCTTTTGTAGGTCATTCCTTCATCTTGCATTATTTCACATACTCGGTTTAGTTTGGAAGATCCAATGTGATAAACAAGGAATATTTCAGGGCATCTTTGACTCTTTCGAAACTAGATTATGAGTTTTTACAGAGACTAGGGTGCTTATTCAGACCAGTGGTGCCCGGGTGCCCCGGGTGCCCTAGTACCTTCTTGGGTGCTTCAATCTCCTTATATATTCCAAATCTAACCTTTATGGGACCTTTGAGTGATCATTCCTACTTCTGGAATCCACAGTCAGACATGTGGCAACCTACAAAAGTCTCCAAGCAATTAGCTAAGTCCTTTCCTTTTACATCTTTACACATTTAGGGTTTTATTTCACTTAGTATAATTATTTACAAATATTCCATATTGTCTTAACATATTTTATAACATTTTATTCCTATATTAGATTAACTATTATTATATCTTTATATATTATAGTTTAGTTTTAGTTAATCACTTCCTTTTGTAGGTATTCTTTGAATGAGGTGAATTGATAGCTTTTCAGATTCCTTGAGATATGATGAGTGTGATAGTTGTCTAAATAAGCTTGAAGTGGTGCCTTATTTCTTATAAATCAATCCCTTGATCTTTGAATTGACACTTTAGTTTTGTCTTTGACATCTCCATCTTCATGAACACTCCATGAGGGAGAAGGAAGGGGAGATGATTCCACCACCTCATAATCTGGATCAAAAAAATGAGAACCATCTTCTTGAACTTCTCCTATGAACTAGTCAAACTTGAATTTTTCCAAAGTCATCCTCATGCAAGTACTATTTCCTATTTTCAAGTTCATCCACACAATTTACTTAATAGTCTTCCAATTGAGGAATGTGATGCAATCCAAGAACATGAAAAGACTCAGGATATCTCTCGTATGTTAAATTTAGGCCTAAGAAAATATGTAAGCAAATGAAATATAGTGAGGGAGGTCTCAAATTTTTGGCATCTATTGTACTCTTAAAAGAGAAGACATTGAGTGAGAAGGGGAATGAGATGCCATTAGTTTAATGACCCTTACACTTGAGATGCACCTAAGAAATTTTCCTGCAGAGCTCTACCAAAATGATCTTATCGCTATGATACTTTGGTAACTTGAGAAAAGTAAGATAAAAACCACTCCCTGATATAGGTGAAGGTATAAAAATGTGTGAATAGATACCCATACTTATCAATCAACTCTACTTCCTGAGGAGAGATTATTCTTTCATGATTTCCTTCTAGGAGATAAATGATGAACATGGTGAATGGATCTTTCACCAATGTGAAATGAACATTTATTTCCTTGAAGGTGATTTGTTTTTACTTCTTAAAGGAAGGAGATATCGAGGAAAATTCTAAACAATAGAAAATCCTTTATATAGAATAGTGCATGTAAGGGCATAAACTAGATACGAGGTCATTATGCATCTCTTAGTATTAAATAGTTCCATTAGCTTTCGGTGAGACTGTCACACGATGACTGACCATGATCTATCATTTGAGTTCCCTCTATGATTTTTAGCATGAACTAGGCCATATAGTCCTAGAATTCCTTGGTGTTTTCTTCACCCATTACTATACTCGGTAAGACAATGGCATCTCGAGTTAGCTTCATGAAAGTCATTCCTTGACAATTATTTTTGTAGCCTTGATGGTTTTCTCCCATGTTTCAACCAGAGCCAAGCTGTAATCCCTTCCAAATAGGAGTCTATCTTGATCCAAGGTGATGGGTTGTAAAATATTTTTGATGATCACCATATTTCTCTTATTTAGGATTTATAAAAACTTGAAATTCCTTTTAGATTTAGGACCTCCAACATTAAGTTTTCATTTGCAATAATTGTCAGGAGGCACGGACATAGTGTTTGACACTTAACTAGGACTAGTTCAATGATTTATTGAAAGCGGGTGACCTTTTACTCTAAAAATCCTACTAGAAACTATATTTTATTCCATTGGTTCCCTAAATTCATTTTTCATCAAATTTATCATTTCTTCTAGATCTAAGTGGGCTACAACACTATCTCCCAAAAGGGGATATTTTGTAGACAGAGTTTAGATTGTCTCATACCCAATGTACTTTATCTTTATGGCTACCGTAATGTGTTGATGGAATGATGAGTTGAGGTTGTATGAAAAATTTGATGTGATCTGTGAGTACTTCCTATTTTTATTTAGTCAGTCCTCACCCTTACTTTCTAAATCTAGCCAATTTTTCCCAATTTCATTATTTACATTTTTGGAGTCCCGAACTTGAGAATTGCATAGAGGGTTTTGGATGGTTACTTATTCATTATTAGAATAGATATTTTTATTAAGTATCGAGATGAATTACTAAAAATACAATTAATCCTTCCATTTGTTTGATTGGGGTCAAAATTATCTTCTTGGATTAGGAATTTTACTATGAGTTCTTACTCCAATTTTCATGTGATTCTATCTTCTGGATCTCTCTAAATCGAAAAGGAAAATTTATTGGGAATAAATAATTAGGTGGGTGATGTAAAAAAATTAAGGGATCAATGTTTATTATTCTTGGATCATCTTAAATGTGTTCACCATGGAAATGCTCAAGAAAAATTTAAGGAGAAACGAAGTTAAAACGGGTGAGATATGAGAAAATTTACAGTTTGAGTATGAGGTTTCTTAGAAAAATAGAACATGAATAGGTTGTAAAAGGCATTGTGGGAGGTGAAATTTTAAAAATGGCTCTAAATATGTACAAGTATGATTTAAATATTTTAAACACAACCATGGTTGAGAAAACATGCCTCACGGGGTTCACATTCACACCTTCTTAATTTGGATTAAGGAGGAGTTAACACTTACTAAATGGAACCCAAAGCCTTGAATGCACCTTAACCATTTAGAATGAGGTGAAAAGTTACAAGGGTGTATCAATCATGGAAATTTTTTCCAATTATATAGTTCAACATGGATATGGGGCCACTTGAAAGAATGAGTGCATAAATTTTCCTTAACAAGTGAAGTTGGTGTTTAAGTGATTAAAAAGGGCTCCTCCCTTAGGGTCACACTTTTCTTCAGCCATTTCAATTTTGTGCCAGGTGAAAAGGTACAAAAAGGATACAAAATTGTGCCATGTGGGTGCTTTATCATGGGGAGAGGGCATTTTAAGTTGTGAATTGTTAACACTCACCTAACGACCAAAGTTACACTTTAAGTGATGAAACACTCAAAAAATGATATCCTCACCTTGGTGTCACCCTTTTTTACACCCATTTAAAATTTTCAAAAATTTCAAAGGTGAAAAATTGCATCCAAGGTGCAAAAAAATTGACCTGGATGCTTTTAGAAATCTTGCCTTCACCAACAATTGTCAAAAATAGACATAGGAGAGTGATTCTTTGTCCTTGGAGCTTCCTTATGAGTTTCATGGGAAAAATTAAAATTATTTTGACTCTAAAATACACAAGGAAACTAATACCACAATTTTTAGAAGCCAATTATACCTGAAATTTGAATTTTACCCCCCTTTTGTATTCCGCTCAAGAGTGGTTCTTGGAAGGTATAACTTACATCAGAAGAAACTTGATTTTTTATCTAACTTATAAAAATTTCATGTATACAATTGAATTATAATTAATTTTTCCTTTAAATCAGGTCCCAAATCTCTTTGTAACTCTCAGAATGCTCATTTGAATCTCCACTAGGATTAGGGATCTTCACTTGTACTATCAAGCCAATATCTCAAGATCTGGATAGTAGAATCACTTGAAACCTTTTACAATGTGAAGTAGGAATTATTATCTTTCTTATGAGTATCTGTTCACTTCAAAAAAATTAGCCAAGGATCTTATAGCATCCAAAACAAGCTCGTTAGCTTTTTTACTTCTTTTGTTTCCCTATACTATATTATAAATAGCCTGATGTTGCACAACTTGTTAATAAACAAATTTCACCTTGCAAAAATTCCATAAAATACCTTAGATTATATAGTAGCATAGTCACACACTTATTGGAGTAATTATCTCTTCTTTCTTCATCTTCATAGGGTGTTCATTAGGTGTCAAAGTCTTGAAAATACGCTCTGGGAGCTGTTCCTTCAAAGTGGATAAAAATGAATCCATGAATTTATTCCCACCAACTTACATACACATTTAAAAATATTTAAAAATACATTTATCACATCCCTTTCTGCCATGATTTGGTTTACACAAGAATTAGCTAGAGGCGTGTTTATATTACCCAATTCAGGGAATTTTTAGTGTGGGCTTAGTTTTCATGGAAAAAAATTCAATTTTTCATGCTAGGCATTTAGCATGACAACATGAACAAAAATTACTTTAAGTATATAAAATTATTAATTAAAATTTTCTAACATCATTCTTATACAAAAATGGGGTTTGGATGGGAATTATTAAGGCTCATCACTCCCCAAAACTTAGGGATTAACAAGTCCCCCTTCTATAGATTCAAGGGATTTTGTTTAAAGATTCCACAATCCTTGTACAATTATACTCATCAGTGAAATTAATCCATGCTTTCTCATCTCATCCAATTCATTTAACTATATTATTCTTACTTGATGTTATTTTGACAATTCAATTCCTAATATAACAGCTTTTCCTTAAGGTCTAAATCTTGTACTCTATGGGAAAGATAGTTTTATTACCATAGACCAGCTCATATGGAGTAAACCCTTTGGTTAGTTTCCAAGATGTGTTGTAAGCCCATACTACGTCAAGTAATTTTTTAACCCAATTCTTCCTTGCTCGAGATCTACTTTTTTGTGAAAATTTTCTCTAATTTCTTATTAGTAACTTCAACTTGACCATTGGATTGAGGGTGGTATGGGATGATTTCTTGTGCCTCAACTGATATGTTTCCACAAAAGATTTGATCATATTTGACATGAACTAAGGTCCCTGATCTGATATAATTGATCTTGGTGTTCCAAATCTCTAGAAAATGTGTTCATACAAGAAATATGCTACCTTGTCATCCATAGCATATTTTAGGGCTTGTACTTGAACCTATTTTATTACATAATTTGTGCATACTAAGATATAATCCTTCCTTTGAGAAGGTGGGATGATTGGTCTAGTGAAATCTAATCTCCATTTCTCAAATGGATTTAGAACCACCCGAGGTTGAAGAAGCATCATTATTATTAGTTGGGATTTCCCATAAGTTGTCACTTATAACATTGCCAAAAATATTTATTGGAATCCTTATGTATAGAAGGATAATAGTATCTAGGCCCTATAAATTTATGGATCATCCTTTTGACTAAATAATGTCCTCTTGATGATTCATCACGACATGCTCGATTATATCAAAGATATCAGCTTTAGCTACACACCCGCATAATACATGATCAAGTACACATTTAAAAATAATTCCAATAAACCATATACACATTTTTATTAATTAATTATTTTCTTTGTTTAGGTGTGAGAAAATATGGGAACTTCCGGGTAGCTAAGTAATTAGTCATTTGTACAAATCAAAGAGAGACGATGGAAACTAAAAATAGATGCTCATCTTGGAAATCATCATTGACTTGTTCATCTTTTGCTGAAACCTTTAGCCTTGAAAGAAAATCGACTACCACTTTTTATTTTATGGTTTATCAACAATATTAATAATGAATTCTTATAATATAAAAATCCATCTAATAGTTTTTCCATGTACCAAATGTTTATTCATTAAATATCGAATGGAAGAATGATTTTTATAAATAATTACTTTATACCATGTGATGTAATGGAAAAAATTGTTAATTTCATACACAACTATAAGAAATTATTTTATAGTGGTAGTATAGTTTATTTCAAATGGGCATATGTTTTTCCTAGTTTAATAGATTACATGAATTGTCTCTCTTTCTTCTTCTTTTCCTAAAATAGCTCCTACTGCCTCAATGGAAGCATCAATTTGAATGTGAAAAGGAATATTCTAATTTGGGCCTCTCAAAACTGGAGTATTTGTTATTTTTTCTTTGTAATGTCAAAATATTTTGACAAGCGTCCATCCACTGGAATTCAGAATCCTTTGTTAGAAGGGGAAAAAGTGGAGAGGTTATTTTATTGAAATCAGAAACGAATCTTCTATAGTAGCTTGCATGTCCCAAGAAACTCCTTACTTTGGTCTAGTTCTTGGGGACGAAAGTTACACAATGATCTTGACTTTATATGGATCTACCTTAATTCCCTCATCCAAAACATGGTGGCCTAATACTATCCCTTATTCCATCATAAAAATACATTTCTCATGGTTTAGAGATAACTGATGTTTCTCACATATAGAGAGTACTTTGTCTAAATTATCTATTTCCTCTTGGAATTTTTCTCCATAAATTGTAAAATCATCCATATAAATTTCCATAGAGTCATGAGTGAGATATGCAAAAATTGCTAACATGGCTCTCTGAAAAGTGGCAGAGCATTACATAAACCAAAAGGTAAAAATCTATAAGAAAATGTCCATTATAGGAAAGTGAATTTTTTCTTTCCTTAGTATTTTTTGTGCCACCATGATTTTATTTTATCTAGTAAAGCCATCTAGAAATGAAAAATACCTCTTCCCGGATAGATTATCCAAAACTTGGTCAATGAAAGGTAAGGGAAATAGTCTCTATGTGTTGCTTTATTCAATTCCCTATAATCCACATAGACTCTCCATTTACCATTTTTATTCGGTGTAATAACCAATGGTGATACCCACTAGATATCTGAAATTAGATAGATAAATCCCACCTAAAGAAGTTTCCCAATCTCTATCTTTAGAATATCTCTTGAGGAAAGATTTATCTACCTTTGTGGTTTCCTTATTAGTCTAGAATACATTATATAAATGTGATGTGTGTAAATTTTTGGATGGAAACCCTTCATTTCATTGTATTCCGAGTAAAATATTGAGGATGAGAGTATAAAATCTTGAATAAGGTTTCCTCCTCTTAACTAGACAACTAGCTATTAATTGCTATTGTTTTCCTTGGAAAATAGGTAGTTGTTTTATATCTAGGTGGAGATAATTTACCACTGGTTATTCTCTCGTAATAGAATTCAATGGGAATTTATGAGGCAAAACTCTATGGACTTCAGTGATGTTGTGAAAAATAAACTCGACATATCTATGTTTTGTGCAAAAGGGTAGATTATTGGTTATATGTTTTCATCTATCATATCTTCCTTTATCTTCAATGGTTGTGACTGAAGTTTAGAAGAATCCAAATTTTGGATTGATTATAAGTGTTCTTGTATTATTACAAAATATAATAAGGAAACAAGATCCTCTGTTTCCTTTGAATCATCCTTCCACTATTATTTGTTTGAAGTGGTGAAAGGTTTTCTGACTAGATATATAGATAATTTCTTTAAATCATGTCCATTTGTAATTATCATATTTCTTGTTCTACAATCAATAAGAGTTGTAACAGTGGCTAACCATGGGTGTCCTAGGATTAAGGGATATCTAATTTTCTTGTTCTTTGTTTTAATAACCATAAAGTCTACCAAATAATCCCATGCTTCAATTGTGATGGTTACATCCTCTATGACCCCCTTGGGTTTAGCAATATATTGGTCAACCATTTGTAACACTATTGGAGTTGATTGTGGATCTAGAAGAGATAATGTGGACAAAGTATCAATAGTGATTTAATATAAATTGAATTAAATCTTATTTTCAGAGTAACTACTGTAATAAATGATGTAAAAATTCTAATATACTAGTAAGACACAAGTAATGAAGCATGTGCAATATGAAACCCTAAGCAAGAAGGAGAGATAGAGGGACTTAGATGATTTCTAAATGAACAGGAAGTAATTTTTGGTAGGTGAATATCTAGAACAAATTGTAAATATCATTTCCACTATAAATTAGAGGTTTTGAGATCTAGAACTATGCTAGATAGGAGCGCCCATGGGAGGAAAGGAGCACCTAGGAACTAGTGTCATCTCTCGGGTGCTAGTGTCTATGTAGGTGATTTGGATATGATTTATTTCATCCATGATAATATTATTTTTTGGTATATGTTTGTCACTTTGGATTCAATTTCTGATATGTGAATCTACCTGTAACCTGTAAGAAATAAGTTCACCTACGCATACCGAAAAACCACATCAAACCTAAAAAGGGAAATACATAATGGGGAGTCGAACTAACCACAACGGTCACCTGAAGAGTAAAATTATGACCAAGCACTACACTACATCTCTGAATTCATGTATCTCTGTGTGTGTGTGTGTGTGTGTATAAATGATTCCCTAGGATTCCCTTGTGCAAGTTACATAGTGATAGTGGGCTAGATTATAAAATTATAGAATGTGAGGGATGGAATAGAAGAAAATTCTCCTCCTATGTTGCATTTGAAAATATGATACAACCCTTATCCTCTTGTATGAGTTTTAAATGGATTCCTTTGGTTCCCTTATGCCTTTTGAATGCAAGCTTAGGTGACCTAGTATCTAATGTTTAGTGTTTGGTCCTTTATTTGGAAAATATAACTATGTATTTATATGATTCCCTTGTTTGAGTTTCTTAATTGATGACTAGAAGGCCAACCCAAAGTGATAAAAAGTAATTAAGAAGTGAAAGGGGTCCAAAAGGATAAGAAATAAATAAAGAGTTACAAGAGGGCCGGGAGGATATGAACATCGATACAAGTTTCCAACTTGGGTACTTGTGTTTGAGGCCATAAAAGATAAAATAGTCAAATGTCTGTAAGAGTGTAAGATGTATAAAGCCAATAAAAGTGTAGAAGACCAAGTAAAAGGCTAAAGGAGTTATCAATTACTATTTTTCTTGCTTAGGAATCATGTAAATGCTAGCATGCTTTTAGGACCTAGAAATATACCCAAGTGTATAGATTTTGTGTATATACTTTGTCACCACTTTAGGTTGTTGAGTGAATACTCGATAACATAGAATAGATAAAATATGTGTACCTTATGATCATGTAGAGAGTGTGGTGAATAACATGTCGAATGGATAAGTGAAGCGTGAAGTGATTTAAAAGTGATGCATGAAGGCTAGGAAAAGGGAAGTGGACCCTAGGGGTGAAGCATATGCATAGATTGTACATATTGTTGTGTTTGTATTTTGTGATGTAGGTTTTTTCTTGTTGCATATTAATGATAGACCTACAAAAGAAGAGTGAAATAGTAGACAAAGTCTTGTATATGAAAAATATGAGTAAAGCATGTATAAGTATTTAAAAGTGTGAAATTATGTAGAAGGAAAGTGTACACCTAATGTATAAGAGTATAAAAGATAGAAATATGTCCTGAAATGCTATGAAGGATGAGTTTTTGGGTAGTCTCATGCCAAGTGTGAGATTCTAAGGTGATATCACACCAAGAGTGAGTTTTTTGGGTGATCTCATACCACAAGAGATGATTTTGGGGAGATATGTCTATTTTTACTCTCCTTCGGGACTACTTCTGATTGAGAACCACTACATATGGTACGTCTAGTTTTGTTCTGTGTTGTTATGTGTTGTTCCATATCAGTAACTAATTTTAGGAGATATAATGCATTTTGTATTTGGAGGAAAGTGCATCCTACTAGAAAATTTTACTAAAGACTATGTTGTATTGAGAATTTTTGTTTCTTCCCTAGAAATTAGTTCCTAGAGGAGGACACAAGCACCAGCGCTACTATCCGGGTTTCAAGCTAGTGTCTATATGATCCAGAGGATTTTTTGGGTGTTGGAAGTTTCCTAAACCTCCCTAAACCATTACCACATTGTAGATAATTTTGAGACCTTTTTGACAGTATGCAAAACTTCAAAATCATAATCTGTATTCAAAAATTATCATTGGTCAAATATTGGGGTCTTAAATGGTCCAATTTAGTCAATTGGTGAATCACGCATTGAAATGTGGTAGTTTTGGAAAAAGGTGAAAAATATTGTGTTTTTTTAACCACCGGTTTTCAATAAATGGTTAAAAATTTTGTGGACCTCACTATTTTCTAGTTGGGGGCCCTCATCCAAGTTCGACACACTCTTTTATAGGAGGGGTGCCTTTACCACCTTTTTATTTCACATTGCTATTATCATTTTTATGATTTTATATTCCACTTATTCTTTAACATTGCTCATGTGAGATTATTGTATTAGAGAATTAATATTGTGCATTGTAGGATTGAATCAACTCATATGATCTATATTTTTAGCTTGGTGGGGTGATCAAATCCCCCAAAATTTAATTACATTTGATCCATATTGTTCAAAGCTTATCCCATATTATTCAGGATTAGTTTATATACCTTGGGGTTATACACACACACACACACACACACACACACACACACACACACACATAATCCATCGATTTCCTATATACCCGGTGACTCAATCAACCGAATCCACATTATTTGGTGAGATTATATATATTTGGGAAGGATCTGTGTATAGGCAATTAGATATGCTCCAACTCGGCGAGTTTGTAGATTTGGTTCGACCCACGGTGGGTAGTTTCCATTATACATGGTGCAACATTGAACCACCACTTGGCTCGGCCCTTATATTGGGAAATTCAAACATATAAAACTCATACTAGTAAACCAAACATATTTTTGCACCTTATAAGGAACAAAACCAATGACTCCACACCTCTAAATGGCATAGTCAAACAAACAATAATGCTAGGCCCACATGATTTGAGCATTCCAATCAATGCATGATTGACATCCTAATCACATAGCTTGGTAGAGTTACTAATCATAAAAATGGGTGATAAGGATGTGGGTATTTCCATGGTGGAGATAGGCTTGTATGCATATTTTAAACTATAACCCCACCCTACATGCCATCCATGTGGGATTTACCAACAATATGGAGAAACAAAGCGGTGGAAAAGTAGTTTGAGAGGGATTTGAACCCCAGACGTCACGACCCTAAATCCATTGAAATCACCATTGTTCCCAAGTAGCTTGATGTGGAGTAAAATGAGCTCGATCATATTTAAACACACATAGTTGCAGGACTGTCCAATGGTAGAACAGGGCAGTTTTAGAGAAGGCCATTTTTAGGCACTTATGCTCCGAGTTAGAACTTGGTGTAAAAACCAAAATTGTTCATAATTTTGAGAGGATCTCATATATGTAATTTTTTTTACATGAATTTCTACCTATTTTATGGTGTAGGTGATTTTACATCACATTTGCATGAAAAGGGAACTAGTAGCAAGCAGAGATCTGAGTTTTTCAAGCACCCAGGGGCCAAAGCAAGCCATGGTGAAAAAATAGAAATTGTTCATAATTTAATGAGGATTCTAGAAATGTAATTTTTTCCATGTAGTGTTTTTAAATATCTAGTTCTAGGAATTTTTTTGTCACATTTGCAAGGGGATCACACTGTGGAAGCATTGTAGGAGCCATGGATCGACTTCGGGATAATTTCTGATTTTGTGCAGAGTTCCATGAGTCTTAGATCAGCTCATTTGTAGGTATAATGGTCTATTTGTCATTATGGAAGGGTTAATTGTACTTCTTTGGGAAATAATAGATCAATTCTCTTTTCAAGAATCTAGAGACGTAGCCTTTGGGTGAACTCGTTATCAAACTTTTTTGTGGATTTGATTTCATTTTTGGATGAAGATTTTGATCAGATAAAATCAGTTAAAAGGATTTTAATTAATTTAACTAAGCAATCATCATTAAAAATGGTAAATTGGACTTAGGATTTTATTTCATTTTCCATAATCCACAAATGCGCATTTCAGTGTTGTGAATGAAATTCAAATTAAGGTGTAAATTAGATAGAATTAATCAATTTTGAAGTAATTGATCCATAAAATTTACATTGAGTTCCTAGATCCTTGGAAATGTAAAAGAGTGAAAATTTACCTCACCCATTTTTGGATCGATTTTGGTATCAAATCTGGTTTTAGTTTGTTATTTTTCTTCCAATTTAATCTGATTTAATAGTGATTACTTAATTTGGTGCAGTTGAGTTTAGTGGTTGATTAGGTACAAGTGTACTATGGGTAGTTGTAGATTTTTTCAGATGACGCATTGGGTTGATAATTGTTGGAAAATTTGTCCAAAAAACCATCTAGAGTATGGCAAGACAAGTTGGATTCAAGGTAAAGGAAGATTTGAACCAAAATGTTTTAAATCAACCTCTATGCATTATTGAATCACATTTGATTTTGTTTAGTTTTGATACAGAGAATGTAGGCTCATGTGAGATGGATAGTTTGTTTTACTTGCTTTTCAATAATGAAAAAATTGTTTAGGGTAATGTTAGTGCAAATCAGCAACACCCCCTGGATGTTGATCAGATTTCTAGTTTGATCATTCTAAGCATCCAGTGTGATTGCACAACATTGAAACCTCTCTCCAAGTGTGGGATTTGTAAAAATGAGAAAGGAATCTCCAGAGAAGGCTAGTTCCTCTTCCTAAACTACCTGCCACAAGCTGTTGCAGTGTAGGCAAGCTAATCTAATCCTAATCTAACCTCCAAGGAGACAGGGAGAGAGAGAAAAGAGAAAAAAAAACAAATCCTACACTAAAACGGTGATACACCAGAGAAGGAAAATGCTGAACATCTATCAAAACTGCTATGAACACAGCTCCAACCTTGCAATGAACATTTAAACGTGCACAAATACCTGCAATGAAGAGAGGCAAGAAGAAAACAAGCAAAAATACAAGCAAGGATGGACAGATGCATCACAAAACACGTTTTTGTTGCTCCAGAAGTTTGCACAGAACATCATTTTAATGGTAAAAGGCAAAAATGCCATTACAGAGTAGGGGAGGAGATTCAAAATCCATTTTCAACCCTGGGGAAGAAAATAAAGGAGAGCAGAGTAGAAAAGATGAACCACCCTTCAAAAAATGAGCCAAATCTGGCTTTTTACAATGCATGGGTCGAGCCCAGGAGAGAGAAAATGTGTAAAAATGTGGGAGCCATTCCTCATTGAATGAAGATGCATTAAAATAGCATGGGCATCCTTATAGACACATGCCCTGACATTTTTGACCATGCTGGAGAAGAATGCGACCCATTTTGCATTAAAACTGGTTGTTGAAACGTCACTTCTGGCCATTACCACATGCCAGAGATGTTTCTTGATTTTATCTCTCCAAACTGAACTAAAATACAAGATTGACCCCGAGAATCATGTAGGTAATTTCACCAGATTTCCATTTATATAAAGAACGTGAAAAACTGAGCTTTGGATCGAAAGTTATGGCCATTTGAAGATTTAGGGCAAAACCAGACCCAAAACGGATCAGCGAGAAAAAATTTTGAATTTTACCTCTTTTTTACATTTTGGAAAATTTTCCAAAAAATCCCCACACATCCGCCACTTGGATGACATGTGTCAGAATCTGATTCATCCATGGGCCTCCTTCTCTTTTCG
Source organism: Taxus wallichiana var. yunnanensis (assembly GCA_018340775.1). Lineage (NCBI taxonomy): Eukaryota > Viridiplantae > Streptophyta > Pinopsida > Cupressales > Taxaceae > Taxus > Taxus wallichiana. The sequence continues at coordinate 87,607,181 of CM031244.1, read as the reverse complement.
GCCATTTCGGCTTTTCGCATCTCACGCGTCCGCGCGTACCTTTGTCCTAACTATCCGGACTACGGGACAAATATCTCTCGAACCGCCTAAAATGGGTGTCTTTCAAAGAAATCACGGCAATTCACGTCCCACACGTACTTTTGTCCCGGCTGTCCCAAACCATGTGAAACAAAAGACTTAGATGATTTTTCTTACTTTCGGCCGATTCGGCTTTTGCGTCCCTCCGTCCCGACGTCCCAGCTGTCCTGCCCCGGACCGCCAGGACAAATATCTCCAACTTAGCCAATTTTCTTGCTTTTTCGGCCCCAAGCTTGGTACGATGAACCTCGATATGACCGAACCTGGTATGACCGAACCCTTGGACGAAATGCCTTAAAACAATCCTGCTGACCTTATTTTCACATTTTTTCCATTTTTTCTAACTCGTTGGGATTTCTTCTTGGATGGGAGAGTTAAAAAAAAAAGGCCGAGGGGACCCCGAAAAACATGATTTTGGGCCTCGAATCAATCTTACTTGCTTGGGACTGAATAATTTGGTGCATGTTATCAAAATTACCTTGAGGGGTGAATTTTGGATAACAATTTTGGCGACTCAACGGGGTCATCTACCTGCTGGATGAAGTTACCAGTTGCCTGAAGCATCCATTGGGCATGGAGTCATGAGTTGTAGCCTACAAACTGATCTGAAATTTGAAAACCTCCTCTCTGAGCCACTTGGAAACCCACTGAAATGGACCGTGCAAGAGCAAAACCAGCACCACAAAAACTATGTACAAAACTGAAAATCATACATGCTCCAAATGGAACATGCAGAGTGTGCACAAGCACTTCTTTTACTGAAAGAAAACCTACCTACTCTATTCTAACTAGAAGCAAAGGTAAGCTAAACAAACCCCACAACTGGTTGTGCAAAATAGCTTCCTTTCTTCAAAATTGGCAACCATGCAACTGATTTGGCACTGAACATGGCTGATTGGATGAATGGAAAATCAACAAGAAGCTAGTCTTCCACCCAAATCATCAAGGTATCAACTGAAGTGAATTCAATACCTCTTTTAGTTGTTCTGCATTTGGATTGGAGAGGTATGACAGCTGATCTTTGGTTCTTTGTAGCTCATCCTCATGCTCAGAAGCAAGCATGACTGGTTGTGACTTCTCCTTTGGCTCCAATAAAGCCAAATACCTGATTGGGCAAGGTATGGTCCATTTGATATGCCCATAGCTCTGATTTTCAACTCCAAAAATGGAGTCTTCTTGTAGACCTTCTTGAATGGATGGTGTGGAAGCAATGGTAGAATCTTTGTGCCCTTTCTCTTCCTCCAATGAAGGACATGAAAGATTAAAATCTTCCAATCTTGGTTCCAAAGAGCTGCTATAAGATGCAGGCTGCTGCAAATGGGTGCTCTCCTTCATGACAGTAGGCTCAGGTGTTTGGGACGTGGAAGATGAAAGAAGGAATGGTGGGAACTCAACCGGTTCTTCTTCATCAAAACAGTCCTCCAAATCTGACAGATAAACTACCTCATTATTGTCCTGCTGCAAATGCTCAACTTCCTCCATGGTCTCCTCTTGATCTGTAACTTGATCATCATGGTTTCTTTCATCCTCCAACATTGAGTTTGAGAGATCAAACTCTTCTTCAGAACTAGAGCTCGAGAGAGATGAAGTAGAAAGAAGAACTAAAGGTTCTCCTGTAGCCTGCTTTGTGCTCAAAGCCCTTGGATCTATAATTTTCTCCTCCACAACTAGAATGTGCTCCTCTTCTTTTGGATTTGGAGCAGCTTCTCCCTCTTCTACTACTTGAAGACAATCTTGCTCTTGATGGAACTCTTCTTCTAGCATGAAGTTGGTCAAGTCAAACTCTTCAATCTACTACTCTAGAGGACAAGTTGGGACTGTAAGATCTTCTTCTGAGCTTTCTTCCTCTATGGCTGATTGTGTAACTTGAATTGAATCAGCATTCTCTTCAAATAGAATGCTAACATGGACACTACTTTCTGAGCAAACTGACTGCTGATCTGCTTCTTCTTTTTGCTCTTTCTCTTCTGCAACAAATTCATTCCTAACCGCCACTTGTTTTCTAAATCCAACCTCTTCTGAAGGCTTAACCATCAAGGGGATCTTTTTCATCCCAAATTTAAGAGCCCAACTCTTTAGACTTTGAATTTCTTTATCTTTATTTGGCTCTTCTTTCTGCTATTGTTTTCCTTGACTGGCATTCTAATTTTTATCCTCCCAACATGGATTTGGGAATGCAAGAGGAGAAGTGGATTGTAACTCAATTGATTTGGAAATTTTTTGTGGTGGTGGAGGAGGTAGAAACTCTTGTTTCTTTGGAGGGAATGGCTGTTTGGAAGGGAAAAGGATAGAAGAATCGAGATGTGGTGGAAGACTAGGGAATGGAGAAATGGAATTAACTCCTGGGGCAGCATTGACTAGATTTAGAATTTGAAATTCCAAATGAGATGATGCTGCTTGAGTAATGGGAAGAGAAAAACTAGATGATGGTGTAGAACTTACCCATTGACAAGGTTGTTCAACACCAAGTGTATAGGCCTCTATTTCTGCTTGTCCATTGTGCAAGTTGGGGCAGCATCTTCATCATAAATTCCAGCTTCTCCTGAGGGCTGAAGTGTCTTGGAAAAGGGCCTCCCCATGGACAAGGAGTCCGGAAACCAATTCTGAAAGCCTTCATTTGAGCTTTTGCTCTTGATTGCACCATCTTTGCCTCCATCTTTTGGATTTTTTCCACAAAATCTGCATCTTCCATTTGATTGTCTTCATTGCATGCGTACCCTTGCTCTCGATGTGCTTCACAACCAAACTGACTTTGGCACTGCTGCTCATATGGGTAGATATGCTGATTTTGAATTTGATCAAAATGCTGATTTGGAGGATTTGTAAAACATGTTGGAGGTGTGATATACTGCTGTTGTAAATGTGAATTCCATGATGGAAATGAAGTCATGATTACACAACTTCATGGAATGGAAAAGGATGAAAGAGATGGAAAGAAGGATGGATGGAAATGGATGAAAAAGTGGTCTGCAACTCAGAGAATGAGTTATTTACCAGATGGAGTCGCCAGATGTGCTTTTGAAAGTGCCTCCAAAAGGCTGAATCTTTAACAGGAACACACCAACCTGTCAAAGATAAAGTGAAAGACCTCTAAGGTCCCACCCGGCATGCCAAAACTGTTAGTGCAAATCAGCAGCACCCCTAGATGTTGATCAGATTTCTAGTTTGATCATTCTAAGCATCCAGTGTGATTGCACAACATTGAAACCTCTCTCCAAGTGTGGGACTTGTAAAAATGAGAAAGGAATCTCCAGAGAAGGCTGGTTCCTCTTCCTAAACTACCTGCCACAAGTTGTTCCAGTGCAGGCAAGCTAATCTAATCCTAATCTAACCTCCAAGGAGACAGGGAGAGAGAGAAAAGAAAAAAACAAAAGCCTACACTAAAACGGTGATACACCAGAGAAGGAAAATGTTGAACATCTATCAAAACTGCTATGAACACAACTCCAACCTTGCAATGAACATTTAAACATGCACAAATACCTGCAATGAAGAGAGGCAAGAAGAAAACAAGCAAAAAAATGAGCAAGGATGGACAGATGCATCACAAAACACGTTTTTGTTGCTCCAGAAGTTTGCACAGAACATCATTTTAATGGTAAAAGGAAAAAAATGCCATTACAGAGTAGGGGAGGAGGTTCAAACTCCATTTTCAACCCTGGGGAAGAAAAGAAAGGAGAGCAGAGTAGAAAAGATGAACCACCCTTTAAAAATGAGCCAAATCGGCTTTTTACAATGCATGGGTCGAGCCCAGGAGAGAGAAAACATGTAAAAACATGGGAGCCATTCCTCATTGAATGAAGATGCATTAAAACAGCATGGGCGTCCTTATAGACCCATGCCCTGACATTTTTGACCATGCTGGAGAAGAATGTGACCCATTTTACATTAAAACTAGTTGTTGAAACGTCACTTCTGGCCATTACCACATGCCAGAGACATTTCTTGATTTTCTCTCTCCAAACTAAACCAAAATGAAGGATTGACCCCAAAATCATGTAGGTAATTTCACCAGATTTCCATTGATATAAAGAACGTGAAAAACCGAGCTTTGGATCGAAAGTTATGGCCATTTGAAGATTTAGGGCAAAAACAGGCCCAAAACGGATCGGTGGGAAATTTTTTTGAATTTTACCTCTTTTTTGCATTTTGGAAAATTTTCCAAAAATCCCTGCACATCCGCCACTTGGATGACACGTGTTAGGCTCTAATTCATCTGCGGGCCTCCTTCTCTTTTTAGCCATTTCGGCTTTTCACGTCTCACGCGTCCGCGCGTACCTTTGTCCCAAGCTGTCCCGGATTGCTGGGACAAATATCTCGAATCACCCGAAATGGACTTTCTTTGAGTAAAACTAGCTGATTCGCGTCCCATGTGTACTTTTGTCCCAACTATCCCAAACCGCGTGAAACAAAAGACTTAGACAATTTTTCTTGCTTTCGGCCGATTCGGCTTTTCGCGTCCCCGACGTCGTCCCAACTGTCCCGTAGACCACACTCGGGGACAAATATCTCTGACTTAGCCGATTTTCTTGCTTTTTTGGCCCCAAGCTTGGTACGAAAAACCTCAGTATGACCCGAACTGGTACAACCCAAACCCTTCAGACCCGAAATGCCTTAAAACAATCCTGCAACCTTATTTTTCACATTTTTTCCATTTTTTCTAACTCGTTGGGATTTCTTCTTGGATGGGAGAGTTAAAAAAAAGGCCGAGGGGACCCGAAAAACATGATTTTGGGCCTCGAATCAATCTTACTTGCTCGGGACTGAATAATTTGGTGCATGTTATCAAAATTACCTTGAGGGGTGAATTTTGGATAACAGTAATTTTTTTGATTTCGGTGTATGCGGAAGGAATACTTCACATATATTTTTAACAACCTTAAATTTGCAAATTGGGGTCACCTGTAAGAAGATCTAGGAGACAGGTTTAAAATGCTTAGATTTAACTTCTTACTTTTTAAAGGATGGAAATATACCATTTTTTATTTTTAGCAAAATTTAGGCAGTTTTAGTGGGCATGTGGTGAATGATGTCTATTTTTGAATGCATTTTGAGTTCTATTGTTAAATGTCATTATGAAAAATTTTGACACCTTTTTATTTTGTAGGTAATATACAAATCCATTATGTCTTTACAGGGTAATTACACATTCATGACTACCCTTATTTTTAGGGTGTTTATTTGTGACTACTTTGTGTAGTTATAATTGAAGTGTACATTATTTGCACTAACAAACTAGTGTGCGGGTATGCCCAATGATCACTTGCAGCAGATGGAAGTTCACCATTTTGGGTAAGCACAATTATAGTGGTTTTGGAAGATTCACGTTGATTCATTTTTTTGACTATAGTTATTTTGGCGTTGATGGTCTAAATATACTCAATATTGAATATTTGCATTTTTACAGATTTCGATGATTGACAAGGACACTAGCTTAATTGTGGGCGGTTTAGATGTCTAGTATACTAATCTATGTTTATGGAATTATAATTTAAGTAATTTTTGTGTCACAAAGTGAGAGTTGAACACTAACTTAAGTGGGTGTTATTATCTCGGCGAGTAGTTTGTGATGGCATTACAGAGGATTTGACAGAGTTCATAGTTGTGTGCGAGTTGACAAGGTGGTCAGTAGCGTATCAATTGATCACTATCTTAATTGGGTATTATTATCGATAAGTTTATGGGACTAGTTAATCAACTATTTGCATTTTTAACATATAATTATTTTCTAGGTTCATGTATGTGTTTGTGCAATTACGGGGAAGAGCTAGCATGTTGATGGGTTGATATACAACTTTTTGTGGAAAAAATGCATTCCCAGTTGAGAGGAGTGATCCAAAGGATTTTTGGGTGTTGGAATTTCCTAAACCTTCATAAACCATGACCACATTGTAATGTGTTTTGAGACCTTTTCGGAGGTATGCAAAAATTCAGAATCGGAGTCTCGTATCTATAAATTATTGTCGGTCAAAGATTAGGGTCTTAAATAGTCTAATTTAGTCAATCGATGAATCATGTGTGTTGACACGTGGCAGTTTTGGCAAAAGGTGAAAAAGGTTTTTTTTTTTTTAACTCGCTAGTCTTCAAAAAATAGTTAAAAATTTGGTGGACCCCACTATTTCAAGTTAGGGGCTCTTAGCTAGGTTTGACAAACTCTTTTATAGGAGGGGTGACTTTGCACATTTTTATTTCACATTGCTATTATCATTTTTATGATTTTATATGCCACTTATTCTCTAACATTTCCCATGTGGGATTATTGTATTGGAGAATTCATATTGTGCATTGCAAGATTGAATCACTTGGGTGAGCTATATTTTTAGCTCGGTGGGGTGATCAAATCCCCATCGAGTTGATCACATTTAATACATATTTTTGGGCTTATCCCATATTATTCAAGATCATTTTATATGCCTCGGCGTTATATATATATATATATATATATATATATATATATATAATCCACTAATTTCATATATACTTGGTGAGTCAATCAACCTGACTCCACATTATTTAACGAGATTATATATTTGGGAAGGATCTATGTATAGGCACATGGATATACCCCAACTCGGCAGCAGGTTTCCAAATTTGGTTTGGCCCATAGTGGGTAGTTTCCATTATACATGGTGCAACATTGAACCAATAGTTGGGCCAACCCTTATATTGGGAAATTAAAACATATACAACTCGGACCGGTAAACCAAACATAGCTTGGCACCTTATAAGGTGCAATAACCAATGATTTAGCACCCATAAATGGCGCAATCAAACAAACAATAGTGGCTCGACCCACATAATTTGGGCATTCCAATCAATGCATAACTCGGAAGCCTAATCACATGGCTCGGTAGAGTTGATAATCCAAACAAAAGGGTGATAAGGATGTGGTTTTTTCCATAGTGGAGACAGGCTTGTATGCCTATTTTAAACTATAACCCCACTCTACACGTCATCCATGTGGGATTTACCCACAATATGGAGAAACAAAGTGGAAAAAAAAGAGTTGGAGAGGGATTCTAACCCCAAACCTCACGTCCCTAAATCCATTCACCTCGCCACTATCCCTAAACAGCTTAACATGGAGTAAAACGAGCTTGGCCATATTTAAACATACACGGTTGCAGGACTATGCAATGATAGAACATGGGCAGTTTTAGAGAAGGCCATTTTTGAGGCACTTATGCTCTAAGTTAGAAGTTGGTGTAAAACCAAAATTGTTCATAATTTTAGAGGATCTCATATATTTAATTTTCTTCCACGATGTACTACCTATTTTCTAGTGTAGATGATTTTCCATCACATTTGCACAAAAAGGGCACCGAGAGCCGAATAAGGGCATGGTGTAAAAAGAGAAATTGTTCAAATTTTCGTGAGGATTCCAGAAATGTAATTTGTTTCCATGTAGTTTTTTTAAATCTCTAGTTGTAGGAATTTTTGATCTCATTTGTAGGGGGTCACACTATAGAAGCATTATACGATCCATGGATTAAGTTCGGGATAATTTCCAATTTTGTACATAGTTCCATGAGTCTTAGATCAGCTCATTTGCAGGTATAATGGTCTATTTTTCATTATGGAAGGGTTAATTGTACTTCTTTAGGAAATAAAATATTGATTCTCTTTTCAATAATCGAAGACGTGGCCTTGAGTGAACTCTGTTACCAAAATTTTGTTGTGGATTTGATTTGCATTTTTGGATGAAGTTTTTGATTAGATAAAATCAATTAAAAGGATTTTAATTAATTTAATTAAGAAATCATCATTAAAATTTGGGAATTGGACTTAGGATTTGATTTCAATTTCCATAATCCACAAATTCACATTTCAGTATTGTCAATGAAATTCAAAGTGAGGTGCAAATCAGATAAAGGAATTAATCAATATTGGATTAATTGAACCATGAAATTGATGTTGAGTTCCTAGATCCTTCAAAATGTAAAAAAGTGAAAATTTACCTCTCCCATTTTGGATCACCATACTATGTGTGAAGACCATGTTTGGTTCTAGACTATTCCTTAATTGTATGCTTGTGTTGTTTTTATACTATGTTGATCGAACTATAACTCTGAGTTGTTGTAGTGGTGATTTTTTCACCCAATGTATGCCCCCCTCATTTTGGGTACATGCGATAATTGTAGGATAATGTGGCCAAAAGGAGAGGATGAAGAATGATATGCATATATGAATTGGAGATACATGCAAGAGGGGATGTGCATGGTAGAAACCAAGGAACATGCAAAGAAAGTAGGCTATTAGCAAAAGTGGATAGCATTCAAAATAATACAATGTAACAATCAAGTGTGTAAACAAGATGGACTGTGAAAATCATGTTTCAAACATGAGACATCACTCATAATTTCAGAATACAATCAGGGCTGAACTAGCCAAAATCATACAATGATTACATAACATATAGGACATATCCCGCAAATAATAACATATAATATAAAACAAGATCAAAAAAAAGTGTAATAGATAAATATGGTTATATATAGTCTGCAAGGTAAATGCTACACATGAAGCACCCATTAGCATATTAGAAAGATAAATATTATGTGAAAGCATGTATGTATCGGTAAAAGTAAAGTGACAAAAGTAGTAAAGAATGTGACGATAAAACATGTAATGTGTAAGAGTAGTAAAGATAGATGCCTCGAGGAGCCTCACAGGATTGGAAATGGATTTAGTGTCAATCATCATGCATCATATAAGGAGCTATAAGATATTTTTATTCACTTACGATACCAAGTGAATGTACATTTGTGTATGATAAATATAATGACATACCGAGTATATGTCTAACATAGTAAGAAAAGTATAACATATAAGTAATATAGGCAAGCATGAATAAATGTAACCAAGACATGCAAATGTTATATGAGTGTGATGGTGTGATATGCGAGATGTGAAAATGGAATCAGTCACATTTCCCTAGTGGATTTACATGAAATGATGTTCATTTCTAAATTCCCCTCGAGTAGTCAAGAATGAACCATAGAATAAGAGTGCGTCATCGGAAATAAGTTTGTCGTGTGAAATTAGATGCTAGAAAATATATTTCATGAAGAAAAAAGTGTGGAGTGTGTAATTTGAGGTTCATTAATTTAGTGTGTCCTCAATAATCAAGTTTGAATTGTAGCACAAGAGTGTGTCATAGGGTAATGACGGTATAATGTGTGTACTAAAGATGTAGGAGTGCTTAGGAGGATTAATCTTAAAGCATAGAGCGTAAAGTGTGGTAGTAGATATTAGAGAAAAATTGATAGTAATGGAAGGGGGAAGAAGGCATGATTCCCCCAAGTGTGTGAGGAATATATATCTATGAAGGAGTCTGAAATGTGTCATAAGAAAATATATGGTTTCCATAATGGTAGGTAGGAGAAAGGGTATGACTAATATCGACCGTGGATCCAACATAGAAAATATAAATACGTGATCGATCGTAGCTTTTTTGGGTGAATCGGTTGCTTTTCTATAGATGTTGGCTACTTTTTGGGATTGAAAACACTATAGATGATTGAATAAGAGGAGAGGATGGAGGACACATTTTTAAAGGAGATTGCTTAGTTAGAATAGGTAACGTTGTAGAATACTTGCTAGGAGGGGGTGATGGGGCACATATTTTGAGAGGTGGAGTGACATTGGGTTGGATAGGTGGGTCTTAACTGAATAAACAAGTAACATTAGAAATGATGGAATGATTCTCACTAGATATAGAGGGATTTAATTTGGGATATCAATGGGATTTAGCAAGTGGAGATGAGAATGTGACAAAATGTTATTAGAAAATGAAATAAAACCCCGATTCCCAAGGTTCCTAATTCATCAGTTTAAATCATATCAATAATTATCATGATTTCCATTAATTTTGTGATGATTACAAAATAGGAGACCTATGTAGTTGGAAAATCAATAAGGAGGGTAGTAATTAGTAGTTATCAAGTTGATCAACCGGTGATTGAGGAGCTTAGGAATAATATCATGTTTCTTAACATTGAGATCAAACTAGAGAGGTGTTAGTAGTAGTAATACTTAGGGTTCAATTATATGAGCACATGAAGTAGACATAATACTAGGGTGAGGTGTAGAAGAAGAACTATCATGGGATTGAGAATATTCCTTTGAGATGTATTTCATCTATGAAAGATATAATCATGGTTTCCATAGCTTGAATTTAATATTTAAATAAATAATGTAAAAATTGAATTGACTTGAAAATGGATTGATTACTTGTGGTATCAGGACCAATAGGGTCATCATAGATATTATCAAAGATATAACTTACTTGTGCATGTGGAATATTGTGAGGGAGATACATAGTATCTAGGGATTTTCAGAGAACATATTTTCAAGATGGGTTCATTTGAAGTAATTGATGCAAGGAGACTTTAGGATCCATGAAAGAAGATTGAATAGAATAGGAAAAATAATGATCCAAATTTTTAATCATGAGTGGGGTTAACCAAATGATTTAATGTAAATGGAATATATGATTTGCAGAGTAACTAATATAATAAATGATGTACAAATGCTAATATATAGTAAGATGCAAGTAATGAAGCATGTGCAATATGAAACCCTAAGAAAGAAGGGGAAATAGGGGGACTTAGCTGATCTCTAAATGAATAGGAAGTGGTCTAGGTAGGTAAGTAGCTAGAATAGATTGTAAACAACATCATCACTATAAACTAGAGGTTATGAGATTTGGAACTATGTCAAACATGAGTGCCAATAGGAGGACATGAGTGCTTATGTGCTCATGTTTGTTTTAAGCGCGCTGTGTCTGTGTATGTTCTCTAGATCTAATTTATTTTGTGTAGGATAAGCTTTGTTGTTGGTCTCTATTTGTCACTCTAGATTCAGTGTTTGATATGTGAATGTACTTGTAACCTGCAAGAAATAAGTTCACCTACACATACCCACAAACCAAACCAAACATAAAAAAAAGAAAATGTAGAATGGGAATGGGACTGACCCTAGCAGTAATTTGAAGAGTGAACTTATGATAGAGTGTTGCATTACATCTTAAAATCCATGTATTTCTTTTGTGTGTGTGCATAAATGATGCCCTAAGATGCCCTTGTGCAAGTTACACACTAATAGTGGGTTGGATCTAGAATGTAGCAGATGTATATAATGTGTGTGGGATGGAATAAAATAAACTAAACCCCTCCTATGTTGTGCATACGAGATATGATGTAACCCTTTTCCCTTATATTAGTGCTAGATGGATTCCTTTGGTGCCCTTGTGATTTTCGAATTCAATATTAGGTGGTAGTTGTATTAGTTAGTGTTTGGTCCTTTATTTTGAAAACATAATTATGTATTTATATGATTCCCTTGTTTGAATTTTGTAATTGAAAACTAAAAGGATGACCCAAAGTGATAAAAAGTAATTAAGAAGTGAAAGGGGTCCAAAAGGATAAGAAAATGATAAAGAGGGACAAGAGCACCAAGGAGGACATGAATTCTTGACGCTAGTGTCCCTACTATGAACTAGTGTCTAAGGCCATAAAAATATAAAAAGTCAAATGATGACAAGAGTGCAAGATGTATAAAGCCTATAAAAGTGCATAAAACCAAGTAAAAGGCTAAAGGGATGTGTCAATTACTAGTGTTCTTTATTAGGATTCATGTAAATTATAGTATGTGTTTAGGACCTATAAATGTACCTAAGTGCATAGATTGTTTGTCTACAAATGTTCATCACATTGATTTTAGCTATTAAGACAACTAACACGTTTGGAATCTTGACATACCCAATACATATTGTAATAATTGGACTTCCATTATCACCATATTTTAGATGATTCATCTTCCCCTCTAATATGTTATCTAATTTTCCATCCACATGTATTATTTTTGGTTGATTTATATTTCTCCTGAGTCTTAACACGAGTTATTTGATAGTTTTGTTTATCTTTGTAATATCTCTAAGAGCTTGTGATAGATGAATTTCAATACTTAATTTTTTAATCCTTGAATCAACTATAACTCTTGTCCCTCTTGGGTTACAATATTGTCCTTATTCAAAATTTTGGATGGAAATGGAATATTTGCAAGTGGTTTAGATGTCTTTTCAAGAACGGGTTCTGGTTTTGTCATTTTTAATTCTTCTTTGTCTTCGAAGACTTCCTCTATGGTTGGGGATGATATTTTAAAATTAATATTCTCTAATCGTAGCAATATGTTTCTATAATCTATATAATTCACCATGGTAATTTTGTCATCTTTAACAAATGTATTATGGGTTGCATTACGTAACATTTTTAGGTTAACCATAGTTTGAGTTGGGATTTTTGTTTAGGAGGGTTGCTTAGATGGAGCAGCGGTTAGACGCGTAGTTAATAAATGTTATTGTACTTGGGGTCTTTTGGGTTATAATACTACCTGACTAGACCCTTGAGAATCATTCCATTGTTTCTGAAATTTTGGGTTGAATTGTTAGAATGATAGTGAAATTTTTGGTTTGGATTCCATGGTTGCTTGATAATACATTGGTGGTGCATTCCACCGAGAACTCTATTATTTTTGAACTTTCGATTCCAAGGTTGGGGGTATGACCATGGTGTGTTCCATTTGCTTAGAACCCATTTTTTTGGGGCATAATATTAGTTTTTATTTCAAGGGAAATTTCCTCCTTACTTGTGAGATATGTAGTTAACCTCAATTTCACTATGTGTATTCTATTTTATGTGACAATTTAGCGAGGGAAACAACCAATGTTGTTCGGTGGAATGCTTCAAATCAAAACAAGGCAAGTGTATACTTTATCTAATGGGTATTCCTTAAGCCCATTCTTATTCCTACATATCAGATAGTATATTAAAAATGGCTATGGATTCCTATATTTTACCCTATCCAATGTGGTGTTAAGTTGAACTAAGAGATCCATTATCAAGTTTTCAATTTCTTCTCTTAGTTTAGATATGTTTCCATTGTAAATATTTCCTTTCATGTTTTTGAATATTTCCAAGAAAGTTCAGGAATAGTTTCGACATAGGTTAATGATATCTATAAATTCTAGTTTGTATGTGTCTCCTTTTCCCATTAGATTAAAGGCCTTTTATATGTCTTCATCCAATCCTTTAAGGAATATCATTTTCAAAAGAGTAATATCAATACTTGTACCACACCTTTTTTGAAGGAAGGGGAATTGGTCGATATAGTCCTCAACACTCTCATCCTCCTATTTTATCATGAAGAGTTCTTCCTTTTGGTCCCTAACCCTACAATAATCTTGGTATTTATCTAAGAATATTGTTTCCATATCTTCCCAAGTATGGATAGAGTTGGGGTTTAGGCCCATGAACCACCTCATGGTTGTGTATTTTAGGGTTGAGGGAAATAACTTTAACTTCTGAGTGTCCAAGGTATAGTCATAGGTCTGGCACAACACTTTGAACTCAAATAGAAATTGGTCAAGATATTCGAGACTAGTCCCCTAAAGGTTGGTAGAATTAAGGGGGATATGTTCTTCATAGGGGCTTATTCATTAGAATATAGTTCTATGGGATAGGTGAATGTCCTTCCTAGTGGGGGTTTCCATTATTTTCACCATTGGGTTTTCCACTCCATTATCCATCCTTCCTTATTGATCAAGTTGTTCCTTTGGTTTTTTTAGCGGGGTTTCTAAGTTTACTCTAAAAATTTACCTCTATTATCTCTAGGTCTAAACATAAAATCCTATCATGTTTAATAAAAATCTCCTAACTATAAGTTCTTAATTGACTATTGTATTTCACATACTATAAAGCACATAAAGGAATATTTTTGTCACCACAAGACCTTTTATTTCAAAAGAAAGAGTATAGAAAAGAGATTTCTAAATAGAAACTTACCTACAGTCATCGGGAATTACATAAGTTAGTACCTTAATATTTAATAACACCTTAGAAATCCCTAGAAATGGCACCAAAAAGTGATGAGCATCATTAATACTCGTACTTTAATTATTTAATTATTGTCAATAGCAGGTGGCGTCTACGAGGTCAATTTCATTTGCAACAAAGTAGGGTTGAAAGTGTATTTGAGCATGTATTAAATAAAATATTTAACCAAATATTATTCTTTAAAACTTGTATATTTGAGAAATTCTTGATAAAATAAAATAGACTCCTAGATCTATGAATTAAAAGAGTTAAGAATGTTGAATAATACTAACAATTTTAAATACTGAAAATATTATAATTCTTATAAGTAATCCAATGCTAAATAAATAAAAAATAAACAAACGTGCAATTATTCCCTTCACACTAGAAAGGATTGGCCCTTGATCCTTCCCTTTGATCTGGTTTTAGACTTGAAATTACACCAGTGAGATTGAACTCAGAACCATGGACTTTATTAATCAATAATGTAACATAATACTTTTATTTCAACAACCATTTTTCTAATTCTAATACAAACACCTTTTATAACAAGTGAAGTTTAGTTCCTCTATAAGAGGACTTGTTATTTGTAACAACTATCTAATAATTAACTAACATATTTCCATACGAACAATAACATAATTGGGAGTTACAAGTTTGGAATAAAAATGCATGTAGCATCTTGATTATATTTATCTTGTTAACTACGAGCGGAGTCCTAAATCAACACCCAATTGAGATATAAGAGATTTGGTAGAGTTGAAAAACTTATGCATTCAAATCCATTTAATAGTCGTGACTATCAATTCACTCTTGTTAGGGAAGATAATCAGTTTGTTTTCAAATACCATTGAAAAACAATTAATCCACATTTTCCAACCAAACTGTTGTTAATGAGGAATCCCACACATTGTGCAAGTCACATGTTGACTAGTTGATGATACACATTAGATAATCCTTCCATCATGCAACTCATGTATTGACTACATTAGTTCCCTTCTTCGATGTTCGAGTCCTTTTCTTTCTTCATGTGATTCTTGCACTTCCATAACACAATTCTTGTGATTTATGGCGCGATTCTGCATTGGGGTTAAATTAAGTCTTGTGCTAAAATTAAAGTAAGTTATGCATTGGGATCTATACAAGTCCTACGTTAGGATTATAATAGGTCATTCATTCACAATTGTTATCGCACATATCAATTTATATCAACCCATTCAAATAATCTTATACAAGATGAAAATGAACAAGGTTTTTACACAAAAACTTATTTTTAAATATATAAAAGTATGAAATACATTATGCTAACATCAGTCTAATTGAAAATGATGATACAAAATTGGGGTTTGGATGATAATTAACAAGGCTCATCACCTTGTGCATGTCAAAGGAGCTTTTGAGAATCTCTTTGTCTCATCTATTTGATGATGTTAGATTGCTCTTGATAAAGTTCATTACCTTAGAAGGGAGGTATCAAAACATGCATCATTTCTACTTGGTGCTATTTAACCATTTTTTCTCTCATGTCTTGGTGATTTTTACCTTTTTTGTCCATAATTCACTTGAACAATTTAGAGATAAATTCCATTGGAGAAAGAATGTTTTCATTTTTCTCCATGTTGTTATTCTCCTGCTTTTTCAAAATTTTGAGTAGGAAAACCCTCTCTCCCTCCCCTACTTCCTCTTTCCCATGTGGGAATTTCACCCCCTCCTCCTGGGATTAGTAATTCCAAGAAATTTATTTAAGATGAACCTCCTCATGATGAATGCATAAATTGCCTTATTATATCATCCATATGTTTATTGATTTTCTCCTAAATATGTTAATTAATGCATGGGGGATGTTCTAGATAGTTGTATCCAAAGTAAGATTGATGCATTTCTCCTTATCTTGTCTCATGTGAACTAATGATTGTAGGAATTCCCACTAACTACCTTTGTGAGTGATGTGATGACATGTGTAGGTTGATAAAGCACATTTTCTACCAATTTTGATCAATTCATAGTCAAAGAGGTCGAGTCCTTTGCACTATGCCATTTTGAAGGATTTTCTCATAATAGCCTACAAACGAGGACCCTGTTTTTAGCTATATTATAAGATGTCATTGAGACTTCATGAGGTTGTTATTAGTTAAATCCATTGCCTATAATTGTGGCATGTTCTGTAATTGATTGTGTCTATAAGACACCTCTTTGAAACTGTTTCATAGTTAGTAGTTAGTAGTTTTCAATACAATTTTATATATCAGTTGATAGTTATTTTCAGTCTTATGATGGAGTATGTTCTGAACTCATTTGAATTAATATAATCTATGTTGTTTTTAGTATCTATTGGTGTTAAGTACCTCAATCCTGAAGGAGAGAAAGGGCCCACTCAACTGAGGAGATTGAAGGGTTGATGTTTCATGCATGATCATTATTCCAGATAAGTTTAAGTTTCAACACTTTGATTCAAATGGTTATTTGAATGCATTTTTACATTTCTTTTCTTTATTTTATTTCCTTACTATCATTTTAATTTGTGTGATAATTTAAATTTAGTCAGAATTTCCTTTGAAATCATTTTTATTACAACAATGTTGTTTCAGTAGATTAAATGCATTTCCTAAAAATTTCTTTCCTTTCAGTAGTTTAGAATTGTATTTACTTTCCATAGTGTAGAAGAGATACAAGAGAGAAATGAAAACTGAAACACCCAAAAGAGAATCACCACAAGAACTAAATTTAATATAACTTCATTACATACAACCAAGGACACAACCCTAATTTTAGAATGATGCCAACAATTAAATCTGTTGGTTAAATGATTGGAAATTATGACCCATCATTTTCGGCATCATTGTCGTGATAAATATAAGCATAACATTCCATTCTATTCATATTGTCTGTTATTGGTGTTAGTGAAGTTAAGCTATGTAAGAAGTAAGAGTCCTAAGACTTATTTACACAATAAATATTAATACACATGCCACATGACACTCAAGGGAGATTTATACCTCACAATATTCACAGAATATCTCTAACTAGAGCACAAGTAGGGAAAAATGAGCACTGAGAGTGACACTAAATCTAATACAATACCTAAGAGTGATACTAAATATTCTACATCATCTTATTTATAACTTGAGCAACTTTCAGAAATGGGAGACAATGGGAATGATGATGAAAAACCCTTGGGTAGAACCTTTACTTACCCCATTGTCTTAAACGAGGATGAGGATGCACCTATGAAAAACATTTCCCCATCCATCCTCCCTATCTTTTAAGGAATTTCCACAGAAGATCTAGACCAATTCTTTTTTGAATTCAAAGTCCTCTGCCAAACATATGACTATAAAACAGATAACTAGAACTCAAAATTTTTCCTTCTACCCTCAAAGACTCTATCATGAGGTGGTTTATGGGATTTCCCTCTAATTCCATTCATTCACAGAGAGCAGATAGAGACTTCCTTTTGGAAAAATATCAAGACTACTGCAGGGGAAGAGATGGGAGGGAAGATTTCTTTCAAATAAAACAAAAAGAATATGAAAATTTGGAAGATTATTTGGACATGTTTTTTTGTCCATAGGAGAAGTGGTTATAAGTTGAATGCAGAAATAACTAAGACATATTTTCTTAAAGGACTTGATGATGAAACTAAGGAATCCCTCCATCTCATGGGAGGAGGTGATGTATAAAAACTCTCTATGGCATAGATTATTGAGTTATGTAGAAGCTACTCTAGAACAAGGGGAAGCCTTAGACGAAGGAAAACATAAAAAAATCCCTAGGTACCTCAAAACTTCTAGAGGAAATGGCTAACATGAAAATAGACATCTTGTCACATTAACTTCAACCATAGATGGGCTGAAAGCTAAGAACAATGCTACAAAAGATCCTTTAGACATATATTGTCCCAGATGCAGGAAAATGCATCCTTTGAAATAATGTCCTTTGGATATCACATAAATGTGCCGATCTATGATGTCCCTAACCATGATACCAACCATTTTACTCTCCTACCTTAGCTAAAATAAATATTAAATGCCATAACTCATGAAAATGCAGGGGTAAAATTCATTCAAAGATCACATAACTGGTTTGTTTATGCCCCTAGATCTACTCATAACTCCCATGATGATGACGTAGCCCAATCAGACTCCTCCACCAACTTGGGGACAACCTGATTGGACACCACAAAAATGGATGATTTACCCACAACCACCACCATGGATTCCTCCATACAATCAGCAAGATTGGGCACCACCAACTAATGCACATCCATGGCCAAACCAACAATGGGTACCCCAACAAAATTCTAATCAGCCAAGGAGGTTTACACAACAACAACAAGATTTAATGCCTCCACCACAAAAAAAAATATCAAAAGGGAAAACAACACAAACTCAACTTATAGCATAACCTGTCTCAAACCCCAAAAAATCAACAAACAACTTCAATTAATGAAGCAGATGGGTGAGACAATGCAGGTAAATGCCATTAACAACTTGCAAGTTGAGATCTAGAAAAATAATGAACAATCCTCCTATAGTTATCACTGAAATACCTGAGGAAAGTGAGAGGGTACTTGAGGAAAGTGAGGAAACTAGACATGTTCCACAAACATGAGACACTAGGAATAACCAAGAGAAAGATAAGAATGTGCATGCAGCTCCTTTCCCAAAAAGATTAAAAGAAATACAAAACGAGGAAGAAACAACATTAGTTTAGGAGTTGAAAAATATGAACATTGAGGTCCCACTTATGAGAGAAATAGGACACATTCTAGAATTAAGCTATACCATTAGAAACCATTGTATAAAGACATTAGGAAGAAAGAAGAAATACCAAAAAAGAGTCAAAGTAGAAGGGAAACTAGCTAACTTTGTAGTTGGAAAAATTCACTCACCAAAATATGGGGATACTAGGATTCCATTCATTACTATTTCTATGAATGGTCAGTCAATATCTAACATTTTGGTGGATCTTGGTGTAGACACCAAAATTTTTCATCCCTCGATCGACACGTTTGTGACTAAAAGTGACCCATTTGTGACACTTCACCATTTCGATCGTATTTTAATTAATTTATTTCACACACCCCTCACATATCCCTAAGGTCTAAATTAATTATTTATTTAATTAAATAAATAAATTATCACCCTCACACCTCACTATGACACCTTGCTAACTACCTTCCAAAAATCACTAACAAACTACCTTCCAAAAATCACTAACAAACTAACCTTCCAAAAATCACTAACTAACTAAATCTTCTAAAAAATATAAACCCTTTCATCTAAACTGAATTTTTTTATGATTTTTACCTGCTCCTCATCCTAACTACTTCAAAATCTATCATATCTAGTTCAAAAAGTAGGAAAATCACCCGTCTAACAAACTTAGTTAAGATTTTCCACAATCTCTGGTGATTTTCCTGATCGTGATGATCTATAAATATGTGCATTTGCAGATCCTTTGGACATGAGGCATTCTCACATTTTTGTAGGTAAATTTTGTCTCATTTCCAATGTATCAGAGATCAAGCCATCCTCCATTAGTTTTCACCAACATCATGTTGCTTCAGAGTCATTAGACTGATCATCAAACCACTCATTCTCATCATTAAGATATCATCCTTCGTCTGTCAATCAAATCATTTCATTATTAAAGGTAATCAACCCTTTCTTACTAGTTTTTAATCATGGTTTTGTAGGTAATATATACCTTGTTTTTTTATCATGTCATATAATGCTTCAAATTCATCTTAAATCATAGTTTCCCATCCTTGTTTTAATAAACTGTTGGAATTAATAGTAATCACTAGCGATTTCCCTAATCGCTAGTGATTCTTGTGTAATATTTATTTTTTTTACATATTTTACCTAATTTGCATAACATATCTCTTGATTTTTTGGTTTCTACTAATATTCTATCCAAGATGGTGATTTCAGATGGAAATAGATGGTAATAACCTCCCCATTGTTCGACATCCACTCTATTGGGAGCAATATGAACTCCTTCATGACCTAGAGCTCTATGTAGTCTTGAATGCACCCTTCAACCATCTTGAATCTATCTTCGTAACAACTAAATGCATATGAGAGGCTACTAAAGCATTTTGGAATATATACGATGAATTTATAAGGATCCATGAAGATATAATACAATATGAGCACAACTATGAGGTCGGCCTAGACCTCCCAAACAAAGACTACCGCATTGCTTCAAAACTTAACACCCACAACCACATCAACATATCCAGTACTAACACTATGATTTCTCACCTTTTTGACACCCCAGAGGAATCCTTTGATTTCTTTCTAGAGGACTACATTTATATTCCCGATTCTGACACCACTAACGAGGAGAAAGAAGTAATTGACTCTGTAGGATCTAATGTGTCTAAGAACCTATATCCTGACCAAGAGTTGGATTTGTGGATCTAGGTCATGTCATTAGTATCTATATGTATATCCATCTAAATAAGTGATGTTAGCTTGTCATGTTTTCATTTCATCACATTGTATCACAATCTTAATATCAATAAAAGCTTAATTATTTTTGAGCAAGTTGATAATCTGCCAAGGAAAGTCATTAGGATTTCTAGGGACTGGTTTTGTTAGATAACCTACCTATTTATTTACTAATATCATCTTGTTTAAATGCTTTGAATTATAGGCTTACTTGTAGGAGAATGAGCCTTGTTTTCTACATGGTGCACAATATCACATAGCCCACATTGTGGGTATCCTAGAAACCCCACCATACTGAGGTTGAGTTAGGTGATTACCTTCTTGAATGAAAAGAAAACCTAAGGTAAGAACCGTGCTTGACATTTTGGCACACCTGGTGGGACACTAGTCCCTTTTAATTGCTTCATTTTATCATTAATTTGATCATTGTTTTCACTAACTACCAATCTCAAAGCAATTGGCTCAATTGCACACAATTATTGCAATTGCACTCGTGATTCCCCTATACTACTATTTTCTTATGATTTCATAATCAATCGGTAGTCTGTTTGTTGTTTCTTCTAATCTAATTACAAGTTATTTCTCCTCTATAACTATACATTCTAGATTTTCTAAGCACAAATAAAAATGCTCTCGCAGTAAGTTTTGAAATCCATTTTTACTTTCCACTTTACATCTTTGTTTGTTTTTCCTCATTGAAATAAAAAATTTACTTTTAGAAATTTAAAACAAACCATTACATACTTTTTGATCATATAGTATTAAATAGGGGACTTAATTCGTCACATTCACTTATCTTCCCTCACACACAACCAAACCACTCATTAATCTAAAACACATTCAAACATTTCCCACCTAGGTGAAACTGATTGGGATTTCATCACCCAACAGGGAAACCGAATCAATGTTCTGGATGAGTATAAACATCTTCCTATTGGTATATTTTGGCTCAGTGCACACGAGTCCCTTATCATAGTGGGATTGTGAAGTGATGGGGTAGGCCCTAATACCACGCCAACACCAATAGCAGTATAGAGTTGGGCCTCACGTACCTTCGGGTATATTGAGGAATCCACCCATAAACATACCTAAGACCATTCATAGATGGCCATTTCTTAGAACCCTCATTATCCATCTTACACATTTCAATTTTCATAATTAATCAAGTTAAATACAAAACAATGCTTTGCTTGTTATTTGTAAAACAACCCCTCTAGTTGTTTTCCATTTTCTAGGATCATTTGTGTGTGTTTTCCTATCATGGTACTTACAAGACAACAAACACGTACTTGAACTTCTGAAGACATGTCTACCTCACCATTTGCACCTCAACAACAAGTCCCACTTCATACTACACCACTTCCTGCACCCTTTTCCTCACCAACACGACCCCTAGCATTCCTCTATCAAATAGAAAAAAGCAATCCATTTTCGACACAAAAACTTAAACTAAATTAGATACCCTCTATAGTCATTAATTAGGATAGTTATCCTTCTATTCCCTAGATGAATATCATGGAAAATTATTTATACGCGAGTAATCAAAACACTCATCTGAATCTCCTTTTTACAATAAGGGATACCCTATCTTTGAAGAAATGTTAGACTTGAATCCCATTTCCCTTAATGCCTATTTAGTAGGAATAAATGTTCAAATTCAACCATTCACACCCAATTTGATCCATACAATTACAACCCTTCATCTACCATTGCACAACTCATTGATCAAAATCAAGACCTGTTGTCCAACAATTATATCCCCATACTTCAAATCAACTTGAAACACTAAACAATAGTCAACCCCATATTTCTACAAGCTCTACTAATCCTTTTGAAACATCCAATGAACAATTATTCTCTAGTCCATGTCTCCTTAGCTCTCGTATATGATCTTTGGATGATATCATCACAAAACACATCTTCTCAACAATCCACATCCTCACTATCCATCTATAGGATCCACACCTCCTCTAAGAAGTACTTCTTCTTCCTCATCAACTCCTCCAGCCTCCTCACAAGTACCAACACCCCCTTTGAGTGTCGTTTCTCCTTCTACAGTTATGCCTTCCCAACAAGTTATAACTCCCATCTAGAACATCACTATGTCCATCCCCACAATGACACTATTAGTTAACACTAGTGCTATTGCTAGTACACACCCCATCTCACAATACATGCCACAATATTCACAACCATTGATCTCTGCACCAAAAACCTTATCTCAATAGAACATTCCACAATATAACATCTCATAATGAAGTGTCCCATAAGCAGGCACCACCCTATTCCACTTCCACCACACCTTTCAAAAAAACACCTACACATTCACTACCTCTCATGTATCCATTGATGCCATTGCAGTATCAGTATGTTCAAACCTCATAGCCTCCTGCTTCATAGAAAGGCTCCTCATCCCATCAAAACACCCCACAACACAACATTCCTTA
The DNA here is from genome assembly GCA_018340775.1 of Taxus wallichiana var. yunnanensis. NCBI lineage: Eukaryota > Viridiplantae > Streptophyta > Pinopsida > Cupressales > Taxaceae > Taxus > Taxus wallichiana. The sequence continues at coordinate 87,584,324 of CM031244.1, read as the reverse complement.
CTATCAAAACATCCCCCAAAAAATGTCCCATATCAACAACACATACCTCAACAATACCTACCTCAACAGAACATTTCTCAATACCATGTCCTACAATAGAATAACCCTTATCAACATAATGTTCCATATCAACAGAACATCCCTCGAAGAACACCTCCTATTAAAAAAACATCCCACAACAATATCAAGCATACTCACAACCCAATCAGTCTTTGTATCAACCCAGCTCATCCCTATAACAATCAATGCAAATTGACCCCTTCCACGCTCTGCTGAGTTACATATCTCATTTGGAAGCTACTTTCTTAACATCCAAGAATTCACTCTCCTATGATCAGATTTGTAATCACCCCATCCATCCATCCTTCTGTACCATATAAACCATATCCACCTCACTAGGAACTTCCTAAAATTACTAAGTTTTATAGAAAATAAGATCCCCAATAACACATCCATGATTTATGTCATGTATGTTATCTAATAGCTCATGATCAGGACCTCATGTTGAGGACCTTTCCCATGTCCCTTCTTGGTAATTCCTTATACTAGTACAACAACATTCCATAGTACTCACTATTTTATTTCACACAACTTGTGCAACTATTCTTAGACCACTTCTCCATAAACATAGCCCATAAAATTACCATCAATGATATGTATGCCATTAGACAATTTGAAGACGAATCCATTGCTGATTTTGTCACCCGTTGGAGAGCCACTACCAATCAATTATCCTTCACACTACCACATCCAGAGATAATCAAGACATTCTTTTGTGCTTGTGCCAGATATATATTATCCACTCTACAAATTCAAACCTTCCAAACTTTTCATGAGGCCTTTAACATGGCCCATAAATTAGAGTTGTGATCCCTAGAAGATGGATGGGTAAAGCTTCTTCCTAAGAATCCAAAATTAGAATTCCCATCCAAGTTAGTACCTGTTGGTCGTCAAATAGGACTTTATGAAGAGCAACAGTCAGGGGAAAAGAAGTCCCTCCTCTTTAATGGGAGAGGTTCCCTTATTCAAACGAACCTATTCATAAATATACAAAACATGATTTTCTAGTTGAACTTGGATATTACGAAAGTGTTTTCTATAAAGATCATCAATTACAAAAGGACTGAGGAATGAGAGTACGAGAATGAGCAGAAAGGCAACACTCAGAATTATAGATAACAGAGTAATTCTTTATGTATGAAGTTACAGTGAATTGAAACAAGATCATTTGTATCATATAAATAAGATGGAATTTAAAGACACAAAGTTCTCAAATAACATCCGCGTAACACAAAGTTTCTTGACATAAAATAGACAAATGATCCTCACAAAGTTAAATGAAAGCTTGGGAATAAACGAGATCAGATAGACAAAGAATGAAAAGCCCTTCTGTATTGATTTCTTTATGATCTATTTACACTTTCAGAAAATAAGCCAAGTTCTTCCTCCTTTCAAAATGGTGTGGAGAGGCCATTATATAGCTTACAAATTAGTTACTCTTTGTAACTACTTCTTTTAACTAAAGATTAGTTAAGGATTGCCAATCGCAATACCTCAACTAATTACAATGAATCCGAGAAAAAGAATTAGAAAAGAAGAGAAGAATAAGGAGAAGAAGACAGGTGGTTATGAATGGGAGGGACCCACTAACTTCAAAATTCGCTGCCTGAATCTCTTCAATGCCTCGGCTATGTCTCTGCCACGGGGGACTGACGTGTTGGTTGTAGACTGAGACCAAAATCTGAGGCACTTCTCCATTTCCTTATCAAACTCGACATGAGTATGATAGTCTTTATTTTCTTCTTCAATGGCAGATTGAAGAGAGAAAATCTCCTTCATTTTCTCTTTGGAAATGGAGATTTCCTTGAATAGATTATCTTTGAGAAAAGCTTTGAATTGAGCTTTGATTTCTTACAGGGAAAGAGCCACACTGAAGTTTCATCCACGAAGATGACAATGTATGTCTTTGAAAGCGAGATACAACCAAAGTGTCTTGAAAGCCTCACCCTTCCGCCATTTATTCTTGACTCTCCCAAAGCCTCCTCCAAGACTTTGATCTTCCACTCCACGCTGTAAACCCAGGACTTTGACAGATTATCCTTTGCATCATCAAAAACCTTATTCACCAATAAAATGTTCTCATCTATCTGTCCCATGAGATGGAGGTCTACTATGCAACTGCTCCAGAGTTTGAGCTCTTTATCTATGACCCCGATAGTGGAGGAGAGCTTCTGTTGTAAATTGTTCACCTTTCCGTGGAGTTTGAAAGCTTCATCGATGAAGTTCAATCCTGCAACAAGCATATCTTCCACCATGGCCTCCATAGCTCTACCATAGACAGAATACTTGTGCATGTCTTTGATACTCTGTACTTCATCTTGGCTCAAAATTACAGGTGGCGGAAGGGTAGTCAATGGGGTAGGGTCCAAAACTTTGTCCTTAGACAAAAGAGATTTGATAAAACCTGTGAGAATCTAGGCTTGTTCCTCCAACTGTTCAATAGTTTGTTTCCCTTTCTCTACCCTCCCAATGACTCTTGTGACCATTTCCTGGAGGTTGTGGATCTCACCTTCAGGAGTAGACTCTCCCATTGGAATCCTTGAGAGTTCTAGGTCAGATGCCTATAAGTCCTACTCTGATTTATCTACTGTAGGCTTAGCAATCTCCAGGAATTGCTAACCCTGAGCATCAGACACGATCCTGGAGGTGGTTCTGGATTTCTTGGCACGAGAAGGAGTAGTGCCTAACATGGCTGCCACAGCATCAAAATTTGGCCCTGAGCTCGAGAGGAAGATTTCCTCTTTCTACTGTCGACAAAAGGTTGCACCCATGCAAAAGAGGAAGAGGAATCAGCAGGAGGGGCAAGAGGACCAAGAGACAGAGAGATCATAACGCTCAAGGTTTGCATAGCTGTGGTCTCAAGTTGAGATGTGAGTGGGGTGCTTGAGACAATTGCTACAGAGGAATCAATATCACTTGGAAGTTCAGTGCTCTAGACTTCCTTATCTTTATTTGTTGGAGCTTCAAGAGCATTTGCAGGGGTGGCACTTCACTCTCTTCACTTCCAATGAGAACAATGATGTTCTCTCGGTCCCAAAGGCACTTTCTACCTGCTTTCTCCGAGAATCTTTTTCCACAGCTCCTTCTTAACCTCTTTGAATTTCTTGGTACACTTGAGTGGATGACGAAGGAGTGGAAGCTACGAGGTCCTTGCATTGATGAGGCAAGAGGGGTTTGCGACAGTGTGTTTGATATGGGAGTCGATGCTTCCTCCTTGGTGTTGAAACATCCTTAGAGGAGGATTCTCCTGAGTGCCTTCTAAGCTCTCAAACTTTCCTATCAAACCAGACCTTAGTCCTGACTAAGACTGGAGCTAGGATCTTGGCCAGATCATCTTTCTCTTTCTTGTTCTAATCCAAGTCCTCCAAGGGAGTGTGCTTAACCACATTGTCATACTCATATGAGTATAGATTAGAGTTGTCATCCTGGAGTCCTTCAGGAACTTGGTACAAGCCGAGTTCTTGGATCAATTGTAGAGAGAACCTGCCATAGTGCCTCCTTCTAGCCTCAAAATCATCTGCACAGTCAGCCCAATAGTCTTCTATATCTGCCCTATGATGATAGATTATCTTGATGTTCTGCTCAATGAACTTCTTCAAGTCGAAGCAAGTTCTTGGCTTGAAGAAATGAACAGTGATGGGAACAGGGCTCTTTCTATATTCTGTGCGTCTCAGGGCTATTTTACAAGTGTAATTTCCCAAAGAGATGGGAAAGTGCAAACCAGAAATCTTCTTGTCTCTGCAGGTTCTATGTAATTTATCTAACTACCTGCATACTTCTATCAAAGCCATCTTATCACTGCAGAACATGGGAAGCCTCAGAGGGGTGCTCTCATAGCCAGCAAGCCTGATATAGGAGAATTTTCTGAATTGGATAAAATAGGCACCGTAGTGCGATATCAGGTTCATGGCTTCATCAGAAAACCTTCTAGCAGTGTCACCTTCAAGCAGCCTGACCACGTACATGGTGAAAGCATCATTTACCCTTCTAAAATTACGATTGCTGGTCTCTAGGGTGAACTGCGGGCAGTAGGAATATACAGGATCATACTGGTGGGCATCAATGTAAGAAAAACCAAACCATTGCCTTGATGCTACCAAAGTAAACATCAGGTACGAAGTCATGTAGAACTTCTTCATTTGCTGTACATTGGACAGCTGCTCCGCCAAGTTCATGCTGATGATTTCCACCCAGTTGATATTTTGAGTTCCCTCGCACACCATGCTGATGAGCGGGCACATCCAAAAATGGAACTCATTAGTAGAGGGTAAGCCCATAACCCGAGCCATTAGGATTATAAAATCTGACAATTCTTCATTGAAATCAGCTTTTAAAAGAGTCTTGGATAAACGAGATGCTCCCTTCTTAGGGTTCTTTAACCAGAAATTCGCCACCCACACCTTGTATTTGTCACTGTCTTGATTGAACAGGGCCTATGCTTGATTCTGGGAAACAACTATGGCATTATCCATTTCTAGAATTCTCAGCGTAGTACTAATGGCAGCAAGCGTCCAGTTTGGTGATGAGTTCCCCATGTACGTTGGTCAATTCATTCGAATCAGGGTCGAAGTGAGCTCCGCATGAAAGCACTGTATCAGCACATTGCACCAAGATTGGGAAACCTCCGGAAAGCCAATCTGCTGTCATGAATCATCTGCGCCATTGGTGTAGGGTTTGCATCTCGCCATCCTTGCCCAAAATCACCAAATTCAAGATGACGAGCTTCACTATCCCCAATATTGGGAACGACAGACTCTAGTGGTGAGATTTTTTCCTGTCCCTGAAACATGATCTTCATATTGATAGTAATTCGGAGGGCAGAGCCGCAAACTGGACTCGGGAAGGAATTACAGAGGGAAGGGATACATGCGCAGGAATTTAGTTTGCAAGGGTTCGAGTAAAGGATAGCATGGAAGCAAAGTGTGAAAAAATGCATAGGGGGTCACTCGTTATATTGCTGATTAGAGAGAGAAAGATAATGAATGCGCATTTAATACATACCTACCAATTTGAATAAGCAAGATATTCGGGTAGAGTGGGAAAAATAAGCACGAATGACACTTGGTTCATTTGGGACATGTGAGACACAAATGCGTGAAACATGCGGCTCGGCCGATTCGGGTGAAGTGGGGAAAAGACGCACAAATGCCTTTTGGGACATGCGGGACGTGAATGCGCGAAACACGTGACTCGGCCGAATCGAGTGAAAATGTGACAACGGGTCCGAGCAAACTTGGGACATTTGGGATGTGAAAGCCCAAAGTACGTGGTTCGGGTGATTCGGCCAAAAATGGAACAACTTGTCAAATTGAACTTGGGACATTTGGGACGTGAAAGTGCGAAGTACGTAGTTCGGGCGATTCGGCCGAAAATGGAACAACTTGTCAAATTGAACTTGGGACATTTAGGACAAGAAATTCCGACGGGCCCGAAAAAGACAAACTTCGGGAAACCGACTGATTGGGGAACAGAGCGCCGTTTGCACTTGGGACACGTGGGACAAAAATGTCCAACATGCCCGAAAAACACACAAAATGACCCAAAAACGTAGATTTTCTCAATTTCTCAACTTTTAACTTTGAGTACAACAGAGAAGACACTTAAAACTCAAAATTTTAAAATTTTCACTTTCTTAAGAGCAGGGGAATTTTGAGTGGACAACAGCTGGCTCCTTCTGGGGATGACTTGGCATAAATTTAAGGAATGAGACAAGGTAAGAACTTAGACAAACTTGGGGAAGCAGACCAGTACCTTATCCATTGGGCCACGGAGTCAAAAAGCAAACCAATACAGAGGACAACACACCAAAACAAAAGGAAAGAAAAACAAAACACTGTACAGAATATACAAAGGACCCCTAATCACCTATGACTTGAACAACTTAAGGTACTACCCACTATAAGGAAGTGGGAGAGGAGAACCATCCATGTAATCAAGATAAAAGGAATTCTTACCAGCAAAGTGTCTGATCTTGAAAGGTTCGAGCCAAAGGGAATCAAACTTGCCATGGCTGCCACGAGGTTCATGCCTTTTATCCCATAACACAGTGTCTCCAACTTGGAAATATCTCGAACTGGCTTTCTTATCAAATAGGACCTTTACCTTCTGGCTGGTGAACAGATATCCTATCAAGACCTCCAATCTGTCCTCATTCGGTTTGTGAAGGTACATAATTCTCTTATCCAAAGCATCACGAAACTAGTATCTTCAATGGCCTTCATTAGATGCAAGGTCGGGCAACTCCACCATTCTTTGGAAATTGAGCTTCTACTCCATATACCACTTGAAAAGGAGACATTCCAATAGCTCTCTTTGGTGTAATCTCTGCCTGCCCAAAGAGCATCATAGAGCTTCTTGTGCGTTTCCTTGAGACTCATTGACTAATTTCCTTATAATAGTTACCAAATTTTTATTAGTGGATTCTGCTTGCCCATTTCCCTTAGGGTAGTAATCTGAGGAGTGAGCCAAAGAAATGCCATACCCATAGCAAAAATCCATTATCTCGGTTGAAGAGAAATTCAAAGCATTATCTGTTACAATCTTGTTAGGTACACCATACCTTACTAAGATGTTCTCTTTGATGAAGTTGCACACCACTTCAGAAGTAGTACTCTTAACTGGAATAGCTTCTACCCATTTGGTGAAATAATCCGTGGCAGTTAATACATGAGTATGACCAGCACTAGAAGCGGGATTAAGTGTTCCAATGAAGTCCAAACCCCACTGTTGAAAAGGTTCTTCAATTACAACTGGCTTAAGAGGAAAAGAGGCCAATTTGGGTCTTCCCACGAAGGTCTGACAAGCCTCACATTTATCAACCCACTTGGATGCATCTCTGAACAAGGAAGGCCAGTAATATCCTCCACGAAGTATCTTATGAGCAGTGACCATTGATGAATAGTGCCCTCCACATGCCTGATCATGAAAAGCTGAGAGCAACTTTCTCTGTTGTTCCTTGTCCACACATTTCAAAAATCTTCCATCTAACCCACGTTTGAACAAGGCGTTTTCCCACAACACATATTGCACTGACCTTAGTTTAACAGTCCTCTTTTCTTTGGTAGTTAAATGAGAGGGGCACTCTCCATAGGTGAGAAAATGAGTGATATCAGCATACCATTCATCAACTGAGCTAAGAAACAGAATGGTAGGAAGGCCAACTTTGTTCTCCAGTAATTCATGCTTAGCTCCTTCAGCAATGAGCTCACAAAGACCTTTTCCACGAACAAGCTTGGTCGGTTTGATGTCAATATCATATTCTTGGACCTTAGCAACCCAGTTCCCTCTCTTGGATCCAAATTCCTGTTGTGTGAGAATTGACTTAACAGTTGTATCTAGAACCAACACCATGGAGTGAGAGTTGAGGATGTAAAAACGAAACTACTTAACAACTTTGACCATTGCAAAAGCATGTTTTTCCATCATGGTGTATTTTAACTCATGATCTTTCAGAATATATCTCATGAACGCAATTGGGAGTTCATGCTCACTAGAGTCTTCTTGAGTCAAAATAGCAGCCAAGGTATTATCCGTGGCATAGCAATAGATAATAAAATCTTTGTTGAAATCAGACAAAGCTAAAACAGGAGTTTTAGCAATAGTTCTCTTAATACCTTCAAAGGATTCCTTTCCTTCGAAGACACGTTGGTCGTCGATAGGACTTTTAGAAGAGCAAACGGTGGGGGACAAGAAGTCCCTCCTCTTTAATGGGAGAGGTTCCCTTATTCAAACGAACTTATTTACAAATGTACGAACATTGTTTTATGGTCAAACTTGGATTTTACGAAAGTGTTTTCCACAAGGATCATCAATCACACAAGGGTCGAGGAAAGGGAATAAGAAGATGAGCGAATAGCAACATTCGAATTATAGATAGAGAATAATTCCTCCTGTGTGCGAAGCTTCAAAGAATTTAAGACAAGATCATTTGCGATGGTTGAATGAGATTAAATTTAAAGACACAAAGTTCCATAAATAACCTTCTTCAAATTTATTAATCAAGGACACAAAGTTCCTTCTTGGTTGTACAAGATCACTATATTTGCAAAACTGAACAGTATGCAATCAGAGAGACTAACGAGTTAGGAACAAAATGATCTCCACAATACTAAAGGAAAACACAGAGATAACAAGAATTAGATAGACAGAGAACGAAAAGCCCTTTTGTATTGATTTCTTTAAGATCTATTTACACTTTCAGCAAATATTCCAAGTTCTTCCTCCTTTTTAAAATGGTGTGGAAAGGCCATTATATAGCTTACAAGTCAGTTACTCTTCGTAACCGTTTCTTTTAACTAAAGAATAGTTAAGGACCGCCGGTTACAATACTTTAACTGATTACAAAGAATACGAAAAGAAAGGGAAGAAGAGGAAAGAAAAGAGAAGGAGACAGTAGCCTAAGTTCATTGGGAGGGACCCACTATCTTGTAATCCATTTGCTGAATTTCTTCAATGACTCAGCTATATCTCTGCCACGAGGGACTGACGTGTTGGCTGCAGACTGAGTCCAAAATCCCAGACATTTCTCCATCTCTTTATCAAACTCGACGTGAGTATGATAATCTTTGTTTGCTTCTTCAATGGCAGACTGAAGAGAACAAATTTCCTTCATCTTTTCCTTAGAGATGGAGCTTTCCTTGAATAGATGATCTTTGACAAAAGCTCTGAACTGAGCTTTGATTTCTTGCAAGGACAAGGAAGCACCAGAGTTTTCATCTTGAAGATGACAATGCATATCTTTGAAAGCAGCAGCTGCCAGTGTCTTGAAAGCTTCTCCTTCCGCCAAATGTTCTTCACTTCTCCCCTGACTTCCTCCAGGACTTTGATTTTCCACTCTACGCTGTAGACCCAGGATTTTGATAAATTATCTTTGGCATCATCGAAAATCTTATTCGCCAGTAAGACGTTCTCGTCTGTCTATCCCATGAGGCGAAGGTCTACAATGCAACTGCTCCAGAGTTTAAGTTCTTTATCCATAACCCCAATAGTAGAGGATAGCTTCTGTTGCAAATTGTCTACCTTTCCATGTAGTTTAAAAGCTTCATCGATGAAGTTTAGCCCAGCAACAAGCATGTCATCCACCATGGCTTCAATAGCTCGGCCATAGACAGAATACTTGTGCATATCTTTGATACTTTGCACTTCATCTTGGCTTAGAATTACAGGAGGCGGTAGAGCAGTCAAGGGGGTGGGGTCCAAAACTTTGTCCTTAGACAAGAGTGACTTGATAAAACTTGTGAGAACTTGGGCTTGTTCTTCCAGCTATTCAATAGTTTTACTGCCCTTTCTCTACCCTTCCAATGACTCTTGTGACTGTTTCCTGGAGGTTGTGAATTTCACCTTCAGGAGTAGACTCTCCCATAGGGATCCTTGAGAGCTCCAAGTCAGATGTTAGCAAGTCTGATTCTGATTTGTCTACTGTAGGCTTAGCAATCTCCAAGAATTGCTGACCTTGAGCATCAGACACAATTCTGGAGGTGGTTCTGGCTTTCTTGGCACGAGAAGGAGTGGTGCCCAACAAGGCTGCTACAGCATCAAAATTTGGTCCCAAGCTTTGAGAGGAGGATTTCCTCTTCCTTTTGTCAACCAGAGGTTGCACCCAAGCAAAAGAGGAAGAAGAATCTGCAGGAGAAGCAAGGGGACCCAGAGACAGGGAGCTCATGACACTCAGGGTCTGCGCAGCTGTTGACTCAAGCTGAGACGTAAGTAGAGCACTGGAGGCAATGGCAGTAGAAGAATCAGTAGTACCTGGAAGTTCAAGATTTTTGGACCTCCTTGTCCTTATCTGGATCTTCGGGGAACATTTGCAGGAGTTGGCATCTCACTTTCTTCACTTTCACTGAGAACAACGATGTTCTCTGGCCCTATAGGCAACTCTACCTATTTTCTTGGAGGATCATTCTCTGCTCTGCAGGATCCTTCTTTACCTCTTTGATTTTCTTCTTGTATACAGGTAGATGGAGAAGGAGTAGATTCTACAGTCCCGATTTGTTGAGGCGGAGAGGGGTTTTCACCGGTGTTCCAGACTGGAACCGATGCCTCTCTTATGGGTTTCAATCATCCTTAGAGCTAGATTCTCCGAGTGCCTCTTGGATTCTCGGATATTCTTATGAACCAGACCCTAGTCTTGATTAAGACTGGGCAAGAATCTCGGCCAGATCATCTCTCTCTTCTTGTTCCAATCCAGTCCTCCAGAGGGGTGTGCTTAATCACATTTTCATACTCATAAGAGTATAGCTCTTAATTGTCATCCCGGGAGACCTTCAGGAACTTGGTACAGACTGAGTTCTTGGATCAATTGCAGGGAGAACCTGCCACAATGCCTTCTTCTGGCTTCAAAATCATCTGCACAGTCAGCCCAGTAGTCTTCTGTATCTACCCTATGATGATAGACTATCTTGATGTTCTGTTCAATGAACTTCTTCAAGTCAAAACAGGTTCTTGGCTTGAAGAAATGAACAGTGATAGGGACCAGGGCTCTTTCTATGTTCTGAGCATCCAGAGCTGTTTTGCATGTGTAGTTTCCCAGAGAGATGGGAAAGTGTAAGCCAGAAATCTTCTTGTCTCTGCAAGTTCTGTGCAACTTGTCTAGTTGCCTACATATTTCAATCAAAGCCATTTTGTCATTGCAGAACATGGGAAGCCGTAGAGGAGTGCTTTCATAGGCAAAGAAGCTTTGATATAGGAAAATTTCCTGAATTGAATGAAATAGGCTCCATACTGCGATATCAGGTTCATGGCTTCATCTGAAAACCTTCTTGTAGTATCACCTTCGAGCAATCTGACCACGTACATGGTGAAAGCATCATTGACCCTTCTGAAATTGCGGTTCTTTGGTCTCCAAGGTGAAGCTGTGGGCAATAGGCATACACTGGATCAGTTTTGTGTGCATCTATATAGGAGAAACCAAACCATTGCCTGGATGCTGCTAGGGTATACATCAGATATGAAGTCATATAGAACTTCTTTGTTTGCTGGACGTTGGATAGTCTGCTCAGCCAAATTCATACTGATGATCTCTGCCCAGTTGATATTTTGTGTTCCCTGGCACACCATGCTGATGAGCGGGCACATCCAGAAATGAAACTCATTGGTGGAGGGCAAACCCATAACCCGAGCTAGCAGGATTATGAAGTCTCGACGCAGGTTCTTCATTGAAATCTGCTCGAGAAGAGGGTTTTGGTTAGGCGAGAAGCACCTTTCTTAGGGTTCTTCAACAAGACTTCGCCACTCGCGCGTTGTATTTGTCCTTTGTCTTGGTCGAACATAGCTCGTGCTTGATCTCGGGAGACGACTATAGCATTGTCCATCTCCGGAATCCTCGAGAAAGCGCCAATGGCGGCGAAGATCGGCTTGGCAATGAGTTCCCCATGTACATTTGTCAATTCGCTCGAATCGGGGTCAAAGTGAGCTCCACATGAAAGCACCGTTGTCAAAGACACCTGTATCGAGATTGGGAATCCTCCGCAAAAGCTAGACCACTATCATTAATCATCTATGCCATTGGTGTAGGGTTTCAGATCTGTCATTCTTGCCCAAAAATCACCGAAGTCGAGATGACGAGCCTTACCCCCTATATTGCTAAAGTAGATTCGAGCGGAGAAATTTGCTCTGTCCCGGAACTTGATCTTCATATTGATAGTCTTGGAGCCGCAACCTAGACTTCGGAAGGAATTTGCAAATGAAGGGGGGATTGCGTAGGTTTTCAAATGGCAAGGGTTCGAGCAAAAGATAGCATGGAAGCAATGCGAAAACGCAAAGGGGAATGCTCGTTATATAGCCGTTTGGAGAGAGAAATGACTTTAATGCGCATTGAATACCCAACCACCAATTTGAAAGAGCATCATACTCGGAGTGAGCGGGAAAAACTAAGTGTGAATGATACTAGGTACGCTTGGGACAGGTGAGACGTGAATACGCAAAACACGCGGCTCGGCCGGTTTGGGTGAAACAGGGAGAGGACGCACAAATGCATTTGGGACAAATGGGATGAAAATGTGCGAAGTACGCGATTCGGGTGTTTCGGCCGAAATTGGAACAAAGGGCCCGTTTGGACTTGGGACATTTGGGACAAAAAGTTCCGAAGTACGCAACTTGACCGGCTCGGCCGAAATTGGGAAAGCTCGCACTTTTTCAAATGGGGCAGTTGGGACAAAATTGCGCGAAGGACGCGGTTCGGGCAAATCGGCCGAAAATGGAAAGCTCGCACTTTTTAACTTTGGGACATTTGGGACAGGAAAGTGCGAAGTACGCGGGAAGGATGATTCGGCCGAAATTGGAACAACACGCAAAATAAGTTTTGGGACACTTGGGACAAAATTTTCCGACGGGCCCGAAAATGGGACAGCTTCGGGGATTTCGGCCGATCGGGGAACAGAGTGCATTTTCGTACTTGGGACAGATGGGACAAAAAGTTCCGACAGGCCCGAAAATCACACAAAATGACCCAAAACACAGATTTTTTCAATTTCACGACTTAGGCATTTCAGAGAAAGACCCTTAAACTCAAAATTTGGAAATTTTACTCTTATCAGAGCGGGGAATTTTGAGTGGACAACAAGACCAACCAAATGTTTGTTTTCCTTTCATCATTTGGGAAATATTCAAAGTTAACTCTGCAAAATCAGGGATGAACCTTCTTAAAAAATTGATCTTACCAAAGAAAGAGTGCACGCCCTTTTTCTTTGGTTAGGAGAGGAATTTCTTTGGATAGCTTGAACTCGCTCAGGATCAATCTTAATACCATCTTTGGAGACAATGTGTCCTAATAATTTCCCTCTGTAACACAAAAGATAGATTTTTTAGGATTCAAAGAAATCCCATGTTCTCTGCATCTTAGCAGAATTGTCTCCAGGTGGTCAAAATGATCCACCCTTGTTTTAGAAAACACTGTCAAGTCGTCAAGGTATATGACAATACACTTCCCTTTCAAACTTCCAAAGGCCAGATCCATAGCTCTCTGAAAAGTGGCACCAGCATTAATGAGCCCAAAAGGCATTCTCTTGTAAGCAAAGGTACCCCAAGGAGTAGTGAAAGCTATTTTGTGTTGATCTGCAGTATCAACCTCTACCTGATTATATCCCGAGAATCCATCAAGCATAGATAACATTTCAGATCCTGTTACTACTTGTAAGACATGATCCATCATAGGCAAAGGATAATTATTTTTCAAGAAGCTTGATTGATTCCGAAATTAACACAGAATGCGAGATCTCACCATTTTTCTTCCTAACAGGCACAATATTAGCAATCCATGTTGAATGGTGAATGGGAAAAATGATTTTGGCCTTCAACAACTTCTGTATTTCTTGAAAGATGGTGTCAGCTATTTTGGGGTTGTATTGCCTCTGTTTCTACTTAAAAGGCTTAATTCCAGGTTTGAGAGGAATAAAATGCTGCATATCTTTTGGTTTGAAAGCTTTTAAATCTTCATAAGAGTAAGCAAGAACATCCTTATACCTCTTTAAAAGATCAATTTCTTTCTTCCTCTCATCCTGTGCAACATTTTCCAATGTTCACGAGCTTAGGATCAGTAGAACTCCCAATATTAATTTTATCATACTCAACTGATTGTTGAGGTCGAGTAGAAGCTCTAGACTTCACATACCTGTCATGTTTATCAAATAGTTCCTCCAAACTCACCAATCCTTTAGGAATCTTGTTTCCTCTGAGATTGATGCATCCATCCTGATCCGTTTCTTCTCCTTGGGTGACTGCTTTGTCAAAGGGCACACTTTCACAAGGTATGTTGTCGCTTCCTTCAAAATACAGCTGTTCAAAATTACCCTTGAGTTCTAAGAAAGAAAGCAAGTGTTGATCATCATTGAAAACTTGCCAATTATTGGTATTATCAGGTACACTAGGCCGATGGACCATCTCAATGGTGAACTTGTCTTGAGAGAAGTCAGGATGAGGAATCGAGAGTGACCCGAGGCTGGCTAACGAATCAGCCCCGTTGTTCTTCTCCTAGGTATTGCTTTGATGGAGAAAGCATCAAGAAATTCAATGGAATCCCAAACCTGATTCCGGTAATGTTTCAACCTTCCATTTTTTACCTGGAAAAGGCTTCTCACTTGCTTTACAATCAATTCTACATCACCACGAGCCAGAAGATTCTTTACACCTTGTTCTTTGGCCACTTGCAGTCCAAGAATGAGAGCCTCATACTCTGTTGTATTATTAGTATTTTCGAACTGCAACTTGAATGAAAAAGGATGAAGGCTTCCTTCAGGTGACACCAGTAGGACACCAGCTCCAGAACCAGCTGAGGAACAACTTCCATCAAACTCTAAAATCCAAACACCATTAGGATCTTTAGGTGACACTTTGGGGAGTTGGATTTCATCAGGGGACATAATCATATAGTTACCATGCCCCATATCCTCATAGAGTATTTGTGCTTTAGGATCATCCATTTTTTGTACAATATACTCAGATTGCTTCTCAGGCAGCAACTTCTTCATTTGTCCATTAACAGGTACGAGTGCATGTGACCAATCCATTTGAATTTCTCCACCCACATCCTTACAGAAGTTCCTACTTAGCAACATCCCGTATGAAGGAGGAATATCTGCTACTAAGATGGTAGCCAAAACTCTCTTCTCAGGAAAAGCAACAAAAGCCACTTGTGCATCTTTAATTCTTCCAACCAGGGGCACTTCCTTACTCTCCATAGAGTAACAAGATCCATAAGTGCGTGTGAGGGTCAAGCCTAAGGCATGAGCTACTTTAGCAGGCATCACGTTGTCTGAGGCTCCTGAGTCTATGACACAATTACTGAGCCTATGGCCAGCTATAAGAAGTGTTACATAAAATGGTTTAATTTTGTCATTGGGTGAGGTGACAGCGGCTACCAGACTAGGCTGTGGTGTAGAAGGAGTGGGTAAAAGGCCTTTAGAGGTGGTCTTAGAATGGGAATTGACAAAGTGAATCATTTTAGCAAAAGCTTTGGGATGGGTTTGATAATACTCAGCCTCTGAGATTTGAACCTTAGTCTTTTTCAGGTGATCAATAATATCAAAAGACCCAGAAGTGGATGGGCCATCATCACTTGAGATCCTAGGTTTATCAACTTTAGGGGAAAAATAAGTAACTTTAATAGCAGGATTGACAGGACTCACCTTTGGTGTAGATGAAACAGGGATAGGAGATCCTCTTTTTGCAATTACAGGGATAGTTACCGGCTGCTCCTTAGATTTCTTGGGGGGCTGCGTCACTTTCTCCCTCTGATTTGTCTGCTCTCGAGTCATGACAACGAATGATTTGCTATTCATGTCTGCTACTACTTCATCATAATCATCTCCATCATCAATGCCCTCAGTGGTGAAGAAATTAACTCGAGATCCCTCAAGTTCATCTACTTCATCATCAACTTCTTCCACAACTTCCTCGTAAGCTTCATTATCCTCATCATCATTTGGTTCCTCAACTTCACGGAGTTGCATTGAGCGGGGAACTTTAATAGGAGGTCCTTCAAGCGCTAATCTTGTTTGAGAAGCAGGAAAACGATTTCTGGGCTGAAAGTTCCTCCTTGGAACATCTGCATAGGGAGCATGCTGAGCCAATTGTTTCTTTATGGCAATGAGATCATTCAAAAGTTTTTGAACCAATGGATCAGTATTAGGTCCAGGGGTGGAAGAGGAGGAAGAAGTAGACTTAGATTTAGAAGGGTCTCTCCTCAACTTCCCGACATGATTAAATCATCCTTGACACTAAAGAAGAGTTTGATCTTCAGCCAATGTTGCAAGATTAGCCCTTCTTAGCGCATAACTAACTTCAGGCGATTGGGCATTTAGGAAGAAACATTTTTGGATTTGATCAACAGGTCGAGTATTTGGTGGAATTTTATTAATCAACCTGTTGAATCGGGCCACAAATTCTCTCATGGGCTCTTGTGAATCTTTCTTTATCTGAGAGATTTGGGCTGACAAGGCATGCACATCTTCTGCTGGTTTGAAACGGTTTTCAAACCTAGTTCTCATTGTGTCCCAGCTAGTGATAGCACCAGCCGGAAGGTGATAGAACCAATCAGCAGCATTATCTTGTAAAGTCTTAACGAACAGTCTCATGGAGACGTCTTCATGTTCAACTCCCAGAACTCCACATGCAACTATAAAGGCTGTGATGTGTTCATCAGGATGCACTTTGCCATCACCTTTGAATTTAGGGAAGTTCTTCTGGTTACCTCTGGGTGACTCATGCAAAGGCTGAGGAAGAGCAAGGGGCCCGACACGATGACCCCAGGGCAATGGTACCACCATTCTTGGAAAAATGGCTTTAAGAGGAACTGCAACACCAGCAAGAATCAAAGCTCGAAGATTAGGAATAGGCTGGCTCGAAGGAATACCACCCATAGGAATTCTATCTTGAACAGGTGGAGTGCTTGTCGACGAGTCTTTCTATTTCTGGTTGAAGGAAAAGGAAAATCCTCTTGCTCCAAAAGCTAAAAGCGAGAATCTTCAATACCAAGGGCCCTTCTCCCTCGAGTAAAATGCGGAGTCGCGAGATCAAAGGATGATAAAAATTACAGGCTGGAATATGATTTTCCCGGTGGAGTCACCAAAAGCTGTTGGTCGTGAAATAGGACTTTATGAAGAGCAACCGTCAGGGGACAAGAAGTCCCTCCTCTTTAATGGGACAGGTTCCCTTATTCAGAAATGAACCTATTCATAAATATACAAAACATGATTTTCTGGTTGAACTTGGATATTACAAAAGTGTTTTCTATAAATATCATCAATTACAAAAGGACTCGAGGAATGAGAGTACGAGAATGAGCGAGAAAGGCAACACTCGAATTATAGATATGAGTATTCTTTATGTATGCGAAGTTACAGTGAATTGAAACAAGATCATTTGTATCATATAAATAAGATAGAATTTAAAGACACAAAGTTCTGTAAATAACATCTGCAAGAACACAAAGTTTCTTGACATAACACAGACAAATAATCCTCACAAAGTTAAATGAAAAGCTTGGGAATAAACGAGATCAGATAGACAAAGAATGAAAATACATTCTATATTGATTTATTTATGATCTATTTACACTTTCAGAAAATAAGCCAAGTTCTTCCTCCTTTCAAAATGGTGTGGAGAGGCCATTATATAGCTTACAAATCGATTACTCTTTGTAACTACTTCTTTTAACTAAAGATTAGTTAAGGATTGCCAATCGTAATACCTCAACTAATTACAATGAATCCAAGAAAAAGAATTAGAAAAGAAGAGAAGAATAAGGAGAAGAGGACTGTGGTGGTTATGAATGGGAGGGACCCACTAACTTCAAAATTTGCTACCTGAATCTCTTCAATGCCTCGGCTATGTCTCGCCATGGGGGACCGTGTTGTTGGCAGGATCGAGACCAAAATCCGAGGCACTTCTCCATTTCCTTATCAAACTTGACATGAGTATGATAGTCTTTATTTGCTTCTTCAATGGCAGATTGAAGAGAGCAAATCTCCTTCATTTTCTCTTTGGAAATGGAGCTTTCCTTGAATAGATTATCTTTGACAAAAGCTCTGAATTGAGCTTTGATTTCTTTAGGGAAAGAGGCACACCTGAAGTTTCATCTGAAGATGACAATGTATGTCTTTAAAATCGAGATACAACCAATGTCCCGAAAGCCTCACCCTTCGCCGCCTATTCTTGCCTCTCCCAAAGCCTCCTCCAAGACTTTGATCTTCCACTCCACGATGTAAACCCAGGACTTTGACTGATTATCCTTTGCATCATCAAAAACCTTATTCGCCAAAAAAATGTTCTCATCTGTCTGTCCCATGAAACGAAGGTCTACTATGTAACTGCTCTAGAGTTTAAGCTCTTTATCTATGACCCCGATAGTGGAGGAGAGCTTCTGTTGCAAATTGTTCACCATTCCGTGGAGTTTGAAAGCTTCATCGATGAATTTCAATCTTGCAACAAGCATATCTTCCACCATGGCCTCCATAGCTCTACCATAGATGAAGTACTTATGCATGTCTTTGATACTCTATACTTCATCTTGGCTCAAAATTATAGGTGGCGGAAGGGTAGTCAATGGGGTAGGGTCCAAAACTTTGTCCGTAGACAAAAGAGATTTGATAAAACCTGTGAGAATCTAGGCTTGTTCCTCAAACTGTTCAATAGTTTGTTGCCCTTTCTCTACCCTCCCAATGACTCTTGTGACCATTT
Source organism: Taxus wallichiana var. yunnanensis (assembly GCA_018340775.1). NCBI lineage: Eukaryota > Viridiplantae > Streptophyta > Pinopsida > Cupressales > Taxaceae > Taxus > Taxus wallichiana. The sequence goes on along the minus strand of CM031244.1, from coordinate 87,566,093 downwards.
CCTGGAGGTTGTGGATCTCACCTTCAGGGAGTAGACTCTCCCATTGGAATCCTTGAGAGTTCTAGGTCGATGCCTGTAAGTCCTGCTCGATTTATCTCTGTAGGCTTACCAATCTCCAGAATTGCTGACCCAGGCATCGAGACACGATCTGGAGGTGGTTCGGCTTTCTTGGAGCGAGGAGTAGTGCCTAACATGGCATGCACACAAGCATCAAAATTTGGCCCTGAGCTCTGAGAGGAAGATTTCCTCTTTCTACTGTCGACAAAAGGTTGCACCCATGCAAAAGAGGAAGAGGAATCAACAGGAGGGGCAAGAGGACCAAGAGATAGAGAGCTCATAACGCTCAAGGTTTGCACAGCTGTGGTCTCAAGTTGATATGTGAGTGGGGCACTTGAGATAATTGCTACTGAGAGGAATCAATAGCACTTGGAAGTTCAGTGCTCTGGACTTCCTTATCTTTATCTGTTGGAGCTTCAGGAGCATTTACAGGGGCTAGCACTTCACTCTCTTCACTTTCACTGAGAACAATGATGTTCTCTGGTCCCAAAGGTACTTCTACCTGCTTTCTCTGAGAATCTTTTTCCACAGGCTCCTTCTTAACCTCTTTGAATTTCTTCTAGTACACTTGAGTGGATGAAGAACGAGTGGAAAGCCCAGTCCTTGCGTTGATGAGGCAGGAGGGGTTTGCACAGGTGTGTCTGATATGGGATTCGATGCTTCCCTCCTTGGTGTTGAAACATCCTTAGAGGAGGATTCTCCTGAGTGCCTTCTAAGCTCTCGAACTTTCCTATCAAACCAGACCTTAGTCCTGACTAAGACTGGAGCTAGGATCTCGGCCAGATCATCTTTCTCTTTCTTGTTCCAATCCAAGTCCTCCAAGGGAGTGTGCTTAACCACATTGTCATACTCATATGAGTATAGATCAGAGTTGTCATCCTGGAGTCCTTCAGGAACTTGGTACAAGCCGAGTTCTTGGATCAATTACAGAGAGAACCTGCCATAGTGCCTCCTTCTAGCCTCAAAATCATCTGCACAGTCAGCCCAATAGTCTTCTGTATCTGCCCTATGATGATATATTATCTTGATGTTCTGCTCAATGAACTTCTTCAAGTCGAAGCAAGTTCTTGGCTTGAAGAAATGAACAGTGATGGGAACCAGGGCTCTTTCTATATTCTGTGCGTCCAGGGCTATTTTACAAGTGTAATTTCCCAAAGAGATGGGAAAGTGCAAACCAGAAATCTTCTTGTCTCTGCAGGTTCTGTGTAATTTATCTAACTACCTGCATACTTCTATCAAAGCCATCTTATCACTGTAGAACATGGGAAGCCTCATAGGAGTGCTCTCATAGCCAGCAAGCCTGATATAGGAGAATTTTTGAATTGGATAAAATAGGCACCGTAGTGTGATATCAGGTTCATGGCTTCATCAGAAAACCTTCTAGCAGTGTCACCTTCAAGCAGCCTGACCACGTACATGGTGAAAGCATCATTTACCCTTCTGAAATTGTGATTGTTGGTCTCTAGGGTGAACTGCGGGCAGTAGGCATATACAGGATCATCCTTGTGGGCATCAATGTAAGAAAAACCAAACCATTGCCTTGATGCCGCCAGAGTATACATCAGGTACGAAGTCATGTAGAACTTCTTCATTTGCTTTGTACATTGGACAGCTGCTCCGCCAAGTTCATGCTGATGATTTCCGCCTAGTTGATATTTTGAGTTCCCTCACACACCATGTTGATGAGCGGGCACATCCAGAAATGGAACTCATTAGTAGAGGGTAAGCCCATAACCCGAGCTAGTAGGATTATAAAATCTAACAATTCTTCATTGAAATCAGCCCAGAAAAGAGTCTTGGATAAACGAGATGCTGCCTTCTTAGGGTTCTTTAGCCAGGACTTCGGCACTCGCACCTTTTATTTGTCGTTTTCTTGATTGAACGGGGCTGTGCTTGATCTTGGGAAACAACTATGGCATTATCCATTTCTGGAATTCTTAGCGCAGTGCTAATGGCGGCAGCGTCCAGTTTGGCGATGAGTTCCCCGTGTACGTTGGTCAATTCACTCGAATCAGGGTCGAAGTGAGCTCCGCATGAAAGCACTATATCAGCACATTGCACCGAGATTGGGAAACCTCCAATGAAAGCCAATCCACCTGTCGTGAATCATCTGCACCATTGGTGTAGGGTTTGCATCTGCCATGCTTGCCTAAAAATCACCAAAGTCAAGATGACGAGCTTCACTTGTCCCCAATATTGGGAGCAGCAGACTCTAGTGGCGAGATTTGTTTCGTCCACGAAACTTGATCTTCATATTGATAGTAATTCGGAGGCGAGCCATAAACTGGACTCGGGAAGGAATTACAGAGGGAAGGGATACACGTGCAGGAATTTAGTTTGCAAGGGTTCGAGCAAAGGATAGCATGGAAGCAGTGTGAAAAAATGCATAGGAGGGTTGCTCGTTATATAGCCGATTAGGAGAGAGAAAGATAATGAATGCACATTTAATACATACCTACCAATTTGAATAAGCAAGATATTCGGGTAGAGCGGGAAAAATAAGCACGAATGGCACTTGGTTCATTTGGGACATGTGAGACGTGAATGCGTGAAACACGCGGCTCGGTTGATTTGGGTGAAGTGGGAAAAGACACACAAATGCCTTTTGGGACATGTGGGGCGCGAATGTGTGAAACACGCGACTCGGCCGGATCGGGCGAAAATGTGACAACGGGTCCGAGTGAACTTGGGACATTTGGGACGTGAAAGCGCGAAGTACGCGGTTCGGGCGATTCGGCCGAAAATGGAACAACTTGCCAAATTGAACTTGGGACATTTGGGACATGAAAGCGCGAAGTACATGGTTCGGGTGATTCAGCCGAAAATGGAACAACTTGTCAAATTGAACTTGGGACATTTGGGACGTGAAAGCGCGAAGTACGTGGTTCGGGCGATTCGGCTGAAAATGGAACAACTTGTCAAATTGAACTTGGGACATTTGGGACAAGAAATTCCGACGGGCCTGAAAAGACAAACTTCGGGGAAACCGGCCGATCGGGGAACAGAGCGCCCATTTGAACTTGGGACACGCGGGACAAAAATGTCCGACAGGCCCGAAAAACACACAAAATGACCCAAAAACGCAGATTTTCTCAATTTCTCGACTTTTAACATTGAGTACAACAGAGAAGACACTTAAAACTCAAAATTTTAAAATTTTCACTTTCTTAAGAGTAGGGGAATTTTGAGTGGACAACAAAGACCCAAGTCGAGATAAGTCTAAATCATCTCGCCAATGTAGTCATAGTCAAATCAGTTCCTAAAGAAAATCCTACCACTGAACACATCCATCAGCAACGTAACTATACACCCATAGCAAAACCTTATGGTGCGAGTTTTAATAAATTGCTTTCCTCCATTGTGATATCAATTCCCCCATACAACCCATTGATATATCAATTTCCAAACCCATTTGGTATTGAGATAATGATTATTAAAAATACCATAGGGTCAATGGTCATGACATTGAAAGGTGTCACACATTTCACAATGTGCTTCAGGACTTGATTGAAAAAGGTGACCTTCACTTAGACAATCCAAATGCACCTCCTAATTAGAGTTTGGACATATTTAAACAACCTTTTCCAAATCACCCTTCTTCTTCCGAGAAACCACAAATGAACACAATTCACACCATTAATACAATAACTAAAATTGAGCCAGTCTCTTTGTCTACCTTATCACTTGACAAAATAAGACCCAAAAAATTGACATCACTACCCAATGATCCTAAAACCATGACTACATAGTTTTCCCCTGATGAAATCATCATTCAAATCCTTTATGTGTCTTTAACACCTACCAAGTTGACACCCATAGAATCCATGCCAGAATTTGACAAGCTTGAAATTTCCAAACCACCACTTGCTACTAAGAACATTCCTACATCTTCACCACATACTATTACCAAACCCATACTCCTGCCCTTTGGCACAACTCCACTAGCACCACCACCTAAGTTTGTAAATATAACCATGATACCACTTGAAACATTCTTAGTGCAACCACCTCCACCTAAGTCGACCAGGGGTTGTAGTCATTCTCAACCCGCAAAACAAATAATCTGAAATATGATAATCATTTAAACCACACCATCTAAACTTCTTCCTCATCATTAGTTTCAACCTCCACGAATACACCCAGTCCATCTAAATTTTTAAAAGTACCTAACAAGCATGGCGTAGCTCAAGTATTTAGAAGTCCTTATTATGATGATACCTATCATTTCTGTGGCCCTCCATATTTCAGTCTGACATTTCATCCAAAAATCATGCCCACTTTTGGACATCCTCTTTCCATGGAAAAAAACAAGACCTGTGAGACCCCCCTAAATATAACATTATTTGAAATCATAGCCTTCCATATCGGGACCTCCTACATGACCCTTATCTCATCATGTCGGTTAATCATCCCATTATTATAGGGAAAACCCCATGCATCGAGCCCCACCATTTTTCCATACTCTGTATATGTCATCCCGCAATGGCCATCCATGTTTGATTCTTGTTCCCCCTCTCTGTGCAATCCTCTTATTCTCCACGACCCTCACTTGTACAAAATCCTAGTTCTTCACCTATCACAATAGCTAGAAATCTCCATGACTACCAAGTAAACAGTCTATTTCCAAACAACTCGCTTCACCTACTCTTAAGAAAAATGAATCTTTGATTACGTTTGGACCTAAGGGGCATTACACCACCATTTTGGATAACTTATTACAAGATTCACTAATCAACTTACCATCTCCCAAACCATCAGATCATCATGGGTGGAAACCGTCCTGGTATGAATTTAGTGCCTTCTGTGATTACCATAGAATGCGAGGCCACTCCATAGAGGAGTGTAAATATTTTCATCATAAAGTTTTGAAGATTGGTAGTTCGCTCCTTCTTTCACCCAAAAATCACATTGATATCAACATCAGCATCACCAAAAGAATACATCCCTCAAATGTTGATTTTCTAAGTTAATGTCATCCACATCACTACTCGGTCGCAGTTATGACAAAGGATCATTTGAGACTCCAAAAATTAGGACTTCCGTCACCATACCTCGACCCCTGAGTTATCAAGTCCACTAGATTGGAAGAAGGTATCTGTTTCCTTACCTCTTGAAGATTCTAATAAATCATCGTCATTAAGAGTAAAAGTTCCTATACAAAAATAACACCACATTCAATTTGTGATACAAAAGGTCGTTAAATAATTACACCAATCTCCCATCCGGATGTTGCTTTATGAGCTCATCCAAACATCACCTAGTCATAAGTAGGTCATGATTGAAGCTCTCAATCCATTATTGTACCAACCAATGACCTAACCCCATTCATAAACTTTTTGGGTGCTCTGAAAGCATCCACCTCAATATCATTCGAGCCATCTAAAATTCCTTCACTTAGATCAGAGGATCACGACTTACCGCTCTTCATTACCACTCAAATCAATGATATCTCTATTAAGAGGGTCATGATCAATAGTGGTGTGGCCATTAATATCATATCCTCTCTCACCTTTGACCAACTCAAATTTCTCAACACGGTCATCACTCAAACCCTGGTCTTGTTATGATCCTTTAATGACACTATTGCACCCACATTAGGTACCATTATTCTACCACTTAAAGTCAATGTCAAGACTTTACCGAAATCTTCTACATTATAGAAGGAGAGTTCTAATATAATATGTTATTAGGACGCCCTTGGATACGCACCATGCGCTGCATTCCTTCCACTCTCCATCATTTTATTAAATATGAACATGAAGGTAAGACTTATATTGTCCCTACCGATCTAAATCCATTCGCTGATTGTTACATGATGTACCACCAAAATGATGTACTTGTACCTAAATCTTCATCTGAGTCATCTGATCAAGCCTCTACTAGCACATTGATATCTTCTTCTAAATTACCTGATGATTCCTCTATCACTAAGGTTGTAAATCATCTTACCTTATGGGAGTATCATCTCCTCATGCTCAATTCCATCCCTTCACCTAAAATTTATTGTCACCCCGACAAACAACCCATGTACGACCCCAATGTCAGAGATGTTATCTCCTATGGATAGTCCTATCTCAAAACAAACCTAGTTTATGGAAGATTTGATAACCCACCATCCCATCTAGTTAACCCACATCATGTCATTCCATTTGCATTAAAATTTAAATCCCTTGACAACCCAAACTTTTCCGCATGTATCTCCATCACTGTGCCTGGAAAGGTTTTGGCCTCATACATTATGAACAAGGCATTCATGATCAACCTGTCCTACGTACCCTCAAAGCTCATGAGAAAAGTGGGGTAGGTTATAAGACCTCTACCACAAAAATCTATGAAACCAATACATCCAAACTTGCTACATCCCTAACCATCTCTAAACTAGAACCAACATTTTCAACGAACCCTGAAAAACCCCATGAACATGGATGACATTGTACCCATCCCACCTAAAAAAATTTTTAATCAAGTATTGTATTGCTAGGACCACTCACTTATCAATCTGGTCACTCCATTAAAACACTACCACTTGTTCATCTAGAAATGGTTGAGGAAGATTTACCTACCATAGATATCCTTCAATGTCAGAATGACCAGGATATCCTATCTTACAAGGCGCGAGGATCATTATATTCAAAATTATTTACCTTCGAAATGCCCACTCTTCTTAACGAATCTACCATCGACATAAACATAGGAACACTCTAGGATCCTTGTATAGTTAAGGTTGGTCAATTTCTTGATCCACAAGAATTGAATGATTTTACCTCATTCTTAAAAAATATCACCAAGCCTTCACTGGTCATATAGTGATATGCCCGAAATAAATCCCAACATTTTTCTACACAACATAGTCACATACCCTGATGCTAAACCTGTCAAACAAAAACTTCATAAAATGCACCCACGTATAGCTCTCCTTGTCAAGGAAGAGTTGCAATATATTTTATCTGCCAATTTCATCATACCCATTGACTATCCATAGTGGGTCTCTAACATCGTCCCAATAACTAAAGCCTTGGGCAAGATTCACATCTACACAAATTTCAGGGATCTCAATCTTGCTTGTCTAAAGGATGATTTCCCTCTCCCAAACATAGATCATCTTGTCAACCACACAACGATCCATGAAATTTTCTCCCTTGTGGATGGATTTTATGGTTATAATCTGATTCTTATCACCCCCAACGATCAGCATAAAACTTCTTTTATCACCCCTTGGGGGACCTTTTGCTACCGTGTCATGCCATTTTCTCTCAAAAATGTTGAGGAAACATATCAACGTGCAAAGTGAGCTACATTTTCTATGATCTTATAAACAAAATTATGGAATATTACATTGATCGACCTTCTTGAGAAATCTAAATCATGAAAAGATCATGTTAGTTTCCTTGAATCAATCTTCACTCGTCTTATTCAATTTTTCTTCACCTGAATCCTGCAAAGTGTGTTTTTGGTTTTCTCACTGGAAATATTTTTGGATTTATCATATCTCTTTTTGGAATTGAATTCAATCCTATAAAATTTATGTCAATCATCGATATGCCTCCATCTTCTAATATTAAACAACTATGCAGCCTGCAAGGAAACCTACATTCCATCCGATGTTTTATATCACAACTCCCCGATCATTGTCAACCATTTCACCATATTCTCTACAAGGACATAGTATTTCATTGGGATTTTGACTACCAAAAGGCCTTTGATGAAATAAAAAATATTTATTATCACCAATGTACTTACGCCACCTCGTGAAGGGGAGCCATTTTATCTCTACATCTCTACCTCGGAACATGCCCTAGGGGCCATGCTTTCCCACCATGATGATCAAGGTCATGAGAAAAGCTGTGTACTACATTAGTCACATGCTTCATGAATATGAAACATGATACTTTGAAGCTAAAAATGATGTTGTGCATTGTACTTCACTACTTCCAAACTCCGACATTATCTCCTCAACCACAAAACGTACGTTGTCACTAGTTTTAATCCACTTAAATCTATGCACGCTAAACCATATCATAATGATCATATAACCCAATGGTTGATGTTAATGACTGAATTTGATCTTGAAATTATACCACAAAAATCCATTAAAGGTCAAGCCATTGTTGATCAAATCATTGAAGCACCTCTTCTAGATGATCAACCACCTCATGAATACTTTCCTGATGAATCCATCAATAACATTAATGAATTTGAATTCACCCCCATCAAAATGACCCTCTTCTTTGATGGTGCTAAATTTCAAGAAGGTGGAGGGTCCGGTGTCATTATCGTACCACCCTAGAACATTCCCATTCCGTTATCATTCAAACTCAACTTCGAATGCACTAATAATATGGCAGAATACAAAGCCTTAATAATGGGCCTTACTACCGATAGTATTTTAGGTTTCCATGATCTAGAAATATACAGATATTCATAACTTGATATCAGTCAAGTCAAAGGATAATATTAATGTAAAAATGAGGTCCTTCAAAAGTACAAGGTCATTTTCAATTTTCTCCTTAGCGCATTCAACCATTACACCATTCAAGCTATTCCACGATCTTATAATAGATTTACAAACACCATGGCATCTCTTGGCTCTCTTATCCCTTTTGAGATAGAAAAATAAAAGGATAACACTAAGATGTTAGTAGTCATTCAAAGTGTTTGGATCATCCTTCACATCAAAATGAGCTACCATCCATTAATGTCATTGATGACAACTCACCTGATCTTTGGTACTCACAAATATATGATTACCTTTCTAAATGCAAAATCCCATTAGATCTATCATAATCCACTAAATGATCATTTCTCCAATGTTCCACCCATTTCGTCATCATAGGTGGTATTCTCTATAAACGCAGTTTCGATGGCATACTACTATGATGTCTTAAAACACATGAGTCAAATAGATAAATTCAAGAGGTGCATGATGGCATATGTGGTGGTCACTTTAGTGGTAATGCCATTGCTAAATACATTATACGGTTGGGGTATTATTGGCCTACTATCACCAAGGATTGTTGTACGTACGTGAAAAATTGTGTTAAATTTCAACTTCATTCTGATCTTATTCATATTCCGAGTCAAGTGCTACAACCCACACGAGACTTGTGGCCTTTCTCTCAATGGGGATTAGACCTCATTAGCTCGATCAATCCAAAATCATCTCAACAACATCATTCAATCATCACTACAACTGAATACTTCACTAAGTGGGTTGAGAAAATTCCTTTGACCTCAAAAATAATTAGAACTGTCATTAATTTCATATATCAAAACATTGTATATAGCTTTGGCATCTCACATAAGCTTATCACAGATAATGGAAAGTCTTTTAAAAAAGGAATTCAAAAATATCTATGATACATTCAACATCAAACTTAGCTTTTCTTCACCATACTACCCTCAAGAAAATTTTTTAAAAAAGCTCTCTAACAAAACACTCAACAAAATCCTCATGAAAATTGTAAATGATGCAGGTAGAAACTGGCACACTCAAATCCCATTCTCTCTTTGGGATTATCAAACCAGCATTCTCACACTTACCGATGCAATGCCACAATGCCATACTCACTCATCTATGGCTCTAAAGAAATTGTGCCTCTTGAAATTCAAATTCTATCACTATGCATATCTCTTAAGGATTTCATCCTTGACAAAGAATATTACTAGGATCATCTAGGCACAATTAGAATTGTTAGATGAAAAACGTCTAGCAACTCTTAAACATCACTAGGTTTATCAACAATACATTAGTAGGGCATACAAAAAACATGTTAAAGAACGAGATTTTAAAATTGGTGATCTCATCCTTAAAGAAAATCAGAATGTGACTACATTGGAGCAGAGTAAACATGGAAATTTTTCCCCAATTGGATTGGCCCTTATGTTATCACTCACAAATATGGGTTAGGAGCATATCGTCTCACTTCTCTTGATGGGGAATATGAGGTGGAACCCTTAAATGCTTTGCACTTTCATCCTTTCTACTGTTAAATAATTGACCATCATGATGTCAATTTTAGTCAAATCCTATTCATTTCGTCATTGCACCAAATTCCTAAAAGTCACTACACCTATCCATCAACATCACAAACATTGGGCATGGGGCATGTGGATGTAGGTCACATGTGCATTTATCCCCTCCTCTAAATTTTTTTAGGGTTCTCTACCCTCAGCTTAACAAAATGAAATAAATCCATTCGATGCTAAAAATAACAATAGACTGATCCCTCGAAGGACAGTTATTCACAAAATGCAAATTATCAAGAAAGTAGATTGATCCCCTAAAGGACAACTAGCTATCTCAATCATGGACCGATCCCATGAAGGATGACCATTCAAAGAAAAGTCATAAAAAATGTAGACCATACCCTTGAAGGATGGATACTCATATATAAGGCTTCCTACATCAATCAGCCTTTCAAAATGAAAAGCATCCAAGAAATCTTCCCGCATTGATCAACTTTCCTGTCATAAAGCAAATTTCCTACATTGATCAGTTTGCTTCAAAATATTATAAAATTTGGGGCATTGATTCCCTATAAACCCATTGAAAAGGAGAACCTTTTTTTCTTATAATGGCATGCATCCACATGGTCTCCTTCTCTCTTTTATCCTAGAAAAAAACATATTTTATTTGAATCCATTGTGATTTACCCAAACTGTCCAATGACGGTCTTATTTAACATCTTGGAAGGCTACAAGTGCAAGTGTTATCAAAACCCATTATACACATTAAAATTCAGTGGGGCATTCTTTCCACTTTTACTGTGTTTTATTTAATCACATCTTGATACACTTTGATGGCTCACATTTTCTAAAGTTAGTTAAACATCAAAAATAGTAATCAAAACATAAAAATTTCTAGATACCAATATATCCAACACATATAACATACAACATGCACATATCAAAACCAAAGAAAAAGACCACATCATCATCATCATTATATATAAAATCTTAAATACAAAGTAACCTCAAGGGCTTCCATGATCCTATCAACACAAGTATAGAAATCATCACCATCATATATACATATCAAAAATGTCCATATAATCAAAATGACATCATACATAAAGAAAATGGGCTTCCACAAGCCTATATAAAATCATATGGTAAAGTCCATCAAACTAGGATCAGGAGTGCCTCCCACTACATGACCACCACCATCGGCTCCTCCCTCACTTTGTCACCCCCGGTCTGGGGTGGGTTCCCCATTCTCACTACACTATCACTTTGGGCCTAGCTGCTATTATAGCGCCCCATTGGGAAGCTACATGATCTACATATAAATTTGAGTTGGGATATTTTCTAATGATCATATCCACATAGTAATCCCTCTCTTCTTGTATAGCCTTGTAATGAGATACCGTAATCATGCTAGGAGAAAGTGTCATAGATTCCACTCTTTTTCTAACCATCGTTGATAGCTTTATGCCGAGAAATAGAAGGGCTTGTTATCCTTAAGGCCTTCCCAAAGGTCTCTCTCTAAATCTTGTACCTATCTCTATCAGAAGATACCTGTAAAATTTGTTCCTAGAGGCTATCCTACTCCATTATTAGTCCATCTCTCTTTACAATGAGATTATCCCTAACTCCCACTAAGTTGTCATGCTCTCTTTGAGCGGCATCTCTCTCTACCTCCACTATGACCTTCTTGGCCATCACTATCACAACATATGGAGCTATAACAATAGGAACAATCCTCTCCTCATCAGCCTTACCACTCTCTTATGCTCCTCCCTTTGCTCAAGCCCACTCCCATCTAACTACCTATGTAGCTCTCTCACTTTGTTCCCCTGCCCCGCTTAAAGGCCTTCAATAACAGGAACCACCAGCAAGTAAAATATGGGGTCACCCCACATCATCAATCATAATTATATTTCCATCCTCATCTAGACCCATCGAACCTAGCTACTCAATAATGACAAAGCAAGCCCTACCACAATGGCATGTGGGGTCTCACTATCCTCATCCTCTTACCTATACAAAACTAGATCGTTGATTATATCCTGAACTAGGCCAAACTATCTCATGACTTGACTAAAACGTATCAACTCATCCTCTCCATCTATGTGGCCCTGAACCCATATGTCTTGCTGTAAATATAATAAATCCTCAAAAAACTCAGGCCAATCAGAAAGTCCACATATGACCTCCACACCATGTTACTAACCTGTAATCCTGATATCAAGTCTTTGTAATAAGTAGGCCCCTTGGCCTTCCTGGCCCAACCTAAACTCTAGCTCCACCTCATAAAACCTGGATACCTCACCTTAATAACACTAGGCACTCCAAATGGACAAGAAATAACAATGTGCTCATGTGCCCAACATTGTAATAAGAATCCAACATCTATCCCAAAGCACTTGTGAGCAATCCAAGCCCACAACTCTCTATATGTATGTGCTAACAAGGTAGGATCCCACTCAAAAACTATACCATGCTCCATCATCTATGCAACTACCCCTATCATCATCCATGGAAACCACCCACCTCCTAAATCTAGTAGTACAAAACATGATATCCCCATCATCATGGTCATCCATGAACAACCATCATTTCTTGCATCATTTAAGGCATGATAATCAAAGGCTATAGACAAATATCTAACACCCTGAGCCTCACCCCCATACAACTGCTGCATAGTATCTACCCTCTCTACATCTAAAATACAATAAATAGGCTCCCCCTAACTGGTAGTCTAGTAATCCGATGAACATCCTCAAGAGTGATGCTCATCTCTCCTGTGGGTAGCCAAAAAGTATTGGTGGAAGGATTCCACCTCTCTATCAAAGCCAGAATCAAGTTGTGACATCTATGTACTCTCCTATAAAATCTCATCCCACCAAATCCCATAGCCTCCAAGTGCTCCCAATCATCATCAAATAATTCCTCTCTAACCTCATCCAACATCAAGGGGATGTGGTCTCAAATGGTCAACTGAGCATCCACCTGTAAAATACACATGAAAATAAACATTAATAACGCTATAAGAATTTTTAAAAATAAACATTTTACCCTCATAACATGAGCCTAACATTAAAAATAGGTATAATACAACCCTAAACATTCCATAAATTCCAAAACATCTATCATAAAGCATAGTTTTTAACTTAAAACACAAACTATTTTTTATTACAGGTGAATCGTTAGTGATTCACCTCAATCACTAGCGATTGAACGAATCACCAAGGATTCCTATAAATCTGACCTAGGAATCCACATGCTGTATTATGGATTTTAATCTTCAAAAATTGTAAAAACATCACAAAAACAAACAAAATTACAAAGAAACTTACCTCTGCCGGCCACGGGTTTTTCGTTTACGAGTCGAAGAAGCCATCTGAGAGTATTTTATTCTTCAAACACGTTCTCCTCTCCAAGTCACCTTATGGTAGGTTATTGTCACATACAAAGTGGCAATGTGATAAATAAACAATACATTTTAGGTATTTAGGTGATGATTTACTTAATCACCAATGATTCCCTTGTTTTAGGATTTCATTCCTACATTGCCCAAAAACATGTCACTTTACCCTTTGCACAAGTGTTCCATAGTTCTAAAAAGGTCTTAGCCCTTAGGATATTTTGTCAAAAACAAAAACACAACATTGGGAGTTGCCATACGTCCATGGGAGACGAGCCCTTTGGCCCCCATCACTTGGTTTTCTTGCTCAACAACTTTACCTAGTAAGGGTCATATGTCTACAGCATCAAGCCCTTTGGCCACCTTGTCAATTGACTCTCCAACATTTTTCCTTGAACCATGTCCAATTAGGGAAAGCCTTTTAGAAACAAAACACTCTAGTGCTCATTATATTGCCCTACCGTAAACTTACCCATATCAACACAACTCTTTCTTTTTTTGTCTAACAATTTTCCAAAAATTCCAGAAAAAGGGGAAAATGTAGACACCAAAAATTTGCATCCCTTGACTCAGACACATTTGCAACTAAAAGTGACACATTTGCGACACTTCACCATTTCAATCATCTTTTAATTAATTTATTTCACACACCCCTCACATATCCCTAAGGTCTAGATTAATTATTTATTTAATTAATTAAATAAATTATCACCCTCACACCTCACTATGACACCTTGCTAACTACCTTCCAAAATCACTAACTAACTAAATCTTCTAAAAAAGCTAACCCCATTCATCTAAACCAAATTTTTTATGCTTTTTTACCTACTCCTTATCCTAACTACTTCAAAATCCATCATATCTAGTTCAAAAGTAGGAAAATCACCCATCTAACCAAATTAGTTAAGATTTTCTGCAATCACCGATGATTTTCCTGATCATCGGTGATCTATAAATATGTGCATTTGGACCTCCTTTGGATAGGAGGCATTCATACGTTTTTGCAAGTACGTGTTGTCTCATTTCCAACATATCAAAGATCAAGCCATCCTCCATTAGTTTTCACCAATGTCACGCTACTTCAGAGTTGTCAAACTGATTGCCAAACCACTCATTCTCATTTTTAGGATATCATCCTTCATCTGTCAATCAAATCATTTTGTTATTCAAGGTAATCAACCCTTTCTTGTTGGTTTTTAATCATGATTTTGCAGGTAATATCTACCTTGTTTGTTTATTATGTCATATAATGCTTCAAATTCATCTTAAATCATAGTTTCCCATCCCTATTTTAATAAATTGTTGGAATTAATAGTAATCGCTAGCGATTCCTATGTAATATTACTTTTTTACATATTTTTCCTAATCTGCATAACATATCTCTTGTTTTTATATTTTCTACTAATATTCTATCCAAGATGGTGATTTCAGATGGCAATAGATGGTAATAACCTCCCATTGTTGATTCCTTCCTTGTTGTTTGACATCCACTCTATTGGGAGCAATATGAACTCCTTCACGACCTAGAGCTTTGTGCAGTCTTGAATGCACCCTTCAACCATCTTGAAGCTATCTTTGCAACAACTCAGTGCATCCGAGAGGCTACTGAAGCATTTTGGAATGCATACGATGAAGCTATAAGGCTCCATGAAGATCTAATATAATACAAGCACAACTATGAGGTGACCTAGACCTCCCAGATGAAGACTACTGCATTGCTTCAAAACTTAACACCCACAACCACATCAGCATATCCAATACCGACACTACACTTGCTCACCTTTTTGACACCCCAGAGGAATCCTTTGATTTATTTGTGAAGGACTACATTTCTATTCTTGATTCTAACACCACCGGAGAAGAGAAAGAAGTAATTGACTCTATAGGATCTAATGTGTCTAAGAACCTATATCCTGACCAAGAGTCAAATCTGTGGATCTAGGTCATGTCATTAGTATCTTTATTCTATATATATATATATATATATATATATATATATATATATCCATATAAATAAGTGATGTTATTTTTCATGTTTTCATTTCATCACATTGTATCGCAATCTTAATATCAATAAAATCTTAATTGTTTCTAAGCAGGTTGATAACCACCAAGGAAATTCATTAGGATTTCTAGGGACTGGATTTTGTCAGATAACATGTCCATTTATTTACTAATATCATCTTGTTTAAATGCTTTGATTTGTAGGCTTACTTGCAAGAGAATGAGCCTTTGTTTCTACATAGTGTACAATATCACATAGTGACATTGCGGGTATCCTAGAAACCCTGACATACTAAGGTTGAGTTAGGTGATTACCTTATTGAATGACAAGAAAAATTAAGGTAAGAACCATGCTCAACACTTGGTACTTCCATCAATTTATTAACAATAGATACATTCAATTTTTATCCTTGACAATATTGCAGCCAACCAATACTTTCGTTCAAATTATAGATCAATATATTGTTGTACTGATGGATTAATTGAGGATCTTATGCTCATGGTTGAATCTTGGGAATATCATGTAGATTTCATGGTCTTAGAACCTAAATCTTGGAAGTTATGTAACACCTTGTCAAAATGTTATTTTCCTCTTTTGCATTGCAAGCATTGACATGTGATTTTCAGGACAAATGTATGCTTCTTGGTTGTTGAAAAATCATTCTTGCCAGGGATAAATCATTTCTGCTCTTTTATTGTAGGGCTGATATGTTGTTGCTTGCAATAATCTATTTCACTTCTTTTGAGTAAGTTGTAATCTGGTCAGAATGGTTGCAAACTTATCCTTTGTAATTGGACTCATCCTTGGATCAATTCCATTAATCCAAGGTATGTTTTAAACCTTCTTATCTAAATTGAATGAAAAAATGGCATTCATTGATTAAGAGACTTAACGGACTGAACTTTTGTTTGTTGCAAATTATTTATCATCTTGAAATACCATGCTTGCATTCTATTTTGTGTTATGCTCGGATCTTCTTGATTAACCCTTGTAGGGTGCTTAATGATGTTAAGGGAAATAGAAACCTGCTTCAGGATTTTGAAGAAGGTGAGAATATAAACTTGACCTATATCTATTAAGGTCTATCCTAATGGATTCAAGACTCGGGTGATTTACCTAACTCTTTCTACGCCACTCTACGTGGGATGACATCCTAACCTAAGTTGTTAACACTAAGTTAATATGAATGGGAAATAACCTAAGGGATGCTAAGTTATTTCTAACCTATTGTATTTGGTTAAACTAAGACCTAACCTAAGGTGACAATATATTGTTTGAAGGTTATATCCTAAGGTTATATATTTTAAATTAACCTAAGATCTAACCTAAGCAAATTCTATCTATCCTAAACTAATGGGATATGAAAGGGAACCTATGGGTCATTAGCAAGTGGGAGCTAAGCGGCAGTTCCTAGGCTATTAATGAGATGTGATTTTTGTATTTAAAAAGGTAGAGTACTTCCAGACTTGGTAATTACATGGAAATTTGGAGGAACCTACATGGAAGCATCACTAAGTTTGGAAATGCAAGTGGAAGTTAAAGTTAGTCTCACCAAATTTGGATGGCAAAGTGGAAAGGAGAGATAAGTGGGAATATGCAATTTAATAGCATTAATTTGCCTCGTTTTGGTGAGCAAGTTATCTTGGAAGGCATGCTGGCAGATTTGTTGGGGGTTGTTTTACTTTGCATGCTTCACGATTTTTTCTCTGCATGGAGCTATCTAGTTTTTTGAACCATTAGTTTGATCTACACTTAGTGGCTATTTTTGAATTCTCTGATCTATTTTTGGTTCAAGGAATGTATAAGAGGCATTATTGAAAAATATTATTATTGGTTGATCTTGCTTGGAGAAGAAGGGGTGTTAGAAACTCAAAGCAAGAAGTCTTCTTCGAATCGGAAGAGGCACTATCAGGCATGATAGGCTCTACCCATTAAGATTTGTTGCTTTATTCTAAATGATTCATTAAAACAACTCGCTCACTTTGGATATATATTTTTCATGATGTATCACGGTTATTTACTTTCTTTTTTCTTGAAATTTATGTGGGTTTTGGAATATGAATCCTTGGTTGTTAGATGGTATTTCTTGTCAACTTTATCTGTACTAGTTCTTGGTGGTTTTTAAAAAAACTTGCTTTTAATAGATCTGTTACTTGTATTCAAGTCTGGTGTTGTTTGAATGAACACGCATTGCCATATGTTTTGTTTTGAACTATCATTAAGAACATTAGTTCGTTGAGTTTGAAGTAGAGTTCCTTGGTTTCGAATCGGAATTGATGTTTGGCTGGTTTTGTATCTCTTTTTAGGTTTTGTGTTTTGGGAGTAGTAATAGAGCTCCATGCTTTGTTATGAGCTTTTGTTTGGGCCTTGTGATCGTTTGGACTGAATGGAACTAAGTATAGATCTGAACTCTTGGTTGAGCCTTCATATTTCGACACTGTACTTATATTTAGTTCTCATGTTGAACTGGTATTCGAGTTGTGAGTTTTTCTCTGTACTTTTACTCAGAGATAAGGTTTTATTCTTAATTATGGAACTGTGAATACTAGACTCGCATTGGAATGTTGTGTTGATCGAGATGCTATTAGATTTTTGGAAAAGTTTGAACTTATGTTTAAATTTCATATTCGACATTGTACATGTATTCTAATTTTGCGTGTTCTGGATCTATGTGGGAGTTGATGTGTTTACTTGTTTCACGAGATGGGTTTTGGTTGGTTTTGGTTTTGTAATATTTAATCTCATTAATACAATCTACGAAGGGACCTTTGGAGTTTTGTATTGGTCAGATGTAGACTAAGTATCTTCTTTTCGAAACCTCCCTCTATTTTTTCTTATGCGAGAATTGTTGTATTACTTCTGTCTTTCAGGCCGCATGGTGTTCTTGAATATGACAAGGCATGTGAGTTCAAAGTAAAACCTCTCCCTCTCTTCCCTGAGTGAATCCCATGTCATGTAGGGAGCTTGGTTGTTTAATTCTCATGAATTAATGGACTAGAACTACAATCTATTTTGGGACAGTCGTATCGATTGAAGAGGCATATGGAATGTATTATTTAATTCCTTTTTGTCTTTGATGTTGAAAAATTTTGTACTGTCATAAGATTATAATGGAACTCGAGGGGCTTGTGGTGATTCTACTCAGTCGAGTGGAGGAAGTTGGGGATAGTACTTGTCTTGAACAGTTTGTTTAGTTCCCTACTCTCTTCAGATATTTCATCTGATTCGTGGGTTTTAATTGAATGATGAATTTAAACCTATTTTCTATGTGTGTCATTTGAAGGGAATACGGTATCCTATCCTGAATGTATGGAAAATTCAGTCCCTGGGACTGTGAGTTTTATCAACCCTTGTCTAATCTTGCACTGTTTTGTATTCCTTGTTGATTTCCTTGAATGGATCTTCGGGTTTTAGACAGGGAAGTGAATCAGACCTCTTGAGTATTGTATGTTGTTTAGAAATGATATTGTGAATTTCATTTGAGATTGAATTTGGATTTGAGCTTGGTGAATGAAAATAGGTAAGTAGTTGTAAGTTTTGTAAAGAATGTTGGTAATGTGCATCCTTTGATTGTGCATTCTGTTTGAGTTCTCTTTTGGGAACTAGCTAGAGAATTTCTAATTTTGTATTTATTAAAGGATTTCATTTCATAGTATAAATGAAATGAAATATGGATTGGGTCCATTTTGGTTTGAGATCCTTTTATGTTGACTATTTAAGTTCATTGATTGAACTTCTCGTTATTTGATTCTCTTCTAAGATGGAAATTTTCTAGTGGATTGGTTAAGAGATTTAATTGCCAAAGTATAGCTTGGATTTGTGGGCAGTCTAAGTTTTAGACCTTTGCATTATATCTACTAACAAATAGAAGTTAGAAATAATTTCTTTTAGAATATGTTTAATCTGATTGGAATTGAATTGGGATTCTTATTTTGTTGTAGCCTCTTTATGTTGGAATCCTTATTTTGTTATCTTTAGACTAAGGTAGTGATGCATGTTCTAAACCTGATTCTTTCCTTCAGAGAAATTGTGTTTGAGAAATAAATATGTATTGATTCTCTCCTTTGTCTATATGGAAAGATGAAGCATACTAATATGAGATATGCTATAACTAACTCCTTTGCTACTTGGAAAAGTTAAATGTGTTTTTCTATCCTTATGAATTTATGAAATAATGGAAGGACAAGACTTGTTGACTATTTAAAAGTAATTGATAAGATCCATCCTCATTTTATACATTAGAACAAGTCAATTTTTTTTTTTTTTTTTTGATAAATGCTTCTTGGTTCTAAATACATAATTTAGAACTCACAAATCAAATAACCATTCTTATACAGATAACCATATGCAACTGTAATGACTCGGAGTACCTCCGATCTATTCATTCCATGACTCGGCAATCTACCGATCTATTCATGAGTAATAAGAGTTAGCGTTTTTATTTAACACATCACTCTTGCGGTTCTCTTCCCTATTCTGGGATTCAGAATGCTCTGTCCAAGGAACCTAACTAAATAATTGTTACCATTATTCATCGGCATCTCATCCCTTAGACTAGGTGACTCAGGACAACGCAATCAGCAGCTTGCGATACTTTGGCCAAAGATTTGAAACATACTGCTTATGTCTCGTATTCCTTAACGGCATACTCGTCAATCTGGAATACGTCCTTCACCCCATTCTTATGTTATATAGAATGTCTTATACCGACTTCTGTCAGTCCTTCTTATCCCAAGTTATTCACTCGGAAATGGATTAGTAAGGTGACAACGTTATATGGATGCACTCGAGGACTAGGGATAAGATGACATACTGGGTCAACCCTAGTTGAACCAGTGTGTCAAGATACCCCGAGTCTCCTAGGCAGCCATATAATGTGACCACATTCCTAATCGGTCCCAGAGTAACTTGTTCGAGTTAAAGGTGTAAATCTTAACGATCAATGCAAAGGGTGTCATCATAAGTCACCTGCATTGTTGTATCTTTGAGAAGATCCTAATCTTCTCAAAGGTACAACCCTGCAGTTGACTTGTGCCGTCAACCTTTAAATCCACCTCGAAAAGGTCTACTTATTAATAAGTGTTATGCACATTGAGTTTAATTTATATTAAAAGACATTCCCCTAAGGTTAGCCTTTCCCGATCCCTGGGTTCCTCACCTTAGAATGACCTTTCTTAATAAAACCCTTTGCACAGAGATGTCATTAAGACTAAGGTCCCATCAAGGAGTTCATAGAATTTACTTAATTCTATATCAATGAAATTGGACAATAACCCAAAATCTTCACATGAGATTGCCATCTGAACCCTATTTAGGTTTAATTCAGTTCTCAATTTGAATTTATATCTTACTTATAAGTATCGAGATATAGTGATTAAGATTCCAATTACACGTTGTCCTGGTTTAATCAAGACTAGGAATTAATAATTTAATTCAGCTTGTTTAGCGTTCTGCTTAGGTTTATTTTGACCCTAGCTTCCAGTAAGACAGTGATCTATATTTCAATTTAGCTTTAGATAGAACACACTAGAATTGCTAAACAATCATAAGTATTCAGTCACATATTCTTGCAAGCTTACATTGATAATCACAAAAGTCTCCAATATAAACAATAATAACAATGCTCTTTAGATCATTTGAACCGAAGAAGGTCAAACTATCAAGATACGGATGCAAACATATAAGTATCAATTATCTATTTCCATTTCCTTCAGAACTAATCAAATACATTTTATGCATTCAGCATACTTGATACAATGCTCAACGGAAAAAGAACATCTTTCCTCATATAGTACATTTAGAAAATTAAGCTGTAATTCAACATAAAATCAAATTTAAACAATCTGATCATCCTATCAGATTTGCGTGCTTTTACCACTTACGGCATCCATCTGCAAAAATTGTCAACATGGGTCAGTTCGATGAACTGAGCATGATAAGCACTAACTCTTAAAACAATTGCAATCCATCAATTGTTTTCATTAAACACCCTGTTTAAATGAGATCAAATCACCAAACAAGTAAACATATTTCAGACTATGCTTTTGTAAAACAACATGACTATAAACGCGTAGCTCATATTATAGTCACTAAATAGTCTCAGATACTTTTCAATTATTTCATCAAAACGTTAGTGACCAAGAAGACAAATGCATCTAACCAACTATCCATCTGAATC
This sequence comes from Taxus wallichiana var. yunnanensis, assembly GCA_018340775.1. Classification (NCBI taxonomy): domain Eukaryota; kingdom Viridiplantae; phylum Streptophyta; class Pinopsida; order Cupressales; family Taxaceae; genus Taxus; species Taxus wallichiana. The sequence goes on along the minus strand of CM031244.1, from coordinate 87,544,487 downwards.
CCAAGGACAGCAACATCAGACGGATTATATATTCAACATAATAAATAAATAACCTTTCATGATTCCATCAGCATGATAGAACAATTCCAAAAGTTAGATAAACAATTATATCAACCTATACTTTATAACATAAGAGAAATAAACGAATCATACATATTTCCTTCATAACTAGCTCATGACTGTACCGTCTTTCCAAGAGCAAGGCATTCACCTTAAACACATGCAAATAAATCAGACGAGACCATCAAAAGCACCACAGATTTGTTAAAGATCAAATATAACCAACTACTGTAGTTATCCAAAGAAGACAAAGTAGCTCTCACGCTAAAAAATGTGATGACCCTCTACCAAAGACTCCACAAGACCTTCCACATGAAGTGGAAAACAAGAAGATATTCACCACATCGCCTGTCGAGGTGCAGTCGATGGCTCTAAGTTTAGTCAAGCTCAAGGCAGGATTGTCATGCTACAGAATACATAAACACGACTACAATCCCTCATATCAACCCTACAGCCCCTTCTAGTCCCTAATAAACACTGCAAGGCTTTCGGACCCAAGGTCGAAATCAAAGAGCTTCAATTTTATCGCAATCAACAATAGACTCTTGACATTAAGCAATTGATGTTTCCCTAAGACTATGCCAAGATAATCACACAGAATTCCCCAACAACATGCACAAGCCTTATCTAACCGGAATAATCGTAAAGGAAACATGACATACCGTATTCTCATCTCGGACGCATTCAAGGTTTGAAGTGTGGTATTCACAACCCACTTTTACAGAGCCAAGTTACATGATATCTAACTATACTCAAGGAATCCAACAGTGCCAAAAACAACAAGTGTACCAATCGGGTTAAATAGAGGTAGATACTATAGTTACCTGTCAAGGATTCAATGAACCCGAGTAGTAAAAGATACAAGATAAATAATAATTAATCCCAACTATGCCAACAATGGTAAACATTCAAAATCAGGCTTATACAAAAGCTAATTACTGATTTCGTGACAAAGAATCCAATTGAGCCTCTTCAATATTTTCGCACAAGCTTACTAGAAAGGAAACGTAAGTACACTCAAGAGTCTGTACCAAAAATTCATTACAAAATAACATAGGTCGTATAATTGTTACTCCTTCAGACTCCAACAAAATCAAATTACCAATACTCAAATATATGTATATATAGCTTCAACAGTGGTCCATAATACACGAATCATTCAATGGATTCCACAGAGTCGTTTCGAATACAATAAATATATATATTGCATACAATCAATGGGTTGCATCCCATAACCACAATGCAAGGGAAAAACAACTTCAACAAGGTCGCAATGAAATACTGTAACACAACAAGTTATCCATTCACAAATAACTTTAAATATCAAAGCGAAACCCAATAAGATTCAGTAACCACTACCTTAATAACCTCGACAGAAGTTACAAAGAAGTCCAATTAAACTGAACAAAATGTCCATCAGTATTCTTCCCAACGAGTATCAACAACAAGCATCAACAGTAAGCATTAACAACGAGTATCGACAGTAAACATTGACAACAAGTATCAACAGTAGCCTGTTCCCATCAAGAGAACAATTCATGGGCTCTCACAGAGCAAGCCCAGTACACATTCTTGCATATATATTTCACAAATTAAAGCCGGAATGCAAAACACCAAGAAATATTGCAACAGTTCGAAAAATAAAATACACCCATCAAGGTTTAAATTGAAAAATCGAACCAGCAAGAAGATACAGTGACAAAATCACACAAGGCTACCATATAAATCATCTAATTCCAAAAATCATCTGAACAGAGTTGTTCTAATGAAATCATTTGAAAGAGAGCAAGATTTTTAAAGGTTAGGGCCTAACATGCCTGGTTATTTGCTTAAAATTTCGAAGCAGACCACTGAAAGAGCTCGAACCTTCTCCTCCTTTTCCAAGTTAGAGCCACCAACAAAAATTTGCTATTTCCATGACTTATATATTTTCCTTGCCAGAGGAAAGAGCTAGTTACGCTCATACTTGCCATGCAACACCAAGAAGACTGGTGCGAAGAACCAGTGAACAGACAGAAGGAAAACCGGAGCGCATGCAAAACCCAATAAACTACTAACTTTCCATTTTGCATGCCTTCCCGTGAAACCCGAGCTCGACTACCGAGTTCATTAATTGCATTTACTCCCAATTTCCCGCTCAATCTCCACTGCCACCGACCGCCATAGTTGGCGATGGACAAATGCACATCAAAGACCATTTCCAACTTTGGCGACCTGCCACGTCGGCTCTAGTTAGCCGTTTTAAAACCTCCACCAAATTACCTGTCCCTCATGCTTATCCATGCATTTAATAACATAGAAACTGCCGCCCATGGTTCGCACCCTTCCAAAGGTCCCCTTCCTCCTTGTTCAATAGTTAGGTTAGTAACTTAGGTTAGGATTTAGGATAACACCTAGTCTAACCACTTTGCACATAGATACTAACTTAGAACATTAGCTCTTAGCCTAGGTCTAGGTTAGATTAACACTAATCTAACCCCTAGGTTATAGTTTAGTTTTAGGTTACTAACCTTAATAAATTCAGTTAGTCCTTAACATTTCAAATGCTTAGAAAAAGAACCTTCAACATACATTCACGAACAGGGTTCACTCCTGTACTGCCAATAGGCTAGTGAATTATATGTAACTGAATTATTACCTGGTCCACGATCAAGACCTTCCAGATATATTACGATATCGGGCACCAATTCATTTAACATGATCAGCCTGAGTTATACTCCGGACTAGCTTATTCAATGCATCCAGACCTTGCAACCTGCTTAAGGTCTATAATTTTAATTCATCACGAATAAACTTAAAGCACCACTTGGATCAATACCACTGATCCAAGGCTAGGTCTTATAGATGGATAACTCCATAATTCATTCCAAGATCAGATTAAACTCAGGTGTAAAATGAAAGAAATAAAAGAGTCCAATCATATTCCGACTCAGTCAAAGATCTGCAATCTGCAAAGAAGATACAGTACATATCAAGCATGACTTCTCAATCAAAGGAACACATCCTTTTTACAAAAGAAATCACATATCAACACTTGTATGCTCAGGAGGAAGTAAAAAATTCAGGGTGTTACATGCTTCCCTCCTAAAAAGATTCATCGTCCCGATGATTACATATTCAATTAACCTTCAGGTCAACCAATTTATTAGTTCACAAAACAATGCGACTATTTTCCAACTTGCATAGTTCCAGAAATCAATGTCACAACACATTTTATTCAACCTGAATAATGTTTGCCTTCATCTGGCTTTCATAATTACTTAAAAAAATAAGTCCATAAAAGAAATGTTTTGTCAACAGATTTCATTCTGTTGAAAAAGAGAAGGAAAAGCAATCTTCATCTCTTCAAGATTTTCCCAAGTTGCACTTTCTTCGTTAAACTGGTCCCACTGGACCTTACATTGCCGTATTTCATGATTTCTCAAATGCAATTGGTGAGTTTCCAGCACTCGTGTGGGTTTAACCACGATTATTCCTGGGTCTTGGACCTACAAGGAATTCCAATTTAAAACATGTGACAGATCTGAAACGTATTTCTTAAGCAAAGAAATATGGAAAACATCATGCATGCGAGATAAAGCAGGTGGTAATGCTAATCGATAAGCTACAGGATTGATTATTTGACAATTTGAAAGGTCCATGAATCGAGGTGACAACTTGGCAGCCTTGCCAAAAGTTATAGAACTCTTTCTAGGTTTAACACGAAGAAAAACCTTCTCACCAAGCTCAAACCTGCGATCAATCCGCTTAAGGTCAGCATAGCTCTTCTGTCTATCCGCTTGCTTCCTTTAATCGTTCACGAATCAGCTTCACTTGCTGTTCCATTTCTGTGAGAATCTCTGGTCCAATTACCACTCTATCCTCAACACTATCCCAGCTAACAGGAGTTCTGCACTTTCTTCCATAAAGTGCTTCAAATGGTGCCATTTTAAGAGATGAGTGATAAGTGTTGTTGTATGCGAATTCAACTAATGGAAGATACTCTTCCCATTTATACTATTGATCCATGCAATACATTCGCAACATGTCCTCCAACACTTGATTTACCCTCTCAGTTTGTCCATCCGTTTCCGGATGATATGCAGAACTGAAGTTTAGTTTCATTCCAAGAGCTGCGTTAAGCGTTTGCCAAAATCTTGACGTCATTCTTGGATCCCTGTCAGATATAATCAATTCTGGTACACCATGTAATCTGAAAATTTTGTGTACGAATCTTTTGGCCAGCACTGGTGAATCATCCTTTAGATTTCCAGCGATGAAATGAGCTACCTTAGTCAGTTTATCTACAACTACTAGGATAACATCATGTTTATTCCTGGACATGGGTAATCCTTGTACAAAATCCATGGTTATTACTTGCCATTTGTACTGTGGTATGCTATGAGGATATAACAGTCCAGCAGGGTGCATATGTTCTGCCTTAACCCGCTGACACTCCAAACAATGGGTCACAAAATTTATGACATCCTTTTTCATACCTTTCCAAAAGTATTGTTGTTTCAGATCAGCAAGCATCTTTGTGATACCCGGGTGTCCAGAGAAAGGTGAATTATGAAATTCAACTAACAACTTCTTCCTCAAGTCATTCAACATAGGTACATATACCCTATTTTCATAACGCAAGATTCCTTCATTATCAAAATGAAAACCTTTATACCTTTCATCATTAGGTTCTGCAGCAAGCGCTACTTTTACTTGCTGAAAATAATTATCAGATTCTGAGGCACTCTTTACCTCATCCTTGAACTGAGTTCTTAATGTTATAAGAGCAGAAATGTGCCTCCTACGACTTAGAGCATCAGCTACTCTATTCTCCTTCCCTTTGATATAGCTAATATCAAAGTCATATTGTGATAAAAATTCTAACCATCTTCTCTGTCTGGCATTAAGATTAGGCTGAGTAAAAATATATTTCAGCCCTAAGTGATCAGTTTTCAACTCAAAAGGTTTCCCAAGTAAGTAGTGTCTCCAGACTTGAAGTGCATGAACAATGGCAGCAAGCTCCAAATCATGAGGGGCATAATTCAGCTCATGTAATTTAAGTTTTCTACTTTCATATGCTATGACTTGATCATTTTGAAGCAAAACACCTCCAAGGCCTTCCCCAGAAGCATCCGTTACAACAGTAAAACTCCCATTAGGGTCTGGTACAGCTAATATAGGTGCAGAAGTCAACTGGTCTTTCAGACTTTTGAAAGCCGCTTCGCACTTATCATTCCATATGAATTTCTTATCCTTCTTTTGCAATGAAGTTATTGGTGCAGCTACTTTAGAAAAATCCTTTACAAATTTTCTATAGTAACCTGCAAGACCCATGAAGCTTCTTACTTCGTGCACATTCTTTGGTGCAGGCCACTCAGTTATTGCCACTATTTTTGAAGGATCTACAGCAATTCCTTCCTTACTTATGACATGACCCAAATAGTGTACTTCTGAATCAAAGAAAGAACATTTGGATAACTTACCATACAACTTTCTTTTTCTCAGAATTCCCAAAACTATCTTCAAATGCTCATTGTGCTCCTCAACGCTTTTAGAATAAATGAGAATATCATCCAAGAATACAAGTACAAACTTGTCCAGATATTCTTGAAAAATATTGTTCATTAAGTTCATAAAGGTCGGGTGCATTAGTTAATCCAAAGGGTAGAACCGTGAATTCATAATGTCCGTACCTTGTTCGGAAAGTTGTTTTATGAATATCTTCTTCTCTAATCCTTAACTGATGATAACCAGATCAAAGGTCTATCTTAGAATAAACCGCTGCTCCACGCATCTGATCAAATAGATCGTCGATCCTAGGAAGTGGATATCTGTTCTTGATTGTTGCCTTGTTCAACATTCGATAATCGATACACAGCCTAAGCGTTCCATCCTTCTTTTTCACAAATATCACGGGCGCTCCCCAAGGTGAAACACTTGGTCTGATCAAACCTTTAGACAAAAGTTCCTGTAACTGTGCCTTAAGCTCGACCAACTCTGTAGTAGTCATCCGATAAGGTGCTTTGGAAATAGGTTTTGTTCCTGGTTTGATTTCGATGGTGAAGTCAAATTCTCTCTTGGGTGGTAACCCTGGTAATTCCTCAGGAAAAACATCCCTGAAACTTTGTAGCAGAGGAAATCGTTTCATGGAATCATCATCTTCTTCTGAAGATTCAGATATCTTTACTGCATAAAGGGTACATCCTTTGTTTTTAGCCTTTTTAAGCTGCATAGCTGACAATTTTCTAACTGAAATTTCCCGTTTCACCCCTTGAATCTCTGTTGATTCCAGCTGATCATCTAGACATTTTATGTTCTTTTCATAGCAGTCTACTTTTGCTTTATGGTCAGCTAACCAATTGACACCGATGACAATGTCATACGATCCCAAGGGTGTAACATAGAGGTCAACTTCCGTGGAAAAGTTAGGTAAGTCAAGGACTGCCCCAAAAAGACACATACTCACTGTATGAACAGAGTTATTACCATACCTGCATACCCAAGGTTTATCCATTTTTCCAGCTTTTCTCTTAAGTTTAGAAGCAAGTTTATTAGAAATAAAACATTCAGTAGCTCCTGTATCAAAAAGAATAGTGACAGGTATGCCAAATAACTTACCCGGAACTTCTATAGGTGTCACTTGCTTTTCAGCTTGCTTGTCTCGCATCGCAACATGTATCTTATGTCACTGATTACGATCATCCTTCTTCAAAGGGCATTGATTTGTGTAGTGATCTTTGCCACAATTGTAGCAGCCTCCTACAGGTCCCTTTTTAGGCTCAAAATTGCCTCCAGTTTTGTAATTGTCACGTTGTCCTCCATAGGGCTTCTGCCCATTGTTATAATTTTTAGCAAAATTATCTCTTATATTTCTAGCAGGCTTATTTACTACTGCTTTCTTACTATTATCACCTGGAAACTTACTCTTGTTTCCAAACTTTTTCCATGGTCCTTTTTTGGGTGCAAGAGAGGTTGAAGAAGGGTTTGCAGTCTTCTTCCGCACTTCCTCTTTATGAGCAGAAATAGCCTTTAATTTCTGTTCTTGCCTTATGGCCTTTTCAACAACTCCTTCCATAGTGGTTGGACTGTGAACATCGACCTCTCCCCCTATCACGGGATTCAATCCCATGATGAATTTCCGTATTCTGAACTTCTCGTCAGTTTGATACTGCGGTACATACTTGAGGAGTTTTGTAAACCGCTCCCAGTATTCAGTTACCGTTAGCTTCCCTTGAGCTAAGTTCTGAAATTCTGTCATTTTCTGATCATAGAAAAGTTGTGGCAGCCAACGTTGCCTAAAATAGCCTTTAAATTGATCCCAAGTAATATTGGTCTCATCAATGTTTAGTTCAGCTTTACGGCTATCCCACCACGAAGATGCTTCGTGGGAAAGCTGATAGGCTCCCCAAATAGCTTTGGTTTCCTCTGAGAAGTTCCTTATTGCAAAGTACTTCTCCATTTCACTGAGCCAGTTCTCAGCTCCATCTCCTAATGTGGTGCCATCATACTTAGGTGGGCTTATCCTTTTTATATCATTAGTGAGTTCTGCTGCCAACCTGGCCTTTTTGTTTTCTGGTTGGACAGTGCATTTCAAAGCATTAACATCAACTCCCATGTCGGGGTTGTCCTCAGGAGGTTGCTTGATTGTTATTATCAACTTCTTCATCCTCCTCATTTCCCATCACCTGTTGTTCAAGTACAACTAAGCGATCTCTTGTGTCCAACAGGGCAGCAAGGATCTCATCAAGTTTTTGGGTTGTTGCCGCTCCTCCTTCAGGTGGAGCATTATTCGCAACATTCCCCCTTGTTCTAACCATTTTCTGTTACAAGAAAATTCAGGTTTTATCAGATTATGGACACAATAGGCCCAAGAGCTGCAACCTTCAGCTCTGATACCAAGATGTAACATCCTCATTTTATACATTAGAACAAGTCAATTTTTTTTTTTTTTTTTGATAAATGCTTCCTGGTTCTAAATACATAATTTAGAACTCACAAATCAAATAACCATTCTTATACTGAGATAACCATATGCAGTCAGTAATGACTCTGAGAGTACTCGGCAATCCTCCGATCTATTCATTCCATGACTCGGCAATCTACCGATCTATTCATGAGTAATAAGAGTTAGCGTTTTTATTTAACACATCACTCTTGCGGTTCTCTTCCCTATTTTGGGATTCAGAATGCTCTGTCCAAGGAACCTAACTGAATAATTGTTACCATTATTCATCGGCATCTCATCCCTTAGACGGGTGACTCTCAGACAACGCAATCAGCGACTTGCGATACTTTGGCCAAAGATTTGAAACATATCGCTTATGTCTCGTATTCCTTAACGGCATACTCGTCAATCTGGAATACGTCCTTCACCCCATTCTTATGTTATATAGAATGTCTTATACCGACTTCTGTCAGTCCTTCTTATCCCAAGTTATTCACTCGGAAACGGATTAGTAAGGTGACAACGTTATATGGATGCACTCGAGGACTAGGGATAAGATGACATACTGGGTCAACCCTAGTTGAACCAGTGTGTCAAGATACCCCGAGTCTCCTAGGCAGCCATATAATGTGACCACATTCCTAATCGGTCCCAGAGTAACTTGTTCGAGTTAAAGGTGTAAATCTTAATGATCAATGCAAAGGGTGTCATCATAAGTCACCTGCATTGTTGTATCTTTGAGAAGATCCTAATCTTCTCGAAGGTACAACCCTGCAGTTGACTTGTGCCGTCAACCTTTAAATCCACCTCGAAAAGGTCTACTTATTAATAAGCGTTATGCACATTGAGTTTAAATTATATTAAAAGACGTTCCCCTAAGGTTAGCCTTTCCCGATCCCTGGGTTCCTCACCTTAGAATGACCTTTCTTAATAAAACCCTTTGCACAGAGATGTCATTAAGACTAAGGTCCCATCAAGGAGTTCATAGAATTTACTTAATTCTATATCAACGAAATTGGACAATAACCCAAAATCTTCACATGAGATTGCCATCTGAACCCTATTTAGGTTTAATTCAGTTCTCAATTTGAATTTATATCTTACTTATAAGTATCGAGATATAGTGATTAAGATTCCAATTACACGTTGTCCTGGTTTAATCAAGACTAGGAATTAATAATTTAATTCAGCTTGTTTAGTGTTCTGCTTAGGTTTATTTTAACCCTAGTTTCCAGTAAGACAGTGATCCATATTTCAATTTAGCTTTAGATAGAACACACTAGAATTGCTAAACAATCATAAGTAATCAGTCACATATTCTTGCAAGCTTACATTGATAATCACAAAAGTCTCCAATATAAACAATAATAACAATGCTCTTTAGATCATTTGAACCGAAGAAGGTCAAACTATCAAGATACGGATGCAAACATATAAGTATCAATTATCTATTTCCATTTCCTTCAGAACTAATCAAATACATTTTATGCATTCAGCATACTTGATACAATGCTCAACGGAAAAAGAACATCTTTCCTCATATAGTACATTTAGAAAATTAAGCTGTAATTCAACATAAAATCAAATTTAAACAATCTGATCATCCTATCAGATTTGTGTGCTTTTACCACTTACGGCATCCATCTGCAAAAATTGTCAACATGGGTCAGTTCGATGAACTGAGCATGATAAGCACTAACTCTTAAAACAATTGCAATCCATCAATTGTTTTCATTAAACACCCTGTTTAAATGAGATCAAATCACCAAACAAGTAAACATATTTCAGACTATGCTTTTGTAAAACAACATGACTATAAATGCGTAGCTCATATTATAGTCACTAAATAGTCTCAGATACTTTTCAATTATTTCATCAAAACGTTAGTGACCAAGAAGACAAATGCATCTAACCAACTATCCATCTGAATCCCAAGGACAACAACATCAGATGGATTATATATTCAACATAATAAATAAATAACCTTTCATGATTCCATCAGCATGATAGAACAATTCCAAAAGTTAGATAAACAATTATATCAACCTATACTTTATAACAGAAGAGAAATAAACGAATCATACATATTTCCTTCAGAACTAGCTCATGACTGTACCATCTTTCCAAGAGCAAGGCATTCACCTTAAACACATGCAAATAAATCAGACGAGACCATCAAAAGCACCACAGATTTGTTAAAGATCAAATATAACCAACTACTGTAGTTATCCAGCAGTACAGTAGCTCTCACGCTAAACAGTGATGACCCTCTACCAACAGACTCCACAAGACCTTCCACATGAAGCGGCAAACAAGAAGATATTCACCACATCGCCTGTCGAGGTGCAGTCGACGGCTCTAAGTTCAGTCAAGCTCAAGGCAGGATTGTCATGCTACAGAATACATAAACACGACTACAATCCCTCATATCAACCTACAGCCCCCTTCTAGTCCCTAATAAACACTGCAAGGCTTTCGGACCCAAGGTCGAAATCAAAGAGCTTCAATTTTATCGCAGTCAACAATAGACTCCTCGACATTAAGCAATTGATGTTTCCCTAAGACTATGCCGAGATAATCACACAGAATTCCCGCAACATGCACAACCTTATCTAACTGGAATAATCAGAAAGGAAACATGACATACCGTATTCTCATCTGGACGCATTCAGGGTTTGAAGTGTGGTATTCACAACCCACTTTTACAGAGCCAAGTTACATGATATCTAACTATACTCAAGGAATCCAACAGTGCCAAAAACAACAAGTGTACCAATCAGGTTAAATAGAGGCAGATACTATAGTTACCTGTCAAGGATTCAACTGAACCCGAGTAACAGTATACAAGATAAATAATAATTAATGATTCCCAACTGTGCCAACAATGGTAAACATTCAAAATCAGGCTTATACAAAAGCTAATTACTGATTTCGTGACAAAGAATCCAACTGAGCCTCTTCAATATTTTCGCACAAGCTTACGCAGAAAGGAAACGTAAGTACACTCAAGAGTCTGTACCAAAAATTCATTACAAAATAACATAGGTCGTATACCTGTTACTCCTTCAGGACTCCAACAAAATCAAATTACCAATACTCAAATATATGTATATATATAGCTTCAACAGTGGTCCATAATACATGAATCATTCAATGGATTCCACAGAGTCGTTTCGAATACAATAAATATATATATTGCATACTATCAATGGGTTGCATCCCATAACCACAATGCAAGGGAAAAACAACTTCAACAAGGTCGCAATGAAATACAGTAACACAACAAGTTATCCATTCACAAATAACTTTAAATATCAAAGTGAAACCCAATAAGATTCAGTAACCACTACCTTAATAACCTCGATCAGAAGTTACAAAGAAGTCCAATTAAACTGAACAAAATGTCCATCAGTATTCTTCCCAACGAGTATCAACAACAAGCATCAACAGTAAGCATTAACAACAAGTATCGACAGTAAACATTGACAACAAGTATCAACAGTAGCCTGTACCCATCAAGAGAACAATTCATGGGCTCTCACAGAGCAAGCCCAGTACACATTCTTGCATATATATTTCACAAATTAAAGCCGGAATGCAAAACACCAAGAAATATTGCCTTGATTCGAAAAATAAAATACACCCATCAAGGTTTAAATTGAAAAATCGAACCAGCAAGAAGATACAGTGACAAAATCACACAAGGCTACCATATAAATCATCTAATTCCAAAAATCATCTGAACAGAGTTGTTCTAATGAAATCATTTGAAAGAGAGCAAGATTTTTAAAGGTTAGGGCCTAACATGCCTAGTTATTTGCTTAAAATTTGAAGCAGACCACTGAAAGAGCTCGAACCTTCTCCTCCTTTTCCAAGTTAGAGCCACCAACAAAAATTTGCTATTTCCATGACTTATATATTTTCCTTGCCAGAGGAAAGAGCTAGTTACGCTCATACTTGCCATGCAACACCAAGAAGACTGGTGCGAAGAACCAGTGAATAGACAGAAGGAAAACCGGAGCGCATGCAAAACCCAATAAACTACTAACTTTCCATTTTGCCTGCCTTCCCGTGAAACTCAAGCTCGACTACCGAGTTCATTAATTGCATTTACTCCCAATTTCCCGCTCAATCTCCACTGCCACCGACCGCCATAGTTGGCGATGGACAAATGCACATCAAAGACCATTTCCAACTTTGGCGACCTGCCACGTCGGCTCTAGTTAGCCGTTTTAAAAACCTCCACCAAATTACCTGTCCCTCATGCTTATCCATGCATTTAATAACATAGAAACTGCCACCCATGGTTCACACCCTTCCAAAGGTCCCCTTCCTCCTTGTTCAATAGTTAGGTTAGTAACTTAGGTTAGGATTTAGGATAACACCTAGTCTAACCACTTTGCACATAGATACTAACTTAGAACATTAGCTCTTAGCCTAGGTCTAGGTTAGATTAACACTAATCTAACCCCTAGGTTATAGTTTAGTTTTAGGTTACTAACCTTAATAAATTCAGTTAGTCCTTAACATTTCAAATGCTTAGAAAAAGAATCTACCACATACATTCACGAACAGGGTTCACTCCTGTACTGCCAATAGGCTAGTGAATTAAATGTAACTGAATTATTACCTGGTCCACGATCAAGACCTTCCAGATATATTACGATATCTGGCACCAGTTCATTTAACATGATCAGCCTGAGTTATACTCCGGACTAGCTTATTCAATGCATCCAGACCTTGCAACCTGCTTAAGGTCTATAATTTTAATTCATCACGAATAAACTTAAAGCACCACTTGGATCAATACCACTGATCCAAGGCTAGGTCTTATAGATGGATAACTCCATAATTCATTCCAAAATCAGATTAAACTCAGGTGTAAAATGAAAGAAATAAAAGAGTCCAATCACATTCCGACTACCAAAGATCTGTAATTTGCAAAGAAGATACAATACATATCAAGCATGACTTCTCAATCAAAGGAACACATCCTTTTACAAAAGAAATCACAAAACCTATCTTGATGATATTTTTCATATTTGTTATATGCTTAATTTGGATAAACTTGATCAGTTGGTTAAAGGGAAATAATTGGATTCCCTTATTAAGATGTAGCTTGTTAAGTTGCATAAGATAACAATTCTAACATAGTAATGGAATGTGTAATGAATATGTAGTAAAACTATAGAAATTGTGAAAGATAAGAAGGGTACAACAAACCCTAACACTTAAATCATGAAGAGGAAGATTCTTCCTTGCTTAAAGAAATGTAATCTAAAGAATGGTGATATGATTGTTGATTGTTAGACTTCATTTCTTATAAAGTCTACTTCTAGTTGAACCTATTTGGTTGTTACACCTTCTTTGAATGGTTAAGTTACATTTAATGGGACTTTTGATGTTGTTGCCTGCCGTTTGAATATCATTTGTTATGCCTAGTAAAACAAACCTAAAAAGAAATCATAACTTAAGGAAGTTATTTAATGAATAAATGAATCAAATTTAGAAAATAACTTAAGGAGTGTTGGATTAAGGTTTAGCAGGGTTGTTGTAATCAGTGCAATAATCCAAATTATAAGGTATTAATAACCTCCTTGGAGTATGTAAATCTCGATGAGGCAGTTTCTATAGGATGTTGGCACATGCCAACTACAGGACTGTACCTTCGAGAAGACAAGGGTCTTCCAGGATATAGTGTTGCAGTTGACATGTGGAAACACTCTTATGCATTGATCATCTAGATCTACACACAAATAAGGACTTGAACTTAGTTTCTCTCTAGGTCAAGTTAGTGGCATGTTTAGGATAGGTGGTAGCTTTCAATGGCTTAGGGTACCTTGGCACATCCAGTTGACTTAGGTCAACCGAGTATGCCCATATACCCTAAGACATTGTGAGTGTATTCCTATGATAAATTATGTTTATAACCAAGGCTAGGGTTAAACCTTGGGCAAGTGGACTAACATTAGTCAGTAAAGACCATTCTAGATAACATAAGAGTGAGGTGAAGGACGTATTTCAGAATGATGAGTATGTCGTCTACGAATAGTAACATAAATAGTATGTTGAAAATATTTGGCCAAAGTATCGCAAGCTGCTGGTTGCGTTGTCCTAATTAATCTATTTTAAAGCAATGTGATGTCGATGAATATTGGTAACTAATATTCGAGATAGGTTCTTTAAACATATCACTCAATACGGAATAGGGTAGGAGAACCAAGTATACGGAGTATATATGAAGTATTCTATACTTAAATTAACATGAGAGATCGGTTTGTCAGAATCGAGTCATGGAATGAGAGATCGGTATCATACCGAGTCATTACAACTACATATGGTTATTTTTTATGAGATTGATTGGCATGAAATGTGTTTTCTAAATGATGTTTTATTTAGAACAGAGAACATTATGTAAAAAAATCCCTTGATTCTAAAGTCTTAAAATGGTAATGTTACATCTTGATATTAGAGTGAAGGTTGCAGCTCTTGGACCTCTTGTGTCCATAATCTGATGAAAATTAAAGTTTTGTGTAATAGAAAATGGTTATAAAAAGAGGAACTATTGCAAATAATCCTCCACCTAAGGAAGGAGCAGCAACTACCTAGAAAATCGATGAGATACTTTCGCCATGTTGGACACAAGAGACCGTTTGGTTGTACTTGAACAACAAGTAAAGGGAAATAAGGAGGAAGAAGATGCTGATAACAATAATCAGCCACCTCCTGGGACAACGCTAATGTAGGTGTTCATAATAATAATGTGAACATACATGTTTAGCCTGAGAATAAAAAGGCTAGGCTGGCAGCTAAACTCACTAATGATATAAAAAGGATAAGTCCACCCAAGTTTGATGGCACCACATTAGGAGATGGAGTTGAGAATTGGCTCAACGAAATGGAGAAATACTTTGTAATAAGGAATTTTTCGAAGAAAAAAAGGTGATATGGGGAGCATATCAGCTTTCCCATGAGGCATCTTCATGGTGGGACAGCCGTAAGGTTGAGTTAAATATTGATGAAACTAATATCACATGGGATCAATTTAAAGGATACTTTAAACAACGTTGGCTGCCGTGAACTTTACTATGATCATAAAATGATTGAATTCTAGAATTTAGCTCAAGAAAATCTAACTGTAACTGAGTATTGGGAGCAGTTTACAAAACTCCTTAAGTATGTACCTTAGTACCAAACTGATGAGAAGTTCAGGATACAGAAATTCATCATGGGATTGAATCCCGTTATAGGAGGAGAGATGGATGTTCACGGCCCAACCACTATAGAAAGGGTTGTTGAAAATGCCATAAGGCAGAACATAAATTAAAGGAAATTTCTAATCATAAGGAGGAATTAAGGAAGAAAATTCCTAACTCCTCGTAATCCTCTCTCGCACCTAAGAAAGGACCATAGAATAAATTCGAATGAAAAGTAAGTTTTCAACTAATACTAATAAGAAAGCAAAGAATAAACAAGTTTTTGGTAATGCACAGTAACAACTTTGTCAAGAACAATAATAATGGATAGAAGACCTATGGGTGTCGAACAATAACTCTAGGGAAATCTGGCAATAAACCCAAGCCTAGGAAGGGACCTGTAGGAGGTTGTTATAACTATGGAAAAGATCATTACAAAAATCAATTCCCTTTAAAAAAGGATGATCATAATCAACAAAGACAAGATACAAAGTTATAGTAGGTGACAAACAAAGCTAAGAAACAGTGCCATGCCCATAGAAGTTTCGGCTAAGTTATTTGGTTTACCTATAACTATTATTTTTATACGGAGCTACTAATGTTTTATTTCTAATAAATTAGCATCAAAACTAAAAAGAAAAGCTGGAAACATGGATTGTACAGATGGAAACAATGATGTTCATATAATTAGCATGTGTCTTTTTGGAGCGGTCCTTGATTTACCTAACTTTTCCACTTGAAGTTGATCTTTATGTTGTACCTTTGGGGTCTTATGATGTAATCATAGGAGTTAATTGGTTAGCAGAACATAATTCTCAAGTGGAATATTTTGAAAAATACATTAGTTGTTTAGATGACCTACGAAAAAAATAGAGATTCAGGGGTGTGAAACGTGAGATTTCGTCAGAAACCGTTAGCTATGCAAAAAAGGGCCAAAAATAAAGGTTGTACCTTACATGCGGTGAAAATTATAGAAACAACTAAAGAAATTAGCGATGTTATGGAATTATATCCATTGTTATGAGACTTGTGACATATTTATGGAAGAATTGCTAGGTATTATACCTAAAAGGGAGTTTAATTTCACAATAGAGATTAATCCGAACCGAACCTATTTATAAAGCACCGTATCGAATGACTACTACAGAATTAGTAGAGCTTAAGGCTCAGTTGTAAGAACTTTTGTCTAAAGGTTTGATTAGACCAAGTGTTTCACCTTGGGGAGCACCTGTAATTTTTGTGAAAAAGAAGGATGGAACACTTAGATTGTGCATTGATTATAGAATGTTAAATAAAGAAACAATCAAGAATAGATACCCACTCCCTAGGATTGATGATTTATTTAATCAGATGTGTGGAGCATCGGTATATTCTAAGATAGATCTTCAACTGGATATCATCAATTATGGATTAAGGATGAAGACATTCATAAAACAACTTTCCGAACAAGGTATGGACATTATGAGTTCACAGTTTTACCTTTTGGATTAACAAATGCACCTACAACATTTATGAATTTAATGAATAATATATTTCAAGAATACTTGGACAAATTTTTGCTCGTATTCTTGGATGACATTCTCATATATTCTAAAAGTTTAGAGGAACACCATGAGCATTTGAAGATAGTTTTGGAAATATTAAGGAAGAGACAATTATTTGGTAAGCTATCTAAATGTTCCTTCTATGACATAAAAGTACATTATTTGGGACATGTAATAAGTAAGAATGGAATTGTTGTAGATCCTTCAAAAATTGTAGCTATAATTGAGTGGCTTGCACCAAAGAATGTACATGAAGTTAGAAGCTTCATGGGACTTGTTGGCTACTATAGAAAATTTGTAAAAGATTTCTCTAAGGTGGTTGCACCAATAACTTCCTTACAGAAGAAGGATAAAAAATTTGTTTGGAATGAGAAATGTGAAATTGCATTCAAAACTTTGAAAGAACATTTAACTTCAGCACCTATTCTAGCAAAAAGTACTGATCCTAACAGAGATTTTATGGTAGTAATCGATGCATTTGGTGAGAGTCTAGGAGGTATTTTGTTACAAAATGATCATGTCATAGCTTACGAAAGTAAAAACTAAAGTTACATGAGTTAAATTATTCTCCACATGATTTAGAGTTTGTTTTCATTGTTCATGCACTACAAGTTTGGAGGCATTACCTGCTTGGTAAACCTTTTGAATTGAAAACTGATCATCTTGGACTGAATTATATCTTCACTCAGCCAAATCTTAATGTAAGACAATGAAGGTGGTTAGATTTTATGTCTCATTCAGTTATATCAAGGTTAAAGAAAATAGAGTGGTGACACTTTAAGTCATAGGAAGCATATTTTTGCTCTTATAACATTGAGAACTCAATTTAAGGATGAAGTAAAAAGTGTTATGGAATATGATTCTTACTTTTAGTAAGTAAAGACAATGCTTGCTGCAGATTTGAATGATTTGAGGTATAAAGGTTTTCACTTTGATAATGAGCAAATCTTACGATTTGAAAATAGAGTATATGTACCTTCGTTAAATGATTTGAGAAAGAAATTGTCGTGAGAATTTCACAATTCACCTTTTCTGGACACCGGTATTACAAAGATGTTTGCTGATATAAAACAACAATATTTCGGAAGGAAATGAAAAAGGAGATTTTGTGACACATTGCCTTGAATGTCAACATGTTTAAGTGGAACATATGCACCCAACTAGTTTATTGTATCCTCATAGTATACCGCAGTATAAATGGAAAGTGATAAACATGGACTTTGTTCAAGGGTTGCCTATGTCAAGAAACAAACATGATGTTATTTTAGTAGTTGTGGATAAACTAACAAAGGTAGCACATTTTATTGTGGGTAATCTGAAGGATGATTCTCCTGTGTTAGCTAAAATATTTGTACACGAAATTTTTAGATTACATGGAGTACCTGAATTAATCATATCCGATAGAGATCCTAGAATGACGTCAAGGTTTTGGCAAATGCTTAATGTAGCTCTAGGAACTAAGCTGAACTTTAGTTTTGCGTATCATCCAAAAACAGATGGACAGACTGAAAGAGTTAATCAAGTTTTGGAGGATATGTTATGAATGTATTGTATGGACCAACAATATAAGTGGGAAGAGTACCTTCCACTAGTTGAGTTTGCATATAATAACACATATCATGCCTCTCTTAAGATGACACCTTTCGAAGCATTATACGGAAGAAAATGCAGAACCCCGGTTATTTGGGACAACATTGAGGATAGAGAGGTAATCGACTTATAATTCTTACCGAAATGGAATAAGTTAAAATTATTCTTGAACACTTGAAAGAAGTAATCGATAGCAAAAGAGTTATGCTGATTTAAAGCGGGTAGACAGGAAATTTGAACCCTGGTGAGAAAGAATTTCTTCGGATTAAACCAAAAAGAGATCTAGAACTTTTGGCAAGGCTGCCAAGTTATCACCACATTATGTGGGACCTTTTGAGATAGTTTAAGTAATCAATCTTGTAGCTTACCATTTAGCATTACCTCCTACTTTGTCATGAATGCATGATGTTTTCCATATTTCTTTGCTTAAGAAATATGTTTTAGATTTATCACATGTGTTAAATTGGGATTCCTTGTAGGTCTAAGATGCAGGAATAATCATGGTTAAACCCATACGAGTGTTGGAAACTCGCCTTGATTACATTTAAGAAATCGTGAGATAAGTCAATGCAAGGTCTAATGGGACAAGTTTAATGAAGAAAGTGCAACTTGGGAAAACCTGGACGATATGAAAACTACTTTTCCATATTTATTTGATCATAATTGACTTTGAGGACTAATAAAAAAAATTGATTTTATATTTATAAGTCTTACCGGTTATGGACAGACAACTATTAATTTATGAATAAGCAACTTTGTAAATGCTGATTTCTGGAACTTAAAATTTGGATATTGTTGCAAACTTATGTTATGAAAGTGAATAAATTGATTATTCAGAATGCAATGATTAAAATGAGATAATCATCGGGATGATGATTCTTTTTAGGAGGGAAGTATGTAACACCTTGTCAAAATGTTATATTCCTCTTTTGCATTGCAAGCGTTGACATGTGATTTTAGGACAAATGTATGCTTTGTGGTTGTTGAAAAATCATGCTTTCCATGGATAAATCATTTCTGCTCTTTTATTGTAGGGCTGATATGTTGTTGCTTGCAATAATCTATTTCACTTCTTTTGAGTAAGTTGTAATCTGGTCATAATGGTTACAAACTTATCCTTTGCAATTGGACTCATCCTTGGATCAATTCCATTGATCCAAGGTATGTTTTAAACCTTCTTATCTAAACTAAATGAAAAATTGACATTCATTGATTAAGAGACTTAACAGACTGAACTTGTGTTTGTTGTAAATTCTTTATCATCATTGAAAGACCGTCTGCATTCTATTTTGTGTTTTTCTCGGCTCTTCTTGATTAACCCTTGCAGGGTGCTTAATGATGTTAAGGGAAATAGAAACCTACTTTAGGATTCTGAAGAAGGTGAGAATATAAACTTGACCTATATCTATTAAGGTCTATCCTAATGGATTCAAGACTCAAGTGATTTACCTAACTCTTTCTACGCCACTCTACGTGGGATGACATCCTAACCTAAGTTGTTAACACTAAGTTAATATGAATGGGAAATAACCTAAGGGATGCTAAGTTATTTCTAACCTATTGTATTTGGTTAAAATAAGACCTAACCTAAGGTGACAATCTATTGTTTGAAGGTTATATCCTAAGGTTATATATTTTAAATTAACCTAAGATCTAACCTAAGCAAATTCTATCTATCCTAAACTAATGGGATATGAAAGGGAACCTATGGGTCATTGGCAAGTGGGAGCTAAGTGGTGGTTCCTAGGCTATTAATGAGATGTGATTTTTGTATTTAAAAAGGTAGAGTACCCAGACTTGGTAATTACATGGAAATTTGGAGGAACCTACGTGGAAGCATCACTAAGTTTGGAAATGCAAGTGGAAGTTAAACTTAGTCTCACCAACTTTGGATGGTGGTGGCAAGGAGAGATAGGTGGGAATATGAAATTTAATGTCATTAATTCACCTCGGTTTTGGTGAGCAAGTTGTCTTGGAAGGCATGCTGGCAGATTTGTTGGGGTTGTTTTTCTTTGCATGCTTCACGATTTTTTCTCTGCATGGAGCTATCTGGTTTTTTGAACCATCAGTTTGATCTACACTTAGTGGATATTTTTGAATTCTCTGATCTATTTTCTTTTGAGGAATGTATAAGAGGCACTTGTGGAAAAAGATTATTGTTGTTTAATCTTGCTTAGAGAAGAAGGGGTGTTGGAAACTTAGCTGGAATTCTTCTTCGAATCGGCAAAGGCACTATTAGGCATGATAGGCTCTACCCATTAAGATTTCTTGTTTTCTTCTAAATGATTCATTAAAACAACTCTTCTCCTTTGGATATATATTTTTGCATGATGTATCTGGTTATTTACTTGCTTGTTTTCTTGAAATTTATGTGGGTTTTGGAATACAAATCCTTGGTTGTTAGATGGTAGTTCTTGTGAACTTTATCTATACTAGTTCTTGGTGGTATTTAAACGAACTTGCTTTTAATAGCTCTATTACTTGTATTCAAGTCTGGTGTTGTCTAAACAGGCACGCGTTTCCATATGTTTCGTTTTAAACTATCATTAAGAACATTAGTTCGTTGAGTTTGAAGTAGAGTTCCTTGGCCATTCTAAACTGGCATTGTTGTTTGGTTGGTTATGTATCTCTGTTTAAGTTTTGTGTTTTAGGAGTAGTAATAGAGCTCCATGGATGTTCTAAGCTTGTGTGAAGCTTCATTCTTTTTATGAGATTTTGTTTGGGCCTTGTGATCATTTGGACTGAATGGAACTAAGTATAGATCTGAACTCCTAGTTGAGCCTTCGTATTTTGACACTGTACTTATATTTAGTTCTCATGTTGAACTGGTATTCGAGTCATGAGTTTTTCTCTGTACTTTTACTCGGAGCTAAGGTTTTATTCTTAATTATGGAACTATGAATACTAGACTCACATTGGAATGTTGTGTTGATTGAGCTAGTGTTAGAGTCTGGAAAAGTCGAACTTATGTTCGAAGTTCATATTTGACATTGTACAGGTATTCTAATTTTGCGTGTTTTGGATCTATGTGGGAGTTGATGTGTTTACTTGTTTCATGAGCTAGGTTTTGGTTGGTTTTGGTTTTGTAAGCTTTAATCTCATTAATACAGTCTTCCCGAAGGGACCTTTGGAGTTTTTTATTGGTTGGATGTAGACCGAGTATCTTCTTTTCGAAACCTCCTTTGTCTTGTTTCTTGTGCGAGAATTGTTGTATTACTTATGTCTTTCAGGCCGCATGGTGTTCTTGAATATGACAAGGTGTGTGAGTTTGAAGTAAAACCTCTCCCTCTCGCCCGAGTGAGTCATGTGTCATGTAGGAGATCGGCTTATTAATTCTCATGAATTAATGGACTGGAACTGCAATCTATTTTGGGACAATCATATCGATTGAAGAGGCGTATGGAAATTATTATTTAATTCCCTTTTTGTCTTTGATGTTGAGAAAATTTGTACCTATCATAAGCTTATAATGGAACTCAAGGGGCTTGTGGTGATTCTACTCAGTCAAGTGGAGGAATTTGGGGATAGTACTTGTCTTGAACAGTTTGTGTAGTTCCCTACTCTCTTCAGATATTTCATCTGATTCATGGGTTTTAATTGAACAATGAATTTAAACCTATTTTCTATGTGTGTCATTTGAAGGGAATATGGTATCCCTATCCTGAATGCATGGGAAATTCAGTCCCTAGGACCATGAGTTTTATCGACCCTTCTCTAATCTTGCATTGTTTCGTATTCCTTGTTGATTTCCTTGAGCATGATCTCGGTTTTAGACAGGGAAGTGAATCAGACCTCTTGAGTATTGTATGTTGTTTAGAAACGATATTGTGAATTTCGTTTGAGATTGAAATTGGATTTGAGCTTGGTGAATGAAAATAGGTAAGTAGTTGTAAGTTTTGTAAAGAATGTTGGTAATGTGCATCCTTTGAATTGTGCATTTTGTTTGAGTTCTCTTTTGGGAACTAGCTAGAGAATTTCTAAGTTTGTATTTATTAAAGGATTTCATTTCATAGTATAAATGAAATGAAATATGGATTGGGTCCATTTTGGTTTGAGATCCTTTTATGTTGATTGTTTAAGTTCATTGATTGAACTTCTTGTTATTTGATTCTCTTCTAAGATGGAAATTTTCTAGTGGATTGGTTAAGAGATTTAATTGCCAAAGTATAGCTTGGATTTGTGGGTAGTCTAAGTTTCAGACCTTTGCATTATATCTACTAAAGATAGAAGTTAGTAAGGATTTCTTTTAGACTATTTTTAATCTGCTTGGAATTGAATTGGGATTCTTGTTTTGTTGTAGCCTCTTTATGTTGGACTCCTTATTTTTTCATCTTTAGACTGAGGTAGTGATGCATGTTCTAAACCTGATTCTTTCCTTCAGAGAAATTGTGTTTGAGAAATAAATATGTATTGATTCTCTCCTTTTTCTATATGGAAAGATGAAGCATACTAATATGAGATATGTTGTAACTAACTCCTTTGCTGCTTGGAAAAGTTAAATGTGTTTTTCTATCCTTATGAATTTATGAAATAATGGAAGGACAAGACTTGTTGACTGTTTAAAAGTAATTGATAAGATCAATTAAGTCTTGTGATATAATTCTGATGTTGCAGATTATAATATGCTCTTTTCTTAAAAGTAAATTCAGATTTTCTTAATTGTACTTCTTTCTAGATGTGATTACTTATGATTATTGTATGTTGTATATTAATTGTTTCATTAAAGTAGAGTCGTTTAATGAAACAATTAGTGGAATGCACTTTACTTTAATGCTTAGTGCTTATCATGCTCAGTTCATTGAACTAACCCGTGCTAGCAATTTTGCAGATGGACATCGTAAGTGATAAAGGAAGACAAGAACTTTCATGTTGTATTGGGCTTATTTAATTATGGATCTTATGTAAAGAGTTTCGGTTCATTCTTGATTTGTATTGAAAAAGAAAAGTTGTATTCTTTTTGGAATAAAGGTTGTTTGTTATACAATATGCCTAAAATACATAGTCTTGTAATGTATAGTTTTATAATGATGAATTGAAAGTTGAGATTTACTTGTATTGGTTGTGTAAATTATCTTGTATTTATGAAGAAGATGGAAAACCTATCTTGATGATATTTTTCATATTTTTTTATGCTTAATTCGGATAAAATTGATTAGTTGGTTAAAGGGAAATAATTGGATTCCCTTATTAAGATGCAACTTGTTAAGTTGCATAAGATAACAATTTTATCTAAACAATTCTAACATAGTAATGGAATGTGTAATGAATATGCAGTAAAACTATAGAAATTGTGAAAGATAAGAAGGGTACGACAAACCCTAACACTTAAATCATGTAGAGGAAGATTCTTCCTCGCTTAAAGAAATGTAATCTAAAGAATGGTGATATGATCGTTGATCGTTAGACTTCATTTCCTATAAAGTCTACTTCTAGTTGAACCTATTTGGTTGTTACACCTTCTTTGAATGGTTAAGTTACATTTAATGGGACTTTTGATGTTGTTGTCTTGCCCCTTGGATATCTATTTGTTAAGCCTAGTAAAACGAACCTAAAAAGCAATCATAACTTAAGGAAGTTCTTTAATGACTAAATGAATCAAATTTAGAAAAGAACTTAAGGAGTGTTGGATTAAGGTTTAGTAGGGTTGTTGTAATCAGTGCAATAATCCAAATTATAAGGTATTAATAACCTCCTTGGAGTATGTACATCTCGATGAGGTAGTTTCTGTAGGATGTTGGCACATGCCAACTGCAGGACTGTACCTTCAAGAAGACAAGGGTCTTATTGAGGATACAAAATTACTGATTGACATGTGGAAACACCCTTCGCATTGATCATCTATGCAATCTAGAAACAATAACATGAATAGTATGTTGAAAATATTTGGCCAAAGTATCACAAGTGTTTGGTTGCATTGTCCTATGTCACCTAGTTTAAAGCAACAATGTTAGATGAATATTGGTAACTAATATTCAGATAGGTTCTTTAAATAGATCACTCAAGACTCGGAATAGGGTAGGAGAACCAAGTATATGGAGTATACATAAATTATTCTATACTTAAATTAACATGAGAGATTAGTTGGTAACCAAGTCATGGAATGAGAGATCGGTATCATACCGAGTCATTACAAAGCCTACATATGGTTATCTCGTTATGAGATTGATTGGCATGACATGTGTGTTGTAAATGATGTTTTATTTAGAACATAGAACATTATGTAAAAAAAAAAAAATTCTCTTGTTTCTAAAGTCTTAAAATGGGAATGTTATAAGTTAGGATACCCATCACCTTAAGAAGACATTGGTTAGCTATTTTTGTTGCATACATCGACTATAGGTCATGAAAATTTACTATTTCAAATGAGAAAAAAGTAAATATTTCTCTTTATCCTCCTACCTAGCCATATGTGGATGTTTTTGAACGTGTGTGGGTATATTTTTTGGATACTAACAACATGAGTTCTTCTTATCTGGCCACCATTGTAGTGAAAAATCATATGGAAGAAATTGTGGAGCCATACCCAATGTCTGATGAAGATGATATTGTGGCTATGGAAACTATAACTGTGGCTACGAAAATCTAAACTGTGGCTACAAAAATGACTATTTTGAACTCAACGGAAAACATCACCTTGGTAAGTGACATTTCTATTGAAAATTGTGAAGAGACCTATGATTACCATGAAGAACATATAGCCACTGATTTTCATTGTCCTTTAGCCAAGGTTGTATCCCTTGAAAACATGACTATTTTTCACATGTTACAACCTCATGCTTGTCCCTTGAACTCTTTGATTGTTGATACAAAAATTTCTATTATGAAAGACACTAAACAAGTAACTATTGAAGTGGTAAGAGAACTGACCGTTGGTAATAACCTAGAAGACAACCAATAGACTAAGGTCATTGATATCTTGAGGAATCATTCAAAAGATTTTTCTTGGGACTATACTGACATAAAAGGGATTCATCCAAGCATCTATACTCACCATATTTACACTAAGGATGTTAAACCAGTCAGACAACCACAATGAATAATTAATCTAGCACTTAGAGACATTGTCAAGAATGAAATAGAAAAATTGTTGAGGGTAGGATTCATCTATCTGATATCTAATAGCAAGTGGATATCTCTATTAGTTATAGTTCTGAAGAAAAGTGGTAAGTGGAGAATATATATAGATTATAGGGAGATTAATAAATTCAAAAAGAAATATTACTTTACCTTGCCCTTTATTGATCAAGTATTGGACAATCTTGCAGTAAGAAATACTTCTCCTTCTTTGATGGGTTTAGCGGGTATAACCAAATCAAGTATAACACCTATTGATTAAGATAATACCACCTTCACTTGTCCCTGGGGTATATTTTCATAAAAAGTTCTACCATTTGGAATTTGTAACACACCTACCACCTTTTAAAGGGTAGTTTTGGCTATTTTTGTAGACCTCACCAATGACTATGTTGAAGTTTATATGGATGATTTTACTATCCATGGGTCTACTTTTGAAGAATCTTTGAGTAATCTTGAAAAAGTGTTAACTAGATGTGAGCAACACCAACTCTCCTTAAGTCATGAAAAATGTTTGATAATGGTTGATTAGGGAGTTGTTTTGGGTCATCATATTTCTGCTAAGGGTATCCAAGTTGATCCTAAAAAGATAGAAGTCATTACTAAATTTCCTACACCAACAAATCAAACTGATATCAAAATTTTTCTTAGACATGTAGGATATTATAGACAGTTCATCAAATATTTTAGTAATATTGTTGCACCCATGTTCCCTCTGTCAGAAAAAGACTATGTTTTTGAATGGTCTCCTCAATGTCAACAAGCTTTTGAAATTATAAAGGAGAAATTAACCACTTCCCAGTTTTGAGAGGAACCAATTGGTGACATCCTTTCCATATTCACATTGATTCTTCTAACACAACAATGGGACCTGTTCTTGGAAAAAGGATGAGGAAGACCAAATGTACACCATCTATTTCATTAGTAAAAATTTGACCCCTACAGAGAGAAACTACACCACTACGGAAAAGGAATTTCTAGTTGTTGTTTACTCTCTGAATAAATTCAGATACACTACATTATTGGATATAAAATATTTTTGTATACTGCCCATTCAGCCATAAGATATTTGATGAACAAACCAGTAGTAGGGGCATAATTATTAGGTCATTACTTATTTTATAATAATTTAATGTAACTATTATTGATAATCCTGGAAAGTCCAATGTTGTTGCTAAATTCCTTTCAAGATTGAATGTTTTAGGAGAAGAGGAGGCAATTCAAGATCACTTTCCAGATGAGAACTTTTTTGCAATATCAGAAAACCCTCCATGGTTTGCTGATCTTGCCAACTATCTAACTACAGGGAAGTTTCCATCTTACTTTACCAATAAAGAACATAAAATATTAGTAAAAAAATGCTACATATAAATGGTGCAATGGAATTTTTTTAAATGTTGTCCTGACATGGTTCTTCATAGGTGCATTTGAGAAGATGAAGTGTATGACATACTGAGAGCTTGCCATGATGAACCTAGAGGAGGAAATTACTCAATGAAGAGGAAAATTCACAAGGTCCTTGGAGCTGGGTACTACTAACCTTCTCTCCACAAATATGTCAAGAAGTATGTATGGAAATGTGATGCATGTCAGAGAATGGGGAAGCCTGTGTTGTCTACTAAAATTCCCCTCAATCCTCAGCTAGTCTTAAGGCCATTTGAGAAGTGGGGAATTTATTTCATTGGGCCTTTTGATCCCCCATCCTATGGAAAAGAGTACTTGCTTATGTGCATCAACTATGTTACAAAATGGTTCAAGGTTCAAGAATTGACATCTACCAATGAGGATGTTGTAGCTAACTTTTTGTACAACAAGATTATGCTAAGGTTTGGAGCTCCTAGAGCCATTATATCTGATCAAGGACCTTAGTTTGTGTCCAACATGATTGAATCCTTCCTGAAGATATACCAAATCAATCATAGGAAATCATCACCATACCACCCCAATCCAATGGGTAGGTGGAGGTCACAAATAGAGAATTGGAAAACATTTTGACTAAGTTTTTCAATGTAGATAGGAAAAATTAGGTGCCAAGACTTCTGAAGTTGTCGGGCATACAATACCACCTAGAAAACCACCAAACTGGTTTTTTCCCATATGAATTAGTATATAGAAAGAAGCCATTTCTTCCTATGGAATTTGAGTTACAAACCTAGAGAACAACACAAAATATTGGAATTGAGTTGGATGAAGCTCAATGTGAAAGAGTGATGCAATTAAATGAACTTGATGAAATGTAGATGGAGGCACAACAACAAACTGAAATCCTCCAACATCAGAGAAAATCCTAGCATGACACTCATATAAAAAATAGGAGGTTCAATGAAGGAGAATGGGTCTTACTGTTTGACTCAAAGTATCAAAAATTCAAAGGAAAGTTGAGGATAAGATGGTTAGGACCCTATCAAATTGAATTTTTTTATGATAATGGATTTGTGAGACTGTTACCAATTGATGGTGATAGAAGAAAATTATTAATGAATGGCCATATACTGAGGATGTATCAATAACCCCATGATGACATGTTGTTGTGTGAATAATTTGATTCAGTGGAAGACTGCAGCTCTTCCCACCATGAGTAGTTTTTGGAAATTCAAATAAAGGAAGAAGATCATAGTTTTGATCCTCTTCCCCCTATATCATAAAAATAAAAAATATGTTTTATTTCATGCTTTAAATAAAGGTTAGAGATGTCAATTATTAAAATGTGCATTAATCACAATTACTCTTTGAATGCAGGAAGTGGAGTGCCAATGGTTAGTGGAGAGCTAAACTGGCAAGGTGAAGTGTATTCATCCCTTGCTATAGATATTAACTTTTAGAACTCCCCATTACATTTATTTAATATGTAAAATCAAAATCCCATTCCCAATGCATTTATTTAGGATGCAAAATCAAATCTCATGATGTGAAGTGGGAGATAATGAGTAATAATTGACAAATAAATGACATGTGTAACATTTTTCTAAGGAAAAGTGGCATAAGAATTCATGATGATAGGACGGGAATCGTGTGAAGAATTGAACCTTTCCATCCCAATTAAGTAATATGAATATTTTTTCCACCATTTTTGTGCCGAATCAATGCCATTAAGAGCTCAAAATATAGTTCAAACTTCCACTACCGATGTTTCATGCAATTTCTTTGTTTCCCTCGCATAAACCTTCGCCATTTTTCTATAATTCCATCTAGACTTGTCTAAGCTATGGGACAAAAGAAGAAATCAAAACCATAGTTTACAGAGCCTCTCCTACAAAATATTTTCATCTCCCAAGTCTTCCACGATTCAGGTTGGTTAGAATTTATTCAAAATTTTGAGGGTTTTGATGAATATTTAGTTGATGAATTCCTTTTGAATTTTGAGGTGACATGCTCTCAAATAGGAGGAAAGAGAATTGATATAATACACCACATTGTTGCTACAATATTCAGCCTCCCATATTTTGGGATCATAATTGTAACTAATGACTCGCTTAAGGATTTGATACCATTGTTTCATGATGAAGGGGAAGTTATTCTGAAATAATCCCAACTCCCCATAGTATTCAAAAAGGTATTAAGCACGAGAGTTTTTAGGTCATTGGAAGAAAATTTCCACATGGGTGAACAAGTATTTTATCTTTGATGGAAAACCATCCATGTTAGAGGATGACGCATTAAAAATTCTCACTCATTTGAAGGACTAAACAAACCCCGTGGTTAAAGTTAATCTTCCAGAATATCTTGCAAAGGATGTCATTAAGGTGGGAAAAAAATACAAGAATGGAGGTGGTAAAGCTACCCTAAAGCACCCATGGCTCATCCAGTTAATATGTGCACATTAGGATTTTTTTAGGCCTAAGAGGAAGATAAAGAAGATAAGTGTAGGGGAGAGTTAAAAACAAAAGAAAATAAAAAGGCTCTCACACAAGGTTCTCCAAAACCACCTCCCAATGTTCAACCTAAGCTTGACTCGACTCCTCGGCCTTCAAATGTGGCTATGGAAGAATATGAAAGTAAGGACACCTAGCCCTTTTTGCCTCAAGCTTCCATGTAAAATAATACCTTATCAACCCCTATTGTTATGTCATTGAGACCAAGAAGGTCTTGTACATCAAAGAAACCTGAATTTTCTTGACTGTATTGTTTAATGAGGGTTCAACCCCAATTTTGGAAGAGATTGTTGAGGCTAGTACTTCATCTTCTCCTAGTGAACAATTGAAAAATGATGAATTTATGAAAACAATTCATGAAGAACAATGCCCTAACAATGATATGTCATACATTGTTGAAGCTCCAAAACCTGTGTTTGCAGCTCAGGAAATACTTGTAGTGCTAGAAACTATTGAGTTGTGGAGCTCAATTACATAAGTTTAACATGTTTCCTCAACTTACTGGAAAAAAATTAAAATCAGTTATGTAGGGACTAACATCATTTAGGAAATAAGGAACTACCATTAGTTAGGGATAACCGACATTGATTGCCCTTGCATGAGTGTTTTATTCAACTCACATGAATTAGATCTAATTTTAGTATTAAAGTAGATCTATTGATTGTAATTTCATGACTAAGTGCCCTAAGTTTATATAAGGTATATATATCTTGATAGCTAGGGTTAGAGTAGTAAGAGGAGACAAAATTGATGATTATTGTGTAAAATAATTGTGAGAGAAAACTCTTGGAAAAGAAGGAGAAGCTTGAGAGAAAGAAAGTATTGTACATCGAGAGAGGCGTGGAAGATTATAAATCTTCATTATATATCTTATGAAAGATTTGGATAATAGATTGGCTTGTTTCTTTGTGGACATAACCCACATTGGGTGAACCATGTTAAATCTAGTGTTGATTTATAACTCTTGTTTTTATATTTCTTTTGGTAGAATATCCATTTTTATTGCATGTATGCTTAGATATGATATATTATCTATACAATGGTGTGCTAACCCCAACAAATGGTATCAGATATTTGTTTGAGGGTTTTGTGTGTTGACATATTTACTCACATAGGGTTTTCTGATTGAGTGGGAGATACAATAATGGTAGAAGAAAACAAATACAAGGTAGAGAAGTTTGACGGCCAAAATTATCAATTATGGAAGATGCAGATTGAGGATTATCTATATCAAAGATATTTGTACTTATCATTGGATGAAAAGTATAGACCTACGAAGATGACTGATGAAGAATGGAATATTCTTGACAGAAAGGCTTTGGGATCTATAAGATTAAGCTTGGCAGCATCTGTGGCTTCTAATATTATAGAAGCGACATCTATGGTAGAGTTAATGAAATCTCTTGCTAATTTATATGAAAAACCTAGTGCTTCAAATAAATTTTATTTGATGAAGAAACTATTCAGTTCGCTATGCATGAAGGTGGATCTACATCTAGTCATTTGAATGATTTCCAATCTATTGTAAATCAATTAAATTGATTGATATTATGTTTGATGATGAATTGAAAGTACTCTTATTATTATATTCTTTGCCTGATAGTTGGGATAACTTGGTAATGGTTGTTAGTAATACAACATTTGCTAATAATATTTTGAAGTTTGATGATGTGGTTACTATAATATTGAATGAAGAAATTCACGGGGAAAAGTATAGAGGAATCATCATCTGGAAATGCTTTGAATGTAGAAAGCAAAGGCAGGAAGAAGGAGAGATCCAAGAGTAAGAATAATGGGAAATCAAAGTCCAAGAATGGTATATCTAAATCCAGAGGTAAGGGAATTACCTGTTGGAATTGTGGAAAGAAAGGGCACGTAAAGAAAGATTATTGGTCAAAGGATAAAGAAAACCAACACCTAGAAAAAGGTAAAGAGGCAAATATTGCAGTAGAGGTAATGAAAGATGCTCTTATTATTTATTTTGATAATACAATAGAATCATGGGTTTTAGATTCAGGATCTTCTTTCCATGCAACCCCTAATAAGGGTTATTTCAAAAATTATGTCCAGGGAAATTTTGGGCATGTTTATTTGGGTGATGATGCACCTTGCACTATTACTAGTAAAGGGGAAGTTCATCTAAAATTTCAGAATGGAAATACATGGGTATTGAAAGATGTGAGGCATGTGCCAAGCCTCAGGAGGAATCTTATTTATGTAGGGCAACTAGGTGAAGCTAGTTGCATGGTTACATTCACATCCGACTATTATAAATTCACCAAGGGTGCCCTTATTATGGCAAGAGGCAATAAGGTAGGAATGTTATATTTGTCTACCTATGTTACCGATTCCTTTTCTATATTATCTACTTCAAATTTAGATGCATACATGTGGCATAATCGGTTGGGCCATATGATTCAAAAAGGAATGTAGATCTTAAAGGATAAGGGTAAGTTATCATATTTGAAAGATTTAGATCTTGATTTCTATGATAATTATGTCTTTGGAAATAAGAAGAGAGTGAGATTTATCAAAGTTGGGGAAACTAAGAAGGAGAAAAAATTGGAGCTTGTACACTCATATGCATGGAGACTAGCCTAGGTAAGTTCTCATGGATGATCCAATATTATGTTACTTTTATTAGTGATGTTACAACAAAGGTATGGGTTTATTGTATTAAACGTAAATATGATGTTTTTAGACT
The DNA here is from genome assembly GCA_018340775.1 of Taxus wallichiana var. yunnanensis. Taxonomy (NCBI): domain Eukaryota; kingdom Viridiplantae; phylum Streptophyta; class Pinopsida; order Cupressales; family Taxaceae; genus Taxus; species Taxus wallichiana. Next base: position 87,512,520 of record CM031244.1, on the reverse strand, counting down.
TTTAAAAGATGGAAAGCCCTTATTGAGAATGAATTAAATTCAAATTTAAAGTGCCTTATATTTGACAATGGTGGTGAATATTATAGCAAGGATTTCAATTATTATTATTCAAAGTGAATAGAATACATAGAGAAAGGATGTTTCTAAGAACACCACAAGAGAATGGTGTTGCAGAAATAATGAACAAGATAATCATGTAATGTGCTAGAAGTACGAGGATACATGTTGGATTGCCCTTGTAGTTTCAGGCGAAGTAGTTGACACAATGGTTTATTTGATTAACTGTGGGCCTTTAAGTTCACTAGATGGAGTAATACCAGAGGAATCTTGGACAGATTAGAGGTAGATCTTTCTTTTATTATATTTTTGGTTCAAAAGCTTTTGTGCATGTGGATAAGGAAAATAAAAAAATTTGATGCAAAATCCAAGAGATACACTTTCATTTGTTATGGATTTGGTGATTTTGGATTCCATTTTTGGGATTTAGAGGATTCTAAAGTTGTTAGGAGTCGTGAAATTGAATGGAATGAAAAGAGAATGTACAAGGATCAAATTTTGGTATCCAAGGATGAACTAGTTGAGAATTTTGTGAATGAAAATGAACTCTCAGATTTAAAATCCATACCTATAGGGTTACATAGTTCCCGGTATCAGTTGAACCCTAAGCGATATCGATTTGTGAATTGGTATCGATTATCGAAGAACTCAGACGGCCACAGATGACTAGCTTCACCATCACAAAATTGGAAATAAATTTCCAAGAGGTCTATAATGAGCCTCCAGTACCACGAACTCCTCTGAGAAGGTCACTAAGGGTAAGTAAACCTCTAGAAATATTTATACCTTCTCTATCATATTTATTATTAAATTATAATGGTGAATCAAATTTTTTTAAAGAAACAATGTAGGATGAGACCCACGTACAATGGGAATAGGGCATGGATGAGGAGATGGACTCCAGGAACAAAACCAGACTTGAGATTTGGTTAAGTTGCTAGTAGGTAAGAGGACATTACGAGAATAAAGGGGTTTAAGAATCGGGGAAGAAAATGGTAGACAAAAGATATAAGGCAAGGCTTGTAATAAAAGGATTTGCATAAAACATAGGTATTGAACTTAATGAAATATTTTCTCCCATTGTTAAACCGACTTCTATACATACTATATTGAGTATAGTTGTAGTACATGATTTACATTTAGAGAAACTAGATGTGAAGATGGCTTTCCTTCATAGTGATTTAGATGAAGAGATTTATATGCAGCGATTGCTTGGGTATGATGTTAGGAAATTAATATTAATGTTTACTATGATTAAGAATTAATGAGTGATTTGTAATAACAAATCACGTATATATTTTGTTAGTATATAAGTTGTTATTAACAACTTATATTTATGGATATATTATTTGGTGATATATTGTTATAACAATATATCATGAATAGATTATTGTTGTAGGAGATATTTGAGGAATTGGAGTTCCTCATATTTAGGAACAATCTCTCCTATACATATGCAGTGTATGTAGAATGAAACGAATTGAGTCTATTGAAGATATTTATTCTGCTGTACATTCTGATCCAATTACTATATTTGGTATCAGAGCGTGGATAACCATGTTCACATAATGCATTTTTCATATTAGAGAAGGGAAGAAAAGACGTTTTTGTAACATCATGGCGCAGCTCTTCCGCCAAGCTTGATCCAAAACCGGCCTTCAGTAAAATACTCGTAACTTTCTCATTTCTTAACGAAATTGAGAATTTCAAAGTGTTCTGAAAAGCTTGCAACACGGGAATAAAACCCAGAAATCGTTTTGGAAAATTCGTTTTGATAAGTGAGCAGTTCTGTGCAGAAATGTGACGGGTTTTGTGCCTGTGTTTGTTCCTCGCAAATCTTTGGCGTGGCATATGAGGAGTTGTATTTCGTCCTCTTACCAGAGATGGAATTTCATCTGCAACCAGGATTTGTATCGGATCTAGTTTACAACGTCTTAATTCATTCTCTCAATAGTTGTACTTGACTATTCAATAGTCAACTTGTATTTCACACAATGAGTATAACTATCCATGCATCTGTCTGCAAAAGTAACGTGGCATCGGCTGGTTCCAGGCATGAAACTGAGATCCAAATTCAAGTCTGATTTGAAGTTTAGATAAGTATTAATTGCATTACTGCATATAGATCCACATTCTCATATTTGCTGCTAAAATTTGTGCCAAGATTGTTTTACAAGGCCGCTCAATTTGCCATTATTTATGGAATCTAGAAATCTGCGAGGAAAGAAGAGTGAAATTGGAATCACATTGTTTTGATGAAAATGTGCAGCGTAAAGTCATTTGGAATTCATTGCATTTGACGATGACATAGGATTATTGTTCCACTTTGAAGGAGCCTTGGTATTGTCACAACTGTCAAGATCTATGCTCCATGCAAGCTATTATTTCAGAGTTTCACTGATTTCTTGTTGAGAATAAGTATCATAATCATTAGTGTATATTTGTTTGTAAAGAGAACGCAAAAAAAAAAAAAAGGTGCATTTTCGGTTTTAGCCGACGCCTATTTTTTGTTTTAGTTTTGTGAAGAGTCATAATGGATAAGTTGAGTCACATTGAAAAATTTGAAGGTAAAGATTTTCATACCTGGCAAGTACGAACCCAGTTGTTCCTGATCAACAAAGATTTGTGGGATATTGTTGATGGAAAAGAGAAGAAACCGACAAATGCAGATGAAGCAGCAAAATGGGCAAGCAGAGATCGAAAGGCTACAGCGATTATTGGATTGGGTCTATCAAATTCCTATTTGCATCATATAGACTTTAAAAAGTCCTCTCACACAATTTGGGAGACATTGAACAAATTGTTTGGATCACAAGCTGGAAGTGCAAAGCAATATCTTTAAAGCAGAGATTGTTCGGCCTCAAGATGGAAGAAGGCGATAACATGGTGGAACATATTAGTAAGTTTCGTTCTATTTGCAATCAACTAGCGGGAATAAGTGTAGATGTCCCTGATGACGATGCTAAAGTAGTGTTACTCAATAGCATGCCTCCATGCTATTCTAACATGGTCTTTACATTGAGTAAAATAAATCCAAGTTTAGAAGAACTTATTTCTTCTTTGTTAGATGAAGAAAAGAGAATCATGTTTGCGGAACCAGAGGAAAAAGCCCTGTATGGTAAGAAACAAGATAAAAGAAGATCTAAATATTCTTTCAGACCTAGATCATCTTCTAAAGATTCAAAGAAGCGGCTCACTGTTATTATTGTAGACAATCTGGCCACTTGTCCTCAAATTGCAAGAAAAGAGCACAAGACTTACTTGATGGAAAACTACAAGATAATGCCATGGCTGCTGATGATGAAGGAGAAAATGAAGAGGAAGGAAATACTGCTTATACAGAAAATCAAAGTGATGAAGATTTTCTCTATTAGATAATTGCAAATGGAGGATGGAGGCATCGGAGGCTGGAGGTCAGACAATGACCTCTCGTCAGTCACCAACGACGGGGCCGCACAAAATGATTTGGTGGCACAGGTGTGCAGTGTGAGTACTTGTTTTTTGAGTTTTGTAGTGTTCCAGATTCAGTTGTGTGGTGTGAATTTCAGCTTGGTGTGATTATTTTTCAGAGTTCCTGTTGTGTGTTGAATAAGTGAAATGTTCACATTGAGGGGGGAACATGATCAACATGATCCAATGTTCCATTTTCAGTTTTTCAGTTGAGTATGTGGCTTTTCCTATTTCCCCAAATACAAAAACATAGTACAAAACAAATAACATAGTGAAACACAGCATCATGAGGCTTGATGAGGTAGAACAGTCAGATGTGTTCCTGTTCGTACCTAGGTTTGTGGTTAGCCTCTTGAAAACCATTGAAGGTTGTTCAGATGTGTTCCTGCTTGAGTTCCCACACTGCTAGGTCAGATGTGTTCCCTAGAGTGACTGGTTGATAAGCAGATGATTCCTAAGCGTGTTCCCATCCTCATCGGTCAGATGTGTTCCCAACAGTGCTTGGTCGATAAGAAGTTGATGTGTTCCTTCTTCTACCTTTAGTTTGAGTGTGTGCCAAGATCATGAGCGCGCAGAGGCGGCAGGCTGCAAAGGAAGTGTGAAAGTTCTTTTGTTACCATGTAAACATTAAGGGGGGGAATGTTAGGAAATTAATATTAATGTTTACTATGATTAAGAATTAATGAGTGATTTGTAATAACAAATCACGTATATATTTTGTTAGTATATAAGTTGTTATTAACAACTTATATTTATGGATATATTATTTGGTGATATATTGTTATAACAATATATCACGAATAGATTATTGTTGTAGGAGATATTTGAGGAATTGGAGTTCCTCATATTTAGGAGCAATCTCTCCTATACATATGTAGTGTATGTAGAATGAAATGAATGGAGTCTATTCAAGATATTTATTCTGCTGTACATTCTGATCCAATTACTATATATGAAGTCAAGTGTAAGGAGAAATTAGTGTGTAGGTTGAAAAAGAGCCTATATGGGCTCAAGCAAGCTCCAAGGTAATGGTACTTGAGGTTTGATATTTTCATGCATGAGCATAGTTTTTGAGATGTGAATCTGACCATTGTGTTTATTTCAAGAATCTTGAAAATGGGAGCTATATTATTTTGTTATTGTATGTGGATGATATGATTATGGCAGGATCTACTATGCAGGGCATTGGTGAGCTTAAGGGAAAGCTAGCTCACACATTTTCTATGAAGGATTTAGGAGCTGTAAAAATAATCCTTGGCATGTAAATACACAGAGATAAGAAGAACAAGAAGTTGTGTTTGTCTCAAGAGGATTATATCTACAAGGTGTTAAAAAGGTTTAAAATGAAAAATTCAAAACCTGTAAGTACACCTATGGCCGAACACTTCAAATTGAAAAGAAATCGGTGTCCTTCATCACATGAGGAGGTCAAATATATGAAATGAGTGTCATATGATTCAGTAATTGGGAGTCTCATGTATGTTATGTCTCGTACCAAACCATACATTGCACAAGCATTGGGAGTTTTGAGTATATTTGTGGCCAATCCATGTAAATAACATTGGAAAGTAGTCTAATGGATACTCGGGTATTTGAGAGTGACATATAGTATGTAATTATGCTATGGAGGTTTGGGTATTTCTTTATGTGGCTATGTTGATTCGTATATGGTGGACATTTAGACGGTAGAAGGAGCACTAGTGGATATATTTTCATAGTAGGTGGGATGACAGTTTAGCTAGATATTAAGATTTTAGAAGGTTTTCACTTTTTCTACTACAGAGGAAGAGTGTGTGCAGCTACAGAGGCTAACAAAGAGATGATATGGATGAGCAAGTTCATGGAAGAGTTGGGAAAGGATCAAGATGATTGCAAATTATTTAGTGACAGTCAAAGTGTAATTCATTTGGAAAATAACTCAACATTTCATTCTAGAAAAAAACACATTCAGTTGAGATATCACTTCATACGATAGGTATTGGAGGATGGGAAATTGAAACTAGAGAAGATTCATACAAGTGAGAACCCTGTGGATATGCTAACGAAGCCATTAGCAAAAGATAATTTGGAGATACACTCCACTTATATTGGTATTTGAGTTTGAGACTTGAAGAGGAAGAAACAAAGCTAAGGAAAGGATCCAAGGATCCAAGAATGACATTGTATAGGTATAGTGTAGTAATTTATCTCCAAGTGGGAGATTTTTGAGTTGTGGAGCTCAATTACTTATGTTTAGTATGCTTTATCACTTGATGGAAAAGAATAATAACCAAAGATCGATTATGTAGGGACAGACATCGGTCACCTAGGACAAACATTGTTCAACAAAGAAGGAACCACCATTGGTTAGGGATAAGCGCATCGATTACCTATTTATGAGTGTTTTATTTAACTCATGGGAATTGAATCTAATAATAGTATTAAAGAAAATCTATTAATTGTAATTACATGAATGTTGAGTAGATAAAGTGTGATATTTAGCGAGAAGGCACACAGGATTTTTACACGTGAGAACAAGGCACATTCAAAGGTGTGAAAGGATAGGAAAGGACATGTGCACGAAAGACAAGGATTGGTTCAGGACTTAGCCATTTTCACATGTATGGGCTATTTTTGGAGATATCGTACAGAGCACACAAAATAGATAAAGACTTGCGTGACACACATAGGCTATTTTTGGAAGAGTGGATACTAAGCTCTTTACATGGGTTTGAACTAATAACATAATTTCTACTACCAGTTAGCTAGAAGAGGTCTATTATTAGCGCACTTGCATATATGGCTATTATCTTGTAAAGGCAGATGATTATTTTCAAAATGTAACCTATTTTAGGAATTGTGTAAGTAGTGAAGGACGATTCCCCACTCTTATAAATATGTAGTGATCTATGTAGTATAGGAGGACTATGTGTGATAATTTAATTGTTGTGAGATTATATTGCTAGATATGATGCGTGCATGAGCTTATGGTATTACTCATTGTAATAGGATTATATGTATTTATTGTGTTTAATATACTAGAGTGTATTGGTTGAATCGAGTATTGATCATGGTTATAATTGGTTCTTGCATGATTCACTTCATTATGGATATTATTTAAATCTATCACTCTTTAGATCTATATCTGGACATGCTCGTAAAATGCTATATTAATTATGGATCTGAATGCATTAATTCTTCATCATGCTAACATCTTGTAACAGAAACCCTAAAGAGGGGCCTGGTACCTTTGCGCACTTGGTGAGTGCTCAGTCTAGGCTAAGTGATGTGCCAACGTGCCTAGGTTATTATTGGTAAATTATAGGCTGCATCATTGGTTCTATTTTTGGGACCTCTTTTTCCATTATTTTTAGGATGGTTTGTGATGAAGACATACCGGTTGACCCTAGTAAGTGTTGAGGAGTGGATATATGATCTAGAAGAAAAATACACATGGAGGTTCAACACCTGGATCCAAGTTTAACGCATGTTCCTAGGTGGACAGCAATTTTTATGGCGGTTTATATGAGATCTTCTTCACTATTTTTGCAGTAGAACTATATGAATGGATGGTTGCTTATGCGTATAAAAGGGATTGAGTATCGTACACTTATTTTTGTGCGGGAAGAATTTTATGCCTTCTATGATAATCTTGATCCGATTTGGAGACATGTTGTGGATACTTGGTTTCATGGTGTTCTGAACAACTATATTCTAGAGTACTCAATTTCCACTTATTCTTGACCAGAGGTAGCAGGATTCAATTTTTTACATTATCCCAATGGAACTTACCTGCAAGGCATTCCATCGGTGATCAAAATCTTGATGGTAACCCTGAACTTGGAAAGAAAACCAATGGCCAACTAAACCCCACCACGCACGGGGTAGGAGCAGTTTGGTGAAACATGGAAGACCTAACAAGTAAGTCATATAACAAGTAAGACCTAGCAAGAGTAAGTCATATAACAAGTACATCGATGGGGGAAAAAATTTCATTCAAGTGCACGAGAATTTGGCGGTGGTAACACTTCACAAAATGTAGGGGTGTAGTTCAATACTACTATTGAGACACAAGGAAGTACATATTCGGTCCATCTATAGCTACAAGTGGAGGATCAGGAGGTATAGGTGGTTCTAGTTCTAGTGGATCTAGTGGTTCTAGAGGTAGAGGAAACACAAGAGGTTCTGGATCAGGTGGGCAAGGTCTACACCAACCCCAAAATATTTACATGGATATGTCTCTTCATCTTCTAGAGTATAGGGGCATAGAAGATGCTACTAAACACATGCACATGTGTGAAATATTTTGGTGCATAAAGTGAATCATGGCTTCGAGCGCAGTGAAAGTCAATTTGCCACTACCTTATAAAGGCACGCATATATATGGTATAGAAAGTTTTACCTTGATCAGACTTACGTAGACTATGCAACTTTAAAATATGCTTTCCTTAAAGAGTTTCACATCCCTGAGTTTGAGTAGAAGTGTATGAGCGCACTCAAGGATATCAAGAAAGGCACTACTGAGAGTGTCAGAGAGTATGTTGCCCATTTCAAAACATTGTTATCTAAGTTTTCTTATGATATTCATGCAAGCCAACATGTGCAATGGTTCATTGGAGGTCTAATTACACCTTTTAGAAGGGCACTATCACATAAGACATACATCGACCCGGGTGAAGCACTTGAAGCATTTTATGCGTTGAGGCACTTAGAAGTATAGAAATTGGGGTGAGCCCATTTTTGGAAGCATAAATCACAGCTATGGCGAAGCAGTTGGAGAAGCTATCGACAAATTCAGCACATGAGACACACACGGGGATTTGGTGTATAGATTGTGAAGTGGAAGGTCACACCAAGGATAGATTTCCCCATAGATCGGGGTGCTCATTGCTGCTAGACTCTAAGATATGTCATTTGAACCATGATGCTAGCCCATTGTCCATTTTTAAAATGAGCAATAAGGAAGAAAATCTATTGCTACCGTAATAATTGTAGGTCCACAACTCACGACACGGAAGGCTGCCGATTGATTGGTCAGATCCATGATGCTATAGATATTGGTTTATGAAAGATAGGAGTATCAAATAACTCTAAAGTCAAGAATGAGGATCAGGATCGGGATCACAATCAAGCGCACTATGATCGGAATGCAAGGAATTTTGAAAGAGGTCATGGAAAAGGTTGAGGATACCATGGGGGATTCATAGGATAACGCTGTGGTGGTGGATGAGGTGATTTTCCTCATGGAACATGGTACCCTGTGGATCTCATGACCACTACTTGGTGTGAATTTCCTTAGAATATTACATGTTCTTTATGTGGAAATAATCATAGTTATGAGGAATGCCCAGACTTATATGAGCATCTTAGTAAGTAGCATAAACAAAAAACAATGGTGCAAGGATGGTTAGGATACAGTGCGCTATGGAAAATCAATGGATGCCCAAGTTGGAACCAGAATCTGAGGCATTTCCTATAAATATCACTACCCACGCTAAAGCTATGCATGCGAGATAAGCATTATAGTAGAAGCCTACCGTCACCAAGGAGGAAGTTCTAGATGCACGGTACCGAGATCCTATCCATCGAAGGAGGTTTATGAAACCATGGAGGTATTCACAAATTTTTAGGGTGAAATATAGTGTTTAAAGGAGCAATCACGGAAGATGGAGCCAAAGAAAGGAACAAAACGGTCCAATCTGATATGGATGACTTGAAAGAGGTGTGCAAGATGTTGTGCTAGGAGAATATTATTCCACTATTAGGGAATTGGTTAAAGGGAAACACTCCACGCGTAAGTATTGAGACTGGGTGGTAGATCCTGCATGCAAACCTTCCCCCCATAGCTTATACTATGACAAGGAAATCACTTTGAATGTTGTTGTGGATGGGTGGCTTTTGAGTAATATATTGATTAATACATGCATGGAAGTCAATGTTCTTACTTTATATACATGGGTACAAATGGGGAGACCTCCATTACAGCCATCTTCGAATGTACTATTCATGGCTAACCGGACTAAGGCCACTCCCATCAAATTTTTGAAAGATGCATCCATTACCATACAGGGGCCAAGTTCATTGGGGATTTTGAGGTTTTAGTGCTTGCAGAGGTAGATAGCTTCCCATATCTACTTGGGCGCCCTTGGTGCTATGCAAATAATGTTGATCTTTGGTTCAACAAGGGTTATATTAGTTTTGAAAATAAGGAGGAAAGAGTTATTATCCCTTTAACAGATGGAAAATATGCACCCTATGTTGAGCCTTTGAGTGATGAAGATCTAAATAGGATTTATGTACTTTTAATCTGAGACCTAGAGGTACTTGAGCCATCTAAAGAAGGAATCCTTCAATGGGAAGATGCACATCTATCAGCAATAATACAATTATTTCTTTTAATAATTGGGCTCGTAGTACTTCCGAGTTGGTAGGGCGTGAAGTAAAGATCCCATTCAGCACAGGATAATAGACCAAGTTATATCACGAGAATAAGTAATAACTTGGTACCTCATTACACTGGAGAAGGAGATCATATAGTGTTTCTACACACCATGGTGGAATAATGGATAAACCATTCAGAGAGACAGAATATGCTAGTATATACCATATGCCGACAACAATGTGCTAGTGGGTGGTTTATAAGGATAATCTGTAGGATGGAATGAAATTAGGATTTCTTCTACTAGGTTCTTCAAGAGCAATGCACCGCTCAAATATGCACTTATCATGGTAATCAACCTATTCAGCACCATGTTCGGTGAGTGTGAGAAACTCGGATAAAGGGGCAAGAAGCTTTACCACCTTCACTCTAGGTGCATAAATTTTATTCCACCTTACAAGGTTGTGCATGTGCTTGGTATGTCTATGCAGAAATCCATAGAGAGACTAGAAATTGGAAGGATTTGATTATAGGAATGATCCATATGTTTGAATATATTTTTACTAAACCTCTAGTAGCAGAGGCATTAAGGGTTATAAAGCACTTAAGTATGAGAGCTAGTGCAAGGAGGAAGAAATCATTTAGGAGTTGTTTGATGAAGAAGACTCAGAGCACAATTTGTCTTGAAGAAATAGAGACAAATGACACACTAATTAAAACATGCTTTCCGTGTGAAGGAAAAAGGAAAGATGGTCTACTTAGTGGATGAAGAAGAAGTAGAAAATTTGGATGTAGAACATTCAACAGGTAGGCATGAGGTTTTGGATAGTGTAGATAAGACCACGCATGCCTATCATGAACCTATGAAAACAAAGAAAGTGAATATTAGATCAGATGCTAAGCCTAAGGAGGCCATAATTGGGGACTATTGGTCTGACTCTGAAGTGGAAAAAATCATTGAGTTACTACGAGATTATTAGGACTTATTCCTTGAGGATACCATGAACTCAAAGGCGTACATGAATCATTAGGATAAATGAAGGTAAATCTTAACGAAGTTGTGCACCTGGTCAGAAAGAGACCCTATGGGATGAACCCCAACTTACGTGAAAAGGTCAAAGAAGAAATTGAAAAAATGTTGAAGTCTAGAATCATTCAGCCCTTGGATGAGTCAGAATGGGTTAGCCCAATGGTGATCAATATCAAGAAGGATGGTTAGATTAGGATCTGTGTGGACTATAGGAGTTGAATGATGTATGTGTGTGATCCCTTTCCTACGCCATTCACCAAAGAAATACTAGAATACATTGAAGCACATGAAATATATTCATTTATACATGGATTCTCTTGGTATCATTAGGTTAGGATTGCACAGGAGGACCAAGAAAAGACTACTTTGACTCCGAATGGGGTAGATTTTCCTATACTATGATGTCTTTTGGTCTAAAAATGCACCTACTTTATTTTCGTGCATAGTTGTTCGAGCATTCAAATATTTTATCCACAACTTCTTCGCATGTTTATTTAGATGATTGGATGGTGTATGGACTTGTTAAAGATCATATTGATAATCTGCACTTAATTTTGAAAGATGTACACATCTAATTTTTTTGAACATCAAGAAGTGTGTATTTGCTACACCATTTGGCAATTTATTACGGCACATCATCCGGAAGGAAGGTTTGTTGGTTAATCTAACTAAGGTTGCGTCGTTATCGATGGAAGAGCCTACAAGTCAAAGTGAGGTGTACTGATTCTTAACTCACACTAGGTATTATAGAAAATTTATAAAGGGGTATGCTAATGTTCTATCACCCTCGGAGGAGTTACTAACGGGAAAAGGGACATTCTACTAGGGAGAACCGCAACAACATGCATTCGAGACATTGAAGGAGAAACTTACTACAAAACCTATTCTACACTTTCCTTCGTGGGACCAACCGTTTCATGTACATGTGGATGCCTCTGGCATGGCGATTGGCATGGTGTTGGATCAACCCAAAGAAGGTAGTATAGATCATCCTATCTGTTTTGCTAGAATAAATTTGACTCCTGCAGAGCAAAATTATACAACTATAGAGCATGAAGCTTTGTCAATGATCTATGTGCTACATAAGTTCAGATAGTACCTATTAGCAACATCATTTTTATTTTATACCGATCACATGGTAATAAAGTATTTGGTAAACAAGCTCATTTTACAAGGGCGCATATGCAAATGGGTACTTTTATTCCAAGAATTTGATTTCACAGTTGTGGTAAAACCAGGGAAAATTAATTGTTGACTAGACCATCTATCCATAATACAAGCTAGTAGAATAAGTGTATGCAATTGAAGATACCATACCTTATGCATAGTTATACATGTTACAATGCGCACCATTAGTTAGAAGACATTTTTTTATTTCTATGAATAGGTATGGCACCAGAAGGGATGAAATCCTTATAGAAGAAATAACTTGCTATTTGTGTGGCACCGTTTATGTTTATTAACAAAGTGACCTATACAAGTTAGGTCAGGATGAAGTATTGCACCACTATGTATTGGAACATGAGTGCACGAGATATCATGAAGGAGGTTCATGGTGTTATTACAGTGGGCACTATGTAGGTGACGCCACTACGTGTAAGATTATACTCATTGGATTATGGTGGGAGACCCTGTATAAAGATTGTAAGGCATATTGCAAGGCTTGTGATCACTGTTAGCACCTTGGAAAACCAAGTCAAAGAGATGAAATGCCTCTAATACCTATTACTAGTGTAGAACTATTTGAAAAATGGGCTATAGATTTTGTGGGTCCTATTTCACCATGACCATGCACAGGACTGAATGACGTTATATCATCACTAGAATATATTATTTAAAAATTTTCGTAGAAGCATCACCTATAAAGGATTGTACAACAACTACAATAAAGTGAGGTTTATATGGGAAAATATTATTACAAGGTATGGATGCCCGTTGAGTTTGACTAGTGATAGGGGCACACATTTTCGAATGAGACAATCAAGTATTCCATTAGATGAATTCATGATTGCACACCATATCATCCTCGGGAAAATGGGAATGTTGAGGCTTTAAACAAGATTTTGAGCGAAATTGACAAAAATTGTGATGTTGGAAGAAATTATTGGGATGATAAATTTTCTACAAAGTACTTTGGGCGTATAGAACAAAATACAAGTGGTTAAACAATCCCATGCCTTTTCATTGGTGTTTGGCGTGGCGTAGAAGAGTTCATCCTATGGAACTCACGTTACCTTATTTACATATTGCATGCACTAGAGGTCTATTTGATGAGAAATCATTAGAAGAATGAATAGACAAGTTGATAAAGTTTGATGAGCGATGAGTAATAGCACACTGGAGTCGAAGAAAGAAAAATCCAAGTAGAAAGCATGGTATGATAGGCACATTAGGGAAAAAAATATTGAGAGAGGACAAGTGGTGCTTCTTTAGGATTCTAAGTTTCTACACCATCCAAGAAAACTTTTGAAGTACATTGGTTGGGGCTGTATGTTATCACTCACATACTTGAAATAGGTTCTTTCCATTTATAAACACTTGATGGAATATGGTTACCCGGTTACTTCAATGGGAGTAGGCTGAAGCCCTACTATAAATAAGTCTTCTTGGTGTTTGTAATAAGGAAAATTTTCCATTTAGATTAGGTTTTTAATTATGTATTTCCTTCTTCGTTGCTATGCTTTTTCAATTTAGTTGGTGTTTTGTGAAATAAGTGCATTTGCGTGCCAGAAGCTAATTACCATTTGCAGTATTTTTATGCACAGAGGACTACACATACCATTTATGTGGGGTGGTTATTGAAAAATGGGTACACATAAAGGAATAACTTGCTACAGTGCTAGTCAAGTTTGAAGAGTTGGTGAATAGAAGATTGCTTCCAAATAAGGACCATAGATGGAGATAAATGAAGGAACAGTATAACGCGAGGTAAGTAGTGGCCGTAGAGACTACCAGGAGAAGGCACAGTGACGAGGTACTCAGGTGCATGGAAGCACGCTGAAGAGAAGCTTGTAGCCAAAAGGTAGGAAGGTGCACTAAAAGGTTATAGCTGAGGCACGAAGATGTACCGCATAGAAAATATGAAAAGGGTCAATTAATGAGGATTATTGGTAGGTGAAGGAGTAATAAATGCACTAAATTTTTCAAAATCTATATAAGGAAGGGATATGAGTTCATTTTTACTATTGTAAATTGAAAAAATTTGAATGAGCCAAGTGCAAAGCGAGTTGAGTGAATCATGTTGAGGTGTGGAGAGTGTGAAACTAGATGTGGAGAGCAGATTTATGTGCAAAAGAAGCTTACGGCCCCATTAGTGAAGGGTTTGAGAAAAGTAGAGTGTTGTGAAAGAGCTAGGGCATGCCATTTCAACTAGGGCACATGGATTCAAGCTAGGTTTTTGAACTTGCTCATTATAGAAGGTAGAAGGAAAGATTTTGCACACTACAGAGGATAGAAAGTTGTGATTTATAGATGGCACTAAAGAAATCACCTACCATAGGAGCCAAAGGGAAGAAGAAAGTGGAAGTAGAGGTTGAAATTTCTCATGAAAGTAATTTCTTTGAGATGCAATACCCAAAAGGTGTGATAGTGGGAAAATAATGGGATTATTAAGTCAAAAAGTGCAAGATAAGTGATTATAAGCACCGCACATCGGATAAAAAAAGGAATTGGACGTATTATTGAGTACAAAGAAGAAAAAGTGCACAACATAAGACATGTCGGTGTATGATGACATTGGAGAGAAGTTTCAAGAATATTGGAGTTTATCAGGTTGTACGAGCTCCCATATTTCGGAAAGTATGACCTTTATATAAGTGGTGATGAGCGGGGTACATGAAGACCTTTTCTATTTCTTCGAGGCATAGTAAGGATTATAGCTGCTCGATATCAACTATAACATTATTAAAGGGCATAGGAGTGGACCTAAATAGTGATTTAACATATAAAGTGACGATCCTAGAGACATGGAAGGAGTTAGGGTATACCAAGGGTCTGTAGAATGAATATCGACAAATTGAAGAAATATCCAGTGGTACAAACAACTACACATCTAGTGACCAAATTGAATGATCAAGAGAGATGGTCATAGGTGAATACAATGTGGCTACACATTGCAAGGAGAATGTCATAGGGAATAATTTACAACATATCAGGCTACATTACAGAAACTATCATCAAGGAAGCGTGCACAAGTGAGAAAATCAATTTCAGCACTATCCTATTATCCCTTGTGTTTATGGAGATTGGAGTGCCCGATGGGCCAAAGAACAAGATCTGGGAGTACCCCATGCAAAATAAGTCCCTTGCAAAAAGATTTTATAAGTACTTGTGTGAAGGGTTAATGAGTTTTCCATTCAAGTAGAGGGTAGAGATGTGGTATGACAAGCTTCGTGCAGTATTCAAAGAGGAGTGGCACATCCCTAAGGAATTACCTTCGATGGTCGGAAAGGTAATGCATTTTGTGGTGTATCAACACTTCTACATCACATGATTTGTAATGAAGGATGGGACTTGGATCCTCCGGTGTAAAATTTCATATGCCTTCACACCGTGCTACTTCCAGGCATCATTCCATCATTTCAATAATGTGTGATGCCTGAATTTTTTTGCAGACAAGGTAGACTGTGACTACCACATGTTGTGTAAGACACACGTATATCTAGGTTAGACCGCCTACATTAAAGCTAATTTCAAACATAATAAGTATGATCCTGTGAGTTTGGTGATTAGAGATAGTGGATCAATGTTCATATATCTTCAGCTTAAGCCTAAGTTGGAGGGTAAAAAATATGTGGAGAATGAGTTCATGCTCCCAGGGACTACCTAAGGGTAAGCATACAAAGTGGATAATGTACCAGATCCGAATCCCACTGAACCTATAGAGGTAGATGATGAGGAGGAAGAGCGTGAAGAAAGTGGTGTCTTAGTACATAGAGGACGAAGGTAACCCTCGAAAATGGTAGAAGATGAGCACGCAAGTACTCCACCCTAGGCACAAGAAGAAGGAGATGAAGAATTGGAATTTAGAGTATACCCCAAGAAAATCAAATTAAGAGGGTGTTTAGATGGACAAGAAATCAAGGTGCTACTCCAAAATCAGTATGGATATCACCATGAATCTCTCCATAGAAGGAGATAGCTGAGAAGAGAAGGAGAAAATTGAAGCTGAATGAGGAGGTGGAGGATTCTGAAGAGAGCGTGCTGGATCACCTATATAACCAAAGGATGTGGAAGAGCCCAAGGATGAAGAAATGAAGGTTGAGGAAGAAGGGGTATAGAATCCAGAAGAGACAGAGCAAGATACTACTCAAGACATAGAGGATCCAACTCCAAACCTTGGCACTCAGTGCCTAAGGGGCTGAGATCAAGGAGGGCAAGTGGAGAGTATGTTGCACCTATTATGGTCTATGAGGAAGACATGATTAAAATTTTCCATGTGCGATTCCATAATATAGTGGTTCTTAAGGACTTATATGGATGGGAGTTGATGGAACCTGACATGGAAACCATGCACACAAGGAAACAATTGTCATGGTCCATGAAGAATCACATGGATGAGTCTAATTTTGATGTGTGTGAAGAGTCTTGTGTATCACGGAGGGTGAGAAAGGCACCACAGAATAGATTTATAACCATCAAACTCATGGTTATGTCTGATGAATAGGTGAGCAATGCCTTAGTAAAGGTGTCTACAGAGGTGGTGTGCAGGAATGTAGATAAATTTGCCACTATCAAAGCACTAAGAGAAGAGATCAAGGCCAAATATGTAGAGATTGTGCATTTGAAAGGAGAGAAGGACCTGAAATAGAAGAAGAATGGGGTCCTTATCGAATGGAAGAGGAGATTGGAGACCATGTCCTAAAAGTGAGACCACACTTGGAGTCCAAGGTACCTGAAAGGTTCCCTTTGGCTATGCACTATGTGTGTACCTTAGTCAATTTGGTGCTTGAGGATGGACCAGGTTCGAATGCTAGAACCAAAGGACCCTGATCGGGAAGAAGAGAGAGAAAAGGCTTCAGTAGTGTAAAATATTTCATCATACAAGGCACTACTCCAAACCTTGTGGGAGGAGTTGAAGAAAGTAGACCAAGCATTGAATATTTGTGCAGCTCCGGAGGTAGTCATAAGAATAAGGACCATGGTAGAGGACAATGAAGTCCTAAAGGAAATGAAGGATGAAACCTTGGGGGCATGGAGAGATTGGCACTGGTAAAGCAAAAGTGTGAGGCCCTTGCAGTAGCCTAGGAGCCCCATAAGAATAGGTTGGATGAACTTGGGAAACTTATAGCGTAGAAGATGGATCTTCTGGAAGGGAGAATGTCTGTAATGTCTAACATTATGTTAGTATTACAAAATGAAAAGGAAGAAATTTCCTAGGATGAGTTGGAGTCTATTGTAGTAAATATTCCAGAAAAGGAAAAGGCCATGCTGAATGAGTGGAAAAAATAGAGGTAGAAATAAAAGAAGAATATCCAGAACTAATTCTTCCAGTTGAAGCAAAGGATGTTACAGAGTAAATAATTATTATTTGTATAGTAATTCTTTACATTCATCCATTCCTTATTCTTTATTCATTCCATATTAAAAGGAAACCATTTTTGGGGTGGAAATGTAGTTTAGTGTGGGGTAATGTTGAGTAGACAAAGTGTGATACTTAGCAGAAGGCACACAAGAGGTTCATGCATGAGAACATAGCACATTCAAAGGTGTAGAAGGATAGGAAAGGAAACACATGCGAAAGATAGACTTGAAGAAAGACATACTAGTTCAATACTTAGCTTTTTTCACATGTATGGGATATTTTTGGAGATAGCGTGCAAAGCACACAAAATAGATAAATACTTGCACAACATGCATAGGTTGTTTTTGAAATAGCAACTACTAAGCACTTTGCATGGGTTCAAACTAATAACAGAATTGCTACTACTAGTTACCCAAAAGAGGTCTATTATTAGCACACTTGCATTTGTTTATTATTCTTGTAAAGGTGCATGACTATTTTCAGCATGCGACCTATTTTAGGAATTATTTAAGCAGTGAAGGGAAAGTCCCCACCCTTATAAATATGTAGTGATCTACTAGTATAGGACGATTATGTGTGAGAATTGAATTGTTGTGAGATTACGCTGCCATATCTAATGCGCGCATGAGCTTATGGTATCACTCATTGTAATAGGATTCTATGTATTTATTATGTTTAGTATAATGGAGTGTATTAGCTGAATCGAGTATTGATCATGGGTATAATTGGTTCTTACATGATTGACTTCATTATGGATAGTATTTAAATTTATTACTCTTTAGATCTATATCTGGACATGCTCTGTAAAATGTTATATTAATTATGGATCTGAAAGCATTAAGTCGTCATCATGTTAACATCCTACAATAGAAACCTTAAAAGAGGGGTCTGGTACCTTTGCGCACTTTGGTTGAGAAATTATTCTAGGTTGAGTGATGTGCCCGTGCACTTGGGTTATTACTAGTAAATTCTAGGCTGCATCAATGAATAATCTCCTAAGTTTATATAAGGTATATATAGCTTGGTATCTAGGGTTAGAGTAGTAAGAGGAGAGATAATTGATAATTATTGTGTAAAATAATTGTGAGAGAAAATTCTTGGAGAATAAGGATAATCTTGAGAGAGGGAAAGTACTATACATCATGAGAGGTGTGGAAGATTGTAAATCTTCATTGTATATCTTCTCGAAATCTTTAGATAATATATTTTATTGTTTCTTGGTGGACATAACCCACATTGGGTGAGCCACATTAAATCTGGTATTCATTTATAACTCTTATTTTGTATATTTCTTATGGTAGAATATCCACTTTTATTTCATGTATTCTTAGATCGATATATTATCCGTATAACCGGTGTGCTAACCCTAACATAAAACCAAGACTAGAGCTCCAAAACTGCTACAAGGGAGGTTGGTTTATGTCGGAATCAAATGAAGATGTAGTCCTAAAGAAGTATTAGGATGATATTGTTTCTTTGAAGTAGAAATTAAAAGGTATGGAAGATACTCAGTTGTCTATGAAAAATGAATTTGTTCGTAAATGTGGAGAAATTTAGAGAAATAAACATCTTGAAAATAAAAGTTGATAGTTTAAAAAGGAAAAATAATATTGGGTTACAAGCATGGAATTATTTTTCCTCTCGTTATGACCAACTGTCTCTTTGGAATAAGGAATTGGTCTAGGAAAATAAGAAACTTAAGGAAGAGGTTGAGTCAGGTTCAAATGCTAAGAAGAAATTAGAATCAATTGTTGAGTTTGTTTTTCCTCTAGCTTGAAAACTTCTAGCTTGTAGGAATCCCTCTTCAGTTTACAGTCTATTTCTTCAAGAATAGTTTTATGCATGGAAATTACAAAGGATATGTTGTGGAGAGCCCATGAGGCTCCGGATGGCAAAAAAATAGAAAGTTATCATGGGAGTACTAGAAAAATACAGAATATATATGAACTCTACCTTCATAACATGTTGGTTTCCAATGTCCCTGATTTCTTTATCAATTTTTCTGTGGGGGAGTTCCAATTAAAATATTTTCAATCATTGATTAGGAACCAGATTGTATGGGGTGAGAAAACAAATATTTTTAATCAAACAACTGGACTTTTGGTTTCTATATTAGGCCTACCCACCACAATGATGTCTCCATGAAAAATGATTTTAGGTCCTTATATTATCAAGATGGAATTGGAAAGAATACTTCAGAGATATTAGCCAAATGTGTTCAAGACTTTGAGATTTATTACAAAAAAATTTTGTGAAGCTCAGAAAGCTTGTGAAAAAGGTGGGACACTTTGAGATTACCATTAAAAATAAGGGAAGTGATCTCTCCACAAAACCTCAGTTGGAGTATGAGGAGAGGTGATGCACTTGTTGAAATCATTTGGCAATTGAAAAAAAAAAAAAAAGTGCAAAAGAATACAAGTAATGAATGGGTTGACATGTAAGTAAGACCTCCCCTTGTCCTCAGTCCCATGACTACTTGGTAGAATAATGTTTCCCAGTCTCATGATAGTTTCAAAGCATGGGAAGATGTTATCTTGGGAACTTAGGGGTGCAAAGGAACAAATAAGCAATATGCAAACAAATTCGAGGAGTATGATATGGCACAACATCTTGGACAAAGAGTAGGATAGAGATGAATTTTCATGAGGACATGTAAAAGGTAAAGTGCTTGGGAGATGATGAGTGCATAAATTGACTTATTATGTCTATTGATTTTATCTTAAATGTGTTAATTAATGCATGGGGATGTTCTAGATAGTTGTATCCTAAGTAAGATTGATGTATTTTCCTTATCTTGTCTCAAGTGAACTAATGACCACATGAATTCCCACTAACTTCCTTTTTGAGTGATTGGATGCCATGTGCATGTTAATGAAGTGTATTTTCTATCGATTTTGATCTGATCACAATCAAAGAGGTGAGTCCTTTGCCACTATGCCATTCTGAAGGATTTTCTCATAACAACCTACAAACATGGACCTTGTTTTTAGCTATATTATAGGATGTCATTGAGACTTCATGATGTTGCTATTTAGTTAAAAAAAATGCCTATAATTATGGCACGTTCAGAATCGATTGTTTCTATAAGACACCTCTTTGAAATTATTTCAAAGTTAGTAGTTAGTAATTTTTCAATATAGTTCTATATACCAGTTAATAGTTATTTTCAGTCTTATGACGAAGTATTTTCTGAACTCATTTGAATCAATATAATATATGTTGTTTTGAGTATCTATTGGTCTTAAGTACCTCAATCTTGAAGGATAGAAATGGACCACTACACCGAGGATATTGGAGGGTCGATGTTTCATGCATGATCATTATTCTTGATGAGTCTAAGTTTCAGTACTTTGATTCGAATGGTTATTTGAATGTAGTTTTACATTTCCTTGTTTTAGTTTATTTCCTTACTTTCATTACAATTCATGTGAGAATTTCAATTCAATTAATCATTTCCTTTGAAAGAATTTTTACTACAAAAGTAATGTTGTTTGAGTATATTAAATGCATTTCCTAAATTTTGTCTTTCCTTTCAAGTACTTTAGAACTGTATTTACTTTCCGTAGTGTAGAAGAGGAACAAGAGATCATTAAAAACTGAAACCCCCCAAAGAGAACCACCAAAACAACTAAATTACATACAACTTCATTACATACAACCTAGGACACAACCCTGGTTTTAGAATGACACCAAAAATTGAATCTATTGGTTAAATGATTGGAAATTACAACGACCCATCACCTCATAAAACCCTTCACATCCATATTGTAAAATCTCAAATATATAAAGGTTCCTCCCCTTCTAAGGTTGGAAATTGTGAATTAGCATCCCTAAGTCTTCTTTCCTTAAATAATTCTATTGTTGTACCATCCAAAGGTGTACATACTAACACCCGTGTTTCATACATGGACATGATTAATTGGTTTCATAAATATTTGTGAGCCCTTGAAAACAAGGTAAGAGGTTGTAAGGTTGTTGTGGATGATAGCAACTTGGAAACTAAATTTTGGGAAAATGTTGATAATAGTATTTCTATTATTGAGGAGTTCAAGGTGATAAAAACAAGCATTATGACCTAGTTTTCCTTCACAAGTTTGTTATAGACTTTATCTCTCTTCAAGTTTCTCGGGATGATGTGACACAAGAAGTTCACCATTTAAAGGGGATAAAAAAGGAAAAGGAAAACCTCAAGGAAATTACAAGGTAGGTGAGCCTCATGGGAATAATCATAAGATTCTTCTTCAAGGGATGAATAAGATATAAAAAACTTACAAATATCCCTAAGTAGAATATGGTAGTTTGCTACTTTTCCCCTCTATTTGGGGTGGTTTTTGCATTGTTTTTCATGTGTTTTAGCTACATTTTTCTATTATTATTTTGATTTAGTTGGTTCTCAGTGTTTTATCTGGATATCAAAACCTTTTTGCCTAGGTAGGGTCCCAATCAAAAATCCCTTTTACCCTTATCTAAAAAATATTTAGCGTATGAAATTTGACAAATTGATAAAGTAACATACATCTTGTAACAAGTTATGACACATACCATGTTTGAATTTTCAAGATTTATAGCATCTTGTATAATGGATGTGTGAATTTGTAACTATTTGGTTGTTTTCATGTGTATGACATATTGTTTGATATGTGTGTGATTGTTTCATTCAACATATTTTATTGAGAGAAGTATTAATGTTTGTAATTAAGTGTGTAGGATACATGTACACGTCATAGGAGAACATGGGACTTAGGGCTTGCACCTCCAAGATTGCATAATAGGTCATTTGGGAAAAATTATCCTTCCATTTTTGTTCATTTTTACATTACATGTCATGGGATAGGATGGAAATATGAAATCCATCATTGTGCATGTATGTTATTCATTTGGCTTGGTCATCATAGTTTGTTGTCTCTTTTGAAATAATCTAGTGTTAATTAATTCAACCCTTGTTAAAGTCATTTTAGGGGACTAACGGTCCCCACTTGTGTTAATGGTGTTTTTTTTTTTGTTAACCATGTTTAAGGAAGTGTGGGACTACCTAATAAAGGGTTAGGTGGGCCCCACCACCTCTCAAAGTGGTCCACTTTTTCCAAGCCCGAAATCGGCTAAAAGGACAATTTAAAAGGGTTTTTACCCATTAGGGGTCTCATTTACATAAAAATGGACCCCTTAGACCCTACGTATGGGTAGGGGACCTTTTACAAGGTTAAAATGGTATTTTCCCTCCCATTTGGGCTTCTCTTGTCCCTAGCTTCTTGATTAAATTTTTTTGTGTGCCCTCTTAGCATTTTGTGATAAAGATTATTTTTAATTCTATAAAGATTTTATACACTCCCTCATTTAAGACCCATGTCTTATGCATGATGGATACTTGAGGGAATATTGGATTTGAGAGGGAGAAGGGTGACACATGTCACCCTATCATTGGTGAGGATCTTTGAGATTTATATTTTTATTCCTTCTTTTTATAGGGGTAAGGACTTTAGGACCTGATTTTGCACTTGGAAGTTTAGAGGAGATCTTGGAAAAGAGTTAGAGCTTGGAGATCTTGGCATTGATTTGGAAGTTTATCATCTTAGTTAAAGGTAGGCCTTTCAACCTCTTTTTTTTTTGAATGTGTAAAGGAGTATTGAATGGCTTTCTTGTTAGTTTTATTAATTATGTTTGTTGTATTGTGTAATGTATGTGGTTATTTTTTTATTTTCCTTCTATCTCACTTAAGATGGACTTGGAGTGTTGGGTAAGAAGGAGTAAACCCCCACCTTATCCCACATGGATTGATGCATAAGCCATGCTGGGGTTTTTATTTTTTTCTTCCTTCCTCATATGGTTGGTGAGGAGATGATATTTCATATCGGTTGAAAAATCATCTCCTTCCTTTCCAAATAAATCTTACAAGGTTTGAAAAAACTTGGAAAGGACAATGCTTGGAGTTGGGATTTGGAGGTTAGGAGATGTTTGTGAGTATGGTGTTATTCTTGGAAATTTATAAGGTATGGAATATAAATTGATTGTAATGGGCATACTTTCCCCTCTTCCCCTTCTTGAAAATTATTGGAACTTCTTCCTTGTGATTTGGTCCTTGGATTATTGGTTATGGTGTGTGTGTGTGTGTGTGTGTGTGTGTGTGTGTGTGTGTGTGTGGGCGCGCCCGCGCGCACACATGTGTGTGTATGTGTGTTATGTAAACGTGTGCACATATGTGCATGTGTGTGTATGTTTTTTTGCATGTGTTTTTGTGTGTCTTCAAAACTCTTGTTTACCCCCTTGTTTTTCATATTCGGGGCATGTAGCCTCTCTCTCCCATGGACTTGGAGGTAGGCTACCATGTCCTCCACTTTTGGAGATGGCATGTAATGATTCAATTTCGTTAGATAGAAAACCAAGCCACTTCTCTTGCAATTTGGATTCCTACTACGTGTTCATGTTACATGTTTTTTGGATCCTTTTTAATGGAGTTGGAGCTCTTTCCTTGTGAAAAAATAAATGTTGGTTTGAATCAAATATTAGGTGTGTTATTACAACTAAGTGGGAGACTTGTCCACTTGCATTTTAAAGTTATGTTTTTCATGTAATCTTGTTGTGAAGAAGAAATGAAAGTTTTGTGTTGTATTATGATGGAAAGATTTGATATGAAATAAGGGATCAAATATGTGGAACAATCCCTCACAAAATCGCAACAATAGAAACTAATATGCAGAAACTATTAGAGATCTCAAATAAAAGTGCAAAATAAAATAACACAACAAAAGAGATAATATTTAACATTGTTCACCCAATTTGGGCTACGTCTACCAAGAATCACTTACTCGATTTTATTACATGCCACCACTCTCTCAATATAATATCTAGATCTGTTTGGAGCTATGCTCAACGAACTCTACATAATTCACACCCAAATTTAGACACATCTGCAATGTTACATTTTAATTACCTACCATATGTACAAAACCACATAAGTAGACAATTTTTCAAGCAATTTTACAAAACCGTGGGTATCAAAACCATGGGACAAAACCGTCCCATAAACCTATGGGTCAAAATCCCATCCATATGAGAAAAGCACATTTCTCGGTATATTGGTAACATTTTTTGAGGCCAAAAAAATCCCACCCATACGAGACAACTTTGGAAAGTGTACAGTCTTCAACACTTTCACACATGAAAATAGGCTCCACAACCTAACAATCTCCCACTTGGAGACTAGTTTTCTTCTGAGCAAGCTTCTTAACCCTTCACTAGTTTCGTGAAGACCAACCAAACCTGATCACAACTTCATTTTTTCCCTTATGACCACCTTGGTCATCATGTCTATAGGATTTGAACTAGTATGAATCTTCTCCATATTCAACTTCTCTTCCTCCAAATTTTTCCTAATGAAATGGTACCTTAACCGTATATGCTTTGTCCTAGAGTGGAAAGCGAGTTCTTAGCTAGGTGTATAGCACTCTAAATATCACTATGCAACTTTCCTTCTTCCCGCTTATGCCCTAACTCCTCAAGAAATTTATGTAACCAAATCACTTTTTACTTTCCTCTTTGGTAGTAACATACTTAGCCTCCGTGGTTAACAAATCCACCAGCTTCTATAGTCATGAAATCTAGCTCACTGTTGTCCCACCTATTGTGTAAACATAACTTGTCATGTTCCTCCTGTTGTTTACATCTCTAGCCATATCTAAATCTACATAACCGTAAAAAGTGGTGTATGATCCACTTGTAGCAAAAAAATATGTCCACATGGTCCCTCTCAAATACCAAAGGATCCACTTTTCGCTTGCGCCAGGTGATCTCTACTTGGATCACTCATAAATCTACTCACCGTTCCCACTTTGCATGGGAAATATAAGGCATGGTGCACACCATATAATACATCAAACTCCCAACCACCGATGAGTAAGGTACCTTGGACATCTGGTCTCTCTCCTTCTTTGTCTTGAGATACTACTCCTTTGATAACTTGAAATGGCCTATCAAAGGAGTCCCACTTGGATCATCATGTCTACAAAATTCTAACTAGTATAAATCTTCTCCAACTTCAACTTCTCTTCCTTCAAAATTGTCCTGGTGAAATGGTACCTTAACTATATATGCTTTGTACTAGATTAGAAAGCGAGTTCTTAGCTAGGTGTATAGCACTTTGTGAATATCACTATGCAACTTTCCTTCCTCCTGTTTATGTCCTAACTCCTTAAGAAATTTCTGTAACCAAATCATTTCTTTACTTTACTCTTTGGTAGGAACATACTTAGCCTCTGTGGTTGACAAATCCACCCAAGCTTTCGTAGTTGTGAAATCTAGTTCACTATTGTCCCACCTATAGTGTAAACATAACCTATCGTGTTCCTGCTATTGTCTACATCTCCAGCCATATCGAATCTACATAACCACAAAAAGTGGTGTTTGATCTATTATAGCAAAAAACTGTCCCCATTGTGCCTCTCAAATACCGAAGGATCCACTTTACTTCCTGTCAGTGATGTCTACCTAGATCACTCATAAATCTACTCACCACTCCCACTGCATGGGCAATATCAGGCCTGGTGCACACCATGGCATACATCAAACTACCAACCACTAATGAGTAAGGTACCTTGGAAATTTGGTTTCTCTCCTGCTCTGTCTTGGGACACTACTCCTTTGATAACTTGAAATGGCCTGCCAAAGGAGTCCCAACCAGTTTAGCATCCTGCATATTAAACCTCTCCAAGACCTTCTTAATGTACTCTTCCTAAGATAGAATTAGCTTCCATTCCTTCTGTCCCGAGATATCCTCATACCAAGGATTTTTTTGGTTCCCTCGAAATCCTTCATAGAAAGAATTCACATAGCTACTTCTTGAGTAGTTTTATTTCCTACATGTTTTTACTGCAACCAACATGTCATCCACATACATACACATGATAATATAACTGTCATCCTCAAATTTCTTTGTATACACACAATGGTCAAAATGGCATCTAATATAACCTTGATCCATCATGAAGCTATCAAATTTCTTATACCATTGATGTGGATCTTATTTCAAGCCATACAATATCTTCTTCAGTTTGCACACCATCTCCTCTTTACCTTTGACCTCATAGCCCTTTGGTTGCTACATATATAGATCCTCCTCCAAATCACCATGGAGAAATGCAATCTTTACATCAAGTTTCTCTAAGTGCAAGTCTTATGCTACAACTATTCCAAGAACAGTTCTAATAGAATTCATTTTTACTACAGGAGAAAAAATCTCATCAAAATCTATACCTTTTTTCTATGCAAACCCCTTGACCACCAACTGGGCCTTGTATCTTTTCTTGCCTCCTTCCTCTTTGACTTTAAACACCCACTTGTTCTATAATGCTCTTTTTCCTTTAGGTAGCTTCACCAAATCCCATGTCTAGTTCTCCATGAGAGCCCGATGCTCCTCATCCATGGATTGATCTCACTTCTTCCTGGCATGTCCCTACATTTCTTCATCAAATCTCTTTGGATTTCCATTGTCACTAAGTAATAAATAATAAAGAGAAGGAGAAAACCATTCAGGTTCTCTTCTTCCCCTCAAGAGCTCGTCAATATAGGAGTTTGGGGTTCCTGTTGAGGAGGTTCCTCAACTAATTCATGTGTCACTTTCCCATCTGAAAGATCCTCTACCACTGCATATTCTTTCTTGGATTCTTCCCTTTTTTCTTACAACTACTACTTATACATGAATTTCTCATTAAAGACCACATCCCTAGATCGAATTATTTTCTTGTCCTTAATACTCCAACATTTATATCAAAATTCATCACCACCATAACCAATGAAAGTACATTTTTCTGATTTATCCTCTAGCTTGGTCCTATCATCCTTATCTATATCAAAAAACACCTCACATCCAAAGACTCTAAGAAATGAATAATCAAATTTCTTACCATATCAAGCCTCCTCAGGAGCCTCCATCCAAAAAGAAATAGGAAGTCTTGCATGTAACCTCATGCTTCTAGCACATTCCATTATTGTTTTGTTCATCCTTTTTGACACCCCATTCTGTTGTAGAGTTCTTGGAACCATATTTTTCCTATGGATTCCATTCTTAGAATAGTAATCATCAAATTCATTGCTGCAATACTCCCCTCCATTATCTGACCTGAGACATTTTAGCTTAAGACCTATTTTATTCTCAACCAAGGATTTCCATTTAACAAAAGTGTCAAATACATCATATTTGTTTCTAATACAATAAACCCAAACTTTCCTTATTGCATCATCAATAAAAGTAACATAATAACTTGAACCTCCAAGAGATGATGCCTGAGTCAACCCCCACACATCAGAGATCACCAACTCTAACTTACTCTATTTATTTTTAGGTCCAACCTTGAGAAAAATTGCTCACTTATGTTTCCCATATATGCAATCCTCATAGAAATCCAAACCTATTTCTATATATCCGAGAAAATCCTTCTTTATGATCTCCATGCCCTTATGGATCATATGACTGAGCCTATAGTGCCATAATGTTGTATCTACTTTTGAAGCCACTAGATTACAAACATTAGTGCTATAAGTGGTTAAATACAAGGTTCCAACCTTCTTACCTCTTTCCACCACAAGAGCACCCTTGGTAACCTTCTAATATTTTTTTGTGAATATTACAAAGACAACCATAACTTCCCACTATCCCGCCAATATCAAATTTCATTTTAAAGTAGGAACATGTATGACATCCTTCAATAGCCATGTATTCCCATTCTACATTTTAACCTGAATAGAACCTTTTCCAACTATACTGCAAGGCTCATCATCACCAAGAAAAACATGCCCAAAATCCCCTTGAACATAATAAAAAAAATAATGCCTTTGTGGAGTAGCATTGAAGGAAGCCCCTGAATCTAAAACCCAAGATTCAACAATATTGTGTAAAGAAAGAATCAAAGCATCCTGACATACATTATATGTTACCAAATTTGACTCCTTGTTTTCTTCCTGTTGTTTCTTCTTGTCCTGAAGCTCCCAACAGTGATTCTTTGCATGCCCAAACTTTCCATAGTGCCAACATACTATCTTACTTTTGGATTTTGACCTTGCCCAATATTTTGAATTTCCATGGCTTCCTCTATTCTTTTGTCTCCCTCTAGTTTCCACTGTCAAATCATTCTGTAAGTAGAAGATTCTCCATAGCTTTTTCTTTGCATTTCCTTGCTTAGAATCACCCCGAAAACATCCTCAAACTTCAACTCGAGTTAGATGGAACCGAGAGTTGCTTGCCACCATTACCGGGTTATTTCGACTCTCAAGTAAAGAGCATAATTAATAAATCCCTAAATTCTTCATCAAATTCTATTATAACAGAAGCTAGCATGTTTACAACCATATTAAAATAATTTAAATGATCTGCTATTGAACCATTCTTAGACATTTTCATATTAAACAATTTTTTCATCAAAAATGTCTTATTAGAGGCAGAGGGTTTTTCACACAACTTTCGTAATGCATCCATTAGTTATTTTGTAGTATTTTCCTTTGAAACATTACATAATACCGAAGATGCAAGACACAACCAGATTGTCCCAAGTGCCTTCCTATCCAAAGAAATCCCATTCCGCATCTATCATGCTTGAGGGTTTTTCACCTTATCAAACAACGGAATATACATATCCTTTCGATAAAGGTAATCTTCCATCCGCATTTTCCAAAGAATTAAATTCTTCACATTGAATTTATCAACCCTTGATCTTCCATCATTTGTCATAGCTACCACTCAAGCTAAAACCTTCCCTATGATTCAACACTTCAACAAACCAAACCAGGATCGATACCAATTGATATGAAATAAGGGATAAAATATGTGGAATAATCCCTCACAAAATCATAAAAGTAGAAACTAATATGCAAAAATATTACAGATCTCAAATAAAAGTGCAAAATAAAATAACACAACACAAAGAGACAATATTTAATGTGGTTTCACCGAATTTGGGCTACGTCCACCAAGAATCAATTGCTCATATTTTATTATAAGCCATCTCTCTCTCAATACAATACCTAGATCTGTTTGGAGCTATTCTTAACAAACTCTACAAAATTCACACCCAAATTCAAACATGTCTGCAATGTTACATTTTAATTACCTACCATATGGACAAAACCACATAAGTAGACAACTGCTTAAGCAATTTTACAAAACCATGGGTATCAAAACCATGGGCAAAAACCATCCCATAAACCTATGGGTCAAAATCTTGCCCATATGAGAAAAGCATGTTTCCCGGTATATTGGGAATTTTTTTTCAAGGCCAAAAACAATTCTCGGGTGTTATGCCCCTTGACCCTTACTCGGGGCCCGCCCTGGCCTCGAACCCCAGTGAGACAACTGTGGAAAGTGTACAATAATCTTAGTGTATAGTCTTCAACACTTTCATACATGAAAACATGCTCCACAACCTAACAAGATTTTATTGTATTCCTATCTCAAGATTGTTTTATGGAAGGGAGAGAAAAAATTGTTTTATTATAGGGAATATACTCAATTTTATAATGATATTGGGTTGAGATTTAAACTCTTGATTTTGTATTAAGAGGAATCATTTTCATTATCACCTTCAAGAGTACATGTTTTAAAATAGAAATTATATTTACAAAAGTTAGTAATCTTATAAATCATTCTTGTGGTCATTATTATTATTCATGTTGAGAGAAGGAAAAGCATAATTTTTGTAGTATAATACTTGTTTCCAAATCTCCACTAAGATTTGATGTTGCGTAGATGTAAGATGTAAGAATTTTCCTAGAAACTTGAATAAATTTGTAACTCACATGTTTATTTTTTTAGTTAAAAATTCTAATTTACAAGAGAGAGATAAAATGTATTGAAAAAATACACTAAGCTGTTTTATAGTGTATTATTTACAAGTTTATCAAGTTTTTTTCAAGAGAACATCCAACAAGATGATCCATGGATTTCCTAAGGTTATCTCCTATTTGAGCTCAAAATGAATTATCTTATCCCTTCTTGTTGTAACATTTCTCATCTTGTTTCCTTGGCTTGGTAGGAAAATGTATGTAACTTTGTTTATTATCACCGTCTTCTTTCCCTTTAAAAGGTTAATTTTTTTGGTACACCCGATCTAGTTCAAAGTTGGAGTGGCATTTGAATAAAATTATTGTGAATATTAAATTTTTACCAATTTGTTTTTTAATAATTGAATATATGTTTCGAAGGGAAATAATACTCTCTAAATTTATAATCATGGCTTTCTTTATTGTTTTTTCGTTATATGCAATAAATAAAAAATTTATATTAAAGAAAAATAAATAATGGGGGGGTTGGCTAGGCTTTCCCAAAACCTCCACTCCTATCAATTATGGGGCTCAGCCCTATATACATGAACCTCACCTTCCATTAAATCCTTGTCTTTTTCATCCTAGGCATGGCCTCCTTATGAGAACATCCATATTTAGAGTGCGAGACACAATGTGGTTAAGAGTGGTTATTCCATTGTCTTAGGCTCCTACTCATATGTTCGCCCCATGTATGTATGTATATACACACATTAGTGACCAACTTCTACAAAAAGTATTGACAAATTTTATATTAAGAAAAGATTTTCTTACATATATATATGAAAATATATGAATTTACATTGAGATATATGCACAAATCTAGGCATTTGAGCGGTGGGTATGAAAATAAACCTTATATGCAATGGATGTGAAGAATATTTAAAAAAATCCTCTCCATTAACTTTGAACTTGGTGGGTGGGCAAGAAAATAGTGGAAATTGGACAAATACTCTTCTTCCTCCATGAGATCCCCTTTAAAGAAAACTCGAAAACAAATAGAAGAGGAATGAGAGGAAATTATGGAGAAATGAAAATAAAGTTTGTAAAGGTATTTAGGGTTTCTAAAAATTTTCCTAATATCAATGGTGTGCAATCATATAATCATAGGGCTCTCA
Organism: Taxus wallichiana var. yunnanensis; assembly: GCA_018340775.1. Classification (NCBI taxonomy): domain Eukaryota; kingdom Viridiplantae; phylum Streptophyta; class Pinopsida; order Cupressales; family Taxaceae; genus Taxus; species Taxus wallichiana. The sequence goes on along the minus strand of CM031244.1, from coordinate 87,481,180 downwards.
ATAAACTTGGATATTCCCACTTGTCTAAGGGACCCACTAGGTTGACCTTTTCAATTTAAATTTTCTTACGGACTTCAATATTTTTAGCTTTGGGTAAATATTAAGATTAAATTTATAATTACTTAAAATTTTAATTGGTGAAAATGGGCATGGGTCCATTTGGTTGGGTCCAATGTCCAATTTAGCAAACCCAATATTTGATTAAACTTATCTAATTTCTTGTTTCTCTAACCTAAACTCCATGGTCGGGGATTTCATGTTTAAAAACTTAATTAGCCCTAACTAAACCTAAGTAATCACCTATGCCTAAATAGACAGTGGTGAATATTTAAATGGTAATATCATCTTGCACAAATGTTAACATGTTTTACCTTTATTTCCTTGTTTAAATTTAGCATTGCAGGTAACAATGAATTTATAAATCTTCCCTTATCTGGTGGGATCCTTTGTGGAAAAGACGTGTTTAACCTCTAGTATTGTATATTGAAAAAAAATGAATTCTTTATTCTCCTTTCATTAGTTGTTTTGGAGTGGTAAATTGGTGTAGAATCATTGAATTAATAACATTTAAAATGAGGGTGTTATAAATAATTATTTATATTGGTTAAAACAATACTTTGGTTTCATCTCTCTCCACAAAAAGTTACTTCTCAGCATGTATGTGAATGATTTCAAGTATTTTTGGATGGCATAAATAACAATTGGTATATACCTAGCCGTCCTAATTTTACTAAAGTTTTAGCATGTTATAACTCCAAGGTGATTAGCATGCCCTCTTGGTGAAAGGAGTAGTAATAAACTTAACTAGTCTTAATCACAATGGTTGTGAGATGTAATTATCACTTTAGATGATTTATTATATTTTTAGTGAAGTAAATTGATTTTTATCGATAATGACTTAATCATGTTTAAATCTTAAATAACATTAAAAAAATCCTCATTTTTACGAAGTTAATGGATCAATTTGATGGTTATTTTTGGGTCAACAATTATAAACATGACATTTGGTATTAGAGCTTGGTTTCAACACTGGGAAAACTAAGAATGATCAAGTAATATATTAATAATTTTTTATTGTTTTATTTTCCCATTCCATGAAAATGAATCCGCTAAAATTATTTTCTTCCTTCCTACATCAGTCGAATGTTCGAATGGGGCGTTGGACATCATACCAATAAAGTGACTATTTTGGAGAGCTGGTAGTGTTCACAAGATTTGTTATGACACTAATTTAAAAAATTAGCCTAGTAATCCATTGGTGGTTATTGGATCACACATTTTGTTCATATTTTTCTATTTTAAAACCTTGTAAAAGTTAGGAAAAGTCGGTCAAAATAGTGTGAAAAATGCTTCAGTCTCTCGTAGTAGAGATTATTTAGGTTGATCATGTTCTCTAGTGACATGGGATGTCACAATAACATTTGAACCAACTTTATAGGATCATTTGATCATTTAGTTGAGGGAATTTTGATCCTTGCTGGTCATTTTGTTGTATGGGATAGTTGCTTAAAAACTAGGAAATTTGTTTTGATACGGGCTTGTGGTTTAGGGATCCATGGTGAGAAACTATAATCTACCACTTCAAACCTCTAGTATTTCACCATGTCAATTACTTTCAACCATTGTTTTTATTAAAATTATTTGGGAGCTATTTTTTTGAGTGTGTTTTGTAGGCCTTTGGTTGTTCTATAACAAAACAAAACTAGCCCAATCACGATAATCAGCTCCAGAAAGGAGGTCCCATATTGATCCTTGTTTATCAAAAATATATTCTATCAATTACATTGAATTATCTATATATAAGAGAGTGGATGAGATTTGACAAAATCAGTTTTCAAGTTGTGGACGCTTGTTTTTAATCCCATATCCTAGCCACTTTGGCTATAATTATTGAAATGCAATATCAAAATTTTGATAACTAGCCCTAGAGATGTGCTTCTAATTTGATATATACTCATCAATTTTAGGTTATGTACATCTCATTGGACTCTCTTTAAAATGAATAATTGGTTAGATGTGTTAGTTTTACCATCTTTGTATTAGGATATTGTTTTTGTGGGGCCTTTTATAGCTATTTAGGCTAGATCGTGTAATGGAAGAACTGGGTCCTTGTAGTTCCCACTTCCCTTTGACACCTTTTGATACCTATTTTGATATTGTGATTACATTATGGACACTATTATGTTTTGATTTAGTATGGTGTTAGACATTTGATCATGGATTATTGTTGATCTTGATTTGGTTATGATGCACAATGATTAGTAGAGACACTCATATGTGGATGATGATATACTATTTGACATGGATGTTTTATGGATGTTGTTCGGACATGTGATTTTAGATATTATGAGTAGATCTAGAAAATGAATATTATATGATGATGATATAGTTGTTGATATAAATTGTATGTGATAATGTTATATTACCTTGATGTTGTTTTGATTCACATATTTAGATGATTTTGTGATTATGTTTATATTTATTTTGGATGTTCTTATATGGCCATGAGGCCAAAGGAGGTAATTATGTTTTTACGGGATAATATCGAACAAACATCGGGGGATTGGAGACCAACCACAATGGAATTTTAGGTGAATTCGACAAGGTCACCATGACAACTTGTTTATTGTGTTGTGTTTGTTTGTGGCTAGGGATTCCCATGGGGGATCACCTTTAAATGTGACCATGGGTTTTGTGTATTGTATTAATGTGGTTAATTTTGATTATTTTTGTATGTATTTTATTAGTAATGTGTCCCTTTCTTTTATTTAATTAAAATTGTGGTAGATTAATGTGAGAAATCATATGGTTAAAATTTAAATAAGTCAAATTGGGATATGGGAAAGTAATAATGGAAGTTGTTGGCTCTTTGTATTAAATATGTAAGGGATGTGTAAGTTTGTGTAAGAGTTGTGTAAGTCATATTTTGGAGTATGAAACACTCCACCTCCTTGGAAATTCGAATTTGTCCTTGGGGGCTGTTTTTGGAGGCTTGTGGGACAAGTAAAACTTGTCCCATACCTCTCAATTTAATTTACCAACCATAATTATGGTTGGAGGGGTGATTTTAGACCTTTTTAATGCATTTTATTAATCATGTTGCAATTTTTGATTGCACTCTCTTACATTTTATTTAATTTGCAGTCCTTTGGGGTGTGGGCTTTTGGAGTGTGCAAGTAAATTGTCATATTTTCACCCACCTCTTTATTGTGCTTGGGAGAATGAAATTTTGTATTTTTGTTTGGAGTTGAGGATGTGTGATGTGGCATCCTACATGGATCCACATCATCCTCTTCTCTTCCCTCTTCTATAAAATTCAAACTCTTTTCTTGTTTTGGGTTGTTGAATCATTTTGCATGCTTCCTTGGGGTGAATTTTCTTGTGCTTGAAGCTGTTATTTTGGAAGGAGTTTGTGAGGATTTACTTGCTTGTTGGCTGTTATTTTGGGACCTGTGTTTTTGAAATTGAAATATTGCTATTGGAAACAAAAGCTACCATGGAAAGGTAGGAGCTTAGCTCTTCTTTTATGCTGTTATTTTCTTTTGTGTGTGTATGAATGGTGCATGTTTTTGTTTATTTGTTGGCTATTTGGGTAGACTTCCATAGGGATGCTATAGGAGAAGGCTATGGGGAATTCATGTGGGGGAATAAGGGAATTCCGGTGACATCATATTTAGTAGAGAGATTTTGGGTTTGGGATCTACCATGGAAAAGAAAAAAGTGCATTTCTTACTTTGTGGGGGGCATAAGGAAACCTGTGGGGGCATAAGGAGGGATTGTGGGGGCATAAGGATATGTGTGGTGAAATTTATTGGCGGTTTGTTATGGTGGATGCCCAATTCTCATTGGGAGGCATTATTAGTTTCCCCATAGTCATTTCTCCTTTAGCTTGCATGATCAAGCCCAAGTTTTCTTTGAATGGTTCTCAAATGCATTTGTAAACTACTATTTTTTTTTGGACTGTGTTTTATATTGAATTTTTCATGTTGCAAGAAAGTTGTGTGTTTAGTGGAAGCTAATTGTTGCCATGGGTTGGATCACACCTGTTATTGTATTGTGGTTGGGGCTCGGGGACCAAAGATGAAGGATGGATTCTCCTTTCATTGGATGTCTTGGTTGGGTGGAGAGCATTGCCTTTTCCCCACTTTTGTTGTGATCAATTTGAAAGAAAAAAACTTGCATGTTGTTGTTCTGGAGTAGAAGAAGATAGTTTTTCAGCCCCTTGTGAAAAAAATTCATTTGTATTCCTTTCCCACTTGATGTGGATGAAATTGTAATATATATTTGTGAAGAAAAGATGTTGTAATTGGTTATGAAAGTTACTTATTCGAATTGTGAAAGATATTTATATTCTGTTCTGTACATTTGAAAGAAAGAGAGTGAAATGTGTTATTTGCATTCAAACATGGAAAGATGTAAAGTTTTATAATTGAAGCCAATAAAGAATTGCAAGATCTTCTCTCATATGCATTGTTGGATTGAATTCAATGTTTCATTGTATGGCAAAAGAGATAGTTAGATCTCTATTGGAAAAGAAGAAATGTACGTGGAAATAATGTTGTATTTTGTATCTTTGGAAATGTGTAAAATGGAATTCAGTATTTGCTTTTGATTTAGAATGGATTGTTTAAAACAACTGAATGTATTAGATTAGATTGGAAATGAAATTCCATACTTGCATGATGAAAAGTTAGATGGACCTCTTTTAATTTGATCTCTTTGTAAATTTTTAAAAACTGGCAAATAACTTTAATTAAAATGTATAGTTCAGACCTGCACATAATAATCAACTTGGAAATGATATAATTTAGCATGCTATGACATAAATGAACTCAAATTGACAAAGAACACTTAAGAAAATAATTTAAACATTGCAAAATCAAGCCCAATCCCTTTCACAGTCATTTTTCATCAATTGTTGGAAAAATGTAAATTAGAAATCAAACAAGTGAAATTACCTCCCTAAAAACTTTAAATCCTTCCTAGAGTAATCCTCCATGTCTTTTTGGCATGTTGAGTGAAGGAGGAGACCAAATTGAATAAAATTTATAAGTCAAAATTTACTAGTTGGCTATTTAAAATCCTGCAGGTTGTTTTTCGTAAAATTGACCCCTTAAACTTTATCAAAATGTAAAATTTATGATTCCTGTGCAAAGAGGGTATCGAGAGCTTTCTAGAAAGTTATTGTTTTCCCAAAACTAAGTTTTATAGAAAACATTATGACCCTCTAAATTTTTCCTTCCTTGGCGGAAAATTTGGAAAAAAATCCCTAACAGAGACCGTGGACTAAAAAACATTCCCGTTAAAATAAAATCCTTAGAAAATTTTAGGGAATTTTAAAAAAAAAAATTCCCAACTGACAACCAGAGGTCATCACGGTTGGGGGTGAGAACCTTTTGTTTTTACAAATTTTTGTTTGGGAAAATTTCCCTTAAAACCTCCGCAGCCCCGCACTCCCGCCCTTGCCATGGGAAAGTCTCCTCCACGGACACGTGGACCCGCATGAAAAACTAAATCCTTTCCCTCCCTTGGCAAAACTCACCAACTAACCCTATCACCCCACCCTTCCCTCTTTCCTTCCCACATTGTTTGGTTGAGCACCACGTGTCCCTGGCAGACCCGCGGGTGCCAATTGGATTCTTTCCCTCCCTTTGGTGAAATTTGCCAACCTTCCCTACGTGAGCTCGGAGCCCGACATGTGTCCCTAGCGGCACAGTGGAGGTGTGGGTGCAAATGAGAATTTTCTCCCACGCAAGAAAAATTTCAAACACTGCCCCACGACCCGCCAACCCAAAAAAGGGTCTTTTTCCCCGCTTGACACATGTCCCTTTTGGGAACATTTGACCCCTAAGGCCTATCGGTCCATAACCGGAGTTTTACAAGGAGTTAGGAGGAATTCTTTATATCATTGGAAAGGTGAGAAAATTTCCTATCCAATGGAAATTGTTTAGGGAAATTTTAAATGTTTTAAGTTCTAGAAAAATCAAGTTGAAACTCTGAGCCTCGTTAGAGAGTGGGGTTGGTGTTAATTTACCCCCTAAACCTAACTCGAAACTTCTAACCCTAAAATGTGGACCTTATGAGCTCGATAATTGTAATAGAGGAAAATTATATTCAAGCGGTTTAAACGTGTTCTAGAACCTATTAGTGTCATTTGTTGTCTTACTTGACTTTGGTATTGGACACTTCTAATCAAAAAAACATTATTCTATAATTTTCCTAACTAACCCTAGGTTGTTTCTTGGGTCGCAAGTGGGTTGTTTTAACATTTGTCACAAATTCTATTGACCCATTTAATGTTACTGAGAACACTATTGGAGAGTTAAAACTATTATAATTTTGTAAGCATGTTTTGTTAATCTTTTTATTGGTTGAATTATGTGACTCGTATGAGTTAGGTGTTAGGAAGCATTTTTGGGTGTTAACTATTTTGGTTTGGTTTCGTCATTTGAGACATTATGAGGATCCTTGGTTTTGGTATTGGAAACATTGTATAATATAATAAGAGAGTGTATAATTATCCTCTTTAACACATTGCTATGCATTTTTGTTCATTTATTTTGGTATTCCTCTCCTAGTTGATTTATCATCTTTGGAACACTCACTTGCGATGTTGAAAGCATTTCTTGTAGACTTAGCAAAACCCATTTGGAGTGGGCACAAAATAAATGGTTACACTCTATTTTATTACAACATAATGAATGAAAATTATTTTACATGGCTTAAAATTTTAATATTATGAATTAGAATAAATTTTACTCCTCGAGAATATGTTACCTAACCTTGATTTTATAACCCTCTTTATAAGAAAATTTGGCAAAAACAACCTATAAACCTTGCAGTTTCCTTTCATAATTGTATGTCTAAATTAAGTATGCCTAAGTGAAAATTTTCCTATTTAACCCCTCTAAATTTTATATGATAAATAAATTATATGGAAGAAATGGTTTTGGTATCTCCTTATATGATGATTTTATACAAGGAGTTATTTCATATTTTACACTTCTTGGAAAATTAGAATCCTTTGAACTATTAGAAGTAAACTTTGGGTTCCACAACAAAAAATTTATCGAGGACCTCATTATAACTTATTTATATTTTCTTAGGGAACATTGGTAATGCTTTTATTTCCTTATAACCCTTCTAATCTTGGTATGTTCAGGTTTTTAGTGGTCATTTGTTAAGCTTTGTTACTCATTAGAACTTAGGTTGGTGAAATTAAATAACTTAATTTGATAAGAATTCCATTTAGATAGTCATGTTTCTCAAGTATTAAATGATCAAATATGAACATTATGAAATGGTTCCCTCTCTCTAAAGGATAAATTATTTTTGAGTATAAGAAAGCATTCTTTCTCATTTCTTCCTAGGAGTCAAATGATTTATTAAGTCACTCACATGTTGGGATGAGATTTCATGGCAACATGAGTTTTGATCCATGATGTTTCAAGGTGGAAAATGAAACCACAAGGGTTATATCAGTAAGAGTATTTATAACTTGTCTTATAAAATTTTGGACAATTATAGGTATTTGGGAACATGTAGAATATTTATATGAGGGGTAACGCTATTATCATTACCCCTAAAATATAGACTAGATGTGAATCTTAACATATTAACTCAACTGAAATGTGTGCTTTTCATTATTATTGATTGTCTTATGCTCTCCTAATATTGGTTACACACTAATTTTTTGGTCATTTGAATATGACTTAGGAATTTTTCTTATCTTCCCTTAATTTTTTAGATTAGGTTAAAAAAATTGTTTTTAAAGGACCATAAAGACCATTAAAAACAAGGAAGCACAATTATAAAAACAAACCAAAAAGGGTAAAGGAAGCCCAGATTAAACCTGACTTGAAAAAGAGAAAACATAAAATAGATCCAGGCCCATGTAGGGCCTGCCATATTATAGAAATAGTTTTTATTTGAATATAGTAAAACACTAGCAATATCTAAAAGGAAGATAGAGAAACTAAACATCACGTAAAAGGACCAAAAGTTCATCCAAATTGCCACCATTATTTTGTAGTAGAAGTAGGTCCTTTGCTACAAGTCCTAGCACTCAAGCCACCATCTTTAGAACCATTAACTTTTATGATAACCCTCTTGGGAATTTTTTCAGTATTTTCTTTGACCTTTGTGTCCATGGTGTCTTCACTTCTCGAGCTACTCAAAGAAAAGTATCATCTTTTACTTACCTTCATTAACTTTGGTGACCTGGTCCTATAATATCAAGATCATTTTCTCTTGCATGATAATCTCGGTGTTCAAGCCCCAAATCCTCTTGTTTTGGATATCAATTTTGTGGTGACATTATCTAACCTCCTAGATTAGATTTTTTTGGCAATGAGGATAGTGTCGACCATAGATTCAGCTCTCATCAATTTTTCCTCTCAGTCCACTAAATGCCTTTCTCTTTCTTTACTTCTAAAACCTCACCCTTGTCTTGAACCCCTTTTTTAAGGATGCAAATCATGTTTGTTATACCCTTTGCATTTTCCTTCCCACTATCTTTCTTTAGCCTCTTCATGGAAACCATGAGGGTTTATTTATCAGAATCAGTTTCATTGGTGGCTACAGAGGGTTGTGAAAATGGTTTTACCATTTTGGAAGAGTGATAAAATATGACCTTGGTGAAGAGAAACATTTTCCTTATCATTTTTAAAAACACAAATAGAGGTTGACAGGATCTAAACAAGAAAAAGGGAAAGCTCGTAGCCTGGTCTCTTCTCAGGTAATTGAGAATGGACAAGTGATATGAAAACCCTTCTGGACTTAAAATACAATGTAATATATTTCATGACAACCAAAAAAACATTATCTTACTAATCAGGGAGGAAAGTGTGGGCTATAACATCATCATACGTCGCAATACACTCACTAGGACTAAAGAAAGTATCAATCTCATGTTTACGCCTGGTTTTGTCTTAATAAATCTTAAGATCCTCTATAGATAACCCAGTAACTTCTTCTATATATTCCTCAATAATAGTAATTTCTATGCCCCTTAGTTTAAAAATACCTTCTACCCATGCATTTCCAAAATCCATAGAGATATGAGGATCATTACTGTTATCCATTTTTCACCTCAGAAAAATGAACAACTTGAGAAATTGAACTTGGGAAGCTTCATGAGATCTTGGTGTAGAATCTAACTAATCCAAGTATCTTTCCATGTTCTTGGCACTTACAATTACTTGGGGACTTAGAATCATTTGGATACATTTCCCACCTTCTCTAGGATTTAGATCCAACTCTTAGCCAAATTTTGGGTTAAAAATGATAGAATTAGAAAAAATGGCCTTAGAACACTTCTCATCCTTTCCTAACTCCTCAATTCATATTTAGCCTTAAGGACTTATAAAAATCAAGAAAATTAGAAAAAAGGTAAAAAAGAGTGTTTTGCGGGTTTTACCGATCTAAGAGGTACACAAGGAACAAGTACATTAGGGGCTCAAGTTCTCTAGTTTTACGATTCAGCCATAATGCTAGGATTTAAAAGGTTTTAGTTTAATGTGGAAAAGTGGTGAGTTACAGGCACTAGGAGTGTGGATGGTACATGTTCCCTTGGGCTCACTTGTACCCCACATCCCTTCTTGGGTTGAAAATTGAAAAATTGGCTAAGTATAAAAGGTTCGAATAAATCGGATGTTGGTGTCCTAAATGGTCCAAGTTAATGTAGGTTAGGAGTTCCCGCACTTCGATTTTCCCAAAATGTTAAGGACCCAGTGTTATGTGGATAAAAAGTGAAATATGGGTATAGGGTGTTCGGCGGGCACAAAGTTCTCTAAAGGCACATGTTCCCCACATAAGCCATCAGACCATAATGAAAAGAAAGAAAAAATGGCTAAGTGTGAAGAGGGTTGCAGATAATCGAGATCTAGGAGGTACAAGTTCCTCGGGGATGTGAGTTTCTTGTGAAACCACTTTTCCGCAAATCAAAGACAATACATCGAGGATAAGGATGAATCTTTAGTTCAATGTGAAAATGGAGGCATCGAATGGAATGATGTTGGTGGGCATGAGTTCATGAGAACCCCAAGTTTTCTACATCCAATGCGGACCCAAAAACAAAGGAAAATGGACTAAGGATTGTATTACGGGTTATAAAGGTTGCGGGGAGAATGAGGCAACAGTGGAACAAGTTCCCAATGTACCCCATATACCTTATTTAACCTATTTATATGATTTATAAGGTAAAAATAAGGATTTTAATGGTGGACTTTGATTAAACTAAAATGGGATATAGTAGTCTAATTTAATGTTATGCAAAGCAAGTAAATAACAATCTGAATAAATAAAGAAAGTGACCCGAGCTTAACTAAGTAAATGGAAATGTAAAACCATAATTTGGAAGAGGGGTAAATAAATCCTTAGTTAAAATATGCAAGACTATGTCTCGGTGTGAACCAGAAAATAGGAGGAAATGACCACACAGAAGCCTCAAAAAGCACATATTTGAGCTCCCTATCTAGAATGGGGCACCTAAACAGGATAAGGGCACTTGTGGGTGCCCTAGTCTATAGAAATAGTTTGAAACCCTCCTCTAATGTTTTGCTAGATGTTTAACTATAGTTTTCTTATTTTTGCACTAGCTTCGTTGGACCGTGTAGTATGTTGTTGGAAATTAGTGATGAAGGAGAGACCTATAAAACCCCAAGACAAGCATCAAATCCCTAAAAAAGAAATATGCATATGAAGGGGTCATACTATCCTCAACAACCACAATGGTGGACTTACTAGCTTAGAAATTCACTACATCTCAAACCCAATGTAGTTATGTGTGTGTGTGTGTGTAAATTTTTCCCTAGGTTGCACTTGTGTCGATCGCACTTTGTGAAATAATGAGCAATAACTATATGTATAGTATAGTAAATGTGTGTATGGAAACAATAGAATTCCCTCATATGAAGTGTTATACATATGAACCATATCTGTGTGCCTTGTGATGGAGCTAGATGGATGCGTATTGTAGTTGGATACAACTCTAGATGGTGATAGTAAGTGCTTAGTGCTTAGTCCATCATTATAGTCACATAACTTTATATTTATTTGTTTCCCTTGTTCTAATTTCATAATTAACCTCGAAAATGATGACAACTAAAAAGATAGAAATCTCAAATAGATATAAAATGCCCAAACTGTGCAAGTAAAGTGTAAAGAGGATCAAGGAGCCTAGTATGGGACCAGGGCACTTGGGGTGACCCAATCATAAGTAGAAAAACACATAATTACAAAATAGATTGAGCGAGTGTAAGGGTAAGATCAAAAATACGATACCAAGTAATGTAAAAATGGCCAAAGACATGGTTTAAGTATTAATATTTTCACTCAAGAACCATATGAATTGTAGTATGAGACCGGGACTAAATATTGACTCAAAGTGCATTCGAGTTAGTGACTACATTTCCCCCCACTTTATGTTGGTGAGTGGAAACCTTGATAACATAAATTAGATAGAGATGCATATGTGATAATATGTGTAGAACGATGTATAAACGTGTTGAAGGACTAGACAAAGTGTGGAGTGAAAAAAAGATGGAGCGTGGAGACTAAAGATTTTAAAAATCTAAATAGTGATGAGAGTGAACCTAGGGAGGAATCATGTGTGTAGATGTCAAGGTGTGTAGTGTATCATGTGTGTACATGTTTAGTATCATGTGTGTACTTTCCATGTGTGTGTTATTATTGTTGTTGACTTTTTTCTTCCCATATAAATAGACCTACAAAAGAGAAGATGATCAAGTAGTCAAATATGCATGTATATGTGTAAAAATGCATGTATATATGTAAAGAAATAGTACAAAAATGACAATTAAAAAGGAACATGTGCACCTGATCCATGATGAGACAAAGGGTGTAGAAAGGATATCCTATAACTGTCGGTGAAGTGCAAGTTTTTTGGGTGATCTCATGCCACTTTGTGTGTGAAGTAGTATAGGGAGAAAGTTGTTTCATTCTCCAACATGTAACTATTTCCATGAGATTAGTGAATAGACATTTGTACTATCACATTTTTGGGTGACCGATGCCACTAGACAAAGTAGTATAGGGAGGAAAGTCTTTTGTATCCTCCAACCTATAACTTCTCCCCGGAAATGCTAAGGATAATCTACCCTGTAAAATTTGTTGTGTATGGGGTTCGTAGACTAGTCTGAACACACTTGTAAACTATAGACTAATTGTAGACTGTACTATATTTTAGACCGAACTATATCGGTACCATATGTAAACCCAAAATGATTTTGCCCCTCTTTGGGGGTGCATGCGACATCGCAGATAGGAGAATTCAGCCTAATATAGGATCGACCACTTATACTTGAAACTTTTTCCTACAGGGAAAAGGGAAAGTGCTTAGCAGAAGAACAAGGCACACACAAACAAGTGGCTAGAAAACAAGTGTTAGTATGAACAAGTATGCATGTAGAAAAAAAAATGTGTAAGCTAGAACATAAGCACATAATGTAAACACTCAAAGAGAAGATCGTAGATCGCACAAAGTGGGTTACAAACATAGGACACCATTTACGATGTCTCAAACACTCAAGGCCATCATGGCCATAAATAAGCAAGTGTGTGCACACAACAAAGGGAAAAGGTCTGAAAACAAGACAAATAATAGCAAACAAACAAACATGTATGGAATCAAGTATCCCTATATAACAAATGTTGCACATGAAGCACCCATTAGCATGTTAGAAAAATAGCAAGTATGTCAAATCATGTATAACCTAATAATGGAAAGTGCTAAGTACAAAATGAAACAATAACACATGTAGTGTATGAATGTGGATGCCCTCAGTAGGGTACTGCTTGTTTGAAGCATCGGTGTTACATGTGGAAGCTCTATTTCTACGATCACAACTAGAAAAGGATGTGAACGTGCACATGTATATGGTAAATAAAATGACATACAAGAGATCTATCTAACATGTATAGTAAAGTGAACATGTAAAACACAAGTGTAACCAATAGTAAATAAAACCATAAGATGCAGTATGTTGTGGATGGATGGAATGGAATGTAGTATGGATGATAAGAGTCATGTACCCTCAAGTGAATGGAGTTGTACGCAGTGAGGTTCATTTATTATGCCCCCTCGTAGTCAAGAAGGACCCAAAAACAAGAGTGCGTCATTGATAAATGGTCAAACTATGCAATGTATGTAGTGTGTTGTGATGAGAGTGAGGTGATGAGATGCGATATAGTTATTATGTGTGTGTGACTCTATATCCTATGCATATATCATGACAAGATGAATAGAGAGGAAGTGGTGATTTATCCTAAAGCGTATATCACTAAACAATGTAAGTGAAGGTGATGAGGTATCCTATCACGACATGGTGCTAGAAGAAGTGACCCTATAGCCTAAGGCATATATCACTAATCCTAGGAATGTTGCATGATAAGATCAAATGATGAACATGTGAGTGTGATGTGGTCCATTTTTTTTGTATACCCTCAACAGTCTAGTATGGACCATGAGACTAGAGTGTGTCATCGGGTAGTGAATGCAACACGTATAAGAAGATGTAGTATGTGTGATGAGAAGAGACGACCATGTGATGAGCTAAATGTGTAAATAGGTGATGTATATAATGCAATGCAAGATGTGTAGATAGCCTAATAGTGTGAAATGCATGTTATGTAGTATGTATGATGAATAGTATGTAATGTTAGACTTGTAGACAATAGGAGTGTGACACATGTGTGATGAACACTAGTATGATGTGTAGATGTATGAATGTCGAAACACAAATGATGTAGTATGCAAAATGTGAGATGTACTCTAAGATGTGTGAAGAGATGCAATGTGTAGTGTAGTGTGTGAGGTTCATGTGTAGTATGCCCTCAACAGTCAAGTGTGAACCAAAGAGCGAGAGTGTGTCATAAGGTAATGATGATGCATAGAGTATAGATAATGATTCTTATGCTAGGAGCTTTCAGAAATGAAAGCGTTGAACATATGTCAATTATAAGATGGTGGGGGGAATGTGTAAATTATATTCCCCCAAGAATATAGGTGATGAAGGTCTAGTCAAAAGACACTAAGTGGATCAATGTAAGGAGTAGTTTCCTTAACAAAAGTGATGAAATGATGAGGTGGTAAAGGGGTGTGACCATCAAATGGTTCATCATCATAGTAAGCTTCATCCGGGTCCCAGTCATTGACATAGGTATGGTTTATAGTAGATGGCGGAATCACAAGTTTGACTATAGGAGATGGTTTTTGAGCATGACCTAGTAGTGTTGCGAGATAATTTTAATGAAGGCATGATCTCAACCTTAAGAGGAGGTTGCTTAGTTTTACTCTGTAATACTAAAGGTGACTTAGTAGGAGGAAGTGTTTGACTAATTTGAGAGGCATTTTCTTGATTTGAGTAGATTGCGTAGGTGGCACTTGAGTGACGGAAGAAGGAACAATAGAAGTGATGGTGTGATGCTCATTAGACATAGACGAATAAAATTTAGGAACCCATTGAGATGTAGCATTTGTAGATGGGCATGCAACAAAATGTTGTGCAATGAATGAGATAAATCCTTGATGCTCAATATGTTTGATTCTTTGTTATAAATCATAATAGTCATTGTTGTTATGGCCATTGATTCAATGATAATTGTAATATGGATGACCTTGATATTTTTCTATCCGATAAGGAGGATAGTAATGAGTAGGTGGTAAAGTGATCAATTGATGACTAAGGAGATCAGTAAGAAGGTCATTTTCTTAGCCTTGCGATCCAAGATGAGAGGTTATGGTAATGGTATGACTTAAGGCTCACTGATATGAGCACATGTAGTGGACATAGAATGAGAATGAGATGTAGAAGGAGAACAAACATGAGCTTGAGAAGCATCCTTAAGATGTTGGATTTCATATTTGAGAGATGTAATCATGGATTCCATAGCCTTAAATTTGTCTTGAAATAAATCATGCAAAGCTTGAATTTATTCCAACATGGATTGATTAGATGGAGGATCACAAGTACTAGGATTATCAAATAAATGAGTGAATATAGGATTGATTTCATGTGGTGGTGTATTCGAGGAAGAGACATGGTGTCTAAAGCTTTTAGAACAGCTTGGTAATTGGGATGTATCTTAAGCAATTAAAATAAAGAAATTTCAAAAACTTTATGACCCATGATAGAGGAAAATATGGATCCTAAGTGTGAAAGCATTCAGGGTCACCAAAATGATTAAACTAAAATGGGATATAGTAGTCTAATTTAATGCTATGAAAATTAGTTAATAATACTGAATAAATAACAAAAGTGACCCAAGTAACTAAGTAAATGGAAATGTAAAACCCTAATGTGCAAAAGGGGTAAAGAAATCCTTAGCTGATTTGATGAAGTTGCAAACCGTGTCGCAGTGTGAACCGAGAAAATAGGAGGACAAAACAACCACATAGAAGCCTCAAAAAGTACATATCCAAGTTCCCCGACTTGATTGGGGCACCTAGAGAGGGACAAGGGCACTCGTGGGTTCCTTAGTATGAGATTTGGTCTCTTTGGTATGCAGAAATAGTTTGAAACCCTCCTCTAAGGTGTCATTGGATGTTCTCCTGTAGTTGCTTCCTATCGCACTAGCTTTACTAGACTACGTAGTATGTCACTGGAAATCAGTGATGAAGGAGAGACCTACAAAACCCCTAAGACAATCATCAAACCCCTAAAAAAAAAGATGAATATGAAGGGGTCAGACTATCCTCAATGGCCACAATGGTGGAATTACTAACTAAGTGTTGCACTACATCTCAAACTTGATGTAGCTATGTGTGTGTGTGTGTGCAAATCATGCCCTAGGTTGCTCTTGTGTTAGTCCCGCTTTATGACATACTAAGCAATAACTAGATGTAGAATGTAGTAAATGTGTGCATGGAAATAATAGACTCCCCTCTTATGAAGTGTGATGAAAATGAACCAGCCTTGTGTGCTTTGTGATGGAGCTAGATGGATGTAATTATAGTTTTAGGTTCCTTTGATGGATGCAACTATAGATGGTGATAGTAAGTGCTTAGTGTGTTGTCCCTCATTATGATCACATAGCTTTATATTTATATGATTCCCTTATTCTATTTTCATAATCGACCACGAAAAGGTTAACCACCAAATAGATAGAAAGATCAAATGGATATAAATTTCCCAAACGGTACAAGTGTAAAGAGGATCAAGGCACCGAGAATGGGACCAGGATGCCTAGGGTGCCCGGGTCCTAGTCTAGGTGCCCTAGTTAGAAGTAGAAAAACACAAAATGACAAAACAAATTAGGCGAGTGTAAATGAAATATCAAAAATAAGACAAAAATCAATTTAAAAATGGCCAAAGATATGGGTTAATTATTACTCTTTTCACTCAAGAACTATATGAATCGTAGTATGATCTTTTGGGACTAGTGTGTGATTTAGTGACTACGACTATTAGTGAAATCTAGGAACATGTTCCTCGGAACCTCTCCAAATCCACATTGCCACAAATTCCTCCCAAGTAACTCTAAATTTCATAAATTTTATATGAATAGAATCATTTTTTCACGCTCTACATCATGGAACCCAAAAATCAGATTTTGGAGAGAAGGAATTGGTGAAAATGAGAAAAATGTGGGAATGTCATATTTCCTCAGATCCAAGCAAAACCCAACCAAGTGTCAATCATCCTTTGCTAGCAATCATTTTTGAACTTCTAAAAGGCATGGGACCACTAAAAACAAGTTCTGGAATTCTCTCTCTTCTCTCTGAGATCAATAAATGTAAGTGCTAAGGCACATTTTTAAGGGGATATATTCATGCAATGGAACTTTTTCAAAATTGTTCCAGAGTAGTGTTGAGTTGTAGGCCTCGATCCGAGTATCCCTGTGAGAAGATCCTTGCCTTTATTTTTCAATTGTATTGAATTTAGCATCCATTAATCAATAAATCCATGTTTTGTGGTTATTTTATGCCCTAGTTGTGTTTTATTGCATTTTCCTTTCCTTTCATTGCATATTCCAGGTTTTTATGCATCCTATGTTCTTCTTGTAAGTTCAGGTATGTTGTGCTCCATGGAAATGATGTTGACAAATGTAGTTAGGGATTGTGTCACTTGTGTCTGATCTCTCCTTTCCTATTCTTCATCTCATTTTTACTCATCTGGATTTTTTCCCACCCTTTTCTTGGTGTAATCACCTCTGTAGCTTAGGGTTTCCATTTTCATTCAATCTCTCTCTCTGTCTCTGGTCCCTTGGAAGCTTAGGATATAAGAAGATAACATAATTTCCCTTCTAAGAGTAGTTTAGCAGTAATATAAGGTAGAGGAATCCTACCTTATCTATATGTTTTTCTCGGTTAGCGAGTCCCAAAACTGAGAGACAATCCCATGATACCCAAAAACACTTTGGTTATTCATTCATAGTTTCAAGAACACAACCGAGGGTGCTATTTTTGGGTGATAACATTACCTTATAAACGTTTTATATATTTTGAAAATCCCCCTTTCCGAAATATCCATAGGGTAATGTCATTTTTGAGGTATAAAAATGATGTTGGCTCCATTATGACCCTTTCACCTCCCATCTGCTACCAATAATTTTCCCTACAAATATAATTTCCAAATGAAACCCACAAATGCCACACAAAAATATTAAAAAGGAAGAGCATAATACATTTCCTTTCCCAAAAGATGATAGGTCTTCTTACGGTGCCAAGCGTGTGAAGCTAATGGACCATCATGTCGTAGCCTCACGAAATCTTATCATTATTGATCAAGTTTTGAATACTCGACAAGGAAAAAGTTCCCCCAGGACATGTTAGCATTTCAATCATGGTGTTTCCATAATTTGCAAGACCATCTGTCATTTTATTTCTTTCCCTATAAATGTGATTAATTTCCACCCTTTCAAATGATGACAAAAACTCCTTGGCTTCACTGATTATATTGCTTAATCTCCAACCACAGTTTCTCTGTTTATTAAGGGCATTAATCACACATAGTGAATCACCTTCAATAATGAGGGATTTATATTCATAGCAATACATTATTTAATTCCGTAAAATATAGCTCGAGACTCCACATAATTATTTGAATGGTTGCCTAGGGGACCCAAAAAAGATCTTAAGTGTTTACCAAAGTGATCACAAACAATGCCACCACCCCTGGAACTCCCCTCCCTGGTTTGGTTGAGCCATCAAACTTTAGTTTGAAACATCCTTCGGGCAAACAGACCCATTTAACTTTGTTTTTGTTAGTGCCCCCATTTTTGTTCTTATCAGGGATGATTGGAAAAAGATTCATACTTTCGAGGATGTTTCTTTTTAAGGTAGGGCATGGCTTGGAAGACTTAATCTTTAAGACCAGAGCAATGTCCTTGAGATTCTATCCAATTCTCTCAACAAACTTTTAAATCGGAATATTATTTTTGAAGATTTTGTTGTTTCTCTCGACCATATGCCCTAGATAATATGAAGCAAAGCACATTTCCATATATATATATTTTGTGATATCATGTTTAAAATTGAAACATCATTGTTCTAGTAGTAAAGATACATCTCCAGGGAGAACCATTTGAATCCTAAAAAAATCAAGGATTGCAAAGAAAACTTGGAAGGAGAAACTGCATTCCAGAAAAATATGATTAATTGTTTCCTCTTTTTGTTTACATAGGCTACATCTATTTATAATAACCATACCTCTCTTTCTAATCTTATCCATAGTTATAATCTCATTTTACACAACTTCCCAAAATAAGTGGTTAATTTTTGGAATAAGGTTTTCCCTTAATTCAACAAGTAAAAGTAATGTGAATAATAGAAGGTTAAATCATCTCACAATTTGGATATTCCTTTTGGTTACTTGATTTGTTGGAAAATTTTATATAATATTTCAATCACCTTGGTAAAATACCATTAACCTTATAGTAGATAAATTGTGTAACTATACATTTCAAAAAAATAAGAGCAACGATTATATTTATTAGGAAAATTATTATTAGAGCTTATATAAGTGAGGTTCGTTTGTTGATATTTTGTACCCGTAATCACATAAACGGGTTATTTGTTTCCTTATTTGTAGGAAACAGTTTGCCTACATCCATGGCTATATAATATCCACTGTACATATACTACATTTATGCTGATAAATAAATCTATCTTTGTTGCATGAATTTGTGCATGTACCATCATTTGGTATCGAGAGAAGGTTTCCATTCTTGTGTTTTAAATGGAGGATTAAGCATGTGAATGGGGAAATGTTAAAAAAATTTTATTTGCCTCAGATTAATGAGTCAAATCATATGATATATTTGTTTTTTATTTTCTCCATGTAAGATCGTTTTCTTCTCTGTCTGTGAGGTTCGCTGATGGAAGATATATAATTTAGGAATTGATGTACACACTACAATTGGTTGGTAAAATCAGTGCAAAGTGATAGTTTTGTAGAATTGATTGAAGTCATACCCACGTGTGTTGCTGGCATGTTCGTGAATCAAAAGTAAGCATCCAGATCCACATGCATATGTTGAAGTCTTTCGCTCCACCTCGATTCTGCAGTTCTCAAGTGGATTCGCCACATTTACATTGAGTTTACCACAACATAGTATTTATAGTCTCTCACTCAACGCAGTCATTTCATTGATATTTTTGCATCGACCCCTAGATCTCACATCAAGACATCCCCATCTAGGATTGAATATTATGCCAATTTCATAGCCTTCGTGATGAAGTATGATTCAAGGGTGCCTAATTCTAGCAAATAACTAGACGTCTATGTTTTGAACTACGTATGGTGTTGATATAACTTTCAACACTTTGAAATTTGTGAACAACTCTTCATTGAGCCACGACTTGATCTCCATTCCATTTGCAACGAATGCATTGTTAACAGCGAATGATACATCAAAAGCAGTAATTTTTTGGTATTCTCGCAGATCTATCAAGAGAAAACGGTTGTCAATAGTTTCTGGTACTCATACATATACGGGTGACAATTCAAAGAAGGAGTTGACACATTAACTGCAAGACCTGGTGAAATATTTTGTGTTGTGCATTGATTTGTACTATACACGTCATAAGGCAAAGTTGAGTATCAATAGTTTCATTTTTTTTCATTAATAGGTTTTGTGTGGAGTCATTCAAATTGATAAGTATTGTTTTGAAAGTTAGTTGTCAATGTAAAAGAGTCTTGTATAAGTGTCAAAGCAATAGTAGTGTGAAAAGTCAAATAGTGTTGTTATCTTCTTCATAGTAAGATTCGTTCCTCTAAAATGTATTTTAATGTGTTTAAGTTAATTTTGAGTCGTTATTGTATTTAGATTACATTTTATGTTTTAGTCCAAACATAATTTCTTTTGTATTTTCATACCATTTTTCCATCAGTTTTGTATAGTTAATAGTCTTGTCAAAACCATAAAGTTTCAATGTATATTGTTTTATTATCAATTATTATTGTGAAATTAAAGAGTCAAGTGAGTCAAGTTCAAAAGAGTTAAAATTAATAAAGTGATTTTTCAAGAGTCATCAAGTATTTTGAGATTCAAACTCAAAAATTGTAAATACAAAAAAAATTTCTTACGAACACATTTTCGGTGGAATCCAATGTTCAAGGCATGTTATTGAGTTTCATGATCACATCCGGTTGAACTAAACAACATGATAATGGAGAGTAGAGGCAACGGAGGATGGAGGTCATTCAGTGACCACTTGTCAATTGCCAACGACGAGGCCGCTTTTGCTATGGTGACGTGTGTGAGTGTGTGTTTATTTTAGTTTGGTTTTTTCAAAATAATGTGTTATTGAACTTCACATTATGGGGGGAAATGACACAATGTTTGATTTGAGTTGATTAATATGTATGGATTCCAAAGTAATCTCCGAAGGTGAAGACATGATGATAGCTGAAGTAGTATTGCACATCATGATATGGTTTGGGGTAAACCATTTGAAAACCTCTTTTGTCTCGGTTTTTGGTCAACCGATAGAAAACCATATCTTTGTCTTGGTTTGTGATAATCCAATAGAAAATCACACAACTCTTGGTTTTTGGTTATTCGATAGAAAACCATCTTTGTCTTGGTTTGTGATCAACCAATAGAAAATCACACTATCACGAAAGTAGGTGCAGGTATTGAATTGATGTTTTCCCCATGTTCGCACTAAGGGGCGGAATGTTAGGAAAATTATTATTTGTGCTTATACAAGTGAGGTTGGTTTGTTAAATTGTTGTACTCGTAATCACATAAAGATGAATTGATTTCTCAACATAAATGTAGTATATGTACAATGACATTTATGTTGAGAAATCAATCTATCTTTGTTGCATGAATCTATGCCTATACCATCAATCCTCCCACCTACTTTGGGTAATGACATCCTTTGAAATCAATGTAACCTCTAGCCAAACAATGTGAATTTGGAGTTTGATTGAGAGTCATGTTTTTCATTGGGGGTCCTATTTACCAACATGGCCCCACTATTTTTACCGCTCAACATGGTGGTAAATTTAAATTTGCTTATTCGAAAATGGACTCATCTCTCTAGTTTGAGGAAAATACTTGCCCTTTGGACTTAGTGGGTCATTGGTGACCTACGTTAATTGATGAGTTTTAGAGACATATGTTAACGATATTGAGAAAACATTGAGATCTTACCTTCCATTTGGAGGAAATATTCCTTGTTCTCCTCTTGACCTCTTGGGAAAGGTGTGATAAGACAAGTTGTTTCAAGCTCATCCGGAGATAATTTAGTGATTTACCTAGGAATTTGATAAGTTTTGAAACCTCCTTTTTGGATACTTTTTCCACCTATCTCATTCATGTTTTATTTTGGCTAAAATGGTAAAGTTTATAATATTAGTAAACTTCTAATATGCCATGTTGAGTTTGAAACTAGTTAATTGTTTTCTATGAATAATGATGATGTTTTTTTAGGATGTGGTAATGCATAATTTGGATTTCCTTTGTGGAAACTTTGATAAAATTTTAAACAATAGAAAATTTATTTATCCTTATCAGTTTCCTAAATCAAAATTAATGGGTGTGTTATATGATACTTGAGCAAAGGGTTCAAGCTATGGAACCCCAAGACAAAACTAGAAAATTAATCTTAACTTTATGATTTTCTAGATATTACATACTTAATTTATTGGTACTTTGTTGGTGTGAACATAAAAAGTATTTTTAATTAAGGATAAAGTTTTTTTGGCTAGGACCCTACCCAGATACAAAAATGCCAATGCCCGAATATACAATACAAAACATAGAATTCAAAACAAGACTAAAAATATAGTCAGTCAATATACATCCCAAAAACATCATGAAGTCAGTAGAGGATCAACACAATATCAATAACTTCATATCAGAGAGACAAAAACCACCTTGCAAAACCCAAGGAGTAAGAAAAGAAAACAAATTACTTCTTGAGATTCTAGAAGCTCTTCTTTACATTCTCAAGCCCCTTTTTTATGTCACTAAAACCGGTTCCTTTTTGCTTTTATCCTTTCTTTTTGAACTTAAAACCAATAAATGAAGAGGAAAAGGAATTCCATGGTACTCTTTTGCATGTTGAGGATATCACATTGTTTGGCCCTTAAATTTTCCATTTCTTTCTCAATTTTTGTGACACGATTTCTAAGATCCATCATTGTCTTCTTATGAACATAAAAATTATTTCCAAATCAAGTCATCACATTTTTATTATTCTTGTTGTTATGTGACCCTTCAATCTTAACCCTTTTAGGAGTAGCAAAAATACTAAGGAAAACTTGAGGGGCTTGTGAATAGTTATCCATATTCTAAATTCAAGTGCAATCTCGAAAGTTAATCCTCTCATAAATTTATAAATTTTACACTCTTTTCATATGGTTTTTGTGATGTCCATTGATAGTCTCATGCAAATCATGTGTACATAACTTGATAACCATTTTAAGACAACAATTGTTTTTCCTTTGGCTCACCCATCAATAGTTTCCTTAAAAGTGACCTTTATGTTGTATATCCACTTATGTGGAACCTTGTAGAGAATTTAGACGATGATGTTAATGAACCTTCTTAGAAGCTATAGTTTTTCTTGAAAAACATTCTCCTATTTTGAGATACGCTTGATGTTGAACCAAGTTTTTGTTTGGTGGGACATGTTTTTGAGACTAAATACCTAGTACCATGTGATACCTTTGATAGGTCGTTATTATTACCCCTTCCTCCGACTTCCGAAAGGAAGTTTTTAGCTAGGGGAGGGGATGTAGTGCTACCATTTTTTCTATTCCTTTGATGATGTTGTCTCCTTGTGTTTTTCTTGTTTGGGACATTAGAATTGATGTTAACACAACTATTTTATTTGAATGATCTTGATTTTATCACCATGTTAACAATTAGTGCTAATGTGTTCTTGGAAGGATGATGGGTGAGACTTACAATACCAATTTATTGCTTTTATATTTTTCACTTGAATTAGATATGATGTTAGGGATGTGTTGATCTGATTTGGCATGGATTATACTTTGAATATACATTCATTATTATCTCCTTATCTTGTATATGCTAACCAATCTTGGAAAGTTATTGTATTTTTAATATGAGGCTAATTTATGGATTTTATTAGTAACATCTAACTATGATGATTTAGCATATGGAATTTGATGGATTGTTAGAGCAGCATGCATCTTTTAAAAAGTTATGAAACATGTCATGGTCGAATTGTGATGATTTATAACATCTTGTATAATGGATGGGTAAAATTGTAACTATTTGGTTGGTTATGTGTGTATGGCGTAATGACTTGAGATGTGTGTGATTTATTTATTTAGAATATTTTATCGAGTAGGTTTGGTGTTTATAATTGGGTATGCGGGATACATGTACACGCCACAAGAGAACATGGGACTCAAGGGTTACACCTACAAGATTGTAAAATAGACCGTTTGGGCCAAATTCTCCTTCTATGTTTTTGGTCTTGCCTTGCATGTTGTGGGTGAAGATGGAAATATGAAATACATCATTGTGCATGTGTGTTAGTCATTTGGATTGGTCATCTTTGTTTTTTTGTCTCCTTTTGAAATAATCTAGTGTTAATTAATTTGACACTTGTTGAAGTCCTTTTAGGGGACTAATGGTCCCCATTTATATTAATGGTGTTTTTGGATATTTAACCATGTTTAAGGAGGTGTGGGACCACCTAAGCAATGGGTAGGTGGGCCCCACCATCTCTCAAAGTGGTCCACTTTTTCCAATCCCGAAATTGGGCTAGAAAAGGGTGTTTTACCCATTGGGGTCTCATTTACATAAACATTGACCCTTTGGACCCTACCTATGGGTAGGGATACCCTTTCCAAGGTTCAAATGGTATTTTCCCTTCCATTTGAGCCTCTCTTGTCTCCATATTCTTAATTAACTTGTTTTGTGTGCCCTCTTAGGATTTTGGGATAAATGTTATTTTTGATTTTGTTAAATTTTTAGAGATTCCCCTCATTAAGACCCTTGTCTTATGCATGATGGAGACTTAAGGTAATCTTGGGTTTGAGAGGGAGAAGGGTGACACATGTCACCCTCTCATTAGTGAGAATCCATAACGGAGATGAAATTTCATATAGGTTGAAAAATCATCTCCCTTCCTTTCTAAGTAAATCTTATAAGGTTTAAAAAACCTTGCAAAGGAGGAGGATTAGAGTTGGGATTTGGATTTTATGAGAAGTTTGGGAGTATGGTGTTCTTTTTGTAAATCATAAGGTATGGTATATCAATCGAATGTAATGGGAATACTTGGGAGTTTGGATGAGATTTTAATAAAGAGTTTGAGATTGGAGATTTTGGCATTGATTTGGAAGTTGGATTTTTCGATTGAGAGGTAGGATTATCAACCCTTTTATTTGTGTGTTTTGAATGTGTAAAGGAATATGGAATGGATTTCTTGTTATTTTTATCAATTTTATTTGTTGTATTGGTTAATGTATGTGGTTTTTTTCATTGTTTTCCTTCCATCTCACTTGAGATGGACTTGGAGTGTTGGGGAAGAGGGAGTAAACCCCATCTTTCTCCCAAATGTATTTATGGGCAAGCCATGATGGGATTTTTTTATATTTTTTTCTTATTCCCTTATATGGTTGATGAGGGAGATGATATTTCATATGGTTTTAAAATTGCCTCCCTCCCTTGTCAAATAAATCTAACAAGGTTTGAAAAACCTTGGTAAGGAGGCGGCTTGGAGTTGGGATTTGGAGGTTATGAGAAGTTTGGGAGTATGGTGTTCTTTTTGGAAAGTTATAAGGTATGTAATATCAATTGGTTGTAATGGGCATACTTTCCCTCGTCCCCTTCTTGAATAATTTTTGAGCTTCCTCCTTTTGATTCCTTATTTGAACTTTTGGTTGTGGTGGTGGTGGTGGTGGTGTGTGTGTGTGTGTGCGTTCACAACTCTTTTTTACCCACTTATTGTGCATATTGGAGGCATGCATCCTCTCTCTCCCATAGGCTTGGAGGGAGCATAACATGTCCTCCACTTTTAGAGATGACATGTAATAATGCCATTTGGTTGGGTGTAAAACCAAGCCACTTCTCTTGCATTTTGGAATCCTACTACTTGTTGATGGAGCATGTTTCTTGGAGCCTTGATAATGGAGTTGGATTTATTTTCTTGTGATGAAATAAATGTTTTTTTCAATTAATAATTGGGCATGTTGTTCTCACTTAGTGGGAGGTTTGTCCACTTTCTTATTAAAGTAATAGTTTTCATGTAAGCTTATTGTGAAGGAGAAATGACAGTTTTGTGTTTTATTATGGTGCAAATATTTAATTTTATTCCTATCTCAAGATTGGTTTATGGGAGAGAGAATTTTTTTAGTTGTATTAGATGGAAGATACGTAGTTTTATAATGATATTGGGGTGAGATTTAAACTCTTGAATTTGTATGGAATCTAATCACTTTCATTATCACCTTTAAGAGTATGTGTTGTAAAATAGAAATGTTAATTACAAAAGTGAGTAATATTATAAAGCATTTGTGTGGTCATTATTGTTATTCATGTTGAGAGAAGGAAAAACACAAGTTTTGGAGTCATACTTATTGTCAAATCTTCATAAAGCTTTGATGTTTTAGATATAGGATATGATAATGTTCCTAGAATCTTGAATAAATTTTTAACTCACATGCTTATTTTGTTATTTAAAAATTAAATTTATAAGAGAGAGAGAGATAAGATGTACTGAAAAAAACAATACACTAAGTTTTTGCATTGTATTATTTACAATTTTATCAATTTTGTTTCAAGTGAAATTCCAACACAATGATCCATGCTTTCTCTTAAGGTATTATCTCCTATTTAAGCTCAACATGAATTATCTTAACTTATCTAGGTGTAATCTTTCTCATTTTGTTTACTTTTTCATTAGGAAAATGTATGTAACTATGTTTATTATCACTTCCTTCCTTCCCTTGAAAAGGTTTAAATTCTTTGGTACACCCAGTCTAGTTAAAATTTTGAATGGCATTTGAATAAAATGATTGTGAATATTAAAGTTGTTCCATTTTTTTCTTAATTATTGAATAAATGTTTCAAAAAGGAAAGAATACTCTTGAATTTATAAGATCACAACGTGAGTATCTTAACTTTATACACACATGTAAACACATGCACGCACATGCGTGCACACACACACACACACACACACACACACACACACACACACACACACACACACACACACACACACACACACACACACACACACACACACACACACACACACACACACACACACACACATGCATGCACACACATGTGAGATCTCATGCACATAATGGAATGATAATTTTATAAACATGTTTGGTCCTATCATTGAATTAAGTTTCCTCTTATTTCTATGGTTTAAGAAGTTTGAGGAAGATATTTATACTCATGATGTTTTCTATTTTAATTTTTTTACTATCGGTAAAGAAGGGTTAAGGGGACCCTACCCTGTACAAACCAAATATATCAATCCATTAAAACCATGGCCAATGGTATATCCATTGAAGTAAACAAAACAAAACTAATAACAATATAAGAGTAGTCCATCCAAAATAACAACCATTAAGTCCAAAGAGTCAAAATAATAGCTAACCCAAAAAGGGGAAACATGCATAACATAAAACTAGTAATAACAAAAAAATTATCTTAAGACACATATTTAATCCTTGAAAACTTCTTCCACTAAATGCATGAAATAATTCCAGTATTTAACCATCCTTGTAATAGTCACCCTCAACTTTTTTAATCCAGTTAAGTCATTATTTTGGGGAAAACACCTTCCTTTTGCATCTGCTTTACCCTATGCATTACGTTGACCAATTCTCCCATAATTTTCAAGTGTTCTATAGTACTTATAATGTTTAGAATATGCATTCATTTGATGTGCATCAATGCCTCTATCATTTTAAGCATTCCTTTTTCCATGGATTGACATCTTTCATTAGCATTTTACAGTTTCTCATTGACCACAATAGAAGTAATTTTTTCAATCTTCTCCTGAACCTCCCTTAGTTCAATTACAACCATGTTAATCTTATGTCTATTAATATCAGTATCAGTCCTAAAATTTTAAAAATCCTTCCTGAAATCATTATCCTTGACCACCAATTCTTGAGCAATAAATAAATCCTTTTGTACTACTTTCAACGACTAGATATTTGTAATGGATTCCTCAATATTATGTGTTTTTGTTTCAGATTCTTCTTCCATTTACATGTATCTTTGGGGAGACTATCCTTTTTCATTTCTTCATATTAAATATCATGCTCAAAATTATTATCATGAGTATCTCTATCACTAATCTCCTCATTTTCCTTTTACTCAAGCATAGGTAATTTTTCCATTCTCCCTATTTCCTACCCGAATATTCCATTCTTTTTTCCTTTTGAGACTTTTCCCTAACCATGTGATATCTTATTATTTTACCCATAATTTTCCTTTTTCCCTCTATCTTAGGGTTCATCTCATTTGCACCTATTTTCTGCCCTATCTACCATAGGTATCCTTGTTCGAACCAAGGATTTTATGATCCTTTGGTGTAGAGGGATTTGAATGCCCATTTTTAACTTGTTCAATAGACTTTGCCATAGATATAAACAAAAAAATTGGGAAAAAAATTTCCTTCGAGTGTGTGATATGGTTCAACTTTGGGAAATGATATGCATATACGACTTTAAACCTTCCCTCTAGGGTAACGTGTTACATCAAAAGAAAACCAATTTACTCAAAAGGAGGGGGAAAAGAATCCCTATCATAATCATTAAATTTTTTTGTAAGGTCTCCTTACCTTGCAAGAAATTTTCCACTTCAAAAGCTGCGATCGATTATCGGCTTAAAAATTAGTCCACCCTTCATCGACAACCCTATAACTTCAGAAATCATTTTAGGTGTGATTGAAAAGGAGATGCCTTTCATATACATATGTATTTTTTAAATGAATTAATAATATGAATACTCAACTCCTCATCATGGCCTTTTAAGATTTTTAAGAAGTTCATCATTCCAGATCTCTCAATAAATTATGTCACTTCCTTGTTAACTTCCATCATATTTTCAAGTTCGATCCTTACTTGAATCACCTCCCATTCTAGTGATTAAAGAAAACCCCTCTAAATCTAGTCATTCTATGTGATAGATTCAGGTTTAAACTAAGGGTTCTCGATGCTTCCAACCTCTAGCAAGCTCTCTTGTTTCAAAAAATGATTTTTACTCTTCTTTTAATTAGTTCATTCTCATGCTTCAAATCAAGGAAAATATGAGGAGATAGATTTTGGATGTGTCTCTCTCATTCATAAGTTTTAATCATTGTATAAATCATCTTATTTTTATAATATCTTATTTTTATAATTTAAAATTCTTTTAGACAATATTTCCTTCCTTCTATCCATTTTATCATTCCAACAATTCATAGACTACCCAAGAGAGGGCAAAGATTAGGGGTTAATGTCCACCTCAAGAAGAAATTTAATTTGTTCATCCAAACCATCTATGTTTTCAAAAATATTAAGATCAATTGATTCCACTACCATGTTTGCAAATTTATCAGCAATATCATTCCCCTTCGATAAATATGTTGAAATGATATAGAGCTAAAGAATGTAATTTGAATCTTTTTATCATTAATAAAGTATTCAATCGTAAATGAGATTATATTCCTTCCATTCATGTTTGATATTATATTTTTGGGAGTATCATTCTACAATTAAGGTTCTGAAATCTCTTTCCATGATGATATTTACCCCCAATACATTATAGCATCTTCCACCACATGATTGGTTTGGGTCCCTAGATTAAAAAAGTAGGAAAGCACAAACTTACCATTGGAGTCTCAGAACACTCCACCTCCTCCCACTTTACTAGGATTCCCTTTTACAACACTGTCAATGTTTATTTTAATAAATCCTTTTATAGGTATTACCCATCTAAATCCCTCTCTTGGATTTACTTTACGAGTCATAACTTTATTCAAAATTCCCCATCTTCTTGATATATTAATTTCCCCCTCTAATATTTTGGCCTCCTTCTTTTTTAGAATAGAAAATTTGTTTCTAACAACTTGGACACATCTTTTGTTATTTATTGTGAGGTCATATTTTTTCCCCTAAAAACCCTCTTATTTCTTTCCAAACTTCCCACCAAAAATGACCAAGGCTAAGGATCCATAGATTTTTTAGTCCTTTACTTCTTAATGTGAATTTCCATTGATCCCAATAACTCTTTACCTCTTGCAGGCTGACCCAAAAAACCATAAATAAATATAAGATAGATCTAATGACCGAGACAAGAAAAGGGACAACCTGAAAAAATATGGTTAGTTCTCTCAAGATAATTTTCACATAAAATGCATCTATTTACCATGTGGAATCCTCATTTAGTTAGATTTTCCTTTATCGATATCTTGTTGAGCAAAGTGTTAACTAGCTGAATATATTGACTCTAGGTGTGACATTTTTATTCCAAACCTTTACTCATTGAATATCTATTTGTATTCTCTTCTTCTTAAAAAAAGCGAGAGTAAGCTAATTTAATGAAAAGATGCGTTTCTTCTTTATCCCATATTAATCTTGTTGGCTTGAAAATCTGTAACTTGGGCAGATTTATGGATAGACGAGCCAACAGTGTGTAGGGCATAGCCCCTCTTTGAGTCAGCAAAGTGAAACTAGTTTATTGCTATTCTACCAGCAGGAATCTATGCAAGTCTCACAATATTCTACCTTCGGGGGTTTGGGATCTCATCCCAGTAGTGGTGTTTCCAACTGCGAAAAGAAAGGAATGAAGTAGGGGATGAAGAAAGATCAGGATCGAGAGGAGAAAAGAAATGAATTCCAAAGTAGAAAGGTCGAAAGGTTTATGTTTTGGGATTGGTAGTAAACAGAGCCAAACCTACTTGCATAAACGAATAAAGCAATACTGATGAATAAATGACAAAAGGGTAGAGATAGATCCTAACAGAATAAATGCATAGATCTGACATAAGAAAGATTAGATGCCCATAACACACATATTCATAACAAAGTCTTAATATTTGTATTAATATCTTCTTCTGTTACAAAAGTACAAAGCCTTTTCTTCTCACTTCTATTTTTCATCTAAAAGATATCCACCACTTGAATACAACAAGTATTCAAGTATATATAGAAGGAGAGAGGAAAAGAAGACAAAAGCAAACAAACCACTTATTTACAAAAATATCTTACAATAGATTACAAAGTCATTTGTTGACTTTTGACAACTTTGGTGGATGACATCATCCCATGGTGCAACATGGATGATGTCATCATTTGTGTCAACATGACTTAGATATTTTACAAAGAGAAAGATGAGAAGAAAGA
The DNA here is from genome assembly GCA_018340775.1 of Taxus wallichiana var. yunnanensis. Lineage (NCBI taxonomy): Eukaryota > Viridiplantae > Streptophyta > Pinopsida > Cupressales > Taxaceae > Taxus > Taxus wallichiana. Next base: position 87,450,374 of record CM031244.1, on the reverse strand, counting down.
AACTATTCGTCGTCATCCCGCGGCTGGAAGGGGGTATCCTGCTTTTGCTGCTCGGGCGACGAGATGTGGAACTGGGCACGGTACTCCATGAACTTGCTGATCATGGGTTGAAGTTGATCCTCGGAAGGATCCTTGTGCCTATCGCTGATAGCTTCGCAGGTCTCCCGCTCATCTATGAGCTTTTCCGGGAGTTTGGAATAATCATTCTCTGCCTCTATCAGGTACCCGATGAAGTCACGACACGCCAACAGGTTATTGATGGATTCGGCGTCGAACGTGACTTCTAGCCCCAGTCCCTGTGAAACGATCTCCTTGAAGATCTGAATAGTTTCTTCCACCTTTCTTAAGGTGAAAGAAGGAGTGAGCAACCCTGGAGACATTCTGAGAACAATCTGTTCCATTTGATGCATTGCATCTAGGGCTACCTCCTTTACCTTGTCGATCTTTTCCAGGATGAACTCCAGCTGATCCACCCGATAATCCAAAGTGGAAAGGATTTTATTGAGTGCTCTAGGGTGTCCAAAGATGCCAAACTTGACCAGATCATCGACTGAATAGTCGAGCATTTTCTGAAAGGTCTCGTGTTGCATCCTGGCATGATCAAGCTCTTCGAGAGATGGGTCCCGCTATCACCTGGAGTTCTTTGTTTGTTCGATTGATATTCTGATACAAATCGTGAACTTAGCGATAACTCCCTCACTTTCTTTGAGGATTTGGCTCCTCCAGGTAGAAACTGCCATGCCCTGCTCACCGATTTTAGCATATTCATTGATCTTTTCCTGGCTCAGAGGCTCAGGAGATTCGGCGGCAGTTGTAGGAGGTGCACTGCCCATTTTCTGCAAGGCGCGGAGAAGATATTTATTTTGCTTCTTGGAGCTTCTTGTAAAGGGCGTCAACTGCAGATAGGGCCTCTCCTTGCAGGCTTTCGAAGATGTCCCCATTGTGACTTGAGTCACCGTGTAATCTGTCGAAGACAGATCCTTTTTATCCTTCAAAGGATTGGGGTATGCAATCTCCATCACTCTCTCCCCTGTTGCACTCTGAGAGAAGCGGGTTATGGGCTTTTGCTTCTTTGCCCCTTTTGATGGGATCACGGAGAAGTCCATCGGTGCGATGGGAACTTTCCTTTTCTGCTGACTCAGGTGCTGGGAGATCCAGGCTGGACTTATGGGAGAAGGACCAGAAATAGAGAAGGGGGCAGCTGCAGTAGTAGAAGGGAAAAATGTGGAGACACGTGGAGGCGGCATTGAGAGGAAAGCCGAGGAAGTGCTCACGGGAGGAAGGGATACTGGAGGGAAGAAATGGAGGGGGACAACTCCGCAAGAGAGGAGAAGATGGATGAAGAAGCAAGAGGAACAATAGAAGAAGGGGGAGAGGACATGACCAAAGGAATGGTCGCTTGGGTCACTCAAGGAGGGGAAGGAGGAGAAGGAGAAGGAACAGAAGGGACCTCGATTGTTACAGTCATGGCCACATCCTGAGTGGATGTGCCTATTGGAACATCTTCCGCTACTTCTTTCTCTGGAGCTTTCCAGGTTTACAACCTGTTCTTGTGAAGGAAGGAGGGCTTTCAGGAGCTTCCTCTTGGGTAGAGCTAGATTCACCCTCTTTTCCTTTTCCCTTGCCTTTTGGCTGTTATTTTTCCCGAGGAGGTGCGTTGCCCAACAGAGAGGTTGTGAAATCAACTCGAGGTAGATGAGCCTGTTCATTCGGCACCAATGCTCTATTCTACGCAGAGTTTCCTTGACCCTCTCCTCAATTGTTTGAGGAGCTTTGGTTCTATCAATCACCGTGAAAGGCCAATCATCCCCACTTGTGTCAAGATACACTTGATCAACTTCTTGCTCAGTAGTTTGGTAGCCTTTTGGGACGATGGCTACCCCGTACTGGATGATTTCTACTAAGGCCAAGCGAGAATGATCCTTCCTCCTGAGCTCAACCTCATGATATATGTCGATGTAGATATCTTCGATCTGAGGGATGTGGATCGGATCGAGCTTGGCCCTGGGCAAACAATTTCTTGGGTCGAAGGTGGGCCTTGCTGGGAAGTTATGTTTCAGATTCAGCAGCTCCAGCTCTGCAAACATGTCTTTTGCCTTGTGGTGAGAGAGACACGTATACCTACCCACTGTGAGGGGGAAAGGAGTCCCACCCTTCTTTCTCTTTAGGCACTTTTCGTGGTAAGTAATAAGTTACCTCGACAGCTCCAACAGGATCAACTTGGGACCGGCATATCTCGGCAATTTAGTTGGTTCTCCCAAGAAGTTAACTACCCTCAGATAGGTGAATGTGGGGAATTGAGTGAACAGGGCCCCCCATTTCTCTGTAGCTGCTATGATGCTCTTGGTCGTATGACCGTGAGTCATATTCAGCCTCAACAGGCAGATGATGAAATAGAAGAATGCATCGTTGATTTTTGTGAATTGGGGGATACTATTTTCCAGCTTCAGTTCTGGATAGTATTCATAGATTTTAACCTGGGGCCAAACCCCGCATCGCATCAGAGCTGGATAGTCTCTCTCTGAAGCGCAACATAGACCACGTAGGAGTTCATATAGAACCTCCCTGTTGTGTTAAGTTGTTGGAGCTGCTCAGATATTGTGCTGCTTATGATTTCTGCCCACTCAAAGCGTTGATCGGGCACATTTTTGTTCATTGTTTCCAAATATCGCAGCATCCACTTGTGAAAATAATGGGTGTCAGGAAGCCCAAAGACTCTACTCAGGAACGTGATTGTGTCACTGAGTTCCTCTGAAAATTCACTGCAATGTATGACTTGTGGCCAACGAGTCACCACCTTTTTGTTCTTCAAATATACCTCGTTCATCAGCTGCATGCACTGATCCTCATTGTCGTCCCAGGCCTTGATGCAATCTTCCCGGCTTACGGCCACAAAGTGCCGGTGGTGAGGGATGCCGAGCATTATTTCAAAGTGTCGGGCAGTGAGGTTGATTATAACCTCACCCTTCTCATTATGGACACATCTTGTGTCCTTGTTGTAGCATCGGGCTACTACCATCATAAACTCATTATTCACGGCACTGACTGGGATTCCTCCAGCAAAGTGCAGCGCACTGCCCATCAATTTGTCCATCCATGGACTTCTTGTGACCCTCTGGGTTCTGGCCCAGAAATCTTCCATGTCAATATGACCCAGTTCTGAGTCTCTGATGTCTAGGTCACACTCGCTGGGACTCGGGCATCCTGACCCTCTGATACTTGTACTTCATTTCTTCTTCTGTGAGCTTGGCTTTACCCTTAGATTTGGTAGGTCTCTTGCTTGATGTTGACATATGTAACTCTGAACTTAATTGCTGATCTGCAAGAAGAAGAAGTGAAACCCAACGCAAGAAGGTCATATTAGTCATTTGATCTTCCATTAAAGCGTCAACAGAAGAAAGAGTTAGTGATTTAAGGCCTCAGGGCACAGGGTGCATGAATACTACAGCTATAGGAAAAATAATATGGTTTACGGGGAAAGGGCTGCTGCAAGGGATAAAATAGTGCCAAAGGGCGCATGGCGCATGGACACTACATTGCATTTTTGTTGTTGTAAACACAAGTGCGCCTGCGCCATGTGTATGCATTTTATAAAGGGCGCGGATATTTTTCATGTTACACGGGTACAGGACGTGCCAAAGGGCACAAGTTTAATGCGTGTAACATCATTTTTTCATGCGCCACAGGAGGACTTGGTGCGGTGCATGGAAGGTCTGCATAACATAATGTTGTTGTGACAATGGATGCACTGCGCCGTGTAAAGCTTTGCACTTTGGCACAGATTTAGTTGGTGTTGCATAGACGCAGGGTGTGCCAATGGCGCAAGTTTAAATGATGCAACAAATGAGTTGGGTGCGCCAAGAGGGCGCAAGTTTAGCGGTTGCAACAAGTGAAGGAGTGTCCTTAAGGGCGCAGCTTGTTCTTTGTGTAACAATCATGGTATGTGCGCCAATGGCGCGACTGTGTATTATGTTACAGGGATGACAGATGCGCCAAAGGGAGGAAATAACAGTCTTCTTTTCAAGCCATGATTCCTTTCTTGAGGGGTTTGCATGTGGTTAAGCTCCTTTTGCAGGTTTCATTGGGTAATGGAGAAGCTACAAAATGAGAGTTCCAAGCCATTTTTTAGGACAGAGTCCCCTTTACCAGCAGATCTGGAAAGAGGGGGAAAAGCATGGGTGCAGGGTAGAGAAAAACAACAAGGAGGATGGGGAGGAGTTCATGATTTTCACAGCCTTCTTTAACTCAATCCACACCAACAAGCAGCCAAGAAAACAAAACACAAAACACACAGAAGCAATGAGGACCTCTTACCAGGATATATAACGGAGAAATGTGAAAACGGGTCCACGAAGTGATTTGAAAACGGCAGGGCAGGTGCGGCATTTGGTGTAGGTACAGATGTAAGAGAAAAATCACGTGATGTGTCGGATGATAATGACAGTGTAGACGCACCTATATATAGGTAGGTGGTAATAAATGCGCCACCAACTTTTTAAGTGGCGCATGAAAAGCATTGTCGACACAAGAAAGCATGCGCCCTTGGCACACCAAAACACTTGCCAACCCAAAGTTATGTGTGCCTTTGGCGCACCAAAAGTTATGTCGACACAAGAATATGTGCGCCTTTGGCGCACCAAAAAGTGGCGCAACAAAAGTATTGTTGACATGAAGGCGCATGCACCTTGGCACATGCAAGAAAGACTCAACATAGTGAGGTGCATCAAAACGCCTGTTGACACTTCAAACCGTGCGCCAAAGGATTAAAAGGGTGCATGAAAACTTGATGTTGCATAGTCATTATGTGCACCCGACCAAAAAAGACCAAAAATGGCTAAGTTCAGAAAACTAGATTTCCCAGAAGGGATTTTGCAACGTTCCGAATGCAAGGGTCCCTGACGAGGGACCGAAACAAAATTTTGGTAGGTTACTTGTAAAATTTCCCTTGCCAATTTTACGGGATAACAAATCTATCTTGTTGCCTTTGATCGTAAATAATTTTATTATTTATGAATTCATTCAATCTTTCCATTTTCTGATTTAAGTCATGTTTATCCACCTCCAAGTGCTTCTAATTTTTAAAATTTCCTTATTTGGCCAAATATTTGTTTATCGTAATGTCATATTTTCTTTCTAACAGCTGAGATAGTGTTGGAAATTTCTCTTCCATCGTAAATTGACCAGCTCACTTGTCTTTCCAAAACATGGTCTTGATGTCACTTCATATTTTCCATTTGCATCCTTTTCCTAATTTATTTTTAAAATAAATAAATAATGGGGGTTGGGTGGTTGGGCCATCCCAAGCCCTCCACTCTACGAATTATGGGGCTCACCCCTATGCATAGACCTCCCCTTACATTAAACCTCTATAATTTTTCATCCCGGGCATGGCCTCCTTATGGGCACGACCCATCTTCGTGCATAGACACGTTGTGGTTTAGCATGGTCATTCCATTGGCTTAAGCGCCTACTCATACATCCACCCTCCACCCCCTCCCCCAAAACACACACACACACACACACATATATAAACCCATGATTGGTCACCTTCTATATGGTTGACCAATTTTATATTTTAAAAAAGGAGGATTTTGTTACATATATATGAATTTACATGGAGATATTTACACAAATTTGGGCATTTAAGTAGGTGGGTATGAGAAGAAAACATCCCTACATGGATATGAAAAATATTTTAAAAATAAACATCTTATCCATTAACTTTAAACTTGGTGGGTGGGAAAGAAAATAGTGTAAATTGGACAAATACTCTTCTTCCTCCATGAGAATCCTCAGTAAAGAAATCTTTTAGACAAAGAGAAGAGAAATGAGAGGAAAATGTGGAAGATAAATGAAAATAAAGTCTATAAAGGTATTTAATGTTTCTAAAACTTTTCCTAAGGTCAATGGTGTGAAGTCATTTAATCCTAAGGCCCTCAATAAAACTAGACCCCCACTTGTCTAAGCAGCCCACTAGGTTGACCTTTTCAATTTAAGTTTTCTTATGGACTTCATTGTTTTCTACTTTGGGTAAATATTAGAATTCAATTTAAATATACTTAAAAACATCTCGGTTCAAATGGGCACGGTTCCATTTGGGTGTGGCCCATGCCCAATTTAGCAAACCCAATCTTTGATTAAACTTATTTAATTTCTTGTCTTGCTAAGCTAAACTCCATGGTCATGGAGTTTAGGTTTAAAATATTAATTAACCCTAACTAAACCTAAGCAAATGCTTATGCACAAATAAATGGTGGTAAATATTTAAATGGTAACATCATCTTGCATAAATGTTAGCATGTTTTACCTTTATGCCTTGATTGAATTTAATGTTACAGTTAACAATGATGAAATTATAAATCTTCCCTTGTTTGGTAGGATCCCTTAGTGGAAAAGACATGTTTAACCTCTAGTATTGTTAATTGAAAAAATAGTTTTGACCTCCTTATTCTCCTTTCTTTATTTGTTGTTTTGGAATGAAAAATTGGTTTAGCATCATGAATTAATAACATTTAAAATGAGGGTGTTATAAATAATTATTCATATTGATGAAAATATTTTTTTGCTTGGTCTCTCTCTATAGAAAAGTTACTTCATAGAATGAATGTGAATGATTTCAAGTCTTCTTGAATGGTGCAAATAAAACTTGGTACATACCTAGTCATCCCTAATTTGACTAAATTTTTAGCAATTTATAACTCTAAGGTGATCGCATGCCCTCTTGGTGGAGGAGTAGTAATAAACTTTACTAGTATTAATTGCAATGGTTGCAAGATGTAAGTATCACTTTAGTTAGTTTGGTATATTTACAAAGTGAAGTAAATTGATTTGGATTGATAATGATTTAATCACATTTAACTCTTAACTAAAATTCAAAAAAATATCATTTTTACATGGTTAATGGTTTAATTTTATAGTTATTTTTAGGTCAAAAATTATGGGCATGACATTAAAATAATGTGGCCCAATACTATCTCATTGATGTTGAGTGGGGTCATGGGGTGTGGGAGAACTTGAATCTACGCATCTACATGCTCAACAACAATGACTTATACCATCTTTTCTTGCAGGGATGGATGGATCCAAATGATCAAGGTCTCTCTAGAGATAAAATTAACCCCTCTCCATGACTCTAGAATAGATACATTTTTCTGTTAGTAAATCACGCTGAAAAATGTGAATTTATTCGAGCCAAGGAATAAGATTTCTCTTATAATTTTTCTTACCCTCCATGTTTGAAATTTTAGAATTTTTGTGCTTTCACTTCCTAAAAATAAAGCTTCTAATAGAAATATGATTATTTGAGTTCCTTCTCCGATCCTAATAGGTTAATGTAGGTCTGTGTGTGGTTTCTACCTCGATCTTATGAAAAATTAAGATATATTTAAATCTTCCTTGAATACTTAATTTTTACTTTCAAATCAGTTCTCAAATCTCCACATTCAAAAACTAACACCTCACAAGCTCGACTCTTCTCAAGGCATGCATGAAGGTAATTTGACCTTGAGTGAGGGAGAGGATCCATTGACCATGAACCATAAGTTAAGGGGTGCATGCATCCACATAAGTACCATATAATTTTTTAAAAAATTAATAGATTATATTTTTAATATGTTTACTTTGTTTTGAGCATTTGAATTAAATGGAAATTATTTTTTATAAGGATTAAAAATGGGTATTTTAAAATACAAATAAATTTAAGATGACCCGATACTTGGGAATAATATCGCTTTTATTAATTGCTTGTGTGTCATCATTTTATTGTCTAATTGGTAGATGTGACTTCATGTGACTTGTTTCATTGGCTATTTATTACTCAAGTTTAAAGTGTGAAAGAAACACATGGTCACTTTAATTTATATATGTTTTTATCCCCTTTAAATGTGTCTAAAAAGTGATATATGTAGAATGACATGGAGAAGACAATTGATAATTTCCATTTTCCAATTATTTTGTACATCTAGAGAAATTATGAAAAATATGCAACCTTTTTAAGGATTTCAATCATTATATAGAAGTAGGAAGTGCATATTTACTTAGAGATACTAAATTCTCTACCCATATCTTTATCAGCCTTTTTCCATTATTTGCGTATCTCTAATGTCTATATACATGCCTATCTGATCTATATCTATAAAAACCACACGAATATTTGACGTTTTTCTACAACAACTCTAAAATACCCTACGATTCATCGAGGAAATCATTTATGTAGTCGATGGTGTTTGTTAAGGATATCTACAACCAGTCAAGGATAGTCCATGAAAAATATAGCGTACGCAACAAAACATGTAAGTGACTCATGAATTAATTGAGGATAGTACACGAAAAATCTAGCATATGAAAAAACTTGAAGGTGACTCATGGATCAATCAAGATTATCTCATGATTATTATGGAAAAACCATGATTTTTCGGGGATATAAACAATGATCATATTCCAATATAATATCTCACATAATGTGAGTTCATCATACTCATTTCCATATTTATTATGGATTTTGGATATATCACCATAATTTTTTTATTGAAGTTTTAAAGCGTGTGAGACCTTGATTTTCATAACTTGAGATGATGATTTAAGGCATGTGAGACTCGAATATTAAGATCACATCTAACTTAAAACAAAAATGAATAAACATTCATTGGTTATGAATTACATATATAAGATGATAGATGGTCCTTAAAATCATTCACTCACCACTCTCAACTCAGAGGCTAAGAAACATAAAAAATTCTCGATATGGATAGATGTCATGGACATGAAGATGAGTGAAATGGAGATGGAGATCAAGTTTGAGATGGTGATAAGCACCACTACTCGAAGACATGACCTATAATGCTCATTTTCTTGTGGAACTATTCATACCATAATTAGGATAATAATAGGAATTTTTCAATACTCTGGTGACCATGGTTATTTTGTCACAAGGTTACCAATTGCATTGTACTTCAAAATTTTATTTGATATATAAAACTTTGTTGGTGTTATATTACGATTATATATATGATGATTACACCGAAAGTAAACTAGAATGTTTTTGTATAATGATATTGTATATAACCTTTAGTGTCATTAATTTTGGTGAGAATATAATTGAATTTTTTGGTTTAAAATGGGAATAAAAACTAATCAAATTAGTAGAGTTAGGGATGAATGTGGAAAATGTGAATAACTATTTCAAAACTAAGTTAACCCTAGAAATTACCAATGTTAGGAGTATGAGTGTGTTTTGGATTTGGTTGAATTTTAATGTCTAAGTGTTGGAAATTAAAGAAAATTAGTGAATTTTTTCACACCTTGATGCTTAGAGAGATGATTTGAAAGATTGGTGAAATTCAAACTAATCTAAAATTCATTAAAACATGAGTGTGAAAATGTGATTTTTAATATTGTATAGAAGGTGAAATGATAAGTAAATAATGGGCATGTGATTAAAATGGTGCAATTGATTGATTTCATATGAAATTTAATGGTTAGATGTGAAATATTATAATTGAAATTGTTATTGATGGAAATGACGATTATGATAAATTTTATTTGATATTTTTGGAATTATAAAATTATTTTGAGGTGTTTGCATTTGATTTAATGTAAAATAAATGTTTGATTTTGTTGTGTGTTGTTATATGTTATGTTGCATATCATTTCAAGCAGGTATTGTGTGTGTGTTGAAGTGTGCAGTGATTAATAGGTTCATGTGAGTCAACATATAAAAATAAAGATAAAACATACCAAGGAGGATGAAGGGGCATTAACTCCCACAAAGCTTCATGACCAACATAGCTCACCTAGGATTGAAAATAGTTGGGTTTTAGGAACATGTAAAGTGACTCGTAAAATTGATTTTTACATTTACCTTGTTTATAATTGTTTTCCTTCAGTTTGAACCTTTAGTTTAGTTAATTTCATTTATTTATTTTTTAATTTTTAAGTTGGGTTAAAGGTTATTTATTTTATCATTTTTAGGTGGTTTTGGCTTTCTTATCATGGTTTTAAAAAATTTCATTTAAGGAAATTTCGGATTTAGGTTTTGGAGACGCTTTTGGGAAATGTAAGGGGAAAGTAAACCTTGATCCATAGTCCCAAAACTTCCTTCGTGGCCTACCCATACGGTAGGTGTTCCTTTTAGGAATCTTTGGCAACTTGGGGACTCAAAAGTACCGCCTTTATTGCCTTGAAATTCTCCTAAATTGCATTGATTGTTGTAAGATGTTATAATTTTTATAAGTTGATGTGATTTAAGTTTTTGGTGATGTTAGTTACAATTATAATTTCAATTCAGGATTTTAATCTCTTATATTTTATTTTTCAAATCCATGTAAGTAATATTTACAATTGGTAGTAAGTTTTGTGGGAATTTGGATTTTAGTCCATGTGAGCATGTAAGAAATTCAATGCTCTTATTGGGGATTTTGGGATTTTCCACTTAGCACAATCTTATGGAATATTCTATTTGCAAACATGCATATTTAGGCAAGCTTGGTTATTTATCTTGGGAGAGACCTTTTGTCTTAAGGAAGTGCTTTTGGTTTTGGAGTGCTTTGGAGTTTCTTATGGAATTCTTGTGGATTGCTTAGTGATTAATAATTTTGTGGGACAAGTTAAGAACAAGGTGAGTTACCTTCGTTTTTTATTTTTCCCTTGTAAAATAGTTGTTATTCCTCATTACTCTCTTGATGATTATTTTGATTTTATGGCTTACTTGAGATCATGTTATGATTTAAAATTATGTTGTGTTACTTACTAAGCACCCAATGTGGGGCTGGAAAACATGGTTGTGTGTCGAGGAAACTTGTTCTTCATTTGAACATATACGTGTGTAAAAAGGAATAATACAAAAACATGAGAAACTAATAGAGGAACCAAAGAAATGTGATATTAGCCTTCATGGAGATCATAAGCTGTTGTGGGACTTAGGGAGGCATATAAAGTTGAATCTAAGTTACATTTTCCTGCATAGGAACCAAAGGATAATCTCCATTCCTTAGTGGAGATTATAAGTGGGTATAAGGGACGACCTATCTTTCCCCTTTATAATCCTAGCTTGGCTTGATAGTGTGTTTTTGTGATTTAGATGGATTACTATTTCCTTTTTTATTTTGTATCTCAGATCAAATGGTTAATCTTGTTTTGGTTGTGTAAATTTTGGATATTGCATGTGTATGTGTTTGGGTGATTTTTATGTTTCAAGCCTTGTTGTTGATCGTGAAGAATTTTTGGGATTTCGGGGTTTCATGGGATAATTGGGATGATGTTTGCTCCTATTTTATGCCTAGAAGGTGAACAACACCTTTAACTCCTCTTTGTTATGGTTTTGATAACAAATAGAAGATCCAAACATAAAGAGTTTCAATATAGGTGTTCTATCTCCTACAGATAAGGAGATTAGTTAGATAACACTCTATTATATCTCACAAATAACTTACACAAAGCCTAAATTTTTGAGTTATAACATCATTAAAAATCACTATCTCACTCCATAATATAGTATCCTAGATAATATATTTAATCTTATTCAAATACATATGAACACTACTAATTCCTAACATTCCCCCTTAGTGTGAACATGGTAGAACAAAATTCACACTTTCAATTGTAGTATGCCCACCTCGGTGGCACACCCATTCTCATGGCTTGTGATCTTGATAAAAATAAGGTAATCTCCTTCCATGGTTTTAAAAAGGTTCACCACAAACCTGGACATGAATATGACTCATCAAATGATCACCTCATGTGGTTTTTTGGATTTCCACAAACCTTTTTCAAGATCCATGATCTACATCACTTCATGCTTTTGATCTCCCACGATATCTTTGCATTAGTCAAAAATATAAGAATTTATCATGAATTGTGTTCACATTACATCTAATAATAAAAATTGTTCTTAATTCTAGCCACTATTATCGATCGTTACCACTCAATCTCAAAACAACATAGGAAATTGTAACTATTATAAGAATTTACCTTGACTTTAGCCAATTTGGTGCAAAAATGGAAATGAAAAATTGGTTCATATTCCCCCATAATGTGAAATTTCCATTTATTCAAGAATACACACAAAACAAGAACTCAAACACACCATAGTAGAAACAAAAACATACTTCATAAATGTAAAACACGTTGCACACAACTAAAAATGTCACCATAGTTGATGCAGCCCCATCATTGGTGAATAACGAGAGATCACTGAAAAACCTCCAAAGCATCCTGTGCCTCCATCCTTTGGTGGGAAATTTCTTAGTTACTTAGAAATTTTGAAATTGAAGCTCAAGTTTTAGCTCTCACAAATTGGATGCCGAGTACAACTAATAATGCATCCATGAGAAATGAGGGAAATTTTTTTAGTTTCAAGAATTATTTGACAACTAGAATGGACACAACTTAGAATTTTAAATTTGAAAAAGAGAGTAAAGTGAAAAAAATAAAACTTTTAACTATTTGGGTTGATGACACAATGTGTGTGTTTAAACAATTTTGAAATTGACAATACAATGACTATTACAAATAACACATTGACTCTTAATTTTCACAATGACAATAATATTGACAAGAGAGGATACTTAAAATAACTCAAATGATACTATAAACTTAAAATATAATTTCAAACATGAATATATTAGAAATTAACCTATAAAAATCTATTGACCATTAATTGCATTAACTATGCAATAAAATTTACAAAACATATAGTCTTCAATTATGCCCAATCACAAGACTCGGTGAAATGGATCTCTAATCACAGAATAATCTCTGTCACGATCATACCAACCCTATATCTTTAGCTTTAATTAAACTAAACACAAGATCTAAATAATAGTGGACTTCACTATTACAATTTAATTAGATGAATTAACAATACACTAGACAAAATGAAATTCAAAATATATTATTACCAACTCACCGCCATGGCTAGGGATCTCCACCACATTTTCCAGATCACCGTAAAGGTAGGGGCTCACCACCTCGCTAGCATGGGTGGGGATCTCTTTCGTATTCATTGGCTTCTAGCAGGATGAAGCTCACCACCTCACCAACATGGGTGTAGCTCTCCCGCCATTGCTTCTCAACAGACATTTGGCACTCACCGCCACCACCACCACCATCTAAAAAATTCCCTCACCTCAACCTCACCATTCCTAAAAATGGTGAAGCATACCCAGAGGAAGAACTTGCATATTGGCTAGGATCTTCCAGATGCTTGAAAAGTACCGCTTGGTTTGGGGTGGCCGGATGATTAGGATTCGCCCGCCTTAAACATGTTTGTTATTGTTGTTTGATAGTGTCTTTTAAGTGTTTTTAGGCAATGCCTTTTTTATTTTACTCTCCTAGGCTTAGCCTAGTTTGACTCTTGTTGTTCTAGGCTTGGCCTAGCTTGTTCATGGTTTTGGGGCGTGCTCTCATACCACCCGCTTTTTTTTGAAATCTATCTTGTATCTTATTACATTAATATAATATAAGATCCCATTATATATATTTCATATATATATATATATATATATATTATTACAAAACAAATACTACTTTGTGGCATTCAATAAATTTTACCACACATGTGAAGATGGAATGCATTCCCATAAGCTAGCCATACAAAATGTAAACTATTGAATGTTGTGTGAGTAGGGAGAAGCGTGAACCAATTGTGTGGAAATTAAATCGAGTGCAAGGTTGGTGTCGATGGATCGAGTCATGATTTGATCACTTGTCTAATTTTTTATCTACGCTTTTTCTAGAAATACCCAATTTGATGTGAACCAAAGGAAGAAAAAAAAATATAAAAACACATATCTAAAATTATATTAGTTAGAAAATGAATGAGAAATGCACCGAGAACAAAATAAATATAAATGATCCATTATATTTTTTCTCTATCTCATCTATATGGCAAGATGGATCAATAGAAAATATGGTCATCATGTGGAAGGTATGATATAACTAACATAACTACTAAATATTTGATGTAAACACCAAGAAAAAATCACTCCCGACACAACTCCAATGCGCTAGTACATAAAAACTAAACTACACACATCTCACAAAGCTAAAACTATGCATAAATTACATAAGGGAAATTACATCATACGAGGAAATGATGAACAATAATATTGCCCCTAAAAATAAAATAATGTTCCATCACAAAGAGATTAGACACGTTGATACCATTGATAAAAAATAGAAGATCCAAACACAAATTTTTGATAATAATTCTTCGTTATTTAAATCATATGAAACCATACACGTGTGTGTGTGTGTGTGTGTGTGTGTGTGTGTGTGTGTGTGTGTGTGTGTGTGTGTGTGTGTGTGTGTGTGTGTTGTATCTCCTATAAATAAGGATATTAGTTAAACAACATTTTATTATCTCTTACAACTAACTCACATAAAGCCTAAATATGTGAGTTGTAACATCACTAACAAATCACTTTCTCACTCCATGAAATATTGTCCCAGATAATGTATTTAATCTTATTCAAATACATGTGAACACTAATAATTCCTAACATGTTTGGTATGGAGTGGAAGATGAAAGAGATTAAATTGGTGGAATTTTGACACTTGTATTTTATGAGTGGAAGGCGTATATGTTATATTCTCTTTATCAAAAACTTGTAGTTAATATGGAAATATCATGTTATTGCTTTCTTTTTTGTTGAAATTGTCTTGTTATGGAAAAAATTGTGATAATGTGAGCTCTTAGTTTTAGAGCTGGTTGTACTTGTCTTATTTTGGTTTTGAAGAAAGTAGCAAAGTATGCATCCTTGTATGGAGGTATTGTAATGTGTGGGAAATTTTTTATAGTTGTATTCTTATCTATTAAGTTCACTTTGTGATTTTGAGAAAATAGTAGATTAATAAGTTATTGCATTTGAGAAAAATGTGTTGGTGTCCATTTTGATCCCCTTGTCTCTTGGCACATGTTGTCAAAAATAACTCCTCGATTATTTTGACAACTAACACTCACATTCTAACTCTAAATTTCCTTATTCTAGGTTGTAGGAACTTTAGTTGTCCTTTGGCATAATTCTTGGTTGCAATTCCTAGCACACCATTTTGCACTCTCCATTTGCTTCATGCCTTCCACTTTCCCTTCTTCTCCCCTTTGTATTATTTCACTCCTCTTGTGTGCACTCCTTGTGCATTCATCTCCCTCCCAACATGCACCCTTGTGTGCGCCATGGACTTACTTCATAAGTTAGTAAGGTTCTTGGCATCCTTGTACATCCACCTTCTTGCTTCCTCAAATTACCCTATGATGATCACACCCTCTTCCATACTTGCCTCCTAAAATTATTATTTCCATTCCTTCTACATGTGCTACCTTTTGCGTATCATTCCTTTTCTTTTCTTTTGTGCACCTTCACACCTTTTTTTTCAATCACCATTCCACATGGCAGCCTAACAGAATGAGTGCATTACATGTAACCCATCAAATCACGCCAACATGACATTGAATCCTTGTAGCCAACCAAAGGATGAAAAATGGAAGAAAATGAAAAAATACCTAATGATGTGGGCTATACACCCGGATCACTCAAGTTTAAATCTTGGTGGGAATAGGTAGGTAAGAAGCTAGAAAACCTCCCTCATGTCATTAATGTAGGATCCGATTGTTCCAACCACCGGATGTGATTTAGATCTCTCCTCCTTCCTTCTCCTACACTCCAAGAAGACACGGGAAGCAAATTTTACATATTTGTAAGTAGATTTGTAGGCATTCAATGCTAGTTGTTGGAGGTTGAATATTCAAATCGTATTTTCCCTCCTTATCCTCCTCTTATCTCATTCACTCATCTATAAATGTAAGAGCATTGATCATTGAAAAGGGTTGGAATCTTTAGATTTTTATAGGAATTTCCTTGCATTTTGAGTTACGTGAGCTTTAGATCTAGTCCTTTCATGTGGATATCGTCTTCATATACCATTTTAATATTTGTGCATTTCTAGAAGTAATAGAAGCATTTTTGTGGATACTTTTTGCCTTAACTTGTTGTTATTCTTCTTTCTTGCCTTCCCTTAATTTGTGTACTTTTTATGCCTCCTTGTGTCCCTTGCATTTCCTTTTTCTAATTGTGTCAATTGAAAACAATTGTGCAACTACATTATGGTCTCGCACTACATGTATGTAGCCTTCCTCTATGCATTTTCTCTCATTTTCACTCAAAGTTGATCGTATTCATCCCCCTTATTTTCTAGTGATATCGCCTCCTTAGATTAGTTTCCCATTTTTTCACATCCTTCTATCCCTACTCCTTGGCATGTTTAGCTTAGGATTCCCATTTCATCATTAGGAGTAGCAGTAGTAATAAAAATAGGTAGAGGAACCAGCCTTCTTTGGCTATCTCAAGCACACAAGGTCCCACAACTTGGAGATAGTCCCATTTTTTCCTCAACGACTCATTTCAACCTGATTTGAGACAGTGCAAGTTTAACCACCAACAATTTATGGCATGCCTAGTGGCACCACCATTGAAAGCTTACATTTCATCATTGTTTAGTTCTAGTGCGTGAATTAGTGATTTCTATCCTTTAGAAAAAAATTAATAGGATGGTGACTTAATACTCAAATATATTGTTTCCAAGATTGTACGGGCCTCTCCCGAGAAGACCGCATACCAGATAGAGCACAATAGTTGAAGAGTCCTTTAAATACCTCCAAAAATCTCCAAGAATAACACATAGAAAAGCTACTGTGTGTGCATCTCCATCTCCAACACATTGTGCACTTTCAAATCCACCTCTCAGTAGACCCCTTGTGTAACCTATCATGAAAAATCCTCCACTAGCTCTAATTTTTTCCAACTTCACTGGTGGAAGTCCTCTTGTTCTCAATGCACAATGAGTCATGCTCAAAAGTATCCCATAATTTATCGATGAGAATCAAGTCACCCATATTAAGCACTTCTAGGATGTAGCTAATGTATGTCCTATCTACTTAATCACACATGATGATATAACAAGTAAGGCTCCTCGTGTCTTATCTTATGGGAAAAGCACTTTAGTGGTACATAATCCCGAGACTTGCATCTATTTTCAGCTAAGATGAGCTTGGAACAACTCTTTTGCAACTAATTTCAAGATAATTCAGATCACCTATCTTTAGTGGAGGAGCTGAAAAACAACAAAAAAATGCTCGATGAGCAGATGACTGATTTTAATATCAAATTCCAAAAGAATTGGGACATAATCCCTCAAGTGGTAAGGCCTACAACCTATCATGCTTTCCTGTATTATCTTAGGATTTTGAATAGTGAAATTTTAGTCATGATTCAATCTATGGGGGGTAAAATTTACCTGCTACTTATAACATTACAATAAGGGAAAAAATAGTCTAATTCGGGTGGGAAAGTTAGCTCTTAGACTACCCGCGTGCACTTATTCCTAGACATACATCATGTGCCCCACCTTTTCTTTCCTTATTCCGACTAGAGCACTCAACCTTTTGCTTCCACATCCTACTCTCCCACGTAGCAACAGGAAGATGAATAAATGAAGACCTTAATTAATAACTTATCCAATAAAGTCATATCTTTAGAAAAGAAATAGGCACAAACCTTTAGAAATAGTTATAATCAAGGGTATAAGCAGAGCCATCAGCCCTTCAAAAATCAATATGAAAATTAGAGATATGGGAAGAACCAATAAAGTGATAGATGACATGCTAACACATACCTTCCATTGAAAGTAGTTCCTCCTCCACACTCTCTTCCAACACTCATCACAAGACAAGCGCTTGTCCCAAGATAGAGCAATATGGCACAAGAGTCGAATGATGTTTTCCTTGCAATATGCCTCATAATCAGAATCAATACACTAATATTGTGCATGTGCAAGCCTACATGATGTTGGGGTTAGCACACTAGTTGTACAGATATATTATTCATATCTAAGCATACAAGAAATCAATACAGAAATAAACAAGAAGAAACAATACACAATAATTAACATGGTTCACCCAATGTGGGCTACGTCCACCGGGAAATAGCCAATTTATCATCACAAAGGAAATACAATGAATATTTGTAATCTTCCACACCTTCTTGGATGTCCTATACTTTTTTTCATTACAACTATCTATTTTTCTCTCTAAAGGAAACTTCTCTTAATTCTCAATGAATTCTCTCTTCTAAACCCTAGTTTTATGTTGATATATACATCTAAAATCTTAGGGCACTTTAGCTATGAAATTACAACAATTATATTCACTTTACAAATAAAGATAGATCTAATTCCCACAACTTAATTATAGTAGTCACGCACAAGAAACGATGTCGGTTAGCCTTAATCGATGTCAACTCCTCCTTTCTTGATCGATCTTTGGTCCTTGGGTGATCGAAGTTAGTTCTTCAACTGATGTCGATTCATTATGTATTCCAACAAGTCTATAAAAGCATGCAAAGTGAAGAAATTAAGCTCCATAATTCAACAATCTCCCTCTTGGAGATAAATTGTTGCAATGTACTTGTATAAATCCATCCTCGATCCTTTGCTTATTTCTCCTCCTCAAGTCTCAAACTCGAAGACCAATAGAAATGGAGTGTAGCTCCAATTTCTCCTTTTCTAATGGCTTTGTTAGCATATCCACAAGGTTCTCCTTTGTATGAATTTTCTCCAACTTCAGTTTCTCATCCTCCAATACCTATCGTATGAAGTGATATCTCAATTGAATGTGTTTTGTTCTAGAATGAAACACTGATTTCTATGCCAGATGAATTGAACTTCGACTATCACTATACAATCTACAATCCTCTTGCTCCTTTCCCAACTCTTCCATGAACCTACTCATCTATATCATCTCCTTGCCGACTTATGTAGTTGTAATTCACTTATCCTCTGTACTAGATAGGGCCATAACCTTCTCGCAATCTTGAAATCCAGCTAAATTTTGTGCCACTTATGTGAAAACATATTGAGTGATGTTCTTCATGCCATAAAAATCACCAACCATGCCTGAATCCACATAGCCACATAAATAAGTATTTGACCCTCCATAGCATAATTGCATGTCAGATGTCCCTCTCAAATACTTGAGAATCCATTGGACTAATTTCCAATGCTATTTACCTAGATTAGCCATAAATCTACTCACAACTCCCACTACATGTGCAATGTCTGGTCTGATACAAACCATAGCATACATCAAAATCCTAACTACTGAAGCATACAGAACTCGTGCCATGTACTTAACCTCCTTGTGTGATGTAGGACACTGAACTTTTCTTAACTTGGAGTGTCCATCCATAGGTGTACTTACAGGTTTTAAATTTTACAAATTAAACCTTTCCAACACCTTATTGATATAATGCTCTTGAGACAAATACAACTTCATGTTTTTCTTGTCTCTATGAATTTGCATGCCAAGGATTCTCTTTGTAGCTCCCAAATCCTTCATTGAAAATGTGTGAGCTATATTTTCTTTAAGCTCACCAATGCCATGCATACTAGATCCTGCATTAAGTATATCATCCACATACAGTAAAAAAATAATATAGGTCCCATTTCCAAGCATATTGAAATAAACACAATGGTCAGATTCACATCTCAAATAACCATGCTCATGCATGAAAATTTCAAACCTCATATACCATTATCTTGGAGCTTACTTGAGCCCATATAGGCTATTTTTCAATCTGCACACAAATTTCTCCTTACCCTTGACTTCATACCCAAGTGACTAATCAATGTAAATATCTTTCTCTAAATCACCATGAAGAAATGTTGTCTTGACATCAAGTTTCTCTAAATGAAAATCCTCTACTGCAAATAAAATTAATACAAAGTAAGAATAGGAAGTCATCTTAACAATAGGAGAAAATATTTCACCAAACTCAATACCTACTTTTTATACAAATCCATTTACTATAATCCTTTCCTTGTATCACTTTTTCCACCCTCTTCTTCCTTGATCCTATAAACCCACTTGTTTTGTAATGATCTTTTACTTGTTGGCAACTTAACCAAATTCCATGTCTGATTCTTCTCTAAGGAGTCCATCTCCTCATTCATGCCATGTTCCCATTGCTTGTGGGATTTATCCTGCATTAATTCTTCAAATCTTTCTAGTTCACCACTATCAGTCAATAATAAATAATACAAGGAAGGTGAAAATATTTCTGGAGGTCTACTTACCCTTTGTGACCTTCTCATTGAGATTTGGGGTGTTAGAGGCTCAATCTGCTCATCCTGTAGATTTGTATCTACTTTTGATAGTGAAAAATGTCAGTCACCTTTTGTTAACGCAGCTTCAGCTAAGCTCGATGTTGGTTTGTCTCTTATGTAATCAAAGCGGTACATGGGACCAATGTCGGTCAAGGGTAAACCGATACAGTTACTATGTAAACATGTAGGTGTTAATTTTGAATCCGAGAGTTCATTTTCATCCACAAACTTCTCCACTAGTTCACTTTTAGGTACCAAAACTTAATCAATGTATATTATATTTTCATTCCAATCAATGTCATGACTCCTAATTATCTTAGAACCTTATAAATCCCAAAACCGGAATCTAAAATCACTAGAGCCATAACCAAAGAAAGTAAATCTTTTGGATTTAGCATCCAATTTCTTTCTATTTTCCTTATCAATATGCACAAAAGCTTCTGAGCCAAATACTCTAAGAAAATAAAGATCTACCTATTTTGTATTCCAAGCTTCTTTTGGTATTCCAACATTCAAGTGCACTTGAAGATCCACAATTAATTAAATAAACTCTGTCATGTCTACTACTTCAGCCCAAAATTTTAAGGGAAATTCCGCAAGTATCCTCATGCTTCTAGCTCATTCCATGATTGTCTTTTTCATTCTCTCTACAACACCATTCTCCTGTGGTGTTCTAGGAACCATCCTTTATCTGCATGTACCATTTACTGAACAATAATAATTGAAATCCTTGTTACAGTACTCACCACTATTGTTAGATCTAAGGCATTTTAACTTTAAAATTTGATTCATTTTCCACAAGGGCTTTCCATCTTGTAAAAGTTTCAAAAACATTATATTTATGATTAATACAATAAACCCATACCTTTCTTGTGGCATCATCAATGAAAGTAATATAGTATTGGGATCCTCCATGAGAAGCTACCTGGGTTGGTCCCCACACATCTGAGTGTACAAGCTCCAATTTATGCTTCTTCTTTGTTTCCCCAACTTTGAGAAATATCACTCTCTTCTGATTTCTAAAAATACAATGCTCACAGAAATCAAGATCTACACATTTCAAATATGATAACTTACCCTTTACCTATAAGATTTACATTCCCTTTTCACTCATATGGTCTAGCTGATTGTATCACATGCTTATATCTCGAATCAAGTAGATAGAACAAAAATGAATTAGTAATATAGGTAGATAAATACAATGATCCTACCTTCTTTCCTCTTGCTACAACAAGAGATCCCTTGGTAAATTTCCAAGATTCGGCTGTGAGTGTAACCATGCAACCAGTTTCACACAATTGTCTTGCAGAAATTAGATTTATTTTGAGGCTTGGAACATGCCTCACATATTTCAATATCCATGTATTTCCATTCTACAATTTAAGATGAACTTCACCTTTACTAGTAATATTACATGGTTCATCATCTCCTAAATAAACATGCCCAAAATTACCCTAGACATAATTTCTGAAATAACCCTTATTAGGGGTTGCATGGAAAGAAGCTCCTGAATCTAAAACCCATGACTCAATTTTATTATCCAAGGAGAGAATTAAGGAATCTTGCATTACCTCTTTTGTGGTAACATTTTCCTCTTTACCTTTCTCTACGGTACATTCTCTTTGTTTTCCTTAAGCTATCAATCCTTCTTTGTATGTCCTTTATTTCCACAATTCCAATATATTATACCTCTACCTATGGATTTAGATCTGCCATTATTAGAATTTGATTTCCCATTGTTCTTTCTCTTGGATCTCTCCTTCTCGCCTTCCCCGATTTTTACATTTAAAGAATTCCCAGATGATGATTCTCTTGTACTTTTCCTATGTATTTATTCATTTTGGATTATAATAACCACATCATAAAACTTTAAAAAATTAGTAGTAGACGTTACATTACTAACAACCATTACCAAGTTATCCCAACTATCTGGCAAAGAGCATAATAATAAATTTTCTTTCACTTCATCCTCAAACGGAATACTAACTTATTTTAATTGATTTAAAATAGACCATAAATTATTCAAATGACTTGATGTAGATCCACCTTCTTACATCTTTAAATTAAACAATTTTTTCATCAAATAAATTTTTTTGAAGCACTAGGTTTTTCATATAGATTTGCTAAATATTTCATCAACTCTACCATAGATCCTACTTTAGTAATATTTGAAGCCACATATGCTTCCAGGCTCAATCTTATAGATCCTAAAGCCTTTCTATCAAGAATTTTTCATTCTTCATTAGTCATCTTTGCAGGTCTTGCCTTCTCATCCAATGGTAAGTATAGATCTTTCTGATACAGATAATCCTCCACCTACATCTTCCATAATATATAATCACAACCATCAAATTTCTCCACTTTGAATTTTATTTCTTCTCCCATTTCTTTTCTCCCACTCAATCAGAAATCCCTCTCGTGATTAAATATATCAACACACACAACCCTCAAGGAAAGAATATTTCATACTAATTTTTAAGGTTAGCACACCGGTAGTATAGATATATTATTCAGATATAATCATACAACCAATCAATACGTAAATAAACAAGAAGAAAAAATACATAAGATTTAACGTGTTTCACCTAGTGTGGGCTATTTCCACCAAGAAACAACCAATTTATTATAACAAAGGAAATACAATGAAGATTTGCAATCTTCCACACCTTCTTGGATGCCATATACTTTTTTTTTTTTTTTTTCTTTACAACTTTTTAATTTTCTCTCTAAAGGAAACTTTTCTTAATTGTGAATGAATTCTCTCTTCTAAACCCTAGTTTTATGCTTATATATGCATCTACAATCTTAGGGAACTTTATCTATGAAATTACAACCATTATCTTCACTTTACAACTAAATATAGATCTAATTCCCACAACTTAATTATAGTAGTCACGCACAGTGCAGCCGATGCCGATTACCCTTAATCGATGTTGGTTCCTCCTTGCCTAACTAATACCGGTCCACGGGTGACCGACACCAGCTCATCAAGCGATGTTGGTTACTTTGTATTCCAGAAAATCTATAAAATCATGCCAGTGAATCAATTAAGCTCCACAACTCAACACATGATTCAAGATGCTTCTATCTATAAACCTCCACAAGAGCAAGAAACCACGAGAATCAAGAAAATCCAAAAGTTTTAAGAAGAAAATCTCATGTTATTTGGCGTTGATGAATTATGTGTAATTAATAAAATTATAGATGACAAAAAAATACCGCGTGCCGGGTTTTTGATAACACAAGGTACAAGAAAATAATGCTCAAGTCTGGCGTGTAACCTCTAGTTCTTACAACACATGAGGATCCTCAAAAGAAAAGAGATACAGGAAATACAACCAATAATCATGACGTGCAAGTCTCTTCCCAAGGTTCCGCATAATTCTCCAACACAAGCAAGTGTGTACCCCTCCTTTATTACGTCAAGACCATGTGCCAACTAAGGCCCCTACCTCTACACCTGAACAATCAAGAAAATATGTTGTTGTGCCCCAAATGAACAAGTCAATGGGCCTTCTATTCAACATTATGGACCAGATGAAGAAAAAAAATGTGAATTTCATAATGTGGGATGCCCTGGCCATTCCATCTCAAAGACAACTTGTTCTATGACACTGCTGGCGCAACTTCACGTGGATCTTGTTATTCAAAAGTCTCGTGTTATTGTCAATATCTTCTAGGAAGAGAAGAAGCAAGAAAGTAAGGTTGTCAAAACCCCACCCTTTTATATGTCCTTGATCATAGGAAAACACCTTGTGCACAATTATATGATTGACTCAAGTGCTAGTATTTCTATCATACCTAAGAAAATTTTTGATGTCTCGGGTCTCAAGTACAACCCTTTTTCCAAAGGATTCTTGCAACTTGATGGCTTAACTATCACCACTTTAGAAGTCATCAAGGGTCTTGAGTTAACCCTCAAATCATGGCCAAGCCTCACAATAACTCAAGATGTGTCAATCATTGACTTGCCTCCTTTTTTTCCTTATGTTTATCAAGGGATTTTACTGGTAAAGTGGGTGGTTACTTGTCTTATGATTGGTCCCATATGTTACTCAAGACAAGGTATCGTACACTGGTTTACCACATAAGATGAACCAATATTTTCCTACCATGTTGAGTCATATGATCCATCTCCTCTCCAAGATAATTTCCTAATCCAAGAAGACTAAGTACAAGCATTAGTTTTAGAAGAGAAGCCTATTCCCCCTCCTTTACCTGATTTAGTTCTAGATGAGTGGGCGAAAGGAACTATAAATTTGACCCACATGATGAAGAGCTTGAGGCTTTTAAAACTTGACTTGGTACATACGAGAATCCTTGAAGAAGAAGTTGTGCTTCCACCCATGCAAATCAAGAATAATGAAGAAAATTTTGGTCTATAGAAGTTGTACTTTGATGGCTCCAAAAGAATAAATGGCACATACATTGGAATTGTTCTCATTTCTCCCAAGGATGAGAAATTATTCTTCATGCACAGGCTACAATTTTCATGCTCCAACAACGTAGCGAGAATACAATGCGCTGGTGTGCATGTCATTCTAATTACTAAAAAGAGATGAATTAAGGCACTGCAGATCTTTGGGGACATAGAATTGGTCATCCACTAGGTCACAAAAAGTGTGCGATAAAGAATAATCTTCTCAAATATTATAAACATAGATTGTGGGACCTTCTTGAGAGCTTTAATGCTCTAAACCTACAAGTGGTGCCAAGGCAAATGAATAAATAAGGTGATCATATGACCGCACTTGGCTCATGATTCTCCCCTATGGAGGAATTTTTCAAAGGAAACACACAACATGTGAAAATGGTGATTAAGCCATCTATCTCAGAAAACAATACCAAGCTGGTAGGTGTTTGATAGTAATGAGAAAATTATCCAGTTCATTCATAATGAAGTCGAAGTCATCTTCAAACATGTAAGCTGAATTACATGACGGTTATGGTGACCAAATGATTCAACTCAAGACAAATAATCTACCTAAAGGATTGGCCACCCTAGAGAAAATGTTTATCCCTAATGATGAGTTTAAGGGTGAAGAAAATTATATGTGCATATTGCAAGAGGAATACTCCCTAGTCAGCATTGCGCACGATAACGATTTTCTACTAAGTAAATATTACAATTTTGATGAAAATTAGGCCGTTATCTCGTATGTAAGAAATATAGTAATATTTTCTCCTAGGAGTATGAATGCCTCAAAGGATTTGATCCATGTGTTCCTCAACACACCATTGACCTTGATCCTAGTATCAAGCCCATCGACAAAAAAAAGAGGCCAATTAATCTAAGGTTAGAGGCCCTCATGAGGAAAGAGTTATCCAAAATAATTGAGGTGAAGATAATATTCCCCATCAAGTACTCTACTTAGGTCATGAATCTTATTCCATTGCATAAGAAGAATGGTGAAATTATACTCTGTGTCAATTTCGAGGATATCTAAATAAGGCATCTTTGAAGAATCATTATCATTTTCCTTCTATGGAGCATATTTTATAGACTATGGCTAGGGCGTAGAGATTTTCCATGTTGGATGGGTATTCTGGATTCAATCGGATCATGTTCAAGGAAGAGGATCAGTTAAAAATGGCATTTACAACTAAATGGGGGAACATGTGCATATCAAAATATGCCCATTATTCATCAAACACAAGCGCAACATTTCAGCGCACCATGGACATCACATTTAAAGGATACATCAATGAGTTCATCCTAGTATACTTGGATGAGATAACTTTCTTATCAAAGTAGGGTGCGGATCACATGGTGCACCTAGAGAAGGTCTTTGAGAGATGTAGCAAAATTAGGGTGTCCCTTAACCACAAGAAGTGTAATTTTTTTTGTAGCGCAGAAAATTTTTTAGGCCATGTGGTCTCTAAGGATGGTATTTCTATTGATTCGAGCGCATTTATACCATCCTTTCTCTCTCTTACTGGTGCAACATAAATTCATGTAGTCATTCCTAGGAAAAATCAATTTTTCTAGGTGCTTCATCCCTAACTTTATAGGACTTGGTAAGACCCATTAAGAAGGAAAAAACCTTTATGTGGATAGTAGAAGGAAAATAGAGCTTCAACAAGATCAAATAAGAGATTTCTTGCACGTGAACACTCTTCAATCCATGTTACTCAAAGGATTTCATCCTCTATACTTATGGAGCTGATGCACGTGTTGCGATGTCCGAACACAAGAAAACGCATAAGGGATGGATCAACTAGTGGATTTCATCAGTCAAACACTTGAATGATTATGAGCTAAAATATAGTCACATGGAGAAACAACTCTATGCATCATGCACACATTTAAGAAGTTAAAAATTATTCTCACCACAAATCATATCAAGGTGTTAGTTTCACACTTAAGTGTTCGAGGATTCATCAAGGAAGTAGAAGTCAATGAGAAGATAGCAAGGTGGGTGACCAAAATCATGGAGTATGATGTGACTATCAAAGCCAAAAAGTTAGTTAAAGGTAGCATGCTCTATAAGCATCTTGTTGAGGATGCAAATTCTAAACCTAAGACTTCATTATTTATTGATAAAGATCTCTCACATGTGGAACTTAAACAGAGTGTCGATCAAAAGTGCGTGTAACTAGATGAAGGACAAGATCACATTCCTTTTGTTTGGAATGTATCCTCATTTTTTAAACAAAGAAAACATGTGAAATTTGAGGCTGAAATCTATTTCATATGCATTTATTGATGACACCCTC
This sequence comes from Taxus wallichiana var. yunnanensis, assembly GCA_018340775.1. Lineage (NCBI taxonomy): Eukaryota > Viridiplantae > Streptophyta > Pinopsida > Cupressales > Taxaceae > Taxus > Taxus wallichiana. The sequence goes on along the minus strand of CM031244.1, from coordinate 87,423,503 downwards.
TTTAAAAGAAATATTGATGGTACGCAAATTGACAAATCGTTAGTAGAATTTCATAATGGATTCTCTAGTGGAAACTTCTCTGTCAAGGCAATAGTGATGAAGATCATCCAAGGTAGGATAGTTTTGGCCTATCCTGTTCATGGATCCACACAAGTGGGTCATGAAATGAAAAGAATGTGATTTATTTGTAGGAAAGAAGAAAGCTGGGCGCTTCCCCTCCGACCAATCCAAGTGGATTAGTGTTTTACAAAATGTTGTCTCGACTTCATAAACATAATCAATCCTCCTTCAAAACTAAGCACAAATGGGTGTTGATGGGTATAGATTACTTCACCAAATGGATAGAAGTTGTCACACTCAAGGAATCAACTGAGTCAGTCATCTTTGACTTTCTTGAGAGCATTGTAACAAGGTTTGGCATTTCTTAAACCATTATATATGATAATATGAAAGGCTTCCTTAGTACCAATATTTATGATTGAGCACTAAGTCTTAGAATTTATTTAAATAATTCTTATAATTACCACCCTCATGGAAATGGCTTGGAAGAATCAACAAATAAAAACTCGCTCACAATTATGAAGTGCATAATGAATATCAACCAAAGGAAGTGGCATATAAAGGTCTCGCATGTGCTCTAAGAATACAAAATCATGATGAAGAATGCAATAAACACTTCACCTTATAAGCTTATTTATGGAAAGGAAGCCATACTTCCTTTATCTCTTAAATTTCCTTCATTAGAGCTTACCCAACAACTAGAGTTTGAGGGCACGTATCAAAGAGAAATCAAAATGGAAAATTTGGTTGAACTTGAAGAATTAAGGAAATATTCCATAATCAAGCTAGAACAACATCAAAAATCAATAAAGAAGTGGTTTGACAGAAAGGCTAGGCCTCAAGATTTCAAAGTTGGTGACTTAGTCTTAAAGTGGGATCGTTGACAGAGCCAAACTAGGGTGTCATTAAAATTTTTATGCACTTTGGAGTGGCCCATATATCATAAGTTCTTGTAAGGAGGATAAATCTTTTGAGTTATCTCATCTTGATGGAGGCATGCTATCAATCCTAGTCAATGGGATTTATCTCAAACCCTTCCATTGAGTCTTTTGCATCATTGTATATATTAGAGTAGTTTTAATTCCTCTAAGTGTGTTGCATACAAATTGTTTCATTTGTACATAGTTCTTTCTCTCACATGATCCTTGCATGTGTAGTCATTTTTGCACCCACCAAGAACAAGGGAACCTCATGCGTGTCAGCCTATCACCCAATGGGCGTTGGGTGCTCACCCAAGGCATGCGAGAGGGAGCCGAGTCTCTCTTTTATGTGAGTTTAGTGGAAGGCATCATTCATGATCTTGAATTAGTGATTTAAAGGACATGAAAAAGCTATAGAGCTCATAACGACTTCTATACCCTTTTAGTCATATCAAAAGTAAAAGCACTTAATAGAATTAACAGAACTAGGAAGTTGTAAATCCACAAATAGACTTAACATTCAAATAAGGTTCATGATTATACAAGAACAAAAGCATAATAGAAATATGCAGATAATACAAAGAGAAGATCTTAATACAATTGTCATGGTAACCTTATCATATTCATTCATAGCATTACTTATAGAATATCATAGAAGGGGAGACCATAGTCATGCACCATATCTAGATCCATACATGAAGAATTTCAAAACAAAATTTACATTCCCCATTCCCTTATTACATCCTTCCTATAATCATCTACCCCTTTTATACCACAGTTCTTGTAGTAATTCTATAGAGCTCTACTTCCTTCCTCGATTCTCCCTTTTATTTTCTAAGGGCGCGCATATATATAGGCATTTGGTCTCTAACAAACTCCTCTGCAACCTCACATCCAGCCCCAAATGTCAAGGTGTGAATCGCCTCGGAGCATGCCTCTCCATGTCATGATTAGCTTTTTTGATCTTCTTATCGCAAGGTATATTCCTTCCAGGACACCCTGTTGCCAGGCTGGAACCTTATCCAAATGGAACACATTCTTCATGTGTTCTGTCCAAAATTTGAAAATGGCTAAGTCCTGAATTGTGCTTTGTGGGAACGCATCCTTGGTTCTGCAAGATCCCTTTTTGAATCCTGCCTTGCCCACCTTAACTTGTGCGCTTCCTCGGGCGTGCGCGCCTATGTGCCTTTAAGATTTGGTAGCTACATTAGGGTCCCAACATTACCCCACACTTCACCTGTTCTCTGCCCTCGGGAACCTTTTCAAAGAATGTAGTACAAAAAGGAAAGGCCTTGCCTTGGAAAAGAATGGAGGGAAAGAATAAAGAAATGGGGAAGAGAGAGAATAGAAGGAAAACTGCCTAAAGAAGAAGAAGGGGAAAATTTTGCCACAGGTCAGCCTCTAGTGTATTCTAAGCACTGACTTCATCCTACACCCTCTTGTAAAGGTCACTAACCAATGCGCTCACCTCGTCGAAGGTTAATCCCTCCCCCTTTGTGTTTATGGTATCTACCGCCATTTCCAGTTCCTTAGCTTGATCTTCCAAGGCATCCATATTCCTCGTAATGACCTTGTAGATCTCTTTAAGCTGGGTTTTGATTGAGACCCGAAGGATCTCAATAGCTTCATATTTTCTTTCTACTTTGGCTAGAATATTTTCTCACTCTGCTCTATTGCCTTTATTATTTTCCCTAAAGTCCTTCAAACTTAGCCTCGTGTTGGCAAGCAACATGCTCACACCTTGTCCGATCCGCGCAATGATGGTTGTATGCGACCCCAGCAGTTTGTGTAGCTATTTTTACATCAACAAGCACCTTGTTGTATTCAGCTATGAGTGCAATGACTTTCAACTTGTCCTCCTACTCCAAGTGCGCAGCTACATCCTCTACCGACTCCAAGGCCAAAGGCTACCTTTCCATGGTGAGGATCTGAGTCAAGTCCTCAAGACACTCCAGGAGGAACCATATTTTTGTGCGGGAGGGTTAAGGTCTAGGTGCTTCATGACAATAGCTTGGGAGATGAGCTCCACCTTCTTGGAAACTTTGTGCACTTTAGCTTTCTCCTCTTGTAATTCTCACTATAGTTGAGCGTTGATCAACTTTTCAAGGCTAAGTTCCTTTGTTAGCTTAACTATTTCTTCCTTCCTCTTCTCCATCAGGTCCTCCAAGACTTTAACCCTGTCATTTCTGTAGAAGATCCTTGCCTCTACCTCCACGGAGACTTTTTTGAGTACATTACATACTTGCTCATCCAATAGTTGTTGTGCGTTTATGATGGGGTTGACCCCCTTTGTCTCGAGATAGCTCTAGTATCACCCCTTGGTTAACCTTGAACTTGAGCTCATCAAGGTGGGAGTCAAATGCCCATGATAGCATCTTTTTTTGTGTGCAGGTATCCACCCTCAAGATCAAAGGACTCCATGGCGGTGAGCTCCTTGGTGGGCACGGTACTCTAGAAGCGTGCATGCAAAACTTTGCTAGGGTCATTAACATACCCCATCATTGATTTTCCTTCCTCCATGTGTTTACTTCCCATGCGCATGCCCTTTGGAATAGTCACTGAAAGAGTTAGGCTGTTTTTGCTACTCACACTCTTCTCCCTTTGCTCTTCCTTGAGTTCACCAAGCACGAGCTCCGCATTGCGCTCCAATTCCTCGTCGACCAAGGTATTAATCATCTTCTCCACCTCCCTTGTCACTTTCTCATTCACCTCCTTCTAAGTGAGCTTGGGCATATCTGGCTCATTGGTACTTTCCCCCTCTCTCCTTTCTTCATTTTGTGTACCTTCCTCCCCTTGGGCACCCTTCCTCCTTAGAAATATGAAAGCATCATTTGCATCTTTTGCTTCCTCTTCCTCCGAATCGTGGACATCAATCAGCTCCTAATCTACCTCCAGATCTTCCTCTTCATCATCATCCTTTTTACCTATATAGGCATTCATGTTGTCTGTATCCTTAGACTCTGGTTCTTCCATCCCCTCTTCTTCTTCCTTTTCCAAAACTCGGAGTTGGGGATGTGGTCTTCTCTTCATCTGAGGGTTCCTCAGGGGATGGTGGCTTCACAGGTTCTAGGGTCTTCTCCTTGACCACCATCCTCTTCTTCTTCCAGACGTAGGTACTTGTCCCCATGGTACCTACATCCTGCTTCTCCACCACCCTCTGTTCCTCTTTCTCTTCCCTCTCCTTACGCTTTGGCACAGCTTCTTCCTTCCAATAGGGTCATCTGGGATGGATATCTCATCCTCCACATACACACCCTTTTTGAATTTTGGCCTTATGCATAGGTAAATCCTTACGGCATTTCTCCCAGCAATAGGTAAGGTCAAAGGCCTTACAATATGCACATCATGCAACACATACCTTTCAATGTATGCACACTTCTCTAGGTAGACCAGCTTCTTCCTCATTTCCCTGTGCTCTATGTCAAGGGTGGACAAGTCAAGATCTAATTTATTCGACTCATGTATTTGTTTACTCCCGATTGGAAAAATTGGGTAGTAAACGAGAATGGGAGTTTACACCATGGACTCTAGCTTCCATTGACCAAAATGAACCTGCCAATATAGAAGTGTTGGTAGACTGCAAACTCTGCTTCTCCTTTGGTCACTGCGGGGAGTTGTTCAGGGATCCGCCATTCAGCCCCGAATGCATTCCTAAGGTGTGTATACCATTTGTCTAAGTGTACCTTGTGTACCCCTATCATTGATTCACATGTGTATTTCTGAAACCTCTCCGCAGGCGAGGATCTTCAGTAGGGTACTCCCACACGAACTTGTCGGATGCATCCGGCACCCGACTTCTAAGAACACAATTGTCAACAAAATGTTTCCAAATAAGATCTTTCCTCCCTTCTCCATGCTGCTTATGATTCCATCTATAATATATTGGGAGAGGTTATATATGGTTCCCTCTATGACTTTCCTACAAACATTTAGCTAGGGATTGCTCACCTGGGTCCACCTTTCTTGTCCATTCAGCTTGGAGACTAGGTGTGTGGCCATCTTCATCACTGGATCACTAATATCTGAGACATCGTAGTACCTTGATCCCTTCTTCAATTCCTGGGATGTTATGGTTTCTTTTATTGCCTCCTCGTCTCAGGAGGTCATCTTTGAGCGCGTCCCCTTCACAGTTTAGGCTTGTGAAGCGTGAAATTAGTTGGGGAGTTATGCACATTTTGCGCCTGCGAAGTAGAAGAAGTCTTCATGTATGTGCATCATCAACCATTGGTACAAGCACTCGGGCTTCGAAATATGGTAACTCAAAAATTTGGAGAAGCCCTGCCTTCTCCATTTTCACCTTGACCACGTCACTGTAGATCAGCAACCCGTCAGGTGTTTGTTTATTTGTGGGGCATACTAGCTCTAGTGCCATTTCCTTTGTGATTGTACTTGACTGGTGATTTTAGTTGATCATGGTCATATTTCTTATGTCGGACTCCCACTCTTTCCCTAGTAAAACCCCATCTGGGTATTACATCTCTAAGTACCATTCGTCATTTGTATCAAGGGTATTTCTTCTTGTTTCTTCTTTCCTTTTCATTTACCATTTCCCTTCTTGGATTATTCTACGGAGTTTATCAAGCTGGTTTCATGGCCATCATTGCACCCTTTACTTTCATTCCCAGGTTAACTTGCAAGTTGTTTGAAAGTTTTCCTCGTGCGCCCCGTTCCCAAAAACACAAACCCTAATCTCAATTTTTTTCTCCTTTGATCATGGTGCTTCCTCAAAACGTTCCTCACACCCGTGAGTCACTACTCGCTCTGGTTTGTAGATATAATGAACTGATTGCGTTTAAGTTCTTGGGATTTTCCTTCACACGAGTCAATTCTTGAAACCCTAGCTCTTGAAATAAAATCACTCTTCTTGTGTTCGCAAAGTGAAATAATGAAATGCCCACTCTTGTATTTATAGATTTTCCCACTTTTACGCATTTAAGGCTAGTCTACCTACCACTGTATGACAATATTTAATGCAGTTTTTTCAAACAAAACCCAACTTCAGTGCTTCTCCTTACATGCCCAATCCTTGCGTGAAAACTTTTCCAACCTTCTGGCGCACAAACAATCCATCTTGACAGAAGACTCTTGCACACGTGTTATCGGTGCAAAGGCACTTCTTCCATCCTCATGATTCTTGCTTTCGCCTACCTCATGTTTTTGCACTTTTTCTCCTTTGTACGTGGATTTCCAATGTAACCTTATTTTTCCACTGACCCAAATCCTCCTAGTAGAATAAATCCAAGTTTCTCTTCATCATCTCACCCCACACTAAAATAATGCAGTCCTTTGTGCATTCATAATTCAAAAAGTAATAAGGTTACCGGTGCCCAAAGCGCAAAACAAAACAACAATGTGAAAGGGAAATACAAGAAAGGAAAAGCATAAAAGGAAATTCTAAACTAACTAGAAAAACTACCTTATTTACAAACACCAAGAAGCATTATTTATAGTAGGGCTTTAACCTACTCCCATTGAAGTGTCCAGAAATTTGTTTCCATCCAACGCTTGTAAGTGGCATGTGCCCAAATCAAGGATGTATGAAATTACATAAGGAACCAAACAACGCACCTTCAACTTTCTAGGATGGCATAGAAATTTTGAATCATATAGTAATACCATCTGGCGAACCTCAAACTATTTGTTCTTAATATGGTGCTCATGCCATGCCTTTTGCTTTGCCTTCTCAATTGTTTGGCTCCATCTTGCTAGTGAGCACCTTTCATCTAACTTTATCAATCCATCTATTCTTTCTTCCAGTGCTTGTTCAACGTATAACCCTCATGTGCATTCTATACACGAGAGATGGTAGCATGAATTCGACGGAAAAACTGCCTTCACGTCGAACACCAATTGAAATGGTGTGGCCTTGTTCAATCTTTTATGTGTTGTTTTGTATGCCCAAAGAACTATTGACACCTTTTCATCCCAATCCTGCCTACCCACATCACATATCTTAGTCAATGTGTGACTAAGGATTTTGTTGAATGCCTCTATAGTCCCATTTTCCTAAGGGTGATAAGGGGTAGTCTTGTGATGGGCTACCATGAATTATACCAATAGAATCCTAATGGTTTCATTTAAAAAGTGAGTGCCCCTATCACTTGTTAAACTTAATGGGCACCCATACCTGCTGATAATGTTCTCCCACAAAAATCTAGCAGTTGTGGCTGCGGTGCAATCCTTAGTGGGCGCGGCCTCTATCCACCTTGTCAGATAATCAATACAAGTAATGATTTACCATGAGTTAGTCCTTCGTGCAGCTGGTGAGATTGGTCCAAAAAATCTATTTCCCATTTCTCAAAAGGTTTCGTGCTGGCAATGGGGCATAAGGGCATCTCATCCCTTCTTCCAGGTTTTCCAAAGCGCTGGCAGTGGTCATAGGCCTTGTAAAAATCAATGCAATCTTGGTGAATCATCTCCCACCATAGTCTAATGACTAGGATCTTACACGCAGTTGCATTCCCCGCATAGTGTCCTCCAGCAATCCCACCATGGGCTTCTTCTATTATGGCCACATGTTCATGTTCTAATACACACTAGTGCAAAACCTCATCACGACCCATTTTATACAAATCCCCATTGATCAACATGAAGGATGTGGTGCATATGGCTAACCTTTTCCTTTCCAGTGCATTCATCCCTTGGTGCCACACCTTCCTTGAGAAAAATAGCAATGTCTTCTAACTCGAGGGCACGTGCCCACTGACCTAAATAGTTGCGCATCGGCATGGTTTCCTCAATACTTTGCGCATCCTCTCCCAAATCAATCCTCAATAAATGATCGGCCCATTATTGTTCTTTCCAGGTTTTGCCACCACTCTGAATTCAAATTCTTGAAATAAAAGTACCCAACGACATATGCGCCCTTGCAAAACTATTTTGTTTACTAGATACTTCAAGGCCATATGGTCAGTGTAGAATATGAAGGGATTCGCAGCAGATATTGTCTAAATTTGTGGAGCGTGTAGATCATTAACAATGCCTCACGCTCGGTCATTGTATAATTCTATTCTACTGGTGTCAACTTTCTACTTGCAAAACACAATGGATGATCAACAATCCCCTCTCCTGGTTGGGAAAGAATGACTCCCATTTCTGTACCAGAGTCATCCACGTGGACATGGAAAGGTGTATCCCATGATGGGAATCATAGAATAGGTGTGATGACAAGCCTTTCTTTTAGAGTGTCAAATGTCGTCTGCTGCGCCTCTCCCCGAAAGGCACTCTTATGTCTGAGCAATATTTCCAAAGGCGCGGTGATCTTGGCGTATCCCTTAATGAACTTTCTGTAGTACCTAGTGTGTCCAAGAAATCCACACATGGTGCTTTGGCTGGTGGGCTCCCCTAATCCCACAATAACTACAAATTTCACGGGATCCACCAGTAAGCCCTCTTTGCATATGATATGCCCCAACAACATTCCAAAAGGAGTTGCAAAGACACATTTCTTAATGTTGAGGGAAATCCTCAACTGTCGACATCTTTCAAACATCAATCTCAAGTTATCACAATGGTCCCTGACCAATCCATACACTGTCCAATCATCCAAATATACTTGAAGGAACTTGTGGATGAAGTCCTTAAATGCTTGTACCACTATGTGTGAAAATACAGTGGGCGCATTCCTCAATCCAAAGGGCATGACCGTGTATGCAAATCTTCCCCACTTGGTGGTGAAATTTGTCTTTTCTTGGTCTTCCTTAGAAATCCTTACTTGGTGATATCCCAAGAATCCATCCATGAAGGAATAGACCTCGTGCCCAACAACTCCTTCCAAAATATCTTCAGTGAAGGGGGTGGGAAAAGGATCTATGATACAAACAACGTTCAACTCCCTGTAATCCACACATATCCTAATCCACCCATCCTTCTTTATGCTGATCACCATTGGACTTATCCATTCTAATTCCTCCATAACCTCAATGATACCGGATGCTATCATTTTGTCTAGCTCTTCTTTAACCCTTATGTGCATGTTGGGATTCATCCTGTAAGGCCTCTTCCTAACCGGGTGCGCACCATCTTTCAACTTTATCCTCATTTCCCCAATGAATGGTGGATGCCTTTCAACTCATGGTATCTGCATGGGAATAAATCCTCAAATTCACACAAGAGATTGATGATCTTTGATACTTCCTTGTCTGACTAGTAGTCCCCAATGATAGCTTCCTTGGGCTCCTTCTCCGATCCGATGTTAACTTTATTGGTTTTGAGTGGTTCATGATACATGTGCCACATGCATCTACACTATCAACTACCTTGCACGTCCCAACTGAATGATCAACATTTAGACTCTCCATCTCCTCTCCATCAATAACGTATAACATCTTTCCTTTCTCCTTTTTAGCACACATGCGCTCGATTTATATGTCTTCTACTTCCTCCTCTTCGAAGTGCACTTCCAAGATAGGTCCACCAAGTAAGTCTACTAATCTATCTTCCGCCATGGCGCAATCCCCCAGAGTGAGGCACTTGATAGCCTGTAATGCCTCATCAACTGGTTGCTTGGTACTTCGGTACTCAAACGTGTGAACCAGGTTAGCCACTAATTCCTACCAATTTCTGTTTGGTGGCGAGTTTCAGAATGGATGTACCAAGCGCTCGCACAACCTTGTAGTGTCAAATACAACTTGTGCACCCAAAGGGAGGGTGGTAAATCTTTCGTGCCTTCTCCCCAGACCCTCTCACGTGGCTTGATGTGGGAAGAGGTAGGTTCATTTCCATTGTAATCCTTGATAGCGGTGGGTATATTTCTCTTCGAGAATAGGACAGTGAGCACAATTCTAACTTCACGCCACTCCAACAAGTTTTTTCTATGTGTGGCCCACCACCTCATTGTTGTGCCTATCAAAACATAACCTAACATACCTCATTGCTCATCCTCCCTCCATTGGGCTTCCATTTCTCTCAAAATACCTCAGGGTATGCATCCCCATAATACTTGGTTATTGCCTTTCCTCCTAGGTGCCGAAATGTACGCACCATGGTTACCCTGGTCACCGATCCTTTCAGATGTTTCCCAATCAATTCATAAGTCCCATGCGCCCAATTATTGCATGCTATACTGGTAGTATCACATTGACAGATTGAGCATCATCAAATTGGATGACTCCTTTTATAGGGTGGATGGTCTTTGGATCTCTTATGGAGTGCACATATATTCTATCCGGACTTCCTCTCCAAGGGGTTCAATATAGGGTGTGGACTTTCCATTAGTAAGTGGTATAATCACCCTCTCTTCCTTGTTTTCAAAACTTATGTACCCCTTGTTAAACCAGAGATCTGCATTATTCTTATAGCACCACGGGAACCCAAGTAATGCTAGGAAATTATCTACCTCAAAATGCACCAAGACTTCAAAGTCCCCAGTGAACTTAGTCCCCTGAATGGTAATGGTTGCATCCTTCAAGACACCTATGGGCATTGCCTTTGTCTTATTTTCCATATACAACACATTTGAAGATGGTTGTAATGTAGGTCTTCCCATTTGATGTCAGGCATCCAATGTGGTAACATTAACCTCCACGCCTATGTTAATGAGGATGTTGCTAAGCAGCCATCCATCCACTACTGCATTCAAGGTGATCTCTTTGTCATAATCAAGGCTGTGAGGTGGGAGGTTTGCATGCAAGATCTACCTTTTATGCTCTTCCCTAGCACGTGGTACCTTTTCTCTCAACCATGCTCCTAGCAGGGGAATAACATTCTCTTGCCTTAGTAGTTTACACACCTCCTTAACCTCATCCAAGTCATCCTTTGGTGCTTCTACTGGTCTTCTTTTCTCATCTTTTCTAGTTTTCTCTTTTAAGCATTGGATCTCCCCTTGTAAGCTTCAAATTATGTCCATGGTTTCTGGTAGACTTCTTTCTGGTGAGCCGGGTTTGGATACTTCCCATGTACTACTTCTTCCCTTGAAACCAAAGGTCTCTACTTAGGTGCTTCCCTTGCACATGCGAACTCCGCCCTTGTTGTTACCATAATAGGCTCTAGTTCTGATTCACGTATTACTCGCGGGAGCCATTACACGTTAGCCTTCTTAATACTCACCATGGCAGCACCCTTATCCTTCCGGTGTTGCTGACTCATATGTTCGTATAACTCCAAGCACTCTTCGTACTTATGTTTTTCCACACCAGTTGCATTATAGAAGATCTAGACATTCCCACTTATAATGGTCTGTGGCTCCATAATTAAACCATGTTCCACGCGGGAACTCACTTCTTCCCTTGTGGTTACCATGGCAATGAAATCATACACGAAATCCCCTCCCGCATGCACCTTCATCTCCACATTCTTCATACTAACACTCATCTCCTTTGGAAATCTTGGCAATGCCAATCGACGCACACCAAGATCAATTACCTCATGAATTTGGTCAATCAATCAACAATCCTTGGTGTCATGTGTGGTTGAGGTACATATATTGCAATAACAAGCTAAATTCTTGTGGATTATGCCTTTGTAAAAGGGTAACCTACTTGCATCATGATCCCTGTGACATATCTCGCAATTTATTTCTTGCTCACAGCGCATACCACCTTCTAACTACATATCCCACCATTATCCTTTGTGTACCCTTCACATCACAATTTGTGCACCACATCCCACTTTGTAAGTCTCGGAATTGTGTTGGCGAGATAATTTCTCCAACTACTTAGCCATGGCAGTGATCTGAGCCTCCAGAAATGGGCTGACACAAGTGTCAACACTATTAACTACCTCAGCACATAAAACAACTTCTAACGCTTCATGTGGGTCTATGAATGTTTTATGAGACAAAGCCCTCCTAAAGGGTGTGATCAACCCTCGAAAAACCATTGAGCATGTTGTGAAGGGTGGATATCATAAGACAATTTAGACAATAGAGTTTTAAAGCACGCATCATATTCCCACACGCTCTCTGCCATTCCCTGCTAGATTTCCTTGAGAGAGATGATGCTCTTTTGTTCAAACTCAGGTATGTGGAATTCTGCCAAGAACACATTTTTAGCGTGGTATAATCCCCATGTGATCGATGAGGGTCATTCCTCCTTTACCAACTATGCGCGCGTCCTTGCAAGGTTGTTGCAAATTGATTGGCCTTTCAATCTTGGGTCATGATCCCCTTCGCGCGCCATAGCAGCTCACACTTATGCACATGCTCTGCGGCATCTTCTATCCCACTGTAATTTGGTAAGTGTAGAGACATCTCAAAAAGACTTGAGGAGGTGGCTGAGGCCCTTGTCCTCCTGACCTAGTCCCTTGATTTCCTCTGGTGTTTCCTCCTCCACTGGACCCACTAGATCCTGAGCCACTAGCTCCACCACTTCCACCTCCAAATCCTCCTATGTTAGGTACAGGGCCTGTGTTTGTCATGTTGAACGTTCCCATCATCCCACTAAATTACACGCCGATAGTTTGTGAACTAGTGCCACTTCCAGTTGTATTTCCTCCACCACTTCCTGATGTGCTCCCAAAACTAGTCTGTATATATGCCTTGTCCAAACATTCCACCAAATACTGGAATAGTGTGTGAAGCCATAGAAGTCCCAAATGAGAAGTTGTATCTTTTGGGTGCCGATCAGTTGCTTCCACTGATATCAAATGGATCAACTATACTTTTCCCTCGTTCGAAAAAACCAAGCACCAAGGTTTGGTTGCTAGGTGGGGTCAGATGTGCACCAACGAATCTTCTTTCTCCACGTGACGGGCTCTCATCAGAAGCCGAGGGGTTATCTCTTCCGCACTTGGTAAGATGGGGTAGTACATTTGTTCGGGCTCCACATCCTCCATGTGAACCTCTTCTCCCAAAAACATCTACCTCCATCGTAAATGCAACCTTGCACCATCTCACAATCTCCCTCTCACACACTTCACCATACTTGAGCCATCTCTCCTCCCTTTCCTTTTCAGTCATTATATCAGCCATCTTTCCCCAACCTGGCTTCCTCGCCAAGTGCTCAGAGTGGTTTAGCTGGCCATTGGGAATGCCTCTAAACTCATGGTTACCATCAAGATTTTGATTGCCAAGGGGATAGCCCACAAAAATGATCCTCTGGGCTCCCACAAAAATTCAAACTCAGTAACTTCTAGACAAGAATATGTGGAAATTGCGTATTCTAGAGTGTAGCTAGCCAATACTCCCTTCCACCAATGATCTATAGCATGGGTCCACGTTAGATCAACATCTTGTAAGTTTTGGTATGTTTCTTAGGTCCAAGGGTGTGATTTATAATACCACCCCAACCTAGATGCATATGTTGAGAGCCACTCAAATAACTCTACTGGGAAACAACAGAAGAAGGTTTCGTACAACTCATGATAGAGAGTGTCTTCCACCCATCTTTGCATATCAAACTCTAGTCCAGTACTAAATCTCTGAGCAAACTCATCCTTTGTGCTTTTAAACCAATTTTCAACACCTTCAAGTGTTAAGCACTTCGTCATCACTTTTTATGTACAGACCATGATGTATGCCATGTTCCACTATAACTTCGAAAAGAGGTCCGGAAATGGAACCAAGATGTAGTCATTTTGCACCCACCAAGAACAAGGGAACCTCATGCGTGCCGGCCTATCACCCAGCAGGCGCTGGGCACTCACCGAGGCACACGAGAGGGAGCCGAGTCTCTCTTTTATGTGAGTTTAGTGGAAGGCATCATTCACGATCTTGAATTAGTTATTTAGAGGACATGAAAAAGCTATAGAGCTCAGAATGGCTTCTATACCCTTTCAGTCATATCAAAAGTAGAAGCGCTTAACTGAATTGATAGAACTAGGAAGTTGTAAATCCACAAATAGACTTAACATTCAAATAAGGTTCATGATTATATAAGAACAAAAGAATAATAGAAATATGCAGATAATACAGAGAGAAGATCTTAATATAATTGTCATGGTAACCTTATCATATTCATTCATAGCACTACTTATAGAATATCACAGAAGGGGAGACCATAGTCATACGCCATATCTGGATCTATACATGAAGACTTTCGAAACAAAATTTACATTCCCCATTCCCTTATTACATCCTTCCTATAATCATCTACCCCTTTTATTCCATAGTTCTCACATTAATTCTAGAGAGCTCTACTTCCTTCCTCGGATTCTCCCTTTTCTTTGCTAACGGCACGCATATATATAGGCATCTGGTCTCAAAAAAACTCCTCTACAACCTTAGATCTGGCCCCAAGTGTCAAGGTGTGGATCACCTCAGGCGCATGCCTCTCCATGTCATGATTAGCTTTCTGGATCTTCTTATCACAAGGTATATTCCTTCCAAGACACCTTGTTACCGGGCTGGAAACTTATCCAAATGGAACACATTCTTCATGTGTTCTGTCTAAAAGGCTGAAAATGGCTAAGTCCTAAACTATGCTTTGTGAGTGAGCACCCTTGGTTCTCCAAAAACCCTTTTTGAATCCTACCTTGTGCGCCTTAACTTACGTGCTTCCTTTGGCCATGCGCACCTACGCACCTTTAATATTTGGTTGCTACATTAGGGTCCCAACAGATGTACTCTTCTTTTCCTTCCAAGATGTTAGTTATCTTCCAGTAGTATTAGTAGTTTTGTAGGATTTAGAACAGAGCTCAGAAAGTGTTTCAAGTGACTTCAAGGGGCAGTCCTTCACAGTTACAAATTAGAATTTCATCTTTCTAAGAAAACTCCATGCCCACTTTGGATGCTTGTGCCACCGATCTCTTTCAAATATTAGGAACATGTTCTTGAAATTCACCAAACTATTGTCCAAAATAACTCCCCTGATTATTTTGACAACTAACATTCACATTATGACTTTGAAGTTCCTTGTTCTAGGATGCGCACACTTTAGTTGTCCTTTTGGAATAATTCTTGGCTGCAATTCCTCATGCACCATTTCATGCTCTCCATTTTCTTTGCACCTTACACTTTCCCTTCTTCTCCCATTTGTCTTCTTTCACTCCTCTTGGACACACTCCCTACATATTCATCTCCCTCGTAGCATACACCCTCACTCATGTCATGGACTTACTTCCTAACTTAGTAAGATTCCTAGCATTCTTGTGCACCCACCTTTTGTTATCACACATTACACTATTATAATCATACCCTCTTCCATACTTGCCTCCTAAAATTATTATTTCCATTGCCTCAATGCCCACTACCTTTGTGCATAATTCCTTTGCTTTTCTTACATGCTCCTTCACACCTCCTTTTGTGCCAATCACAATGCCGCATGGTAGACTATAAGAATTATTACATCACATGCAACCCATCAAAGCTTGCCAACATGGCACCCAATCCTTACAACAACAACCAAAGCATGACACATGGTAGAAAATGAAAAAATATGTAATGACATGGGCTATACTCCAGATCACTCAAGTTTGAATTTTGGAAGGAATAGGTAGGTAAGAAGCTGGAAAACCTTCCTAATGCCATTAATGCATGACCTGATTACTCCAACCACCAGATTTGATTTAGATCTCACCTCCTTCCTTCTCTTGCATGCCAAACAGACATGGGTAAACACATATTACATATTTGCGGAGGCTGATTTATAGGCACACAATGTTGGTTATTGGTGGTTAAAGATTCAAATCATATTTTCCCTCTTTATCCTCCTCTTCTCTCATTCATTCACCTATAAATGTAATAGCATTGCTCATTAAAAAGGGTTGGAATTTTTCAGTTTTAATAGCCATTTCCTTACATTTTGAGTTACATACCTTTAGATATTGTCCTTGCATGTGGATATCGGCCTCATATGCCATTGTAATATATTGTGCATTTATGGAAGTAATAGAAGCATTGTTTTGTGGCTACTTTCTTCCTTAACTTGTTTTGATTCTTCTTTCTTGCCTTCCCTTATGTTGTGTACTTGTTGTGCCTCCTCATGTCCCTTACATTTCCTTTTCTAATTGTGTCCAATGAAAATGATTGTGCAACTATGTTCTGGTCTGTGTTATGTGTGTCTAGCCTTCCTCTTAACATTTTCCATTGTTTTTACTCAAATTTGATCATATTCATCCCCCTTCTTTCTAGTGATATCACCTTCCTTATATTATTTTTCCATTTTTTCACATCCTTCTATTATTGGTCCTTTGGTATGTTTAGCTTAGGATTCCCATTTCATCATTAAGTGCAGCAGTGTGAGTAGAAATAGGTAGAGGAACCAGCTTCTCCATAGGTCCTGTCTCAAGTGCGCAAATTCCCACAACTTAGAGAAGTCCCATTATTGCCTCAATGAATCAGTTCAACTTGATATGATATGGGTGAAAGTTTAACAACCAATAGTTTATGGCATACCCAGTGGGACCAGTATTGAAATCTTAAATTTCATCATTACTAAGTTATGGTGTGAGACTTAGTGATTTCTATCCTTTGGAGGCTTTTTTAACACATCTGGTGACTCCCAACACTCAGATCTATGATTTCTAACATTCGTGTGTTTGTTTCATGAGAAGAGTGCATACTAGACAGATCATAGTAATTGAAGATTCCTTTTAATATGTCCAGTTATCTCGAGAATAACATATAGCAGAGATATCATGCACACATCTCCATCTCCAACATATTTTACATTTTCAACTCCACCTCTCAAGTAGACCCCTGTGCAACCTGTCATGGTAACTCCTCCACCACCTATGAGAAACTTTACCAACTTTGCTAGCAGAATTCCTCTTATTCTCAATGTGTAACATGATATGTCAGTAGTCACACTCAAAAGTATTCCATACTTTACTAGTGAGAATCAAGTCACCCTTATTGAGCACATCCAAGATGTAGCCAATGTGTGCTCTATCTATTTAATCACACATGATGATGTAGTAATAAGGCTCCTCATAGAATTGCTCAAGGGAAAAATGCTTCATAGGTACATAATCCGAGAAATGCATTTATTACCATCTAGGATGAGTTTAGAATGACTTTTATAACTAATTTGAAGATAAGTTAGATCACATGTCTTTGGTGGAGTAGCTGACAACAACAAAAAGAGCACCCAATGAGTAGATGACTGATTTTAATATCAAATTCCAAAAGACTTGGGATAGAATCCCTCAAGAGGTAAGGCCTACAACCTAACATTATTTCATGTATTATCTTAGGGCTTTGAATAGTGACATTTCAGTCACAAGTGCATGTTTTTGTTTATAGATCAAATTTGCAAAGAATTTATGACTTGTGTTTTTATTATAATATGTTTCCATTTCCTCCTTTACAAATGCACATACAAAACACTTCTACGATGTATAATTTTTGAAATCAATAAATATCCATCCTCCTCCATAATTCTATGTTGATGATGCCAAATAATTGTAGAGATGCATTTTGCAATTGATTTTTGGATTGGGAATTTAAGGTTGGCTACATTATCTTTGTTACCTTGCATCATTGGCTTTAACTATAAATTTCCTTTATATAATTTTTGAAAATGCATGCCTATTTTCCTTAGGGTTTCCTTTAGTGTTGGAAACTTGGTGTAATGAGTTCATGATACTTCATTCTCAACTGTATGTGTTTTGGTTTCAAGAGTTATTATGTATTATTTACATTACTTGGGTGTCCATGAGGGTAAATAACCTTTAGAGGGTGATTTTACTTTGATTCCATGTTTGAATGCATGAATAATGTTATCCAAATAAATCTCTTAGTTATTTGGATAACTTATATTTTATTCTGACTCTTATGTTTCACATTTCAAGTTACGTGCACTCAAGCTTGCTCCATTGGAAAAAAATCTTGTCTCGCAGTTCTTCTCGCGTGCCCTATGTGTCTCACACTTCCTCTTTTCCTTGTGCTCCTTCCTATGCCCCTTCTCTATCGGCCTCCATGTGCCCTTCCTCAATTGAATTCTCATGCCCCTTACCCATACTTTTCCCTTGCAATTATTCTCCTATTCCTCCATGTGCACACCTTCACATGTGCCTTCCCTCTATTTCCCTTTCACACACCTACCTTTTTCTTCCACACCTTACACCTTCTTCTCGTGCCATTCATTATTCCATGTCATCTGTCAAACTTGAGTATGCTATACACAACCTATTAAAGCACAAAAATAGGGAGTTGAATCTTGACAACCAGCCAATGAATAACACATGGCAAAAATGACAAATCAAATGAATAGTTGGCTGATTTCTTTAGTCAATCTACATGTGCCACGTGTCTTACATGCCCGAGAAAACTCTAACATATTTTGACATCTCGTATCTTCTACTACTGAGCCCCGATTAACACTCACCTAAACTTGTCAGAGAGCTTCGACACAATTTGCACATTGGACTATTCAAATTCAAATTTAGGTGGGATTTGGTAGGTGGAAAATAGGGAAACATATTTTTGATCATTAATGCACACATCTAATCAATCCCAACCACCATATTTCTTCATATCTTGCCTTATTCCTTCTTCTACATGCCAAATAGACATGGGGAAGCACATATGATAGCCTTGAAGGCATTTTAACAGGTATTTATCACTTATTGTTGGGGGTTGAAGATTTGAATCTAAGTTTCTCGTCTCTTTCTCCTCCTCTTCTCTCCTTCTTCTTCTATAAATATCCGAGTTATGCTTTGTAAAAGGATCCTCCTTATTGTAACGACACCATGCCAAAATGGTGGCCAAATTCCCATGGGTCTTAGACCTTGGCATGGTCTTTGCAGTTTATTCTTCCCTCCTTTTATGAATGTAAATGAAAGTGCACCCCTTAAGTAATAAAATAATGTTTTGTGGAACTCTTGTCTTCCCTTTCTTGTTTCCATTACATCTCACCTCTATGTATGCATTTTTGGCATGTTATGTGTATTCCCATTTGCAGTCCCCGTGTTCATGTGTTTTGCGTGCTAGAAGGCCAAGCCCGCATGTTGATCTATGGCACATGTCATTCACCCTCTTCTCTTGTTCCCTCTCTATTTCCTTCACCGCTTGTGGAGATATATCCACCCTTTCCCTAGCATTATCACCTTCCTTAGCTTAGATTTCCCTTTCTCGCGCATCCTTCTATCCTGGTCACTTAGCATGTTTACTCTAGGATTTGCTTTCAGCATTAGGAGTAGTAGTAGTGTTAGAGTTAGGTAGACAAACCAACCTTCTCCCGAGATCCATCTCAAGTGCACAACGTCCCACAACTTGGGGAAGGTTCCATTGTTTTCACAAATGACTCTGGTTCTTCTAGATCCAAGACACGGGTACACGTTGGAGTGACCAACAAATAATTATCAAGATAAAGTGGTTAATGCATCTACTTTCCCTCAATTTTCCCCTTTCCCACAATCTCCATCCTCTTTTATCTCTTCTTATACTAACCATTACCATACCCATATAAATTTCATCACTTATTGTTAATTCAACATGATATATTCCTAAGTAAAATCAACATCTTATGTATATTTTGAGTGGGTTTACTATGATTTATGAAACTTAGCATCTCAAGTATCATTTCACTCCATGTGGTCAATATATTCCCTCAAAATGAAGTTTTTGATCACCCTAAATTTTTCTTTAGTGGCTTTTGTTTGATGTATCAAGTGTTTTTAATGCTTTTGTGACCATTATTTTGAATGAGAATTTCATTTTTGGTTGCATTTGATCTCATATTGAAGTTCCAACAGGTTTGAGGGTTCAAATCATACTATTTCCTCCCCATTTTAAGCCTTAGTTTAGGAAGATCCATAAAGTAATTGTTGAATAACCACACCCTCAATAAAGTTCCTCAATGTTATCTCCATAGACTAGGTCATGAAAGGAATATGGATCCATCCTCGGTTGTAAATGATAAATTAACATATCCACCATTCTTACTTCTTGTTTCATGCATATGATATTAAAGTATATGTGGGTGGTTAGACTGAAACCAACACTCTTTTGGCACCGCTTTTAGGGAGATTTATTTATACAACTAAGGTTTATATAAGATTTATCTGGTTGGATCAAGTTTTGAGTTAGATTCTTCAAGTTTCATAAGTTATTGGTATTCTAGCAAGCCTTGGGTGTCCATCAACATCACCAAAAATCTTGTGGCATCATTTTCTAGGAATTAAAGTAAGATTTATTAGTTCTGATGGTTTAAGAATGGTTTATCAAGTTATTATCTGTTTGTTGTTTTTGGAGTATGTTTCAGTGCATTTTTAGGTTGATCTATCATGTCTAGAATGTAATCTTTAGAATTGACTCCATTCTTATTTATGGGTTTTACCAAGTGTTATATTTTGTTAGTGAATCCACAATTATAAATCTTGAAATATTAAAATCATCATTAAGTTTACACCCGACTAAATAATTCTTTCCCGAGTTTGGTACATTGCATAATTAAATGAGACAAGTTTGGAAACCAATTGCTAATCATAATTCACAATGTAAGAATATAAAAACATGTGATATAGCTAGTTCCCATTTGATATAAGAATATTTGAGTGTTCTTGAGAGTTTAGAACCTAAAATCCATGTTTTCCAACTTCATAATTGATTTGGATAAGATTTTAGGCCTATAATTGATAGATGTGCTCCTTTGAGAAATTATTAAAATAACAACCATCCTCCTTTGGTTCATAAACCTATTATTGATCTTATTGTTGATAATATTGTTAATAAAAATATGGATCATCCTCCTCTACACCCCCCTTTCAAATTTCAAGCATTCATACCTATAAATTTTAAGGGCATGCCTAGATATCCAAACGAGGTACCTAATGAAATCAGGAATAGGTTGCCTAAATTTCAAGGAAATAATTCTATTAGTGGTGATCAAAATCTTAAGTTGTTCCATTATATTATGAGATTATAAAGTATAACATGAAGATATTTGCATAAATTTATTTTTGTATACTATTGATTAATATGTAAGGGAATGGTCTAATTATTTTCCTCATGGTTTAATTTACTCTCGGGATGAAATGATGAATACCTTTAGAATTCAATATGGTGATAGGACTAACCCTAGGTTCCTCCTCCCTGAATTTGGAAAAATAAAGAAAAATCCCAATGAATGTGTATAACATTTCAACTTTAGACACTACAATCATTCACTTGGGTACATTTCTAGGTCCTAATCACATAGTATTACTCATATGATTCCTAAGCGAGAAAACTAGTAATTAACATATATTTTTGGCCTCTTTTCTATCTTTCTTGTTTCCTCTTTGGTCTTGCACACCCCACAACCCAATATGATCTTCATTGCTTTATCTTTCTTGACTCTGGACACCAGTTCCTAGCCATGACATCAACACCTAGGTGCCCTCATCCCCTCTGGGTGTCCTCAACCTCTTTGTATCTTACTTGCCCCTTTTAGTCCTTTTTAATCTTTTGGGCATCTTGTTTTCTTATGGGTCGACCTTTTAATTTTCAATCAAGAAATTCAAAGAAGGGAATAATATAAATACAAAGCTATGTGACCATAATAAAAGACCAAGCTCTAATAATCTATTTTCATCACCTAAGGTTGCATCCAAAGGCATTCTAAGAGCATCATGGCATCCATATTGCTTCATTTAAGGGACAAGGGACTGCATTTTTTTGCATACAAATATAGGAGGCAAAGTTCATTTTATCATCCACACATCTACTTTCATTGCTACATCTAGTTATTTGTCATTATCAAGTACATATTTCACAAGAACTTCCTAAGGCATGATTACACACACACACACACACACACACACACACACACACACACACACACACACAGAGAGAGAGAGAGAGAGAGAGAGAGAGAGAGAGAGAGAGAGAGAGAGAGAACTACATGGATTCAGAGATGTAGTGAAATGCTTGGTTGTAATTTCAATCTTTTGGGTGACCTCTCAAGTCATTCGACTCCCCATTCACATATTTTATTTTTTAGGATTTGATTTGTTTTGAGGTTTTTCAAGAGATAATTTATTTTTAGGTTATAGATGAACTCTTTGATCATCCAATGACACATAGGAACTAAACAATGAATTATAGTGATAATTGTGTGACACAACAAAAATTAGTTTCCAACCATTTTCTGCATTACACGTGCACTTAGAAGAAGAATCTAGTGCATGGGCATCCATGACCCAATCCAGCACCCTGTGCCAGGCATATCCAACAATTTCAAAAAATTTTGAGTGCGGTTGCAACAATATTCTCCTTTTGTTCATCAGTTTTCTAGTCTAGCACACTTCAGGATTTATTGTGAAATTAGATAAGTCTTATATTCCTTCTCTTGCACATAGGGTTTCATATTTCTTTAGTTTATCACTTGTGTCATATTTGTGCTTTTATTGCTTATTATTATGTCATGACTCTAAAATATCTAGGGTTTTACGAGTGTAATATTTGTTAAATCAATTAGTGAAACCAACGTGAAATATCTCCATTTGGCTTTGATCATGATAATGATGATCTCTTAGACAATGTTACTTAATTCTTCTTCACATCATACACTTGGGGGCATCATACTTACTTTTCACCTTCTAGAATTATCGGTGTCTCACATTTCTACTTTTCCAATCTACTCTTTGCATATAATATTTCACATGCATCTTACACATCTTGATACACTTGTATCGTTATTACCCTATGACACACTCTTGTGCTAAGTTTCACACTTGACTGTTGAGAGAATACTACATACATGAACCTCATACATTTCACATTTTATGCTTTGTACATTCACGACACATATTTTAAGCATCACATTCTCACACATCACATTAATATATGAAACACTCTAGTTCCATGGTCCATACTTGACTACCGAGGGTATAAATCTGAAATGGACTTCACCACATCAACACTTCTCACACTTTATACTTCATTGATCTATC
Source organism: Taxus wallichiana var. yunnanensis (assembly GCA_018340775.1). Classification (NCBI taxonomy): domain Eukaryota; kingdom Viridiplantae; phylum Streptophyta; class Pinopsida; order Cupressales; family Taxaceae; genus Taxus; species Taxus wallichiana. The sequence goes on along the minus strand of CM031244.1, from coordinate 87,400,770 downwards.
TTTCTAATAAAAAAATTCAAACCATTTCTCGATGATGCACTCTTTTTCTATGGTTTATTCTTGACTGATGAGGGGTAATTTTTAAATTAACCTCATCTCATGCTCATGTAACACCTTTGACAAACAGTTATATTTCTATTTTGCATTACAAGCGTAGGCATGTGATTTTATTGAATGAGGTGTGTTTCCTTGATTGTTGAAAATCATGCTTACTATGGATAAATCATTTCTGATCTTAGATTCATTGGACGTAAATGATATGGCTTGTAAGAATCTATTTTCACTTCTTGTAGGTGAGTTGTAATCTGGTTTTGAGATTTGCAAACATATATCTTTTACTGACTCATCCTTGGATCAATTCCAGTGATCTAAGGAATGTTTTAAATCTCCTCACCAGATGAATGGTAAAATTGACATTCATAAGTGGAGAGACATAGCAGATGGAACTTTGGTCTTGTATGAACATGCCTTCATTCGGGCTGTATGATTGTGCTTGGATCTTTGAGATTGATCTCTTCGGGACATTTAATAGTGTAAGAAAAATAAAGTTTTCTTCACGACGTTAAGGGGAATCTAAATCCTAAACCTAAGGGATTATCCTAATGGTATCCTAAACTAGGTAAAAGCACCTACTTCCTAGCTATGTCTACTTATTTGGGTTTCAATCTAACCTAAGCTTCTTATTCTATTTTGTTTGGATGGCATCCTAACCTAAGTTCTTGTGCTAAATGAATAAGGGAGAAATTACTAAGGTAATGTTAGGCTATTTAACCTAATACCTAATACTATATAGTTGTGAATTTGATGTAAACTAAGGTGGAAATTACCAATGGAAATGTTTTTAGACCTAAGGTAATTATTTTTAGACTAACCTAAGTTTTGGGAAATCTATCCTAAACTATTGAAAAGGAACCTAGGGTCACATGGCATTAGGGCAACGGTTCCAATGGCATTTATTTGATTTGATTTGGTTAAATGAATGGAGGTAGAACCATTTTTGGAAAAGGTAAGTAGACTTTAGTGGAAGCATACGTGGAGGCTTCACTAAAGATGGAAATGCATGTTAAAGTGGAAATGGCATTCACCAATTTTAAGAGGTGGTGGAAAGGAGAGATAAGTGGGAGATTTGGGAGTAATTGCATTAATGAACCTTGGTTTTTGTGTGCAAACCTGTCTTGGAAACAAGGAAGGCAGATTTTTTGGAGGTTGTTTGATCTTGCATGCATTACAATTTTTTCTCTGCATAGAGCTATCTTGTTCTTCAAACCAGCAATTCAAATTTTACTTTGTGGCTATTTTTGGTTTCTCTGGTATATTTTTAATTGAAGGAAAGTATATGAGGCATTGGAAGAAAATATGTTTGGTTGTTGATCTTTCGTGGAGGAGAAAAAGAGTTGGAAGCTTGGCTGGAAGTCTCCTTCAAATTGATAGAAGCACTATTAGGCATGATAGGATCTACCCATTAATATTTCTTTATTTCTTCTAAATGATTCATTAAAACAATTCTGCTCTCATGAGATAAATGTTTTCATGATTTGTTTGGTTATTTACTTTCATGGTTTTATGAATCTCTGTGGTTTTTGGATATAAATCCATTGCTAAATTATGTTAGCCTTTGGAAACTCTCTCTGTGCAAGTTCTGTGGTGACATGCATGTGAAACTTGTATTCGAAGCTTTGTATTTCATTCTAAACTTGAATTTGAGGCATTATGTTTGGTTCTGTACTTGTATTCTGAGCTTGAGATTTAGTTGTATTCAAGGTTTTGAAATTCTTAGAACTCTTTTATGGGACTGTCTGCTTGAAAAAGCTTAGGAAAATTGTTTGGTTTGAGTTGTTTTGGTAATCTCTTTTGAGATGTTCTCCTTATAGCTTTTTGAGTTTCAATGGTTGTGGTACTTATGCTTTTGAGACTGTATCACCTTCTTTGAAATTGTAAGGGCATGTAAATAGAGAGGATAATCTTCTCTCCTCTACTCTGAGGAAACCCACGTCTTGTTGAAGGCTTGACTACTTTGTTTGGAGGTTAATGGACTGTAATTGTAAATGGTTGAGGGATTAAGGAACCTCTGGTTAGATACTCTATTGTTATTTACTCTTTGGTTTGATATAGAACTCGTTTGAATAGTCATTATCAATTTTGGAGGATTATAGAAATGCAGTATGCATACTCCTTCCTGTGATCAATGTTTGAAATGAACACCTTCTTTGTTGCAATCTTTATAGTTGGAGTTGTGCAAGTCTTTTTGTTGTGAATTCTGTTTTGATCAAGTTTGAGGTAATGTTAGGACCTTGCTTAACTTATTGTGTAATGGGTCTTCTTACTCTCTTCAGATCCTTTTTAATTGATTTTGGGTTTTTAAGGAAAGAAGAGTTGAATACTCTCTCATTCTGAATCTTGTTGGTAGGATTTATTACCTCTACTTTGGGATTGTTTCTTTAATTTGTTCTTATTTTGGATCACGAATTACTTGCTCTTTTGTATTGAGCTGTTGAAGCCCTTGTAATTGGGATTTCAGTTTCTATGGAGTTCGTGAGTATTTTGGAAACTTATTAGTTTATACTTGATTTGGGTATTATATTCTTTGTTGGATTTATTGAATGAATCTCTTGGGTCTTTATAAAGAAGAAAAGAATGGATTTCTCTTATGGATGTATTTTGTTTATCTTCATCCTTGGGACTGTACTGTGTACTCCTTTCTATTCAAACTTGTGCTTAAATAAAATGGATTAGATGAACTAGGTCAGTATTGTTTTGTTGTTCGATAAAGTTTGAATCCTTAGGGGAAACTGGATGAGTTGTTGTCTATAAACTGTGGGTTGGTTTTGTATTCTCATTTGGGATCTAGTAAATAACTTCTGAGTTTGGAAATAGAATGGGAATTCATTTGATAGTATAAATGAAATGAATTCTTGATTGGACCTTTTCTATTGAGATCCTTTTACTTTTGTTAAGATTAGTTCATTTGATCAAACTTCTCTGTAACACGACTCACTTCTTGGCTGTAGAGTGGTTGTTCTCTTAGGCCTGCTCGACTCCTTGGGTTCGGCTTTCTGTCCTTTTGTCTTGTAGGAAATAGTGGGAAACCACTCTTTTGAGATGGAAATTTCCTTGTGGATTGTTTAGTCTACTTTGTACTATGTCATTTATTGTAATGATGTGGAAAGAGAATAGCTAAGATGGTTTTGTTAAAGAGAAAATGTAAACATGTTTAGACTAACTGCTCTATTTTACTGAGTCATACTTCATTTGGATTTGATATTGGATGGTTTTCTCTTTTTACACTATATATTTTTATGAATCCTCCTTGGATGGACACAAGAAGAGATTAAACTCGTGTGAGTCTTGCTTGATTTTTGGAACGTCTGGTTTCAGATCTTTGAATGATATCTTCTAACATGTAGAAGTTAGTTAAGACTTGCAGGTAGACTGTTTTGATTCTCTATCCCTTCTTGGATTGATTTGGGATTCTTGTTTAGATGTTGTCTCTTTAATGTTGAATCCTTATATTGTTATCCTTGAACTGAAGTAGTTATGTGTGTTCTGAACCTGTTTCTATCTTTTAGATGATTAGTGTATGGGGAATAGTATGTATTGATTCTTCTTCTTTTTGCTTAAGTGGTAGGATGAATCATCCTAATATGAGCTATGTTGTAAATAAATTCTTTTGCTACATAGTAAAGATAAATGTTGTATTTCTATTCGATAGAATTATGAAACAATTAGATGACAAGACCTGTTGTTTGTTTCAAATGAATTGATAGGATCAATTAAACTATATGTTATAATGCAGATGTTGCGGATTATATTATGCTCTTTTCTTAAAAGTGAATTCAGACTCATTATTGTACTTCTTATTTGGTTTTTATTACTTATGCTTATTTGTATGATATATTAATTGTTTCATTAAATCAGAGTTGTTTTAATGGAATAATTAGTGGAATGCACTTTGTTTTAATGCTTAGTGCTTATTATGCTCATTTCATTGAATCGACTGTGCTTAGTAATTTTTGCAGATGGGCATCGTAACTGATAAAAGAAGGAAGAATTTTTATGATGCATTAGCTTATTCAATTATGGATCTTAAGTAAAGAATTTCGATTCATTCTTGAGTTATATTGGAAAAGAAAAGTGATGTTCTTTTATGATCAAAATTTTGATTGACATGCAATATGTTTGAAATGCGTAGTCTTGTAAATGTATGTTTGAGCATGATGAACTGAAAGGTTTGGATATTGACTCCAATTTTTGGTGTAAATTCCTTATACTTTATATGATGGAAATAGTTGTGATATCTTGTCAATATTCCTTATATCTGTTTGTATACTATTGTTGTTATCGATTGATAAGTTGGATTAAGGGGATAGTGCAATCTCCCTTACTATAATGAAACTTGTTAAATTGCAAAAATATGTCATTCTCTTACTACACAACTATAGTTTAATAATGAAATATGCATTGGTCATACAATAATACTATATGAGTAAAGAATGATAAAAGGTTATGTTAACCCTAACATCTAACCATGTAGAGGAAGAATCTTCCTCTCTCAAAAGAATGAAAAATAAATGGAATGGTGGTTATGATATTTAATCCTTGTGCTTTGTTTATAAAAATTAAACACTAGCTGAATCTAGGTGAATGATACACCTTCTTGGACAGCTAGGTTACATTAAAAATTAACCGATTGATGTTTGTTGCCCTGTTTTGGGGATAACTGCTTATTAGGCCATGTTAATGAACATCAATGCAAGCATGAGTTAATGAAGTGCTTAATATCAATTCAGATTAATTATGGATAAAGAACTTAATGAATGTTAGAATTAGGGTTAGGCTTGGTTGTAACCTAAATCTTAATCCAATTTAAATTATAACTTTAATGATCACTAAAGGGGGTATGTATGTCGTGATTAATCGGTTCTAACAGATGTTGGAACACGCCAACTACGGGGGACTGTACCTTCAAGAGGTCTAGGGGCTTCTCGAGGATACAATGTTATAGTTGACATGTGGCAACACCCTTCAATATTTGTTCATCTAGATCTACACACATCTAGAATTGAACTTAGTTTCTCTCTAGGTCAAGTTAGTACCATGTTTGGGATAGGGAGTAGCTTTCTATGACTCAGGGTACCTTTGCACATTCGGTTGACTTAGGTCGACCGAGTATGCCCATATACCCTAAGTCATCGTGAGCGTCTTCCTATAACAAATTATGTTGCTAACATGGGCTAGGGTCAAACCTTGGGCAAGTGGAATGACGATAGTCAGTAAAGACCATTCTAGATAATAGAAGAGTGAGGTGAAGGACGTATTCGAAATGATGAGTATGTCATCTAGGAATAGTAACATGAATAGTATGTTGAAAATATTTGGCCAAAGTATTGCAAGCTGCTGGTTGCATTGTCCTATGTCACCTAGTTTAAAGCAACGTGATGTTAGATGAATATTGGTAACAAATATTTAGATAGGTTCTTTAAATAGATCACTCAATACCTGAGAATAGGGTAGGAAAACCAAGTATACGTAGTATACATAAATTATTCTATACTTTAAGTCAAACATGAGAGATCAGTTGGTAACCGAGTCATGGAATGAGAGATCGGTAACATACCGAGTCATTACAGCTGCATATGGTTATCTGTTATGAGATTGATTGGCATGGAATGTGTGTTCTAAATGATGTTTTATTTAGAATAGAGAACATTGTGTTAAAAAAATTCCCTTGTTTCTAAAGTCTTAAAATGGGAATGTTATAACTCATCTACATGCACTCAGGGGGCATGCTTCTTCTAACAAATTCACATTAGATACCATTCCATCTCACTCATTCACATCATGTTACATATCTTGGCAGAAAATTATTCTTGCTTACTTATACTCACATGTTCACTTTGTTTACTATTTTAGACGGATATTTTTATGTCATTATATTTTTCTATATGCACATGCATGTTCATTGGTTCTCTATTTGTGAATGTATACTTTATATAGATCATTACACGTAGCATGGATATTTGACACTGTACCTATTACTAGTTCCACCGAGGCTTCGGGGCATCTACTTTCATACACATCCAACATGTGTTATTGTTTTGTTACTTACTATTTTGCATCCTTACTAACACACTTTTCTATATCAAACCATACATGTTTTGACATAATTTCTATCTCTATAAAATGCTAATGGGTGTTTCTTGTGTAGCGTTTTCTTTATAATAATTTTTTTCCACCATAGTTGTATGATACTTTTCTTGTCCCTATTTTCTATTGTATGCCATTATTTGTGGGTTTTTCCCTATGTCTTGATTGTTCAATTTTTATATTCTTTTGGCCACTTTGGCCATAATTATCTTGCAACATTGTGAGTGATGTCCCATTTTTGCAACCCGCTTGTTGTGGTCTACATTTTCTTCTTGCTTACTAGATTACACTTTGTCTTTTATATGCGTATTTGTCTTGTTTACACTAACACATGTTTCAAACACTTTGTTTGCATGTGCCTTAGTTTCTACTAAGCACATTCCATCCCCGCATGGTTATAGTTTTAGATCAACGACCAATCCTCTTCTTTGGGTTGCATCATCCTAGCGACATCACATGTACCCAAAAGGAGGGGGCATACATTGGGTGAATCAGTCACCCCATACAACAATACATAGCTTCAGTACATGTCTGCATAGTACATGAATAGAACAACATGACTATCACAAAATGGCCCAGATTCTAACTTAGGTCCTCAATACAACACAAATGCCAGCTCCTAGATATAGAAATGAGCATCTGGGCACTCCTGACCTTTCCTGGGCACCTATGACCGGGGATGTAATAGTTTTTTTCTTAGATTGGAAAAAAATAAATTATTATTGATAAATGGTTTTAAAGGAGACCATACCCTAAGGTACAAAAGGGGCTCAACAGCCAAAAAGATAATGAAAGATTAGTGATTTTTTGACAAGAGGGACCACACCCCAGAAAAAAAGTCTAAGAAAGCTAGATAAAATATTTAAGAACAAGGGGGGAAAACAACTAGCAAGGAACCAAAAACATATTGGCTTAGATGTCAACATTACATAGAGCACTTTGCATAGTACGGGCATAGTCCACCAACATCATTAGAATGTATTTTATCTCCTTTTTCTTCTATTTCCTTGGATAAAACTCGATCGAACCGGTACAACATGGATCACACCATCTGCAGTAGTGTATGAATTTCGGGAAGTACTCAAGAATGGAGAATAACACTAGACCCTTCTCCCTAACACTTTTCTTCCAAGGTGCGAGATCACCCAAAAACTTGTTTTTGGCATGAGCTCGCTTAGAAAACTTGTTCTTGGTGTGATATCACCCAAAAACTCACTCTCCTACAACAATTCAGGAAATTTTCTATCCTTTTAACTCATCGGAGATCACATGCACATATTCATTTTACTACTCATTCACATATTTACATACTCTTACATGCTTTTTAAAAAAATTTCATAACACATGACTTTGACTACTCTTTTTCTCTACTTTTTATAGGTATGTCCCTATGATAAGAAGTAGTCACATCAACAAACATATCAAGCGACAAAAACAATAGGTACAATGTGACACAACACATACACTTCATCCTTAGGCTTGCTTCCTCTTCCTTAGCTTCCACACTTCATTTTATCACTCCACATTTTTTCTTGTCTCCTAGGCATGCTTTCTTCATTGATCTACATAGCTATTAGGTACGCATCTCTTATCTACTTTATGTTATCGAGTATTCACTCAACAACACAAAATGTGGGAAAATGTAGACACTAAAATCATGCACTTGGGTACATTTCTAGGTCCTAATCACATACTACTATTCATATGATTCCTAAGTGAGGAAACTAGTAATTAACATCTATCTTTGGACTTTTTTCTGTCTTTTTTGTTTCCTATTTTGCACACCCCACATCCCAGTTTGATCTTCATTTATTTATATTTCTTAACTATAGACACAAGCACCTAGGCACCCTCATCCCCTCTAGGCACCCCCAACCTCTTTGTATCTTACTCACCCCTTTTACGCCTATTTTATCTTTTAGGCATCTTGTTTTATTAAGGGTTGTCCTTTTATTTGTCAATTACGAAATTCACACAATGGAATCATATCAACTATGTGGCCATAATAAAGGACCAATCTCTAAGCATTTATTATCCTCACCTAAGGTTACATCCAAAGGCATTCTAAGACCATCAAGGCATCCATCTAGCTTCATTCAAGGGACAAGGAACTGCATTTTTCTGCATACACGCATAGGATGGGAAATTAATTTTTTCATCCACACTTCTACTTACATTGCTATGGCTAGTTATTGCTCTCTATCAAGTTCATCTTGCACAAGAGCTTCCTAGGGAATGATTCTACACACACACACATAGAACTACATGGATACTGAGATGTAGTGCAACACTTGGTTGTAAGTTCACTATGTCGGGTGACCACCGGGGTCAGTCTAACTCCCCATTTGCATATTTTTATTTTTATGATTTGATGTGTTTTGGGGTTTTGTAGGGGCTCATTTATTTTACAAGTTATAGGTGAACTCTATGATCATCTATTGACGCATGTGATAAACAAAAATTTCTAATGATAATTATTTGACACAACAAAAATTAGTTTTTGACCATTTTCCCGCACACGGGCACCCTAAAGCAAACTTTGGTGCCTAAGCACCCTGACCCTTCTAGGTATATCCGGAAATTCTAAAATTATCCGAGTATAGTTGTGACAATATTCTCTTTTTTTCATCATTTTTCCGATGTCTGGAACACTTCAAGATCTATTGCAAAATTATCTACGTATTATATTCGGTCTCTTGCACCTAGTGTTTCATAATTCATTAGCTTATTTTTGCATCATATATGTGATTTTATTGCTTATTATTGCATTGTGACTTTGAAATATCTAGGTTTTTATGAATTCAATATTTGTTAAATCATTAACACAAGGTTCAACAATACCTTGATGAGATTACCAACTAATTTGAGACTCGAGTTATGTATCATGTTTGATCAAGTATGGTGATGTATTTGAAAAAAAAATAGCTTATTACTTAAGAGAAAATAATCCCATGAGTCTCGAGGAAATAATTTAGCATGGCCATTCAAATTGAAAATAAAATCAAGGTTGTTGGAAAACCACCAAAAAGGGAAGGGGTAAAATTAGTCCTGGAGTAAGTGGTTAAGACCTTGGAAAGGGAAGTTAAAGAAATATCCTGCAAGCTAGCAAGAGACAAGAAAGGGTTATCTTTGGGCCCTCAAGTTCAAAATCAAAATCAAAATCAAAATAGATTAAGAAGACATCATAGAGCATCTAATAGAGGAAAGAGACCTATGGTTCAAAATTATAGGAAGAAACCACATAGAGACAATATGGTAATTCTTGATCCATTGGGTACAAGAATTATAGTTGTTGAAGAAGAACATGTCATTGATTGGTGTGATAAATTATTATTACCTCATGTTCCTTGTGAAAAATCTACCTTGGATGAAGATGTTGCTAGATCAAACTTTGATGATGCATGTGTGCTTGATCATCAAGTAAAATTTGAACAAGGTGTAACCTCTATTGGTCTTCTGTTTGCTATAACTACTGATTATTTTTGGGAAAGTGTAAATAAGGTATGTTATCTTCCCCTTGAAGTTTATGTTGAAGTTGATATGGCTCAATCCTTTGAATTACCCAATCATGATTTTGAGTACCTAATATCTCTGATGATCAAGAAGTATGATGGATAAGTCCCTTCCAAAGAGGATAGGTAATTTTTTATCAATGTAGTTGTTTCCTAGAAGGAGTACAATCTAAGAAGTAGGAAAGTGAAGAGTCTTTCCCAAGCCTCAAATACTAATATGTCAATCTTGAATAATGTTCCTAAATGTTCCCCCAAGAATAATATTTCATGTAAATCCCCTATTGTTGAGCCAAATCCAAGTGTTCCTTCTGTTGTTTCTATTTTAAAAATAGTTTTCCCTCTAAAAATTAGTCACCCTTCCACCCAACACCCTCATGCCCAAGTACAATATTTGTGATATGGCCCAAATCTTAAGCCAAATGAAGATATTGTACCTTTAGTAGAGTTTCTTAGGATTCTGAGCATAGAAATAAGGCATTTGAGTATTTGGGATTTAATGAGGATGTTGTTACAAATAAATATATCTCTCCCCTTATTATTGAGAATGAGATTAAAGAATATCAAGAGACCATTGAACCATCCCTTGAAGTATATTTGGGTACATCCCTAGTTGAGAGCTAGTTATATGTTGATCCTTTCTACACCACATTAATGGTTAATGGTTGGCTCCTACATAATTGAATTTTTGAATCGGGTGTTTCTTGTAATATCATGTCATTTGCAGTCATGAATGAACTTGGTATAAATATAATAGTTTCTTATGGAAGATGTTATGCCATGGATTCAAGAGAAGTACATGTTGTTGGTTGTGTAAAGGGATTGGTTGTACAATTGGCGAATCACCCTAGAAATTACTTGACAATGAATGTTTTTTTGTTTATTTCCCTACCAAATAGAGAATTTTATTTTCAATAAAGTGGGAAGCAAGTGTGACATGAATTTTACAAGTGAACCTTTCTTATGCTACCATTCTGTTATTCAAAATGTGCCCCGCTCATTTTTGTGGCTAACTCCTTATGTTCTTACCTCTCTTGTGCCTCAGTCTCCATTTTTTATTTTTAGGCACTCAAATATTTCTAAAAATGGTACCATTGGATGGAGCTCTTTCTCATCTTTCCAGAAAGGTAAAGTTTTCCTCCTAACTCCATGTATTTTTCAAGTTATGGCTTGGCAGAGTTTTTGTGGGAAATTTTCCCTAGAAGGCCAGCGCAATTAATGATATACCGCCACATGTCCGAGGGAAGTGGCGGGGGTCGGAGGAGAACTTGGTTTTTTGCCAAGTGTTTTGGAAAAGGTTTCAAAAGAAAAATTCTTCCTGGGGCCCGCCGACGAATCAGGAGCTGCCACGTGTCCCAGGGAAAAAATTTGGGAAAATTGGCTAAGTGTTGGCGCAAGGAAATTTTGAAGAGATGGCCCCATGGCCAATCAAAATGTGACACGTGTCATAATGAATCCGAAAGTGGAGCGCGGGGGTAAAATTGGAAATTTGGCTAAGTGTTGGCTGAAATTTCAAAGAAGGAAATTTTTGCCCATTTTCCCACCGCCTAATCACAATGCAACACGTGTCCAAGGAGGTCCACACTAGTGGAGCGGGTGGAAGAATTATAATTTTTGGCAAAATGTTTTACCGAAAGTCCAAAGGGTGAGTTTTGGCCCACTTCCCCACCAACGAATGGAATCTCCCCACGTTTCTGGCCGGGAAGAGTGCGGGAATATTTGGGAAACTTTCCCAAGGAGAAAATAAAGAAAAATTTAGAAGGGAAAGCCCACCCCCTTATTGCGAGCCAATAGAATCTCGCCACGTGTCAGGTAGGGCAAAAAATTCAGAGCAAGCCCACGAGGAAATTTTGGAGGGTCAAACCCACACCCAATGGGGTTTTGACATGTGTCTAAGCCAAAAATATCGAAGTGACCTGCAGAAAATTCAGGAGAGACAGACCCAACCCAATCACATCACGCCACGTGTCTTCACCTCATCGGTCCGGTGGGGAAATTTTGAAAAATTTTCCAAAGGCAAAAATGAAGTAAAATGGAGCAGGAAGGGTCCGTGACTAATCAGAACATGCCACGTGGCACCTGGAGTGGCGGAGCACAGGGAAAATTTGAAAATTTTCCAAAGACCAAATGGGTAAAAATTTAAACTTTTTGCCCGCCTATCCGATTTTGGCCTGTTTTTGCCCTAAATTTTCAAATCACCATATCTTTCGATCCAGAGCTCAGATTTTCATGCGTTCTTTATATCAATGGAAATATGGTGAAATTATCTACATGATTCTAGGGTCAATTTTGCATTTTGGTTCAGTTTGGAGAGAGAAAATCAAGAAACATCTCTGGCACGTGGTAATGGCTAGAAATGACGTTTCAACAACCAATTTTAATGCAAAATGGGTTGCATTCTTCTTCAGAATGGCCAAAAATGTTAGGGAATGGATCTGTAAGGATTCCCATGCTATTTTAATGCATCTTCATTCAATGGGGGATGGCTCCACGTTTTTACATGTTTTCTCTCTCCAGGTTCAACCCATGCATTGTAAAAGCCAGATTTGGCTCATTTTTTGAGGGTTGAACATTTTTTTTGGATAGCAAGCTTCTTCTTTCACCTTCAACAAGTGATTTTTGCAAGTATCAGACCTTCTTCATGATTGTAACAGCTTTATGCCTCTTTGATGTTGCAAATGCAATGATCTTGACAGTGAAAATGACAGTGCAGACTCTGTGATCAATTTTCAGTCCTTTGTTTGTATTGTCTTGCTTCATTTCAGACCTCTAATTGCATCTTATCAGCCTGTGTATGATGTTTCATGTTGCATTTCATGAAATTGTGTCAATTTACATGAACAAGAAGTGTTCACCACACCTTTGGTGTATCACCTATTAGTTTAGTTTCAATTTTTACACTTTCTATCTCTGTCTCCTTGGAATTTAGAGTAGGATTAAGATTCAAACCTCTACAATTGTGCAAATAACAAATCTGATCGGAGGAGCTCGAGGAACTGCCTCTAATCTAGAGATTCCTCTCTCATTTTACAAGTCCCACACTTGGAGAGAGGTTTCAATGTTGTGCAATCAAACTTGATGCCTGAAACATCAACTTAGAAACCTGATTTGCATCCAGGGGTGCTGCTGATTTGCAACAACAGTTTTGGCATGGCATGCTTGGTGGGACCTTAGAGGTCTCATTTTCATTGCGCAGAAAGTTGATGTGCATCTGCTACAATTTTCTTGCTTAGAAGAGCTATAAATTACACATCTAGCGACTCCAAGGGGAAGAATCAGCTGGTTTTAGTAGTGCAGACCTGAAAGCTCATGAGAAGAATCACTACAAGGTCAAGAGCTGGAGAAGAAGAGGTGCTATTTGAATATCTGTAGTTATCTCCAAGAAGAAGGCAAAGAGGAAGAAGGATTCAAAGGTCTCCATCTCCACCAAACAGAACTCTCTCAACTCCTCCACCTGGTAGGCCTTTCATTCAGTCAACAAGGGTTCTAAGACCAATTAGAATGGCACAAAACAACCCCTATGTCAATTTCACTTGGCAGCCCACTTGCTCTCAATGCACAAAATCCAATTCCAATTGCAGCCTTGAAGAATATTCCATACTTCACTGGAGAGAATCAGACTACTCTTGGTGATCATGTTAAAGACATTGCCAACCTTTGTGCAATTCATGAAATCAATGAGATGTAAGTTGTTGTCAAATTGCTGGCATCTTCATTCAAGGGGAAGGCTTTGCAATGGTTTAGAAGCCTTGCCTCAGGTTCTATTCAAAATTGGAACCAGCTATGTGTAGCACTTCATGAGTAATTTGGAGAGAAGGGAGACAACTTGTCTCTTTTGGAGCAGCTGACAACCATCAAGAGAGCTCCCAATGAGTAGCTGACTGATTTCAACTTCAGATTTCAAAGGACTTGGGAGAGAATTCTAGTGCGGTCAGGCCAACAAAGAAGGTGCTTTTCTTTACTATCTCAAAGCTCTAAATTCTTATATTTCTATGTTGATTCAGTACATGGGGGACATAACTATCCCTATGGCATATAGCATTGCCATTAGGGCTGAAAATTATTTGATCCAAGCTAGAAAACTATCCCCTAGACCTCCCATGCCATTGTTTCCAAGTTTAGAGAGCCCAAACACTAATCAAGTACCTAATTTGGCTCCTTCTCCCACTCCTAGAAATCAAATTTCAAATGAAGCTTCTACTTCATCTCCAAGTGCCCCAAATGAGCTTCAAGAAGTCATGAAGCAATTGCAAAATTTAGGTAATGAGCTGGTTACTCTCAAGAGGCAACAAGCCCAAATTTTTAGACCTTCCTTCCAGCCTCAAGCTCGGCCTAACAGGCATCCATATCAACCTCATAGGTGGTGCAAATCTAAATCAAGCAAGGCCTCCTGCCAACAGACCATTTCAGCCCTATAATCCAAATGCTATATCTACCTCTAAGGCATTGGTGCCAACACAAAACAATGTTGCTTAGGAGTATGATTGGTGTTTTCCATGCAATGAACCTCACAACCAATCTATGTGCTTCAACGGTTCCTTGAATCAAGCATTAATGGTGACAAGTACTGGTGTGGAGGGTGAGGGAAGTCAAGGAAACAACCAACAACAAGAAACATTCCAGCAGCAATCAGCTCCAAATGACACCACACTTGTGAACTGGCAGGCAGAGGATTTTTGTGGCATAAATCAAACAGTCTCTCAAGGTGTTGCAGCCAACACAAGGTCAAAAAGAAGGAATTTGGGTGAAGAACAGCCATTAGCTCCAACCAATCCACAACCTTTTATGGCTCCACAAATGGTTGGCAAACAAAATCCAGTTGTAAATGCACAAGGGCAGCCAAGAACAGCTCCTAGACCAACTCAAATACCAGTTGTTGCTGCCCACATGCAAGGGATGAATATGCAAACCAAGGGACAACAAAGAGATCCTTCATCACCATTTAGTATCATTGATCAGATGAAGAAGACAAATGTAAATATATCAATGTGGGAATCCCTATCTATCCCAGGCCAGAGAGATTTGCTACAAGCTACCATGAAGGACTGGCCAACTTTGAATCAGCAAGTCCAAATGCAAGAGAAGGTGCTCACAAATGCTGCCCAGCCTGAAGGGAATCATGGAGGACAACAAGGTAAAATGTTGAAGCCCCCTCCTTTTTATGTCTCATTAATCATTGGAAACCAATTGGTGCACAATTGCATGATTGATTCGGGGCAAGTAGCTCAGTGATGCCCAAGCAAATAGCTGATCAGCTAGGACTTCAATATGAAACCATATCCAAAGGGGTAGTGTAGTTGGATGGGACAACAGTAACAATAGTTGGGGTGATTAGAAACTTGAGTCTTACCTTGCATGCATGTCCAAATGTTGTTGTTTTACAAGATGTATCAGTTATAGACCTTCCACCACTCTTTGCCCTATGTTTGTCAAGATATTTCACAGCCAAGATTGGAGGATATTTGTTTGCTGATTGGTCACACATCTTTGTTGAGCGAGGTATGGAACCAAAGCTACAATCAGGTCTAAACCTATTGCAAACTTCCACATTGAGCCCTACACTCCAAGTTAGATCAATGCCAACTGTTTGGCATTTGATCAAGAAGATCACCCAAGCACTGATGAAGCTGACACTAAGGTTGGAAGCATCCCGGATCTAACTCTTGATGAATGGGAAAACAAGGTGCATAATTTTGATCCTTATCAAGAAGTAGAAGAATCTCGAGCTAGGGGTCTACCGCATACATCAAGAAGATCAGCCCATTCCTAGCATCACCAAGCCAAACCAAAAGATAACAATGAGGTATGGCAATTGTTTTTGATGGATCAAGGAGTAGACAAGGTGCGGGGAGGGGTATCCATGCTGGTTTCACCTCATGGAGTTAAGTATCATTCAGCTTTTAGATTTTAGTTTGCATACTCTAATAACATTGCTGAATATGAAGCCTTGGTGCAAGGACTGCATTGGGAAATCAAGAGAGGAATAAAGAACTTGCAAGTCTTTGGTGATAGTGAGTTGATTGTCAACCAAGTTAAGGGGCAGCATGCTGTCAAGAATGATCTACTCAAGTGCTACAAGAACAGGGTGTGGGACCTCATTGAAGATTTTGAGGGCTTTAGCATAAAATCCATTCCTAGAAAAGAAAACCAAGCTGCTGATAGGCTTGCAGCAGTTGGGG
This sequence comes from Taxus wallichiana var. yunnanensis, assembly GCA_018340775.1. Taxonomy (NCBI): domain Eukaryota; kingdom Viridiplantae; phylum Streptophyta; class Pinopsida; order Cupressales; family Taxaceae; genus Taxus; species Taxus wallichiana. The sequence continues at coordinate 87,384,938 of CM031244.1, read as the reverse complement.
CAGCCTTTGATATTGTGGAAAGCATTCAAAAGGACAAGGTATAGCCAAACATCCATGTGATTGTGAGGCCTTCAGTGCCGGATAACAATGTAAGTTGGCAAGTGTTTGAGAATGACCAGTAAATCATCCATTTCTTACAAGAAGAAGCTGAGTTCTCAGCTAAAAATCAGGAAAAATTGGAACAGCAGTATGGTGACCAAGTGGTACAGCTGAGAACTAACAAGCTGCCCAAGGGACTTATCACTTTGGAGTCCATTTTCAATCCCAATGATCAGTTTAGGAAAGAGAAAGAAAACATTCAGGTCAAGAGAGAAGATTTAGTATCCATCTTGGTGGAAGAGAACAAACCATTGCAAATTGGAAATATGACAACTGAACAAGAAAGGTATGAGTTCATACAGTTGTGTCAAGAGTTCCTGATGTGTTTGCTTGGAGCTACGAAGATTTGAAAGGTTTCAATCCCAAGTTAGCTCAGCACACCATTGAGTTGGATCCAAATACTAAGCCCATCAGGCAGAAACAAAGGCCAATTAATCCACACATGGAACCTCTCATGAGGAAGGAATTGAACAATTTGATTGAGTCAAGAATCATATTCCCAATTAAGCATTCTAGTTGGGTTACCAACTTAGTTCCAGTCAGAAAGAAGAGTGGAGAGATCAGATTGTGTGTTGACTTCAGAGACTTGAATAGAGCATCTCTCAAGGACCATTACCCACTCCTTTCTATGGAGAAAATTTTGCAAGTTGTGGCTGGCTCCAAGAGGTTTTCACTACTTGATGGCTACTCAGGCTACAATCAGATTATGGTGAAGGAAGAAGATCAATTCAAGACAGCCTTCACAACCAAATGGGGAACTTATGCATACAGGAAAATGCCATTTGGGCTGTCCAATGCTGGAGCTACCTTCCAAAGAGCAATGGACATGGCGTTCAAAGGTTTGATTAACAACGTGGTGCTGATATACCTTGATGATATCACTGTTTTTCAAAAATGCAGCAGAGACACCTCTCTCATTTGAGACAAGTCTTCCAAAGGTGCAAGAGATTTGGAGTGTCTTTGAATCCTAAGAAGTGTATCTTCCTAGCACATGAAGGAAATCTCCTTGGCCATATTGTCTCCAAAGAAGGATTAGCAATTGATCTAGAGAGGGTTGAAGCCATAAGAGCACTACCATTGCCAAGCCACAAGAAGGCCCTTCAGAGTTTCTTGGGGAGAATAAATTTTGTTTGGAGGTTTGTCCCAGATTTTGCAGCCCTTGTCAAACCTATCACCAAAATGTTAAAGAAAAGCATGGCTTTCAAGTGGACAGCAGAAGGCAAGGAGAGTTTTGAAGCAATCAAAGAAGCCATCTCCCAAGCACCAACTCTCATCAACCTGGATTTCTCCAAGGATTTCATCCTCTATGCATTTGGAGGTAATGATACTATTTCTGCAATTTTGGTACAGCAGAACAAGGACAATGATGAGCAGCCAATTGCTTTCTTCAACCAAAGCCTAGATGAATCGAGGTGAGATATTCTTTTATTGAGAAGCATGTACTTACAAGAATCGAAGCTTGAAGAAATTCAAGCATCTAGTCTCAAACAACAAGGTTCAATTGTTGGTCTCTCATGTGGGAGTAAAGGACTTCCTCCTCAACAAGGATTTGAATGAGAAAAGGGTAGGTTGGATCACTCGTGTCATGGAGTATGACATTGAGATCAAGGTCACCAAGCTAGTAAGAGGAAAAGGATTGTGTGAGCAGCTGATTCTGGGCAAGCAAAAAGGAGTATGCAATAAAGAAGAGGTTGTTTTGATAGTTCAAGACAGCCATGTGCAAGGTAGCACTCAAGAAGAGGATAATGCTGTCCCCACTCCTTGCTGGACCCAAGGTATAATGCACTTCCTAAGCACATGCCTATGCCCTCCAGAGATGAACAAGACCCAAAGAAGACACTTCAGATTGTAGGCTGTCCCATATGCCATAGTAGATGGTGTTTTGTTCAAGAAAGATGTGAATGGAGTGCTGCTGAGATGCATTAGCAAAAATCAGATTCATAGGGTGTTGGAAGAGTTCCATGGTGGACCAGCTAGTGGTCATTTTGCACCAAGAGTGACAACTCTAAAAATCATGAAGGCTGGTTATTATTGGCCCAATATTTTTAGTGATTGCTTTGCATGGATCAAAAGGTGCAAGAATTGTGCATTCTTCACAAGTAAAGAGAGGCTTGCTGCCCTTCCATTGCATCCAATTTTAGTTGACCAGCCATTCATGCAATGGGGTTTGGACTTCATTGGAGTCATTAATCCCAATTCAAGCCAAGGGCATAAGTGGATTTTGACAGCCACAGACTACTTCACCAAGTGGACTGAAGTAGTAGCACTCAAGGAAGAAAATGAGTCTAGCATCTTAGACTTCTATGAGGGGATAGTAACCAGATTTGGCATACCTGCTACAATAATCTCAGATAATGCATTAGCATTCATTGGATCCAAGGTGACTGAGTGGGCTGTCAAGAACGGGATCTACCTAAGTACTTCATCAAACTACTACCCTCAGGGTAATGGCCAGGCTGAATCTACAAACAAGAACTTGTTGAGGATCATTAGGAGGACTCTTGATGAGAATCAGAGGTCTTGGCATACCAAACTAAAATCAGCCTTATGGGCTGATAGGATAACTCCCAAGAGATCCACAGGTAACTCTCCATTCAGGCTTGTTTATGGAAGAGAGGCAATCTTGCCCATGTCACTTGAGTTACCAACATTAGAACTCATGAAGTAGTTAGAGTTGCTAGATTTTGGGCCCATGGAGGTGAGATATGCAGAGTTGATGGAGCTCTAAGAGATCAGAGATCAGGCATCCCAAGCAATGGAGAAGGATCAAGCTTTGATAAAGAAGACCTTTGATAGGAAGGCCAAGAGTAGATCTTTCCAAGTTGGAGATCTAGTGTTAAAATGGGATGCAAGATAGAGCAAACCGGGAAGGCATTCAAAATTTGATGCCATTTGGAGTGGCCCATACATGGTCACAAAGTGTAAGGACAACAATGCCTTCCAATTGTCTTCATTGGATGGCGAAGAATTGCAGATTCCAGTCAATGGAATCTATCTAAAGCATTGCTACTAAAGGAAATTCTCCACCTTGTAAATATTAGCTTAGGTTTTCATTCCTCCAAGTGCTTGTGCACATTTTTTTGTTGTAGGTTGTTTTGTTTTCCCTAAGTGCTTTGGCACAGGCTTGCTGTCCCTGGAGATGTTTTGCAGTCCTTGCTTCCATCAGGTGATATTTCATCTTCCTCCTTACAACATTGTAAGTTAGTTGGGGTTCCGAACATAAAATTTGATGACTCCATACCCAATGGGCCACTTCAAGCAACTGGTATCTTCATCTAGCAGGCAGATGACCCCTCTGAGTCACCAAAATTGTTATCCAAAATGTGCCCTTGCTCATTTTTGTGGCTAACTCCTTGTGTTCTTACCTCTCTTGTGCCTCAGTCTCCATTTTTGATTTTTAGGCACTCAAATCTTTCTAAAAATGACACCATTGGATGGAGCTCTTTCTCAGCTTTCCAGAAAGGTAAAGTTTTCCTCCTAACTCCACATATTTTTCAAGTTATGGCTCGACAGAGTTTTTGTGGGAAATTTTCCCCTAGAAGGCCCGTAGCCAATGATATGCTGCCACGTGTCCAGGAAGTGGCGGGGGTCGGAGGAGAACTTGGTTTTTTGCCAAGTGTTTTGGCAAAGGTTTCAAAATAAAAATTCTTCCCGCGGGGCCCACCGACGAATCAAGAGCTGCCACATGTCCCAGGGAAAAAATTTGGGAAAATTAGCTAAGTGTTGGCGCAAGGAAATTTTGAAGAGATGGCCCCATGGCCAATCAAAATGTGACACGTGTCATAAGGAATCGGAAAGTGGAGCGCGGGGGTAAAATTGGAAATTTGGCTAAGTGTTGGCTGAAATTTCAAAGAAGGAAATTTTCACCCATTTTCCCGCCGCCTAATCACAATGCGACACGTGTCCAAGGAGGTCCACACCAGCGGAGCGGGGGGAAGAATTAGAATTTTTGGCAAAATGTTTTGCCGAAAGTCCAAAGGGCAAGTTTTGGCCCACTGCCCCACCAATGAATGGAATCTCACCACATGTCCTAGCTAGGTGGAGCACGGGAATATTTGGGAAATTTTCCCAAGGAGGAAATAGAGGAAAATTTAGAAGGGAAAGCCGGCCCCTTATTGCGAGCCAATGGAATCTCGCCACGTGTCCAGGTAGGGAAAAAAATTCAGAGCAAGCCCGCGAGGAAATTTTGGAGGGTCAAACCCACACCCAATGGGGTTTTGACATGTGTCCAAGCCAAAAATATCAAAGTGACCCGCGGAAAATTCAGGAGAGACAGGCCCGAGCCAATCACATCACGCCACGTGTCTTCACCTCATCGGCCTGGCAGGGAAATTTTGAAAAATTTTCCAAAGGCAAAAATGAAGTAAAATGGAGCAGGAAGGGCCCGTGACCAATCAGAACATGCCACATGGCACCTGGAGTGGTGGAGCGTGGGGAAAATTTGAAAATTTTTCCAAAGACCAAACGGGTAAAAATTCAAACTTTTTGCCCGCCGATCCGATTTTGGCCTATTTTTGCCCTAAATTTTCAAATCGCCATATCTTTCGATCCAGAGCTCAGATTTTTGTGTTCTTTATATCAATGGAAATATGGTGAAATTATCTACATGATTCTGGGGTCAATTTTGCATTTTGGTTCAGTTTGGAGAGAGAAAATGAAGAAACATATCTAGCACGTGGTAATGGCCAGAAATGATGTTTCAACAACCAGTTTTAATGCAAAATGGGTCGCATTCTTCTTCAGCATGGCCAAAAATGTTAGGGCATGGGTCTGTAAGGATACCCATGCTATTTTAATGCATCTTCATTCAATGGGGAATGGCTCCCACATTTTTACATGTTTTCTCTCTCCTGGGCTCGACCCATGCATTGTAAAAGCCAGATTTGGCTCATTTTTGAGGGTTGAACATTTTTTGGATAGCAAGCTTCTTCTTTCACCTTCAACAAGTGATTTTTGCAAGTATCAGACCTTCTTCATGATTGTAACAGGTTTCTGCCTCTTTGATGTTGCAAATGCAAGGATTTTGACAGTGAAAATGACAGTGCAGACTCTGTGATCAATTTTCAGTCCTTTGTTTGTATTGTCTTGCTTCATTTCAGGACACTCTAATTACATCTTATCACTCGTGTATGATGTTTCATGTTGCATTTCATGAAATTGTGTCAATTTACATGAACAAGAAGTGTTCACCACTCCTTTGGTGTATCACCTATTAGTTTAGTTTCAATTTTTGCACTTTCTATCTCTGTCTCCTTGGAATTTAGAGTAGGATTAAGATTCAAACCTTTGCAATTATGCAAATAATAGATCTCGATCAGAGGATCTCAAGGAACTAGCCTCTAATCTAGAGATTCCTCTCTCATTTTACAAGTCCCACACTTGGAGAGAGGTTTCAATGTTGTGCAATCACCTTTGGATGCCTAAAACATTAACTTAGAAACCTGATTTGCATCCAGAGGTGCTTTGCTGATTTGCAACAACACATTCCTTTGGAAGGAAAATTGGTGAAGCTACACATAGAAGATAATTTTATGCATCTCATTGAAGACCCTATGAATGCATCATATGAAGTGTTATATACAAATTTGGATTTGGGGAACTTTGTTAGTAACGCATACTTTGAAGATCAGTGTCTTGATCCTTGTGCTTAGTTTAAAGACCCCATTTCTCCTTGGTTGATGTCTTTTGATAGAGCTTGTTTTAGTTTGTGTAATGAAATGTTTATAGTGTTGTTTCTCTTAACAAAGGATCCTTTAATTTTTCTTTCAAGTTATGTTTTGAGTGCACAAATAACATTGTTGAATATGAGGCACTCATACTTGGTTTGAGGATTTCTTGGAGACATGGGATAAAGGACTTAATTATAAAATGTGAATCTGAATTGGTTTTTAAGAAAATCATAAAACTATATGTGACCAAGTGTCAAAGGTTGAAACAATATAGAAATACAACATGGGATTTAATTGAGATGTTTGATTCTTTCAATATTGAATATCATGAAAGAAGTCAAAATATAGTAGATAATAGGTTAGTAGTCTTGGAATATCACTATGATAATGAAGTTATGTCCCGATGTAGACAAAAATTTGGGTCACACTCCCCCTTTACCCCACATGTATATTAATTTATTACCTACAATTAAATTAATGCCCATTCTCATAATATTCATTATTTAATTACCTTAATTAAATTAATTTCCACCTCACCTAGACACTTCATTATAGACCTATTCATAGCACATTTCCTTTTAACTAAGAATTAGTTCAACCCTAAAATCACATGCATATTATTCCTCTAACTACATGCCCCCTTATCTAAGCGTAAAATTCCATTTTGGATTCACAACAATGATTTAATCTGGAAAAAATGATAACAAAGATCTTTTATTTTGGTAACCTAGGATATCCCACCTTAACCGATGCGCCTAACCCAAAACTGATGTTGGTCACCGTAAAGTGTCATTGTTACCATATATTCATTTTGGCGACTTTTTCTCGAGTCCATAAGTATCATCACAAACATTCAATAACATCAGGATCATGCATACTTACTGGGAGGGTAATAAATTGGCAGATGCGCTGGCTAATTATGGCATTAATGTTAACCACACTATTTGGGATAATAATAGCATCCCTAAGCAGCTTCAAAACAACATTCATGTGGATTTCTATACGCACACAATATCTTGAGCTGAGTTATGATTATTGGGTGTGGATCAGCATCAATAATACTCCCACACGTGTTGACTTAAAAAATATGATTATGCAAATCATGTCAAATAATCAAGATAGTGTGAAGTATATGGGGAATTCCAAGTGGAGTTACATTGATTTGAAAATCACGCATGCGGGCTGCACTGCGTCTGCTAAAAGTTGGATACAAGGCTCCACGGAAACCGAAGACAGTAGTAATGTGATTGATGATAGGGAGCGGGCTAACAAAAAGGCCGTTATTCCCACATGCGATTTTCGAAGGCTCAGATCAGCAGACACGCAGCCGTTCATGGGAAAAGCAACGGCTCTCATTTCCAACATTGTGTGGATTACAATAGTAAAAAGTAGACTGGCTTCAGCGCTCACAAGGATTTGGGAATTTGTTGCAAACAGTTAAGCACAGTGAAGATGGGGGGTCCCCCTTGCCAAATTGAGCCTAGTGCGGACCCGGACTGGAAGGATAATATTGAGCTATGGAGCATACTCAGCAAGGGTGGCATCACCAACTTCATGGAGAAGGTTCAGGGGCATGATCAAAGCATCTCTATGCATTTTGTGAAGGATTGGAAGGAGCGGACTGTGGAATATGGGGGGCAGAAGATCTTGGTCAATGAGGAACTTATTGCTGAAGCGACCGACCTTGGCTTGGAGGGCTACCATTTTTTTAACAAAAGGGTCGACAGAGATGTTGAAGAGAGGAGATTTGTGGAGGGAGCTGAGAAGCTGATCTACATTACAGTGGGCCTACTTGTTAGCTCGATCCCTCCACCTTATGATGAGGTTACTCGCATGATGATACGGTTCATTTCCTTGGAAGGAAGGTTTGTCACTGTACCTGCTAAGCACCTTATCTTTCTTAACCACTTCCGTAGGAATTGCATGGTTTGTTTCCCCCATTACTTGTTGAACTCTCTTGAGCGCTCCATTTTGGAGTTTCAAAAGCATACCCGGGTGGTTCCTTTACACCAGGGGCTTATTTTGCTGCTGCATAAATGTTGTCTTCTTAAGTATCCTGGTCTCCCATCCTCTCCTAGCTCAGTTCCCCCTCTGCCGGGTTCTGCTGCTGCTAGCCCCGTTTCTCCATTCTCTGCCCCCACCACCGCACTGTCACCCCCTACCGTCGTCTGGCTTCTTCTTCCATTCCCCCTCTTGCTGCTCCCGCCCCACTTCACCTCCACATCAGCCATACCGATTACTGTGGCTTCCGTAAAGCTTAACCTTGAGACTCTTGCTGTGGGGAAGGGTCCTCATGAAATTGAAATTGCACATGACCCATCAATATTAGCAGTGCAGGTCCCAGGGGAAGTGCATATGGAAATCTCTTCAAAAGGTTGGAAGCCTTAGAGGCTGATGTGAAAGCTGTTGAAGGATGAGGTTAAGAACTTGGCAAAACAGAAGGTAAGAGGAAGAAGGAGGAGGTGGTGGATATTGATAACATCCAGATTGATGATATCTATAAGAAGCTGAACTCCTTAGACTCCCATTTAGGGAAGGCCAAAACTCATCATGATTACAATATGGCCATCTTTAGGACGATTGAGGAGTTCATTAAGCAACATGTCAAAAGTGTCTCCAACCTCGCCGGAGTTAGGTAACACTTTGGGAAATGATAAGGAAAGCAAAAGGACCATTGAGCAGATGGATAAGACTGACGCTACCCACATGACTACTTTGGGTATGTTCCATTCCTGGAAGAATATCAAGACCAACATAGACAAAGTTTCCAAAAAATAGTTGTTGATGCTTTAGCTGTTCTTGTCTGTTTTTATGTTGTTTTTTTGCGGTCTCTCTACTGCTTTTTTGCATTGTTTTTGTTGTTTTGTCTTATTTAGGTAGCTATTTTTTGGCTACTTTGGGCTTCATTGTCACATTTGGATTCTGATCCTTTTCTCTCTGGGTTTCATTCCTATTCTGGCTCCTAGGCCATATTTTGTACTCAAGGGTATAGTCCCTTTCAAAAAATTATTTTCCAATAATAAAAAAAATTTGGTGACTTTGTGCCAAATGTTGGAAGAATTATTTGAGTTTTGGAGAAGAGAGGTCTGCATCCAAGCACACACTAGAGCACTCTTGTACATCCAGACATCCTGAACTAGCACCAAGCAATGATCTGAAGGGAAATCATCTATGGTAACATTCGGGAAGAACGGATGCAACATTGACCACCAGTTCCACAGATCAGCCATCACCTCCATCCAACCACCAGGACTACAAGTACAAGTAATTACCTTTGGATCTGCATCTTTCCATACTTAGATTAGTTTCTTTATCTCTGTTTTGGAGTCCTAGTCTCCTTTGCATCTCATCACCTCTCACTTTCTTGCTAATCCCTCCACCTAACCACCTACAACCTCCCTACCCTCCATACCTGAATCCAAACATCTCTTGAGTATTCCCAACACTTTTATCAACCTCACCATTCTCAGTCTACTCTTTATGCAATCACAAAAATCATCAAAACCCAACCTTATTGAGTCCCTATCATCTGGACCTTACCGATGCTAGTTATCCTAAACCGTCTTCGCCTCCTCTCAACTGGCATCGGTCATACTGCATCGATGTCGGTCTTTGTATCTAGTAAATATGTCCGTAATACCAAACTCATAACATTAACCCAAATAACCCAAACCACCCAAAACTTGACCCTAACCTATCCCAACCACCTTATTTACTTGTCTAACTTCTAGATCTAATCATAACCTAGCTTGTTAGATTAGATTTGCTTATTGTACTTGAATGAGACACCTAAATCATATCAACTATAATAGGATATTATTGGTTTACATTATTTATTGCATTAAGTTGTGTTAAATAGTGGATTGACAGACCATCTAAGAAGTATCACACTTCCTAGATCTAGCATACACTAGGCAGTCCACTGACATATATTATTTAATATTCTTCTTGTGTTCTTGTTTTGTACTCGCAGGTAGTTCCTCCTAGAAAAAGGAAGTTGTTGCAATCAACACCGAATCAGGAATTTAGAATGTGTGCACTCTACCTTCCACTATCATTCATGGGTATTCCTCCTCACCCTTACCCTATTTTTTTACTCATATGTATGCAAATTGTCGGTAAAACATTTTGGCATGCCCAAAGATGGGACCCTCATTTGTGGGATTATTTCTATTCATATAGGTTGCATCTTGTGTGTTTCATTTCTAAATTGATATTCACTAAATCTTCTTCTCTGGTAATCTTCCCTTCTTTCTAATTGCTCTAAATGAAACATTTCTTTTGGTGCATTTAAAAATAATCATTCTTCTTTCTTTCTGCATTATTTAAAATCATCCTCTCTCTTATTCATCATTTGCCTCATCGAATATAACTATCGATTTGGGCTATTAAATTTTTTGTATTTCATCTTTATATGTTTCATTATTATCTCACATTGAAAATCGAGGGCAACCTATACGCTGTAATTCATGTCCATATGATGGTTGACATAATGGAATCATAGAAAGCACATTTCTCTCTTCTCTCTCTTTACCAAACTGCACAAATCTGAATTTACACATTTTCTTAAACAACCTTTTCTCTCCCATCTGAAGTCATCGTGTCATCATCATATTCATAACATTCTGATATTATTTTCAGATTTGGTATCCTCATTTCATCTTTCATCAGCTCTACTTCATTTTCTCAAACTGGTGTTTTCTGAAGTAACCAGTATCGGTTACTATAATGATCATCGGTCCCCTTAAACCGTCTCGTGGTCGTCAACTAGCGTCGGTTTTCCTATTTTGATTCTTAATTGAAACATTGACCAAATTCACATACTAGTATTTTTTCTTTTCCAATCCTACTACTTTTTGTGTCACCAATAGAATATAGTTTTACTAGGTCAATGCTAATTCACATGGTGTTGGCTCACACCAACTAACACCCTTAAATTTCATGTTAGTTTTCAGCCTCTCCCACCTAGTCCATCAACGATGTCCATCCTCTCACCTATGGATCCAACTCAACCTATCACCATTTCTATTAGTGACAAGGAGTTCGCAAGACTCCTTGATCAGAATCCCATGGCCTTACAATACTATCTTTCCCATTCATCTACCCGAGACTCCTCAGGATAGCTAGTGTACGACATGCTTGTATCTATTCCTCCTACCCTCACACCCACTTCCGTGTCAGCTACCACTAGCTCAGCGCTGCCCTCATCCACATTACCCCTTGTGGTCTCTTAGTTAGGTCCCACATATACCATAATTGTTGTCCCAAAGATGTCTATTGCACCAGTGGTGTCTACCATTCCCTCACCAACCACTTTGAACATGGCCCCATCTACCCATGTTTCCTCATATATACTAGTTGCATAAAACCACCTCTAGTGTTGGCATCCCACACCCCATTCAAGAACCTAGTTCTTTCCATTCCTCAGTCTCTACCACCCATTACCACGAGATTCATTGGGACCACCCCACCTATTTACATGCATCACGAGAAACCCTCAATCTCATCTATCGCTTATTCGGGGTACATTCCACCGTATCTATCCCCCTTCACATTTTTCATATTCTCCACCCTCATATACTGGGATGCCATCTACATCATACACCCATCATCAACCTCCCTTTACTGCAAGAAGTGCCCATTCCTCATAACCCACCAATGACCTCCTTAGGATGATGATGGAAAATATGTAGACATTAGAAGCATCGGTTTCCATCTCTCATAACTCCTTAACCTATGACAAAATCTATAATGAGCTTATTCATCCATCCATTCCTATTCACTCATACCACGTGCATTGGGAAATGCCCAAGTTCAACCATTTCAATAGTAAAGAGGACCCGCAACAACACTTGTGGTCATTCAAACATGGGTGCTACCTAATTTCCCATGACGATGCTTTGCTCTTACGAACATTTCACATGTCCCTAACAGACCCACCTTAGATTGGTACAATAGTTTACCTAGACATTCCATCTATTCCTTTAACCAAGTGGCTTAAGCATTCCTAGACCACTTCTTGATCAATGTAGTCAAAAATTCACCATGACCAACCTATATTTGACATGACAATATGATGATGAATCTATTACAGATTTCATTACTCAGTTGGCAAAGTCTTATCAACTAATTAACGTTCTAGTTACCTCAAAATGAACTTATTGAGTTGTTCACTAGAGCTTGTGCTAGACACATCTCACCAACTCTGTAGGTACAAACCTTCCATACCTTTGATGAAGCGTTCACCATGGCATGAAATCTAGAAATTCACACCATTGAAGAAAAGAAAATCCAATTACAAAACAAGAATGCCCCATTCAAACCAAACAATTCTTCTTCATCTTCAAAACCCCAAAATAATTATTCAAAATCTAAAGGATCTACTAACATGTTAATTCTCAAAGCGGGTCCATCTCATCCCTCTAATCAATCCCAACCTTTCGGTTTGGGAGGGAGAAGTGGAAGTACACTTCAATTGGAGAGACCTATTCTTCGGTCTTGGAAAATATTCTTAAAGATGGAACCATTACACTTCCTCCCATAAAACCTCATACTAGTTTTGATCCTTCTCGTCCTATACGTGCATGGTATAAGGACCATGACTACTTTAATTATCATCATGTCAAAGGCCATAGTGAGAATAACTACATAACTTTTAACAACATTTTCCAAGAGATGATAAATAATGGAGACCTCTTCATCAACAACCCAAACGCATCGAAAAATAAAAATTAAACATCTTTAAGAAGTCATTCCCTAACCATAAACCATCGTCTAACCAAAATAGTGAGCCTTCATCTAGTGACAACAATGTCTATGAAGTCCACACAATTTTTGACATCGTACCAGCCATTCCTCAAATTCTAGCTATTTCTTCTATTGAGGAAATTCTGCAGTACGAGCTCCTCTACCCAGAGGAGCATACCTCTTTCACTCCTTCACCCTCAGAGGAGTCCCCTTCATCTCGTCCTTCACCCACAATGGAATCCATGATTTTTTCTGATGTCATTTCACCCTCTACCTCGCAACCTACCAAACAATCAACAATATAAAATCTCATATCCACGGGAGAATCGTCATCACCTTCTCCTTCACCAAAGGAGAATTCTACCTCACCCCACCTACCAAATCTCCTACCAATGGGAGATTCATCATACACACCACTACCTATTCAGGGACAATTCTCCTCGGCATCCCGGGATCCCATTGACCTGATCTCATCTCTTTTACCCATAGACCGAGGCTAATTGATTCTCTGTATCACAAACATATTTTACAGGGACTACCACCAAACCAATTGCATCTCCTCCTACAACAATCCCGTTTTCATGGCTGGCCAACTACTTGGATTACGTTGATAACTCCATGCCATGGGGACGTCTTTGGCTCCCCTTTTTGACTCAAATGCAAATGTTTCTGAATATACTTCCACGATCTACCCAAAGGTATTTCTAGCAACCAAATCAACCCTAACCATGCATGTCAAAATGGTTTCTTCTTCATCACCTCTACCTACATCTGAAGCTTTACCCATGACTAAAACCATTCCAATTCCTAAGAACCTACCCAAACAAATATCTTTATCTCGTATCTAGACCGATCACTACCTTGGGTGTCATGTTGATGGAAAGCCTTACCCATCCACCTATCAAATTGGACTTATCCACACCTTCTCAAATCCACACAAAAGTTATTCCTCCACCTAAACAGAAGACATAACCTTCTAGACCACATACACCAATCTCACCTAACACACCTTTTTCACCTTCGCCCCTTCCATCCATCTTAGGGCCTCACCCATCAACCCTGGCCACACATTCTCCTACTCAAGGCCTACCAAAATCTAAGCAATCTATTGCTTCATCACAAGCCTTCATTACACCTCATTTACCTACATGACAAAACCCTTTCCCTCGGCCATGCATTTCTTACCACCTATACCTCCACCAGTTACTATAACTCTAACTTTGCATATACAACTTCAACCCATACCGTCCACCCAACCTATACCAACCACTTCCACCATGACTCTATTGTCCCCATGGGTAATTGTACAATTGAAAAGTGACATGTGAGCATGGGAATCTATGAGTAGCTCTTCCTAATACCCGACCTCAGAGGTCATCTCGAGAAGGCCGGTGAATGTGGAATATATATGGGTATGTACGAACTAGCTGGTCAATCTTATATCATCAACACACAATCTTTGGAATATGTGAATCTAAGGCATAGAATGCCCTCCTAACCTGAATTGGTGTAATATATTCGGAGGCTCCAATCAATGTTGAGCTCTATCGAGATCCTATTTATTAGCTGTTGGATGCATTGGAAGTGACTGCAGTGCTTCGTGTATATTTCTAGACAAGGTCATGAAAATGGTGATGGGATGTGTAGTGGATCCTTCAGGGTTTTATGGATGATTCTCTGGTCTAATCTAGAAATCCTTAGCTTGATTGGTTGCTACGTTTAATACGAAGAATTGTGTAATGATGTCTGGTGGTAGTGGTGAGGACTTAAATATTAGTGTTCGTAAACCAGTGTGAATGTCGATTGATTAGTAGGCCCATTCGGTTGTGTGACCAGTGGATCGTGAATCGTAAGTTTGTGGTTATGGCGAACCTCTTATGGTCATATGAGGAGTTAATTTCTCCTTCCGATTATCTAGTAATCGTACACATTTTTAGCCTTTATGTTTAGAACTATAAGTTGTGTAATTTTCTAAGAATACCTTGAAGGTGTTCTAGCAACTTGAATACGTAAGCTAGTATCTATGTTAATGAGGAGGTATCCTTTATTAGGTTATGGAACTAAAGGATCGTAACCAAATACTTGTTCTCTTTTGAGTCCTTATATAGTCATGCAGACATGCTATCAAGGCAGTCTGTAATTAGGGTGATTTGACCAAAATGTGTATGCCTTGTCATCTTCAATATTTAACTCTCTCAATTGTTCACTAATTGTTCATAGGTCTACTGTTGTTCGAAAAAATTGAATCCTAAGGTCTTGATCTATATCAGCTAGTGTTGTGGGGAGATTTGGTTGAGGCACTATTGGTTCAAACACATATTCCCTGAATTCCCTAGTTCCCGTGATTGTCATGTAAAAATGATTCAATTTTAACTAAAACTAGTAAACTAATTATGAAATATGTATCTATACTATGCATGTATTCTTTTATCTTTGTAATTTTTATGAAGTGTTTTAAAGGAATTAAAAGAGCATCTATTCTAATATATTAAGAAAATGGACAATT
This sequence comes from Taxus wallichiana var. yunnanensis, assembly GCA_018340775.1. NCBI lineage: Eukaryota > Viridiplantae > Streptophyta > Pinopsida > Cupressales > Taxaceae > Taxus > Taxus wallichiana. The sequence goes on along the minus strand of CM031244.1, from coordinate 87,369,917 downwards.
AATCTAGTAACAAAATCAAAACAAGCAAAGTATGCCTGGTGTACCTATTTTCCTGTGCAGTTTTGAGTTTATCCTAAATATCTAAACAACTAATTATTTTAAATTGAAAGAATCTCGATCCTACCTTAGAAGTGAGGAATGAATCATAGTTTCTTAGAAAATATCAATCCCCACAACTTCCCTGGCGATATCGAGAGTGAGCTTCGAATGAAATAAAAATAATAATTTACTACTCTATTTGATATGTTATAACTAGAACTTTGACAACTCAAACCTGGAGTTTACAGAATAGTGGTAAATCCAGTTATGTGTGACTTTGTCCCCTCAGTGTGATCTCCTCATTCCTTCATGTTCTCGTGAATCCAGAAAAGTGTGTATATGATAGCATCAACAAAAGAAGGTACTCAAATAATGGAAGCTTTGGATATAGAACGAATACAATGTGAGTAAGAGAGGGATAGTGCAAGTGAACAGAGCTTGAATACGTAATTTCTAAAGCGGGATTTATTATGGCAATACAACACAAATACATCGAGAGTTATAGAAACTATCTTTCATGACCAGAGTAAAAATCTGCAACTCTAAATGGATTCCAATCTAAGAATGAAACTACCTTATTCTAAATTGGTTTGCATGGAACAACAATGAAGCAAGATTGAAACAAGAAGATCAAATGACCTCTAAACAACAAAGGAAGACTAACAATGGATGCAAAACATGAAACTATTGGAATTCTAAGCAAGAAACTCAAAAGAATGAATGATTAAACAGAGAAGGAGAGGGGCCTCTTGTTTGAAAACAAGTTGGCTATTTATAACAAATGCATTCACTAGAAGGTAACTTGGAATGGAACTCTTTTACCATTAAACAAAGAGAAAACACTATTCACAAGGCAGCCAAAACATAAATGCAAAGTAAAGTAGCTAGTGAATGTGGATAGAAATTTGAATTTTACATTTAAAGAGATCATCGGAACATTCTAGAAAACACGCACAAGACCACCACCTTGTGCAGTTTGGTGGTTACAGGACCACCTCCCTATCCTGGGTGGTAGTCATGGGACCACCACCCAGGCAGGGTGGCGGTCTCGTCACTTAAGACCAAAATGCAAGGAAAAAGGGGGCAGAGGGCAAAACAAAGCATACGAGAGGCCGGATGAGGCATACGGGATACAAACGTATACTTGGCAAGCTTTTCTGGATTCCGAACACCTTACGAGGAGACCTATATCATCATTGGGGTATGTGTAACCTCTTTTCGGTGGTGTAGTACCCTACAATTTTGGGTACATACATATTGCCCCCTCAGAGAAGCATCTTAGCCATGAAGAGGCGTAAAATAGTGGATCCAAGTATGGCGGTCCCAAAATGGGGAGTTAGGAGTTATACCTGACATGCCTGTGTGTCGGAAAGTCGCCATCCAAAATCCTGCTATCTACAAAATGAAAAAGGGGACTCAAGTGCAGATAGATAAAATAAATTGAGAAATAAAACTAAATTGATATGAAATGAGGACTTACCATCTACATGGGGTTTAGAACTTACCTCCGTCGATGCTCCAACCCTGCGAAAGACATTCAAAATCAATTTTAGAAAGCTATATATATAAAAAATGAACTCATTTTACTATTCATTTACATGTGTCGATTTGGTGGTTTTTGAGCTCTGGGACCCACGGTGACCATTTTCGATGAGAGTATAGTCAAAATGTTCATTGTGAGAACGTGATCATGCCTTCGAGAGTGGAACATCGGCTGCGAAGTCTCAAGTTAGTTCTTCTCAATTTATCATTTTTAAATCCAAAACATAGAAATGTTGAAATATTTGTCATGGGGGGATCATTTTCAAAAATGCTAGTTTTAAATGAGTCTCTAGGGGGGGCACCCATAGGGTAGGTCTTTATTTTGTTTAAAATGGTGTTTTCTTGCATTTTTAATGTGTTTTTAGGGCTTTCGAGCCGTTTGACATTTTAGGACAGGACCACCACCCTAGAGGGCGGTGGTTACGGGAACGCTGCCTCTGAAGGTGGTAGTTAGGAAACTACCACTCTGCACAGGGTGGTGGTTTCAAACAGAATGCAAAAAGGATGTAAATTTTGATTATCTTTGCATTTTTAGCATTTTTATATGTTCTTGATAATTTTTCTAGTCGGATTTTGTTACTAACTTACTCTTTTTCTATGTTTTTGGGTGGATGAAGAAGGAGGAGTATATTAGATGGAGTAGAGAGAGAGTGTGTGATTGGCTCTCGGTAGTGTTAGATGCACTATCTTAGGTAGAGAGAGACATTCTACAGAGGGCTAGCATTTGGAGGATTACACAGGTCCCTCATGTCACACCTACCAGTCACATATTATGTGACTTATTTTCATATTGGGATGCATATCGGAACACTTTCGATTACTAGGTGTGAGGGGTGAGTGGTCCATCACCTTGGAGGATGTCTATTGTATACTAGGGGTTCCGATCCTTGGGAGGTGGCTATCTCTCAAGATAGCAGTGTCGAGATCTCAGTTGGTTCATTGGGCCACTTATATGGGGGATGTCATTGTTTCTATGGGGTCGAAGAAGGGGGTGAAGGTCCACTCCATTGTTGAGTCAGATATTCCTATGCTCCGCAAGGCTATCATGGGCATCCTTTCTTCGAGATTGATTAGGGATAATGGAGGGGACACTCTTTTATATTGTTGGGCTCCCATCATTACATAGATTGAGGTCCATGGCCATGTTTACGCTTGGGGAGCAGACATCCTCGGGACCACCTACCATGATTTGTACAGGGTGGTTAGACTATAGGGATAGTCATTGAGCCACCCTACTCTTGTCATGAGTTGGGTGTATGAGCACATCATTCCATATGGGAGAGGTGTACAGGCAGAGGATCTTGGGGCTGTCAAGGCAGCGAGGTGGGACAGGATGACCATTCTTAGAGTACCTCACCAGCCAGTGGCTTCTTTGACTACTGTAGACATGGAGGCTACTCCTTATCAGGCCATGGTAGGGTTATGGGGAGAGGAGACACTCACATTGATCACTTGCCACACTACCAGTCAGCTGGTAGATAGGACGGGGAAGTTAGAGATCCACCCCTTTGATAGAGTACCACAACAGTTTGGCCTCCCATATATTGACATGTTTCCTCCAATAGGGCTAGTGTATAGATCTATTCGTGAGGCTCGGGGAGGTCCTAGAGGCCGGGGTTGGACTACGGTCACTCTGGTGTTCCCATCACAACTAGGAGGGTGGTTCGTGCTCGAGGGGTAGCCAGTGCTCCTTGAGCACCTTTACTTCAGATTGATGTCACTCCTGCTCATAGTAGCGATGAACCTATTGACGTGGACTCTGAGTCTGAGGAGTTCACTAGGGGGAGATAGAGGAGGAGATAGAGGAGGTAGATACTTTGGAGTTGGTAGGACAGAGAGGAGGATGACAGTGATTTTGAGTGGCATGACACTCAGGATATCTTGTAGGCCAAGAGGGTGGAGCGAACGTAGAGAAGGTGACTCTGATTTCGGAGGAGTTACCTTCTCGGGATTTAGGGGGAGATGGTGAGTCCATGGTAGGCCATCATATTTCTCCAGATGTGGGAGAGGGATGATAGTCAGTGGCAGCATTAGTGGCCAATGTGGATCCTAGAGATCCCACTTGGAGGCTTGGAGATCTGAGTGAGTTACTACTCTTTTCTTGACTTTGTTTTAGTTAGAATTGCTTAGTTGTTATTTCCTTTTGTTGTTTCGTTTATCTTTGGTCTTATTTTGGACAAATTTCTAACTTGTGCATTTCTCCTTTTTATTTGCAGCAACTATTGAGGGATGGCGAGACTTGATTTTCTAGGTGTGCACTAACACTCTATTGCTCCCTTCTGATGGTACTCGGGCCAAGCTCACTGAGGACATTGGAGAGCCTTCAACAGCCGGTTGACATACAAATGTCTTTGCCCCTATCTGGAAGGCAACAAAGATCATTACCTCCCTTCACACTGAGCTGGCTGGATATAGGACTGCTGAGTGCTTGATGAGGAGGAGTCACTCTCATAGTGAGACCACAACTACTGGCCATGATCGTGAGCCCTCCATCCATTCAAAGTATCATCATAGTAGGAGTCCTAGGCATGGCCATACACCTTCTGAGGGATCTTGCAAAGATTGAGAGATCACAGTGTCTTTCTGTAGTGACTTTTGGTTGGATACATGTATGATTTTTTTGTATTTTTCGAGCTTATTGAGCATTTTGACCATGCCTTAGTGCATGATGGCATTGTACATGAAACACCATTTTATATATATATATATATATATATATATATTTGGATCTAGACTCTTTGGTGTCTAGAATTTTGTGACTCGTTTCCCATGTGTATACTAGATGTTTTTAGAGTATTTGTTTTCATGCTTTTTAGAATGTATGCAATGGATGAAAAATGATAGCAAATACTAAACAAAATGTTTTACTTTATATGCTTTTGTAATGCTGACATGTGATGATGAACACATTGTAGTATTGAAATTTTGGCCTCTTTGGGAAATGTCTGTGATTTCTTCTTATGTTGGTAAAATGTGATGAATGTATAGTGATAAAGAGTTGAAATTGCCCCACTCCCAACTCCATGCAGCCAGTAATATGCGAGGGTTCAACAACAAGAGTTGGGAAGGGCATAAATTGTATGAGTTTGACTAAATGGAGCGATGAGAGATAGACAAACTAGTGACAGAAACCAAACTTAGACCTACACACTTACCCTACTCAAAACTACCACCAAGCTCTAGAAGGCCACTTACTTTTCAGTTTATCTAGACTTAGATCTATAAATGGCAACCTGGTTGACAAAATCTGGTTTTGAGGATTTGATCTCTTTGGAATTTGGACATTTGTTTTCACTTAATATAATTTTATTTGTATTTCTAGAATACCAAGATTTGTTAATTTGTGTGAATGGACCCCCCACACCTTGCCTCATGCCACTAGTAAGAAGCATGGGTTTATCACCAAAGGCGGGATATAGGTGAGTAAGGGCACTTCTTTCCTTTCCCAACCTCACACCACTAGTAAGAGATGCGGGCTTATCACCAAAGGTTGGTGGGGCAAAGAAGTGTGTAAAATAAAATATTCTATTTACTTGGCACTTTTGATTCTATTTGATTTTGACACTTCCGATCTGTGACTTTGGGATATCCTTTTTTCAAAGAGACATAAGAGGGATGGATGTGACACCAAGAAGCTTTTAGAATAGACCATGGGTAAGGACAACTTCACCTAGTATAAAGAAAGAGAAAAACCAAGTATGCAGGCCTTGGTATGGTTTTCGTCAATACTTGTCTGTCAAACTTGATGAGAAGATTTGAAATTACTTGATGATGTTTGAAGAGATGTGATTTGAATGCTTTTTCCAATACTTTCAGAAATTTGTAATAGATTGCTTAAGAGTAAGTTCCTTGACTACAATTTTTACGAAATGAGTAGACAAAATGAAACAACTAAATGACTAATGCAATGTAGGTAGCTATAATGTACAAGTGGTGATTTTGATGTCTTATGTGTAAAACTATTTAAGATGCAAGGAATTGATAGTTTCATTGAATTCCTCACCTTCTAGTGTGCACAAGAGATACACACCATTTCGTAGTCTTTCATGACTTGGTATGGGCCCAACCACTTTGGCTAGAACTTCCTTCCTTCATTGGTTTTCTTATCAATCCAGTTGTCTAGTCTTAGAACTAGATCTCCCTCATATATTTCTCACTCATAGAATTTTTGTTATACTACCAGCACATCCAGTCAGCATAGGCTCTGTGCCATTGTTTGGAATTTAGCCTAGCCTCGTCAAGGCTTTCCAGTTGAGAGAGGCATGCCTCCTTGTAAGCTTTTTCATCCAAAATCCCTTGTAATGAGATGAGGAGACTAGGTATTTCAACCTCAAGTGGGAGACACCGCTTCCTTCGAATACCAACAAGAAAGGGGTTTCTCTGTTGGTGCTCTTATTGAGGTGCGATGGGCCCACAAGGCTGGATATAGTTTTAGATGCCAATCTCACATGTTCTCCTTTAAGCTGTTTTGAGGAGAATAGCCTTTAATGTTTTGTTTTTTGCTTGGCTTGTCCATTAGCTTGAGGGTAGTAAAGAGAGGCTGTGTGATGGTTTATTTTGAATTTATTGCATAACTCATGGACCTCATCGTTTTTAAAGGATGTGCCATTATCTGAGATAATGACTTGTGGGACACCATACCTGTAAATGATTTGGTTCAGAATGAACTTGGCAATTACCGAACCTAGTACGGTGGTGAGAGGCATGGCCTCTACCCATTTGGTAAAATATTTTGTGGCTGTAATTATAAAATTATGGCCATCGGTTGATGAGGGAGAGAATTTCCCTATCAAATCTAGACCCCACATGGAGAAGGGCCATGGGGTTGCTATTGGTTGTAGGGATTGTGCTGGCATGTGAATCTTGTGAGAGAATTCTTGGCATTTGTGGCACTTACGTATAAAATCTATTGCATCGTGTTTGAGAGTGGGCCAAAAATAGCCCATCCGATGTATTTTGCAAGCAGTGGCATGACCACCGAAGTGGCCTCCACATATCCCACTGTGGGATTCATAAATAATATTCTTGGATTCTTCTATGTTGACACATCTTAGAAGCATGCCATCGAAGGCTTTACGATAGAGTACTTGTTCTAAAATAACGTATTTAGCAGTGATAATGCATAACCACCTTCTTTGTTGTGATGTGGCACTTTCTAGGTATGTGTGGTCCATGATAAAATTGATGATATCAGTGTACCAGGGACATGTAGAGATGGGGGGCCTAGTTTCAACAAAGTATATACACTCATCAGGAAAGTCCAGATTTACCAGATCGCCTCCATCTAATGGATTGTCAGCTAACTAGTCTGCAATGATTTGTCCCTTAATGGATTTTTGGTTTACAAATGTTAACTCAAATTCACCCATTAAGGTTATGAAACACCCAGCCTTTTTAGATAAAGACCCTTGCATGATGAATGTTCATAAATGATCTGTCTTTACGATGAACCTTGTTTCTTGGTTTAACATGTAATGTCTTAAACATTTTTTTGCAAAGACTATGGCAAGGTATTCTCTTTCCTTTGTGTATAACGTGTTTCATAATCGAGAAATGTTCGGCTAATGAAATAGACTACACGTTCTCATTTATCATTATCTTCTTGAGCTAGCATCTAGGCTAGTGAGACATCAGTGGCTCGTGAGTATAGGATCAAAGGGTGGTCTGGTTTGGGAGGCATTAGCATGGTGGAGACAACAAGAAGTGTTTAACTACTTCAAGGCCTCGTTGTATTATTTAGTCCAATAAATGCTATAATATTTCTCTAATAAATTATTGATTAGATGAATGGAAAAACTTAAATCTGGGATGAACCTTCAGATTGCACCGAGTTTCCTAAGAAATGACCGATTGTAGACTTGTCTCGATGGTGGAATCATTTTGAGAACAACCTAGATTTTGGCTGGATCAACATTGATCCCTCGTGAAGAGATAATGTAACCCATAAGTTTGCCTCCTATCACACCAAACATGCACTTCTCTGGGTTTAATGTGATGCCATATTCAATTAATCGTGAGAGGATGATATAGAGTACTTCTGGATGATCACAGTGCTTCTTGGCCTTGGCCAATAAGTCATCCACATGGGATTCCACAATTTTATGGATAAGATCATGGAATATGTATTTCATTTCCCACTGATATGTAGCACTAGTGTTCTTAAGACCAAATGGCATGACAATGTAACAATAAGTTCCCCAAGGAGTTATAAATGTAGTTTTGGCTTGATCATATTTAGATATTTTAATCTGATTTTACCCTGAGAATCCATCCATGAGGGACAACAATTCAAATCCAGTTGTTACATCAACAATAACGTCAATGGATGGTAATGGGAAGTCATCTTTGGGACAAGCTTTGTTAATATCCCGAAAGTCTATGCAAATGCGTATCTTCCCATTATTTTTGAGAACAGGGATGATATTAGATTCCCATTGTGAATAGTTAATGGGTTTGATGAATCCCACTTGAAGAAGTTTTATTACTTCCTCTTTTACCATGAGAGCCACTTTTGGTTTCATTGGTCTTGACTTTTGTTTAATTGGTTTTACATCTAATTTAGTGACAAGGTTATGTACCATGATGTGTGGTGTAATGCCCATCATTTCTTTATAGCTAAATGCAAAATCCTTTTGATGTTATTTGAGGATTTGGGTGTATATTTCTATCTCTCTGGAGTTAATGAGGATCCCAAATTCAAAATTTTTAGTTCTTCCTCCATTTCGATGTTTATGTCAATAGTTTCTTCTATTAAACAAGCATTGCCTTCTTCAAATTCAGTGTGGACTGGAGGTGGTTCCAAACTTTCTCTAGCTTCTACCTCATAGATATCGAGATCCTTTTGTGGAGGAGACTCTACCATGGGATTTCCAAAATAGGAAGAGGAATGTGGTATTAGGGAAAGATCCACTATGCGGTGAGCAAGGTGTAGCTCCGCATAGGTGTTTAGATATTCGAGAGTGACTCTATCACCGTCAAAGTGATCTAGGATAGGAAAATCATTCTCAGCTTCTCCATGAGTCAGGAGTGGGTTTGTTGGTATTTTACGTATTAATGGTTTAGTACGAAGTGATACCGTGAAACTTGTATCTTCCAACTCATTGTTTGGAGTGAAACAGGAAGTTGAGGTTACTATTGAATCTGAGAAGGTTCTGCTCTTGTGAGATTGCTTCAATTTATATGAATTTGAATCCCTTGCTTAGATCTAATACCGCTATTTAGTAGAGTTTTAAATGTTCAACCCTAGTTTCATATACCTCAGAGACTTGGTTTGTAACTAGTTGTGAGTCTCCTAGCACTCTAATGTAATCAACACCCATTATTTTGGCTAGGATGAGGCCAAGGAGGAGAGCTTCGTTGTTTGTACACTCAAAGTTTAATTTAAAGGTGAAAGGTAGGATAGATCACTCCTGCCCTAGCTCTAAAGTGACATCTAGCTCCATCGAAGTGGAGAGTCTAATGTCTGCTTGGAAAAATGGATGTTGGGATATTTGTCGTATCTATTTCTTATGCCTCGGTTACTTCTACCATAAAACTTCATCTGATGGAAGAGAAGCAATTCCTAGGGTGTATCCCATACCCATAGAATCAAATGGTAGGAGAATAGGTAAATCTTTCTCTAGCAACTCGATAATTTTTGTGGTAGTCCCTAGTGACACTGTTTCTATGATGTTGGTCTAATTTTTGAGTGCTAGAATGCCATTGACCAGATTTATAATCTCCAATTATATGGTGGGTATCAAATTCTCTTTTGGTTTTGAATTAATTGGTTTACTAAGTTGATTTATTGGGAGTTCAAAATCGGAGTGAACGCCTAGTCTTTTCTTCAAATTAGCTAGGTGTATATCGAAGGTTTTGGGTCACTCTTGTGCCATAAATATTTTCCATAAGTGTAGAAATATTATTTCTTGGAATAATGTGGAAGGGATTGCCTTCATGTGGTGTATCCATGGCTGACTGATGATCATATTATAGTTGGTTTCTTGATCTATAATATAAAATTCGGTGAGGACCGTCTTGGGTCCTAAAGTGACTGGTAAAACTATGGTTCCAATTGAGGTGGCCTTGAGGCTATCATAATCTCTTAGTGTATTTCATGTTGTGGAACAATTTGTCTCTCCGTATCCTAACTTTTGAAGAAAAGCAAAGGGGACTATGTTAACTGCTGCCCCATTGTCAATCATTGCGCATTTAACATAATTATTGTAAACCCATACTTGTACATGTAAAGTTGGGTCACCTCTTCGCACAATTTCAGCGTCTATTGGCATTTTGCTTATATCAAATATAAACTCAGTATCCCTATCTGGCTTCCTTGGAGGGTAGACATCAAAGTCTACATGGTTTACTTGCATTTCTAGAAGAGGAGTGATGTTGATTATATGACCAATGCATAATGCTTCTAGGAGGGCAGCCCTATGGGTGGGAGAGTTTTTTAACAAATCCAAAAAGGAGATGTGAGAGAAGGTCTTAGTTAAGTCATTAATTAAATCATAAGTGCCTATGGGTTTTACCAATGTTTGTTGAATGTTGTCTAGTTCTAATGGATAACTTGGAACTAGTTGAGAAGAATAATCCTGTGTTCTTGTTATGGTTTCTACGGGTAGCTCGGTGTCTAACTCTACCAGACCAACTATCTTAGTTTGTGGTTGAGTTCCTAATTGGGGTGCGACCGGTGGATTTAATGAAGTTGAAGCTTCATGATCATTGTTTCCTGTTATAACACCTTTGTTTGTTCCACTTGGATCTAACCTATTATTGTTAGAATGGTTTGGGAGTGGATCATTAAAGATCTTGAGGGGTGCATTTTGAGGGGAAACTACCCCTGTGTAAGTGTTTGGAGTGGGTACTACAGAATTTGCTAAGAACATATCTATAAAGAGTTGTTTTTGATCTTTTGGAAAATGCTGCATGAATTTATTGTAGTCATAGCAAGTCCTAGTATCATGGCCTTGAATTTTGTGGAAACCATAATAAAATTGGGAATATAATTTTGAGGTCGTTGATTTAAAACTGTTGTGGCCAAAATTTTGATTAGGTTGTTGGTTTTTAGAGTTAAAATTTTGAGGCTGTTGCCTTTGGTTTTGACTCTGATATCTAGTTGGGTTTCAATTTGGACATTGTGTTTGGATTTTTGTTGTTTTTGTTGTTGTTGTTGTGGTCATGGTGGACAATTAAAATCCACAGTGTTGATTTTTGGAGTAAAATTGTTATTTCACTGATTGTTAATGGGTGGCAAAATGTTCACAACATTTTCTCTTTTAATTTGATCGATTCTCCATCTGTTTTAACTCGTGGTTCTTGTTAAAGATATTAGGTCCTTGATTAGGATTCCCACTATTAGGATAAGCCATGGTGTTTTGATTGGGAGTGATTAATTTCCCATTTGTTCCATATGTCTTATGACCACTATCTATCACTGCTTGGTCGATTCAGAGAGCACTCTTGAGTACTTCATCATAAGTTCTTAGTGGGAACTTCTGGACTTCTTCCTTTATCTCTCTATTGAGATAATGAAGGAATAAATCACATGGTTCCATCTGATCCATGTTTGGAGCACTTGTTGATGAGTAGAGAACCATATTCCATATTTGAATAAAATGAGTAGTGGATTCATTATGTTCTTGTTTAATATGTAAGAATTCCCTGATTCCTGTTCTTAACAATTTGTTCATGTCGAAAGATTTGATGAAATATGACATGATTTGTTTAAATGAGTGTATCAAGGCTTCAGGTATTCTATAATACCAATCAAGGTCAATACCCTCTAAGGTTTTAGGGAATATCTTAGCAACAACCCCATCCCAAGGAGTATTTCCCATATGGCTGTGGCATAGGCCTTAATGTGTGCATTTAAATCTCCTCCCCTTTGTATTTGGGTAAATTAGGAAGATGTCTTGGAAGCATAACACTTCGTACGGTGAAGTCTAGGGGCTCTTTTAAATATTCTGAATAAGTTCCTACGCATAGGCCTCGACCATCGATGGTGCTTGCTGAGGGGGTCGGGGTGGCATGGTTTGTTGATATGGCATAGCATATGTATTTGCAGGGAATCCCTATGGTTAAAAAAACATCACGGGAGAAGATAACATGTCTCCTTATGGTGATTTTGAATAAATGTTTAAGTAGGGAGGAGCATTGTTCTGGTATGGGTTGTTTGGTGCCAAGCCAGGAGGTATCATATTTTCAATTGGAGTGGTATTTGAAAACATGGTCCTAGTTAGTGTTTCTTGTGCGTAATTATATGGATGTTGAGGAGACATGCCTAACATGCCTATTCCTGTAAGGAGGTCAACCTAACTGGGATGATGTAGAGGGTTAGGGATTCTTGCTTGCCCAAAATATGAATTTTGATTTGCTTGAGCAAGTTCCAATCCTCTAACCTTCTCAACTAAGGCTGAAATGACCTCTATTGGTGAAGACACAATGTTTTTCCTTAATGGCATTTGTTGTATACCTTGAGGTTGTAAAGGGGTATGATACCCTACTATGAATTGATCATTACCCTGCCAAGCTTCACCGAGGGCATTTCCCATAGGTGGAGGAATGGGGGTGTTTTCTTGGAGTAGGGTATTGGATTGTATTTGCAAACTCCCTATAGGTGGGTACATGTTTTGGAAGTGTTTTTCACTTCTAGCATAGCGTGCTAAGTACTCCTCATCCAAAAATGGGAGTGGATCTGACTATCTATTGATCTATGGTCTAAACAAGACCCGAGGAGATGAAATGGATTCTCCAAGTAAACATCATATTATTAGAGCCTGAGGGCTCTAGTTGTTGTGTTTGTGTAAGTTGATCCAACTCCTCAATTCGGAATGAAGAACTAGAACTAGTTCTTTGAGGGGGAGTTTGAGATGACAAGTAATTACTTGAATAGTTATTAGCCCATGCAGAAAGTGAGGGTGACGGTTGTCTATTTATTTGACCATAATTTTCTTCAAGACTGAGAAAGGTCTCGCCATATGTGTCGTATCTTGACATATTCAGGGGTATATGAATACCCATTTGAATAATGGGAAAGAGAAAAGGTGGATGAAAGAAATGAAAATAAAAAAGTAGAACAATTGTTTATTTCACGTTGGGTTCACCACTTTTGTTGGTGAAGCTGATGTGAAGGTTTAATGAGGTAGAGAAGATGAAATAGTTGTTTGTTTCATGTCGGGTTCACCAATTTTGTACGATGGAAAAGTGACATGCGAGCATGGGAATCTACAAGTAACTCTTCCTCATACCCAACCTCCCGAGGTCATGCCAAGATGACCGGTGAATGTGGAATATATATGGGTATAGACAAACTAGTTGGGCAATCTTATATCCTCAACACGCAATAGTGGAATCTACGAATCTAAGGCGTAGAAGGCCCTCCTAACCTGAATTGGCATAATGGATCACTCGGATATAATAGTTGTTCGGAGGCTCCAATCAATGTCGAGCTCTACCAAGATCCTATTTATTAGTTGTTGGATACGTGGGAAGTGACCTGTAGGTGCTTCGTGTATATTTCAAGACAAGGTCATGAAAATGGTGATGGGAGGTGTAGTGGATCCTCCGAGGTTTTATGGATGATTATCTGGTCTAATCCAGAAATCCTTATCTTGATTAGTTGTTATGTTTAATATGGAGAATTGTGTAATGATGTCTGGTGGGAGTGGTGAGGACCTAAATATTAGTGTTCGTAAACCAGTGTCAATGTCTGATTGATCAGTAGGCCTGTTGGGTTGTGGGACCAGTGGATTACAACCGTAAGTTTGTGGTTGTGGCGGACCTCCTATGGTCATATGAGGAGTTAATTTCTCCTTTTGATTATCTAGTAATCGTATGCCTTTTCAGCCTCTATGTTTAGAACTAGAAGTTGTGTAATTTTCTCAGAATACCTTGTAGGTGTTCTGGCAACTTGAATGCATAAGCTAGTATCTATGTCAATGAGGAGGTCTCCTGCATTAGGTTGTGGAACTAAAGGATCACAACCAAATACTTGTTCTCTTTCAAGTCCTTGTACAGTCATGCGGACATCCTATCAAGGCAGTCTGTAATTAGGGTGATTTGACCAAAATGTGTATGCCTTGTCGTCTTCAATATTTAACTCTCTCAATTGTTCACTAATTGTTCGTAGGTCTACCGTTATTCAAAAAACCTGAATCCTAAGGTCTTGATCTATATCAGCTAGTGTTGTGGGGAGATTTGGTTGAGGCACTATTGGTTCAAACACATATTCCCGAATTCCCTAGGTCCCATGATTGTCATGCAAAAATGATTCAACTTTAACTAAAACTAGTAAACTAATTATGAAAGATGTATCTACACTATGCATGTATTCTTTTATCTTTGTATTTTCGATGAAGTGTTTTAAAGGAATTAAAAGAGCATCTATTCTAATATATTCAGAAAATGGACAATTAATCTAGTAACAGAATCAAAACAAGCAAAGTAGCCTGGTGTAGCTATTTCCTGTGCAGTTGTGAATTTATCCTAAATATCTAAACAACTAATTAATTTAAATTGAAAGACTCTCAATCCTACCTCAGAAGTGAGGAATGAATCATAGTTTCTCAGAAACTATCAATCCCCATAGCTTCCCTGGTGATATCGAGAGTGAGCTTTGACTGAAATGAAATAATTTACTACTCTATTTGATATGTTATAACTAGAACTTTGACAACTCAAACCTGGAGTTTACAAAACAATGGTAAATCCAGTTATGTGTGACTTTGTCCCCTCAGTGTGATCTCCTCGTTCCTTCATGTTCTCATGAATCTATAAAAGCGTGTATATGATAGCATCAATAGAAGAAGGTACTCAAACAATGGCAGCTTTGGATATAGACCGAATACAATGTGAGTAAGAGAGGGATAGTGCAAGTGAATAGAGCTTGACTATACAATTCCTAGCGGGATTTATTGCAGGAATACAACACAAATATGCCGAGAGTTCTAGAAACTATCTTTTGTGACCAGACAAAACCTGCAACTCTAAATGGATTCCAATCTAAGAATGAAACTACCTTATTCTAAACTGGTTTGCATGGAACAAAAATGAAGCAAGATTGAAACAAGAAGATCAAATGACCTCTAAACAACAAAGGAAGACTAACAATGGATGCAAAACATGAAACTATTGGAATTCTAAGCAAGAAACTCAAAATACTAAATGATTAAATAGATAAGGAGAGGGGCCTCTTGTTTGAAAACAAGCTGGCTATTTATAACAAATGCATTCACTAGAAGGTAACTTGGAATGGAACTCTTTTACCATTAAACAAAGAGAAAACACTATTCACAAGGTGGCCAAAACATAAATGCAAAGCAAAGTAGCTGAAGAACATGGATAGAAATTTTAATTTTACGTTTGTGAGATTGTCAAAACATTCATGAAAACACACATAAGACCACCACCCCTGTGTAGGGTGGTGGTTATAGGACCACCGCCCTGTCTTGGGTGGCGGTCTCGTCACTTAAGACCAAAATGCAAGGAAAAAGGGGGGCAGAGGGCAGAACAAAGTACGCAGAGGCTGGATGAGGCATATAGGATACAAACGTATACTTGGCGAGCTTTTCTAGATCCCAAACACCTTGTGAGGAGACCTGTATCATCATTGGGGTATGTGTAACCTCTTTTTGGTGGTGCAGTACCCTACAATTTTGGGTACGTATAGTAACCCATCCTCTTCCACCATCTTCTCTCCCTTCTAGCATCATGTACTCCCATGTCACCTTTACCCAAGAAGGTGTAACCCAAAGATAAGAACCCACTACCCTCTAATAAGGTAGTTAAACCAACAAAACCTTCTATTGTTAGCTCTTCTACCACACCTTTACCTAAACAGATACCATCAAAACCTAAGACAATACCACTTACCAAACCAGTGGTCTAACTCATTCCTCCTCCTATAACACCTCTTCCCTCACAATCATCTGCACCTTTACCCAAACCCACACTCACTTCCCATTGTGATCCATTGGTAGGGTCCTACGCCAACATTCTAACCAACCTCTTAGAGACTTCCGTCATCACATTACCATCGCTTCGACCTTATGACCCTCTCAAACCCAAAACAATAGGATTTTATGAAGGCAAGATTTGTTCCTATCATCGTGTACGAGGACATGATGTAGAAAATTGTAAGGCTCTAAAAACCATTCTTCTCCAACTTTTTCCTCCTAATTTTTTTTTACAATGATGAAATTATCGATGAGGACCATGTTCCACCATAACCTATCAACACCCATCATCATCCCTTTCTTCTTCAACAACCTACATCTCCACCCCACAACCCTTTTTTCCACCTCCAAAATTTGAGATCAACATGGTCCATATCAGAGAATTGGCCAAACCACCACCCAAATTCTAGTGTTCCCTACTCACTTCACAAGGATTTTCCCCCATTAGGTTTTTTCCCATCATGTTGTTACACTACTCATCCCATGCTTTCTCCATTTACCACCTCCTCAAATTAACATGGTCCCTAGTTATCACCGCACCTAGAAGGAAAAAAGGAAAAGAAAAATCAACTAGCCCATCAACCAACCATGTGCCTAATATACCATCTGCACCCGTGCCCAAAATCACCATTCAAGGACCCACATACCCTATCTCTGATGGGGTCACCCATCGTACAATGATAAAACAATTACATCAATCCCCTCTATTGATATCTTTATGCGATCTCGCCCAAACTTCGAATCTCATGACAAGCCCTTATGGAGGTTTTCTAATCCATCAAAGTTTTACCCAATGACCCCACACCAGTGGCCCCCATTATCAACCCTCTCCATGTGGCCTCCTTTTCAAATCATCTCCATCTTCTACCCCCATGCCGACTCATCAAGTCACCGCCCTCAATTTCTATGATGATGAGATATTACCTCTCCAATCGAGATGACCTTGATCCTACCCTTTCATTTCCATCTATATCAATAACATACATGTACGACACATCATGATTGATGGTGGTGCTAGCATTAACATCATCTCCTCCCACGCATACAATCAAATGTGCATCTCTTCCAATTGTATGCATAATAACCCAGTTATGTTACGCTCCTTCAATGATGCCATCACCTCCACCCTTAGCACCATTATTCTCCACATTTGTGTGGGCCCTCACACTGTCCCTAGAATTATTCTACGTCTTAGAGGGAGAGTTCCAATATAACCTATTGCTTGGAAGACCTTGGATTCACATCATGGGTTATGTCCCTTCAAATTTACACCATTATGTAAAATTTGAACATGAAGGGCATAACTATACCATCCTAGTTGACCCGTCACCCTTCAAACCTTAAAACATGTTGTACGAACAAAAAAATTTCCTTGCACCAATCAAGGCATCTACCACTACCCCAACTTCTCCTTCACCCACACCCCATCCACCAATGTTTCCACCACTTCTTCCATGCCCAACTCTTTTATTCATACTACCGCCGTAACCTCTCTGCAACTGACCCATCTACTTCCCAACCAACCAATACCCCTCCTACCTAATCATCTAGTGATTCATCTATCCCCGCTACCCGCATACCGACTACCAATCCCTTAGAATTTGTTTTTAATACCTCACTCTAGGGATTACTTTGCATCTACAATATTAACACATTCCCACTCCACAAGAGTATGAAAACCTATGTCAGTACCCTCGTTATGACTATTGCATAGGAGAGGTTTTCCTTATGGTCCTCCCCACCTTCACACCAACTTCACATATGGAGGACTTGATACTGCCACTTATTCACCCAAACCTCCATCCCAAACACAACCATTTTCATCTAACCTCTAATCCTTCACAAACCATCACTTTTCACACACTTTCCTTCACCGTTGCGCATGGAAAGGCTTTGGCTTCAGTTTTTATGAATAAGGTCATCATACCTTCATTCCATGTACCACCCGTAAACACAAAGATCATTAAGGCATTGGATTTTCTGTACCATCTTCTAAGAATTCCCACATCGACCTCATTGAGGAAGACAAAACTTCTCCACCCCATTCACCAATGTCACCACCTTCACCCACAGAGTCCATAGATCCCGAATCTATTCCTCCTAAAAAAAATTCATGAACATAATTTCCCTAGGACCTCTAATTTATCAATGTGATGGTGAGGCTCCTTCTTCTTTTCCCTTACTATATCCTAACATGATCAATGATGATACACCTTCTATTAACATCATTCAATGTCAAGATGATGAGTCTATACTCACCTACTTTGGTGCGGAAGATTCTTATATTCATTGGTCATTTCCTTCTAAGACACAAACCATGTTAAATGAATCGACCATCAAATTTAATATTAACATTCAAGGATGACCCACACATTCTAAAGATAGGCCAATATTTAGATCCTACTAAAAAATAAGATTTTACTTCTTTCCTCTAAGACCATAACAATGCTTTTTCTTGGTCTTATGCTGATATGCCCGGTATTGACCCAAACATCGTGGTCTATAATATTGTAACCATTCTTGACACCAAACCCGTAAAACAAAAGCTACGAAAATTTATCCTCACATTGCTCTTCTTGTCAAAGAAGAACTCCAACGCCTTCTCTCAATTTCCTTCATCCTACCCATTGACTATCCCTAATGGATTTCTAATATCGTCCTGTCACAAAAGTGACAAGGGGACTCTGCAATTACATGAATTTCCATGACCTCAACTTATCTTGCCAAAAATGACTTTCCTTTACTGTATTGACCAATTAACCTGGTTGATCTCACCACCATCCATGAGATGATATCACTCATGGATGGTTTCTCAGGTTATAATCAAATATTAATATCTCTAGAAGATCAACACAAAATTTCCTTCATAACTCCTTAGGGGACCTTCTACTATCGAGTCATGCCTTTTGGCCTTAAAAATGCTAGTGCTACATATCAGAAAGCCATGAATTATATCTTCCATGACATCATGCATCACATATTTGAGGATTATATGGATGACCTTCTTTCCAAATCCAAACATCGGGATGAACACTGTGAGTCCTTAAGATTATCTTTGACTTCCTCATCAAGTATTGTGTTCACCTTTAACCTAAGAAGTGTGTCTTTGTGGTGATTTCAGGAAAACTCCTTGGTTTCATCATTTTTTTGTGTGGCATAGAAGTTGACCCTACTAAAGTAAAGGCTATTCTCGAAATTCCTCTACCTACTAATCTCCTTCAACTTAAAAATTTGCAAGGTAAGTTGCAGTCTATCCATCAGTTTATTTCACAAATTTCTAACCACTTTCAACCATTTTATCATCTCCTCAAAAATATGTCTCCTTAAAATGGGATGATGACCGCCACAAAGCCTTTAACACCTTAAAACAATACCTTCTTCAACAACTGGTGCTTATTCCCTTAAATATTACCAACCCTTTTACATGTACATTTATGCCACTTTGATTATTCCTTAGGTGCCATATTTTCTCATCGTGACAAGAAACACAGAGAACAAGTGGTTTATTACATAAGTTGTACCATTTTGGACTATGAAACTAGGTACACCCATGCTGAAATTTTTTTAGCCTTAGTTTTTGTCGCCACTAAACTTCGTCATTACCTACTCAACCAAAAACCTTTTTCGTCACTAACATTGATCCCCTACATTACATGTACGCCAAACCCTACTAGCATCAACATGTTGCATGTTGGCTCATGCTTCTTGCAGACCTTGACCTCAAATTCATCCAAAAAATATATCAAGGTTCAAACCATCATTGACAAACCTGGTAGATGCACCTCTCTCAAGAGATCGTATTTCTAACTTTGATTTCCCCAAAAAAATTTGTTGCTACCATCTCCTTAGATGATACCATTTATCAAATGACCTTATTCTTCGATGGTTCCAAATTTCAGCATGGGGGTGGTGCAGGTGTTATCCTCATTCCTCTTGATGGGGAACCTATGTCATTATCATTCAAACTAGATTTTGATTGCACTAAAAACATCACCAAATATGAAGCACTCATATTAGGCCTTCAAACTACCATCTCCTTAGACATCAAATCAATTAATATCTTTGGTGAATCTCAACTAGTTTTAAACCAAGTCAATGGTATATACTAGTGCCGTAATGAAATGCTCCAAAAGTACAAACACCATGTCGACATACTTCGACTACCTTTGGTCATTCATTACAAACTTTAAACCACCCCACGTTCTCTACTAATAAATTTGTGGATACCATGGCTGCTGGATTCTCATATTCTCGCTTCATCTTCGACTCCAAAATATTTGTCACAATACAAAGGTTGTAATCACCCTCTTATTTATCATGAGATATCAACGTTGTCGTAAGCAGGTTTCACATGACCCATGTGACCTTTGGTATAAGTAGTTTGCAAACTACCTTTCCCTTTCCATTCGCCTCCCGTTCTCACTTGTAATGGACAACATTCCTTTCTTAAAAGTGTCTCTTGATATTTCATCATGGTATGTCTTCTTTATAAATGCAGCTTCAATGGTATTCTCTTATGATGCCTTACAAGTTCTAAAATTCCCTACACTATCAAGGAAGTTCACGATGGAATTTGTGGAGGTCACTTCAATGGCTTAGCTATCACTAAATGTATTTTTGCCTTGGCTATTATTGGCCAACCCTAAACTGTGACTGTTGTGACTATGTCAAATATTGTGCAAAATTCCAAGTAACATGCTAATCTTCATCACACACCTAGTCATGCCTTACAGGTCACACGATACCTTTGGCCTTTCTCTTAATGGGGTTTGGATCTTGTTGGAGAGATCAATCCTCATTCTTCACAATTTCATAAATGGATTATAATCATTGTTGAATACTATACTAAATGGGTAGAATCCATTCCCTCATTTATACAAAAGCCAAGAAAAATTATAAATTCATCAACCATCACATCATTTATCGCTTTGGTGTCCTCAACGCCTCATCATCGATAAGCGCAAGCAATTCAAAAACAAAACCATATGAAACCTTTGTGACGCATTTTGTATTCAACTTATTTTTTATTCACATTATTTCCCATAAATAAATGGCCAAGTAGAATCAACCAATAAAACCCGAACAAAATTCTTATGAAAGTACTTGACGATATCTTTGGGAAGGATTGGGATAAACACATTCCTTTCGCCTTTTGGGTTTCTTGCACTAGTATTCACACTTCGACTATAGCCACACATTTCTCTCGGTCTATGATATCGAGGTTGTCTTACCTCTCAACGTCTAGATTCCATCTCTCCTCATCTCACTACAATACATGCTCAACATTGATGACTTCAGCCGGGACCGTATAACACAACTTGAGTTGTTAGATGAATGTTGTCTCAATGCTCTTGATCATATTCAAATCTACCAAAAATGTATCAAGCGTGCCTATGATAAACATTTCCATGAATGAACCTTCCAAGTTGATGACCTCTTCCTAAAAGAAAATCAACATGTAACCAAAGAAGAGAAAAGTAAACGGGGAAAATTTGGTCCTAATTGGCTTGGACCCTATATTGTTACTCATACCTATAGATCAGGTGCTTATCATTTTTCTTCACTCAAAGGTCAACCCAAACCTAAAACCCTCAATGCTTTACATCTTTGACCATTTTATTATTGAAATCCAGTCCTATATCACCTTTTATCTATTGACCGCTCATCCCTTGAGTGTCATTCACCTTTTAGGTTACTTTTTTTGAGGATCAACGACTAAACAAGAATCATGTGATTACCCATCACGTTTCAGCCTTATCTTAAATATGAGTGCCATGGCTCTAATCATGGCATGATTCTCATGGATACTTTTCATCTTTTCAAAGATATAATCCCATGCTTATTTATCACTTGCAACCATCTTTTCATATTTATCCTTTGTGTGTTATGGTTTTGTCTTATAAACAAGAATCTAATCTTCCTCTATTGTCTTTTCCATGACTTAAACATCCAAAAGAAAAATGGTACTCAACTCCTTGAGTCAAAATTCAATCAATGAGATGAATCACTCAAAATGGACATCTCTTCTCTCTATCTTGTCGCTATAAATAGAATGCTCCCTTGAAGGACAAGCTGTATAAAGTCATTGCAACAAAAAAATAAAATATTCAAAATCTTCCCACATTGATCAACTTCACGAAGACCTCAAAGAGATAATATACTCATCCCACATAGACTTCCTGCATCGATTAGTTTATCAAAAACAAAAAAAAAAAAATAGAGAGAAAATGATAACCTTTTTGTCATGGACTTGTCTATTTTAGTCTTGGGTTTCTTGTCAAGTAAACATGATGTTGTACACTAAGTTACGCTAAACCACCCATTTTCACCTCATTTCCTTTTTACCCTAATTTTCTATCCACTCAAGGGACTTTCCATAACTGTGACATTTCATGATCATGTGACTTTCTCCACCCTTAGAATAGTTCATTATACAATGCCTTCAGGATCTCACATTCATAAGCCAATCGTTGGTATGATGCACTCATTAGGGTTCTTATCAATTAGGAGGATCTTTTACCACCTCTTACCATTCACCTTCTTCATTACTTATTAATTACCCTATACATGACTAGATGATCGACACCTACATTTTAAATTTTTTCCTCTTTCACCTAAACTCAACCATACCTCAAACCTAGACTCAACCATGCGTAATTAACCTAAACTCAACCATGCCTCAAACATAGACTCAACCATGCCTAAGTGACCTCATTCAACCATTCCTATGACCTAGACTCAATCACGCCCGAAACCTACCAACCCATTCCTCTACCTCAACATATTCTTCCCTAGCTTATGGGAGAACTACATTCGCCTACATCCCTTTTTCACTAGGGCTATGTAGGCAAAGCAATCCTAGGGCATGGGGCCCTTGGAGTTTAGCTCGGTCACTCTTTACTCTAACCAATTTTCCCCTTTTTCTATTCACATTTTACCTTAAGATTGTTTCCATTTTTACAACACTTGGAAATTAATACAAACATGCACACCTACCATACCATTTTATCACAAAAGCATATCATACATCAATCATTTCACATTTCCATAATATCAAATATTTCAGAAATCTACACCATAACATACATATAACTCATTATTTATTTCCCATGTTACCAATAACCTAGAAATTAAATCATTTAAAAAAAAAAAAGACTTCATCATACATGAACATGACCTAACTCCACCATGCCTAGACCAACATGACTCCATCATGCCTAAACCGATCGACTCCATCATGCCTAAACCAACCTAACTCAATCATGCCTCATCAACCTAACTCAGCCATGCCTCATCGACCTAACTCAACCATGCCTATACTTGACTCCATCATGCCTAAACCAACCTCGACTCCACCATTCCTAATCCACCTAGTACCATCCATATATAAATAATAATGGAAATTTTACAACACAAAGTTCATCATCCATCCAATAAATATCCTCGGCTATATCACTATAAAATCTTGTGTGTCCATCAACTATACACTGATACAAAATAATATAAGTCTCTCAAAACTCTCATATATAGCCTCACCATTTTCGGCACACAGAAGCAAGATATGATCACAAATTTCAAAAACACTCATGCCTGACCTCACTATCATCAAAGACGCAAGCCAATATATATCAAAAATATAAACTAAATGGTGATGTACAAAGACATAAATCATCATCCCATCTGATGTCCATATCGGTCTCATTTGTCTCCTCTTCTCTACCTGTTTGATGCCCCTGTTAACATCTCTCCACCCTCTATGGGTCTAGGTCTCACCTCACTTGACTGCGGTTGGGTCAAGCCTCTATGAACTAGTGGCGTCACCTTGACCCTGTCTCTGGGCTTGTTGGCCCCTTGTACTCTCTACACTATGCATGTTAGATCTCATCCTATCACTCAAGGCCTGTTGTACCTGTACTCTACATAGGAGGGGACATCTATCCCAGCGAAGTAGTCAAGTGATCCTAATAGTATCTGGCCTCATTCATGGTATCCATAAATCTTGCCATTGACATTGTCTCGTGGGGTGCCATAGGTCTAGCAACAACCTACAATCTCTTTCCTACTAATAATTTCCTCAACCCCTATCCCTATGAACCCTTCCCTCCTCCCTATACCATGGGACCCTATCCCACTAGTACTGTAAACTATGACCCTATCCTTGGGCTTATGAGGGTACTTGTGTTATGACCTAATCCTATAGGGCAACAATATAAGCATGTGGAATGGCCAACCTGACTCTACATACCTTTCATGTTCCTATAAGGTGGCTACCTATCCCCCATCACCATCCTAACCCTATTTAGGTACATGCCCCTATACAACCCGGGGCTGTAGGGATACCACCTATGCCCGTAGCATGACAACATGTGCCTCTCGAACCCGTAAGTTGTCCTAGCACTACTCCCAGCTATGTCAAAAGGGTAGCCACCTACCCTTGTAATGTGTCCCTTTGAACCATAATGGTGGCTAAGTCAGGCTACCTTGGCCTTAGTGGTGTTGCTATAGCTATGATGCCCACCATTTTTGTATATGTTTGTAACCCAAACATCATCAATCCATTGGTATACCACCTTCTCCCCTTTCCTGTCGGTACCGTAGGCTATGGTAGAGGTATATGCCTCTCTAGATCATCTCTCATGTACTGTGGGAATGGTGGACAAACATTCTATGGTATCCCAAATCGTTGTCCGACCCTATCAATGGGTATCATCTTGTGCTCGCTGGCATGATGTCCCTCTATCCATCTGAGTAGTTATAGCTCATCTAACTCCATTGCCATCTGCTTATATGAAGGGAAGCCAACATACGGCCTCCAAATGATGTCAACTCCTGATAACCCCTCTAGTATATGCCTGTAGTATGATACATCATGTGTAGCCCTAGCAGACCTTGCGCTCTCCACTAGAAAGCACCCAATGCTTGTAGCCAACTGAAACCAATCCCACATAAAATGCATCGGTCTAGGGTATACCAATTGGATGCACACATACGATGTGCTTGTATGCCCAACAAAGTGAAGTAGAAAGGTACAACACAAATTGAACCTCTATAGCCTCCCATAGGCCCATAGCTCTTTGTATAACTACACCAAGAATGTTGGTGCCTAAGAAAAATGGGTCCTATCCTCCATCATGTCATGGAGAACCCCATCAGCACCCGTGGGAATCTCCCACCCTCCACATCTGGCAATGCAAAGCAACACACTGCCTCCATGATTAGGAAAACCAACCTCATCTCCTAAGGATGGGTTGCGTACATGTCCCCATAGCTCAGGCTCACGCTATGGTACCTCATCTCCACCATCCCCTCTCCAAACACCACCAACATCAGCTCCTCTGATGCCTTTGAGGAAATAGAATAAACCTTCTCTCCCACTATAGGTAGCCACAGGATCTTGTATACATCCTCCAGGGTGACAGTGATCTCACCCGTCGGTAGGTAGAATGTATTGGTCATTGAATCCCATCTATCGATGAGTGTGATCATCAATCTTAGCTCTTGAACAATGTACCTATAGCATGGATACAAATTAGGTTAACATCCCTATCATGCCTCCATTCCTTTGTGGTCACGCGATCATTGTAACGCTAGCCACAGAGGTGGAACTTTATCCAGCATCCATAGCTGGTCCCTAGCCTACATCCAAGAAACCACATCATTATCACAACTTATCAACCTTCACTTACCTATTAACCCCTAGAACCATACCAAATCACATCAGTCTAACTCACCTCATTTACCTAATCCACCTACAAACCTATTTGTCTCTTATCCTCATTACTCGCTAACTCAGTTCATCTCACCTACTTACCTATCCCACATCACCCAAATAACATTTTACCCTTTTCCCTCTACATAACTCTTCACCTACCCCTTTCTCACCTATTTCACTCTCCTACCTAGCCTTTTTCCACCTATCTACTCTTAAATGTGATGACACTGGTCACCATGACCATCATTAGTCCCCCTAATCGGTGTCGGTCACCCAAATCATGACTGAAAATGGCCAAATCCAACCGATGTCACCACCCCGACTATTGTCGCCTGCGTGTCGTGGCATCCAACCTAAAATCCCCATCCCCATTATCAACAAATTTATAAAAAAATAACCTAAATACCTACCCCAACCCACCAAAACCTATCCTAGCTTAATTACTACCCCTATTTATGCCATGTTTGACCTTCCTCCAATTTCATTTAATTTTACCCACGATTTCAAAATTACATTTCCACAAAATTGTAAAAAAAAATTTAAAAATATATATTTTCAATCAAATGAAGGATCAATAATGTCTCTTACCTCATCCCGATGTTGTCTACATGGTGGTACATCTTACCACTATGCCGGTGGCCCACCCGATCCCTCTCCCGCCTCTGTCATGCCCAAATCAAAACCTCACCCCCAAACAAATGAAATCAATCGAACTGATCTTGTGGACCCACTAATCAAATGCCAATCACCCGCCACATATCTCGCCACATCATATCTACACCTTGTCCTATTGTTTTCCAACTTTCCTCTTTTCCTCTATCATTTTCCACAAATAGCTACAAGACAAATGATTCCGTAAAAGTGGAATTTTCATTTTAGCCCCAAATCGACATAACCGATGTTGGTCATATTTGTGCCCTAGCCAACCGAAACCAGTCACCATATAACCGACATTGGTCAAACCTTATAGTTGTTTGTTAATGCTAGGTTTCTTTCTTGAAACCCTTATTGCTCAAACACCTTTTATCATTACAGACACCTATTGAACCTTACCCACTAGCCTACACTACCCACATATTTACTTAATTGCATTTAGGGACTTGTCATTTTCCCTACACCTCAGCCTTCCCTATGCCCCGACCTATATTTCTTGATCCGAACCACCTTTTGGGACCTTTGAACTTGTGTGCTCGTTATACCTTGTGATGCCTTACCCGTGTTGATCAGCCTAACAAGCTTACCTTGCCTATTTCCATGCCGTTTATCCCGACCAATCCTTTGATGTACCAAAACATACCTAAACATTTCGCACTGACCTACATTATGTTTCTAGACCATATCATATGCCTTGGAAACCTAAATCACTTCACCGTTGTTTATATAAACCTATCGACCTTGGACGATGTAGAGTTTGCAAGCTCTTCAACTTGGTACTATGTTGCAATCTATACATGTGCGTGCATTTGATTGCCATTACCGATTACCTGATTTTGACCCTGGCCTATTACCTATTACCCAAGTTGACCATCACCCTTTCCCATAATACTCATACCCTTCCCCACCTACCTTCACTTCTACCAACTACACATTTATCAACCCACTCACCAATACCGTATTACACCTCATCAAATCTTGGTTTGAGGGGGATCACCTTCGCCCATGCATGGGTAAATCACTACCTATTTTTGTCAAAGCATCGCTTACCAATACAAGCTACGTGACATAAAGGGGAAAATGTAAACACCAAATTTGGGTCACACTCCCCCTTTACCCCACATGTATATTAATTTAATTACCTACAATTAAATTAATTCCCATTCTCACAATATTCATTATTTAATTACCTTAATTAAATTAATTTCCACCTCACCCCACCACATCACCTAAACACTTCATCATAGACCTATTCATAACATGTTTCCTTTCAACTAAGACTTAGTTCAACCCTAAAATCACATGCCTATTCTTTCTCTAACTGCATGCCCACTTATCTAAGTGCAAAATGCCATTTGGATCCACAACAATGGACAGAACTGCCAAAAATATAACCAATAATTGCTATTTTGGCAACCTTGTATATCCCTCCTTAACCGACGCCCATCAACTCGAACCCGACACCCTCACCCTAAACCATCATCAGTTACCATATATTCATTTTGGTAACCTTGTTTCAAAGGTTGGAAGAATTATTCAAGTTTTGGAGAAGAGAGATCTACATGCAAGCACACACCAGAGCACTCTGCACATCCAGACATCTTGACCTAGCACAAAGCACTAATCAAGGAAATCATCTATAGTAATGTTCTAGGAATCATGGCGCGGCATTAACCACTAGTTCCATGGATCAAACCATCACCTCCATCCAACCACCAAGAATGCAAGTACAAGTAAGTACCTTTGGATATGCATCTTTCCATACTTACTCAAATTCATTTCTTTATCTCTGTTTTGGAGTCTTAGTCTCCTTTGCATCTCATCACCTCTCACTTTCTTGTTAATCCCTCCACCTAACCACCTACAACCTCCCTTCCCTCGATACTCGACTCCAAACATCTCTCGAGTATTCCCGACACTGTCATCAACCTCACTATTCTTCATCTATTCTCTGTGCAATCACAAAGAATCATCAAAATCCAACCTTATTGAGTTCCTATCAGCCTAACCTTACCGATGCCGGTTAGCCTAAACCACCATCGGTCTCATCTCAACCGACATCATTCATACCGAATGACATCGATCTCTCGTATCTAGTAAATTTATCCGTAACACCAAACTCATAACATTCACCAAAATAACCCGAACCACCCGAAACTTGACCCGACCTATCCCAACCACCTTATTCACTGTCTAGCTTCCAGATCGGATCACAACCTAGCTTGTTAGATTATATTTTCTTATTGTACTTAAATGAGATACCTAAATCATATAAGATACTGAGTAGGATATTATTGGTTTAAGTTATTTCTTGCATAAAGTTGTGTTAACAAGTGGATTGATAGCCATCTAGGAAGTATCACACTTCCTGGATCTAGCATACGCTAGGCAATCCACTAACATATATTGTTTAATATTATTCTTGTGGTTTTTTTTTTTACTTGCAAGTAGTTCCTCCTAGAAAAAAGGAATTACTTGCAATCAACACTGGATCAAGAAATCGAATGTGCGCACTCTACCTTCCACCATCATTCACAGGTATTCCTCCTCACCCTTACCCTATCTATTTTTCTCATACGTACAAAACCTATCGGTGAAAAACCCCATAAATAAATTTTTAGGTTCATATGCTTGTTAGGCCTTCCATATCTTATAACATTGAACATTGACAAGTATTTTATGATGACTCTCACATCATGAAATTCTTAAGTTGCAAGGATTAGTTTGTAATCAGGTTATTGATCTTAATTCTATGGTAGAGACATGTGATGGAAAAGATACCTTTTTGGGAAGGATATGATTTATATGAAGACTAAAACAATCCTAAGTGGGTTGGTTAGCCTTGAATTTTCTTGTGATGATGTCGATAGAGTTGTGAACATTTCTCCCATAAATCCTAAAAGATGTAACTAAATGTAACTTAGTAACTTTCTAATATCCGAGTAAAGTTTGGTTGGACAGAAATTTAGATGTAAATGAAAAATAGGCACGTATCAAACTCTTAAGAAAATATTAGGAATATTATCCATGTTTGACATGGTCCTATTCTAAGTTGAAATCATATAGGGAGGATCTATTTTAGAATGTGATACCTTTAAATCCTCACACCAAGCCCTTTAGGAAGAAACAAAGGTAAATCAACCCCATTCTTGTAACTAAAATGTAATAAGGGCTTAAGAGAATTAATGATGAAGGCCTCATTTATCCTAGAAGATACTCTTCACATATTCTCAATCTGGTTCTAGTAAGAAAGAAAAATGGGGACATTAGATTGTGTGTTGACTTCAAAAATTTAAACAAGGATTCATTAAAAGACAACTACCCTTTTCCAAACATGGATAACCTTTTGCAAAAGGTAACAAGGTTAGAAATTATTTCAACATTGGATGGTTTCTCTGGTTACAATCAAGTGGTGGTTAAAGAAATTGAGAAATACAAGACTGCTTTCACCACTCCATGGGGAACCTATGTCTATGTCATAATTTCATTTGGTATAATGAATGTGGGAGCTACTTTCCAAAGAGAAATGGATGTAGCATTTTCTAGATTCATCAATGATTTTATTATGGTTTACCAAGATGATATAATAGTCTTTTCCAAGAAGAGGGGTGATCACTTAGATAATCGGTATCTCATTGAATCCTAGAAAATTCCATTTTGGTGTACAAAAGGAAAAGTTGTTGGGGTACATTATGTCTTAAGAAGGAGTTATGATTGACCTTGAGAGGGTGGAGGCAATTGATAAAGTACCCATTCCCTAATCCAAGAAAGGTATACAATATTTCTTTGGTCAAATTAACTTTGTGAGAAGGTTTATATCTAATTTTTTTGAGATCACTCTTCCTATCACAAGTATGTTGAAGAAATATCATATTATCAAATGGGGAGATGAGGTAGTGCAAGCATTCAAAGGAGTGAAAGATGCATTAATGATTTCCTTGTGTTGGCTATTCCAGAATTATAAGGAGTTTCATATTTTCTCCTTTGCATATAAATTTACCATTACCTTATTTTTATTGAAAAAGGATGATGAAGGTCATGAGAAACCAATTGAATTCTTTAGCAATTCCTTACAAGGATATGAATTGAAGTACACAATCATGGAAAAGTATGTTTTTACTTTAGTAAAGACTAATTAAATTTTCAGACCTTACATCTTGATCTCAAAGGTTGTTGCCTATGTGCCACACACCATGGTCAAATACATTCTGATGCAAATGGAAGCTTCAAGAAAAATGTGTAGATGGGTTAAAAACTCCAAGAATATGACATGGATATTCAAACCACCAAGTTGGTAAGAGGCCTTGGTTTGGCAAGATTAATGGCGAAGCAAATCTGCAAGTTGTTGAAGTGAACAATGTTGTTGTTGATTTAGGTGATCCTCATGAAAAGGTATGTGCTTCCATTTGGTACAAGGAAATTGTGTATTACTTGAAGAATTTTAATTTTCCTTTTATCCTAGACAATAATCAAATAAGGACATTGAATTTGGTGTCCCAAAAATACATCTTGACTAACTTTGGTTTATCTTAGAAGAATCTAGAAGGGGTCTTGTTAAGATGTATAAATGAAGATGAAGCTCATAGGATGATTAATTAGTTTCATGGAGGAATTTGTGGTGGCCATTATGTTTTTAAAGTGACTTCTCATAATATTTTTAGGGCAAGATATTGGTGGCCATCTCTATTTAGGGATGTTTCTCAAGTTGTAGAGGAGGTGTAAAGGTTTTCAATGTTTCTTAGGTAGGCTAAAATCTTTAGGATCCCTTCCATTGTAACCCATCTTAGTGGAGGATCCTTTTATACAATGGGGGATGGATTTTATTGGTGAAATAATATAGGCATCTAGTGTAGGCCACAAGTGGATTTTGGTTGCTATAAATTACTTCACCAAGTGGGTTGAAGCAATCCCTACCAAGAAGGCTACTCACCAAGTGGTCATGGACTTCCTTTTGAACAACATCATTTGTAGGTTTGGTGTCCCATCTAATTTAGTTATTGATAATGCTATGAGTTTAATATCTAAACCTCTTGCATAAATGTGAAAATGATATGGGACAAACTTATCTTACACCTCTAATTATAACCCACAAGGAAATGGGCAAGATGAATCAAGTAGTACAAACTTGCTCAAGATACTTAAGAGGACCTTGGAGGTTAACAAGAGGAAATGGGGTGAGAAATTTATATTTTCAAGACAGTGATAGAATCACACCCAAAAGGTTAATTGGAAATATCCCATTTTAGATGTTCTATGGCACCCAAGTTGTTCTTAATTTTCATTTGAAGTTATTAGTGTATCGATTCATACAACAGTTTGGATAGGAAGAAAGAATTAATCATTATGTAATAAGGATTAACTAGATTGTTGAACTTGATGAGGTTAAGAGAGAATCTCAACAAAAATAGTATAAGGAAAAACTAAATAATATATTTTACAATAAGGTGTCTCTAATAAGTTTCTAGATTGGAGACTCGGTTTTATTATGGTATAGTAGGCATTAAAATAAGGGAAAGCATGGAAAGTTTTAAGCTATTCGATGGGCCCTTACTCCATATATGTCAAAATTAGGGAGCATACCTTCTTCTTGAGAGATTCAGATTGTGGAATACTTGATTTTCCTGTCAATGGAGGGTATCTCAAACACTTATTGGATTATATGTATCTAAAATAATTCCCTTTGTATAGTGTATAGTATTTACTCTATTTTTTTTTATGTTCCCTCATTTGTTTTTTTGTTTCATTGTTCCTTTTTATTATTCTTGGTAGGTTTTTGTAGCTTATGTGATCTGAAACCGTTAAGAAACAAGTGTTTACCCATTTGAATTTGTTTCTCAATGGATAGGCACATAGTTTACTTCCATGAGTTTTTTTATCCTTTAGCTTATCGGTTGGGGCTGTTCATCCCCAAGATGGAGCCAATGTTGGTGCCCATTTTTATACCCTTATCTCTTAGAACCATCTTTGTAAAAGCCTTCAAAATATGTTGAAGTGACTTTTTGTTTTCCTATTTGTTCCATTTGGTTTATAAAATTCTTGCTGGTTCCTTTGTCCTCAAAGTTATGTTTTTGTTATACTATGACCTTATTATGTGGATTTTTAAATCATCTTGACTTTCCCTTTGGTTTTTATTATTTCAAAAAGTTACATTTTTGTAGATTGCAAGGAATAGTATTCCACATATTGAAGAGAATGTAGTCTTTGGCGGGTTTTGAAGAAAAAAAAAAGTAGCGAAGTCATAGGATAGTGTTATGCGGGCTAAAAGAAATTACAAAGGAAATCCATGGAACAAAGGGGTGAATGAACTTAATGCTTTTGTGGACTTGGTGATTATAGAGTTCCAAAAAATTAATCATTTCTATAAAAAAGGGTGTAATCCACTTAGAAGAGACCATAATGCTCAAAGAAAGTTCCACAAGGAGCCATGAAGTTGGAAGAATGAAGTAGAACATGACCAAATATGGATTTCATAGTAACAAATAACTTAATGTTTTATGAATTTCTTGATGTATGGTGTTCCACAGAGTTACAAAAGTTATGGAACAAATAAATATGGTCACGGGGAGAGGATGTCACATAAAAATAAATCATATTTTTGTGACATCACCATAATATAGGAGAATTTGTGGCATAGTGACGAAAGAATAATAAGTGTAGAAGTATCAAATGGCTAAGTGTCAAAAACTGAAAAAACCCATGAGACAATGAAATTTAGTGTTCTACCGACATTAGAAACTCATTGTTATTTGGAATTGATTAATCCACAAAACAAAAGAAAATTTGTACATCAAAATTCACAAACCATGTAACATAGAGAAAGCCACATATCAAGGAATACCCCTTGGAACAAGTAAAATACGCGATGGACCTAATAAATCAAACCAAAATTACAACATGAAATAAACACTCAAAAAGCCACAACGAAGAGGAATATTATTCTAAAATCCATAGAATGAGGGATTTTTTTCACGTGATGACTTATTATCATTTAACCCCTTACTTTAAACTCAAGCATCCATTTCACCTAAAACCAAGTGCATTGGGAATGTCTTGGATAAGTATTTCCAAAGAGATCAATTTTATAGAAAATGGTGAAGCAATTCGTGATATTTTATTTATAGAAGTTTTAGTCATTACAAGCATCATTTTTAGGAATCAAAATAGCTGGATATCTTTTATTTTGATCCTCCTTCACCCATGGATGATTCTAGAAGAATAATATGCCTTTTATGCCCCCACGATTATGCAAAATATGGAATATTATGCCTAATCTAATGCAAATTCACAAGATAAATAAATGAATACTAAAATAATGAAATAATACCCAAACAACTAAGAAATGAAATATGAAACCCTAATGTGCAAATAGGTTTAGAATAACCTTAGATGATTCACAATTTTTTTTGGATGGTGTCACATTGGAGACTGGCTGAACATAGATGGAGGACCATCATATAGAATCCTGGAAAATGTAGATTTGATTAGACCGGGGCACCTAGAGAGGGTTAAGGGCACCCATGAGCTCCCTAGTCGATTTATAGGTGTCATGTTCGGGCGTAGATGCTCAAAAAACCTCCTTTGAGGTGTCATAAGAGGTTCGCACTTAATCTCCTTTTATCATATGTATGTCATTGTGAGATTGTCGAGGTCGTTGTAAATATTTACTAAATGAATCACCTACAAAACCCTAAATAAAGCATCAAAACCTTAAAAAGAAAGATACAAATGAAGGGTTCAGATTGTTTTCAACTTCTAAAATGATGAAATTATAATCGAGTGATGCACTACATCTCATACCCAATGTAGTTTTGTGTGTGCATGGAATTTTTCCCTAGGTTTCTCTTGTGTGTATCACACTTGAAGTAGCGAGCATGTAGCTAGATGTAGAATGTAAATAATGTATGCATGGAAACGATAGACTCCCCTCCTATGAATTGTGATACAGATGAACGAAATTTTTTCCCTTATGATGGATCTATATGGATGCAAATGGAGATATAGATGTCTTTGATGGATGTAACCTTAGGTGGAGATAGTATATGTTTAATTCTTGGTCCCTTATTATGATCACATAACTTTATATTTATATGATTCCTTTACTTGAATTTTGTAATTAACCCCAAAAATTATGACTACCAAAAAGATAATATTCTCAAACACATAGAAAGGTCCCAAAAAGTATGACCAAAGTACAAATAGGACAAGGGCACCCAGAGGGGATGGGGGCACCTGGCGCTGGCATCCCGACTAGGTGCTAGTGTCCAGAATGAAAAATGTTGAAAGGTGAAAAAATAGACTAAGTACAAGTGCAAGGCTGAAAGCGAAGCATAAATACAAACAAGGTGGCCAAAGACATGGGTTAATTAGTAATTTTCATACTTAGGAATCATGTAAATAGTATTATGTGATCGAGACTAGATAACTACCCAAATTGTGTGATCTTTATCTACATTTTCCCCACTTTATGTTGGTTAGAATAATTATCGGTAACATAAAGTAGATAGATATGCATACTGTTATACATACAGATTGATGTAGAAAGCATGCCGAGGGACTAGAAAAAGTGTGGAGTGATAAAAATATGGAGCATGGAGACTAAAGATGAAAAAGTGTAAAAGGTGATGAAAATGAACCTAGGGTGGAAACATGTGTGTAGATGCTGATTTGTGTGATATGTACCTATTTTTAGTATCATGTTGATGTTGTTTGACTACTGCTTCCCATATGAATGGACTTGCAAAATAAAAAATGATCAAGTAGTCAAATATATATGTATATGTGTAAAAAGCATGTAAAGAAGTATGTGAAAAGCATGTTGAAAATGTGAAAAAGGAACATGTGCACCTGATTCATGATGACAAAAGAGTGTAGAAAGGATCATGTGGATGATGTTGATGTATGCAAGTTTTTGGGTGATCTCACGCCAATGTAGTGGAAGAAGTGTAGCGAGAAACTATCTGGTGTCATACTCCAACCTTTAACTGCTTCCTGTTGTATAGAACACCCCTACATATGGTGTGTACTAACACATGTGTTAAGGACTATCTACCCTATAAAATCCATTATGTATGAGTTCTATAGATTGTGTTGAACCCAATCGCTATGTGATATACCCCCTGGTATCATGTAATCTAGGTAAGGCCATTATGTGATATGCCCCCTAGTCTCAGGTAATCCAAGTAAGGTTTTTGTGTCATGGACCCTAGTCTAATTTCGAGCCTGCAATATGAAAATTGCATTGTATCGGTATTATGTTGTGTTGTGTATACTTTCTATGGACTGAATGACTCACCCAAATGATGCCCCCTCATTTAGGGTGCATGCGACATTCTTTGAAGGAGAATGTGGACCAAAGGAGGACTGAATGTTGAAATTGTTCCCTGTAGGGGGAAGGGAATGTGCTTGGTAGAAACCAAGGAACATGCAAATAAATGGCTAGGAGACAATTTCTAGTACAAGAAAAGACATACATGCATGTATAAGACGAATTTTAAGATAAACAAACAAATTTGTAAGCTAGAATGAATAGACAAGAAGCTAATGTAGACCATGAAAAGTGGGTTGAAAACATGGGACATCACTCATGATGTTGCAAGACAATCAAGGCCTGATGAATAAAAATCATACAAGTGTGCACACAAGACAAAGGGAAAAACCTGCAAATAATGGCATACAATGAAAGGAAAGTATAAGCAATATAACAAATAACCATGGTGGAAAATAGTCCTATAAAACAAATGTTGCACATGAAGCACCCATTAGCATGTCAAAAAGATAAAAAGTATGTCAAATGTGTATAATATGATAAAGTAGTGTGTTATAGAATAAAATGAAATGATAGCACCTATAGTATACGAAAGTGGATGCCCCCAAGAGCCGTTGTGGGACTTGTGGTAGGTATTACACCAAGCATCCATGATGTGTGTAATGGATCTGTGGAATATTCTATAAAAACTAGAAAGAGAGTGAATGCATATGTGTGTATGATAAATATAATGGCATACATGATATATATCTAGCATGTGTAATAAAATGAACAAGTACAAGTAAATGCAAGAAAAATTAAATGATACCAAGATATGAAGTATGTACTATGTTGTGGATGGATTGAATGACATGCATAATGAATGATAGGATCTGCGTGCCCCCCAAGTAAATGGAATTATATGTAGTGAGTTTCATTTTTTTATGCCCCCTCATCAGTCAAGAATGAACCATAAATGAGAGTGCATCATCGGGAAATGGTTGAACTATATGTTGTGTGTAGTGTGATGTAATGAATGTGTAATGTGATATGCAACATAGAGATGAGGTGTGAGAATGTGTGATGATTTAGCCTAAATCATATATCACAACAGATAATGGGAGAAGTGATTATTTAGCCTAAATCATATATCGCTAAAGGAATCTTAGAAGAATTGATGATATATCCTAAAGTGTATATCACTAATATAGGAATGTTGCATGAGAAAAAAGGTTAAATGGTTGAATGTGTGAGTGTGATGAAGTCCATTTGATTTTTATACCCTCGTAGTCTAGTTAGACCGAGGGAATAAAGTGAGGCATAGGATTTTGAGTGTAGCGCATAAAATTAGATGTGTAAAAATGTGTAATATGTTTAATAGATATGGTAATGAGAAATCATCATGTAATGTGTAATGTGTAGTGTGTAATGTAGGGTGTATAGTATTTAATGCAAGATGCGTAGATGAGATAAGATGTAGGATGTATTATGTATGTATGTAAGATGTGTGAAGATGCATGATGTATAGTGTCTATTATGTAGTGTGTGAGGTTCATGTATATAGGATGCCCTCAACAGTCAAGTGTGAACCTGAAGCACAAGAGTGTGTCATCGGGTAAAGGTGGTACGAGTGTGTATGTTGTGTATGAATGTGTAGGTGTGATGTGATGAGAGTATAAGACACGTGTTAATGTTAGAGGGGGCAGAGAATAATTGTGATGCCCCCAAGCATGTAATAGTAAAGATGATCAAGTGAAGTCATCTAAAAGGTCATCATTGTCATGGTCAAAATCATATGGTGAAGCTTCTGAGACCTGATAAGCTATGGTGTCGGAGTTGGTCATGCAAAGCATTATCTAAGCATAATTTGTACATTTCCATAAAGTATTCCTCATCGGTGAAAGGAGTTAATGGACACTGTGTGTGCACTAGTGAGTCATATTAGGTGAATAACCAAGGAATAAGTCATTGTAAATGAAAACATGACCAAATGGCATAGGAAATGATATATCAGTGTGAGTAGGGTCTAACGTGCCCCCGATGTAAGAAATCCAAGATTTTCTTAATGTAAGTGTAGAAGAGCGAGGGACTTACGCAAGGTAGAAATTGAGATAGAAAACATGTAGACCATAAGTGGTAGTGATAGTGATAAACCCATGATAGAGATGACGGTCATGATTTGGAGGATTAATATCCTTGAAAGAAAAGTTGAGTTGATTCAAACCATCATGTGATTATATAGTGACATCACAAGTAGGATCAAATGGAATGTTATCGCAATGAGAATCATTCATGAAAAGTGTACATGTGAAAGGATGTCGATATTGATGGAGGTGGTACATGAGAAGGTGGAGTAGCTAGATTAGAGCTCGTTATACGAACATGCCCTTGATAAAGAGGCATAATAGTGGTAGAATCAGGGGGAGGTGTAGATGTAGTTGGCATGGAATATATCATGCAAATAACACCTTCAAGTGGTGGTAAATGTGGTAGCTCATCTATAGGTTGTGGGTCATCAGTAGTGTCATCTCTTAGAATAGGAAGTGTAGTATTTAGATCATGGTCACAATATTTGTATGGATGATGGTCACAAATAATAGTATACTCAACACCCTCATGTAGAAATTTGACATAATGATGCACTATAGAGGTAACAACTTGCATGGCATGGAGCCATGGCCTACCAAGTAAATAGTTATATGAAACTAGAAATTCAATGAAAAAGAAGATTGTGTTGAGATTTTTTGGCCCTACAGTGATAGGTAAAACAATGTGACCTATGCATGGATGAATAGAGCCATCATATGCATGAAGGGAGAGACATGATGGAATAACATTAGCAACGAAAAAAACCAATATTTTCAAGGAATGACATGGGACATAGATTAAGTTCATATCCATTGTCAATTAAAGTACGCTTGATACCCATATTGTAAATGTGAATCATGATATGCAAGGGTGGATCATTGTCGAAAATAGAAAGATCAGCATGAGGATTAGATGGGAAAGCAAT
Organism: Taxus wallichiana var. yunnanensis; assembly: GCA_018340775.1. Classification (NCBI taxonomy): domain Eukaryota; kingdom Viridiplantae; phylum Streptophyta; class Pinopsida; order Cupressales; family Taxaceae; genus Taxus; species Taxus wallichiana. The sequence continues at coordinate 87,331,776 of CM031244.1, read as the reverse complement.
ATGTTGAGAAAATGCATCAAAAAAATGTTTATATACGAGTATGGATACATATTAGTAGGAATATGAGTAGTAACGAGAAGATGTCAAACTTTATGCCTTAAACCAGAGTGGAAAGAAAGAAATCATTAATTGAGATACTCATGAAGAAAATATTATAGAATAAAAAAATCCAAGTAAAGTAAATAATGGGGATCCTAAGATCATGAATATCGAGTTCGAGTTCACCAAAATTATTATGCAAAACATGGAATATTATGCCTAATCTAATGAAATTTTGTAAAAAGTAAATGAATACTTAAATAATAAAATAACACCCAAGCAAATAAGCAATGAAAATATAAAACCCTAATGTGAAAAGAGGGTTAGAATAGCCTTAGTTGTTTCACAAAATTTTGGACTATGTCACGGTGGAGACCGGTGAACAAAGATGGAGGATTGTTGCATAGAAGCTTAGAAAAATGAAGATTCAGTGAGATTTGACTAGATTGAGGTTCCTGGAGAGGGATAGGGGCACCCTTGGGTGCCATGGTCTATGTATATCCTCATAAAACCTCCTTTGAGGTTTTACAAAGCTTTGCACTTGATTTCCTTTTTTCATGTGTATGTTGTTGTGATATCTCGATGTTGTCATAAATCTAGAATGAATGAATCATTTGCAAAACCCCAAATAAAGAATCAAAACCCTAAAAATAAAGATGAAAATGAAGGGGTCAAATTGTCCTCAGCTATCAAAATGATGGACTTATAACCGAGAATTTGGTACATCTTAGACCTAATGTAGTTAGTTGTGTGTGTACAGAATTGTTCCCTATGTTGCTCTTATACATGTTAGACTTGAAGTAGCGAGTAAGTAGCTAGATGTAGAATGCAAATAATGTGTGCATGGAAACAATAGACTCCTCTCCTATGAATTTTTATGCGAATGAACTAGCCTTTTTCCATTGTGATGGAGCTAGATGGATGCTGAAATGGAGCTATAGATGCCTTTTATGGAAGCAACCTTAGGTGGAGATACTAGAGGCTTAGTACTTGGTCCCATATTATGATCACATAAATTTATATTTATATGATTCCTTTGCTTGAATTTCGTAATCAACCCCAAAAATTTTGACTACCAAAAATATAAGATGCTCAAACGGGTAGAAAGGTCCCAAAAAGTGTGACCAAAGTACAAAGAGGACAAGGGCACCCAAAGGGAATGGGGCCACCTGGCATTGGCATCCTGGCTGGGCACTAGTGTCCAAAATGAAATTTTTTGAGAGGTGACAAAACAAACTAAAAAAATACAAGTGCAATCTGGAAGTAGAAGCATAAAGCAAAGGAAGGTGCTAAAGACATGGCTAAATTATTACTTTTCTTACTTAAGAATCATGCAAATAGTAGTATGTGATCAAGACTAGATAATTACCCAAAGTGCATGATTTTGTGTCTACACCCACCAAATGAAGAATGTATGATCAAAGCATCAAGGGTTAGATACTTGGTAATTTTACACACATTCATCCTCCTAATTAAGTAGTTTTCCATTTATTTTCTCCCTAAGCACCCATATCACCAATTAACATGATCACAATCCTCGTATTAGCATCCATGGGATATTCCTTTAATATTGTGACATTGTTGTATAAAAGTGAATACTTATCTTCATAAAAATATTTTTGGTCAGAATTTGTGTGGTTTTTTATTTATGGAGTAGATTTACATATAATTGGTGACTTGTGCATGTAATTTTTAGGTTCATGCTAAGGTGGTTATTATTGTATAGCCATTAGCAAGATTTGAGACTCATTCTTATATGTTTCCCTTGCCTCCTTTGCAAATGGACACACAAAACCCTTCTGCCATGTACAATTTTTATGTTCCTTCTTGTAAACAAATTTGAAATCAATAAATTTCCATTCTCCTCTATAATTTTGTGTTGATCATGCCAAATAACTATAGAGAAGCATTCTTCAATTGATTTTTTACTATGCATTGAGGTTTTTCTACATTATAGTGTTACCATACATTATTGGATTCAATTATAAATTTCTTTTCTATAATTTTTTAAAATGGATGCCTATTTTCCTTAGGGAGTCCTTTGGTGTTGGAAATTTGGTGTGATGAATGCATGAGACTTCATTCTTAGGTGTCTCTATTGGGGTTTAAAGTTTTATTTATAATTATTTACCTTACTTGGGAGTCCATGAGAGTAAATAACATTTAAAGGTGATTTTCCTTTGATTCCATGTTTGAATGCATGAATAATTATCAAAACAAAGTGGTTAATGTGGATAATTCCTCTCACTAGTCCCCTTTCCCACCATCTCCATCCAATTTCATCTCATCTTACATGATCCATTTCCATACACCTATATATTTCATTACTTATTACTAATTCAACATGATATATGCCTACAAACTCAACATTTTATGCATATTTTGAGTGGGTTTGTTATGATTTATGAATCTTAGCATCTCAAGCATCATTTCACTCTAGGTTCTCAATATATTCACTCAAAATGATGCTTGTGATCACCCTAAATTTATCTTTAGTGGTTTGTGTCTAATGTATCAAGTGTTTGCAATGCTTGTGCGGCCATTATTTTGAATGAGCATTTCATTTTTGGTTGCATTTGATCTCATATTGAGGCTCCAACAAGTCGAGGGTCTCAAACATAGGATTTTCCTCCCCTTTCAATCCACCCCTTATGTCCTCTCACCTTAGTTCAGGAAGAGCCATAAATTAGTAGGTGAATAACCACACCCTTAGTAAAGTACCTCCATGTCATCTCCATAGACTAGGTCATGAAAGGAATATGCATCCATCTGTGGATGCAAATGATAAATTAACAGATCCACCATTCTTCCTTTCTCCTTTCATGCATATTTCTCTTCGATTTTGTTTGGGGTGTTAGATTGGGAACCAATGGAATGTTTAATAACTTAGTGTATTAGAAGGAAAAAAATATTTTTACATTGTAGTATGTGAAATCCAAAGTGTTTAGGTTGGTTACATTCTTAGTAATGAAAATGATAAGTGTATTAATTGAATGTATGTGAAATCACCTTTCTCTCCAACCTCATTTTTATTTCATTTAGAAGGAACATGAACTATTTATATTGAACAAGATTCATAAAAGAACTCATTTCTGAAATTTTTATGAAGGCCCTAATGTATGAGAAAATTGAGTTCCCTTTCAAGTATGTGTTTGAAACAAAATTTCTTCATCTACTTTGATGTAGTTTGGATAGAAAAATTTTAATGAGCATTTTTGAATTTTTTGAAACTCTCCCTCTTAAGTCCTTAGTAATCTATTTTGCATACTTATTCCTTGTAATGAAATGGGAAGACTTATAGGTAAATAACATGTAACTAGTTCTCTATTTTTATTATTATTTTGTTGAGTGAGTTCAAACAAGCTTGATATTGTCTATTGAAAATTTTGTGCTTTGTGGAAAACTTGGGTGGATAAAGGACTTATCCATTGTAGTTAATTTTTTTATAATTTTGTAAAAAATATTGGAAGGTTATAAACATATTTCTCTTATCGCCATTGCGTAGTTTTATTTCTTTACGCAAGCTTATTCATTAAAGTTGTATAGGTAAAAAATCTTTATATCCATTTATAAAAAAAAATAACTTGTTTTAAATGTTTCTATACTTGTGATATTTTGTGATATAAGTTTGTTTTAAATTTATATACATGTGTGTGTGCACTTTTTAATTTATACTATTTATGTGTTATTATGTATATGTGTATATGTTATGATATTAAAGATGTTATAATATTAAAAATTATTATATTAAAAATTACTACCTTAACCCTAGGGATTAAGGCTGTCATATGACCCACCCACCCACTCCCCGTCCCTTAAAACTTTGGAATAATTTTTAGAAATGTATTAAGGCCCAAGGTCCTAAAGAGAATTTTATTTGATAAAAAATGAGAAACTATACTTAACATAATATTCAAGATAAATAAAAACAAAAATGAGATACACAAGATTTATTTTGGGAAATCCTTTTGAGAAAAAAAACCAGCGTAGTAACTTATCTCTATTATTACATTAACTTAACCATTTACAAAATAATAATGTACTTCTAGTTAATGTTCTACCCTAGTGCATGTCCAACTATATAAGCATCTCAATAAGACACTGTCAAAGCAGGTTTTACAATACGGTGGGTGTCGAAACCATGGGATAACAAAACAACCCATAATGGCTCCTTATAAGTTATGGGTTTGACACCACCCATACACACATACACACACACACATATCACATATCTATACTCTCGAGAAAGTAGGGATCCCAAAATATTATCGGGGTCATCCCCTGTTGGTGCCCAATATTAAAACATCCTTGTTTTGCTAAGGAGAAATGTGTTTGTTGCCCTATTTCTAGGAAAAAATAGTTTTGGGATTCTCATATACTTCAAATTTGACAAAAAACAACTCATTTTTGTGTTTGAGTGCTATGTGTTGTTCGCATTTCCTCCATTTTGCACCATTCTGAAGGAAACCCCAGGTTTACTTTGCGTTTTGCCAAAAAATTTCCCGTTTTAAACACCTCTGTCGTTTTTGATTTTTCTTGGCCTTTGGAGCTCAAAATCATTTGATTTGTACTTATTTTCCCTCAAAAATACCTTGCCATGGTCGTAAATTGCCTAAAATCACTTTCCATTTGTCTTTTGATCAAAAAATTCTTCACCCACGAAGAAAAAATTGATTTGGGGGTAGTTGGCAATTTTTGCATTTTTTTGAGTCATACGGGCATCCTTTGCCCATAAAATTCTAGCTCATATACTTTTTCATACGTGGCCGTTTGTAATTGGACAAGGATCAATGGGTCATTTCTAAAAACTTAACATTTTTGTGTTTTTGGAAAAATGTGCAAGTTGCCCGTAGCTCTGCAAGCCCCAGAGGAGGTACACGTGTTGCAAGCAAAGTGAAGGCGGATGGGCAGGTCATTTTGTGCCTTAGGGAACTTTGGAAAATGTGTGGAAATAAAGAAAATTCATTAAGGCCCACATCCAATTAGAGGAGGACATGTGGCAGGCGGGGAGATGGAAAGGCGAGAGGAGTTTGATACTTTTCGGCCTTTGGTGAAAAAGAGTTAAAGTATAAAATTGGACTGCAAACTCGTAGCCAATGGGATGAAGACACATGTCAACATCAAAGCACAGAGTGGAAGATGGAGCCTCGAGAGGAAAGTTAGAATTTTTTCCCATTTTGGAAAAGGGGGAAAATCATCAAAACAGACTCCATGAGCTTAAAGGTAAAAATTCTATATTCATCGAGTCAATGGCGGAGGTGGGGGTGGCGAGAGGAAATGTTTAGGAAATGTTTAAAATATGAAATGAGAAGTGCTTGCCCTTAGCCAATCATATGAGGACACGTGTCTTATAGGAGGGCAGAGCCGCGGAGGAAATTTAAAATTTTCCTTTGTCTAAAAAGATGCAAAATGTGTAAAATTGAGCCACAACTCCGTATCTAGTCATATTGCACCACGTGTCAGACCCAAATCGCAAAGGCGGAGTGGTGGAGGAAATCAAGAAATTTTACAAATTTTCAAAAAGTTGTAAAAAGGTCAAAAGTGTCCTCGAGGCCCATTTTTTCCAGATTTGCCACATGGAGGGCTCAGATTTAAAGATAAGAACAGATCAATGGTAGTTGTGCATTTCACTAGTTTGGCCGCCATTTGAGCTCCAGAAAGTTTGGAGATGCGTTTTTGCATCAATATTCATCAAATTTTTGCCAATTCATGTTATTTTGGCATGTAGGGCCCAGATTAATCAATTTGGGGGTTCAATTTGTGAATCCAAGGCATTTTTCAAATAAATTTTTACTCTAGTTTGTAAAAAACGTGAATTACCAAATCCAAAGTTGCAGAGTAAAAATTGGGAAGGGAAAAGTTGAAATGATGAAATAAAAGGGATCTACATGCGTGGGAAATGAAAAACGTGCTTCCACTTTGAAGAATGATGAAAGTTTTGTAATGATTCACCTTTTGAAAGAACAACTGATAACTTTTTCGAGTTTGTTAAATGTCATTTTCCATAAATATTGTAAAGCAAAGGTGCTTTGAATATTCCACTTTTGGAGGGAAGATTTGAGGGGCAAAGTGAGTGAGTGAGTAAAATGTATATATTGCATGAATTTTTCATGTAAAGGGTCGGAGAAACTTAGAATTTTCATAGGAAAATATGGGAAGAAGCCCATTCTCTGAGAAACCACCTGAGAACCATTTTAACTCCTTTTTACATCAAATTTGTATCATGTTAGGTTGGTTGCAAATGTATAGCCACTAACAAGCTCTGAGATTGTTCTTATAACATTCCCCTACTGATAAATTTGGTCATTCTAGATTATTTTGTGTTGTCTCTTAGGAAAATTTGAATTTATTTATGTTTCATAATGTTTTCAATTTGTGTTTCTTGCTCCTATTACAATTTGGTGTTTGGAATTTCCTTCTCATCATGCAGATCTAATTCTGGTAACATCTTAGTGGCATTTGCAATTCCAAAATTAGAAGAGCTTTCATTTTATGAAGGGATAAACAAATTTAAATTCATTCTACTTTCCTTAATATAGATTTGATTGTAAACCTTTGGGGGTACCTTAGGTCTGATAGAATAGAAATTTCTAAATGCTTTGCTTTGAGTCATTTAACTCAAGGTTTTGTGATAAATCATCAAAGATTGTGTGGAAGAGTGTAGATTTGGGCTTCCATTTTATGCACATATCCTAGTTGAAGGAATGCCTTAACCTCTTTGAATAATTTCTATTGTCTCGAGTCTTTCAAAATTTTCAAAGGTCTTCAAAGAAGTTGGCAATTTCTGGTTAGTCTTGTTTGAATATCTCCTACCCCAAAGTTCATTTCAAATTAACTCATCCTACCTATAATACCCTTGCATTGTATTGTGTGTCAACAAAAGAATACAATCCATTTACAAAAATGCACAAAGCAAATCAGGATCATACCATGTCTTTAGTAGCCTTAGCCTTGTCTTGAAATCATTTCCATCATTTAGTAGTGATAGCTCTGTTGATTTTGAATAATGGGAAATTGATCATTTTTTCGAAGGCCATCTCCATACAATCTACATAGTACAAGGATATTATCACCTCCTTCACAAAACAGAGGCTACAATATAGGTTCTCTTACCTTGGTTGATAGGCACAACCTAAAATAGTGAGGATTAGATCAAATCCTTCCAAGGTGATACCCACTTTTTCAAATCCACGAGCATTAACAAGTTAGATAAATTGCTTCCCCTGCTACAAAATGACATATAAACCATTTATCTCGCCTCCGAGTGTCTTGTGAAATCCATGATGTAGCTCAAGTTGTGAAGGAGATTAAATCTGGGTACCAACACTAGAATGGCATCGTTTCGGGGATGAAGAATGCAATATCCAAACTAATTTGTTAATTTTCTTCCAGTTCATATTCTTTTGAGCCCATCAACACAAATGGCATCATTGCAGGGACATTTTTCAGTATTTCAATTTTTCAAAATCCCTGGTAATACTTCTCACATATTTTATGTGCAACTACATTGCTAAGCATTAGTTTTTGATCAGATTTATACTAAGGAATGAGAGTAGAATTCTGATTTTGATATGTTCAAGTGTCTCCAATTTTTTGTTTCAAACTTTGCACAATAGTTGATAAATTGAGTGAAAGAAAATCAGATCTATTCAAGATTTGCATAGTGCTAATATTTGTAGTCATTTGATAGATCTTCATAGTGCATTTACACAAAATAGGGTGAAATTCCTTAGTGGTGACTCCTAGCTGTTATATTTTGATAAATACCAAGTACCTTATCATACATAAAGTGAAGTGTGTCATATAAATCTGCAAACCTAGAAGGAAGAAGATCTCTTAGGGAGGGACCCAAGTAAAAAGTTGTTTCAAGAATTCGGAAAGACAGTTTTAGAGGAAAGAAAAGTTTGGAAGGTTGTTGAAGGTCAGACATCAAGCAAAGGAATATCCATTGGTGAGAGATATCATCCTTTAATAGAGGATTATCACTCTTCTTCCAGTGATTCTGATTCAAGCAATCTTCTCATAAACTTGTTTACTTCAACTAGTGAAGGTCCTTCTTGTTGTACTGGTGAGTTCCTTCTTCAATTTGCACTTGTGTGTTTCAATTCTAATAAAAATTTCCAAGAAAATCAGCACCTAGAGAATACCAATCTTGTGAACCACATTCTTGAGCCCCAAAGACCTTGCACTCCTCATTAACTTGTGTCACCCCCAAGATCACCTCCACCAGACAACATGGCTCAGCCTCCACCTAGGCCTCCATTTGTGGTCAATATCTTTGGCCCAATAAATTTTAGGGGAATGGTTGGTTATCCTAATGTTGTGCCTTAGGATGTTAGAAGTAGATTTCCAAAGTTCTAAGGGAACAATTCCATAATAGGTGATCAGCATTTGAAACTCTTTATTAATATGATGGAGGATTTTGAAGTTGGATTTGAGGATGTGTACATTAAATTGTTTGTCCAAACTTTAGAGGAGGATGCTAGGGATTGGTACAAGGCCTTGCCAAATAATTCTATTGATTCATGGGCTGAAATGCAAAATTCATTTAGGCTGCAATATGGTGACAAGACTAATCCTAGGTTCCTTTTATTAGTATTTTATAATATCAAGAAGAACCCAAATGAATCAGTCCATGAATTCAACAGAAGGTTCAATAAAACTTTGAGGAGATTGTTGGTGAATTTAAGACCATGTGATGAATCTTGTTTGATAAAATATTCTGATGCATTTGACAAGAAGGCTGCATATTACTTGAGGGACAAAAAAATGGCAATTTAAGGCAGGCCTTCACCATGGTACTTCAAATTGAGAACAATATCAAGGTTGTTGGGAAAAATCTTAAGAGAGATGGAGTTAAATTGGTAAACCCTAACAAGCCTCTAGCAAACAATAGTGTAGACTTGGAGGAAGTGGTGAAAAATTTGGTAGGGGCTATCAAAGAGATTTCCTCTAAGTTGGCAAGAGTTGAGAAAGAAATTGGACAAACTTCACAAGGTCATCCTAGGTAGAAAGCACATGATAGATTCGGAAATTACCATAGGAATGAGTAGATATTTGATGACAAAGGTAAAGGGCCTATTGGATTTGGAAATAGGTAATCTCAGGCCAAGGAAAGTAAGGTTGTGCCTGATCCGTTAAATGCTAGAGTGGCTGTTGTTGATGATGCAAATCAAATTGACTGGTGTGATAGATGTTTCTTACCCCACCCATCATGTGAAATAGATCAGAAAATTGAAGATAAATTTGATGATTATAATAAGGATGATGATTCTTGTATGATGGACTGGCCTACACACTCATGTCAAGGAGCAACATCCGCTGAAGTGATAAGTGCACAGACTGCTTCTAGCTTTTGCGATTACATCCAATGGGTACATCTTCTTCCTCCTCATGTTTTAGAAATTGATAATGTACAAGCCTTTGATCTTCCCAATAATGATTTTGAGTACTTGAGGGCATTGATGATCAAGAAGTATGATGGAGGTATACCCTCGGAAGAAGATAGGCAACTGCTTGGGAATGTTGTGGTTGCCCAAGAGAAGGAGTATAACATAAGAAGTAAGGCTGTCAAGGGACCTAGGCTTCAGGAAAAGAATAAAACCCCATTGCTTTCTAATATGCCAAAAGAAGTTCCTAAGAAAGAAACATCTGCTAAGAGCCCTGTTGTCCTAAGTAAAAGTTATGCTTCACCCCGTGCTCAAAATGTTAAAAACCTTGTGCCATCTGATGAAATTTCCATCCTTCCTTCTACTGTTGTTTTTCCTAAATACATTCCCTATGACATTGCTTAAGTTCTGAGCCAAATCAAGGTCAGTGTTCCAATTGTTGAGCTACTTAAAATTTCTGAGCACAAGAAGAGATCACTTGAGTATTTGGGAATGAAAGAGGAGAAGGTTTCCATGAAGAGAAATATGTATGTTGTTGAAGCTCCACTTGCTATTACAGGTAAGTAGTAAATACATCAGTATTGGAAGAATTTTGTGAACCACCAAAGGTCTATTTGGGAACATCCTTGGTTGAATCTCAGCTGAGTGTTGACCCTTTCTTCACAACTTTGATTATCAAGGACCGGTTGCTACACAATTGTATGTTTGACTCTAGGGCGTCATGTAATGTCATGCCTTTGGAAGTCATGAATGAGTTAGATATCAAAGTAACAACAGCATATGGCAAGTGTACTACCATGGATTCCAAGGAAGTGCCAGTTGTTGGGTGTGTCAAAGGTTTGGTGGTGTAACTTGCAGCCTATCCGGGTAAGAATTTGAAACTTGATGTTGTAATTTTTATTGCCCTACCAAATGGGGTATGTTATTATCAAGAAAGTGGGCTGTAAGTGTTGGAGGGAGTGTCCAAATGGATATGTATTTTTCCACCATTCCCATTGAAGGCAGCCTTGTAAAATTATATGGAGAGAAGAAGATGTTGCATCTAATTGAGGATCCAAACAATGCTTCTTATGAAGTATTATTTGTTGATGTTGATGTTGATAATTTTATTAGGTTTGCTGATGGTAAGGAGAAAAAGATGGATCTGTCTAAGTTTCTTAAAGAGGTAGGCTCACCATGGACCTTGCTATTTGATGGAGCTTTCTCCAAATTTGGAAATGGTGCCGGTGTTGTTTTAATCTCTCCAAGCAATGAGGAATTTGTTTTCTCCTTCAAACTTAACTTTGAATGCACCAATAACATAGCTGAGTATGAGGCATTACTGTTAGGGCTGAGGATTTCTTGGAAGTATGGCATAAAATATGTTGTTGTAAAGGGAGATTCTGAGTTGGTTGTCAAACAAGTTAGAAAACTGTATGCAACAAAAAATCAGCAGATGAAACAATACAAACATGTAGTTTGGGATCTGATTGAGATGTTTGATTTTTTCAACATTGTTCATCATGATAGAAGTTTAAATATGATTACTGATAAGATGGCAGTGTTGGGGTCTAGATTTGACAGTTGTATCATTTCTCCATTTGGTGAATATGATGTTGAGATACTCACTAGGCCTGCAGTCCTAGATAACATCAAACATTGGCAAGTGTTTGATGATGATGCTCAAGTTCAGAGGTTTTTGCAGAACCAAGGTGATTTTTTGGATCAGTATATTGATTTGGAACCATTGGTGTGTAATTTTGATGGAAAAGAAACCTTGTTTGGCAAGGATATCATTCAATTGAAGACTAACACCATCCTTAGAGGGTTGGTTGCTCTTGAGTCAAATTTTAACAATGCTAATTGTGTAATCAATAGAAACATGTTTGCATCTAGAGATGTTGAAGAGCATGATTTGGGAGCAAAGAAAACCCAATGAATATTTGGTTAGGGAGTGGTTTAAACATGGAAGAAAAATAGTCCTACCTCTAATTGTTTAAGCAATATCAAGACTATTTAGCTTAGTCTTATTCTGAGATGAAAGCATATAGAGAAGACTTATTCCAACATGAGATCCCTCTTGAGAAAGATTCCAAACCATTCAGACAGAAGAAAAGGCCAATCAACCCACTCCTTTATATCAAAATGCAAAAGGAATTGAAAAATTTGAAGGATGGAGGAATCATTCAACCCACAAGGTATTCTTCTTGGGTTGTAAACTTAGTCTTTGGTCGTAAAGAGAAATGGAGATATCAAAATTTGTGTGGATTTCAGAAATCTAAATAGAGCATCAATGAAAGAAAACTATCCTCTACCAAACATGGAGAACATGCTACAATTAGTGACTGGTTCTGAGATACTTTCTACTTTGGATGGTTTCTCCGGTTATAACCAAGTTGTTGTCAAAGAATCAAAGAGGATTAAAACTACCTTTACTACTCCGTGGGGAACATATGTTTTTTTCAGGATGCCCTTTGGTTTAATGAATGCTGGAGCTACTTTTCAAAGGGCCATGGATGTTGCTTTTGTTGGTTATATCAATGATTTTATTGTTGTTTATCAATATGATATTACTATTTTTTCTAGCAAAAGAATTGACCACTTGTAGCATTTAGAAAGAATGTTGATCAGATGTAGAGAATATGGCATTTCACTCAATCCAAAGAAGTGCCATTTTGGAGTGAAAAGAGCAAAACTACTTGGTCACATTGTGTCTAAATAAGGAGTTATGATTAATCCACAAAGGATAGAAGCTATCAGTAAGATCCCGGTTCCAAAACTAAGAAAGGAATCCAATCCTTCTTTGGTTAAATCAATTTTATTAGAAGGTTTGTGTCTAATTTTGCTAAGTTGACTCTCCCCATTACTTGTATGTTGAAGAAGGACCAAAATATCAAGTGGGAAGAGGCTTTCCTTAAATATTTTGATGGAATCAAGAAAACATTGAAGCATGCTCCTATTCTAGCAGCCCCAAATTACAAGAAACCTTTCCAAATCTTCTCATGTGCTTCGAGCACACCATTGCATTGTTTTGTTTCAAAAGGATGATGATGGAGATGAAAGACCTATTTCCTTCTTTAGTAAGGCATTGCAAGTAGCTGAGTTAAAATACACAATCATGGAGAAGCAAGCCTTTGCATTAGTGAAAGTAACTAAGGTTTTGGACCTTATATTTTGAGTTCCAAAGTTGTTTCTTATGTTCTTCACACAATGGTAAAAGGTGTCTTATCGAGATGGAGTTTTCAAGCAAAATATGCAGGTGGGTTAAAAAATTATAGAGTATGATATGTACATTTAGACTACAAAGATATTAAGAGGTTTGGTTCTTTCCAAGCTCACGGCTAAAAGCAATTTGTAGAATGCTGAAGTAAATGAAGTAGAAGAAGAGAGGGCAGATGTTCTTGAAAAATTGTTGAACTCTGAGTGGTACAAGGATGTAATCTATTATCTCAGACACCTATACTACCCTGGACATTTGAATAAAAATCAGAAAAGAGCTCTCAAGCTAGCTTCTCAAAAATATATCATTACAAACTTTGGGTTGGCTTGGAAGAACCCTGAGGGAATCCTCTTGAGATGTGTGACTAAAGATGAAGCTCCCAAAATAATTGCTGATTTCCATGGGGATTTTGTGGAGGAAATTTTGTTGGGAGGGTTACTGCACACAAGATTTTGAGGGCTGGTTATTGGTGGCCAACTCTTTTTAAAGATGCAACTCAGTTGGTTAGAAGATGTGAGAGTTGTCAGCATTTCTTCGGAAGAATGAAAGCTTCAAGCTCCCTTCCTTTGCAGCATGTATCAATTGAAGCTCCTTTCAAACAATGGGGGCTAGACTTCATTGGTGAAATCTATGATTCATCAAGTGTTGGACACAAATGGATTTCGGTTGCTACTAATTTCTTCAAAAATGGGTGGAAGCAATCCCCACTAGGAAGGCAATGCACCAAGTTGTAATGGACTTCATATTGAATCATATTATCTTGTAGATTTGGAGTGCCAGTCAAGATTATTACTGATAATGCCATGAGTTTCAGATCTGGACCTTTAGTGGTAATGTGCAAATAATATGGAATAAATTTGACATATTCTTCTAACTACAATCCATAAGGAAATGTATAGGATGAGTCCAGTAATAAAAACTTGATGATTATTAAAAGGACTTTGGAATTAAACAAGAAGAAGTGGGGTGAACAACTAAAGTTTGTTGTTTGGGCTGATAGGATCACTACCAAAAGAGCTACTAGTAAAATCCCATTTGAATTGGTATATGGAACACAAGATTTGTTTCCCTTACATCTATAGTTGTCTTCATTTCAGTTTTTTCAACAACTTGAAGATCAAGAAATTAGTTCATATGAAGCAAGGATTAATCAAATTATTGAACTTGATGAAGCAAGAAGAGCATCCCATCAGAGGCATGTCAAATTTAGAGAGAGAATGAAGAAGTTGTTTGATAAGAAGGTAACCCCAAGAGATTTTAGTATTGGAGATCTTGTGTTATTGTGGGATAGTAGGCATGAAGATAAGGGCAAGCATGGTAAATTTGATGCTTTGTGGATGGGCCCATATTCAATTGACATAAGAATTGGTGAGAATAATTTTTCCTCAAGGACCTAGATGGGGAATTGCTTGAGCTACCTATTAATGGTAGACATTTGAAGCATTTCTTGGATTGATCCCCAAAACTGAAGTTTGCATATCACTTGTATAGTGTACAATTTTTATTGTTTTTGGTCTATTTTTGTTGTTTTGGTCAATATTTGGTTTGCCTTTGTGTGTGGTAGCCCTTTTTGTTGGTTTATTGGTTTGTTTTTGGATGTTTTGGCTTGTGACTTCGTTTGCACAATATTTTTTTGGCACATGGTTTGCTTCAGTTCTTTTGGCACTCGCTGGGAGTGCCCATCCCCAAGCTGGAGCCAATGTTGGTGCCAAATATTGAAACATCCCTGTTTTACTAAGGAGAAATGTGTTTTTGCCCTATTTTTGGGAAAAAATGGTTTTGGGATTGTCATATACTTTGAATTTGAAAAAAATCAACTCGTTTTTGTGTTTGAGTACTATGTGTTGTTCGAATTTCCTCCATTTTGCACCATTCTGAAGGAATCTTTAGGTTTACTTTGCGTTTTGCCCTAATTTTTCCCATTTCAAATGCCTCTGTTGTTTTTTCATTTTTTCCCGGCCTTTGGAGCTTGAAATCATTTGATTTGTACTTATTTTCCCTCAAAAATCCCTTGCCATGGTCATAAATTTCCTAAAATCACTTTCCATTTGTCTTTTGATTGAAAAATTCTTCACCCACGAAGAAAAAATTGATTTTGGGGGTCGCTGGCAATTTCTGTGTTTTTTACGATCATACGAGTGTCCTTTTCCTATCAAATTTAGCTCATATACTTTTGCATACGTGGCCATTTGTAATTGGACAAGGATCGGTGGGTCATTTCTAAAAACTTAACATTTTTGTGTTTTTGGAAAAATGTGCAAGTTGCCCCCGTAGCTCCGCAGGCCCCAAAGGAGGTACACGTGTCATAGGTAGAGTGAAGGCGGATGGGTGGGTTGTTTTTTGCCTTAGGGAACTTTGGAAAATGCGTGGAAATGAAGAAAATCCCCTAAGGCCCGCATCTAATCAGAGGAGGACATGTGGCAGGTGGGGAGATGGAAAGGCAAAGGAGTTTGATACTTTTTGGCCTTTGGTGAAAAAGAGTTAAAGTATAAAATTGGACCACAAACTCACAACCAATGGGATGAAGACACATGTCAGCATCAGAGCATAGAGCGGAAGATGGAGCCTCGAAGGAAAGTTAGAATTTTTACCCATTTTGGAAAAGGGGGAGAAAATCATCAGAATGGACCCGCAAGCCCGAAGGTAAAAAGTCAAAATTCATCTGAGGAGTCAATGGCGGAGGTGTGGGATGGCGGAGGAAATGTTAAAAATTTTCCTTCGCGAAATATGATTAAAATATGAAATGAGAAGCGCTGCCCCTTAGCCAATCATATGAGGACACATGTCTTGTAGGAGGGTGGAGCCGTAGAGGAAAATTGAAAATTTTTCCTTTGTCTAAAAAGATGCAAAATGTGTAAAATTGAGCTGCGACTCTGTATCCAGTCATATTGCGCCACGTGTCAGACCCAAATCGCAAAGGTGGAGTGGCGGAAATCAAGAAATTTTTCAAATTTTTAAAAAGTTGTAAAAAGGTCAAAAGTGTCCTCGAGGCCTATTTTTCCCAGATTTTCCACGTGGAGGGCTCAGATTTAAAGATAAGAACAAATCAACGGTAGTTGTGCATTTCACTAGTTTGGCCACCATTTGAGCTCCAGGAAGTTTGGAGATGCATTTTTACATCAATCTTCATCAAATTTTTGCCAATTTGTGTCGTTTTGGCCTACAGGGTCCAGATTAATCAATTTGGGGGTTCAATTTGTGAATCCAAGGCATTTTTCAAATAAATTTTTACTCTGGTTCGTAAAAAATGTGAATTACCAGATCCAAAGTTGTAGAGTAAAAATTGGGAAGGGAAAAGTTGAAATGATGAAATAAAAGGGATCTACATGTGTGGGAAATGAAAAACGTGCTTCCACTTTGAAGAATGATGAAAATTTTGTAATGATTCACCTTTTGAAAGAACAAATGGTAACTTTTTGCGAGTTTGTTAAATGTCATTTTCAGAAATATTGTAAAGCAAAGGTTCTTTGAATATTCCACTTTTGGAGGGAAGATTTGAAGCGAAAAGTGAGTAAGTGATTAAAAATGTATATATTGCATGAATTTTTCATGTAAAGGGTCAGAGAAACTTAGAATTTTCACGGAAAATTTGGGAAGAAGCCCATTCTTTGAGAAACCACCGAGAACAATTTTAACTCCTTTTTGCATAAAATTTGTATCATGTTAGGCTGGTTCGGATGTATAGCCACTAACAAGCTCGAGATTGTTCTTATAACATTCCCTATTGATAAATTTGGTCATTCTAGATTATTTTGTCTTTGTCTCTTGGGAAAATTTGCATTTACTTATGTTTCGAATGTTTTCAATTTGTGTTTCTTGCTCCTATTATAATTTGGTGTTTGGAATTTCCTTCTCATCATGTAGATCTAATTCTTGTAACATCTTAGTGGCATTTGTAGTTCTAGAATCGAGAAGAGATTTCATTTGATGATGGGATAAACAAATTTAAATTCACTCTACTTTCATTATTATAGATTTGATTGTAAACCTTTGGGGTACCTCAGTGTCCGATAGAATAGAAATTTATAAATGCTTTGTTGATTCATTTAACTCAAGATTTTGTGATAAATCATCAGAGATTGTGTGGAAGTGTGCAGATTTGGGCTTCCATTTGATGCACATATCCTAGTTGAAGAAACACCTTAACCTCTTTGAAGCATTTACATTGTCGAGTCTTTCAAGTTTTGCAAAGGTCCCCAAATAAGTTGGAAAATTCTAGTTAGTCTTTTCTCGAATATCTCCTACCCAAAAATTCATTTCAAATTAACTCATCCTACCTATAATGCCCCTGCATTGTATTGTGTGTCAACAAAAGAATACAATTCATTTACAAAAATGCACAAATCAAATCAAGAACATACCATGTATTTAGTAGCCTTAGCCTTGTCTTGAAAGCATTTCCATCATTTCATAGTGATATCTCTGTTGAGTTTGAATAATGGGAAATTGATCATGTTTTCTTAAGGCCATCTCCATACAATCTACACAAGACAAGGATATTTTCACCTCCTTCACAAAACAGAGGCTACAATATATGTTCTCTTACCTTGGTTTATAGGTACAACCTAAAGTAGTGAGGAGGATTAGATCAAATCCTTCCAAGGTACTACCCACTTCTTCAAATCACGAGTGCTAACAAGTCGAGATAAATTGCTCCACTAGCTACAAAATGACATATAAACCATTTATCTGCCTCTAAATGTCTTGTAAAATCCATGATGCAGCTCAAGTTGTGAAGGAGATTAAATCTGGGTACCAACACCCCCAAACCCCCAACTAGGGCCATCCTCGAACCCCCACTAACACTCATAAAAATTTATACAATACTCATGGGTATATAGTATGCATAATATAAAACATATTCTAATAGGCCCTAGTCCATTCTTGGCCCTTGGATCCTCCACCCTACACTCACCACCATGTGGTTATGTCAACATTCACTACTCGGCAACCTTTGTCTCTTGCATACATGCTAAACTCATCCCTCCATAGCCATTGTGAGTCCAAACTTTCATGGGGCTTTCCAATATAGGTATATACATACATACACATATATATTATGTATATACATATATGTGTGTGTATATATATACATATATACGTAATATATTTATATCCATATAATATATTTGGTTACATATAGATATATGTTTTATACACATATATCTAGTGGTTTTAAAGAATAAATAAATGTGTGTGTGTGTGCAGTATCAAAAAAACAAGTTTAAATTGTGGGAGTTTCCATTATAGCTCCACTCCATAAAATTGGAAAACCAAAAAAGAGAAAATGATGAAATAAAAGGAGAAAACAATTATAAGCAAACTATACGTAAAATTAGGGTTTATGTTTGACTTAATCATCCTATGATGGGAAATAATTTGATCCAATTGCCCATATTGTGTCCTATTTTTGTACTTGTAAAATTGACTTTCTTTTCAAGGAAGATTTGAAACTCCTTTTAAACTAATTAAGATAATTTTAATTAAAATTATGTGAGGTTAATATATGAAAACTAAATATGTGTTATGAATTATTAAATGGAATTTACTTTATTTTTAACTTGTGAATGGTGATATGGTGCATGCAAAATGTGGCCAAAATAATTAATAGGTGAACCTAATTAACAAATCCTCATCATTCAAATTATTGATAATTAATGGTAGGCCCTTGAAATTACTAAGTACCTGAGGCACGAAGGGTTATGGCACATGAAAATAGGACACGAAGGCATGTGTGGAAGTAAATTTTGGGGATATGTGAAAGGCTCATGCCTACGGTGGATTTGAGACTTACTCACTTTTTGAAGAATGGGTAAAGTCGTGATAAAGGAACAGATGAAAAGGTGACCAGATTTAGTTATGGATAAAGGTAAAATATGAAATAATTGCGAGGTTAAGGAAAGGATATTCCAATACATCATTATGGTTATCATAATAGGATAAGGAGTTGAGTTAGCTAGGGTTTAGCTGGAACCTACATGTTGAAGATACTTGATTAGGAAAAGACATGATGAAAATTGGCATGTCTTAGATAACTATGAAGTGGTTAGAGGAAAATCCTTTGAGTTCCTTCTTATGTATTGTTTTGCATGGAAATCTAGATAGGAGGTATGTGGGTAAGGAGAGAGAGAGAGCTAAGGGGAGCATGGGTGTAATCTCTATAATGAATCCATTATAGAGAATATATGGGGACTCTATGTTGTATTAGCTCCATTCATGGATTCTTTAATGTATTTGGCTACTGTAATGTTGATGAATCAATACAATGGGTTGTTCTAAACATCTGAGTCATGGATCTTGATCTGTATATTTTATTTTATGATTGTGGATCCAAACCCTTATGTTCTTGATGATGCTCATGGTTTAGATCTATTTTATTTCTGTGATCACAATGTTTCCCTTCTTATTATGGTGCATCTATATGTGGGTCTGAGTTCCTTTGTATATGTTATATAATGCATGTATCTATATCTATGAATTACTCATCCATTAATGATGAAAATTATTACAAAGCTCACATAAAGGAGGGGCTTGACACCTTTGTGTGCCTCGGGTGAGCACCTAGCATTGGGTGATAGGCCAACACGCTTGGGATTTTAAGGGGTTAGGGGTAAACGAGACTAAATTTTGGTTCCATTTTTAGGACCTCTTTTGAAGTTTTGCAAGAATGGTGAGGGATGGCAGAATGCCTGACCTTGGATAGTGTTGAAACTTGGCTTAAAAACATGAAGGATGATTTTTCTCATAGATTCAACACTAGACCTGATTTTGATAGACATAAATGGGTATAGGAACATCTATATCATGAGATTTATGAGACCTTATTTTTTGTTTTCTGGTGGAGTTGTATGAGTGGTTATCAACGTATGCACTGAGGAGAAGTTGTTTCTATTAACCTCAGTGTGGACTCAAGAATATTATCAGAGGCTTCATGATGTTGATCTGGTTTGGACTCATGTTGTTGATCATTGGTGGAAAGGTGTGTTGACTAGTTACACATTAGAGTATACAAGTATCCACTTATTCTTGCTCGAGAGGTTTCCGAGTTTGAGTTATTTTAAGAACCCAAAGGATATTTCTTGCATGCTTTACCTTTAGCCATCAATAAATTGATCGTAACTCTGAGTTTAGAGCATTTAGTATGGCTAGCTAAACTCCCACTAGGTAGGGGCATGGAAGCGATGTGGTGAGAGATGGTGGATCCTACGGTGGAAGTAGAAAGAGAAGAGAGTCAGCTTAAGTATAATGAATCTTGATAAAGGGAGTTGACGAGATAATGCGAGGTTTTTGGAGTGATGGATTTATGGAGGAAGACATTGTAGGAAGGATTTGAAGTTTGCGTTGAGGGCATGTAACCTGAGCATTCTATGTTAACCCATCTTAGAAAGAATGGGAGAGAAAACCCCTCGAATTTTTGTGAGAGCTCATCATATGGAGAAAGGAGAAGGGTTGTAGGTGCACATCTAGACCCACCTGGCAACCAAACCCTTGCACTTAGTTTTCCAAGTTCTGAGAAAGGTATCACTAGTCCAGTTGGTGTTGGAGTTGGTAGGCAAGAAGCATCGAGTGGATATCATTATTCTTTGAGTTCTATGGTCCCTGTAGACATTTCCTATACTTGGTGGTATCATGTCCCATGCGTCGTTTCAGCAAGGTGTGGGTGCATAGAACGTGGGCATTACGTCTGGGAGTAGTTCCATTTCACAAACCGTTGGAGCTTAGTTTAGCTCAATGATGGGAACAAAAATTAGCACCACTTCATGTCCTATACCTGCTATAGGGGGAGGATCTGGTGGATCTAGGAGTTCAAGAGTGAGTAGATCTAGGGAATCTAGTGGGGGAAACACCGCAAGAAATTAGGGTTTGAGACCTAGTGAATAAAGACCACAACACCAACAACACATGTTCTATGAGATGTCACTCCACTTTCTAGATTACAAGGGTGTTGAGGATGTTATGGAGCATGTTTATAAGTGTGAATTTCTATGGCGCACGAAGGGTATCATTGCCCTAGAGTGGAAGGAAAACCAATTGGCAATGACGTTGTAGGGGCACGTTCATAGATGGTACCAGAAGTATGACCCACATCAAATGGTAGTGAATTATACTACACTACGTGATGCCTTCCTTGTACAGTTTCACATTCCTGAGTTTGATCAAAAGAGCATCAACGCATAGAAGGAGATCCAATAAGGTATGGTAGAAAGTGTGTGAGAGTATGATGCATGCTTCAAGGCCCTCTTATCCAAGTTATCATGTGGCATCCATCCGTCACAACATGCTTAGTGGTTTGTTGGGGGCTTGATAATGCCTTTCAGATGAGTGATTTCACATAAGACTTTCATAGATCCATGCAAGGCCTTAGAGGTTGCTTTGTATGTTAACTCCATCAAGTTTGTTAACACTAGAGTGAGTCCCTTTTTAGAAGCTCATATTACTTCCATGGCGAAGCAACTTGAGAAGTTATCTACAAATTCAGCACATGAGACTCGCAGTGGACTTTAGTGTATGAAATGTGAAGTAGAGGGACATACAAAAGATAGTTGCCCTTAGAATTCAGTGTGTGCCATGGCATTGGACTATGAGATATGTCATGGGGATCATGATCTAAGTAGATGCCCGTTGCTACAATGTGTGCTCCATAAGAATGTGTCATGTTATTGTAATATTTGTATATCTACCACCCATGATACTAAGGATTGTAGATTAATAGACTAGATCCACGATTACATTGATACTGGTGTGCAATAGACTAGCATTACAAGTGGTTCCAAAGACGAGGGTCGTAACTATGAAGGACACATGGATGGTAGAGGAAGAGGCTTTCGCAAAGGATTTAGAGGCCGTAATGGTTGCGGTGAAGGAAGATGAGACTTCCCAATGGAAGCTTTTTAACTTCGGATCTATAAAGCATTATAAGCGCAAATTCCTAGACTTGTTGTAATTCTCATGGTATGGGAAGAATCATAAGTATAAAGAGTTCCCATATTTGTATAGTCACATGGTTCAGAATCATAAAAAGCAAGATAAGTGTGTGTGGATGGTGAGTGTAAAGTGCACTGAGCCATTGTACATACCTAAGGTGATGATTGATATAGAATTGGATCCTATTTTGCTAATCGCTCGTATTGAGGTGGCACGTATAAAGGAAATACAAAAGAAGAGGCCTATTATTACAAGAGAGGAGGTACTGCATGGGAAGCACCCTGATCCTACCTACAAGAAAGTGTTTTGTAGTGTCCACTTCCCTTTAACACTTTTAGATACTGATCTTGATACTGTTAATCTTATTATGGACACTATTATGTTTTGATTTAGTATGATGGATAGATGTTAGATCATGGATTATTATTGATCTAGATTCAGTTATTATGCATGATGATTATTAGAGACATTTTTATATGTGGATGATGATATACTGTTTGACATGGATATGTGATGGATAATTGTTTAGACATGTGATATTGGATATTGTGAATAGAACTAGCATGGGAATTAAGTGATGATGATATAGTTGATTAATTAAACTGAAAATGATAATGTTGAATTCTTGATGTTGTTGTGATTCATATGTTTAGATGATCTTGAGATGTTGTTTATATCATTTTGGATGTTCTGATATGGCCATGAGGCTGAAGGAGGTATTTACATTTTGCAGGTTAAAATATCACAACAATGTTAGGGGACTGGAGACTAACCATATTGGAATTCTAGGTGAATTCAACAAGGTCACCATGGCAATTGTTTTGTGTGTGTGTGTTGTTTTTTTGTTAGGGATCCCATGGGGGGATTTCCATTATATGTGACCATGGGTTTGTGTAATTTATTAATGTGGTTTCTTTATTATTTTTTCATGTGTTTATTTTTTGATGTGTTACCCCTTTCATTAGTTATTATATGTTGTGTTAATGTTGTAAATAATCATGTGTTAAAATAAATAAATCAATATGTCATAGGAATGTAATAAATAAAGTTGTTTCTCTTAAATGTAATATTGTAAGAGTGTGTAAGAAATTTTGTAAGAATGTGTAAGAAATATGTAAGATAGATTTAGAGTGTGAAACACTTCATCCTCTTGGGAAATTCGAATTTGTCCTTGGAGGCTATATTTGGAAGCTTGTGGGACAAGTTAAACTTGTCCCACACCTCTTAAAATTATTCACTAACCATACCTATGGTTTGGAGGTTAAATTTAGGCCTTTTTAATGCATTTTGAAATGACTAATTGTAAGTTTTAATTGCACTTCTCTTACATGTTTTAAATTCAGTCCTTTTGGGGTATGGGTTATTTTGGAGTGTGTAAGTTAATTTGTCATTTTATTTATTATGTTTAGGTGAATGATATTGATTTTATTTTTTGGGGTTGAGGAAGAGTGATGTGGCATCCCACATGGATCCACATCATCCCCTTCTCTTCCCTCTCCTTTAAAATTCGAACTCCTTGCTTGTTTGTGGTTGTTGAAACTTTTCTTATTCCTCTTGGGGCGAATTTTTCTTGTTGTTTTGGAGCCTTGCTTGTGAAAGGAGTTTGGAGTCATTTGCATGTTGGTGTGTTGCTAATTTTGGACTACATTTTGGCATTGGGAAGCTTGTTGATCTTGGAACAAACTCCATTATGGAGAGGTAGGAACTTGAGCCTTTTTAAAATGTTTCTTTCTCTTACATGCATGTATGAAATGGTGAATGTTGTTATGTGTGTGTTGGCTGGTTGGGTAGACTGCTTAGGACATGGTGTAGGAGAAGGCTATGGGGATTTAAAATAGGGGGCATAAGGGAATGCTAATGGCATCAGTTTTATTGTGGAGGGAGTTTGGGATTGGGATCCACCATGGAAAATAAATAGCTTGCATTTCTTACTCTTGGGGGCATAAGGGAGAAAATTTGGGGGCATAAGGAGGGGTTGGGAGGCATAAGGTTTATGGGATATGATATGTTATATTGGTAGTATGATATAAGGTGGAGGCCCATTTCCAAATTTGGAGGCATAAGTAGTTTCCTATAGCTCTTTGGTCTTGTTGGCTTGCTTGATGAAGCCTCATTTTTGTTTGCACTTGTTTAATGTAGTTGTGAACTAAATTATTCTTGAAATGTGTTTTGAATGTGAAAATGTTGCATGTTTGTTGTGGAAGTCTTTGTTGCCATGTGTTGTATTGCATCTCTTATTTCAATATGGTTGGGGCACGGGGGCCAATGAGGAAGGATGGATTCTCCCTTCTCATTTTATGTCTTGGTTGGGTGGAGAGCGTTGCCTTTCACCATTCCTTGTGATCAAGATGAAAAGATGAAGAAACTAGCATCTTGCTATTTTTGAGGGGAGGAATATACGGTTTGTGATCCCTTCTTTTAGCAAGTTCATTGTAATCCTTCCCACTTTGGAGTGGATGAATTATATAGAAAATTGTAATGAAAATGATTTTGTGTTGGGAATGCAAGATTGAAAATTGGAATGTGAAATGTGGAAGAGTTATATTCTACTCTCTACTTTGAAAAGAAATGTGAAGGGATGTTATATGCATTGCATTATGTATGTAGAAATCAAATGAAAAATTGATAAGTTGTAAAGTTGTATTATAAATGAATAAAGGATTGCATTAGTTCTCAAAATTTTATTGTGTATTGGATTTGATTTGCTGTTAAATATTGAAATCTGTTGAAAAGAAGAATGCGTAGGAAGGAAGTATATTATTTTTGCATCCTTGGAATTATATTAAAATTGAAATCAAAATTTGTAATTTTGACTTGGGATGAATTTTTAGAATCAATTGAATGTATTAGACTGTATTATAAATAAGTTTTTATATTTAAATGATGAAATCGATAAATAGATTCTTAAAAAAAAAAAAATTGATCACCGGCATTGTAAAGTCTAAAATCGGTAAATTTAAACAAAATGCACAAACTTAGACCAGAACTTAACAATTAACTTGAAACCTTAAAATTTTACATGATATATTAGAAATGAACTTAATTTGTCAAAGAAAACTCAAGAAAATAACTTAACCATAACTAATTCGAATATAATCCCTTTAAAATTTGATTTTCTATCATTTACTAGAAAAATAATATTTTTAAATCAATTGAAAAAATTAACTTTTTGATAACACTTTAAACACTTTAAAACTGAATTTAATCAAATTGAAAAGTTGAAAATTGCCCGTTGCTAATTAAAAGCATGCAGATATTTTTTACAAAATTTACCCTCTAAAATTCATTAAAAAGTAAATTTTATGTTTCCTAGGCAAAGAGGGCATCGATAGCTTTCCAAAAAGTCCTTGTTTTCCCAAAACCGAGCTTTCTAGCTCAAGTTATGGCCATTTGAAGTTTTACTTCAATTTGACATTCAAAAATTAAAATAAATCTAACTGTTAACTTTAATTTTTGACTTTGGAAAAATTTCCACAAAAAGTCGCGGCCCCTACCATCCCGTAGCCAATCACATTCTGCCATGTGACACATCGGAGGGTAGACCAATATTTTAAACTTATCTTTTTGAAAATTTTACCTTGGGAAAATTTTCCCACTTTTCCTCACATCCTTGCCAGCCCGCAGCCAATCACGTCCTGACACGTGGCATGGCGGAGGGGCGTACCCCTTTTGAACTTAAACCTTTATGTTTTGGACC
Organism: Taxus wallichiana var. yunnanensis; assembly: GCA_018340775.1. Lineage (NCBI taxonomy): Eukaryota > Viridiplantae > Streptophyta > Pinopsida > Cupressales > Taxaceae > Taxus > Taxus wallichiana. The sequence goes on along the minus strand of CM031244.1, from coordinate 87,306,527 downwards.
TCGGAAAACTTTCCAAATTTTCCCACATCCCTCGCGACCAATCCCCAATGACACGTGGCTCAACGAGATATGCGGGAGAATTTTGAAAGCTTAACTTTTAATTCTTCTTTTGGAAAAATTTTCCTTTTGACTCCACCACCCTGTAACCTTGCTTTGCTTAGAAAATCTCTTTTCGTGGATGCGCGGGCCTGCGTGATATTTTCAGGCTTGAAACCTTTTTGCTTAATCCCTTGGATTTCTCCACCACCCCGTCACCCACACCCAATCATGGGTTGACACGTGGTGCCACCAGCTTTACCGAGGAATGTGGAGAAATGTTTCCTTTTGAAGTTTGGGATTTTGACTCGGGCAAAAATCCAAACTTTTCCCCACCACTTTTTCACCGCGTCGAATCAAGTGATGACATGTGTCCACCGGGGACCCACGGAGGTGCAGGAGAAACATGGATTTTGTGCCCGCGCAATGGGAAAATTTCCTTGAGCCACCCCGTGACCCGCCAACCCGCCAAAAGGCCTTCCTCTCCTCTTGACACATGTCCCCCTAGGGGAAAGTTTGACCTAAAAACTCCACCCGACCATATCTTGAGAAATATAAGGAGTTAGGAGGACTTCTTTATATCACTAGAAAGGTGAGAAAATTTCCTATCCAATGGAAATGATTTAGGGAAATTTTGGAAGTGTTAAGTATGAGAAAAATCTAGTTGAAACTCTGAGCACTGTTAGAGAGTGGGTATGGGGGTAAATTACTCCCTGAACCTAACTAAAACATATAACCCTAAAATTTGAACCTTGTGAACTTGTTATTAGTTAATGAAGGGAACATATGTTGTAGTACATTGGTCTTGTTGGAACCTATTAGTGAAAATTGATGTCTTGCAACCTAGTTGTAGACACTTCAAATTAAAAAAAAATTATCCCATAATTTTTCTAGCTAACCCTAGGTTGTTTCTTAGGTCTCAAGTGGTTTTAAACGGGCATTACAGTTTGGTATTAGAGCATTGGTTCAAAGGCTTGGACCATTGGGCACACTAGAAAACTTAAGACATGAAAACTTAAACCTAGTACACTTGTAAATCTAGAAAACAACTTAGCAATAATATGTATGTTTAGTAAACATGGAAGTTGTATAAACGTAGCAAAATGAATTAACTCTCACTTTGGTCTATGTAGGAGGATCAGATGGAGAGAGGAACCTTCACAGAGACTCAGACTCACCACCACCACCACCATCGGATCAGGGTGTGGCAACCATTCTACCTCAGATTCTACAGACCCTTTAGGATGTCAATGCCACTCTATGTGGAGGATTAGGTGGAGGACAGGTAGCTAGTCATGATAGAGATCCTTCCATCGAGGGTCAGGTATCTCCTTGACTCAGCAAGGAGCATAGAGGAGAGAAATCCCATGTGGAGTCATCCAGAGCAGAGTCACCACCTAGGAGGCAGGGTGACAGAGTTCCGAGCATAGAGAGAGGTCTCAGAGCCCTAGGCTTAGGGATGAGCATGTTGAGAGACCTAGAGGCCGACAGACCACAACAATGGATCACATCAGGGAGATCCTAAAGCTTTAGCCCTCACATTACTCAGGTGATATAGGTGGATTTCAGGCAGAGGCTTGGCTAGTGAGCTTGAGCGGTTGCTTCAAGCTTTGTCCTTGTTCTAGCAACACGAAAGCTCGTGTTACAATCCATCTACTAAGGGATGGAGCAGGAGTGTGGTGGAGGACAGAGGAGCAGAAGCTCCATGTAGATTTAGAGATAGTGACCTGGGAGCTATTTGAGGAGAGATTCAAGAGCAGGTATTTGTCATGGAGGTTCATATAGTAGAGGATTGATCGAGTTCCATGACCTCGACCAGGCTTCTCTTTTAGTAGTAGAGTATGAGAGTAGATTTCTGGATCTACTCCAGTATGTAGAGTATATGCAGGATGAGCAGGTGTGGATTCATAGGTTCATTTAGGGCCTAAATTTAGATATTGGAGGTGTAGTGCAGATCCACTTGTCCACAAACATTAGCGAGAGAGGCCATCAAGAAGGCCTATATTGCGAGAGGAGACTTGGGGAAGACCCGGCGGAGTTAGAGACCGAGTCAGACCCACATTCAAAAAGATGCAGGATGGTAGATCGAGGGGGTCAATACCTCTTCCTCATGGTGGCCAGGGTACAACATAGTCATCATTTAGGCCACAAGCAGTAGTCTTGCCCACCTCATAGACCTCCACAGAGAGTTGATGCACAGAGAGGTCGAAGTATGGGGCCTCCTCCTAGGGGTCCCATTAGGACACAGGGTGGACCTAGAGCTTATTCGATGGGAGATCACTAGCGAAACAATATTTGGATCATTGAAATCCACACCATATTCTTCTAGGGCACTTACTAGAGGTGTTACTCCTTGGAGAGGATCAAGTGGTTGCTTTGGATGTGGAGTTATGGGACATTTTTGGAGAGATTACCCTCAGAACCCTAACAAGGGTAAGGCACCAATTCGAGAGCCAAGCTGTTGGTGACATGGGGACGTAGCCACAGAATTTATGTAGTGGTTGAGAACCACCAGATTGAAGAGCACTGATCATTGAGACCACAAGTAGCATTGGTGGTATTCCTACCTCTGTATTGTTTTATTCTGGTTCTTCTGACTCTTTCATTGCACCATCTTTAGTAGAGCGATGCAGGATGGTGGCAGTTAGGTAAGGTCTTAGTTGGGATGTCAAGATGGATTCTAGAGCCAAGATCTCTATGGAATCCTTAATTAAGGAGTGTGTTGTAGATTTGGGACCTTTCACCACTACCTCAGATCTCTGTATTCTTCCTTTGGGCTCGTATGGAGTCATTTTAGGTATGGATTGGTTAGCTGCACATAGGGCCAGGATGGATTATTATCACAAGACTATAGCTTGTGCAGATGATTTAGGAGTTGAGTCGGTGATCTCGGGGTCAGGAGACCCATTTCCATTCACACCATCTCCACTATGCAGCTTAAGCAGTGTGTGTGACGGGGTTGTCAGATGTATGTTGTTACAGTCAGTGATAGATCAAAGGATGGGTCTAGTGGACCATCGCTAGATGATCATCCCATCTTGAGAGAGTTTTTTGATGTCTTTCTAGGGGAGCTACCAAGGTTACCACCCCCACATGAGATTGATTTTCATATAGACCTAGTTCCTGAGAGTAGAGCCTATCTCACGAGCACCTTATTAGATGACCACCCCAGAGCTTTGTGAGCTCAAGTTATAGCTTGAGGGCCTTTTGGAGAAGGTCCTTATCTGTCCTAGTGTATCCCCTTGGGGTGTACTAGTAATCTTTATGAAGAAGAAGGATGGATCCTTGCAGTTGTGTATTGATTACTGCCAGTTGAACAAGGTAACGATCAAGAATCGTTATCCTCTTCCTTGCATTGATGACTTGTTTGATTAGATGAAGGGAGCCATAATTTTCTCTAAGATTGATCTTAAGTTAGGCTACCATCATTTGAGGATCTTAGAGGTAGACATTCATAAGACCACTTTTCATATGAGATATGGGCACTATGAGTTCACAGTGGTACCTTTTGGTTTGACTAATGCCCCGAAGTGTTCATGAGTTTGATGAATGGGGTATTCAGGACCTTCTTAGATCACTTTTTGCTCATCTTGCTAGATGAAATTTTGATATACTCACATACACCTGAGGAGCATGAGGGGCACCTTCACTAGGTTCTTCAGTGTCTTCATCGATAAACTTTACAAGAACTTAGAGAAGTGTTCTTTCTTTTAGACCGAGGTGTAGTATTTGGGTCATATCATTTATGAGAAAGCTATCGCAGATCGATCCTTCCATGATTAGAGCCATTATGGATTGGTCAGCACCCACTATAGTGACCAAGGTGTGTAGCTTTATGGGATTAACAGGTTACTATAGGAGATTTGTTCAGGACTTCTCTCAGGTTGTGCACCCCATCACTTCCCTTTAGAGGAAAGGGAAGAAGTTTTTTTGGTTGGATAGATGTGATTAGGCCTTTAGGACCTTTGAAGGAATTCCTCACCACAACACCTATTATTGTTGTACGCATCCATAAGGTGAGTTCTTTGTTTACACAGATGCTTCGTTAGCAGGGCTTGGTGGTGTGTTGATGTAAGATGGTAGAGTAGTATCTTTTGAGTCTCGCAAACTCAAGGATCATGAGCTTAATTATCCTACCCATGATCTTGAGCTTTTGGCAATGGTACATGCTTTGTTTAGATGGAGATATTTTCTTCTTGGTCAGAGATTCACACTCAGGACAGATCATTTGAGTCTTCACCACCTCTTCACGCAGCCCAATCTCTATGCACATCAATGACGTTGGATGCAGTTACTTTGTGAGTATGACATGGAGATAGATCATGTGAAGGGGAAGGATAATGTGGTAGTAAATGCTCTTAGCAGATGGAGACATGTGGTTATGGCCACTATAGTGAGCACATATTTATGAAGAAGGATTCTTCAATGACTTCCTCTTGGATGGCTTCTACATTACAGTTCAAGAAGAGATCGAGTCACGAGCACCCTTGAGGGAAGTTTGATGGTTTAACCTTAGATTCAGATGGTATTCTTAGACATAGAGGCTAGATATATGTTCCTAGAAATGGAGGCTTGCAGCAGGAAATCTTGGTAGAGGTACATCGTTCACCCTATTCAGCCCATCCGGGGTGAAGAAGATACACGCCACTTTGTGATAGTTGTATCATTGGAGAGGACTTCATCGAGACGTGGCCTAGTTTGTGTCATGATGTTTAGAATGCCGAGGGTTAAGGTTGAGCATCAGCATCCAACAGGGCTTCTTTATCCTCATGCTATACCAAAGTGGAAGTGGGACACCATTTCCATGGATTTCATTATCGGGCTACCTATGTCAAGATATCACCACGACGCCATCATGTTCATGGTTGATAAATTTAAAAAAAAAGCTCACTTTTCTCTGGTGAAGACCAATTATACAAATAGAGTAGTGGCACGAGTATATTTGGATGAGATTTTCAGGTTACGTGGGTTTCCATAGAAGATCATTTGTGACAATACCTTTTACACTTCACATTTTTGGACTACCATGTAGTATGCCCTTAGGACGAGGATCAAATTCAGCACAACATATCACCCCGAGATAAATGGACGGTGACCGAGCAAGTGAATCATATTTTAGAGGATATGCTTAATATTTATGTGATGGATCAGTAATATAAGTGGGAAGAGTACATGTACTTAGTGGAGTTTGTGTAGAATAATAGTTTCGGAGTTACGTAGGCATGGCTCCTTTTCGGGAGTTGTATGGTAGAGAGTGCAGACACCTCTCTGGGACAAGTTAGAGGACAAAGTATCTCTTAGACTAGATCTTTTACAAAACATGGAGTAGTAGGTAGTGTTGATCAGACAAATATTACAGGAGGCACATGATAGGTAGAAGAAGTGTGTGGATCTTCATAGGATTTACCATAGCTTTGATGTGGGCATGAAGGTATTCCTTCGTGTTAGAACACATAAGAGCCCTATCCGTTATGGAAAAGGTTCTAAGTTAGCTCCTAGATTCATTGGTCCTTTTGAGATCTTGGAGTGTATCATCCCTTTGGCTTACCATCTAGCATTGCCACCTAGCTTGTCTCATGTACATGATGTGTTTCATGTTTCGGTTCTTAGGAGATATATTGTAGATCCTTCTCATGTGTTGGATTGGACATCATTGCAAGTGCAGGATCAAGGGTAGGTGATGGTGGAGCCCGTCTGTATCATAGATTGCAGGACCCTGGGCCTTCAAGGTAGAGATATTGATCAAGTACGAGTGTAGTGGGACAGATACAACAAGACTGCAGCCACTTGGGAGGATGCCACAATATTACGAGTACAGTTTCCACATTTGTTCCAGTGACTTCCAAGAGGAAGTTGAGTCTAAGGGAAGGGGATGTAGTGCCCACTTCCCTTTGACACTTTTAGATACTGATCTTGATACTGTTAATATTATTATGGACACTATTATGTTTTGATTTAGTATGATGGATATATTTTAGATCATGGATTATTATTGATTTGGATTCGATTATTATGCATGATGATTATTAGAGACATGTTTATATGTGGATGATGATATATTGTTGCACATGGATATGTGATGGATATTTTTTTAGACTTGTGATATTGGATATTGTGAATAGAACTAGCATGAGAATTAAGTGATGATGATATAGTTGATTAATTAAACTGAAAATGATAATGTTGAATTTTTGATGTTATTGTGACTCATATGGTTAGATGATCTTGAGATGTTGTTTATATCATTTTGGATGTTCTGATATGGCCATGAGACCGAAGGAGGTAATTCCATTTTACAGGTTAAAATATCACAACAATGTCGAGGGACTGGAGACTAACCATATTGGAATTCTGGGTGAATTCAACAAGGTCACCATGGCAATCTCTTTTTTGTGTGTGTGTTGTATTTTTTATTAAGGATCCCATGGGGGATTTCCATTATATGTGACCATGGGTTTGTGTAATTTATTAATGTGGTTTCTTTATTAATGTTGCATGTGTTTATTTTGTGATGTGTTACCCTTTCATTAGTTATTATATGTTGTGTTAATGTTGTGAATAATCATGTGTTAAAATAAATAAATCAATATGTCATAGGAATGTAATAAATAAAGTTGTTACTCTTAAATGTAATATTGTAAGAGTGTGTAAGAAAGGTTGTAAGAATGTGTAAGAAATATGTAAGATAGATTTGGAGTGTGAAACACTTCATCCTCTTGGGAAATTCGAATTTGTCCTTGGAGGCTATATTTGGAAGCTTGTGGGACAAGTTAAACTTGTCCCACACCTCTTAAAATTATTCACCAACCATACCTATGGTTTGGAGGTTAAATTTAGGCCTTTTTAATGCATTTTGAAATGACTAATTGTAAGTTTTAATTGCACTTCTCTTACATGTTTTAAATTCAGTCCTTTTGGGGTATGGGTTATTTTGGAGTGTGTAAGTTAATTTGTCATTTTATTTATTATGTTTAGGTGAATGATATTGATTTTTTTTTTGGGGTTGAGGAAGAGTGATGTGGCATCCCACATGGATCCAAATCATCCCCTTCTCTTCCCTCTCCTTTAAAATTCAAACTCCTTGCTTGTTTGTGGTTGTTGAAACTTTGCTTATTCCTCTTGGGGTGAATTTTTCTTGCTATTTTGGAGCCTTGCTTGTGAAAGGAGTTTGGAGTCATTTGCATGCTGGTGTGTTGCTGATTTTGGACTACATTTTGGCATTAGGAAGATTGTTGATCTTGGAACAAACTCCATTATGGAGAGGTAGGAACTTGAGCCTTTTTAAAATGTTTCTTTCTCTTGCATGCATGTATGAAATGGTGAATGTTGTTATGTGTGTGTTGGTTGGTTGGGTAGACTGCTTAGGACATGGTGTAGGAGAAGGCTATGGGGATTTCAAATGGGGGCATAAGGGAATGCCAATGGCATTAGTTTTATTATGGAGGGAGTTTGGGATTGGGATCCACCATGGAAAAGAAATAGCTTGCATTTCTTACTCTTGGGGGGGGGGGGCATAAGGAGGGGTTGGGAGGCATAAGGTTTATGGGATATGATATGTTATATTGGTGGTATGATTATAGGTGGATGCCCAATTCCAAATTGGGAGGCATAAGTAGTTTCCCCATAGTTCCTTTCTCTTGTTGGCTTGCTTGATGAAGCCTTAGTTTTGTTTGCACTTGTTTAATGTAGTTGTGAACTACATTCTTCTTGAAATGTGTTTTGAATGTGAAAATGCTGCATGTTTGTTGTGGAAGCCTTTGTTTCCATGTGTTGTATTGCATCTCTTATTTCAATATGGTTGGGGCTCGGGGGCCAATGAGGAAGGATGGCTTCTCCCTTCTCATTGGATGTCCCTGGTTTGGTGGAGAGTGTTGCCTTTCCCCCTTCCTTGTTGTGATCAAGATGAAAAGATGAAGAAATTAGCATGCTACTATTTTTTTTGAGCAGGAGGAATATACGGTTTGTGATCCCTTCTTTTAGCAAGTTTGTTGTAATATTTCCCACTTTAGAGTGGATGAATTGTATAACAAATTGTAATGAAAAGGATTTTGTGTTGGGAATGCAAGATTGAAAATTGGAATGTGAAATGTGGAGTTATATTCTACTCTCTAATTTGAAAAGAAATTTGAAGGGATGTTATATGCATTGCATTCGTATAGAAATCAAATGAAAAAGTGATAAGTTGTAAATTTGTTATTGGAAATGAATAAAGGATTGCATTATTTCTCAAAATTGTATTGTGTATTGGATTTGATTTGCTGTTAAAGATTGAAATCTCTATTGAAAAAGAAGAATACGTAGGAAGTATATTGTTTTTGCATCCTTAGAATTATATTCAAAATTGAAATCAGAATTCATAATTTTGACTTGGGGATGAATTTTAGAATCAATTGAATGTATTAGAAATAAGTTTTTATATTTAAATTATGAAATCGATAAATAGATCCTTAAAAAAATTCATCACTGGCATTGTAAATTCTAAAACTGGTAAATTTAAACAAAATGCACAGCTTGGACTAGAACTTAACAATTAACTTGGAAACCTTAAAATTTTACATGATATATTAGAAATGAAATTAATTTTACAAAGAAAACTCAAGAAAATAACTTAACCATAGCTAATTCGAATATAATCCCTTTAACAGTCATTTTTCTATCATTTGTTGGAAAAATAATATTTTTAAATCAATTAAACAAATTAACTTTCCAAAAACACTTTAAACCCTCCCTAGATCAATACTCCATGTTTGTTTGACATGTTGAGTGAAGGAGGAAACCAAATTTAATCAAATTGAAAAGTTGAAAATTGTCAGTTTGCCAATTAAAAGCCTGCAGATCATTTTTACAAAATTTACCCTCTAAATTTCATCAAAAATTAAATTTTATGTTTCCTATGCAAAGAGGGCATCAAGAGCTTTCTGAAAAGTCCTCATTTTCCCAAAACTCGAGCTTTCTAGCTCAAGTTATGGCCATTTTAAGTTTTACTTCAATTTGGCATTCAAAAATTAAAATAAATCTAACTGTTAACTTTAATTTTTGACTTTGGAAAATTTCCACAAAAATCCATGCCCCCGGCATCCTACACCAATCACGTTTTTCCACGTGGCACATCGAGAGGGTGAACCAATATTTTAAAATTATCTTTTTAGAAATTTTACCTTGGGAAAATTTTCCCACTTTTCCCCATATCCCCGTCATCCCATAGCCAATCATGTGCTGACACGTGGCACAGTGGAGGGGCAGACCCTTTTGAACTTAAACCTTTTAATTTTTGGACCTCGAAAAAAATTCTAAATTTTTCCCGCATCCCGCTAACCCACGACCAATCGCACGCTAACACGTGGCTTGACGGATGTGCGGGAGAATTTTTAAAGCTTAACTATTAATTCTTCTTTTGGAAAAATTTTCCTTTTGACTCGCGGCCCCGCAACACCACCTTGCTTAGAAAATCTCTTTTTGTGGACGCGTGGGCCCACGCAATCTTTTTGGGCTTGAAACCTTTTGGCTCAATCATGTGGATTTCTCTTCCACCCCATCACCCGCACCCAATCATGGGTTGACATGTGGCACCACCGGCTTCTCCCGGGAACATGGAGAAATTTTTCCTTTTGAAGTTTGGGATTTTGACTGGGCAAAATCCAAACTTTCCCGCCATTTTTTTGCACGTTGAATCAAGTGATTAGACATGTCCACCGGGAGCTACAGAGGCACGAGAGAAACATGGATTTTTTTCCTGTGCTATGGGAAAATTTTCTTGAGCCACCCCACGACCCGCCTACCTGCCAAAAGGCCTTCCTCTCCTCTTAACACGTGTCCCCCTAGGGGAAATTTTGACCCAAAAACTTCACCCGGCCATATCTTGAGAAATATAATGAGTTAAGAGGACTTCTTTATATCACCGGAAAGGTGAGAAAATTCCATATCTAATGGGAATGGTTTAGGGAGATTTTGGAAGCATTAAGTATGAGAAAAATCCAATTGAAACTATGAGCCTATTAGAGAGTGGGTATGGGGGATAAATTACTCCCTAAACCTAACTAAAATGTATAACCCTAAAATTTAAACCTTGTGAACTTGTTAGCAGTTAGTGAAGGAACATATGTCGTACTACATTGGTCTTGTTCGAACAGAGTTCGTGAAAACTTATGTATTGCAACTTTGGTGGTAGACACTTCAAATCAAAAAAAATTATCCCATAATTTTTCTAGCTAATCCCTAGGTTGTTTCTTGGGTCTCAAGTGGTTGTTTAATCGGGCATTACATTTTATCAAGAGACTGTGGAGGTGATTAGGATTCTACAAGGAATAATTTACTATTTGAAGGAGTAGTTGCAGATGTTGGAGCAAGCAAAGAACATTAAAGATCCTCGAAGGGCATAGATATATCAAGGAGGTGTGTAAGATCTTTGCACTGGGATAACATCATTCCTCATTTAGGAGAATGGTTGAGAGAAAAAGTACCATATCTTTGGAGGTGGGTGTGAGAGGATGGATGGATGGTTATTGAGTAATATTATGATTGATATGAGTGCAGAAGTTAAATTCCTCACCCTAGATGTGTGGAATTAGATGAGGAGACCACCATTGTAGCAATATTTGAATGTGTTATGCATGGCGAATAAGACTAAAGCCACTCCCCTTGGAGTTTTGAAGAACACTTTCATAACTATCCAGGGAGTCAAGTTCACTGGGGATTTTGAAGTCTTGGCACTTACCGAGGTAGATAGCTTCCCAATGCTACTTAGGTGCCCTTAGTGCTATGCAAACAATGTTGACCTATGTTTCAATAAAGTATACATATGTTTTGAGAATAAGGAGGAGCGTGTGATCATTCCAATGACTGATGGGAGGTCTTGTGCCCTATATGGAACCATTGGGTGAAGAAGACTTAAACAATTTATAGGTGCACACCATTAGGGATCCAAAGTTCATTCAGCCATCAAAAAAAGTGGTCATTCAATGGGATGATGCACAATCTATGAGTGATACAACCAACGTTGCTTGTGACAATTGGGTGTGTGGCACATATGATTTGATTAGGAGAGAGATGAAGGGTAATGTGACTTGAGTAGTTAAGGCATGTTTGATTAGGTGCCTAGGAGGAAGGCAATTACCGATCTATCTTGATGAATGTAACCTTGTTACCTTTTTGAGTGGAATAGAGGTACATTGGACCTATGAGATAGAGCATAGGAATATGGTCATTTATACCTTACGTGGGACAGTTGTGCATTGGTGGATGACACATCATGATAATCTTATGGAGTGGCACAAGGTAAGGGTCACATTCTCCATTAGATTTCTAAGAAGTAATGCACCTACTAGGATACATGACTATGATGGGAAGGGGTCTACACCTCGTACTATATTCAAGAGTGTGAGAGGACATGGAGGGAAGTCTGGAAGACTTACCCCCTTCCTTGTGGGTGTAAAAATTCCATTCCACCTTACAAGGTTGTGCGCATTCATGGTATGTTTATTGATTTACGAAGATAAATAAGAAAGTTTCAAGAGTTAACAACAACAATTATTCAGACCTTTGAGTACTTATCTTCTAAACCATTAGTAAATGAGGCCTTGTAGGTGATCAAGCACCTTACATTGAGAGATAGTGCCAATTTGCAGGACATTGTATTAGAATTGTTGGGATAACCTAATATGGAAGTGTGCCTTGAAGAAGAGGAACTAGATGAAGTGCAGTTTGAGCATGCCTGCCTAGAGAAGGAAAAAGGAAAATTGGTATACATGATTAATGATGAGGAAGTGGAGAACTTAGATGTTGATCATATAGAAGGTATGCATGAATTCTTAGATAGTGCATATGAGAAGGCATGCACCTACCATGAGCCATTAAAAATAAAGAAGGTTAACATTGGTACGGAGGAGGAACCAAAAGAGGCCATTATTGGGGATTACTGGATGGATCAGGAGGTGTCAAAGATTATTGAGCTATTGTGTTATTTCTAGGACTTATTCCCATGTGGGTACCATGAGTTAAAGGGGGTTCATCACTCTCTAGGAGAGATGCAAATAAAATTGAAGGAAGGGGCACGAACCAGCTAGGAAGAGGCCTTATAGGATGAACCTAAATCTATGCATGAAGGTTAAGGAGGAGATTGATAAGATGATAACATCGGTATCATAGAAGCCATTGAGGAATCTGAGTGGGTTAGCCCCATGGTAATCAACATCAAAAAAGGATGGGAGAATATGGATTTTTGTTGACTATAGAGACTTAAATGTTGTGTGTGTCATTGATCCTTTCCCAACCCTGTTCATTGAGGAGATCCTAGAAGGAGTAGCCAGGCATGAGATCTATTCATTTATAGATGGGTTTTTAGGATATCACTAAGTTTGAATTTCAAAGGAAGACCAAGAAAAGACAACTTTCACCATTGAATGTGGAAATTTTACATATACTGATTATGTCTTTTGGAATGAAGAATGCACCTCATGTGTTTTCATGCATTTTGGTTCAGGCATTTCATGACTTCATTCATAAATTTCTCCAAGTCTACCTAGATGACTAGATGGTTTATGGATTAGTAAAGGATCATTGTGACAACCTGAGGCTAATGTTTGAGAGGTGCAGGTAGTTGAGAATCTCTCTAAATATTAATAAATGTATCTTCGCCACTCCTTTTGGTACGTTACTTGGTCATATCATCTACAAGGAGGGTCTATTGGTGGATCCTGCCAAAATTGTTGTAATTTTGGGGTTGGAGGAACCCACCAATCGAGTGTAGTGCATGGATTTCTAGGGCATACGGGATATTATAGGAAGTTCATCAAGGGCTATGCCAGAATTTTCACACCATTAGAGGATTTGTTAAAGCATAAAGGAAAATTCCATTGGGGTGAGGTGCAGCAAGTGGCATTTGATACATTGAAGGAAAGAATCACTATTATTCCCATCTTACATTTTCCCTCTTGGGATAGGCCCTTTCATGTACACGTGGATGCATCAAAGATGGCAATTAAAGCAATATTAGCATAACCTAGGGAAGGTATTTTTACCATCCCCTGTGTTTTGATAGCAAGAAGCTAACCCCAATAGAACAAAATTATACTACCATAGAGTGTGAAACATTGTCGATGATCTACACACTGCAAAAATTTAGGCAATATTTTATGGCAACACTTTTTTTATTTTTACATATACCATATGGTCTTGAAATATTTTGTGAATAAGCCCATCTTGCAAGGGTGCATATTTCGTTGGGTATTATTGTTTTAGGAATTTGAATTTATAGTTGTGGTGAAACCAGGGAAAAGCAACTTAGGACTTGATCATTTTTTGAGGGTTAATTCAGGTGAGGACATACAGAGAATTGAAGACACAATGTCGTATGCTCGATTATTCAGGATGTAATGCATGCCCTCTAATTTGGAGGACATTTCCATCTTTTTATGAATGGGTGAGGTGTATGAAGGAATGAGGATATTAGAGAAGAAACAACTTGTCATTCACATCGCGCCCTACATGTTGATTAGTGGAGACTTATATAAACTAGGTCGGGATGAATTTTTGCACCGGTGTGTGCTTGAACATGAGTGTGAAGATATTATGGAGGAGGCTCATGGTGGTATTGCATGTGGACAATATATTATAAGAGTCACCATGTGCAATGTTCGATGGTTGGTTTATGGTGGGAGACCTTATATAAGGATTGCCTGAGTATGCCAAAGGTTGTGACAATTTCAGGTGCAGGGGAAGCCTAGGTATCATGATGAAATACGATTAAGTCTTATCACTAGTGCGAGAACCTTTCTATAAATGGGTGATTGAATTTATAGGCCCTATTTACCTAATTTCTTTGGAAGAACGGGTTCATGCTACATCATCACTTGCACATACTATCTTACATAGTGGGTAGAAGTAACACCTATGAAGGATTACATCAGCCACTACAACTAGGTTCTTGTGGGAGAATATAATCAATAGGTATGGATGCCCGCTGAGTTTAATGAGTGATAAGGGTACTCATTTCCTCAATGAGATAGTTAGAATATTGTTGGTAGAATTCATGGTGGCCCATCAAAAACTACCCCTTACCACCCACAAGCTAATGGGACAGTGGAAGCCTTTAACAAAATTTTGAGTCACACGTTGACCAAGATTTATGATGTTGGGAGATAGGATTGGGATGAAAAATTATTTGTCATGTTATGGTCATATCAAAAAACCTACAAAAGGTTGAACAAAGTAACACCCTTTTAGCTGGTGTTTGGAATGGACGTTGTATTACCTATTGATTTCATGTTACCCTCATTTGTGTATTACACATGCGGGAGGCTTGTCGAAAAAAAAGCACTTGAGGAATGTATTGACAAGTTGATATAGTTGGAAAAGATACATTCCATAGCATGATGGAGTCGAGAACGGAAAATTCCAAGAAGAAGGTGCATGCATGACAGACACATCAAAAATAAGAGTTTGGAAGTTAGGCAAATGGTTCTTTTGTATGATTCAAAGTTTATGTTCCATCCTGCAAAGCTTAAAGTACACTGATTGGGACCATATACTATCACTTATATACTTGATTTAGGTTTTTTCCAGTTACAAGCGCTAGATAGAAAAAGGTTACCCGGTTTTTTTAACGGGGGCAGGTTGAAGCCCTACTATAAATAAGTCTTCGGTGTATTTGTAAATAATGCAGTATTTCTAGATTAGAATAGGATTTCCCTTAATGCATTTTGGTTTTATGTGTTTCCTTCCGTCATCACTTTTCTTCTTCCTTTCTATTTTGTGTTTTTTCTGTTGGCGCACTGTTAGCTAAATACATTTGAAGTAATTTCATGCGCAGAGGACCATGCATACTTTTTGTGTGGGGTAGATTGCCATCTACAATTGAAAAAATTGACACGTTTCTAAGGAAGAAGAACAATTTTTGTCGAGAGGTGTTCAAATGTGTGCTTGTGCAGTGAAGAAGGTGTTTGAGTGTGTGTTGTAATAAAGGTGTCTCGGTGAAAAGGTTAATTTGATTATAGACCATGCACAAGAGAAGAAATAATCATTCAATGTAACATGAGGTAGGCGGTGGTATAAGGGACTACTTGGTGGACAACACAAAGGTTATGTACTTCAACATGATGAGGCACACAAAGGATATTTATGGTAGTGAAGTAGTGTTGACGCGTCAAAAGGTTATGAATGTAGCGCACGAAGGAAATTCACAGAAATCGACTTAAATTATAAAATCACTTTATTAAAAAGTGAATTTAAAAATGCATTGAGGTTATGAAAAATATAAATAGAGGGTAAAGGTATTCATTTTGACTACTTTTCCTTAGAAAATTGTTGTGCTCCGAGCTTGAAGTGTGATGTGGTTTTTGAGAAGAGCAAGCTACTTTTCATGAACTAGTAAATTTGCGTGAGCTATGACATGATCTTGTAGTTTAGCAAGAGGGAAGAAGACAGTAGAATAGGAAGGGATTATGTGAGAGAGAAGGTTGGAAGTCATCAAGCTTGGGAAGACAAAGGAAAATTTGGAAGCACCTAGGGCACAAAGGAATGAGAGAGAGAAATAGATATGGCACCAAAGAAGGGTAGAAATAAGAAACTAGTGGTGGAAAAGGAATAACCCATGGAATTTTATTTAGAAATGTAGTACCCTTCAAGGTTATTAAGGTAGAGAAGTGGAGCTTGAAGTTATACATATGAAAAATCAGAGAATTCAACCACATAACCACAAACCATGAAAGATGGATGTGGAAGGATATGTACAAGGAGATCCTAGGGTTAGATGAAAAGGAAACCCTAGGGTAGATGATTCGGTGATGAGGGAGTTATAGAAGATTGGATTTTTTCAGATTTGAGCTACAATTTTTGTTAAACCCACACTTTGCTCTTCAAGTGGTTGATGTCATGAGTACATGAATACTTCTACTTTGTAGGGAGGAGGATGAGACTCACGAGAAATTTAATCCATAAGGTAATAGGCCTGTGAAACACTAGTGAGGATATGGCCCTCGATTTGGGTACCACTATGAAAGTGGAAGAGTTAACAAAACAATTAAACTATGAGAAGGGGGAAGGGCTCAAGTTATTTCAGATCTTATAAACCTGACATTGAGAGTCACCTCCCTACTCATTAGTTGCAATTTGGGAGCACCGGAGAGATGGATGGAGATCAAAAGAGATTCTTATATGTTGCCTACAGAGTTTCTAAGTAGGCACACTACAATTTTCACAATTTATTACGAGATAATATCATTAAGGAGGAATGAGTACAAAATGACTTACGAGTAAAAATTACTTGAGGGTCCATACATTGTTATTGATTGTATTGGGTCAAAGCATATAACCATGTCCCCCTTTTTTGTAATTTTTGTAAATTCATCCAAATATGTCGACAACCAAAACATGACCAAACACATATAAAATGACCAAAATATGTATTTTTAAGAGCTTATAAATATCAAGGGCACGGGGCATCCAGAATTTACCTAATTTTTAAAAAATTTATAGTATTTTTAAATATTTATTTACATGTCATATTTTAAATATTTTAGCCACCAAGTGGGACACACTTATATGTTTTGACCCTATTATGGGAAATTGGTGTCCCAGATGGACTAGAAGGGAACATGTGGGTTTACCCACCGGTGCACCCGTCTCCTGTTATACAGTTCAAGTAATTCACTTGTGACAGGTCCATCTCAAACACCTACAAGGTGTAGATGAACAAGTGGTATGAGAGGTTATGCAAAGATTTTGAAAATGATTGGTACATACTACACGAGCTTCTATAAATTATTGGGGACTAGGTGTAGTTCATTGTTATGCAACACTTTTGTTTGGCATGGTTCATGATGGCCAAAGGAGAATTAGGGGCATGGTGTAAACTTCCATTTGCATTCACTACTAAATATATGAAGTGTGTCATCAACCGGTTGAAGGATGCACAACAATTGACCTTCGATGTGGATAAGGTGGATGTTGATGTGCACACCTTGTGTGCAACCTATAGATATAACTTGAGGCCAGCATATGTGGAGACCTTGGAGCCTGAATTTCTAGATCTGCACCCATAGGTCAATGTTACCATCAAGGGCTACATCCACCGGGTATTTGTACAGTTATGCCCCAAGACGTAGGGAGGAGTTGAACTAGAGATTAGAGACGCCACCTTCCCAAGGCAACAAGAATCACTGATACCACCAATAAAAGTGGTCCAAATAGAAGAAGTAGTAGAACAAGAATAGGGTGAAGGGAAGTTGGAAACTTCCCAGAAGAGAAGATAATATACACGCCAAGGTATCCTTGGGGTGAAATTACATCACAGATGAATAACATTGATGACTTGCAAGTAGAGTGTGAGGAGGGTGAGTTACCTAGAGGAGAAGAGACAAAAGGTACATGACCTTTCCAGTTTGACAACAGAAACAAGATTGGAAGAAGATACCGCAACCTTCAGGGAGGTACTCGAGGTTGAGCTTTAGTCAGAAGAGAAGAGAAGGTTTAAGGTAGACATGAAGGTGACGGTGGATGCACATGCCAAGGAGAAGGCTCATTATATGGAGGAAACTAATTGTCTAGTGCGAGGGTATCCTCCTACACAGCCCACCAAACAAAAGGAAGAAGATAAGGGGGACTCCTTTTTCATAAAGGAGGATAAAGGATTCACTCCATGATCAAAGAAGTAACAAAAAAGTGCAAGGCTATAAGGAAGAAGTGGATGCATATGTCCCCACATATGTACTTCATGGATGATCCCACAAAGGTGTTACACGTAATATTTCAAGGTACCCTCCCCACAGAGAAGCTACATGCATGGGATATTTTAGATCAGAGTGGGGGTGTGATGAGAACAAGGAAGATGATAAGCTGGAACCTACATTTCCATGCAAAGGAGCCTAAGTTTGAGGTCAATGATCACGTGATCGAGACCATTCATCTGAAGAAGAAGGAAGGAGATACATATAAGGTGGTAGACCCAAACCACCTCACCGATGAGCATGCATGTGCAACACACTACAAAAGATGTCTTCGAAGGTGATAAGACACAGCTTGGATGCAGGGGAAACCATTCAAACCTTGGTTGCAGATAAGAAAGGGAAGGAGAAGGAAATAGAGAGATTACGCCAAGGGTTAAAAGGAGAGTAGGTGTAAACCAAGGAGGCATATGATCGGGTAGGTGCCTTGGTTAAGAATATTTTGGGAAATATCCAATAGGTAATCCATGCCGGGATAGACTACGGTGATGAAATGGAATATCTAGAGGACTTGGTGGGGATGTTGCTAGTCAACATCAAGGATGGCGTGGGGCCTACCACTGAAGAGCTTGTTAAGGAGAAGAAAAAAATAAGGATGATGTGGGATCTTGGATCACTAAGTTGGAGGACTTGCTATCCCAACTCAAAGAGGAAGATATATTAGCATATAGAGGTTTCACCATCTTTTGAAAGTGTGAGCCTATCATTGATGCGTGCGTAGGTAGCAAAATAGGAGTTAGCCCTCAAATCCTTATAGGAAAAGGTCCCTACTAACAAGTTTGAGCACGCATAACTGATAGTGGATACCACACCACCGAAGGCTAAAATAAATACCAAGAGCAAGAAGTTAGAGTCCCAAGTTAGCAAACTTTGGGACTCCATTACTAGATGTATGGATGAGTTTGAGGGTCTTGGCATGGAGTTGGTGGTGGTAATTCAGTATTTGAAGGGGAAGGTGGAAGAAATCACATCAGATCAAGTACCCGATATAGCAAGAGAAGTGCCAGGGAAAGCATTGACAGAGCTGGAGGCATGGAAGAAGTTGAAGGGGGAAATAGATACGAGTTCCTCGAGTTGCTCTAGTTGGTTTCGTAGGTGGTGAAGACACAAGTTCTTTTTCCTTAACTTATTTTTGGCCAATGAAGTTTTGTTCAAGAGCGTGAAGGATTGTCATGGGAAGAAATCGATTTAGTGTGGGGTGATGTTAGGCCCTTGAAATGACCAAGTACCTAAGACATGAAGGGTTATGCCCCATGGAAAAAGGGTGTGAAGGCACCCACGGAAGCAAATTTTGTGGATGTACAGAGGGTCGCACCCAAGAGGGGTGGATTCAGGACTTAGTCACTTTTTGAAGAATGGGTAAAGCCACGATAAAGGAATAGATGGAAAGGCGACTAGATTTAGTTATGGATAAAGGTAAAATATGAAAGACTTGCAGCTCAAGGAAAGGATATTCCAAGGCATCATTATGGTTATCATAATAGGATAAGGAGCTGAGTTAGTTATGGTTTAGTTGGCACCTACATGTTGAAGATACTCAAGTAGGGAAAGACATGATGACAATTGGCATGTCTTGGATAATGATGAAGTGGTTAGAGGAGATTCCTTCCAGTTCCTTCTTATGTATTGTTTTGCATGGCAATCAAGATAGGAGGTATGTGCGTAGAGAGAGAGTGAGAGCTAAGGGAAGCATGGGTGTAATCTTTGTAATGAAGCCATTGTAGAGAATATATGGCGACTCTATGTTGTATTATCTCCATTCATGGATTATTTAATGTATTTGGCTACTGTAATGTTGATGAATCAATACAATGGGTTGTTCTAAACATCTGAGTCATGGATCTTGATCTGTATATTTTATTTTATGCTTGTGGATCCAAACCCTTATGTTCTTGATGATGCTCATGGTTCAGATATGTTTTCTTTCTGTGATCACAATGTTTCCCTTCTTATTATGGTGCATCTATATGTGGTTCTGAGTTCCTTTGTATCTATTATATAATGCATGTATCTATATCTATGAATTACTCATCCATTAATGATGAACATTCTTGAAAATATCACATAAAGGAGGGTCTCGACATGTACGCGCACCTCTGGTGAGAACCCAAAACTGAGTGATAGGCCGACACACTTGGGATTTTAAGGGGTTAAGGGTAAATGAGACTAAAATTAAACAAGAGGTCACACCATAACCCTCTTATTTTTTCATAACCCTAGAATTCTAATTATTCACAAAAGCACAAGTACAATGGTGCCACATGATGACATAATGGAATAAGTTTAAATATCACAAATGTAGACCTCGTCTTATTAATTCTTTCAAAAAAATTATTTCATAATTTTTTCTATTAACTTCTAGTTAATTTTGGCATCTTAATATGGGGAACTACATGACTTAAATGTTACATGAGAATACCACCAAGAGGTAGGAAAAATATAGCATAGGATATGTCAACCAAGGTAGTGGAAACACTAGTGACATTAATCGAGACAAAAACAAAAATTGAGAAAATTCCCCATCTCTATCACAAACTCAAGGAAGGATGTCATTATTTATACATCAAAGGTACATAGGGAATCCATGTTTTTAATGGGGAAGGAGGAGGGATCACACTCATCCACCACTCAACCAAAGTGGAGATTAAAAATGTACCATGATAGGATACTTTGGTACACTTGGTCTATAAATAAGGCCACTTGCAATATCTAGAACACTATAATGACCCTCCATGATGACTTGGCCATTACTACGCAACCTCTCTAGGTTGTGCTTGATGGAGATGGAAACAACAATGGTGATGGTGAAGGCAATCAAAGTGATGGGGAGGCTAAGGAGAAAGTAAAGATAAAGGGCCATCTCGAATTGTTTAATGTTATTTTTTTGTTTCTCTAATTATTAAATACTTCCTTCTTGGAAAGAAGCAAAAATTTATTTTACTTAATACATTATATATTTTAATGTTATATTTTATTTTTTTAATAATTTTTTCATAGCGTGAAAAAATGTTAGAAATTATTTATGTTCATGATGTTGTTTGTTAGTTCTCTCATTTTGTTTTCTTATTATTAGATACTTTTCTATAATTGTTTCAAAGGCATTGGAACTAATTTAGAAATTAGTATCTTGAATAAGATTCTTGATGTTTTCATATTCCATGAAATCAAAGGAATTTTTCTTGATTTTTTTATATATAGATTGAATATTATATTGAAATTGCATTATTTATGTATGAATATTGGGGTGCCTAAGATCAATTTTGGGGTTCCCAAGATCATTCTTTTGGTATCCTAGAATCATTCATGGGGTATCCCAGGATTAGTAATGGGATATCTAGCATCAATCTTTGGGTATCGAAGATAATTCATGGTAAATCTAGGATCAATCATGAGGTATCACATATCAATCATGGTTGTCATATTTGGGTATTATGAAGAGATGTGTTCATACGAGATTAACCCTTCAAGTGTCATGACATGTCCTTGATGAAATATTTAACCTCAATCGATCTACATGCGAGTTTGAATACTTTTATACCTTTATTTGAAAAGCTATTATATTTAGAAGTTTTGAAATTATTACTATTAGTTATAGTTTTTTTGAATAATTTGTTCTTACCTTTTCTTGATTCAAAATGAAAGTATTGAGGATTTTTGCACAACATGTGAACTTCAATACTTTTTGTGTTTTATGTTTTTAACTTGATAAAATGTAAACCATGGTTTCTACATTTTTGTGTACATGTATAGGAGAAAATAGAAATCATCGTAGATAAACTTGAACAAAATAGACAAGGATATCTTGCAATATCAAAGAATATGGAGAAATAATGTCATGGATAAGGAAAAAAACAATATTTATATACTCTTTGAGTTCTTTATTTATATTGAGCAACATTTATATATCAAAAAAATTTGTGATGATTTCGGTAAAAATTAGAATGAATGTAATGTGGTTGACGTGCCACTACCTATGGTAGAGTGCAACACTTGTGAGGAGAAAATTTTATTATTTATAAGGATTTTGTGATCCATATTGTACAAACATGATTTGAGAAAATCCATACTTTTAGTTTTGGTCTAAGAATATCCCTACCTTTAGTTTTTGGTTTTAAAATTTCCATACTTTTAGCTTTTGTTGTGATTGTACATGATTTTTCTCATCAAGGATGAGGGCCCCTATAGATCCCCTCATTTTACATAGCAACCAAAAAGTGATTTTTATAACATATTGAAAGAACTAAGGACATGTGTTACATATGAAGTGAATATTTTTATATAGTATCACTTCATCAGTCGATTTTGTGATATAATTATAATACAAACATGGATTGATAGAAATGAATAAAAAAACATGAATAAATTAGTTTGTATTTTATTGTCAAACCACTTTCTACATTATTATTTAATTAAAAATAAATTCAAGTCCTCTTCAAACATATACCCCCACTTGAATAGTTTCGTAGATTTAACATTGTATATACATTTACCATATTTTATCAAATTTTGTTATTTTCAAAAAAGTATCACATAATTAACTAATTTGTAGATGGGTTCATGGAATTATAAAAATATAATAAAAATGACTCTCAAGATTTTAGGCTATCCATTTTATGTTATATAAATGTTTCATATACAACAATATCAACTTCCTACGTAGTATTTTATTACTTCTCGCTAAAGTTTTTATTCTTATTATTTAAATGGGCATGAAGAGTTTGCAACTTAGATTATTATTGTTGGAGGTAGGAAGATTTAACTCTAATATACTTAGTTCACATAATTATGGGTTCTCTGTTACTTATATGATATGGATGTGCTCAAGAAAACTTTGTCGAAAGTGAATTAGTGTACTTATAGTATTGTGAACAACTTATTATTTTCTTATAGTGAACTAAGTTAATTTAGAATCCTAGTAATTATGAGATTCCTTAATTTCCTCAAGGATTAGAATTGATTCTTTTATGGAAGATACATATATGTCAAATAAATAATTGTAGCACGAATAGTCAAGCTAATGCATCTTTCAAAAGTTGTGACACCTCATCTCACCATTCATTCTAAATTTGATGCCCTTTTTGAGATCCTATAAATATAAGTACTAGGAAATATATTCAACCTTGTCATTCATTTTGGGCATGTTGAGGATAAAATAGTTTTAAGGCTTGGCTCATGGATCGACCCACACTTGTAATAATGAAAAAATCATCGGGTGCATAGTTTTGGTGTGGGGAAATCACAAGCTAAACCTTTTAATAAAATCCACTAGGGAAAAATATATTAAATGACTATGCATTTTAATTCTTTTGATACACCATGGACATGGTTTGAAGGCTTGGCTCATCGATTGTCCAACACTTTGCAAAAACACAAAACTCATCAGTTGTATAATTTTAGTATTGGGTGATCATGTGCTATGTACCCTGAGTTATGATGTTATAATGTATATGGGTTATAGTATATGTTGACATGTGGCACACATCCCCTTAGTTAGTTATATGTTTATAATATATGGGGTCACATATGAATTAGTTATATTGGGTAATGAGTCGGCCTACATTGGGATTAGGTGTTACCCATCAATTAAGAGTAATGTATGTCTATATAAAGGATGTGAGTATCATTATGATATGTCATGGATGTATGAGTGGATTCTTCTACTTGGTAGAGGTATATTGGAGGTGTCTCCTTGAAGTGGATTTCCATCTTGGGAGAGTTTGGATTTACTCCTTCCATAAGGAGCATTGTTTGGTATTACCCTACCTTAAGGGTATTATTCTACATATATTAAATATTTTGTCATCTTATCCCACCAATATCTCTTGTGTTGTGTTATCTTTCGCATATTATTCATTTATTATATGTAAAGATCTTATCAAGTGGTATCAAATCATCGATCCAGAAATTTGTGGGATGAAACCCTAATGTAGGTTTTTCACCTATATTTGTAGATAGAGTTGGAATTTTCATTAAAAACTTTGAAGTGGAGAAATCATTCAAGGGAGATTCCCTCCAAATTTCAGAGTTTTTGGAGCTATTTTGTGAAAGATGTGTCCTTTTTAGGGTTGAAACCCTAATTTTAAAGTTTCATCTATTTTATTATGTATTAATATGAATTAGTTCTTACATTTTTTGGGTTGATGTTAATATGTTTCACAGTGATACCCATAAAATTTCAGAAAATTTGGATCTGTTTTGAGATAGTTATTGCAGTTTTATGGTTTTTTAAAAATTTGCTCCACAGGCCGCAATATTAGGAATTTTTATGATTTTTACATTTTTGGAAATATCTCAAAAATATAATTGGTTTTTATGTTCTTTTTTTCTGATTTTTTCCGACCTCTACCCAAAACGGTTATAAAAAGCTTTGATCAAAAGGGTATATTCCTAAAATCCTAGTTTTTATGGATCATAGGGATGAGAAATGTTTATGGAGATGACGGAATTGATACCAATGAATGGTGGAAAAAATTTAGGGATATTTTTATACATTATTAGGTATTTTAATATTAAAATTTTGGATTAGTGGCCCTGTACATATTTGGTTTTTCGAGTTAGAAAAGAAAACGTCTAATTGGTCTCGGGAGGAACTAGAACAAGTTTACATGGATAAATGGGACACAAATAAGAAAAACATGAGGAAGAATAAGAATACAAGGATAATAGTGAAGAAGAATAATTATCAAAAGAATAAGAAGAATAAAATGTTTATGTTGAAGTTGTTACACATGATTTAGAAGGAAAGACAACAGATCAAGATATGAGTTCAAATAATGCATCTCCAAGGAAGGAAGCTTCAATATTTCAGTTTGAAGGGTGCATTAAAAGGAAAAAGGTAATTTTTTCCATAAACCATAGCAAAAATATGACTTCATCAATATGGATGTAGCTCTATATCTACATGTTCAAGTAAAGCATATTAAGGAAGCTCAAGTGGATGGTAAGCATATTCAATTTTTTGAAGATTTAAAGTTTTCTATGGATAAATATGTTTTAAATTCATATTTTTATACTTTAGATATGGATGGTATGAATATTTTTCTTTTCTAAGCCATCATATTATGCATTAAATCCATTACCACATCACTATTATATCTTATATTAAATCCTTATCCTAAGTCTTATTTCTCTCCATTATAGTTATTCATAAATATTATTCTACGTTTTAAAATCCTATTTTATCCTCTCCTAAACCACTCAAACAACTTACAAAATAAAATCAAATAAAAAAAAAAATTCAACAACCTCTCAAACATTTGACAACCACCTTGACCCGTATAACCTCTCCACAACCCATATCCTTTAACAAAAAATAAGAATCTTGATTTGGGAGGTTGTTACAACATTTTTCTCATGTCTCCCGAATCACGGGAATTCTACCCAATTTCCAATAATTCTCCGTTGTTAACATAATCCTATATAAACATGTCTCAAGCCTTCATTCAAGGTTAGCTTCTCCCATCCCGACTTACTAGTGAGATGTTCCTCTCACATTGTAACCTTCTCACAAAGGTAGTGTTATCCAAAATGAGCCCCTTGCACATTTTGTGGCTAACTCCCTTCATTCTTCCCTCCCTTGTGCCTCAGTCATAATTTTTTACTTTTCAGGCACTCAAGACCTTCTGGAAATGGCACCATTAGATAGAGATTTTCTCAACTTTCCAGAAAGGTAAAGTTTTCCTCCTAACTCCATGTATTTTTGAAGTTATGGCTCGGCAGAGATTTTGTGGGAAATTTTCCCCTGAAAAGCCCGAGCCAATAAGATGAGGCCATGTGTCCTCGGGAGGGCGGAAGGCGAGAGGTAAACTTGGAATTTTTACCAAGTGTTTGGCAAGTTTTCAAAAGGAATTTTTTTCCCAAAGTCCCACCAACGGTGGATGCTGCCACGTGTCCAGGAGGGGAGAAATTAGGAAAATTTCCTAAGGGTTGACACAAAAAAAATTTCCGACGACAGGCCCGCATCCAATCACATTGTGCCACGTGTCTCTAGAGGAAAGGAGTGGCGGAGGGCGGAGGTAAAATTGAAAATTTGGTGAAGTGTTTTGGAAAGAGGAAAGGAGGAATTTTTTCCTGAAGGCCCGCATCAAATGGGAGCTCGTAATGTGTCTTGTCGAGGCGTCGGACCTTGGCCACCTTGGGGAGAAATTGGGAATTTTCTCAAAGGATAGCACAAGAGACGTTTTTCGCTCCCATGGCCCACGATGAATCAAAACCACCACATGTTTTCAACCTGGTAGAGCACAGGAGAAATTGGGATTTTTTTCCTAAGAAAATTCAAAGAAAAATTTCAAAGGAAAAGCTTGCCCCCAAAATGCAAGCCAATGGGATCGTGCCACGTGTCCATGTGGCGGTAAAAAATGCAAGACAGGCCCACAGGGAAAAATGGCAAAGAAATCCCACGTCCAATGGGGTTTTGCCATGTGTCCAAGTTAGGAAAATGGTCAACAGCAACGGAAAATTTAAAAGAAGATGCCCGCAGTGAATCACATCTTGCCACGTGTCCTCAGGTCATCGGCCTGGCAGAGAATTTTTGGAAAATTTTCCAATGGCCAAAACAGTGGAAAATGAAGCACAGAGGGCCCGTATCCAATCAAATCATGCCACGTGGCACCAAGAGCGGTGGAGCATGGAGATTTTTGGGAAATTTTCCCAAATGTAAAAAAGTGGGAAAATTTCAAAATTTTGGCCCGCCAACTGTTTTGGCCCTGTTTTGCCCTAAATTTTCAAACGACCATAACTTTCGATCCAGAGCTCGAGTTTTTCACGTTCTTTATATCAATGGAAATCTGGTGAAATTCTCTACATGATTCTGGGGTCAATTTTGTATTTTGATGGAGTTTAGAGAGAAAATTGAAAAAATGCCTCTGGCATGTGGTAATGAACAGAAATGATGTTTCAACCACCATTTTTAATGAAGAATGGCTCGCATTCTCTCCCAGCATGGTGAAAAATGTTAGGGAATGGACCTGTAAGGATGCCCATGTTGTTTTATTGTATTTTGGTTGGTGGTTGAAGCTCCTCCCATGTTTTCCCACATTTCTCTCTCTTGGGTTCAGTTTTTGCATGTTAAAAGCGATTTGGCTCGTTTTTGGGGGGTTGGACATTTTCATGTTTTGCAGGCTCCCTTTTTCACCTTGAAAAGTGATTTTATGGAAAATAAAACCTCTTCCAAGACTCGTAACCTATTTTCGCCTCAAATATGTTGTAATGCATGTGTTACGATATTGGAAATGACAATGCAAGCTCTGTGAATGAGTTTCAATCCTCTATTTGTGTTGTTTGCTTCATTTCGACCTTTCATTACATTTCATATGCTTTTGCATGATGTTTTGTTCCATTTCTATGATATGTGTCTATTTGTATAAGTACAGAATGTTCACCACTCCTTTGGTGTATCACCTCATTAGTCTTAGTTTTATTTCTTTTACATTCTCTATCTCTGTCCCCTTGGAATTTAGAGTAGGATTTCAAGTTTAACCTCTGCAACTAAAAATAATACACCTAATCGGAGGAGTTGAGGAACCATCCTTAACCTAGAGATTATTTTCCTATCTTTACAATACCACACTTGGGGAAAATATTCAATGTTGTGCAATCACACTGGATGTCCAAAATGTCAAACTAGAAATCCGATCAGCACCCGGGGTTGCTGCTAATTTGCACCAATAGTTTTGGCATACCGGTGTGACCCTAGAGGTCTTCATCTTCATTGCAAAAAAATTGATGTGCATTTGTTGCAAGTTTCTTGCTTAAAGGAGCCCCTAATTGCACATCTGGTGACTACAAGGAAGAAGAATCAGCTGGTTTTAGTAGTGCAGACCTGAAAACTCATGAGAAGAATCACCACAAGGTCAAGAGTTAGAGAAGAAGAGGTGTTGTTTGAGTATCTACAATTATCTCCAAGAAGAAGGCAAAGAGGGAGGAGAATTCAAAGGTATCCATCTCCACCAAACAGAACTCTATCAACTCCTCCACCTAGTAGGCCTTTCATTCAATCAACAAGGGTTCTAAGGCCAATCAGAATGGCACAACACAACCCCTATGTCAATTTTACTAGTATCAGCCCATTTGCTCTCAATGCACAAAATCCAATCCCAGTTGTAGCATTGAATAACATTCCATACTTTCTTGGAGAGAATCGGACCACTCACGGTGATCATGTCAAGGATATTGCTAATATTTGTACAATCCATGAGATTAATGAGATGTAATTGCTGTCAAACTACGCATCTTCATTCAAAGGAAAGCTTTGCAATGGTTCAGGATTCTTGTCTCGAGTTCTATCCAAAATTGGAACAAGCGTGTGTATAGCCCTCCATGAGCGAGTTTGGAGAAAAGGGAGACAACTTGTCCCTTTTGGAACAGTTGACAACCATCAAGAGAGCTCCCAATGAGTAGCTGACTGACTTCAACTTCAGGTTTCAAATGACTTGGGAGAGAATTCCAGTGGCAGTAAGGCCAATAGTAGAAGGTGCTTTTATATATTACCTTAAAGTTCTAAATTATGATATTTCTATGTTAATTCAATCCATGGGGGGCACAACTATCCCTGTTGCTTATAGCATTGCCATTAGAGCTGAAAATTGTTTGATTCAAGCTAGCAAGCTAGCTCCTAGGCCTCCAATGCCATTGTATCAAAGTATAGAAAACCCAAGTACTAGTCAAGTGCCTATTCTAGCTCCCATTCCCACTCCTAGAAATTAGAATTCAAGTGAAACTTATACTTCATCTTTTAGTGCCTCAAATGAACTCCAAGAAGTCATGAAGCAATTACAAAATTTAGGCAATGATCTGGTTACTCTCGAGAGGCAGCAAACCCAAGGTTTTAGACCTTCTTTCTAGCCTCAAGCTCAGCCTAACAGGTAGCCATACCAGCCTCAAAGACCACCCAATCCAGTTGTAAATCAAAATAAAGCAAGACCTCATGCCAACAGACCATTTCAGCCCTATAATCCCAATGCTACATCTGCCTCTAAAGTAATAGTGCCAGTGTAAAACAACATAGCTCAAGAGTATGATTGGTGTTTCCCATGCAATGAACCTCATAACCAGTCTATGTGTTTCAACGGTGCCTTAAATCAAGCATTAATGGTGACAACAATTGGTGTGGAGGGTGAAGGGAGTCAAGGAAATAACCAACAACAAGAAACATTCTAGCAACAATCAGCTCCAAATGATACCACACTTGTAAACTGGCAGGCAGAAGATTTTTGTGGCATGAATCAAACAATCTCCCAAAGTGTTGCAGCCAACACAAGGTCAAAAAGGAGAAATTTGGGTGAAGAAAAACCATTGGCTCCAAGTAATTCACAACCTTATACCACTCCAAAAATTATTGGTAAACAAAATGCAGTTCCAAACACGCAAGGGCTGCCTAAAACAGCTCCTAGGCCAACTCAAATGCCAGTTGTTGCTGCCCATGTGCAAGGAATGAATGTATAGGCCAAGGGACAACAAAGAGATGCTTCATCTCCATTCAACATCATTAATCATATTAAGAAGACAAATGTAAACATATCAATGTGGGAATCACTATCCATCCCAGGCCAAAGAGATTTGCTACAAGCTACCATGAAGGACTGGTCAACTTCAAATCAGCAAGTCCAAATGCAAGAGAAGGTACTCACAAATGCTACCCATCCTGAGGGGAATCATGGAGGACAACAAGGTAAAATGTTGAAGCCCCCTCCATTCTATGTTTCATTGATCATTGGAAACCATTTAGTACACAATTGCATGATTGATTCGGAGCAAGTAGTTCAGTAATGCCCAAGCAAATAGCTGATCAGTTGGGGATTCAATATGAATTCATATCCAAAGGGGTAGTGCAATTGGATGGGACAGTAGTAACAATAGTTGGAGTGATTAAAAACTTGAGTCTTACCTTGCATGCATGCCCCAACGTTGTTGTTTTGCAAGATGTCTTGGTAATAGACCTTCCACCACACTTTGACCTATGTTTTTCAAGGGATTGCACAACCAAGATTGGAGGTTATTTATCTCATTGATTGGTCACACATGTTGTTTAGAACAAAATATGGAACTAAAGCCATAATCAGTCTGAACCTATTGCAAACTTTCACATTGAGCCTCACACTCCAAGCCAAATCAATACCAATTGTTCATCGTTTGATCAAGAGGATTATCCAAGCACTGATGAAGTTGACACCAAGGTTGGAAGCATCCTAGATCTGACCCTTGATGAATGGGCAAGCAAGGTACATGCTTTTGATCCTTATCAAGAAATAAAAGAATCGAGTTAGGAGTCTATTGCATGCATGAAGAAAATCAGCCTATTCTAGCATCACCAAACCAAACTACAAGGATGATAATGAGGTATGGCGGTTGTTTTTGATGGATCAAGGAGTAGACAAGGTGCAGGAGGGGGAGCTATGCTTGTTTCACCTCAAGGAGTTAAGTATTATTCAACTTTTAGATTTTAGTTTGCATGTTCTAATAACACTGCTGAATATGAAGCTTTGATACAAGGATTACATTGGTCAATCAAAAGAGGAATAAAGAACTTGGAAGTCATTGGTGATCGTGACTTGATCGTCAACCAAGTTAAGGTGCAGCATGCTGTCAAGAATGATCTGCTCAAGTGCTACAAAAATAGGGTGTGGGACCTCATTGAATATTTTGAGGGCTTTGGCATCAAATCCATTCCTAGAAAAGAGAACCAAGCTGCTGACAGGCTTACAACAGTTGGAGCAGCCTTTGATGTTGTTGAAAGCATCCAAAAAGACAAGGTACAACCAAACATCCATGTGATTGTAAGGCCTTCAGTGCCAGACAACAATGTAAGTTGGAAAGTGTTTGAAAGTGATCAACAAATCATCCATTTCTTGTAAGAAGAGGCTGAGTTCTCAGCTAAAAATTAGGAAAATTTAGAGAAGCAGTATGGTGACCAAGTGGTACAACTGAGAACCAACAAACTACCAAAGGGACTTATTACTTTTGAGTCCATTTTCAATCCTAATGATTAGTTTAGGAAGGAGAAAGAAAAAATCCATGTCAAGGGAGAAGATTCGGTGTCCATCTTGGTGGAAGAAGGCAAATCACTCCAAGTTGGTAAAGTGACAACTGAGTGAGAAAGGTATGAGTTCATACAACTTTGTCAAGAATTCCCGATGTTTTTTCTTGGAGCTATGAAGATTTGAAAGGTTTCAATCCTGAGCTAGCTCAATACACCATTGAATTAGATCCAAGTACTAAACCCGTTAGGTAGAAAAAAAGGCCAGTCAATCCACACATGGAGCCTCTCATGAAAAAATAATTGAATAAGTTGATAGAGTCAAGTATCATATTCCCTATCAAGCATTCTAGTTGGGTAGCCAACTTGATTCCAGTTAGGAAAAAGAGTGGAGAAATCAGATTGTGTGTTGACTTCAGAGATTTGAATAGAGCATCTCTCAAGGATCATTATCCACTTCCTTCTATGGAGCAGATTTTACAAGTTGTTTCCGGCTCTGAGAGGTTTTCATTACTTGATGGCTATTCAAGGTACAATCAGATTATGGTGAAAGAAGAGGATCAGTCCAAGATATCCTTTACAACCAAATGGGGAACTTATGCATACGGGACAATGTCATTTGGGCTGTCCAACACTGGAGATACTTTCCAAAGGGCAATAGACATGGCGTTCAAGGATTTGATTAACAACGTGGTGCTGATATATCTTGATGATATCACTATTTTTTCAAAAAATGTAGCAGACCATCTCTTTCATTTGAGACAAGTGTTCCAAAGGTGTAGAAGATTTGGGGTATCCTTGAATCCTAAAAAGTGTATTTTTCTAGCCCATGAAGGAAAGCTCCTTGGCCACATTGTCTCAAGGAAGGATTAGTAATTGATCTAGAAAGAGTTGAAGCCATAAGAGCACTACCATTGCCAAGCCACAAGAAGGCCCTTCAAAGTTTCTTGGGGAGGATAAATTTTGTTCGGAGGTTTGTCCCAAATTTTGCAGCCCTAGTCAAGCCTATCACCAAGATGTTAAAGAAAAGCATAGCTTTCAAATGGACAGCAGAAGGAAAGGAAAGTTTTGAAGCAATCAAAGAAGCCATCTCTCAAGCCCCAACTCTCATTAACCCAGATTTCTCCAAGGATTTCATCCTCTATGCATTTGGGGGTGATGATACTATTTCTGTAATTTTGGTACAGAAAAACAAAGACAATGATGAGCATCCAATTGCTTTCTTCAGCCAAAGCCTAGAGGACTATGAGGTGAGGTATTCTTTCATTGAGAAGCATGTTCTTGTAGTAATCAGGAGCTTGAAGAAGTTCAAGCATCTAGTTTCAAACAACAAGGTTCAATTGTTGGTTTCTCATGTGGGAGTTAAAGAATTCCTCCTCAACAAAGACTGAATGAAAAGAGAGCAGGTTGGATTACTTGTGTCATGGAATATGAAATTGAGATCAAAGTCACCAAGTTGGTCAGAGGAAAAGGATTGTGTGAGCATTTGGTCTTGAATAAACACAAGGAAGCATGCAATGAGAAGGAGGTTGTTTTGGCGTTGCAAGACGTCCATGAGAAAAGTAGCACTCAAAAGGAAAATAATGGTGTCCTCACTCCTTGCTGGACCCAAGACATAATGCACTTCCTAAACAGGTATATGTCCTCTAGAGATGAACAAGACCAAAAGAAGACACTTCAGACACAGCTGTCCCATATGCCCTTGTTGATGGTGTTTTGTTCAAAAAGGATGCAAATGGAATGTTTTTGAGATGCATTAGTACAAATTAGATTCACAAGGTGTTGGAAGAGTTCCATGGTGGATCGGTGGTGGTCATTTTGCACCGAGAGTGACAACTCGAAGATCATGAGGGCTGGCTATTATTGGCCCAAGATTTTTGGTGATTATTATGCATGGATCAAGAGGTGCATGAATTCTACATTCTTCACGAGTAAGGAGAGGATATCCACCCTTCGGTTGCATCTAATTTCAGTTGACCAGCCATTCATGCAATGGGGTTTGGACTTCATTGGATTCATTAATCCAAATTCAAGCCAAGTGCACAAATGGATTCTAACAGTAACAGATTACTTAACCAAATGGTCAAGCAAAGAGTAGCACTCAAGGAAGCAAATGAATCTAACATCCTAGACTTCTATGAGGGAATAGCAACCAGATTTGGCATACCTACGACAATAATATCGAGATAATGCATTGGCATTCATTGGGTCCAAGGTGGCCTGAATGGGCTGTCAAGAATGGGATATTCCTAAGCACTTCATCAAATTATTACCCTCGGGGTAATGGCCAAGCTGAATCCACAAACAAGGACTTGTTAAGGATCATTAGGAGGACTCTTGATGAGAATCAAAGGTCTTGGCATACTTGAGTTGAAATCAGCCTTATAGGCTGATAGGATAACTCCTAAGAGATCTATAGGTAATTCTCCATTCAAGCTTGTTTATGGAAGAGAGGCAATTTTGCCCATGTCACTTGAGTTGCCAACATTGGAACTCATGAAACTTGATTAGAGTTGTTAGATTTTGAGCCCATGGAGGTTAGATATGCAGAATTGATGGAGCTCCAAGAAATTAGAAATCAGGCATCCCAAGCAATGGAGAGGGATCAAGCTTTGATAAAGAAGACCTTTGATAGAAAGGCCATGGATAGATCTTTCCAAGTTGGAGATCTAGTGTTAAAATGGGATGCAGACAAAGAAAAACTAGGGAGGCATTCAAAATTTTATGCCATTTGGAGTGGCCCATACATGGTCACAAAGTGTAAGGAAAGCAATGCCTTCTAATTATCTACATTAGATGGTGAAGAATTATAGATTCCAGTCAATGGAATCCATCTGAAGCATTGCTACTAAAGGAAATTCTCCACCTTGTACATATTAGCTTAGGTTTTCATTCCTCCAAGTGCTTATGCACATTGTTTGTTGTAGATTAGCTTCACTTTCCCTAAGTGCTTTGGCACAAGCTTGTTGTTCTAGAAATGTGTTTTGTAGGCCTTGCTCCATCAGATGGTGTTCTACCTTCCATCTTCCTCCTTGCAGTGTTCTAATCAGTTGGGGTACCAAGCAGAGAATTTAATGACTCCATGCCCAATGGATTGTTTCAGGTAACTGGTAACTTCATCCAGCAGGCAGATGACCCCTCTGAGTCCCCAAAAATGTTATCCAAAATGAGCCCCTTGCACATTTTGTGGAAAACTTCCTTCATTCTTCCCTCCCTTGTGCCGCAGTCATAATTTTTTACTTTTTAGGCACTTAATACCTTCTGGAAATGGCACCATTGGATAGAGATTTTTCTCAGCTTTCCAGAAAGGTAAAGTTTTCCTCCTAACTCCATGTATTTTTGAAGTTATGGCTCGATGGAGATTTTGTGGAAAATTTCCCCTGAAAAGCCTGAGCCAATAAGATGAGGCCACGTGTCCTCGGGAGGGCGGAAGGTGGAGGTAAACTTGGAATTTTTACCAAGTGTTCAGCAAGTTTTCAAAAGGAATTTTTCACCCCAAAGGCCCACCGATGAATTGGATGCTGCCATGTGTCCAGGAGGGGAGAAATTAGGAAAAATTCCTAAGGGTTGACACAAGAAAAATTTCCAAAGACAGCCCGCATCCAATCACATTGTGCCATGTGTCTCTAGAGGAAAGGAGTGGTGGAAGGCGGAGGTAAAATTGAAAATTTGGTGAAGTGTTTTGGTAAGAGGAAAGGAGGAATTTTCACCCGAATGCCCGCATCAAATGGGAGCTCACCACGTGTCTTGTCAAGGGTGTCAGACCTTCGGCCGCCAGGGAGAAATTGGGAATTTTCTCAAAGGATAGCGCAAGAGAAGTTTTCACCCTCATGACCCGCAACGAATCAAAACCTGCCACATGTTTTCAACTAGTGGAGCATGGAAGAAATTCAGAGATTTTTTCCCAAGAAAAATCAAAGAAAAATTTCAAAGGAAAAGATCACCCCAAAACGCGAGCCAATGGGATCGTGCCATGTGTCCATGTGGTGGAATAAAATGCAAAGCAGGCCCACAGGTAAAAATGGTAGAGAAATCCTACATCCAATGGGGTTTTTCCATGTGTCCAAGTCAGGAAAATGGTCAACAGCGATGGAAAATTTAAAAGAAGATGCCCGCGGTGAATCACATCTTGCCATGTGTCCTCAGGTCATCGGCCGACGGAGAATTTTTTTGAAAATTTTCCAATGGCCAAAACAATGGAAAATGAAGCACAGACGGCCCATATCCAATCAAATCATGCCACGTGGCACCAAGAGCGGTGGAGCGTGGAGATTTTTGGGAAATTTCCCAAATGCAAAAAAGTGGGAAAATTTCAAAATTTTGGCCCGCCAACCCGTTTTGGCCCTGTTTTGCCCTAAATTTTCAAACGACCATAACTTTCGATCTAGAGCTCGGTTTTCACGTTCTTTATATCAATGGAAAGCTAGTGAAATTATCTACATGATTCTAGGGTAAATTTTGTATTTTGATGGATTTTAGAGAGATAAAATTGAAAAAAATTCCTCTGGCATGTGGTAATGAAGAGAAATGATGTTTCAGCCACCATTTTTAATGAAGAATGGCTCACATTCTCTCTCAGCATGGTGAAAAATGTCAGGGAATGGACCTATAAGGATGCCCATGCTGTTTTATTGTATATTGGTTGGTGGTTGAATCTCCTCCCACATTTTCCCACATTTCTCTCTCTTGGGTTCGGTTTTTGCATGTTAAAAGCCAGATTTGGCTCGTTTTTAGGGGGTTGGACATTTTCATGTTTTGCAAGCTCCCTTTTTCACCTTGAAAAGTGATTTTGTGGAAAATCAAACCTCTTCCAAGACTGTAACCTATTTTCTGCCTCTCAGATGTTGTAATGCATGTGTTTTGATATTGGAAATGACAATGCAAGCTCTGTGAATGAGTTTCAATCCTTTGTTTGTGTTGTTTGCTTCATTTCTAACCTTTCATTACATTTCATCAGCTTGTGCATGATGTTTTGTTGCATTTCTATGATCTGTGTCTATTTGCAGAAGTAAATAATGTTCACCACTCCTTTGGTGTATCACCTCATTAGTCTTAGTTTTATTTCTTTTGCATTCTCTATCTCTGTCCCCTTGGAATTTAGAGTAGGATTTTGAGTTTAAACCTCTGCAACTGCAAATAATACACCTGATCAGAGGAGTTGAGGAACCAGCCTCTAACCTGAGAGATTCTTTTCCCATCTTTACAAGCCCACACTTGGGGAAAAGATTCAATGTTGTGCAATCACACTAGATGTCCAAAATGTCAAACTAGAAATATGATCGCATCCGGGGTGTTGTTGATTTGCACCAACAGGTAGATATCATCACAACAACAATAAAAGCATCAAAAATCTCTTCTTCAACATTTGGATGTCGTTCAAACATCCGGAAGAAAGTCATTAATTCTTTGACATCTAAAATTGTTTGGCCACGAAATTGACTAAGTCCCAAGGAAGAATTTAGTGTGCGCGGGAGGCAAGAAAGAAGGAATGCGCTTAGGAAAGGTGTGTGGTAGAAGAGGTTGGCATGCATGGGAGAAGGAAGGTTTGGGGACTTATCCATATTTTGAAGGATTTTTCATAGGAGAAACACATGAAAATCATGATTAGGCATGTTGAATGGATAAGGTGCCAACCTAGAGCCTTGGAGGTCAAGAAAAGAATATTCCACGTAAGGGATATTCTAGGAATGATCATTACGGGTAGTGGAGGAATTTTCAAGATGGCATAGGCATTCGACCATGGAGGACCACACTTCCACTTGGCATATGATCTTCTCATGAAGGAAACCAAGGTGGTGCATCTAAATCCTATTTAAAGGAGTGCTTGGGTTTGAAATAAGGAGGAGAAGAGGGTGAGAACAAAATGCTATGGAAATTAAGGGTTAATGAGGGTTTTTAAGAATATTATGCATGGATTTGGGTATGAACAAGGGTTGTAATGGGTATAATAGCTAAGAACTCTCTCTTTATAGAGTATTTTGGTAGGGTTTAAAATAATATGCCTTGATGTATTCGATCTGTATGACCCTCGTGATGCAATGGATCCATTATAAATGTTTATAAATCAATATATGGTGTGTGATTTTGGTTATGCATACTCAAAAGTGTAAAACCTTATGTTCTTCATATTATCTTGAGTCACATCTATTTTCTTTATGTTTATTTATAATGTTCATTTCCATTTATGATGCATCTTTACACGGATATGTTGTTTGTATCTTCTATTTTGAGTGGATGTCTATGTTTCCATTTTGTAACCCATTCTTCATCAATGGTAGACCATCCTCGTGAAGCTCACATAAAGGAGGGTCTTAGTGCCCACATTCTCTTTGGGGAGCACTCAGCACATGCTTGGTGATATGACGATGTGCTTAGGGAAGAAATAAGGTATATGAAGAAATGACTACATTTTGGTTCCATTGTCGGGACCTCTTTTCAAAGTTGTGAGAATGGGGTGTAATTATGAAGCACTTTACCTTGGAAAATGTTGAATCCTGACTTAAAAGCATGGAGGATGAGTTTTCTTAGAGGTTCAATACTAGATCTGAGTTTGATGCATGAAAATGGGTGGAGGAGAACCTGTATCATGAACTCTATGAGACATTCTTGTTGTTTCCAGTGGAGATTTGTATGAATGACTCTCAGCATATGCATCAAGGAAAAGTTGGTATTATAGACCTCATGTTTGGACCTAGGAGGAATATCATCAATTCCATGATGTTGATCTAACATGGCCTCATGTTGTTGATCACTGGTGGAGTAGAGTGCTAACTAGTTATAGCATGGAATATGTTATTTCTACATATTCTTATCAGGAGATTGTTGATTTTGAGTTATTGAGGGATCCTAGAGGATAATTCTTGCATGTTATTCCACTAGATATCAAGATCCTAGTTATTACTGTGAGTTTGGAATCCTTTCCCATGGTTGGCTAAACTTCGCTAGGCATAGGGCATGGAAACTAGCGTGGTAGAGGGTGGCAAAATTTGTGGTGGAAATGGAGAGGGAGGAGAAGTGGATCAAGTATAATGAAGCTCGGGAGAGGGATTTGGAAAGATAATGTGAAGATGAAGGAGTGATGGATTTATTGAGGAAGAAATTGCGGGAAGGATTTGAGGTTCATGCGGAGGACATGGAACCTGAGTGTCTGAGCTACCCCATCTTGGCAAGCATGGAAGAGAAACCCCCTCAGATTTTGGAGAGAGCTCATCATATGAAGAAAGGAGGAGAGTTGTAGGCACACATCTTAACCCACATGGTGACCAGACCCTTGTGCTTAGTTTTCTAGTTCCTGAGATAAGTTTTGATAATCCAGTTAGTATCGGTATTGGTAGTCGAGTGACACCTAGGAGGTATACATTTTCATTTGGTAAATTTATGGTTGCACATTCATTTCTTGTATCCGAGTTATCTTGTCTAGTACAACATTTGGTCAAGGTGTGGGTTCACAAGGTTTGAGTATTACATCTAGAAGTGGCATGGGAAACACATATGGGAGTGGTTTGGTATCACAGACTATCAGCACGTAGTTTAGCGTGACGGTGGGGTCAAAGGGTGCTATTGTGTTAGGAACCTTACCTATGACAAGAGGAGGATCTGGTGGATTTGGAGGAGTTATCACTAGTGGATCTAGTGCTTCTGGTGGTGGAGGTAACACTAGAGGGAATCAAGGTCTTGGATCTAGCAGATAAGGTCCACAACACCATCAATAGGTGTTTTATGAGATTTCACTCCACTTACCTAATTACAAGGGTGTTGAGGATGTCGCAGAACATGTATACAAGTGTGATTTGTAATGGATCATGAAGTGAATCGCTTCCCTAAAGTGGAAATCAAGTCATTTTACAACCACATTGCAAGGGCATGCACATAGCTAGTACAGGAAGTATGACCCACACTAGACAGTGGTGGATTACATTGCGCTACATAATACCTTTTTGATGGAGTTCCACATACCTAAGTTTGAACAAAAAAGCATTAGCACATTGAAGGAGATTCAACAAGGAATGGAGGAGAGTGTACAAGAGTATGATGCACATTTCAAGACTCTCCTACCCAAGTTGTCTTATGACATTCACCCTTCGTAGTATACTCAATGGTTTTTTAGAGGAATGATCACAATGTTTAGGAGGGCTCTTTCATAGAAGACTTTCACAAATCCACACAAGGCCTTGGAGGCTACCTTACATGATGATGTAGTAAGAAGTGTTGATACATGAGTTAGTCCATTCCTAGAAGCCCAAATTGCTGCAATGGAGAAATTGTCTGCAAACTTGGATCATGAGACTTACAGTGGGCTATGGTGTACGAATTGTGAAGTAGAGGGTCATACAAAGGAAAATTTCCTTGAAGGTTGGTTCATACCATATCATTGGACTATGATATTTTCCACAAAGATCATGATGTAAGTAGGTATCCACTACTACAACACACGATATGGAATAATGTGTCTTGTTATTGTAAAATTTGCACCTCTACTACTCATGACACTAAGGATTGTAGATTGATTGACCAGATACATGATGTCATTGATACTAGTGTGCATTAGACCAGCATTGTCAATAGTTCCAAGGATGATGGTTGTCATTATGAAGGGCACGTGGATGGAGGAGGTCGAGGTAGAGGATTTTGAGGAGGATTTAGAGGTTGTGGCAATCACGGGGGCAGAAGGAGTGAATTCCCTTGGGAACCTACTATAACTATGGATCTACATAACATTACAAGTGCAAGTGTCATGATTTGTTGTAGTGCTCTTAGTGTGGGAAAAAGTACAAGTATGAGGAATGCCCGGAATTGTTTGAACACATGAGACAAAATAAGTGGAAGGATAAGGCACTGGGATGGTGAGCACAAAGTGTGATGATCAACATTGGATGCCAAGGGTGGCACATAAGTCAAATTTATAACTGTAATGGTGACGATGTGATTTGAGGTTACGCACATTGGGAGATACCAAAGAAGAGACCATTGATTACAAGAGAAGAAGTGGTATATGGGAAGTACCTAAACACTATGCACCAAATGGAAGTGTATCAGGAAACCATGGATGTTATTCAAAGCCTGAGGGAGATAAAATTCCTAAAGGATAAATTGTGGCAGTTAGAGAAGAAGAAGAGTGTTGAGGCTCCACAGAAAGATATAGATGAAGTCAGGGAAGTATGTAAGATGCTGAGACAAGAGAATATCATCCGTCTATTAGGAGAGCGTGTAAGGGGAAAAGTACCAAGTTCCATAAGAGAGTGTGAGATGTAGGTTTTGCATGCTAATCTACCTCCTCACAATCTTGACTATGATAAAGATATTAGTTTGAATTTAGTTGTTGATGGATAACTCCTAAGTAATATTCTTATTTACAGTGCGAAGTTAATGTTCTTGCCTTGAATACATGGAATAAAATGGGAAGGCCTTGATTATAGCCATCTTCAAATGTGTCTTATATGCCTAAAAAGAAAAAGACAATTCCCATTGGTGTCTTAAAGGATGTTGTTATCACTATCCAAGGGGTGAAATTCATTGAAGACTTAGAAGTATTGGTGCTTCTGAGATGGACAACTTTCCCAGTGTTATTTGGGCACCCTTGGTGCTATAAGAACAATGTTGATTTACATTTCAATAAGGGGTATACAATTTTTGAGAACAAGGAAGAACGTGTTATAATTCCTTTGATGGATGGAAAGTCGGCGCCCTATAATGAGCCCTTGGGAGAAGAATACCTAGATAGAATCTATGTGCGCACTATAAAGGACCCTGAGGTTGTGTAA
The DNA here is from genome assembly GCA_018340775.1 of Taxus wallichiana var. yunnanensis. NCBI lineage: Eukaryota > Viridiplantae > Streptophyta > Pinopsida > Cupressales > Taxaceae > Taxus > Taxus wallichiana. Next base: position 87,266,040 of record CM031244.1, on the reverse strand, counting down.
CCAATAAAAGAAAGTGTTATTTAGTGGTAAAATACTCAATCTATAAGTGATACAACTAGTGTGTCATGTGACAATTGGGCACATGGGACATATGAGTTAGTCAGAAGGAAGTTAAGAGGCTCTGTGATGAGAGTAACAAAGGCACACTCAGTCAAGCGCTTGGGAGGAAAAAAGTTACCAAGTTACACTGGGGGAGCCAATCCTAATGTTTTCCTATAAGCAATGGAGACCTAGTGGAGATGTGAGATTGAAAGGAGAAGTATTATTAGCTATACTTTTCTTGAGACTACAACACGTTGGTGGGTGACCCATCGAGATAACCTTCTAGAGTGGCACAAGGTGAGAATCATGTTCTCTATTAGGTTTCTTTAAATAAATGCACCTATTGCTATACAAGACTATCATGGGAAGGAACCCACCTCGTTTCATGTCCAGGCATGTGAGAAGGCTGGATGGAAGGCGTGGAAGCCTTTCCTCCATATTTATGGGTGCATAATATTTACTCCACCTTACAAGGCTATGTGCATGCATGGTACATTCATTTAGAGTTGTCTTTATCGAGAAAGGAAAGCTGGTAGGAGTTGATAATAGATATACTTCAAGATTTTGAGTCTCGAAGTACTAATCCATCGAGTGGATAAGGCACGTAGGTTGTTAAATTCCTAACTATGGGAGATAGTTCCATGGCAGAAGACAAAGTACTAGATTTATTGGGTGAACTTGGCATGGAAGCACGATTCAATGAGGAAGAATAAAAGGAGGTATAACTTTAGCATGCATGCATGGAAAAGGAAAAAGGAAATTTGGTCTACATGATAGATGGTTAAGAGGTGGAAAACTTGTATGTTAACCATATTATTGGTACACGCAAGGTTATGGATATTGTTGATGAGAAATCACAAGCCTATCATAAACCCCTAAAAACCAAGAAGGTTAACATTGGTTTGGAGGTGAAACCTAAAGAAGCTACTATTGGAGATTACTGGATGGAAAGGGAGGTTTCAAAGATTATTGATTATTGCATGAATTTCAATATTTTTTTTTCCGCAGAGGTACCATGATCTTAAAGGAGTTCAACATTCCTTGGGAGAAATGAAGATCAAGTTAAAGGAAGGTTTGCACCCAATTCAGAAGAGACCTTATCAAATGAATCTAAATCTATGAGTTAAGGTAAACAAGGAGATTAACAAGATGATCACATCAAGCATCATTGAAGCTATTGAGGAATCAAAATGGATAATTCCTATGGTCATCGGCATTAGGAAGGATGTGAGGATAAGGATCTACATTGATTATAGGGATTTGAATGCGGTGTGTGTCGGTGATCCTTTTTATCCCCCTTCACTAAGGAGATCCTAGAAGGAGTATCTAGGCACAAGATCTATTCTTTCACAGATGGATTCTTAGGATATCATCGAGTTAGGATTGCAAAGGAGGACCAATAAAAAAACTTTCACCACTAAATGGGGAATTTTTTGTTGGTGTGTGTGACATGCCTAGTTATCATCCACATCACTTGGTGATTCATCTCACCTTGCGAGAGTCATAGGTCTTAGGAATTCAAATGACAAGTGTCAAATTATGTCATAGAATTTGTCATTGTCATTTGCGCCAATGCGTCATAGGAGTTACATTCCTTATTTGGAATTATAACTCCTCCTTTATTGGCATCATATGTGTCAGTCACGTCATATGCATCAGTTGCATGATTAATATTATTTCCTTGTTTAGGCATGGGGGTTACACAACACCCCTATTTTTACTTCCTTTTTTCGATCTATGAGTATGAGCAAACTGTTTTCTTATTTACATATTCTTTCCATTGTTTAAATATTTCTCATTGCATTGGAGCTTGACGTTACCATCGGAGTGCAGCTTCATTGTGGTGCATTTTTTCGACACCGGTTCTCGTGAATCCCTCTTTCATGGTATCAGAGCTGGTTTCGGTAAAACATGCACTCTTCATTTATCAATTGCTTATTACTTCTGGTTTCTTCTTATTTCCTTGTGCAAGTTTTCTCGATTATTATTTAGGAATTGTATTGCTCACCTTGTATTGAGTTTTTAGCATGATTGCAAGTTTGAGGGGTTGTTCTTGGTTTGTAGTTTTGGGTTTTCAAGCTTTGCTTGTTTTCTCGATCTTTGACCAACCGCTTCTCTAGGGTTCGCATGCATGTTTTGTGGGCTTCATGATTACAGGTTCAGATTTTGATCACTCTTGCTCATGTTGGACTGTGCACTGGATTCTCATATTTTTACATTGGCCTACGTTGTGCTCATGCCATAACCACCTGCCACTCATGCCTTGGTTGAGAATACTCTTCTGCCATTGTGCATTATTCAACTCTTGCTCGTCGTATTGCCTACAATAGCTTGGTTGTGCATGGTCTTGGCCCTCTCGAGTTTTGCATTGGGTTTGCATTTGAAGCCTAGGCTCGCTTAATGTGTAACAAAGATCCAACAAACAGTACAAGCACACATGTTTTTCCACTTTGTTAAACCAAGCTTCCCTACCTTGCAACTTGATCTCTACATGGGTTTGATATTTGTCTTTGGCCTGCATTTCCTACTTCTTCGAGGCTCCATTTGGTAGTCGACTCTCTTTGGAGCATGTGTTGATCGACGTCTTCACCCTCTGCCTTGTCCCCACTTTTTGTTGTCTTGTTGGCTTGCTCGTTGCTCATTCTACCTTCCCTTGTTCTTCTCGGCTTTGGATTCTCCCATCTTCGAGACTCAACTCATCTTGTGGCACTTCGTCTCGCATCCCTCCTACTTTGCTAGTTCATTCAGTTGTCCCTAGAATCTTGTTGATTGCTTGGCCGTTAAATGACCACAGCAGCTGTTATACTCTGTGGCATTTACTTGGACACATCTCCTTTGGGTTCATTGTCTTCTTTACTCGAACTTGTGGTTGTTCATTGGTTACAAAGACATCTTTACCTTTGTACGGTCGTTTCTAGCTTTGCCATTACCATTTTCCTGCGCTCTATCTATGCATGGTGGTTACAATCAGCACGTGGCCTCAACCCTATCTTGGCAATCATTCACCAACTTGTATGTGGCTTCACTCTAGTCAACTCTAAGGGTATGCGTTAAAAACAACTCAGGTTTCATTCAACTGCCGCATGATTACACTTGTCCACATAGCGGTTCTCAAGCTTGGTCAATGTGGGCCCCTTATCCATCTGCTAAAATTGATTATTGGTAAATCAAATCTCTCCTTTTAAATATTTTAAGGTGTAAAATTTTTAATTGGCATTGTAAACCCTTTTTGGGGTATTTTTGCTTGTTTTAATAACCTTCCTTCGAGTGACAAAGACGGAGGGTGAGGTCAGGGTTGGCAGGAGGCTAATCCCCCTCGTAATTAAAACAAAACCTATCTAAAATTCAATTCCATTTCCAATGATCATACATCGACACCCTTTGCATGCGTTTAGGGTAGTTTTTAAATCTATTTGCGAGGCTTATTAGCATTTTTCCATCGATTGCTACGGGAATTGTTTTTACTATAACATTTGACTCATTGCTCAATTTTGAGCACTTATTTAGTCAAAGTTGCATATTTTTTCACACTCTAGTTGATGGGATTATCATTTTTATAAATGCACTATTTTATAAAGTGCCACATTCTGGGGGGTGTCTTTGTATTGCTTAATTCAGCTCATTTTGAGCCTTGTTCTATCCCTTTTATTGCTTATGGACTTGTGAGCGCGTCCGCCACAGTCTTACAATAAAGGGATTCTTTTGTGCAATATGAGACATTGTTTCTCACAAATCCCTCTCTTCCCCTTCTTGTTTTCTCTCATTCTTGTGCTTGCTTGTGGTGTCAATCTGCTGCACCCAACGAACCTTGATTGTTGTCTCCACTATTACACGTTATTACATTGATTGCAAGGTGAGTGACAAACTAGTTCTTGGCACACAGTCACATCTGATTGTAATCAACACACTAAACTATAAAGTGCCAAACTCAGGGGGTGTGATATTGTTCTAGGGTGGTTGTTTCTTTTCTCTCTCCTTCCTTCTGCATCCTTTGGTTCTATCTCTTCATTATGGATATCTCTAAAGTACTGGTGCTCTCACCTTTTAACTTCTTTGAATGGAAATCTAAAATTATATTGGTTTTCAGAAGTAAAGGGTTATACCATGTCGCCATGGGGTTAGAAACTGAACCTAACGATGAACCTAAAAAATCTAAGGGGTTCAACCATTGTGATGAAGCCTTAGGTCTTCTCTATATGTTCGTCTCTCCGACTTGCTCTTCCACATTAAAACTTCCTCGACTCCTGATGCAGCGTGGAAAATGCTCGACAATATGTTTGGGAAACAAGATGAGGTGAGTGCACATGAGTTGGATAAAAATTAATAGGGTTAAATCCTAGTGACTTTAAAAACCTGCAGGCCTTCTTCTCAAAGTTTTTCCACACTAGACTTCTTCTAAAGGAATGGAAAGTGGAAAAGAAATAATTTGAATTGATCTTGTCGATTCTTTCTAAGTTAGTTCCTGAATAATTTTTCTTCATTTCAACTTTCCACACCATGAAATCTACCTTGGGTAGTACTTGGAATATGCCCTCCTTTGATAGTTTTTCATCCCAACTCATTCGAGAACAGGAAAAAATCATTCAAATGGGGACTCTAAAATCCAAGTCACATGCCCTTATGGCGAATAAGGGAAAGAAAAATAAAAAGAAGAAAGAAACAAAGGACCAACCTAAGAAAGAAACCAAGACCAACCAACCCCTAGCTAAGCCCAACACTAACACTTTCACTTCTGAGCCTAAAGCAAAGAAGGAAAATTTTAAATGCTCCTATTGTAAGAAATTTGGTCACGATGAACATCATTATTTTTGGAAACAAATTGATCACTTAACTCATTTACTTTATAAAAAAAAAATAAGTTTTCTGAATCCGTTAAAAAAATGCTCATAAGTGTGATTCTTCTAATGCAAAGGAGTCTATAAATGAAAAGAAGAAAGGTAAGGCCCTCGTAGCTAGATTAGCTCCATCATCAACATAGATTATTGATTTGGTACCTTGCACCACATGGCTTCTTTAGAGGTTGAATTCTCTAGCATTGAACAATTTGTGGAATGTTCCAAATCACGTTGGGTGATGACACTCATGTGTCATTTTCCGGTAATGGATTGGTAGAGATAGAAGGTGGAACATTTAACCAAGTGTTGAGTGTTCCCAATCTCCTATCGGTTTACCAAATCACCCACCTTGGTAAAGGAATGTGAGTGGAATTTGGTCCTAACTCGGTGATTATTCGTGAGCTTAACTCACGACATTATGGTTGAGGGAAAGGTGGATCACCATTCACGGTTGTATACCTTTTCCCACTTCTCTTCTTATTTGACGCCCAATGCCTTACTCACTCATACAAATGAGGTTAGAAAGCTATAGCATGAATGTTTTGGGCATCTAAATTATCATTACCTTGAACAATTGAGCCAAAACGAAATGGTCAATGGGTTACCCTGAGTTAATTTTTCTAAAGGTCTTTGTGAGGGTTGCACCCTCGGAAAGCACCCGAAAAAAACTTTGATAAGGGAAAATCCTAGAGAGCTACTCATCCCTTGGATCTTGTTCATAGTGATGTTTCTGGCCCCTTTCCATCTCCTTCTTTCACTAGAGCTCTATATATACTAACCTTCATTGATGAATTTTCACATTATACTTGGGTATATTTTCTTAAGCTTAAGTCTAAAGTCTTTGAGAATTTTCAAAACTTTAAGGATCTTGCTAAGAAACAAGTGGAACAGTCTATCAAGGTTCTTCGAACCGACAATGGAGGCGAGTATGTGAGTAATAGGTTTGAGGATTTCTACACTTCTAAGGGGATTGCTTTATAGCATACAATTGCTTACAGCCCTTCCCAAAATGGAGTTGCAAAAAGAAAGAACCAAACTTTAAAGGAGATGGCCACTTGTATGGTTCACTCGAAGTCCCTTCCTCCACAGTATTGGGCTGAAGCAATGAATTGTGCTTGTTACATTTAGAATCATGTTCCACATAAGGCAGTAAGAGGGATGACACCCTTTGAAGCCTAGTTTGGACACAAGCCTGATGTTGAGCACTTTCGAGTCTTCAAATCCAAGGCTATGGCTTGGATTCCCAAGAAGAAACGCAAGGCATTGGATCCACAATCCAAACCTTGTATCTTTATCGAGGTATCCTGATGGCATGAAGGGATATCGATTGTTGAACCCTACTACCCATGAGCTCTATATTGAGAGGAGTGTGAATTTTGATGAGTCATCCTTGACTTTGAATTCCATTGAGGTTCTTTTTCCCATTGATTCAAATTCTGACTCATCAGCTGATGATTTTTTTGAGCGAGTTCTCATCTTCCTACTCCTCCTGATCGTAAAACTTTTGAGTCTTCTAATTTTGACAGTAGTGATGATGAGGACTATGTCCCTTCTCACTCGAATGAAGAATCTTCCGACTCTGAGCTTGAACCTTCGAGACCTATTTGGGCTGGAAAACTTTCTAAGAGTCTTTGGAGATTTAGTTGGAGATCCTTCAGATGAGAGACGTACATGCTTGAGTTTCGTTGGACCCCACTCCTTCACCTCTGCTTCTGATCCACCATCTTTCCAAGAAGCTTCTGGGATTCCTAAGTGGGATTCTACTATGGATGAGGAGTATTCCTCACTCATAAATAATGACACTTGGGATCTTACCCCTCTTCCGAAAGGAAGAAAATTCATTCGAGTGTAGGTGGATATATCAAACAAAGTATGGAGCCAATGGAGAAGTCGAGAAGTATAAAGTACAACTTGTAGCTAAGGGTTTCTCCCAAGTAGTTGGGGTTGATTACTCGAAAACCTTTGCTCCGGTTGTGAAGATGACTTCCATTCGACTGACCCTTTCCATTACTACCGCTAACAGATGGGAAGTCCACCAGATGGACGTTAAGAGTGCCTTCCTTCATGGGGACCTAGAGGAAGAGATCTATATGGAACAACCTATGGGTTATGTCCATGATCCATCCCTCGTTTGCAAGTTAAATAAATATCTATACAGCCTTAAAAAATCCCCTCGGGCTTGGTATGCCAAGATGGACTCCTTTTACTTGCATCAGGGTTCTCTCGGTGTCACTCTGACCCAAATGTATATATTCTATGATAGGATGAATCCATGCTTATTCTTGTTCTCTATGTTGATGACTTGTTGATCACGGGTAGCTCTTCCTCTATCATTGATTCTGTGAAGATATCCTTGGCCAAAAATTTCTCCATGTCTGACTTAGGATTGCTTCATTACTTTCTTGGGATCCATATTTCACAATCTGACTCAAGAATTATGATCTCGCACCCTAAGTACTCTCTTGATTTTCTTTCTCAATTTCACATGTCTGATTGCAAGTCCTCACCTACTCCTTTTCTTTCTGGGGTCAAGTTGGTTTATGATTTCTCTTCCCCATGGTTGATGGTACCCTTTATCGACAGTTGGTGGGGAGCTTGATCTACCTTGCTCACACTCATCTAGATCTTTCGTATGTTGTCATGATCATGTCCAGATTTATGTAGGAGCCTCATGAGCTGTATTTAAAAGTAACAAATCAGATCCTTCACTATGTGCATGGCACTCACACCAATAGGATTCATTACTTAGGAGGGAATGAGGTTGACTTGGTTGGATTTACAGACTCAGATTGGGCTAGTGATCTAGATCATCAAAAGTCTACATCGGGATACGATTTCACTCTTGGTTCAGTTCATATCAGTTGGTCTAGCAAGAAGCAGAATAACATTGCCATATCATTGATTGAAGTAGAATATAGAGGAGAAGTTAATGCTGCCATAGAAGCTGTTTGGTTACAGGGTATCTTGACAGAGCTTGGCATCCACTTTTGATGGCCTACCATCATTTCTATTGTGACAACATGAGCACTATCTTGATTTGTAGAAATCTAGTTCAGCATAATCAGATGAATCACATTAAGATTCACATGCACTTCATGTGGGAGATGATATATGAAAACATCATCAACATACAATATGTTCATATAGCTAATCAGGTTGTAGACATATTCACCAAGCCCTTCACTGAGGTGAAGTTTCTTCACTTGCGGTCTCTTCTTGGGGTGAGGTCTACTGTAGCCACCCATCTTCTTTAGGCTATATAGTCCTCCTTCTTCTCCTCTTCTTCTTTCCAGAAAGATGTTGTTTGTATATGGGCACCTTATCAGGCCTTTAGTTGTTGGGCCCCATTGACACATCTTTCTTAGTTGTCTATGGGAGTCTTATTTTTGTTCTGGCTTACCATGACCTCTTCCTCAACTTTGATGAAGGGGGTGTTGGTGTGTGTGACATGCCTAGTCATCATCCACATCACTTGGTGATTCATCTCACCTTGTGAGATTCATAGGTCTTAGGAAGTCAAATGACAAGTGTCAAATTATGTCATAGAATTTTTCATTGTCATTTGCATCAGTGCATCATAGGAGTTACATTCCTTATTTGGAATTGTAACTCCTCCTTTAGTGGCATCATATGCATCAGTCACATCATATGCGTCAATGGTGTCATTGATATTCTTTCCTTTTTTAGGCATGGGGGTTACACAACACCCCTATTTGTACTTCCTTTTTTTGATCTATGAGTATGAGCAGACTTGTTTTCTTATTTGCATATTCTTTCCATTGTTTGAATCTTGCTTATTGCATTGGAGCTTGACGTTACCATCGGAGTGCAACTTCATTGTGGTGCATTGTTTTTGACATCGGTTCTTGTGAATCCCTCTTTCATTTTTTCCATATAGTCATGCCATTGGGTGAATAACGCGCCTCTTGTGTTTTCATGCATTGTGGTTCGAGCATTTGGGACTTCATCCATAAATTTCTACAAGTCTACCTAGATGACTAGATAGTATATGGATTGGTGAGGGACCATTGTGACAACTCGAGGCTGATGTTTGAGATATGTTGGCGATTGAGCACATCTCTCAACATTAAGAAAAAAAAATTCACTACTCCATTTGGCACCACTGTAGGGACATCTTATATTTAAAGAAGGCTTCTTGGTGGATCCTGCCAAAGTTGTCGTTATTGTGGGATTGGGGGAGCCTACCAGCCAAAGTGTGGTGCACAAATTCCTTGGGCATATGGGGTATTACCATAAATTTTTAAGGGTATGCCAAGATTGTCATCTTGTTGGAGGATTTTCTTAAGCACAAAATTAAATTTCATTTTGGAGAGGCACAAGAGATGGTGTTTGACACATTGAAGAATAGGATTATCATCGCGCCCATATTACATTTTTCCTCTTAGAATAAGCCATTCCATGTAAATGTTGATGTTTAGGGATGGTGATTAGAGTAATCTTAGCACAACCTGGAGAGGGAATTGTTGACCATCCCTTGTGCTTTGCTAATAGGAAGCTAACCCCAATAGAACAAAATTATACTACCATGGAGCATGAGGCATTATCAATAATCTACGTGCTACACAAATTACGGAAATATTTGCTAGTGATGCCTTTTATCTTTTACACTGACCACATAACATTAAATTACTTGGTGAATAAGCCCATCTTGTAAGGGCACATATGTAGGTGGGTCTTATTATTTCAGGAGTTTGAGTTTACAGTTGTTGTAAAACCAGTAAGAGTAATTTGGGGCCTAACCATTTATCAAGGATTGACTCAGGAGAGGATGCACAGAGCATTAAGGATACAATGTCATATGCACAACTATTTATATTATAGTGTGTGCCCTCTAACTTGGAAGATATTGTTGTGTTTCTCAAAATAGGTGTGGCACCAGAGGGAATGAAGACATTAGAAAGGAAGCAATTAGCCATACGCATTCACGCGCCTCTACACGTTAATTAGTGGATACTTATACAAGCTAGGTTACGATGAGGTTTTGTGTTGGTGCATGCTTGAGCATGAGTGCACTGCAATCATGGAAGAGGCTCATGGTGGAATTTTAGGATAACACTATGTGGGGAATGCACTGCATACAAGATCCTCTTAGTTGGCCTTTGGTGGGAGATGGTTTACAAGGATGATATTGAATATGGAAAGGCCTTACATCATTACTAGTGCCTTGGTAAACTAGGAAAAAGGGATAAAATGCCATTGAGACCAATAGCTAGTGTTGAACCATTCAAGAAATAGTAATTTGACTTTGTAGGCCCTATTTCACATTTCATGTAAAGTACAAGTTCACAAAGTACATCATTACTTACACCAATTATCTAACACATTGGGCAAAGGCAACACCTATGAGGGATTACACGATGACCACAATATCAAGATTCCTGTGGGAAATATATAATTAGCAGGTATGGGTACCCTTTGAGTTTGACTAGTGACTGAGGTACTCATTTTTAATGAGACCATCAAGATTTTGTTGGCAGAGTTCATGGTGGCTCATCACAAGACTACTCTTTATCACCCTTAGGCTAATGGTACTATTGAGGTATTTAACAAAATATTGATTCATACACTTACCAATATTTTTGATGTTGGGAGGAAATATTGGTATGAAAAAGTCTTAATCGTGTTATGGGCATATAGAACAACTTACAAGAGATTGAACAAAGCCACACCATTCTAATTGGTGTTTGGTATGGAAGCTATTTTTCCGGTAGAATTCATGCTACCCTCAATATGTATCGTGCACATAGGAGGTTTAGTTGATGAACAAGAACTTGAGTAAATAATTTAAAAGTTAATCCAGTTGGATGAGCGACATTCCATAGCATGGTGGAGTCAAAAAATGGAAAAATCTAGGCAGAAGGCATGGCATGATCGTCACATAAGGAATAAACAATTTGAGGTTGGGTAGATGGTTTTACTTTATGATTCTAATTTTCTGCACCATCCTAGGAAGCTCAAGGTCCATTTGTTGGGACCATATTTTATTACCCATATACTTCATTCAGTACTGGATGGAATGTGACTTCTATGTATTTTAATTGAAGTAGGTTGAAGCCCTACTATAAATAAGGCTTCAGGTGTTTGTAAATAAGGCAAGTATTATCGATTAGATTAATATTTCCCTTAATGCTTTCTCCTTCTTTTTATTTCCATTTCTCGTTGTTTTTTTCCTTTTGGTTTCTATTGGGTGCATGTGTGTGTCGATGGCTAATTACATCATCGGGGTGTTATGCACAGAGGATCATGTCTCTTTTTAGTGTGTGGTGGAATATAAAGGGGAAGTGAGTAGGACGCGGTAAGAGTTGGAAGAAGTTCCTAGAGCAATGTTGATGTGGTGGCCGGGTTGTGAATTCAAAGGCACATGGGGTCAAAAGAGCATGTGTAGTAGAGGTGATCATTAGAGGAGATTGGTGTCAAAAGGCTTTGAGAAACCATGTACAAGGGTAAAACATGTAGGAGCAACATGAGGTAGGCAAAGTGGAAAGAACTTGGTCCAAGACATAAAGGAATATTGATTTCGTCATGGGAGAAAGCATGAAGAGTTCTATAAGCGGAGGTAGTTGTGCATCGAAGGTTGCAAAATTTTTCACGTAGGTCTGCATGTGGAGGAAAAGTGTTGGATAGAATGCGCGAGAAGGATGGCGTTGGAAAAATATGACTTTATTGTGTTTATAAGTTGGTTGGTGGCATTGGATTTTGTGAAGAAAAATCAAAAAGCTATAAATATAAGGTCGGGGGTGAGGTATTCTTTCACCTTGCGTTTTGTTATTGAAGAAGTTCTTGTGAAGAAGTTGCAAAGAGTAATGTGCAAAGTTGAAGAAATCGAAGGACTTGTAAACTAGTGTGGAGGAAAAGTGCACAGATGTATGTGGAAGAGTTTGTTTGTGGATTCCCATGGGTGGATACATTGTCTTATGGAAAGGAAGTGCTCCTAGGTTAGGGTTTACAAGCTATGGCATGGTTTTTATGTAAATTTCAGAAGTAGAGATGATGGTTTGAGAATTAATAGAACTTGATGCAAGGGAGAAACTACAAAGGACCAAGAAAGAGAAAAATGACACCAAGGAAAGGATCAAAAACTTCATCGAAGAAGGGAAAGGGCAAGGGAAAAGGAAAATTGACGGTTTCCTCAAAAATCAATGAAGAATGGTATGTAGAGATGTAGTACCTAGATGGTGTGCTGCTAGGGAAAGAGTGGGTGTTGCATACAAGGAAGATGGCCATGATAGATTACAATCATCGCATGGGAACCATAGAAAAGGAGATGACCGTGGAGTTGGTTCGCCTAATGGAAAAAAAGAGGATGTTGTATGGGAAACCCATCTATGATGATGAAGTAAAAGTGAAGTTACAAAAGGTGGGCCTGTAACTTTATGAGTTTCCCTATTTTGGAAAACTGAGTGACTACACCGGTGGTTAATGTCACACGTACATGAGGACTAAATCTATACGGTAGGAAGGTGGATGCGCATAACCACACGGTTGATTTCTAAGTTCACTAGCCTAATCTATGAGGAGAGTCATTGGATGAGGACTTGTGTGATAAGGAAGCCATTAAGAAAATGGTTGAGACATATGATTACAAAAAGGGTGCACAATACTTTGACATCATTGTAATCATTGACCTTGTTATGAGAATGGTCACACCCTTGGTGACAAAGCTGAACGGGTAGGAAAGATGGATGCGAGATAAATAAAAGTTAGTTAAATTTATGTCACAAGATTACAAAGGGCACCATTTTCAACCTCTCATCTTTCATTGTGTATCACATTATTGATGTTGTGCACAATGGGGAGAAGATCATGTTTGGTAATGTCCTCCTTACCATTATCTTTTCATAAATTGGAGTTCTCGATGGGCCAGATAAGTTTGTTTGGGAGTACCTGGATGAGAACCCCTCTCCCGCGAAGAGGTTTGAAGCTTATACTTGTGACACCATGATGACCGCTCATAAGGCACACTGGATAAATGGTATAAATGGATGTGTGATGCATTCAGATCTAAATGGAGGATACCGAGAACAAGTTTCTATGCTAGAGGATGGAGAAGCTAAATTATGCATATACCAATACTTTTGTATGGGCGGGTTTATCTTGATAGATGGTGCTTAGGGTCCTTGGTGTAAGTTACCCTTCTCCTTCACAATGCATTATTTTCAAGGCACAATAAACATTTTTAAGCGGTGAAGAAGCTAATATTTGATCTAAGTTTTGTAGATCAAGATCACCACGAGATGCATTAGAATTTGGTGTATCCTAAAAAGTGCACCTATGTAGAAAAGCATGTATCCCATGACGTACACATGGTAAAATCAGTTTCATTTCCTATTATAAGTAGGATGGTGGAAAGGGTGTATGTGCGGCTAAGGCCCAAGTTTGAGAAGGTTTTTATGTTGAGGATGACACCTTGATCCCTAAGGACCCCTCGGGTGGAAGAAGAAGGTAGTAATTAAGAAGAGAGAATGGGAAGAGACTCCTACAGAGAAGGTGCCAAACACACATACAATGTAAACCATAGGGACGTAAGATTCAAGTGTGGGTTCAACCACCTACATTCGACAGAAGAAGTCTCCCATCTGGAAGGAGTTTCCAAAGAAAGAATAGTCTCCCGGGAGAGAAGAGTCTTGAGAAGGATCGGTCCCTTGTGTTGGAGTCACCAGTGAAGAAAAATCAAAGGGTGGCCTAACATTTGAACTCAAAGAAGACAGATAGCATTAAGGATGATGATTCGAAGAGGAGAATGAAGGAGACAATGAAGAGAATGAGTAAGTTCAGAATCCTACTATGTATAATGTACATGAGTCTGGTGAAGAAGGGGATAAAGAGGAGAAGGAGTATGAGGAGGGCACCCATACCAAAGGAGGAAGTGAGGAGGTAAACATGTGTGATCAGAAGACCCCGACCCCGACCAAGGAGTAGATAGATAACACTATAGAGAGGGAGGTGGTAGGTATTATCCAATAGTTGGTGGAGCACGAAGTAGAGAAAATATTTGAAGAAATGTTGAAGGAAAAATAAGATAGCACAAGTGTAGGAAAGGAGTATGGAAGCATGGGCATAGACCCTAGCTTAGTAGTAAGATTCCCAAAGGCAACACACATAGGTGGGAAGGGAAAAATAGTGACGCAGAACATGCTATGGCTTATCTTAATGATCCAAGGAATTTATTGTGCATGCACTTCCAAAGTACCGTGCCCACCGACTAACTCCTCACTTGGTCTTATTTTGATGAAGAGGGTGCATACCTATGCATGAGGAAGATGTTATCCTGGGCTTTTGATTCCCACATTGATGAGCTCGAGTTCGAGGTAAATTGTGATGCATTGATGAAGACACCATATGCCAAGGGAATAAACCCTCTTGTAAATTCTCATAAATCATCGGATGAGCAAGTTTGCAATGCACTTAACAAAGTATCGGTGGAGGTGGAAGCAATACTCTTTAGCGAGTAAAAGATAGATAAGGGTCATGGAGGAAGAGCTTGAGAAAAATAATGAGGATATCATTGAGAGGGACATGGAGATAAAACAAAAGGAATTGATCAATACGTAGTTAAGGTGTGAATTGAGGGATGAAAAGGTGAAGGTGTAAAAATTCCATAAAAAGATAGAGGCCATTTCAAATTCCATTATCTTACAGCACCCGGACATGGCCCCACCTGAGTAGAAATATGAGTCAACCATGCATTTCTTGGAAGAATTAATGTGTATACCCACCATGGAGAGGCAGCTACTGGCATTAGAATCAGTAGAAGAAGTAATGGAATGTCAAAAGAAGGAAGAAAATTTGAATACTGGGGAGATACTAACTCAGTACTCTGATCTCTTTGCCTTAGTAAAGACTGCAACACAAATGGCATAAGTTGTATATGAAAAATGTGGCGACAAGGACAAAGTAGCAAGCATATTAGTTGCCATCCATGAAGTGGATTTGAAATAATTTCAAGAGAAAAATAAGGGCAATAGGGCAGAGTAGGATAGGATCTTGGCCAAGGTAGAGAAGAAATTAGAGGTGATCAAAACCTTAAGGGTTTCAATTAAAATTAAACTAAAAGAGTTATACCCCCAAGTCACTCGTGGGATGACGCACTGGGAGACCTCAGCAAGAAGATGGAAAAATTGAAGATACATTGAAGGCTAAGGGGGATGAGATGAGTTTTGAAAAAGTTAGTGCGATGGTGGGTGACTTACTTCAGCAAGCGTAGAGTGAGGTGGATGTTTGGGTTAAGATTGAAGCCCCCGTGAAGAAATATTTCCCACTTCTCATGCAGTAGTAGCAATATTCTTCCATTCTTTATTCAATCACAAATTATTCCATTTTCCCTATTATTTATTCTTTGGTGGAAGGGAAGAGTGTTTCCAAGGATAGAAAACATGCATAGTGTGGGGTAATGTTGGGCCCTAAAATTGAATAAGTCTCAAGGAAAAAGTTAGTGCGCGAGGGAGGTAGTAAAGAAGGAAGTTGCTTAGAAAAACACGCAAGGGAAAGGCATGCGGTAGAAGAGGTTGGTGTGTGTGGGAGTAGGAAGGTTTAGGGACTTAGCCATATTTTGAAGGAGTTTTTGCAAGAGAAACATGTGAAAATACCTGAGTAGGTGTGATGAATGGATAAGGTGTCAACATGGAGCCTTGGAGGTTAAGAAAATAATATTGCATGTAAGGAATATTCCTAGGATGATCATTACAGGTAGTGGAGGAATTTGCAAGATGGCATAGGCATTCAACCATGGAGGACCACACTTCCACTTGGAATTTGATCTTCTCATGAAAGAAACCAAGGTGGTTCATCTAGACCCTATTTAAAGGAGTGCTTAGGTCCAAAATAAGAATGAGAGGAGGGTGAGAATGAAGTCTTTGGGGAAATGAAGGGTTGATGGTTTTAATCATATTAGGTATGGATTTGGGTATGAACAAGGTTTGTAATGGGTAGAATAGCTAAGAACTCTCTCTCTCTAGATTATTTTGGTAGGGTTTGAGATAATATCCCTTGATGTATTCGATCTGTATGACCCTCATCATGTAATGGAGCCATTGTAAATGTTTATAAATCAATATATGGTGTGTGCTTTTGGTTATTCATTCTCAAAAATGTAAACCCTTATGTTCTTAATATTATTCTGAGAAAGATCTAGTTTCATTATTTTTATTTACAATGTTCATTTCCATTTATGATGCATCTGTGCACTTTGATCGGTGTTTGTATCTTTTGTTTTTGAGTGGATGTCTATGTTTCCATTTTTGCAACTCATTATTCATCAATGTAGGACCATTCTCACGAAGCTCACATAAATGAGGGGCTTAGTTCCCGCACACACCTCTAGTGAGTGGCTATTGCATGTTGGGTGATAGACCAACACGTTTGGGGTAGAAGAAGGTATATGAAGAAATGACTACAAAAACCTCTCTCTCTATGGTAATATCATCCTCACGGTCTCACTCATTAACTCACATGAGGTAAGTACCTCCTATTTTGAGTTATCATCTCATTTATTTATCATTTGCAATATTCAATAAAATTTATTATGTTTATTATCAGCTTGTACATCTCTACAACAATCATCAACAACCATCCTAATCGTTGATGATTCATTTCAATCACTAGAAATTAGCCTCAATCGCTAACGATTCATGTCTCACATTAGAACATTTAACACATCATCTTTCCCTTCTAACATCTAGATCTCATAACTCATCATCACTTTTCCTTAACAAGTGTCTATCCATTCATATCAAGCTCCTTTGAGCCATCTTTAACACTCCATCAATAATCTTAAATCCAATATATCATCTTTCTCACCTTTGTGATTAAACAAACTATCTACATTCTTACTCCTTTGAGCCATTTTGTGATCCCTAAACTCCCTTTGGATCAAGTATCACCATCAAACCATCATATAGCATTGGACTTCATCCTTCTCTTTACCTTTGCATTGTTTGTTATATCGTCTATTTTATAATTTTATGTTATCGTTATCAAATTGATTTCTTGAACACGAAATGACATCCTTACAAGGAATTCCATTTAAATCCAAAGACTAGAATTTGTTAGGAAATCTGCCATATATCTATCTAATCCCATCTTCTTCTTAGTGTCTATGATCTACAGGTTCCTCCATCGGTGAAAGAAGGAGCTTTCATCCATCAGCTTTATCATTCATCTCTAATGGTATTGATAAACCATACGTCTTCTAAGGTCAGTTTTGTTTTTATTATTTCACTTCATTAATTTAAGTAGAAAGGTAAAAACATATTTTAACATTCAAGCACACCTGTGGGACCCTATTCCCTCTTTTCTTCATTTAAATTGATTTTTATTTTTCTTTAGGTTTTTGCTAAGTAATCGCTTGCGATCCATTCAAATCACCAACAATTGGGTGAATCACTAGCGATTCACCCAATCACCAATTATCTTTGTGACTACTTATGATTACTCGGTTAGTTAGCCTATAACATCATTTCTTGTGGTGTTTTCTATTTTCTACTAACACCTTTTACGAGGTTTCTTGTTTGGAGGATTTTTCTTGCTGTTTTTGCATTATTGCTAAAAAAATTTAAAAATTAAATTAAGAAGGAAGCATTCTTTAAGTGAGTTCTTTCCTTTTCTTTTCATTTTTGAGCACTTTGTATTTTTGTTTTTCCTCATTGAAATCGAGTCTCTCTTTTAGGATTTAAAGAGAACCTTGTATCTGTTTGATCACATAGATTAATCTAAGGGTTAATTTATTATATTCACATTATTCTCCCCTCACACACAACCAAATCACATCAAACATAAACTGCATTTAAACATTCCCACCTAGGTGATAACTATTGGGATTTCATCACCCAATAGGAAGTGACTTGATGTTACGGCCGAATATAAATTATTGGTTTTTAGTATATTGTTTAAGCCCTCGAATCCCTTATTATTGTAGGAGAGTTAAGTGAGGGGGTAGGCCTCGTACCACCACCAACACATATTTGGGCCTCACGTACCTTCAGGTATATTGAGGACTCCAACCTTAAACAAACCTGAAACCAGCCTTAGAATGACCATATCATTAGGTTCCCTCTAAGCCTCTTCCCCCACATATAAATTTTAATCAAGATAATTAAAAAAATATTGACTTTTCTATTACATTTGTATATCTCTTAGGGATTTTTGTATCATCGTCAATTAAATATCATTTAATATGGATCAACCTTTTACATCAACAAATTATTTTACCCCTTATATGTCATTTTTACAATCCTAAAAAAATTTCATCCCGATCAATTCCAAAATATTCCCCACTTAGGATCTAGCCCTTTATTATCAACTTATCACATCCCACTTAACTTCACTTAGCTCAAGCATGCTCCTAGAGCCATCTATGCCATCTTTTGTCCTATATGAAACCTCTACCTTTCAACTAATCCTACAACCTTACAACATCATTATCCAACAACCCTATGACTAACATTCACAACCAAGTTACTTTCAAACAATCACTCCTCAGCCCATGAAAAGTGTATCCCATCAATCAATCCTTGCCGCATCCCCTCCTTCATTATAATATCATCAAAATCTTAATTTCCCCCATCTTTTATCTAATCAACCTATCTCAAATTCAATGCCTTTCTCCATACCTCATACATCCCAAACCTATATGCACATCCATACTCAAGCCCACTTAACCCCTCTCACCCAACAACAACAACATATTCAACATCCCTATATGTCTTCCCACATCCCTTTATCATAACCTACTTTACAGACGATATATTCTCAAGCTACCCCTTATCAACCCCCACATCGATCCCATCAATAACAGAACTATCTTGTTCCCCACTACCATCAATTAAATCAATCACATTCACAACCATGCTCACATTTTAATTCCTTCATGTCTAATTCTGAAAATGATCCTATAAAATCTTTGTTAAACATATTAGATAATTTGGAAGCCGCTACCATGGGACCCAAACACATCCTCACTTATGATCAGGTTTGTAATGAACCCATCCATCCATCAATACCATATAAACCCTATCCTCTGTATTGGGAATTGCTTGAGTTTACAATGTTCCATGGCCATAAGGATCCTCAATAGCACATATTATCCTTTATACACTCATGTTATCTCATCATCCACGATCAAGATCTCATTCTTAGAACCTTTCCTATGTCACTAGCAGGACTTGCCTTAGATTGGTACAACTCCCTCCCTTAACACTCTTTATTCTCTTTCACGCAGCTAGCCTTGTTATTTCTCAAGCACTTCACTATCAACATTACTCACAAAATCACCATTTCTGATCTTTCTACCATCAAACAATCTGAAAATGAATCCCTTGTCAACTTTTTCACTTGGTGGCAAAGCATTATCAATTAATTGACCTTTTTGCTACCTCAATCGAGTTGATTGAGTTTTTTTCTCAATCTTGATCCCATCACATTTCATCCACCCTTCAGATACACACATTCTAGAATTTTGATGAAGCCTTCACTATGGCGAACGTCATAAATCTAATCCCTTAAAGAAGGTCTTCTCAATCCTCAATCTACATATCTCTCATCCGATTCTCCGGCTCTTCCTATGAGCTAGACAAAACTACCACACATGATGTCATTACTTTTCTTCCTAACCCAACACCCTCGATAGATTCAATCCATATAGATATTGCACATCCTTTGAGTCACATCATCAACACTATTACATATGATCTTCCCCATGAGGAGACCCTTTCATCACCAATGCTTCCCCTTGAAGACTTAGAGCCCCTAGATCCTCTTTTCGATAATCCTCATGCATCAACATCACCTTTTTTACTATCCAATCACCTACTACCTCCTTTCAATATTTAGACTCCACCTCGGAGACCATTACAAAGGACGCACCAATAATTAAAGATATTGACATCTAAGCATATTGTAAACCAATAAAATACTTGGGTATCTCACATGAATCTAGCCCACCTCAATTGTGTCTAGAAACAACATCTCCCTCATCTGAGTCAAACCCAATCCTATCTCCGGTTCTTCACTTACCATCCAGTTTGGAACCTCATCCTGAATCAAACACTATAAAATCAAATCCCATCACATCCATGGCCTCACCCTTGTCATCTAACATGAGACCCTCTCCTTTATCTAAATAAAATGTTAAAAATTGAAACCTATCACATCCATGACCGCATCCTCATCATCTTTCGTAAAACCCCTCCTTTACTTAAGATCAACATCACAAAATGAAAACACACATCATGTAGGGTCTCAACCTTACCATCAATTTTGAGAACTCGTCCTTTGTCACAATCCAAATATATAAAATCTACAGTTCCATCCTTAGCATAAATATTGTGACCCCATCCTTTATCTCAATATTATATCACACATCCATACCCCTTCTCATCCATGACCGTTCCCTCCTCATCCATTCTGGGGCCTCATCCATCATACAATTTATCAATCCCACATCCTATCACATCCTTAAATCACATATTATTTCTCATCAACCTCGCAATGTTCCTATGATGTTCCAACACCATACAACATCCATGCATCCACCCCATCCAAAAATAATATGTGTCCTACTAAGTGTTCTTGTAAATCAAAATTAAAATTTGTTAATCCAAATCCCCAAAAGGGACTTACATTAACATCCTTGAGAGGCTCATGCGGGCTTCTCTTATCAAATTACCACCCATAAAAACACCCAATCCACATACTCAGAAATATCCCTAGTAAGATCAAGATAAAACATGTTCTTATCATCGAAGCCCATGTTATAGCACAGAGAGTTGTAAAGTGTTAAAAGCCATAATTGGTGAGTTTTCCTTATTAAGATCTTATCCGGAGAAGAAATCCATCCTAATCCATCATTGATATCATCTACACCTCTACCCTTTTCAGTATCTACAATGACATCTGTAGGTCAAGGGGGACATCCTCAATCTAGTATTAACAAACCTCTTTGAAATCTCTCCAACACCTTCCATTAAAGGTCTCTCAATATCATCAACATCTACACCCAAGTCACTGATTTTCTCACCGACATCATTAGGACCAGGGGCACCCTCAATCATATCTTGGAAAACATTTCTCATACGTCTTCTCATCACCTTCCATTGAAGATCCTTTGTCTCAAATTAGTATGGCTCACCCACCTACGCAAATCAAAAGTCAACATACATGAAGAAAAGGAAAAACCAAATATTTATCATCTACCCCTCCTCATCAATCGTCCTCTCATATCCCATCCAAAATTTTAATGGCTCCTTTGTCAAATGTTACGCATCCACCTTTATTGGCCATATGCTCAATCAATCAACATCAAAATTTTCATCATCCTAACCTAAAAGATATCATTCCTTTTAACGCATGTTATCTTTATCCATAGTTTCATACTAGGGGGCCTCATCTCTAATGATTCATCGAAAGTATTACCTCCTCCTAGTTAATATTCACCAAACCTATCATCTTGATCAAATAAAAATGTCACTACTCAAGAAAGGAGTAAATGTGGAAGGTTTTCTCTTGACTTGATCAGTCCATATAGCATGGGTCAACCTCTCGAATACCTTACACTTAGGGCCTTTTACTATTAACACATCAACTATCATGAAAGTAGTCACATCAAAGATCGTATTCCACCATCAACTGGAAATATTCTCATCGTAATGATTTGAAAGAATGTGTTTTTCCATCGCTATACTCAAATCCTTAAATATGAGCACCACGACTCTATTCATCACATATTTCACATGGAAAAGTTCCTCCTTAGCAGGAACCCCATAATCATTACATCCATTTACCTTATGCATCAACCAAAAACATGTCATGGGGCACATATGTGTAGGTCATGTACACATTTCTTCCCCTCCTTAAAATGGTCTATTAGGTTTTTCCTCAACTCAAAAGAAATTCAAAAATACCTATGGATGCATTCATATAAAATTTAATACATTGATACCTCGAAGGATATCTATTAACAAAACAAAATTATATTGTCAAAAAAAGGTAGATTGATCCTTCAAAGAATAGATTCCCATCAAAATCATAGATTGGTCTCTTGAAAGATGGATATCTGTAAAAATAAAAAAATGTAATACCACTCCTTGAAGGATGGCTACCCATGTAAAATGGCTTCGCTTTTATCATCCTTCAAAAATTAAAATATTGAAAGCATCCTACGAAAAATTCCTGCATCATTCAACTTTCCCATCAAAGAAAAATTCCCACATCAATAAGTTTTCATCAAAATAAAATCAATAGTTGGGGCATCTCTCTATAAAACTATTAAAAAGGGTTATTTTCCCCCACACAACCTACATATATTAACCCTTTGACATTCTAGGAAGGTATACATTTCACATTCATCTTTATATCAAATATCCCACATATGACTACCCATTGTTAGTCATTTGTTAACATTTGTTGTAAATGTCGAGAGTGCAAGTTCCTTCAACATATTTTATTCCCATCGCGTATGTATCAAATCCAATACAAAATCAATTAGTCCACATTTCATTCTTGACCATGGTTTTGACAAACATTAAAATCACTTTAAAATCAATATCAAATAACACATCATATCTAAAACATAACTTTAATAGCTTTCAACCTTGCCACATCAACATCTATCAATATATCTATCACCATATTGACATATGTCAATACCCGCATAATCCTTAGCACATCTCAACATCCCAACATTAAATCAAAAACGTTACATTAACTCGGTAAAATCAACATTTTTCAACTAGTTACCTCCTCAAGTACTACACCTCTGATCACCGCAAGACCCCCATCTAGTCCTCAAAATCCCACCCTTGTGGCAACATCAAATTATGGTCCTTTGACCTCATCAAATCATCATTTCATCCCCCATCATTATTAAGTCATATGTCTATAGGACACAAACCCTTTGGTTCCCCTATCACTTGACTTCCCAATCTCATAAGCCCACATTTTTGGAAACATCAATTTTTGTTCCTTTGACCTCGTCAAACCATCATCTTGTCACCGTTAATTCATATGTTTATAGGACACAAACCCTTTTGTTCCCTTATCATTTAACTTCCACGGCCTTTTAATCCCACCTTTATGGAAACATCAATCATCAGTCCTTTGACCTCATCAAAACATCCTTTTATTTTCCCTTTCCATCATTAAGTCATACATTTATAGGACACGAGCCCTTTGGTTCCCCTATCACTTGATTTTCTGATGGCACCCATATTTTTTCTATACCTCATCCTAGGGCATCATTTTCTCATCTCTTATCTTTCATCTTTTAATATTTCATCCATCTATCTCTTTCAAAATCATGATCGATTCCATTTTAGTTCATCAATCCCTATTTTGAGGGGGAGCACCTCATCATATAATTCTACATCATTCATCTATCACATCTTGTTTTTATCTCGTGGCTTGTCTCAAAACCACTCAACAAAAGGGGAAAATGTAGACACCTAAAATTAGCACCACTAATCCTCATGTCCACATCTATTATCTCCCGTCATTATCACATCATTATCACATCATTATCATATTATACATTAAATCCATTATCACATCACTATCATATTATATATTAAATCCTTATCCTAAGTCTTATTTCTCCCCATTATATTTACTCCCCATAAATATTATTCTACAGCTATAAAATCCTATTTTATCCTCTCCTAAACCACTCAAACCACTTACAAACCAAAATCAAATTAAAAAAACAAATCAACAACCTCTCAACCATTTTACAACCTCCTTGACCCGTATAACCTCTCCCCAACCCATATCCTTCAAAAAAAAAAAAATTTAATCTTGATTTGGGAGGTTGTTACAACCTTTTTCCCATGTCTCCCGATTTCGACAATTCTACCCAATCACTAGCGATTCTCCTTTGTTGACATAATCCTATATAAATGTGTCTCAAGCCTTCATTCAAGGTTAGCTTCTCACATCCCAACTTACTAGCTAGATGTTCCTCATGCAATGTAACATTCTTATATCATAATATTCTCACAAAGTTATATATCATCACAACAATAATAAAATCATCAAAAACCTCTTCTTCAACCTTTGGAGGTCATTCAAACATCCGGAAGAAAGTCAACAATTCTTTGACGCCTACAACATCTCTCTCTCTCTATGGTAATATTATCCTCCCGGTCTCATTCATTAAATCACATCAAGTAAGTAACTTATCTTTTGTTTTATCATCTCATTTATTTATCATTTTCAATATTCAATCAAATTTATTACGTTTATTATCAGCTTGTACATCTTTGCAGCAATCACCTACAACCCTCCTAATCGTTGATGAGTCATCCCAATCACCAGTGATCAGCCTCAATCACCAACAATTCTACTTTGTTAGACCATTTAACACGTCATCTTACCCTTCTAAAATCTAGATCTCATAGCTCATCATCATTTTTTCCTTCACAACCTGTCTATCTAGTCATATCAAGCTCCTTTTAGCCATCTTTAGCACTCCATCAATCATCTTAAATCCAACATATCATCATTTTAACATTTTTGATTACACAACTATCTCGCATCCTTGCTCTTTTGATCCATTTTGTTATCCCTAGACTCCATTTGGATCAGGTATCACCATCATACCATGATATAGCCTTGGACCGCATCAATCTCTTTACCTTTGCATTGTTTTTTATATCGTAAGTTTTATCATTCATTGTCAGATTGATTTCTTGAACATGGATTGAAATCCTTGCAAGAAAGTCCATTTAATTTTTGGGATTGGCCTTTGTCATGCAATCCACCATATATCCATCTAATCCCATCTTCTTTTTAGTGCATGTGATATCCAGGTTCCTCCGTTGGTGAAAGAAGGAAGGGTCTTTCATCCATCATCTTTAACATTCATCTCTATGGGTATTGATAAATCCTGTGTCTTTTGAGGTTATTTTTTTATTATTTCACTTCATTAATTTAAGTAAAAAGGTAAAAAACATCTCTTAACAATGGTACAAGATAAATAAAATTACATTGCAAGATATCACACTTAGCATGGAAAACGTAAAGCAATGAGGGGGCTTGAAGATGAATTTGAAGAGGGTGAAGAATGGAATAAGGATTATTCATAAGGAGAGGCTAAAGAACATGATGAAAATACAAAAATAATTCTTCTACTTAAGAGAAAAAGAAATAGCAAACAAGGTGGAAGAGGAAATGAAAGTTGAGGAAAAGGTTGATAAGGTTAAGGATACTAAGGTTATACCATATAGACACCCACATAATTATGAGAGGAAACAATCATGGAGACATGTTAGGACACATGAGGGTAGGCATCTATATGGATATATAAGGAATCGAAGTAGAAATATTTATGGCTATACATGGAATCAATGGAGCAATAATTATATAACGTAGAAGCACAGGAATAATTATTATGGATATGTATGGATGTTGAGGAGGAACACATATGGAAAAGGATGGAATCAAAGGAGTGCAATGGAATATGGAATCAGGTTTGGAGTAGTATCACCCACTAGGATTTCATATGGGTGGTTAGATGATTGAGCATGGTGACAAGTGTGCAATGATTTAAAGCACATGAGCATTATATGGATTTTTCTTATGTTTCATGGACAAAGCATGTCAAGGAGGGAGTGAATGTTATATACCTTGGGATATGATATTATAATGTATATGGGTTGATGGAGATGCCAACATGTGGCACACATCCCCTTAGTTAGTTATATGTTTATAATAAATGGGGTCACATAGGAATTATTATATTGGGTAATGAGTAAGACTATATTGATATTAGGTGTTACCCATCCATTAAGAGTAATGTATGTCTATATAAAGGATGTGAGTATCATTATGATATGTCATGGATGTATGAGTTGATTCTTCTACTTGGTAGAGGTATATTGGAGGTGTCCCCCTCAAAGTGGATTCTCATCTTGGGAGATTGTAGAGTTAATCCTTCTTTAAGGAGAATTATTTTGTGCTGCCCTATCCTAAGGGTATTATTCTTCATATATTTTATATTTGGGAAACTTGGCCCACCAATATCTTTTTTTTTTTTGTTATAATCTGCATATTATTCATTTATTATATTCAAATATCTAATCATCACGAGCCAAAAATTTCAATAAAATTCACTATGAAAACATGCAATGAATGGATGAATTTTAAAGACTTGCAATCAGTCATGCACATGGTTCAAAGGATTGGCTCATTGATCATACAAACACCGCAACAATGAAAAACACATTACGTGAATAGTTTCAATGTTGGGAAAACATTAGCCAAATTTTTTAATCAAATCCACTATAGAAACATGCAATGATTGACTATGCATTTCGAAGTATTATGATCCGTAAAACACAACTTCACCTCGTCATGCATTTTGGGCATGTTGAACTTACAATAGTTCAAATGTGTGGCTTTGATCAAACCACATTGTAACAATGTAAAACTCATCAGTTGCGTAGTTTTAGTGTGGGGTAATCACAATCCAAACCTTTCAATCAAATTCACTATGAAAACTTGTAGCGAATGACTATGCATTTTGAAGGCTTAAAACCCATCATGTGTAGGGTTCAAAGGCTTCGATCAAATACTATCCCATTGTGAAACATCAAAAACTCATATGGTGCATGGTTTTAGATCGGGAAATCACAAGCCAATCCTTTTAATTAAATCCATTAAGGAAATATACAGCGAATGACCCTACATTTTGGGCTTGAGATACTTCTCAATTAATTTGTTTAACACTCTTTTCTTGGTGAGCTTAGACATATGGTGTGAATACCTTGTCTTGTAGTCAATCCACTTTGAAATAATGCAAAAACATGTGCGTGGCCTTTATGAAATTGATCATCGAGTGTATGGAAGAACTTTGAATAATGTATTTTCGTTCTACTAACCTATTATTGGCTACAAATAGTGGTCTTGAATTCACAATATCTTGACTTGGTTTTTATAGGCATCTTGGTGAGTTCCGGTCAGGATGTCTTTATAAACTAGGTTTTTTATGCTTCTCTAGGTAATCTCAACATAAAAAAAATAGTTGTAAAGAGAGGAATTTTTTCTCAAAGTTACATTATGCTAGGTTTGTTTGAAAAAATATTTTTTGGTGTTATATAGGGTTTTAGTAGATAGAGGTATCCACAATCAATCTTAGGGTATTCATGAATATACATGGGGTATCCATGAATAGACATAGGGTATCCATGAATAGACATAGGGTATCCACAAATAAATAGTTTTTAATAATATGATCCATTTTTATTGTTCCATGGTTGACCTTGACTATATTAATCAAAGTAGTAATGAATTAAATAAAACACCCTAAAAGTGAAATAAAGGTTGGGGTTTTTTTCCTCGCCATTATCTACTTTTTTATTTTTCATTATTTCTTCATGGGGATACCTCAACGCTATTATTCATGACACATGGAAAAATATGTAATTAAAATAAATCACCTTAAATAAATTAAACAAATAAATAAAGGTTAGGGTCTTTGTCCTTACTATTAGCTACTTTCCATTTTTTTGAAAACATATGGGGGTATCCATGGTCTATTGTGGGCATACACAAATATATGTTAGGTATCCAAGAATGAACATATTGTATCACCAAACATTTTTAGTTGATTGATATGAACACTTTCAATTGTTCATGGGGTGATATCATATCTATTAGTTACAAAATATAAATAAATTTGTATACTATGTAATGTTCCCTAATTAAATTACATAAAGGTGGATGAGGTTTGGGGGCATTATGTTTTTTTCCTTTCCATTAGATATGGGCATTAGGTTTTGTCCTTGTTACCGGATAATCTATTTTCCATGACAAATTCATCTTTCCAACATTCACCGATAGATAAAGTTGCGTACATATCCTATCGAGCTACCGGAAAATGGTGAAGAAAAATGATCATGGTAAGATGAAGGGGAGTGAAATATGCAGCCATCAAGGAAAACAAGGGTTTTCCGTGAGACCTTAAAGTTATAGACACTGTTAGAACAAAATTAAATATTATATTCAAAGAAAATATCAATATTAACATGGAATATTGAGTGAAACAAGAAATTGAAAGAAATAATAATGTGTGTGGGTATGTAAAAACTTGCAGACCGTATTCACTTCCTATAATAAGGACCATGTTGGTGGGTTTGTAAACATTTATGGGCACCGAAGATGGAGGTTGATGGGATGAAAAAAATCTATGTAATCAACTCATCCATGAATCACCTGGGGTACACAAGTTTGGCTACAATTTCCTTCATGTATGAACAAACATCCAAATAAATTCATATCATTGCATTTACATCTATTTCCACAAGAATTCATGTCCACTAGTCAACAACGAGGTGTGTAAACATACATCAATTCTTGATCTGTTAAAATTAGTTCATAATATTATAAGGGAGTTTCTAATCCTCTATGTGAAATAAGATCCTTGGTTTAGTAACCAAATTATAATGGTAGGTAAATGGAAATATGGAAAATATATTGATCTAGGTCATCTCTTGTTTGGGGATATAGACAATGATATGTAAGTGTGAAAAATCCAAAGATCATACACCCTTTTATTATACAATGTTTGATCAACTAAGTAACAGAGAACCATTTCCTTCTATCTTTAGAGCGGATTGTTGTTGGTTATGCGGTTAACATGCCAAACCCCAACACTAATCTGTGTCTAAGAAGACTTAGGTCTCATAAAATACTCTAACCTTATGGACATGTGCAATCTTAAATTTTTAGAAAGCGTGATTTTTCTCAAAAAAGTTTTTCTACAATCACAAAAGGATGAAAATAATGATAGTACAAAATACACGATGGTGAAGGGTGTTGTATTAACATGAAGGTGCCAAGAATTGCATTGAATATCCACAAATCACCAAAAAATATGAACATAATGGAAGAAAATAATGAAAAGGAAAATATTGTTTAAATGGATAAAAATAGTCCTATTGGATAAGAGAACTACTATGGAATACCTTCTCCATTCAACCCATAACCATCCCTGAGAGGAACTATCTATAGATAAACTTAAACCAATAGAAGATAGAGAGTTTTATCTAAAATCTAAAGAAGAAGCGGGCAAGGAAGAAGATAGGGAAGAAGATGAGAAATTTAGAGAACAAAGTGATAATTGCATATATAATATACAAAAAAATGTGGGATGCGAATTCACTACCATAGAAGGGGAAATTAAAGCCATCGGATTTTAAGTGACTTCAAGGAACAAAAAAATGGATTCATGGGATCTAGAGTGGTCATTCAATGAATGATTAATTGGAGAATTTTTTTAAGGATTTCATCTCCAATCTTAGTAAACAAGTGTCTACTTTAAAAATTTCCCCAAACAGAAAGGAAGTATAAGAATAAGATGCCCAAGATTACATATCCATCTTTTTATCCATGCTAGAGATTCAAGAAGCCAAAAATGCATACCTCGTATAGCATATCCCCGCTTCACTAGAACCTTTCCATTACATAGTAGCCAAATTAAAGGAGGAATATTCATGTCAAATGAAATATTTATTAGAGAATTCCATGGATCAATTGGATCAAATAATGCATTGATGAGAGATGTGGGACATGAATTATATGAAGGAAAGACTAGGTACACACACAAAACTACAAGTATGAAAATCAAATGAGATAAATTTTAAAATATCGAATAGATCCAACTCAACATTAAGCCTCCATGACCCCGATAGAAATAACTCAAGAGTGGTGTACAAATAGGAGTGTTGTGTAGCTCATCCATGGGTATATTCCCATAATAAGAATGTAATGGAACTCGTATGATAGACTATGATGCTCTATGACATGTAAGACATGTCATAGTAACTCCTATGACACTAAGGACACCTAAGCAAGATGAGTCAACAAAGGTGAGGAATTCTAAGTAGGAAAATAATATACTACACCAACACCCCCTTAAGCATAGCTTAGGTGGGCAAAAAGAAATGTGGGTCCCAAGAATAAGGCCTAATGAGATACCCACATAGAATTCAAATATCTCATAATATAGAGAAAGAGAGAAAACTCTGAAGGAAAAAAACTCCCCTAAAAGAGAGAAAAGAAGTAACGATGGCTAGAAGCCTCTCAAAAGATGATGAAGGCTGTTGATGTCGATAGAAGAATTGGGTCCCGACAACAAGGTCATGTTAGGTACTAAAGTACATAAAAGGATGTAATGGGAAGAAATAAGAAAACCTAATAAGAATCCAAAATTGGATGAAGCACTAATAAATAATCTCCAACAAGTAGAACTTTCTCCAAAGATCACCCTCTAATAAGTAGAACTTATATGAACAAATATGTCCAATATTGTTTTAAAAACCATCAATTGGCCAAGCGGGCACAAAAAAAGAGAGAACAAAGTCAACACTACAAAGGAATGGAGAATTTGTATGAACATGCCATGATCAAATAGTATGATGGGAATCCATAATTGTTACAAGGAAGACACAACAATCCTCAATATGGGTTCCGAAAATAGGTGCCTTTTTAGATACCCATTTACAATGCATGTACTAAATTTTTCTAAGGAGAAACACATGAACTAAATGTGCTTATTGAAAAAATGAAGAAATGAGACAAGTCATTATGGGAGGCTTTGGTCTCCTAATAAAATGGGCCCCACCCTCCTTTCTTCAAAAAATATTTCCGGAAAATGACCTAAGTGATCATTATCTTCTTCATGATCTATTATGAAAATCCTCTCAAATTGTGGTACTTTATAACTTTATGCATTTTATAATAAAAATAGGACCAATGTATGGAAAATTAAAAATATGAACTTTTACAACACACGGCGCTCAATTTCAAGCTACCAATCAAAAGTTATTATAATAATGAATTCCCATATATAAGGCCTATTTTAAATAAAATTGCACTCAAGCATTGAAAAGTTGTACTAAATAAGGATGAACCTATACTTCCAACCACCCATTGGAACCAACATAGAACGTATATTTCAATGGTTTATTTTGTGAGGGAATTGGAGTCATGCCAACCTGGGCCTCACACTTAGTCTTCATCAAGCGAAGATACAAGTAAACTAAACAATAAAATTCCTCCTTACATAATTTTCCCCAAATTGACTAGTATTCCAAATGCATAAAATGATGATGATTGGAACAATACGGATTTAAATTGGAAGAAAAAGTAAATTAATTACCTAAAACAACCTCCTTTTTAAATACCAAAACCACAAAAAAACATTACCACGTTTTTGGGAAAATGATAGTTTTAGATGAATTTTTGATAGTTTTGGACCAAATAAGAGGCATTTTTACAGTTGTATGTTTGGATGAGGTTTTGGGAAGCTAATGAGAATGAAGAGGGGGAAATGATGGCCTTTGAGGAGGAATTTTGGAGTTGAAGGAGGTGTTTTAGGATATTTCCCCCAAAATGTCTTGTTGGAGATGAAAAAACATCCCAAGAAAAGAGTAACGCCTAAGCTATGTTAGGGCTGCAATAATGGCACCCCAGTAATACATGGAGTTATAGATCTTATATTTAGTGTCCACGAGTTTTTAAGTCTCGTACACTTGAAAAAATAATTTACCTCCTCAAAATTGTACAACAACCAGATATGCAATCAAAAACATAAGAGCATGAGCTATTGCGTTGAAAAAATCCATTTATAGATCTACAAATGTGCCAAACAAGGCTTGCTTACATGATCGAGAGGATTGCACATGATTTATACGAGCTGAATAACTCCCCTAGAATTCTATAAATGTAATTATACCACCACAAACCAACACAAACTAGCAAACTAACTATTGCAAATAATGATCTCTAATGAAAAACTTAAAGAAAAAACCACCAGACAATCTAATACCAGCGTAGCTCTAATAGCATATCATATAATTCCATGGATTAATTGGATCAAAAAATGTACCGATGAGAGATGTAGGACATGAATTGTATGAAGGTAAGACTAGGCACACACACAAAACTGCAAGTATGAAAATCAAATGAGACAAATTGCAAAAGATGAGAATAGTTCCAACTCAACATTAAACCTCCATAAGCCTTGATAAAAATAGTTGAAGATAAGTGTACAAATATGAGTGTTGTGTAACTCCTCCATGGGAATATTCTCATAATAGAAAGGGAGTTACATTCCCAGAATAGGAATGTAACTCCTATGATAGACTATGACACTCTATGACATGTAAGACATGTCATAGTAACTCCTATGACACTAAGGACACCTAAGAAAGATGATTCAACAAAGTTGAGGAATTTCCGGGGAAGGAAAATAATATCCTACACCAAAAATATTAGGAGTAAGGGAGGATCACTTGAAGAAAAATGAATATGAGTTTTGAAAAGGGTATGGCAATTGGATGTTAATAATAAAGAGTTGTCGAAGAGAGTAGGGTAGACAACCGGGCTTTGTGGATGAGTTAGCCACAAAGAGAGGATTGGGTTAAAAAAATAGAGTCACAAACACAAGGTATAGCATCTCCCTCACCTTTTCAAAGCAATTGAAATCACGTGCAACACCTTATATAAGCACACATCAAACAAATCAAGAATTATTGATATAAGTGGTTTGTAACATAGATAAACACATACCGATTTGCTCATTTAAATTTAAATATCTTGTAAATGATGCATTAAAAATGTATATGGAATCAAACCAGCACTTGAACTTTAATAAGCCATTTTTAAAGTTAATATATTATCAAATAACTACATTGTCAAAGAAAAAATATATGAAATATATTATGACATGTCATGAGTGTAATATCTATTGTAGTTATTTGGATGTTCTTTCATATTAGTTGCTTTGAAAATTTTATTTTTTTATAAATCCATTTTATTTTTATAAATCCATTTTATAAGTTAAGATATTGTCAATGAAATACATTGTTAAAGATGACAAATATATTTTTAGGTCCATTGTTGGTTGAAATATATATTAAAGATATCTAGATGTTCTTTCATATTAGTTTCTTTTAAAATTTTATTTTATAAACATTATTGTGTTATATCTTTGTCATAATGGTTTTGTAGAAGTCCTTGACATTGTAGTATACGTGCAATTACCTGGCACTATTATTAATAATCCACCTATCTACATAGATTTTCTATGGTGGAAGACTTCATTATCATTAATAATCATAAATGTAGATAGTGTATAACAATTTGAACCATTTAACATGACCCAATAAATAATAAATCAAATACCATACACTCGAAGCAACAACCTTTGAACCGTATGAGATTACATCGATATTGGTGCACAATTTGGATTTGAGATGTAAACACTCAATTTGGTGATTCACTCTTTGACATTGCTAGTATTGACAATGCACTTTTGCTAAGATAAAAACAACCTTTTAGCCCTTTTCGAGGTCTCTTTTCTAGTTTGTTTATCCTTGCATGGTAACATGTCATCAACTTCTTAGAGTATAATGCATAAAATCCATAGACAAACATCAATTGACAAGGTGCAAAGTTTATATTGTATGTTTTCCATATTGAATTTGGATCAGATTACAATAGCATAAAACCTAGAAAAATCATTCACGATAATCATTTTCTCCTTTGAACATCATTACATATATATAAGAGGATATTTTCTATAACCATGGATTCCTAGATCCTTACAATATCTCTCTCATATAACCTCCAAACTAAATCTGACATTATATTATTTATTCCTAACAATATAATATCAACACTCTAACACAAACTTACCGTATTATTCATGGTTACTAACAATAATATAACTAAGATATGGAAGGATATCCCTCATTTAATCTAGAGGATATGGAAGGATAGAAATGATATTATCTTCAGAAATAAGAAGCAAAACTATAAACTTAGTATTGGTAAAATTTCTAATGGTATCAAAGAAAATATTGCTAGATTTAAACCCCCCAAGAACAAGAGATATCCAGAGAATGAAGAATACATCTTATCCAATTGGCAGATTGGAACTATCAACAGTCGGAGCAATCCCGGGAATAGCATTGATAGATCTTCGATCAAATGGCATCCTCCTGATTTTAATTGGTATAAGTTGAACTTTGATGGGGCCTCTAAGGGAAACCCTGGGATAGCGGCAGGAGGAGGAGCGATACGGGATCATAAAGGTAATCTGATTGCTGCGTATGCTGGGAAAATGGGAATTCAAACTAATCATTTTGCTGAAGCATTATCTGCACTATGGGGCCTGAGAATTTCCCAGACTCAAAATATTCAGAACCTCATTATTGAAGGGGACTCCCTGAATGTCATTAATCTTCTTAAACAGTGCTCATCTCCTAGTTGGAGCATTAAGGATTTTATCTCAGAGTCCATAAGTATTAGTCATACTTTCAATAACATCAGGATCATGCATATTTACAGGGAGGGTAATAAATGGGTGGATGCACTGGCTAATTATGGCATTAATGTTAACCTCACTATTTGGGATAATAATAGCATCCCTAAGCAGCTCCACAACAGCATTCATGCAGATTTCTATACGCAAGCAATATCTAGAGCTGAGTCATGATCTTTGGGTGTGGATCAACATCAATAATACTCCCACACGTGTTGACTTAAAGAATATGATGATGCAAATCATGTCAAATAAACATGTTAGTGTGAAATATATGGGGAACTCCAAGTGGAGTTACATTGATTTGAAAATCACGGATGCGGGCTACACATGCGATCGCTAAAAGCCGATACAAAGCTCCACGGAAATCAAGAAGAGAGTAGTAATGTGATTGATGACAGGAGCAAAGCTATTCCCACATGTGATTTTCCACAGCTCGGATTCATGAGACACACATGACCATTCATGGGAAAAGCAACAACTCTCATTTCCAATCTTGTGCAGATTGCAGACATGAGCAAGAAGCGGATGGGTTTTAGCGCTCCACAATAATTTGGGAATTTATTGCAACCGCGAGTTAAGCACAGAGAAGATGGGGGGACCTCCCTGCCAAATTGAGCCAAGTTTGGACCCGGACTGGAAGGATAATATTGAGCTATGGAGCATTCTCAGCAAGGGTGGCATCACCAACTTCATGGAGAAGGTTCAGGGGCATGATCAAAGCATTTCTGTGCATTTTGCAAAGGAATGGAAGGAGCGGACTGTTGATTATGG
The DNA here is from genome assembly GCA_018340775.1 of Taxus wallichiana var. yunnanensis. Taxonomy (NCBI): domain Eukaryota; kingdom Viridiplantae; phylum Streptophyta; class Pinopsida; order Cupressales; family Taxaceae; genus Taxus; species Taxus wallichiana. The sequence goes on along the minus strand of CM031244.1, from coordinate 87,231,054 downwards.
GGGGCAGAAGATCTTGGTCAATGAAGAACTTATTGCTGAAGTGACCGGCCTTAGTTTGGAGGGCTACCGTTTCTTTAACAAAAGGGTCGACAGAGATGCTGAAGAGAGGAGATTTGTGGAAGGATCTGAGAAGCTAATATATGTTACAGCGGGCCTGCTTGTTAGCTCGATTCCTCCGCCCTATGATGAGGTTACTCACATGATGATACGGTTCATCTCCTTGGAAGGTAGGTTTGTCACTGTTCCTGCTAAACATCTTATCTTTCTTAACCACTTCCGTAGGAATCGCTTGGTTTGTTTTCCCCATTACTTGCTGAACTCTCTTGAACGCTCCATTTTGGAGTTTCAGAAGCATACCCGGGTAGTTCCCTTACACCAAGGGCTTATTTTGTTGCTTCATAAATGTTGTCTTCTTAAGTACCCTGGTCTCCCTTCCTCTCCTAGCTCGGTTCCCCCTCTGTCGGGCTCTGCTGCTGCCAGCCCTGTTTCTCCATCTGCCCCGCCACCGCTGCAGTCACCCCCTTCCGGCTGTCCAAGCTTCTCCTTCCATTCCCCCTACTGTTGCTCCTGCCACCCACCTCGCCTCTACCTCTAAAAGACCGGTTACCAGGGCCTCTAGAAAGCTTAACCTTGAGACTCTTGCTGTGGAGAAGGGGCCTCATGAAATAGAAATTGCACATGACCTTCTGAATATTAGCAGTGCCAGTCCCCGGGATGTGCATATGGAAAGTTCTTCAAAAAGGCTGGATGCCTTAGAGGCTGATATGAAACTACTGAAGGATGAGGTTAAGAACTTGGCTAAACAGAAAGGCAAGAGAAAAAAGGAGGAGGAGGGGGATATTGATAGCAGCCAGATTGATGATATCTACAAGAAGCTGACCTCCTTAGACTCCCGTTTAGGGAAGGCCAAAACTCGACATGATTACAACATGGCCATCTTTAGGGTGATTGAGGAGTTCATTGAGCAACATGTCAAAAGTGTCTCCAACCTCAGCGGTGTTCCGGCTACACTTTGGGGTAACGAAAAGGAAAGCAAAAGGACCATTGAGCAGCTGGATAATACTGATGCTGCCCACATGACAACTTTGGGTATGTTCCACTCCTGGAAGAATATCAAGACCAGCATTGACAAAGCTGCCAAGAAGTAGTTGTAGTTGCTTTTGCTGTTCTTGTATGTTTTTATGCTATTTTTTTGCGGTCTCTCTACTACTTTTTTGCAGTAATTTTGTTGTTTTGTCTCGTTTGGGTAGCTATTTTTGGGCTACTTCGAGCTTCATTGTAACACTTGGATTTTGATCCTTTTCTCTCTGGTTCACATTCCTATTCTGGCTCCTAGGCCATATTTTGTTCTCAAGGGTATAGTCCCTTTCAAAAAACTATTTGCCAATAAAAAAAAACAATAATATAACTAAATTAATTTACCTTACGTGGATTACTCACTATTTTACCATACGATAAAATACCAAATACCATGGAAAATTATATTCCTAATCAGGTTCCCCTTAGTTTTTACATGGTAGAAAAAAAATTGCACTTCCCCTACTGCTTGCTCATGATCTTAGCACACAACTCAAAATGAAGGTAGAAGAAGGAACGCATCAACTTTTTATCGATCATACAATGTCGAGAACAAATCTAACTAAGTTGGTATGGGAAGACATACAAGAACCATTTGCTTATCAACCAATCACTATAGGGAACACATCTGACCTAATCAATGTGGGAACTCAAACAAGAACCATCTACACATCCTTCAATGGTTTTACAAAGGTTTACCACAAACCTAGGTATGAATAGGAACACATCTAACTATTCAACCTCTTCAAGAATCATGATGTTACATTTCACTATGCTATATGTTCTTCACTATGTTATTACATCAGGGAATTATATAGGAATAGCCACATATACAAGTGAACAAGAATGAACCTTTATTCTTATTTTCACACCACATTGAAAATCTAAAAACTGAAATCCACACCACACAATTGAAAAAACAAGTCACCATACTAGAAGTGTGGCCCCATCATTGGAAACTGACGAGAGGTCATTTATTGACCTCTAAACTCATATGCCTCTTTCCTCTAGTAATGTTACTTACTCAGCAAATATGGCAATGAAGATGAACTATATCCACATTGGATTTATTGGTATAGTATTCCTCTCGCAATGTGAAACAACTTGTATTACATACGTCAATCGAATGTCATTTTTCACCGATAATTCATTTGTAAGGCAATTTTTTTCTATAATTTGACTCTAACTCATGATGACAACTTGACTATTCACACAAACAACACAAAAATATTCTCAATCTAATTTGACTTAAATGACTACAACACTTACAATACAACATTGCCAAAGAGCAATGGTTTCAATTAAAACTACACTTTACAAAAAAATTATTGACATTTAACAACACAAATATTTTTACATGAAAAAACCAAAATACTTTTCACTACTAATCACAATAATAAGAATAAACAACTTAAATAACAATTTCTAATGTAACAAAAGGATAATATTAAAAATTGGTGATTAAAACATTGGACTCATCTTTTGACTAAGATTCACACAACAAGAGTGATATCCCGAACAATCATTAACTAACTAATGCAACTCATTAAATAAAGACCACAAAACATATAGACTTACACATATAATGATTTATCATTACTCTTAATATTGGTACACATGGAAGTCGACGTGAAATCATTATTAGGAGATCCTGGTGCCACATGTCCCGATAAGATGCAAACTGATGAAACAATGATAGTTGAGTTGGATGAATTCACCACACCATAGATACATGCACTTTGGTAAAGATAGTTGAGTTGGACTAATGCAAAGATTTGGTCATGGCTTGATGTTTTGAGCTTAGATCTCAATGGCAGTGCTTCTTTATGAATGAATATAGAGAGATATAGTTACATGAATTGAAATGATGACAGTCACACAAGCTCATCTATTATCTCGTGATTTCATGTATGTGATTTACTTAAAAAGCTTGAGACAAGCCAAGAATTAAATTAATATGCAATTAAACCCAAGACTATATGCATGCAAACTCAATGGTGAGTTAAAGAGTGGACAACTATCTATATAATGAGTTTGATTTACCACATCCAATTCTATAATGTAGGCCTATCAAATCCAAAGAAACTTGATGTCAATGTAATTCAAGGAATAATTTATCACGTCGTGGCAGGGTTGATGACCTCATATTAGAATTTATGTCGCAAGATCTATAGACTTCCAAAAAGAAGCGTATGGGATGGAATATCCACCATACACAATGAATAACTAGATGTACATGATCACAAATGAAAGATGTTTTCGATACTTGTCATGCCCATATTTTGCACAACCCAAAATAACCTTCCAAATAAATAGTGTTAAACGAGATCAAATCATTATTACTCTAAATCATTAGATGCATTTAATGAACAATGGTAATACTTACACCACTCTCCTATTATTTGTGTGAATAAGGTTAGGTAGGTTAAGTACATCCTTCATCACCATGTAGATGAAAGAAACATTGTTGAGTTATACTTGTGCAATTATTAATCACTTTTTAAGTCACACCATCGCTTAATTATGGGGTTAACAAGCATGGTTACACAATACCAAGGTTTTATTGCCTTACCTACATCTCAAAACAAAGCACCCTTGATATATTTGCACCACAAGTGTTTTTTATTCCATGACAAAGTGATATAGAAAAATTATTAATTCTACATCATTAACATAACCAAGAAATATGAGATAAAACCCATGTCATTGTTTACGCGAGTTACATTAATTTAGTATTGTGTGATTTTACCATTAGTAAGCCAACTTATTTATCCTACAAGGGTGAATAGAATGATCCAAGTGACAATTTCTCTCAAAGATGACTCAATTTGATTTTAATTTTATTCCATATCATTAAGCTTACAAGTGAAGTGTGGAAAGTCTAGTGGTGGAGGATGCATTAGAAATGAAAAAGGACAAGTTATTAAAATGTATGCAGGACCTATGGGAATAAACTCGAATCGCTATGCTAAAGCTCTTGCCGCTTTTGGGGGCTTAGAATTTTTAGCGAGCTCAATATTAGCAATATAATTGTGGAGGGGGACTCATCAAATATTACTAACTACCTAAAAGGTATCAACCATATCAGTTGGTCCATTAAAAATATTTTGGATGAAGCCACCCATATCCTTAGTTTATTCCATAATCATGTGGTGCAACACACCTATCAGGAGGGGAATAAAATTGCTGAAATCATGGTAAACATTGGGGTAAATCTCAATATATTTCAAGTTTGGGAAGCGAATGAGTCTCCCCCATCAATCCCTATTATATTTATAAACAATGAAAAGACAGATTAATACATGTGTGTATTTGATTTTTATCATGTGACAAATCAAATTCTAAGCTTTAAAATCCTTCATCCCCTGCTTTGTCACATTATAAATTAAAACTTCTAGCTACTTTGGGTGTTCTTTTTCCAAAATGTGGGGGATCATTATAGTGTTGAGCTTGTGAAAATTGATGAGTGGAAGAATTATGTCATCTTATGGAGCATTCTGAGTAAGGGAGGTCTTACAAATTTTATGGAAAGAGTCAAGGGATATGATCTCCATTTTTCCTAGGAGTTTGTCAAAAATTGGAAGGATAGGAAAATATCATACAAAGGAAAAGAATTTGATATTAACAAAGATGTCATAGCTTGGGTTACAGGTCTTCACGTAAAAGATGTAAAGTTATTAAAAAACAACATCAATTACGAGGTGAAAGAACATGAATTCTTGGATAGTGGTGAGTGCAATATACACAAGCCGGGGTTTTTCCTTGGATTCTCTACCTCCACCCTTCAATAACGTCAGTTTGATGGTGATAAATTTATCACGTTGGAGAGCTTCTTCTCGGTGATTCCCAACTACCACCTAGTTTTTCTCAACCACTTTCACAGGAAGTGCTATGTGATTTTCCCATTTTTCATACTGCATTCTCTTGAATTTTTTGTGAATCTTGTTAAATGGGGTAAGTGTGTCTTCCCCTTGCATCATATAATTATTCTCATGTTATACAAGTTCTTTTACTATTCTATCCTCCATCCCCAACCTATATCCTTTTCCCCCATTCAATCCCCATGATCCCCCTCCTCTCCTACCCCCTCCAAATTACAATCCCCTACTCTCCCTTCCTCTTCCCATATCCCCAAACCCACTCACACCGACCCATGATCTATCACTCACCTCAATTCCTACACATGTCCTTCGATTATGACCCATATTATAGAAAAATATCCAGAGATATTTTTACTTTGGGATATCCCTTAAGAGGAAACATCTTAGATCCTCTCATAATGTTGAGGCCTCTCTTCATCCAATCAGAGGTGAAGGTGATGCCATCCTTCGACTCCTCTTTATTGGAAAGGATGGCCTTGAATCTTCCAATGTTGTTACCCAAAAGACTACTATGGAACCGGATATCCAGTTGGACAAAATCAAAAGTCTTAAGCGTAAAATTGAAGCATGAAAACTTGAAAGTGTTGATGGAATGATTGACAAGAAGACTATGATAGATCTCAACAATCATGTCAAAAAAATTGAGAAAGAAATGGAAAAATTAAAGGCCAAACAATGTGATATTCTTAGCATGCATAATAATACTTTGGATTTCCTTTCCCTCTTCATTTCTCAGTTTTATGTTCAAAAAGGAAAGGATAAAACAAAGAAATATACCAAGTTTAGTGATGTCGGAAGGGGGCTTGATAATGTAAAGAAGAGATTTCAAAAGCTCATGAAATAATCTTGTGCCCCTCCTTTCTTCTTGGATTTTGCATGGTGGTTTTTGTATCTCTACTACAAAGTTGTTGACATTGTGCTAATCTTGTGTTGACTTCTTGTTGTTATTTGGTTGTTTGTTGATTGGTTGTCTTCAGAGTAATGTTTTGGTTATGTGTATTGTATTACATATATGTGCATTGTTCTTTTTGTAACTAGGTAGGTTCCTATCTAAAATACCTTTATCCTTAATAAAAAATTGAAGTGTGGCAACAACCATAATGTTCATTTTTTCCGACAACCATAATGTTCATTTTTTTGGTTGAAGTTAGACAATTCACGATTTTTTAGTTTTCTAATTTATTATTTTAATTTATTTATTATTTATTTTTGTGACATCTTATTATGACGGAGCTATAACATGTTCCAAGATAAATAAATGTAAACCTTTCTTTAGCTACTCCATTCACGATTATTTAGGATATTACCAAGCAACCAATTTCAAAATGTGGTTACTTGTTAATAGTTAAGGATTAGAAAAATTAAATGGGATGTGTCCCCTAACACTAATAAAATCAATTTAAGATAGTTTAATTATGTTTTTGTCTCTTTGATCTCTTATTTTCCAAAGATGAAGGGAGGAGGAAAAAAACTTTCCCATCCAAGTTTAAATTCAATTAATTTATGTACTTGTGGCCTATTCTAGATTAAAAGGGAGTCATATGATCAATAGAATCCTCACTCTAGATTCCATGGGTTTCTTAAAATCATGACCTCATTTTAAAACGTATCTATAACATTTCATTTACCCCGGTGTTTTTTTAACCATCCATCTTCTTGTTTGCGAGGTCATCAAGATTTTGGGAAGGATATTTAGATTTTTTAATGAACTTCCACTTCTACTTGGCTTAAAAATATAATCGAGTGGATATATTTTTGGGTAATTTCATGTGAGAATATATTGCAATGAAACTATATCAGAAGTATATATACATTATGTATATATCTATAGATATATACCACTCTTATTGATGAAATAAGAGACTAATATGACATACAACCATAGCAAGGGAGAGAAAACATGGGTCTGCGCAAGAAGGGGAGGATATTGCAAAGAAATGTGAGAGGAGTGATTTGTATGTGATGAGGGAATGGGTATATCACGTAGGTGGCCAAGATAATGTGGGGACTAAGTCCCAAATGACCAAGCCCAAAGATAATCGGAGGAGGAGTTGGGTTGGGTCGGCCTTGCTACCCAACCCTCTAACCATTTACACACACACACACACACACACACACACACACACACACACACACACACACACACACACACACACACACACACACATTTATTTAACTTTCCTCACAAAATAAAATAAAATAACTTTTATTTGATTTAAAATGCAACACAAGAAGAAAATCAATTTTTATTTTTGAAACAAAAAGCTAAAACTTTAGGCTATGAAATTTTATTTATTTATTTAGTATGAAGAAAAAATCATTCGATACATGTTTTCATGCTAAATGTCTAGCATGAAAAATAGAGAAAAAAATCCATGACAAATAAGCCCCCACTCAAAATCCTTGAACCGGATAATGTAAACTTTCCCTCCGGCCAATTTTTGACAATGTAAACCACATCATGGCCAAGAGAAATGTTCTAACTAGATTTTTAAAGTGTGTTTCATGCACGGGTAAGTTTTGGGAAATAATTAACGGATTAATTTTTATCCACTTTGAAGGAACTACTCCTAGAGGCCTAAAATGATATATATTTTAGGACTTAGGAACATAATAAACACCCTCCGGGGATTAACCAAGAATTTGCAATGCCTCTAAGTAGTGTGTGAATAAGATATTATATCATCAAAGGTGGTTTATGTAAATTCTATAAGGAGAAATAGGTTTAGGAACAAGTTGTGCAACACCAGTCTACTTATAGCATGGTGCAGGGAAATGAAAGAAGTAAAAGAGCTAGTGAGCTTGATCTAGATGTTGCAGGAGCCTCGGGATATTTTGTGAAGTGAAAATATACTCATTGGAAAAATAAGAAGTCTTAATTCACACTACAAAACGTTTTAGGAGATTATACTATCTAGATTTTAATATATTGACATGATAGTGCACATGGGGATTCAAATGAGTATTCTAGAAGTTCTATGGGGATTTAAGGAATTATCCCAAGATAAATTTTACCTATAGAATGTCTTATTCACTCACAAGGTGTTGGTTTCCCTTTTCATCATCATTCTTTTTGTGGTAGTCACTTTCATCGGCACACAAGCTTGAGCAGAATCATAAAAAGGGGTAAATTAAAAATTTCAGGAAGAATTGGCTCCTAAAACCTATGGGAATGATCTCATCAGAACTTTTGGATTCAAAATGATATAATTTTTTTCTAGGTAACTCTCAAGGAAGCTCTGGGGTGACAAATCACTCCTTGTTTATTTTTGGCAGTTGTTGGTGAAGACAGGCTTTCTAAATTTGTCCATGGAACATTTTCGCATGTTAGATGCAATTTTTCACCTTTGAACTTGGTTAAAAGGTTCATTTGGTGCAAAAACATTTGCCACTGTGGTAGGGAGATCTTGGTTTGAGTGTTTCATCACTTAAGGTGTAACTTTGGTGGTTATGTGAGTGTTAACAACTCACAACTTAAAATGCCCCCTCCCCATGATCAAGCACACCCATGGTGCACTTGGGAATCCTTGTTTCATCTTTTCACCTGGTGAAAATTTGCAATGGGTGAGAAAACAAGTGCCACCAAGGGAGGAAGAAATTTTTTTCACTTAAGTGACAAATTTGAGTGTTACGTAAGTGTTGTCCACTAACGCATTTCAAACACCCACTCCCCATGATTAATCATACCCATGGAACACTTTTATAGTCATGGTGTAACTTTGAACCTACTATAAAAGTGAATTAGGTGAAAAAAAATTCACCACCTTGTAATTTTTCCCTCTTTCGTTACTCAATCTTCAAACTTGCTCACTAGGTTGTTGCTTTCCACTCACCGTAATCAAGCTTGTCCCCCTCCTCATTATGACTACCCCCATAGTGCATTTTCTTCATCCTTATACACATTTTCACCTTTTCACATCATAAAAAATATGGTAAGGTACAAGATATCCTTCTAGACCCATTTAGTAAGTCTTGACTCACCTTCAACCTGGGTTAGGAATTAAGTGCTCAAGTGGGTCAAGGAGTGGGTTTACCTTAGAACCATGGTTAACATTTAAATTTTTAAGCCTTCCTTATAAATTTTTGGAGCCATTTTTATAATCTTACCTCCCTCCATTTATTCTATAACTTGTTCATGCTTTGATATTTCCAAGAAACCCCATGTTCATAACCATAAATTCGTTCATATCTTACTCATTTTTTCTTTGTTTTCCCTTATATTTTTCCTGAGAACTCTAGTAGAATGCATTTGATATGATATAAGCCTCATATCCATTAATCCCCTAATTTTTTCACATCACCTACCTAAATATTTATTCCCAAGAAAGTTTCCTTTTCATATTCAGAGAAAACCGGAGGATAAAAACACCTGAAAACTGGAGCAAGCAATCACAATGAAATTCCTAATCCAACAAGACAATTTTTAACCCATTCAGAAAACCAAAAGGATTAATTATATTTTTATTAATTTGGAATATAATCCTTAATAAAAATATCAATTTTGATGATGAAGAATTAAACATCTGAAACCCTCTATGCAATTCTCAATTTCGGGACTCCAAAACTAGAAATTGTGAAATTGGGAAAATTTGGATAAATTTAGAAAGTGAAGGTGAGGTGAAAATTACTAAAAATAGTAAGTGCTTAGACCACATTCAAAATTTTCATAACCTTCATCTCATGATTCCATCACTTTCTCAAGTAGTCGTGATGATCAAATACAGTGGATATGAGCCAATTTCAACATTTTCTCGAATATCCATTTGTGAGAGATGATGATATATCCCACCTAGATCTAGAAGAAATGAGGAATTAGATGAAAAATTAGGTTAGAGATCCAATGGAAGAAAATATAGTTATCAGTGGTATTTTCAAATTAGGAGGTCACCCACTTTTAGTACAAAATAGTGAATTGGTCTTAGCTTGTGCCAAACACTATGACCCTACCTCCCGGACAATCATTGCGAGATGGAAACTCTCTGCTAGCATGATCCCGACTCCAAAGGGAATTTCAATTTTTATAAAAATTCCAAATCAAAGCAACATGGTGATTATCACAAAGGAGTTTAAAACTCAACAATGGCTCAAGAAAGACTCCTACTTATAGGGGATTACATTTAGATCTTGGTTGAAACTTGGGAGAAAACCATCAAGGCTACCAAAATCAATGTAGAGAAGTGATTTTCATGAATCCTAATTAGATGCCATTTTCTTATTGAGTAGTGTAATGGGTGAAGAACACACAAAGGACTTCCAAGACTGGGTGTCCCAGTTCATGTTAACAATCATGGAGGGAAATAAAATGATAAATTGGGGCCAAATCATCAATGATAATCTCCTCCGTGAGTTGATACTGACTATTCACCACCAAGATATTCACAATAAATTATTATCCGGTGCATTCCTCGCATACACTAGACCATACCAAGGATTTTTTTCTTAGAATGTTCTTCAAAGAGATCTTGCCTTCAAGAAGTACAAACATATTACCTTCAAGGAAAGAAATGTTCATTTCACATGGGTGAATGATGCATTCACCATGTTCATCATCTCGAATCCTCAAAGGAAATATTGAAATAATAATCTCTCCTCAAGTAGCAGAGTTGATTGAGAAGTATGGGTTTCACTTCACATAGTTTCATACCTTCACCTACATTAGGATGAGTGGTTTTGATCTTTCTCTGCTCAGGTTACCTAAGTATCTTAGTGATAAAATTATCCTGGTAGAGCTCGTAATAAAATTTCTCATGTGCATCTCAAATGCAAGGGTTAGAAAAGGAAAGGTATCTCTTTCCCTATCTCACTCGATGTCTTCGCTTATAAGAGTGAAGTGGATGCCATAAACATTAAAACCTTTCACGCGCATTTCATCTTTTTTCCTATGTCCCTTAGCCTAACTTTGGCATAAGGAAATATCCTTAGTCATTCCATGTCCCTTGATTACATCATATTACCCAATTAGAAGACCATTGGGAAACTTTTGAGGATGATCTTGAGGTCGGAAAAGAGACAACATGAGGACTTGTGGAACAGATGGAAGCATTCATGGTTTATTGGTCCATTGGAGTGTTGAATCTTGTCTTGTTGATGTTGTCATTGATGTTATGTGGTATTGATTGAAAATATCGTTGGTGAGGTATAAAGCATTCAGTACATGAAGGTTGATTGGTAATTTCCTCCCCGACCTCAAATGGTTCATTTAAAGTGTCTTGGTGTGATGTTTTTAGATTCCAAGGTATATATACAAGATTTTGGTGCTAATTTAATTAATTATGAATTAAATCTAATTATAGAGTACTTATTATTCCTAATGATGTACAAAATGATAATATATAATAAGATCCAAGAAATAATGATCTAGATGTCAATTAAATGGACTTAGTTTCCCAAAACCTCCCGGGATTGTCACATTACAATAGTGAACTCCGATAGCTTTCTATTACCTCTAAGAATGTGAAAAATGGACTCCATTGGAGAAAGATACCATCCACAAAAGATGCCAGTTGAAAAATCACAAGTGGGGGAAACTAGTGAATCAAGTTGTGACACGTGGAAAAATAAAATTAGGTAAAAGAGCAAAAACTTAGTTTTGTGACTCGGTCTTCAACGTTCATTTTTGGACAAGTAGGCCCCACTATTTTCTAGGATAGGGGCCCTCATCCAAGGTCAACACACTCTTTTATCGATGGGTACCTTTGCCGCTAATATTCATTAATTTCTTCATAAAACGATTGGAGGATTTTCCACATGGTGGGTCCTCGGGACACCATGGCCTCGCCACCAAATCTTCACATTACATCGATCTCACAAAATGAGATAAAGGATAAGTCACCAAGGTGTTCAAACAAGAAACTCCAAAAACCATGAGCCAACCATTCCAATAACTCAAAAAAATGGATTCACAAAGTACGTGGTCAAAGCTACAAATAACATGGGAGTAGTCACGATATATAAAGTCCCCCTCCTATCCAAATCATACCACATATGGGATTCATACCCATGCTCATGCAAACCAAACTAGTGGGTGCTAGACACATGGATGGTCACAACGAGGACATGGGAGCATGCATGATGTGTGGCGGGATGCTTGGATGACAACACAACGGACTATTCGGCAGTCCACATCAACAACAAAATAGCCATTGGTTGGGATTTTGAATCCTGCATTTACCTCCTCCGAGCTGCGTCGCATCCTAACCAACTCAGCCAACCGAGTTGGTTCACATAGATATGGGCGATAAGCCATATAACCAACCCCCTCTCCATTCGAAAAAAATCCTCTCCTCTTAAAGGAAAATATTAAGGCTTAGAGGATTATTTGGGGGCCTTGAGAGATTTTAAGACAAATATTGTGAAGAAGAAAAAGACCTATAATATTATTATAGGCATTTGGAGAATATTTTAAGACTGTTATTATTTTAATAGGTAATTGTGAAGACTTATTATTTTAATAGGAAATGGTGAAAAAATAAGTCTTATTATTATAGGCAATTGTAAATTCGGGAGTTATTATTTTAACTCGTCGATGTTATACAGAAAATTTGAATCCCGAGTATTCACATGTAGGAGGCCAAAGATGCAATTGTGAATCCAGGTGATGTGATGAAGCACTGGAGAAGTATACACACTATAGAAGCTCTGATTCTTAGTACATTGGGCATATTTCCAAGTTAGTTGTTTGGATGTCGTAAAGGAGAGTCGTCACTATTGTAGAGCTCATTGATGATGTTGGGTATGATATTAGCTCTACATAAAGGTGGAGGCCATACAACAAAGTGGAAGATGATCGTTGTCATAACCTTGGACATCGGATCTAATCTTAGCTATACATAGAGGTTATTTTTTAATGCAATAGAGTGGAAGATGATCATTGTCAACATCGGACATAGGGAGACTTAGCACCGTGTACATGTTAATTTTTTTGTGTAGCAGAGTGGAGGTCAATAGGAGGTGTCAAACTGGGATGCACTTTGTTGTGGAGAAACTTGGAAACTTTCTAAGACTAGTTTGGGTCTATTGGACCGATTAACACACTAGGTTCATTTGAAAATTCATTATAGTATCATAAATTTTATTTGTACTATACAATCATATTTTTATAATGGATTCGTTTAGCTAGTTTACGAACTCATAGACGTAGGCATTATTTTGAACTCGTTATCAACCCTTGTGTAGTTTGGTTCTTATCCTTGTATTGCATTTATTTAAATTTTATTTATTTTGGGATGAATTCGGTAAAAGAATAAATTGCCTATAAGGGTTCATGGTCAAGAAAAAAATGGCATTTATGGATTAAATAAGCAAGCAATAATGTAAAACCCTAAGCAAGAATAAGAGGTAAAAGGACTTAGCTGATTTCTAAATGGTCAAGAAATGATCTAGGAATGTGTGACTGATGAACAAAATGCAAATAGGTTCATCATTGGTCACTAAAAAAATTGGAGTGTAGGAACAAAGTCGACATGGGCATCTCAGTAACTTGGGAAGGGGAGCCTAGGTGTTAGAGACCAAAAATGGCTGTTGGTGGCTTTGCAAATGCTTGAAATATGGTTTCTTCTATGTCTCTAGGGTTTCACAGTTTCTCTCTGTTAATCACCCGATGTTATTACTATGGTCATTGATGATACTTGTAACCTACAAAAGAAGATTTCACTGCATAAGCCCACAAACCACATCAAACCTAAAAATAAAAATGTAGAATGGGGAGTCAGATTGACCCTTGTGGTCACCCCAAGAGTGAAATTATGACCGAGTACGCACTACATCTCGGACTCTTTATAGTTAGCTCTTATGTGTTTGTATATTAATGATGCCCTGGGATGGCCTTGTGCAAGTTGCACTTGATAGCAGATTGTAGCTAGAATGTAGAAATGAATTGCATGTGTGAATGGAATAGAATAGAATTCCCCTTCCTATGTTGTGTATGTAGAAGTATACATCCCTTTTCCCTTGAATGGATGTTATATGGATGCCTTTGAAGTGTTTTAGTGCCTTTGGAATGTAAGCTTATGTGATGATAGTAATGCTTAGTGCTTGGTCCCTTATTTTGAACACATAACTATGTATTTATATGATACCCTTATTTGAATTTCATAATTGACAACTAGAATTCTGACCCACAAGTGAAAAATATTCCCAAAAGATAAAAGAGACCCAAAAAGAGTAAGGTAAGAAAGGGTCAAAGATACCCAAGATGGATAGGAGCGCCTAGACATTATTGTCCTAGTTGGACGCTAGTGTCTGAAGCCATAAAAGATAAATCACTTAAGTTCTAACTGGGTTGTAGGGTATGTAAGACCAAATAGAAAACAAGAGACAAAGAAAAGAGGCCAAATATAGTTGTCAACTACTAGTTTTATTTCTTAGGAATCATGTAAATGCTAGCATGCTTTTAGGACCTAGAAATGTACCCAAGTGCGTGATTTTGTGTCTACATTTTCTCCCACTTTATGTTGTTTATTGAATAATTGATGATATAAAGTAGATAGAATATATGTACCATATGATCATGTAGAGAAGAGTGTTTTAGATAGCATTTCGAATGGACAGCTGAAGTTTGGAGACTAGGAAAGGAAAGTGACCCTAGGGGTGAAGTGTATACATTGCTTGTACTTATTGTTACTATGCTTCTATTTACTTTTGTAGGATACTTCTTGTTGTGTATTAAGGAAAAACCTACAAAAGAAGAGAAAAAGAGTAGTCAAAGTCTTATATATGAAAATTTTGAGAAAATTATGCAAAAGTGTGCAAATGAGAAATAGTAAAGGAAAGAGTGCACCTGATGTAGAAGAGTGTAAAGGATAGAAATGTGTCCTGAAATGTTGTGAAGAGTGATTTTTTTGGGAGATCTCATGCCGAGTGTGAGTTTTTAGGTGATCTCATGCCAAGTGCAATGTTTTGGGTGATCTCATGCCAAGAGTGAGTTTTTGTTGAAATCTCATGCCAAGAACGAGTTTTTTTGGGTGATCTCATGCCAAGAGAGAGTTTTTGGGCGATCTCATGCCAAGATCAAGTTTTTTGGGCGATCTCACGCCAAGAGAGAGATTTTGGGTGATCTCACACCAAGTGTGATTTGTTTGGGTGATATCATGGTAAAGAGAAAGTGTTGGGGAGAGAGGTATATTTTTAATCTCCTTCCATGTCTCTACCCAATAAGCACCACTACAGATGGTGCATCTTGATTTATTCATATTAGTTATAAATTGTATTGATTTTTCTAATTGTAGGAGATAGAATGCATTTGTGACTGGAGGCATGTGCTTATAACTATATAACTACTCTAATGTTGTAGGTCTGTGTTGTAATGATATTTTTTTATGTATATGACCCTAATACATTAGTTCCAAGGGGAGAAAACAAGCATCGAAGCACTACTATCTCGATTTTGGGAACTAGTGTTTATTCTATGATTCTAACCCAAGTCTCGATTATGGGCCATTTTGTAACTGTGTTTCATTATTGTTCCTATATTGTACTGATCTGAACTGTAGATTTGAGATATTGTAGAGGTGTTCACCCAATGTATGCCCCCCTCATTTGGGTTGCATACAACGATGGTGGGATAATGTGGCCCAACATAGAGGGGGATAATTATCTAAAATAAATTGAGACGGAATTTCTGTAGATGTAAAAGTAATTTTTTCTTCCTTAGAAGATAATGTTGTAGTAAATTTATGATACACATATTATGGATAAGTATAAGGATGAATATAAGTGTTGGACATAAAATATTGGATTTTATTTTGACATTCAGGATTAGCCTACAAAAAGGAAGGGATGGAGACACTCATGGTGACAAGATTCTAGGGTATCAAAGACGACAACAAAGAAGGAATTAATGGTGTTCAAATGAGGAGTGGGGTTTACCAAATGATTTAATTAATCTGAATTAAATATAATTTTAGAATAACTATTGTTTATAATGATGTATAAAATGATAATATATACAAGATCCAAGTAATAAGCAAACAATAATGTAAAACCCTAAGCAAGAAGGAGAGGTAAGAGGACTTAGTTGATTTCTCAATGGTCAGTGAAGTGATCTTGGGAAGTGTGACTGATGAATGGACTACAAATATGGTCATCACCGGTCACCTGAAAAATTTGGAGTGCGGGAATAGAGCCGGATAGGGGCATTTGTAGCAAAGGCGGGGGTGATTAGGCATTGGAGACTAAAAATATGCATTGGTTATTATGCGGATGCTTGAAATCTAGTTTATTCTATATCACTACGGTTTTTCAATTGCTCTATGTTTATCACTTGATGTTCTTACCATGGTCATTGGTGGTACTTGTAAATTTGCAAAAGATAAGTTCACTTACACAATCCCACAAACCGCATCAAACCTTAAAAGAAAATGCATAATGGGGAGGCAAAATGACCTTGACAATCACCCCGAGAGTAAACTTATGACTGAGCACTACATTACATCTTAGAATCTATGTCATTTTGTGTGTGTGTGTAAGAATGATGCCTTAGGATTCCCTTGTGTAAGTTTCACTTGATAGCGAGTTGTAGCTAAAATGTAGAAATGTATAGCATGTGTGAATGGAATAGAATATAATTACCCTTCCTATGTTGTGTATGTAGAAGTATGTAACCCTTATATCTTGAATGGATGTTATATGGATTCATTTGAAGTGATTTAGTGCCTTTGGAATGCAAGATTAAGTGATGATAGTAATGCTTATTGCTTGGTCCCTAATTTTGAAACACATAAATATGTATTTATGATCCCCTTGTTTGAATTTCATAACTAACAACTAGAAGGCTGACTCTGTAAGTGAAAAATATTCCCAAAAGATGAAAGAGAGCCAAAAGAGTGAGTAATATAAGAAAGGGTTAGGGGTACCTAGGAGGGATAGGAGTGCCAGGCTGCTTTGTTGACTGGTGAAGCGCTAGTGTCTAAAGCTATAAAAGATAAATCATTTAAGTTTTGACTGGGTTGTAAGGTATGTAAGACCAAATAACAAAAAAGGGACAAAGAAAAAGGCCAAATATAATTTTTAACCACTATTTTCTTTCTTAGGAATCATGTAAATGCTAGCATGCTTTTAGGACCTAGAAATGTACCCAAGTGCGTGATTTTGTGTCTATAGGTACATGTTTAGTGCATTGGAAAATAACTAGGTGTTTTATGTGAACTACAAAGGTGTTCTACAGATCTTAAGAGGTGTCTTAAGGTATTTTATTGCCTTCATGATGAAGAATATGACATGTTTCATGAATCATGGGTTGAAAAATCTTAACTAGGCTAATTATAAGCCTTGATGCTATCATGGCTTAGGGTATGGAGAAAAAAATATAAGGTAGGTTAGTCTAAGTAAGAGGAGTGTGTTATGGCATGGTAGAGAGGATGTGGAAGGTGTTTCAGGTCAAATTTCAGCTGGTAGAGGCATGTTCAAGGCCTTTTGGAGGCATGTTCTTGAGGACAAGCCAGGTGAACAGGTACAAGTCATGGTGGCCAACAAGGTACAGACCTATTTATGAGTAAATGAGCATTTGGGAAGATAGTAGAGATTTTCTTAGTGTTGTGGGAAAACTTTAGGGTAGTATGAAGACTAATTTTCAAGTTATTTGGTTTTAGGATCTATCGAGCTCTTAGAATGACCATATTCATCTCGAGGGTCATGTTTGATGTACTCACTCACATGTTAAATATTTTCTTTGATACCTGGTTCTTTCATCAATTTTGGGGCATGGAGTCAAGATCATTTTATAATTAGAATGAGGTAGAATGATGTCATATTCTTTATGAATGATCCTTAAGAAGATAAGTGGGTCTAAACCCTCATTATGATGTGATAGGAAAAATATAAATTTTTGGTCTCCAAATTACATGGGAATGCTAAAGTGATGGTTTTCTCTTGTAATCGACTCCTTCTCATTCATGTTTGCATTAGTGGCATGTTCTAATTTAGCTATTCAAGTACAATTATATCCTTGTTTTAAATAAATTTGATGGTACATTCATGCATAGTAGAGTTCATGATGAAAATCCTGATGTGGAAGAAAGTATAGGAAGTTTTCTTGATGATCACAAATTGTTTCAAAAAATTTCATGCATTATATGGGTGAAATATTTCACCAAATGTTTCCTACCACTTAAGGGCTATAGAGGCAAAACCAGTCATGATGGTTTGAAAGAGTCTTGGTGTGAAGGCATGGTGTAAGAGTGAAATGTGGACATGAACAACTTATATAAGTCTAATATGACATGTTTAACCTCAAGAAGTTATTAGGTAAAGTGTGTTTGGGTCTAAGCTCCAATGGTGTAAAGCGCCTCATAAGAACTATCACGTAGGCCTGAGAAAAAGGTTGTAAGTGTGAGATTCTCCACACAACCTAGGAAAATGAGTGTTTAAATATGGAGTAGAGGTCCCTAGTGAATTTTCCCATGCATTGGTTTGGTATGAAAGTGAATTTTAGATTGTTTGAATCTATTTAATACCAAGACCGGTTTTTAGGACTTAAGACCTAGTATGAGTAGTCTCAAAAATACATGCACATTGAACATATATACCTCGAAATGATGCATGTTATAGACATGATGAGTTGTAAAAGGATTATTTTTATCCATAAATTTTCCATGACAACCAGAACAAGTGTATAATTGGATTAACTTGCTTATTTTGTGAAGACTTTTTCTCGTGCTTTCAATTCTATTAAGACCTTTTCCTAATCATTGTATCATAATATCAATGAAGATAGTAGGGTCACCCAATGTCCTTGAAGGTGAACCAGAGGTCATATCCAATATCCTCCAAGAATCAATAAGCTTTGAAAGTTCATACATTGGTGTTGATGAAGGAATATTTTGACTTTACTTTTGAGTTTCCATGAATGTGCACATACAATTGTGAAGAAGAGAAGTAATGGATTCTTATGCCCTAGCATACACCACTTCAAAAACATGGTGATGTCTTGGACATCTTGAAGATTCATCAATCCTATTTTCATTGCATGATATAAACCGAGAATTTGTTTCTTTCATCCAATTTGAAGACTTTTTTTTTTTTTTTTAAGAGCATGCACCTAGTTGAGCAAATGAGTTCTAATGGAGGCTTTGTGAGATAATGGTGAGTTAAAAATATTGTTGTGGATATAGATAGTAAGGATAAGGATTTTTTAACATGCACACATCATCATAACACTTTTTGTATTATCTAGTAAGGCTAAAAGACAAATAATGCTTCGTTGAGAAGAAGAAGACAAAAGGAGGTGACATATGTCAAAATGATACAAGAATATCTTCAGTAGGGTGAAAAGTGCAAAGATTTAAGGTATGTTTTCTATTTCCTTATAGGGTTGAGAAGTGTCATGAAATTTCATTAAATATTTGTATGTGTAACGGAATTTATAGATGTAATGATTGTTATATGATAGTTTTAGGTGATTTCATTTAGATCCTCTTATATGAGTTGAAAAGGTTAGAATTTTTAGGGATAAAAATATGAAGTATAAGAGGTGTGAGAGTGTTTCATCCTCATGTATATGAGTGTCTCAATGTGTCTGAAAAATATCTTTTGAAGACAAAGTTTTAGAAGTATGAGGAGATGAGAAAATAGGTAAATCTAGGTGTGTGAAGAAGAAGGATAAAATATAGGAGCCGAGTATGAGATCATAATTTTTTTGTTTCAAGAAAATAGGTCAGATGAATGTGATAAAAACTTGTGAAGACTAAGTGGGTGCTTAGAAAAATTGGGAGTTGTTTCTTCCATGTAAGTAAGATCTTGCAAAAGTTATCAAGTATGTTCTTGACTTATAAATTGGAGTTGGTGATTCAAGTTGAGTGGGTGCTCAACAAATTTAAATCCTTGTAATATCTTATGGGAAAATTATCCACCATAGTGCATTGATTTTAGTGGTTTTTTCTCCCTTCAAGGTTTTCCCACATTAACTATTATCTTCATGTGTTCTTTCATGTAATGTTCCTAGAAAAAGATAGATTGACCCATGCCAATCCCATGTGCATCAAGTGGAACCAAGTGTATCATCTAAGGCGTTAATTAAGCTCATAATGATTAATCATTGATGTCACAATAGGAATCATATCTCCCTAACATATTTTCCAAATCATGTGATCCATTCCCATGGGTCTGTGACTTATTTGGCAGAGAATCAAGAATGGTGCAATAAGTTGAAATACTAAAATTTGAGGCCATCTCAAAGTACATGAAATCCAAGAAGTCAAGGAAAGCACAAACAACTTCAAGTTTCTACACTGAGGCTTCAGAGCTCAATTTTTGGAAGCTGCAAGACCCAAGGTGAACAAGCCTTTGGAGAAAATGACACCTAGTGATTATGAGATGACCAAGGTCTCACTTGGAAAAGCTATGTACGAGGGCGATGCTCATCTTTTCAAGGAGTATTAAACATGGATAATGGAGGGAAATAAATAATACAAACAAACCATCAACCAATTAGAGGAACATGTTAGGACCTTGTCTTTGTATGTGCAGTCATTCCTCAAACTAGGCTCATCAATCTTTCCTCCAATTGATGTAGTATCACCCATTATCATATTTTACCCGCAATCCCTCAAACAATCTCAAGGACTCACAATACAGGGGAGAGAAAATGACAAGTGGGTAGTCAAAATCATTGAAAAGGGGAATTTTCTTTTCCTGAGGTCCTCTCTCTATTCCGGTTCATTTCATGTACCATCTCAAGAATCAAAGACACCGTGGTGGAAATGAAAAATAAAAGATGATATGGGATAGTGTTTTCCCATTGACCTTTGAAATGGGGATTCTTGACTCCTCATTCTTGATTATAAAAATGTGTTCACGGACCCATCCAAGAATTTGTCTCCCATTTGGTTCTGTACCATGGATACAAGGTGTGATGTACTAAAAGATGTTTTTTCGAGAGATCAAGGAACGTGATAACAATGCTCAAGGAATTCTCAAATATCTAAGAAAATGTGTAGAAGATCTTGGAGCCCCTCTTATCAGTGAAAACACATATTTGGAATATCTCATGACTCATTTTCAAGAAATGGTTCGAAAGAGGCAGGAGATCCCTTCTTCTTCAATGAAGACACCCTAGAGTCACTCATAGAAATCCATGGTTTTATTTCAAACATTTCTCAAGATCACAAAATTTGGTTTACTGAATGCAAGAAGCTAAGCCACATTCTAGAGACTTGGATCAACACATTGGATTATGTGAGCATTCCTTAGTCAGAGAAGATCACACCTGGAAGTTCTTTATTTTTCAGATAAGTGAAAGGGATTGAGTTCAAACAAATTGAATTTCCATGGGATGCATCAAATGTGGAATCTTCATCATAGGAAGGATCTTCATAATACTATTGAGTTACTTCATCCTTCTCCATTATCTTTTTCTTTCTTCTATTCTCACTCTCCTTCTACTCCCTTTCTTCTAATTATTCATTGTGTGTAATGATGAATTTTTTATTCATTAAATTGACTATGTAATACTTGTGTAATGTAAAATTCCCTTTTGCAATTATAAAAAGGGGACTTATTTTGTCTTTCCTAAGGATATTTGAAAATTCACTTGTAATGGGAATATGAAAAGTCATGTGGGGGTAGATGAAGAGATGGATTGTAAATATATAAAAGGATATGACCTCCTCATTATAAAGGGATGGTTAATTATTGTTTACTAGCTCTCATTTTTTTCTAGGAACAAGTTCCTTCATTTCCTCTATTCTCTTGTCTATTTTTGTTTTATCTCCATCTCAACTTATACTCCATGAGAATTGTAAATTTTGCAACATGATGCAATAAAAAATTTGGTTCTTGTTGATTGTTCCTCTTTCTATGTGAATGGTTTCTTTTGATTGATGCAAGTGAAATATTCTAATTTTAATGCAATGAACTCAACTATGCTATTTGTTGATTAAAATCCCCCTCTTATTTCCCTCTCCTATCTCCCTCACTAAGAAATTTCCTCCCATGTATTTCATACAAGTAATTGCCACAGGTTTAGGTAAGTATTCCTGTGTGATCCCCTATCTACACCCCCATAATTTAGTTTAGTTTATAAGTGGTTCCTTGCTTTACATAAATGGAGCTACCCCATTCAATCGAGGGACTTAGTCCCGCAGCCTTGGTGAAATCGTCAATTTTTCTTGCGAAAAATTATTTCACCAACAATAAATTTAACCAAATACCCATTACAAGCATCTCATAGTCTCCCATAGGCACTTTATAAAGAAGAAAAGTGTAGGTTTTGTGTCATATATAATGACATGGGAAGCCACAAATGGGACTATGAATTTACTGAGGGAATTGGGGGTATGGGACGGCCCCCATTATAATTATTTGTTTTCTTTTAAAATAAAAATCAGCAAGAACATATATCTAAACATAGCATGAGATAACGTATATGGGTTATTCATAATAATTGTGAAAATACATGGGTATAAAATCCCACTCATGAATAGCTACTTATTTTAATTTAGTATTTTTACATATTTTATTTAAATTCCACTTGTGAATATCTACTTATTTAAATTTGGTTTTATTTATTTACATATTTTATTTAAAGATATGGATATAAATGAGTTTTTCATTTATCAATGAAAAGAGATGACTAGCTAACCATACACATAGTATAAGAGTTTAATTTTTGGAAACAATTAATGAAAATTTACGGGGAAAAAAATAGTATAGTAAAACAATTGGGAATATGGATATAACTCATTTACTACTTCATTACATCTATTTCAGCTATAACAAATCTTGACCATCCTTATTTACTTATAAAATTTATTTCTTTGGAAACTATATTTGGATGTAGTTTTAAATTCCATAACTCATCCAAATTCCTTTTTCTTATAATT
Source organism: Taxus wallichiana var. yunnanensis (assembly GCA_018340775.1). Lineage (NCBI taxonomy): Eukaryota > Viridiplantae > Streptophyta > Pinopsida > Cupressales > Taxaceae > Taxus > Taxus wallichiana. Next base: position 87,208,280 of record CM031244.1, on the reverse strand, counting down.
CACCCAAAAAAGTATAAAATCCATAGGAGTTTGGAGGTTTAGCATTACATCATTTAACAAACTTTCTCTTTCCAATATGTTGCATTCTAAACAAGGACCACATGTTTTTATTTTATTTTATTTAAATTCTTTTGAATAAGTTCAAGGTGACACTATGGAACCCTCCATTAAATTTTCAATTCCAAAGTTTAATAAACACTTAAATTGACTCATAATCCTCAACTAAAACTATTTTTTTAAGTTCCCAGAGAAACTTAATCGTTTCCATTTTCCTATACATCCAAAATAAATATTTCCCTACAAAGGTTACAAGAAGACAATATTTAAATTACGAGTACATAAGCCTCCCCAAAAAGGTAACACCATGTCAAATTTTCATTGAATCATCAAAATATCCAAGCAAGAAATATAAGCTCTAGCTTCAATGAAAGATATCCAAAAACCACAAGAGGAAGATGTTTGGTGTCCACCCAACCTATATGCATCATTACATGCCACTTCCCCAAAAGGAGAGCATGTTAGCCTCCCTCCAAGCCCATGGGAGAGAGAGGGAGCATGCCTCCAAGATGCACAAGGTGAGTGAGGGAAAACCAAAACACCAAACATATACACAAATAACCAAATTTTCAAGCCATTACCACACATGTGAGAAACTAAACACTTTTCAAGAATAAATAGGGGATTTAAGAGATCCATTACATTCATATTTCCATTTAACAAAAGAGTATCAACACTCTACCAAATAACCACAAGCCACCAAGGATTTTCCTATTCCCTAAAAATGTTATCTCTCTTACCACCCAACAAAAGGAAAAAGGAGAAGAAACTAAGAAAACAACATCAAACAAACACATTTTTTTACATATCCAACCCATATATGAATCATCATCAAGAATACAAAACATAAATCCCATTCTAGATCAACAAAATAATTTTTTGATACATACCTCAAAAGTAATAACATCCAACTCCAAATTGCAAGTCAAGCCCTCCAAGATCTTAGTTCTTCCTAGTTCTCTTTTCAAACTATCCATGTAAAAATGAGAACAAAAGGTCCCTCCAAGCTTCAAATTGGAAGTATATGAAGATAAATCCCCAAATATTATCACCAATGAGAGGGTGACATGTGTCACCCTCCTCATTCTCCCAACAATACTCCCACAAGTCCCTATCATACAAAAGAAAAAAGACATAATGAAGGAATATCCCAAAAATCCAAATTAAAAATAAACTAAATTTCCTCCACTACCAAGGTGGCTCAAATAACAAGCACATTAAAAATGATGTGGACAAGAGGGGCTCAAATGGGAGGGAAAATCCCATTTGATCCTTGAAAAATTCCCCCTACCCATAGGTAGGGTCCAAGGGGTCCATTTTAGTGAAAATGAGACCCCAACACAAAAAGCAACACTTACAATTTCCACTTTTAACCCAAATTCGGGTTTGGGAAAAGTGGCACACATGGAGAGGTGGTGGGGCCACCCAACTCATGTTTAAGTGGTCCCACACCTCTAAGAACAAGGTTAACAATAATAAATCACCCCTAACACATGTAGGAACCATTAGGCCCCTAAACTAACTTAGAACAAGGGTTAGACAAATTAATACAATAAGGGTCAAGAAGGAACCACTAAGGGTGTCTCGAAATAATCACAACACAAACACAAGGCCAAATGAAAATCAAGTAAAGGTGAATTTTTGGCCCATTCATCCATTTGTGCAAATTGGAGGTGCATCTCCAAGTCCCATGTTCTCCTATGGTGAACTTGTATCCTACACATTCGATCACCTGTCATCATACCTACTCGATACGATAAACCAAATGAAATGATTCAAAATACATACAATTGATCAATTCAATTTTCAAACTAAAACATCAAATTTTTATAATCAATTAATATCCATATGGAGATAATGGCCAAAATAATATATATACACAACATACAAAATAGAGATGACAAGTTAATATACATATATTCAAACAAATAGCCAATATAAGCATTATGCAAAATATAATTCGTGTAACCTTAGATCAATAATACCCACCAAACTAAATAAAAACCAAGTGGTGAGGGTAAGGGAGATAATTCAGCTTCGGGACCCGCATATATAATCCCGCAAAGGGCAAGGTGACAATAAGTGATACAACTAAGCCATTGTAATTTAATTCAAATAAATCATGATACTATTCGCTTAATTTTCTGAAATATGAATCTATAACCAAATCAATTGCAAGTAAAGGAGCGATAACTAGAGGGGCACTATAATATTGTAACAATATTCCATGAACAAGGATGAGACTATCTATAAATCTACCCCTCAATAAATCATAAATCCTCCATGATGATAACATATTCTTTTTCACAAGATTGATATCACTCGATACCAAATATTAAATTTGGATCAAATTACGATAGCATAGAATTTAGAAAGATAATTCACAATAATCATTTTCTCCTTTGAACATTACATATATAGGAGGATATTTTCTATAACCATGGATTCCTCGATACGTACAATATTTCTCCCATAAAACCTCCAAACTAGATTTGACATTATATTGTTTATTCCTAACAATATAATATCAACACTCTAATACAAACTTACTATATTATTTATATGGTTACTAACAATAATATAACTAACTTAATTTACCTTACATAAATTACTCACTATTTTAACATACGGTAACATACCAAATACCATGAAACACTATATTCATAACATTCAATCCATGTGCAAGGTTGTATAGTTTGGTCTGGATTTCATATCCATCTTTTACCGACTAGTATGATTTTTTCTGTTGATATGTCCTCCAAATTTTCTTTTAGTTTCATATTCTTTGTTGGGTATTTTACTCCTTTGGGTCATATTTTCTTCAATAAATCACCTCTGAGTAACCCTATATAAGCAAGTAAACACTACCTCATTTACTAAGTTGTAAATCTTATTGAATTACATTAATACACTCACTTATAAAACATCTAAAGGCACCACATGCTCCCTAAATCTCACAAAATCACTTATAAATTCATTAGGAAGCAATCACCATAGGTCCGAAGCTTCTTACCAAGTCAAGGAGTTATCCAATATTATTTGCAAGAACTCAAACATCTCTTCTCTAAGTGATTTATTAACATCTAAACTCAACTCAAGCATTGTCAAATAAATTTACCGAATCTAGTTGCATTCATTCATATATCACATGTTAGGTGGAGAATGACATGTAGTTTAAGGCCTCCTCGAAGTAGTTCCAATGTTGGTAGTGCACGGGGGTGCCCACAACACAACTAATATATTTTTTCATGGTATCGTACCCATGGTTAGGGTTTGAGACCTTATTTTGGATGTTTAGAGAGCTTCGCTACATGAATGACAACTAGCGTTTGACAAAGTGATAAACATTTCCATATAGGAAACCATCTCAAGAAGTTTATGGAACCGAATCCCGAGAAGGTCCAAAACTATAAATAAGGGTCAAGATCATACGTTATGGTCCTAAAAAAGTATACAATCCTACACCATAATAGTTCTATTCATACTTCTAAAAGTGAAGTGTCATTAGTACTAGATCTCTCTATTCTAGTAGTCTGCACACTTAGAAATTCCCAAAACCATTTGTAATCAGCTAAGTGCACCCACCCTCTTTTATTTTTAAGTTTATATATTATTTATTACATCAATTGAAAGTAATAATGAATTATTATGGTATTGGTAATTAATGTTGGAAGTTAATTAATCATAATAACCTCCTATAGATAACCCTTATATCCTTTAATGTACCTAATTCACTAATCTTATATTTCACATAATCTAACAAAGGTGTAAATAGGAGATACATTTTTATTAACACACTTTGTGAATGTTTACATATTAATATGGGGTGCACCAATCCTCGTGCCTAGTCCATAAAAATGATGGATAGGATCTCATAGATGCACATTTCACAAAAATATACCTAAAAATGAGGTTGAATACAATCATGCAAAAAGTGAAATTTAAATGTGGTTCCTACTCTACATTTGGTAGGAGTTTGTTGTTATCTAAATAACTCTCCTAGTTATTTAGGTAACTTGTATACACTCGGCTCTGAGATCTTCATTGTGAGGTTTTGCGCACTCAATTTCCTTGGCACATTCATCTGGTCATTGTTTTCTCGCGTGCCCTTTTGCACTTCCCCTTCTTCCTTCCACTCTCATTTTCATCTTTGTTCCACTCTTGTCTTGTGCACATCTTTTACGCATCTACCTTCCTCCTATCAACCATTCATTCTACGTGTGCCTTCCTTCTACCTCCTTTGTGCCCTTTCATGCCTCATTCTTCCACATGCACTATCTTTATTCCCCCTCATGCCTTTTATGCCATGTCATCCTTTAACATGCTTGAGTGTGCTGCATGCAAGTAGTCAAAGCACACCAATAGGGAACTAAATCCTCGCAACAAAACAATCAGTGACGCGTGGTAAAAATGAAAAAAAAATTACACATTTGGTCATCCTTTCATCTAATCCACACATGCCACGTTTCTTACATGCCCATACAACTCTAAAAAACTTCTGACAGTTGTATCTCTTGCACTGAAGAGCTCGATCGGCATGCACCTAGTCTTAATCGATAGCTGCTAACATAGGCTATAGTGTTACACATTCAAATTCAAATTCTTGGTGGATCCGATAGGTAAGAAATGTGAAAAGATCTTTCGGGAATCTATGATCATATCGATTGCTTCAACCACCCAATTTGATATGATCCACCCTCCTTCCATCTCCAACATGCCAAATAGACTTGGGGAAATGTATTTGGTAGATTTACAGGTGGTTTTATAGGCATTAAATGCTCCTTCTTGGTGGTTGTATTTCAAATTCAATTTTTCCCTCTTTCTTCTCTTCTTCTTCCATGGATTCATCTATAAATGTAAGAGATGGGCTCATTATTAATGTTGGACACTTTGGATCCTTAAGCACTTTTCTAAGGACTTCATATTTTTGGTATTTTGAGTTACATACCTCTAGATCTAGCTCTTTCATGTGGATATCGGCCTCTTTTGCCATTGTAATAGCTCTATACATTTCTTGGAAGTAATAGAAGCATTTTTTGTGACTATTCTCTATCCTAACATGTTTGCATTCCTTCTTCTTGTCTTTTCTTTTGCATTGTGTTCTCGTTTTGCCATTCTATGTCCCTGCAGCTCCTTATTTAGTTGGGTTCCATGATACCGATCCGTAAATACGTTTTAAGTTGTGTTACACGTGCATAGCCTTCTTTCATGAATTTCCCTTCATTTTCACTCGTAACAAGTAGTGTGTATCCCTATTTTTCTAGTATTATCATCTTTTAGTATAGTTACCTTTCATGTTAACCTTCTATCCCTAGTCCCTTGACATTGTTAGCTTACTTTTCCTTTCATCACTACGAGTAGTAGTAGTAGCAATAGATATAGATAGAGGAACTGGCCTTCTCCAAAGATTTTTCCCAAGCATGCAAGGTCCCACAACTTGGGGACGGTTCCATTGTTATCACAAATGACTTGGTTCTTCCATATCTCGTGACATAAGTGTAAGTTTGAATGACCAATGGTTTTCGGCATGCCGGTGGGAGAAGAAATGAAATATTAAATTTTGTGTTACTAATTTCGGTGTGTGGAATTTGTATTTCTAGCCTTTGGAGGCTTATTTCAACACATCTAAAGAACTCCCAACATTTTTAAATCTCTATTTTAGCAGCCCTGAGCATCTTTCATGAGAAGAATGCATACAAGGAGAAGTGTAGTAGCTGAATATTATTTCAAGTACCTCCAACTATCCCGAGAAGATTTCATTCCATAAATCCCATGCGTGCATCTCCATCTCCAGTAGCGTCACGCCCATTCAACTTCTCATATGCAGACAACCAACGCACCCTGTTATGGCACATCAGCCACCTCCTCCACTAAGGAACTTTGCTAACTTCACCGAGAGGTAGTCCCCTAGTTTTGGACATGCAACATGATATTCCAAATGACATGCTCAAAATTATTCCATACTTTACTAGTGAGAATCAAGTCACCCCAGGAGCATATCTAGGATATAGAAAACGTATGTTCACTATATTTGATCACACATGATGATGTAGCAGTCATACTACTTACGACCTCTTTCAAATGAAAATTACTTCAATGGTATCGAGGCTTGATACTTGGATCTATTTGCACCTAGGATGAGCTAGGAACAACCCTTTGCAATTACTTTAAAGATAATTCAAATCACCTATCTTTGGTGAATCAATAGATAACAACAAGGAGGGAGCCCAATGAGCAGATGATTGATTTCAACATCATATTTTAGAAGACTTGGGATAGAATATCTCTTGTGGTAATACCTATAGTGCAACATTATTTTTGTATTATCTAAAGGTATTGAACAATGATATCTCAATCATGATTCAATCCATGGGAGGTAGGACTTTACCAGTAGCTTATAATATTGCTGTAAGGGAAGAAAATATTCTTATTCAAGTAGGAAAGATAGCTCCTAAACTACCTATGCTCTTGTTCTCGAGAGATGTCATAAGTGACCCAAACTTCTTTGGTCCATATTCCTATTCCGAGAAAAGCACGCAACCTTTATATCAACATCTTACTCTTGATTGCATCGAGAAAGAAGATGAAGAATTGAAGACCCTGATTAGAAATTTTTCAAACAAGGTCATATCATTAGGAAAACAATATGCACAAGCCTATAGAGGAATTTCTAATCAAGTGCATAGCCAAAGCTGTCATCCTTGGTGGAATAAATATGGAAACCAAAAATACATGCCCAACTAGCATAATGATAGATGACATGCTAGCACGTCTTCCTTGTAAGTTGTTCCTCCCGCCCTCTCTTTTAGCACCTAGTACAAGTCGGTGCTTGTTCCAGTTAGAAAAAATTGATGCGGGGAGTCAGAATGGTGCTTCCCTTATAACATGCCTCATAGAAAATATCACTATGCTAATTTTATGCTCACACAATCCTACATGATTTAGAATGCTTCCAGTTGTGAACCTTCAAATGAGTGCACCTAAAATAGAGAACTAATAAAGGTTAGAATTTATTCTTGATGTTATTTGCACGAGGACTTCTATGCAATCAACCAATCCAAAGAGGATACAAGTATATTACACACCTAAGCTGCAAACAACACTAGATATAAGAAGAGAATGCTCGATTCGCACACAGTGACAATTCCAAAGAACACAAGAAGACCCTCAAAAGTAGAAACATGTAGCTAGGGGATCCAGAGTAAAAATTCTCAAATTCTTATACCTAAGGATCCATGTAAAGCTCCTCCATAAGTGGCGTGTACCCCTCTTTTGGTATGTCAAGCCTCAGCTTCAGCTAAAGCTTCTATTTCTGTGCCTAAATAGTCAAGAAAAGATGTTGGTGTCCCTCAAATGCACATGTCAATAGGTCTTCCATTTATAATTGTGGACCAGATGAAGAAGACTAATATAAATGTCACAATGTTTGATGCTTTAACAATTCCATCTCAACAAGATCTACTACATGAGGCCTTGTCCCAACTTCCACGCATTGATCCAACTATTCACAAAACACGTGCCTCTATCAATATCTGTCAAGAAGAGAAGAAGAAAGTAAGTAATATCATTAAAACCCCACCCTTTTAGATGTCCTTGATCATAGGAAAACACCTAGTGCATAATTACATGATAGAATCGGGTGCTAGTACATCTATTATGCCCAAGAGGATAGCTGAAGTCTTAGGTCTTAGGTATAGCCCCTTATCTAAAGGATTCCTGCAACTTGATGGCTCAACATAACTCAAGATGTGTCAATCATTGACCTAACTCCTTTGTTTACCTTATGTCTGTCAAGAGAATTTACTAGAAAAATGAGTGGTTACTTGTCTTCCGATTGGTCTCATATGTTACTCAAGACAAGGTATGGCACCTGGTTTACCATACAAGCCGAGCCTTTATTTTCTTATCATGTAAAGTCATAAGTACCATCCCCTCTCCAAGTCAATTTTTTAATCCAAGATAAACAATCTTCAATTCCTGAAGAGCATCATCTTCCACCTTCTATTCATGGTCTAGTACTTGATGAGTGGGTAGAGAGGCACCATAAATTTGACCCATATGTTGAAGAACTGGAAGGTTATGAAACTAGGCTTGGTACTTACTACATTCTTGAAGAAGAAGTTGTGCTGCCATGCACGCTCAAGAAATACCAAGTTGAACCTGGTCTATGGAAGTTATACTTTAATGGATCCAAAAGTAGAAATGACACGGGAGTAGGAGTTGTTCTCATTTATCCTAAGGATGAGAAATTATTCTTCGCTCACAGGTTGTAATTCACATGTTCTAAAAATGTGGTAGAGTATGAGGCATTGGTGCATGGTCTACTTATAAAGAAGAAGATTAAGGCACTGCAAATATTTGGAGATACATAATTGGTCATCCACCAAGTTACCAACAAGTGCCAGGAAAATAATAAGCTTCTCAAAGATTATAAACATAGATTTTGGGACCTCCTTGAGAGATTTGATGCTCTAAATATACAGGTGGTGCCACGTAAAATGAATAAGGAAGTTGATCAAATGGCCACACTTGGTTTATAGTTCTCTCCTGCTAAGGAATTTGTCAAAGGAAACACTCAGACATTAAGATGGTGATCAGACCATCTATTCTAGAGAACAAAACTAGTTGGCAAGTGTTTAATAGTGACGTGCAGATCATCCAATTCATTCAAAATGAAGCTTAGTTATCATCAAGTATGCAAGCTGAATTACATGAAAGCTATGGGGACCAAGTGATTCAACTGAAGTCAAATAAGCTTCCTAAATGGTTGGTCACCTTAGAGAAAATGTTTATCCCTGATGATGAGTTCAAGGGTGAAGAAAAGTATATGTGCACCACGTAAGAAGATTGCTCCCCAGTCACTATTGCTAGTAGAAAAGAGTTTCTTCTCAGTAAGACTTGCACACACAATGAAAATAAGGCCTTCATCTCTCTTTGTCAAAAATACAGTGATATCTTCTCATGGGATTATGAATATCTCAAAGGTTTTGATCTACGTGTTGCTCAACACTCCATTCACCTTGATCCTAGTATCAATCTGTTAGACATAAGCAAATGACTCACGGTCAATCCAAAGATAGAGCCCCTCATGAGAAAGGAATTATCCAAATTCATTGAGGTAAAAATTATTTTTCCCATCAAGTACTCTACTTTGGTCATGAATCTAGTTCCAGTGTGAAAGAAGAAAAATGAAATCAGACTCTGTGTTGATTTCAGAGACTCAACACAAAGATCATCTCGAAGGATCATTATCCTTTGCCTTTAATGGAGCAAATTCTCTGATTGTGGCTGGTGTGTAAAGATTCTCAATGTTGGATGGGTATTCAAGTTTAATCATATCCTGGTTAAGGAAAATGATCAATTCAAGATAGCATTCGAAACCAAGTGGGGAACATATTCCTATCAAAATATTCCCTTTGGTATCAAATGTAGGCACTATATTTCAATGTGTCATGGACATTGCCTTCAAAGGTTATATCAATGAGTTCATCTTGATTTACCTTGATGACATTAACATCTTCTTAAAGAAGAGTGAGGATCATATGGTGCACCTGGAGAAATTCTTTGAAAGATGCAAAAATTTGGGGTATCCCTTAACCCCAAGAAGTGTAATTTTTCAATGGCACGGGGAAATCTTTTAGGCCATGTGGTTTTAAAGGATGACATCATAATTGATCCTGAGTGCATTTCAGCCATCATAGATATTTCCCTACCGGCACACAAAAATTCCTTGCAATCCTTCCTTGGTAAAATAAATTTCATTAGGTGTTTTATTCCTAACTTTTTAGGATTGGTTCGGCCCATCATCTTAATGATCAAGAAGGACATATCCTTCAAATGGATAGCAGAAGGGAGAGAGAGCTTCAAAAAATTCAAGCACTCATTAACCCAGATTATTCCAAGGATTTCATCTTTTATGCTTATGGCACTGATGTGAGTGTTGTTGTTGTCCTGACACAAGAAAATGGACAAGGATTGGAATAACCAATGGCTCTCTTCAGCAAAACATTGAAGTATTTTGAATTAAAATAAAGTCACATGGAAAAGTATGTCTTTGCCATCATCCGTGTGCTCAATAAATTCAAAATTATGCTCACCACAAATTACATTAAGGTGTTAGTCTCCCACTCTTCGTCGAGATACTTCATTATGGGAGCATAAATTAGTGAAAAGAGAGCATGATGGGTGACCAAAATCATGGAATATGATGTGAATATCAAAGACACAAAATGGTAAGAGGAAGCATGCTCTACAAGCAGATTGTTGAGGATGTGTAGAATGATCCTGAGACTTCATTGTTTCTAGATGAAGGTCTCCTGCATATAGAAGTTGAAAAAATATGGATGGCATGCATGACTGGATGAAGGAAATGATCACATTCCTTTCTAAGGGCATATACACTTTGTTTTTAAAAAATAAAGAGAAGACATATAAGGTTACAATCTATCCCTTATGTTTTGATTGATGGACTTCTCTTCAAGAAGAATATTGATGGTGTGTTGTTAAGATGTATCAACGGCGTGCAGACTAAGAAAGTGTTGGTAAAACTCCATGATGGTTTTTCAAGTGGACACTTTTCTACCAAAACTATAGTGATGAAGATCATAATGGCAGGAATATTTTGGCCTACTTTGTTTGTAGACGCACACAAAATGGGTCACAAAATGCAAGGAATGCACTTTTTTGTAGGAAAGAAGATATTTGCAGGTGTTTCACCTCCACCAATTCAAGCGGATCAATTTTTTTTTGCAATGGGGTATCGACTTGATAGGTATGAACAATCCACCTTCAAGTGCTAGACACAAGTGGGTGTTGATAGCTACAGACTACTTCACTAGATAGAAAGAAGTTTTCACACTCAAGGAGTCAACCGAGTTAGTCATCCTTGACTTTCTTGAAGGTATAATCAGAAGGTTTGGAATTCCTCAAACCATCATCTCTGATAATGCAAAATCCTTCCTTGGAACCAAAATCACTGATTGGGCTCTAAACTTGGGCATTTATCTGAAAACCTCTTCCAACTATTAGACTTAAGGTAATGGTCTGGTAGAGTCAACAATCAAGAACCTAATTAGGATCATGAAGCACACAATGAACATCAGTCAAAGACAATGCAATAGAAAGGTCTCATGCGTGCTTTGGGTAGATAGAATCACATTCAAAAAGGCAATAGGAACTTTTCCTTACAATATTGTCTATAGAAAAGAGGTTACACTTCCTTTCATGCTAGAGTTGAACTCATTAGTGCTTTCCTAGAAACTAGAATTTAAAAGTGCAAACCGAGAGAGAAATCGAGAATGGAAGAGATGATTACTCTTGAAGAGTTAAGGAACTCTGCCATAATCAAGCTAGAATAGCATCATCAAGCAACAAATAAATGGTTTGAAAAAAAGGCTAGGCCGCAAGATTTCAAAGTTGAGGACTTGGTTTTGAAATGGGATGTTAACAGAGCTAAACTAGGCCACCATTCAAAGTTTTATGCACTTTTGAGTTGCCCATACATCATCAGTTCGTGTAAAAAGGCTAACTCTTTTGAGTTAACTCATCTTGATGGAGGCATGTTGTAAATCCCAATAAATGGGATCTATCTCAAACCTTTTTATTGAGTGAGCTGCATCATTTTGTATATATTAAAGTAGCTTCAATTCCTGTAAGTGCATTATACACAAATTGTTTTTGTACATAGTTATTTCTTCTCATGTGCTTCCTACGTGCGCTCTTCTTTTTCTTTCAAGATGTAGACAATTTTCAAAAATTTGTAGGATTTGGAATAGATTCAAGTAATGATCTTTAAGTGACTTGGGGTAGTTATTCAAAGTTACAAATCAAAATTTCATGATTACATAATAGAATCCATTCCCAATAGATTCTTCAGTGGTACGATTGCCTTCATCTAGTAGAAATATGGCCCCAAAAGTCACCAATATTCTTATCCAAATAACTCTCCCTATTATTTAGGTAACTTGTATACACTTTTTGGCTCTAAGCTCTTCATTATGAGGTTTTGCACGCTAAAGTTCCTTGTCGATTCACTTGTTCACTATTTCCTCGTGTGCCCTTGTGCCCTTCCCCTTTTTCCTTCCACTCTGCTTTTCCTCTTTATTCCATTCTTGTTTTACGTGTATCTTTTATGCGACCACCTTCCTCCTAGTATCCATTCATCCTACGAGTGCCTTCCTTTTGCCTTCTTCACTCCCTTTTGCACCTCATTCTTCCATATGCACTATCTTTGCACCCTCCTTTGCACCTTCTATTCCACGTCATCCTTTGACACACACATAACTTGATCAAAGCGTGTCAATAGGGCACTTTGAATCCTCAGAATAAGACAATGAGTGACACATGGCGTAGAAACAACAAAAACATTTGCACAGTTGGCCATCCTTTCAACCAATCCACATATGCCACATGTCTTTCATGTGCGACGACTGAAATTTTTGTAATAGTAATATCTCTTGCTATAGAGCTATGATCGGTGTGTGCCTAGTCTCAATCGATAGCTACTGACGTAGGCTATAGTGCTAGATATTCAAATTCAAATTCTTGGCGGATCTAGTAGGTAAGAAATGGGAAAACATATTTCTAGGCATTAATGAGTAGATCTGATTTCTTCAACCACCCGATTTGATATGATCCACCCTCCTTCCTTCTCCAACACACCAAATAGACTTGGGAAACATATTTGATAGATTTACAGGTGGATTTGAGACATTAAATGCTTCTTGTTGGTGGTTGTATTTCAAATTTGGGTTTTCCCTCCTTCTTCTCTTCTTCTTCCATAGATTCATCTATAAATGTAAGAGTTGGGCTCATTATTAATGTTGGACACTTTGGATCCTTACACACTTTGCTAAGGACTTCATATTTTCGTATTTTGAGTTACAAACCTCTAGATCTGGCTTTTGCATGTGGATATCGGCCTCTTTCACCATTGTAACAAATGTGTGCATTTCTATAAGTAATAGAAGCATCATTCGTGACTATTATTTTTCCTAACATGTTTACGTTCCTTCTTCTTTCCTTTTATTTTGCATTACATGCTCTTTGTGTCATTATACGTCGCTTGTAACTCCTTATTTAGTTGTGTTCCATGAAAATGATCTAGTAAATATGTTTTAAGTTTTGCTACACATGCCTAGCCTTCTTTCATGCATTTCTCTTCATTTTTTCTCAGAAATATAGTGTTCATCCCTCTTTTTTGGTGTTATCACCTTTTAGTATAGTTTCCTTTCATGTTATCCTTTTATCCCTTGTCCCTATGCATTCTTAGCCTAGTTTTACCTTTCAAAGCACTAGGAGTAGAAATAGTAGTAGAAATAGATAGAGGAATTGAACTTCTCCCAAGATCCATCCCAAGCACGCAAGGTCCCACAACTTGGGCACGGTTCCCATTTTTTCACAAATGAGTCATTTCTTCTAGATCTAAGATATGGGTGCAAGTTTGAATGACCAACAGTTGTGTCTAGTGAATTAAATCAAATGTTCACTAAAATTTATTAGGGAATGTGGGCCACTTATAAAATACAATGTCCTTCAAATTTTCATAGACTTCCGCAGCAAAATCTAAGGATTTTTTTCTTTTGACAATATTAGGGGGTATGACATGAATAACAATCAATTCAAATGTAATCATGAAGTTGTCATCTTAATAAGGAACCTCTATATAAATTTCATTGTGTATCATGTTATGACACTTTAGGTGCTTAAATAACTTATTTAATATTGACTTAATATTGTAGTGGTGTTGTCGTTGTGGTTAGGACACTCAAATGTATGAAGGTAATGAGTTCTTTTTTAGTACTCGGGTGATGAAGCTAATTTGGAATTCACATCTTCATGATCGTTATATGTTCAAGTAACTATAAATTTTTATGATCAACATATATTAGAGAAATAAATCAACAAAAATGATTATCCCTTATGCGTCATCATGCTCTACATTTGGAAGGATCTATTGGTAAATAAAACATCAACAACCCCTAAATCAATAAATAGAGGATTTATCATTAGACATTTAAAGTTACTTTCTTATGATGAGAAAATAAAAAAATCGATTCTTGAGAAATCAAATCCTTACATGAAATGATAAGATAATAGTAAAAGCATTATTTATTGTTAATGATATCATATGATATCAAGAAAGAAAACTTTGTATAAATCACTTCTCGAGGATGCAAATTCTAGGAATTTTGTGGCCTTTTCCAAGGATATCATTTTCACTTTATAATATCTTCACCCAACATAATGTGTCAGCACTCAAAACATATAAAATGTATTCTAACAACTTCGATAGGGTACATAATACACAAAAACTCGTCCAAAGAAAATCCTAGTATGTTATCATAATAAATTCAAACATACATGTTTGGTTAAATAATAAAATCAAATGGAATATTGTTATATATAAGAAGAGTGTCTAAATGCATCATCGATGTGTATTAAAGGTAAAAAGACAACCATCCCTCACTAAATGAATGAGATACAAATTGGTCCCCACATAATAACCATAGTTAATAACACCAATACGTTCCATTTCCTCTACCTCGATTGGACTGTTGGTGCTCGTGTTGAGATCACTCCTTTGATTTAAGGTATGCCTTCAAAAAATTACATGTCCTCTATTAGAACTCTAAAATACGTGTGTCCAGATGATGAACCCATGTTAAACCAAGAAAAAACCTCGTGTTTGATTGTAAATCTAGTGTAAATCCTCTTTTTGGTCGAGGAAATTGTAACCATACCATTTCAGAGAAGTATCTAAGAAAGAATTATCGAATGATTGTGTTGATACTTGAAAATTTATCATGCGTATCACTCCCTCGATCTTGATGCAAATTGTAATTTTTTCTCCGATGCCCGAAGATACGTGGCATGATTTAATTCGATACACTAATTCAAGTTGTATTTTCACAATTACACAAGTTTCCTAATGACTGCAAAGTGTAGGCCAAACTCAAAGCCTGATGGAATATTCTAAGGAATATTCAATTTGTTTTTTGAAAATTGTGAATAAAACCTCGCTCAATGAAAGGGACACATGTTTAGATATGATTGGAGCAAGGAAATGGAGTATCGGTGCATTTTTACATCAAATGCCCAAATTTATACAAAGTGCAAATGCATCCACGAGGCCTAATAGAGGACACGTCTCAAGTATTTCAATCAAGGTCAATGGGTGGGTGTTTAGGTCAAAATTGTAGTTTTGTACCCATTCGAGAAAATATGCAAAAGTGTAAATGAACCCCATGGCTCCACCATGTATTAGATCAACCCACGTGGATTGTTCAAATTCAAAATGATGAATAGATCGAAGGGTTGTGATTTAAAAGCATTAATAGCTACTTCCATAAATTCATGCATACCGATCAATGTATGAAATTTTAAAAGGTTTTTCGATCATTTCTAGCTTCTACCTTACACACGAGAAATTTGGATGCCCTAGCAATGATAATTTGTGAAAAAGTGAAGAAAATTTGATTATGAGGTGGTGACATTGAGCCAAAGAACTTGAAGTTATGGAAGCAAGGGAGAATTTCACAAAGTTTGCATAAGAAACGGGTAAGTCTTGCATTGTGTTCATGTTCTTATTACTTGATTTACGACTTGCAAGAAATTAAGAGGGGAAATTAAAGCATATAGAATGAATCCCATAGTTTGGGATTTCAGGTTGCCTCTAGTATTACCAGTGATTTTGAAAAAAATTACAGACACAAATTTGTTAAATTCCAATTTGAATGAATTTTAGTGAAGGCTTCATGATCCTAACAAGAGTGAATTTATGGAAACCATTGAGGATAGACACATTTCCTTAGTCATTTTTTTTCCTCCCTCAATGCACTGTCCTGAGCTAGTAAGACTTTGTGCTGAAAATTATGATCCAAAAAAGGGAAGTGTTGGATGGAAGTGGTGAAGGAGTGTTGACCCTAAGTCCCAAAAAAATTAGCATAATGTTAGGGCTGTCAATAATTATGAGACCAACAACCATAAGCATAAAATCATCCCTTAAAGATTACGAGGCCAAAAATAAGGACTATGCTAGAATCATGAATACTAAATGGTTGTTGACAGATAGAAAGGATACCACAAGAATTCCTAAGAAGTTGGTCAGATCACAATTCATGGAGGAAGTGGAAGACATAATTGTGTTATTGAGTAGAATGGCTGGCATGGACGAGGCTTATGAATTCAAAGAATGGATGTGTCCATATATATGGGTTATCTTGGAGAATAAAGGAAGTATTTGTTAGGCAACACTCATAGCTACATCAATCCACACACAATTTTTGAATTAGCTACAAAAATCAACATGGATGCCACTGTTGATCTTGAGTTTTATATGATGTCATACTTCATCTACAATATTGTAGGTCATAAGCTTTTCCCTGGCCTCCCACAAAAGGCATGCTTCAAATATAGTAGATTATATGAGATTTATCCCCAGCTATGTTTGAACAACTAGAAAGGAAATGTGAGGAAAATAAATGATGCATTTTTACACTTATAATATGTCTTTTTCAGACTTAAATGGGAGCAATAAAAATATCTAAAGAGGCTAGGAATGCAATACTAGAGTATGGTTTCTTCTTTTTTAACACATTTTTATCACTTATATTAGAGCTAGTGGATTTGATGGGAAGCCATGTAAATTACCTAGATATGTAGATGACAAGTGGGCCATATGTGATATTTCAAGGAAATTAGCACCAATGCACAAATTAATTGCAGGAAAGCATAAGACCAATATTAAATTTCCTATCAGGATTGGGAGGTATTCTTGCCCCTCCATTGCAAAAGATAGATTGCTAGAAGAAGAGATGGAAAGATTTGAAATGGAAAAATTGAACCAAGGTCCCAATATGACATCAAATGGGTTATTAGCTCAACTTTGGGGAGTTCATATGAACATGAACCTCATTTTGAAGATTACTAGATGAACTATAGAGATGAAGAGGTCAAACTAGAGATTTCTCAAGGATGACTCTTAGGTAGATTATTGACTTCAAGATTGTTGTGATACCTCAAGGAGTAGAAGATGATAAAAATATACTAAGTAAATATTATATTGACCATAAGATTGAGGCACAACCAATTACTCTCATAGTTTGGGATGAGGAAGAATTAGAAAATACATATACAATAATAGCTGATGTGATGAGATGGGCCTTGACTTGGTTGCAAGGAAAAGGTATGGATTTTTCCATACAAAATACAAAGTTATTAAGTGAGTTCAAAGATTTGGGAATTTTAAAGGAGGATCTTCCCCCTTTAAAGGAAGGAACTAATAGATTGATCCATTAAGAGGGAGAGCTCCTAAATTTCCAATAAAAAAACCCACCTTAGGCATTATTGATGAGTGGATTTCTGCTATCAGTGGAATTGGAACTTTATGTCTACTTTGAAACAAAAGACAAAAGAAATGCTCTTGAAATCCATGCAGAATGGTCCTATCACTCCAAAAGTTCCTATACAAGATAAGGGAATAGGTATAACCAAAATGAGAACTCCCACAGTAATATTTCTAGGGTCATCTAGTATAGAAAAATATGAGAGGATTCTTGGAAAATATTGACCCAAAACTCAAAGTGCAAAGTGCTAAAGAGAGAGGCACCTGACCTTAGATATTTTGAAAGAATTGCAAAGAAGGCCAAGGTGATACCACCACTAGTAAGGGATACTGGTAGTCTAATAAAGGAACATGGATCAAAGAAACACGAAGTAAATAACCTAAAGTTATTAATCCAACCCCACTCACCAAGAATCAATAGAAATTGGTTGCCACATTTGTAGAACAAGTAGTGTTATCACAAAATCAAGGAGTAATTCAAGTTGATCCACTTGTACAACCAGAGGTTATAGCTGTAGTCTTGAATCCAAATGCAATAGTGATATAATTGGTTCAAGAATAAATAACTCATAGTATTCTCATGTCTAATCAACCTATGATAGAAAAGGGGCCAGAGGAATCTAGTGTAATGTAATTTAAGGGTCAAGATTTACCTCAGTATAGTCAATCACATGAACAAGTGAGAAGTCCAATTGAGGTAATGGACACATATATACTTGGGGAGGTGCCCTTACTTGAACCTTTTGATGTAACAATTGAAAAATATACAGTAAAAGGTGACAGTTTTTCTCAAGTAGATAAACAAATGAAGGAAGCTTCCTAGCCATCAACTATTGAAGTAGAGGTTCAATTGTAAAGGTCCATACTGAAATTTCAACAATTACAGGAGCAGATGAATCAATGATTCAAGGACTTGCAAGTGGATCATCTACAGAGAACATTGTCTCTACTAAGAGTCACTCTCAAAAGGAAGCAAAGATTATAAAGGGTGATGAGTCACTTCAGGGTACATATCCTATTAAGGAAGTTATGGTGGAGACCACATAAGAAGCCACTAAAACAATGGAGACCGATGACAAAAAAATGTGCAAATTGATGACAAGGGTCAAAAATCATTTGATGGGTCCCAATTTGTAGAATAACAAGAGGAAGAATTCTTTGAAGAAACATATCCCTAATGTGTCAACTCGGGTGGATATCTTTACTAAACACCAGCCTATAAAGGAGGCAGATAGTACCAAGAAAGAAGAATTATTCAAGGAGGTATTTCCAATTAAGGAAACTACATAAATGACTGTTACTCCAGTAGAAGGTAAAGATAAGGGAAAATCACTAGCTGATAGTGTGACTCAAGGAATAACTAGCCAACCCCAAATTCAAGGGCAGGAAAAGGAGCAATTGGAAATAGTAACAATGCATGATGAATCTAAAGATCCAACATCAAAATTGGACAAGATGCAAGAAGAAATAACGTTATTTCAATAATCCTCAAGAGGCATCTAAATAGTTGGTATTTTTCTCCGAGAAGTCATACACTGCATCGAAGGAGAAAAATGGGAAACACTCTCACAACTAGTTGGATGGGAGGATTGCTTTCAGATGTGGAAAAATATTTTTTCTAGAAGAGGTTATAGATATCACAAGTATAGATTTTCCAAAGCCCAAAAACCCTCTAAAAAAGGAAAAAATCCTTACTAAGACCCATGTAGACCGACAAGGGTTCAAAACTCTAGAAATTGCTAACCCCTCACCAAGGTAAATCAAAGGATGAAATTACAATGAGTGATTATGATGTTCAACACATTCATTTGGGGAAACCTACCAGAGAAACATTAAAACAAGATATCACACTAGTTGTTGAGGGTTTGTTGCATAAATTTGATGATGATAGGGTGTCTAAAAGGATATTAAAGGAACAAGTTAGAACATTATCCTCATACATACATAAATGGGTACAACCTATAGATGAAGGGAAAGAAGTTATTACCAGTATAACACCTCAGATTCTAGAAGAGGTTGACAGTGCTAGAGAAACAACCAATGTTGTGGATAAATGGAAAGAGGATTTGATTGAAAAATTAAATAAGATTATTAAAGAGGTAGTAGACTGGTATAAAAAATTGACTAAATTGTCCAATGATTCCAGTGACTAGCTTAACAAATGTGGATATGATTTTTACTTCGTTAAAATGGAAGCACTATTTCAATTATATGATCAATTAGTGGAAGATGAACAACTTATTCCCCACGAAGAAAGGGTAATACAAAATAATTATGAAGGAGCTATCAAATTAAGGCTTAAAAATCTCAAATAGATTGATGAAATTATTCATTCGAAAGGAAAAATATAGCATTACGGATAAACTTGATGAGTGGTTAGGAAAGCTTGTGATAGAAAACAAATTCACCTATGGAAATTGGGGCATTGAGAATCTGGTACAATCCTTTGATCAAAATGTTAATGGAAAACCTAATGCAATGAATCCAATTTTTAATTATGATATTGTCCAAAAGTTTGTTAGTTTGGAGAAACACATGACCAAGTTGTCAAAGAAAACAAGAAAAAATAATGTTGCAAGGCCAAAATTTGAAGGAGTACTCAAAGAGCAAGCATTGATATTCATGTTCCAAGTCAGGATTGATGAATATGACATTATCCAAATATTTCAAAGGTTCAACACATATGAAAGATTATCGGAAAAATAGTAGAAAAGTGTCAAGGAACTTGAAGTTGGCCCCAATATACCATGAGCAAGCTTATGCTTCTCTTTTCTAAAAAAATCTTTCTTTCTTTTAGTTGATACTTTCATAGTGACAATTGAATAGTATTTTTAAATTGTGATTTTCAAATATGTATGAAATGTGGAACAATGCAGTAGGATTTCATTTTGTTTTAATAGAATTCTATATCTATTATTAACATGAAATTCATTGTAACATCTTGAATCTTTTTCATTTGAAAATGAAAGAAAAATGGGGTTCTATAGGGGCCCCAGACCAAGAAAAAAGTTTACATACATTCTTGACATCATACCAAAAAGGGACCAAGGAAAAGATACCTAGTCTTCTACTATCAAGAAATCCTCCCTGAAAGAAGGAACTTTCTTTAAAAACCTATTCTTCCTAGGTACAAATTCTTCTATTCCAATTTCCATCTCTGCACAAATAAAAATTCCCCCTGTTAAACTACGTGACATTCCCAGAGCCATAAGATCATCAACATTTTCCTTATGACCATCTAACATGCCAATCAGCTCCACCTTCTTCTCGTAGGAAGAAACCCACCCCTGGAGATCCAAACCACCCTTGAAAAGTGATTTCTTCCCTGATGCTTTGAAGGTAGAGGGTGGAATAGGAATGTTTTTTGTAGTTGGGAGTGCAATCACAATGGTTTTGGAGCAAATTGAGTAGGAGGTTTGGATCTGGACTCACCCCTATATTTCTTCATAAAGAGTGAGGATGCCCCGAAGGTTGTGAAGGCATAGATTCTATTGGTTTATTATCCAACATAAACACAAATTGTTTCAAGTCAATCACTCAGTAAAAAGAGAAAGCACAGTGTCTATAGAAACCCCTTCACCAAGAACATAAGATTATGAAGGAATCACCTTCACAGTGAACTCCTCATTTCAAATGAAATGGCAGATGTTAGGAACTACACCCATCACATCGGGACTTCTCTTAAGCCAAAAATACTTCAAC
The DNA here is from genome assembly GCA_018340775.1 of Taxus wallichiana var. yunnanensis. Classification (NCBI taxonomy): domain Eukaryota; kingdom Viridiplantae; phylum Streptophyta; class Pinopsida; order Cupressales; family Taxaceae; genus Taxus; species Taxus wallichiana. The sequence continues at coordinate 87,187,177 of CM031244.1, read as the reverse complement.
ACCTTGGGACCCTTCTAGTGCTCCCTCCTAAAAATATGAATCTACATCATTTGGAAAGCGAGAAAAATATGGGACTAATCCGATTAGTCTTCGAATCGAGGTAACTCAAATAACTTGAATTGTGAATGGCCCATTATAGTCTTATTGGTCTGCAATTCTAAATAGCATTCTTACGAATGCTTCATATGGTCTCGATAAATCAAAAACTTAGTTTAGATTCTCAAAGAAAATTTCTTTCAAAGCTGGATGTTAATGCTATCTACAAATATTGCGGACAAAAAAATCTCACTAAGTCTTTTGCACTTAAAATAAGAGACGTGAATCTGTGAAAGAAATGATAGAAATTTGTTGGCGAGAAATTTTTTCTTGTGGACAAATTGGTGGGTTTCTAGCCAACAATATGGGAATCTAAGTCCCTCTACTTGAACGGTGCAGCTTCCATATGTGCATGCGTGAAAAGTGGATTTCAATGGTGGCCTTTCGACCAGAGATCCAACAAGGGCACTCCACTGACCCTGTGGCAAAGCTAGCAATTTCTCACTAGAGAAGAAATTTTTTTGAGAAGGGGAAAGGGAGTGAGAATGGAGGTAGGAGAAACTAATGTTGTGAGTAGAATATCAGATGCCCACACACATTAATTATAAATTTCATTTACATGCATTTATAGTTAGAAGAAAAACAAACTGCAGAAGAAGCTACAAGACCAAATGAAACTCATTGGTCAAAAAGTACCAATCAATCCCTCAATCAAAAAGGCCAAAATTCCTTCTTTTATTATTGAAGCTTGAGTAGATTTTGTACATAGCTTGAGAATGGAAGAAATTCGAGGAAGAAGAGAAAATAGAAGTAATGTGGCATTTTCTATCTTTTCAGTCTGAGCACTCTGGTCTTTTTGAAATTAATCACCAGCCCTTGGAATGACATTGAGAAGCCATTATATTCTTCACAAGAAACCGTTACAACTTCAAAAATCCTCAACGCCTTTTCAAATTCCTCTGTTGTGAAGAAAATGCTCATGGCGGGTTAAAAACCAGATCTTGCAAAGTAACTGTTACATTCAATTTTCCAGTTTAAATATAGACCATTTGATTTGCTCCTCTAACTCTAAAATTGGGCCATCCACGGGCAGGAAGGGATTGGAGTGGTTACTAGGGAAGCCTTTGCATTTTGTGTTTTTTCATGAGATTTAGCAATTTCGAACAAATTGGCCCATAACCGCTTTTACTTTTCAACTTAAACATGTGGCACATTCTTATTGGAAATGAGATCGCAACCCTTTTCTCAACATTTTAACTTTTTTTTTTTTTGGAAAAAGGCTCAAAAACTCAATTTCCTCCACCGGCCCACTGCTCCGATTTGACTAGGACACATGGCACGTTCTTATTAGTAATGGGATAGCGGTCCTTTTCTCAACATTTTAACCTTTTCGGAAAAAAGGCTTAAAAAGTCAAAGTTCTCCACCGTTCTTCTCCTTCACTTTGACTTTTCAACAATGGGTTCAAGACCTTAGTGAAGCCACGGGAAAATTAGAACTTTTACTTCACTTTTGGGAATTTGGTTAAATTTCCAAAAGTGCCCCAATGGCATGCTCATCCACTTTGAATTTTCAACAATGGGCTTCACCTTTGACTTTCTCCCTATGGGATTCAACTTTGAATTTTTCCCTTTAAAGCTTGATTGAGGTTTCGGGTCACTTTTTAACTTTTTTCCTTTTTTGCAAAGAGGCTCAAAAACTCAAAGTTCTCCGCCGTTCCACTCCTTTGCTTTGAATTTTCAACGGTGGGCCTAAGACCTTAGCAGAGCAGCGGGGCAAATTTACCATTTTTTCCAAAAGTGACAAAAAGTGTTAAGTTCGCCAAAAATCCCATTCCTCCCCATCCAATAGGATCGATAATGTACCTGCATTCATTAGGGTCAAAAATTTGATGGGGAAAAGACACCCATCATCTCGATTGTGGAAACTATATAGAGGAAGAAAACTTCACCGTTTTGAGTCCAATTTTTAATTTCCTTCATGAACCAGAGGCATGGAGGTAAAACAATGATTTGATGACCCAAACCATAGAACAAGTGAGCAATTTCTATCAAAAATGGAGGTTGCAAAGGGGATATTACGTGCACAGACCGAGAAATGGAGGATTTCTAAAAATGAGCAAAATAGAGGTTTAAGAGCTCTGGGGCATGAATTTTGCTAATTTCTTGAATCTTTAACTTGGATTAAACACCAACAAAGGGCTTGAGCTCAAACAATTTGAATTTGGCTATGAAAATGTAGAGTAGTTTTCAGGATACAACAACTAGCTCTAGCTTTGGGACATGGCATGAACTCGGGTATGGCTAGGGTATAACATGAGGATCAAGAATCTCAATTTTCAAAATATATTACGTTGACCAAAGTGCCTTATCCATTAGGCCTTGCAAATTCATGTACAATTCTAAGAAAGAATAGAAGAAGGAGGAAACACACAATCCAAACCACACACAACAAAAACCAAAAAAATTAAACCAAAACCACACAACAGAAAAGGGAAAAACACACCTAGGAAAACACCAATGGCATAAGGAGGGGGACAACCCACTTTCACTGATGATACAGTTTCAAGTATTGCCCACTTCAAGGTAATTCCAATGGAATTCCATCCAAGTATGAGAGGAGAAAAACATTCTCACCATAAGCTCCATGAATTTGGAATGGATCAAGCCATAATGAATCGAAATTTCCATGGCTGCCCTTTGGTTCTCTTCTCTTGTCCCATAGCAGGACAAAGTCTCAAATCTTTAATTCTCTTTCCTTTTCCCTCTTGTCAAATATCTTCTTTAATTTCAATTTATGTTCTTTAATTCTATCTACCACTTGGCATCTAATTTCCTCCAAGCTTCTCTAGGAAGAGGATCCTCTTGTCAATGGATTGTTTGTATTGACCATCTTCTATTGCTTGCAGCAACTTGAGAGTTAGCATCTCAATTGTGAGAGGAATCTCTACTTCAACTCCATACAAAATTTGGAAAGGTGACATACCTATTGCCTTCTTAGGAGTGATCCTATCATCCCATAATGCATCATATAACTTCTTGTGCCCGTTCCTTTGATTCTCATCTACCAAACTTATGAAAAATGGTCACAATGTTCTTGTTGCTTGACTCGAAGCTTAACCATTTCCCTGTGGATATTATTCAGAAGAGTGAGATAAGGAGATTCCAAAACCATGACAAAAATTTTTGATCTCCTTTGAAGAGAAATAGGTGGCATTGTCTACAACAATCTTCTGTGGTACTCCAAAACAGATAATGATATTCTCCTTGATGAAGTTACAGACTGTTTGCTGGCTTGCTTGGTTGGAATGGCTTCCACCCATTTAGTGAAGTAATCAGTTGCAGTGAGTACATAAATATGCCTTGCACTTGAATGAGGATTCAAAACACCAATGAAATCCAGCCCCCATTACTAAAATGGTTCCTCAATCACTACAGGCTGAGTGGTAATGCAGCTAGTTGTGGTTTTCCAACAAATTGTTGGCATGCTTTACATTTAGAAACCCAATCTTGAGTGTCTACAAAGATGGAGGGCCAATAATATCTCCCCCTGAGAATCTTATGTGTAGTGACCATTGCTGAGAAATGTCCACCACAAGCTTGATCATGATATGCTTAGAGCAACATTTCTTGTTACTCCTTATCTACACACTCGAGGAAACAACCATCTAGTCCTCTCTTGTAAAGTGTGTGATTCCGGATCACAAACTTGGCTACCTTTAGCTTGAGTGTCCTTCTTTGTTTGTAATCAAGATGAGGAGGGAATTCTCCATAAGTGAGGTAGTAAGAAATATCAGCATACCACTCATTAGTAGTGGTGACAAAGAGCACTTGTGGACTATCTCCTAAATAGGTTGAGAAAACATCATCCTTTTCTCCCTGTTGAGCCCTGAGAGCTTCATCTTCAGCAATCAGCTGGCACAAACCATTTCCTCTTACTAGATTAGAGGGCCTAATCTCCAAGTCATACTCTTGGGTCTTTGCAATCCAACTTCCTCTCTTATCCCTAGGATCTTGTTGAGTCAAAATGGACTTGATTGCACTTCCAGGGACCATCACCACTATATGGGAATTGAGAATGTAGAATATGAAACTTTTAATAGCTTTAACCACTACGTAGGCATGCTTCTCCAATTGGTTGTACTTTAGCTCATGATTTTTCAAAGGACAACTCATGAAAGCAATGGGTGCTTCCAAACCTTCATCATTTTTCTAAACAAGGACAACAGAGAGTGTATGTTCTGATGCATAGCAATACATGATGAACTCCTTGTTGAAATCACGGAGATACGAGAGTTGGAGATTTGATAATGGTTTTCTTGATATCCTTAAATGTTTTTTTCTTCCTTATTCCACTTGAAACTTTCTTGAGGCTTCATCATGGAATTTATATGCTTAGTCAGTTTAGAAAACTCAGGCACAAAACGATGAAGGAAGTTTACCTTTCCAAATAATGAATGAACTCCCTTCTTGCTGGTTGGTAAGGCTAGTTCTTAGATAGCTTTGATCCTCTTAAGATCAATGTGTGCTCCATGTTTGTTCACAATGTATCCCATAAACTTACCTTCTGTGACTCCAAAAATGCACTTCTTTAGATTTAGAGAAATGCCATGTTTCCTACACCTTACAAGGACTTGCTCCAAATGAGATATGATCTCCCCTCCTCTTAGAGAAAACCATGAGGTCATCAAGGTAAATGATAATTCAATATTTCAAATCTTTGTAGGCCAAGTCCATTGCTCTTTGGAAATTGGCCCCAACATTGATCAAGCCAAAAGGCATTCTGTTGTAGGCAAAAGTGCCCCAAGGTGTTGTGAAGGATGTTTTTTTGCAATCCTCTTCTTCCACCTTGATTTGGTTGTACCACGAGAATCCATCAAGAAAAGTTAGAATTTTAGATCCGGTGACTCCTTGAAAATTGTGATCCATGATTGGAAGAGGGTAATTGTCCTTGAGAGATGCCCGATTCAAATTTTGGAAGTCTACACAAATCCTTATTTCCCATTCTTCTTCCTAAGCGGCACAATGTTAGCCACCCATGTTGAATGGTGGATGGGGAAGATGATTATATCATTAAGAATATTTGTCACCTCTTCTTTGATAACATCATAAATCTTTGGACTATAGGGCCTTTGTAGGAATGGAGTGATTCATTTCCTTTGGCTAAAAAGATTTGAGTTCATCATAGGAGTAGGCCAACACATCTGAGTAATTTTTTAGCAGAGCAACAAACTTTCTCTTCTCTTCGGGTGAGAAGAATTTACCAATGTTTTCTTGATCAAAATCAAATGGACACCGAGAAGACTTCTTTTCTTTCTCTTGGATGAACCTGTCATTCTTATCAAAGAGATCTTCCAAAGAAACTAGGCCTTTGGGGATTTTGTTTCCTTTCAGTTTGATTACTCCCTCTTCATCAATTCCCTCAATTCCTTCCTTCTCTTCTTTGGGGACTGATTCATAGTGTGGGTTTTCACTTCCTTCAAAGAAAATATTATTGAAGTTATCCCTTTGTTCTAAGAAGGCTAGGATCTTATTGTCATCATTAAAGACCTACCAGTGATTTACATTATCTGGTACACTAGGTCTGAAAACCATCTCAATGGTCACTTTATCCTTGCCAAAAGAAGGATGAGGTGTCACTAAGGAATCTGACACTGCTAGAGAATCATCCTTTTCATTCTGCTCCCTAGGGATAGCTTCAATGGAGAATGCATCAAAGGATTCAATGCAGTCCCACACTCTATTTCTATAGTGCCTGAGTCTAGGGTTTTTACCACGATATTGCTAGCAGACCTGCTTTACCACAACCTCTACATCACCTTTGCATCTCAACTTCTTGATTCCCATGTCCTCTACTACATTCATGCCTAAGAGTAATGCTTCATACTCTGTTGTATTATTTGTATTGTCAAATTGCAGCTTGTAGGCAAAAGGATATACCTCATTGGAGGGAGAGTATAATACTACACCAGCTCCTGAACCTACTCTGGAATGACTGCCATCAAACTCCATTGTCCAAATCTGATCTTCTTCTTCCTCCATGAGGAGTGGCAAGTTATCTTCCTTTTGTGATGTAAGGAAGTAGTTTCCTAGCCCACAATCTTGAAAGAGGATGTTAGCTCTTGGATCATCATATTTCCTTACTATGAATTTCATTTTCTGATTGGAAACAACTTCTTCATTTCTCCTTTCACTAGGATAGTTACAGATGACCAATCCATTTTTATTTCTCCACCTAGGTCTCTGCAAAAACTTCTGCTCAACAACATACCAAAAGAGGTTGGGATGTCTGCCACCAAGATGGTCAGGAGTATCTTCTTGTCTGGATAATCAGCTAATGCAACCTGAGCATCCTTGATTCTTCCTACCAATGGAACTTGTTTGGATTCCATTGAATAGCATGTGCCATTTTCTGGGTCAAAGTGAGGCCAAGAGAATTTGCAACTTTTGTTGGCATCACATTATTTGAGGCTCCAGAGTCTATGATGCAATTGTTCAACTGGAAGCCTTTGATGAGAAGTGACAAGTAGAAAGGCTCAACTCTATTGGTGTTGGAGGCACTGAGGGCTAACATGTTTTGAGAAGGTGATATGGATGGTGTGGGTAATAGGCCTTTAGATATTGTGCTTGAATAAAAATGGCTACCAACACGAACTTCCTTGATGAATATGTAAAATTGGGAAGGATGTGTTTGTAGGTATTTAATCTCAGAGAGTTGAACTTTGGTTTTTCTTGCATGCTCCACAAGATCAAATGGAGTTATGGTAGATGAGGAAGAGGTTCTAGCAATGGGAGAGGATTTAAATGGTAGGTGTTTATTACTTTTGGTGATGGGTTCTCCTTTTCAAATGTAGCAATTGGCTTAGAAGGAGGTGAGTGTATAGCTTTTGATTGAAATTTAAATGTTCTTACAGAACCAATATTTAGAAGAGAATTGCTCTTAACAACTTTTGAGTTGGGAGATGAAACAGATAACTTACTTAGCACAAGCAAAGTGTGATCCTTGACAACTAGTGAATCTGATTTATCTCGAGCTGATTCCATGGATGGTGGTAATGGTGATCCCCTGCTGATAATCTTGTTTAGTGGAGGTTTTAAAGAGCTATCTTCTTTGTTATTCCTTTCATCGCTTTGCAATTGTTGAGGCTGAAACACCATTACGGGATTATGCACAAGTGAGAAAACCCATGAAAAACTTGGATCTTCTTCATCACTTCTCCTACTCATCAAACAACGTATTTAATCGTGCCATTGTGCATTCCAACCTCTTAAATTTCAAGATAGTTTTCATAGTCATCCATTCTCTCTTCTTGAGTTTCCTCAATGTTTTCTCCTTCTTGATTCCTAAGTGTCACGAGATGACATTGAATGGTGGTGCTTGAGGAAAGCCTACGAGGATGTGGAGAAATTATTGGTCTATCAGGATGATTTGATCTCCTTGGAGCATTCCTTATTGTGATTTACGATGACTATTTTTTCAAAGCAACTAGGTCATTTGCCATTTTTTGGAACACTGGATCAGTGGTGACTGAATTTGAACTCTAACCTTTTTGCTTCCCATTTGGTCCTTTCACTTTTCTAGAAATAATTAGATCATCATCAGTCTCAATTGCAAAGTCTTTAGCTTCCCTCAATGTTCTTGGTTGGGCTCTTCTTAGGAAGAAACCAACTTTTGATGGAAAAGCACTGATGAAGAACCTTTTCAAGTTGTTCTTAGAGGGTACCACATCTTCTAGGATCCTTCTTGTCAACCTATCATACCTTACTACAAAATATCTCATTGATTAGGAAGTGCGCTTCTTCATCTAAACCAGTTGGACCAACAGTTCGACAATATTATGTGCTCTTGAACCTATGTTCAAATGCACTTATTATATCTTCCCAGCATGTGACAGATCTTGGGGGAAACATGTAGAACCATTTAGCATCCTTTTCTTGGATCCTAACTGAAACATCTTCATCTTTAAATCCCCAAACTCCACAAGTAGTGATGAATGCTGCTACACGTTCTTCTAAGAGCTGAGAACCATCCCCTTTGATATTTGGGAAGTTCTTTCTTGAGCCTCTTGGGAGCTCATGAAGTGGTTGTGGAAGAGCAAGTGGACTAGTATTTCTTCCCCATGGTACGTTAGGCCTATGTACTTCACACTCATGATCACCCATTCTATCCTTGTTTCTAGCCTCCGGTCTTACTAAGGTTGATTCTGTTACTGCTTTTTCTTCTGCTTCAATTTGGAGTCTTTCTATTTCTTCAAGTTGAGCCCTTATCTCCTCTTCATCTCTTGCCTCTCTTTCAAGCTCTTCAAATGTGGGATCAACTTGTCCTCCTTGTCTAAATTGTCAGGTGTATCTTCTATCAGCCAACTTGAAATTTTATGCTCTTCTCTAGGGTGCTGGAATTTGTCTCTGACTTTCTAATTCAATAACATGTTCCTCTTCCAGGTCCAGAATCCTTATGGAAATGAAGTAATGATTGAAACTTTGTCTATTATGCCAAATAGCTTCTCTTAGATCAGAAGCAATGTCTTCTTGGATGTGAAAGAGTAAATCAGGTCTCTCAACAGGAGGATTTCCTAGGATAGCCATGATTTACATCCATGTAGTTTGTGTGGTTATTCAATCTCGGGAAAAATTTCCTCTAGAATGCTTTTTTATGACCCTGAGGTCATTTTTAGGTGTAGATGCTGCAAAATCTACCCCATGATGGGCGCCAAAAACTGTTGGCAAGAAAAATTGTCTTGTGGAAAAATTGGTGGGTTTCAAGCCAATGCTATGGGAATCTAAGTCCCTCTACTTAAATGGTGCAGCTTCCATATGTTCATGCATGAAAAAGTGTATTTCAATGGTGGCCTTTCGACGAGAGATCCCACAGGGGCACTCCACTGACCCTATGGGAAAGCTAGCAATTTCTCACTAGAGAAGAACTTTGTTTGAGAAGGGGAAAGGGAGTGAGAATGGAGGTAGGAGAAACTAATGTTGTGAGTAGAATATCAGATGCCCACACACATTAATTAGAAATTTTATTTACATGCATTTATATTTAGAAGAAAAACAAACCCGCAGAAGAAGCTACAAGACCGAATGAAACTCATTGGTCGCAAAGTACCAATCAATCCCTCAATCAAAAAGGCCAAAAATCCTTATTTTATTATTGAAGCTCAAGCAGAGTTTGTACATAGCTTGAGAATGGAAGAAATTCAAGGAAGAAGAGAAAATAGAAACAATGTGGTGTTTTCTATCTTTTCCAAGTACAAAGCACTCTAGTCTTTTTGAAATTAATTGCCAGCCCTTTGAATGACGTCAAGAAGCCATTATATTCTTCACAAGAAAGCTGTTACAACTTTAAAAATATTCAATGCCTTTTCAAATTCCTCTGTTGTGAATAAAATTATCATGGTGGGTTAAAAACTAGATCTTACAAAGCAATGCGTTACATTCGATTTTCCAGTTTAAATATAGACCATTTGATTTTCTCATTTAACTATAAAATTGGGTTGTCCATGTGGCAGGAAGGGATTGGAGTGGTTATGGGGAAGCCTTTTGCATTTTGTGATTTTTCATGAGATTTGGCAATTTGGAACAAATTGGCCCATAGCCCCACTTTGAATTTTCAACTTAGACATGTGGCACATTCTTATTGGAAATGGGATCGTGGCCCTTTTCTCAACATTTTAACCTTTTTGGAAAAAGGCTCAAAAACTCAAATTTCTCCACCATTCCGCTCCTCCACTTTGAATTTTCAATGGTGGTTACGAGACGTTAAGCGAGTCATGGGGAAAATTATAACTTTTACTTCACTTTTGGGAATTTGGTTAAATTTCCAAAAGTGCCCCAATGGCCCGCTCGTCTACTTTGACTTTTCAACAATAGGCTTCACCTTTGACTTTCTCCCTATGGGCTTCAACTTTGAATTTTTCCCTTTAAATCCTGATCGGGGTTGCGGGTCACTTTTTAACTTTTTTCCTTTTTTGCAAAGAGGCTCAAAAACTCAAATTTCTCCGTCGTTCCGCTCCTCTGCTTTGACTTTTCAATGGTGGGCCCGAGACCTTGGCGGAGTCACGGGAAAATTTACCATTTTTTCCAAAAGTGACCAAAAGTATTAAGTTCACCAAAAATCTTGTTCCTCCCCATCCAATAGGATCTGACCATGTACCTGCATTCATTGGGGTCAAAAATTTGATGGGGAAAAGAAGCCCGTCATCCCAACTGTGGAAAATACGCAAAGGAAGAAAACTTCATCGTTTTGAGTCCAATTTTTGAATTTCCTTCACGAACCAGAGGCATGGAGGTAAAAATGATTTGATGACCCAAGCCATAGAACAAGTGAATAATTTCAATAAAAATGGAGGTTGCAAAGAGGATATTACGTGCATAGACTGGGAAATGGAGGATTTCTAAAAACAAGCAAAATAGAGGTTTAAACATCTCTAGGGCACGAATTTTGCTAATTTCTTGAATCTATAACTTGACTTAAACACCAACGAAGGGAATGAGCTCAAAAAAATTTATTTGGCTATGAAAATGTAGAGTAGTTTGTAGGAGACAAAAAAAATTATAATAAACATAAAGTTGGCGAGTTAAGTTGAGCACAATCATGGTGAGCTAATCGATGAGATTGTCTTTGATACTGCACATGAAAGGAGATAATTGTGAAACAAAATGATATCATACAGAAAGGAGGAAATTGGCTTTATATGATATAACACATGTAAAAAAACTTAGCTTAAAAAGATATGACAATGATTGTGCGTGTTTTGAGGAAAATTACCAAAAGGAAAGAATGATTAAACATCAAATCAAACTTTTTGGGGCGCTCAAAAATCATTTAAAAAGGTTTCCCAACTTACCAAAAATATAAATGACCAAATTGGTGATGTCAAATAAATGATAGAAGCATCCCATTTTGTAAATATTCCTCCACATGGCACAAAGGGAATAAGATATTTTCAAAATGATAGAATCAAATACTGTCCTTAGGAATATTCCTTGAAAGGATTCAAATATTGGGGGAATAAAGCAAAGGAGGAATATAAGATCGTATAGATATGAGAGACATTTTCTAATATTTATGGAGGTTAAATTTTTCTAAAATTTTATAAGAAATAGGGTAAAGTGATAATTGTTCTTGAAAACTGAATCAAGTTGAGATACTGTGTTTTTGTTTCATCTTTAAAATCTTCTTATTTCATGATGGTTGTAAGTGTACAACCATTTACAAACATTGAGATCATAGGTTTTATTTTCCCTTGCTAAGAAATCTAAAAATCTTGAAATAAATTGTGTATGTTCATGAGCATTGTTATCTTTTTTTCTTGGTAATATACTTTAAATGAACCATTTGTATGTCCTGTTGCAATCTTGTGTTGATAATTCCTCTGAATTACACTAGATCTTGTCCTAGTGGTGGTGTTGTGGTAACTGCAATTGTTACTGTGAGAAGAGCTTTCCTTTCATAGTGTGATAAACAGTTTTAAATTCATAATGCATCCATTTTGTTGAGAGGATTTTTGTAAGTCTTTGAGTGAATCTTGGGTGTAATGGATCAAGAATTGTCAATATTTTATCAAGAAGTTAGCATTAGATTTTTGCTTGATTTCTTAAATATTGTGTGAAAGCATGTATTCTTGGGATTCCATGAGTGCATATCTTCTAGTTAAAGGGTTTCTACTAGTTATTTGATGTGTTCTTTTTCCTTGAGCAATTTTCTAAAAATGTTAAAGTTTGTTGAGAATTCTGTATAATCAACTTTCTCCTATTTTAATCTCCCATTCCTATGCAAATATAGTCCTATAATTTTTAAATCCTTTATGAACAACCCTCTGTCTGCTATGCCTATGAACATTTGCTAAGTGAATTTACTACTTTTACCTCCCCTTCTTCATAAGTATGAAAAATCCGACTAAGATTTCTATTGTCTACGGTAACATGGGTCCTATTTGAGTGACATTTGCATTATTTAGTGTGACAACTCGTGAGAGTTAAATAGTGCATACATTGACTATGTCCTATCGAGGATTGAGTTCCAAATTCTAAAGAGAAGGGCAAGAAATTGTTATTCCATCTACCTTTCTTACAAACTTAGGTTACATAATGGGTTATCTCACCCTAGTTAAAGGTGTGACCAAAAGTAGTAAGGAATGTCATCCCTTTGTACATGCCACCAAGCCCGTCCAACACTGGTTCTAAATAATTTTTAGACATCTTCCCTGGCTACAAAACAGCAAGTCTGCCATACTTAGAGCATCCCACCCCAAGTTTTGATGCTACTTGGCCACAAAGGAGTTGTAGATTTGGGTACCAACATGCTTCTAGAATCATTGTCGAGGAGTATTTCCTAAAATTGAGTAAAATACATGTCTTTGGTGATGATTATTGTGTGTTTGATTTAAATACATGCCTAAAACCCAATCCTTTATTGAGCTTTTCTAAAATAGAGCACGATTTGAAATTTTTTACTCTATATTTTCCTAGTAGAAGAAATCTTTTCATTAAATTTGACTTCGTTTGGAAAAACTGACAAATATTTTGTAAATTTATAAAGCTTTATTCATATACGTATAAAGTTATCATTCAATGGGTGATTTCAAGTAATCAACACATCTAAGGTGCAAAACCTTAGTGGCGGATCCATCTTCTATGAGAAATTATGGTAAGAACCAGTGCAAAATATCTAAATCTTGGTTGATTTTCTTGACAATTTCACAAAGATGGAAGGAATAAGATCCTTCTTTAAATTAGATCCTACTAGAAGATTGTTCCTAGAGTTGGGAAAAACTAATCTAGGTAAAAAGTAAGTATGGAAAGCCTTGGGTGATCAAAGGTCAGAAGAAAAATTTGTACCTATTGTTGAAAGTGATCAACCTTTGGTGGAGGATTATTCCAGTACTTCATACGGTTCTAGATTGAGAAGTCCCTGCATAAATTTGTACATTCCACTTGAGAGGGTCCTTCATTTTCAAGTGATTTAGGTATTCCTCATTTCCCTCCTTTATTTATTAGAAGTAATTGAGTATTTTGTGAGACAGAATCATTAAAGGATCATTACTTTGAATATCATAATCCATCACCTCAAAGACCTCTAGTTCCCCATCATTTTAATCCTCCTGTTGGAGCACCTCCTCAAAACAATATGGCCCAACCTCCGCCTAGACCTCTATTTTTGTGAATGTATACAGACCTATAAATTTCCATGGAATGGCAGGTTATCCAAATACGAGTCCCACATGTAGTCGAAATAGGTAGGTTGTCTAAATTTTAGGGCAACAATGCCATTAGTGGAGACCAGCATCTCGGGATTTTTCATAATACTAAGGAAGATTTTGAGATTGAGCATGAGGATGTGTACATGAAGTTATTTATACATACTCTGCAGAAGAGTATGTCGAGATTGGTACAAATAATTTCTTGATAACTCAATTGACTCTTAGTAAAAATGAAATATGCATTCAAATCCCAATATGGTGATAAAGCTGACCCGGGTTCCTCCTTACTAAATTTAAGAAAATAAAGAAAAATCCTAATGAACCTGTTTAGTATTTTAACACCATATTTAATAAGACCTTGACCAGACTACCTGTAACCTTGAGGCCAAGTGATGAATCCTACCTAATTAAATATTTGGATGCCTTTGACAAGAAAGTAGCATATTATTTGAGGGACAAAAACCTAGAACCTTAAGACAAGATTTTTCTATGGAAGTATAAATTGATAATTATATTAAGATAGCAAGAAAACCTACAAAGAAGGAGGGTGTCAAGCTAATCAAACATAAAAATCCTTAGGAAAGAAAGGGAGTAGATCTGGAAGAGGTGTTCAAGACCCTGGTAGGGACGAGTAAAGGAAATATCATACAAGCTGTCGGGTTAGAGAAGGGATTAGTTTCAAATCCTTAACCTCGAGAACCAACCCCGGGGATAAAAAAATTGGGGGTCATCTAAAGGCGTGATCATAGAGCACATGATAGTGGAAAAGGGCCTATGGGGCCATGGAATAAACAAAAAGCCCCTAGAGAAAATAAGTTAGTACACGATCTATTGAATTCCCGAGTGTCATTAGTAGAAGAGGATGATATCATTGAATGGTGTGAAAAATGTTTTCTACCACATTCCCCATGTGACCCCAGTGTGGAAGAAGAAGAGGTTAATTATGAGGATACTTTTGGTGATGTATGTATGTTTGAATGTGTTGAATATCCACCACAAGGAGCTACTTCCACCGAGTTGCTAAGTTCCAAGACGTGGATTATTTTTGGGACTGTGTAAGCTAGGTATCTTCTTTCCCCTCTACTAGTTGTGTTGATATAGATATGGTTCAAGAATTTGAATTACCTAACCATGACTTTGAGTATTTGAGAGCTTTAATGATAAAAAATTATGATGGTGGTGTACCCTATGAAGAGGATAGGCAGCTTCTGATGAATGCAGTAGTAGCATAAGAAAAGGAATACAATTTGTGAAATAGGATGGTCAAAGGACCAAGGCCAAAACTTAAACAAAAGTTCCTATCCTAAATAATATCCCCAAGAGTGACCCAAAGAAAGATCAACCCAACAAAATCCTATTTATTCTTAATAAGCTAAGTACCTCTACCAATACTCTAGCAATAAAGGACCTCATCCCATCAGAAAAGGTAATCAATTTACCCCCAATACCAATTTGCCTAAGTATACCCCTATGATATGGCTCAAATTTTGAGTCATATCAAAGTTATTGTGCCTATTATTGAGTTGTTTAGGATCCCTGAGCACAAAAGGAGAGCATTTGAGTACTTAGGATTCAAGGAGGAAGTTGTTTTCACAGATAAAGATGTTAACAATGTGGATGTCGCACCTATTATTGCTGAGGTAGAAGTGCCTTACGAACTAGAAAGCATGGGGGAATCCCCAGAAGTATATTTGGGCACTTCTTTGGTCAAATCCCAGTTGGATGTAGACCCATTTTTTACCACACTAATCATTAAGGATAGACTAGTCCATAATTGTATGTTTGATTCAGGAGCCTCATGTAACATAATGCCACTAGAGGTTATGAATGAGTTGGACATAAAAGTGACAATTTTTTTTGGAAATTTCCATGTCATGGATTCAAGGGAAGTACCAATGATTAGATATGTAAAATTTTTAGTTATGCAATTAGTTACTAACCTTGGAAAATATTTGACCATGAATGTGGTCATTGTTTATTTCCCTGCTAAATGGGGCATGTTGCTATCTAGAATTTGGGTTGCAAGTGTAGGAGGCAAAGTGTTCAAATGGATATGTGTTATGCCATTATACCCCTGGAGGTAAACTTGGTGAAGTTACAAGGTGAGAGGAAGATGGTACATCGATTGAAGATCTAAACAATGCTTCCTATGAATTTTTATTTGTTGATGTGGATGTGGATAACTTTATGGGGTACACAAAATTTGAGGACCACAAGTATAAAGTACATTTTAAAATTGGAAATTTTTGGTTCCTCTTGGGTTATGATGTATGATGGAGCATGTTCTAGAACAAGAAATGGGGCTGGTGTGGTGCTCGTTTCCCCAAACAAAGAAACATTTAATTTTTCATTCAAGTTAAAATTTGAGTGCACAAACAACATTGTAGAATATGAAACACTACTCCTGGGTATAATAATTGCATGTAAATGTGTGATCAAAGATATTGTTCTCAAAAGAGATTCTAAATTGGTAATGAATCAAGTTAGGAAGTTGTATGCAACAAAGAATCAAATAATGAAATAGTAAAATCATGCAAAGTATGGGACTTTATTGAAAATTTTTAATCCTTTAACATTTTATACAATGAGAGATCTCAAAATGCACGAGGCAAAAATCTTGGTTGTTCTTGCATCCCAATTTGATAATTGCACGATTTCCCCTTATTGTAGCTATGATATTGATATAGTATGCGAGACCATCGTGCTGACAATGCCAAACATTGGAAATTATTTGAGGATGATGCTCGAGATACAAATATTCATGGAAAATGAAGGGGAATCTACAAATCAATACATGGATCTTGAGCCAATGGTTTCAGTATGTGATGGGAAGGAAACCTTGTTTGGGAAAGACATAATTCAACTAAAATCCAATATAATTCCCAGAGGGTTAGTTTCCCTTGAATCTAATTTTAACGGTGCTAATAGGGTAATCAAGCGGGCCTATCTACGCAGCGAGGAAGTTGAATATTACAACTTAGGAACCCTGTAAAAACCCAAGAAGGTCTAGTTGGGATGTAATCTGAGCAAAGAAGAGAAGCAAACTTATGTAAAGTTGTTGAAAAAATACCAAGATTGTTTGGCATGGTCTTATTCAAAGTTGAAGGCTTATAGAGAGGACTTGTTCCAACATGAAATACCTTTGGAGCCTCATACTAAGCCATTTAGAAAAAATCAAAGGCCCATTAACCCTCTTCTCTCACTCAAGATGCAAGAAGAGTTGACAAAGCTAAGAGAGGGAGGAATAATACAACCCACTAGATATTCTTCATGGGTGGCTAATCTAGTACCAATGAGAAAGAAAAATGGAGATATAATACTTTGTGTATATTTTAGGAATCTAAACAAGGATTCAATTAAAGATAATTATCCATTGCCCAACATGGATAATATGTTGCTACTGGTTACTGGATCTAAATTTCTCTTAACATTGGATGGATTCTTAGGGTACAATCAAGTGGTTATGAAGCAATCTAAAAGATTTAAAACTACTTTTACCACCCCTTGGGGAACATATGTGTATGTTAGGATGTCATTTGGGCTAATGAATGTTGGAGCTACTTTTCAAAGGGCCATGGATGTGGCATTCTCAGGTTTCATCAATGATTTCATAGTTGTGTACCAAGATGATGTGACTGTATTTTCTAGAAAAAGAGGTGACCACTTGGGGCATGTAGAGAAAATGTTAATCAGATGCCGGGAATATGGGATTTCATTAAATCCCAAGAAATTTCACTTTGGTGTTCAAAAAGCAAAATTATTGGGACATATAGTATCCAAAGAAGGGGTCATGATAGATCCTGAGAGAGTGGAAGCAATTGGTAAGGTTCCTATCCCTAAATCAAAAATGGAATTCAGTCTTTCTTCGGTTAAATAAATTTTATTAGGAGATTTATTTCCAACTTTGTTAAGATAACCGTTCATATAACAAACATGTTGAAGAAAGACCAAGTCATCAAATGGGAAGGAGTTGTTCAAGATTTCACTAGAATAAAAGAAGCACTAAAAAGTGCCACAGTATTGGCAAGTCTAGACTATAAGAAATATTTTTAAATATTTTATTTTAAATCCAAGAATATCATTGCATCGGTATTCGTGTAGAAAGAGAAAGAAGGAAATGAAAGGCCTATTTTTTTTTAACAAAGCCTGCAAGTGCTTTGAGTTGAAATACACTATCATGGAAAAGTAGGATTTTGCTTTGGCAAGAGCTAAAAAATTGTGTAGGCCTTATATCTTGAGCTCAAATATTATAGCCTATGTTCCCCACACAATGGTTAAGGATATGTTTTCTGATATGGAAACATATAGTAAGAGATGCGATTCGTTAAACAAGCTCAAAGAGTATGATATGGATATTTAGACTACTAAGTTGGTTAGAGGCATGGGCCTTGAAAAACTAATGGCAAAAATTAATTTACAAGTGATGAAAATCAATGAAATATAGGAGGGAAGTTTGGACCTCTAGGAAAAAATGACCAATTCCATTTAGTATAAAGATGTAATATATTACCTGAAGAATTTGGAGTGTCTAGGGCATCTAGATAAAAATCAAAGAAGGAAACTTAAGTTGACTTCCCAAAAATATGTTATGACTGATTTTGAGTTGTCTTGGAAAAACCCAAAGGGAATTTTGTTAAGGTGTATCACAGAGGAAGAGGCCCCTAAGATTATTGAAGATTTGCATTGAGGAGTGTGTGGGGACCATTTTTCGGAAGAGTGACTACTCATAAGATTTTGAGAGTGGATATTGGTCGAGAAAATATGAAAGTTTCTAAAGATTCTCTGGGAGGTTGAAATCCTTAAGGGCCTTTCCTTTACAACCAGTATCAATTGAATCCCCTTTCAAGCAATGGGGGTTGGAATTTATTGGATAAATTTTAGATTCCTCAAGTATAAGACACAGATGGATATTAGTAGCTAAAAATTATTTTACTAAGTGGGTTGAATCCATTCCTACCAAGAAATCAACTCATCAGGTAGTTATGGACTTCATTTTGAATAATATCATCTGTAGATTTGGGGTGCCTACAAAGATAGTTGTTGATAATGTCATGAGCTTTAGAGAAAAACCTTTAGTGGCTATGTGCCAAGAATATGGTATTAACTTGACTTATGCTTCTAACTACAACCATCAAGGGAATGGTCAAGATGAATCTAGCAACAAAAAATTACTCAAAATACTCAAGACATTGGAATTCAATAAAATAAAATGGGGTGAGCAACTTAAATTTTCCTTGTGAGAAAATTCGATTACTAGTAAAAGAGCTACTAGAAAAATTCCTTTTGAGTTGGTCTATGGATTTGAGATCTTTTTCCTTTACATATGTAATTCTCTTCCTATCAGTTCATGCAACAACTTGGAGATGAGGGGGAATTGAACCCTTATGAAGCAAGAATTAATCAAATACTAGAGTTGGATGAAGAAATAAGGGAATCCCACCAGAAGCACCTAAAATTCAAAGAAAGACTTAAGAAGATATTTGATAAAAAGGTGACTCAAGAGCATTCAATGTTGGAGATTTGGTTTTATTATGGGATAGTAGGCATGAGGACAAGGGAAAACATGGAATTTTGATGCCCTATGGATGGGACCATACTCAATTGATATCAGAATTGGTGAACACACATTTTTCTTACAGGATATAAAAGGAGACTTATTGGATTCACATGTTAATGGAAGGCATCTCAAGAACTTCTTGGACTAAACCCTCACGATCAGTATGAATTTTTGTACGAAAGTGTACAATTTTTTTGTTGTTTGTTTGTTTTTTTTCCTCTTTATTGTTCAGTCTACGGTGACTAGTTGTTCTGGTATCTATTAGAGTGGGTATTTACCTTAGCTCATGTTCACCTAGGTACTTTATTTACCTTTATTGTATTTATCCCCACCCACTTATGTGTGTGGATATTTCTTTTATCTTATTTAGATATTATGAGATATTATCTAGTTGTTAGGTATAATTATTTCCTTGATCTATGGTATTGACTAGTTCTTTCCTAGATATATGGTATTGACTAGATCCTTAATGTCTAGTTCTCTCCTAAATCTATGGTCTTGACTAGTTCTTTGATGACTAGTTATTTTCTTGATCTATGGCTTGATCTACAACCTGACCTTGGTGGTTCTTAGATTGGTATTCCTTGCTTATTTAAGCAAGGCTCATTCTCATTGTATTGCATTGAGTTCCATAATAATATATGATATTGCTTCTCATTTATTTGCAAAGGTTTTATGTAAAGCTATTTCGCGAATTGCTTTCATGTTATAGATCATGGTGTTTTATTAGCATATGTGTTCTTCGCTTGGTACGATCTGGTCATCGTTTCTTTCATGGTATCAGAGCTAGAGATTGTTGTTGACATCTGTCTGTAAGTTTTATTTTGTAAATAAAGTATTTGTGTATTCATATATTTGGGATTTGGTTGTATTTTGTTTTTGCATGCATTTTTATGTAAAACAAATGCTTTCATTGGATTAGGAAGGCGTGAAAACCCTAAGATCAAGCTGTAAACTTGACCAATTCAGAGGCGAGTCATTTTTGTGGTTTTTTTATTTTTGCAAGAGAAGCATGTAGGTGCACCTCGAGATTCGAGCCAAGGAAAAAAATGTGATTTTATTTATTTGGGTTTGTTGGATTTCTCAAGATCTATATTGGGTTTTTTTTCGTTGCAGCGTATTTGTCTCGGTTTGCACGCAAGAAGGTTTTCAGATATTTCCTTTTTGGCAGGGGTCCACAGATGTTGTACATGTTTTTACAATTTCAGAAAAATCTGCAGGTTTTTGGAAATAAAGGTCACTATCTACACAGTCAGAAATAGTATTTTTACTAGAAGAGGCAGTTGGATGTGACTTTCTCGAAAACACGTGACACACCCCAAAATAGTAAGTTGTGCAAACACCCATTAAAATCCTTAGCCCTTGGTCATATGAGGGCTTAAAGCTTGTGATTCCTACTAGTAGGTGCTTAACTTCAGCCCCTTTAATTTTAATTGTGTGGTAAAGGAAACAACAATTTATTTTGTTTCAGTGGCAACTAAAATAAATAACAAAGCAAAATATTAAAAAGCTTGTATCTTTTGATCGGTAACTCGGTTTTGAGTGCCTTTTTTTTGCAAAAGTGCTTGTTTTTTCGTGATCTTTCCATTGGAGTTATTTATTTTGAGACTTTCACTATAATTATAGAGTTCCAAACATGGAGGAGTGTTGTAATCAATTGTGGTTGTAATTTCATTTGAGCCAGACGTCCTAAATTTTTGGGAGTTACAGTTTGTACCTATCATGGATTTTGAGAATGATATGTCTCTAAAGTATGTAGACTTCAAGAGGATATTGTAAAATTTGTGGAAGAAAATATATCACTCAAGAAGTGAAATTCTCTTCTACAATCACTCATTCACGATAAGAATATAATAATACACTCCTTACGAAACAAACTTGCTAGCCTACAACATCACCATCATATTGTGGACAGTCATATCCATGCTCCTAGTCCACTTGCAGCTATTGCTCCTAAACCCACTAACATTGATCTGTCAGTCTTTGAGTCTATTCCTGCTCTTGATGCTCATACACCTATGAAGCTTGTTACTACATGCTCTTCCACATTTGTGCCTATTACAATACCACATGTTGTGTATCCTACTTCTACTCAGCTGCATGGATTTTTTAAGAAGCATACCACTGCATTCAGTTCTCACATGCTCTATTCTATGGGCTACACTAGCGGAGTCATTAAAAGACATTCATAAGGTATTGTTTCCTCTATTCCACATGTTAACTGGAATTCTCACCATGACATTGGTTTTCATGTAGATACTTCATTGGGATCACACATTGACAGAGCTCCTTTTTATATTCGCTTGACTCTTTCTAAGGATCATGAGCAACACATGAGTTCGCACCTTCACTCAGGCTTGAGAAACCTGATATTTTAGTTTTCAGACATGATCAACCTGACACACATTATGATGTTCTTTTGCATGCACCCATTGTGCATTTTGCACCAAGTCATATGCAGGCATCTTCTTCATCCATCCGTGTTAATTTGGGGTGGATATCTGATCACTCGTGGTGGTGACATAGGCATTCATTGAGAGGACTCTACAGGCATGGCTCCTCCACCATTCGGCCTCTTACTCCACTTTCTATACCTTCTGCATTGTGATGCTTCTTGTTTTGAGCATTTTTCTTTAGTAGGTGTAGTATATCTCTCTTGTTTGTTGAGAGATTTTGTATCTGTATTTTCGACACTTTTGGCATGTTAATAGTATCTCTTATGGGGGATCTATTCTAGTGCATTCCAGTGTTATTTTTTCAGTGTTTGAGTAGTTGTTTTGGGAAACTCATACAAATTTGTAGTGTCACTCCACCCATTCAGCAGTATGGGAGGGTGTGGTGTTGATCTTGCTTCTTCGAGTTTCGTGTCCTTGCCTTGTTACCTTGGTTATTTTTATTGGATCGTGGCAAACCTATTTGCAGTAGTTGATCGAATTATGTTTGGTATTTATTTGCACTTTCGACATCACTCGTTGACAGTCTCCTTGTATGGAGCTATTCTAGTGAAACCCAGTGTCAGTTGTTTTTGAGTTTTGTGATCGAGCAGTGGATTCAGACCACAGTGCACATTAAACTTCTTCAACATTGTACAATTTTTTTGAGCCGAGCTTCTTCGGATGCCTTGGAGTGGGTTTTACTCTCTTTACTTTATTGTTACTAGTTTTAGGTACCTTGCGGTGTCCCTTTTTCCTAGTTATTGTACATGAGTACCTCATCAGGCCTAGTTGCCGAGACTCATACTATGGACATGCCACTTCTATTTTGGCCCCTAACTTCACTTGAGGGGGGGTGTTAGAGTAGGTATATACCTTAGCTCATGTTCACCTAGGTATGTTATTTACCTTTATTGTATTTATCCCCACCCAATTATGTGTGTGGATATTTCTTTTATCTTATTTAGATATTATGAGATATTATCTAGTTGTTAGGTATAGTTCCATCCTTGATCTATGGTATTGACTAGTTCTTTCCTAGATCTATGGTCTTGACTAGTTCTTTGATGACTAGTTATTTCCTTGATTTATGGCTTGATCTATGACTTTGACTGGTTCTTAGATTGTTATTTCTTGCCTATTTAAACAAGGCTCATTCTCAATGTATTGCATGGAGTTCCATAATAATATATAATATTGCTTCTCATTTATTTGTAAAGTTTTTTTATGTAAAGTTATTACGGTGAATTGATTTCATCTTATAGATCATGGTGTTTGATTAGCATCGTGTTCTTGGCTTGGTATGATCGGTTATCGTTCATTTTAGTATCTCGATGTTTTGTTGTGTGTATCTACTCATGATGCCAAGTGTGTGTTACGAATGACTCTATTGTCCAATGGATTAAGGCACATGAGTGCATGTCAATTTATTTGTTTTGTTCTCATGGCATCTACGGGGTACCCATCCCGAGTCGGAGCCAATTTTGGTGCTCGTTTGAGCTTACTATTTTGATTTAAGGTATGCCTTCAAAACTTTCATCATGTCCTCTATTAGAACTCTAAAACATGTGTGTCCATATGATGAACCCATGTTAAAACAATAAAAAACCATGTGTTTGATTTTAAATCTAGTGTAAATCCTTTTTTTTGGTCAAGGAAATTGTAACCATACCGTTTCATAGAAGTCTCCAAGAAAGAATTGTCAAATGATTGTGTTGATCCTTAAAAAATTATATTGTGTATCATTCCCTCGATGTTTAGTGAAAATTTCACTTTTTTCTCTAATGTCGGAAGATACGTGGCATGATTTAATTGGTTGCATATATGTTAGGTTGTATTTTCACAATTACACAAGTTTCCTAATCACCGCAAAGTGTAGGAAAAAATGCTTTCGATGAAAGGAACACATGTTTAGATATGATTGGAGTGGAGAAATGGAGTATCAGTGCACTTTTTCATCAAAGGCCCAAATTAATACAAAGTTTAAATGTATCTTTGAGGCCCGATAGAGCACACATGTCGAGTATTTCAATCAAGTTCAATGAGTGGATGTTCGAGTCAAACTTGTAGTTCCACACCCATTTGAGAAAACATGCAAAACTCCAAATAAACCACGTGGCTCTGCGATGTCTAGGATCAAGTCACATGAATGGTTCAAATTCAAAAGGATGAACAAATAGAAGGCTCAATATTTCAAATCATTAATGGTTACTACCATAAATGCATGCATGCGGATCAAGGTATGAAATTTTAAAATGTTTTTCAATCGTTTCTAGCTTCTACCTTGCACATGAGAAATTTGGATGCCCTAACAGTGCTTATTTGTGAAATAGTGAAGAAAATTTGACTATGATGTGGTGACATTGAGCCATAGAACTCAAAGTTATATAAGCAAGGGAAATTTTCACAAATTTTTACGAGAAATGAGTAATTCTTGCATTGCATTAGTGTTTTTATTACTTTATTTAGGACTTGTAAGAAATTAAGAGGAAATTAAAGCATATAGAATGAAGCCCATGACATCAGGATTTCATGTTGCCTCTAGTATTACTAGTAATTTGGACAAAATTATAGACACAAATTTGTTAAATTCTGATTTAAATGACTTTTTGTGATGGCTCGTGAGAGTGAATTTATGGCAGCCATTGAGGCTAGCCACATTTCCCTAGCCACTTTTTTTCCTCCTCTAGTGCATTATCCTAAGCTTGTAAGACTCTTTGCTGAAAATTATGATCCAAAAAAGGGGAATTCTTGGATGGAAGGGGTGAAGGAGTGTTGACCTAATGCCCATCCCTTACCCAAGTCCTCCATATGACCCAGTTTCTCTCCCAGGGAGCTTTTCAAGTGTTTTTTCTCTCTCCTCCACCTAGCCACTTGTCAAGACGAGAAGAGGGTGCATTTTCTTGCACCAAATTTCCCATTCCCTTGGGAAATTTTGGATGCAAAAATTCACCCTTGTCTAAGATTATTTAAAAATCCAAAATTTATAATTGTTGTGCTTCTTCTCTGTGTGTGCAAGAAATTTGTTGTTGGAAAGAAATTATAAAATCCATTTCCATTAAATATTCTTCCATTTCTCTTCCATTCCTCCATGTTAGTTGCTATAAAACACCTAAGAACTTACTTTTTCCAGAAACCATGTCCAATTTTCTGCTAGATTGACTCCATAGCCAAAAACATGAAAAACTCATATCTCCCAACCTAGTAATCGGAATCGGACAATATTTTCATAGTATTTCTCTCTCCCAGGTGCCTATAAGAAGAAATAAATAGAGAAATCAAAGGTTCCCCTTATTTTTAATGGAATAAAACCCTATATTTCTTCCTTATCTCCTACTTTTTCAAATTCCCACCATTTTAGTGACGGTTCAAGCTAGAATTTTGAGCATGGACTCCAGAAGACAAACCTATTCTAGATAAGTTTATTTCATGTCAATCGAGGTGTGGAAGACTAGTTTATAAAAATAGTAAGTACATGGTACTTGTACTTACTATAAATATAAAATTTCTTAAAATATCAAAACCCTTTAAAGTAACAAACTCAGAAAATGTCCCACATGATAAACTAGGAGAGTCAGGCCAAAAAATCAAAAAAGAAAAAAGCAAAAATGAACTTTCTAAAAATAGAAATTATTTTAAAATGGCAATGAAATATCTACAAAATTATTCCAAGAATGTTAAGGATTCCAAAAATTGATTTCAAGTCAAAAAAGCAATATTTTCCAAAATAGCAGCTCATGGATCCCAATAGATAAAAATATAAAGTTCAATTTTGAGTACAAAAAATTGGAATATTTTTTTTAGCTCATATTGTTGCTTTTCATTGATGTGAAGTTCAAATTTTATGACCTTGGGCCTATTTCAACTCTATCATCAAATTACTCAAGTTTTGGAGACAATGATGTCATTGATAGAAGGGGAAGGATGAAGATCTGGAGGGAATTTGTGCACATCAAGGAGTTGCACTCAACCATGAGATGAAGTAGCTTCAAGATTCAAACAAGAACTCAACCATGGAAACAATGTGCATGCATTAAGGGAAACAAGACTCCATTGGATTTCTCATAGATCAAGAAGAGAGGTGTACATATAGGGGAGTGTTGAGTAACTCCCATGCATAGATAATGATGCCTCCATGATGGAGAAGAGGAGTTACTTCTGGAAAGGGAAAGTAACTCCTATGACACACACTTACACATATGATAGATTCCATGATAGAATCTGTCATAACTAATATGACACCTATGATCCATGCTCCCACCTAAGTGAGATGACTCACCTAGTGAGGTGGAAATACATCTAATAAATAAATAAAAGATGAAAAATACCACTCACACTAACACCCCCTTCATCATAACTTAGGATGAGGAAAGGAAAGTTAGTAAAACACACAAAAAAAGAAAAAATAAAAATGGGTCCCGACAACAAATCGATGAAGTACCATGCACAAAAAATCTCAAGTAGTGAAGGAAAACCCAGTGGGAAAAACATCCACTTACAAGAGATAGAAAAACTCCCTAAATAACAAATAAGAAGGAGATAAGAATAAGTGTTATCTAGAACCCCAATAAAATGAACCAATCATGAGACACTCTATGCTAAGTGAAGAGGAAGAAGAAGATCCTTGAAGTGACAAGGTGTTGTTCCAATCCAAGGAAAAATTATT
Source organism: Taxus wallichiana var. yunnanensis (assembly GCA_018340775.1). NCBI lineage: Eukaryota > Viridiplantae > Streptophyta > Pinopsida > Cupressales > Taxaceae > Taxus > Taxus wallichiana. The sequence goes on along the minus strand of CM031244.1, from coordinate 87,161,287 downwards.
TATATGTGAGGTAGAAGTTCCAGCTACTCCATGAAGGAATGGTGATCCCAAAGCAGTGGCGAAGAAGGAAGGTGGAATGTCCTAAAACTATGAAGAAGTGTGCCCAATGCTTGATGAGTCCTAAATCATAGTACCTACTCCCTGAAGAGTTTGTAGTGGACCAAAAGTAGGTGGATCAAGAGATAACTCCTTGAGATGTGGCAAGTGATAAGTGGATGGTGGAGGTGGGTCCCCATCATCATGACAATAAACTATGCTAGAAGAGATTTCATCAACATCAAAAGTGGGCTCAAAAGTATCATCAAGTCTAGGTGAGTCGAATGAAGAATCTGAAGGAGTAAAGTGGGGAAGGAGTACAACCTGAGTTTGATGATCAACTATTTCAATTACAACAATAGTGTCAATGTGTAACTCTCTAATATAAACTAAATCTAGAGTGAACTCAACCCGCATGCCCTATCTAAGGTGAGTGATTTGATAAACTGAAAGGAGATTAGTTGAAAGTGAAGGGATACTAAGCACATTGTTGAAAGTACCACCACTCACTTCAACATACCCTCTCTTGAAAACCTATGTAGTAGTGTTGTCACCAAGATAAATAGAAGACATGTCACATGGCTCCAATGAAGAAAACTCAATATCTGATGAGGCCATATGATGAGTTACACTGAATCAATGATCCATGTAGGAGTAGGTGGCACAACTGTCACTAAATCTCTTCCCTTTGGTTTCTCCTTGGTTGATTTTTTTTCTTTCTCTTTCACTTGCCCATTTTCACTGTCTTTCTCCTTAGAACATTCATGAGTTGATGAATATTATTTGAGAGAATATGGAACTCTAATGTTGTGCTTTTAAGAAGACTCATGATTATATCAATATTTTTCTTCAAAAAAATTTCTTCATCATGCTTTTCCTTTGTAGTACCCACATTTGATCCATTATTTAGGAGGTTTGGAATTGGAAGAGGAAGTGGAAGAGTTGGATTTTAGTTGTTCATTTTTCTCATGATCCTTGTTTTATTTCTTCTCTTTTGAATCCTTTTGTTTTTCTTGTCCAACAATGAGAGCATGGGATTTTGTGGATTTTAGAGTTCCCATCTGAATCAAATTATCTTGTTCCCTAATCAAATCAACAATAAAATCATCAAGTGAGGGCATAGTCCAAATTTTACCAAGTGCCCTTTTTGTTGCATGGAAGGTAGAGATAAAAATAGAGTATTTTGGACCAAGTTTTACAAGGATGGAAAGAATGAATTGTGGTTCCTTTTTGTCTATTCCACAAGCTACCAATTACAATCTAAGAGATTTGAATTTGGTGAAGAAGTCTTGAAGGGTGTCAAAACTGTTAGGGTTGAGGCTAATCAACTCATTTTCTAGTTCATGCCCTCTCATATCATCATGTTTCCTAAAAATTTTGTCTAAGGCATCCAAAAATTCCTTGGGTGATTTGGCTGAGGTAATATGGAAGCATGAGTTCTAGAGATATATAAAGAGACAAAAGCCCAATGGATTCATCACATTTATCAAGCCACTTTTCCTTTTTGTTGCATCTGTAGGTTAAACTTGTAATCTAATGGTTATTTAGAAGTTTTGTTTCTTTTCAAGGTGAAATACATAGCATCCAACCATTTGTGATAGTTAAAATGGGTGAGTAGGGGAACTATATTGGGATCCTTGGCAGAAAAAGAGCAAAGGAGAATATGGAAGGAAAGGAACCACAAAAATTAACCCCTTAAATGCGAGAGATAGAAAGGGGGTCAAAATGTGAATCCCATAAATCCAATAATAACACCCAAAAAGAGATTGTTTTTCCCTTCAAAATTTTATTTTCTTAATTGGAAGTGAGACTAATTAATGTTTAGTTAATCTAAAATTAAGAAAAAAACATCAAAAAGTACAAGGAAAAAAATTTCCTTTGGGTCCTAAAGCCGATTCAACTCAACAATCGGCTCTTCAACGAGTTGAGAGGTCTGCATGATATGGAAGGAAAATTTTGAGTTAATGTGTGAGTTGGGTTGGGTAGACTACGATTCGAGCGGGTCCTCAAGTTGATTTTTTGGGGTGTGATGTTTTTATGCTATGCAAGGTTATCGATGAGTTATGGTGGACTTTTATGAGTTGGTAGGCATCTTCGCCACATGCAATGTTAAGTCGTGGCACCGAGTTAAGATAATTTCCACTTTTTTACATGGTGAGGATGATTAAATTCCATGTGCAAGCTGAACAAGTAGATGCCACATGTTGGTAATCACTTTCTAGTTCACGAGGTAGGATTTTGTGAAGGGATCCGGGTATAACAGTCAAGTAGAGTTAGAAACCATTGAATCCACGTGTCAAGGAAATATTCCCATCACAGATAGCATAGTGTAGAGGAAATGTAATAATCCCATCAATGGAGCATGATCCAAATTGAATGGATGATAGTGAGAAATAATGCAGGATTCAACGTGGATCAATATAAAATATATCCATGTAGAAGTAAACCTCGAATCGGTGGTCCAATGCAAGAGTGATCCAAACTCGAGCTATGGAGGCTGAAATGTGTGATAGGGTAGTTAAGGATCCCAATACATAATTTGGTAGAACAATATAAGCCAAGCTACCAAAATAATTTAGGTGTACAAAAACATGTTGATTCATTGGTTAGAGTGTCGAGGCCAACACAACGGAAGAATGAGTAATGGAGTTGAGGTAAAGCACAAAAACCGAGTCCAAAATACAAACGGTGATTTATTAAGCAAGTAATCAATGTATTTTAGTGAACAATGTAGAGCGAGCTAGGAAAACTTGTTTCCCAACTCGGTGAGATGGGGCCGAGTTAGGCCCTTAAGTGGATCTTATAACCTTCAAAAAACTCTAAACAACACCTTTTTAATCTGGAATTTTTCTTGAACTTGAACACAACCAACAAAAAAAAGGATCACAACCCAATACACAAATGAACCAAAAACATCCGTTGAAAAAATGCAAGTAAAGCACAAAGCAAGGAGTTGAGAATGTGTACATGAAACTACAAAATGGAGAGTAGTAAGAAACCATAGTGAGAAACATGATTATGATTCCCATGCTTTGATACCATGATGGAGGGAAGAAGAAATAAGATCTAGAGGGAATCCATGCACATCAATGAGCTCCACTCAACCATGAGATGAAGTATCTTCAAGATTCAAACAAGAACTCAACCATGGAAACAATGTGCATGCATTAATGGAAACAAGACTCCATTGGATTTCTCATAGATCAAGAAGAGAGGTGTACATATAGGGGAGTGTTGATTAACTCCCATGCATAGTTAATTATTTCTCTGTGATGGAGAAGAGGAGTTACTTCCAGAAAGGGAAAGTAACTTCTATGACATACACTTACACATATGACATATTCCATGATGGAATCTATCATAACTAATATGATACCTATGATCCATTATCCTACCTAAGTGAGGTGGAAATACATCTAATAAATAAATAAAAGATGAAAAATACCACTCACACTAACTGTCACACATATGGATTGGAGGACCTAAAGAACAGAATGTTAGGTGGACCCTAGGAACATGTGGAGGATAAATTTTACACAAGTGGGATGTATGATAGCAGGTGGCCATCCCTTGTTCATTAAAAGTGTTTATTATTGGTTGGCATGCTCCCATCATTATGATCTAGACACCTAAACCATCAGAGTTGACAACAACCCAATCTTGGAGGTAATCATTCCCAAGGAAATCTCTCAATGCATGAAAATTCCAGTATGGAGCAACATGGTTTTCATTCCAAAAGAGTTTACATAAAGTGAGTGGTCTAAGACTAAGTCATATCTCTAAGGCCTTTCTCTTAGTTCATTGTTGAATTAAGGTAGAAAACCCTCTCGCATGCCAAATTATCTCTCCCAAAATGAATTCCATGAGATATTCTTAGATGTGATCATCCTCTAGAGTCGGCTAATGGAAGATAAGACAACAAGATATTTCCATGATTGGATGACATTGTTCATTCTCACAATCATCGAGGGCATATGGATGATAGATTGGAGGAAAATCATCAGTGACACCTTGCACCATCAACTACTTCAAGTGCCGCTTCCAAAAATTTCTTCATGACTTTTAACTTGGTCTACGCTCTTGCAAGCACAAGGCCATTCAATGGTTTTACACTCACCCAAAATATTTCTTAGAAGGCTCTAGCATATGAGAAATATCCACACCTGGCCTTAAAATAAAGTAATCAACACTTTGTAAGAGTGAACGATGTAGAAATTACTCTGATCTAATACAAAGAATCCATGAAATAGCTACATGAGACAATAATTGAAATCAGCAACTCTATATTATCTTTTTATTATTATTACACTCCATTATATAGGAGATGTAAAATAACAACATTTGTCTTCATATACAACCATACACCCATATGGTTTCAACCTCTCACCAATATAATAATAAAACAATACTAATTGTTTTATTATTCTAACTTACTAACTTACCACATACTAACCACATTTTACATTTACTATTTACATTTACATAGTAAATGTACTTTCACTAATTTACCATAATAATAATTACACATGTAATTATTATTCACCCATACATACAAATGGAGCACTAAGATATATTTCCTAACAAACGATGCATTCATGATGTCTTTCATCAAATTATTGGAATGTAAACCTCACTTAAGGATGTCTCTGCAAGCCGATGCTCTAATCAAAAGGTATGAGTCATTTTTCATACATGTTTCAATAGTTTTCTACATTCAATATTCATGTTTTGAAATTTCTCCATGAAATTTTCAATGCTACCTCGTGACAAGATCATGTTGATCGAGTCGTATAGGCAACCTTTTCATGTCAATAGTAGTCGAGAAAGCGAAAGAAGAAGATGGTTTATTTCCCTATTTCTCTAGGTTTTTATCCTACAAAAGTGCTCACAAGGTTTCCAGCATGGAATTTTACCTCTCTCTCATAAACATGTACTCATACACTCCAAGGGAAAATTTTGATATCTGAAGTGATCTAGACACTTTTCACCTAACTGACTTACATCATGTTCCACATGTTGAAGACTACTGGGTAAATTGTTCTGATGAGTTTGAAGTCAAAGAGTGAGATCACCGGATGATGAAAATAAATCAAATGATAGGATTCAAGATTAATTAGTATGAGTATGTAATTCAATATGATGCCATGGAGATGTATGACCCAGAATATTAAGCATTAAAAGCTTCACCCCTTCCATAAGTGTCTTGGATCATTCACGAGTCAGGGGATATGAATGAGTGGACTGAGGTAGTCATCAAAAGATAAAAATATTATTTTAGTAAGAAGAGGGATGCCCTCATTACAATAGGTAATTTCCCAACTCTTCAAACGAGGGCATCCCATCATTCCTCGTCCAAGGTCAAGGAGAAATCTTCCATCTCATCTCACCTAGGAGAAATATCAAAGAATAATGTATTGGAACCGAAGCTCCTCACTACAGAAGGTTGCATAAGAAGGTAAGAAAAATAGAGGATTCGGTGGTCAATTTGGAGCAAGAGGAAGTTGATCCACTTCATCTTTCAATCCCTCAAAGCAATCCCAAAGATTCTCTTCATCCACTACCGCATTGTCCCCTCCTACACAGGATATTCCTTCTCACTCGAGAAAAAGACTATAATCTTTCTAAATGTTAAGTGAAGAAAAATTAGATATTTCCTTGGGTGAAGTAAATTATCACGGTAGAATCCCACAAAGTTCAACAAGTGGCACTCCCCAAATTCTCAACTATCACTTTATGGTCAAAGGAAAGAAGGAAATAATCCCACGTAGCTTCATTCTTCTTCTTGGTGATGCTTTGAAAAATCAATATGTAAAGGTATTCTATCCCAAGGTAATCAACACCATTAAAGAAATGACCTTGGATGACTATGAGATGACCACCATCCCTAGGCCCAGAAACTCATGAGGGAGATGCACATTTTTTCAAGGAATATTCCACTCACCTTCTCACGAGGAATCAAGAGTACAAAAAAAGATTGATCAGTTGGAAGATCATGTGAAAACACTCACCTCATACATGTAAAATTTCATGGACCCGAATGCATCTTCATCTCTTCCAATTAAATAATTTACTCCCATCAAGTATCTTTGATCTAGAGTCCATTCGAAAGACACATGGTTTCACCATCTTTGGGGAGAAAATGATAAATGGGTGAACAAGATTGTGGAAAAGGGGAAAGTGTTGTTGTCAGAGATGATCTCATTATTCAAGTATGTATGTGCGATAGTCACCAAGGTTCAAATGACAAGGGTAAAATTGAGAAAGAAAAGGAACACTGGGATCAAGTGTTTCCCTTTGGTGACGGAGATGCGGAGAGCTCATTCTCAAGTGTTAATAGATAGGAAAGTTTTCACTTCTCCATCTTATGATTTGTCATAGGTATGGGACAGAACTCTTGTCACCCTGTATGAGATGTTAAACCGTGCTTTAGAAGATTTGGATTTAAATAAGGAACATGCCTCCAAGATGCAAGATGATGTCAACATCAAGATATAAAATCTTGGTGTTCCCATGATTGATAAAAACACCTCTACAGATGACTTGTTGCAGCCTTTTGAAGAATTTGTCAAAAAAAGAGGCCAGGAATCCCTTTTCCTTTGATGAGGAAAAATTGGAGTCCATCACCAAGATAAGGTTTTTATATCAATCATTGCAAAGAAACATCAGTCTTGGTTCACAAAGTGTAAAAACATCAATGCCATCTTAGATAATTAGATCAAGTCATTGAATTTTTTCCACATTCCTAAAGCTGAGAAAGTTACACCTACGACGGATTGATACAACAGAGAATTCAAAGGATTGGATATCTTCCCGAGGCACTCAACAAAATTCCACCTAAGAGCGAAGCAGAATCGGCAAAGGTTGTGTCTCCATCTAAGTAGTTCTCTCTCTCTTATTTTCTCTCTCTTCCATCCCCTCCCTCTCTTCCTTCATGTTCTATTTCTTCCTTGGGGGTTTTGCACTTTCATTTTGTCTTATTCATGTTTTTTCTTATTATCTTTTGTCTTATGTGACTATAGTTGATAATGTAATAAGTCACCCTCAATTAATGAAAAGGGGACTTAATTTTATTCCTAGGAATATGAAGAGTCACATGTTGTAAAAGAAAAATGAAAGGTCATGTGGGGGTAGGTGAAGAGTCTTTCTAAAATCTATATATTGTAATGACTTCCCCATTCTTAAGGGTTGTCAATTTTGTGTGTTCAAGAGTAGATAACTACTTAGAATAAGAAAAAGATAGATATTTCCTCCATTTTCCTTTTCATATGTTCTTCCATCTCTCTCATTGTACAACTTTTCCAATATGTCAATAAAGAAAGGAGTTTCATGCTTTTCTGGATGAGTGAATAAGTGAATTTTTTTTTCATGGTTTCATCTTGTCTTGATATAACTAGCAAGGTTGTTGTTCTATCTAATTTTGTGTGTTAATAACTTTTAGTTAATCCCTATAAGAATATGAATTTTCCTACTTGTAGTATTAATCCCTTTCCTAATTTCCCACTCCTACTTCCCCACCTTCCTATAAAATTCCTCCCTTACACAAATTGCAAGAATTTTCCATAGGTGCAGTGGAGTGTGCCTATTGGATCCCCGACCTCTTGTCCAACCACAAAATTTTATTTTTTTATATGCAATAATGGAGCTACCACATTTAAGTAGAGGGACCTAGTCCTAGAGTGTTGGCAAAAATCCACCAATTTTTCCTATCAACAAATTTTCTATGCCAACAGTTCCCCATGTGATATTTTCCCACAACTTGGAAGATGTATATTTATTACAAACCATTTCCACCATGCTTAGGAAACATAATTGTTTCATAGTATAGAACACTACTCCTGTGTTGGTGGATATTTGAACAATTATGAAGGTTTTGAGATAATTTTCTCCCACTTTTTGAATAGTTGGAATTTGTGGCTATGTGTGATGATTTATTAGTCCAGTAGTAATCTTTTGATTCTTTGGCATATTGTTCCTCCTATTGAGTAAAAGTTTTGTGGTCCCTTTCTTGATCTTTTATAGAATGAACCTTCTCACTACTAACATTACTATTTTTTTAATTTCATTTTTGTGTCCTACACAATCATTTAGTATATAATTTGATAGAATTATTCCATTTTTAGGGCCTACATAGTCATTTATCATCAATACAACATACTTCTTCCATTTTTGTGGCCTACTCGGTCATTTAGCATCAAATGTGATGGAATTATTCCATTTTAGTGGCCCACATGACCATTTATCATTTAATGCAATAGAATTCTTAAATTTGTGTGGTATTCCGGGTGTTTTGCATTCAATGTAAGATGGTCCTTCCTTTTCTTGGCTTATTTGGGCATTTAGCATCCAATTCATCTTCATACCTAACTACATCTTCATAAGGGAAATTATGTTTAGGTGGTGATTGGTGAAGCTCTACAACTGACATTGATAAGCCAATTAATTCTACAATCAACAAAAGTTGTAAGATATGTAAGAAGGCGTTAGTATTTGATATATCTCTAATCATACAAAAATACATTATAGAAATTTAGAAATTTTAACTATGCAACACATATCTATTATCGACATTCATGGATTTTTAATAACCAAACATTACGTATATCTTATCAAATGTTTCACCTATGAAAAATAGGCATATTGGAAACTATGGAAGTGAGCAAAACTCGTGAAACACATTCCACAAAAAAATAAATGAACTTGTGAGATGAATATGGGAATGTATTGATATAACTTTATTTAATACTTCATTTTTTTAATAAATTTCTATGGGCATGATTTATGATATGCCATTTGAATCAAACATGATAAAGGTTGTGAAATTTGTATATTTTACATTTTAAACATACATGTCATGATCTTTCATGGTTATTGTAATATAACAAGGATTTTTACATGTGAAGGATTTGCGATGTGTGTAAAATCACCAATGTACCATTAGTGATTATTGAAGCATGTGTACAAATGGAAAATTACCTAGCAAAAAATATAAAAAAGCATTCATATAAATGTTTTGATTTTTTCACACTATTTAAATGTTCCTCATCCCGATCAATGTATATTCAAAAACTAGGTTATGATGTTGTAGGTTTTTTTAGTTATTTTCATATGCTCACTCGCATTAATAGTTGTGTTTATTTCTAGATCTGTTTATGTAAGATCTTTAGTTTTTAAAGTAAAATTTTTCAAGTATTTCACAATGCACATCATTTCATTAAGGACTGGTATTAACAAAAATTAAAAAAACTTAGTGCAAAAAATGATGTCATGAAAATTGATTAAATTTAAACCCAATCCTAAATGAAAAATAATACATGTACATTTACATTTTTATAGTCCCTGAAAACATAAAAGAAAGAGAAACCAAAAAAATAATGAAAAAACTCTTTATTGAAGACGTTTATAACTATACCTTCTTTCTTATCACTTCTAAACCTGAAAAAATAACATCAATCCTTGAATAAATCATCTACAAATTAAAGAAACAAACAAAAAAATTATGCCAAAGTTTTAAAATATCTTCATCTATGTACAATTTGGTTTGAAAACCAGGCCAATAGGAAACAATGGTTGATGGTTCTTAATTTAGGATCTAAGCATTTAATAACCACAAGTTTGTAGTTGTAACTACTTCACGAGACAAACTTGTTGTGTACAACACACACCTACTTTCAACAAAGAAAGTGGTAAAAACATTATTTTATGGATATATGTTTTTATTGGTACTTGATTGTAGGGTCCATTTCCTTCGATTAATAGTTTGAAAATTATGCATAAAGTGTGGATCATTATTTCACCAGCCTAAGATCTTGGATCAGACATTTTTATTTTTCAAAGGACATTCATAAAAACTAGGTATCAATTTTTATTATACAAAAACCCATTGTGGGATTACTATAGACTATAAATGTCACTATATTTAAGAACTGTGGGGCATCAAAACACAATTTGGAATGTCATAAAATGTCTTTAGTTTATATTATGCTTGAATGAGTCCCATAGATATGTCAACAAATTTGAACAACACTTTTCTCAATTGAATATTTTTTTGACAAAATGTACCTTACCCCGAATGAAATCAACAAAATAAAATCCATACCTAAAAAAGCATATATAATGTCTATAATTTTAGATCAATACAATCTTGATGATAACCAAAATCTCATGATTTATTGTAGATAGTTTTGAGTATTTCTGCTCCAAGTAGTGAGGACCTTGAAAATCAAAAGATATAAATGTAAGCCTTTAAAAATAATTTGATATTAAAAAAACATAATCCACAAAACAAATGAATAAACAATATTATGAAAACATCAACTAATTGGAAATGTAAAGGATTATAGGTTGCATAAATTTTGTGAAGGAAAGAGCATTCATATGGTAGCTATAAATATAGTGGAGTGTATTTTCCAATAAAAATGTTAGAAAATGTGTATAAAATAACATTTTTTGTTGATTGAAATCAAAAGACCTTTCAAAAATGGCTCAACGAGGGTATTTGTTCCTCACAATAAGAATTCAAACTGATTTTTTTTGGGGAATAGATTAACACTGATATATTTTCTTGAGAATTTCACCAATGGTTAACCACGGGTTAGTAGTGATAGTCGTATTCTTTTTAGTGGCAATAATTTTAGATAATATTTTATATCGTAAATTTATTTTGGCAAAAATAGATACTAGATAATTTGTGTTTGATCATTAATTAAATAATATAATCAATTTTTCTATTACTAATTTTAGGAGAGATTTAAGGGGTGGAATAATGTTATGTGGTACATCATATTTTATATATATTTGTGTCCACTATTTTTTATGTCAAAAGATATAATGGAAAACATAGGGGGTCAACTTAGATTTGTATACACAATTACACCTACATTAGGAGATTCACTACATGGTGTTTACTCTCTCTTGTGAGGGGATGTAGTGTAACACCTCAATTGGTTCGGTAAGGGTTGATGGTCGGGGTTATTGAAACTCTACACACAAATTTCTCCTTTTTTCATCCAATCATTTTCATTAAGTTCTTGTGCATGTATTCTAGGGTTTCATCTATTGCATGTCACTATAGAGGGTTTTACACATGTATGAAACCTAGGGTTTTGTAAAAAGGTATATTTCATAAGGTCACATGGACACCAAAAAAATTATTTATCAATGCCTCTTTGTACATTAAAGTATAATAGGTACATAATATTAGTATGATTTATGGTTTTATACCTACTCGGTTTGTCACTCTAGATTAAAAAAATGAAGCATCTATAGTAAATTCCCCATTCAGATCTACCCATGACACACCATATCATCTTTTGAGTTAACTAAGTTATCACTATAACTCTAATTGTCCCCTTACTTGCTTTATCGAGATGATTGTACTTGCAAAATTTCTGGTTTCGATATGCAAATGTTATGTGTATAATTTGAATAACTTATTCATTTCATGTAATCTATTTGGTCCTAATTTATTTAATTAAATAAACATATCTACTTAATCAAGGGTTGAAACATCTACAACATAAATATATTAATAATAATGGAATTTTGTTTCTCGTGAGGATGTTGTCTTTGTTATACTTTTAATGAATCATTTCCCGATGATTGTGAGATTGTGATGATAAATCAATTATGTTATTATCAATAATGTGATGAATGACTCCAAATCTTAACATTATTGAATTCGCATTGACATATATTTAGTTGATTTGTGTATGAAAAATTTATGCAACCCCGTGAAGTCATCAACTTTATTTTACAAAATGACAAATTTATTCAGAGAGTATGTCAAAGATATTAAAATTGTGTCTTAGAAACATAAAACTATAAAGTAAAAAAATTATACCACTAAGTCTAATTAATATAAAGATAAAATAAAAAGCATAATATAAATTTAATGGTATAAAATGATGTAATAAAAATATCACAACAATGTTTGAATCTCATTCATTAGTTCATGAAGTAATAGTATTTTATTTTATAATAAAAATGTATTAAAAATAAATATTTCCAATTAGGAGTTGTAACTAGTTCGCATACATAGATGCATCCTTAAGTTAATTTATAATAATTAATTATGTGAGACTATAACAAATACTTTGAGATCCCCCTCCCTTTTTGAGTGTATACAAACCAAGTTTGCATGGTCTATAGATGCATTATGATGGTTGAGAAAATAGGTTTTGGAGGGAGCTTCACAAGGAGAAAATGCAAACAAAGAACAACATAACATCAAGTCAATGACTAGAATATTCTAAACATTTGTATGAATGTGAAAATGAATAAGATACTCCTCTCATTATATTTTTTAATGAATAATTTTTTACAACTAAAGACATCATACAAGGGATTAAAAAGCTAGCAATAGGTAAAGCCCAAGAAATAGACAATATTCAAGTGGAGCATCTAAAATGGGAGTATATATCCTAGCACCTGAAAAGAAAACAATTTTCAATGATGTCATATAAAATGAAATCCGATAGAGTGGACAACTAGCTTAAGCATACCTTTGTTTAAGAGTGAAGATGTAAATAACCCCTTTAATTATAGAAACTATCATGGTGAATCCTCTTTTTACAAAACTATTTGGGATTATGATAGAGCTTAAGATTAATAGTTAGCCCGATGAAGGAGGAAAGTGAGAAAAGGGGTAGAGAATTTTAGACCCAAACACCTAACCATTGATCACTATGTCACACTCAGACACCTAGTTGAAAAGCTTTGGGATAAAAGGGGATGCATATTGTTGCTTTGTAGACTTCATAAATCATTTCATATACTTATAAGGAGAAAATTATAGAGCAATATGGAGGAGCTAGGGGTTGGACACATTACTGTGGCTATAATCCATATATTATATGTGCAAGTAAAGGAAAAAATCAAAACATAGATAGAGATATATGATTTTTTTGGGAGTGATATAGGTGAAAAACAAGGCTTCCCTCTCTCCCATACTTTGTTTGGGTTATACACGACAAGTTAGAAGATTGGATAAACAAATTTGGAGGGAAATAGGTGTACTTGCATCGTATGTGGTAAAACTTATTTTATATGTCAATGACGTAATTTTAATGCCATAGTCAATCTAAGACCTAAGATATCACCTACATTCTTTTGCAAACAAGTTCGTATGTAGGTGAACATTGGAAAAACCAAAATTATGATTTTCTCAATGAAAAGGAAGAAACAACTGATTGAGTTGAATTTTATTTTGTCAATTATATGATAAACACCAAAAACTCATAAAACAATAGGATTTAACGATATCTACTCCAACAAAGTGCAATATTAGGATGGGTTGATGAAAAATACATGAGAGACTCCTCCTTCCTTAGAATGAGAGAACCTACATGTAAAGGTAGCTAAAAAGATAGATGTTAGACAAATATTTGATGAGTTTCTCAACAAAGGCTCATCTTAGGAACCAATGGGCTTCCTCAAAGGGTTTCAACTCATTTTTATAATCAAATGATATGATATGAAAGTAATTAACAATACAAGGATGATTTATAAATCCATGGGGATAAAAATATCATGTTATATGTGGTAGGTGGCCTAGGAGAGGGCTATGACAAGCTTGAAGTCCAAGAAGTAATCAAACCAAGATTGTTCCATTATGTCATGTTCTATATGTATGATTTGGATTTGGTATTTGATGTTTTTAATTTCAGTTGTTAAGGAAATGGCATAAAGACTAATTTCATGTGTATGTCAAACTGTTCCCAGATGAGGCGTTATCGAACAATTATAATATCATAAATTCTAGTAATGGGATGTAACTCACATAGCATTTTCATCTATAGAGAGACGTGTCTTTAAAACAAGTATATTAAAAAGAATAATGATAAAATGATGTTGTCTATGATAAATATGATTAAAATGATACAAATATAGGGATGCTAGTGATTTTGTATGGTTGCTCGTTATTCGTAAAATCACTAGCGATTAATGTGAGAAAGTTGATCTTTGATAGAATGTAAATTTGATATAAATTGAATGATTTATAACTTGATTTGGTCTCTAATACGATGTATTGACATATCGAAGGTGAAAACAACAAATAAAAACTTACCTTTGTTGATAAATTCTATAAAATTATGTTGTGGGATTCTTACAAAAATTTCCTAGCTTCCAAGGACGTAACAAGGGTGTCGAGATACCAAGATGCCGAAGTGATGTTTTCATAGTATTGAAAGGAACATATCTTTGCTTTATGAATGTTTGAAGATCCCTCACCAGGGGATTTGATGTTTTTTTTATAATCACCGGTGATTTTGTTAGGGTCCCTAGCGATCCGGAAAATGTGGAGAAAGCTTGCTTAAAAGTGGTTTCAACCACTTTCGGAAGGTTTAAATCAAGTATGGGTTCGAGACGAAGATGGCTAGGGAGGTTTTGGGGGAGTTACAAGGTTAGGATGTTAGGGTTAAAAATGGGTTAGGGTAAGTTTTAGGTGGTTAAGGAGGCTTAGGGTGAGTAAATAAGATTTATAGGTAGGTAGAATGTGATTTTACAGGGGTAAATTCATGGTTTAGGATACTAAGATAGTTTTTAGGTTTTTAAATGAGGATATAGAGGGTGTAACCAAGAAAAGGTGTGTAAATTTTCCATTTATTATCAATTTATTCATGATGGACAAGTTCCTAGACAAAACGAGTGGATTGATATTGAGCAGATAGAATATGGCACTAAGGAGAGGGCACACAAAAGATTTGTGCATGGTAGCAAGGCATATTTGAAGGTGCGAAAGGATAGGGAAGGAAACGTGTGTGAAAGATAGATTGATTCGGGACTTAGCCATTTTCATGGTTACGGGCTATTTTTGGAGATAGCATACGGAGCACACAACGGGATGGAGACTTGTGTGACATGCAAATGCTATTTTGGGAAGAGCATCTATTAAGTGCCATGCATGATTTCAAGTTAATAATAGGATTAATATTGCCAGTTAAATGTAAGAGATCTATTATTATCGCACTTGCCTATGTGCATGTTATTATAAAGGCGCATGACTATTTTCAGCATGTGACCTATTCTTGTAAATGCGTAAGCAGTGAAGGGAAAGTCCCCCCCTTATAAATATTTAGTAATCTATGCAGATTAAGGGTGTGTTGTGTATGAGATATTATGGAGTTATGCTGCTAGATCTTATGCGTGCATAAAATTATGATACTACTTATTGTAAGAAGCTTTTGTGTTTATTTTGTTTTAATATAATGGAGTGTGTTGGGTGAATAATGGTGTTAAAAATGACTATAACTAGTTCTTACATGGTTGACTTCATTATGTCTATCGCTTAATTCATTATTCTTTTAGATCTAGATCTAGAATATGCTCTGTGGAATATTTATGTTGTTTATGGATATGAATACATTACATCTTCATCATGTTCACATCCTATATAAGAAACTCTAAGGAGGGGCCTAGTACCTTTGTGCGCTTCGGGTGAGTTCTAAGCTCAAGCTAGGTGATGTTCCAGTGCACTGGGTTGTTCATGGTAAATTCTAGGCTACATCATTGGTTCCGTTGCCGAGACCTCTTTTTCAGTTGTTTTTAGGATGGTTCGTGATGAAGACGTATTGTTTGACCCTAGAAAGTGTTGAGTGGATAAAATATCTAGAAGAAGAGTGTGCACAGAGATTCAGCACTGGATCTTAGTTTAACACATGTGTGTGGGTGGAAAAGAATCTTTATGACTATCTATATGAGAGCTTATTTGCTATTTTCTCGATAGAATTGTACAAGTGGTTGGTTGCTTATGTGTCTAAGAAAATTAGAGGTATCACACACTTTTCTAGACATAGGGAGAATTTCAGGCCTTGTATGATGTTGATCTGATTTGGACACGCGTTGTGGATACTTGGTTTCGTGGTGTTTTGAACAGTTATATCTTGGAATACTCAATTTCCACTTATTCTTGCCTAGAGGGAGTTGAGTTCCAATTTTTACGGTATCCTAGGGGAGCTTACTTGCAAGACATTCCACTACTAATTAAGATCTTGATGGTAACCCTAAATTTAGAGGAAAAGCGATGGCTAGCTAAACCCCACCATGCCCGAGGGTAGGAGAAGGTTTGTTGAAAGATGGGAGACCTAATAGAAGAGAGGTAAAGAGAAGAAAGGTGGCTTAAGTACAATGAGGCATGAGAGAGGGAGATAGAGAAGCAACGTGAAATTACATAGGAGGTTGCATTGTGGAGAGAGATGGCTCGCAAAGTATTTGGAGCTCACACAGAAGGCATGGAGATAGAGCATTAGGAAATACGCCATTTGGGAAAGCATGTAAGGTAACCCTACTTGTCCTCACATAAGAGTGTTTAATAGAGACTACCTAGGGGGTAGGTACGCATCTGAATCTACCTGGAAACCTAGCCCTTATGCTTTTTTTTTCAATACCTAGTACATCAAATAGTCAGCAAGCTAATTTGGGCAATGGGGAAGCAGGAATAAGTCACATATCAAGTACATCGATGGTAGGAAAATGTCTTCATTATTTTTGGAGGTACCTTTTCGGGTGTATCGTTTATATAGAATTCGAGCACGCATACTTTGGGGCTCACTTTTTGGAGTAGTACTTGCCATGCAAACTATAGGATTTAAATCAGTACTCTTTGTTGGGACATATGAAAGTATATCTCTGGTCTACTTCCGGCTATGGGTGGAAGATTAGGTGGTATAGGTGGCTCTAGTTCTATTGGATCTCGGTAGTTTTAGAGGCGAGGAGGCACACGGAGGTTCTAGATCAAGTGGGCGGGGTTCGCACCAGCCCCAAAATATTTACATGGAGATGTCTCTTCATCTTCCGAGTATAAGGGCATAGAAGATGTTGTTGAAAATGTACACATGTGTGAGATACCGTGGCTTGCAAAAGGAATCACAGATTCTCGAGTGCAAGACAAGTCAATTTGTAACTACATTATAGGGACGTGCACACATTTGGTACAAAAAGTTTGACCCGATCAAATTGTGTAGATTATGCAAAGCATTCAAAGATGTATTTATTAAAGAGTTCTATATCCTTGAATTTGAGTAGAAGAGTATAAGTGTGCTCAAGGATATTAAACAAGGCACTACTAAAAGTTTCTAAGAGTATGATGCCCATTTCAAAACACTTCTATCTAAGATTTCTTTTGAAATTCATGAAATCCATCTTTCACAATGGTTCGTTGGAGGTCTAATCACACCTTTTAGAAGGGAATTGTCACATAAGACATACATTGATCCATACGAAGCACTTGAAGAAGATTTACACGTTGAGGTAGTCGGGAGTATAGACACTGGAGTCATCCCATTCTTAGAAGCACATATTGCAGCCATGGAAAATCAGTTGGAGAAACTATCGGTGAATTTGGCACATGAGACGTGCACTGGGATTTGGTGTATATAATGTGAAGTGGAGGGGCACACCAAAGATAGTTTTCCCCACAGAACAGTACATTCATTATTTATAGACTATGAGATATGTCACCTGAACCATGACGTCAGTTGTTTCCCATTATTACAGCGTGTTATAAGGAATAATGTATCCTTCTATTATAATATTTTCTGGTCCACGACTCACTATACAGAAGACTGTAGGTTGATTGGTCAGATCCATGATGCTATAGATATTGGTGTGTGACAGATAGGAGTATCAGATAACTCTGAGGGTAAGGGTGAGCATCAAGATCAAAATCGTAATCAAGCACATTATGATCGGAATGAGGGGCATTATGAAGGAGGACATGGAAGAGGTCAAGGCCGTGGTGGTGGATGAAGTGAATTCCCTCGTGGAACATGCTTTACATGCGATCACCTAACCACTACAGGTGCGAATGTCCTTAGAATATTACATGTTCTTTATGTGGGAAGAATCATAGCTATGAGGAATGCCTAGATCTATATGAGCATCTTAGTAAGCAGCATAAACAACGAGAACAAAGGTGCAGGGATGGTTAGGATATAGCGCATTGTGGAAAATCAATGGATGTCAAATTTGGCACGTAACACGAGGTATTACCTGTGAAGATCATTACATGTGCTTTGAAGCTACATGTGCTAAAGAGGCATTACCACATAAACATACCATCACTAAGCATGATGTTTTGCATGCAAGGTACCTAGATTGTGCACACCTTTGGAAGGAGGTTTATCATGAGACCATGGTGGTACTTAGAGACCTTTAAGGGGAAATGCAATGTTTAAAGGAGAAATCGTATAAGACGAACTAAAGAAGGTAGTAGAGATAGTCCAGTTAGATATTGATGACTTGAAGGAGGTATGCAAAATGTTGCACCAAGAGAATATTATTCCATTACTAGGGAGTTGGCTAAAGGGAAACATTCTACATATGAATACTGAGAATGGGCGTAAGATCTTGCATGTAAATCTCTCCCCTATAGCTTAGATTACGAGAAGGAGATCACTCTAAATTATTTTTTCGATGGATGGCTCTTTACTAATATATTGATTGACACATGCGTAGAAGTAAATGTGCTTACTTTAGATGCATGGGTATATATGGGGAGACCTATATAGTTAAGCATCTCTTTGAACATCAAGAAGTGTGTGTTTGCTACACCTTTTGGCACTTTGTTAGGGAACATCATCTGCGCAAGGAAGGTTTTTCAAGTAGATCCGGCTAAGGTTGCGATTATTGTCACCTAGAAGAGCCTACCGGTCGAGTGAGTGTGTGGATTCTTAGGTCACACTTGGTATTATAGAAAATTTATCGAGAGGATATGCTAAGGTTACCACACCCTTGGAAGAGTTACTTAAAGGAAAAGAGAGGTTTTATTAGGGAGAACCGCAGTAGTGCGCATTCGATACATTGAAGGAGAGACTTAATACAACTCCTATTATGTGTTTCCCTTATGGGACCAACTATTTCATGTACATGTGGACACCTCTGGCATGGCCATTGGCATGGTATTAGCTTAGCCTAGAGAAGGTATTATAGATCATCCTATCTATTTTGCTAGTAGAAAGTTAACTCTTCAGAGAGCAAATTATACAACTACTGAGCGCGAAGCCTTGTCAATGATCTATACACTACATAAATTCAGACAATACCTTTTAGCAACACCATTCATATTTTACACCAATCACATGGCATTGAAATAATTGGTAAAAAGCATGTTTTACAAGGGAATATATGTCAATGGGTGCTTTTATTTTGAGAATTTGATTTCATAGTTGTGGTAAAACCAGGTAAAAGTAATTCTGGCCTAGACCATTTATCAAGAATTCAGTCAAGGAGGACGCGTAGACAATTGAAGATACAATTCCAGATGCATAGTTGTACAAGTTACAACAAGCACCTTGAATTGGAGGATATTGCTATATTTTTACGTACATGTGTGGCACCAGAAGGAATGAAATCCTTGGAGAAGAAATAACTTACAATTCACGTGGCCCCTTTTATGTTGATTAGTGGTGATGTATACAAGTTAGGCCAAGATGAAGTATTAAGTCGATGTGTGCTAGAGCATGAGCGTCGACAATATAAAAGAGGCTCATGGTGGTATTGCAAGTGGGTACTATATCGCATGCAAGATTCTACTCACTAGATTATGGTGGGAGACCCTTTACAAGGATTGTAAAGCATATTGTAAAGTGTGTGATCATTGTCAATGCATTGGTAAACCTGGGAAAAGAGATGAAATTCCTTTAAGACCTATTCCTAGTGCAAATCCATTTGATAAATGGGATATAGACTTTGTGGGTCCTATTTTGCCACCGACCGCATGTAGGACTAGATTACGCTACATCATCACTTGCATATATTATCTTACAAGGTGGGAAGAAGTAGCACCTACCAAGGATTGTCATGACAAAGAGCTGGCTAAGGTAGCTGTGTTCTTATTGGAAAATGTTCTTACAAGGTATGGATGCTCGCTGCTTAACCAAAGTGATAAGGGTACACACTTTCGAATGAAATGATCGGGATCCTATTAGATGAATTTATGATTACGTACCATAATACTACACCCTATCATCCTCATGCAAATGGGACTGTTGAGGCCTTCAACAAGATTATGAGCTAAAACATTGACAAAAATTTGTGACGTCTGAAGAAAAGATTGGGATGATAAATTTTCTGCCATGCTTTAGGCGTAGAGAACAACATACAATAGGTTGAACAAAGCCACACCCTTTCAATCGGTGTTTTGCATAGAATCACTTCTTCCTATGGAATTCATGTTACCTTCTTTACGTATTGTGCATGATGGAGGTCTAGCTGATGAGAAAGATTTGGAAGAAAGAATGGATAAATTGATGCATTTAGATGAGATGCTCACCATAACACATTGGAGATAGAAGTAGGTTTTCATTTTCGTATTCCCTTAATGTATTTCATTTTTCTTCACTATGATTTTTCAATTTAGTTAGTGTTTTGTGTAATAAGCACATTTGCGCACTATAAGCTTATTACCATTTGAAGAAATTTTATGCGCAGAGGACCTGGACATACCATTGGTGTGGGGTGGCTATTTACAATTTGGGTACACATAAAGGAACAAATTTCTATAAGTGTTAATTAAGTTTTGAGATGAGTTGTTAGAAAGTATATTGCTTTAAAAATATGACTGGAGATGGAGATAAATTAGGTAACATTATAACGTGAGGTAAGTTAGCGGTTGTGGAAACTACCAAGGGAAGGCGCGGTGGCGAGGTACTCAGGCACATGGAAGCATGCTGAAGATAAGTTTATAGCCAAAAGGTAGGAAGGTGTGCTAGAAGGAAACTGATTAAATTTGTTTTTTAGAGGGTATTGGGGCCCAAAAAGGAAGCAAGTACTTAAAAATGTGTCATTTTTATAAGGAATTATGAAAATGAGGCTCGAAGGCTAATCAAATGATGTTTTGGATACAAGGGAGGTAATCGTTGAAGATTACTCTAAGTTGCTGGAAATTTTGACAAAATCATCGGTGATCAAGTGGGTACTAAAAAATTGATATAAAAGGTGGTTTGGAGGCTCCTTTGAAGTCCTTACCGATGATGGATATTTTTTTGCTACATGGGGCTTTTTAGGTCCTTGACGATGTATATAAATTTTTATATATATACATATATGAATTTGTCATTGAGTTATGTTTTGTGTTTTAATTATGATTGTAATGTGATGGATGTAGATGTTCTTGATGAGGATTTAATTATTGATTTCTATTATGATATGATGTGTTATGAAAATATTTGAAATGTATAACTTAGATTATAGATGCATGTCTTATAATAGGATAAGTGCATGGAAATGGGGGACCAAAAGGGGGTCAAAAGTGGACACATTTTTCCTAAAATCAGTAAAACCTAAACTTCATCTAATAATTTGGCATGCATATGCTCAAAATTTGACAAAGTGATAAGAATAAGTACTATAGAGCTCGGAATCTAGTTTCTAAACTACTATTTTTTTAAATGGTGGAGATTAAGAGGGTCAAATGTGGTGTGCACACAAAGTATGTCTATTTTGTGTCAAAAATATAAGAACCTATTGTGTGTGCACCCCCCCCATTTTTTTATTTTTATAAAAAGAAATTCAAATACCTTCAATAGAAAGTTAACTAATACCATGTACAAGGTCCCACTAATTTTCATAATTTTTGGATGAATATATAATTTTTGTTAATTTTCAAAGTGAAAACAAATCCAAAAATGAAATATTTGCGTGTGCACCCTCGTAAATTTGAGAAAAAAGTTGTTTTTTGTTTTTTTAATGTGTGTAGAATAGAGTTTAGGAAAAACCATTTTTTTTTAATTTGGATGAAAAAATCATAAATTGTGCACCAAAACATATGCATAGGTTTTGGAAAGAAAATAAGGCACTAGTAAAAGAAACTATGGATGAAAGCCTTAAACTAATCAGATTTTAGAATATGTTTATTGTCACCAAGGTAAATGTTATCACCAAATCATTGCACCCCCTAAATGTCTTGAAGGTAAACATGACATTCAGTGTGATTGGGTAACATAGGATCACCTCTCAAGCTATAGGACTTATGGTCAAGGTGAACCTCTAGAGAAGTTCACTTCCTCTTCCGAACTAAGCACTACATCACTTCTAATGCAAGAAAAATGGCAACTAGACCTATGCTAACATTTCAAGGGATTAGGGAGAGAGATTTGCAAGAAATAAAACCTATACTAGAAGTGGTGATGCACCAAGAAGGGGTTTTTCTAGAAAAATTCTTTCGATGAATAGAGATGATCATGAGGAAGAATTAACATGCATTACAAACCCAATTTTCATATAGTAATTCACTCCTTGATAAGCACAATGACCTCCAAAACTTGCAAAAGAAACCATGGTTGCACAATTCACCTGCAAACATGAGAGAGGAAAATAGAAGTAGAAAAATCATGTAAGGACATATAACTAATCAAAAAACATAATTTTTATTACTTCCAAAGACTTCATACAAAGTGCATCATTACATCGAGGAAAGGCATAGATTGCCATTATAATTTTGAGAAGAAAGGCATGAGAGCATGCAAATTCACAACAGCTCAGCTTGTGAAAAGAGAGGAAACTTGGAAAATGTATAAATCCTTTGAAAATAAGCACCCCATTTACATTTATATTAAATTATAATTTATTGAGAGAAATAAGGAAGAAATCCTAGAATCTAGGCGAGAATGTAGCAGATGATTAATCATTGTTAATGGTCATGCTTGCTTTATTAATTGCAGCTCCACTTTTCTAAGCATCATTAACGGGATGAGGAAATATTGTAATTTAAGAAAACCAAAACCTCTAAAAATACATTTCTTGATTATTACATTACGTAGCTCTTGTTCTCCCGATTCCAATGACTTCAATTTTGTGGAAAATGACAATCCCCTCAAATTTGAATCTTCCCTCATAAATGCAAATTCCCCCTCAAATGATTAAAATTAATATTTTAATAAATCATTTGAAAACATTTTGATATGTCACGGTGTTATCTTTTCTTTAGGGGATTTGAATGTTTAATTTGATAAAAAGGCTTGCCCTTTCAACTGAGCTCTTCATTGTTAATAATTTTTTAATAGCCACCACCTTTGTTGAATGAGATTGGTGGTACATTTTTCATATATCTAGGTGAGATATTCAACACATTATCTCCCCAATTGACCCCATATTAATCAGTGTAATGGCTTCTTACTCAACAAGTTATTCATATTCCCCACCAATCATCCTTGTCCATTGGCGAGTGCCTCGAGGATTGGAAAATACCTACGACACGTATTCACATTGTTCATTTCCCAATATTTCTTGGTTGATGACTCAAAGATCAATAATTTTCTACACCCACCAATGAATAACTCAGGAAAATCTCTAAGTCCTTGGGATCCCAATCCACTTTTAACTCCGGATCAGACTTGAGTCCGGTGAGCATCCTTTTGAGATTTTGGAATCCAAACCACCCAAAATCAACTTGGAATATCCGAAATGTAACTCACCCAAACCCCAAAATGATCCAACTCCAAAATCCAAAGTCTAAATTTCGAACTCGAGTTCGGAAGTTGGCTTGCACTTCCTCAACTCATCGTCCTAACTCTATGAACTATGAAATATTTAAACCACGAAATCCAAAATGATCCTTTGCCCCGACTTTCACATTGTTCATTCTCCTAAACTCATTTTCATGCACACTGACCTGACTCATCCTTATGATCTTTGATAAATTCCCCACAAAATACCAATTTGGCTTGGTGTTTACCCTTTGAACTTGAGCTCGGTATGTTCCATTACAATGAGCTTCCTACATTTCATGTATTCTTCAACTCTCAATCTCGAGCTATGAAAACCCCGATACATCCTTCATTCTTCCATCATGCACATTACCTTAACACATTTGTCCCATGTGCCCCATTGACTTGGCTTCACATCACATCCTAACCTTGATCCTTTCTTGCTCATCGAGCCTCTAAATTAACCTTGTCATCCATTTTTTTAGCTCAAAAGTTCGAGTCCCTTGCGAGTCACCTCTAAGCTACTTTATCACTTGTATGTCGGGATCCATCATCACCTCACCTCTCATACCGTTACTTTGCATTCTATTTCCACACCCATGTACATGGATCACCATCATCAGGACTATACTACATTTGAGACTCCTTCCAATGTTCACTTGGTACCAATAATATAATGTCGAGCCATACTCAACCTTTGAGTCAACTATACTCAACCTACCTTATAGCTCATTGAGTCTAGAAAATTCTCATATCTCATGCATTTAATGCTCGGTCGATGAAGGTTTGAACAATGCAAATGAAGAGAGATTTCTTGTACTCACTAACTCCCCAAGCTCCATTTTTAAAACACCCTAGCTCGACATTCCCATTTCCTCCACTTATTCATCGTACAACATGCCCCACTGAGAACCATAGTTTGAGCCTCTCGCATTAAGGTTTCCACTAAACTCTGCGGGGTAATCGAATGAACTCATGTCGAGATAGAAAAATGACTTGGCTTATTCACATTGACTCGAGCTATAAGTCTTGAACTCCAATTCTTTGAGCCATTATTACCACATGTGTTTGAGCTTGACATCAAGCCCATCAACATTACATTATATGAATTATCTTGCCCTTTATTATTTGCATCAATCCGCACATTATTCCTTTATAATCTCGACTGAGCCAATCTACTTCATCATTATTTCTTGTTAAACACCTTGTGAGCCCACCGAAATGAACTCAATTCTCCCATGCTAATGCATCCCAAGCTATTTGATCCTCGATAGCCATAAATCATTACATGCCTCCACAAGCTCCTTCCACACAGATCGGTGTTGATAGCATCGACCTTGTATCGACTAGAAAATGAGCTATAGTTATCTCCCTCTCGCTAATTGTGACTCGAGTGAGCCCCATGAGTTTGATCTTCCTTAATGCTAAGAGTCACTAAGTTGACATGGTTGATGTTCCATTATGTATTTCCTCCCAAGCTCGAGCTTAATCCATTTCAATGAATTTTGATATTGTTACAAGTGACTTGGTTCTAACAATCCTCTAACACTCTGTGATTCTCAAATTCTTTAGACATCAAGATATTCACCTTCCACTTCCATCTCATTGAGTCATGATCCAATCCCCCTAAACACCTTTTGAGTTAATCATTGTATTTGAGCCTCATTCTTTACCAACTCACTTCATGCTTTGCTCAATGACTTGAACTGTCAAGCTCACCATCCAAATGGATCTCTCTAACCTAGCGATCCTTGGTTGTTTGCAATTTGTCCGAGAATACTCGGACCACTGTCACTACTTTCCCAAGCCATTTGTGAGCTTCCTTATCTCACATTATCTTAATGATTTGACACTAGAAACTTGGTTTAACCATATCTCCAAACTATCGGTTCATCATCCGAGAGACTCGATCCCTTACATGACATATGAATTAGTTTCCGGGATAGCTAAACCTTGACTTGTTGAGCCATTCATGGGCTCGGTGAGCTGTTAATACAATGTGATCATCCTCCAATATCAACCTATCCCACCTTGCTACTTACACCCCTCCTTGATAAATTTTTAACTTGGTGAGTTGATTTCCTGGCATCGAATAAGTCTCCAAAATGATTTGGAACTCAAAGTATCTCACCCTCATACACCATTTAGATCAACCAAGTTATTTCAAGGGAAATCCTTCTAATGCATCATGATTTCATCGAGTGCTTTGACCCCAAACAGATTCTTTTCCCGATTTAGATCATTTAGGCTTTACTCTTGAAACCAGAGGGTCATGGAAACTTGACAAGACCCTCTCAAACATGACTTTATCAAATTGGCCATTTAATCTTGATATTCACTAGAAGTGGGCCCAAAACTAATTTCCTTGTCACGAACAAACCTTCACCTATAAGATCCGAAAAGGGAAAAATGATCCGGGATGATCCTAGATCATTCCAAGAGTCTAGAAACATTCTCAAAGCACAAAATTTTTCTATAGGTCCCAAGTTCTTCCGTGAAAACCTTTTATCGGTATCAAAGCACAATAGGACCCCGTTTTCCAATTTTGTCATGTGTGCACAATTGGATAACATTTTTGGTGACCTCTTGGGGATGTTTTCCTACTAAGCATGATTCCAAAGTAGCCTATAATAAATCCATTGGGCATGGATTCATTGTTGGTACCAAAACTAATTCCGAATCGTGAGTTTCATGTTCCCAATTCATCTAAACATTGTTGTATCTCAGACCTACTCGTAATGCTAAGTATGAACTACATTGAACCTAATGATTTTTGAGCACAAATAGCATCCGGTGGAGTTTGGAATAAAACACCGTTGGTTTAGAACATCATGGAAATCTATTAAAATGTGAATTTTTCCTTCTTATGAAAAATTCCACTTGAACATGCTTTGTAAAAGCAACAACAAAAGACAACACACACAACAACTAAAAACCATACATGTATCAAATGAAACATGAAAAGTGTGTTAGGAACTTACTCTATTTAAATAAAACCTATACCTACTCTATGCTAACTAGAAGCACAGTGAGCTAAATGAGCCATGAAAGTGGTTGTGCAAAATAACTTCCCTTTCTCATAATGGACACTGTGTAGATGATGGGATGATAGACATGGCTAAGACCGAGAGTGGAAAAATGAAACAAGCCTAATTCTCCACTTGGTTCACTAAGGTAGTAGCTAGGAAGAGAAAATATGTTTCTTGCAGTTGCTCTACATTTGTCTTATAGAGGCACAACACCTGATCCTTGGGGTTATGAAATTCATCCTCACACTCAAGTGAATGTGATTGGTTGTGACTTATCTTTTGGCTAAAAGGAATCAAAATGCCTTATGGGACATGGTCTAACCCTTTGAATATTCATTTCACTCTAATATTTAACTTTGAAAAAGAAGTTTTCATGAAGATATCCCTTTATGAAAAGTGTTAAAGCGACGTCCTTTCCCTCTTGCTTCCCATTTAAAAATGATGATCTTCCTCATGGATGATTAGTACTGAAGTGATGTTTCCTTCATTTCCATTTCCTTTCTTAACAATGAATAATTCCTCCCCAACATGTAGTTGCTTTGGACCACTTGCAGCCTCTAATGGAATTACTTGAAAATATTTGCAAGTGTTTGAAGAGTATTTCTCATATAGGAGTTCCACTTTCATCTAAAAACAAATTTGCTCTACATTTCTAACCTCCTCATCCCACATGAAACCTACAAATTCAGATTCATCCACTTGTTTATGATATTCAAAAAAAATTTCCAAAACTACTTCATTAGTCAAAACAGGTTGCACAATCGAGAGCGATAAACTCTCCATGATATAATTTTTGTTAAATTCTTCTGAATCTGTCCTAACTTCTCATGTGTCTTCCTTTGAAATAATAATTTTTCACCATATCCCTCTTCATCTTCAAACATAAAATTTTCAAGATCAAATTCATCTAAGAAATCATATTTTTGATAGAAGGAAGAAGGGGAAGAATTTGAAACTTCCTGCATGGTATAATCTACACTTGAAACTTCTGAGTCCACCATGGAAAGAATCTTGCTATGATCAGTTGTGGCATTTGATGAGGATATTGGCAAGTTTCTGCAATGTTCCATAAATGTAGCAAGTTCTTGACATGCCTGGCAATTAGGATCATTGCACTCATAAGAGTCACCTTGTACACTTGAGAATCTTTCTTCTTCAGCTTGCACATGCTCTTCTTTAACCGAATTTGCAACTTATGGGGAATCATAAGTATCCACAAACATCATGCCAAAATGTATGTTGCACTCGAACACATAGATTGATGCTCATCATCCTCTTGTAATTGTTCTTGTGAAAATTCAGTCTCCACCGTCTGCTCTTGAATCTCAACCTTGGATAGAGGATGAGTTAGGAGGGGAACTTGCTTGACGTTCAATCTTGTAGTCCACTCCTTTAGATTCTTTGCAAGCTCATATTTACTAGGTTCCTTAACCTTCTCCTAATTTTCTTCACTATAATCATACTCTTGGTCTTCCCAAAATGGATTCAGGACTATAAGAGGAGAGGTGGGTTGGGGCTGAATGGTTACCCTCAATGTTTGAGGTGGTGAAAGAGGTACAACCTCTTGTCTTGATGGCCTTTGTAGAAAGGAAGGAATCCTAGAAGAATGAGGAACATAAGATTCATGGTGGAATGGTAAGATATGGGATGTAGAAATGGGATTCTCAACATGGGAAGTAGGTGAAAAGTCTAGAATTTGGGTTCTATACTAAAATGATATTGGTTGAGAAATAGGAAGAGGACTCTAAGGTGGTGGTGCAGAATCAACCCATTGACAAGATTGCATTACATCAAACTCATAGGCCTCTATTTCTTTGATCCAACCTTCAAGCTAAGGCAACATTTCAGTCATAAAAGTAATCTTTTCCTGCAAGCTGTAAAAACTTGGCATAGGGCCAACCCATGGACAAGCTACCTTGAAGCCAATCTTGAATGCATTCATTTGAGTTGTGGCTCTAGATTGTACCATGCCTGCTTCCAGTTTATGCATCTTAAGTTTTAACTTTACATCTTCTTCTGTAGGATAGCCTCCATCATTTGCATGTGCCTGTTCTTGAAAATCAGCATATTTAAGTGAACAATCAAACTGACCATGGCTCTAATCATAGAGATATGCATGTTTCTGATTTTTGTCATAAAATGGAGCTGGAGGTGGGTTAAAATATCCTAAAGATGGAAAGTATTGCTGCTAGTGTAAGTGGGAACTCAACTGTGCAAATGAAACCATGATTACATAGCTTCATGAATGGAAGAAAATGGAAATATGTGGAAGAAAATGGATGGAAATGGGTGGAAAAAGACATTCTGCAACTCAAAGAGTGGGTTACTTAGACCAATGGAGTCATCCAGTTATGTTTGGGTATACCTCCTAAGGCTGAAATTTCACTAAGAGCACAACAACTTAATGAAATGAAGTGAACATAATTACACAAACCTATGAAAGATATGACTCTTGTGCTCCCATCGGGAATATAAAACTATTAGTGTTGGTAGCACGATGGTTAAGATATTACAATGGGATACCTGTGAAATGTATAAATTTCACCTATTGTCCCAAAGTGTGCCAAAAATGTTATCGCCAAATCACTACACCCCTAAATGGCACGAAGGTGAACACGACATTCGATATCATTGGGTAACATGGGATCACCTCTCAATCTGTGGGACTTGGGATTGAGTAACATGGGATCACCTCTCAATCTGTGGGACTTGGGATCGAGGTGAACCTTTGGAGAAGGCTAGATTCCTCTTCCTAAACTAAGAACTACACTACTTCTAATGCAAGAAAAATGGCTACTAAACCTATGCTAACATTTCAAGGGATTAGGGAGAGATATTTTCAAGAAATAAAACATATACTAGAAGTGGTGATGCACCAAGAAGGGGTTTTTATAGACAAAATTTTGGCTTGAGGATGAAGAGATATTATCATGAGGAATAATTAACATGCATTACAAACCCAATTTTCATATAGTACTTCACTCCTTGATAAGCACAATGACCTCAAAAACTTGAAAAAGAAACCATGGTTACACAATTCACCTACAAACATGAGAGAGGAAAATAGAATCAAAAAAATCATGTAAGGACATATAAATGATTACAAAACATAATTTTTATTACTTCCAACACTTGCACAGTGCAACATTACAGTGGGGAAAGGCATAGTTTGTCATTAAAATTTTGAGAAAAAAGGCTTGAGAGCCTTTATATTCACAACAACTCAGCTTGTGAAGAGAGGGGAAACTTGGAAAAGTTCTAACTCCTTTTGAAATAAGCACCCCATTTACATTTATATAAAATTATAAGTTTTGAGATAAAGAAGGAAGAAACCCTAGAATCTAGGCCAGAATGTAGTAGATGATTAATCATTGTTGTTGGCCATGCTTGCTTTATTAATTGTAGCTCCACTTTTCTAGGCACCATTCATGAAATGAGGAAATATTATAATTTCAGAACACCAAAACCTTCAAAAATATATTTCTTGATGATTTCATTGCATAGCTCTCATTTCCCTAATTCCAACAACTAAAATTTTGTGAAAAACTAACAATTCGGGAGGAAGTTATGGTTTCTTGAGTAAAAGTTACCTTTCGGGCACCTAGGCACTGTGCTCCATCAGATCTCATAAATTCAAAAATTTGAATCTTCCTTCATAAATGCAAATTCTTCCTTAAAATATTAAAATTAATGTTTTAATAAATCTTTTGAAAACATTTTGATATGTTAGGGTGTTATCTTTTCTTTGAGGGGTTTGAATGTTTGACTTGACAAAATGGCTCGCCCTTTCAACCGATCTCTTCATTGTTAACAATTTTCTAATGGCCACCACCTTTGTTGAATGAGCTTGGTGGCACGTTTTGCATATATCTAAGTGAGCCATTCAACATGTTAGCCCCCAATTAACCCCATATTCATCAAAGATAACGACTTCTTACTCAGTGAGTTACTAATATTCCCCACCAATCATCCTTGTCCATTGTCGAGTGCCTCGGGGATTGGAAACTGCCTACCTAACACATTCACATTGGTCATTCCACCATATTTCTCAACTGATGACTCACCATCAATAATTTTCTACACCCACCAACAAATAACTCAGGAAAATCTCTGAGTCGTTGGGATTCCAATCCACTTTTAACTTTTCCAACTAGGACTTTGAGTCGATTGAGCATCCTTTTCATATTTTGGAATCCAAACCACCCAAAATCAACTTTAAATCTCTAAAATGCAACTCATCCAAACCGTAAAATGAGCTAGCTCTGAAACTCGAAGTCTAAATTTCAGACTTCAGAGTTCAAAAGTTTTCTCGCACTTCCTCAACTCGTCGTCCCGACTCTCCGAATTCTAAAATATTTAAACCCCAAAATATGAAATGATCCTTTGCCCCAAATTTCACATTGTTCATTCTCCTAAACTCATTTTCATGCACCTTGACGACTGGCTCTTCCTTATGATTTTTGACAAGTTCCCTAAAAAATACCAAATTGGTTCGGTGTTTACTCTTTGAACTCAAGATCGGTATGTTCCATTATAGTGAGCTTCCTACATTTTGTGTCTACTTCAAATCTCAATCCCAAGATATGAAAACCCCGATACATCCTCCATTCTTCCATCGTGCACATTACCTTATAATATTTTTCTCGTGTGCCCAATCGACTTGGATTCACATCGCATCCTAACCTTGATCCTTTCTTGCTCATTACGCCCCTAATTAACCATGTCATCCATTTTATTTTGAGCTCCAAAGTTTGAGTCGTGGGTGAATCACCTCAAATCTACTCTATCACTCATATGTCAGCCCCATCAGTACCTCACCTTTCATGCCATGATTTTGCATTCTAATTTCTCGACCCATGTGCATGGCTCACCGTCATCAGGACTATACTACATTTGAGACTCCTTCCAATGTCCACTTGGTACTAATCATATAATGTCGAGCCATAATCAACCTTTGATTCACATGTGCTCAACCTACCTTATAGCTCATCGAGTCTAGAAAAAGTCTCATCTCTCATACCTTTGAATGTTCATCAATGAAAGTTTGAACAATGCTAATGAAGAGATATTTACTACACTCACTAACTCCTCAAGCTCCATTTTTCAAACACCCTAGCTTGACATTCCCGTTGCCTCCACTTATTCATTTTACAATGTATCCCACCAAGAACCATAGTCTAAGCTTCTCGCATTAAGGTCTCCACTAAACTCTATGAGGTAATCGAACGAACTCATGTCGAGATAGCAAAACTACTTTGTTGAGTTGCATTGACTCGAGCTATAAGTCTCAAACTCAAATTCTTTTGAGTCGATGTTAGTACACATGTTTGAGATTGAAATCAATCCCATCATCATTAAATTATATGAATTATCCTACCCTTTATTATTTACATCGAGCCGCACATTAGTCCTCTATAATCTCAACCAGAGCCAATCTACTTCACCGTCATGGCTTGTTGAACACCTTGTGAACCCATTAAAATGAACTCGATTCTCCCACGCTAACTCGGCTCTAGCCATTTTATCATGATAGCCCTAACTCATTGCATACCTCCACAAGCTCCTTTCATGTGGATCCTAAATCTAAGAGATGCACTTTTATTGGTTATGGCTCGTGATTTCAGATTTTTTTTTGGGATTAATAAGATTCTAAGATTGTTAATAGTCGTAATATTGTTTGGAATGAAAATATAATGTACATGGATCAAATTTTAACACCCAAAGATGAACTTGTGGAATATTTTGTGGAAGAAAATGCATTCTTGGATTTAAAACAATCATCTGTAGGTATCGGCATTGGTGAGGGTGACCAAGATCGTTAGACACAAGACCGGCGTCGTAGCCAAAACCGACATCGTCTACGAAGAGAAGGACCGATGTCGGTTTCTGGATAGACGTCGGCTATATGTGACTAGTTTCAATCACTATCAGAGGTTGATACAAATTTTTAGAATGAGCAGAATGAGCCTCCGGCACCTAGATTTCTATAAAAAGGTCGCAAAGGGTAAGTAAACCTCTAGAAGATTTACACCTTCCTTATTTTATCTATTATTGACTGATAGTGGTGAGCCCGAAAGTTTTGAAGAAGCAATGTAGGAGGAAACCCACAAGAAGTGGGAGCATGGCATGGATGAGGAGATGGATTCCTTGAAACAAAACCAGACATGGGATTTGGTTAAGTTGCAACAGTAGGTAAAATAACACTACAGAACAAATGGGTTTATAGGATCAAGGAAGAAGAGGGTGGACAGAAAAAATACAAGGCAAGGCTTGTGGTAAAGGAATTTCACAAAAAGTAGGTATTGATTTTGGTGATATTTTTTCTTCGTAGTAAAAATGACTTCCATACGTACTGTTTTGAGTTTAGTTGCAGTAGAATATTTGCACTTAGAAAAACTTGATGTTAAGATGGCTTTCCTTCATGGTTATTTGGAGGAAGAGATATATATGCAGCAACAACTTGGTTATGAAGTCAAGGGTAAGTAGAAACTTGTGTGTAGGTTGAAAAAGAGTTTGTATGGGCTCAAGCAAGCCCCAGGAAATGGTATATGAGGTTTTGACAGTTTTATGTATGAGCATGGTTATATGAGATATGAATATGACCATTATATTTATTTCAAGAAGCTTGAAAATGGAAGATATATTATTTTTTATTATATGTAGATGATATTCTTATTGCAGGATCTAGTACGGAGGACATTATTGAGCTTAAAGAAAAATTAGCTCATACATTTGCAATGAAGGATTTAGGAGTCAGTAAAGAAAATCCTTGGCATGCAAATTCATAGAGACGAGAAGAAAAAACAAAATTTTTGTCTCAGAACATTATATCAATAAGGTGTTGGAAAGATTTAATATGCAAAATTCAAAACTTGTAAGTGCACCTATGGTTAGACACTTTAAATTAAGTAGAGATTAGCTTCCTATATCACATGAGTAGGTCGATTACATGGCACAAGTTCCATATGCTTCAACAGTTGGAAGCCTTATGTATGTTATGGTTTATACGAGACCAGATATTACACATGAAGTGGGAGTTGTGAGAATATTTATGGCCAATCTAGGTAAAGAGCATTGGAAAACAATCCAATGGATACTCAAATATTTGAGAGGGACATCCAGCATGCAATTTATGCTATGGAGGGTTAGATACTTATTTATATAACTATGTTGATTCAAATATGGCTAGAGATTTGGATGGTATGAGAAGCCCCACTAGATATGTATTCACAGTAGGTGGCACAAAAGTTAGCTAAATTTCGAGAGTGTTGAAGGTTGTGGCCTTGTCTACTACAAAGGCCTAATATGTTGCAGCTACATAGGCTAGCAAAGAGATGATATGGATGAGAAGGTTCATGGAAGAGTTGGGAAAGGAGAAAGAGGATTGCATATTATACAGTGATAGTCAAAGAGTGATTCATCTAGTAGAGAACTCAAAGTATGTCATTCAAGAATGAAACACATTCGGGTTGATATATCACTTCATATGGCCGATTTTGGATGATGGGAAACTAAAACTGGATAAAATTCATACAAATAAGAACCCTGTGAATATGCTAACAAAGTCATTGGAAAATAAGAAGTTGGAGCTTCACTCCACTTCGTTGGTCTTCAAGTTTGAGACTTGAAGAGGAAGAAGCAGAGCTAAGGATCCAAGGATGGATTTATACTGCAAGTAAAATAATTTATCTCCAAGTGGGAGATTGTTGAGTTATGGAGCTAAATGACTTCATAGATAGCATGTTTAACAAACTAATAGGTTTACATAGTAACCAGCATTGATTGGGTAACCGGCGTTGGTCACCTGGAAACAACCGACATTGGTTGGGTAACTAAAATCGATTACGTGCATGAATGTTTTTATTTTAAATATGGTATTAGATCTAACCCTTGATTATAAAGGTGATCAGAGGGTTGTAAATGCATATCTAAGTTATCCTAATGTTTATATATGCTTATAATGGATAAAAATAGGGTTAAAAGGTAAGAATTGGGAGAATTGAAATAAGAAATTATGGAGAGATAGCAAAGAGAATCTTGTGAAGGAAAAGTATTATATATACGTGTGAGGAGTGGAATATTGCATATCTTCATTGTATTTCCTCGTAAAGAAAAGATTAATAGATTTGTTTTTTTTTAGTGGATGTATCCCACACTAGGTGAACCACTTTATATCTTATGTATTATTCTTCTAGTTTATTTTTGTATTTATTACTTGTATTCTTAATTCTAATTATAGATCTATACAACAAGAGTTTTCTAACACCAAGAATCAAGCAGTGTTGCCTACTCAGAGGTAACCTCTGAGAAAAGAAGAGCGCTATAGTGAAAGTGGGTTGTCCCCCCATCTTGTACTATAGATGATTTAATTTTGTTTTCCCCTTTTTCCCTTGGTGTGGTGTTTTTTCCTTCTATTGTGTGGTTTGTTTCCTTTTAGTCATGTGTTTTGTGTGTGTGTGTTGTCCCTTTCTTTCTATATCTTGTAAGTTGTGTGTGTTCTGCAAGGCCCAATGGATAAGGCACTGGTCAAAGGTTATGAATGGAGATTCTAGAATTCTTATGTGAAATCCTCATTGCACTCAATCCATGATATGTCCCCAAGATAGATCCATTGTTGTCATGCATGAGTTTTTGCATGACAACCATACCCTAATCAAAATTTTGATCAAAATTCATCCTAAGTCCTCCTTCATACCCTAACCCCTAAGTCAGTCCTATCCCATATCTCTAAAGTAGTATCAAGTTTCAATTTAATGTGTTATTAGGTGATTTATGGTTATCAATTCTTTCCAAATTCTTACAAAGCAAGATCTATGAAGACAATCTTTTTAGAAATCTTGGCAAAGGGCATTTTTGATCTTTTTGAAGCTATTGCACACCCACCAGAGTGTAAAATAAGTAGTAAACTCATCAAGGAGGCATACTAGATATTTTATAACATTTTTCAATCCTTTTTGTAAGGTTTTGAGAGGTTTCAGAAGTTTTGGAGCAATTTCAACAAAAGTGGGTCTTGGAGGCCTAAGTAGTGCATAGTGCAAAAACAGTCTTTGAGCTTCAAGAAGTGATTCAGGGAGCCCTGGAAGGAATTTAGGGTCAAAAAAATATCTTTGGAAATGTATTTCATATCCCCAAGGGATGGTAATCTCCTATTATTCACAAAATCTAGGTGTAATATGTATATATCCATTTTTTTACATGCACAACCTTGGAACCTAATAAAAACATATTTTTAGGAATAAAATGGAAAAATTAAGAGCTAATACCCCCACCATTGGATTAAAAATTTCATTTTCAGGTGTAATCATATAAAATTTCATCAAAAACTCCTCTGGAAGCTCAATATATGGTCCGACAGCGGCTCCCCAAGGTAAACCTCCAACAGTTAGTCAATTTTTTAGGTTAGAAATCCAACCAATGGGAGAGTGGTGCACTTTTTTTCACCAAGTGAACCAAATATTTGGTTAAAATGGTGTAATAAAATTTTACCCCTCCCATTTGATCCCCTATACCCCCAACACGACATCAGTTAAGCTCTTTTTCACAGTTTGAGCCCCACATTCTTCATTTCCCAACCCTCGCTCCGTGCAATCAAGCTCCACCAAGTGGCCCAATCAGAATGGGGAAAAATTTTTTTCACCAAGTGCACCAAGACCTTGGTGTACTTGGTTCAAATAAGTGTGACTCATTTCCAACCTTCAAAATATGTAAAAAAATCTAACTGTCGTGTTGCTTCCATTTTTCCTGCTCACACGCATAGGTTTTCTCCAACTGTCGAATTCTTCTTCATTATTCCATTTCTGATATGTCTATACCTTCCATATAATTATATACATAATTTATCTATCATTAAATTCTACTTAAATGAAATAAATCAACCCTTCTGAGAAAAATCCATGATCAAGAGCTGCCAAAAACCTAGGGCACAAAAACAAAGAAACAATCATATCTCCCAAACTGTGCATTTGATCTCTATGAAATTTTGGGCAGATCTCCTTCATCTAGGGGCCTTGGAGAATAAAAAAACATAAATCTTAGATACGATCCATTTTTAATGGCATCCTTTCAAAAATTTCTTCCCTAGAGTGTCTTTTCATCATTTGTCGTCAAACCATGAAGCGGATTGAGCCAAGAATCTGAACAAAGACCGAAGAGAAAAAACCCAGAAAGAATCTAAAATTTTCTCGTCAATCCAAAAAATTGATTTTTATATTCTAAAAATACCCCACTAGTTTACACTTTCCATTTTTAGTAAGTTTCCAAAAATGGCAAAACTCTCCATAAGGAAGAACAATGAAAAATCACGCCAACTGAAAACTAGGGCATGCGGGTCAAAAAAAAAAAGCAAAAAAGCAACTTTCCAAAAATGGAAAGTGCTTAAAATTGACCCCAAGGCATCTGTAAACATGTTTGGAATGTGAGAGAAACCCCTCAGTGAAATGAAAAGACCAAAAAAATTAACCTACCCAAAATAGTAGCTCCTAGGACATAGTTTGAAAAATAGTAGTTTTGGGCCCAATTACATAAAGTTACTACCATCTCCGTAGTAACTTATATCACTAATTTTTTTCATCCTCATGGGATTTCAAGATGATTCCAAGGCTCAAACAAAGAATTGATAACTTCATATTGGTCTTGGAAGTATTATTGATCGAATTCGAGTGTGCTCGAAGAATTAATGCAAAACATGACAAGGTGCAACAAATGAATTAATTTTCATCACTCAAAGAGTTGGATAATCCAAAATGATTTTTTAAGATATTTCAATGAATTGTAGTTCCTCATTAATAATTTATCAAGGAGGATCATTGTTATCGGTGTTCCAAGTCTCAAGCTCACATTGAGAATTCCTGAAATAATGTTTCTCAACACTCATTACGTGACCCGAGATTTCTAAGAATCATGTATCAAGGAGGAATTGCGGTCATCATTAGAGGGAACAAAGTGTTCAAAATGAACTTCATCAAAGATTTTTGATGAGTGTAATAGTGTGACTATGTATCGAATGTCACGAGATATTGTTCCCCATACTCAAACTTCTTGAAGTGGACCTCGGTGAATGATGCTTGCAGTCATCCAAGTGATAATTCAACAGTGTTTCTAAACACTCAATTTGAGGTGTTTATGTATCATCCAAAGGATTTTTCTCATGATGTAAAAGAATCAGGGATCCATAATTCCCCACATTGGTACATTTCTTCATATCACTGGGAAATAAGGAGAAGGCGGCACAACATCATCTTCGTCAGCATCCCTTCTTCTTTCTCTTCTCTCATTCTTCCTCTTCTTCTCTACCCCCTTTCTAATTCATCATTGTGTGTAATCATGATAGTTTTTATTATTCATTAAAGTGACTTTATAAATTTGAATTGTAAAATTCCCTTTGATTTATAAAAAGGGAACTTAATTTCCTAGATCCTAGGAAGGTGAAAAGTTACGAGTTGAATGAGACAATGAAAGGTCATATGGGGGGTAGATGAAGAGTCACTTCTTGGTCTATATAATGTAATGGCATACTCTTGCTTAAGGGTTATCAATTTTGTGCACTCAAGAGAGATATCTATTGAGAAATACAAGAGAGATACCATTCTTCCACTTTCCTCCACCATTTTTCCTCCATTTCCTACATTGTACAACTTGATGAAAATGGAAATAAAGAAAGGGATTGTTTCTTTTCATGGCTTATGAATGTGTGCAAATTTGTGTGCATGGTTTCCTCTGGCTGTTGGCATAGTAATATTGTTGTTTCTTTCTAATTAATTGTGGATGTGAACTTTCTAATTAAATATGGCAAGAATCTGATTTTCTACTCACAGAGTTAATTCCTCTTGTCTAAATTCTCACTCCCCTTTCCCCACATTTCAGAAATTCTTCCCTTATAACTTCTTGTAAGAATTTTCTCGAGGGTGTTGTGGAGTGCAATCATTCTATCCCTGACCTCTTGTCCATAAATGATTTTTTTTTCATTCACAATAAAGTGGAGTTGCACCACCCAAGTAGAGGAACCTAGAGTTCCATAGCGTTGGCTAGAAACCCACCAATTTGTCCCCGACAAATTTTCTCACCAACAGATTTCTAGCACCCACCATGGGGCATACTTGGCAACAATATGCACCCAAAATATGATCACAAGATCCAAAATCCAAAAAAATTAATATATTCCAAAGATACAAAAAAATCAAAAAGCAAAAATAGAAAAAAAGAGTTGATTGGAAACCATTCTTTGAAAGACTCTTTGTCGATTCTCGCAAGTGAAAAACCAGAGATAAGGGTTTAGAATGCCATTTGGTAACTTTATGCTCTACTCTGTTAAGAATATAATTCCACAATGTCATAGAGTCACTGTTAAAAGCAAAGGGAATGCCAAGAAATTTGAATTTCTCTCCATGACCAATCCATTTCTAGGTGTAAGCCTGTAACTAGTTTGGAGGAGGTAAACAGATCTATCAATAGCCCAAAGTTTTAGCCATTTGAATATTGAAACCTGAAGCCAAGAAAATGTCAAGACATTCAAATACTATAGCCAAATTCTGTTCTGACTTAGTAAGAGTAAGAAAGGAATCATCAGAAAAGTGTCCATTGATAAGTTGTGTTTCATGATCTGGAAGAACAATCCCTGAATTTGGCCCTGATAAACTTGATGGGTAATTAAATATACTAGGTATCAACAACAATAAAAATAGCACTAAAGCAAGAGGGTACCGTCTGCGATATTCTTGAAGAGGCCAATGGTAGTAGACTGGTGACCATTAATGGTGAGCCAAGAAAAAGCATTAGAGAAGAACGTGTTGACAGCCATCTGGAAGAATTCTCCAAAACCCAAGGCTTTAAGCATAACCAATATAAAGGGACATTTGATGCAATTGTAATATTTCTTGAAGTCAATCTTAAGGAAAAGAGGCTTCTACGATGAAACCCAAGCCCACTCCATGCCTTCCGAGATAGCAATAACATTGTTCGGGATGTATTAGCATTTAACAAAACTAGTCTGCTCATGTTGAACGATCTTAGGCAAGATATTAGTAATGTGGGGAGCTAGTGACTTAGCAATAATTTTGTAAGAAACACTCAACAAGGTGATCGACTGCTAATTATTTATCTCGTTTGAGATTTCCTTCTTTGGGAATAAATTTGATATTTCCTTGTTTGATGAATCTCCCAAGAGATCGAGTTTGAAGATCTTCATTATAAACGTGAACCATATCAACTCCAACAAAGGACCAGGTTACTTTGTAAAAATCGCAAGGGAAGCCATCCAAACCTAGAGACTTGTCATCTACAAGATAGAGAAAAGTTGCATGAAGCTCCTCCAAAGTAAGAGGGGCATCACAACGAACATGATCTTTGGGTGTAAGTTGAGTAGGCACCACATCAATACATTTATGTAAAGCTGAAGCATGCTCAATAGAATCCTCCTGAGCTTGAAACACCAAATGATAGTTCTTGATAAAAGTAGCAAGTGATCTCTAGGATATCATTAAGTCACTATTGATAATCATAGATAGCTTTGATATTTTAC
Source organism: Taxus wallichiana var. yunnanensis (assembly GCA_018340775.1). Lineage (NCBI taxonomy): Eukaryota > Viridiplantae > Streptophyta > Pinopsida > Cupressales > Taxaceae > Taxus > Taxus wallichiana. The sequence goes on along the minus strand of CM031244.1, from coordinate 87,121,283 downwards.
AAAGTCTACTTGTCTGAAGGGATTTGAAAAATATTTTGGAGGATTTATCTCCCACCCTAAGCTAGTGAATTCTTGAATGAATCAACGCACCACAAGATGAATGGGATTCAATGAGCTTAAGCTTGTATCGAATAGTAGTGGCCTAGGCCTGAAGGTGAGAATCAAAAGGATTGGCCTTGACAAGTAGAGATATTCTTCTTAATTCTTTATGTAAAGTCGAATCGGCCCATCTTTAAACCATGGAAACTTGTTTCTGAATCGAGTGAAGGAACTTAGCGATGTGATGAATAGTCATTCCCACCATGAAATCCAATTGGCAGTAAAAGGAGGATGTGGTGCCATATTCCAGATCTTTGTAGTGAGAGGGATCACTCCAAGATGATTCAGAAGATAAATATTAATAAATAATTGAGTTGTGGGCACCTTGGGAGGGCCCCCTGCCAAACAACCTTAAATGTGATTGGATGGTGATTTGAAAAAAGCACCTCTGACCAAACCTTGATAACAGAGGATCCTTGCATGTCAAAATAAAAATAAGGTTGTTGTGAAAGAAGAGCATGATCAAGGAATTTTAATACCCGATCATATCCTTCTTGAAGATTGGTCCAAGTGAACCAAGCTTAGTCTTTAAATTCTGCCACTGTCTAAGAAATGGATCGGAAAGGCCCCAATGAATTTTAAAGTAATACCAAGCCACATGTTCACTAAGACACCAATGCATAGGAAGGGCTCCACATTTATCATCTAGGTGCTCCACCATATTAAAGTCACCACACACCAACCAATAAGCAATGGGTAAGTTATCACCTAACCATTTCCATAATAATGTTCTTTCGGGACCTTCATTAGGGGCATAAATATTTAAAATACCAAAAGAAAGATCATTAATACTCATAATCACCCATACAACCCTATTACTGGGGTCCTGACCCAAGGAAATAATTAATGCTGAAATTTTTGGTGTAATGGAAATGCTAGCACCACCTCTACCATCACTATGTTGAGTATGGAAATACGTAAAATGCTGGGCAATACAAGTCGATTAGTCCAAGTAAAAAACCATAAATCTTGATTTCCTATAAATAAATAGCATCTAAACTACTAATTAACTGGAAAGCTAAAAAAATAGACTTCTCTCCCTACACTCTTCCTCCGGTGTCGAACGCCCAAATCCTCGGTTTTCACATGCACAAAATTGGGTTGAAACCGATCACTCCCTACCCCAACACATCTCCATCATCGACAAAAATAAAAAAATATCCAATCACTCAACATCGAAATCATCAATCTTGCATAGTGTTCCTCATTACGGTCTCACATCTCTTATTACGCCGCATAAATCAACATACCAATCCATGGTTCATCACGCTATGTGTTCTCACTTAGCACGGACTTCTACCACATCTACACATTCTTCTATGGCATGGGATTCTCTAGAATTCTCTTAGGTATGCATCTCTATCTACTTTATGTTACCAAGATTTCACTCACCAATATAAAGTGGGGGAAATGTATACACAAAGTCACGCACTTACTACTATTTACTATACCATAAAATATGTTGTTTTATATATAGATCTTACGTAAGAAAATTATTCACTGATGACCCATCCCATAGTCCATCTCGCTTATCTTGTTGTTCTTTATTGTTTTTTTCTTTTACACTTATCACTCACATTCACTTGTCCCGTTTAGGTTATAAGGATTTGTGTCTATCGGTCCTCACTCATTTGTCGTCACTTGTCTTTGGACACTAGCACCTAGGACTGGACACTAGCATCAAGTGCTCCTATCCATCTTAGGCACCTATTTCATTTTTATGTTTGATCCTATTTTTACATTTGAGGTTGGTATTTTCAGTTTTCTCTCTCATCTCCCGAGGTACTAGTTAACATGTTGGGACATTAGTGTTGAAATTTAAACAAGAGATCCCTATATAAATACAACATACATACCATTATATGGGTGGACAATTCTTATCAATGGCTAGTTATCTACACGAGAGAAAGGGACTACATTTTATCACATTACTTTGCATACACACTACATACGAAGGGAGTTCATTCTATTCCATCCACACATTTGCATTTTATCTAGCTTTTTCCCTGCTATCTTGGCATCATTAGGGGGAGGGTGACCGAGGAGCACTATTCCACACACAAGTACATAGAACTACATTGGGTCTTAGATGTAGTATAGATCTTAGTGGTAAGTCCACCATTGTGGTGGTTGAGGATAGTCTAACCCCTCATTTTTCATCTTTTCTTTTTAGGATTTGATGTCTATTTGAGGGTTTTGTAGGTCATTATTTCATTGCAGGTTTACAACAATTTGATAATTATTGTGCGATCTTGTAGTGAAAAAGGTGAAGAAGTGTGGAACCCTAGCAACATTTTCAAAACCAGATCTTGATCTTTCTCTACAGACTTAGGTGTCAAGAATCGCACCGAACACCCATGGGCTCCCCTATCCCTCTAAAGGTTCCCCAATCTAGCCATTTCTACCTATGTTACATTTTTCCATGGCTCGTTTCGATGGTTCATGTTCCTATTTCATCACATTATCTAGTCCATATTTACAGAGGATAAGAAAAATTAAGATAAGTACCTTACCCTCTCATTTCCTTTCATAGTTAGTATTTAATAAAATGTTTAGCATTTACATTTCATTGTATATCATTTGTAGCAGATCTTTGCATTTAGATTTAAATAAAATATTCATATTTTATTAAATCAACGATGGATTCTCGAGTGGGCACTTCTCTACCAAAGAAACAACAATGAATATCATTAAGGAAGGATACTTATAGCCTACCCTCTTTTCGAGACATGCACAAATGGGTCAAAAATGCAAAGATTGTGCTTTCTTTCAGGAAAAAATAAATTTGCAAGTGCTTCCCCTTGACCAATCCAAATGGATCAACCATTTGCATAATGGGGAATTGTCTTCATAAGTATGATAAATACTCCTTATAGCATTGGTCACACGTAGGTGATAACAGATACGGATTACTTCACCAGATGGATAAAAGTTGTTGCGCTCAAGGAATCAACTAAGTCAGTCATCCTTGACTTTCTCGAAGGAATTATAACAAGGTTTGGTATTCCTCAGACCATTATCTCTGATAATTCAAAAGCCTTCCTTGGTACAAGAATTTTTGATTGGGCTCTTAGTCTTGGTATCTATTTTAATACTTCTTCCGACTAATACCCTCACGGAAATGGCTTGGCTAAATCTACAAATAAAAACATGATCAGAATCATGAAGTGAACAATGAATATCAACCAGAGATAATGGCATACGAAGGTCTCACGCGCACTTTGTGTAGACAAAATCATGATGAATAAGGCAATAGGTATTTCACCTTTTAATAATTTATATGGTAAAGAATCTAAGATTCCCTTGTCACTTGAATTGCCTTCATTAGAGCTTTCTCAACAGGTTGGATTCTCGAGGATGTAAACCAAAGATAAATCAAAATGGCAGAGCTAGTTGAACTCAAAGAATTAAGAAACTATGTCATGATCAAGGTAGAAAAACATCTCGCAATTAACTAAGTAGTGGTTTGATAAAAGGGCTAGACCTCATACCTTCCGGGTGGTGATCTAGTCTTGAAATGGGATCTTGATGGAGCCAAACTTGGCTACCATTCAAATTTGGATGCACTTTGGAGTGGCCCATATATTATCAGTTCTTGCAAAGAGGTTAACTATTTTGAGTTGTCTCACCTTGATGGAGATGCACTGTTAATTCCAATCAAAGGCATTTATGTCAAACACTTCCATTAAGTCCTTTTGCATCATGTATATATTTGATTAATTCCTCTAAGTGTGCATTCCACACATTATTTTTTTTGTATATAGTTCCTTCCTCTCACATGCTCCTTGACACACGTGCTTTTTCTGCTTCCAGGAGGGAAGTTCATTTTAGGGTATTCCAACATTCAAATAGTATTCAACAATTTTCCACTCTCATAAAATTCAAATCAGAACATCTACATATGAAAGCAGTAGTTTGAAGCGGAATTCAAATAGTACTTCAAGTGACTTCGGGGTTATTTTTCAAGTTCTAGATCGAGTTTCATGTTTTAAGTTGACTTCATGCCCAATGGATGCTTCTAAGGCCACTGATCTCTTCATCTAATAGGTAGATGTCCCCGAAAGTCTTCAAATTGTTGTCCAAAATAACCCCTTTATTATTTTGACAATGTGTAGTTTAATTCTAGCTCGAGTTTAAGTTCTCGGGATCCACATGCAACTTTTTCTCTTTCTTGGTGCAAATATTAAATGACATTTATTCACCCATGCCATCATGCACCCTTATTTTTTCTTCCTTATACTCTTCCTTCCCATTGATTCCTCCTACATAGCTTCTATGCATCTTTCCTGCATGCACCGCCTACCTTTCATTGCTCGTTTCCAAGTCCTAGGTATGTTCCTATTTGCATATGTTTTCTTTCCTAAGTCCCTCACATCTCATAATGTGCACTCATTCCCCTTCCTCATTCTTTCCTTGTACATTATACCTTTTCACTTGCCTCGTCTTTGCACTCACATTTTCTTCGCGCGCCCCTTTTCTCCTTTCCTCACATGGTTGTCCATTCAAACACCCATTCTTCTCACTCTATGTGCAACCTTTGCACGTGTTCTTGAAAACCTCTACATTCTTTCCTCATGCCCCTTGATCTTGCAGATGTACTAAGAACAATCTCCTCCACCGGTCATGTAGTGCCACATGTCAACTTGTCAAATGGAGTTTACAACACGCAACCTATTAGAATTTTCCAGTTGTGTGTCAATTTCGGATAACAAATGGATGACTAACACATGGTAGAAAAGACAAAATAGATAGATAGTGAGTTGATTCTCGAGACAAACCAAAGACACGCCACGTGTCATTATGTGTTCATTTTTCCTTTGTAGAATTCAAATCGCCATAAATTCCTTTGTAGAGCTCAGATTTGTGTGCTCTTTGTCTTGTTAGAGAGTTGTTGACATGGGCTACATGTTGGAATATACAAAATAATATTTTGGTAGGATTTGGTAGGTAAAAATAGGAAATAACATTCAGGAAATTAATGCATACATCTAGTCAACCTAACCACCCATATTTGATCGAATTTTCCCTCTTTCCTTCTTCCATAAGAAAAAAAGACATGAGGAGGCGCATATGAAAAAATTGTAGGTGTATTAGTAGGATTTTATTACTTGTTGTTGGTGGTTGGATGTTTGAATCTGATTTTCCCTTTCTTTCTCCTCCTCTTCTCTCCTTCTTCTTCTATAAAGAGTTGATTATTTCTCATTGTAAAAGGTTGGACACCCTTATTTTGCTAAGGACATTGTTTGGAGATCTACTCTTTAGCATTTTGAGTTGTAGGCATAGAATCGAGCCATTGCATGCGAGATCCTTTCCTTTTCACTTATGTAATCGATTGTGCATCATTAGGAAGAAAAAAAAAGTTGTGTTATGTGGTTATTCTCTACCTTAGCTCAAATTTTGTTGCATCTTCTTGCCTTTGTTTACATTATTGATCTGTTGTGCATATTTATATCTCTTGCAAGGCTTTTGTTTTTTATGCTCCATGAAAATGGATGTGTGAATGTGTCTCGATTGTGGCACACATGTTTGCCTTTTTCGTGTGCATTTTCCATCATTTTTACTCAAATGTTATTGTTTTCATCCCCCTCTTTCTGGTGCTATCACCTCCCCTTAGCATAGGTTTCCCTTTCATACATCTCCTTCTAACCCTAGTCCCTTGGAATCATATAGTAGTGATAGGTAGTTGTATTTCCCTTCATAGGAGTAGTTTTAGCAATAGAAATAGGTAGAGGAACTGACCTTCTATAGAGCTCTGTCTCAAGTGCACAAGGTCCCACAACTTGGAGACAAACCCATGTTTCCTCAAAGCCCCACTTCATATTGAACAAGGATGTGTAATTTTTAGCCCCAAAAGTAACCTTAGGAGTAGATGTGATATGATGTTTTACTTTTGTTGGTTTGATGAGCGGATTGGGATGGTATTTATTGATCATGAAGAGTCCTTAATTAGAAATATTTTTGATAATGATATGGAGGACTTTGCAATCTTCAATGTAATGTCCTAATATTTGATGGTAAGCACAAAATTTTTGGTAATTATACCGAAAGGTTTTCCTCCCTTAGGTTTGGATATTTTAAAATGTGGTAATATGATAGTTGATTATTGAACAAGATGTTAAAGGGTTTTACCATAATACCATGTCGAGATCATGTTGAGATGATGCCAAGGGTATATGATTGTGAGTGTCATCAGATGGTTTAGGGGTACAAGGCACACAACATGTGTCCGATGTGGTATGTCTAGATGTTATTTTACTGAGTGTTTTGGATTATATGACAATGATATTAAGCTTAGAGGATGTATGTGGCCCTAATATGGAGGGCAAGGTGATTGTCTTGGTTTGGAGATGGTCCTATGATATTTATACTTTGTTAGATGAGTGGATGGTTGGTTTTGATGTGGGATTGCTAGGTTTTTTTAATCGATACACGAGATACATGGTTGTTAAAGGATTTATTCAAATATCAATGAAAAGTTTCATTTCTTGTGATGTCAAAGGGACAATATCGATATTTCTATGGAATTGGACGTGATGGATTTTGAAGGTTGAGACCTGGATGAACTTGAGATCTATGTAGTGATGTCATCTGGAGAGTTTGATTTTTCATTTTGGGTGTCATTCATAGAGATTGATGATGTGTTGGGTGTGGGTGAGAGTTCATTGATGATATTGATGATGTGATGAGACCCTATGATGTTGGTTTGAGGTTGGTTGCTAGTTGGGGGATGATTTGGAAAATGTTGTTTAATCACATCTAAATTTAAATTAGGAGGTATTCTTGGGTTATCAATTTATAATTCACCTAATTCAATGATATCTTTAAGGGAATTTATAAACAATCGACACCTTTCAATGTCATGTCCTCACACTTGGTGATATTTACAAGTAATTGTTTTCTCTATACCAAGAAGGTTTAGATGAGGATTCATCAATAGGGTGGATGGGAGTAAGTTTGATTATGCAAGTAGACATATTTTATCAAAGATGGAACTATATGATACCCATAAGGGTGTATATTTCTGTCGAGGTCGGGGATTTGTGGAAGTCCGAATGAATTTTAGATGCAATTTTAAAACAACTGTATTTACAAAACACTTAGACTTGTTTGTGCTGGAAAAGTCCTTAAAAGAGGGGTTTGTTTTAGGTTTCTTAGATTGTAATTTTACCTTAACATCCTTGAGGGCTCGGATTTCCAATTTTTAGGCCATGGTTAAAGCTTCATCAAAGGTTTAGAATGATTGAATTTGTAATGTGGATGATGTGTGTTTGGCATAGGATCGAGCGAACAATTTGATTAACTCAATATATGGAATGGAGAAGGATATTTTATTGATAATCCCTTGTTATCTAGTGACAAAATCAGTGATAGACTCATCTTTAATTTTTTTATGGCATACATATTGGTGATAGAGATCTTACGGTCTATGTTAATAGAGAAGTTTTCTAGAAACAATTGTGGTAGTTGTGCAAATGAGAAAATCAGATGTTGGGGAATACTATTGTACCACCAAGTGTAGGGCCTACGATGACATGGCAAAGGTCTTCAACATAAAATATTGATTGTGGGTGATGAGTTAGTATGCATGATGAAAGGCCCTAATATGTTGTTGTGGATCTTCCTTCTTGTAAAATTTGATAAGCTTAGGTAGTTTCTAGGGACAAGGATATGATTTAAATGGTATGGATAGAATAATAGTTTCATTATAGATTTTTTCAAAAGAACAAGTGTTCTTAGTTCCCATGGTAGTGTCTTGTTCTCATGCATTTTTGTAATCCCAAAATTTCAAAAGTTGATTCATGACAACTAATAAGCCAAATGTGAAAATTTTCTCCAAAACCTCCCTAAACCACTCTTTAAGTTAATTTGCTTTTTTTGTTGTGATCATCCTAACCTTATAGATATTATTAATATATTGAATAAGAATTTACATGTGCTAAAGGTGATGTGATAAGGTAAAATCTTCTAGTCGAAAAGTGTAATTAAAGACTAGTTCTCCAACAAGTCTAAAAATCCTAATTTTGGTAGTTTTCAAGGAAGATGTGCTTCCTCCGAAAGGGTTAAAAATATCATAATCATTTGAATTTGGTATTTAATATCCTATAATGTGTTGGAAGTGATTTAGGAATATTTAGGAAAGTTTTAATGGTCTAGAGATAATCTATGTAAAAGTGGGTTTTTCGGGTGTAAGAAATTAGTGGCCAAAATGTGAACTGAAATTCTCCCGATAACCCCGAGAGTTTCATAAGGAGTTATAAGGAAATAAAATAGGCATTAGAACTCTGAAATAATTCTATGCATGGTGGAGACATCACATTTGTTCCAATTTTTTCACCACAATGTTTCGTATAAAATAGATAAGGTAAAGGTGAGGTGAGGAAGGATACCGTGAAGTTGAAGAGGTTGTGTGCATTATAGAAGACCAGGTTGATCATGAAGAGATCCTTTTTAGATAGGAAGGACTACCTACAATACAAAACAATACCACCAAATAGAGTCAATAATATAGGTTAGTGGACTGCCTAGCGTGAGCTAGATCTGGGGAAGCTAAGTGCTCCCTCAAAAGGTTGTCAATACACTTTCAATATACAATTTAATGCAAATAAATAACAAAAGTGAAAGGTTTTATTATAGTAACGTGATTTAGGTATCTCATATACTAACAATAAACTAGATTTAAGCTAAATATTGAATATGTATTTAAATCTAGAAAAATTTCGAGGATGGTCAAGGCAAACAAGTATGGAAGAGGTCAAGAAGGTATGGGTGAGATTTGGTAAGGTTTGGGGTGATTTTGAGTGAGTTTTGGGATTGTTGGTTTGGGAGAAATTACGGACATAGTGACTGGTTTTGGTTGGGTAATAGATGTCGATTACCTAGTAATAGTTGATGTTGGTTGGGTGACCGATGTGTCGGTAGGGGAAATTGGGTGAAAAGGTTAAAATGGGTTGGTTGGGAGCTCTCGTGATTGTACGAGAGATTTAGGAGGGGTTAGGCTAGGTGTTGGGATTTATATGAAGACTCTAGAGATGATAAAATAGGTGGTTGAGGAGGGTACCGAGGTTAAATGGGCAAGTGGTTGGGTGGAGGTGCTACAGAGGAGATTCGAAGAGATAGAAGGTGGAAGAAAGCAAGTAAATGATTAACAATCCAAAATATTAAAAGCAATAAAAAGGTAGAGATTACTTACTTACAAAAGGTTGGTGGTAGATGGTGGCTATGGTTGAAGGAGAGACAAATCTTGATCTTGTGCAACAATGGAAAAAGGCTTTAGACTTCCCTGTGAGAAATCTGATTCTCTGGAACATGTTATTGAGGCTTGGTGGAGGTTGGGAATGCCTAGAATGATCTTTGGTTTATCGTGAAGTCTCTTGGATGCTCGGGATGCCAATGCTCGTAATCCCGTAACTCAAAAATCCAAGATGGAGGAACCCGGGAGAAGGATTGGAATTCCTTATTTAAGGGAACTCGATGGTAGTTAGTCGATTTAGGTCTTGGTGAGGAATAACCAAGCATCACCGAGGAATAACCAATGTTAGTTAGGGAGAAAAGGTCATATTTTCCAAAAATATCCTTTTCTCTCCATTTTGGCATTGGTCAAGGTTTTTTTGGACTAGGAGTGTGGGTTGTCACTAAATGAAGTGGGAAATAGGTGGGATAAGTTTAGAAGAATTCATATTTAGGTTTATAATAATTCATATTTAGTTAGGGAAGTAAGTGACTTAGTCTAGGTTAATAAATAGGCTTGGAATGGGTCCATGGTGAGGTGAAGAGGTGAGGTGGAGGGGTGAGGGAGTTATTAACTTAATACAGAAATTAAATTAATAATAATATGTGGAGGGTCATGGTAAGAGGTATGTTAGTCGAAGGGGGCCTAGAGGGCTGCAACCTAGTGTCTACATTTGCCCCTTTTTGTCACGTAGCTTGTATTGATAAGTGATGATGAAAAAGAAGGAATTAGTTGCTCTAGGTATGGGTGAAGGTTAAGTTTCCTCATATATGGGTGGAGGATATCCCCCTCAAACTAGGAACTGATGAAGGAGTAGGAAAAATCGGTGATGGGTTTGATAAAGTGGTAGGTGATGAAAATAAGGTAAGGTGTGGGTATATGTAATGGTGATATCGATGTGGGTAATAGGTGGGGGATTCAAATGCACGCACATGTGTAGAATGTGAAAAGGCACTAGGTTGAAGAGCTCACAAACTCTACATCATCAAAGGTTGATAGTTTATCCAAACAAGGTTGATATGGTCCAAGTATCCAAGGTATAGGAAGTGCTCCTGGAAACATAACAAGGCTAGGTGCAGGAATGGGCATAGGTGTGTTCCGAAGCACCAAAAGGTTTGGTCTGGTTGAGATAAAATTCACGAGAATGAGGCAAGGCAAGGTTGGTAGGCTAAACAACACGAGTAATGTCATTGCAAGTTATAGCGAGTAAGTGAATTCAAGTGTCAAATGGGCAAGGTCAGTGTGGGTGTATAGGTAAGGTCGTGGGTAAGGCCGAGGTGTAGGAAAAAATGTGCCCCTAAGTATAATTAGGGAGGTGAATAGGCTATTTGGGCTATTAGGTGAGCATGTAGGGTTGTGGTAAGATTGTGGCAACAAGAAAATGGCATCCTACAACAAAAAAATTGTGCAAATAAGGTTGAATGGGTTTAGGAAAGGTGATTGATATCGGTTGAGAGGTAACCGATGGCGGTAAGGGTGGCGACATTGGTCACCTAGGACATGACTAGACAGATGTCAGTGACCCAAATTTTGGGTTAAAACATAAAATTTGTGTGGAAAAGGTTCATTTGAACCTTTTAACTTGGTGAAAATGATTGTGAGAGAAAGACTCGTGAATAAAACGCAACAGAGTTATCCTTTTGAGTGTATTAATAAGAAGTTAGTGGTTGTTGGGATGGATTTTTTGGGCCCACGAGATCTACCTAATCAAGTTTATTGGTTGAGAGATGAGAGGTTGATATAGATATGGCAGAGGGCGTAAGAGGGCACGTGGGGAGGTCGATTCCTATTGCGCAGAGATCCCACCACAGAGGTGACATTGAGTAGAGGTAGGAGTCGAGCTCCATTGTTGTTTTTGGTGAAGAATAAGGTAGAATATATTAAAATTTTGGTTTTTGAAATTTGATTGTAATTGTGGTTAAAATCGGGTGAAATTGGGTATGGGGAGGGTGAAACTAGTTTAATTAGGGGTTAAAATGAATTTGGGGCTAATTTTTGGTTGTTTGGGTGGGTATATTAAGTTTTTTTGCATTCTCGTGGATTTAGGGGCACGAGGGTTCAGCCTTTGGGCCAAACTAGCAACCGACATCGTTCAGCTATCAATCGACATTGGTAGGCTTACCAGCATTAGTGGGGTATAAGGGGAGACTGGTATCAGTTGGGGTGACCGATCTTTCAGTCACTTTGTGAAAAGTGACCAAAGTTTTAGAAAAGGGAAATGAGGGAGTTTGAAAGGTAAGGGATGGGTGGGTAGGGGAGTCCAAGGTAGGAATAGGTGGATTTAGGCTAGGTAAGGATGGGTTTACACTAGGTAAGGGTGGGTAAGAAGAAATGATAAAGTGTATGGACATATCGAGGGTATAGTTCAAAAGTTAAGAATGGGCACAAAGTGGATGAGGTAAGTTAGGTTAATAGGTGTAGGGGGAAATAGATGAAATGGAGAAAGTGTATATGTTTAGGCTTGCTAGAATAGATGTTAGGAGAGAAGCTTGGGCAAAGGTGGGTAGTCTAGGAAAGGTGTAGGTAGGTATTAGGCTAGGTACCTTTGAAAAAATAGTAAGGCAAGGTAGAATGTAAATCCAGTAGGAAATGGTTAAAATATTAATGAGTGTGAATGTTGATTATGCATGCATGACAGAAACTAACGATGAGAGATAGACTACCACCATTATTAGTGTAGATGAGACCTAGCGTCATAAGCGATGAGTGAGATCACATGAGGGATGTTGGGCTAGGCGTTGTTAGATGATATAGGTGGATAGTTTGAGATCATAGCATGATGGTCACCCTCATCAATAGATGGGACCACATGACCAACACATTCCACCTACCTACCGGGAGATGACGATCACCTTGGAGGATGTCTATCAGATCTTGAGGCTACCTATTATTGGGGAGCCATTATATCAGATCTCTTTAGATGAGGCATTCGAGCCTATGGTTACAATTTTTGGAGAGGCTATGATAGATTTTTCGTATCACAATGTGAGCATCAATTATGGAGATATGTATGTGGTGCACCCAAAGGAGACTAGATTAGCAGTGTTGATGATGGTGGGGATTGGTTGTTATGCACTCCCAAAATTTGAGGGTGGGAGGTTTCCACAGGCACTAATGGGAGTGTTGGAGGACATGATTGAGGATAGGGTGTGTTTTACATGGTTGTTATCTTTCCTAGTAGATTTATATAGGGAGTTGTGGGCGTATAAGAGGATTCGGTGATTTAGCGTGTGGTGTACCTAACTTATTCATTGTTGGGCCTATGAGCATATAGTATGTTTTTGTCCACTAGGCCTTCCATAATAGAATTGGTATAGAGGGTCTACAGGCAAGGTTTAAGGAGTGGATTCAGATAGGGGCACATACAAGGATGGGAATAGCTTCATGGGATGTGACATACTATAGGTGTTTACTAGATTCTTATCAGTGGTCAACATTTTGTGGAGGCCATATCTTGGTTACCCTTCATTTGGAGGTATGATAGAGGAGTTGGCGTGGTTACAACTGGTGAGATGAATACAAGGATGGAAACATGGGGAGTATGAGATGATACCAGTTGACTGGGTCGATGTCATTTTGAGCTATTACAGATGTACCTCCTCCCTTCCCATAGTACGTAGGGATGATGTGGAGAGACCATTGTCTCCACCACATCCAGTAGATCTAGTTGGACAGGAGGAGGAGTAAGTGGTAGACAAGAGGATAGATGATGCAGGCTATATTGATGGGTACAGGTAGTAGTGGAGAGACATGGGTAGCTAGCATAGGCACAGGCATAGGTATAGGCATAAGCACCATTAAATGCTTAGGTACAAGAATAGGGACCACTATTTTTGGAACAAGATCCATAGTTAGTGCTAAAGATATAGCACCACCACATGTGATTTCTATGGATAGGTATAAGGTGATTGTGACCAAGGCTAGGTACTATGAGGATTGGCTTACAGAGAGTGGTGTCCCTTTTGTTTCATATGCCGAGTACAAAGCCAAGCAGCATTCAATGAGAGGTCCAGTTCACGGACCCATAGTACTAGCAGTTTAGGGAGCCATCAATCGCATGGGCAGGGCCATCGAGAGGTGACCAGTTCATAGAGACCGAGGCCATGGGAGGAGACATGGGAGATTAGTAAAGGTACCGACCCCCTCCTAGAGATGAGGAGATGGTGGAGATGGTGATTATTTTTATTTTTGACTTATAGATATCGGCCTGCGTGACGAAGAGGTGAGATGTATATGAGAGTTTTTGAGATACTTGTATTTATATCTATATATACATTGTATTGATATACAAACTTTCTAATATATAGATGGATGATGGTATTTATATATGTTGTGTTTGGTTTTCATTTCCATTGTATTGTTATCATGGAAACTAGATATAGGCATGGTTGATGTTATGGTGGCAAATGATTGCTTTTATTTCCATTGTATTGATGTCATGAAAACTAGATGTAGGCATGGTTTGGTTATGGTTGTATAATTTGATTTCATTTCCATTATATTGATGTCATGGAAACTAGATGATTAGGCATGGTTTGGTTGATGTTGTGGTGTGTTTTGATTGAATGGTTTAATTTCCAATGTATTGATGTTATGGAAACTAGATGATTAGGCATGGTTTGGTTGATGTTGTTTTGATTTAATTTCTAAGTTATTGGTATTATGGAAAGTAAATGATGATGTGTATGGGTGATGTATGGTTTGTTTTGATTGAATGGTTTAATTTCCAATGTATTGATGTCATGAAAACTATATGATTAGGTATGGTTTGGTTGACATTGTTTCGATTTAATTTTCAAGTTGTTGGTATTATGGAAAGTAAATTATGATGTGTATGGTTTGTTGTGAGTTAATTTCCAAGTTATTGCTTTTATGGAAACTAACTAACTAGGTTTTTGTATGGGCCAAAATGGTAGGGTTTTGAATGGTTGAGCTAACCTCCGAAGGCCCCATGCTCTTGGAGTGTTGCCTACATAGCCCTTGCAAAAGGGGCCTCAAGCCGATGTAGTTCTCCCTTAAACCAGGAAGAAGGAGACTATGTTAGGTAAATTGAGTAGATAGGTTGGCTAGGTAAGTTGGGTAGGATGGCTGGATAAGAAAGTTGGTTGGGTAAGTCATGTGTGAAAATATGCAAGTTCAAATCTTAAATAGGTAATAGGTGAGGTCAATTAGGCATAGGAATAAATGAAGGTGTTATAGTTGATTCAATTTTGAAGATATTTTCCTATTGAAGAAAAAATATGTAGTCATTTTTACTCCCATCACAAAAGGAAGGAACCCCATGTGCGCCACCCTATCACCCAGTAGAAGCTAAGCACTCACCGAGGCACGCGCAGGTACCGAGTTTCTCTTTTATGTGAGTTTAGTGGGAAAAATCATCTATGATTAGTGTAAGAGTTTAAGACATACAAGAACCATAGGGCTCATAATGGCCTCTAGATCCTTGCAGTCATTTCTAACTGAATGTTTTAACAGAATCCAGAACATGCATTATGACAAAAAGAATTATAGAAGCATTCATTCATAGCATGAAAGGAAAGAGAACTTATAAGAGAGAAAATATGCATTAGAACCATTGATTTCATGTATATATTATATCGGTAACCTCATTACATTCATTGATTCATTACAGAGTGTCACAGAGAGTAGACCACAGTCATGCATATCACTGGACTTGTGTAACTAAGCTATCAAAAGAAAAATTACAACTCCATGCCCAAGATATTCTCTCCTGGATGCAATTATCCATTAACAGAGTCCTCACAGCATCTCTGCAGAGCTCTGCTTACTCTCTAGATCTATATTCCAATTCTCACTCTCTCTAACCCACTATATCTCAAACTTGTATATATTTTACTCCATGCAGCACTTGTATTTATAATTCTCCTACACTGCCAACTCACCTTCCAATGTCCTCAGATCTGGTGCCAAGTGTTGAATGTGGTCCATGCGAGCATGCTTCTCTAGGCCTGAGCTTTCCACTTTATCTCATGATGTTCTTCTAGAAGATTCCATCCAAGGCATGCTCTTTCCTGGGCCAACCTATCGCCAGGCTGGCATCTTATCCATGTGCAACCGATCATGATTTTCACGTGTTCTACCCTGGGCGCTCAAATTGACTAAGTCCCGAGCCTCCTTTTCACACGTCACGCATGCTATGTGCTTCCTTAAACCTTTCTCTCACACACTTTTGCCTTGCGTGCCTATGTGCCTTCATACTTGGTTACGATTATAGGCATCCAACATCACCCCACACTATGCTTGTTCTCCGTCCTCGGAAAAACTTAACCAAGATGCATGCCATCAAAGGAATCAATGAATAGCCTTACACTTTACAAAGAATAAGGAATGAAAGAATTAGGGAAAGAATGAAGAATGGGGGAGCATCAATTCAACAAGCTAGGAAAATATTTCCAAGGTCTACCTCTAGCTTATTCCATACTTCAACCATGCCCTGTGCCTTCTGGCAGAGGTCACCCACCAGGGTGCTCACTTCATCAAAACTCAAGAAAACTCCCGGGTGCCCAAAATTTCCACAAATTTCTCCATCTCTTTTCCTAGGTCCTTGAGTTTATCCATCCTTCTAGTAATCTGGGGGTATAGTTCCTTTATCCGGGCCTTAATTGAGCTCCTTAAAGCCTCAATTGCCTCTGATTTCTTCTCTACTTTGGCCAGAACCTTGTCCCTCTCCACCCTATTCCCCTTGTTATTTTCTTGGAATTATTTTAGTTCTGCTTCAAGTGTGGTGACCAAGGAGCTCACCACCTTATCTCTATCTATGCATGTATCATATACAGCCTCCACAGATTGGGCAACAATCTTAACCTTCATGAGTACTTGGTTGTAATCGGCAACAAGTGCTACCACCTTCAACCTATCCTCCTCTTTCAAGCACGTAGCCACTTCTTCTCAGTAAATTCCAGGCCAAGGGTCATCTCTCCATAGTGAGGATGTGCATTAGATCTTCTATACACTCCAAGAGGGATGAGTACTTCTATGTGGGTGGCACTAAGTCCTGGGTGCTTCAAAAGGATGGCACCTTTAATAGACTCTATTTTATTTTAAAATTCTTGCACCTTTACCTTCTCTTCCTTTAACTTGCACCTTAACTATGCACTGATCAATTCTTCTTGTTTCAAGCTCTTGGCCTTCTCCGCCAGTTCTTCTTCCTTTTTCCTAACTTTACCTCCAGCACTCTGATCTTGTCATTACACGTGAATAATCTAGCCTTGGTCTCGACCGTAACCTTGTTCAGTGCATTGTAGACTTGCTTGTCTGAGAGCTCCTGAGCATTCACTAAGGGATTGACCCCCTTATATTATGGCAATGTGATGAGTGCTCCTTGGAAGACTTCAAAGTCTGGCTCATCAATGTGGGACTCGAACACCCAAGAGAGCATCTTCTTGGTTTTGGGGTACGCGTTGTCCTTCTCAAAAGACCCCATGGCTAGGAGCCTCTCTCGTGGTTACGATGCTTTGGAATCATGCATGAAACACCTTCTTTGTGTCATCAACATATCCCATTACTTTCCTCTCGTTCGCATCAATATTTCTCCTGCTCGAGCGCACGCCTTTGGGGAAGCTTACTATCAGAGCGGGGCCTCCTAGGCTGCCATGTTCTTTTTTGATGTTCTCCTCCTTTCACTCCTTCAGCACTATGTCTGCGCTACACTCCAACTCTTGGTCTACTAAGACCTCGTGCATTCTCTTTGCTTCTCTTTCTGCCACCTCAATGATTTTATCCTTCGTAAAACTTATGGCTCCCTGTTTCTCCCTGGTAACCTCCTCATCCTCCTTCATGTCTTTGGCATCTTCCTCATCCTGTGTGCCCTTGTGCCACATGAATATGAACTCCTACTTCTCATCTCCACTCTCCTCTTCCAAGTTATAGATGCTAAAGACATGTGGCTCCTAGTATTTCTCTACCTCTTCTTCCTTGTCGTCATCTTCCTCACTCTCATCTTCTCTTTCTCCCAAGTATTTTTCCAAGTTGTTGGTTACCTCTAAGTCAGCTTCCTTATCCACCCTCTACTTTTTCCTGAGAGGTGGCTCCTGATTAGGGGATTCAGCCTTATCTTCTTCCTCAGGTGATTCTTCCTTGGTGATGGGTTGCCTATGCGCCTCTACCTCTGGCATCTTTTCCTTCACCGGAGACTTATTTCTCCGTATGTAAGTGCTTGGCTTAGCACTTGTGGATGGCATGCATGCTATCTAGCCAATCTACACACTTGGTGCTTTCTCCTCTATTCCCCTCTTCTTGGGCGTGGGCTTCTTTCTCTCCATGGGATCTTCGGTATGGAGACTTCATTCTCTAGATACGCACCCTTCTCAAACTTTGGCCTTATACACAATTATATTTGTGTCATGGATCCTCCAAAGCAATGGGTAGTGTCATCGGCCTTGTAATTTAAATCTCGTGTGATATGTACTTTTCCAAGTACGTGAGCTTACCACCGGGGTAATTCAGCTTCTCCCTCATCTCCCTATGTTCCCGGTCAAGACTACCCAGCTCAAGCCTTAGCCTCTTTGACTCCTTAAATCTGTTTCCCCCTCTTGGAAGTATTGAGTAGTGAATGTGAAGGGAAGCTTGCACCAAGGGCTCCATGACTCGTTTATCAGCTTGAATCTACCTGTGCAATAGTGTTAATAAACCAAAAATTTGGATTTCCCCTCGATGACCACTAGGAGTTGTTCAGGGATTCTCCACTCTACCCCGAATGTGTTTCTCAGGCACGTGTACCATTTCTCTAGCCTCGCCTTGTGGGGTGTTGTCATTGTATCGCAGCATATTTTTCAAACCTCTTCATGGGTGAAGGATCCTTGGTGGGGTACTCCCATACAAATTTGTCTCAGTGCGTTAGGCACCCCAATCTCTGTGAATACAATGGTGAGCAAGACGTTGCCAAAGAGGATCCTGTCCCCTTCCTTCGTGTAACTGACAATTTCCTCCGTGATGTACATGGATAGGTTGTATATGGTTCCCTCTGCAATCTTCCTGCAGACATGTAGCCAAGGTTTGTTGACCTACATCCACCTCTCCTGGCCATTCAACTTAGTCACCAAATGTGCAGCCATTTTCATTACGGGGTCCTTGATGTCTGAAATGTCATAGTACCATGACCCCTTCTTACAGGCATACTCGGTGATGGTCTCTTGAATAGTCTCCTTGTCGCCAAGGTCATCTTCCAAGCTATCTCCCTCACATATGAGGCTTGTAAATTGTGAGATTAGATGGGGAGTCACGCGCATCTTATGCCCTACAAAGTGGAAGTAATCTTCATGCACCCGTGACATCAACCACTGGTATAGGTGCTCTAGCTTTCCAAAATAAGGAAACTCATAGAGTTACAACAGCCCTGCCTTCTCCATTTTAACCTTAACGTCATCATCGTATATAGGAAAACCCTCAGGTGTTCATTTGTTGGTGGGGCGTACTAATTCCAATGCCATTTCCTTTTCTATTGTGTTCATGTGGTGATTATAGTCACTAACAGGTACACTTCTTAAGTGGGATTCCCATTCCTTCCCCATCATCACCCCATCTGGGTATTGCATCTCTGCATACCATTCTTCATTTGTGTCTACCTCGGGTTCTGGTTGTTTAGCCTTGGCTTTGCCCTTTCCTTTCTTGGGTGCCATGGTCGAGGTATTTTTATCACTCCTATTCTCTCCTTGTTACTCTATCTTACTTCTTCCAATCCTTCGATCTTAAATCTGTGATACAACCCTTCTGAACCCGTGCCCTAGTTTTTGAACCCTAACTAGGATGAAAATCTTCACAAGACAACGCCTCTTCACTCTTTCCATGCCTGTAACCCCTTTTGGTTTGTAAACTCAAACTGGCTGCTTCAATCTCACAGATCTTCCTTCACTCGATTGAATCGAAAACCCTAGTTTATGGAACTCGCTTATATCTCGAATTCTCTATTTTGCAAAGTAAAAATGAGAGTGCCCCGACCCTTTACTTATAGTTTTCTATTTTCTGAACATTAAATGCTACTTCACCTACCACTGTACTTCATTCATTTAATGTGTCTTTTTCAAATAAAGCCCATCTTCAGTGCCTTTTCTTAAGCACCCAACCTGTGTAAAAACTCCTCCAACCTTCTGGCGTGCAACCAATTCATCCTGACAGGAGACTCTTGCACGCGCGTAACCCGCACCGAAGGCACTTCTTCTATCTTGATCCTTGATCTCGCCTACCTCATTTTTCTTTCAAATGTGCTTTCTCCTCCTTACTATGTGGGATCTACAAGTAGCTTTACCCTGGAACCAACCATTCTTTTATCTTTTCTCTTTATATACCTCTTTCGACCCAAATTAGCTACTCAATAAGGATTTTCAACACAACTTCCTTAGTACTTTAATCATGTGCTTCTTCATTTTCCTCCACCCCACACTTAAAGCGATGCATGGTCTTTTGCACACTAACAAATTCTCCAAAAATAGCAATAAGGTTACCAGGTGCCCAAGGTACAAAACAAAACAACAACATGAAAGGGAAACACAAGAAAGGGAAAATGCATAAAGGAAACTCCTGAACTAATTGGAAAAACTACCTTATTTACACACACCAAGAAGACTTATTTATAGTAGGGCTTCATCTACTCCCATTGAAGTGTCTAGGAAACTTCGTCTCATCCAACGCTTGTAATTGGCACGTGCCCAAATCAAGGATGTACGAGATTGTGTAAGGACCCAACCAATGGACTTTCAACTTCCCAGGATGGCACGTAAAACTTAGAATCATATAATAACACCATCTACCCAACCTCAAACTTCTTGTTTCTAATATGGCAATCATGCCAAGCCTTTTTCTTTTTCTTTTCCGTCGTTTGGCTCCATCGGGCAAGTGATCTTATCCCATCCAGTTTCATTAACTCATCAATTCTTTCTTCCATCGCTTGTTCATTGGCTAACCCTCCTGCACGTGCTATTCGTAGAGAAGGAAACATAAATTCAACCAGAAAAATAGCTTCTATGAAAAACACCAATTGAAATGGTGTGGCTTTATATAGCATTTTATACGTTGTCCTGTAAGCCCTTAATACTACCGATACTTTTTCATCCCAATCTTATCTTTCAACATCACAAATTTTGGTCAAGGTATGACTCAGTATCTTATTGAATGCTTCTGCAGTTCCATTTTCTTATGGGTGATAGGGCGTAGTCTTATGATGAGCCACCATGAACTCTGATAATAGGATCCTCATGGTATCATTCAAGAAATGTGTACCCCTATCACTGGTCAAACTCAACAGGAATTCATACCTTGTGATAATGTTCTCCCATAAGAACCTTGCCATTATTACTTCCATGCAGTCTTTAGTTGGGGTTGCCTCTACCCACCTTGTAAGGTAATCATGCAAGTGATGACATAACATGACCCAGCCTCCTACGCATAGTTGGTGATATAGGTCCCACAAAGTCTATCACCCACTTTTCAAAAGGCTCCGCACTAGGAATAGAGCACAAAGGCATTTTATCTCTCCTTCCTAGTTTTCCAATGTGCTGACAATGGTCACAGGATTTACAATAGTCTCTACAATATTTGTACAAGGTTTCCCACCACAAACATACCATTAATATCTTACACGTGATGTCATCACCTCGCATAATGCCTACCCGCACTTCCTCCATGTGCTTCCTCCATGATGGCTAGGCACTCATGCTCTAAGACACATCTCGTACAAAACTCCATCACGTCCCAACTTGTATAAGTCTCCACTGATTAACATGTAGGGCACGACGTGTATGTATGATTGCTTCATTTCCAATGTCTTCATTCCATATGGCACCACACCTTCCTTTAAAAATATTGCAATCTCTTCCAAATCCGAGGGCGCGCTCCGCAATCTAAATAGTTACACATCTAGCATTGCTTCCTCAATACTCTGTGCATCCTCCCCGAATCAACTCTTGACAGATGATCAAGCCCATAGTTTATTTTTCTAAGGCTTAACTACAACGGTGAGTTTAAACTCTCGAAACAACAATACCCATTGACATATGTTCCTGCAGTAACAGGCTTGTTCACTAAATACTTCAATGCCATGTGGTCGGTGTAGAACACAAAGGGTGTTGCCAACAGATACTGTCTAAACTTGAAGAGCACATATATCGTTGAAAATTCCTCGTGCTTAGTTGTGGTATAATTCTAGTCTACTAGTGCTAACTTCCTTCTTGCAAAATAGAGAGGATGATCAACAATCCCTTCACCTGGCTATGCAAGAACTTCTCTAATGGCATTCCTTAAGGCATCTATATGAACATGAAAGGGCTTGTCCCAAGAGGGAAACCATAAAATAAGTGCGGTAATAATCTTGTATTTTAATGTATCAAATGCCCTTTGTTGTGCCTATCCCCAATAGAAGGCACTTTTATGTCTAAGCAGCTCCTCTAACGGCATGGCGATCTTGGCATGTCCCTTAATGATTTTTTTGTAATAGACCACATGTCCAAGTAATCCATGCACTACGCTTTGGCTAGTAGGCTCCTTAATCCCCCACAATCGCAACCCTAGTGGGATCTACCAAAGCAAGCCCTCCTTACAAATGATATGCTCCAATAAAGTCTCAAAGGTTGTAGTAAACACACATTTCTTAATGTTGAGGGATATTCTCAACTACCTACACCTCTCAAACATTAACCTCAAATTGTCACAATGGTCTTTAACTAGACCATATACTGTCCAATCATCCAAATAGACTTGAAGAAATTTATAGATGAAGGCCTGGAATGCTTGCACCACTATGTGCGAAAAGACAACAGGTACATTCTTCAACCCAAAGGGCATGATCGTATATGCAAAAATTCCACACTCGGTGGGGAAATTTTTCTTCTCCTAGTCTTCCTTTGCAATCCAGACTTAGTGGTACCCTGAAAATCCATCTCAGAAGGAATAGATCTCGTGCCCAAAGCAACTCCATCCAAAATTTCTTCAGCCCGAAGGGGGTCGAAATGGATCCATGACAAAAACCGCATTGAATTCCCTATAATCGACACAAATTCTAATCTATTCATCCTTCTTGATGTTGATTACCATCGGGATTATCCACTCGATTCTTCCACTACCTCAATGATCCCGAAGCTATCATTTTGTCTATCTCCTCCTTGACCTTCACGCGTAAGTTGGAATTCATCTAGTAGGGCCTTTTCCTAACTAGGTGCGCCTTTGTCCTTTAGTTTAATCTTCATATCCCCCATAGAATTGTGAACACCTTTGAGCTCATGGTACCCATGTGGGAATAAATCCTCAAATTCACGCAACAAATCAATGATCTTCGATTCTTCCTTCTCTATCCAGTAATCCCCAATAATAGCTTCCTCAGGTTCTTCTTCTAAACCGATGTTAAATTTCTTCATATTTAAAGGCTCATGGTAGGCACATACATGAGCATCTACACTATCCACTACCTCACGCGTCCCTGAATGGCTAACATCTAAGCTCTCTGATTCCTCTCCATCAATCACATAATACAAATTTCCCTTCTCTTTTTCCAAACACACATGCTCAAGTTATAACTCTTCTACTTCCTCTTCTTCTTCAAGGCACACCTCCAATCCTGGTTCACCTAGTAATTCCCAACACCTATCTTTCATCTTGACACTATCCCCCATGGTAAGGCACTTGATACCCTACAAGGCCTTATCAACCGATGGCTTGGTACTTCAATATTCAAAGGTTTGAATAAGGTCAGCCACGAGCTCTTGCCAATTCCTTTTCTAGCGGTGTGTCTCTCGAATGAATGTACCATGCACACCCGTAACCCTGTAGTTTAGAATACAACTTGTGCACCCAGAGGAATGGTGGAAAATCTTCCGCTCCCTTCTCTCTGGACCCATTCACACTCATGGATATGGAAAGAGGTGGGATCCTTCCCATGGTACTCCTTGATGATGGTGGGTACATTGCTCCTAGAAAATCTAATAAAGAGAAATTCTTACCTCATACCATTCTAAAAGGCTCTCCTGATGTGTGGCCCACCATTGAGCTACTATGCCGAGCAAGACATAACTTAACATCTACCTTCATTCCTTCTCATTCTTCCACTAAACTTCTACCTCCTACAGAAAGATCTTAGGGAAGGCTCCTCCTAAATACTTGGGCAGTTCTTTTCCTCCAAGGCACCGAACCATGTGCACCTTTGTCACCTTGGTCACCAACCCTCTCAACTATCATCCCATTAATTCATAAGTCCCATGCACCCAATTGTCACATGCTAGACTAGTGGTATCACTCACCGAGCATCTTCAAACTAGATAACCCCGTTAGTAGGGTGTATCATCTCAGGGTCTCTAATTGAGCACACATAAATCTTGTCCAAAACTTCCTCTCCCAATGGTTCAATATATGGTGTCAACTTCCCATCAGCCAAGGGTATAATGACCCATTCCTCCTTGTTCTCAAAGCTGATGTACCCTTTTTTGAACCGAAGGTCCGCATTGTTCTTGTAACACCAAGGGCACCCAAGTAGTGCTAGGAAATTGTCTACCTCGGTGAGTGCCAAGACTTCAAATTCCCTAGTAAACTTGGCTCCCTGGATAGTAATAGCTGCATCCTTCAAGACACCGATGGGAATTTCCTTAGTCTTGTTTGCCATATACAACACATTTGAAGATGGTTGTAATGTAGGTCTTCCCATCTGATGCCATGCACCCAAAGTCGAACATTAACTTCCGCACTTGTGTCAATGAGGATATTATTGAGGATCCATCCATCTATAATTGCATTCAATGTAATCTCCTTTTCATAGTCGAGGATATGAGGGGGAGGGTTTGCATGCAAGACCTATCTCTCGTGCTCTTCTCCAGGTATGTGGTACCTTCTCTCTCAACTAGGATCCTAGCAAGGGAATGATATTCTCCTTAACATTTTACACACCTCCTTGACCTCATCCAGGTCATCCTTTTGCACCTCGACTCTCCTTCATTGTTCCTCCCTCCTAGATTGCTCCTTTAGACACTAGATCTCCCCTTGCAAGCTTTGAATAACATCCATGGTGTCCTGATATATCTCCTTTTATGAGTGGGGTCTAGATATTTTCCATGAATGACCTCCTCCCTTGTAACTATGGTCTTCTGTCTTGGCACCTCTCTCACGCATGTGGCTTCTACCCTTGTTGTTACCAAGACAGGTTCTAAAACTTCATCCCGTGTTACCCAAGGCATCCACTGTATGTCTTCCTTCTTGATGCTAACCATTGCAGTGCCCTTATCCTTCCAGTGCTATTGATTCATATGCTCAAATAACTCGGGCACTCCTCATACTTATGCTTCTTTCTACACCATGAGCATTGTAATAGGTCCAGGCACTCATGCTTGTAATGTTATGTAGATCTAAAGTTTAAATAGGTTCCATGTAGGAACTCACTCCTTCCTCCTTCATGGTTACCTCGACCATGGAATCCTCCTCGAAAACCTCTTCCACACGCACCTCCTTCTACGTACTCCTCATAACGGTGATCATTATCCTTGGAACCACTAGCAATGCTGGTTTGGTGCACCCCATGATCAATGGCCTCATGGATCTGATCAATGAGCCTATATTCCTTAGTATCATGGGTTGTAGAGGTGAAAATTTTACAATAACAAGATACATTCTTCCTGATCATGCATCAAGCAAGGGACATCTACTTGCATCATGGTCCCCATGAAAAATTTCACAATCCACTGTCAAAGCATGTACCATCCTCCGGGGAAATTATCCTTAACGTGTCCCTCTATTTCACAATTTGTGCACCACAAACCACTGTGAGTCTCATGGGTTGTGTTCACAAATAATTTTTCCAATTGTTTGGCCATAGCAGCAATCTAAGCCTCTAAGAATGGGCTAACGCTAGTATCAATACTACCAACAACCTTGGCATGCAAGGTAGCTTCCAATGCTTCACGTGGGTCTGTAAAAGTTTTATGAGACAAGGCCCTTCTAAAAGGGGTGATTAATCCTCCAACAAACCACTGTGCATGCTGAGAAGGATGAATATCATATGATAATTTAGAAAAGAGAGTTGTAATCATTCCTTGCTAAATCTCCTTCAAAGCATTGATGCTCTTCTACTCAAACTCAAGAATATGGAACTCGCCAAGGATGCATTCTTTAAGGTAGTATAGTCCACCATTGTTTGATGAGGGTCATAATTCCTATACCAGCTATGCACGCACCCTTGCAACGTGGTTACAAACTAACTAGCCTTCCATTCTGGGGTTGTGATACCCTTCACATGCCATAGTAATTCACACTTGTGAACATGTTCCATAGCATCCTCAATGCCCCTATAATCTGGAAAATGCAGAGACATTTCAAAGAATACTTGAGGTGGTGGTTGGGGTCCCTATCCTCCCAATCCTGAGCCTTGGTTCCCTCCGGTGTTTCCTCCACCACTTGATCCACAGGTCTTATGCCTCCAGAGCCACTAGATCCACCAGAACCACTAGGTCCAATAGGGCCTATAGGAGTTGTGTCAAGCACCCCCACAGTCACACTCAACCGTGCACCGATGGTAGTGCGTGATAGTGCCTTGCTCTCACTACTATGTCCCACACCACCCCCGATGTGAGTCTGAAAGCTTGTACACTTGCTCCTTGTCCAAATAATCCTCTAAATATTGGAATATGTGCAGCCATAGAAGAAGGGAATGTAAAATTATATCTCCTAGGCACGGATCTATCTCTTCCACTGATATCAACTAGGTCAATAACACTTCTTCTTGGTTTGGGAAAACCAAGCGCCAAGGCTCGATCACTGGGTGGGTTCAGATATGTGCCAATGACTCTCCTTTCTCCGTGTGATGAAATCTCACCAGAAGCTGAAGGGGTCTCCCTCACACGCTTGCCAAGATGGGGTAGCATCAGACTACTCAGGTTCCATGTCTTCCACGTGAACCTCAACTCCTTCCCACAATGTTTGTCTCCATAGATCCATCACACTAGTAACTTCACATCATCTAGCAATCTCCCTTTCATGCACTTCACTATACTTGAGCCGTCTCTCTTCCCTCTCCTTCTCTGTCATGATATCTACCATCTTCCTCCACCCAAGCTCCCTTACCTAGCACTTAGAATGGTTTAGTCGGCCATTGGAAAAGCCTCTAAACTCATGGTAACCATTAATATCTTCATAGCTAGGGGAATAACACGTAGAAACATTCCTCTAGGTTCTCATAGAAATTCAAACTCAGCAACCTCCGGATAAGAATACGTGGAAATGGCATACTCTAGAGTGTAACTAGTTAGTACTCCTCTCCACCAATGATCTACAGCACGGGTCCACATCAGATCTGCATCCTGCAACCTTTGGTAGTCTTCTTTGGTCCACACATGCAATCCATAATGCCAACTTGATCTAGACACATAGGCTGAAATCCATTCATATAGTTCTACTGGGAAGTAGTAGAAGAAGGTCTCGTACAAATCATGGTAGAGGTTCTCTTCTACCCATCTACGTGCATTAAACTTAGGTCCAGTGTTGAATCTCTAAGAAAATTCATCCTCCATGCTCTTGAACCACGATTCAACATTTTCCAATGTTAACCGCTCTGTCATTCCTCACTACATAGATCATGATGTATGTTATATCCCACTACAACTAAAAGAGGTCCCAAAAATGGAACCAAGATGTAGTCATTTTTACTCCCATCACAAAAGGAAGGAACCCCATACATGTCGACCTATCACCCAACAGAATCTGAGTGCTTACCCAAGGCAAGCATGGGTACCGAGTCTCTCTTTTATGTTATTTTAGTAGGGAACATCATCTATGATTAGTGTAAGATTTTAAGACATATAAGAACCATAGGGCTCAGAACAGCCTTTAGATCCTTGCAGTCAT
This sequence comes from Taxus wallichiana var. yunnanensis, assembly GCA_018340775.1. NCBI lineage: Eukaryota > Viridiplantae > Streptophyta > Pinopsida > Cupressales > Taxaceae > Taxus > Taxus wallichiana. The sequence goes on along the minus strand of CM031244.1, from coordinate 87,094,126 downwards.
TTCTAACTGAGTGTTTTAACAGAATCTAGAACATGCATTATGACAGAAAGAATTATACAAGCATTCATTCATAGCATGAAAGGAAAGAGAACTTATAAGAGAGAAAATATGCATTATAACCATTGATTTCACGTATATATTATATCGGTAACCTCATTACATTCATTGATTCATTACAGAGTGTCACAGAGAGCAAACCACAGTCATGCATATCACTGGACTTGTGTAACTAAGCTATCAAAAGAAAAATTACAACTCCATACCCAAGACATTCTCTCCTAGATGCAATTATCCATTAACAGAGTCCTCGCAAAGCATCTCTGCAGAGCTCCGCTCACTCTCTAGATCTATATTCCAATTCCCACTCTCTCTAACCTGCTATATCTCAAACTTGTATATATTTTACTCCGTAGGCACTTGTATTTATAATTCTCCTACACTGCCAACTCACCTTCCAGTATCCTCAAATCTGGTGCCAAGTGTTGAATGTGGTCCATGTGAGCATGCTTCTCCAGGCCTGAGATTTCCACTTTATCTCATGATGTTCTTCTAGAAGATTCCATCCAAGGCATGCTCTTTCCTGGGCCAGCCTATCACCAGGCTAGCATCTTATCCACATGCAACCGATCACGCTTTTCACGTGTTTTCCTTGGGTGCTCAAATTGACTAAGTTCGAGCCTCCTTTTCATGCATCACACGTACTATGTGCTTTCTTAAACCTTTCTCTTGTGTGCTTTTTCCTTGCGCACCTTTTCATAACTGGGACCCTACGTGCCTATGCACCTTCATACTTGGTTAAGATTACAGTGTCTAACACAAAAATAAATAGATGATAAACCAAAAGAAGTGGCATGCCGTATTTGGAAAGGACCATAATTGTCATATCCCTAGACTTATTGTATGTAAGTTACTAGATACACTACATGAGTGATGGGTCTAGAGTTGAAAGAAGTTATGTGATCACAATGTGTAGAATACACACCACGTCCCTTGAGTTGATTTAGGAGATAATAAACAAAAGGTAAGGTGGAAGAGTTTGTTTAGTGTAACCTTGTTGTGAGATAATATGCCCCTTCTACAAGATACCCAAAACCAGAATAGGCAAGTCCATGACCAAAAGTTTGTACTTTTCTTGATTTTTTATTTTATTTTTTCGTTTTGCATGTATAGATTGATCGATGCGGGAAGTCTATATTGGGATAAATAGTAATGTCTCCTTGAGGTCTTCATGAACCTAATCGATGTAGGAAGTTCCGAACTATTTTATTTGAGAGATAAATACTAGTCTTCTTTTTATTAGATAGACTAGGTACAATAGGTGGCTAGATTTTTATAGTTGTCCTTCAAGGGAGTAGTCTACTTATAGCAGCATGAGAGAGAGGTAGATGTCATTTTGAGGGAATCATCTATTTGTAATAAGTTTGACTCAAGGAGTAGAATTTTTGTTATCCCATATATTTTTGTATCAATTTGAACTTGAAGTCATGGACAAGACTATAAACGAGTAAGGCTTATTTTATGAAGGAAAATCCAAAACATGAAAAGGTTAGATATAAAAGAGGGGTTTCAAGTGAAAATGATAATGGGATTCCATCCTGAAAAGGATAAAAGTATCCATGAGAATCATGCCATGAGTAGAGCCATGGTACTCATATTTAAGATAAGGCTGAATGGTGATGGATAATCACATAATTCTATTCAAGTCATTGGTCCTCAAAAAAGTATGTGGAAGGAGAGGTTTTCTCAAGGAAAATCCTATAAGAGACATAAAGTGATGTATTACTTTATTCAACAATAGAATGGGTAAATATGTAAGGCATTGAGAGGCTCAAGTTTTGGTTTACCTTCAAGAGAAGATAAATGATAATTTCCTTATCCATAGGTATGGGTGATAATATAGGTTCCAATCTAGTTAGGAGCAAACTTACCTTGTTTACTTTTCTCCACTTTGGTTACATGTTGGTTTTCCTTTAGAATAAGGTCACAAATATTGAAGGTTATTTCTTGAGCACGTTTTTCGTAGGCACGATTGATGCATTTTTTCTACATTTGGAGATGGTCTAGAGCATTTAGACAGAATTTTTCCAATAGCTGAAGTTGTGCCAAACATTCTTAGCAAAAATCTTCATCAAAGAGCATATATTTAAGTGATATACAAAGAGATGGAATTTGGACTTCAAGAGGTAGGAAAACCTTTGTACTATAGACCAAAGAGAAAGGTGTGGCATTGGTAGAAGTGTGAATGCTGGTACAATAAGCCCATAAGGTGAAAGGAATGTGCGTGTGCCAATCCTTACAGTGTCATTAACAAATTTCATAAGAATTTTGTTGAGGGTTTTGTTAGATGATTCAGCTTGGCCATTTGATTATGGGTAATAGGGTGAAGAGAAACTGAGTTGAATGCCAAAGTTATCACACTTTGTTTATGGAGGGTTTTATTTGTTATTTGTTTTCCATTTTCAAAGTGATGAAGCGATGAGGAACACCAAAGTGAAAAATGATGTGGTGGATGATGAATTCAACTATCTTCTTAGCTTTGGTAGAAATGAGAGGGATGGCCTCTACCTATTTAGTGTAATATTTAGTTTTTGTGATGATTCAGCTATGACATTGAGAAGAATGAGGGTTAATCTCTCGATGAAATCTAAACCCCATTTAGAGAAGGGCCAAAAATCTATAGCAACTTGCAATGCATGACTAGGGGTATGGTGAAGGTTAGGATACTACTGACACTTCACACAACATTTGATGTAGTCATAGCAGTCTTGGTTAAGGGTTGGCTAGTAATAGTCAAGGCGAAGGATATGTTTTGCGATAGTGAGGCCACTAAAATGTCCCCCACAAATCCCATCATGAATTTATTTGATATTCTATGGGATTTTAGAGCTGTTAGGCATCGTAGTAGGATACCTTCAAAGCCACATTTATAGAGAATACCCCCCATGATGACGTAATGAGAGACACTTTTAGGAAGGCTCGTCATCCATTACGAGTGAGATCTAGAGGAAGAATTGAAAGGGAGAGGTAGTCAATGAACTGCTTATACCAAATGTCTCATGGGTCGATTTTAGTGTGTCCCACAAAATTTATGCCATGGATAATATAATACGGTGACTGCAACTATTGTATTCTCGACAAAGATTTTGGATTCCGAAGGTGAGGCGGTATTTGGGAAGCAAGACAAGACATGTTGTTCGTAAATTTGTTAGTAGTTTGAATGTTTAAATGGTCAAACATGGTCAAAAGTATGTCAACGTGATGTTTATACTTTTGAATCACTTCATTATGGAACCGGTACAAACCATTGACTTGGTTCACAATCGGTTGAGAGTCACCAAAGAAATTAATGCATTTAACATCTAAGGAAATGATAGTCTTAAGACATAGTACTAGAGCTTCATACTCGTTGATGTTGTTGGTGTAGTCGAAGTTGATTTTGAAGGATAAACGTATATGCTCACCATCAAGAGGATTGAGAATCACCCTTGCACTACCCCCACATTAACATTTAGAACCATCGAATAATAATGTCATTTGGTATCGATGTCATCCAAAGAAAGAGTGACAATGGATTCATCACAAAAATCAAAGTTATGATATTGATTTCCGGGAAGAGGAGTGTTTTCAAGTTGATCTGCAATGGTTTGTCCCTTGATAGACTTTTGATGAATGAATTTCAAGGCTAGGTCTACAACAAGCATGATTCAATGTGTGGTGCGTTGGTGTTGATAAGGTTTAGCATATATGTCTGCAGAGGTTTGGTGTTGGTGATGATGAAATTTTTATGGTTAAGTAGGTAGTGATGAATTTTGTGGCCACGAAGACCAAGGCTGGGCAAAGCTTTTTAGCATGAGTATAACTAGTCTCATAGTCTAAAAGAGTATGAATTATGTAATAAACCAATTACTCCATGTGTTGCCCATCGCGATGAGTGAGCATGACACCCATTGAATAGTCAGTGGCATAAATGTAGAGGTAAAAAGGTTTTTCATCTTTAGGTGAGATGATCATGGGTGGCTAAAGAAGTTATTTTTTCAACACTTCAAAGGCTTTGTGGCATTCATCGTTCCAATTGAAGTAAACATCCTTTTTAAGAAGATGATGAAAATGGTGACATTGGTCAAAAATTTGGGAAATAAAGCATCGAATGGATTGTAATTTACCTTGAAAACTACAAAGTTTTTGAAGTTTAGTATGTGGAGGCATCTTGAGAATAGACTTGATTTTGGCGGGATCAACTTCAATGCCCCGTAAAGAGACGATAAAACCAAGGAGTTTTACGGAGATAACAATAAAGACGCACTTCTTTGGTTGAAGTTGAACATAGTATTAGATGATAAGATCAAAGATGACTTTAAGAATGGAGAGGTATTTAGCATGACTTTTGGATTAATCGAGAAGTTCATTGAAATAATCCTCCAATATGTCATACATTATATCATGGAGCATATACGTCATAGTGCGCTGATAGGTGGTGCTAGCATTTTTCAAGACAATGGGCATGACATGACAACATAAGGTCCCAAGGGGAAATGAAGGTAGTTTTATATTGACTTGCCGGCATGAGTAATATTTATAACCCCAGAATCCATCCATAAGAGATAGCATCTCATGGCCAGCTATAAGATCAAGGATTTGGTCACTGCTAGAAAGAGGAAAGTATCCTTAGGGTAGGCAAGGTTAAGGTTGTGGGAGTATGTGTAGATGAGGAGTCCCCCTGTCACTTTAGTGATAAGAACAATGTTATAAATCCATTATGGATAGTCAATGGGTATAATGAAGTAAATAGAAAGAAGGAGCTAGAATTCCTCTTTCACAAGAAGGGCAATGCATGGATTTATTTTTCATAGCTTCAATTTCATAGGTATGGTTTCATGGATAGTCACAATATTGTGGACCATGATATTAGGGTCAATACCAGGCATATTAGCATAAGACCAAGAAAAATCATTGTTATGATCTCAAAGGAAAGAGGTGAAGGCTTCATGTTCGGTAGAATCTAAATATTGGCCTATCTTTATAATTCGAGGGTCGTCCTGAGTGTGAATTTTGATCTCTATGGTTGATTCATTTAGCATGGTTTATGTCTCAGAAGGTAACAATCGATGAATGTAAGAATCTTTTGCACCTAAATAGGTGAGAATAGAATCATCATCCTAACATTGAACGACATTGATAGAAGGTGTTTCATCATCCATCATGTTAGGATAAAGAAGAGGAAGGGAATAGGGTTCCTCTCTATCACAATGATAGGTCACTAGTCCCAAAGAAACTGTATTCACGAAAAAAAGTTAGGAGGGATGGATTCTAGATCCATGGACTCCATGGGTGAAGATGGTGTGGTAGGTGAGTTAGGTGGGGAAGGATTATCTTTCTCTACGAGGTCAATTTTATCCTTCTTATGAGTAGTTGGTATGTAAAATATGATACCACAATGGTCTTTGTGTTTTTGCGTGGTGCAAGGTATGATTGTGTGATGGCCTTACTCATAAATACCAAATCTAATGCCTTTCCAAGAACATTGATTAAGGAAAGTGTGGGTGAAAGCGGTGGTTGGTGAAGTATTGGATGTCGATGAGAAATACTAGGTTTGGGTAGGTGGTTCGGGAGATAAAGAAGAGGTTTCAAGTCCCCCATATGTCAATTTAGATCAAACGTTGGGAGGACCACATGGAAAAACCTCTCCAATGTGACTTGATCATAATGTGGGTGCTTTTGAAGGCTTCCATAATCCCGAGGAGTAATGAAAGTGTTTATGTTATATAGGTAGTACTCCCCAAGGAAAGGTGTTGAAAAACACTTACCAAGGGATTAGAAGTTGTGACTTGAGTAGTGGGGATGGATGCGCTACTCGAAGCTGCGAAGGTGGGGTATTAGTTGATGGTAAAATAGGTGGGTTGTTAGATGGGCTAAAAGTGGAATATATGGAAATGGAGGGGATATATGGGTTAACTCTGGAAGATGTCATGGCGAAGTAGTAGTTGAGGCAAGTAGAAGATGTAGTGGTAAATAAGGTAGATAAGGTAGCAAAAGATGATGAAGCGGTGGGGGTGGTAGATACCTTGGTGGAATAAGGACATCATTTGGTTGATAAAGCATGTTGTAGGTTTTAAAAGGGGAAGGATCTGCCTTAATGGTGTAGGGGTGCCCTTCATACTCAAATTTTACACAATGGTGAAGGGTTGAAGGTACACACTCCATGGTGTGAATCCACGATTGGCCAAGCAAGTTATATTGAGACTCCCCCTCAAGAACATATAATAGTTAAAGATCGGTGTGGGGACCCACACGGATGTGGAGGATGACGGTGCCAAGGGTAGAAGTCAAGGCATTATTGAAAAAATCCAGCATAATGGGGTTATTATGCATGCAGTTAAGCGAGCATGTGTAATTATTCATACACATGGGAAGAAATGATATTAATGCTAGTACCTCCATCAATCATAAAGTGTCAAACAAAATTATCATTGATTTAAATGGAGATGAAGAGTACGGGATCGGGATCATTTTTTTATAGAGGAGAAATTTCTTAGTCATATAAACTAACGGTGAGAACATGAGGAGAGGTAATGGGAGTAGAAGTTTGAGGCAAAGTGGTGAGGGTGGCCACATGATGAGGGGTAAATATGGTAGCCACATGTGTAGAATCATTTGGTGGAGTGTTAATAGATTACAGGACCTCAATGACGTTCGATAATGAGACTCAGAGGTTTGAATTAGGTCGTATAAGGACATCTTCAGAGGATATTGATGAAGTTGTTTAATCATAGAGCGATGTGTGACTCCATTAAAAATAGGATAAGTCACCCCATGGATGATGACCTTGGGGCAAGTGCAGGTGGAATAGTGGGTGAAGGTGCATTTGATGGGCCACCGGTTTTCTCTTTTCCTTTTGTTTCTCCTTTTTCTTAGATTTTTATTTGAAGTGTTGATGAAAAATATAGGGTAACAGGCATAGGAGGAATACATATTCAAATGTTGGTTGATGGGTTATTGACGCGTATGACTTCCGAATCCACACTAATCGTGAGAGCTTACCTTTGGCTAGGAGGAACTACCTGTAATGAAAACAAGACCACCGAAGGAATTAAATAACATGGGCGTGAAGCGCCTAGTGTGAGCTAGATCTAGGAAGTATGATACTTCCTAGATGGCTGTCAGTCCACTATTTTAAACAATTCAATGTTGTAAAAAAATTAAATCCTATTGTTATTTTAAAATGATTTAGGTATCTCACTTAAAAACACAATAAGAAATAAATCTAATCTAATAGGCTAAGCTAGAATAGAATCCAAAGGTCAAATGATTGGTTTTGGGTCTCTGTAGGTTTGATAAAGGTCTCGGGTAGGTCACAGGTGGATGAGGGTAAGATAAAATTAGGTGGGTAAGTCTCTATTTAGGGCTATGTGGGCAAACACAGAGACCGGTGTCGGTAGGGTGACCTACGATGGTTAGGTATAACTAAAGGTGTCGATTCTTGTGAGATGTGGAAATATCACAGAATGGGCTTTTGGTCTCTTTTTTATTGCACAAAGGACTTTGTTTGGTCGAGACAAGGTATTGCGTGAATGGAATAGGCTTTTGTGAGGTTTTAATGGGTATATTGAGGTGAAAATGTGGAGAAGGGCAATAGGGAGCAATATAAACAATGGATGATAAAATGATGATGAAATGAAATAACCAGAAAGTATGATGATATACTTACATGGATTTCATTCCTAAAGGCCTATGTGTGAGGGATGGAGGTGTTGATGATGGGTTTGAAGGTCACAAGTGATCACCAACTAAAGAAAATATTTTGCATGGGTTGTATGTACACTCTTCTTTATTTGGATAGATCAGATCGTGGATGGGATGAGTTGTGTAGGAGAAGATGCTCAATCTCCTTCCTTGGATGTGATTTTTCACAGAATTTTCTCTTTGAAGATGGGTTATCTCTCCGAGATGTGTTCTTTCTCGTCAAATTTTTCCCAAAAGTTTTTCCCAACTACTAAGTTCCAACCTTGAAAAAAGGTTGGTTTGGGTTAAAAGGGTAACCGACGATAGTTCCATCTTAACCGATGATGGTTAGGGGGTAACCGATGTCGGTCAAGGTGGGATTTCCTAGGTTTACTAAACTTAGGGAGATCCTCCTAATTTTCTTGGATCTTATGTCGTTATCCTACGTATTAGACTAGGAGCTTCTTGTGAGCATGCGGGAATGTGGTTAGAGGGAATGTAGGCATTGATTTTTAGGGTTTGGGTAAGTCTTAGTTAGTTATGGTAACTTGCTAAGAATAGGTCTTAGGTTGAGTTGGATTAGTGAGGTGTCGAAGTGAATCAGTATGTGTGGATATTATTTAAATAATAAATATAGTGAGGATAATGCATTAATTTAATTTAATTAATATTAGTGGGGTGAAGAGGGTCATGGCTAGGTAAATGTAATAAAAGGTGCTTATATGTCGAGGGAAAAAAGGGGAGTGTGACCTAATTTTAGTGTCTACATTTTTCCCCTTTTTGTTACGCAGCTTGTATTGGTAAGCGATGCTAACAAAAAATGAGATGTGGTTGCCCCATGTGTGGGTGAAGGTGATCCCCTCAAAGCGAGAACCGATGAGGTAGCAGTCAAGCAAAGTGAGTGGTTTGATAAAAGGTAAATGGGAGAAAAAGGCAAGTGGGTACAAGGAAAAAAGTGTGAAAGGTCTACGCAGCAATCTAGGTAATGGGTCGAGGTCACACAGTGTAGCAACAAATCAAATGCACACACATGTATAAACTGCAGCATGCTACTTGGGTTGAAGAACAGAAAATTCTACATCGTCTAAGGTTGATAGGTTTATCCAAACAAGGTTGAAGTGAATCCGCATATCAAGGTATAGGATATGGTCGAGAGACACAATGTAGGTTAGGTGCAGGAATGTTTAGGTATGTTCCAAAGACACCAAAGGTAGGGTCGGGATAAACGGTCACGGCAATAGGCTAGGTAAGGTCGTTAGGTCAATCAACATAGGTAACAGTGCTGCAAGGTATAGCAAACACATGAGCTAAAAGGTCACTAACGATGGTATAGGTCCAAATATTTAGGTCGCGGCATGGATAATGCCAAGGTAGGGGTAAAATAAGGAGTCCCCAAAGGAAGATAGATAGAGGTAGGAAGTGACGATGTCAGGAAATGTAAGGTAATGGGTTGGGTAAAGGTTGGATGGGGTAAAGGAACAAGGTAAAGTGTGGGGTAAAATGGAAAAGTATGGCAATGTGCAAAGAGTTAGGTTGATCGATGGAGGTCATGTATAACCAACATCGGTATAGGAAAATTGATGACAATGAGGTAGGCACGAGACCGATCTCGGTTTAGGGAACCGACGCGTCGGTTAGGTCGGGTTTTGTATAAAAACAAAAAAATCCATGTTTTTATTACTCATTTGTGATTTGTGAAGTGAAGAAATGGCAAAAAGAGAGAAAAGTGTTCAAATAAAATGGGACAAAGTGAGTCGGGCAAAGTGCGATTTGACGGTGGTTGGGTTGGTGAGTAGTGGGTCCATGGGATCAAGGCGAGAGAGAGTTGATTGGTCGAGGTGCGCAGGTAGATATGCGAGAATGGTAGAGGTTGGAGAGGGCTCGGGTAGACCAATGGCACAAGCGGTGGCCAAACGTGCCACCGAGATGGTGACAAAGACAACGAGGTAAGAGCCAAACTCTATACTATTATTAGATAGATTAGAGGTTGTAATAGTTGTTATTTGTAGGATTTTGTGGGTGGGTAAAATTGAAATGTGGGTATGGGGGAAAAAATGGGAAAAAAAGAGGGGGAGGGTAGGAAATTGGATAGGTGGGGTGGGTAGGGATTTTGGGGTAGTGTAGGTCATTATAGGTGGGGTAAAAGGGACAGGTGTGAGGGTTTACAAAAAGGGGGTTTGGGAAGTCACGATTTTTCTCGCGACAATGACCAAAGATCACCAAGGTTGGCAAGCATCGATCGGGTACAATCAGATCGATTACCTAACGGTGGACTCGATGTTGGTTACTGGGTAACCGTGGTCGGTATTGTTGAACCGATATCACTCACTAAATAGGTGACCAATGTTGGTTAAAGGGTGATCAGAATCGATTAGGATGAACCAAAGACCTGGGGATTTTAGGCACAAGGGTCCAAACGTTATGTAGGTTAGGTGGTTGAGGTTGATAGGGTAAAAATAGGGTGGTGGTTAATGATAATTGGTGAATATGGCATGGTAAATGTAGATTAATGTTGTGTTTTGGATTGGATGCAGGGGAGATTGCAATTACACATGTAGGACGGTGGTTTCACCACTGCTGGTGACATTACATGGCTTAGTGAGCCCTGTGGATCTATAGCACATGGAGGCAGTGGGCTTGAGTTGTATTCGGCACTACCAACATGCTATTTGGTAGCCTAGTTTGATGGTTGTGCTCATCGATAGATGGGATTCTGTGACCAACATGTTCCACCTTTCGACGGGTGAGATGACTATCACCCTGGAGGACGTGTTTTGGATTTTGAGGTTACCCATATTGGGGTTCTAGGTGTACTCTATCTCTTCCGAGGCCTCAGAGGAGTTGATCAAGACCGTATTTGGTCAAGGGGCGACATAAGTGAGATTCCATAGTGCCAGTTTGAGCTATGGCGAGATGTACCTAGCCTTGCCTTCATGTTGATAAGTCAAAGGCCCCAAGGAAATGGTGTTTATGAAAAAAAAAAGTTAGGGGGGATAGATTCAAGATCCATCAACTCTGTCGGTGAGGGTGGTGATGAAGGTGGAGTGGGTGAAGGTGGTGATGACGATGAAGGTGGAGGAGGGCTAGGGTCTTCAATGAGTTCAATGTGGGCCTATTTAGTAGAAGGTTTGGGGAAGACGATACCACTACGCTTGTTATGTTTACGAGTGGTACATGAAATAATGGTATGGTGGCCTTGCTCGTAAAATCCAAAACCAAAACCATTCCATGCACAATGGTGCAGGAAGGTGTGGGTGAAACGACGATTGGTAAGTGATTGGAAGTCAGTGGAAAATGGGTGGGGTTGTGATGGTGGTTCAGGTGTGTAAGTGGTAGTATCAAGTCCCCCATAGGTGAGACTAGTACGAAGATGAGGAGGACCATAAAGAAGGTATTCTCCTATACGGTGATCATAGTGGGGGTGTTGGTGAAGGCTTCCATACTCATGCAGAGTAAGGAATGTGTTGACACTATATAGATGGTACTCCCCCAGAGTGAGGCATTAAAAAACACCTTCCAAGGGATCAGTGGTTGGTATGTAGGTAGCTAGAATGGATGATGCATCGGAGGTGGAGCTAATAGATTGGGAAGCTAATGGGTCAGCCATGGAAGTTATGGTAGTGGTAGGAATGGAGGAGGTATGTGCGGTGAAAGCAATGGTGGTACTGGTAGGTGGAGGTGTAGGTGAAGTGGTAGTGGTTATAGAGGTAGGCGGCGTGATGTAGACAACAGCCACATGTATGAGCACATCATTGGGTCGGTAAAGCATGTTATAGGTTTTGAAAGGTGATGGGTCAGTTTGGAAACGTATAAGTGTGTTCTTCATGTTCAAACTTTACACAACGATGCAAAGTGGAAGGAACACAACCCATGACACGGATCCGTGGTCTACCAAGCAACAAGTTATAAATTCCCCTCTAAAACATAAAAAAATTGAACAAAGTGTGGGGCCCATGCAAACATGAAGAATTATAGTGCCTAGTGTGGAGGTGATAGCATCGTTGAATAGACACAACATGACCAGATGTTTATGCATGCAATTGTGTGTATGTGCATTTGAGCAAATACATGGGATGAAATGATTTTAATGTTAGCACCTCCATCAATCATCACATGACATACCCGTATGTCATCAATGTGGATAGAGATGAAGAGGGTTGGGTCCGGGTCATCATTTTGGTGATGTGTGATCTCCTCCTCCGAGAAGCTAAGGGAGGCCACTTGGTGAACAAGGTGAGGTGAGGATGAAGGTGGTAATTTGGTGAGATAGGCTATATGATGGGGTGTGATAATGGAGGATACAGTGTAGGGTCATTGGGTAAAACCTCAATAGATTGAAGAACCTCCATGAGGGCTTGAAGATGGGATTTCGAGGTTTGGATAAGGTCATATAAGGACATTTTGAGAGGAGATTGGTGTAATTGTTTGAGCATAGTGCGATGTGTGATGTCATTATAAATGGGGTATGTGGGACTATGGATAGTTATTTTAGGTATGGGTGTAGATGGTATGTTGGGTATAGGAATGGTTTGTGGGTCGCTTGCCTTTTCTTTGCCCTTCGTGGCGTGCATGTACATTGACGTGTATCATGTTGATTTGAGGGAAGTTGGTAAATGGAGAATGTGTAGGATGAGTGGTATAATGACATGAAGGGAAAAAACCTATCGGAGGAGAAAAACCCTGTGAGGTCAGCTGGGCATAACGACATTTGGGTGGTGGTGTGGCAAGTTCTCTAATGCGAACCATGTTAATTTCAAATTTTGGGTGTGGCTCTAGGAGCTGTGAGGGTGGAGGTTGTGGTTGTTGAGTGGGTAGTGTGGGAATGGGTGTTGGTGAAGTAGGATCTTCGTCGAGAAGGCCATCGTCATCAATTTGGTTTCTAGTGTACACAATTGGATAAGGACGGTTTTCAAGACCCTTCAAGTCTCCACATCATGCCCTGGCACACGATGGTATGCACAAATTTTAGTATCATCAAACCCTTTTGGCTTGGGTTTGAGGGGGTCGTAAGGTCTGAGTGGAGGTAATGTGATAATAGAGATCTCGAGGAGGTTGGTAAAAATTTTGGCATAGGACCATGCCAATGGATCACAATTGGATGTGAATGTTGGTTTGGGTGTAGGTGTGGTTGGTTTTGGGGAATTGTGTTTGGAAGAGTAGGAACGAGTCAAGCTATGGGTTTAGGTATCGATGTGGTTTGAGGTATCGGTTAGTTTCGTTTGGGTAGGGGTATAGTAGATGTATGGGTAGGAGGGTGTGGGGTTGTTTTGACTACCTTATTGTGGGGTAGTGGGGTTTTGTTTTTGGATTGCACCTTCTTAGGTAAAGGTGATGTGGGTGTATGAGGTCTAGAAGGAAAAGTAGATGGAGGAAGAGGGTGAGTTATCCATGAGGATAACGGGGGTGTTGTGAAGGTAGATGATGTGGGTTGTACTTGGGGTGTGAGGGACAATGACTAAAGTGTAGTGGGTAGTGAAGCAATAGCTGAAGGTATTGGAGGTATTGGTGGTAAGGAGACTGCAAGTGTGGGTATAAGTCATGTTGTGTGCCTAGGTAGGTTAGAGGTTTGTGAGGAAGGAATGGGTTGTTGTATTATTGGTTTATGGATGGGTGAAGGGTGCTTGACCATGTTGGGCTGCCGAGGTCTCAAGGCGAGCATGCATGTAACAAGTGCGGGTGTGATTGGTGTGGTTAGGGTATGAGGTTGATGAGTTTGTTTCTTTGGTTTGGGTTTCAGAATAGGTGTGGTATTAACGTTGGAGGGTGTAGCTAAATCTAGTTTAATAGGTGGATGAGTAAGGTTGGTGGTCGGGTGGTATCGGTGAGGGATCTATGCATCTATGTTGAGACAGGAGTAAGAGGCACCCCCATATTAAATCCCTATCCACATAATCTAAGTGATTTTCCAAACGTGAGAATGACACATCCATGTGTGTGGAGTTGGTGAGGACCTAATGGCAATTCTTGTGAAATATATCTTAGAGATGGGGAATTGGCCAGCTTCAGCTTCCGTGGGTAAGAGAGCTGAAAGTAGGTTGGTTGGATTTTGGGTAGCTGATGGAGAATGCTCGCCAAGAGGTAAAGGTATCTCAACTGGGTCTATGATGGGTGGAGGAGATGATGGGAACTCCTCTATAAATGGAGGAAAAAATAGGTTCTCCTCTATGGGTGGAGGAGGTAATGAATGCTCCTCTGTGGGTGGAGGAGGAAATGGGTGCTCCTTTGTGGGTGGAGGAGGTACTTTAGGTAAATATTCTCTAAGTGGTGAAGCTAGGGGTGAGATGGTCTCAATGTTAGTGGAAGACCCCTCCGTAGGTGATGCAGGAGATGAAAGGTGTTCCTATGTTGGGGAAGGAACAATGGAGGTTGGTTCCAATGTGGAAGGAGGATTTTGGGCTAGGATTTCCTCTATAGAAGGGATGTGAGGTAATTGAGAGGTGACAGGTACCTCATTAAAGATAGTGTGAACCTCATGGGTATGGGTATCATGAGTGGATGTCTCACCGATTTGATTGGATGAAGGGGCATGGTTGGGAAATGGTTTTTTGAATATTTTTAGATTTTGGTTGGGGGTGGCATTAGGATTATCCACATTTAACTCACCTTTCTCAAGCATTTCTTGGACAATATTATTGAAAGTTATGTAGTTTCCATCACTATGACGCTTTACTCGATGATAGTTACAAAAATCAGGCTCTTTATACCATGTAGGCATGGGGTGAGTAGGGTCAAAACTAGTGTGTGGTTTTATGGGTGGAAAGGTGATGGATCTAACTTTAATAAGATTTTCTAAAATAGGAAAGTAAGGTTCCCCAATTGGGGTATATTTTTGTTGCTCTTGTCTGAATCGAAAAGTCTGGACATGTGAGAGATTAGATGAGGGTGTAGCCTAATTCGATAGATGAGCTAGGCCGGCCTTGAGTACCACTATGTTAGTGGTGCCCTTAGCTTTTGAATAATTTGTTTGTGGTCTAGAAGAGGAAGAATTATCATTCAAATTGAATGCTGAATTCTTATTGCATAGTTGGATTTTCTTCTCTTCGATGGCCTGAATCTCTAACTTTCGTGCCATAGTGAATGCCTCATCGAATGTTCAGAAGGTTTGGACTTGTAAAGTTGGGGAGATATGTCTAGGACAAGCTCATGTGACGAGCTCAATGAGTTCGGTTTGTGGCAGTTGGAAGCTAAGTTGATTGATCGAGGCTACACCAACGAGTGAAAAATCGTGATAGATTCATCCTCATACTGTCGTGTGGAATATAGATCAGTCATGGTAACCTTCTTGACAATATTGATAGAGAAATTATCCAAGAAGGTTTGGGATACCTAATTGAATGAGAATATAGAGTGTTTAGGTAACCCACTATACCAATCTAATGCAGGTCCAGTGAGGGACATGGGAAAACTTCTCAAAAGCAAAGTATCATCATGAGCGATTAGATAACTCCCATGTTTGAACGACTACAAATGTTGTTAGGGTCTTCTTTTCTATAAAAGTGATTGAATTTAGGCATTTCCCAATGCACAGGGTATGAACAGATATGAATGGATGGGTGAATAGGCTCGTTACAAATATTGTCGTAGGTGAGAGTGTTGTGGGAGCCAGAAACCGATGCCTCCAATGTCTGCATCTTGTCCAACATCAATTTAATTAGATCATTGGTGGGTTGTGATGATTGGATGCCTCATGTAGTGTGAGGAGGTTGGTTTTGGGCATATAATGGGGGTGGCACTCTAGTGTATGGGGCTGCCATGTAAGGTGGTGGAGAAGAAGGAAGTGAAATAGGGGGTACGTACCCAGAATGAATAATGGATGAAACAAGAGGTTGTTGGTAGTATGTATATGGGGGTGGAAGGGTCATGGTAACCCTAGTGGCAATAGGGGCTAATGATTGTGGAATGGAAAGAACCACATTCTGAAATGGGGTAGGGGTCACCGATACTGGAGGTGGGAATGTAGCTACAAGTATGTATGAGACAGTAGGGGTGGATGAGGTTGTGTTTGGGGTAGTCATCGAGGGTATGGTGGATGTGATGGGTGCCACAGAGATAATGTATTACCTGACAGTCATAGTGGGTAAAGAACCTAACTATGCGAAATGATGAATGGGAGTAAGGTGGATGTGGGTAGCATGGAGCCGGATGGGGTTGATGAGGGAGTAGGTGTGAGAGTCGGGGGGATAGATACGGGCATGTCATATATCAACTAACCCGAGGCATCTTGAGTGGATGAGTGAGAAATGTAAAATTGCAAGGTGGAAAGGTTCTGGTCAAGGAGTTGTGGGAACTCCTCATCTCCTGTAGCGATAGTAGTAGGCTAGATGGGATCCATGGCTGGTGATAAAATAGAAGGTGGTGAAGGACTAGGTGGGAGTGGTTGACAACCGGCATGAAATAAAAAGGGCACTTGCTTGCCTTCGGTCAGCACCATGTGAACTAGTATTGATCAGTAGGGCTTGCTTCTCTATAAATGATACTGAGAGAATAAGTAGGCACAAGCAAATCTGGTGATAAAAATGGATGAAATAACAAATGATGGCTAGAATGTGAAATAGGCTAATCGCCGCCGATTAGGGAAAATTGACGTCGGTCGGGGTAACCACCGCCGGTCACTGTAGAAAATGGATAGTAAGTAAACAACGAGGCAGAAGGTAAAATATGACAGGTATGCCAAACTGGAGATTTATAAAACGTCAATGGGAAAAATTATAGTGACAGAGACTATGAAAAGTGGAAGAAAGTGAAGTAATATGTCCTTTTGAGTAGATTAGCAAAAGGACCTAGAACCGACGTTGGTTGGGTATAACCGATGGCGGTCGAGGTAATAGACGATGGTTACTGTGAAATTGAAAAAGTGAAGAAAGAAAGTGGTTGTGAATTAAAATTTGATGTAGAATCAGACCCAAAATTTTGGGAATGATGATGATATGGCCCAGGAACACTCAGGTGAAGATGGGATACACCATCTATGATGAGGAGTGTGTAAGGATGAACAAGTAAGTGATGAACGTGATCCTCACCTCAAAACGCAAGCCAAGAAAAAACACTAAGAAAATACAATCATAGGAGTGTCATTTCTATTATGTTTTTTTAGCTTATGTTATTTAAGGACTGACACATGAATTGTGAAATAGATTTTTTGGTGAGGATGGCTTCCTACAAAGAAGGAGATCTAAAAGGTGAGGTTTCAGGTATGTTATGGTGGGGTGGGCTTGCTGCTCAAGTATGACTTGACAGAGCAGCGATCCGGTGCCCACTCTGCCGTGATCATGTGATCACCTATAGCTTCTTCCATGAAGGATGTTGTTTAAGTATGTATGTATTTTGAGTTTTTTGTGTGGTTTGGTAAGACTCAAAGAAAGAGAAAAGAATAGAAGTTCTTTTCTACGATTCGTTTTGTCAACCATCGGCTAGTAATGACTTCCAAAGATATAGGTTTCCCTCAATTAATGTGAGCTAATGTAAATCGAATGGAATGCACTTGTTTTAAAACCTAAATCAAAATGTGAAATTGCATGACACAATAAGATGAAGAGGAAGAGGGATGCTCTTTTCTCAGAACATTCCCATTTTAATACTTTAGAACAAGGAAATTTTTTTTTGCACGATTAATGTTCTCTGTTCTAAATACATAATTTAGAACACACATATCATAACAATCATTCTTATAATAGATAACCATATGTAGCTGTAATGACTTGGTGTACCACTGATCTATTCATTCCATGACTCGGTGAACTACCGATCTATTCATGTGTAACTTTGAGCTTGAATTTTTCTACTGAATACTTCATGTTCATGGTTCTCTTACCCTATTCCAGGTTCTGAGTGCTCTGCCCAAGGAACCTATCTAAATAATTGTTACCACTATTCATCGGCATCATGATCCTTAGACTAGGTGACATAGGACAACGCAATTAGTAGCTTGCGATACTTTGGCCAAATATTTATAACATATTGTTTGTATTACTTATTCCTTGATGGCATACTCATCAATCTAGAATACATCCTTCACCCCACTCTATTGTTATATAGAACATCTTATACTGACTTCTGTCAGTCCCCTTGTCCCAAGTTTTCACTCTGGATCAGATTAACATCATAGTTCACATTATAAAGATGCTCTTAAAGACTAGGGGTAAGTTGACATACTGGGTCAACCGAAGTTAACCCCGTGTGTCAAGGTACCCTGAGTCTCAAAGGGCTTCCTCATAACCTGACTATGGTCCTAACCAGTCCCGAAGAGAAATCTTGATCAAGTCTCAGGTGTGTAAATCTTAACAATCAATGCAGAAGGGTGTTGCCACATGTCATCTGCATTATTGTATCCTCGAGAAGATCCTAATCTTCTCAAAGGTACAACCTTGCAGTTGACATGTGTCAACATCCTACGGAACATCCTTGGAAAGATGTACATACCTCCAAGAATTTTACTTATGTTAAGTTATATTTGGGTTACAAGTCCACATAATTAGGTAGCCTTCCCTAAACCCCGAATCCAACACACTTTAAGTTACCTTTTTGTAATTAGGGTTCAGTTTTACAAAAGGGTTTTACTTAGTTAATATTGTTTCCTAGTTGTCGGTTAGTACCTAACAACCCTTTATCCAACAAAATAGGGCAACAACCATCTAAGTTTCTTCATTAATAAATTAACTAATCCAACAAAGGAAATGTAACAACCTTATAGGCTGAAACATATCAGACTTAATACCGTTAAGTCTTAGTGATTTATAACCATATATTACTTTTATAATTACTATATTACAAGAGGAGAAAGTCCTCTTCCTCTTCTAGTTACATTCTAGGACATAGTTCACTCTCAATGTTCCCTAAAAATGCAATGATCTTATTTACAATTTTTAATCACAATCACAAGTTATAAAGAATCACTAATCAAGAATGTAGTATTCAGCCATATAATTAGCTATGGCTTACTTAAGAAATTCATCAAGATTCCATTGTAAAGAACAATATGAATGCACACTCATTCATATAGATAATAAGAAGATCATCCCAACAAAATAAGTTACACAAACCACATAGGTAATATCTCACTATTTTATTCATTCATTCATTCATTCATTTCCAAACCTATACAATTACAACTTATGCACTTTGGCATACTTTATGACAATAGCCTTCAACAAAAAGGGTAACTTTCTTTCATAATGTTTGGAAATCAAATCAGAAATTCTTCATAAGAACCAATTTAGAATAGTCAATGCCTCATATCAAATTTTTCTACCTTTACCACTTACGATGACCATCTGCAAAAATTGCTAACACGGGTCAGTTCAATGAACTGAGCATGATAAGCACTAATCCTTAAAACAATTGCATTCCACTAATTGTTTCCATTAAACAATCTTGTTATAATGACATCAATTACTTCATACCTTCTATTTAAAGTGAAGCCAATATAAGAGTCCTAGTACATTGTTAAAAACAAAATGGACAGAAGGAATAACCTATTCTGCCTATCCTAAATTTAAAGTATAATTGAATCCAACAATTACTTCACAATCCCAAATCATGATACACTCTGGGTTTTCTTTCTACCAATTACAATACGACTTTATACCATAACTCAAATTATAGGCATAATTTCAACTTAATCTATTTCAGATGATTCATCTTATACAAGAAAATAAGAAGGAACATTCTGTATCTTAAGTACCTAACCATCTGAAAAAGCTGAAAACAATGTATATCATGTTTTGATTAACTCTTATTTAAAAACTAAACCATTTAAGGTATTCATCCAACAAGTTCATATACAAGCAATTTGAGCAAAAGAATGGATTACTACCACTTGCAAGTCCACCTAACAAGCTGTCCTTAACCTTATTATACTAATTTTCAATCAATGATAAGTATGCAAAACATTAACTATTGGATTCCATTTTTGCAAGAGGATAACAAACAAGTAATTCTAAAACAAGATCTTAACACTGCTATGAAACAAAAGGAGTCTTCCAAGTTAAGATCTCACCTCTTACTATTTCTTTCCACTTAATTTTAACAGTCCTGTCATCCCATAACCATACTGTTGAGTTCCTTATAGAATTATAAAGAAGAGCACACTATCATTCCAAAAGAGAGTATAAAAACTTTCATATTTTTGAAACCCTTTAACAATTTTCCTTTTCAACTCAGAGGAAGAAAATAGAGAAAATCAAAACACTATTGTAATCGAGTTCAGAATGACATTAACTTCCAAGAAGTAATATACATTCTTTAGTCCAAACAAGGAAGGAGAAGACAAGTAGTTTAAACACTTAAGTTCACCCATTAGCTCAGGTCAGGTAGAGCCATCTTAAGGGTTTGCCAATAGATCCCTATAGGTTCTACAACTATACATCCAACAAAAGCCAATAACAATTTTTTTAACATAAAACGTTACAAACGATCAAAACTCAGACTATAATCCTGATCCAATAAAACAGTCTACATTTCATCAACTACTCAAACCATTTGAGTTTAAAGTCAAG
The DNA here is from genome assembly GCA_018340775.1 of Taxus wallichiana var. yunnanensis. Classification (NCBI taxonomy): domain Eukaryota; kingdom Viridiplantae; phylum Streptophyta; class Pinopsida; order Cupressales; family Taxaceae; genus Taxus; species Taxus wallichiana. The sequence goes on along the minus strand of CM031244.1, from coordinate 87,073,913 downwards.
TTAGGGTAACTTCACATTACCCTCATTTGCCAAATAATCAAAAACTGAATCATTCTAACCATTGCACTGTTCGGTTGCTATTTTATTTCAAGACACTAAACCAAAAATGCATATACAAGTATTAATAATCATATTCTAAATACAGATTCAACAATACCCAAAAGCCATACTATTCATATCATAGTAATGAATTATGCATTATCAGTCCGAATAAAATAGATCTTTCAGTTGCATTTAAAACATTTCAACCCTAATTCCAACTTCAAAGGGCATGTAATAACTAGACATTGATAAAACTTGTCGACATTTAAGTCGTTTTTGAAAAGAGTTTCCAACATCGTTTAACGTGGCCTTAAGAAATAGATTTCACAATCATCTCAAGGTAACATTAAACATAGTCTTATCTAACCCAAAACATTAAACATAATTTCCCATTAATGCTTTTCCAAGATTAACCACGAATTTGCCAGGGAAACAGAACTCATCCAAGTACTTTTCCTCCTGTGCATAACCGTATTCCTAATACTCATGATTAATCACAAAACCACAGCTAAACTATACACTTCCTTACTCACACAAGACTCTGCAAACTTAAGAACATTCAAACCCCTTCAAAGAGGAGGTACAGACTTAAACCTCATACAATGTTTCCAAATCACGCAACTACAACAGTCAAGTTTCATAGAGTATACCAACAATCCTACCATGAAATCAATTACCAATTTCCTTAAACATGGACTTGTTACAGTTAGATTTCTTATGGTGAAGAAAACAATGTTATTCCAATCATAACCAAAATAATAAGGAATTACCATGGTGTTTAAAACACGTAATCATTTAAAATGTTTCTTTCCATGGAGCAATTTTCTAATCTAATAAATCAGTCAGATGAGAACTTACAGCACTTCCAAACGGATAGCAAAACTCCAAGTTTAATCCATAGCAAGGAACAAAGAGTAATGAAACAGGTTTCATTCAGAACCCAAAATTTCCATGTTCAACCCAGAACCCCAAATTTACAGGAACCCATAATCATTGTTACCATCCAAGCCAAAAATGCACATATATCATCAGAACAGAGTTTTTCTAATGAAAACATTTAAAGGAAAGCAATATTTTAACAAGCTTATGGCCTATCATGCCTAATAGTGTTGCTTAAAAAGTCGAAGAATGCCTCTGGATGAGCTCGCCCTTTCTTTCTTTTTTTTTTCCACGAAAGATTAAACAACAAAATATTGCTACCTCCATGCCTTATATATTCCCCACGACATAGAAGTAAATTTGAAACTTTCAAAATTGCCATGCAACGAAGAGTAAACTGTTGGTTTGAAAACCAGTGCTCATGCAGAGTGAAAAATGGAATGCATGAAAAACAAAACAACCAAGAAAAATTCCATTTGCATGCCTTCCAAAGCAATCCAAGCTCGAGAACCCATGCAAATTAATTGCATTAAATTTCTTTCTCCCACCCATTTTCCATTGCCACCGACCGCCAAAGTTGGCGAACTCTAAATTAAAATAAACAAAAGTTTCCATTTTTAGAGATGCTGCCATGTAAGACCCCTCTTACCAAATTAACCTCCGCTAACCTTGGCAGCACTCCTGTCCTTCATCCTTATCCTTTCCTTAAATGCCATAGAAACCACCACCCAAAACTTGTGACCCTCCTTAGGTTCCTTTTCATAGCATTAGTTTAGGATAGGTTAGTGACTTAGGTTAGATCATAGGTAGATTTAATCTTAATGCCATAGGATATAACATTAGTCACCCACCTTAGTATTAGGTTTAGATAACCCTTAGGAATATCAAGCACATAGTTTAGGACTAGGTTAGATTAACTAACCTTGCAACAATAGGTTATAGCTTAGGTTTAAAACTAATAACCTTACTGATTCTAGTTTAGGTCCACTAGATAGGATAAATCAATATACAAAATTCAAACAGAATATAACATTCCTAGATTAGATTCAGGTTTTGCATCAAGTAAATTAGCTTTAGATGGAAAACTTACACATCTTACCTAGCTTAAGGTCCAGGTCCTTTCTGATGCTAAAATGACTGAAACCAGATTCGATTGCAATGATCTACTAGGATTAACCTCCGGAATCCAACAAAACTTTCCTCTACGGACATATTTTTATATGAAGGAGGTTTAAAAGAACTTATACATTCTAAGTTCAGTCAGAATTAATAATTCATGAAATTTCAATACATAATTGTTCATCCCGAATATAATTAAAACATTCCTTGGATCAATGCAACTGATCCAAGGATGAGTCATAGAGGTAGATAAGTCTACAATCTTCCAGAAATCAGATTGCACTCATATGCGAGGGATGAAAGAAAAAGAATCCAAGCATATTCCGGTTCAATCAAAGATCTTAAGAGTAGAAAAGACATAACCAAATCAAGCATGACTTCTCAAAACCAAAAGAACATATCCTCATATGGGAAAATCACATATCAACACTTTAATGCAAAGGATAAAGTAACAACAGTTCAGGGTGTTACACTTTCACTACAATGTAGAAAACATGAAGAAATGATTCTTTTTAATTACACCAAAAGAAATGTTTCCTTTAGAGCAAAATTAGAAAGAGGGGTGGATTACCAGGAAGAAAATTAGTGTGTATACTTTTTAGAAGGGAAACAAGCACACAATTTTTTCCTAAGAATGAATGAAATGCAAGGAACCCTAGATGGGTCCCACTGTTCATGCCAAAATGTTTCACCTTTTTCTTAGATTGTTTCTTTGAAGTGTTGACAAAATGATAAGGTAACTTGGGCATAAGAGGAATACCTGCTCAAATGTCATTTGATGGGTTGTTGTGTGCGTATGACTTTGAATCCACAACTGATCGTGAGAACTTCCCTTTGGCTAGGAGGAACTACCCGTAATGAAAACAAAACCACCGAAGGAATTAAATAATATGGGCGTGAACTCGCCTAAAGATGAGCTAGATCCAGAAGTATGATACTTCCTAGATGGTCACATCCACTATTTTAAACAATTCAATGTTGTAAAAAAAGTAAATCCTATTGTTATTTTGAAATGAATTAGGTATCTCACTTTAAAACACAATAAGAAATAGATCTAATCTAACAGGCTAAGCTAGAATAGAATCCAAAGGTCAAATGATTGGTTTTGGGTCTCTACAGGTCTGATAAAGGTCTCGGGTAGGTCACAAGTGGATGAGGGTAAGATAAAATTAGGTGGGTAGGTCTCTATTTAGGGCTGTATGGGTAAACACAGAGACCGGTGTCGAATAGGGGTGACAGATGGCGGTTAGGTATAACCGGTACGATTCATTGTGAGATCTAAAAATACCATGTAACAGGCTTTTGGTCACCTTTTTTATTACACAAATGACTTTGGTTGGTTGAGATGAGGTATTGGGTGATTGGAATAGGATTTTATGAGGTTTTAATGGGTATATTGAAGTGAAAATGTGGAGAAGTTCAATAGGGAGCAAGATAAACAATGGATGATAAAATGATGATGAAATGAAATAACCAGAAAGTATGATGTTGTACTTACTTGGATTTCATTCCTGAAGGCTTGTGTGTGAGGGATGGAGGTGTTGATGATGGGTTTGAAGGTTGCAAGTGATCACCAATTGAAGAAAAGCTTTTACATGGGCTACATGTACACTCTTCTTTGCTTAGATAGATCAGATCGTGGCTAGGATGGATGTGTAGGAGAAGATGCTCAATCTCCTTCCTTGGATGTGATTTTTCACAAGAATTTTCTCTCTGAAGATGTGTTATCTCTCTGAGATGTGTTCTTTCTTGTCAACTTTCTCCCAAAATTTTTGCCAACTTCCAAGTTCCAGCCTTGAGAAAAAGGTTGTTTTGGGTTAAAATGGGTAGCCGATGGCGGTTCCATCTTAACCGGCGATGGGTAGGGGTAACCGACGCGTCGATCAAGGTGGTATTTCCTAGGTTTACTAAACTTAGGAGATCCTCTTGATTTTTTTAGATCTCGTGCCGTTATCCCACCTATTAGACTGGGAGCTTCTTGTGAGCATGCAAGAATGTGGTTAGAGGGAATGTAGGCATTGATTTTTAGGGTTTGGGTAAGTCTTAGTTAGTTATGGTAACTTGCTAAGAATAGGTCTTAGGTTGAGTTGGCTTGGTGAGGTGTCTAAGTGAACTGTATGTGTGGATATTATTTAAATAATAAATATAGTGAGGATAATGCATTAATTTAATTAAATTAATTAAATTAATATTAGTGGGGTGAAGGGGGTCATGGCTAGGTAAATGTAATAAAGGGTGCTTATATGTCAAGGGACAAAAGGGAGTGTGACCTAATTTTAGTGTCTACACCTTTATCTTTTTTTTTGATCGAGTGGTTTCTTAGAACATATTTATTTCAAAGATCGTAGGAGGGAAAGAGGTTTGTGGAGATGTAGGTAAAGTCCGCTGAATATATATAGGGTTAGGTCATTTGGCGGCAAAAAGAAGGGGGAATAGAATTCTCCTCCAAGAGCTCATATTCATCAAAGAGACCATCTGAAGTACAGATTTAAAGGAGAATTTTTTTAAGGGCCTTACAACCTTTGACATCATGCCCTGATGAGTGATGATATCCGTAGATTTTAGTATCATCAAAACCTACTAGTTTGGGTTTGAGCGGGTCATAAGGCTTAATATGTGGCAATGAGATAGCAAAGGTTTCAACAACCTAGTGAGGATATTAGAATATGGATCCTACTAATGGATCACAATGAGAAGTCAAAGTTGACTTGGATGAAGGTGAGGGTGATTTCGTAGGAGAGGTATTTCGGAGGTGGTGTAGGTGTGACTACCTTTTTGGTAGGTAGTGAAGCTTTTAGTTTTGGTTTAGGTTGCATCTTCTTGGGTAAAGGTGTAAGAGGGGTGTGTGAGGTAGAAGGACATGTAGAAATAAGGGTATCCTAGAAATCCAAGGTGAGAGTGGCGGTGTTGGAAACAGTGGGGTTGTAGAAAATCAATAAGATGTAGGTAGAAGAGGTAATAAAGATTAAGGTTTTGGAAAGAGATAGGGTAAAGGTGTGGGTGCGGGTTTCGTGCCTTGTATTTGCCTTAGTGAGGAGGTAGCTTGACCAAGGTGGAAGGGTGTGGGCCTAAAATCAAAGGTAGAGGTGGAGGTTAAAGAGAAGGAATGGGAGCGACTAGGTACAAGGCTTAGTAGGTTGGGTCTTCTTCTTAGGTGTGGTAATTGGTTTTGTGACGGGGTGGTTAAGTAGACAAGTTTATTTTTTACCGCAGGATATAGTAGGCTTGGTGTTGGTAGGACCCCTAAAGAAGTGGTAGGTTTAGGTGTGGGTAAGGTTTTAGGTTTGGGTAAGGATGAAGAAGAAGGGGCTGATATAATCGTCTCGGGTGCCATAGTTTTAGTTGCCTTGAATACCTTAAGATAGGCAGTTGAGGTATCTCGGGAATAACATCTACATCCGGGTGGATACTGGGATTCAAAGGTACCCCCAGATGTGGAGTAATCAACATACTCTAATTGGTCCACCAAATGTGAGAATAGTTTTGGTTTCAAAGATGAAAACCAGTAGTAAAACCCATCCAAAATCTAAGTCTTGTGATACAGGGAAGGTTTTCACCTCTAATTCAGTAGGTAGGAGTGATGTAAGAAGGTTGACAGGATCTTGGAAGACCCTGGGAGAAGCATCACCTATAGGAAGAGGAGATAAGAGTGGATCCTCTATGGGTCGAGGAGAAGGCAAAAAAAAAGCAATTTGGACTCCTCTTTAGTTAGAAAGGTGGATAGGGTTAGCTCCTCCTTGGGTAGAGGAACATGCAAGATAGGATCATGCGGTAGGTAGAGAAATAGGTGGGGTAGGCTCCTCTGTGGGTAGAGGAGTAGGTGTGATAGGATCCTCCATGGATAGAGGAGTAGGTTTGATAGGCTCCTCTATGGGTAGAGGATTTCATGCAATAATTTCCTCGATAGATGCTACGGGAGGAAACTGGCTAGATGGAACAGGTATTGTGTTGAAAATGACATGAACCTCATGCACATTGGTGTCACTAGTAGAGGTATCTGAAGTCTAGTTTGATGAAGGGGTATGATTAGGAAAATATTTCTTAAACACACCCATATTGGCATTGGCAAGTGCATTAGGGTTTTCTAGGACGAGATCACCACTATCTAGCATTCCTTGGACAATGTTCTTGAAGGTTTTGCAATTGCCATCATTATGTCCCCTAACTTGGTGATAGTTATAAAATTCATTTTCTTTGTACCATGACAAAGTGTAGGACGAGAAGGATCAAAACTAGTGTTTGGTTTGATAGGTAGAAGGGTGATAGCTCTAGATTTTAAAATCTTTTCCAACATAGAAGAATATGGTTCTTCGATAGGAGTGTAAGCCCTCTATTCATATTTGTATTGAAATTTTTTAACAGGAGAGAGGTTGGCATGTGGTTTTGGTTTATTAGATGGATGAGAGGGGCTGGATTTGAGAACCATCATGTTAGTGGATATTTTAACCTTGGAATGGTTATTATAATGGTTGTTTGGTGGTTTAGAAGAAGAGTCGTTCGATTTGAAGTTAGCGTTCTTATTATGCAACTTAAGTTTCTCTTCTTCAAGGGCACAAATCTCCAATTTTCGAGCCATGGTGAAGGCTTCATCAAATGTGTGAAATGTTTGAACCTAGAGAGTTAGGGAAATGTGTCTAGCACATGCCCTTGTGAACAAATCTATGAGATCTTCTTGTGGTAGTTGGAAGGTGAGTTGATTGATGAGGCCCCACCATAAATGTGATATAATCTATGATAGATTTTCCCTCATATTAGAGAAGAGAGTATAATTCTATCATAGATACCTTCTTAGAGATATTTATTTAGAAGTGATCAAGGAATTTTTGGGCTAAATTGTTAAAGGATAAGATTGAGTGCCTAGGTAAATCATTGTATCAATCTAGGGTAAGTCTCGATAGAGATAAGGGAAATGTTCTAAGGAGCAAGGCATCGTTATGGGTGATCAAATAACACACATGTTTGAATGATCGTAAATGTTGTTGAGGGTCTTCCTTGCTATTAAAATGGTTGAATTTGGGTACCTCCCATTGTGTAAGATAAGGGTGAATAGGTATGGATGGGTGGATGGGTTTGTTACATATTTCATCATAAATCAGGGCATTACGAGATCCAGAAACTGAGGCCTCGATTATTTACATCTTATCCATCATCATCTTGATAATATCTATGGTAGGATTGGATTGAGGATCACCCCATGTGGTATAAGGGGGTAAATATGATGAGTAGGTCAAGGAAGGCATGCCATTATATGGTCATATTGAGTAAGCAAATTGAGATGTACGTATATAGGCATTGGCGTAAGAGGAGGGAAAATACACTAAATATGAAGTGGAGGCGAAAGGTTGTGTCTAAGGGAAGGTCTAGGTGGGAGGAACTTGTGTAAAGACCCTCGTAGTGATAAGTGGAAGAGTTTTGGGTATATGATGTAGACGTAATTGGTGGTTGTGAAGGAATAGGTACTAATGATGTGGGGTCCCCTATACTAGGAGCTATGGATGAGGATATGGCATAGGTCGAGGTGCTGGAAAAAATTGGAGTGACATACATTGAAGGTACTATAGATTTTGAAGGTGTGGCGGACGTCAAGGGTTCAATAGGTGGTGTTGATGCGGGAGTAGGTAACACTTTTGTAGCATTCACGATATGGCGTGGGGCATGGAGGTAGGCATACCAAATAGCGGTTGTCCGATGAGTTGCAGGTAGAAGAGTGGGAAAGGTAATGTTATAAGGCTATGACATTATGATTGAGGAATTTATCAAATTTATGCCTAAAATCTTGCTAACAATGAAAAAATGAACACACTCAAGAAAAACCAGAATTAACAAGTTGTGATTATTCAATGTGGAAAAGAAGAAAAATGGTGAATACATCCTCACAACTCAAATTTCAGAAGACAAGAAAGAAAGGTGACAATCGAACAAGAAAAAACTAAATAAACACATTATCTTAAGATCATATTTTTAGTGTTTAGTTGTCTTATGCCTTAAGATTGACTATGAATGAAATATAATGTTTGGATAACGAAGGTACCTAGAAAGCAATCTATGGATGGTTTTAGGTTTTATTTTGGTAAAGGATTCCTTGATATACCTTTCTGCACATGAGGTCTGACCTCTAATATGAAAAACTAGATAGAACACCAGGTGGGGCCCACCATTAAATGGTTTTTAAATCCTTGACGGATTCTTCTTGGAAGGGAATGTTTAAGAAATGTGTAAATTGTTTTAAGTGATTTGGATGAGCATGTAAACAAATGTGAACTATGCTTTATTAATCAATCACAAAATGGTCATGAACTTCATCGTATGATTGCTACTTAACTATGTGAGCTAAATATGTAGACATACAAGGATGAAATGCAAGTGTTTTAAGCCCCAAATCAAAATATGATATTTGATGTAAACAAGAGTGAATAGGAAGAAGGATGAATTTCACTAATGAAGAACTAAAGAAAAGAAGAAAGGATTCTTTTTAAATGCACCAAAATAAGTGTTTCATTTAGATCAATTAGAAAGAAGGAGTAGATTACAGAGAAGAAGATTTAATGAATAACAATTTAGAAAGGAAACACACAAGATGCAACCTATATGAATAGAAAGAAACCCACAAATGAGGGTCCCACTGGGCGTGCCAAAAATTTCACCACAATGTTGTGTATAAAATAGATAAGGTAAAGGTGAGGTGGGGAGGAATACATGTGAATTCAAAGAGGTTACGTGTGTTGTACAAGACCGGGTTGATCGTGAAGAGATCCTCTTTTGCTAGGAAGGACTACTTATAATACAAAACAATACCACCAAATAGATTCAATAATATAGGTTAGTGGACTGCCTAATGCAAGCTATATTTGGGGAAGATAAGTGCTCCTCAAAAGGTTGTCAATCCACTTTCAATATATAATTTAATGCAAAGAAATAACAAGAAGTGAAAGGTCCTATTGTAGTAACATGATTTAGGTATCTCATATACTAAAAATAAACTAGATTTAAGATAAATATTGAATATGTATCCAAATCTAGAAAAAGGTCGGGATGGTCAAGGCAGACAGGTGTGGAAAAGGCTATCAAGAAGGTTTGGGTGAGATTTGGTAAGGTTTGGGGTGATTTTGAGTGAGTTTTGGGCTTGCTAGTTTGGGAGAAATTACCAAACACAGTGACCGGTATGTTCTGTATTGAGTCCCGAGAATCATATGTGACTAATCACCGATAGATAACCACCCATCTTGGCAGTGAAATATCGTGATGGGCATATGGTGAAGAGAGGTGGAAGATCAATGACCGATATGTCTTGGGTGAATGAAAAACTTGGGCGTGCATGGATGGTAAGTTGAAGTCCTCGTGATAACTCCAATAGTATTAACAATTGTGCCATCTAGTGAACAAATCATCTTACAATTGGTGCATATTGTATTCCTAGTATGTCTCGCAATTTGTTTGGGCATAAGCGAGCTACCGGAACCAGAATCAATCATGCAATCATGCACCGTGTGGTTGCCAATGATCGAGAAAATATAGGATGGCAAAGTGGTTTGTTGGATTTGGGAATTACTTTCCCTTTTGATTGACACAAACTCATAGCGATTGTTGTTTCATGACCTTATGATCCGTCAGTTGTACCAAAACTATTTAGAGCCTCTCACAATAAATTTCTTTGAGAAGGAATGGAGAGTGTGTCTCACATAATAACACTCGATTGGTTTTCTTCATTTGTTCTACTATTTGAAGGGAATTGATCCAACTTTTATTACACTTCTTTAGGCATTAGAATCCTCTTTTAGAAAGTGCTCATTAGTTCTTGTGATACTGAAAAACCTTCCTTCCTCATAGCTTGGCTATGGTGTTTCTGGCGCAGTTCCTTTCCGGCATCTTTATCAACCACCGCTTATGTCTAAGGCTATGAAGTGGATGCTTGATCATATTTTGAAGGTTGAGGTTCCATTTCTCTCTTCTTGCAACGTATTTTTTCCGCACTAATGAGGAATCTGTATTCAACCCACAAAAATCTTATGTTTTCCGGTTTAGCAAAGTGGTTTCTTGAGTTCCTTTGATTGATTTGTTGTTTCTTGCGTAGATTTGTTCTCTTTTAGCTCGAAGGAAGATACACTTTAAACCATAAGGGCTCGGCCAAGAAATCCATTGGGACAAAGATTTTTACTATGGGGTTGAGAACAAGGATAAGCGTCATTCGTAGTCTTGAACTAGATTATTATAGACATGTACTATGGATCTAGATGAGCTAGCAAAGTAAGAGGGTTCCAAAAGTTTAAAGGCCGACTTTGTAGCTTGATTTTTGGCTAATTGTTCCTTTGAAAAGGAGGACGGTTAGCACGATCATCGCTGATTTTGTGGCTGATATGGACGATTGTATTGAACTTGTTGCCTCTTGAGTGCAATAAGCTCATTTCAAAAGTTTATAGTAGTGAATTGACTTCAAATAGATCATTTTAAGAGGCAAGGGAAGATTGAGTTGGTTGATTAGAGGCTAGAGAATATGAGAAATGATAGACTGATTTTTCATAAGGTTCAGAGACAACGGCATTGGTGGTCATGGAGCTATCTTTCTAGCCTGAATCAAGGAATTTTCTACTCTTATGACAACATTATAGGCATCAGGTAATGTAGCTCCTCCCATGGATTGGATCATAACTACTACATCACTATCCAAGGCTCACAAATAGTACAAGAATGCATTATGTGAAGAATGCTTTATAAGTGCCAGAATCCTATTTGAGGTCCTATGGAATTGGAAGTTGAAATCACTCATGTATTCTTGGGAGCTCTTTTCATGGTAGTGAGTTGTTCCAAAATTGATAGGTGATCACTCTTGTCTTCAAACTATTTATAGATATTTTCTCCTAACTCGTCCCAAGTGGTTATACTACCAACACTTAACCCTCGAAACCATTGAAGTGATTTTCCCTTAAAAGAGGTAGCAAGAAGTCTAACCACAATGTTGTCCTCCATGATATTATGTACTTTGCACAAATGTTGGCTACATCAAGAATATGTTCCACTGGAGTAACGTGAGTTTCCCCTATATAAAAGGGTAAACTTTTGAGTTCCACAATAGGTATAGGGTCACGTTGAGCCAACAGAAGAGGAATACTTGCATTGAAAGGGGGAAAAACTTGGTTTTGTGCCATAGCAGCAAGATTTTTATTGTTCCTTGGTGGAGGAAACCTTCCATACAGAGGAGTTGAATGAATCCTATGAGGTAGAGCTATAACTGGTGACGTTGAAATGCCTCTTATTCTTCTCTTTGGAGGAGACAAGGAAAGTTCAATATGCTGATAATTTCCTTGCTTTGAAGAAGCTCTTGTCTAAATTATTTGCATAAGTTAATGCACTAAGATTTGGAATCCAGAGATATAGAGTCACCAAGTACTTTGACTTGTGTAAGTGAGAAGAGAAGTACCAACTCTATCCCAAGTGACGTGCCAAAAATTTTGTTGTCAAATCGTTGCATCCTTCGAATGGCACGAATGTGAACACAATGTTCAGTGTGATTGGGACACATGGGATCACCTCTCAAGTTGTGGGACTTGGCTTTGAGGTAAACCTTTGGATAAGGCTGGTTGCCTCTTCCTAAACTAAGTGTTGTATTACTCCTAGTGCAATAAAATGGTTATCTTGACCTATGCTAACATTTTCATGGATTTTAGGGAAAGAGATTTGCAGAAATGAAACTATACTAGGGATGGTGATGCACCAAATAAAGGATGTTTCTAGACTCAAGAAGGGTTAATTTGAAGAGGGTGTGTGCACCACAAGTCAACTTCACCTACTACAACTTAGAGAGAGTGCAGAATACCCTGAGACTAGGAAGCACGTGTTCCCTTTGTTAAACTTGATCGGAAAAACAAGTTTTCAGTCTTCCAGTGAAGAAGCATAGACTTGAGAAGGAAGAAATTTAGAATGGTGAATGGGCACCAAAACTCAACTACATGCAATACTCCACCACTTGATAAGCACATATCTCAAAGAACCTGTAATAGAAATGTGAACTTGCACCTTTGTGTACTGTAAGCAAGCACGAAAAGGAAAAAATAAGTATAAAAGGATGAAAGGACCGATATTAGTCACAAAACACACACTTTTATTACTTCAACAATGTGCAAAATGCATCATACATTTAGAAGAGGCAATGGTTTCCATTACAATATTGAAAAGGAGGCTTGAAAGTTCCCTCAACATATAAGGACAACTTGCAGAAGAGAGAGGACTCTTGAAAAATACACACTTTCCTAAGATGTCTAACTTTCCAACCTATCTGACCTATTGGAACCCCTTGGAATGAGATTCCAACTTACATTTATAGAAGAATATGTGAGAGAGAAGAGGAAAGGTCATAATTACATTCCTAAATTGAAGGCACGTGATGTATTTATTATAGTTGGTTGAACCACTTGAGAAGGTTCCATCATGTATCATTAATACCAGTTGACCTAGTTCTCCTTAATTAATTAAAAGAATATTTAAATAAAATATTTAAATAATAATAATAAATATTATTATTAAAATATTTAAATAAAAATATTAAATTAATTAAAGTTTTGGTGGGCTCCCCTATTGACCGGTTTGTGCTGAAGGGGAAAATTATGAGGAAAAGGCCAAAAAGACCAACTCGGTGGTTGGCTCGTGAGCCAACTCACCAAGTTGGTCATGAGCTCCATTGTCCTCTAATGATTACGAGCTCTCATTCCACATTGAACTATTAGTCAAGAGCTATGTCTTGACTCACCCTTCAAGCCAAGTTAATCCTTATGCATTAGCAGTCTTCAAGCATGTTACAGTGACCGCCGAGCTCCACATCTATCATAACCATGCCAACTCAACGAGTTTGGAATCATCTAACTCGGTGTTGCACTCGATCTTGAACCCCACACCAAGTCTTTCCTTACCTTTCCAATCGAGCTATTTTACATTGATTCCTCCGAATGGTGAGCTATCAAACCCGACTCTTATCATGAATTATCTCAACTTCTATTTCGTCATGGCCAATTTGTAACTCGAATTTATGAGACCAAAATAATTCAACCATCAAGCTCCGTGAGATTACACCCGTGAACTCATTTCTTGTTATGGACTGTGTCTCGGGCTTATGCATAGCTCATGTAATTTATCTCATGTTTTCCAAGAGCTCCTCGCCATCATCTTTTCATCACCGACATCCCATTACTAAGCTTGAATGAACTCCCTCTTGCAACGTGATTTCAACTCATGGAAGGAATCACCCTTGTCATCTCATAGCTCGGCCTATGAGCTATTCTTAGGGCCCGACTGAGTTCCATACTCCAACACCAAGTCGAGCTCATTTACATTGAGTTCTCTCACTTTTATTGAAAGCCAAAATTCATTTTTAACGCACAAACTCACCGCAAAGATACCTTTTGTCGTATCACATTACATCGAGTCGAGCTACTCGAGATCACCTGATTATCGAGCTTCCCACCTTCGTATCAATTTTATCTTCTATCCGTGATCGATCCAAGATCCATCTTCATGCGTTGAGCCCTAAGTTATAACTTCACATTGAGGTCACCAAATAGGTTGACGTCGATCCACTACCGAGCTCATCATGCATTGAATGGCCGAGCTCATCCGGTCTCAACTCGGTTCACTGAGCTCCATGTTGACTCAAGTTTATGGTACTCTCCTCTGTGAGTCCTTATCATCTACAACTCATTCAAACTCCTCCAATTCCTCTCTGATGTCATGCATGTATTATTTGTCTTCTATGTTGAGATCCTCCACCAAGTGAGAAGTTGAGCTCCATTACGCATCAAGCCGATGATCGAGCTCTTTCTAACACAACATGATTCTTAGTTTGTTACAAAAATTTTCTAAGTTGAGTTGCATTTAAACTATTAGCTTGAGCTATATTTCCCAAGTCGGTTAATGGCCATGTGGATGAGCTTAAACATAGCTTGCTCCTCTATGTGTTTGATCCTGTATGCTCTCGCATCGAGTCATCTTTGTTTCACCAATAATTGTGTGACTAGCTCATGCCCACCAACGAGTATCAAAAACCATCGAGTCATTCCATGATCCATGAACTTGGTCATCTATCATTTCTCCTGTAATTTGGTTGTTGTCATGCCACGATGGCTCATGCATGGCCATTCTCATTCCATCACTCAATTCATGTTGAGTCACTCTTGACCAAAAATTGTGACCACTTCCACCCTCACCAGTTAGCTTGGTATTGAGCTCATCATGCCTCTGTGAACTCACCACCGAATTTGACTCGAGCTTGCCATTCTGCATCGAGCTTCTCTCCACATCACTCAAGCTATTGAACTCTATGCCAAGTTTCAAATTATTGAGTTTTATTACATTGCAAGGTGATCGTACCTCCTTCCAAGACCAGATGGGTCCACCTTGATTTCATTAACCTTGTTCGCAAATCACAATTTGTGTCAAGTTCTTCCTTACCTTGTACTTTGATGATCTCTAACTTCCTCAAAATTTGGGCAAAAGGTCTTTGTGGATGTTTCATACCATTCTTCCATGCATTCAATGGCCAAGTAACTCGGTGTAACAAACGATAACCATTCACGGGTGAGCCGATTCCCATAAACTGAAATGCAAGACTCACCACCGATTACTCAACAAAGGACTCAAACTCCTCATGACTCACCGAGCTTCTTGGACATTACTATGCTTCAACACACTAGTCGAATGCTTAGGCATCAACCTCGGTCTCGAGTTGGCATGCCATCATTATTTCCCCCACTTGGCTATTTGATCAGATTCCTCCCATGCTCAAAAATATCACATCAGTTTACCAACACCCAAGTTCCACTTGGAAAATATTCTAGACCCCTCCCACTTGGTAATGTGGCCTTGAGAACCCACTAAGTATCTTGCCATCATGGCATACCATGCTAACATCCCCACTTGGCAAGAGGGGGAATTTTCTCCACCAATCTTCCAAGCTCCCTTCTTCGTGTCATGTCCAAGTGATCTCTTTTCTCATGTAATCCCTCATTAAATCAATATTGTGGAGTCAACCTTTGTGGCCTGCATCAACATATGAAGTTTAGAACAAAATTATTTCTTAGTAATCCATTACCTATGCTTGGGATTCTCATGCTTGAACTAATTTCCCTAACATTCAGTTGTCAACTCGACTCGATATAACTTGGCCTCTATGCATGGTGATTGACTCATTCCTTTCACTATGACTCACCATGAACTCGCCACGCTTTCTCTCTATGGGTTATCTTCTCAAGACCGAGCTTGTTCATTTATGTTATTGTCTCCGTCGAGCCCTATAATCCGAGTTCATGTTCCAATGAGGAAGTATTGATCTCCCTACATTGAATTAAACCGAGTCGAGCTCATCCTTCCTCTACCTCAATGAGCCAACCATCGTCCTCCAAACCTCACACTTGGCTATTGTCTTGTAGTAGTCTTCTGGTGAATTTTCCACCTCCTAAGCTCATCTCAGTTATAACTCAATCCCTTCACAATATTTTGAGCTACGAATCATATCCCTTCGTGGTGGACTTAGATAGGTCCAATCTTGGCCATGATTAATATTCCTCCCTTGCTTACGTGACTCGACCGAGCTCCTTTTAATGTTTGGCTCGACTTGACCCATCGAGTTGGGCTCCAACCTCGAGTTACTATGGTCTTCACGTTGTGCCCCATATTTCTTTCGTTGAGCTCATGTCCACTCACTTGACTTGTTGCAACCGAGTACCTCCATGAGCTAGCACTGAGTTGAGCCCGAGTTGGGCTAGGTGAGCTCACTTATCGATTTATTAATTATTTTAATTGTGTTATCTCCGTGATGACTAGAAGTGGGTGCCTGGGACCAATGTCATAATTAGATTGTAATAGGACCCCATTGTCTAATTTTTCCATGTGTGCAAAATTGGATAACAACAACCTTGCATTACTATAGATATATATGTGCTAGCATTTTCGCCTATGTTCTCTACTTGTTAAGACTCAAGTTCTAGTGTTCCGTGAAAAAAATTTGATTGGATTTCAAGAAATTTCAGTAATCTAATTTTTGGTGTTTTTGTTTTGCAAGTTTTTTTACTTCTATTTTGTAGGTTTTGATTTGAATTAATTTTCTAACATGTTTAATGATTTGATGAATGTTGTATTTCCATGCTTTACTTGATTTAGATTAAATCTTGTGTATTCTCTTCTCTTGCACCTTTTGGTGATCTTGAGAATCAAAAGCAACTTTGATCTCTATTTTTCTAACATTTGGATTAACTTGGAAGTTGCATCATTTATTTTGATTAAGGGAATGAATCTTTTACGAATCATTTTAATGGTCATTTGATTTAATTTTTCCATTTTTTTATCTAGTTGGATCAAGTTTTGTGTATGCTCTTCTCTTGCATCGTTGGACGATCTTGAGAATAAAAAAGTAATCTTGGTTCACTTTTTATAAGAAAAATACTAAGTATTTTGTGTTTAAGACCTAACATTTGTTAAATAATCGAATCAAAATAATATTAACTATATTGTATTGTAGGTTGTCAATGGTGTGCTAAACCACATTAAGTTAAAAAGATTAAAAAACACACCAATTCATTCAAAACAATTTGTTTGTAGGCTCGAATAAGGGTTAAAACCCGTCTGATTTAAATTGTGGGAAGTATTTTTCCATAAACCATAAAACTCTTATGAGGATTACCATAGGAACCCCAAAGTAGTCCAAACCTTGAGGGAACTAGTGGACAAAATGGGAAGTGCCCCACTACCCACTTAACTAGTAATACCCGTCAGGAATGCTTCAAGTTGTTCGTATGAGGCCTTTTTCATTAATTTGATTTTGGGGTAATGGTCCTTTATCTAGGAGTTATCTAGCAAAGTGTGTCTCTCTTAGAAACGTATTGGTGAGTGTTGAGAACAAAAGTGTAGGCAACCATTTGGAATTGGGGCCAACTTGACCTTATTCATCATGTTCTAAAGAGATTTAACAAAGCAATAACTTCTTCAGATTCAAAACCTTGTTAGTAGAACAAGGAGAGAGTTCATTTAATCTTGTGTTGTGTGTCATTCATCACAAAAATTACAATGCAAAACTTTTTCCTAGTTTCTACCTTGTTATAAAATAAGTCAAAAATCTACCAAAGTTAAGCCATGTATTTTTCATCACCACTTGTTTTATCTCCTTTGTTTTCTTGTTGAAATTTTTGGTCAAAAGAGAGAAACATACATATTGCTACCAAAAATAATCATGTCCACCACTTTAATATTCTCTTACATAGCTATGTTGTGGGAGGGATGGTAAGTGTTGCAAGTGTGTTCATACGTCGTCATGTTTTGGTATGCCTTATCTTGATACCCATATCTAGATGTATCATCGTAGTTATGTTATCCCATCATTGATTTCCCCTTGAGTTATTATGTTTCTCACATTACACCAATACATTTTTGAAAATTACATCTTGTTTTTATAAAACTTGATATAAGTTTCCAAATTTTATTGTTATGTTTGCTCACATAAGTATCAACTCCTGTTATACTTAAGATTTTTTTTTCTAAAATGTTTCCTTGAGTTTTGGAAGGTGTTTTAGCTATGCTTCTTGCATCTTTTCAATACCATTTTGATACTAAAATCTTTATTTTTCTAAAATCTTGATTAAAATATCCAAATTGTATTGTTGTGCTACTTGCATTTGTAGCCCCGTTTTCAAAACTTGGAATTTGTTTGTATTAAAATCATTTAAGTATACCTTGAATCGAAATCACTTCAACCCCTTTTTAATAATTAAGTCATGTTTATCCCAAACTTGATTTAAGTGTTGAAATTGTGTTTTCATCTTCAACAAAACAATCTTTGAGACATAGGGAGTGGGTTCTTTTTGTGATTAGTTCCTTATTCATAACTTACTTGATTTTTCTTGGTGTTTCTCATCGTACAGTTGTCATATCCTTGAAAAATTCTTTGATTCTTTACACCATTTGAATATTTCCTTTATTCTTTGGGATTATTTGATTCTTTAAGATTCTTTGACATTCTTTGTGACAATTATGGTTGTCACGTTGCTTTATTTTATTTAGGTTTGTTATAGTACTTGTACACATTTGTCAAACCTTAGTGAAACATATCATCTCATGCCTCCTCTCACCAGAATGGGACATAGAAGATTAGGGTGAATCCTTTCATCAATTCAAATTTAGACCCCTTACGTGAAGAGGAAACCATGGTTGACCATAGTGGAGACAAGGGAACTCTCCTCAAGATAACTTCAAATTTTTCGCCCATATGGATAACTTTCTCTTCCATAACCAAAACCAAGTCCTGGTACAAGTTATAGAATTAGGGGCTAAAATTCCATCCAACTTTGACCATAGTCTTCTCAAAAACATGGTTCATGGAGAGAAGAAGAGGTAAAACATCCTCTTCGATCTATGGATGACATACTAAATCTGAGACATTCTTCTACTTCTAGTCAAAGGAATGAGGAAGATATACCTTCTAACAACATCGATGGTTATCACATACCCACTATTTGAATTAACCGTGATGGTGGAGTAGACAATTAATGAAGCATGAACAACCACCCCAATGTAAAACTCACAAAGAAAAACACAACGATGAGGTCACAGTTCAATAAAAATTACAAGCCATTAGTCTTCAATTAGTGATCTTGGCTTCCCATGTCCACACAAACCGGGAAGAACTACGCATAGTGAAAAACCTAAAGTTATGTACAATTATATTTACACACAAAATCATGGTAGTGAGACATCAAAATATAACTGTGTATATTCTTGTCTCACCTTCACGTGGCCAAATATTTGAACAAGAATGGCGAGTTAATGAAAAATTCACTCACAAATCTATAAGAAAATAACATTGGACACAGTAAGAAATACCAATTTAAAGAACCGTTTCCTTATCATTTTGATCGGGAAATGCTACAGACGCCCTTTCATCCTCTCTTTGAATTCCCTAAATTTGATAAATATAGGGGTAAGGGTGATCCATGAGATCATGTCAAATAATTCTTCATGGCTTTCCAATAAATTTTGTATAGCGACAACTACCCTATTCTCCTATTCCCAATGAGTCTTTGGGGTCAAGCACTTGAATGGTTCCTCCATATACCTAAAGGGTCTATATTCATGTTCATTGAATTGGCAAAAATTATTTGCACCACTTTTCATTCAATATGGAAAGTAACATTACCATGTTAGATTTGTGTAATGCCAAATAACGAAACAATGAAAACTTTGTTGGTTTCGACAAAGATGGCAAGGGTTGGCTAGTCGCTTCCCTTTCGCATGCATTCGGAGAAATAAATTGTTAGCATTTTTTTCCAAACTTACATCCTAAAGATGATTTTCACTTGCAAATGCATTGTGTGAGCACTTTCGAAGAAGACATAGAAAAAGGAATCCTAATCGAGAAGGATTTGTTAGCAAAAGGGACTTTAAAGTCCTTTCAAAGACATAATCATGATTCCAAACCTGCAGAAAAACCTAAATTCTTCAACAAAAACAAAAACATTTTAGGTGATGGCATAACTAATTCAAAACATGTTCAAGCCATCCGAATAGTGTTCCTTGAAACTTTCCAAAGGACCAGGCTGCATCTAAATTTAAAATTCGAGTGTTCACTCCTCTTACAGACTCTTTGTCTTCAATATTGAAGCAATTAGATGTAGTGAACATGGTTAGGTTCCCAACCACTACGCCTTTTGCTGATGATGCACCAAAACCTTCATGGTAGTAGACCTGTGAGTATTTTTAATTTCATCGTGTTAAGGGCCATACCACAAACAAAAGTTTGAAGTTAAAACACTTCATCCAAGACCTCATAGATAGCAGAGATGTCAAAATAGATTCACATGTACCCAATAAAACTTCTAACTAACAATTGGGAATTTAAAAATATCCATTCCCAAAGCATAAATAGGTGGAGAAAAATTTAGATTAAGGGTCATCCCAAAATAAAATCACGAATCATGTCACCATCGATATGTTTGATTCCCTAATTGATTTTTTTCATCCTCATGTTAAGCATATAAATAAAATTAATATTAAGGCATGAGATTTCACCATGGCAATACGATGTGCTCATATTATTATCTCAAAACCTCATCTACCTACCCCTCAAGATAGTCATTATGATATGTAGGTCATGCCTTCAACTTATCATGTAGGTCACACCTTCAACTTTCCATTAATGTATTAAATTATACCATGAAGGACAAACTCTTACCATTCTTGTAGATCCCCAACCCTTTTCCCATTGCATAGAATTGTTAGGTTATTTCCT
The DNA here is from genome assembly GCA_018340775.1 of Taxus wallichiana var. yunnanensis. Classification (NCBI taxonomy): domain Eukaryota; kingdom Viridiplantae; phylum Streptophyta; class Pinopsida; order Cupressales; family Taxaceae; genus Taxus; species Taxus wallichiana. The sequence goes on along the minus strand of CM031244.1, from coordinate 87,053,614 downwards.
CATTATATATGAATGTCCTTTAACCAAAATAGTCGTGCATATTCAATTTGAGGCTACTACCTCCACGTTGAGCCCGATACATTGTGATCACATGATAATGGCACTTTTACATATGTATCTCCCTTTACTTCATGGGAGATGAAGGTCCTTGTAATGGCTATGGAGAATAAAACCTCTAGCAGGCCCTCCTAGTTTCTAATCTCCCCTATAACCCAAAACATGTGGTAGGCCTAGTTATAAATATCAACGGTCCCAAGAATAGTGTAACATCAACATTTTCCTTCTGGTGGCCTTTTGGAAAATGAGAATCTACTTGACACTCTTATATCACGGTCTTATGATGATGATATGGCTTCATGCTATAAATATCCTAAATACACCATCCCTAATAAGATGATGTATGCCATGGGTTACCAAGGATACAAATGTGGCATAGATGATAAGGGTGTGTAGGAACCTCTTTTGACACCACATCATAAGGTGGAAAAATATGGTATTGGTATTCGGTTATATGGGTCTCATCCTCCGGAGGTCAAAGCCACCTCTTTTGAACATGAAGATACCTCTTCTAATTATGACATTGAAAGATATTCTCTTTATAGCCTATATGAGGACCTTACCTCCACGAACTTGTTTCCTGACATGGCTATTTTAACCATATCCCCTTTTACCCCCAAATTGAATCTTTTCCACCCATCCCTTGTAAATTGGGACCAACAACAACATGTATAAAGATTTCTTTGATAATGATGAAGAAATTGGTGAATTTATGGGTCTCGCATGATGACATTCCTATTGGTGACCAAAAAAATGATTCTCCACCAAACTTGATGTATATTTGTATTTCAAGGAGGAGGCTAAGTTATGTGGGTGAAAAATAAGAAAGAAAATGAGGGCAAAATATCTTCCAAAAATACTCAACAAAAGAAAATTTCCAAGTCCCATGGTGAAAACCTCTTGAGGAACTAGCGAGACCATCAAATAAAAAATCAACAAACACAAAAAGTGACCAATCTAAAGTTGAAAATCTCGTTGAGACACCCTTAGAGGAAGATCTCAATCTCCCCTTGATCGTACACATATGGAAGATGAAACTAAATTGTTGGTTGAGGAGACTATTGATGCTAACATCGGAACAAAGACAGAAAAAGCCTATTGGTATCAAAATTTTCATGGATTTTAGGGACATAAAAAGGCATGTCCAAAAGATGACTTTCCTCTTCCAAACATTGACATGATTATTGATTCAACTACAGGTTGCAAAATTTTATCCCTCATGCATGGATTTTCAAGTTATAACCATATCAAAATTGTAGAAGATGATGAGCATTAATTTTCCTTCACCACCCCTTGTTACATTATGTTATCAATTCATGTCCTTCAACCTCAAGAATGTAGGCACAACTTATCAAAGGGCCATGATTGTCTTCTTCATGACATGTTGAATGATATTATGGAAGACTATGTTGATGAAATCTTGGGAAAATCCAAGACTAGAGAAGAACATCTTGAAATCCTATGGCATATCTTTCAACGTCTCAAAGATTATAAGGTCGACTCAACCAAAGCAGAGTGTCTTTGGTGTGCTCTTAGGAAAATTACTAGGCTTTATTGTGTATAGAAGAGGAATCGAGGTGGACCCATTCAAGTTCATAACTATCACAAAAATGCCTCCTCCTAAGAATCTCAAACATCTATAGAGTTTACAAGGAAAAATCCAATATATTCATAGATTTATTTCCCAAACTTGCATAAGTGCCATTTATTCACACATCTCCTCAAGAAAGATGTTGACTTTCACTAGGGTCCTGAATGCCAACAAGCATTCACCTTAGTCAAGGAGTATTTGGCTAAACCACTTGTTCTTATACCACCTACCCTAGGAAAACCCTTATTACTATATATCTCAGCTACCCAATTTTCTATAGGCATGCTTATAGCTCAGTATGATCTAAATCAAAAAGATAAATCATTTTATTACCTTAGTCATACTTTTATCTCTTATGAGCTTAACTATCCACAAATTAAAAAAGCTTTCTTGGCCATTATTTTTTATTTCCATAAACTCCTTCACTATCTATTGAATAACAAGACCAATCTTATATCCAAATTTGAGGTGATCAAGTACCTATTATTTAAACTCGTGCTTATTGGGAGGATGGATAATTAGATCATCTTGCTTAGTGAGTTTGATATTAAGTACATCAGCTAGAAATTAGTCAAAAGGCAAGTATTTGCGGATCAACTAGCTAAAGCCCCTTTTCAAGAATTAGATCATTAAGCCCTGGAACTTTCAAACACTTCTATGATTTATATTGAGGAATATGTCACATGGAAAATGTAATTTGATGGATCATTTACCTTTCATGTCTCAAGAGTAGGAGTTTTTCTTATTACTTCCATAGGTGATTTGATTCTTTAGGCTTTCAAACTTGGTTTCCATGCTCAAATAATATAGATGACTATGAATCCCTTATTGCGCAGGACTTAACATTGTTATATGATGGGATATCGATACGGGTTAAGGTTATAGGTGATTCTCAATCAATCATCAAGAAAGTAAATGATGAATATAAGGTCAAGGATGAGAAGATCATCCCTTACAAGAAAATGGTTGATACTTTAAAATAATTCTTTGTGCAAATCACCTTCCAGCAGATACCTAGAGGATATAATCACTCAGCAAATGTCATGGCTACAATTAGATATTTTTTACACATTCCACTAGGTAACAATGACTTTTCATTCTTTGTGGAACATTTGACAACACCTACGTAAGACATGTTGGAATATTTCTTGGTATGTGAAGTTGTTGGTCCTTTATCCCCCTAGTATCTTGATATTTTTAATTACCTACATGATGGAACCTTTCCTCTTAATATTACCCATTCTAAAAAATAGAATCTCATCCAACACATTTCCTGTTATACCCTACTTGGGGGCACCCTCTATCAAAGAGGCTATGATGGGAATTTGTTATGATTTTTAAACTCAAAAGAGTTTGTCCATATTTGTAATCAAAGAGGTGCATGAAACATCTACGAGGCACATATAAGTGGAATGGCTCTAGCTAAGAAAATTTTGAGAGTAGGCTATTATTGGTCTACTATGAAAACTTATTACCATCAAGTATGTAAAAAAGTGTCTTATTATGTCAAAAATATGGCAATCTAATACATGCTCCAACACAATATTTACAACCAATTATGACACCATGGCCATTCTCTAAATGGGGACTTGATCTCATAGGGAATCTCACCAACTTCCTCAAATGGACATAATCACATCATAATGGCACCAAGTATTTTACTAAATGGGTAGAGGTTGTTCCTCTCACTTATGTCACTAGTGCACAAATTTCCAAGTTTATAATGAATCACATCATCTACCGCTATGACATCCCTTTTTCCATTGATCTAACGATAATGTAGAATATTTCAAGAACAAACAAGTGAAGGCATTTTTTTAATGCTCCCAAATCTTCAAAATGGTCAACCCCTATTACCCTCAAGGTAATGGAAAATAAGAAGCCTTGAACAAGACTCTTGTTCATATCATGGAGAAAATGATTAACAAAATTGGTCCTAATTGGCATCTTCAATCCATCCCGCCTCTCCGGGATTATAGAACATCTATCTCGCACACCAACAAGTGTGACATCATATTATCTTGTCTTTGCACAAATCCATTTACCCCCTAGATATTGAGCTTCCTTCATTATAGATATCCTTGAGATATTATCTGGACAAAGATGAAGACTATAGAGTGGATAGGCTAGCCAAGCTAGAGTTACTTGATGAAAGATGCCTCCATGCACTAGATCACCTCAAAGTGTATCAGAATCAAGTGTGCCGGAGCTACAAAAAAAATATCATACATCATTATTTTGAGGTAGGAGATATATTTCTTAAGGAGAATCAGTTCAACACCACGAAATATCGTGAGAAGAAAGGTAAGTTTGAACCTAATTGGTTAGGACCATATGTTGTGGTGGCTAAGTTTGGTTCAGTGCATATAAACTTTCCTATCCTGATGGTGATGAACTTCAAGAACCCATGAATGCCATGCATCTCAAGTGTTTCTAATCCTAAGCATGGTGGCCTTTAAAAATAAAAATAAAAATTGTAAAAATTAGAAAAGGAAAAGAAAATTAAAGAGAAATAAATTCATCCAAGAGTGAAAACCACACAATGGTGGCACTTTGGACAAGTCCTTGGTGAAAACTAGTTTCGCCTCCATAGGAGGATTCTTTGTTCACAAGAATCTCACACCTGGGGGCATGATCACTTCTTCCTAAGCTAGTGCTTTTCCTATATCTGAGATCCTTTTGAGCCTATCCTTTATGGCCTTGATCCGAATGATCCTATTCTTGTACATATGTGTGGAGTTTTCCTTTGTACATTCCCATCTATCACTAGGGGCATCCATACATCTTCATTTTCTTATCCATAGCTTTTGGGAAAACTTTTAGAAAATATCAAAACATTAAAATAGATATCACCAGAATATAAACAAAAAAATATAACATTGTCCCACAAAAATACCAAAACAACGCAAAACGTCTCGAAAATGTTCCACAAAAACAAAGTTTTGTTTTCTTGTTTGTTTTTTTGTACATATAGTGTGTTGTATTGTGTGCTTTCTAGATTATTCTATTATTTACTTGATTATATTATTTCTTGCTTTATATTGTTGTGTTGTTTGGTGTATGTATAATTGTTTTGTTAATTGTTCTTTGTGCTTGTGTTCTTTGCTTGTACATGTGTGTTTTCATGCATCATTCACATTCATATCATCACATCTATAACATCATCACATATCAATAAAATGCTAAGCTACATCATCATAAAATGAAATCAAACATGTATGCTAAAGCTAACATCATATAATATCATCAATGGGGAAATAGGGATTATTTTTATCCCCCCTCATCATAGACCATAATAAAAACATGGGCTAAACATGATATCTCATAAAAAAATGTGATAAATATCAAATTCCATCATCATATATACATGTAAAAATAATCAATTTCCATATACAAATTGTGTCTTAATACAATCCAACACAATAATAAGCCATTATGAGCATGAATCAAAATGTGTGCCTTCATCTCAAGGAATAACCAAAAATATACATATACATCATGTCAAAATTATGTTCCTTCATCATGAGGAATATACCAAAAATAAATCCATGTGTACAATAGAAGAGTCAACCCTGACTCTCATCGACACCAAGACTTCCGGCTTATGGCCTATGGAGGCATCTAGCTAGGTGGAGGAATTTTCACTGATCTAGTAGATTTTGATGGTCTATGTGATCTATACCTCTGATTGGCTACCTACAATCCGACTATAAGGAGTTCCCTCTATGCCTCTAGAATTGTAGCATGATATAAAGATCTATAATACCTAGCCTCACCTGAAGCTACTACAAAATCAAATACCAAATCCCCTGGATCCATCTTACTTATTGGTACATGATGTAGAGCAACACACTCTCCTATAATGTAGGCCACATCCCCTCAACTATGAACTCTTTGTCACTATGTCATTTTATCTCGTGCATCTATCTCCGATCCTCTCTACTATGAAATGTTGTAATTATTTCCTAAAGGAATCCTACTTTATGGTCCCCTGCTCAACCTATCACTGTAGGGTGTGAACCGTAATAAAGGCTACATCACCCCACATCATATCCATATCCCTCTCACATCTACAAAGTGGCCACTAAAGGCCCACAATTGCTCTCGGTATGACTCTATATCCTTAATAATGGTATCTATATCTATGTAGTGGCCCCTATATAGTACCCATTCCATCACCATTCCCATCACCCCCACCTACTAAAATATGTATACTAACTACTATGGAGTGAGGTGGAACTGTAAACCCACCTTTACATGAACATGTTGAATAATAGGAACCTACGGTATAACACTAGTATATAAATTTAGGGTTCCTTGGATCCTATTGTACTTTTAGTCTATGTTTGTCCCTATGGCTATGATTGCCCATGTACCCGTGAAATGTCCCTCTTTCTTTGAATAATAGTATGAAGACCTTTGATGTTTTTATTCTATCTACCCAATGGCCAAAGGATGTGAGCAAGGGTGACTTAAGTCACAATAAATTATTATAAGTGCCTAAAATAAAATTATTAAATCACTTATAATTAATTTATTTGGTTTAATAAAAAGAATGCACTTATAAATAAAGTAATATCTCTAGGAAAGTGTAAAGGGAGTCTAATATTATGTTTGTGTCATTCCTAAGGAGTTTGGTGACTTTCCTAGAGAATGGATATAGGTCCTTTACGAAGTATAAGACCCATTTTAATTTTTTATCCTCCCTATGAGGAAAATGCGACTAGGCTAGATGAGAAAATTGGGACTTATGTTTAGAAATAATCACTAATTGTGATTGGTGATTTTGGAGGTCCTTTTGGGTCATTTTTCCTTTATAAAGGAAAGGTCGACTTAGAGGAAGGACATCATATACTCATCTTTCAAATTTTGAATTTTATCTTAAGCCTGGTGCTTTTATAAAATACTCTAGAGGATGAAAACCCTCTTAGAGACTGAGAGGAATTTCCACACAGGAAATTCTATTGTGCATACAAAGGGATTTTAGTATTTCCAGCAATTGATGTTGAGATTTCTAATCAAAGGGATTCAAGAACTATTTGCAGATAGTGTAATTACATTTATCTGAGCTAAAGCAACCCATCTTTGAGCTAATACGGAGCTGTTTTTGGGACATCTGGATCTGCACTTTTGATCATCTATTGTATGGCAATCTGGGAATCCAAATAAATTAATTTCAGAATTTCTGGGGTACTTTAAAAGGTATTTATTCATCCTCACAGTCTGCAGATTTCTGATCTGTTTCTCAGTCACTTTTGCCTCTTAAAAATCTGTTTTCCTTCCTATCTTGGTTTCTAAAAATATTTCCATCAATTTGGAGAAGGCTCAGAATTATTTGGGTGTTTGTAGCATGAGATTTTCCTTATACCCATAGTCATCATTCTAGTAATTAATTGCAGCAGAGTTATATGGTCTCATTATCGGTTTAGAGTTGTTTTAACTCCCAAAAATCTGTATGTCACAATGGGGTTAGGATCCATCATTGTTGCTTTATGAATTTTAGTAGGAGCTTCTATAAACCTAGTCACTTTTTCCTGATAAAATTTAGATCTGCAGAGATAATATTTAGGCTATCTTCTATTGACTTGCATTTTAGTGTTGGAATTGATTTTAATCCATTCAAGATTCAACAAACCCGAATTGGGGATCATTACAACCTACCCTAGTACCTTTCCTTGTACTTGACCCTGTATCTATGGACCTTAAACTACCTATAACTCAGCCTTAGCCTCTAGATGTCCTAATCGGTCCATGTCTCATAATGCTCAACCATAACTCCTACTTCTATTGTCATTATACTAGTTGTTATCGTTGTTACTTGAACGGTGATAGACCACGGCATCAGCTATTGCATACCAAGGCTGCATAATTTTTAGTGTTCTTAGGGTCCAAAATTTGTGCCCGTCCATCCCATATCTGTGGAATCACCCCATGAAAACTTTGTAAGGAAATATGTGGTCCGATGTAGGTACTAAAATCAAATGTCTCACACGCTACGTGCGCGTGCAATCTCTCATCCCGAGAATACCTAGATAACTCCAAACTTATGTTGAACTTTATCAACTTGGTACCACTCTAGGATATGCCTGTGGCTACCTATCAAGTAATGCTCAACCTCTATGATACACAATTTTGTTATATCACTACACAACGTATATAAACGATATGGTTTCCAGGTCATCATTCGTAGTTGTAGATCATCAAAATCTCACCTATAATACATAATATCTCCTAAGTGAGATCTAATATAAGCTCCTACTGGCTCCTAGCTCATGCAAGATGGCTCATCAGGAAATCTAACTCACAAAACTCTAATTGGGCATCTAATAGCAATATGGTCCCATGCCCAAACCTATAAAAGAGTCACAGGACTCGGGATCCTCATCTCTCTGTAATTTGTCAAAATTATATATCTATATAAATGGGGTTAGTATGGACTGACCCCAACCAAATACCTCACCCTCCACTAGTTAGGTGCCTATCAAACCGAGCTAGAAGTGATTACCAATCTTATCAAGCAGCAACTAGCCACTAATAAGAGCCATCAGGTATACTAGCATCTATGCAATCCTCCTATCCTCAAAACATCTATATAAATACACAGTCATACCCCATTGACGTATATCCTATCACAAGAATAGATCCTAGATGTGTCCTAGAATCTACTCACATTCATCATCATACAAAACTAGGATACCCTAGATCAAAACTTAAAGAATCTAATAAACATCCTCGAGGGTCACTGTCATCTCTCTAGTATTAGTAAAGTCTAACTCTCACTATGTCATCTCTCTAAGGCAAAGAATGCCATGATCTAGTCTAATATGCAGAAGTTGTGAAATATATGACAATAATCTTGTAGCCTCTAGAATTGCAGTCAGCCAAATCTATGTTCAGTCAAAAGAATGTTGTCTCATAAGCTCGCAAACATCTATAACTCTCACACAACATCCAGATGATAGTGGTCTCCCATGTAGATCACCCAAAACACAAACAATTAACATCATTTCTTCTAAAAACATTTTCTAAAGTCTTCTAAACACTCCTACATTCCTCTAATCACTTCTCAAAATATTAAAAATCTTCTAAAGGAAAATCTTCTAAAGGTGGATTCTATGCTAGCACATCTCCTTTCACACTAGTGCATCTCATATGACGCTAGTGCATGTTTTTTTTCAAACTAGCGCATCGCACACTAGCACACGTATTTTCACACTCATTCTCTCATTATGATGTTAGTGCATGTCACACTAGCATGGCTCATGCTCCTAATTTCATGCTAGTGTGTGAGCTAACCTACAACAAAAATATTTTAATGCTCATGCTCCTATTTTAATGCTAGACATGATATTAATACTAGCACATCTCGAGGACACGCTAGCACACCTGAAGGCTTGTGCTAGCATTAACCTGCCAAATTTTAATGACTAAAAAGGGCATTAAATACACTAAAAATTCAAAAAAATTGTTATTTATGGGGCACCTTCTATAGGAAGTCTCAACTTGCTCAACACGATGTGTGCGTATCTAGATTCATTTCATCTCTCTCTTAAGTAAAAAAAATATCTCAATAAAGCAATAGAGTATAATAGCTCAAAATGGATCGTGATGGATTTTACCCCTCTCACCCTTGCTATTTATACCTCCCAACCCTAATTCTTCATTTTTATTGCCTCCATGGGCCATATTACTAACATGTTCCTTTATTTTCCTCTCTCACACGTGCTGGTGCTCCATCGTGATGATTTATTACCTTAAATCATCATTTTGCATCAATAAGGCATATTTTTTCTTCCCGATGAACTTTTCTTCTCCCTGGGGCATATTTTTTCTTCCCAATGATTTTTAATGGTGTACCACACATCAGTCATTATCCTATATTATATTCTTCCCAAATTTTCATAAAATCCAAAACATTGGTAAACTTCTCAAAAATCTAAAAAAATTAGTAAAATTCAAAAAATCCAAAACATTGGTAAAATTCTCAAAAATCCAAAAAAATTAATAAAATTCAAAGAATCCAAAACATTGGTAAAATATTCAAAAATAAAAATTGGTAAAAATAATTCAAACATCTGAATCATTTACAAGCGACAATTTCCTCAAACATCGAAAGTTTTCCTAAACACATCTTTCATTGGTCATCATTTGTTCTCACATGTAATTTAAGGATCATTTTTATCTACCCTTAATTAACAAATACTGATTTCTTGCTATGTCTATATTCCCTTGCACATACAGTTGTTTGGGGTAGTATCATAGTTCACAATTTATTTTTCATATGAATCATGTGTCCTTTGTTTATTCACCTTACATGTATCCTTGCTTGGGGTGCCATTTTTAACCCTTGTCATATAACTCAAACATTTGGGAACTACATCTAAATAACAAAACCATTGGTGCAACTCTCTTGAAACATTGTTCATTTGAGTATGTTTATTTTTCTTATTTACTTGTTATCTGTTTGTTTACTTTCTCATACTACATTGCTTCATGCATTTTTATTTGAGTCATTCTTGTGGGTAATGAACAAATATTAGTATTACACCTTTTCATGCCATTTTATGTTTTTTTGGCATTCTTGTATCAAATAAAAGTTGTTCCTGATCCAGATGGTTCATTGATTACATTGTGAAATGATGATAAAAGAGGCTCTTGAGCTAGCTGGATTGAAAGCTATCTCCAATTTTCCGATCTCCACTTTCTTCATCACATTTTCCATTAATCACCATTTTCTTCAACACCACCTGGGGAAATAGGGATTTTATTTATCCCCCTCCCCTCCTTGTTTCTTCCATCCATTGAAACACAAAATTTCTTTTCCAATCAATCCATTGAACAATGGCCAACCGAGCCACATTGAAATCTCCACTCCTACAAGTATGCTTCTTTTGTGCCAATGTTTCATCTCTTTTACGATCATTGATACACCTCTTCTATTACCCCATGGACACTCGAGGGGGAATCCTTCATTCTACTCATTTTCCTTTAAAAATTAATTGTTTGTAATTGTTTACTCTCTTTGAAGTGGCATCACTTGTGTTACACCACACCAAAGAGGGGAAAATGTAGACACTTAAATCTGACTACGTAATTTTACTACTAAAATTGCACTGATTATTGGCTTTCCCATAATTTTTTGTATAATTATTTATTTCCCACTAATTAGCTAACATTCACCTTTGTCTCATTCAATTAAAACCTTATTAATTAACTAGCATTTCCCTTCATTTTGGATGCCAATTAATGACACTTCGTTAGTTATAATCCTCTTTTAATTAACTATCATTAGTTAATTAATCCTTTATTTAATCAATAAACCCTCTTATTGGTTAACTCCCTATTACAAATCCTCTTAATTCTATCAAATTCATCCTAAATTACCTTCAAATATCTTTCTAAGATTATTTTGGCTTATTAATCGATTCTAGTTGATTAATTAAATCATCTCCAACTCCCATGAGTTGTTAATTCTAATTAATTCTTTCTAATCATGTTTATCCCTTCTAATTATACTTTATCTTTTATCCCACATTCACTAGGATTTCTAGCTTCTCCCAAATTGGAAATCTATATATAGAACCTATTATCCCCTCTCAAACTTACACCACACTTTTATTAGTGTTATTATATGCACATGATAAGAGCATTCTCCACCATTGAAGAATATTATTGATCTTGCACCCATTTATCCTCTCTTTGAAAAGAGTAGTAAAGGAAGATCCATACATGGCAATTAAGCCATATTGGTGAGATCATTTCCTCTTCTTGGAGATATCCATCCTTTGATCTTATTATAATCATAGGAGAAACTATAATCTAGAAAGCATATCTAAATTAACAAGGAATGGCTTAGTGTTTTCAAGTTTAATTTGGATGCATTAATTAGCTTTTATCCATGCATAGCTTTATCATGATGTTTATGTTGAATTATCTTAGTTATAGGGATTAGGTTGTGTTAATTCCTAGTTCTTAACTTAGCCTACTTTTACGTGCATACATAAAGCATGCATTATTGTTTTCATTCACAGTCATCTTCTCCATGCATATTTTTGAAATTGAAGGAGGAAAATAAAACAAAGAAAGTATAACTATTGTACAAGATTTGAGAGAATGCTAGATGAATGTTTCTAAAGGTAATGATTGAGCACTATATATGTCACTTGCCTTGTAATCTTGGATCTATTATTATATTGATTTCTTCTCCGCCACCTATGTGAATTCATAGCCATTACATGTTGGCAAATGGATGCATGACCAATAATCATTATGCACATGTCTTATAATCTTCATTTTAATCTTGGCATTAATAATCTTTCATTAATTAACTCATGAATCGGATCAAGATTTGGGACCACTCCTAATATGTGGTAGCTATAATATGTAGTAAGGAAAACATGCTACCATATATCCACGTGTTGCTCTAATATTCTACTAGTATTATGCGAAAAGATTAGATTCTTCTTTTTTATGTCACCTCAACTACCACTCAACTATTCAGTACTAATATTTGTGCTATGCTCAAACATCTTCATATCTTGTACACTCATTTAAAAATAAAAAGAAGTTAAGTCTTATTATTACGTAGGTGACAGGTGTTACCTTGGTCTTTATTTGAGTTTATATATCATTACTTATCATTGTCTTATTTACTTTAGAAGTATTCAATAAAATATTGAAGTCTATATTTTGTCTCAACAAAGTTGTCATGACTTAAAATAAATTTCAAAATATGTCAATATCATCTAGATTCGGGTAAGTAAAAATAATTAAATTTTAGTTTTTATTCATCATTTGTTTCATATTATTGTTTTATGTCTTCTTTGTTTGAGATTCATCGTAAAGTGTGTCATGTAGTCTCTATCATCAAAAGAGTCAATAACTATTTTTTATTTTCACTATATTGTAATGGACGCATTATCGGTTGAATCGACATCTTGTATGAGTCAAGTTTATGGGAGGGTTCCTTTTTAAAAATGGAAAATTGGGAATACTCAAAAAAATGATGTGAGATATTTTCACACTTGGAAAGTGAGAACATGATTATTCTTGATCCACAAATATTTGTGGTAGATAGTTAATGGAAAAGTGAAGAAAGAAAAAGATGAAGCAGAGAAATGTGAAATAGAGGATAGAAAATTGATGAAAATCATTATCCTTAGACTATATGATAGTTATTTGCATCATATAGATATAACTAAGATATCTAATGATATTTGGGTGAATTTGAATAATTTGTTTAGATCACAAGAATGAAGCACAATAGTTTTATTGAACTAAAATATATTTGGATTGAAGATGGATGAGGAAGATAACATGATCGAACACATCAGTAAGTTTCATTCAATTATGAAACAATTAGCTAGTATAAATTTTGATGTAAATGAAGATGATGCAAAAAAAAATTGCTGAATATTATGCCTCCTAGATACTCAAATGTATTTTTACTTTGAGTAAAGATTAACCATGTCTAGAGGACTTGATCTCATCCTTGATAGATGAAGAAAGCGAGAAAAAAATATAGATTCATAATAGAAAGTTGTGTATGTGAAAAAAATCCAAATCAACTTTCAAACCAGATAAACAATCTAGTACTATTTCCAAAAGTTCAAAGAAAAGGTTTCTTTTTCACTATTGTAAAACTCTTGGACATGGAATTATGTACTATAGACAAATAACACATGATCTACTTGATGGAAAAATAAAATGCAAGGCTCTCATTTATGAAAATAAAGAAGAACAAAATGATTGGGAAATAAAATATTCCCATTCAAATGATAAAAATATTGAATTGTAAGACAATGATGCAAACTACCTCTATTAGATAAACTAAACTGGAGGATGGAATTATAGGAAATTATAATTTAAATAATGACATCTTGTTAGCCAACAACGATGGGGCCACATAGAAGCATTGGTGGAATTTTATTTCAATTGTGTGTTTTCTTTCGGTGTGTTATGGTGTGCTTCATTTTTAGAGTATATGTATGTGTTTGTGTTCAATTTGCAGTGTGTTCCTCTTTTTTGATTTGTAATAAGTGAGCATGCTTCCAAATGTAATCCCCTACTATGAAATTATACAAAATATTTGAGCCATAAGTCTGAAGCAAGAGATGTTCTTGGAAAAATTAGATGGTAGATGTGATGTTCCCACTAATTTTGATTGTATAGGTTGATGTTCCAATATTTGGTTGATGTATGGCCCTTTACATGGTTGATGTGTTCCTAAGTGGTTAATACACGCACCCAACTTTGTTGACATACCTATGACTAGTTGATTGAGTTCCCATTTATTTTTTGATGCATTCCCACCATCAAATGCACAAATAAGACACTAAAAAGGCCAATACATGTGTATGCTTCTTACAATATCATGTTTCTCCCCATGTTCACACTAAGGGGGAATGTTAGGAATTATTTAGTGTTCACATATTATTCTATTTGTAAGAATGTGAGGTTGTTATTCTATTAAAAACTCATGTTATAAGTGATGTGTTATTATTTTGTTAGTAAGGATCCTCTAACATAAGGATTCTTTGTTACGAGTAGTATTGCTCCTATAAAACTATAACCATGTTCCATAATGAATTAATCAAAGTTTTTGTTTCAGTAATAGTGTTACAGAGAACTATTTTAGCCAAATTGCTAAGCTACAATGAGAAAAGTTCGATTAAGGATTATATCCAAAAATTCTAAAATCTATCCTAATGAGTGAATGAAATCTCCTAGGATCATCTAAATGATCTCTTCTTGGGTGGACTCAATGTTAATATCCATCATGATGTTCACCTTATTAATTTAGGTTAGACATCAAAATCCATGATCATTTCGACGTGTAGAGGAAAAAGATATGATAAAAATAAGGAGCTTCACTAGGAACACACAAATTGAGCACCATCTTTTCCTCAACTGAAACTATTGACTCCTTAATAAATTTAAGAGAAAAAGGTGAAATTCCTATGTTACAATTGTGATACCAAGAGGAATAAAGGACATAAATGTCCTGAGAAGAAGTTATTCTACATTGAAGGTGTTGGAATGTTGAGTTTAGGTGTTTTCATTGATGTAAAATATAATTAATGACAAATAGTATGATGGATTAGTGCTAGAAGGTTCTTGACATGAGGATGACATGGAGATTCAGGTGATGACATGATGGTATGAGTGGATTCAATGAGATTGGCTTAGTCTAGCAAGCCTAATCAGGTGACCTAGCTAGCCTAGGTGATGGTGCATGGTGATTGAAGATATATTATGACTTGAGGAGCATGGAGAGAATGTTTGGAAATATTTTAGGTAGTCACATGAGTTTTAGAGTGTAGGTATAGGTTGAAGACCCAGTTGCAGATGTTCATCTAGACCTACTCTAGGTGCTTGGAGATAAAATGATGAGGTATAGATCCATGTGAGCTCATGTATTCATGTAGGTGAGTGATACATGATGTCTCAAGGTTGTTAGGTGCTTTTGGAGAGCTAACAAGTAGAGTTATGATTTGTCTACTTGGTCATGGTGCACACTAGGCCCGATGCTAGTGTTTGGAGGCCCAATAAGGAATGATAATCAATTATAGGTATTTTTGAGCTATTTATATCACTCATGGAGGTGTGTTTTGTTTTTTCATCATCTAGGGGTAGTTTTTAGAGGTTTAAAGATGATTTATAGTGTTGATTCAGTTTTTCTTGGCCTAGAACATGTAAAACCCTAAGGGTTAGTCATGAAAATGATATGGATTATGAATATGTAGAACTATTTGAACCATGATGATGATTGGAGATGGTAAAAATGGGTTTCTAGAGGTGTGAGAGAATTTATAGTCATTACCGAAGAATATTTTGCAAGTTATGATGTTTTATGTGAAACGTGGTCTAAGAAAGAGTGTTTTCTAACTACAATTGTAAATTCGATGCTCACCATGAATTGTGTGCTTTTCATGGTACATTAATGATTTTAGGGATTATTTTCCATTGAGCTAAGATCATTTCACAAAAATAATTAGGTCATTTCATAGTCTCATTTTTATGAATGAATGTTAAGAAGGTAAAAAAATTATGAGTTTGAAAACCTAGGTCTTGAGCGATGGAGAGGATCTTCTTGGTAAGTTCCCATAATTGATTTTTATTTCAAGTATGATAATTGGAGGTTTTAGATGAATCCTCAAAAATTATAGAAAGGTAGGATAGAGCTTGTGATGATTTGTGGACCCCAATCAAATAGGCAAGTTTCATAATATGTTCATTTTGTAAAAACGTTTTCCAAGGGTGGTATGAAATAAATTTTTAAAAAAATTATACTAGGAGTTTTACTTAACGTACATGATGGTTTTAAGATCATGGTTGAGGTTGTAGAGGGAAAAGTGTGCCCTATTTATGAAGACTTGCCCTTGAGTCCAAAAAGGGCGTTTTGGAGAAGTTTCAGAAGACGACCTAGTTTAAGGCCTTCCACTTGGAATTGGAAGGAAATGTAAGATGTTATGGAAATTATATCCAGAGTGATTTCAAATGGTATAATTTTTGTATCTTTATGATGAGTTTTGATAGGTGAACCAGCTCAATTTGTGAATAATAAGGTTGTTTATTTCTCGAACAAGATTTCTTTGGCTAGAAGATGGAGGTAGAAGATGCATGAGATGGATTATTTGATGCTTGATATTAGTTGGAGAGTGAAGAGGGATGAATTTTGTTCCTATTAAATTCCTTTAGAGGTCTTGAAAGTGACATAAATAGTTTAAACTAGTTGAGTTTCTAAAACTACTTTCTAGGAAGATCAGTTTGGTGAAGAGGAAAGTTGGTGTGGTTTGTATGTATAAATGTTTCATGATCTCTAGAAAACATGGGTATGATATAAAGGTTAGTGTATTTCTAAATAATGGCTACATGCCATATTTGAGGTGTTTATAGGTGATATTGAGGCCCAAAGGTGAATACTGGTTCCTAGAAATAATTGTTTTAAGAAGGATATGAGCCTTGTTGATAGTGTTATGAAGAACTTGATTAGTGAAAACGATGTACGACTATGGATTATGGTGTTATGTTTGATTAAATAAAATTAACTAATTAGGGTGTAGTAAAATATAGTTAATCTAATCTAGGAGGACATATAAACACAAGTAAATAAATGCACTAAGATAGTATGTAAATGACATAAGTAATAAAACTAATAAAAATAGAAACCCTAATGTGCGAGAGAGAGAGAGAGAGAGGAAAGAACTCAGCTAATTCAATGAAGTGGCGGGACTGTTTCAAGAGGAGACTAGAAAAATTAGAAGCAGGAATTATTGTTCAGAGTGCCGAAAAGGATGGAGCTAGAGGATCTAGTTGACTGGAGTGCTGGAATAGGATCGGGGTGCCTATGGCTACTCTGGTATGCAATCTGGGTACCCTAATCTGCAAAATATCTGAATCTGATCTTCATAGGGCTGAAAGGTAATATGGAATATTATCTTCCTATCACATTAATTTCCCTATCCCATCTTAGATGTCGTTAATAACTCAAGATGGAAGAAAGACCTGTAAGACCCCAAACAAGCATTAAACCCTAAAACAAGAAAAATGCATATAAAGGGGTCGACCGACCTCGGCTATCATAATGGTGGACTTAATAACTAAGTATTGCACTACATCTTAGACCCAATGTATTTCTATGTACAAGTGGGTGTGAAGATGCCATAGGTTTCTCTTGTGTCGAATCGCGACTTTGTAAAGTAGTGAGCAATAACTATGTGTAGAAAATGTAATAGAATGTGTGCATGGAATAGAATAGAATCCCTCCCACTATAAAATGTGATGAAGATGTCCAATCCTTTTTCCTTGATGATGGATATATGTGGATGTAAGTGATCTCTAATATAATAGATGGATGTAACTCTAGATGGAGTGATAGTAGTAAGTGATGCTAGGTCCTTCATTATGGTCTCATAACTTTATATTTATAGGGTTCTCTTAGTCTAATTTCATAATTAACCTCGAAAAGGCTGACCACAAGAAAGATAAAGATGTCAAATGGATAGAAAGAGCCCAAAGAGAGGTGGGAAATCTCTAGAAGGATTGGGGCACCCCCTGGTGGGACCAGGGTGCCCATAGTGCAAGATACTAGCCTGGATGCCCTAATCAAGGCTAAAATGATGGGAAATGACCGAAATAGACTGGTTATGTGGCTGAAGAGGGTTGGTAATGATGAAATAAAATAAAACAATATGGCTCAAAGAAGGGGGTTAATTAGTATTTTCTTCACTCAAGAACCTTCTAAATAGTAGTATGAAAGTGGGATGAATAAATGTCTAAAATGCATGATTTTGTGACTACATTTTACCCTTACTTTAAGTTGGTGAAAAAAATATCGAGTAACATAAAGTAGATAGATATGTGTACCTGATGTCCATAAAGAGTGTAGTAGAAATGTAGAGAAGGACTACAAAAATCATGGAATGACAAAAATATGGAGGAGCATGGAAACTAAAGATGAAAAATGCACAAATAAAAAGTGATGAGAATGAACCTAGGGTGGAACACATGTATAGATGTTACGGTGTATAATGTACCTACATGGTTAGTAAATCGTGTGTTGTCGTGAAGTGTTGTTATTGACGTTGTTATTGTTGTTTCCTACAATTTGACTACTTGTTTTTCATACCGAACCTACAAGGAGAAAACGAGCAAGTAGTCAAATATGTATGTATGTAAGTGTAAAAACGTAATGTAAAATATGCATGTATATGTAAAATATGCAAATGGAAAATAGAAAATGTAAATGGAACATTAAAGTATTGGAGTTCAAACGGTTAAATATTGGAGTTTGAATGGTTAAGTTTGGATACTTCAAGAGCATTTTGCAGTCATGTGTTGTTTTCGTGCTACGTATTTTCTGTGTATTTGTTGTTAATTGGTGGTTTTCACAATGACGGATTTTCCATCCATGAGAATTTGAAAGGTCACGACTTTCAAACTTCTAGGGTCAGCTATAGAACTTCCTAGAAGGATTGTAATCTTATAAATAGAGGTGTTAGGGGTATCCTAATGTATCTTGAGTGATCAAGAGAGATCTTGAGTCTTAGAACATCAAGAGGTGATCAAGAGTGATCAAGGTTGAGAAATTGGGTGTCAATTGTGTCTTAGATGTGGTTTAGCATCTTTGGGAATTCTGTTGTGAGTTCATGAGTGATTGTTGTGCAATTATAATTGAGAGAAGACTATGAGAGTTGGTTTTACTCTTGTTAATAATAAAATCTAAGCAAGTTTTTGGTGTACATAGGCCACATTGGGTGAACCACGTTAAATCTTGTCATCTTCTTTTATGCATTGTTTATATATGTTGTTATATTTATACAAGTACAATTATGTTAAATAGTTTCCTACTGTTGTGATTTGAGGAATTGTTTCCACATATTTGTTCTCTAATTCCTAACAACTAGTATCAAAGCTTTGGTGGTTTTTTTTTTGAAGTGGTGAATCGAGGGAAATTTTAGCTTGAGTGGGAGCTATGGAAAATGAAGGTAAATCAAGGTTTGGGAAGTTGAATGGGCAGAACTTTGGTTTGTGTAAGATTCAAATAGAGGATTACTTATATATGAAGGACCTCCATGTTATTTTGGCTAGAAAAGTAAATAAACCTACAGCCATGTCGGATGAGGATTGGGAGTTGTTGGATAGAAAGGTGATCACCGAAATTTGGTTATGTCTTACATCTTCGATTGATTTCAACATATCACAGAGAAGACCATGGAAAGTCTCATGAATGCGTTGGGAAGTTATATGAAAACCCTCTCGCCTCTAACAAAATATTTTTGATGAAAAAAATTTAATATGAAGATGTACGAGAATGGTTCTTTTTGTGATCATTTGAATGAATTTAATATGGTTGTATGTTAAACTCAGTGAAAATTGAATTTTATGATGAGGTCAGGGATTTGTTGATTTTTTTTTCCTTTCCAGATAGCTGGGACAGCTTGGTTATGGTTGTAAGTAATTCAGTCTCTAATAATTCAAATTTGAAGTTTAAAGATGTGATAGGTGTGATCCTGAGTGAGGAAATGTGAAGGAAGAGCTTTGGGGATTCTTCTACTTCTAGAAACACTTTGACGATGGAGAGCAGAGGGAGACAAAATAATAAAGGGAAAGGTAACCGTGGGAAGTTGAATGATCGTGAAAGGTCAAAGTCCAAGAGAAAGTTGGAATGTTGGCACTATGGGAAGGTTGGTCATGCTAAGAAATATTTTTGGGATCTTTGAGATAAGAAGAACAAGGAGGAGGAAACTAAGGAGGTGATGTAGCCTAGAATTCTTAGTTAACACCTAGTCACACTGGCACATCACTCATCCTAGGCTAAGTGCTCACCGAAGCACACAAAGGTATCGGGTCCCTCTTAAGAGTTACTGGAGCAGAATGGTAGCATGATAAAGCAATAAACATATATTTTAGAAACTAATCCATCTATTCATCATTATACTAAACTAGGTCTATAAGCGCTTAAATGTAAATCATCATGTTAATAATAATATACATTGAAAAAACATATCAGACAATAATGTTTGTCCAATATTATTTATATATTCATCTTACCAATAGTACAAAAGCTTCATATGATACCAGACATGCGTGCATGGATCTCATTCTACAATTATCCGGTCTCATGTACTCATGTATCTCTCATCCTTCAAGGCATGTGTCTCTACTACCTCCTAAGTAATTCATTACACACATATATATAGGGTGGGGAACTAGCCCTTCACCACTTAACTCTACCAGAAATAGGTCGCATGCTAATAACAGCCATGTGCCTTTTACAACTATAGCCATACATGGAAGTATGCTATATATAGATCACTGATAGTTAACTATAGTGGTGGATCTATTCTTAGCTTATGCCCATGTAAGAGTGAGTTGACATGTTCTTCAAAAATCTCCACGAAGAGTGGCACACAAGTCTCGGCATCGCTTTGTGTGCTCCATGCACCAATCTCTAAGAATAGACCTGATCTCCAAAATTGGCTAAGTCCTGAAAGTCTGACTCTACACCTCCACACGTGACACCTTCCTATACCTTTACGCCTTTGCTCCTGTGTTGTTCTTCCACGTGGACTCTGTGTGCAAGTTCAACTAAGTGTTTTCTCTGATCAACATTACCCCACACTAATCTCATTACCGCCCGACAATGGCGATGTCCAAAACTTACACAAAGAATGGATAAAATAAAGAATGGTTGAATAAAGAATTTTGAATAAGATATTCACAACTAACAAAATTGTTCAATCCTCGGGCCCCTCCATTTCATCTCAAGCAAGAACTCTGGATATTCTTATTTTATATCTACTTCCAGGTTCTCCCACTCCATTAATGCCACTCCTGCCATCTCAAGCATGTCTACAATGATAGACTACAGCTCTTCCATAGTGAGTTTTCCTTTCTCATTTTATATCACAAGCATTACGCTTGACATAGAGGTTTACACCCCCTCCAATACATCCATCTTTTGAGCAATGAGCTTTCCAAGCTCATCTAACCTCTCCTTATGTGGTGCCTGTGCCATAGCTAGTGCCTCACGCTTCTACTTCACTAGGATTAACCATTTAGCGTGGCCTAGGGTAGCATCCTTCATAGCCTTGTGGACTTCATTTTCCTCCTCCAATGTTTTCACCACAATCAGCATCTGGGGTTGTGCATATCGTTAGCACATGATTGGCTTTCTTTAGTTCGTCATAGGTGGCTTGCAGTAGGCCTTCATAAGTAGTAATCTTCCTTGCTACTGCAGCTGCGCTTTCTCTACCTTTTCCCGGGGTCCTTGGGTTGTGTTGATACACACACCTTTTCATCCTCCAACACTAATGTTATCATTGTCTTCACATAGTGCATTGTAGAAGGAAATTATTTTGGCACTTGGGATTCCAAATGCGGGCATACCTTGAGGACATCATCTCCAATTTCCTCCGCCATATTAACAAAAGTGTCATATTTTCTCTTGATCAAATCCTTTTCCTATACTAGGTGTGCTATCTCCACATCCTTGGCTTTCAGCTTCTCCGTCAGTGCCTTAATGGTAGCATATTTATCAATGTTTCTTCTTACTACTTTAGCAGATACCTTTACCAGAGCATTGCTCACCTGCTCATCTAACATCACTGTTGGCTTAATTGTCATGTGGCACGTTTCAGGTGCCTTCTTCAATCATCTTGACATGCATGATTCTTCACCGACATCAAATCGGCTCATCCATATGTGTGTGCATCGACCATGAAAGTTGCTTCCTTGTGTGCACGAGTCACCTTGTCCTCATCCATGAGTGCCCATCTCGAATAGATCCTTCTACTCGATGGTGCTCTAAAACCGAGCACGAATAATCAGCTTTGGGTCTTCTGCATACCCCATGGTATGTGCCTTGGCATCCTCCCTATTCGATGGGATCTGGGCCCTCTTGAGAATGGCTGCATCAAGGTTAGGAATACTAGATGTATCCCCACCCTTGTCTTGTGTAGCCTCTGATTGTTCCCCTTCTTCTCCTTCCATTTTATCCTCCTTATGTTTAAGCTCTTCTTCTACTGGAGATGAGGGTGCCTTCTCCTTAGATTCCTTTGTTTCCTCACTTAGCTTGATTTTTCTTATTTTCTTCTCCTTTGGCTCCTTCACTTGAGGAATTTCTCCTTGCACCCTTATGCGCTTAAATACTTTTTAAATCTTTGGTCGCCCTGCTCCTCCCTTATAACTCCTTCTCCTGGGAAGTTGTCACACACTCCTTCTCTTGGCCAGATGGCTGCTTCCTCCTTCACACCAAGCCGCCACTATCCTTGTGTTCTTCATCCTCTTCCTCATCATCTTGCTTGGGTTCAGAGGGCCTAGGTGCCGGAATGTTCTCCATGGTATGCTTCCCCTTCGGTGGCCCACAAGCGCAAACTCATTTTCTACATACTTGTTATTTTCCATTTTGGGCTTAATTGGAGGTATATCAGTGTGGCCCGATATCCACAATGGCAAGTGTTTCTAGCTTAATGCTCAAAATCTCTAAGATATTATTCTCATTGTATGCATTCCTCCCTAGATATCCATATGTTTTCCATAGGGTGTGGTATTCATAGTCCACCTTGTCTGCATTAAACACTAACCTCCGTGTGTTGGTGAACTGATGAACTGCAGCTTGGAAGTATTGTGCGGGAAATGCATAAGGCAGTTTACACCAGGGGCTCCACGACCCATCTACCATTGGAAAGTGCACAATACAAAAATGTTGGTAGACTGCAAACTGTACCTACTTCCCTAGAACTAAAGGCAAATCCTTGGGTATACGCCATTCCTCTCCAAATGCCACGTGGAGCCTATCATACCACATCTCTACTCACTCCTTCACCTCATCCATCATTGACCCCTTGCAAAGATACTTGTTGAATCATTTAGCTGGAGACTTGTGATTCATGGGGTATTCCCATATATTCTCTTTTGGGCCATCTGGTACCCCAATCTCCATGAAGACTAAACTTAGTAAGACACAACCAAAACTTATTTTATTTCCTGCGCGTGCTTCCTCTACTATCTTCTTTGTAATGAAGATGGAAATGTTATAAGTGGTTCCTTGACATGTGCTTTGCCACATGCAACCACATAGAATTAACTTGTGACCAACGTTCTTGGTCATTTAATTTTGTAACCGGTGTGTTGCTCCTGTACTTCTTTGGAAAAATTTCAGTTTGTCAATGTCCATTCCACACGGTCCTTTCTGATAGCCCAGTGCTTTCTGTGTCTCCAAGATGGTGCTCTTGTCAGCTAGGTCAGTCTTAATATCTTCACCTGTTGCCCTTAATCTAGTTATTATGGCAATAAGAATGGGTGTCAATCTTACCCTCCATCCTGCAAAATAGAAAAAGTCCTCATGGACTCGGCTCATCAGCCATCTATACAATGGTGCATACTTTCCAAAGTATGGGAGCTCATACAACTAGTAGACACCATTCCCTTTCAAGTATCCTTTCCCCAACATCATCATATATTGGCATGCTGTCCTTAGTTCACTTGTTCATTCGGGAAGTGAGTAGGTCATCTAGTTTCTTCTGGTTTTTGTTGGTCCGGTGATTATACTCACTTATCTTACTCTGTCGTATGTGGGTATCCCATTCCTGGCCCACAATAACTTCCTCAGGGTACTGCATTTTTGAAAAATTACTTTCCGGGGCCATCTCTTCTTCTTCTTCCACCACCACCTTCTTCTTTTCCTTTACTAGTGTTGCTTTCTTCTTTGGTATCATTCTTCTTTTTTAGGTTTTGTTTTCTAGACCGTTTGTTGTGTGTTTTAAGTAGTTTTCTTCGAACCCTAACTCAATTCAACCGTGCCCTAATTTCCAATTGCAAACTCACACACCCTAGCTCCATTCCATTACTCTGCTTCATTCAAACCCTTTTCCTAGGGGATTCAATCCCTTCCAATAAATAGAGTTATCTTTCGCGCCTGGTTCATTTGCTTCATACCTTGAATCACTTTACTTAGCTCTTCACGTGTATCTCTTGTCAAATTCTCGTAGTCGCAAGGGTAATGTTGAAATCACATCCCATCCTTATATAGATTTCCACTTTTTGTTGCATTAATTACTCCTCCACCTACCAAATTCTCCTCATTTATTACCCATTTTTATCATTTTCGTGCGGTATACCTCCGTGCCAAATGTTATAACCTTCTAGCATACCTTTTACCCTTTGTCATAGACTTCTCTTCAAGCGTGCACTCTAGCACCCGAGTACCTCGTCACTGCACCATCTCCTGGTAGTTACCATGGCCGCCGCTTACCTCGCGTTATACGTTCCCTCATCCATCTTCATCCTTTCTTATCTTGAGAAGAAATATTTTGTCAGTTACCCTTAGTAACCTTCTTTCTCAACACCCTGACATGAAATCTTCGTAGCATATACTTGAGAGTCACCAACAATCCACCCCACATGAAAAGGATGTGCAGTCCTCTATGCATCAACATGCTTCATATTGTAGTTAGCTTTATGCACGCAAGCGCGCTTATTACACAAACAAGAGCTAAATTGACAAAGCATAGCGACGATGAAAGAAACACATTAAGGAAATGTAGAAAGGGAAACCTAATTTATCTGGAAATACTACCTTATTACAAACACCAAGAAGACTTATTTATAGTAGGGCTTCAACCTACTCCCGTTAAAGTAACCAGGAAACCTTGTGCCATCAATTGTGTCTAACTGGCAAGCACCTGACTCAAGTATATGAGTGATAACATACGGCCCCAACCAATGCACCTTGAGCTTTCCTAGATGGCACAAAAACTTGGAGTCATACAGAAGTACCATTTTTCCTACCACAAGTTTCTTATCCCTGATGTGTCGATCATGCCACGCCTTTTGGCGTGCCTTCTCCTATTTCTAACTCTAGCGTGCGATGGCTCGGCACTCATCTAGTTGAACCATCTTCTCAATCCATTCTTCCAAGGCTTTCTCATCAGCTAGACCTCCAGTGCACATAATGCGCAAAGAAGGTAACATAAATTCTATAGGAAGAACAGCTTCCATGCCAAACACCAATTGAAAAGGTGTGGCTTTGTTCAATCTTTTGTATGTTGTTTTATAAGCCCAAAGAATAGTAGATACTTTATCATCCCAATATTTCCTTCCAACATCACAAATCTTGGTCAATGTGTGGCTCAAAATCTTGTTAAAAGCCTCAGCAATCCCATTTTCCTGAGGGTGATAGGGTGTAGTTTTATGGTGGGCAACCATAAAATCGTCTAAAAGAATTCGTATTGTCTCATTTAAAAAATGTGTGCCCCTATCACTTGTTAAACTTAAAGGACAGCCATACCTTGTAAGAACATTCTCCCATAAGAACCTTGCTACTGTAGCTATTGTACAGTCCTTTGTAGGTGTTGCTTCTACCCATCGGGTAAGATAATCTGTACAAGTGATGATATAGCACAATCCAGTCCTGTGCGTGATTGGTGAAATAGGCCCGACAAAGTCAATTGCCCATTTCTCAAAGGGTTCGCACTTGTAATTAGTCGTAGAGGCATCTCATCCCTTTGTCTTGGTCAACCAAGATGTTGACAATGGTCATAGGTCTTACAATACTCTTTACAATCCTTGTACAATGTTTCCCACCACAAACCAGCAAGTAGGATCTTGCACGTTGTTACATCACCTGCATAGTGGCCACCTACAATACCACCATGTGCTTCTTCCATTATATCCTTTCGTTCATACTCCAATACACAACAGCGTAACACCTCGTCTCTGCCTAATTTGTACAAATCACCACTGATTAACATGAATGGTGCCACGTGAATAGAAAGTTACTTCTTCTCTAAATCTTTCATGCCTTCTGGCGCCATACTACGATCCTTAGAAAGACAACAATGTCCTCCAATTCTGATGGCATTTGTTGTAACCTATAAATTTGTGCATTAGGCATGGTCTCTTCTATTGTTTGTGCCTCTTCTCCTGATTGAATTCTAGATAAGTGATCTGGTCCAGAATTGCTTTTCCTGGTTTTACCACAATCGTAAAGTCAAACTCTTGAAATAAGAGTATCCATCGGCATATGCACCCCTGTAAAATGGGCTTATTCACCAAATACTTTAATGCCATGTGATCTATATAAAACACAAATGGTGTAGCCAACAAATACTGACAAAATTTGTGCAAGGCATAGATCATGGACAAGGCCTCACACTCTGTAGTGGTATAATTATGTTTTGTAGGGGTCAACTTCCTACTAGCAAAGCAAATGGGATGATCCATAATACCTTCTCTGGTTGAGCTAAGACAGCACCAATGGTTGTGCCAGAGGTGTCCACATGAACATGAAAAGGTTTATCCCATGAAGGAAAGCGCAAGATAGGCGCGATAGTAAGTTTCTCCTTCAATATCTCAAATGTGCGCTACTGTGACTCCCCCAGTAGAATGTACCTTTTCCCTAAGCAATTCTTCTAAGGGCATAGCAAATTTTGCATACCCTTTTATAAACTTCATGTAATACCTTATATCACCAAAAATCTAAGCACCTTACTTTGGTGGTAGCGCTTTCAATCCTACGATGATCAGAACTTTTTATCTGGATCAACCAACAACCCTTCCTTGCAGATAATGTGTCCTAAAAGTGTGCCAAAGGGAGTAGCAAAGATGCACTTCTTGATGTTCAATGAGATACTCAACTGTCAACATCTTTCAAACATTAAGTGCAGATTGTCACAATGATCCTTAATTAGCCCATAGATGGTCCAATCATCAAGATAGACCTATAAGAAGTTATGAATAAAATCCTTGAAGGCTTGTACCACTATCCTTGAAAATACAGTAGGTGCATTCTTCAATCCAAAGGGCATCACAGTATAGGCAAAGCTTCCCCATTCAGTAGTGAAGGTGGTCTTCTCTTGATCTTTTGGGGAAATCCTAACCTGATGATACCCTGAAAACCCATCTGTAAATGAATATATCTCACACCTAGCCACTCCTAATATTTCCTCCATGAACGATGTAGGAAAGGGATCTGTAACACATGCTGCATTCAACTCTCTATAATCAACACAAATTTGAATCCTACCATCCTTTTTATGCTTATCACCATAGGACTGACCCATTCTGATTCATCCAATGGTCGAATGATCCCAGATTTCAACATCTTTTCAATCACCTCCTTTACTTTCTCATAAAAATTGGGATTCATCGATATGGTCACTTCCAAACAGGGTGCGCACCTTCCTTGAGCTTTATCTTAATTTCTCTAAGTGATATATGCACACATTTAAGTTCATGGTATCCTCTTGGGAATAAGTCCTCATAGTCTTGAAGTAACTCTATGATCTTTACTACCTCGATTTTGACCAAGTAATCCCTAATTATCACCTCCTCGGAGTTTAGCTTATGTGCCTATATTGACCTTTGTTGTCTTCATAGGTTCATGATATGTGTGTGCATCTACATCTGCACTGGCTAACACTTCACATGTTCCATTTGAATGATCCACATCTAATTTCTCAACTTCCTCCTCATCAATTATGTAAACCATCTTCCCCTTATCTTTTTCTAGGGAAGCACACTCAAGTAATATGATATCATCTTCTTCATCCACAAAATGTGCCCCTATGTCTCTGTCTCACCAAATAATTCCTGAATAAGTTCTTCCACTTTCCCATTGTCTCCCATGGTTAAGCGCTTGATAAAGCTTAAAGCCGTGTTCACTGGTGGTGTAGATGAAAAGAAGTCAAAAGTTTGGATCATCCCTGCAGTCAAAGTTTTCCAATTGCCAGTGTCACGATGTAATTTAGCGTATACATACCAAGCACGCATGCAACCTTATAGAGTAGAATAAAACGATGCACCCAAAGTGAGGGTGGTAATGCTTCCTATCCTACTATCTAGAGTCTCTCACATTGCTAGATATGATGTTGAGTAGGTTGATCACCATGATAAGGGAAAAAATTTGTAGGTGCATTACTTCTTGAAAACCTGGTTGATAAGGCAGTCCCAATCATTCCCCACTCTAAGAGATTATCCCTGTGGACCACCCACAGCGCGGTTGTCCGCCCAAAGTATATGACAACATATCTTGTCATTTAAGCTGGTCAGCCTAGTTTTTTTCCATGGCCTGTAAGAATCCAACCAAATCTTTGGATCTAGTATAGCGGGGTACTGAGCGACCTATACACCGAATAGAGCAAAAACCATTTTTGCAAGCAACCGTGCACTTAACTTCACGCCCCACCTATTCATAAGTGCCATGAGCTCAATTATCATAAGAAACACTAATAGTATCACTGATTGACTGAGAATCTTCCCAATGAAGGATTCCTTCCTTAGATGGATCCTGGACCTTTGGGTCCTGAATAGCGCGTATATAGATTTTTTTCAAATCCTCTTCACTTAAAAGTTCCACATATGGCATGGATTTCCCATCCACAATGGTATTATAATCCTTTCCTCCTTGTTCTCGAAGCTAACATACCCCTTGTTAAACCTCAAATCAGAATTGTTTGCATAACACCAAGGTCACCCAAGCAAAGCTAGGAAGCTATCTACTTTCGCAAGTGCTAGCACTTCAAAGTCTCCTATGAACTTGGCCCCTTGTATAGTGATAGATGCATCCTTCAAAAATCCTATGGGAGTTACTTTCATTTTTTTGCCATGAACAATACATTAGATGATGGTTGCAATGGGGTCCCCCATTTTTCCCACGCATCCAATGTAAGTACATTTACTTCACACTGTTTCAATCAAAATATTGCTCAATAATGACCACCCGTCCACAACAAAGACATTCAAAGTGATCTCCTTGTTGTAATCAATGCTATTGGGGGAAGATTTGCATGAAGTATTTCTCTTCTAGTCTCGGTTCTCGCATGTGGAGTATTCCCTTTCAACCAATTTTCGATAAAGGAATAATATTCTCCTAGCACAATGTTCTACATACCTCTTTGATGTCGTCCCAATATCCGAAGGGCCTATTTTGTATCCTTGTGCTCCAATTTCCAAGACTTCTCTTTCAAACCTTATACCTCACCTTGAAGGTGTTAAGGACCTCCATCATTTCTTGATAGAATTATTTCTGATGAGCTAGATCTGGATACCTAGCATTTAAAACCTCCTCCTTAGTGATTCTCGGCTTCTGTTGCAACCCGTCTCTTGTGCGTGCCACCTCAACTCGTGTGGTTATCTTGACTATTACCGCCTCAAGTTCTGGTGTTAACTTGGGCATCCACTGATTCTCTATCATGCACTGGATTCTAACCATCCCGTGCCCTTGTTTTCTTGCTTGTGCTACTTATTGAGATGCTCATACAAGTCTGGACACTCTTCATAACTATGCCCCTTTCCACAAAATGAACAAGAAATATTTTACGGGCATTCATGCCTATAATGGTCAGGTGAACCACATGTATAGCAAGTTCCTCAAGGAAATTCACTCCTTCCACCTCGGCCTCATCCTCCATATCGCCTTGATATCCTCATCCCCTTTCACGAACCCCTTCAAACCTTCTGTCATTCCTGTCATAGTGTGTTTTATTATAATCCCTATCCTGATGCTCATTCTTCCCTTTAGAATTATCAGCCACACTCACCTGTCTTACCCCAATATCAATGGCATCATGGATCTAACCAATCAATCTACTAGTCCTCAGTATCATGGGTCGTGGACCTACAAATTTTACAAAAGGAGGATACATTCTTCCTAATGCGCATTGTAGTAGGGGCAAAGTGACTAGCATCATGATTCAAATGGAAAATCTCACAGTCTAACAACAACAAACGTATAGTTCTACGAGGGAAACTATCCTTGGTGTGCCCTTCTACTTCACAATCATCACACCAAATTCTGAGTGCATTTCATGAGTGAGTTTTTTCGATAATTTCTCTAACTATTTTGCCATAGCTGCTATCTGAGCTTCCAAAAATGGACTAACTCTAGTGTCAATACTCCCAACTACTTCAGTGCATAAAGCGGCTTCCAATGCTTCACGCGGGTTGGTATAAGTTTTATGTGACAAAGTGCTCTTCGAAATGGGGTAATCAATCCCTCGACAAACCATTATGCATGCTGACTTGCATGAATGTCATAAGAGAGTTTGGATAGAAGTGTTTTAAAATGGGCATCATACTCACATACACTTTCAGTAGTGCCTTGCTTTATATCCTTGAGTACGCTTATACTCTTCTGCTCAAACTTTGGGATATGGAACTCTTTCAAGAAAGCATCTTTCAATGCTACATAGTCAATACAAGTTTGATTGGGATCAAACTTCCTATACCAGCTATGCGCACTCCCTGTAATGTAGTAGAAAATTGACTTGCCTTGCACTCAGAGGCCATAATACCTTTTGTGCACCACAATATTTCACACATATGAACATATTCAGCAGCATCCTCAATACCTCTGTACTCTGGAAGATGAAGGGAAATCTCCATATAAATTTTCGGGGTTTTGCGGGCCTTGACCACGACCCGAACCTCCTTGGTTTCCTCTACCTCTAAAACCACACGAACTACCGTAACTAGAACCTGTCCATACCACTCGATCCTCCCCCAGGATTTGGAATGGGGCCCATGGATGCACTCCCTTATGTCCCTACAGTTGTACTATACTAGACCCCTACAGTCTGTGAAGTAGTCCCAGTTCCAGAGGTGAATCCCACACTTGCACGGTCATATTCTGCAATGCGGATGATGAGCCCGAAAATGTACCCCAGAAGAATAACGAAGTTTTCTATGCTACCATTGATGTACTTCTTTGTCGACCTATTTATGTGCTTTCACTTCCTAAATTAAAACTATTTTTACCCTGTTGTAATAGATCTTTGAAAACCAAGTGCATGGGCTAGGTCAACGGGTTGGCTTAGATGTGTGCCCGTGGCCCAGGACATATCTCTGTGGCATGCTTCCTTGTGAGTCCGAAGAGGGTTCTCTTTCATGCTTTCCTAGATGGGGAGTTCTGATGCTCTTGATCTTCTTCCTCCCCATGATCCTTAAATCCTTCAAGAGCCATCTCTCTCCACAATACCATCCATTCTCAGTAATTTCTTATTTCTTACATAATTCCCTTTCGTGTGCCTCATCATACTTCAGCCACCTCTCTTCCCTCTTCCGTGCTGCCGCTAGGTCTGCCATCTTTCACCAATCCTATTCCTGCCCCCATGTGTGGAGATTCTTTTAGCTTTCCATGGGTTTAGCTTCCAAGTTCAATGTTACCATTAGTATTTTGATTGCCAGTGGAATACCTTGCAAATACGTCCCTCTAGGATACCATAGGAACTGGAACTCCGCTACCTCCGGGCATGAATAAGTCGAAATTGAATACTCCAAAATATAGTTGTTTAGGACACCGTGAAACCAGGTATCTACCGTGTGAGTCTAGCTCAGGTCAAGCATCATATAGTGTTTGAAATTCCTCCGTGTCCAAACAAGTGTGTGATACCTCCAATTCCACTTAGATGCATATGCAATCAACCATTCATATAATTCTACTGGAAAGATAGCAAAGAAGCTTTCGTATAAACTATCATACAAATTCTGCTCTACCCAAGTGCGTGTGCTAAATCCAGATCCAGTGTCAAACCTCTATGTGTATTCTTCCTCCAAATCGTGAATCCATTCTTCAATGCTTGCCAAAGTTAGCCGGTATGTCTTCATCGCGAACCATTCTAAAACAACTGAAAAAGAGGTCCCAAAAATGGAACCAATGATGCAGCCTAGAATTCTTAGTTAACACCTAGTCGCACTAGCACATCACTCAACCTAGGCTGAGTGCTCACCCGAAGCACGCAAAGGTACCAGGTCCCTCTTAAGAGTTGTTGTAGTAGAATGGTAGCATGATAAAGTAGTAAACATATATTTTAGAAACTAATCCATCTATTCATCATTATACTGAACTAGATCTATAAGTGCTTAAATGTAAATCATCATGATAATAATAATATACATTGACAAAACATATCAGACACTATTGTTCGGCCAATATATTTATATATTCATCATACCAACAATAAAAAATCTTCATATAATAATAGACATGCGTGCATGGATCTGTTACAATTATCCAGTCTCATGTACTCATGTATCTCTCATCCTTCAAGGCATGTGTCTCTCTACTACCTCCGAAGTAATTCATTACACACACATATATATAGGGTGGGGAACTAGCCCTTCACCACTTAACTCTACCAAAAATAGGTCGCATGCTAATAACATCCATGCGCCTTTTACAACTATAGCCATACATGCAAGTATGTTATCTATAGATCGTTGATAGTTAACTATAGTGGTGGATCTATTCTTAGCTTATGCCCATGCAAGAGTGAGTTGACATTTTCTTCAAAAATCTCCAGGAAGAGTGGCACGTAATTCTCGGCATCACTTTGTGTGCTTCGCACGCCAATCTCTAAGAATATACCTGATCTCCAAAATCGGATAAGTCCTGAAAGTCTGACTTTACACATCCGCACGTGATGCCTTCCTATACCTTCACACCTTTGCTCCTGTGTTGTTCTTCCACATGGACTCTGTGTGCAAGTTCAACTAACTATTTTCTCTGATCAGCGGGAGGTAAATGTGGCAACATGTGATATTTGGAAGGGATTCTTTAATTCTTTCTTGAGATAATATTATTGATTCTTGGGTGTTAGATTTAGGGGCTTCTTTCCATGCCACCCCACATAGACATTATTTTTGAT
Organism: Taxus wallichiana var. yunnanensis; assembly: GCA_018340775.1. NCBI lineage: Eukaryota > Viridiplantae > Streptophyta > Pinopsida > Cupressales > Taxaceae > Taxus > Taxus wallichiana. Next base: position 87,020,815 of record CM031244.1, on the reverse strand, counting down.
TTTTTCAAGGTGATTTTGGACATGTATATCTTGGTGATGATGAACCATGCAACATAGTAGGGAAAGGTTTTGTTTGGATCAAAATTAAGAATGGGAACACATGGCTACTTAAGGATGTCTGGCATGTGCCTAAGTTGAGGTGTAACTTGATATCGGTGGGTCGATTGGGTAGTGATGGATGTATAGTCAATTTTACAAGTAGATTCTTAGAAGGTTACTAAGGAATCTCTTATGGTTAAAGAGGTAAGATAATTGGTACTTTATATTTAACCAGTGGTGTTGATTATTGTAATTTAGTTGCTACAAATGGAGATGAAACTTTGTGGTAACGAGACACTTGGTCATATGAGTCAAAAGGGCATGCAGATTCTAAAGGATAGGTTACCCGGATTAAAAGAGTTAGATTTGGACTTACGTGAGGACTGTGTTCATGGGAAACATAAACGGGTGAGATTCCTCAAGGTTGGACCCACTAGGAAGGAGGGTAAGTTGGATTTGGTGCATATAGATGTATCGGGGAAGCTAAGGTAAACTCTATTGGTGGTTCATGTATTATGTCACTTTCATTAATGATATAACTTGAAAAAATTTGGTATATTGCATTAGAAATAAATTTGATGTGTTTGAAACTTTCAAAATATGGAAATCCTTGGTTGAGAATGAAACATGTCTCAAGCTGAAATGTTTCTAGGGTTAGATAATGGAGGGAGTATTAGCGGTAATGAATTCCTTGATTATTGTTTAGTAAATAGGATCCACAAGAAAAGGATGGTTTTGAAGACTCCATAGGAAAATAGGGTGTTAGAGAGAATGAGCAGGACAATCATAGAGTGTGTTAGGTGCATGAAGTTACATGCGGGGCTGCTTACTCATGTTTTGGGTAGAAGCGGTGAGAACGGTTATTTATTATATTAACGAGATAACTCTCTATGGCTTTGGATGGAGGTATACGAGGAGTCATGGTCAGTAAGAAAATTAATTACTCATTTCTTAGATTATTTATATGTGAGGTATTTTTCACATTGATAAAGATGATAGGACCAAGTTAGAGGCTAAGTCTGAAAAATGCACCTTTGTTGGATATGGTGAGGATTAATTTGGTTTTCGTGTTTGGAGTCTTAAGGAAAAGAAAATATTTTGGTCTAGAGATATTTTCTTTAATTTAAAATTCATGTATAAAGATCAATTGCATGAACAAAAATGGGAATTGAAGAAATAATACACCATGTTAGAGGACATTGTTGATGGAAAGGTGTCTAAGGGACCGGTTCAGGTGCAATATGTTTCGTCATAGCCATTTTAGGAACCTACTCATCAGGAATCCCAAACTCTTGAGGTGAGAAGGTCTTCTAGGGTAAGAAGGGAACCTGAATTTTTACTCCATCTTTGAATTACTTATTTCTCACTAACAGTGGAGAGCTAGAGTGCTTTGAGGAAGCAGTGTAGGTGGATGCCAGGAAGAAGTGGGAGTAGGCCATGGATGAAGAGCATAGATATCTTATGGAGAACCAGACTTGGGATCTAGTGGAGCTACCTGAGGGAAAGAGAGAATTATAGAACAAGTGGTTTTACATTATCAGAGAGGAAAATGGAGGTAAAAAAAAAAGGTACAAGGCCCGAATGGTGGTCAATGGATTTACAGAAGACAGGTATAGACTGTGATGAAATTTTTTTCTCCTTTTATTAAAATGACTTCTATTAGGACCATTCTTGGTTTAGTAGTAGTAGAAGACTTGCACTTAGAGAATTTGGATGTGAAGACTAAGTTCCTTCATGGTGAATTGGAGGAGGAATTATATATGCAGCAGCCATAGGGTTATGAGGTCAAAGGGAAGGAGAGGTTAGTGTGTAAATTGAAGAAGAGCTTGTATAGTTTGAAACAAGCTCCACGATAGTGGTACAAGAAGTTTTGACAGTTTTATGCAGGAGCAAGGTTGCTCTAGGTGTCACTCAAACCATTGCATGTACATCAAGAAGTTTCTTAATGGTAGTTATATTATTTTTTACTTATACGTGGATGATATGCTTGTTGTAGGAAAGGAAAGAACGTGTAGGAAATAAAGGTACTCAAGAAGCAGCTAGGTGACTCCTTTACTATGAAGGATTTTGGGGCAGCAAATCAAATCCTTGGTATGAGAATAACTCAGAATACGAAGGAGAGGAAGTTGGTATTATCTAAATAAGAGTACATAAATAATGTCTTATAGAGATTTAGTATGCAGGATGCTAAACTAGTTGGTACTCCTTTGGTAGGTCACTTTAAATTATTAAAGGAGTACCCAAGATTGAGGAGGATAGAATCTAGATATCCAAGGTACCGTACTCATCAATGGTTGGTAGCTTGATGTATGCTATGGTATGCACTAGGCCTGATATTTCCCATGCAGTGGGATCAGTGAGAAGGTTTATGAGTGATCTAGGTATAGAGAATGTGGCGGCAGAAGTGAAGTGGATCCTTCAATATTTGAGAGGGACCATGGGAGTAGAATTTTGTTTTGGTGGATCGAACACTACATTATGTGGCTATGTAGATTTAGACATGACAGGATATTAGGACAAAGCAAGAGGATCACGACAGTTATGTATTTACTGGGTTGGTGATACAACGGTGAGTTCAGCTTTCACGAGTTACAAAAGGTTGTGGATTTTTCAACCACAGAGGCTGATTATGTTGCTTCTACAGAGGAAAGCAAGGATATGATTTGGCTACAGCAATTACTTGATGATTTGGGGCATAAGCAGGAAGTTGGGAGACTACATAGTGATAGTTAGAGCATTATTCATTTGGCGAAGAACTCCACTTTCCAATCTAGGATGAAGCACATTCAAATGAGATATAATTTCATCAAGGCATCTTTGGAAGAAGATAATTTGAAGCTAGAAAATATTCATACCAGTCAAAATCATGTGAATATGATGACCAAGGTAGTCTGAGGAGAAGTTGAAGTTGTGTTAAACTTTGGTTGGCCTTCATGGATGATAATGAAGGGTTGATAACTTTGCTTAGTGATAAAAGTCTCTAAGTGGGAGATTATTGGGGTGTGGAGCCTGTTTTTAGTCTTCTAGAATCAGCATTGAAGTATTGGAGTTCAAACAGTTAAGTTTGGAGACTTTAGGAGCATTCGTAGTCACATGTTGTTTTCACGTTGCATATTTGTTGTGTATTTGTTATTAATCGGTAGTTAATTGGTGGTTGTCATAGTGACATATTTTTTATCTGTGAGAATTTGAAAGGTCACGACTTTCAAACTTCTAGGGTCGGCTATAAAACTTCCTAGAAGGATTGTAATCTTATAAATAGAGGATCTAGGGACGTCCTAATGTATCTTAAGTGATCAAGATATATCTTGAGTCTTAGAACATCAAGAGGTGATCAAGAGTGATCAAGGTTGAGAAATTAGGTGTTAATTGTGTCTTAGATGTGGTTTAGCATCTTTGGGAATTCTGTTGTGAGTTCATGAGTGATTGTTGTGCAATTGTAATTGAGATAAGATTGTGAGAGTTGGTTTTAATCTTGTTGATAATAAAATTTGAGCAAGTTCTTGGTGGACATATCCCACATTGGGTGAACCACATTAAATCTTGTCTTGTCTTCTTTTGTGCATTATTTATATATGTTGTTATATTTCTGTAAGTACAAATCTGCTAAATAGTTTCCTACTGCTATGATTTGAGGAATTATTTCTGCATATTTGTTCTCTAATTCCTAACACCTTGTGCCTTGATGATGAAGCTATGTGGATGTAAGTGATCTCTAATACAATAGATGGATGCAACTCTAAATGGAGTGATAGTAGTAAGTGATGTTAGGTCCCTCATTATGGTCTCGTAACTTTATATTTATAGGGTTCTCTTGGTCTAAATTTGTAATTAAGCCCAAAATGGAATACCACAAGAAAGATAAAGATGTCAAATGGTTAGAAAGATCCCAAAAGAGGCGGGAAATCTCTAGAAGGATCGGGGCACCTGGTGGGACCAAGGCACCTACGGGCTCCCCCAATTGAGGCTAAAATGGTGGGAAATGGCTGAAATAGACTAGGCATATGTCCGAAAAGGTTTGGTAATGAATAAATAAAATAAATCAAGATGGCCAAAAGAATGGGGTTAATTAGTATTTTCTTAGCTCAAGAACCTTCTAAATAGTAGTATGAAAATGAGATAAATAAATGTCTAAAGTGCATGATTTTGTGACTACATTTTGCCCCACTTTATGTTAGTGATCTAAAATATTGGTAACATAAAGTAGATAGATATGTGTACCTGATGTCCATGAATATTGTAGTAGAAATGTGCCGAAGGACTAGACAAAGCATGGAATGACAAAAATATGGAGGAGTGTGGAAACTAAAGATGAAAAATGTGCAAAGAAAAAGTGATGAGAGTGAACCTAGGGTGGAACGCATGTGTAGTTGCTGCGGTGTATAATGTACCTACATGGTTAGTAAAGTGTGTGTTATCATGAAGTGTTTTTGTTGACATTGTTGTTGTTGTTGCTCCCAATTTGATTGCTTGTTTCTCATATGGTCAAACTTGCAAGGAGAAAATGATCAAGTAGTAAAATATGTATGTATGTAAGTGTAAAAACACAATGTAAAATATGCAAATGGAAAATGTGAAAATGTGAAAATGTAAATAGAACATGTGTACCTTTTCCATGTCAAAAAGAGAGTGTAGAAGGATATCTTATACTGCAAGTTTTTGGCGATCTCACGCCACCCTTACCAGAAGAAGTGTATGGAGGAAATGATCTATTTCCTCCAAGCTCTAACTACTTACCTGAATGTGTGTGAAGATATATCGTATCATCCTAGTTTTGTGGGCAATTTGATGCCACCTTTGGCTGAAGTATTGTAGAGAGGCACACCCATTGTAACGTCAAGCATGTAATCGCATCCCATAATGTTAAGGACATAATGTCTTGTAAAAGCTAGTGTGTATGGGGCTCATAGACTGGTCTAAGCCCATTCGTTGTATATAAATAACCAGAGTATAATCTCTTAGTTATTATGTAAAACCCCAAATTATTTCCCCCTCTTTAGTGGAGCATGTGACGTTGCCGATAGGAGTATAGAGCCCCAAAAGAGGCCAACCACATGTACTTAGTAACCCCTTCTCTGGGGGAAGGGAATGTGTAGTAGAAACCAAGGCATGCATAATAAAGGATGGCTAGACAAAGACACGTGTTAGTATGAAAACACATACATGTAATAAGATAAATGTAAAGTATGCAGACAATGTAAAAACTACCAAACATAGTAGTGTAAATACGTAAGAAGATAAGTAAGCCACACAAAGAGGGTCACAAATATAGGACATTACTCATGATGTCATAAGACATGCAAGGCCATCATGGCCGCTAACAACAATAAGTTGTGCACATAAAACACATACAAGAAGCAAACAAATCAGATAAGTACAAATAAATAAATAAAGTATTCATAGAGACATGTAATCTTGTAAAATAAGTGTTGCACATTAAACACCCATTAGCATGTTAGAGAAATAACCAATACTTCAAATCATGAATAACCAAGTAAGGTAAAGTGATAAGGACAAAATGAAGCAATAGCACTGTGAGAGATGAAAGTGGATGCCCCAGTGACCGGTGTAGGAAGGGTAGAAGGCGAGCATCCATGTTGCATGTAAAGGATTTGTATCTGCGATCACAACTGGACAAAGGAGTGAATGCGCATGTGTGGATGGTATAGATAATGACATATAAGAAACTAATCTAATATGTGTAATAAAATGATCATGTAAAACACTAGTAAATAAGAGTAAATTCCCCCAAGACAATGCAATATGTTGTAGATGGATGGAATGGAAGGCAAGATGGAATTATAGGAGCCATGTTCCCCCCGATTGAATGGAAGTGTATACAATGAGGTTCATTTTTTCCCCTCTTCGATCAATAATGAACCATAAACAAGAGTGTGTCATTAGGAAATGGTTGAGTAGGGTGTTATTTCTAATGCACTACTATGAATGTGTAAGTGTAGTGATGAAATGCAACCTAGAAATGATATGTGCATGAACCCTATAGCCGAAGTGTATATCACAATTAGATGACCGTGTAAGTTGTAACATCCTTATTGGGAAGAATAATGCGACCGCTGGAATAAATGTAATTTTATGACTTAGAAATAAGGGAATTTTTTTCACATAATGTTCTTTGTTTTAAATTAATATAATTCGAACACACATTCCATTGTCAATCCATCTCATAACGAAACCCATATGTAGTTATAATGACTCGGTGAAACATTGATCTCTCATTCCATGTCTTGGTATTAAACTAATCTCTCATGTTAACTTGTTCAAGTGTATGCTATGTATACTTGGTTCTTTTACCCTTTACAGGTCACTCAAGTGTTTTTTCTAAGAAGCCTATCTGAATATTTGTTACCGATATTCATCTAAAATCCTACAACTTAGACTAGGTGACATAAGACAACACAACCAGTAGCTTGTGATACTTTGGCCAAAGTTTTAAACATGTTTACCATGTTTACATTCCAAGATGGCATACTCATCGAAAGGAATATGTCTTTCACCACACTCATACTATTATCTAGATTGGTCATCCTTGACTATTGTCACCAAACCTCGAGTCAAAGTTTCACACTAAACAAGGGCATCTTACATACACTAGTGTAGAAGACTACTCGTGGTGACTAAGGATACATAGACATACTCAATCAACTTTCATCAATTGGGTGTGTTTAGTTACCCTAAGTCAACATGAGTTGACCACTACACTAGTCCATGTGTCTATCTTTATTTAGAGTAGAACTATGAACTGAATTTCCACTTATGTCAATCGAGTTAATTGAACTAAGTGGGGTGTTGAAGTATAGATGGTTGCATCATAGTATCCTCGTAATGACTCCCATCATTATGAGGGTACTTTGCTATAGTCCCTATATTACAACAACCAACTGAGTTCCTTCAACTAAACTAACATACTTAATAACATTAGATCATTAACCCATCAATTTATTATATTGTTTAATTTATCATTAAACAACACACCTAAGGGTTCACTATGTACGATTGACCCAAAGAAGGATATGAAATGTAATTTTACACCAATTGAAGGTATGCAGATAAAATCTATGTTCATGCATATGAACATTTAAATCTTAAACCATTATTTTCATTTATCAATATATCTGAATTCAATATTAAGTGAGTAAGATCATTGAGTTTTCTTACTACTAGTTTTTCATTGCAAACAAACTTGATTGAAAGATTATACATTAAACTTAGAGATATCATAAAGTCTAAACCTTCCTATTAACTCTTTTAATCTTTCTTATTTCCATTTATTTTTTACATATAAGGAGCATATAACCAATCATCCTTTATGATTTAAACATAATCACTTAACAAGATAACATACATAGTTCTTATTTAATGATAAAAGGAAGCATCCTTTTCTTTCTTATTAAGGACTATTGTCCTATTAATGAATTCAGAAAACATATGGTTTAGTTTCTTAATAAGAAATCCACATTCTTCTATATAAAACTATCCTTATTCCCTTTTCCGAATAAGGATCTATCAATCATAGTCAACATAGTTATACACTTTCCCAAAATGAAAGGAATCAAAACTATAAGTATAGATCCTTATTCCTAGTATCATTTTATACCTTAGAATCCATTAAGTCATGAACGTCAGTATTTAAGTATATCCATAAAGTCCCATCATGCATGTTAATATTTAGGAATATTAAACAAATCCAAGTCATATAAGACTTTAGAATAAATCAAAAATCAACAACCCTTCACAACAATTCATTAATCAAAAGAGAGAGATCACTTTACTCCCAACTTAATTAATATTCCATAATTTTATACAAAACATCTTTCACCATTACAAAACTAATTTTAATACATCTTCATAGTTTTTCCAACAAGTACATTTCGAGAAAATTTCAATACATAAGCATCTGAAAGAAAAAAATGATTTCATTAGTAAAACAAATGCAACTTTCTATAAGTCTTTCTCCTTTCACTTTTCATGAAGTCCATCTATAAAATTGTTAGCATGAGTCAATTCACAAGAACTGAGCATGATAAATGCTATAACATTAAAACAATATGCTTTTATTTAACTGTTTCATAAAAGGAAGCCTGTTGTTAATAAAAAGGTTCCAAGTACACAATAAAAAGTTCAATAAGAAAAACTTCCCCTAATAGTCACAGAATCAAATATAAAGAAGAGTCACTAAATCTATATAAGTTTCATTTTCCATAAAAGAAACTAATTAAACCATCATAAATTAATTCCATCTAAATCACAAAATTATGATAATCATTTCAACATGATAACATTCCAAACTGCAACCAATTAAGAAAAGAATTAATTAAAGTCATGATCTTTCCTCAATGGTTTCAATTTAATTCTCCAAGTAAAGTTCCTCAATAACATAGTTAGATCAAAATCAATCAAAATAAAATGAATTGATCTAAACATACTAACTTGCCAAGAACATAATGTTGTCCCTATAACAAATTCGTATCAACTACTAATAAGGTTTGATATAAAAATATGAAAGATCTAGCTTGGGTAACAAACCTTCCTAATAACCCTACTCTCAAAATCCCTACCCTCATTCTAAGAGGATAACTTCAAGAAAAGAACCAACTTGACAATACAGATAATAATCATTGTATATCATACAAGAGATTTGGCTCAAGCCTTCACAAAACAAAATAAACACACGATACAGAGTTCCAAAAGGATCTGCCATCCACAAACTGAGTTCAATACTTATTTGAACAAAACATAGCCATCACAACCATGCATCTCAAAAAATCAATAATTGAATGCTCATTATCTCCCACATACAAGCTACTAGAGAAGGAAATCAAAACAGTTTCATGAACAAAAATGCAAAGTACGGTCTTACCCAAAAAGACCAAGATCTAAGTTTTAAGAAATGAAAACTTCCTTGACAATGATCAAAGTAGACCTCACATCATCCAACCTATTGAAATGAACTCCAATAGGAGCAATAACTAAAAGTTCAGACCTTAAAACTAACCCAAATATGTGAGTATAGTTTCAAGGAGATTTCAAAGGATCAAACAAAACATGCAATCATCATCAAGGAAACACAACGATCCAAAACAAGAATCACCAAAGATAAACAAGATCTGTAACCAAAACACAATACCCCAACATGATGCTCAAAGCTTAAAGTTCAACACAAGAACATATATCTAAAGAAAACGAACCCAGATTGAGAGTATAACAACCCAAGGTCCTTTCAAAAATCAATCAAGTTCCATAAACATTGTTGACCCAAGAAGGGTATTCGAGCAACTAAAAAACAAGCCCACAAAAGAGAGGGAGACAGAGTATTACCAGTCCATGTTTCTCATACAAGACCACCCAAGAAGGGTAAATTCAATAATGATACTGAACTGAAATTGGTAGGGACAAATACTCCATCCTTCACCAATACAATATGCACTTGTAGTGCTCAAAAACAACCTTCAAGAATACCCAGTATGGGTTGAATCAAGATCTCCATAAAAACAAAAAAATATCAAAGTTTGGTTACCATCTTAATCCAAATGAAGGATTAAGAACTGAAACAAGAATCCCAACAGGCATTCAAGAATGATTCGACCATCAACAAATGATAATACAACCAAAATAAAGACCATCAACTAAAATATAAGTTCCATTACATGCCCCTATTTAATATGGCAAAAAGTTGAACCCAAATAACATTAATCAAAACCCAGTTTTACTTCAAGCTGAGAGTTCCAAGGTTCAAGATATTTTCATAGAATCCTTGCAAAAATGTTTAAAGCGTTACAAGGATACAAAATGAGGAGACATATGTATATCAAAACATAAAATCCCTTTGCAAGTCATACCCATTTTTCTAAATAAGAAACACATTTGTTTTCCAACTCCATTTGAAACTCGAATTCATTAAAATATTCTATTTCACAAAACTATTCATATCCAAGAAACTATGTCCAAAAGACACACACATAGAAGAAAAAGAACAATCAATCATTCCAGAAGACATTCTCATAGATGTTTTCATGAAGAGCAACATTCTTTTAATGAAAATGTTTAAATAAAAGAAAGATATTTTAAAGAGATAGGGCCTATCATGCCTGGTAGTGCTCCTTCCTTCTCTTCCCTTCTCCAATCCTTCAAACCGAGCTTCCATAGAAATATTTCCAACAAAAATGCAAAAACAATCCTCTGAAACTCTTCCCAATTTCCTCTTATAGCTTCCTTGATCATATTTTGCCATTATTTCCACCATGTAAGGTGAAATCATACATGCAACAGATTCAAACTGGAGGTTCAAAAATGGAAACAACATACAGAGCTCAAAGACTCAAAAATTCCAAATGAAACAATAAAAACAAAACCATTTATTTTTCCTCCAACCTCCTTACTATTCCCTAGGTGGTTTTTGCTCTGGTCGAGGATCATAAATGCAACAGGACTGATAGATTCCCCTCTAAAAACTCCCACCCAGCCTTATCCTCTGTTAGTCATAACTAACAGTTCAAAACTTCAATAGCTGAAAATAGTAATGTTGTCAGCTCGAAAACTTTCTACCTTCCCCAAACCTTGGCCAAGTTTGGTGGTACCAAAGTTTAAATGTCACATTTAAAACTATCAATGCCTTTGAAATAGTGCCACCACCATCCCAATCTACTTGCCAACAATTCCAACCCCCATTTCCTTAGGTTAGGTCGATGTCAATAGGTTAGGCCCCCTTAATAATAGGTTAGAAACCTTAGTTTAGGATCTTAGGTATAGTTCATTAGAGCTTAGGATTATTTAATGTACAAAACTTAGGATAGTCTCCCATTAGGATTTAATCAATAATTAAAATAATCACATTAGCATAGGTTTAGAATAGATCAATAATCAAACCCTTAGATTAATTAAGTCCTAATTAATTAATCAAAGAATGTTACCTTCCATAGCTCATTAAAACGATGAGCAGGTCACCAAGAAGGGTGGAGTCCACAGATGCTACAAGACACCCCATGACCCTAGTGCAAGCCTTGGTGCAGAGATTAAATATTCTGACCAATTCAGCCAAGATGTTCAAAACATCGAAAAATCCTAAACATGCCTTGGATCATTGAAATTGATCCAAGGTGATTAATCCTGAACTTTGCAAACATCATACTGAAAAACAAGTTCAGTATTGCAAACTAGGAAATGAACCCTTTAACACAAATTTATTTCCTTCATCCATATGCAGATTATAATAAAAATTTCAGCACAAAAAGTATAAGAATACTTCATTAATAAATTTAGAATTGTCATGATATGAAGTTATCCCGTTTTAGAAGATATAGTATATCCCCTACAACAACATGATTTATCTATTTTAAAGAGTACACCATCTTTAAAATGAAAATCACCTATCAACATTGTTACTTCATTAACAGTAGTGATCAAAGATAACATCCATGGGAAAGGTATTACATAAGTGATGATTTATCCTAAGTGTATATCACTATAAGATGAAATGAGGAAGTGGTGATGTAACCTAAGGTGTATACCACTACAAAATGATAGAATATCGACTATTATCCTAAAGTGTATGTCACTACAAGATGAAAGGAGGGAGTGGTGATGTAACCTAAGGTGTATACCACTATAAAATGATATAATAGGTGACAATTTATCCTAAAGCGTATGTCACCAAAAATGATTAACTAAAATTAACTAATTAGGGTGTAGTAAAAGATAGTTAATCTAATCTAGGAGGACATATAAACGCAGTAAATAAATTCACTAAGACATCATGTAAATGACATAAGTAATAAACTAATAAAAATAGAAACCCTAATGTGCAAGAGAGAGAGAGAGGAAAGAACTCAAACTAATTCGACAAAGTGGCTAGACTACTTCGTAGAGGAGACTGGAAAAATTAAAAGTAGAAGCGATTGTTTATGAGTGCCGAAAAGGATGTAGCTAGAGGATCTTCTTTGGGTGGAGTGCTTGAAGAGGATTTGGGGTGCCTACGCGTGCTGCAGTATGCAATCTGGGCACCCTAATTTGTGTAAAATCTCTAAATCTGATCTTCATAGGGCTAAAAGGTAATCTGGAATATTCACTTCCTATCACATTAATTTCCCTATCTCGTGTTGGATTTTTCGTTAATAACTCAAGATGGAAGAAATACTTGCAAGACCCTAAAACAAGCATTAAACCCTAAAACAAGAAAAATGCATATAAAGGGGTGGATGACCTAGTTTCCACAATGGTGGACTTACTAACTGAGCATTGCACTACATCTCAAACTTGATGTATTTCTATGTACAAGTGTGTGTGAACATTCCCTATGTTTCTCTTGTGTTAGTCACACTTTGTGAAGTAGTGAGCAATAACTATGTGTAAAAATATAATAGAATGTGTGCATGGAATATAATAGAATCCCTCCCCTATGAAGTGCGATGAAGATGTCCAAGCCTTGTGTTTTTATGATGGAGCTATGTGGATGCAAGTGATCTCAATATAATAGATGGATGTAACTCTATATGGAGTCATAGTAGTAAGTGATGCTAGGTCCTTCATTATGGTCTCATAGCTTTATATTTATAGGGTTCTCTTGGTCTAATTTCAATTAACCTCGTTATAGCAAGGCCGACCTATAAGGGCAAATAGTTATTTTTTTGAAGGGACTATACCTACCTTATGTTTTTGAGTTTTTTTTTATTAGGGCAAATAGTTTTAAAGGGCTCAAAAGGGCTCAAAAGCCAGATAGTAAAGATGAGAGAAGCAGCCCAGAGAAGGGCAAAACAGTCAACCAAGGAAGGCTCAACAGCCAAATATTACAATATAGGTGAAAAAAGGATCTAAACGTACAAAGATCCGAAAAAAGAAGGCAAGATCAAAAAGGAACCAAAAGAGAAACAACATAAAGAGCCCCGCCACAAAACAGCTCCAGAACCGCCGATGATAGCCACATCGCAGCCAAAAAACAACATCACAACAGCCCTTTACTTGATGGCTCTGTCAATTTTGGTCTTGATAGCCTGCAGTGACATGAAGAAGGCAATGGCAGTGGCCTGAGAGGAGTCTTGTAAATCTGCTTGGGCAATTGCAATGTCCCTTTTCTCTTTAGGGCCCCATATGTCCTCATTGATCCCACTTAAACTGCAAAACTTTGTGGACATGTTGTTCGATGAAATTATAAATGCTTTTGAGGGCAGACAATATGCAGTCATTTTGGCTTTTAGCATTCCCCAATCTGCCATCTAAGGATTGTAGTTTCTTGAAGATTTCACCAATAACCCCCTCTTCCTCCTCACTTTGAAGGATCCTTTTACCCTTAGCTCTTTCCATGTTTTTTATAGCCCCTTTGAGCTCTTGTATCTCCTTTTCTAATCTGTCCACCCTATCCAGCAATTCCTCCTCTTTGGGCTCCTCCACCGGCTTGCTAATATGCAGGAGGTTTTCAGCTAGTTCCAAGTCCTTGTGGCTCCTTAGGACTCATTGGGAAGCAGGGATTTTGGCTTTGAGGCTCTTACTTTTCTTGCTAGAGACAACATCTTCATTCTTTCTTTTTAGCAGGGGGGGAGTGGGAGCAGTGTGGGCAGGTGGAGGTATGGAGGAGGGAGGTGGGATAGGATTCACGGGAAGGGCAGTTGGAGAAATGGCGGTGAATCAAGAGGATAAGGCCCTGGTGCAAAGGGACAGCCCTAGAGTGGCTTTGAACTTCCCTTATAGATTTCTCCAGAGAGTTAATCAGATAATGAGGAAAGCTGATAATGTTATTTCTACGAAAATGATTCAGAAAAATCAGATGTTTTTGAGGTATAGTCACATATCTTCCTTCAAGGGTAACATACCTTACCACCATTTTGGCTAGTTCAGCAAAAGGTTCAGGGATCGACTCCACCTTGAGGCCAGCAGTCACGAACTCAAGATTCTCTCCCTCTTCTAGAAATTTCTTGGTTTCCACCTCCCTGTCTACCTTCTTATTGAAGAATTTTGTGCCTTCCAGGCTGAGGCCCATGATCTGAGCTATGAGCTCTTCCGTGATTTCCATTTTCATGTTACTATATTTGACTATTCTATTCTTCCAACCCGGGTGAATTTGATAGAGATGTCTTGGTCGAAGCCTTGGATCCTTTCAATGAAATTAGACAGGCCCCCGATTTGCAGGTAATCCCAAAGCTCCGTGTTCTCTTTCCACTCAGGATTGTGGGTCGGTTCGGTTTTGCATGGTGGCCCCCCCATGTTTCCTCTGCACCTTTTCCTATTCTCAATGGTAAAATAGCTATCAATGTGCGGAATAGGCCGAACTTTGATTTTGGTATTTGAATCTTTCCTTCCCGTGAAAGCCGATTTAATTATTATGCTACACTTGTTATTATTGCCCCGCTCCTCGGCTTTCCTCCTATGCCAAGAAATGATGACAGTCCAGCCCACACAGATCGCAACAATCATCCAAATCTTTTGTGATGTCATCATCATGTACTTGGGGATCCGCACATTAGCGTCTAAAATACAGCCGTTAGTTATGATTTTCACTGCCATGGAGATCAATGATTATGGCTTTATTGACATGAGTGGGCAGAACGTCCCCTCAATCCAAGTTTGAAAGGGATTATTAACACCGAAGTTAGCCAAACTGTCAGCGACCCTATTTCCTTCCCGGTAGGTGTGGGTGATTTGGACATTTTCAAAGCTTTTGCATATATCAATAGCTTCTTCAATATAATCCCTAATAGACCAGCTGGGGTGTTGCTTTTTATTCAGAAGATTGATAATATTTAGAGAATCACCTTCAATTATGATATTTGGAATATTACAATCTCTGGCAAGTCTAATACCCCAAAGAGCCGCCATGGCTTCGGAATAATGATTAGTCTATCTGCCCATTCTCCCAGAAAAAGTAGCAACATAACAACCTCTTTGATCCCTGATGATTCCCCCTCCTCCAGAGTCACCCGGATTTCCCTTAGAGGCCCCATCAAAATTTAACTTGTGCCAATCAGTGGGGGGTTTAATCCATCGGACTGTGTTTCTGTCAGTACCATTGTTATTTCTATTGACAGTGGCAATATTCCATTCAGTCAGAATGCATTCTTCATTCTCCGGGTAGAGTCTATTTTTAGGGGGTTTAAATCTAGCAATATTATCTTGCAACGATGATAATTTCCTTATATACTTTATTCTACAAGCTTTGTCTATTGTTTCTGAAAATACTATCATTACGAGCCTTCCAGATTCTCCACATAGTGTGGGGCAGAACAAGTTGCCATAGCCTTTTCACCATGCAATGTTTGAACGGAGAGCTCCATTGCTCCCAAGCCTGAAGGTAGGTAAGGGGAAAAATCCATTTCAGATTAAATTTTGCAAAAACAAGCTGCCAAATTTTGGAAGCAATCTCACAATGGAGGAATAAATGCTTTATATCTTCAGCCTCTTGCTGACACATGCAACATCTATTCGGCATGATGAATCCCTTCTTGATGAGGTTGTCATTAGTTAGGATCTTGCCATTAATAATTAGCCACCAAAAGAAGTTCACTCTAGGGGTTAGCTCCGGCATCCACAATTTGTGCCACTTAATTTCACTTGCCATGGATGCAAAGAAAGAATTATATCCTACTTTAACAGTGTAATCCCCATCAAAAGAATCTTTCCAGATGAGCTCATCCTTAAGATTTTGATTACTTATATGGATTAGGGAAAGTTGATTCTGGAGAGATATAATATCAGCCTGAATATTATCATTCTCCACTTTTAGCTGCTTCCATTTTCTTTTGTTTCCATTCCTCTCAATGTACCCCTGGATTTTGTGTCCATACTTTGCAATTAAGTTGTCTTTAATATGATCATAATCAGAAATCTAGTTAGAATCCGTCCACTTATCAGTCCAGAAGTTTATGTTTTGCCCATCTCCAAGCTTCCAGCTGCACCCCTGAGAGAGAATGTGTCTGCTGCGTAGAAGGTTGTTCCAGAAAATAGAACCACTCGGAAGGGACTGATCATAAATGAAGGAAATCTTGCTTTGATTTGAAAGATATTTGATCTTAATCAGCTCTGTCCAAGGTCTGTGCTCTTTTATAAGCCTCCATCCTAATTTTGCAGTAAGGGCAGTACTCATATGTTTGATATCTTTGATGTCTAACCCCCCTAGTCTCTTAGGTTTACAAACCTGTTCCCAAGCCACAAGATGATATCTGAATCTGTCCTCAGTACCGTGCCACAAAAAGTGTTTTTGAATCTTCTCAATACTGTTCATCACAGCTGTAGGCATGCTGAACATTGACAGTATGTAGATAGGCAAGTTTTGAAGCGTGCTTTTAACCAAAAGACACTTACCTGCACTTGAAAGAATGGCTCCTTTCCAGCCAGCCAACTTTCTTTGAAATCTCTTAATAAGATCATTCCATACCTCCACTGAAATCTTGCCAGTACTTAAAGGTAACCCTAAGTAAGTAGCTGGTAGAGAATTAATTGTGCATCCTAGAATATTAGCGATCTTTCTTTGCCTCTCCTCAGGAGTATTGAAGAAATAAATAGAGCTTTTGTCAAAATTAACTTTTTGCCCCGAGGCTTCCTCATAAAATCTAAGGACAGTTTTAATGGCCTTTGCCTCAATAATAGAAGCCATTAGTAGCAGCAAAGTGTCATCAGCAAACTGCTGATGAGAGGAGATCTGATTACCAGTAGTTGGAGGGAAGCCTTTTATCATGCCAATGTCAATAGCTTTGGAAATAGATCTGCTTAAACTGTCAGCCATAATAATGAATAAAAGAGGGGAGATTGGGTCGCCTTGCCGTATACCTCTATTACTGGCAAAAAAACCCACAGGTTCCCCATTAACAACCACAGAGAATCTAGAGGTAGAGATGCAAGAGTGAATGATTTTTCTGAATTTGCTTTGAAAACCAAATTTGGATAGGACCTCATCCATGAATCTCCAGGAGACTCTGTCGAAAGCTTTATGCATGTCAAGTTTGATGGCCATCCCCACCTTTTTACTTTTATCCATAGAATGTATAGTTTCATGAACCATGATAATTCCATCTTGGATAATTCTTCCCTGGATGAATCCACTCTGCTGTTGAGAAATGATCTCCATGAGTATAGGTTGCATTCTAGTGGTGAGAATCTTTGTGAAGATCCTATAAATGACATTAACCAAACTGATAGGCCTGAAATCTTTGAAGTCTTTTGCATCCATCTTTTTCGGGGCAAGCACAATGTGTGTATTATTTAGTTCTTTAATAAGATTTCCCATTCTGTAAAATTCATTGATAACTTTCAAGAGATCTTCAGAGAAAATTTCCCAACATCTTTGGAAAAAGTTAGCGAGAAGCCATCTGGACCTGGAGCCTTATCCCCTTCTAAAGCAAAGACAACCTTTTTTAATTCCTCAATGGTGACAGTTTTTGAAAGACTTTTAAATCTCTCAGCAGGTATTAGATTATTAGGAATGGAGTCTAAGAGGAAAGAGGCCGCTTGTTCATTGTAGGAGGTATCTTCAGTGAGGAGGTTCTTGTAAAAATTTAGCGCCTCTATTTTGATATCCTCAGGATCCTTAGTAATGTTTCCATTTCTTTTAGCAACTTCAGAAATTCTGTTACAAGCTCTATGTTTGATGGCTATCAGGTGAAAAATTTTTGTATTTCTGTCTCCATCCTTAAGCCAAAGGGCTCTAGATTTCATTCTCCAAAAGGTTTCTTCATGGCTGTTTATATTATGCAGATCTGATAGGATTTTTTTTTCCCACTGATGATCCTCAAGGGTCATACCTTTCATGGAGACATTTAGCTCAAGCTCTTCAAGTTGTTGCTTAAGTTCTTTCTTCTTTTCAAAAATGTTTCCAAAAACCTCTTTATTCCATTTTCTAACTTTCTGTTTAACATTCTTTAACTTCTGAAGAAGCCTGAATTGGGCCGTCCCTGTGCCTTCCCAAACCCACCACTCTTTAATTCTATCTAGAATGTCCTCATGTTCGAACCACATTTTCTCAAATTTGAAATTACCATGAAAAGGTTTTGTCCAATTGAAGAAATTGAGGACTATTGGATTATGATCGGATCCGTTACGGGGAGAGTAGAAAGATGGAAATTCTGGTCTAGGATCCAATTTAGAAATAAGAGCTCTGTCAAGTTTAACCTGAATTAAGCTCTCTCCTAATCTTCTGTTAGACCATGTGAATTGATTGCCATGAAGCTCTATGTCCATAAGATTAAGAGTCGAGATGAAGTCTGCAAATTCTTCCATACCAAGGGAGAATTCAGAACTTCCTCCAAAATTTTCTCCTAGATTCAAAGGAGTATTGAAGTCTCCCATAACCAACCAGTTCATGTTTTGACCTTGCTTCGGAACAAGGTTAACTCTTTCCATAGCCTTCTTTTACCAGTAGCAGTATTGGGCGCATAAATATTAGACAAGATCCAGCTATGATTATTTTCAAGGCTTTTAAAGATAATAGCTAAATGATTCTAGGTTGAGGAGAGTACCTTACCGTCAACCATCTTTGTATCCCAAAAGATCGCTAAACCTCCAGAGGCCCCTTGAGAGTCAACAGCAAAGGCAGCGTTCTGCCAAAAATGTCTTTTGAAGTCTTCAACTGCTTTACTTTTCATTTTAGTTTCCTGAATTAGAAGAATGTTGGGTTTGTTTGCTCTTTTAATTTCCTTAAGCATTCTTTGCTTAGGCCCTCCATTAAGGCCTCTGACATTCCAAGAAATAACCTTCATTAAAAAAAATTTGGAGATGCATTTTCCGGATGGCTCAGAATTCTCTGTGTACCATCTGCAATTTCTTTTTCAGTCTCTTTTTCTCTTGCTTCTCTCTTAGATGGCCTACCTTTTCTAAAGGTTACTCCAAAATTTGTAGTTCTTCTAGTAGTGGCCCTTGTGATTCTTGAGGTGGAAGCTTCCCAGCTTCCAAGCTGCTTTTCTTCCAGGCTTTTTGAACCTCTTTTCTTTCTTTTCACTAAGATGAATCCATCATTATCACAATCATTTTCCTTACTGATTGGGGTAATTTCCCCATCCTCCTTTCCTGTGGTAATATCAGCCTGCTTATCCATTTTAGGAGTCAGCTCCTCCACATCTGTGTCCTCTTTCTCTTGGTTTAGATCTCGTGTAATGGATTCTAGATCCTCTTTGCCTTTTTCTTGTCTCATTTTTAGTTTCTCCATAGAGCTGCTCCTTAGCAGCTCTTGATGGGCACTGATTTTGTCTTCCTCTTCTTCCATGTATGAGAGAGAAATGTTAACTTTTTCATTTTCTTCATCAATCTCCATGTTCAGCTTTACCGGATTTGGAGTCAAAGAGTTCAAAACTGAATCCACTGACATCTCCCTTTTGTTTTCTTCCTCATTCGGACCCAGATCTAATTCTTGTTGAGACTCAATCAACTTCTTAGGTTTCCAAAGTTTTCTGTAAACCGGTGGTCTCTTTGCCTTAAACCCTTTTTCCTTTCTTTTAGCTTGGAATGCCTCTCCAAACGCCTATTTCCAGTAGCTGGTTCAGATATCAGCTCTTTATCTGCCTTATCTCTCTGATTCTGTCCTTGATCTTCAGGAATATCTGAGAAATCTTCCAGCTTTTGAACTATATGTTCAGGACATTTGCTGGCAAAATGCCCTAATCTATGGCATTTGCTACATCTTAACTTGAAAGCTTCATATTCTATTTGTTGATTCCATTCTCCAAATTTGGATTGCAGAACAATGTTATCGGGGAGCTCCTGATCCATTTCTATGGAGACACAGAACCGAGCAAATGCCAGCCTAGACCTGTTTCTCGTGGGCCCATCTAGGCCAATAGGTGAACCAATCGATTTGGCAATGTGAAGGAGGATTTCATCATCCCAAAGATGCAGAGGAAGCCCTGGGAGTCTACACCAGATGGGTATGGCATGAATATTTTCAACAAATGGATTAAATCCGGGGTACCATTTTTTAAAAAATAGTCCCATATTACCCAGACACCAGGGACCACCCAACAAGACCGAGTCAACATCAGATTGGAGATTAAATCTGGCCAGAAAAAAACCTTTTGCCATAGTGGTGATTATTAAATCCCCTTTTGGTTTCCATCTACGAATGGCCCATTTCCTAATGGTGTCCACATTGGGTCGTGATCCCCAAAATTTGCCGACAAGTGCCAGATTGGTTTTCTCCAGAGCTCTTTGCAGACATCCATCAGGCACCTGTAAGTGGGTCACCCCTTCAGCATCTTTTGTACTTTTAAAATCACATGCAGCCTGAGGTTTCGCATTTTTGTCAGGAGGAGTCTTAACAACTTCCGCCCAGGCTCTAGACCCGAAACTGCCACCAATGATCACATTTTTCACTTTTATCGGTTCCTTAGCGGCTACATCGCAGTTCTTTGAGAGACATTCAGCAGTCAGGGCTGTTGAAATAGTACTTTCGAAACCCTCACACAGCCCACCTAAATTTTCAAATTCACATTCTGCCCAAAGGAGTTGTGGCTCATATAAAGTGAGTATTTAAGTTCATTTTTGAACTAACTAAGAGAGAGGGAAAAGTGTGACCCATGTGTGAGTGTGAAATAGGTATGAAGGCATAATTTCATAGATGAGGAAGTGTGTGAAAGGATAAGGAGAGCTAGAGATCATGTTTGTAAGGGTTTGAAGCCAAAACAATTCCATGAAAGAAGGAGAAATATTGAGTTAAAGAAGAGAAGGTTTGAAGAGGTTTTCAAGGTGTGTGAGCTGAATTTTGATCTCCATTAGTTGTAGTGGAAAAAATACATTAGATATATTATTTTAAAGTTGGTTAAGAGGGTGCTTGATCATCTTATGGGGTTGTAGCCTCCTTTTGGAGTTGGTGTTTCACTAAATTAGGGATTGGTGCTCTACAAAAATGGGGTTGGTGGTTTTCTAAAGTTTTTGCTTCACTAAATACTTTTTATTTAAGCAATATAATCATAAGTTTAGTGGGTTTTCTTCCCCTTGTGGGTTTCCCACTTACATCTTGTGTTATTGTGTCTCTTTCATGGTTATGTTGATTTTATTGAATGTTAAGAATGCATTAATGAATGGTTGAGTCGTTTATGGTTTAAGTAAGAAAATATAAATTCGAGATACCATTATGCTTGCAAAAATTATTATAAGAGCAGGTCCTTTTGGATAATTTTAATCACTTGAAAGGAGATCCTTGAAGCACAAAAATGGTGAGTTAGCAAGAGTGGTTCTTCTTCTAGTAAGGCACCATTGTTTGATGGAGTGAACTATGATTTTAGAGTCGAGGATGAGGATTCACATCATGTCCTTAGGGTTTTATATTTAAAAATATGTGGAGGATGGTTATATCATTCCTTCTACACCTCCTACTACTAAGTTGCAGACAAAAAGACTTGTAGTGAAAATTCCAAGGCTATGAATGTCATCATGTGTGGATTAGCTGAACCTAAGCTTGTAAAGGTGATGCATTGCAAATCAGCTAAGGATATGTGGGAGAAACTTTAGGTCATGTATGAAGGAGACTCCAAGGTAAGGATAGCTAAGCTTTAAACTTTCAAAAATTAGTTTAAAGGACTAAAAATGAATGATGATGAGCCTATTTTTGCATATTTTCTTAGGGTTGAAAAGGTTTTCAACACCATGAAAGGGTTAGGTGAAGATGTGAAGGAAGAAGTTATAGTTCAAAAGTATTTTTCATTAAAGAGGCCAAGGACTTGACTCTCTTGAAAATGGATGATTTACATGGAACCCTAACTACATATGAGATGATAATTCAGAGTGATAAACCTATCAAGAAGGAGATTGCCTTCAAATATGAAATGAAGACAAAGGAAAGAAAGTTAAGGATGTTGATGATGCTCCTAAAATTGATGATGGTGAGTTATTTGCAATGGTTGTAAGAATTATAATTTTGGATCTAGTAAGTACAAAGGTAAACTTCCCTTTAAGTGTTTCAATTGTGGTGAAGTAGGTCACTTTTTTGCTAAGTTTCCTCATAGGCATGAAAAGGAAGGTGATGAAGACCATGAGGATGATCATGACAAGAAGAATCACAAGTACAGTAAAGGTAAGAATAACTTCAAGAAGTTTGACTATAAGAAGGAAATAGAATTTTTACACAAAAGAAGAGGCTTTCTTATTTGATGCTAGTAGTGGTGTTTCAAATTCTAAGTCTAAATCTAATCATGAAGATGTTGGATATGAGGTATTTTTATGACCAAAGATGTTGCTAACTCTATGAGTAATGGTCCTATAATTTTTGTGACTCCATACATTCTAAAGATGAAGAATAATATGATGTTGAAGATGAATTAGAGTGTATCCAAACTGAGTTAAGGCATGTTGAAAATAAGAACAATAATCTGAGATCTCAAGTCAAAGGATATGAAGATAAGATCCATGATCTAGAAGAGAAGCATTGGTCTGAAACAAGAAAGTTAAATGAGACAATTAGGATGCTATAAGAAAAGGTAAAGTTTCTAGTCACAATTTTACAAGACAAAGAGAGTAAGTGCACAAAATTTGAAGAGGATATAGAGTTTCTAAGGGAAAAGTTAGTGGCTGATAAAAAGGCTAAGTCCTTTTAGAAATTGGATAGAAGCACCAAGGATCTTGATGATATTCTTGGAAAATAGATATCTACATGTAATATATCAAGTTTGGGATTCAATGATAACTCCAAGGGAAAATAAGTGATGCAATAATATAAGGTATCAAACAAATAGGTTGAAGAATCAAGATTTAAGGAAAGAAAGAAAGATAACTTCACCATGTTGGCAATTGTGTGCTTGTGTTGTCATTGATGTCAAATAAATTCATGGAAAATGGTGTCTTGGTGTTGTGTGTGTCTCATGATGTGTCATTAAGTGTCTAACATGAAGGTTGATTGGTAGTGACCAAGTTTGGTGATGTTCTATGAGGTCATGGTGAATGGTCTAGTGAGCTGAGCCATAATTTGAGTCCTCCCAAGTGATTTAAAGTTTTTCATGAGGTAAATCATGGTCCTATAAGTGTTTTATAGGTGTTAATGAATCTATAATGAGTCATCATGGTCATTTCATGGGATGTATGTGTTGATTCGGGTCAAAATAGGTGTATTCCTAGTCCTAGATAATGCATAATGGTATGGTGAATTCAGTTTTGAAGCTAATCATCTATGGTGGAGTATGGTAGAATCATGGTGTAAGTTTATATGTCATGCATGGTGAGTTTGAGTCGGTTCTCGAGAGGTTTGACATTATTTCATGGTCCTTGGAAAGAAAGAAGATGAAGAACATACAAGTTAACATAGGTAAGTCTTAATGGATAGAGAGTTCCAAGCCTATTTGAGTTAGATGGTGACTATGGAAGGTGACGGGATGTTTTCATTATTCTTCATGAAAAAATTTAGCTCATTCTGAAGAAGGAATTGCAAGATATGTCATTTTTGGTGAAATTACGTATTCTAGAATGTGTTTTTGAGGAAAAATTTGACCTTCTAATAATCCTTGTGGGATTTGTGAATTACATGGTGACCTGAGATATTTGGCATACTTGTTTAGGTCAGTTATGAAGATTTTCCAATAATAATGAGGTGGTTTGATTGTCACATTTTTATGAACAATCGTTAAGAAGATAAGTTTCTTTGAAACCCTAGCTAAACCCTAGCTCAAAGTGGCTTGGATAAAAGAGGTATATGGAGCCGATTTTGATTCCTTGTATAAAATTAATGATTGGATGTTTTATAAAACTCCTCTATCTTTCCATAAAGGTAAGTTCTTGTGATAGTATGTGGGCCCCACCTAAAAATGTTTATTTCGAATAAGTTCATTTTTTTGGGAAAGTTCTCAAAGTTGATGAATAAATTGACATTGATTTTATCCTTGGATTTTTACTAGATGTCTATGATATTTTTAGATTAAGGTTGAGGTCCTAAATGGGAAAGTGTGCCCTATTTAGGAAGATTGGTTTTGGCGTAGTTTGGATTTGTTAGTGGTAAAAGTAGAATTTGAAGCTATAAGTGGAGTTATGACTTAAGTTATCTTATGATCATGGTTCATATATATTTCCAATGATGTATCACACTTGTGTTTTTATGAGAAATGAAAAAGTTATGACCTATTCTTTGAGGGTCAAATTTGGAGAATGTTTGGTCTAACAGGGTCTCAAGTAGTTTCATGAGGTTGGTGATTGTTTTGAGATTCTTCATGATTTTTGAAGGTTTATGAGTGCTTAGAAAAAATTTATAAGGGTGTTTTGTGCTTTGGTTAATCTTGGAAGTTTTTTGGAGGTGATAGAGCAAGTTGACCTCAAGCCTAGTTCTTGATTCCTAGAAGCCTAAAGGAGCGGTTGTAGCGATGGACCTAGTTGAATGCCTTCCACTTGGAGTTGGAAGTAAATGTAATATTTTATGAAAATAGGATTCATATTTATTTCCAATGGTATACATTTTGTGTATTGATGATGAGGTTTGATAAAGGCAGTCAGCTCAATTGGTGAAGAAGAAGGTTTCTTGTTTCTTAGGACATAATTGCTCTGGCTAAAAGATTGAGGTGGATGATGCATGAAATGGATTATTTTATGCTTGATATCAGTTAGAGAGTGAATAGGGGTGAATTTTTTGAAATTAAATACCTTTTTATGTCTTGAAAGTGACGGAAAAGTTGAAAACTAGATTTGTTTCTAAAACTACTTTTTGGGAAGCTCAATTTGGTGAAGAGGAAAGTTCGTGTGGTTTTCACATATGGATTTTTCATAGGATATAGAAAGAATGGATGTAATATAAAGGTCATGGGGATTAAAAATAGTGGTTACATGCTATATATGAGGTGTTTTGGTGTGTGCTTGAATTACATATGTCAAAACAAGGTCTTGTAAACAACTATTTGGTAAAGGATATGAACCTTCTTGAGTAAGTTTTGAGGAATTTGATTAGTAAAATATAATTAACAACCATGGATGATATTTTTATGTCATATTTTATGAATTTGGGAGATTTAATAATCATGGTAATTATTTTTTTGGTATTTTATCATCCATGTGATGGGGTTTTAAGTTATTTTTGAGCTAGTTTGGTGCATTTGGGAATAAACAACTTACATGGGTCCATTGTGAATGTTTTTATGAATATTTATTTTATTTTTAGTTGTAATGGTTTATATAATTGTATAGGACTGACCCCCTTATTTTTATGAGATGGAATTCATATATAAGTGATGTTTTAGAACATTTTTGAGCTAGTGCTCTTGGAGGGAAAATGTGAGTTGCATGAGAGAGAAGTGGTGGTGCTAGGGAATCATTTCAAAGCTGAGAGAATGTTTTATAGGCTGAGGAGTGATAGAGATCATGTTTGAAAGCATTTTAATTCAAGACAATTCATGAAGGTGTGATATATAGCGAGTTAACGGAATGAGGGTTTGAAGAAAGTGTGTGAGCTGAATTTGAGATCTCCATCAGTTATGGAAGCAAGAAAATTCTGATATCTTTGTCTTCAAATGGTTTACTTTGTGCTTGATCATATTATGGGGTTGTATCCTCCTTTTAGAGTGGGTTCTTTACTAAATTAGGGGTTGGTGCTCCTTGTAGAGTTAGTGCTCTACTAAACTAAGTATTGGTGCTCCTTGTGAAGTTAGTATTTCACTAAATCTCTTTGTTTTATGTAATATAAGTATATTTTCAATGGGTTTTCTTCCCCTGAGGGTTTCCCACTTACATCTTGTGTCTATGTGTTCTCTCTCATGTGTTATGGTTATTTGAATGTATTGTGCACACCTAATAAGCTCTTATTGAATGTATGTGAATGAATGGATGTTAATGGATGTTAAAATTAATGGTAAATGAAATAAGAAATTTGTAGGAATGATTCACTCCCCCTCTCATTCCATTTTCTTCTAAAAAGTGGTATCAAAGTAGGTCCTTGAGAATAAATTTTAACAACTTGAAGGATATCCTTGGAACACATGCATGGGTAAGTCTTCGGATGTTGAAGTTGCTTTAAGGATGAAATATGAAGTTACTGAGAATCCTTGATTAATAGTCTACAAGATCATATCAATTACATGGAGAAAGAGCATGTTCGAGACATCAAGGGTTTGGAATCCCAAGTGGAAAGTGTGTCTAAGGCCCTAAAATTCCAAGAAGAAACTTGTTGATGATTATTCTAAAATGTAAAATAATAGCCTAATCTAATGCAAGTTTGCAGTAAATAAATGAATATTGAAATATTGAAATAATACCTAAGTAACTAAGCAATAAAAATGTGAAACCATGACTATGAAGAGGGTTAGAAGAGTCTTAGATAATTTGAAGAGGTCGTTGGACTATGTCGCAGGTGGAGATCGAGTTGAACAAAGATGGAAGACCATTGCACAAAATCTGGAAAATACAAATCGATAGATTTGAATGGATTGGGGCGCTAGAGAGGGATAGGGATGCATATGGGTGACTGGTCTTGCTTTTGGGCACCCTAGTACGTGTAGATTCTCATAAAACCTCCTCTAAGTGTGCAAGAGGTTCACAATTGTGCACCTTTTTCATGTGTATGTCACACTTGGATTTATGAGGTACCCATAAAACTTGTAATGAAGAAAGCACTTGTAAAACCCTCAAACAAACATCAAATCCTAAAAAAGAAAGATGCAGAATGAGGGGTCGACTTTTCCTCATCTGCCATAATGGTGGACTTATAATTGAGCGTTGGACTACATCTCAGGCCCAATGTAGTACTATATGTGTGGGTACGGAATTATGCCCTAGGTTGATCTTGTGTGTGTCATACTTTGTGAGTAACAAGCAAGTAACTAGATGCGAGAATGTAAATTATTTGTGCATGGAAATAATAAACTCCCCTCTATGAAGTGTGATGTAGATGAAACAAACTTTGTCCCTTTTAATGGAGCTAGATGGATTCAATGGAGCTCTTAGATGCCTTTAATGGATATAACCTTAGGTGGAGATAGGAGATGCTTAGTTCTTGGTCCCTTATTATGATCACATAACTTGAACATCATAATTATATGTTTATATGTTTCCTTCATTTGAACATCATAATTAACACCGAAAAGGCCAACTACCAAAAATATAATATGCTCAAATGGATAGAAAGGACCCAAAAAGTGTTACTAAAGTATAAAGAGGACAGGGGCACCCAGATTGGATGAGGGTGCTTGCGCTAGTATTCTAGTGCAGGCCTCGATGTCTAGGATGAAAAATGTTGAAGATTGAAAAGGCATCTTGAGCAAGTAAAGGTGTAAGACCAAGAAAAGTGATAGAAAGGAAAAAAAAGGTGGCCAAAGACGTGGGTTAATTAGTATTTGTAGACATAAAATTGAAAACTTACTATTATATTTATACACTTAATTATGTTATTTTATATATGGATCTCACGTAATAAAATTATTCACTAATGGCTCATCCCCTAGTCTTGTCATCATTTGTCACTTGCCTCACACGATCGTTAGTTTTATATATAGTTTTAGTCATCTTTCGGAAGGTCTAAGTTGTTATTATTTGGTGGATTTTTGTCTTTAGTCTTTAGCCAAGGTACTGGAAAATCTTGGGGCACCATCAATGCCTTGATCCTCTTTTTATGTGCCCCAGTTTTGATCACACTTTGTTCACATTTAAAAGTTCAAGGTCGAGCTTTTACTGGTTTTTATTACATTCCCTAGGTGTTAGTCGGCATTGTCAGGCCATTAGTGTTGAAATTTGAACAAGATATCCCTATATAAACATAACATACCCACTATCTTATGTGTGGACATCTTACTATCAAGAGCTAGCTATCTACTAAGGAAAAGGACTACATTTGGGCATCTTCTACATCTGCATCACACAAGCATAGGGGAAAGGGTTGTATTCATTTTATTCCATCCACCATTTACATTTTA
This sequence comes from Taxus wallichiana var. yunnanensis, assembly GCA_018340775.1. Taxonomy (NCBI): domain Eukaryota; kingdom Viridiplantae; phylum Streptophyta; class Pinopsida; order Cupressales; family Taxaceae; genus Taxus; species Taxus wallichiana. The sequence goes on along the minus strand of CM031244.1, from coordinate 86,992,976 downwards.
CATCTAGTTATTTCCCCCTACTTCTGTGTCATTGACGTTAGGGCACTCTAGGCACAAAATTACACACACAAGCACACATAACAACATTGGGTCTAGAATGTAGTATAGTGCTTACTTGTAAGCTCACCCTTGTGGCATTTAAGGCTAGTTTGTCCCCTTCATTTGCATATTTATTTTTAGTAATTTGGTTCTTTTTATGGGGTTTTGTAGGTTGATCTTAATCACATAACTATAGTGACATTATCGAGGATATTGCGAAAACCAAATGACCAAGAAAAAAGTAATGCGAAGACCTTGCGACATTTTTGGAACTAGACCTAATATTTTTCACAAGCTGGAGTTCCCAGATTACGGACCAAGGCACCCCCAAGTGCCCCAGTCTTCTCTAGGTGTCCTAGTCAAACATATTTATTCTTTGCAATATTTTGGGTACCACTATCATCTATGTCCTTCCCACACATCATTCTACCCGATCCTGCACACATCAAGGTCGATTAATTTAATGTTAGTATATTGTCCTTTTCTATTTCCATTATTTCATTTCATTTAAAATGACAAATAAAATTATTAACCATTTATATTACATTTTTATCAATTATTACATTGTTTTTACTAGTATAGATTAACTTATAAAATCCCTATTTTAGTTAATCATTTTGGTGAACCCGTCTCTTTAGAATACCTTTCCCTAGGATCCAATCAAACCCTAATGGCTAAGCCTAGCCCATATTCTTTTCCTACCATGTCTCATGTTAGCGTTAACCCTATCTATGATGAGGCTGCCATTGTTGAGCTTAAAGCTCTCTATAGTTCTCTTGTTACTACACCCGACCATGTCAAACAAAAAATTCAAGATGGACTACAATATGTACCTACTCACTTTGAAGATTCTCTATAGGCATTAACATTTTTATGACCCAATATCCTTTATTCATTTTACTCCATACTATACGATTACTTGTGATCCACGCCTTCTGACCTCTCACAAGAAACATTAGATGATTCTCTTATTGATTATTTTCTTGGTATTGACACTCATTCACATGAGCATACTGATTCTCCTTCTACTCTGGTCACTAAAATAGTTCCCTCTCATGACTCTACCTCTTCGACATTGTTTCTCATGATACATCCCCTCTTACTTTACATACTCCTTCACATTATGTTGATGATCCTATTGATGGTGCTCTTAGTGATATCTTCATTTCGAGTCCTTATCAGATACCGGTGAGACAATTGAGGTTCATGATTCTCCTTCTTTCCATACTACCGAGTGTGACTCACCTACTCCATTACTATCTTCTCTGAAACCGTTTCTAGTGCTATACATGAATCACCGCCATCTATCACTACTTATTCTCCTATTGTTTCATCTCCTCTTACTAGTTCATCTATGTCTATTGGTACACCTTCTCTATAAGCTTCCTCTCTGGTCACTTCCCCTACTATTGATGTTTCGGATGCTATTCCAACCATTACTATGAGTATTCCATCTATATATCCTACCATAGCTTCCATGCCACCTATTACTAGTGTGACCTTAGCATCATACCCTTCTCCATTACCTTTGGACATCCCTATGATCACTCACAATGGTAAGCTCCAACCACTCAATACATTATTACCATATTCCACCATCCCCTCACAGGATATTATTTCTCCCATGTATGTCATATGATAGTTATAATATCGGGTTAAATATCTCACCCTAGAAAGTAGGGCTTATTACGCCTCCATTGATAAGAGTTCATTACATGGAAATCCCATCCCTAGGAAAGTTCACAATTTTGCATTCCCTCATTATTTCACCATGCCTGCTTTCACATGTTTTGATGGTATGGGTGACCCTCACGCCCATCTCTTATATTATCGTAGGGCTATGGCTTCCTATTCTAATCATCGCTTATTACTTAAGGCTTTTCGCTTTCATCTCCCCTTTGGATCCATTAGCACTTTTTATGACATGGAGGACACCTTCCTTTATTGTTTTATAATTAATAATGGCCCTAAGGTTACTTATGATCTCTTACCTTCTCTACATTAGGGCTCCACAGAACCTATCAAGGATTATATTCTACAATTCAATTCTTGTATCCATCATCTTATTTTCAACCCATAGATCTTGAGAAGAAATTTTTTTTTCATGGCCTCATTCCTCCACTTAAGTAATGTTTGCAGTATGATACATGTGATTCATTCACTCTTATCTTTTATAAGGTTATTGACTTAGAAAAATATCTTCTCTCCACACAGACCATAGATCATCCACACACTCCTACGGCTGTTTCCTCATCTAGTTCACCACCTGACCCTCTAGTTGATCATCCTACATAGCCTCCATCTTTTCCTACTAATAAAAATAAGCAAGATCAACCCTCTTCACCACCAAATCATAATCCTTCTCTAAATCCATGACAAGACACTCCTCCTACCACCCCACCTAGGTCACGTGAACCTTTGTACTTTTCTCACCACACATGACCACATGATGTGTTGTGTGTATTACTCAATGAGTAATTAATTCACTTACCTTCCAACCAACATCATCCACAACACTGATTACAACATCAATGTGACCAACACTATTGTAATTATCATCGCATAAATTTCCATAAAGACAATGATTGTCTTTCCCTTTAGGATAGATTGCAAAAATTAGAGGATAAGGGCATCATATCCTTTGGTTCTTTCCTACGTGAGTGATCCATTTCTCCTCTAGCTTGTCAGATATTTTCTACTACAATTGAGTCATATCCTACATATGGTGCTTCGACTATGATATATCCATCACGAGTTTGTTATTCATAAGCATTCCCCACTACATCCCTCGCATTCATTACATCCACCTCATCCATCACATTTGTGTTATCCACCACATCACATTGCTACTTCACATTGGGTACCAAACACCCCATTTTTACACATCCCACCATAGTTCCATATGATATTTAGTTCGGTTCATATAATCATGTTTCTTCCATTCCACATGCTTCCACCACTCCACGCCACTGGGTCTTTGGTAGGTGATTATTATCACCTTAACCCCCGATGATGCACTTGTGTTCTTACAGTTCTTACACAGCTGTTGAGGTTTTTGTTAATAAATTTTCATCATGCACTACATCGTTCATCGGCACACCTAAATCATTTCTATATGACACACTCTTTTCTTTCATGGTTCATTCTTGATTGTTGAGGGATCTTAACTACAATGAACCTAATCATCTATACACTAGGGGCATCACTATTCCCCCTACCATTTATCACATTATGATTACATTGCATTAGTACTAAATACATTCATCACAACATGTTACTTTTATTGTTCTATGTCACCTACTTTTACCACCATCATCATACTAATTACGTGTTACATCTTCTATCTACTAAACTCATCACATTATATTTTTTATCATCATGCAAATATTACACTAACAATATGCAAAAACATTACATCCATTTCCAAAATAATGCATACAACGATAGATATATTAGAACATACACTCATTATATATAAATCAGACATGTCCATAAATATGTAGTAAATACAATCATCACTAGGGCAACTCCCCCACATCATATACAATCATGATAATCATAACTCATCATCGTTATCACTCTTAGTAGTCTTTGTGAGATCCCTAGAACTAGATTTCTTGCCACCAACTCGGTTTTACTACTCATGGCCTTGATACCTCTCCACCTACCTACGTAGAAAGTTTTCTCTGTATACTTCTCTAAGAACTACCACTCTAAATCCACATATCACGCAAACACATCCTGCGCTAGAGGATCACCACCTATGGCCTCTCTAGCTTGACGAGTCTCCTCGCGTGCCTCATCCCTCTCTAAACTACAAATATTGTGCATGTGGTTTCCACTACAACCACTAGCTCAAATAGATGGTCATACTTTCTTGTGATGTCATCCACTTGCTCAATATACCTCCACCAAGTACATCCATTGGCACATTTTGCGTTAACGTGTGGATTGATGCGTCAACTATCAACAACCAAAATGCATCACCTACAAAACTAACAACACTAATACATTAGACAACCATTATTCAAACATAATCCATACAAGAAAATATACACACCATAGCTATATATAGATACTCAAGATCTTATATAGCCCTTCTGCTATAAGGTTGGGGACTTGAGCTTCTTTCTTCTCCCATGTGTGATATCCCCACTAGATCTACAAATACGGGGAATAGAAATACCCATCTATGTGTTTCCCACCATGCATGATACTCCGCTATACTACCAATATCATCTACATCTATAACCCCTATCACTACATCTACCTCATCTGAACTAGGAGGTCTAGCTACTCTCTTATGGGCCTGGGATGTCCCCACCCTCCTCGGTGCTCTGATAACTCTAAGCCATATATGGCTCTAGGAGCACATCCTAAGCCATACCAAACTTTCGTGATACTCTCTCCACCTAAAATAGCTCCACCACCTGGAAACCTAACCTCAACCACATCATCCTCTAAATACACCATAGCTCCATGGCATCCTTGGGCCATCCTCCATAATCATGATACAGCCTCCATGTGATGGCCTTGTGCCCCTATCTTATCTATCAATGCTCTATAAGTATCAGTATCCATCTTACACCCATAGATGTTAATACATCTCCTTGTGTATATCTTAGGCTTGGCCCACTCTCCTCGTGAACCCCCAACTGGCCTCAACACCACTATATGCTCATATGCCCACATATGTAACAACATAGTGGCTCATATCCCTCCTCCATGCTCATCATGAGTAAACGGTATAAATATTTATACAAGTGGGCTAACACACATCGGCCCATGCATATCTAGTACTCTCCTCCTCTATATGTAGCATATATCATGCATCTTATACAAGATTCCCACACCACCTCCCTCCACTATTATAGATGAATCAATAACAACTACTATGAATTTCCACAAGCGTGGAACATTAGACCTCATAATAGCATCTAGACTGATATGAGCCTCGGTAGGTGTTTGAGTCCCTACAAAGTACCATCTCACCACTCACATCTGCCTATCCATTTCCTCTAATGGCATCACCTAAACCCTCTCCCCAACAACCGACAACTGTAATATATGATATACATCCTCTAATGTCATAGTCATCTCCCCGTAGGTAGCAACCAAAAATTATATGTGTATGCACACCATCTCTCACATAGTACAGTTTACATTAGCATATTATGGGGAACATCCCCCATATATGATATATTTCACTGAGCCGGCATGGTCCATAACATACCAGTCATCATCCGATAAACCCAATCCAAGTAATGTACTCAAATGATGCCCACGGTGCAGAACTCCCTTGAGTGAAAGTCCCTCTGCACAACACAAAATGACAACAAATATGTGTTAGAACACTTTATAAGTACGCACATAATCACTTCTCATTAATAATATAAATAAAAAAACTACTTTTTCCATCATCTCAAGCCAAACACATGTATTTTGGACCAGAGCACCCAGATGCATGACTAGGGCACCCAAGAATAGGACACAAGCACCCAATTCTAGGTGCTCCTATCCTAGGGGTCATTAGCACCCTCGCCGCAATTTTCCAGGACAAAACACTAAGAAAATCAAAATTGAAAAAATTGAAAAAATTTAGTATAAAATGCCTAATACACCATACATTTTATGAAACACAAGGAACTTACCAACTCTGCTGTGTCGTGTGTGACATTATAGCGGTCGTCATCCTCTCAAACCGGCTAGGATGCACTGCTCTCACTTGTGGCATTTTCACACACCTCATGCTTACTCTCACAATCACGGAAATAACAAATAAGGTGACTAAACACTTTTTCACCTTACTATTTATAATTACTTTTTCATCACCCACTTTACTATAGTTATTATTTCATGCATCTTACCACTACTAATACACATTACATAATTTTCACTATATTTCGAGCATTTCTACTCTATTTACATCTCGTTTTGCGGCGTTATTTTTAGAATTCTAACTACCACCATATTGAACACATTACACATGTATTGCTTTGCCTTAAATTTTTCTTTCAACCAAATCATACACATTTTTGTGATTTCTATCACTTTTCTATATATTTTGCATATACTTTCGGCTTAGCATTCATTCTTCGCATCACTTCCCCTTTCGTCGAAAGGGGGTAATATCATTGGGGTCATACTATAATTACCTTTATATCATTATGCATTTAAAGCACTACCAACTTGAAAATTTATTAGACATTTATTAATCCACATGCGATATTTCATTTATCATCCCCCTAATGACCTAATCTAGGGGCAAGCTAATAACACAAATTTTTCTATGCAACATTTTCATCACTTCCCCTTAATGACATAATATGGGGGAAAAAAATTTAAAATATTTCCATATAATCATTCATTGATTTCTATTGATTCCCCCTAATGACCTAATATGGGGACAACTTGCATAAAATCTCTCCATGAGTAACCAATCGAAATCAATCAACCAATCAATCAACTAATGTATTCACACTCATAACAACCAAAATTGTATCATTCCATCAATACAAATTTAACTCAATTGGCCTCTAGATGACCTAACTTAAGAGATTACATTCATTTCTCACTTCCAGATGACCTAACTTAGAAGCCTTATCACATTTCACGCTTGATTCTAGATGACCTAACTTAGAAGCCATATCACCTTTCATGTTTTCTTCCAAATGACATAACTTGGAATCCATTACATTACGGTGACACTTGTGGAGTGGGGGAAAGAGTTCCTTCCCTATACCACTCCTATATAGGTCAACTATTTGATCAAATTTATCTCGATCTAGAAACCATAAAATATTTGATTTGAGTCCAGTCTTCAATGTTTAGATCTTGAGGATGTAGTTAAAGATTAGAGAATAACATACTTTTCTATCTACAATCTTCCTTGGTGCAATAGGCTGCCCAAATCCTGGTTAATTATTCATATACACACATTCGGGTTGGGAACTGATCACTCCCTACCCCATCTCATCATCATTTTACAATGTTCATACAAATCATCATTTTCAATTAGCACACTTCATCACAAATTACGCTTCTCACTACGTGGCATGGATCAACTCACTTATCCATCATTCCATGCTTTTGGTTTTTTCTACGCTTACAGTACACATCTGTGCATTCTACTACAACATGGGCTTCTCTGGATTTCTCTTAGGTACGCATCTCTATATACTTTATGTTACCAAGATTTTCTCACCAACATAAAGTGGGGGCAAATGTAGCCATAAAATCACGCACTTACTATTACATTTATACCACCAATTATGTTATTTTATATATGAATCTCAAGTAATAAGATTATTCACTAATTGGTCCTCCCCTAGTCTTTTTGTCATTTAGTCGGTCATTTGTCACTTGTCTCACACACTCATCAATTTTCTATATAGTTTTAGTCATATTTTATAAGGTCTCAGCTATCATTATTTGGTGGTTTGTTGTCTTTAGTCTCTCACCTAGAAAGGAGCTTGAGGAAAGGTATTGGGGCAGTCCTCTTTTTGGGCACAGTTTTGATCCTCTTTTTGGGCACTCTTTTCGGTTTGAGGTCAATTTTTACGGTTTGTTATTACATTCCCCTAGGTTCTAGTTGGCATTGTAGAGCCATTAGTGTCAAAATTTAGACAAGAGATCCCTCTATAAACATAGCATACCCACTATCTTATGTGTGAACATCTCACTATCAAGAGCTAGATATCTACTAAAGAAAAGTACTACATTTGGGAACCTTCTACATCTGCATCACATAATCATGGGGGAAAGGGTTGTATTCATTATATTCCATCAACCATTTGCATTTTACATCTAGTTATTGCCCCTACTTCTGTGTCATTGACACTAGGGAACCCTAGGCACAAAATTACACACACAAGAACACAAAAATACATTGGGTCTAGAATGTAGTGTAGTGCTTAATCGTAAGTCCACCATTGTGGTAGCTAAGGTCAATCTAACCCCTTCATTTACATCTTTATTTTTTAGGAATTTGATGTTTTGTATGGGGTTTTGTAAGTAGATCTTCATCACACAACTATAACGACATTATCGAGGATATTGCAACAACCAAATGACCAAGACAAAGGTACTTGTGAAGACCCTATGACATTGTTAGAACTAGACCCTGAGCTTTTTCACATACCGGAGCACCTAGATTACATATCGGGGCATGCCCCCAAGTGCCCTAGTCCTCTCCTAGGTATCCCAGTCCACACATATCTTTATTTTGTAATTTTTTGGGTAGTACCATCAATCTCTTTCCTATCTCGCACATCATTCTTCCAAAGTCCTACAAATAGTGAGGTAAGTTAATTTAGGTTAGTATATTATCCTTTTCTATTTCCATTATTTCATTTCATTTAAAATAACAAATAAAATTATTGAACATTTATATTACATTTATATCATTTATTACATTGTTGTTACTAGTATAGATTAACTTATAAAATCCCTATTTTATTTAATCAAGTATTGTTATTACTTAGGAATCACATGAATAATAGTATGTAATCGGGACTAGATAATTACCCACGGTGCGTGATTTTAAGTCTACATTTTCCCCCACTTTATGTTGGTGATCAAAAGTTCGGTAACATAAAGTAGATAGAGATGTGTACACGATATCTATGTAGATCGATGTAGAAAATGTGTAGAAAATGTGTTGATGGACTAGACAAAGCATGGAGTGATAAATTGTGAAGTGTGGATGCTAAGGAGGAGAAAGTGTAAAGAAAATGATGAAAATGAACCTAGGGTGAAAAATGCATGTGTATATGTCGTGATGTACTTGTTGTCGATGTTGATGTTATTATTGGTCTTATGTGGATGATGTTGACTACCGATTCCCATACAAAAGGACATGTAAAAGAGAAGTGAAAAGTAGTCAAATATGCATGTATATGTATAAAAATTGTGTAATGTAAAATAAAATGCTAAAAATGTAAAAAGGAACATATGCACTGATCTCGTGATGAGGAAAAGGGTGTAGAAAGGATTCTGAAGATAAAATCAATGCGCACAATTTTTTCAAGCAATCTTGTGCCAATGTAATGGAAGAAGTGTAGAGAGAACTATCTCGGTGTCGCCTTCCAACGTTTAAATTTTTCTTGTTGTATAAAACACCACTGCAAATGGTGTGTACGAGTGCTAAGGATTGTTTTCCTTGTAAAAGTTGTTATGTATGGAGTTCTATAGATTGTGCTAAACTAATAAGTATTGTGTGATATGCCCCCTAGTTTTAGGTAATCTAGGTAAGGACAACGTGTCATGGACCCAAGTCTTATTCTCAGCCCATAAATATGAAGATTGTATTTTACCAAGTCTTGTGTTGTGCTTTGTATATTTTTTATGGGGTGATTGAATCACCCATATGATTCCCCCCCTTGTTTGGGGTGCATGCGATGCCATAAAAGGAGAATGCAACCTAAATGAGGACTGACCACTAAAATTGTGCCTACGGGGGAGGAGGATGTGCTTGGTAGAACCCAAGGCACATGCAAACAAGTGGTTGGGAAATAATTTTTAGTACAAGAAAATACATGCATGCATGTATTAAATGAAGTGTAAGCTAAAAAAACAATTTGGAAGCTAGAACACACAAGAAGACAATATAGACCATGAAAAATAGGTTGAAAATATGGTACATCACTCATGATGTTGCAAGACAATCAAGGCCATCATGGTTGCAAGAAGACAAGTGTGCACACAAGACAAAGGGAAAATCCCACAAACAAGAACATATAATGACAAACAATGGGAAACAATGTAATCAGATAACCATGGAAGCAAATATCCTTACATAAAAATGTTGCACATGAAGCACCCATTAGCATGTTAGAGAGATAAAAAGTATGTCAAATCGTGTATAATCTGAGAAAATAGTGTGTTATGAAACAAAATGAAATAATAGCACATGTAGTGTACAAAAATTTCCCAGGAGCCTCTATGGGACTAGTAATAGGTGTGTCAAGCATCCCTACTACATGTAATGGATTTGTATGGTCTGTGACCATGGCTAGAAAGACAAGTGAACACACATTTTTGTATGATAAAGATAATGACATACAAGATATCTATCTAGCATGTGTAATAAGATGAACATGTAAAAGCATAAGTAAGAAAGAGTAAATGCAACCAAGATATGCATTATGTTATGGATGGTATGGAATGGAATGCAATGTGAATGACATGATCCTCATACCCCCAAGTGGATGTGTATGTATGCAATGAGGTTTGTTTATTTATTACCCCTCGAAGTCAAGAATAAATCATAAACAAGAGTGTGTCATCGTAAAATGGTTTGAATGATGTGTTGTGTGTAGCATGATGTGACGAATGTGTAGTGATGATATGTGGCATAGAGATGATGTGTGAGAAAGTGTGATGTTTTATCCTAAAGCACATATCACAACAAGATAATGGAAGAAGTGATGATTTATCCTAAAGCATATATCACTAGATGATGTTATAGGAAATGATGGTCTAGCCTAAAAATTATATCACTAGATGATGCTAGAAGAAGTGATAATGTAGCCTAAAGCATATATCACTAGCCGATGTTAGAGGAATTAAAGATGTATCTTATTACATATATCACTAAGAATGTCACATGATATAAATATTAAATGATGAACATGTAAGTGTGATGAGGTCCATTTTTATGTATACCCTCAACAGTCCAGTATAGACCGTGAGACTAGAGTGTGTCATAGGGTAGTGAGTATGGCATGTAAAAGTAGATGTGTAAAATGTGTAATATGTGTAATAGATGTGGGGATGAGAAATCACTATGTGATGTGTAATTTGTAATGTGTAATGTAGGATATATAGTATGTAATGTAAGATGTGTAGATGCATAGTGAATTTAAGATGTGAGATGTAAGATGTAGGATGTAGGATGTAGGATGTATGTATGTAAGATGTGTGACGATGTGTGATGTGTAGTGTCTACTCTACAGTGTGTGAGGTTCATGTGTATAAGATTCCCTCAATATTCAAGTGTGAACCGAAGCACAAGATTACATCATCAAGTAATGAAGATATAGGTACGGATGTTAATATGCATGTGTTATATGTTGTGTGCAAAGATCTATGGGTGATGTGATGAGAGGATAAGACATGTGTAAATGTTAGAGGGGGTAGAATAAGTGTGATTCTCCCAAGTGTGTGATGGTGAGTGCACTCTCGATCAAAGAAAAGGGTGGAGACCCTCCACCCGATGTTGATGGAGATGATGGTGTGTGATCATGCTCTAAAAGTGGTGGTATATGTGATAAATTTTGTGTAGGTGAGTGAAGTATATATGCATGCGACAAATGAGTATATTATGGGCATATTATGGTAACATAATGTGTAGGTGATGCAAACCTATGTGAAGTAGAATATGGTAGTGATTGACATGAAATGCAATAAAATGAGGTGGAGAAATGTGTCTAGATGGAGGAACTATCCTAGCAACATGCCTAGACTAATGTACGGGACTAGTAGATCGATGAGACTGTATAGGTCATGTGTGAGTATGTGAGATAGGAGTAGATTGTGTTGTTAGATAAGAAACTTCCTCAATAATCAACGAATGAACTAGCAATAAAAGAAACTAGAAACTAAGAAATGTTGGAGGGTTTATGTTACCTCGGATGTGTGATATGATGAATATGGGCACAAAATGGTTGATTCTCATTGCAACTTGATTTACCTACAAAACTGGAATGAATATGGATCGAGATAGATATATACGGGGGTTACCCAACAATGCGGTTCTAAGAAGTGATTAGTTTCCTTTCACAAATGTCAACCCTTGTTTGTTTAAAAAAGTGATGTAAAGGATGAAATTACATAAATATGCAGAAACAAGAATATTGTTGAATCTGGAAAATGACAGAGATTGATCTAAAAAGCTTATTAGATTACAATAACTATAAATTGACTATTATCCGGTCTAGGTCAATGGTGAACTAGAATGTGCACTGAGTAGGTCAACAATGACTTGGAAGGGTGGATTTAGATTGTAAGCTGAATGCGAGTGCAAGACGGGATGCGCAAAGGTTTGTATATCAACTACGTAAGAGAACCGAGAGACAGGTAGCTCTAGAAATTAGTAGAAAATAATGAAAAAATAGGTTCGATAATCAAGTTGGGCTTGGGTCAATGGAAATCGACAGGGTCAGTAGAGAGCTCGCAATGATTAAGATAAATCGAGGATGAATGGATGAGAAAGGAAACCTATAAGAAAATAGGCTAAAAGAGAAGGTTTCCTTTCTCATCCAGTTATATGAGTGTTGTTAAAGCTAGCCATGACCCTCTTCACCCCAATAAATATTAATTTAATTTAATTAATGCATTATCCTCACTATATTTATTATTTAAATAATATCTACACATACGATTCATTTAGACACCTCACCAAGCTAACTCAACCTAAGACCTATTCTTAGCAAGTTCCCATAACTAACTAAAACTTACCCAAACCCTAAAAATCAATGCCTACATTCCCTCTAAACACATTCCCACATGCTCACAAGAGGCTCCTAGTCTAATCCTTGGGATAACAACACGAGATCAAGAAAATCATAAGGATGTCCCTAAGTTTAGTAAACCTAGGAAATCCCACCTTGACCAACGTCAGTTACCCCTAACCATTGTTGGTTAAGCCGGACCACCGTCAGTTACCCCTTTTAACCCAAAACAACCTTATTCTCAAGGTTGGAACTTGGAAGTTGGAAAAAACTTTGGGAGAAAGTTGATGAGAAAGAACACATCTCAAAGAGATAACGCATCTTCAGAGAGAAAATTCTTGTGAAAACTCACATCCAAGGAAGGAGATTGAGCATCTTCTCTTACACAACCATCCCAACCATGATCTAATCTATCCAAGCAAAGAAGAGTGTACATGCAGCCCATGCAGAAGCTTTTCTTTAGTTGGTGATCACTTGCAACCTTCAAACCCATCATCAGCACCTCCATCCTTCACACAGGCCTTTAGGAATGAAATCCAAGTAAGTACAACATCATACTTTCCTAGTTATTTCATTTCATCATCATTTTATCATCCATTGTTTACCTTGCCCCTATTGACCTTCTCCACACTCCCACCTCCATATACCCATTAAAACCTCACAAAATCCTACTCCCATCACCCAATACACCATCCTGACCAACCAAAGTCCTTTTTGTAATCACAAAGGAGACCAAAATCCCGTTCTGTGACATTTCCAGATCTCACGAATCGGCACGGATTATTACACACCGACCACCATCGGTCACCCCTAACCGACACCGGTCTCTATGTTTGCCCACACATCCCTAAACAAATACCTACCAACCTAATTTTATCTTACCCTCATCCACTGTGACCTACCCAAGACCTTTATCGGACTGTAGAACCCAGAACCAATCATTTGACCTTTGGATTCTATTCTAACTTGCTTTGTTAGATTATATCTATTTTCTTATTGTGTTTTTAAGTGAGATACCTAAATCATTTTAAAATAAAATAGGATTTACTTTATTTATAGAATTTAATTGTTTAAAATAGTGGACTGATTGCCATCTAGGAAGTATCATACTTCCCAGATCTAGCTTACGCTAGGCAATTCACTACCCATATTGTTTAATTCCTTCTGGTGGTCTTGTTTTCATTACAGGTAGTTCCTCCTAGCCAAAAGGAAGCTCTCACGATCAGTTGTGGATTGGAAGTCATACGCATGCAACAACCCATCAACCGACATTTGAATAGGTATTCCTCCTACACCTATTACCCTATTTGTTTCATCAACACTTCAAAGAAACAATCTAAGAAAAAGGTGAAACATTTTGGCATGCCCAGTGGGACCCATCCGTGGTTCCTTGCATTTCATTCATTCCTAAGAAAAAAATTGTGTGTTTTTTCCCTTCTAAAAAGTGTACACACTAATTTTATTCCCTGGTAATCCATCTCTTCTTTCTATTTGCTCTAAAGGAAACTTTTCTTTTGGTGTAATTAAAAGAATCATTTCTTCATGTTTTCTGCATTGTAGTGAAAGAGCATCCCTCTTCCTCTTCATCTTATTGTGTCATCCAATTTCACATTTTCGATTTGGGTTTAAAAACAAGTGCATTGCAATTTGATTTATTGCATTAGCTCACATTAATTGAGGGAAACCTATACGCTAGAATTCATTACCAACTGATGGTTGACAAATAAATCATAGAAAAGCACTTCTATCCTTTTCTCTTTCTCTAAGTCTTACCAAACCACACAAAAATTCAAAATACATACATTCTTAAACAACATCCTACTTGGAAGAAGTTGTAGGTGATCACACAATCATGGCACAGTGGGCACCCAGCTCGCTGCTCTGTCGAGTCATACTTTGAGCGAAGCCCGCCCCCACCATAACATACCTGAAACCTCACCTTTTAGATCTCCTTCTTTGTAGGAAGCCATCCTCACCAAAAACTCTATTTCACAATTCATGTGTCAGTCCTTAAATAGCATAAGCTACACAAACATAATAGAAAAGGCACTCCTAGGATCATATTTTCTTAGTTTTTGCTTGGCTTGTGTTTTGAGGTGAAAGATCACGTTCATCACTTTTTTTTGTTCATCCTTGCATGCTCCTCATCATATTTGTGTGAATTATAGCTTCACTGAGTGAGCACTAGGCCATATCATCATCATTCCCAGAATTCTGGGTTTGATTCTACATCAGATTTTAATTCACAACCACTTTCTTTCATCATTGTTTCAATTTCACAGTAACTATCGTCAATTACCTCTAACCGCCATCGGTTATACCCAACCGACATTGGTTCCAAATCCTTTTGCTAACCTACTTAAAATGACACATTACTTCACTTTTTCTTCCACTTTTATTCCTTCACCAACAAAGGAACACCTTTCGTCTCCTTCATCACCTATGGAGGGGTCTTTCGCTAACATATAGACCATCTCACCCCCTAGTTCACCACTTAGAGAATTTTCTACGGTATCATACCTTCCCCCATAGGAGCTCTCATTACCTCCTCCACCCACAAAGGAGCACCCATTACCTCCTCCACCCACAAAGGAGCACCTATCCATTCCTTCACTTATAGAGGAGCTCCCATCATCTCCTCCACCCATCTTAGACCCAGTTGAGATACCTTTGCCTCTTAACGAGCATTCTCCATCAACTACCCAAAATCCAACAGACCTACTTTTGTCTCTCTTACCCACGGAAGCTAAAGCTGACCAATTCCCCATCTCTAAGATGCATTTTATAGGAATTACCATTAGATCCTCACCAATTCCACCCACAGACGTGTCGTTCTCACATTTTTCTGATCACTTAGATTATGTGGATAGGGATTTATTATGGGGTGCCTCTTACTCCTGTCTCACACACGGATGCGAGAGATCCAACCTTCTTGAGACTGTTATCACCACATCACATTACCGCCACTCGACCTTATGACCGCCTCAAACCCAAGCCAAAAGGGTTTGATGATACTAAATTTTTGCATACCATCATGTGTCAAGGCATGATGTGGAGAACTACAAGGCCTTGAAAACCATCCTTATCCAATTGTGTCCACTAGAAACCAACTTTGATGACGACGACCTTCTCGACGAGGATCCTGCTTCACCAACACCCATTCCCACATTGCCCACTCAACAACCACAACCTCCACCCTCACAGCTCCTAGAGCCACACCCAAAATTTGAAATTAACATGGTTTGCATCAGAGAACTTTCCATGCCACCACCCAAATGTCGTTGCACCCAGCTGACCTCATAGGGATTTTCTCCTCTAGTAGGTTTTTGCCCTTCATGTCGTTATACCACTCATCCTACACCTTCTCCATTTACTAACTCCCATCAAATCAACATGATACACGTCCACACACATGCGATGAAGGGAAAGAAAAGGCAATTGACCCACCAACCAATCCTATACCCAACATACCATCTACACCCATACCTAAAATAACTATCTGTGGCCCCACGTATCCCATTTCTAATGCCATCACACATCACACCATGCTCAAACAATTACACCAATATCCCCTCAAAATGTCCTTATATGACCTCATCAAAACCTCTTTTGAGAATCTTGTCTTCAAGCCCTCATGGAGGTTCTTCAATCTATTGAGGTTTAAACACCCAATGACCCTACACCCGTAGCCTCCATTATCACACCCCATCATGTAGCCTCTCTCACCAAATTACCACCTTCATCCTCACCTCACCTTGTTCACCAAGTGGCATCCCTTAGCTTTTCAGAGGAGATCGCACCACACCAAAATGATCACCTAGATTGACCCTCTTCATCTCTATCCACATTGATGACATACGGGTACATCGTGTGATGATTGATGGAGGCATTAGCATTAACATCATTTCATCCTATGAATTTTTTCAAATGCACATACCTAACAATTACATGCATAAACATCTAGTCATTTTGCATTCATTCAATGGCTATCACCTCCACATTATTAAACTATCATCCTTCACATTCGCATGGGCCCTCACTATTCAGAATTGTTTTATGTTTTTGGGGAATTCAATATAACTTGTTGCTTGGTATACCCTAGATCTATGTCATGGGTTGCGTTCCTTCCACTTTTCATCTTTGTGTAAAGTTTGAACATGAAGGAAACACTTATACCATTCCATGACCTATCACCTTTCAAAACATACAACATGCTTTACCGACCTAATGATGTGCTCATACTGTCACACCGTCTACCTCCATGACCATTACCACTTCACGTACACCTCTACCTACCAGTACCACCACTGCTTTCACCACACATACCGTTAGCTCCACCTCCGCATTGACCTCCAACACATCATCCATACATCATCCTACCACTACCCCATACTAACCATTGATCCCTTTGGTTTTTTTCAACGCCTCACTATGGGGGAGTACCGCCATATAGTGTCAAAACATTCCTTACTCCCACACGAGTATGGAAGCCTTCACCAACACCCCACTATGATCACCATATAGGAGAACACCTCCTTTATGGTCCTCCTCATCTTCGTACTAGTCTCACCTATGGGGGACTTGATACTACCACTTACACACCTGAACCACCATCACAACCCCGCCCATTTTCCATTGACTTCCAATCACTTACCAATCACCATTTTCACCCACACCTTCCTACACTGCTATGCATGGAAGGGTTTTGGTTTTGGATTTTATGAGCAAGGTTGCCATATTGTTATTCCATGTACCACCCATAAACATAATGACCATAGTGGTATCGGCTTCCCCGAACCTCCTACCAAATAGGCCCGCATTGAACTCATTGAAGACCCTAGCCCTCCTCCACCTTCATCTTCATCACCACCTTCACCCGCTCCACCTTCATCACCACCCTCACCGACAAATTCGATGGATCCTGAATCTATCCCCCTAACTTTTTTTTTCATAAACACCATTTCCTTGGGGCCTTTGACTTATCAACGTGAAGGCGAGGCCCCTTCCACTCTCCCATTCCTGTATCTTGAGATGATCGATGACGACACACCTACAATTAACGTCGTTCAATGTCAAGATGATGAATCCATACTCACCTACCTTGGTGTAGAAGACTCATATATTCATCATTGTTACCCTCTGAGACACAAACCATGTTGAATGAATTGACTATCGAGATCAACATTCATACTCAAGATGACCCACACATCCTAAAGATCAAACAATCTTTAGATCTTTTTTGAACAAGAATCCATCACTTCTTTTCTTTGAGATCATAACCACACTTTCGCTTGGTCTTATGTAGACATGCTTGGTATTGACCCCACCATAGTGGTCCACAATATCGTAACCATTCTTGATGCCAAACCTATCAAGTAAAAGCTGAGGAAAATTCACCCCGCATTGCTCTTCTCATCAAAGAAGAACTTGATGCCTTCTTTCAGTTTCCTTCATCTTACCCATTGATTATTCTCATTGGATTTCTAACATTTTCCATGTTACTAAAGCAATAGGGGGACTCCACATTTGCACGAAATTCCATGACCTCAACCTAGCCTACCCGAAAGATGACTTTCCCTTACCCGGTATTGATCAATTGGTTGACCTCACCGCTAGTCATGAGATGCTCTCACTCATGGATGGCTTCTCGGGTTATAACAAATTTTTCTTGCCCCAGAAGATCAGCACAAGACCGCATTCATTACCCCTTGGGGAACCTTTTGCTATCAAGTCATGCCTTTTGGCCTTAAAAATGTTGGTGCTACATATCAACGTGTTATGACTTACATCTTCCATGATATCATGCATCGCATATTGGAAGATTACGTGGATGATCTCTTAGCCAAATCTAAATGTCACTGAGCACCTCGCCATCCTCAAAACCATCTTTGACCACCTCATTAAATATTGTGTCCGCCTTCAACCTAAAAGTGTGTCTTCACGGTTCTCTTAAGAAAGCTCCTAGGATTATTATTTTCCTCCGTGGTATAGAAGTTGACCCTGCTAAAGTCAAGGCCATTCTAGAAATTCCTCCACCCACTAACCTTAAACAACTCCGTAGCCTACAAGGTAAATTACAGTCCATTCACCATTTCATTTCACAATTATCTTATCGGTGTCAACCATTTCATCATGTGCTTAGGAAGGATGTCTCCTTTAAATGGGATGATGATTGTCACAAAGCTTTTAAGGCCCTAAAACAATACCTTCTCTAACCACCCGTACTCATTCCACCTAAAGACGATCAACCTTTTTACCTATACATATCAGCTACCGATCATTCCTTGGGAGCCATGCTCTCATCGTGATGAACAACATAGGGAGCAGGAAATTTATTACATAAGTTGTACTCTTTTGGACTATGAAACCTGATACAACCATCCAGAAAAACTTTGCTTAGCCTTAGTTTTTGTTGCCACCAAACTCGCCATTACCTACTCAACCAAAAAACCTATGTCGTGACCACACACGATCCTTACACTTCATGTACATACGCCAAACCTTATCAAAATCAGCGTTCCACACATGATGGCTTATGCTTTTAGCTGATCTTGACCTCAAATTCATTCATAAAAATTCCATCAAGGGCCAGGATATCGCTGACCAACTAGCTGATGCACCTATTTCCAGGGACCAACCCTCTAATTTTGACTTTCCCGATGAGTCAATTGCTACTCTTTCCCTGGACGAACCCCCTTACCAAATGACATTGTTCTTTGATGGTTCCAAGTGTTAGTATGGGGGCGGGGCTGGTGTTATCCTCATTCCTCTAGATGGAGAACCCATGCCTTTGTCTTTCAAACTAGACTTTGAATGCACCAACAATATTGTTGAGTATGAAGCACTCATACTAGGTCTCAGGACCACATATGCCCTAGATGTCAAATCAATCCACATCTTTGGTGATTCACAATTGGTCGTAAACCAAGTCAATGGTATGTACCAATGTCGTAACGAGATACTTCAAAAGTATAAACATCATGTAGACATACTTTTGACCACCTTTGATCGTTACACCCTTCAAACCATCCACGTTCAACCAACAAATTTTTAGATACCATGGCCTACTTAGCTTCCCAAATACCCACTTCCCCTACCGATTCCAAAATATTTGTCACCGTACAACACCTTCATTCACCTTCTTATTTTCCTCACGATGTTTACTCAATTAGAAATAATACCCCTGACCCAAGTGACCTTTGGTATAAACAATACTCCGACTACCTTTCCCTCTCCATCTTACCTCCTGATCTCACCCGTAGTGGACAATGTGCCTTCCTTAAAAGGTCTCTCATTTTTTCATTCTAGGGGGACTCCTCTATAAGTGCACGGCTTTGATGGTATTCTCTTACGATGCCTCACAAGTTTGAAATTCCTTACACCATTAAGGAGGTTCATGATGGCATATGTGGAGGTCACTTTAGTGGCCTTCTTTGTTGCTAAGCATATTCTTCACCTAGGCTATTCTTGGTGACCATTAACCATGATTTTTGTGACTATGTCAAACGTTGTGTGAAATTCCAACAACATTCCAACTTTCATCATACACCCAGTCATGCCTTATAGGTCACTCGTGACCTTTGGCCTTTCTCTCAATGGGGTTTGGATCTTGTGGAGAAATCAATCCTCATTCTTCCCAACGCCATCAATGGATCATAACTGCTACCGAATACTACACAAAATGGGTGGAAGCCATACCACTCATCTCCACAAAAGTTGAGAAAATATGTGAGTTCATTAACCATCACATCATTTTCCACTTTGGTGTTCCTCATCGCCTCATCACTGATAATGGAAAACAATTCAAAAAAAAAACATTGCAAAAACTTTTTGATGCCTTCGGCATTCAACTTAGTTTCTCATCACCTTATTACCCAAAACCAATGGCCAAGCCAAATCCACTAACAAAACCCTCAACAAAATTCTCATGAAAGTGGTTGACAATACTGGGAAGGATTGGCATACGCACATTCCTTTTGCCCTATGGGCATACCACACTAGTATTTGCACTTCCACTGTGGCCACACCCTTTTGTTGGTCTATGGTATAGAGGTTGTTCTACCTCTCGAAGTCCAGATCCCCTCACTCCACATTTCTCTCAGGACATGCTTACTAATGATGACTTTCGTCAAGACCACTTAGCACAACTAGAGTTATTAGATGAATGTCATCTTAACTCTGGATCACCTTCAAGTTTACCAACAATGTATCAAACGTGCTTATGACAAACGTGTTCATGAACGAACCTTCCAAGTCGGTGACCTTGTCTTGAAATAAAATCAACACGTAACCAAAGCGAGAAAAATTAAACGGGAAAATTTTCTCCTAATTGGCTTGGACCATACATCGTAACTCATACCTATGGATCGGGTGCCTATCATTTGTCCTCACTTGAGGGTAAACCCAAACTGAGCCCCTTAACGCATTGCATCTTCGACCATTCTATTGTTGACTTGTTGTCCTACCTCACCCTTTGTCTCTTTACAGGCTCGTCCCTTGAGTGCTATTCACTCCATACACCTCCCTAACGATTAAACAAGAATCATGTGAGTACCCATCACTTGTTATCTTCTCTTGAATATGTGTACCATAACACTGCACATAGCATGATTCTCATGGATACTTTTCATCTATCTTTAGATGAGATCCCATGGTCGTTCCACCTTACCTTTTGAACAAGAGTCCTATCCTTCACCTTGGTCTTTTCCATGATTTCAAAGACCTCAATGGGACCAAACTCCTTGAGTCAAACTTCTAATAAAAAGATGACTCCCTCAAAAGGACATCTTCCTCTCGATAAAATTGCTACTATAAATAAACTTCTCCCTCGAAGGACAACTATGTGAAGCTTTCAAAAAAAAAAAAAAAAATGAGAGAAACCAAAGCTTCCCGCATCGATCAACTTCACAAAGACCTCAAGGAGTACCATATTATTTATCCCATATAGACTTCCCCATCGATCGATTAGTCTATCTCAACACAAAAAACTTTTTAGTCATGGACTTGCCCATTGTGACCTCGGACCTCTTGCCCAAAATACCTATCACTCAAAACATATAAATTAACTACCTTTCACCCACCTTACCATTTCACTCTCATTTCCTCAATCACCTCAAGGGACATCTTGGAATTTCAACATTTGGTGATCCTGTGACTACTTTCACCATAGAACCATTAATCATGCAATGCCTTTCGGGTCTTGTGTTCATCACCCCCTCCAAGGTATGATCTACTCGGTATGATCCTACCCAATCAGGTGGCTTTATTGCCCCCTCTTATCTTTTAACCATCTTTGTTTACATTTTGATTACCTTATACAGGACTTGGTCCTCGACACTTACCTTTGAGGTAGTCCTCCCCTTTTGCCATAATCACCTTCCCCTACATCATTTTACCTATAATCTACCCACACCTATTAAACCTAAACCCACAACATGCACACAAACCTACTAACTCACTTTCATATTCTTCCCTAGCTCATGGGAGAACTACATCAGCCTGAGGTCCCTTTTTCATCGGGACTATGTAGGCAAGCACTCCAGGGCATGGGGCCCTTAGAGGTTAGCTCGGCCATTCTCAACCCTAAAAAGATTCATCAACCATGCCTAACTCACCATTTACATCACATTTCACTTAGTTCCCCTTTTATAACAAAATTGGAAATTAAGCCACATACATAACAAAGTTGCTTCCCATTCTATACATTTATTACACCTACCATTTCTCTATCATCACTATGCATAGATTATACAACATTTCACATATGACCCATAGTATCATTCATTTCCAAAATAATGAATCATAACTAAACCTACTTTAAACTTAAACTCAATCTCCATCCATGCCTAACCACTAATGCCTAACTGACTCGATCCATGCCTAAACTAACTCCATGACTCAACCATGCCTATAACTCGACCATGCCATAACTTTGACTCAACCATGCCTATAACCTGACTCGATCCATGCCTAAATAATGACTCGATCCATGCCTAAACCAACCTAACTCCATCATGCCTAACTCACCTAATTTCAAACCACATTAAAGTAACACATCCATATCTCATCTAACACAAGCCATACATCCAATATCTCATAAACATATTAACACATCACAAAATACCATGAATCTCATCATATAAATCAATAAATGTGTATCTCAAAATACATGCCTATCTCATCATGGCCATCATCTCAAAAATGTCGGCACGTAGGCTGATATACAATACAAAATGTCATCAACACATGCAGGCCGGTCTCATATATACAAAAAGAATGAATGAATCAATACAAAAATATCTTCGGCACGCAGGCTAGTATATACTCACAATATACAACAAAATCACTCATACATCCTCACTATCTTCAACACGCAAGCTGGTATATGATCAAAAATACAACTATCTTTGGCACGTAGGCCGGCATATATATCAAAAATAATCACTAGTATACAAAAATCGGGTGGCCGCATATCAAACATTTTAACGGATGTCCTCCATCTCTGTGTCACCTGCACCCTCGGCCTCCTATGTCCCCAGTTGGTACATCACCTAACTCTATTCATCATACGCTAGTGGTGGCCTCTCCCTGATCGGGCCTCAGAGCTCATTGACCTCCTGTGCTCTCCACACTATGTGTGTGGGATCTCATCCTCTCATTGGACGCATGTTGTGCCTTGTACTCTCCGTAAGAGAGGAAGTATATCTCAGCTGCCATGAGCTAGTCCTGATAGTATCTCACCTCACCTAAGGCATCTCATAATCTAGATATAGGCATGGTCTATGGTGGTCCCATAGGTCTCGGCCTGTATGCCTACCCGCGCCACTTTGTGAACTAGGACCGGCTCCTGCGCATGTGGTGGTGCCCCCTGCCCCTATGCCTGTGGTGGTGCCCTATCCCCGTGGTGGTGCCCCTTCCCCTATGCTGTATCTGGGCTGTAAGGCCCTAATCTATGTCTGGGATGTGGCCAACTAGCCTTGTAAACCTACCACCTAAGGCACTGAGGGTTGCCACTGACCATCCCTATCTCTTATCTCCTCTATCTCCTCCCCCCCCTTCATTCGCCATTTAGGCCTATAGACTAGCCACATGTACTCATAGCTCTACTACCTTTTCCTCTTACCCCTCCAACTGTGTCTACATTATACCTATCTGAGTGATCAAGCATCATTACATGCCCCTATAGGACATCTCTCTACACCTTATCATAATGATAAGTAAGTTAGGCTGCCCTAATCTAGGTGGTATGGCTCGTAATGGTGAGACACCCACCACTTGCCTATACTAGTCTATGCATCTAGCATCATCGATCCACCGATCCATTGGTTGCTCCTCCTCTCCTGTAGGCACTATAGGATGTGGTAGAGGTAGATGCCTCTCCACATCATCTCTCCGATACTGTGGGAAGGATGGAGGGATATCCTGTACAAGCCCAAACTGTCATCGGACCCTGTCTCGAGGATCATCTCATCCTCCCAGCACGGTAACCCTGTATCCACCTCTCTAGCTGGAGCTCAGCTAGCTCCTCATGCATGTGCCTATATGAGGGAATCCCACATATGTTCTCCAGATAATGTCCACTCCAGACAACCCCTCCAATAACTACGAAAATGGGCCACATCATATGTCGGCCTATCGACCTCTGCTCTCCTGCCACTGGCACCCATCTCTTGTATCCCAACCGCACAGATCTCACTTGGGAATGCATCTACTCGGGGCATCCCTATAGGTCAAACACAAACTATGTGCTCATAGGCCCAGTAGTGTAGTATAAATGTACAACAAGGCTAAACTGCAACCACCCATATGCCCGGCTCTCTGTATAGTTGCACTAAGAATGCTAGTGCCCAGGGAAAACCATGTCTCGTGCACCATCATATCATGGAGCACCCCATCAATGATGGGGAAAGCATCCCCCTCTGCATCGGGTAGTGCATAGCATCACACCTTGCCTCCATCAGTAAAAACCACTAGCCTCATCTCATCGGATGGGCTAGGTACATCTCACCATAGCTCAAAGCGGCACTATAGAATCTCTTAGCTCTATCACCCCCTCGCCAAATATAGTCCGATCAGCTCCTCTGAGGCCTCGGAGGAGATAGAGTACACTGGGCCCCCAATATGGGTAACCGCAAATATCTAGAACACGTCCTCCAGGGTGATAGTCATCTCACCCATCAGAAGGTGGAACGTGTTGGTCACGGAATCCCATCTATCGATAAGCATGACCATCAAACTAGGCTGCAGAAAAAACATCGATAGCATCGAATACCACTCAAGCCCACTTTGCCTCCCACGTGTTGCATCTCAAAGGGCTTCGTTAAGCTACGTAATGTCACCAGTAGCGGTGGAGAACCTGTCCCACATATGTAACTGTGATCTCCCCTGCATCCAATCCAAACACAACATTAATCTACATTTCCCATGCCCATATTCACCAATTATCATTACCCTCCACCCTATTTTTACTTTACCTATCTCAAACTACCTAGCCCACATCCCTTTTTGGACCCTTATGCCTAATTCCCGACTGGTGCCGGTTCAGCCTAACCGACTCGGTCACCCTTAAACTAGCATCAATCAGCTATTTGGTGACCGATACCGATTCCCCCTTACCAACCACAGTTACCACGTGACTGGCATCGGTCACCTATTTGGTAACTGATCCTGGTTCTACTCGATCGATGTCGCCAAGCTTGCGATGCGCGATTAATGTCCACATGAAAAATCATGCGACTTCCTAAACCCCCTTTTTTACAAACCTCCCCCTGTCCCTTTTACCCCACCTACAATGACCTACACTACCCCAAAACCCCTACCCACCCCCCACCTACACTTTACTACCCTCCCCCTCTTTTTGCCCTTGTTTTTCCCCCCCATACCCACATTTTACTTTTTCCCCCCACAAAAAAACAAAAAACCCACAAAAAAAAAGACCCAAAACACAACTATTACAACCTCTAATCTATCTAATTCACACTATAGAGTTAGGTGCTTACCTCGTCGCGTTGCCACCGTCTCGGTGGCACGTCTAGCCACTTTATGCTAGTGGTCCACCCGAGCCCTCTCCAACCTCTGCCATCACCGAATATCTACCCACACCCTCCGACCAATCAAATCCCTCGCAATGATCTCGTGGACCCACTACTCACCAACCCAACCACCGTCAACTCACACTACCAACTCATTGTCCCATTTCCTCTGGATGCTTTTCTCACTTTTCTCTCTTTTTTTCATTTCTTCACTTCACAAATCACAAATGAATAATAAAAACGTGGATTTTTGTTTTTATACAAAACCTGACCTAACCAATGTCGGTTCCCCTAAACCGGCATCGGTCTCATGCCCTACCTCACCGTCGTCGGTTTTCCTATACCGATGTCGGTTATACATGACCGCCATCGGTCAACCTAACCTACACATTTCCCTTACTTTTCCATTTTACCCCACCCTTTACCTTGCTCCTTTACCCCATCCAACCTTTACCCAACCCATTACCTTACCTTTCCTGACCTCATCATTTACTATCTCCATTTTTCCTCCTTTGGGGACTCATTATTTTACCCCTACCTCAGCCTTACCGTGCCCGTTGACCAAGATATTTAGACCTAGACCATTGTTAGTGACCTTTGACCTCATGTGTTTGTTATACCTTGCAGGCATAGTTACCTATGTTGATTGACCTAATGACCTTACCTAGCCTATTATCATGACCGTTTATCCTGACCCTACCTTTGGTGTACCGGAACATACCTAAACGTTCTTGCACCTAGCCTACATCGTGTTTCCTGACCATATCCTATACCTTGGATACCGGAATCACTTCAACCTTGTTTGGATAAACCTATCGACCTTAGATGATGTAAAGTTTTTCTGCTCTTCAACCCAGTAGTGTGCTGCAGTTTAAACATATATGTGTGTTTGATTATTGCTACCTGTGACCCTGACCCATTACCTAGATTTCCCGAGTGGACCTTTCACCCTTTTTTCCCTATACCCACTTGCCTTTTTCTCCCATTTACCTTTTATCAAACCACTCACCACTTCAGCCTGCTGCCTCGTCAGTTCTTGGTTTGAGGGGGATCACCTTCACCCTCACATGGGGCAACCACATCTTATTTTTGTTAGCATCACTTACAAATACAAGCTACGTAACAAAAAGGGGAAAAATGTAGACACTAAAATTAGGTCACACTCCCCTTTTGTCCCTCGACATATAAGCACCCTTTATTACATTTACCTAGCCATGACCCCCTTCACCCCACTAATATTAATTTAATTAAATTAATGCATTATCCTCACTATATTTATTATTTAAATATCTTATTTAAATAATATCTACACCCTCTGATTCACTTAGACACCTCACCAAGCTAACTCAACCTAAGACCTATTCTTAGCAAGTTCCCATAACTAACTAAGACTTACCCAAACCCTAAAAATCAATTCCTACATTCCCTCTAACCACATTCCCGCATGCTCACAAGAGGATCCGAGTCTAATCCGTGGGATAACAACATGAGATCTAATAAAATCAGGAGGATCTCCCTAAGTTTAGTAAACCTAGGAAATCCCGCCTTGACCGACATCGGTTACCCCTAACCATTGCCGGTTAAGCCCAACCACCGTCGGTTACCCCTTTTAACCCAAAACAACCTTATTCTCAAGGTTATAACTTGGAAGTTGGCAAAAACTTTGGGAGAAATTTGATGAGCAAGAACACATCTCAGAGAGATAACGCATCTTGAGAGAGCAAATTCTGTGAAAAATCACATCGAGGAAGGATATTGAGCATCTTCTCCTACACATGACCATCCCAAGCCACGATCGATCTATCAAAAAAAAGAAGAGTGTACATGTAGCCCATGCGAGAATCTTTTCTTTAGTTTTTGATCACTTGCAACCTTCAAACCCATCATCGCACCTCCATCCTTCACACACAGGCCTTGAGGATGAAATCCAAGTAAGTACAACATCATACTTTCCTAGTTATTTCCTTTCTCCATCAGTTTATCATCCATTGTTTACCTTGCTCTGTATTGACCTTCTCCACACTCCCACCTCCATATACCCATTAAAACCTCGCAAATGCCTACTCCCATCACCCAATACGCCATCCCGACCAACCAAATTCTTTGTGTAATCTCAAAGGAGATAAAAATTCCATTTTGTGACATTTCTAGATCTCACAAGAATGCAAGCACCGGTTACACTCGACCATCGTCGTCGGTCACCCCTAACCGACACCGGTCTCTATGTTTTCCCACACAGCCCTGAACAGAGACCTACCCACCTAATTTTATCTTACCCTCATCCACCTGTGACCTACCCAAGACCTTTATCGGACTGTAGAGACCCAACACCAATAATTTGACCTTTGGATTCTATTCTAGCTTAGCCTTGTTAGATTAGATCTATTTTCTTATTGTGTTTTTAAGTGAGATACCTAAATCATTTTAAAATAAAAATAGGATTTACTTTGTTTACAGCATTGAATTGTTTAAAATAGTGGACTGATAGCCATCTAGGAAGTATCATACTTCCCGGATCTAGCTTATGCTAGGCAATTCACCGCCCATAGTGTTTAGTTCCTTACGGTGGTCTTGTTTTCATTACGGGTGTTTCCTCCTAGCCAAAGGAAGCTCTCATGATCAGCTATGGATTTGGAAGTCATACACACACAATAACCCATCAACCAACATTTGAACAAGTATTCCTCCTATACCAAGTTACCCTATCTGTTTCATCAACACTTCAAAGAAACAATCAAAGAAAAAGGTGAAACAAGGAGGTTTGAAAGATGTTAAGTGGGATCATATTTCTGCATTTGGACTAGGCATATTTAGACACTATCAGAGGATCCCATGAGATGTGGGTTTGATGATAGCATTGGTTGAGAGGTGGGATAGGCAGACATGTTCATTTTGGTTCAAGACAGGGGAGATGACCATCACCCTAGAAAATGTATACTTCATCCTTAAGTTGTTGATACAGGGGGAGCAGATAGTTCTCATTATAGGTGATAGAATATTATCAGTATTAATGTGGATATTTGGAGCTGATGAGCCCCAGATCAAGTTTTCTTTAGGGAATTTTTCATATGAGCTATGATATGAGGCTAGAGTTCCACGCAGCTAATTCATCTACTTAGTCATGATGGTAATGTCTTGTTATGCTTTTCCAGACTCAGGAGGATCTCGGTTTCTATGGGCACTAGATGGTGTGGTAGTGGATATTATAGAGCACCAGATTGTATTTTCATTTGCAAATTCCTTGTTAGCTCAGGTGTACCATGAGCTATCCATGTACAAGGCAAACAAGAGGTCAGGGTTAGATGTGGGTTTCTTGCTTCACTATTGGGCCTACAAGCATATTGTTGTGATTAGGCCACTAGGGCTTCCATGGGTCATAGGAGACCATATTGAGCTCACAGTTGGATTTTTGAGATGGAGGGACAATCTAGAATTTTGTGATATGAGTGAGAAGAGGGCAAATTGGTATGTGGGTGGCTCACGAGTTATATGTTGATCAGATTACATGGAGGTTGTACTGGGGATTCCCTACATGGCCTAGTGCAGATGTGGAGTTAATGGGGATGAGTAGGATTAGGTAGGCGTAGGAGAGATGGTTGGAGATGATTGAGGTCATTCAGTTTGATCGATTGAGACAACACTTTGGAGTCATCCAGACAATGCCTCATGATCCTATTTTTTTAGGAGAGAAGAGTTACATAGAGAGTTGTCAAGTCCTTTCATGGCTAAACCAATGGAGGAGGAGGTGGTGCCATGGGAATAAGATGAAGAAATTAGAGTTAGAGTGGGGTATTCTGATTGGCATTTCATAGAATGGGAATCTTGGGTGGTCAAGGAGGGAGGAGAGGAGGAGGTAGAGGAGATGGAGATTGATGTGGAGGTAGCATCTAGAGGAGACAAAGATGGTGGAGTGGGAGAGTCTCGTAGAGGTGACATGGATACATATTGAGCTAGACCAGGATGAGATTAGAGAGAGATAAGACACATGTAGAGTGAGGTATAGCTCTATAATAGTGGGATGTGGTCACTCAAGAGATTAACCAAGCTATTCGGGATAGAGAGCGTTACCACATGAAGAGGGAGGCCTACAGAGCCCATTTTGGTGATCTTTCTACTATTTTTGTGATGGAGTCGGTTAGTGGTGTGTAGGAAGCTCCATAGGGGTTGGGATAGGTTACACCTCCCGGCATGATCTCCATGGATAGATATATAGAACTAGCTGCAAAGGCTAGATATTATGAGGGGATCTTGTTCGAGAAGATGTTGAAGACACTTCACTACTAAGAGAACTTACAGAGGGAGTGGCGGGAGGACTTGGGTCTTCTAGGAGCATGACTAGCATAGCACATCCATAGTGAGAGAGGAGGAGGCCATGTGGGTGGTGATGAGGTATAGCCCGATCGGGTGTTTTACTTGCCCCTACAAGATAGGGCTTGAGGCTCTCGGATATACACTTTACAATATTTGACAATATCTCTACTTTAAGAAAGGGCCCTTAGAGGTCAATTATGATGTAATGATACCCTTTTGACATATATATACATATATTGTATATATATATGTATATATATATATATATATTGTATATATATATATATATTGTATATATATATATATATTGTATATATATGTGTGTACACATGTGTATATATATACATATATTGTATATATATATATACATATATTGTATATATGTGTGTGTGTGTGTGTGTGTGTGTGTGTGTGTGTGTGTGTGTATGTGTGTATATATGTATATATATGATTTTGATTCATGTTATATTTGATTATGTGTTTATGTGATGTGATGAGTTGGATTTTATATGATGTTATGATGATGTGGTGGAATGCATATGTGTTTTATTTTTGATGATGATGCCACAATATGCGTATGATTAGATGGTTAATTTGGATGTACATATGTATGGATAATGATATAAATATGTTTTGTGTTATGATTAATATGTTTTGCTTTTGAATTTGATCATGGTGATTATGATGTGTATGGTAAAATGTGATGAAAAAAATTTGGAAATGGATGTGGTTAAATGATGAATATAAGTAAGAGTAAATGTGTTTAGGATAATTGGATAACATATAAGTGATTGGGATAAAGAAAAGGTATGTTTTGTAATAAAACAAAGGTGGGGATAGAAGATATATGTGATAGGATCAAGGATAAAACAAAATTCAACATATGTGACCTAAAGGTATGAATAAAACTACATCATATTAAATAACATGCGAGGAAAATATGCCTCTAGTTGTATTGAAGGTGAACAAGAAGAGGATCCAGGTAACACAAGGCACATATGACTAGAACCAATGTTAGCAAGTAACCAATGATAGTTAGTCACTTCAAAGATCATAAGGAAATAATGGATGAAATGATCTCATAAACCTAATGTTGACATGAAAAAAGGGTTTGAGATGTAACTTGTACATGGGAAGATGGTTCTCCGTAAGTGGCGCTCCCTAAAACTATGCCCCAACTATGGAAAGGGGAAAGATAACATTGATCAATGTGGGAAGTCTGTTAGAAGAAATTTGATCAATTCGGGAAGCTTTCTAAGGATGTTGAAATGGAAGGATGATTAATGCGGGAAGCCTTCAAATGCCATAAAAGAGTAGCCATCCTTCAAGGGTATGGTCTAATTTATACATAATATAGATGGCAAGAATAATCGAGGATCGGTCTATTTCATTTGATTTTCTTTTAACTTTGGTTTGCATGCTTTTTCTTTAAATCTCTTTTTTAATATAAACAAATGTCCTTTAAGGGATCGGTTTGTTTTTGATAACTTTGATTTTGATTTGAGCATCCATGAATTATTTTTTTTGCATGGGGGAGAGCTGGGACTAGCGAAGTAAACCACTTAAGAGGGGATAATGAATGTACAAGATACACCCATGGACCCTTTGCATGGTTCCAATAGGTGAATAAGAGGGTAATGATCATAGAGTTATCACAAAAGGGAGAACCTATCCATAAATAATATGCCATGGCTAGAGTCATGGTGCCCATATTTAAGGTCACATCTAGGAAGTGACAAGACATCACACAATTCTAAATCATCACGATCGAAGATGGAAGAGGTTGAGACAGAAGAATGATCTAAGGATATGACTAAGGGCACTAGTAGGCATGATAATAGTAGGATTGTCACGAGTGCAATGCATTAAGAGGTTCCACTTCTGGTTTACATGTCAAGAGAGGCCAAATGATAGGCTCCCGAACCATACTTGTGCATGATAATGTATGGTCCAGTCCAATTAAAGGCAAACTTTCCTTGTTGGCTCCTTTCTAGAGTAGTGATATTATAATAAAGTTATGAGGCCACCGACATTAACATCCTGTTAGAAATATCATGAAATATGTGCCTTAATAGTGGATTTTAGACAAAGCCATGGTGCTTCCAAAGGGAAGCATAGATATGGCCACGAAAGTGGTCATATGAGGAGGAGATAAAAGGCGCGATTAGATAAACCGAGCCAAATGAGACAATACAATGTCAAATGTCGAGAGGAACTAGTCTATGAATGGAAAAGTCCTAGAAATAATTTCCCCTGGCGTAAGAGGATGAATCGATGAAGACGAGAAGAAAGATGCTAAAATATCAATAATGGGGGAAGATGCTCCCTAGCGAAAGGGATGTGGATAAGATAGTGGATGTCAAAAGATATGAAATAGATGTCAAGAGGATGGTGTAGCAAGGAAAACATAATCAATGAATAAAGGAGGACCCTCATCAGGAGGAATGATGTGTGGAGCGGGAATAACTAAAGATGATGTGGGTAGACAAAGAATTTGAATGGATGAAGATGTGGTAAAAGAAGTCAAATTCTTTATATATGATGCAAGAGGTGGAGAAGGAGACTCATCAAGGAGTTCCTCTCACTCAATAAGATCATGGATGATAGTCTGAAGGGCCTTACAATGCTCAGTGTCATGACCTAGAGTACAATGATAGCACGAGATGTAGTGGGAATCAAACCATGACGGCTTTGAATGGTTTGGGTCAAAGGCCCTGATAGGTGGGAACATGATGGCGAAGTCTCAACTATATGTTGGAGAACCTCTACATATGGTTTGATGTGTGCACCAGGAGAGGTCATGTGAGATGGTGTGGATAGCGAGGATGAAGGTAGATTACACCAAGGTCTAAGTCATCTAGAAGAAGATGCAAAGTGGTGGATGATTTAGGATTGGATGACTAGATAGGTGGAGGTGTTTTTGATGAGGGTGTTGGTCCTATAAGGGAATCAAATTGTTTATATTTAGATTGGTTGATTGGTCATAATGGAGGAGGGGGTCCTAAGATAGATGGATGCGGCCCCAAGATGGAGGATGTAGATTTGGTCTTGATTGGAGGAATGTCGATCTTCTTATGAGGATGCTCAAGGGATTGTTGTGGAAGGATGCCAAGGTTTTGGATTTGGATTGTTGAGGAGTTCCCTTGGTAGGGATGACAATGATTTCACCAGTGGATTAGAAGGTGGTGTTGTGGTAGATGGTGGGAGTAATTTTTGCATGATTTGTTCCAAGGAAGATGGGGATTGGCTCAATGTGGGAATGTCTGGTTGTGTGGATGAGGCAGAGGATCACCTATGGTGGTTGCAAGTTGAAGTTCTCTCCAATATTTCTCAAATGATGAAGGTGGTGTGGATGAAGAAGGAGATAATGGGGATGTGGTCATGATGGTCGATGCGGTAGGTGTGGGTAGAAGCACGAAAGATGAACTGGTATGGACTCTAAATATGATATGATCGAAAATATGGAATAGATGTGGATGGTGGAGTCGAATTAGTTATGGTAGGTGGGGTAAATGTGTGTATGGAATCAATAATAGGACTAGGTATGGCTATAGAAATAAAAGGGGTGTTTGGATGATTTGATTGATGAGGTCTATGTGAGAAGGAGATGATATAGATGGTGGATGAATCGGTGTAGAAATGAGGGGATCTATAGTAGAGGTATGAATGCCTTTTGTGTTTGTCTCAAGAGGCATTGTGGATGTGGATGTGGATTGAGAAGATGCGATGGGGGATGTAGATGTGGGGATGGTAGATGTAGAATATTGGGATGAAATAGATGATGTAGGCATGGGAAAGGAAATATGTGACAAGGATGTCAAGGTATACATGGGTGGATTTGTGGATGTAGCAGATATAAGGGTAGTGATGGGTGTGCTTAGAAGATATGTGGTCAATGGTTTAGGTATGATAGGTGTGGATAGAGAGGCGGGTGTAGTCAAGGCTAATGCAGATGTGGTAAGAGTAGGACTGGATGTAGATGAAAGAGAGGCGGTGGAAGTTAAGGTGGTAGGTAATGTGATTGTGGGTATGGTTGATGTGAGGATAGCTCCTAAAGGAGGCATAGGTACAATGTAAAGAATAAGAGTGTATGATGAGGTAGATAAGATAGATGCGAGATGGAGGTGTCTGATGTATGGTGTTGATTTAAAATGGGTTGAATTGATATACTATAGATGATGAAAATGAATTTTCTAGTGGTGGATTAGGAAAGGATTGTCTGAAGATATCGGGTAGTGAATATTGGATTGATTGAGGAGACATACGATGGGGAGATGAATGATCATAATAACATGGTGAGGATTTGGATGGAAATATATGATACAAGAGAGAGAGGAATTTCAATAGGTTGGATAGGCATGGTCATGTTAGATGAAGCAGAGATGATAGAATATGGTGGGGATGGAGTGGAATCTACTAGTCGATGTGGTCGAGAAGTAGAGGGTCTATGGAAAAGGTAGTCATAGATGGGGCTAGAAGAAGGTCTAGAAGCAACCAAGGGTTTAGATGGGGTCATGGTGGACTATTGAGAACTATTCAAGGAAAATTTTGATTTCATTTTAAACGAAAAATTCAAGCAAATAATTATTTTTAAGTTTTGATTAAGAATTTGTGAGAAATAAAAGGGGATGGATAACTAAGGTCCTGGGAGAAGGAAAACTATGTCTAGTTTTGGGTAAGTTATAGTTAGGGAATGTCTGAGGCATCTTTCTATTGAGTGATCGAATCCCAATCAGTCTAATGGGAAAGGTAGTATTTTGATGTGTGATTTTATTTGTGAGTTTTAGGTCATGTGTGATAAAATGTGATATGCAGTAAGTTAAACCCCTACTTAAACTATGTGAGCAAGCAAGATGTAGAAAAGAAAGGTTCTTTTTAATCTCAAAATAAAATGTTATATTCGATGAGGACATAGACAAGAATGGGAAATTATAATGTAAAAAGGAGCAAAAGGGGAAAAAGTGAGGAATACTGGATAACACTTTTCCTATTTGTCTACACTCTTAAGCGATGAGCGATCCAAGCCACAAACCCAATACGAGCAAGCAATAAAGTGGAGCCTCACACTGTAGTGTTAGTGGAAGATAGAAAAATCAAATTATAGAAAAGAAAGAGACCACCAAAAGGGTAGTCCCACCGGGCATGCCAGAAATATTGGACAAGAAACTTCCTCACCGATTAAAGAATGAACTAGCAATAAAAGAAACTAGCAACTAATAAATGATGGAGGGTTTATGCTACCTCATATGTGTGATATGATGAATACAGACACAAAATGGGTGATTATCACTACAACTTGATTTACCTACAAAAGCGGAATAAAGATGGATCGAGATAGATATATGCGGGGGTTTCCCAAAAATGTAGTTCTAAGAAATGATTATCTTCCTTTCACGGATGTGAACCCCCGTTTGTTAAACAAAAGTGATGTAAAAGTTGAAATTATAGAAATAGGAATATTTTTGAATCGGAAAATGACAGAGATTAATCTAAAAATATGATTAGATTACAATAAATCTAAATTAATGGTTACCTAGTCTGGGTCAAAGGTGGCCTGTATGTGTACAGTAGGTCAAAGGTGACCTGGGAGGGTGGATTTGAATTATAAGTTGAATATGTAGACTTGCAAGAGTCTTATTGTAATATAGGATGTAGCAGAGGTTTGTATATCAAGCGTAGAAGAGAACCAAAGACAGGGAGCTCTAGAAAGTAGTAAAAAATAACGGAAAAATAGGTTAGATAATCAAATCTGGGCCTAGGTCAACAAAGTGATCTTACGGGGTTGGCGACAACTGTAGTAGAATTAGATAAAGCCGAAGATGAATGGATGAGAAAGGCAACCTACAAGAAAATAGGCTA
Organism: Taxus wallichiana var. yunnanensis; assembly: GCA_018340775.1. NCBI lineage: Eukaryota > Viridiplantae > Streptophyta > Pinopsida > Cupressales > Taxaceae > Taxus > Taxus wallichiana. The sequence goes on along the minus strand of CM031244.1, from coordinate 86,957,284 downwards.
AAAGAGAAGGTTGTTGGAGAATTTTTGAGTGTTGTTAAAGTTGATCTAAACCTGTAAAAGATTATACACAAGAAATACAAATATAATTTGATAAAAATCTCAATAAAGCTACACAAATGATCATGAGTGATGCACACACACTGAAATGATTTCCAAGAGCTTTGTGATTATTACATGAAACATTCGGAGTGAGAGAACAATCTCATAAGTCATAAGAGAGTTCAGATGTTTTACATGCATCTAATTGTTTAATGGAAAGAAAGCACTCAACTATATAGTTTCAATGGTGATCAGGTTAGAGTCACCACCGATCATGATGAAAGTTTCACCAATGGGATATCTTTTTTATTTTGGCATGATTTTGTGTTTTTAAGGATTAGCGAATGTTTTAAAGCATGTAGGTGGGATTAGATTTTTGGGGATGAATTGTAGGTAGTTAGGGCATAAAAATAGATGGGATAAAAGCTTAGAAAATCAAGGGGATGGATTTAGGATAAAATCATCCTAAATAGAAGGTTGGTTAGGGAAAGATAATGGGTATTAATTAATTAATTAATTAATAGGAACAAAGATTAATATGGATGGGATAATTGGGCATGTAAGATATTAAATGATTAATTAATTAATTAATGTGGCTTGATTAATTAATGGGAATTGGATGGGCATTTAATTAGATAAAGGGGATGAATTAAATAAATATGTGCATGTGAGTGATCAAGGGTATAATTACCAAATTTAGGTGTCTTATGTTCTTTAGGTGTTAAAGTTAATGACGTAATAGATGGACTCGGTGATGTAGTGGCAACCATGAGAGGATATGTTGACCATGGAGTAGCAGATATTGATAGATAGAGAAGTGAGTGAGAAAAGCATCATCCAGATACATGAAAGATGTTACCGAGTGAACAGGTGGGTCATAGAACCAATGCATCACATAATGTTTGAGGCTGCAAGGAAATATCTTTGTTAGGAGAGTGTGATCATCCACATAATCCAAACATGCTACATGAAAGGCTTGAAGATGCTCTTGTGGGTCACCATGGCCTTTGAAAATAGGGAGCTTAGGAGAGTTGAAGTTTGGTCATAGCAGATATGTGGAAATGGTAGGTGTAAAAAGTGTATGAAAAAGTGAAGTGGTGTCAAGAGATGGCGATACATGAGAAGTGGCGAGCTGCAGCTGGTGAATTTGTGTCTACAGATCTTGATATAAAGAAGTTAAATCAAGAGTATTTGAAGAGGAACCAAGTTTTGCATTAGGATTATTAGGTGGAATGATAGGATTGGTAGTGGTAGGAATGGATACTGGAGCAAGAGGTTGAGTAGAGACCATGGGAGCCAAAGATTTAGCAATAAGTGGAGTCATGGTAGAATATGCAGAAGATGGGTGGGGTTATTACATAAAGCTTGTCAAAAATTAGTAAGTGTGTTCAATTGGTCTTGATCGACATTAGTATCCTCATCATATGACTTCTCACTATCAGATGCTTCTATTTCATGAAGGGGACATTGTGAGAGTTAGCAAAGGGATTTTCAATTGTATTCATTGATGTAGAGACCTCATCCATTGATTTAGAAACCCTTTGAGAGGATAGAGGAAGATTAAGGTACTTAAGAGACCCAAATCGACCACTATGGGTGATGGGAATAAGAAGAAAACCCTAGAAATAAGGTGGATTTGATCATGGGGTTCACCAAAATGATTATGCTAAAATGTAAAATAATAGCCTAATATAATTCAAGTTTGCAGTAAATAAATGAATACTTGAAATAATACCCAAGTAACTAAGTAATAAAAATATGAAACCCTAATTATAAAGAGGGTTAAAAGAGTCTTATCTGATTTGAAGAGGTCGTTGGACTATGTCGCAATGGAGATCGGCTAAACAAAGATGGAAGACTATCGCACAAAAACTTGTAAAAATGTAGATCCAGTAGATTTGACTAGACTGGGGTACCTAGTGAGGGATAGGGGCATCTATGGGTGCCCTAGTCTTTCTTTTTGGCAGCTGGTCTATGTAGATGCTCAGAAAACCTCCTCTGATGTGTTGCAAGAGGTTCAAACTTGTTCACCTTTTGTCACATGTATGTTGCACTTGGATCACCAAGGTACCCATAAACCTGTAATGAATAAAGCACCTACAAAACCCTCAAACAAACATCAAATCCTAAAAATGAAAGATGTGAAATGAGGGGTTAGACTATCCTCAACCACCACAATGGTGGAATTATAACTTATCATTGCACTACATCTAAGACCCAATGTAGTTTTGTGTGTGTATAGAATTTTTCCCTAAGTTGCTCTTATGTGTGTATAGAATTTTTCCCTAAGTTGCTCTTGTGTGTGTCACACTTTTTGAGTAGTGAGAAAGTAACTAGATGTAGAATGAAAATAATGTGTGCATGGAAACAATACACTCCCCTCCTATGAAGTGTGATGTAGATGAACCATCATTTTTCCCTTATGATTGAGCTAGATGGATGAAACCTTAGGTGGAGATAGTAGATGCTTAGTGTTTGGTCCCTTATTATGATCACATAACTTTATATTTATATGATTCTTTCACTTGAACTTTATAATTAACCTTGAAAAGGTAAAATACCAAAAATATAAGATGCTCAAATGGCTAGAAAGGACCCAAAAAGTTTGAGTAAAGTACAAAGAGGACAGTGGCACCCAAATTGGATGAGGATGTCTAGCGTTAGTGTCTGGTTTGGGTGTCGGTGTCTAGGATGACAAATTTTGAAGACTAAAAAGGAAGACTGAGCAAGTAGAGGTGTAAGACCAAGAAAAGTGACAGAAAGGAAAGAAAGGTGGCCAAAGACATGGGTTAATTAGTATCATTCTTACTTAGGAATCATATGAATAGTAGTATGTAATCAAGACTAGATAATTACCCAAAGTGCATGATTTTGTGTCTACAGTTGCAAGTATGAAGAAAAATTGAAATCCCTAGAATCTGATTTAGAGGTTGTATCTAGCAGATTGAAGATGTATGACAGGTTGGAGAATATTTTTGAATCTATTGATGAGATATTAGAGATCCAAAGGGATGCTAGAGATAAAATAGGCCTAGGTTTCAAGGGGAAGCAAAAGGAAAATGATGAAAGAGTTAGACCAAGTTTTGAATCTGATGTAAAGGTGACCAAGAAGGATGATTTAAGAAAGTATAAACCTGTTAGAAAACCTAATGCTATGAGGTTTGGTACTTATTTCAATAGGTATTGTTACTCTTGTAATGATTTTGGTTAAATCGCTAGAGATTGTAAAAGAAGGTCTTCTAGGAATTGTAGACACCTATAATTTGGATCGAGCAATTTAAATACTTAAATTGCACTAATTATACCTTTTCCCACAAATTGATGACATATCGTCAATAACACACCTTTTCTCTTCTATCACCATTAAATAGTTACATTACGCTAACTAATTAACCCTTCTATCACTCAAAACGTCAATTAATGACCTTCTATTAATTAGTATCCCTTTCTATCTAGATTAATTAATTATTCTTAATTAATTAACTTCCCCTTCTGTTTAATCAATAAGTCGTCATTTATTGGATTAAAATCCCCTCATAACATAGATCATGTTAACTTTCCTCTAAAAGGATTCTATAAGCTACACCTACCTATTAATTAGTCACTCTTGATTAATTAATACACCCCCTCAACTCCCATGAATCACTAATGATATATTAATCTCTTCTAAAGTAAACTTATCTATAACTAACCTAGATTTTCTATTATCCCACATGTAATAAGATGCAAAGCTTCTTCAAACCAAAGGGTTATATAAAGAACCCTCCTCCTACCTTTCTTCTTACACCTTTACATGCATATAGCATAAACTATAGGCATTTTCATCTTTGAGAATCCTTCATTAGTTTTGAGCTAGGTATCTTCATCTTGCATTCATCCATCCAATCTTTTGAGTCATATGGAGATAATCAAGATGGTCTTATAGCCATGTCTTGATGAGACTCCATTCTTAAACCCTTGGGATCAAACAAACAATCATATTTTGATTACTAAGGATCTACATAGGTCCATTTCTAGTTTAGCTTTCAAAGAGTAGAGGATAAATGTTTAACATGTTAGTTTGATTTCCTTCAAATTTCTAATGCATATTGTTGATATTTAGTCTCTTTAAGATCTTAACATGATGATCTATGTTTAGTTAGATTTATTTTGGAACTATTAGGTGTTAGTTTCAATTATGCTTGCTTAGCTAACTAATACATGGATACCGGAATGATGTAATCTTCTTCAAAGGTGAATACCACGCTTTTTGTGGATATGGTCACAAGGCTAAAGACTATGGTTGGAATCTTAGTCTGTATGAGCCTAGATGTTGGAAGGGTGTTGTTTGTTTCAAGTTTCATAGAAAAGAACACATTGCTAGATTTTGTCACAAAGCATTACCAGCAGATTTCAAGCTACTAATAGGCAAAATGGAAGAGTGTTCAAGCAAAACATCGGTCCCATAAATGAGGCCAAGAGATATGATTCTCAAAATGTGAGATTTTAAGAGTCAAAGCTAGCTAAGAAAGAGGGTTATAGTGCTATCAAGGTGGAAAACAAAGTCAACAAACCCAAATCAAATCAAGGAAGAATGTTTTCTTTGGTTGAAGAAGAAAGATATGAAGAACATCATATGTGTCTATCTTCCATCCAATCTCCAGTTCATGACAAGTTCAAGAAATTATGCCTTTGGGACACTTCAAGGGTCATAAGGTATGGGATGTGATCTCTCCATGTGTTTTTAACTCATTTTTTCTTGTAGGTGTCTAAGTTTATCTTGTTGTCATATAAGAGGAGTCTAATATGTCTCTATGAACCTAGTTTATCTTTCAAAGGTCGTGAGGTGTTACGTTAGATGTTTTTCATGATTAAAGTTTGTAGTCTTACTATTAGTTGATGTCTAATTTTTTTAGATCTCATTTTTCATGAGAAGTTTGTTGTGCTTTGAGGTGTGAACATTGTGCATTGAGTTTTTCATGTCTTAAAAGTATGGCCATACTCAAAAGAGTGTTGAGAACTTTTTCAAGTCATGAAGATCCTAGTAAACTCTATAGAGTCAATTTGTATGAGTGATACTTGATTTATGGATCAGGTCATCTTATTAGTCTATAGAATGAATGGGGTACTATGATTTTGCTACTTTAAGGTTGACAGTGTTTGAAGGAGAAAAGTAAGAAAGAGTTGTATAATGTGTATGTGGGCCTAAAATATTGATTCAAAGTTGTAAGTTTTAAGGCCTCAAAACCCTAAAGACCCAATTTGTCCAAACTTAAGAAAATGGGTTTACTCCATACCATGTGCTTGTGGTAAAAGATACATCGGGAAACAAGAAGGTCGTTGAAAACATGACTACATGAACATTGTGAAGACTTAGAGTATACTCGGGTTGGAAAATCATATTTGATCGAACATGAATACATCACAAGACATGCCATTTTCATCGACAATGCAAAATTAATAGTAATAGAATCACACTACTCAAACAAGAAAATATGTGAAGCCGTCGAGATTGAAAAACATCTAAACAACCTAAATCACGACGACGGGTGGAAACTAAGTCAATCATGAAAACCCATGTTGTATAAGTTGACATTCACTCCCCCCATAGCTAGTGTTCTTTAAATTATTTTGTTTTTCCTTTCTTTCCATTTCATGTCTATCTATGTTTGTCCTTTATTTTACCTTATGTGTTCTTGGTAATTGTGTAGGTTCCTTTTTTCTTCCCCCACTTTTTCCTCATAATTTTTCATTTATTTTTACTTATTTTTGTGGTTTTCCCCCTTCTCCTTATTATCATTTTTTGTCTTTATTTTATTTATTTTTATTTTTAATTTACTTTATCTTATTTCCATTTTTCTTGTTATTTTTCCTTCACATCTTTTCAGAATGACATGTCTCTTGGTAAATGGATTATTTATAATAGTTCAATTTCCATCTCTACTCTCAAGCAATAGCTTTACCCTGATGATGGTTCTAGGATTGGAATCAAAACATCAGTATTAATCCTCCTTATGCAATTTATCTAGAAATTCCATTTAACCTCTAACCTGTAAAATGAATCTCAAATCTTTGATGTGTTGCATTGCGATGAATAGTTTGTAAAGTATCTCACTCCTAGGGGAGTTAAGTCCCAAGTCATCAGAGGTGAAATCTATGATTGTCTTAAAGAGCCCTGAATCTGTCAATTTGTATATGTCTTTTCATAAAATCTAAAGTCTCGAATGTAATTATCGAGTCGGGAAAGTCTGGTTTGATGTGTAGTCATGATAGAGGTGATGTCCTCTTAGTGAGTAAGTATCAAGTAAAGGTTGAAAATTGGTCTTAAATCTATGAAAAATTGTGATGTCTTCCCCTAAAAAGATGACTCTTGTTGCACAAAGTGTGTAATGGTTGGGTAAGTGCTAAAGAAGGTCTTCCTAGTTATTTGGAGTCTTTATCCTAACCAAGTTTGGGTTATGACTTGAAATTGTCAAAACTTTGTATAAGGAGAAAAATTTTAATGTTGAGAACCCTTCTCATGGACTCTTTAAGGTATATGAGGTCTATGACACCTTTAAAGGCTCTGTATGTGTCAAAAGAGGAAGGTATTTGAGGTTATCATCCATGTCTTAAGTTCAAGACTTGTGATGAGCATATGTCAGTGTGATGCTTTGTTTTGTCTCAAAAATGGTCCATTAAAGTAGGATCACAATCTAGACTTTGAGTGCATGATTCATGCAAAGTACGAACACAATAATCTCTCTATATTAATGTATAATGCAATTGGCTATTATATAGCCATTACAATAGGAAAACAACTTCCTATAAAATAGGAAGTGATACAAAAAAATAACCCATTAATAAACTTATGGGTACAACCACATAACCAAGCAAACTAATTGTTAACAATTAATTACCATATGGTAATTAATTACATTTACATGATAATACATAATTATTGAATGGAGCACTATGAATTCCTAACATTCCCCCTTAGTGTGAACATGGGAGAAAAAAATTGCATTTCTTCTACATCTTGTTTTCTATGCATGCTCATGATCTTGGCTCACCAATGGTTTTGAAAAGGCTGACCAAAACCTTGGTATGAGCCCCTTCGCATCTGGTATGAACCCATGTTCATCAAATACAGACCCATGTCCACTAAAAATAACCCTTGTTCCAGCCTTGAACCCCTGTTCATCCTCTTCAAGTATCATGATGTTGTTTTTTCCTTTTCCTTTCATCTTTCCACTATATTTTCACATCACAAAATTATATAGGAATTTTCTCACTTTATTACAATAGGATCATACAGTAAATTGAATATGAAAAAATATAGGTACACTACAACTGAAATAAAACACACTAAAACAAAATGCCACAACCTCATTTTTTGCAGCCCATTGGTGCGCATTAGCAAGAGGTTACCAATTGGTCTCCTTCCTCTTATGCCTCCATCCTCCAGTGTATGATGTTGCTACCTTAGCGAAATGTGATCATGTCGCTCAATGATATCCACATTGTTTATTATACTTTTCTCTCCCCACAATGTGAAACATTTTATTTTCTTGGACGTCAGGTAACACCAAAAATACATCCGTAAGATTTTTTATTTATTTATTTTTAAAATTTTACAATGACAATGACTCACAATTCAACATATTTACACAAAATGATGACTTGGATTTTTATATTGATTTTGATGACTAGACAAAAATTGACTCTTGACAATACGATAATTTATCGGCTCTTGACTCTTAAGGACAACATACAAAGGTAGTATTGACTTAACTAGACAATACAAAACTATGACCATTTAGATATGTAATGACACTTTTGATAGCTTGACATGCACTAAAAATGATTCTTGACTAGACAATGGACCCAAATGAAGAATTGACTATTTATATATGATACTAACAAAACAAAAAATACTCAAACTATTACCTATACTAATTGACTCGACACATAAACTTATTTTGATAATCTATAAAGAAATATGTTAACATTATGAACCATGAACTATTTAAATTACTTTAGACTTCAAAACTTGACCAGGTAACTTTGACTTAAATGGATTGCAATAAAGAAGCATGCAAAAGTATAGACTACCTCCAGGCATGGAATAGGTGGCAGAGACAATAATAATTCCAGGAAAATGTGAACAACTTAACATCCGACGACAACATGGCGTGAAGTTATCTTGTATATCTGGCACGTTTTGGGGATGAGTTGAATGTAATCCATGTGTCTGTCATTTTTAGATCTTAATAATCAAAATTTACGTTGAAAGAGACTACGGGCTTCAGAGTGACCCACAGGAGCCACTAAGATTGATCCAATGGATAGAAAATGGAAAATGGATCCACTAAGACTGATCCAATGCATGGAGACCTACATTTGTTACTTCATAGAAGAATTAAATAGATCTTGAAATTGGGCCTACTCAGGGATGGAATGTGCCAAAGGAGCCACATAATTCTACTAACGAGATCTACGCTATTTTAAACCTTCTTAATGATGAAAAAAATGGATGAGTACTTTGTATATCGATACCCAAGCTCAAATAAATGAATCAAGATCTTCATACTTTTATGAAAGAAATCAACCATTGTTCGTAGAGGAGTATAGATCTTATAGAGCTTATAGAGAGGCATCATAGGTCAAGAATCTATGTTTTGGTCAATGAAAGTATTATATCATCTTGTTGATGATGATACAAGTCTAAATGATGAAAATTTGAAGTCAAATGAAGTGAGAATTACCTGAGAGGTTGTTCACTATAAACAATGCACTTATGAGGTTAAGATGTGGCCATTACATTCTTAAAATATCTTCAATATGTTTGAATATGATTTACTTGTTGACAAGTGATCAAGAAGGTTAGAGGCATGTATTAGATGCAAAAGTAATAGTGCATCCTAGGTATGTTCATATGTCAAGCTTTTTATGAATATTTGAGGTCAAGGGAATATTTGCAATAGAATTTCAAGGGCTGAGAATTCTGTATATGCATAATGAAGTTTGGAGAAAAGCACAAGTTTGATTAGGACTGTCAAAGTGGAAGGTAAGTACAGTGGTTGATTAAAATGAGTTTCTCATAAGGTATATGTTGTGAGAAGCCTGTGTATGGGCCATGAGTATTTGTGTGTTGTCAAGATGAATTTATGTCTAAGGTGTTCAATGAGTGGTTAATAATATATGGCCATAATATCATGCTAGTCGAAGAAGGATAAACTATTTATGCAAGCCTACAAAAGAGGATCTAAATAAGGATTTCAAATTTTATTAGACTAGATTGAAGAAGTAGATCTTGTTCTACCCATATGGATTTTGCATCTTCATTGCATGAACAGTCATAGATTGTGAAAAGTGCTTCGTGAGAAAGAGGATGATCTACAAGACCGGGTGTGGTTTGAGAACTATGATAGGATGTCTCAGCTTATGCATAGTTATCTAAGATCTACATTGTTTGTCTCGAGCATAAGCATAGATTTTCAATAGGTCTGGTTAGGCTCTTCATGCCTAGAAGAGTGGGTTGTTCCTTGGATCTTACATAGAAGTAAGGGATAACTCATAAGCCTATTCCTGAAGAAGACTCAAATTTACAGAGAAGAGAAGGAACATCTTGACTAAAATGTTGATTCTTGTTGAGGAGTAATTAGAATGTTTTTTCACCTTGAAAAGGTGTGGAGAAGATCTAGCATGCTTGAGTTTGTAGAAGTAGTGGTGTAATTTTTTCTTGGTGACAGATGAGCTATAGGTCTATACATGAGTATTTTAAGGTGACATATATCATGTCAAGTCCGAGAATGAAGGTTCTAGCTCTGTAAGTCCTTAAATTCTTATCTTGGATGATCTAAGAGTGCATGGAGAAAGGCAAAACACTAACAAATGAAAAAGGTAAGTGTTCAAGATGAGATGTCTATGTCAAGATCGAAGGTGGTCATTTTTGTTCCAAAATGTGAAGCTACAAGTCTAAGAGTAGTATCTTAAGGCAAAGTGGAAGTTGGTATCAACCTTTAAGGTGTGCTCAATATGTCAAGGAACCTTGTATATCAGTTTTATCCAAATATTGAGGTAATTATGGCCTCTTTCAAGGAAAAAATGGAATGTTACGGTGTTGCGGTGGTACAAGAATTGTGTTATAGGTATGTACAAGCCATTGAGATAGGGGAAGCTTGATTTTCTTCTATATTAGATGTTTTGAATGACTAGAAGGTGTGAGAGGAAGATTGAATGATGAATTACATGTGTACTTCAGTGGTAAGTAAGTGTTTGACTCAAAAATGTTGTAACAACATCAAAATAAGGTGAAAATATTGAGAAAGAGCTTCAAGGCAAAGGCAAGGTGATTAAGTCATCCTCATGACTTATATGTAAGGTATGTGATCCTAATTTGGTACTTTAACTTAGATGAGGATAGTATAAGTCCAAGGGGGAGTCATAAGGATTGGATTCATGATGTGAGTGAGTTTTTAGAGCTTTCCAAAGTTTTTCCAAATTGCATTGAAGATTTGTTTTAGGGATCTTAGCCCTAAAGGAGGTATGTGACCAAGGTATGCAAGAAACAAGTCAAGTATGAGCCTTATCAAGTTGGTATGGACCAAGAAAGAGGTAAGATGGTGTTTTTATCCCTAAGTCATGATTTTTGACATGTATGAGTTCATGTATTCTTCTTCGTAGTGGGATTTTAGTGATTTCAAGTTGTGCAAAGAGGTCAAAAACAGAGCTTGAGGAAGAAATGACAAGTTTGCAAGATAATTTAATGACTTTGTTTGATGTTTCCAACCAAGAGGTGTTCATGTGAGACTAAGAAATATGAATATAATGTAGGTATAGGTATGATTTTTCATCAATGTAAGAAGGGGGAGAAGAACTAGGTGGTTTTCCATTAATGACAAAGGGGGAGATTGTTGGCATGTTGAATTTAGGTGTTGTCGTTGATGTAAAAGCTCATTTATGAAAAAGAGGATGATGGAGTAATGCTATAAGGTGATTTAAATGATGATGACTTGGAGATTCAGGTGATGATATGATTGCATGAGTGGATTCGGTGAGATTAGCTTGGTCTAACAAGCCTAATCAGGTGACCTAGCTAGCCTAGGTGATGGTGCATGGTGATTGGAGCTATATAGTGACTTGAAGAGAATGGTAGCAGCATGGAGATAATTTTTGGAGATATTTTAGGCATTCTAATTATTTTTAGAGTGCGGGTATGGGTTGAAGACCCGAGTTGTAGATGTTCATCTAGACTTAGTCTAGGTGTTTAGAGACGAAATGATGAGGTATATAGCCATGTGAGCTCATGGAGTCATGTAGGTGAGTGATACATGATGTAACAAGGTTGTTAGGTCATTTTACAGAGTTATCAAGAAGAGTTATGAGGTTTTTCTACTTGGCCATGGTATACATTAGGCCTAATCATAGTGTTTGGAGGCCCGATCAGGCATGATAATCACTTGCATGTATGTGTGAGCTCTTAAGATCACTCATATAGCTGTATTATGTTTTTTTCATCATGTAGAGAAATATTTTAGAGGTTTCATGATGAGTTATAGAGTTGATTTAGTTGGTTTTGTCCTAGAACATGCAAAACCCTAAGGGCTAGTCATGCAAATGAGATGGAATATGAAGATGAATACCTATTTGAGCCATGTTTATGATTGGATATGGTGAAAATGGGTGTCTTAGAGGTGTGATAAAAATTTCAAGTCATTCTAAAGAATACTTTGCAAGTCATGATGTTTTATGTGAAACAGAGTACGAAAAAGAATGTTTTCCATTTCGAATTGTAACTTCTAATGCTCACCATGAATTGTGTGATTTATATGGGACATTTTGGATTTTAGGGATGATTTTACATTGAGCTAAGAGAATTTCACAAAAATAATGAGGTCATTTCATCGTCACATTTTTATGAACAAATGTTAAGAAGGTAAACTATTTTTTCTAAGTTTGAAACCATAGGTCTTGAGTGATCGAGAGGATCTTCTTGGTAAGTTCCCATAATTTATTTGTATTGATAGTATGATGATTTTATGTTGTAGAGGACTCCTCCATATTTCCAAAAATGTAGGATAGATCTTGTGATGATTTGTGGACCCCACTCAAATAGGAAATTTTAGAAGATGTTCAGTTTGTGATAAAGTTATCCAAAGGAGGTATGAAATAAATTGACATTTTTTTATCTTGGGAGTTGTAATTGATTTATATTATGGTTTTAGATCATGTTTGAGGTCCTAGAGGGAAAATTTTGCATTATTTATGAAGACTGGTTCTTGAGTCCAAAAAGAGCGTTTCAAAGATTGACTTGGTTGAAGGCCTTCCACTTGGAGTTGGAAGGAAATGTAAGATGTTATGGAAATTATATTCATATGTATTTATAATTGTATAATTTTTTTCTCTTTATGATGAGTTTTGATAGGTAAACCAGCTCAATTTGTGAAGAAGGTTGTTTGTTTCTCATGACAATATTGTTCTGGCTAGAAGATGGAGGTAGAAGATGAATGAGATGGATTATTTGATGCTCACTATCAATTGGAGATTGAATAGGGATTAATTTAATTCCTATTAAAGGTGTTTTTATGTCTTAAAAGTGACATCAAGGGTGAAAGCCAATTGATTTCCTAAAACTACTTTTCTGGGTAGCTCGGTTTGGTGAAGAGGAAAGTTGGTGTGGTTTTCATGTATGGATGTTTCATGAGATCTATAAAGAATGGATATGATCTACAGGTCAGTTTATTTCCAATGATTAGCTACATGTCATAGTTTATGTGTTCTTAGGTAATCTTGAGGACCAAAGGTGAAGACCAGTTCTTAGAAATAGTTTTTTTCGAAGGATATGAGCCTTCATGATAGTGTTATGAAGAATTTTATTAGTGCAAGATAATGTATGAAAATGGATGGTGTTTTTAATGTCATATTTGACATGTGTGAGGAATTTGGGAGCTTGACTAATCATGGTGATGATGTTTGTGGTCTTTGATGAATCAGGTGATGGGGTTTTGAGCCATTTTTGGGCTTGTTTGGTGCATTTGAGCATGGTCGACCTATATGGGTCCATTTTATGAATGTGTATGAGTTTATTGTTATTTTTTTAGTTTTTTTTGTTGATATATTGATTAAGGACTTACCTACCTTATATTTTTGAGTTGTGGCTCATATAAAGTGAGTGTTTTAGTTCATTTTTGAACTAGCTAGAGAGAGAGAGAGAGAGAGAGAGAATGTGTGACCCAAGTGTGAGTGTGAAACAGGTATGAAGGCATCATTTCAGAGCTGAGGAAGTGTGTGAAATGATGAAGAGAGTTAGAGAGCGTGTGTGTAATGGTTTGAATCCAAAACAAGTCCATGAAATAAAGAGAAAGAGCAAGTTGAAGAGGAGAGGGTTTGAAGAGGTTTTCAAGGTGTGTGAGCTGAAGTTTTTATCTCCATTAGTGGTAGCAGCAAAAAAATGGAATATATCTTCATTTAAATTTGTTTGATTGGATTATTGATCATCTTAGGGGGTTGTAGTCTACTTATGGAGTTTGTGCTTCATTAAACTAGGTGTTGGTGCTCCATGTAGGTTTAGTGCTCCTTCTGAAGTTAATGCTTCACTAAATACTTTTGATTTGAGTAATATAATTAGAATTTTCAGTGGGTTTTCTTCCCCTTGATTTTTTTCCACTTACATCTTGTGTTATTGTGTCTCTTTCATGGTTATGTTGATTTTATTTAATGTTAAGCACAAATTAATGAATGGTTGAATGGTTTATGGTTTATGGTTTAAGTAAGCAAATTTGAATTGGTTAAAATTTGGTAAGGACTCATTCACCCCCTCTCAATCCATTATGATTCAAACATATGGTCCTACTAAAGAAGAACAAGATGAGGAGGAAGCAATTGATGCAGAGGAAGAGGTTCCCGAGATCGAGGTTGAAGAATCTCAACCAACTATTTCTTTCCATGCCATTTTAAGAGTTAGCACCCCACAAACACTCATGGTTATTTGGTTCATGAATAAGTGAAGGGTTGTAGTATTAATTGACTTGGGAAGTACTCATAACTTCATCAATCATAAGTTGGTCATACACTTAAATTGTTTCATTTATCTAGCACCAGAATTTCAGGTCATGGTTATAGATGGAGGTAAAGTTAGTTGTTCAGGAAAATTCCATAATATTAAGCTATCTATGGGAGATTACTTACTAGAGGGCCCCATGTATTCCATTTTAATGGGAGGAGTAGACATTGTGTTGGGGTTCTAATGGCTTACTACTTTGGGAATAGTGGAGATGAACTTCTAGGATTTGTTCATGCGGTTCCATTCTGAAGGAAGGACTTTTGAGCTACGGGATGAAGGCTAAAGCTCCACAGTTGGTAAGTTCTCATCAAATGTAGAAAATTCTTAGGAAGGGTGCAAATGGGTTTGTGGCACAATTATTCTCAATGGAATCTCAACCATCAAAAGGACCTATACCATTAGATCTATAGGTCAAGTATTAATGAGCAATCAGTTTTGTTTGGGGATATGCTAAAAGGGTTTCCACCTAAAAGAGATCATGATCATGCTATTCAGTTAGTACAATGAAGCCAACCACCCAACATTCAGCCTTATATGTACCCTTATCTCCAAAAGAGTGAGATTGAGAAGATGGTACAAGAGATGCTAGAAGCAGGTATTATTCTCCATAGTCAAAGTGCTTACTCTTCTCCAGTGGTGATGGTCAAAAAGAAGGATGAAGGTTGGTGCATGTGTCCAGACTACAAGGAGCTCAACAAATACATAGTGAAAGATAAGTATCATATTCCTATCATTGAAGATTTGTTAGATGAATTACATGGTGTTGTTTATTTTACAAAATTAGATCTTCAATCAGGATACCATCAAATAATAATTCATGATGAAGATATTTATAAAATATGATTTAGCACATATGAGTGCCACTATGAATTTCTCATAATGCCATTCGGCCTTACAATTGTGCCATCTAGTTTCCGAGTTTGATGAATTCAATATTTTGGCCATTTTTATGGAAGTTTGTCTTGGTATTCTTTAATTATATATTAATCTATAATAAGAATTGGGAGGAACATTTATAACATGTCAATAAAGTATTGGACACTCTTGAACAACACCACCTTTATGCCAAGCCCTCCAAATGTGCTTTTGGGGTAAGAGAGGTAGAATACTTGGGTCATATCATGTCTTATGAAGGTGTAAAAGTGGATCCTCATAAGATCCAAGCTACATAGTGGATTGGCAGTTCCTAAACCCCTCAAAAACCTTAAGGGATTCTCGAGGGTTTATGGGTTATGTTTTCCAAAATAACCCCCATGATATTTTAACAACTTAAAAATCCATTTTTGGATAATGTTGTCATGGATCGGAGTGTAATCTCAAATCTCAATGTTTTGGGAAAGTTTCAAAGTGATTTGGGAAAAACCTTCATCTTCTAGCACTTGTTCTCCCTCTTGGTAAGCCTTATAGGCCAAGGAGTTAGTCATTTTTGAAATTTTTTATTGAAACAAGGTAAGTTTTGCAAAATCAACCTTTGGAGGAACATGAGGAATAGTTCCTTTGTTCTTCTTATTCCTTGAATTGCCGCTTAGGCCCCATGAGAGTTGAATCAGATAAATCAAGTTATTTGGGTACAAACAGAAGAATTCGTGCATTCCTCACGTTTTCCAATCAACCAACATGGCTGACAAGGGGGAAATAGGGTAGACCGGTTTGGCAATGTCGGGCCTTGCAAGCACAAGTTGAATAGTTTGGGTGTTCCTTTGCTTCTTGATCGGTTGACTTAGGACAGGGGAACCGCAAAGAAATTTTGGGGTCATGGGGAACTCATAGAATGGTTCAAGCATTCCCACCATTTTTATATTGGCCATGAATTCCAACAAGGGTCAAACAAGGAAAACAACAAATAAGTTAGGCATGGAGGGTACAAATGAAACAATGTTTGGGTTCTCAAGGTTCCCAAACCTCTCAGTAAAATTCAATGGGGAAGACAAAGGTAGTGTTGTTGGGTATGTCAAGTCTATAAGGCACAAGGGAAATAGTTCCCCACTTTTAATCCTTCCCCAAACCCCCGATCTGGTGGACTTAAGGTGCAAAACAAGGTAATCGGACAAATCAGCTCCACTTGAGCACAAGGAGAACATTTCACCATTCCTTCACTTCCTCGTAGACCCAATTTCTCTACCCAAAGGAAAACATTAAAGAGGATTTTAAGGGCCTAAATGGAACATTCCTTTGTTCCACAGGTTTTCCAAAAATATTCCTATACTAAGTGGGATCAATTTTTTGGGCCATAACTTTTGACTTAGAGCTCCAAGTTGCACAAAATTGGTGGTGTTGGAACTATCTCATTGAGATCTTCATTTTAGCGCTAAGAAAACAAAAAAAATTGTTGCTTCGAGGTAAAATACAAAAACATAAATTTTGAGGTAAGAAATGCAATTTTTATAGTTCAACTACCCAAACTTATGGCTTCACGATGCCCATACCTCCTTCTGCAGGTCGAATGATAAGAGGAATGGCATGTCAAGGTCTATGTGGTCTTACAGGAATTTATTAAATTTTATTGATGGTTGGGTTAAAAATGGAACATTTCCCTTTCTTTCCCCCTTCTCTCTCTCCCCTTTTTCTATATATTTTCAAAATCATTCATTGTAAAGGGTTGGACTCTCTCAATTTGTAGGGGCATCATGCCAAAGTGTTGTTCCAAGTAGATATGGGTTACGAGACCTCGATTTGGATTATTACATGAGTTTGGCACCTTCTTCCTTTGATGTAATGGTTTGTGCATACTTCAAGAAATAAAATCTTATGTTTGTGGCTCTCTTTCTTCCCTATACTTGTTTTTCATTGCATTTTTTCCTCCCATTCCTTCTTTGATATGTTGTGTGTGTTGTGTTTATAGGCTTCTCCATTTTTGTGTTTTATGTGAAAATAGAGGGTTAAACGGAGTTTTCATCTACAACACATGTGTCTTCCTTATCCTTCTCCATTTCCTTCTCATTTTTCCCTTATGGAGAGTGTTTATCCCCCTTTTCTTGGTGTTATCACCTCTTTTTAGCTTATGATTTCATTTTCATGCATCTCTCTAACTCTAGTCCCTGTAAATGACTAGTTTATGTTTAGATAGTTGTGTTTTCAGATTTAGGATTAGTGTTAGCATTAGGATAGGTAGAGGAACCAACCTTCTCTAGAGGTTTGTCTCAAGATGTAAGGTCCCACACTTAGAGACAATCCCATGTTAGCCAAAAGTATTGATCTTCCATGATCAAATCCTAGGGTGTTACTTTTGTGCTTTAACAATTTTGTACACCCAATTGGACAGATTGAAGAGCTTTACAACTTCTCTTCACCAATTTTGATGTATTCGTAGTGATATGCATCCTTTGGAGGTATTTCTCAACACATCTCGATCAATCCATTGGTTCGAAAAACCTGATTCCTCAATCAACATACCACCTTCCATCATTTTAGTCCCCTTTTCCCTGAAGTTGTGCAATCATGACTTCATTTCCTCACTGAAATCCTCGTTTTAGAAGAAATACAATTTAAATCTACCTCCATGTTTTTAAAATCCATCTCCAAGTTATCACAACATCCCTCTAAATCTTTTTATGAGAAAACTTAGTAAGTATATTCCTATGAGCCAAATGCAACTATGAATCAACATGGTTATTTAACTAACCATGGTGTTGTTCAAGAAAAAGGATATGCAGATTTTGGATGCCATTTCACACATGAAGGTGATGTGTAGGTTAATATCCAACATATTGAGGAAATCATGGTGAAAATTAGGGCTACATGTCGACGAAGGTAATTTAAATTTATTTTTAGGTAGCCCTATCCATGGACTAGTTCAATGTCAAACTAGTTCATCCCTCACAGGAAGCTGGATTTTATGAATGATTTGTCTCCTCAAATATCAATTTGGGTTGATTTAATGGAGGCTCATCAATCTATTTGTAGGAAACATTGACTGTAGACACAAAATTTGGCACTTGGGTACATTTCTAGGTCTTAAAGCATACTAGTGTATACATGATTCCTAAGCAAGAAAACTAGTGGTTAACAAATATATTTGGCCTCTTTTCTTTGTCTCTTTCTTTCTCTTTGGTCTTACACACCCTACAGCCACTGACGTAACATAATTTATTTATCCTTTATGGTTACAGACACACTGGCACCCAGTTTGGACACCGATTTCAAGGAACTTTTGTCCCTCTTTGGTGCTCTGACCCTTTCTTACCTTTACTCTCTCTTTTTGGGTCTCTTTTATCTTTTGGGAATTTTTTTCACTTGTGGATCGGCATTCTAGTTTTCAATTATGAAATTCAAACAATAGAATCATATATATACTTAGTTACTTTTCAAAAATATAGAACCAAGCACTAAGCACTATTTTTATCACCTAATCTTGCATTTAAAGTCACAAGAACACTTCAAAGGAATTCATCTAGCACATCTATTCAAGGGAAAGGGTTTCATACTTTCGCATACAAAGCATAGGAAGGGGAAGTTTATTCTTTTGCATCCACGTATACTATACACAT
Source organism: Taxus wallichiana var. yunnanensis (assembly GCA_018340775.1). Taxonomy (NCBI): domain Eukaryota; kingdom Viridiplantae; phylum Streptophyta; class Pinopsida; order Cupressales; family Taxaceae; genus Taxus; species Taxus wallichiana. The sequence goes on along the minus strand of CM031244.1, from coordinate 86,938,732 downwards.
TCTATATTCTAGATATATCCTAATATTATTCATGTAACTTGCAAAGGCATCCTAGGGCATCATTACATGCACTTTCACATAGAATTGCATGGGGTCCGAGATGTAGTGCAGCGATCGGAAATAAGTTCACTCTTTAGGTGACCATCAGGGTCATTCTAACTCCACATTTTACATATTTTTTATAAGATTTGATGTGTTTTGTGGATATGTGCGGAGTAGATATATTTTTTTATAGGTTATAGGTACCTTTGGTGATCAAAGAATGAGTATCAAGTGAAAGTCAGGAATCAACAGAAAACCTCTTGGTACATAAAAGAAATCAATTCTAGGGCATTTACATATCCACCAATGCCCATATTCAGATTACCAATGCCTAAGTACACCTGCCCTCTTACGCGCACCCATATCTTGTACCATTTATGAGTTCCATAATTTCTAGATAGCATTAACAACACGCTCATGGTTTGTTTTAGTATTTTACCTTCTCGAATCACCTCCCGGTTTGTTTAGAAATCAACTAAGCCTTCATATCTCCCTCTCTTGCTTAGGGTTTCTCATTTCTACATACTTATTTGTTTGCATATTACTATATATTAGAATTTTTACATCATTATTTATAATAGTTACTCTGTCATTTGATTTAATTCAATTTATATTAAATCATTTGGTGAACCCACTCACTCGAACCCAATCTTCCTTCTAAGTATTCTTTCAATTTTTATTCCATGACTGAAACCTATGAACCCTTTAACGATGAATACCTTCATGATCTCCAAGCCTGTATTGCTAAGAATATTAAAGACTTAGATCTCTTGTTATTCATTGCTCATAAGGAAGCCACTAACCTAGCTGAGCTCAACCCTCCTACCTCTAATAATGCTTCCATTCCTATTGTGACACAACCTCCTAATTATACCCTTCCACCTACTTCCATTGTTCCCATTTCTATTCCTACTCCTACCAATCATTTCACTCCACCTCTTACTTCTCACACATGGCAAGTCTCCTCTTCAGGCACTCAAGACATAGCTTTTTTATACCAGGATCTATAAATTCAAATACGTTAGTTACAACAAGCCACTTCACAATCATCTTCATCTCTTGATTCCTCGTTACTCCTTCATACCTATTTTTCCCCACCATTTCTTCTTACCCACTTCCACCCAAATTCATTACACCTATATTGTCCACCTTCAATGGCCATGGTGACCCTTAGGATAATCTTCAATCCTTCCATGTGGTATGTCTTCACTATACGCAAATGACCATACATTACTAGTTAAGCTATTGCTAGTAGTTTACAAGATTACATTATGTGTTGGTTCTATGATCTACATGTTCATTCAATAACTTATTTTACATACTTAGTCGATGTTTTCCTTTCACATTTTTCTATCAATATCGGTACCAAAATATCCTATGCACAACTTGCTCAAATCAAACAAGGATCTAATGAGTGTCTAGTTGACTATGTTTTGCACTATAAGAATAACCTTGCCAAGATGACTAATGTACTAATTGATTTTGAATTGCAATATCTTTTTATTCAAATTCTCTTACCCCCACTACAAGAGAGTGTTATCTTTAATACCTCTCCCTCATTTGATCAATTACGTTATACACTCACAATGCACAAGGAAAACTCTTATCTATGGGTAAATTTAAATATTATGATAATGATTCATCCTCATCCTCTGCCAGTTTCAAGCTAAATCTACTTTCAAACCATCTCCTAAGCCCGCTGAAGAAAATATTATTGTTAACGTTGTTTTTACACCTAACAAGTTTCAATAGAAACCTCCAAAGCGTACTTTAAACAAATTACCTTACGCATCTAGGTTTCTATTGCCACAACTTATTGAAAGTAATCTTATCACTCTTCCACCATTGTTCGGACATTCGATCCCTCTATTCCTTGTGGCCGCAACTATTATGAAAATGCAAGATGTGACTATCACCAATGCATTGGTCACTCTACCTATCATTTTTTAAAAGGAAACATCTTATTCAAGATCTTATTTATAACAATGTAATTGAGCTCTCTGAGCCATCTACTACTAATCCGGTCAATGATAAAAAAAAGCTAAAAATCTTTAATGACCCTTTTCCCAAACATGATAAGAAAGTTATTGATTCTTCTATCAACCATACACATCATGATATGCCTCCTCCCTCATCAAGGCATCTTGATTTCCTTGTTACTACTTGTTGATGCACCACTATCACTCATCACTTTCTCGGATCATGATTATCATGCTACATTTACTTCTGATTCATTGCATATCAATGCCTCTATTGGTTCTTATACCATCAACAATACTATGATCTATCCATTGGTTCTTACCAATGTATGCTCTGTAACACTCCTCCTCACTATTAAATATCCATTGTCTAGTATCACATTTCTAGTTCCTCATTATTTTGGTTATGTCAAGCTTCCCATTACTGATTAGGGCCCCTTACCATGCTTGTACCATTCATCATTACATCTTCAATCAAAGGTTATGACATGCTCTTAGGTCTCTCTTGGCTCTACGCTTCCCAATCCATCCCTTCCATGAATCATTTGTGTCTCAAGTTCATCCACAATAAACAAGTTGTTACTATCAAAGGCGTTCCACCATGTACACCATTACCCCGGCCCACTCTTACTAATATATATACACCAATCATGGCACCTAGGCTTTTATGCCTCTCAAGACTAAAACTACTTCTACACCTAGCTATCCTATTTGTACATAACCTAACTCAAGACCTTGTTGTCCTCATCGGTCTATTAACCCACCTTATTGGTCTAATTCCCCTACTCTGACCTCTTCTTACAAGTGTTCACCACCCCTTCACCACATAGGTCTCCTTCATGTACACATAATTACTCTCCTACACCACCAATCTTAGAGCATCATCACATGCCTTTGTCTCCTCGGATATCGGGTGGGGGGGGGGGGGGGCCTCACCCTTCACTATCATTGGATAACCTTCTATCCCTTACGCACTTATGGGGCATTGTGTTTTCTCCCCCTCCCATCGTTATAAATTATCTCTATTTTCTACTAATATAATTCACGTTTCGTGTTTCATGTCTAAATATTTCTAACTCTAAAATGAACCTCACATCCACTACACTTCACGCTCTATGCTTCACAATGCGTCTTTCTAACATCTATTATCACACAACACATTTACCAATGATAAACTCGCATTTTATGGTTCATTATTGACTATTGAGGGAGCATTTATAAATTAACCTCAACTCATAAACATCCACTAGAGGAAACACTTCTCCTACCTTCTACACATCTTTCATATCACACCATAACACTCATACAACATTTTCATATCTTGGTTGCATTTACTCTTGTTAGATTTTTCTACTTACATATTGCACTTTGCTTACTATGTTATCTAAATACTCAATATGTCATTATCTTTATCATATACATAAATGCATTCACTTGGTCTCTAGATATGAATTCAAATCTCTTACCTCTCATTACACAATGCATGATGCTCGACACTTTGAATCCCTTGTAAGTCCCACCAAGGCTCTGGGGAATCTACCTTTACTACTTTCACACATTATAGGTTCTATTATTTCATCATTTACTAATTCTTCTTTCTAGCACTTACTCTCCATTAATATTTACATGCCTTAACATATTATTTATCTTTTTAACATGTTAATGGGTGCTTCATGTGTAGCATTTTCCTTGCAGAATATATATAACCATGGTTATCTGTCATATTTTTCTTATTATCGTTTCTATTGTATGTTATTCTTTACTGAGACTATCTCTTATGTCTTGTGTGATCATTGTATACTTTTTGATGCTTCAGCCTTGATTTTCTTGTGACATATTAAGTGATTTCCTCTGTATGAAACTCACTTTTTGCAGTCCATTTTTCTACATACTTTCTTATTACAATGTCTTCTATGTACATGCTTTAATTGTACTAACACTTATTACTAGCCTACTTTGTTTGCATGTGCCTTGGTTTTTACCATTCACATCCCCTACCCCCTGTAGGTATCTAATTCATATATGCATATCAGTCTTCGGTCCTCCCCTTTAGGATAAATTCTCCTTCTATCGTCGCATGAACCCCAAATGAGGGGGACATCTATTAGGTAAACAAATTACCCATACAACAACTCAAATCTACAAGTACATATCAGCATAGTACATAATCAACATAGGTACACAGTCACATAATGGTCAAGAAATAGACTTGGACCTCACACAAAATAGAAACTAGCACCCAAGTATAAAAAAGTAGCTCTTGGGTGTTTGTGTCCTCCCATGTCCTGGGAGCATAAAGGGTCATTTTCTCAAGACAACACAATTTATAGAAGTTTTCAAATTATTTCTATAGTAACATGCACTGTTCTCCAGTCATATAATGCATTATATCTCCTACAATTAGTTACAATAAGAACAAATCAAAATAATTTTGAACTAATTAAAACAAATCAGGACATACCATCTGCAGTGGAGATTATTAGGTAGAGTCGTAAACTAACCCCCGCAAACATGGATGGGCGTAAACGGACATAAAAGTGAGAGAAACAATCGAATGGAAAAAGAAAGGTAATCACACCCCTTTTGATCAACAAAGTGTCAAAATAATATGAAGGAAATAAATCAAGAAAAAATGACGAAAAATGCTAGCCTCACTTCAGCAGAGTTTTACCTCGCCCTAAGGCAAGTAAAAATTAGGCGAAAGTAATACATCACACGTTTCTCAAAAAGAAGGTTCACAACTCAACACTGTTTTAAAATGGTCAAAGTGGGCTCCTGGCCAAAGTATATTCTCCTAGGTGGTTCTCTCACCCTAGGTGTTACAAAGTTACCATGAGCGAGCGTGATTTACCCAAAAAGTCGCACTGACTAGTTTGGGAGTATCTCGGCTTTACTTTACCCCCTTCAAGAACAGTAGGCAACTAGTGCGTCTATGTGTACTATCATTGGGGTCGCCACAACGGACAACTTGTAACGCTATCTCACAAAGGAATCACTAGTCAAGTAGGTAGTGTGGAGCACTTCCCGTTTCATCCACAAGGTTCCCTCTTGTGTGGACTACTTTGGGGTTCCTGGAACCACCCCCATTGTTGTAGATTAAGGCGTTATGCCAAAGGGGTTATGTTCCAGTTGAGCGGAGAGGGACGTACCCTTTTTCGAAACCTACAATACAGTGTTTTGAATATGTTGTTCTTTTTATCTTGTTTAATTAGGTGTGGTTTCCTTGAACACCTTTTGGCAACTCGTATAACAACTGTATTAGTAGTTTTTTTATTTTTTTTGGTACCTCCTTTCTTTGACAAGCATTTTTAGGTCCTGCACTCAAGCGTTAGTAGTTCTCCAATAAAATCACATTATTTAAAAGAGGATTAAGAGTTGCTTTTGATTCTAAAGATCATCCAAGGATGCAAGAGAAGAGCATACACAACAAATAATCCAACTAAAAGTAAAGAGAATATTTTCAATCAATGAACCATATAAAAATTCTTGATAAATGTTCATTCCCTTAAACCAAACATGAAAGATGAAGTTTCCAATTTACCAAATGTTATAAAATGAATACTAAAGTTGTTTTTTATTCTCAAGATCACCTAAGGTGCAAGAGAAGAGCATATACAAACTTTATCCCAAATATAGAGAAATGAAAAACTTCAAATCAAAGGACCATTGAAAAATGCTTTGTAAAAGGTTCATTCCCTTAAACCAAAAGTGAAAGATGAAGTTTCCAATTTACCAAATGTTATAAAATGAAGACTAAAGTTGTTTTTAATTCTCAAGATCACCCTAAGGTGCAAGAGAAGAGCATACACAAATTTTATCCCAACTATAGAGAAATGAAAAACTTCAAATCAAAGGACCATTGAAAATGCTTTGTAAAAGGTTCATTCCCTTAAACCAAAAGTGAAAGATGAAGTTTCCAATTTACCAAATGTTATAAAATGAAGACTAAAGTTGTTTTCGATTCTCAAGATCACCCTAAGGTGCAAGAGAAGAGCATACACAAAATTTATCCCAACTATATAGAAATGGAAAACTTCAAATCAAAGGACCATTGAAAAATGCTTTGTAAAAGGTTCATTCCCTTAAGCAAAATGAATAATCAAGTTTCCAAGTTCAATCCCAATGTTAACAAGATAGAGATCAAAGTTGTTTTTGATTCTCAATATCACCAAAAGGTGCAAGAGAAGAGCATACACACGCTTTGGTCTAAATCGAGTAAGCATGGAAATACAATATTCATCAAAACATTAGACATGTTAGAAAATGACCAGTTTTAAAATAACAGAAAAACTTCCAACTTCTGTAAGTATAAATCCTAAATTTATGTTTTCATTACATATTTAACTTCAATACCTTTCCAACGCAAAAAAATGGATTCATTTCGAGTTCGGGAGCAAAATTTATGGCCTTCGGAAGATGGGTTACACATATGCTCTTATGCTCATGGGTATGCACTTGACATGCACTCAAAAAATGTCAAAAAACGTCCCTTAATCTGCAAAATGGGCAAATTTTTCCAACCAAGATTCAATTTTGACAATAACCCATCACATTAATATATGAATAGAAGACTCAACGCTATCAAACATTAACATACATGCTCAAGAATTTAAGATTTTCAAGAAATTGACAAAACTAGCATGTAGAATGATGAAAAAGTAAGCTCTAAAAATGAAAACATGATGAAATCTTGAAATTTTCTCACCAAGATTAAATTTTGACAGCAACCCACCACATTAATATGTAAATAGAAGACTCAGCACTATCAAACACTAACCTACATGCTCAAGAATTGAAAATTTTCAAGAAATTGATAAAAACTAGCATGTAAAATGTTGAAAAAGTAAGCTCTAAAAATGAAAACATGATGAAATCTTGAAATTTTCTCACCAAGATTAAATTTTGACAGCAACCCACCACATTAATATGTAAATAGAAGACTCAGCACTATCAAACACTAACCTACATACTCAAGAATTGAAAATTTTCAAGAAATTGAAAAACTAGCATGTAAAATCTTTGAAAAAATAAGCTCTAAAAATGAAAACATGATGAAATCTTGAACTTTTCCCATTAATTCCAATTTTGATAGCACTTCACCTCCTTCATACCTACAAGGAATACCCAACACAAGAAAACTCAACAAAACAAGTTAAAAAAATAAGTTAGATCAACATGTGTAAAAGAGGGTTAGTAACCAAAAATAAAACTTAACTACAAAAACTTGAAATTAAGTGCAAAGGACAATGGAGTAAGTCCCACTGGGCGTGCCAAATGTGTGCATGTATACTTTTCTTAATGCTAAATTAAATGAAGCAAGAACTACCACCTAAAATAGTTCTACAATTTAGCTAAAACAAAGCATAAACACCATCATGATAAGAATTAAACAAGGGTTAGATGCTAGCATTCATAAATACAAACTTTGAAACTAACAATGCTAAATATCTAAACTCCTCTATTCTCTAACAACAAATAAATGAATGGACCTAAGTAAGCTCCATGGCTATCAAAATAGTTGTCCTTAATGTTCCAAGAACCTCAGGAATGGGGCTAATCAAAGTTGGGCTCTACAAGACCCTTTTGACACCTCCCATATGACCCAAGCACTTTAAGAAAGAGGCTTAACTCTTCAAGATGATGAACTCTCAAAAGGGCAAGGTGCAAGCTCTTAGTCTCTTTGCTATATGCTTTGCATTTGCTCTCTTAGAAAGTTTAGGTGTAAGTAAAAAGGTAGGTGGAGGGCTCTTTATATAGCCCAAAAGATAAAGGATTCAACACATTCTCATGAATGTGGGATAAAGGTAAAACATGATTAGGAATGGATAAGGTTGCTTTATTAAAGGTAACCTTACTTTATAAGGGTTTAATACATGTTTAGCAAGTCATGGGAGTTGGGGGTATTTTAATTAATCAAAGGTGATTAACTAATAGGTAGATGTAAGCTTATAGAAGATAATTAGAGGAATATTAGTATGATTTAGGCTATTAAAGGGGATTAAATCAATTAAATATTGATTTATTGGTTAAATGGAAGGGAAAGCTAATTAATTAATAATAATTAATTAGTCTAGGTAGAAGAGGTGATTTATTAACGGAAGGTCGTTAATTAGGGTATTTGTTGGATAGGAAACTTAATTAATTAGCTTAGTGTAATTAATTAATGATGATATGAGGGAAAATGAGTGATTTTGACGATATGTCATTGATTTGCGAGAAAGGGGATAATTAGCACAATTTAAGTATTTAAATTGCTTGGGCATAATTATAGGTGTCTACACATCCATATGTACTTTACATCTTCTACATTCTCTATCTAGCCAGTTATTATTTGTGTAACTTACACAAGGGCATCCTAGTGCATCATTACACATACTTTCATATAGTAATACATCATGTATGAGATATAATGCGGGACTCGGTAGTAATTTTTCTCTTTGGGTGGTGTCAAGGTCAATATGAATCCACATTCTCGCATATTTTTATTAGATTTAATGTTGTTTGTGGATATGTGCGGGTAGATATTTTGTTTTGCAAGTTATAGGTACCTTCGGTGGTCAAAGAGTGAGTATCAAAGGTAGGAATCAACGGTGAACCTCTTGTGACATAAAATAAATTAGTTCTTCAGAATTTTCATGGCCACCAACACCCAAATCTAGTCACCATTGCCCAGGCACTCGTGCCCTCCTACAAGCACGCCTATCCTACATTGTTTTCGAGTTCCAAAATTTCCACTTGAGTATCAACAATATTGTCTACAATCTATTTTAAATTTCACCTCCCAAAATCACCTCCAGTTTGTTCAAAAATAAGCTAAATCTTCCTATCTCCCCTCTCTTCCTTAGAGCTTCTCATTTGTAATGTTTATTTGCTTGCATCTTACCGTATATTAGCATTTGTACATCATTATTTATAGTAGTTACTCTACAATTAGATTTAATTCAATTTATATTAAATCACCGATAATGGGGAAATCCTCACTACCATCATATAGCTCTCTTATTTCTTCTTCCCAACCTATCCAATATCCACCTAGTTTTCATGTGCATAGTTTCATCAAAGCTTCACTTGTTGATCACCCTTTTCCATAAGAAAATCTTGCACCTTCTTCGTCATTTGAACCTTGAAAACTCAGCCGAGAATTCAATCCTTACCTCACTTCACAAAAATAGATTTATACATGTCTAAGCCTTATGAATAACTAATCTTAAACCATGAATCACTCCAAATTAACTAGTAAACTAAGTTCCAGCTACTTGGTTTCCTTGTTGTACATTCCTTCACAAACAAGATGTTGAACCTTTCATGGAAAAAGGGATTATTATTCATTCTTCTAGACATGAATATGCACATGCATGTTGTTTCCCAAAATAACCCCATGTTGACAAAAATTCTATGAACTTGGGTACATTTCTAGGTCCTAAAGCATACTAAATATATACATAATTCCTAAGCAAGAAAACTAGTCAACTCCTTTTGGCAGATTTACACTTGTCATTTACACATCTTACAGCTCTATCAACACTTGACCGATTTATCTTTTAATGACCTCGAGATGCTTGCACCTATATAGGAAAAAAGCGCTCAGGCGCTCCTATCCTTCTTGGGTGCTTCTACCCTTTTTTATCTTCTTCTTACTCATTTGGGTCCTTTTTCCCTTTTGGTCACCTTTTAATACTTTGGTTCGGCCTTTTAGTTGTCAATTACAAAATTCAAACAAGGGGATCATATATACGTAGTTACTATTCTTAAATTAGGGGCCAAACACTAAAAGCATTATATATCATCACCTAAGCTTGAAAAAAGACACAAGAGCATTACAAGGCATATATGTAGCACATTTATACAAGGGACAAGGTTTGCATCTATTTGCATACACAACATAGGAGGGGATTTCATTTTATTCCATCACACACATTGTGCATACTCAATACAATCTACATCTAATCCACTATCTTTGTGCAACTCACAAAAAGGAAACCTAGGACATCATTACACACACAAGCACAGAGAACTACATGAAGTCTAAGATGTAGTGCGGTGCTCGGCCGTAATTTCACTCTTGGGTGGACTGTCGGGGTTAGTCGACTCTGCATTATGCATCTTTTTTATTATATTTGTTGTGTTTTGTGGGCATGTATAGCTAGTTAACTATTTTGTAGGTTACATGTATGACCGGCAATATAATGAGGAAACCAGAGTGACAAAGACATATCAACAATGAAGATCCTTTGACCCAAAAAAATACTAGACTCCAAGCATCTAAGTAGACATAGATGCCCAAACCATTCATTATCACATGGGGCACTTCTATCCCTCACATTCCTATGGTTTTGAACCCTCACCAAGCATGTTTGACATTATTTCTATCATATTCCAAAGAGTAGATACTCGGTCCCGAACACTTCTAGTTTGAGCAGAAAAAACTAAGTCATCTCCCTTTGTCATTTGCTTAGGGTTTTACATTATTCAATGTTTATTGTTTATGTATTATTGTACTTTATTTCCTATATATCATTAGTTACTGTAAGTTACTCGAAATAAAGGTTTAATTTAATTTAGATTAAATCATCCCTCGGGTTATTGTTTACAACTTTCATTTTTAGATTTAACACCATGTAAATAAGTCGAAAGGGCTTTAAAGGTTTTACTTTAAATTCTAAGAAATTTTTCATCATTTCAAGTTCTAAGATGACTCCTTGTCATTCATGTTGTTATTCTAAATTGATTGTAAAAATTCCCATTTCTAAATAATTAAGCACTTAGCAAGGGGACTTGTTTTGTATTTTGTAATTATTAGTTTCACGCATGCAACTCAACCCCCAAGTCCCACAGTCTCTCTTGGAGGGTTTTGAGGCCCTTTGCGTCTTGGAAAACTCCCAAAAAAATTTATATCAATTCCCACACACAATTCGGGACCCCAAGCTCCACATTTTGTCCCTTTACGATCTCTCGTGCCTTGGCATCATCCTTACACCTTTACATGTTGATACGAGCATGAACCTTCACCTCGACTCCCCGCCCTTGATTTTGAGGCCCTCATCCCCACTCCAATCCACGAGTTGACAAGTGTTGGAATAAAATTTTCCACGGTGCTCAAAGATCCGAAACCCCACATCAATCAAATAATTCCGGTGGAACAAGCTCACGGATCAAAACAAGTCAACGAGAATTATTCACTAACCACCAAGAGGGTGACACATGTTGAAATTCTAAGCGTGCAATATGCTAAGTCAAAAATTCATAGGAATGTGGTGGAATAAGTGGATGACTTATGGTGTGGATCGAGCGATTCAATGAGGACACGTGAAGGCATTCGATAAAAATTAAGGTAGATGTTCCCAATGGACGTGAGGTTTGTGAAATCAATCATGATTGATAAAAGCTGTCGGAGTTCACAAGGGTTTAAAATGAAAAAGTGTTCTACATGTAATGTGAAAATAGACCCCAGACCCCCAACTCAACCAATAAGATACTAACATGTGGTGAATGTTAAATCAATGCACATGTAGGTAGAGGAAATCACAATGGCCAACTAGAAGCCACCACATGTCACACTCTCATGCAATGTGACACGAAAAACTTTAAATTGCCATAAATTCATCCACATAACTCCAAATCATGAAAACTCATTACCCTTGGAAATATCTCCTTGAGCCCTTCAATTTGTAATCAAGAAAATCATATTTTGGAGGGATTTGATGGTGAAATAGGGAAAATATGGTTTGGGCATTAAAGCTGAAATTGTAGAACGCTCAACCACCACGAGTTAATGAGGTATGGTGTTCCTTCATAAGCGAGTGACATCAAGAAGTGATCTTGCAAGGGGACTCATGATGGTTTTAAAACTACATATTGTTGGTGGTTGAAGGCAAAAATTTGAGTTTCCCTTTCATTTCCCTCTTTTCTATCTCCCATTCTTTTATTTAATGTAAAATGGTCCCCATTTTTAAAGGTTAGAACCTCTCTAAATGCAAGTGTTGCAGATTTGTTTTGGATTATAGGCCTTAGATTTGAACTTTTTGGTAACCAAATCTACACCACCTTGTGAGCCAAACAGCATTTATAATCTGAGTTAGATGCTTAGAGAAAGATTTGGAGATTTAGTCATTTGTATCCAAGTACATATCGTGAGTCTTTGATACTTAGCTTGGGAGAGATTGGATTGCACTCACAAAGGGGATGACCTTCCCTCCTACTTTAGGTTCGCCTTTAACCAGGGTGAGAGGACCCATTTTATAACTGTAATTGTGAGAAAGGTGGATGAAATTGCTAGTCTCTAAGCTTTCTCTTGGAAATATGAAGGATAGTCCTAAATAGACATGGTCAATGCAAGCATCATTTAACTCTCACGAGTTGTCACACTAAATAATGCAGATGTCTTTCAAAAATAGGACTCAAGTCACTCTATACAATGTAAATCTTATCTTGCTTCTACATATTTATGGAAAGGAGGGTAGAAATGGAAAAGTCCCTTTACAAATGGTTATAAACAGGGAAAACATGGGTAATTCAAAAGGATTTAACAGTTGTAGGTTGTAATTTTTGTGTATGAATGGGAGATTAAAGTAGGATAAAGTTGATTATACAAGTTTCTCAAGAAAACCTTACAAATGTTTGGAAATTTCCATCAAGGCAAGAGGAACACCTCACACAACCAATAACATCCCTTTAACCAGAAGGTATGCACTCATGGAATCCCAAGAGTACAAGATTTCACACAACCTTTGAGAATTTAAACACAAAATCTCATACTAAACTCTCAATAAAATACTAATAATTCTTGTTCAACTACGCTCAAGATACACTCAAAAGATTCTTTGAGATATTTTCAACCAAATAGAGGCAATATGAATTTAAAACTATTTATCACACCACAGAAAGAAATATCTATCTACAGTGCAATTGCGTTTCCAAAATTCCACTAATTAAGATAAGATCTAGTGTAGTTCAAAGAAACTATCAACATAAGATTGCAATAAGGAAGGCAAATAGTTGATTCAAAGTATTTTACCCTAAGAACAAGGACAACATTATTCAGAGAAAACACACTAGTTAATTTTAAGAAATTCAAATTTCTCAACAAGGGGCCATAAATCCTATGGCCTCAATTCTTTCCAATGATTATACACTTGTAATCATCTTGGCATGAGAAGGTTTGGACAAAATAAAATAACTCACAGGTCTCTCGGTTTGATTCAGGTTCTTCAAGAAAAGTACAATCAATTTTACTCTGTTTTCTTAAAAGATTTAGAAAAGTTTAAGCCCCCTTTGATGTAAGAACATTCCTCTCATCTATATACAATTCTCTCTCTCTCTCTCTCTCTCTCTCTCTCTCTCTCTCTCTCTTACCTTTTCCTTTTTTCCCCATAAAAATGTGAATCTTCAAAATAAGATTCCTCTTTTGGCGCACAATCTTATCTTCTTTTTGGCGCACAATCTTAGCTTTATCTTTATTATAAATTTCCATCATTTCTCCTAAAAATTTACATATTTTCTTCTGAGTGTGAATAATCTTGGTGCATTTCTGTCTACAACATGACAGGAATGACATTAGCATCCAGCTTAAAGGAGGTCTCCTCTGAAGCTTTGAATCAAATCTTCGACTTGACAGGGCTCTATGAGGCATTTATAAGGATGTTATTTGATATTGCAAACCCGGAGGACTATAATAGGCCACCTTGCATTGCCCAATCTATCTGTGTGGATTTAATTCAAAGGATCATTAGAATCAGTCATGTCTTTTCTGACTTCTAAATGATGTACTTTCACCTTTTCAGGTGGGAGCATCAGAAGACTCCTAAGGTATTGAATAAATTCTAGCTCAAGATCAGGCCATCGTGAAAGGTGCAATTGACAACATATGCCCTTTCATTTGCAATGAATAGTTCACTACAAGGAGATTCCTTCATAATCTTATGAGCTTGGGGAAGGGGTTTGTATAGACATTATTCCCACTCTTTTTCGCAAGGTGAATGAATTGGAACAATGTGTTTCTTCTTTGGAGAAAAGGCCCATAGAATCTCCACCTTCTCAACCTCTTGAAGTGTCACCATCTGTTATGTAGAAATACAAGGGTGAATCTAGATCTAAAGCTCCTACTCAACCAAATTTAAAGACCGGTGTACTTACACTTCCGGCCATGTCTTTTTTTCTTGCCCGACCCTCATGTCATAAAGCAAAAGGGAGGAAAGCATTTCCCACATGTGGTTTGGATCTCCTAAATTGGGTCTCTTCTTACCAGAAGAAGATGGAATTGATGAGTATCTTGGATGGCCCTAGGATGAATATTGAGGAACTCATGGCTATGGGGATGTCTCGTACCTTGGCAGGGAAGTTTTTTTGCACAGATGGTTGTTGGGTCAGAGGAGTTTGTTCAAGGAAAAACAAGCTTTTGGACAAAATTCCTCCTTTCAGTGAGGATTTTATGGTAGTGGAAGATAATTAGGTGTTCTTTTCTCTAGTTTCCTTTTTATGTAGTTCACAAGAATGTATGTAAATTTTTCCATGGGTTAGGGCCCCTATAGAACCCCATTTTTCTTTTTCATCAATACAAAAATTTAAATTGTTACATTAATCCACATGCTTCATAATAGATTTAGAATTATATTAAAGCAACATAAAAGTCTATTGTATTGTATCATATTACATTCATGCTTGAAATTAACAATTCAAATTAATGTTCAACTATTATAAAACAAGAGTATCAATTATGAAAAGATGAGATTTTGTTAAGAAAGTTAAGAAAAACAAGCCTAAGCTTGTTCACTGGTTAATATGGTCACATCTTCATCTTTGTCACCTTCTTCTTCATCTGGTTGTCTTTCTTTGTATGCATCATATCTTTGGAACAATTGTATCATCTCTTCTTCATCAAGTCCCATGTGATATTTGAATATCAGGTTATGCCTATTTAGTACATCAATACATTTGGCCATTCTTTGCTTATATTCTCTCAATTTTTAGTTAGCTCAAGAATCTTGTTTTCCACAAAGATGAGCCTTTTGATAACCTCATAAGAGCAAAGTGTTCCTCCTTGATGTACTTGTCAAAAGATTGAATCAAGGTATCAACTTCCATATCCCCATAAGTAGATTTATGCTTATCAAATACCATCTATTCTACTATGCTATCTATGGTATCAATACTCTTTCCTACCCATTCCTTCTCAATTTCCAACTTTTCTTTAACTTGATTTATAACTTCTACCCTAATTTTGGCTAGATATTCCATTACATATTGACTCCCTTTTTCTTCATGTAGAAATATTCCCTCCCTTTCTACCAAATATTCATCAAGTTAGTTTATTGCATCAAGTTTGGGAAAGATCCCCTCCCAATAATACAATTCACTTTCACACTGCTCATTGATTTCATTAATGTCACTGAGTGTTTTGGTAAATTTTTCATACCTTTTATTGTCTTCTCAATGATCGTTATGCCTTTCGAGACAATTCCTCTACCCATTTATCCATTGCTTCATCTTTCTTATTATTCTTTTCTACTTTATCTAGCATTTGAGGGGTACTTGGTGGTGACAACTTCTTGATTTCCTTCTACATTCCCTACTAATTTTTGCAAGCATGAAGTCAATGTTTTTATCTGCTCTTTCAGCTATTTTTTAGATATTTTATCTTCATCAACCTTTTTTAGCAGGCCTTCAACTACCACTGTGACTTCTTGCTTCAATGATTCCCTGGTAGGCCTCCCAATTGGATGTGTTTGATATCATAATCACTTACTTGTAATATCATCCTTTGATTTTCCTTGGTGAGGAGTTGTAATTTCCAAGGTCCTAAATCCATGTTGGTCTATATGTGTTTTAGTAAGAATATTTGCTTTCTTTAAATCTTTTTGGGTTTCAAAATGCAATGTTGGTGATATCTAAAACTTCCTTTTGAATAACTTCCTTCTCCCTTTCTTGAAGAATTCCTCCTAACCATCTAGTCATAGGGGAATTCCCCTTCTTTTCTTCTTATGGTGTGAGGTGTGGAGTCTCAGAATACACCACTAATTCTTTTGATGTTTCTTCCACTCTTACCATTTGCTTTTCACTTTCCAATGTTATTGTCTCTAACTACCCTTTGTCTTGGTTCTAAATTTGAGACTGAGTGATATCTTATGACCCTTTGTCAGTCACTAATTTTTCATCTTGACCTTTACTCTTTGCAGAAACTACAGGTTCATTTAATGCTTCCTTTGGATTTTCAACAAGAGTAACTTGATTGTACTTGTATCTAAGTTCTCTATTGAAGTAGCTATGACATTTATAGCCTCCTAAAGAATATATTTATTTGGACTTGGAGCCTTAAATGGATCCTTGTCTTTTGAAATGTCTTCACCCCCTATAAGTGGTTGTTTGGTGGATAAGTCTTCTTGGAGCTGCTCTTCAACCACCTTATGCTTTTTTAGTGAGACTCAAGGTTTGATTCCTGATTTTTACTTGTACTTTCTTCAAGATTGATCTTAATAGGTTTGTTTACTTCTTTTTAAATCTTAGTCATAGTTTCTTTTGTGACATTTTTTCCTTGAAAACCTCACCCTCCTTGACTACCTCTAAATCCTTGGGTGGTTGGTCTTCAGTATAGACAACACCTAATACAGGTGTTTCATTCAAAATTGTTTGAGTCATTGTTTCAACATCCATAACAGAGGTTGTGCCTTTGATTTGAAAACTTTGAGGTTGAGCCCCCAATATTGCACTTGATGTTTGATCAAGATCTTGAATATGTATTTCTTGTTTGGGGACACTTACACCCTCAGTTGTATAAGTTTCAATTTTCACATCAACCATTTCAAGTTCAAGAGTCTCCTTGAGTAATTCCAAATCAATTCCCTCAATAACCTTTTTTATTATTTCTCAAGTTGTTCAACCACTGGTTTATTTTGCATTTGTTCTTTCACAACATCATCTAATTGACTAGACACAGGAGCACTACCAACTATTCCTAGAACAATTTCAGTGGGGGATAAAGATGAAATTACACTTGATGGTGGTGTAACTGGAGTAGAGTGAATACTTTCATGAGTTTGAAATGGCATTATCTAGTGAGCTAATGAAGTAACCACTTTATTTTGAGCTTCAGTTAGAACAGGAGGGTCAATTACTTCAAGATATTTTCTTTTGTGTTTCCTTGCACTATGCCCACCTATATCCCTTTCCAAAGGCAATACCAATTTAGTCCTTTTTGCATCTCTTTCAAAACATTTAATTTTAGGGCCTTTCCTCTCCTTAGCATTTTTTACTGTGGATGTTAAATCAGCACCTGGAAGGAATCCTCTCATCTTCTTAGGTGCACTAGATGACCTGGTAATACCTCTAAGTGAATTTTTTGTGTAGTCAATCCTTTCCCCTTTTCTTGGATTGGAACTACTTCAGTGATGGGGGCATCTTACATAGCCTTCAAGAGTATTCCCTCAGCCTTTTGGATCAAGACAATTTTTAAAGTTCCAGTCTTACTTGTTGTTGATGTCCACTCATCAATAATCTCAGTGGTAGGATTCTTACTAGGTAACTGAGGAGCTTGTCCATTCAAGGGATCTATCTTGTCTACTCCTTCCTTCAGTGGAGGGATATCTTCCTCCAAAAATTTCAATTCTCAGAAATCCTTTAATACCTTTTTATTTTGTAGAGATAAGTCTAGACCCTTTCCATTCAACCAAGTCAATGTTCTCCTTATTACATTGGAAATTCTTATATGAGGGTCATCTAATTCTGTCTCTTTCTAATCTATAGAACTAATTGATTTTGACTCAATATTTTGGTCATGGTAATATTTCCCCACCACATCTTTATCATCTATAATTCCTTGGGGAACTACAACAATCTTGAAATCAATAATTTACCTTAAGGTCATTCTAGAATAGTCTCTCAATTTGACTTCTTCTTCATCTATACAATTCATCCAGTAATCCTCGAAATGAGGCTCATGCTCTCTTGTACTAATAACCCACCAAATGTCATAATTAATTCTTGGTGTGAACTTATCCATTTGAAACCTCTCCATTTCTTCTTCCATCAATCTGGCTTTTACTATGGTTTGGCATGAATATCTGCCAATTTGGAGAGGGAATTTGATGTTTGTTTTGTGCCTTCTTGCAATATTTTTGTGTACAAGGGCCAATTGTCTTGACAGTTCCATTAAATCCCACTTATCATTCACATATCTAGGTAACTTACAAGGTTGTCCTTCAAATCCACTTACCCTAAAATATGTGAAGAATCTGTATTGTATAAAAATGTAACCATACTCCAAAATTGTTGCCCTAGCACTAACAGATAATCTGTATTGTTCCCAGAGACCTCATCTTGTGAATTTTAGATTTCCTTTTAATCCCAATTTAAGTATTGAGAATCAATAAGTCAAAGCAAGTACTTACCCATTTCTCTACGAAATCTACAAAATTCTCCTTTGCACTCATACTTTTTAGTTCCTTAGCTCAATTCAACCACTTCTTAGTCAATTTTTCCTTACTCCTTTATGAATTAGCATTGCTAGGGCATCCAACTCTCTCACATGCAAGGGTAACAACTCAAAACATTTGAGAACTTCATAAAAATCTGCCTGGATTTGTGCAAAAATGCATTAATGGAGGTAGCCATAAATGTGCCACATCTTGGTCATCCAACTTGCTTCCTTCATTTGAATGTGGACGCCCGCATTGTTCGATCGGTGCTTTGTGGGATCGGGGAGTATTTTTGTATTTTGCATTACGTTTCAAACAAGTGCAAGTTTGTAAATTTGACCCAAAACCCCGCCTCTTGACTTTTGTTGAGAAGCTAACATGTGTCCTTATTTAAAGAGTGACGAGTCACGGGATTTATTGCACTTTTGTTTGTTTTCTCGAGTGGGTGCAAAACTACATGAGCATCGACCTATTGACTTTATTTGAAGCATTGACACATTTCCTCTATCGAGCTTCGGAGATGCATTCACACTTTGCATTATATTGGGCCTTTGGTGCAAAAGTGCACCGATAATCCATTTCCCCACTCCAATCATATTTAAACATGTGTTCCTTTCACTAAGCGGGGTTTTCTTTGCACTTTACATTTGTAACTCGAATATTCCTTAGAATATTCCATCGGGTTTCGGAGTTTGACTTGCACTCTACAGTCCTTAAGAAATTTGTGTAATTGTGTAAACATAACCCATCACAGTGCCACCAATTATATCATGCCACATATCTTTGGGTGTTGGAGAAGAATATGCAATTTGCAATGAAGATCTAAGGGATGATATACATGAGGGATTTACATGGTTAAACATGATCAATCATCAATTTTTTCACATGGATCACTCAGGGACGACATGGTTATCACATTCCTTGACCGAAAAAGAGGATTTACATTAGATTCATGACTCAAACACGGGACTTCATTTGTATTCAACATGATTTCATTCTTCAAGCATATGTGTTTTCAATTCTAACAAACCAGACATAGAAAATTTTGAAGGCACATTCAGGATAGAAGGGTGAGATAAAAATGAGCACTAATGAGAACTTTTGTAATGTGTTTTTATCTTCTCCATGCAACATATTGGACTATGCATCCCTTTACTATAGTAAAACTTCATGTTTTGTGGTTATTCTCTACCCTAGCTTGTGTTTTGTTGAATTTTATTGCCTCTTCATTCATTATAGGTATCCTTTGTATGTTTATCCTCTTTACAGGTTTATTTTTATTGTGCTTTACATGGAAATAGAAGGTTAAGTGTTTTTTGGATTGTGGCACTCGTGTCTCCGCCCTCTCCTTCATTTTCCTCCCATTTTCCCTCATTTGAGAGTTTTTTTCCCCCTTCTCTTAGTGTAATCACCTTGGTTAGATTAGGATTTTCCCTTTCATGCATCTCCTTCTAACTATGGTCCCTTGGATTGTTAGTTTAGGATTAGATAGGTGTTTTTCTGTAGTAGGAGTAGTTTTAGCATTAGGAATAGGTAGAGAAAGACGACCTTCTTGAAGTTTTGTCTTAAGAGAAAGTCCCATAACTTGGAGATAGTCTCATGTTGCCTCAAAGCCTTGAATTTTCATGACTAAGTGATATAATATAAATGGAATTAAATCCAATTTCATAGTAACTAATGTAATGAATGATATACAAATGATAAACTACAATAAATAGACAAGCAAACTAGAAAGAAATAGTATAAAACCCTAAGCAAATGAGATAGAAAATGATGTATTTGGTTTCAAGTGATCGGGTAGTCATATGGACTAAGGAATTATTGAAATAGAATGAGAAGAGTGTCGGTAGGTATCACTTTGGAGGTTAGAACCCATGATTGTTCCAGATAGAAGTTCCCACAAGAAGATGGGAGCACTCAGGCACTAGTGACTGGATCTAAGTGCTAGTTTCCACCTAGATACATAGGACTATATAAAGGACTTATAAATTTGAATGGTCAACCAAATATCCATTCATTAAACACTGTTGAACTTGAAAATAGTACTAATACTCCTATATAATGTAGATGTACTATACGTAGTTAGAAACTAGAAAAAGACCACAAAATGAAATTGAAGTTGGACACAATAGAGAAGCATTGTAGAAAGGTATATGAATCTAAAAAGAAAGATGATAGAATAGTTATAAAAACAACTAGATGGAAAATTGAGGAAGATTGGTAGCATCCAGTATGCATTTGATTGCATTTACAAATTTTATAATTGTTTAGATATTGATTACATTTATCTAATTTAAATATTTTCATGGATAGGTACAATGGCTTCTCTGAACAATCAAAAAAAGGTATAAAAACAAAAATAAAAGGTAGCATAGAAAAAAATTCAGCCCCACAAAAAAATGAAGACCCAAGTTGCTTCCATTGGAAATATTAACATGGGTACTAGTAAGTTATAACAGATTATCATAACCTTTTTCCTCTTTTTTTCGAGTTCAATTTAATTCTTTTAATATCTTTGTAATATTCAAAACATTTTTTTTTTTGAAAACAAAAACCCCTTCTGTTAATTTTATTCAGAATGAAATAGTAAACCAAAACATAAACCCTGAGGAAATAATTATTTCAATAGACAGCAGTAAATTTTAGGGGTGAATATTCATGAAAAGGTGAATATAAGGAATTTTGAATTTTGAATTTGGAAAATTTTGTACTGCCACACGGTAGCGCATTCGCCAAAATTTTATGGGGCCTAAAAATTTTGAATATAATTTCACCTTCATGTTTCCACCAAGGGCTGACTGATGTTAGTATATTCGCCTTCATGTTATAACATTCTAATATATATATGATTAATTCACCATAGTATAGTCATATTATTTACATTATAAGCATGTGAAAAATCTGAAAGTATAAGAGCAAAAGTGAAGGATTCATGAAAAAGTGAAAGACTCAAGAGGTAAGTGAAAAAGAGAACTCTGTCTATAGACTGGCAAGTTTATTTTGTGTTGACGAATGGTAATAGTTATTTGTGTTACCACTCGACAATAAATTCTACGATGATGGACAACAAGACAAATGTGAAATTGTTGCATTTGGCAACATGTATAAGTGTTACATGCTAGTAAAAAATATATGTGTTATCGAACGGTAACACATATATGTGTTACTGAACGGTAACACATATATGTGTTATCGACCAGTAACAGATATATGTGTTACCACTGTAATGAATATATGTGTTGTCAACCGGTAAAAGTTAACTATGTTACCAACTAGTAGCAATATTTCCTACAACCATCATGCATATTGATTTTTCACTCGAGTACTCGGTTGTGTTGTCGTCTGTCATTCTTAAGTTGTGTTGCCTTGCGTTTGGATAAAGTTTTGTTGTCATTGGTATTTGAAAGTTCTATGTTTTTGTCACATGTGCAGACTTCAAAATCATCCATTCGATGGCCCTTGTTACAAATGAGAAAAGAACTCAAGGAAAAAGAAAATGCAATATGGAAATTTCAAAATATTTTAGTCAGCCAACAATAACCCCAGTGGCAAGAGGTAAGCAAACCAATTTCTACTATGATAATGTTACTTTATTTTTTTATTTACTTAGGGAAGCTGTAAGCAAACCAATTTCTCTCAAATGTAGAAAACCCTAGCAGTGACCTTACTCCAGATGAAATTTCCAATCACCAGAGTAATTCAATTCAAATTGACAATACTGATAATCCCATTTCCCATCCAAATCAAACTTCTAATAAACATTCTAGAAACTCACATCAAAAACGTAAGAGTGGGAAGTGGACTATAGGAAGGACTTATAAATTTGAATGGTCAACCAAATATCCATTCATTGAACCTGTTGAACCTGAAAATATTATTGATACTCCTACAGAATGTAGATGTACTATCTGTAGTTGGAAACTAGGTAGAGACCACAAAATTCAATTGAAGTTGGACACAATAGAGAAGCATTGTGGGAAGGTATACGAGTCTAAAAAATCAAGATGATGGAATAGTTATAAAAATAACTAGATGGAAAAACGAGGAATATTTTTTCATATGAGATATGCTCCAGAATATCATAATCATCATAAACATCTTCAAGACCTAGTTGAGAAAGGTGGAATAATAAAGACTATATTTGAAAAATCTACTGACGTAAGTCTTCAGGAAAAACTCATTCAATTCGTGAAACCAGTATTTCACATTTTAAAAAGGATAGACCAATTTCATATCTCATTGATTATAAGATATTATTTCAATCTAATGGATTTCCAATTATTCCAACAACACACTAGTCAGATACTAGTGCATGGGAGATGGAAAAGTGTATGGGAGAAATTGAAATCACTAATTTGAGAGAGAATTTAAAAATTTTAAATTTAATCACTTTATCAATTGATGAGGTCACAACAGTAGACAATACATCTTGGGTGTGCATGCATGTCTACACTTTTAGTTTTAGTAACCATTTCAGGGAAAATCATCTACTAGATATGCACAAAATGATGGAGAACTACAATGTTGAGAACATATGCAAACTTGTTATTAAAATTTTGAAGGAAATAGTTAGTATGGATGATCATTCAATATCTGCAAAGCTGATTTGTGTAGGATTTAATGGTGCATCTTTCATGCAAGGTCACAAAAATGGACTTTGCATTCATCTGCAAACAAGTGTAGCCCCTTACATGATACCTATTCACTATATGGCTCACCGAATGAATTAAATCATATATAGGACCAAAAACTACTCATATCACGTCAAAAAATTTTACATATACAATGTCTTATCAATATAAGTATATTGTTGACCTAATGAGAAATGGGAGTTGTCACTCTATTATGGACAAAGATATATCAGAGTAACATTTTGAGAGAAAATATAAGTGAATACTTCAAACTATATGAACTCATACAGACATGATTCTTGGGTCTGTTGAAGATGAAATGGTATTTAGTGCACTTACATTTGTGAAATCAAAACTTCACAACAGATTGGACAATAATTTGGAAACTTGTTTGAGAATCTATGTTTCAAGATATAGGGTGGACACATTTTTATATGAAATAACACTAGCTACATGGACATCTCTTGCAGAGCGTGGAGTTGTTTATCAGATAGAAAACAATGAAGTCTCTAATAATGGTGAAATTGACATGGACTTTGCTAGACAAGAAACTACACCAGATATAAGAAGTGATGAAGGAACACCCAAGATAGGGTTTTTTCATCTACCAGACAGTTGATTGTATTCATTTTCTGAAATATAAATTATTACTCGATATTTTTTCATTTGCATATATTGTGCATATAATGTTTGGAAAAAAATTAATCCCTTCTATATTTTTATAATGTTTTAAATAATTGTAATGGTGGTACAAAGTTCATATTTGTGCGATATGCAAACTGGAAGTCTGGATGATGTAATAAAATTAAATTTCGTAAAAATATTATAATCCAATATCACTATCACAATTCCACAAGCACAATTGTTTGTAAAAATATTATAATCCATATATGATATATAACATCGTGATTATTAGGAATAATCAAAAACATATTTGAAACTAAATTCCAGAATCCATGTGTATTATTCATCAACTATTTCACATAAAGATAATAAACCATTTCACATGAGATCTCATAATAAAAAGATCAACAATTTCACATAAAGATAATGTTTTCAAATTGCATTTGTCACAGTCAAATACTGAATACATCAATAGTAACATAGATAAAAGTTTTAATTGAAGTTAATTGGACCCTTGTCCTTGAACAGATTGAACAACAGCTACAACATTTGAACTATCTTGGATTACACCAGACTCTACTAATTCTTTTGTAGTAGCATTAATATTTTCTAAATTTTCTCTATCTTCATGAGCTACATCTCCTGTTGAAAGGATAGAAGGATCCTCATCATTTTTTTCTTCAGAAGAATTTCTGGATCCATTTTATGCTCCTTGATAATCCTCCACAAAGTATTGTTCTACTTTTTTAACAGAACAAGTTTTTCTTTAAAACCAATAGCCCCACGGACACTCTCTCTCACTTTTTAAGGTGTTCATTTAACACCTACACCTCTGTCTTCAAAGTCTGGTATTTTGTTGTAGTTAAAAAATCTAATAATTAGTATTTAGAATAAGATAAAGGATAACTATATATTTATCTATCAATCTACAAAAAAATAGAACTTACCATGGCCAAGTCTTTCTCTACATTAGCAATAGTGATAAGGTTTTTTTCACGATTCCACTTGTTGTAGTAAGAGGCGTGCCTCGGCATTCAAATTATCCAATCTATTCAACATTATTTTCAAAACTTCATCCCTGTTGTAAACATTATCGGATTGCACTTACTTTTTTTCTTGAGAATAACATCAATCGTCACCGATCAATTTTTAACCAATGAAAAAAATCCCTGTTTTCAAAATTATGATATCTATCATTGATTTCTTTATCATTTCTTTTCTCTGATCTCCCACATCTTCAACTCCTTAATTTTAGGAATAATATTTTCCATGACAAGGGTTGTAGCATTTTCTAACACAAGGATGTCAAGTGAAAACCTATTCTTTACATCATCATCCATTTTTTTCCTAGTTTGGGAAGGAGGATCGAAGATCCTACTAGTTGTGCCACTTTCTTACGAACAGTTACATTGGATCCTCGGTATGCCTCAATGACCATGATACGAACTGTCAAAAAAGTTGTGAAACCCAAGATACTCCTCATCCATTTCTATATTATTTAAAACAGAAGTGCCTCTGGAACTCGACACGCCACCAATTGAAAATTTAGGGAACTCGGATGTCATGAAATTCTTAGTTACTCTAGTCATTCCGGGGTTGGGAGCACAAGCCTTTTTCCCCTACCATAATCAAGTAACGGAGGTGGAAGGGAAGGCCAGGACTAATGTACTTCGTGTGTGCTTAGATGGATTCATAGTAGAGAAGGTGGTGAAGTAGGATGGCCGAGGGATCAATTTCAAATTGCAAAAGATCTATGAGCAACAATACTTTAACAATATCATATTCAATAAATAGTATGTTGAAAATTTAAAATTAAGAAGACAAACAAGTGAACAATAAGAACTTAAAATTAATAAGATTTAAATCAATAGAGATTTCTTACCCTATGAATTTTGTCTATAATCAAAAGAGGCGTGGATGTGGCACTTGGTGTTGGTGCAAGGGTCCGGGTTGTGGTGGCATCGGCTCGGTAAATCCTGAATTTAAAGAAAACCAATTAAAAAGAATGATAAATTCATAAGAGAAATTCAAAAGACTAATATAAATAAATTTTAAGCCATATTAGTATTTATTGGTTGCTTTGTACCAGAACTTGAAGGTCTTGGGAAATGATATAGTGGCGGTGCAAATTTATACTATTCTTATTCTTTCTCGGTGTATGTATTTCATGTCTACACCGCCACCAAGTATGAGCAGACACTCTCGGAGTCGTTGATGCGAATATGCCGGAAAAGGATGTAAATTAGGATAATGAAATTATAAATACATCATTGTCAAGAATTGAAATGATTGTGTAGTATGTAAAACTCAAAACCTAGATTTTCCTCTGGATTAGAAGTAGAGCGCATTCTCTCCTTGCTCCAGGACTGGATAGAGCGGGAGGAATCCAAGGACCATGCATCCATTTTTCTAGTCTTGCCTTTATAGCCAAAGAGTCATCGGACATCAGGCCCAGTAGGGTTATGCAAGCAAACTTTCACATGATAAAGTTCTAATGTTTTGCTTGCTTTTACTTGTTCATAACAGAATTATAGATTAAATATTTATAATAATTAATTTAACAATGTGAATGAATTTTTTTAAAGGAATCAAGATTAAATGCTTTTAAAACAAAATACTCACCAACTGTTTGTCTAGAGGAATAACATGTTTATCCATCTTCTCGTGAAGATCAGTTGGAATAGCTATGGATTTGAGTCCATAAAAACCCTCAAATAAAAAGCAAGAACATAACAAGAAGAACAAATAACTACAAAGTAGGATTCAGTTTGGATTTTTCAAGTTTAGAATGAATCTTTGATGCAAGATATGAGCACCAATCGAATCTAACGCTAGCAAGGGTTTGAATAAGGTAGTGCATTTCCCACTAAGGAATGTCATTGTATCTTCCCTATAGAATGATACAGGATTGTAAAAATCACACCATTGCTAAGAGAAAGGGGTCTTTGATAGACTGAGATTTGATGCCTCTTTTGGCTAGAGTATTAACATCAACCTCAACAAAGAGATTGTAGTGAGACTCTAAAATTTTATTTTGATCATTAAAAAGAGAGGCTTTGGTGGTTGCAGCAATGCGTTTTCATGGGCGGGCACATTAGACGATAAATATCTTCAGGTGTTATTTTGATGTGAAATAGGTGGGATAGTATTTGAACTGTGAAAGTGTCATCTAAAGTATTATACACTTATATTAAATTATTTAATAATTTGTGGTATGTCTGATCTTTGGGGCATGTAAATAATTCCATAGAAGCTTGACTTAGGAATCCAATCGGATTGACTGGTTATTTCAGGATTTTCGAGAAG
Organism: Taxus wallichiana var. yunnanensis; assembly: GCA_018340775.1. NCBI lineage: Eukaryota > Viridiplantae > Streptophyta > Pinopsida > Cupressales > Taxaceae > Taxus > Taxus wallichiana. The sequence goes on along the minus strand of CM031244.1, from coordinate 86,911,744 downwards.
TTGTATCATTTGGGATATAAAATGTTTTGGTAATTATAGAAATTGGTTTAATGTTCTTTTTCTTGGGGCCATTATTCCTTAACGTTGATTTCTTGAAAAAATAAGAGGTTAGAAAATGGAAAATAAATATACATATATATGAGCCTTGAGGATCATAGAACAAATCGTGTGGCAGGTGGCACTGGTTACTATCTAATATTGGAAGACTGGAAGTGGACGAGAAGGCTAGAACTCTCTGAAAAATTCTATCTTGGAGAAACTTGCACGTGAAAATGGGAAAAAATGAATGGGGATGGGTATATATATAGGAAAGGAAAGTGTATTAAATGCGGGAGTGGAAGACACTTGGCATATTAAATTCTAGAACACCATACATGTTGCCATCCAGAACACAATATCTACATTACCGTCAAAGTAACACCATGTATATGTTATTGTCTGGTAACACCATGTATATGTTATATTCTTTGCATCGGTAATAGCATGTCTATGTTGTTACCGCCTAAGTAACACCATGTATATATTTTGAGTCGTCAACACCTTGACACTTGTTATTAAAGCTGTCACCATCCCGATGGTGGCAATGTTATGTTAGCGACTTGCAACACCATGGTCCATCTGCTAAACATGTGCTACCATTTGATAACACTTTATCACCACCGGTGGCATTTTGTTATCATTCAGCCTTCATCTTTATGCGTATCGCTTTGGTGACATATTGAAGTTTCATGCTTTTCGTCCGATAATAAACCCAACTTATGGTTTGTCCACCATTTTTGAAAAACGGATTCCTTTCGGTGCCATCATGAAACTCATTTTCGCATACGGTTGCCTACAGTGCAAATGGATTTTTCATCAGATTCACCACCTATTCTATAATATTTTTTGGGAGGTATTAAAAATAACCCTATCGGTAGATGAATATTTTATTAACCTAGACATGTCGAGCTAGAAGATTGTCCTGAATTCCAAATGTGTTCAATAGAAAATTGTTCAAATGAAATTATTCTAGAAAAATATGATAATGATAAAACCCTTCAAAAAATAAGTCTGTGAGAAAGAAGAAAACATCCTGGACAATTAGAAGGTCTTTTCGAGTAGATTGGGTAGCAAAATACCCATCTATTAAAATTTTACAGCCAAATAATAGTAGTGATACTCCCAAAGAATGTAGATGTACTATTTGTACTTAGAAATTGGGTAAAGAACATAGAATGCAACTTAAATTGGACACTATAGAGAAACATTGTGGAAAATTATATTACACAGTCACTGACAATGATGGAAAAATAATGAAGACTCATAGATGGAAAATTGCAAAAGAGTGCATGCATGTAAGATATAAGGAGGAGTATGACAATAAGATGAAACACACTCAAAAACTTCAGGAGAAAGGAGGAACCATAAATGTAAATTTTGGAAAAGTTGCAAATGAAAATTTGAAGGAAAAAACTTCCCATTTTCAACCATATTCTTTATTCGAAAATGGGTAGACCAATTTCAGATTTTTCATAATATAAAAAATTGTTCAAGTTCAATGGGTTTCCAAACCTTCCAAATTCACATTGGTCGAAAGCGATTGCTTGGGAGATGGCGAGATGTCTTACGATGATTAAACAAGAAGATCTGAAAGAAAATGTCAAGAATGCAAGTTTCATCTCCCTTTCAATTGATGAGGTTACAGCTGTTGAAAACACTTCTTGGGTTTGCATGCATGTATATACATTCCAAAACCACACCAAGACACCTCATCGATATCGGTTCATAAAATGTAAGAAAATTACAATGTTGAAAATCTTTCCAAATTGGTTATATCTAATTTGAAGGACATATCGGAATGGATAATTATTTTATAGCTACAAAGTTGATTTGTGTTGGTGTTGATGGTGCATCAGTGATGTAGGGTCATAGAAATGGTCTATGTGTGTGTCTCCAAACATTTGTTGCTCCTTATATGATTCATATTCATTGCATGGCTCACAGGATGAATCTTGCATATAGGATAGTAAGCACATTTGAATGTGTTGAAAAAGTTGAAGAGCTTATCTATGAACTGCATGCCTATATGTCAAGCAATTTGAAAATATTTCTAGAGTTTCAGAAGTTTTCACTTGGGGTCATAGATGGTAAGAAACTTCTTAAAGATGTTGATACTAGATGGATTTCTATGTATGAGCCTACACGTAGAGTTTTTGAGGAATATCCATCTTTAATTGGTTTCATGTATAGAACCATAGGCGAGTTTGACAGGAAAAAGAATTGCTTTCTTGCCTTGCGACTTGGAAACATTGTTAACACTTTATGGGATTCTTCCAATGTTGCATGAGATGAATTACATAACAAAGCTTGCACAAGAACGATCCATTTATATAGCAAACTTCATTAGGTTCAGGAAAAGGGTGTGTCAGACTCTAGATATGTTATATAACTCTAATGATTTATTTAAAGGACATGTATTCAGTCACTGGCAAGCTCTGACATATTTAAAGGATCCTAACAACTACTTCATATTCAATATATGTGGTCATCTTTGTATCTTTGTTAACGGGAAGGAGATTCAAATGCACACATTCAAAAAATGAGTGGATATTGTTGGATCAGAGCTTGAAGAAGTTCCTATTACACGTAATTTATATGATGTTATTATATCTAAAATAAAAAAATCAGAAAATATCACAATGTTTATCTAGTGAGATCAGAGATCGTTTTTAAAAAGGAGAGATTCTTGAGGCCATGGGAGTGGTCAATCCTAACTTTTGGAATCATGTAGGAGGCGGAGCTTCAACTGATTCATTTAAAAGACACATGGGTACTATAATTAAACATTTTGGACAATCAGTTGAATGTAATGGATTTCAAATTAATGGTGTTCTTCAAAAGGAAACTCTTGCATTGCAATCAGCTGATTTTGGCTAGGTAATGAGCGAACAATTTGAGTTACTGAGTGAGCCAACAGAGAAGGGAGCAATTACACTTCTATGGAAAAAGTTTTATCCTAGTTCCATCCTTTATGAAAGCATAAGTGAATATGTCTACTTGTATGAGCTGTGTCAAATAATGATATCGGGAACAGTTGAAGATGAAATATTTTTCAACGCATTAACATTTATAAAATCAAAATATCGTAACAAACTAGATAAAAATCTTGAGACCTACTTGAGATTGTACATTTCACGATATGATGTGGATACCTTTCCTTATGAACGGGTAATGGTTGTATGGAATTATCTTGCAAAGAGGAGAGGGATCAAGTAATACTAATATAGGGACTGCAGATAACAATGAAATTGTGACTGAAAATCGCAACAAAATATTAGATAAAAGTGTTGGGTAGCAAATTTTTCAAGATAAGTTTGTGTTTGATCTAGTTAATATTGAATAAAGAAGAATGACTATACATTTTTATTCTAGAAAGAAAATTTCATATCAGGATTCAGATTATAATTATGTATATTGTTATTTTTGTTATACGCATGTTCATTTTTAATAATATTTTCAATGTTGCAATGTGTTTACTGTTTAGATTTTTTAAATGTGAAGTGTCATACTTATTGTTTTGTTGTCTTTAAAATGAAAAAAATATAATTCCATTTATTGGAGAATTTTCAGTCTTACGCATGAATATAGTACATATAAAACACCATACATTTTTTAGTTGCCAATATTTTTAGATAATTTCAGTGTTTGTTCTTTGAAAAATAAATGCTACTTATAGTTCACTGTTCTTTCCACAAAGTATTTGAAAATGATAATAATCAATAATGTACCATGTAATAGTTATATCAAATACAATTGAGAATAACAATCACATTCAGAATCAGTTTGAATAACTTCTGCACAATATAACAAAAGTAAAAGTAAAATACCAGAATCCACATCAATTGAATTTTGAAACTTTCAATATTGTCATACAATTTGAAATAGTTTTACAAAAATATTCTACAACAACAATTATAATTTCACAATTTTTTTGCAGCTTCATCCTTGAGAAGATTCTTCTCTATGTGATTCTTTCTCCTACACACAAGAACTTTCTTTACAACACCTGATTGAACCAAATCCTTTGCAGCAACTTCAATATTTGAAAGAATCTCTTTTTCTAGATTTGCCACATCACCAAAGCAGACAGTAATGTTGGATCCTATTTTATTTGCTTCTTTAATAGTATCTCTGGATCCATTCCATTTTCCTTTATTATTCTTCTCAAGGTATTATTCTTCTTGTTTAAGATAACAAGCTTATGTTTCAATTCAACTGTTGCAGTTAAACTTTTCCTGGCACTTTGTAAATGCAAATCAAGCACACTAGCCTCATTTTTCAAATTTTCGTACTTTGACTACATTTCAAAAGAGAAAAACTATTAGTAAAATTTTAAAAAATGAAAATAATACTTGAAAATTTAGTAAGACTTACCAATGCCTTATCTCATTCCACATTTGCAATAACTACAAGGCCCTTGTCTCTCGACCACATATTGTGGTAGGCTTGTGCTTCTACATTTAAATTCTCAATTATGTTCAACATAATATCCAACACTTCATCATCATAATTATTTTCAAATTGTACAGAACCAAACATAGCCTGATTCAACAAAATATCAATATTTTTGGCTCGTTCTGATGTGAAGAATACAATATATGTCTTTGGTTGTGATTTTTATATTGTGAATTTATTTCTTTAATCATAACTTTAGCCCTAAACTCCCATAATTTTAATTGTTCAACCTCCTTTGATATAATATCAATATTGGCTTCAGTATTATTAGCCAAAAGAACACCAAGTGCAAAAGAATTTTTTTGGTCATTAGTTAAGGCAATCTTTGGTGGAGAAGGTGTGCTTGATCCATCCACTCTTATTGGAGAAGGTTGCCTTGCCCCATGAATCATATCTTGGGGATTGAAATTTCCATGGGCCTGAAGTCCGCTTTCAATCCCAAGATACTCCTCATCCAAATCAATTTCGTTCAACACTGAAACACCTCGTCCACTAGGAGCATTGCCCAATGAAAACATTAGAAAATTAGAAGCAAAATTAAGGGTGCCCCTGCTTGAAGCTAGACAAGCAAATGAAATATTCTTTCTAGGGAACTTGGTCCTCATATTTTGTGGTGGGGGTGGTGGAGGTGGCATCTGCATTTGTAGTGGACGTGGAATTGGAGGCCTTGAAACAATTAATTGTAATTTTGTAAATAATATGACGAAATTTAAAAGACAAACATAATAGCAATGAAAAATAAATAAATTCATATAATATTATAAAAATTAATTTGTTGAGAGGATTGTTGTTGAGGTGCAAATGAAGCCTATTGTTGTTGATGTGGTGGTTGTGGAGGAGTAGACTAAAAATACTAGTAGGTGTGATCTAAAATATAATTAAGAATTAAATATTTATTAGCTTGTTGAATTTTTATTTCAACAAATATCAGTAAAAATATAAAAAACAAGAGATTCAAACCTAGGGAAACAGAGTGAGGTATTGAAGATATTTCTACCTCCTGCGCTTGAGCCTGTTGATACAATCTTGTTTTTGGAGGTTTTTATAGCAAAGCAATATAAATTGCAAGAAATTTTGAAACACATACAAGTTTTAAATAATTAATTACATTTATTTTCAAACATTTTGAAACATATATACATCATAAATTAAAATACCTATGATTAATGCATGTGGTATTTTGGATGTTTGAGTTTGAGGGTTTATGGAACTCCTCATCTTTTTAGCAGAATGTGGAGGGGTGTCCTCCTCTATTTGTTGATCGTTGGAAATAGTAACAGAATCTCCTAAACCTGGTGGGAAATGACCTCTGATAGCAACTTCCCTTCGTGATGCGATAAGAATTGCTATCTTTTGTGATAATTCAACAATAAATTGTTAATTAATTTCAAATATTAATTTTAAAAGATAAATATTACAATAATAAAAATAATAATTAAAAATCATCTAATCAAAAATTAGGACTCACCTCTTTCTCTTCAACTATTAGTGTTAACGAAAAAGCCGTTATCTTTGAATGCATTGTTGTTGGAGGAGAGGTGCCACGTAAATTATAGAGAGATTCATAATATAAACCAAGAATAAAATTTGTTGAGTGATGGTAACATTATCATTCAAATGAATATTTTCCAAATCAAATCTTATCCTGGAGGATAAGAAGATACACTAGTCAAATTTCTGCCCACATAAGGTGCAAATGATATACACTAAATCCCACCATGGAATATCTCGTATATCGACCTTATAAAATAATTCTAGCCTAAAATAACTGCACCACAACCTGAAGAAATGGGTGACTGAAATCCTTGAGTTGAATCCCTCTTTTTGAAGGGTTTTGGGAAGTTGTAATTGTCAATACAACAAGGAGAAGCATTTTGTTAGTAGTGAATTTTAAACATAATCAAATTTTGTTAAATTGAAAATAATGAAAATGTAATGTTGTAAAATAGAAAATAAACTTATGAGCAATAACAGCTACAATTGCATCAATAGATAATTGAAAACTAGACTCCAAATACTTGCATTCTTCATCTGATAAAACAACATTTGTCATGATAGGATCCACATATTTGTGTGGTAGTCCTATGAGACATTCAATGTCATCATTTGATGTTCCAAATGACTCTACATGAGATGGGAGTTGATAATGAAAAGTGAAAGTGGAAGTTTTGTAGTTTATTAGAAGATTATTAAGTATTTTCTGGTCTTTTTGAAATTGGGGCATATACACTAGCCTTGTGAAACTGGCCGCTTCGATCCATTGGGAAAACGTATTAGGATCCTCTAGAAATGTGTACAGTTGAGGAAATACCAAGCTCTTGAACAAAAACTTCTTCATATTTTTTGTTGATGCAAGTTGGGCTCTTGGGCTCTCGGAAGTGTTCTTTCTTCTTGGCATTTTTTCAATCTATTATAAAATTCTTGGTTGTAGTTGTCCTTTGGCGTTCTAGATTCTTCCTTTTTGTATGTCCTTTGGCGTTCAAGTTTCATCTTTAGGGTTTTTCCTTGTATGCTCTAGCTTCTCTCTATTGTGTGGAGTGAAAATGACTACCTTCATGTATTTATAGAAAGTTTAATAGAACGGCCAAGCAAGCAACCTTTATGCCACCATCTGACAACATTAAATGTGCTACCAGCTGGCAGCATATTTAATGCTACCAATCGGTAACATGTAGAATGCTATCAATCGAAACATGCATAATGCTCTTAATGTCAGTAGCATTATCCATGTCATCATTCTCAGTAGCATGTAGAATTCTACCATCTAGTGTTATTTATTATTTCTTACGTATCATAACTTATAAGGCCCAACCATTCCCATAATCATGTTAAAAAATTTATGCCACACGAAACAACTTTTCCTACAATTTGTCATACATGCGAAAGTGGTTTTACCAATATTCACCAAATATTTTCTAAGGATTTTTTTCATAAGAACCCTTAAAATTTTCTCTCGTACCTAGCTACACATATCCACAAACCACATCAAATCTAAAAATAAAGATGCGAGAATGTGGATTCAGATGACCTCATTGATCACCCAAAGAGAAAACTTAGTAATGATCGTTGCACTACATTTTAGACTCCATGTATTTATATGTGTAAGTGTGTGTAATTATGCCCTATAATACCCTTGTGCAATTTTCACGGTGATATCAAACTAGATCTAGAATGTAGCAAATGTATAGAATGTGTAAGATGAAATAGAATAAACTTCCCCTCCTATGTTGTGTATGTAGAGTGATACATCCTTTGTACCTTGAGTGAATGTGCAAGATGGATTATTTCTAATGATCTTGTGCCTTTGGATGCAATCCTAGGTGATAATATGTAATGCTTAGTGATTGGCCCCTTATTTGAGCACACTAATTATGTATATATATATGATTCCTTTGTTTTAATTTTGTAATTAACAACTAAAAGGTCGACCCAAAGTTGCAAAAAATGACCTAAAAGTAAAAAAAGAGTAAGAAGGGACAGGAGCACCTGGGCACTTATGTCCTAAATGGGTGCTAGTGTTTGAGGTCATAAAAGATAAATCATTCAAATACTGATAGTATTGTAGGGTGTATAAGGTCAATAAAAGTATAAGAAACAAAGCAAAAGGCCCATAAGACATTTTCAATCACTAGTTTTCTTTCTCTAAGGAATCTTGTATATATTAACTTTCTCTAAGACCTAGAAATGTACCCATTTCGCATAGATTTTGTTTCTACACTCGAGTACTAGTACAATTTTGAGCTCCAACAATTTTGGCATGCCCGGTGGGACAACTTGATAAAGTTTAAATTTCATCATTAATGATTTTTAGAGTTTGAATTAGAAATTTATATCCTTTGGAGGCTTTCTTCAATACATCTAGTGAATCCAATCATCAAATCTATTGATTTCAAAAGTAGCTACATTGCCCATTTATGATAAGAATTCAAACTAGACAAAGTGCAGCAAACAAGTGAGCCTTTTGAATACTTTCGGTTGTCACTAGAAGGAGAAGAAGAAGGGGTATAACAATTCAAAAATCAGCATCCCCTCCAAGTATAACTTTTCTACTCCTCCTCTTGGTAGGCCTTTCTTGTTATCTTGTAAATTTGTGAGACCCATTCCAATCATGGCGCAACAAAGAAATTTCCCTTTATCGAGTTTTAATGGTGGTAGTCCTTTAGCTCTAAATGCCCAAAATGATATTCCATTGTCTGCACTTAAAAGCATTCCCTTCTTTACAAGAGAAAATCATACTACCCTTACTTATCATATTCAAGACATTCTCAATATGTACTCAGTGCATCTAGTCATGAAGGATAATTTTGTTGGTACAATTCTTACTTCTTCATTGAAAGGTAAAGTACTCCAATGGTACAAAATTTTGAGACCTAACTCTATTCACAATTGGGATGAAATTTTCGCATACCTTTATAATCAATTTGAAGAGAAGGTGGATCACAATCTATGTTAGAGTATTTAACAACCATCAAGAGAGCTCCCAATGAGCTTATGGCTGATTTTAATTTCATATTTCAGAAAACATGGGATAGAATTCCAATTCTCTTAAGACCAAATCCACAAGGTGTTTTCCTTTACTTCTTAATAACATTGAATTTGGTTATTGTTGTTATGATACAATCTATGGGTGTTATGCAATTACCTAATACTTATCCAATAGTCATTAGGACTGAAAATTATCTAATACAAGATGGAAAGATAGCCCCTAGATTACCCATTCCTTTATTTCCTAAATTTCCTAAAGCTACCCGGGATTCCATTTCTCCTATTCTGGGAAAAATTCCCAATTTTCTCCCTCCACATCTTATCCTCCCTAAAAACAAAAGGATGATGATGAAATTAAAGCTATGATCATAAACTTTTCAAATAAATTTATATCCTTGGAAAAATAGCAATCCCAATCTTATAGAAACTACTCAAATCCTAACCAAGTTCAATCCTCTAACCAAGGATTTAATCAAGGCTATTATACCTATAGAAATTGATATCCAAATCAAATATTTGGGAAAAATCTAAAAAATTATAGATGACAGGTCAAAATCCACATTTTCGCTTCAAATAATTACTCCTACTCAAGTATCTTCTTATTACTAGCTCAAGTAAAGTATTGGTTCCAGTATAAAACAATTTGATTCAAGAAATAGAATGGTATTTCCCATGCAATCAACCACATAATCAATATGTTTTTGTAAATTATTTCAATCAGCAAGAACCATTGATGGAAATAATCAAATATAATATGGAATAAATTCAAGAGGTCAATCCAAAGACTAATCTTATGTTTATTGGGGTTGATGACTTTTGTGCAATGAATCAAGCTATGGACAGTTCAAGTAGACCTTATACTCATGTTGATGATAATATAAGGTAAAAAAAAGAGGTTGTTGGATACTTAACCTTCATCTTCTTCTAATCAAGACAATTCTCTCCACAAGGACAAGGAAGTTAAGGCAGATTCAAATGTATATAGATTGCATGTTGTTTCTAGTAGACATATTTTGGAAAAATAAATTGCTCCCCAACAAAATATGCCTATCTCAAAGCATTGCAGTAGTTAAGGAAGGAGAATATTATACCTCAAATGCACAAATCTAGAGGCATTCCCTTTGACATCATTGAGAAAATGAAGAAAATAAATATAAATGTGGCAATGTGGGATGATCGGCTATTTCATCACAGAGAGATCTCCTACATAAAGCTCTCAAGTAGCTCCCTCAAGTTGATTCAATTATTCAAAAGACTCATGTTACTGTCAAGTTGTGCCAAGAAGAGGAAAAATAAGTAAGCAAAGTTGTGAAAACTCCACCCTTTTACATATCTTTAATTATAGGCAAACATGTTGTTTATAATTGCATGATTGACTCAGGGGCTAGTACTTTTGTGATGCCTAAGAAAATTTCTGATATCCTAAGTCTTAAGTACAACCCTATTTCTAAAGGTGTTTTTCAACTTTATGGCTCTATCATTAGCATCCTATGAGTGATAAAATATCTTGAGTTAACCCTTCATGCTTTTCCAAGTCTAACTATAACTCAAGATGTATCAATCATTGACTTTCCTCCATTGTTTTCCATTTTCCTATCAAGATATTTCATGACCCAAAGTAGGTGGATATCTATCTTGATTGGTCTCATATGCTCTTAAGGACTAGATATGGTACAAGATTTACCATACAAGTTGAGCCTATATTTTCTTATCATTTAGAACCTTATGTGTCTATTCCCATTAATGAAAATTGTACTACCTTGGATCAAGAAGTCTTCTCTAGTAATAAAGAGACAAATACTCAATTTGAGGGCATTCCTGACTTACTACTTGATGAATGTGAAATTGGGAATTATTAATTTTATCCATATCAATAGATTGGAGAGGCCATCCTCGGTATTTTCTGTCTACATGAAGAGAATGCACCCCTTCCTAGTGTTACCAAGCCAAATGATGAAGGAGAGAATTGTATTTGGCAAATGTTCTTTGACGGATCAAGAAGAAAGGTATAGAAGGAGGTGTGGTACTTGTCTCCTAGAGGTATAAAGTATTACTCGTCTTTCAAATTTCAATTTAGCTACTCTAAAAATGTAATGGAATATGAGTCTCACATCCAAAATCTCCAATGGGAAAGAAAGAAGAACATTAAAAAATTACAGACCTTTGGAGATAGTGAGTTAATTGTGAACCAAGCCAGAGGATCAAATGTAGCCAAGAATGAATTTCTCAAGGCCTACAGACACATGGTATGGGACCTCCTTGAGGATTTTTAAGCACTCAACATCTAGGCCATTCCAAGAAAAAAAAATGAGGTTACTAAAATACTTGCTACAATTGGAGAAAGGTTTGACGTTGCTGAAAACATCAAAAGGGACAAAGTGCAACCACATATCAAGGTGATAGTAAGGCCTGCTATATTAGAAAATGTCACAAATTGGAAAGTATTTGAGAATGATCAGCAGATAATCGATTTCATTCAAGAAGAGGATATTTTTTCTTCAAGAAATCGGGACAAGTTGGAGAAATAATATGGATACCAAGTGGTTCAACTCATATCAAACAAACTGCCCAAGGTCTGGTGACCTTGGAATCCATTTTCAACCCCAATGATCAATTTAGGAAATAAAAGGCTAACATAATGGTCAAAGGTGAAGATTCACAACCCATATCAGTTGGTGAAGACAAATTTCTTCAGATTGGCAAGGTAAGCACTTCACAAGAAAAACATGATTTTGTAGAACTTTGCCAAGAATTTGTTGATATATTTGCATGGAGCTATGAAGACCTTAGAGGTTTTGATCCTAGCTTAGCTCAGCACACCATTGAGTTGGATCCAACTACTAAGCCTATCAAAAAGAAATAAATACCTACCAATCCACATATAGGACCTCGATGGAGAAAGGATTTGAACAAGTTGATTGAAGCGAATATATTTTTTCCTATCAAACATTCATATTGGGTTGCCAATCTTGTTCTACTACGGAAAAAGAATGGATAAGTTAGAGTGTGTTTTTATTTGAGAGATTTAAACAAGGAATCTTTAAAGGATCATTACCCATTTCCTTTAATGGAACAAATCTTGCAAATAGTAGCAAGTTCTAAAAACTTTTCCCTCCTAGATGGATATTCTTGCTACAATCAGATCATGATAAAGGAAGAGGATCAATGCAAGGTATCCTTTACTACAAAATGGGAACCTATGATTACGGGAAAATACCATTTGGTTTATCTAACGCATGAGCAACATTCCAAAGATAGATTTCAAATTGACAAATGAGGGAAAGGACAACTTTGAAGCCATCAAACAAGAAATTATGTAGGCTCAACTCTCATAAATCTAGATTTATCGAAGGATTTTACCTTGTATACCTTTAGAGGTGTTGAAACGATATCTTTCATACTGGTGCAGTTGAATGAAGAAGGATTGGAACAACCTGTTACATATTTCATCCAAAATCTTGAGGATTATGAGGTGATACTCATTCATTGAGAAACATGTATTGGTTGTCATAATAAGTTTGAAGAAGTTTAGGAATTTGGTGTCTAACAACAAGATTCGTCTACTAGTCTCACATACTTGTGTGAAATACTTCCTCTTGAAAAAGGCTTTGAATGAGAAAAGAGTTGGATAGATAAATAGAGTGGGAGTATGATATTGATATCAAAGTAACCAAGCTATTCGAGAGGCAAAGGATTGTGTGAGCGATTGGTTTCGAGGCTAGCACATTGATCAAGAATCCATCCTCATGCTTCAAGATGATCGAGAGTAGTCAACTAATGTTTTGCATAGTCCTTGGTCGACTCATAATGTATTCAACTTTATCTAAACAGGAAAATACCCTCAAAGATTAAATAAATATTAAATAAGGTATTTCAAACTTCAGTGTATTCCCTATGTGTTTATTGATGGTTTTCTATTCAAGAAAGATGTGAATGGTGTTCTCTTAAGGTGTATCAAAGCAGATCGGATAGAGAAATTTTTCATGACTTTCATGATGGAGAAGCAAGACGTCACTTTGATCCAAGGGTAACAACTCTCGGGATCATGAAGGCTAGGTATTATTGGCCTAAACTCTTCAATAATTGTTATTCATAAGTAAAAAATGTAAGAAGTGTGCTTTATTTATGGGAAAAGAAAGGTTAGCATCTCTTCCACTCCACCCCATCTCTATAGATCAGCCATTCATGCAATGGGGATTGGACTTCATTAGAGTGATCAATCCAAATTCAAGCTTAGGACACAAGTATATCCTCATAGCCACAGACTACTTCACCAAGTGGACAGAGGTAGTTACACTAAACGAGGAAAATGAGGCTGGCATTCTAGACTTCTATGAAGGTATTGTGGCTAGATTATGTGTTCTCATTACAATCATTTTTGGCAATGCTTTGGATTTCTTTCGTACAAAGATCTTAGATTGGGCTATTAAGAAGGGCATATACTTGAGCACCTCTTCAAACTATTACCCCCGGGGTAATGGCTAGGTGGAGTCCACGAACAAAAATATTTTGAGAATCATAAGGAATTTGGATGAGAATCAAAGGACTTGGCACACAAATAGGAAATTAGCCTTTTGGGATGACAAAATTACACCCAAAATATCAACTAATAACTCTCCTTACAAATTAGTTTACAAAAAATAAGCAAGGATTCCAATATCTCTTGAATTACCAACCTTGGAACTCGTCAAAAAATTGGATTTGTTTGAATTTGAGGCCATGGAAGTTAGGTATACAGAGATCATGGAGCTAGAAGAGCTGAGAAATCAAACAGTGCAGATAATGGAAAAGGAGAAGGCTAAGATTAAGAGTAGTTTTGATAAGAAATCAAGAGCCAAAAGTTTCAAGAAGGAGACTTAGTCCGAAGTGGGATACGAGATAGGGATAAACCAGGTAGACACTCTAATTTTTACATAATATAGAGTGATCCCTACATCATTTTATCTTTGAAAGACAAACAATTATTTCTAGTTGTCAAGATTGGATGGAGAAGAATTGTAGATCCCGGTCAATGGGGTCTACCTTAAGCATTTCTACTGAAGTGAAGTTACTCCCTTATGTACATAGTAGTTTAGTTTTCAATTCCTCTAATTACTTTCAACACGTTGTCTAGTTGGTAGATTATTTTCAATTCCCTAAGTGCTTTGTAAAATGTTTTGTTGCTTTGGGAGGCATAGTTTCATTGCATAATGCTTCATGAAGGACTTCGAGGAAGATATGTTCAGAAAATATGAGATTCGAGAGTTACTGAGGTTGCAAGGGTTAGTTGTTGTCTCTCGGAGATCAAATGCAGAGTAACTAAAATCAGATTTTGGACACTTGATTGTTCATGCATTTGTCCCAACAAATCAGCTACAGGATCAAATTTACATGCATTTTAGATTAGGGTTATTATTGCCCGGTTTCATTGATTATAGGGGAAACAAGGTGAAACCATTAAGTTAAATAATTTTCCACTCTCATAAAGTTCAATTTAGAATATTTTCATGATGATAGAATAAGTCCAAGTTTCAAATCAGCTCTAAGTCAATGAAGTTTTTGGAACAGGCTCGGGGTAAAGAAAATTCAAATTTAAATTAGTTTTAAAGTCTTAGGATTGACTCCATACCCAATGGATGCATAAAGGCTCTTGGTCTAGTCTAGTGGAAGATTACCTGGAAGTCACCAAACTAATATCCAAAATTAACCCCCTCCAGAATTAATTTGGATAACTCATATAAAATGGGCTTAGTCATTTAAATAAGCATGGGACATTCAAACACCCATCAAAGGTATACACCGCCAAGTAATTCAAAATGCCCAAAGGACACATAGAAGCATCTAGTGCTTTCCATAGACAATGCATTCTACGGATCTCAAGTCCACAGAATGAAATGAGTTTCATAAGGGTGTCGAGGTTTGGGAAAGGTTGAAGGGTTAAGGGGCCATAAGGAAAAAGACCAATGGTCAAGGCAAAGACACACGTCACCATTACGAATCTCCTCAAAAATTTTGGGATTTGTGGACATAAAATCCCAGAATGAGTCACAGTGGATAATTCTATCGGGTCTAAAAAACAGCCAAATAGAGTTAAAAGGTCAAAGAACATGCAATGGATTTGGAGGTGGCCACATGGTGAGGATCCAATGGGCGAGAAAAACACGCGTCATCATTTTGATATAAAAATTCACCCAACAAGTGTCAAGTCCAGGTGATTAATCTAGTTTTCAAAGGCGTCGGTGCGGGTGGTGCAAGTCAAGGCACTATACATGGCGGCATTTCTATGGAGCCAATGATGAAGTCTACCCAGATAGAAGTTATGATGCGAAGGTGTAACCAATGAAAGGAAAACACGTTGCAAAGGAAAATTAATGCACATGTAGATAAAGGTAATCCTTGATCCCATAAAATTTTACCATGTGTCACTCTCTTGTTCATCCCAATATGTAAATTTTCAAATGGCCATATCTTCCTCCACAGAGCTCCAAACCATGCAAGATCGAGTCTCATTGGAAAGGTCTCCTCAATCCCTTAAATTTGGAATCATGTGATTCAGAAATTGATGGTATTTGATAGGTGGAAAAGAGAAAAATAGTTTGGCCATTAATGCACACAAATAGTTAGGTGACCCTTGGATCAACTAGAGCGCAACACATGTCATTGTGTGTTTAGTTTGTGCTATAATATTCAAATCGACATAGTTTACATTGTAGAGATCGGATCCATGTTATTTTGGTTTTTTGGAAAGATGTTGACATGGGCCACACTTTGGATCATTCAAAATTATATTTTGTTAGAGTTTGATAAGCGAGAAAATAGGAAATGTTAATTGGGTTGTTAATGCATAGATTCAGTTAGCTCAGCCACCCAAATTTGATCTAATTTGGCCTCCTTCCTTCATCTATAAGAAAAATAGACATGGGGAGGTGCATCTGATAGCATTGTAGGTAGATTTGTGGGCATTTAATGTTTATTATTGGTGATTAGAAGAAGAAATCCAAGTTTCCCTCTTCTCATCCTCTTCTTCTCTCCTTATTCTTCTCTAAATAGTGGATTAATTCTCATTATAAAGGGTTGGACATCCTTTTAATACTAGCACATCCTCCTCCAAGTTTTGCACTTTGTGTTGTGAGTTGTAGGCCTCATATTTATGCATATGCAGGGTGATTCTTGCCTTCTTCATCCATTGTAATGATTTGTACATACTTGAATCAATAAAATATTTGTTTTATGGGTATAAATGTGTCTAGCTTGTGTTCTATTTCATCTTCTTGCCTCTTTATTACATTTATAGGTATTTTGTGCACATTTTGTTCTCCTTGCAAGGTTTGGATCTATTGTTCTCCATGAAAATAGTTTTTAAATTAATTTTTGATCATGGTACTCATGTCTGCCCTCTCCTTTCTCATTTTTATTCCATTTTCCCTCATTTGAGAGTGTCTCTCCACCCTCTTCTTGGTGTTATCACCTCTGTTAGTGTAGGATTTCCCATTTTTATACACTTTCTTCTCTCCCTAGTCCCTTGGAATCATATAATAGGAGTAGATAGTTGCATTTCCTTCCTTAGGAGTAGTTTAGCATTAGGATTAGGTAGAGGAACCAACCTTCTCTAGAGGTTTGTCTCAAGTAGTAAGTCCCATAACTTGAGAGATGATCCCATGTTACCCAAAAAATTGATTGCTCATCCACACATACATGGCAAATTAGAGGGTGTTATTTTTGGTGATAACAATACAATTGCATTGAAAAACAAGTATTTTCCATTATGAGATCTCTATAAAAATTCAAGAGTATGTTTTCCACTAATCATATCAAGGTTCTAGTCTCACATGCTAGTGTAAGAGACTTTATTATGGGTGTAAAAATTAGTGAGAAAAAGCTGGATGGGTGACCAAAATAATGGAATATGATGTAACGCCTCTAAGCATGATCTGGAACCTATAATGGCTTCTATTATAGAAGGTGCAAACGTTGAAAGGTTATTTTTCTTAAGATGGTGTACTCTTATGACTTTGGAAATCATGTTTGTAGTAGAAAATAATTCATCTGTTGAACAGGTACATTATGTCGTGTTTTTGCTTAATTTAAATGGAGCAATCCACCTCCTTTATGCAGAATTAATTCACTTTGCTTTGAATTGAGAAATTTGGTTTCTGTTTTCATAAATTCTTCTTTCTGAACAACATTACCCTGGATCAATTCCATTGATCCAAGGTATGCTTTTAATTCATGACTTTGTGGTCATAACGACCAAGTTAGATAGATCAGGTGATCTTTGGATTCTGATTGTGCTAAGGAAAGAATGAAGTCTTTAGACCTTCGTATATTTGAATTTTGATGATAAGGTTGGTTCTTCTTTTGTTAGTAGAATGCATACTTTATTTTATCGGGAACCTATTATAACTATGTTTTAATGTTAGTGACTATAGCCTAAAGCTAAGTCTAACCTATGTCTCTACGATCTTTTGTTAATTAGAATGTTATGACTTAAACTAAAGACCTACCTATGGACCTATGTTGATTTCCTAAACTAATGTTAACCTAACTTAGGTATGGCTAACCTAAGAGGGGCCTATGGAATGACATGGTAATTTGGTTGGTCAGTGGCATCGGTTTCTAGATATTAAATGGGAGTTAATGCAGTCTTATCTCTTTTTTCAGCCAAATTTGGCAAAAGGCAGTTAGAATTTTATGATGGAAGAGTTGGCATTTCCACCAAAGTTTTAAGAGGCATGTTTTGTTTGAATTAATTCCACTCCAAATTTGGAGATGGTGGTGGCGGGAAAATAGGAAGGACTGACAGTCCTACTCTACATTTAATTTTTGGGAATTGGTGAAACCGCTTGGGAAAAGATGGAGGGTTTGGTTTTGTCGATTCATTCGGTTTCGAGTTAGAACTCTGCATGTGGTTGTTTTTGGTCTCGAACCTCCAGTTTGATTTTTGCATGCAATGTGTCAATGCATGAGATTTTCTTCCTAGCATGGCATGGAAAGGAAGAGTGGGAACTGTGAGACTATAAAGAGGTAATAGAGGAAGTTTTTGTGGGTTTTTGCATTCGAAAAGAATATTGAGGTTTTGTTTAGAGATCTTGTAAATTCGGTGAAGGCAAAGTGCTATCAGGCATGATAGGCTCTACCCATTAATTTGTTTTTATTTTACTTAAATGATTCATTAAGAGAACTTTGCTCTTGGGAATAATCTGGTTTTTGCTTGGTTGATAAGATCACTCTGCTTGTGATTTTTGTGTTGTTTATTGTGAATGCTTCTTGACTCGTTTGATAGATGGAAAGTGTGATTTGGGTTTTGATTATCTGGATGTATTAGCTGGGTTATGCATTAATCCTTTTTCTTGTGTTTAAGATCAATTCGAAGAATTGTATGCGACCTTTTTTGATCTGTTTAAATTGTGTAGGAGGCTTGGTTTGCTTTAAACTGTAGAACTTGTTTTAAAATAATCTTGTTTCCCTCTCTGTAGGAAAACTACAGATAATAAATTATTTTAAATATCTTGACTTTGAATGAATCTTTCATGATTCTTCAAGAAAGAGGACCTTTCTATGATTGTGACTCGGGTTTTGTTTTAACCTCCTGTCATAGTTGTTTATTCTAGTGATTAATAAGGAAAGATAAATTGTTGGGTTTTGCTTGGCAAGTGGTTATCGTTTCATGGACTTGTATAAGTTCTTTCGGCTATTAATAAAAGTCTACAAATGTATACTTCCACTTTTACTTAAAATTGTTCGATTGTTTTCACAAAGCTTGATTATTGGAACCCATAAGGGAAATGTTATTCAATTTTCTACTCTTTTGGGTCATTGGGTAACCTAGTGAAATTAAGGCATTTGGTGCTAAGAGGGGAAAACTCCCTTGGGTATTGGGTTACTATATTTTGGTTTTATTTTCAACTTGAACCTCTTGATAGTTCTATTGACATTGTATTGTTGTATTGTGTTAGCTTGTTTCTTGGTCTTGGGCCATTAAACCCAGTTTCGATTCTTTCAAATATTAGGCAAGGTTCCTTCGTGAAAATAGAATGAATAATCTTGTTGTTTGTGTAACGTATTATATACTTCTTTTCCCTTTATGGATCTGAGTTAGAAGGATTATGCAGACTTACCCTTCTATTAATTCTCTTCCTTTCACCTCTATGTCTATTGGGAAATGTTTACTTGTTGTATTTGCGGATATTGATGTTATCTTTACCGTCCCCTTGAATGATGAAAGGTAATGGAATGTTGGTTTTTCATCATTTCTTTCCTTTCTCCTAGGTTGTGTTCATTCAATTTGATCCCTGATTAGTTCTTTGTTTGGGGATTTTGGTATGGGACAGTAGAGACTGAACTTGTCAATATATGTTCTTGGTTACCTTATGCTCTCTTTTTATTCATGCTTAAAACTATGAGGAAGTAATCTCTTCCTCTTTCCTTTAACCTTCTTTCAGCCTTGAACTTGGTGAAAGTGTTGTCTTTCTTTGGTCTATTCGTTATGAAACTTCTGGACTGTCTTGTAAGATTGATTGCAGGTTGCGTTAGGGCAATATAGCTGAAGTTGAAAATAATTGGATGGAATATTGTGTTTGGTTGGAAATATCTTGAATAGCTCCTTGTGTTGGTAGAAAATATTTAGATGGTTAATTGAGTTGGATCTGAATGATAAACCTTACTGTCCTACTCTCTTGACTTAACTAAAGCAATGGTGTAACTTTTTGGGATTGAGTGTAGACTTATTTTCTTGCTAATAAGATCTTACCCTTTGATGAGGTATGTTTTAGTTTTCCGACTCTAACCTAAATTGGTTCCTAATTCTAAGTTTGAGTATTAGGATACTCAAATCAGAAACACATTTTAAGTTATGATGTTTTGGATCATCCTAAACTTATTATTATGCTTTTAATTTGATTATTGGCATCTCTGACTTAGGATGAATCTAGGATAATGAAATATTGGATGGAAAGTTGTGTTTGCAAATGATCTATTACTGAGATATGCCTAAAATATAGTTTAGGTAGATACCTTCTTCTGTTAAATAGGTTTAACTAAGAAGGGAAACATGTAAAGTAATGTATGAAAGAGGTAGTAAGGTTCTGATGAAATGTTACTTATATGAATTACTATTTTAATTCTTTTGATACAAAGTCAATAACATAGAAGGTTGAAGTTGATATATCTCATTACCTAACCTTACTTTTGATTTTGGTATATATCTCTCTTCTTTATTGATATTATAACTATTTTTGGCTATGTCTTTATATTGTTCAAGACTATTTCAT
This sequence comes from Taxus wallichiana var. yunnanensis, assembly GCA_018340775.1. Taxonomy (NCBI): domain Eukaryota; kingdom Viridiplantae; phylum Streptophyta; class Pinopsida; order Cupressales; family Taxaceae; genus Taxus; species Taxus wallichiana. The sequence goes on along the minus strand of CM031244.1, from coordinate 86,891,516 downwards.
AACAACAGAGTTCTTCTTATGAAATAGTTAGCTAAAAGAACATCATTTTAATTTTTAGTGCTTATCATGCTCAATTTAATGAACTGACTCGTGTTAGCAAATTTTGCAAATGGAATTCATAACTAAGGAAAGGAGAAAAGATATTTAGGAAGTTACATTTGTTTATCAAAGAGATTGGATCTTTTTATGATGAAATATGGTTCATTACTAAAATGTACTTGATGGAAAAGAAAGTTGTATTTGAAATTGATTTAATTATTGTTGTTTGACATTAGTAATGTCTGAAGTGTTTGGACTTGTAAAATGTATGAATCCTCTTGCTGAATAAAAGATGTGTGATATTTGTTTGTACTTGATGTAAATCCTTTTGGCATTCAGTGAGTGGAAATGTTAAGTAATTCTCTACTTTTTGGATAGTAACATACTCTTATGGTTTGGAATAGAATAGATAGAGATCAGAGGTGTTAGATGTACTACCCTCTCTAGTGAAGATGTAACTTACAAAGTTGACATTATTACATGATATTCAACTATATCTCTATGACTATATTTAAATCAAATGTTGGTATGAGAATTTAACTTGATATTAATTTATAATGTACAATGGGTTTATTATGGACTTTAACCCACAATAAGGGAAAGGAAAGACAAATTCCTTTGAAAAGAATCTTAGTCTTAATCTAAAGACCTTTTTGATATGAATCCTGAATGTTATCTGTAGTTGGCAAGGGTGTGCTTTCTCATGTAGAATTCCTTAACTAAAATAGGAATGTAGGGAAGGAAAAATAAATGGGATTAGACTTCATTTCAATGAAGTCTAATATAAAAAGAACTTTCTCAGAACTTATATAAGTTATGGCTTGAGTAAGTGGGTAAGCAAACAACACTCTCTAGTGTGTTGGATCTGTTATGTAAACATGAATCGAAATGTCAATAGTTTAAATCATGGCATATGAATTAGATAGAAAGTAGATTTATCTGCATAACTTCATTTATTGCAGTCTTAAATCTGAATCTTAATGATTAAGGAACCTAGTTGCTCAGTAGGGTTGCTGTAATTAATCTATAAAGAGGAAACTAATAAGATATAACTTTCTATCTAAGGTATGTTCATCCAGATGAGGAAAATCTTATGGATGTTGACACACACCAACTACAGTAAAGTACCTTCGTGATGACTGGGGTCTTCACGATGATATTGTGTTGTTGGTTGACATGTTTCAATACCCTTTCGAGATTATTCAACTAGATCAACATAGATTTAGACTTGATCACAATTCTACCCTAGGTAAAGATAGGGTCATGATCTAGTGTCGGTGTCAATTCACGATGACTTAGGATAACTAGACACACCTAAATCAACCTAAGTTGATTAAGTATGTATATGTACCCTTAGTCACCGCGAGAATTCCACACTAGGCCATGTTACTAACCTTGGCTAGGGTTAAACCTTGAACAAGTGGACTAATGAAGTCAGTGAAGACCATTCTAGATAAAAGATCAAGTAAGGTGAAGGACGTATTCTATTTGACAAGTATGTCATCTAGGAATATAAACATGAACATTGTGTTTAAAATCTTTGGCCAAAGTATTGCAAGCTATTAGTTGTGTTGTCCTATGTCACTTAGTTTAAGAAGTGGGATTTCAGATGAATATCGGTAACAAATATTCAAATAGGCCTCTTAAACAGAACACTTGATATCCCGAAAGGGGTAAAGGAACCAAGTATATGTAGTATACACATTATAAAGTTAATGTGAGAGATCGGTATGATACCGAGTCATGAAATGAGAGATCGGTGTTTCACCAAGTCATTTATAGCTGCATATGGTTTCTGTTATGAGATGGATTGGCTTAGAATGTGTGTTCTAAATTATGTTAATTTAGAAAAGAGAAAGTTTTATATTAAAAAATACCCTTGTTTCTAAAGTCTTAAAATGGGAATGTTACATATCATGTGAATATTAAAGCTACAAAGTTAGTAAGAGGAAGAGCAATCTGTGAGCAACTAGCTTTAGATGCTAAAGATGATCAAGAAACCTCTCTCTTTATAGATGAGAAACTTTTGTGCAATGTTGAAATTCAAAAAGATGGAGTAAATTCACTCAATAATCACAGTTGGATTGACAACATGGATACATTATTATCTACTGGTGCATATCCTCTTGGCCTTAGCAAATCAAAATTAAGACATCTAAGATTTCAATGTATTCCCTATGCATTAGTTGATGAAATTGTTTTTAAAAGAAACATTGATGGAGTGTTATTAAGGTGTATTAAAGGTGAAAAAGTTGATAAGGTATTGGCAGAATTCCATGATGGTTTCTCTAGTCAACACTTCTCTACAAAAGCAACAATAATGAAAATCATAAAATCAGGATAGTATTGGCCCGCATTATTTGTTGATGCTCATAAATGGGTCAAAAATGCAAGAAATGTGTTTTCTTCATAGGAAAAAAGAGATTGGTTTCCCTACCACTTCATCCAATCCAAGTAGATCATCCATTCTCTCAATGGGTTCTTCACTTCATTGGCATGATTAATCCTCCATCAAGTTTTGGTCACAAGTGGGTCTTGACAGAAACAAATTATTTTACCAGATGGATGATTAAGTGGAACTTAAGGAAGTTACTTGAATCGTTTCTCTTGGACTTCCTTGAGGACATTGTAATAAGGTTTGGCATTCCTAAAACCATCATTTCTAATAATGCAAAAGATTTCTTAGGATCTAAAATTTTGATTGGGCTCTTGGACTTGGAATTTATTTGAAGACTTCTTCCAATTACTACCCTCAAGGTAATGGTTTGGCAGAGTCTACTAACAAGAACTTGATTAGAATCATGAAGAGAACAATGGATATCAACCAAAGACAATGGCATACAAAGGTGATAAATGATCTTTGGGTTGATAGAATAACAATAAAGAAGGAAATTAGCACTTCTCCTTATAAACTAGTTTATGGAAGAGAAGTTGGGATTCTTCTATCTTTAGAATTTCATTCATTAGAGTTGGCCCGGTAGTTGGAATTAGAAGGTGTAGATCAAAGAAAAATCATAATGGCATAGCTGATTAAACTTGAATAATAGAGAAATTATGCCATGATTAGATTGGAAAAACATCAAAGTTCAACCAAACAAAGGTTTGATAAGAAATCGGATCTCAAACTTTTAAATTTGGTGATATGGTCTTGAAATGGGATGTAAATAGAGCTAAACCAGGGCATTACTCTAAGTTTAATGGAATTTAGAGTGTTCCATATAGCATTAGTGCTTACAAACAAGCCAAGTCTTTTGAGTTGACTAACCTTGATGGATATGCATTACATATCCCAGTCAATGGGATTTATCTTAAGCATGCCCATTCAGTTGCTTCATTACATCTTGTGCATATTAGATTAATTTCAATTCCTCAAAGTGCTTTCAACACATTTTTGCTAGTGGTATAGGTTTGCTTTATAAAAAGTGTTGATGCACACTCTGCATGTTTCCTCTTGAAAACTGTATGTTTTTTTTTTTGTAGATAGTTTTGGGCCATGTGCTTATTGTATAGTTCATCGGGAGTGATTCATGGTGGACTCCAGTGAACTATGTTGTGGGAAAAGTTCCAAAATCCAAAGTTCAATTACATACCTCACAAGCAAATGCAGAGTAACTAAAAGGGCATCTTGGGGTAGCTTACAGCAAAGACATCCAAAATACCCAACAAATTAGATTTAGGAATTTTAGAAGAAGGTTCCATCGTAGCTTGCATGCATGAGGATACAAACACTTCTATAATTTTATTCAATGTTTTTAGAGCAAAGTGAAGTGAAAAATCAATTTCATTTCAGTTTTCCACTCTCATTAAATCCAATTCAAAATGTTTTTCATGAATAAAATGATCATTTCAAGTAGGGTAGATTAATGTTAAATATAAATACTATTTCATGTAGATTCAGGGATAGGAATTTCAAGTTATAGATCAGCTTAAAATGTATCATTTTGAACTCCATGCCCAATGGATACTCAAGGCTATTGGTCTTTATATTTAGCAGGAAAATATCCTCGAAAGTTTTCAAACTATTACCCGAAATAACCCACTAGGTTATTGTTCACAACTTACATTTTTTCTTTGGCATCATGCAGATGAGTAAAATGGGCTTCAACGGTTTTCCTTCAAAGTCGAGAAATTTTCCATCATTTTAGGTTCTAACGTAACTCCTTAGCATTCACGTTTCTATTCTAAATTGATTTAAAAATTACCATTTCCAAATACTTCAGCACTTGGAAGGGGAACTTGTTTCATATTTTACAATTTTGGTTACACATGTGTAACTCAACCCCTAAGTCCCCACTTTGTCTCTCTTGGTGGTTTCTCGGGCCCCTTATGCATCTCGATAGACTCCACAAAATTACATGCATTCCCATATGTAGATCAGTCCATGAGCTCTGTAGTTCTCTCCTTTTACGGGATTTCAAGCCTTGGTGGCATCCTTACACCTTTGCATGTTGATGTGAGCATGCACCTTTGTGCCAATTTACCACTCTTGCATTGTGGAACCTCATCCCCTACTCCAATCCTCGAGTCAAAAAGTGGCAACAAATAAGTGGCCCCTTTGTGATCAAATATCGAAACCCTACACCAATCAAAGAATTCCACATGACACAATCTCACTGAAACTTAGCACAAGTCAACGAGAGACATTTAGCGACCAATCGGGGGTGACACATGTTGACATTCTGGGTGGCAATATGGTAGGCTGAAAAGTTAGAATAATTTAGCGAGAATAGGAGGATGACATATGGTGTGGATCAAGTGATTCAATAAGGACACATGGAAGAATTTTGATAGAAATTGAGGCGAGATGTGCTTAGCGAGATGTGAGGTTCATGAAATCATCTACGGTTGATAAAATTTTTGGGTCACGAGGGTTTAAAATGAAAAAGAAATCGGTGTGTAATGTGTAAACAAACCCCGACTCCCACCAATAAGAGAATAACATGTGGAAAATATCAAAGTGATTCACACGTAGTCAAAGGCAATCATAATAGACAACTGAAGTGACCATGTGTCACGTTCTTGTGCATTACGACCTATAAAACTTCAAATCGCCATAACTTCCTCTATAGAGATCCAAATCATGCAAAATTGGTACCACTAGAAAGATCTCCTTGATCCCTTTAATATGAAACCAAGAAAATCATATTTTTGAGATTTGGTGGGTGAAATAGGGAAAATATAGTTTGGGAATTAAATAAAATTAGAGATGACTCAACCATCCGAGTTAATGAGGCATGGTGCTCCTTCCTTCTCCTACAAGAAAAGTGAGATGGAGAAGTGATCTTACAGGGGTTCCCATGATGGTTTTTAGACATTTAATGCATCTTATTTGTGGTTGGAGGCATAAATTTGAGTTTCCCTTTCATTTCCCTCTTCTCTCTCTCCCATTCTTCTATATAATGTAAAATGATATCCATTTGTAAATTTTTGACCCTCTCTGAATGCAAGTGCATCATTTCTAAAGTGTTATAAATGTGTCTTGGGTTGTAGACCTTGGATTTGAACTTCTATAATGTGTTTTTATCTTCTTCATGCAATATAATGGATTGTGCATCCCTTTAATGCAATAAAACTCTATGTTTTGTGGCTATTCTTTTGCATAGTTTGTGTTCTATTGTATTTTCTTTTATCTTCATTCATTACAAGTATGTTGTGTATGTTTCTCCACTTTTCATGGTTTATTTTTGTTTTTTTTTTTTTTTGCATCGAAATAGAAGGTTAAGTGTTTTTGGGACTATAGCACTCATGTTTGCCCTTGCCTCCTTCATTTTCCTCCCATTTTCCCTCATTTGAAACTCTCTTTCCCCCTTCTCTTGGTTCTATCACTCTGGTTAGATTAGGATTTTCTCTTTCATGCATCACCTTCACATATGGTCCCTTAGATTGTTAGTTTAGGATTAGATAGGTGTTTTTCCTATAGTAGGAGTAGTTTTAACATTAGGAATAAGTGGAGGAAGTCAGCCTTCTCAGAGGTTTTCTCAAGAGTGAGTCCCACAACTTGGAGACAGTACCATGTTGCCTCAAATCCATAAACATTCATGACTAAAGTGGTGGTAAAATTTTGAGCTCCAACACGTGCTGGAGGAGTGGGTTGGGAAAGAACCAAACATAGTAGAATAGATTCAAAGTTTCAAGATTTGGAGACAAGGGTTTGAGTCTAATGAAGTTAATCATCAAGAAGCTATCAATTACTCCCCGAAAATGTGTCGAAATCGGTTAAGGTGAGTTCCATTATTATTAATCATGATATATTTGTTGAAGACTAGATCTGATTCGATAGCATAATTGAAGAACGACCCAAACATTTGAAGAGCCTCTTGTTATTTCCCTTAAACAACATACAATGGAGGTTAAATTAGATAAAAAAATATGGAGGGAACATTAGACTCTAAGGATTTGAATGCGAGACAAGATCATTGATAAATTTTTGATCTCTTTTGGTGGTGAAATTACAAACCTTTCTTTGCCTTCATCCTTTTAAAAATCAGATGTTGATCAATCATTACCCCCATTCAAATAATTAGCTGAGGAGAAAATAAGACATGAATAATAGATTAATATTCATGATGAGGAGGAGGATATATTTGATCTTTTAGACTTCTTGTTTGAAGTTGAGGATAAGAATAGGAAGCCCAATTTTGAACCAAAGTTGGTCATAGAAGAGGAAAAAAATGAAGAAAAAAGTTTAGATAACTTGCAAAACCCTCTTCAAAATGAGGAACAATGTATGCAAAGTGAGAAATAATTTTTAACTGATTATAATGATCCTCATTACTTTGCATGTTTTTTTAGACATAAAATCATGCACTTGGGTACATTTCTAGGTCCTAAAAGCATGCTAGCATTTACATGATTCCTATAAAGAAAACTAGTAATTGATGACTATCTTTGGCCTCTTTTATTTTCTCTTGTTTTCTATTTAGTCTTACACACCCTACATCCTATTCCAAATTTCATTCATTTATCTTTCACGACTTTGGACACCAAGACTTGCCTAGCTAGGACAATAGCGTCGAGGCGTTCATGTCCCCTCTACGGATGCCCCTGGCCCTTTTCTACCTTACTCGCTCTTTTTGGGCATCTTTTATCTTTTGGGCATCTTTTTCACTTATGGGTCAGCCTTTCATGTTATCAATTACAAAATTCAAATAAGGAAATCATATAAATACATAGCTATGTGTTTCAAAATAAGGCACTAATCATTACTATTATCACCTAAGCTTTCATTTCAAAAGGCACCTAAAGCATTACAAGGCATCCAACTAACATCCATTCAAGAGACAAGGGGACTTGCATACACAGCATAGGAAGGGGAAGTTCATTCTATTCCATCCACACTTACTATTACATTGTTACATTCTAGCTACATCTTGTTATTACTATGCAACTTACAAGGGCATCTTAGGGAATCATTTCTACACACACTCACAAGAACTACATGGAGTCTTAGATGTAGTATAGCACTCAGTTGTAAGTTCACTCTTAGGGTGATCTTCGAGGTCATTCTAACTCCCCATTCTACATTTTCCTTTTTAAGTTTGATGTGGTTTGTGGGCTTGTGTAGGTAAAATTTTATTTTGCAAGTTACAGGTACCTTCGGCGATCCAAGAGAACTACCAGGTGATCAACAGAGAACAACAATGAAGACCTTGTGACATATACAAAAAAGTGGATCCCAAACTCCTGTGTAGTCACGAGTTCCTATAATCGGTCTCTAGTGCCCAGGTGCCTATGTTCGGCCTCATTCTTACATGTCAAAATTTATAGTGAACAATAATGACACTCTTCCTAGTATGTTCATCACTTCTCTCTACCCATATCAATCCTAGATTACACGAATATCAACTAAGTCATCTTTTCTTTATCTCTTTCTTAGGGTTTCATATTTTAAATCTTAGCTTGCTTGTGTCATTTATGTATTTCATCATTTATACATCATTTATTTTAGTAGTGACTAGAGGTAATTAGATTTAATTCAAATTAAATTAAATCATTTGGTGAACCCTACTCATGATCATATACTTGGATCTTTTTTTCTTCAATCTTCTTTCATGGCTCCTCAAATTCCTAAAATCTCTTTGCATGGCCTACTTTAAATGCATCCACCTTATAAAGTTGTTCTCCAAAAATCCCTAGAAACTATGTATCTCCCTCGCAATACGCCACCCGCTCAAGTAAGTCCATTTTCAGTCATCTATCTGATGACTCTATCAGTCCTAATCCTCCATCCAATCAACCCATATTAGAGTCAATTAAAGCTTTACATTGTTTATTTCAAGATAAAATTCAAGCTATGGAAACAATGATTACATCTCTTAAAGTTGAAATCCAACATCTCAAGGATGTTCCTCAAGCCCATGTTAGTTCTTCTTCTACACCTCATCCCAATTCTATGTCTTCTACATGTGCTCATATAAGTGAACCCCAAGTCTTACCACTACCCACACCTCTCAAGTTTGATCTCAATGCTAAGCAACATGATATTCTTCCTTAGCTCCTCACTCACCAATTGATCAACTTGCTGAATACTCATAGGTCTTCTATTTTAAAATATCACAGTCTCCCAATTAATGGACATCATGACATAATCAATGTTTTTATGCTTTAAAGGAAGCATTAACACCTTAATAATTAGGGTTTTATCTCATTTGTTACACAACATTCTACTTCATGCTCATCTTCAATTGCTAAATCCCAATGGGCTCCTAAATATGGTCCTTCCATCTCTAATGAGCATCATTACATAGTTACTAATGTTCCTCCTTGGTCAGTCAAGAGTTATCGGTTCTACCATCCAACCCATTCCAACTAAGCAACCTCCTCTAAAAATCAGTTCATCCCCTCCTTCTCTCAAGTCTTTTATGGTGTTACAAATTCCAAATTAGAAACCACTCTCTAAGCAATACCAAAAACTCTAGATAACCTCTTTAGGCCTTCTTATCAACCCAAATTCCAACCCTGGTCCTACTCTTGATCCTAACTACCATTGTGACGACCATATGTTTTCTTCTAACACATTTCAAACTCCGCCACCTTGGCAAGGTCTCTCCCATGTCATCACATAGATCCCCATTCCTTACACACTTGGGGGCATCGTACTTCCCCCCATTCTATCACTAGCAGTTGTCTCTAGCACCTACTATCATACTTCACACTTCGCGCTTCATGTCTAATATTTCTAAGCACTTTCAACCCCTTTAATACATGCATTGTATCGTCATTACCCTATGACACACTCTAGTTCCATGGTTCATACTCAACTGTTGAGGGTCTAAATCTGAAATGAACCTCACATCATTCACCCTTTTCACGCTCTATGTTTCATGATCTATCTTTCTAGAGCACATTCTCAAATCATTTCCTAATGATGCACTCTTGTTCTATGGTTCATTCTTGATTGTTGAGGGTTATTTTATAAATGAAACTCATCTCATACACATCGTTGGGGGAACACTGCTCCTATCACATTCACACATTATATACCATTCCATCACACTCATACACAATATTCACATATCTTGATTACATTTACTCTTGTTATCTTACTCTATTTACATGTTACACTTTGTTTTCTATATTATTCATATTCTTAGTATGTCATCATCTTTCTATATATACACATGCACGTTCACTTAGTCTTTTGAGGTGAATGCAGATCTCTTAAGAGTTTTTACATGTTGCAATGATGTTTGGCATTTTACCTTTTACCAATCCCACCGAGGCTCTGGGGCATCTACCTTAACTACTCTCACACATTACAGGTGTTATTGTTTCATTATTTACTACTACTTTCTAGCACATTAATTTCCATTGATACATACATGTCTTGACATACTTTTTATCTTTCTAACATGCTAACGGGTGCTTCATGCATAGCATTTTCTTTGCAGGACTACATGCCACCATGGTTGTTTGATACACTTTGTTTTTCTTTGTCTTTTATTGGTTGTAGGTTATGTTTTATGTCTTGTGTGATCATTGTATGCTTTTGGCCACTTCGGCCCTAATTGTCTTATGACATTGTGAGTGATGTCCCATGTTTAAAACTCATTTTTGTGGTCTCTATCTTTTCTACACACTTGCTTGTTACATTGTCTTCTATTGCATGCTTGTTACATTTTCTACTAACACATGTTGTTAGCCACTTTATTTACATGTACCTTGGTTTCTATCATGCACATCCCCTACCCCCTGCAAGTATCAATTTTAGCACAACATCAGGTCCTCTCTTTTAGGCCACATATGCCTACAATTACCATGCATGCATGCCAAATGAGGGGGGCATACATTCGGTGAATAAATCATCCCTACAATAGCTCAAAACTACAGATTCAGAATCTGCACAGTACAAAAATAACATAGGAACACGGTCAGTCATAGAATGGCCAAGAATCTGACTTGGGTCCTCATCACAGACAAATGTTAGCACACAAACTTAAAAAGTAATGCACAGGAACTGTGTCCTCCCTTGGGTGCTAATGTCATGAGGGCACAAACATTCATTTTATTAGATCAACACAGTCTATAGAAGTCTTTAGAGTATTTTTATAGTTACAGTCATATTCCTCTAATCAAAAAATGCATTATATCTCCTTCAATCGGTACAATTCAAAAGTAATTCAGAACAATCGAAACTAAATCGGGATGCACCATCTACAGTGGTGCTTATTGGGTAGATTCATGGAAGGAGAGTAACACTAGACCTCTCTCCCCAACACTTGTTCTTTGGCGTGAGATCACCCAAAAAACTTGCACTTGGCATGAGATCACCCAAAAACTCACTTTTGCATGAGATCACCCAAAAACTCACACTTGGCATGAGATCACCCAAAAAAATTGCTCTTCACAACATTTCAGGACATTTTTCTATCCTTTACACTCTTTTACATCAAGTGCACACTTTCCTTTACTACTACTTTTACACACTTTTGCATACTTTTACTGATTTTTCATAAACATGACTTTGACTACTCTTTTGCTTTTCTTTTGCAGGTCTATCCTTAATATGTAACAAGAAGCAACCTAAAATAGAAATACAAGCACAATAATAGGTACAAGTGACACATACATTTCATCCCTAGGGTCACTTTCCTTTCCTAGTCTCCATGCTTCACTTTGTAATCATTCAACACTTCACTTATCCACTTGGCATTCATGCTATACGGGATCATAAGGTACACATCTTCTATACACTTTATGTTATTGAGAATTCACTCAACAACATAAAGTGGGGGCAAATGTAGACACAAAATCACACACTTGGGTATATTTCTAGGTCCTAAAAGCATACTAGAATTTACATGATTCCTAAGCAAGAAAACTAGTAATTGATGACTATCTTTGGCCTCTTTTATTGTTCTCTTGTTTTCTATTTGATCTTATACACCCTACATCCCAAACATAATTTACTTTATTTATCTTTCATGACTTTGGACACCAACTCCTAGCCAAGACAAAAACACCAGTGCACTCTTGTCCCCTATGGGCACCCCTAACCCTTTTCTACCTTACTCACTCTTTTTAGGCCTCTTTTATCTTTTGGGCATCTTTCTCACTTATGGGGCAGCCTTCTAGTTGTCAATTATGAAATTCAAATAAGGGAATCAGATAAATACATAGTAATGTGTTTAAAATAAGGCACCAAGCACTAAGCATTACTATTATTACCTAAGCTTACATTCAAAAGGCACCTAAAACACTCCAAGGCATCCATCTAACATCCATTCAAAGGACAAGGGACTACATACTCTGCATACACAACATAGGAAGGGGAAGTTCATTCTATTCCATCCACACATACTATTACATTACTACATCCTAGCTACATCTCGTTATTATTGTGCAACTTACACAAGGGCATCCTAGGGTATCATTTCTACACACACTCATAAGAACTACATGGAATCTGAGATGTAGTGCAACTCTTGGTTGTAAGTTCACTCTCGGGGTGACCTATTGGGGTCATCGACTCCCCATTCTACATTTTTCCTTTTTAGGTTTGATGTGGTTTGTGGGCTTATGTAGGTGAAATTTTATTTTACAGGTCATAGGTACCTTCAGTGATCCCAGTGACTATCATGCAAGCGATCAACATGGAACAACAATAAAGACCTTGCGACACGCCGGAAAGTAGATCATAAGCTCCTTTGTAGTCACTAGCGCGTCTATAAGTGGTATCCAGCACCCAGGTTCCCTTAACCTATCCCATGTTCCTATGTCTAGCCTCATCCTTGCATTTTAAAATTTACGGTGAGTAAGTAACACTCTTCACAGCTTTTTTCATCACTTATCGCTACCCAAATCAATCCCAGATTGTGTTGATATCAGCTAAGTCATATTTTCTCTATCTCTTGCTTAGGTTTTCATATTTTAAATCTTAGCTTTCTCATGTCATTTCTATATTTCAGCATTTATACATCATTTATTTCAATAGTGACTCTATAATTAGATTTAATTCAAATTAAACTAAATCGGTTTGGAGCTTGTTGCACTTTTGGAAAGTTGCAATGATATGTCAAGAATGTCCTTAGATGATATAACTGATCAACTGGAGATTCATGGTAGGGAAGGGGATAAGTTTGAGTTATTAAACTTATTTCATGATGATGAGGAAAAGGATGATACTCTAATAGCTAAATCAGAAATCATCGAGGAAGTTTAATTATTTATAGACACAAAGAAAAGCCCAAAATAGTTTGTAAACATATTTCTTGATGAGGTAGATGGTGAGTTTGATCTTTCAAACTCCTTATTGGAAAATGAGAACACAAAGGTGGAAATAGAAATGTTTGCATAAAATGCAATAGAACAAAACCTGATTATCTTGTAAATATGCTTCATGGTGGGGAAGTGGATAAGTTTGAGCTTTAAAAATTTTGTTTGAAGACGAGGAAAAGGATGAGGAATTAATTGTTAAATCAAAAATCATCGTGGAGGAGGCAGAGTTACAAGGAAAATAAAAACAAATCTCGTATCATATTTCAACCACACTTCTTGATGAAGTAAATGGTAATTTTGAGCTTCTTAACTCCTTGTTTGATGAAGAGGATGACAATGCCGGTGTGGCAATAAGGATGTTTATGCAAGAGCAAGTAAAACAAATTCCATCTAAGCCTACAAGCATCCAAGATGAAGAAGAAAGTGTTTTTAATAACTCTACTCATGGAGTTTCAAGCAAAGAAGATGGGAAAATCATAAGGATCAACAAATAAATTGCAAAGAACATGTCCCTAATTAGATATTTGGTTGGTTTAGAGCCAAAAGGGAGTTACAACTAGTCATGCTTACCTTAGAGCATGAGGAAGACCATCAAAGTGCCAAAGGTCAGCTTCAAAACCTCTAAAAAACCAAACGTAGACCAACTTGAGGAGGTATTCATTCTCTTTTAAGCTAGTACTTTGAGCAATGGGAAGTTGATCAGTTTCAAGACATTTTCCCAATCTCATTAAAGACCATGTTTGTTACAAAATTAATCACATGGTCTAATTTTATAATGGAAGCTATTTCTCCCAACCAGTTGTTGGTTTTGTTTAGTTTCATTTGCCTTTAGTTAGAGTAGGAGTAGAGGTTTGTTTATTGTAAAACAAGTACTTATGCACACTCTACATGCTTCCACTTAGAGCATGTAAAATTTTCCATGTTTGTACATAGTTTTTGGGCCTTTTGTGTTGTTGCATAGTCCCATTTAGAGTAGGTTTCATGGTGGAAATAAGGTGTTTTGGGGCAGCTCCAAGGTGCATTCATTCAACCCCAAGACCATATACAAATTTGAAGTTATACATGCTCCTTTGTTGGAAAAATTCATATTTTTTGGGACAATTTGTAATTTTCATTCAAAACCCCGAAGAAATCAGCTTCCAAGAGCACTTCATGCAGTTCCATATCAGCTATAAGTCCATGTAGATCCAATGGTTATAATTTCAAGTTTTAGATCGGTTTTCAAGTTTTTCGGGCTTGACTTCATGTCCAACAAATGATTTAAGACAACTAAAATAATCTTCCATATAGCATGTAGATAGCTCCATTGAGTCACCAAATTATTGTCCAAAATAACCCCATGCAATTTTGACAACTTTCAAATCCATTTTTGGACTTAGGAAATGTTGTCATGGATCAGAATCTCAAATCTTAGTATTTTGGGAAAGTTTCAATGTTATAGGAAAAACAATCATCTTCTAGCACTTTCTCTCCCTCTTGGTAAGTCTTACACCCAAGGAGTTAGTCATTTTTGTAAATTTTAAGTGAAACAAGGCATGTTGGGTAAAATCAGCCTTTGGAGCAACATGAGGAATTGTCCCTTTGTTCTTCATGTGCCCCACATTACCATTTAGGCCGCATGAGGAGTTGAATCAAATAAATTGGGTTATTTGGGCACATACAAAACAAATCGCGCATTCCTCACATTTGTCAATCAATTGACGTGGCCAATAAGGGGGAAATAGGGTAGGTCAATTGGCAATGTTGGGGCTCACAAGCACAAGTGGAGCAGTTTGGGTGTTCCTTCACTTTGGTGATCGAATGACTTAGGATAGGGAACCTCAACGACAATATCATTGTCACATGGCACTCATGGAATGGTTCAAGTGTTCCCACCATTCAGCAATTAGCATGTGAAAGTTGAAAAAGGTCAAACATGGCAAGTGGTGGATAAGTCGAGCATGGAGGGCACAAATGGAATAGTTCCTGGGTTCTCAAGGTTTCTGAACCTCCAAAAAAATTGATAGGGAAGACTAGGGCGGTGTTATCGGGTATGTCTTGTCTATAAGGCATAAGGGGAATAGTTCCCCACTTCCAATCCTTCCCCAAACCCTTCTTTGTCCAACTTAAGGTGCAAAATAAGGTAATTGGACAAATTGGCTCCACTGAGCACAAGGGGAACGTTCCACCATACCTTCACTTCCCCATAGACCCACTTTCTCTACTGAAATGAAAACATTAAAGCAGATTTTTAGGGCCCAAATGGAACATTCCTTTGTTCCATAGGTTCTTTGAAAATATTCTGGGACAAGCTGGGATATGGTTTTGGGCCATAACTTTTGACTCAGAGCTCCAAATTGCACAAAATTGGTGGTGTTAGAACTATATCATCGAGATCTTCATTTTGCATCAAAAACACAAAAAGATGTTGTTTTGAGGGTGGAAAAGGAAAACATGAGTTTAGAGGTAAGAAATGTAGTTTTTATAGTTTAACAACACAAATTACGGCTTCATGGTGCCCATACATCCTTCGAATGTCGAATGATAAGAGGAATGAAATGTCGGGGGTGTCCATGTGGTCTTACAAGAATTTATTACATTTAGCTTGTGGTTGTATTAAATTTGTTGATTCAAATTATCACAAAGCAAGAGAATCAAATCAACACTAGAGAAAAATAATTAGAAAGATATTCTATTCAACTTGTAATGAATTACATTCATAGGCTATTATATAGCCACAATATTAGATAAACTACTTCCTATAAAATAGGAAGTCAATCAATAACTTACTCATTTATATAATTTGTGAGTATAAACAAACAATATAATATATTGTTTGTTACAACAATATAAAATAACATTAGCAAACAATAATATGATCTATATAACCAATAATATAAGTATGTAATATTGTTTATAACAATATTACTATTAACTATCCACCCAAACTATAATGTAAACATTAATTTCCTAACATTCCCCCCCTTAATTTTTACATGGTAGCAAAATAACTTTCACATTTCCTTCTACAACTTTTCACACGTGCTTGCTCATGATCTTGGTATAACACTCACTGAAGTAGAAGAAGGAACACGTAAACTTCTTATCAACCATGCCTTTGTCGAGGACACATCGATCAAAGAGGATGGGAACACACTCAGGAATCATTTGTTTATCAACCAATCACTCTAGGGAACACATCTGACCTAGCAATGTGGGAACTCAAGTAGGAACACATCTAAATAGCCTTCAATGGTTTTCCAGAGGCTAACCACAAACCTAGGTATGAACAGGAACACATATGACTGTTCAACCTCTTCAAGACTCATGATGTTGCATTTCTCTATGTTATATGTTCTTCACTATGTTATTATATCGGGAATTATGTAGGAATAGCCACATCTACTAGAGAACAAGAAATAACCTTTATTCTTATTCTTCACACCATACTTACAAGCTAAAAATAGAAATCCACACCAAACTAAAATGCGAAATCAAACACACTACATACTAAAATACTCACACATGTGCCACCAAATCAGTGAAGCAGCCCCATCATTGGCGACTGACGAGAGGTCATTGGTTATCCTCCACCCTCTGATGCCTCCATCCTCCAATATCATGTTGCTCACTCAATAAATTGGACGTTGAAGCTCAAAAGTTTTGACATTGGGGTTATTTGTATAACTTCCCCCACAATGTGAAACACTTTATTTTTCGGACATCAGGTAACACCGAAAATGCGTTTGCGAGGCAATTTTTTTTGTTTTTTAACAATATTTTGACTCTTTTACAATGATACGTTAAGATGATAATGACTCAAATTTAACTGGATGACACTTAACTTTCACACTTTAGATTGTATGACAACAACAATGATAATTGAACAAAATGACTCTTATGACTTTGGCTTAAAAGAATGACTAACATAACTTAAATCACACTAATATTATATGACATAATTATTAACCTTACTTTCTAGACTCGCCACAATACAACTTATAAATGTGATTTATAAGGATGGATTTTGACCACTAAAACAAATTGAATATACACTTCAATGCAATACCTAAACTTATCACTATTTGGACCATTTAACTTGAGCATAATCCTTACCCATGGATAATACTCCCTATTGAATTTTCACGGAAAAATGATTTCTAATAAAATTACACATTGAAAAAACTTGACATCCAATTGAATACTTTTAAATGTGCACAACTTCTACTTTGAATAATATTCTTGACATTTATGTGACCAAACCGATATGCAACAGAGACCTAAACACGACTTGTCCAATTTAAATGTATGTTAATGGTGAAAGATATGTTTTACCAGTGAAATGAAATCATCCAATAGTTGGGTTTAACGATTGAGTGGTGTTGTTGGCAGCATCGTGGAAGTGAAGGAGGACACAAGTCTGATATTCACCTCTCTATGCCAAACTCATAGTGGACCATCATGTAGACTCAACAATTGCATTGATAACTCCACGGTGACATGCAGATATGGATGTGTATACAGCGGCTAGGAATAACAAATACCAACACAGACTTTGTATGCAAATTTTTAGAAGCTAATTTTGTCTGCAAGGATTGTACTAAAATTATGTTGAGCTAATCAATCCACCACCTAGAGGAGTGATACATTATTCAATCACATATGGAGAGCGGGAAGCACCAAACGATATCACAACGCTTCTACTTGCGCAAAACTTGAATGCCAATTTTTTTCCATCTTACTCGCATATAGATCTGGCCTTTGTCAAAATGGCAATTCACATGCGTAAGAAGTATGAAATAGTATTTTCTCTTATTACTCCTTTTGATATGAAAATAATAATCTTCAATGAATCAAGTAGGCACTTGATGAAGTCAATGAATGTATGACTGTTTCACAAGTCTGGTCAGACATAAAATGACAATGATAAAAATGCTACAATATGAGTTAATGGTTACAACTACTCTCTACAAATACCTAAAGCTTTGAAGATTAGAAATAGAATTCATCAGTTGGGGCAACCATAACAAACAATAGATCTGACCCCTTATCAATTATCACAAGCCCATCTCGTTACGATACCAAATATTAAATTTTGGCAGAGTCGAATTATCACAGCAGGAGAATCAAATCAACACAGAGAAGATTAATCAGAAAGATAGTCTATTCTGCTTGTAATGAGTTATATTCACAGGCTATTATATAGCCACAATATTAGATAAACTACTTCCTATAAAATAGGAAGTCAATCAATAACTTACCCATTTATATAATTTGCGGGTATAAACAAACAATAGAATATATTGTTTGTTACAACAATATAAAATAACCATAGCAAACAATAATATGATCTATATAACCAATAATCTAAGTATGTAATATTGTTTATAAGAATATTACTATTAACTAACCACCTAAACTATGATGTAAACATTAATTTCCTAACATTTTGGGTTCAAAATGGTGAATTTCCCTCTCTTTCCCCCTTTTCTCTCTCTCCCCTTTTCTCTATATATTTGCAATATTATTCATTATAAAGGGTTGGTCTCTCTCAATTTGTAGAGGAATCATGCCAAAATGTTGTTCCAGGTAGATATGGGTTACAAACCTCAAATTTGGACTCTTGCATGTGTTTGGAACCTTCTTCCTTTGATGTAATGGTCTATGCATACTTCAAGCGATAAAATCTTATGTTTGTGGCTTTCTTTCTACCCTATACTTTATTTTTCATTGTATTCTTACCTCTCGTTCCTTCTTTGGCATGTTGTGTGTGTTATATATGAAAGTTTCTCCATTTTTTGTGTTTTGTGTGAGTAATGGAGTGTTAAATTCAATTTTGGTCTGTGGCACATGTGTCTACCCTCTCATTCTCCATTTCCTTCTCATTTTTCACTCATGGAGAGTGTTTATCCCTCTTTTCTTGGTGTTATCACCTCTTTTTAGCTTATGATTTCATTTCCATGCATCTCTTTAACTATTTTGTAAGCACAATGGAATAAGAGGGGGGTGAATCGGTCCTACAAATTTCTTATTTCATTTACCATTAATTGCAAAGCATCCATTAACATCCATCCATTCACATACATTCAACAATAGTTTATTAGGTGTGCATAATACATTCAAATAACCATAACACATAAGAGAGAGTTCATAGACACAAGATTTAAGTGGCAAACCCTCATGAGGAATAAAAACCATTGAAACACAAACATTATGTTGCTATGTTTTAAATTTAGTGAGGCACCAACCCCTAGTTTAGTAGAGCACCAACCCCTAATTTAGTGAAGCAACCACTCCACAAGGAGGCTACATCCCCATAATATTATCAATCACCAACTCAACCATATGAAGATGAATTTTTTTTTCGCCACGGTGATGGAGATCACAAATTCATCTCACACACTTTGTTCAAACCCTCATTGCTTCAACTTACTCTTCCTTCTTCTTTCATGGACTTGTCTAGCTTCAAAACCTTGCTCAAATGCTCTCTAACCCTCCTCAACCCGTAACACACTTCATCAATTTTTAAATAATGCAATAGAAGATCCTTCCCACCCTTAGGTAGATCGCATTTTCCCTCTCTCAAGACTAGTTCAAATTTGAACTCTAAACTCACTTTTATATGCATTTCATTTCACCAACACAAATGAGGTTGGTCCTAACCTTTATTTTTAAAAAAATCATCATAAAAACATCTCAATAAATTTATTAAAACATTAATTTTTGACCCATATAGGTCGGTCATTCCCAAAACCACCAAACATGGACAAAACTAGCTCAAACCCCATCACCTGAATGAGCTAAAACCACAAATGCCAAAAAATGATTATTCAAGCTCCCAAATTCACCATACATGTGTAATATTACATAAAAACATCAACCATGGTCGTTAATTACCAATCACTAATCAAATTATTCATAACTAACTCAATAAGGCTCATAACCTTCTCAAAACAATTGTTTCTAGCACCCTATCTTCACCTTTGGGCATCAAGACCACCCAAGAACAACTAAACTATGGCATGTAACCACTCTATGGAATCCTCAAAACCTTTATATCACATCCATGTAAGTTATATCTCATGAAACATCCATATGTGCAAACCACACTAATGTTTCTCTTCACCGAATCAAGTTATCTAGAAAGTAGTTTTACAAACTTAACTAGTTTGCACCCTTTATGTCACTTTTAAGACCTCAAAATTCATTCACTAAGATAAAAATTCATCCCTATTCACTTTACAACTGATAGAAATCATTAACTCATTCATATCATGCCCTAATCACCTCAATCTTTCAGACTAAGCAATCCTATCCTAAAAATCAGCATCCCTCTTCTCCACAAATTGACTTTAATGGCCCATCAAATATGTTCATAATGAGACAATACATATAAAATTTTAAATCTCTTTTAATCCTATTTCTATAACATATTATATTTCCTTTCAAATCTAAGTGGAATGCCTTCAACCAAGACCATCTTTGAAAACTGCTTCTTAAGCCTTCTAGGACTCAAGAACTGACCTTGAGCTCAACTTGCTCCATCACCTCAAAACTCACTTCCATACTTGAAAAAATCATGTAACGCCCTTAGAAATTATTTGTAAGTACTTATAGACCATCACCAATCATGCACAACTCATAAACATCATCTTACCTCATGAAGCCACTCAACACCCTGCTAGATCAAGCAACCTCCAGAATTGACCTTAAAATAATAGGTCATAACTTATTCACATCATATCAAGAACTCAAGTTTGATATTCCATTAGAAATATCTCTGAAATATGATTACAACACAACTTTAATGGAGTCTTAACTCCTTCTATAACTCCTACAATTCCAATTTTACCACAGACTGCTCCAAATTACCCCAAAAACCAGTCTTCATAAATAGGGAATATTTTACTATTTATAAGATGAACCATGATATTAAACTATCATTTAAATCTATAAAAACTCTAGGGATAAAAACAATGTTAATTTATTCATCACTTTTTTTGGAGAAAATTTCCACAAACTAGATATATTCATAAACAAGCATTTTCAAGTGGGGCCCACATATAGTCACATGCTCTAACTCGACCTTTTCTGGAAATTTGGAGGAGTCCTATACAACATCCAATCATAAATTTGGAAAAATTAATCAAAACAAGTTTAGTATAATCACTTTTTCCCAAGTCACTTTGAGCTAGGGTTTAGTTAGGGTTTCAAAACAACTTATCTTCTTAACGATCGTTCATAAAAATGTGACGATCAAACCACCTCATTATTTTTTAAAACCTTAATAACTGACCTAAAAATATATTCCAAATAGCTCAGGTCCCCATGAAAAGCACACAATTCATAATGAGCATCAGAAGGTCCACTTTTGCTTCAAAATCACACTGTAAAACACTCAGTTTCACCAAAACTCACATATCTTCCAAGTCCTTTTTCAAAATGACCTAAAATTTGTCATGAAGCATCATAAAAACATCATATAACTATCTATACTCACCATTTTTCCCAAATATCTTTGAAACTCTCCAACCATTAAGACTTACATGTGCTTACTTACCCTGATTCTCACATGTTTACTTCCCAAGGACCTGAAACACTACCAAACCTTTGCAAATTGACCTAAAACTCACCATAAACTTCATGTACACATTCACCATAATTCTACCATGTTCCAACAATACTGATAAGCTCCAATAAAATTAAGGAATAGTCTGGAATGACCCGACTCAACCATGAAAAACCATGAACTAACATAAGCCTGACCTCATGTAGACTCTTATACACTCTTAACACATCATATGAACCATGCATGGCCTCATACAAACCTTCAAATCACTTGGAAAGACTCAAACTATGACTTAGGCTACTCAAACATGCTTAAGGACTACATAGAACTCACCAAACATTGACACTACCAATCAACCTTCATGTTTGACATCAAACTAACACCTCATAGAGACTCACATGACCTCATGAAACCCTTTTCCATCAATGTACTTGACATTAATGACAACACTAACACACAATGGCCAACAATCTCCCCCTTTGTCATTGATGGCAACCACCTTCAGAAACATTTGATGGTAACCAACATGACCAACACCTACATGACCTCTTTTCCATTTTTGATGCTTCTCTCCCCATTTGACATCTATGAAAAAGGATACTATGATGACAACACATAATGACAACAATGCACAAAATAACTTACTTGACTCAAATTGCTCCCCGGGACTATTCTTGTTCCTCTTTGACTCCTTCGATAGCATATGAAGATCTATGGACATGATAATGAGCCTCAAAATAGCTCCCCTGAACAAATGATCTCCTCATTTTGGCTTTAAACATAATTGACATCTCCATCTAGGTCTATTCAACACTAAAATCACATAATCTGTCTCTCGAGCTTAACATAGCCACATTTAGAGCCAATGTCCCTAAATATCTTCTTCAAAGTGCTTTAGACCAACTTTTGGTAAACCCTAAGATCTCAATCACATCATGAAAATCATTCTTTCACTCCCCCTGGGCTAATGACATCTTTATCAAATGAAAGTAGAATAAATTGGACTCTTACCTTGATTTCAAGTTATGTAGAGGCATCAACATTAACTTTTATGCCCTCAAACATCTCTGTCTTTTCAACCTTCAAATCATGCTTTTACACTCTTCTAGGCCCAAAAGCTCATCTACCTTTGAAGTGGTTCCATAAGCATTTGTAAAACAATTCTACCAACACTGTTTAGCATTTTCCATTCCTAAAAGATAACTAGATAGAATCCTCTATTCCTTTTAAGCATACTCGAATCAGTATCTCATAGTTTTCTCACCTTCTGGATCGGTTATACTCTATCACGGTCTTCTGAGATTCCTAATTTTCTTGAATCATGGCCTTCAATGACTCCCCTACTCTATTAGGTCTTCATAGGCCTAAAACCCTTCATGATGAAATAATTTATCCCTTTGTTCCTTAACAAGGCATGATATTTATTAAAGTAAGATATTTTAACCACATAGACTTATTGTATAGTCATAGTAATCTTGACCTTATTCAAACCGTGTCAACACTACTTCATAAGCTAACTAACTTAGAGCTTTAACCAATATCATATGCCCATATGTAAAGATGATTTGATACACTTTTCATAGATTGAGCATAAATCGATACTAATACTAATGACAGTCTCAAAACTCTTCAACTAACTTTGTTGAGCCAAAATTAGTTTCCCTTGTGCCTAACACCTTCTTAGTCCGATAGGTACTCATTTTACACAATTCATAGGCTAAAGAACCTCTTGACTTTGATCATGGCTCATTAAAATTTCCTTGACATTATTTATCAATTATCAAACATGTGACTCTTCTCCCGAGATCAAGACCTTCTTGAGAAGCTTGAACCATCTCGAACATGCTAACAACCTTAGGGTTTACGGTTTAGACACAAACTCATATTCTTCACTTACATAGACTTGTGATGTATACAAATCACACAGACCTTTAAAGCATAGACTAGGACCTTTTTCACTTGGATGGTACTCACAACAAGGTGAGTATAGACTTTCTTTCATGAACATATACATCTTCAAAAATTGGTCATATTTACACATAGATGCAGGACATGACTAAACACAAGCTGACATAACTCATTCTCCAATAAAAAAACATGATGAATCAAGGAAAAGACAACCACTCATACCTTCACATACCGGGGGACAAAGAAAAATATTTGACAACTTCACATCATACTTCAATCGAGCATATCACTTTCATGAATGAACACCTTCAACCTCAAAGACAACATAGTGTCTCTAACACTCATTAGATCAAACATTTATTGCTTGCAGACATGACCTTGACTTTCCTTTGGCTTTCTCTATGTATGTCTACACAACAACATGAGTTGAGGCCACATACCCTTATTTGTTAGTGCTAGATTGACTTACCATACCTCGAATGAGCTTGTGAGAGAGTATCGGGGCAACACTTCCATCTTGAACATGAAGAGCTTAGTCAACTTTTTAAACACATTTCATTCTTTACTTGAGATAGTATTGCAGACCTCTAAAAACTTGACACTTGTACCATTTTCAACTTGTACCTTCATCGAGGAACGCTCAAACACCTTTGACCTCGTGTCAATCATGGATTTAGCTATCACTTTTGTAGAGACATCAACTTACACAAATTACTCCTTCAATCTTTCATCATAGTCTTGTGAATGGTGCATCAACAGATCTCATAAACCTATTCTTAGTCTTATACAAATCAAATTTAACCTTGAGAGTGCATACAAAGACTTATAATGATTTGAAAATGACACACCTTTGTTTGTAACATCTTCACAATCTTTGTAGGTTGTTCTAACCATCATATCACCTAAAATATCTTTGGGATGAACCCCACCAATGGCTCCCCTACCTTTTAAGAACACCTATAGAGCTCATTCTCGGCTTGGATGGCTATGATGAGACCATGTAGACCTTCGTAGCACAAATTTCTTAGAAAAGACCTATAGTTTCCCAATCTTTAATACAATACTTTTTTATGTGTTCTTGTTTGGATTAATTACCTAGATTACTCTAGTTTTTTACCTCAATAACACTTTTATGGAGACTTCTTGTAGACCATGTTTCACATTCAAACTTATAGGCATGAATCTACTTGGGAATGATCTTATAAACTATAAATTTTCTTTGTGCCTACTTGTAGATCTTTGAAGCATTCCCATACTTGAGACTCTCTTGAACTTGACATGGATGATATCCAACTTCTAGTAAGGACACTCACACATTCATACTCTCTTTGTGAGACTTTTTGACTCAAAAACCATCTTTTGAATAAGGGCATAACATGTTCTCAACTAAATAGACCTCTCCTTAGGGTTTACATACACAAACTTTCAAAACCTTTGACACCAACTTAACTCGACAACAAGGTAAAGAACACTCATTCACTTTGAATAATCACACACTTTTTAAGACCATTGTGATGACTTGGACTTGGGCCAAGGACTCTTAGAGAACCAACAACTCATATTTACTAAGGACAATGTTCAGATTTCAACTCATAAGACCATACAATGACTGACTATGACATGATGGACTTTGACAGATATAATAGGTATACTCAAAGGTGTGATCTTTTGAGACATTTCAACAAAAAACTAACACTTTCTTCTCATGATAATAAACTCATACCTAGGTATAGTAATATCGAGCTTTATAACTATTCATTATTGATGATAAGCCAAAACAAGACCTCAAGCACCATTGATAGACATTAGACACATTTTAAGACAAAAATATGATGAAGAAGTCCAAAACATACCTTGGAATACTGAAACAACCTTGTAGAGACACCCAACCATACGTATTTCATATGATGAATGTCTTCCGAGAAGCTTAAATAAGACACACAAAGCTCATAAGGTCACTAAAATAATATATAAGCATCAGGTGACCTCAAGGATTCCATCTTCTCTCTTTATGCCTTTGAGATCTTGGAGGATCCTTTGGGAATAGTAATCTCATCCGTAAAACCTTAATATTCAGATTGGAGATCAGATGGTTACACATGTATGTTCTTCATTCACTTTCTCTTTCTCAACTAGGGATAATAGTCCTTCTTGACTTGAACTAGGCTTAACAAACTTGATCTAGGCTTGACAAACTTGATTGTTTCCTTCTTAATCATATCAAAGCATACCTTGGTAACCTGAAGGATCTTGATTCTCTCTTAGATATCATTGATTATTTTTCCTTTACATCCTTGTCATCCTTAGGAAATACTCTACCTATACCGATAGATGAATCTGACTTCTCCATCACAACACTTTGATCCTTATTATCCTTGATGTCTTTGACATATTTAGAGTCTTCTTTATGTTAATCAATCTTAGAAACATCCTTCTTGACCTTAGAATCATCCATAGGATTGTTTTTCCTTTTGAAATTTTTTTCCATTTAGCCCATTAGGAGCTTGAAACCTGTTATAGGCTCTTGGAGACTTACTTTGTTTACAAGATCTAGAAACATGTCCTTGTTTGTGACACTTGTAGCACATAACATTCTTCAATCTTATAGGCTCATATATACTAAGATTCCAACCACAATCAAATGCCTTATGACCACACTCATAGCATGAATAACATTGACCCTTAAAGTAGTTACCACTATTCCATGAGTGTTCATACCTAGAGACATTCTTCTTGCAATCCCTAGATTTGTGACCAAAACCATTGTAACTATAACAATAACCATTAAATGAAGAACCATAACTCATAGTATTAGGTTGTCTAATAGAGTTAGACCTTCTTGGATCAGACTTCTTAATCACCTTCATGTTTTCTTGAGAGCATGGAACAACTTTATCATCTTTCCTCACATGTTCACTGTGAATCCTAGACTGTTTTGTTACTAACATCTCTTTGTACCTCCAAAATTCCACTAAGATCTTCAAAACTCTTTTCTAACTTCTCATACATTTTCAACCTATTAGAAGAATCTTCAAGATTAGATTCCAAAGCCTTCAACTTATCTCCATACCTGAGACAAGTATCTTCCTTGTCCTTTAGTGATTTAGACATGCTTTAAACTTGAGATTCTAGCCTTTTGATGGCTAGACAACAATCATTATCAATGAAACTAATTTGATCTTGTAACTTGTGGATTAGGGACTCAAAAATCTCATACTTCTTCCTTATGGATGCTTCAACATCTAAGGAATTACCCATACCTTGTGCTTTTAGGATCTCCTTAAAGTGATTAGGCTTGCTTCTCAAGGACCTGATTTGATACAAATTGTTGGAAACCCAATGGACTGAGAGGAGGGGGTGAATCATTCCTACAAATTTCTTATTTCATTTACCATTAATTGTAGCATCCATCAACATCCATCCATTCACATACATTCAATAATAACTTATTAGGTGTGCATAATACATTCAAATAACCATAACACATAAGAGAGAAATAGACACAATATTTAAGTGGGAAACTTTCATGGGGAAGAAAGACCACTACAAAAAAACATTATATTGTTATATTTCAAATTTAGTGAGGCACCAACCCCACAAGGAGAACCAACCCCTAGTTTAGTAGAGCACCAACCCTACAAGGAGCACCAACCCCTAATTTAGTGAAACACCCACTCCACAAGGAGGATACAACCCCCTAAGATGATAAAAAACCAACTAAACCATCTAAAAATGAATATCTCTAATTTTTTTGCTTCCATAATTAATGGAGATCACAAATTCATCTCACACACTTTGTTCAAACCCTCATTCCTTCAACTTGTTCTTTCTTCTTCTTTCATGGACTTTTCTATCTTCAAACCCTTTCTCACATGATTCCTAACCTTCCTCAACCCTGTAACACACTTCATAAGTTCTGAAATCATTCAATATAAGCTCCTTAACACCCTTAGATAGGTCACATTTTTCCCTCTCTCGAGACTAGTGATGAGACCAAAATATCTCTCATTATATCACCAAATGTCACTCTTATTCTCTCTCTTAAAAATCAAGATTTCAAGTGAATTTAGATGTATTTTTAATTACGAGATAGCATATTTAAGGTAGAATATAGGATTTATCTTATCATCTTTTTAAAGATCTATTTGCGAAATCAATTGTTGTTGTTTTCTAATATTTCTTCTAAGTTGGAATGTAATAGTGTGTAGAAAATAAGTCATAAGCAATTCCATTCCAAGCTCATAGATTGTTATTGAAAAATTCCATGTAGCTCTTGAAAGGCCCGAGTTGTTCATAGATTGCTACTAGTTTCCTACTACAAAAAAATTCCACATAGCTAATGAAAGGCCTAATTTGCCGAAATCCTTTTGGTTTGTTCCAAAATAATGTAAAGGAGCACCAAACTATTCAGCCCACTCTTTGCTTCCACATCATCAACCAAGAATACATATCCAAACATGTGGCAATCTAAATTCATGCATGCATGTGACGTTCCAAGAATAATTCAAAGTCATAGACTTAGCACTCCTCCATTTTCTCTCCATGTTTCAAGGATGAGAAAATATTGGAATAATATTAGGAATGTTGAATAAGTACTCTCCCATGTTGTGTTCCTAGATTAAAGGGATGAGTTGTAGAAATATTCTCCACGATAAGTTGATTTGGTGTAGTCAAGTTTGTTTCGATTTATTGCTTTGAATAAAACCACCCAAGAATAGGTTGTTAGTTCTTTGTGTGTGGACTAAGTAAACTAGGAGAATCAAATCATTATGATTCTCATTACAAAAAAACAAGGAGAAGATTTGGGAGAAAAGCTTCCTAAAATAACTAGATAAGACTTCGAATCCAATAATATATCTCTTTCCATATTTTGTGGAGATTGAGATCTTAGTTGTTAGGATTGGAATAAAGAGAAGATCAAATTATATTCCCTAAAATAAGGAGTTGGTTGGATGCAAGAACTATAAATGTAATCTGTTAGTGCAAATCAATAACACCCTCTGGATGTTCTATCAGATTTCTAGTTGACATTTTAGCATCTAGTGTGATTGCACAACATTGGATCTTTTCACACAAGTGTGGGAATTGCAGGAACTGGAAAAGATCCTCCAGATTAGAGGTTGGTTCCTCAACTCCTCTATTCAAGTGTGCACAACATTCTGCAGAGGGTTTACCTATATTTTAACCAAACTTTTCCAAGGAGACAGGGTTGAGAAAATGCAAAAAATAAACCTAGTCTAATTAAGGTGATGCACCAAAGGAGTAGTAGACACTGCTCATCGCAAAACATACACAATTCACTAGAAAATACAATACAAAACATGCATGATTTCCAAGATGTAATGAGGGATTAGGAGACAATGATAAACACATGAAAGGATTGAGAAAGTTCAATCACAGAGCATACATTATCATTCCAGGTCCAATACAGTGCATTACAATGGCCAGGAGGCAAAAGGGGTGTTGTAGTTGTATGAAAAGGTAAAAATTCCACAAATCCACTTGATGAGGAAGAAAAGAGGAGTTTAGAGCAAGAAAAATGTCTAATTGTTTAAAAATGAGCCCATTAAAGCTTGTACGGTGCAAATCGAGCTGGAGAGAGAAACACGGGAAAACATGAGAGGAGCTTTCAACCACCAACCAAATTCATAAAAACAGCATGGGTTCCCTTAAAAATCCACTTCCCAATGTTTTAGACCATGCTGGGAGAGAATGCGAGCCATTCCTCATTAAAAATGGTGGTTGAAATGTCATTTCTGTCGATTTCCACATGCCAGAGGTGTTTTCCAATTTTCTCTCTCCAAACCCACCAAAACACAAAATTGAGCTCAGAATCATGTAGAGAATTTCACCAGCTTTCCAATGATATAAAGAACATGAAAAAATGAGCTCTGGATCGAAAGTTATGCCCCTCTGAACATTTAGGGTGAAAACAGGGGCCAAAATGGGTTGGCGGGCCGAAAACTCGAAATTTTCCCACTTTTTGCGTTTTGGAAAATTTCCCCAAAATCTCCATGCCCCGCTGCTCTAATGCCACATGGCACATTTTGATTGGTTGCGGGCTATTTTTCTACTTCATTTTCCATCGTTTCGGCCTTTGGAAAATTTTCCAAAAATTCTCCACCGATCAAAGCTCGAGGCCATGTGGCATGATGTGATTCGGACGCGGGCTTTAGGGCCGAAAGAATTTGTTTTCTCCAACCTTTGGGAAATTTTCCCAACTCCTCTCCATCATCCGATCCCGACAACCCCGGGACACGTGGCCTCCTCTTATTGGCTACGAGGTTTTTGGGGGCGGGCTTTCCTTTGAAATTTCCCAAACTTGGGCGAAAAGGAAAAAATCCTTTCGCACCTCCGACCCCGATGCCCCAAGGACACGTGGTGCGATCTCACTGGTTGGCGGGCCCACGGGCCAAAATTTCCCCTTTGCACCCCCGCCAAACACTTCGGCAAATTCTCCATGTTTCCTCCGCCTCCCGCCATCCCTTTGTTGACGTGGCGCTTCCTAATTGGTTGGCGGGCCTTTCTAGGGAAATTTTCCCACAAAACCTCTACCGAGCCATAACTTCAAAAATACCTGGAGTTAGGAGGAAAACTTTACCTTTCTGGAAAGCTGAGAAGGAGATCTATCCAATTGTGCCATTTCCAGAAGGTTTTGAGTGCCTAAAAATGAAAAAAATCTGACTGAGGCACAAGGGAGGAAGGAATGAAGGGAGTTAGCCAAAAATAAGCAAGGGGCTTATTTTGGATAACACAATCTTCCACACTCTTGTATGTAAGATTTTTACCAATCATTGAAAAATTTGTTCTTTTCTCTCCAATATTCTGAAGTTTTGAATTAAGATGTTAGAAGCATGATTTACATCCTCTTCCAAGGAATGAGCTGGCCACTCATTCCAAGGAAGATGGATCGTGTATTTGTGTTTTTGTCTTGTAATAATTTATGTTTATGTTTATTCCTTTTTTGTGATTATCATTTTGTTGTATTGTTTTTCTCCTTGTATTGTAATATTCATTTTCATTCAGTTTATTATGAACCAGTAGGAATTTTATTTGATTATATTTATTTCTAATTTAACAATTTCCTTTATGCAATCATGATTTCATTTCTGCAAGTGTGATTTCTTTTATGCAAGTGTGATTTTGATTTTTGCAAGTGTGTTTTTCCATTTCCGCAAGTGTGATTTTCAATTTATGAAAGTTTGGATTGTGTTTGAAGGAGTTGTTTTCAAAGATCTCTTTCTCCTATTGCATACAGCCATTAGACACCATCCCTGGATTGACATTATTAATGAAGAGGATTGACGACACTCATCATATTGGCATCGTTGCCGGGGACCACGTTGTTAATAGGAGATTCAAGCTTTCCTAAGAGATTTCTCTTAGAAAATTCTTGTGACATGAAGTATTTGGTGGCAGTTTCTTTAAACTTTTATTTTCTGCAAAATAGATTAATATTTCTTTCATGCACTGTAGATTAAAATTTTATTTTACAATTAGATTTAGAACCCCACTTTGAGATTGCCAAAAGCAAGCCCCCCCTCAATAAAATGGAAACATCACTTCATGTTTATATTTGGAAGAATAATGAATGATTTAAATGAATACTCTGATTTATACTCATGCAATGAGGGTTTCCTATTCTAAAATATTTCTTGTTTGCATGTATTGTTACTTTGTAAAGAATAAATAACAGTTCATGCATGTAAGAAATACAAAAAAACTAACTTTGTGCAGGTTAGCAAAGACAAATATTTCTATGGAATATTTATGCAAACAGATTGGGAGGACAAATTCAAAAGAGAAACAGAGCATTACAAAGGAGGTCAAAGAAAAAAAGATTCAGCTGATAAGGAGTTCTCATGTGAAAAATAACAGTGTTTTTTTATGCAAACTACTTGTAGTTTGCAAAGAAATAGATTAAACACTTTCTGGGTTTTGTTCTACACTCTTTGATATTTCTAGATCATTTTTAATCACTCATTTTCGTTGAGAAATGACCAATATATCATAGTTTGAATGGACGTTGCTAAAAAATAAAACATGTTGAAGATTTTTTTCTTTTGTTTAAATAATAATAAGCTTATGAAGCATGCAAGTATTCTATTAATAATCCTCATTTTCAATACTTGATTCATTCCATGTTACCCTCTCTATCTCATTTTTTGTTGATTTTTGCTAAAAATCATTTTCCCAACTATTAGAACCACAAAAAATTCCTCCGATACTCAGTAGTCAATGTTAATTCTTCTCATGACTGTAGGAAAATATTGGCTCAACCAAGTATATGCTAATTAAAATGCCAACATACCATTTGTAGTTAGGAATCATACCCACAACCTCTCATAATAAACCATCCATTCCTAATAAATGAAGAAGTCCCTAAACCATCCCATTTCCCGAACAATTTACCATTGTTTCTCAAAAGATTGTAATCAACTTTCTCAATTGGTTGGATGTTGCAGAAACTCTGGAAGATTGCTTCCTGATTTTCCATCATGTTGACATTTCTCAAAATGATAGTGATTGATTAGAAAACCAGTTCTTTGGCCAATTACTAAAATAAAATTAAAAAAGGGGAAAGTTGAAAACCAGAAATGGTTGTTTTTCCCAAAAATTACACTTCAAAGTCTTTCTTGGATACATATGACTAATTCTTTTATGCCAAATTGGTTGATGAAATTATTTGCTACTGAAAAGTTCTATGTTGTAAAGGCTTTGACTTCATATCTATTTGCTTTGTTAAATTTCTTATTTGGAAATCCAGTTATACAACATGATGAAAGCAAGGATAACTATTGAGTATGGTATGGTAACTTCTATTTTTCTATTCTCAAATATTGTTATTTGTTGTTTTAATTACAAATAGATTCACTTCTAGAAAGCTTAAAAAGGAGAAAACAAAAAGAGAGAAATTTGTCAAAATCTACATGTGTTGATCAAGTCAAGTAACAAAGCAGATGATGCTAGATGAAGTCTTTCCAATTTACAGCAGTTGGGATCTATAAGATGCTCAATAAAAATAGTTTGCATGAGGGCATGCACAAAACTAAGTTTGGGGAGACTCACTCTCTTCCAAATCTTTTGAAGAATGCATGAGAAAACAAAGAGCTAAATGTGAAAATCAAAATATCTCTACATTATCCAAGAAAAACCTCATGAGAGCATGAATAAGAAAGAAGTAAAAAAATTTACTTCTAGAATCTCAATTTGTTGTTATCATGAAAAGAGGAGAAGATAATTTAAAAGATGCAGAAGTATTGTTAAAATCAAATTCTACAGGAAGATCAACAACTTGCATGAGGGCATGCAAGAAGTTAAGTGTGGGGGAATGATGAGACCAAAATATTTCTCATTATATCACTAAATAACACTCTTATTCTCTCTCTTAAAATTAAGCTTTCAAGTGAATTTAGATGTAGTTTTAATAATAGATAGCATATTTAAGGTAAAATATAAGATTTATCTTATCATATTTTTAGGGATCTATTTGCAATCTAATTGTTGTTATTTCCTGATATTTCTTCTAAGTTGGAATGCAATAGTGTGTAGAAAATAGGTCATAAGAAACTCCATTCCAAGTTCATAGATTGTTATTCTTGAAAACTTCCAATGCAAGCTGCTTTGAAAGGCCTAAGTGTTCATAGATTGTTGTTAGATTTCTACTACGGAAAACTTTCACACAACTACTGAAAGGCCCAGCTACTGAAAGTCTTTTGGTTTGTTCCAAAATAATGTAAAGGACCTTCGAACTATTCAACCCACTCTTTGCTTCCACATCATCAACCAAGAATATAGATCCAAACATGTGGCAATCCAAATTCATGCATGCATGTGGCGTTCTATGAAAAATTCAAAGTCATAGACTTAGAACTCCTCCATTTTCTTTCCATGTTTCAAAGATGAGAAAATAGTGGAATAGTATTAGGAATGTTGAATAAGTACTCTCCCACGTTGTGTTCCTACATTAAAGGGATGAGTTGTAGAAATATTCTCCATGATAAGTGGATTGTTGTCGTCAAGTTTGTTTAGGATTTATTACTTTGAATAAATCCGAACAAGAATAGGTAATTAGTTCTTGGTGTGTGGACTAAGTAAACTAGGAGAATCAAATCATTATGATTCTCGTTACCAAAAAACAAGGAGAATATTTGGGAGAAAATCTTCCTAAAATAGCTAGATAAGACTTTGAATCCAATAATATATCTCTCTCCATATTTTATGGAGATTGAGATCTTAGTTTTTTGGATTGGAATAAAGAGAAGATCAGATTGTATTCCCCAAAAGAAAGAGTTGGTTGGATGCATGAACTATAAATGTAACCTTCCACACTCTTGTATGTAATATTTTACCAATCAATGAAAAATTTGTTATTTTCTCTCCAATATTATGAAGTTTTGAATTAAGATCTTGGAAGCATGATTTAAATCCTCTTCCAAGGAATGATCTCAGCCACTCATTCCAAGGAAGATGGATCGTGTTTTTGTGTTTTTGTCTTGTAATAATTTATGTTTATGTTTATTCCTTTTTCTGTGATTATCATTTTGTTGTATTATTTTCTCCTTGTATTGTAATATTCATTTTCATTTAGTTTGTTATGAACCTACAGATATTTTATTTTATTATATTTATTTCCAATTCAACAATTTCCTTTATGCAAGCATGATTTCATTTTTAAGTGTGATTTCTTTTATGCAAGTGTGATTTTGATTTCTACAAGTGTGCTTTTCCATTTCGTAAGTGTGATTTTCAATTTATGCAAGTTTGGATTGTGTTTGAAGGAGTTGTTTTCCAAATATATATTTCTCCTATTGCATACAACCATCGGACACCAACCCTGGATTGACATTATTAATGAAGAGGATTGACGACACTCATCAACTAGTTCAAATTGAACTCTAAACTCTCTTTTATATGCATTTAATTTCACCAACACAAAGGAGGTCAATCCTAAACCTTTATTTCAACCAATGAATAATAAAAACCTCCCAATAAATTTATTAAAACATTAACTTTAGACCCATATAGGTATTTCATGCCCAAAACACCAAACATGCACAAAACTAGCTCAAAACCCCATCACCTCGATGAGATAAAACCACAAATGCCAAAAATATGATTAATTAAGCTCCCAAATTCACCATACATGTGTAACGTGACATAACAACATCAACCATTGTATTTAATTATCTTTCACCAATCAAATTATTCGTACCTAACTCAAGAAGGCTCATAACCTTCTCAAAATAGTTGTTTCCAACACCATGTCTTCAACTTTTGGCATCAAGACCACCCAAGAAGAACTAAAATATAGAATTTAACCACTCTATGGACTCCTAAATACATTTAGATCACATCCACTTAATTTATAGCTCACGAAACATCCATATGTGCAAACCACACCAACTTTCTTCTTCACTAAATCAAGTTGCCCAGAAAGCAATTTTACAAACTCAACTGGATTGCACCCTTTTTGTCACTTCTAGGACCTAAACATTCCTCTAATAATATGATAATACACCCCTCTTCACTTTACAACTGATAGAAATCATTAACTCATTCATCTCATGCCCTAATCACCTCAATATTTCAAGCTAAGCAATCGTGTCATGAAAATCAGCTTCCTTCTTCTCCACAAATTGACCTAAATGACCAATCAAATCTCATCATCATGAGACAATCCATATACCATTGTAAATCTCTCTTAATCCTTTTTCTATAACATATTATATTTCCTTCCAAATCTAAGTGGAAGGCCTTCAACCAAGACCATCTCTGAAAACTATCTCTTAAGCCTTCTAGGACTCAAGAATTGACCTTGAGCTCAACTTGATCCATCACCTCAAAAATCACTTCCACACTTTTCCAAAGCATGAAAAACCCTTAGACATGGTTTCTAAGCACTCAGGAACCTTCAGCAATTATAAACAATTCTAGTCCCTGTGAATGACTAATTTAGGCTTAGATAGTTGTGTTTTCAATTGTAGTAGTGTTGACATTATGATAGGTAGAGGAACCATCCTTCTCTAGAGGTTTGTCTCAAGATGCAATGTCCCACACTTGGAGACAATCCCATTTTATCCAAAAGTATTTATCTTCCATGATCAAATCTTAGGGTGTAATTTATGTACATTAATAGGTTATTATTGCAGGTTTGTGAAGAAATAAGGTAGAATTACAACACCACTCACATCCTTATTGAAGAAAGACTATTTTCATTGGAATGAGGTAGTAACCTAGACATTTGAATCATTGAAGAAGTCCATGTGTACCACTCCAGTCCTAGCTGCCCCAGACTTCTCCAAAACCTTCATTATTGAATGTGATGCTTTAGGGTGTGGCATATGTGCAATACTTATGTAAGAGGGACACCCCATTTCATTTGAGAGTCATAAAATAAAAGGTAAGAACCTCTCAAAACTAAATTATGAGAAATATATGATGGTTATCTTGATGCGAGTCAAATAGTGGAGACCGTATCTCATGGGTCATCACTTCAAGGTAAAGATAGATCATGATAGTTTGAAATACTTCTTAGAGAAAAGAATATCATATGAAGAAAAACAAAAATGGGTCACTAATATGTTGGGATATGAATTTGAGATCATTTACAAAAAGGAAAAGAAAATGTGGTATCTAATGCACTATCCAGGAGAGATGAGTCCATAGAGGCATTATTAAATGCCATGTCCATACTACAGGTAGATTGGGTAGATTATGTAAGATCTGAATGGAATAATGAAATAGAAACCCAAAATCTCATTAAAAATCTCCAACAATATTTGAGAAATTAAAAAAAAAAAAAGGGGATGCATTGTGGTATAAGGACCAATTGTACTTATGTAAAAACTCTACCCTTAAAAATTAGGTTCTCTTATAGCTCCATGATTCTCTAGTGGGTGGTCATTTTGGATTCTTAAAACTTATCACATAGTTAAGAAAGATTTATTTTGGGAAGGGTTGAAAGAAGATGTCCAAAAATTTTGGTTGAATGCTTAGTGTGTCAATGTAACAAGGGTGAAATTATTAAGTCTCCAGGACTTTTACACCTCTATTTATTCCTAGTGAGTGGTGGGAAGAGGTTTCCATGGATTTCATCACAAGATTGCCAAAGTCTGAAGGGAAAAGTGTAATTATGGTGATGGTGGATAGACTCACCAAGTATGCTCATTTTTTCTTTGCCACATCCATTTACAATGAGTACAATTTTCATATATTTTATGGATATAATTCAAAAGCTATATGGAACACCCAAGATTATAGTCAGTGATCATGATCCTATATTTACTAGCAATTTTTAGACTGATTTATTCTCATGTTTGGGTACTCAATTAGCTTGTAGTTCATCATATCATCCCCAAACTGATGGATAGAATGAGGTAGTAAACAAATGTTTGGAGGGTATTGTAATGGCCCTTACTGAGGGTTTTAACCACACACAGAAAATGTAGATTTAATTTTAAAATTGCAGTAGATTTGTAAATGTAAAATCAGCGACTGTGTCTACCATGAAATATGTCAAAAACGCCATGAAACACCTTGAATCCACTTGCCACAATTTTATATGTATTTTATGGAATAACAAGAGCCAAAATCACAAAGAAATATTGAAGAACTCATTGTTGGAAACTAATTATGAAATGATTATTGCATCCACAAGAAAATTATAGATCGAGGGCATAGAAACCCCAAAAATCACCAAACTTCATATTATGAACTTATAAAATATTACAAATCAGATTATCAATCCAAATTACCCAAATAGTTCATCAAATGTTCAAAACCCTAGCCAAGGTCGGTTGTTCCACCCTTAATAAATCAATAACAAGATGGAAATGACAAGTCTCTCTCCAAATTAGCCTTAAACATCAATCCCAAGCTAAGGAGAAGGGTTTTCATCCTTCCCTCAACCTCTAGATAGGTTTTGTCCTTCTAGGCAAGTCACATAAGGAGGTTTTTGTCCCCAAATGCAAGAACAAACAACTCTTAGCTTACTTTGCTCTAATAAGATAAAATGTGCCAAAGTCTAGATAGCAAATGGTGCCTTAGATCTCCTTTTATATCCTTCAATTGGCACCAAAGTACAAAAAGGCAAGGCCGACCTGTATAAGAAAGGAAAACACTAAAGAAAATATAAAATATTAGTAAAAACATATCATATAGGTGCTCAATGTTCTTCTCCTTCATCTTTGCTTCTTTGCCATGGAGAAGGAATGGCAAGAAGACCAAATATCAGTTCCTAAGTGGAAAAAGGGACATTACAAGTATCTACGATGCTTTACTTTAGATAAGCAAGAGAGATGGGTTAAGTGGCTACCACTTGCAGAATGGTGGTATAACACTTCATTTCACACTTCATCCAAAATGTCCCCATTCTTGGCATTATACGATTACCATCCACCATCCCTCACTTCCAATTTAAGGGTCCATCCTAAAGTAAGAGCAGTTGAAGATCACATTCAACACCAACAAGAGGTTCTCTCTAGCCTAAAAGAGAACTTGGTCATGGCACAAAACCGCATGAAGCAACAAGTTGATCAACACCGTAGTGAACGAAGCTTTGAAGTTGGAGACTTGGTTTTATGTGATTGCATCCATATAAGAAACTATATTTGAAACAACAAAAAAAAGATAACAAGCTTTCACCCAAATACTATGGGCCTTATCAAGTGTGGCAAAAATTGGCAGTGTGGCATATAAATTGGAGCTTCCTCAGTCAAGTAAAATACATCCAGTTTTCCATGTTTCTTTCCTAAAGAAGGTCATTGGGTAGAAGGTTTCTTCTCAATCAGTATTACCAGAGCTTGATGAAGAGGGACATATCATCTTAGAACCTGAAGGAATCCTACAAACATGCACTAAGAAGTTGAGGAAAAGGGTCATCACCGAGTATTTGATCAAATGGAATAATTTGGACATTGAAGATGCAACATGGGAGGATGAAGCATTCCGGGAGAAGCATCAAAGCTTACCAACATTGGGGACAATGTTGCTTTGAAGGGGAGGGGCATGCTACACCTTTAACCCTAGTTCATATATCAAGATATGGATAGCCGACTTATGGCTAACATAATCTCTTATCATGTCATATCATAATTATTTATGCTTTCATATGCTTAGTGGGTCGACCTTAGGGATTGGATAATATAGTAGGGTATATATAGGAGTTAGAGAGTAGGTTATTATCATCATATTGAGCACTTGAGTCTTATTTTTTGGTTTGGATGTTTCCCCCTTGAAGTGACTAAGTCATTCTACTTGCATCTTAAGATCATTTATCTATATTTCGGTGTTCTTTGGTGTTCTATTACTATTTATATTCAAATCTATCTAAGTACTTTCATTACAATTTTATAGGGCACCGATATGCACATTTTCTAAATCTATCCACAACCACGTATAAATAGTCTTGTTTTCTTTTTAATGCGAGACAATCCTCTAACAAAGTCCATATAAATACTTTCTCGTGGTCATATTGGTATAGGGAAGTGGGACATACAAACCCAAATTCTTGTTACTAGGATTACTTGTGGCACAAAGAATACAACCTTTTACATACTTAGATACATTTTCATACATCCAAGGCCAATAACAATATCTTTGTAACTATGCAACTATTTTTCCAATGCCAAAATGACCAGAAACAAGAGAAGTATGTGCTTCCCTAATCACATGAATTATTTCATCTTGTGGAATGAAAATTTTACCAAGATGATAAATTAATCCATCATGTAAGTGATAGTATAATTCTTCCACTTGATTACCATGAGTTAGATCTTCATAAACATCCTTAAAATCAACATCTCTAGCATATTGTTCCTTATAACTTTCATGCATCAAAGGACTATGTTGTAAAAGAATAGATGCAATAATAGGAGGTCTTGAAAGCATATCAACAACCTTATTTTGTGTACCTTTTTTGTACCTTATCACAAGATGGAATTGTTGCAAAAATCCCATCCAACGAAAGTGCCTTGATTGTTGTAGCTTTGATTGTGATTAGAGATATTACAAAGGTTGATGATCCACGTGGATTATAGCCTAATTTCCCATCAAATAATGCTTCCAATTTTCACACTTTGTACCAAATCATACAAATCTTTATCATAAGTAGGATAGTTCCTTACCACACTTGTGAAGGTCTCTTGAATGGTAACACACATGTTTTCACTTCCGCATCAAGATGATGCCCATGACATAATCACTTGCATTGGTTTCAATCTCAAATGCCACTTGTACATTAGGTAGTGCTAGTACTAGGGTCATGCTTATATTTTCCTTTAGTGTATTAAACGCTTTTTGGTACTTGCCTCCCCATTGAAAGACATTGTTAGTACTTTTCAAGGAATGCAAAGGAGATACAATGAATGAAAATTTAGCAATAAACTTCCTCCAATATTGAATTACCCCAAGGAATATTCTAACTTCAGTTACATTATTAGGCTTAGGACATTTCATTATGAATTTAACTTTAGAGGGATTAATTTTTAATTTACCATCCCCTACAACATAGCCTAAATATACCAAAGATGTTTTACCAAATTCACACTTAGACATCTTTAAGTACAATTTCTCCTTTTGCAAAGTATCCAAGACTTTCTTAATATGTTCAATATGATCTTCCTAGCTTTTACTGAAGATAAAAATATCATCTAAGTAGACTATAAAAAATCATCTATGAATGGCCTAAATACATCATTCATAACCGCATGAAGGTGGCGATGCATTACAAAGCCCAAAGGGCATAACAAGCCATTCAAACAGACCTTGTTTAGTTTTGAAAGTAGTTTTCCAAATATCACCTTCACTTATTCTAACTTGGTGATAACCACTTATTAAGTCTAACTTAGTGAAATAAACAACATTTTTCAATAGATCTAACAAATCATATATGTGAGGATGAGGGTAGCGGGTTTTCACCATTATTTTGTTTAATGCTTGGAAATCCATGCACATCTACCAAGTGTCATATTTCTTTGGCACCAACACAATTAGTGAACCACATGGATAAGTGCTTGGCCAAATGACCCCTTTCTTGAGAAACTCTAGAACTTACTTCTTTATTTCTTCATTCTCCACCACAAACAACCTATGCATGCTAATGTTAGGAAGAGGTGCATCTCTGCTATAGTTGAATCTCATGTTGTATTTCTATTTTAGGAGGTAAAACATGTGGTTCCCAAAAACATCATCATAATTAGATACAATATTAACTATTGCATTCTTATGTTTAGGATCATAACCTTATTGAGTCTTGGACTTATCATTGTCCTTGGATTTTACAATCATGAGTACAAAGTTCTTGCTTGCATTGACAAGCCTTTTCATTTTCCTTGTAGATACAAGTGATAAATTTACTTTTATTTGATGGGATCTTATAATGTAGAAGATTTTTTTTCTATCGGATAAACAAGGACTTCTAAGTGCAATGCCACAAATATCAAGTGGAACCACATCTAATTCTACCTCATCAATGAACTTAGAGGTGATTGCAAATCTAAGTTTGCATGTTTTAGTGACTACATAATTTAACATCATCACATACCCAACCCAAAGGGTATAGTTTAGGATGTGGTTTAGTCTTAAGTCCCAAATTCTTAACAACTTCTTTAGAAATAATATTAGCTTGTGATCCACTATTAAAAATAGTATCTATTTTAGTATGCTTAAAAATGACTCTTACGTGGAAAAGTTTTTTTTTTTCTTTTCATCGTGCATAGATTTAGAATTAGAATAAGTATGACAATTAGTGCTAGAAGAGGAAGATTTTGAACCTTGAAAACCCATAGCGGTGATCTTGGTCTCATCACCTAAATCGGATCTAAGATCTTGTTGTACGACTACAATAGTCTTCTTATATCCTTTTTGTTCCCGAACATCTTTGGCTTGAGTTGTAGATGGAGCTTTAATACTTGGAATCCACATGTCCTTTTTTACAATGTGAACAAACAAGTTTCTCATCTTCTTTCTTAACTGTGGAAGTGTGTTTCGTTTTATCCTCTCCTTTACCCATGTTTTTAGGTTGATTCCTTAGTTTCTTTGTGAAATTTTCCTTAGTCACCTTACCCCTTGATTCAATGTGGGTAGCTTGGACACAAAATTCATCAAGGTTAGTGGGATTAAACATAAGTATTGTATGTCTCAAATAATTATGTAACCCACCAATATACTTTAAAAGAGTCTCTTGAGTGTAAAGAAGAATGCCCAAAATCAAATCCCTTTTTCAAACTCTTGAGTGTAATCTTGTACACTTTGACCCTTAGTTTTCCTTAAGTTTTGCCAATCCATAATAGCTTGTTGCATATAACCCAATGGATAAAATTGATTTTTCAATGCAAAAACAAAATCATTCCAAGAAGAAATCACTTTACCATGTTTCAAGAGATCTTCTTGTGTCTTACTCTCCCACCAAATGAGTATTGTACCACCCAAACAAAGAGTAGCTAATTGGATTATTACTTCCTCATCCACAATATTTTGAACCCTGTAGTATACTTCAATCTTCTTGATCTAATGATCCAATTTATCTACACTAAGATCTCCATTATAAATTGGAAAATCAAACTTAACATCAAGCTTTAAAATGAAAGAGACATCAAAAATTAAATTTTCTTATCATCAGACTAAAGAACTAGAAGGTTTGGAAGGAGATGGAGGAGATTTAGGAGGTTCTTCTCCTTTATCTTTACCATTAGTTCCTTATCTGATTTACCTTCAATATTATACTTCCTCTCTCGGTATAACTCTTCCACCATACTCTTCATCTCTAGAAAATCTTGATGGAAGGACATGTTTGAGTTTGCTTCTTCCTAGGAAATTTAATGGATGAACTTTGACTTGCATGTTTTGAGCCAATCTCGGGCTTATACTCTTCAAGTGACCCTTCTCCATGATTTTGATTTAGACCTTGTTAGCATTGAAAACTTGCAAATCCAATAACAAAGTTAAAATATCTTTGATCGACTACTCTAATACCAAACTTGATTTGAAATATGTTTTAAGTACTTCACTTATCAATTTGATTGTTTTCGTAGAATTTTTATCAATTTCCCATAAAAATATTAGAAAATTTGCTTAGTTAATTAAAACTAGATTTATCTTGATTAAAAACAAGTGAATGATTGAAAACATAGAGAAATGCGAACCAATCTTGATAATGAAGTTCACTCGTATTGGGCTACATCTCTCGGTTCGAAAAGTACTCGAATCAATTTAATAATGATGCAAAATTACTTTTTGTACAATATTTTACATCAAAAATATATCTTCAGTATGCAAATTACCTTTACTACAATTCGGCTTTTGGCATTCAATCTTCTTTGCAATGAAAAAACTCTATTATTGCTTATTCTCCCAAATAGGGGATTCAAAAGTTACCCTTTAAGTATAATATTCATCCTTTTATAATTGATTTAAAGAAATGTAAATCTTTATCAGAGGACTGAGATCAAGTGAATATAACAATAACAAATAAGATCTAGCATGCAAAGTATAAGTAAGTGTACAAGATAGGAGATAAGAGTAACTTAGCTTGTATAAAGAGATCTAGGATGATTATGGACAAGAAATTGATTAGAAAAAGTTGGATCTAGACTATGCGCAACCATTGTTTGAGAAAGCGAGATATGACACTTCTTCATACGAAGTGCCCACATGAGGATAGGACCACTCGAGATGCTAGTGTTTGATATGGGTGCTAGTGTCCTTATAACAACTATATTTCTAGTCTTTTCAGGGTTTGAACTTGGTTTTTTCCTTTCGATGTTTGTCGTATCCACTTCATTGTAGGGTTTTTGTGTCACACTTGTACCCGTAAAACAAACCCTAACAACTTGCACAAAGCTCAAGAAACCATTATATGAAATAAATAATGCATATGCTTGAGTTAAACTGACCTTAGTGATCACCCCAATGTGATTGTCACCGAGCATTGCACTATATTTTAGACTCTATGTAGTTCTTGTGTGTGTGCATGATTAGAATTGTTTTCCTTAAAGCTAGGTTGCCCTTATGCCAATCGCACTAAGATAACGGGCTACAACTACTTTGCCCCTAAGATGAATGTGTGAGATGGAATTAAGAAATGCCTTCTTATGCAACCCAAATGTAGTCTTTGAATGTTACTCTTGTAGATGGTAGATAGAGAGTGATAGCCTAAATGTTCCACCCTTGATAATGGTAAGTAAGTCGTATATATATATATGATTCTCTTCTTTGAATTTCATCATTCAACTGAAAATATGACCTAAAGTGATAAAAGATACTTTCGAAAAGAGACCAAAATGATGTGGCAATTCAAACTCAAGATAAGGAGGAAAGGGGTAAAGGTGCCCAAAGGGGATAATAGCGCCTTAGGCGTTCTTGTCCCTAATGGGCGGTAGTGTCCTGGATGCTCGTAAGATGTAAAAATCAATATAGAGTGGGTCAC
This sequence comes from Taxus wallichiana var. yunnanensis, assembly GCA_018340775.1. Classification (NCBI taxonomy): domain Eukaryota; kingdom Viridiplantae; phylum Streptophyta; class Pinopsida; order Cupressales; family Taxaceae; genus Taxus; species Taxus wallichiana. Next base: position 86,847,876 of record CM031244.1, on the reverse strand, counting down.
ATGTCATTTAGTATCCAAAAGTAAAGTGGTCATTCCAGAAAAGAAAATAACAAGAGTGTGGGAAAGATAAAAGTAATGAAAGAGTAAAACAAGTGTTGTTAATGTCTAGTCTTCTTACTTAGGAATCATGTATATAATGAAATACTTAGAGGTGTGATGTAAGTAAAAAGTGTGTGATTTCATGATTACAATAACATTCTCAAACCATGGCTCGATGGTTTGGAGCTTATCTTTTTCACAAAATGATTGGGCTTTGAATCCCCCAAAAAGCCTTCCTTTTAGACCTTAAAATCCCAAAAATAAGGGACATTGATAGGATTTTTGTTTTCCATTACCAAACTTGGGTCATGGCATAATGGTAAAGAGCTATAAATGGTAAGCATGAGGTAAGGGGGTCGAATCCTACTCCCACACATGTACTTTTGGACAAGTCTTTAATGCCTTTGGTCAGTTTAATCCCACACCGATGGGATAAAAATCACATTTGTTGTTTAAATAAGGTAATTTCTTCCCTTATAAAGTGGCCATGAAGACCATTCTATACATTGAACTTGGTCATGATTGTTGTGGTGGCACTTAGTGCTTGGTTGGGTACTTTTTGTGATGCCATGTGGAGGTTAGAATTAGTGTTGGGAAGCTTTGAGCTGTCTATGTGGCATATGATAGTAAGTTTATGTGTTGAGGTTTGTAATTACATGGGAATTTAGTCCCACATTCACCTTTGGGTTGTAACATATGCAATGGGTTATATGGAAAATACTTAGAATAGAATGTGAAATTGGTGGTAGGGTCCCCCTCTATACAAAAAGAGGACCCCAGCGATTGATGGACCCCTAGTTGACAAATACTATGGGCCCCACAATCGAGTGTCGAAGATCGGAGGCCAAAACCAAACAAACCCATTTGTTGAATTGCACTAAACCACATCAACACCCAATTGGTACACATATCAAGCCTTGATAGTACCACGCCATCACTTGTGCAAACTAATATATTTTTCCTGTTGGAGCGAGAACTTTAGGGGACCATAACTTTTGCATATGAAATTGGTTTGACCTCGTTCAAATTGCGTTGGAAAGCTCTTAATGAGATATTCGATGTGCGGGTGATTCATCATGATTATAGACTATTTGATTGGTTTGGTTGTGGGGATCCTTTTGGATCAATGCACAAGGATGGCAAGTGAGAAAATGGAGTAAGGAAAGTACAACACAAAAGTTGGGAGATGCCGACAAGTATACAATGCTTGAATGGATGCATTTTATAATGGTTTATTTGCATAATGCATGATGATTGCACAAAGTAAAGAGCATAATATTTATGAAGTTGTGAGGGAAATGAAGAATGTTTTACACTATGATGTTTTGGAATTGTTTACACAATGTCATGATATAGTCGCATGGGTTGAGCACAAATTCTTAGGTCAGTGCCTAACCGACACAATAATAATGCACGAATGACATGATTTGCTAACAAAAGATGTTCAAGGAGTGACAAAGAGTCATGAAGAGTAGCTATCTACGGACACACGCCACCAAAAGAAACAAGATCACCATACAAACATGTCTCACACTTATCTTATAGATCTCTAGAAAGTTCTCAAGGATTGATTATCCTCAACCACAAGATCTAACAAATGTAAAAGGTCATGTACAAAGACAATGTGGTATTTTAGAGGAGTTAATGAACCCAATTCCAATATAGAAAGATATATAACATAATAAAACATAAAGGGAGTGAGTTTCACCATTTGAGGAGGTAGAGTGGTGAATAATAGAGAAGAGAACCAAGCCATGATGCAAAAGTGAATGAAGGGTTATGGAGAAACAACATCTAGAATTTTAGCTTGTTTTATTTGTAAGAGTCGATAGTGGGAATAGTATTTGTAGATGTCATTAAGGATGTTAAAATTAATAGAAACCTATGTGTGTTGATTTGATGTGTATTTTAAGGCAATTCATGAGTTAATAACTTTGAGTAATCCTTTAGGTTCAATGTTGAAATCTGAAAAATGAGTAAGTACCTACTAGATTAGATTTTCAAAAACTATCTTTTAGATTGTAACTCTTGGAGCTATGAGACTAGTTCTATCATGCGCAAAGTGACCTAATTTTCTTATTAGTATGTATACTTTTATTATTTCCTATACTTAACAATTATTTTAGTAAAAATGCTCCCATAGTATGACTTGCCACATCAAAAACCTCTTAAAAACACTTAGTAGTAAGAACACGTACGTGTTCTTAAACCATAAGAATGCATACACATTACAACATGTATGTGTTCCTTTATATTTTCACACAAATCAAAAGCCTCTAGCACTGCGAAACAATTTGGTTCCCGAGCCTAAGGCCTAAAAGCTGTTTAATCACAACAACATGCGTGTTTCAAACTTAAAATGCATAAATTTGTCTTGACCATGATAAATCCTACAAAAATGATCGAGACCTTTCTTAAAGTATGCTGCGGTGTCAAGCAGGCTATCCTTTTCTAAATATATAATTTTTCATTTTTTTACTATTGTAAGGTCTCCATCTATATATCTATTTCAAACTATGTCTTTTTATACCTCTATTTTCAATAATTATACATGTCTATCTTTCATCATGTATCTTTTGTTTTTCTCATACAAATTGAATAAAAATTATATTGTCCTAAACTAGGACTAATTTTATACATATTAAAAAAAAATTCTAAATTCGATATTTTTTGAGGGAGTTAGGGTACGGATCAATGATCCATTATTTTTGAATTTCAAAGTCTTTTTACTCGGGAAAAAATCACTATTTAAAAAAATGTCCCAAATTAGATGGTCCTATTTATCTTTCCACTAAAGGGTTTTAGAAAATACTAAATAGTTCTAAAAATGGGGAGAGACACGACCAACTCTCTAATATGGTTTTGAAAAATAGGAGCACCTCGTAGAATTTTAGCTCTTTAACTCACTAACACTTTACCATTTTCAAAAAAACTTAGTAATTTAGAAACTAGACTCAAAATTCAAGAGTTCATGTTCTTATAACATCTTCAAATTTTGAGTGTAGCTATCTCAACTAACTCAACTTCGGGTTTTTGTTTTTGTTTTTTAAAAATATCCATTTAAGACCCCTTTTAGTCCCCCATCTCCATGCACTTACCCAAAAAGATAATCTCAAAGATAAGTAGTATAAATGAATACTACGTAAAATTTAATGAAATGACTTTTGTCGGGCCTTTTAACATTTTGATACCTCTTGTCAAGTGGTTAATAAATCTTGCCATACATTTTTTTTGGTAAAATATATAAACTTCCCAACTCTCGATAGGATTTTAAAAAGTTATTTTGTTTAGTCATTTCCTATTATTAATGTGATTAAGCGATAAAATATATCTAGGAATATATCTTAGGTCATTTATTTCTTGTTCAATGCCAATATTATACGAGGCTCTATCGACACATGTATTCATCACAATCAAAGTGTCTTGTGATCACTTTTTTGAAACGATATGCAATTTGTTAATGTAAAACTTTGTGACAAATTTCAAGATGTGAAATGATTGGGATCTTCATTGGTAGTAGTGATAGAGGCGACGCTTTGTATTCATCATAATGTCTATTTGTTTGATAAATATATATTTTGAATACATCTAGTTTTTTTTTGTAATTGAGAGGATCAACAAAAATAATACATCTAATAGTAGTAGAATAGGTATTCCCGATTGTACTAATTCATTTCAATTTGATGTATTATGAAAGTAATGGAAATTTTAACTATTTAAAAGTTACAAACAAATTTGTAACTTTGTTTCTCGATTGCTCGTTTACAACCATTATTCATTGCTAACAAGCTCAAGGACTCCCCGCACCTACCACGTTGTTGCTTGGGAATTCATTAATGTTCATGTCTCTTATATTTGTTAATGTTAGGCGAGAAATGATATTTTCGTGGTCACTCATGTGGGTTTATTTGAACTTTAAATGATTCACATAAAAGTATATTTCAAGATACAACCAGGAAGTCGGGATGCAAGTGAACATTAGCAAAACAAAAATCATGATTTTTTCCCTAAAAAGAAAAGAGAGGCAAATTAACTTTCTTTTTGAGGGGAGTACATTGGAAATTGTTACAGAATATAAATATCTTGGGATTGATTTCCACAACAAGATGAGTTGGGAGACATGCAGAGCAAAAAGGATACTGAGGAGGTTGGAAAGCATCTTACCTACTTCAAAATAGGTGTAGGAAAGCTGAGCTTTGGGACTGGAAAACTAAGAAAACCCTCTTTGGTTTGTTGGTTACCCAGTTGCTCTTTACGGTTGCGAGGTTTGGGGAAGTAGTGTGTCAAAGCATGGATGACGACAATTAGAAAGAATCTAGAAACATCTAATCACAAGCACTCTTAAAGTTAAATCAACAGTTCCTTATGAGATCTTGTTAGTTGAAGCGGGTACCTTCCGATGGAAGCATCGACAATAACTCGGTGATAAGCTATTTGAAAAAAGTTGAAAGCATGGACGATCTTCGCTGGCCCAAAATGGTTATAGAGGATAAGCTAGAGCGCAGAAAGAAAACCTAGATGAAACAGAACAACAAATGGATGAACAAATGAGACATCAATTTTTATGAGTGTCTTAACAACAACAGAGAAATAAAAATTTATGTGATGGAGAAGTTTAGGACTACCATGTGGACAAAAAGATGGGTCGTAAAGCACAATATATCAAAGAATTCAACCCCACTTGGGAGCATGATGAAAAAGCTTATCTAGGGGCAGTTATCAAAGGTAAGGCAAGGATTTTAGTGGCTCAGTTGAGGACCGGATCACATCATCTTCGTTGTGAAACCGGTAGATGGACTATTCCCAAAGAGGATTGGGAAAGGAGAATTTGTCTTTTTTGCAACAAAGGGGTTGTTGAAACGGAATGGCATTTCATTATGGAGTGTTCAACATATGATGATATTCGTATCCAGTATGAAAACGAATTAAAAGTGGACAACTTAAATGAGTTATTTGAAGAAACAAAACTTCAAAAGATCGTTGGTTTGGTGCTCAAGATTCATAGTAGAAGCGCTGATATGACAAAGAGTCTGAAAACAACTTAATGTATCGGTTTCGTTTGGTCCAATAGTCTCTTCAGTCTCGTAAATGTTATTAAAATCTTTCATTTCATTTCAACCATTACTTTCAACCACCCTCGATTTCCACGGCGTACACTTGCAACCCCTAGGAGCAATTGCTAGTTTTAATTGATTGATCTAAAGGGGCTTGGTGGTTGTTTGGGAAGAGTAAAATATTTTAGAAAACGGTGCGGGCAAAAGAAAGTTGAATTAAGTACTTAAGTAGGTACCTACCTTCCAAGCTAAAAAATAGTTTTGCGACAAATCTGTTATTGCTGGTGTGGAGGATGATGATGGGGATCTATGCAATTGCGGTTGCAATTATTGTGATGTTAATGGGATCCATAGAATTTGGCATTTCAGAAGACATCAACAGGGTTTTCAGTCCATGCTCAAATGCATTGGCGCAGAAGAAGGATGGATTTACGTTTGGTATAGCCTTCGCGGATAGGGACTCCTTCTACATTGACAGGCAGGCGCGGACCAAGCTGGAGCTCTCGCCCTGTGATAAGCGTTTGGCGTTGTCGTCCAAGGCGTCTCAGGTGTCTGTATTCAGGCCCAAGCTTGACGAGATTACCCTCCTCACTATCAACACCTCCACCGGCTCCTTCTCCCCGGTATTCTTCTTCTTCTTCTTCTTCCTCTTCTTCTTTTTTACTGCTCCGGGCAAGGATTAAGGATCGAAACCCATCGACTATAAAGGCAAGGTTAACAGGACAATCTTCTTCTTCCTAGGGTCACTTCTTCGTCCTCATTAGTCTTCTCGTCCAGTTCACGGATCTTATGATCATGACTGTACTTGTCCATTACAAACTATGGTTTTCAATTGGATGCTTTACACCAATTTTTGAGAAGCTACTCATGTTTTATTTTCAGGTAACATACAATCATTTTGGCCGATGTGTTGGGGTTTGCACGTTCACTTACGCTTTTGTTGTCTTCTCACTTGCCTTAGGACTTTCATACCGCACTTTAAATCCTGCACACATTTATTTCGGCATTTTGGCTTATGTGATCCAAGAAATAGCTAAAGGATAAGTTTAAACCATAGTATTGAGATTTGGACCACGCTTAGACTTGGCAAACACATTTTAGACATCAATTTGTTTCACAATAAAAACTCGCAAAAACTCGATTGGCGAAGAAGAAGAAGAAGAAGAAATTTTAACATCCATGAGGCTAACAAAGACAGCCTATGGGACACCAGATCTTTCTAAAGATTTTTCTGATATTCAGATCTCCTATTGGTGAGCTTGATAATCAACTCCTCTTTTTTCTACCATATTCTCATCGAAAATATCTTGAAAGGATGTAGTAGCCACTGTGCTAGCAAATTGGGCCCTAATTTCCTTATAAGCATTACATTCCAACATGAAATGTTTCTCCGACTCCACTACACTAGACGCACAAAAGACACAAATTCTCTCTTCCCATGTCTCTTTAGGTCTTTTCCATCTTCTTGTTTCACACCGAAGACGATGTGAATTAGTTCTCAATTGGGCTATGAAGATCTTTTCTTTCCACGGGATATTAGCCCCTATAAAAGCCTTTTGTTGATGATCACATGTAGAGTTAAATTCCTCCAAATAATATCTCTTCTTTCTCCCTAACGGATTTCCCCACATAACTTGGTGGAATTTATCTATAACAAAAGTTTTATCTCTTCGCTATTATTAGGACATGCATTCAGGTAAATATTCCATTTTTTAAGCCATTTGTTGTTTTGATTCATCCATGCCTTCTTTCTTTTCTCCAAAAGCTCATTGAGGACAACCTTAGGCCATCTACTACCTTCCATTTGCTCGATCTTTTTAAATATGTTATGAGACGAACCATAGCAATAGCTTGAAGAGGTACAACCCTGTTTCCGCTAGAAGAATCTCATATGGGACCAAGATCTTTAATTTGAACTTGCTAGTAATCATGCTTTTTTTAATCCTCTCAAATTGTTTCCACCTTGAATCTGAAATGTTGCTAGCCCAAATCTCACATCCATAAAGCACCACTGGAGTTACTAAAAGCCCAAACAAAGTCTGCATAGTTTTCCAATCCCATAATTCCACCTCTTTGCATTTGTTTTGGAAAGCATAAAAAGCTCTCCACCCCCTAAAGTTCTCTTTTTGCTACAAATCTCCCAACTGAGTTTGTTATTAAAGTCAAACCCAAGATATTTATACTTCGTTACTTCCTCTAAAATGTTTCCATCGAAATAGAAATCATACTGCGTTCTTTTCTTTCTATTGGAGAAGATCATAATCTTGGTCTTATTAGTGTTGACTTGCATCCCCACTTCTTTGCAAAAGTGCTCAAGCGCACATAAGTGCTTTTGAAGGCCTTGAGAAGACCTAACAATCAAGACAAGATCATCAACATAGAGGAGAAGTCTTACAACATACTCTCCTATGCGAACACCATCTTCACTCTGCATATTTAACCATTCCTCCAGTTTGTCGATATATAAGCCAAATAAAGTAGGTGATAATGGGCATCCTTGTTTAACCCCAATATCACTCCTGAAACTTTCTGAGATACTAGTTTGAGTTCTAATTTTGACTTGTACCTTTTCATAAAGTCTATGAACAACTGCTCTGTGATGCCCTGGAATACCAAACTCCTTCATTCTATCCCATAGCTTCTTCCTAGGAATTGTGTCAAAAGCCTTCTTGAAGTCAACAAAACAACAATATGCTTCCTCTTTATCACTCCAAACCTCTGTATTAAAAATCGCCATTAATCGGTGATAATCGCGATTAATCGTTTAGGAAGTAAAACGATTAATCTTTCAAAATTGCGATTTTTGAAGTGCCCATAAATTGGTGATTTCCGGTGATTAAAACCCTAAAAATTGTCAAAACTCGCAACGAAAATCATTGAAAATCGCGTGTCTTGGGTTTTGTGTTTGGTTTCAAAGCATTTCGTAGTGGTTTGTGGGATTTCGTGGTGGTTTGAGGCATTTCGTGGCAGTTTCGTGCCATTTCGTGCCCGATTAGTGGCAACAGATTCGTGGCCGTAGCCCTCTATAAATTTGTATATAGGTAAAGAGTATATTTAGTTTTCTTTTTTTTTTAAGATTTTCAATAGTATACGATGTACAATATACACTAATTCATATATCGTCTTGTGTATAAACTTGTATCTGTACACTAATTAAATATCTTTATCTTTGCATCGGTGTATATATTCATATACTTGTACATTAATTCGTTTTGTATATACTAGCAACTATATACGATAATTTATAATAGTAAGAAATTTACAAGATGTTATAAATCTGTTATAGTAATTATATAAGATTGTTATAATTTATACTATAATATATATTACTATTATAAACAGATCATAATTTATAACATTTAAGTTTTTAATAATTATATATAACATAACATTAATAATAATAATTAAGTAATAAGAATAGTAATATACCCATTGTTAACAGAGAACACAATGATATTTTTTATATAATTTATAACAAATAATAAATTTATAGATTATACATTTATTATAATAGTATACAATCAATATACACTAATATAAATTTATAGTTACCTGTTACAGTATACACTATAAATTTATAATAGTATATTGTATAACGATAAAGTATGCATTCTATAGAGTCATAACAATGTTTTTACATTTAATTTAAGTTTATTTTATGAATTTAAATGTTATTAAAAGTAGCGATAACGTTCTTCGATTAATGCCGATTCCCGATTTCCGAGTCAAAATTTGGTTTGCCGATTAATTGCTGATAACGATTTTTTGAACTATGCTCCAAACTTTTTCAATAATGTGCCTCAAAGTGATACCATGATATATTGTTGAACCTGTTTGCCCTTTTGCTCTCTTACCTTTTTCTTTTGCCCACTTGTTGATTCTACATTCCACCATGCTACCAAACAACTTTGCAAACAATGGGTTGATCATGATGGTTCTATAGTTAGAAGGATTGTTAACATCTCCACTCTTGAAAAGAGGTATTGCAAGACTAGTAGCCCAATCTCCAAGACTGTTAAGGTGTTGTTGAATATGTTGGCAATGTGAGGAGTGATGAATTCTTTCCCCATTTTAAATATTCTGCCTAAAATTCATCCAAGTCTTTGGCTTTTCCAACCCCCAATTTCATAATACCCTCTTCAACTTCTTGCACAGTAAAAAACTTTGTTGTCATGTTGACTAGAGGGGGCCTTCAACTTCTGGATCTTGTTCATAAAGTTGTTTTGCAAACTCGAACCATTGATTGGCTGTGATATTGTTGTCATTTGTATGTTTTTTCTTTGATTGAAGCTCCTTCCAAAATGCTTTTGGGTTATGTTTCCCTAAGTGTATAAGTTCTTCCCTCCTTATGGTCATGAACTCCACTTTTTTTCTTTATGATCTGTTTGTACAACTTTGTGTTCAACTTCTCTTTGCCTGTTTCTTTAATAGCTCTCCTTGCCGCTTTACAATCCTCATCAAACCATCTATTTACTGGAAAACAATTTGTTTGCTTCTTCTTTTTTGTTCTTTTACAGTTTGTAAGGGCCTTCTTAATTATGTTAGTTAACTCATAGCTTTTATGGCCTTGTGATCTTGCTTTCCTCTCTTGCATTGAGCGACTTATCGCTCCTTTGAAGATATCGCAATTTTCTTGTGTTATAAGAATCTTTCCTTTTCCGGAAGATGTTGAGATTGTTCTTTCCTTGTGAGTCGATTCTTGCTCGACCAATCTACTACTATGGAAATTAGATTATGATCCGACTTTAGGTCCCTGATAGAATCATCAATCTCCACTTCTTTTATCCCATCAATTAAACTTTGCGAGCAAATCGCATAATCAACAACACTTGCCCCATTGTAAGTTTTACAAGTGAAATTTCAGATTTAGGCCATCTTTCCATACCATTGCAAATGATCAAATCAAACATGCCACAAAGAGTTAATAATTCTTCACCAAAATGATTAATGTCACTGTTGTCTTCCAATCGTCTTTCCCACTGTTGATTATCTTCTTCTATGAGCCATAGCAGATTATGGTTCTCCTTACTATTCCAAGTGTTAGCTTGTTCATTTGCAGTCCTCGCATTGAAATCACCTAAAAGAAGAACTTCCCCTTGTTGTGAAAACTCTGAAATATCTTTCTTTAGGGCTGCATAGGGATCTTTCCCATCTAGCCCACCTTTTTGTATGTTTTTGAGACTTGAGGTGCAAAGTAACAAGCTGCTATTCTAATGTTACTCCCGTTTTCTGATATTCTAAACCAAATGAACTGCTTGTTTGTGTCCTCTCTTACCTGCTTCTACCCTCCACCTCTCTAACTAAAACCATTATACCTCCAAAACCTTTCCCATTGCTCGCTGCCTCATTCCAGACTGCAAACTTCCTATAACCTTCAAAAGGAGTCTTGCAACCATCATGTTCATGAGTTTCGTGAGACAAATTACGTCTCTCCCTTCTACTATAGGCCCTAACCCATGTCCCTGTCTCCAAGGATAACCTCTACAATTCCAACATGCAACTTTTAACAAGCACAGGAGGGCCTTGATTCCTATTTATTTTGGTGTTGAGAGCTCGAAGCATGGTTCTCACAACTTTGCATCCACGGTTGGCCTAACTCATTCCTTGTTGACATCAATTTCGTTGTTCTCTGTTGTCATCCATATGCGAAGAATATTGTGACATTATCTTGCTAATAATGGCTTTTCCATTGTACATCCATGCTCTTTGACCTTCGTCTCTTGCTGCTCTTACTTTGTTTAATTCTTTCCTTCTATCCTCTAATTGTATTGAAGTTAAATCATCATCTAAAAAGAAATTTGACCCCCTCAAGAGTCCCTTCTTACTCAAAAGTTGATACTTGTCTTCTAATCTCCTCATGACAACTTTGATAGGTCTAGCCCTTTCTTCATCTACCTTTCCAATTCTCCTTGCTTGCATGATCGGCCCTTGCCATTATAGTTTGTCTCTGAGAAAGTTGCTTGCCAAAACAAATGTGTTTTCATTTTTGCCATACTCTTTTACCCCTTTGATAATTAGATTTTTACTCTTTCTTGCCTTTCTCTATGTTCGCTTTCTTGCATTCTGCCCAAATTTGCACCTACCTCGTTGTCCTTATTTGATGGTCCCTTAACAACATGAGACCATGACTTGGTTTTGTTTGCGTTTATATCTTTAGCACATTCCTCAACCACAAAGCCTTGAGAGTTTGTTCCCTGATCCTTCTGGACTCTTACTTCTGTTGTTTTTAAGTCTGTTACACACATACCCGGTTTTGTCGATGCTAACATGTCTTGCCAAGCTGTTTTCACTCTTTCGTTATCATTTTTCATTTCTTGCCATTCATGACAATAAATAGTAAAGTTCAACATTAATTTGTTGATAGATTTGTTTCTTATGCATTCTAAATAAAAATAATGTCAATAACAGAGAATTAACCAAAAATGCTATTGTCGAAACTTATTGCCAGACATTCTTATTAGATGCACTTGGAAAATTGTTAATGCTCCCTCAGTTAATGATTCCTTTTTGGTTTTCTAAATAGAGAAACAAGTTGTAAAGGGCTGATATTTACTAAGAACGCCCTGTTTGTTCTTAATTAAGGCATGCCTTTGGAGTTCTCTCTGTCAAAGTTTGGTTACAACTGTTTAAGTGTCTTTACTCTTTTATCAATTCTGATTTTTAATCTTTTTATAGTATTTTATGTACTTTGTTGTGATTGCTAAGATTTGAATTTGCATTGAGTAATCGATAGTACCCAATTTTAAGGATACCTAATTTGGGGAATTCTATGAAGTTTAAATGTCATGTTTTATAGTTGCTTTCATATCTTTATCAATCTTGAACTATCAGTATCTGGCCCCTGCTTGGCTCCAGACTCTGCGAGGTTTGTAGAGTCTCAAAACTATGTTTTAAAAACAGAATGAGGGGCATGAAGGGCCCAAGCAAGGGATCAAATGACCCAACGAAGGAGCCCATAGAGCTCATCAAAGACCATGGATTCAAAAACATTGAGAGTACACCTATCAGCTCAAAATGTCAGACGCAGTTCCATGTTAGAAGACGAATTGTAATTTCTGGTTCCTGTCTTTTGGAAATAATTTAGAAAACCAGCACTTTTCTATGCCTTCAGAAGGTAGAAACGTTTCTCTGATTAGGTATATCTGTTCAACTTGATGTACGTATTTGTGTTCATTATTGATTGGCCTCACACACTGCCACCTGAAATCTACAATCTAAGTATTTCACCCGCGCCAATGGAGAGGATCATTAGAACCTATAATTTCGGAATGCTGGTAATGACTGACATTGTGATGCAGTGGACATTCATCAAACAAACTTGCATTTAACTAATGGAAACAAATAGGATTGTAGGAACATAAACTAATCCCGGGCAGGATTAATCCATGAAAGATTCACAAACTGCTACCATTTTCCTTTAACTTTCAAACTTCAGAAGCGCTGCATATTTATATGTTTCTATAGTTCAAGTAGTGCTATGATGCATATGGATGAATGGTTCTTTTTGACCTATGAATTTTGTTTAGCTACTGCATATTTTGGTTTATAACAATTTTTTTTGTTCCTTTTGTTGTTCTTCCTTAGAGAGCCTTCATAACAACCTCACTTTGGCCCTATGTCACAAGGTACACCGAATTTTATAGAAAAAGTTCGAACTGTGCTGAATTTTATCCTTGCCGAACATGAACTTGAACTTTATCAATTATTTTTACATGGGAAAATTTTGACATGATGTTGCATTATGTTATAAATATGTGAATATGCCTAGTGAAAGCAGAGGATGGAAAACTTTCTCTCGTCTGTCTTTCTGACATATTTATGTTTTTTTAAAATCAGAATGATAAACAATTTTTTTGTTTGAACTTTAAGACATTTTTTTCAAACTTTATCCTTTGGCGAACTTGAACTGAACTCTGGTGAACTTGAATCAACTTTATCCTTGTCGAACATGAACTCGAACTCGAACTCGAACCTTGTGACTTAGCTTTGGCCTAAGCTAATGTATGAGTCAACTACTGACAATGCAGGTTCAGGCTTTAGTTTTGGCATTTATCCTATGGTTTGGAAATTCTGACTGTGAAAATTTGCAGTCCAATGGCATTTCCTATAAGCTTATAGATTAGCTTTTATTTTTAATTACCAATCAAAAGTTTTCCCAAATGGTTTGGACTCATAACAGATTTGTATGCTAAAGTACAAGTTCTTGTATTACATCTTGCACCTGACAATTATTTTAGCAATTTGCTTTACAAATTACTCTCTAGTGTATGCTGCTAGCTGGTAGTAGCTCCAGTTTCTTCTACTGATAGGATTTCTGTCTAAAATGGTGCACACCTTTAGCAGATAGTTGGGCCTCGAACAATATTTGACTTGGTTATCATCTCAAAGTGATTTCCTGCAAGTGCAGAAGTCTGAAGTGCATGAGGTGCACAGTTTTGACAATGTCAAGAAAATATTGGGATGAATGGGATGCATTTTAACTCATAAGGAGAGGGAGACCCTGTGGCGAAGGGGGCTGGGCGGGATAATGTGGAAGGGGTGAGGGGAGAGAGGTGTCACAATTCTGAAGGGACTGAAATTTTTTTAGACAATAAACCATGCACAGATAAAACAGTGTTAGTACTTAGTAGAGCACACTTACAAAATGGGTACGTGGGATAGGAATATACATTATGATTACATAAATATGCCATGCAAACATCAAAATAGTTAATTTTGATAAAGTGAACACTGCCCACTGATTTACAGAATCATTAATTTTTAGAGTTCCAACAATAGACAATATAAAAATACAATGCCATATCATGGTGGCGTTGTCATTGATTTGTAGGTTCGGCTGATAGATCATCTCTCTCCAACTCATAGAATTGTTAGGAATTAGAAAGTTTAATAGGAGAATGAACAGTGTGATTGATCTTATTGCTTCAAACTTATTTATAGGAGACAAAATTGGTTGTAATGGATGTGCGGTTATGCCTGCACATCTAACCATTTATTAATTATGATAAAGCTAAATATAAGCTAATATTTTCCAGCACCCCCTTCAACAAAGCATTTGTAAGACACTTCAACTTACGAACCCTTATTTATGGCAATGCTTTCCCATAAAGAAATATACAAAGTTTTATCCAACAAAGATAGGGCTACAAAGCAGAGAATAAAGAGAAGGGAATTTATGCATGAATATTTGACAAAGGGCCAGGTGCTATTATTATGGAAAACCTGGCCATTATAATAAGGATTGTAGGATTGTTCTCATTCAAAGCCTGAAATGTATTCAAGTAACCATTTTGAAATTGTGATAGAGAAAAGAAAGGGATGGATTATATACTTTTTTCTACTTCATCAATGGCCAAATCCTTACACAATACTCTTCAGTGGCCGAGTACTCCAAAGTTTCATTCTACTCTTTGGGAAAACAATCAGAGTCAGTCAGTTGCTGATTTATTACCCAATTTCAGAAACTAATCACACAATTTCATAGTTAGTTTTGGATTAGGTTGTTTGAGTCGGTATTTAATTTGATTCTTTGCCAAGTGCCGAGTCAACTTCTACTCTTTGGGTGTGTCAAGTTGTTGTCGAGTTCTAGTTGTGTGACTATGGCCAAAAGTATCTATTACAAGGCATGGTATATTGACTCAGTTGCTGCAAGCACGACACACAAAAATGATTGACTTGTCTGATTGGATGAATTGCAAGTCAAGGAGGGACAATTGATTTAGGAGATGCTAGGCTATACACAGTGATATGTCCCTTTCAGAATGCACAGCAGAAACTGAGAATAAAAATGCATGAACAACGAATAATAATTAAAGAAAACATCTGCTAAAACTTGTTTGTTTACACTCTGCATTAGCATGGATTAAATACATGTACAAGGATGAGGGTGCGTGCTGGCTGGATAAGGGCAGGCAGGCCAGGCACATGCAGAAAGGAAAAATAAAAAAACTTAAATTTAAAAGCTGATTGCAAATGTAGAATTTTTTTAGAGCGAATCTCATCAAATGGCCTAAGGGCAAGCAACAAAAGTAAAACCAATATAAATAACTGATCAAAGTGTCAAAGATGTTTAGGACATGTATGCATCAATCCTAAAGAAGAACCCTATCAGTGAGTCAAATTGCAAATCAGAATTTCAACATTGAATTTGGTGAAGGTGTGTGTTAGAAAGGATGAGGATTTTTTCTAGAATGGTTGCAGAAGGCGGTCTCTAAGAAACTTGCTGCAATAATAGGATAACAAGCTTTAGTGGCTAAGAACAGCTCCAAAAAGCAAATCTAGCACCGTATGGGCATCTTGGTTAATAAACTCTTGCATATTGAAGGAAACTTAAGTTTACATTTTTCCCCCAATTCAGTAGAAGGGGTTTGTGAAGCTTGCATTTTGTGCAAATAACATTGGGGTAAATACGAAAAAACATTGCATGGAGAGCAAGCATGCAATTGTAATGGTGCACAGTGACCTTTGTGATTAAAGTAACTTGTTGATGATTTCTCTAGAAAAATTCGGCCTACTTTCTCATATGAAGTCAAGATGCTCTGGAAACATGCAAGGAGTTGAGAGTCATGGTACAGAGCCAGAGAGGGAAGAAGATTAAGTTCTCGACTTCTACAAGTATTGTAAAGGTTATGTTATCTGTAAGAATCTTCTTAATATTCTCCTTAACAAAATGGTGCTACAAGGAAAAACAAGAATTAGTGTATAGATGTGCATTTGTTTAAGGGAAATCCCTCCTAGAACTTCTGGGCTGAAGCAATTCATACAGTAGTAGACAAACAACACTAAATTCTGAGTTTAAGCCATTAAATTTAGGTCTGATTTTTTAATCTTGTTTTATGTTGTAATAGTTCTAAATTTATGGTTTATGTTTTACTGTTATAAATTCAAAATCAGACTTCTTACTGAATCATGATTTACAGTTAGTTGAGATAATAAATCCTTATTCATGGATTGAAAAATTTCTAACCTATATTGTGCTCCAAATGCAGATTTGGAATAAGTATGAGATCTGATAAAAGTTAATAAAATTTAGATTTGTAAATAGTTTTCTGTATCATAAATACAATTTTGCTTTTTCATTTTTATTGCTTAATTTATTTAAAATATTTTCATCTTGTTGCGGTTAAATATTTAATCAGAAGCTAAAAATGTTTTTCCGCGTACAAATAATATTTTTCCATTACTTTTAGGTCCACTTTCTCTCAGACATCCATGGCTCATATCACATAATATGCGTCCCCACTTATTCTAAACTCTGTAACAAATTTAAATTTGCCATTTATCTCGTTTGCTACATCAGCATATGATATGTGGTAGATATATTGCAGGGTAGCTGCATGTAGCTATGCATCTGTTAGACATTTTTTGTGCACTCTGTAAGGCTATCTGCATAAGACAAACTCTAACACATACTGAAGCTCAGAATTCTTTCTTTGGTGACACTTTCACTCACACTTGTGCATGAGCGTCTCACCTGAAGCGCAATAAAATAGCCCAAAGATCCCTCATTATAGGGAAGTGTCACAGGAACTAGACAAGAGCATGATATTTTCACCATAACCTAACAACTCAAACCCTAACTATGTCATCAACACACAATATACTCAAACATATTCTTCCAACCATCAGATGTAACACAATTCATGTTAAAAAATATAAAAATCAACTTGATCCACATGAAAACATGTATCTTACTCAAATTTTCATAAAGAATGTTCTAATTTATATCAATCTGCTCTCAATGCAACATAGAATATGACTACAGTCATGAATCTACAGAATTATACACCAATGATGTCTATTTACTCTAGTTTATGAGGGCACGCATCCCCTAGATTTTGGTGACATTCTAGATGTCCTGAACATTTCGGGGACTTGGAGGGGATGTCCCCTATTTTTAAAAAATCTTTGAAAAAAATTCTGATGTTTTTACTTTTTAAAAGCTGCTATTTTTACCAAAAGCATTGAATTATAATCTCAAAAGTACCTAAAATACATTAAATGCAGTTTAAATCCCTAAATTTCATTGAATAAAATTAAAATATTAAAATACTAATTTTTTATATATTATTTTAATAGCCGTCTCCCTGCTATGAAAGATCCCCAAATGGGTCTCTCTTGTTCTCCAACAATTTTAGATCAATTAAAAACTCCAAAGGCTGATTTATGACTATTATGAAAAAAATCAGATTTTTCAACAGTTGGAAAATAATTTATATTTGAAACCCTAACTGCTGCAATCTTCAAGATAGCATAACTTTCTCTACACAACTCCGATCTAGGCAAATGACATATGCCCGAACTTGGAAAAATACAAGGAACAAGATGATGTAAACCAAATTATAACAGCAACTACCAAACATGCAGATCTGACCCTCCTACTATTTCGGCCCACACATTTACGGCATCAAATGAGCCCCAAAAATTATTTTCTCTATCCCGGATGATTGTTTATATTTTTAGGAACTCATTCATATAAAAATCAGAATTTGCGGATGCCAAATCAACTCAGAAATCAGATCTGAAATCTGATTATAAAACTGGTAAAAAACCCTTTGAAAAATTATGAAACTAATTGGCTTATTTCTCAAAAATATGTAGATGGTTTAGCAATTAAAATCAGATCTAAATACCTCCAAAATACAAAGCCAAATCTGCCCCAACTGGGTCGATCCAATAGAAGATGAACTGCTGTAATTTTATTCCTCAAATGCCTTCAAATTACACTGCTGGAAATGACTGAAAATAACACTGAAAATCTGATTACCATCAATGGGAATTTCTGAGTGAAAAACCCTCTCAATCCCTTGGGGTTTTCGTCCACAAGAGAACTCTTGGGGTTTTCGTCCACAAGAGGTATAAACTAAGGTTTTTCGTCCTTAGAATATAATTTGCAAAAGCTCAAAGCTCAAATGCAAGAGAAATATCATATAAAAATTTGGAATATAGAAGAGGCAAGTCGACTTTCCTTTTAAAGGAAAAGAGCCAACAACCAACCTTCAAGACCACCAATCAGCTTGTATGATTCTTTCGATGCATTTTCCACCCTCCATTTCTCTTAGGGAGAATACAAAAGGTATTTAATAATTATTTTCTTCTCTCCCAAGGCTGGTCGCTTTTCCCTAGAGGGAATACACAATAGAAATGTTTTATCCTTTCTAAGTTCCCATTTTCCCCTTAAGGTAAGTCGCCATTTTCCCTAGAAAATACAAATTAAATAAGTGCTTTTCTTTTGATGTACTTTTCTAGGTTCTATTTTAATGTTAAGTTTATTAATTTATTATATGTGCTATTATATTGTAATTTTTTGCACAATATAATAAAATTAATAAAACTTAAGTCACCCTTATATTTTTCCTTTGGCCGTCGGGTTGACAAAATAGGCCAAAGGTCTTCGATTGGAAAAAGGGACATTATAGATTTTGGTGACATTCTAGACGTCTTGAACGTTTCGGGGACTTAGAGGGGATGTCCCCTATTTTAAAAAATCTTTCGAAAAAAATTCTGATGTTTTAACTTTTTAAAAGCTGCTATTTTTACCAAAAGCATTGAATTATAATCTCAAAAGTACCTAAAATACATTAAATGCAGTTTAAATCCCTAAATTTCATTGAATAAAATTAAAATATTAAAATACTAATTTTTTATATATTATTTTAATAGCCGTCTCCCTGCTATCCCCAAAATTTGGGAATTTTTTTGCCGTCTCGGGTATCCCGTCCCTTTGGCCCTCTATCCCCACATCCTTCGAGACTTGGTTAACTATGATTTATAGAATCCATGAAACCCTTACAAGTACATATGTTTCACCAAACCCTTATCGAATTAACACTAGAGAACATTTGAATCTCCAAAAATATCATTAACTAACTAACAACACAATTAAGAATAGAGGGGATATTTATAGATCTTAGTCAAATGTTTGGGAATATTCCTTTGATTCTCTTTATGGATCCTTCTAATTTGCATGTATGTTGTTGAGTTGGCAC
The DNA here is from genome assembly GCA_018340775.1 of Taxus wallichiana var. yunnanensis. Classification (NCBI taxonomy): domain Eukaryota; kingdom Viridiplantae; phylum Streptophyta; class Pinopsida; order Cupressales; family Taxaceae; genus Taxus; species Taxus wallichiana. The sequence continues at coordinate 86,828,795 of CM031244.1, read as the reverse complement.
ACATATTTAGACTTAGAGACTTCCACTTGGTGTTGAGTTGGTCGCGTAATCCCGGATTATCCACATCTAGGCCCAACTCTTGCATGCCACATATCCTTTCTTTGGCATGGAATATTTACGGTATATTCTTGTGTAGTTTCTTGTAGCTTGTGTGTTCTTGTGGTTAGTCATGTGAACACGTCTCACTTGCAGGGCTTGGGTGCTCAACCGCAAGAGCCACTTTTCCATGACCAACATCTCCCCATACTTAATATCTTGTCTATCCTCACACAAGGAGTGCTCTATGCATTTTGTTCAACGGGATGCTCTCCTTCTCGTGGCACCAAAACTTCTGGGACACCTTCTTTGATCTCATCCTCAAAATACATCCACATCGCATGTGATTCACGGATCTTTGTGGTCATGGTCCTAATTTCTTCAATTATTTGGAGAAGTGTATCTACTCCCTTTGACTTCTCAATTTTTTGGTTAAAAACTCTTCATTCTTTTCACACCCAAATTCCCAATCTATTGTTTCTCGCGATCCTTGTTTTGCTTGCATTTCAAAATCATGAAAGAGTTTCTCAAAGTTTTATCTTGTTATTTCACTCCTCATATTTCTTGTGCACTTATCTCATCTCTTTGCACTTCTCGCGGTCCTTATTCCCTTACTATTCCGTCCTTCCTCCACAACAACTTGTTTACTAGCCAATCTCGCGTCGATAAATTCATTTCTAAGCTTCAATATGGCGAACATCGTTATACACTGCCATACACAAATGTAGGCTATCCAACTCTTTTCGCAACTTCTCTTCTTACTTTATCCAATTCATTCCATATTTCTCCTTTTGACGGTGGTTCGGGTGGAAGCTCCACTAGTAGCCGATCAAGAGTTAGACCTAGCTTGCCCATGGGTCCTAGCTTATCAATATTCTTCCCTTCAAAAATCCTCAACCTCTTTTCCATATTTTGCACAAAATTCCCCAACTGGTTTCCCATTTCATAGTTCTTAGCTTTCACCCTTGTGTTCCTTCCCCATTGTTCCTTAGCTCACAATAGGTGACCAAATCATTTGTTGTACAGATCATCATCAATTGAAGTTGTTCAATGCTTAGTCTTCTCGGGCTAAAAATCTACTAGCCCCTACCCAAAGTTGCCATAGAGTCAATATCACCCTCCTTTTCCTTCGCTGTTCTCAACGCAATATTGTTGATTTCGAATGCAAAATCTGCTTGATGTTATTACTTCATCAAATCTAGGGAATCATTTGCCATACCCTTTAGTTTCTTAAATCTCCTAAACTTCTCATCCTATGATGATTTGGTATTTGACTCTTCTTCAACTTCCTCCCTTTCTCTCGAGGTTGCCTCTTGATTGCACGCACATCCTCATTTTTACCTTTTATTGAACTACCCTCAACAATAATTTTTGTGCTGCTTTGTTCCTATACATTTTCTTGCACCGACATTATTTGCGTGGCTTCATCTCTTACCTCCGCAACCCCAAGCTCCTAATCCACGGTGGTTTGTAACTCAAGGATGTCAAGAATTTTTAGGTTGTTCCACTTGGCTTAGTTTGGCCTCACCTTGCCTTAGTTCTTTTTGAATATTTGTTTGCAACATGTTCTGCGTTCTTGTTATTGTGCTTGCGCCTTCCATAATACCCATCTGTGTCCAAGACTTCTTTCCTTTATTGACAACTATTGGTGGCTTTGTCCATTCTAATAAACCTATCTCCTTTCTCAAAGGATCTTATATTATTATTTATGGTTGCTCCACAACCTTCTTCCCTTTCTCTCTTTCTTCAAGAGCTCTTCGAGCCTCACTCGCTCTTTCTTCTTCCATGGGTGTTATTTGACCTTCATTCACAAGAGTAGGCCCTCCTCTAGGTGTTGTAGTCGGAGTACTCATTGAACATTTTTTTACATGTATTTTCTTTGGTCTCAATGCATTATCCTTCTAATCTTCTTGCTCTCTAGGTCAACTATTAATGACTTTTTCAACATCAACGAGTTTTCATCTCACTCTTTGTCCTAATAATTGGTGGCTTCCTTTCCTTATCTCGCCTTCATCAATTCATTATGCGTTTGTGAACCAATGGGACATCCACCGATGACCTCCTTATCTCGCCTCATCCTTTGAAAGTGACCGCTCCATATATTTTGCGCTAACAACATACAACAACATCATCCAATTTTTCCAACCTCCATCTACCCCCATTAGCCTCGACCAAAGTTAGATGTGCCATTGTTTGACATTTTGTGTAGCCAAAATATGTAATTGACAATTGCTGAGATATCCTTTCTTCATCTTCCACCACATCTTTTATCTTCGTTTATCAAGTTCTCATTTTTGTGCATGATCTATTGGGGTTATGCTTCCCTCCAAGTTGCGCTCCTTGAATTAATCGATGCAAGTTCTTTTCCCCACGGTACCTATCTTCACAAACTTGCCTTTTCTCGAAACTCCTATCTCATCAAACAAAATCAAGACCAAGAAGTTGTCCCATCTAAACTCCCTCCATTATGTTGAGTTCATTGGCTATGTACTTGGCAATATTCTTCTTCGTCCTTTTATATCCTACACGGAGCATTGGATACAAGACTTCGTGCGAGAATAGAATTGAAGTCTCCTTAGCGGAAACCTTTGCAGCTAATAATATTGCAACGAATCTTATGGGTGTCTAATCGATTGACTTCACCTTGTTGGTCTTTCCCTTTGTGTTCAATTGCATGAACTTCAACGTTGCATCACACAATCTTTGCAATGGTGAATGTTTTTACTAGATCATCTCCTTTATTCAGCCAATCCCCAACTTTTGCAAATCTTTCCACATACGGGGTATTGCATTGCTGCCTATACATTTGCCCTTTATGTGTTCTTGAAAGGCACGACTTTATCAAATCACTTGGATTACCAAAATACAAGAGATTGTTCATGCTCACAATCCCTGTCTCTCGCAAGTGTTCTTGCGTTGTATCACCTTTCTTTAACTTTTCCTTTAGCTCACCATCAATCTTTTTCGATGCTTGTAAATTATGTGGTTATACTCGGTCGTTGTAGACCATTCAATTTCGGTCTCTAGTGGCTCTTTTGCTAGGGATGTTTTTGGGTAGGTCACGAGGGGTATCCTTTGCTCCTCTTCCCTTCGTCTTTTCTTCATTTCTTATTGTCTTCTTTTCCCTTCAAGTCGATGTTTCTTCATGGTCCTTTCTTTCACCCTTAGTGTTTTAGTTGGATTTTTTCATCAAACCTCGCAACACATTCCATTAAGTCTTTGTGCAACGCAAAGGTGCCACATTCCTTAGGGTTCTCCTCCACTATTATGTCAGTTTCTCCTTCATCTGAATTGTTCCCCACGTCCATGGTGTCTGCCTTCTCTTCAATTTTTTTGATTACCGACATGTCTAACTCTACCCCCGGTACTCTCTCTTAAGACCCCAACTTCTTCTCTTTGGATTCTCTCAACAACTTATGTTTTCCGGCATTTCAATCTATTCAGCTCTTGAAAACCAAAAGTTCTTTTGCAAATAGCTTCTTGCAATGCATCTCTCATTCTCCCTTGTGCATTTACTCCATTCACCAACTCCATCCCACTTGCATTTTCCTCGTATTTTGCTCTAATTTTAAGGATTCCCGCTCCCGCTCCTTGTCCATCCTTCCAACAGTCATGTGATGCCACTATTTCTTGTGCTTCTCCAGGCTTGGTGAAACTTTTCAATGCTGATTGCCTTCAAAATGGTGGCAACAATCCTCCAACAAACCAATGAGCATGCTATATAGGGTGAATTTCATAAGAGATTTTTGACAATAAAGTCTTGAAATGCACGTCATATGTATGTACACACTCAATCATCTCCTACTTAATCTCTTTTAGGGTAGAAATGCTCTCTTGTTCAAGCTTTGGAATGTGAAATTTTAAAGTTTGATAGAGCAATATATAGAACATATAACAATAAAACTCAATAAACACTTTTTGAATACATTCTTGTGTGAGAGACATTATATTTATAGGACCATATCTCCACAAATCAAGGAGATAGCATTATCCCTCCAATCTTACTCAATCATAACATAATCAATATCTTCTATAACTACGCACTCAAGATCATTACGAGAGTTGTTACCACAACTCTCATAACATACTTTATCAATATCTTAATCTCTTTTAGAGTAGAAATGCTCTCTTGCTGAAGCTTTGGAATGTGAAATTGTAAAGTTTGGTAGAGCACTATATAGAACATATAACAATAAAACTCAATAAACACTTTTTGAATACATTCTTGTGTGAGAGCCATTATATTCTCTAGGACCATATATCCACAAATCAAGGAGATAGCATTATCCCTCCAATCTTACTCAATCATAACATAATCAATATCTTCTATAATTACGCACCTCAAGACTGGTATGAGAGTTGTTACCACAACTCTCATAACATACTTTGTTAATGTATATTTATTCACAACTAACTATACTCACATACCTATTTCTAACTATGAGTTGTTAATAATAACTAAGTACATTATTCTCTTCACACGTACTATTATTTTACTCTCTTTCAAGTGAGTACTAACAAAATATTCCTAACATTCCCCCTTAATGCGAACATGGGGAGAAATACCACCTTAATACTAAGTAGCATGCCACTTTGGAGCTTCGCACACGGTCTTGACCTCCCTACATCCCGCATTGGTGCCTACACTTGATTGTGGAAACATATCAAACATGAAAGGGAACTTTATCAATCAAATCATGGGAACATAAACCTAACCAATCAACTTGTTAAGAACATCTCCCACTTCAGCACTCATGGTCCGAGCATCATCATTACATTAGGGAAAAACAAGGAATTTCACATGTGAACAAGTATGCACTTCTGTTCTTATTTTCAACCACACACAAACTAAAAATGAAAACAAGTGCCACTATACCAGAATGTGACCTCATCATTAGCGGCCGACAAGAGGCTCTGTTTGACCTCCAAGCTCCCGTGCCTCCATCCTCTAGTGAATGCTGTAGACATTTAATACAAATACTCTTCATCACTAGGATGGCGATAGAGTCTTTATCACTTGAATGGGGAGTACTTGTTACCTCATCATTATTTTCATTTTTGCTTTTGTAATGAGGGCATTTTCTTTAAGTTTTCCATCAAGGAGATCTTGTGCTCTATCTACAATACATAATACCGTGTCAAGGAGTTTTACAATAATGAAAAAAAAACCTTTTCTTTGATTATTTGGAAGTTGTTCCCTACTTGAGTTTGTTTTTAACATATGGTTTCTCTTGTTTGAATTTGTTTTTCTATACATTACACTTTCCTCTAAATAAAGATTTTTAACTCAATTTTCTTCATCTATCAAAGAAGAAATCAGATTCTTTATGCTAGGATTTATTTCACTCGGTGTTAAGACCATGTTAGAATAACTAACGGGCATGCTCTTTAACAATATAGCTTTTGTGTCATCTTCACTCGCATCAATTTTTATGCGAGCTAATTGTTTTCAAACGAAATGAAACTTTTTGATGTGTTGCACCATGTTGTCGCCTTCCATTTTTAATCCAAACATTTTTTGTTTGAGGGGCTAGTGCTACGCTACCAACTTGAGATACAAAGAGCTTGTTCAATGTCGTCGAGTTGATATCTTGAATAGGTCTATATGATGTAGGTAGGCACTAGAAAGACTTAGACCAAGAATTGTTGGTGCTATTCGATCCGTGGTTTCCCACTTTGTAGCTTCATCTCGCATCACTTTGTTTTAACATGTTGTCATTGACAAACTCCCACAAGTCCATTGTCGATCAAATGTAGTTGTGTCCCGACTTGCAGTGTGAATATCTTTTCTGTCAAAATTTTCAATTAGGTTTAGTTTTTCCATTTTTGTTCCCCCACAATCTAGACAAATATGTGTGGACGTCGGTTTCTACCGAGAATGCATCCATGTACAATATAAGATTTCTTGTTTGACAATAAGACTCAAACAACATAGTTAGACTTTGGAACTAGACATTACTTGAGAATGAAAATTGGACTATATTGACAATCACATGAACGGAAATAGATTTTTAATAATTTGATTACAAATCTATTAATAATCACAAACAACTCTATGATCCTATAAAGAGAAATACACAACTTTAAAAACACAATTCAAAACTATATAAACCACGACTCTAAATGACTTAACAAACCAACCTATAGACAATGAAACAAATATCCCCTCTTTGACTCTAGAATAACATTATTGACAAATAACAAGATCAAAATTATAGAGTTGAGATGTCCTCCAAATTGCTTACGTGGACTGAGTAAGCGCACTGTTTTAAAGAGAGATGATTGCGCATTCAATGAACACCAGTTAATTGATTTGGATCTGTAGAGTATGAGGCACTAATACCTGCTCAAGCGCACGAGAAATAATTTTACTGATCATTTGATTAATACGCTTCTTGGCGAGATAACTAAGAGGTGTCACGAGCTCTATCGATCCACATTACTCATTGTTTCATTGATTGATAAAACCCAAATTGATATTGAATTACATAGCTCAAGATCGATCGGCACTCATGCACATGAGTGTGTGATCTATAACGGCCTGACAAGAGTATCCATGTGGAGTATTAGACACATAGTGAAGACAAAGTGTAATCAAATTGTCACTACAACAATGATAGCCCTATAAAATCACATGAATACGAGTGTGCATGAGGGGATGAAGATAGATTTCTATACTCTGACGGACTAGTACCGTATGAGCTTGTAGTGTGTTGAAAAACTTCAAATGGAGAGAATTGCAAATAAATCATGCAAGTGTTTGGAGCATGGAGAACAAAATAGTTGGTGATAGATTCGATCAAACGGATAATCAAAGATGAAGCGATATCAAATCTCTAGTCATTATTTCCACCTCCCATCCATGCAACTTTAAGTCAACAAAGTGCAAAAATTTGTTAACAAGTCTGAATATTAACACCCATGAGTCTATGCGTGATTTGATGTAGAAGTCTTGAGATACCTTAATCTACACAAATTGAACCCTAATACTTCTCAAAACAAGCTTTAGTTATGGTTACACGCAACCACCAACCCTCATGATAACTTTGCTCACGATACCAAATGTAAAGATCGGTAGAGCAAGTAATAGAACATATAACAATAAAACTCAATAAACACGTATTTGAATACACTCTTGTGTGGGAGACATTACATTTTTAGGACCATATCTCCACAAATCACGGAGATCACATTATCCCTCCAATCCTACTCAATTGGAACATAATCTCTATAGTTGCTCACCTCAAGTTTGTTATGAGAGTTGTTACAACTCGTGTAATGTACTTTATTAATATATATTTATTCACAACTAACTCAATATACTCACATACCTATTTATAAATATGAGTTGTTAATAACAACTCATTACATTATTCTCCTCACACATACACTTATTTTACTCACTCACTTTCATATGAGTTTTAACCAAATATTCCTAACGAAACTCCTTCAAAAATGAGGGTTTTAGAGTATCAAAATCCACAACTATTTGGTTGGGATCAAACTTTATGTACCATATGTGTGTTCTATCCCGCAAAATTGTCGCCAATAGACTTACCTTCATCTTAGACAAAGTCACACATTTCTCTCTCCATGTCGATCACACTTATGTACATTCTTGGTGATATCTTCCATGCCTCTGTACTCCATTAGCTTCAAATTCATCGGATAGAAAACTTGTGGTTGTGGCACACTTGAAGTATTCATTACAATCTTTTGCACAATAAGGGTAACTCAAACACAAGGCCCCATGGCTGTGACCATAGTTCGTAGTGTGATTTGTGCAACTTGTCCCACTTGGACAACTATGGCTTGCGTGATTGGCGTAGGATTCACATGTTGACATACTCGCCACTTGTGTTGGACTTATGGAATGTCCAATCCCCAAAACTCCAACACCACTCGAAGTCGTCATTCGCAATCTTCTTCGCCCACTCCAAACTTCCGATTGGTGCAGAAATACCTTTCCTTGACTTCGGCGCAAAAATTATCATGTCCCCATTTCATAATTAAAATAATCGGGAGACCCGTAGCCTATTCCTTATTTCTCATAGGCTAAGGGATAAAGTTAGGAAAATAATTTAATAATAATATTTTAAGTTGTCCTAGTAACTTTATTTTTCATAACATTGTAAAAGGGCGAATTATATATATTATTATTATAAAAGGGCCTAATTTAATGTTTTATTAAAAGCGTTTCCAAACACGGGTGAGGACTGTTAGGAAGAAAAAGGAAATTCAAATGAAAAGAGTGATTATAAAAGGAGTTGGGAGGAAGAAGAAATATATTTTTGCTATCAAACCCCCATTGAGAGCTTGAGCATTCTATGTTCAGTTTCTTCTCCCAGGACAAAAACCCTAGGAGTGCGGAGATTTTGAGGACTAAAACCCTTTTCTCGTTTGAGGTGATTCCATCCAAGGATCACTTTTTAGCCGGAAAATTAAAGTTTGTCCAATTCTAGTTGGGTAAGAATGGTTTTGGAGATTTTTAGTTTGCTACAATGTTGCTACAGTTGCTACTACAATACTCCATTCCACCACTACAATAATTCCATACCACCACTACAATATTCCATACTGCCTCTACAATACTTCGTACCACCGCTACAATACTTCAATACTGTTGCAACAGTGCCACGCGCTACAGATATCATCACAGTTGCATATTTCGTGAGTTGGGTTTGCTATTTATTTTGGTAGTTTGAATAATAAATGAAATAAAGTGTAATATCCCTGAAAAAATACTTCTAGCAAATCTAGATATTTCTGTTAAATCCTAGGGCAGCAATATTGATAAAATTAACTTTTATAATAGTAGTGATAATCTGATTTTTATAAATAAAAACAGCAAACCATAATGCGTAAAAATCAGTCTTTTATTTAATTATTTCCAACCAGCTACAATAAAAATACTAGTGTCTGAATACAATTGTCTGGAGCTGAACTGACGGAACACTTGCACCTTGAATGACCATTGCAACCCTTGAATGGAATTGCCCAATTGAGAAGTGAGGGATTCCATCCTCAAATCCGTATGCAAATGAGGGATTTCGTCCTCTATTGCTGTTGCAGAAGTAGAAGCTACTTGCAGACATAAAATAACTCATAAATTTCCAAGATGTTTGTACAATGAACCCCAAATTTGTCTTTATAACTTCCAAACACTCTCCAAAGTGGGCGCCCCCTTTTAGACTTACATGCATGATCTTTGAACAATTAAAAATAATAAATTCCTCCTCCATGTTGGTGCCCCATCCTAAGAATAGGATTAAACACATTTAAAAATACTTTATCCACCTCCTATCCTAAAATTAGGATTTTGGTATTCATGCAACTCTCTTTATTTATTTATTAATTCCAACTCAGTGCCCAATAATAGAAGTCAACCTTCTATTATTATTTTATTCTATTAATGCTTTTTGGATTAAAATATAATTTAAGTGTCCTTTTCCAATTAAAATATAAAAATATCCTTGGACCACTTAAATTAATTTATTTTCCTCTTTTAATTTCCCCTTAGCCTATGGAAAATAATAAAAACAGCTTCGAGTATCCAAAATTAACTATACACAAAGATGCGCTATACATCTTTGAATATTATATGCAAAAAGGGGTTTCATGGAACCATTGCTACACATTTGATATAAAACATTAATATTAATATTTAATGCTTTGTTGTCCAACATTCAATAAATGACAATTTTAGCTCATGTTCAATGTTGTGTAAGGGTTCAATGACCAATATTGATATTTTTCATTGTTGTTTAGTATTTCATAAGCTGTTGGATAAATAGGAAACTTTGAAAATTTGTAGAGATAATTAAATATTAAAAAAGGACACTACAAAGTGGTATTAGAGCAAACATCTTATCAAGCCATGCGGGTTTGAGAGTAACATTTAATGTAGCCTAGTGATAGAGCAGCTAGATTTTACTAGAGGAAAAGGAGGCTACAAAACCAAGGAACAAAAACAGAAATAGAAGAGTAAAGGAAATGGGTGAAAGAGGAAAGCAGGTGCTAATCGATGAGGAAAAAGCAAAGATCCAATACAATGCGATTGTTGACATGAGTCAAGGACAACAACAAATAACACACCTCATGGCTTAGTTATTACAAACTAGGAAGCATGGATACACACAAGACCCCCTTGAATCCCCTTTGATACGTATCGGATACGGATATGTGCGATCGATACGCCGGATACATCGAGTACGCCACGGATATGTACGAGATGTATCCGTGGACGTATCCCGTGCACGTATCATGTATCGCATGTATCCCGTAGTAAATATGTCTTTTTTAAGTTTTATTTCATTTTAAAGTAAATACGTATCCTGCAGTAAATATGAAATGTAAAATCTTAAGTATATTGTATGTTTTGAAAATTTGAACATGGATCCTAGTATATTTTTCAAATTTCAAGTTTTGTTCGTATTCATGTTGACATGATATTCGTATATCATATGTATGGCAGCCACATGATCAATAAAAATGCAAAGTCTTAAGTAACTGTATATTGAATGTTTTGAACATTGATTCAAGTTTTGTATTACTATTTCAGTTTTTTATGGACTAAAAAATGAGTAAAATGAGTAGATGTACATAAAAAATTAAATATATATATATATATATATATATATATTAAAAAATTATATATATATATATAATTTTTTAATATATATGTAAGGACGTATCAAGACATCGTATCAAGGGTTTTTAAAATTGACGTATCCGCGTATCGTATCTCGTATCAAAGCGATACTCGTATCCGTATCACGGCAACATAGATTACAAACAATGTGTAGACACTAAAATTTGCACAAAATCATTATTACATCATGCTTTTGTTAGAATTGTATGTACATGAGTTTAAGACCTTGAAACTATATCTTAGTGGCATAACCTACTCTCCTTTGGATTTTCATTGATTAATTTGATCTCTTCTAGTGATTATTTTTCTCGATTTTGTGATTTTATGTCACGTCACAAAGGCCTCTATATCTTTCCTTTTCTGACCTTCTTCGCTCCGGTGTTGGTCGAAACCGTACATTAGGCCAGGGCCATACCTATGGTCCGGGCCTTTTATACGTTATTGGGCCCTTTTGGTTTTTGCTTAAGTTTGATTTATGGGTCTCTTCATTATTCTTTTTTATGAGCTTTGATATGTTTGGGTCAGCCTTTCCTGTCACTAAGGTTCGAAAAATCAAGAGAATGAACTCATATATATACAAGGTCTAATATAGGCATTTGCTATCTAGCAATCATCTATTTACCACATCTTTGAATTGAAGGAGCAAGAAATATTGTTGCATATTTTATACACAGTATAAGAGGGCATAATTATGATTTTTTCCATTAGCACACAAGGGTTTGAATGGGATGAAGTAGCTTAGCCCACTATTAGTGTGGAAACACAAGGGCAACACTAGGACAAGGGATAGTTGCATGCACAACAACACAAAACACTAGGAGAACTACATGGAGTCTGAAATGTAGTGCAGCGCTCGGTGACTCACATACGGGGTGACCGTCGAGGTCTGTCCGACTCAAGAATTTGCATTTATTTTTCATCTAATGTGTGCTTGAGTGTGTTGCAGGGTAGACGTGGTTATTTTGCAGTATAGGTACAAAATTTGGGGTTTGATGTGACATTGTATATTCCAAAAGCGATAAAGAGCGACACAAAGTGATAGTGCGATTTGCAGATCTGCATTCTCTGTACAGGGTCAAAACCGTATAAAGAGGTCAAGTTGTATTGTATGTTTCCGATATCTTTATGCGGTTTTGCCCCAATAGGTCCAACATTATAGCAGAGAAGATTTTTCCAGTTCTGTGCTCTGCATTTCTGTTCCAACTCACCCATTGACACAACTTGTATCTTATCTCGAATCAGCTAAGTGATTCCTTCTACTAAAAGTCTACCTTTGATTGCTTGCATGCCTTCCTTAGAGTGATTGCTATGATTTGTATGTGTACATATCTGATCTGAAACATCATTTAGCACATTATCTCTTGTTTAGCTCTATATTATCAACCATCCATTTGATTAATTTTAATTAAGGTTGATACCTAGATGATCCGGATACGGGTACGGAACGGGTATGGGTACGGATGCGCCGATACGGCAAATTTTAAAAATCTTGGGCTGTACGCTTTTGGGTACGTTATATATATATATTTATATATACATGTATATAAATATATAAATATGTATACAAATTATAAATTTAAAGAAGCATTTGCATACTTATTGAAATTTATTATTTCTCTATCACGATTATTTATCTTAGTAGATCGTGATAAGATTCAAGGAGTTTTGATTGTTCATGGTGACCTTCCTTGATCCACTCAAAGACGATAGTATTTGTCTAACATATTTCTGAAACATCATAACTAAACAGAAAAATATGGATCCAAGTGGCGGTGTGGGACGATTAGTCCGAGCACGGGGAATACTCGCCGAGTTTTGGAAAGCTATCCAAGATTTTTAATTACTAATCTGTCTATAAAGATCAAAGCTCATGATTCTTTCGAAGATCAGTAAGAAGTTGCTTGGTACAAAAAGGTGCAAAAATGGATTTTATGAAAATAAGAAAAATATTGCCATCAATGCGTAGAGCTCGAGAAAATATACACTTTTAGAGAAAACGACACTTGAAAGCGAGTCACGAATGAAAGTTATGGCACATGCAAGTTTTTATTGCTACATCTTTCAGGACCCTTTCCAAAAATGGCAAATTTTTTTCTACACTTGTGATTTTTTCACCAAAAATCCAAAAAAGGAAAGAATAGCCAAAAAAGGAAACAAACAGTCTTTGGCAAGTTTTTTTATGGGTACGCTTGAAACTTACCCACGAGGGGAGTGCGATGCACGGTGCACGGCAAAACCGCATCCGGACCATACTGACCCCCGTGGGCACGTTTCAAGCGTACCCACAGCGTACGCACCGTGCGTGCCGAGACGGCACGTTTCCGTGCTGGTACGGGGGGGCCTTAGGCGTTTCAGACATCTAGGTTGATACACCATGCTAAATATGAATGCACCAAGACCAACCCAAAACCGCTCCGGATGAAGGTAGTGCTTCAGGTAATAACAGAACGGTGATTGGATCAACACCTAGGCCCTTCCAGCCTAAATTTCTTCAGAGAGAAGAGAAACTAGAAGAAGAAAAAAATCCGAACAAAGATATTTTTGAGCCCTTGGACCTGATTTCCATGCAGAGATGTCTCTCACAAATTCCTGTAGTTTGAAGATGAAGAATGGGCATAAAAATGAGAGAAGATCAAAGACAAACTAGCTTCAAAGGGATAAGCTAATTATTCCAGCTTTTGTTGGGTCTAACAAATGTACAACTCGTGCTTGGGTGCAGAAACTGGACACATATTTCTCATTGAACTCCATGTATGAAGAAGAGGCCATCAAATTTTCCACACTACATTTGGAGGGAATAGCACATGAGTGGTGGTACCATGGTCTAGTGACCCAGGGACAGCCTCATCAACACATGAGAAATTCAGCTAGAGGCTCATTGAGAGATTTGACAGGAAAGACCCTGAGATCCATTTCAAAGAGTTAGCACAATTGAGACAATATGGTACAGTGGCTATGTGGCAGAGTTCCAGAGACTATCGGTCATGGTTCTTGATATCTCTCGAGAGGAGGTTCACTGTTGTGTTCATGGAGGGCTTAGCCGAACCTCTCAAAGCTTGGGTAAAAGCTTTTAGTGCCCAGGATGCCATTAAGAGAGCTCTCACGTTTGGAGGATTTAGTAAGAAACCGTTCCAAAAAGGGGGATTTCATCAAAAGGATGTGCCACAAAGATCAAGCAAGGAAGAAGAATCCAAAAATGAGCTCAGGAGGAAGAAGCTTTGTTTCACTTGTAAGGATCCATGGGCACCTGGTCATAGATGTCTTGGCAAAGGCCAAGTTCACTACATAGAGGTAATATTTGATGATGACACTGATAATGAAGAACCTGAGCCACAAATAGTAAGGGAAGAGCACGAACTTAAAAAGATTAAGGATGAGGGCACAAATGGGGGCATGCTTGTAGCTCTTTCAGGAGCACCTAAATATCATCTGTTTAGGGTCCGTAGAATGCTAGTTGGACTGTGGATTACGGTGCTCATTGATAGTGGGGCTACTCACAACTTCATTGATGAAAGTTTGGTGGTTAAGAGGGGACAAGAAGTTGAGGATTTTGAAGGTTGTAAGTTTAATGTTGATGGTTTCATTATCCCTTGCACCAAAATAATTTGGCAATTGAACATCACTTTGGGAGACCAAAAGGTATGTGATGATTTTTAGGTTGTGGGATTGGAAGAGACTGATATGGTGTTGGGCGTACAATGGTTACATTCCCCTTGGTGAGTCTTCACAAAATTATCTGACTGTGGAGCTTAAGTTAAAGCTGAAGGGAAAGAGGTGGTGCTTAGAGGCATCTCAAATGGATCACCACAGGTGGTCACAACTAAAATAATGGAGATAACCTTGCCAGAACAAAAACATGGCAGATGGAAGCGATCCACAATCTTCAAATGTGGCAGCAGATAATGGGACTATTACAGGGTAGCTCGGTGGAGAAAATGAGTAACTGCAGGGATCTGTATGGTTTTCATTAACATCGTTGTTTCACAAAATTTGCAGATAGGGGCCATTGAACAGGGCTTCCCAAGTTTAGATCTGTCAAGAGGAGGACACCAAGTTTGAAATTGGAGAGCGCAGCAGTAGCAGAAGAGGGCCAGAAATGAAACTGGGTAATAGTGGAAGCAAGGGGCAGGCAGGCAGCCAGCCAAAAATGAAACTGAGTTTCTCCTTCACTTGGCCCTTGTTCTCAACAACAGGGAGTTCACCGTAAGGCCTTCGTATGGCTGAGTGGAGACCAACGGCTTCCACCAGGAGTATTCCTGGAGATTCTAACCTTAAGTGGCGGGATCGGTATCGCTGGAGCTATCACTCTCTAGTTTATGTTGCTCGGTCCTCTGAGTGGGGGCGGCAGAGCTACAGAGGCTTGCCCCTGGAGTTGAGAGATGATCCCCGAAGACAGCGCTTGCCCCTGAGCCGGCCTGAATAATGGGATTCTTCCAGTTTAGGAAAATCAGGAAAAATCAAGATGTCAGCATCAAAGATGGGAGGAAAAAGTGTCTGACGCAAAATTCTTAGCCCTAAAAGAAGGTACTAGACCAGGCTCTGATACCAAATGATAGGGACACAAGTTAAGTGGCAGGGCTTGCTTATGAATTTACTTGCTTTTATTCTATTTCTGGATGCTTATTTATATAGGCAAAACTATATTTACTGGATAAAAATATTATGAAGACATTATTTATTTTCAACTCCCAATTTCTAACCATCCACCCCCTTTTAATTTATTGCTACCTACCCTTGTCTTCATCATTCCACCAAACCACTTGCATATAAATTTTACTTACCTAAGTATGATGCATAATGAAATAACTCTAATTAACATACTAACTATGATATATATTCTCATCTTTTTCAATAGTTAATTGGGGACCAGAGATCATGGTTTCTAGGATGGCAAAGAAATTCTTAGATCTTGGGGCTGGTCGGAGGATGGATATTAAAATATGATATAAAATTAGTATTTAAATATTGTAACCATTATTCAATGAAATTTTGGGGTTCGCTGTTTTTGGTAAAAATAACATCTTTGTAGGGGGTTCTATTCTTAAGCCAGGTTGCCAGATATGTCACCCCTACTGCTAGGGTGCGTGTATCCACACGCCAGATACAAATACGGGTACAATGCAGCTTGGATACGGTCGGATACTGTACCCAGCCATGTCCAAATATTAACCTGTGATTCGGCTGTATCAGATACAACCAAATACAGTATGCAGGTATACTAAAGCCGTATCTGATTTAAAGGCTAAAAAAATTAACAAAAAAACCCCTTAGAAGGCTGAGAAGATTCTAAAAATCTGCAAATATTCTTCTATAATGCATTTTAGCAGCAACAGTTGAGGACACGATTCTTTTGATTTGTTTCTTTTGGTCGCCTCCTGCTTCTTTTCTTCTATTTTGTCTATTTTCTGTTGGTCTCCTCAACTTGCAATTTATTTTAGTCCTTTGAATGCTCATTTTCCTGCCATCTTGTGGGCTGGGTATGTGTAATTTGCATGTAATTTTAATCTAATGTATAAATTTGTTTATAATTTAAAATTGATAATTATTTTTAATATGTTTTAAAATTATTATATGGATTATTAGAATATATTTCAAATATAATATATTTGTGTGTGCTGTATCCAACCGTATCCATATTAGGGGGTGTTAAAAACTAGCCATATATGCATTTGATATAGTATCTGTATCCATGCAACTCTGTTGTGTAAAATCATCACAATTTAATTTTAAAAAAATTAATTGGGTCTCCCCTGCAAGTCCCCGAAATGTTTCAGACGTCACTAAAATCTAGGGATGCCTCCTTGCATAACACAGATTTTTTTAAGTTTTTGCACACCACTTATGAACGTCTTTATCAAACTCCATTTTTGAAGAAAAAGAGAATTAACCCTATCATCCATCTCCTATATAGACTTGAACTTGGCATCATAGTTGAAAACTATATTAAAATCACCAAATCTCTTCTTGATACACCGCATAGAGAAATTCATCTAATAAAGGGGTATTAACCTTATGGATCAACGAGGAATCTCCCTGTTTGTACGAAAGTATGTTTTACTGACAGAAGAAGGGTTTTGCTGCCCCTTGTGTCCCAGATCTCTTACAAAAATATCTTGCACCGTCATAAGAGTATTTCGGCTGATAAGTATCCTTTGTTGTCTTCATCCCATACCTCCTTTCTTTTGATTGTAAATTTCAGAATCTTCCTATTTGTACAAAATAATGTTATACTGTCAGAAGAATATTTTTGTTACACCTTGTGCCCTAGATCTCTTACATAATTATCTTGCACTGTTACAAGAATATTTTGGCTGGTAAATATGATTTGTCATCTTCATCCTATACCGTCTCCTTTATTTTGATCGTAATTTTCATGTAGAATTATGTGTTTTTCTGCAATATCAAGGCCCACTGCCCAGTTTCTATCCTAGCTACTTAAAACGCTATCATGGAGGCTTCCTTCATACCTTCAGCATAGAGTGGCTTGCATCCTGTAAAGATTAACTCCCCCACTAATATCCATTTAATCCTTCAGGTTCAATAGCAGCTAGCTTGATCAATAAAAAATCTGCATCATCCATTTTAATATTCTTGTAATATGCTTTTGACCCAACATGCATATTAAAACCTCCTTCCACTTTAGCACTTGGGACATATTTAGAGTAGTTGATGCCATCCTTGTATGGTATAGCCGATAACACAGAAGGGGAAATACCAAAAAGAAGCCAACTAGAAAGCCACCTCCACAATAAAATCAACTAATTTCCCAGGCTGGATGAAGAACAATAAGACATTCAAACACGTACCTTTCCTTTCTTGGACCACCTTTTCTTCGTGTCTATTGTTATGCCCATAACTAGACCGTACAATTACATTTCTTTGTGTAAATCATATCTGGGTAGCATCAAATACGCATTGCAGGAATTAGCACCCCCTTGGTTTTGTTTCCAAGCCTGAAAGTGTTTCTGAAAAAGAAACACCGCTGGAAATGTTTCCTGTTGTTTTTGGCCTGGCAATGTGTTTTTTCACCAAAAGGGCAAATGAGGTGGTCGTGTGGGTTCTGCACTGATCCCAATTAAAAAAATTAATGTTTATAAAAACACGAAGAAAAATAAAAAATCTCTGTACTAATGTATATAGTTTTTGAAATTTCTTTGTATAACTTCTATTTTAAATTTCTTTTATATCCATTAATTGTTTCCTGTAACATTTCCCTTTCCATAGGGGTTGTGGGCTCTTACATTTCAAAAACTGTACCCGTTTCCAAGTTTCACGCAACTTGGTGTTTAAATTCTCATTAAAAACTTCCCTCCTTATAAGGTATACGACATTTTCCTGAGTGTTCTCGATGTTTCTTTAGTTATATCATTATATCAACAAAGAAAACAGATGCAAACATTATTGAGATAATGACTGAAAATACTGTTCAATCTCACAAAAGGAGGCAAGATTTATTGTTCATCCAATGGCATTTCAAAATATTTACAATGCCCATTTACGATGGTGAATGTTGTCTTGTAAATGCTCCCTTCATTAAATCTAGCTTGACGGTTACCATTTCTAGTATTTACCTTGAGAAGACTGCAATGCAATGCCTTTCATACTACTGAAAAATCATCTATATGAGAATGGGAATGCCGATCTTGATGGGCGCCTTATATATAGCTTTGTTAATCCACAATATGTACATTGTACCAGCTTATAGGGGCATACGCATGAACATTGTAAGGTGATTTTAAGAGTGAGTTGATATCGATAAAGTAGCCAATAAGTTAGTTTGGGATTCGCATCTATGTGGATCTCATGATGCACATCCTACTTATTGATTTGGATTCTACGAGCCATCCGGTGACAACATAACAGAAGCAAAGTTATGCAACTTGTGCATGCAGATCTCTGATTCAAAAATCACGATTTATTGCCGATAAATTGCGATAAATAGCCAAATGTAGAGAAAACGATTTATCTTTTAAAAAATCACCATTTTTTTCTAGTGATTAATCGGCGATAAATGGCGATTTTTATGGGTGAAAATTGTGAAAAATCGACCCAAAAATCGTGGAAAATCGCGGGTTTAATGTAATACGGCAAAACAGAATAAAAGTGCCCTTTTCCATGCATTTTGACTCGTTTTTTTTGCTGCGCGATTTCAACCTAGGGTTTTTTGCTGGACGAGCAGGTTCAAACTTCGAAGCAGGTGAGAACCGTCACGTTTTCATGTTTTCAGTCTCACGTTTTCACTAGGGTTCCTGTCATTCGGGTGGGATATATTATTGCATCTTGTCATGTTGAAGTTTTGAACTATTTATCAGCTAAAGTGCTTTATAGGGCTGTTTCAGAGAAGTCGAGTGGGTAAACAGTAAACTAAATGCTAAATGGTAAACCGTAAACTAAATGCATGTGAGTACAGTCTCGATGAATATATTTCGGTTTCCAGTAATGTGAGTATTGTTTGCTTTGAAGTAATGTTGAACAAATCATTTTAACGATATTGTTGACAGTCATAGTCTGCTTTGAAGTAATGTTGAACAAATCATTTTAATTTTTAATGATATTGTTGATAATTAGTTTGCTTTGAAGTAATGTTGAACAAATCATTTTAATGATGATATACTTATGGGCCTACGGCATTTTATAGATTCACTTTTCGTGTCATTTAACAATGTTTTACATTTAATTTAAGTTTATTTTATGAATTTAAATGTTTTTTAAGGTAGCGATAAAGTTGTCAATTAATGCCGATAAATTGCCAAGAAATTGCTGATTCCCAATTCCCGAGTCAAAATTTGCCCCTCGATTAATCACCGATAAAGGTTTTTGAACTATGATGCAAATAACTAAAAATAAGCATACATTAAAACAAAAGTAGAAACAATATAGAACTAATGCTTCATTAATTGAAAATAGTTGTGTCTTTTGGTTGGAGAAGAGTTTGACATTATTGAGCGAGGAACTTTTTTTGTAAATATTTAAGACGCATTTACCAAAAACAAATATATGTCTGTCATGGACAGCCAATAGAACAAAAACATGGAAGTATCGGCTTTTCAAGAGACCACAATCTAAAAGATCACTATCTCGGAGTATAACCAAGTTCACCTCACCACATTAGAGCATTTCATACGTTACATCACTACAAAAAAATTGCATTCATAAAACAAGACACCACATGTCTACTTCCTCAAACACAAAGAGATATTAACAGAGTTTATCACCCTCTTGCTCGTTGATGCCATCATTCATCACAGTCCCATATTCATTGTATAAGGTTCCATTTCTATCTCATCATGGCGCACATCGATCTCCTTAGGTTCCTAACTCATAACATGCGATCACCAAGACCAAGTCCCTCCTTTGTTTGTGTCTCACATCATATAGCATTGTTTTCAGCTTGCTAACGTTTAATCACATGCCCCATTTTGAAGTTCTTGAATTGAGCTATCAAGTCCTTTTTATTATGGTTATCATCATCAATGATATTCTGCAGCCTTAGTACAATATTGTTCGATTGTCCTCGATAAAATTGTTAGGTTATGGAGCCTGTTTTCATGTGAGAAAGTGTTGAAGACTGTACACTAAGAGTACTGTACACTTTCCACAGTTGGCCTTAAAACGTGCTCGATATATCGGGAAATGTGCTTTTCTCATATGGGCAAGATTTTTGACCCATAGGTTTATGGGACGGTTTTGGCCCATGGTTTTAATACCCACGGTTTTGTAAAACTGCTTAAGCAGTTGTCTACTTATATGGTTTTATGCATATGGTAGGTATAATGTAACATTGCAAATGTGTTTTGAATTCGGGTGTGAATTTTTAGAGTTTGTTGAACATAACTCCAAATAGATATGGGTATTGTATTGGGAGAGCGGTGGCTTGTAATAAAATCTAAGTAAGTGATTCTTGGTGGACATAGCCCAAATTGGGTGAACCACGTTAAATCGTCTCTTTGTGTTGTGTTATGTTATTCTCGCACTTTTATTTGAGATCTGTAATATTTTATGCATATTAGTTTCTCTTTTGTTGCGATTTCGTGAGGGATTATTCCACATATTTTATCCCTTATTTCCTAACAAAATCTCCATCCATGGAGGAATAGCACCTCCATACTCAGATTCTAAGAAATCTTGTTCCATTTTCTGTCAATTGTAAAAGAACTTATTGCTATCAAGGCTAGTTCACCAATGGAAAGCTTCTTCTCTATGATAGTTAACAATTAAAAATACCATTGTATTTGATGAATATTTTGGGATTTGAAGTCATTCTAGCATTTTCTAACATCGTATCATCATTTCCAAAAACCTTTGTATCTCAAGGTTTCAAGAAAACATTCCTTCAATGTGTCTTCTTCCAACCCAAAAACCTGGACATAACAAAATAGGGAAACCGTGGGGATAAATAATAATACAGATTTAATTATCCACCATTTAAAAAAGCAAAGGATTATAGTTTATGTTTGAACAATAAATTATGATAGATTACATCACATAAAGAATTAGATATTAGATTGCATACATAAACATGAAAGTAAATGAACACAAGACACAAGATTTAAGTGGGAAAATTATAAAGTAAAAAACCCCTTGAAAATCACTTATTTTTACTGAGAAAATATGTTTCACCCAACACTCCCACTATTTCCAATAGTTACACCTTCAAGGAGGAATTATAAATTGTCATATACATTCACTCATGAGTTTAGATGAATCTTCACACATTCACATCATGTATCATCAATCTTGCTCGCATAAACAACTCACATTATTCTACATACTTTCCGTTACCAATCTCAAATGAGTTCACCTTGATTTATATAAAGGTGGAAGCCATATTTTGGGTCACTCTTATTTTAAATTTATGCAATGTCATCCCGATATGGAATCCACTTAAGTCTTTAGTATTTTGGGGTTTCTAATTAAGCAATTTTCGCTTAATATTACAACCCCAACACTCCCCCTTAATGTTAAGTAGGGAAACATGCAAAATTGTCTTTTTATACAAAAAGACTTACAATCCATAAATCATGAAGATTTAGGCTAACATGTAAAAATATAATGCTTGTTCCAAATAACACATGCCAAGTCACCTTTTTTTGTATAAAAGGAATTACAATCCATAAACCATCTAAGTGATTTAGGCTAACATGCAACAAAATATTTGTTCTGCGGATTTTGTAACTCCGCGATATACTACTTTAGTGTTGTGGTTCACTCTTGTAGTATTCCATGGAATTAAACAAGCCACGAATCAAATGCAAGTGTTCATGATTTTAGAAAAGCTGTGATACATTGTTTTAGTGTTTTGTAGACTTGAAGAAGGCGCAACACAAAGCATGTGTTCCATGGGTTTTGTAAAAACTGCAGTACACAAAAAAATGTTTCGTGGTTTTTGAAAAAAACAAAAACTTTTACATAGTGTCATGGGTTTTAAGAAAAACACTACATAGTGTTCCACGGGAACAAAGCATAATTCTCAAGATAAAGTGATTACCTATGAAGTATTACATAAGATTATGGAGTTAAAAAAACTCTCATATCTAATGCTTTTTATGGGTATTACAAGTAAACTCACATAAAGTGATAATTTACTCAAACAAAATGGAAATAGTATAGGGAGATTTCAATTGACACAATCAAGCCGATAAGGGTTGGCATTGGAAAAAGAGGTGGCATTGCAAAAACCATGCAAAACATGCTCATTCCTCTTTATTTCCCCCTCAAGGGAAACTCGAAAGGTCAAATCTCAAACAAAACATGCTCATATGATTCAGAGGTGAAGATCAAAGTCATCCACATGATCATTTGAGACTTGCTCATTATGATTCAGAGGTGGAGATCAAAGTCATCTACATGATCATTGAGTCTTGTTCATATGATTCAGAGGTGGAGATCAAAGTCATCCACATGATCATTGAGTCTTGCTCATATAATTCAGAGGTAGAGATTAAAGTCATTCACATGATCATTTGAGCCAAAATTTGAAATGCCCAACATAGCATGAAATTTGCAGAACTTTGTAGCACATAATGCTTTGTAAAAATGTTTGCAACCTGATCTTAGTAGAACAAAACTTGAGGTTTATGTCACCATTCAAAACTTTCTCTTTAAATGAAGGGCATATGAATCTCAATATGCTTGGTTCTTTGATGTTGAATTGGATTGTTTGCAAGAGTGTAATGCAACTTTGACTATCACATAGAAGAAGTGTACTTCCTTTTACACCATATGAAATTCATCCAACAGTATTTTTAGCCACAACTTCTTTTGTTGCTTCCATAACACTTCTATACTTTGCTTCAGTTGAAGAGATAAATAGTGTTGGTTGATTCTTACTACTTTAAGTGATTGCACGTGCATTCGGTTTGAAAATATATCCAGAAGTAGATTTTCTATCCACAATATCAACAACATGGTTAGAATCACAATAACCAAATAAATTTGCATTATCACAAGAAGAATAATACAAACCATAATTGATTGTACCTTTGATATACCTTAGAATCCTTTTTTCCATTTTCCAATGGTCCTCATAAGGATCCTGCATGAATCTAGAAACAATTCCAATTGCATAGGATATATCAAGCCTAGTGATAGTCAAATAAATCAAACTACCAACAAGTTGTCTATATAAAGTAGGATTAAATTTATCACAAATAAGTTTTGGATCTAATTTAACACCAACTTCCATAAGAATAAAGATAGACTTACAATCAATCATGTTAAATCTTTTAAGAAGGTTAAAAACATATGTGATTGAGATGCAACAATAGATTTGTGATTTTGACAAATAACCATGCCTAAGAAATGATTTAACAGTCCTAAATCAGTCATTTCAAAACGTTGTCTTAACTTCTCTTTGATTCTAAGAATTAGATTCTTATCACTACTAGTAATCAAGAGATCATCAACATATAAGACAATAATGATAACATGATTGTTTTCATATTTTACAAACAAATAATTATCAACAAAATAGTTAGAGAAACCAAGTTCTTGAAAGAAACTATTTATCTTAGCATACCAAGCTCTAGGAGCTTGTTTAAGACCATACAAATATTTTTTAAGCTACACACATATAATTCCTTACCAAGTTCTTCAAATCCTTTAGGTTGATGCATGTAAATTTCTTCTTTCAAATCACCATTTAAAAAAATATTTTCACATCCATTTGGTGAATCTCCCATCCATGTTGAGCAACTAGAGCTAGAAGAATTCTAATAGTGCTCATTTTGGCAACAGGAGCAAAGGTTTCAACATAATCTAAACCAGTTTTTGAGTAAACCCTCTAGCAACTAATCTTGCCTTGAATTTGTCAATCTTACCAGCAGAGTTATACTTAATTTTATACAACCATCTAGATCCTACAATGCTTCTTTTATGAGGAAGAGAGACTAATTCCCAAGTATTTTTCTTTATTAGAGCATTGTATTCAACTTTCATAACATTAACCCATCTTTCATCTAGGCTGACTTCTTCAAAAGATTGAGGTTCAACCTCATACAAAGTTGACAAGACATGATAAAAATGTTGATTGTGGGTCATCTTTCTCAAATTATTAGGTGAGAATTAGAAATCATATTTTGAGTCCATTTAGGAATTCTAGATTGAGACATGATGAGAAGACTCCCCCTCAATATCTACATCCATCATATAGAAAAGGATGATTAGCCTCTTGAAAATCAGTTTCATATTGTCTAAGGAAGGATTATCAAATTGAAGAGATTTAGACTCAGGAAATGCAGAAGAGGGAAGAGAGGAAGCTTCACAAAATGGTTTCTCTAGAACATGAACATTCCTATTCTCTATGATCATCACATGTTTGATTGGATCATACACTCTTAATCCTTTTTTTGTGACCGCCATACCCAAAAAAATGCAAGAGTAGGAGGTAGGATCAAGTTTTTGTCTTTTGATTTTAGGAATGAGAAGGGAAACATGACTACCAAATATCTTTAAATGAGAGATATCAAGTTTTTGTTTAGTCCATACTTCATGAGGTGTAGTTTGATGCAAAGCTTTGGTAGGAATTCTATTTAGAATATGAACAACAATGTTCATAGCTTCACCCATAGAAACTTAGGCACTTTAGAAGCATGAAGCATGGTCCTAGCCATTTTTATGATTGTCCTATTCTTCCTTTCAGTTATGCCATTTTTTTGTGGGGAATATGGAGAAGTTAATTCCTTTAAATTCCACAAGACACACAAAACTCATCAAACTTTTTATTGATATATTCACCTCCATTATCAGTTCTGATTCTTCTTAATTTTCAGATTATCCATATTTTCAACCAAGGCTTTAAACTCTTGAAACTTAGACAAAACATCATACTTTTTCTTAATGTAATAAGACCAAGTCATTCTAGAAAAGTCATCAATGAAACTAACAACATACAAGGCTCCACCAAGAGAAGGAACTTTTAAAGGACCTCTTACATCACTATGGATTAACTCAAGTAAGTTAGAGGAATTAGACTCATGATGTTTGTGAAATGGTTCAACATGTTGCTTACCACACAAGCAACTTTCACAAGATTCATGGTCTAATTTCAACTTAGGGAGACTTATAACAAGGTTAAAGCATGACATTTCATACAAATTTTTAAAGTTCACATGCCCAAGCCTTTCATGCCACAATTGAACATCATTACAAGAAGAAGAAGAAAGACAAGATTTAACAACAAATCCTTCAAAGATATACAATCCATTCTTTTGAAAACCAACAAATAATAATCTTACCAAGCTCATTCTTTACATACCATTTATCTTTTAATAACACAACTTTGTAGTTTTCTTTAGCTAGTTGAGAACAAGACAAAAAGTTTTTTTAAGTTAGGAACAAATAAAACATTACTAATGATTCCATTTGCTAACTTAACATTACCACATGATATAGATTTCATGATAAAATTGTCACCTAGATATATATTCTCATGACATTCTACAACATCATAAAGTATTTCATGAATATATGTCATATGCGTAGATGCACCACCATTTAGAATGCATTCATTGTCATTAGAGGCTGAAAGAGCAGTGTAAAGAGCAATAACTTGTTCAACATTATTGACTTGATTTTTAGATTGATTATGATTTCTATGCTTCTTTTTATTGTTGAAGTTCTTTTTTTTTAACATTATTATGAATCTTATTAGCATTAAAAAGCAATCAATTGCTTAACGACCAAATTTATCACATTTGGTACATGTGCCATCAAACTTGACTTTAAAATTTTGATTATTCTTAGGTTTGAACGTAGATTTGAAGTTTGATTGTTGATTAGAATGTTGTTATTCTTATTTTTAAAAGACTTCCGATTTTGGGAGAACAATGCCGAGAGGCATTCTCTTTTGAGTCAAAGTTCTCCATTACTCTTTCTTCTTGAATGAGTAAAGAAGACAAGGTATCTAAATCAGGTAAATTAGATTCATTTTGATACTTAAATAGAATAGAAATTTTGAATTTTTCATGTATATTAATTTGAATAATAAAATATAATTTATCTTGAAATAATTCACAATTATAGCCATCTAATTAAGCCTTAATGTTCTTAATTTTAGCTAAGTAATTAACTATCTTTTCATCTCCTTTCATTGGAGTTGTAAACAATTCCATAATTATTTTAATTATCTTAGAGATGACTACCCTCATGCATAGTTTGCAATTGCATCCATGCATTAGCTGGAGACTCCATGTGTAACAAAATTTTATTTTTGACATTTTGCAATAAAATGGACGGCCTCTTGGGATTTTTGGGAGAAGATACTCAAGTTCTCAGGTGTAGCTTGTCTCCCAGTTGGTCATTTTTCAACACCACTAACTAAATCCCACAACTTTCTAGCCATAAAAATAGCTTTAAGCCTAACTCTCCAAATACTATAATTAGAACCATTTAAAATTTGATATTTATCCATAGAAAAGTTAGATGAACTAGCCATATTTAGAAAAAAATTAGCAAAATTGAAAAACAAAGTTATGCGGTTTTTAATAGTTACAGTTATATGTGGGTAGAAGAAGATAACTTTAGCGGATTTAAATCAAAGAAAAAAACTTGAAAATTTAATAAACACACTCCAAACAGGTATGGGAACCAAGAAGGAAGGTTGCAAAACTCGTGGAACTAGCCACGAGAGGTCGCAATGCACTAGAAAAAAGTTATAGCAAAATCAAATTTTAACAGTCGCGGAACAAAGAAACAAGTGTTTCGTGGGTATTTGAAAAATTTAGAGTTTCGTAGAACAGGAAAAGCCGCTTGGGGACAAAGACAATCGGCCGTAGAACAATGAAGCTCGCGAGACAAAAAAAGCAGATCGTGGATCAAAACAAGAGTCTTTGCCAAACACGGGCGGTCTACGAAACAAAACAAGCAGCCGTAGAACACAAAGTCTGCAGATCAAACCAAGAGGGCCGCACAACAAAGAGTCTCATGGAACAAAGAACCAAGTCCGCAAAAGACGGGAAGTCTGTGGAACAAGGCATAAGGCTTGTGGTGGTCTACGGAACAAAAAAAGAAGGCCACGGAACAAAACAAGAGGGCCGCAGAACAAACAGAGTCCGTGGAACAAAGAACCAAGTCCACAGAAGACAGAAAGTTTGTGGAACAAGGCATAAGACTTGTGGAACAAAAGAAAACCTCACAAGACTAACACAGAGACACGCAAGTCTAAAATTGCTGCATAATACCCTAAAAACGCACAATACTTAATAATGCTGCGTAAGACTAAAAATGCCGCACAAGACTATGAAAAGCCGCACAACACTAAAGAAGCCACACATCACATAAATAATTAGATATTAAATTGCATACATAGTTTGCCAAGGATTATAGTTTATGTTTGAACAATAAATTATAATAGATTACATCACATAATGAATTAGATATTAGATTGCATACATAAACATGAAAGTAAATGAACACAAGACACAAGATTTAAGTGGGAAAACCATAAGGTAAAAAACCCACTGAAAATCACTTATCTTTATTGAGAAAAATATGTTTCACCCAACACTCCCACTATTTCCAGTAGTTACACCTTCAAGGAGGAATTACAAATTGTCATATACATTCACTCATGAGTTTAGATGAATCTTCACACATTTGCATCATGTATCATCAACCTTGCTCGCATAAACAACTCACATTATTCTGTTACTTTCCGTAACCAATCTCAAATGAGATCACCTTGATTTATATCAAGGCGGGAGACCCGTTGGGTCACTCTTATTTTAAATTTAAAACATATGCCGACCCGATATGGGTACCTGCATAAGTCTTTGGCAGGTTTCTAATTAAGCAGTTTCCGCTTAATATTACATCCCCAACACAACTTTGCTATTGTAGAAAGTTTTCAAAACCTCTTGAAGTGTATTTTTACTGATGCAAGAATCACCTTGATCTAACACTTATTCTAGGAGAACGATCTTCTCAAAGTATGTCTGATTTTTTTAAAATTCAGCAAAATAATTTCAAATCGTTGGCTCTGATACCAGCGATGTGCTCCAAACATACAATAAATAGAATTATTGCAAAACGTTAACATAAATCCATACACAAGATGTGGAATGGCCTAGTTTGCCATAATCCTCAATATACTTAGAAATAGAAAAAAAAGAAATACTCAAGGTAGGGTAGCTCCATAAAATATTCCTTAAGGAATGAATTGCTACAAGACATCTCTCATCTGTGATAACCAAACTTGCTACCTGGATTTATTAAATAGGAATAATCCAAAATTAATTTTTGCCTTTCAACAATCATAGATGCCTCTATATGTGGCTTCTCATGTAGTAATAGTGGGAGAGGATAAATGCTTTAAACTTGAGGACGATTAATCCAATTACCAATGATATATCTCCTTTTGACCCAATATATGTTACCCATGGGCCCATCCTATTTAAACATTGCTATGCTAATTTTATGGCCCATGGTGGATAACAAATACTCCACCCCTATTACATCCTAACATAATCAACCTGTTTCCTTGTTAAAGGTGTTAGGTTTAATGGTAAATTTCTTTCCTGTGTTAGATTTTTATTATCTGTCTTGTTTTAGTTTTCTATTTCTTGAATTTTCTATATGCAATCTTTGTTCTAATCTTTATATGTAGACTCAAGGCCTTGTCAAACTCTGATTGCTCTCATCTCACCCACAAGAAGCACTTGTATTGCCACCATCCTTGTATTCTCTGTTATATTATGATCTTTGCAAATTTCATTATACTGCCATGCCAAAATACTTTCTAGCATGCTTTTTTTCTTGACAGTCAAGAAGATATGCCACAGCGATGACGTATAAAAGTTCTGTTTTTTTAAGTCCATCCGTGTTTGTATTCTTGTGTATATGTACATGTGCATCAATAACCTTTTAAAATTTCCTTGGATAACCATTCATTTTACAATTTTGCAAATTTTGGAATGCATGTTTATGTATACTGAATCATCCTCAAGCGTATCAATTTGATTTATTATGATTGGAGGGGCAGGAACAATATGGAGGGTATATGGTAGCATTTTCTGGGCGCAATTATGCAGCAAGGTCTGTTCCACGTTTTGTTGCCGACTCAACACACATAATCACAAGTTTCACATTGGTGAGTAAATTTTTATGTAAGAGCTGATTTTGTATTTTTATTGTTATTAAAGGAAAACTTAATATTTTGGCAATTTCCTTCGATCAGGTTCTTGAGTTTAAAAAAGGGAGGTTGCAAAACTTATACTGGAAAACAGATGGGTGTGATTCTTGCAAAGGAAAGTCATCATTTGTCTGTTTAAAAGGGCAAGCTTGTGCAATTAAACTTTCTGATTGCAAAAGCAAGGGGGTTCAGTTGATTGCAGCCTGGGCATACAGCTAGCTTTTTCAGGCACAGATAAGCATGATGTCGTGTTGAATTCTTGGTACGAGATAAACAAACTGAGGCAATATTCTTTGTATGGTTTGTATTCAAATCTGAAAAGTTCCCTTACAAGTGAGTACAACAAGTTCTTCTAAGTTTATAAAAGCCATTGACGACTCCAAGTTGATGCTTGAATGCAAGTCAAGCAGCAGTTGGTAATTTGCCCAACTTGACTAGGTTATATTCAGTTCACTCAAATGCACCCATTAATGGGTAGCTAATCATTGCATGCAACATTCTATTGTTGCTTCCCTTTATTACCTGATTTGGAGGTTTGCTGTATGTTTCACTAGATTGGTTTTTCTTGATATTATTCATAACACCAGAAGGCCATTATTGTGGAGTGTAAGGCAAATGGACTAACCATATGTAACTAGCAGTCCTATTTTGTGATTTATTTGTTTAATTTAAATAGAATATTTCATGCTGATTGTTTTTATTCTGGTCTCACTAATATTCCCAGGAAGAAATAAGTAGGCATTGGCACTCAGTGATGTCTTTGGGATTTACCAAGGCCCTTTAATTACCGTAATTTGCTGCTAGAGTAAAATAACATTTATCTGTCCATTTATGTTATATATTGTTACTAAGTTGACTTGATTCTATGCATTTTGAAGGAATCTTTACATTTTTCTTTCGAGTCTTAAATTGAATGGATCAATGGTTCCTCGAAGACAGTAATTCCTTCAGGATTGAATTTGCTGTTCACCCCTATTTGTAAATTTGACGTGTTCCACTTTCGTGTTACCCTTCACACAGTCTTTTGCCAACAAGGTTGACTGTCAACAATGATGTTCAAAAGAAAATTGCTCACCAAGCAGCTTTTTGTTAAAACATTTTATCATTCTTGCAATGAATAATCAGAACCTTCAATAGATAACATGCATTATAGGTAGAATCATGTTTGCAACATTAAAATTACTGCCATGTTTTCTGTTATTTGTTTTAAAATAATTTTACTTACGGAAAATTAGAACCGTCAATAGATAACATGCATTATAGATAAAATCATATTTGCAACATTGAAGTTGCTGCCATGTTTTCTGTTATTTGTTTTAATGAAACCACAGTTCTGGAAAAAAAAATCCATTTCAAGTGAGAGAGGCACCAGAAAATATAATGATACTGTGTATTGTGGTGTAAATTTCAGCTATTTTGAAATTTTTTATGGTAAAACTTTAATCTTGGAAAAAAGAAATTGCATTTCAAATGAGAAAGGTATCTGAAGTCAATATCATGACGCTATGTGTTGAAATTTAATTTTCAGCAGGCAATTGACTAGAAACAGCACTCTCAGACAGCTGAACCATGTACTTTAAAGGTATTAGAAGTCAATATCATGATGCTATTTGTCTGCAATATAGTTTTCAGCTGGCAATTGACTAGAAACAGTATTTACCTGGACAGCTGAACTATGTGCTTTTATCATACTCAGGCTGTGGTACATGAATATTAGATAAAACCAACTTTGTTGGCAAGATTTTATGTTTTAGTTTCTTCGATCCTTTCACAAACTTGTCCAACGGACAGTGGCATAGCTTACAACATTGGAGAAATCACCATGAAATGAGTGATTTTTCTTTGCATTTGAGAGGGCAGCTCCCTCGCACGATAGGGGTATTTTGGGGTTTTTTGTGCTTTTGACCCGGAAGTATAAAGGAAACATAAAACAAAGTAGAAATGAAATAGGGGAAAGATGAGAAAGATAGGAGAGACTTAGAATGAAAAAATGCAAAGATTGCTTGGATAACTCGGAGTAAATGTGTAGTATCCTATTTTTTCACATGAAGATGGGAACAAAAACATCAGCTATATAGAGAACAAAGATCACTTGGAAGCACCAAGTCTTTCATGCGTCCGGATTGTATGCATGTAGCACAAAGACTATTCACATAGATTCACAATATAAAGATATTATTATTAAAGCATCACATACAATGGAGCAATACCAATGTGTTAATGACATCTTTCATCAATGAACAACAAAATAATTCATAATTGAAGAGCAAGCCCTCACATTATGCACATGTTTTACCATGCATGAAACTTACAGAACATGTAAATACAAAGTTGCAACAAGCCCCCCTCTATGACTGAGAGTAAATATCTATCTTTATTACATGACACTCATGTTCTTTTATAACATTTTCCCACTTAAGTAGTTAAATAACTACTTATTGACGTAACTCAATTCTAACAATTAACTCGGTTCAACTTCAAGTCAACTTAAGTTATTTTACGGTTTGTACATTATAACATTTGCTTAATTAAATAAATAAATACATAAATAAATTAACTACACTTTGACTTCAAATTAAGTCGATTAATTCAAATGAATTAATGACTTCAAAAGACAATCTATTTATAATTGATGACCACTTGACATTCATTGCTCGACGCCTAGTAGGATCCACAACAACTAGTCCATTGGGCAATATAATACCCCGACTTCACTTTATCTCTGGTATTCAATTTTCCTGCCGCTTGAGCATGCAATGTATTTCATGATCTTTTGGTTTGTGAATGGTTAAGGTCTACAACTTGGCCACTTGGCTCAGATGAAGTTTGTGCTCGAACGAGCTTATTGTTTGGGTCATAGTTTGAATGGTTGAGTTTGGATTTCAAGTCGCGATCTTCCTTAACTTGATTTTGCATAACGTTTAATCATTGTATGAAATGGGTCCACAATTTCACTTTATGAGCCTTGATCTCATTGTTACAGGATGTTGGGTCCTCGAGTTAACTCGGTGATGGTGTACGTAAGAGTGTTTCTAATTATGTGTTTGATTCGAGTTCACAACTCAATTTACTTTGTCGTGATACATTTCACGATGTAGGGTCCTTATGCTAACTTTGAGTTGCAACATATTGTGTTTGCGAGGGTGTTGGGTAATTGGGCCAACTCGGTGAGGGTTGTTGGCATGTTGTGGTTTAGGTGTTGTCATTGATGTAAAACCTCATTAATGACAAAGTGGATGATGGAGTGGAGTTAGATCATGTTGAGGATGATGATGACATGATGATTTAGAGGTGTTCATGGTTGCATAAGTTGATTCAGTGAGAATTGTTTGTTCTTGCAAGCCTATTCAGTGACCTAGCTAGCCTAGGTGACAAGGTGCATGGAGGTTGGAGCTTCTTGGTGACTTGAGAAGCATGTTGGCATGATGGAGAGCATGTTTGGAGAGTGCTTGGGCACTCACATGAGTTTCAGGGTGTAGATACATGTTGGTGACCATGATTCAGGTGCTCATTTGGACTAGGTATGGCTGTTAGAAGGCATGAGGATGAGTTATGGAGCTATATGAGCTCATGGATGCATGTAGGTAGTTGATTTATGATGTACCAGGTATGTTAGGACCTTTTGGAGTGTTTCTATGATGAGTTATAGTGTTATTTCAGTTGACCCTAGCCTTTACAATGCAAAACCCTAAGGGTTAGCTATGCAAATGAGATAGGTTGGAAAGATGGAGAACTATTTGTGACATGGTGATGATTGGAGATGTATGTAGGGTGTGTCATGGTGCTATGGGCAAAATTTCAGGTTGTCATGATGAGTATTTTGCATGTTATGATAGTTTTGATGAAACATGGTCAAGAACAAGGTCATTTCCAACTTGAATTAGATCTTCTGATGCTCACCCTGAATTGTGTGCTTTGCATGGGACTTTGTGGCTTTCAGGATGTTTTTACATTGAGTCTAAAAGGATTCACAAAATGAATGAAGTCATTTCATCGTCAAGTTTTTATGAACGAATGTTAAGAACGTAAACAACTCTGTGTTTGAAACCCTAACTTAAAAGCGGTAGAAGAGAAATTGATCCTAAGTGGCCGTAATTGATTGCTAGCATATGGATGATTTAGAGGACTCCTCTAGGTTTCCATAAAGGTATGGTAGAGCTTATGGTGATGAGTGGAGCCCACTCAAACATGCCAATTTATGAAGAAGTTCGGTTTTGAACAAGGGTATCCAAAGGAGTTATAAACTAAATGATCATTAAGGTGAGTATGGGAGTTGTTCTTGATGTCTATGATGGTTTTAGGTCATGGTGATGTAGTTAAATGGTCAAGTATGCTTCATTTATGTTGACTGGTCAAAGGGCAGTTTTGGGGCACTTTCAGCAGTTTGCAGAGATTAGCTTGGTTGA
The DNA here is from genome assembly GCA_018340775.1 of Taxus wallichiana var. yunnanensis. Taxonomy (NCBI): domain Eukaryota; kingdom Viridiplantae; phylum Streptophyta; class Pinopsida; order Cupressales; family Taxaceae; genus Taxus; species Taxus wallichiana. The sequence continues at coordinate 86,795,074 of CM031244.1, read as the reverse complement.
AGGCCTTCCACTTGGAGTTGGAAGGAGTTCCAATATGTTCTGAAAAGGTAATTCAGAGGGATTCCAGTGGTATAAGTTTGATCTTATGATGAGTTGATGTGATGTGGTTTCCAAGTCAATTTGTGTGTAATACCCTTGTTTTATCATTCGTGTTTTGATTTATGAGGTGCTTTGACATGCATTTGTAGTGAAATTGCATTCTACTTGATGATCTTTGCTAGGACAATATGAGAATGCTTTTCTGTAGCATGATGGGATGATATTATTTTACTCTGTTGATTTGGCATATTTGCATACCTTGGTTGTTAGAATTTGTACTTAATGATATGTTATTAGATAACTATGATCATACTGATGTTATTTTCTTACCTTTGGGTTGCTGATCATTTTGATAAGTTTAGTAACTCCGACACTTTGATAATGTGATCCCGAATCAGGAGCAGAGAAGTATGGACATTGATAAGGTAAGTTTTAAAGTGATTACTATTAAATTGTTTGAACAAAGCATGACCTTAGTAAATATGGGCCTGGTCTAATATAATGTGAGACATATTTGTTATTTTGCAAAGATGACACTTCGAATAATAACCTCGGTCCAGTCTACTATGGCCTAGGCTATTATCTTGAATCGTCATGATAAACTGGATTTGTAATGTGATGACACTGCTTTATTGGTACAAGGCTCTAAGATTACTAAATTAATGGTCCTAAAGTCGATATGGAACCTAACCTTGATCTAGACTAAGGTTTATATTTATTCACAATCATGAAGGCTTATAAGCCTTGGCTTACATATATTTCATGGGGACCTAATAAGGTATGGCTATGTTTGAATTTGAATTATTAAATTCCCAACCTAAGTGGGGCTCCTATGTGAATATTTGGAATCCCTAAAACCTAACCTAAGGGATTATACTGATGGGGGCCAATGTTAAATTGAAAGGGGCCTTGGATTCGAATGGGGGACTATGTTGGGATCCTTATCAACATGTACTGTTGAATTAATGAGCTTGTATTTATTGGTCACCGCCATAGATTAAATGGAAAGTACCACAAAACTTAGGGGTTTTGTCCGTGGTCTTGGTTAAATAAAATTGGTAAAGTGGTGGTGAATTAAGTTGAACTCCACTAAACTTAAATGGGCCGATATAGCCGACGAGAAAGTTGGAAGGACCGATAGTCCTCTCATGCATTAACTCATCTCGAAATTCTCCTCCACCGCTTTGGGGAATGCAATAGCGGTTTTGTGGGGGGGGGGAAGTGTGGTTGTTTCATCTTGTGGGAATGAAGCTCGCATATTTATTGTTTCTCCTATTTTTTATGCTTACACTATTTCAAATTGGTGCATGCTATTTCGCAATCGCAAAGGAGAAATATCAGGAGCTATTATTAGCTTTGATCAATAAATAAAGAGAATGAAAGTTGGAGGAGTTTGGGGTTTTTGTGGAAATGATTGTGGGTTCTTTGTGGAGTTCTATTGCATTCGAGCTCGCAAAGGAGAACTTGGAGAAAAGATAAGGAGCTCTACTAGGGCATGATAGGCTTTATCCCTCCTTTGATAGTTTACTCCTCCTGATATTTGCATAAGTGAAATCCTGCTCTAAGTTATTATTTGTGTTTAATGGCTATGGGTTTTAGTTGCATGACTCAAAACTATGATATTTTGTGTCTTCTGCAAATTTATAGATCTGGGTATGAATGTAATACCTAGAAGTGGATATGGTCTGAACTTGTTGTATTGTTGTATGCATGGAAGGGTTTGAATATATGAGGCTTGCAGTATGACGGTCTGTGTGATTTGAGTTTGCTTATTTAAAAAGATTTCATGCATATCGAACCCTTATGAATATATATATCGAATCTGGGTATAACATTAATAGATATAACACCTCGGGTAGTAAGTAAACCTTTCAAGAGGTATCGGTGTTCGATAATCTTGATATCGACCGTATTTTCTCTCTCTAAAATCGTGGGGTGTTTTTCAAGTATGTAAATCTAAGATATTTTGGGTTCCACATGGGTTACTCGGTTATTACTTTGTAATACCAAGTATATAAACATTGGTCTTCGACTTGGGCATCCATGTGAAATTGAAATATGATTGTTTTTGCAGGTCACCTTAACAATTGAGTTTTGTGGTAATTGTGCTATGTTGTTCGACTTCGTTAAGCAATAAGATTAGCCATTGACATATGAGTTGGGTGTAATCCTTCTAGTTTGGTATCGTGCCGGATTAATGGCAATGATGGAACGAAATCAATTGTTTTCGTAGGCTTAAACATTATCCCATCCCATGTGACTTAAATGGTTAATCGCATTCACTTGTTGCATGTGAATGATTTTCCTTAGGAAGACTATGCTTCATCTCATCGAGTCGCTCAAGCATTATTTGGATGTTAAACATATGTTACTTTATGATTGATTGTTGTAGGCATGTTGGCTAGATTTTATGCTCAGCTAAAACATGCAACCTAGGCAATCATGGGATAAATCCCCTTCATTTAATGGTGAAGCTCCCGTATACTTTATTTGTTTATTCGACACTAATCTAACTTCTCAGGGGTATTACTTTAACTACAAATCTCGTGAACCACAACTAAATAGTTTGGCAGCAAGTAAGCAGTTGTTTGGTGAATGGAATGTGAAATGTGTGAAAATAGAAATAGAGAAAATAAATTTGAGTGGGTACGAAGATGTGCTTTGTGTAACAGGTAGTTCTCAGAGCCAATTACTCACACATGAAATAAACAAACGTTATCTTTTCGGATTACTTTTAAGCAACTTAAAAAGAAGCGTATATCTATGAAAATTAAGACAACACAAAGTTTATCATAATAATCACAAGTTACATAGTCAGACTAAGATAGACACAAAGTTCAATCAAAGTCTTCCTTCCTTCTTATTTAAACGTTAACTGCATACAATAAGTGTTTTCAGCTATTTCAACTCAAAGTCTAAAATAACCGATTATAGCCTATAACAGTTTCTTGCTCAAAATTTCCAGATCCTTGACCCGTAGGTCTTCTCCCTTTTTATAGTCACTACAAGCAAAGCTTATGGAAAAGATATCCGTTACATTCTAATAAATGACCAACTAACAAACAATTAAGAGTTGAGCAATTTACTCAAAACATTCTTTTCGTGCCACCTAGTTGTTCTCGAATGTTTGAACATTAAAACCATAAAAAGTACTTTGTAACAAATTTCTAATCTTTTGAATTTATCAAATGATTTAAAGTAACGGTGAATGCATACCACATTACTTAAGTCTTACAAAGAGTGCACTTTAATAAGAAAAGAAGAAAAGTAGAATAAGAAGAAGAAGAAGAAGAAGAGAAAAGAAATAGAAGAATTATTCTAGATCAGCAGTTACTGCTCCACTTTCTCTTTTCCTTTACTCTTATCTTGAGCCTTTTCTCCATCCGCTTCAGCTTCATCTGCTTCATCCTTATGTTTTTCTTTGTAGATGGCAAATTGGTCCCTCATGTACTTGATGACATTGCTATCCGCATCAACTGCAACTCCTAATTCCGTTTCAAACATGAGCAATTCTTCTTCCAAAACCTTGCATCCTCCTCTCACTTTCCCAAGACAAGATCCCAATTGGCTAACAACATCCTGGATATCTGATAATTTGTCCAATGACTTTCTATTAAAAGGAATAATAGCTTTATCCATCAATTGTTGAAACAATGGAAGAAAATCCTCAATACTTTGTGGATAGCTGGAGGTATTATACTTAGTCAGACCATAGATCACATCCTCAAGTTCTTCCAGAACTTGCTCAACTCGTTCCTCCATCATCTCTATCTTGGTCATAATATGCTTCAAAATGTTCTGCCTGAATGACAAAATATGTTTTTGTTGTCTTCCCTTCTTAACTGATCCTCCAGGTGCAATATTTTCCCTAATCAAAATATCATCAGATAATTCATTGATTTCTTCCAAACCTATTGTTGTAACTCAACAATTCCTCCTTCATTGTCCACTTCTTGCTTAAGCTCTTTCAATTTATTCGCCTTCTCCTGATACTCAACAATTTTAATCAAAACTTCCTTATAAAAATTTGTGGTTGTGTTTGTGATATCTACTATCCATTCATCTATAGCTTTGAATATGTCACTTGTCTCTTCTACAACAATGATTACTTGTGGATGTATTCGTTCTTCCATAATCATTTGTTGTGGAGGATTCTTGGCAACTTTCATAATAATATTACACAGTTTGGATGACTGCTCTTTCAGCTTGGCAACCTTCATCTTTTCTTCATCCAACTTTTGAAACAAATTGTTTATCAGTGTCTGCGTGTCTTGCTTCAGACCTTCAGTAGTAACTTCTCCCAAGGGCACCTTCGTGATCGTCAAATCCTCTTTCGTCAATTCTCCTTTCTTCTTTCCAGTTGGTGGAGTAGCTATTTCAGCGAATTTCTTCCCTGAAGGATCAATGACCAATCTGGATGTAACTTTTGGTGTTTTTTCCCTTTTCCTCTTCCTCTTCCTCTCAATTGTTCTTAATAGCTGCAGTCCATCTCTTCTAAATCAATTACTTCCTTAGAAGCAAAAGAAGATTGATTAGTCAGCCAATTAGTAAACTCTTGACCTGAAAGAGTTTGAGCTTTAGGATGTACAATTATTTCTTTGCTAACTCCTCCTGGTGGAGAAAAGCCACAATTTCCAGTTGTCTCTTAGGTTCTTCAATGACTAAATCTTGTTGTAAAACTCCTCCTAATTCAACCATTTTCTTTCTTATCATCTCCTCCTCTATCTCTTCTTCATTCCCAGTATCAATATCTTCGATGTTCCTCTGCATTGTATCATCTGGTACTGTAGAGATTTCCATTGTTTGATCAACTTCCATCATAATCTCTCCTTCCTCCATCTCTGTATCTTTCATCTGCTCCTTATCCTTTTATGATGTTTGAGCTATTTCTTGTGAAGAAGCAACATTAAGATTCTCCTTTAGTGACACAACTGATGATTCTTCAAGACATGGAGGAGGGGGAGGAGGAGGAGTAGCTGGTGGTGGACAAGGAGGTGGTGTAGGAAACACAATTTCTGTGGTAGTGGTGGGAAACACAAAAGAAGTTGGTTTTAGTGCTGGTAATACAATATCTTCTTGAGCAGGGGGTTCTTGGATGGTAGGAGTAACAACTGGTGATGTTGTCATACTAGAAGTTCTTTGGCGACAATTCCCGAAATCAAAGGATTCTTTGTCCTAGCTCTCCTGAATGGCTTCAACTTTACAACCAAGCCACTGCTTTCCCCTGGACCTTCTTTTCATTTTTCACTCTCATTGGTATTTTCTCCTTTCAAGACTAATTTGAGTAATTTCCTTCATTACTGAATCTTCCAGGAAACAACCTTGACTATTCAACCATTGAGTAGTGTATAATAACACTTTTGATGTCCTCTCCATGACTGAATTTGAAGTATGAGTAACTGGGATCAAAGGGGCACTATCACCTCCTTGATCATAATAAGCATTAGAAATTACTTGCCCATCATCAATTAGTCCTTTTGGGATTTTAGCCAAACCGAATTCTGAAATCTGTTTTATAGTCAGTCGACTATAATCCCTTCTTCTGACTTCAAACTCATCTCTACAATCAACCCAAAAGTCTTCTAGTGTTGGCAAGTGTGCATAGTCCAGAGAAACTGAATTTCTTGTTATACTTCTATAATCAAAATTCCTCCTTTCACTAAAGGAAATATGATTATAACGAAGATATATTTCCTTCTGAACATCCCTCACCTTATGAATATTCGTACAATGGTACTGTCCAATCACAATAGGAAAATGCACCACTGTCCTGTGTAGACCTTGTTGCAAATCATGTAGTACTGCCAATTATCTGCATAACTCCAACAAAATCCACCTGTCACTTGGGTATCTAGGAAACCTTAACACAACATTCAAGAAACCACAGACTCTCAAATATGTAAAGTGGGAAAACTGAATAAAAATGCACCCATAAGGCTGGATTGCATTCCATGCTTCATCAATTACTTTTCGGCTCTTAAGTCCGGATTCAACTTGCAAATAACTTCATACAAGAAGAAGTCATTAACCTGTTTATATTCGTTGAAATACCTGTAAAGCTAATTGTGGATAATGCTCATAAATGGGTTTATCATCCTTCGTTCCAACAATCCTCAATCTAGGAAAGTTCCCATGTGCTACTATGGCATAGAAAAGATAGGAAGTCATCTTGAAATCCAGAGTTTGAATAACATTTTTCAATTGGAAATCAATATTTTATTGATGATTTCAACCCAATTGATCTGAGTATTAGGTTTAACATTCTCTATTACTCTCAGAAAGTAATACATCCATCTGTAAAAGAATTTTGCATTCTTGTCACCATTTATCCTGCAAAGAAGCTAAGTAATATCATCGGCTTCTTGAATTAGATCAGATCTTACAACTGACTTGGGAAACCTTGAAGCTTGTTTTGATACCTTTAAGTAATGCATATTCATGATCTTAATGGCATCCTTCTTCCTCTTTACCCAATAATCATTAGCTTTCTCCATACTGATACTCAATGGACTTGGTACAATTGGGATATTTAAGAAAGAATTGAAGAAATGAACATCCAATCTCCCCACAAGATCTCCGACATCATTTCTGATCGTTCTAGTCTGGGAATCATAATGTTTGGCACATTCCAAACTACTAATTTTATACCATTTAATTTTTTTTTTTTTATTTTTTTTTAAATCTAACTTGTTCACTAACCCTAACTCGAAATTAATTATTTAATTATATTTTAACTTTACTAGTGCCCCAAAAGAAAGAATAATCAATAATAAATCCACACCCCTTTAATATTCATCTACCATCTCCATCAATATTCCCATGGCTAAAAGTGTGTAAAATTACATGTGGATCCTAGGATCTGCCTAATCTCAACCCTAGATCTCAAATGCCCTAAAATTTGCCCTAGATATCTATATTCCCCTTTTTTTTTTATCTCATTCTCTCATTTTACTTTCTTCCATACATATTCTTCTTGTTATATTTTCCCTTGTATGAAATATGTATACATTTATACTCATTTGTTTTGTTTCATTTTATTATACATATATTTATGTTTATGCCTTTGTTTATTTGGTTATTATTTTTTTTGTTTTTATGTTGGGGCGGATCTGCTGGAGGAAGGGCCGAGGAGAGGGCGTGGAGGTCGGCAGGGGCAGGCCGGTTGTGGGGGTGGTCGCGCGGCTAGGCGAGGCGGCGGGCGGGAGGGGAGGGGGAGTGAGGGCGCGGCGGCGGCGGCGGGGGCGGCGAGGTGGGGGGTGGTGCGCAGCGGTGGGACGGCAGAGGCGCGGGGGGACGGGGTTTGGGAGGTGTGGGGCGGGACGAGGCCCCGCCGCGCTGTCTGCATAAGGTGCAGGGGTGGGGGCCGAACCCCCCACCATTTAGGTTTTTTTTTTTTAATATATGTTTGGTTTAAACAAAAATTTCTATACTAAGTTTTATACATTATATTTATATATATAAATAAATCATATATATATATATATATATATATATATATTTATATATTTTGCCATATAAACAAATATCATAATTAAAAACAATATATATAATATATATATATATATATATATATATATATATATATATATATATATATATATATATATATATATATATTCAAAGAACTCTTTCTAGGTTTGTAGAAACATCTATTTTGTAAAAAAAAAAGAATAAAATAAAATAAATCTATATTTTGAAATTCCACTAAAAGATGGTTCATTTTCTAAACAAGAAAAATACAATTTTTCTTTTGTAATATAAAAACCAGCAATATATTCTTTTTCTATATTTGAAATTTCTAAATAATGAGCAGAAAGAAAGAAATTTGAACCTGAAGGTATTTGCCTAAACTAACTCTTAGTGGAAGAAGGTAGAACATATAAAATGTATTATTCCATTCATTCAAACTTTATTCATGAAGGGAAGTAGAGACTTATTTTATTAATATTTCTAAATTGATAAACAATTATAAGGAGAGATTCTCAAAATGATACTTCATATTTTTATTCTTATTTTTATTTATTTCTTCTAAATCTTGTTACATGATTTAACAAGAGGAATAACAACACGAATAATATTTTATTTTTTCAATAATTCTCTTTCCTTCAAAATGGAGTACTAACACTTCATATTAAGAAAATTTTCACTATCTCACAAGCCTTCATTTCAAAGGTTTAAGTTTCCAAAAAGGTCTAACATAGTCCCATAATATTTCAAAATGCAAAGGAAGGCTTAAGGTTAATGGAAAGTTAACATACTAATATTAAGGGTAGATTTATCAACAAATATAATACTAGGTTTGCATGTAACTCCAAATACAAAAGAATGTTTTACAAGACAATGAAAGCTCACACAAGCCATTCTTTTCAAGATACAATGAAAGAGAAATCCATAAAATGGTGAAGGAGACAAGAAGAAATTCCAAATTGACAAGTGTCTTCATGTGTCTTCCATGGCTTTTCAACTCCAAAATCTTTCAAGGCCAACACAAGGAGAAAGGGCTTGTTTATCCACCCAACCTTTAGGCATCATCACATGCCTATCCCAAGGTTGGGATGCATGCTAGCCTCCCCCAAGCCCATGGGAAAGAGGATAGCTAACCAACACTTGCACAAGGTGAAGGGTAAAACAACAAATGAAACAAGCACACAAACATAAAATTCACAACACAAGACTCCAACTTACAAGGAGGAGAACCCATGTTCATCCTCCAAAAATGGGGAAGAGAGGAGAAAGTTCTCCAAAATTAAGCATCAATATTATTTGCACATTAAACACATCTTCTTAACCTCCTTATTGCTCCTTATTCAAAACAAGACCCTCCTTATTCCTCCCCCTTTCTCCAAGTCCTCCTTGGAAGGATTTTCAAACCCCAAAAAGGGGTTTCCTTACCAAGGATGGGGAAGGAGATTCAAGCCAAATGAATCAACTTCCCCACCTCAACCATTGAGGGAAAAATAATAAGCTCCTCAAGGCTTGGCCATCAAGTCTTGAGGATTGAGAGGGAAAATCCCCTCTCTCTTCCCCCACACTCCAAAACTCCATCATGCCATATGATGGAGGGAGTAAAAACACACAAACAACACTACAAGCTACAATCAACAAGTAACAATTTCAAGCAAATCAAATCTATCAACTAAAATAAAGCAACACAACAATAAGATCTAAGAGCCTACCTCAAGGAAAGCTCTCCAAAAAGCTTCCTAACTTCAAGTTTTCCACTCTTAGCTCCAAGCAAATCCCAAGCTCCAAATCACCCAAGCATCCAAGCAAGAAAATCCAAAGAAAAAAAAGTCCCTTTCCTTTCCCATGAATGAGAATTTGAAGAGGAGCAAACAAGCATCCTCACAAATGAGGGGGTGACATGTGTCACCCCTCTCCCTCCTCATGGTCAAAGATGCCAAAACAAAAGAGAGAAAGGGTAAAATTATCTTTTTGCCCTCTTCTCCCAAATTCCCTTAAATGTTAGCAAGACAAAACTAGTGGCACTTTTGATAAACACACAAATCCACATCCCTTACATGGATGTGACAAAACAAGGGTAGAAAGGGAGGGAAAACTCCCTCTAGCCTTGAAAACAAGCCCCCCTACCCATTAGGTAGGGTCCAAGGGCTCATTTTTGTGATAGGGGGACTCCCAAGCTACAAAGGGGTCCCCAAAAATGCCCAAAATACCCTAATTTCGGGTTTTGCATTTTGGCACAAGGGTAGAGGGTGTGGGGACCACCCAAGGGTCTCACATGTGACCCTAACCCCCTTGTGATTAAGAGACTAATTAACAAAAATCAACAATTTAAAAGAAAGTGGGATTATTAACTCCCAAAACAAGTTTACAACTTTACTAACAACCCTAAACAAAATTAATAATTCAAAGCAAAATACTTTACATACATTGGGGTCACTCAAAGTGCCCAAAATTAATAATCATCTATCCTAGGGCTTCACACAGTGAACATGGCTAGGACTCGGCCGTGGGTGGGCTGCTTGTGCAGTTTTGAGTAAGCGGCACGAATCCCACGTTCTCCTGTAAACCTGTCACCTGCACACTCATTGCACACATTAACTGCACCTGTCCAATACAATATAATTAAATGACATAGTAAGATATCAATGCATGCTAAACTAACCTAACATCCTACTGAAATCAAGATGCGACAACGTGCACAATTATATTCCAAAAGTTAGACAAGATGATAAAGTGACATATAGTCTCACCATGCAACAATTATCCATCACTATAATTAGGTTCCAACCACATCATATTCATTTGTTTCCATGTCATAACAAGAAAATGCGACAATAAAGAAATTAGGCTAAATTGGCGCTATACGCCTGAATGTCACACATGTCTAATATAATCAAATATCTAAATATAATGTCCAAGATATCACCAATCACTGTCAAAACATGTCTATGAGCAAATAAACAACAAGCTACTGAGCTATAGAAAGTGTGGGCACTACATCCCCCTCTACTAAAATTAGACTTCCTCCTGGAAGTCACTGAAAGAGGTAGGGATATCTAGCCCTCAAAGGTATCGCATCCTCCCAAGTAGCTGTTGTCTCGTCGTACCGGTCCCACTGTACTCTAACCTGGTCCAAGTCTCGACCCCGAAGGGCCAACCTCCGGTGCTCCAGTATGCGTACGGGCTCCAATCTCCACTGTCCTCCGTCCTCTACCTGTAATGCCGACCAATCCAAAACATGAGAAGCATCAGGTACATATCTACGTAGTACAGAAACATGAAAAACATCATGGGCCCGTGCAAGGCGTGGTGGCAAAGCTAGGCGATAGGCAACTGGACCGATGACCTCTAAAATATCAAAAGGCCCCACAAAACGAGGCGATAGCTTAGAACCCTTTCCATAATGGATAGGACTCTTATGCGGACGAACCCTCAAGAAGACTTTGTCACCCACTGAGAAGTGACGATCAGTCCTCTTGGTGTCTGCATACGCCTTTTGGCGTGCTCTGGCCTGCTCAAGACGTTGTCTAATCAACACAACCTGCTGCTCTAAATCCTGAAGATAGGCTGGTCCCAGAATGATCCTGTCATCTAGTCTATCCCAACTCAAAGGTGTCCTGCAAGGTCGTCCATACAAAGCCTGGTAAGGAGCCATACCAATGGAACTATGATAAGCTGTTGTTGTAGGCAAACTCAACTAGATGCAAATAATCCTCCCATTTCCTCTGCTGATCCATGACATACATTCTCAACATGTCCTCTAACACCTGATTAACCCTCTCTGTCTGCCCATCTGTCTCTGGATGATAAGCTGAACTGAAATTGATCTGAGTACCCAGAGCGGCCTGAAAGGAAGTCCAGAAAACTGAAGTGTAGATGGTATCCCTGTCATTAATGATGGTCTTCGGAATCCCATGCAACCTAACAATGTCCTCCATAAATACCTTGGCGATGGCCTGTGCATTATAGGTGACCTTGGTTGGCGAAAAATGGGCAACCTTGGTCAACTTATCCACGGTGACCATAATGGCGTCATGACGATAAGATGACATAGGAAGTCCGACTATGAAGTCCATGGAGATCACATCCCATTTCCACTCGGGAATATCATGGGGATGTAAAAGTCTGCTGGGATGGGAATGCTCTGCCTTGACCCTCTGGCACTCAAGGCAACGTGCAACAAAATCTGCTATGTCCCGTCGAAGACCTGGCCAATAATATAACTCCCTCAAATCGGCATGCATTTTCTTCACTCCTGGATGTGCCGCATATGGGGCTCGATGAGCCTCTGAGAGGATGAAGCTACGCAGATCACCTGACTTAGGCACGTAGATGTGCCTGTGGAAACGAAGCAAACCATCTGTCTCTAAAACACACCCAGAATATCTGCCCTCTAAAGAACCCTGAGACTCTAACATCTGTTTAGCTCCCTCATAAAATCTGTCCTCTGGAAGGTGCTCAAGAATCCTGCCTCTCAAATCTGACTGAAGTGTCAAAGAAGCAAGCACATGTCGTCGTCTACTAAGAGCGTCTGCAACAACATTTTCCTTCCCTTTGATGTACTGAACCTCCATGTCATACTCACATAGGAACTCCATCCAACGCCGTTGACGAGCGTTGAGGTTCGGCTGTGAGAAGATATGCTGCAAACTACGTGGTCTGTCCTCAAAATGAAAGGCCTACCCAAAAGGAAATGTCGCCAACGCACTAGAGCATGTACAACTGCTGCAAGCTCCAAGTCATGAGTAGGATAATTAAGCTCATAGTCCTTGAGCTTACGAGACTCAAAAGCAATAACCCGACGCTCCTGCATAAGAACTGCTCCCAAACCCTCTAGTGATGCATCAGTACAAACAACAAAATCCTCTGTCGGGTCTGGGACTGCTAAGATGGGCGCCGTGGTTAACCTTTCCTTAAGCAACTGAAAGGCTTGCTCACATTTTTCTGACCATTCAAACTTCTTCCCTTTCCTCTGAAGAGAAGTAATAGGGTGAGCAATCCTAGAAAAGTCCTGTACAAACCTGCGGTAATACCCTGCCAAACCCATGAAACTCCTCACCTCGATGGCGATGTGGGTCTTTGGCGAGCCCAAGATAGCACTTTGTATCTTAGAGGGATCTACTGAGAGATACCCTCGCTTTGAAATGATATGACCCAATCTTGAATCTCTGTCGAAAAAGAAGCTGCACTTTTCCAAGTTCCCATACAACTTCTGCTCTCTCAAAACCTGAAGTACCTGCCTCAAATGCTCCTCGTGTTCCTCCTCGGAACGAGAATAAATCAATATGTCATCAAGGAACACTAAGACAAAGCGATCCAGAAATGTCCTGAATACACCATTCATGAGGCTCATGAAGACAGCTGGGGCATTGGTCAAGCCAAATGGAACCACTGTGAACTCATAATGCCCATATCGTGTGCGAAATGCTGTCTTATGGATGTCTGCATCTGAAATGCGCAACTGATGATACCCTGACTTGAGATCAATTTTGGAGAACACTCTCGCTCCCCGCATCTGATCAAACAAGTCATCAATCCTAGGGAGCGGATAACGGTTCTTTATTGTGACTTTGTTGAGTTGCTCTGAAGTCTACACAAAGCCTGAGAGAACCGTCCTTCTTCTTCACAAATATGACCGGCGCTCCCCAAGGAGATACACTAGGGCGAATGAGGCCCTTTTCCAACAATTCCTCTAACTGAATCTTGAGCTCATGGAGCTCTGGGGTCGTCATCCGATAAGGTGCCCTAGAAACTGGTGCTGAACCAGGTACTAAATCAATGGTGAAATCCACCTCTCTGCGGGGTGGTAACCCTGGAAGCTCACCTGGAAACACATCTGCATACTCCCTCAAAACTGCATGATCATCTAAAGGTGAATGCTCTGGAATGCTCTCAGATCGATCACTGATGGTGATAGCAAACAACTGACAACCCTTACGCATGCTCGCTTGAGTTGCTTAGCCGATATCATGCGCAAGGAGATAGGCCTCTGCATCCCTGATATAACAACTGCACTCCCAAGATCATCCTGACACTCAATGATCTTATTTCTGCAATCCACCTTAGCTCGATGAGACTCGAGCCAATCCATGCCCAAAACTACCTGATAGGAACCTAGAGGGATAACTCGGAGGTCAAGAGTAGTGGAGAAGGCTCCTAAATCAAGTACGCAACTCTCCACATACGAGTCCACGGCGAGTTTGGCTCCAGAGGCCAACTCAACCTGCCAACTATCTGGTTGCCTAGCCACCACTAGCCCACACTGGTCCACTATAGAAGGTGATATAAAGGAATCTGAAGCACCTGAATCAAAAAGTACTGAGACAGAAATACCCCTGATAGTACCTGTCGTCTCAATGACCGTGGCCTGATGCTCGGCCTGGCGGTTGTCAACCGCTGCATAAACACGATGAGCGCGTCCTACGTCACCCACCATCTGCTCGGATCTAGCGGCTCTCTGTGTATCCATGGTATTGGGTTTGTGCGGGCACATGCGCACATAGTGATCTGGAGATCCACAAATAAAACACCCTCCTGTACCCCTCTGAGATGGGGTCCCTCTGTACTACGGGTGTGCGATCCTGCTGGTCCAACCCTGGACCAATTCTTGAGTGTGAGCTGGTTGTGTCTGCTGAGTGCCTGCCTCCTATCTCTGGCTCCACTAAAACCACCTCTAGAAACACCTCTCTGAAATCCCTGTGTCTGCCTAGCCCCCTGCTGCGGGTGGCTCTGCTGCTGTGTCTGTCGCTGTGGGTGCGGTGGAGCCCTCGTGGCTGCTGGCGGAGGCCAAAATCCTCCTCTAGGGGGTGGTGCAGAACCTCGTGACCTCGACTCACGAAAAGCCTGTATCCTCTCCTGAAACTTGCTCTTGTTCCTATCACGATGCTCCTGTGCCTTGGTCCTGTTCTCCTCAGCTAAGTAGGCCTTCTCAACGGCCTTCTCAAGTGTGGGAGGAGATAGCATCCTAACTGCTCCTGCTATATCTGCATTGAGCCCTCGAATGAACCTGTTAACCTGTAATTTCTCATCTTGCAGGTAATCCACATACTGTAGAAGATCCAGGAACCTGCTCTCATACTGCGCTACTGTGCCAGATCCCTGTCGTAAGTCGTGAAACTCGTCGATCCTCTTCTGAACAAAATGCTCGGACATATAACGCGCCCTGAAACGCTCCTCGAACAACTCCCAAGTCACTGTCTCTCGGGTCAGATGGAGCTTCCGCTCCTCATTCCTCCACCAAACGCCTGCTGCGTCTCGGAGGAGGTGTATGGCGAACCTCGCCTTGACGTTGCTCTCGTAAGAGTGCAAGCCAAAGCAACTATCCAAGCTAAGGAGCCATGACTCAGCCCCAAAGCCATCTGTAGAGCCGGTGTAAGTGGGCGGCTGCAAGCGAAGAAGATCCCGGATCACACTGCCTGTATCTCGATCCTGGCGATGTAGTCCAACAGGCGAAGGGAGTCGCCTATCCTCGAAAGGTCCCTCGAGACTGTGTGATCGGCTACGACGGAATGAGGCTGCCCTCTCGTGATGAACGGAAGGGCTGCGTGACCTCTCCCGCCTCGGTGTGTCGTGCTCTGGCGGCTCCGAATGCGCGTCCTCGCCTATCGGCTCCTCGTCTCCCAAAGGTGCCTCCACTCTCGTCTCCTGTGGCTGTGGTAGGCGCTGCTCCACAACGCCTATCAGCTGGCGTAAGGCCTCTAATATCCGAGGCCCAAAATCGGGCGCCGACGGCTCCTGCGTAGATGCGCTACGCCCCATACCTCTAGCTGATCGTCCTCGCTTAGGCGCCATCCTGCGCACGAGGTGAGCGAGCAATTTATTAATTTAAAATTTAATGATAGTGAATGGTTTATTTTATCTGTTTAGTTTTATTCATTTAGTTAATTTTGTTGTGTTAAAATTGACATTAACTATTAGTTACCCAGTGGTCCGCGAGTGCGAACCCCAAGCTCTGATACCAACTGTAATGCCCCATCTGGGACACCAAAAAACGCACTAAACAGGCTAAAATTTTAAGGTAATTTTTTTTTTTTTTTTTTGAAGTGTTTAAATTAAATACTAATACATCTTTTGTAACTTTTCCTGGTAACTACTAATTTTATACCATTTAATTTTTTTTTCTAACTTGTTCGCTAACCCTAACTCGAAATTAATTATTTAATTATATTTTAATTTTACTAGTGCCCTCACAAGAAAGAATAAACAATAATAATAAATTCACCCCCTTTAATATTCATCTACCATCTTCATCAATATTCCCATGGCTAAAAGTGTGTAAAATTACATGTGGATCCTAGGATCTGCCTAATCTCAACCCTAGATCTCAAATGCCCTAAAATTTGCCCTAGATATCTATATTCCCCCTTTTTTTTATCTCATTCTCTCATTTTACTTTCTTCCATACATATTCTTCTTGTTATATTTTCCCTTGTATGAAATATGTATACATTTATACTCATTTGTTTTGTTTCATTTTATTATACATGTGTTTATGTTCATGCTTTTGTTTATTTGGTTATTATTTTTCTTTGTTTTTATGTTTGGGGGCGGACTGCTGGAGGAAGGGCCGAGGAGAGAGGGCAGCGTGGAGGTCGGCAGGCGGGCAGGGCGGGCAGGTGGGGGGGTGCGCGGGCGGGGCGAGGCGGGGCGAGCGGGAGGCAGAGGGACAGTGAGGGCGCAGGCAGCGGGGGGGGCGGGAGGCGGAGTGGGGGTGGGGGCGGCGGGGGGCGAGGCGCGGCGGGCCGGGGCGAGAGTTTGGGAGGTGGGGGGCGGGCGAGGCCCGCGCCGGCGCTGGGTCTGCATAGCAGTGCGCGGGGGGGGGCCGAACCCCCACCATTTAGGTCCTTTTTTTTTTTTTTTTTAAATATATGTTTGGTTTAAACAAAAATTTCTATACTAAGTTTTATACATTATATTTATATATATAAATAAATCATTATATATATATATATATATATATATATATATATATATATATATATATATATATATATATATTAAATACAATATGCATATAATATATATATATATATATATACATATATAATATATATATATATATATATATATATATATATACACACACACATATATATATATATATATATATATATATATATATATATATATATATATATATATTCAAAGAACTCTTTAGGTTTATAGAAACATCTCTTTTGTAAAAAAAAAAGAATAAAATAAAATAAATCTATATCTTGAAATTCCACCAAAAGATGGTTCATTTTCTAAAACAAGAGAAATACAGTTTTTCTTTTGTAATATAAAAACCAGCAATATATTCTTTTTCTATATTTGAAATTTCTAAATAATGAGCAGAAAGAAATTTGAACAAGAAGGTATTTCCCTAAACTAACTCTTAGTGGAAGAAGGTAGAACATATAAACTGCTTATTCCATTCATTCAAACAAATTATTCATGAAGGAAAGTAGAGACTTATTTTATTCTATTTCTAAATTGATAAACAATTATAAGGAGAGATGTGCTGCAAAATGATACTTTATATTTTTATTCTTATTTTTATTTATTTCTTCTAAATCTTGTTACATGATTTATCAAGAGGAATAACAACACAAGTAATATTTTCTTTTGAATAACTCTCTTTCCTTCAAAATGGAGTACTAACACTTCATATTAAGAACACTTTCACTATCTCACAAGCCTTCATTTCAAAGGTCTAAGTTTCCAAAAAAAAAATTCTAACATAGTCCCATAATATTTCAAAAATGCAAAGGAAGGCTTTACAAAGTAACATACTAATATTAAGGGTAGATTTACCAACACATATAAAACTAGATTTGCATGTAACCCAAATACAAGAGGATGTTTTACAAGACAATGAAGGCTCACATAAGCCATTCTTTCCAAGATACAATGAAAGAGAAATCCAAAAAAAAATGAAGGAAACAAGAAGTAGTTCCAACTTGACGAGTGTCTTCATGTGTCTTCCAATGGCTTTCCAACTCCAAAATCTTTCAAGGCCAACACAATGAGAAAGGGCTTGTTTATCCACCCAACCTTTAGGCATCATCACATGCCTATCCCAAGGTTGGGATGCATGCTAGCCTCCCCCAAGCCCATGGGAAAGAGGATAGCTAACCAACACTTGCACAAGGTGAAGGGTAAAACAACAAATGAAACAAGCACACAAACATAAAATTCACAACAACACAAGACTCCAACTTACAAGGAGGAGAACCCATGTTCATCCTCCAAAAATGGGGAAGAGAGGAGAAAGTTCTCCAAAAATTAAGCATCAATATTATTTGCACATTAAACACATCTTCTTAACCTCCTTATTGCTCCTTAATCAAAACAAGACCCTCCTTATTCCTCCCCCTTTCTCCAAGTCCTCCTTGGAAGGATTTTCAAACCCCAAAAGGGGTTTCCTTACCAAGGATGGGGAAGGAGATTCAAGCCAAATGAATCAACTTCCCCACCTCAACCATTGAGGGGAAAAACAATAAGGTCCTACAAGGCTTGGCCATCAAGCCTTGAGGATTGAGAGGGAAAATTCCCTCTCTCTTCCCCCACACTCCAAAACTCCATCATGCCATATGATGGAGGGAGTAAAAACACACAAACAACACTACAAGCTACAATCAACAAGTAACAATTTCAAGCAAATCAATCTATCAACTAAAATAAAGCAACACAACAATAAGATCTAAGAGCCTACCTCAAGGAAAGCTCTCCAAAAAGCTTCCTAACTTCAAGTTTTCCACTCTTAGCTCCAAGCAAATCCCAAGCTCCAAATCACCCAAGCATCCAAGCAAGAAAATCCAAAGAAAAAAAAGTCCCTTTCCTTTCCCCATGAATGAGAATTTGAAGAGGAGCAAGCAAGCATCCTCACAAATGAGGGGGTGACATGTGTCACCCCTCTCCCTCCTCATGGTCAAAGATGCCAAAACAAAAGAGAGAAAGGGTAAAATTATCTTTTTGCCCTCTTCTCCCAAATTCCCTTAAATGTTAGCAAGACAAAACTAGTGGCACTTTTGATAAACACACAAATCCACATCCCTTACATGGATGTGACAAAACAAGGGTAGAAAGGGAGGGAAAACTCCCTCTAGCCTTGAAAACAAGCCCCCCTACCCATTAGGTAGGGTCCAAGGGCTCATTTTTGTGATAGGGGGACTCCCAAGCTACAAAGGGGTCCCCAAAAATGCCCAAAATACCCTAATTTCGGGTTTTGCATTTTGGCACAAGGGTAGAGGGTGTGGGGACCACCCAAGGGTCTCACATGTGACCCTAAACCCTTGTGATTAAGAGACTAATTAACAAAAATCAACAATTTAAAAGAAAGTGGGATTATTAACTCCCAAAACAAGTTTACAACTTTACTAACAACCCTAAACAAAATTAATAATTCAAAGCAAAATACTTTACATACATTGGGGTCACTCAAAGTGCCCAAAATTAATAATCATCTATCCTAGGGCTTCACACAGTGAACATGGCTAGGACTCAGCCCGTGGGCTGCTTGTGCAAGTTTTGAGTAACTGGCCTGAATCCCACGTTCTCCTGTAAACCTGTCACCTGCACACTCATTGCACACATTAACTGCACCTGTCCAATACAATATAATTAAATGACATAGTAAGATATCAATGCATGCTAAACTAACCTAACATCCTACTGAAATCAAGTTGCGACAACGTGCACAATTATATTCCAAAAGTTAGACAAGATGATAAAGTGACATATAGTCTCACCATGCAACAATTATCCATCACTATAATTAGGTTCCAACCACATCATATTCATTTGTTTCCATGTCATAACAAGAAAATGCGACAATAAAGAAATTAGGCTAAATTGGTGCTATACGCCTGAATGTCACACATGTCTAATATAATCAAATATCTAAATATAATGTCCAAGATATCACCAATCACCTGCCAAAACATGTCTATGAGCAAATAAACAAGCTATCGAGCTATAGAAAGTGGGTACTTTACTTTCCTTAAAATAAAACAAGTAAAGTATGTCCAAATCGACGCAATACACAAGGGAAGTAAAGCAAGTCAAGATCGAAGAAAAACTCAAAGGAAGTAAAGTATGTCAAAATCGATGTAGAACTAGGAAAGATCATAAATTGCGGTCTTTTCAAAGTGCGTTACTATTTTTGCCAAGTGAAGTAAGAGACACTCAATTCGACGTAATGACTAAGTTGTGTATTGATTTCATACAACTTTACTGTTGTTATAAAACAATTAAAGCATATTTGAATCAACGCAAAACAATAGAAGCAAATGAAAATGACACAAAACTAAAACAAATCTTTTTTGTGTTAAATCAATCGAAGTTTACTTTTTGAACATGAAATCAAGGAGAAGATGACCAAAAATTGCACTAAATAGAACATGTTTTGCGTTGATCTCACCCTACTCAACTTGTGTTAAAAACGCAAGTAAAGCTTCACTTAATCGACGCAAAATGCACAATGAGAAGAAACAGAGAAAAATGACATGAACAAAACAAGGGCAAAACTAGGGTTAAGTTTTAATGATTTGTCTCCAAAGGTAACAACATATTTGATTACTAAGAACAAACCCTAATCCCAATGAAGAATTAAACTCAAACTTCATATTTTAAACCCTAGAAAATAGGGACTGGGAGAAAACACGAGCTAGAAACTAAAACGACAAATACAAGGAAGGAAAACCAAAAAAACTAGAAAGAAAACAATCTACTAACCTTAACCGCAAATGGGTTTGAATCAATTCGTGCCAATTCCTCTTCAATCGATCGCTGGAGTTGCTTCGGGGTTTGGGGGTCGACAACTACTCTCCTGCCAAAAATGCAAATGCATGGATCCTAGGTGGAATTCCTTATAGCTTTTATATTTTCCACCTCATTAAATGTGACTCGTACGAATGCCAGCTCAACTTCTTTATTATGCGGTCTTTTGGAATGCTTTTACTTCCATAGTGTAGAAAAGAAGTAAAGCACCCCCAATTCGCCGATAGCTCAAGTCATTAGTTGTGTGGCTTTTTAGTATTACTTTACTCATTTTGAGGTAAAAGAAGTAAAGTAGATTGGATTCAATGCAAAGAACTGGGGATAGTTAAGCAGTAGGGGTGGAAATCAACACAATGAACTGAGTGGAAGTCAAGCGGCTTTTAGGCATTACTTTACTTGTTTTATAAATAAGACAAGTAAAGTAATATGAATTCAACACAATGAATGGGGGCAATAAAGCACTATGAATTCAACGCATTACTAAGGGAACATAAGCTAGTTCTCACGTCCTTTTTGAACTACTTTACTTAAAAGCAACAATACATCAAAATAGCACCAAGAAGCAAAGTTTTTGATCTTCTGAGGGTTTACAAAGAACTCAACACATGATTACTTAATGAGCCCCCCCAAGCAACCTCCTGCAACTTCTTGAAGAATCATCATGCACTCCTGCAACCCAGATGAGTCAAAGCAACAACCTAGACACACACACACACACACACACACACACACACACAAAACAACAAACCAAAGCAACAAACAAACATGAACACAACTCATCACAAAACATAGAAACCAAAAATTTCAAGGGGTACCTTAATATTTCGTAAGAAATATTGGGGACACCAAGGCCAATGGTTGAGGGATCAGTATGGTCGACCTGCTCACATCATGTTGGTTTAACACAACATTGAATTTGTCACTTTGTCCTTTTGTGGATGTTAAGGTATATATAATACTTGGGATATCGAATCGGGAACCTCTATTATGTGTTATCAATGAAGCTGTTGGCATTCATTCAAAATTCATAGTAGTCTCGCTTGACATAGATAAGCCGCTGAGTTTAGGGATATTTGATTGATCAAGAAACTAATAATAGTGGTTGTGGGATTATTTGTTAAAGTATCGTGGATCTTTGAGCATTACTATAACTAAATCGTATCATTGTGTTATTGAGGATATTCACTGTTAATGCAAACAGTGATGTCCATTTGATTGACAAGTAAGTATATTACTTGATACCGGGAAATAATAAATAAATGATAATGATACTAGTATAATACAAAACATTTGAGTATTATTCATTACTGGTAGCTATCTATATGGAACCAAAACTGGTTGACTTGTGTATTTTTATATTGTTTGAACATTATGTAACTCTAGTATCTAAACCGAATGAAGCAAGGATCTGCAAGCTTGTATAAGAAATGTGTGAGTATTTGTTGTATATGTAATGGATATTATTAAGTTATATAAGTAATAATACTACAATTATGCTCAACTTGGTAACAATGATTGATTGATTGACCTTATCTTGGTTATGTTGTTGTATGTGAGTTAGTGCAAGAAAGTAATTACATTTAAGTATAGTAGTTATCAATGTACATACAAGTTATTTCAAGAAATGTTGCAACTATGATCTAACTTAATTTAGTATTTCCTTATGAAAATACTAGATGGCGTAAGTTATTATTGGAGATATAAATCTTATCATGTTAGTTCGCATGAACTGACAATTGCTAACAATTTTGTAGATGGACTTCATGAAAGGTGAAAGAAGGATGAAGTTTAAAAGTTTGCATTTGTTTTATTGACTGAAGAAAGATAAATTTATTACACTTGATTGTATTTATCATGATATAAAGTACTCTTGTATTGTTAAGAAATAAAAAGGCTAGTTAGCCTATTTATTTGTATCAATTCTGAAAAGGGAAATAATATGAATTATTCTGTCTTAGGGAAATTTTGTTTTATCTGATTCAAGAAATGAATAAGAGGTTGTTTTTATATACATTGTTACATGAATTTTTTGGATATGAAAAGGATGATTATAAAATTTGGTTCCTATATGATCTATATCTAAGATGCAAGATTATATTCCATTAATACAAATATATATAGTTGCATTTGATTTATGGAAATGGAATGAGGCTTGATGAATACTTTGAGTACTATATTGCCTTAATATAAAAATGAAGTTTATCAAACTAAGTGAATATATGAGTTGCATCTATATAAACCTATATACTGGTGTTAAAGTATTGTATACTTGGTATGATTAAAGCTTGCTGTAATATTGTGGGTTAGGGTGAAATGTATGATTTTTTGCAAGAAATTTAATCAATATTTAAAACCTATTAAGGTGATTCATAAGAACATATAAAAGAATGATATATGTGTATAATTACATTTGTTAATGTATGGACATAAGTTGATAATTAAAGGTATAGATTGTTGTCTTTACCTAGTTTTAGCTTAGTATGGAAAAAGTTATACTTAACCATATTTACTTAATTAGTGATCAAAGCATGATCACGGGGACTAATACATTCGCATTTAGGTCAATATGTACTACCTCTAATTAAGTAAATGACAATTGCGAACTCTCATTAGATCCTTAGGTACAAAACCTACCGAGAGTAACACTAGTTAACAAGGATTGACAAGTTGGGAATTAATTAAACTAATTTAACTTGTTAAGATATGATGTTCCAATTAGCGAAACTTGACGGGCTATCTCCTCATAGCTGTTGTTACATAGTACCCAATTAATGACTTAGGTCATTACTTGGCTACTACGGAGCAACTAATATGACGTAATAACTCGTCAAGCTCCTCTAATTGTAATTGTCGTAAAACCATGGATTCAAGTACGTGTTAGGTACAAGTGCAAAATAGTTGTATGGTTAAGTTTCGATGTCATCTTATGATGACTACGGGAAAGGGAGTGGACCCGTAAATGATGTTTTGGAGACGCTTACTTCCCCGTAGTCATCCTAAGTTGACATTTTGGTACTTGCCAATGCTAGACGTTCTGAACTGGTAACTAATACGTAGCTTGAAAGTGATTGATACGAAACAAATTATTCCTAATCTAAATAACAAAAATTAATTAATAAGGTGATGGACATGTTCCTAACGATGAGTGTGTCGTCACGGAACCGAGCATGGCATACATGTCTCTGAAACTTTGGCCAAAGTAGTGTAAGTTGCTGATTACACTGTCCCGAGTCACCAAAGATCTAAGTGTAGGATACCAGATGGGATTCGATGATGGATACCTATGTAGACACTTAGAATGCAATATTTGACTATCTTTGATAGATGAAGAAACCATTAGTATACTTTGTATACACAAAACCAAATGATACACTTGGTGTAATCACTCGTAAAGAGTAAACACACTCGTAAAGAGTGTTGAGGGGGATCGAGTAGGATCTGTATACTCTCATGCAGTTGCACATGGTTTATGACTGTTATAGGATGGATTGACTAAGATGATGTTAGTTCTAAATCATGAGAATTTAGAACAAGGAAACATGAGATATGAACTTAAGATTTATGTTGGATTTAAATATATGGGTATTTAAATCAATGAAGCATAAAAATATTTTCCCCTAGAATTGAAGTGACAAAAGTGGTTGTTACATTGTGGACAAGAAAGTTTTTGGCTTTTCAGGATAGGACAATATTTGCTGAAAGATTGAGTTGTTTAGTGCATGAAATGGATTGAGTGATGCTTTATATCACTTGGAAAGTGAAGAGGGATGAATTTGGAATACATTTAATCTATTTGGATGTCTTGAAGGTGTCAACAAGAGTGCAAACCAATTGCATTTGTAAAACTATTTTTTGGGCAGCTTGATTTGGTGAAGGAAAAAGTTGATGTGGTTTGAACATATGATTGTTTCCGGAGGTATAACTTACATAGATGTGTTCTACAGGTTCTAAGATTTACATTAAGTGGTCACATGCTATAGTTGAGGTGTTCTTGGGTGTGTTTATGATCCAAAATTGAAATTAGGTTGTTGATAACAATTGTTTAATGAAGGAAATGAGCTAGTAGGTCCATTAAATGAAATAATATGATTGGTTCATGAAAATTGTGACCATGGATGATGTTTAAATGTCATATTACTCATGTGTGGTGATTTTTAGAGCTTGAATAAAAATAGTTTTGGCATGAGGGCATTTTTCTCATTCTAATGATGGGGTTTTGAGGATTTTGGTGCATGGTGAGTGTTTTTGGGTTGGCCAACCTACTTGGGCCATATGTGACAGTTGTGGTGATTCTAATGGAATTTTTAAGTTGGTATGGTCGAGATAAAGGAGGGAAACCAACCTCTTTTGAATTTGAATGAAGAAGAGCCTATAAAAGTGAAGTTTTGGGTGCAAAGTTGCTAATCTTTTAGAAACCCTTTATCTTCTTTTGAAGAAATCTTGTTGCAAAGAAAACCCCCTTGGGTGACTTGGTGTCATGTGTTTGAATGTTAATTTCAGAGCATGATGATTTCTTCACCTAGTTTTTGAAGTAATTGGAGGTTTGATAAAGAGTTGCGTCTTTTTGTAAAAGAGGAATATACCCTTGTGTATTCAAGAGGCATAGTTGATTGCATTGATATCTCTTGATTGTATCTTGTTGTCATATTGTTGAAGGAAACAATTGTTGTGATCTGATTTGAATATCAATAAAGAAAGGTTTTGTGTATATCTTGTGTTATTATTGATATGTATGCATGAATCCTTGTTTTGATGGAATATGTTTCATGGTGAAGTATATCTTATTGTGATCAAACATTAATGTATGTGTTTCATGAGGATGTGTGTTTGGTTGAAGTATAAAGAGTAAAATTTTTATTGGTGACTGATTCACCCCCTCTCAGTCATTGTCACTTCTAACAATGGGTGTATGTAAGAGTGTTTCTAGTTATGCGTTTGACTGAGTTCACCACTCAATTTACTTTCTCATGATACATTTCACGATATCTCATTCATTAGATGACGTGGGTCCATAGTTTGACCACATTGGCTTGAATTGAGAGATAAGTAGTACAGAAATATTATCTTCATTTGGTTTGTGATAAACTCGGGTCCATAAATAAAACATCTCGAGCTCACTTTGACTTTAATGTGCAAGTTCGGGAGATACTTTTCAATATCGGTACAAGTCGAGCTTTGATCTTCAAAATCTAAGCTACACTATCACCTCAACTTTGTCTCTTTCCTCATCTAAAATATCATCTTGGCCTTGCTCATACACATGTTTCTCCTTAGAATCTCTAATATCAACACATGCGACAATCCTCCCATCACTCAATTTTGAGACCTGGTTGTAATGATCAGTCAAGATTACCCGAGACCGCTCTTGGATTTGGTTGGGATGAGCTTCCATGTGACATAGTCACCACCACCTTTGAAATATTTATCAACTTGGAAATTTATGCTCATTTCTTCATAGCTTGTAGGTTTAGACAAGCCCATCTAATCCCCCTTTGCCTTTGTGTGGTTTTCAATTAAGGTTGAAGACATGATAAAATTGTGTTCGCCATTTCTTGCCACTTGATATTGAAATTCATGTCTTTAGTAACTCAACTCACTCTAGTATTATGAAATTGTTGACTCAACACCGTGGAGCTTTTGTCACCCGTTTGGCCGCTCTTTATGGAGTTTCATTGGTTGTGATAGACTATGACCTTTGGCCACATTGATCTGCATCTTCTCATGTCATCAATTTTGAGCACCTTAGATATTGTATTTCCAATCCAATTTTTCAACAATGCCTGAACTCGAAAGTATCCTACACCTTCACAAGTTTGCAACTACAAGTGTAAATTTCTAATACTTGTGACTCCATCATTTGGTTGTAGGGTTTTTCATAGGTTCATCACAAGCTCATCACTTTATTATATTCTAGTATCAAATTTTGACACCTTTCATGATAGTTTCTTCTCTTTGGGAGCCTATTATTGCCATATTCATATGCAACATGCAATACGTTTCCACCTTGAGCTCCAAGCTCTTAACTACAACTCATATCCACTATTGGTATAGCAAGTTACTGCGCCACATCTCTATATTATTCACGTGTTTGATGCCTTTGAATTCAAATGCACATTCTTCTTTATTATGGCACCTTGACCTCACACTTTACAAGAGCTTCACCAACCTTATCATTTTTCCAATGCCATT
The DNA here is from genome assembly GCA_018340775.1 of Taxus wallichiana var. yunnanensis. Lineage (NCBI taxonomy): Eukaryota > Viridiplantae > Streptophyta > Pinopsida > Cupressales > Taxaceae > Taxus > Taxus wallichiana. The sequence continues at coordinate 86,768,620 of CM031244.1, read as the reverse complement.
ACATCTCATCTTCAAAGCTTTGATTGTTGAACTAGGATCTCCAAAGCTTCCAATCCTTTCTCATTGGTGGTTGTCATATTTCGATTTGGGTCATTTTTAGGATTTTTCAAGACTCTATTTTTGAGTCTTATTGGTGTCAACCTCGTGAGCTTCGGGTGACCATGCGAGCTCCTCGATGTCTATCTTGGTTTACTTGTTACTCTCAGATTTGGCCATTTGAGATTCAATCTACCACCTTGTAACATCGACCCATGTTCCATTCTCTAGAGCTTTGCATGGAATCATAACTTATAGGCTTCATGGCTTGAATTTACCTCCTCCACGCATGGTCTCACTACTTCGTTGGTTATCATGATGTCTCTCTAGCTCATTCCTTTCAAGTCAAATTTGTTTGGTGTTTCCTTCATATTTTGCTTCGCATTTCTTGTCCATGCCTTTGTGTTCCACTATTTGAGCTCACTAATCATCTTCTCCACTCCACTTGAATTGATCCCACACCAAGTTTATTATCGAACATTCTCTTCGCCTCAATTGGTAGGCATCCGAGGCTTCCACAACTTCACATGTATGCCAATTATATTTCTCATTCATAAAATTGATTATTTAGTTGTAGATTATGATAGGTGATAAGAGGGGTTATCAAATAAGTCTAGGGTTGGACGAGTACCAAGAGGAGTGAAACCATTATACGACCAAAGGGTAAGGTGTTTGTAGTTAAAATTCACTTGTGGGCATGGTTAATATGTTGGAATTAAAATTTGAACATTTTAAAGGAGCTATGAAAATGTGGATTTTTGGGGACAACAATCCTAAATAGTTGAATTGTGTGTTGTAGCAACTTCTCTTCCGATGTCTATAAATACATTTGGTTTTTTTTTCAAATTTATTTTTCATTGTTCCATAATAATTTATCGGAAGAAAGATGTTACTTTGTTTAACTCGTAGTTGACTTCACCTAATAACTTTGTTATAGGTTTGCGTTATTAAATTGAGCTGCACATTTACTATTTACTCAAGCTAGTTTGTGCTCAACTCTAATTGGTTGCCATTATCTGAACCCACTTCACATTGTTGCGTAATTTTTGATTTCTTTGGAGGGCAACTTACTAACAAGTTTATCAATTGAGACTAACATAATTACTTCACAAAGCCCACAACTAACCTTATTTCTAATTCCACTTCACAATCTCTAAAGTGCTTCCCCATTTCATTCTCTTATTTTTTTAACAAGAACAAGTACTCAAGGGCACAATTTAAATGGGCAAGAAAACCATATTGGTTAGGACTTGCACCTTTGTGTTTGTACATAGGTTGTGGACTCCGCACTAATCAATTCAAACAAGTGCTTGTTGAAAAAACGTAGCTCATGCATGATAGGTTTCATCCACCTCTTTCATGCTTATTATGTCATCCCATCATCCATTTACCCAATTCATTTATAACTTATGTGTTGATGTATAATTAACAAAATTGCATGTTAGATTTTAGCTATTTAATCAAATTAAGATGCAATCATTCACCCAAGGTCATCAATGTAATATCTTACTAATTATAATGTTTCAAAATCAATGAATTATTATGACCCCTAAGGGGTAAATAATAGAAGAGTAAAAATGTCTAATAAAAGTGCGTACTCACTATAGCCCAAGAGGGGACTAAAATGTTATACAATAGAGCTTAACAAAATGATAATTTAGTAATCATACAACCCTTACCAAGGTCAAAGCCAAATGTCATATTTGTTATAAACTCATGAGGCCTATCAAACCATACCAAGGCCTAATATCTATATAGAATTATTTTCATATTGTACCCGACATAATGTCATGGCGGTGCATTATAAAGCTACGAAATTTCATTTAAATGATGTTGGTGTGAAATAAGACTCGATCGTTAATTCAACCACCACTGCAGACTTGCACCAATCATTTAATAATATCTAAATGGATTAAAATCACATTTTAAAACTATTATGACCTAATGACGACCTTGTAGGCATCAAGTTTATGGACCCCAAAAATGGGTTGTGATATCTTTCCCATATTTAAACAAGCATCGACCCATGTGTCATCGTAACAAACTTCCGAGACACTTTCGTAAGCTTTAAGTCTCTAGTTCAAACTTGAAAAATAAAAACTCAATTAAAATCCTCGAGTCAAGTGATTTATCACAAATTTTGTTTTGTTGAAATATTTACCAAAATTTTCCTCAACAAAGGCCATAATAGCTATGCAACATGATTTCAATTTTAAGAGCAACATGTCTTAAAAATGGGAGATTCACTTAGTTGAATTATGGTATAAAGACGTTCGTTCGCTCAAAGGGTATTAAAGAATACCCTTAATGCTAATTTTTACCTCTAATTTTTCAATTGATAATACCCCCTCATATTATGTTATTAGAATGACAATACCCCTATTTTCCCCATGTACCTTACCCATTTTTCCATTACAATTTTATTTACCCCTTTTTATTTCTACCCTAATATATGAAACATAAAATATATCATGTTTCCCACTCAATGATTATTTTCTTAATACACCTTTTCTCTAGAAAGAGAGTTTGAAGCCATTTGAGACCTATTACCAGATTACCTTAATGTTAAAATTTAATCATTTATCAATAGTTCTTCAAATAATTAAGATACTAAAATAATATCATTTGTGTTGAAAAGCATACTCAATCCCATTTTTCTACCATCTTATTATTTCTTGGTTAAGAATCTCCTAATTGAGATTTCCTTATTCAAAAGATATTATAATTTTTTTATTGAACATGTATTTTTGCATGGGTGAGGTGCACAAAATTCTTAGGATTAGATGCCAAGGAATGAGGGGTTTCCATTCCACCAATTTTGCTAGGGGAACGATTCGGCCTCATCCCTTATTATGGTATCTTCGGGCCTTTGACTCAACAAGAATTGAACCCGGTGGGCTCTTTGTGAGCCAAGAAACTTCACCATTGGGCCAACGACCGTTCGATAAGATATTATAATTTAACTTTATTACCACACTCATTTTGCAATTTTAAGGTATTTAGTTTTAGAAACTAGGGTTCAAAGGTTTTAGTTTAATATTAAAATTAACCTTACCTCTCCTCTAGCCCACCTCTCTAACCCCAATACCTAATTTAATATATTAATTAATTAATTCCTTTCACCTCCTAATGAATATCGGTATATTGACTTTGATTTTATCAATTTTAATTACTTCAATATGAATGAATGTGTTAGGGTATTGCCTAGCTAATGAACCCCGTGGTCTCAAATAGTGTCAACACAAATCCATAGGAAAAATCTGCTCAGAATTTCTAATTAACTCACAAATTTCAGTGTTAGCAGCTAAGAGTGTAAACTCAAATCCTTAATGAGCAAATAAATCCACAAATTAAAGTAATTCAAGTGTAGTCAACTTGAATAAGTTGAGAACAACACCAAGCATCAACTTCTCTTTAAAAAAATTAGCCTAAAATATTCTTCTCAAAAAATAAAAGTGCTACGCAGTTGCCTAGTCTTCGAGAAAAACAATATATCTATCAAGACCAACAATTGAAAATAGCAACAACAAAAGTTAAAGTAACCTGAATAAAAACAACAACAACAAATAGTTTGAATCTTGAATTTAAATTTAGTAAATTCTGAAAATCAACTCAAAATCAGCAACAGTCAAAACAATTCCAATTTAGAGAATGACCCAATAATTTACCGTCAACAGTTGAAACAACGTTTGCAGATCCAAAAATAAATTGTAATTAACTTCTTAACAAACCAAACATGTCTCCAATATATGCAAACGACTCAATAAAGCAACAAGTCTACATAATTCCATGAATTTCAAAGAAAGAGAATAGTTGGTTCAGCTTAAGTACAACAATTTATGTACCATACTATTTAAAATTTCAAGCTAATTAGGCAAATAAAACAACCATTCTTATGACAACAATAAGAATCCTCAATGGGCCGAAAGCATTAACACCCAACTATAAACTGCCAATTCCAATCCATCTTGCCCAACTCGGTTAAAACAAGCTATATCAACAATTTCAATCAAATCTAATTTTGATGTACGCTGAAAAATATAGTTTGTTATAAAGAAATGTCATTAAGATCAAAGAAATCAAAATACTCTTAGAAACAAATCACAAGTTTCACAGAATAATAATAAGCCAAACAGACTATAGAAAACCCAAGTAGATAACACTAACAAAAATATTCCAAAAATTCAAGGTTAGGCCAAGTTCAAAATCATTAATTCATATATGAAAATAAACAATTCCAAAAGTTCAACTCCAATCTGAAGAGGAAAATCAATTCCAAAAGTTCATCAATTCAAATATGAAAAGGAAAAAAAAAGCAATTTTGAAAATTTATCAATTCAAATATGAAAAGGAAAATAAGTTCCAAAAGTCCACGATTCCCAACAATTTATCATTTTAAAGAATGAGTAGGAAAAATAGTTCCAAAAGTAACAATAATTCAGTCACATGCAAAAGTCTCTCGTGTACATGTATCTCGATAATGTGCAGTTGTAGAAGGGGAAGAACATCATTGGAGTATTTTGTATGATGGGTAAAAGAGAGGTTCCTAGTTGGGTTCTCAAATATAGGGATCTAATCTAAGATTGGCCACACTGTGTAGATACAAAGGTGTTTAGGGAGCACTAGTGTTGTAAATTTAGAGGATAGTAACCCCAACCCTAGTATAGATATAGGTTTCAAGGCTTACAACTAAAATAAAGATAAGTATTCTATGATGACTCAAAAATAAGAGTAACCAAGGGGTGGATAATCCAATGGGTGCAATAACAATAAGAAAATGCGATAAAATAAAGCAAACATACATCTAATTTTATAACGTCCACACATGTAGGACCAAAACACAAGCCAAAATAAACCAAGCTATTTTTTTTCTTTTCTTGTTTTACAACACCACTTGGGCTCACTTAGAATAACTCAACATCACATGAGATGCTTACACAAACATGGACCCATGCATACAACAAGATGAGAAGTGATTGACACCACAAATAGAGACGACTCACACTACCAAGCCTATCTACAAGGCTTGCAATGGGGGAGAGATCATCATTGTAACTACCACTTATCACTCCACTAAGGAATCTTGGATATCCTTTGGTTCCTCTAAATCATCAACACACAAAACTCCTTATTCCTCCCTTCACTAAAGAACACCTTATTCCTCCAATAAAAATGATATAATCTCACCCCAACATGAGGAAACTCACACACACATAATGGAAAAAAATATTCACACTAATGCCATAATTTCTCAAACAAACAAACACAATACACCGATATAACCACAAACAAGAAGTAGGAAATTAGACACGTTCCACAATGTACATTGCTTTCATGGTTTACATCTTTATTACCATTGAATTCCTTTATTTTACAACATTGATTTGAAAAATACATTTAACATATAAAGGCATATGTTCTCATTCAAAAATGTACATATTATTCATTTCATTTAAAGCTTATCTTACAAGGAGTACACCTTATTTAGTTTCATTCTTAACCCGCAATCGAAAACAATTTGTAAACACACCTTTAAAAGTTGCTTAAAACTCAAATTTTTGGAGTTTAATTTAACTTTACAATTTTCCCGTAATTGATAAATGACTGAAAATTGTCGATAAGACTATGGAAAATATAAATCCAAGAAAATACAAAGAATTTTGACACAAGCAATTGATAATGGAGTTCAACACGAAGCCTACATCTTCGGGTCCATAAATATGAGACCGATCTATTAAAAATATACCTCAAAACACTTACAATTTTGTGTACAAGGTAATTCAATACCTTCCCCAATTTCCACAATGTTCTTCCTACAAATTTAACCCTGGTCTCTTTACAAATTTTCTCACCAAAATGCCTCTATCTCCCAAAAAAACCCTCTAAGGTTTACACAGTCAATTCATTACCCTTATTCAAATAACAACTCGCCTATATATACACTTGTGTCCACCGCTTGGTCTAACAGATTTTGGAATGCGAGTGGTTAGGGGGTCGATCACCCCAACCCCATTTAAATCTATTTTTCTTTGTTGGGAACATAGTCCCACATTCCTTGTCAGGCAATGGTTGGGATAATAGTTTAAATTTGGCTCGACGGTTATGATGAATTGGCTTCCATCCATTTTGCACTTGCCACATCGTGACTCGGTTGGATTCGGTGGGTGGTTTACAAGCACCAAGGATGGCGAGTTGAGTTAGCATTGATGAGTTAGTGTGTTGAGATGACAGTTGGTTAAGATGTGGGTGAGTTGTGTGGAATACATGCGAAGTTGAGTTGGCATTTCGGTGGAAATTTGGGCCATGTTTAGAAGCATGTTGGTGGTTGAATCATTTAGGTGACCGAGTTGGTTAAAATGCATGGTAAATTCATGACAATCAATAGTTTAAAAATGCAGAGCTTAAATCACACATGTATGGTGTGGAGATAAATAAATGCATATATAAACAAAATCTTGACAATTGTAATATGAAGATACAGGAAAAGGCACCCCTCCACAAAAAGAGTGTGCCTTTCAAACCCACACAGAGATATTCAACACCACCCCTCTACGAAGTTCTCACCTTCCTGTCCAGAATGATATCTTCCTGCAACTCATCCAAATACTCAGGAGAAAAATCATCAATATAAGGTACAAAAATGCTATCATCATGATCCATAATCATACGAGGCTCATACAATTTCAGATTTTCCACATTTACAACTAAATAAATTTGCATGTAAGGAGGTAAATATAACCAAAAAGTATTATTACCAACTTTTTCCAATATTTGAAATGGACCATATCGAATTGGTTTCAAATTTTTACCTTCACCGCCACCTCTCCTTGTTGATGTGAAGCCAAACTGAATCACCCATTTGGAATTTGTGACCAGTTCGATGTTTATCATGCCTAGCCTTGTATTTGGCTTGAATTTTCTCCAATTATTCTCGAAAAACTGATGGACCAACTGTATCTTCTGCACAAACTTTTTGGCTTTGTCAGTATCACTATGTCCATTAACAACATATTCTTGTCCAAAAGAGAAATCTAAAGGAGATTTAGGAAGATATCCAAAATGTTAGAGTAAGTATTTACCTTAGCTCATGTTCACCTAGGTACTTTATTTACCTTTATTGTATTTATCCTCACCCACTTATGTGTGTGGATATTTCTTTTATCTTATTTAGATATTAGGAGATATTATCTAGTCGTTAGGTATAGTTATTTCCTTGATTTATGGCTTGATCTACGACCTTGACCGGTTCTTAGATTGTTATTCCTTGCTTATTTAAGCAAGCTCAATTCTCATTGTATTGCATTGAGTTCCATAATAATATATGACATTGTTGCTCATTTGTTTTGCAAAGGTATTATGTAAAGCTATTCTCGCGAATTGCTTTCATCTTATTGATCGTGGTGTTTGATTAGCATCTATGTTCTTGTCTTGGTATGATATGGTTATCGTTCATTTCATGGTATCAAAGCGGGAGATTGTCACGACATCTCTGCTCTGTAAGTTTTATTTTGCAAATAAAATCTTTGTATATTCATATATTTGGGATTTGGTCATATTTTGTTGCTGCATGCGGTTTTATGCAAAATAAAGGCTTCCATTGGATCGGAAGGCGTGAAAACCCTAAGATCGACTGTAAGCACTCGACCATTTCTATAGGTAGTCAATTTTTTGGTTTTTTTGTTGTTGCAGAGAAGCACATTGGTTCTCAAGATTCATGCCCACCTTAAAAGAAAAATGTGGGATTTTTTTTGGGTCTATTGGGTTTTTGAGGTCTACACAGGGTAGTTTTCTTTTGTGGCATAACTATTTCAGTTTGTGTGAATGATGTTTTTGGATCTTTCCTTTTTTTTGAGGGTCCACCGATGTCTTGCAGCATGTTTTGTACTATTTCGAGAAAATCTGCAACACACAGTCTAGAAATAGTATTTTTACCATGAAAGTAAAGACCCGCTCCAAGGCATCCCAAGAAGCTTGGCTCAAAAAACTCATACAATGTTGAAGAAGTTTGTATCTTTTGCTCGGTAACTCGGTTTTGAGTGTTGTTTTTTGCAAAAGTGCTTGTTTTTTCATGCTCTTTCCATTAGAAATATTTATTTTGAAACTTGCACTATAATTATAAAGTGCCAAATATGGAGGAGTGTTGCAATCAATTATAGACACAATTTCGGCTGAGCCCGACGTCCTAAAATTCTGGGAGTTACATTTTGTATCTATCATGGATTCTGAGAATGATATGCTTTTCTTTGAAGTGTGTGGACTTCAAGAAGATATTGTAAAATTTGTGGAAGAAAATAGATCACTCAAGAAGCAAAATTCTCTTCTACAATCACTCATTCATGATAAGGATACAATAATCCACTCCCTGTAACAACAACTTGCTAGCCTACAACATCACCATGATATTGTGGACAACCATATCCATGCTCCTAGTCCACTTACTGACTATTGCTCATATACCCACTGACATTGATATGTTAGTCTTTGAGCCTGTTCCTGCTCTTGATGCTTCTAAACCTATGAGGCTTGTTACTGCATGCTCTTCCACATATGTGCCTATTACAGTACCACATGTTGTGTATCCTACTTCTACTCAGCTGCATGGATTTTTTGAGAAGCATACCACTGCATTCAGTTCTCACATGCTCCATTCTATGGGTCTCACTAGCAGAGTCATTGACAGACATTCACAAGGTATTGTTTCCTCTATTCCACATGTTAAGTGGAATTCTTGTCATGACATTGGTTTTCGAGCAGATACTTCATTGGGATCACACATTGACAAAGCTCCTTTTTTGTTCACTCGACTCTTTTTGAGGATCATGAGCAACACATGAGTTCTTGCACCTTCACTCAAGCTTGAGAAACCTGAGATTTCAGCTGTCAGACATGATCAACTTGACACACATTCTGATGTTATTTTACATGTACCCATTGTGTATTTTACACCAAGTCATATGTAGACATCTTCTTCATCCATCCGTGTTGATTTGGGGTGGATATCTAATCACTCGTGGCGGAGACATAGGCATTCATTGAGAGGAATCTACAGGTGTGGCTCCTCCACCATTAGGCCTCTTGCTCCACTTTCTATACCTTATGCATTGTGATGCTTTTTGTTTTGAGCATTTTTATTTAGCAGGTGTAGTGTATCTCTCTTGTTTGCTGAGAGATTTTGTATCTGTATTTTCGACACTTTTGACATGTTGACATTATCTCTTATGGGGGATCTATTCTGCTGCATTCCAGTGTTAGTTTGTCAGCGTTCGAGTAAGTGTTTTGACAATTCATATATATTTGTAGCGCCACTCCACCCATTCAGCAACAGTATGGGAGGGTGTGGTGTTGATCCTGCTTCATCGGGTTTTGTGTCCTTGCCATGTTACCATGGATTTTCTTGGATCGTGACACTTTGGATTTTGTGTCCTTGCCTTGTTGCTTTGGTTTTGTTCTTGGATCATGGCACACCTATTTGCAGCAGTTGATTGAATTATGTTTGGTGTTTTTTTGCACTTTCGACATCACTTTGTTGACAATATCCTTGTATGGAGTTATTCTGGTGAAACCCAGTGTCAGTTGTTTTTGAGTTTTTGATCGAGCAGTGGATTCAGACCACAGTGCACACCAAACTTCTTCAACATTGTATGATTTTTTTGAGCTGAGCTTCTTGGGATGCCTTGGAGCGGGTCTTTACTCTCTTTACTTTGTTTTTATTGGTTTTGGGTACCTTGCGGTGTCCCCTTTTTCTCAATTATTGTACATGAGTACCTCATCAAGCCTAGTTATTGAGACTCATATTGTGGATATACCACTTCTATTTTTTCCCTTAGCTTCACTTGAGGGGGGTGTTAGAGTAGGTATTTACCTTAGCTCATGTTCACCTAGGTACTTTATTTACCTTTATTGTATTTATCCTCACCCACTTATGTGTGTGGATATTTCTTTTATCTTATTTAGATATTAGGAGATATTATCTAGTTGTTAGGTATAGTTATTTCCTTGATTTATGGCTTGATCTACGACCTTGACTGGTTCTTAGATTGTTATTCCTTTCCTATTTAAGCAAGGACCATTCTCATTGTATTGCATTGAGTTCCATAATAATATATGATATTGTTGTTCATTTATTTGCAAAGGTTTTATGTAAAGTTATTCTGGTGAATTGCTTTCATCTTATTGATCGTGGTGTTTGATTAGCATCTGTGTTCTTGGCTTGGTACGATCTGGTTATCGTTACTTTCACAAAACAAGTCCCAAAAGGAGACTTCATAGTAGACGAATGAAGTGCACATTATAAACATGTTGCACATAATACAAATGTTCATCCCATAACTTAGGATGTTTACCACAATAACCTTTTAGCAGATGTACCACAATGTGGTTTATGACCTCTGTTTAACCATTGGTCTATGGATAAAATGCAAGTGATTTTCTTCAACTTAGTGTCCATCAAGTCCCACAAAGTTGACCAAAATTCCCAAGAAACCTGGAATCCCGATCAGAAATAATATAAGTGGGTAATCCAAAATGAACCCATACATGCTAGAAGAATAAGTGTGCAGTCCCTTCACTAGTAATTTGTTTAGTACAAGGAATCAATACACACATTTTGCTAAATCTATCCACAACCACATATAAATAATCATGTTTTCTCCGTGACATGGGAAAGCCTCCTACAAAATCCATGGATATATGTTGGACCCCTAGATTATTGACCAAGTATGAAGGCGTGGAGGTGCACAAGGTCCCGATTATGAAAAGGCACACAAGAGAAGGGTGTAAGGAAGCCCTTGGCGTGTGATGCATGAAGACAGAATCAAGGGTTCGGGACTTAGTCAATTTGGACATCCAGAGCAGAACATGTGAAAAGCATGACCCGGTTGCGCATGGATAAGATGCCATCCTGGCGACAAGTTGGCCTAGGAAGGAGCATGCCTGCGATAGAATCTTCTAGAAGAACATCATGGGATAAAGTGGAAAGCTCAGGCCTAGAGAAGCATGCTCGCATGGAGGACCACATTCGGACACTTGGCACCAGATATGAGGGCGTTGGAGGGTGAGTTGGCAGTCCAGGAAAGCTATAAATATAAGCGCATGTAGAGACAAGTAGGATATACATAGAGAGTGGGCGGAGCTTTGCAGAAATGCTATGAGGACTCTGTCAAGTGGATAGTTGTATTCGGGAGAGGATGCATTAGGCTTGGGGGTTGTAAATTTTCTTTTTGGTAGCTTAGTTACATAAGTCCAGTGCAATGCATGACTGTGGTCTACTTCTCTGTGACCCTCTGTAATGGTTCCATGGATGTAATAAGGTTGCATGTTATAATATATACATGAATATCAATGATTCTGATGCATACTTCTCTCTTATGAGTTCTCTTTCCTTTCATGCTAAGTATGGATGCTTGTATGTTTCTTTCTATCATAATACATGTTATGGATTCTGTTAAGTACTCGGTCTGAAATGACTACAAGGATCTAGAGGCCATTCTGAGCCCTATGGTTCTTGTATGTCCTAACTTCCCTTCTGGAATCTCTTACAAAAATCATAGATGATGTTTCCCACTAAACTCACATAAAATAGAGACTCGGTACCGTGCGTGCCTCGGGTGAGTGCCTAGCCTTTCATTGGGTGATAGGCCGACGCACATGGGGTTCCTTCCTTTTGTGATAGGAGTAAAAATGACTACATCTTGGTTCCATTTCGGGGCCTCTTTTCGAAGTTGTAGTGGGATTTAGCATACATCATGATCTGTGTAATGAGTAATGAAAGAGTGGTTAACATTGGAAAGTGTTGAATCATGGTTCAAGAGCACGAAGGGTGAATTTGCTTAGAGATTCAACAATGGACCTGAGTTTGATGCACATAGATGGGTAGAAGAGAATCTCTACCACGATATGTATAAGACATTTTTTCGTTGTTTCCCGTGGAGTGTATGAATGGATCTCACCTACACATCTAGATCCAATTGGCGTTATGGACCGCATGTGTGGACCCAAGAAGAATACCAAAGGCCGTAGGATACAGATCTCATGTGGACTTGTTTGTGGATCATTGGTGGAAAGGAGTATTTGCTAGCTACACTCTAGAGTACGCCATTTCCACATATTCCTATCCGAGAGGTTGCTTGAGTTTGAGTTTTTGTAAGAACCGTGAGGATCATTTCTATATGTGTTTTCCTCCGGCCCTAAAGATCTTGATGATTACCATGAGTTTAGAGGCTTTCCCAATGGCTGGCTAAACCATTCTGAGCATTGGGTGAGGAAGCTAGGGTGGAGGAAGATGACAGATGTCATAGTAGAGAAGGATAGGGAGGAACGACAACTCAAGTATGGTGAAGCACATGAAAGGGAGATTGCTAGAAAACATGAGGTTACAGGTGTGATGGATGTATGGCGGTAGATGTTGCGGGAAGGATTTGAGGTTCATGCAGAGGACGTGGAACCTGAGCAACTGTCTGTGAGCCCATCTTGGTAAATGCGTGAGAGAAACCCCTTCGGCTTCTGATGAGAGTTCATCACGCGGAGAAAGAAGAACCGTTGGCGTGCATCTGAGCCCACCTAGTGACCAAACCTTGGCACTTAGTTTTCTAAATCAGGGGGATAATATTGCTAATCCAGTTGGCTACATTAGAGGTGATCGGTCTACACCTAGGAGGTATAATTTCTTGTTTGGAACTTCTATGGATGCAAACACTAGCCCAGTGTTAGGACTTTTCAGGCAAGGTATAGGCACACAAGCATTTGGTCTCACATCTGGGAGTGGCGCGGGGTATACTATTGGTAGTGGGGAATTTTTCACAGACCATAGGTATATAGCTCAGTGGAACTGTGGGGACCCTTGATGTGACCACTTTAGGACCAGTGGGCTGGTGGATCTGTTGGTTCGTAACCCGTGGATCAGGTGGTGGAGGAAATACAGGCGGAAACCAAGGATCTGGCAGAGGAGGATTTGGGCCCTAACCACCCCCACAAGTTTTCTTTGAAATGTCTCTACATTTTCCTGATTATAGAGGTATTGAGGATGCTACGGAACATGTTCACAAATGTGAACTGCTATGGCGCACGAAGGGTGTCACAACCCCAGAATGGAAGGCTAGTCAATTTGCAACCACATTGCAAGGGCACACTCATAGCTAGTATATGAAGTATGACCCTCATCAAACAGTGGTGGACTATACTAATTTAAAGAATGCATTCTTGATAGAATTACACATTCCTGAGTTTGAGCAGAAAAGCATCAGCGCTTTGAAGGAGATTCAACAAGGAATGACAGAGAGTGTACAGGAGTATGATGCGTGCTTTAAAACTCTCTTGTCTAAATTATCATTTGATATTCACCCTTCACAACATGTTCAGTGGTTTTTGGAGGGTTGATCACCCATTTTAGAAGGGCCTTATCTCATAAAACTTTTACAGACCCGTGTGAGGCATTGGAAGCTGCCCTGTGCACCAAAGTCATCAAGAGTGTTGATACTTGGCGTTAGCCCATTCTTGGAGGCTCAGATTACTGCTATGGCCAAGTAGTTGGAAAAATTGTCTGCAAACTTAGCCCATGAGACTCACCATGGTTTGTGGTGCACAAATTGTGAGATAGAGGGGCACGTTAAGGATAATTGTCCCCAGAGGATAGTATGCACCTTGTGGTGGTAGATTGTGAAATTTGTCATGGGGACCATGATGCAAGTAGGTGCCTCTTGCTGCAGTGCGCAATCAAGAAGAATGTATCCTGTTACTATAAGATTTTCACTTCTACAATCCATGATACTAAGGACTATAGGCTCATTGGTCAGATCCATGAGGCCATTGATCATGGGGTACACCAAGCCAATGTTGTCAATAGTTCCAATGGTGATGATCACCATTATGAGGAACATACAGATGGAGGCGTGCACAGAAGATGTTTTTGAGGAGGATTCCGTGGTCATGGTAACTGCGGGGGAGGAAGGAGTGAGTTCCTATGCGGAACCTATTTCAATTGTGGATCTAAGGAGCATTACAAATGAGAATGCTGACCTGTTGCAGTGCTCGTGGTGCAAAAAGAAGCATAAGTATGAGGAGTGCCCATAATTGTTTGAGCATATGAATCAGCAGCACCGGAAGGACAAGGGCACTACAATGGTCAACATCAACAAGACAGATATATAGTGGATGCCTCTGTAACACAAAAGAACCTAGTTTCAAGGGAGGAGGTTGTTCATGGAAAGTATCCAGACCCCGTGCATCAAAAGGAGATATATCAGGACACCATGGATGTCATTCAGAGTCTACAAGGGGAAATCCAGTGTCTAAAGGAGAAATCCAAGAGGGAGGAATAAGGAAGGAGAGTCGAGGTGCCAAAGGATGACCTGGATGAGGTCAAGGAGGTGTGTAAAATTCTAAGGCAAGAGAATATCATTCCCTTACTCGGATCATGGTTGAGAGAGAAGGTACCACGCACCGGAGGAGAGCACGAGAGGTAGGTCTTGCACGTAAACCTTCCCCCTCATAGCCTTGACTATGACAAGGAGATCACGTTGAATGCAATTGTAGATGGATGACTCTTCAATAATATCCTCATTGACATAGGCGCGGAGGTTAATGTTCTAACTTTGGATGCATGGCATCAGATGGGAAGACCTGCGTTACATCTATCTTCAAATGTGTTGTATATGGAAAACAAAAATAAGGCAATGTCCATTAGTGTTTTAAAGGATGCAACTATCACTATCAAGGAGCTAAGTTTATCGGGGATTTTGAAATCAAAGTGCTCGTTGAGGCGGACAATTTCCCAAAGACTACTTGGGTGCCCTTGGTGTTACAAGAACAATGCGGACCTTTGGTTCAAAAAAAGGTTACCTCAGCTTTAAGAACAAGGAGGAACAAGTCATTATACCCCGGCTGATGGGAAGTCAACTCCCTATATTGAACCATTGGGGGAAGAAGTCATGGATAGGATATATGTGCCCTCAATCAGAGACCAGAGATAATACACCCTACTAACGGGGTTATCTAGTTTGAAGATGCTCAGTCAATGAGTGATACCATTAGTCTAGCGTGTGACAATTGGGCACATGGGACTTATGAATTGATGGGATGATAGTTGAGAGGGTCGGTGACCAAGGTAACAAAGGTGCACACAGTTTGGCACCTTGGAGGAAAAGAACTGCCAAAGTATTCAGGAGGAGCCTTCCCTGAGATATTTCTACAGGAAGTGAAAGCTTAGTGGAAGGATGAGAAGGAATGAAGGGGGATGTTAAGTTATGTCCTGCTCAGCACAGCAGCTCGGTGGTGGGCTACACATCAAGAGAGCCTTTTAGAGTGGCACGAGGTAAGAATTGCTCTCTCTATCAGATTTTCTAGGAGTAATGTGCCCACCATCATCAAGGACTACCATGGGAAGGAGTCCCCTCTTTCCACATCCAGGAGTGTGAACAGGTCTAGAGAGAAGGTGTGGAAGCTTTGCCACCATCCCTTTGGGTGCACAAGTTGTATTCTACACTGCAGGGTTGCGCACGTGCATGGTATATTCATTCAGAGACACACCGCCAGACAAGGAATTGGCAAGAGCTCGCGGATGACCTTATTCAAACCTTTGAGTATCGGAGTACCAAACCATCAGTTGATAAGGCCTTACAGGGTATCAAGCACCTTACCATGGGGGATAGTTCTAGGATGGAAGATAGTACATGTTGGAATTACTAGGTGAACTAGGATTGGAGGCGTGCTTTGAAGAAGAAGTAGAGGAAATAGAAGAGTTACAGCTTGAGCACGCGTGTTTGGAAAAAGAAAAAGGAAAGTTGGTGTATGTGATTGATGGAGAGGAATCAGAAAGCTTGGATGTTAACCATTCTGTAGGGACATGCGAGGTAGTGGATAGTGCAGATACTCGTACGCGCACCTACCATGAACCCTTAAAGAAAAATAAGGTTAACATCGGTTCAGGAGAAGAACCTAAGGAAGCTATTATTGGAGACTACTGGTCGGAGAAGGAAGTTTCTAAGATCATTGTTCGCTACGTGAATTTGAGGATTTATTCCCACGTGGGTACCATGAGCTCAAAGGTGTTCACCATTCCTTGGGGGAGATGAAGATAAAACTGAAGGAAGGTGCACACTGGCTAGAAAAGGTCCTACCGAATGAATCCCAATTTTCATGTGAAGGTTAAGGAAGAGATAGAAAAATGATAGCTTCTGGGATTATTGAGGTAGTGGAAGAGTCGGAATGGATAAGTCTCGATGGTAATCAACATCAAGAAGGATGGGTGGATTAGGATCTACGTGGATTATAGGGAATTGAACGTAGTTTGTGTCATTGATCCCTTTCTAACCCCCTTCACTGAAGAAATTTTGGAAGGAGTCACTGGGTGTGAAATCTATTCCTTTACGGATGGATTTTCAAGGTACCACCAAGTCTGGATTGCAAAGGAGGACCAAGAGAAGATGACTTTCACCACTGAGTGGGGAATTTTTGCATACACGGTCATGCCCTTTGGGTTGAAGAATGCGCCTACTATTTTCTCGTGCATAGTGGTGCAAGCATTCTAGGACTTCATCCATAAGTTTCTTTAGGTCTATTTGGATGATTGGATAGTGTATGGTCTAGTTAAAGACCATTGTGACAATTTAAGGTTAATGTTTGAGAGGTGTAGGTAGTTGAGGATATCCCTCAACATTAAGAAATGTGTGTTTGCTACACCCTTTGGGACTTTATTGGGGCATATCATATGTAAGGAGGGCTTCTTTGGTAGATCTCACTAAATTTGTAGTTATTGTGGGGTTAGGGGAGCCTACTAGCCAGAGTGCAAAGTGTGTGGATTCCTTGGGCATACGGGCTATTACAAGAAATTCATCAAAGGGTATGCTAGGATTGCCATGCCTTTAGAGGAGATGCTTAGACATAAAAGTGCCTTCCATTAGGGAGGCACAATAGAGGGCATTTGATACATTAAAAGATAGGCTTGTCACCGTACCTATATTACATTTTCCCTCTTGGGACAAGCCCTTTCATGTCCATATAGATGCCTCAAGGACTGTCATTGGAGCAGTGCTTGCATAGCCAGGTGAAGGGATTGTTGATCATCCTCTGTGTTTTGCATGAAAGCAGAAGCCGACACCAACAGAGTAGAATTATACCACAACTGAGCGTGAGGTGATCTACATGCTTTTCAAGTTTAGGCAATATCTATTGGCAACACCCTTTGTGTTTTACACCAACCACATGGCATTAAAGTATTTAGTGAACAAGCCTATTCTACAAGGGCACATATGTCGGTGGGTGTTGTTATTTCAAGAGTTTGAGTTTACCATTGTAGTGAAGCTTGGGAAAAGTAATTGTGGGCCTGATCATCTATCAAGAATTGATTCAGGGGAGGACATGTAGAGTATTGAGGAAACAATGCCAGACGCGCAATTGTTTAGGTTGTGGCACGCGCCCTTGGACTTGGAAGAGATTTTAGTATTTTTAAAGGAAGGTGTGGCGCTGGAAGGAATGAAGACATTGGAGAAAAAACAATTGGCCATACATACCACACTTTACATGTTAATCAGTGGAGACTTATACAAGTTGGGACGTGATGAAGTTTTATGCAGGTGTGTATTAGAGCATGAGCACCTTGCCATCATGGAGGAAGCACACGGAGGAAGTGTGGGTGGGCATTATGTAGGTGATGCCACCACGCGTAAGATATTAATGGCAGGTTTGTGGTGGGAAACCTGTACAAGGATTGTAAAGACTATTGTAAAGTGTGTGACCATTGTCAGTGCATTGGCAAACTAGGAAGGAGAGATGAAATGCCTTTGTACCCTATCCCTAGCATGGAGCCTTTTGAAAAGTGGGCAATAGACTTTGTAGGCCCTATTGCACCAACGACGCATAGGACTGGGTCACATTACATCATCACCTACATGGATTATTTGACCAGATGGGCAAAGGCAGCTCGACTAAAGATTACACAAAGAACAATAATGGCAAGGTTCTTATGGGAGAACATTATCACAAGGTATGGATGCCCGTTGAGTTTGACCAGTGATAGGGGTATGCATTTCTTGAATGAGACCGTGAGGATCCTATTATCAGAATTCATGGTGGCTCATCACAAGACTATGCCCTATCACCCACAACCAAATGAAACCATGACAGCTTTCAACAAATCTTGAGTCATACCTTGACCAAAATTTGTGATGTTGGAAGACAAGATTGGGATGACAAAGTATCAGCAGATCCTGTGGGCTTACAGGACAACGTATAAAAGGCTGAACAAGGCCACACCATTTCGATTGGTGTTTGGTGCGAAGCTATTTTTCTAGTTGAATTTATGTTTCCTTATCTACAAATAGCAGCACGTAGGGAGGGTTAGCCGATGAACAAGCCTGGAAGAAAGGATTGATGAGTTAATGAAGTTGGATGAGAGATGATCACTCGCCAGGTGGAGCCAAATAGTAGAAAAAGTAAAGCAGAAGGCTTGGCATGATTGCCACATTAGAATCAATAAGTTTAAGGTTGGATGATGGTTTTAATATATGATTCTAAGTTTTTGCGCCACCCTGGGAAGTTAAAATTCCATTGGTTGGGTCCTTAGACAATCTCGTACATCCTTAATTCAGGCATGTGCCAGTTATAAGTGCTAGATGGGACGAAGTTTCCTGGACACTTCAATGGGAGTAGGCTGAAGCCCTACTATAAATAAGTCTTCTCAATGTTTGTAAAAAAGTAATTTTCCCAGTTAGTTTAGAAATTTCATTTATGCATTTCCCTTTCTTGTGTTTCCCTTTCGCATTGTTGTTTTATTTTGTGCGTTGGGCGCTAGTAACCTTATTGCTACTTTGGAGAATTTTTGAGTACGCAAAGGACCGCGCATCCTTTTAAGTGTGGGGTGGAGTAATGTGAAGGATCGCTTGGTTAGAGTGCTAAGGAAGTGTATGTTAAAAAACCCTGTTGAATGGGCCGGTTGAAAGAGGTGTATGGAGAGAAAAAATGGAAGAAGGATGGTTGGTGCTAGGATAAAGCTAATTTTAGATCCCACGTACTGAGGAGGAGAAAGCGTATTTAAGCAACATGAGGTAGGCGAGAGAAAAATCAGGACAGAAGAAGTGCCTTCGGTGCTTTGGTTACGTGTGCGTAAGAGTCTCTGTTAGGTTGGATTGGTCATGCGTGCCGAGACGGTTGGAGGATTTTTGCACGAGGTTGGGCGCGTGAGTGAAAGTGTGAAGATGGGATTTGTTTGAAAAATCCACATTAAATGAAAAAATTATAGTGGTAGGTGAAATAACATTTAATGCTCAAAAAGAGAAAAGCTATAAGTAAAGGGTTGAGGCACTTTCATTTTCACTTTGCGAATAGAGAGAAGTGATTTTTACATCTATGACAAACTAGGGTTTCTAGATTTGATCGTGTGAAGAAAGATATGTGAGATTGAAGCATGAGCAGCTAGTTTGGATTTGCAAACCTAGAAGGAAGGGGTTACACAAGCGTGAGAAAAGTTGTGAGGAGGCACCGTCTTGTGGAAGTTTTATCCTAGTTAGGGTTTGAAAAACTAGGGCACGGGTTTGAGAGGTTTTTCATCACAGATTTGAGATTTGAGGCTGGAAGAAGTGGAAGAACAAAGTAACAAGGAGGGAGTGAAGTGATAGGAGGACCTTGACAATGGCACCCAAGAAAGGAAAGGGCAAGGGCAAGGCCAAGCAGCAAGAACCTGACGTGAGTAATATGAATGAAGAGTGGTATGCAGAGATGCAATACCCAGATGGGGTAATGATGGGTAAGGAGTGGGAGTCCCACCTGAGGAACGTTCTGTAAGTGACTATAACCATCAAACGAACACGATCGAGAAGGAAATGACACTGGAGTTAGTGTGCCCCATGAACAAACGGACACCAGAGGGCTTGCCCATCTATAATGATGATGTTAAGGTCAAATTGGAGAAGGCAGGGTTGTTGCAACTCTATGAGTTGCCCTATTTTGGAAAACCAGAATGCCTATACCAATGGCTAATGTCACGAGTACATGAATATTACTTCCATTTTGCGGGCGTAAGATGTGCATTACTCTTCAACTCATGTTTCTTGGCCTTTTGTACTTTGCATTCGAACAACGTAAAACCGCCCCCGTCTCCTCGCAAGGGCGGGATGGAAAAGTCTCCAAGTATGCATTAACATCCCGCGCCCCCTAACGTGCTTTGATTTTCTTTTTCCCTCTTTTCTTGGCCTTTTGCTCTTGATTCTGAAACCGGCGGCGGTCCCAGAACCGCCACCCTTTCGTGGTGGCGGTCCTTTACGCATTTTAGAAAGCTCTTTTAACACGACTCACGTAAATTTCAATGATTCACCAACTTTTTTCACCGCCATAAGCTTGCATTAATGATTCTGGTTCCCTGGAATAGTGTTTTGCCATTGTTTATAGTTTAAGAGTTCTATTTGGTTTTTACCTTGGGTAAATGCAAATGCTATAAATAGATGGCTTGTGCTCAAGCAAATGGCCCTCAAATTTGCCTCTGAATTTCTTTGCAATAGATTAGTCTTTCATTTTATTTAGAATTCTTAGTTTCTTTTTCATCGCATGCTTAGTTAGTGTTGTTTTTTTGCTGTTAGAAGCCACATATCCATCTTGTGTAAAATGTTGTTGATATTTTATCCAATCCATTGGAGTAAAATATTTTGTTTTCAATAGGAAGCCATTAAAGTTGTAGGTTTTGTTCTTCAAACAGATAGTTTTAGGTTCTGGACGTTTTATGTTGCATGACTCGCAATAAATCCCGCTAGGAATTACATAAGCCAAGCTCTGTACTCTTGCGCTATCTCTCTCCTACTCGCATTGTATTCAGTCTGTATCCTAAGCTGCCTTTGTCCCAATATCTACTTCTGTTGATGCTAGCATTACACGCTTTTCTGGATCCAACGTGAACACGAAGGAACGAGGAGATCACACTGAGGGGACAAGATCACACACACCATCGGATTCGCCACTGTTCTGCAGAATCCAGGTTCTAGCTTTCAAAGTTCTAATTAGAAACATATCAAATAGAGTAGCCAATCACTTTATTTCAGTCAATTTTACTTTCGATATTGCTAGGGAAGCTGTGGGGATTGATAGTTTCTGAGAAACTATGATTCATTTCTCACTTCTGAGGTAGGATCGAGAGTCTTGCAAATAGACTAGATCAATTGTTTCATTATTTAGAATAGGTTCACAAATACTGCATGACAAATAGCTATACTGGTTATCTTGTTTGTTTTAATTTGTTATTTAAACTATCAATTCTAGATATATTAGATAGTTGTTCTTTAAATTTGTTTAGTAGATAGATATATCAGATTTAGGAATATACATAGACGTATCTTTCACAATTAGTTTATTCTGTCATTAGTTAGATTTATATAACTTTCTTTTGTATGACAATCACGGGACCTAGAGAGCCCAGAGAATACGTATTCGAGCCAATCATGCCCCAACCCAATCTCATCACAAGCAATAATTGATATAGATCAAAATCTCAGGATCCAAGTCTTCCAAACAACGGTAAACTTACAACAAATTGTTCCCAATTAAGCGGGTTAAACATAGAAGACGACAAAGCACACACATTTTGGTCAAATCAACCAAACTATAGATTACCCTAGGTATATATCCACATGACTCGTAGAAGGGTTTGAAAGAGAGTAACTTTGGTTGTGATCCTTTGGTCCCACAAATGACGTAGAGATACTCTCACGTATATAGATACTAGCTTGAGAATTCAAAGTTGCACAAACACCCGTAAGATACTCCGAGAAGATCACACAATTATTGATTCTGAATATAGAAGCTGAAAAGGCATATGACTATTGGATACTAGGGATTAGGGATTGATTCAACACATGACCATAGCAGGACCACAACAAATACAAATCTACGGTTGTGACCCACAAATCCCATACCCAACGAGCCCATAGGTGAATCGACATAGATGCCTGGCCTACGTACACTAGTATTCGATCTACTCCACTTCCACCTATCATCATCGAACAATTATCCTTATTAGACATAAGAGCTAACAAAGCTAAGGAGTTCGGACTAGGCAGAGAATCACCCATAGAGTCAATTATATTTACCATCCACCCTATGACCTTATCTCGGAGAGACATACACGAAACTATCCCAGTCATTTTCCACGTATTCCACAACCTATAGACCGAATCACGCCGAGCTCGATATTGATTGGAGCCTTCGAGCAGTCATCCTCGCGATCGATCTATCACACCGCCTCAAGTTAGAGGGCCTTCTTTGCCTTAGATTCACAATTTCCACTAGTGCGTGTCGAAGACATCGATCGCCTAACTAGTTTGTCTCGCATCCCACACATATTTAATCCCCACCGGTGCTCTCGGCACGACGACCTCGGGAGGTCGGGTGAGGAAGAGTTACTTGTAGATTCCCATGCTCACTTGTCACTTTTCCATCATACAAAATTGGTGAACCCGACGTGAACTTTCTACTTTCTAGTCTGGAGTCAGATTTCTACCGGTTCTTTCAAATTAAAACAATGACTCTTTCATCTACACTCTTTCATTAGCTTACCTCATTAGCTTTCACCATCACCTTCGCTCCTTCCCATTATTCTATGGGTATTCATATACCCCCCGAATATGTCGGGATTCGATGCATATGGTAGGCCTCTCTTAGGTCTTGAGGCATACTACGCTCAACTGAATAGACAATCATCACCCTCGCTCTCGGTATGGGGTGACAACTATTCAAATAACCAATTATCAACACAAACTCCATCTCCAAGGATCAGATATAACTCATCTTTCCAAACAGAGGAGTTGGATCAGCTCACTCAAACACAAACAGAGCCTTCAGGCTCGAACAATATGACGCTCACAGGAGAGTCAAGTTCATCTCCTCAGGTACTACTTAGACCACAAATTAGTAGACAATCTGACTCATACCTAGGTTTAGATGATGAACATTTGGTACGTTATGTTAGGAATGAACAACATTCTCGAAGTATGTACCCACCTATAGGAGGTTTACAAACACAACCCGAGGTCTCTTTTCAAGAAAATACCTCCATGCCACTACACATAGGAAATGCCCTCGGGGAAACTTGGCAGGGAAGCGATCAATTCATAGCAGGATATCACATGCCTATACAACACCATGATATACAACAAACGCCGCTAAGGCAAAACACCGTGACTTCACCAAATGAAGTCATTTCAACGTTAGTAGAAAAAGTGAGAGGGTTAGAACTTGCTCAAGAAAATCACCATTCTCAATTCATGCAGGCAGGAAGTTCCAATCCTCCACACCATCCTAGCCAAGTAGACCTCCTCACAGGATTAGGCACGTTAGGTATGACTCCTCAGTATTCACAACAAACGCCGATTAGAACCACCGCTTCTAACACCATTCCAATACCTCCCGGTCTAGTACAAAATAATCCATTCTTGGACAATACCCCTTCATACTTAAACATGTACTCCAAATCACCACAAGGGGATATGTTCTCTCCCGTATTTTTACTCAACCACAGGGGTTCCCTTATGCTCCTACCAATGCATATGCAATGCCATATCAACAACCCATTCCACCTCCACTCCCTCAACAAGCACCATCAATGGTCGAAACCTATGCGATAGGGACATATTCAGAATACTTGAAAGAGCCCTTAGATTTCACCATACGAAGTGTCATGCTTCCAAGACCTCTTCCCGATTTTCCCAAATACAAAGGTGAGGGAGATCCAAATGCACATATCAAAGCTTACGCTACGGCCATCGAGAACTACTCCCATGGGATGGGGTTGTTGCTAAAATATTTCCCAAAACTTTGGAAGGTATCGCTCTCGATTGGTATTATAGAATACCTGAGGCTTCCATCCATTCATTCAAGCAACTCGTGTCAGAGTTCATCAAGGCCTTTGACATGAACAAACTATTAAGAACAGGAATCAGGGAATTCTTGCACATTAAGCAAGAACACAATGAATCTGTCACCCATTTCATCCAGAGGTGGCGCACAGTTCTCTATTCTTCGGCAAGTGCTCCAAACATGGATCAGATGGAACTATGTGATCTATTCCTTCATTCTCTCAGCAGAGAAGTAAAGGAAGAAGTCCAGAAGTTTCCACTAAGAACTTACGATGAAGTACTTGAGAGTGCTCTCCGAATAGATCAAGCGGCAATTGATAGTGGTCGCAAGACATATGGAGCAAATGGGAGGTTAATCACCTCCAACCAAAACACTACAACTTATCCTACTATCATGAATGTCAATCAAGGACCTAAAATTCTTAACAAAAATCATGGAGTGACAACGGATGGAGTAACTGATCAGGCTAGAAAGACAAATGTTGTGAATACTCCACCACAAATAAACAATCAACGAAACAACAACTTTACCCCGACAATCAATGCAGTGGATTTTAATCATCCACAACAACAACAACAACAACAACAACAATGGCGGAAAAGCCCTACACAGGATTCAAGCCAAAGCTCAACTGGTTATCAAAATCAGAATCAAAATCAAAAACAACAAACACAAAACTTTAATAGGCAACGGTTTGATCAAAGTTTTGGGCCACAATATACACCAAACCAACAAACTAGGAATTACAATCCTAATTCGTATTGTGGTTTCCACAAAATTCGGGGCCATGACACTAGAACATGCCGTGACTACAATAAATTCATGCAACGCTTTCCAGATGAACAAAGACAACTTTTCATAGATATGTTCTTGGCAGATCCTACGTCACCAGCACCAAATACTTTTACAGGGGTAGTTTCCCCTCAAAATGCACCCCTCAAGATCTTCAATGATCCGCTCCCAAATCACAACAATAACAAGTTAAATCCAAGTGGGACAAACAAGGGTGTAATTGCAGGAAACAATGATCATGAGGCTTCAACTTCGCTAAATCCATTAGTTGCGCCACAACTAGGAAGTCAGCCACGACCAAAGATAGTCGGTTTAGTGGAATTAGATGCCGAACTACCCATAGAAGCTGTAACAAGGACACGAGAGTATTCCTCTCAGCTAAGTCCAAGCTACCCGCTAGAAATAGACAATATCCAACAAGTATTAACAAAACCCGTAGGTGCTTATGATTTAATTAATGATCTAACAAAAACCTTCTCGCACATCTCCTTTTTGGATTTATTAAAGAACTCCCCCCGCTCATGTGGCTGCTCTTTTAGAAGCATTGGGTTTAGGTCATCTAATTAACATCACTCCACCTCCCGAAACATAGGTAAATCATATAGACTTTGATATCCATCCTCCGGGGCAGCCGGATAGGGACACCGAATTCATATTCGAAATAAACAAAATGCCACAGACGCTGAGATTGCACGCCGAGGTGATCCGGCCTTACACTTGCAAGTGTGGGTTTATAACAATTATGTGAAACGCGTGATGGTAGATGATGGGGCAGCAGTTAACATAGTCCCTTTTTCTTTCCTTCAAAAGCTAGGGTATGGAGAAACAAATTGTTCCACAACCCGAAATACGCTAAGAGGCTATGACAGCCTTAAAGCCACCTCGATTGGAACTATAATATTACCGGTCACCTTAGGACCCAAAACCATCCTGACTGAGTTTTATATTATAGATCAGGAAACTAACTATAATATGATCCTCTACGACCATGGATACACCGCATGAAGGCAATCCCTTCTACGCTATTTCAAGAAGTAAGGTTTTTACACTTAGGAAAGATATTCGTAGCCAAAGGTGATCCAAAACCATTCGATGTACACCTAGCTGACTTAAAGAAAAGACCAGGCATGCACTCAGAGTTTGAACTCCCAACAAACCAACTTAATAAACCTACCGACGCAAAACCAGAAGAAAAGTTGGTACCTACGACAGATCTTGAAACTATGAGCCTAGCCAAGGCAACCCCAGCCCCCAAAGATGAGGCTAACACTGTAGAAACAAGTATCATTAGGAACTACTACAAAAATTGTTGAATTACTAGAACAGGATCTACCAATGTTCCTACCATTTGATTCTGTAGGCATGGGGTGCACCCTAGGTGTGGCTCTCTTCCAGTAGTGGATCTCTGCATGATAGAAGTAGAGAATGTTAACACAACAAGTGTCCCAATGCCCATGTTCCCAGCTAAGTATTGGACTCTCCATTTCGATGGAGCTAGATGTCATTATGGAGCTAGGGCAGGTGTAATCCTTACTTCTCCCGAGGGAAAAGTCCTACCATTTTCCTTTAAGCTAAAATTTGAATGCACTAACAATGGCGCCGAGTATGAAGCCCTCCTCCTTGGCCTCATCTAGCTAAGAGAATCGGTGTTGATAACATCAGAGTGTTAGGAGACTCACAATTGGTAGCAAACCAAGTCTCTGAGATATATGAAACCAAAGCCGAGCACCTACAACTCTACAAAAACAGCTAGTATTAAATTTAAGCAAGGAGTTTGACTTCATATCAATTGAAGCAATCCCACGAGAACAAAATCTCCTTGCTGATTCAATATAAAGAACCTCAAATCACGCTTTACTCCAAACAAGTAAGTTAGAGGATACATTTCATGGTATCCCTTCGTGATGAACCATTGATAAAAACAATGTCAAATCCTCTTTTAAATAGAAATGAAAAAAATCTACTATCCTAGACCACATCGATAGTGATACAACCACTCTTGATTTCTTAAACACCTATGCGGCATTACATCTCACCCATCACAATAGATTTATCTTTGATCCCGCATTCATCTTCCTATTACGGAATCCCATGACAGAGCTTCCCCACAAAAGGAACTCAACATATACACAATGAGAATGGAGACGAGATTTGGAGCTACCCCAGCCCCCGCCCGAGTTTCAAGAAGGTAACGCTTCTCTAATCAAAGAAACAATTGATATTAACATCGGAACGGAAGATGAACCAAGGATATTGAAGTTAGGATCCTCGCTAACTCCATTAGAAGTAGAAATACACACTGATCCTCAAGGAACATCAGAAGGCATTTGCATTTAATTATAAAGAAATGACAGGAGTTACACCACACATTGCGGTACACAACCTCGTCACTAAATCAGATGCAAAACCAATTAAACAAAAATCGAGACCAATGAAACCCAAGGTAGCTCTCATGGTAAAAGAGGAGGTAATAAAGCTCCTCCAAGTAGGATTCATCAAACCAGTTGATTACTCTCAATGGGTATCTAATATCATTCCTCGTTCTCAAAAAGAATGGAAAGATACGCATCTGCATAGACTTCCGAGACATTAACAAGGCATGTCCTAAAGACGACTTCCCATTACCATCCATAGATGTCATTGTTGATGCAACAACTGGATTTGAGCTTTTATCTCTCATGGATGGATTCTCGGGATACAATCAAATCAGAATATCCGAACAAGATCAAGCTAAAACCACATTTATAACTCCTTGGGGAACCTATTGCTATGTTGTTATGCCATTCGGTCTCAAGAACGCTGGTGCTACATACCAGCGGGCTATGACATATATATTTCATGATCTTATTCATAAAATTGTGGAATCCTACGTAGATGACTTGTTGGCTAAGGCCAAGAAGTCGTTGTGACCATCCGGAAGTACTTCACATCATTCTTTCACGTCTGATAGAATACGGAGTCACGCTAAATCTAGAAAAATGTGTCTTTGGTGTGACAGGAGGGAAGCTCCTAGGTTACATTATATCATCACGTGGGATCGATGTTGACCCAACCAAAATTAAGGCTGTTCTCGAAATGGTCCCACCTTCGGATGAATCTGGAATCAGATCATTTCTCAGAAAACTTGGTGCGATCCGGAGATTCATCCCGGATTTAAGTTTCACCATTCATCCAATCAACAATCTACTCAAGAAAGATTATAGCATTGATTGGACCAAGAAGACGCAATGAAGCTTTCAACGCAGCTTAAGCATTTTCTTGTTATCACCACCTACGCTAATGCCACCTAAGCCGATCACCCATTAATTTTATATTCACGAGCCACCAATGTCTCGCTAGCCTGTATGCTGGCTCAAGAAGATGATGACAATAGGAACGTGTGATCTATTTCATTAGCCAAACATTGCTCGACTATGAAACACGCTACACACAAGGAACGAGAATGCCTCGCCATAGTCTTTGCAACAAAATGCTTAAGACATTACATGTTAAATCAAGAAACAAAGGTCATGGTAAAAATGGACCATTTACGAACTTTCCTCACGCAAGGGTCCTTGTCTAAAAAGGCTGGGCGCTTTATAACCTTAATGGGTGAATTTGAATTAACATTTGTAAATCAGAAGTCGGTTAAAGGACAAATCATCATGGATTGGTTAGCTGATAATCCATTAGACGGAGGTGATCTAGTAGATCTAGACTTTCCAGATGAGTGCGTATACTACATCGAAACCCGACCTTCTATCTCTGAGTGTCCTTGGTACACCGATATCATTAATTATATCATGGACCATACATATCCAGAAGGTGCTACTCCACAACAAAGAAGGTGGTTACGCATTATCGTAGCCAAATACGTCATTATAGAGCAAGTGCTCTATCGAAAAGCATTCGATGGAATGCTTCTAAGATGTGTCGACACAGAAGAATCCAAGAAGATTCTCCATGAATCTCACAGTGGGATGTGTGGAGGCCACTTCGGTGGCCATGCCACCACTCGTAAAATACATCGAATGGGCTATTTCTGGCCCACTCTAGAACACACGACGCAAAGAGAGTTTGTACGAAGTGTCATAAGTGCCAAGAATTCTCCCATGAGATTCACATGCCAAGACAAGCTCTACAACCAATCGCTACTCCATGGCCCTTTTCTACATGGGGCCTAGATTTAATAGGGAAATTCTCTCCCTCATCTACAGATGGCCATAATTTTATAATCACGGCCACCGAATATTTTACCAAGTGGGTAGAGGCTATGCCTCTTACTACTGTACCGGGTTCTGTAATCGCCAAGTTCATTTTGAACCAAATCATTTGCAGGTATGGTGTCCCGCAAATCATTATCTCAGATAATGGAACTTCTTTTAAGAATGACGAAGTTCACGAATTGTGCAATAAATTTAAAATAAGCCATCATACGGCTTCATTATATTACCCTCAAGCCAATGGACAGGCTGAGGCGACAAACAAAACATTAAAAGCCATTCTCCTTAAAACGGTGAAAGAAAACAAACGAGATTGGCATTTGAAGTTATATCCGGCCTTATGGGCCCACCGAACCTCAATAAGGACACCAACAGGAGTGACTCCTTTCTCGCTAGTATTCGGGGTAGAAGTAGTTCTCCCGCTTGAGGTTGAAATACCCAGTCTCCGCATTTCATTACAAGGGATTCTAGATGAAGACGCTTATAGAGAAGCACGTCTCTCCCAACTAGAAAGCCTAGATGAAGCTAGGTTAGATGTTGAACAACGGCACAGAGTCTATGCTGACCGGATGTGCCGGCAGTATAACAAGAAGGTCTATGAACGTGACATATATGAAGGTGATCTAGTTCTAAGGCTAGACAACCGGATCGACAAAAAAACCGGCGAAGGAAGGAAGTTCGCCCAAATGGTTGGGCCCATACCGAGTCATGAAGGACTATGGAAATGGTGCATACCTCTTATGTACGCTGGAAGGTGAGGAATTTGGTGAAACAGTCAATTCCCTACACCTCAAACGATTCTACGCGTAAGCAACTAGCACTACTTATAATTATATCTACATTGCATCTTCATATAGATTAGGATCATTTTGTCCGCTTGTTTCGTACAAAAATTGTGATCAAGGAATTTGTTCTCAAAGCAATTCATTACAAACTCATGATGTTGTTGGCATAAACACTCTAATCATACTTCTCCATTTCCATGATATCATCAAACTATTTCGGAATCATTTCATCAAATAAAGCTAGATATGACAAAGTCTTAATGGTAACCATGCCAAGATCTGTGGGTTTATTCTCACTTTTGGTTTCTTCTTAGGATAGGTGTCTTGCCTATGGTCTGTTCTAGAAGCTTCATGGTGTCACATCTATCCCGTATATATATCTCTTTGGAAATAAGAACATACTGACATTTTACTCAAGTAAACAAGTCAAATATAGAATCAAACAGAAAATTTTAAATTTACACATTTCCTTGCCCCACCAACCTTCGGTGATGAGCTTGCATCTCTTACTAGTGACGTAGGGTTGGGAAAGGATGGAAATGCCCTTACTCGCCTATGCCTTGCCTACGGTGATAAACCCATACTTCTTACTAGTAGCATGGGGCAAAGTGTAGGGGGTCCTCTTGACAAACAAATGTAAAAGGTCATAGACAAACAATTCAAATCTTGAAGTCTTGAGTCAAAAACAAATGAATCAGATGTTCAAAATTCCAAAAGAGTTCAAAATCCTAAAAACCAGATTTTGTCTACCATGTGGCCATCTACGGATCTAAGTCTAGATAAACCGCAAAGCAAGTTACATCCCAAAACTATGAAGTCACTCGAGTGGAGTAAGCTTGTAGCATCCTAATTTGGTTCCACCAAAGCTTTGTCTATCTTTCATCAATATCATTTCAACACATTTCACAACTTGTGCCCTTTCTAGCTCTCGGTGATGAGCCCTCACATCTTACTAGTTGTGTGGAGTTAGGAGAGGGGCAAGTCTATCTGCTCATCATACCGGTTTGTCTTCACCACTTTGCCAAAACAAATATGAGGCATCCAAAATTGCTTACAGAAACTAAAATTCAAAATCACATTGTATCTACATTATCATATATCAGCATCATGAAATACAAAAAGAAAGTAAACATTTGATCATTTGTTCTCCATTGCATACATTCTAAAAAGCATATAAGCATAACATCATAATCTACATGAGGAAACTGGAAAGGAAACAAAGCCATAAATGCCAAAAGTCTGATCCAAAAAAATATATATATATATATATATATAAATATATCAAAATTTCTGTACAATGCCATCATGCGCTAAGCATGGTCAAAATGCTCAAAGAGCCCGGGATATACAAAAGAATATATCATACAAAATCTAGGAGAGCCAAGTGGCTTCTCAACCCCTATGAGACCCCTCCGAAGGTGCACGCCCATGCCTAGGACTCGCTACGCCGGCGCTCTGAGTGCACGGAGGGCTCAGGATCCCGAGGGGCAGCCGCAGTCTCGCCACGAGAATGACTCCTCATCAAGCGCTCGGCTGTCCTATACCCCGCTAGCTCCGTGCGGAGAGTCGATACCATCCTGGCCACATGCCAGACTGGGGAAAAGACATCAGTGTGTCTACCAACTGCTGAGGGCTCCCCAACATCCACAGACAACTCTGCGCGGGTCCTCTCCATGGGGATCATCAGGGTATCAGTGCATACCCTACGAATCAAGTCGCCACTCATCGGCGGTCTCTGCAAACAAAGGAGAAAACAAATTAGAAACAAAACAAGAGATAAAATACAAGATAAAACAAAAGGAGAGATAGTAACTAAGGAAATCCTAATTAAAAAAAAACATTAAAAGGAAGGATGGTAACTTACTCGGATCACTGTGCCTCAGATGGATCTCTAGTGGTCAAGCACCGCCACGATGCCGCCGCCGACCGAGGTGCCCCCCGTGGTCGGAGCAACGTGGCACCCCCACAATGGACTCATCCTCCCCACCATGGCCCTGGGAGAGTGGCTCCTCTGAAACCAGAGTAACTCTCTCTCGCACTCGCTCGGCCCCTCTCTCGCCGCATGATATCCCGAGTGTCATGCCACTCAGATCACCGTCCTCGGCCTCCTCTCTCTGCCTCTCCCCCTGTAAACTCCTGACTTAGAGTCTATGTCGATGGGGTCATCGCTGCTATGGGCAGGACCCATGGCAATCCAAGCAAAGGTGCCTGAGGTGCACCGGCTCTCCCTCGAGCACGTACTACCCTCCTGGCCGCAATAGGGAATGCCAGGAGTAACAACTGTCCAACCCCGGCCTCTAGGACCCCCTCTGGCCTCTCGAACTGACCTGTATACTGGCGCTACGGGGAAGCATGCCCATGTAGGGTAGGCCAAACTACTGAGGAACTCAGCCAAAGGGGTGTATCTCCACTCGCCCCACTCTATCAATAAGCTGCCCTGTGGTGGAGCAGGAGATCAAAGTAAGAGCCTCCTCACCCCATATGCCTGCCATGGTCTGATATGGTGTGGCCTCCATGTCATCGGTGGTCAAAGAAGCAACTGGCTGATGAGGTGCTCTGAGCACCGACATATCTGTCCATCTAGCTGCCCTCACAGCTCCGGGATCTGTCACCTCTACACCTCTGCCATAGGGGATGAAGTGCTCATAGACCCAACTCATGACTAGGGTCGGGTGGCTCAAAGACTACCCCTGTAAATGGACTACCCTGTATAAGTCATGGTAGGTAGTCCCAAGTATATCTCCGCTCCCTGTGCATAATCCGGCCATGTCCCTCTATCTGTGCAATGATGGGGGACCAGCAAGATAGCAAGCAATGTGTCTCCTCCTTGTCCCCGATCGCCCGAGGCAAGGATCCCCATAATAGCCTGACGAAGCAAGGGGATGGGAAAACTAGGAATGGATCGAACTCTGACCCCCTTCTTCGAACCCGTGGAGATGACTGCATCTCCCATATAAGTGGCCCACTGTGCTATCTGGGCCCGCGAACCTGCTGTCTCAAGGGTAAGACGTCTCCCAATGATCGGGACCCCTAATATGATAAACATCCTCCAAAGTGATGGTCCACTCACCGTGGACCCCTGGTAATCGGAAGGTGTTCGATCAAGCATCCCAATAGGAGAATAAGTCACAAAGAATGTGACTGGATGGTGCAACATGTGGAACGCGTGAGATACGTAGTATCCCGGCCCTCTGAAGAGTGTCCTCCTCATCCTGAGAAAGTGCATCTAGTACACGCTGGGAGCCAGTCACACTCCCTCTCTCGGCTCCACCGAATATACTCCTCTCTCACCTGCATACACCCAAAAACACACAAAACAAAGCAAGTTAGCATCCGAGTAATACTAGAAAAATCATGAAAACACATAGAAATGCTAAAAATGCAAAAACAATCTCAAACAGATGTTCTTTTGGCATTCTGTGCAAAACCGCCGCCCTGAGCAGGGAGGCGGTTTCGTAACCGCCGCCTTAAGGGTGGCGGTCATGTAACCACCACCCTGAACAGGTGGCGGTCATGTAACCGCCGCCCTGGGCAGGGCGGCGGTCGTGGCCCGAAAACCCACGCGGGTTTTTAAACCTAAAAAGCCTAAAAATGCCAAAAGAGGACCATTTTTACTAAAACAAGGCCTACCCAAAGAGGCGCCCCCTAGATGGACCTTTTGAACCTAACATTTTCAAAAATTACCCCCCCATGACAAAGATTTTAGCATTTTAAAATTAAGGGGGTGAAAAGGATAAATTGAAGAAAACTAACCTGTGATCTCGTGGGTCGATGTTCCGCTCATGAGGCATGATCACTATCCCGTCACGAACGTTTTGGCTCTACTCACGCAAGAAACCATCACCGTGGGTCCCAGAGCTCAGAATCAATCAAATCAACTCGCGCACAAATGAATAGGAAAATGGGCCCACTTTCATATATATAGCAACCTGACTTGTTTTAAAATATTTTTTTTCACAGGTTTGGAGCACCGACGGAGGTAAGTTCTTACCCCCACACAAATGGTACGTCCTCATTTCCCATTATTTTAGCATTTATTTTCCGATCTATCTTGTCTATCTGCACTTGAGTTCTCTTTTCATTTTGCAGGAGCGGGAATTTTGGATGGCATCATTTCACACACACCGACATATAGGTATAACTTTCAACTTCCCATTTCGGGACCGCCATACTGACCCACCGTTTTATACCTCTTCATGGCTAAAACGCTTCTCCGAGGGGGCAATATGTACGTACCCAAAATTATAGGGTACTGCACCGTCGGAACAACGTAACACGTGCCCCAATGATGATACAGGTCTCCTCGCAAGGTGTTCGGGATCCGAAAAGCTCTCCAAGTGTGCGTTAACATCCCGCATGCCCCGCTTAGCCCCCGCGTGCTTTTTTTTTTCTTTTTCCCTCTTTTCTTGGCCTTTTTCTCTTCAAGTTATGAAACCGCCCCCCTGGGCGGCGGTCTCGTGACCGCCGCCCTGCCCATAAGTGGGCGGCGGTCCTGTAACCGCCGCCCTGCTCAAGGTGGCGGTCCTTTACGCATTTTCTAGAATGCTCTTTTAACACGACTCACGTAAATTTCAATGATTCACCAGCTTTTTTTCACCGCCATAAGCTTGCATTAATGATTCTGGTTCCCTGGAATAGTGTTTTGCCATTGTTTATAGTTTAAGAGTTCTATTTGGTTTTTACCTTGGGTAAATGCAAATGCTATAAATAGATGGCTTGTGCTCAAGCAAATGGCCCCTCAAATTTGCCTCTGAATTTCTCTTTGCAATAGATTAGTCTTTCATTTTATTTAGAATTCTTAGTTTTTTCTTATCGCATGCTTAGTTAGTGTTGTTTTGCTGTTAGTAAGCCACATATCCATCTTGTGCAAATGTTGTTGATATTTTATCCAATCCATTGGAGTAAAATATTTTGTTTTCAATAGGAAGCCATTAAAGTTGCAGGTTTTGTTCTTCAAACAGATAGTTTCAAGTTCTGGATGTTTTATGTTGCATGACTCGCAATAAATCCCGCTAGGAATTGCATAAGCCAAGCTCTGTACTCTTGCGCTATCCTCTCCTACTCGCATTGTATTCAGTCTGTATCCTAAGCTGCCTTTGTCCCAATATCTACTTCTGTTGATGCTAGCATTACACGCTTTTCTGGATCCACGTGAACACGAAGGAATGAGGAGATCACACTGAGGGGACAAGATCACACACACCATCGGATTCGCCACTGTTCTGCAGAATCCAGGTTCTAGCTTTCAAAGTTCTAATTAGAAACATATCAAATAGAGTAGCCAATCACTTTATTTCAATCAATTTTACTTTCGATATTGCCAGGGAAGCTGTGGGGATTGATAGTTTCTGAGAAACTATGATTCATTCCTCACTTCTGAGGTAGGATCGAGAGTCTTGCAAATAGACTAGATCAATTATTTCATTATTTAGAATAGGTTCACAATAGCATGCACAAATAGCTATACTCGGTTATCTTGTTTGTTTTAATTTGTTATTCTAAATCAATTCTAGATATATTAGATAGTTGTTCTTTAAATTTATTTAGTAGATATATATATATAGATTTAGGAATATACATAGACATATCTTTCACAATTAGTTTATTTTGTCATTAGTTAGATTTATATAACTTTCTTTTGTATGACAATCACGGGACCTAGAGAGCCCAGAGAATACGTATTCGAGCCAATCGTGCCCCAACCCAATCTCATCACAAGCAATAACTGATATAGATCAAAATCTCAGGATCCAAGTCTTCCAAACAACGGTAAACTTACAACAAATTGGTTCCCAGTTAAGCGGGTTAAACATAGAAGATGACAAAGCACACACATTTTGGTCAAATCAACCAAACTACAGATTACCCTAGGTATATATCCACATGATTGTAGAAGGGTTTGAAAAGAGAGCAGACTTTGGTTGTGATCCTTGGTCCCACAAATGCACGGTGCAGAGATACTCTCACAGCATATAGATACTAGCTTGAGAATTCAGTTGCACAAACACCGTAAGATACTCCGAGAAGATCACACAATTATTGATTCGAATATGAAGTTTGAAAAGGCATATGACTATTGGATACTAGGGATTAGGGATTGATTCACACATGACCATAGCAGGACCACAACAAATACAAATCTACGGTTGTGACCCACAAATCCCACAACCCAACGAGCCCATAGGTGAATCAGACATAGATGCTGGCCTACGTACACTAGTATTCAGATCTACTCCACTTCCACCTATCATCATCGAACAATTATCCTTATTAGACATAGTAGCTAACAAAGCTAAGGAGTTCTGGACTAGGCTAGAGAATCACCCATAGAGTCAATTATATTTACCATCCACCCTATGACCTTATCGAACATACACGAAACTATCCCAGGTCATTTTCCACGTATTCCACAACCTATAGACCGAATCACGCCAGAGCTCGATATTGATTGGAGCCTTCGAGCAGTCATCCTTGCTGATCGATCTATCACACCAGTTCAAGTTAGGAGGGCCTTCTTTGCCTTAGATTCACAATTTCCAGTGCGTGTCGAAGTGTCGCATGAGGTCCAAATGACAAGGCCAATAACATTTCCCATTACAGGAGGATACATGGTGCGCATATACATCTCGTATAAGGCCCAAGTTTGAGAAGGGCACATACCTGGAGAATGATGTCTCCATACCTAAAGATCCCATGGGTAGGAAGGGGCCCATGCCCAAGAAGAGGGGAAGAGGTGAAGAAGCACCAAGTATGTAGACTACTCAGACAGTGAGTATGTCGACAATGAGTACCAAGCCCAGTACTTACACATGGAGAAATAATTCCTCGATAAAGGAGAAGACACCAAAAGTGGAGGCACCTAGGAAACCCCTCACCAAGGAAAAGTCACCAGAGGAAGAGGAAGAGGCCGAATCCCCTGTCAAGGAGCCACCTCTTAGGAAAAAGTAGAGGATGGAAGAGGAAGCTAACTTGGAGGAGACCGACAGCTTGGAGAAGTACATGGGTGGAAGAGAGGATGAGAGTGAAGAAGATGACAAAGAAGGAGGATGAGCCTGAGAGGGATTAGGAGCCACATGTTTTCAGCGTGTACGAATCAGAGAAGAGAGAGAAGAAGAGAAACAAGAGTTTGTATTCATGTGGTGCATGAGTACCTAGGATGAGGAAGGCACCCAAGACATGGGAAAGAGTGAGGAGGTTGGTGCAGAAAAGTGGGAAGCCATAAGCTTCACAAAGGAGTAGATCACCAAGGTAGCAGAGAGAGAGGCAAAGAAAATGCTCGAGGCCTTAGTAGACCAAGAGTTGGAGCGCAACACTGACATAGTGCTGGAGGAAGGAAAAGAGGAAAACATTGAAAAGGAGCATGATAGTGTGGGAGGTCTTGCTCTAATGGTAAGTTTTCCCAAAGGTGCACACTCGGGTAGGAGGACCCTTGGTATAGAGCAAAGACAAGTGATGGGCTATGTTGATGACACAAAGAAGGTGCTACATGCGCGGTTCTAGAGCACTATACCCACAGAAAGGCTTTTAGCCATGGGGTCATTTGAAAAGGAGGGCGTATACCCCATAATGAAGAAGATGCTCTTTTGGGTGTTTGAATCCCACATTGACGAGCCAGACTTTGAAGTTTGTTAGGAGTAATCATAATAAAGATTTCGCAGTCTAAGGGAGCCAATCCCTTGGTAAATTCTCAGGAGCTCTTAGATGAGCAGGTCTGTAACGCACTAAACAAGGTCACAGTCGAGACAGAGGCTAGTCTCTTTGCGTGCAATGACAAGATAAGAGTGCTAGAGGGAAAGCTAGGGAAGAAACAAGAGAAGTTGGCTGAGAAGACCAAGAGTTTGAAGCAAGAAGAACTGATTAGCACGCATATGAAGTGTGAGTTAAAGGATGAGAAGACAAAGGTGCAGGAAGTATACAAGAAGGTGGAGTCTATCAAGAGCGCCATCATTTTAAAGCACCCAGACCTAGTGCCACCTGCGTAGAAGTACGCATCCATTCTGGAATGCTTAGAAGATCTAACATGTGTCCTCACCATGGAGAGATGAACTTTGACCCTGGAGTTTGTAGAGTAAGTTGCCACACACTTAAAGGAAGAGGACAGGTTGAGTGTGGTAGCACTCGTTGCTGAGTATAGCAAGGTGCTCGCAGAGGTTAAAATCACTGCCCAATCTATTGAGGATGCATATGATACTTGCACATACATGGATAAGGCAAGCACCTTGGTCACCACACTCGAAGTAGAGCTAAAGGAGTTCCAAGAGAAGAATAAAGGAAATAGGGCAAAAAGAGACAAGGTCCTTGCCGAAGTAGAAAGAAAATCTGAGGTGATTGAAAAATTAAGAGGTTCAATCAAGGCCCGATGGAAAGAACTATACCCTCATATTTCCAGGAGGATGGTCACGCTCGAAGACCTGGGCAAGGATATAGAGAAGATCATTGACACTTTAGGCACCTAGGGTATTGGCCTAAGTTTTGACGAGGTGAGCATCTTGATCGGTGACCTCTGTCAGAAGGCACAGAGTGAGGTTGATGTATGGAACAAGCTGGAGGTAGACTTGCGGAAGGATTTTCCTAGCTTGCTGAGTTGATGCCCCCATTCTTCCTTCTTCCCTAATTCTTTCATTCCTTTATTCTTTTACAAAATGTAAGACTACACCTTGGTTCCTTAAGGTAACATACATCTTGGTTAAGTGGAGTGTTTCCGAGGACATAGAACAAGCGTAGTGTGGGGTGATGTTGGACCCCTAGATTATTGACCAAGTATGAAGGCGCATAGGCACACAAGGTCCCAGTTATGGAATGGTGCGCAAGGCAAAAGCATACAAGAGAAGGGTGTAAGGAATCCCGTGGCGCACAATGCACAAAGACAGAACCGAGGGTTCGGGACTTAGTCAATTTGGACGTCCAGAGTAGAACACGTGAAAAGCATGACCCAGATTACACATGGATAAGATGCCAGCCTGGCGATAGGTTGGCCTAAGAAGGAGCATTCTGCGATGGAATCTTCTAGAAGAACATCATGAGATAAAGTGGAAAGCTCAAGCTTGAGAAGCATGCTCACATGGAGGACCACATTCGGACACTTGGCACCAGATCTGAGGGCGCTGGAGGGTGAGTTGGTAGTCCAAGAAAGCTATAAATACAAGTGCCTGTAGAGATAGAAGGATATACATAGAGAGTGGGCGGAGCTCTGTAGAAATGTTGCGAGGACTGTCAAATGGATAATTTTATTCGAGAGAGGATGCATTAGGCTTGGGGGTTGTAAATTTTCTTTTTGGTAGCTTAGTTACATAAGTCCAGTGTAATGCATGACTGCAGTCTGCTTCTCTGTGACCCTTTGTAATGGTTCCATGGATGTAATAAGGTTACTTGTTATAATATATACATGAATATCAATGATTCTGATGCATACTTCTCTCTTATGAGTTCTCTTTCCTTTCATGCTAAGTATGGATGCTTGTATGTTTCTTTCTGTCATAATACATGTTATGGATTCTATTAAGTACTCGGTCTGAAATGACTGCAAGGATCTAGAGGCCGTTCTGAGCCCTATGGTTCTTGTATGTCCTAACTTCCCTTCTGGAATCTCTTACACAAATCATAGATGATGTTTCCCACTAAACTCACATAAAAGAGAGACTCGGTACCCACGCGTGCCTTGGGTGAGCGCCCAACTTTCGCTGGGTGATAGGCCGACATGCATGGGGTTCCTTTCTTTTGTGATAGGAGTAAAAATGACTACAATATACTTTCCCAAGGATGAGTAGGGACGTGAAGAGGAGTGTAAAGTCCTAACTTCCCGTTGTTAGGCTTGCTTATGGCACAAAGAACACATCCTTTTATATATTTGGTAACATGTTCCTACATATGAGGCTAATAATAATACATTTGTAAATGTGCCACTATTTTAGTAACACCAAAATGACCAGATATAAGATAAGTGTGATCTTCCCTAATCATATGCAATCTTTCATGCCGTAGAAAACAAAATTTACCAGAATGATACAAGATTTCACCATGCACATGATAGTCCAATTATCCCACATGTTTACCACTCATCAAATATTCATACACTTCTTTAAAATCAACATCATTAGCATATTTTTCTTTACAACTGTCATGAACTAAAGAATTATGTTGTAAGAGAACAAATGCAACAACTGGAGATCTAGATAACATATAAGAAACCTTATTTTTATACATTTCTTATACTCGATCATGAGATGAAATTGTTGTAGGAAACCCATCCAATGGAAGTGTCTAGACTGTTGTAGCTTAGTCTATGATTAGAGATAATGGAGGGGCTGATGATCTGTATGAATAACTATTTCCTTTCCCATCAAGTAATGTTTCCACTTTTTCACACTTTGCACCAAATCATACAACTCTTTATCATAAGTTGGATAGTTTCTTATTGCACTCGTGAAGGTTTCATAATGATAATAAATAGGTTTTATGTTTTGCATCAAGAAAACCCCATTGCATATTCACTGGAATCTGTTTCAATCTCAAATGGTTGTTGTAAATCTGGAAGTGCTAAGACAAGAGCAATACTTATCTTCTCTTTCAATGTATCAAAATATTTTTGATGCTTGCCTCCCCACTGAAAGACTTGTTTAATGCTAGTCAAATAATGCAAAGGAGATGCAATAAATGAGAAGTTAGCAATAAAATTTCTCCAATACTGAACTGCACCAAGAAATATCCTAACCTTAATTACATTATTGGGTTTAGGCCAATTCACAATGACCTCAACTTTTGTAGGATCAATTTTAAATTTACCATGTCCCACAACATAACCCAAATAAATCAAAGATGTTTTCCCAAATTCACATTTAGACATCTTCAAATATAATTTCTCCTTTCTTAAAGCATTCATGACTTTTTGAATATGAATGACATGATCTTCCCATGTTTTGCTAAAGATAAAAATATCATCTAAGTAGACTATCAAAAAATCATCAATGAATGGCCTAAAAACATCATTCATCACACACATGAATGTAGTTGGTGCATCACACACATGACTCGTAGTCGATTGCATCACACAATCCAAAAATCATAACAAGCCATTCAAACAAACCTTGTTTTATTTTAAAAGCAATTTTCCAAATATCATTTTCACTGATTCTAACATAGTGATAACCACTTCTTAAGTCTAACTTAGTGAAATAAACAACAATTTTCAACTGATCCAAGTAAATCATCAATGCGAGGAAGAGAGTACCAATTTTTAACCATGATCTTATTCAAAGCACGAAAATCAACACACATCCGCCATGTGCCATATTTCTTTAGCACCAAGATAATAGGAGAACCACAAGGAGATGAGCTTGGATGGATAAATCCTTTTGCCAACAAATCCATCTACTTTTTTATTTCCTCATTCTCGACCATGGACAATCTATACATGCCAATATTAGGAAGAGGTGCATCCTACAACAATTGTATCTCATGTTGAATCCCTCTTTTAGGAGGTAAACCTTGTGGATCTTGAAACACATCATCATAGTTAGAAACAATCTTAATCAAATCATTTCTATGTTTAGGATCACAATCCTCAAAATCCTTGGAATGATCTTTTTCTTTGGCTTTAATAACCATGAGCACAAAGTTCTTGCTTGAATTTACAAGCCTTTTCATCTGTCCCTACTGAACCAAAGAAAGACTTGTTTTCACACGATGAGCTCTAACAATGTATTCAACCCCATCTTTTACAAGAAAGTATTTATTCTCTTCCCTGTAGAAGATTGTTTTTCTATCATAAAGATATGGAATTCCCAAAACCACACCACAAATATCTAATAGAACAACATCCAAATCTACCTCATCAATGAACTTGTCGAAATGAAAAATCTGAATCTACAAGTTTTCGTTACCTATAATTTTGCATCATCACAAACCCAACCCAAAGGATAAGGCTTAGGATGTGGTTTGGTTTGGAGTCCCAATTTCTTCACAACCTCCTTTGAAATCAGATTATCTTGAGATCCACTATCAAATAGAGTGTCTATTTTAGTGTGTTTAGAAACAACTCTAAGGTGGAACAACTCATTTCTTTTCTTCTCATCATGCATAAATTGTTGTTTAGAAGAAGAAACAATATTAGATGAACTAGTGCTAGAAGAAGAGGAAGAATTACAACCTTGTAAACCCATGGTTGTGATCTTGGTCTCATCACCAGAATCAGATCCAAGATCCTATTGCACCATAGTGTTGGTCTTCTTTTCTTTCCCTTTCTTATTATTAAACCACTTTGGCTTAAGCTTCAGATGTAATTTCCAACACTTAGATTCATCATGATTCTTTTTGCAATGATTACAAAATGGTTTATCATCTTCTTTCTTAACAAAGAGAAGTAGTTTTCGCTTACCCTTTCCTTTAAATTTTCTCTTTACTTTCAGATTACTTGTTTTTTTTTTTTTTTTTATTTACTCTTTGGACACTTTCCCCTTGCTTCTAAATGAGTATCTTGCACAAACACCACATCAAGGTTAGTAGGATTAACCAAAAGAATCATATGTCTCAAATAGATATGTAACCCCTAGTATATTTCAAAGTAGTGTTTCTTGTGTATGAATAGAAATACCCGATGAGCCCTCAATTA
Organism: Taxus wallichiana var. yunnanensis; assembly: GCA_018340775.1. Taxonomy (NCBI): domain Eukaryota; kingdom Viridiplantae; phylum Streptophyta; class Pinopsida; order Cupressales; family Taxaceae; genus Taxus; species Taxus wallichiana. The sequence continues at coordinate 86,726,369 of CM031244.1, read as the reverse complement.
ACCTATGTAAAACCCCTGTTTTTTCATGTCATCATTTTGTACTAAGTATGATATTGTCGTTTTGTAATTAATACTTTACTATATTTTAGAAGAAAATATTGTGCATAATCTTTTGTTTACTTCTTCAAATATGGGTTAAATGAATCTTTATGAGTATTAAAAATGAATTTGAAGAGCATATATTAAGCCATCACAGGATCCAACTATAAACCAATGCAGGACTCACTTTGGAGTGAAGGACTCACCCATGAATTATCGAAAGTCTCACCCAAAGCACTAATGTAGAATCGCTTAGAGTGAGGAACTCATGCAAAAGAGGTAGATGACTTATATGGCCAAATGATGAGTTGATCCAGTTGACACACTTTTTGAGATGATAAAATGAACATGAAACATGGCCTACCATCTCAACCATCATGTGAATTATGAGGACCATGCAATCTCAACTTAACACTAGTTGATTGAAGACGTGGAGCAGACAAACAGAACAACTCATAGACTTATAATCATCATGATTATAGGGATTTAATGCAGAATATTTGATATCTTCTAGCGTTGATTGACTACCTCAATTAAGATTCAATTACAGACCTCAATTGTAGTTAACATGATGAATTTTATCCAAATGTGGCATGCACTAATCCTTCCATAATTGTAACTCCTCAAACAGTTAGTTGTTGTTATAGATATCTTCTAGTTAAGTAGTTGTAATTAAATGCAAATAACTAGTCCTCTTTTAGAGTGAATAGTACTACTATGATATAAAAGAGCATCTGTAATAGGGAAAAGAGTTATTTTAATTGATTATTGTAAAAGGAATTCTTTCATTCAATAAAGTGTTGATTCAAGGAAAATTTGACTTGTGTGATTTACAACTTTGAACCGGATCAATGGGAAGGGGCAAGGGCCACTCCTTCCCAACGTGAAGGGATCATTTCTTGTTCATTTTATTTAGATTTTTTTATTTACTAGAATTTCATTGTTCAATCCTTTTAATTTTTTAATTCAATAATACTTTGTTTATCAATCTATTTCATTTCTTCATGGCATTTAGCATAGCATTTGGTTAAGTTTGTTAGTAAATAAGTATTGAGCATGGTTTCAACTATTTCCTTTATTGTAAATAGCTGTAGACACCACCCTAGACTAAAAAACATAAGATAACTACACAAGACAAACATACTAATGACACTCGTCACTTTTTCGCACTTTTCTGTGGATTCCTCAAGGTGTTATAAAAATTGAGGTACTAATCTGAAAGTGCTACATGATCACATGGTAAGTTTCCATTTAGAAATTTAATTTCCATAACTCTTTCTTTTGAAGTATAAGACCTTGTAGTGATAACAAGATTCTTTTGTACTTTGGAGTATGTGGAACACAAGCAGTCGGTTAAGCACTGATAGTTAGGGAATTGTATTTTATGTTTAGAACAAAAGATCATAGAGGTAGATTTATTAGAATTAATTTACAAAACCCCCCTCAAAACCAACATGTGGAATAACTTGATCAATAAGAAAGGATGGTTGATGGAGTGGAAAACCCCAATAGTCTCGATAATGACAACCCTCCGCTTGGAAGAACATTTACATATACTATACAATTGGACCCTAATGATGTAGATCCCAAGAAGAATATATCCCCTTCAATTATTCAAACCTTCGGGATTGGTCTCAGAAGATCCTGATCAATTCCTATTTGAATTCAAGGTCCTATGTCAGACCTATGACTACACCTCAGATACTCAGAAATTAAAGTTATTTCTTTCAACTTTGAAGGATGCAACCATGAGGTGGTTCGTGGGCCTAACCCCTAACTCCATTCACAACTGGAAAGAAATGGAAACAATCTTCTTGGATAAATACCAAGATTACTATAGAGTCAGGGACATGAAGGAAGAAATTTTTAGGATTCAACAAAAGAGGATGAGAGTGTGGAAGACTATCTTGATCAGTTCCTCTTCCTTCATAAGATGTGTGGCATTGGCCTTGATATAAACCTTATTAAAACTTTATTCTTCAAGGGATTAGATGAAGACACACAAGAAGCCTTCAATCTTCTGGGAAAGGGAGACATGAACAAATTAGAATTTACTAATATTATTATCCTCTGTAGGAACTACTCCCAAACTCGCCCCAATCTTTGAAGACAAAAAGGAAAAATTGCCAATGGTGACATATCCAAACTAAGAGAGGAAATTAAAAATTTGAGAACAAACCTCTTAGTTCAAATTAATACAATTGTGGATAGGGAGAAATCTAGGAACATAGAGCCATTTTTCATCTATTATCCAAGATGTAGGAACAAACATGGGCTTAAGGAATGTCCCTTAGATAAGACAAACATCTGCCTTATCTGTGATCTAAAGCATGCCACATACCAATGTGGATTTTCCCTTGTTGAAAAACCATCTAAAACAAAACACACAAGACGAAGTTGAGTTAAACTATATGGCTTAGAGGCAAGGAGGGAATTTTCAATCAAATCAAAACCAATCCTATGCACCAAAAAAACAATGGGTCCCAAACCAATGGAATGCACCATGGCCATACCCCTAGCCTTGGGATCAACAAGTCCCATAGGAATGGAGTCCTTAGTGGAATGCACCACCAAGTTATTATCAACAATCCTGGACTCCAAACCCAAACATTCCACTGTTTCAACAGTTTAATCCTCAATTCCAACAATAGTGGAATGTACCTCAAGGAACAGGAAGTAATATTATAACTAAAGAATACCCAAAGGTCAAAATATGTGTTGACTAGGCCTACAAATGCTACCTCATCCGAAAAACCTACCCATTCAGATCCCACTCAAACTATGGCAAACCCCAAAAATGTGAGGCAGGGTAACCCAACATACACAGTGGAATCAGAAAAAAACCCCACAAGTAAACTATGTGGATTGTAGAAACATCTTGCTGCGTTCAGGGAAGGTTACCTCAAAACCTTCATCTCCTATTATAGAAGAAATCCCTGAAGATAAAGAAAATCCAGAAGAAATGTAACTCATCCTGTTGTTGAAGAAACACCCCAACCAAACATTGATATTCCTTTTCCATCCAGACTCTTAGAGAAACACAACACTATAATTCATGAACAAATAGAGTCGAGCATATTCAGAACTAAATAAATAGAGTATTGGAATCCCTCTATTGCAAGCTCTTAAGGAAATTCCAAAATTGAACAAGACCATCAAAGAGCTTTGTTTTAAGACTCTAGGTAGAAGAAAGAATCAACCTAAAACCATTCATTTTTATGGGAACCAGTCATGTTATATATTTGATTTTTGTCATGTTATATTATATTAAATAGTCTTTTCAAAGACATTTGATAAAAATTGGAACGATACAGAGAAGATTAACATGGCCCATGTGTGAAAATGGAAATCGTAACTTGTGGGAAGGTTTGCTTAGCTTTGTAGTGGCGTACCATAACAACACAATGCAAGACAAAAAAATTTCCTCATTTTGGGTCGAAAGTTTAGGGCATTACAAAAACAAGGCACAAGAATCCAATTTATAGAAAAAAATTGAAGTGGAGGGGCTCTTAGGAACTTGCCATTGTGCATGCTCCATCCCCAAAATAAATCCGATCCCCAAGTATGAAAAGAAGTCCCTTACATAATCACATGGGCTCTCCTTACAAAACCATCACTTCACTTTTAACATGACTTGACTCACACTCTACCCATATCCCAAAGTCTTCACACAAAAATAAATAAATAAAATGAAAAATAAAATAAATGGTGCACATCCACAAAAATTACTTTTCAAGAACCCAAAATTTCAATTTTTCACATCACCATAAATAAACTCAAATCCCAAAAGTCAAAAAGGTAAAAAAGTACTTACAAAATCTCATTTTGAAAAGAGAGAAATATTACAAACAATAAATGATGTACAAAAGTTTCCTCAAGTGGCCAAAGTGTCATAAAAAGGTACACCTACCCTATGGGTAGGTGTATGGGGAGTTTTTGGAGTGTGGGACAAGGTTTACTTGTCTCACACACCTTCCAAATTTTCCCCAAAGGTTAAATTCAAGTTTTTCATAAATGAAAACTTTCCAGCCACAAAACATGCCCAAACATCTCAAAAATAGAAAGGGGATTAATTTAACAACCCAACTTAAAATCTAATTAAATCAAATTATTAAAGATAAAAACTAGTCAATCTAAAGGTTAGAATGAAAGGAAATTAAATTTAAATCAAGGAATAAAATACAACATTACAAAACTAAGGTCACTTTGCACAATTACATCCCCCAACCAATTTTCGAGCCCGAGTGACCCATTGTTGGCCAATGAGCCCCGTGTGAGTTAGTCCCCCTTCATCCTCTTTTTTTTGTTTTATTTTTTTTTTATTTTGTGGTTATAATCTCCCGAACACCTATTCATCATCTACACACTCAACAAACACATCATACCTGCCCAAAATGATATATATAAATCAATTCTAACTATTGCACAAAAAAAACACACACACACACATCAATAATATAAATATATATATATATATATATATATATATATATAATTTCCAAGATCAATTTCTCAATATCAAATAAGGTCACGAAAACGTCCATGATTTTACATTTTCAATAGAACATGAAAACTAATCTTACTTGCATCAATTATCCATTGTTATTTGCTATTCATCATTCAAGCCAATAAAATATGCACACATACCAATTCTAACAATTAAATTTTGTCAATAAGTTTCCATAACATAACAACTACCAATCTAATTCATGTTTGTAATCAAAATTAGAATATATGCAGTTCACAATCATGTAACATTAACCAAGTATATCTATCAAAAAAACACTATATTAATATGTCGTGTTGTATCCATGCTAGGAGGTTCATAAGGTTGACACCCCATGCCAACTCAAATCATACAAGGATCCATACGACGAATCCTATAATATGGAACGAAATATATCTAAATAAAGTGTTTGAGGGAAGTGGACACTACATCCCCTCCCCTTAGAACACGAATTCATCCCGAAGTCACTAAGAGGGTTCCAAAATCCATAAGAATTCAACAACAAAACAAATGACAACCCTATCTCGCATAATCCACGGCTAAAAATTTGACTCAATTACTAACCACGATGTCTTGGAGGAAAGAAACAAGTTAAAATTTAATGACCTAACACAAGATATTTTTATTCAAGCCACCACGATAAGATTTCTTGCGAAAAATAAGAGGATCAATTTAATAATTTATGTGAAGATTGAAAATTTCTTCCTCACTCGTAATTTGATTTTATTTCTTGCTAGGATTCTTAGTGTGTTTAGGTACACTTAAATTATCGAGTTACTTTATTCATGATCAACTTCCTTGTTGTCCTTACCTATAATATGTCTCCTTCATTAGTCCTAATCAGAATTTAACTTGTTATTTGATTTACTAAGTTTCAATTTTTGTACTAGATATCCTTCTTATACATATGCCTAGCTCATTTACTATAGGAGTTTTAACTTGCTTAAATACATCCCAATTAGTATTAGTGTTACAATCCATTTCTTTCCCCACCGTAGACTTATAATTCGATACTATTCACCGATTTCTAACATTTGTGGTTTCAAATCATACACTACATTTTATTCTACGTTTTCGATAAAGTGGTTTTCTTATTTCTCTACCCAATTTTTATCATGTTACATTTTTAAGTTACAAAAATGTGCCACTTGTTCACGATTCAATTATAGTTTCCTTCTTAATTTTTTTAGTATTATCAAGACTCGCTTCATTACTTCTCTTTCTTGTTAAATTATTAAGGGTTACTTAGGTAATTTCCTCATAGCTTGAAAGTTCATATTCTAAATCTCATTCTTAGTCATTATTTTTTTAACTCTTTACTTAACTATGTTGTTGAGGACCTAGAAAAATTAGGACCTAGAAAAATTATACAACTACTTGTTAAGGCTTATTATTATTAGGTTTGTTTGATTTGTTCCCCCTTTCTCTTACATATTACCTTAATAGTTGGTTAAGTTAGAATTTATGTCATTATAGTCCTCTTATTATATTACAACAATTTTGATCCTCACCTTATAATGTACTTACATTTTCTAGAGTTCACTTCCTACTATACTTATTATAATCTCCTAGTTCAACCATTCAATCTCTTCATTTTCAATTTTGTTTAAACCAAATTACTCTCATTTCTTCTTATCCTTGTTCAAATATTCAATTCCTTCCTACTCAGTTTTATTTAACACAAATTAATTCTTAGTCCCTTATATGCTTACCATTTACAAAACACTACTCTATATACTTGTTAATATGTCTTGTCAATTCATTACAATCGTTTACCCTATTATCATTTTCCCATGCTCCAACAAACTTGTTTGATTTGTTTAAAAGGATAAAATTTAGCCCATTTGATTCCACCTTTACTCGATCATTCCCACAATGTTTCCCAAATCATTTATTTTACTCCTAAGATTACAATTTATTGTTAATTCTCGTTTAGTTTTTCTCAATATTTAGTATTTTTAAATGTATAAGACAAAAGAGCCCAATTAGGTTTTCAAACATACACAAAATAAGTCCCAAATTGTGTTCAAATACCATTTCGTAGGTTTCGTACCATCTTTACAAAGATGAAAGGGAGAGGAAATCACATGTAAATTCTTGAGTATCAATACTATATCGCAAGTTATGGCTTAGAACATAACATTGACATGAATAAAAATGGATCATTTCATATTTCGAGAATTCTTAAAGCAACAATTAACAAGACTATACAAAACACACATACACATGAATTGTATGACACTCTGTGGTACTATAATCCTTCAAAAATAAGTTACATATAATAGTGTAATCTATCAGCCAAAATAAAAAGGGCTAAAAATAAGCACAATGCTTCAACCTCCAAGAGGGTTCTACAATCCAAATTTCTATTGTAGTATAGGATTCCGATGTGGGAAACCTCAAATATAATGATCATATGACCCGAATAAGAAACAATTTCCACGTAGATGTCCTCCTCTTGCTAAGATTCTACATGTTGCATCACTAACCCTTACTGGCTCTACACATACATGTGGTTGATCCTGGTTTTCTTAGTGTTGTCGCCTCATGGTGGTACATCTATCCTAGAAAGACCGTAATATATCTACATATGGGGAAGGAGGTTCCTTAGGTATATTTATGCAATTGTCTGACTGCTCCGTGACTCATGAGGAAGGTGCATGGTTTGTTGGTGTCCTTTCTACATAAATTGAGGATGTATGGTGTGATCCGAAGGATTGCATGGTATGTGTGATTTATTCGATTAAATCCTACTTTGTGGCACTACATGTGACTAAGGACTTGTCGAGTTAATGACACTAATGGTTTTTTTCTTAGTTCATCTCTTATCTCTTGCAATATGTGGAGAATCTACATGATCAACTCTTAATCTAGGGTATTAGTAATCCAGTGGTCATATAACAGTCCATGTGTCCACCTAAAAAACATCAGTTGTTCCTTACATGATTCCAATTCATTACATGGATCATAGGACGAATCTTGAATACAAGATAGTTATCACATTTGAAAATGTCAAAAAAATTGAAGATCTTATCCATGAATTGCACGTGTATATGTCAAGCAGTCCAAAAAGATTTCTAGAGTTTCAAAATTTTGCAATTGGAGTGACAGATGGTAAAAACTTCTTAAAGATGTTGATACAAGATGGATTTCCATGTATGATCTTGCACACATAATTTTTGATGAATATTCATCATTAGTTGGTTTCATATTTAAGTATCGTATATATGTTGAGAAGGAAAAAGATCTGATTTACCACTTAATAGATTTGGAAACATTGTTTACACTTTGTAGGATTCTACCCATGTTGAATGAAATCAATTCCTTAACAAAACATGCTCAAGAAAGATCCATCTATATAGTCGACTTCATTAGATTGAGAAAATAGGTATGTCAAACACTAGATTTGTTATACAACTCGATGAATGTTTTCAAGGACATGTATTCAGTAGTTTGCAAACTTTAACAAATTTAAAGGATCCTAAAAGCTATTTTAGATTCAATATAAGTGGTAATATTTTATATCCTTGTAAATGGGAATGAGATTCAAATGCACACTTTCCAAAAAAGAGTGGATATTGTTAGATCAAACATTGAAGTACCTATAACACGTAATTTATACAAAGGTATTATATCTCAAACAAGAATAAAATTACAGAAATTTCATAATGCTTATCTAGTGATATCAGAGAACGATTTAAAAGGGATGAGATTCTTGAGGCCATGGTAGTGGTCAATCCTATATTTTGGAATCCTACAGCAAGTAAGAAATCTATAAGTGATTCATATAAAAGACACATGGGTACTCTCATTAAGAATTTTGGAAAATTAGTAGAATGTAATGGAGTTCAAATTAATGTTCTTCTTCAAAAGGAATTAATTTCATGTTAATCAACTCATTTCGACATCACAATGGTCAAACAATATGACTTATTAAGTGAACCAACATATAATGGTGCAATTACACAGCTATGGAAAAATTTGTATCCTAGTAGCATCCTACATGAAAGCATTAGTGAATATTTTCAATTGTATGAATTGTGTCAAATAATGATATTGGGATCAGTTGAATATGAAATGGTTTTCAGCCCATTAACATTTGTTAAATAAAAATATTGAAATAGACTAGATAAAAATATTGAGACTTTTTTGATATTGTATGTTTCACGATATGATGTGGACACATTTCCTTATGAAAGAGTAATGGAAGTATGGAATTATCTTGTAGAAAGGAGAGGGATCTATAATTATGATACTAGTGCTAACAACAAAAAGAATACATGTTATCCCAAATTTACCCCTTGGGTTAATTTGGATAACCCATTTAAAATGGACTTAGCCCTTTATAAAGGCCTTAAATGAGTGTCAAATGTCTAACCACCAATCAATTTAAAAACATCACCAACTCCTCAACCATTTAAACATTTAAAAATTTCGTGAAAGAGAGGGGCCACTTGGCAAAGATTTCGACAAATTATGAGAGTAACGAGCCCCAATGGACTCAAGCTCACGTAATAAACTACGTTGGATAGAAATTTGGCTCCGGATGGGTCACCTGTGGTTTGACAGACACACGGTGGGATTTAAGGTGGCCATGCGAAAAAAATATAAATGGCTGATATGGAGGCACATGTTGCCATTTTGATGGTATTGGTTTGATTACACTATTACGCCTTATCCCAAAAAGAGCTCGATCGATATGGATTTAGATGATTATGAGCTCGTCGTTTCTCTCGTGAATAAAGATCTTTGAAGTATGACTAGATAGATCTCATTGTATTCTCTCTCTCTCTCTCTCTCTCTCTCTCTCTCTCTCTCTCTCTCTCTCTCTCTCTCTCTCTCTCTCTCTCTTTCCTTGAGTGAATAGTATTTGGATATTCATTAATAACTTGTAGTTATTTCCTTATGAGACTTTCATTGATATGTAGAAAGGGTATTCACAACCCAAAAATGAGCTTGCTGAGTTAGATTATTTTAGCTCATGTGAGTAGGCTATTATCTTCTCTTAACATATGTGTTTCACCAGTTTTGGATGTGGCTTGTCATGATTTTAACCCTTCTTGATGTTGCAAGCTCTCTGTGAAGAAGACATGATGCACTTTAAAAAATTAAATGACAATACATTTGGGGTGCATATTGATAAATTAATCAAGCCTTTTTGCAAGGGTTGTTCCATATCAGAAGGATATCTCATCCAATGGTTTGCTAACTACGGTTGGCCCATCACGATGGTTCTCGTTATGGAAGTAAGGCTAAAAGAAATTCCAGAAGAGTTTAGGTAAAAATGTGGAGTGCATTTGAAGATCCATTTCCTCAACTAGTATACCAAAATTAATTTGAATCCTCCATATGTAGTAGTAATGAAAACTTGATAAAAATACCTTACAATGCCTGTAAATGCCAAAAGGTAAATACTACTCCATCTAGTACACCAAAGGCAAGGGAAAATGAGAAAAATATGAGAATTTTTTTTTTGAAGTTGAGAAAAACCTTACTTGCAAGGAAGGATGTCTCTCTAATCTATCTCTCATATATTTCAAACTCGTTGGAATTTACCTCTAGGGATGAATGAAACTACCATAAAAACTTTGTAGTTAATACATGACCACAAATGCTAGCTTGTTGTGATGAAGGTCATCTTCCGAGCATACTATAGATAAATTGAAGTTATGTGGAAGGGATGTATGTTAGAATTCATGGTACATATGTCATGGAATCCCAAAAACACCTATTATGGATACAAAAATCTTGGATTAATGGTGAGAGGAGGGAAATAAATGGAAATATAGGAAAATAAAAACAAATTCCAAGCAAAGTGTCGAAACTATTGCATTGATATTTAAAATGGTGGAGAGGAATTTTGATATATCACCACACATGTCTCATTTAGTATGTAAAGATGGTACTAAAGTAACAATGATATTTTTTCCTGCATGTTATAGTTATGCTTACATCCTACAAAAGTGTAACGAGGGCCTTTCACTGTTGAACCTTCCTCCAATGTCATAGTAAAATTTTAGAAAAATATGGCAAGAACATTTCTCCCATGTTTCTATCAACTAGAAAAACTTCTTCGCCAAACGTGATGAGTGCATAGAGCTTAAGAACAACCATGCAACCACCTCATATCACAAACAATGGCACAAATAGATTAGCGCTAGAAATGGCACAATGATTACATTCAAATTTGTCATTCAAATTACTATGCACATAGATCACAATCAAAGTAGCATACTAATAGATACTTGAACATTGTGCATGAAAAGATGGACAAGATGAAAACCGATGTACCAAGGATGGGCATAAAAGAAAAATCAATAAGCAATGCTATTAACCTCCCGTCACCTTGACTGGTATGTTGACACATGGGCACAAAACCGGGGGTTTTGGGCACTATGGTCTCCCTTTTGTTAAACAAGGAGCAAACTTCACAATAACATCATTGACACTATGTATTAGGAAGCTATAAGAACCACTTATAGATCAGTATGGTGATTTGTTATATAGTAGTGGGACGTCAAAACACCCATTACATGATGCATTGTTGCAAAATGATGTATATGACAAGTGCAAGGAATATAAGTAAAAAAATGAGCAGGCTCATACAACTAATATTGTAAGCAGATGTTCAAGTTCATTTATAAAACAACCACCAATTATTTACTTGCAACTAGATAATGCTTTGCAAGTGACAAAAAAATTGTGCATTGTTTACGTTTGCAGATCCATGCCAACATCCGAAGGGTTTTCAACATAGTGTACTTGATTTTCCTTCCAGTGGGTCACACACATGAATACATAGATGGGACATTCGGGCGATAATCAACAACATTGTGAAAATTGGAAGCATTCTCTTTGCCATAAATAATGGACACTTATAGAACATTCCAAGAGCAATCCAACATATTCGCTCCGTACCTTATCGAGGAAGTATATGACTTTAAGGCCTTTTTGGAACCATGCTCGTTAGATGGAAACCATAAGATCGTGGGTATCAACAAACCAAATATGTTTAAATTCCATGTTATCAACAACATTCCCATCATGGAGTACAAAGCATCAATCATGGATGCCTTATGGTTGCAACCAATTGAGATATGGAAAATAGTGGATGGGAAACCTTTCTTTCCTAAAGGGGATCCTCCATTGGCACCCTTCAAAGAACTAAAAGAGATGGAAGACATGTAGAGAGGCATTCATGCATACATCACACACTGGGAAAAGAGTTCAATAGATTGTGGAGAAGCATTTTGGGTTCCAAAGATTACATAGTGGAAAAATGTTCTATGTTCCGTAGATAATCCCTTTTTCAATTGTATCATGATGAGGAGAGATTTTTTTGGCCAAAAATAATTCAGGATAGTGAAATGTATGATCAGATACTGAGTGCACCATGTCTTGACATGGATAATTACTAAAGTAAAATTTTTCTTTCAAATAAGAATATATATGTTGGGCCTATTTGTGATAAACCTCGAGATGAATTCGACCCAAAGAGTGGATGTGAATGATGATAGATGATACTATTAATACCAAATGATGTGAATGGGAAAGGTATAAGGAATTATAATATAGAATGTTCACAAAAAGGCTCAAAAGATAAGGGTACGCTAGTGGGAACCCACAAGAAAAGAAAATACATAAAAAGAAAGGTACCAGGAATTCTTAAAGAAAAAGTAATGGTGGCAAAAATCAAGGGACACATTAGATATTGATATAAACAATGTCATCTCGGGAATGCGGACCAAGCACAACATGGAAAGTAGATAAAATTAAAATACCGAATTGGGGACATGATGCTATCCAAAATACCTTGCAAAAATTCAAGAACAATAATTAATGCATTGTAATTAAAATTTTCTGGACTAGATACCCTTGAGAGGGATCAATCCTTATGTAATTTTCAATATAATTATCCCAAAGGAATTGATTTCAATGGAAATAAATTTTCAAATCATTTTTTTCAAAACAACATGTTTAACATAATTCTTAACTCTTTGTTGTTCTTTATGATTTATAGAATGGAAAAGCATAAAATTAGTTCACATTATCTGGATTTTCTTCTATTTTGAAATGCCTAGTGACCACTAAATTTCGTTACAATGATTTCTATTTTACAAATTGATCAAATAAATGTTAAAAATATGTATCCTAGTGGGCTGCTAGGCTTATGTGTCTTAAAGAACCGTGAGGCTTATATAACTTGGTGACCGCTAGGTTTATGTAACTTAGTGGCTGCTAGGCTTATGTAACTTAGTGATTGCTAGTCTTATGTAACTTAGTGGCCTCTAGTATTATGTAACTTAGAGTCCGCTAAGCTTTTATATCTTGTGGCCATTAGGTGATGTAACTTTGTGGCAGCTAGGCTTATGTAACTTAGCGGTCACTAGGCTTATGTAGCTTAGCGGTGGGTAGGCTTATGTAACTTTCTACCTCTAGGATGGTGTAACTTTACATACGCTAAGATTATTTCACCTAGCGGAAGCTATTCTTATGTAAGTTAGCGGTCGCTAGGATTATGTGGGGAATCTAAAAATAACAAAATAGTAATCCTAAAATAGTGAAATTGAAATCCAAAAATCGAAATTTAGAAATTGGATTCCAATAGTGGCGAAATTGGAATCCAATAATAACAATATTGGAATCCAATATTAGCGAAATTGGAATCCAATAATAGCGATATTGGAATCCAATAATAGTGAAATTGGAATCCAATAATAACGAAATTGGAACTAGAATAAGTCCAATAATGACAATATTGGAATCTAATATTGCTACTAATGGAATCCAATAATAGTAATAATAAAATCTAGTATAAACAAAAATGGAATTCAATGCACATAAAAACGGAGATAGATTTCTTCCAAAACTTGTAATATTGGAGTCCAAATTCACTGGAATATCTCCAGATTTAGTGAAATAAGTGTTTTTAGCTTATATTTCTTTGTTTAGATCTAGTTACAAAATCAATGAAAAGGGAAAGGAAAAATAACTTAAATTAGATCCCATTATGAATTTTATGTATTGTATCTTAGGCAAATGAGACCCACTTTTCTATAAGGTCTTCCCAAATATGGGATTAGTTTCTATATTTTTTTTCTTTGTCATTTATCTTGTTTAGGCTTACATCAATTTTAATTATATGCATTTCATCTATAAACCATAAATTACCAAAAGCAAGCTTAGCTCTAGAATTATTTCATAATGTTAGTATATTAGAACCACTCCATCTTGGATCGTAGTTTGCATCAAGGTTTGACCAACTATTTAATCTTAGGACAACTTTATTATAATTTTATACCTTGTAGTCCTTATCTCATTCATCATTTATGTTGTCAAAAGAGCATTTAGAGTAGAAAACTTTCATTTTGTGTGTTATATGGTTAGATATGAAAAATCTAATTATACATAAATAATTATAGTGTTTATCTCTTGTCATTCATATCTTTTAAACAATTACGAATATTCCCATTTGCAATTGTAGATTTAAAGTATTCACTAGCCATTCCATTGTTTTAAAACCTTCCAAAGAAACAAAAGTATAGTTCCATTTGCATGTTATCAAATAAAGTAGTGAAAAATATTTTGATTTTCCGATTCACATTACATGAAATTAAGTAACTAACATTTAGGAAATTCTTTTCCAAAAAGTAAGTCATTTCTAATTAATAATTTGATTTCAACTCACTTAAGAACCACCAAACTAAATATGAAATCAAATACGAACAAAAATCCCAAAACTCAACTTCCACACAACAAAACATACTACTTTTTATTCCAAAAAAATAGAATACATCCCAAAAACAACCTACAACATCCCCAAAATGTAATTACACCATTTCAATATTAAAAACATTCTAAAACCACAAAAGAACATTTGTTGATCCGTAGGATACCAAGTTGTCATTTCACGGAGTATTTTAACAAAATATCACATATGGATCTTTTTAAGCTATAAAATACCAACACATATTATGTCATAGCCACCACTTATCATTATAGATATACCATCTACACATCCCCAATTCAATATTTTTGTGTTACACTACCAATCATAGCTAACACCACATAGTGGTCACTCCTCCAAAGATGAATGAATTTGGGTAGCAGATCTTCCCATGTATAGTTGGATGTTTCCCTTGTGTTCCTTATCCTCTTGAGCTAGAAAACATTTAATACGATATTCGATACAAGATAAGAAAAGTAGTATTGATCTCTACACCTTCTCCCACACTCATCATTATTGGCGGTGAGGCTCTTCAAGACAACCATCCCATCTTCCTTCTCATGAGACAACTAATTCTTCTAGATATTTGAGTATCTTCTCTTATTTTATCTCTTCCGTCATCATTCCTCACATGATTTTTTCAAATCAAGGCCAACCATGGTCTAAAACCATTTCATCTATGTGTCCTACCCTATATCCCCCATTCACTAACCATGACCTAAACCAAGAGCTTCGTAACACTATTATCCTTTACCATACCGTCCATTGTGAACATGTATATAGGAGTTTTGATTCCCTTGATGAATAGGTCTTACTCTCTCGAGAACATTGGTAAAGAATCTTCCTTCCTCCTCTCCTAGATCTTTAACCTCCCATATCCTCTCGATTCATATTATCTTCACACCATATGTGACATTCCAATACCATCATTCCCATATCCCTACATTGATTGTCTTTTCGTAACCCACGAGGAGTAAAGTATGCCTCGTACGCTTTTGACATGTAAAAACCTAGTGATACCAACATGAAGGGATATTTTCTTATCGTATCCATTTCACATTCTCCCTCACTCATTATTTTTTTGGTGTTTATGCACCTCCAAATATATAAGGATAGGAATTTAAAAATCCTATCTTAGGTTTTGAGGATTATTACGCACACACGCAGTCCCAATAGTCACCTTATATTTTTGGATGGGAAGATAACTATTTTGAGAGTGCACAACCACCATGCAACTCTTTTATCTATATTCCAACCCTCTCATACAATATTCATCTAGAGGATATTGATCAACTGTTGACCTACCAAATCTATTTGAATGACCCCTTCAACTCTAATGATGTGACCTTTCTTTGGAGGATTTTTCTCTACCCAAGATTCATGATTAAACCTCATATCATCATGAGTCTCGATACTCTACCATTGAGCTATATTCTCAATTAAAAACTTGTTGTATTGTTTAATCAAGGTAGTGACCAACTACATGTCATAGATGATTCACTAGACATGTTGTAAGTGTGTATCATTTCTCTCTTGGAGAGTAACATTGCATCCCCAAAACTTGGACCTAAATATACATATAGTGGGGGAACGGGAGGATAAGGGGTGGGATGTAACCACCGAGAAATTCATCAAAGAGATATCACCCTCCCTTACGCAGTCCAATGTCAATCTAAATTCCAAACAGGACCAACATGTTTTGTCAAGTGGCCTCGTCTCCACCCTATTTGTACATATCTAGGAATAAGAGAATTCCATACCCTCTCAAAACACAAAGAAGGTCATCCAAGACATAAAAACATGATCAATAACCTAGATTACATTAAAAAATACAATTTCCATTATAACAAAACCCACACACTAGTTACACAAAACAACCAAACCCAAGGGACATCCTCACATGTGATGGAATTCTAGGTATGGGAGGGATTTCATATGAACCTTCCTGAAATGCATGAATGATGATAATATTTCCTCTTACTTCGTACCACTTAACATGGAGTCTCATAGACATTATTTCTCATAACTCAAGTTTGAACCAATGGGACATTTAGACACTTATGTCTAGCCTACACTATCTTATGCGTAGCTTAATATAGTTTATGCCCAGTGTACACTATCTTATACCCAACATTCATTGGATTGTATCTATCCTATAAATTCTTATGCCCAACCTTCATAGGCTTATGTTCATCCTACACCATCTTATGTTCAACCTACTCATTCATATGTCCATCCCACTCAATAGTTCACTTGATCCTTTTATATAACACTTGTGTCATCTTACATGTATATGTACTCAAATTCCACACATCTCAATGATTTCTTCCCTATCATGCACAAAACATTCTTAATCATACTTTCACTTCAGGTGACCCTTTAACCAGTGGTTATTCATCCTCACCACCCTTTTCAACGCCTACAAGAATATCTACTAATGAATTTGGTGCATTGGGAAAGTATGCGAGATGTAGACACTAAATCACACACTTTGGGTATATTTCTAGTCCTGACCACATACTACTATTCATATGATTCATAAGTGAGAAAATTACTAATTGATCATTGTCTTTGGCCTATTCGCTTCCTTTTTGTTTTCCTTCTTGGTATTACACAACTTATTTCTTAGTCTGTCTTTTGATACTTTGACATTTCTGACTCTAGACACAAAGGCCCAACTAGGATGCCATCTCCCACCCGCCCCTATCCCCTTTGTGCACCCCGAACTTTTTTATATTGCTTGCATATTTTGGGTATTTTATAATCGTGTGGGCATATTACTTCTTACTAGTCAGCCTTTTAGTGGTTAATTACGAAATTCAACCAAGGGAATCATATAAATACAAATCTATGTGATCATAATAAGGGACCAAACACTAAGCATCTACTATCATCACCTAAGGTTGCATCCAAGAGCATTACAAGAGCATGAAAACATCCATCTATCTACCATTCAAGGGATAAGGGACTGCATTCTTCTGCATACACTTCATAGGAGGGGAAGTTCATTTTTCCATGCACACATCTATCTACATCTTATACATCTAGTTATTTCTCATTATCAAGTGCAACTTGCACAAGAGCCACCTAGGGCATGATTCCACACACACACAGAGAACTATATGGAGTCTGAAATGTAGTCCATCACCCAAATTGTAAGGTCACTCAGTCGGGTGACCAATGGGGTTAGTCGACTCCCCATTTATATATTTTTCTTTTTAGGATTTGATGTGTTTTGGGGTTTTATAGGTGCTCTTTCTATTTGTAGGTTTCATGAAAATTCGGCAATCAAGCAATGAAGTACAGACGACTAAAGGTGACATCCAACAAACATCTCACGACTCTACGAAATTGGTTTTCGAGGTTACGAGCAATCACCAAAGTTGCTCAGAGAAGGTCTCGACGTCCCAGAACCCCTGACCCTGTCTAGGTGCCCTAGTCCCGACATTCCCGACATATCTCGTATTTTTGGGTCTCGATTGCGACATCCTATTTTCTTGTTTCACTAGTTTTCCAACTCGGCACAGCTTCATATTTATTGTGAATCAACTAAGTATATAACCCCCTCTCTAAAGAACTAGGGTTTCATTTTTTCTAGCTTACTTACTTGGGTCAAATATGTATTTTATTGTATATCTATATAAACATTGTAACTTAATTAAGATTTTAGTATTTCTATTTCTATATTTGCTTAATCATTTGTTGAACCCCACTCATGATTGGTCATTTAGATCCTTCTTTAGTACATCATATTTTCTATCATAGCTCCTAAGGTTCATCAAATCTTTTTTTGAATTACTTAAAATGCATTCACCTTGCAAAGAGGTTCTTCAAAAATCCCTAGACACCATGTATCTTCCTAAAGATATGCCACCCGCTCAAGTCAGTGCTATCTTCGATCGTCTTTTTAATGACTCTCTTGGTTCTAATTCCAATCAATCTATTTGCACATCCATTCAAGATCTTCATTCTTTATTTCAAGATAAATTTCAAGCTATATAATCCATGATTATATCTCTTAAATCTGAAATCCAACATCTTAAGGATGCTTCTCATGCTCATGTTTGTTCTCCTTCTACATCTCATCTTCATTCTATGTCTTCTACATGTGCTCATATTAGTGAACCTCAAATCTTGCCACTCCCCGCACCTCTCAAGTTTGCACTCAAAGCTAAGCAACAAGACATTCTCCCACACTCATAACTCATCAATTATTTAGATTTCCAACTACTCATTGCTATCCTCCTTATTAAATTTCAAAATATCAAGGTCTTCCATATTGCAATTATCATCAATCAATGGACATAATGACAATTATTGCTATGATTTACAATAAAGAATTAAGCATCTTGAGCATCAAGGTTTTATCTCATTCACTGCACAACGTTCTATTACATGGTCCTCTCCACTTGTTATATCTCAATGAGTTCCTAAATCTGATTCATTTATGTCTAATGGGCATCATGTCATCACTTTTAATGTTTTTCTTCCATTTACTCAAGCACTACCTATGTAATCCACTCAAACTAAGCAACCGCCTCTCAAAATTAGTCTCACTCCACCTCCTCTCAAGTCATCTACAACGCTATCAAGTCAACCTAAGCAACCTCCTCTAAAAATCAGTTCAACACCTCCTCCTACTGAGTCTGCTACAATGTTACCCAATAATCCACCACTTCAACAACCAATCATTTTTGTCAAAGAAACTATTCCTTATTTTGATCCTCAAGACCCATTTCAAACTCCACCACCATGCAATGGTCCTACTATTGCTTCTACCTACCATTGTGTTGGCCCTCTCTCTTATCATGATACAAATGATGCTCTCTCACAATGACATGGTACCTCTCACATCCTCACATATATTTCCATCATTGAAACACTTGGGGGGCATCAATCCTATTCTCCCCCTTGCATTTTTATTGCACTTGATACTTCATGCTTAGTGAATAATCTCCTCTAAGCATTATTACAAACCTATTGATACACTTTCGTATCGTCATTACCCAATGGCACACTCTTATGCTATGGTTCACACTTAGTTGTTGAGGGCTCACTACATTCATGAACCTCACATCATCACACAACACATTTCACACTGTGCATTCACGAAACATATTTCTAGTGTACTTTCATCATGAAACACTACCCTATGATGCAATCTAGTTCCAAAGTGCATACTCGACTGTTGAGGGTCTAAATATAAAATGAACCTCATCAAAATCACTCACTCTCTATGATTTACACTTTGTTGATCATATCTTTCTAGCGCACAATTCAAACCATTTCCCGATGATGCACTCTTGTTCTATGGTTCATTCTTGACTGCTAAGGGGGAATTTATAAATGAACCTCATCTCATGCATACTCATTCACATTCATTGGGAGGAACACGGATCCTATCATTCATACATTTACATTTCATTCCATCTCACACATACACAACATATTGCATATCTTGGTTGCACATTGTTCTTTCTTACTTATACTCACATGTTACATCTTGCTTACTATGTTAGCTAGATATATTGTATGTCATTATCTTTTCTATATACACATGCGTGTTCACTTTCCTTCTATTTGTGATCGTAGAATTCACACATCATTTTACATGCAAAGCATGGATGCTCAAGCACTGTACCTCTTACTAGTCCCACAACATGCTCCAGGGGGAATCCAATTTCGTACACATCACAACATTTTTCTTGTAGGAACTCTTCGCTACCATGGTTTTTCGATATAATCTGTCATTTTCTTACTAATTTTTTTCATTGTTTTCCATTTTTTGCGGGCTTTACCCTCTTTCTTGTGTGCACACTTTATGCTTTTGGCCACTTTGGCCATCAATTGTCTTGCGACATCATGAATGATGTCCCATGTGTTGCGACCCACTTTTCGTGACCTACACTATCTTTTCGTGACTTACATATTACATATTGTCTTCTTTGCTTGTTAGCTTACATATTATCTTCTATACGTGTGTTTATCTTGTTTGCACTAACACTTGTTTTCCTACCACTTTATTTACATGTTCCTTGGTTTCTACCAAGCCCACTCCCTCCCCCCGTAGGGCTTCAATTTTAAGCACAATCGATCCTCCTTTGGGTCATATTATCCTTACGATGTATCATGCACCGCAAATAAGGGGGCATCATCGAGTGAATCAGCTATCCCATACAATAGTTCCACAAGTCACGACAACACATAGCCAAGATGAGTACAACACAATCTTGATCCACAACAATGACCCATAAATCGACTTGGGTTCTCTCGCACAACACAAACACCAAAGTGCCCAGGACATAGACGATGAGTGCCTCCGCGCCCCGACCCTTCTTGGGATCCTATGAATAGAGGTAGTTGCACAATTTTTATCAGTTTGGCATAGTTCACGATAGTTTACACAACGAATTTTATAGGACAGACACAATCCTTCAACACTCAACATGTATGCATTTTACCTTCTTTTCTATTTTCACATTGGATCAAACTGGATCGAAATGGATTAGATTTACACACACCATCTATAGTGGTGTTTATACTTCAGAAGTAGTCAAAGGTTGGAGAATAACACTAGACCTTTCTCCCTACACTTCTTCCGCACTTGGCGCAACTTGAGTGAAATCATAAAAAAATTGCACTTCGCGCAAGTGGCATGAGATCGCTCAAAAACTTGTTATTCTAAAACATCTTCAGGATCCTTTCTATCTCTTTCACTCATCATAGATCAGGTGCACATGTTCCTTTTCACATTTTTACATACTTCTTACACACTTTTTACGCATTTTGATCAAATTTTTCATACACAAAACTTTGACTACTCTTTTGCTCCTCTTTTGCAGAGTCTGTCCTTATAGGAAGAAGAAAGTCACATCATCAAGCATCAAGCGACATTGACATCGACAACAAGTACAACATGACATCTACACATACGCTTTCACCCCTAAGATCATTTATTTTCACTTCCTCTTCTTTAACATTCATGCTTCATATTTTTATCACTCCACGTTTTTTCTTGTCTCCTCAAAGATGCTTTTCACCATCAATTTACACGGTTATCATGTACGCATATCTTATCTAATTTATGTTGTTGAGCATTCACTCAACAACATAAAGTGGGGGAAAATGTAGACACTAAATAACGCACTTTGGGTATATTTCTATTCTTGACCACATACTACTATTCATAAGATTCCTAAGCGAGAAAAGTACTAATTGATCATTGTCTTTGGCCTCTTTAATTACTTTTTGTTTTCCTTCTTAGTCTTACACACCTTCTTGCCTAGTCTATCTTTTGATACTTCTAAATTTCTAACTCTGGACACTAGCGCCTGTGCACCCCCTTCCCCTCAGTGCGCCCCAACCTCTTTTTTATTTTGCTCGCATCTTTTCTAGTCATTTGGGCATCTTACTTCTTACTACTCATCCTTTTAGGGGTTAATTACAAAATTCAACCAATTGAATTATATAAATACAAATCTATGTGATCATAATAAGGGACCAAACACTAAACATCTACTATCCTCACCTAAGGTTGCATCCAAGAGTATTACAAGAGTATCAAGGAATCCATCTAGCTACCATTCAAAGGACAATGGACCGCATTCTTTTGTATATGTTTTTAGGAGGGGAAGTTCATTTTATCATGCACACATCTATATAAATATTGTACATCTAGATATTTCTCGCTATCAGTGTGTAACTTACACAAGAGCCACTTAGGGAAAAATTCTACACACACACAAAACTACATGGAGTTTGAAATGTAGTGCAACACCCAGATTGTAAATTTACTTAGTTAGGTGACCGTTGAGGTCATTTCGACTCCCCATTTACATCTTTTTATTTTTAGAATTTGATGTCTTTTGGGGTTTTTGCAGTGCTCTTTCTAAATAAGTGACTAAAGGCGACATCCAACGAACATCTCATAACCTTATGAAATTGGTTTTCTGAGGTTTGAGCAAGATCACCGGTGCCCAAAGAAGGTCCCCGATACCCTAGGCACCCTGCACCCTATCCAGCGCTATAGTCCCGACATTCCTAAAATATTTGCATTTTTTGGGTTTGATTGCGATATCTTGTTTTCATGTTTCACCAATTTTCCAGCTCAAAGACAACTTCGTATTTATTGCGAATCAACTAAGTATCTTACCTATCTCTTACAACTAGGGTTTCATATTTTCTAGCTTACTTGCTTGGATCAAATCTATATTTTATGCATATCTATATCAATGATGTAACTTAATTAATATTTCAGCATTTATATTTCTATATTTTCTTAATCGGTGAAGAACTTAAAATAACCTCTACATTTCAATATTTTTATGGCATTCATCCCTTGTACCCTCCTTGAACTACCAAAATACAAGAGCAAAGGAGACCCCAATCCACACATAAAGGCATATGCTATTGCGATTCATGAATTACTCCCATGGCATGGGGTAGTCGCCAAGTTATTTCCCAAGACCCCTTAGGACATAGTACTTTATTGGTATTACCTCATACCCGAGGACTCCATCCATTAAT
This sequence comes from Taxus wallichiana var. yunnanensis, assembly GCA_018340775.1. Taxonomy (NCBI): domain Eukaryota; kingdom Viridiplantae; phylum Streptophyta; class Pinopsida; order Cupressales; family Taxaceae; genus Taxus; species Taxus wallichiana. The sequence goes on along the minus strand of CM031244.1, from coordinate 86,703,570 downwards.
TTTATCAACTCATAACAAAATTAATTATGGTTTTGATATGAACAAGCTTGTGAAGACTAACATTAGAGAATTTCTTCGCATCAAGAAAGAACCCAATGAATATACCACTCATTTCATCACAAGGTGGAACAAAGTACTATATTCCTCTTTCAAAGTTGCTCCAAACATAGACCAACAAGAACTATGTGACCTCTCTCTTCACAACCTTATCAAGGAAACCAAGGAAGACGTGTAATACTTTATGTATAAGTCTTTAGAGAGTGCATTAAGGATCAACCAAACATAAATAGATAGTTGTAGGACCTATGACATGAATGGAAAACTTTTTTCCTATCCATAACTTTGGAGGGTGCCAAAAATAATAACTCACAATCTCTCCAATATGCCAAAGGTCTAAAAATACTTAATCAAAACCACAACGATATTATATATGGCATTACCGATCAACCAAAGAAGACCAAATTTCCCAAAAACATCGTTAGTTAGCCCAAATACAACAATGGGAATGTCCTTGTTAACAATAACTATCCCATATTGTGAATGTGTTCAACTTTAACCAAACTCCAAACCAAAGCCAACAATAAAAAAACTAGAATAGGAACAATGATGGCTCGTATTAGAATAACAACTTTGGCCCCAATTGTGGTTCCCATATTGCTACAATAACTTTAATAGTTCTCTAATCAACATAACCAATGTCCAAAGGATTTTGATCCCAACCTATTCTATCTTCTCCACAAGGTAAGGAGCCATGATGCGTGCACTTGTAGAAAATACAATAAACTTATCCAACACTTACCTAAAAAAATCTGGGCATTTAACAAATAGTTCCTAGGGACGAGAAAACCTTAATGACTAGCAAGTGTCTCATTTAGGTCATATGGCACCCCAAAATTCCCATTTGGGTATCTACCGTAACCCATTCCCTAACCACAAATAAAATGCCACCCATGGTACACAATCAAATAATAGGAAACAATAGTAGAAACCAAAACAACAAAAATCACTCCAATTGGGATTCACGATGTTGAAGCTTCAACTTCCAATGCAACTAATCTTGATGTAGCCCCATGTCCGGTATTACAAGGCTAAACACACATGCTTGGTGTCATTGAAATAGAAACTAATGAAGAGGCGAATTCAATTACCGATAGAAAGGAATACCAATATTCTAATGCTCCTTTACAAGGCCCTTTAGAATCCAAACAATGGAATCCACATATAATTGGGAAAATATGACATAATCACCAACCTTGCCAAGACATTTTCAAATATCTCATTCTTATACCTCTTAAATAAATCCCCATCACATTGACTCACTTTACTAGATGTCGTGGGAGTTGTACACTTGACTAATGTCACACCTCCACTAGAGGAACAAGTTAATCATATATGCATGGACATGCTCCCACCGGGCACAACCATGAGGGATGCAGTTATTTCTTTGACTTGTACCAACTTCCCATAGACACAAAAGTCCTTAGAAGAGGAGATCTCAATATTCACCTATAAAATTGAGTATATGAAAACTTGGTAAAGTGATCTATGTTAGATGATGGGAAAGAGGTTAATATTGTCCCCTTCTCCTTCTTATAGAATCTTGGATATGGTGAAACCGATTTCTCTTCGACCTGAATAGCTTGACACATATATGAAAACCTTAGAGTCACATTGATCAATGCCATCATTTTGTCCATTACCCTTGGTCCCAAAATAATTCTTACAGAGTTTTATGTCATCGATCACAAAACTAATTACAACATGATCTTAGGACAACCCTAGATTCATCAAATGAAAATCCTTCCTTCCACATTCTTCCAAGAAATAATTTTCCTACACTTAGGGGAAAATGTTTATTATTAAGAGGGATCTAAGCCCTTTCAATATTGTCTAATCCAACATTATGAAACTACAAAAGAATCACATCCACCATTAAATTCCCACCAATGACCTATGAATACCCACAATCTTAGAAAAGGGAAGAAATATGATTAATAAGGCCAATATCAAACTCAATCCCACTCTTCTTTCTCTCGACCCTCCCTACAAGAAACACTCATAATGGAAGATCATGAGGCAAGAAAAGGAACTATCCCACCATATGATAGGCCTTAACCTCATATTGATATAGCCTCCTTAAAGACCACTAAATATATCGTTGAAATCCTAGAAAATGATTCACCACTCATACTTCCATTCAACCCAAAAGGACCTTCCATGTACTATTCCTACCTCCTCGAGAGCGGAAAAGACCAATCTTCCCTATCTTTGTCGGTGATGTGAATATGGTTAAATTTTTTTGAAAATCGGGTACCTTCATCCATCCTATCATATGTTCATCTTCCCTAATGTGACTTGTGCACCCTTTACTACAATAGGGTAAAGTATTCTACTAGAGTAGGGGCATGTGTGGTATTAATCTCTCTTGGGAGAAGGATCTTACCATTTGGTTTCCTCTTAGACTTTGAGTGTACAAATAACATAGTCGAGTAAGAAGCCTTATTAACAAGCCTCCTCTTATCTCAAAGACCCGAATATGTAAAATTTAAATCTTCGATGACTCACAACACATCACCAACAAAGTAGTTGACGTCTATCAAACCAAGGTTAAGCACATAACTATACAAGAATGTTTCCCAAAGGTTAGTTTAGGAATTTGAATTAATTTCCATTGATTATGTTCTTAAATGACAAAATTAATTGGCATACACCATTACTAGTGCATTCACATGTTATTGTTCCTTTTGTAGGATTCTGAGGGTGACTTCATAGTATATGTGAGAGGAATACCCCATGTTAAGAAAGGATTCCAACTTTAGAAAGGTATTTTCAAAATTGATGACCTAAAATTAATAAATCTTGATGTAACCAATAATCATATCCATTCCAAAATACCTACATGCTTATGAGCACCTTCCCCATTTACACCAAAAGAGGGGATTTTCTACGATGATTCACCCTTCCTCACCTTTTGGAAATGAGTATTGTGAATCTTACCTTTGCAAGGTTGAAGACTATGAATCTTCCACTTTGAAGAACTTGATGTTTATGAAGTCAAAGATGAGACTCTAGACCTCCCCTTGCATCACATGAATTTGAAGAGTGATTCAAGGGGATCCTTATTTAAATATTCCAAAAATAGTACTTTCAAAGGTTTAGGACTTTAGTTGGACCATTAACACATGTTTTTATGTCATTTCCCTTTGTTTCGCACCTCAAACTATTCTAAATAGCTTTTCCCACCAAAAGTAGGAATTTAAAAATTATAATTCTTGATAAAGGTTTAGGTGCTTTCTTGGGGCCTAAATCTCATTTTTGACCATGTCCATTCAAATGAGACATAAAGCTACCGAGTATAATGTTTTTATGTGTGATCATCGTATGTTTCCTATCCACATGTGCTAGCAAGCCAAGCTCCACCTTCACCACCTTAGGTTAATGAAACCGTAATTATGCTTTATAAATCGAAATTCAATTCCAAAAGTGAGGAGATAATTCATTTGAGTAGGAGAAGAAAATGATATCATGTAAAATCTTAGAATGTAAGGAGGAGAAATATGAAAGCCTATATGGAGAAAGTACTTGTATATGTAGTGCGATCCGAGAGGAAACTAGGAAAAATGGAGTTCTTGTCTCCTTTCTTGTAAGATCATAATCCTAAGGTTTGATATAGGTTGGTCAAGGGATTCATGAAGTAGTTTTATGGTATTTGAAGTTACCATTTATCATTTGGTTGTAGTTCTAATGCAGAATTTCTTGCTTCTTATGTATTTCCCTTAGTTATAAATATTGCCGAGTTCTTATTTTCTTGATGCAAATACATGTTAATGGCATAGTTAAAGGATTGTATGATGCTTGAAGGAATGATAGGATCTATAAAAATCATTTTATTCTTATAGAGTAAGATTTAGTACCTTTTCCTGTCACGGGTTATCTCATACCTACAAACTATGTGGTTTCTTTTCATGTTTTCGTGTGCTAGATTCATGACCACGATATGAAGTATTTATTTAGTACATGTTAGTGAGGTTGAATAAGATTTAGACCTTGTTTATGTGCTTGGTAACCTAATATCATCATAAACCCCTACTACTCTACTCTGTCACACCTGTTGAAACTCGATTTAGGGTTGTGAATCACATTCAAACAACTGTCAAGTGGAAGGATCAACATCTTCATTGGGATCTCCATAAATTTTTTGAGATGGAATACAATATAAGTTTTTAGCATGTTTGGAGATATAAATATTTTGAAATCCCTACTACTCTTCTCTCGTGACAATGACAGTTTGACTTTCGGCTCTAAAACCCTATCAATAACTCATTCCCTATTTCAACATAAAAGGTTTGATTTGATCATCTTGGCCAATCCCATTCACAATAATAACATTAGCCAAATTTGTTGTGGAATCCCTAATAAATTTGGCTTCTTCTTATGGTGGTGGCCTATCTATTGTTCACAACTCTTTTTAAAAATTCAACAAAATACATGCAAAGAAGTGACGATTCTTCTTTCCATATCTTCATTCCTTATGTAATTCCAACGGAAATATAATTTAATAAATTGAACTCGATGATCAACTACTAGTTGGTAGATGCATTGATATAATTCATTTACAATGTGTAAAGTATGGAACTATCAAGTATTGTGTATGAGATTGAGATTGGATGTATAATGTAATAACTATTAATGTAACAAAAACTAAACAACCTATAAACTCTCCATATTGTGGGTAATACTAAAATTGTGATGAAATTTGTCACACCATACAATACACAATACACATATATGCCTCAAAGAGTCTCCAAGCAGGCCCTTAGGCTAATGTTGGAATTAGAAGAGTTTACTTTTAAACAAACATAAGATTGAATCTCACGATAGCCATATTGTAAAGTGAGCAGAGGTTGTATCTCGAAGGAAAAACAAAAGGTTGTATGTCAATTAATGTATGCGAGATGATCTTCTAATAATATATTTCTCTTTGCTTATGTAAATTTGGCTCAACATTTCCTTATGTATTTGGCAATAGAAGATTCAATCTCATCTGTAATTTCCATTTACAATGAATTATAGTAGATTATGCTATTTTTTGGCATCTTTGATGTGTATGGGAATTCATTCATGATTATAAAATGTAACTATTATGTCATGTTATTTTTTGAAGATTATTTAAATCTTAATGATTCCTATGTAACTTCTTACCTTTTTTATAGCTTTGTTTTCAATTAAGAATGAGTTAACTATTCATGCCCCTCTTAATGTATACGCATTTTTATGACTATTTGGCCTTGTCTCTAGTAGTAGCCTAATTTTCTAGAAATAGACAAGATGTCTCGTTGAATTACTATTCAATATAGCAAAATACCTTTCTTGGCCTCGAGTAAAAGATATGAAAAAGGGAACTCATTCTACTTCCATGTTAAAATATGGTCAAAGAACTAAGGCACAAAAGGTTTTTGTCACCTATAGCAACTTTAATTGCTTGAAAGATTGTGTTTTCAAGATGCCTTAGAAAATGATCTAAAGTTTTGTAAGAGGAGGATAAACTCAAATGGTAACATGAAAATTAAGTGTGTCATCTCTCTCTCATTGCATGTAGTGTTCCTTACCAAGTGAATGCTAATATAATGATTTATCTATCGCACCTTAATGCAAAACCTTACTTGAGTCGAATGGATGATGAAGAAACACATGTATATGTACATGTTCCGACATGGGTTTAGATCATAAGGGGTAACTCTCCAAGGTTTTGGAAGGCCAAGGTGTGATTCGTGGACTCGAAAATTGCACAACTACTTCTTGGCTTTGGAGAAATTAATTATGCATTTTGGTGAAAGCTCTATCAAAGTCATTCCAACCACCGATACACACAACCATATCTTGAAATTTGTGCCTATTAACTCTACTTTGTGAATTGAGGTTTTTAATAAACCCCTATGTCAGGGCTCACATGAGGAAGCTTACCAAACCATTTGTGTTTATGGAATCTCTACAAAAAATACGGTCGTAGTTTTCGACTTTTTCCAATTTTTGACCTTTGAATTGTCAAACAAAGTTGTGTTTTTCCCCTTCAAATTGCAGATTCAAATAGATTTGAATTCTAAATATTTCAATTCTTACACCAAAAATTCATTACAAAATTGAGCAATCGACCACTAACAAAGTTTGTTGAACATGGCTTCAATGGTGAGTGGCATTTTTCCATTAGGCGAAGGAGTAGAGAATTTGGAAGCCATTCCTAATGACAATATTATGAAGTAAGAGAACTAACATAGCCTTGCCAAGAAAATAGAGCAACGCAGGCACAAAGTGTGTCAATATTGCACTAAGAGAGATAAAAGACAACAACAAGAGGCTCCAAAAGGAAAGTTCTCATAGTAGTAAGCCAAATGAAAAGAGCATGAACATTTGGTGATGTTATAGAGGAAACCTACTATTGTGCCCATGATTCTACGACTCAAAACAACCATCTAATTATCTTGTTAATCACGTAAAATTTTAGACAAGTTTTTAACGGTTAAAAGGCATTGGTTAATGCCAACTGGTTAATTATTTAATAATGAATTAATACTCATTTCTCACATCGTAAATTAAACCAAGGGATTAAAATTTATACCCCATGGAATGTTGATTAAATGTTACTCAAATAACGCTTAGTAATCATTCAAGGGCCTTACCAAGTCGACCAAAATAAATTAATAAGTAATATACTATTACGATAAGTTAATTAAATCTTGGGGCCTTATTACATACAAAGGATTAATTTAATCCCAAGTATTGACGTAAATTTGATTCAACTACGGGGTAAAAGATTTCCCCACCGAGGGGTTATTCTAGTCAACAGGGAATTTAAATTATAACAATTAACTTTGATTTTATAAAGGTTTAATATATCCATGTTGGTGAAATAATTTGTTGCAATGCAAATTATTGGTTTTCACCAACGGTCACGGGCTAAGCCCCTCCTTCTTGGGTATGGGGAGGCTCCCATTATTGAATGTAAACTAACTAAAATTGTGGGGTGGCCGTTAGGCCGGGGATCACATAGGAATACTCCACTAAACCTATGGCAAAGTGCTTGTACAATGTATAAGGGAGGAATTTTCTTTGAGGAGAGGTAAAGAGGAGTAGGAGAAATAGAAGAGGGGGTTAATGTTGTGAGTAGACTTACAAAATTCACATACATTAGCCAAAGTAGGTCCACATTTAATTAGAAGAATTCAACCATGCAATCAACAATAAGACTAACAAATTAGAGACACAAAGTTCTATGAATTCATTAATCAAAGACACAAAGTTCTTCCTTGGTTATACAAGATTACAATGCTTGCAAAGTTGGAAAGTAGAGAAAGAGAGAGTAGAAGAACATAGGCAAGGAGATAGAAGAAATGTAGCTTTATTGCTTGTAATAGTAGTGATACAAAGCCCAACAACTAACAACAATAAACAATTGCCAACCCTTTGGAATGGAGAAGCCATTCCAATTTATAACATTACAAATGACTCTTCCTCTTCCCCCCATATGACTTTTCATCTCACCACCATGTGACTTTTCAAATTCCCTAGGAATGAAACTAAGTCCTTTTCTTATTTTTGAAAAAGGACTTTTACAATATGACATTAAGTCACTTAAGAGAGTAAGACAAAAGAATGAAAAAGTATAGTCTCAATGAATGAACAAAAGAGAAGAAGATAGAGAAGTGATGATCTAGATACGAGAAAACATCTTGTTGACGAAGAATATTGCTTCTAATGGATCTTGAGGAAATGCTTCGTGTATAAGATTCTTGCCTCTAACCTCTGTTGAATTGGAATACCGAGACTACAAAATCTTTCTTTTATGAGACATAGACACCTTCCAAAGTATTGAATAAGTGTTGAAACACCGCTTTATGAGACATGCACCGAGATATGAACATGATGATCTTCTTTGATCACAAGGTAGGAGTTAGGACATGGAGATCACTACCTTACTCCTCTCGGCCTAAAAATTCACCTCCATGACAAAGATGTCTTCTTGAATGCAATCAACCTCAAGATGTTCAAACATGTTCTTGCTTGTCTGTTACTCAATATAAAAGGATTTCTCCTCCAAATGGAAGGATTACTTCTGAATGAAATTTTGGCCTCTTAACCACCCTAGTGATTGCAAATATTTCCTCCTATGAGATGCGAGGCACGCTCTAAGGCATCGAACGAGTGTTCAAAAACACTACTAGGAGAATTGCACTATTCAAAATTGGGATGATTGCTCGTTCTTGCAAAACATGATGACTCTCTTTAAACACAAAGTAGGAGTTAGGACATGGAGATCATCCCCTTATCCTTCATGGCTCCAAAATTCATCTTCGTGACAAAGATGACTTCTTTGTTAATGGAAACATACTTAGGATACTTGGACACCTTTTTTCTCACCTTCTCCTCATTGAAATAGATCTTATCCTCCAGATAAGAGGATTGCTCTCTGAATGAAACTTTGTGTCTCTAACCTCCTGTTGGACAAAAACATTGTGGTTGCAATATCCTTCTTCTATGAAGCTGTGGGCACACTCCGGGGCATTAAATGAGAGTTCAAAATCGATGTAACGAGACATTGTACGCTTGGACTCGGGATGCCGTTTTGATCCTACAAACATGATGGTCCGGGTACCTCAAGTAGCATATGATTCAAGTGAATTTTTTTATGCACACTAGTTCATCTTGAATTGTTCCTTGACATGATGTGATTCACATGATGTCCCTCCTCTTGGAAAGAGATTTGAGCACAAGGTTAGAGTTGGAACATGATAATCATCACCTTACTCCTCGTGACTTCGGGCTTCACAATTCATCTTAGTGACAAAGATGTCTCCTTTTGGGTGAAATTAACCTTAGGAGACCCAACTACTTTTGTTCATTTGTTCCTTATTAAAAATGTCTTCTGCTACAAACGAGAAAAGGAGAAACTTTGCATTCACCATCATACTCATTAAACACATTGTCATGCCAGATTATGCGGAAATGATTTAGAATTGGGGCTCACCTTTACAGGCCCTACTTGATATCACTTTCCTTTCATGGCTTGCATCACTTTGAACATGATGACTCCTTTCTGTGACTGCTAGGATGAACTGAAACACAGAGTCCTAGACTTCACCTTAAGACTAAGTTTTTGAGAGTCTGCGAGAGCTTTCATTCTTGTTTGAACCATATGAGAGTTTCCTAGCCTTTGCAATTGTGGAATAAAGCAATGAGATATGCGGCATGTGAGTTGATAAAGGTGGTTTGAGTTCAATTGCAATACTTGCTAATTTAATGAGATCCTAACTATAATAGCTATTTTTAGTAAGTTTTCTCAATTTTCACTTTTTGATGGTTTTTGCTTGTTTGGAGTGCACGGGTGCTGAGAATTCACCATTTTTAGAAACTTACTATATTCAAACATGTGAAGTCCTGTACACTTACTATTTTTAGACGAATGTCTTTTAGATGTCAGATTGTAACAAAATTGGTTTCAAAAGTTCGGGTTTTGCTTCAAGACCTTCTACTCCAGTTTTTGAGGTTTTTCAATAGTTGGACCTCCATAGATATGAAAAGGCAACTTCCTGGATTGCAAATATTTCAAATGGATGTTGCAAATTATACAAAACATCAATGACAATGCTTTTACCATCCAACTAAAGGCATTTTTGGAAGGAATGCACTGGTAAAGTTTGATGGAAATCGAGTGCATTGTTTTGGAGATGAGCATTCTTTAGTTTTGGGGCATGGATGTCTAGAGCAAACCAACAACATACCTACACACCAATGGAGGTTTTGGAGGGAAGAACACAACATTTTGAAAGTTTGAAAATGATTAAGTATTGAGAGGAGTTAGTCATTTTTCATTGCAAGTTTTAACTCACCCATTTGACCCGACAACTTAACCAGGGTTGGGATATGGTTGAAGTGGAGTTGCACTTGTGCAAGAGGGACAAAGGGGACAAAAGGGACACAAAAGTGTGACTTGCACTAGATGGTGACAGTGGTAGCATTTGGTTCTTTGTGGGTGAGATTCGGGGAGTTGGGAATGGTTCTTGAGAGCTAAAAATGAGTTTTCACATGACCAAGAGCTACATGGAAGGAAGGGGTCTCACTTTTGTGCCCCCTTATCCCCTTTGTACCTTGGGGATAATGAGGACAATAATGATGAAAAAGTGCAACCTAGATTCAAGCACATGAAAGGGATACAAGGTAAAAGGCAAGTTTAGTGAAACCTAGTTGCAAAAGTGGCGAGGTGTGAGTTCCGAGAAGTTTGTCATGATGGGGGTCACACTTTTGTGTCCCTCGTCCTTTTAAACCTCGGGGGAAAAGCCAAAGGGACAGAAACAAAGTGAAAAGTGTGACTAGGGGTTCATCTATCATGAAAAGTGGGCAAGGAAACTTAACTCACTCATTTTCTTCCTTTATCACCCTAAGTCATGCTTTTAAGTGACAAAAATTCAAAATTATGGGGGTCGCACTTTGGTGTCCCCTTTGCACCTCAAGGAAAATCTAAGGGGACACCAAGGGTGAAAAAGTGCGACAAATTAGTTTTGGAATGTTGATGTCATCCGCCGAGTGCATTTAAGGAGATCGGGAGTTTTTACGCCTCAGAGAATGGAAGAGTGTTTTGGGGTCAAACCTTATATGATTTTGACTCCAAATCACATGTTGAATTCTATCCATTATCACAAGCCACTTTTTCTAGCAATTTGGCTTTAATGGCCTATTCCATTCTTGACTCAAAGGGCGGTTACAATGTCCTAGATTATCACAAAATATTTCTAGATCTTGGAGCAAAAGTGATGTGTCCATCACGTAGAGGGTTCCAAGAGTTTTCCGTTGATTATTTATTTTCCTCCCAACTCTTCCCAGAATCATCTGAGCAATTTAGCTTTCACTGTTGGAGCCTTCATTCCTTGTGCTCAAAATGACCCGATCTTGCTCAAGTTGTTCTTGACTTTAATTTATTCCACCAATTTCCCTTAATTACTTTGGATGACTTCATTGTTCTCCTATACAACTCCCTGATGATTTGAATCTTCCTTGTAAGCTTCCGGAGGGTGTTTACTAGTTGCAAAATGACCTTCTCTAGACCTCTAGAGACAATTGGTCTTCCTTAAATTTAAGTGACTTCATCAATCACCTTGGGCATTCATCCCTGCACATTAAAGAAACTTGAAAATCTTGTTAGCACATTCCTCTAGGTCGAATGAGACCGAAATTGGGGACAAGTTGGCTAGAGGAAGGGTTCACAGTGACCGGGAGAGGAATTTTCAAGTGGGGGCTTAGTTGTCATGGCTAAAATTTTCAATTTTGCATGCTAGACATTTAACAAAGATTTACTTAATGAGGATCTAAACAATTAAAATTGGGGCATGGGTCCCATTTGGCCCCATCCAAACAGAGACACATACCCTCCAACACCAAAAATACATTTTAATTCAATTATAATTAAATAAATTCATCCAATTCAAAATGGAGAAGGGGAAATAAACCCCACTTGCAAATTAAAAGTCAACTATGGATACCACTTGACAAGTGGCTCCTCCTAGGTTTGTTGAAAGCCCTTGGATCAAAGGGCTCTCCAACATAGATCTTAAAGTAATCTTAAGAACCTCAATCTCCTTATAGTCTATCATTTCACTCCCATCTTTCTTATTTTATGTTGTTTTTGTTTGCACGTTTTCAAGGCAGCTCTCATGGAAGTTATTGGAGATTATGAGATTATTTCCCAACATTCACTTGTTTGCAAACCTTGAATTGGGTTAATGGAAGGATATTTTTGCATATACTTTTACATAACCATTTTATTGTATCTTTTTATACATATACCCAAAGTGTATATATTCTTAGATCGGGTGTGTGCATGTGCGAATAAGATCTAAGTTACAAGCCCCCATATGGGCGATCGTAGCCCCCAAGGGTTGTCTATATAGATATATATAAAATGGAGGCCGATTAGAGGGCAATTTCCATGGTCGTCGGCCACTTCATGCTTTATAGCAAGGGTCGCACCCATTAGAGAGTTCACAACGCCTTGTATGTATGTACGCACACATGCGGGCATGTATAAACTCCCTAAATTGGATTAATGGAAGGATATTTTTGCATATACTTTTACATATCCATTTTATTGTATGTTTTTATACATATACCCAATGTATATATATTCCTAGATATGTGTGTGTGTGCGCACGCACGCGTGTGTGCGTGTGCATGTGTGCGAATAAGATCTCGAGTTACAAGCCCCAATATGGCGATCATGGGCCCCAAGGGCAGTTTATATATAGATATATATATATATATATATAATGGAGGTTGATTAGAGGGTGGTTTCCATGGTCGTCGGCCGAGCATAGTTGATAGCAAGGGTCACACCCAAGAGAGTGTGCAACGTCTTAAACAAAGGCTTAGGGTTTGGGGAGTGGTCACAACCAAGCCGTAACCTCTCCTAGATCAATCAAAAAATTCTTAAAAAAACTATAATTTGTTATATACATATACATAAAACAAATTATAGTTTGTTTTAAGAAAATTTGTTATACATATAAATTATAGTTGGCTTAATGTTATTTCCCAACATTTTTTTGTTTCTTGCTTTCGATGGATTATGGAACTAACTTTTAACCATGTAAAGCAATTTTCCTTTCAACCCAACAGTTTCTACAAGTCAATGCTTTGTTTCTTGTTACCCTCATTGCATCGTTCCCCTATTTAAAGTTTTGTCCCTCTCTTTCTTGCTACGACCCTCTACAACTCTTCTTTGTCCTCTCTTGGCCTAGATCCATGGGATTTAGCTTTAAATTTCTGTGAATGATCTTCTCTAGCTCAATAGGCTTAGCTTTTGCGGAGGATGTGTCTTGAACTACAATTAACAAGAAGTCCCTCCTGTAGTTGTGGTTCGAAATATTAAAAGCATTTCTAGCTCTAGTAGAATGGAGCATAGTCATAAACAGAAAGCAACTACAAACTTGGAGATTCCTCCAAATTGGCTGAGAGCTCATCCATGCCAATATGACTTCTCATAGGCAGTATGAACCCTGCTGAAGTCAGGGTAAAGGTGTACAACAACTCTCTTCCAAGAAGGAAGGCACATTGAGGAGATCTATCTTTTGAGAAACAAGTTATCTCTTCCTATCAATGAAAACTTGCTTGCCATTATGTGCGATCTGTACACCAGAACTCATGGAAACATTGATGTCTTAAGAGAAGCTATGATGAATAGGGATATTTTCTGAAAAAGCTCGGTGATCAAAGGAGTGGCTCAAAAAGATCCGGAATTCATTGCTTCAGAACTGTTGGACATCCATTACAAGAGTTCCATGAGAAAGTAAAGTCTCAAAAAGAGCCAGCATTTGATGCTACAGAACTGTTGGACATTTATTACAAAAGGTCCATGAGATCCAAATAAACTATTACTGATATCTGGGAGTTTCACTAGTGAGTCTGTACAATAACAAATCAACTGGAAGATCATGACTTCATCCAATGATCCATCTTTGTTGATCTCAGGGGACTTGTATGTCAAGCTTATATATGTATGTGATTAGAGGATTTAAACCAAAAATTTAATGAAACATTTTTATTTATCAGATAATGAATGATGGCAAGGGCTCCATTGTTGTAAATGAGGACAAATATTTCATTAATGTCCTTGAGGTCAATATCTCTGAAGTATTCTGACTGGAAGTCTTTGATTTCGATCTGCATTCATAGATTATGGTAAATATATGTTTCTAAGAGCAAATCAAACTTTTAAAATTTAGAATACAGGAAAGGTTGGATTGAACTAAATAATAACAGTGAAATAAATAAATAAGAAATGATTAAAATCATCAGAAGCTACAAAGCAAGGATGCATTCATCCTAACTCTCAAACTAATCAAGCCACAAAATCACTATTTGATTTCATCCCATTTTATTGATGCAAAGTCAATTGATTCCCAAATCATATTGTTGCCATTCCAATGTCAAGTTATGATGCAACGCAGTAGAGTCAAAACAAGTCTCTTGGGACTATTTGGCTGTTACAACGAAGATCGAAAGACCGCCATAGAAAACTACCTAAACCATAAACCTTGTGTAAGTGGTTTTATAAATTCATACCAGTGAAGCTTCTGAGTAGGAATCCAGCCATGCAAACCAGCATCACAAGTTTTTCAGGCCAGTGAAATACAAGAAATCCAGCCAGAAAATTTGCTTCTAATGGCAATATCTACTGCTCACTCTCAGAAGGAAAAGACGAATGCCACTTAGGTGGAAGAAAATACATTACATTGTTATTATCTTGATTCTTCTCAAAGAATATGCGACTGTCGGTTCTTTGTTACAAACTTTAGTCTCTCCTCATTCTTTCAGCTATGTCACAGTATGCTAAACATGTTTTTGAATATATTCAACACGTTAGTTATCATTTGACCTGAGCCTTGCACTTATGTAGAATACACTAAACAATTCAAGAGCGTAATCCTGGATTACACATCCTCCAAAAATCATTTCCTAGGAATACCACAAAAATTGACAAGAAAGCTACCATGATGATGAAATTTGTAGACAGCCACAAAAACCTCAAACGTAAAAACCAGATCCTGCACCATCAATCTCGTACTGCATTCTCCCATTCAGCATCATGTTAACCATTGTCATAGAACTTGACAAATCGAACAATAAATAAAATATGGTTGATAGTTCCGATTTCTACCAACAGGTAAATAGCTCCACCATTGGTAAGAGTATACAATTAATACATGTCTTGCTCCAAGCATCCATCCTATTCATCGGATTGGATGGTACTGACCTGACATTCTTTTGGGCGGCAATTTACGGAGGATGAAAAGAACCAACGCTGATGGAAGAATCTCTACCAGCTGACAAACACCAGAGAAAATACGAAACACCAACACAAGTGAATTCAACATCATTTATGAATACATCACTTAGTTTTAAGTATGAAAAATGTGCAAACTACAGGAAAGCGGTTGTTCATGAGATCTATTGCAAATAAACGTGGTGCATGGATTACCAAAACTCAAAACAGAAATTCTTACCATATAGTATATGGAATTTAAAATAGGGTGGTTCATTACATCGAGATTGGTGTCTGCATCAAAAGCAGATAATGCAACCTGCATATAGAAATACGAAAGAGGGAAATAAAATGTAAGGAGCAAGCGTGACTTTGGATAGGAGAATTACAAAGCAAATTTATAATATATAAAACTGTCAGTATACTCACCACCAAGCACCTTATCAGAAAACAAGTAAAGCATATAGCTGTAACACAGCCAACCTGAAAATAACATGATTTAGATTAAAATTTGGCGTCGTGCATTAAAAAATCGAATTCATAACTCAGAATATAACACAAATTTATGCATTATGAATTCAATGAAATCATTTTTCAAGTATGAAGAAGATGTAGAAAATAAACTTATCAAGCGACATGTAGAAATTTATCAGTACTCTATATCTAATGATATAAAATGAAAATAAGTAATTATCAGTTAGACAGTAATGTATGTAAACGAATACATTCTGGTGTAACAAATTGAAAGTTGATAAAGGATATCTATATTTGCCAGGGTGGTAGACTTGATTTTCTCCTAACAAGAGGTCCAAGCACATGAATAATGCTATAACCGAAGTCAACTCACTTATCTCCACTCATGATTATTGGTGATTTTATCGGGTAGTTACTCTTTCTTGAAATGAATCTCTTTACTAGGGTCAGATTCATGATCCGATGAATTCACTTCAAATCTAGACTGCATGGAAACGCCAAGTACCCCCTGTACCAGGCCTGATATGTACCGGTACTGGTACTGGTACTGGTACGCTGTGGGTACTCTGTGGGTACGTACCCACAGCATACCCACATGGTTTTTAAATTTTTTAAGTGCAAAAAAATAAATAAAACTTGAGGGCTTTGACTGGAATTGAACCTTGGAAAGTTCGTGTGAGATTCAATATTGCCAATAGGCTCCGAAGGGTCAAGAGAGATGAAAATGACTTCATTTGGTTGACTTACTATTTGGGTGCTTTCTTGTTGCTCCTCATGGGTCCTTTATTCTTCAGTCAATTTGGAAGGCATGGGAACAAGTGAAGCACTTGGTGGTTGGGCAGCCTATCTTCTCTTCCTTTGACACTAGGTGCCAAGCCTACAAATCGATTTTGTCGAATCTGAAATATAATGACAAGATCCTTGCCTTGACAAGAGGCTGCTCTGCCCTCCTTTGGTTTGAGAAAGGAATTAAAATATCTCATGACTTGTACAGATTTGGGAAGTGGATGGAATGGACAGACCTTAAAGCTTTCTATAAGCTTCCTCAATCTCAGTTCATAATGTATACAGTGCTCAGAAATGCTTTCACAGCTCCCTCTACTGGACTAATTATGGAGGATGAGAAGGACTTTTGGGATACTATGAGGTGGCTCAAAGGGCCCCTTCTCCAACCGGCTACCTCCAAACAACTCTATGAAAAGATTGCCTTCTCCCCAAACCTTTCCCTGGGCCTTAACAATAAGTGGAATGTTTGTGAGCCCATTAGTAGATGGACTCGTAGATTTAATGTTTTGTGGTATTCTTGTATTCAGTCAAAGAAATCTTGCTTTAGACGGCTTCCGATTCATAATAAGCTGGTTGCTGGCTTCTAATATTTTATAGGTTGTTGAGACTATAAGCTTGTTGTTTTCTTTAAATTTTTATATATATTTACTACGTTGCCAGGATACGTCCCCCAGCCCCGAACCCTGCCTGATACGTATCCGGTATGGATACGTCAGGGTACGGGTACGGATACGTGATGGATACGTCCGGGTTCTTCCGGTATTGTGAATGTAGTGCGCCCGACGTACCATGTTAGGAAGAACCCGGAGGTACCCGCACGGAGAACCCAAGCTTAAATACACCTTTTAAGGCATTAAAACACTTTTTTTTTTTTTTTGACTTAGTCCATGCAAAAAAATGAACCCTAACATTTAAATGAATAAAATATTAAACCCTAAACATGATCAATGAAATGTAAAATCTTAAGTATATTGTATGTTTTGAAAATTTGAACATTGATCCTAGTATATTTTTCAAGTTTTGTTTGTATTCATGTTGACATGATATTCGTATGTCATATATATGGCAGCCACATGATCAATGAAAATGTGAAGTCTCAAGTATATTGAATGTTTTGAACATTGATTCAAGTTTTGTATTACTATTTCAGTTTTTATGGACTTAAAAATGAGTAAAATGAGTGTGTGTATATATATATATATACACACACACTCATTTTACTCATTTTTAAGTCCATAAAACTGAAATATAGTTTATATATATATCTATATTTTAATTTTTTAATATATATGTACGGACGTATCCAAGACGTATCGTACCCAAGTGTTTTTTTAAAATTGACGTATCCGTGTATCGAACCCGTACCCAAACTGGTACTCGTACCTGTATCCTGGCAACATAGTATATTTATATTTTTACTTTTTTTTAAAAATATATTGTACGTGAACGTACATGCCGTACCGAGTTTTTAAAAATTTGTTGCTTCAGCGTATCGTACCTGTACCCGCATCGAAACAGTCTAGCTTCAAATACAGCTGTTTTTTTATCTAAGACTGGGAAGCAGACCAGTAAGAAAAATATCTTAAGTACCTCTTCCAGATCTGAGATTTCTAGATTGAGCTGCAACTTGTTGAACAGTTCAATGTTTAACGGATTGCCCTGAACATTGCCTAATGATATAAACTGAAAACAAGTAAACATAAGTTAGACAGTAATGTATCAAACAGAATATACTCTGATGTAACAAATATAAAGTTGATAAAAGGGCATCCGTTCTTATCTCCATTCATGATTATTGGTGATATTGTTCAGGTTATTACTCTTTCTTCAAACTGAATGTCTCTTTACTAGTGTCAGATTCGTGATCCAATGGATTCATTTCATTCATGAGTATTGGTGATAAAATTCAGGTTGTTACTCTTTATTCAAACTAAATGTCTCTTTGCTAGTGTCAGATTCATGATTCAATGGATTCACTTCATATGAAGCTATTTATCTATGACTAGGAAGTAGACCAGAAAGAAACGTATCTTAAGTACATCTTCCAGATCAGGAATTTCTAGCTTGACCTGCAACTTGTTGAACAGTTCAATGGTGGCCGATTGACCTGAATGTTGCCTAATGAAACTGAAAACAAGTAATTATCAATTATATGGTAATGTATGTAACAGAAAAGACTCTGGTGTAACAAATAGAAAGTTCATAAAAGGATATCTATATTTGACAAGGTGGTACACTTCGATTTTCTCATCTAATGACATGAGGTCCAAGCATATGAATAATGCTATGACCAGGATCAAATCACTTTCTTATCTCTACTCATGATTATTGGTGATAATGTTCAGGTTGGTACTCTTTCTTCAAACTGAGTGTCTCTTTACAAGAATCAGATTCGTCATTCAATGAATTCACTTCAAATATAGCTATTTCTTATCTAAGACTAGGAGGTAGACCAGAAAGAAACATATCTTAAGTACCTCTTCCAGATCTGGAATTTCCAGCTTGACCTGCAACTTGTTGAACAGTTCAATGTTGGACCGATTGACCTGAGCGTTGCCTGAATTGAACACAATGTGCCAACAGATTCTACTAATATCCAATAGGGTAGAACTTCCTCATGGAAGATTTTAATATAATGCATTGGGTGATCTGATTTTCTTCGATGGTAAGCATATTCTGATGATTAAGTAACAAATCTAGAGCAGTTTCTTCCATATGAACCTCAGTAGCTAGGATCTTGCATGCAACCATTAACACATAGCAAATCTTGCATACCTCGAGACTTCGTAACCAAAAGTGGAGCTCCCCATCATTGATAATGCTATCAAACTTAAGGATCTTGAGTTTCCATTCCAGCCAGCTG
Source organism: Taxus wallichiana var. yunnanensis (assembly GCA_018340775.1). Classification (NCBI taxonomy): domain Eukaryota; kingdom Viridiplantae; phylum Streptophyta; class Pinopsida; order Cupressales; family Taxaceae; genus Taxus; species Taxus wallichiana. Next base: position 86,684,638 of record CM031244.1, on the reverse strand, counting down.
AAAAGCAATGTAAGGTACTGGGTTTACAGGTCGATTTTCAAGATCTTTCTTTGGATTGCTCTCATCATTTCTTGTAAGACCCTTGTCTGGTTTCCAGCCTATGTTTGTTCAAGAGAACATGTATTGGCCAATTCCTGTAATGATTCAACTTCCAATGAAACTTTCCAAGCTATTCTTGAGCAGATCTAGGATCAGTAAAGAGAGTTCACTAGGGTTTTAACCTCATGGTGACAGCCAAAGGTCATCAAGAGTGGTACATTTTAGCATTGTCGGGACTTTCCAAGGGATGCTAGCAACGTAATGTAAAGAAAAAAGCCTATAATGCACCGAGAAGCTTATGACACTATTCTGTAAGTGGAAGTGCTGTTGATTGGATAAAGAATGCCAGCACTGAAGTTATCCCTAAAATCTGAGTCTTATCGAAAAGAGTAAATATGGTGGAGGGTAAAAGGAAAAACACTTGAGGAGACGATCTAGGGGCTTGATTGCAAATCCTAATGGTGTCATCCATGGTAAGGGTAAAAATGGAAACCCTTGAGGTGATTTGATCTAAGAGGCCATAATTGCCAGGGTCTAATTCTAAATGCTATGAGCACAAATGCAACAATGAACTGCACACACACAGTGCTGCAACTGTACACGTTGTACACTCATTTGTATTATGCTATGTTACCGGATACGCCGCCGGTTTTGGGGCTGGAGGCGGGAGCGGGAGCACTAAGGGAGCGGGAGCGGGAGCGGGAGCAGCGCGGGGAGCGGCCGGCCGAGGAGAGGCCTGCCACTGTGGAAGCGGCCTCACGGCCTGCGCCCACCCGGCCGTTTCCAGGCCGGGCTCGCTCCTCATCGCCGCTCCGCGTCTGCAAAAACACGCGTTTTTAATTTTTTTTTTTATTTTTTCCACTTTTTAAAACTCGCAAATCAATAAAAAATAATAAATTCCTCTAATCTAAAACCTAAAAGCTACATCTAAACAATAAAACAAAAGAACAACACACAAACATAACATAAAGCAAACAAACTCACATTGTTGCTCTCCAAAATTGCATTGTGCTTGTCTAGGGTTTTGAGGAGTGTGAGGAGCTATTGCTAAGCTTGGAGGAGTGTGAGGAGCTGCAAAGGAGGATTTGTGAAGGATTTGATTTGTGGTTTACTAAGTGAAGGTAAGTTTTGTTTAATTTCTAGCCTTGTTCCTCTATTTTTTTTTTTTTTTTTTAATCTTTCACACATTACATTTTTTGTTCATTTTTATTTTGCTCTTTCCATTTAATTTTTTTAATTTTCATTGTTCAATCACAATGCAATTGCATGCCATTGTTTTCTTTGTTTAATTTGTTTTTAAACCTTGTAGGTATTTTCTGACAATGGCAACAAGTTCTACTTCTTACGGGCAATCTTTGGCCAAAGACTTTGACCCAAATTCACCGTTATGAGGCACGTAACAATAGTTCAACAACTTGTAGGTGGTGGTTGTTTTGAATGGAAATGCAATGAGTGTGATGGAATATTCAAAGGCTCTTACAGTAGGGTGAAAAGCCATTTGTGTGCCATAACGGGTAATGGTATAAGAGTATGTAGGGGGAGGAATAATGCTGGGGTGCCAAGAGAAAATGTTTTGGCATTTATCAAAGAGCAGGAGGATGCAGAGGCTAGAGTGGCTCTGAGAGCGGGTCATCCATTGGCCAAAAGAGGAGGTTCATCTCGTTCAGCAAGGCCTCCAGTTGCTCCATCACCTAGTGGATCCCCAATTGTGGCCATGCCACATCCATTTGTGGCTCCTATTTCCACAAATGAGGATGTTTCCCTTGCACGAAAGAAAAGTAAGACAAAGGGGCCATTGGAAAAGGCCTTTCAGAATGAGTACAGGGAGATTGCAGATGAATGCATTGCAAGGTGTGTATATGCTAATGGTCTTTCTTTTAATGTTGTGAGATCACCTTATTGGCATGAGATGGTGAAAGCCATCAATGAGGCACCAAAAGGGTATAAAGCACCAGGATTTGAGAAGATCCGCACCACCCTTTTGGAAAGACAAAAAAAATATGTGGAAACCTCCTTGCAACCAATTAGGGACTCATGGACCAAAACTGGTGTGTCCATTGTTTCTGATGGATGGAAAGATGCAAGAAACCGCCCTTTAATCAATGTGATTGCAGTATGCCCTAAGGGGGCAATGTTTTTGAAAAGCGGTTGATTGTGAGGGGCAAGTGAAGGATGCCCGATTCATAGCCAACATTCTCTTTGAGTCCATTGAGGCGGTGGGGGCTGAAAATGTTGTCCAGTGATAGCGGACAATGCAAAAATTGCAAAGCTGCGGGGATGTTAGTTGAGGCACGGTATGGGCATATTTTTGGACACCTTGTCTTTGTGCATTCATTGAATTTAATGCTAAAGAAAATGGCAAACAAAATAGAGTGGATCCGGCAAGTGTATGCGAAGTGAAGAAATCAAATGTTTGTCACCAACCACCACATGTCACGGGGCATTTTAGATCATTCTCGATTGGAGCTCTTGAAGGTAAGGACAAGCTTTATTTCTTTCTTTCTTTTTAATTTAATATTTAATATAAGTTTTTAATATTCTTTTAGCTTTCAATTTCATAATTTAAATTTTATTTTTAATTTTTGTTCCTCGTTCTTATTAGGTTCTTTGAGACTCGGTTTGCATCACACACAATCGTCTTGAGGCGACTAGTGAAGGTGCGAGAGGCACTCATGAGGATGGTAACATCCGATCTTTGGTACGTATGGAGGCAATCAAACACTTTGAAGGGGCTCAAAAAGTGAAGAACTTGATCTTAGAGGACTCTTGGTGGGATAGAGTGGGTTATCTGTTGAGATTTACGGAGCCCATTATGAGCATGATCCGGTTTCTCGACACGGATCAACCATGTCAGAGAGAGAGATATATGGCGGCATCGACTCAATGATTGAGAAGATAAAAGCCGTCATAAATGCAAAAGAACAAGATCCCGAGGAAATATTTTTCAAACAAGTGCATTCAATCGTCATTGAGTGGTGGAACAAAATGACCACCCCACTACATCTACTTGCTTTTGCATTGACTCCTAGATTTTATAGCACGAGAGATCCTTTCCTTGCCGGGAGGGTAGCACCATACGGGGATGCGGAAGTCGGTGAGGGATATATGGTGGCATTAGCTAGGCTCTTCCACGATCCGAGGCCCAAGACCGAGTTATGGTAGAGTTTGGCAATTTCATAAGCGAAACGGGTCATAGCCTTCTCGCTCTTCGGAGCAAATACAAGATGGATGCACATATGTGGTGGTACCTCCATGGTACTTCATCGGCTTACTTGCTGACCTCGCGATGATCAAGGTCTGGCAGGTAAGTTTTTAATTTTTTTATTCTCTTTTCTTTTAGTTTTTAAAATTTAAGTTTGAGTGTTTAAATTGAAGTTGAACTTTGCATTGACTTTGAAGTTTGGGTTGCCTTAATAGGTTGCGAGTTCATCTTCTCGAGCGCTTAACCAGAGTACGTATAATTTCATCCACTCACGAAGCGCAGCAGTTGGGGGCTAAAAGGGTGAAGATTTGGTATACATACATTCCAACTTGCGCCTTTTATCCCACAATGAGCAGTACAAGGAAGGGTCAACAAAACATTGGGACATTGATCCAGAGATAGTTGACTTGGATGCTTCCATTTCCCACCATAGAGCATATGATGATGAGACGGGTTCTGTGGCACCACGAGACCTACATGCACAAGGGGGTGCAACTGGCAGTGGCCCTAGTGCGAGTGGTTCGAGCCCATGTGGTTCTAATGAACCACATAATGATGATGATGTAGCTGGTTTTGATCCTCTTGATGAAGAGGAATATGATGAATATTGACAATGAAAGATAGTTTGAGCTTTGAATATTGATCTATGATTGAATTTAATATATCATGAGATTCATGACATTCACATTGTGTTTGATTTAAGTATTTTAAATTTTAATTTAACTTTTAAACTTTTAAGTTTCTAAGTTTTATCGGTATCCTAGCTTGTTTGTTGTGGTTATTCACTTATTTAGCTTATAACTTGTCTTTCATATGCATAATATGTGGTTAATAATTAAATTCCTATTTAGAAGGCTGAAATTTATATATTTTTTAATTTTTATATAGTTTTTGTATTGCCGTATCCTACGCCGTATCCGGGGTCAAAAAAATTTGCCGTTTCCGCGTATCGGATACCCCGCTCCCGCTCCCGTATCCAAAACGTTTCGGTAACTTAGGTATTATGTATATATTGAGTATTGAGGATGGACAATAAAGCTTCATGATTAAGGAAGTGGTGGGCATTAATAGTGTGTAGGTCAATGAATAATATAATGTGAGTGTGCACGTTGAGTTGTGATAACAACTCAATGTAAATTTGATATCTACGAGTAATATTAGGCTTTAATCACATATTTTAGGAGTGAGTGATTATAGGGAATATTAGAAAGATTAGTACAGCCATATATTTGTTATGTCTAATATGTAAGCAAGTTGTTGGAGGTTGAAACAACTCACAAAAATAGGAGTATGAGAGATTCGTGGGAGTTAATCAATCTTCTTAAATATAGGAGATACAAAGCCTATAAATATGTAATGTGTTTGGTTTAATAAAATGTTGATTTGAACCCCAATTTTGAGCTTATGCTCTTCCAAATGAAGGGGGTAACCCCAAAATTTGGTATTAGAGTAGGTTTCATATGAGGCCTCTCTAACCTTCACTTCACTCATTTCTCATTTCATCGAGTAAGGCAACCGTTGAGCACTGCAAAACACGTGCAACCCCATTACCTTGTCCATGCTCCATCCATTTGTTATTGATGTCCAAATATGCAAACAAAGGATATGAAGATACCATGGACCTCGTGCAAATTTCTTTGTTAGTCCATTCACCCTTCTTGCATTTTGTCAACAGTACTAGTGGATACCACGGACCTCATGTGAACCCACTGGCATTCACCATTCACTTACATCGCCTTCCTCTTTCCATCATATTCATTCTATTCGCAGTTTTCATTACATTTCGTTCACAGTTTTCAAAAAAAAGTTTGTTTATCTTAGTGGTGTAATCAGATCAGTATGGTTTAGGTTTGTTTGTGTGAGCACCTGTTCTCTCCTGTAGCTTTTTGGAGCAAATCTGATCACCATTGAGTCCAAAACGGCCAAAAACACTAGGACTGTAAACATTCAATCCTTATGTACAGTCAAATCTGGTCTTTTTCTGGGTTTTTACAGCTTGCAAGTTTTCTGTTTTTCTAGATCCCTACAGCAGATATTTGCTTTTTATCAGCAATGTTCTTCATGCTTGATGATTTGTTTTGCATTGCAGAAGGTTTTAGATCTTCATGAGGGTTTGAGGGATTACAGGACTTGAAACAGAAAATTAACATTACATAAAAATCTCTAAAATAAAAAGTTGCAGCTATGTGCATTTGTGTGTGAAGGATCCGTTTTGTGGCTCAGTTACATTGGAAGTATTGGAGCCTGGAGGTCTTTGCATTGGGGTGAGCTAAATCAACTCAGTGAGCTCCTCTACCCCCATTTGGTGAATTGCTTTGATTGATGGGCGAGCTAAAACCCACAAGCTCCCTGTGCTTATGCATTACAGAAACTCTCAACTGTGAGGTACATCAGACCCTGTTTTAAGCTCCCTCCTGCGAGTTACCTTGGTGAATGGTGAGCTAGTCTCATAACCCTGCTCGCTCTGAACTCAGACTTGGCCCTTCATCGACTCAGCTTCCCTTGCTCACGGTGATATCACCTCATCCAAGCACCTTCTGCAGCGGATCCTCCACACCCAACTTTTCAACGGTGAAGACTTGCAACTCCCAGCTTGATCTCAGTGAATCAATTTCGACAGCAACGAGCTTCATGACCCTGTAGATACAGTGATCAACCATGTTTGGCTCATTGATATCCATGACTTGACAGATCAACTTGCCTCACTCAGCGAGTAGCTCGATTACCTTTTATTAGGTGGTGAAACCTACATCACTAACTCCTTGGTGATTTGTGATCCAGCCCGAACACGAGACTGCAATATTCTTCAGATCCAGACCAGAATTCTCCACTTGCAAGATTTCCCATGTTTTCTCACCTTGAACTCCTTAAACTGAATTGCAACTCATTTGCCTCACGATCTGAACTTGGCTTCTGCAGCATATCTCTTGCTCAGCTCACTTTACGAGCTCACCCCAGCTTGGCGGCATACTTCTATTGGCATCAAAAAAGTGAAAAACCCTAATTCACAAGGGCAACCTTCACAAGTAGACTCAACAACCCCCAGCCCACGGCAAATTTCATAAAAAGGTGTTTGTTAATTTTTTTAGAAACTAAAGCCACGATATCCAAAATTTAAATATCAATTTTTATATAATGATATTTGAAACAGTCGATAGCCTGACCGGCAAGGCTTTTTCTGAAGAGTTGGGCTTGAGGGGAGGTTACAGGTCGATCCCTACCAAGCACCGACAAGTGTAATGTTTTAGTTAAAATTCCTTTTAAGATTTTTTTAGGTAATATCTCCGAAGGAAGTTAATAGTTTATAGAGGTGAATTTTAAGGTGAAGTACATTTTTAGAGGGGTGAATTTTAAGGTGAAGTATACTTTTTAGAGGGGTGAATATTTTAAAGACAGTAAATATTTTTCAAGGGCTAATTTTTTTTTTTAAATGGGGAGAAAGATATTTTCAAAATATTATTGTAAAGGAGATATGAGTTTTTTTCCGAAAATTTTAAAGGAGTCACTATCTTTTGTAATTGGATGCATTATCAGTTGAAACCGACATCCAAGAGTTTTTACTTTGTGGGGGAAATACAAAACAAGGAACTCCTCACGTCAATAGTAACTGGAGGTCACAAAAGGATAAAGTCAACTCGCATTCTACTGGATCCCGAATAAAGTTCCTCTCCCCATGTTTGCACTAAGGGGGGGAATGTTAGGAATATTAGTTAGTTCTCACATTTGTAGTGAGTGTTAATAGTTGTGTAGATTAGCGAATAACTATGTTACCGGAAATGCGGATTTTGGGGCTGGAGCTGGAGCTGGGAGCGGGAGCGTCCCGGGAGCGGGAGCGGGAGCGCCCAGAGCGAGGAGCGGCTGGAAGCGGCCTTTGTGGAAACCGTACCCGGCCGTTTGCGTGCCGGGCCGCTCCCTGGCCGCTCCCCGCTGCAAAAAACGCGTTTTTAAAAAAATTATTTTTTTCCATTTTTTAAAGGCGCAAATCAATAAAAAATAATAAATTCTTCTAATCTAAAACCTAAAAGCTACATCTAAACAATAAAACAAAAGAACAACACACAAACATAACATAAAGCAAACAAACTCACATTGTGGCTCTCCAAAATTGCATTGTGCTTGTCTAGGGTTTTGAGGAGTGTGAGGAGCTATTGCTAAGCTTGGAGGAGTGTGAGGAGCTGCAAAGGAGGATTTGTGAAGGATTTGATTTGTGGTTTACTAAGTGAAGGTAAGTTTTTTTTAATTTCTAGCCTTGTTCCTCTATTTTTTTTTTTTTTATTATTTAATCTTTCACACATTACATTTTTTTGCTTATGTTCATTTTTATTTTGCTCTTTCCATTTAATTTTTTTAATTTTCATTGTTCAATCACAATGCAATTGCATGCCATTGTTTTCTTTGCTTAATTTGTTTTTTAAACCTTGTAGGTATTTCTACAATGGCAACAAGTTCGCTTCTTACGGGCAATCTTTGGCCAAAGACTTTGACCCAAATTCACCGTTATGGAGGCACGTAACAATAGTTCAACAACTTGCAGGTGGTGGTTGTTTTGAATGGAAATGCAATGAGTGTGATGGAATATTCAAAGGCTCTTACAGTAGGGTGAAAAGCCATTTGTGTGCCATAACGGGTAATGGTATAAGAGTATGTAGGGGGAGGAATAATGCTGGGGTGCCAAAAGAAAATGTTTTGGCATTTATCAAAGAGCAGGAGGATGCAGAGGCTAGAGTGGCTATGAGAGTGGGTCATCCATTGGCCAAAAGAGGAGGTTCATCTCGTTCAGCAAGGCCTCCAGTTGCTCCATCACCTAGTGGATCCCCAATTGTGGCCATGCCACATCCATTTGTGGCTCCTATCTCCACAAATGAGGATGTTTCCCTTGCACGAAAGAAAAGTAAGACAAAAGGGCCATTGGAAAAGGCCTTTCAGAATGAGAACAGGGAGATTGCAGATGAATGCATTGCAAGGTGTGTATATGCTAATGGTCTTTCTTTTAATGTTGTGAGATCACCTTATTGGCATGAGATGGTGAAAGCCATCAATGAGGCACCAAAAGGGTATAAACCACCAGGATTTGAGAAGATCCGCACCACCCTTTTGGATAGACAAAAAAAATATGTGGAAACCTCCTTGCAACCAATTAGGGACTCATGGACCAAAACTGGTGTGTCCATTGTTTCTGATGGATGGAAAGATGCAAGAAACCGCCCTTTAATCAATGTGATTGCAGTATGCCCTAAGGGGGCAATGTTTTTGAAAGCGGTTGATTGTGAGGGGCAAGTGAAGGATGCCCAATTCATAGCCAACATTCTCTTTGAGTCCATTGAGGCAGTGGGGCCTGAAAATGTTGTCCAAGTGATAACGGACAATGCCAAAAATTGCAAAGCTGCAGGGATGTTAGTTGAGGCACGGTATGGGCATATTTTTTGGACACCTTGTGCTGTGCATTCATTGAATTTAATGCTAAAGAAAATGGCAAACAAAATAGAGTGGATCCGGCAAGTGTATGCAGAAGCTGAAGAAATCCAAATGTTTGTCACCAACCACCACATGTCACAGGGCATTTTTAGATCATTCTCGCAGTTGGAGCTACTGAAGGTAAGGACAAGCTTTATTTCTTTCTTTCTTTTTAATTTAATATTTAATATAAGTTTTTTAGTATTCTTTTAGCTTTCAATTTTATAATTTAAATTTTATTTTTAATTTTTGTTCCTCGTTCTTATTAGGTTGCTGAGACTCGGTTTGCATCACACACAATCGTCTTGAGACGACTAGTGAAGGTGCGAGAGGCACTCATGAGGATGGTAACATCCAATCTTTGGTCTGTATGGAGGCAATCAAACACTGAAGGGGCTCAAAAAGTGAAGAACTTGATCTTAGAGGACTCTTGGTGGGATAGAGTGGGTTATCTGTTGAGATTTACGGAGCCCATTATGAGCATGATCCGGTTTACTGACACGGATCAACCATGTCTAGGAGAGATATATGACGGCATCGACTCAATGATTGAGAAGATAAAAGCCGTCATAAATGCAAAAGAACAAGATCCCGAGGAAATATTTTTCAAACAAGTGAAGTCAATCCTCATTGAGCGGTGGAACAAAATGACCACCCCATTACATCTACTAGCTTTTGCATTGACTCCTAGATTTTATAGCACAGAGATCCTTTCCTTGCCAGGGAGGGTAGCACCATACAGGGATGCGGAAGTCAGTGAGGGATATATGGTGGCATTAGCTAGGCTCTTCCCTGATCCTGAGGCCCAAGACCAGGTTATGGTAGAGTTTGGCAATTTCATAGCAGAAACGGGTCATAGCCTTCTCGCTCTTCGGAGCAAATACAAGATGGATGCACATATGTGGTGGTACCTCCATGGTACTTCATCGGCTTACTTGCAACCTCTGGCAATCAAGGTCTTGGCACAGGTAAGTTTTTAATTTTTTTATTCTCTTTTCTTTTAGTTTTTTAAAATTTAAGTTTGAGTGTTTAAATCTGAAGTTGAACTTTGCATTGACTTTGAAGTTTGGGTTGCCTTAATAGGTTGCAAGTTCATCTTCCTCTGAGCGCAACTGGAGTACGTATAATTTCATCCACTCACAGAAGCGCAACAGATTGGGGGCTAAAAGGGCTGAAGATTTGGTATACATACATTCCAACTTGCGCCTTTTATCCCACAAGCAGCCAGAGTACAAGGAAGGGTCAACAAAACATTGGGACATTGATCCAGAGATAGTTGACTTGGATGCTTCCATTTCCCACCATGGAGCATATGATGATGAGACGAGTTCTGTGGCACCACGAGACCTACATGCACAAGGGGGTGCAACTGGCAGTGGCCCTAGTGCGAGTGGTTCGAGCCCATGTGGTTCTAATGAACCACATAATGATGATGATGTAGTTTTGATCCTCTTGATGAAGAGGAATATGATGAATATTGACAATGAAAGATAGTTTGAGCTTTGAATATTGATCTATGATTGAATTTAATATATCATGAGATTCATGACATTCACATTGTGTTTGATTTAAGTATTTTAAATTTTAATTTAACTTTTAAACTTTTAAGTTTCTAAGTTTTATCGGTATCCTAGCTTGTTTGTTGTGGTTATTCACTTATTTAGCTTATAACTTGTCTTTTATCTTGTCTTTCATATGCATAATATGTGGTTAATAATTAAATTCCTATTTAGAAGGCTGAAATTTATATATTTTTTAATTTTTATATAGTTTTTGTACTGCCGTATCCTACGCCGTATCCGGGGTCAAAAAAAAATTTGCCGTTTCCGCGTATCGGATACCCCGCTCCCGCTCCCGTATCCAAAACGTTTAACTTAAAAATAACTTAGGCGAATAATATAATGTGAGAGTGTGCACGTTGTGTTGTGATAACAACTCAATATAAATTTGATATCTATGAGTAATATTAAGCTTTAGGTGAGATATTTTAGGACCGAATGATTATAAGGAATATTAGAGATATTAGTACAAACATATATTTGTTATGTCTAATATGTAAGTGAGTTGTTGGAGGTTGAAACAACTCACGATAATAAGAGTATGAAAGATTTGGGGGAGTTAAGACTGTAATATCCCTCTTAAGGCTGAAATTGAAAAACAGAGAAATAGCACCAATCCCAATTGAGAGTAATCTGATTTTTACAACAGCCAACCAAAGAATATTATAAACCTTAGCTGCGAATTGTATTTGCACTTTAAAGGCATCAAACACCCTCCAAAAAAGCTGAAAATGGATGTATAAATTCTCCAAAATACTTTATTCAACCAATGGAATAAACACCAAGCAAAAGTACTCCAAAATATATGCAAATTATAAAGTTTTATACAGCTGTAATTAAATTAATGACAGCAGAATTACAACTCACAATAATGGCTGGAAATGGAGGTTACAAGCCCCCAAAAATCTCATGAAAGTGTGAAATCGGCCTCTAAAGTTATGAGGAATATGGATATCAACTCCAAATGAAGAAATGTTTCCTAGATGGCACCCAACTCCTCCAAGCAAGTCGCTACTCTAGCAGCTCTTCTCCAATCAAAACCTAGCTGAAAATCTGCAACATCAATTTTCTTAAAACCCTTTGAAACAACAATTGAAAAGTTTTTCGTTCTTTCAATCAAACAAGGAAGGATTTTGTCCTCCTTGTTAGCCACACAAAAGGATTTTTTCCTTCGGTGAAAGTGATTGAGCAATCAGCCCAAAAACCATGCAAATTATAATTTTTGATAAGAGATGATCCCAAATGAGCCAAGCAAACCCTCTTTATACCTTATTGTGGCGCCAAAACAGATTAGAGTGTCTCCAAACTAAGACCAACCTCATAAGGATACTTTCTTTTATTTTCCTCTTGGCTTTTCACCCTTCTAACCCAGCCGACCTGACTTATGTAGAGAACTATTAAAGAAGAATGCAAATGCTCACGAAAATAGCTGAAAAATATGACAATTATTTCCTTTGTTCGTTTTCTTCTTCCCATGGGAAGAGGAATGGGCTCGAAGTCTCCAAAAGAAACTAACTTGGAAAAGGGGACATTACATAGACAATCTCCTTAAATATAGGATATACGAAGCTTATAAATATGTAATGTGTTTCAGTTTGGTGTAATAAAATGTTGATTTGAACACCAATTTTGAGATTATGCTCTTCCAAATGAAGCGGGTTATACCCCAAAAGTAGTACAAATATCTTAAATACATCTATTTGAAAAATGCCGATAGATATCAATTTCAAGGTTCTTATCTTGGATTTTACGCATATTACATTGATTAATAATTTTATTACATTCTCTTCATATTTCTCACTTGCTGGTGAGAAAAAAATGGAAAAAAGAGCCCCAAACTCTACCATATGGTCAAGATATTACTACTTTTTTATTGACTTCTCAAAGCTTAAAAATAAATAAAATGATGGTCAAATGGATGTCGAATTTAATATAGAAAAAAAAGTTGACATGGTCGCACCATTAGATCCCACCCCTTGTTGTCATTGTAGAGTGCCTATCGGCGTAAAAATTTACAAAGAAACTTCAAGGGGAAGCGTCTAAAGGAAGGAATCTTTTAAGAGGACGTACATAGAGACATAGAGATGTGATCAATACATAAGAATATACAATTGTCAATTTAACTATATCTCGTCAACAAGAGTGACTAATAGATGTCTTTAGTGAAGAGTAGACAACAATCAATGAGTTGGAAATCAATCTCAAAAATCATGGAGTTTATAAGGTAGAGTATCTAAAATTGGAGCCTCGCACATGGCAATTTTCCTTCAAAACGTTTTGAGAGGATATCGAAAGAATCTTACACCTCCAAAACTCTCGTGGGAATGTGACAAAATATGAGTCCAAATCCAACAAAATTTTAAGCTACATATTAGTATATATTTTTTTTTTTATCCAACAATCCTCTAAGAAGCACATCCATTGATCTCTTCAAATAAGTTGTTCCCCAGAAGGTGGAAATTAATGAAATATCCTTCTATGGTGTTGACTTAACTGAAGGCAGCCATGAATATATAGAAGAATGAGAAGTTCTCAAAATATGGCAATGTTGTATCCAAGTATGTAGCACAGAAATTCTGGTGAGCAGATATGTATCCTTCTTTTAACTGCATCGGGTGCAGGGATATAGATACGAGGGTACCCTAAAGTATTTGGTAACACGGGGCCTCTTTTTTTCATAGAGTTGGACTCTCTCACAAATGCTTCTGCAAGGGTTATTGGGAATGGAATTCTTTTTGAGCCAAATCAGATTAGGCTATTGTCTTCCCTTACTTGTGATGGCTAGGTGCCAGTTTTTAAGAAGTCAATAAGTGTAGAAGCTTTGACAAATGAATTTTCTCAAAGTCATTTCATATTATACAGCACGGGTGAAGTGACAAGGTATCATTCATCTTGAATATGTCCAAAGAACACCGTGATATGCATTAGAAATCTCATTGGCTCAAGAAACAAACTAATTTAGATGCCCCTAAATTGATGATAAATTTCAAGGCCAAATTCTAGTCCAACGGGCCCTGAACATGCAAAATAAATAAAAATACCTAAAAATAGAAAAACTGAAATTTTATATTTTTATGAGTTTCAGGCCACAGAAAAACCTCTTACCTTATTGGGGGAGCGGGGATGGCGGGGGACACTTGTCATGTGACTTCATAGTCAAAGGTGGATCACTTCATATTATATTTTTAGACTGTTCATTTCCTACTAAAAATAAATATAAAGGAATTTCCGTCGAAATGTAAAAATTAGAGGAATCTTATAGCTCCACATTTCTTCTCAAAGATTGCTACCCTCTTGTAGACTATTTTGGGTTTCAGTAAAGCTTCTTTTACAGTGCAATGTTGTGTTACTATTGAATCCGATTCCTTGATTTGGTTCATTATTTTTATACAGCATTAAAATTTCTGCAATTTAGTGTGTTGTCCGCTGGATTTTCAATTAAATCAGCGTCGGTGGTGTCGAAGCCAAAAAAAAAAGTCAGATCAGAGGTGTCGAGGCAGTTCATTCCACTTTTGTAAGTCTAATTAAACAAGATCGGAGTATAGGCAGTCTCGAGACACAACCATTAGAATTATCTTTCTTGTCACTCCAATCAATGTTAGATGGCAAAAAAGGGATTATGAGATCCTTTCAAATTGTTTCTCGTTCGAAGCCTGTGAAAAGAAAGGCAGGAGATGATGGCACAATTCTCCAATATTATTTCACATATAATGTCCACAATGCCCAACTTGTCATCAAGCAGACCCTTCTGAGGTTCAATGCCATTTAGGGTACATGTGAATTTTGATATTCCTCTTTTGAAGAAAAAAATTGATGCAAATGTTTGACCAATTGGAATCATATCTCTATACGTGTTTTTTCTAACATCAAAAAGATAACATTTCAACTCTTAAAAGCGACATTACTTAGTTATAGGATATGGTACCAATACCATGTACAAGGACATGGTGAAGGGTATGTTATTTTTCAAAAAAATAGGATATAGGTACTCGGGAATGGAAAAAAAAATCGGGCACACAGGCAGGCAGGCATACAGATAGATAGATGTGTGTGTGTAAATTTTAGAGAACACAATATTATACAACCTAATATAGACTAAGAAAAACATTAATATCTTGTTAAAATAAAGATATTTGATGTTGACAAAAGATAAAAGTAAGTAGATTGATATTTATCTTTCATATCTAGGGTCAAGAGTACGAATTTTTTTTTTTTTAAATGTTGAAATGCAAATTTCCGAAACAAGAACTAGTCTTCGAGATGAGTATTAGTCCCTAGAACAATTTTGTGGTAGGAGATGAGTCTCCGTGCAATACCTACATTACATGTCTAAAAATGGTGGGAATCATATTGTCTTCAAGATGAAGGTGATGATGAGTTATGACTAGACCAAAAGGATGCTCTAATTAAAACTAAGGCAAAATTTCTGGATGCCATCAAAGAATACTACTACCCTATGGTTGTGGAAAATTATGATGACCATTTCTAAAAATTGCATCAAGTAAGCCAAAGTTGGGACCAAATGGTGTAGGATTAAACCAACACACTTCATGCCGTAAGAAAAAGTTGGTGTGCAATTGCAGTCAGGGGGCTCAATTAGGAGATGCCTTGGACCATGCAGCCGTCAGAATACACAGCAGAATATGTAATGAAATACAACACAACACTGATTTTTATTGATTCAACAAAAGGAAATACAACACACACACACACACACAACAATCTCACAATCCAAGATCTGTTACAACATTATATCCTCATATCTACGCTTCCTAACTCATGGTCTTTGCACATATAACTCTCTCTCAGAATTGCCTAGTCCAGAATGCACCCTATCCCACTCCTATCACGATCATCTAATCATCTTACTCCCATTTTGACCTCTTCTAACCTCTCTAACACAAGCATAGGGGCGTACTTATATAGAAGCAAGACCCACCTACTATCAATATACCCTCAAAGCTACAAGCTACCCATATGACATTCAATGTGTCCCAATCCTCTATGCAAGATAAGGCCCAAATCATAACACAACTCAATGCACCTGACTTGGCTTAACAACATCAAATACAGGTTAGGTGAATTTTTGCTGGCTCCTTCTATGTATTTGAACAACAATGTTGTATTTGAAACTCTTTTGTCTTCCAAAGATTACACACACATTGCGCATAAGACTCCGTCTATCTTTCGTGATTCATGGCATTAAATGCAATGGTTAGATGGGTCTGTTGTAATGTCCCTTTCCGGGCTGAAACTGAAATACAAAGGAAATAGCACAAATCCCAATTGGAAGTAAACTGAATTTTATGACAGCCAACTGAAATTATTATAAACCCTAGCAGCAAACTGAATTTGCACTTTTAGGGCATCAAACACCATCCAAACAAGCTGAAAATTGATGTATAAATTCTCAAAAATATTATCCTCGACAAATGGAACAAAGACCAAGCAAAAGCACTCCAAAGTGTATGCAAATTTGGAAATTTTATACAGCTTTAATTAAATTCATGATAGCGAATTTACAGCTCACAACAATGGCCAGAAATGGAGATTCCATGCCCCAAAAATCTCATGAAAGTATGCAATTAGCCTCTAAAATTATGACTATGAATATCAACTCCAAATGAAGAAATGTGCCCTAGATGGCACCCAACTCCACCTCCCGGGAAAGTCACCGCCTAGGAGAGAACCAAAAAATGGCAATCAAACCCTCGCTGAAAATATGCAACATCAATCTTCTTGAAGCGCTTTGGAACCCCGGAATGGAGAATCCCCAACAAATTGAAGAGTTTTCATTCTTCAATCAAGCACGGAAGGGTTTCGTCCTCCTTGTTAGCCACACCAAAGGATTTTCTCCCTTAAGTGGAAGTAATTGAGCAATCAGCCCAAAAACCATGCAAAGTTATTTTTAGAGAAGAGATAATTGCACAAATGAGCCAAGTGAACCTCTTATATAGCTCATATGTGTGCCAAATCTCTAAAACATAATCCCCATGAGAACCGACCTCTTTGGGAGATATGTTTCTCCCTTATCTTCAAGCATGCACTCCAAAGAATGACCTCTTTATGAAAATATAAGTTTCTTTTTTTTTCTTTTTCCCTTTCCATCTTTTTTTTTTTTTATCCTTTTTGCCGATAAAAGAATGAGTATTAAAAATACCTTTATACTAATAATAAAATTAAGTTGCCCCTAAAATGGAGAATTGATTGGGACCAACTTATAATATTATTAATTATCTTATTTTAGAAAAGGGAACATTACAGTCCTCCCCTCCCAAATTTGCTTGCCCTCAAGAAAATGCAAGCTCGCATGCCCAAGTACCATGGCCAATAGATGAGGCATGTTGTAGTGCTCAAAAAGCCTGGATCTTGTGCCGGTCAAATGAAAGAGCTCTTGTAAAATCAAGTTCATACACCTGTTGTCCCTCTCATTAATGATGATCTTTGGGATCCCGTGAGGTTTTAAAGATGCCCTACGAAGAAATCAGATGCTGCTTCAATTCAATCCTCTTCATCCTCAACTTCCCAAACAGCAGTAACAACCTCTTCCTTTGCATACTCAGCTGTACAAAAACCTTCCAGCCTGCTGCAATCTCATTCATGGAGCAAAAATAGAGGAACAATCAGCAGCTTGACAAGCTAAAACAATCCCCAATGTGGCCTCTCCACCTTTCATCCCAACCTTGTCAACTATGGTGGAAGAACATCTTCTAACCACCATCATGAGTGCAACTGAAATAATGAGATGGCTGTCAAAAATGAGGACAACAGCCTTATTGGTGGCAAGTGGACTCATGGCTGCCACAAAAATACTTTCTCTAACCTTTGGGGGTAGTAACACATCCTCCGCATCCCCTTCATGAATTGTTGGAGCTCTTTGGCATGAATCACCAAATTAGGTGCTAACTTACCACACTTTTGCTGCGTTGCTCTGATTTTCAAGTGAGCTGCCCCATGAGGCTCATCTTTGGTTCCTTCGTACTTCACATCATTCACCAATCTCCAATGGTATTCCGCTCTCAATAGCAAACTAGGAAGCATTATGCAGGGCTGTCCCAAAGTAGACCACTTAGGAAAGTTACCTTGTTGTAGCAAACTACTTAGCTGTCCAAAATTGACTATTTGAGGCATAGTTACGAGACGGGGGACAAGGGGATGGGGTTTCGGGATGGAAAAAAATTCTAAATTTTGGGGACGGCGGGTGTGACGGCTAGTTAAAAAATATATAAATATTTAAAATAAAAAGATATAGTGACTAAATTATATAAATAAGCTGATGAAACTTGAACTCATAAACATCAAATACATTCCTAGAATTGTTAGAGATAGGATATCTTGTGATTTCAAAACACTCAGCTTTTCCAAACATATTATAAACTTCTATTATGTTCTCATTCAATTCTCTGATAGCAATCTTCCCAAACTATGACCAAGTGTTATGGTTCACTTTGTTGTCATTGTGATCTATTGACCCTCAATTGCTCTTGTCAACCTTCTACTGACAAAACAGAGAATGACGAGAAAAATGTTCTCATTCAAATTCTACAATCAAGCTAAGATCACAAACAATAATAGTAGGGTTTCAGGATATATTAGCTTGATCATTACTTGCACAGTGCCTCGTGACTTGCTTCTTCACAAGATCTTGAATCATAAGTGATTTACAATTAAAAAAAAAATAGTTTAGAGTGTTGTTTTTATGTTTTTTTATTGAAAAATGCGGCAGACCACGTGGGACTTTCTGGACGTACTCCCCACATTTCCCACATCCCCCACGTCCCCACGTTTCCCCGTCCCGGACGTTTCCCAGCTTCCTTAGACGTCCCCAGGACGTTTCCCATCATGCATGCACTATGGGAAACGTGGGGAAACGTTTCCCCCACGTCCCCAGGACGTCTGGGACGTCCCGGACGTGTCAAAAATGGGGGACACGCCCCGTGTAACTATGGTTTGAGGCTGCCAAGAAAGTGTCTCGGGCTGCATACTTGATGTAGTCCTTAGTTTCACCCATGTCTTCAATCTTCCCTACTTCATCTTCCACTCAAGGGTTGAAAAGTCTCTATTTTCTTGCAAGGTGAGATCACATGTGAACACCAACTCATCATTCTTTACGATATCATCTTCATCTTAAGCTACAACCCTATCATTTGCTTGGGAGAAGAGCAAACTCAGCTGCTATTGCTTCTTCGTACCTGTACCTGGGTCCTGCACACTGGACAAACTTATCAAAGGAAACGAGAGTTTTCATTCACCACTTCATGCCTTACGGACATGATGGCTAACTCTTTCTCCTTGCCCGCAAACAACTCATAATCTACGCACAAGTGGTGGCTATCCAATAATACAATCATGTCGTCCGAATTACAGTTGTAACCACGTATTTCATTCAAAATTAAATGATGGTGGCTGGAATCCCACTTATGACAGTTGTAAGCATGATGCTTTTGTTAGTCCCTTTCAACCAAGTGGCTGGAAATTCTTCTGCAGTTGACAACAAAATGGAAAGGGGACTGGAAATGTTGTGGACAACAAGTGAAAGGAAGGTACAACAGCTGTCATACTAAAAACCCTTCATGAATCTCCTAAAAAAATGTAGTGGGGGCTGGGAACAAGTCATTATTGACTGAAAATGCTCCAAAAGATTGGAAACTATCTCTTCTCATGACTGTCCTCTTTTGTGTGGCACCAAACAGAATGTTGGACAAGCTGGGAATGTCTATAACAGTAGTACAAACATTTATGGCAGCATGTTTTAAAACCCACCAATCAAGACTCTTATTACTTCCAATCATTCCTCCAATTCCCGGCTGAGTTACAATGCTTGGGACAGCAAGATAACATCCATCTTGCTCACTTCCAAACACAAAATTCATGAACTCAATAGTGACATTAATGCCTCTATACACTTTGACCCACAAAAGATCACTTGGATCCCATATGCAAAAACAAACTTGAGCTTGAATCAAAGGATCTACATGCCCTATGTTGCAAGTGGTATCCTTGACCCTATCACCCTTCTTAGCATGCTTTTCATGACAACAAGGATTTTGTAAGGATATCAAGCCTCTATTAGAACCAATACTTCCATGCTTTGAATTATAATCACGGATATAGTCAAAATGCTTACCCTTCATCTTCCCATCAATTTTAACATGTTGCTCAAGATAAAAATATATATTGCAACGACATAGGAGGAATTAACAAATCTGAAATATGATCATTACTATCATACCTTAGGTTGTCCTCAACATGTTCACCTTCCTTTGCCGGATGAAGAATGATTGGGATATCTTCTACACCTCCATCCTTGTGACTTAAAATTACTGAGTTAGGATCAGCATTCTCCTTCCTCTTAGGCTCTTCATCTTCAACAAGTGAAGCCCTTTCCGCTTTGCCTTCATCCATACTTTGTGGACACATGTATGGAGCACCTTCATAGCTCTTGCTAGAGTCATGAACACCATTAACTTGCTTCTTATAGGTTGTTGTTCTAAAAATTCCAGCCAGCTGAAAATCAACATTAGCAACTGGTAAAGCCCTTTTCTCATGTGTATGCCTCTCAACATGGTCTTCTTGGAACTCCACCTCAAAACCCTCTGATTTTTCTTCTTCCGATTCATGCCCCATGATTTCTTCCTTGACCTCTTGAGGTGTTGATGTAACCGCTACCTTAGCTAGTTCTTTGTCTTCTTGTGGTCTAGATTTTAACCTAGCATCTTCATCCATACACCGGTTGTTCCTTTGATGGAACCCTCAATTATGAAAAGTGTCACTTTCCCGAGGCACGATGAGGATCCACCTGTGGTGCTTGAGATCTAGGCTCGGGCCTTGACCTACCCTTGCTGACTCCTACGAACTTTGCAAGTGAAATGGCATCACGAATCTCCTTTGGAAGAGCCCTATACTCCTCATAGCTAGCCACAATGTTGTCACCCACTGAATGTCGTGTTTCCACCACCGAAATGACTTCTTCCTTTGGTAAGAACCTAGGTCGCCAATCCATGTTTTCTCTCTTGAGTTAGTAGATGTATTCTTTGTCACCGTCTTGCATGAGATGTATTCCTTGTCGCTGTCTTGCATGAATAACCTCGGGTTGGGAAGATCAATGCTATGATACCACTATAATGTCCATTTTCGGGCTAAAACTGAAAAACAAAGGAAATAACACAAACCTCAATTGGAAGTAAACTGAATTTTATGACAGCCAACTGAAATTATTATAAACCCTAGCAGCAAACTGAATTTGCACTTTTAGGGCATCAAACACCATCCAAACAAGCTGAAAATTGATGTATAAATTCTCCAAAATATTATACTCAACAAATGGAACAAACACCAAGCAAAAGCACTCCAAAGTATATGCAAATTTAGAAATTCTATACAGCTGTAATTAAATTCATGACAGCAGAATTACAGCTCACAACAATGGCTAGAAATGGAGATTCCAAGCCCCAAAAATCTCATGAAAGTATGCAATCAGCCTCTAAAATTATGACTATGAATATCAACTCCATATGAAGAAATGTGCCTTAAATGGCACCCAACTCCACCTACAAGCAAGTCACCTCCCTAGGAAAGGGCCCAAAAATGGCAATCAAATCCTAACAACTCTTCTTCAATCAAACCCTCGTTGAAAATCTGTAACATCAATCTTCTTAAAGCACTTTGGAAACCCCGAATGAAAAATCCCCAACAAATTGAAGAGTTTTGTTCTTCAATCAAGCAAGGATGGGTTTCATCCTCCTTGTTAACCACACTTAAGTATTTTCTCCCTTATGTGTAAGTAATTGAGCAATCAACCCAAAAACCATGCAAAGTTATTTTTAGATAAGAGATAATGCACAAATGAGCCAAGCAAACCCCTTATATAGCTCATATGTGGTGTCAAATCTCTAAACCATGATCCCCATGAGGACTGACCTCCTTGGGAGATATGTTTCTCCTTTATCTTCGTGCATGCACTCGAAAGACCGACCTCTTTACGAAGATATAAGTTTCTTTTTCTTTTCTTTTTCCCATTCCATCTTCGTTTTTATCCCTTTTGCCCATAAAAGAAATGAGTATTAAAAATACCATTATATTAATAATAATAATATTAAGTTGCCCCTAAAATGAAGAATTAACCGGGCCCAACTTACAATATTATTAATTTTTTATTTTAGAAAAGGGGACATTACATGTGCACAAGTCAAGGCATGAAAATCAACCTCGCATGATTGTAGTAGGCACAAACAAATTCCTTGTGCAATCATTCATTTCTTCTACGTTGGCGCTAACTAAAGACCAAGAAAATCACTCTTGCACGAAGCTTCCCAACTACAACTAACTCGATCAACATAGGTGCACTAAATAGATAGGCGCAAAATAATACACAACATAGGTGCGCTCACATGTAATGCAAAAGAACAATTACATTTTTCGCACACTCGGATCGCTAGAAAACTATACAAGACATTGGCTCAAAACAAGACTTGTGCAAAACTTATAAGCAAATAACTTATGTGCAAACAAAACTTTACGTATGGCTAGACTTGGCTTATTTTGCAACCTAATATGTTTTTGGTTGATGTAGGATTACAAGTGAACACGACACTCCCGCATCATACACCTCAACTAACAAAGAAAACTTAAGCTCATACTTTTGAGCTTTCCTTAAATGTTGTTGATGGTATTCCGTATTTTTCAGCTTCAAATGTGCTTATCCATGTCACATATTCAATTTTCAGCCCTTCCACTTGACCAAATATACTTTATTCTCCTTGTCACACGTCCTCTTGCTGACTCTTGTATCAATTACTTTGTCCACTTTTCACATTCATTTTTCTGTATATGCGCTCTCTAACCAGCTTCAAAATCCAAATCTAAATCTGCAGTTGTACTTCCTTCTCTATTTTGTGCCTCGTGTGGATTCAAATCTGCCACATTGATCATACATTCTTTTCAAACTTCAGCAACATTGTACACAATCCAAACTTTTCCGTTTCAATTTATTGTATGTTCCCTTTGAATATCTCTCCTTCCTCAAATATGCCAAGACCATGTCTCAAATTTGATACTCTAATTTCCGTTTCTTCATATCTTTGTTGCTTATATTGCGTTGTTCTCTTCTTTTCAGCTGACCTTGGGCGATAGTCGTGAGGGTTGGTGTCGAGGCCTTTCCCTCCACCTCCCTCTCTTTCCTTGTGCTCTCTTTCTTCTTCTTCTTCTTTTGTTGTTTTCGGAGACCCTCTTGGGTTTTCCCTGCTGTCTCTGCTTTGCTTTGTATGGTGTAGTCCCATTGACCTATCTTTGTGGTCACTTGTTGGACATTTAATATAATTATCTTATCTTATCTTATCTCCAAGTGTTTTGCACTTGTTCATGCACATCTCTCATATGCTCTAAAAATTATTTTCCATCTACACTTCTCCTTTGCTCGCTTTGGATGTCGCACAATTCTAATTATATGACTCCTCTTGGACTTGACCCATACACAATCTAAAATGGTACTTGTTGGCGAAATATTTTGTTAGGGACAAAATATGGGGTTTTTTGCCAATGCTCTGGGACTAAGTTTCTCCTCTTGGGAATGGGGATGCTCTCATTTGTTGAAAGCTAGAAATACTGTACACTAATTATAATCTCAAGGTGGTTGAAGACCAGGGATCACACAAGAACACCCCACCGCACTTGTGGAGGAAAAGGAGTGTGAGGTACGATTAGGAGAGGATAAATGGAGAAAGGGGTTTTGGGTAATAAATAGAAATGTTGAGTTTATTAACCAAAAAACCAGAAGTATTTCCAGATTCAATGAGAAGACACCAATATGCAAAGTAAGAAGAAAAACATAATTAACACAAAGTTTAATTGCATCATATTCATCAAAAGATTCTTTCTTTCCCTAGTTGTGTAGGATTACAAAGCTCTATTGGAGTAGGAGTTGAGAAAGAGAGGAATACATTAAGCAAGAAATAAAAGAAATACAATTTGCTATAGGAGGAGCAAAAAACTAATGCCTACAACAGAGAGAAGACCTAAATATATAGCCCAAAACCTATGACTCTTCACATTCCTGCATGACTATTCATCTTCCTTTCCAAAATAAGATACTTTTCCTTATTTTAAGAAAAGTACTTTTACAAAGGATGTGACTTAAGTTACTTATTGAAAAAGTGCTTTTCCCAACGAAGAATTAGAAAAGTTTTATGTTGCTTTTGGGAAATGTTGAGTGACCGCTACATGAGAGAATTAGAGAGAAAGAGATAGGAAGGAGAATACATCATTGATAGAAGGAGCACGCGAAGAAGAGGATCCTTTGATACGCCTTGCCGGAGAAATCCTTTGACTTTCCATTGCTCCGTTGTACATGAACATGGCTTCTATAACTTTCTTCACCTGAGTCCCCGTAAGAAGTTGTCGTTGAAAAGAACTGACTCATGTACTCTCGAGCTAGGGGAGTTCATTGTTTCTCCTGCAAGAAACAAGTCAAGTCTCTTGAGATGTCTACGCAGTCATCTCAAATGTCCATCATGCTTCCAACACAACTTCATGTGGGAAGTGATCGTAGGTCCTCTCCAGTGCAAAATCAAGCAGTGATAACAATTTCTCCTGCAGGTAGCCCAATAATACACGCCTCGTCCTCTTCTCCTAGTCACGTGTTCTCGTGGGTCCAAGACATCATCAATGATCATCAACGTACCATCTCTGGAAGCTCACTCCTAATGGAAAGACAAGATGACTTCTCGGCTCACGACCGATGCTTCGGGGTCTCAATTCATTGAGTTCACTCGCCAAGAGTGGATAAGGATGAAGTTGAGATGGGGATAGCCGACTATGAAATGACTCGATATCCTCTTGGAGAATTAGGTCCCGGGGATGCCTTCATAATTTTGAGCAAATTGTCGCCAAGCTCATTGCATAAACAAGGGAAAGTGAAGAAACCAAGGAGCAATAGGAAATCCAAGTGCATACTTTGACTTCATATTTCCAACCCTTTATGGACCCTGATGCTCCTCCTCTTGCCCCCTCCGAGTCAATTACTCCTCTGAGTAAGATTGACCCTCATGCAGTTCAAGAATTCAAACGGATCGACAAAAGTAGGAAGATAACTAAATCATTGATTGATTTTATCATACACACACTGTAAACTTCTCCCGAAATGATCAAGATATTTAAGAGCACGATTTTGTCAACTGAGAAAGTGAATGATGTTCTCTCCACGGTTAGAAAAGAGGTTGATCATTGGAATGAGCTCCTACCTATCATTCGTAAGATGTGCATTGCAAATCAAAGGTCATTATTAGAAAAGGTGTTCTTGATTTCAAAGGACAAGCTGTTTGCGCACGTGGATAAGGCAATTGATGGAAGATGAGAGCCCTCATTGAGGCTATTGAAGATTGTCCACGTCACCAAAACCGAGGGTGACAGATTAAAGAAGAAATCAATGATCATTTGGGTAGGATGAGGTGTCCACCATTGCACTCCAAGTCCAAGCCACTTGATGAACTTCGAGAGAAATCCATGAGCAATATAACGGGTGAATTGTTTGATCCTGCTACTCTACGGAGATGAGCTCATGGACATGCTAGCTTAGATAAGATCAATAATCTCAGATGCATCTTAAAAGATTCCAAAGTGGTTGAAGCATTGTAAAGTAATCCAAGTGCGGCTGATCATTGGTTAGACATCTTCACTAATACTACCATTCCCCATGGAAAGGAAGTTTCAAAAGCCGTGTTGGTCTGATGCAGCGGTGGAAAGTCAAAGGATTTCTCCAACAAGGCGTATCAAAGGATCCTCTTCTTCGCATGCTCCTATTGCACGATGTCTTCTCCTTCCTCTCTCTTTCTCTATCATTCTCGCATGTAGTAGACAACTTTTCCCAAAAGCAACTTAAAAGATTTCTAATTCTTCGTTGGGAAAAGCACTTTTTCAAAAAGTAGCTTAAGTCACTTCCTTTCCACTTTTGTAAAAGTACTTTTCTTAAAATAAGGAAAAGTCTCTTATTCCGAAAAGGAAGGTGAATAGGCATGCGGGAATGTGAAGAGTCACAATTTTTGGTCTATATATTTAGGCCTTCTCTCTATTGTAGGCATTAGTTTTTTTGCTCCTCTATAGCAAACTATATTTCTTGATTAATGTATTCCTCTCTTTCTCAACTCCTACTCAATAGAGATTTGTAATCCTATACTAGTGAAAGAAAGAATCATTTGATGAATATGATGCAGTTAAACTTTGTGTTAATTGTAATTTTCATCTTACTTTACATATTGTTGTCTTCTCGTTGAATTAGGAAATACTTCTAGTTTCGTGATTGATGAACTCAACATTTCTCTTTATTATCCAAAACACCTTTATCCATTTCTCCTCTCCTACTCATACCTCACACTCCTTTTCCTCCATACCCTGCTGCCATAGGTTTGGTGAAGTGTTCTTGTGTGATCCCCGGTCTTTGACAATTCCGAGATTAGAATTAGTGTATAGTATTTCTACCTTTCAATAATGGGAGCCTCCCATTCCCAAGAGGAGGGACTTAGTCCCAGAGCGTTGGCGGAAAATCCCATATGTTGTTCTTGACAAAATATTTCCCCAACAATTTTGGCACCCACCGTGGGGCAAATTTTGTTGTTCGCACCCTATACGAACCACAAAATCCATAAAAATTTATAAAATACAAAACCCAAAAAAATATTTAGTTCGTTGCTTGAAAACCCACAAGCTGATTTGTGTGAGAAACCCTTCATATTCCTGATGTCTTTTCATATTACGGCTGTAAATTTTCATGTTCCTCGTTGAAAAATACTTTACAAATTGCGCGAAGGAAGATACACGAGCTGATTGCGCAAGTGGCCTTATCGACCCTGCTTTTGAAGAACAACAACAAGCGGATTTTAGAGTTCCTTTTGTTTAGACAACAAGACAAGTTGGGCAAGAATTCTTCCCCTAATTTCATCCTAACTTTCCTCTTGAAGATCCTCCTAAAGGCCCAAATGCATCAATACTAGATCTTGTTCCTCCAAAAGAAGAAAGAAGAGAAGAAGAAATGGTTGCACCTGTACCATGAGGGACAGAACATAGGCTGTTGGCTCTACCTTCTACACTCCATGAGAGTTGCCCGGATGATCAAGAAATAACTTCACCAAGTTTAGAGAGGATGGAAAACAACACCGGATGAACACATAGCTGCATTTATCGCAGCTTTGTGGTGTGTTGGGAGTAGAACATGAGGATGTGTCGGTTCGCTTGTTCGTGGAATCACTGCAGAGATGATGTTGCAGATTGTATCTACAATCTACCTAGAAGATCAATCACTAGCTCGGAGGCCCGAGTGAAGACTAAATTCAAGGCTAGATTCAAACCGAGTTGAGGATGCTCATGCTCTGCTTGCAAAATGGTCTCGATTGAAGAAAGAACCAAACAAGGCTATGAAAGATTTTGTTACCGAATTCAACGAGGTTGCTTTATAAAATTCCACAAGCTGTGAGGCCTCGAAGATAACGATTGAGGTTCTTTACAAACGCTCGGATGATAGAAGTTGGATTCATTACGAGGTAGATCTCAACCCAATACCTTAGATGAGGCTCAAGAACTTGCGGTAGATGTAGAAGACAACCTCATCATGTCGGAAAAATTAGGAAAGGATCAAATAAAGATAAAGCTCGAGTTTCACTTCAACAACCACATACCCTTTATTGTAAAAATTGGCAAATGACGTGGTTGCTCTTACAAGGTAGCTCGCCCATATCACCCCGTATAAAGATGTATCAAGGAAGAACCGAGTGCGACCTAGAATTTACCGGATAACACCCTAGTCACGCTCATACTTCCTAAAATATGGAAGCTCATACAAGCTGGTAGACCCCGATTCTCTTCAAAAGCTTTTCACCCGCATCGTCATACACCGACATGTCCTCCGCCGTGCGCTTGTTCGTTAGCGGTGAAGCGAGAATCGAGCTCCTTGTGAGCAAATGTTTCCTCTTGACTCTGCTGACTTTGCAAATCAAACCCTAGCTCGATTGATCATGTCCCCAGCGGAACCAATGATGCAGCCTAGAATTTACAAGATAACACCCTAGTCGCGGCGGCACATCACTCAACCTAGGCTGAGCGCTCACCCGAAGCGCGCAAAGGTACTAGGTCCCTCTTTAGGGTTGTTGTAATAGGATGAAGGAAGTAACATATAGATTCATAACTAATCCATCATTCCACAATGCATGCTACACTCAGATCTATGAAAGAACAAGATTAAACAGTAATCATGATTGAATTAATAATATGCACTACTCAACTATACATAGAATGACACTTAGATTCAGCCAATGTCTTCCATCTATTAATAAATACAGAAGCTCCTTATAGTATTGTCAATCTATACCAATGCGCATATGGAACTAATACGGTGAGTTGATCATATGTGTATATTCTACATTACACATTCATACATCTCCTTCCATACATCAAGCTCTCTCTCTGTATATATCTATATCGTGTATATATCTCCTATGCACCTAACATCATATATATAGGGTGGGGACTTGCCCTTCACCGCTTATCTATTCCAAAAATAGGCCGCATCTTTATTGATAGCCACCGCCGTTTTCTGATCATAGCCACACATGCAAGTGCGTTATCTATAGTCCTCTTGCAGTTAACTGAAGTGTCAATTCTATTCTTAGCTTGTCTTCATGCATAAACGCTTCGAACCGCTTTTCAAAGATAGACGATGCATGGCGTGCACGTCTCTGCATCGTTGATGTGTTCCACACGCCATCTTCTAAAAATAGGTCTTCATGCTCAAAATCGGCTAAGTCCTGAAACCTGAACTTGCCTTCCACGTGCGGGGTCTTCCTGTCCTTCCGCGCCCTTGGTTCCGAGCCTTCTATCCCGCACGGACTCCTTGTGTGATCTTTGACAAGTATTCTTTGACCAACAAGAACTTCGGAACAAGAAAAGTATTGTTGGTGCACCTTAAAGAAGCGGCCTAAGAAGATCGTCCTATCAACACATCTTGTGAAACACGGGAGGATGAAGAAGAAGAAATTGTTGAACTAGAACAGGGAGAAGAAGAATAGAATGTTTTGGAGATTGAGGAGATAGATGATACAAAGATTCGTTATTTTGAATACTCATCGAATGAAGAAGAAGATGCAAGTGACATGACAAGCTACTCATGTGCTGCCCCCAAAGAGAAGTCTTCTACTACCCCGAAAAGAAGTCGGTAGATCCTCCCACTGGCGACTCTACAAAACAAGATAATCAATAGGGGATCTCCATTGCCCCTTACATGTATTACGCCAAGATGAAACCAGATGTCACCACTGACCGAGAAGACACCTTCTTCACCAAGTAAGTCATCTTCTCCCACTCCTAGAAACATCTACTACTTCCAAATTTGTAATTCTGACTCCTAAAATACCCTCTACACTAAAAGTAGTGTTTGTTCCTCCCACCAAGTCATCCACGACCCCTGAACTGTCTGTGTCTATCTCGTTTGATATCATCGACCATGTGAAAAGATCCAAAGTACAAATTTTAAAATCAGAGTACTTACAAATCCATCACAAACAATTCAAAAAGCTAGTTGAGTTCATCAAAAATAGTAATCCCAAGCCTAATATTGTTTTGCCAACTTCGAAAGGATTACTACCAACTCCTACCTCATCGCCACCACAAAACCTTCTTGCTTCAAGTTCGTCCTCCACATGTAAGGTTGAGCCATTCTATCTATCTCGTTAATCAGAGGTTATCAATTGAATAACTGCATAATTGATTTTGGGGCCTTGACGATGTGATGCCTATTAAAGTTGCGAAATGTTCTTGGTCTCACTTTGACACGAGCTCACGAACTTTGTTACTCTATGGAGATAAAAGAAGTTTCTCTTGTTGGGCGGATCAAAGATGCTCAAGTAGCCTTCACTGATTTCACAGACAAGAAAGTGTTGATTACCATATTGGTAGCTGACATTCTGACCTCTTATGGAATTTTGTTGAGTAGAAGTTTTGGTCGTGACGTATGAGGTGAAATTCGGATGGATTGGTTATATCTGACTATTCGAGTCAAAGGTCAAATGAAGAAACTACTACCTATGAGAAAAATGAAGTACACCGTTTAGAAGTCGGATTGAGCACAAGATAATCTTGAGAGGGGGTGAATCGGTATTATGAAATTATTTCAAACTTTAATACTTAACTTAGATCTATAATCACGAGCAATGTGAATATATCAAATCAATCAAAGAACACAAAACTTAATGCAAGTAGACACGGATATACGTGGAAACCCTTTGGGAGAAAACCACGGAGAAACTTCTTTCTTTATATATATTTCTCAAAAATTTGTAGGCACCTGACCTCTGGAGACACCAATCCCAAATTATAGTTTTGTAGGCACGACCTACGGGAGCACCCACCCCTTTTGCTAAGCACCAACTCAGCAAGAGACACCGATCTCTTGAATATGAAGGCACCTGACCTTCCTTACAAAATTTGCTTTCCACTTTTGAACTTGTTGCTTCCTCAACGAATAATGGAAAATTCTTCTTCTTACTTTCAGATTTGCTGTTCTAAAATTCTGCCCTTACGCTTCCTCTTCTTCTTCTTTTTCCTTAAGATATTCAACTTGAATCCATGCTTAATAAGTCTCATATGAATCTTCTTATATAGCCTTTCGTACCTTTTCGAAAAGACACATCGTTCCAACCGACACAACCTTTCCATTAACACAACTTAATTAAGTGCATTAGTCGGCTAAAACCAAAAAATAATTAATGCAGCCCATAATTATTAAATGCACATTAATCAATGCAATTAACCACTTGATAGGAGCGTTGCCCCTCCTTAGACAAATCACTGTTATCATTAAATCGCTGCCAGCCATCATTAAATCTTCTTTTTCACCATAAAACATTGCATATGAACACCTTAAAATGCGGATATCTCTCTCTTATGTATAGCTGTGTATATCTCGCTTATACCATGATAATCCTCATGCAAAAACGCTTCTTTTCATGTATTTAAACTTTCGTTTTCTACCCTTCTATACTGCTGGTTATTTCCGTTACTTTCTACCATTTCCGTCAATAATTCCGTTACTTTCTGACAGATTTCCGTTTACCAGTTCAACACCTCTTTTGACATCAATGACAATATTTCCAACAATCTCCCCCTTTGTCATTGATGGCAACCCCAAAAAAATAATCTCCTCTTCTGCAGCTTCCTCTTGCCGTAGCTCCCCCTTACTACCATTCTCCCCCTTTGACATCAATGGCAAAGGGTTATCCTAGGAGCTGAAAAATTTGCAAAGTTTTAGCTCCCCCTTAACTAGTGCTACCCTTGACTCTTGATGTAAAGATGTAAAAGAAATTACTCCCGACTTATGCCGTAGATATTCAAATGTCTCCTTTGGAAGTGGCTTAGTGAAAATATCGCTATCTCTGTTCGGATGTAGCGACATACTCCAACTTTACTGTTTCTCTGCCACTGCTCTCTAAGAAGTGATATCTTATGGGAATGTGCTTTGTTGGAATGCATAACCGGATTCTTTGAAATACTTATTACCTTTGGTATTATCACATAATATGGAGATGGGATGATCATACTCTACTTTGATATCCTTGAGTGCTTCATCCATAAAATTTGCGTGCGTGCAACATAGTACCGCTGCTATATACTCTGCTTAGCCTGCTTGTGGATAGGGATACTGAAATTTTGCTTCTTACTTAGCCAAGATACCAGGTTGTTTCCAAGAAAAATGCTCCTCGCTTGTACTTTTTTGTCATCTACACATCTGCCCAATCGAATCTGTATAATTTATCGATGTGAAATCTTTTCCTTTTGGATACCTGACCCGTATTCCATAGTTCCCTTTAGATATTTGAATATGCGTTTTACAACTTGACTTGCACATGTGTTTCTTTTGGCCTGCTTGAAAAGCGTGCCACCATACCTTGCTTGCATGATATCTGAGTGCGGATCTTTGTCACATATAATAAACTCCCAATCATTGATCTATAGAGATTGATCGGCATCTGGAGATTCGTCATCTTTGCTTAACTTGGTTCGGTGATCATCGGTGTCTTTGACAGTGCACACTCCTCCATACTAAACTTTTTCAACATTTCCTTCACATACTTGGTTTGGGATATAAATATTCCTTTATTAGATTGAGAAATTTGCAATCGAGGAAAAAGGATAACTCACCCAACATAGACATTTCAAATTCCTTTTGCATGTCTTGCAAATTTTCTAGACATTTCTTCATTGTCTCCTCCAAAGATTATGTCATCCACATATCTGACCTGATTAGCTGGTGTTCATCTTCAGTTTTGATGTAAAGATTACTATCAGCATGTCCTCTCTTGAATCCTTGGTCCTGTAGATGTTGATCAAGCCTTGAGTACCATGCTCTGGGGGCTTGTTTTAATCCATACAATGCCTTTTTCAACCTACACACATAATCTTCATTTTCTGATAATAGGAACCCTTCAGGTTGTTCTATGTAAACCTCCTCTTCTAAATTCCCATTTAAAAAGGCTGATTTGACATCCATTTGGTAGACTTTGAAATTTTTAAACACTGCGAAAGCAAGGAACATTCTGATTGCTTCTAGTCAGCGGATCGGAGCAAAAGTCTCTTCAAAATCAACACCTTCCACTTGAGCATACCCTTTGCATACCAATCTTGCCTTATTTCGAGTGACTTGACCATCTTCATTTAGTTTGTTCGAAATACCCACTTAGTGCGATCACATTCTAACTCTTTGAGTGCAGGAACCGAGTTCCCAAGTTTCATTTTCTCAATTTGATCTAATTCTTCTTCCATCACCTTGACGATGTTTATCATGTCTTGCTTCTAAAAAGTTCTTAGGTTCTACCTTAGATAGCGAGAGAAAAATACCCTTGCTCGAAGCATTTGTAATTCTTTTTGGTTTGAACCCGGTATCAAGTTCTCGATAATCGACTTTCATCATGATTTTTACGAACAAAGCGAGATGGCATCTTGGTATCTGCCCTTTACGATTTACTCCACTCTTGATATCTTCTTCTTCCTCTTGTTCTTCTTTCACAAGACTTGGTATTTCTAAAGACTCTTGAATTTTCTTTTGTCTTTAGATCAGGACCCTCATCCACTCGACACTTGCACTTTACATGATAGTCATGACCTCTTGTTATAACATCGAAGGCTTTACTTTTAGTGGAGTACCCAAGAAAAATCCCTTCATCGGATCTTGAATCAAATTTGCCTAAGTCCTCTTCGGTTCTTTTAATGAAACATCTGCTCCCAAATACCTTAAAATATTTGACCGAGGCTGGTCTTCCTTTCCATAATTCATATGGAGTTTTGTCATGGTTAACTCTAATTTGCACTCTATCCAAAATATAAACAGCGTACTTACCGCTTCTTTCCAGAATCTATCTGATAGCTTAGATTCATTCAGCATTGTTCGGGCCATCTCTTGAACGGTTTTGTTCTTCCTTTCTACTACTCCATTTTGTTGTGGAGTTCTTGCAGCTGAGTATTGTCTTTTAATTCCATGGTCTTCACAATATTCAATAAATTCATTTGACATGAATTCACCTCCACGATCTGACCTTAGACATTTTATCTTCAGCCCTGTTTCATTTTCTACTAATGCCTTGAAAGCTTTGAACTTTCCAAATGCTTCAGATTTTCTTTCAAAAATGCTACCCATGTCATTCTAGTGTAGTCATCGATGAGTAACATAAAATAACTCTCACCTTGAATACTTTTCGTTACTGGTAGGTCCACACAAATCCGTGTGAATTAGCTCGATGGTTTGGTGGATGAATACTCCTTTGTTTTGAATCTTGTTCAGTGTCTACTTCCCAGTGGCACTTACTTGCATAGAGTACTCGAAGGCTTTGTTATTTTAGGCATGTCCCGTACGGCTGCTTATTGCTTATCTTCACAAGATTATCAAAATTTATATGTCCCATCATACATGCCATGTGACCAACTTTCCTCAACTTGACTTAGGCAACATTTTTCTTCTTTTATTTCTCGAGCATATATAGATTATTTGCGGTTCGGTGGCAATCTGCAATTAGTTCTCTGTATCTGCTTTCTTATTTCACATCCTTTGGCATAGAACTTAAGAGTGTGTCACTGATCACACATTTGACTCACACTCAAGAGGTTATGTTTTAATCCTTCAACATACAAAACATTCTCTTTTTGTTTTCCATTATCAAACTCAGCGTACCTTTGCCAACGATCTTCGTTGTAGCATTATCACCAAATTTTATTGTACCTTCATTTACTTTCTTTAAGGAGAGAAACTTACTTTTATCACCAGTCATATGTCTTGAACATCCACTATCAATGTACCACTGCTGTCCTTCATCTCGAGCATGAAAAGTTGTTTGAACGAGCATGGATTTTTCTTTGTCTAGCCCATCTTCCTCCTGCTTCCTTGTCCAGGATTTCGTAGCCTCCCTTTTCTTTGTATCTAAAGGCTTTGTCTTTTGATCTTGTCTCGAGTCAAACACACTTCTACAAAAGCGTGCTATATGTCCATAATTATTGCACTTGTAGCAGATAATGGCTTCCTCGTTATAATAGGATAGTGGAGCAAACGAATTATAGTTCATATTGACACTCTATGAGCAGATTTTGGTTTGTTCAGGCTTCATTATCTCTCATTCGCTTTCTACACTCTATCTTTTTATGCCCATATATATTGCAATAAAAACAATAACCATGAAAGGAACTTTCGAACTGTTCATATTCTATGTCGTGGAATAAATGGTCTTTTGGTGTCGTTCTCTTTAACACCTTCCTTGTGGATGGAGCTGGTCTTCGTAGTTTCCTCTTCTTTTCTGCTTTTATTCTTCGTAGGCGTATTTAGAATTTCTGCATAACTTTTTGCCTTTTCTAAACCTTTCTTCTCCGGAAGCTCAATGGATTTTGAAGCTTTCTCTAGTTTTTCTTCATATCGAGTCCTGATTTGTTGGATGGTGATCTTTGACTTTCTAGAATCTCATCTAGAACCTTAGTACTCTTTTCAAATTTCAAGTTGTTCATTAGTTTGGTATTTACCTTTTCTAAGTCTTTTCTCATCGCAACAATCTCTGACTCACGATTTTCACATTCTTCTTGTTTCTCCTTGGTGACTTCTCAACCCTTCCTCGATTCTCTTTGCTTCTTGATACGGGTCTTTGGTCGATGATTAGATTCTTTGATTCTTGAGACTCGGGCTAACTTAGCTTGAAAGATTGATTTTGTTCTTCATATTTACGGAGCTGAAGTCTTTGCTTCGATTCCTCTTTTTGAGTGCTTTTATTTCACCCAACGCCACAAATGAGTTCTTCTTGAGGTTTACCTCACCTTCTTCTTCTATGTCCTCGATTCCTTTCAAATCAACTTTGTTGGTTGATGAACCTTCTTCTATAGCCATAAACAATGTTTCTTCATCATCACTGTCTGAATCACTTATTCCGCTTTCTTCGGATGAGCTGCTACCTCTTTTTGAATATAGACTCTTCTTTTGCTTTTCAAATCTTTTCTTGCCTCTGCTTTGCCTGAATTCTCTTTTGAACTTGGGCTTGCTTTCTTCATCTTCGCTATCTTCCTTCTCTGGGCATTTAGCTGCAAAATGACCAATTTTACCACAGTTAAAGCATTTAAATGGTAACTTATCTTTGTATCTCCCGGATCCTTTCTTTAGCTTTCGAATGAATAAAGCTTCCTTTTCATCTTCTTCGCTGTTTGATTCATCATTCGCTTCAGATTCCTTGATTGCCTTTTTCTTCGAGACTTTGAATGCGGCTTCCTTCTTTGCTGGTTTATTAGACTCGGTCCTCATTTCATAAGCCGTCAGTATTCCATGTAGTTCGTCCATGCTTAGCTTGTCAAGATCCTTCATTTCTTCGATGGCAGACACCTTAGCATCAAATCTTAATGGTAAAGATCTTAAGACCTTCTGGACGATCACAGGTTCCTCAATCTTTTCTCCAAGCCCTCTTATGGCGTTGACAACTTCATCCACCCATGAGAAGATAAGCTACTGACATCTTCCTCATCCTTCATTTTTAGGCTCTCAAATTTTCTCCTATGGGTTTGAAGCTTAGCTTTTCTGACCTTATCATCACCTTCATATATTGTTCGAAGTTTATCCCATATTTCCTTTGCCGTGTCACATTGCATTACCTTGACAAATTCGGACTCTGACAGACCACACAAGATTGCATTCATCGCCTTGGCATTATTTTCAAAAGCCTTCTTACCGGCTTGGTCTATTGGCGGAGTTGATGGAATGGTATATTTGACATTCTTGAATGCCAAATATCAAACCCTAGTGCCATCAGATAGGTTCTCATCCTTATGCTCCAAAATGCATAGTTTGTTCCGTTAAACAATGGAGCCTTGTTCGAGGAAAATCCTTCTTGTACTTGACTAGCCATATGTGCTCCCGAGATCTACCTTCCAACTGTTAGATTGTTCCTGAAGGAACTGCTCGATACGATTGTTGAGCACAAGATAATACTGAGAGGGGGGGTGAATCAGTATTATGAAATTATTTCAAACTTTAATACTTGAACTTAGATCTATAATCACGAGCAATGTGAATATATCAAATCAATCAAAGAACACAAAACTTAATGCAAGTAGACACAGATATACGTGGAACCCTTTCGGGAGAAAACCACGGAGAAACTTCTTTCTTTATATATATTTCTCAAAAATTTGTAGGGGCACCCGACCTCTGGAGACACCAATCCCAAATTACGGTTTTGTAGTAGGCCGACCTACGGGAGCACCCACCCCTTTTGCTAAGCACCAACTCAGCAAGAGACACCGATCTCTTGAATATGAAGGCACTGACCTTCCTTACAAAATTTGCTTTCCACTTTTGAACTTGTTGCTTCCTCAGCGAATAATGGAAAATTCTTCTTCTTACTTTCAGATTTGCTGTTCTAAAATTCTGCCCTTACGCTTCCTCTTCTTCTTCTTTTTCCTTAAGATATTCAACTTGAATCCATACTTAATAAGTCTCATATGAATCTTCTTATATAGCCTTTCATACCTTTTTGAAAAGACACATCGTTCCAACCGACACAACCTTTCCATTAACACAACTTAATTAAGTGCATTAGTCGGCTAAAACCAAAAAATAATTAATGCAGCCCATAATTATTAAATGCACATTAATCAATACAATTAACCACTTGATAGGAGCGCTGCCCCTCCTTAGACAAATCACTGTTATCATTAAATCGCTGCCAGCCATCATTAAATCTTCTTTTTCACCATAAAACATTGCATATGAACACCTTAAAATGCGGATATCTCTCTCTTATGTATAGTTGTGTATGTCTCGCTTATACCATGATAATCCTCATGCAAAAACGCTTCTTTTCATGTATTTAACTTTCGTTTTCTATCCTTCTATACTGCTGGTTATTTCCGTTTTTCTACCATTTCCCGATAATTCCGTTACTTTACTGATTTCCGTTTGGTTCAGCACCTCTTTTGGCCAATGACAATATTTCCAATAGTTGTTCCTTGAGAACAGAAAAAAAGGAAGAATCCCTCGCTGTCTCGGCTTCTATGATGACTCCTCATCCTTCACTTGATATGCAAAAATTCTCCATTGAGACAATTTTTAGACCTAGTGTGCTGATAATGCTGATAATTGGCGGGTGTTCAATGATGATGACCATATTCTATCATTCTTAGAGCAAAGAGGCCTTTTTATGAAGGAAGCAATTCTCCATACCGGGAATCGAGTGCGGATGAAGACAAAGGTGAAATTGAAGAAGTTGATTCAGAAGGTGTGATCAAGCTAAAAGGTAATAAGATTCCGAAAGGGATTGTTTCTCTTGAAGAACTCTTTGATAAGCATGATAAGTTTGTAAAATATAAAGCCAAAGACTCTCCATGCAGCTCTGCTGATTTTGAGAAGGTCAATATAGGAACAAAAGAACAGCCAAGGCTGGTAAACATAGGTAAATGCTCACTTTTGAAGAAATATTCTGATGTCTTGGCATATTCATATGAGGAATTGAAGTCATTTAAACCCAAGGAGATGCAACATTCTATACCTCTTAAACCAGAGGTGAAGCCTTTCGAGACAAAAGCGGAGAGGCAATACAATCCAAAAATATCGGAACAATTCGGCAAGAAGTGCTAAAGATGTTGAATGCTAAGATCATCTTTCCCATCCACCATTCCACCTGGGTGGTAAATATAGTTCCGGTTCGTAAGAAGAATGGCAAAATAAGGATTTGTGTTGACTTCATAAATTTGAGTCGATTTTCATTGAAGGACAACTACCCACTTCCCATTACGGATTAGATTCTCCAAGTGGTCTTTGGTTGAGAGATGTTTTCTATGCTAGATGGCTTCTCCAGGATCAATCAGATTGAAGTTGCACAAAAGGATCAGCACAAGACCGCCTTCACATGACTCCATGGGAAACCTTTTCATACAAATGTATACCATTTGGTCTCATCAATCAGAGGCCACTTTCCAAAGAGCTATGGAGTTAACATTCAAAGATTTGAAGAACAAATGCATTTTGATATACCTCGATGACCTCACAATATACTCTAATAAGTGAGGTGATCACTTGCAACACCTTGAACAAGTCTTGATCCAGTGTAGAGCACATGGTATATCACTCAACCCCAAGAAGTCAATTTTTGGAGTAACAGAAGGAAAACTTCTTGGACATATTGTAAACAAAGAAGGAACCAAGATTGATCCCGAGCGAGTAGAAGCAATTCATAAATTCTCTTTGCCCATGAGCAACCACGAAGTTCATTCTTTCATTGGTAAGGTCAATTTCTTTCGTCGCTCGTCCCTAATTTTGTCAGGTGACTAAGAACATCACAGATATGATGAAGTGTCAAGAAATCTTCAAGTGGAGTAAATAAGGTAAGAGTGCCTTTGAGGATATCAAGAAAGCCATTGCTAAAGCCCTACATTGGTATGCCCCGATTTTAACAAAGATTTCATCATATCTTTGCTATGCCTCGAACACACTCTCTCGGCTATTACAGTACGAGAAAAATATAAAAAGAAGTTGAATCTCCCATTGCCTTCATGAGTTGCCCACTAAAGAAGCATGAGCTAAGATATTCAACCATGGAGAAACATGCATTCTTGGTGGTCAAGGCAATGAAGAATTTCATGTTCTACATCTTGAATTCCCATGTAATTGAGTTCATTCCGGACTTTCGGTGAAGAGTATTCTCACCCAACAAGAATTTGGCTCCAAGAGAGGGAATTGGATTCCGAAAGTTCAAGAATATGACCTTGAGGTATAACTACCCACAAAGTTGGTACGAGGGAGAGGCTTATGCCAAATGATAGCCAAGAACATCAACTCCAACATGGATATTGGATCAGACCCTCAATATGGTGTGACAGATCATTAATTGCCTATAGTAGTCTGGTTAGCACTTTCTTCGGAGTGGTATTCAACTATCATTCATTTCCTAACATATGGTGATTTCCCACCCCATCTCAATGAAAAGCAACGAAGAACTCTCAAACTTGAGCAACAAGGTATGTAATCTGGAATAACATGCTTTATAATAGAGGATTGGACGGTTGTTTCTTGTGGTGCATAGATAAAGAACAAGAGAAACTACGAAAACTTACCATGATCAAGCTTGTGGTGGTCACTTTTTGTCTATGGTAACGGCTCATAAGATCCGAGAGGAAGATACTATTGGCCCACCTTATTCCAAGATGCTCAAGAAAGCAGATAGCCAAACGAACCATGCCAACAATTTGTAGGGATGTCTCGGCTTATTGCACCTCTGCTTCCTGTGGTGATTGAAGAACCATTCCAGTAGTGGGGTCTAGACTTTGTAGGAGTTCTCAACCCTCATTCAAGAGCAAGTCACTCCTATGTTCTCACACGTGATGGATTATTTCACCAATTGGGCGGTGGCTATCCTAGTCAAGCATGCCAACACGAAGCTTAGTTTGTAACTTTCTCAAGGAGCATATCATAGTCTATTTTGGTGTACCAAAAAAGATTGTTGTTGATAATGCCACCTACTTATCTTTTGCAGAGCTAACTGAATTTTGCTACGGATATAGAATTTATTTATCTCATGCATCCGATTACTACCCCGAGGAAAAGGGCAAGCAAAATCTAGCAACAAAAATATTGTAATCATCATTAGTAAGCTAGTTGACCAAAGTCATAAAAGCTGGCACAAGAAGCTTTATGATGCATTATGGTCTGATCGAATCATTCGGAAGAAAGCGATAGGTATGTTTCCATTTCAATTATTATGTGATATCAATGCGAGTTTCCCATATCGGTTTAACCGCCTACTTTGTAATTGGTAAGAGAAGTTGAAGACAGCCAATTTCAAGGCCCCTTGGATAAGAAAATTTTGTATCTTGAGAAACTTTGTGAAGACAGAGTTATAGTGGCAGATCAGATCAAAGAACATCAGTTGAAGGTGAAAATGATCTTGACAAGAAGGCTCGGACCGAGAGAATACTAGATAGGAGATCTAGTCATATTGTGGGGCAAACAAAGAGAACAAAAAGGGAGCCACGAGAAGTTTGACTCATTGTGGCTAGGACCATTCCAAATCAGAGATATTTGTGGAGACAAATCCTTATATCTATCGTACCTAGATGGCACACCCTTGGAGTTGCCTCGCAGCAGGCAATAGTTGAAGTTGTACAAGCAGTGAAAGTGAGTTGTCCCCCGCACATACCATAGGTGATTTATGGTTTGTTTTTGTTGTGTGTTTCCCTTTCCTATCGTGTGTCGTGTGTGTTTTTCTTTTCCTATGTGATCCCAGTCTTGACCACCCCGAGATTAGAATTAGTGTATAATATTTCTAGCTTTCAATAAATGGGAGCCTCCCCATTCCCAAGAGGACGGACTTATAGTCCCAAAGCGTTGGCGGCAAACCCCATATTTTGTCCTTGACAAAATATTTTGCCAACAATACTCTTGTTAACTGAAT
Organism: Taxus wallichiana var. yunnanensis; assembly: GCA_018340775.1. Taxonomy (NCBI): domain Eukaryota; kingdom Viridiplantae; phylum Streptophyta; class Pinopsida; order Cupressales; family Taxaceae; genus Taxus; species Taxus wallichiana. The sequence goes on along the minus strand of CM031244.1, from coordinate 86,644,442 downwards.
TGTTATGAGCCAACTCAACTTGTTCCAAAATATCATCCCATGTTCTGGCTTACCTTCTATCAAACATTGTAATTAACCAAAAAAATTGACTACTTTTGTTTGCCCGTATGTCTAAGCATGATAAGCTGATCTACTACAACCTGGGTATTTGATTTCTTCCACAATGTCTTGGACATGTTCAACAAATTTCACATCTCTCTGATAAAGGTCGTGTCGCAAACCATGCACGACCTCACAATCTCATGAAATTCTTGGCATCACTAGTCTTCTTACAAGCAACAAAATGTGCCATCTTGGATAATTTATCATGTACAACGAATATTGAATCATTTCATTTTTTCAATCTAGAAAATCCTAAAACAAAATCCATAATTGTGTCTTCCCCACAACCTCTACGAAATAGGAAATAGTTGATCTGACCCTACATTCTAACTTCTCCTTTTGTTAGCTGACAAATTCTACACTCCTAAACATATTTGTGCACATCTATGCTCATGCGCAGCCAAAATTAGTTCTCCGCTACTTGCCAATCCTCCACCATGTTTCTCCTTGATGAAATTCTTGTGCATTGAACCTCTACCTATATGTAATGTCCCTTTCTAGGGCTGAAACTGAAAAACAAGGAAATAACACAAACCCCAAGTGAAGTAAATTTTGATTTTTATAACAGCAGACTGAAATTTGGAACAACAGTGAACAACAGCTTGCAAAGAGTGAAAATTCAACCAAATATCACCATAGAAATCATCCACAACATAGATAAACACTTTAAGAATATTTTGGGACACTTTTCACCATAAAATCCAATGAAATACTCAGCTGGAAATTTAATTATAAACAACAGAAGTACAGCCAAGAGAAATGACCAAAAATGGAGTCTCCAAACCCCAACAATGGCAAAATATGATAGAAACCAGCCTTATAAATTATGCCAAATCTGAATATCAAAGAATGATGAAGTTTTGTGCTTCATGTTGAGCATTATAAAATGTTATATTATAATAAAGTAAGTTTTTAATTACTTTAGTTAGATTATAATTAAGTCAATTACTTTAGTTAGTTGTCTTTAGTTGTCTTTAGTTGTCTTATCACATGTTTTGTGAGATATTGTTCAATCTCATTTTGTTTATTCCCGGATGATTTCATGAGGGGAAATAGGGGCAATTAGGGGCAGTGAATATTATCCTGCATTTTATTCTCAGATTAGTTTATCTATTTCCATGTATTGTGGATGAGATAGAAGCTGTCCAATATCTATAAATATTGCAGCTCTCTCTTCTTATTGTAATGCTTGATTTTTAAAGATTAATAAAATATACAAGCACCGTCTTGTTTCTGTGTAAAAGCTTCTGAGTTGTTTTGTGTATTTGCTTATTATCAAAGTATTCAACTCCAACATCTGGTATCAGAGCAGCATTCTGATCTAAGGAAAAGTGTAGGAAGTTTTGAGGGAGGAGGAATAAGAAGCTTGAGCTAGGAGGAGCCAGAGTTGCCCCTAGCCTCTTCACAGAGCCCCTGCCCTACTCCACACGCCAGAAGCAGCAAAAGCAATAGTACAGAAACACCTCCAAGATTGGTAACAAAGTGATTGTATCAAATTTTTTTAATATTGTTCATTGCATATGAACTATATACAATTGTTTTGGAATTGTTTTTTTCTTTTCTCTAATTCAGAGATCCGTTTAGTGTGATTTAATTTAGTGGACCCCCAATTTTGGAGGCACCACTATTCGGGTTTGGTGTGTAGGTTTCATTTTTAATAAAAAAAGAAACATCCACCACCGATCTGCAACCTGTATGCAGCTGCGGTATTTGCATATATCTGTGAATTCACCTTGCAGACCTACGGATTTACCTGAAAACTTCACACCTGCAAAAGAAAAAAAAATGAGTTGGATACTGATCTGGCTGTGCGTCTTCAATCTGCAAGCAATTCCTGTGCGACCTTGCAGAACAGAGCGTAAGAGAGCCTTTAAGGCGAAAGGGCGGCGAAGGAAACAAGGTTGACGACGGAGGAAACAAAGCTGCACGCATGCACGTAAGTCAGACCCGCGTTTTCTGCGTAAAAAATCGTTTTTAAAAAATTTCCTTTTTTGGACGATGCGAAAAAAATCAGAAGCAAAAAAAAAATTCCATTTTTGGAAAGGGGCCGGAAAAAATATTTTAAACGGTCATAACTTTCAACTGGTACCTCGGATTGAGGTGCCATTTTTTTAAAGTGTGTGTTTTTATGAGCTCTACGTATTGGTTAGTTTTTAATAAGCTTTGTCTTGTAAAAATTGCAAAAATAATTTTTGTATTTGAAAAAGAGACCAAAGAGTCCATTTTTATTTTTTTTTTCAAATCGGCCAAGAGAGCCATTTTATTTTTGCAAATCGGCCACAGAGCCAAAATTGTAATAGGGCCAATAGTGCAAAAAGTCATTGTAAAAACGGCCGAAAAGGAGCCCAAAAATCAGTAGAACCTAGAAATTTGGGGTGGGTGTTTGAGTGTGATCTGAAGGGGGTGTCATACTGTTAATTTCTCTCTCTCTCTCTCTCTCTCTCTCTCTCTCTCTCTCTCTCTCTCTCTCAATTCTATCACCCAACATGGCAAATGCACCTAAATTTTTTCTGTCGGAATCACAACTCCTCAGAGGAGATAACTATGCTGCGTGGAAAATGAAAATACGCACACAACTTGAATTTGAAGATTTAATAGGTGTAATTGATGGCTCGCTAACGAGACCAGAAACTGACGCAATCCAAATACGTGCATTTGATAGAGCAAATCAAAAAGCTAAGTTAATAATAATGTTTGGTGTAACTGATGAAGTACAACCTCACATTAGACAATGTAAAACGATAAAGAAGCATGGGAAAAATTAGCAATAGTGTATGAAGCTAAGAACAAAAACACTATTTTACAACTTCAAACTCAATTACACAGTCTTAAAATGAAATCTAATGAAAAAATAGAATCATTTTTAAGACGTGTTGCTGTATTAAAATCTTCTCTTGAAGCTATGGAAGAAGAAATTGAAGATGATTCATTAATTCCTATTGTTCTAAGAGCTTTGCCAAGCTCATACAGGATATTTGTAACAACTCTTAATATAATGGGTCAAACAATAACTTTTGAAGAGTTAGTGAACATGCTTCAACAAGAAGAGTCATTACACAAACCTGTAGAAGAAGAGGAACAAGCCCTCTCTTCATATCACAAAGGGAAGAATCAGATGAATTCATCACATAGAAATAAAGCGAGACTAATCAGCAACAGAATCAACATAGTCATCAGAGACACAATGAATCAAAACAAGTGTCAGATATGCGGTAGACAAGGGCATGATTTGAAAGAATGTTGGTATAACACTTTTCAGAAAGGTTCATCTAGTGGTAAGAAACCAACTTCTCAACAATCAAATCAAGGTTACAAGAACAATCAACACAGTCAAAAGAAAGGAAACTGGAAAAAGAAACAGCAACACGGTAACATAGCGAAGAGGAAGATAACCCACAAGATGAGGACTTCCTATTTGCTGCACAATCAACTCAAGTCAACAATTCACCTCAGTCAATCTGGTATGTAGACTCAGGGGCTACAAAGCATATGACAGGGACAAATGAATGGTTTACTGAGTTAAGGAACACACCTAACAAAGACCATGTTTCATTAGGTGATGATTCTTCATACAAAATACAAGGCATTGGGAACATCTCGTTACCTCTCGGATCAAGAAAATGTACTATACGAGATGTCCTTTATGTTCCAGGATTAACAAAGAACTTACTTTCAGTTAGTCAACTCTTGGAGCACAACTTGAAAGTAGACTTTGATTGTACAAATGGAAAGAAGATGTGTCTCATCAAAGATAAGTCTAAAAACTCCAAAATTGTTGCTAAAGCTTCAGGAATGGGTCGGATGTTTCAGTTGGACTTTATTCAAACCAACAATCAGGCTCTTATCAGTAAGGAAGATTCATCGGCACAATTATGGCACAAAAGATTTGGCCATGTAAGTTTTAGCTATCTTGACACACTTCATAAATATGACATGGTTAGAGGACTGCCACATTTCAGAAAAAAAATAGATAAGTGTACAAATTGTTTGGTAGGAAAACAACATAGAGCACCGTTTCACAAAAGTACATACAGGGCCCGTGGTATATTAGATCTGGTGCATACCGATCTATGCGGACCAATGAGACCTAGTCATACAGGGTTTCAGTACTTCATGCTCTTTGTAGATGATTACTCACGAAAAATGTGGGTTTACTGCTTAAGAACCAAAGATCAAGCTTTTGCAACCTTCAAAAAGTTTAAGGTAGCCATTGAAATAGAAACTGGTAAAAAGATAAGGACTCTACGCACAGATCGAGGGGGTGAATACACCAGTAATGAATTCAAGGCTTTCTTAGAAACAAATGGAATTCGTCGACAGATGGCACCTCCATATACACCACAACAAAATGGTGTAGTTGAGAGAAGAAACAGAACAATAATGGATATGGTAAGGTGCATGATTGATGATTCAGGGTTAAGCAAAACATATTGGGCAGAAGCAGTTAAAACAGCGGTATATTTGTTGAATAGAGCTCCTACTTCCGCACTTGATGGAATAACTCCACAGGAAGCTTGGTCAGGGCATAAGCCATCAATAAAACACTTAAGAGTTTTTGGATGCAAAGCAAGTATGCTAATTCCTAAGAAGAAAAGAAAGAAACTTGATATGAAATCAGAAACTTACATATTCTTGGGATATAGTGAAGAAGCTTTGGGATACAGATTAATGGATCAAAAAACAAGGAAAATTTTCACAAGTAGAGATGTTGAGTTCTTTGAGAATAAGAAGATGCTCCTTTCAAAAACTTAAGCAATTCTCAAGATAGTCCTACTGTGAAAATTGAAGATGGCTATGACTTTGATGAAAATAATGATGATGAAGTTAATAATGATGATGATCATACAGATAATACAACTTCATCACCTATAGCTAAACGTATGCCTAAGTGGTATACAAATGTAATAAAAGATGCTAAGTTGGATAGTGAACCAGACACATCCACTTTTGGACCAAGAACTCGTAGCATGGCTCAAAATGAAGTTAACTTAGCCTTAATGAGCACAATTATTGAATCAACTGAGCCAACTACAGTTCAAGAAGCCCTATAATCAAAACCTTGGTCAGATGCAATGAATTCTGAATATAAGTCTTTGATTAAGAATAATACATGGCAACTTACAGATCTTCCACCAGGGAAGAAAGCAATAGGTTGCAAATGGATATTTAAAACAAAGTACAAGTCAAATGGAAGCATCGATAAACACAAGGCACGATTAGTAGCAAAAGGGTATGCTAAAAAAGAAGGCATTGATTATGAAGAAACATTTGCACCCACAACTAAGATTAAAACAATCAGAATGATATTTGCCTTAGCTGCACAATTTGGTTGGAAAGTTCATCAAATGGATGTGAAAAGTGCCTTTCTAAATGGTGACTTAGAAGAAGTCTACTTAACTCAACTTGAGGGTTTTATAATTCCAGGAAATGAAGACAAAGTATGTAGACTCATAAAATCATTGTATGGTCTAAAACAAGCACCCAGGGCTTGGTATATAAAAATTGATGAGCATCTTTTAAGTAAAGGATTTAAAAGAAGTCCATATGATCCTAACTTATATCTCAAAAAGCAAGGGGGGGAGTTAGTGATTGTAGTTGTTTATGTTGATGACATAATCATCACTGGAGGATCAGTGAATATGATAGAAACAACTAAGAAAGATCTAAGTAAGTCATTTGAAATGACAGATCTAGGACTTCTACATTATTGTCTTGGACTTGAAGTATGGCAAAGAAATAATCACATATTTGTATCTCAAGTAAAATATTCCAAGACAACACTTGAAAGATTCAAAATGATGGATAGCATCCCAATGGCAACACCTATGGAGACAAGGCTTCAATTGTCTCGGAAAGATCCATCAGCAGAAGTAAATGTAACTCTTTATCGACAGTTGATTGGGAGTCTCATTTACTTAACCTATACTAGGCCAGACATCAGTTATGCAGTTAGTTACCTTTCCGGTTTATGCAAGAACCAAGAGTTTGTCACTGGAAAGCAGCAAAAAGAATACTAAGGTATATTAAAGGAACTATGGATTTTGGTTTAGAGTACAAGAAGAATGATAACTTCTTCTTGACTGGTTATACAGATTCAGATCATGCAGGAAATATAGATGACAAAAAATCCACTTCTGGGTTTGTGTTCTTTTTGGGATCTGGACCTATTTCATGGGGAAGCAAGAAACAAAGTTGTGTTTCAAGGTCTTCCACAGAATCAGAATATCGCGCAGCAGGAGGAGTTGTCTATGAAGCGATTTGGCTCAAACGTATACTTGAAGGGTTGGGACTTCCACAGGATCATCCAACCATTCTTCATGTAGACAATGAAGGAGTAGTAAAACTTGTTCGGAATCCAGTCTTTCATGAACGCACCAAACACATTGAGGTGCAAGTCCATTTTATCCACGAACATGTTCAGAATAACAACATACAGACTTCAACATTGCCCGACAGATCATCAGCGTGTAGATATCTTCACCAAATCTCTTGCACGTCCTAAATTTGAGGCATTTAGATTATTCCTCACCAGCTCTCTTCAGAATATGTTGAATTAAGGGGGGGAATGTTAGAAATAAACTAACACTTAATTCAACATATGAGTTAAATGTTATATTATAATAAAGTAATTTTTTAATTACTTTAGTTAGATTATATTAAGTCAACTCATAGTTGTCTTTAGTTGTCTTATCACATGTTTTGTGAGATATTGTTCAATCTCATTTTGTTTATTCCCGGATGATTTCATGAGGGGAAATAGGGGCAATTAGGGGCAGTGAATATTATCCTACATTTTATTCTCAGATTAGTTTATCTATTTCCATGTATTGTGGATGAGATAGAAGTTGTCCAATATCTATAAATATTGCAGCTCTCTCTTCTTATTGTAATGCTTGATTTTTAAAGATTAATAAAATATACAAGCACCGTCTTGTTTAATGTAAGCTTCGAGTTGTTTTGTGTATTTGCTTATTATCAAAGTATTCAAATCCAACAGTCTTCAATTAGTGCTATTTTGAAAAGGGAACATTACAATATACACAATTGCACTCTCAAAATAACAATACTTCTTGTACAAAATATTCTAACCACGGTGTTTTGTTGCCACTCACAAGTTTTTTGCACATGCTTTGCCTTGCGATCCAGAGATAGCTACAAGAGAGTGGAATCAAAGGACAAGAGAGATGGCAAGAGAAGGAGAAGAAGATTTGGCCCATAGAGTTTCAATACTAGAGACCACCATGGAAAGGATGTTGAGGCATCAAAAGAGATCTCAAACTAGCAGAAGCTCGCAGCTAATAGGCAAGAAGCCATGGATGAAGTGGTTCAAGCTCTAACCAAGAAGCTTGGCATAGGAGGAAGAGAGAGCCATGATGAAGAATTCATGGAAGAGCATGAGGAAGAAGAGCAACAACCTCCAAAAGACAAAGGCAAGAATAAGGTAACATCTGAACATGCTCCTTTCAAAGTTGAAACTAAGGTTGAGATTAAGAACTTTGAGGGACAAGTAGATGCAGAATTACTAGATAAATGGTTGAAACAAATGGAGGTTTATTTTAGTGTGCATAATGTTACGAAGGCACAAAGGATCACCTTTGCACGTCTCAAGATGGATGGTCATGCTCTTGTTTGGTGGGAAACCTACCTAACCACTTGTGAAAAGAAGAAAAAGTATGTTGTAGATAGTTGGGATGGATTTAAGGAGTTTTTAATAGCTATCTTTTATCCTATTGGGCATAAAACTGATCAAAGAATTAAATGGCAATATTTTAGGCAATCCAGTGGTCAAAGTGTGCAAGATTATACTACAAAATTCGAAGGCAAGCCATGTTGTTGAATATGGACTTGGAGGATGAAGACATTCTCACCAAATACTTGGGGGACCACATACTCATATAAGGAAGAGGGTCATCTCCATGAAGCCAAAGGACCTCAATGAAGCTTGTGTGCAAGCATATTATATAGAAGATGAGAAGAAGCAAGGAGATGGAGAGTTAAAGTCCAAACAGCCCAAAAATCAGCGAAGCCAAGAGGACAAGAAGGGTAAGTGGAAGGATAAGAAAGTTGCCACCACTTTAAACACTTGTAAGGATCCCAAGAATTTTTGTAAACATTGTGATATCAATGGACATATTGATGCTACATGTTGGAAATTGCATCCGGAGTTGCACCCAAAGAATCGTTCCAAGGACTCCAAGAAGTCCAAGGCAGATTTGAAAACCGAGGCTAAGGTTGAAATAGAGGGCAATTACGATGTAAATGAAAAGCTAGGATGCACAACCACCAATGTGTAGGCCCCCTCTCCGTAATGTCCCAATTCCGAGTAGATAGCCTAGGAGGTTTTTCATTCGTCTTAGCCTTGGTCATACCCAAGGGGCTAAGAACTCGGAGGCTATTGGGTATGGATGACTATTACCACCTTGCTTATTTGTTATATTTTTGCGTTGACATGAGTATTAAGTGGCTTGGTGGGAACAAATGTTATGTTTTGTCGTTAAGGGGGACTCATGACACTTTAATGTTATAATCTTTCGTTGGGGGTCACTTATGTCCCTATGGCGACTAGGAGGGGAAAAGTAACTTAAGTTACTTTATGATTTTGTGGTTCTCCCTAGAGGGGGTCGATTGGGGTCTTTTGGGCCTCTTGTTGCTTGGGGAAAATTATAAGAGGAATTTGGGGAGAAAGGTTCGTCTTGCACACTCATATATTGTTTTCTTTGAGCAACCACCGCTTGTTATCTTCTAACTTGTGGAGGAAGATACCACAAGATCCCTAGCTTCGGTGGTGAGAGATCCATTCCTAACAAGTAGGACACTCTTCGATGGTGAAAGATCCACCCTAGTTTTTCATTTTGGAGCTGATTCAAGGCTACTTTTCGAGTTTTTAGAGAAGGGTTTTGAGGATTTTGGGGAGAAAAATTGAGGGTTTCCAGATCAGATTTATTGCAGCGATAAGAGCAGATTTTGGCACCATTTCTGGAGACATCTTTGAGGGTTTTTGGCCTCTTTCCAAGGGGACATCCCGCTTTGGGATTTTGTAGTAATTTTTGGAGGGTTTTCCAAGTGCTATTTCCAAATCTGGAGGTTGGGCTTTCATTTAAATTATTAGTAGATGTTATTTACAGATTTTCAGAATTTTATCACTTGTATTTTATTAGTAGATGTTATTTTCAGATTTCCAGCTATCTATGGCTTTTTGAAATTTTCTGGCAATTTAATATTAATCAAAAAATTCCAAAAATATTTTTCTAGTGTTTGTTATCATTGTTGCAAGCTCTCTTTAAAATTTCATGCATTTTGGGCAAGTATTTTGTGAGATATCAATTAAATTCAGTTCATTGCCCTAGTTGGTTATTTTCTGCAAAAATCAGATATTTTTCTTTGCTGCAATCTCTATATATTTTGTGCATTTTTGAGTGGTATCCCACAAGGGATATTTCAGTGGTATCAGAGCAGTTGTTTCTCTAGCTGTTGGGTTGAAAAGATGGGTGACAGTGAAGATTTGGGTGTTGATTTGATGAAACAATTATTCACCAACATGGTGAAGCAACAAGAAACTACTAATCTCTATTTGAGCCAACTCACTGAGAGATCAAAAGCAGGCAATTGAGACTCATATAGAGAGAGGGGAAACCAATAATAGGGGACACACGACTCAAAGAGGTGAAAGTGGAAACACAGGCAGCGATCTCCCCATTCTTCTACCAGGCATTTGGGGCTTCACGAACCCTCTTTCTTGAAGGATCCAAAAGTTTCACAAGTAAGGCAGCCAGCAGATGTTTTGGATGAGGAATCTTGTTGGGAAAGGTACCAATCTTTGAGCGAGGGTTTCAAAGATAACATGCCTTTCACAAAGTACTGCAGAATGAAGATTGGTAGCAAACCCAAGAGAGATCATCCGTCACAGGTACTTGAGTTACAAAGGAAATTGGAAGTGCCTTTGTGTTGTGTCAACAGCTTCCTCTATATGGAAGATGCCTTGAAACACTACCTCCTTTTCCTTGGACTGTGACCATGGCATGCTCAAAATTATGTTCATCGCTTCTAGATTGCTGCCATAATACTTACCTTGTGTTCCAAAGATTCTTACCACTGACACCCCAAGTTGTACCTTTTGGCAAATAGCATGGATCAGATTGTATGTGGGCTGTAAAATGGCTGTAACAGTCATATGTTGCTCAAAATTTCTCTCTAAACAGCAATGTGTAGGCTGGAATACTTGCACTTAGTGATCCCAATAGGTGAGACCTCCTACACACAACATCCAGCAAAGAAATTTTCCTCATACCTGCAGATCTATAGCTGCTCATGAAAGATATCATCAATCCAAAACATGAATTTATCAAAATGATCAGTAGGAACATAGTACCCTGGCTGCAAAACTGAGTCCCTTTATTCCAAATCAAAAATGTAAAGGCTGGAAACCGCCCTGTACTAGCTGAGAACACTTCGACAATGGTAATGGGCTGAAAACTCCTCCACCATGTGACCGAAAACCCTTCTATGACTGCAAAGAAAGTATGGAAGAGGCTGGAAATATTGAGAACAGCAGATCTAAGGTTGGAAACCGCATTCATATTGGCCCTTGGTTCATGTTTCTTGCAGCCAACACTTATCCCTACCATGTATAGTTGGTGACTTCCAACAAGAAAGCCCCATTTTGCAAATATCTCATTTGGTGACCACCTTAGGGGAGTAATATTGAGTATGTCCAAGACAAACCAAACATTATCATAATGAAGTATCTTACCTAAGATAGACCCTCAGTTGTCTCTATGCATTGAGTGAGTCGAGCCGCTTGGTTTCTCCGAAAATATACCTCATACGGTAATGACTCAAACTTTTCAATACTTGGAAGATTGATAGGTGCTTCTTGGGCTGAATCAACTTCAATTTTGGGCACTTGGCATTCAACATGTAATGCATGTTCTTCCTTTGCATTATTAATACAAACATTTTGTTTATCAAGAGTCGTACCTTTTTCTATTGAAGACCCTTCACCTTCAACTTGCATGGTGGATTCCTCTATGGGCTGCCCACTAACTTCTTTTGGATCTAAATTAGGCTATTCTTCTTGCTTCCTGATTACAATGGGGAATTCTTTTCCTTAATTTTTGTAGGTGTTGCTTTGCTTGAACGGCTATCAACTTAGCTTCCTTAGCTCTTGTTAGCCATTCATCACACCTTTTGGGTCGTCATTACATTCTCTGCACTTGTCTACAATGTGGTTAGTTTTTTTCCAACCACATTCTCTGGTTCCTTTTCTTCCTTCAAGAGAAACTCTTTTGGTTTTGGCTCTTTGGCAGATTCTTGAGGCTTAGATTTTGACCCTTCTTCGTATTTCTATCTCCATCCATACCTTTAGATCCTTCTGATATTCTTGCAAAGCTTGCAACATTTCTAACATAGATTCTTGCACTGTCCTCATGACTCACAGGCTGGCAAGGACACAACTCTGATACCATTGTAATGTCCCTAAATGGACATTTTTAAATAATTTTGGATTCATCGGAAACCCTAGGGAAGGATTAATAAAAACTGATTTTTATTGCAAAACCCTTACGACAAAATTTACAAATGATGGAAATAATTTCTAAACCCTAGGAAAATCCAAATTTGTTGCATATAATGACAGTCGTAACATAAAAATTGAAATCAGATTTTTTTATTTTTCAACATTGAAAATCAAAAATACAATGACCATATAGATGAGATTTTTGCCGGATCTGATAGCAATCTTCAGCCACACTGAAACTGGAATTTAATCCTCTACAAGCTGAAATCTTCCATAATTTACTATAGCGACATTGTAGCAAGATGAAAATGACTTCAATCGTCCCTAATGTATTGTAGCGACATTGTAGCATGCTTGACAATGACTTTTGAAGCTGATTATTTGATGAAGCTGATTATTTGATGAGGCTGACTTCTGATATAGACAGATTTGAAGCACATATGTAGTCCCTGGATGGAACCACCACACAAAACTTGAGGGTTTTCGTCACCAAAATTTACAAATGATGGAAATTAAAAGCTGATTTTTATTGCAAAACCCTTACGACAAAATTTACAAATGATGGAAATTATTTCTAAACCCTAGGAAAATCCAAATTTGTTGCATATAATGACAGTCGTAACATAAACATTGAAATCGGATTTTTTTATTTTTCAACACTGAAAATCAAAAAATACAGCTGACCATATAGATGAGATTTTTCCGGATCTGATAGCAATCTTCAGCCACACTGAACCTGCAATTTAATCCTTTACAAGTTAAAATCTTCTATAATTTACTATAGCGACATTGTAGCAAGATGAAAATGACTTCAATTGTCCCTAATGTATTGTAGCGACACTGTAGCATGCTGACAATGACTTTTGAAGCTGATTATTTGATGAGGCTGACTTCTGATATAGACAGATTTGAAGCACATAGGTAGTCCCTGGATGGAACCACCACACAAAACTTGAGGGTTTTGTCACCAAGTCTTTTCCACGGAGGGTTTTGTCCTCGATGCTTCGGGAGGGTTTTCGTCCTCCAAGCAGAATGCTCAAACTCACAAAATAAGAATAGTTGATTGAAAAGTGATGCCAAAAGACCCCAAGCACCCCACTTTTATAATTTACTTTCACGCTTTTCAAGGAAAAGCAACCAAAAACATCTTTTCTTTTATTTTTACTTTTCCTTTTTCTCACCCTTTTCTTTTATTTCTAATAATAATAAAGTAATATTAAGTTGTCACTTTTTTTTAATAAAATAAAAAGTAAGTCACTTAGACAACTTAAAATATTAACTTTATTATTTTTTTCTTTATTTAAAAAAGGGACATGACAAACCTCTACGGTATGGACCATTCACCGTCTTGGAGCAAGTTGGCGATAATGCCTTCAAGGTTGACTTACCACACTTCATGTGAATGTACTCAGATCTTGAATTGTGAAAACTTGCACATGTATGAGCCATACATGCTTGAAGAAGAAGAAGAATGTCAGTTCTTACTTTCCATAGAAGATTGTGTCTTGGACTCTCAAGGCAAATTGGAGGAGGATGTAGTGTTGCGGTAAAGAGAAGATCATAGAGACCGAGAAGAGGACCACGGGAGTCTTAGTGGGTTGGGCTCAAGAAGAAGACACCAAGGCATGACAAGTGGTACCCAAAGGAGAAAGTGAGTGAGATGTTCCTTATCTACTCCCCCACTAAGCTTTTGTGGGATCAAACTCTTCTTGAGAAGGGGAGGTGCGATCCATAGGTATCTTCAAAAAAAAATACTTCATTACACAAGCACACCAAAACAAAGAAAGAAATGGAAAAGATCTCGGAATCGAGTATACATAGGACGGTTCTCAAACCACTGATTTATGCAAAGTGACAGTTGCGAAACTGCTGGTCTACAGAAAGCAATGGTTACTTCGAGGAACAAACAAATATAAAAACACAAGAACGACGGAAAAACATTCTCTTCCCTTACTTGTGACTTTTGGATTCTCCAGTGCACAGGAGGACTTATAAAGCATGTTATAAGTAGGAAGAAGAGGTTGTAGGAGGCATCAATGAGTAGAGGAGTGATCTTGTGTGTAGTTATTTGTAGAAGCAAAGTGTAGAGCAGAAGAAGAAAAGGAGAGTTTTAGGAGTGGAATAGAACTATTGTATATTGTTCCAAGTCTTATTTGTATCTATATTTCATTCTTTGTCCAAAAAGAATCAGGGAAAAGAGAGCTATTGCCCTTCCCTATAGGTTTTTTCCTCACATTGTGGGTTTTCCAAGAATCAAACTCTTGTGTCATAGTCTAAGTAATTTCGTGTTGTTTTGTGGGAAAAATTCTTTCATTAACATTGTTTGCAAGCAATTCTAACATTGAGAATCTCATTCACTAAGAGCAATCAATTGTCATTTCAAGCATAGCTGAAGTAGGACAGAATTGTTGTGATTTTGTAAGTTTTAAAGTAAGCAAACGAAGAGTTTACAGTTCATATCTGCTCTTTGAATCTATCTTCGTGAAGTACCTTGCTCCACCTGTGCAATCCATTAGATCCTCCATACAAGGTAATAGAAATATGTGCTTGATAGTAATCTTGTTTATCGCTCTCTTGTTAGTGCACATTCTTTATCATCCATTCTTCTCAAGCACTAATATTGTTGGTACTACACGGTCTTAAATATTCTCTCGATCATACCTTTGTCTAACAATTCCCAAGTTATTTCTAAACTTCTGCATTCTCTTGTGGTGTCAACCTATATGCCACATTGTTTGGTAAATTCAAGCTTAGAATCAAATCTATTTGATGAGTTATGCTCGTCATAGGTGGTAATCCATCCGGTAGATCACGAGAATCAATCTCTCTGCGAGTTTGTTGACAAAGTCCTTCATGTCGCGCGAAAGTGTCTCTTCCTTATCTTTTGTGGCCAACTCTTGTGCAGGTTTTTATGAGCACAAAACTTGCATGCTCCTTCACTTCGCTCGGGGATTGTATTTCCAAAATCATCAAAGTCTTTGAGCTATTTTCTAGTTCTTAACTTTTATCCTTCAAGACACTCAAAGTGTGTTTCACTCCATCTCTCATCAAAGTGTATGTATTTGCATGACCATCATGTTGCACCTTAACCAAACTACCAAGGCCTTCCAAGCAAAATATGACAAACATACATGGGCATAATGTCACACATTACTTCATCCCTATATGTGTAACTCTAAAAACTCACCAAAATCTTATGTCCCTTCAAAGACCAAGAAACCTTGTAGGGATTTGGATGCGTAATTCTCTTTAGATCAAGCTTATTTACCATTTCTTGCGTAATAATATTGTTTGTGCTGCCACTATTCATAATTACCTTGCAAACTTTTCCACTTGACTTACATAAGGTTCGAACAAATTCTCTCTATACAAAACCATTCTCCTCCTCCACAAGTTTCAACAACACCCTCTTCATCATGAGAGTTTCTCCATTTTCAAGGTCACTTATGTGATGCACCGACACAATGCTTTTCTCATTTCCTTGCATGCTATGTTCACTAGCATCAATTCTCTTACTTCATTATGCACATGTGGACACTCAAATGCTATATGTCCATACTCTCCACATCTAAAACATGTGCTTGTAAATCCATATACATGGCCTCGACCATAGGATCCTCTACCTCTTTGCACACCATTGTTGAACTGAGATGTACTTGCTTTACCTTATTGTGCAGAATTTATTATATTACTTCCACCACCCGATCCACATCCACTCGTGAACTTTCCTCTTCCTCAAGTTCATTGTTACTTGTGTGATAGCTTTTCTTCATCATTTGGCTCACACTAATAGGCTTCCTCAACAGGTCACAATCTTATCATACCAAATTGATCTTGCATTGTGATATGCAATCCATTTACAAACCTCGAGATCTTGTCATCTTGACCATGACCCACTCTAATGGTTAGCCTATAGAATTCTTCGGTGTAATCATTTACACGCATATCCCTATGCCACGAGTTTGAAGCTTCTTGAACAAATTCATGTGATAATTCACGGAAATGAAAGTAGCCTTCAATTTCACAACGAATCTATTCCGAGTCTTGATTTTCTCTTTGCCTTCACGCATGATCTCTCGGTTTGCATACACTCCCACCATAAGGATGTGTGACCTTTCAACTTTGAGCCAGCAAACTTAACTCCTTTGGGGCCTTCCATATTCTTGTATATGGGAGATATTTCTCCAATTCAATAATCCACTCGATGAGTTCTTCTAGACTCAAGTTTCCATAATAACTTGGGGTTCCAATTTTGGTTTACGAATCATTCTAAAAGCTTTCAAGAATACATCTTCATGCTCTTCAACTTCTTTCGCTTCTACAACCTAGTTCTCGGGGTTTCTTTTGCAGCTTCAATATTTCTAAACATCGTCCACTTGCCACAACACCTTGGTGTTGCACTATCTCCATAGCCTCCAAACAGATTGCATATCTCTCATCAATTTTTCCATATCTACAAATCTGGGCACTTCAGCCACTCGTCGCCTTCTTACATTTAAATCTCCTTTGTTTTCCATTCCTCCATGATCAACTCGATACCAAATGATGATGGTACTCTTCTACACTATCATGTCCCTTTTTGAAGGCTTATTTTCGAAGACCTTAACCCATTCTTCTCGCCGTGGGTCTAAGGAGAAACAAGGGGAAGATCTCAATTATATTTTTATTGTTGTTTAGGTAGTTGTTTTATTTATTATCATGTATCCTATTGGGAAGCCTAGCGCTCCAATAGAGGAACTTAAGTAGTTAGGTAATAAAGGTATTATGAGCATGTAGGCTCCAAATACCATTTGAATATTTAAAAACACTTACCTTAAGGGGTCAGCCATCATTTTTATGTTGTAAAGCACTCCTTGTGGCTATTTAAGGAGGTCGTTTGGGCATTATTGAATCATGTTTTGGTGAATATTCATATCTTGGCTAAGGTTTGCTTGTGAAGCACCTTATCTACCTTTCTCAAGGACGAAACCCCTTGATTGAGGACCTTTTCCAAGGACGGAAACCCTTGGTTGAGGACTTGTGGAGGACGAAAACCCTTCATGAGGTTTTATGTATGCAAGCTGATTTGAAAGGCAATAAATTATCATTTTCTTGCATGATTGGTCTCTTTAGTTCAATGATCTATTTGTTTGGAGTGGAGCGACCCACTTGGGAGTGATTATTTGGTATGTGTGATGCTAATTTGGCAAATTTGAATTTACTATCTTGTTCTCCATATTTTCTAAGGCCAAGATCTAGAGTTTTGTGAATTTTGGAGGTGTTCTACTATTTTTCCAAGCTTGATGATGTTCGTTAGTTAAGGGTTCCATAATTAATTATTTTCATGCTCAATTCTAATCTCTAACAACTGATTGTGTTTGTTGAGGTTTACTAATAATTTTGGCATAAGATTTAAAGGGCATTAACAAGGTTTGACCCACCTTTGAGGGGTTTAACTCCTCTAGGAAATTCGCTGCCCTAGGAAGGGTTTAATTCGCAGATTTGCAGGGTTATATCAGCAGTTCCATAATCTGATTTGTGAGTTACATCTTAGCTTTTGGTCATTTCTGAGTCCCCCTAAAAAGGGACATTACAGTGGTATCAGAGCATCATCCTCCCAGCCTTTGAAGTATGGCAGATGACACAGTATGCAATACTACCAGAGAAAGGAAAAGGAGAAGACAACAAAGACTAGGGAAGAGAAATTGAAGATGATTATGAAGACACAAGAAGGAATAGTGGATGTATTGGATAGACTTTCCCTAACCATCCAAAACATGCAAGGTGGTGGTTCGACCAAGGGGAAGAAGATTCCTACAATCCCTGTGAATCAAAAAGGAGAAAATTTCTTTTGCAAGGCCCTACAAACCCCAATTAGTGGTCAAGGAGGCAGTCGCTCCACATGGGAGCCGTAGACAAGCTCATGACTACACCATATGGCTTTAAGAACACCTCAGCAATGAGGATGAGTTTCGAGAGGCAATGTCTCTCGAATTTCATCATTGAATCGGAAGATATCGGCAAAGAACCCTAGCGCCAAAGGGAGAGGTGCAACATGCTTTGGGTAAAATGAATCTTCCCACTTTTGATGACTCCACAAAGGGATCAGCTAGGGCATGGATCCAAAAACTTGACACGTACTTTTCCTTGAGACCTATGGCGGAAGAAGAGGCAATAAAATTTGCAACCCCTCACCTTGAAGGAGTTGCCCATGATTGGTGGCATCATGGCATGTTGACACAAGGGCATCACCGCATTCATTCTTATGAAGAGTTTTGCACAAGGCTCGTGGAGAGGTTTGAAAGGATGGATCCAGTGAAAGCATACTTCCATGATCTTGCCCAACTCAAACAAAAAGGTACGGTAGAAGATTATGTTGCTGATTTTCAAAAGATTTCAGTCATGGTAGATGATATTTCCGAAGGGAGACTCATGGTGTTGTTTATAGAAGGGCTGACTGAACCCCTAAAGAGTTTAGTAAGGGCTTTTGACCCATCTTCCTTGCAAGAAACCATAAGGAAGTCCTTGGACCTCGAAGGTGCAATCCCTAGGACTGGTTTTTCATCAAAAATTATGGGCGAAAAGGGGCAGATCAGACCAGCAATGGGAGGGCAGCCAAAGGGTCTTCTATCTCAGCCTAAAGTACCTATTTTGGGGCAGCCTATGAAGCCTTTTCAAGGGGCTAATAGCCAAGAAGGAAGGAAGCAAGAAGACAAAAACCAAGAGTCCAAGAATGAGCTGAGAAGGAAGAAGCTTTGCTTCACATGTAGAGATCCATGGTCACCCGGACATAGGTGCCTTGGAAAGGGGCAAATACACTACATAGAAGTGGTGTTCGATGATGGAGGGATGAAGGAGAAGAAGTGGGACCAATTCTGAACCAATAAAAGAAGATGCACCAAAATCTGATCCGGAAGAAAACAGCACCCTTGCTACACTTTCTCGGTGCTCCTAGGTACCACCCATTCAAGGTAAAAGGTCTTCTCCATGGGCAAAAGGTAATGGTCTTAATTGATAATAGGGCTGCCCATAATTTCATTGATGAAGAGTTGGTGTCAAAGATAAAGCTAAAGGTAGAGGAATTCAAAGGTTTTAATGTCATAGTTATGATGGGTTTTTTCTTCCTTGCTCTAAGAAAGTATCTCGGCTCAACATCACTCTAGAAGGAGGTCATAAGGTCCAAGATGATTTCTATGTGATTCACAGGGATTGGAGAAACCGATTTGGGTGCAAATGGAGTCCACCATTAGGGGAAAAAAAATTACCAAAGCATGGAACTAAAATTCAAGGCCAATGATAGAGAGTTGTTTTACAAGGGCTGAAAGGGGGATCTCCTCAAGTTGTAACAGCAAAGAGTATGCAGCGAGCTATCAAAAGAGGGCAGGTCTCTTGGGCTGTACATTGTCTAATAAGATCCACTTCATCCATGGAAGGTAAGCAAATTATTTATGATGATCTTCAGCTCATATTGGATAAGCATGCTAGGATATTTGATGATTTGCCACATGGGCTACCGCCACATAGAGGATTCCAACATGTGATAGAGTTGGAAGAGGGTGCCAAGCCGGTAATTTCTACTCCTTACCGACACCCAAGAGCATATAAGGAGGAAATTGAGAAAACCATAAGAGAGTTGTTGGATATGGGATTTATTCGACCAAGTTCCAGCCCCTTTGCTTCTTCCGTGGTTCTTGTTAAGAAGAAGGATGGGACTCTAAGAATGTGCATTGATTACTGAGATGCTAAATAAGAAAACCATCAAGAACCGGTACCCCATTCCAAGGATAGATGAATTGATTGATGAGCTACATGGAGCGGTCTTCTTTTCAAAGATTGATTTGAGGTCCGGTTACCACCAAATCGGATAAGAGAGGAAGATGTGTGCAAGACAGCTTTTAGATGCCACTACGGACACTTTGAGTTCCTTGTCATGCCATTTGGCTTGACCAATGCACCAGCCACCTTCCAGTCATGTATGAATCACATATTTGGTGAGTACTTAAGGAAATTTGTGCTTGTTTTCTTTGATGATATCTTGGTATATAGCAAAACATGGGAGGAGCATCTACAACATCTTGACATGGTGATGGGAGTTTTAGAACAGCAATCCTTATTTGCAAAGAGATCCAAATGTGAATTTGGTTTGAACGAAATTTTGTACCTAGGATATATCATAAACTCTCAAGGGGTACATGTGGATCAACGAAAGATACAAGCCATACTTGATTGGCCTCCCCCATCTCCATTTCACAACTCAAAGGGTTCCTTGGTTATGCAGCTACTATAGAAGGTTTGTGAAGGGTTTTTCTCATCTTGCAGCCCCTCTAACTGATTTAACTAAGAAGGGTGCATTCAGCTGGTCACCTTTAGCTCAAAGAACATTTGATAAACTCAAGGAAGTCATGTGCTCATGCCAAGTACTTGTTGTACCTGATTTTTCTCTCCCATTTGTGGTGGAATGTGATGCATCCGGTGAAGGAATAGGGGTTGTCCTAATGCAAAATCAGCATCCTATTGCATTTGAAAGTAGGAAACTCAAGAAACATGAGCTGAATCTTCACATTTATGATAAGGAGATGTTGGCCATTATGCATGCCTTGGTCAAATTTAGGCAATATCTTGTTTGTGGGAAGTTTATAGTGAAGACCGATCATAATAGTTTGAGGTTCTTCCTTCAACAAAAGAACCTAAACGAAAGGCAACAAAAGTGGGTCAGCAAGATACAAGCTTTTGATTTTGACATCGAATATGTCAAAGGGAAAACAATGCAGCAACGGATGCCTTGTCATGAAAACCAGCTCTTCATGGGAATCAAGAAGGAGCACAAGAGGGATACACAAGGAGTCAAGGATTTGGAGCAGCGGAGTTCATCATTGCTTGAGGACAAGCAATCTTGGGAAGGGGGACTGTCATGTCCCTTTTTGAAGGCTGATTTTCGAAGACCTTAACCCATTCTTCTCCCGTGGGTCTAAGGAGGAAAGCAAGGGGAAGATCTGAATTATATTTTTATTGTTGTTTAGGTAGTTGTTTTATTTATTATCATGTATCCTATTGGGAAGCCTAGATCTCAATAGAGGAACTTAAGTAGTTAGGTAATAAAGGTATTATGAGCATGTAGGCTCAAATACCATTTGAATAATTAAAAGCACTTACCTTAAGGGGTCAGCCATCATTTTTATCATTTTTATGTTGTAATTTTAAAGCACTCCTTGTGGCTATTTAAGGAGGTCGCTTGGGCATTATTGAATCATGTTTTGGTGAATATTCATATTTTGGCTAAGGTTTGCTTGTGAAGCACCTTATCTACCTTTCTCAAGGACGAAACCCCTTGATTGAGGACCTTTTCCAAGGACGAAACCCTTGGTTGAGGACTTGTGGAGGACGAAAACTCTTCATGAGGTTTTATGTATGCAAGTTGATTTGAAAGGCAATAAATTATCATTTTCTTGCATGATTGGTCTCTTTAGTTCAATGATCTATTTGTTTGGAGTGGAGCGACCCACTTGGGAGTGATTATTTGGTATGTGTGATGATAATTTGCAAATCTGAATTTACTATCTTGTTCTCCATATTTTCTAAGGCCAAGATCTTGAGTTTCGTGAATTTTGGAGGTGTTCTACTATTTTTCCAAGCTTGATGATGTTTGTTGGTTAAGGGTTTCATAATTAATTATTTTCACACTCAATTCTGATCTCTAACAGCTGATTGTGTTTGTTGAGGGTTTACTAATAATTTTGGCATAAGATTTGAAGGGCATTAGCAAGGTTTGACCCACCTTTGAGGGGTTTAACTCCTCTAGGAAAGTCGCTGCCCTAGGAAGGGTTTAATTTGCAGATTTGCAGGGTTATATCAGCAGTTCCATAATCTGATTTGTGAGTTACATCTCAACTTTTGGTCATTTCCTGAGTCCCCCTAAAAAGGGACATTACATACACCTACACAAATTTCTTTATTGGAAGGCATCTTCAGCTTCTTTCTACCCACATTCGCAAAATCTGAAATTGCAAGGAGCTAAACCTTGATCCAATACCAAATGATGTAGTCATTCACATAAACGCAGGACCACCTACTTACAATATTGCCTCAAAGCTACATGCTACCCATATGACATTAATGTGTCCCAATCCTATATAAGATAAGGCCAAATCATACACAACTCGATACATTTGATTGGCTTAAAAACTTCAATTATGAGCTAGTTCAATCTCTATTGACTACTATGCATTTGAACAACAATGTTGTTTTTGAAATTCATGTTTTCAAAATATTACGCTATGTTCTTGCTCATAAGACTCCAAACATTTTCCATGATTCTTGGCATTAAATGCAATGGTTGGATGGGTGAGCACAAGTCAAGATGCAAAATCAACCTTACTGATTGCAGTAGGCGCTAAAAATCTTTGCACAATCATTCATTCCTTCTACGTTTGCGCTGACCAAAGACCCATGCAAAACCACTCTTGCATGAAGCTTTAAAAATACAATCTGATCAACAAATGCATGCAAAAACAAGGTTGCACGTGAACATTACAAACATAGACACACTTAACAGATAGGAAAAAGAATACAGAAAATGGGTACGCACGCAGCAACGCGCAAAAAGAACTACAACATTTGTGCACTCATAAGTTGCGCAAAACTCGACGAGACATGGCGCAAAACAAGACTTGTGCAAAACTTACATCAAACAACTTATATGCAATCAAAACTTTGCACATTGCTAGACTTAGCTTATTTTCTAATCTAATATGTTTTTGGTTGATGTAGGATTACAAGTGAACCCAGATGCTCTGCATCGGTTAGTTTATGTGACTATAAGCGACACCAAATTCTAAAATATCGCAGCAATTTGTGGTTTAACATCTAAGAAAACATGGAGTTTGTAGACATCAAAACTTTGGGAGAGGCTTACCGCCAAGCATTCAATCTATGAAAAATTTAAAATGATTTGGAAGAAAAGAAACTAGTCTTCACAGTAAATCTGAGAGTAAGTAGCAAGGCCAACACCCTCAATTGAAGCCTCTACCAAAGGAAGATTTTCCGAACAAAATCGCATAACGGACACAAGGAAGTGGTGTGATACTCACAAGAGCAGGCGACACTCAAATGAAGAGTATCATCTTAGAAAAGAGCTATTGGCTGCATTACCAACCCCACCAAAGGATTCCCAGTGAATTCAAATATAGGACCATCAACATCGACATCGATGCCACTGCGTATAGCACAAGGGAAAGGAGATCCATTGTTGCCACCACACAAGTTTCACCTTCTAAGAAAAAGGAGATAAAAGTGTCTATTCCACTCCCAACCATGAGTGATGGGAACATCTCTTCAGTTCATTATACAAAATAACAATAAAAAGAACATGATTTCAAAAGGTGTTGCCAAAAGGTTGCATATGCCAACAACACCTTATCCTCAACCATAAAAAATCGGTTGGATGAACTAGAGCAAAGACATGTCAAACACGATGTTGACTTCCTTACACAATTAAGTCATCCCAGGATGATATTCTCTACCTCTAGGTGTGTGTGATGTTTTGTTCGAGACAAGATTTTATATGGTTATGATACACTATCAATGTAAAGATTGTGCTATCATCATTCCCCTAGGCGATAAATCTTACAGAATTCCATGTGTAATTCCTACGAAATGTCTTTGAACACTCCAAAGTACTTTATACTCTTTGACCAGCACCAAGATGCAAAGGTGCCTTCTACATCCCAAAATGAATACAAGTTGTGCCTAGAAAAGAATCATAAACTAAGGGGTGAGAACCACAGTTCCAGAACAGCCTTAGTCTTGTCAGGCAGCAAATTATAGAACTGCAGAAGAATCTTTCTCGTTTCAGAAAAGCCCTGTTGTCGAGGGCTTGCTTCAAGTAGAGGAAAAATGCAAGCGAAATATGCAAAGACTCTATGAAGAATTCGCTGCTAATTAAGAAACGTTGATCGGTTTGCAAATAGAATACGAAGAGCTACAAACAGAGAAAATTCAAACAAAAGAAGCCCAAAGAGAAATAGATGAGTACATGGTAAGCCCCTCTGATCTACGGCGCTTTGATTGCTTATCAAATTGATTTGGCAGATTTAAACAACATATCAAATGGATATAATCAAAGTTGTTGAAAAAGATGGGATATGTTGGTCAAGATCTTGGGAAAGATAGCCAAGGAATACACAAACCTGTTGAGGCAGATACGAGTCTCAAAAAAATTGGTCTCATTTGCACTGAAAAATCTTCTGGACCCATCACAAGCACATGTTGGGTTAACAGCACCCGTGCTTCAAAATCTTCGCAATCAATAAAGATGAATTTTGGATGGGCCATCCCATTCAAGTGAACAATAATCACTTTTGCACTAAGAAGTGCTTGTGGTCATTGGAAATCTGAACTGCAAGCGATGGGGACAATTGATTTTCAGAGAAGGGTGAATATCCAGGCAGCATTTAGGGACAATCTTCTAATAGAATACCAAAACACTAGTATGTCACCTTATTGGGGTCAACTCTTTGATCGTAGCTCAAATTTTGAAATCATGAAATACGTTGGAAAGCTCAAGAAATGAACTAGTTTAGATGCCCCAAAAGAATACTTTGCAACACTTTAAGGGCCTTCGGCTAAATTACAAGGCCAAATTCCACTCCTAAGGACCTTTAAAATGCAGAATACAAAGATGTAGAAAAATACCTACAAAATAGAAAAACTAAAATTTTCTTTTTCTGATGAGTTTTGGGCCATGGAAAAGGCCATGGAAAAACCTCTTAACTTCTAGGGAGAATACTTGTCGCATGACTCTTCAGATTCCAAGCAGAATCGATTCATATTCTATTTTTAGACTTGTTCATTTCCTGTTGAAAGTAGGTATAAAGGAATTGTCATCCAGATGTAAAAATCGGAAAGAATCTTGTAGCTTCACATAGCTTCTCAGAGATTATTACCCTCTTGTAAATTGTTCTTGGCTTCAATAAAGTTTCATATACACTGCAATATTGTGTTATTCTCCAATTCCTTGATTTATATAAGTGGTGTTTCTTTAGTACATCAAATAATTTGGTATGATTTTCGGGATTCAGCTGCGTAGTTTCAAGTGAATCTAGTTTGAGTGATGGTTCACAAGATTTCGCATGAGCATAAATGGTCCACTTAACACTCTTTACATCCAGGTGATGTTCATTAGGGTAAAGCACTGAGACTTCCTTGGTGGTCACCCCTCCTAGCATTACTCCGCTTCAAGTGCATTTAACAATGGAGTTAACCTCAAAATCAAGCCCATTTCGCTTGCTACTCCATTTGCAAAACCTTCAGCAAGTGTTGTGCCTTATAAATTTTTATAGCACGTTGAGCTTCCACAATTTAGCATGTTATCCACTGGATTTCCAAGTAAATCCAATTCATTGGGTCACTGTCATTTTTAAGGAAGGTGTAAAAATGTTTAAACATTACTCTACTTCTAGAGAAAGAGTGATATTAGATTGTAATGCGATGCAAATGTAGTGTATTGCTAAAAGGAAAATGTTGTTTGTCCATATATTAGATCAATTGCTAATAAATTGGAAACAAATATCAGTTTTGTGAGAACATATGTAACTGAATAGACACTTAGAGCATCTTTATCTCTTGAGAAGATAAAAGAATCAGAAATTGATTACACGTCAGGTTTGTTAACATGTTAGTACCTTATTAGCAAATCAATTTTTTTGTACCCAATCAGAGTCTTTGATCGAAAAATTGTTTCTTCTTTCTTCCAATTGAAATTATATTGGCATCATCTGATTTTATGTATATGCTGCCCATGTTTCCTAAGTTTTTAATACTGAACATATTTTGTTCTTCCCTTACCTAGCGAGAACACCAAGATTATTAAGAAAAAGGAAAATAAATTTCTTTCTAGAAACATTAATTTCCTTAAAGAATATCATAACCATATCATTAAATATCAAAATAAACCTCACGAAGCTTTTTCCTGCGACCTTTCGACTCAATTGGAAACCGCCTCAGCATCAGAAAAAGCCTGTAAAATTAAGGTTCACTAAAAGTAAAATATCTTCATCCACAGGTACTGTATGCAAAGACACTGCAGATGCATGAAAATTGAATTACCTTCCTCCATACAGTAAGAAACCAAGTGCTGCAGAAAATGATATTGCTGCAAAATCATTGATTACAGATATTGAGGATCTTCAGTTAAATTATTCTCAGCTTAGCTCATATAATCACACTAAGTTCTATAGAAAATAAAATTTTGATAGTTAAAATACATTGTGATTAGTTAGCAAACAGTTGAAATATGACGATTTTTCAATAGTAATGAAAAATCCAAATACTTGGATAGAAAGGAAGCAAGTAAAACCTGCAACAAATAATTTAGCAATTGCCTCCACAACATTACTGTCATCTATCCACAGGTATATCCAAATGCACGCCTGATAAGAAGAGACACATTGACGGCTTACTTTAATATGATACAGATAATAAATGCAAGATGTGAAACAAAATATTCAAGAATTTAAATAATCAAATGCATAAATTTAGTAACAACTCCAATATCAGAAAACTACTCAGCTACCATATTAAATCGATTACCTGTATAGAATAAATTATACCATTTATAATACCATATGCTGGCCGGAGTTTGTCAGTGGGAAGACTTCTTGCCTAGGAACAAACATGACAAACACCAATTATAATTTATTGTCCTTTTTGAACAATGGAAAGCTGAAAATCTACAAAATTTTCAAGATGCACAACTAGCACGGCAGTTTATAGAAGGATCAACTCACCTGATGGTATATCTCTGCCCAAAATAGAACGAGTAGTGTATATGTTGAAAAGAATAATATTCCCGGAAGATCTAGCAGCACTACTGCAAAAACCTGAATCGCCAAAAATTAAGGTCAATAATATATGGAACTTTGACAACTTTCACAAAGTAACACCAAAAATTCATGGAAGTTTCACAAAGCATGCATTATAAATAAGAAGACAAAAGAAAGACAAGGCCTCCAAGTGATGTTATAATACTTTCCCCAACAATGAAAACCAAAGCTAGTCTTCTCATCGCAGAGCTGTGCCAGGTATCTAAGGTTCATACAAAACTAAGGGAGGTATTGAATGGACCTGACCTTATGGAAAAGAGTCGAGAAATGATGATATGCCAGACATGATAGGCAGAATATGAAAGGCAAGTTTGTGGGGTATCTATTTGCTGTCCCTTGTGAGAACTCTTTAATAAGTAGACTAAATTTGGTTTATATAAGCTGAGCATTGCGCTTGACAAGTGAACATGTTTGGGTGGCAGAGTTTACATGATTTTCTTCCAAAATGGACAATCAAGAGATCAGGACAGAAACCTTTGGGAGTGGAAATTCCACTTGAAAGTTATTTCCCTGGTCTCTAGACTCTGACTGGGAGGCCATTCAGAGAACTGCACCGTAATGTGTTGAAACATAAGTTCTAGATTAGCAATTGTGGAAATATTGTGTCTCAATTCTTAAAAGCATTGATGTGATACTTAAACTGAAGAATAATGATAAATTGCTTGCTTCAAATCATGTTGATGGGAACATCATAAGTGGAATTATCTACGGATTATTTTGTAGATATCTTGTAATTAGGTTTCCAACTCACTAAAGCTAGACTTGGATTAGCAAACTTCTGCACATGCTACTTTTGTATTTTAGTGTTCGTTGCATTAAATACCATATTGCTTTGGGCATTGCACGTCACATTGCTATTTTGTATATTTGCATTTATTGATGCTGACGATGACTATATATTATGTAAAGTTGCAGCCAACTCTTATTTCCTTTCTCGCTCTAATGTATAAGTTCATGTCACTTGGCATCAATGCTTGATGATCAGGCCC
Source organism: Taxus wallichiana var. yunnanensis (assembly GCA_018340775.1). Classification (NCBI taxonomy): domain Eukaryota; kingdom Viridiplantae; phylum Streptophyta; class Pinopsida; order Cupressales; family Taxaceae; genus Taxus; species Taxus wallichiana. Next base: position 86,616,978 of record CM031244.1, on the reverse strand, counting down.
CTGTCACATAGAATCAAGTTCTCATTCGTTCAGGCAGAAATTCGGCCAAAATGTAGGTCTCATTGTGTAAATGATGTCATCCTCCTGCAACATAGCCAGATTAGACATCTGAATTGCAATATTTACAAGCTTGGGACGTGTACCAGAATCAACTTCCTTTATTCAGTTTATAAGTTCACCAAAAGGTATCATTTTTTCCCTCTTGCAGCAGGTCCTGATTTTCCTTTTGTATGACACTTTTAGGAAAGATTGAGATGTAATTTAGCAGATGGGCAGATTTCGTGATTGTAAACATATTTACATCTGCTCTCAGACATCAAAACATATTGCTTTATAGTAAGTTTCATTTTATTTTTTTATTAAGGAAAAGAAGAGCAACAAAAGGGTGTATAGGATCTAGTTTTTTAACAAACTCCCGAGTCCTATGGCCTCTCGGTGTTCTCGATGCCGAGTATTCAAAGGTTCTTATGACAATAGTGTCCTTCTCAGAACAAGTTTCTTTTATGAGTTAATATCTTAAGCCAATTGCACCATCTCACCATCTTGCTCCACCCTTGGACTAATCCTTGTGGCCATGGCATCCAAACCAGGATTACTAGACATAAGAGAACCACACACCTACCCGATGGAACAAAAATGAAAACTTCTTGCTCCGGCAAAGTGGTTATCTCAATCCACTACTCAGCTGTGATTTCCTCATCTAGAGTATAAATTAAGGACCATTTCACCTCCAAGGTAAATGGATTCTCGGGAGTAATGATGTGAGTAGCAACCACGACTCCATGCCTGTAAATATTACCCGACCGGTATTTTCTTTGTAGCGACCATTTCTACTTGTCTTCGCCGTGGTTGTTGAGCCATTCGTGACTGGTTTAGGTCACGTTTTTTCCCTCTCTCGACCCTTGGGGTCGAGAAAGGTTTTCTTCTCTCGTGTCGTTTCATATTTCTTTTTCTCTGTTTAGTTATTTTTACTACATGATCGCGTGGTTATGGAAAGTGTGAAGAAGACCTCTAACTCGATGAGTAGGGGTAAACAAACTTTTAGAGATGCATTGCGAGGCCCTTCTTCATCAATACGACTTGAGGAAGTTTGAGAAGCTGCCATTACGTATGCCTAAATTCGATCCAAGGAAAAATGATAAGGGATGTTTACGAGCTACTGATGGTGTTCCAGTCATTCAGCTCAAGAAGGAAGATATACAAGATAATATTCATGAACTTGAGAATCGAGGACTGATTATTAAATTTCTTGGATTTCATCCACCATTGTCAAGTCTCAAAGAATGGGCGAAGAAAACGTGGCAAATTAAAGGTGATATTACTTTCTCTATGTGCCCTAATGGTTATTTTCTTGTGGTTTTTACTTTAGCTACAGATAGGGAATATGTATTCCAGGGTGGACCATGGTTTATGGGCCGTGCAGGTCTTTTCATGAAACCCTGGCACCCTATGTTCAAACCGGAAGAAGAACTCCCGTCGGTGGCTCTTGTTTGGGTGTGTTTGTATGGTTTGCCGGCAGAATATTGGAATCAAATTGTTCTTACGGCTATTGGTAATACATTGGGCAAATTTATGATGATAGCTGATACTACGATCCAATTGGAACAGATGATCTATGCCAGGATTTGTGTTCTAATGGATCTAAATAACCCTTTACCAGCTAAAATCTCTTTGGAAATTGAGAATGATAAATGGGAACAAATGGTGGATTATGAGAATATACCCTTTCGGTGTCGAATTTGTCATGAATATGGACATTTGGTGAAAGATTTCCAAATTAAACAGACTGAATCCAAAGAGGGGAAAAAATACAGATGGATTTGTTAATCCAAAGAAGAAGCATGTCTCCAAATCATCTGAAAAGGATCAAGCTGGAATTAGCAACTCAAATAAATATGCTAGTCTTCAAGTGGAAGATGAAGAAGAAAAAGGGGAGGATCTTATGGATTCACAGGTTCCAGAAACTCAACAAGATAAACCTATAGTAGTAGCAGGTACATCGCAGCCAATGGATACACAACATCAAATGGTTATCTTTCAGGCCACTCCCAATGCTAATGCTCAGCCAGGATTAAAAAGCTATCAGAGAAAAACTAAGTTTCAAGACAAATTTCAAGAATAGTGTCAAGAGCCAAAAGGAAAGGAGAATATGCAAAAGACTTTAATAATTAAAGAGAACAATAAACCTGTTCAGGAGGAACCTTCTTTTGGGGTGGAACAGGATCAGCATAAGAAATTCAAAGTTGATGCAAATACAAAAGTGGGAAGGAAATCCAACTAGCGTAAGATTCAACAGGAAGGCCAAAAGTTGAGTGAGTTACGAAAAACTAGAGATCTGTCTTACTACTTACAAAAGCCTTCTCAATGAAGATAATAACTTGGAATGTACAAGGTTGAAGGGTTCCCCCTCAAAGTTTCAGGAGATTAAAAGAATGATTCTTCAACATCAACCTTCTATGGTTTGTATCCAGGAAACTAAAACATCCTTTCATCTCATGTCTACTATGGCTGATAATGTGTGGCCTAGATCCCAACACATTTCTATTAATTCCTCTGGTGCTTCTAGAGGTCTTGTTTCTATTTGGGATCCACGGGTTTTTTTGTTATCAATTCTTGTGCTATGAAAGGTATGATTTGCTTACATGTTCTCAATAAAGAGGATAATCAGCAGTTCCTGCTTTGTAATGTTTATGCTCCTACTTCTTTAGAAGAAAAGAGACAACAGAGGAAAGGTATGGACTATATAATTCGGTGCTTTCCCCATTTACTACATTTTAGGAGGAGATTTTAATACTATTTTACATCTCTCTGAAAAACAAGGAGGTAACAATATCCTGGATGCTAGTTCAAATGAGTTAAATCAATTCATCCAGTCACATAATTTAGTGGATGTGCCTTCTGAAAATGGGATAATGACATGGTCTAACAGAAGACAAGGACAACATTGTATTCTTGAAAAGCTTGATCGTTTTCTTATCTCTGAAGAATGGTGGATAAATGGAGCTGCTCCTAAAGCTTGGATTTTGGATAACTAGTGGCTCTGATCATTGGCCAGTTTGTTTGCAAATTGGGAAAACTCTTCATGTCAAAACTCCTTTCAGATTCCAGCTAATGTGGCTTCGGCATGTGTCTATCCATGACCTTGTTAAGAAATGGTGGGTGGAAGGAAATCCTCGGCATGGAACAAATATGTTTAAATTTGTCAAAAAGCTCAAATATCTCAAGGTCCAACTCAAGAAATGGAACTGGACAGGTTTTGGAGATATCGCTAAAGAAAAAGAGAAAATATGTCGAGAATTGGAAAAGATAAATGAGGTCCATCGTACGACAGGTAGTTCCTTGGATCTCTTTAAGGAGTGTAGCCTTAAGGAAGAACTCAATGAATGGGAAGTTCGTGAAGAAATTTTGTGCAGCAAAAACTAGAATTCAAAGTGGCTTAAGGAAGATGACAAAAATGATAATAATTTGGTGAGAGCTTTAGTATAAAACTCATAACAATAACTCAAAAATTAAACACACTCCATAAATCTTCATTCATTCTTGATAATTTACACATTACATGAGTGTTACATATATAGGATATTATCTCTCCTATAAACTAGGAGGCCTAACAAAGCTCCTACAACTACTCATCAAATATAGACGAGTTGTTGTAACACTCACCAATAATACGTAGGTTGTTCTAAACAACCTTACTAACAATTATATTACAATATTCAAACGCTAATGGAGCACTAATTGATTGATTTCCTAACATTCCCCCTTAGTGCGAACATGGGGAAAACCTATCTTTGTACTTGCACCTACTTTCATGATTAGGTGATTTTTATTGCAGGATGATCACAAACCCGTTGTATGGTTTTCAAACGGTTAACCACGAACCGAAAATGGTGGTTTTACAATTGGAGTACCACAAACCAAAAATGAAGGTTTTTAAGTGGTTTACCTATAACCACATCATGATGTGCCAAGTACTATTATCAACCCTCATCACATCTCACTGCAAGGAATAACATAGGAAATTTTGTTGAATTTTTCTCCTTGTACACACAAACTAAATACTAGAAATGGAACATTGGATCATGTTCCCCCCTCAATGTGAAATTTCCACTTATTGAAAACAGAACACTACACATTGTAACACACCACACACAACTGGAAGCAAAGCACACAACTAAAACAAAATGTGCCACCAAATCTTTGATATGGCCCCATCGTTGGCGACTGACGAGAGGTCGTTGATTGACCTCCAACCTCCGTTTGCCTCCATTCTCCGATATTCAACTTAGAACAAAAGATCGTCAGAAATATAGCCACATTCTTCATTCATAGGTTCTTCTTCACCATCGATTCTTCTTCTATGGTTATATTGGCTTCATTTGCTTTAAGTTTTCCACTGAGCAGATCTTTAGCTCTAATTCTACAATATGTGGAAGTATGCCCCTTTTTCTTGCAGTAGTAACACACAACTTCCTCTTCATTTTTAGAGGAATTTTTATATTTCTTTTTCACATACATGGCAATTTCTTCTTCTACATCTTCCTTGGTTCTTTTTCTTCAGCTAGAAGGGCTGATATCATATCTTCCAATGAGTTGGAGGCATCGACCGAGTGTGAAAACAACATTATTGTATTTGGGAGGCAAACTATTCAATGAATAACTTTTGCATTCTCATCTTCTACTTAAGCTTTGATTTCTGCCATATGTTGAAGGAGAGACCGTAAATCATTGATATGACTGGACATTGTAGCTCCTTCACTCATTTTTAACTTGAACAACTGCAATTTGAGAGAAAATTTTGTGTTCATTGCTTTAGCACCAAAGGTTTTGTTTAGGTTTTCCCACATTTCATGAGATGATTTCTCGAGATCAACATAATGTAGCTCAGAATCTGAAAGAGCTAAGCCAATAATGGCTTTGGCTTTATCATCTCTCGTTTCCCATTCTGCCACTTTGGTCGGATCTGTAGGTATTGGTTCTTTTCCATCTACTATCCTCCAGAGATTTTTATTCATCAACTGCATCTGGATTTTAACTTTCCATGTGTGGAAATTGAGACCATTGAATTTTTCTAATGGGATGTCCATTGGCACAAATTATTAATCAATATAGAAAAATTTATTAAAAAGTATTGGTACTCTATTTTGCTTTCTTTAGGTAACAACTACATGCAACTATACTAGAGTACCCACCACAACTAACAACCACACAAGGATATCATTTTTCATCCAATCTGAAGTAAAATGGAGAATTTTGTCACTTTGGCGTCGATGATGGAGCAGACGTGGCTGGTAAAGTGGATAACAAAAATATTTGATTAGTCCCAATCCCCTCTGGCGGATCTTGTTCCTCAAAAACCCCTAGGCACGTGAGTGATATGTGAAGATTCCCATGCCAATCGATAACTACTATATAAAATTGTATTGACCATCGTTTGGAGGATGAATAAATGGGTGCATGTATGAAATGATCGTACCATTAGGTAGTTATACCAGACATAACCACGTAGCAATGTAGAATACTAACTAAATTTAAATATATACCCAAATTGATAAGCAGTATTGTGGCTCTCGAATTAATATCAATTCTCCGTAGTCAAATCTCTTCCTTTGTAGTATGACTGGGAATCAAATGATGGTAATTGCGGTGACAATTTTGGGGATGAGAATAGATGCACGGAAAACACTAACACACTTCCGCTGAGCCACTTTGATAATGTTGTCAAAGCTGCTAAAGCAAGGCCGCAAATATCAATGCAGGCATTGAAAATCACATTTTTTTACCAAACAACTCTCTCAAATTGTAAAAAAATTCAAAAGGCTTCACGGGTTTTATCTGTCTCCTTCTAAGCTTTCAGAACATATTAAATCTTTGAATTTCGTAACAAATCAATAGAGATATCATGATTTTAATAACCTGCGAAAAATTGCATGAATTTCATTGATAGAGACTTCGTGTGAGGATCGAGACATATCACTTGAGTATCTTCGATGAGCAGCGACCGCTCCGATACCACCGATAATAATTTGGTGAGAGCTTTAGTATAAAACTCGAAATTAAACACACTCCATAAATCTTCATTCATTCTTGATAATTTACACATTACAAGTGTTACATATATAGGATATTATCTCTCCTAGAAACTAGGAGTCCTAACAAAGCTCCTACAACTACTATCAAATATAGACGAGTAGTTATAACACTCACCTAATAATATGTAGGTTGTTCTAAACAACCTACTAGCAATTATATTACAATATTCGAATGCTAATGGAGCACTAAGCGATTGATTTCCTAACCAAAAATACCTCTTTTTTTCATAAGACTTTGTTATCTAGAAGAGCTCATAATTATATTCATTCTTTGTCAAAAGAAGGTGGGTCTAAGGAATCTTCAATGAAAGGTATGAAACAGGTAGCTAGTCATTACTTCCAAGAATTATTTACACACAATCTTTGGATATGAGAGCTCAACAAAAGTTTCTTGATTTGCTTCCCAAACAAATTAACCAGCATGATAATGAGAAGCTTACCCAACCTGTTACTGAAGAGGAGTTGAGGAAGATTGTCTTTAGTTTGAAGAAAGGGAAAACTCTGGGGCCTAATGGATTTCCGATTGAATTCTTTCAATCGTTTTGGGAAATTATAAAATCTGATTTGTTACAGGTGGTGGAAGAGGCGAGAACAGCTAAAACTATTTTGAAAGAGTTGAATAAAACCTTTATAGCTCTCATCCCGAAAGCTAGAGAGGTTGAAGATATATTTGGTTTCCGCCCTATAGCTTTATGTAATGTGGTTTATAAGATAATTACTAAAATCATAGCAGAGAGATTGAAACCTTTGCTTACTAAAATTATTTCACCTGAACAAGGTGGTTTTGTTCCAGGGAGACATATTCATGATGAAATTGTTCTTGCTCAGGAGATTTTACATTCAATGGAAATTCAGAAGAAACCTTCAATGTTCATCAGGTTGGACTTGACTAAAGCCTATGATAGGGTGGATTGGACTTTCCTTAAAAAAATTCTGGAGCAGTTTGGCTTTTCTATGGATTGGATTCAATGGGTCTACGCATGATTTTAAACAATTTCTTTTTATGTTTTAGTTAATGGTTCTCCTTCGGAATTCTTTGGAGTGTCAAGGGGAATAAGACAAGGTGACCCTTTATCTCCTTTTTTGTTTATCATTCTTCTTGAATGTTTGGGTAGAATGTGTCGTAAGGAGTGTCAGGAAAAGAACATTAAGGGAGTTAAATTGGCAAGAAATCTTCAGCCTTTGTCTCTTCTTCAGTTTGTGGATGATTCTTCAATGATGAGCAATGCCACTACAGTAGAAGCTAAACATATTCAAAAGACTCTTCAATCTTTTTCTTCTGCTACAGGGCAGAGTATAAATAAAGGAAAATCCCATATTTATTTCTTCTATTGCTCTCAAAGACAAGAAGAACAAATCTTACATATTCTTCAATTCCAAAAAGGAGTTCTTCCTGTGAAATATTTGGGTATTCCTTTAGCTCCAAATAAACCCAAAGAATGGAAATGGTTAATTGATAGGTTTGAGCAGAAAATTCAAAAATGGACAAACAAATGGCTATCTTCTGGGGGAAGGATGACTCTTATTAAGGCAGTTCTTCAAGCTATGCCCATTTATGTGGCCTCTGTTTTGAATATTCCTGCTACTATATTGAAAAAGATAGATTCCATATGTCAAAAATTTCTTTGGAGTGGAGCTCAGGAAAAGAAAAAGTGGGCATTGGTGAAATGGTCTTCTCTTTGCAAACCAAAACAACAGGGAGGTTTGGGATTCCGATCATCCTTACAACAGAATACAACTTTGGCAGCCAAATTATATTGGAGGCTCATATGCCATCCTGATGATCTATGGGCTATTAACTTCAGAGGCAAATATGTGAAAAGTAGTAGACCAGAGAGAATTATCAGGACTGCTCTTCCCAATAATGGTTCTCCTGCTTTAAAATTCATTAAAAGTGGCGAAAAATTGATTAAAAGTAAGTTGTTTTGGATTGTCCACAATGGTCAGTCTGCCAATTTCTGGATGGACTCTTGGGATGGTCATCCCCCAATTCTCTCTATCTTTCCAGACCTTCAAGATATTAAGGATCAATTGCATGCGAAAGGATGGATCACATTAAATCATTATATTCAGACTTCTTCTCAGCCATGGGGTATGGACAATCATTGGAAACCTCTTAGGGAATGGCCAGTTAGGATAGAGCAAGGAGAATCTAAACTTGTTGACTAAAATTCTGAATGATAGACCTATTCTTTTTTCAGCTGAACTTGATGAAATTGGGTGGGGAGGTAGTTCTTTTGGGAATTATAATGTTGCTTCTGGATATGCATCTCTCATTACAAGTTGTGTTCATCCCCAAAATCATTGTTCCAGTGTATATGGCAGCCACAAATATGGTCTAAGGTAAGTTTCTTCCTTTGGCTTATCATTCATAGAAGATTGTTAACGGGAGACGAGCTCCAAAAATTTGGATTCAGAGGACCTTTTAGATGTGTTCTTTGTTTTCATGATGAGGAAACTTTGGACCATCTTCTCTTTCAATGCCCATGGGTTTCTGTTCTATGGACACATTTGGCTCCGTTGTTTAAATTGCAATGGAATAGTTTGGGTTCCTTGGCGCAGATAAATGAAACTTGGAAGAAAGCAATTCCCACAGTCAAAATTTGTTTCTTGCTGTGTGGAGTGGCATCTCATTACTCCTTTGGAACATGTGGAAAGAGCGAAATTATAGAATATTCTGCCAAACTAGCAGAGAAGTTTTATTTGTGTGGGAAAAGATTAAAAGCAATTTGAGTGAGAGCCTTAAACATAAGGTTTCTATACATGATCATCCAACTCAAGAATGGCAGCATATCTTCCAAAAACTTCATTTGGATCCTCAACTTGCCAATATGCCACGTTTTCACAACAAAAAGAATGGGTGGAGTCATTCGGTCCAACCAAGGTCAGGATAGAACAACTTTTGATGTGGTAATTCATACGAATGGAGCTTCTAGAGGCAATCCAGGTAAAGCAGCTATGGGAGTAATTGGGCGTTATAGAGATGGAGAGGTCCAGTTTGTGCTTGCTGAAAATTTGGGCATTTCCACAAATAACATGGCTGAAATTAGAGCTATCCGTAGAGGAATACATGAGGCTATTAAGATTGGATGGAAAAAGATCAAAATCCAATCGGATTCCAAAATCATGATGAACTTGTTGAGGGATTCTTGTAATGGTAATCCTCCACAATGGAGAATTGCCAAGGAAGTGTGTGAAATTCGAAAACTTCAGCAACAGGTTCAGGAGATTCAGTTCATCCACATCCCTAGACAAAGTAATAAGGCTGCAGATGGTTTGGCTAATTGGGCACTTGACAACAAAGACATCATTTGCTACGGACTACCCCCTTACGGTGGTCAACTAAGATACAAGAAGAAATCAGGAAAATCATAAATCTTGACTCTTCTCGATGATTATTCATTTTGTTCTTTTTGTTTATAGTGCTAGAGATATGGCTAATAGCTTCCATGCTTGGCATGATAGAGTATGTAATCCATTATTTTTATCAATATAAAGGATGATTTTTTTTTATAAAAAAGGACCATTTCACCTCAGCGGGAATTCAAACATAGAATTATCTTTTAAATATCTTTCCAACTCAAGAAATCTAGACTTAGTTTAGCAAACTTCTACACTTTATACATTTGTGCAAGTGGCATTACATGACGTATCGCTTTATGTATTACATACATTCCACATTTGTTACTCCATACATTTGTATTAATTGCTGCTCAAGAAGAGAGTATAGCATGTAGAGTTATGAGAAACTCTTATTTCCTCTTTAGCTTTAATGTGTAGGGGTTCTTTCGCCATTTTAAAGTCATGATTGCATTTTGTAATTAAGATAAGGGTTAAAGATGGAGAAAACTTTGTACATTGTGCGAGTAAAGGATGGTTTCACTACTATGAAATGGTCAATTTTTTTGTCAAATGGGATGAGCTCAAGTGGTAAAAGCAGTGGGGCTTCCATAATAGATCCCGGGTTTATTTCCTAGGAGAGACGTGATAAAGTTGTGTTATTAGATAAACTGCAACATCCAACTCATTGATATTGACAACTAGGCCGAAGGTTGCCGCAAACAAAGGAAATTTACCAAATTAAACAAAAAAGCACCAAATTCCTATTTACTTAGTTGAGTCTGACTTTAGGTCAGGATATCTCTGTCCCCTAAATTTTGAGGGCTTCTCACCATAGAGGTTTAGAGGATTTTCTACACCAATGGTTGATTCAGCTGAATTTCATGAAGCTCATAAATGAAATGTGTATCTTAGAATCCTTCGGAATCATAATGGCTTACTGGAATGCGTGTAAAATAAACAGAAAAAAAACAAAAGGGAAGCCATAACTAATAAATTAATAATCCATTGCTTGTTGATAAACACGTAAGAAATAGTAAGTCCGCCAATGGCCTATCACTTTTTGAAAGACTACCCACATCAGATGTTAGGTTTGTCTCTGAAAAGAAAGGGATTCTAAATGAAGGTAATGAGGCTTCAATGGCTAACAAGGATTAGTTTTCCTCGTTAATAGGAAGTTAAAACATTGTACTATAAGATGACTTGACACCTCAGATCGGAACATTGTTTGAGCCTCTTTAAGTCAGCTAAGGGTAAATCAGATGTTTTGTTTTTGGCAGAAGTTTTAATGATTTTGAGCAGGTGATTCTAGGGACAACGCTTGCCCCGACTTATTCATCCTCGAAGTTAGAGCCTCCACTGTTCAAGGAGTTACCCCCAAATGTGCACTATGTTGTGGTCGCATCCATCCTTCCTAAGGTCCCATTGTCCGGGATTGCATTAACACATGAACAAACGCAGGGGGCATCCACCCCTGCATCTGAACCATATGCCCGGTAACACCCATATTACCACCACCTTTGTGTACCCAACAACAGGATTTTCCCTACCTAACTGAGCATTGGTTTAAATCTGTTTCCTCTAAGCTGGAAAGTATCTGAATTCAAGGAGAAAGAGTGGGAAAAATGGCAAATTTTTTGGTTCCTCACTTAAATGATTTAACTATTCAATCAGGAACTCAGACCCACCTCTTGATTAAGGAGCAAAGACTAAGAAACTGAGGTGAGAAGTAGAACTATTCAATCAGGAACTCATACTGATCCCCCTTGATTAAGGAACAAAGACTAAGAAATTAAGGCCAGATAACATGATTTGGACTCAACCCAAGTGCCCCTAGGAAAAGGTAAGTTTTGATGAAGCCTCCTGAGAAAGCCCAAGTGAGGCTGGCGCTGGCAGATTGATTAGGAAAAATCAGGTTGAAACTTGCATGTACGAATATGGAAAAGCAGGGTAAAGCTTGCATTCACAAGAAAAGCATGCATGCCAAAGGAAAACACAATCTTCGTGTTTGGCTTGCATGCAGAGGATAAATCTTGCATGCAAAGAGGAAAACGGGTAATAGCAGGCATGCATATGATTCTTAAATCCCTCTGTTGCAAATAGGTGATATCTTGGCCCTTTGTTCTTCCCTTGACTGACAGATTCTTGGTTTGAGAAGGTTGTATTTCGTAGTTGGTCTTAGATTCCATAATGGCAATCTTTGATCACTTATTAAATAACCGCAAAGTTCCATGAATAAGGGATACGACTACGGATGTGGATACAGATACAGATATGGATATGCCTAGTTTTTAACGCCCCTAACATGGATACGACATAATATATAATATTTAAAATATTATAGTAATCTGGATTATAAATTAAGAATATATTAATAATGATTATCAATTTTAAATTATAAATGAACTTATACATCAGATTAAAATTACACAATAAATTACACACTCCCGGCCCATGCGAAGGTATTCAATGGATTAAAAAAAATTGCAGGTTGTGTAGGCCAACAGAAAATAGACGAAATGAAAGAAAAGAAGTTGAGTAGGCCAGAAGAATTGCATGTTGATCAGAGCCAATGCGAAAGCTTGAAGTAAAAGAGTGAATCAACACTCTCACCTCCATGTGCTCAATTGTTGCTACTAAAATGCATTATAGAAGATCATTTGCAATTGTTAGAAATCTTTTTACTCCCACATTTGCCAATTATTTCCGCAGTGTTCTTGGGAATACTCAAAGATTTTATGAACTCTTCTTTATGTATAGGCCCATTACATATTGTACATAGCAGAAGGAAGGTGCGCCTACTATACTTCTTGGATATTCTCTAAGGGGTGCATATCCATCAAACATCCTATATGTAAGCCAGGAATGATCTATGAAGGATCCTCTAAAATAGGATAAGCTAATAGACTATTCTAGGCCCAACTCACACACAACTTACAAGTCCACAAAGCAGTCCAAGGCTATAGAATAAGATTTTTACGCGTAGGAGGTTGTAATGGATCTAAGAGGGGAATCTACACACAATCACTGAAGATATGAAGCGTATGACCTTATTAGATCCAAGGGATGCCACTACGAAAAAGTAAGAACCACGGGGTAAGAGAGAGTACCGTTAGACAGTTGACAAGAGCTATCTAAACTAAGACTTATAAGGGTGCCTCTAGGAAAAAGTAAGATTTGTATAGTAAATGACCATGATGTAAAGATAAAGATATGCTACACTATCATAGTTAATACATGATACAAAGAATAATCATCCCCAAGGTACAAAAGAGAGAGTTTAGGGTTAGGGATGTTTATCTCGGGGTCAACTTGCCAGCACATTAATCTCCCTCCTTGGCTTGTAGCATCTTGTGAGCGATTGTTGTGGATGAAACCAAGAAGATAGATAGAAGACTTATAGTAAACCTTCAATTGGGAACTCCAAAGACTGAGCTGGTGCAGCTCATATTCTAGGTATCTTTAAGGGCCCAATGCTTGAACTTGTCTTCCACAATTTAAGCTACTTTGAACCCTAAGCTTTGTCCTCCTTCCTAAGCCAGATTTGCAAGCACAAGCAAAGCAGATTGTTCGATGATATATTTAGTACTGACAATGGGAACCCAATAAATACAGACTCAATAATTCATGACTCAATTTCAACTAATGTGATTAATCAACTTGCCTTCCACAATGTAAGCTACTCTAAACCCTAGGTTCTCTTCTCTTTGAAAGATATTAGACATTAACTAATTAACTACTAGTTAATGTACATGGTTATACACGTATAACTTCCTCACCTAAGTAACTTCTTATTTGGTTGATAAAAGATGGATACACACGAGTATGTTAGTGTGTCATATGACTTCCATTCTTTTCATTCTCTCTCGAATATTACTAACATTGGTATCAAAGCAAGTGCTCGGGGTAGCCCTAGGAGAAGGTGACAAGAACTTCACATATAATAAATGAATAATTCGAAAATATGCAGAATATAATGAAAATCAACACCACACAAAATATTCATGCCCCGGGATGCCTGAATATTCAATATATTCAGAATAGTAGAAGAATACCCTTAAGATAGGGCAACACCATAGATACTCCTTAAGGAAAGAATAAATCCATACTCCCAATATGGGAACTCCACTTCGAGGGGGCACATCAATATATTTCTACCAACTAAAAGATTCAACTCATACATGACATACCTCCTAATGATATTCATCTCATTTATATAGGCATAAATTACTCTTAATGGATGGGTAACACCTAATCCCAATGTACGCCAACTCATTACCCAATATAATAAATCCTTATGAGACACCATATATTATAAACATATAACGAACTAATGGGGATGTGTCCCACATGTCGGCATCTCTATCAACTCATATACACTATAATATCATATCCTAAGGTACATAACATGCCCTCCCTCCTTAACATGTTTCGAATGAGTGTGCTTTAAATCAAAGCACACTTGTCGTCATGCTTGATCATCCAACCACCCATATGTAATTATAGTAGGTGATACAATTTTAAACCTAGTTCCATAATCCCCTGCGGTACTGATTCCATCCATATCCATAGTTGGTCCTCCACGGCTTCCATGCAGAGCAATAGTAATTATTCATGTAATCCTTATCACATAATTATTGCTCCAATGCTTCCATGTAAAAACGAGTGATTGCTCCTCTAATGACCTATATATCCATATTGGTTACTACGATGATGTTCCTTGATATGCCTCCATGATTGTTGCCTCTCTCATGATGATGTGGGTGTTTATATGTCGCAACCTTAGGATCCGAATCTTTTTCTTCTACTTTCTTTTCTTTTTCCACTTGTTTAACTTCAAGTGCTTCTCTAGAGTAGAGGAATTATTTTTGTCATCTTTTTCTACAAATGTTGCTTCTTCTTCTCCTTCTTCTTCTTCTTCTTCTTCTTGATTCTCTTATTCATCAACTTTGGATTCATCCACATGCTCAACCTTCACCTTTCTTTCTCTTGTACCAAATCTTCATGAACTTCTTTTGCATATTAAGGTTGATTGTTCACGATGTCTCTAACCAAATATATCCAAGAACAATATCCAAACCATCCATATCTAAAGCATAAAAATATAAATGCAAAACATATTGTCCATAGAGAGCTTTAAATTTTCAAAAACTTGAATTTGCTTACCATCCACTTGAGCTTCCTTTATATTCTTTATTTGAACATGTAGATGTCGAGCCACATCAATGTTGATGAAGTTATACTTCTTTATCGGGTTTTAGGACAAAATTACCTTCCTCCTTTGAATGCATCCATGAACATAAAATATCGATTTTTCCTTCTTTGGTGCTACACTATTTGAACCCTTATCCTATACTTTTTATCCCAATCCTCTACCTCTCCTTTTGCATCATCTTCTTCTTCTTCTTTATCCTCTTCTTCTTCATCATCCTCAACTACAAGGGTATCCATATTTTCATACTCTTATTCTTCTTTTGATCTCATCTTGTTGAGAAAACCTATTCCAGTTCCTCCCAAGACCAAGCTGACCTCTCCTATGTCAATTGAAAGCACCAAGTCCGTGTTGGACCACCAAGACAAAAACACAAATGAAAGCATATCATGTCATATGAAAAATAAGTTTCCTTAAATTGGATCCACCATTCTTTAGCATCAATCTCACCATCTCCATAGAAAGATTGCATCTCCATGATGCACACAAATTAGGGTTTCAAGAATAGACTCTTTTGACCAATCTTGACCTACCAATTTCGGCCAAATGTCGGGCTCGAATAAAAATACGAGAGGACAAACACTAATCAAATTTTTAGAGCTTTCCATAAATGTAAAAATAATTTTAAAAAAATTAAAAACGTGCCCTGTGGAGCAAATGTTGGCATGTGTGTCCAGCGCTCCCCGTGAGTTTCGTGACATGGACTAACCGCCTCTCGTAGATCCTAACTCTGGCGATTGTAGCGGAGACTAACACCTATGGGTTTTGGTCTAACGGCAATCGTGGTCCAACAAATGGTATCAAAGCAGTGAGTCTCGAGTTCGAAACTCACTCGGGTAACGTTGAGGGGGAGATTGTTGGCATGTATGTCCAGTGCTCCCCGTGAGTTTCGTAACATGGACTAACCGCCTCTCGTAGATCCTAACTCGGCGATTGTAGCGGAGACTAACACCTATGGGTTTTGGTCTAACGGCAATCGTGGTCAATAAAGCAAATACATGGAAAACACTAAAAGTGTAATAACTTCCTAAAAATGACTCAAAAAATATGAAATTTGGGCAATAGCTTTCTTGCTGATGTTTCGTAACTCCAATAAAAGAATGGTAGAAAAATTCCCATCCGTTTCAAAAATATTGATGAATCTTCAAAATTAAAGCTTGACCCAATTTTGGCCCAAATCGATGTTTTGATGCCACTTGATAAGATATTCACATATAATAAATAAATAGTTCAAATAATATGTTGAATATAATGAAGATCGACACAACACAAGATATTTGTGGCCAAGATGCCCTAAGAAGAATACCCTTAAGGTGGGGCAACACCATAAATACTCTTTAAGGAATAACTCCACAATCTCTCAATATGGGAACTCCACTTTGAGAGGGATACCTCCATTATACTTCTACCAAGTAGAAGACTTAACTCATACATGATATACCTCCTAATGATATTCATCTCCATTATATAGGCATACATTACTCTTAATTGATGGGTAACACATAATCCCAATGTAGGCCGACTCATTACCCAATATAAATAATCCCTATGTGACACCATATATTATAAACATATAACTAAGGGGGATGTGTGCCACATGTCAGCATCTCCATCAACCCATAAACATTATAATATCATATCCCGAAGTACATGACATAAGGGTACAAACAATGGCAACTAAGAAGAGGCGTTAGGGGAAGTATTAGTTGAGTACAAACATATGCACAAAGGAATTCATGAAAACTAATTTCCGAGAAAAGATCGTAATTTTTAAATGCGATTTGTGTTGATCAAACAATCATGATTGCAGTCAAATTTGAAGAACAAAAGTCGTGATTTGATTGTGCATGTAATCGTCTTTAGGGCATAGGAAAATGCGAGAACCCGTTTTGTGGTTGTAGTGGGGTGTGTGAGGAAGCATGAAATTTTAGACATTTTGTAGAAAACAAACAATGAAAAGGAAGAATGTACATAACCACAACATGAGCGTTCGTGACCAAAGCGTGACGATCATAGTACATGGACGCAAAGGGAAGATGTGATTTTGAGAGAAAGGAAGATCTTTAATGAGAACATGAGCAAAATTGTGACTCAAACAATCAAAAGAGAAGAATCGTGATTTACGAGAAAGGAACAGAACTTCTACAATGTAAAAGTCATGAGTTGAAGACGTAAAGACGAGGAGAAACAAACACATGGAGACCAGTCCAAAAAAAACAATTTTTTGAATGAATTTGAATGATTTGCAAACCAGAATGTTTGCTAGACCACAATGAAATTATTTTTGACATTTGGTAGATGATTTGAAGACAAATCAAAATTTGTAGGGATCAAAAGGAGGTCAAATTCTATCACAATTTTTACTACGTCTATCATGATTTTCGCAAATAGATAGGAGACCAAACCAAGAGAATGTCGGGAAAGATGTGAAGAAAAAAATTGTAGGAATTTTTGTGGATCTGAGAATAAATTTGAAGAGATTTTTGAAAATGTTAATGTGCGAGACGAACAATTTGTTGAAGGTCAAAAATCATGGCATCGTGCACAAACAATAGTGTTTCCGATTGTAGGTTGTTTGATTCCGGCACATTCGGACATTTCACGTGGTTGGTAAGTAAAATTTACTACAAATACAAATTTCTCTCGATTCAATTACATTAGGTGATTGATGCGAGAGGATCAACTAGTCTGTAATTGTGATGAAACTACTTGCATACGTAAGATCTCATCGAGAGCTTTCCAATGCACTTTGAACGGGGTCAAAGGGACTTCATATGTAGAAATTATAGCCCACTCAAGTTTTTCTCCCTTTGGAAAAAATAATGGAGTAGTTTGCAGTGATGAGGTGGCCCAATCGGGGGGTTGACATGTGGACCAATGAGGTGTTGACAAATGGCGGTGTGGTGAGCGAGCAAAAGAATTGTTTGGGTTTTGGCCTCCGGTCTTTGACAGTCGATTATGGGGCCCACACTATTTGTTGGTTGGGGGCCATCAACCAATAGGGTCCACTTTTTGTTAAGAAGGGGACCCTACCCCTTATTCTTCACATTCTATTGCAAGTGTTATTGCTTATAAACCACATTGAAGACCAATTCACTATACATGTGGGATATATCCCATGGTTTTTCAAAGCTCAACACAACCCAACTCGGTCAAGTTCAACAATCACTCAAATGAGCTCAACATTGCCACCACGAGTCACAACCACATGACCGAGTTCCAAGTATGGCAAGCCGCAATGGACAAGCCACCTCACAACAAACTTCATGCATGGCCGAGCTAACATACCAAACCGGTGAGTCGATTGGCAAGTTCAACACGAGCTGCAAGCTCCTCAAAAAAACATACTAGCATGACCAATGCCATGAAACCAACCAGCTGTCAAAGTCTTTAAAAAGACTATCCTTGTTTACCACGCGAGCAATATGGGATTTTATCCCCTAAGAAACACGCAAAAGCCAAGCTAAAAGGTGGGATGTGGGGAGTGGGGATTGAACCCATGACCACACACAAAGCTATTAATAGGCCTAAGCTGTTAGGCTAAACTCCTAACTTTGGTAAGTGTAAACAAGAATTTGGTTGTATGCTTGATATTCGAGCGACAAACCAAAAATGAAGAGCTTGAGAGGGGATGTGAACCCCGGACCAGCCAGCCAAAAGGATAAGCCTTTAACAAACATACCACGGGCTTTGAGGTATTATAAAAGGCGGGAATTTGTATTTGAGGGTAAATATTGGTTATGTTCAAACCCTAAGCTGTGAGAGTTGAGAAATTTTGGAGCATTTTTGTTGCGGGAGAGCTATCGGAGGCCCGAACCAGGGCTTTTCTAGAGACTATACGTGGATCATTGTTTCATAAGCCAAAGAATGAAATTGATGTAATTATTGTTCTACAAGTGATTTTACGTCAATAATCTATCATTCAAGAACTTTTCTGCCTGGAGAAAAAGCCCACATCGGGCGAACTCCGTTATCATCTTGGTTTGCATTATTATTTTGTATTTTCCTTATTTGTCCATTGTTTTAATTGATTTAATATTGTTTTATATTATCAAGCCAATTTTAATTGTTTACAGGAAATTGAGAGCATTTAATTATCTGAAAACTGGGAATTTGATAAGTGAGTCACTTAAATTAATTTTCCACATCAGTGATGGTGAACGGATGTAGAAGGCATAGGAGACATCCATATAGTATTAAATGATGCTGAAAAATTCATTGTTAGGAATGTTAAGTATGCTCATAGGATGAATAAAAATTTGTTGTCTCATTAGTCGATTAACATAGAAAAATCCAAAATCACCTTGAATTTGTATGGGAAAAAACGTATTGTGTTTGAAGTAAAATGTATTGTGTTTTCCTAGGCATTGGGCAAGGTGGCTTGCATAGGCTTGTCGATACTACCACAAAGTAAACTTGCATGCATTAGTTGTGAAAGGTATTATGGGCATTTTTGTATGAGAGATTTGGACATCTCAACCTTCAATACGTAGCCAAACTTAGAAGAGCTAACATGGATCTTGGTTCACCAACTATCAAAGAGAAACAAATTATGTGTGCAAGGTGTTTGGCTAGCAAGAAAAAGCCATTTCCAACTAAAAATGCTTGGCATGCAAAGGGGCTCTTAGATCTCGTTTATGCAAATCTTTGCAAGCCATCTTGGAAATCACCAACAATCCTTCGTTCGCGTATTTTCTATTGTTGGTGGATGATTTCTCCAAGAAGATGTGGGTCTACTTCTTGAAAAAGAAGTCTGATTGTTTTGCAGTGCTTGAAAAGTTCAAAGCGTTGGTGAAATACCAAATAAGGAAATAGATCAAAACATTGAGATCCTACAATGGGGGTGAATTCACTTCCAAGAAGTTCAAAGACTATTATAGAAAGGAAGGTATCCAGCGATAGTTGACACCCTTGTACACCCAAAGAAAATAGGGTGGTTGAGAGGCAAAACAAAACCATTATGGAGATGGCTCGATACATGATGCACAATAGAGGCGTGTCCTACAAATACTAGGAAAAGAAGTGATCATAACAATATTTAACTTGAATACGAGTCCTTGCAAATCTTTGCAAAGTGTCATAGCTAAGGAATCTTGGTGGAATCAACCCCGAGGTAACGACTTTTCATGTTTTTGGATCTATGGCATATACTTTAGATACAAATAGACAAAGGAGTAAACGAGATTCAAAGAGAACGAGATACTTTTTTGTTGTGATAGTTACCAATCTAAGGCCTATAGACTTATTAATATTTCCACTAACAAGATAATTGTTACTCAAGATGTTGATGTGAAGGAATCAGAATCCTTTTTTTGTAACCAACAAGCAGTCTTCAAGGTACTTAAATCTAATGATGTGGTTCGTTTGTAAGATGAGGAATTTAGTTCATATAGCTCGGATACCGAAAAACACCTAGGAGGGCCTTGTACCCACGTTGGGGATGTAGTTGGTACGGTATGGGCACTAGCACGGTTGAGAAACATTTTCGATACACCTTTGTTAAATCCCAAGTACGACTTTGTTGTACCGAGGTCATACCCGACCCTTACCGTAGCGTTGGAGTTTTAAAAAGACAAATATTACTCCCAAACAAAAAAACAACCTTAACCCTAATCTACCTACCCCAACCTCTTAATGACACTCTCCAAAAGCTATATAAGCACCTCTTTGCTCCATTTCAAAACACACTTTCAAATTTTCATCTTTTGCAAATTTAGGAGCTTGAAGGAGGAAGATATGAACTTGAAGGAGGAAGTTAGGAGCTTGAAGGAGGAAATTGGAGGAGCTTTGAAGAGCAAGGAGGAAAGAGCAACTTTAAGGATTAAAATCATTTTTCTCTCTCCATTCACCCTCTTTTCCATTTTTCTAACAAATTTGTTAATGTGATCAATGATCATGAATGATGTGTGCATAACGCACATATCATTCATGATTGTATTTATTTTAAAAATCTATGAATCTGTATAATATTTTTAGTTTTAGTCTTGTATGTATTTTTAATTTGTTTCTTTTACAATTTACAATTTTAAACTAGTTATGGGTTTGTTGTTTTTAAAGTTTTAAACGTCGAACTTTGTGTATGCTCTCACTTCACAACTTTTATAACAAACTTGGTGATCAAAAGCAAAGAATGACACCTAGGGTTTAGTTATATTTGTTGTTTTTAGAGTATATATTGTAGTGTTAAAAATTATAAAGCACCACTTTGTGTATGCTCTCACCTAGCAATGTCACAACGATGTTGGAGATCAAAGCGTAAAAGGATGCCTAGGGTTTAGTTATATTTGTTGTTTTTAAGAGTTTATTTAGCTATTTAAAAAAAAATCCGAAAGTTTGTGTATGCTCTCACCTCGCACCTTTATGGAAAACTCGGTGATCAAAATAAAATGGCACCCCATTGTATCTCCCCGCCTATGCCCTAAAATCCTATGTAGTATTGTAATGAAATAGTTGGGTTACCAGGTAGCAACCACCATATGATAACCAAGAAGTTGCAAATGGAACTAGAGCAGCATTCAAATGGTTGTTTCGTGATCCATTTGTAGCTGGTGCAATCTGCATGATGAGGGGAATGTTTGTGTCTTCAAAAGGTAACATGGGAGAAATAGAGGCTCTTTGTGACAAGTACAACATGACTCCAATAAAGTGGTGGTATGTACATGGCCATGATGCCAAGTACCTACAACCTCTCACCATTAAAATTATCTCACATGTATAAAATTTAACCGAAAAATTGTGGTTTATCAATTAAAATATGAGATATTAACACACACTTTGTACAATATTAACACTTTTTTGTTACGGTGGCTAGTAATTCCTCAGAGCAAAATTGGAGTACATATGCCTTCATCCTCAACTAAACGAAACAAGTTAGCATCTAAGAAGGCTGAGGATTTGGTATTTATACATTCCAATTTGTGCCTCCTAACGCACAAGACTGAAGACTATACTAAAGGTCCTAACAAGCTTTGGGATATTTATCTTGAGACTACTGATTTTGATGCTTCCACTACTACTTTCGCCCAACTTTCACTACTTGGTATCGATGATGAAAATCCAGGAGTTCTTCACAAGGGTTGGATAGTGGAGCTAGTGTCAGTGGGAGTGGAGCTGCTAGTGGCATTCATGGAGTTGATTTTGAGGAAAATCTAGATGATATATTCTAGAATCTAGATTGTAATCATGTACATATGAAAATTGAAGCAAGTTGAATGTTTTGAACTTTCATGAATACAAAGTATTTTAGGTGTTTTATCTTTTATGGACTAAAAACAAGTATTACGCATTGTTTTATATATATTTATATTTTTAATAATTTATGTTTGACCGTTTTCATGTTCTTTCCTACCAAAGGGTTTTAAAAATTGTTGTTTCCACATTCCAAACCCATATGTGTGTCTCTGTTTCCTTGCAAAACAGCCATATAGCACTCCAAATTCGATCTGACACACCATGGGACCCATGGTTGATATTTCTAATACACTAGTCTATATAGACAATGCCAACATTGGTCAACCATATCATTTTCGTCCACCTTTTTATTGATGGAAGATCGCCTTCTTGTAACTTTACGGAAAAAAGCAAATTCTTGAGATATAAAACCCGACTCTTTTCGACGTCGATATTTATCCCTCAGATTCGTCCATAACGTGCTTACCACAGTGGCATTCCGCACTTCCGGTATCATATCATCTGACACCGATAACTAGAGAAGCGATAAAGCTTCTTTATAACGTTTGTCATAATCAGCAAAGTTTGTAGCAGGTTTGCCTTCGCTACCCGTGATTATCTTATCACAATCATGCAATTCTGCAAGCGTCAAAATCGTATGGCTCCATACATTGAAGTTTGTTCCGTTAATTTTTGCAAGTCCGGAAGAATTAGGTTTGAAATATTTGCCATTTTATTATTCCAAAGTAACGGAATTAATAAAATAATATGTTGCCCACACCAATAAAATAATATGAAATTGATTATTCCAATGCAAGTCACAAGGTGAATACCTTTGTTGAAAATGAGTATTAATTCAGCTACTTTCTTTCAAAAGGAAGAACTTGAACTTCTTCTGCCCTCGAAGAACTTGAACTTCTGTTATCCTCGTGAATGGAGAAAGAAAACAATCTTTTGTCCTCGTTTTTGGAGGAGAGGATGCCCTCGTTTTTGTCGTTTTTGTCCTTGTCGTGCCCTAGTGATTTCTGGAATGGAGCTTTTGAACACAGATGTGTCTCTGCTACTGCTCGCTTCACAACTTCTGATGACTGCTGCGACCCTTGTCGTGCCCTAGCGACTTCTGCAAATCGCGACTAGTCTTCTACCCTCATGACTGGATATCCTTCAACTTTGCCTATGGTTTTTGCCCCTGTGTCGACCTTACCGTCGACCTCACATAAACCTTTCTGCAAATGCTTCCTCCAATGGCGACGTGACTAACTAAGGCTCTGATACCAAGGTTAGTAGAAGGAGAAGCAAAGAGAAAAACAAGAAGGCAAAACTGCACTGCTGAAATGTAACAGGCAGAGTTTTATTTATTCTAGGAAGGGTAGTTACAATTAGTTATTAGTTACAACTCCTTAACTGTCCAGAACCGTATGGTTCATTATATATTCAACAATTCTTTAGTATGTCCATTTGTCATGTTTGCCATGGTAGTTGTGTAAGTTTTGTTCATTGAGGTTTGTAGTGTTTAGATTGTATGAGGAGTATTTGTAAGACAATGTAGCTCATAGAGAGCATTTAATCTGCAAGGATAGGTGTTTTGGGTCCTTTATTGCACATTCATAACATGAATGCTTGGTTATTGAGCTGACATGTGATGTGTAGAATTGTTGTCAGGAATATTATAAAATCCTTGCAATTGTAATGTGCTATGATATATGGATGCACTTGCAGTAATACTTTAGTTCTCCTTTGATTGTCACTATATGGGAAATTTCTCTCAATTTTGAAGTAAATCCGAAAATAAAGTATTTAGTGTATGTCAAGTTTATTTTCTGCCATTATGGGTGCACATTTGTCTGGAAAGCGAGAAGGTGTTGCATAATTGTCTCTCATGGAACCTTATTAATTTTGCTTTGAGTAAAGCAGCCATATCTTGGCCCAATGGATAAGGCACCCATCAAAGCAATCAGATCAAACATTACATTAAATCCCCTTCCTTTTACAGTTTTAGGAGAATTTTGATTTTCAGCAAGGCACATCTTACATGAATTCTCTTTCATTTGAAGAACTCTGTATTTCTTGAGAAAATAAGAAATGGGTTCATATTGATGCAAAATATGTTGGCAAAGTCATGGGCTCACTAAGAACATTGTATATTGGTCAAGAATTGAACTGAATGTATAAATCTTTCATCTATTTATGTAGATCTGAACCAGTTCATTTAGTGGGCATTTAAAGTGCTCATTAAAGGCAAGTTGTGTGAATAAATGCATTGGGCTCCATTAGTGTTCAGATCTGGTTATTCTCAATGTGGTTAGATGTTTTGTGCCTTGTGGGTTTTGAGAATAATCTGTAGGGAACACCCCGTAGCTTGCATAGCTTTAAGTGTGAGATAAATTCGATTCTCTACATGTTGTTACAGATTGTATTTTGACCAATTCTATTCTCTAAACCAATATATTTTCAGTCTATTCTTTATAGTGAGAATTTTGAGTGTAAGTAATTTATATTAACAAGAAATTCTCCTTGAGCTTCAAGAGACGTCTGCAGATCTGAAACTGCCATTATTTGCATAAGCCAATGAGTAATATATATTCGGTAGAGTAAATAAGAGTATAAATCGTATTGGTGTTGCTAATGTTTTGTAGTATAAACACCTAAGAACTTGATAAGGATGTACCCTTACTGTTGCAGGGCCATAAGTGAGGAAGGTAGTCCCACGTTGACATGTTTTGTGTCTGAACCCTGCTTGAAAGGGTAGTATTGAGAGAACAAAGTTCCTCTACTCCTTTTCATCAAAAGCCAAGGGTGCATATTTGAGCACCAACAGGATGCATCTGGATTGCTGATGGAGGATGAGATCGAGGAAGAGGATAATCTAGTTGCGATGACTGTGGTTTCAAGAAACGTCCAGCGAAGGTTTCATTTGGTCATGCAGCCCAGACTTGTGCATGTGGCACACTCTTTTCCACAGCCTTTGTTTTTTGTTGATGTAAATAAATAATAGAAGGCCTCTTTGATTTGAGGGCTTCAATTGTAGATTTTCTTTTCTGAATATTTGTTTTTCTTTCTATTCTGCAGGTCTCCTAAGTTCTAGCATTGGAAGAGCATATGCTACTGTGTATTTTTTTTAAGCATTTAATGAGGATTTTGTGGCTAATTCTCTGTTCTTAATCTGAATTATGTGTGTGAATGGTTTGCCCTCATTGTAGTGTTGAATTTATTACCCCTAGCATAAGTAATTCACTGTGTCTATTCTTTTGTTGAATATTTAAATTTTAAGTTGTTTGTGCATGTTTCATTCAATTGGAAGTGACGCATTTATTGGTGCATTGCCCCTTTTAGTTTTAGCTTTTACAGTTCTTCTACCCCATCAGCCCCAACATTTTAGATATAGCTAGGATAGAGAAGCCGGCCTTCTCCAATGATTTTCTTTGGTTAAAACTACTAGATGTCCCATTGCAACATTTTAATTGCAGGTGCGTAATTTCCACATTTATAATACGCAATTATAAGTGTTCAACAATTTTTGGCAAACCCAATGTGATGATTGAATATTTTAGCCTAAAAAACTTAAGTGCTGGATACCAATATTTGGTTGTCACGACTTTCATTAAAGACTTCGGTCCAGAATCGTTAGTCCCACTCATAGAAAAGTTTTCCACAATGTTAGTGGCACTGATTTCAAGGCCACGGCATTTATTTTTCAGCACTATTAAGCAAGTAGTTTTCATCTCGAAGATTGTTGGTGGGATCTTGAAAAATCAGCTCTAAGGAGCAGAATTCATAACCACCAGGTTGGATCTTTGTCTGTAATTTCCATATCTTAAGGCAGATCTAGCCTCTTTTATTTATGGGGTTTACGGGTATCATCTCTCAGGAGCATTATTTTATCCCCCTGGCAACACCATTGGCTACATATCCAGAGTCAATGGAGGAAGCAACCTTCCCTTATTGAAAAAAACAAGGGCTAGTATTTTTCTCACCAACAAGCAGTTCATTTTTCAATCTTCCCATGTCGTGGTAAAATCAGAGAAATATGATGGAAAATCCTAGATCTGATCCTTTTGTTACTTGCGACTGGAATTCCATTAAATTTACAGTAATGGAATACTATTCCTTCAGCAATGGAATATTACTTCTTCATCTTCCTTGAAGGTACTTGCCGATTTTTCAGGAAATGGTTCCATCACTCCTATATGCAAGTATTTTTCTCACCAACAAGCAGTTCATTTTTCAATCTTCCCATGTCATGGTAAAATCAGAGAAATATAATGGAAAATCCTAGATCTGATCCTTTTGTTACTTGGGACTGGAATTCCATTAAATTTACAGTAATGGAATACTATTCCTTCAGCAATGGAATATTACTTCTTCATCTTCCTTGAAGGTACTTGCCGATTTTTCAGGAAATGGTTCCATCACTCCCATATACAAACATTCGAGATGAGGCAAATATTTGTGCAGTGCACAATGATAGAAAACTTGACATGGCCCTCAGATTACTTGCAGCATATTCTAAGGGCAAGGCCCAGGATTGGTTCAGATGTTTGGCCCAACATCAATTACAAGTTGGGATGAACTTGGTAATGCGCTGTATAACTAGTTCAAGGAAAGAGGGGATAGTTCATCTTTATTAGAGCATCTTACTACCATCAAGTGGGCTCCCATGGAGCACATATCAGTTTTCAAAATTAGATTCGAAACTCATGTGTGAGAATCAGAATACTGATTTAGCCATAATGATTCAATCAATGGGAGGAAGAACTCTCTTGAGAGCTTATGATGTTGCTGTTCTAGCAGAAAATTGCCCCATACAGACTGAAAAAACTGCTCATAGGCCTGCAATTCCCTTCCTGAGATATATGACCCCTAAAATTCCCCAATGCTCCCAAGTGCCAATCGTGAACCCATCCCTAAACCTCAGGTTAGACCCCAAGGTCCTAGTGATATGGATGGGATGAAGAGCCTACTAAGAGTACTTTTGCTTTCCAAAGGCAACTTGCCACCCAAAATGTTCCAAGGCCCTACTATGGCATTAATCAGGGCTATCAGACCAATATATTGTAGCAACCCCTGCAGATCCGTCAAATAGAAGAAACAGAAACTTGTAATAATTTTGACTCGTGTTCCCCTTAGGTCCAAGCATGTTCCGACACAAAATGGCATCACCAAATGGTAGGAAAACAACACTCTTGGAAAAGAATGATGGGCAGATAGTTCTATTTTATACCGATTCAAAACAAGGAGGCATATTGGATCAGATGCTAATGTGCATTCAGAAAATACAGCAATAAATGACACCCACCCTCCTGATGAAGAAATGCAATTTCACGTATTTCTCATAATCCTATCAATTTTGATTCATTTCATGGTTAGTTATTGTGCGGCATTTTATGAGAAAGGAAATAAAGAAGGGGGAAATACCATTTAGTGATAAGGAGAAATTCAAAGGTGTTGGAGATGATATTACTGGTTTTAATCTTGGCACACCTTTACAAAAGGAACAAGTAAGAAATGCTCTTGGCTTAATGAAGGACGTATGCCTCTTGGACATATAGACTAAAAAGAAAAAGTTTTTGTGCCTTGGTTTGTAACATTGCTTGAAGATTTTTATGAAGATCCATGCTTTTTATTGAGTAGAAGTGAAGAGGTAGACCTCAAAATTAATGAACTTACATTCCTTAATGAAGAAACTACACATTGTGGTGCTCATGATTCCGAGGATTTTCCTCTTGAAATGGAACTTGAGGAGGAGACTTGTGAGTTGGACATGGATGATTTCTTTGATGTCGAGGATGTTTTTGATGCAACAAACAACATTTTATCCTCAATAGATGAACTTCTATCTCCTCTTAAGGATCTTACTTGGCAAACCTTTTCAAAAGAATCAATGTAACATGACATTACTAACTCTACAAATGACGTCTCTTCTCTTTTCGAGGTTGATGTTGGAGCATCTCGAGTCCACAAGCAATCTTGCATCAACCAAAAACAAATTCATTGTTTGTGCATGTTTTCATGACTTGTCGACATGTCAACATCATCGTGCTTGTCTATGATAAACAAATAGGTCAAGGAGCATCCTCAAACGTCCAAAAATTCAAAAAATGCATGAACAGAAGGTTTCGATCATCTGTCAAAATCAAACCAATCCTTTTAAAAATAAATGGCGAAATCACCGGTTTACACAAGTGGAGATTTCAAAACCATTATTCAAAGCATTAACCCACAGATACATTTCCACCATCGTAGTTTCACAACCACCCGACAATTTCAAAACCATTGGTATGCGTGAAACGATAGTTACGTAACCGCTATTACGGTTTCACAACCATAGTGTTGGTTTCAAAACTATCGAAATCCACAAAGTGGTAGTTTCACACTGCATTGGAAAAATAGGTTAGTTGCCAAAATGGGAATTTGTCGGTTACAAGAATCTCAAGAGGCTTGGTTATGTAAGAGTATTCGAGGTTCAAGCACAATCTGCATCACCCAAAACAATGTCGCACCACTCTATAAACATGTTATGCAAAACTTGAAGCCTTGCCCATTTTCTCGTGCATGTCACATAGGTTTTCCTTGCCATGCAAAACACTACCAACATCGCACAACATTAACTATGGAGCACAAAATCACATGTTGCCACAAATGTCCAACGATGCCACACAAAACCATAAGACCTTGTTTTATGTTGCAGAACACTTGTTCCATGTCACACGTAGCTGCCAACGCCTTGTCTTGATCTTGCACGACCACGAAGCCACAAAGTCTTACGTAATGCCGCCAAATTCTTATTCACGCCACCATGCATTTACGGATTCGTCAAGCCTTTGTTGATACCACATTTCAATTGTCAATGCCATGAGGTCTCGCATATCATATCTTGCGGTACCACTATCTTATGCCGACATGATTGGATGCATGCGATAGAATCTCCTATCAACATTGATACGATTAAGAGGAAGCCAACGTTAATTAAATTCAAAATTTAATTATTTAATTGCTGATATCAATTTTATAATAAATGTTAATTAATTATCGAACTCGCATGATTGAATAGATGGTAAAGTGGGATTTTACTCCCACTTCATTTGGAACAATCCCCAATCGACAAAAATTAAATGGCTTTTCACAAAAGGTGCTATTGAGATATTTCTTCGAGAAGTTTATGGGGAAGTTTGCCAAATGTTAAATTTGGCATTTGGCAAAATACAACCCGCTTCCCCACTTTTCCCTTCTCTCTCTCCATTCCAGCACTTAATTTCCACTTCTTGTAATTACAAGGGTGGTTATCAAAGGGTTGACATCTTCTTAACTACTTCTCTCCCGTGTACACGAAGCAATTGTTTTCAGCACGATAACTAGAAGCTTCTAACCCGTGGCAAAGATTTTTAAGTAGAAAAACAAGAACATGAATGATTACTTCAACATCCCTCGACAATCTCGGCAACGATAAATGAATATGTTTCAATTGCACAGAGTTTGATTTTGGGAACGTAATTATATAATTACTCCACTCCATGAAGGCAAGGGGAAGAGCAACTCAAGGTTGAAGATCCCTTTCAGAAGGAGAAAATCTGCATACAAAGAGAAGAAGTCACAAAATTAACAAAAAGATGAAAGAATGAAAGTCTGTGTTGGAATAAATGAAGAAATTTGTATTAAAAGCATTGAAGAGAAGGCAAAAGATTGCTCTCTCAACACCAAAGAGAAGGTTAAATACACGCAGCATCAGTTGTAACGTTGCTAGTTGAAAGTGTAAATTGGTGCACTTTGGTGGCATTGTTTTGTATTGAAAATAAAGTCTATATAAGGGAGTTTCTCTGGTATATCTGCTTTGGAATCAGTTTACTATGACAAGTCTGTTCTATATTTGTATATCAAGGAGCTCGTATGCCAAAATGAAAACCCAAGCGCATAATGACAAGGAAATTGCAAAATCAAAGCATGGATTAGAGCAGTAAAAGAAATGCGTGAATGGAAAGCTGAGCGCCTGCAAGAAACAAATAAAAATCAAGATAAAGAGATCAGAAATCAGAAATTAAATCCAATGCAAAGGAAGTTGGGCGCTAAAGATGCAAGAAGTTAGAAAAAGACAAAGAATACCTTTCCAGTGTACAGGAAGAAACAAGAAGTCAGAGAATTAGCAAAAAGTGGAAAGAAATCAGAGCTACAGCCAGCGTGGAGGGGAGAATCTAATCCAGACCTGGACACCTAGGAAAAGAAGCCAAATGCGTTGAAGTTTGTACACAAAGGACAGGAAAAATCGGAGAATAGCAAGATTCAAACATGCAGTAAGAAGATAAAACAGTCAGGAAAAGGTAAGGACTTGTAAATGAATAACAATTAGAGCTTGTAATTCATTTCCAGCAACGCAAAGATCTGAAAACCTGCAACAAAAGAGAAAATAGTTAGAAAAAGATCTAGGCGGCTACACAAAGCAGCAAAAATCAAGAAAATAAAAGAGTTTGCCAAAAATCAGGCAAAAACTAGGCGCCCAGGGTGAATAAATTAATTTGCATTCAACAGCAAATCTGAACCTATCAAATGCATTCAAATTTGTATAATGAGCAACAAAAAAAGCAGTCCAAATGTGTTGAATATTTTTGTTTATTTACAAGAAGATAGATATTTGTTCAAATTTGTATGAGGCGCTTCATAAAGAAATCATTAACAAAGGTCAAGAACCTGTGTGACACCGTGCCAGGAAGATAAAACCAGTGTAGATAAAGAAATAACAGCCAGTGCAGTAAAGAGGAGTTTCTACCAGCAAGAAGATCAACCAAGAATTGTGATCTATGTTTGAACCAGTAAAGTTGGAGAGGAAAGCAAGGTCGTAGCTAGAAGCGCACCAAAGGAAGAGCAAAAGACATCGGAAGAATTAATCTTACTGAATTTGTGGGAAATTAAAAAAATATAAACATACATATGCGAGCTCATCGCAGTGCCAGACTCACTTGGAGCAAGTTTTGAGCAAATTGTAATCAAGATGTAAAATCATTATTATTTTTGCCTAATTAAAACGGGTTGAAATTTGTATCAAATACGCAAATTTTAATAAAATTTCATTTTCCTGTTATTAAGGTGGACCTGGAGACTGTGACCCAGCACCGCAAATTTTTGTTTTTTTTGCTCATTTCCCTTGATTTTCACCCAAAATGTCAACTTCAAACAAATCAGCGCTAAAATATGAATTTCAAGGTATTATACCCACATCTACTCTCATCTTTGATTACAACCATATAATCGACACCAACTTGACCAACTTGAGTCACGTTAATATGAGTCAATTTTGCAATAGAGCTAAGTCTGAAGGCCATACATTGTTTTCTCAATGCTTGTACTGTAGTGGTTTACCACAAGCAGCAACATTTCTAGTTTCCATTCAGTGTCCAGAGCTCGTCATTGCTTGCAATGAACACTATGATCCCAAGAAAAGAGGAGTTTTTAACAGTAACAATGAGCCCATCCTCCTGGTCACACCTGAACACATTGAAGAACTACTTAGAATTCCAAAGTATGAAGAGAATGCCAAAATCACTAGAGAGTCTACACAACAATATTGGGACGAAGATCCACTGAGATGCTCTAAATTGATGAATAAGAATTGGCTAGTCAACAAGAGATCTCATGCTAACATACTTCCCAAAGAGTTGCCCCACATTGAGTTCTGTGATGAGATTGGAGACATGATCACCTTGTTGAGTAGAGTGTTTGGCATCTCCTTCGCACGTTATTTCCAACCTTGGATGTATAAATTCATTGTGTTATTCTAGATCAAAGAATTCACATTGATTGGACACAATCATCAGCGATACTTTGCACAAACAGTTGGTTGAAAGTGAAGATGACCGGTCATTTTTATATGACTTCCTACCTAGTCTATACAAGTGGCACAAAGACGGATTTTTGCCAGCCTAGAGACTAGGGGCACAATGGCACCTGGGAAAAATAGTGTTTTCCACTATTATCCACAACTTGAGTTCAAAGCTAGTATGCATCACTTTCGTTGTGTTAACGAGATGCCTTTCTCTTATATGTCATCAAAATGCTCACACAAAGCCGCAAGAGAGATTCTCATAGAGGCCAAAGAGGTGATCTCGCGATGGGGCTCGTGGTTCATCCAATTTTCCACTTTCTCATACATTCGAGTTGGTGGATATAATGGAGTGCCTTATAAGCTGCCAAAATACGTGAGCGAACAAGTGGGCCCTCATGGAGCTTTCATGACAACTGGCATCAATGAACCGCTTCTTAGGAGAAAAACACAAACCTAGTGTTTGTTCCCTATCTCAATTGGCATGTACAAATGTCCATCTTTCCGCACTGCAGAGATAATGGATAAAGAAATGACTATCATGACACTACATCCATTTGTAAGGAGATGGGAATTTGATATCTGTGGGTTCATGGAAAGGATTCTCGGGCCAAAATAAAACATCATCCAAAATGGAAGACTACTAGTCATGGTTTGTGCGAGATGAGTTTGAAGTTTGGCATCATGACTACTCCAAAATGACCTTGGATCAAATAGTCACATTTAGATTGAAAGATGTCCCTCGTGGAGTCATTGATAATGGCCTTGATATGGTTGATCCTAAATATGATTCCATTGCATCATCGCCTCTTCCCAAAGTCAACTTGGTCTAGGCGAGATGACATGTCATTTGATGATAGAATTCAACAGGTAATCAAGAGGAGTCTTGCTTGGTACGAGAAAGAGTTGGCCCAATGCATTACAAATAAGAAAAATACACATGAAGACCAAAGGCCAATCAATCAAAGTGAGAAGAGAATTGTACAAGCTACTCATTCATCCTCCCACCCCACCCACACAAGCTTCATCACACACACAAACAAGTAAGAAACAATGGAGGTCAAAATCAGCTCAAGATCCTTCAACAACAAGAAAACCTGAGCAACAGAAGGAAGTAGAGGAAGGAAAAGAGCATGTTTCTAGGATATCACAATCAAGCTATCATTCGTCAACTCACAACAATTCCAATTCTCATGGGTTGATTGAAAACACCACTCTGCAATTTGTGGTATCAGATTAGGTACAAGTTCCAATAATCAAATCTCTAACTCACCTGAACCTTCACATCTCAAGGATACTTTGTAACCTTCCCCATTCACCATGAAGACATCATGACAT
This sequence comes from Taxus wallichiana var. yunnanensis, assembly GCA_018340775.1. Lineage (NCBI taxonomy): Eukaryota > Viridiplantae > Streptophyta > Pinopsida > Cupressales > Taxaceae > Taxus > Taxus wallichiana. Next base: position 86,584,019 of record CM031244.1, on the reverse strand, counting down.
TCCTCATCATCACAAGAAGATTCTATTCAAGCACCTCCCAAATTTGACCCTTGCCACCAATGTATGAGCAACTCCCACCAAATGCAAGGATCATATGCGATGAATTGATTGAAGAAATTCCCTCTTGGCTCCATGGGGAAATCAAGAAGAGAAAGAGGATAGTCAAACCAGTCACAATCGACCTCGAGGCCATTGCATTGATGACTAATTCTTGCACTCCCAAGAAGCCCAAAGTCATCGCCAAAGTTGCAGTCAATGATTATGGAGTTTGATATGCCGACATAGCAATGTCGATGGTTGATAAAGACAAAAGAGAAATGATTATTGATGACTATGAAGTTTCTAGGTGATGCTCAAAAAATCAACCATGGAAAATGATGTGGCCCATGCTCATGAATCGGTTGATATTATTCTACGGCGAATGGAGAAATATAAGTCTCAAACCATTCAGCTCAAAGAAGAGAATCAGCAACTAATTGCATATGTGCAACACCTAATCAATCCGATCTCTTCTATTATTCAAATTCCTACTGCAATGGCAATGCCAGATCAAGAGACACTTGTGTTATCAAAATAGATAAACAATATGGGTCATGCAACCAAGGCGTGGATCGACAATGTTTTGATTTGATTTTGAGAGTCATTGATGAAGCCATGAGAATCTACGATAAGGTTCATACTTATCTAGATTTGATCCTACATTTTGAAGAGTCTCTCAAGTCAAAATAAACACTCTTGATAAAATCTCCTGATATTCGAGAACTCGCACAAATGGGCTTCTCATCCCTTGTCAGTGAAGGAATCCTGGATTTCAATCATCGTGGTCTTCATATCGAGTGGTTGAATTTTTCCAAGTCTGAAAAGTTGGTGTTTCGATGATTGTTAGAGTACAATTTGATGATGTGAAGGATAAAGGAGAATCAATCATGTGTGCCATCGAAGAATTCATCAAAGATGTTCCCTGCAACTTCATCAATGAACACAATCAAAGGAGCTCAGTGTAATTTCTGAAAGAGCAATTATTTGATCTTGTCAAAAATCAATATGCTTCCTCGCAAGTTTTGGTCTTGATTCCCTTGATAAACTTGTCAAACTTCAGAACTTATTCACCAACATAGAAGAGAGAATGGTGGAATTTCATGCAGTTCTTGACAAAATTCTAGAAGTGCAAGTCATCTGTGAGACTTGCCTTGCGCCTCACTACTTCCCTAAAGAGCCAAAATTGATGGAATCACTTGAGAAGTTCAGAAAATTCAAGATGGCGAGATGCTTGGACCCAAGATTTTGAAATAATATTTTCAATGTTTTGTTGAGGTTGCCCTTAGTGACCAATGAGTTCATTTCTCGTACGATTGAGATAGGCGGACTCTTGGCCCAATGGGTAAGCACTAATCCTAAGTGTCATGTTGGATCCATGTGTTAATATCTTGTTTATGTGTTGTCATGTCATTGTCTAAGTGGGGTCCACATGTACCCACTCTTTTGAGATATTTGAAATAATTTAATTAAGTCACTGAATTATAAACTTATTTTAATAAAGTGACTCAACTTTATTAAAATTAAGTTAATTTATTAATGTGACTTAATTTAGTCCTAATGTGATGTCATAAGAAACCCTAACTACTTTGTAACCAACTTTTGGGTTATAAAAGCAAGTTAGAGCTCATTTGTAAAGGAATTTTGGAGAAAGGAGAAAAACACTATTTGTAGAGAGAAATAGTAAGAAACTTTGTGTTCTTGTTTGAAGATGAATAAAGGAACATTTATGGAGAACTTTGTGTCTTGTACTTTTTCGCTTTTCTTAAGCATTTGTTATTCTTATGTCTAATGAATGTGAAAGCTCTTACTCTCTATAGATTTGGTATCTTCTATTCAATGGTCATTTACTATATTAGTTTCTAAAGTGCATATGAGTTTATGATCTACATTTTCTTAACCTTGCATGCACCCTTTTCTTACTTCCTCATTCATTCTCTCTCCCTTTTCACTTCTTCCTTCCATCTTCTTATCCACTTTCTTTCTTACCAAAAACCCCAAAAGTACAATTTTGAATGTATAGTTGTATATAAAATTTTGGTTTTCAATAAGGGCAACCTCACCCATCATTGAGGAGGGACTTTGTCCCCTTTACATTGTTGTCATATTTTACACATGTGCAAAATCACATGCCAACACTACCACACCTATATCAAAATCAATCACTCCAATTCAAATCTAATTCAAGTGTTCTACTCATACTACTTCTACGAGGTCTATCACTCTTTGGTTTCCTATCATACTATGACTCATCTATAGTTTATAAACAATTATCATTATTCTCCTATGACATATTTGAGGCCTACACTTCCTTCACCGTTTGGGGTTCATCTTTCCCCCGAATCAGGCTCTTATCATGTACCTATGGTGCTACCCTCTTTTCTTGTACATAGCTATTTTCAAAACTGCAAAAACTTTAAATAATCACATTATACAAAAACATTCAAATATGAGCAAAATACAAAATCAAGACATGTTCTAGTTTGTTTGGCTAGCTTGTTACTTTATATGTGTTATTTGTCACATTGATTTGATAGATAGCATATCTCTTCTTTACACACATGCGTTCACGTGGTATCTTGAGCTTAATGCAGGACATTCACAAATTGTTACACGATGATAGGAGCTAGCTTGGTTCCTTACACATCGCTGCTCTGGAGGGATCCCGCCATGCTTTATATAGGTATTTTTGTTTCATTATATGTTACTTTACACCTTCCTCATCATGCTTGATTACATACATAGTGTTTATTGCTACCTATTAGGTTAACGGGATTAACGTGTCTTGTGTCGTGCTAGCCTATCTTGTTATTCTTCTTGTCACTATTATTGTGTTCTATACTTGTTTTATATATATTATCATTGTTTATTTATATGGATTGCTTCTTTGATTATTTACTACCTATTTTGACTTGATTGTCTTGTGTGATTACAATATAATGATTGTTTGCTTGATACGGCCTCAATGCCTTACTTGTCTTGTGATACCGTGGGTGTCCCCTGTTTGTGCCTCTAGCCTATATTGCATGCATGCACTCGCTTTCGAAAGTGGCACATTGTGCCTCCTGCAATTGTTTTGTTATACCGTGGGTGTCCCATGTTTGCAGCTCCATGCCTACATATCACTTGTTTCTCTACTCTATGGCTTACTTGACTTTACACTATTGTTTCTACTAATTTTTTTACATATTTGTTTATACTTATCATGTTTCGATACTTGTCCCACTATGGAGTATGACATGATTGATATTTTTCACTATTGTTACTATTTGCTTTTCACATGGGTGTGCCTTGTTTGTGTCTCTAGCCTATATTGCATGCATGCACTTGCTTTTCGAAAGTGGCACATTGTGCCTCCTACGATTGTCTTGTGACACCATGCGTGTCCCATGTTTGCGGCTCCATGCCTATATATGACTTGTTTCTATACTCTATGGCTTACTTGACTTTACACTATTGTTTCTACTATTGCTTTTGACATATTTGTTGTTCTTTATAATGTTTCCATACTTGTCCTACTATGGAGTATGACCTGATTGATATTTTTCACTATTGTTACTATTTTCTTTACACATGTGTTCTTGTTTGTTGCTTGTTGTAAGTTGTTATTCTCGACGTTATGGTTGCCACCATGCTGACAACCCCTTTTGCAAGTCCAAGGTCTCAAAGGTGGCCACCATTTCATCCTTCTATATGAACTTACGCAGATTATCAAACATAAGGTACATGGGTATACATATATTCTTTTAAGTTGTGCACTCAAATGCTTTATCACATGTGCCTCAAAAAAGGGGGCATTCATCGGGTTATTTCTACAATTACGGACATAATACAAGATCATATTTTTGCAGCGTTTACATCCGAGAAAAGGCCCAAATACTTAAATGTGGAAAAATTCAAAGAAGGACAAAACTATAAAGTACACATGATCAAGATCGAGGTATGGTTTGACCATTTTCTAATGTTCACAAAGAGAGGGCAGATTCACTCAATTTTTCAATTTCTACAGATTTAATTAGCTATTTACAGGATTTCACACAATTATAGATACAGATGACACAGTTTAGATCAAGTTACAAGGGGGCATGAGTACTTCATTCCTTCTTTACGTCACAATTCAGATTTAGTTGCGAAAATAGGATTTGGGGGCATGGCCCTCCTACCCTTTGATTTCTCAAATTCTACATGATCAATTTCAGTTACGATAGCACCTTATGGGGGCATGGCAATGTCCATTCCTTCCAAGGCCTGATTTTTCAAATTGGTACAAATTAGGCTTAGATCCATCTGCAATGACAGTGTGATCTCGTAGGATTAGTTGAAAGCATTCAAGCGGCTAGCTTCTTCGTAGACTGATATTTCCACTTCTCTCAATAGATTCCCAAATGGGGAAGACATTGAATTAGCTAAGCTCTTTGTAGTCTATACCTTCGTCTCTCGCACAGTTCAAAAAATGGGGGCATTTTGGTCCTCTTCTCACAATCTCCAATACTCAACACTCAAGCATCTCCTTTGGCACAAAATTGGGGACTGATCAAAACCAATTGTTCAACATTTCAACAACAAACTCCCAGTCTCAAGACATGACACAAAACAAGAGCTCCTCCCTCTACAAAATGAACAAGTGTATTCCTTCCATGTTTTGCATCTCTTTACTTACATTTTTGCAAAGTTTAAAGTTACATGCATTATCTATATTTTGAGTTAAAGTTTAGTTTTTATCATAGACATTGACTACATTGTGTTACGGGTTTTAATCATGGAGCATGAAACCACCAACACATCAAAGAACCACCGTCGAACAAAGACTAAGTGTGTGCATAATCAAGTATGTTTTTCCTTTAGGCATGCGATTTTCAATGGCATGCTTAAAGGGGGGACAAATGTAGACACTAACATTTGGTAATTTGTCCTTGTGCAATGTCAAGTTTGACCATGTTCTCTTGCTAACACAAATGGTCACATTCGGAATCCAATCACCTCATCTCTATAGTTCTTCTACAACTTCTTTATCTTTACTCTTTGTTTAGTCGTAAATTTTGAGAATATTATTTGATCAAGCGCAAGTATTAAACCTTTAATATTCATGACACACCTTTTAATTTTGATTGTCATCTCTGGTGCAAAATGTAGGGAAGGGTCGGGATGTAAAGTTCGGTCTTGGCCAACCTATACGGTCCCACCCCTTCACATTCACGACTCGATTTCAATTTCAAAATCTTATTTGGGTCGTTTCATCTTCCTAGGGTCGGCCTTATTAGAATATTTCACCTACGGAAGGCTATAAAAGTAAGTTAATGTCACTTTATAACTCACCATGCACACATGTTTTCTCCTTTTGGTTTACTAATGCTTTGATGAAGTGTTCTACAGGTTACTAGGGTTGCCACTTTGTTGCAGGTGATTACAATTCATCCCGAAGCTATGCGAGCAAGAGTGACGTATAGCAAAGACCATTACCTGGACAAGAGCAGCACACATAAAGTTGCGAGTCCAAAGCTGTCAAAGGGTCTAGGATCGTACAAATTAGGTTTGGACCGTGTAGAAGTTGTATGGTCTTGCCTTTGTTGAGTTTGCAGCTCCAAAACTTTCACTAAAGCATCTACAGTTCCTGATCATCCTATACCACTATCCTGCACATCCAAATCATATGTGGTTTACGCTAAACAGCTAAGTCTATATCTGCTCTTGTATATTTGAGCAATCACTTAATGTTTATCAATTGTTTCAAGCATGAATGCATTATTCTGATTGTAAATGGTTAATGTTGGAAGTTAATTAATCAGAATAGTCTACTTGTTACAAACCCTTTCATCTTTCTTATTTGTTGTACATCAATGCACCATTAGAATTCTATTACGGTGAAAACAATCCCACAGCGACTACGGAAACATGAGTCAAATTGTATGTCCTTAACCCTTCATACGCAACTATGTGTTAATCAATTAAACTTAATTACAATTAACAAGAAAAAATATTTGGGTTTTTTATGGGTTAATTTTGGTGTGAAAACTATGGGCATGCCGGCTTCAAGAGAGTCAAGTGATGGAATTGGCCCTTTAATTTTTATAAACTTTCAACTAGATTTTCAAGTGCTCATATGCGGTTTGATTCACAGAGAAGTTGGGCATGCAAGCCGTTAATCCTATCAAGTTATTGCCCACATATCAATATGTGGTAAGGCCTTGACATTGAATTTCTATCATTTGATGGGATTCTTAAGGTCTTTTACAAGGCAAATATAAGAAGGAATGCCTTCAAAGAGTTCATGGGTTAGACCTATTTTTAAAAGTTTGTTCAAGAAGAATGAATTGTGTCATTCCATTCCACCACGCAGCTGCCATTTTGGAGGTGTTAGACCTCCTTATCGGTTGATATTTTCCTCAATCGTCAAATTTGAGGGGGTTGATGTTGATTTGTTGATCTTTGTAAATGGCCTTTGGCCATTTGGTATCCTAAAATTCCTTATATGCATGAAGTAATTATGGGAATGCCTTAATAAAAAAGAATTAGTGGGCTAAGCCCAATATAAAGGTAGAAGTAAAGGAGTTTGGAGCACATTCCATCTTCGCACAATCAAACACATTCCAAAGTGCATCAGAAATGTCCTTAGCCCAAATTTGCCTCCATTGTTCGATTCTTTTAAAAAGACTCCCACTAATGGAACTCAAGATTGCCTTTTCCTACGGCGATGATGCAACCCCGGTTAAAGGCCCCAATGAAGGGATGCCTTGGACCACGCAGCCCACAAATTCAGAGTTACATCTCACCGAAAAGAAAGATCTCAAGCACAACATAACAAAAAACAATAAAATCTTATTTTACAAATTATCAAGAAAGATTACAAACTTTGGCACAAATGGCATTTCACACTCATCACAATCTTAAATAAAGACTTAGCAGAAATTATTTGAAAATTTCAGTCCTATGACCTATCCTAGCTAAACTTGAAGATTTTGCAAAGCTTCTACATAACCAAACTCGAATTGTCAACAAATGGAGCTCTAAACCGCCAATCCTTGGCTAAATTCAGAAAAATACTTGAGAATAAATATCTTTCTCCTTACAATTAGAATCGAGCTGGAATCAAGTAGAAGAATAAAGATGTCTTTGCAAGTAAAGATACTCTTGCAAAGATTCCTCAATATGCCTTAGATCACCATTGATTTCTCCATCTAATTTGCAAGTGGCCTCCCATGAAATTGCCTTGGTTAGATCAAAGTTTATCGAATCACCTAATTGTCCTTGGATGAAGAAAATGAATCAAAGTAATGCACGCGTGTGTTCCTCCTAATTGTATCAATGATGTTGATAGAAGATCCTTGATCCGCACGACTCAAATCTCAACATGGCGGCATAAACTAGAGATCCCATAGGGCATATGCGATAAGGCGTTGCGGCATTACGGGATCTTCAAAAAATTGAATTCAACTTCCACAAACAAGGTATGACTTTCGCGTGTCAAAATGGAGTAGCACAAGGCTACCATGAAACATTGGTGATGCAAGAGCTAAGTGCAAGGCACCGCTACATAAAGTATTATTTGTGGTACCACGCAAGGCCAAGGATGATGCGTTGCTGACATTGCATGGCATGAAATAAGGCTTTCGCGATATTGCACTACATGTTTTGTAAAGTGATGCGAGATTGCGAGTGAAAACAAAATCACACCAATATTTATTACGCTAACTCTAAATAGTTTTGGTTGACACATAATTGTGCATGAACTTAAATGCTCCTACATCATACACCTCGAGTAAGAAGAAACTTGAGCTCTATTCAACCAAGTTTCATAAGGTCTACAATGAAACAACCAAGTTTAGAAATCTCCACTTCGCTAAGCTAAGCCGCATCCTCAACTTCTCTACCCTTCCATCAGAATGATATTCTTTGTACTCCTTTTACATGTTCTTTCAAAATATATTCAATTTCTTCATGTTGTTCGTAACTAATATCTCCATACTATTTTTGCAAGATTTGCTTCATGACTAGTCTTCCCTTCAAAGCATGGGTATAGATCTGCTATATTGAAGATAGGAAAAATGTCTATTCCTTTGGCAGCTCTATCTTGTATGCATTCTTTGCAAACTTCTTCAACTCTTTGTGTGGTCCAATATTCTTCCATTTGAGTTTATCATAAGTTCATTTCAAGAACCTCTCCTCGCGCAAGTGCGCAAGAACCGTGTCTCCAACCTCAAACTCTAATTCTCTTCTTCTCAAATCTATGTGTTGTTTATGTTGTGTGTTACTCTGCTCCAAATGTTTGCACACTTGTTCCTACACCTCCATGTATTGTGCAAAATCTTGGCTTCTACACTTCCTATTTCTTGCGGTAAATCTCACAACCCCTGTCACTCCTCTTGGACTTATCCCATAAACAAACCTGGAAAGATGACTTCCTAGTGCGCTTACTCATAGTGTTGTTATAAGATAACTCCGGTTGCGTAAGAAGCCAGAATCCCACGTCCCTACCTTCTCTCTGCAAACATCACTAGACTTTGGTTGATGACTTTTGTTTGCACATCCGTTTGTGGGTGGTACACAAAACTAAGCGCAACTTCTTCCATAATGTGCACCAAAATAACCCACAAACTTATTATCTCTATTGAAAGTTTGGTAATAGATATGCACAATAAAACAAACTTCACTTCATTTTCTTCGCTCAAATAGACATACATTTTATAGGCTAGTGATCTCCTTAATACAAGGAGTCAAATTGTATCACTTTACGAACCACAAATCCCTAAAATATCTCACATATGCCCATCTAAGGTGAGTTTATAAGTACACTCACACACTACATAATGTAAATAGTGAGTTTATTTAACCCACCATATACATAATATTATCAATAATATAATGATACACATATGGAGTACTAACCAAAATAGGATTTATCCAACATTCCCCCTCAACACGAACATAAGGAAATGAAATACCACTCAAGAACTAAAGCAAATACTTTCTTGGCACATACTTTGATGAATGGGAACTCATCAACCAAGTGATAATCGAGAATACATCAACCGCTCCATGGAAATTCATCAACCAATCCATGATGGGAACTCATCAACCAAATCACCAAAAGTAGTGGGAATGGCCTCACTACTACTTTGATCAAGAATACATTCTATAAACAATTGTGGTATGAACTTCCACTTTATTTCCAGCAATCACACCACCCACGTGAACAGGGGATGCTCTTTTGTTCTTATTGCCTAATACACACACATCAATACATATATTCATCATCTTTTTTGGTAGATGAATATTCTTTGCTATCACTATCATTTTTCTTGTTAGGAGAACATTCTTCCCGATCTTGTCTTCTTGTCTATTTTCAGCAGAAATGAAGGCCTTATTCTTCAATTTTCCATCAAGGAGATCATGTGCTCTTTGTTAACAATACATAAGACTGTGTCCATGTTGTTTACTGTAATGATAGGGATACCTTTTCCTCCAATTTTGAAGGTTGACTTATTTTTATACGACTTGAAAGATGAGTTGGGTTTATTTTTTGTAATCATTATATTTTCCTCTAACTCAAATCTTTTGATCATGTTTTCTTCACAAATAAAGAATTGATTAGGTCTTCTAGATCGGGATTTATTTTACTCATAGTAAAAATATATTTGAATAGTTCTTTGGCATGCTATTCAACAAGACAACTTATGCATCATCTTTTATTTCAACTTGAATATCTGTTAATTGATTCAACAAAGAACAAAACTCACCGATATGATAAACTATGCCCTCGCCTTCTTCCATCTTGATTCCGAACAATTTCTACTTACTAAGGCCACCGTAGCGCTCCTAGCTTGTGATCCAAAAAGTTTGTTCGAGTCCCAAATGAATTTGGAGGTTTTGGAGAGATCTATGTGTTGGCATGTGCGTCCAGTGCTCCCCGTGAGTTTCATGACATGGACTAACCGCCTCTCGTGGATCCTAATTCGCGATAGCAAAGATTAACGCATGTGGGTTTTGGTCTAATGGCAATTGTGGTCCAACAAATGGTATATGAGCGACAAGTCTTGAGTTCGAAACTCACCCGGATAAGCGTTGGCGGGGATTGTTGGCATGTGCGTCCAGCACTCCCTGTGAGTTTCATGACATGGACTAACCGCCTCTCATGGATCCTAAATCTGGCGATTGTAGCGGAGATTAACGCCTGTGGGTTTTGGTCTAACGGCAATCGTGGTCCAACACTATGTGATGCAGATAGGCATCGGATAGTCCAAGACCAATAATTGGTATCGGCACGGTCCTTGATGTCTCATTTAGTTCCTTCATCGACATCTTTTGGTCTCCTTGTTTTTCCGTCGGCGATGTCCCATAGATCCATGTCAATCAATAATTGTTGTGTCTTAACTCGCCAAGTGTGAAAACCTCTCCCTCAAACTTCTACACTAGGCTCAACTCTTCCATCTTACCCCCACATATTTGGTGACACAATGGACATTGGTTTCAACCGATAATGAGTCCATAGCAGGATAATTTTAATTTTAATGGCTTTCGCTTTTGACATTGATGACACATTACTAGAAGACACTATACTAACTAACTATAAGATGTGTCGTTATTGAATCGACTAAACTTTGATAACAACATAACAATATTACACTAATTTTGTGTAACAAACTATATAATACTTATCAAACTATAGTTTTGATTTCTAATTAATTATTCTAACATTAACTATCGACAAGATTATTAATAAGATGGAGTCTCTCTCGGTAATAAACCCTACTACATTAGACAAGTATATAAGAAAACTGCAATGTTGTTTGTAAAGCAGACAAAATGACCACTTGACAAAACAATGTTACCCTCCACATTTAAAAGAAATATCGCTATACCGTAAAATCTAAAACAATAACAATTTTAACAAAACAAAATATGATGAGACTATCAACTAAAGACTTGACACTATAACAACCAAAATAATAACTAATTAATCACAGACTCATAGATAGCAGGTGATTTTTCGCATTGATTGGTAGCTAGACGGTTGTGGTTTGACGGAGGTCAACTCTACAAATGAGGTGCTCGTGTGGCAGCCTTTTGGAAGGTGATGCAACACTGAGTAGGAGCTTGCGGTGTGTTGATTGGGTAGACCACGGATCCCAAGGCCGTAAGACCTATTTTTGTGATGCAACAATGATTGACATTGAACTATATGCGTAACGTGGAGATGGATCAATATGTGGAATGTGGAATTGTAGGTGGAAGGTGGAGAATACTCGGGTGCATTATTAGTTGTAGGTGGAATGTCGAATTATCATAATCATTGAATCACAACCCACATGTTAAAGAAAGGTATGCACACATGATTGCATGTTCAAAGTACTATGAAGGATCTGCAAGTAATGTATGCACGTAGTTGGATATGGCAGCATGTATGATTGAGCAGTTGACTATAGTCAATGACGTTGATCGCCGTAATTTGGAATAGTTCGGAAAATCTCATATTTGTATGCACGGTCACAAATCAATGCATACAATGATACAAACTAATCTGCATTGACTTGGGAGACTGATTGCAGCTCGCATGGTGTTGTAATGTATGGGGCCTAACAAACATATGCCAAGTGCCAAGTGCCAAGTGCAAGTGAATGGATGGTTGGCTCAACCTAACCAATATATGCAAGAAAAAGCTTTGGAGCTATAAAATATAAAAAAATTAATATCACCCATAAAGGTTAAATTCATAGTTTGGATACTCCTATTCGCTGAATATTCGGCAAAACCAAAATAATTGACTTTGCAAAAACTCAGCAAAGACTCGGTAAATATTTGGGAATATTTCTAACTTAAAAAATATGCAAATTTCTTTTAAAAACATACATTTTATGCAAAATATAGCTACAAAATGTATCAAATGAGTCTGTAAAATGTTGGGGATGTGTTTTATATTATATTTGAATATAACTATAATACAAAAGCACATCATCATGACAATACAACAGCCAGCTAATAAGTGTTATAAATTTATGATGATTGTCAATGAAAATTATCATCATCAATTTTGCATATCTACGCAAGTTACAATTTACAATAATTTATATTTTCCTCTTTCCCGTTGTAGAGAAATATTGGGGAGAGGATCTAGTGTCTCTACTAGTCCCTACACTTGATTGTAGTTGCTCGGTCCAAAAGGATGTGACGGTGGCTCCACCCCGGTAGTAGATGGTGGTGGCTCCTCTACTACATGTTCAACATCACCTCCAACGATGACATCCAATCAAATATTACCTGCTAGTGCTTCTCCCTCCTGACTTCCTCTCGAAAGCAGCAATCTCGTCATCCGTGAATGCAAGGATTTCCTCTTCTTGCTCAATCCGGTCGTTATATGGATCAATCTCATCCAAATCAATAAGCTCCTACGATGTGGCTTCCACCTTTCTTGTCAAAGTCAAGATTGTATTGCACAAAACCAAGTCTTTTCGGGGTTTTAGAGTCAACTTGTGCTTCTTCGTGTGAATGGCTTCAAACAAATGCCGGTTGCACTCATATCCGAAGCACTACAAGGTTTAGAACAAATTTTGAGGACTAGCTTTTGAAGATGTGGGATATTTCCTCCCAATCCTCCCACCAAGAACCTACAAACAAAATAATCAAAATTTTGTAAGTAATTTGTAATGACCCTTTGGGGGAGCTTGGGAAATGACCAAAAGCTGAGATGTAACTCGAAAATCAGATTATGGAACTGCTGTTAGATGGCTGTTATAACCCTGCAAATCTGCGAAATTAACCCTTCCTAGGGCAAAGCGACCTGATTTGGGGTTTCAAACCCACTTTTGTGCCTTCAAAACCCTTCGAATTAGCTCCACTTAAATCTCTAAAATTATTATATATCACCAACAATCATCTCATGTAAGAAAACTGATTTTTAATGCCCTAGATTTGGAGATATGAATTTCTATAAAACCCTTGTCTGTAGAGTTACTTTAAAAATTCATAACTTAACTTAGGAAGCTCCAAAATTCATGAAACTCAAGATATTGGCCTTATAAATTATGGAGAACAAGATAGCAATTTCAGATTTGCCAAATGAACATCACACATACCAAATATTCATCTCCAAGTGGGTTGCTCCATCTAAACAATTAAAATATTGCACCAAAGAGACAACACATGCAAGAGAAAGATATTTTATTGCTTTTCAAATCAGCTTGCACACCAAAAACCTCATGAAGGGTTTTCGTCCTTCACAAGTTTCCCAACCAAGGGTTTTCATCCTTGGATGAGGTCCTCAACCCAAGGGGTTTCGTCCTTGAGAGAGAAAGTAAAAGGGCTACACTAGCCAACTTTCACCAAGATAAGAATAATCACCAAAACATGAATCATTAATGCCCAAACAACCTCCTTAAATAGCCACAAGGAGTGCTTATGAACATAAGAAATGATGGCCGACCCCTTAAGTAAGTGCTTTTTAAATATTCAAAGGGTATTTGGAGCCTACATGCTCATAATACCTTTATTACTAAACTACTTAAGTTTCTCTATTGGAGCACAAGGCTTCCAATAGGATAAATGATAATAAATGAAAACAACTATCTAAAAACATAATTCAAATCTTCCCCTTGCTTTTCTCCTTAGACCCACACGGGAAGAGAATGGGTTAAGGTCTTCAAAAATCAGCCTCCAAAAAGGGACATGACAGTCCCCCTTCCCAAGATTGCTTGTCCCCAAGCAATTGCAAGTACCCGGATCCCAAATAAATCTCAACTGCTCCTTATTTCTTGTTCCTTCTTGTGTAGTGTCCTCTTCATGAACTCTACTCATGCCAAAATATCTCATATCCACAAGCATAGAAGTGGCTGAAGTATAGCCATGACTGTGGAAAACCAAAGTGAAGTTCCATTGGGCTCTTGCTTTCCTTCTTTTCCTTCTAGATATTTTCCAAATTTGAGTCCATTCGCAGCTGTGTATGCTTGTTTGTGACTGGACCAGCTCTTTAGAATTTATCCAAAAATGATAGAACTGACCTTCCTTGGTTTGGGAAGGTGACCAACTCCATGTAGGGCCTCCTAACGGTGCAATGAACTCAATTAGCCTCTCCGTTAGATGGAAAAAAGATCTCAGCTGTACCCTTCCCTTCCAACCTGAACCTACACATGAAACAAACTTATTAAGGGAAACCACAATACTTATTACTCTCCTTTCATGCCATGTTGGTGGATGGAATGGCTCTCTTTTGCCTTCTTTTCCTGTGCTCAGCTGAAATACCTCTCCATGATTAAGAATTTGTATTTTCTTCCCTCTGATCAGATTGAAATGGGTTGGTGATGGCTGCTTAGGGGCTGAGTATCCCTTCAAAAACTGAGTTTCTTCCTCTCCCAAGTGGTCAATCTTTAGCATCATCAATTTGCTACCTTCCCAACTGCTGTAGCTAGGCATGTTCCCTTGTAATTGGGTAGTATTAGTGACTGAAATTAATTTTAGAAGAGCTGCACATACCTTTTTGGGGAAGTAGGGCTGAGTGTCTACCCTCTTAACCAATGGAATCTCGCTTTCAGCTGTTGCAAAAATGAGTGGAAGGCTGAGAGAGTAGTATGCATAAATGTTGTAGTTGCTTCCTTTTTGGGATTTCTTGAAGGACAGCCTTCTATTGCTTGTGAGTAAACAAATATTAATTGAGAAAACTCCCATAACAGCCCTGCATATTTTAATCTCCATTTTATACCTCCTCATGATGTTGTTTGCCAAATTCTTCCTTGCATTCTCAGCTATGATCAGTCCTTTCCCAACTGCTGGTAAGGAAATAAAATCAGTCCTTCCTTGCTCAACATGCCTACCTTTTCCATTCCTGATTTCATGAATTCTGACCTCTTCATTTTGTAGGTGGAACTTCAACCCCCTCTTGTGAATTTTGAGGGTAAATTCCCCTAAAGTTTGGAGCTCTTGACCCCCAAGAACAATATGTGCCTCAGCTGAACTTAAAACAAAGAAGTTGATACAAAATTCATACCTTTCCATGGGAATAGTGAGTTGGGGTATCTTTCTTGTGCAAAGAGGAGATGTTCCATAGGTTATGGTGACCGTGTAGCCTTTGAAACCAGCCTTGTTTGGCCCCACCCTTCTTGCCAATTCTTCTTCAATAAACTGATGTGTATTGCCATTCTCTACAAGCATGGTGACCCTTTGGTCATGAAGAAGACCCTTCACCCGAGATGGGTGATGTGTGCCACATATTATAGTAAGAACGCTGCCCATCCACTCTATTCTTTCTAGCTCTTCCATTTTCATGGAACCATGGGTTAACCACATATGAAACTGAAAATTAGAACCACCATCATATCCCAAACACATCATGATAGAATTTCCCTTCATAATGATTTTGAAATCAGATATTCCTCCCTTTGTAAATCTCAACATAGCACCTATATGCCACGTGCAGACACACCTTTGAAATTGAGCCCAAGTATCTATATGCTCTTTACTACAAAAAGTACTTCTTACCTCATCATCCCGTGAAGTATGATGTGCATGATGATATCCAATCAGCGGTGACATAGGAGGATACAACACACATGAAATATGATTACTCTTCCTAACCAATTGTCCATGGTGACAACAAATCTGAAATGACATACTAGCAAAAACTGAGATATCCTCATACTGTGGGCACTCTTCCTTGGCATGGTTTCCTAACGGATGAAATCTTTTCTTTTCACATATGTTGGTGCTTGTCTTGGGTAACTTCTGGCTTCTTGTTAAGGCTGTGATTTCCATTAGATGACCTCCCTTTGACTGCTGTTAGGAACGGTCCAGCCACTTCATCCAATGTTTTCCCGGAATCTTGTCCTTCATGGAGGGTTTCTTCCAATCTTCCTGGCCTTCTAAGACTTGCTGAGATATCATCAGCATGTCCATCATTGTGACCCAATTGTTTTTCCTCAAATAAATGTAAATCAGATGGATTACAAGGCAAGCGGAAAGAGGAATTAGTTACCTTTGCATGCATACCAATGACCTTGGGAAGAGGGTTTCCTCTTATCAACCCAATTTCAGTCCTTGAGCATAAAGCGACCTTTGTCTTGATGCATGCATAACTTGAAGTTGCTTGGAAGGGTGTAAGTACCCCTTTTGCACTGCCCCCATACTTCATAGCTCTAATCCATCATCATTTTGCTTTTTAATGACTGTTGTTATAAACAGACCAGAAATCTTACTGTCATCATGTCTATTTGGAAAATGGTTTCCAACCATCCCTTTCTCTTCCCCCTCTTTCTCATCATCCTTCTTTTCAGCCCTGGATTCATCACATGCTAAAATATCATGAATATTAACCCAACAATGATAATTAATTACCTCGTTTTGTTGACTCTCCGAAACACAATAGGAGTAAGGATTAGTTCTTCATTCTTCATGGCTCCATATCCTTCAAAATGCAAACCTAATTTTTCACCAGCGTGTGTGTGACTATTTGGGCTCAAAATTTTATTATGTGGACTCGAGGAACCTCTACCTTGAATGTGGTATCCTTATGGAATGCTGACACCTTCTTTGTAGCTTGGGGTTTTGACCTTATGCAAATTCCAACTCTCTATCTCCAACTCCATGAACTCTTCAAAAGGGAGGGCATAGCGAACCTTCTTTGGAAGAGCTCTATAGCGAAACATCAAATTTGGAGCCTTGGAAGACTTTGGAGTGGCTTCTTCTTTGATTGCCCTAGCTTCAACGATTTTCTCCACAGTTAGGGCGAGGGTTTCTATTAACCTTGCTAACTTCCTTGCATCTTCTCGAACCTTTCCATGCTTCACAGGTTGGGAGGATGATGCTCTAATACCACTGTAATGTCCCTTTTTGGGGGACTCAGGAAATGACCAAAAGCTGAGATGTAACTCAAAAATCAGATTATAGAACTGTTGTTAGATGGCTGTTATAACACTACAAATTAACCCTTCCTAAGGCAACGGCCTGATTTGGGGTTTCAAACACACTTTTGTGCCTTCAAAACCCTTTGAATTAGCTCCACTTAAATCTCTAAAACTATTATATATCACCAACAATCATCTCAGGTAAAAAAACTGGTTTTTAATGCCCTAGATTTGGAGATATGAATTTCTATAAAACCCTTGTTTGCAGAGTTACTTTAAAAATTCATAACTTAACCTAGGAAGCTCCAAAATTCATGAAACTCAAGATATTGGCCTTATAAATTATGGAGAACAAGATAGCAATTTCAAATTTGCCAAATGAACATCACACATACCAAATATTCATCTCCAAGTGGGTCGCTCCACTCTAAACAATTAAAATATTGCACCAAAGAGACAACAAATGCAAGAGAAAGATACTTTATTGCTTTTCAAATCAACTTGCACACAAAAACCTCATGAAGAGTTTTCGTCCTTCACAAGTTTCCCAACCAAGGATTTTTCGTCCTTAGATGAGGTCCTCAACCCAAGGGGTTTCGTCCTTGAGAGAGAAACTAAAAATGCTACACTAGCCAACTTCGACCAAGATAAGAATAATCACCAAAACATGAATCATTAACGATGCTCTATTTAGCTCTCATAAAGAACACCGGTGTAGGCCCATTCACTTTGGTCATCATTATCTCAGCCATTCAAAACAGCAATTCATCACATTTTTCAAACTTGGCAAAATGGAGTTCTTGTTCAATGACTAGATTGGCTTAAGAATGCAAATTTTGTCCAATTTACTTTGTTTGGCTTTCCAAAATCTACATTTTCTTCTTAACTTTGATCCACAATCAAGGAAACATTTCATTCATAGTCTTAACTCAGACTGCCCTTCATTGTTATACCTCTAGTTCTTGAATGCAAATAAGCAATTTCTAGGCTTATGACAGACTTACCATAAATTTTCACCTTTCTCTTACCTACACACCTCCTGTAATGTCTTCTACAGTCATACAATAGCTTACCATTATTCAAATGACAAGATATTCACTTTTCTCTTTGACACTTACCTTCCATGCACTTGCTCCTTGCCTTAGTCCATAGTGCTAGCATGCATGCTTGGGCCTTTAGCTCTCCCTTACGTCTCTTGAAGTTTAAATCTTGTTGTAACATACTCAACAATGTTAGATCACTCATACAAATTCATTTCAAGCTCCCAAAACACTCTCTTTCATAATTTAGCAAAATTGTCCTCTCTAGTCCATTAAGATCATGTTATTTGGAATCATCATGCACCTTGACTCGCAAAGGTTCCCAGAGGACTATGATAGCTTCGTTATTTCACCTCCCCTATGTCCACATGTGCCTAAAATTTCATTTCTTGGCTAGGTCTAGAACTCTCTGTATTTCTCTTTTTGTATTTGGTTCTTGAAACCCTTGACTAGGTCTGTGAAGGGCAACTGTCATGAACTGTAGCATTTATGGAGGGCTTCAACAGGAAATAATGATCATTTTCGGCGCCCATTAAGGATTTTAAGATGTGTGGAAAGTTTCATTATCTATTTCTTCATATTTCTAGCGCTTCCTTTGTAATGTAAGCCTCCAAATTAGGCCTTTCACTGTGTTTTCCAGCCTCCTAGCTAACTATCATGATTATCTGAGAAATTATCCAATAGCATGCAATAATTCTTCTTGAAACACTTAGTTTACTCCCTCATTGTTATTAGTACAAATTTCATAAGAAAATGAGGTGATTTGATGCTTCTAAGACCGTGCCCTAGCATCAAGTCAACTGTAGTCTACAGTTAAGCCCGAGAGCCTGATTTTTGCAATATCTTCTATGGATGATTGATTCAAGGCTTAGAATCTTGCAAGATGGTTGTTCTTAACATCATGAAGGAGTTTATCTTAGCAGTAAGACCAAATGAATACCCTAAATTCATGATCTTGACTCACCTTATGCTTAACTGAACTATGCACTGTGAACTATGCACTGTGGATCCCTGAGTCTTGCTCATAAAGAAATATAGTGTTACCTTATTCACGCATTCATACATTCTTTTTGAAGTTCCTTAGATGTATGAAATCTATAAACTTGTCAACAAAGCCATTAGACCCATGCAACTTACCTTTACCATCTCAGTCCCCTGTTTTGCAATGTACTTCAACATGCCACAAGAAAGGTCAGTAATGGATCACTGTTAAACATTGCAACCACTTCAAGAATATGTAAGACCAAACTTCATCCTTTTATGAGAATCTCTTCTTCACACAACCTTGATATCACACATCATAGCATGAAACTCAATGAATGCAAGAAATATACCAGAAATACAGACCATAATCAGTTTCCCTTCATTTCTTCTCCTTTGAAACATTACATTATGATTCTCATCAGATAGAATTCGACCTTTCTCCCCTTGAATCAGCTAGACTTAGTTGTGGTAGTCCTTATCTAGGCCTAAAATTCCTATTTTTGAGTGATATTCTCAACTATACAAGCACAATTCAAGGAGTTTGTTGGTCAACTATGACCTTTAATGATCATAACACAATATCTTAAGACTATTTTAATACTCCTCCCACGTAGATCTTGGAGATATGACAACCCATATTCACCTTTTTGGACTAATACTCCTATTTCTACTTTTACATTTGTACAAAGAGAATTTACATCACAAATTCAAATATTCAAGACTAGAAACTTGGAGGGAAAACTTTGACAAACTCCTAATACATGCTCAATGCCTTTCAAAGGCTTATTCAAATTTTATTGTTCTTCATAAGTACCATGATGATGCTCTGCATCAGACTACCCAGCTTGAAAATTTCCATGAGCTCCTCCTCATTGCTCTTTATCAGTTCTTGCTCTTGTTGTTCATGATTTCTTCATCTTCCCTTGAATACCTAGATCCCATGGCCTTTGTAATTGTATTCCTTTATTATATTCTTTGTGTTTCATCTACTTGCTCCTTTGTTTCTTCTTGTACCTATTCTTTCTTATCTCCTTCTCAGCTATCCAGTCCCATACTTCTGCTTCGTTATCATATAAGTCTTCATTATCCTCTTGTTTTCTTTGCTTCAAGAGTTCTTCCATGGAGTCATGAACTTCATCCATCTTATCACTTGATGTACCTGCATACACAACACTAAAAGCAATTTTAGATACAAAATATTGAGGCCATGAAGTCTCTTGTTGATCTCCATGAGGTTGATCTTCTTCTTTTCCTTTTGTTTCTTCATTGACCAAATCCAATCTGGTCTTCTCATCTCTGTTTTGTGATTGGCTTGTCTCATTCCCAAGGTTGTCAATGAGTTTTTCATTCAAATCTGCCACTATGACTGCTGCATTTACTTCTCCTTTCATAATTTCCACTTCTTGAGACTCACTTGCCTTATTCTATTCACCAAATTCCTCCATCTCTGTTGTTTTAGAACAGTCATTGAGTTCTCCATTATATATAGCATATTCTAATGCACTTAGTTCAACTTGTAGTTGTTCCATGTTTTCATAAACAAATTCATTTCTCTCTTGTTCAAAATGCATCATTTCTTGAATAAGGTTTGTATCATTCATGTTGTCATCAAAATAAACAAAATCTACATAACCTGATTTCAAACTTTCATGTTTTACCTCTTCATCCTGAACAAAATTCACTTCAACAACTTGAGACTGTCCTTTATCATTCTTCCATGTTTCCATCACTTCTTCACCCATGAGCTGACCTGCATACAATGTCTCTATCATCCTCAATTCTTCCTTCAAAAGGAATCATCAATGTCTTCCTGACATTCATCAAACTTTGGTCCTGCATTTAGACATTGTTGTACTTCTTCCAAGAAGTCTAATTCTGATGTGTCCTCCATCATTTCACTTTGACCTCCATGAGAAGGTTCTCCTGTTTCCAGATTAGCCCATACTATCCTTTCTCTGTAAGAGTCATTCATGCATTCACTACTTTCACTAACCATGCTTAAAATATCATCATTTGATGCATCTAAATTAATGAGTTTACCTTTATGTCTTACCTCTTGTACCTCCTCTGAGATGGCATTATCCTTCTTCCAACAGCTCCTTGGAACAATGATTGGTTCCTTAGTATCTCCACCTTCATGTACATCACCTTGGGATGTTCTTACAACTTCTTGGTCTTCCCATGCTTGCTTAGATGTTGTCTTCTTGAGCCATTTGGGCACTATGTATCCATGTTTTCTTGCAAGATCCTCTATGCTCATCCTTTGGTCTTCCTTCCCATTTACTTGCTGCATGTCTTCATTTTGAATTGAAGACTCCTCACTTGAATAATTTGAAAAATCTGATTCACTTTCTTCCTGAGAGCACATATCTCTGTCATCTTCATGTCTGAATGCTTTCAAATGCATTCTTTGTTGTCCTCTTATCATGGATTATTTGCTTGATCTATCATCCATATGTGTCATAACCTTTTCCTTGGCAAGGTTGTCGCAAAATCAGACTGCAACATAGCATTAGCATCCAGAAATGTCCTTTGAATGGACTTCACATCATTCTTCTTCCTTGGCATTTTCTTTCTCTTGTTCTCTTCAATAAGAACCTTCTTCACTTCTCTTTGTGGTTCCTCTTCATTCCAGAGGTCTTCATTTCCATCAGACCACTCATCATCACCTTCTATGAGGTTTTCATACTCATACTATGTTTCCTCTTTGCAAGAGTCTTCACATGCTTCACTCATGAAGCTTAACTCCTCCTGTGCATCTATCATGTCAACCTATTTGTAGTCATCTTCCTCACATCCATAAGCTAGCACTTCATCTTCTTCTATAGGGTCTTCATCATCCCTATACTCAATTCTTGTTGCTAATATTTTATCCTCCAGGAGTTCAATCTGCCTCCTTATATCAGCAATCTCTCTTGCCCTCTTCATTTCTTTTTTCTCCTTTCTTTTGCCACTCTCATCTCTCTCATTGCTTGCACCAAAGCAATTACCTGTGTCCATGGTATAGTTTCCATGGTCTCTCTCTTATCCAAGTCTCTTCCACCTTGGACTGCAATCTCTTTCTTCCCTTTATCCAAGCTCCTTCTTGGATATTTTAGATTGCTTCTTCCTCTTCTCTAAGCTTTTTCACTTTTGCAAGTTTAGTGGCATCTAGGCCAACTTCTTTGGCTCAACTTCCTTTTCACCTGCTAGCTGTATTTCTCTTGGCTTCTTTTCTAGCCACACCTCACTTCTTCACCTTTGACTACTTGTAGTCTCTCTTCTCCTTCACCTATAATCTTGCATCACATCCTCATTCAACCATTAGCACATCATATAGAACAAAATAGGCATCTGCTCATCTCAACACTCATATTAGCAATCAAATAAATATCAAAAGAGGTATCATCTTTGCTATGATACCAGAAAATGATGCCCTATCTAGCTCTGATAGCAACACCTAGTCTAGGCCCATTCACTGCACATCATTATCTCAGCCATTCAAAACAACAATTCATCACATTTTTCAAACTTGGCAGAATGGAGTTCTTGTTCAATGACTAGATTGGCTTAAGAATGCAAATTTTGTCCAATTTACATTTTCTTCTTAATTTTGATCCACAATCAAGGAAACATTTCATTCATAGTCTTAACTCATACTGCCCTTCACTGTTATACCTCTAGTTCTTGAATGCAAATAAGTAATTTCTAGGCTTTTGACAAACTTACCATAAATTTTCACCTTTCTCTTGCCTACACACCTCCTGTAATGTCTTCTACAGTCATACAATAGCTTACCACTATTCAAATGACAAGATATTCACTTTTCTCTTTGACACTTACCTTCCATGCACGTGCTCCTTGCCTTAGTCCATAGTGTTAGCATGCATGCTTGGGCCTTTAGCTCTTCCTTACGTCTCTTGAAGTTTAAATCCTGTTGTAACATACTCAACAATGTTAGATCACTCGTACAAACTCATTTCAAGATCCCAAAACACTCTTTGATAATTTAGCAAAATTGTCCTCTCTAGTCCATTAAGATCATGTTATTTGGAATCATCATGCACCTTGACTCATGCAAAGGTTCTCGAGAGGACTATGATAGCTTCGTTATTTATTTCACAAAATATACCAGAAATACAGACCATAATCAGTTTCCCTTTATTTCTTCTCCTTTGAAACATTACATTATGATTCTCATCAAACAGAATTTGACCTTTCTCCCCTTGAATCAGCTAGTCTTAGCTATTGTAGTCCTTATCTAGGCCTAAAATTTCTATTTTTGAGTGATATTCTCAACTATACAAGCACAATTCAAGGAGTTTGTTGGTCAACTATGACCTTTAATGATCATAACACAATATCTTAGACTATTTTAATACTCCTCCCACGTAAATCTTGGAGATATGACAACCCATATTCACCTTTTGGATTAATACTCCTATTTCTACTTTTACATTTGTACAAAGAGAATTTACATCACAAATTCAAATATTCAAGACCAGAAACTTGAAGGGAAAACTTTGACAAACTCCTAATACATGCTCAATGCCTTTCACAGGCTCATTCAAATTTCATTGTTCTTCATAAGTACTATGATGATGCTCCTACATCAATTAATGTCCAAGCAACCTCCTTAAATAGCCACAAGGAGTGCTTATGAACATAAGAAATGATGACCGACCCCTTAAGTATGTGCTTGTTAAATGTTCAAAGGGTATTTGGAGCCTACATGCTCATAATACAAGGCTTCTAATAGGATAAATGGTAATAAATGAAAACAACTACTAAAAACATAATTCAGATCTTCCCCTTGCTTTTCTCCTATAACTCACGAGGAGAGAATGGGTTAAGGTCTTCAAAAATCAGCCTCCGAAAGGGACGTGACATAATTAATAAAATTAAATTTGTAACTATTAACATATAAGTAAACATTCTAATTTTTGTTACCTAGTGGTTGTGTGGTTTTCCCTTGAACAGCTAACATCGAAGAAAAGAGCCTTCCCGGCATGTTTATAATTCTACAGCTCTAAAATAATAAGGTTCCTCATCCCAACCTCTAGTATCATCCTCTCAATGCATGTTTAAAGGCCCTTCATGACCTCCGCGTACACATTTGTGAAACCATCAAGGAAGAAAAACATGGGGTTGACGTAGAACCCCACTACATTAATAGGTTGGTGGAGTTGATTGTTCCACCTCCAATCAATTATCTCTCAAAAGGACCAAATCTAGCGATATCCCCCTTAAAATAGTTTTGGATGGCCTCTTTGGACCTATCTATGGCCTCATAAATGTATCCCATCGAGTTTTGTTCCCCATCAACCAAGTGCAAAACCCTCACCAACGACTCTTAGTTATGTCTCATTTTCCGGGGCATTACTAATATATCGGTTCATCTCTTTCATTTGCATTATAACCCCTTGGCATGCCTAGCGCTACAAGTGGGAGTCTTATTTAGTCTTTAAATGTGCACATAGGTTAGTTACTCTTTATTATTTAATTAGAAAATAATAAAGTGCACATTAAGTGAGTCTTTTAATATTTTAATTAAGTTTTATTTGTTTTCCCTCCAAAAGGGAAAAGGTTGACCATTTGAATGTTACACCCCTTATGTTATAGAAGGAAGTTGCATGGCCATTTTTAGGGATGTTGATTTGATCATTTATGTCTCTCCATGCTTGGAGAAATGGGATGTATGCCCAAGGGATGTATGCCCTAGCTCTAATTGTGCTCTCTCTCTCATTCGACTTGGAATTGAAGCAAATATGATTTTGATAAGGATCCATTTGTGTGTGTGTTGCATCTAGTGTGTAGTGAATTGCTTGGAAAAGAATTCTTTGCCCTAGCAAATTTATTTATGGTGCAAATCTAATTATTATTGCATGATTTGGAGCATATTTGTTGGTTGCAGATCTGCTATATTTTCAAAATTAATTTCAGAATTTTTGGAGATGATTTGATGCCCTAAATGTGTTGCGCGACCTATTTTTTAGGGAAAATTTAGGGTTTCATATCTGATGTGCAAAAATTAATTTTGGAATATTATTCTTCATATTTTTGTGGCCCAAAATCCAAAGTTTGAAGGTTTTTGCTTGATTGGTTAAGCGGGAAATAATTTTAAAAGTTGCAGCAGTCTGGGGTTGGATTATTAATTGTTTGTGACACATTTTGATGCTTAAAAATTGTGGTTTCAATTCAGATCTGTTCTTGGCATTTTTTTGCATCAAAACAAGCTTTTGGAAGGTGAAAACAGTTGAGGAAGTGTTGGTTATTAATTTATTAATTTCTGCTAACCCTAGCGCCCAGATCTGGAAGTTTAGATGTTATTTTGAAGGGGTTTAAGTGCTCAGAAAAATCTGATCTTTAGTTCATTGGAAAGCTCTAAAATTCTAGTTTATTATGCACTTGGTTTCATGCAAAAATATGGAGTGGTGATTGAGTTATGAATTTTTGAAGTTTTTGGCTATGACAATCGTTTAAACTTAATTCATTGCTATATTAAAAATCAGAGCTGAGAAGAATAAAAATTTCACTTGTCTCCACCAATCTAGTTCACCACCTTGATGACTTCCAACCCCATTTGGGTTGTAATTGGTTGACATTGTGTTATTTTAGATTGATTTAAAAGATCTAATCCTTCTTGGTTCGATTTGGGTTGAAGTTGTAATTTTATATTTTCCCAAAAAGGGGACATCACACTCTTACACCACACAAATTAAACTATAAAGTTACAATCTTACAAATAAAGTAAATAAGTAAATAACAATACATTTAACAAATTAACATAAAGGAATCGACATGAAATTTAAATTGAAATTTGAAATTATCTTGATGATCTCTATAGCTTTTTTTGCAAAGACATCATCAAAAACTATCTTTAAAGTCCTCTCGCCATCGGCTTTCTTTGAATATTGTGCGTCTAGCCATGTTTAACTCACAAACATTTGTTTCAATGATGACAACAAATTAGAAATACTTTGAAACGTCGAGAAGTTAGATGCAAACCTTGTGACACCGGCTCGCACAAACTCTTTCCCCTTTAGTGTGTTCTCTCATCAAGTTGAGAACCCAAGAGTGATTATATATGTACTTGGTTATATTTCCTAAATCTTCTATAACCAGCCTCCCCAATCAATTTTGCATATGTCCTCCAAAAGAAGGTCAAGGCAATGGGTTGCATAAGGGGTCCAAAAGAGTGATGGATGCCTCTCTATAGTAGTTTCCCAACTGCCACATATGTTGTTGCATTGTCTGTGACAACTTGCACAACATTCTGGATACCCACCTCTAAGACAACCTCCTCCAACATAAGACTCAAATTTTCTACATTTTTTACTATGTTAAAGGCATCAATTGACTTCAAAAATACCATCTCACCATTTGAAGCCACTAAAAATTTGATGAGGGTGTGGTTCCTTCCATCTATCCACCCATCTAAAAGAATGGTGCATCCATATTTTTGCCATTGCTTCTTTTGATTTTCTAGGATGGTCGTTGCATGATCAGAATCGCACCCCGAGAAATTTCTCACTCAAGTCTTTTAAAGAAGATGCCATGTACCATTTCCCAACAACGGACGATGTTGTCACCAAGTATTCCCAATACGGGCTCTTTGCCGCATTAAAGGGAATGTTGTTATAGTACCAAAAATTCGCACATATTTTATCTACTTCCTCGTGTGCATCCTTGTTCGAACTGTACTTGCAACGAAGGTTATGCCTTAAGTATGTTTCTTGGTACAAAAAAACTATGTATCCTTTTGCTTGAACTCGATGAAGTAGATGTGCCTCTTCTGCTTCATATGCATGGACCATAAGTAAAGCCCACAATTATTGTCGCATTGTCCTCTCGAATCTCTCTGTCATTACAAGTCGATGGCTTGTTATGGTTGTATGCACCCTTGCCCTCTCTAGTTTCTTCTCCTCCACTCTATCAACTCTTCCTTCATCTCTTATTTTGCCTTTTCTTGACATACGCAGCGTTCCGACAAACAATACATGCAAGATGATACTTTAAGCGATTGATGCCTCCAGAAAATGTTTTCCCGCAGAAATTGCAAAGCGTAGTCCTCTGAATCGCTTCTGCATACAACATACTTCCAAACAACCAGACAGCAGTCCAGGGAATGGTTCCTGTTAGTGATGTTGACCCGGATGCTAAACCTGATGTTGACCCAAATGTCATTGCTAAGCTCTAATTTGCAGCACAATGTATGTTTAAAAAATTAAAAAACGTAAACTTAATTAAAAACAACTTTATAAAACCGTTTAAAAATTTAAAAACTATAAATTTAATTAAAAACAACATTATAAAACCATTTAAAAATTAAAAAATTGGCTTTATAACCCTATGTAACCGTAATTTCAAATTTGTAATTGTAAATCCTACGAACAAGAATAAATTCCCAACAAAAATTAAAAATAACATTTACAACAATACATTCGCAATTTTGTTCATTAATGATGATAAACAAACATAAATAAGTTAATAACAATTAAAATCATTTGGAATTGAATTGAATGCATTCAAAATTGCAAATCATATTCGGATACAATATATAAATAATATAGAACGAATTTACATTCTTGAAAAAAGGAAAAAAACTTACCTATAAATGAAATTCTTCAAATTTACTCTTGAATTCGCTATAAAATCTCAACTCATGCAAAGGATGCTCAATGGTTGTGTGATTAGAAGTGAGGGAGTGTGTTGCCTTAAAAAGACAAATGTCGATGTTTTTACGACGTTTTTGGCGTTTCTGACTTTTCCGCATTTTTGACGTATTCCGCATTTTCAGCTCAGGCAAGCATTTGGCTCATACTTGTTGAGTATTGGCGAATATTCGCCAAATATTCGCCCATACTTGGCGAGCCCAAGTGGTGAGTTATACTAGCAAAAATTAGCCTTTGTGCAAACCGAGCGAGTACTCGCCAAGTTTGCTTACTATTGTCAAATCCTCTAGAGCAACATGCCAATGGACCGCCCCTTCACAATTTAAAAATCCATATTAGTAATTAGAGAAATCCCTACTTTGATACCAAAAGAAAGTTTGGTATTAGACATACATGATAAAACAAACTTCACTTCATAGTATTCAATCAAATACACATACATTTTATAGGCTAGTGATCTCCTTAATACAAGGAGTCAAACCTTATCACTTTACGAACCATAAATCCCTAAAATATCCCACCTACACCTATCTAAGGTGAGTTGTTAAGTACACTCACACACTACATAAAGTAAATAGTGAGTTGTTCATTACACTCACTATACACATAATATAATGAATAATATAATAATATTCTTGAGTACTAATCAAAAGAGGATTTATCCAACACTGTTAGACACAATACTACATGGAAATCCATGCAGCCTCACAATTTCCTTCAAAAACAAGCTAGCTATGTGTGTAACATCATTGGTCTTCTTATAAGCAATAAAATGAGCCATTTTTTAGAATCTATCAACAAAAAGATAGAATCATGACCCTTTTGTGTTCTGGTTAATCCCAAAACAAAATCCATACTTAAATGTAACCAAGGTTTCCCATGTACTAACAATAGTTGATATAAGCATGTGTTCGACTCTTTACCTTAGCCAAATGACATACTCCACATCTCTATACACATTTGTAGCCATCTACAACCAATAGTATCTCTCGCTCATCTATGCCAAGGTCTTATGTATTATAAAATGACCTTCCAATCCTCCAAATGTTTTTCCTAGATCAAATTTTCCCTCATTGACCCACTAGACACACACAATTGTGTGCCTTTGAAAATCCCCCTTCCTATAAGTAGTCTAACCAAGGCGCGTGATCGACGCTCATTGGTTTCTAAGCATTCTCTTCATGTTTCCTCTAAGTCCTAATCTCCTGCATAGGGTTCCTTCATGGCTTCAAACCCTAACACCAACGCGCATCTTCTACTTAGTACATCTATAACTCCATTTGACTTCCACTTTTGTGCTTTAAGGAAAATGAGTAACCCTGCAAGAATTCGACCCATTTCATGTGTCTTGGATTCACTTTCCTTGATTGTTTATGAATGGAAATGCTTGGTGGCTTGTGTACAACACAAACTTCTTGGGAAACAAGTAATGTTTCCACTTCTTCGAGTTTGCACTATGAAGTAAAATAGTTAATCATAAATTGAATACTTCCTTATCGCGTCATTTAGTTTCTCAATAAAATAAGTGATGGGTCTTCTTTCTTGACTCAACATGGCTACAATATATCTACTCCACTTGCATCACAATCAAACCTAAAATACCCTTTCAAAATTATGCAAGGCCAACACTTTGGTTGCTCTGTGACTTTTTATTTCATCTTTTGAAAGCCATATTCTACATTTGAAGTCCATGCGAAACTCCCTCTTTTCTACCCACATCATTCATGTGATCGATCACGCAAATCTCACTAAAACATCGATGAACTTCCAGAAAAGATCGCCAAACCACGGAAACTTCGTGCTTTGGTGACACATTCTTGGGTGACGGTCACTTCACTATAGCTTAAACCTTCTCGGGATCCATCTTCAATCCTTCATAAAATATCAATGATCCCAAATACACTAATTCGTCCCTCATGAAACAGCATTTCTTCAAATTCACCACTAGCTTCTCTTCATGCAAATGTTGCAACACTTTCTGCAAATGTACCAAGTGTTCTTGTGTTTTCTGAAAATCAAGATGTCATCAAGGTAAACAATGACAAACTTTCCTAAAAGAGGCTTTAGTGCTTCGTTTATTAGGTGCATGAACGATCTCGGAGCATTGGTTGACCCAAATGGCATGACCAACCACTCATACAATATATCCCGCATTTTCAAAGCGATCTACCACTCATCACCTTCTCTTATTTTGATTTGATGAAACGCACTCTTCAAATCAATTTTAGTGAATTTCATTGCTCCACTCAAACGGTCCATCAATCATTCATACGCGGCTATTGAAATCTATACTTGATGGCAATCTTGTTGATGACTCTAGAATCAATACACATTCTCCATTCACCTTTTTCTTCAACACTAATACTACAAGTACTTCCCACAGGATGAGAGACTCTCCGATAAACCCTTTCTCAATCAATTCTTGTACTTGCTTCTACATCTCATTGTTCTCTACAAAGGTGTCAACCTATATTCGGTCTTGTTTAGCAAACAACACCCTGGAATCAGATCCATCTAATGGCCCATGTTGCACGTAGGTGGTAAACCATCCAGAGTATCCTACAACATGATATCCGCAAACTCACCTAGCATCTCCTTCACTTCACAAAACTTCTTCTTTTCGTGTAGCTATGCCTCATTCCTCCTTGTGTGCAAGCTTCGAGATGAGTGTGAAACAATCACCATCCCCTTTCACTATACTCAAGAATTATTTTCCGAAATCGGCAATACTTGCAGACTTTCCCCCACCTTTACACTTGCATCCTTCAAAGGGTTGAGTGTGTACTTACACCCGTCCTTTGTCAAGGTATAAATAAGCATTTGTGTGGCCATCATGTTGCGCTCTTCTATAAAACTACCAAGGTCAACCAAGTAAAAAATGGCATATGTCCATGGGAATAGCATCGCATAGGACTTTATCTTCATATACACCAATCTTTATGCACACATTACATTGTTCATACACAAGTAACTAATGTCCTTCTAATAGCCAAGACCCATACGTATTTAAATGCACAATCCTCTTCAAACCACGCTTTTCAACAATCTCACTAGAGACAATATTATCAATGCTACCACTATCAATAATGACCTTGCAAAGACTTACCTCAAACTTGCAAATGGTCCTAAATAGATTTTTCTTTGTGCGGGTGCATTCGCCTCCTTCACTAGCTTCAGCAACACTTTTTTCATCAAGAGAGTTTCTCTACACTCCAGTTCCTTTGTGCAACTATTTGATGAATTACTCTCGCATCCACCTATTGGACAACATGGATGCTAGCATCATTTCTCCTCACACTACTACTCTATGCGGTTTGTGGATAGTTGAATGTGCAATGTCTAGCTTCTCTGACAATGGAAACAAGTTCCACTAAATCCATTTCTCTTGTATGCATCCTCTTCTCTAAAAGAGGGTCTACCTCCACCTCTTTGCATATGGCTCTGCTCATGCGAGGAGATTGCTTCATATTCTTGCGCGTAATTCACTCTACCACTAATGAGCTTCAAGTCATACCTTTTTTATCACAGCTACATAACACTTTACTATGTGGGTTAAGGTCATGCCCCTTACCAATGTCATAGGAGCCACTACCACAAAATCATCCTTAATCAAATCATTTGCCGATTTGGAATTCCCCATACCATCATCTCTAACAACAATGGAAACTTCAAAAATAAGGAAATGAAACAACCATGCACTAAATTCAAAATCATGCATAAATTTTCTACGCCATAACATCCTCAATGCAATGGTCAAGCAAAGGCCATTAACAAAACACTCAACAATTCTTCAAAAGACCATTTGAGTGTAATGTCCCCTTTTCTAAAATAAAATAATTAATAATGTTTTAAGTTGGGCCCAGTCATTTCCAAATCTTGAGTAACTTAATAATATCATTAAAATAAAAGGTATTTTTAAATACTTAAAAGTATTTAGCCTATTCATTATTATATGTTGGCTAAAGGGATGAAAAGGAAGGGACTTTATGGAATAAAGTGAAAACATAAAAAAGGAGAAAAGTATTAAAAGATTAATTTATTTTTGCTAAAGTGGCCGACCCAAGGTGAAGAAAGAAACTGGAGGGAAGAGGCAATAATTAAATCAAATTAATTCTCCAAGTGGGGCAACCCCTTTTGGAGATTGTTCTAGAGGTTTGTGCCATCATTTGTGTATAAAAGGAGGTCGCTTGGCTTGTTTGAGGATCATCTATTCCTTATCATAATTTTCATGAGGTTTTTGGGCTGCCACTCATTCCTTTCCACTTGAGGACAGAAACCCTCTTGTGGGGCTGCAAGTGAGGACGAAAACCCTCCTTGTTCCCTAATTGAAGGACGAAAACCCTTCAATCCTTGAGGATTCTCCATTCAAAGGTTTCCATTGGGCTTCAATAAATTGATTCAGTGATTTCAATGAGGATACTTGTGATAAAGGGCTGCTAGGGCATTTTTGGGAGTTTTTAAACCCTCTCCTAGGGTGGTGACCCCTCTTGGGGTTAAGTTTGTTGGCTTTTAGGGCACGGCAACTCACTTTCTATCGATAATTGGGTTCCTCATATTTTTAGAGGCTGATTGCACTTTCCGGACTTGTATTTGGGCTTTGGAATCATTATTTCCAACCATATTTGTGAAGTGTATTTGCTGCTGTCATTCATTTATTCCAGCTGGTCCAAAAATACAAAAATATATTTTTCCGGTGGGCTCGTCTTATAATTGTTCCAGCTCATGAATAAAATATTTTGAAGGGTTTCTATATTTATTTCCAGCTGTTTTGTGTATGTGAGCTGCCATAAATTAATAGAATTTCTATATTTATTTCCAGCTGTTTTGTGTATGTGAGCTGCCATAAATTAATAAAAATCAGTCACTGCTAGGGTTTGAAAATTTATTTCAGTTTGCTATCATTGGGGTTTTCTACAAATTCCGTATCTTTCATATTTGAGCCCGAAAGGGACATTACATCGAGACTCTTGTACCGATTGGCATCTCAAGTTGTACCCCACTCTATGCATATTGTACTAGCATTCCTACTACCCTTTGGGCAACTCCTTTTTCGCTAGTCTACGGCTCTGAAGCCATCTTATCATTAGAGGTAGACTCGTCTTCATTGCGCATATCTCTTCATCGAATTATCCCTAGTGAAAAGCTCTATGAATCTCACCTCCACGCCCTTGATCTACTTGACAAGAAATGTCTCAACGCTCTCCAACATATCACCGATACAAAGTCGCATCTCAAAACAACACAAAAATGAGTCAAAATCAGGAAATTCAACATCGGAGATTTAGTTCTCCAATTGGACTATACCCCTATAAAGAGAGAAAGTACGCCCAAAATGGTGGGGTCCTTACTCAGCCAAAGTCATCTTAGGACGAAGTACTTATCATCTACAAACAAATGAAGAACACATTTTCCAAGAGCCAACAAATGCTCAATTGTTAAAAAAATATTATTCTTGATATGTATACTCCACACTATTCATTTGCTAGAATTATTTCACTTATTGCAGTTAGATATATATAGCATATTTTACATTTAATGTCTAAATTATTATTGTTCTAACGCTCTCACTTTGTCTTGGATTATACCTCTCCGTTTCTTACGCCTTTTTGGTTTTTACCTTTTCACTCACCTCCTAGTTTCTTATGCTTGGTTTTTACCTCTTTATAGACTTATTGGTTTCTTATGCCTATTGGCTTTTACATCTCTTCTATACCTTTTGATTTCTATACACCTCCTGGTTTTTTATGCTTGGCTTTTACCTCTTTACAGACTTCTTGGTTTCTTATGCCTCTTGGCTTTTACCTTTTTATGTACCTCTTGGTTTCTTATGCCTCTTGAATTTTACGTCTTTATACACCTCTTGGCTTCTTACGCCTCTTGGCTTTTACATCTCTTACATACCTTTTGATTTCTATACGCCTCTTGGCTTTCACCTCTTACAATACATGGAGGGTCTCAGCTTGCAAGTTGCATTCTAAGACCTTGGGGATTCAACTGGACCTTCCTCACAAGGATTTCTATATGCCTCTTGGTTTCTTATGCTTGGCTTTTACCTCTTTATAGACTTCTTGGTTTCTTATGCCTTTTGGCTTTTACCTTTTTTTATGTACCTCTTGGTTTCTTATGCCTCTTGAATTTTAAGTCTTTATAAACCTCTCGATTTCTTAAGCCTCTTGTCTTTTACATCTCTTACATACCTTTTGATTTTTATACGCCTTTTGGCTTTCACCTCTTACAATACACGAAGGGTCTTGGCTTGTGAGTTGCATTCTAAGACCTTGGGGATTCAACTAGACCTTCCTCACAAGCACCCACCTCTTATAATTACCACCCTCTACTTAGCTTCTTCTCCCAACCACAGTTAGGTGTTTTTAGGAAGAAAAAGCCATGGTCGAGAGTATCATTATGTGTCCTCAAGTCACTTGTACTTCTTGTAGAACAGCTTCTACAATCCATCTACGTGTCTATCATCTTCAACCCTTTCTCAAGACAAAACATAACAAACATAATATTGTTCACTTCTTAGTGTAACATGTGCATGACTTTACGTTGATGGAAATTGTTTTATTCTGTATTTTTATTAGCTTGTTTTCATGTGTCCTTTCATAGCATTTTCTTTTTTTGAAAAATGTTGATAAATATAATAATAAAAAGGATATGGGTTTGAAAAACAGCCAACTTATGTTACAACTGATCACAAGTTGGGAAAACAGCCAACAAGGATCTTCAATACTAGTGGATTAAGAATAGACCTTGATCTACTCATAGAGAACCAACCTAAAACCCTAGGAAAACATCTGCAGTTCTAAAAGTAACTGTGAACAACAATCTAAAGACTTTTTATCGAAGGCATTTACATGCTTGAGTTCCAAAACTTTCTTAAAACGGAGAGGTATGTCTTGCACCGAACAGTGTCTGAATTACAAAACAGGACCTTTAGGGATATCCATTGACGAATTGGTCCGGCAGTGGCAGCAATCTTCATTTTGGTTCCATGTCCCTGGGGATCTGTTGAGCAGCATCTGCAGGATCATCGACTCTTGGAGCAGGAATGGACCAGTTGTCCTGGGTATGATGGCATGCCTCAGGGTGAAACTTTGAAAGATGGGGACTTGCCAATCAATTGCTTGTGCCTAGGTTGTGAGGTAGAGGGTTGGTCAGGTCAGATAGAGATAGAGGGCCTGACCGTTCAACTAGAGATATTGGGGGCCCAACTGGGAATAGATTGGGGTGCCATATCTGTCTACAGTTCTAGTTATGCTGCTAGCTTGATGATTGTTCCTTTTGGATCCACTATTGCTATCAGCATTCACAACGATGACCTCACCAATCAGGAAGCACCAATCAGCTTCCTGACAGGGTAGTCATATAGAAGAAGTTTCTACAGATTTTGTACACCGAGTTGTTGAGATTCTAAGCTCTTCTTCAAAAGCTCAATACATTCAGATTGTTTGGCTTGAAAAGCAGATTGCTGGGTTTGCAAAGAGGTAAGATTGATGACACATTCCCAAAACGGGAACTAAGTCCCCATACTCACCCAACTTGTTTCCAAAGACTTCAAGTCTATCTTCCAAGGTATTTATTGCCATTAAAAGAGCTACATAGATTTGTGTAACTTCAATTATTGGGGGCTTACTATGATTATTTGTGGGATTGTCTTTTTGTGCCTGCATTGGAGTCATGAAGGGGTTAGCCATTTAGTGTTGAGAGTGACTTATCCCATGGTTGCTGGCTTGGTTGCCGGCTTCCTAATTTGGTGGCTCTTGAATATCGACAGTAGGAGGGGCGTAATGCTGAATAACCAGTCCTTCCTCAGTCTCCTGAATATCAACTACAAGATATTGAAGTAAAGAAGTATCATGATGTAGTAATAAAAGAAACCAAACTATGTAATAAAAATATTGCTGTCAGCTTTTGATACCATCATATATACAGTACTCGAGCCTTTTAAGAACTGGAGGTATTCCTGCATCTAAATTCCCTGTCAAAACTGAATAAATAGAGGAACTTGATTATGAAATCGAAACACACAAAGAAACCAAGAAAAACATGGGAATATTTGAAAAATGGAAATATTTCTTGGATATATGATGGAGAGAGCAACAGCCATTTTATAGAAAAGCAACAACATAAACCCTAATACTTGGGCCCTAAACCTAAAATGACTTAAGTGAATATTAGGTCATATTTACAAAACTTGAGAAAGCAAACTAAAGTCATTAAGTGATTCAATTACTAAATCTATCAATAAGACTTGTATGACCGTTGTAACTTAATATTACAAACCCTTAACATTTTTCCTTAATGGTCATTCTAGGAATCTAGACAATACAACAAGATTATCTCTAAATTTTACAAATTTATTTGGGCCAAGAGACTTGGTGAGAATGTCTGCAGTCTGGTCCTGGGTTGGACAATATTGCAGCTCAACTTCTCCATCTTATTTGCTCATGAAAGATGGGATTCTTTGCCAACTTGAGAACTCCCTCTTCATGTCCATTGAGGAAGGCACTCTTCATGTCCATTTGATATAGTTTCCAGCTAAACTATACTGTCATGGCTAGAACCAATCGGATTGTTCCCATTTTTGCAGTAGGAGAAAACATCTCCTCGTAGTCAATCCCTTCCTTCTGTGCAAAGCCCTTTGCGACCAGCCTTGCTTTATGTTTGTCAAGTGCTCCATCTGTTTTATACTTGACTTTGTATACCCCAGCCAATGGCTTTCTTTCTAGTATGTAGCTCTTCTAAGACTCGTGTTTAGTTCTTCATCAAAATTTTATATTTGGCTTACATTGCAGAGCATTGAAGATTAGCCACCAAAGCATAATTCATTGTATCCGATGTATTCCCTCTTTTTCTTCTTCCTTCCTCATATCAGGAATCTCATCTAACCAAACATCTCCAATAGTGTTGTGCACCATTTTAGTCTTTCCATTGCCTCCTCCAAATCAGCACTGTTTTCTTGCTGATTTGGGTTATTTTCAGTAGCTTCTTGGCTGGGAATTTCATGAGAATCAACCTCAGAACCATTCCCCTTCAGGTTGATGTTTCACATGCATCATACCTGATTTTCTAGCCAATTTATCTTCATTTCCAGCAACTTTCAGATCTGATTTTTGTTATTTCGTTGCTTGGAACAGCCTTGCACTTTCATCAACTACCACATCACAGCTAAAGCATGCTTTGTTAGTTTCAACATCAACCAACTGATATGCTTTATGATTGTCATTGCAGCTGGTGAACATCATTTCCTTGCATTCTGCATCAAGTTTGGTTTTCTTTCTTCGGGAACCCATGCATATACAATTACACCATAAAATTTGAGATGACTTACTTTGGATTTTCATCCAGACCAAGCTTCTTCTGAAGTTTTCTTGTGTACCGCTTTTGTTGGAGACCGATTTAGCAGATATACTGATGTGTGGACTGCTTCTGCCCAATACTGACTAGGAACATACTTTTCTCTAACATACACTCGCCATCTCCATAATGTTACAATTTCACCTCTCTACCGCTCCATTTTGTTGTGGAGTGTAGGATGTGGTGTATTGCCTCTGGATGCCTTCTTGAGTACAAAAAACAGAAAACCCTTAGAGGAAATACTCCGCCATTATCTGATCTGGGAATTTTAATGCTCTTCTTTAATTTATTTTTCTACCATAGCCTTGAACTTTTGAACTCATCAAACACGTCTGATTTTAACTTTAGTAAATACACCCACATTTTCCTTGAGAAGTCATCTACAAATAGCAAAAACATACCTAGCACGCTGCACAAGAGATT
The DNA here is from genome assembly GCA_018340775.1 of Taxus wallichiana var. yunnanensis. Lineage (NCBI taxonomy): Eukaryota > Viridiplantae > Streptophyta > Pinopsida > Cupressales > Taxaceae > Taxus > Taxus wallichiana. Next base: position 86,546,699 of record CM031244.1, on the reverse strand, counting down.
GATGCCATTTCCATAGGCTCGCAAATGTCAACTTGGATAAACTAAGGAACCTCCTTAGCTCTCCAAGCTTGTCCTTCATCAAACGGGGTCCTATGTTGCTTCACAGCCTGGCATGCACCAAAAACTCCTTGTTGTCTATGAATCTTTTGAAGGCCACCTAACTCTCTTTAGCCAAATAAGAAATATATCCCAAATTTAAATGCCAAGGAGGAAAAATATCTCAAATTTAAATGCCAAACAAGAAATATATCTCAAATTTAAATTCCCATACCTTTGATGCCAAAGTGAACTGAAATCTTGACCACTCTTGGCCATCAAAGCATGCTCTTTCACCCATCAAAAATGTAAAATCCCATGGTCTTCGATACCAAGAGCAACTATCTTCTTACTGACCTTATCAACAATATAGCATTTGTGATTGCTTAAAATCACATGTAAGTGGGGGTTGAGCTTCATAATCTCACTTACAGAAAGTAGATTCAACTTGATTACTGGAACATGGTAGACATTAAGAAAGACCAACTTTTTACCTGACATGGTTATCTACACATTTCCTTTTCCTTCTACTTTGAATTCCTCCCCACCACCAAAAACCAGTCAATAGAAGATATGTTAGTAGCATAATTAATGTATCAATCTTTTCTATTGGTAAAATAGCAAGATGCACCAAAATCTATGTACCAAGTAGATGTTTTCTCATTGTTTTTTTATCCCTGGCCATAAACACAAAGAGATCCTCCTCTTCCTTATGTTCCACACCACTAACCTGCTTCTTAGGCCCTTGGATATTTTTCTCATCCCATAACCGTCTCCTATGAGACTTCTTCTTATGGCTTAGCCTTCCATGGCATTTAAAAGGCTTTTGATTACCCGAGTCATATGCTATACAGCTGCCCTCTCTGTTTCTTCCATTCTTCTTAGCAAACTTGCCCTTGCCCTTGCCCTTGGAGTTTGTTTCCAAAGCCATCTTTGAACCCTCATTCCCATTGCTACTACCAACCTGATTTTTCCACATGTTTTGCTGCAAGAGTTTGGTATTCAACTCTTCAAACTTCAGGTAAATGTCAGTAACAGTAATATTTAGGGTTGCAATAAAATGCTCAAAAAAGGTGGCAAGCTCTTGGGAGTGATTACCCCGATGTCTTTTTCCATTTTCCAACCAAAAGCATTTAACTATTCTTTAATATCCTTGATCTTTACTAAATGGTCTTTGTAAAGATTCACTTTCATACATCCATTTTGATTGAAAAACATAAATTCATAAGGAAGAAGACTCTACCTTTTTCTGAAGTTTCATGCAACTCCTTCAATCACTTCCAAATAGCTCAAGCATCAACGCCAATTTGCACTTTTGGTAGCATTTCATCAGTCACAGAGAGTTTTATTAGCATCATCGATTCTCTGTTCTGCCCATCAAACTTGCTTTAATCATTTACTATAGTTGTTTGCGTTGTTTCATTCCCCAACACAATCTGATCAAAACACCTATACTCAAAAATAGCTAGCATTTGTTGTTTCAAGGTATTGTAATTCTTCCTGGAAAAATTCTAGTTACCTTCCATCATTATATTAGATAAACTAACCATTTTTTTGCAATAAATTCAGCCTGTCTAGTACTGAAATAGAGACATCAAAATCTGTCTTATGGAAACAAAACTGATAAATACTTCCAAAAATTTGAAAAATCTGCTGAAAAAATGAAAATGCTAAAAATTACTGGTAAAAATCGCAAAAATATCAGCAAATTCCTGGCAATATGCAATCTGAAATTTTCAAAAAATTGAAAATCACTAATCCCTCCGATTTTGTATGATGATACAATGCCGTACAACAATACAAAGTTTGTACATTTGTCTCGTGTTGTTCCAAACGGCTCGCACCTGATGTTCCATGAGGTCCTCTAGGCCTTAATTTTCCTTAATCTAGATATAAATCAAAAAAATGGATCTTGATTTAAACCAGAAAAAACAAACCTAGCTTTCTTTGCTTGAAAAAATTTTCAATTTCTTGGTGTGTATCGTAAGCAATCCCTTGGTCTATCACTAATCGAGAAGTTCCTAGGCCTTCACCCACTACTTCCCCTTCACCCACTACTTCCCAGCTTCTCCTCACCATTGCTCGATATCATATTAGGATAGCCAAACACAAAAAGGAACCAAGCAAGAACTGAAAGATCCCAAACCCCTTTTGCCTGAATATTTTTTTATTTTTTTAAGATTGCTCAGGCTTGGTACTATACTGGTAATGTCAAAAGAAATCATAGAACACCATTCTCATACTGCACAAACAAATTAAATAAAACAAACCCTACAAGTCGGATAAATACAAAAATGCGCCTAGGGTTTAAACAGCAGATTTCTTCACAAATAATTCAGCCGTGAATTTAATATTGATTTATAATGGCAAATATTTACGGCAAAACAACCAGAAGTCTGCAAATGGATTGATAACAAAATATTGCCCAAAACCCCACGTAATTTATTCAAACCAAATTGATTTGATATATATTTGAGGCTGGAAGATACAATAATAAACTAGCATGAAAAATACCTCAGATACTGCATAAAACAACTGTAGAATAAGTCGCCCCACTCTAGAAGTTGTCTGAATGCCCACTGCTGCAATTTATTTCTCTTTCTGATCTGCTGAAATGATAAATAACCTGTGAATACAATGAAGTTCCCTGAATAGAAACTCCTCTCACTTCTCCTGGGGTTTCCGTCCACAAGAGGAATAATCCAGAGGGTTTTCGTCCTTGGATTTTGTCTGCAAAGCTTCAGAGCCAACTGCCGGGAAGAAAAATAATAATAATCTGGAATGAACCCAACACAAGTCGCACTTTTCCCTTTATAAGCCAAAACCCTCTCCAAAATGCAAGTCGCACTTTTCCCAAGGGATATAATTTATTTTTAATTAATTTTTCCCATTCCCAAGGCAAGTCACACTTTTTGCCTAGGAAAGCACATTAAATAATGTATTAATTTATTCCCATGTACTTTCCTAAGTCAAAGTCACTTTTTAAGTCTATTAATTCATTATATGTGCTTTCAGCGATATTTTATTTATTTATTTATTTTTTCCAGCACCATATAATAAAGTTAATAAACTTAAGTCACCCTTGAATTCCCCCTTTGGCCGTTGGGTAGACAAAAAGGGCCAAAGGTCTTCTAACAAACTATTCGAGAAAAAGGACGTTACAAGAACACAAGGGAGAACTTGAAAGAGAGATACTTCTTGGATGTATTATTGAGAAAGTAACCACCACTTTATAGGAAAGAAATAAAATAAACCCTAATAGTTGGATGACACAAACCTAAACTTAAAATGGCTTAAGTGAACATTAATTCATGTTTACATTATTTGATAAAGCAAACTAAAGTCATAAAGTAAATTTATAAATAAACATATCACTAAGACTAGTATGACCATTATAACTTTATGTTACAAACTCTAACAAACTTTCCTCAAACATCATGGGATTATGCGAAATTGTTATCTTTGGTCCTCCTTGAAATCTAGAAGACTCTCTAGATCATCATTCTTTTTGAATGGCGTTATTTCACTTTTAGGAGCATTACAATAACATATAGTTTTGCATATACTGTGAAACCATATAGCAGTGAACCACGAGACAAGGACCCAATTGGAAAGTTGGAATTAACTAGATATCTATTTTCATTGGTGCTAAGATGTGGTTGGAAACAATAATCTCACATCACCTTAATGCTGCAATTGGTCAATGAGACACATGGCTTTCATTCCATCCAAGCCCATCAATACTTTAAAATTTACAATAATAGTTACCATGTTCAGATAGTTTGGGAGATTCAAGGAAGGTTCACTAAAGTCCAGGATTTCAAAAGGGATTGTACAAAGGTTTGAAACTATTCAACATATAAAGATTTACTAATCACAGAGCACAAGATGAAATAATAATAATATGCAGGAGTATCAAATTGAGGACAAAGCGGGCAGAGATGTCAAGCAGAAAAGAAAATGTTGGGAACTAAAATTTTTATGGAAGGCTGTCAGGGTTCATTTCAAACTTAGCATCCACAGGGCCAAGAAAAAGATTTTTCTTAAATTTTGGTTCATGACAAAAACCCACCACACAAAATTGGTTGTTGCTACTCCGTTGAGTTGACCCATATCTGAGTTGTCTCACAATACATATTCTGAAAGTAGTAAACTTTGAATTTGCAGCAAAACTGCAAACAGGATGAATTTTAAGGACAATTATGACAAGAGGACCAAATGGCCTAATTGACACTAACATTCTCCAGATGACAAGTAAACACAAGAATGTTAGTTTCATTTAAATATATTTGCAAAAAACTACAAGTCATATTTCCCAGTCTCCATCAAAGAGTATCATTCTAATGTTTAAAGATCAACGTGTATGGTACAATATGTTTCTGAAACAATTCACCATTCAACTGCAATCCTCACACTCTATACTGCTAATTTTACCTACTTTGCTGTGAAAGAGGTTTTGATAAGAATTTTCAACTGGGGTATCTATAATAGGGTACAAAGTGAAAGTTGTAATTTTCTAGGATCAACTCTCTTGTCAACGGTTGAAGCATAAATCACCATAGAAAGTGAACAAGAAGGAAAATCCATCTCTTAATTATCCATTCAAAGCTCATTAAATATATAACATAAAAGACAGTCTATAGTTATCAGTCAATTTTAACTTACCCTTGGCTTGAACGCAAACACATCTTCGTGAAACCCAAAGATAACAGCACGTACTGTCATATAAAAGCAGCATCAGCAGATGTATTCACCAGATAACTGAAAGAAACAAACATATATTTACATAATCATCCAAGCTTTACCTCCATTGACAATAAAATTCATGAGATGGAAAACCTTCTGTGTTGTCCAGCCATATTCTGGTACACGCAGCTCTATGCGAATAAGTTGTATCTGTTATTCATACACAATAAGAACTTCAACGACTCGCATTCATTTATAAAGTGGAGGTATAAGGTTAGAAATTTTGAGGATATTTCAAAGTATGAGTTATATCATAGTGCTCCGCCAATTCCCATTTTTGGGGTGCAGGGAAAGGCAGCAATGCGGAAAGGAAGTACCTAGAAGTACCCCCAAAAGAAATGATTTTTGAATTGGAAAATGGCACAAGAATGTGGGGGTGGGGACCAGGGAGAACAGAATAATGGAGACGGGGATCAAGGGGTGGGTATGCATTTCCATTGAATTATGCTCTAGCATTTGACAATTGTGTATTTCAATTATGCCCTCTTGTTCTATTTTTGTTGTTTAGTGTTTTTAGCTTTAGTCCTAGTCAGTTTGCAGATTCTATGGTTCTTTTCTACCCTAGTTGTTGTCTATTGTAGTTTGTAATTGGATATGAGATTTTGAGTGCCATTAATATAATTTCTTTCTTTCTAATGTGCCACATTCGGAGTGTAAATGTATAATACTTATAGCAATGTTCAACTACGTAAGACAATTTCAAAGTATGAATTTGACAACAGTGCACGTTTTGTACAAGTATGATACTTACATGATTTTCAACTACATAAGACAATTCAAAATATGAATTTGACAGCATTGCACACTTACTATGCACTAATGTAGAAAATTTAGTTTTGTAAATATCTGATATCTGTAAGCAATGTCTGCTACATTAGACAATGAAAAATCACGCTAGTTTTACACACCAGTCCTTTTAAATTAAGCATAATTTATTGATTTTATAGGAAAAGTATGTACAACAATCTATGCTAATATGCCTCAAATTTTATTGTTTTCCATCTCTCCATGCACATTTGAGTTTTCTCCAACATCCAGAAGGACCAACTTCTAGAGCATGCCATTTTATTGTCATCTAAAGTTTTCAAAAGAATACTCAACATAGTTATCACATTTTTCAAAGTCGAGCATTAATTTGCATTGCACCTATCAAACCTAATGTAAGAGAAGTTAAGCTTGCTATGTCTGAATGTTATCGTTTTCCCTTTAACCACTTGCCTTCATCTTTGGCAATGATCTCTACTATTTTGGTACGTCTTCCATTTTTCCCTTCAAAAAAAATCACTCTGTTTTCCACCATGTTCAATCTTTGACATGATTTCTTGATTTTCTATATCATGGAATTTGGTTTACTAAGATGGCCCTTGATCTATTACCTATTTAAAAGATCAATTTCCATTTTCTTGTAATCAAACCTTGTTTCTGAGGCTCCAAACTATGTTTTGAAGTTTTACTAATTTTGTATGCAGCATGCTCAACTGCATAATCCTTCGCTGCAGGAATGTTGTCTTTTGTTGAGTTGTCTTCAGACTTCAGTATCAACCTCAAACATTAGGGTGTTTGTAATCATCCCCCTGTTACAAATGTCAAAGAGCATCTTGGAAGTTAAAATCCCTTTTGCTTTCAGTTCAAACTCCAATTGCTATGGGCTGCCTTCCACTTTTCCATTTGTCCTATTATGATGATCTTCTCCTTTACTGGTACTGTAATGCCCCAATTTTTGGCATAAACCATTTGTCTATGGTCTTGTCTGTGTTATAAAAATCTCTGATATAAATCCCTAATGTAAAGGAATTTTTAAAATGGGAATCCAATTGCAAAGGATTCACAAGGTAGGGAATGTGCAAGTAAATTTAAGCCTCAGTAGCTTTCAATAATCTTCAAAGAGAACCAAACTGTTAGTGGACCCAATAATCATTTTGCTACAGCATGCTAGAATTAGAACTGTCTAGATGACAAGGTGATGTAGGTGCATCCCTGGTCCGCAAGGAATCTTGCACGCCCTAAAAAAAAAAAAAAAAAAAAATTTAATGTTTCCATTGATATATGAAAGACAAAGGACAACAAAAGACACTGGAATGTTAATGGTCATGTTCTTGGGAGTTGCCCTATGAATCTTGTTGATTAGTTACACCTTGGGGTCCTAGATGGAGAAGTTGAATATTCTTCAAAACGAGCCTTGAATCTTGAAAGAGGAATTGGAAGCTATGAATAGCATCTCAAGATCCCTAAACAAAAAAAACATGTGTTGGATAAATAGAAAACAAGTTAGGATCTTTCCTACATATTCCATAAAGAAAGGAAATAAACAAGAAGTTCAAAATGAACAGAATAAGCATGTATTAGCAATAATATGAAATCCTATTTAAGTGAAAGTCTCGTAAGCTGCTCTAAAGCAGCATACAAGGTGTTTGGGTGCCTCTCAGGCACATATCAGGCCTACCCACAAGCCGACATATCTCTCAATTCTCGAATGCTCTCAAAATGTCTCATTAGGTGAATAAGAGTGGGTAGATGTATATATATAGGAAAACTATAGGAAGCCTACAAATAATTTGATTGGTCAGGCAACTGCACACTTGCACGTGATTGGCAAGGTGACTCCCAAAACTCTATTGTTGTGCTTACATCACATGGCTTTTTCTTATTCCTAATTAACTAAAATAGGAACAATATGCATATTTATAACTTAGGATAAAGTCAATAACCTAAGTCATCCTAGACTGCAAGGAAACATCTAGGACCCCCCATACCGGGTCAGAAACATATCCGGTACAGGTTCGGTACACTGCTGATACGTTTCCAAAACGTACCAGCCTGTATTATTTTATATTGATTTTTTTAACTTGGGTCCAAGGTACATTTCCAAAATGTACCTCCAAATGCTCACTGCCCGAAGAGGTGGAACAAAGGCCATGTTATGTGAAAGAAATGGTGCTGATATGCAGGTTTCTGGGGTCTTACCTTGGACCCAACATAGTCAAAGAGTGGATATACACGAACTGTAAACCCATGGGTTGCATTTTTATAAATATATATATATATATATATTAATTTTTAAAAATATATTGTACAAATGTATCCACACATGTATCGTACTCCGGGGTTTAAAAAATTGTCTTTTCAGCGTACCCAACCCGTACCCGTATCCTGGCAGTCTAGAAGTCAGCCTATGTCTATAATGCGGATAACAACCTACACCAACAGCCCATCTTAAGAGCAACTTAGAAGGTGTTCAATAAAAATGAGGTTGACACCTCTCGAAAATGGGTCCCTGAAACTAGGCCTAATGAGGTACCCAAGTACAATATCCAAATGTTGCAAAAACTGCCTATAAGTGTGAGTGTCCTTATGGGCGCCATTCCATCTTACCGAGAATGCATGGGTGTCGAGTCATTGTAATCACCAAGTCAAAGAGGATATGGAGTTGAACATGAGGATCGCCTTGAATGTGCGAGAATCTCAAAAAAGTGACAAGCGTTGGGAATACCAATATTGCTCCACAAGATCAATAGACTTGTTTACAAGAAGAATAAAGGCCTCGACAAGAAATGCATTTGTATGGTTGTTACGAATCTACTAGTTGAATAGAAAGAAAACTAGTAGATGTTGGGAATACTGAAGTCGCTCACCACAAGGAGACAATCATGTTATCAATCGTGTTGAAGCTGCAAAAGCAATGATAATGAACTAACCTAGGTAGCCGGTTCGGCCCCTAAGGGCGGCAGGTTCGGGTCCGGTTCGGCGCGGGTACGGGGTCCGGGTCCGGTTCGGCGTGGGTTCGGCCAGGGTTCTCCTGCAGGCCCGGAGTACGGCCGGCACGTCGTGGGCGTACCGGCCTGCGAGGAGAACCCCGCCAAACGACCCTTTTTGACGCCAGCGTTTTTAATTTTTTTGTTTTTTGGTCAAACAAAGGTCAAACGCGTTTTTAAATTCAGAAGGTTTGGGTCCGGTTCGGCGCGGGTACGGGCAGTGTTCTCCCTGCAGGCCTGCGATTTAGTTTTTTTCCTTTTTTGGCAATTTTTTCCGTTTTTGGATTTTCGGTGAAAAAAACGCAAGTATGGAAAAAAGTTTGCCATTTTTGGAAAGGGTCCGGGAAGATGTAGCAGCAAAAACTTGGATGAGCCATAACTTTCATTACGTGGCTCGTTTGAGTGTCGTTTTCTCTAAAAGTGTATATTTTCTCGAGCTCTACGCATTGATGGCAATATTTTTCTTATTTTCATAAAATCCATTTTTGCACCTTTTTGGACCAAGCAACTTCTTGCAATCTTCTGAATTTAATTTTATTTGTTTTGTATATATTGTACATTATTATAAATTTATAGTTAATAGTATAACTTGTCTTTTATCTTGTTTTTCATATACATAATATGTGGTTTATAATTAAATTCCTATTTAGAAGGTTGAGATTTATATATTTTTTAATTTTTATATAGTTTTTGTACTGCCGTACCCAAGTGCCGTACCCGGGCCTCCAAAAAAATTGCCACCGCGTCATCGGATCCCCGTACCCGTACCCGAACCCACCCACGCATCGCCGGCTACCTAGGAACTAACGTATCGCCATGAAATCACTTACACAAAGAAGCCAAGAAGGATGAGTTGATCCATCACTAAAGAAGAGGCACACACACAAAGGTGCAAGAAGGATGAGTTGATCCATCATTGAAGAAGAGGCACAACCACAAAGGTGCAAGAAGGATTGACTGGTCCAACACTCAAAATGTGAAAAAGGCACAAATGGGCTAATCTACCATTGAAAGTGCCAACAAAGGATGGGAAAATCCATCATTGAAGGTACCAAAAAGGATGGGCAAATCTATCACTGAAAACTTCCATAAATGGGGACAGATGCTGATCCATCACACAAAGTGCAGAAAAGGATGGGCTAAATTATCACTGAAGACTACTAAGAAAGATGGATTGATCCATCACACGAAGAAAACAGTACAAAATGCCAGTACAAAATGCCAATAACCCCCATAATGTTGAATTGGGGTGATGCCTGAAAGAAAGAGCAACGATGATGCTGAAGGAATCTAACTCTCACACAGAATGGAGGTTCAAGAAAGAAGGTATTGGTCATCACCAAAAATAACTCCATGAAAAAGAACTCACCAATAAGCATCCAACAAGCAAAAGCAAGGCTCACACACAAAACATGCGCGGATGGACTTAAACCATCACTAAACATGTGCAAAGACACATAGACCATGTAAGGAGGTGGTTGTTTGTAGTTTTTGCAAAAACAGTTCTATGTAGTAGTGTCTGACGAAGAAAGCGGTGCAAAAGAGAGAACCACAAGTATGCCTCTGGTACCGCACACAAGACAAAGGCGCTAAAACCCTTACCAATGTGCTGCAAGGCGGAGCTTGACACAAACCACAAGCATGGTTGTTGGGAAATATCGTAGATTAGTACATCATTGTCTGTTGAATATTAATCTCTATAGTAGTCAACTAGCTAAGTTGGTGAATAGTTCTGGATAATAGGGCAAATGATAAACTTAGGCATATGTATATTAGATGTGTTGTTGGAGTGATAAGTGGAAATGATAGTGATCACATCCTAAATAGTAGGATATGCATTTCCTATAAATATGTAAACAAAAAAATTAAAAGATGCCTCATATATACATACAAGATCTGTTATGTATAAATATGTAATTGTTTTTAACATGATTAATACAAAGTATTGTGTGTTGTGTGTCAGGGATATGTAGCAATTCTTAAAAATAATTGATAATATTAAATATACAAAGAACAATTTGAAGATATTTTCTCTCCCCAAAACAATTCAGAAAATCCCCTAATACTTGAAAAAATGCCCAAAACAGAAACCTAAGTCACCTAATTTGCTCCCGAAATTAAAAACCCAAAAAGATCTTTCACAACCCAAATCAAATTTTCAGATAAAACTGAAAAAAAAATATACTCGCCCACTAGCAAAATAGCCCCTAAGACTCAAAAATAACATCTAATCTGCAATTTTTTCAACTAATAACCAAATATGCAAAAGAAAAGGGGAGAAAAGCGGTAGGGTATCACCAAAAATGGATTTTTCTTGTCACAAATTGTTGTAGATTGCAATAAATATGCTCTGTTTGCATGAAAGAGTAATTGGAGAGCTATGAATACCATTTGGAACCCCTAAACAATAAAAACCTATGTTGGATCAATAGAAAACTAACCAGGATCTTTCCTGCATAAAAGAAAAAAATAAGAACCTTAAAATGAACAGAATTAGCATGTATGGGCAATAAAATGAGACTCTGCATTAAGATAAAGTGTCTTGAGCTTCTCTAAAGCAGCATACAAGGTGCCTGGCGCCTCTCAGGCTCACACGAGGCTTTACCCATAAACCTACATATCTCTCGAATGCTCTCAAAATGTTTCAAAAGGTGAACAAGAGTGAGGGAGATAGATTTATTTATAGGAAGCTTACAAAAAAATTGAGAGGTAAGATGAAGCTGGCCAGGTGACTCCCTTAAATCCTATTGGCTTGCTCACCTCACATGACTTTCTAATTCCTTATTAACTAAAATAGGACCAATATGCATATTTCTAACTTAGGATAAAAACACTAACCTAAAGTCAGCTTAAGTCTATAATGTGGATAGCAACCTGCACCAACAAAGCCTCAAGTTTTCCTCTCTTGGTTGGAGAAAAGAAATGTCCAAGTAACATAGGATATAAAATCTCAATTGTCAGGTATTTCTATTCCTACCGTATGACTGCATGTGTATGTTTTTTTCATTTTTGCATTTTTAAGGTTTCCATTAATGGCTGAACACTCTAAACCCAGTGGTGCCTATATTGGTTTTCATTAGCCTTAGTCAGTGCCTGCACCATTTTTAGTATTAGAGAAATGTTTCAGAGATTATGCAAGTTGGAAGGACAGCAGAAAAGTATCTGGTTGCAGAAAATTTCAGACCTCCAAGAAGTTATAGAAAGTGCAACAAAGGAGAGTGCATAATTTTGTTAAGGAAGTTCCATTGGAGACCGTCTAAAAGTGCAGTAAGAAGACTGCAGCACAGATAAATGGCTCAAAGAGGCGGTAATATACTTATTGGAAAACGAAGATGAGGGCGTCGCACACTTCAAGTGGCTGACCTTGAAGAGATGGTGAGGACAGTGCAAGAAAGACTGAATACCAATGAAACAACCAGGAGAAGACAAGTTGTTGCAGAAATTGGCTAGGAAAGTGGTAAGAAGTTGCACATTGGAGAAGAAGAAGAACTAGGACCTGATGACCAGTTGGTCAGGACTCGCACTAGGATTGGATGCAGTCCTAGATAGATATGCCTACTTATTCCAAAAGCTTGAATCTGAAAGAGTTGATGGAAGACCCTCAAAAAGTGAAATTTGCAAGCACCAATTTGAAGGGACATGCAGCCTTATGGTGGAAAAAGGCGTCGGAGGACTAAGTTTTCACAGCAAAGAAAGAATCGAAGTATGGCAGCAAATGGTTTTGAAGTTGGGAGGCAACTTTCTGCCTTTCAATTACTCCATGAATTTTCTGAAAGTTTACAAAACTTGATGCAAAGGGAGATGAGTGTGAAAGAGTACAGCAAGAAGTACTGCCAGTAGACCATTCACCCAGGCCAACAAGAGCATGGCAAAGAAAAGGTCACTAGATATGTGAATGTTCAAGATGAATTGAGCATGTTGAGGTCACATTCCATTGAAAAGACACGTCAGCTTGCCTTAAGAGTGGAGGAGTTGTTGTCAAGACAACAATCAAACAAGAGAGGAAGAAGACGGCAAGCAAGGAAGACAGCAACCTTGTCCAAAGCAGGAAGAAGCGGCCAGCACAAGCAAATTTCAGCAAGGACATAATAAGGTTGAACATACTCATAACCAAGGTCATGGACATGGTCATGGAAGAAATAGAGGAAGAGGATTCAATACATTATGTTTCAAACATGGACAACACCGACAAAGAGCTTTTGAACGTCCATAAAATCGAAATGAAGGAAGGAGGCATGATGCAACAATGCATGTGGCACAAACAGCGAATGTGGAAGAAAAAGAATCTGATGTTGTGATGGGTGTTTCTGAAACTAGTAAAACAACAAGAAGAGGAACCATGGCAACAGAAGACAATCTTCAAAACCATGTGCAAAACTTGGCATAAGTAGTGCAAATTGATCATTGATGGATCATTGAAGAAAATCTGGTTTCTACAGAAGCAATTCAGAAATTGAATTTGAAGCATTTGCTTGACCCAAATGCATACAATGTGTCATGGCTGCAAAAAGGACACCAAGTTACTATTCGAAGCAATGTACAATTAATTTCCACATTGGGAATTACCAAGAGCAGCTCCTTTGCGATGTACCAACGGACGCTTGTCATGTTTTACTCGGGAGACCATAGCAATAATGGTAGGAATGCAATTCATGACGGAAAGAAGAACACCTATCAGTTCGAGAAGGATGGGAAGAAGTTCAAACAGCAGACCATGAAGGAAGAATAAAAAGCGCACAGCAAGGTGAAGATGTGCTCAGTTAAAGAATTTTTGAAAGTGGTGAAGAAGACAAAGGCGTGCTCTGTATGCATCCCAAAATCAGAAAAATTGGGACAGATATGAAAAATGGCAGCAGAAGTGAAGCACTTGGTTGAATATGAGGATACTGTACCTGGTGATGTGCCGATTGGTTTGCCACCAATGAGAAGCATTTCACATCACATGGACCTGATTCTAGGTTCAAGTTTGCCGAATATAGTGCCCCATGGAACGACTCCAATAAAGGGTGTAGTAATAGCAAGCAAGTCCAAAATTTGTTGGATAGAGGCTTGGGGAGAGAGACTTTGACTCCTTGTGCAGTACCAACTGAACAAGCACCAAAGAAAGAATGGAGGATGTGAACGGATTCTAGAGCCATCAACAAGATCATGATCAAGTACTTGTTCCATTCAATAGATTGTTTAAGTGGAGCAAAGTACTTCTCCAAGTAGATTTGAAGAGTGGCTATCATAAAATTAGAATTAGAGAGGGTGATGATTGGAAGACTGCCATCAAAATGAATGAGGGATTGTATGAGTGGCTTGTGATGCCATTCAGACTGACTAATATTTTGAGCACTTTCATGGGGCTGATGAATGAGGTGTTGAGACCATTTATGGGCAGATTTGCGATTGTATTTCTTGATGATATACTCATTTTCAGTAAGGCGAAGGAAGAACACTTGATGCATTTGAGGCAAGTGTTGGAGCAGCACAAGAAAGAAGAGTTGTTGATGAATGTGAAGAAATATACCTTCATGCAAGAGTTGACATAATTGCGATTTGTGGTGTTTTAAGCTGAGTTGACAATGGACCCATAAAAGGTGAAGACAATTCTTTGTTGGCCAACACCTAGGACTACATTTGAGGTAAGGAGATTTCATGGCTTAGCAAGCTTCTATAAAAAGTTCAACAGATATTTTAGCGGCAATTGTGCACTGGTAACCAAGTGTATGAGGAAAGGGAATTTCCATGGACTGCAGCACCCCAAAATAACTTTGAATGGTTGAAGAAGAAGATAACCGGCAATCGGAACTAGCCTATCCAGACTTCAACAAAGTATTTCTGGTTGATTTTGATGCAAGTCAGAAGGCAAAAGGTGTAGTTTTGAACCAAGGCAGAAAAACAGTGCCATATTTCAGCGAGAAGTGTAACACCCAGTTTTCAAATTGCATTTTCCTCATGAAATTTTTAATTCATGGATACTGGATGGGCACATTTTCATACTTGTTTAGCATATGTATCAGACTCTTGTTGCCGTTATTATGATTTGGATAATATTGCTTATAAATTATGATGTATGACATATTGAAGGAATCATATGTTTAATTGAGTTTGTTTATGAACATTGCCAACATTACTTTTGAGAAACATGTGGATTATCATGTTGTATTGGACTCTGATTTTTGGATTGTGGTGGAATTGTGCTTATGAGTGATCGGACATTGGATGTGAAACATCTTGCTTACTAGAAACGCCTCATGATGGGAAGTATGTGGGCTGTTCGGCCATCTATGAGATTGTGACTATTTCATGGTGAGACAATTGTGCTTCTATATCATTGTACCTTTTTATATTGTTTTTTTTTATTATATGTACGATTATATTGAAACGTATCGCTGGGTGCAATGAATGTGCAGGAAGTAGTATGGCCAAGAGATTAAAGGAATACAAGGGCCTACAAATCACAATATATTTTTCACATATGTTCTCAATTCACAACACCAATTGGATTGAGCATGCCTTAGTCAACAAACATTGTTGGTGCTACCTTAGTTACCTAGTCTTGTATCTAATTCATATCCTTTCTAATTTTGTGTAATCCTCTTTCATTCCTAGACATGTGAACCCTTCCACTAAAAGACAAATGTGAATATGCCTTGGACTATGCTATTAGTCAGTCGGATTTGAACAATATTGTCAATTTTAGGTGTGTCAAGGAATCAACCACTTATAGACATGAAAATATTGGGTGAGACCCAAGTGGTCATGTGTTGGTATATTTTAGAAGCTTATCTAATCCCCTAAGATGCCTAGAATGGTCTGATAGAGAGCTAGAAATACTACAAATCAAAAAGAGGCAAGCAAAAAGGGAGATAAAGAAACACGTCATTAGATGATTGGGTGAGGATTATAGGTCTTTCTAAAAAGGTTTCTTGTTTCCTTAGAGAGGATCTATTGCCATTTTTAATTTGGGAGCAAGCTTGTGTTGGGGTTTTTCCAAGCATTCCCACATTTAGCCTAGGGAGGGCCTGACTCAAGCGCACAAACCCCTTCACGCACCGTGCACGCCGGTATATCATACGGGATTTCTCCCGCACACTCACACGAGGCGCACTCGGTGCACCGGGTCCCTTGCTAGTTCGGGAATGAAAGGCACCTGACTATACTTAGCGTGAACAACACTAACATAATCCCAACCTTATACAAAAGCCGAATTCATAGACAATACAACACACAATCATGACGTAAGGGGGAATTAGAATGACAACATCAATGCGTGAACCATTATATTCATTCATTCAAGGCAAAGTTATAGAGCCACCACTAAATGGTTTACATCCCCGAGGACAAACCCTAGTTCACTCCTTAGCAATCGAGAAACCAAAAACATCATTATGGCATCAATAACAATTACTACCATAGCACTAACAACCACAACAACAATCATCCATCCCAACTCGGGATGGGAGCTGCTTTATTTATACATGTTTTTCCATTGAAATTTAGCTTGTTCCCGTTCAAAGTAGGCGGTCGCCATTTTAGAGGTGGTTGCTCTTTGTCTAAACCTATCAGGAAACATATTTAATGCATGGACAATGCGTAGGGCTGTTCGATTCGGCAAAAGGGATGGGACTCCTATCTCCGAAACTTGTCTTTGACAAATTAGAAGATCTGTCGATGTCGAGTTTTCATTCCCCTACCATACGCCATTGCATTCCCTTGACTTATCCCCTTTTTACCCTTTTCTACACTTTTGTTGCTTTCTGCCAACTCGACGCCTTCCGCACTCACTCCCCCGACTTGGGCCATCTTCATTTCTTGGGCATATCTTCCTTCTATGCACACTACTCTAAACTCGACATGTGTGCCCCTTATCTCCTACCTCCTGCGCGCTGCTCCAACCTTAGCCAAAATTGCAGTCAAAAATTTCTTACATTTATGATGTTTTCATTGTTGTAATAGGATTTTTACCACTTTATTTATGGATGGCTTTCTATTGTTGATGACCTTTTTAAGCATTTTTTTATTGTTAAATTGTGTGGGTTATTTGAAAGCTTTTTCATTCATTGGGTTCCATGGCTTCTTTAATGGCTTGGAGATCTTGTATTTATATTAATTTGATTTCTTGTTTTTGTTGTTTATTATACTTAACTTTGTGTACCGTTGTGCAGCCAAAATTGGGCTAGCAATGGTTGTGATGTGGGATTGAGGGGTGCCTAGCTCCATGGGTTTCTTATGCTTGTTAGAAAAGCTAATGTGCTTGACGAATGGGCCTATGGGCAAGCCATGGACATTCCTCCCTCCTATTGATTCCATAGGGCGGATGCCTACCTTGGAGGTAGAGGATATTTGTTAACCTAATCTTGGAGGATGGATGCCTACATTTCTTACCTCTAATGGAGGGTGGATGCCCACCTTGGAGTTTGAGATTATTTGTCGACGCCTCACAGAAGGTGATTGAGATTTGGTTCTTAATGACATGATTGCAACCCCCAATCCCATGAAAGTAACCAAGGAGTTACTAAAGTGGCTACGTTTTACTATGGCTATATGGTTTGTGTTCTATTTTCTCATGGATGAAAACTACCCATCTCTAGATATGTTGTCCTAGCATAAGTCCAACCATGTTTAGATGGTCTCCTATGCGTACACCTTGATGTGCTTATGTGGCTATCCTATGTGGCAGTAGTTGTGCTTTATGGACCCTTTGGGCTTGGGGATGGCTAGGGTCTTCCATCAAATGATGTCATATTAGATAGGAGGAGAGCACCCTATCTCTTGGTTGGTTTGGGAGCAAATGGATCTTGCATGGTAAGAGGCATTGCTACTTTTGGAGGAGCTTGCTTTGTGGAGCCTAGTTGGCATCTTGATGGAGATGCACTCATTTTGTTATGCTGATTTAAGTTGCTTAATGTTGTAAATGTTGATGTGGCCCACAGCCCAATGTGTTATAATGCAACTTGTAAATGAAAACTAAGTTGTCAATATTGTATCAATGTCGGAAAACTCATTAGGGGCTAAACACGGGTTATGTGCATTATCGTGGGTTGAAAGGGTGAAATGAATATTGGAATATTGTTATTACCATACACTATTCTAGGTTATATCCTTTTAAATGAGTAAATGCATTTTGAAGCAATTATGTCAAATGGAACAAAAGGGTACTTTTAGTTTTGTCTACATTATGGGTTATTAAAATAGCATTTTATAATTATGTCGATGTCATTTGAAAGTACTTTGAATAATGACTCTAGAGCAGTTCGTTTCATTAAAATTGGATTTGTAGATCAAAAGATGTACTTGTTTGAAGTAAAGTGTTTTGTGCCTTTTAGCGGTTTGGGTCGAGATGGCCCAAGGTTGGATAAGGTTGTTCGGCCCGGGATTGAAACCCAAGTGGCCTACTTGAAAGGCCCAAGTCAGCCAGGCCAAAGCCTAGACAAGTCAGGCTTGTTGGGAAATCTCAAAGAGCTTTGTCACCAAGCCTAGAGGATCGAGTCGAGGAGAGCTCAAGAAAGCATACATGTCACGACTCAAAATTATTTGTTCTTAGAAAAACTACTTAATTTGAATAATTGGCTTATTTATTATAGTTGATGGATTTATCATTATGTTGATAAGATTTTATGTGCTTAATCTTTATGATTAAATTGGGAAAAGTATGGTTTAAATTTATCATATCTGATATGTTTTTCAATGTAACTGCATTTATTGATATTTTAAAAATACAATTTAATTCAGTTCAAGATTTTATGATTTCAGCTAATGAGTGAGGTCTAATTACTTGTGTTTTCATGAGCTTTGGATACAAAAATAAGTACCCCTCGCTGAGACTGGGACAACCAGAGGGAGGATGTCATCGGAGATAAGGTTGTAGATCAAGCAAACATAACTATACAAAAAGGTAAAAGAAAACCCTCACACACGCACACTAGGCTTCACTTGCATGATTATTGTTGCATTGGTGTGCATGCATTTAGTGGTGTCATATGGTGATTGTTGTGACCTGTCTTATGACTGTTTTATTTGCATTACAGCTTCGCTTATATATTAATTGTTGTTTTTGTCGCCACAGTAGCTCGAAGAGCAAGTAGCGATGCATGCTACTAGGACCGGGTCAAGTGGCATTAGCCACTCAGGACTACCCAAGGAGCACTCATTGCCATTGTATCTTGCATGACAATATTTTTAATGTGAATGTTACCCAAGCGATTCAACCTAAACCCTAAACCGTGAGCCCCAAACCCTAAACCCTAAACCCTTTATCCTAAACCATAAACCCCCTAAATGTCAGCGCCCTAGGCAATTGCCTAGTTTTCCTAGGCCTTAATCCCACTCTACTTGTGAGTGGTCAAAGCTTGGGGAAGTCGTCCCAACACTTTGTTGACACCAATTTGATATGGTTGATGACATATTTAAAGGTTACAGAGACAACCAATGAAAGAATAGGGAAAGGGGGCTCAATTAATGTATTGAACGAGACACGAAACACGATGTAATTAATCAAAAGTAGTTTAAACGGTAAGAGCACTATTACAGAACTCAAAGACATGGAGAACAAAGTCCAATACATATTTAAGAGAAGAGATGGGGCACCAAAATTTTATAAGAGGGTTTACAACACAAGTAGTGGCTTAGAAGCACACACATATATTAGACATGAGAGGCCAAAATCTAAAAGTATGATGAGCATAGAGGTTTTAAAACCATATACACACAAGGCATCAAAATATGTCTCAAAGACTTCTACAACTGTGTTATGAAGGTATTAAGGTATCTCATTGTTTGTGTTTTCATGAGCTTTGGATACAAAAATAAGTACCCTCGCCGAGACCAGGGCAACCAGAGGGAGGATGTCATCGGGGATAAGGTTGTAGATCAAGCAAACATAACTATACAAAAAGGTAAAAGAAAACCATCACACACGCACACTAGGCTTCACTTGCATGATTATTGTTGCATTGGTGTGCATGCATTTAGTGGTGTCATATGGTGATTGTTGTGACTGTCTTATGATTGTTTTATTTTGCATTACTGACTTTGCTTATATATTAATTGTTGTTTTTGTCGCCACAAGTAGCTCGAAGAGCAAGTAGCGATGCATGCTACTAGGACTCGGTCAAGTGGCATTAGCCACTCGGGACTACCCAAGGAGCGCTCATTGCCATTGTATCTTGCATGACAATATTTTTAATGTGAATGTTACCCAAGTGATTCAACCTAAACCCTAAACCGTGAGCCCGGACCATAAACCCTAAACCCTATTGTTAGCACCTGAATCTTAAACCCTAAGCCCTAAGTCCTAAACCCTAAACCTTGATCCCTAAACCATAAACGCTAAACCCTAAACCCTAAATCCTAAGCCCTACTAGGACCGCGTCAAGTGGCATTAGCCACTCAGGACTACCAAGAGCGCTCATTGCCATTGTATCTGCGCATGACAATATTTTTTATGTGAATGTTACCCAAGCGATTCAAATTCCGCTCTTGAATCCGATATCACTAAATTCAGCATTTGCTTATTTTATCGATGTCGGGAGCTTTAGCTCTACCGTCCAAGATTTCGGGTAATTAAATACCACATGAGATTCGCAAGCATTGATTATGGCACAATTTCGAGTTTAATATTGCTTGGCAAATAAATAGTCTTCGCTAAAAGGCCTTTTGGTCTTGCAAAATAAGTGTTGAGTAATTTTGGGATTAAAGTTGATGTATGGCTTTTAGCATAACTTTTTCTTATAAATCGTTGAATAATAACGAAGGCGGTTGACCACAGGGACTTGTTACGCCCTTGAATAGTCACACCTATTGACTATGGCTTAGATTTATTGATTGACAATTGTTTGAACTCCCCTCGATGGACTAGACATGAAATTTGGCAGTTAAAAAAGTATTAATGGGGATAATTAACTCAACTTAGATTTGCATTCCATGGAATTAAATACATTCGCTTGTTCCACCGGGGAGCTTGATTTGGGTCTGGTTATTTTTAGCAAGTAGGGCATTCTTGCGCCCTAATATCTTCATGTGGAATTGCATGGCGCAGTCACAGAACTCAACCCGCATCCTTGGGATGCATGGCAGCGGTTATCTCTATTTGAGGACTGCATGTTTATAGTGGTTAGTTTAGTATTGGAGGGGAGCGTGATCTATTTTGGAACTCTATTTCTGGTAAAATATGGGTTTTATTATTATTATGGTCGTCATCTATTGGGAGCAAAGTTTTATTTTTGGAGGTTTCTTGTCTGAGGATTACTATCTATTTTTTTGGGTGTTGGACTTTTAGAGAGAGAGGATTGAGTTGCGGGTCTGTTATTATTATTGGAATTCTATTATTAGGGAACTGTTTTATTTCGTTTCCTTGGAAAAGGCGGAGTTATTTCTGGCTGTTAAGAATCTATATAGTGAATGTGGGTTAGCGTGAGGAGATTATGGCGCAGTTTCGAGCTTAATATTGCTTGGAAAATAAACAGTACTTAATAAAAGGCCTTGTGGTCTTGTGAAATAAGTGTTGAGTAATTCTCAGATTACGGTTGATGTATGGTTTTAGCATAACTTTTTCTTATAAATCTTTGAATAATAATGCGGGCAGTTCACACCGTGGACTTGTAGTTCTGCCATTGAATAGTGACATTTGTTGACTATGGTTTAGATTTGTTGATTGATTATTATTTAAACTCCCACTCGATGGGATAGACATGAAATTTGGAAATTAATAAAAGCATTATTGTGAATAATTAACTCAACTTAGAGTTGCATTGAATGGAATTAAATGCATTCACCCATTCCACCGGAGAGCTCTACTTGGGTCTGGTTATTTTTAGCAAGTAGGGCATTCTTACGCCCTAATATCTTCATGTGAAATTGCATGGCCACACTCATGAAACCCAACCTGCATCCTTGGAAGAATGGTGGCGGTTATCTCTATTTGAGGACTCCATTTTTATAGAGGTTAGTTGTGAATTGACAGGGAACATGCTCGATTTTGGAACTCTATTTCTGAAAAATATGGGTTTTATTATTATTATGGTCTTCATCTATTGGGGTAGCAAAGTTTTATTTTTGGAGGGTTATTGTTTGAGGATTACTATTTTTTTTTTTTTTTGGCGTTGGACTTTTAGAGAGAGGATTGCGCTATGGTCTGTTATTATTATTGTTCTGTTATTGGGAAATTGTTTTATTTTATTTCCTTGGAAAAGGCAGAGTTATTTCTGGCTGTTAAGAATCTATATAGTGAATGTGCGTTACTGTGAGGTGGATATACAAGCTAAGTATTTTACTGGCATGGAGGAGACTGGACTATGAAGAGCGGTTCAAACAATCATAGCCAACTATGATTGTTTTCCTGCTTTTTCCAGGCAAGTCAAACCTGTTTTAAATCTTTCCATTTGTTTTTAATTTGGGATAGCCCTGGATGAAGACGTGTGGTTAAAACTTAAATATGGTTTTGGTATTGCATTTGGAATTTGGGTTATGGGGCCATATGCGTATTTGTACCCCAGATGCTTTGTGAACTCACCATTTGTTTTAGATTCAGTTTTCGAATTTAATTTTACTTTGTAAATGTGAACAGATCCATTAGAATCATCTTGGGTATAGGAACATTTGGATAGAGAGTGAGATTTGTTCTAGTCTGCTGCCATGATTAACCCTGGTGCTAAACTGAAACTGTTGAGTTGTCACAAATCTCTCACATTTTATAGTGGGAAGGGATTGCTCTGAATTTGGTTAGGCTTTTGAGCTTGTTATGGAGTTAAACCACTCACTCCAAGGTATAGGGAGTGGAAAGTTAACGTACAGATAGAGAATACAAGGCAGATCTGTAGCCTTTGCAGTTACTAATTATTGAATCCAAACACCCATCTTTTATATGGAAAAATGGTATATTAGGCTAAGCCGGTCAGTGCAGACTTAGGGTAATCCTTGACAACTTGATAAAATTTGTAAATGAACTTTAACACTTATCTGCATGAGTAGTATGAACACAAGCATCTACATATGACCATCATTTATCAATTACTCCTAGAATATCACAAATGGGACTATGATACTTAATGATACAGTGAGTAGTTGTCTTTTACACATGTTCAGGTTGGTTTGAGATGATTCCTTTGCTAAAATTTGTTGAGGCCTGTGAAGTATTGTAATCATTAAATCACGTCTCATGACCTCATGGAGTAGTATGAGAGTTCCTTATTATGAGGTAGGAAATTTAAATAATGAAGACTAAACACAGATTCTGCCATTTTAGAAGGGACGATGATAAAAAGGCCGGACAGACCTGCACACCAAGGATTGGTTAAACTTGTATATAATTTATATTTATCGTATTAAATATTGATTGAGGTCCCGTACTTTGTTAGGGACGACTTCTTGTATTATGAAGAAGCTTACATGTGTTTATTACCAAATGAAACCACTGAAACCAGAGGTGGCTGACTCATCCAATTTGATATTGTACCTTATTATTATTAATAGATGCTCTTAAACACAAATGTGGTTGATGTTTATAACCTAGGAAGTGGTTGGTCTGCATGCAAAATAAAGTAATAGAAAATCTCCAGAGCGGCTGTTAGCTATATTGCATTAAAAATTATTGGGTCACTATTGTTTGGTGTTGATGTTCAGTATGTTGATGTTCAGTAAGAAGTAGAGAGTGACTTCCTGTATAGGTTGATATGCAGGCATTCGTGACAAACACATGCCCACATGCACTCCCACGTACGAAGATTATGTGCATATTTCTTTGCCTTGGAGATGAGGTTGGGCTCTAGAGGTTATTTCCACTCCTTTCACGGCCATCCTGTCCTCCTCAGTTCACTTGATAAGTAGTGTTATGAGATAGTTGTGTATGAATTGAGACCTATATCTTGTGCTTGTGCAAACCTGAGGTACCGAACTACCTGCGTAGTTTAGCATGCTTTATCCAAAGTAGAGAGATTGTTGTTATCACCGTCTGTTCATGCTTTCTTAGAGTTGCATGTTTTTCGGAAACCAATTTGACAGTGGTGTACCAAGTTCATTTGGTTGATTGCATGTAGTAGAGGTAGCATTTCATTTATATTTCCGATCCGTATTAGGATGAATTCTCTTATCTAGTCTCTTCGTTGAAGGGCAGGGCCAGCAACCCGGTTAGGGAGGGGAATGGAGATCCTTCAAAGTTTGCGGTTGGAGGATTAAACGCCTCGATGATATTCTCCCTCGGCTGCACTGTTTATATCAGAACATGGCGAATGCAGAATTAGTTTGTTGGTTAATTGATATTGTCATCAACTAGTGGACAGGCTTGTTGTCCTATCCTTTTGTATCATGAAAACTGGAAAATATGTTATCTTAATTTGAGCTAAAATCTGTAATATGTCATTATGATGTGATCTGATTTTTATCAGTTATTAAAACAATTACAGCAAGCAGTAATTCTATTATTCTTGAGTAACTGAAAAAATTGTTCAACTATTGGATATGTAAACATAAATGAAATTGAAAACAAATTTTAATATTCCCTATATGAATGATTTATGTAGATGGAATTATTAAACATCGCAGCAATAGATATGACTAGTTACTGAATTTGTGAAAGGGTGCCTGATTACGCAAACTGATTTTAATTACCATTGTTGTTATAAATGAGCTAACTTTGTTGATATTGAGATTATACATTATTCAGCTAGTACAGCTTTGCTATTTCAATAATAATCAATACTAATTGTGAACTTCAAAAACATGTATATTTTTCTGCTTTTAGTGACCGATTTTTACAATATGTTGCTTGGTGACTTGGTCTCAATGTCGCTGAGTAGCTCAACAAGCTATGTCAAGAAGCCTTGGATGGGTGAACTCAGAAAGTTACCCGTGTCGAATCACTTGGAAGAGCCCACACAGCAACGCAGTTTGATTGAAGTGGGCTCGCCAAAGGAGCTTGATGAGCTCCATTGTGACTATTTGTTGGGGAATGGTGGCGGGGCAGTCAAGCCAGCCAAACCAAGCCCAATAATAGCTCACCAAGCCTCGAAGTTCACTATGTGGACTGAACTCGGTAATAAATTCACCAATTTTGTTGTAAAGAGCTTGGCAGTCAGGGAAGTGTAATAGTTTATGCGTGATCGTTGTTGGCCACAAGGTAAGTCCGATTTAAGTTTGGGACACCACAGGTAGAGGGCGTGGCCCTTAAGGGAAGATGCACCAAGGGTTAAACCCAGGGCAGTGTCCTTCCTTAAGTCCACTGCCAGTGCCAAGCAATTGGTTTTTTTAGAAGGTGTGGCATTGGCCAAGGCAAAATCCAGTTTGAGTAGGCCACAAGGGAGGTCGAGCACAAGCAACTTAGGCCTTGGGTCAAATCAACCAATAAAAGACAAAGAGCCTAAGTTGGATGATTTTGGTGCAAGCTATAGGGTGTCCACATAGGCAATTCATTGAGCAAGTTGGGTTAAGCTATTGAGTACTAAGAGAGGAGATCGGAACAAGGGTTGTCTTTAGCTCGCAGGGTAAGTCATCTACAAGGAGGTTTGCAATGAGTTGAGTGCTCTGAAGTGAGCCGGCAAGAAAATCTACTTGGCAGTTGAGCATTCACAAGTTGGAAGAGAGCTCCTTAGCAAGCCGAACAAGGCGAATCACAGTACCAAGCCGAGTTGCAAAGAGCTCAGCGAGCCAGTCAATGGAGCAAGTCCAAGCACCAAGGCCGTGAGAGGGGAGAAAGGGGCGACGAGCTCTCTAGGAGCTTGGCCAATCTCGACAGAGCTGAGCATGCCAAGTGCCAAGGCAGAATTCACCTAGGATTGCCTTGGCACCTAGTTAATTGCGCAAGTAGAACCCAAGTTGGGAAACCCATGTTTGCAAGGGTGAAACCCGAGTTTTGAAACTCGGGTTTGTAAGAGTTTTTATCTAGTTGAAAACCCCTTTTTTACCTTGCTTTTCCCTCTAGAAACCTGCAGCAAAAACACAAATTAGCATGTTAGAAAGCTTGCAAAGGAAGCCATTGATTGAGGCTTAGGAACAAAGCTTAAACCAAAGGAAAGAAAGCATGCCAAAACTCAAACCTGAGTACTTGCCAAGATGAGGCCATAAAGGCTTGTGGCAAGCCTTGAGGAGCTTCAAAAGGGTTCGGAGAGAAATCCGTGGAATGAGCCTCCTTCACTCATGCCCCTCTCCTCTCAAACACTTGCGTGCAGAGAGGCCTTGTGGCTTGAGTGTCTTTTTATAAGAAATCATAAGGATTTATAGGGTTTGATTGAATGGAGGGTGGAGATTGTTTTAATCTAATGGTGGAGATTGTTTTAATCTGATGGTGGAGGATTAGTCCTACACTTTTTAGTGGGAGTTTAAAGAATCTTAAATGAGGTTTGCCCTTTTCAATCAAGTCTAATTTGTTTTTAAGTGTGTGTACTTTATTAATCTAAAGTAGGGTTGTGTTTAACTGTATGTTACTTAGTAACAATCATGGGGAGCACTTTATGAGTTAAAGCCCCATTCATAATTTAGATTAGACCATGTGCTAAAATAAAGTGAACTTAATATTAGACCTAGGGGTATTTCAAGTGCATGTGAACATAAAATTAGACCAATGTACTCCATAAAGTAAATGTGAACATTAAATAAGACCGTGGTGTTGTATAAAGTGAATGTAGCCATGAAATTAGAACATGAGAACTGTAGAAGACTATAGTTAGAAATTATAAAGCCCCGAGATTTTTTTATAAACTCTTTTAAACCTATTGCCTCGAATATTAGTAAATTGTGTTTGATTTTTTATACCTTGATTTTACAAACCTATGTGCAATTGATTTCTTCTCCTATGGTACTAAGTTGACCTTTTTAATCCTTTGAAACCTAAAAAACCATTTTGGCTCTTGAAATTATGAGCATTACAAGAAGTTGAATGAGGCAAAGCAAAAGTATTCAGTCTATGACCAAGAGTCCTAAGGCATAGTTCAAGATCTAAAGAAGTGAAGACATTACTTGTTTCACAAAGAGTTTGTGTTGTTCACAGATCATCGAGCATTGAAATTTTAAAACAGTCAAGCAAAGTTGAATCAAAGCCACATGAAGTGAGTGGAGTTCATGCAAAATCACTCCTTTGTTTGAAGCATAGGAATGGGAAGTCAAATAAAGTTGTTGATGTATTAAGTAGGACAGTTTTGTTGACTCAAATGTCCATAGAAGTTGTTGGACATTATGCCATGAAGGAATCGTATGCACATGATGCAGATTTTCAAAGATTTGGGAGGCTTGTAAGGAACCTTGGGAAGAGAACAAGTCTCCATAGTTAGACTCTTTCGTCAAAAGGGCTTTATTTTCAAAAGGCAATAATCGTGCATCCCATGGGGTCAATGAGGAGAACCTCATGGAGTTGCATAGTGGAGGATTGCGAGGTCACTTTGGATGTGACAAGACTAAGGCTTAGTTGAAGAAAGGTACTATTGGTCAAGAGTCTACAAGAATGTGAAGAGGTTTAGGAGAGATGTCGATTGTGCCAACATGGAAAAGGAAGTAGCCAAAACACTGTGCCAGCCATTGTCAATACCCAATGGACCATGGGATGAGTGCAATATATATTTCATTCTTGGATTGCCCAAAACACAAAGAATTAATGATGTTATATTTGTTGTTATTGACAAATTCTCCACGATGGCACACTTCATTCCTTGCTAGAGCACAACTGATTCCACACATGTTGTTTTGATTATCAATAAGGCGGTTAGGTTCCATGGTGTTCCATCAAGCATAACATCAGGTGGGTAAACAAGGTTGCTTGGCCATATTTGGCATTCCATATGGAAAACATTGGACACCAAACTGTAGTATAGTTCAGTGTCGCATCCCATTTTTTCCAGTGCCAGATTTTGAAGGCACTCACTTATGAATAATATATGTAAGATTCGGCGTAACTAATAATGGGATATTAAATTATTGTTGTGCAATTAGGATATTGATAATTGATTAACCTGCTTTACATGTTGTGAATCAGTTAAATATTGTCATCTTGTTCCATATATTTATGTGATGGAATTAAAGGAATTAATTGTCATTTGGATAAAAAGATGTAATATAATTACGAGGAATGACTGTCATTGTACATTACCTTGTTTTCACTATTTTATATCATGTAGATTTAATACCATGACTTCGATATCTGCCTTCTTGTTTGTTTGTTTGTGATGCAGGTATACCCCATTTGGTTGGAGGGAGAGTATCATCGGAGAGAAGGAACTGGATGCAGATTATGGGTAGTGGAGAGTGAGTACTTTGGGTTGCATTCATTCTAATTAGACTGTAGATATGTACATTGCTTTAATTGTTTCCAGAATGGGTAGCAACCACCGAAAGGTGGCAAATTTGTTGCTTGTTCTGCTTTCGCCGTGGCTACTTCAGTGACGGCCTCTAAGGATTCTAGTGGTCATAACAATTGATTGGGGCCATGTACATGCCTGTTATGCATTCAGAATAGGTTTCTTTTGATTTCGACAAGCATTGTCATCTTTCTTCTATCCTTTATAGCAGGCTTGTTCATAATAGGTCATCGGGCCAAAGACTCAATAAACCTATACATATTATCAAATTGTCAATTGATACTGCCATTTATATATTTTGACCCGTTTGGTCAATGACTTGGTATCATTAAGTGTAACTTTTGCTATAGCATAGCACCCACATATGAGTCACGTCCTCTCTAGATGACCCTTACCTTAGGTGCATAAGTCACCAATCGCTTTTCGCAACTCTGTGTGTTTGCTTTACTCATCATACAATTAAGTTGTCACATATTAACAATATTTATTTGTAACTCATAAAATAAATAATTGAGAATTGAAAATAAACTACAGTGACCTAGGGAAGGTGTGTATCCTAATTCAACCAACTCTCTCTACATAATGTTGAGAGATTGAGATTAGTGATAGCCAGGGTTTGGATTTGACAACAGATTCAACAAATTTTGTGTTTTAGCCATAAGATACTTGCAGGTTTTCGAAATAAAACTTGCATATTTAAAATATGACCGTCATGTTTATTGACAATGTATATTGATATGCATAAAATATATTAAAAACAGTTGAAAATATATATATATAGGGATTCTTATTATAATTTTATCAATAGTATATCAATATTATTGTTTTGAAGGGCAACATCAAAAATTCCCATCACTTAAAAAAAAAATTGTTTAACGGGCATAGGTCACAGTCAAATTTTAACCTTGGCAGCGGAAGGAGATGGCATTAACATTTTATGATCATAATTGAAACATTGAAAATAGGGAATGCTATTCAATCTACTTCTACCCCACGATGATAAGAAAACATTGAAACCCACATGGGCTGGGCAGCTACATGTGCCCTTGTCTACTGAAATTTTAATAAAAAGATTTAAAGCCACATGGGCATGCTTCTTGATCTACTACAAAAATCTAATACTGCAAACTTTTCTTAAAAAGACTTGATGTTTCCAACTGCCGGGCGGTCTAAGAATTGAAGGGTAAGAGCCAAAAAAAGATTGGAAGTCGCTCTCTCAAATAGAAGCACAAGTGGGACTAAGCAATCTCAGCTTTCTTATCAAGGCAACTCTGGTCTTATTTTTGGATGCTAGGAACGGTAATATGTGTCAACAATATCAACTGGTTGATAGAGATAAATCGCTGAGGGCAAAAATACAATGAGGAATATCTCAGCTCTGTTATCAAGGCAACTCTGGTCTTATTTTTCGATGCTAGGAATGGTAATATGTGTCAACAATATCATCAACAGGTGGATAGAAAGAAATCGCTGAGGGCAAAAATACAATGAGGAATATCTCAGCTCTGGCACCAACAACAAACTCAACTGGTTCGTCTGGGGAATGCAGGGCAGAGTTTCTTGATTATTCCAATAAACATTTTTTGGAGGACAGGTTGGGACTGCATGCAGACAAGGAGCATGCTGGCAAAAGGTGTGGAGATCGAGTTAGACACGGATTGATTGCATTTGGAGAAATAGTGCCATGTCAACCCTTCTATAATCTGCAATGATATTCCATGAGAGGAACATCATGCTCAGTGAGCAGCAGTTGAAGGTATGTAGAGAATTTACAAGAGGTGCGCGTAGGAAGGATATCATGAAGCACCTTCTTCAACCCACCCTCTCTATGTTAAGCTGTGAGATCGAGACTTATATTGGCAGTGGATAACCCTGCCACTTTACGATTATATTTGAATCGTTGGAAATGTGCATTGTTATTCAATCTACTTTTACCTTCAAGAGAAGTTTTAGAAAAAGGAAGAATGGGAGGAGGGCCAAGTGAAATGTGGATGGGAATGGAGGCATGAGGTCTGAAAAATGGGGAAACTCGTCATGCACCTCGTGGACTAGAAACTGAAAATAGAATTTGAGTAGCTTGCCATGTACACTCGTAGTGTCTATGTTACAAACTCAGAATGGGGTTTCACCCTAAAAGCAAAAGGAAGGAATCCTAAGAAAGGTGGGAGTTGTACTAGAGGATATTCAAACATGAATCCCCAAGCACACAAAAGAACGGTAGTTTTGCATTTAAATTTTGGAGCTCAATAGTCATGTGGAAGACTACTTGAACTGATATTTATTGTATGCAAAATATGGTCTCCAAGATCTAGGGGATGTTAATGCCAAAAGTTGCTTCCCTAGATATTCTTCAGCGAATATTCAGAACTTTGGGTAACATGGAATGATCTTCAAGCTGATTTTTTTTTTTGAGTTTGTGATTCAACCTTGCAAACTGTCCCAAAACTGAAAAGTTTTACCAAGGAAGGAGCATGGAGAACTCTGAACTGAAACTGATCTTGGGGACTAAAGGATAAGCATCTAAAGACTGTCCCATATCTGATTTTGTACCATGGAAGCTGCTCCAAAATGAACTGCGCAAACAGCAACAAAATCCACCAAAACTATGTACAAACATGGAAAACCATACATGCTTCAAGTGAAGCTTGTAGAGTGTGCACAATGCACTTGTTTTGCAATAAACAAACCTACCTACCCTACTCTAACCAAAAGCAAGGAAGCTAAATAAAACTTGCATTTGGTTGGGAGAAGTAACTTCCTTTCCTTACAAATTTAGACCATGTAATTAATTTTGCAATGGACATGGTCTTTAAAGAGAGTGGAAAACTGCCCCGAAACTGAAATCCATCCCCATTCTTCAAAGTATCAGCTGAGAAAAGAAAGAATACCTCCTCGATCTGATTTGCACTTGGTTTCTAGAGGTGAAAGCGCTGACTTTTGGCACATTGAAGCTCGCTATCATGCTCTGAATTGAGCATGACCAGTTGCAACTCAATTCTTGGCTCAAAATTAGCCAGATATATGGTTGGGCATGGGTAGATCCTTTGAATTTGCCCATTTTCTTTATGGGAGACTCCATGAATGGAGCTGTTAGAGACACTTTCCTCATCATCATGGAGCATGTTTGAAAGTTGATTTATACTTTGTTTTGCTTCTTCAAACAACTTTGTCTCTCACATGATGACTGATTTGGCAATGGTGTCATCATTATCTTCCTCATCCTCGAGCACAAAGTTTGAAAGATCAAACTCATCCTTTTGCTCCTTGTGAGGATTGATTTGGGCAGCAAGTTCCTCTTTGATGTTCTCCTCCATGGAAAGCTCATCAACAAAGTCAGATTCTGCCAAGGATGAAAGCAAGGATAGGTCTGCGATTTTACCATCAAAAGAAAGCAAGAAATATTCTATGATTTCTTCTTCATCCAAGACTTCTGAATCTGATTTATCCTCTTCCATTGCTGTTTTTTGTGAAGAAAACCAGCGGCCTCCTTTTTGAACTCTTCAATCTCGGCCTCTATTGTGGGTATAACTACCTGTGGCATTTGATTGGATTCAAATTTTGAACTCCAATCCTTGAAGTTCTGCATGAGGTCCTTCCTGTTGGGTTCTTGGATTGGCTGCCCTCCATGACTGATTTTTCTAATTAATTTTTTCCCACAATGGATTTGGGAATGTGAGAGGAGGGTGGATTGGGTTTCAAACTGATTTTGCGATGGTTGTATTGAGGGGGAAGATACAAGATCTTCTTGTGGAGGAGAGGAGATGGAAGGAGAAGTTTTGAGAAATTTGGGAGCTTTGGCCTTTGGCTGAGATCGTTCAAGTTGGACAGGAATGGGCATCATATACTGATATGGTAGGTATGTAGGAACATCCCATTGACAAGGCTCCTCAACCTTATGTTCATTAGCCTCTAATGCCTGTAATGATGCAATAAAATCAACCATTTGAGTGAAAGACTCACTCATTACCTCAAGCCTTTGTTGTGGACTAAACCAACTAGGTATAGGACCTCCCCATGGACAGGGCTGCCTAAAACCATGTTGTTTAGCTTGCATAATTTGTAGTTGTTCCTTGATAGCTTGCAAGATTCGCTCCATCTTCTTAACTCTGCTTTCAAAATCATCTTCAGGTGTAAGATGATCTCCAAAATCCGCATACTCTTTCTGATTTTGCTCATAAAATTGAATGGAGGTGTGTTGTAATAGCTTGAAGATGAATTTTGGAAGGATGGAGGTGGATTCGAATGATATTGCTGCAGTAAATGGGGATTTTGTAAGGAAATAAAGTCACGATTGCATAACTTCATGGAAGTGGGGAAAATGAAATGATGGAAAGGAAAGGAGATGGTCGCTCATTGAGAAAATGGGTTGGTTGGACCAAAGTGGAGTTGCCAAATGTGTTGAAACTGCCTCAAAAGACCGAACATTTACCAAGAACACATCAAACTTGGCAAAATGGAAATGTAAACTTTTAAAACATGTCCTACCGAGCGTGCCAAAATTGTTAACACAATGAAGGCACCAAGGTGGCTAAAATGTTGCAATGGGACGCCAAAAAAAAATGTCCTTCAAAGCTTGTCCCACTTTCAGGCGTGCCAAAACTATTAACGCCAAAAGTTGCGCCCTAGATATTCTTCAGCGAATATTCAAAACTTTGGGTAACATGGGATGATCTCACAAGTGTGGGACTTGCAAAGCAAGATCAACCTCCAGAGAAGGTTGGTTCCTCACCTAAATCTAGTGCTAAAACTACTCATAAAGCTGGAAACACAACTATCTACTCCTAATCTACACATTCCAAGGGACCAGGAGAGAGAGAAAGGGTTAGGGAGATGCATAAGAAAATCCTAAGCTAAAACAAAGGTGATAGCACCAAAGAAAGGGGGTGGACATTCTATGAGGGAGAAGGGAGAAGGAAATGGAGAAGGGAGAGGCCAAACTTAAGTGACACAGACCCAAAACTGCATTTTACCATTTGTTCTCACATGAAACACAACCAAATGAACTTGCAAAGGGGAAACATATGCACAACAATACATCACCAGAATGGAGAGGCAAAATGCAAATAAAACATAAGCATAGGGCAGAAGAGAGCCACAAACACAAGATTTTATTACTGAAGTATGCTCAGACCATTACAGTGAAGGAGGCACAAAATACATTTGCAGAGGTCCAAAAAGGAGTTTTACAACTCGGGGCTATTTGGGAGACCATTTTGACATGGTTCCTTCACATTTTAGAATGTCCTCTCTCAAAATGAGATATTTTTACAATATATAGAGAATGGGAGAGAAAGGAGAGGGAAAGAGAGAAGGGCACACTTTCTCTATTCAACCACCGACCAAAACTCATCAATTCACCTAGAAAGCACATGGGCTCCTCTGAAAGACCATTTCCACACGTTATCTGATCTGCAGATGGAGGAAGAGCGCCATTCCTCATTAGATCGGTGATCTGGAATGATTTGATAACCTTGCGTGTTTAGGATCGTCCTTTCCGGTCTAAACCCATGTTTGGCATTTTGGTCCCCAAAAGCGTGTCAAATCTTGAAATTGTTGATCCTAGAATGTAGTCATTGATGAGACCTTTTCAACACCACCAATTTTGTTCAATTTGGTTGGCTATATTGAAAGTTATGGGCAAAAAAACTCCTCTGTGTATTTCGCGGCTTTCCCCTTCCTTCGCGGACTTTTACAAATGTTTGAACGTTTTAAACGCGTTCCGCTGCACTTTTAGTATTTGGCGGAGTTTCGCATGTTTCACCAAGTTACCCGCGGCCTTTACTAACTCTCCGAACTCCCATGAAGAGTTGTTGCTTGTTGTGTGGCATTCTACAATGTCCCGCTGGTCTGCTTTCTTCATTACACGAGACTTGTGAAGTCTCGGAACACTAACTTAGTGTTCCACGGCTTCTAGACTTAGCCGCATTCCCCTATTCCTTGTCTCTATCACGTAATACCGAGCTCAACTCTTTGTCCCACATACTCCTCGAGCCACAAATTTGCCCAAGTCTAGCTCCTTTATTCCATGGGTTAGAAGAACCCGCAAAACACTAAGTTCCTTAAGTCCACAGAACATTGGAAAGTAATGTCCCGCGGCATTTTCCAAATTTTTGCCTACGTCCAAAATAAACATTGTTAATGCCAAAATGACCCAGGGCGTATTTTAGGATAACAGGGGAAGACCGAGGAGTTCTACTAACTTCTTACCCCCTTTCTCTACAATCGTCGAAAAGGTTTTTCAACCTTCACTCACTTGTCATATGAATATTTACATGTAACGAAGACACAAGGAAGTGTGCTTGGGAAAGGATTTGATAGTGATGCATTTTGGAAGGTTTAAGAGTAAAGCAAAACAAAGGGAAGTATTGGACCAAGATTATATCGAGTTGAATCAAATACCCCTTCCTCTCTCTACTTTGATAAACTAATAGTTAATGTAAATTGATTTTATGTGTTTTTTCTTTATTCACCCATAGAATGACAGTTTTATCATCATCAAGATGTCCCTACAATTAGTCTTGCAATTATATAAACTTGGTTCCTATTTAATTACTCCTTGAGAATTGATTTGACCTGATCTTGGTTACACATTGAACATAAGGTAGAAGGGTATAATTTATAAACTTTATACTTATTGAGTTGATGCCTTTCACAAACAATATTAATGAGATGATTTTTTGGGATTTATTCATATGTTTTAAAGTTATCATCTAAATGACCTCGAAGATTTTGTGAGCTTTTAATACATAGATGAACTCACAATATACTCAATAACACTTAGTGTGACACAAAATAAACTTGAGATATTATTCACAAAGAGAGAAGATTACATATATAGTGTATTGATCTCCTATAAGTTAGGAGTCACACTTATCTCCTTCAACCACTCATATCTAATAATATCGTGAGCCATTATAACTCACCTATCTTCTCACACATAATCACATTCTAACTATAGAATATGTAATGTACCCTAGAATCTCTCTCACACCTCATACATTATTAACCCACTAACTATTACAACAAATAATATCTATGAGTTGTTATCACAACTCATCACACCACACTCTA
The DNA here is from genome assembly GCA_018340775.1 of Taxus wallichiana var. yunnanensis. NCBI lineage: Eukaryota > Viridiplantae > Streptophyta > Pinopsida > Cupressales > Taxaceae > Taxus > Taxus wallichiana. Next base: position 86,511,829 of record CM031244.1, on the reverse strand, counting down.
ATATACTAACAGACTAATATGTGAACGCTAATTTTTCGAACAACCTCTTGATTTTTATTTTATTTTTAAAACAACAAAATTTTATATTAAATGGTAATCAAATTTACATATTTGGCTATGCCAAGCCTGAAAACTATTAGTCCAAGCAGTAGCATTATACAAAAGTAAAGCAGTGGCAATCATCATAGTGAAGAATCAAGATTGAGAATATATCTGATGTCTTCTTGTAGCTGGTTGGACCACCATGTAGGAGGCAAGCCATAGCACAGGAGATCCTTATTATCAAGAGCCCAATTAGCCAAACCGTCTACAATTTTATTTCTATCATGAGGAATGTGTACGAATTGCACTTCTTGAAAATTTTCCTGCAATTTTTATCTTCCAGACCTCTTTAGCGATTCGCCAATTTGGAGGAGGATTGGCTCTTTCTATCAGATAATACCTTTATAGCAGTTTGAGAGTCTGAGCGAATTTGAATTTTCTGCCAGCCACTCTTTACAACCTCTTGCATACCTTTATAGACCGCTTTCATCTCCGCGATATTATTGGTAGTAACACCCAGATTTTCAGCAAAAAGAATTGCACGTCACCCTCTTGGTTTCTACCAATGCCTCCCATAACAGCCCTACCTAGATTGCCTCTGGAAGCACCATCAGTGTTCAATTGTCCATAACCCAAAGGAGGGGCCTTAACTTGACTATCTCTCATTCTTTCCTTGTTAATATGAAAACGGGTAAAGTGGCTTCACTTGGCTCAAGAGATAGCTGATTACAAATATGTTTCCATTCCATAGAAAGGGTGTTGGGTAAAGGTATCTTATGTTTGAGAGTTTCAGCTATATTGATTTTTGTTTTTTCCCAAACATAAGAACCATCTTTGCTACTGTGCTGAAAAATTCTATTGTTTCTTTCTTTCCAAATGTTCCAAAGAAGAAGAGAAATCCCACTCCACAAGTATAGGAAGAAGCTTTTGTCCTGTAGGAAGCATCCTCTGCCATTCTTTGATAACCTGTTCAAGGAGTCAAAATTATCCCATCTCAAATTGAAGAGGGTCACAAATTGTCGCCAAATATGAATAACCCAAGGGCAAAGGAAAAAAAGATGAGTAGAAGATTCCTCATCCTGTAAGCACAGAGCACATCTGAAAGGGCCATAAAATCCTTTCTTGATAAGTTGGTCTCTTGTTAAGACCCTTCTATGAATAAGAAGCCAGACAAAAAAACTAACTTTAGGCCACATACCCAAGAGTCATAAGTTCTTAAAGGGAAACTGAAGAGGATGAGGATTGTCTATCACCAAAGAAGCATACCCGTAGATACAATATAATAGCCAGAAGGATCTTGTCCCCATCCCAATTTTTCAGGAGTGGGGATGAGGAAAGAGGGAGAGTATTCAATACATTTTGCAGCAAAATCTGATCTTCATGTTGTATTACAAGCGGCCATTCAGAAATCGGAATCCATTCTTTTTCACTTTCCCATAGGTGGGTTGACAGTCTCCCTAGTGGACTACCTTTCTCCACCCAATATCTTGCATTTGCTTCATTATAGGGTTGAGCTGAGGATATTGGAAGATAAGAGGGGGCTGTCCATCCCATGAATCAGTCCAGAAATTGGCTAACTGCCCATTATTGACTATCCAGAAAAGTTGTTTTTTAATAATGTCTTCTCCCATTTTAATAACCTTTAAGATAGGAGAGCCTTTAGTAGGAAGGGTTGACTGAATAATTTCTTCGGGGGATCATTACCAACATACTTGGCTCTAAAGGTTGAAGCCCAAAGGTCGTTAGGATAGACAAGTAGCCTCCAATACAATTTTGCAGCTAAGGCTTGCATCTGGCTAGGCGAAGATCTAAATCCCAAACCACCTTTTTTGGCGGCAAAGAGTTTTCCATTTAACTAATGACCATTTTCTCTTATCCTGGACTCCACTCCATAAGAATTTTTGGCAGATAGAGTCCACTTGTTTCAAAGTATTTCCAGGAATATATACCACAGAGGCAACATATATGGGCATAGCTTGAAGAACCGATTTGATCAGTGTCATCCTTCCTCCTGAAGATAGCCATTTGTTAGTCCATTTTTGTAGTTTTAATTCATACTTGTGGATTAACCAATGCCAATCTTTTAACTTCTGAGACGCTAAAGGAACACCCAAGTATTGTAAAGGAAGCACTCCCTTCTTGAAATGAAAAATATTTAGAATTTGCTCTTGTTGTCTGGGACAATGAAAAAAGAAAATGTTGGATTTTCCTTGATTGATCAGCTGACCAGTGGCTTGTGAAAAGGTATGAAGAACTTTATGGAGTTGTTTTGCTTCCGTAGAAGTAGCTTTTCCAAGCAACGTAGAATCATCAACAAACTGGAGATGGGAAATAGGAAGAATGTTTTTAGCCAATTGAATGCCATGAATTTTCCTTTCCTGACAAGCTTTCTTTGCAAGTCTCCCCATGCATTCTGCCAAAATAATGAATAAGAAAGGTGATAAAGGGTCTCCTTGCCGAATACCTCTGGAGGCTCCAAAAAAATCTGAAGGAGAACCATTAAGTAAAACAACAAAGGAGACAGAAGAGATACAGGCATTTAACCATTGAATCCATTCCATAGAAAATCTGAATTGGGCCAGGACTCTGCATAGGAAATCCCAATCAACCCTCTTGATTAGTCATTAAATTAAAGACGTAATTTTCGTCGTATTTATATGATAATGATCAAAAGGCAAGGGAACCTACCTAGCATAGCCCTATAGTGACTTGAGTACATAAGTATGCTAGAGAACCTTTTATGTGAGGCGTCGTGTCACCATAGTTTGCTTGTCAAGGACCCCACTCAAGGAGTTAACCAAATCAAAAAAATTATTTAAATTTCCTTGGGGTGTCAACATGCATAATTGTTTCAAGTATACCCAAGTATGCACATCGTAATGCTTGGGGCATCGTAAGACTCATTTGAAAACGGTTAGATTTATCAGATGCGTAACAATGGTTTCTTAGTACCTTGTAATGGAAAATCGCATGGATGATATGGGACACATACTCAATTTGTTATTACCATCACACTACACATAAATTGAGGTGTTTTGAGTCTCTTGATAACCTTGTTGAGGTTGGAGATCATCTGTTGTGGAGTTCTAGATAGGTTTGGGTGGTAGAATGAGAGATGTGTAGTTAAACATTGGGATGTGAACTATAGTGATCATCAATATATTTGCTAGTTATCCAACTTCAACCAAGTTGATATTATGTGGTAATCAGCAACCCAGTCGAGGATCATAGTAAGACGTAGTATAATTGTGAACCCTTGTAGGGTGTTAAACTCGCATAAGGAATCTTGAAACAATATCCAATTAGTAAACCGTGCTTTTGATTGATGAGTCCCTCGGAATTGAATATTATTTCAATATATTAGCTAGTTATCCAGCTTCAACCAAGTTGATATTATGTAGCAATCAGTAACCCGGTCGAGGATTATAGTAAGGCGTAGTATAATTTTGAACCCTTGTAGGGAGTTAAACTCGCATAAGGAATATTGAAACAATATCCAATTAGTAAGTCATGCTTTTGATTGATGAGTCCCCTCAAAATTGAATATTATTTCAAATGTTGAACCTTAAAAGGGACTTGGATACTTGTGGGGAGACAACGATATGGGATTATTTATTCCTCATAAATTACACATTGGGAAATTGGATTTAGATTCGGGAGAAATTTACCTTTTCTTGATTCTTTGATAATCTTGGTACCTACAGCAAAATGAGATCTTGCCTTTAAATGGAAATCATAGCATAACAGCCCACAAACTCTGGAGTTCGATCTTTAAGATCAATCATGTATTAACTGTGGAAGTTAATCACTTATTAGTATGAACATGTATTGGAAGACATTCCTATATAATCGCACATTTGTATGATGATTACAACCTAGGAAACCCTAGATAACAAATACCAAACTAATGTTCAGTGGATGAACACTTTTGGAGAATGAAGCTTCACTTATAAAAGCTAAACTCTTTCCTATAAGTCCAATACTTTTAGGTGTCAAAATTCATTGAAGTTTTACACCTTGTGGTAAAAACTTGGGTTGGACTTTACCCTTGACCCTTGGTTACACCTTGGTTGGCGATGCAGTTTAACGTATGATACATGTAGAACCATTCTATCAGAATTAGCATTTGGATCTTAATTGGACTTGTAGGTGCTCAAAAGTGACATCGTTCTATGCATGCAAAATTTATTGGTGGGATTAGGAGTATATGAGGGATTGGATAACTAGAATTGGAATGTATTAGGGGCCACCTATGGTTTCCTAAGTCATATGACCATACGCATATATTTCAAAATACATAGGAATATTATATCATTTTATATTGCATTGCAGTTGGGAGCTGTATGCTGACTTGTTCTATCCACATGGATTCTCTCTTGTTTTATCAATTTTCTGCATCTAGTAACCTCAGTGGAAAGGTAGGACCACTCTCAATGGATGAGTGGTTGGACGTAAAGCCCTCCAATGATGCTCTCCCTCCTCTTTTTCTATACAGCCCTTCAACAACAATGAGGATCTTTGGAGCTCTGGTGGATTTCCTTATAAAGACTTGTTCGTTTATAAATGATATATATAGATGACTAAACTTATTGAATATTGCACGGTTACTTGGAAGAACAAAATCATGTATTACTAATTGTGTGTAAATAGCATAAGCAACAATTTAGTTAGAACTACGGGATTGATTCTGGATTTGTGTACTAACAGAATATGAAATCTGCTGTCTTACTTAGAGCGTACTTAGACATTGTTGCATTTATACTTGTAGATTAAAGAACAACACGAATTCAGGTATTATATTAACCACTTGCCGTGGAGGACTACTCTGACCTCTAAAAATAAATGCAAACCTGCAATATAAAGGTATCGTCAATAGAGGACAAATGTACCTTTACTATAGGAAGTAATAATGAAAAGCAATTTATTCAATCCCTTTAGTTAAACACATACTTAGATTTTAGTACTAAATGTGTAAACCGATGTTGATATGATAATATGTGATTGAAATTTCACAGGTGGAATCTAGAAGAAATGGGCCACTGATTTCTGATTTTGTACTTGGCAGTACTGTGAAAACAATCATGTGAATGTGTAGTTGATGAATCATTTTGATCAACATTAGAGTTAGCAAAATTGCTTGCACTTCTTATTAGTCGTAGTAGTCATCATTAGGCATCGTCAAGTTTTTAAAAGTTAAGAAATCTTTGGAAGGACAATTATTACACAAAATAAAAAAATTACAATTCCGGGTGTTCTCCAAAGGGGTTCTTACAGTCAGCCTGTCATCCTCAAACAGATTGTCAAATGGAAATGGTAAATAGAAGTTCTTGTTGAGATGTTTGGTTGGAAAGAGGCCTCACAGTGGGATATTGTTTTGGCACATGCTGAAATTGCATTCAATAACTCAATTAATAGGACAACGGGAAGCCATCATTCTAAGTAATGCATAGAAAGTTGCCCAAGGGAGTGAGAGATTTGTTGGGACTGTTGAAAGCAAAAAGAAGGGTGCAGATGAGGAGAGATTCGCTGATTTTACAAAGGAGCTGCAGGAACAGGTCAGGTAAAGATTGCAGCAAAATAATTTCAAATATAGGGCAAAGGCTGCTGAGAAGCGTAGATTGAAATCATTCATTGTTGGAGATAAGGTCATGGTGCCCTTTTGGAAGGAAGATTTCCTATACGCGCCTACAATAAATTGAAGTAAAGAAGAGTGGACCATGTATGATTTTGCAGAAATTTTCAGACAATGCCTACAAAGTTGAATTGCCAGGTAGTTCACATATCTTGCCTATTTTCAATGTGGCTGATGTCTATGAGTACCATAAGGGTACAGCTAAAAAACATGAAGAAGAACAGGTTGCTGATTGGAGACAGCAGATTCTCGAAAATGAGTGGGAAGAAATTCTTAAGGTACGGTACTGTCCAAGAATGACAAGAATATGATACGAGGAGTACTTGATGAAGTGGAAAAACAGAGGAAGAGAGGAGGCAACTTGGGTGTCTGAATTTGAGTTATAGGTCAAATTGGGTGGCCATCTCAAACTTCAATTCCAAACCCAACTTTACGACCATTGCTCATAATCATAATTACCAAGGGAGTCTAATGCAGTAACATCCCTGTTCCACAAGCAATCATGATAGCCCAAAAAAACAGTCATGTATTTCCATTCACATAAGACAAAGGACGATAAAAGACAGTAGAGGGCCAACAATCATGTTCTTGGGAGTTATGCTTTGAGTCTTATTGGTCAGTTACACTTGGGTTCTCAGATGGAAAAGTTGGAGAGTCTTCAAAGGAGCCTTCAAGCCTCGAGTTTTGCCTCTCGTGGTTGGGGAAAAGGAGACTCCTAGCAACAGACAGAGCAGAGCAACAGCAGAAAGGCTAAGACAGAGCTTGAAAGAAGCCAGAGAGCAGAATTCTTTCCTCTTGTATCCATTAATTGAATAAGTTAATAAAATCTCCATCATTGGGTGCTTCCATTCCTATTGTTTGAGTACACATGTATGTATTCTTTTTCATTTCTGCATTTTTGAGGTTCCATTAATGGCTGAGTACTCTGACCCCAGCAGTGCCTATATTGGTTTTCATTAGCCTCTGTAGGTACTTGCACCAAAGGAAAAGGCTCTATTAACAAGGCATCCCTATATTCTCTCTCTCACAGCAATAGACATATAAAAGAGATGTGATTATAATTATAACACACTTATCACGACTAAGAAGTCTATCGTATACAGATGCAAGAAGAAGAGGAGCTACCACTGTTGTGTGAAATAGTAATGTTGAACATCAGGTTGATTGATATTACCATCATTGTTGTAGTAGTTGAGCATTATTGCCATATTACAGTTATTTTCATGGTTGATTGCTCTTACCATCAGTGCTTTTGTAACTGAGCATTACCAAGGAAGAGGAAGATGATATGACAGATTGCTATAGACCATAGTGACGAGACTTGGACTCGGAAAAAGTCTGCAAGCCAATTTTTGACTCGAACTTGGACTTGGCAACAAAACACAGCCAAGACTCAGCAAATTTTAAAAATAGAGAATTGTAGGGTGGGGGGACTATTAAAATGCATTCTATATTAAAGCAACTTAAAATACACTCAAAATTAATCAATTACAGCTAACACACACCTGTACACAAAGAAATATCAAATAAGTAAATAATGGGATATTGAATGTTTGAAGTTGAACATTTAAGCTTAAATCTTGAGAGCTAATAGTAAATAAGAGTTGTTTTTAGAGTCTTGGGACTCTGATGAGCATGGGTCAATGGCTAATAGGAATATTTACAAATTGCTGGAGTCAATTCAACTGATGCTTCATTTTAGAATTTTACAATATTAAGTTTTTAAGATTTGTTTTCAAGATAATTTAATTTCTTATCATAGATCAGTTTTTTCCCTTGTGCAGAAATTTCTTAGAGACAATTCTTGCATGAAGACCTCACAACCAGTAACTGTCCTATCCTTTTTAAGCTTTCTAGATTTCACAGTGCTGTTAAACTCTTACAAGTGGAAACCTAGTCAATTAGGGGACTATAAGTCAAAGTTTGAGGGACAAACAGGGAGGAAGGGTGGTAAGGACAGATCAGATTACCATACACTTCCAGTATGAATACAGTCATCAAACACCTACATCCTTGCTTAAAGACATTAATACCTCACAAGAGGAATACTGCTCCTTTGAAGCACAGAGGGATATGGGTAAAGCAGATCTTCAATCTCTCAGCATCAAAAGAAAATATAAATAAAAAGATGGGAAGAGGAAAGGACAAGAGAACTTCGCCGTCAGTCCCCTTACCCCAATAAGAGCTATGTATAAAATAGGAAGATCATGGATCCGAGTTGTACTAGGAATACTAACTGACAAAATGATAACCTACAGTTACAATTGAAGAAGGAAGACATGTACAACCAACATCAAACTCATCGGGAGGGTGGCATAACAATAGGATGGATTCAAAACACCACAAGGGGCAAGGAGATAGAAATGGTAGTTCACATCTCCGTGGACGCAATTGTAGGTTATTTTCCGAGACCCGTAACGGGGCTAAGATTGACCTGTTCACTACTTAATCAGACAGCCCTTGGTGGACTCACATGCCAAATTAGAGCCTGGCTGCTTTCACCTTGGAGGACCTTAACAGCTTCGTCAGATCCCTCATTTAGGTGCCTTTTCAAATTGTTACATGACCATTAAAATTGTAAGGTAGAGGGTGATGAGATGAGACAAGTAGCTCTTAATGCTCTCGCCGCTTTAATCAAATCATAACTCTTCTAATTGCCACCTAAACCACCCAATATCACCCTGCAGATTAATTCGTTGTGATTGTATGCAAGAACATTCAGAGGCCTTCATTGGCCATGGACGGGGAAAATCAAAGATTTATTTTCCATGTCACATACAGAAAGGACGTGGATTTCTGGTTGCCACACACAGAAAAATTACATTTCATGGCAGTTGCAATTCTATTCATCCATCTCAAAGTTGCCCTTTGTTCTTATGGTAATAGGGATAGAAAGAATTTCAGGCAATCGTACCATTTTTTCTCTGCAATGGCAAAAGATCTTTCTCAAAGGGCTATACACTGGCAAGATAATGAAATTACTTGGATAAATCTGAATATCAGCAGCAATAGAACACCATAGAACACCAATTTGTAGATAAATGATCACAATATGCAAGTAGAATAGCTTAGCCACTTCGAAGGGGCAACCTCCAAACCAAACAATAAGACTCAAGTGCTCAATATCATGATTAATTGCTCCTTACTGCCACCTATATATACCCTTCCTATGCTATGGCCAACACCAAGGCTGACCTACTAAACATATGAAAGCATAAATGAATGACATATGACCGGAAAAGAAATTATGTAAGCCATAAGTCGGCACTACATATCCAATATAACCTATAGGACTAAGGGCGTAGCATGCCCCTCCCCTTCGAAGCAGCATTGTCCCCAATGTTGGTCAGCCCTGGATGTTGATCTAAAAATACTTCATCGTCCCATGTTGCATCTTCACTATTCATATTCTTACACTTGATCAGATACTCGGTAATGACTCCGGTCCTCAGTCATTTGGTGCATGTTTGAAGAATCCCTTCAGGTTCCAATATAACCCTGCCTCCTTATCCAATCCAGAAGAACTGACTAGGTTGAAATGTGCTGCCCAATGACTTTCTTCAAGCAAGAAACATGGAAGACTGGATGTATTTTACTTCCGTGAGGGAGCTCCACTTATATGCCACACTACCAATTTTCTGTAACACTTGGTAAGGACCATAGTATTTAGGTGCAAGCTTATTATCCTTCTTCTGTTGTTTTAAGGATAACTGCTTATATGGTTGCAACCGTACAAAAACAAAGTCTCCCACTTCAAAGTGTTGCTCACTACGGTGTTGATCAGCCTGTTGCTTCATGCGGTTTTGTGCCATTGTCAAATTCTCTCTAAGGCTAGAGAGTACCTCGTGTTGGTGTTGAATGTGATCTTTGATTGCTCTCACCTTAGGTTTGACCTTCAAGCTAGAGATGAGTGATGGAGGATGGTACCCATATAGTGCCAAAAATGGAGACATTTTGGATGAAGTATGAAATGAAGTATTATACCACCATTCTGCAAGTGGCAACCATTGCACCCAACGTTCTTGTTTATCCGAAGTAAAACATCGAAGATACCCCTCCAAACATTTATTTACCACCTCAGTTTGCCCATCTGATTGGGGTGATAAGATGAACTATGGGCCAATTGGGTGCCCAAACAAGAGAACAATTCAGTCCAAAATTGCTCGTAAATATTGGATCACAATCACTTACTATAATTTTGGGCCTGCCATGGAACTTTGAACTATGTCCATAAAAGAGATGGCAACTGTACTAGTTGTGAAGGGATGAGACAGGGCACAAAAATGAGCATACTTGGTAAGTCTATCCACTACGACCATGATGACGCTTTTCCCTTCTGATTTAGGCAATCCTGTGATGAAATCCATAGATACCTCTTCCCATCTCTCGCTAGGAATAGAAAGGGGTTGTAGGAGACCTGGTGTCTTAATGGTCTCGCCCTTATTACGTTGGCACACCAAACATTCTACCACAAATTTTTTAACATCTCCTTTCAACCCATCCCAAAAGGAATCTTGTTCAACTCTATGATATGTTTTCAATAACCCTGAATGACCACCTAGTGGAGAAGAATGAAGCTCTGAAAGAACATGGTGTTTAAGTGTAGAGTTCTTGCACAAATACAATTTGTCCTTGTACCACAATGTATCACCCTTCCACATAAATTTTTCGGATATGGTTGGATCTTTCTGGAGATTTTGAATGAGAGTCTGGATCTCTACATCTTGTTGTCATTCTTCTTGTGCTTGATTTACCCACTCTTCCTTTAGTATAGAGATGACACATAACAATGCTTCGTGGACTCATCCCTCCTAGATAGTGCATCAGTGACCACATTTCCTTCCCTTTCTTATAAATAATCTCAAAGTCATAACCCAACATCTTTGTGACCCATTTTTGTTGCTCTTTTGAAGATAGTCGTTGCTCCAAGAAGTATTTCAAACTATCATGATCAGTTTTTACCTTGAAGTGTCTACCCATCAAGTATGGTCTCCATTGTTTGATTGCATGTAAGATTGCCATCATTTCCTTCTCATAGGTGGGCTTCAACAAATTCTTTCATTTTAGTTGTCGGCTCTCAAAAGCTATGGGATATCACTCGCTACCATTTCGAAATATAGCCAAACCTTCACAATTAGGGTTTTAACGCAGATTTTGGCCGAGATCAAGCTCTGATACCACTTGTAATGAAATTGCTTGGATAAATCTAAATATCAGCAGCAATAGAACACCAACGAACACCAAGATAAATGATCACAATATGCAAGTAAAATATCTTAGCCACTTCGAGGGGGCAACTTGGAGGATAGTCGAGTCGGTGACGAAGGTGTGTTGTGAGGCATAGTGTTAGGCTTATGATCCCACCGCTACATCTTCGGTTTAACACTCACTGTGTGCTTACCAAAGCCTTTTGGATCATGGGGGAGATTTTAATACTCCTTTATCCCCTGCTAATAAAAAAGGTGGGTGTATTTCTTACTCGGATGGGATGGAGGATTTGGCTAACTTCTTGAGGAGGAATGGCTTGTTTGATTTGGAGTTAGGAGGTTCCAAATTTACCTAATCAAACAGAAGAATCGGGGGAGAACTTATCCAAATCAAACTCGATCGTTTTGTGAATAACCATCAAAGTATGCTCAATTAGTTCTATTCTCTCTCTTCTCTTCCCAGGATTGGATCAAATCATAACCCCATCCTTTTGAAGTTGGGATTAGGTTTACCTAAAAAGGCTAAGCCATTCAGATTTGAGAAGATGTGGTTGAAACATGATGAGCTCTATAATAAAGTCCGGGAATGGAGGGGAGTGGCGGTTCATGGAGTGCCCATGTTTAAATTAGCTTATAAACTGAAGCATGTCAAAGCCAAGATTAAGGTCTAAAACAAGGAAACTTTTGGATGCATTTTCCTCCGAGAAAAGCAAGATTGCCGAAGATTTGCGGACTATTGAGGAACTGATGGAACTAGATGGTCTAAATCCTGTCCTCAAGGAATAGGAGCAAAATCTGTTGGTTGAGTATCATGATCTACTTGCTAAAGAAGAAATCTATTTGAGACAGAAGTCTCGGGTTACGTGGCTCAAAAAGGGAGATAGAAACACAAAAAAAATTCATCTTACCGCAACCCCTAAAGATAACCTTCTAAGGATCCATGAAATTAAAAAGTAGAATGGGGAGTTAACCTCCCTGGAAGAGGAGATCAAAGATACTATGGTTAGCTATTTTAAGGATCTGTTTTTGCAAGAACCGGAACTCCGATGAAAATATCAAGGATAAAGCCTTGGCTCTCTTCGAAAGAGTGATTTTGGACCAAGATAACAGAGATCTTTCTACTATCCTGGGGAGGAGGAAATTTGTTTGGCCATGTTTGAAATGGAAGCTGATAAAGCCCCGGGGAATTTGGATGGTTTTCTGGTCTTTTACTTTCAACATTTGGGAGATTATCAAACAGGATGTGGTGGATGTTGTTCAAGATTTCTTTCGGTCTGGACACCTTTTAGACAAATCAATAACACTTTTTTGGTTCTTATTCCTAAAATGACTGGGGCTAATGACCTTAAAGATTTTAGGCCCATCAGTTTGTGCAATACCATTTACAAACTGATTACAAAAATCCTATCTTTCAGAATCAGGAATGTGCTTTCAAAGTTCATTTCTCCCAACCAAGGAGCCTTTGTTCCAGGAAGACAGATCCTAGACAATGTCATTGTCATCCAGGAGGCCATACATTCAGTAGAAAATTCGGGAAGGTCAGCTATGTTAGTCAAATTGGATATGCACAAAGCCTATGATAGGGTCTTTTGGTCCTTTCTTAGGTCTATTTTGATTAAACTTGGGTTTAATGAGCATTTTGTTAAAATGGTGATGGTATGCATCACTTCTGCTAGCTTCTCATTTATTGTCAATGGTACCCGGAAGGTTTTTCCCAGTGGCGAGAGGCCTTAGACAAGGAGATCCCCTCTCGCCCCTTCCTTTACATTGTCATGGTCGAAACCCTCAGCAGATTATGTAATGAGGCACTTAATCAAAATCTTCTCCAAGGGCTCAAAATTTCAAATGGATTACGACTTTGTTTGTCTAAGCCAATTTGTGGATGACAATTTTCTGCTAGGAAAGGATTCAGTCCAGGAAGCAAGAAATTATAAGTGTTAAAAGACTATGAGATGGTCTCTGGTTTGTTGGTAAACTTTAACAAGAGTGTTGTTTTCTTCATCAATGTCCAAGAGAAACATCAAAACAGACTGGCAAGAATTCTAGGTCAGAAAACAAAATCTTTCCGGATACTTATTTGGGTATGCCCTTATTCATAAAAATTGGATAACTCAATTTGGAATCCTCTCATTGATCGGGTTAACAGGAAACTCTCCTCTTGGAAAGGTTCTCTCTGTCACAAGCTGGTAAAGTTCAACTTCTCCAAAATTTTATACAAGGTATTCCCATATATGTCATGTCCCTTTTTAAGCTTCCTACTAAAATTATTGTGACCCTTGAAAGAATTCAGAAGAGATTCCTTTGGTATGGTGTTGAGGATCATTTTAAATATCCTCTAGTGGCCTAGTGTAAAGTCACTAAACCTAAATCTTGTGGAGGGCTTGGGCTTAAAGATATTAAACTAATGAATGAAGCTCTGTTGGCTAAAGTTGGATGGAGGATTTCGAAGAAGAAGGTCTTTGGGTCTGTAATATCCCCTTTAGGGACAAATAGAACCTTTTTTTTGATAAGCACTCTTAACCCAAATTGACCTTAGAAGGATTAGATCCTTTTAGTTCGACCTCAAACAACCCAATGTCAACATTATTACAACCCAAAATGGAGTCGAAATAAGCCAAGGTAGTGGGTTAGATGGGAGAACCAATTGGAAACCCAATCTTTTCCAGATCTAATTTTATAACAGCAAATAATAAATAAAAATGGCACCTAGGGCAGTGAAGAACTGTTTATGGTTGAAACTTCGAAAATAAATATCCCACTCAATACTTCATATTTTGCCATGAAATAAAGTGCATAATAAACTAGAAATTAAGAGCTTTCCAATGCACTACGAATCTAAATTTTTGATCAATAAAACCTCATCCAGAAATCTAATACCAAGTCACTAGGGTTAGAGAAAATTATATAAATTATTTCCAGCTCTTTTCTAGCCTTCCAACACACTCAAAATATCAGTCCTTGCTCTGAAATAATTAATAACACACAAAGCAGATTTCAGATCTAGCTCTTATGACCTCAAAATATGATAAAACAAGCTCCAATCCAAGTCGCTATGGCTAAATAAATTGCAGCAGTAACAAAAGCACCATAAACTCTTCAATAACATGCAGATTTAGACCCCAAATAAATGCGCCAATCCTCTAAACCAAGTCGCCAATGCTTAGAATGGATAAACAATGCATAGATTCACTCAACAATGATTGCAAGAAGGCTCACACTCTCCAAAATAAGGTGGTGTTGAAGAAACACCTTTGTTATGAGATCTCATGGGCATACATCCCTCTTCAAGCATGAAGATATTTTAATAAAAACTTCAACATGCCCCCAAGGGGTTGCCATCATCCTCTTATATAGTTTTTGCATTTCAAATCTCCAAGTTTCCCTCCTCTTTTTGGCACAATTCTCTAAGTAGGAGAGTTACTTTTAAAATGGTCCTCTTTCTTGGAAAGTCACACTCCAATTAAAACATTAATTTCCTCTTTTTAATATTTAAATAAAAACATAAGAGGAGAATTAATTATTTAATTTAAAAATAAAAGGAGTAATGACATTTTCCCAATTTTTATCCTTTAATCCATGGGAAGGGTGGATTAAAGGTCTCCAATATTTTTATTTAATTAATGTCCCAAAAAGGGGACATTACATGGGTTGACATCTTAAAAAAGAAATACATGTGGAATGTAAACATAATAGATACATTTTTTTAGCTTTCGGAATTCTTTCGTCTCTTTTAAGGCCATTTTAGCCGGGGCATTAAGTGGAATGTTGGGAAAGGCTCTAGAATTAGGTTCTGGGAAGATAGTTGGTTGGAGGATAAACCTTTGATTGTTGAAGAACCATGGAAATCTTTGTTTCCTTTTTATGTGGCGGATGGTTGAAAACTAATCCAGGACTATTGGGAAGTCGATAGTGAGGGTAGAAGGTGGATTTCAATCCTTCCTCCCCTAATTTGAAGGATTTATCCAACCTTTTAATGAAATCAATCTCAAACTTCAAAATTCCCATATTCCTTGGTTCCAACAAGATGATTTGGTGGTCTAGAGAGAGGAGGACTTGGGGGTTCTCTGTCAAGTTTGCTTATATTTTAAACTTCAAACCCCTGGAGCAAAAATTTTTTGGAAAAACTTTGGATCAAGGATTTGCTTCCCAAGGTCAACATTTTTTATTGGTTAGCTGCTCAAAATAGGATCCTCACTCTTGAAAATTTGAGGAAAAGAGGTATGGTCATTCCCAACAAATGCATTCTATGTGGTCAGCATGAGGAAAATGCCAATCATTTGTTCATTCATTGTTCTTTCTCTTTGGTTGTTCTTTCTACCATGTTTGGGCTTTTCAATCTCCAGTGGATCTTGCCTGATTCCATGGATGGGCTCTATTCCCAATGGGTTTGCCCCTTCAAATTTCCTGTGTTGGTGGCTGCTTGGGATATGGCCCTCCCCATTTTCTTTGGTGCTTATGGAAGGAGAGAAATGGGAGGATTTTTAGGGACCATTATGCTTCAGCCAAGAAGGTGGGTGCTCACTTTGCTTTCTTCTCTTAAGGAAAATTTGAGACTTTTTAAGGGAAAAATCAAAGCCCCTTGCCCCAAAGATGAAGTTTCAGTCCTCAAACATTTCTCTTCCAGTCCACCAATTCTCAGTAAGCTCCCTCAATCCTTCATAAAATGGTTCAAGCCGGAGGTCAATTGGGTGAAGCTGAATTTTGATGGGGCCTCGAAAGGTAACCCAGGTTTAGCGGTGGTTGGGGAATTCTTCGGGATCATGAAGGGAATTGTATTTTTGCTTATGTTGGGCCCTTAGGTGTTCAATCTAATAATTTTGTTGAGGCCATGGCTGCCTTATGGGGTATTAATTTAGCTAAGGAGAAAGGTTTCAAGAGGGTCCAGATTGAGGACTCCCTTCTTATCATAAACACCCGAAAAGAGAAAGGAATCATAATTGGGCTCTCAGAAATATCATTCATGATATTAGGGAATTGCTTAAAGTTTTTGACAACGTTGTCCTTCTCCACACCCCTAGAGGAGGAAATAAATGTGCGGATGCCTTCACTAATATGGGAGTGAGAGTTAATGATTTCAAAGTATGGTCGGAGGGGGTTGAGCTTCCAAATAAAATTAATACACTTATAAATGATGAAAAGTATTGACTTAAGGTTTGTTTTTTTCCCTCGCTTGGTTTTGATCCTTGTCATCAATGGCAACATGAAAGGAAAGACTAATGGCACATGCGACAAATTTGCCAAGATTGCTATTAATTTCGGGATTATGGCTTGTATCGATCGTTTGGCTTTCATTTCTCATTTTCATGTTGGTTGTGATATCATGGGAGGCAGCAAACTCGAACCAAACCTTCATCCTATGGGGCTTTGAAGGATAATCCTTCGTTGTGGCGAATTTTCAAGATAGGGGGCTTTAGAAATTACATTTCTAGGCTCAATGGGTCGGATCCTTTTCTCGCCCTAGATTTTGCTCGTCTTGGGACAACAGAAAGTGGTTGTGTGGGGTATGGATATCCAGGTCTCTGAACTCTCAATTGCTTCGGCGTCGGGGATGGAGATGAACGGATTAAAGATCTTTAAAGATAGGACCCGGCGAAATCATGAAATCCAAACCTTTTTCAAAGGTAATGAAAAAGTTTATTTTTTGGTGGATGGTATTGCTTATTCTATCGCATCAGGGCATCTAGAATACGGTATGTTTGCATTTGATGAGGTATATTACCCTCAAGGAAAATATAGGAAAATTTATACTCATCATTTGTCCATGCTCAATATGATCCGCCATAATGTTGTCATGAGTGCTGCTCGTTTTATCTGTTTGTCTCTTTCGACATCTATTAAGGATTTCCAAAGAAGCAAGGTAAGGTGGAGACCCCCCTGCACCATGGTCTCATTTTACTTCTCTACCAAAATGGTAAACCAATCTTCGCCAAGGACATGGAGCCCAACTTGGAGGACTCAAACGACAATTGCACCTTGGTCGAACACATGAGTAGGTTGCGTAAGAAGAAGAGGACCAACACTCGGACGACAATTGCACCTTGGTGAATGGTATTGCTTGTTATTGCATCCCGGGCGTCTAGAATATGGTATGTTTGCATTTGATGAGGTATATTACCCTCGAGGGAAAATATAGGAAAATTTATACTCATCATTTGTCCATGCTCAATATGTTTCGCCATAATGTTGTCATGAGTCTGTCGTTTTATCTATTTATGTCTCTTTCAACATCTATTAAGGATTTCCAACAGGGTAAGGTGGAGACCCCCTGCACCATGGTCTCATTCTACTTCTCTGCCAAAATGGTAAACCAATCTTCGCCAAGGACATGGAGCCCAACTTGGAGGACTCGGACGACAATTGCACCTTGGTCGAACACATGAGTAGGTTGCGTAAGAAGAAGAGGACCAACACTCACGGGGAAGGGAAGGACTGTAGAGTGGTTGTGGTTACCTTGTCTGGCATGAAAGGGGATTCTTCCAAAGGCAAAGACAAGTTGGAATCTGATTGGGGTCCGGCTCTTGACAAAATTACTCTCCGGGTCCAGTAGGTGGAGAAAGATGTTGACTCTCTTGGCGAGGCGGGGACCGATTTGGGGGATAGTGTGAAGAATTGTATTGAGGCTTCCAAGAGAATCTGTAATTTTCAAAATACTTTTAGAGATGAGCTTATTGGGTTAAAGAATATGGTTAGGGATATGCAGGGAGGTTGGACAAGATGGAACAAGGCCGCAAGAATTAAAGTTATGTCTCGTAGAGCTCCGACGAGGAGGAGAGGACGAAGGATGGTACTCATACCTTGGCTGCCTGGGATGTCAAAGCAGAAGGTCAAGATGTTCACCATACTAGCCCCAAGCGTTTTAAGGCAAAAAAGTTTTAAGGATTTCTAAGCTTTTGGCGGACTGTTGGGGGACTTTTCGTTTTTGGGAGGGCTTCTCTCTCTTTTTTTGTCGGCTTGGGCCTGTTCGTTCTCTTCCTAGTGGAAAGCTCTTTTTGTATCTTGTAATGGGTTGTGGTTTGGGTTAAGCTTGTTTAACCTTTTTTTGGGCCATGTTTCTGTTTTGTTCTTTTTGTTCTCGTTCACGATGCATCTATTGTAAGGCCCCTTGGAGCCATAATCCATGTTCTTACCTTATCTAATAAAAAAAACTTCGAGGGGCAACCTCCAAACCAAACAATAAGACTTGAGTGCTCAATATCATGATTAACTACTCCTTACTACCACCTATATATACCCTTCCTATGCTATGGCCAATACCAAGGCTGACCTACTCAACATATGAAAGTATAAATGAATGACATATGGCCGGAAAAGAGATTATGTAAGCCATAAGTCAGCACTACATATCCAATATAACCTATAGGACTGAGGGCATAGCACAAGACCTGTTATTCTTCCAGTTCCTAGTGCTAAGTTTGATGCAATGGACTTAGAGGAGCTGGGGACTATCATGAATGTTGCAGATACATGGAGTATAAAATTCGCAATGTTGTTAGGCTTATTAAACAACATATAATGTTGAAATTGAGGCAGCAGGCAAGGAGTTGGAAAAGAGGTGGTAGGCAGTGTGGAAGACATGCTAAGAAAATGTTGTGGAGAAGATTAATGGCAACACAACAGATCAGGTAGAAAATCACATTTATGCCAGCCTTACAGGATCAGATAGGAAAGAGAATTGATGATGGCTTGGAGGAAGGGAGCATCATCTAGGCTCGGCTGTGGCAGAACAGGCAGAAGCTCAAATGTAGCAAGAGAAGTTGATTCAGGAGAATATCAGGCTGGTGTTGGACTACATTAGGTGTAATCAGGGACAACTTCAATAAGATAAATGTGTTCATCTCGGTTGGTCCTGCGGATTTTCTACCGTGCTTTAGTCATGAGCTTTATCTTTCAAAGTTCGTTTTAGCCTTAGGCAGACTCTATTTTTTAGAGTACAGTAACAGACCTATGGGTTTTGGAGGGCAATTTATATAAGCCCATCAATGTTATTCGATGAACTTAGGGTGCCCATTTTAGCCTTGTCTAGCACTATATGACTTTTTGGTCAGCAAGTTGATTGTCCAGTTTTTTTAGATATTATATAAACATTTACCCAATCAAAAAACAGTTTTAGAGACAAGTACCTATAAATCTGACCCAAGGCTATATATCCTAAAACAATGAAGACCAATTCTAAGCGTCTAATAAAGGATACAACAATGGACTTTAAGCACCAATCTAGATGTTGAGGAAATATCAACATTGTAGTTGAATTCATAAGAGAATCTATGAAGGTCAAGATTGTCATGATGAAAATCGAAGCAAATATGAGGGCATCAAATATGATCTACGATAGAATCGAAGGCTTACTACAGAATCCTCTAAAGCAAACATCTAGACCAGTGTCAAATAAGTGGTGCATGTGAATGCACCTAACAACACTATCCAAAATGCATTGAAGGTATTAAAACAGTTTCCAACCTAATAGTAGATGGTATCAAACACAAAAAACAAAATGCAATTGAGTCATGGGAATTTGGCTGGTGAAATGTGAAAATTAGGGTTTACACTAATATAGATTAATTACAATGTGTAAATAGCAATTACAACCAGAAATACAACAATAATAGTAAATGACAAATCCTAATAACATGTATTACAATTATATGATCTCATACAAGCTCTTGAAATCTAAATAAAGAGAGAGTGCTGCAATTAGAAGAGAATGCATCAATTTACTAGTTGAGACGAAGTATCGGTTATCGAAGTTATGCAAACAAACTATGAAGAGTGTCGAATCTGAAATTGAAGAGAGGACAAAGTTGCCTTTCTACGGCAAAGTCGCCCAAACAAATTTTGTCTTTGTGCGGGGTTTTGTTCGATCTTGATTTTGGCACTATGATCTTCTCGTGTCTTTAGCTTTGTCTCTGTGTTTGCAATTTTGCGATCCCGATTGTGCAACTAATTAGGGTTTCTCCTTCTTCCAAACCCCACTCTTCTTTGAAGACCTAAAAAGGGGCTAGTCTGATTTGAGTTGAGTTACCCCCCAACGCCGCATAATAATACTCCAAAGAGGCATCAAACCTTTGTAGTTCCCCTCACTGGTGAATGTGTGCAAATATTCAATAGCAATGTGTTTGGCAATGAAGACCCCAATAGGACCTTTGACACTGGTAGTGATCTTTCATGTGGAATATAGCTTGTAGAAATGACCTAGGGCATCCGTATAAGATATATGCAAACTTAGGGTTGGTTGATGTGCTTGAGAAAGTGATTTAGCAATTTGGTGCTTTGTTGTGATCTCATAGGCAGTCCCGAAGATGTGAGGTTAGAGGACCTTTGAATGGGTGGAGTGATTGTGCTTTTATAGATGACTGTTACAAAAAAATTTCCCTCTCAATTAACACTAGGCCGACTAGGCTAATTTGTGAATTTGAAAAAGTGATTGTTAAGACAATGGAGAACAAAATTGTCGGTCTTAAGACAAGTCCGTTTAAATGGATTTGTCCATCATCAGCTGAAAAAGATGGCTAGATGTCCAAAGATGTCTTCTATATTCAAAAAGTAGATTTTTTACTGGTCAATGATGAGTAACAAGTGTGACATAGTGACCAAAAAATGTTAAATTAAGTGAGATACATGCAAAAATTAGCCAACAAAGTGTACAATGATTGATGGACTGAGATAAATGCCAGAGATAATTGTCAACTGTGATTGGTCTATATTTAGGGTACTACAGCTGATAAAGCTCTCAAAATTAACTTTGATAAAGAATAGATGAGAGATGACAAAGCCAACAAATCATGTTGAAGTTAACATTTAAGCTCTAAAATACAAGCAGGGAATGCAATACCCTAATTTAAAAAAGGCTGTGCCAAAGGAGAAACCCCTACGCAAATACCCAAAAAACTAAAGGTCACAAAAGTATGACGGGGACAGAAGTTGAAGGCTGGGTTCTGCATAAAGTTCAAGGCCTTTGACAAGGAAAAGAAAGAGGAAGATTGCAAGGGATACAACCAATGCCTTAGCAAATAATACCCTCCTGAGCATCATTAAGAGCAAAGTCATCATATGCTACAAATATTTGCACATGTATTTCCAAAGGACTTGCCTTGGTTTCCCAATTCCAACAAGGAGAGTAGAAACAACATGCATCTTATTCTATGCTGAAAGTGTGTATTGCACATTGTTCGACAAGACAGTCGAATGGAAATCAAATATGCTAAAGAAAGAAAAGAAGAAGCTTACAAGGGCGACGGCGGCAACAAGAGCATAAGCGGCAGAGAGTGCGAAGAAAATGCCATCCTGCCATTTGGTGGAGTCGTTAACTTCCTTCCACCACTCCCACTGCCATTGCAATTTGGATGGTAACATTCGTGTCAACTGCGCCCATGTAACACTAATCCTCCTCGCCATACTAACCACAGAACACGCACTCACTCACTCAAATTGAATTGAATCGCACCAGAGGACGACCGGGCGGTAATAATAAACAGGTAGACATAACTACAACTTCCACCTAAATTTCCAATACCCGCGCGCCTCTCTCAATATGTTAAAAAGAAAAAAAAAAATATTAATTAATATTATAAGAGTTTTTGTGACTCGGGGAGATAATTTTAATTACGTCCATGAGACCAAACGGTCTATGGGCCAACCACTCAAAATTTTACAAGTTGAATTGTATCTTTTAAAAGGTTGTTCCTCTTCTTGTTGATTTGAGTTAACATCTCCCCTAATTTTTTAATATTATTTTCCTCAAATAGCTCTACCATGGAACCGACTCTTAAAGTTTCCTCATATTTGGCTTGGATATCCGTGTACATTAGACATTCAAGAATGAAATATTCCTTTGTTTCAATTACCCTTGTATTGCATATCACACAAGTCCTCTCTTCTCATTGTTCCTTAGGCAATGTCCACCTCCTCGTCTCACATCTAAGCTGTGAGAGCTAGTCCTTATTTGAGCAATAAGGATCTTTTCCCTCCATTTTATTTCAACCCCTATATATGCTTTTTCACAATGTTCATAAGTCGGATTGAACTCTGTAATATAGTGTTGACGTTTCCTACTAGTTTTCTTTCTCCACATCGTTGTTCTAAACTTTTCATTCACATACCTTTTTATGTCTTTGGTAGGTTTGGGCATTCGTTTAGACTGATATCCCATCTACTCATCCATTTATAATTTTGCTTCATCCACGTATTATTTAAATCTGTCACGCAACTCTTCATCTCTTGTAACCCTAGGCCACTTGTCGGTTTTCATGTTTTCGATTTTTTTCAAATAACCTATGAACCTGGTCATAATGATTACCTCTAGAGGGAAAATACATGTTTCGACCAAGATGATTTCATAAGGAATTGTAGCCTTGATTCTAAAATTGTTTTTTATGAGGAGTTTTTTTATCCTTTTATTTCTCTCCATTTTGAACTTATCAATCCACTAGCCCATACCTCGCAACCATACAACACTACCAGTGTGACCAGTAACTCAAATAGGACCATGGTGATCTTTCGATCACGTGACTCAAAGCATTCTACACCTATTTTGGAGCACATAAAGATCTCTTCGCCCTCACTGTATTCTCTCCATCCCTACAAGTATCCCAACTGAGTTTTTTGTGAAAATCGAGGCCAAGGTACTTATATTTTAAAAGCGCTTCAAGAGACTCTCCCACTGAACCAAAAGTCGAGATGTTATTGTAGACACCTATTTCTTAGTTACACCCTCTACATCCTCATTCGAAAACCCTAAAACCTGTCTTATTATCCTAAACCATGACTTCACCCCTATAAAATCACATTCTACCTACCTGTAAATCTTATTTACTCACCCTAAACCTCCTTAACCACTTAAAACCTACCCTAACCCAATTTTAACCCTAACATCCTAACCTCCTAACTCCCCAAAACCTCCCCAACCATCTTCATCGACCCCATACCCAATTTAACCCTTCTGAAAGTGGTTGAAACCACTTTCAAGCAGTTCTCCCCACATTTTCGGACGCAACGACCTTAACAAAATCGTCGGCAATTATAAAAACAACATCAAACCTCCTAGTGAGGGATCCTCAAACGTTGACAACAAATCTCTGTTCTTTCAAGACTGAGATGATATCATTTTAGACATATTGGTATCTCCAACACCCTTGTTATGTGCTCGAAGCTCTACAAATTTTGTAAGAATCCCACAACATCATTTTATAAAATTTATCAATAAAGGTGAGTTTTTTTATGTTGTTTTTACCTTCATTCTATCAATACATCATATTAGATACCACGTAAAGTTATAAATCATTCAGTTTTGATCAAAATTGCTTTTTCTCATAGTAATTGTCAACGATTTTACCTAAATCGCAAAATGCGACCATACAAAATCACTAGCAATCCTTGTCTTATTATCATTTTAATCATATTTATCGTATCTAAAATCATTTTATCATTATGTTTTTGTCTAATATGTTTATTTTCAAGATGTGTCTCTTTGTAGATGACAGTGACAGGTGAGTCAGATCCCACTACCAGTATTTATGATTTTATGATCGTTCAAAGAACCTCTCGTATGGGAACAGTTTGACATCACACACAAACTTGGTATTTGTGCCATTGCCTTAACACCTGAATTTAAAGACATCGAAGACAAACTCAAAATCATACATGAAGAATAAGATGTTGCGGAACAAGTTTGGCTCAATTACTTCTTGAACTTCAGGAGCTCGTTGTGGCCCTCGCCTGGGCCACCTACCATGTGGAATAGGATCTTTTATCCCTCGGATTTCTAAATCATCCTTGTATTATCAATTACTTTCGTATCATATCACTTGATTGTAAAAACAAGTTGAAACCCTTTGAGGAATCCCATTGGTTCTTAGGATCGGCCTTTGCCAAACAACTCATCAAATCTTTATCTAACATCTACCTTGTTAAGCTACCTTTGCATGCAAGTTCTCTCATTATTTAGAAGGAGGTGATTTAATTTGATTTGAATTAAATATTATTTTAGAGAAACTACGTAACAAATGATATTTTGGTAATTATGTATAGTATGCATAAGCAATAAGCATTCAATAATGTATAACCCTAGGCAAATGGGAGAGGGATGATGACTTAGATGATTTCATGCAACCTAGGAATGACCGGGACTATCGAGTGTTGGATCTAGTTGTAAACAGTGTCACAAAGGCTAAATGAGGGTTTAAGATCTCAAGACTATGTTGGACATAAGCACCCACAGGAGGACAGGAGCGCCCCAGGAACTAGTGACTATTTTGTTCACATGTGTCTACTCAAATTGCTTAGAATCTGGGCTTTTTTGGGTCGGAAGGTCTTCATTGTTAGTCACTCTTAGTCGCTCTGGTTTCACTGTTAGGTCACCGATCACACCTATAACCTACAAAACAAAATTCTAATTGCACATGCCCCACAAACCACATCAAATCTAATAAATAATATGCATAATGGGGATTCGAGAATAACCTTCGTACTCACCGAAAGAGTGAACTTACGACAAGCGACCGCATCTTACATCTCGGACTCCATGTAGATCTATGTGTGTTTGTATTTGTGTCTTAGGTTGCCCTTGTGCGAGTTACATGATGATAGCGGGCTAGATCTAGATTATCCCGAATATGCAAAATGTGTGTGATGGAATAGAATGAACTCCTCTTCTATGCAGTGTATGCAGTCCAATGCAACATTTTCCCCTTGTATGAATGTGTTAGATATGTACTTTGTAGTGCTCTTGTGCCTTTGTGTAAGCTTAGGTGGTAATAGATAATGCTTATAATGCTTGGACCCTTATTTAAAAGAAGTAACTAAGTATATATATGATTCCCTTGTTTGAATTTCATAATTGACAACTAAAAGATCGGCCCAAAGTATTAAAAAAGATGACAAGAGGTGAAAATGACCCAAAAGAGTAAGAAGAAGAAAGAAAGGGACATGAGCGCCCACGAGGGATAGGAGCACACAGGCGTTTTTGTCATAACCGAAAGTGCTTAGTGTCCGAGGTCATAAAAAGATAAATCGGTCAAGTGTTAACAAAGGTGGAAGATGTGTTAAGCGAAAAGGATGCTCAATCAAGCTCAAAGATAGTAAAGTGTGAGAGATAAAGTAACCAAAAGGCCAAAAGGAGTTGTCAACCACTATTTTTCTTGCTTATGAATTATATGTGTGTGTGTGTGTGTGTGTGTGTGTGTGTGCTTTAGGACTGGAAATGTACCCAAGTACATAGATTTTACGTCTATAGGAGGAGTCTTTCATGCGTTTTGCATCCACCCATCTTGACATTGCATTGTCAACATAAGTATCGTTAAACCCTATCGTCTTCTAAGTTTTGGTGTTTATCATATAATTGACAAACTAAAATTCACCTAAAAAATTATGCCATGCTCGGTGGGACCATAAGTCCCTTTTTCATTAGATTTCATATCTTTTTATTTCTTGTCAAATCATCTAACTTTGTAGCTTGGAGTGTTTTATTATCGTTCCTTCAAGAAAACACATAAAATAAGAAAAGCGAAAAAGGAACAATGAACACAGTACGTTTCTTTTCTTTCATTTTATTTCAAGCATTGCATTGTTTGTTTGATCTATCTTCATAAAAATCAAAATTTCCTTTTGGGTCTTAAAACAAACCTTCATCTTACTTGCTCACATAGTTTAATTAGGGGTTAAACGATTACATTTACAATCTTCCCTCACACATAACCAAACCACATCTAAAATGAAACTCGCATCTAAACAATTCCTTCTAGGTCTACCTACTTGGATTTCATCACCAAGAGGGAATATGACTCAGTGCTTTGGCCGAGTATAAACAATATGGTGGGCAGTATATAGGCTAAGCACCTGACACCCTTATCATTACGGGAGCATGAAGTGAGGGGTAGGCCCCAATATCACGCTTTGTACCAACACCAACACAAATCTAGACCTCTCGTACCTTCAGGTATATTGACTTCAAATTTAAACATATATGAAACCATCCTTAGCTAGCCTTTTCCGTAGTACCCTCATTAACCATCTTTTCTTCTTCACATCCTTTCAACTAATCAAGATAATCTAAATTTTCTTTTTACGTGTGTTGTTTTCTTTTGTTTTAAATAACCATCATTCATTTTTCTTTATTGATTGTTTGATTAGTTAATGGTTCTAATTAGACTATAATATTGCCTTCAAAACATCTCAAATATGGTAGATTCACTTTAAAAATCCTTAGAATCAACCCAGTCTCATATGTAAAACATCCCAAACACGTATGATCCGTTCAACAATCCTTAGTAAAAATCTAGCACCCCCACATTCCCATGGCACTCAATCGAAATATCGGAGGCTCCTGCCTCAACTCTCCTTAGTTAATCCGAGTGGTGACCCGGTCTTTACAAAACTCTTAGACACCAATCCCATTTCCCTTAGTGGTTACCTTGTTGTTAAAGGTATTCGTATCATTTACACCACTCTTTATCCAACACATTTCCCATTTACTCAAGTTGACACTTGCGATTATTCTAAACTTTACGACCTTGAATATCAACTAGTTATAGAACAAATCAATTCCCATCCCACCTCTGGTGATACGAGAACATCATTCCCTACTTCATCAATTCCCATCACTAATTTTGACCTTAACACCGTTTCATCACAAAACATAACTAGTCAACAAGAGCACGAACCATTAGTTTCTTCATATAGTCCTGATTACACAATTCCATACCACTATCTCACCATCTACATATATTCATACAAGCTCTCCAACTCTCCCTCCTCGACCATCTTAGCTAATATCCATCTTACCACTAGTCCATTGATCATGTCACTGACCAGTTTGGTCCCAATAACCCACGTCGCCATCCAAAACTTAGTCCTATTTATGCCTACATCATAACCACTCATCAATACGAGTGTTATTGCTACCACTCACCCATTCTCACAACATGAATCCACTACTTGCCATCCCTGATATAGTTATACATCCTCTTAATACATACCATAACCAACACAACCTCTCATCAACACATCTATCCCTATACCTTATCAATATATTCAATCCTCTTCACAACCATCAATCTCCCAACAACCTCATAACATCTCATGGGGTCTTCCTCCTTTCCATAATCATACCCTACCATATCATGTATATCAATAATCAAACCCCCATATCCATAATCAATCCAACCCATCCTCTTCAAATATCAAAAACCCTCTCCAAAATGATCCCATGCATGCATTAATAAGTAGAATCGCAAGTCTTGAGGCTATGTTGGTAAAATAATTTGTTGTGTCACAAATTATTGAGTTTTCACCAATAATGCAAGGTTAAGCCCCTCCTTTTGTATATGGGTAGGCTCCGTTATTAAACGTAAGCTAACCTAAATCTATGGGTGGCCATTAGGCCCGAGGATCACACAAGAATATTCAACTAAACTGTGACAAATGTTTATACAAGGTACAAGGGAGGAATTTGCATTGAATAGAGGAAAAGGGGATTTGGGGAAATAAGGAGAGAGAGGGTTACTATTGTGAGTAGGCACTAGTAGGATTCACATACAATAACCAAAGTAAGTCCACATCTAATTAGAAGAGCACAACAATGAAAACCATGATAAGACATAACAAATCATGACACGTACTGTTGAGTCATTTATCAAAGGCACAGAAACATTTCTTGCTTTTACAAGATTATCATATATGCAAAGTTGGAAAGAGAGAGAAGAGGAACACAAGACTAGAAATATAAGAATTATAATTTTTATTACTTGATGTAGAAGTGGTAATCTCAAAAACTTACATTCAATCAAAAAATTCCAACCCTTTGAAATGGAGAAACTATTCCAATTTATAGAATTACATGTTGTCCTTTCATATACCCCCACATGACCTTTCACCTATCCTTATCACTTATGACCTTTCATATTCCTAGGAAGTGAGTCTTTTTCTTATTATTGGAAAAATGACTCTTATAATTTTTAGCTAAGGGTCACTTAAGTGAATAGGATGAAATAACAAAAAGTACATTCTTAATTGAAAATTAGAATATGGAGAGAGAGAGAGGGGGAGATAAAGAAAAGGGTTTGATTGATCTGATGATGATAATATTTACTTACGAGAGAATTTGTTGATCATGATCCTTGAGGGAGAGTTCAGAATGAACTCTTGTCCTTTGAATTCTTTTTGAAACAAGTTCGTAGTAGGCACCACCTTATCTTCTTATAAAATGCAAATGTATCTCAACACTTTGATCCATGTCTTTGAAACATCATTGATATCCTTGCACTAATTAGAACATTCTCTATGATCTCTTACAATGTCGAAATAGATCCTCTTATTTTGGTAAGGGAATTTAAGGTATCTTCATTGAAGGAAAGAGGATCATCTGCCTCTTTCTTGATCATCTTCTAGAAGGAATTAATGAGCTCTTCTGATAATGAATTGTCAATGAGTGAAGGGAACCCAAGTCTCTAAACATAGTTGTGGACCTCATTCAAAATATCAAAATCATTTTGTCCACTATATTCAATTTCAGAGATGACATCTTCTATCATTCTATATCTAGCATCCATGATGCAAAGACAGACTAGAGACAAATTCTCAGCACTGTGAACATAATTTTACTCGCGAGGATGTAGGAGTTGAAGGAGCTCATCTTGGAAATAACCGGGAACACCTCGTCTAAGTGGCTATTATCTTTTCAATCTCCTCCCTTGCTTTCTTAACTTCCGACAAAGTGGCAAGAATATACTTGAGTAGAGAGAGAACCTATGAGGACAATGCATTTCCTTTCTTGATGATCTTATCAATCCATCTCTCGTTAGCCTTCCTTTACACCATATAGCTTTGTGCTTTCTTGATCACCTTAGGGTCAAAGATACTAATTAGAGGAATTTCTTCCACAAGAAGAGGAGGTGTTGAATTGGGTTCCAAGAAAGGTTGAATGTAAATACCGAGATTTTTACACGCTCTTCTAATTTCTCAATTGCTCATTTATATTACTCATTTTGAGCAAGAAGGCAGGTATAGGATTCCTTGAAAAATGAGAATCACCCTCATGTGAAGCTTGACCTAATGAGATGCGGGTCAACTCATAGTTTGATGGAGTCATCTCCTCAATGGGATTTACATTCTTAGGCTATGTAATCTCTACATACTAGTCACCGAAGTTCCACCGAAGAAACGGGAAGCCACTTGCACCTTTTTCCTCCACTTGGATTTTAAGATTTTTTTGATAGCTCCAAGGTCGGGCATAACATATTTTTGTGTTGTTCTTCATTCACTTTCAAGTAATTTTTATTCCATGGGAATGGCTCCTCGGGAGTTGACATGATGTTAGACACGAGAGCACTTCCGAGAGCTCGATGTAGGATCACATTTTTTTCATTTTGGGAAATCTCCGTCATTAGGGAAGACATGATTGTATGCTCTTAAAGAGAAGGAGGTTGTGATGGATCACTCTTGCTTGGCTCAAGAGGCTATGTGGGATCTACAATGAGCCTTACCTTATTATGAATCTTTTTAGAATATGGAACGAATGTGCATCCTATTTTCGATATCTTCCTCATCGAAGGTTTATGATTAATGGCTCTTGGTTGCACTTGCAATGTTTTCGTCTCTCGAGGATTGACCACATTACCATGAGTTTTATTAAGAGTTTAATAAAATTTTAAGTAATTATCATCAAATGAATCCTCGATGGTTTCTCGTTCTTATATACAAGGTGCCCCACATGAAGATTACCCAATTTGCCCTTCATTGCTCCAAAGTACTTGAATGAAATCAGAATTTTGATGCTGGCATACCTTCATACTTAGATTCTTTTGATGAGAAAGGATGATCCTTTGATTCTTCACATATGATGGCTTGAATACTTTGATGACTTGACTAGCTCACTTCAACCCGCTTTTGAAAGCGAGGAAAATGGATTCAACACATCATGCTTCCCAACTTTCCCGATGAGTTTCTCATTTCACTTATGACCATGATGACATCCTTTGATTAATTTTGGATTCCAATAGGGCTCTTGACACTTTTCAATTTCATTTCGACTTCACAATGTCGCCGAATTTCCCCTATTACGCCTCAATATGCTTTGTCACGTTCCTCGACATAAATGTGCTCAAAATGATGTTTTAGGATCCTCATGCAGAGAGTAATTATTATTTCTTGAGCTGCGAGATAACTTTATAACCATGTGGGGATGGAAAAAAGTAGTGAGATGAGTGAAAACGGGGCCAAAAACAACTTTTTGCACTGAAAACTGAAACTTTCTATTTTGCACAAGAGGGACCAAGAGCGTTATTTTGGAAAAAAATGATTTTTGTAAAAAAATTGTTTTTTGAATATCCGAGCACACTTACACTACCTCAACTAATGTTTATTTACAATTTTAAGGAATTTTCTATTTTTAGTAGGTTGTTTTTTCATAAACTACTATTTTGGTAAAATTGTTTGTTTTACCTTGTTTATTGTTTTTGCACCGTTTTCTAGATGTCCTGAGTGATGAGAGCTTGTTATTTTGAGGTACTTAATATTTTTAGTAATTAATTATACTGAGCATGTTTTATTTTTATAAATAGGTCATATTGGTGTCATTTTGCAATGAAAACACCATTGTTGGATTCAACTTTGCATTGTGATCTCGTGCTCTAATTTTTGTTGTCTTTCTTCTCTGGAACTCTTGCAAATAAAAAGGCAACTTTAAAAGGTAGGGTTTCATATTTTCAGATGTGGATAACTATGGAATCACTTGGTATGAATCTTCACTCATTTCAAAGGTGCCCGAGATTAGAGAAATTTGCTAAAATCTTAGTGCAATCGGGTTTATGGATGAAGAGTTATGAGAAAAGCTCTATTTTGAATTCATGGTTGCCTTGGAATATGTTAGGAATCATATTTGTCATATTACGATGTTTTTGAATTTATTTTAGTTGTAGCGATGGAGAATGAGTGAACACTACAAAGTAGTTAAGTTAAAAGTGAGTTTACTATGTTTTCATGTCTTCCCAATTAATCTGCAATTTTGACATTGTGTGGAGGGAATAGATTTCGAGGTTAAAATATGAGTTTTCTCAAGGGAACTATTTTATGTCCCTTTTTCCCCTTGGAAAAGGGGACAAGAGTAAAAATGAAACTTATGAGAGATGGTGACACTTGGCAAAGATCTCGATAAAGTGTGTGCAGTGATGGTTTAGTTGGTTAAGCTCCTGTAATGAAAAATGATCGTATGGAGAACCTGGAAAGGGATTGCATGGGGTGTCATTTTTATCCCTATGTCCCTTTGGAAAAATGGAAAAGAGGGAAAAATATGGGTTATTTGAGCAATATGGTGACAAGTGTCATATTTTAGTGTAGTGTGCATGAGATGTAGTTAGTTGATAAGCCCCTGCGGAGTTGGAGAGGGTCGTCAGATGAGGGAGCGAGATAAGGTAATTACAAGGGGAAACATTTTTTTCCCCTTTGTTTTATTAGGTAATAAAAATATGGACAAAAATTCCCTTTTAGTGAAATCATGACATGTGGCGAGTTGGAAATCTAGCTCAATATGGGAAACACACTCTACACTAGAGACAACTTGAAAACTCCATCCCTAGAGCTTGTCGAGGTATTTTGAGATGAAATTTTATATTATTTTGAATCCAAGAGACTTTATAAGAACAATGGAATATGTTTCAGAACCCAATTCTCGACTAAAAATCCAAATAATGTCTCGTTTTTCTTTAGGACAATAGGGTGTGCTTGCAAAGATTGAACTGCCTCAAGAAGCACTTAGGTCTTGAAACAAATGTGATGATTCCACCATGTAGATAATTATTTAAGATTCACAATTACCATTTTATTTCCTTCTAACTCTTGTAATCATCATCTGGAAAAGTTTAGATTTATGTTTTGGCCATTCATTCCTTACACCTAAAAAAACCCGTTTTGCATGATTGTCCCTAAACCACAACACCTTTCATAAATATTCCTAAACCATTTCATAAAAATTCTAGGATCTTCAATACTAACTTCATTTTATTATGATATTTTAAAACCCTCTTGGAGGATGCACATGTGCCTTGAAAATGTCCAATTAGCCTTTTAGGCTTACTAGAGAATTAGGCTTCAGTTAGACTTTGTTGATTGGAAGAGTTTACCTTATCACATCAAATTGAACACATGTACATGCTTATTAAATATATCATGAGGACCTAAAAACTTGGGATGATCATGACACGAAAAACAAATTGGCCAGAGAGTTGTTTAGGGAGGTTTTGGAGCAAGTTTTCACATTTGGCTTAGTTGTCATAACTCAAGTTTTGAATGTTAGGGCTTACAAAAATGGATGATAACAACTGGATCTTACTCGAGGACATTAGAATGTAAGGGGAAATAGAGAACCTCATAACTCTCGTGGGTGAGCAGACTAGTGATTTATCAAATTGAGTTGCAGAGTCAATTCTTCACCACTACCACAAGCAACAAACACACAAATGGAAAAATCCGAACACACACACAATGTAAAGGGGAAACATGCGAAGTAAGAAAAAAGCACACAAATAAAATGGAAAATACGTTATAGGGGTGATAAATTTATTTAGACGGGGAAATAATGTACACACACTCGACAATGGGTTGGGAGAAGTACATACCATCATGAAAAAGTGGGTTGAATTCATACATCTGAAGCTCAAAGATAATCATCCGATCATGCCATGCTCTCATGATGGATTTGCATGGTTTGAGAAGAAGGAGAGAAACCAAGATTCCATCTTCATACTTATATTGTATAGAGAGCACATTTACCTCCGATGACCATTTCATAACATGTTGGAAAGTCTCACCTATTAGAGCCTCCATTTGATGTTTTGTAACTATGAGAAGTCATTCCTCCGTGTTCTCAAAAGTAGAATCTTTGATTTTTCCATGAAAGCATTCACCATCCTTGAATGAATGTTATAACATGAAATCATCCCTAGAGTCGTGGGAATCTAGAAGTGGTGAGAGCGGTTTGATTTTTTCCCATTCACAAGCCTCTTCCACTTCTCACTTTGTTTTTCGAACAATTGCTTTTTATACAAACCACTCAAAAATGTCCTTGGCATCATTTTATATAGTGAAGATGTTGTCTTCGTGACTGAAAATATCCATAGGAGATTCAAGAATCTCCTTTCCTTTCCATTCATAGTATTCTTCACAAAATGGGGAAGGCGAAGACTCGCTTTCACATCTATACTCATATGTCGAGGATTCGAGAAGAACATTAAGCGCATCCATTTGTTCCATATCATCGTTGAGCACTTGTGCGAGAAAAAGAAGGATCGTGATTAAAATCATACTTGTCTTACATCGTCATGACATATGTTAGGATCTCAAGACTGAGTTAAGGATCTTCAATTTCTTCCACAATCTTCAAGATGTCTTGCATATACTCCTCCTTCAAAGCTGCCATATACTCATTTTCACCTTTACTTGAAAAATATTTGTATTGGGCCTTCGTTGGCTAGATTTTCTGCATAGCACAAAACCTAGGCAGTCATGAGATAAATCTCCCTCATTTAACCGGTGAGGCTCCTGTGTCAGATTTGTCAATTTAAGTATGATAATATCTAAATGGGGTTTTACTTTAACTACTCAGTTCATGAACCATAACTGAACAGTTCTGCAGCTAAGTAAGTAGTGTTTAAGAAAGGAAAAGTTATAGAAGAAGGTAATTACGTAAACACATAGAAGAAATGGGGAAGATGTGCATCCCAATCAGTAGATGACAGAGCTAATTGCATGCACATAGAAGAATCCAATAGATATAAACACATAATTCTAAAACAAAGGCAACTCTAGATCTAGATCTAAAATAACACAAAGTTTATTAAGAGATCTAAGATTAAAAGCAAGAAACACAGTACACTCGTGACACAAAGTTCTTCGGAAACTTGCTCCTTTGTATTCCTTTGCTCCAAGTGGCTCTCAGGGGTTCAACACAAAGTCTAGAACACAAGATTGTTGCTTACAAATTTTGATCATTAACCGAAGGTTCTTCCTCTACTTATAGAATGTAGAGGGGCAATTACAAGTTGGAAGCTTTTAGTTGAACTAACACATGTGGAAGTCGGAAAAGAAACAACTGAAAATCTCCATCCTAGAATTCCTCTTTGCATGACATGTATGATTTGCAACTGAAAATAGAACCTTCTATTTTGCACGTCTACCACCTATCTCCAAGTAGTTGACTTCTTGAGTAATTACTTTTAAACCAATCACTTAAGTTGTATAATTTAATTGATCGCTCAATTACTTTGTCGGAGGAAAGAAGAAGGAAGAGGAAAGTTGCAGTCTTGTCCTTTTTCATGTCTACATGCAGCTGATTCTTTTGCCTTTGATTCTCACTAAACCGACTGGACTGGGAGCATTTGGATCTAGAAGTAAGTGGATCTCGGAAACATGCTAGATGTGGCTGGATCTGGAAGCGTCTGGAAGCAAGTGACCATGATTTGCTTGCGAGTATTGCCTTTGACATGTCTTCGTTCTTATCCTTGAAGCTTTTGCAGTTCTTCTCCAGTACATGCATCAATGCAATGTTTGTCATAGATAACTCATCATCCTTATTTTTAATTGCATATGAGCAATTAAAAATTCTAGAAAGCACTCCGGATGAATGAAAATTCAATGAAGGCTTCAACTGGAAGATGGGAGCATTTGCACAAGATCTTGGAAGGAATTTTCCATGCACTAACTTCTTCACGGGCTGCATTCGAAACAAGAGGATGAAGCCTTTGTGTTAAGCTTTTGCAACTATGAGATCTGGATCTGGATCTGCATATGGATTTGCATCTGCATCTGGATATGGATCTGCACCTACATAACAAACTCTGGCAACTGGGTTGTGGATGGAAAAGCTGCAGCTCGAATAATTCCACTGCTTTTAATCTACACGCATGAGTGAAGTCTTTCCTGCTCTGGATCTGTCTATCAATTCAGCAAGAGGTTCCGAGCCTAGATTCGTGTCTCCAATATCCGTAAATTTAGAAATGATGCATGACTATGTTGTGCTTTCTTTTTCATCTTTCTTCGCCATAGCTTTGTCTATCTTTGTCTGAACAATTCTTTTTCTTCTTATTTGATTGGAATTCTTCAAAACTGGTGCAGATCTAGATAATCCTTCAGATTCGAGAGGAAATATTCAATGTATTGGACATTGATATAAGTTCCTTTTCTTTATAAAAGCACCTGTATGTAACTCCTGCAATTAATTCAGACAAAGATGGCCACTGGAACATGAACAGTGAATTTTAATAATAAAAATCTGCACTATTCAAGCCTGCTGCCCCAAAAATTGATGTTTTATTTGCCTGCAAAGTGAGCATGAATTTTTCCAACTTCACCTGAGCACCTGTATCACTTCTACAAACAATTATGCAGACACAAATCAACCTTCTTCAAAGCATGCGCCAAAACTAGAAGCTTTTAGCCTTGATTTCACCTTTGTCTGAGCAAAATCCTTCTCCAAATGGGGCACACTTTTCCTCCGGGCTGCACTTCTTCACCTGTGAATTAATTAATTCACCCTTATGGCAGCCCATGCTTATATAACCCTCATAATTCTATAATTAATAATTGCCCTTCCTATTCCTGGCAATTAATTAATTAAAAATCATGCTTCTCTCTTTAAAAATAGCATGTTTAAGGACAGCCATCCATTAAATTAAATTTAATCAATTTAATCATCCACTCTTCACTTCACTTAAGCTTCACAGTGTGCTTTGACCATAGCCACTGAAAATAGAATTTAATTTAATCAATTAATACTTTAAAAAGTATTATTTCCTTCTCAAAAGGGGTTGCATTAAATAAATTAAATTTATTTAATTTTGGAATTCTATTTTTAAATTCCTTTGTCCACTTCCTTTGTTGACTTTTCCACAACCCCAGGTGCCGAAATTGGGTGAATAAATATTAAAAATATTTATTTAATGCAGTATTATTCACCCAAGGTGGGTAGCACTTTTAGCATAATAGAATTCTATTTTTAAAAACACATGGCAATGGGAATTTTTACCCTGCAAGGCAGCCCCGGAAATCCCATGATCCACTTAAGTGATTTGACTTTGACAATGGGATTATTTACCCTGCATGGCAGGCAATAAAATCCCATGATTTCACTTAAGTCACTTTTCTTTTATTTCACCATGGGAATTTTTACCCTGCAAGGCAGGCAATAAATTCCCGCCTGCCTGCTGCCTCTAATTTTCCCACTACAGCTTAAGTGAATTTTCTATCATGGAAAAAAGTACCCTGTGCAGCGGATACAAAATTCCCACCTGCCTGCTACTTCTATTTTTCCCACTGCAACTTAAATCCTTTGTTTTCCAAAAATGCGCCCAACCCTGCAGGGGCTTTTTAGTGCACGACTTCACTTTTTCCCAGTGAACCAAACCTCCGATGGTGACTTCCTTCTGGCACAATGTGCGTATGTGATCTCCGAATACTCTAGGCCAAGAATCAAGCTAACCCGCAAAGGAATTGATCTAGAGAAATTTCATAGAAAACGAAATGGGAAAACACAAAAACACGAAAAATTGCCAAAAGTCAAAAATAAAGCCCAAAACTTATTTTTAGTTAAAACCCTTCTGGTATATGGGAATAATGATATGTTTGATCATAACAGAGTTAAAACGGAGCGCAGATAGCCTCATATGGGGCTCAAAATAATTAAATACAAATTTCCCGCAGACAAATCCTGACGACAGAATATAACAATTTTGGGCATCTGAGTATTTAGCGAAAAAGGCTAATATGGCTCTTTGGGAATATCTTGACGCAATACAAGAACTTTCAGGCAATAAAAACACAAAATGACCCATTATTTTAAAAGTACGAAAAAATTTAGGATAGGGTAGTCGCAGATTTCAGGATGAAATCTGGGTGACACACTGACCTCAAAGAGTTGATTTGAAACCCGATATTCACATGTCAAAACTCATTTGAAAATTCCTTCTCTTGATCCACATTTCTTTCAATCCAGGGTTACCTTCTTGCAAGTTCAGACATACATGGTTTTCATCATTTTCAAATAGAGAGAAGAGATCCATATTGTGCGGAAAGGGCACACCTTCCAATTCCAGATTCATCAAACCATCCTCATGACAGGGGGAAGAATACAAAATTGGGGCTACAACACGAGGATAGTCTTCTACTCCATTTTTATCATCTCTTATAGAGTCTTCTTCTTCGTAAATAAAAAGGAAAGACTCCATACTCACCATGGCGATCATCATTACACCCTTTTGGTGAGGATGGTGAAATCAACTACTCAGAGAGGTCATGTTCAATTTTCTCATACTCTTTTGTTTCGAGAAGCAAATTGGACTCTTCCATTTGTTCATCCTCGATTATATTAAGAAGGGAATTAGATTCTTCAATTTACTTCATTTCATCGTTGAGCATTTGTGAATCAAAAGGGGAACCAAAATCAAAGAAATCCATTAATGATAACCTCGAATTCATCTTTCAAGAGCTTGAGTTCTAGATGAAATATTGATTTCTATAATATCTCCATGGTTGGTGGAGTCTTTGGAAAGTGTAGACACCTATAGGCATTTCATCTGAGAGCATCTTTCATTTGAGCTAATAGCCTCATTCTTGCATTTCATCCATCCAAGCTTTTGGGTCATATGGAGATAATCAAAATGGTCTTGTAGCCATACTTTGATGAATCTCCATTCCCAAACCCTTGAATATCAAACAATCAAATTTGATTGCCATGGATCTATCTAGGTTTATTCATTTTTTTGTAATCTAAAGAGTAGAGATTCAACTACTTAGCATGTTAGTTTGATTTCCATTTCAAGTTCTAATGTATATTGTTGGTAGTTAGTCTATTTAATCTCTTAGCATGATGATCTTTGTTTAGTTAACTTAGTTTTGGAACTATTAAGGTGATAGTTTCAATTCTCTCATCTTAGTTTCAATGTTTTGATGAACATGTGAATACCATTAGGATCAAGGGAAAAGATTGCGCTATGGTAGCAAGGTATGCCCATCTCATGGTCTCATAACCTCCTTTGTCTACCCCTCAGGATGGTCAGTATAATATCCTAGAGCAACTTGAGAAGATGTCTACTAATATTTCAATATTATATCTTCTCAAGATATCAAACATACATAAATACATCCTATACAAAACCCTCCAGGGGTCAAGAGTGTCAACAAAAGTAGATCCTTCACACCTACAAGTTGTGGTGGAAAATATTGCACCTAGTGAACACATTGCTTTTAACCACAAGGAAATCCCTAACGAAGATCATACACATAACCTTCCTCTTTATATAGAAGTATTTTTTACTCACTAAAAGATAAAGAGGGTGCTTGTGGACAATGGGTGGGATTGAACATATGCACATTGAAACTAATCAAACAATTGGGACACATAGAGGAATATCTAGAGTCCCACATTATCACCATAACCGCATACAACAACACAGAGCGGGAGTCAGCTGGAACAATAACATTGCTGATGGAAGTAGGGCCTACTTGCCACAACACGAAGTTTCATGTCTTAGATTTGGAACTTCCATATAATATGCTTCTTGGCCGCCCATGGATCCATGCCATGCAGGCCATACCATCAACGTTTCATCAATGTATTAAATTGAAACATGAGGGACACATTGTTACCATTCAAGGTGATCCAAAACCCTTCACTCACTACAGAGCTCTCAACAACTTTACGTGTAGGGGTACATATACATGTCCCTTCGCGATATTGTTGTTCCCCTTCAATCAAAAGCTCTTGAATCACGGGTAGATTAGACTCCTAAGTTCTTGTGCTCGTGAGGCTTCTACATCTACCTCTCCCTTTGATTCATGGGAGATGAAAATCCTTGAGTATGGTTGTGGAGAATATAATGTTCAACAGATCTTCTGGTTTTAGATCTATCTTTGTCACCAAAAACAAGAGGCAAACCCAATTATTACTTCAAATGGCCTAGAGATGAATGGACTATTGGGACATTCTTACCTGGTGGACTACTTGTAGAAGATAAATTGTTGGACCCACCTACAACTTGGGTCCCCGAAGACACTAAGCCTACATGCTATGAAATTCCAGAATACACAAAGTCTAGTAGAATGATGTATTCCATGGGTTACAAAGGACTCGAATGTGGAAAATTTGAACAAGGAGCAAGGGAACCAGTCCCACTTCCACATTTCAAAACAGAAAGATATGGTATTGGTATTCACCATATGGGTCACATCCCATGGATCAATATGTTACTTGCTCTGAACGTGAGGATAGCTTTGTTTATTCGAGATAGTGACACAAATTCCCATTATATCCAATACGAGGATCTTACCTCCACGAACCTTTTCATGGATACCATTGTCCTTACCATAACCCCCACCAATCCTAAAATTGACCTTGTATACCCTACCCTTGTCAATTGGGACCAACAACGTCATGTGTCATTGGACCTCTTTGAGAATGATGAGGCTATTGCATAATTTATGGGCATACGTGATACCATTCCTATTGGAGATCATAAGAAGGGTTTCTTCATTGACCTAGATACCTACGCATACTTCGGTGAGGAAGAAGAGCTTCGTGGTCAACAAAATTTAAGAAAAATGAGGGCAAAAGTTCTAAAGAAAAGCCTTGGAAAAACGTAAGTCCAAGTTGCACAGTGAAAACCTCTTTGAGGTGTTGGCGACCAACAAATTAAAAAATCAATGGACAAAAGAAGTGACCATGTTGAGGGTGAAAATATCATAGAGACACCCTTAGAAGAAGATCTCAACCTTCCTCCCGATCCTATGCATATGGAGGATATGTCAAAAATGTTGGTAGAAGAAACTATTGATGTAAATATCGAAATAAAAGAACAACCAAAGATAGTCAAGCTAGGAGCTTTGCTTTCAACACAAGAGCAAAAGACATTCACCTTGTTTCTTAGAGAATTTGTGGATATATTCACATGGTCTTATAAAGATATGTTAGGCTTAGATCTAACTTTGGTGGTGCACAACTTAGTTGTGCATGCAGACACAAAGCCTATTAAACTGAAGCTAAGGAAAATACATCCACAAGTGGCCCTTTTGGTTAAAGAGGATTTAGAGAGACTATTAACAACAAGGTTCATTAGACCCATTGATTACTTTGAGTGGATATCAAAAATATTTCTGGTACAAAAGAATCTTGTTGGAATAAAAATTTGCACAGACTTTTGAGACATCAACAAGGCATGTCCAAAAGATGATTTTCCCTTGCCTAACATCGACATGATTGTCGATTCAACTGTAGGCTATGAAATGCTATCTCTTATGGATGGATTTTTAGGCTACAACAAAATCAAGATAGTAGAGGAAGATCAACATAAGACAACCTTTACAACCCCTTAGGGAACATTTTGTTATCAGGTAATGCCCTTTGGCCTCAAAAATGTCGGCACAACTTATCAAAGGGCAATGATTGTAATATTCCATGATATGCTTCATGACATCATGGAGGACTATGTGGATGATATCTTAGGAAAATCAAAGACAAGAGAAGACCATCTTGAAGTATTGAGGCACATTTTGAGCGGCTCCAAGAATATAAGGTCGACTAAATCCAAAGAAGTGTGTCTTCAGGGTATTTTCAGGAAAGCTATTGGGCTTTATTGTATCAAGAAGAGGGATTGATATACAACCAACCAAAGTAATTGCTATTATTATTGAAATGCCTCCTCCCAAGAACATCAAACAACTACGCACTGTAAGGGAAAATACAAGCCATCCACCACTTTATCTCGCACTTGCCAACAAATGTCATTCCTTCACCCATCTTCTTAAGAAAGATGTTGACTTCATTTGGGGACCAGAGCAACAACAGGCCTTTGCCTTGCTCAAACAATACTTGGAAAATCCGCCAGTCCTCATGCCTCCAACCCTAGGTGAGCCACTTTTGCTATACATATCTGTAACCCAATTTGCTATATTGGTGCTTTGCTTGCTTAGTATGACCTAAGCCAAAAGGAAAAATCAATGTACTATCTCAGTCGTACCCTAATTTCATATGAGCGCAACTATCCCAAAACCAAAAATCTTGTTTGGCCGTAGTTTTTACCTTCTAAAAACTTTTCCATTACTTATTGAATAACAAAACCAAGCTTATATCCAAGGTTGACCCACTTAAATACCTATTGTCAAAACTCGCCCTTATTGGTAGGATGGCTAATTGGATCATCCTACTCAGTGAATTTGACATTGAGTATGTACACCAAAATTCAATCAAAGGATAGGTGCTCACCAACCAATTGGTAGAAACACCTTTACCTAGAACAGAGCTTGTGAGTTTGGATCTACCCGACGCATCATTGATGTATATTGAAGAATCTATTATGTGGCAAGTACATTTTGATGGATCATTTACTTTCCATGGTTCAGGGACGGTGTAGTGCTAATCACTCCTTCAAGAGACCCCATACCGCAAGCTTTCTATCTTGGATTTCCTTACAAAAATAACATTATAGAATATGAGGCACTCATCATTGGAATGAAGTCTGGCTATAAAGTGGAATATCCACCACCTTAAGGTCGTTGGCAACTCACAATTGATTATCAAACAAGTCAACGATGAGTACAAGGTCAAGGATGAAAACTCATCCCATATAGAAAGTTGGTGGAAACTGAAAGAATATTTTGTGTGCATCACCTTTGAACAAATTCCAAGGGCACAAAACTAATCTATAGATGCAATGACAACAAGTGGGTTCTATATTGCGGATTCTCGCTAGAAAACAATGATAGGCCATTTTTGTTGAAAATCTACGTTAGCCTACATACTGACATGCCAAATTATTACCTAGCATGTGAAGTTGTTGGTCCCCACTCCCCATGGTATGCCCATATTTTTAACTACCTCCAAAGTGGTACCTTTCCTCCCGACATTACCCATTCCAAAAACAAATCCTTATCCACCAAATAGCTCGTTACACCCTCCTAAGAGGCACACTCTATCGTCATGGCTATGATGGGAATTTTTTGCGTTGTTTAGATGTAACAGAGTCAGTACAAGTAATCAAGGAGGTACATGAAGGAGTGTGTGGAGCCCATATAAACGGAATGGTATTAGGAAAGAAGTTATTAAGAGTAGGCTATTACTAGCCTACTATGGAAAAAAATTGTTGCAACTATGTAAGGAAGTGTGTCTTATCTCGAAGTATGGGAATTTCATTCATGCACCGTCACAACCTTTATACCAATCACAACACCATGGCCATTCTCTAAATGGGGATTAGACTTAATAAGGAAGCTCACCCCTACCTCATCTGATGGTCATACCCACATCATAACGGCCACATAATACTTCACTAAGTGGGTGGAGGTTGTTCCATTGACATATGTTACAGGTGCTCAGATATCAAAGTTCATCATGAATTACCTTATTTATCGGTATGGCATTCCAACTACCATTGTTACTGATAACAGAAAATATTTCAAGAACAAGATGGTAAAATATCTCTGTCATTGCTTTCAGATAAGACTAAAGTGGTCCACGCCATATTACCCTCAAGGTAATGGGAAGGCGAAGAAGCCACTAATAAAACACTTGTTCGAATCATGGAAAAGATGGTGAGTAAAACAGGTCGCAATTGGCATTTGCAAATTCACCCATC
Organism: Taxus wallichiana var. yunnanensis; assembly: GCA_018340775.1. Lineage (NCBI taxonomy): Eukaryota > Viridiplantae > Streptophyta > Pinopsida > Cupressales > Taxaceae > Taxus > Taxus wallichiana. The sequence continues at coordinate 86,469,344 of CM031244.1, read as the reverse complement.
CTCTGGGCTTATAGGACCTCCATTCACACTCCTACGAGTGTGACACCCTACTCCCTAGTATTTGGAACTAAATCCATCATCCCATTGGAAATTGAGCTTCCTTCTTTGAGAATATCTCTTAGGGATTATCTAGATAAAGATGAGGATTATAGAGTGGCTAGATTGGCAGAATTAGAGCTCCTAGATGAAAAGCGCATCCACGCCCTCAACCATCTCAAGGTGTATCAAAATAGAGTATCACAAAACTACAACAAAAGGATCATACCTCGTCAGTTTGAGGTTGGAGATTTGGTAATGAAAGAGAACCAATTCAACACAAGGGTAGAAAGAGAGAAGAAAGGAAAGTTCGAACCTCATTGGTTAGGACCTTATGTCATTGTGGCCAAATATGGTTCAGAGCATACAAGCTTGCCCATCCTGATGGAGATGAGCTCCGTGAACCCATGAACGCCATGCACCTCAAGTGGTTATATGCTTGAACATGGCGTAAAAATCATAAAATAACCAAAAAAGTAAAAAATTATGAAAAATACAAAAAAATCGAAAAAGGAGAAAAATAAAAAGAGAAAATAGGTCATCCAAATGTGAAAACCACGCAATTGTGGCACTTTGGATAAGTCCCTTGGTGAAAAATGGTTTTCGGCACCTTGGGAGGATTTTTTTCACAAGCATCTTACATCTAGGGGTACTTTTACTTAGCCTAGGGCTAATTCCGCACCTACATCCAATATTCTTTGTGAACTTATCCTATCAAGCATTGATTTGACTGTTTCTACTCTTGTAAATTAGTGAAGGGCTGGCCTTTGTATAGTCCCCATCTAACACTGGGGGCACCTTCATGCATTCACCTTCTTCTATATAACACATGACATCTGCCCTTGTATATTCCCCTTTAACGCTAGGGGCATCCATGTTTCTCGGTTTCCCGTACATAGCTCCGGAAAACCTTTGAAAATTGCATAAACATTCAAATATATGGAAAACCACCAAACATTCACATAAAGCTTGAAAAACCCAAAACAATAGAAAAGAATAAAATACAAAAACAATAGAAAATTGTATCACAACACTCTAAAAAACAACACAAAACACATTGAAAACAGTATCATACAAAAACATAGTTACAGTTTACTTGCTCTGTTTCTTTGTTATGTTTCTTGCTTTGCTTATTTGGTTGTGTGCACTTTGCTTGTATAGTTTTTACTTACTTGTACATTTGTATAATGTGTGGCTTAATTAAACATACCATTTTAGATTGATCTTTTCTTGCTTAGATTGGATTCATTCTTATTTGTGCATATGGGGCGTGTTTTTGCATACTTGTAAATACTTGTACATAGTTGTGATTTCTTGTGTTGATTTGGTATGTGTAGTTTTGTTAACATTTGTTTGTGCTTGTTTGTTTCTTGTACATTATTTTGTTATCACATCATCATATCTCCATCTATATCATCACATCTAACATCATCTATACATCATATATAAATAAAAATGCTAAAGTCTACATCATACATGTATGCTAAAGCTAATCATCACATATCGTATCATCAAAGGGGGCAAGAGGGGTCGCAAATATCAAAATCTATCCCCCCGCACCAATATCATCATATCATCATGTACACTAATCTATAAAATCACATGTACAATATAATTGACATCATCTACGGATCTATCATAAAAATCAAACACATGTGATACATCATCAATATCCATCATGATACATACATAAGAAATACAATTAAACAACATCATGATAAATCATCATCCATAACCATAATAATCATCATGAATAATATAAATGTCCATATACATGTATATAATGTCTATCTTAAGAGAATATACATCATCGATACAAAATCTGCCATCAAGGGCATCAATCAAAAAGGAGCCTTCATAAGAGGCATATAATCCAAAATAATACATACATCGATCAAAATGAGCCTTCATAAGAGGTGTACATCCAAAATGTATACATCAGTGCATATATGTAAAATGAGTCAAATCGACTCGATCCCTCATGAGGACTAGGAGGCCTATGATCTCAAGGAGGGGGCATCACCTGTGTGCTCGACTCTCTTGTCTCGTGTCCCCTGCCTCGGGGATCTTGTGGCTGCTCCATGGATCTCACTGATGCCTCAGGCCTTGGTGATTTACCCATCGACTACTCACTAAAAATAGGTATCCTTTGACCTTTCGGGAACAACCTCGTAGTACAGGGCCTTGTAGTAGGAGGCCCTGCCATTGGCCATAGCCAAGTCCATGAATACATGTGGCACTACCGAGGCCCCATCTCGTCGCAGAATGAAGCCACCTCGACTTGTACCCTCACCAGCTCGGCCGACTCGCTGATCTCTTGGCTATCAATCGGTCCCTCTCCAATGTGACCCGATCTCTCTCTACAAGAATAACTTGTGTCCGTGCTTGGGACTTCTATAAAAAGCCCATAATCTGTGCACTTTGTGAAGCCAACTGTTGAATCTCCTGGAAGTAGGAGGCTCGATCTTTGCCACCTCCCTAGGCTGGCCCGTGCTATGCATGGCCCAATCTCGCTCTGTAGTAAGAACTTGTATCTGAGCCCAAGCCCGATCCCTCTCGGCCGCCACCACGAATCGGGATGGCTATAAGCATGTCAGTATCGGCAGCCTACAATACAACTACTTGTCCTAAATCTATGCCATCTCCATGTCCTTCACCTCTCGAGCGGATTATGTGGTGGGCTAGGCATAGGCCCTGCTATAAATTTGGTCATGGAGGAGGACATATGGAGCTTTGTGTGCTGCCACCTGTTGTAAAGGAAAATGGATACCAATTGGTATGCCCACTGGGGCATATGTACTGCCGACAATGGGAACTGTCTCTGTCTCTATTGGGGTAATGTTGGAGGACCCTGTCTACCACCACCATCAAGCTCATCATCATCATCATCATCATCCATCACCCTCCTGTAAAGGCTCATGCTCATCATCAGAAGGTCCCCTAACTCGACATCCCATAAAGCCTGTGGAATAGTAAGCCAACGTGGTAGAACTGTCAGGTACCAAGCTCCATACTCAACCATGATCCCAGGATCTCTGATCTATCTCATGGGTGCCCATACCAATGGCACCATCCCATCAAAACTACCTCGGGCCCTATCGGGTTGAATGGTGGGCCCATGTCGAATCTCTCGGCTTCCTACACGCGCGTACCATATAGCTAAAGACCGGGTACATCTGTGCTATGCCAATATGTCTCTGGCACCTGTCCACCCTATAAAACTCCATGATGTGGCCTTGATCGCAATCAAGAAATGCTCAACCATGGCTATGTCGAGCTCAAGAGCATCCTCTACCCACTGGTAATGATGGTAGGGGTCATCATACTATGTCACACTATTGAACATCATCGAAAAATCTACGATAGTAGTACATATTTCCTGGTGCCCATGAAGGTCATCACCAATGGAGGCCCATCCCATGACTAACAAATTCTCTCGGATCCCGCACTCGAAGAGTACCTACGGGGTGACCAAAAATATGGTCCAACACCCAAATCTGTAATAATGTAGCGGGACCCACGGTCTTCTGACTGTGGTAAGTAATGAGGTGTAGATCCCAGTACAAATGTGCTAGAATGCACTGGCCCCAATAATAACACTCACCATGGAATATGCTTTATCTCACATCAATCAAACCAAGAGGAAATGTGGCACCTGTCTTGTCAGTGAGCAAAAAGCCACTGACAAGAGCCATTATATAAACTGCCATGAAATGAAAATTGGGATTGGCTATGCAACGGTTCAAATGAACCGTCATCCCTCGACGAGGTATATCAATGCGACCAAAACCTCAATCAGGTTGTCCATAATGTCCTCCTCTATGCATATGTACTTAATGAGCTTCCCCTGTATGGACACACGAAGAATGTGCTAGACATCCTCGAGAGTCATGGTCATCTCCCCTGTCGAGAGTTGAAAGCACTGAATCTTGTTATGCCTTCACTCCACCAAGGTTGTCAAGAGACCATGATCCATGGAAATAGAGGGCATCCTCGCCATGTGGGCTAACCTGATTACCTCCATGATAACATCCATCATCCGCCCGTGTCATGTCCGGAAGGTCACCTCTATGCCCCCAAGACGAGCATGACGCTCTCTCGTCTATAGAATGAGCAGTCATCTTTGCAAAAATGACACATCATGTGTCAGAACTAACATTTCTTCTATCTTCTTTTTTCTTTTAAATAGGTCCTCAATCAACTAATTTCATCCACATTTACTCATTCTCCTAAAAAAAAAAAAACTCCTACATTTTTATTCTAGGTAGTGCGACATTTTCCTTCTTGGTGCCTACGTGCCTATTTTCTTGTGTATGCACCCAGCAGTGGTACATACTCTCATTCCTCTATGTTCTATCGTCTAACTAGCATGTACGCGGCCTTTTTCATGCATACGCGTGTGTTTGAGTGTATATGCTAAGGCGTATGCATGCTTTGACCCTAAGTTTGTGTACACGCTAGGTTTTGATGCTTACACGTACGCGCGTACACATTTGTGACATGTACACCTACGCGTACATGTAATTCGAGAATGTATGCATGTGCATACACATCAATTTTTAAAATGTGTATGTGCCCCTATGACGCATACGCACCCTAGGTGCGCGTATATGTTTTTGATGCCTAATTTAACCCTAATTAATGTTATTAAATAAAGAATTTGATGAGAAGAGTTTAGGAACTCACAAATAATGGGTCGACCTCCTCCCGATAGTACTCTTGAGAAACGTCGGATCTCCTCCATCGTCTCTAAACCCATGCCATCTCACTCACTCACCACTCACTCTCGAATCACTCACAGTAAAAACTCGGTCATGTAGCAAATGAATTTATCGCGATGGTTTACCCCGGAGGGGTATATCTAGCCATTTTAACCTATCGTGATTCCCTAGGGGCATATTTTGATCGTTGTGGTCATTCTAACACTTCCTCTCTTTGCCATGATGATTATTTTTATTAAATAATCATTTTTAACTACTTTCCGCTACATCGGGGCATATTTTTGCAGCCTGGCACCTATTTCTTATCCATGGGGATATTTTCTTACTTTCAAAGTGACCTCTATTTTCTATTTTCTTCCATAAAATTTTGAAAACCCTTAAGAAATCAAAAAAATTAAAAAATAAAATAAAAATCATAAAATCTTCAAAAATCCTAAAAAATTATAAAAATTCAAAAATTGCAAAAATGGGTAAACAACTCCAAGCGGTTAAAAATTATGTCTTGCGCATGGTATTTATTCCATATCTTGCTGGTATTTTCACATGTTCATGAATCAAATGACTCGCGAATCATCGATTTACAACCATTTACAAAGCTAGCCTGCTTGCTTCGTCGGTACTCTGGGGCACATCAAGTTGCCTGATGTTGTTTCGTTACGCACAAAGCTTTATCATTGGACCATATATCCTTCATCCTTTTCCCTCACATGTATCCTTGCTAGGGGCATCATTTTTAACCCTTGTTGTCAATCACGAACACTTGGGGATCTTCAACTTGATAACAAAACATTTGTGTAACTGTCTTGACCGTTGTTGGTTTGAGTATGTGTGTTTGTACTTGTTTCCTTGTTAAATGAGCTTGTTTCCTTCTCATATTGCATTTATTTTGGTATGTTGCATTGAGTTGGTGTTTTTAGCAATGGGAAATTGTTCGTAGTATGGATTTTCATGTCATTCTACTTTTGTCATATGCTTATATTTTTAATAAGGACCGATGATGTAGATCCTTGGCAATATGATGACACAAAAGTTATTTTTAATACAATGGATGAAAGCTCATTCCTTTCTCGCCATCTTCATTTTTCCTCTATATCATTCCCCTATCAACACTATTCTTCTGATTCACTTGGGGCATCTTGCCCCTACCCATTCTTCTATCCATTTCTCTCACCTTTTTTATCATCAATCACCTTCTTTCATCACCCCATCGACACTCGAGGGGGCATCTCTCACTTCTACTAATTTTTCTTCTATCCCTTCAAAATTTTACTGTCTACTATCTTTGAAGTGGCGAGGGGCAAATGTAGACACCTATAATTTAGCTCAAACAATTTAAATACTTAAATTACACTAATTATATCCTTTCCCGCAAATTGACGACATATCGTCAATATCACACATTTTCTCTTCTATCGTCGTTAATTAATTAACTCTTATGTCCAACAAATGACGCCAATTAACGACCTTCCATTGATCAGCTCCCTTTCTATCTAGATTAATTAATTATTCTTAATTAATTAAGCTTCCCCTTCTACTAGATCAATAAATCATCATTTATTTGATTAAACCCCTTTCATCCCACAAATCATGCTAATTTTCCTCTAAAAAGCTTCTATAAGCTTGCACACCTATTAATTAATCACTTTGATTAATCAATAAACCCCCTCAACTCCCATGAGTCACTAGAGGACAAATTAAACTCTCCTAAAGTAAACTCAACCACTCCTAAACCATGTTTATCCATAACTAACCTAGCTTTGCTATTATCCCACATATAATAGGATGTAAAGCTCCTTCAATCCAGAGGGTTATATAAAGAACCCTCCTCCTACCTTTCTACTTACACCTTACATGCATATAGCTAAACTATAGGCATTTCATCTTAGAGCATCTTTCATTTGAGCTAATAGCCTCATTCTTGCATTTCATCCATCCAAGCTTTTGGGTCATATGGAGATAATCAAAATGGTCTTGTAGCCATACTTTGATGAGCCTTCATTCCCAAACCCTTGAAGATCAAACAATCAAATTTGATTGCCATGGATCTATCTAGGTTCATTCATTTGTTTTTGGTAATCTAAAGAGTAGAGATTCAAGTGCTTAACATGTTAGTTTGATTTCCATTTCAAGTTCTAATGCATAATGTTGGTAGTTAGTCTCTTTAAGATCTTAGCATGATGATATTTGTTTAGTTAACTTAGTTTTGGAGCTATTAAGGTGTTAGTTTCAATTCTGTTAGCTTAGTTAACTAATGCATTGATATAGAAAGCACTGATCATCTATTATGGAACAAGAATCTTCTTCTCTCATACGAATTATTTCTTGAAAGGGATGTGCCTCAAGCCAAAATGAGTTTATGAATGGAGGTTCAAATATCCTCATTTATTCATCATCCTCCAAGGTGTTGATTTAGCTTTCATTGGAAGGTTCAAGGACAACACATTCATGAGAAGTGCACAATAGTATTTTAGGAACAAAAACCTCATCATACGGGCAATTATCATAATTAACTTCCGAAGGATGAATCTCTTCTTTCTCAACATTACAAAGTGTTTCAAGATGATCGTATCTTTTTTGCATAGCCTTAGCATAATTTAGAATTTCATGGTTAGTTTTGGGATCAAAATTTCCTTCTTCAAAACTCAAAATCCTTTACACAAACTCTCTTTTCAAGGTTGTCATTTCTTCATCTCCATATGCAAGAAAATCATCCAAAGGAAGAGAGACAAAAGATAGGGCTTTGAGTTTCTCATTTAGTTGCGTGAAGTTAAAAATATTACCTTCAAGTGGATTCTTCACCATCATGCCCTTCATAAAACATTTTATATCTCTTATGTATCTTCCTCATCAAGCTCTTGGATTATTGATCGTCAATAAGTGTAATTCCCATTTTCTTTCCTCTAACAGCAGAGTCCGCTTGAATTGGAGCCACCATGATTTGATGGTAGGATCTTCACAAGCAACATTTTCTCTATACTAGACATTCTTTTCGTGACTACTGAAGAAATGGTATTGACATTATTTCCCTTAGCTTATTGCATATTTTTATTTCAAGCAAGATACCTCTTTGTTGTGATGGAATCCTTAATTTTACAAGAGCTGGTCCAAAATGATGGTCTGTTAAAAAATTTACAGGTCTTGGTGGTCATCTTCTTCTTCTTCATTGTTGTCACTTATTGGTGTTGAATACCAATCTTGAAACTTCATCATTGTGATGCGGGAAATGAACGTGACATGGATTCATTCCTTAATAGAGACTCCTTTGAAATTTGATTTTTTTGAAACCCGATTTTTTTATTTATGTGTGTGTGTGTGTGTGTGTGTGTGTGTGTGTGTGTGTGTGTGTGTGTGTTCCAGAGGTCTTTATGGGTGCATAAGGGAAAATCTCTCCCCAATGAAGTCACAAAACTGCTTGGCAAAATAAATTTTCGTGTTTTAAATTATTAAGTTTTCGTAAAAACTACGGGGCTAAGCCCCTCCTTGTGTATGGGGAGGCTCCCATTATTGAATGTAAACTAACCTAAATTTTTGGGTGGTTGTTAGGCTAGGGATCACACAGGAATACTCCACTAAACCTATTTCAATTGCTTGTACAAGGTACAAGGGAGAAATTTCTAGTGAATAAAGGAAATGGGGAGTCAGGAAAATAATGAGAGAGAGGGTTATTGTTGTGAGTGGGCACTAGCAGAGTTCACATACAATAACCATAGTAAGTCCACATCAAATTAGAAGAACAAAACAATGCAAACCATGATAAGACATAACAAATCATAGACACAAACTTTCATTGATTCATTTATCAAATGCGTAGACACCTTTCTTGGTTTTACAAGATTGTTATATATGAAAATTTAGAAAGAGGGAGTAGAGGAACATAAAATGAGAAATATAAGAATTGTAACTTTTATTACTTGATGTAGAAGTGGCAATCTCAACAACATACATTCATTCAATAATTTTCAATCCCTATGAATGGATAAGCCATTCAATTTATAGAATTATATATTGTCCTTTCATCTACCCCCACATGACCTTTCACTTGTCCTCATCACTTGTGACCTTTCATATTCTAAAGTGAGTCTTTTTCTTATTATTGGAAAAAGTACTCTTACAATGTTTAACTAAGGGTCACTTAAGTGAATAGGATGAAATAGCAAAAGTACATTCTTAATTGAAAATTAGAATATGGAGAGAGAGAGAGAGAGAGAGAGAGAGAGAGAGAGAGAGAAATAGAAGGGGTTGATTGATTCGATGATGTTAAGCTTTACTTGATGGAGAATTTGTTGATCATGATCCTTGAGGGAGAGTTCTTAGAATGTATCTTGTCCTTTGAATTCTTTACTAAACCAAGCTACCACATGTGCCACCTTATCTTCTTCGGAATGCAAAGACAACTCAACACTTTGATCCATGTCTTTGAAACATCATCGATATCCTTGCATTTATTATACCATTCTTCGTGATCTCTTGTAATGTCGAAATAGATCCTCTGATATTGGCAAGGGACTCTAAAGTATCTTTATTGAAGGAAAGAGGATCACTTGCCTCTTTCATCACCATCTCATGGAAGGAATTAATGATATCGATGATGATGAATTCTTGATGAGTTGAGGGATCCCAAGTCTCGAACACGATTCAAACCTCATTCAAAATCTCAAAAGAATTTTGTCTTATAGAGTCAATTTCAGAGATGACATCTTCTATTATAACATATCTAGAATCCATGATGCGGACCCAAACTGGAGACAAATTGTCAACAATTGATGTGAACACATTTTTACTCATGAGGATGTGGGAGTTGAGGGAGCTCATCTCGAAACAAGTGGGAACACCTCATCCAAATGAATCTTCTCTTTTCAATCTCCTCACTTTATTTATTAACTTCCGACAAAGTGGTAAGAATATACTTGATTAGAGAGAGAACCTCGAGGACAATGCCTTTCTTTTCTTGACAATCTTTGCAATCTATCTCTTGTTAGCCTTCCCTTGCACCATATGAATTTGTAATTTCTCGATCACCTCGGGGTAAAAGCTATTGATTGGAGGAATGTCTTCCATAGGAAGAGGAGGTGTTGAATTGGGATCCAAGAAAGGTTGAATGTAAGCAATGAGACTTTTCACATGTGCTTATAATTTCTCAATTATTTGTTTATATTCTTCATTTTTAAAGAAGGCAGCAAAGGATTCCTTAAACAAATGAGAGTCAGCCTCATGTAAATCTTGACCCAACGAGATGTAGGTCAATTCATAGTATGATGGAGTCATTTCCTCAATGGGATTTACATTCTTAGGCTGGGAAATCTCTACATACTAGTCACCAGAAGTTATAATGAAGAAATGGGAAGCCACCTTAACCTTTTTACTTAGTTTGGATTTCAAGATTTTTATGATAGCTCCAAGGTTGGGTATCACAACTTGTTGTGTTGTTCTTGGTTCACTTTCAAGCAATTCCAAGAGTTTGATGTAGGATCACATATTGTTTATTGTGGGAAAGCTTCACCATTTGGGAAGACATGTTTGGATACTCTTGAAGAGAAGGAGGTTGTGATGGATCACTCCCGCTTGTCTCGAGAGGCTTTGTGGATCTACTGATGATCCTTTCCTTGTTACGAATCTTTTTGTAATATAGAACCACACGGTGCATCCTCTTTTCATTATCTTCCTCTTTGAAGGTTCATGATCAATGGATATTATTTGCACTTATAATGTTTCATCCCTTGAGGATTGACCACACTACTAGGATTTTGATTGAGTGTTTAAGAACATTATTATGCAAATATCATCAAATGAAGCCTAGATGGTTTCTTGTTCCTACATACAAGGTGCCCCACATAAAGATCACCTAATTTGGCCTTCACTACTCAAGTAATTGAATGAAGTAAGACTCGGGATGCTTGCATACCTTCGTGCTTAGATACTTTTGATGTGAAATGAGGGTCCTTTGATTATTCACATATGACAACATGAATGCTTTGATGACTTGACTAGCTCACTTCAACCCGATTCTCAGAGGTAGGACAATGGATTCAAGACATGATGTTTCCAAACTTACTGATGAGTCTCCCATTTCAATGACCATGATGACATACTTTGATGAATATTAGGTTCCAATGAGGTTCTTAACACTTTTTCAAGTTCTTTTTCGATTGCAGGGTCCTTGCATTTCACATGTTACACATCAATATGCTCTGTCATGTTCATTGACACAAATGTGCTCAGAATGATGCTTTAGGATCCTTGTAGAGAGTCATTTTTCTTTCTTGAGCTGAGAGACAACTTTATAACCATGTGGGGATGGAAAAAAACAATGAGATGAGTGAAAATGGAGCCAACAATAATTTTCTACACTAAAAACTAAATTTTTTTATCTAAGGCAAGTGGGACCATGAGTGTTATTTTGGAAAATTTTGCTTTTTGCATAAAATTTGTTTTGTAAAGCTCCCAACACACTTACACTACCTCTATTGACTATTCTTTAACATTTTTAGGAAGTTTCCATTTTTAGCAAGTTGCTTTTTTAAACCGCTATTTTGGGAAAATTGCTCATTTTACCTTGTTTTTGTTTTGCACCATTTCTAGATGTCTCTTGAGTGATGAAAGATTGCTACTTTGAGGGAATTGCTATTTTTAGTAGTTTAGTATATAGAGCATGTGCCATTTTTAGAAACTAGTTATACTGGTGTCGGTTTGCAACGAAAACACTATTCTTTGAATAAACTTTGCACCATGATCTCGTGCTCCAATTTTCATTGTGTTTCTTCCACTGGGACTCTTCGCAAATCAAGAAAATGATCACCATGATGATGGTTCTAATACGAGAGTCGAAATGTTAATTCTAACCCTCTCCACATAGCATATCAAAAAATCTCATTCTTCATTTGACCTGCGATATGAACTTAAAATATTTGAAAAAGGTAACTTTCGGAGGTAGGGTTTCATATTTGTAGCTATGGAAAACTAGGGCATCAACTAATATGAAGCTACGGTCATTTCAAAGGCACCGAGAGTAGAACAATCTGCTAAAATCGTAGTGGCATCTCGATTTACGGATGAAGAGTTATGAGAAAAGCTTTGTTTTGAAGTCATGGCTGCTCTGGAGCGTGTTGGGAAACATATATATCATATTATGATGTTTTTGAAGGTATTACAATTACAACAATGTAGGATGGGTTAATAGTGTAAATTAGTTAATATAAAAGCAAGTTTACTTTGTTTTCATGTCTTCCCCTAATTACAATTTTGACCTTGGGTGGAGGGAATCAAACCGGAGTTAAAATACGGGTTTCTTTGATGGGTTCCATTTTCTATCTCTTTGTCCCCTTGAAAAAGGGACAAGATGTGTAAAAAATGGTGCTTTGGAGAGATGGTAACACTTGTCAAAGATCTGAGTAGTGTGTAAGTGAGGGATTTAACTAGTTAAGCTTTTAGGGGCTAAAAAATGATCGCATGGAGAACCTTATAAAGGGCTTGTATGGGGGCACAATTTTTTGTCCCCTATCTCCCCTTGGAAAAAGGGACAAGAGGGAAAAATATGGGTGTTTTGACGGGATGGTCACAAGCATCACAGTCTAGCGTAATGTGCATGAGATGGAGTTAGCCAGATAAGCCCCCGTGGAGTGGAGAGGGTCATATGAGGGATTAGAGAAGGTGATTGCAAGGGGGTGCCATTTTTTTTCCTATATGTCCCCTTGGGAAAGGGAAAAGAGGGACCAAAATGTGTGCTTTGAGTGAAATTATGATAGCCGGTAGTTGGAAATTTGGCTAAGTATCGGAAACACACTCTGCACTAGAGACAACTTGAAGACTTCATTCTTAGAGCTTAGAGAGTTTTTTTGAGATGAAATTTTATATGATTCATACTCAAGAGACCTTATATGATTTGTACAATTCTACTTTGGAAATTTACGAGACCACAAAAATATTATTCCTACTTCCAATTTGCTTGAAAATGACAGTTTCTTAATGCTAGTGAATGAAATATGAAACTTAGAACTATTTTGCAACAATGAAAGATAAATAATTCAACACACAACACAATATTTTATCCTGAAAACCCCAATTTGAGGGAAAACCATCCAAGAAGGGAAATTGCTCTTTCTTCCCAATATTATATTGGCCAATTCAAAGAAATACAAATTACAAGAAGTTAAAGGAAGGAAAATAATGTCACTTCCACCCTTCTCTACTTGTTTGCTTTGTTCTCACACCTTGCTTCGTAAATCAATTCTAACATCAATGGTTTCTTGCTCACTTCTCTCCATCAAGTGTTCGATGATCCAATTCCACATGTTGCTCTTTCTTGAATAACTTGATCTCCATGTCCTCTCATGCATTGGAGAATGGGAAGATTCATCCAAGGAAGAGACACGACCCAAATGTTTGAAATATGCGATCGTTTTTGGATTTTTTATTTTTTATTTTTTATTTTCATTAGTGACAGGACCGCCAGTGAAGGCAGACTGATAGTTACACAACTGCCACAACTTTCGGTCTATGTATAGGGCGATTACATAATGATTAGGTAATTACGTAACCACCACTCTTGCATGTGGGGACGGTTTTGTAACTTAACAATATGTTTCATTTTCCTTCTGATTCTGGTTGTTCTGATGAAGTGGTGTTTCTTTAGATCCCTATCGATCACACCTCCCCTACTTAGGAGGCTTTCGGTCCCATAAAAGCTTAATGGGGGAGTAGATGAGGAAACAATTCCCTTAATTTCTCCTTCGAGTACCACTAGGCTTTCCTTGGTGTCTTCCCTTTGAGTCCAACCTGCCAAGATTCATGGGGGCCTCGTCTTATTTCTCTAACCTTTTCACGCAACACTACATCCTCCTCCAACTCACCTTGTGAATCCAAGATGCAATCCTATATGGAAGGTAACAATTGAAATTATTCTTCTTCATCAAGCATGGATGACTCATATAGGTGCAAGTTCTCACAATTTACTACTGAGTACATCCACATGAAGGATGGCAAGTCAAGTCTGAAAGCATTTTCTCCAACCTACTCCAGTATAGTGAAGGGTCCATACCGTAGTGGCTTGAGTTTCCTTGCTTGACCTTATAGTCTTTCCTTGCTCAAGTACAACCAAACCTTGTCTCCAACATGAAGTTTGTGCTCTCTACGATGCTGATCATGCCTAGCCTTGTACTTGGCTTGAGACTTCTCCAATTATTCTTTCACCTTGAGATGGATTTGTCGGATCCTCTCAACGAACTTCACTGCTCTAGTCACTTCGAATCATGTATCTCTCCTTCTTCCGTTGTCCAACCACAATGTCCAGTGGATTGGTAGGTAGATACCCCAAGCATGCTTCAAAAGGTGACTGCATAGTGGATGTGTGTACTACCCTGTTGTAGGAATGTTGAATGTAGGCTAAGGACTCATCCCAAGTCCATGGATATTTGCTATTGTATCCTCTAATCAGTTGTACCAAAGTCTTGTTCACCACCTCTGTTTGCCCATCCATCTGGGATGGAAGGTCATGCTTCTCTATAACCTAGTGTCCATCTTGTCCCACAAAGTAGTCCAAAACTTCCCTAAGAACCTAGAATCTCTATTAGAAACAATAGACTTTGGCAAACCAAAATGCACCCATACATTAGCAAAGAAAAGTTCAACTGCCTCACATGCTTTTATTATCTTTTTACATGCCATAAGAACACACATTTTATTGAATCTATCTACAACAACATATAGATAATCATGACCATGTTTAGACATAGGTAGTCCTCCTACAAAATCCATAGAGATATCCTCCCAAGGACGAGTAGGACCGGTAAAGGCATATACAAACCTTCCGATTTTAGGCTTGTTTGTACAACAAAGTTTACATCCTCTTATGAATTTAGTGTTAGGAAATAAATATTAGTGTGAACATATTTAATAAGTTTGTTATTGTGTGAACAATAGTAGTTGTAACCTTGTATATGGAATGGAATGAGTTAGGTGGGTAGTTAAGGCTAACTCCTTGTTTTTTGACCTATATATTTCTGTATTATGTTCGAATGAATTAATAGAGAGGTTTTTCGTGATAATTTTCTCATACCACTTAATTTGGTATCATAGCTAGGTTAATTTAAATGTCATAATTAGCGTTAAGGGGCAACGTTAAACAATATTACCCTTGTGGATGTGTGTTTCACAAAAGAAGGCAACCTCATATTTATCGGAGTAGGTAGTAAAGAAAATATTTTATTAAGTTCACATCGATCTTGACCTCCACCAACTCTACATTGGGCGGTACGTTTTGCATTTGGATAAGGATTTGGTGTTTTCATCCAGTCTTAGACTTTGACGGTGAAGATCTGGAGACAGAGAAGCAGGGAGGAGGTAGACGTTGCACATTACCGTGCGCAGTCTGTATTCTCTTCGAAAGATCGGGATTTATTCATTTCTATTGGTTGTTGATTGCCAAGTGGAAGTGGAAATTGGTTTGCTAGTTCTGTGTTTGTGGAGATTAAGTTGGGAAAAGAATTTGACATCAATTTCATTCGCCGTCTCACTCATAAGATCTGTATCATGCCAACCATTCATGTACCTGTACATCATCGCCTTCCAACTCAAACGTTTAGGATATGGTAGAGTGACAATGGGATCCACGTTTTGTTTTCCTGGAATTTGCGGTGGATTGTTTTATTATTTGATAATGCAAAGTTTGTTCCACTCCATATTTGTTGCCCTCATAAGCCGATAATTTATCTTAAATTTTTAGTTGTCAATGTCTCATTTTGTTTTTCCACGATACTAGTCTACATAAAAAGTATGTTTGCTAAAATTTTGTGTCTTTGAGTCATGAATTTGTCAATCTATATCAAAAGAGTCATTATTCCCATAATATTTGTGTATCATCGGTCTAAAGTGTTGACCATGTCAAATATCATTATCATTGTCAAAATAGTCATTCGTGTATATTGTCACTAAATTGAGTCTGTCAAATGTTAATTGTGAGTCATTATCATTTTTCTAAATTCAATTAGTCTCAATAAATCAAAAGTTTTATCGAAATTCATTGTCATTTTGTGTCATATGGTTAGTCAAACCATAAAGTCACGTCGTCAAAAAAAAATATTGTGAAAAATAAAATAAAATTTACCTTACGGATGCATTTTCGCTTGAACGCGCGACGTCCACCTTATGGGGGTGAATTTTTCAAGGATCCTCAAAACCATATCAAGATGAGTTAGCAACATCATAATGGAGGACAAAGGCAATGGAGGTGGAGGTTAGATGACGACCTCTCAAATCACCACCAACGACGGGGCCACACGAAGTTGTGGTGGCATATTTTTGTGGTTTGGGTTTGCTTTCTTTATTTGATTTCTGTGTGTTTCTTTTAAGAGTTCCTATTTTGTGTGGTTCTGGTGCTGGAAAAAGAGTTGTGTTGGAGCATAGATGATTGACGTGATCTTCTGACTTCCATACTTTGTTGGAAGATGGTCCACTTGTGAATACATTCACTTGCAATGGTGACCATGTGCAACAAGATCTAACTAGCAAGATCCGGTTAGTTGTATGTCTTCGATACAGTTTTGCTTCTTAGTTTTCATGTGTGAAAATTTCACATTATGGGGGAAACATGACACCAATGTTCCATTTCCATTTTGCGCCTAAAATAACTAAATTCAAAGGAAGCTTCTATGGGCGGTGGGGGTTTCTGTCCTGTTTGAGATCGAGTGGCAACGATCGACGACAGTGATGCTGTAATTAATAACATTGTGATTCTTATAGGAAGTAATTTGAAATATATTTCTGTATATTCGTAGTTTTGTAATAAGTGAGTTGTGATTCCTATATACTTCCCTGACGTACAAACATAGTGGCGAACAAAAATCACCAAAGTAAGTCAGTTCATGGATCTTGAAAGGGTTTGTGGGAGGATCCAAAAACCACACGAGGTAGACAATTGATGGGGCCTGTTCACGTTAAGGTTTGTGGTAAGCCTGTTTAAAACCATGGAAGGAGAGAGCCTTTCTTTTGATCAAGATCATGAGTCACATTGTAGGACATGTTTCACAGAGGGTGATCATACTGCAGTTGAGTGTGTGGATGTTTTTCTACCATGTTCACACTAAGGGGGAATGTTAGGAAATAAATATTAGTGTGAACATATTTAATAAGTTTGTTATTGTGTGAACAATAGTGGTTGTAACCACGTACATGGAATAGAATGAGTTAGGTGGGTAGCTAAGGCTAACTCCTTGTTTATAAAAGCAGTTTGACCTATAGATTTACGTATTGATATGTTAGAATGAATTAATAGAGAGGTTTTTTTTGTGATAATCGATAATACCACTTGATTTTTAGATACTTATTCTTGCATATTGAGACAATATACATACCTTTGCAAGTGGGCCATGGTCTTTCCAACACCAAAATGTCCTACTACTTTCGAGGTATGTGCTTCCCTCATCAATAGAAGTCTTTCTTATTTTGGCACACAAAGCTTCCCCATCGGTAGAGCAACCCATATTTGAGATAACAATCATCAATACCTATCTTTTTAGCTCCCTTGGGTGCAACTGTTGATATGTCACCCCAAAATCTTTGTCTTGAGCATATGCCTCTCCGTAAGCTTCCTTCGTGAAGGGCTCAAAATGAGAGATAATGGCCAAACTAGAGATATTATCTGTGTGGGTGGCCTAGACAACATGTCTGCCACCAAATTTGTGCTACCTTTCTTATACTTGATCACCAAATGGAACTGCTGAAGGAATCCCATCCACTTGTAGTGCCTTTCCTGCTGTAATTTAGACTGTGCTTGCAAATACTAGAGAGGTTTGTGGTCAGTGTGCACAATAATTTCTTTACCCAACAAATAATGTTTCCATTTCTTTATTTCCTAAACTAGTGCATACATTTCTTTATCATATACTAAATATCCCTTAACTGTTGAAGTGAAAGTTTAGAATGATAACATACTGGCTTACCTCCCTATAGCAACACTACTCCCATAACGTAATCAGTGGTATTTTCTCTACTTTAAAGGGTTGTTGCAAATTAGGAAGAGCAAGTACCGGAGCATGAAAAATCTTGTATTTCAATAACTCAAAAGCATTGTCTTATTCCTTACCCCAGTCGAAACCCTTACTCTTTGCATTCACTATGTGTAGAGGTGTTGCGATAGAGAGAAGCCTAGAATGAACTTCTGCATGTACTCTCATCGCTCCCACAAAACTCCCAGTCTTTGTGGCTCCTGTTGGTATTGGCTAGTTGGTGATGGATTCCACCTTCTTTAGATCCACTCGTAGCTCTCCTCCTCCAACCACATGCCCAAGATAGATAAGCAAATTTTTAGAAAATTCACACTTCTTCATATTACATAACAAGCTTGTTTCTCCTTGAGAACTTGCAAGACTTTATACAAATGTGTTATATGTTCCTCCCATGTGGCACTTAAAATCAAAATATCATCCATATATAAAATAACACATAAATCTATAAATTCCTGCAAGACATCATTCATCAATCTCATGAATGTAGCGGGTGCATTACATAAACCAAATGGAAGTACTAACCACTCATACAAACCTTGTTTTTTTAAGGCAATCTTCCATATATCCTCCTCCTTCATCTTGACTCGGTGATAGCTAGACTTAAGATCTAATTTATTGAAGAACTTTGAATGTGAAGTTGGTCCAAAAGATAATCTATGCGTGGGATTGGATATCATTCTCTTTATGGTAATCTTATTCAAAGCAGCAAGTGATGCACATTCTCCAAGAACCATCCTTCTTTTGTACCATCACAATAGGCAAGACACATGGCGAGGTGTTTGGGTATATTACCACTTGGTCTAATAGCTCCTGGATTTGTTTCTTTACCTTTGTACTCTCCAACAAGGATTGCCCATACAACCCGATATTTGGTAGAGGGGAATATGGAAATAACTGAATCTCATGATGTACCTCTCGCTTTGGTGGTAACCGTTGGCGATCTGGAAAACTTACTTAAAAGACTGAATTATGCTATCCAAATCCTTCATCCCTTTGTTAGAAATATCTGAAATATCTACCCCATCCTGCTTATCTTTCAACTAAAGTAAAAAATCTGATTATGATTTGCTTAAATTAGTCTCTTTTCTTGGTTAGCACTTACCATAACAAGTTTTGACTTATGTTGGTGTGCCCAAATGTGTAGAATGAATCCATCCTTGATCCATCTCAGTATCGGTTCTCCTTCTCAAGAATATAACATCCTTGATATATAAGTAAGGATTCCAAAAGCAACATCAAATACATCAAGTTGAATTACAAGAGCTTCCAATACATCTATATATTAAGAATATATCCCAAACTTGAACCTACATCTTCTTGTTACTTGAATTTATACACCTTTCTTCACCCGTCCCAAAGGATAAGGATGTGGATGCTCCTAAGTTTCAATACCAAGCTTCTTTACAACCGCATCAGAAATACTATTAGATTGATAACCAATATCAACCAAAGCATTTACCTTAGTCCTTTTGATTTGGATTTTTATATGAAATAGCTTACTCATCTCTTCCTTTTATTCTTGGTTGTCCATGTTGGTGGCCATGTATCATAGCCTCTTATCTATATTAGAATCATCCTTTATCTCTACCTCCCCTTTTATCTTTACAGCTGTCATGGACTTCCTAGAGTCCTTGGTTCAATTTTTTGGATGCAATTCTAGATGGTACTTCCAAAATGTAGCATCAATATGACCATTGATATCACAATTCATGTAAAAATTCTTAGGATCTTTATAAGTATTCAAAGTGATAGTTGTATTTTTACCTTTCCACTTACATTTGTTACTTGTTGTTCCTTGATCTTTGTTTGGCTAATTTGTCCTTGAATCCGCTTCTCCTTGCTTCTTTTCATCATCTATGTAATATGCTTGCACACATGCTTCATTAAGATCCTTGGGCTTTGTGGAGATGACCTTCCTTCGAAGGTGAGTGTGAAGTCCTCCAAATATTTGGTCAGAATATCCTCATCCTCCAAGTCCATATTGAGAAACATGGCTTGTCTCGAAACTTCGTAGTGTAATCTTGCACACTTTGACCACTGCTTTGTCTAAAATATTATCATTTAATCATTTGGTCAGTCTTATGGCCAATAGGATAAATTTTTCTATAAACAATTCTTTA
Organism: Taxus wallichiana var. yunnanensis; assembly: GCA_018340775.1. Classification (NCBI taxonomy): domain Eukaryota; kingdom Viridiplantae; phylum Streptophyta; class Pinopsida; order Cupressales; family Taxaceae; genus Taxus; species Taxus wallichiana. The sequence goes on along the minus strand of CM031244.1, from coordinate 86,449,469 downwards.
ATACCATCCCAAGTACTTATAATAGGACACTTCTTCATTTTCACAAGTGGCTAGATGGATTTCCCACCAAACTAGAGCATGTCCTTCCATCTTGAGACGTGAAAAGGTAATACTTTGTGCCTCAATGACATTATGCACACTAAAATAAACCTCCAATTACTTTAACCATTTATCTAGCAACTTTGTATCTACTTGTCCTTCAAATCTTTTAATCTCAACTTTAAAAGGAGAATGATCATATTTTACATTCTCTCTTTCAACTAGAGTTTCCTCTTCACGCTCTTCCACATATTTTCCCTCATCGTGGCTATTTCCTATGTCAAAATTCTCATACAAAGTTCAAACCATTGATTCTATGGAATATTTCTTAACTCGCTACTATCCTTTGTTGATCGAGAGTTCTCCTTTGTGTTGAAACAACATATCTAGCCAAACCTATCTAGCTTAGTTATAATGACTTAAGTTTTGAATTTTTGGGCTTACAAAAAATGCATGACAAAATTTGGCTCTTACTTGGGGACATTTGAATGTAAGGGGAAATAGAGAACCTCATAACTCTCATGGGTGAGTAGACCGGTGCTTTATCAAATCGGGCCATAGAGTCAATTCTTCACCACAATCACAATCAAGTGAACACACAAAGAGAAAAATCCAAAACACACACAACAAAAAGGGGAAACACACTAAGTAGGAAAGAGAGAACACAACTGAAATGGAAACTATATTATAGGGGAAAAAAATTATTGAGGTGGGGAAATAATGTACACACACCTGAAAATAAGTTAGGAGAAGTATGTACCATCATAAAATAGTGGGTTGAATTTATAATTCGAAGATCAAAGATAATCATCTCGATCATGTCATGTTCTCGTGATGGATTTGCATGCTCGAGAAGAAGGAGAGAAACCAAGATTCCATCTTCATATTTATATTTCATAGAGAAAAAATTTTCATCTAGTGACCATTTCATTACATGTTGGAAAGTCTTGCCTTTTGGAGTCTCTATTTGATGTTTTGTGACTATGAGAAGCCATTCCCCATGTTCTCAAAAGTAGAATATTTGATTTTTCCATGAATACATTCACCATCTTGAATGAAGATTACAACATGAGATCATACCTAGAATTAGAGGGGAATCCGGAAGTGGTGGGAGTGGTTTGATTCTTTTCCCATTCACAAGCCTCTTCTATCTCCTCACTTTGCCTTTCTCGAACAATTGCTTTCTATACAAACTGACTCAAAAATGTCCTCGACATCATTTTCTATGGAAAATTAGTTGTATTCATGATTTGAAAATATCCATAGGAGATTTAAGAATCTCATTTCCTTTCCATTCATAGTCTTCTTCACAAAATGGGGAAGGGGAAGACTCACCTTCACATTCATACTCATCTCCCAAGGTTTCGAGAAGAACATTAAGCTCATCCATTTGTTCCATCTCATCGTTGAGCACTTCGCATCAAAAGAAGGATCACGACTGAAATCATACTTATCTTGCATAGTCATGGCATATGTTAGGATCTCAATACTAAGTTGAGGATCTTTAATTTCTTCCACAATATTCAAGATGTCTTGCATAAATTCCTCCTTCAAAGCTTCCACATAATCATTTTCACCTTTATTTGAAAAATATTCATACGGGGCCTCAAAGAGATGATTTGAAACTTGATCTTCACACAAATAGAACTCATTTGAAAATTTATCCTTCTCTTGATCCACATTTCTTTCAATCCAGGGGTTACCTTCTTGCAATTTTGGGCATACCTAGTTTTCATCATTTTCAATTAGGGAAAAGAAATCCATATTTTGTGGGAAGGGTACAACTTTTAGTTCAGATTCATCAAGCCATCCCGATGATAGGGGAAGAATACAAAATTGAGGCTATAAGATGAGGATAATCTTCTACTCCATCTTGATAATCTCTTATAGAGTCTTCTTCTTCGCAAGGAAAAGGAAAGACTCCATACTCGCCATGGTGATCAATATTACACCCTTTTGGTGAGGATGGTGAAATCAAATTCTCAGAGAGGTCATGCTCAATTTTCTTAGCCTCCTTTGTTTCAAGAAGGAAATTAGACTCTTCCATTTTTTCATCCATGATTGTATTAAGAATGGAATTAGATTCTTCAATTTGCTCTGTTTCATTATTGAGCATTTGTGAACCAAATGAGGAACCAAATTTGGAAAGAAAGCCATAAATTATTACCTTAAAGTCATCCTCTTCAAGATATTGAGTTCGAGATAGAGGATTTATTTCTTGAATATATTCATGGTTGGTGGAGTCTTCATCAAGTACTAGATCATCTATCATGGAACAAGAATCTTCATCTCTTGACGCATTGTTTTCGCAAAGGGTTATGCCCCAAGTCAAAATGAGTTTATGAATGGAGGTTTAACTTTTGTTCTTTCTTCATCATCTTCCAAGGTGTTGATTTTACTTTCATTGAAAGGTTTGAAGACAACACATTCATGAGAAGTTCACAAGAGTCTTTTAGGAACAAAAACCTCTTAATACGGACAATTATCAGAATCTACTTCCAAAGGATGAATCTCTTCTTTCTCAACATTACAGAGCACTTCAAGATGCTCATAATTTTTTTGCATAGCCTTAACATAATTAAAAATTTTATGGTTATTTTTGGGTTCATAATTTCCTTATTCAAAACCAAAATCCTTTGCACAAACTCTCTCTTAAAGGTTGTCATTTCTTCAGCTCCACATGTAAGAAAATCATCCAAAGGATGAAAGTCAAAAGATAGGGTTCTGAGTTTCTCATTCAGCCATGTGAAGTTGAAAATACTACCTTCTAGTGGATTCTTCACCATCATGCCCTTCATACAACATTTCATATCTCTTCTTCATCTTCCTCATAAAGTTCTTGGATTATCTATCGTTAATAGGTGAAATCCTCATTTTCTTTCCTCTAGCAGTAGTTTGCATGAATTAGAGCCACCATGATTTGATGGTAGGATCTTCAAAAACAACAATAATATCCATTCAGACATTCTTTTCATGACTAATGTAGAAATGGTATTGACCTTTTTCCCTTAGTTTATTGCATATTTTTGTTCAAGCAAGAGACCTCTTCAATGTGCCAAAATATTTACTTTTACAAGGGCTGGTCCAAAATGATGGTTGATCAAAAGTTCGATAGTCTTGGTAATCATCTTATTCTTATTCTTTATTAGTGTCACTTATTGGTGATGGACACCAATCTCGAAACTTCATCATTGTGATGCGGGAAACAAACATAACTTGGATTTGTTCCTTGATAGAGTCACCTCGAAATTTGACTTTCCTTTGAAACTTGTTTTTGTTTGTTTTTAGAATATACATTTTTTTGTATTTTAAAAAGATCTTTATGGGTGCATGAGGATAGATATATCCCTAATGGAGTTGCCAAAAACTGTTGGTGAAATAATTTGTCATGTTGCAAATTATCGAGTTTTCACAACAGCAGTGGGGCTAAGCCCATCCTTCTTGTGTATGGGGAGGATCCCATTATTGAATGTTAAATAACATAATTTTTTGGGTGGTTGTTAGGCTAGGTATCACACAGAATACTCCAATAAAATTGTGGAAAATACTTGTACAAGGTACAAGGGAGGAATTTGTAGTGAATAGATGAAAAGGGGAGTTGGGGAAATAAGGAGAGAGAGGGTTTCTTGTTGTGAGTAGGCACTAGTAGAGTTCACATACAATATGTAACACTCTGATTTTGTATGTTAACTTGGTAAATGTTTTACATACTGTTATAGCTCTTGGAATGAAAGCAAACATGTTAAGATACGTCTTGATCTTAAGAGAATGTGTTGCTAATTTGGATTCTTGCATACTGTGATTTATTGCATGGGACAACAAATATTGTACTTGTGTGTTTCTTTGATGTGAATGCATTGTCGTATAATTGCTTGCTCTTGTGCTGATTGACAGCATACCCTGAATCAACTCCATTGATTCAAGTATGCTGAGGTCCTCTTGTGTTTTCTATGTTAATTCACACTTGAACTGGACTAGGATTATTATGAGCGTGCAGCGCCTGATTACAGGTGTGAATAGCTAGCACGAAAATGCCAACGACAGGGGTTCGATTCTTGAACCCTGTACTGTCGAATTCGGGACCTCGTGGGGCGAGAAACGCCTGGACACGGGTGGCCTTGGCTCGTAATGTCAAGGACTAACGTCCCCGCTCTGCGTTAACGTGAATGTTAGTAAGGGGCTGGAAGGAAGTTGTTAGTGTTAGTGGTTAGTGTGAATTAAACCTAAACTAACCCTAAGACCTAACATACATCCTACACTACTATCCTAAGTGGATTTTTAAATTACAAAAAAAAAAAAAAAGAGGGAAAAAAATAAATCTAAATTCTAAAACCTAAGGTTTAACTAAGACCTAGGTCGAATGAGTTATGTAACCTAAACTAATCCTAAACTAAGGGGTACGCAGACCCTTGGGAAGAAAGGGATAAGGATGGGAAGGAGGCATTCATTGGAATTAAATGAACTGTCCCTTCGTGGACGGCGCCAGTTTTGGCGGGGCAGGTAAGGAATTTAGAGGCATCTATTTTGAAATAGAGCCAAGTTCAGTTTGCTTGGAAAATTTGAAACTTAGAACTCGCCAACCCAAGTGGCGGTGGCGCGGAAAGTGAGGAAAAAGGCAAAGCCTTTAATGCATTAATGGTTTTTGATCCTCGCGACCAGTTCGCCTTGGAAACAGCATGAGGAAAAATTGATTTTCATTTTGTTGGTTCGAGCCTTTTGTAAAGTTGCTCTGCATTTGGTTTTTCTGACCTGGTTCGGTCGAACCAGCTCTTGGCATTTGACATTTTGTGGAGATTTGGAGGCTGTTGTTAAGCCTGAAGAAGGAAGGAAGTGTTGGAGAGATTGTGCTGTTGCTGTGGAAGGAAAAACACGGCAAACAACGTTTTCTTCGAGCTCTGGAAAAGAGGTTTCAGGCATGTTAAGCCCTTCTCTTTAAAATCTTTGCTTTGATTAAATGTTTCATTAAAACAACCCTGCTCTTGGGTTGGGATTGCTTGATTGTTGTTGAGTTGATTTGGAAATGGATTTTGTTGGTTCTTGCTCCTTTTCTTTGGAAAATGATAAAAAGATTTGCTTTTGGTTGCTCGGCCTTGATCTGTCCTTGCTCGAGTCATGTTGGAAATGATTTACAGTATTGGTTGTTGACTGTATAAATGGTTTGAAATGGATATTCCTTGACTGTTCATGTTGCTCGAAATTGGAATAGGCTGTGCAATCGCTCCTTATAGTGAAATTGTTTCTTTAAGTATAATCTTTTCTTGCTGTCATATTAAGAACTGTCCTTGCATGTAAACAAAAGAGTGAAGTGGAGATACCGCCGTGTATATTTCTATGAATTGGGTTTGTCGACCCTTGCTGTCTTTTCTTTCGGAAAGGTTAAGAAAATTGTTTCTCCGTTGATGTGTTAAACTGTTTTGTTCTTCTCGAATGGATTTACCTCCATGAGGTGCTGGTTATGGGTATTTTATGGAAATTTTAATTGGTTATTCTTGTGGAATGGAAGGTAAACTGTACAGGTTACTTGAGTTGTTTTTGGCATTGAAACTATACGTCCTTTTGCTGATGGACTAAAATAAAAGAAGCATTAGTGTTTGAAATTGTTTCTTATTGAAAGTTTCAAGGATATAGATCCTTTCCCTTCTCCAGTTTTGGGATTTTGGATGGAAGTGGCATTCGGGTTTACTGTGAGTAATTGAACTCGAACCATAGGAAGTTTAAGCAATAATGTCATTGCTGTACCTTTTCTTGAGTAGAAACTAAGCGAATACGTATTGGGTATTCGCGAAATAGGGAAAAAGGATAACTGTTTTTCCTTCTTAAAGTTATCTCTGGATTTCATTTCTTCTGATTGAAAGAATAAGGTGGTTTCACTGTGTTATATAAATGCTGGTTGGTCTTCTTATGCGAACTGCTGACACAGTTTCCACTTGATTGAATTCTATGCAAAGAATGATTATATTTTTATATACAAAAAAATTTGGGATCTAATTTGTTTTCTGAGTTTGCTCTGGCTGTACTGAGCTCGTGCAATTAACACCTGGTTCGGGTTTGCTCTTATAGAAGTATGGACAGTTGAATATGAGTTGTTTGGGGTATTGGAATGAACGGTACAGCCTTGAGAGTTTGTTTTCAATAAGAACGACTGTTCTGTTATACTTATAATGAGCTGTCTTGTTTGAGATGAACACGGATTAGGTGTTTGATTTCGTCTTGAACAAATGGTGTTTCATAGTGGAATTTAAAGAGAATGAATTCTTTTCCTGCCTGCTGTTTTATCCTGATGAAATTCATCGTCATGAGAATAATGGATTGCTGTAGGTAACAGTGATGAATAAATGTTATTCTGAACGGGGAACGTTACTAGAATTAGATCATTATGTGAATAATTGACTGCATGATTGAAATACTGTTTCTGTTTAAGTATGCAGCGAAAGAAATATGATTTTCTTTATTATGGCAATTATATGGTATGTAACCTTATATTGTTTGATCTCGGATGTACCTAATGTTGTACTAATATGTTTTGGATCCTTAAAGGAGTCTGATTCCAATGAAGTATGGATATGAATGGTGAATTCTTTCCTGTCTTCGTTTAAAGCTGATTATTTATGAAATTATTCATGCTCCCGGAAAGTGAATTCCGAGTGGATTTTGTAAGTTTCACTCTGAACTGTTATTTTGATTTGTCTTTCGTATGGATTTCACTGTTAGGACAGTCATGTGGAAAGAAATAGAGATATGAATGAATGTTGTAGAAAAATGATCTTTCTTCTTTCATTCAGTTGGAAATCTGGAATTCGTGAATGATGAATTTTATAGTGTTTGGATGGGAGCTACTATATGCATTGCTGTTCGCTTTCTTGTTTGAACTTGAATGCTTTAAATTTAACATGCTTCATGAACGGAAGGGAAAGTAATGGATTTATATTCAGTTAGTTTCATCCTTTGCATTGGTTATTAATGAAAGGCGTGGAAAGGATAACTGTATGCTATATAGGCAGCAAACTACTTGTATTCCTAACTTGACAAATATTGTAAATTGATATTTGCATTGATTATGTGGAAACGGGACAGCAGTCCCTTGGCTGATTGTGATGATATTTGTGATAGCTCAGTGGTTATGCTGATCTCTCTTTTGTGCCTTTCGAGATTGATGTTTTGCTGTTGTTTCATAAAAGCAGGGTTCTTTTATTGAAACAATTTGTTGAAGCATCTTATTTTAAGGATAAGTGCTTAATGTGCTCGATTCATCAATCGACCGTGCAATTCATTTTGCAGATGGAATTTGATTAGAATGAAGACTTGGCTGTCTTCTGATGCATCTTGATTAGATGTAAATTAAATTGTAACTGTTGCTTTCATTCCTCTTTGAGGAATTGTGAACGAAGAAAATGTATTCTTCTGTCCATGAGTTGTATGGATGCTTTGTAAAAACTATACCCAATCAGCTGGATTGGCAAATGTACAAATTATGACTTACAATATTGAATACAGTTACAAGTGTGATATTTTCAATAATTATATCAGTTGATATTGTTGTTTAAATTGGAAATATGATGTTATTTCCTGAGTTGGAATTGTTTCATTATCCTTGGATGGATGTTGAATTGAAACTGATATCTATTCTTACTTAAATACAACTTTTAAGTTGAACAATGCAATTAGTTCATACTTGGGTAAAGATGAATTTTTAATTGACATTAAAAAGGATTAAGAAGAATATGATTTCATAATCAGAGGGTATTCAGGATTAGCTTAGGAGCTAAGGAATATCAATTTAAATTTGGAGTATTCGAACTTCGTTTTCGAACTCCATCATTGATCCCGTTTGATAAAATTCAGATTAAAGGATATAGGATACATATATCCATAACTAATGATCCTTAACTATATAATGTTAAGGGGAACAAATGAATTCATTTCTCGAAGATTAGACCTCGTTTGAATGACGTCTAATAAGTTAATATTCTGAAATTAGTTGCAGTTGGAAACATCTTGGTTAAGTTTAATAGGTTAAACTTATTACGTCCGTTGGTACGGGCTGCTTAATCCAATGATTAAGAAATGAACCAAGTAAGGAAATGTAGCCCTTCGATACGAAGGAGACGATACTTGGCAAACTAATGGACAGTTTAGTCCCTCTTAGTTATATACAACTGCAACGGAAACGAGGATCAAGGGATCAGCGTGGATGCTGAAAATTGCTTAAACTATTAACTCGTGGCTAAGTCACTTGGGCAGGATGTGTATTCTCGATGGGAGGATTCTGCAGGACATTGGCATACGCCAGCTACAGCAAGGTGTCTTCATGAAGACGGGGTCTTCATGACGACACAATGTTGTAAATTGACATATATAGCAATGCCCTCCGAATTAAAACATTTAGAATACATAGGCTGAATGTGTAGATCTTAGCTGGGGTGGAGATAGGGTATGATCTGGTATACGGAGTGACTCCGGAATACTAAAGATAATCAGACACACGGAGTCGTGGGGTAATGACACCGTATGTCTGCGTATCTTTAGTTACAGAGTGCCTTCCTATACCCATTCATATTACTATGGAATTGAAAATTTAAAAACCGAACTTAAACGATGAGGTGGTAGGAACCAGAAAGACCATTCTAGATAACATGGTGAAGTGAAGTGAAGGACGTATTCGTAGATGTGTATCACATCCAGAATATGATCATGCAAAGCATGTGAAAATCTTTGGCCAAAGTATCGCAATTTGGTTGTGTTGTCCTTATCACTTAATTTAAGATGCAGATGTCGATGAATATCATGAATGATATTCGAGATAGGCTTCTTAAATGGATCACTTCGATAACCGGGGAAGGTTATGAGAACAAGTATATAAAATATACTATGCATAAACAAACATGAAGGATCGGTTGTTGCCGAGTCATGTACATGAAGGATCGGTTGTTGCCGAGTCATGAAATGAAGGATCGTTGAAACTCCGAGCCATGAAAATGGAAGGATCGGTAGTTCATCGAGTCATTTACAGCAGCATATAGAATCTGTTATAAGATTGAATGGCATTGAATGTGTGTTCCATATTGTAAATATGTGAACAGGGAACATTCGTTTTAAAAAGAAATTGTATGATCCAAACTGTGTTGTTTGGGGCAGAGAACAATTATTAAATCATGAACGTGTGTTTGAATTTTATAATTCATAAGAGAACGTTATATAAATTTTTTTTTTTCCCTTGTTCGGGTGTTTTAAATTGAGGATGTTACACAATAACTAAAGTAAGTCCACATCTAATTATAAGAACATAATAATGCAAACCATGATTATACATAAAAAATCATAGATACAAACTTCCATTTATTCATTTATCAAAGGCACAAACACCTTTCTTAGTTTTACAAGATTATCATATATGCAAAGTTGGAAAAGAGAGAGTAGAGGAACATAAGATAATAAATAAAAAGAGTTTCAAATTTTATTACTTGATGTATAAGTAGTAATATCAACAACATAAACTAGAAACTAACAAAGAGAGCTCCCCGTGGCCGCCCCCCGACACCCCCTATGCTTCCATCCTCCCTAGTGCTAGCTCCGATGACCCCCTGGTCCGGACGGGAGTCCCGTCCGCCGACTCCGGTGGCTGCGTCTCCCAGCCCCCCGCGTGGCTTGGAAAAATATTGTGGAGGGGTCCTCCTCTGCTTCCCCAGAGAAGTTGATGCACATGTTTTCGATGGGCCCTCTCCTCCACATCCCTCGCACATCACGAAGGCTGATGCTAATTCCGAGATCTGTCCCTTATCAAAAACTAATGGGACCTGCATCGCCGCTCGAAGACATTAAAAAATGGGCTGTCGAAATGGAACCCTTGTGGTGCATTGGAAATAACCGTAATGCCAAATGGTTTTGTCCCCTTCTTCTTTAGCATGAAGGAAGATTTTGCTCGATCTCTTTGGGAGGCCCTTGGTTCTTTGGTAGAAGGGGTTTCTATATCAGAAATGGTCTCTGGATTCAACCCACTTATTGAAACAATGACAGAGGCCCCAATCGGGTTCGTCTCCTGGCCTTCCCGGAGCTATGGCACCCACGCTTATTGAAGATATTGCTCTTTTTATGGGTTCTTTAATCACTATTGATTAGGCCACTAAGGCCAAGACTAGATTCATCCTTGCCGATTTTGTGTTAACGCCGATGTAAGTAACCTGCTCCCGAAATCGATCAATCTCCCGCGACTTTTGAACTTGGTCCCAAAGCATTGAATATGAATATATTCCTCAAGCTTGCTCAATCTGAAAAGCATAGGCCACAGAGCTGCTGGGTGTCCCACTAAGCCCCAGCCTAAACCTAAAACCTTGGCTTCCTCCCCCAATAAGAAAGGAAAATTTATCCCCAAAAGCACTCTCGGAGGAAACCCGGTCGTACCCACTTCCAACCCTTTCTCCCTCCTGGAAGAAGGTGATATTTTTTCTTGACTCCATTTTAGCTCCCCCTCTCAATCTCTCTCATCCCCCTCCTTGGTTGTGGTTCTCAAGGAGGTCCCCTGGTTCCCTCTTGCCCCAACCCTGGCGACCCCCTTGACTTTATCCCCCCCTCACCGCCTCCCCGCTTCCCCTTATTTCAACCTTCTCTCCTTGCCTCCCTCCCGAGTTCGTAACCAATTTCCTTGTGGATAATCCCTCTTTCATTGTCTCCCCTTTCCTTCACCCGTCGACCCTATGCTCTCCCCATCCAATCAATCCTCTGATGACAGTTTGAATCCACGTATGACACATAGTAGTAGTAGAAAACCTGATACTGGCTCTGAGAAAGTGCGTGGACATATCCCATGTAACGTCAAGCTGCAACAAGAATCAGCCTTGAATGTGGCCCAAGGAACCCAGAGCACCATCCCCATGGTTGTGGGAATAAATATAAACCTAAGAAATAAAGGTGATCTCTTGGAATATTAGAGGAGTGAACTCTCTGTCAGAAAAAGAGTCCTCAAGGATATGAAATTGAAACACTCTCCCGACATCATTATGCTTCAGAAACCAAACTCAAAAAGGATGACAAAAGATCTTGAAAATTTAGCCCGCTACCTCTTTCTCATCTCAGTCAACAATGGGTAATTCGGGAGGCTTGTGCACTCTCTCGGGACCCTAAAGCTGCTCAAAGGTGATTCGCATCTTACAACACCCCAATTTTCTATGCACGCTCCTTGTGCAATCGATTCTAATGTTTCCTGGATTACAATCAATGTTTATGCCCCTAACCTGGAAGCTCATCGTGAACAACTCTGGAAGGACATCTCTATCTTCACAAAGAATTACGAAAATTTTCCAGTACTCATTATGGGAGATTTCAATTGTACTCTATACCCCTATGAAAAATAAGGAGGAGCCCGCCTAAGCCCAACAACATGGAAGCTCGACCGACTTTATAAGGGGGACTCTTCCGACATGGACCTCCATGGCACATCCTTTACTTGGTCAAATCACGAGTGGGCAGAAATCACATACAAAGCAGGCTGGATAGAGCCTTAGGTTCCTTGGACTGGATCTCTCTGTACCCTAACTTTTTTCTCAGCGCCTTACCCCATGTGGCTTCCAATCACAACCCTTAATCCTCATTGCCGATAATAATTTAAACATAAAAAACCCTCCCTTCATATTCGAGTTGGCTTGGCTTGAGAATAACCAGCTGGACCCACTCATCAAGAGTTGGTGGGATATCAAAGTTTAGGGCTCGAAATTTTTAAATTCTCTAGCAAACTTAAGGATATAAAAAAATAGCTAAAAATCTGGAAGAACTCAGTTTTTGGCAATATCAAAAACCGCACGCAAAGGTTGACCCAGGAAATTGCTGACATCTCTACTCAGATAGAGGTTGTAGGAAGAATATAACAACTTCATAATTAAGAAAGACACATTCTCAGTGACTTCCAAAATACCCTAAGGGAAGAAGAAACCTATTGGAAACAAATATCTCAAGCGCTCTGGTTGGAGAAGGGAGACCGCAACACCAAGTTCTTTCATATTACCACCTCTAATCACAAAATCCGGGACAAAATAAAGGAATTTCTCTCTTCAACTGGCAATACATTAACCTCTAATACTGAGATCTCTAATGAATTAATTTCCTTTTATTCTAACCTCCTTTAGGAAGAAGAACCTCCCAATGAGCAAGCTATGTCCAAGATGCTCAATCACATTCCCAAATTAATCTCGGAGGAGTGGAATGCAAACTTAACAAAACCCTTCTCTATGGAGGAAATTCATAAGGCTATGTTCACTATGAAAAAGGACAAGGCTTAGGGTCCCGATGGCTTCCCAGCTGGCCTTTTTCAAATCTTTTGGGATATCATCAAACAAGATCTCTACAAGACTGTTATGGAATTCTAGTCCAACAATGATCTTTTGAAAGAATGGAACACCACCTTCATAGCCCTTGCCCCCAAATCTCTTGGTTCCAAATTGGTTTCTAACTTCAGGCCAATCAGCCTCTGCAACACCTCCTACAAAATCATTACCAGAATGTTAGCAGCCCGTCTTAAGCCTCTGATGAATAACCTCATCACGACGAATCAAAATGGTTTCATCAGTGGGTGCCTCATTCAAGGGGGTATTATCACCATTCATGAAGCCATCCACTCCGATCATCACTCGAAGTTAGCGGGGATGATCTTCAAATTAGATATGTAAAAGTGTTCGATAGAGTCGGTGGAATTTTCTAATACGTGTTTTAAAAAGCTACAGATTTGATAACAAATGGTGCAAATGGATCATGGCTTGCATTGCGACCCCTTGCTTCTCGATTCTCATCAATGGCATCCCAACAATTTTTTCAAAAGTAGCAGAGAAATTCACCAAGGGGATCCTCTGTGTCCTTTCCTATTTCTGTTAATGACGAACTCCTCGGAGAGCTCGGAGGCGGCCAAGAATCTGTCGGTCATTTATGGCATCAAGATCACTTCCATCTCCCCTACCGCCACTCATAGCCAATTTGCAATGATACCCTCCTTTTGAGTGTGGCTTCGGTTGTTGAAGCTTGTGCCCTAAAAGAGATCTTAGAAGACTATCAAAATGCTTCTCAACAACTTATCAATTTTAACAAAAGTAGTATTTCCTTCCTAAATGTGGGCTTCTACTCAAAGAAGGATCGCTGACATTTTTGGATGTAAAATTGTGGACTTTCCCTCCACATACCTAGGCATTCCCCTTTTCAATGGTAAGCAAACCAAGAACCTATGGAACCCAGTCATTGAGAGATTCTAAAAAAAATTGGCTGCTTGGAAAGGTGCCATTCTTAGTCACGTTGTGACAAACTTCAATTGGTCAAAGCTACTCTATAGAGTCTTCCTATTTATTTCATGTCTCTTCTCAAAATGCTTGCCTCGATGATCGCGCTATTGAGGGAATCTATTTTTTTTTGTGGACTGGAGTTGAGGCCAAAAAAATGAATCCACTTGGTTTCTTGGAATGAAGTCGAGTAAATTGACTAACTGGGTGGGCTTGGTATCGGACAAATTGCTAACATAAACGTTGCCTTGTTGGCTAAAATTGGCTGGGAAGTTGCCCAAGGTAATTCACACTGGGCCCATTTGTTAAGAACTAAATATCTGAAGCAGGATGATGATTTCCTCGTCTCAGAGATTCCCGTGGGTCGCAACTGGAACTCGATAACTAGTTCTCTTCCTCTTCTTTGCTCGGGTACCAAGTGGAGGTGGGAAATGTTAGATCCATTGAATTTTGGTCGGATTGGTGGATTGGGGACCAACCTTTGGGACTCAACTCTATTTGGGAACCGATCAAAAGGAATCTTATCAATAGACATGGAAGGAAAGTGTTTGATTACTGGAGTACTCATAACTCTATCCCCTCTTGGCATATTCTAGATTGGAGGGGAATCAGTGAATTACAGAGTTAACTTTTGGTGCAATTGAGATCTTCCATTACCTCCATCTATATCCTTTTCTCCTCCCCTGCTGATGAGCGTATATGGCCCCTTTCCCCTCGGTGCCTTCACTCAAAGCCGCCTATTACTCTAAGCCCTGATCGCTATTGGCCCTCCCCTTTATAAAATTTGGCCCAAAGAAACTATCCCAAAAATCAGCTTTTTTCCTAGCTCTCCTTTAAGAACACTTTCCTCTCAGGGGAGAACCTTAAAAGGAGAGGTTTCTCACTTCCCACTTGATGTGTTCTTTGTTGGAGAGCCTTGGAATCCTCCCCTCATCTCCTCCTTCACTGCCCATTTGATCAAGATGTTTGGAGTGAGATTTTGTTGTGGTTTAGCGTGGCTTGGACCAATCCTGAGTTCTATTCATGACACCCTCTTACAATGGTCCTCCCCCTTCATTCACCCGACCCTCTCTCTAGCTTGGAAACTCATCCTCCCACATGACCTTTGTGGTATCTGGAAAGAGAGGAATAAGATACTCTTCAAAGAACAATGTTGGGAGATGAATAAGGTGGGTGTCATATTGCTATTCTTTTTCAGGATAACCTCAATAACATCTTATGGAAAAATTATCAGCAGAAAATTCAGCCATGAAATCAAAAGGACCGAAGTCAACAGATGATGAGCCTTCCCACTGGCAATCCCTCTTCCCAGGCTCGCTCTAGGGTAAAGTGGATCCCCCCACCTATGGGTTGGTCGAAACTCAATACGGATGGTGCTTTTAAAGGTAACCTTGGAAATTTGGGGGAGGGGTGATCCTCAGGAATTCAAAAGGCTCCCCTAAAGCTGCTATTGTAGCTAATTTCAATATGGGTACCAACCACCGTGCGGAGGCTTTAGCAATCTTAAAAGGGATGGAGATGAGCCTTACTCTTGGTAATGACCCCCTAATTGTTGAAAGTGAATCTCTCAATATCATAACTCTCCTCAACTCTGAGGATCTGGTCAATGGACTATTAAAAACATTATTGCTGACATCAGGATCCTTCAAAGAAACTTTCGGCAACTCAAGTTTCAGCACACTCTCAGGGAAGGTAACAAGGTGGCGGATTGGTTGGCTAACATCGGTGTCCACCTTGACTCTCAGCAAACTTGGTTAGAGAATTTTCCGGCCAATATCCTTCAAATTACCCATAATGATTACTCTTCGTCTAACTAACACATGGGTTGGGTTGGATGTTTCCCACGTTAGCAATTTCGGCAAAAGGCACTCCATTCTCACTTTTGACGGCATTAATGATATCCATATTAATTGGAAGTGTTGCTCCATGGATCATAGCACGAGTGATGAGTTTTACTACACTTGTGCGGATCTGGTCCAAGATCCACCAATCCGCACAATAAATTATCCCATCTCAGATGGATGAATGATGTGGAAGGCTCCAATAGTCTTGGCGTGCTTTTTAAAGCCGAGTCACAGATTGCATTCTCGAACCATCTTCATGCTTTTCTGAAAATGGGAGGACAGCTCAAGCGCATTAAACCAGACTTCATGTTCAATTGCTGGAGGATCGGAAGTTTGGAATATCCTCTCGTGACAATGGCATCTCGATGTGTCTTGAAAGGATGTTAGGTTACTTAGTGCTGGTTTTGTATGGCACTCTGGCCACTTGGTCTCGTGGCAGAGTTCAGATAGGAAACACCCGCTTCACTATCTCCACTAATGCCATTGCTTCTGTCATCGACCTTCCTTCCTCGGGAGTAGTTTATGTCAAGAAGCCTCTGTAGGCGGAGCTCTTGGACTTCATCACCAAAGGGGAGAAGCCAACTAAGTACCTTTGAACTATATCAGGGAATCCCTCCTTTTGCCCTAAGATAGAGTTACTGAGGTTATCATGAGGTATTTCACTATTAATGGCCGTTACAGGTTAGTTTATGGTCCCCATTTATTCATCCTCTTGCACCTTCGGTGGGGGAAAAAGATGAACCTAGGTGCTTTCCTCTTCCAATCTCTTGAACATTCCATCAATCTCGCGAGGGGGAAGGGCCCATTCTGCATCAGGGCCTCCTCTACCTCTTGTTCAAATTCACTGTGTCCCCTCGAATCTGAATATTTTTCCTCCCAATCTTAGGAGGCCCCATCGTACTCCCACCTCCTCTCCCATTCCATCCCCTCCTTCTATCCCTTCCTCCACTGTCATTCATTGCTGTCAAATCTCCTCCAACTCGACTACGATGTTGAAATTCGGTGGGTCTTGTTCCCCCTATCTCCCCTATCCATCATCCCTCCTTGAGCACAGGACTGCTTTGTTACACTTGTGGCCTTGGTAGCGCTTGTTGCTTCCTCTTTGGATTCCAGCTCGGAGCACCACATCACAAATGTTCTGCTGGGCTTGCCCGATTATATCGATTCTCCCGATTCTCGATTTGATTGGCCTAGAGGGGGTCTAAAGAGGAGAAACTTAACATCCATATTGATGTCGGTAACACTTCCATGGAGGATCATGAAACCAACCCCAGGATACTTAATTAGACATTGTTCCCAACACTTGATTCTCGCTTGATGACATCAAGAACCATTCGGAAGGTCGACAGGTAGAGCTGGTGACTTCCATTATGACCAAGTTTGTTAAACGCTCCTTCTCGATTCTCAAAGCTTGGGAGAACTTCACTGAAAATACCAAGAAGGCCATCACTAAAGATTACATTGAGTTGATAATCTTTGGAGGATCATCTCACCGATGAATCGGGTCTCTCAGTGCTAGGAATACTGTAAATGAGCTTAAGAAGCTCATCTGATGTTGTTTTCTACTTCAGGTTTTGCTTTTTTGCCTATTTTTTAGGATTCCTGGTTTTTTCTCTCTTTGTAAACATGAAAAGTTTAATCTAGCCATTGGGCTCATTGTACAAGGTTGTGGGATCTTCTAAAACCCTCATTTTACCCTCTATCCAAAAAATATCAACAACATACATTCAATCAACAATTTCTAATCCCTTGGAATGGAGAAGCCCTTCCAATTTATAAAATTACATGATATCCTTTCATCTACCCCCACATGACCTTTCACTTGACCTCATCACTTGTGACCTTTCATATTCCTAGGAAGTGAGTATTTTTCTTACTATAAAAAAAGAGACTCGTATAATGTTTAGATAAGGGGAACATAATTAAATAGGATGAAATAGAAAAAGTACATTCATAATTGAAAATTAGTATATGGAGAGAGAGAAAGATAGAGGAGAGAAAGAGAAGGGGTTGATTTATTTGATGATGAGAAGATTTACTTGTGGGGAATTTTCGATCATGATCCTTGAGGGGGAGTTTCTTGAATGATATCTTGTCCTTTGAATTCTTTACTAAACCAAGCTACCATATGCACCACCTTATCTTCTTCTGGAATGTAAACAAAACTTAACACTTTGATCCATGTCTTTGAAACATCACTGATATCCTTGCATTGATTGGACCATTATTTTTTATCTCTTGCAATGTTAGAAACATATCCTATGAAATTGGCAAAGGACTCTAAGTTATATTAATTTAAGGAAAGAGGATCACCTTCCTCTTTCTTGACCATCTCCTAGAAGGAATTAATGATATCTTTTGATGATGAATTTTCGTGAGTGGAGGGAACCAAAGTATCTAAACACAACAGAAACCTCATTCAAAATATCAAAAGCATTTTTTCCACTAGAATCAATTTCGGAGATGACATCTTCTATCATTCCATAAATAACATTCATGATGTAAACCCAAACTCGAGAAAAATTGTCAACATTTGATGTGAATACATTTTTATTCGAGAGGATGTGGGAGTCGAGGAGCTCATCTTAGCCACAAGTGGAAACACCTCATTCAAGTGGATCTTTTCTTTTCAATATCCTCCCTTGCTTTCTTCACTTTTGAAAAAGTGTCCAAAATATACTTGAGTAGAGAGAGAACCTATTAGGACAATGTCTTTCCTTTCTCAATGATATTCTAGATCCATCTCTCATTAGCCTTCTCTTATTCCATATAACTTTGTGCTTTCTTGATCACATTAGGGTCAAAGCTACTAATTAGAGGAATGTCTTCCATAGGAAGAGAGAGGTGTTGAATTGGGATCCAAGAAAGGTTAAATATAAGCACTGAGAGTTTTCACATGTTCCTCCAATTTCTCAATTATTCATTTGTATTATTCATTTTGAGCAAGAATGAAGGAAAAGGATTCCTTGAACAAATGAGAGTCACCCTCATGTGAATCTTGACCCAATGAGATGTGGGTCAATTCATAGTCCGATGGAGTCAATTTCTCAATGGGCTTTACATTCTTAGGTCGACAATCTCTACACATTGGTCCCCAAAATTTCCACTAAAGAAATGGGAAGCCACATGTGCCTTTTTCCTCCATTTGGATTTCAAGTTTTTTGGTGATAGCTCTAAGGTCAGGTATTACAACTTGTTGTGTTGTTCTTGGTTTACTTTAGAGTAATTTTTGAATCTATGGGAATCTCTCTTTAAGATTTAACATGTTGTTGGACATGGGAGCACTTCGAGGAGCTTGATGTAGGATCACATCTTGTTCATTGTGGAAAAAATCTGCCATTGGAGAAGACATGCTTGGATGCTCTTGAAGAGAAGGAGGTTGCAATTGATCACTCTTGTTTGGCTCAAGAGGATATGTGGGATCCATGACGAGCCTTAACTTCTTAGGAATCTTTCTTGAATATGGAACCACCGTACACCATATTTTTATTATCTTCTTCTTTGAAGGTTCATGATCAATGGATCTATGTTGCACTTGCAATGTTTAATTATTTGAGGATTGAAGACACTACCATGAGTTTGATTGAGTGTTTAAGAACATTTTTAGGTAATTGTCATAAAATAAAGCTGGATGGTTTCTCGTTCTTACATATATGGTTCCCACATGAAGATAACCCTATTTGGCCTTCACTACTCCATACTACTTGAATGGATGCTTACATACCTTTGTGCTTAGATAATTCGATGAGAAAGGAGGATCATTTTATTCTTTACATATGATGGGATGGATGCTTTGATGACTTGATTAGTTCACTTCAACCTAATTTTTAGAGGGAGGATAATGGATTTAAGACATGATGCTTCCCAGTTTACCTAATGAGTTTCCCATTTCACTTATGACCATGATGAATTTCTTCGATGAATCTTTAATTCCAATGGGACTCTTGAAAATTTTTAGTTCTTTTCCATTGCATAATCTCTTTAAATTTGACATGTTGCACCTCGATATACTGCTCATGCTACATAAATGTGCTCAAAATGATGCTTTAGGATCCTTACAGAGAGTCATTTTTCTTTCTTTATATAATAGATAACTTGCAGAACCATATGGGGATGGAAAAAATTATCAAGATGAGTGAAGATGGAGCCAACATCAAATTTAATCATTGAAAACTAAAACTTTCTCTTTGGGCGGGTGGGACTAGGAGCTCGCTTATTTTGGGAAAATTTAATTTTTGCGTAAAATTTGTTTTTTTAAGCTCCTAAAGCACACTTTACATGACCTCTAAAGTGACTATTCTTTACCTTTTTTAGGAAGTTTCTATTTTTAGCAGGTTACTTTTTTGGAAACTACTATTTTAGGAAATTGCCAGTTTTACCTTGTGTGTTGTTTTGCACCATTTATGGATATCTTGAGTGACAAGAGCTTGTTATTTTAAGGTACTTAATATTTTTAGTAATTAACTATACAAAATATGTGCTATTTTTAGAAACTAGTCATATTAGTGTCACTTTTCAATGAAAACACCATTATTGGATTCAACTCTGCACTATGATCCTATGCTCCAATTTTCGTTGTGTTTCTTCTGTTGGAACTCTTACAAATCAAAAAGGAAAATTTCAAAGGTAGGGTTTTAGATTTGCATCTATGAAAAAATAGGGCATTATATGGTATGAAGATTTAGTCAATTCAAAGGCGTTTGAGAGTAGAGAAATATGCTAAAATCTTTGTGTAATCGGGTTTTTAGATGAGGATTGATGAGAAAAGCTCTATTTTGAAGTCATAGCTGCTTTTGAATGTGTTGGGAAACATATATGTCATATTATAATATTTTTGAAGGTATTACAGTTCATACAACAATGGAGGATGGGTGAACAATGCAAATTAATTAAGTTAAAAGTGAGTTTACTTTGTTTTCATGTCTTCCCAGCTAACTATAGTTTTGACCTTGGGTGGATGGAATTAGATCGGGGTTAAAATATGGGTTTGATCATGGGTTCTATTTTCTATCACTTTGGTCCCCCGGAAAAAGGACAAGAGGTGAAAAAATGGCACTTTGGAGATATGATGACACTGGAAAAGATATGATCGGTGTGCAGTGAGGGATTTAGCTGGTTAAGCTCCTAGGGCCTTGAAAAATCATCGTATGGAGAACCTCGAAATGGCTTGCTTGGGGCACCATTTTTTGTCCCCTTGGAAAAAGGGACAAGAGGTAAAAATGGGCACTTTGAGCATGATGGTGACAAGTGTCACAGTTTGGTGCAATGTGCATAAGATGGAGTTAGCAAGATAAGTCCTCTGTGGAGCTGAAGAGGTTCATATGAGGGACTAGAGAAGGTGATTACAAGGGGGAACCATTTTTTCTCCTTCTATCCCCTTGGAAAAGGGACAACTTGCAAACTTCATTCCTGGAGCTTGGAGAGGTAGTTTGGAATGAAAATTTATATGATTTTGATTCTAAGATACATTATAAAACAATGGAATAGGTTTCCTAACCTAATTATGCTCGCAACTCCAAAAATGGATCCTTTTTATTCGGGATAACATGGTGTCTTATAAATATTGAATCGGCTCAAGAAGCACTTTAGGACTTGGTGTAGATACCCAAAGATGGGTTACAATCCTCTAGGCCCTCTTTGATTAACATACCTCTTACCATGACCCCTCCACACATTATTATTAATTTAATTACCTATATTAAGTTAATAATTCCCTCACCCCTCCACCTCGCCTCTCCACCTCACCTCTCCACCTCACCTCTCCACATCACCTGTGTATCCATTATAAGCCTATTTATCAACCTAGACTATGTCATTTACTTCCCTAACTAATAATAACTTCTTATAAACCTAACTATGACTTCTTCCACACTTCTTCCACTTATTTCCCGCTTCATTAAGTGACAAACCACACTCCTAGTCCAAAAAAACCTTGACTAACAAAAAAATGGAGAGAAAAGGCTATTTTTGGTAAATATGACCTTTTCTCCCTAACCGACACCGGTTATTCCTCTACCGACGTAGGTCAACTAACCACCATCAGTTCCCTTAAATAAGGAATTCCAATCTTTCTCTCATGTTCCTTCATCTTGGATTTTCAACTTCTCGGTATTCGACCATTGGCATCCGAGCATACAAGCGACCTCGTGATGAACCGGAGATCATTCCGGGCATTCCTAACCTCCACCAAGCCTCAACAATGTGTTCCAGAGCATTGGATTACTCACAGGAAGTCTAGAGCCTTCTCGCCACTATTACACAGATTAAGACTTGTCTCTCGTTCAACCACAACCACCATCTACCACTAGCCTTCTGCAAGTAAGTAATCTCTACCTTTTTATTTCTTTTATTATTTTGGATTGTTAATCATTTACCTACTTTCTTCCACCTTCTATTTCTCTCGGATCTCCTCCGTAGCACCTCCACCCAACCACTTGCCCATTTAACCTTGGTACCCTCCCTAACCACCTATTTTATCATCTCCGAGTCTTCATATAAATCCAAACACCTAGCCTAACCCATCCCAACTCTCTGTGTAATCACAAAGAGCTCCCAACCAACCCATTTTAACCTTTTCACCTAATTTCCCCTACCGAAATCGGTCACCCAACCGACGTCAGCAATTACCAGCTACTACGGTGTGTAGATAAATGTACTATAATCCCAGGAGGGCAAGATGGATATGAAGATGCTAATTACGACCGGTTTTGGTGATCATTTTCTCCATGATATGAACAAGAGTCTTGTTCGAGGATTCTTATTTTCCATTACCTTGAGGGTAATAGGGGGTTGACCATTTCTAGAGGATTTGGGAGCATTAGAAAAATGCCCTCACTTGTTTATTCTTGAAATATTCTCCATTGTCAGATACAATGGAAAAAGGGATGTCATAGCGGCAGATGATATGATTCATTATAAACTTGGAAATTTTTGCACTGGTAACATAAGTGAGAGGAACAACCTTTACCCATTTAGTAGAATACTCAATGGTAGTTATGATGTGATTATGTCCATTTGAGGAATTTAGAGTGAGATTCCCTATGAGATCAAGTCCCCATTTAGAGAATGGCCACAATGTCATAATTGGTTGTAAATATTGTGCTGGAGCATGTATTAGATTGCCATGTTTTTGACACAATAAATTTTTTTGTACATACTGACAACAATCAATTTTCATAGTAGGCCAATAATAGCCTACTCTCAAAATTTTCTTAGCTAGAGCCATTCCACTTATATGTGCCTCGTAGATGTGTTCATGCACCTCTTTGATTACAAGGATAGACTCTTTAGAGTTTAAACATCATAACAAATTCCCATCGTAGCCTCTTTGATAGAGGGTGCCCCAAGTAGGGTATAACGGGAAATGTGTTGGATGAGATTTTGTTTTTGGAATGGGTAATATCGGAGGAAAGATTCCAACATGTAGGTAATTAAAAATTTCAAGTTACCAGGGAATAAAGGACCAACAACTTCACATACAAGGAAATATTCCAACATGTATTACATAGTATCTTGTCAAATGTTCCACAAAGAATGGAAATTCATTGTTACCTAGTGGAATGTGTAAAAAGATCCAATTGTAGCCATGACATCTCTGAGAGATTCTATCCTCTCGGGTATCGATGGAAGGTGATTTGCACAAAGAATTATTTTAAAGTATCAACCATTTTATTGTAAGGGATGATCTTCTCATCCTTGACCTTATATTCATCATTTATTTGCTTGATGATTGATTCAGAATCACCTATAATATTAACTTGTCTCGATATCCCATCGTATAACAATTTTTAGTCCTGTAATAAGGGCTTCATACTCATCTATATTATTTGAGCAGGGGAACCAAGTTTGAAAGCCTAAGGAATCAAATCACCTATGGGAGTAATAAGAAAAACTCCTACTCCTGAGACATGAAAGGTAAACAATCCATCAAATTACATTTTTCATGTGATGGATTCTTCAATATAAATCATAGAAGCATCTAGAAGTTCCAGAATTAATGGTCCAATTCTTGGAAAAGGGCTTTAGCTAGTTGATCCGCAATCACTTGCCTTTTGACTAACTTATAGCTGATGTAATTAATATCAAACTCACTGAGCAAGATGATATAATTAGCCATCCTCCCAATAAGCATGAGTTTAAATAATAGGTACTAGATCACCTCAAATTTGGATATATGATTGTTCTTGTTATTGAATGAGATAGTGAAGGAGTTTATGGAAATAAAAAACAATGGCCAAGATTTTTTTATTTTGCAAATAGTTAAGCTCATAAGAGATCAAAGTATGACTAAGGTAATAGAATGATTTCTCTTTTTATTCAAATCATACCGAGCAATAAGCATGCCTATAGAAAACTAGGTAGCTAAGATATATAGTAACATGGGTTTTCCTAGGGTAGGTGGCATAAGAACAAGAGGTTTAGCCAATTACTCCTTGAGTAAGGTGAATGCTTGTTGGTATTTAGGACCCCAGTGAAAGTCAACATCTTTCTTGAGGAGATGTGTGAATAAATGGCACTCATGCGAGTTTGGAAATGAATCTACGAATATATTGGATTTTTCCTTGCAAACTATGTAGTTGTTTGAGGTTCTTAGGAGGAGGCATTTTTGTGATAGCTGTGACCTTGGATGGGTCCACCTCGATTCCTCTTCTAGACACAATGAAGCCTAGTAATTTTCCTAAGAGCACACCAAAGACACTCTTCTTTGGGTTGAGTCTGACCTTATAATCTTTGAGATGTTGAAAGATACGCCATAGGATTTTAATATTTTCTTCTTTAGTCTTGGATTTTCCCAAGATGTCATCAACATAGTCTTCCATAATATCATTCAACATGTCATAAAAGAAGACAATCATGGCCCTTTGAAAATTTGTGCCTACATTCTTGAGGCTGAAGGGAATGAATTGATAACATAATGTACCCCAAGGGGTAGTGAAGGAAATTTTATGCTCATCATGTTCTACAATTTTGATATGGTTATAACTTGAAAATCCATGCATGAGGGATAAAATTTTGCAACCTGTAGTTGAATCGATAATCATGTCAATGTTTGGAAAATGAAAGTCATCTTTTGGACATGCCTTTTTATGTCCCTAAAATCCATGAAAATTTTGATACCAATAGGCTTTTTCTGCTCCGATGTTAGCATCAACAATCTCCTCGACCAACAATTTAGTTTCATTTTCCATATGTGTACGATCAGAGGGAGATTGAGATCTTCCTCTAAGGGTGTCTCAACAAGATTTTCAACTTTAGACTGGTCACTTTTTATGTCTATTGATTTTTTAATTTGATGGTCCGCTAGTTCCTTGAAGAGGTTTTCACTATGGGACTTGGAATTTTTCTTTTGTTGAGGATTTTTGGAAGATATTTTGCCCTCATTTTCTTTCTTATTTTTTTGACCATATAACTTAGCCTCCTCTTCAAAATACACATATGCATTAAGGTTGGTGGAGAATCCAGCTTTTTGGTCACCAACAAGAATGTCATCATGTAGACCCATAAATTCACAAATTTCTTCATCATTCTCAAAGAAATCAATTTTTACATGTTGTTGTTGGTCCCAATTTACAAGGGATGGGTGGAAAAGATTCAATTCGGGAGTAAAAGGGGATATGGTAAAAATAGCCATGTCAGGAAAAAGTTCGTGGAGGCAAGGTCCTCATATAGGTTACAAAGGGAATCTGTTTCATTGTCATAATTAGAAGAGGTATCTTCACGTTCAGAAGAGGTGGCTTTGACCTCCAGAGGATGAGACCCATATGACCGAATACCAATACCATACTTTTCCACATTATGATGTGGTGTCGAAAGAGGTTCCTACACACCCTTATCATCTATGCCACATCTCGTATCCTTGGTAACCCATGGTATACATCATCTTATTAGGGATGGCGTATTTAGGATATTTATAGCATGAAGCCATCTCATCATCAAAAGATCGTGATATAGGAGTGTCAAGTAGTTTCTCATTTTCCAAAAGGCCACCAGAAGGAAAGTGTTGATGTTATAGTGTTCCAGGGACTGTTGATATTTATAATCGGGCCTACCACGTGTTTTGGGTTATAGGGGAGATTAGAAACTAGGAGGGCCTATTAGAGGTTTTATTCTCTATAGCCAGCTACAAGGACCTTCATCTCCCATGAAGCAAAGGGAGATACATATGTAGAAGTGCTATTATCATGTGATCACAATGTATTAGGGTCAACGCGGAGGCGGTAGCCTCATATTGAATATGCACAACTATTTTGGTTAAAGGACATTCATATATAATGAGGAAATAACTGACAATGCTATGCAATGGGAAAAGGGTTGGGGATCTACAAGAATGGTAAGAGTTTGTCCTTCATGGTATAATTTAATACGTTAATGGAGAGTTGAAGGTGCGACCTACATAATAAGTTGAAGGCATGACCTACATATCATAATGACTATCTTGAGGGGTAGGTACATGAGGTTTTGAGATAATAATATGAGCACATTGTGTTGCGATGGTGAAATCTCGTGCCTTAATCTTAATTTTTTTATATGCTCAACAGAGGAAGAACACAATCAATTAGGGAATCAAACATATCAATGGCGACATGATTGGTGATTTTATTTTGGGATGAATGACCTTAATCTAACCTTTTCTCCACCTATTTATGTTTTGGGAATGGCTCTTTGTAAATTCCCAATTGTTAGTTAGAATTTTTATTGGGTGCATGCGAATCCATTTCGACATCTCCACTATTTATGAGGTCTTGGATGAAGTGTTTTAACTTCAAACATTTGTTTGTGGTATGGCCCTTAACATGATGAAACTCACAATACTCATGGTCTTTGTACCATGATGGTTTTGGTGCATCCTCAGCAAAAGGCATAGTGGTTAGGAACCTAACCATGTTTACTACATCTAATTGCTTCAAGATTGAAGACAAAGAGTCTGTAAGAGGAGTGAACACTCGATTTTTAAATTTAGATGCAAATAGGTCCTTTGGAAAGTTTTGAAGGAACACTATTCGGATGGCTTGAACATGTTTTGAGTTAGTAATGCCATCACCTACAATGTTTTTTTTTGTTAAAGAATTTAGGTTTTTCTACAGGTTTGGAATCATGATTATCTCTTTGAAAGGCCTTTAAAGTCCCTTTTGCTAACAAATCCTTCTTGATTTGGCTTCCTTTTTCTATGTCTTCTTCGAAAGTGCTCACACAATGCATTTGCAAGTGAAAAGCAATTTTAGGATGTAATTTTGGAAAAAAATGCTAACAAGTTGTTTCTCTGGAATGGAGTAAGGGAAGCGACTAGCCAACCCTTGCCATCTTTGTAGGAAACCAACAAAGTTTTCATTGTTTTGTTATTTGGCATTACACAAATATAACATGGTAATGTCACTTTCCATATTGAATGAAAAGTGGTGCAAATTTTTTGGCCAATTCAACGAACATGAATACAAACCCTTTAGGTATATAGAGGAACCATTAAAGAGCTTGACCCTAAAGAATGTGGGAATAGGAGAATAGGGTAGTTGTCGCTATACAAAAATTCTTGAAAGCCATGAAGAATTATTTGACATGATCTCATGGATCACCCTTACCCCTATATTTATCAAATTTAGGGAATTCTAAGTGAGGAGGAAAGGGCATCTCGTAACATTTCCCGATCAAAAGGATAAGGAAACAGTTCTTCAAATTGGTATTTCTTACTGTGTCCAATGTTATTTTCTTACAGACTTGTGAGGGAATTTTTCATTAACTACCACTCTTGTTCAAATATTTGGCCACATGAAGGTGAGGAATGAATATACACATGGTTAGATTTTGATGTCTCACTACCATGATTTTGTGTGTAAATATAATTATACATAACTTTAGGTTTTTCATTACGTGTAGTTCTTCCGGGTTTGTGTGGAAATGGGAAGCCATGATCACTAATTGACAACTAAGGGCTTGCAATTGTTATTGAACTATGACCTCATCGTTGTGTTTTTATTTGTGAGTTTTACATTGGGGTGGTTGTTCATGATCTTCATTATCTACTCCACCATAATGGTTAATTCGAATAGTGGGTATGCAATAACCATCGTTGTTGTTAGAAGGTATATCTTCCTCCTTCTTTTGACCAGAAGTAGAAGCATGTCTCAGAATTACTATGTCATCCATAGATTGAAGAGGATGTTTTACCTCTTCTTCTCTGTGAACCATGTTTTTGAGAAGACTATGGTCAAATTTGGATGGAATTTTAGCCCCTAATTCCACAACTCGTACTAGGACTTGGTCTTGGTTATGGAAGAGAAAGTTATCCATATGGGCGGGTCAAATTTAAAGTTATCTTGAGGAGAGTTCCCCTTGTCTCCACCATGGTCAACCATGGTTTCATATTCACATAAGGGGTCTGAATTTGAATTGATGAAATGATTCGACCCTAATCTTCTATGTCCCATTTTGGTGAGAGGAGGCATGGGATGATATGTTTCACTAAGGTTTGACAAATGTGTACAATTACTACAACGAATCTAGATAAAATAAAGCAACGTGATAACCGTAATTGTCACAAAGAATGTCAAAGAATCTTAAAGAATCAAATAATCCCAAAGAATCAAGGCAATATTTAAATGGTGTAAAGAATCAAAGAATTTTTCAAGGAAATGACAATCATACGATGAGAAACACCAAGAAAAATCAAGTAAGTTATGAATAAGGAACTAATCACAAAAAGAACCCACTCCCTATGTCCGAAAGATTGTTTTGTTGAAGATGAAAACACAATTTCAACACTTAAATCAAGTTTGGAATAAACAAGACTTAAGTATTAAAAAGGGGTTGAAGTGATTTCGATTCAAGGTATACTTAAATGATTTTAATACAAACAAATTCCAAGTTTTGAAAACGGGGCTACAAATGCAAGTAACACAACAATACAACTTGGATACTTTAATCAAGATTTTAGGAAAAGAAAGATGTTAGTATCAAAATGGTATTGACATGATGCATTAAGTGTAACTACAACACCTTCCAAAACTCAAGGAAACATTTTAGAAAAAACAAAATCTTAAGTATAACAGGGAGTTGATACTATGTGAGCAACATAACAATACAATTTGGAAACTTATATCAAGTTTTATAAAAACAAGATGTAAGTTTAAAAAATGTATTGGTATAATGCGAGCAATGTAATAACTTAAGGGGAAATCAATGATGGGATAACCTAACTACAATGATACATCTAGATATGGGTATCGAGACAAGGCATACCAAAACATGAGGACGTACCAACACACTTGCAAAACTTACCATCCCTGCCGCAACATGGCTATGTAAGAGAGTATAAAAGTGGTGGACATGATTATTTTTGGTATCAATGAGTATGTTTATCTCTTTTGACCAAAAATGTCAACAAGAAAACAATGGAGATAAAACAAGTGGTGATGAATATACGTGTCTTAAATTTGGTAGAGTTTCGACTTATTTTATAACAAGGTAGAAACTACGAAAAAGTTTCACATTGTAAGTTTTGTGATGAATGACATGCGATGCAAGCTTAAATGAACTCTCCCCTTGTTCTACTAACAAGGTTTCAAATCAAGAAGTCATTGCTTTGTGAAATCTCTTTAGAACATGATGAATAAGGTCAAGTTGGCCCCTATGCCAAATGGTTGCCTACTCTTTTTTTCTCAACACTCGCCAATACATTTTTAAGAGAGGCACACTTTGCTAGATAAATCTTAGAAAAAGGAACATTACCCCATGATCAAATTAATGAAATATGCCTCATACGAACAACTTGAAGTATTCCTCACGGATATTACTAGTTAAGTGGGCGGTGGGGCACTTCCCTTTTATCCACTAGTTCCCTCAAGGTGTGGAATACTTAGGGGTTCCTATGGTAATCCTCATAATGAGTTTTATGGTTTATGGCAAAATACTTCCCACAGTTTAAATCAGATGGGTTGTAACCCTTATCCGAGCTTGTAAACAAAGTGTTTTGAATGAATTGGTGTGTTTTTTATCTTTTGAACATAATGTGGTTTAGCACACCATTGACAACCTACAACACACTATAGTTAGTATTATTTTGATTCGATTATTTAACAAATGTTAGGTCATGCACACAAAATACTTAGTATTTTTCTTATAAAAGTGAACCAAGATTACTTTTTACATCTCAAGATCATCCAAGGATGCAAGAGAAGAGCATACACAACACTTGATCCAACTAGATAAAAATGGAAAACTTAAATCAAATGACCATTAAAATGATTTGTAAAAGATTCATTCCGTTAATCAAAATAAATGATGCAACTTCTAAGGCAATCCAAATGTTAGAAAAATAGAGATTAAAGTTGTTTTTGATTCTCAAGATCACCAAAAGGTGCAAGAGAAGAGCATACACTAGATTTAATCTAAATCAAGTAAAGCATGGAAATACAACATTCATAAAAGCATTAAACATGTTAGAAAATTAATTCAAATCAAAACCTACAAAATAGAAGTAAGAAAAACTTGCAAAACAAAAACACCAAAAATTAGATTATGGAATTTCTTGAAATCCAAGCCAATTTTTTTCACGTAACACTAACACATGAGTCTTAACAAAGAAGACATAGGAAATAATGCTAGCACATAGATGTCTATGGTAACACAAGGTAGTTGTTATCCAATTTTGTACACATGGAAAAATTGGACAATGGGGTCCTATTACAATCTAATTATGACATTGGTCACATGCATCCACTTCCAGTCATCACGGAGATAACACAATTAAAATAATTAATAAATCGATAAGTGAACTCCTGCTCACTCAGCTCAGTGCTAGCTCATGGAGGTACTCGGTTGTAATAAGTCGAGCGAGTGGACATGAGCTCAACGAAAGAAAGATGGAGCATAATGTGAAGACCATAATAGCTGAAGGTTGGAGCCCAACTCGACGGTCGAGTCAAGCCAAACATTGAAAGGAGCTCGGTCGAGTCGCGTAAGCAAGGGAGGAATATTAATCATGGCCGAGCTTGGACCTATCTAAGTCCATGATGAAGGGATACGATTCATAGCTCAAAATGTTGTGAAGGGATTGAGTTATAACTAAGATGAGCTTAGGAGATGGAAAATTCACCAAGAAGACTACTATTAGACAATGGCAAAGTGCGGGGTTTAGAGGATGTTCGTTGGCTCATTGAGGCAAATGAAGGATGAGCTCGACTCAATTTAATTCAACGTAGGGAGATCAATGCTTCCTCATTGGAACATGAACTCGGATGATAGGGATCGACGAAGACAATAACATAAATGAACAAGCTCGGTCTTGAGAAGATAACCCACAGAGAGAAAGTATGGCGAGTTCATGGTGAGTCATAGTGAAAGGAACAAGTTGATCACCATGCGTAGAGGTCGAGTTGTATCGAGTTGAGCTAACAACCGTAAACGTGGGGAAATTAGTTCAAGCATGAGAATTTTGAGCATAGGTAAGGGATTACTCAGAAAGAATTTTGTTCCAAACTTGATATGTTGATGCAGGCCACAAAGGTTGACTCCACGAGTTTGATTTAATGAGGGATTACATGAGAAAAGAGCTCACTCGGACATGATATGAAGAAGGAGCTCGATGGGATCTTGGAAGCTCGGTGGAGAAACTTCCCCCTCTTGCCAAGTGGGGATGTTAGCATGGTATGCCATGATGGCAAGATACTTCATGGGTTCCCAAGGCCACATTACCAAGTGGGAGGGGTCTAGAGTATTTTCCAAGTGGAACTTGGATGTTGGCAAACCGACATGATATTTCTAAGTGTGGGAGGAATATGATCAAATAGCCAAGTGGGGGAAATAATGATGGCATGCCAACTTAAGACCAAGGTTGATGCCTAAGCATTTGACTAGTGTGTTGAAGCATAGTAATGTCCAAGAAGCTTGGCGAGTCGTGAGGAGCACGAGTCCTTCACCGAGTAATCGATGACAAGTCTCACATTTCATTTTATGGGAATCAGCTCACCCGCGAATGGTTATTGTTTGTTACGATGAGTTACTTGGCCATTGAATGCATGAAATAATGGTATGAAACATCCACAAAGATGTTTTCCCCAAAGTTTGAGGAAGTTAGAGATCATCGAAGTAAAAGGTAAGGAAGAACTCATGAAACCGTGATTTACAAGCCAAGGTTGATGAAATCATGGTGGACCCATCCGGGCTTGGAAGGAGGAATGATCACCTTGCAATGTAATTGAAATCGGTGATTTGGAACTTAGCACATGAGTTCAATAGCTCGAGTAATGTGGAGAGAAGCTCGATGCAGAATGGTGAGCTCGAGTCAAATTTGGTGGCGAGTTCACAGAGGCACGACGAGCTCAATACCGAGCTAACTGGTGAGGGTGGAAGCGGTCGAATTTTTGGTCAAGAGTGACTCAACACGAATTGAGTGATGGAATGAGAATGGCCATGCATGAGCCATTGTGGCATGACAACAACCAAATTACAAGAAAAATGATAGATGGTGATTTCATGGATTATGGAATGACTCAACAGGTTTTGATACTTCTTGGTGTGGGCATGGGCTAGTAGTACAATTATTGGTGAAATGAAGATGATTCAATGTGAGAGCATACAAGATCAAACACGTAGAGGAGCAAGTTACATTTGAGCTCATCCATGGGGCCATCAACCGAATCTTGGGGAAATATGGCTCAAGATAATCATTTAAATTCAAGTCAACTCGTAGAAAATTTTTGTAACAAACTCGAGAATCCATTGTGTTAGAAAGAGCTTGGTCATCAACTTGATGCAGAATGGAGCTCGACTACGCAATCGGTGGAGGATCTCAACACATAAGACAAAGAATACATGTATGACATTAGAGAGGATTTGGAGGAGTTTGAAAAGAGTCAGTAGATGATAAGGACTTGTAGAGGAGAGTACTATAAACCCGAGTCAACATGGAGCTCAAGAAACCAAGTCGAGACCGGATGAGCTCAGCCATTCAATAGACGATGAGCTTGGTAGTGGACCAACGTCAAGATATTTGGTGACCTCAATGCAAAGTTACAACTTAGGGATCAACATGTGAAGATGGAGCTCGGATTGATCATGGATAGAAGAGAAAAGAGATACAATGGTGGGAAGATCGATAGTTAAGTGATGCCGAGTAGCTTGACTCGATGTAAGGTGATACGACAAAAGGTGGCTCTGTGGTGAGTCGTGTGTTAAAAATGAAGTCCAACTTTCAATACAAGTGAGAGCACTCAATGCAAATGAGCTCGACTTGGTGTTGAGTATGGAACTCAGTCGGGCCCTAAGAATATCTTGTAGGCCAAGCTATGAGATGACAAGGGTGATTCCTTCCATGAGTTGAAATCATGTTGTAAGAGGGAGTTCATTCAAGCTCGGTAATGGGATGTCGGTGATGGCAAGCTGATGGTGAGGAGCTCTTAGAAAACATGAGATGAATTACATGAGATATGCATAATCCTGAGACACGGTCCATAATAATAAATGAGTTCGCAGTGTAAGCTCACGGAGCTCGACGGCCGAATTGTTTTGGTCTCATAAAGTCAAGTCACACATTGGCCATGATGACACAAAAGTTGAGATAATTCATGATAAGAGTTGGGTTTGATAGCTCGCCATTTAGAGGAATCAATACAAAATAGCTCGATTGGAAAGGTAAGGAAAGACTTGGTGTGGGGTTCAAGATCGAGTGCAACACCGAGTTAGAGGATTCCAAACTCGTTGAGTTGGCATGGTTATGACAGATGTGGAGCTCGGCGGTCACTGTAACATGCTTGATGACCACCAATGCATAAGGAGTAACTTGACTTGAAGGGTGAGTCAAGACAGAGCTCGTGAAGAATAGTTCGATGTGGAATGGGAGCTCATAGTCGGTGGAGGATGATGGAGCTCATGACCAACTCGGTGAGTTGGCTCGGCGAGCTAACCACCGAGTTGGTCTTTTTAATTAATTAAGGAGAACTAGGTCAACTGGGTATTAATGATACATGATGGAACCTTCTCAAGTGGTTCAACCAACTGTAATAAATACATCATGTGCCTTCAATTTAGGAATGTAATTATGACCTTTCCTCTTCTCTCTCACATATTCTTCTATAAATGTAAGTTGGAAGCTCATTCCAAAGGGGTTCCAATAGGTCAGATAGGTTGGAAAGTTAGACATCTTAGGAAAGTGTGCAATTTTTTCAAGAGTCCTCTCTCTTCTGTAAGTTGTCCTTGTATGTTGAGGGAACTTTCAAGCCTCCTTTTCAAGATTGTAATGGAAACCATTGCCTCTTCTTCTAAATGTATGATGCATTGTGCATGTTATTGAAGTAATAAAAGTGTGTGTTTTGTGACTAATCTCGGTCCTTTCATCCTTCTATACTTCTTTGTGCCTTTTCTCATGCTTGCAGGTACACTATGCAAGTTCACATTTTTATTGTAGGTTCTTGGATTTATGCTTATCAAGTGGTGGAGTATTGCATGTAGTTGAGTTGTGGTGCTTGTTCACCCTTCTCCCTTCTCAATCCTTCTTCACTGGAAGACTGATAACTTGTTTTTCTTGATCAAGTTTAACAAAGGGAACATGTGCTTCCTAGTTGTGGTATTTTGTACCCTCTCTAAGTTGTAGTAGGTGAAGTTGACTTGTGGTGCACACACCCTCTTCAAATTAACCCTTCCTGAGTCTAGAAACACCCTTTATTTGGTGCATCACCATCCCTAGTATAGTTTCATTTCTGCAAATCTCTTTCCCTAAAACCCATGAAAATGTTAGTATAGGTCTAGATAACCATTTTATTACACTAGGAGTAGTACAACACTTAGTTTAGGAAGAGGAAGTTGACCTTCTCGGAGGTTCACCTCGAGCCCAAGTCCCACAACTTGAGAGGTGATCCCATGTGTCCCAATCACACCGAACGTCCTGTTCACATTGGCCATTCCGGCCATTCGAGAGGGTGCAATGATTTGGTGACAACAAATTTTTTGGCATGCCGGTGGGACAGAGTTGGTACTTCTCTTCTCACTTACACAAGTCAAAGTACCTAATGACTCTATATCTCTGGATTCCAAATCTCAGTGTGTTAACTTATGTGAAGAATTTAGACAAGAGCTTCTTCAAAGCAAGGAAATTATCAAGCATATCAAACTTTCCTTGTCTCCTCCAAAGAGAAGAAGAAGAGGCATTTCAACATCACCAGTTGCAGCTCTACCTCGTAGGGGTCATTCAACTCCTCCATATGGAAGGTTTCCTCCACCAAGGAACAATCAACCTCTTGTTGCTATGGCACAAAACCAAGTTTTCCCCCTTTCAATGCAGAATCCTCCTCTTTGTTGGCTCAATGTGACCCTATACCTATTGCATGGCACTCAAAATTTTACCCTTTTACATAGGGAAACTCACATTACTCCAATGGAACATATTCTTGATGTAGCCAACATTTTTGTGCCATACATAATATCATGGAGGACAATGTTGCGGTTAGACTTCTTGCTACCTCTTTCAAGGGAAAAGCACTTCAATGGTTTTGAGGGTTAAGTGTTGGTAGTATAACCACTTGGGATGAGTTAGGAGAAAAATATATCTATAAACATTTTGAAGACAAGAGTGATCACCTATCACTTTTGGAACAACTCACTACCATGAAGAGAGCTCCCAAGAATACATGAGTGATTTCAACTTCCGATTCCACAGACCTGGAATAGGATTCTGACACTTATAAAGCCTTCTCCACATAATGCATTCTTGTACTATTTGTGAGCCTTGAATAGTGATGTAGTAGTTATGATCTAGTCCATGGGAGGGGCTACATTACCTGATGCCTATGACGTTTCCATAAGAGTGGAAAATTCCTTGATTCAGATGGAAAGATAGCTCCATGACACCAATGCCATTGTCTAGATCTTATGAACAATCAACCTATCATCACTCCTATTCCAAGAAAGCCTCTAATCAACCAGCTCAATCTCCCCTACCTCTTCAAATGATCTATTTGAAGTCAAGTCACTGCTGCAAACTTTTGGAAATGAGCTCGTTGCACTCAAGAGGAAACAATTTCAATACAATCGTCCATATCAGCCACAAAATCAATAGTATCAAGCTAACCATCCTCCTTTTCAAGGGAACAATCAGCCACAAAATCAAGCTACAAATCAAGTTACAAATGTCAAGCCTTTGAAATTTTGGAACCCTCTTGTTGCTAGCTCATCTAGAGCCATAGTACATGTCCAAAATAATCTAGTTCAAGACTATGAATGGTGTTATCCTTGTTCTCAACCCCACAATCAAAATATTTGTCCCAATGGAGTTCTTGCCCAGCCCTTATGGTTCAAAGTGTATCTTCCCCTTTTGAGCTAACAGAGAACACATCTATGCAAGAAACAACAGATCAACCATGTAGCACCTAAAGAAACCACTTTGCTAAACTGAAAGCAGAAGATTTTTGTGGGTTGAATACAGATTCCTCATCAAGTGGTGGAAAACACTCATTCCAAGAAGAGAGAAATGGAACCTCAACCTTCCAAATCTGATCAAGCATCCACTTCATAACCTTACACAAGTGGTGGTTGATAAAGATGTGGGAAAGAAACCACCAAAAACACTTGTTAGCCAAGTTCGAGGAAAGAAGGTTCTTCAGGCATCACGATACCCAACAAGCACTTTCTAAAAGGAGGATCCTAATGCCCAAAGAAGTGTCAAAAAGTTGGAGCAATTCCCTTCAACATAGTAGAACAAATGAAGAAAACCAATCTGAGTGTTACTATGTGGGACACACTCTCAATTCCTTCTCAAAGAAATTTGTTGTGAGAGGCTCTAAATAGTTTTGGTACAACCGATGATGGATCATCAAGTCATGGAGAAAACAACTACTATGAGTTTGTGTCAATTGGAAGGGAAAATTATTCCTAAAGAAAAAACCACCACCATTCTATATTTCCTTGATCATTGGCAACCACCTGGTGCATAATTGCATGATCGATTTTGTGCCAAGTAGCTCAGTCATGCCCAAACAAATTACAGATGTACTAGGCATACAATATATGCGATTGCAAGAGGAGTTTTTCAGCTAGATGACACAACTATTAAGACTATTGGAGTTATCAAAGGACTTCAACTTACCATCCATGCATGCCCAAGTTTTTCATTCACCCAAGACATATCAGTCATTGATCTTCCTCCTCTCTTCGCCATCTTCCTATCAGATTTCACTGCCAAGATGGGTGGTTATCTATCACCGATTGGTCACATATGATTCTCAAGGACTCGATATGGAACCAAAGTGACTATAAGGGTGGAACCAATCTACCATAATCATGTAGAACCCTACACTGCTAGTCCTATAAATGGGAATTACACCATCAGAGATCGAAGAAGAAGAAGATGTTGATCATGAACCACTCTCACTCTTGTTGAAGAAGTCCCCGATATTGTGCTAGATGAAGTAAGTGGAGATCATCAGTATGATCCCTATGCTGATGTGTTGTAGAAGAAGAAGAAGTTGGTTTTTCTACTTTTGGAAGAAATGGGATTGGGTACATACTGTATTCATGAAGAAGATACGATCATACCACAACTTGTCAAAACACCAAGTGATTTGGAAGGACTGTGGAAATTGTTCTTGATGGCTCAAGAAGTAAGAATGGATCTGGTGTTGGTGTTATGTTAATTTCTCCAAGAGGGAGATAAGTACTTCTCATCTTTTTTATTCAATTCAATTGCACTAACAATGTTGTTGAATATGAGGCCCTTGTGCAAGGAATTCAACTAGCCCAAAAGAAGGGAATCAAAGCCCTTGACTATTTTTGGAGATAGTGAGTTAGTTGTTCATCAAGTGTGATGACATGCAAGTGCATCCAAGAATGATCTTTTAAGATCATACAAGAACCAAGTCTGGGACTTGATTGAAGATTTCAAAGCTTTTGGAATCCATGCAGTTCCTAGAAATCAAAATCAAGATGTTGATAGGCTTGCTACAATTGGCTCACAATATGACATACCTATTGATATCATGAAAGAAGGGAAACAATTTGTCAAAATGGTGGTTTGACCTGTAGTCCCGATAATGTGAGTAGCTGGAAAGTGTTCGATAGTGACAAACAAATTGTCCTTTTCCTACAAGAAGAGGTGGAGTTTGCTGCAAGAAATCAAGATAAGTTGCAAGAGTCATATGGTGATCAAATTATACAATTGAAAAAAAAAAACTACCAAAAGGCTTAGTCACTCTGGAATCCATTTTCAATTAGATGATCAAGCCAAAAGACAAAGCTCTAACATGGTGGTCAAAGAAGAAGATTTTGAGGAAGTCGAGGTAGCGCATGAGAAGTTTTCTAAAGATTGGAAAAGTGTGTACTTCAAAGAGAAAGAAGCTTTCATCAAAATTTTTCAAGAGTATCATGACATTTTTGCATGGAGCTATAAAGACCTGCGTGGTTTTGATCCAGGTCTAGCACAACATACCATCAAACTAGATCCTAATGCCAAGCCATTTTGCTAGAAACAAGAGGCCAATTAATCCCAAAATTGAGCCACTAATGAGAAAGGAGCTAACCAAACTCATCAAGGCATGTATTATTTTTCCCATCAAGCACTCCTCTTGGGTAGCCAATCTGGTGCCCGTAAGGAAGAAGAATGGAGAGATTTGGTTGTGTGTAGATTTTAGGGATTTGAATCATGCCTCATTAAAAGACCATTATCCTCTTCCATCAATGGAGAAGATCCTTCAAATGGTGGTAAGGAGCTCAAATATTTTCTTTTCTCGATGGATATTTGGGTTACAATCAAATTCTAGTCCAAGAATCCAACCAATTCAAAATGGCTTTCACTACCAAGTGGGGCATGTATGCCTACAACAAAATGCCATTGGATTGTCCAATGTCGGGGCTACTTTCCAAAGAGCCATGGACATGGCATTTAAAGGACTAATCAATGATATCATCTTGGTTTACCTAGATGACATAACTATATATTCTAAGCATGCAGATGATCACATCACACATCTAAGGAAGGTTTTCAAAGGTGTAGGGAATTTGGGGTTTCACTTAATCCCAAGAAGTGTATTTTTGTAGTGCATGAGGGAAAGTTGTTGGGGCATGTTGTTTCAGTGGAAGGACTATCAATCGATCCAGCCAAGATTCATTTGATTATGTCCTTATCTCTCCCAAGTCATAAGAAGGGCCTCCAGAGTTTTTTGGGAACCATAAATTTTGTGTGGAGATTCATCCCTCAATTTGTGACATTGGCTAAACCACTGACAACCATGTTGAAGAAAAACATGCCATTCTCATGGAAAAGGAAGGAAGAGAGAGCTTCAAAGCCATAAAAATGGAAATTTCTCAAGCTCCCATGCTAGTGAACCCCAGTGTTTGATAAAGACTTTATCCTTTATGCTTTTGCAGGTCAAGAGAGCATTTCAGGATCCTCACCCAAAAAAATGATGATCTGATGGAGCAACCAATTGCTTTCTTCAGTCAATCCCTCAAAGACTATGAGCTCAAATACTCATTCATTGAAAAACAAGTCTTTGTGGTTATTGAGCTTTGAAGAAATTCAAGCACATGTTGTCCAACAACAAAATTCATCTGATGGTGTCTCATCCAGGTGTCAAGGAATTTTTCTGAAAAAAGAGATGAAAAAAGTGCTAGATGGATCATGAAGGTGATGGAGTATGATGTGCATATCAAAGTTACCAAACTTGTTAGAGGTAAAGGTTTGTGTCAACAACTTTTTGTAGACATGGAATCAAAAGGTGATGAGGATGCGATGCTCCTAAACATTGATGAGAGTGATGATCAAGTTGACTGGTTATCCAAAATGAAGAATTTCCTCTTCTTAGGAGTATATCCTATGAACATGGATAAAAACCAAAGATGGACTTTTTCCATCTTCAATCTATTCCATATGTTTTGGTAGATAATGTTCTCTTTAAAAGGATTTGAATGGTGTCCTCCTTCGGTGTGTAGGACCGAACATGTAAGTAAGATACTAGAAGAGTTTCATAATGGTCTATCTGGAGGACATTATTCTGCATGAACAACTGCTACCAAGATCATGTGAGCTGGTTACTATTGGCTAGATTTGTTCAAAGATGCCCATCTCTGGGTAAGGAAATGTAAGGAATGTGCCTTTTTCACAGGAAAGAAGTTGGTAGCTCTTCCACTGCATCCAATCAAGTGGATCAACCCTTTGTTCAATGGGGGTTGGACTTCATCAGAATGATTAATCCTCCATCCAGTGATGGACATAAATGGGTCCTTACTGCAACAGACTATTTTACTCGATGGACAAAGGAGGTGGTAGCATTGAAAGAGAGAGCAATGAAAAGGTAGTTTTGGATTTCTTAGAAGGTATAATGACAAGGTTTGGTGTTCCTTTTATAGTCATTTTAGAAAACGTGATGGATTTTCTTGGTATGAAGTTGAGTGAATGGGCTGTTAAAAATGGGGTCTACCTCAAGACTTCATCCAATTACTATCCACAAGGAAAATGGATTGGATGAGTCTAGTAACAAAAACCTCATAAGGATTATTAAGTGCATGATGGAAACTAACAAGAGGACTTGGCATACATAGCTTAAGACCGCCTTATGGGAAGATCGGATCACACCTAAAAGGGCCATAGGAAATTCTCCTTTCATGCTTGTATATGGAAGGAAGAAAAACTTCTCTCTCCTTGGAGTTACCTTCTTTGGAGTTAGCTCATCAACTTGAAGTTATGGAGAGTGATCCTTTGACAGTAAGGTTTTTGAACTCATGGAGTTAGAGGAAGTATGGAACAAGGCTATGAAGACTTTGGAGCAACATCAAGCTCAGGTTAAGAAATATTTTGACAAGAAGGCATCTCGACAGGCATTTTCAAGAGGGAGATTTAGTCCTCAAATGGGATGAAGATAGGGCCAAACTAGGAAAGCATGCCAAGTTTGATGCTCTCTGGAGTGGGCCATACATCATCACAAGTTGCAAAGAGGTGAATTCATTTCATCTATCTAGGCTCAATGGAGAAGAACTTCCCATTCATGTGAATGGGATACATCTC
Organism: Taxus wallichiana var. yunnanensis; assembly: GCA_018340775.1. NCBI lineage: Eukaryota > Viridiplantae > Streptophyta > Pinopsida > Cupressales > Taxaceae > Taxus > Taxus wallichiana. The sequence continues at coordinate 86,409,351 of CM031244.1, read as the reverse complement.
AAAGCTTGTTTTTGAGAAGCATTCCACCCCATGTATAGTTTAGTTAGGTGTTTTCCTCCAAGTGCTTATGCACATTGTTGTTGTGTGTTGTTTTTTTTTTTTTTTGTTGTTGTTTTTGTGTTGTTTTGCACATTATTTCATCATAGGAGGTTTGTCAAGGAGAAGGAAGGTTCAAAGTTTCCATAAGAGTTTCATGATCTACCTTCATTCAAAATTCTGCAGTGTTCCATAGATGTCAAGCATTCAACAGATTCAATATACTTCATGCTTAGCATTCCAGGGAGGTCCAAGATCGACAATGCTCAAGGAGATTTTAGGATATATCACAGAAGATCAAATCATTTTCAAGATTCCAATATTGACTCCATGCCCAATGGATGACTTAAGGCTACTGGAATCATGCTTAGTAGGAAATCATCCCCGAGAGGTCACCAAAAATGTTATCCAATTTTTGCACACATGGAAAAATTGGACAATGGGGTCCTATTGGACCATAAATTGAAAAAATTATAAAGACATTAGTTATGGGGATTTTTCCACTTTAGTCATCATAGAGATAATTAAAAATGATAAATAATTAATTAATAAATGATAACTTGAGCTCATTCATGAGCCCAAATTAGGCTCAATCTTTTGCTCTCATGGAGGTACTCAATTAAAGTTCCACAAGTTGAGCTGATGAGTGGACGTGAAAAAAAAATGATGATTTTCAAATCAATTCATAAAACCATAAAAGCAAATGTTTTCAATGATCTTGAACTCATGGAAGCTCAATGAATCAAATTTCAAGTAAAAAAATTCATTGAAATCAATGATCTTTGATAATGAGTAAGAGGCAAGGAATTAATCAATCATGAGTCAAGCTTTAAGCTAATATCTTAAATCATGATGAAGGATATGATTATAGTCAAAATGAGCTGAAAAATGATGGATTGACTGGATAAAGTTGAGATGAGCTCTTAGGAGATGGAAAGATTCATGAAGAAAATGAATGTAACTCAAGATAAATGGTGTGAGTTTAAAGGATGGTTGGAATGATGGTTGAGATGAGAAGGAAATGAGCTTAGGAAATGATCAATTGATGATTTGAGATGAAGAAAAGAAGTTCAAACTTAGTGAAGATCAATGCTAATCATGAAGATGAACTCAAATAAGGGATCAATGATCAAATCAAATAAAAATAAATGAATCAATGAGATAGAATGAGAAGAATCAAATGATCAAGAGAGTTGATGAGAAAGTAAAGTGATGAATGAGTGGAAAGTCAAATATCTTGAATGATGAGATCAATCACACATAGAGGCTTAGAGATGATGATCAAGTTGAGAAAATGGGATGGAATGGTGGAGGAAATTATTTCAAAATGAGAATCTTAGGATGGGAATAAAAGAAGTGAGCTCAATGGTAAAAAGAAGAAGTTCAGATGGTTGGAAATTGATATGTTGATGAGAGATGAAATAAATGTTGACTCCATGAGTTTGATTTAATGATGGATCAAACAATGAGAGATGAGAAAGAGAGTTCAATGAGTTGATCAATCATGAGTTAAGAGAGTTTGGAGATCAAATGGGTGATCAGGGAAATTGTGAGGTGGAGAAACTTCCTCTTAGAGAAACAAGTGAATTGAATGTTAAATGGTCATGATTCAGATGATGGCAAATACAAATGATAAACAAGTCAAGTTTGGCAAAGTCAGAGTGGGAAAATGTCAATGGAATGATAATCATATAATGTTAAGATTTTCAAAGCTAAATGAGGATGAAGAGATGAAAAAGTTGAGTTGCCAAAAAATAAGATGGAAGATGAAGATCAAATGATCCAAGTACATGGAAAGCCAAATGATGGCATGCAAAATGGATACAAGGTTGATGAATCAGGAAATGTCAATGAGGTGAATTCAAGCATCATTAATGTCAAGAATTTGATGAGTTCATGAGGAGTAGAGTCCTCAGAAATGGATGAAAGATTCAGAGCAAGTCTCAGATTTCATCAGATATGGGAATCAGCTCAAAAGTGAATGGAATTGAAATGACAAATTAACTGAACAATTTGAGTTACAAGATTTCATGGAGAATTGAATGCAATAAAAGAATGAGTATGAAACATCAAGAAAACATTCCCAAATTTGAAATGAGAAATTCAGGGCTCAAGATGAAGTGAAGTATAAGGTAAATGGAGAAATGGTGATCATGGAGATAAATGATTGATGAGAGTCAATGATCAAAATAAATGATGTCAAATCAAGTCAAGGTTTGGATGAAATCATGAATGAGCCAATGTGGAAGTTAAGATAGGATGATAACATGAATCAGAATGAAAGAATCGAGCAAAGTCATGAGTCAAATTTTGAACTTCAAGCAAAAGGATGATGAAATTGAGCTTGATGATGGAGAGAAGCTGATGAAAATGTAGAAGATGAGATGGAGTCATGAATTAAGTTGAATGAATGAGTTCATCAAGATCAGAAATGAGTGATGAAGCAAGAAAGTCAAAAAAGATTTTGGTCAAGAGAGACTCGATGACACAATGTGAATGAGTGATGCATTGAGAATGGCCATGGATGAGATCATCATGGCATGAAAACAACCAATGATAAGTGAAATGATGATGAGACCAATCGAGAGCTCAATTGACATGATTTAAGGATTTGACTTGACATTGATGGATCATGGATTTGGAGATGAAATGATGGCATGAGCTAGTCACACAAAGTGAAGACTTGAAGATTTGATGCGAGAGCATCAAATGAAATCAAAATGAAATGAGTTAGATTGATCATCGATCAATGGGCCAAGTTGGAGAATGTAGAAAAAATATGAAAGTCAGATGATCATTCGATGAACATCAATGAAATGAAATGGAGAAATAATGAATTCATGAGAATGAAAAGAATCAAAGTTGAAAGAAGAGAGTGATTGATGAATGAAGTATCAAGTGATGATCATGAATCAAATGAGCTGAATCAATATGGGATAGGAATGAAGATCAATCTATGATGAGATCTCATCAAGTCAAAAAAAAATAAAATGCATGATCATCAAAAGGAATTGGAGGAGTTTGACAAGTTTTAGATATAAGGAATGTAAGAAGAAGAAATAAACTTGAGTCATTGAGGAATCAAATAAAATGAAAGATCATGATGGCAAGATCATGGGAGAGAGATCATAAGATGAATGCCTTGAGATGAGAGATGAGCTGAAGAGTGAATCAAGACATCGAATGAAGATGAGTTGAATGGCAAAGCTGGAGCTCATTACAATGGAATTTGGAATCAAATGAAGTGAAGATGGAGCTCAATTGAAAGATGAGATGAAGAGAAAATGAGATGATGGAATGGTTGAATTGAATGTCAAGAGCAATGAAAGAGTGAATTGATGGGAGAGAATGGCCTAAAGATGAGCAAAGATGAGCTGTGATGGAGTGAATGAGTTTGTGGTCAAAAATGAATCCAAATAATCAATCAATCATCAAGAGAGAGCACTCAAGCAATGTGAGCTCATGCGAAAGACTCAAGATGTGAAAGTGAATGAGATCAATCGGGAATAAGAAACTTTGAGATCAAAGATGAGATGACAATGGATCATGATTGAATTGAGTCCATGAGTTGAAATCATTAGAGATTCATTCATTCGATCAGTAATGGGATGTTGAGCTTGACAAATGCTCATGAGATGAGCGAGGAGCTTGAATGAAACATGAGTGAATTGATATGAGATCTGATGCAAAAGCTGAGAGATGGTCATCACAAGAAATGAGTTCAGGAGTCAACTCAAGACAAAGAGAATCTAGTGGTGAAATTGAGTACAATCATTTGAAGATCTAGAAATGAAATCAGCGATTGAGGATGATCATCGACATGATCAAATGTTGAGAATGATCAAGATCAAGATTGAGGTGACATATGATAGCAAATTCAATGAGAGTGAGATCAATGCAAAGTGAGCTCGATTGAAAGGTAAGGAGAGACTTAAGAGTGGATCAATTCAATGGTTTGAGGTCAACATTGGAGTTAATGATGATTGAAAAAGTGGCAAAGAGCTGGGATGAAGCTGAGTTATGGATTGAGCATGTGGAGCTTGAGTTTCGATTCGTAGTGAATGATGCTCAAGTTTCAGATTATGATGATGGAAACTTGAGCATTGCATGAAATTGGTGACAAGAATGAACACTGAGGTGAAGATATGATTTTGATGGATGGATGGAATGGGATCTCAAGATGGAGGTGGATGATGAGAGGAGCAACTGTGACCAACTGGTGAGTTGGCTGGTCAGCGTGAGCCAACCACCGAGTTGGTCTTTTTTTGGCCTTTTCCTCATAATTTTCCCCTTCAAAGTCAAACCGGTCAATAAGGGGGTCCCACCATTAATTTTTTAATTAATTTAATATTTTTATTTAAATATTTTAATAATAATATTTATTATTATTATTTAAATATTTTATTTAAATATTCTTTTAATTAATTAAGGAGAACTAGGTCAACTGGGTATTAATGCACATGATGGAACCTTCTAAAGTGGTTCAACCAACTGTAATAAATACATCATGTGCCTTCAATTTAGGAATGTAATTATGACCTTTCCTCTTCTCTCTCACATATTCTTCTATAAATGTAAGTTGGAAGCTCATTCCAAAGGGTTCCAATAGGTCAGATAGGTTGGAAAGTTAGACATCTTAGGCAAGTGAAATTTTTCAAGAGTCCTCTCCTCGCAAGTTGTCCTTGTATGTTGAGGGAACTTTCAAGCCTCCTTTTCAAGACTGTAATGGAAACCATTGCCTCTTTTGAATGTATGATGCATTGTGCATGTTATTGAAGTAATAAAAGTGTGTGTTTTGTGACTAATCTCTTGGTCCTTTCATCCTTCTATACTTCTTTGTGCCTTTTCTCATGCTTGCAGGTACACTATGCAAGTTCACGTTTCTATTGTAGGTTCTTAGAGTTCTGTGCTTATCAAGTGGTGGAGTATTGCATGTAGTTGAGTTGTGGTGCTTGTTCACCCTTCTCAAGTTCATCCTTCTTCACTGGAAGACTGATAACTTGTTTTCGATCAAGTTTAACAAAGGGAACGCATGCTTCCTAGTCTGTGGTATTTTGTACCCTCTCTAAGTTAGTAGTAGGTGAAGTTGACTTGTGGCACACACCTCTTCAAATTAACCCTTCTGAGTCTAGAAACACCCTTTATTTGGTGCATCACCATCCCTAGTATAGTTTCATTTTTACAAATATCTTTCCCTAAAACCCATGAAAATGTTAGCATAGGACTAGATAACCATTTTATTGCACTAGGAGTAGTACAACACTTAGTTTAGGAAGAGGAATTGGACTTCTCGGAGGTTCACCTTGAGCCCAAGTTGAACGGGAATCAATGGTAGCACACCGATTTAACGAAGACACACTAATATTAACACTAGCACATGACACCTATGTAACTTCAAGAACATGAGAATTTGATAAAAATAATGTCAAAAAGCTCAAATATTTACTGATAACCTTCAAATTTGACAACACTTTACCTCCTTCACACCTACAATAAAGACTCAACACATGCAAACTCAACAAAAGGAGTTAAGAAACACAATATTTATCAATATATGTGAAATAGAGGTTAGTATGCAAAAATGAAATTTAACTACAAAAACTTGAGAAAAATGCGCATGAGATAAAGGGATGTCCCATCGGGCATGTCATATGTATGTGTGTAAAAGTAGGGTAAGTTAAGAACTAGAAATTAACACCAAGTAATCCCTATAACTAAGGTAATTCAACATAAACATCATGATAAAGATATATATGGATAAAATCGAATTAATGCATCCAAATTAAACTTGAAAACACTAAGCCATTCCTTGCTAATTTAGATATGCTTTCTAGATTATAGTTGCTCCTATGATTATAATGAGATCAAAGGATGGCTATCTACAAGAAGAGGAAAGGATCTCACCAATATGGCGTAATTTCCATTGATGGATCTTCCTTTACTACTCTTTGCAAAGAGAGGATAAATGAGTGCAAGATCAACAAGCTTCTTAAATGGTGGAGAATGCTCTTATCATGTGCATATAATAACACTAATAAAAGTGTGGTGTAAGTTTGAGAGGGGGATACTAGGTTCTATATATATATTTCCAATTTGGGAGAAGCTAAAATCCTAGTGAATGTGGGATAAAAGATAAAGTAGAATTATAAGGGATAAACATGATTAGAAAGAATTAATTAGAATTAGTAACTCATGGGATTTGGAGATGATTTAATTAATCAACTAGGATTAATTAATAGGCCAAAATAAGCTTAGAAATCTATTTGGAGGTGATTTAGGAGGAATTTTATAGAATTTGTAAGAGTGATTTAACTAATAAGAGGGTTTATTGATTAAATAAAGGATTAAAAGGATTAATTAACTAATGATAGTTAATTAAAAGAGGATTATAACTAACGAAGTGTCGTTAATTGGCATCTAGAATGAAGGAAATGCTAGTTAATTAATGAAGTGTCATTAATTTACCGAGATGAAGGGGATGTTAGCTAATTAGCAGGAAATCATTAATTATAATGAAAATGATGGTAAAGATGATAATCGGTGAAATTTTAGTAGTAAAATTACGTAGTTAGATTTAGGTGTCTACACTTTACAAGATCCGATGGCGTACATGTTCTTAAATAATAAGACACAAGTGCATGCCCGATTCACACAAAATGCAACCAAAGCAATGCAAAGGTCTACACTTATATCAACTAGGGAATCTAGAAAATATATAAAGTGAAAGACGTCTCCATTTAAAAATGTAATCTCTCCATTTTAGAATTCATACCCATTTTGTTGTCGACTGAAACAACTCTGATTAATTCATTATGGAGCATGGCTACATTTTTATAGGAGCAATAATAATTTTAACAAAAATCCTTAGATTAGAGGATCCTTACTAAATAAGTAACAACACACCACTTATAAAACTAGTTGTTTCATAGAATATTAGCCTTATGGTTACAAATAGACTAATATGTGAGAACTAAATAATTCCTAATAATTGCTTATAATGTGTTTGGAGCTTATCAGTGAACATAGACAAGGTAACATAGAGACCCTTATTTTTATTTTTCAAACACATCCATGTATACCAAATGAATTGTTCTAGTTCTTAGTACAAGGATGTCATTACCACCTTCTATCCATTTGGGACTTGATGTAGATCAAAGAAATTATCCATTTGTTTGTGATCCGTAATCGAAAAGAAATTGTAAACACACTTTGAAAAATTTCTTTAAAATATGATTTTTCGGATTTGAGTGCAATATTATGATTTTTCGTAATTTAATAATTAATTAAAATATGCGAGCTGACTATAGAAATAAAAAAACTAGAAAAATTTAGAGAACAATGACACAATGCATTGATAACAGATTTTGAAATGAAGCCTACATCTCTGGGTCCATAATAATGTGACCGATCTATTAAAATAACCTTCAAACACTTACAATTTTGGTGTACAAGGCAATTAATGATCTTCCTCAACTGTCACAATATTCTACCTACAAAACCAACCCTGGTATCCTTTAAAACATTTCCAAAAAAATGCCCCAAGCTCTCTTAAAATCCCTCTAAGATTACACATTCCTGCAACTTAACCACTTCAAATAACGAATTCTCCCTTTCATAACATGTTCACCTCCAATGGCCTAACAACAACCTATATTTTTAGCACCCGTTTGGTTAAGGGGTCAATCCCCCATAACCTCCTCCATTGATCTGTTTATCTATGTTAGGAATAAATCTCACATTGTTCGGGTGAACGATGGGAGATGTGTATAAAATTGTCTTGGTTAGTGGTCTATGTTATCTTTGGGCCGCTTTTGTTGAGTGCCACATAGTGGTCGTTATCGGTGTTGGCTATGTTTGGCGAGGAGGGAGATAAGTATAGCTCAACGAGTTGGTTAAGTAGTCGGTGGGAGATAAGGAGTGTGGTGATTTGTCGGTAGGGAGTTGGGGTCTACCGAGTGATGCGAGGATATTGAGGAGCTAGTGAGTTGATGAGGTGGCGAGCTAAAGCTTAGGCAGGTTGGTTGAGATGTTAAGATAACTTGATGATTTGAGCATTGTAACTCGGTCAAAATGTATGGTAAAATGCTTAGCATGATTTACAATACAATCCTTAATATCCCACATACATAGTGTGGTGAATAATAGATACACTTAAATACAAAAGTTTTATAATGGTGATATGAAGAAATGGAGCAAAGGTACCCCACCACAAAAAGAGTGCGTTGACCACGGCTAAGGGCCTCCAAATCAATAAATAGCGGGGCCCATCACTTTGATATTGAGTGTCGAAGACCGGAGGAACAAAATATATTTTTATTCAATATCACATTTCCACTTGTTGCTATTTGATTGATCCACATGGCTAATTTGCATGCGTCCATGTCATTGTGAACACCGCACGCCGTCCCATATTTTTGTTAGATTGCTAAAAAAATCAATGTGTAATAACTTCTCGCATATGAAATATATTTTTAGTGTTCAATATATTGCCAAAACTCTCTCGACCGCTCTACATAATAAAAATTCTTATAATAGATTTTGGGAAGATTATATATTGGTGTTTCTTAGTAAGGATCCTTTGGACTAGGTTGATCAAAGTGATCAAATCATTCCCATTGAACTTACACCTCCACTTTAGGAATAATGCTACACCATTGGTTAGAATATCCAATGGTGTGTGTAGAGGATCCACCTTGGTTGGTGTGGTTTGAATCAAAGTGTGCATTGCTTGAGGATACCATGTAACTCAAATGGAAATTATTTCTAGAATTTAGGCATGAGCTCAGCTGTAGAAACTCCTTTAATGACTCAAATTCCATTTTCATGTCACCCTTCACTATTTTCAATCCATTGTCCAATTCTAACATCACTTCACCCTTCATTGTGTTCAAGCTATGACCAAACTCGACTACACATTGTTCATCCAATTGTTCACCATGTCCTCAAGTAGGAGGCTATCTATAATGCCCCTAAAGCTAAAGATTCAAAATCCACATCTTTCTTACTAGGAGTTTGACCCTTTCTTTGGCCTCTAGTTGATCTCCTGTCATGATGTAGGGTTTGTGTCTTGGGATACTAGGGTTAGGGTAGAAATTTAGGGCTTGGGGTTTTCTAAGGTTATTGGCCAAATAGAGAGAAACTTAGAGAACAAAACCTAGATAAATTTTGGCAAGATTTATGAAAATATAAGAAACTTATAAAAATTCCCAAAATGCAGCCTAGGTAGAAAATTTATGTAAAAACCTAAAACTGATATAAATTTTGCAAACCAAGTCAAAAGTATTGAAATTTGGAGAGGATATTACTTGACTGATTTTGCAACACCAAAAAAATTGTAGGAAAATTTGCTATTATCTTTGAGATATAGATGAACCTTCAAAATTAGGGTTTTGACGTAGATCTAGCAAAGATCAAGCTATAATACCACTTGCAATGAAATTACTTAGATAGATCTAAATATCAGCAGTAATAAAACACCAAAAACACCTAAATATAGGTAAATGATCTCAAGATGCAAGTAGAATTAATTATCCACTTTGAGGGGGAAACCTCCAAGCCAAATAATAAGAAATAAGTGCTTACTATGATGATAATAACCTACTCTCTAACTCCTATATATAATGTACTTTACTATTAAAATCCGTAAGGAAGACCCACTAAGCATATGAAAGTATAAATAATTATGATATGACATGATAAGAGATTATGTTAGCCATAAGTCAACTATCCATATCTTGATATATGAACTAGGGTTAAAGGTATAACATAATAATAGAAAATGGGTGAGGAGACTACACATTTGATCTTCAATAATGTTTGGGTTCATTTTAGTTTTCCTACATCTCTTTATTTAATCAAAATTATTTATTTATTGGGAAGTTTTGGTCATCTTTGTGGGACATGATGGACACAAAACTCGAAGAAGAGTACTATTTTTCATCCACAAACTAGAAAACAAACAAAAGTGGTTAACCATCGGTGGTGCATTTTCTTTGATGGTATTGTAGCAAACTATGGACAAAAATGCACTTAATACCATTACATCATGCCTTTAGTTTGTTGATATATGCATGATTTCCAAGTGTGAAGATTAGACATTGGTGACACCTTTTCTTAGTCCTCTTTACTAGTTTTAACTGACTTTGATTGTGACTTTTCCTCTCATTGCTTGCATGTATATAATTTTGGTCATGCCACAAGGATACTTATCCTGTTCTTGGTGTTGCTTTTTTTTTATTGGCTTTGGGACAATATCGCAAGTTAGGACACTACTTCCTAGGTGCTAGTGTCCCTTCTGGGAGTTTTTTCCATCTTACTTTATTTTCCAACTTGTCGATTTCTTCTTTATTTTGGGTCTTTTCTTATCTTTATCTCATGACCTAGGTTGGATTTTGGTGTCACTAAGTGTCAAATTTCAAACAAGGAAGTCATATATATACAAAACCTACTAACTATTATTAGGGGCTAGGAAATTTAAGATAATTCTTACTATCTACTACTTAGGTAAAGAACATCATTCCAAGATTGCATTTTAGGCTGCATTATTCACTACATAGGAGGGATTATTCTGAATTCCATCTCACACATTCATATTGGGGAATTTTAATTATAGTATGATATCTTGGTACGAATGGCATAAGGAAAACCTAGATTCAAGGGACAAAATTCAAATCACATGCTCACAACAACTGCATAGAGTTTGAAATGTAGTGCAACACTCAATGAAAATCATATTGGGGTGACTTCAAGGTCGGTGCGACTTAAGCATATGCATTATTTTTTTCGTCTAATTTTTACTTGAGATTTGTATAGGTAGATAGGGTTTTTGTAAGAATAGGTGTGATACGGGAACCCTACAACAGATCAAAGAGAAAAACTAAGAAAGGAAGGAACTAAGTTTAGAGCTTGAAAAAACCAAAAGTAGAACTACTACGAGGACACTAACACCCAGATCGGACACTAGCACCCAAGTAGTTACGTCCTCCTATGGGAAATCCTATCGAAAAAGTCTCAAATCCCAATTTCTCAAAAATATCTTACACAATCCATATCCAACATGTTTAAGTCAATCTCTAGTCTAGAATCAACCCAAACCTCCCAATATAAGATAAGTCACTCCTATCTCCTATCTTCTACACTTGCTTGTTTATTTCAGGATAAATCTAGCTTGTTACTTTTATATTCCTTTGATCTCAGTCTCTACGATATAAGATATATTATTTTATATAATCACAAACATCCTTAGATTTGGTATTAACATTTATGTTATGTTTAATATGCTTCTAATCGTGTCATACATTCTTCTACATAGAAGTATCCTTTTGAGACATGTTCTAGTTATTTTTGTAAGTCCCCCTTAGACTTCACATTTAGATAAGAATCAATGGTTGATGGACATCAAAATGAAGACAAAGCAAAGAGGTTCATCCATAATATCCAATCGTTTCATCAAGTTTTCCAAGAGTAATTGGAAAGAGCCAAGCCAAGTATAAGGCTAGGCATGACCAACATCAGGTTGATCATCACTTCCAAGTTGGTGATCAAGTTTGGCTACACATTAGCAAATAATTCCTTAAAGGTGAAGGTAAAAATATCAAACCAATCAAGTATGGTCCATTTAAGATTTTGGAAAATATTGGTAACAATTCTTTTGGTTAGAATTACCTCCATACATGTAGATGTATTTTGTTGTAAATGTTGAAAACATGAAACTTTATGATCATGGATCATGATGAGATCATTCAAGTTCCTTCTATCAATGCTTTTTCTCCGAATATCTTGATGAGTTACATGAATATGTTATTATTGACAACATATTGAGGACTTCATGAAGGGGTGATGTAGAGTACCTTTGTGTGGGTCTAAAAGGAATGAATGTAAGCAAGGCAAAATGGATAGAAATAAGAATATTTAGGGAATTGTACCCTCACTTATTGTCAAAATAAAACCAAACTTTTGGTGGTCCAAAAGCTTCTCAGTGGGGAGGAGTGATCTAGGAGGATCCCCACAACTGATCTAATCAAATAGTATACAATTGTGATGAAACTAACCTCACATTGAATAGCTCATCGAGATATTTCCAATGCAATTTGAACGGGTAAACCGACTTCTTTTACAAAATTTATGGTACAATGAAGTTATGCTCCAATAGGGAAAAATAAAAGAGTTTGCATAGTAATGATGTGTCACAATCAAGGCTTAACATGTGGACTAATTGGGTGTTAACATGTGGAATATTGCAATTTAAAAATGTGTTTGTTTGGTTTTAGCCTCTAGTCTTCAATGATCAAGCATGGGGCTCATACTATTTTTTAGTTGGGGCCCCATAAATTGGTGGGGTCCTATTTTTGTATGGAGGGGGACCCTACCATCAACTTCACATTCTTTTCAATCATTTTCACTTATAAACAATTACATATACCACAAATTTTTGAATGTGGGACTAAATTCCCATGTAATTACAAAGCTCAATGCCTAAACTTACTATCATATGCCACATAGACAACTCGAATATTCCTAGTGCCAAGTCCAACCTCCACATGAAATCACAAAAAGTGCCTAAGCAAGCACTAAGTGCAACCATAACAACCATGGACACACTCAAAACATAGAATGGTCTTCATGACCACTTTACAAGAAGAAAAAAATTCCTTATTTAAATAAAGGATCTGTTTATTATCCCATTAATATGAGAGTAAACCCACCAAAGGTGTTAAAGGTAAATCCAAAAGCACATGTGTGGAAGTAGGAATCAACCCCTTACCTCACACTTACCATTTATATCCCTTTACCATTATGTTATGACCCAAGTTTGGTAAGGGAAAACAAAAATCCTATCAATTTACCTCATTTTCAGGATCTGTTAGGTCTAAAAGTACGGTGATTTTGGAGCATTCAAAGTCTAGCTGTTTTGGGAAAAAGTATAAGCCCCAAATCATTGAGCTATTATATGGAGATGTTATAAAAGAATGAATATTATTCTTAAAGGGTAAATTTTGAAGCCCCTATTTGGGAGAATAAGAAAGAATAAAAAATTTTATTGTAGGAAGAAGGTTGAATGAAAAAAGTCAAAGTTGCATACTTCCTAGAGACATGGCAAAAATAATTTCTAGACGGAAGATGTATTTTTGATGTAAAATATTGTACATGAAGTGATTTTACGTCATTAATAGAACGATTCAAGTACTTTTCATACCCAAAGACATAGCCCAAAATAGGTGAACTCGTTATCAAGATTAGTTTGCATTTTTTTAATGTTTTTAATCATTTAATTATTATTTTTTAATTAGTATAAATATAATTTTAATTAATTAAGACAAATTTTTAATGATTTACAGGAAATTGAGAAATTTTTAATAAGTATCGAAAATAGTCAAATTGGTAATTGAAGTACTTAAGACATATTTTAGATCATGCGTGCCTATACTAAGCTAATATCTCAAAAGTTATGAAATATACCCAATTATCTCATGATATTCTTGTTATCCAAAACTAGCTCCAGGATATTTTAGTGATTGGTGTTATCATCGGGAAAATGAAAAAAATTGGTAGGTTATGGGAAAATTTGAGTGTTATGGTCATTCCTCCCTCTCTTATTAAGCCCTTCTTGTGAAGAAGTTAGTTTTGGGGAAAATTTGGGCAAACCTTCATGTTATAGTGTCACTCTTCTTCTTACTAAGTCTTAATGGAAAAAATTGGTCCAAAATGGCTAAAAAAGAGGCAAATTTGGGGTAGTTCGGCAAGATTGGTCTTCGGAGGAATAAGAGGAACTATTCCTAAGTTCCTCATGTTCCCCGCATAGCCATTTGGGATGCAAAACAAAGTGTTGTGGTCTTGTTGGGTTTGAATGCAAGTTTGTTGGAATCTTTGTTGAGGTTCCCTTAGTTCCTCACATACTTGTGAATGCCAACAAGTAGATAGGGAAAGGCAATCGAGATAAGGTGGGTGTACGAATTATTCATACCTCTTCAACTTGAATTAACAAAAAAATAAAGTAAGAGTAAAATCACCTCGGAAGACATGGGGTTTAACGATACCCTTAAATGTTGATCGATGATGTTTGAATTTGCGCTTTGTGGAGGGTTGATCAAGCTCTCTTCTACTAATAAAATTGTAAATCACATACACTAAACATAATATGATCAGTAAAATAAATGGTGGATTTTTTGGAAAAGGCCAATCCCTAGAAGTCAATGGACTTCCTTACAAGGATGTCAATCCACTTTTAAACAATCAAGTGGATTTGAAAAATATATATGATATATGATAACCGATACAAGATAATATGATGATAAATGATAAGTTTATTACAAATCAAATAGAAAATAAATGAGAGTGGCGAGATAACAACTATGGCTCAAATTTGAGCTCAAAATGTGGATCCTATTGTTGAGCCTCGTAATCAAGCCAAACAAGTTCAATGTGGATGCATTGATACTCAAAATACGCATGCCAATATCCTTCCACAGCCTGACGGATCTCGTGGGTAAACTCGAAGATGTTGTCTAATTGGTCCAATGGGGCACAATGAATAACACATAGGGTTAGATCGTGTAAAATGTTTGATATTGCTCCCAGTAGAAGGGGTGAAAAATTATTGGCAGAGAGTGAATACTAGTAATCTCATGGTTTGGGCCACCTATTGCCATCTAAAACAATCCATGCTAGCTAGAATGTTAGAGATAAAAAGATTTGGAATGCTGATAAAACAAATTAAATGAAGGCTGATAGAAATACTAAAATAATAGGAATCACTAACAATTTCACGAATCACTTTGGTGATTTTGGCAAATAGTGACATACTGCTAAAATTAAGTATTTGGCTGATTAAGTTAATGTTTCAGACATGCAAAAGTATTAGAGATGATATATGATAAATGAATGAATTGATAAAGTACCTATACTATGATAAAATAGTGAAGAGAAACCTCAAACCTTGATGAAGGGTGATACATGAAGGCCGATGAATCTGCAACCATATTGATGAGATGCTAAGTTGTAAAGACTTTGAGATGACTTTTAAGAGCTTAAAGTGTGTTGGAAATATTACAGACAATAGCTCAAACAATCGAGTGCTTAGATGATGCGATGAAGCGGACATGGAGTTAGAATTCATGAATGCCAATGGAGGATCCCAAAGAGAGACTGAAAAACTCTCTTAAGTAATTGCGGTGATTACCAGAATCGCCAACAATTTTGGTCTGTTTGAGCCTTGTGAGGAAAATTGTTGGAACAATTTTCTAAATTGAGTTTTTGTTTTGATTTCGAGGGGGATGGTGTGTTGGGTTATTAGGAGATGTGTTTTGTTTGTTTTGGAGGGTGATAAAGTGGGTTAGATCATACTAATTTAAGTATGATCTTGATAGGTGTATAAATGATTTTTATGAGTGTGTAAATGATTTAATAGGTGTATAAATGGTTTTTATGAGTGTGTAAATGGTTATGATAGGTGTGTCAAGATAAGGAAGTTAGGGGTAGATTAGGAGATGGTCTTAGATGGATTTTTAGGAAATAAATTAAATTTAGGTTGATTAGGGTAGTTTAAAAATATGTAATATTATGGAATATTAGACTTAGGATAGTTAATTTTGATAAATGTGATTAAATGATGAAATATTTAATTAATTGCTTAATTAATTAAATAAAAATGGGAGGTGATGAAGGTCATAAGTATGGGATGTATTTATTTAATGGAAAAAATGTGAGGGATATAGTGTATGACTTAAAGTATAAAATATCGATGTGTTTAATGATTTGGACAAAGATGAGGGTGTGTAGATTTTGGTATCTACATTTTCCCTTTTTGTCTAGCGGTTTAATGGAAAAGCGTTAGAAAAAAATGATGTTGAGTTGATTATATGGGTGATACTACAAGGAACACCAATTTGATGGTTGTGATTAACTTGGTTTGTTGTGTTTCGTTCAAAAAGTTTCCCCAGTCCAAGGGGTACCGAAACAGGATGTGTTACCGAGGAATCAAATGATAGGGGAACCAAGGGGTTCGATACCTATAGATGTATGATCCATGAAAGAAGGATAAATAGACAAGGAAATTAAAGTGATGGGGGCCAAAGGGGACATGTCCCATAGACATATGCCAAATCCTGATGTTGTTTTCATTTATATGATATTTAATGTTTTAAGGACTAGGTTTCTTTGAAAGGGAGACTTTTGTGAAAAAAGTTATGATCTGATAAAAATGGGCATGAATGCCAAAAATGGGATGAATCGCTAGTGATTCCCAATCCCTAGCGATTACGGAGAAATCACCAATAATTAAGGAAATCATCGATGATTACATCGAGGTAAAAATTGGGGCTATAAATAGCCGAGTTTAATGTTTTAAGCTCATTTTTACTGAACATAATTCGAGTTTAAAGAGTGATTTTGAGATAAAAACATGTTTCGAGTGAAAAGGAGTGATTTGGACACTATGGCGTCCTCGAAGGCATTTTAAGCTCACTATGACAGAGGTAGGTGGTTTTAACTTGCTTTTGTATGAAAATTTGGAGAACCTAATTTATTTTTTCATCAAATACTAAAATATTACGAGATAAGATATTCCTTTTTTGAAAAAAACATCCTTTTAGTCATTATAAGCCTAAAAAAATTCGAGACATTTTGTTTCTAATAACAAGGTTTATTTAATGGTTTCTCATCCAAGTGTTAAAGAGTTTCTTTTGAGAAAGGATTTAAATGAGAAAATGGAAGGCTGTATTGCAAAAGTTATGGAGTTCATGAAATGTTGACATAAAGGTCATTAAAGTAGTAAGGGGAAGAGGGTTGTGTGAACAAATAGCTTTAAATTTGTATGATGACGAAAACCAGGTTTTAGTTCTCTAGAATGGTCATGATGCAATTTCCCCTTCATTTTCTCAGAGTTGGAATCATGACATGATCCATTTTCTTCATACTATACAATGCCTACAAGGTTTGCATAATAATAAAAGGTGGTATTTCAGATTAATTTCCACCCCTTACAATATTGTTGATAATATTTTGTTTAGAAAGGAAGCGGATGATGTTCTTTTGAGATGTCTTGATTTAGATAAGATTGAGCATGTTTTAGAAGAGTTCCATGAAGGATTATTCAATGGCCATTTTAACCAAGAGTTACAACCTTGAAGATCATGAGAGCAGGCTTTATTGGCTAGATTTATTCGAGATATGCTCATGTATAAGGAGGTGTTCAAAGTGTGTTACTTTAGCAGGAAAATACAAGTTAATAACTCTCCCTCTTTAACCTATTTAGGTAGATAAACCTTTCATGTAATGGGGATTGGATTTTATTCGTATGATTAACTCACCTTCTAGTGTAGGCCAAAAATGAATTCTCACAACTATGTATTATTTCATAAGGTAGACAAAAGTAGTAACTTTGAAAGAATCAAATGAAACTTTAGTGTTGGACTTTTATGAAAGTATTGTCACAAGGTTTGGTGTCCTGCTACAATTATATCAGAAAATGCATTAGATTTCCTTGGCATAAGAATCAATTCATGGGAATTCAATCTTGGAATTAAAATGTCAACATATTCAAATTATTATCCTCAAGGGAATGGATTTGCATAATCAACTAAAAAAATATTATTAGAATCATAAAAAAATGTGGAGGAGAACCAAAGATCATGGAACACAAAACTGAAATCAACCTTATGGGATGATATGATTACTCTATTGGAATCATAATGGACTGATGAGGGGTGGTGAATAAGTACTTAAAAACCTTTAACCAATTCAAGTTAACTTATATAAACCATTTACTATTCAACCATGCATTGATGTGAGCTTAACAACATATAAAAATCTATCACATGAGCATAACCATGAGAGAGTACACAAGAACACAAGATGTAAGTGAGAAAACCTTAAGGGGAAGATAACCCACTAAATTTTTGATTATATTACTCAAACCAAAATACTTGCATGAATATGAAACATCACACAAGATTTATTTAGTGAGACACCAATCCCATAAGGAGCACCAACCCCTATTTAGCAAGACACCAACCCTACAAGGAGGATACAACCCCTAAGGTGATCAAGCACCAAATCAACCACATGAAGATGAAGACCACTGAATATATGTTTCTGCTACAACTGATAGTGATCATAATTTCAGCTCACACACCTCAAAACCCTCTTCAAACACACTCTCTCCTACTTCACTCAAATTTGCTTCTTCATGGACTAATTTGATCAATCACCCTTATTGATTTGCTTCTTAACTCTCCTTAGACATTCACACACTCTCTTAGCTCTATCTTGATGCCCTTAAACTACTTTCACTCTCTCTTAGCTTGCACTTTTTCCCTCTCTCACAACTAGTTCAAAATGAACAAATACATGCACTTAAATACATGAATCTTCTTCTAAACATAACTAGGTCAGACATGAAACCTAAGATCAGTCATACCAACAATAAATAAGACTTAAAAATTCATATAAAATCTTACAAAGGACCTATATAGGTCGGAAATGCATTAAGACTCATGACAAACCCAACTAGGCCTAAAACAAGCAATTCTCCTTCACCGAGCACTTCAAGGAATTTAAGAGTACTATTTTTTTCATACCTCCAAAACTCCAATCTTGTAAAAAAAAACCTTAAAAATTCATCCATAGGCTCAAGAACATCTGTACCATGAAATTTTTTATGACCATACAAACTAGGTACAAGACCTATCTATTCTGAGCACTAGAAAAGACCAGTATTCATGAATGAAGAGAAAACCGCATCGAAGAGCTCAACTATAGTATGTAACCACTTGATGAAAATTTAGAGACCCGAGGAACACCATCAAGCAATTTATAACCCATGAAATAACTCTTGAAGCTATTTGAAGAGCTTTCACTTTCAAGCAACATATGCTTTGCCTAGAAACCAATTTTACTATCTCGACCATCTCATACACTTTATGATAAATTCAATCTATCTAAATGCATGGAATATGATCAAATTTCATCCCTATTCACTCTCCAATGTATATGAATCAACAACCAATACAAAATATTGGTCTTTCAAACTAATATTCATACCAAAATAGTGTTATCTCGAACCGGTCAAATGAGGTTAACTTGTGATCTCAACCATGCCACAAAAACTAACCTAGAAATATCAACCAAAGAATCCACAACATCATATAGGATTTATACAACACCTCTAAGGCCATCAACCATGATCATCAAGTCCAAAATTTCCCAAGAACCTCCATTCTCCATGATTGCAAAAACTACCTTATAGCCCCAAAAAACAAGTATTCATGTTTTGAATTGTGAAAACCATCAAACCACTTCACCAAGATTTGAAATCACTCCAAACATATATAATTTCTCCCAAAAACTCGAGAAAACCAATTTAGACATAGGGTCTAATGGAAAACTTGAGAATAAAAAATTCTTTCTTGAAAACATGTAAATCTTGGCAAGCTCCACTTATTTTCATGACCTTAAACCACCACTATCCGAAAGTAGGAGAGTTCTCTCCATCCTCTAATCATCAAATTTTATGATTCAATCATTCTAATCTCAAACTAAGAAGTTTTCCTCCATCACTAAAGAACTAGGGTTTATAAAAATCAACTTACCTTCTTAACAATTGTTCATAAATGTTAGGAACTCATTTGATCTCATTCCAACTCTAATATTTTATTAACTCCATGATTCAACATTCCTAAAAGGCTCAGGGTCCCATGAAAACATCACATGTGCCAACCAAAAATATTTATCTCACTTCAAGCTAGAAACATGCATTTTAGAATTTAGTAGGACTGAAATAAACATATATTACAAAATATTCATCATACAACCCTAAAATATTTTCCACAACACCAGGGAAACCTTTATTAACATCTCCAATACTCAATTTATCATAAATAGGTCTAGATATTCTCAACCACCATGACTTTTTTAGCTAGGTCCTAGGAAATAAAAATGTTTGGACCAAAATAGAGTAAGATAATCTCATACCTCAACTTGAAACCTCTTCAAAATGAGTTGAAAAACTTTAGGAATCATGTCTCACTCATCTAAATTCCCTCATGGCCTCAGATATCCCTACAAACCATCTTTGTTCCCCATTATGCCTTTAAGCACCTAGACTAGTTTTAGATGATCACCTGCAAACCATGCTCAAACATGTACCTACACTCGAGACCCATTTGAATGTCTTAACACATTATCCTCATGCTCTCCATACCTCTACCATGCTCATCCATCTACCTCATACCTTCATTCCATCACCTAAGCTGACTAGACCTCATGATTAGGCCTACTAGACCAAGTCATTCTCACCTTCTTTACTCTTGCAACCATATACACATCATGTTGACTTTGCCACACCATCACACACCGACTCAAACATGTAAGACATCATCATGGGACCCTATCACATCCTCCTTTGTCATTAATGAACATTTTACATTAATGAAAAAACTCAATAACCTACATGCCAACAATCTCCACTTTTGTAATTGATGGAAAAACACATAGTTCTTCTCCCCTTTTTACATTAATGATGAAGTACATGTTATCTTCAAAAAACAAAACCCTCTGATTTTTCATGTATGAATGAATGGGAAATCATCATTTTTGGTAACATGGCATTGTCTCTCAAGTTGTGGGACTCGCTACTTGAGAAAAACCTCTAAATAAGGTTGGTTCCTCTACCTATTCCTAATCTTCGAACTACTCCTAAAAAGGAAATTCAACTATCTAATCCTAACCTAACAATCCAAGTGACTAGGGAAAGAGAGAGATGCATAAAAATTAAAATCCAAAGATAAGGGAGGTGATAACACCAAGAAAAGGGTGAAGAAACTCTAATGAGGGAAAAGGGAGAAGGAAAATAGGGAAGGGAGAGGTAAAACATGAGTGACACAGATCCAAAACAACATTTTACCTTCTATTCTCCATGAGACACAAACAAATGAACCTGCAAAGGAGAAATACATGCACAAAATACAACAAAAAGAATGGAGAGGCAAGGAAATGCAACAAAACATAAGTTAGGGTTGAGAAACACCACAAAATAAATATTTTATTACTTTCAATTATACACAGACCATTACATGTGAATAAGGAACAAGAACACATTGCCAAGCTCAAATGAAGGTCTACAACTCACAACTGCTCAGGAATTTTTTTGACAGAGTTCTTTTACATTTTAGAACATCCCCCTTTCAAAAATGAGATATTTTACATTATATAGAAGATGGGAAAGAGAGAGAAGGGAAAATAGAGGGAAACTCATATTTACCTTTTCAACCACCAACAACATGCATTAAATGTATGAAAATAGGCATGGGCACCCTTACAAGACCATTCCCCATGATAATTTGCTTGTAGGAGAAGGAATGGGCACTATACATCACCAAATGTGGTTTTTGAGCTACATGGAACTATATGTTTTTACCCACCTACCGTCACTTAAATTAATAAATCTTGTTTTTATGGTGTAGTACATGTTGAGAGTTTTCCAACAAGCAGTACCATGATTGTGAAATTTGGAGTTATATGGTACAATATATGTCCATTTGAAGTTCTGGGGGTTCATGGGGGATTGACGGGGTCCTCTATGTGATGCAAAAGTCCACAATAATCAGTTCATTCCTTGTGTGGATGAACTAGCCGATCAGCAAACTCGTAGAAGGGGGAATGGTTCCTATTTATCTTATGAGACCCTCTTTACCACATTAGCCACTGTTTCTTGTGTTTGGTGGAGATTCGGGTTCGAGGTGGAATTGTGGAATAGTTCTACCCGCTCCCTCTATGCCTACATCATCCATTCCCTCCGCAACTCTCTCTCTCCGCCTCCACCTTGTTCCACTATTCCCTAAGTCAGCCACGTCGGCCGATCGAAGAACCTATGACCAGATGGAACATTGCATCTATTCCGTCGGGACCCAATTTATCCACATTACACTATTATCTTCCACTTCAATTGACTTGTAGACAAATCACCAATGCAGGAATCTGTGACCCCAAGGAATTGTTCCTCCTGTACTCCAAAAGGCCAACTTATCCATAATACACTTGTAAATTATTTATTATAGACAATGTGGGAATGTGGAGAACACAAGGAACATGGGAACCTGTTCCATCTGTTCCTCCCAAGCTTCATTTATCCACAACACTTGTATTTTTCCCAATTTTCTTATTTATTTTTCTAAGTTTGGAAATGAGGGGCTTGGCAAGGTGGGAGGAATGTCCCCAACACTAATCTTTCCAATTTTTGATCACTTATACGTATCCAAGTCTAAATGAAGATGTAAGTTATCAAAATGACCCTAGAAGAGGGTATTTTGGATAACAATACATACCTGTAACATTCATTCTTGATATTCAAAGAACATAATAGGACCCCCTCTTTGTTGGAAAAATCAACCAACTTTATCAATCAAACTCACAAATATGTTTTTTATTTTTATACTCTATTTTGTCTTCATTTCATTATAAAAACATTTTAGCTTCCTTAGGTAGAGGAATATGGAAACACTAACACATGCCAACAGTCTTGATCTTGAGTGAAAACATAATGTTAAACTTATACATAATCATAGACCACTGGATACACCTTCGAGTTGACTCAGCATGCTATACATAGGCTAGAAGTAACTCTTAAGAATATGAGCCCTAAAAACTTCTTCTCTGGACCAATAAATCCAAAATTTTGATGGATATAAAAGCCCACATACAACATGGAACACTATATGGAAGAAAATCAACATGTGACCTCAACTGCACTTGACTCCCGAGGTTGTGCGAGGCGACCATGTAGAAAATGTGAATGGGTAGGTGGTAGCGAATATGGTAATGGATGATAATATATAGATAGGTTGTGAAGGAAATGTAAAAATCTTACTTACAATGGTGGGATCTGCTCGTCAAGTGCAATGAAAGCCTCTCTAACCTAGGTGGATCGAATGGAGAAATCAGAAAGGATGACAACATAGAGACTCCAATCAATATCAAGCTCCAGAGATATCCTGTCTATTGGTTGTGGAACTTGTGGGAAACTGAATGGGGCCTCATAAATATGTCCAGACAAGGTCATGGAACAATTAAAAGTGAGAGGTGTGATTCTATTTAACTCTATGGATGGTTGGCGGGTTCGGTCCAAAACGAGAGGGCTCAATGAGATTCTTCATTTAGAACGTTCAATTGTCTAATGATATCGATGGCAATGGAGAGGTTTGAAAGACTAATTCTCTTAATCTAGTGTCTTCGTCTAGTTGGTTATATGTTTCGTTTGGTTAGGGAATCATTGGATCACAACCGTAAATTATTTTTGGTCGTGATCCCTCTATCATCATAAGAATGATCAAGAGCCTAAGCCCAAGGGTAGTTAGGAAATCTATGCTCAGGGGTGGTCTAGTAATCGTAAGCCTAATCGGTTGCAATGTTTAACATGTTGATAAGTTTTATCCTCTTGGTGTATCGAGCCAGGGTTTTGAGAACAAGAAGAAGGAGTCCCATATCAATGTCTGTGAGTAGTTCACATATGTTTGGTTATGGGACCAGTGGATCACAACTGAAAGTTTTCTCTTGTTGTAGACCTTTGATGGTCATATAGATGCTCAAGGTAATCTATAATTTGGTTGATTCGACCAATACTCAAACGCTTTATCGTCTTCAATGTTTAATGTATCTAGTTATTGGTTGATTCTTTGTATGTCTCTAGTTGTTTTGAAAATGTTGTACCTAAGGCCTTGATCTATGTCTGCAAGTGGAACCACTAGGTTTGGTTGTGGTATTACTGGTTTGAAGCTAAAATCTCTGGGTTCTTTGGGGCCTGTAATTGTCATATGAAATGTGATTGCATCTAATTAACTAAAACAAACTAATAAAGCAAATCAAATCTAAACTATGTTTTTGTATTTTCCAGAATATAAATGAACAAAGCAAATGAACAATTAATCTAACAAAGGAAATATTTTTGGATTTTTTTCTGATTTTTAAGAACAAAACTTCTAATCTAATAAATGAACCTAATACAAAAAATTAACTAGGTGTAGCTAATTACTTGTGAAATGGTGTTAATCTAAATCCTAAACAATTAAATAATTGAAATATTTCAAATAAAATCTTCAATATTACCTCAGAAATAAAGAATAAATCACAACCTCAGAGAAGCTATTATTCCTTGCAACTTCCTAGGCAATGTTGAAGAAAAAACTTTCTAATTTGATCTAATCTACTGATGACTTGATAATTTAAACGATGAAAGGATTTATCTACTGTATTTGATATGAACTTTGAAATGATAAATTCAGAATTGATAATTACATGAATGAATCAAACAACACCTCCAACCTAGATATTGCAAGAATTGTGGCAAATATGGTTATAAGAGTATTGTCCCCTTAGTTTATCCTTTCAATATTTGTGTCCATGTGAGTCCAATGGATGGGAATGCAACAACAGTAGAAGAATAAGGATGTGGGAACAACAACAACTTGAATTGATAAACTTGGGAGTAATGCAAGTGGAAGAGTGCAAGCACAATTGAACTGAGATTGGCTTTGACAATTTCAGCAAGGAAGGCAACAACTTTGCAATAGTAAGAATACAAATTTTCTCCAGGTTTTACTTGCACAAAAGCATGATATTTATAAGAATTTAGGTGGGAAATGGTTGAAGTCATTTAGAAGCCAAAGAGGGACACAACAAAAGTGAAGAGGGAGTTTAAACTATTAACAACCATCAATCACAAATAGAAGTGCAAGAATAGATTTCCATAAGGCAGTTGGGCCTTGGAATCATCTAAAAATGACAAGAAACATGTCTAAAAATGGAAGTTAAGTGAGAGAATTCCACCTCAAAATGTGAGCAAACTCTTTAGAAAATTCGCACCAGATCGCGCCTCATGCAGGTAGAAGTTTTGACACTAAAGATCAAAACTTCTTGAAAATGTAGCAGGAAGATAGGAAAAAGCATGTGATGGCTAAGAAGGCCAAATCACTGCACCCTCCAAATGGCTAGAATGTGAACAAGACGTTTAGTGTGATTGGGACACATGTGATCACCTCTCAAGCTATGGGACTTGGGCTTGAGGTGAACCTTTGGAGAAGGCCAACTTCCTCGTCCTAAACTAAGTGTTTTACTACTCCTAGTGTAATAAAAAGGCTATGTAGTCCTATGCTAACATTTTCATGGGGTTTTAGGGAAAGAGATTTGTAGAAATGAAACTATACTAGGGATGGTGATGCACCTAATAAAGGGTGTTGCTAGAATTAGGAAGGGTTAATTTGAAGAGGGTGTGTGCACCACAGATCAACTTCACCTATTGCAACTTAGAGAGGGTAAAAATACCACAGACTAAGAAACACGTGTTCCCTTTGTTAAAATTGATTAGATAGAGCAATAAATCAGTTTCCCAGTGAAGAAGGATGAACTTAAGAAGGGTGAACGGACACCATAACTCAACTGCATGCAATAATCCACCACTTGATAAGCACATAACTCCAAGAACCGTAATAGAAATGTGAAATTGCACAATGTACTGTAAGCATGAGAAAAGGAACAAGGAAGTATAAAATGATGAAAGGACTGAGATTAGTTAAAAAACACACTCTTTTATTACTTCAATAACATGCACAATGCATCATACATTTAGAAGAGGCAATGGTTGCCATTACAGTCTTGAAGAGGAGGCTTGAAAGTTCTCTCAACATACAAGGACAACTTGCAGAAGAGAGAGGACTCTTGAAAAATTGCACTTGCCTAAGATGTATAACTTTCCAACCTATCTGACTGTTGGAACCCCTTGGAATGAGCCTCCAACTTACATTTATAGAAGAATATGTGAGAGAGAAGAGGAAAGGTCATAATTACATTCCTAAACTGAAGGCACATGATGGTTCATTTATTACAATTGGTTGAACCACTTTAGAAGGTTCCATCATGTGTCATTAACGCCGGTTGACCTAGTTCTCCTTAATTAATTAAAAGAATATTTAAATAATAATAATAAATATTATTATTAAAATATTTAAATAAAAATATTAAATCACCAAGTTGGTCATGAGCTCCATCGTCCTCTACCAACTACGAGTTCCCATTCCGCATCGAGCTATTCTTCACGAGCCCTATTTGATATGCATCAAGCTATCCCTCATTTGAGCACCGAACCGAGCTCACTCACCACATCGATCTCAAGATGTAACTTTGCATTGAGGTCGCCACCGAGCTCAACACCTATAACCAACAAGCTCCCGTGACCGAGCACCCTACCGAAGCCACCGAGCTCGTGTTGAGCTTTGACTCTCCTCGAATCACCGAGTTCCTCGGCCCGAGCTCCATTCCACATCGAGCTACCACCTACATCCACACTCCTGATTTCCGATATCTATGGTTTGTTTCTGAGCCACTTGTTGGGCTTGTCAACACCATTCAGATTTTCTTCGTGAGCCATCATGTGATCATTCTGAGTTCGTCACATCTTTTGGACTTGCCACCGAGTTGCCTCGGTTCCCCATATCTGTCTTCACCAACCTTGGTATGGACTCAACCGAACAAGGTTCAAATCAGCGAGTTGAGCTCGTATACGCTCCATCCACGTAGAGCTTCTATAAGCCATTTTATTTTTTTCATGATGCCGAGCTCTTCTTATCTTCATTGTTAGGTGGGTTAGCCATGACTTGTTATGAATAGCTCACCGCATACCCACGAACCATCGAGGCCATCTCTATCTGCATGAGCTCTCTTCCAAGCACTGATAGTTTCATCTATGGCAAACCTGCATTGATGTATCCTTTGTTGTCATGCCAAGACATTATGAATTTCAACGATGCACGTCGATTCGAGCCATCAGTAGCCTTCCATGAGGTGGCTCCTTCACGAATCCAACGAGAATCTCCACATGACTACAAGATGATGACGCTGAGCTCCAGTCTTCATGGTGTTTCGAATTGAATGATTTTTCTACCCTAGCTAACTCAGTGTATGACATAATCATTAAGTATAATTCATCCTAACTCGAGCCACTTATTCTCTCGAGCTAAGTGAGTATGATATTTTTGGTGATGTGATGCCACGAATTGGCTCTCGGTTCCTCATTGATGGGATCCTAGCACTAAACTTAGCAAAGTTACATTTAACTCTTTAAGTCATCCACTAAGCTCACCTATGAGCTCGAGCCATATCTTTCAAGATCCATACGCAAATGATGGAACTCAACATCTATCTATGAGCTCGAATACAATCTCACTACCGAGTGATTTAGTTTAAACTTAGCTCATCCCGAATTATGGTTCGACTCCACGAGCTTTGTTTGTAAACTCTCCACAACCAATTCCTATTCGCGTCGATCTCCTCTCGTTGAGCCGAGATGCCATCAATGAGTTGTCTAGTCTTTTACACCGAGCTCCTAACCGACAAACCTCACTAGAGCTCGCTCAACTTGTAGGTCCACCATCGAGCTCCATGTTGACTTCATCGCCATGAGATTATCATCACTATATATCTTGATGACATCCCATTACTGAGCCCATTGGGTGACATATCTCGGCATTCCAGTCTACCCCATGGATCTCCTGCAATGCAATCACCAAGCTTAATCTCACCTCTACTCAGAGTTTTCATTACGCGTCGAGTTAATTTTGTGAGTTCAACTGAGCTCCTCTTCATGTCCTAATGAACCAACTTCACATGAGTTGGATATTAATATCGATTCCCATCCCACCTTATTGATTGGTTTATCTGGGCTCCTAGTATGAGCTTTCCTTTAAGTCACATGCATCACCTAGATTGATGGGCTCCATTCCATCTTTCTTTATCAACGTTGAGCCATAAGATTTTTGATCAATCCCTTAAGCTTGATGGGGTGAGTTGAATTCCACAACGATCGTGTGTATATGTCCCTAGGGCTTGATTTAAGTCCACCCTAGCTCCTTGGTGCATGAACGCCGAGCTTAGACATGGCTCGTGAGATTTACCTTATATGTCTGTAACCTCACCCTTCTCACTCGGATCAAGTTTCCCACCTCGTGATGTGTTTAAACACGAGGTACTCAGTGCATGTTACATTCACTGAGTTCCCTTATTATCCTCATGAGCTCTCCTACCGACCAAGCTTTGTTCACAATGACCTCTGTGCCGAGTAAGCTTCTACGTTGAGATTTCTAAACTTTTCAAACCCGTCGATTTTAACTCGTTGTCAAATTCAAACACCGTGGCTCACACCGAGTTGACCTTCATGAGCCTTGCATCGGCCATAGCTCGGCTCATATCAGGATCCCTTCACTACCAAATTTTCTATCCGAGCTCCTCTTCGTTGAGCTCCAAAATTGACTGGCATGACCATCCTCAACTCCATCACTGAGCCTGTTCACCTAGCTCAAGCTCTATGATTTTCCAAGCATTATCTCTCCATGATGTCTTCCATCTGAGAAATGAATTCTTGTCTGTGAGCCCTCCAACTGTATCGTAGCCTTATGTTCTTAGCTTCCAATGACCTAGCTAATGGTTCGGCATTCGACCCGCTCAACATGTCTTGCTATCTAACATTCTCTCACATTCTCCATCCTATCTGCCAAGTGATTCGGGGTCACCACTTGACTCGGAGAAAGACTCGGCCCTTACATCATTTCTCACCTGAGCTCTGGCTCCTCGTCATGGGAAACTAGGTGTCGGCTTGCCAAACTTGTGGAATCTTCTTTCCATTCTTCCAAACCCGACATGACATTTACCACACATAAGTCCAAAAGGGGAAAAATGGAACTTTGAGGCCATTTTGTCATTTGAACAACTTTTCCCTATGGCTACCCTTCCCCGAAACTCCCCAATTGATGATTTAAACACGGAATCTTGGTGGCAATTGGCCAACTCTATGGGGAAATAGACCGAGAATTCCTCTGAAACCTCTTTGACTCATGACTCGCGCAGTATTTTTTTGTTGTTTCTACCCACTTGATCGTTAATAGGCTAAAAATTCCCCAAGCTTGCCTTTGATGTAACTTGGCAAAGTGTTCCACTGAGTAGCTCATCAGTAACACCATCGGGATGAGCTAACCACTACTACTCCCTTGATTCGGATCTAGACCAATGTGACATGGATTATTATGTCTCTTCACATCGAGCTCTTTTGAGATCCTTGTAGAGTTCCCTTCATTTGTTAGGTTTCGATGAGCTATATTTTGCATTTGACACCGAGATCTCATTTGATATAGAGTTCCCTATTAACTTGACCCCGAGCTCTTGAAATAATCTCTCCATCTAAGTGGGTGGTTGCATGACCGTCTGCATTAGACCCTTCACTAAGTGAGATCCACATAGAGCTCCACCACATAGACCAAACTCCAACCTAAGCTGAGACCTCGACTCTCCCAAGTTATGTTCTGAGCTTACCATAGACTATCTTACAAGCTCTATTCCAAGCTAGCCATAGACCGAGATCCTTATTAACTTGACACCAAGTTGAAAATGAGCTACACATCGAGCTAACACTGACTTGGGAAAGGTGAGATCACTTATCTGTTCATTAATTATTTTAATCTTTTTATCTCCGTGATGACCGGAAGTGGGCCCCTAGGAACAACGTTGTGATTTGATCGAAGTAGGACCCCGTTGTCTAATTTTTCCTATGTGAAAAATTGGATAACATGTACTTACCTAAACCAAAGATTCTAGCAATCATCGCAGATAGTTAATCATTTTCAATCTCAAGAGTATCATCATCATTAGTCTTCTTGTCCTTTGGATTCTTCTCATCTTTGAAAGTAATATCCTTCTTGATAGGTTTGGAGTCAATAATCCTCATCTCATATGTAGTCAAAATTCCATGTAATCCGATCCAAGAACATGACCTTCAAATAGGGTAAAATTATAAGTTAGAGACCTTAAAACATTTTGTACCACAACTTCTTCCTTCACTTCTTCACCTAATCCTCTCATGGTATTAACAACTTTATCAACTTTGAGAAAATATGCAACAATGGATTCCTCTTCACTCATTTTTAGGCCTTCAAACTGATTTATGAAAGTTTGGAGTTTTTCTATTCTTACCTTGGAATCTCCTTCATAAATGACCTAAAGTTTCTCCCATATTTCTTTTTCTGATATGCAATGTATGACCTTCACAAGTTTTGGTTCAGCTAGACCACACATGATTGCATTCATAGCCTTGGAGTTGTCACTACTAAGCTTCTTATCTACATTACTTGTTGGAATATTTTGAGGAACTGTATAGCCATGTAAAATGTAAAACCATAAGGAAATGATATGATTTCTCATCCTGAGACTCCAAAAAGTATAGTTTATTTCATTAAACAAGGGATATTTTTTCGTAGAAGAGCCATTCTTCTCACTTGTCATTTTAGTGATTCAAAGGATCTCCTTCAAGTGATTAAAATTATTCAAAAGGACCTATTCTCGATACTAATTTTTAGAAGAAAAATGGACTGAGAGGGGGGTGAATCAGTCCTTCAAAACATTTAACCAATTCAATTTAACTTGCATAAACCATTTACCATTCAACCATGCATTAATGTGAGCTTAACAACATATAACAATCATTCACATGAGCATAACCATGAGAGAGTACAAAAGAACACAATATGTAAGTGGGAAACCATAAAAAGGGAAGAAAACCACTAATTATTTTTATTATATTACTCAAACCAAAAGACTTGCATGAATATGACACATCACACAATATTTGTTTAGTGAGACACCAATCCCACAAGGAGAACCAACCCCTATTTAGAAAGGCACTAACCATGCAAGGAGGATACAACACCCTAAGGTGATTAAGCACCAACTCAACCACCTAAAGATGAAGAGCACTAAAGATATTTTTCTACCACAACTGATAGAAACCATAATTTTAGCTCACACACCTCAAAACCCTCTTCAAACACACTCTCTCCTACTTTGCTCAAACTTGCTTCTTCATGGAATAATTTGATTTATCACCCTTTATTATCTTCTTCTTAACTCTCCTTAGACATCCAAACACTCTTTTATCTATGTCTTGATGCCCTTAAACCAATTTCTCTCTCTCTCTCTCTCTCTCTCTTAGCTCACACTTTTTTGCTTTCTTACAACTATTTCAAAATGAACAAATAAATGCACATAAATACACAACTCTTCCTCTAAACATAACTACGTAATACATGAACCTTAAGGTAGGTAATACCATAAAAATAAGACTTAGAAATTCATATAAAATCATACAAATGACCCATATAGGTAGAAAATTCATCAAGAATCATGATAATCCCAACTAGGCCTAAAACAAGTAATTCTCCTTCATTGAGCACTTCAAGGACTTAAGGAACACCAAAATAATTTTTCATGCATCCAAAGAATCCAATCATTTAAAAAAAACATAAAAAAATCATCCATAGGATCAAGAACATCCGAACCATGCAAAAATTTCATGACTATGCAAACCAATTCAAAGACCTATCCATTCTGAGCATTAGCAAAGACTAGTCTTCATGAATGAAGACCGAAGCCACATCAGAAGATCTCAAATATGGCATGTAACCACTTAATGAAAATCCAAATAATTAAGGAACACCATCAAGAAATTTAGAACCCATTAAATAACTCTTGAAACTATTTGAACAAGTTTCAATTTCAAGCAACATATGTTGCCCATAAACTAGTTTTGATATATTGACCATCTCACACACTTGATGATACATTAAAACTCTCTAAATGCATGGAATAGGATTAAATTTCATCCCTATTCACTATCTAATAGATAGGAATAAACAACAAATCCAAAATATTGGTCTTTGTAGCCTAGATTTTACCCACAAAATCCCAAGGCGCGTTGGCACATCACTCAACTTGAACTAAGCACTCACCCAAAGCACACAAGGGTACCAAGTTCCTCTTTTATGTCATCTTGTTCAAGGATTTAGCATGATTATACATATATTCTAGATCCATAACAAATAACCAATTATATTATAGTGCTTAAACTAGATCTAGATCTTAACCAATAAGCATGAATAATCAAACAAGAACCAAGATTAACTTTACCATACAAGATCCATTCTTAGTTATGTCAATAAAAATATCCAGCCATAACAATCCATTATATTCATTTTTGTAAAACACAAAAGCTTCATACATACATAGTACCATCACCATAGTCATGCACGCTAACAACTCGCAACATAACTCTACCAAAAACATAGAATTGTCTAAACCGTGCAAATCAATACATATTTATAGGGGTGGGGACTTTCCCTTCACCGCCTATGCACCTCTAAAAATAGGTTGCATGCTAAGAATAGACATTCACCATTATAAGCTAAGTACAAAATCATGTAAGATTCCTAATAATAGATCTACTATAGATAACTCTTAGTTCAGATCCTATTATTAGCTCTAGACTATGCATGTCATTTGATCTCCTGTCTACCCAAAATAGCCTTTTCTTGAACTGTAAGTCTTCATGTCTCAACCTTATCTTCAAAACATTTCTTGGCCACTACTCCAAGTCTATATTTAGACCCTTATCCCAAAACCCTGCTGAGTGTTAGATCCTTTTGTGTGCAATCCTTCAATGTCTATCTCCAGTGTGCAAACCCTTCTCTCCTTGTGCCGTGGTTTATTTTAAGAGACCTATTGGAAATCGAGGTGAAAATACCCGGTGAATATCCTGGAACTAGTTTCATGGGAAGGCAATTTTTTTGGGGTTGTATGTAAAATTTTCACCTGAATTTCAAGTGGTGGGATAAAAAGGCTACAGACGTGCGATAGGAGATTTTTTGTTGTTCGATAAAAACTTGTTGTCACATAAAAGAAAACCTCCTATCAAGTGTCAACAAGGTTGTTGTCATGTGATAACAAACTTGTTGTCGTATGACAACAACCTTGTTGATGCGTGTTAGCAAGGGTGCTTTCTAAAATCTCTTGTTGCAAGCGTCTGCACCTCCGCATTCATGTCACGCATAAAAACTCTCCATTTCACATGTCAAATAGATATTTTTCGTGTGTCTACAGCCTTCACACAACTATCATGTGTCAACAAACTCTCCATGTTGCACATCAACAAACTCTCCATGTTATGCATCAACAAACTCTCTGTCGCGCATCAACAAACTCTCCATGTCTTACATCAAAAAATCTCTATTGGGTGTTTATAACCTCTACCCTCCTATCACATGTTTATGTACTTGATAATACATATGCCCCTAGGTGGTATGAGTGAGCTAGTAGTGTTCTACTTGGCGAATAATCTAGGATTATATAGGGGATATTTTCAAGGGTAGGTGAAGCTGACCCCTAAAAATTAAACTGTAATTTTTAGGTGAACGAAGTCACCGACTGTGCCAAAAAATTCATCTTTTAAAAATTTTCAAGAATGGAATATTCACCACTAAAAAAACCCTACCTCACGCGCGAGTACTTATGTGAGTCTTTCTCCCCATGCTACCTTCTCCTTAGAACTTAGTCATTTTTCAATATCAACATTACTCCACACTAAAATTTTTGTCCATCCTAAAAATAGTTAGCTCAAATAAGAAGAATAAATAACATAATAATAAAGAGTTTATACCTAGCTTGTACCAAAGAATGAAAGAATTCTACTATTGTTGAACAAGGATTGGGAAATCCTTATTCAATGATGCCTCAATTTCATTCCAAGCTTCCACCTCACTCTGCCTATTTAAGAAAATCCCTCATCATCGCACTGACTTCATCAAAAGTCATCTCTTCACCCTTAGCTTTAAATGTATACAAAATATTCTCCATTTGCTTGCTAAGGTCTGTTAACACATCCATTCCGCATGTCACTTGGGGATACACTTCCTTTATCTTATTCTTCATAGAGGCCCTCAAATTTTCAATTGCCTCAGTCTTCTTTTCCACTTTTGCCGGATTTTTGTCATGTTCCACCCAATTTCCTCTGTTCTTGGCCTGGAACTCCTTTAAATTCACCTCATGAGTGGCAACCAATACACTTGCCACCCTATCTTTGTCTTCACAGTTTTCGAGACAACTTCGGCCATGCGAGCTATGGTTTTTACCGATGTGGGAAGCTTAATGTATTTATTTATGGTCACCTTAATCAGGCCTTCTCTTGCTCCTTCTACCGCACCATAACTTCTTCCACCAACTCTAGGGCTAAGGGATGCTTCTGCATTGTGATTATGAATGTTAAATATTCTAAACAGTGGAAAGATGATTCATACTTACGTGTAGGTGGGGAAAATCTGGGCACACTAAAATAATTGAGTCCGATATCAATTATGCCTTCTTGTATACTTCACACAATATTCCCTTTTCTCCTTAATTGAGATTTTAATTACACAATTATTTGTTCCTTCCCCTTTATTTCCTTATCCCTCATAATAATCTCTTTATTATTTTCTTCTAGATCCTATTCTAGTGCTTTAATCTTGTTATTGTTCCCAAAGAGCATGACCTCCACTTCCACCGATATTTTATTTAGTGCATTACACACATATTCATCAGTCAGCTATTGTAAATCCACAATTGGATTGACCTCTTTAGATCTTGGTGAAGTGCACATATCTAGCAATGCTACTACACCGAATTCAAATTTAGGCTCATCAATGTGGGACTCAAATGTCCAAGAAAACATCTTCCTCTTGCGTGGGTACACAATCTCCTTATCAAAATATGACCAACATAAGAGTTGGTTCATTGCACCTGTATTTATGGAAGTGAGTGAGAAATATTTTATTGTGATCTACATCATATGACATAGTAGGTATCTGTTGGGTGGACACATTCCTCCCACTTGTGTGTGCACCCTTGGGGAATCATACTGCCAAGATTGTCCTCGCTCCTATATTTTTTCCCCTATTTCATCTCCTAGTTCCTCCATGCTGCACTCTACTTCCTTCTCAACCAAGTTATGGATAATAATTTTGACTTTGCACTCTTCAAGGTCTCTACTTGTGGTTCGGGAATGTGTGAAATATATTGTACATCCGTTCCCACTTATTCTTATTCATATTCCCCTACTTCTCATTCTTCCTTAGGATAAGTTCTTGGCTCCTCATCAGACTCATGCACATTGAAGATAGGGGTTCTTCTCTGGATCTTTTTCTAACTCTTCTCCTATGTCTCTTCATCTCCTCAAAGTCGGGACTCGAGATAATATTTGTTTTTTTCTTTACTTGGATATTACTTCTCCAATGGGGACTTCTTCCTACGAGTATAAGTACTTGTACCTGCAACCGTATCTTGGGTCCCTATGGTCTTTCCCACACGCACGCTTGGAACCCCCTTGTGAAGGTGTTTCTTATCTAGTTTTATTCTTAGGTTTCACCTTATTTCTTGCTACGTGGTCCTCAAAAATACTCACATCATTCTCTACATAAGCACCCTTCTTAAAATTTGGCCAAAGATACGCATACACCCTTGTAGCAGTTGATCCAACAATAGGTATAGTAATAGGTTTGATCATGTGTATGTCATGGGATACATACCTTTCCACATATGCGTGCTTCGTGGATAAATATGTGTTATGTACGATCTGCGATGTTCTTGATCCACAATACTTAGATCAAACCTTAACTTCTTTGCCTCTTTAAATCTATTTATTGTAAATTGAAAGTACTTTGCATGTAAAGGAAAAAGGTAATTGCACCATGGGCTCTTGGTGCCATCAGTGAGAGTAAACCTTCCAATGCAAAACTGTTGGTAAACAAAAAACTCAACTTCATCTTTCACCAAAGCTGGTTGTTGCTTTAGGATCCTCCACTATGTGCCAAAGGTATCACGCATCCACTTGTACCATTTATCCAAGCGCACTTTGTATGCAGGTGTCATTATATCACAAGTATATGCTTCAAACCTCTTAGTTGGGGAGGGGTTCTCATCAGGGTACTCCCATATTTTACTGTTCGGCCCATCGGACACTCCAATCTATGAGAAAAAAATGATAATCAAAATATTACCATACATGATCTTGTCCCCATTTTATGCCGCATCAATAATATCTTTCGAAATGAACACCGAGATGTTGTAGATGGTTCCTTCTGCTATCTTTTTATAAAATTCAGCCATATTTTATTAACTTGGGTCCACCTTTCCTATCCACTCAATTTTGTAAGTAGGCACAAGACCATCTTCATCACCAGGTTATTAATCTTTGAAATATCAAAGGTGCACCCGCCTTTCTTGTACTCATACTCCTTAGTTGTTTCTTTGACAACCTCATTTTCACCCAAGTCATCATCAATTGACTCTCCAAAGTGTAGATGAGTTCCATGAACTATGGGGTTATGCGCATCCTCCTTCTCTTAAAGTAAAAATAGTCTCCGTGTATGAGCGACATAAGCCATTGGTATAATCTCTCAAGCTTACCAAAAAATGGTAACTCATACAGTTGTATAAGTCTAGCCTTCTTCAATGTCTTTTGTACCGAGTCATCATACACTCGGTTTATCATCTTCTGTTCTTTCTTCGTGGGGTGAACTAGCTTCAATGCCATTTCCTTCTCAATCGTATTGGTTCAATGGTTATAATCACTTATAGCCATTTTTCACACATGGGACACCCACTCCATCCCCATCAACACACCATCTAGGTATTGCATCTTGGAATAACACTCTTTATTAAAATTTATAGGCTCACTTGGTATGTCCTTGCCCTTTCCATTTTTCTTGGGTGAAATGGTCATTCCTCTCCTTAGTGTCATTTCCCTTGGTTGAGTACCTATTAATTTCTACCTTATGTTGTGTTCTTTTGTTGCTTCAAGCTCAAAACCCTACTCTTATGCGCAATTATGCAATTTGTGCCCTAGTTCTACAAACTCTAACCATAGAACTCATATAGTTGTATAAGTCTAGCCATCTTCAATGTATTTTTATTGAGTCATCATACACCGTTTATCATCTTTCTTCTTTCTTCGTGGGGTGAACCATCTCCAATGCCATTTCCTTATCAATCATATTGGTTTGATGGTTATAATCACTTATTTCCAATTTTCACACATGGGACACCCACTCCATCCCCATCAACACACCATCTGGGTATTGCATCTTGGAATACCACTCCTCATTGAAATTTGTGGGCTCACTTGGTTTTTCCTTGCCCTTTCCCTTTTTCTTGGGTGAAACGGTTGTTCCTCTCCTTGGTGCCATTTCCCTTGGTTGAGTACCTGTTAATTTCTACATTATGCTATGTTATTTTGTTGCTTTAAACTTAGAACCCTAGAATTAAGTGCAATTATGTAATTTGTGCCCTAGTTTTTCATACCCTAACTAGAGAAATCATTTCTTTTCAAACCACACCTTCTAGACCCACAAAATCCTTTCACAACTTTGTTCTGCGCATGGTCGTGTCCCCTTCACAACTGGATCACAAATGATCATTCGTAATAATTCAAAAAGATGCCCTAGTTTGTAAGATCTCTTCCACAAGTTATCACAAGGTAAAAATAACTTACCCCACCCCCTATTTATAGTTTTTCACTTTTTACCACATTAATTACCATGCCACCTACCACCATACTACCGCAATAAATTTGGATTATTGAAGCACTTTTCCTCTACATGTCCAATACATGTAGCCTCCATAACCTTCCTCAGGTGCGTAAAAATATATTGATCTGCAAAACCTCCTTACACACGTTTGAGTGCTAAAGTACATCAACTAATGTGTCCTTTTGTAAATAGTTTTTCCTACCGCAACCTACCTCATATTACCCCCGCATGTTCATTCATGTATGTGGATTTTTCTTGGCATCATCATTATTATCACCATCTTCCTTCGCACCCAGTCATTTTCTCGACAACCATTATCACCTCTCTCGCTATGTGTGTCCCTCTGGTACTAAGGACTTCCAACGCGTGCTCTTGTTTTTCTGGGCCATTAGTAACATCAACTCATATGATTACTTATGTTTGTAATCCACCCCACACTAAGGGTATGCATGGTCCTCTATGCATGGAACCACTAGATAGTAATTAGCTTCACGGTGTGCAAGTGCGCTTATTACACAAAACACTGAACTAAATTGACAAAGCATAACAACGATGAAGGAAACACATATAAAGGAAATGCATTAAGGAAATCTAATCTAAGTGGAAATACTTCCTTATTACAAACACCAAGAAGACTTATTTATAGTAGGGCTTTAGCCTACTCCCGTTGAAGTAACTAGGAAACCGTGTTCCATCCAATGCCTCTAACTGGAAAGCACTTGAATCAAGTATATAAGTTATAACATACGGTCCCAACCAATGCACCTTAAGTTTTCTAGGGTGGCAAAAAAATTTAGTCATAAAGAAGAATTATCTATCCAACTTCAAGATTCTTATCCTTAATATGTATATCATGCCATGCCTTCTGCCTAGATTTTTCTTTCTTCTAACTCCATCTGGCTATAATGTGCCTTTCATCCAATGGCATCAAGTTGTCAATGTGTTATTCAAGTGCTTTCTCATCAACCAAACCTCCTGCATGCACAATACATAGAGAAGGTAATATGAATTCCATTGGTAGAACAACCTCTATGCCAAACACCAACTAAAATGGTGTGGCCTTATTCAACCTCTTGTAGGTTGTCATGTATGCCCAAATTACAATAGAGACTTCATCATCCAAGTCCTTTCTTCCAACATTATAAATTTTAGTCAAGGTATGGCTCAATATCTTGTTGAAGGCCTCAGTAGTTCCATTTGCCTGAGGGTGATAGGTTATTTTTTTATGGTGTGCTACCATAAATTCTGCCAATAGTATCTTAATGGTCTTATTAAGAAAATGAGTAACCCTATCACTTATCAAACTTAATGAGCATCAATAGCTGCTGATAATATTTTCCCACATAAAATTTATGGTTGTAGCCATTGTGCAATCCTTTGTGGGCACCGCTTCGCCCACATTATAAGATAGTCTACACAAGTTATAATGTAGAGAGATCCAGTCTTGTATGTGAGTGGGGAAATAGGACCCATAAAGTCAATTGAGCACTTCTCAAAAGGTTATGCACTAGCAATAGGCCTCGAAGGCATTTCATATCTATTCCTAGGCTTTCCAACGCGTCGACAAAGTGATCACAGCCTTGCAATATTCTTTGTAATCCTTATATAATGTTTCCACTAAAGTCTTGTCAATAAAATCTTACGCGCGGTGGCATCTTCATGCATAATGTCCACCTACAATACCACCACAAGATTCTTCTATAATAACTTCATGCTCATGCTCAAGTACACACCAATGTAAAACTTCATCTCAACCTCATTTGTAGAAGTCTCCACTAATACGCATGTAAGGCATGACATGAATGGTAAGTTGTTTCTTCTCTAAAGCCTTCATCCCTTTAGGCGCCATACCATTTATAAAAAGATAGCAATATCCTCTAAGTCAGAGGGTGTATGGTTAAATTTTAATAGTTGTGCAACATTGTGTCCTCAATGCTCTACGCATCCTCTCCTGAATTAATCCTTGATAAATGCTTTGGTCTAGAATTAATCTTTCCTGGCTTAACCCCAATCAGTAAAGTCAAATTCTCGAAACAACAGTATCAATGACATATGTACCCCTATAAAATAAATTTTTTCACCAAGTACTTCAATGTCATGTGATATGTATAGAAAATAAACAATGTTGCCAACAAATATTGTCAATTATGTAGTAGCGTAGATCATGGACAAGGCCTTACGCTCGTAGTATTGTAATTTTATTTTGTTGGAGTTAACTTCTTGCTTGTAAAAAAATAGTTAGATCAACAATTCCTTCTCAGATCGGGCTAATAACGCACCAATGGTCATGCTAGAGGCATCTAATTTCACATGAAAAGGTTTATTCCATGAAGGAAAACACATAATAGGTGTTATAGTAAGCTTTTCCTTCGATGTCTCAAACATGCACTGTTGCGCTTCACCCTAATAGAACTTGCCTTTACCTTTCAATAATTCCTCTAAGGGTGTGGAAATCTTAGCATAACCTTTGATAAACTTCTTATAATATCTAGTGTGCCCCAAGAATCCATGCACCTTTCTCTGGTTAGTAGGTTCCTCTAAGCCCAAAATGACAACAACCTTAGTAGGATCCACTAACAAACCTTCCTTACAAATGATGTGTCCTAGAAAAGTCCAAAAGGGTGTAGCAAAAACGCACTTCATGATGTTTACAAAGATGCTCAACTGCTTACATCTCTCAAACATAAGCCGTAAATTATCACAAAGTGATCCTTCAAAAGCCAATAGATCTATTCAATCATCCGAGATAAATCTGTAAGAACTTATGTATAAAGTCCTATAATGCATGTACAACAATGCACAAAAATACTGTAGGAACATTCCTCAATCCAAACGACATAACCATGCTCGCAAAACTTCCGCATTATGTGGTGAAAGTTGTATTCTCTTGATCCTCTTTAGATATTCTCACCGATGATATTCAAAAATTCATTAGCAAAGGAATATATCTCACACCTGTAACACCTTCCAATATTTCTTCAGTAAAAGGTGTGGGAAAAGGATCAATTACACATGAAACATTTAATTCCCTATAATCCACAAAAATTCCAATTCTATCATCTTTATTTATATTGATAACCATAGGGCTAACCCATTTTGACTCCTCGATGGGCCCAATGATTCCGAGAATTCAATAACTTGTCAATTTCTTCTTTCACCGTAACGCGCATGTTATGATTCATCCTGTAAGGCCTTTTCCTAACCGAACGTGGACTTTCTTTTAGCTTGATTCACATCTCACCCAAAGATTTGTGTATCCATTTTAATTCATGATAGCCTCTAGGAACAGGTCCTAGAACTCGCAAAGTAGCTCAATTATCTTAGCAACCTCAGAATCAGACCAATAATCTCAAATGATGGCCTCCTTAGGTTTAACATCTATTCCAATGTTGACCTCCTTAGTTTTTAGGGGCTCATGGTAGGTGCGTGCCTTCTAATTTTCACTTTCTAAGACCTCATGAGTATCCTCTATATGCTCAACATCCAGATTCTCCATTTCTTCATCATCAATGACATACACCATCTTACCCTTTTCTTTTTCTAGGTAGGCACACCCAAGTTGTTCTACATCTATTTCTTCCTCTTCAAAGTGTGCCTCTAGGTCTGAATCACCTAGAAAATATTGAATAAGTTCCTTAGCCTTTTGCACTATTTCCCATAGTCAAGTGCTTGATAACTGTAATGTCTCATTCACCTAGGAGGTTTAGTGGAAAAATAGTCAAAGGTATGAATCATACATGCAGTCATTTCTTGCCAATTTAATGTCTCTATATTCAACTCTTCATAGACATACCATGTGTGCACACAACCTTGCAAGGTGAAGTAGAGC
Organism: Taxus wallichiana var. yunnanensis; assembly: GCA_018340775.1. Lineage (NCBI taxonomy): Eukaryota > Viridiplantae > Streptophyta > Pinopsida > Cupressales > Taxaceae > Taxus > Taxus wallichiana. Next base: position 86,368,065 of record CM031244.1, on the reverse strand, counting down.
TTTTACACCCACAACAAAGGTAGTAAAGCTTCTTACCCTCTATCCGAGTCTCGACATTCTTTGAACGTGTGCCGAACAAGATCCTTACCATGAAATTCACACATTTGAGTAGGTGCATTACTCTAGAGAAATCTAATAGAGAATGCGATTATCACTTCTTGCCATTCCAAAAGATTATCCCTATGAACCGTCTACCAATGTGTTCTTTATACCACATAGAGTATAAACTAGCACATTCCTTCTTTCAAATTTGATCTACCCATTGTACTTCCATAGCCACGGGAATACCTCAGATTTTCTTCACCGGTGTACCTTGGTACCTGGTTACTTCCCAAATGCCTAACACAATAAAGTATGCTTATGTGCGTAAATTCACTTCTCACTTCATGCCCAATTATTTCATATGTGCCACGTGCCTAGTTATCACATGCAACACTTGTAGTATCACTCATGGATTGCACATCATCCCACTAGAGAACTCCTTCCTTTGGTGGATCAAGAAATTCCATATCTCTAATGGTTCACACATATTTTTTTTAAATATTCTTCACTCAAGGGTTCTACATAAGGTGAAACTTTTCCATCTGCCAAGGGAATGATGATGCACTCTTCCTTGTTCTCAAAAATTTTATATCCCTTGTTGAAGTGTAGGTCAATGTTGTTCGTATAACACCAAGGGTGCCCAATTAATGTTGGAAAACGTCAGCCTCTACAAGCGCCAATACTTAAAATTCCTCGATAAACTTGACCCCTTGTATGGTAATAGACGCATCCTTCAAAACCCCAATAGATGTGGCTTTAGTCCTATTTTCCATAAACAAAACATTTTAAGATGGATGTGATGGTGGTTTTCCCATCTAAATCCACACATCTGAAGTGAGTACATTTACTTCTACACCTGTGTTAATCAAAATATTACTCAAAAGCCAACCATTAACAACAACATTCAAAGTGATCTCCTTGTCATAATCTAGACTATGAGGAGGCATGTTAGCATGTAGGATCTGTCTCTCGTGCTCAAATTTAGCGCATGGGGTTATTCTCTGTAACCATTCCCCTAAGAAAAGAATGATGTTCTCTTGTCGAAGCATCTTACAAACCTCCTTTAAATCATCAACATATATCTAATGGAGCTAAAACTCCCACACTGTTCTTTCAAACATTGTATCTCACCCTACAAATTCCTAATCACCTCCATGGTTTCTTGATAAACCTCCTTTTGATGCTTAGGGTTTGGATACTTTTCATGTAGTACCTCCTCTTTTTAATAGCAGCTTCTACTTTGGAACTTCGTAGTGCACGTAACCTCAAAATGTGTAGTGATCTTCACCGGTAAAAGTCGGGATTAGGTGCTAATTTCGGCATCGGTGATCTTGCATGACATGTTGTACTCTAACCATTCCCATGCCCTTGTCCTGTTTATGATTTTTACTCAAGTGTTCATACGATTCTAGAAATTCTTCATAGTTGTGGTTCTTCCTGCAGAAAGAAAAAATAATTTTCTGAGGGCATTCACACCGTAACGATAAGGGGATCCACATGTATAACATATTCCATGAGGAAAATCACTTCTTCCACCACCACGGCCTCGACCTCTGAATTCTCCATGGTATCCTTGACCTCTACCTCGGTCTCCATCAGAGCACCCTTCATTGTGGTCATGATCATGATGCTCACCTTTTTCCTTTGAATTATTTGCAACAATGGTCTGACGTACACCAATATCAATGGTATCATGAATCTGATCAATCAACCTATAATTTTTAGTATAATGAGTGGTAGACTTACAAATCTTGCAATAAAAAGAAACATTCTTCTATATCACACATTGCAGCAAGGGGCACCTACTTAAATCATGATCCAAGTTAAAAATATCATAGTCCAACAACATGGCACACACCAATTTACGAGGAAAAATATCCTTAGTATGCCCCTCTACTTCAAAATCTATAGACCAAATTCCTCTGTGTATCTCATGCACCTTTGAGTTAGTTGACAATTTCTCTAATTTGTTTAGCCATTACTACAATTTGAGCTTCCAAGAATGGGCTCATTCCTATGTCTACACTATCCTTCGCCTCAACACGTAGAGCTACTTCAAGTTTCTCACGTAGATATGTATAAGTCTTCTATGAAAGTGCCCTTCTAAAAGGTGTGATAAGTCCTCTAATGAACCATTGAGTATGCTAACTTGGGTGAATGTCATAAGATAGCTTAGACAATAGGGTTTTGAACCGTGCATCATACTCTCAAACACTCTCATTCGTACCCTTCTTGATGTCCTTCAGTGCATTGATGCTCTTGTGGTCAAATTTAGGGATATAAAATTATTTCAAGAAAGAATCCCACAATGTGGTATAATCCACACAATTCTGGTTCGGATCAAATTTCTTATACCAACTATGTGCGCACCCTTATAATGTAGTTACAATATGGATTACCTTGCACACTCGATTTGTAATCTCCTTCGCACGCCATAGTATCTCACACATATCAACATGCTCGGATGTATCTTCTATCCCCTATATTCTAGAAGATGAAAATATATCTTCATATAAATATTCTAGGGGTGGTGCAGAGTATTCCCACTAAATCCAGAACCTATATTCCCTCCTGTGTTTCCTTCGCCCCGAACCACCAATTCGCTAGATCCCGAGGCACTTGATCCCGCTGACCCCCTATAGAAGGAAACAGACTAGAGGATGCACTTCCTTGTGTTCCAATGGTTTTTCTAAATTGAACTCCCAAAATATGTGAAGTTGTACTACTTCCAAACGTTATGCCAACATTTTGTGCACCCACATTCTATGCTGATGAAGTGCCAGAAAAGATACCTCCAACTGGACCTCAAAATAACACAGATGAAGATTGTGCCACCATAGATGAACAAGCTACCTAATTAAATCCCTAAATTGACTATAAATCAACTATAGGAGTCACTACTCTATTGTCCACTCTAGCTTGCTAATTGTTGTTTATTGTAGAAACTGGAAAACCAAGTGCAAGGGCTAGGTCGCGAGGTAGGATCAGATGTGCACCCACGGTCCTTATTATTTCATCAACATGCCTTCATCTAAAGTTGAAGAGGGTTATCGACATGCTTTCCCAAATGAGGGAGTTCTATATGCTCTGGATCCATGTCTTCTATGTGAGCTCTAAATCCTTCACAAGCCATATCTCTCGCAACACCATTCTTTCCGTGATTTCTCATTGCTTCTCCAAGTCCCTCTCATGTACTTCATTAAACTTAAGCCTCCTTTCTTCTCTATGTCTCTCTGCAGTTAAATCCACCATCTTTCACCACACTGCTCTTTGCCCCATGGGTGGTGGGGTTTAGCTAGCCATAGGTTTCTCTTCCAAATCTAGAGTAATGATTAAGATCTTAAATGCCAAAGAAATACCACATAAATACAATCCTCTCGGGCTCACGCAAGAACTAGAAATCAGCAACCTTTAGACAGATTAAGTAGAAACTATGTACTCAAGAATATAGCTATTCGTAACAAGAATCCACCAATGATTGGCAATGTGCATCCAAGTTAGATCTGCATCATACAAATCCTATAATTTTTCCCGCATCCAAACAAGTGTACAAAACCTCCAATTTATCTTTGATGAGTATGCAACCAACCACTCATACAACTCTATAAGAAAGATAGGGAAGAATGTTTTGTACAACACATCATACAAATTATGTTCAACCCATGCATGTGCATTAAATTTAGGCCCAATGCTAAATTTGTAAGCATACTCTTCCTCTAAATTGTCTAACCACTCTAAATTAATGGCCAAGGTCAACCAATATTTCTTCATCATGCAACATCCTGCCAAAAAACTAAAAAATATTTCCTAGCAATGGAACCAAAATGTCGCCTAGATTTACCCATCAAAGCCCAAGGCGTGCTTTGGCACATCACTCAACCCGAATCGAGTGCTCACCCAAAGCACGTAAGGGTACTAGGCTCCTCTTTTATGTAATCTTGTTCAAGGAGTTAATATGATTAAACAAATATTGTAAATCCATAACAAACAACCAATTATATTACGGTTCTTAAACAAGATCTAGATCTTAACCAGTAACATGAATAATCAAACAAGAACTAAGATTAACTTTACCATACAAGATCCATTCTCGGTTGTGTCAAAAACAATATCCACACACAAAATTCATTATATTAATTATTGTAAAACAAATAAGCTTCATACATACATAATACCATCACCAAAGTCACGTGTGCTAAAAACTCATTAAATAACTCTAAAAAACATAGAAATGTCTAAACTATGAAAATCAATACATATTTATAGGTGTGGGGACTTTACCTTCACCACCTATGCACCTCGAAAAATAGGTTGCATGCTAAAAATAGCCATGGTCATTACAAGCTAAGTACAAAAGTATGCAATATTTCAAATAATAGATCTACTTTAGATAACTCTTAGTTCAGATCCTAATATTAGCTCTGGACTATGCATGTCGTTTGATCTCCTGTCTACCAAAAATAACCTTTTCTTGAACCGCAAGTCTTTATGTTTCAACCTTATCTTCAAAAATTGCTTGACCGCTTACTCCAAGTCTATATTTAAACCCGTATCTAAGAAAAATTGCTAATTGTTGGATCCTTTTTCTCGTAATCCTTTCCTCTCTGCCTCTAACACGCAAACCCTTCTCTCCTCGTGTGTGATTACTTATTCTCCTTTCTCCCGCACGCTACCTTCCTTATAACTTAATCATTTTTCAAGCTTAATAGTCTTTTAGACTAATCTTTAAACCAAAATAGTGTTATCTTGAACTTGTCAAACTAGGTCAACTTGTGACCTCAGCCATGCCACAAAAAATGACATGAAAATATAAAAAAAAACATCCAACACATCATATATTTTTTATAGAACACCTCCAAGGAAATAAACCATCATCCTCAATTCCAAAAGTTCCTAAGGACCTCTATTCTCCATGACTGCTAAAACTTCCTTCTAGCCCTAAAAACCAATCTTCATGTTTTGACTTCAGTGGTGTATGCAATGGAAAGTTGCAAAAGCTATGAAATGAGGAAAAAGAACCTCAAAGCTTTGCTTTACTCATCCATGCACCATGAGATAAGAGCTAAACAAGAAACTATCTATGCATATATAAATTTGAAACAAATATTCAAACCCTAGCATATATACTACTCTCTACTCCATGAAAGCTTAATAAAAATGAACCTAGTTAGATTCTAAGCAATCAAATTAGATGTGTTGTTTACTTCAATGGAGGTGAAGAGGTCTCTCTAAAATGGCTACAAGACCAAGTTAGATACCCTCCTACTAACCTACTATGAAGTTATGGATGCAAGATGGAAGAGCTCTAAACAATGGAGTATGGCCAAGATCTAAATGTTCTATAACTTAAAGCTATCACAAATGATTTCTAATGCCTTTCCAAAGTGTTTGAGAGAGGACTTGTGAGTGAAGTTGTATGTAAAGTTGTAGTTTGAATGGGTAGGCTTAGCCTTGTATTTATAGTTTTCCACTTGGGAGAATTTGGAATTTGGGTGCATGTGGGACTAAAGCTCAAAAAGCACTTTTAGATTAGATTAGGATAAACATGCTTTAGGATTAGTTAAGCTAGGATTAGGCTAGTTAAACTTGATTAGCAAGTTATTAGAGACTCATTGAGAGTTGGGAGGGGTCTGGATAACCAATTGTGACTGATAGATAGCCTACAAAGCCAATAGAAGTGGTCTAGAGAGAACTAGGGAGGTTTTGAATGGTCAAAAGGAGGAATGTTTAGCTAATAAGAGAGATATTAGCCAAATAAGCTAATTATAAGAGGAATATGACCAAGAAGGTGTCGTAAATGGGCATCCGAGAGTGGAGTGAAGATGGGTTAATTAACCAAATGTCGTCAATCAATTGTATTAGAGGAAATGCTAAGTGTAAGCATATTTTAGGTGTTTACATTTTCCCCTCTTTGGGGTGGCATAAGAGACGTCACTCAAAGAAAGTAGACAAGAATAAACAAGTAGAAAATCTTGAAGGGATAGAAGAAAAATGAGAATAATGAAGGGTTTGAATATTTGTTTCAAATTTATATATGCATAGATAGTTTCTTGTTTAGCTCTTATCTATCATCCTACAAAACATCTCTCTTTAGTTATCACTGTTCATGTGCGCAACTCACGGATCATCTTGATCTACCTCCATCAACAAAAGCTAGGATGCTTACTTCATTTGTACTATGGGGCATAACAGGTTTTCTGGTACTGTTTCGTAGTGCACATTACTTTTTCATCAGACCCAAGTGTCCTCCGTTTTCTCCCTCACATGTATCCTTGTTTCGGGCACTATAATTAACCCTTGTCGTTAATTCACACAGGTTAGTATTGAAACTTGATAATCAAAACATTTAAATATGTTTTTAAAACTTCTAAAAATTGAAAATCATCCTATAAAACATCACTCTTTGGTTCTCACTTGTTCATGCGTGCGTGACTCATGATCATCTTGATCTACCTCCATCAACTAAAGCTAGGCTGCTTACTTAAATCCTCGTACTGGGGCACAACGAGGTTCCCGGTACTATTTCGCAAAGGCACATTTCTTTTCCATCAGACTCAAGTGTCCTCCGTTATTCCCCTCACATGTATCCTTGCTTAGGGCACCATCATCAACCCTTGTCGTTAATTTACATAGGTTGAATGAAGCTTGATAATAAAAACATTATACTTGTTTCTCTGTTAGGTTTAGCTTGTTTACTTTCTCGTATTGCATTGCATTATGTATGTTGCATGGAGTTAGGCATCTTTTACTTTCTCGTATTGCATTACATTTTGTATGTTGCATGGAGTTGGTGTTTTTAGCAATGGAAATTTGTTCGTATATGGCTTTTCATGTCATACTACACTTTTGTTCATTCTTTTTAATAAGGACCGATGAGGAAGATCTCTAGCAATATGATGAAAAATAAAGTTGTTGAAAAGGCATTGGATGGATGTTAGCTCATTCCCCTTCCTCATACTCCTTTTCTTCTATATCCCCTTTCTTCTTCACACTATTCTTTCTTCTATTATCTTTCTGTCATCTTTTCGATCGTCGATCGAGTTCTTCTATCACCCCATCACCAATCGAGGGGGCATCCTTCATTATTCTCATTTTTCTTCTATCCCTTCAAGATTTTCTACTTGTTTATGCTTGTCTACTTTCTTTGAAGTGATGTCGCTTACGCCACCCCAAAGAGGGGCAAATGTAGACACCTAAAATATGCTTACACTTAGCATTTCCTCCAATACAATTGATTGATGACACTTTGTTAATCAACCCATCTTCACTCCACTCTCGGATGCCCATTTACGACACCTTCTTGGTCATATTCCTCCTATAATTAGCTTATTTGGCTAATATCTCTCTTATTAGCTAAACATTCCTCCTTTCAACCATTCAAAACCTCCCTAGTTCTCTCTAGACCACTTCTATTGGCTTCATAGGCTATCTATCAGTCACAATTGGTTATCCAGACCCCTCCCAACTCTCAATGAGTCTCTAATCACTTGCTAATCAAGTTTAACTAGCCTAATCCTAGCTTAACTAAGCCTAAAGCATGTTTATCCTAATCTAATCTAAAAGTGATTTTTGAGCTTTAGTCCCACATGCACCCAAATTCTAAATTCTCCCAAGTGGAAAACTATAAATACAAGGCTAAGCCTACCCATTCAAACTACAACTTTACATACAACTTCACTCACAAGTCCTTCTCTCTCAAACACTTTGGAAAGGCATTAGAAATCATTTGTGATAGCTTTAAGCTATAGAACATTTGGATCTTGGCCATACTCCATTGTTTAGAGCTCTTCCATCTTGCATCCATAACTTCATAGTAGGTTAGTAGGAGGGTATCTAACTTGGTCTTGTAGCCATTTTAGAGAGACCTCTTCACCTCCATTGAAGTAAACAACACATCTAATTTGATTGCTTAGAATCTAACTAGGTTCATTTTTATTAAGATTTCATGGAGTATAGAGTAGTATATATGCTAGGGTTTGAATATTTTTTTCAAATTTATATATGCATAGATAGTTTCTTGTTTAGCTCTTATCTCATGGTGCATGGATGAGTAAAGCAAAGATTTGAGGTTCTTTTGCCTCATTCCATAGCTTGTGCAACTTTCCATTGCATACACATGACCATCAAAACAATTCACCAAGATCTGAAATCACTCAAAATATATATCATTTCTACCAACAAACTCATAACACCAATTTATCCATCGGGTCTAATGGAAAACCTGAGAGTAAAACCTTCTCTCTTGAAAATATGTAAATCTTCGTAGGATCCACTTACTATCATGACCTCAGAACACCACCATATGAAAGTTGTGAGAGTCATATTCATCCTCCAATCATCCCATTTTATTATCAAATCCATTATGGGCTCAAACCAATAATTTTTCCTCCATCACTCAATAATTAGGTTTATAAACTCATAAAACGTAACTTACCTTCTTAGAAATCATTCATAAATGTTAGGACCTAATTTGATCTCATTCCAACTCTAAGATCTTCTTAAATCCATGCCTCAACATCCCTGAAAGGATCAAGGTCCCATGAAAACATCACACATGCCAACCAAGAATATTTCTCTCACTTTGAGCTAGGAAACATGCATTCTAGAAATCAGTAGGACTAAAATCTGGCATATCTTGCAAAAATATTCATCATGCAACCATAGAATTTGTCCTGAAAATCCAAGACAACCTATACTAACATCTCTAATGCTCACTTGATCATAAATATGTCTACATCTTCTCAACCACCATGACTTGCATAGCTAGGTCCTAGGAAATAAGCATGTTTTGACCAAAATAGAGTAGGATAACCTCATACCTCAACTTGAAACCTCTTCAAAATGCCCTGAAAACATTGAGACATCATGTCTCACTCATCTGCATGCCCTCATGGGCTCACATAGCATGGTAACTCATATTCATGCTCCACTAGGCCTCTAAGCACCTAGACTAGGTCTAGATGATCACTGTAAACCATGCTCAAACTTGTACCTACACTTTGAGACCAATATGAATGTATTAACACATGCTCCTCATGTTTTCCATACCTCTACCATACTCATCGACTAACTCATACCTTATTACATCACTTAGTTTGATTATACCTCATGATTAGGCCTTCTAGAACAAGTCATTCTCACCTTCTTCACTCTCGCAACTATGTACACATCATGTTGATTATGCCACACCATCACACATTGACTCAAACATATAAGATATCATCATGACACCATATCACATCCTCCTTTATCATTAATGTACCTTTTACATCAATAAAAACTCTTAAGAACACACATGCCAACATACTCCTAAGATCTCAATTGGAAACACTCCTTTCATGCTTGTTTATGCTAGAAAGGAACCATTGCCTATTTATTATGAATTACTAGCTCTAGATGTCATAAAATAGATAGAAATGATAAAGGATGATTAAATGGAAATCAAAATTAAAGAGTTAATGAAATTAAAAGAGGTTGAAACAATGCAATGGATACCATGGAGCTTCATTAAGCTCAAGTGAAGAGATACTTTGACAAGAAAATGATTGAAAGAACATTCAAGTAAAGGATATATAGTGTTTAAATGGGATACCAAAATAACCAAGCTTAGAAGACACACAAAGTTTGACTCCTTATGGAGTGGGCCATATCGATTACGGGTTGCAGTAAAACAAAATAATTCTTTTTAGCTCTCAAGTTGAATGGTGATGAGCTACCTATCTCAATTAAGGGGACATAACTCAAACCATATTATTGAGGTCATGTATCACCCTTATATATAGTATATTGCGTTTTCATTTCCTCCAAATGCTTCATGAAAATTATTATCATTAGTTTCATTTCTCTGTGTGCCTTGTGCACTTTTTTGATGTGCTTATTTTCTAAAAGGTGCTTGTGCACACTCTACATGCTTCCGTTTGGATCAGGTATGATTCCTCATTTTGTGGGTTTTCCTTGCTTTGTTGTTATTGTTGGAGGTTCCCTCATTTTTTTGTAAATGATATATGACTTAGTACTCTTACCTAATCCTTATGGTGATAATTTAAATAAGTGCATTAGATGCACAAGTTTTGATTCCTTTTGTTTATTTTAGGGTAAAAAATAACTTGATTTCAAGAGTTTGTAGTAGTTTGATATTAATTCATTCCCAATGGATCCTTCAAGGCATTTGGAACTCACATATAGGAGGTAGATATCCCCTGAAGGTTTCCAAATTGTTATCCAAAACTAGCTCCAAGATATTTTAATGATTTGGGTGTTGTCATAAGGAAAAATTCAACATTTTGGAAGGTTATGGGAAAATTTGAGTGTTCTCGATCATTCCTCCCTCTCTTACTAAGCAATTCTTGTGAAGAAGTTAGTCATTTTTGGGGAAAATTTGGGAAAACCTTCATGTTATAGCATTTCTCTTCATCTTATTAAGTCTTAATGGAAAAAATTGATTAAAAGCTGGGTAAAAGGTGGAAAATTTGGAAAGATCAGTCTTTGGAGGAACAAGAGGAACTGTTCCTAAGTTCCTTGTGTTCCCCATATTACCGTTTGGTCCATAAAACAAAGTGATTCTATGTTGTCGAGTTTGAATGGCACAGTTGGAATGGTGTCAAGGTTCCCTTGGTTCTCCACATACTCGTGAATGTTGACAAGTAGACATGCCAAGGAAATAAGATAAGGGAGGCATAGAAAGCAATACATAGAATGGTTTAACCATTATGAAAAGTCCCAATCAATTGTAAACACCTTTGAAAAATGGAAGGATGGGAAATAAGTCGAGTTAATTAAGGAATCATGGAATAGTGGGAGCTTTTCCTATTTCGAGGGTACCTCAATCGGCTGCAATAGTTGATAGAGAAGAACATGGGCATTAAGGTGGATAATTAGCCTGTCAGGAAACAATTGAACAATACCAAAGTACCCTCATTTCTCTCGATCAACCGCAGAAGAGAGGGAAATTTGGTCGATAAATTGGGCACTAATGACATAAATGGAATAGTTAAAATGTTCCTATGGTGCCCCAATCATCTAGAAATGATGACAAGTGGACAAGGGAAAAGTAGTTAGATATGTTGGGCTCACATGGAACATGTAGAACAGTTCTTTAGTTCCATCACTTCTTGAAATATGATTCAGTTTATTAAGGATATCTAAGCACAAATTGGTTAAGTTAGATGTTGAAGGTGCATAAGGAATAGTTACTCCATTTCATCTATGCTTCGAAAGTTGATAAGCTAGACAAAAGGCATGTACACCCAAAAAATATCCAAACAAGCTATTTTCACCTATTTTCTTCACCCATAATTCAAATTTGGATCATCTATAGGCTAAAATTGGAAGGATCATCCAACAAGACTCCATTTTTTTCACTTAGAGGCTAATATTAACATGTTTTCATGTAATAAGAGCTTCTAGATCTTGCACACGAGTCTAAAATCAACATAGAACATGTAAAAGACACCATACTTCTATTTTTGAGTAGGGACATTTTTTGGGTATGTACAATCACACTCGATCATGTGAATATATATTCTAGAGCTGAAGAGACCAAATTCATGCATACTCTTACAATGTTCATCTATTTTTAGAGCAGAAGGGCATAATGGACATACAACAATCCCCATTTTTTTTCCTAATTAGAATAACATGTCTATCATTTCTGTTATTTTCTCTCGTAATTCTCTATAAATCTCCAAGGAATTCATTATAAAAGATATCTCTACACTTTTTTCATCATTCTGGAGTAATTTAGAGTTATGAGTGGAAGAACAGGGGTCATGAGTGATTTATTGTATTGGTTTCGCCTCTTGGATCAATAAAGGAGCTGTTTTTACCTTCTTACAACCTGTTTATCATGTAATGTTATGTCCTTAAGCTGATTTTATGTTGTGATGCTAATTTATCCTTATTCGAAAAATAATTTTTCACAGGGAAAATTAGTGGATTTTCACCAATGCTCCAAGACTAAGTCCCTCCTCTTGGTAATGGGGAGGATCCCATTTATTGAATGTAAAAAAGAAAATATTTTGGTGGTTGTGACGTTAGGTATCACGAGGGAGTACTCCATTAGACATGTGGAAAATTGCTTGCACTTAGTGCAAGAGAGGAATTTTCTTAGTGAGAGGAGGTAAAGGGGAGTAATAATTTAGGGAAGGAGGGTTAAATTTGTGAATAGGCACTAGAATATTTTCATAGCATTAACAAAAATCCACACTTAATTAGAGGAATACAACCTTGCTAATAATGATAAGACTATCAAATCATAGACACATAATTCTATTGATTAATTTATCAAAAACACCAACACATTTCTTAGTTTTACAAGATCATCATGTTTAAAAAGTTTAACATGTAAGGAAATAGAGGAAACATATAGAAAGAGGAAAATGGAAGAATGGAATCTCTTGCTTGTATTTAGTAGTACAAAGTTATCTAATGGGAACTCACAATTGATAACCCCTTAAAATGGAGAATTCATTTCAATTTATATCCTTACATTAAGTATTTTTATCTACCCCACATGTCCTTTCACTTACCCTTATCACTTGTGACCTTTCATATTCATAGGAAACAAGAGTAAACCTATTTTCATTAATTTTAAACAACTCATTACAATGTTAGACTATAGGTCACTTAAGTGAATAATAAAAATAGTGAAAAGTACCTTCCCAATGAAGAATTAGAACATGGAGAGAGAGAATGGAGGAGGAAGAAAAAGAGGAGAGATGATCATGCTAATGGAGATGAGGCCTCCACTGATGAAGAGCTGAATTCTGATGAACCTTGTGGGAATGCCCCTAGAGATATTTATTCACCTCGAATTTCTTGTTGAATCAGCCGCCACATGTGCCATTTTATCTGTTTGAGCGATATGAAGAAATATCATAGCCTTGATCTATGTCTCATAATTAATAATGATGTTGCTTCAATGATTGAACCAAACCCAATAATCCTTTGTAGTATTGGAAATTATATATCTAATTTCTACAAGATACTCCAAAGTATATTCATTAAATGATAAGGTATTGGAAATTATATATCTAATTTCTACAAGATACTCCAAAGTATATTCATTGAATGAGAAGGGGTCTACCACCTCTTTCTTGACCAATTCCTCAAATGGTTTCAGAAGCTCTTCCACTGATGAATTTTCACTGATTGGAGGTGACCCAAGCTTTTGCACACCATTGCTTATACTTTCCAGAATTTTTGATGCGATCTCTTCACAAGAGTCAAGATTGGAGATAACATCATTTAACATTTCATACTAGGAACTCATTGTGTGAGACCAAATAGGGGAAAAATTCTCAGTTATGGAAGTGAATACATTTTTACCCACCAATAAAAATAATCAAGATTACTAATTTCTAACACCAATGGAAGCATGTTTTCCCAATGGGATTTTTCCTTCTTGATCTCTTCCTTAGTCATCTTTACTTTTGAAGTGGTGGTGAGAGAAAACTTGAAAATAAGAGGATATCGAGAAATAGATTTTTCCCCTTTTCAAGAATCATGTAAACCCACCTATCATTAACCCTTCCATGCATTGAGTAAACTTGAGCTTTCTCAATAGTTTCAAGGTAAAAAATATTGATAAAAGTGATGACCTTGGTAGGAAGAGATGGTATTGCATTGGTGTCCAATAATGAATGTACATAAGTAGTGAGAGTTATCACATGCTCCTCTAACTACTTTATTGTCTTTGTCTATTTTAAATCCTCCTTCCAGGAAAACATGTGTGTGGCATATTATTTAAAAAATTGTGCATCACCATCATGTGTATCTTGGACCAAAGAGATTATTGTCATTTCATAATATTCCTGAGTCATCTCCTCTATAGGTTTCACCACTTTCATCTCAATAACTTATACATACTGATTACTAAAATATCTACTGAAGAAGTGAGTATTTACCTATGCCTTCTTACCTCATTTGGTTTTTATGATCCTTGAGATAGCTTCAAAATATGGTGTCGATTCTTGTTGCACTATCCTTGCTCCCAATAAATTCTTGGATCCAAAGGAAACTTTATGTTGGTGTGGGATTAACATTATGCATGATGGAACTTTCAGGTTCATAATGAGGAATCACATATTTCACTTGATGAGAGGATTCAACTGCTGAAGAGGAAACACTTGATAAACCGATGCGTAATCGGAGGTTGTGAAGAATCAATCTCACCTTTCCCAAGATCTTTAACAAGATCTTCAATGAATTTATATTTCTTGTGTGTTATCTTGGGGTAATATACTTTAGTGTGTTCTTCTTCCATAGTCTTTCACTTCAAGGAATCCCCTAAGTGAGTGGAGCTTGTGGATTTCTAAGATTATTTCAAGGATGAAATGTGAGATTCCTATCTCGAGAGAGTTAGATGGCCACTAGACTCGATGTGGGAAATTATCCTTTTCCTGAACCACTCCTTTGATCTTTGAATCACTATTTTAGTCCTTTCATTGATGTCACCTGATTCTCTTATGTTCCATGAGATAGGTGGAAGAGGTGTAGATATTACTTGCTTAATACTCTTAGTCGAATAAGTTTGATCCATCATCTCCAAATCCTTCAATGAACCAATCAAAGTTGAAACTCCTCATCTGATCCACTTTCATCTGCATATGGTATCTCTTCCTCACTTCAAATTCATTAATGTAGTTTCCTAATAGTCCTCAATTTGGGGACTATGGTGCAATCCGAGAAGAGTGAAGGTTTCAAGATTTCTCCCAATATAAAAATTGGGCTTAGATGAATAGGAATAGAGGCTAAGAGAAGTAAAGGAGGCCTTAATGTTTGATTCATCTGCAAAAAAATTCATGAATAAATTCCTAGATATATGGGAAAAGACATGCCCTTCTTTTTATTGTTCCTACTTCTGTTATGAACATGAATAAGATGCTTAAAAAATTTAAACATCACCATTTTATCACTAGGGTTCTTGGGAAGTCTGCGAGGGCGAGGTCACAACCCAAAACCATAATGTAGGTGAAGGTTGATAACCAAGTGAAGTACTTCCCACATTTCTCGATCAGTTCAACCGCTTGAGAGGATATCCTTAGCTCTAGGTTTCCTTCTAGAAGTCTTATTGTGAACATCGTGAATGCATCATTCACACTTGTAAAATTATCAAGTTACTCTCCTTGTCCATGAGATATGGGTATTTCTTGTAGGAAGTTTTTTTAGGAGACATTTAGAGTTATAGTTAGGCATTTGAAAGGTCTTGTGTAGGTGAGTGCATATACCAGATAAGAGGTCATACTGAAATTTCTGTTAGAAGGAAAATGGAGCAACTGCCAATGAATATTATCACTTATAATTTATCCCCAATCCACTACCTGGTTCCCTTCATTGACAAAAAGATGAATTGGGCAATCCAATCTTGAAACTCTTTTTTTGTCTCTTCACCCATCAATTTTCTCAATAGGATGATAGCATCTGAGTAACCTTTGTGGAATTCACTTCTAGACAAGTTATTTGGGACACGAGAAGGTTTTATTCCCTACCCGAGCCATGATCCGAGCACAAGGAATTTTAGATAAGAATCCATATTCTTCCATTCTTGTGATGTAAACTCCTTAGTGATAATAACCATTTTTTCTTGTGGGAATTCACATGCAATGCGAGATACCCCAGGAGTGAGGACTGTAAGGATTGAATTGTCATCTAACCTCCCTATCCTAGAGTCATGTTTGTAATGTTGTGTATAGGACAAAACTAACTCGGTGCTTTGAAAATACAATGAGATGATCTCATGCAGAGAATAACCCACTTGAGAATATCTTTTCATCTATTGAATATCGAGGTCATCAAAGTATCCTAATTTTCACATCTTCAAGATCCATGTGAGTGACATCAATTTCTCCCATACCGGGATAATCAATGATTAGAGTTTAAATGGGTAAAAAATTGTTGATTATTTAAATTTAATTTTTCTAAAAGCACTAACACGAGAAAACCAGAGTCACCACAAAATTTCTACACTAAAAGCTAGAACTTTCTATTTTTAGCAAGTAGGGTCCAAGATCTGCGATTTTTAGTAAGTTCTCACTTCTTTTACTCTTTGATGTGCCTAACTCATTTGGATTATTGTAATAATTGAAGGTTTACTATTTTTAGAAACCTATTATTTTTAGATACTTTGTTGAATAACACCATTTTTAGAAAATTTCCCAAATCACCCTTTTTCGATGTTTCTTATTTATTCGAGGATATTACGATTTCTTTGGGAATCATTATTTTGATAAAATTATTATTTTTATCCATCGAGTGTTTTGAATACCTACTATTTTGAGAAAGTGTACTTACCTACATTTTTTTTTATTAAGGGCAAATAGTTTTGAAGGGACTATACCCTGTATACAAAAGGGCTCAAAAGCCAGATAGTAAAGGTGAGAGAAACAACCCAGAGAAGGGCAAAACTGTCAACCAAAGAGGGCTCAACAGCCAAATATTACAATATAAGTGAAAAAAGGATCTAAACGTACAATGATCCAAAAAGAAGTAGGAAAGATAAAAAAGAAACCAAAAGAGAAACAACATATAGAGCTCCGCCAAAAAACAGCTCCAGAACCGCCAGATAACAGCAACTTCGCAGCCAAAAAACAACATCACAACAACCCGTTACTTGATAGCTCTCAATCTTGGTCTTGATAGCCTGCAGTGACATGAAGAAGGCAATGGCAGTGGCCTGAGAGGAGTCTTGCATATCCACCTGAGCAATTGCAATATCCCTTTTCTCTTTAGGGCCCCAAATGTCCTCATTAACCCCACTTAAACTGCAGACACTATGAACATGTTGTTCAATGAAATTATAAATGCTTTTGAGGGCAGACAATATGCAGTCATTGTGGATTTTAGCATTCCCCAATCTGCCATCTAAGGACTGTAGCTTCTTGAAGACTTCAGCAATAACCCCCTCTTCCTCATCACTTTGAAGAATCCCTTTTCCCTTAGCTCTTTCCATATTTTTTATAGCCCCTTTGAGCTCTTGTATCTCCTTTTCTAATCTGTCCACCCTATCCAACAATTCCTCCTCCTTGGGCTCCTCCACTAGTTTGCTAATATGCAGGAGGTTTTTAGCAAGTTCCAAGTCTTTGTGGCTCCTTAGGACCTGTTGGGAAGCAGGGATTTTAGCTTTGATGCTCTTGCTTTTCTTGCTGGAAACAACTTCATTCTTTCTTTTTAGCAGGGGGAGTGGAAGCGGTGTGGGCAGGTGGAGGTATGGAGGAGGGAGGTGGGGTAGGATTCACGGGGGCAGCTAGAACAGTGGCGATGGATCAGGAGGATAAGTCCCTGGTGCAAAGGGATAGCCCTAGAGTGGCTCTGAACTTCCCTAATTGATTTCTCCAGCGAGTTTATCAAATAGTGAGGAAAGCTGATTATGTTATTTCTACGAAAGTGATTTAGAAATATCAGATGCTTTTGAGGTATAGTCACAAATCTTCCTTCAAGAGTTACATACCTAACCACCATCCTGGCCCAGCTCAGAAAAGGTTCAGGAATCGATGCCACCTTGATGCCAGCAGTCACGAATTCAAGATTCTCCCCCTCGTCCAGAAAT
This sequence comes from Taxus wallichiana var. yunnanensis, assembly GCA_018340775.1. Lineage (NCBI taxonomy): Eukaryota > Viridiplantae > Streptophyta > Pinopsida > Cupressales > Taxaceae > Taxus > Taxus wallichiana. Next base: position 86,350,478 of record CM031244.1, on the reverse strand, counting down.
TTCTTGGTCTCCACCTCCCTGTCCACCTTCTTATTGAAGAATTTGGTGCCTTCCAGGCTGAGGCCCGTGATCTGGGTGATGAGCTCTTCCGTGATTTCCATCTCCATGTTACTATATTTGACAATCCTATTCTTCCATCCCTGGGAAAATCTGATAGAAACCACCTTTGTCATTGGGTTATAATGAAACCATTGTCAAACATTTCTATTTTGCACTAGGACCTTTTGCTCCAAATTTCATGATCTTCCATCTCATTGGATCTCCATGAAAATGAAAAATTAGGGTTTAGGGTTTGATATTTCGTTTTTACCGTAAAAAGCTAGGGAATCAATGAATTTTCTGTCATTGTCTTCCTAAAGACGTTTGGGGAGGGATATTCTAGTAAATTTTGAAGGCAATCAAGCTTTCGGTTGAAGAGCTATGATATAATCTCCATTTTGGTGACTACATAGTGTCTAGAAGAATTTTGGAAGCATATCTAGGTGAAAATGGTGTTTGGAGGGTGTTACAATAACAATCATTATAAAAAAGGTTAAATTTTGGGTGAATGAGGAGTTAATGGAGTTTTGTTATGTTTTTAACTCACCACTGAGTAAGTACACAACCTAACCAGGGTTAGAATGGAGTGATTGAGGATTTGTAAATGGTGTAAGAGGGATATAGGGGAAACCAGGGACACTAAAGTGTGACTTTCACTAGATGGTGATAAGTGGTAGCAAGTGGTGTGTGGTGGATGAGATGAGGGGGCGGAAAATTGCATTGTGTGAGCCGAGTGAGGTCATGTGGGGGCTAGGAGCTGCCAAAGTGAGTGGGTCACACTTTCTTACCCCCCTTGTCCCCATGGCAGAAGAGGGGACTGATGGGACACTAAGGACACCAAATTGTGACCTAGGTGAAATATGGATGTCATACTTTAGTGCCCCTTCTTCCCTTACACCATGGGGATAGAGGGGACAATAGGGACACTTGGGTGTTTAAAGTACACCTTTAGGAGGAGGATGAGGTAAAATTTTTGTTTCTCCCTTATACCCCTTGTCCCCTAGGGGAAAAATGGGATACAAGAGTGTCCAAAGTGTGATTGGTCCAAAAATGGAAAGCAAATTTTACACTAGATGTCCAAATTTGGACATCGGACTTACTTCTTTCACCTCAGAGGCTTAGAAGAATGTTTTGGGGTAAAATATTATATAATTTTGAATAAAAACATTATAATATTGATGTAATTATTATCAATACTTTATTATTCATGAAACTCAAAATTTAGGGCCTTTTTTTGTCTGGAATTGAGAGGAGCAAGTTGTAATGTTTTGAAATGTTTTAGGAAACCTTTAAGCCTTGGATAAAATTGATATTTCCACCTTGTAGATAATTCCCATAGATTTCCTATTCCTACTTGTTTTATTCCTAAATCCTTACAGGAACTCCTGGAATCATCCAGGAGAAGTCAGGTTTCACCATTAGGATGTTCATTCCCTGCACCTAGAAAACCCAGTGTTGAACAAGTTGTTCCTAAATGAGATTTTATTTCCTAAATTTTCCTAAATTATTTCAAAACCTTCAATAATATCCAACACAACCCTTAGATAATTTATATATTCCATGTACATTCCCGAAGGATGCATACTAGCTACAAAATGATAAAAATGGCCTTTTAGGCCTCCAAGAGGACTTGTCTTTCATAGAACTTCACTGAATTCATCCATCAACTTAATCATCCCTCATTGCATAGTAAGACAAACTTGAAATAATTAGGACCTTTATATTATCTAGGTTTATTTTGCCATTGAAGATAGGTTGGCTAGAGAGGGGCTCAATGTGATCGAGAAGCAAAATTTTGAACTATGGGCTTAGTTGTCATGCTTTAAGATTTCAATTTTTAGGCTAGTCATTTTGAATGAAAATAATCCTTCATTTAAATTTAAATTTCCATGCCTTTATTCAGTTATATGTTGATTTACATGTCATTGCTTGTGTTTAATCGTTTTTTTTGCAAGATGTGGTTATGGAGTTCATTAAATTACCATTTTAGAGCCATTTGTTGCCCTTCTTTATTCTTGTCATAGCTTTAAACCCTTATTTGAAACAATTTTACATTGACATATCCATTTTTAAGTTGTGTATAGTGTTTATAGTTCCTGTGGTCCATTTGTGTGGTTCAAACAAGTATGAGATCCTCAAAATTTATGATATATCACCATCTTTTAGTTTTCCCCTTAATTCATTCCCCCTTTCCTTGTTGATTCAATAAAGTAGAGTAGCTTTAGGAGTGAAATTAGTCTTAGGTGTTACACTAGGGGAACCATCCCTCTATGGAGACTCAATCCAACATAAAGGTCACCCAAAGCCTAATATTGTTTCCATTTTTTCAGTTTGAAGGGGGGACATCACACTACTCCCCAAAGGGTGCATTTTTCCATGAAAATAGTTCATATATCTCAAATTTACTCTTTAATTTCAAACCAATTAACTAAATGGTTCATTTAGAGTTGTCATTAGGGATATTAAGAAACAAATCACATCATACAATTGTAACTCATTTCACATGGCTCAAATTAACCCATATTTCCTCTCTTCTTGAACAAATCAACTAACTATGTAATTCATGATATAATTAGGGGGAAATTGAGTCAAAAATCACATCATATAGTCACAACTATGATTATGATTTAATCTTAATATGAGGACTAAGATAAATCAAATATATCAAAAAGTAACAATATGCAACATGCAATGGAAAACAAGTGTAAGTAATGAGAGGAAGAGAGTGAATTAGTTGATAACTTGTTGTATCTACTAGATCTAGGATGGAATGATGATGGAAAAGGATAGATCTTGACTATATGTGCTTCATATGGAAAATAGTGATCTATAGGTATGTTGGATAAAAGCACTTAAGGGGAGATGACCACCATGGGTGCGAGTGTTTTAACCGACATTAGTGTCTTGGTAGTGAGTGTGGATATGGTTCTTTTAGAGTCGATCATGTCTCCTTTACTTCACTTTATGTCATTTTAAATTTAATGTAGGGTTTTCCTATTGCACATGTGCCTAAACAAACCCTAACTATATGTATAAGGATTAAGTATACTTTAGATGAAATAAAATATGCATATGATTGATTCAAACTGACCTCAATGATCATCTCAATGTGATTGTCATCGAGTGATGAACTATATTTCAGACTCAATTTAGTTAAGGTGTGTGTGTGTGTGTGTGTGTGGGATAGAATTGAGTCCCTTGAATATAGGTTCCCCTTGTGCCAACCACACCAATATAACATGTTATAAGTACTTTTCCCCTAAGATAATGTGTGTGATGGAATTTAAAAATTTCCCTTCTAATGCAATGAATAATGTAGCCAAATGCAGTCCTCAAGTGTTCCTTTTTCCCAAGTAGTAGGTAAAAAGTAGTATCCCAATTACCTAATTGTCCTCTTACCCCTTAGAATAGTTAGTAAGTCATATATATATATATATATGATTCTTTGCTTGAATTTCATCATTAACAACTCTAAAAGTTGACTCAGAGTAATAAGTAGAAGTTAAGAAAGGATAACAATTGATGTGGCATTTTAAACATAAGAAAATAAGGAAAAGGGACAAACCACCCAAAGGGGACAATAGTGCTTGGGTGCTCCTGTCCCTACTAGGCATCAACGTCTAGAAATATCTAAATATAAAATATGAAGTATTGATTTGGGTAACAAATTATATGATATCCAAAAGAAAAGGGATAATTCTAGAAACGAGAGGATGAAATCATGGGAGGATAAAACAATGTCAAAGTAAAGAAAAATAAGTATTGTCAATGTCTAGTTTTCTTACTTAGGAATCATGCATATAATGGCATACTAGAGGCATGATGTAATAGTACTAAGTGCATAATTTTATGTCTACATATGCCCCACTTTATACCACACAATAAATATTCGGTGGCATAATGTATATATGAAGATCATACCTTGAGAGAGATGAAGAGAGTTGTAACTAATAATGTGCCAAAAAGAGATTATGCATGCCACATGGATATTGTAGAATGTGTATCATATATTCTACAAGGGATAAGAACCTATTGCCTATTTTTGTGCCCCTTGCAAAAATAGAGCAACTTGGTTCACCATAGACTTGGAACAAGGACCACATAATTTTAAGCATGCCGCATCTAAGAAGTGAGTGCCATGGAGTGAAGGGCATACTTTGATGAAGACACGGGCAAAGGAGAAGGACCACCAAGGTCTTGGTTGTGCCGTAAAAGGAAGAAGAGGGTGAGAATATTATAACAAGTTGTAATGCACAAAAGAGAAAGCTAAGGGTAAAAGAAAAAGAAGAAAACTATAGATTGAAGGAAAAGAAGTCCGCGGATGTTGATAAAATCCATGTGACAAGTGAATAGACCATGGGCTAGGTGAAAGAGATAATGGAGCCATAGAATGATGAAGACAAAGTCATGGAGGTCAAAAGCGCATAACAAAGAAAATAATAGTTTTCCGCGGGGAATTGAAATTAATATAAATTTAGAATCTAATGATCAGATCTTTATAAATATGATATTATTGAAGAAATCTTGTCCTCCTCCATGGAATAAGATCAGATTTTCTGAATTAGGTAGGTGGTAGGTGGGCAAAGCAAAGGGGTGATGTCTCTAACACACAAAGGGTCTATTCCAGTCGGCCCAACTACCATAATTAAATGTAGTATGGGCACCATTCCTTATTCAATAAGGAAAGTGGTGTGGGGAGGTGGAATTTGTAGAGATAATCATATCTTTTTAGAAAATTAAATGAAGGTGGTTAGCTGGTGGAAAGAGAATTTGAATTTCCTTTCTTTCCTTCTTCTCTCTCTTCCTTCTAATTTTCTATATATTGTAAAGTGATGCCTTGTTTTAATGTTGGATACTTTGGGAATGTGAGGGCATCATTTTATGCTGCACAAGTGTTCTAAGGGTCACATGCCTTGGGCTATGTCTTTGTAAAAAAATTTATATTCCTCTTGTATCGTGATGATCTATGCATGATCTCTAAGCAATAAAATCTTTGGTTTTATGGCTCGTTTTCGTCCTTAGCTATTATTTTATTGCACTCTCTTTCCTCTCATTCATTTATAGGTGTGTTTTATGTGTTATTTCAGATGTTTGTGTCTATTTTGCATTGTGAAAGTGGAACTTTGAACGTGATTTTGATATGTGGCTTTCATTTTAGCCCTCTTCATCATCATTTTTCTTCCATTTTCTCTCTTTCTTGAGTATTCATCCCCTTATTTTTGGTGCTATCACCTTCTCTAGTTTAGGTTTATGTTTTATGCATCTCCTTCTCACCTTGGTCCCTTGGAAAGTTAGAGTAGAGTTAGATAGTCACGTTTGGTTCTAGGAGTAGATTAGCATTAGGCATAAGTAGAGGAAGCTAGCCTTCTCCGGAGGTCTGTCTTAGTTCAAGTCCCACAACTTGGAGACAGTCCCATGTTGTCTCAAATCCCAAATTGTATATGATTCGGGAACGGGTGCATATTTGAGATCCAACAGTTTTGGCACACTTGGTGGGACATTTGAAATTAATATTTCCATTTTTATCAAGTTTTGATGTGTATCTTGATGAAGCTCTAGCCTTTGGAGGCTTTATAGTAACACATATGGCGACTCCATTCAAGATATCAACTGGTTTCAGTAGTACTAGTGATTCAAGTATCCATGATTCATGAGAAGGATTCAAACACGGTTAAGAACAAGAGAAGAAGGCATATTTGAGTACTTGCAATTATCCCTGCGCAGAGAGCGTAAAAGGAAGATATATTCAAATATCTCCATCTCCTCCAAATTGAACTCTTTCAACACCTCCACGTGGTAGGCATTTATTATTTTCAACAAGAGTTCTCAGACCAATTATAATGGCTCATCAACAATAACTATCACAACAAAATCCATTTATAAATTTCACAGGCACCAATCCACTTGCCTTGAATTCCCAAAATCCTATTTTAGTGGCAGTCTTGAAGAATATCCCATATTTTACTGGAGAAAATCACACTACTCTAGTTGACCACATTCAAGATATTGTAAATATCTATGCTATACATGAAGTTACTGAGATGGACATGGTGGAAAAACTTTTCTCATCTTCACTTAAAGGAAAAGCTCTACAATGGTTCAGAAGCCTACGAGAAGGAACAATTCAAAACTGATGTCAGTTGTGCACAACGCTTCGTGACCATTTGGAGAAAGAGCAAACAACCTATCTCTTTTGGAGTAGTTAACTACAATCAAGAGAGCACCTAATGAGAAAATGGTGGATTTTAACTTTAGATTCCAGAGAACTTGGGATAGAATTCCAGCTCTTGTGAGACCTGTAGCAAAAGGTGCCTTTCTTTACTTTTAAAAGCTCTTAACTCTGATATATCTATTATGATACAATCTATGGGAGGAACAACTCTACCAACTACTTATGCAATTGCAATCAGAGCTGAAAATAACTTAATTCAAGTTGGGAAATTAGCTCCTAGACCACCCATGCCATTGTATCTTGAATTACCTAAAGTTTCTCAACCTTTTATTGCTCCTATCCCTGAGCCAAATCCATAACCTATTTCTTCCACCTCAAAAATCCTATTTAAAAAAGGAGGATGAAGAAATGAAGGCTTTGATTAGAAACTTGAAAAAAAAATTATATCCCTAGAGAAACAACAAGCCCAATCCTATAAGAATTATCAAAATCAAGGGCAATCTTCTAATCAGGGGTATCAACCATGGAGAAATAAGCAACCTAATAAAATATATGCATAGAAGCGGTAGAGTAATAGATGGCAACTCAAATTTATCCTATTCTATTGGAAAAAATACCTCCTCCACCAAAGCATTTCCTCCCCCAATTCAAGTTAGGATTTAGTTCTTGTGAAAAATAATATGGCATAAGAAACAAAGTGGTGTTTTCCATGTAATCTTCCACATAACCAACTTGGTTGTGAAAGGGCAATGCATCTTTAAGCATACATGGTCCAGGGATCTTCTTGTCAACAGGAACCAATGTTGGAGGCAAAAAATCTAACTACGGAAGAAATTCAAGAGACCAACAATGATACCAACCTCATGTTCTTTAGAGCTAAGGATTTTTATGTGGTCAACCAAATGGTAGGAAGTTCTAACAAACCATCAATCAACATTGCTGATAACACATGATATAAGAAAAGGATGCTGGAGTCACAATCTTCACCTTCTGTGGATCAAGTCAAAGCTAGGGGTAAGGAAAACAAATCCGCAGTGAACAAAGGCAAGCCACCTGAGCTTCTTGGTAAAGCCACAGATAAATAATTTTTTTCTCAACCAAAGTCACTAAGTCAAGTGCTGCTACAAAGAGAGAAAAGAAGGTAGCATACTATATATGCAAAATTCCATGAGCCTCAAATTAAACATTATAGTGCAAATGAAGAAAAATAATGTCAATGTCTCAATGTGGGATGCGCTTGTTATTCCATCGCAGCAGTGTGATCTCCTGTGTGAAGCCCTTAAGAAATTTCCTCCGATGGATCTAGTAATGCAAAAGGCTCATACCGTGGTCCATGTTTGTCAAGAAAAGGGTGATCAAGTAAGTAAAACTATCAAAACCCCACCCTTTTACATGTCGATAATTGTGGGTAAATACCTAGTTCATAATTGTATGATTGATTCAGGGGCTAGTACCTCTATAATTCCCAAGAATTTTTTGATATCCTAGGTCTCAAATATAGTCCTATGTCTAGGGGAGTTTTACAACTTGATGGGTCAATTATGAATGTCTTGGGTGTAATAAAATACCTTGAGTTGACACTTCATGTCTACCCAAGCCTCACCATAACCCATGATATTTCAGTCATTGACCTTCCTCCCATGTTTTCCATCTGTTTGTCTAGAGACTTCACTGCTAAAGTAGGTGGCTATCTATCCTCAGATTGGACTCACATGCTTTTAAAACTAGATATGGTACCCAATTCACAATACAAGTTGAGCCCATCTTTTCTTACCATATTAATTCATATGACCCTTCTCCCATCCAATCAAATTTCCTAATACAAGAAGAACATAAGTAAGACTCAATTCCAGGTGAACAGGTTGTCCCTCCTTCCATGCTTGATTTTTTATTAGATGAATGGGCTAAGAGAGACCATGGTTTTGATCCTTATGAAGAAGAGCTCAAAATTTTTGAGACTAATCTAGGCACTTATTGCATTCTCTAGGAGGAATATGTGATACTCACGGTATTAAAAAAATTAAAGGAAAATGTTTCTAGACTATGATAGATGTTCTTTGATGGTTCTAGAAGAAAAAATGGATTCGGGGTGGGTGTCGTGCTTATTTATATAAAAAAACATAAGTTATTATTCACTCATAAATTCTAATTTTCATGTTCTAACAATGTAGCACAATACAAAGCATTAGTGCATGGTCTATTGATTGCGGAAAAGAGGAAAATTAAAGAGTTACAGTGTCTTTGGAGACACTGAATTGGTCATTCACCAAGTCCGTGGAAGATGTGTGACAAAGAAAAAGCTATTGAAAGCTTACAAACATAGAGTTTGGGATTTTTAGAAATTTTTGATGTCATTAACCTATAGGTTGTGCCTAGAAAGTTGAAAAAGATGCGAAAGATAGATGGTGTTCCTTGGCTCTCAATTATCACCTACTAAGGATTTGATCAAATAGAATGCCTAACATATAAAAATGGTGGTCAAGCCTTCTATCCTGCATAATCGGACCTCGGCGCAGGTTTTGAAAGTGATGAAAAAATTGTGCAGTTCATCCAAAATGATACATATTTCTCCTCAAAGATGCAAACTAATTTGCAAGAAGTATATGGGGATCAAATTATTCAACTAAGAAAAACAAGTTGTCGAAGGGGTTAGTCACTTTGGAGCATATTTTTAGCCTAGATGATGATTTCAAAGGAGTGGAAAAGAACATGGTGGTAAAGCAAGGAGATTGTCATCTGGTTTTAATTTCTCCTGGAAAAGAGCTTCTACCTAAAGGTATGCAATGAAGAAGAAAAGGAATATTTTACCTCCTTGTGTTAGAATTTTCATGATGTGTTTTCATGGGACTATGAAGATTTAAAATAATTTAATTCATAAATAGTTCAACATTCTATCGACATGGATCCCAACATCAAGCCAATTAGACAAAAACATAGGCTTTTAAATCCCAATATTGAACCCCTCATGAGAAAAGAGCTCTCTAAACTCATTAAGGCCAAAATAATTTTTCCAATCAAGTATTCTACTTGGGTGGTAAATCTGGTCCTAATAAGGAAGAAGAATGGTGAAATACAGCTCTGTGTATATTTTAGGGATTTAAACCAGGCTTCCCTTAAGGATCATTATCCCTTGTCTTCTATGAAACCGTTAGTGCAAATCAGCAACACCCTTTGGATGTTCTATTAGATTTTTAGTTGACATTCTAGCATCCAGTGTGATTGCACAACATTGAATCTTTTCCCCAAGTGTGGGACTTGTAAAAGTGGGAAAAGAATCTCCAAATTAGAGGTTGGTTCCTCAACTCCTCTGATCAGATGTATTACTTGAAAGTTGTAGAGGTTTAAACTCAAAATCCTACTCTAAATTCCAAGGGGACAGAGATAGAGAATGCAAAAGAAATAAAACTAGTACTAATAAGGTGATACACCAAAGGAGTGGTGAACCTTTACTTCTGAAAATTGACACAGATTATAGAAATGCAACAAAACATCATGCAAAAACTGATAAAATGTAATGAAAGATCATGAATGAATCAAACAACACAAGAAGAGGACTGAAACTCATTCACAGAGCTTGCATTGTCATTTCCAATATCAAAATACATGCATTACAACAACAGGGAGGTAGAAAACATGTTGCAGTCCTGAAAGAGGTCTAGTATTCCACAAAATCACTTTCTAGGGTGAAAGAAGGAGCCTGCAAAACATAAAAATGTCCAACCCTTACAAAATGAGCCAAATCTAGCTTTTAACAATGCCCATTTGAGCTCAGGAGAGAGAAACGTGGGAAAACATGAGAGAGCTTTCAACCACCGACCAAATTGCATTAAAACAACATGGGCACCCTCAAAGGTCCATTCCCTAACATTTTTAACCGTCGTTGGGAGAGAATGTGAGCCATACTTCATTAAAAATGGTGGTTGAAATGTCAGTTTTGTAACTTTTTCATGCCAGGGATGTTTCTCCATTTTTCTCCCACAAATCTTCATCAAAATGAAAAAATGAGATCAGAATCATGTAGATAATTTCACCAACTTTCCAATGATATAAAGAACGTGAAAAACTGAGCTCTGGATCGAAAGTTATGCCCCTCTAAAGATTTTAGGGCAAAATAGGGCCGAAAATGGTTGGCGGGAAATTTTTTTAAAATTTTCCCACTTTTTTGCATTTAGGAAAATTTCCCCAAAATTCTCTGCGCCCCACTAGTTTGGTGCCATGTGGCATGATTTGATTAGTTGTGGGCCCTTCCTGCTTCATTTTCCATCGTTTTGGCCTTTGGAAAATTTTCCAAAATTCTTCGCCAACTAGATGACCCGAGGACACGTGGCATGATGTGATTCACGATGGGCATATTCTCTCAACTTCTCCATCGTCTGCCGACCAACTTACCTAAGCTCGACACATGGCATAATCCCAATGGACATGGGCCTTTCATGTTCATTTTTCCTATGGGCTCGCCTTGTGTTTTTTCCGCCACATGGACACATGGCATGATCCCATTAGCTCGGGCCTTGGGAGGCGGGACTTCCTTTTGAAAATTTTCTTTAATTTTGCTTTGGGAAAATTTCCCAATTTTTTTCCCGCACTTCGCCATCCCTTCGTCTTAAGGACATGTGGTGTAATTCTATTGGGTGCGGGCCTTGGGGCCAAAAATTTCAAATTGTTCTCACCTTTGGGAAATTTCCCCAACTTCTCCTCTCGGCGCTCAAGCTCCGACACCCCCAGGACACGTGGCATGATCTTATTGGGTCGATTTTGGGGGTGGATTTTCCTCTTAGTAGTTTTCCACACTTGAACGAAATGGAAAAATTCCTTTCTAACCTCGACCCGCTACCGCGGTGACACGTGGCATGATCTCATTGGTTAGCGGGTATGTGGGCCAAAATTTCCCCTTAGCGCCCTCGCCAAACACTTTGGCAATTTTCCAAGTCTCCCTCCACGCTCCGCCCTTTCGAGGACACGTGGCCTCCTTCCATTAGCTCAGGTTTTGCATGGGAAAATTTCCCATTGTGCCAACACTTGGTAAAAATCCAAAAAATTTCTCCCTCCTCCCGATTCCTCTCGATGTCGACGTGGCGGCTTCTGATTGGCCGACGGGACTGTCTAGGGAAAATTTCCCACAAAAACTCCACCAAGCCATAACTTCAAAAATACATGGAGTTAGGAGGAAAACTTTACCTTTCTGGAAAGATGAGAAAGAGCTCTATCCAATGGTGCCATTTCTAGAAGGTTTTGAGTGCCCTAAAAGTGAAAAATTCTGACTGAGGCATAAGGGAGGAAGATAATGAAGGGAGTTAGCCAAAACAAGCAAGGGGCTTATTTTTGATAACAATTTGGTGACTCAAAGGGTCATCTCACTCACGCCGGATGAAGTTACGTTGCATGAAGCAATCTATTGGGCATAGAGTCATCAAATTCTCTGCCTGGTACCCCAACTGATTAGAACAATGCAATGAGGAAGAGGGAGGGAAGAACATCATCTGATTTGGGCAAGGCCTGCAAAACACATTTCTCGGGACAACAAGGTTGTACCAAAGCACTTAGGGAAAGAAAATCTAAACTACAACAAAACAATGTGCATAAGCACTTGGAGGAATGAAAACCTAAGCTACTATGTACAAGGTGGAGAATTTCCTTTAGTAGAATGCTTCAGATGGATTCCATTAACTGGAATCTGTAATTCTTCACCATCTAATGTAGACAATTGGAAGGCATTGCTATCCTTACACTTTGTGACCATGTAGGGGCCACTCCAAATGGCATCAAATTTTGAATACCTCGCCGCTTTGTTCTGTTTGCATCCCATTTAATACTAGATCCCCAACTTAGAAAGATCTGTCCTTGGCCTTTCTATCAAAGGTCTTATTGATCAAAGCTTGATCCTTCTCCATTGCTTGGGATGCCTGATTTCTAATTTCTTGGAGTTCCATCAATTTTGCATACCTAACCTCCATGGGCCCAAACTCCAACAACTCTAACTATTTCATGAGTTCCAATGTTGGCAACTCAAGTTATATGGGAAAAATTGCCTCTCTTCCATAAACAAGCTTGAATGGAGAGTTACCTATAGATCTCTTGGGGGTTATCCTATCAGCCCACAAGGCTGATTTCAATTTAGTATGCCAAGACCTATGATTTTCATCAAGAGTCCTCTTGATGATCCTTAACAAGTTCTTGTTTGTAGATTCAGCTTGGCTATTACCCTGAGGATAATAATTTGATGAAGTGCTTAGGTTGATCCCATTCTTGATAGCCCATTTAGTTACCGTGGATCCAATGAATGCCAATGCGTTGTCCTATATTATTGTAGCAGGTATGCCAAATCTGGTTGCTATCCCTTCATAGAAGTCTAGGATGCTAGATTCATTTGCTTCTTTGAGTGCCACTGCCTCAGTCCACTTGGTGAAGTAATCTGTTGCTGTTAGAATCCACTTGTGTCCTTGGCTTGAATTTGGATTAATGACCCCAATGGAGTCCAAACCCCATTGCATGAATGGATGGTCAACTGAAATTGGATGCAATGGAAGGGTGGTTAGTCTCTCCTTGCTTGTGAAGAATGCACAATTCTTGCACCTCTTGATCCATGCATAACAGTCACTGAAAATCTTGGGCCAATAATAGCCAGCCCTCATGATCTTGAGAGTTTTCACTCTTGGTGCAAAATGACCCCTAGCTGATCCACCATGGAACTCTTCCAACACTCTGTGAATCTGATTTGTACCAATGCATCTCAGCAGCACTCCATTCACATCTCTTTTGAATAAAACACCATCAACAAGGGAATATGGGACAACCTGCAATCTGAAGTGTCTCCTTTTAGTTTTATTCATCTCTGGAGGGCATAGGCCTGTGTGTAGAAAGTGCATTATGTCTCGGGTCTAGCAAGGAGTGAGGACACCATCATTTTCTTCTTGAGTGCTTCCTTGTTCATGGTTGTCTTGCAATGCCAAAACAACCTCTTTCTCATTGCATGCTTTCGTTTGCTTGCTCAAGACCAGCTGCTCACACAATCCTTTTCCTTTGACCAACTTGGTGACTTTGATCTCAATGTCATACTCCATGACATGAGTAATCCACCCTGCTCTCTTTTCATTCAGGTCTTTGTTGAGGAGGAAGTCTTTAACTCCCACATGAGAAACCAGCAGTTGAACCTTGTTGTTTGAAACTAGATGCTTAAATTTCTTCAAGCTCCTAATCACTGCTAGAACATGCTTCTCAATGAAGGAATATCTCACCTCATAGTCCTCTAGGATTTGGCTGAAGAAAGAAATTGGCTGCTCATCATTGTCTTTGTTCTGCTGTACCAAAATTGTAGAAATAGTATCATCACCTCCAAATGCATAGAGGATGAAATCCTTGCAGAAATCTAGGTTAATGAGAGTTGGGGCTTGTGAGATAACTTATTTGAGTGCTTCAAAACTTGCCTTGACTTCTACTATCCATTTGAAGGCTATGCTTTTCTTTAACATCTTGGTGATAGGCTTGACTAGGGCTGCAAATTTTGGGACAAACCGCCGAACAAAATTTATCCTTCCCAAGAAACTTTGGAGAGCTTTCTTGTGACTTGGAAATGGTAGTGCTCTTATGGATTCAACTCTTTCTGGATCAACCGCTAACCCTTCTTTGGAGACAATGTGGCCAAGGAGATTTCCTTCATGAGCTAGAAAAATACACTTTTTGGGATTCAAGGATATCCCAAATCTTCTACACCTTTGGAACACTTGTCTCAAATGAAAGAGATGGTCTACTCCATTTTTTGAAAAAATAGTGATATCATCAAGATATATTAGCACCATTTTGTTAATCAAATATTTGAACGCCATGTCCATTTCCCTTTGGAATGTAGCTCTAGCCTTGGAAAACCCAAATGGAATTTTTCTAAATGCATAAGTACCCCATTTAGTTGTGAAGGATGTCTTGAACTGATCCTCTTCCTTCACCATAATCTGATTATACCTTGAATAGCCATCAAGCAATGAAAACCTTTTAGAGCCAGCAACAACTTGTAAAATCTTCTCCATAGAAGGAAGTGGGTAGTGATCCTTGAGAGATGCTCTATTCAAATCTCTGGAGTCAACACACAATCTGATTTCTCCACTCTTCTTTCTAACTGGAACCAAGGTGGCTACCCAACTAGAATGCTTGACAGGAATATGATACTTGCTTCTATCAACTTATTCAATTCTTTTCTCATGAGAGGCTCCATGTGTGGATTGACTAGCCTTTGTTTTTTCCTGATGGGTTTAGCACTTGGGTCTAGTTCAATGGTGTGTTGAGCTAACTTGGGATTGAAACCTTTCAAATCTTCATAGCTCCAAGCAAACACATTAGGGAATTCTTGACAAAGCTATATGAACTCATACCTTTCTTGCTCAGTTGTCACTTTACCAATTTGGAGTGACTTGCCTTCTTCCACCAAGATGGGCACTGAATCTTCTCCCTTGACTTGGATGTTTGCTTTCTCCTTCCTAAATTGATCATTAGGATTGAAAATGGACTCCAAAGTGACAAGTCCCTTTGGTAGTTTGTTGGTTCTCAGCTGTACCACTTGATCACCATACTGTTGTTCTAACTTTTCCTGATTTTTAGCTGAGAACTCAGCCTCTTCTTGCAAGAAATGGATGATTTGTTGATCATTTTCAAACACTTGCCAACTTACATTGTTGTCTAGCACTGAAGGCCTTACAATCACATGAATGCTTGGCTATAATTTATCTTTCTTGATGCTTTCAACAACCTCAAAGGCTGCTCCAATTGCCGTAAGTCCACAAGCCAGCTTGGTTCTCTTTTCTAGGGATGGACTTGATGCTAAAGCCCTCAAAATCTTTAATGAGGTCCCACACCCTATTTTTGTAGCACTTGAGTAGATCATTCTTGGTAGCATGCTGTCCTCTAACTTGGTTGACAATCAGTTCACTGTCACCAAAGACTTTCAAGTTCTTTATTCCTCTTCTAATTGACCAATGCAATCCTTGTATCAAAGCTTCATATGTAGCAGTTGTTATTGGAACATGCAAATTGAAATCTAAAAGATGAATAGTACTTAACTCCTTGAGGTGTGAAAAAGCATAGCCCCCCCCTCCTACACCTTGTCTACTCCTTGATCCATTAAAGAACAACTGCCATACCTCATTGTCATCCTTGTGGTCTGGCTTGGTGATTCTAGGAATAGATTGATTCTCTTCATGCATGCAATAAACTCCTAGCTCAGATTCTTCTATTTCTTGATAAGGATCAAAAGCATGCACCTTGCTTGCCCATTCATCAAGAGTCAAATATGGGATGCTTCCAACCTTGGTGTTAGCTTCATCAGTGCTTGGATAATCTTCTTGATCAAACACTGAACAATTGGTATTGATTTGGCTTGGAGTGTGAGGCTCAATGTGAAAGTTTGCAATAGGTTCAGATCTGATTGTGGCCTTAGTTCCATATCTTGTTCTGAACAACATGTGTGACCAATCAGCAGATAAGTAACCTCCAATCTTAGCTGTGAAATCCCTTGACAAACATAGGGCAAAGAGTGGTGGAAGATCTATTACTGAGACATCTTGCAAAACAACAACGTTGGGGCATGCATGCAAAGTAAGACTCAAGTTTTTAATCACTCCTACTATTGTCACTGCTGTCCCATCCAATTGCACTACCCATTTGGATATGGTTTTATATTGGAGCCCCAATTGATCAGCAATTTGCTTGGGCATTACTGAACTACTTGCCTCGGAATCAATCATGCAGTTGTGCACTAATTGGTCCCCAATGATTAATGAAACATAGAATGGAGGGGGCTTCAACATTTTACCTTGCTATTCCTCCATGATTCCCTTCAGATGGGCAACATTTGTGAGTACCTTCTCTTGCATTTGGACCTATTGATTTGAAGTTGACCAATCCTTCATGGCAGCTTGTAGCAAATCTCTTTGGCCTGGGATGGATAGTGATTCCCACATTGATATGTTTACATTTGTCTTCTTCATCTGATCAATGATGTTGAATGGAGATGAAGCATCTCTCTGCTACCCTTTGGCCTACACATTCATTCCTTGCACATGGGCAACAACAACTAGCATCTGAGTTGGTCTAGGAGCTAGTTTGGGTGGTCCTTGCATGTTTGAAACTGCATTTTGTCCGCGGCCAAATGTCGGTGGAGTGATAGAAGGTTCTGGATTACTTGGAGCCAATGGCTGTCCTTCACCTGATTTCTCCTTTTTGACCTTGTGTTAGCTACAACACTCTGAGATGTTGTTTTATTTATGCCACAAAAGTCTTCGCTTTCGCTAGTTTACAAGTGTGGTATCATTTTGAACTGATTGTTGCTGGGATGTTTCTTGCTGTTGATTATTTCCTTTACTCCCTTCACCTTCCACACCAGTTGTTCTTACCATTAAGACTTGATTTAGAGCACCATTGAAACACATAGACTAGTTGTGAGGTTCATTGCATGGGAAACACTAGTCATACTCTTGAGCTATGTTGTTTTGTACTGGCACTAGTGCTTTAGAGGCAGATGTAGCATTGGGATTATAGGGCTGAAATGGTCTGTTGGTAGGAGGCCTTGCTTGATTTTGATTTGCAGATGGATTGGGTGGTCTTTGAGGCTAATATGGCTACCTGTTAGGCTGAGCTTGAGGCTGATAAGAAGGTCTAAAACCTTGGGCTTGCTGCCTCTTGAGTGTAACCAGCTCATTACCTAAATTTTGCAATTGCTTCATGACTTCTTGAAGTTCATTTGAGGCACTAGAAGATGAAGTAGAAGCTTCACTTGAATTCTGATTTCTAGGAGTGGGAATAGGAGCTAAAATAGGCACTTGACTAGTGCTTGGAATTTCTAAATTTGGATACAATAGCATTAGAGGCCTAGGAGCTAGCTTGTCAGCTTGAATCAGACAATTTTCAGCCCTAATGGCAATGCTATAAGCAAAAGCAAGGATAGTTGTGCCTCCCATGGATTGAATTAACATAGAAATATCATAATTTAAAGCTTTAAGGTAATATAGAAAAGCACCTTTTGCTATTGGCCTTACTACCATTGGAATTCTCTCCCAAGTCCTTTGAAATCTAAAGTTGAAGTCAGTCAGCTACTCATTGGGAGCTCTCTTGATAGTTGTCAATTGTTCCAAAAGGGACAAGTTATCTCCCTTTTCTCCAAACTACTCATGGAGGGCTATACATAACTGGTTCCAATTTTGGATAGAGCCTGAAGCAAGGCTCCTGAACCATTACAAGGCTTTCCCTTTGAATGAAGACACCAATAGTTTGACAACAACTTGCATCTCATCAATCTCATGGATTACACAAATATTAGCAATATCCTTGACATGATCACCAGGAGTGGTCTGATTCTCTCCAGTAAAGTATGGAATGTTCTTCAATGCTACAACTGGGATTGGATTTTTTGCATTGAGAGAAAGTGGGCTGCTGCCAGTGAAGTTGACATATGGGTTGTGTTGTGCCATTCTAATTAGCCTTAGAACCCTTGTTGATTGGATGAAAGGTCTACCTGGTGGAGGAGTTGATAGAGTTCTGTTTGGTGGAGATGGAGACCTTTGAATTCTCCTCCCTCTTTGTGTTCTTCTTGGGGATAATCTGTAGGTACTCAAACAACACTTCTTCTTCTCCAACTCTTGACCTTGTGAAGATTCTTCTCATGAGTTTTCGTGTCTGGACTACAAAAACCAGCTGATTCTTCTTCCTTGGAGTCGCCAGATGTGCAATTCAGACTCTTTAAGAAGAAATTTGCAACAAATGCACATCTATTTTGTTGCAATGGAGATGAAGACCTCTAGGTCTCACCAGGCGTAAAACTATTAGTACAAATCAGCAGCACCCTCTAGATGTTCTATCAGATTTTTAGTTGACATTCTAGCATCCAGTGTGATTGCACAACATTGAATCTTTTCCCCAAGTGTGGGACTTGTAAAAGTGGGAAAATGATCTCCAAATTAGAGGTGGTTCCTCAACTCCTCTGATCAGATGTATCACTTGAAGGTCAGAGGTTTAAACTCAAAATCCTACTCTAAACTCTAAGGGGACAGAGATAGAGAATGCAAAAGAAATAAAACTAGTACTAATAAGGTGATACACCAAAGGAGTGGTGAACCTTTACTTTTGAAAATTGACACAGATTATAGAAATGCAACAAAACATCATGCAAAAACTTGATAAAATGTAATGAAAGATCATGAATGAATAAAACAACACAAGAAGAGGACTGAAACTCATTCACAGAGCTTGCATTGTCATTTCCAATATCAAAATACATGCATTACAAAAATAGGAGGTAGAAAACATGTTGCATCTGAAAGAGGTCTGGTATTCCACAAAATCACTTTCTAGGGTGAAAGAAGGAGCTCGCAAAACATAAAATGTCCAATTATAAAATGAGTCAAACGGCTTTTAACAATGCCCATTCGAGCTCAGGAGAGAGAAACATGGGAAAACATGAGAGAGCTTTCAACCACCAACAAAATTGCATTAAAACAGTATGGGAACCCTCAAAGGTCCATTCCCGATTTTTTAACCATGCTGGGAGAGAATGCGAGCCATACTTCATTAAAAATGGTGGTTGAAATGTCAGTTTTGTAACTTTTTTTCGTGCCAGGGATGTTTCTCCATTTTCTCCCACAAATCTTCATCAAAATGCAAAAATGATCCCAAAATCATGTAGAGAATTTCACCAGCTTTCTAATGATATAAAGAACGTGAAAACCAAGCTCTGGATCGAAAGTTATGCCCCTCTAAAGATTTTAGGGCAAAATAGGGCCGAAAATGGTTGGCGGGACAAAATTTTAAAATTTTCCCACTTTTTGCATTTGGGAAAATTTCCCAAAATTCTCTCGCACCCTTGCCAATTCGGTGCCATGTGGCATGATTTGATTGGTTATGGGCCCTTCTTGCTTCATTTTCCATCATTTTGGCCTTTGGAAAATTTTCCAAAATTCTCCGCCAACTAGATGACCCGAGGACACGTGGCATGATGTGATTCACCGCGGGCATATTCTCTCAACTTTTCCATCATTGCCGACCAACTTACCTAAGGTCAACACGTGGCATAATCCCATTGGACATGGGCCTTTCATGTTCATTTTTCTTATGGGCTTGCCTTGTGTTTTTGCCGCCACATGGACATGTGGCATGATCCCATTAGCTCGGGCCTTGGGAGGCGGGACTTCCTTTTGAAAATTTTCTTTAATTTTGCTTTGGGAAAATTTCCCAATTTTTCCCGCACTTCACCATCCCTTCGGCTTAAAGACATGTGGTGCAATGCTATTGGATGCGGGCCTTGGGGCCAAAATTTTCAAATTGTGCTCACCTTTGGGAAATTTCCCCAATTTCTCCCCGGCGTTCGAAGCTCCGACACCCCCTGGGACACGTGGCATGATCTTATTGGGTTAGATTTTGGGGGTGGGTTTTCTTCTTAGCATTTTTCCACACTTGGGTGAAAAGGAAAAAGTCCTTTCGCACCTCCAACCCCGCCGCCATGGTGACACGTGGCATGATCTCACTGGTTGGTGGGCCCGTGGGCCAAAATTTCTCCTTAGCGCCCTCGCCAAACACTTTGGCAATTTTCCAAGTCTCCCTCCGCGCTCCACCCTTCCGAGGACACGTGGCCTCCTTCCATTGGCTTAGGTTTTGCATGGGAATATTTCCCATTACGCAAATACTTGGTAAAATCCAAAATTTTCCCCCTCCTCTTGATTGCTCGATGCCGATGTGGCAGCTTCGATTGGGTGCATGGGACTGCTCTAGGGAAAATTTCCGCAAAACTCTGCCGAGCCATAACTTCAAAAATAAATGGAGTTACTAGGAAAACTTTACCTTTCTCGGAAAGCCGAGAAAGAGCTCTATCCAATGGTTACATTTCTAGAAGGTTTTGAGTGCCCTAAAAGTGAAAAATTCTGACTAAGGCACAAGGGAGGAAGAAAATGAAGGAGTTAGCCAAAACAAGCAAGGGGCTTATTTTGGATAAGCGGGAACAATTATTGCAGACAACAGTAGGAGCCGAGAGTTTTTCAATGCTTGATGAATATTTTGGTTTTAACCAGATCAAAGTGAAAGAAGAATATAAGTATAAAACCATGTTCATCACCAAATGGGGAACATTCACTTATCAAAAGATACCTTTTGGCTTATCAAACACATGTACTAATTTTCAAAGAGTAATGGAAATTGCTTTCAAAGGGTATATTAATCAGTTCATCTTAGTTTACCTAGATGATATCATTGTTTTCTCCAAGCATAGAACATATCATCATAAGAACTTGGAGAAAGTATTTGAAAGATGTAGGGAATTTGGTGTATCCTTGAATCCTAAGAAATGTAATTTTACAGTTCTTAGGGGCAAAATTTTATTGTCTCAAAAGAAGACATTGCCATTGATCCAAAATAATCAGTAGCTATCACGGCTCTTTCCTTGCTAGCTCACAAGAAGCATTACAATATTTCCTTGGAAAAATTAAATTTGTTAGGTGTTTCATTCCTAACTTCATGGGTTTGGTAAAACTATTACTCTCATGCTCAAGAAGGATGCAACATTCAAGTGAACGCGAAAGGGAAGGATAGCTTTGAAAAGATAAAATAAGAGATTTCTCAAGCCCCAACATTGATTAATCCAAATTATACTAAGGATTTCATTCTTTATACTCATGGGGTGAAATCCAACATAGCCGTAATTTTAACACATCTGAATGATCAAGCGATGGAGTAGCTCTTGTGGCATTTTTCAGCCAAAACATTGAAGAATTATGAGCTCAAGTACAATCACATTGGAAAAAAGTGTTTTCCATCATGAGAGCCTTAAAAAATTCAAAATTATGATGATTGCCGCTAACCACATAAAGGTTTAAGTAACACATTCTAGTGTCAAAGACTTCATTATGGGAGCATAAATCAGTGAGAAATGAGCTAGATGGGTGAATAAAATCATGGAATATGATGTGACCATTAAAGCTACAAAATTAGTAAGGGGAAGAGAACTTTGCAAGTAGTTGGCTCTAGATGCTATGGAATCTCAAGAGACCACCCTCATGAATCAAGTGCCCTCAAATGATGAGCTGCAACATGGTGTTGAGTGGAAGCAGGATGAGAGAAATGTATTCAATGATCGCATCTAGATTGTTGATATGTCAAAAAAATTCTATTGGTGCATACCCTCTTGGTTTGAATAAAACAAAGAGAAGACATTTGAGGCTGCGATCTATTCCTTATGCATTGATTAATGGCATCCTATTCAAAAGAAATATTGATGGAGTGTTGCTTAGGTGCATTGAAGGTGAGAAATGTGATAGGTTTTTAACTGAGTTCCATGATGGTTTCTTGAGTGGACATTTCTCTACTAAAGCTACAACCATGAAGATTATAAAAGTAGGTTACTTCTAGCCTACGTTGTTCATGGATGCTCACAAGTGGGTTAGGAAATGCAAAGAATGTGCACTCTTCATTGGAAAGAAAATATTGGAGGATTTACCACTTCATTCGATCCAGGCGGATCAACCATTCACACAATGCGGCCTTGAATTCATTGGGATGATCAACCCACCATCTAGTTGGTCATAAATGGGTTCTCATAGCCACAAACTATTTCACTAGGTGGAATGAGGCCACGCCATTGAAGGAAGCCATTGAATCAGTCATCCTGGAATTTCTTGAAGAAATTGTTACAAGGTTTGGTGTCCCTCAGACCATCATTTCTGATAATGCTAAATATTTTTTAGGATCCAAGATTTCTAATTGGGCTTTGGGACTTGGGATTTATCTGAAAACCTCTTCTAATTATTACCCCAAGGTAATGGATTGGAAAAGTCTACTAACAAGAACCTAATTAGAATCATGAAGAGGACAATGGACATCAATCAAAGACAATGACACACAAAGGTAAAAAATGCTCTTTGGGTAGACATGATAACAACAAAGAAGGCTATTGAAACTTCTCCCTACAAATTGGTATATGGTAAAGAAATAATATTTTCATTATCACTTGAGTTTCCTTCATTTGAATTAACTCAACAGCTAGAATTTGAAGGCACAAATCAAAGGGAAATCAAAATGGAGGAATTGGTAGAACTAGAGGAAAATAGAAATGCCGCCATGGCTAGGATGGAACAACATCAGAAATCAACCAAAAAATGGTTTGAAAAAAAAAATAGAAATTAGACATTCAGTGGTCGAGAAATGGTTTTGGAATGGGAAGCGCAGATCGAGTTAAACCTAGAAGACACTCCAAATTTGATGCTATTTGGAGTGGACCATATATCATCACTACTTGCAAGGTGACTAACTCATTCGAGTTGTCTGATCTTGATGGGAACGTGTTTCAAATCCCAATCAATGGGATTCATCTCAAACCTTCTCATTAATATTTTTGTGTATCTTGTATATAGTAGGTTAGAATTTCAATTCCTTCAAGTGCTTTCAGCACATTGCATTGTTGGTAGTGTAGGTTTCTTTCCCTAAGTTCTTTGCACAATCTTGTTTCTTGGAAATGTTCTTGTGCCAATCGTTACATTAGGTTTTCCAAGATTTTTGCTAAAGAAGGAGGTTAAAAATATCAAGGATTAGTTATAGTCACCTCATAAAATCAAATGTAGAGAAACTAAATCAGAATCAAGAAATTTCAAGCTAAATTCATGCCCAATAGATGCTAAGAATACCGATGATCTCATCTACAGAAGATTATCCCTATGAGTCACCAAAAATGTTGTCTATTTTTGCACCCCTTGTAAAAATAGAGCAACTTGGTTTACCATGGACTTGGAACAAGGACTCACAAGAAGTTTAAGCATGCGTAACTAAGAAGTGAGTGTCGTCAGTAGCCACCTTTCCTTACTCCCTTTAAACCGAGCATGTTGGCCTATCACCCAACAATATTTGGAACTCACCGAGGTGTGCGTAGGTGTCGAGCCCTTATTTTATGTGAGCCTTGTAAGAATATTTCACCATTAACGGAAGAATGTTTGCAAAAAAATAAACACATGTTTTTATTCTAGCATAGAAGTAAAGAAACTAGACCTAAGCACAAATGCACCATAGTGTAAAATTAAACACTACAACATCACAAAGAAATCAGATTTGAACCATGAGCACTATGAATATCACTGGGTTTAAACCCATGAATAGAGATATACTGAAAAACCCATCACATATTGATTAACCAACATTTACAAAGAGCTATATTACATCAAAAGGGTCATAGAAGACCGAATACATCAAGACAATAACATCCTAGTTCTTCAAAATGACTATGCTCAAAGGGTTATTAGCTATGCCCTCTCTTATGCATCCTCCATGTCTATCTCTCCATCCTCTATTCTCCTATATTCGCATCTTCCGGCTCTCTCTCGCACACCCACATGTAGTTTTATATCTAAACACATGCTTAAATAGAATCAGGATCTTTCCTCCACTGCCTCACCTTCACTCATGAGTAGGTTACATGCCAGATGGAATCATGCTCCTCCATAATCGAGTGCTTATGTTAGCTCGATGAAAACCTGATTAGGCTCTACTAACCATAATTTTTACATCCTGAATATTTCTTTCCTAGAATATTCTTTCCTTGATCTGTAAGACTATAAGTTATAACCTTATCCACTCACCATGCCTACTTGCATCTCCACATTTTGTCCACGTAATACAATATCCCAAAATGTGGCCAAGTATCAAACCCTTTTATTTTTCTACATGCAAACTTCGTGGTGATCTAGTTCCAACTTAAACCCTTCATTCTAAAATCGTTAATTGCTCAAACTGTTTGCACACGCCTTACTACCATGCACGTTTTTCTTCAAGTTCCTTCTTCTTGATCGCCTTTCGTACGTGTTGATCCTCTACTACGGGACTTAGTCATTATTGTGGGATCAAAATTACCCCACACTAAATGTGTTGTCCATCCTCAGAAACACTCTACTATTTAAACAAAGAGTAAAGAATAGGAGAAATAAATATCTTGTGGCATACGACTTATGCCAAAGAAGAAAATAATTTTGTCACTGTTGTATAAGGATTGGGAAGTCTTTATTCAAGGATGCTTCAATCTTATTCCAAGCATCCACCTCACTCTGCACCTATGTAAACAAATCCCCTATCAAGTGTGTTGACTTCATCAAATGTCAACTCTTCACCCTTATCCTTCAATGTATCCACAATATCTTCCATTTGTTTGCTAAGGTCACTCAACGCGTCCATCCTTTGTGTAACCTAGGGATATAATTATTTTACCTTATTTTTAATCAAGGCCCTTAAACCTTGATTACCTCGAATTTATTTTCAACCTTTGCTAGGATCTTGTCGCATTCCACTTGATTGCCTCTATTCTTGTCCTGTAACTCCTTTAAGCCTACTCTCATGTGTAGAAACCAACAAACTTGCCACACTGCTTTTTGTCCTCATAGTTATCGTGAGAAAACCTTAGCCATGTGCGCTATGGTCTTTTATCAAACAAGGAGTTTATAGCAATGAGTTATGGTTTCCTTAATCTTTGATTTCTCGTGTTCCTTCCGCTGTTCCATAACTTCCTCTGTTGACTCTTGTGTAAGTAGTTTCCTCTCTATCATGATTTAGTAGGTCAAATCCTCCAGGAAGTGGAAGGCTGACTCATACTTTCATTGTGGGGGATAAATGGGTGCTTCAAAATAATAGAGTCTAAGATAGTCTCCACTTTCTTATAGGATTTGTGCACCCTCCCCTTTTCTTCTCTCAACTCATCCCTCACTGTAATTATTGACTCCTCCTTTATCTCCTTGTCTCTCTCTATAATCTCCCTGTTCTTTTCATCCAATTCTTTTCTAATGCCCTAATCCTATTATTCCTCCCAAATAACATTTCTTTGACCTCCACCACCACCTTGTTTAGTGTGTTACATGCCTACTCATCAGCATTTGTTGCAAATCCATAATAGGATTTATCTCATTGGGGTTTTGTGTGGTTACCAATGCTCCTGCATCGACCTCACTTTTTTTTTTCATCAACATGGGACTCAAAATTCCATGACAACATCTTCCTTGTGCATGTGTACGCACTATATTTATCAAATGATGACCAACAGAAGAGTTGGTCTGTAGGCACTGTGCTATGGAAATATGCATGCAAGGCCTTGTTTTGATCATTGCTTTAAGTCATTAAGGGTCCTTGTGTTGTCATCGCACCCTTACCACATGTACATGCTCCCATTGGGAAATCGATCGATAAACCGGGATCTCTTCCCATGCTTCCATATTATTTCCCTACTTCTTCCGCGTTGTGCTCCACCTCATGCCCTACTAAGTCCTTGATGATACCTACCACTTCCTTCTCCACCATGTCATCCAACTGTTCACCATAAAGGTGCGGGGTCCCATGCACATTTGTCCCCACCTCCTCTTCACTTACTTCTTTCTCTCAAGTTCCCTCTAAAAAATCATCCCGTTCTTCATTAGATCCATGTATATCAAACACAAGGGGTCATTTTATTTCTCACACTCCTCACCCTCTCCTCCAGTCTCATCACCTTCTTTCTCTCGCTTTTCTCGAGTCCGAACTCTGTGCTACCCTTTACTTCTTCTTCACGAGATATTTTATTACCGAGGACTTCTCCTTCACTGGGGAGTTCTTCCTATGATCATAAGTACTCGTGCTCGCGCTTGAATCTTATGCCGTTGTGGTCCAGTACTACCGCATGCTTAGTGCTTTGCTTTCTATATTTTTCTCTCTCTCTCTCTTCTTCAGCACTACCTTCTTCCTTCTAGATGGGTCTTCAGGGATGGAGACATCATCCTTGATGTACACACATTTTGTTAACTTAGGCCTTAGGTGTATGCTTACCCTTGTCTCCGTGCTTCCTGCAAGTGGTAATGTTACAGGCCTTAGCATATGTATGTCATGAGAGACATACTTCTCCACATATGCGTGCTTCTTAGGATACACCAATGTCCTACGCAATGTGTGGTGCTCCTGATCTACCTCAATTAGATCAAATCTAAGTTTCTTTTCCTCCTTAAACCTGTTGACTATGCTCTATAAATACTGCGCTATGAAGGAAAAAGGTAGTTTGCACCATGGGATTTTAGTGCCATCAGTTAACATGAACCTACCAATGTAGAAGTTCTGGTATACTAAAAATTCAGCCTCATCCCCTACCAAGGTCTGTTAGTTGTTCAATAATTCTCCATTCTTATCCAAATGCATCGTGCATCTACTTGTACCACTTATCCAAGTGTGCCTTGTATCCAGATGTTATTAGATCACCACTATACGCCTCAAACATATTTGTTTGGGAGGTGTTTTCCTTTGGGTACTTCCAATATTGTTATTCATCCCATCAGACATTCTAATCTTAGAAAACACAATGGTAAGGATAATATTAACATACATAATTTTATCCCCATTGTGCACGACATCAATGATATCCTCCACAATGAAGGTTGAGAGGTTGTAGATTATCCCTTCGAAACCTTCCTGCAAATGTTCAACCATCTCTTGTTTACTTGCATCCACCATTCTTGTCCATTCAACTTGGTGAGCGGGCATGAGACCATATTCATGATGGGTCAATGATCTTAGAAATATTGAAATAATACCCGCTTTTATTGTATTCATATTCCTTAGTTGTCTTGATGATAGACTAATTGTCACCTAGGTCATCGTCTAGCAACTCTTGTGTGCAAATAAGTCAAGTGTATCTCAAGATCAACTGTGTGGTTATGCACATCCTCCTCCTTGTGAATTATAAACAATCTTCATGCACACGTGACATGAGCCATTTGTATAATATCTTAGATTTTCCAAAAAATGGCAACTTAAAAAGTTACAAAAGTCCTACCTTCTCCAATTTCCTCTTCACAACATCATCATATATTGGTTTATCATCTTGTGTTCTTTCTCCCGTAGGGAAAATGAGCTCCTATGCCATCTCCTTCTCAGTGG
This sequence comes from Taxus wallichiana var. yunnanensis, assembly GCA_018340775.1. Lineage (NCBI taxonomy): Eukaryota > Viridiplantae > Streptophyta > Pinopsida > Cupressales > Taxaceae > Taxus > Taxus wallichiana. Next base: position 86,323,372 of record CM031244.1, on the reverse strand, counting down.
TATCTTTCATATGGTTATGATCACTTATAACCATTTTTCATATGTGAGATACCCAATCCATCCTCAATAATATCCCATCTGGGTATTGCATCTCCGCATAGCATTCTTTGTTAAAGATTGTCGATGCGGCTAGTTTTCCTTTGCCCTTTCCCTTCCTCTTTGGTGAAACATTAAATCCCTTCCTTGGCACCATCTTTTTACATTGGGTATCGTGAATCCTTACTTTTATTTTTTTTCTACTATTCAAACCTTCGACAATAATCCTTCTATGTGATTTCTTCAAACCCATGCCCTAGTTTCGTAAACCCTAACCTAGAAATCCCTTCTTCCACAAGACAGCATAAAAACTCATAGGAATCCTTCAAACAACCACTCCCGCATATACCCATGTACTTCGTTCCACATTGGTTTGCAAATCTATCATATTCTTCACTTCACATAGAAATTTCATGATTTTTTGCAAGGATTCCCTAGTTCACAATAGCTCTTCAAAAATTAAATGCAAGGTGAAAAATAACATACACCTAACTCCCTATTTATAGTTTTATGCTTTTTCTTGCATTAATTTCCATGCCACCTACCACTGTACTTCCACATTAAATCTAGCCTTTTCCAATGCTTTCATCCCACACATTCTATCTAGCACTTTTTCTTCCTTGCGTATACTTGTGTGTAACTTCTATAACCTTGTAGTGTGCTTAAATATATCCACCATAGATCCTTATGTGCACTCATAACACCAAATTCCATTCTCCTCTCGTGTCTTAAACCTAGTTTTCCTTATTGCCGCCTACCTCGAGCTTTTCTATGCTTTCATTTTACGTGGATTCCATGAAACTTTCTTGATACTATTAAATTTTCTTAACACCTTTTTATTTCGATAACTAGTTTCACCTCTCGCTATGTGCATTCCTTGATACTACACACCTTTTCTTTTTTTCTTGGACCTCTAATAACAACACACCAACCGCATGCCTCCTACCGCACTCTCCACCTCACACTAAAAGTATGCATGGTCCTCTACGCATAATTTTTTTAGATAGTAGAATCAATATTAGCGCGTAAGCACACTTATTACACAACACACTGAACTATAATATAAAACATATTGACATCAAGGGAAACAAATATAAAGGAAAATGCATTAAGTGAAATCCTAAGCTAAATGGCAACAACGTGTTATTTAGAAACACCAAGAAGGATTATTCATATTAGGCTTCACTTACTCCCGTTGAAGTAGCCAAGAAACCATGTTCCATCCATCACTAGAATCGACAAATGCCCGAATCAAGAATATGTGATATAACATATGGTCCCAACCAATGCACTTTGAGTTTCCCAAGATGGCATAGAAACTTTGAATCATACAAAATAACCATCTTCCTAACCTCAAACTTCTTGTTTTTAATTTTTCAATAATGCGATGCCTTCTACCTAGCTTTCTCCATCTTTTGACTCCACCTAGTAATGGCTCGCCTTTCATCCAACTTCATAAGTTTTTCTATGCACTCTTCAAGTGCTTTCTCATCACCAATCCTCCTGCACACACAATACATAGGGATGGTAACATGAATTTAACGGGAAGAACAACCTCCATGCCAAACACCAACTGAAAAGGTATGGCCTTGTTCAATATTTTATAAGTCATTCTATATTCCCATAATAGTGTAGAGACTTTATCATCCTAGTCTCTCCTTCCAACATCATAAATCTTATTAAATGTGTGGCTCAATATCTTGTTAAAGGATTCAACAAACCCATTATCCTGAGGGTGATAGGGTGTATTTTTATGATGGGCCTCCATAAACTCTACCAATAAGATTCCAACAGTTTAATTCAAGAAATGAGTACCTCTATCACTTGTTAAACTCAACAGGAATCCATACTTGCTGATTATATTCTCACACAAGGACCTTGCCATAATAGCCGCCGTGCAATCCTTCGTAGGCACCACTTCTGCCCACCTTGTAAGATAGTCTATATAAGTGAAAATATAACATGAAATTGTCCTGCATGCGGCTAGGGAAATAGGGTTTACAAGTCAATTGCCAATTTTTCAAACGGCTCTATACTAGAAATAGGTCTTTACAAAATTTCAACTCTTTACTCTAGATTTCTAAGGCTTTGAAATGGTCACATGACTTGCAATATTATATAAAATCCTTATAAACTGTACCCTTACGAAGGGTATGTCAATAGGATTTTGTGCGCAATCACATTTGCTACATAACCTACAATGCCACCACAAGCTTCTTCCATGATTGTAGTTCATTCATGTTCCAACACACACCGATGAAAACCTCATCTCGGCCTAGTTTGTATAGGTCACCACCGATCAACATATAGAGCACGACGTGTATAGCCAATCACTTCTTCTCTAGAGCCTTCATTCCTTTAGGTGCCACTCCCATTCATAATAAAACAACAATATCCTCCAAATCAGAGGGGCCACATTGTAATCTGAAAAAATGTGCATCCAACATTGTGTTCTCAATGCTCTACGCGTTCTCACCTGAATTAATTCTAGAAAGATGGCCAGGTCATGAATTGCACTTCCCTGGTTTGACTATCAATGAAAATTCAAATTACTAAAATAACAAGATCCACCAGCATATGCACCCTTGTAAAATAGGCTTGTTCATCAAATACTTAAGTGCTATGTGATTTGTATAGAAGATAAATGGATTAGCCAACAATTATCGCTAAATTTATGCAATGCATAAATCATAGACAATGCTTCGCACTCTGTTGTTGTGTAATTATGCTCGGTGGGGTTAACTTTGCTTGCAGAAACACAAAGGATGATAAAACCCCTTTTCTAGGTTGTGCTAACACTATTCCTATTTCCATTCTTGATGCATCAAGGAAGGGATTTTCCCATGAGGGAAAGTAAAAATTGGAACAATAGTAAGCTTCTCCTTTAAGGTGTCAAAAGCCACCTATTACACCTCACCCTAATAGAATTTACTCTTATGTTTCAACAAATCTTTTAATGGTGTGGAGATCCTGGCATAGCCTTTGATGAATTTTCTATAGTAACTTGTATGCCCTAAGAATCCATGCACTACGCTTTGACTGGTAGGCTCCTCTAATCCATGGATAACATCAAATTTGGCAAGATCTACCAATAATCCTTCCTTGCAAATAATGTGACCTAGTAATGTGCCAAAAGGAGTAGCAAAGACACATTTCTTAATGTTTAGAGAGATAATTAACTACCTGCACCTCTCAAACATCAATCTTAAATTGTCACAATGATTTGTTACCAGCCCATACACCGTTCAATCATCTAGGTATACTCACAAAAATTTATGGATAAAGTCTTGAAATGTTTGCACCATAATACACAAAACTACAACAGTGCATTCTTAAGCCCAAGGGCATAATGTATAAGAAAAACTTCCCCATTCATTGGTGAAAGTAGTCCTTTTTACAATAATTACTTGGTGATAACTTGAAAATCCATCGTGAAAGAGTAGATCTCTCGCCCTACTACACCTTCAAAGATCTTCTTGGTGAATGGGGTTGAAAAATGATCTATGACACATGTAACTTTCAAATATATATAGTCTACACATATCCTTATCCTTCCATCCTTCTTGATACTAATCACCATTAGGCTCACCCATTCGTTTCTCGATTTCTTCAATGATGATGGTTTCTATCATCTTATCAATCTCCTCTTTAAATTTTATGCATAAATTTAGATTCATCTTATAAGGCCTCTTCCTAATTGGGCACACACCTTCCTTCACTTAATCCACATTTCTCCCAATGAGTGATGAACTCCTTTTAAATCATGGTATCCATGTGGGAAAAAATCCTAAAAGTCACGCATTAGTTCAATTATCTTTGAAACCTCCTGATCTATCCAATAATCTCCAATGATAGCTTCTTTTGGCTCTACTTTTGTACCAATGTTGACCTTCTTCATTTTCAAGGGCTCATGGTAAGCCTGTGATTTCTCATATGCAATTTCCAATACTTCGTGTGTACCTTTCGTATGATTAACATCTAAGTTTTCCACTTCCTCACCATTTATCAGGAACACCAATTTTCCATTTTCCTTTTCTAGGAAGGTGTGATCAAAATGTATCTCCTCCATTTATCCTTCCTTAAAGTGCACCTCTAAGATAGGTTCCCCTAGAAAATATAGGATTTAGTCTTCATCCATAGCACAGTCTCCAAGAGTAAGGCGTTTGACTACCTACAACGCCTCATTCACCGATGGCTTAAGACTTAGATACTAAAAAGTTTTAATAATATCTGCCATCAAATCTTGCCAATTTCCCATCGATGTCATAGCTTTGAATAGATATACCATGCACGTGCACAACCTTGTAAGGTGGAATAGAACTTATGCACCCATAGTGAGGGAGGTAAGGCTTCCGAGCCTACCATCCAAGATCTCTCACATTCCTATAGGTAGAATGACTCGGATTACTTCCCATTATAGTCACGTATTTTAGAGGGTGCATTTCTTCGGAGAAACCTAACAGAGAACGTGATTCTCACTTTGCACCATTCTAGAAGATTATCTTGATGAGTCACCCACCAACATGTTGTTGTTGTGCACAAGGTATAAGTTAGCATATTCCTCCTTTCTACTTGACATGTCCACTGGATCTCCATTGCATACGTAAAGACATCAGGGTTACCTTCCCCAATATAACTTGGTAATTGTCTTCCTCTCGAGGAATCTAACAAAGAGTGCTCTAGTAATTTGAGTTACATTTCCCTTCAATTGTCTTCCAACCAAATCATAGGTCCCATGTGCCCAATTGTCACATGCAATGCTAGTTGTATCACTTATAGATTGAATATCTTCCCACTAAATAACTCCTTTTTATTGGTGAATAGCCTTAGGGTCTCTAATATACAACACATTTGAAGAGGGCTGTAATGGAGGCCTCCCCATATGATTCCATGCATCCAAAGTAAGGACATTGACCTCTGCACCCGTATCAATTAGTATGTTGCTCAAGAGCCATCCATCAACAACCATATTTAGCGTAATTTTTTTCATAATCAAGACCATGAGGGGGAAAATTAACATGTAAGACCTACCTTTCATGCTCATCTCCCGCATGCACTACCTTTTCTCTTAACCACTCTCTGAATAGAGGAATAATTTTCTCCTAGTGCAACATATTACACACTTCTCTAACCTCATCCATGTCTTTCTGAGGGACCTCAACATTCTTCACTTGTTCTAACTTCTATGATTTCTCCTTCAAACATTGAATCTCTCCTTGCAGGATCCTAATCACTTCCATGATCTCTTGGTAAACCTATTTTTAATGGGTCGATCAGGATATTTCCCATGTAACACCTCTTCTCTTGTAATGAGTGGACTCTACTTTGGTACTTCTCTGGCACGTGTAACCTCAACGCATGTAGTTACCAAAAAGGTTCTAATTTAGGGTTACGTGTTACCTTAGGCATCCATAATGGGTCAGTTATCTTCACACTAACCATCCCCATGCCTTTTTCCTTCTTCTAGTTTTGGCTCATGTGGTCATACAATTTAGGGCACTCCTCATACTTGTGCTTCTTTCCACACCATGAGCACTATAGAAAATCTGGACATTTGTGCTTGTAGTGTTCAGTAGATCCATAATTGTAACAAGTCCCATAGGGGAAGTCACCCCTTCCTCCATGACTGCTATAGCCTCTAAATCCTCTATAAAAACCTCTTCCCCGACCACCGCCATCTGCACGCCCTTCATACCGATGACCTTCACCCTTGGAATTGCTCCCAATTCTAGTCTAACACACACCAATATACATGGCATCATGAATTTTGTCTATTAATCGAAATTCCTTCGTATTATGAGTAGTTGATGTGTAAATATTACAATACAAAGATACATTCTTATGGAGCGTGCTTGCCAGTAATAAAGGGAATCTACTTGGATCAAAATCCCCATGAAAGATTTCATAATATAATGACATGGCACGTACTGAATTTCAAGGGAAACTATCCTTTGTGTGTCCTTCCACTTCACAATCTATACACCAAAGTCCACTACATGATTCATGAGCTGAATTCACATACAATTTTTCAAGCTGCTTTGCCATGACAATAATATGTGCTTCTAAAAATGGGCTTACCCTAGTGTCAATGCTTTAGACATCCTCAACGCATAGATCAACCTTGAAGGCCTCGTGTGGATCCGTGAAAGTCTTATGGGAGAGCACTCATCTGAAAGGTGTTATCAATCCTCTAAAAACCATTGAGCATGCTGCGAGGGATGGATATCATAAGATAACCTTGAAAAAGATTCTTAAAGAAGGCATCATACTCTTTCTCACTTTCTGTCATACCTTATTGAATCTCCTTGAGTGCGTTGATGCTCTTATGCTCAAATTCAGGAATGTGGAATTCCACCAAAAAGGCATCACGTAGTGTGGTATAATCCACCACCGTCTGATGTGGGTCATACTTCCTGGTACTAGCTATGCACGTGCCCTTACAATGTGGTTACAAACTAACTTTCCTTCCACTCTAGGGTAGTGATACCCTTAGCATGCCATAGTAATTCACACTTGTGTACATGCTCTACAGCATCCTCAACACCTTTGTAATCGATAAATGCAAAGACATCTCATAAAACACCTACTGAGGTGGTTGAGGTCCTTGTCTATTGGGTCTAGAACCTTGTGTAGACACCAAAATTAGGTCACACTCCCTTTGGTCCCTCAACAAATAAACACATTCATCACATTCACCTAGCCATGGCCCCCTTCACTCCCAATCCAATATTAATTTAATTTATTTAATTAAATTAATTCATTATCCTCACAATATTTATCATTTCAAATCTCCCAATTGGGATAATGCCCACATATCCACCTCACCTAGACACCTCATCTAGCCACCTCACCCTAAGACATATTCTTAGTAGGTTTCCATAACTAACTAAGACCTACCAAAACCCTAAAAATCAATGCCTACATTCCCTCTAATCACATCCCCGCATGCTTAAAAGAATCTTCCATCCTAATCCGTAGGCCAACACACGAGATCCCATAAAATCAAGGGATCTCGCCTAGTTTACTAAACCTAGAAAATGCCACCCTAACCGACACCGGCTACCCTTAACCACCGCGCTGTTAAGCGGAACTACCATTGGTCACCTTTTAACCCCAAAACAACCTTATTTTCAAGGTCGAATATTCCCTGAGAGATATCACATCTTTTGAGAACAATTTTAAGGAGAACACACATGTAAAGAAGGAGATCAAGTATTTTCTCTTGCATAGACATATAGCATTCACCCAGCAACCATCCAACACTCACCCCAACACAGATTTGATCTAATAAGGTAAGAAGGAGAGCAAATACAGCCCATGAAAAAGGTCCCCAACATTTGGTGACCCTCTGCAACATTTAACCTCTTATCAACACCTTCATTCCTCACTCACAGACATCTAGAACCATATACTAAGTAATTAGAACATTTTACTCCTCTGGTTCACTCATTTCACCATTTTATTTTCATCCTTTGTTCTCCTAGCCACCCACTAACCTCTATTAATACTCACCCCTCCATATCCCTATTAAAACCTTGCCAAATCCCATCTAAACAACTTAATACCTCATTCTGACCAGCCTAGTCCTTTGTGCAATCATAAGGGACATTCCCAAGACCACAAGAATCGGCCTGGTTCTCCCAAACCGGCATCAGTCACCCTTAACCAGCATCGGTCTCTGTATCTACCAATATAACCTAGAATAGTAACCTACCTACCTATTCCCGCATCACCCTTAATCACATGTGACCTACCTAAGACCTCTGTCAGACCTGCAGAGACCCATAACTAGTTACTTGACCTTCGGATCTTATTTTAACCTAGCCTGTTAGATTAGATCTTTCTTATTGTGTTTTAAATGAGATACCTAAATCATTTTAACTACAATAGGATTTACTTTATTACCAACATTAAATTGTTTTAAATAAAGTGGATTAACAAATTGCTCAGAAGTATCGCACTTTTGGATCTAGCATACGCTAAGTGGGTCCACCGCATATATTGTTTAACTCTTTCTGGTGGAATTGCTTTTTATTTCAGGTAGTTCCTCCCAGCCAAAAGAAATCTCTCATGATCAGTTGTGGATAAAGGAGTCAACACACGCACAATAACCTATCAACCAACATTTCAACAGGTATTCCTCCTACGCTCGTTACCCTATCTGTTTCATCATTTTTGAAGAAATGTCTAAGAATCAGGTGAAACATTTTGGCACACCTGGTGGGACCCATCTAGGGTTCCTTGCATTTTTATTCATTCCTAGGAAAATTTGTGTGTTTGTTTCCCTTCTGAAAAGCATACACATTAATTTTCTTCCTTGGTAACCTTCTTTTTCTTTCTATTTGCTCTAAAAGAAACCTTTCTTTTGGTGTGCTTAAAAAGAACCATTTCTTCTTACTTTCTCCATTTTAGTGAAAGAGTATCCTCTCCTCTTCATCTATTTGTGTCATCAAATTCCATATTTCGATTTGAGTTTAAAAATCATTGCATTTTCATTTTTCTTTTCGCATTAAGCTCACATTAATTAAGGGCAACCTATATGCTAGAAGTCATTCCTAGCTAATGGTTGACAAATGAATCATAGAAAGCACATCTCTTTATCTCTCTCTGAGTCTTACTAAACTACACAAATTCAAAACAAATACATATTATTAAATGACATCTTCCTAGAACGCACCACAATGATCACACCGATATGAGGATTGGAAGGTACTCCCACTCATTGCTCGTTGAGTCATACTTCAAAGTGAGGCCCGCCCCACCATAACATACCTAAAACCTCACCTTTTAGATCTCCTTCTTTGTAGGAAGCCATCCTCACCAAAAAAATCTATTCTACAGTTCATGAGTTAGTCCTTAAATAGCATAAGCTAAAAAACATAATAGAAAAAGCCCTCTTAGGATCATATTTTTCTTAGTGTTTCTTCTTGGCTTGTGTTTTGAGGTGAGAGGTCACGCTCTTCATTTTTTCTTTTTCTCCTTACACGATCCTCATCATAGTTGGTGTATTCCAACTTCATTTGAGTGTTCTTGGACCATATTCTCATCATTCTCGAATTCTAGGTTTGATTCCACATCAGATTTTAATTCACAACCACTTTTATTTCATCACTATTTCAATTTCATAGTGATCGGTGTTGGTCTAGCGACCATCATCGTTACCCTCTGACCGTCATTGGTTATACCCAACCGGCATCGGTTCCCGGTCCTTTTGGTTAACCTACCCAAAAGGACATCTATTCATCTTCTTTGACTATTCAGAGTCCCTATCACTATTATCATTCTCATTGACCTGGTAAATCTCATCAGTATTTGGCATACCTGGAAAATTTGGCCTTATACCTTGTTTTTGACCAACTGTCCATTTTCCATGTGACCGGTAATGGTTACCTATGACTGGCGTTGGTTTAGCCTAACCGACATTGGTTATCCTGTGTCATTTTCCAACTAACATTTTAACCCCAATTCACCCACTGCTACCTATTTATCCTACTGGCTTTGTATTTTGTCACTTCCGGAAAGTAGTCTTACCCCGATAAGTACATGTTCACATCGTATTGATGCATCGACAAGAAAGTGCCCTCATATTCCACGCCGCGGTTGTCAACCACTCCCACATAGCCCTTCACCACCTTCCATTTTATCACCCACCATGGAACCTATCCAACCTATCACTATCACTATGGGAGATGAGGAGTTCACACGAATCCTTGACCAAAACCTTTCTGCTTTACAGTTTTATCTTTGCCACTCATCCACTCGAGATGCCTTGGGTCAGTTGATACACGGCATGCCCGTATTTATCCCCCGACTCTCATTCCCTCTCCGCGTCGGTCCCATTTGGCTTCACGCTACCCGCATCTACCTTAGCCCCAGTCATTTCGTAGCTAGGTCCTATAGCCACTATGACTACCATGTATGTTACATCTATTGCACCTGCCACATCCACCATACCTTTGACAACCACGCAAAACACAACCTCATCCACCCCTATTATCTCACATATAGCCATAGCTACACACCACCTCCCGTATCGGTGACCCCTACCCCTTTTCAAAATGTCATCCTTTCTATTTTGCAATCTTTAGCCCCCATTGCCACTAGGGTTACCATGACCCTTCCACCTCCATATATGTACTATCAATAGCCTCTGTTTCATCTGTTATTCATTTTGGGTATGTACCCCCTATCTCACTCCCTCTTTCTCAGTCTACCTATACGGCAACACCATATACTAGAATGCCACCCCCATCATATGCCCAACACCAACCCTCTTACGCTACAGGAGGCACCCAACCATCGCAACCTACCAACGACCTAATCAAATTAATGATGGACAAGATGCAGACATTGGAGGCATTGGTCTCTGGTTTTCGAAATACTCTCACCTATGATGAGATTTGTAATGAGCCTATCCACCCATCCATTCCTATCCATCCATATCCCATGCATTGGGAAATGCCTAAATTCAACCGTTTCAATAGCAAAGAAGACCCGCAACAACATTTGTAGTCTTTCAAACATGGGTGCTACCTAATTGCCCATGATGATGCTTTGCTCTTGAGGACCTTTCCCATGTCTTTGACTGGACTTGCATTAGATTGGTATAGTGGGTTACCTAGACACTCTATATTTTCATTTAATTAGGTAGCCTAAGCCTTCTTGGATCACTTCTCCATTAATATCATTAAGAAGGTTACCATGATTGACCTATACTCCATGTGTCAATATGATGACAAATCTATCACAGATTTCATTACTCACTGGTGTAGCCTGATTAATCAACTCACATTCTAACTACTGCAAATTGAACTCATCGAGCTCTTCACGCGGGCTTGTGCTAGACATATCTCGCCGAACCTGTAGGTCTAAAATTTCTGAACCTTTGATGAAGCATTCACCATGGCACGAAAGTTAGAGATTTGGGCCATCGAAGAGAAGAAAATCCAATTACGTAATAAAAATTTGGCATTCAAATCGAATGATACCTCTTCTTCTTCCAAACTATAGAACAATTATTCAAAGGCCAAGGGCATCACTAACATAGTGGTACTCAAAGCTGGCCCGGCTCATCCATCAAATCAGGGTAGCCCCTCATCTAATCTCTCACCCATTCAGACTTTTCAATTTAGACAAGAACAATGGAAATACACCCCAATTGGGGATCCTTACTCTTCTATCTTAGAAAATCTCATCAAAGTGGGGCCATCACCCTTCCACCTATAAAACCACACACTGGTTTTAACCTTGCTCACCCCATGCCTACATGGTATAAAGAACACGACTTCTGTAACTATCATCGAGTAAAGGGTCATAGTGACGGCAATTGCATCACTTTCAAAAATATTGTCCAAGAAATGCTTGAGAAAGGTGAGTTAATTGTGGATAATCCTAACGCACCAGCCAATCAAAACCTACACATATTCAAGAAACCCTTTCCTAATCATGCCCCTTCACCTGATCAAACCGGTGAGACCTCAACTCATGATAGCCATACCCGTGAGGTCCACACTATTTGCTTCCCAATTACCTCATATTCCTTCCATAGAGGAAATTATAGCTCAAAGTCCTCCACCTACATTTGAACCCACTTCACCTATTCCTCCACCAATAGAGGAACACCTTTCACTTCCTTCATCACCCATGGAGGATCCCTCCACTAATATTGAAGCTATTTCACCTTTGGATTCTGCGCTAAGAGAGCCGCCACCCATAGTACTTATTCAGTCCATGGAGGATACTTGTTTATCTCCTCCACCCACAGAGGAGCACCTACCATCTCCTCCACCTACAGAGGAGCACCCATTTTCTAATCCACCTATCAAGGATCCAATACGATACCTTTACCTCTAGGTGAGCATTCTCCATCAGCCACCCAAGATTATGCAGACCTATTTTCAGCTCTCTTACCCATGGAAGCTGAAGCTAGCAAATTCCCAGTCTCTAAGACACATTTTATGGGAATAGCCATTAGGTCCTCATCAAATTCACCTATAAACTTGCTGTTCTCGCGCTTGGCCAATCACTTAGATTATGTGGACAGAGCCTTACTTTGGGGGCACCTTCTGCTTCCTGTCTCAACATAAATGCAGATGTCACTTGCTGATACCCAAATATATTTCGAGTAATCGAACCAAACATCACCACCTCTATCACAACTTCTTCTGTGATACCTATCACAACTCAACATACACCCTCACCCATAACCTAACATACATCTAAATCCAAACCCGCATCTACATCATCTTCCTTGACTAAACCTATCACTACCTTAGGGGTCACCCCAACCACCAGCCTTACTCATCCACCTATCAAACTAGATTTAGCTACATCCTCCAAAGTCAACACCAAACCTACTCCAGCACCCAAACAGAAAAACCAAGCCCATAGAACTCATACCCCGGCTGTGCCAATCATACCTGCATCACCTTCACCCTTTCCATCCGTCTTAGGACCTCAACCTCCTAGTGCGGTTAAGAAACCTCCACCCATCAATAAACCAAAAACACAATAGCCCATTCCTTCCTCGCACACACCAGTAACATACCTAGGTGCCCGATATAACTTACACCTACACTGTAACATTTGTACCACATATACCTTCAATACCCTCAAAAATTCTTCACTACCCACTACACTTCAGTCTCTATCCCTCATAGCCCCTGTATGACCTGCATCATCTACCTTCACAACACCTTTGTTATCTCCCTGGGTAACTCGCCCTCTTCCCCCATCCACTTTTCCCTCTAGATCTCATACACATGTATCCCCTTTATCCAAGAAGGTGCAACCCAAAGACAAAAATCCACTACCCTCCAATAGGGTAGTCAAAGCAACCATACACCCTCCGGCCCATTCATCTACCATACCCCTACCCAAACAAATGTGACCAACACCCAAGACCACACCAACACCCAAAACCATAGCTCGACCTACTCCCCCTCCTCCAAGGACCGTTCCTCAACAATAACCCAAACCCACTTTCACTTCCCATTGTGACCCACTAGTAGGGTCCTATGCCAAAATATTAACCAACATCCTTGAGACTTCTATCATCACATTACCACCGCCGCTGCGACCTTATGACCCCCTCAAACCCAAGCTAAAAGGGTTTGATGACACTAAAATTTGTGCCTACCATTATGTGCTAGGGCACGATGTAAGGCTTTAAAACCATCCTTATCTAGTTATATCCTCCGAGGAAAAATTTGATGATGACAACCTTCGATGAGGACCCTACTTCACCAACGCTCATTCCCACAGTCCTCTCCCTCACCGCCTACTCAAAACCATGACCTCCACCCCCATAGCTCCTAGAACCACCCCAAGATTCAAAATTAACATGGTTCACATAAGAGAATTTGGCACACCATTACCTAAATGTCATTACACCTAGCTCACTTCATAAGGATTTTCTCCCGGTAGGTTTTTGCTGTCATGTCATTATACCACTCATCCTACACCACCTCCATTTTCCAACTCCCCTCATATCAACATGATATACGTCACTACTTGTGCTCAGAGAGACAAAGGAAAGGAAAAGGCAACTGACTTGCCAACCAATCCTATACCCAACATACCATCTACACCCACACCTAAAATTACTATCCGTGGCCCCACATTCCCTATTTCTAATGGGGTCACACATGGCACCATGCTCAAAAAATTACACCAATCTCCCCTCAAAATGTCCCTATATGACCTCATCCAAACCTCAAGATCCCATCGTCAAGCTCTCATTGGAGGTTATTTCATCTATTGAGGTTTTACCCAATGAACCTACACCCATAGCTTCCATTATCACACCCCATCATGTATCCTCTCTCATGAAATTGCCACCTTTATCCACTCCTCACCCTATTCACCAAATAGTCTCCCTTAGCTTCTCGAGAGGAAGAGATCACACCGCACCAAACCGATGACCTGCACTCCAACTCTCTTCATCTCTGTTCACATTGACGATATATGTGTATGATGTGTAATGATTGATGGGGCACAAGAATTAATATCATTTCATCCCATGCATTTGCTCGAATGCGCATACCCAAAAATTACATGTGTAAACATCTTATCATGTTGCGTTCATTCAATGACGCTATCACCTCTACATTGGGCACCATCATCCTCCATGTTCACATAGGCCCCCACATTGTTCTAGAGCTATTTTATGTCTTAGAGGGTGAATTTCAATATAACTTGTTACTTGGCAGACCCTGGATTCATGTCATGGGTTGTGTTCCTTCCACTTTGCATTGTTGTGTAAAGTTTGAGCATGAAGGGCACACTTATACTATTCCAGCTGATCCATCACCTTTTAAAACATGTAACATGCTTTACCGACCCAATGACATGCTTATACCCATTAAGGCATCTACCTCCACGACCACTATCACTTCATCTACACCTCCTTTTACCAGAAGACGATTCTTTACCTCAACCAAACATGCCTCCTCCATTCCTACCACCACCACAACCTCCACGGCTAACCCATTAGCATCCCAATCCATTAGCTACACCTCTCGTGTCGACATCGACACATCATCTATTCTAGCTACCAACATACCAACAAATGATCCCTTGGAATGCATTTTGAACGCCTCACTGGGGGAGTATCGCCTATATAGTGTTAACACATTCCTTACTCCACAAGAGTATGTAAGTATTCACCAACATCCTTGCTATGATCACTGTATGTACCCAAAATTGTAGGGTACTGCACCGCGGAACAACGTTACATGAGCCCCAATGATGATACAGGTCTCCTCGCAAGGTGTTCGGAATCCGGAAAAGCTCTCCAAGCATGCGTTAACATCCCACATGCCCCGCTTAGCCCCTGCGTGCTTTGTTTTTCTCTTCTCCTCCTTTCCTTTGTGTTTTGGTCTTCAGTGATGAAACCGCTGCCCTACCTCAGGCGGTGATATCGTGATCGCTATCCAGTTAGGGTGGCGGTCTTGTAACCGCCACCCTGCTCAGGGTAGTGGTCCTTCACGCATTTTCTAGAATGCTCTTTTTAATGCGACTTGTGTAAATTTTCAATGTTTACCAATTTTTTTCACCGCCTTTGCTTGTATTTATGATTCTGGTTCCCTGGAATAGTGTTTTGGCATTATTTATGGTTTAAGCGATCAATTTGGTTTTCACCTTTGGGTAAATGGGATTCTATAAATAGTCGGCTTGTGCTCGAAAGCAAATGGCCCCTCAATTTTACCTCGAATTTCTCAATTCAATAGCTTAGCCTTTCGATTTTTCTTAGCATTCATAGTTTCATTTGTTGTATGCATGGTTAGTGTTGTTTAGCTGTTAGAAAGCCACATATTCTTCTTGTGTAAAGTGCTGTTATTATTTCATCCAATCAATTGGAGTAGGATAGTTTGATTTTCAGTAGGAAGCCATAAAAGTTACAGGTTCTACTCATCAAATAAGATAGTTTCAGGTTCTAGACATTTTATATTACATGACTCACAATAAATCCCAATGGGAATTGCATAAGCCAAGCTCTGTTCTCTTGCACTATCCCTCTCCTACTCGCATTTTATTCGGTCTACATCCTAAGCTGCCATTGTCCCAATATCTACTTCTGCTGATGCTAGCATTACATGCTTTTCTAGATCCATGTGAGCACGAAAGAACGAGGAGATCACACTAAGGGGACAAGGCCACACACCATCGGATTTGCCACTATTCTGCAAAATCCAGGTTCAAGCTTTCAAATTTCTAGTTAAAGCATATCAAATAGAGTAGCCAATCATTTCATTTAAGTTAATTTTACTTTCGATATTTGAACTATAATACTACTAGTTACCTTAGGACCCAAAACAATCCTGACTGAGTTTTATATTATAGATCGGGAAACCAATTATAATATGATCCTTGGCTGACCATGGATACACCGTATGAAGGCAATCCCTTCTACGTTATTTCAAGAAGTAAGGTTCTTACACTTAGGGAAGATATTCATAGCCAAAGGCGATCCAAAACCATTCGATATACACCTAGCTGACTTAAAGAAAAGACCGGGCATTCACTCTGAGTTTGAACTCCCAACAAACCAACTTAATAAACCGACCGACGTGAAACCAGAAGAAAAGTTGGTACCTACAACAGATCTTGAGACTATGAGCCTAATCAAGACTATCCCAGCCCTCAAGGATGAGACTAACATCATAGAGGAAGTATCATTAGGAACTACTGCGAAGATTGTCGACTTACTAGAACAAGATCTACCAATTTTCCTACCATTTGATTCTGTAGGTATGGGATATACCCTAGGAGTAGGTTCTCTTCCAGCAGAGGATCTCTGCATGGTAGAAGTAACCGAAGTAGAAGAAAGTGACGTAGCAAATGTCCCAATGTCCATCTTCCCAACTAAATATTGGACTCTCCATTTTGATGGAGCAAGATGTCATTATGGGGCTGGGGCAGGTGTGATCTTTACTTCTCCCGAGGGAAATATCCTACCATTCGCCTTTAAACTAAATTTTGAATGTACAAAAATGGCGCAAAGTATTAAGCCCTCCTCCTTGGCCTCATCATAGCTAAAAGGCTTGGTGTTAATGACATCAGAGTATTAGGAGACTCACAATTAGTAGAAAATCAAGTCTCTGAGGTGTATGAGACCAGAGCTGAACACTTACAGCTCTACAAAATAGTAGTATTAACTTTGAGCAAATAATTTGACTTCATATCCATTGAAGCAATCCCACGAGAACAAAATTCTCTTACGGATTCTATAGCAACCTCAATGTCACGCTTCACCCCAAACAGTGAGTTAGAAGATACCCATTTCATGGTATCCCTTCATGCTGAACCGTTAGTGAAAACAATGTCAAAACCTCTTTTAACGAACATAGCTGAGAACATCTCTACTATCCTAGACCATGTTGATAGTGATAGAGCCACTCTGGATTAATTAAATGCCTATGCAGCATTACATCTCACCCATCATGTGGTAGATTTTTCCTTAATCCCACATTCATCTTCCTACTTCGGGAATCCCATGATAGAGCTTCCCCCACAAAAAGAACTCAGCATATACACAGTAGAGAATGGAGATGATCTGGAACTACCTCCAGCCCCACCTGAGTTTGAAGAAGGTAACACTTCTTTAATCGAAGAAACAATTGATATTAACATTGGAACGGAGGAAGAACCAAATATCTTGAAACTAGGATCTTCGCTAACTCCGTAAGAGAGAAATACACACGTGAATCCTCAGAGAACATAAAAAATATTTCATGTTTAATTATAACTAAATGACAAGGGTTGCACCAAACATCATGGTACATAACCTCGTCACCAAATCAGATGCAAAGCCGTTAAACAAAAATTGAGACCAATGAAACCCAAGGTGGCTCTCATGGTGAAGGAATAAGTAATGAAACTCCTCTAAGTAGGATTCATCAAGCTGGTCGATTACTCTCAGTGGGTATCTAATATCATTCCCATTCTAAAAAAGAATGGGAAGATATGCATCCGCATAGACTTCCGAGACATTAACAAAGCTTTCCCCAAGGACGACTTCCCATTACCATCCATTGACATCATTGTTGACGCAATAGCCACTGGCTTTGAGCTTTTGTCTCTCATGGATGAATTCTTAGGATACAATCAAATCAGAATATCCAAACAAGACCAAGCCAAAACCACGTTTATAACTCCTTGGGGAACCTATTGCTACACTGTTATGCCATTTGGTCTCAAGAATGTTGGTGCTACATACTAGCGGGTAATGACATACATATTTCATGATCTTATTCACAAGATCATGGAATCCTATGTAGATGACTTGTTGGCCAAGGCCAGGAAGTGTTGCGATCACCCGGAAGTACTCCGCATCATTCTTTCACGTCTAATAGAATACAGAGTCACACTAAACCCAGAAAAATGCATTTTTGGTGTGACAGGAGGGAAGCTCCTTGGTTACATTATATCGTCACAAGGGATCAATGTAGACCTAGCCAAAATCTAGGCTATTCTTGAAATGATCCCACCATCAGATGAATCTGGAATCAAGTCGTTTCTTGGGAAACTCGGTGTAATCTGAAGATTCATCCCAAATTTAAGCTTTTCCATTCATCCAATCAACAATCTACTCAAGAAAGATTATAGTATCGATTGGACTAACGACTGCAATGATGCTTTCGAAGCGTAGTTAAGCGTTTCCTATTGTCACCACCCATGCTAATGCCACCTAAACCAGACCGCCCTTTAATCTTATATTCACGAGCTACCAATGTCTCGCTAGCCTGTATGCTGGCTCAAGAAGACGATGACAAGAGAGAATGCACGATCTATTTTATAAGCCGCATGTTACTCAATTATGAAACACGCTATACACAAGTAGAATGAGAGTGCCTTGCCATAGTCTTCGCAACCAAATGCTTAAGACATTACATGCTAAATCAAGAAACAAGGGTCATTGTAAAAACAGACCATTTATGAACCTTCCTCACACAAGGGTCCTTATCTAAGAAGGTTGGATGCTTTATAACCTTAATGGGTGAATTTGAATTAACTTTTGTAAATCAAAAGTCTGTTAAGGGACAAATCATAGCAGATTGGTTAGCTGACAACCCATTAGACGGAGGCGATCTAGTCAATTTGGACTTTCCGATGAATGCATATATTACGTCGAAACTAGACCTCCCATCTCTGAATGTCCTTGGTATACTAATATTATTAATTATATCATGAACCATACATATCCAGAAGGTGCTACGCCACAACAAAGAAGGTGGTTACGCATTATTGTAGCTAAATACATTATTATAGAACAAGTGCTCTATCGTAAGGCTTTCGATGGAATGCTTCTAAGGTGTGTTGACATAGAAGAATCCAAGAAGATTCTCCATGAATCTCATAGTGGAATATGTGGAGGCCACTTCGGTGGTCATGCCACCGCTCACAAAATACATCGGATGGGCTATTTCTAGCCCACTCTAGAACACGACGTAATAGAGTTTGTATGTAGATGTCATAAATGCCAAGAATTCTCCCACGAGATTCACATGCCGACACAAGCTCTACAACCAATCACTACTCCATGGCCCTTTTCTACGTGGGGCTAGATTTGATAGGGAAATTCTCTCCCTCATCTACAGATGGCCATAACTTCATAATCATGGCCATCGAGTATTTTACCAAATGGGTAGAGGCTATGCCTCTCACCACTATACCAGGTTCTGTGATCACCAAGTTCATTTTGAACTAGATCATTTGTAAGTACGGTGTCCCACAAATCATTATCACAGATAATGGGACTTCTTTTAAGAATGATGAGGTTCATGAACTATGCAATAAATTTAAAATAAGCCATCATACAGCCTCCCTGTATTACCCTCAAGCCAACGGACAAAGGCTGAAGCAACAAACAAAACATTGAAAGCCATTCTCCTTAAAACGGTGAAAGAAAACAAAAAATATTGGCATTTAAAGTTATACCCAGCCTTGTGGGCCCACCAAACCTCAATAAGAACACCAACAGGAGCAACTCCTTTCTCGCTGGTATTCGGAGCGAGAAGGCTTCTCCCACTTGAGGTTGAAATACCCAGTCTTTGCATCTCATTACAAGGGATTTTGGATGAAGATGCTTATAGAGAAGCACGTCTCTCCCAACTAGAAAGCCTAGATGAAGCCAAAGTTAGATGCTTTGAATAGCAGCATGAGTCTATGCTTGATTGGATGTGTTGGCAGTATAACAAGAAGGTCTATGAACGAGACATATATGAAGGTGATCTCATTCTAAGACTAGACAGCCGGATCGATAAAAAGACTAGCAAAATGAGGAAATTCTCAGCCCAAATGGTTGGGCCCATACCGAGTCATGAAGGACTATGGAAATGGTGCATATCTCTTATGCACACTGGAAGGTGAGGAATTTGGTGAAACTGTCAATTCCCTACACCTTAAATGATTCTATGCATAAGTGACCAGCACTATCTATATAATTATATCTACATTGCATCTTCATGTAGTTAGGTTCATTTCATCCGCTTGTTTCATACAAATCTTGTGATCAAGGAACTTATTCCCAAAGAAATTCATTACAAACTTCTGATGGTATTGACATAATCATCCAAATCATACTTCTTCACTTTCATAGTCACATCACCCATTTCTGAATAATTTCATCAGACAAAGCTAGATATGACAAAGTCTTAACGGTAACCATACCAAGGTCTGCATGCTTGTTCTCACTTTTGGTTTCTCCCTAGGATAGGTGTCTTTCCTATGGTCTGTTCTAGAAGCTTCATCATGTCACATCTATCCCGTATGCATACCTCTTTGGAAGTAAGAACATACTGACATTTTTCTCAAATAAATAAGTCAAATATAGATCAAACAAAAATTTTTATTTTACACATTTCCTTGCCCTACCAACCTTCGGTGATGAGCTTGCATCTCTTACTAGTGACGTAGGGTTGGGAAAGGATGGGAATGCCCTTACTCGCCTGTACCTTGTCCATGGTGATAAGCCCACACTTCTGACTAGTAGCATGGGGTAGGGTATGGGGGGTCCTCTTAACAATAAATGTTGAAGGTAGTCAGCAAACAATTCAAATGAACCTTTGAAATCTTGAGTCAAAAATGAATGAATCAGATGTCCAAAATTCCAAGAGAGTTCAAAACCCTAAAAACCAGATTTTGTCAACCATGTGGCCATCTACGGATCTAAGTCTAGATAAACCACAAAGCAAGTAGCATTCTAAACTATGGAGTCACTTGAGTAGAGTAGGTTTGTAGCATCCTAATTTGGTTCCACCAAATCTTTGTCTATCTCTCATCACTACCATTCAACAAATTTCATAACTTGTGCCCTTTCTAGCTCTCGGTGATGAGCCCTCGCATCTTACTAGTTGTGTGGAGATAGGAGTGGGGCAAGTTCATTTGCTCATCATACTAGTTTATCATCACATTTTGTCAAAAACAAATATGAAGTATCAAAAATTGCTTGAAGAAACTAAAGTTCAAAATCACATTGTGTCTACATTATCATACATCAGCATCACAAAATACAAAAAGAAAGAAAACATTTGTATCATTTGTTCTCCATTGCATACATTCTGAAAGGCATATAAAAACAACATTATAGTTTACATACAAAAACAAATCACAAGAACGTTGATGCCAAAAGTCTGATCTAAAAATAATATATATATATATAGTAAAATTTCCTATACATATTCCATCATGCGCTAAGCATGGTCAAAATGCTCAAAGAGCCTGGGAAATACAAAATACATCATATAAATAATCTAAGAGAGTGAAATGGCTTCTCAACCCCTATGAGATCCCTCGAAGGTGCACACCCATGTCTAGGACTTCGGCTACGCCGGTGCTCTGAGTGCACGGAGGGCTCATGGTCTTGAGGATCAACTGTGGCCTCGCCATGAGAGTGACTCCTCATCGGGAACTCTAGCATCCCGTATCCCGCCAACTCGGTGATAGAGGGTAGACACCATCTTGGCCACATGCCAGATAGGGGCAAAAATGTTGGTATGCCTACCTGCCATCAAGGCTCCCCTGCATCCACGGATAGCTCCACATGGGTCTTCTCTATAGGGATCATCAGGGTATCAGTGCATACCCAATGAATTAGGTCTTGCCACTCATCAACAGTCTCTGCAAGCAAAGGAGAAAAACCTAATTAGAAATAATCAAGAGATAGAAACAAATATAAACAAAAGGAAAGATAGCAACTAAGGCAATCCTAACTAGAAACAAACATTAAAAGGAAGGATGATAACTCACTCGGATCTTCGGGCCTCCAAGATGGATCTCTAGGGTCGGCACCTGCCATAGATGCCGCCACTGACTGGTGTGCACTCCTCCTGTGCCTGGGGCCACATAATGTCCTACTACGGACTCATCCTCTCCACCCAAGCCTTGAGAGAGTGGCTCCTCTGAAACTAGAGTCACCCTCTCCACACTCTGCTCCACCCTCTCCACTTGTAAGATATCCTGAGTGTCATGCCACTTAGGATCGTTGTCCTCCTCTCCATCCGACTCACGATCTCAGCCTTGGTCTCCTCCTTGGTCTCCCCCCATGTGAACTCCCTTGACCGAGAGTCTATATCAATGGGGTCGCGCTGTGGGCGGGACTAGCGGTAATCCAAGTAAGGGTGCTCGAGGAGCACCAGCTCTCCTCGAGCTTGTAATATCCACCTAGCTGCAATGGGGACACCAAAAGTAACAAAACTGTCCAACCTCGGCCTCTAGGACCTCCCTTGGCCTCTCGAAATGATCTATTTACCGGTCTTCTACCTGGGGAAGCATACCCACATAAGGAAGGCCAAACCGGAGGCACTCGACCAAATGGATGTATCTCCAGCCTCCCCATCCTGTCCACAAGCTGCCCTATGGTGGAGTAAGAGATCAAAGTAAGAGCCTCCTCGCCCCATAAAACTACCATGGCCTGATAAGGTGTGGCCTCCATGTCATTAGTGGTCAAGGAGGTGACTAGCTAATGAGGTTCTCTGAGCACCGACATGTCTATCCATCTGGCTGCCCTCACAGCTCTAGGATCTACCACCTCTACACCTCTCCCATAGGGGATGAAATGCTCATAGACCCAACTCATAACTAGGGTTGGATGGCTCAATGACTACCCCGTAAATGACTACCCAAGTATAAATCATGATAGGTGGTCCTAAGAATTTCAGCTCCTTAGACATAAATCCGATCGTGCCCCTCAATCTATGCAATGATGGGGGACCAGCAATATAGTAAGGTGTCTCCTCCCTTGTCCCCGATCAATCTCAAGGCAAGGATCCCCATAATGGCCTGACGAATCAAGGGGATAGGTAGGCTAGGAATAGATCAGACCCTCACCCCCTTCTTCAAACTAGTGGAGATAACTGCATCTCCCATATATGAGGCCCACTGTGTTGTCTAAGCCCGTGACCCTGCTGTCTCAAGAGTGAGTCGTCTCCCAATAATCGGGACCCCCAAGATACGGTAAACATCCTCCAAAGTAATGGTCCACTCACCCCTGGACTCCTGGTAATCGGAAAGTGTTCCGATTAGCATCCCAATATGAAAATAAGTCACAAAGTATGTGACTAGACGGTGTAACATGCGGGACCCGTGATATATGCGAGTATACCGGCCTCTGAAGAGTGTCCTGCTCATCCTAAGAAAGGGCATCCAATACTGCTAGAAGCCAATCACACTCCCTCTCCCGAATCCATCGGATGTACTCCTCCTTCGCCTGCATACACCCAAAAACACACAAAACAGAGTAAGTTAGTATCCAAATGACATTAGAAAAATCATGAAAGTAGATAAGGATGCTAAGAATGCAAAAACAAATTCAAATAAGTGTTATTTTTACATTTTGTGTAGGACCGCCACCCTGAGCAGGGTGGTAGTTCCATAATCGCCACCTTAAAGGTGGTGGTCTTGTAACCGCCACCTTGATCAGGGTGGTGGTCTCGTAACCGCCACCCTACTCAGGGCGGTGGTCGTGTCCCGAAAACCCATGCGGGTCATATACCCTAAAAATGGCTACAAAAGCAAAATAAAGACCATTTTGATTCAAACAAGGCCTACCCAGTAGGCGCCCCCCTAGTTGACCCTATTAAAACTGACATTTTCAAAAATAACCCCCTGTGACAAAGATTTCACCATTTTAACATTTTGAAGACAAAAATGGTAAATCAAGAAAAACTAACCTGTGATCTCGTGGGTCGGTGTTCTCGCTCGCAGAGGCATGATCACGATCTCACCCCGAATGTTTTGACTATACTCTTGTGAGAAACTATCACCGTGGGTCCCAGAGCTCAAAATCAACCAAATCAACACATGCAAATGAATAGGAAAATGGGCCCACTTTTACATATATAACAACCTGACTTGTTTTGAATGCCCCTTTTCACAGGTTTGGAGCACCGACGGAGGTAAGTTCTTATCCCCGCACAAATGGTGACAGTGGTGGTAATTTTGGATGGTGTCATTTCGACACACGGACGTATCAGGTATAACTTCTGACTTCCCATTTCAAGACCACCATACTTAGACCCACCATTTTACGCCTCTTCATGGCTAAAATGCTTCTTTGAGGGGGCAATATGTACGTACCCAAAATTGTAGGGTACTGCACCGCCGGAACAACGTTACATGAGCCCTAATGATGATACAGGTCTCCTCGCAAGGTGTTTGGAATCAGAAAATCTCTCCAAGCATGTTTTAACATCCCACATGCCCCGCTTAGCCCCTGCGTGCTTTGTTTTCTCTTCTCCCCTCCTTTCCTTTGTGTTTTGGTCTTTAGTGATGAAACCGCCGCCATGCCACGGTGGCGATCCGTGAACGCGTTGCCTAGTTAGGGCAGTGGTCCTATAACCGCCATCCGCTCAGGTGGTGGTCCTTCACACATTTTCCAAAATGCTCTTTTTAACGTGACTCGTGTAAATTTTCAATGTTTACCAACTTTTTTCACCGCCTTTGCTTGTATTTATGATTCTGGTTCCCTAGAATAGTGTTTTGGCATTGTTTATGGTTTAAGAGATCAATTTGGTTTTCACCTTTGGGTAAATGGGATTCTATAAATAGCTGGCTTGTGCTCAAGCAAATGGCCCCTCAAATTTGCCTCTAAATTTCTCATTTCAATAGCTTAGCCTTTCAATTTTGCTTAGCATTCATAGTTTCATTTGTTGTATGCATGGTTAGTGTTGTTTAGCTGTTAGAAAGCCACATATTCTTCTTGTGCAAAGTGTTGTTATTATTTCATCCAATCAATTGGAGTAGGATAGTTCGATTTTCAGTAGGAAGCCATAAAAGTTGCAGGTTCTGCTCATCATATAAGATAGTTTCAGGTTCTAGATGTTTTATGTTGCATGACTCACAATAAATCCCACTAGAAATTGCATAAGCCAAGCTTTTTTCTCTTGCGCTATCCCTCTGCTACTCGCATTGTATTCGGTCTCGCATCCTAATTGTAATTATCCCAATATCTACTTATATTGATGATAACATTACACACTTTTACGGATCCACGTGAGCACGAAAGAACGAGGAGATCACACCGAGGGGACAAGGCCACACACCATCAGATTCGCCATTAGTTAGATTTATCACATTTTATCGCAAAATCCAGTTCAAGCTTTCAAAGTTTTAGTTAAAGCATATCAAATAGAGTAGCCAATCATTTCATTTCAAGTTAATTTTACTTTTGATATTGCTAGGGAAGCTGTGGGGATTGATAGTTTCTGAGAAACTATGATTCACTCCTCACTTCTGAGGTAAGATCGAGAGTCTTTCAAATAGAATAGATCGGTTATCTGTTTATTTAGAGTAGATCTACAAGCTGCACAGACAAGTAGCTATACTCAGTTACTTTGTCTATTTTAATTGTGTTATTAGTTTAGTTGTCAATTGCCAGATATATTAGATAAATTTTCTTTTAAATTTTGTTCAATAGCTTATCAATAAAATCAGATTTAGGAATATACATAGATATATCTTGCATAGCTAATTTATTCTGTCATTAGTTAGATTTATATCATTTCCTTCTTGCATGACAATCACGGGACCTAGAGAGCCCAGAGAATACGTATTCGAACCAATCGTGCCTCAACCCAATCTCATTATGGCAATAACTGATATAGATCAGAACCTTAGAATCCAAGTCTTCCAAACAACAAAGCAGACCTACAACAAATCAGCTCACAACTGAGAGGACTAAACATAGAAGACGACAAAGTGCATACGTTTTGGTCAAACCAGCCAAACTACAGATTACCCTAGATAACTATCCACATGACTGTAAAAGGGCCTGAAAGAGAGCAAACATTCGGTTGTGATCCTTTGGTCCCACAGCCAGACGCAGGAGACATTCTCACTGACATAGACACTAGCTTATGAATTCAGGTTGCAAGAACACCTGTAAGATATTCTGAAAAGATTGCACAACTGTTAATTCTGAACATAGAGGCCGAGAAGGCATACAACTATTGGATATTAGGGATTAGGGACTGATTCCACACATGACCATAGCAGGTCCACAACAACCATGAATCTACGGTTGTGATTCACAAATCCCACAACCCAACGAGTCCAAAGGTCAATCCGACGTTGACGTTGGTTTACGCTCATTAGTATTTAGATCCACTCCACTTCCACCAACCATTATCGCATAGTTATCTGTGTTAGACATAGCAGCTAACAAAGCTAAAGATTTTTGGACTAGACCAGATAATCACCCATAGAATCTGCTATATATCCATCATCCATCTTATGACCCTGTTTGGAGATATACACGAAACAATCCCAGGTCATTTTCCTCGTATCCCACAACCTATAGATTGGATCATGCCAGAGCTTGATATTGATTGGAGCCTTCGAGCAGTCATCCTTGCTGATCAATCTATCATGCCAGTTTAGGTTAGAAGGGCCTTCTTTGCCTTAGATCCACAAATTCCACTAGTGCACATCGAAGACATAATATTGCCCAACTAGTTTGTCTACATCGCATGCATATTCCATCCCCACCGGCTATCTCAGCATGACCTCGGGAGGTCGGGTGTGAGGAAGAGTTACTTGTAGATTCCCATGCTCACAAGAGTCACTCTTCCATCATATAATCACCCATAGGATAACACCTCCTTTATGGTCCTCCTCACCTTCGTACTCAGTTTCACCTATGGGGTACTTGACACTACCACTTACACACCCAAACCACCGTCACAAACCCACCCATTTTCGTTGACTTCCAATCTCTCACTAATCATCGTTTCATCGATACCTTCCTCCACGCATCAATGTTCATGGAAGGTTTTTGGTTTTGGCTTTTTTGCAAGCAAGGCCACCATATCTTTGTTATTCCATGTACTATCCATAAACGTAATGATTGTAGTGGTATCGGCTTTGTTGAATCAACCTACAAGCAGATCATGCATTGAAATCATTGAGGACATTAGCCCTTCTTTGCCCCTCTTCCCCACTTCACCTTCATCATCGCTTCACGACAGTGAGTCGATGGATTCGTAATCCATCCCTCCTAATTTTTTTTTTTTTCATAAACACCATTTCCTTGGGGCATCGACTTATCAATGTGAGGGCAAGGCCCCTTCCTCTCTTCCCTTCTGTAACCTAAAATGATCGATGACAATACACCTTCCATTAACGTGCGTTCAATGCTAGGATGATGAATCTATACTCACCTACCTTAGTGCGAAGACTCATATATTCATCGGTCATTACCTTCGAGACACAAACCATGTTGAATGAATTGACTATCGAGATCAACATTCATTCTTAGGATGACCCACACATCCTAAAGATCGATCAATCTTTAGATTCGATGAACAAGAAGCCATCACTTCTTTTCTCAAAGATCATAACCACACTTTTACTTGGTCTTATGTAGATATGCCCAAGATTGACCCCACCATAGTGGTCCAAAACATTGTAACCATTCCGATGCTAAACCCATCAAACAAAAAATGAGGAAAATGCACCCTCGCATTACCCTTCTTGTCAAAGAAGAACTTCAACATCTTCTTTCCATTTCTTTCATATTACCCATCAATTATCCTCGTTGGATCTCTAACATTGTCCCTATCACTAAGGTGATAGGGGGACTCGCATTTGCATAGATTTCCGTGACCTCAACCTATCCTGCCCAAAAGATGACTTCCTTTTACCCGGTATTGATCAACTGGTTGACCTTACCGCTGGTCACGAGATGCTATCACTCATGGATGGCTTCTCGGGTTATAACCAAATCTTACTTGCCGCAGAAAATCAACATAAAACCTCATTCATCACCCCTTGGGGGACCTTCTACTATCAAGTCATGCCTTTTGGCCTTAAAAACGATGGTGCCACATATCGGAGGGCTATGACTTATATCTTCTATAACATCATGCATTGTAAATTAGAAGATTACGTGGATGATCTCCTGGCCAAATCTAAACGCCGCTCCAAGCACCTTGCCATCCTCAAAACTATTTTTGACTGCCTCATTAAATATTATGTTTTCCTTCAACCCAAGAAGTGTGTCTTTGTGGTCCTATCAGGAAAGCTCCTGGGATTTATTGTTTCCGTACGTGGTATAGAAGTTGACCCTACTAAAGTCAAGGCCATTCTGGAAATGCCTCTACCCACTAACCTTAGACAACTCCGTAGCCTGTAAGGTAAGTTGCAATCTATTTGTCATTTTATTTCACAATTATCTAATCGGTGTCAACCATTTCATCATCTGCTCAAGAAGGATGTCTCCTTTAAATGGGATGATGACTACCACAAAGCTTTTGAAGCCTTAAAAAATACCTTCTCCAACCACCAATACTCATTCCACCTAAAGATGAACAACCTTTCTACCTATACATCTCATCTACTAATCACTCCTTGGGAGCCATGCTCACTCATTGTGATGAACAACATAGGTGCTCACTCATTGTGATGAACAACATAGGGAGCAGGAGGTTTATTACATAAGCTTTACTCTTTTGGACTATGAAACCTGATACACCCATCTCAAAAAAACCTTGTTTAGCCTTAGTTTTTGTTGCGACAAAACTCCGCCATTACCTCCTCAACCACAAAACCTATGTTTTGACCAACACCGACCCCCTACACTTCATGTATGCCAAACCGAATCAAAATCAACATGCCACATGATGGCTTATGCTTTTAGCTAACATTGACCTTGAATTCATTCATCAAAAGTCCATGAAAGGACAAGCTATCACCGGCCAATTGGCGCGATGTACCTATTTTCAAGGATCAACCCTCTAATTTTGACTTTCTAGACGAGTCAATTGCTACCCTTTCCCTAGATGAACCCATTTTCCAAATGAAACTTTTCTTCGATGGTTCCAAGTGTCAGCACGGGGGTGGGGCATGTATTATCCTCATTCCGCTTGATGGTGAACCCATGCCTTTGTCTTTCAAACTAGATTTTTATTATACAAATAATATTGCCGAATACGAAGCACTCATATCAGGTCTCCAAGCTGCCTACGCCCTAGATGTCAAATCAATCAACATCTTTAGTGATTCTCAATTGGTCATAAACCAAGTCAATGGTATATACTAATTCCGTAATGAGATACTTCAAAAGTTTAAACATTATGTAGACATACTTTTGATCACCTTTGACCGTTACGCCCTTTAAACCGCCCCTCGTTCAACCAACAAATTTGCGAGATACCATGGCTTACTTGGCTTCTCAAATACCCGCTTTGTCCACTAATTCTAAAATATTTTTACCATACAATGACTCCAATCACCTTCTTATTTACCTCGCAAGTTTACTCCATTAGAACCGCTACCCCGACCCGAGTGACCTTTGGTATAAACAATACTCTATCTTTCTCTCTCCATCTTATCTCCCGATCTCACTCCTAAAGGACAACGTGCCTTCCTTAAAAAGTCTCTCATTACATCATCATGGGGGCATTCTCTATAAGAACAAATTTGATGGTATTCTCTTATGATGCCTCACGAGTTTAAAATTCCTTATACCATTAAGGAAGTTCATGATGGAATATGTGGAGGTCACTTGGTGGCCTTCTTTCATTGCTAAGCGTATTCTCCACCTATGTTATTATTGGCCGACCCTCAACCATGATTTTTGACTCGTGTCAAACGTTGTGTAAAATGCCAACAACATGCCAACCTTCATCATACACCTAGTCATGCCTTACAAGTCACCGTGACCTTTTGCCCTTCTCTTAATGGGGTTTAGATCTTATCGGAGAGATTAACCCCATTCTTCCCAATGCCATCAATGGATTATCACCGCTACCAAATACTACACAAAATGGGTTGAAGCCATACCACTCGTCTCCACAAAATCTAAGAAAATATGTGAGTTCATCAATCATCACATCATTTGTCACTTTGGTGTTTCTCATCGCCTCACCGATAATGGAAAACAATTCAAAAATAAAACATTGCAAACACTTTGCAACACCTTCGACATTCAACTAAGTTTCTCATCACCTTATTACCCATAGACCAATAACCAAGCCAAATCCACAAATAAAACCTTAAACAAAATTCTCATGAAAGTGGTTAATGATACTGGGAAGGACTGGGCAGGCACATTCCTTTTCCCTATGGGCATACCACACTAGTATTCACACTTCCACTACCACTACACGTTTTTCCTGGTCTATGGTGCAGAGGTTGTTTCTACCTCTCAAGTCCAAATCCCTTCAATCCGCGTTTCTCTCATGACATGCTCAATGATGATGAGTTTTGTCAAGATTGTTTAGTACATATTGAATTATTAGAAGAATTCCATCTTAACGCTCTTGATCACCTTCAAGTTTACCAAAAACGTATCAAACGTGCCTACGACAAACATGTCCATGAACGAACCTTCCAAGTTGGTGACCTTGTCCTGAAAGAAAATCAACATGTAACCAAAGCAGAAAAAATTAAACGGGGAAATTTTTCTCCTAATTGGCTTGGACCATACATCATGACTCATACTTATGGATCAGGTGCTTATCGTTTATCTTCACTCAATGGTAAACCCAAACTTGAGCCCCTTAATGCCTTGCATCTTCGACCGTTATACTTTAGAATTCTAGTCCTACATCAATTTTTTCCTCTTTCCATGCTCGTCCCTTGAGCGCTATCCACTTCTCACACCTCACCCATGACTAAACAAGAATCATGTGAGTACCCGTCACTTGTTATCTTCTCTTAAATATGTGTACCATGGTGCTGCACATAACATGATTCTCATGGATACTTTTCATCTTCTTTTAGATGAGATCCCATGGTCGTTTCACCCTACTTTTTGAACAAGATTCCTATTCTTCACCTTGGTCTTGTCCATGACTTAAAAGTCCTCATTTGGGACCCAAATCCTTAAGTAAAACTTTTAATAAAAAGATGACTCCCTCAAAAGGACATCTTCCTCTCGGAAATCGCTGCTATAAATAGACTGCTCCCTCGAAGGACAACTATGTAAAGCATTTCAAAAACAAAAGAGGCAAGAGAATTTGAAGCTTCCCACATCGATTAGCTTCACAAAGACCTCAAGGAGTTAATTTTATCATCCCATATAGACTTCCCACATCGATCAGTCTATCTCAAATATAAGTCAAAACAGAAGACTTTTTGTCATGGAATTGCCTCATTGTGACATCGGATCTCTTGCCCAAAGAGCATGCTACCACATATCATAAAAATTAGCTACCTTTCACCCCTCTCACCATTCACACTCCCATCCTCTACTGCCTCAAGGGACCTCTTAGAACTGTGACATTTGGTGATCATGTGACTACTTTTCACCCTTAGAACAATCAATCATGTAATGTCTTTAGGGTCTTACGTTCATCACCTTCTCCAAGGTATGACTTACTCAAGTATGATCCTAACCAATCAGGTGGCTTTCTTGCCCCCTCTTATATTTTAACCCTTTTAATTACTTATTGATTAACTTATACAGGAATTGGTCCTCGATGCTTACCCTTGGGGTAATCTTCTTATTTTTCCATAATCGACATCACCTATACCGATTTTACTATAACAATCCCACACCTAACAGACTTTAACCCAAATCATGCCTAAAACCTACCGGCTCATTTTCATACCTCCTCATATTCTTCCCTAGCTTATGGGAGAACTACATCGAGCCGAGGTCCCTTTTCACCGAGACTATGTAGGCAGCACTCGAGGACATGGGGCCCTGGAGGTTAGCTTGACCACTCTCTACACTAACCAATTCATTTTCATCTTCTTAAATCACATTTGGCCCCTATGTTGTTTCCTTTTTATATCACATAATTGGAAATTAAAACAAACAAATAACAAATTGCTTAACATTTTTATCATCATCACAACATACATTTATTAAAAATACCATTTCTCTACCATCACCCCGCATATATTATAAAACATTTTAAACATGACCCATATCACCATTCATTACACAAATTAATGAATCACAACTTCAACCAACCAACGACTTGATACATGCCTAACCAAACCTGACTCAATCCATGCCTAAACCAACTTGACTCGATCCATGCCTAACCAAACTTGACTCAATCCATGCCTATAACCTGACTCGATCCATGCCTAACCAAACCTGACTCAATCCATGCCTAAACCAACCTGACTCGATCCATGCCTAAACCAACCTGACCCAATCCATGCCTAAACCAACCTGACTCCATCCTGCCTCACTCACCTAATTTTTGTCCATATCACAACAAAAAATTAAAATTCTCATAAAACACCAACAAATCAAGAATCTCATCCATCTCATCATATAAACAAATATGTGTGTCTCAATACAATATACATGGATATCTAATCATGTCCATATCTCAAAAAAATCTTTGACACGCAGATAGCCGGTCTAAGTATATAATAAAATATTAAAACAATACAAAATCTCTTTCAAAATATACGTAGATCCTCACTCTCTTTAGATGGTATATGCTCAAAATATACAAAAATATCATACATCCTCACTATCTTCGACATGTAGGCCGGTATATATATAAAAAAATGACTACAATACATCAAAAATATAGGGTTGGGCATCAGGCCTCACCTTGTTGGACATCCTCCATGTTGGTCTCTCCAATATCCTCCTCGGCTCCTGTCTCGCCGACTGGTATCATCTCACTGCCCCTTGTTAGTACATCATCCGGAGCTTGTCTCCATGAACTGGTGGCCTCTCCCTAATCCTATCTAGGATCTCAAGGGCCCCTTGTGCTCTTTCTTTACACTGTGAGTCTAGGATCTATTCCTCTAACTCAAGGCCTGCTATGCCCTGTACTCTCTATAGGATAGGAAATCTATCCCGACCGCCATCAATTGATCTTGGTAGTATCTGGCCTCACCTAGGGCATCCCGTAACCTAGATATGGGAATGGTATGTAGTGGCCCCATAGGCCTCGGCCCCTGTACTTGTCCTACGAGACCCTTTCCTGCCCCTACCTATGAAATGGGACCCTTTCCTGGTACCTATGGTGGTTGTGCCATCGCCCTTGCCACTTGTGCTCGTATCTAGGCATGTAAATCCCCAATCTATGCTGTCTCGTGCTATGACCAACTAGCCCTACAACATTGTCACCTGTTCTCGTAGGGCAGCCACCTGACCATCATCTCTATGTCCATCTCCATCCCCACCTTAGGCCATCTAGGATCAAGACTAGTCACTGTACATGTAACTCAACCACCTCCACCTCTAAAGTGGAAAGTGGTCTCACACCATACCCAACCGAGTAATCAATGTTACCACTCGCCCTTTTATAGGGCATCCCTCTACACCGTGATGGTGGCTACATCCAGCTGCCATGGCTTGGGTGGTATGACTCATAAATGAGCCACCCACCACTGTCTCGTAACCCCAACATCATCAATTTTTGGTCTCTGTCTACTCCTCCTACCCCGTGGGTACGTTGCAGATTGGCCGTCATGGTAGAGGTAAGGTCCTCTCCACATCATCTCTCCTGTAATGTAGGAAGGGGGGAGGTATGTCCTATAGTAGCCCAAATTACCACCTAACTCTGTAAACTGGAATCATCTCGTGCTCCCTAAAACAACGCCCCACTATCCATCTCACTAACTACTGAAGCCCATCTAGCTCATCACACATATGCCTATATGATGGGAAGCCCACATATGGCCTCCAAATGATGTCCACCCGGACAACCCCTCCAATAGTCACCTGAAGTATGCTACATTATGTGTAGCCCTATCTGATCTCCGCTCTCTAATAACATGCACCCATCACCTATACCCCACTCGTACAAATCCTGGTGGAAAGGCATCGGCCCAGAGCATACCCACTGGACATACACATAAAATGTGCTCATATTCCCAAAGTAGTGAAGTAAAAGGTACATCACACAGTGAACTGCGTAGATGCCCATACACCCATGACTCTCTATATAGTTGCAGCAGGAATGGTGCTTAGGTAACGCTGGTCCGATCTATCATCATGTCGTGTAATACCCATCACAATGAGCGGGAAACTACCCACCCTCTACATCTGGTAGTGCAAAGTAGTACACTACCTCTATCAATAGAACTACTAGCCTTGTCTCCTCCAGATGAGCTAGGTACATTTCTCTATAGCTCAAGCTGGTGCTATGGAATGTTAGCTCGGCCATCCCCTCTCTAAACACTGTTAGCATCAACTCCTTTGAGGCCTTGGAGGAGATCGAATAGACCTATGTACCTAACATGGGTAGCCACAGATCCTAAAAATCCTCTAGGGTGTTGTAATCTCACCCGTCGGTAGGTGGAATGTGTTGGTTGTGGAATCCCATCTATCGATGAGAGTGACCATCGACTCGGCTATGGAACGACATGCCGGTAGCGTTGGACCCCACTCGGGACCACCACCTCCACATGCCACAATGACCTCTCGGGGGCTGCTGCATGTAAACTATCAAGATAAGGGGTGGAAACTGTCTCTTGCATGCATAGCTGATCTCTCACCTGCATCCAATAGAATGATCACATTATTAAAAATTACCTATACCTACAAATTTTTTACCGTTACCTTTGACCCCAAATTCTACCAAACCTATCTACCCATACCCCAAGCCTTCATCTATTTACCTTTTCCTCTAACCCCACATCTTGACCTAACCTACTTACTAGCACCCAAACCCTGGCCTCACCACTTTACCTATCTATCCCTACCCTTCCTTATCTAATTTAACCCTTGCCTACCCCTCCCTACCCACTACGCTTCCCTTGTTTATCCTCATCTTGACCGACCCCAGTCTACCCTTGACTGACCATGGTCTCACTACGACT
The DNA here is from genome assembly GCA_018340775.1 of Taxus wallichiana var. yunnanensis. Lineage (NCBI taxonomy): Eukaryota > Viridiplantae > Streptophyta > Pinopsida > Cupressales > Taxaceae > Taxus > Taxus wallichiana. The sequence continues at coordinate 86,288,593 of CM031244.1, read as the reverse complement.
GGCATCGGTCACCTCTCTTGGGACCAATACCACCCGCACCCACCGACTCGGCCATAGTGGAACGATGTCACCCCCATTGCAGTGACCACCTTTGCATCCTCAAACCCCTTTTCTCTCCACACTCTATTCCCTACCCACCCATTCCTCCCCCAAACCCTCCACATCCCTTCCTACCCCTCCTTTACCTATCTTCTACCCTCCCCCTTCCCATTTCACCCATTTTATTTCCAATTTTACATTTAAATTTTTTCCCCCAACCCCCATTTCCTCCCCCCAAATTTCTTTCTCATTTAACTAAACAACACACACATAGGCTTTAGATCTTACCTCATCCCACTACCGTCATCGTGGTGGCACCTCAGGCCGCTGCACGGGTCCTCCCAAGCCCTCTCCTACCTCTCGCCATCACCAAAAGTCCTCCGAATCTCCAACCAATCAAATCCAATGCCCCACTCTCGTGACCCCACCAATCAATCAACACTCATTGCCTACGTGGCTTGCCAACTCAACCTTCGACACCCTCGGTTTTTTTCTTCTTCTCTTCTTCTCTCTTGTCATTTTCTCTAATTCACAAATCACAAATGAATTTTAAAACCACAAAATTTTTCTTTTTATAACCTACCCGACCTGACCGATGATGGTTTCCCCTTGACTGACATTGGTCTTGTGCCCTACCTTACCAACGATTCGGTTACCCTTACCGACTGGAATTGGTCACATACTTTTCCACATTGCCCACAATTTCACCCTATTTTACCCTACCCCCTATAATTATTTTTTTCCCTAAACCCCTTTTTATCTTCCACTCACCATCACTGGACCACACCACTTGACCTCCTTGACCTTACCCTTCAACCCCTCACCTCGTCCCCATTCAAGGACTCCTTATTTTGCCCATACCTCAGCCCTACCCGTGTCATGACCTAGATACTTGAACCTAGACTTTTGCTAGTGACCTTTGACCCCATGTGTTCGCTATACCTTGCGGCACTATTACTTGTGTTGATTGACCTAATGACCTTACCTTGCCTCTTACTATGACCATTTATCCCACTCCAACCCTCGGTGTTCCTAAGGAACATACCTAAATGTTTCTTGCAGATAAACCTATCGACTGCAATTTGTCTCCGCTCTTCACACCTAGTAGTGTCTTTGTAGTTTATACGTGTGTGTGTGTTTGATCATTACTACCTTTGACCCTGACCCATTACCTAGATTACCCGAGTAGACCTTACTCCCTTTTCCCCGTTACCCACCTTCCTTTTCATCACATTTACCTTTTATCAAACCACTCACCGCTTCTTCCTTCTGCATTGTCAGTTCCTGGTTTGAGGGGGATCACCTCCACCCACACATGGGGTAACCACATCTTATTTTTGTTAGCATCGCTTACTAATACAAGCTACACAAAAAAAGGGCAAAATGTAGACACCAAAATTAGGTCACACTCCCCTTTGGTCCCTCGACAAATAAACACCTTCATCACATTCACCTAGCCATGGCCCCCTTCACCCCACTCCAATATTAATTTAATTTATTTAATTAAATTAATTCATTATCCTCACAATATTTATCATTTAAAATCTCCTAATTGGGATAATGCCCACATATCCACCTCACCTAGACACCTCATCTAGCCACCTCACCCTAAGACCTATTCTTAGTAAGTTGCCATAACTAACTAAGACCTACCCAAACCCTAAAAATCAATGCCTACATTCCCTCTAACCACATTCTCGCATGCTTAAAAGAAGCTTCCATCCTAATCCGTGGGGCCAACACATGAGATCCCAGAAAATCAAGGGGATCTACCTAGTTTAGTAAACCTAGAAAATCCCGCCTTAACCGATGCCGGTTACCCTTAACCACCGCCGGTTAAGTTGGAACCACCATCGATCACCTTTTAACCCCCAAAACAACCTTATTTTTGAGGTTGAAAGATTCTGAGAGATATCACATCTTTTGAGAACAAGTTTTAGGAGAACACACATGTAAAGAATGAGATCAAGTATTTTCTCTTGCACAGACATCCAACATTCACCCAACAACCATCCAACACTCACCCCAACACAAATTTGATCCAATCAGGAAAGAAGGAGAGCACATACAACCCATGCAAGAGCTCCCCAACATTTGGTGACCCTCTGAAACATTTAACCTCTTATCAACACCTTCATTCCTCACTCACAGACATCTAGAACCATATACCAAGTAAGTAGAACATTTTACTCCTCTGGTTCACTCATTTCACCATTGTATTTTCATCCTTTGTTCTCCTAGCCACCCACTAACCTCCATTAATACTCACCCCTCCATATCCCTATTAAAACCTTGCCAAATCCCATCTAAACAACTTAATACCTCATTCGACTAGCCTAGTCCTTTGTGCAATCATAAGGGAGATCTAAAGCTCATTCTGTGACATTCCCAATACCCCATAATAACCAGCATTGGTTTTCCCAAACCGGCGTCGGTCACCCTTAACCGGCATCAGTCTCTGTATCTACCAATACAACCTAGAACAAGTAACCTACCTACCTATTCCCACATCACCCTTAATCACATGTGACCTACCTAAGACCTCTGTCAGACTGCAGAGACCCATAACCAGTTACTTGACCTTCGGATCTTATTTTAACCTAGCTTGTTAGATTATATCTTTCTTATTATGTTCTAAATGAGATACCTAAATCATTTTAACTACAATAGGATTTACTTTATTACCAACATCAAATTGTTTTAAACAGTGGATTAACAGCTGTCTAGGAAGTATCACACTTCTCGGATCTAGCATACGCTAGGTATTCCACTGCATATATTGTTTAACTCTTTCTAGTGGTCTTGCTTTTTATTTCAAGTAGTTCCTCCCAGCCAAAAGGAAGCTCTCACGATCAGCTATGGATCAAGGAGTCAACACGTGCACAATAACCTATCAACCAAAATTTCAACAGGTATTCCTTCTATGCTCGTTACCCTATCTATTTCATCATTTTCGAAGAAACATTTAAGAATAAGGTGAAACGCCTTGGTTCCCTCTTGTGTTTCCTCCACCACCAATGCCACTAGATCCACTAGATCCTATTCCTTTGGATCCACCGGATCCTCCTCTTGTAGTAGGTAAGGGCCCAAAATAGTTCTAATATGCATTCGCACCATTGTACTGAACTACGTGCTAATAGTTTGTGATGCTGAACCACTTCCATACATGATTACCAAATTCTATGTACCCACACCTTTTCCAAATGACATGTCTGATAGGATTCCACCAAACACCAGAAATGTCTATGCGGCCATAGATGGATGTAATGTAAAATGATATCTACTTGATGTTTCTTTCTTACCAATGCCAACCGAATTAGAAATACTTGTCTCAAAAATTGGGAAACTAAGTGCAAGGGTTTGGTCACATGGTGGGTTTAGATGTGCACCTACGATTCTTCTCCTTCCTTCATATAATGAGCTCTCATCAAAAGCCAAGGGGTTCTTCTCCCACACTTGTCAAGATGGGGTAGAACATACTGCTTAGGTTCCATGTCCTCCACATGAACGTAAAATCCTTCCCACAACGTCTGCCTCCATAATTCCATTAATCTTGCAACTTCACATTGTCTTGCTAATTACCTCTCATGCTTTATTACACTTGAGCCGTCTCTCCTCTCTCTCTACTTCTATCTCGGATCCACCATCTCTTACCACACCAACTTCCGTGTGCCATGCTTAGTGGGAATTTAGCTAGCCATAGGAAATGCTTCTAAACTCATAGTGATGATCAGGATCTTGATGGCTAATGGTATAGCACGTAAGAAAGATCCTCTTGGTTCTCACAAGAACTTGAACTTAGAAACCTCGGGAAAGAGTATATATAAAACACATAATCCAATATATATCTAGTCAACACACCACTACACCAATGATCAATAACATGATTTCAGGTCATATCGATTATCATGAATCCGATTATAATCTTCTTGGGTCCAAACACGAGGTCGATAATACCAACTCTTCCTCGATGCATACGCTAACAACCATTCATATAGTTCTCTTTGGAAAGTAGCAAAATTAAATATCAAAAATCTCATGATATAGATGTTCCTCTACCCATTTATGTGCATCAAACTCAGGTCCAATGTTGAATCACTGTGCAAACTCATCCTCTATGTTCTTAAGCCAAGTCTCGACATTGTCCAAGGTCAAGCATTCTGTCATCACACACCATTCTTACAATAACTTCAAAAGAGGTCCTAAAATGGAACCAAAATGTAGTCACCTTTCCCTACTCCCTTTAAACCCAAACACACCGGCCTATTACCTAAAATTATTTGGGAACTCACCGAGGCACGCATAGGCACCAAGCCCCTATTTTATGTGATCCTTGTAAGAATGTTTCACCATTAATGGAAGAATGTTTGTAGAAACATAAACACATGTATTCATTCTAGCATAGAAGTAAAGAAACTAGACCTAAGCATAGATGCACCATAATGTAAAAGTAAACACTACAACATCACAAAGAAATCAAATCTGAACCATGAGAACTATGAAGAACACTAGGGTTTGAACCCATGAATAGAGATATACAAAACAACCCATCATATATTGATTAACAAATGTTTACAATAGCCATATTACATCAAAAGGGTCATAATAGACCGAATACATCAAGAAAATAACATCATAGTTCTTCAAAATGACTCTGCTCAAAGGTTTCTAGTCATGCCCTCTCCTATATATCCTCCATGTCTATCTCTCCACCCTCTATTATCCTTTATTCACATCTTCTAGCTCTCTCCACACACCCACATGTTGTTTTAGATCTAAACGTATCCTTAAATAGAATTGGAATCTTTCCTCCACCGCCTTAGCTTCACTCATGAGTAGGCTACATGCCAGATGGAATCATGCTCCTCCATAATCGAGTGCCTATGCCAGCTTGCCAAAACCCTGATTAGCCTCCACTAACCATAATGATTACATCCTAGAATATTCCTTTCCTAGAATATTCTTTCCTTAAGCTGCAAGACTCCAAGTTCTAACCTTATCCACTCATCATGCCTACTCACATCTCCACATGTTGTCCATGTAATACCATATCCCAAAATGTGGCAAAGTCTCAAACCCTCTTCTACGGTTCTATGTGCAAACCTCTCGCACGCTCCAGTTCCAACTTAAATCCTTCATTACAAAATTGTTAATCGCTCAAACTCTTCGCACGTGCCATACTACCCCTGTGCACTTTTCTTCAAGTACCTTCTTCTTGTACTTCCTTCCGCACACACTAATCCTCTTCTCTAGGATTTAGCCATTTTTCTGGGCTCAACAACCGTAAGTGAAGGGCATGCTCGATGAAGCCATAGGTAAAGGAGAAGGACCGTCAAGGTCCTGGATGTCTTTTGCAAAAGGAAGAAGAGGTCATGAAGGTTCTAGCAAGTTGTAATGCACACTAGATACACCAGCGGGTAAAAGAAAATCAAGAAAACTACAGATTAAAGGAAAAGAACTCCACATATACCGATAACATCCACATGACAAGTGAATAGACCATCAGCTAAGTGAAAGAGATAATGGATCTGCTAAAGGAAGAAGACAAATCCATAAAGGTCAAAATCATGCAGAGCTAAAAGAAAAGCCACGTAACAAAGAAAATAGTAGTTTTCCATGGGGAGTTGAAATTGATATAAATTTAGAATCTAATGATTAGATCTTTGTAAATATGATATTATTAAAGAAATATTGTCCTCCTCCATGAAATAAGATCAGATTTTCTAAATCAGGTAGGTGGTAGGTGGACAAAGCAAAGGGGTGATGTCTCCAACATGCAAAGGGTCTATTCTAGTCAGCCCAACTACTAGAATTAAATGTAGTATGGGTGTCATTCCTTATTTAACAAGGAAGGTGGCATGGGGAGGTGGAATTTGTAGAGGCAATTAGATACTTTAAGAAAATTAAATGAAGATGGTCGACTGGAGGAAGTAGAATTTGAATTTCCCTTTCTTTCCTTCTTCTCTCTCTTCCTTCTAATTTTATAAATATTGTAAAGTGATGCCTTGTTTTAATGTTGGATACTTTGGGAATGCAAGGGCATCATTTTATGCTACACAAGTGTTCTAAGGGTCATATGCCTTGGGATATGTCTATGTAAATGTTTTACATATTCCTCTTGTATCGTGATGATCTATGCATGATCTCTAAGAAATAAAATATTTGGTTTTGTGGCTCATTTCATCCTTATATATTATTTTATTGCACTCTCTTTCCTCTCATTCATTTGCAGGTGTGTTGTATGTGTTATTTCATAGGTCTGTGTCTATTGTGCATCGTGAAAGTGGAACTCTAAATGTGATTTTGATCTCTGTGGCTTCATTTTTCCCTCTTCATCATCGTTTTCTTCCATTTTCTCTCTTTCCTGAGTATTCATCCCCTTATTTTTGGTGTTATCACCTTCTCTAGTTTAGGTTTATGTTTTATGCATCTCCTTCTCACCCTGGTCCCTTGGAAAGTTAGAGTAGAGTTAGATAGTTACATTTCAATTCCTAGGAGTAGTTTAGCATTAGGGGTAAGTAGAGGAAGTCGGCCTTCTCTAGAGGTCTATCTCAGTTTGAGTCCCACAACTTGGAGACAATCCCATGTTGTCTCAAATCTTGAATTGTCTATGATTCAAGCACATGTGCATATTTAAGCTCCACAGTAACCCTAGGGGTGAATTGTGTGTGTATAGTGGAAATGACGTCTATATTTGTAATCGAATATCAAATTTTCTTGAATTTTTTGTGCTTGAGATTACTCCTTGTTCCATGTGTTTATGAATTTTATATGGATAAGGACAAACTTGAAAAAAAAGAAAAGTGTAGTCAATGCTCATGGTAAATGGAATTGAACTTTAACTTAGAGAAACTTGAATATAAATGCATAAACAAAAACAAGTGAATCAAGGATAGAATACACCTGAATGTCGCTAGAGAAAGGATAGAATTGTTCTTGTGTGTTTGTTTCCTGGAGATGGTTGAAAGATTTGAGAGTGATCAATTCTTGAACTAATGTGAATATACTGAGGATTTAGGAAACTTATCACCCAAGGAAGAGTGTTGGGAGAGTTGTTAGATTTTCTCTCCACCCATGAATCTTCCCCATAGATAAGTTCCACTGTATATGGTCACGAACCCAATAGTAACTAGCCACAAATGACACATTATTCCATGAATATCACTATCAATGCATATTCCCTAGGTGTCACTCCTTATTTGATATTGGTACAAAGTATGCAATATGAGAAACAAGAGTAATTAGTTCCCTTGATAGAAGTATGAAACATGGCACTAATTTTGTTTCTTTGTACTTGGATAATAAACTATATTTGAGCATCTGTTGTTGGATTTTGAGAAAACATATCACTGAGAACCTATTGCATATGTAAAGTACCTATTTTTCCCCTTATGACAAAACCACCCAAGTGGGACACTAGCTCCCACTATTCCCTGCCTAATCTGGGTGCTTCTTTCCACATGATAGTTTTTACCCAAGCATAATTATGAACAATTTTTAACTCTTTTTTTGGTAAAATTTTATTGTGTACCATTATGTGTTTAGTTTCTAGACTATTGAGAGTGTGAAATAATCACTCAATGATTGCCCCCACTCATTTGGGGTACATGAGGTGAATATAGGTGAGTGTGGACATAAAATATATGCACTTGGGTATATTTATAGGTCCTAGAGCATACTAATATATACATGATTCCTAAGAAAAAAACTAGTGATTGATAATGTCTTTTGGGCCTTTTTCTTTGTCTCTTATAATTTTATTGACCTTACACACCCTAATAATTTTTATAGTAATGACTAATGAATTATATATGATGGTAATATATAGTAAAGACACAAGCAACCAAGATTGTACAATATGTAACCCTAATCAAGAGGAGGAGATATAGTGATGCGGTTGATTTTTGAGTGATTATGAAGTGTTTCGGGACTGAGTAATCGCTGAAACAGTAATGATAAGAGTGTCTTCGGTCTCATTGGAGGTTCTAGAACCCATAAATGTGTAGGATAAAATCACCCATTGGAGTGTTCGGGCACTAGTGATTAGGTATGGGTGTTAGTTTCACCGGATGCTTAGGTTATGATATTTTTGCATATGAGGAACTTCATTGTTGATCTTTGTTTATCGCTCTGGATTTTTCACAACAACATTATTCACACATGCAACCTAAAAATAAATATACCTAGCTGCACATGTCCATAAACCACATCAAATCCAAAAATAAAGATTCATAATTTGGAGCCGACTAACCTCGCTGCAAGTCACCCGAAGAGTGAACTTAGTACCGATCACTACACTACATTTCAGAATCCATGTAGTTATGTATGTAAGTATGTGTAATGATGCCACAATATACCCTTGTGCAAGTTGTAAAATGATAGTGGGATAGATATTTAATGTAGAAAATATATAGAATGTGTGGGATGGAATAAAATATACTTCCCCTCCTATGTTGTGTATGAATAAAAATGCAGCCCTTGCCCCTTGAGTGAATGTACTAGATGAATGCTTTGTGGCGATCTTGTTCCTTTGGATGAAAGCTTAGGTGATGGTTTGTAATGATTAGTGCTTGGAACTTTATTTGAGAGCTATAATTATGTATATATATGACTCCCTTGTTTGAATTTTGTAATTTAAAACTAGAAGGCCAATCCAAAAGTGTAAAATATGCCCAAGAAGTAAAAGATACCCAAAGAGTGAGAAATGACTAGAAAGGGTCGGAGCACCTGGATGTGGAAGGATCACCGAGAGCTTCGTCCTAAATGGGTGCTAGTGTCTAAGGCCATAAAATATAAATTAGTCAAATACCAATAGGGTTGTAGGGTGTGTAAGGTCAATAAAAGTATAAGAAACAAAGCAAAAGGCCCAAAAGACATTGTCAATTACTAGTTTTCTTTCTTAGAAATAATGTACATATTAGTATGATCTAAGACCTAGAAATGTACCAAAGTGCATAGATTTTATGTTTACATTTTCCCCCACTTTATTATGTCGAGTGAATACTTGATAGCATAAAGTATATAGAAGATATGTACCTTATGATCCTATATAGAAGAGTGTTTTCGATAGCGTGTTGAGTAAACAAGTAAAGTGTGAAGTGATCGCAAAGTGAAGCATGGAGACTAGGGAAGGGAAGTAGACCCTAGGGGTGAATTTTATGCATAGTATCATGTTTCGGAGCTTGTGCTTGCTTATTTGAGCTAATTCTTGTTGCTTATTATGGATGAACCTAAAAATAAGACTAAGAGAGTAGTAAAAGTTTTGTGTATGAAAAAATAGGGTAACATGTGTGTATAAGTAAGTAAAGAATGTAAAAGTGTGTAAAAGAAAAGTGTGCACTTGATATGTAAGAGAGTATGAGATAGAAAATTATCTTGTTTTCTTAGAGTTGTTCCATTTGAATGCCGATGGTGAGGTTTTTGGGCAATATCACACCAACAAGTTGAGTTTTGGGTGATCTCATGCCAAAAGTGATTTTTTTGGCAATCTCACACCAAGAGAAGAGTGTTGGGGAGAGAGGTCTAACTTTTATCTCATTCCATAACAATCTGGAATAAACACCACCGCAAATGGAACATCCATGATTTATTCTCGATTGTAATTGAAAAGTGATTGATAGACTAAATTTTTACCTAGAGGCAAGTTCCAAGTACTAGAGAACTGATCTAAAGAGTGCTATAAACTATGCTAAAGTGAGAAAATGAATGTTTTTCCTCAGGAAACAAGTGCCTGGGGAATACAAGAGTCTACTGTTCGTGTTTGGGCATGAGTGTCTCGCTTTGTGTTTTAGGCCCGATTATAATTTGGAGCCAATCAGAATTATGTTCCTATTCATTTTATACTATATTGTGTTATACTATAGCTTTGAGCTGTTGTAGGGGTGATTTTTTCACCCAATAGATGACACCCTCATTTGGAGTGCTTCATGCGAATGTAGAAGAATGCAGTCCAAAGGAGAGGACCTGATATTGATATGCATATTTGAGTGTGGATACCTGCAAGGGGTAGGGGATGTGTATGGTAGAAACCAAGGCACATGTAAATAAAGTAGGCTAGTAACAAGAGTTAGTAAAAATTAGCTAGTATGCAATAGAAGACAATGTAATAAACAAGTAGGAAGACAAGATGGACCGCTCGTCACATCCCATAGTTTCATTTCATTTTTGCAAGAGTTAAGTTATGTTATGAAAATTGGGTTATGAGGGATTTGGGGGTAGGAAACATTACTCACTGGGGATGTAGCTAAACATATGTACATATACCCTAAAAAGGATATACATACTTACACATAGTTGTAAAATCAACAAAGTATAATGACGTTTGTCATTAAACACTCGTGAAATAATTTACATATATAACTTATTGTTTCTTTGTAAATATGTATATGTTTACTTTACATTTTTGTGTGTGTGATGATTTCAATGCATTGGTTTACGGTTTGGTTTATGTGCATGTTATTTATATTCTAGTTCATATTACTTGCTGGAAATAATGATTTGTAAAATATGATGAATCTATACATAGGTTTCATATATTGTTTTGGTAATTGGAAATGCCGATGATTTTTAAAAGATTACTAAATTTCTTTTGACATTATGATGGTCATTGACCATAAAACAATATGACGATTTCAAAGATTGGACAAGTAATTTTGGGATCTTCAAAGTAGAATTTTAAGGTTGGCTTGATGATATTTTTTTTCAATAAGGTAAAAGCAATGCTTATATAACAAGGTAAAATAATAGTAATTTTATTGGTATTTGATTATTTACTTGACTGTTATAATAGCTTGACCATAATTCATGTATAATGTGTAATAGATTATCATATTTATCACCATACATTGTGTTTAAACTTGTTTGGGTTTGAATATGTATTTTATCAATCGTAACGCCAAGCTAAATGATCATTGATTATGTTTGTATATCTTTGGTGTTAGACCTTAAAGAAAAATTAAAGGATTATAATTGTTAATGGTTTAAGACCATGGTATGTGGTATTTGATTTTTTTATGTTTATAACATCATACTCCATTGGATTGGGAAAATAAAATGATTAAAGTGAAGGAAGGTAAATTGTTTGGCTTTTTATTAATGGTTAGTATTATGGTCTTCGACCATACTCATGGATTTTGATTGTTTATTGATGATTTGGTCTTTAAAAAAATTCAAATGGTATTGATTGTTTAATTTTTTTGGTCAAGTAATCGACCATGTAAATACTTAAGGGTTGAAATGTGTTTGATTTAATCTTTGATCGCTCATAAACTCTACCGAGTAGTTTTAGAGGGAACTAGAGATGACGGTGGAAAATTATTGGACCAACCACTATGTGCACTTGCTAAACTTGATGGTATTTAATATCATCAAGAAACTTGAGAAGTTTTCAGAGGAAGATACCTTGTATGTAATACATGAATTCATTTTTATTGTTTGTTTATTTTTGTGAGCTTTCTCTCTAGCCATTTGAACACCATTCGGTTCAACTTGTGCATTTGGTTTTGATTATATATTTTAGTTGAGATATTTAAGGAAGCTATTAATGATAGAGTTTTCATTATTACAATGATGTTCTATTTTGGTTTATGAGTTGCTTTTTTAAATCATGTTGTGTATTTAGTGGGTTGTTGGAGAAATTTTGTTGGAAACTCTTTTCTTGACCGGTTGGGAGTTTTCAAAGGAAAATGTGAAGATTTTATTTGGAACTTTATCATTTTTCAGGAATGGGTTCTTCTCCTTTTCTTGTTATTTCTTTTCAAAAAATTGAACACATGTTGGGTTTGTATATTTGTTGTTTTTATTGGTTTTACACTACAGTTTGCATTAAAAACGTGATTATATAAACTAGTTATAATTTATGATCTGGGTGTTTTGAGTTTACACATTTGCTATGAAGTTAATAAGAGATATTGTTGACCTTTGAACTCGAATAGAGGACTGTGAATAGTTTTTTTAAACCCATATTTTCAAAGTATGATATAGGTAATGTTAAATATGTTTAAAATAACTTGGGTTATAGTTGATGATTTTTTAAATCAATCATTTTTGAAACATGTGTCGACCGAAATATACTTCATGGGTTTGTAGTATATCTTGGGATTTGTTGGTTTTTCTCGTGAAGAGTCATCTCAGCTCGTATGTTAATGTTTCACCTTTTTCTATTGTTGATATATGTTGTGAAAGGAAAAAGTCTTGGGTATGGCTCGCATTTTTGTTTCAATCTTATAACAAATTTGTTAAGCTAAAACAATTAAGTTACATATATGAATGAGCTCGATTTTAGTTAATTCGAACTGCTGCAATCCTTATTATGTATTTTTGTCCTGATTAATTCATTATATCTTTTATGATTACCTTTTAATGACTCATCTTGATGTCCAGGTTATGTCTCCTAATGTAAAACTTTGTCCAAGTTATAACTTGCAAATGATAATTTGGGAGGTGTGAGGTCATTCTATCTTTTGAATGTTGTTTATTGTGTCTTGGTTAAACCAATGCATGGATTGTGATATCTTTAGAAATCATTGTTGGTGAAAACAATATGTTGTGGATAATAGTTATTGCTTAACAATTTTCTAAATTAAAGAATACATTATTTATTTTATTAACATAGTAAAGATATTATGTTGGGTTTAAAGCTTGTTGATGCATTAAAGGAAGCTTAATTGCTAAACCTTTGTGAATTAAACTTGGACTATGTAATATGATAAGTTGATGAGAAAGGATACATATGTTTGATATAGTTAACTGTGAAATTAATAGTCATGTAAAATAGATGAAAATGGTAAAGAGGACTATGTACCACTTTGTTGTTGTGCTTAAGAAGATTTTTTTTGACATCACTTGACTTGAAGAAAGAAATTGCTTTCTCCTTTCTTATTTTTTAAATTGACAAGCATACTAAATTTTTATAAAGGTTTATCGGGACCAAGTGCATTATTTAATTGTTTGATGAAAATAATAATGTTTTGGTTGATGAGACTTGAGTTTTAAATGAAGTAAAAAATATTAGAGACTTAATAAACTGATAATGTTTACAAGTTGTTGACGATGAAAAATTGGTTTACATCATTAGGTTACTTCATTTTAATTTGCATGTTTTCTAGCTATGATACTTATTTTATTTACAATTAAATCAAAACAATAGATTTTCAATTATCTCGTAATGAAACAACTAGGTAGAGATTTGTTAATCCATGTCGGTTATATGAAATGACCATTTACATTATTATTTTTATCTTACAAATAATAGGATGGATTAGTTTTTATGAGGCTTAAATTAGATTAAAAACATGCATGTTCAATAAGCGATGATTTGATTATTTGATTATATTCATTGATTCATATGAATATCAAGAATTTGAATATGTATTTATTGTAAAGTGAAATATGAGTTCACAAAGTTTCATATGGAAATTGGCCTATCAGTATTATTCAAAAATTATTGTATTACTTTATGGAATAAGGATTATCCTTAAAGAGTTCAATAAATGCATTTATTGTTTGATTATCTCTTATGAGTTGTAATGATGATTTATGCTACATTTGACAATGGTTTATACTTTGAAAATGATTATGAAAATGTACTTGATTAAATAATTGTACTTTATGACAGTTACTAATCTAAATTAATAAATGAAAATTATTACAATTATATCAAAGACATCATCATTTAAATGTTAATTAAATGAGTTAAATGACTAACGTTGTTATGGGGAAGAAACACAGAGTTATGAAATAATGATGTTTCCTTAACTCGATCGTAAAGAGATTAATTAAATAATTAAGTTATTTTGTACAACTTAAACAATACATTGTTGGTTAGTTTTACCTTTACGATAATAACTTGTTTAACGACATAATGATGTCAAAGTACAAAAGTACTATACCTTTAATAAGTTATTATTATGAAATGTGATTGATACATTTCTAATTATCATTGATATTTAACCATGTTAAAATGATTAATAAGACTATATCTCTTTCTTAAAGAGGTACTTAACGATAGTTAACAATAAGGTGAAATTACAAAACTAATCTGAAAGGGATTGGATCGTTATCTAATCTTAATGAAATGGTTAAACTAAACCTAGTCCTAAAAATGAAAGTTGTAAAATGACATTATGAGATTAAGAAACTTTGAGCATAGTAACTAGGAAGTTACTAATTTCCTTGTCGATAAAGGTATAGCTTGACTTAGTCTCTAAACGATGAAATATACCTTGAAATTTAACATTGTGTATTAAGAAAGTATGGAATTTAACATTGTGTATTAACCATTATATCCCCCATACGGGTCCTAAGTTTGAATCATGAAGCATACTCTCAATTTGAGAGGTGAGACCTAGATTTTAGGCCTTCTTAATACATGAACTTAAAAATTTTAATTAATGTAATTTGATCCATATAACTATGCGGTGATGGGACAAGTTTTGTTTGGCTTATGTGTAGTCACGAAACTAAGCATGCAAAGCATAGCTTGAAATATTTTGCCTAAGTAGTGTACTAGATGAATACACTATCAATTCACCGAGTTCCTATATAATAGTGTGATATTCTCGGATGAAACTTAGTTAACTGATTTTCAAGTAGAAACTTAGGAACTGCATCAATTCTCAAACCTAAATAAATAAGTTAACCAATTACATACAAGTTATGCACACTCGGATACAAAGTGATGATAAAGGGGATCACGTAGATCTAATTGACCTTTTACAAATGACATGGTTATGATGTAATCAGATGGATTGTATACTATATTACTTGCAATATTATTATTAATTTCATATAAAATAATTGAAGGCATGTAATGGGGTTAAGGAGTTTGTTTTAAAAGGAAAAAAATCCATTAATTTGGAGTTATTATAACATTGGGTGTTACACCGCAAAAGAGGGTTTCAAACATGGGACATCACTGCAATGTCACAAGACAATCATGGTGAAGTGGCCAAAAGCATAAAATGATCAAACAAGAAACAGGGCATAGCCCACAAACAATAAAAAACAATAGGAAACAAGAAATGACATGTAGCCATGGTTGTATTGATCCGGGAAAGACAAATGCTACATATGAAGTACCCATTAGTATGTTAGAAAGATAGATTTCATGTCAAAGCGTGTATAAATAAGTGATAAGTAGAGTAATAGTGACTGAAAATAGTAAGTAGTGAAATTATAGAACCTCTAATGTGTAAATTATGATAGTATAAAAAGTAGATGCCCCCAAGAGCCTCGGTAGGAATGGTAAAGAGTTGTGTCAAACATCCTACATTGTGTATAAATATTTAATAGGTCTTGCATTCACCTAAAAATACCAAGTGAATGCACATGTGTGTATGGAAAAATATAATGACATATTAAGAATATGTATAGCATAGTAAGCAAAGTGTAACATGTAAGTAGAATAATCAAACATGAGTAAATTCAACTGAGATATGCAAATGTTGTGTGAGTGTGATGATGTGATATGCAAGATGTGTAGATGGTAGGAGTAGTGTTGCACCTAGTGGATGTGTATGAGATGAGGTTCATTTATAAATGTACCTCAAAAGTCAATAATGAAACATAAAACAAGAGTGTGTCATCAAGAAATGAATGAATTATGTGATATTAGATGCTAGAAAAGATACATCATGAAGTAATGAACATAAAATTTATATGACGTGAGGTTCATTAAATAAGTGGACCTCAACAATAAATTGTGAATCTGTATTCTAGAGTGTGTCATCGGGTAATGATAGTACAATGTGTGTACCAAAGGAGGAGGAGTGCTATGAAATATTAGATATGAAGCACAGACGTGAAGTGAAGTAGTAGTAGAAAATAAAGACAATCGATAATGGTGAAAGAGTGGGGAGAGAGTGCAATTCCCTAAGTGTGCTAGTGATGGAGATATATTTAATGACACGAGAGAGACCATGCAATTATAGGAGAGTTTGATATGTGTCATGAGAAGAGATAGATTCATCACAATGGTAGGTAGGAGTAATAGTAGGACCAAAGTTGGATTTTGGGTTATTAGGAGGAAGTTCAAAGAGGTTAGCTATCACATGGGAATTGGTTAGTATTTCTTAGTTGGTGGTTTTGATTTGGAATTGGTAACACTGTAACAAAGTTGGTAAGAGGAGGTGATGGGGTACATATTTTGAAAGGTGGTTGCTTAGTTAGAATTGGTAATGTTGTAGAAGAATTGATATGAGGAGGTGATGGGGTACTAATTTTTTTAAGGTGGTATGACATTGGATTGGATAGGTGGCTCTAGAATGACCGGAGAAGGAACATAAGTAATGATGGAATGATGCTCACTAGACATAGAGGGATCTTATTTGGGAGCCCAATGGGATTTAACAATTAGAGATAAACATATAACAAAATGTTGTGTAGAAAATTAAATAAAACCCTGATGCTCAAGGTGCTTAATTATTCATTTTAAAGCATAAAAATCATTGTCATGATGTCCATTAAGTCTGTGATAATTACAAAATAGGATTCCTATGTATTTGGAAAGCCAATAAGGAGGGTAGAAATGAGTAGTTGGAAAGTTTATCAATTGGTGATTGAGGATCTCAGGAAGAATATCATGTTTCTTAACATTTAGATCAAACTTGAGAGGTGTTGGTAGCGGTAAGACTTGGGGGCTCACTTATACGAGCACATGTAGAAGACATAGGATTAGGATGAGTTGTAGAATAAAAAATAGCACGAGCCGAGAAGCATCCTTGAGATGTTGTATTTTAGCTGTGAGAGATGTCATCATGTTTTTCATAGCTTGAATTTTATCTTGAAATAAACAATGTAAATCTTGAATTGTCTTGTCAATGGATAGATTGGGTGTGGTATCAAGACCAATAGGGTCATCAGAGAGATTATCAAATACGAAATTTACTTGTGCAAGTGGCATATTGTGAGGGAGATACATAGTTTCTAAGGATTTTTTGGAGAAAATATTTGCAAAGTGGGTGCATTTGAAGTAATTGATGCAATGAGACTTTAGGAGCCATGAAAGAAGATAAGATAGAATAGGAAAAATAAGGATCAAAATGTTTGATCATGCATAGGGTTCACCAAATGATTCACTATAAATTGAATTAAATCTCATTTACATAGTAACTACTATAATGAATTATATACAATGATAATATACACTAAATACACAAGCAACCAAACATTTACAATACTGAACCCTAAGCAAGAGGAAGAGATAGAGTGACTTAGCTGATATCTGAGTGATCAAGAAGTGTTATGGATTAAGGAACTACTGAAAAAATGAAAAGAGTGTCATCAGGTCTCACTAGAGGTTATAAAACCCATAAATGTGTAGGATAGAATGCCCACAAGAGGAAGGGAGTGCCCAGGAACTAGTGACTAGATCTAGGTGCTAGTGTCCACCCAGATGCCCAAGTTCTGATCTTTTCTACATAGAAAGGGCTTCATTATTGATCTTTTTTTCACTATGGACTTTCCCAATGTCTCTTTTCACACCTATAACCTATAAAGAAAGATACCTAGCTACACATGTCCACAAACCACATCAAATCCTAAAATAAATATGTAGAATTTGGATTCAGATTGACTGGTGGTCACCGAAGAGTGAAATTAGTACCAAGCACTACAATACATTTCAAAATCCATGTAGTTATTTGTGTAAGTGTGTGTAATTGTGCAAGTTGTACACTAATAGTGGGTTAGATCTAGAATGTAGAAAATGTATAGAATGTGTGGGATATAATAGAATAGAATTTTCTCCTATGTTGTGTATGTAGAAGAATGCATCTTTTTCCCTTGAGTGAATGTGCCATATGGATGCTTTGTGATGCTCTTATTCATTTGGATAAAATATTAGGTGTTAGTATGTAATGCTTAGTCCTTGCCCCTTATTTGAGAGATATAACTATGTATATATATGATTTCATTGTTTGAATTTCATGATTGACAACCTGGAAGGCTGACCAAAAGTATAAAAGATGCCCAATAAGTTAAAGAGACCCAAATGAGTGAGAAAATTCTAGAGAGGGTCAACAGTTCCTAGAAGGGACATGAGTGCCTTAGTGCTTCTGTCTTAAATGGGTGCTAGTGTTCGAGGCCATAAAAGATAAATAAGTCAAATATTGACAAGGATGTAGGGTGTGTCAGTCAATAAAAGTGTAAGAAACAAAGAAAAAGGCCCAAAAGACATGTCAATTACTAGTTTTATGCTTAGGAGTCATGTATATATTAGTATGCTATATGACCTAGAAATTTACCAAAGTGAATAGATTTTGTTTCTACACCTACAACCCTATTGGTATTTAACCGATTTATCTTTTATGGCCTTGTAAACTATCACCCATTTTGGATAGAAGCACCTAGACACTCTTATCCCTTCGGGATCTCCTAACATTCTTTACTTTCTTCTTACTCTTTTGGGCCTCTTTTAATTTTGGGTCATATTTTATAACTTTGGGTCAACATTTCAGTTGTTAACTACAAAATTAAAACAAGGGAATCATATATAAACATAGTTATTGCCATCAAATAAGGGCCAAACACTAACATTATCTAATATCACCTAAACTTTCTTCCAAAAGGAAACGAGCATTACAAAGCATCCATCTAGCACATCCATATAAGGGACAAGGGTTTCATCACTCGGCATACATAACATTGGAGGGGGAGTTCATTTTATTCCATCTCACACATTATATACATTTAATATATTCTAGATCTAGCCTAATATCACTATGAAACTTGCATAAGGGTATCAGAGGGCATAATTATACACACTTTCACACATAACTACATGGAGTTTGAGATGTAGTGCATTGATCAGTTGTAAGATCAATCTTTAAGTGATCGCTGGGGTCATTCTGACTCCCCATTCTACATATTATTTATTAGGTTTGATGTGATTTATGGGAATGTGTAACTATATATCTATTTTGCAGGTTACAGGTATGACTATGACATTGGAGAAAACATAGAGTGAAAAAAGAGGAGAACTAATGAAGCTCTTCCATCCCATTAAAGGAAACAACCTAAGCACCTAGGTGGACACTAGCACCTAGATCAGTCACTTACACCAAGACACTCTTGTACTCTCTTGGGTGCTTCCATCCTTCACATATATGAGTTCCAAAACCTCTATTGAGTCTTGATGACACTCTTCCCAATTTGTTCCAACATTTCCCTAGCTCGAGATCACTTCCAGATCACTCAAAAATTAGCTAACTAGTCATCTCCTATATTTATTGCTTAGGGTTTTATATTGTATATGCTTATTACTTGCATATTACCGTATATTATCACTTGTATATCATTAGGTACAGTAGTTACTATATAATTAGATTTAATTCTTTTATATTAAATCATTTGGTTAACCCCAACTCTTGATCGAACACTCATATCCTTATTTTACGTATTCTACTAGTGTTTCTCCAAACCCAAAACCCTAGTTATACCATGTCTCCTAATATCCCTCAATTCTCCATGTATGAGTTAATTTAAATGCACCAACCTTATGAAGATGTTCTCCAAAAATCCCTAGACACTATGTAAATCCCTTGTAATATTCCACATGCACAAGTAAGTGACATTTTCGATCATCTCTCCGACGACCATTATCAGTCCTAATACCACAACTAATAAACTCATCTTAGAGTCAATTCAAGATTCACACCATGCTTTTCAAGATAAATTTCAAGCTATGGAAACACCGATTACATACCTCAAATCATAAATCCATCATCTCAAGGATGCTTCTCGGTGCCCATGATAGTTCTTCTTATGTACCTCATTCTAATCCCATGTCTACTACATGTGCTTATACAAGTGAATCCAAAGTCTTACCGCTACAAGCACCTCTCAAATTTGATCTAAATGCTAAACAACATGATATTCTTCCTGAGCTCCTCAATCACCAATTGATCAACTTGCCACCTACTCATTACTACCCTCCTTATTGACTTGAAAAATACAAAGGTCACCCATTTTGTAATTATCACAAAATTAATGGACATCATGAAAATGATTTCTATGATTTAAAATGAAGAATTGGGAACCTTAAACATCAAGGTTTTATTTCATTTGCTACACAACATTCTTCTACATGTTCATCTCTAATTGATAAATCCCATGGCTCCCAAATATGCTCCCTTTATGTCTAATGAGCATCATGCCATAATCACTAATGTTCCTTCTTTGGTAAGTCAAGAGCCACCTATCTAACCCATTGTCATACCACCTTTAAAAATACTTACCCATTTCCTCCTCCTATCAATACATCTATGGCATTACCGATTCCACATACAAAACCACTTATCTAACCTAATACCATACCATGTTTAAATATACTTACCCCATTACCTCATCCTACCAAGTCATCTAAAATTTTACCAATTCTAAACAAGCAACCACCATTCAAGGAAGCACCACTAATTCCCTTGCCATAGGCCAATACCCCTCACCAACCTCCTCAAATCAATTGCATAATTCCTCCTTTCACTCTAGCTAATTGTTACATTCATTGTTGGGACACATTTCAAAATTTGTTACCATAAAAAGTGCTCTCTCACATCATCACATAGATCTCCATTACTTGCACACATGCGGGAATTGAACTCCACCCCAAAGTCACATGTTCTAATAAGTGATTACTTACCCATACTATTCACATACACATCTATATATTAATTTTGTTTTATACTTTACATCTTTCTTTCTAGCAACACTTTCTCATATCTTCACTATGGACACACCTTTATAAATATCTTATATATATAATAGACCTCCTTTCGTACAATATACATACTCGACTACTCTTTTTCTTAATGATAAGATATATTTACCAAGTAGCTCTTGATATACAAACATTTGGGGGCATCGTCCTTACCCCCTCCATCCCTATTTCCTATCTTTAGTCTCTTTACTACATGTCATGCTCCGCGCTTCATGTATAATTATTTTCAGCATTCTCTCCTCTAGTACACACATTTTACCATCATTACTCTATGACATACTCTAGTGATATAGTTCACACTTGACCGTTGAGGGTATAATTATCAAATGAACTTCACATCATCTACATTCACACTGTGGCTTAACAATACATCTTCCCTAACATATACACTCAATTGGATACAACACTAGTCATTACCTAATGACACACTCTAGTTCCATGGTTCATACTTGATCGTTAAGGTTCCAATTCTTAAATAAACCTCACATGGTCTACACTTCATGCTTAGTGCTCCATGATACATATTATATAACATATATTCTCAATCATGCACATAACACTCATTCCTCGATGATGCAATCTTGTTCTACGGTTCATACTTGAATATTGATGGATAATTCCTAAATGAACCTCATCTCATACACATCCACTAGGGGGAAATGTGGGTCTCCTCATCTTCAAATACTACACATCACATAACACCATCACACTCACTCAAATTTTTCATATCTCAATTGCATTTACTCTTGCTAGCTTATTCTATTCACATATTACACTTTATTTACTATGCTTTAGTTGGATACTTATGTGTGATAGTATTTTTCTATATACATAAGCTTAAGACATGCATCTATTACTAATTGAGATGGAATTGAAATCGTGCTCTATAATATGTTTTTATAGAAAGATGACAATATCTCCTTACTATAACAACTCAAAATGATCAAGAGAGCTCTAATTGAGCTTAAAGTTTATTTTAACTTCAGCTTTCAGAAGACTTGGGATATAATTCCATCCCTCTTAAGACCAAATCCTCAAGGTGATTTCCTTTACGTATTAAGAGATCTGAATTATGAAATTATAGTAATGATACAGTCTATGGGTCGCATGCAGCTCCCTGATGCCTATCTTATAACCATTAGGGCTTAAAATTGTCTAATCCAAGCTAGACAATTATCGCCTATACCATCTAAACCCTTGTTTCCTGAAATTCCTCTTTCACCTCAGCCTTAGATTTCTCCCATTCTTGAGCATAATTCCAATCTATTTTCATCCACATCCTATTCTCCTGTGTAGTAAAAATAGGATGAAGAAATGATGGCATTGATTAGAAATTTAATGAATAAGGTCATATCCTTAGAGCAACAGGTGCAAGCCTTCAGAAATAACTCTAATCAAGGACTTAACCAAATCCATCATACCTTTAGAAATAAATATCCAAATTATAGATATGGGAAGAACCAACAAAATGATAGATGACATGCCAATGCGCACCTTCCACTACAAATAGTTCCTCATGCACAACCTCTTCCAATGCCCAACACAAGAAAATCACTAGTTCCAGTTCAGAACAACATGGTCCAAGAGATAGAGTGGTCTGTCCTCGTGATTTTCCTCACAATCAATACAACTATGCAAATGCCTTGCGTGCGCAAGCCTACATGATTTATAATGCAAGATATGAGCCTCCCACCAACATGTATGAACTAAAAAATGAAGAAGTTCTAGAAGTTCCTCCTGAAACCAACCTTATGTTCTTTGGTGAAAAATACTTATGTGTAATAAACCAAGCTATGGAAAAATCAATTAGGCCGTGTGCCAGAGTTACTAACAACACAAAGTATGAAAAGGAAAATTCTAGAGTCCGGTGTGCTACCTTATGTTTCGACATCTAGACCAATCATCTCAAGTAAATATATACATATAATGCACCCAATATTTTTGGCACACAATTTTCTACACATGAGGTTATGCACAACATTTAAAAAAAAAATAGGGTGTGCTCCTCCTTTAGTAGGTCAATCCTCTATACAAGCTAATGCCCCTACGTCTCGCACTTGAAAAATCAAGAAAAGATGGTGTGCCTCAACCGCACAAGTCCATGGGCCTTTCATTCAACATTGTGGACCAAATGAAGAAGAAAATGTAAATTTCACAATTTGGGATGCCCTGGCCATTCCATCTCAATGCGACCTATTGCATGAAGCTCTAGCGCAACTCCCGTACGCTGATCTAGTTATACAAAGACCTCATGCTACTTTCAAAATTTGTCAAGTAGAGGAGAAAAAAGTAATAATTTTTTACAAAACCCCACCCTTCTATATGTCTATGATAGTAGGAAAAAAACTTATTCATAAGCGTATGATTGACTCAGGAGTTAGTACTTTTGTCATGCCAAACATAGTTATTGATGTTTTAGGACTCAAGTACAAACCTATGTCCAAAGGAGTCTTGAAACTTGATGTATCTATTGTCATTACTCTAGGATTCATCAAGGATCTTGAGTTAACCCTTCATGCATATCCATGCCTAACAATAACTCATGAGGTATAAATCATTGACTTGCCTTCGTTATTCTCCATTTTCTTATCAAGATATTTTCATCGCCAAGGTGGGTTGTTACTTGTCTTCTGATTGGTATCATATGTTACTAAGAACAAGGTATGATACCCGGTTTACCATACAAGATGAGCCTATATTTTCTTATCATGTTGAGTCATATGATCCATCCCCTCTCCAAGCCAATTACCTAATCCAAAAAGGCCAAGAACAAGATTCAGTTTTAGAAGAGAAACATATTCCTCCCTCCATACCTAATTTATTATTAGATGAGTGGGTAGAAGAGTGCTATGAATTTGATCCTTATGATACAAATATTGAAACTGGTCTTAGTACTTACTACATCCTTGAAGAAGAGTGCACGTTTCCTACAATGCTTAAAGAAAATGATGAAAATTCAAGAATATGGAAAATGTACTTTGATGGTTCAAGAAGTAGAAATGGTGGAGGTGAAGGTGTTATTATCATCTCTCATAAGAATTTGATTTTTTTTTCACGCATAGGTTTGAATTTGCATGCTCCAATAATGTAGCAGAATATGAAGCATCCGTGGATGGCATTATTATTGTTGAGAAGAGATAGATCAATTCGTGCATATCTTTGGGGACATTGAATTGGTCATTCACCAGTCACAAACAAGTGTGTAACAAAGAATAGTCTTCTTAAATATTAAAAACATAGAGTTTGAGACCTCCTAGAGAGAATTGAAGCTCTAAATATACAGGTGGTGCCAAGAAAATTAAACAAATAAGTGGATCAAATGGCTTCCCTTGGTTCAAAATTTTACTAGCCAAGGATTTTGTCCAAGGAAGTGTGCAACACATCAAAATGGTGGTTAGGACATTTATTCCGATAATGAAACCAATCGGAAAATGTTTGAAAGTAACACACAAATTATCATGTTCATTCATAATGAAGATAAATTATCTTCAAACATGCAAGTTGACTTGCATGGTAGCTATGGTAACCAAGTGATTCAACTTAAGACAAACAAATTGCCTAAAGGGATAGTCACCTTAGAGAACATGTTCAACCCTAATGATGAGTTCAAGTGTGAAAAATTACATGTGCATAAAGGCCATAAGACTACATCCCACTCACTATTGCACGTGGAAAAGAGTCATTTCTTGGTAAGGAGTGAGCACAAATGTTGGGGTGATAATGTCAAGTGGGATATCTACCACTACAGTACGCCCCAATATTATTTTAAAAGTTTTTCTATCAAAATTTATTATGAAGATCTTCCACAAAGATATTCCACATTTAAGAGTGAAGCAGCTTGACTAATTCACCCACCCTATTGATTAGGGTGATCCCTCTCAGGATTGGCTATGAGAAACAAATAGATTAGTACCAGATTGATATCTAGATGATACATAAAACCGGGTTCTATCTTTTCATGGGTATTATATTGAATGAGTGTGAGACATAGCTCAACAATCATTTTGAAAATATCAAGGAGTGAAGTGGAAGTGTTGGGTAAAAGTTGTATCAGAAATTCTTAATAACAGATAATGCTTTATTTAGTGGAGTTTTTTTACCTTTGGGTTTTCCCCACTTAAATATAGTGTTACCATCTCTTTACTTGACTGATTATTTACTTTCAACTCATTTTATTACATTATGTAATCTGCATGCTATAATCTATAATATTTGGCATTTATTTTATGGATTTATAATCAATTGATTAGGCATTCTTATAAATCCAAACATGGTATCGAGCAAGCAATTATGCATCGCATGATTGATCTGGAAGATTTTAATTAGCTAGAGTAAAGAAGCTTGAAGTTTGTTTATGGATCTATGAATCCCTAGTTGCTCCACAATTGTCTTCAAGCTATCCAGGTTTATAATTTCGATTCCCACTTAAATAGTTTTTGAAAATATTAGGTAAATGGTTGTTTATATCATTTTTTAGCATTTTATTGCTTATATATTTGTTTCCACATCTAGTTATAGTCATTTTGGTTAAAATCTATCATATGCAAGTTTGTTTTAAGTTTCTGCACTACTTATAGCCATTATAGCTATTTTGTTTATGGATCCAAAAGGATTTCCTTAGTTCTAGTTAGTTCATGTGGTTAAATCCACCCCAACTTTATAAATCTTTACTTTTGCTAGATTTGTTTTTACGAGCTTTCGATCCAATTGTCTTATGCCATCTGTCCTCATTTTGATGTTTTTATTTAGATCCTATCATTTTTATGAATCTTGGACTAATAAAATTTCTCCAAATAGCTTCATTGTCCTTTTTTTGTGTTTGCAAAGCCAAATCCACTCATAGAGTGCCAAGTGGCTTTACTCTATCAGTCTTTTATTGATTTTTTCAAAGTTCTACTACTACGAAGCTTGATCTAATAACTTTGTGCCATCTAGCTTTGAATTTTTAATCTTTTGATCCTTTTGTCATTTACGAAGTATGAACCAATAAGGTTGTTCCATGCACTTTGTAAATTCAGTTTTATTATTTATCTAATTTTTAGTTGCAAAATGTGAGCCAATAAGGTATTTATGCATGTCTTCACAATGTTAGACTTGGCTTTTCTTTCCTCTGTCATTTGTGAAATCCGATCCGATCGTAAATCTCTAAGTCACTTAATATTTCTCTTGTTAGGATTTTATTACTTTATTTCTGTCTTTACAAAATACAGACCAATAGAATTGCTCCAAGTTACTTCATATTTCACAAAGGTGTCAATATTTTAATAGCTTGTTTTCGATATATGTGAAGTTTTAGCCAATATAATTTCTCCAAGTATCTTCACATTTCACATTTGTTTAGCCAATAGGAATTAACAACCATTTCACATTTGTCAAACTTGCGAAAAATGAACCATTTAAAAGGCTCCACATGTGTCCATTTTTACCTTAATTCATTTTAATTATATTGCAAAGTGTGAACCAATTATATTTAGACATGTATATTAATTTTCTGTTGTGTCACTATTCGCAAGTGTTAGAATCTATCTTTCAAGGTGCCAGTCTTTACTTTGACTTAGCCACTAATATTGTGACATTTATCATTCTATTTCAGACTGATATTTGTTTTAAATTTTAGCTTATTCTGGGGACTTCAAGTCTCGCCCAAGGAAATCTAGTTAAATTTTGGCAAAAATTCACCAAGTGTATTTTTTCGTGTGGTTAGACTTTCAAAAAGTGGCATTATTTGACTAAGACTTTGCTTTCACATTTTGTTGTAGTTTGTTAGAGTGCAAAATAACGAACTAATTAATTAAAGACTTATGTATATGGTTATGTTTTTGATTAATTGTCTTTTGACTTATCACATACACTTTGTGAAGTGTGAGCTAATTGAAAATGACATGAGTATTATGCTTTTCATAGTTTTTTTAATTGTTATAATATTTTTCCGTGTGTTCTCTTGTTTGTTTGTTATGTAATTAGTTGAATTTTCAACCTTGTTATGGAACTCGATAATATATTAATTTTGATTAAATTCTAAGGACTACATGTCCACATGGGGGATCCGCTTTAGAAAATTTCGTAAAGTTGACACATGTTTTGTAGTGTTGATTTGATCTGGACACATGTCATATCTTGTTTCGTTCACGGGTTTTAAAATTTCTTTGAACAACGGGTATTTATTTATTTATATTGAAGTTTTCAAATTTTGTTGTGTTGCAAATTTAAATGTTTCTTCATTCCGTGGGTTTTCTTAGTTCTTTTACCCTACTGTGATTCTAAATTATGTAAATCTTGGATCTTTTCTCTACCGCTTCTAAATAGTTTGTTTCATTTGTTTTCCTTTATATAAATAATAAGAAGATATGTAGCTAGTATTTTTCCTCTAGTTGGCTTCATTGATTCATTTTTAGTTGTATTTTTTGCCATTTTCTTCTAATCATTTAAAATGGATAGTTTTACTAGTTTTTCGATGGATAAATCTTAGCTATTAAATGTAACAAATTATAGCATTTGGATAATTTGTTTAAAATCTCATTTTATGGCCAGAAGCTATGAGATCTTTCAGAATCGGTGTGAGACATGACCCACAGTAGAGAAGAAAGCCCTAAAAATCTTAGCTCCTTCTCTCATAAATCTCAAGAAGCTCTTTCCATCCTTTTGAAAAACATAAAATATGAATTCTTGATGCATATAGGTCATATGGAGTCCCATGTCGATGCATGGACATAATTAGAGGCAAATACATGAAGGAAATCATCTATCTAAAATAATTAAGCTAATTATGGAACTGTTTACAACTCTCATGAAGGGGATGAGAAAATAGTCAATTATTTAGCTAAAATTAAGAATATTAAAGCTCAATTAGATGGTCAGAATCTGTGAAATTTTTCAATACAAGCTTATGTACTTCATTATTTAGATAAATATTCATGAAAAGTTTAGGAATTATATCTCAATTCTTAACTCTAAGTATCAGAATGAGAATGATCTACCTGATTTAGACACTTTGTCTTCTCTATTAATTCAAGAAGAGCGTGTAATGGAGAATTTTAATTCAAAAGAGACTGCTTCTCAAGCCCTGTTCTCTCATAATCACAAGTTTTTTCATAATAGGAATAACAAAAATCCTAAACAGAACTCTAATATCATATCTAAATTTAAATCCAATCCCAAATTCAATTCTGCTAAGAAAAATCAGAATTTTAAAGTCAAATTTAATGGCACTTGTAACAAGTGTGGCAAATTTGGGCATAAAGAGTCTAATTGTAGAGTAAAAATTATAAATCAGTTAAGAATGCTAAGAATAGAAAGCCTAAAATTCAAAAGGAAAATCAGAAGAAAAATCATGCAAAAGTTGTCAAGTAGTCTATTGCCCGTATACTACCCCTCTTAGCTTCAAAAGATAATGAATGGATTCTTGATAGTGGTGACTCTAGGCACATGACTTTTACTCTTGGTATCCTATCATATGTTGTTAAATGTGAGGAAAATATCTATCTAGGAGATAAATCCATCATTAGATCTGAAAGTTGTGGCAATGTTAAATTGTCAAATGGTGTAATTAGGAATGTCTTGTTTGTTCCTCAGCTCAAAACCAATATTTTGTCTTTCTCTCAACTAACTATATAAAATTTTAAAATTGTTTTTTAGCAAGATAAGTTGTATGTAAAATATTTATTTAGTAATATTATTGCTTTTGGTATTCAAAAAATGGCTTGTATATCTTTGATGGTTTTGTGTTTGAGTTGTTCTTTTCTTTCTCTTCTAAGAAAGACATCCATATTTGGCATGAAATATTAGGTCATGTAAATTTCAAAAGCTTGTATGAAATTTCTCGACTTGATATTATTTTTGGCATCCCTAAGATGAAATTTGATTGTGAAACATGTGAAATTTACTTGCGTGGTAAGAAACATACTGAACCATTTTACAAACATCATGATTCCAATTCTTCTCAGTTATTAGAACTGATTCATAGTGATGTAAGAGGACCACTTTAAGTTACTTCTCTTAGTGGTTCTTTGCATTTTTAATTTATTGATGACTTCTCTATAATGACCTAGTCTTACTTCATTAAGAAAAAGTTTGATGTCTTGTCTAAATTTTAGGAATTTAAAGCTTTAGTTGAAAATTATTCTAATCTAAAAATTAAGAGAATTAGGAATGATAATGGAGGTGAATAATTCATCAAATATTTTTATAAGTTATGTTTTCTTATGGTATTTAAAGAGAGTTGACTACTCCTTATTCCCCACAACAAAATGGCATTGTAGAAAGGAATAATAAGACTATTTTATAAATGGCTAGGACTATGATTCATGCATCTAATGTGCCTAAGTTTTTATGGGAAGAAGATATGAATACTGATGTCTATATTCTTAATATAATTCCTATAAAATACCTTCATCAAACTACTCCTCTTTAAGTATGGAAAAATCAAAAACTAGATATCTCTCACATAATAATATTTGGTAGTCCTACCTCTATATTCATTCCAAAAGTTAAAAGGAAGAAGCTTGATCCAACCTCTTACTCTTGTATTTTTGTTGGTTATGGTTGTCAAAATAAAGGTTTAAGATTGTATGACCCTTTTAAACATGACATTTTTAAAAACATAAATGTTCAAGTCTTAGAAAATACATTTTATGATGCTTCTCATGAACCCTCCTCTGCTTTCTCTTGAGTCGAGCCCGATAATCCTTCCGCTAACATTATGGAAACAAAATTTCAGGAGGCGGATTATCCTAATCTAGATATGATGGAGATTGAGGAAGTCTTCTCAAAATTTCTTACATCAAAAGGTTCCTAAATGGGCTTAAAGTATTGTTCAAGACTCTCATCCTGCTAATCTCAGAAAGTTAACTCATAGTCAATACTCTTATCATGCCTTAATGACCCTCTATGAGGTAGAACCACAATATTTTGAAGAATTTAGTCAATATAGATGGATTTAGGCTATGAAAGATGAATACAACTCTTTGATTAAAAATAATACTTGGGAACTTGTCCCTCCTCCTTCTAAGTGAAGCATTGTAGGATCTAGGTGGTTGTATAAAATCAAGTATAACTCTATAGGAGAAATTGAAAAATTTAAGGCAAGGATGGTAGCTCGTGGTTTCACTCAGAAACCTGGTCTTGAATATGTTAATACTTTTGATCCTATAGCTAAGATGAGAAAGGTTAGAATTCTTCTTGCATTGGTTGCTCAATATGGTTGGGAGATTCGCCAAATGGATGCAAAAAATTATTTTCTTAATAGTGACTTAAAAGAAGAAATCTACATGAGACAACCTAAAGGTTTTTAAGAACATGGTAAGGAAATTTATGTCCGTAAGATGGAAAATACTTTATATGGTCTTAAACAATCCCCTAGAGCCGGTATGCTCAAATTAACAATTTTTTTGAAGATCTTGGTTTCACTAATTGTTGTTCGATAATGATCTATTTTTTAAGTATGAAAACAATCATATTATAATTATTGTTTTGGATGTAGATGATATTTTGATTACCATCTGTGATAATTTTTTTTTTTAAAGATCAAAGAAAATTTAAAAAATGTTTTGAAATGACTGATTTAGGTTTATTAAATCACTTTCTTGACATGGTTATATTTCAAGATCACAAGTCTATTATTGCATCTAAATCTTAGTATGATGTGAATTTGCTTAGAAGATTTAACATGATTGAATTTAAGCTTGTTGTCATTCCTATTGAAGTTGGTGTTAAATTAGATCCTAAACCATATTGTGCTAAATTTGATCCTAATTTGTATAGAAAACTATTTAATAATCTAATTTATTTGAATATTAATAGACACGATATCTCTTATGTAGTAGGAGTTGTTTTAATATTTATGCAAGAACCTTATGAGGATAATTGGAAAATGGAAAAAATAATTTTGAAATATATTAAAGGAACAATTAATTATGGTTTGTTTTATTGTTCTTATAATGATGCATATTTATTTGGCTATTTTGATTCTGATCATGCTAGTGATGTTACAAATAGAAATTATACTTCTAGATATTTTTTCAAGTCAAAGGTGCAGTGCCATCACTTGGAATAGCAAGAAGTAACCAGCAGTGTCTATCTCTTCTACTGAAGCAAAGTATAGAAGTGTCATGGAAGCTTCTAAAGAAGTTATGTGGCTGAAAAGACTTTTGGATGAGCTGTATATGGGTGCCAAAGGGATCACTACTCTTCTATGTGACAACTAGAGTTGCATTGATGTTGCTAAGAATCCAGTTCAACATCAAAGGACCAAGCATATTGAATTTCATATGCACTTTATTAGAGAGAAAGTAATGAATGGTGACATTGATCTCAAGTTCTGTTTGAATGAAGATCAAGTTATAAACATCTTCACAAAGGCGTTGTGTTATATCAAATTTTATAAATTTCATGCCTTATTGGGCCTTTTAGAGTTTCCCTTGAGGGGTATTTTGCATGACAATTCCATGTCTTAAGGACTGTTGAAAACATCTAATACTTCCTCCATTTTGGAAGAAGTAAATATGTCACACTATGTGAAGTTACTTGTAAATCCTAGCAAAGAATTAGTTATAGGAATTCCTTGGTTTATAAAAGGCTCCATAATCTAATATAACTCTTCTTTTATAAAGAACTTTTCCTTAGAATTTATTTTGTATATTTTCCTTTATATTGTGGCATTTTTGGGATCCTTGGAACATTGTTTTGAACCGTGGAAAAATAGTGTCTCATGGTTTTGATAAAATTTGCAATTCATTGTTCGTGGTTTGTATAAATTCCCGTGATACTACAAAGAGTGGACTATGGAGTTGAAAACTTGTGGAACTCTACTATAGTGTACCAGTAACTACAAACCCGCATAACATTGTTCGTAGCTTGTATAAGTCCATGAGACACTGAGGTAGTGTACTACAAAGTTGAAAAACTTGTGGAACTCTGATTTAGTGCACCACGGAACTACAAACCCACATAATTTTTTTTTGATTGCCACCTAAAATCATGAAGTTGATTTATGGATTGTAATTGGCATAAGGGACTATTATTAACAGTTTTTTGCATGTGCTTCCCCACTTAACATTAAGGGGGAGTGTTGGGGTGATAATGTCAAGTGGGATATTTACCACTGCATTACTCCCCAATATTATTTTAAAATTTTGTCTATAAAAATTTATTATGAATATCTTCCACATTTAAGAGTGAAGAAGCTCGACTGAGTCACCGACCCTATTGATTAGGGTGATCCCTATCGATATTGACTATGAGAAATGAATATCTTAGTACCAAATTGATATCTAAACATATACATCATAATAGGATCTATCTTTTCATGAGTATTGTATTGAATGAGTGTGAGACATAGCTCTGCAATCATTCTGAAAAGATCAAGGAGTGAAGTGGAAGTGTTGGGTAGAAGTTGCATCATAAATTGTTAACAACAAACATTACTTTCTTCAGTGGGGTTTTTCACCTTTGGGTTTACCCCACTTAAATATGGTGTTACCGTATCTTTACTTGACTATTATTTTCTTTAAGATCATTTTATTACATTATGTAATTTGCATGCTATAATATATAATCTTTGGAATTTATTTTATGGATTTATAATCAATTGATTCTGGATTCCTTATAAGTCCTAACAGTAAGATGAAACATGGGCCTTTATCTCTCTATGTCAAAATATAGGGATATATTTTTATGGGAGTATGAATACTTGAAAGGATTTGATCCAAGTGTTTCTCAACATTCCATTAAAATTGATCCTAATATAAAGCCCATCAGAAAAAAGTAGAGACCAGTAAATCCTAGGATATAGCCGCTCATGAGGAAGGAGTTATCCAACCTCATTGAGGTAAAGATTATTTTTCCTATCAAGTCTCTACTTTGGAGGTGAATCAGGTTCTAGTGCACAGTAAGAATAGTGAATTCAAAATAAGTTGATTTCAGAGATTTGAATAAGGCATCATTGAAGGACCACTATCCTTTACCTTCTATGAATAAGATTTTGCAGATTATGGCTCACGCAGACAAATATTTTCCATGTGGACAGTATTCGGATTCAATCAGATCATGGTCAAGGAAGAGGATCAATTCAAAACAATATTTACAACCAAATGGGGAACATATACATATTAGAAACTACCTTTTGGTTTGTCAAATGTTGCTGCATCATTTTAGAGAGCCATGGAAATTTCCTTCAAAGGACATATCAATGAATTCATCCTAGTTTACTTGGATGACATAATTATATTCTCAAAGTAGAGAGCATATCACATGTTGCATTAGTAGAAAGTATTTGAGAGATGTAGATAATTTGGGGTGTCTCTTAACCCCAAAAAGTATAGATTTATTGTTGCACAAGGAAATATTTTTGGCCATGTGGTTTTAAAGTATGGTGTTGCCATTAATCCTACATGCATCTCTACTATCCTTTTTCTCTAATTATTAGCGCACAAGAAGGCCTTGCAGTCATTCCTAGAAAAAATGAAATTTGTTAGGATATTAATTCCTAGATTTGTGGGATTAATCAATCCCATCAACCTCATGCTCAAAAAATATACATTCTTCAAATGGAAAGTAGGAGGAAAATAAAGTTTCATAAATATCAAGCAATAAATTTCTTTCATGTCAACATTCATCAATATGGATTAATCTAAGGATTTTATCCTTTATACTTATGGAGCTTATAATGCGAGTGTTATTGTTGTCTTGACACTAGAAAATGAACAATGGTTGGAGCATTCAATGGATTTCTTGAGTCAAACATCAAGAATTTTGAATTGAAATATAGTCACATTGAGAAACAAGTCTTTTCCATAATGCAAATGCTAAATAATTTTAAAGGTATCAACACCACAAATCATGTCAAGGTGATAGTTTCACACTCCAATGTAAGAGAATTCATCATGGGAGTAGAAATCATGAGAAGAGAGTAATATGTGTAAACGAAAATAATGGAGTATGATGTGACTATCAAATCCACTAAGCTAGTTAGAGGAAACACACTCTACAAGTCGATCTTTGAGGACATGTAGAACAACCAAGAGGCTTCATTATTTTTGGATGAAAATCCATTGCACATCGACGTTGAGAAAATGTAGATCCTAGCATACACATTTTTTATCATTCAAACGTGCACCCGTGTCTTGAATCTAGGAGAGATGAGTTGTTTGAGACAACAATGGAACCATCTCTAAGTTGTAGGACCTTGTGCACTTGAGATAGATCTCTAGAGAAGGCTGGTTTCTCTATCTATTTCTACTGCTACTACTACTCCTAATGCTGGAAGGGAAAACTAAGCTAAAATTCCAAGCAGTAACAGGATAAAAGGATAAAAAATGGAAAACTAAACTAAGGGAGGTGATAGCATAAGAAAAGAGGGATGAACACTACCTGTTCTAAGTGAAAACGAAAGAGGAAGAATGAGGGAAGGATAAGCACATGTAACACAAACCAACACACATTTACACAATCAGTTCCATGAAACACAACTAGAAAATGGAGCTGCAAGGGATGTGAGGTGACACAAAAACACACAATGCAAAAGGAAGGCAAGAAGAAGGAATGAAAACACGTTAGGAAAAAGAATAACCACAAAACAATGCTTCCATTACTTCCAAAAATGCACAGATTGTTACAATGGCGTAGAGAGGGCAATATCCACATGCAAGAGCCAAATCTAGAGGTCTGTAACTCAAAATACAAAGATATGAAGTCCTTATCAAAGAGATTAAGGATCCAAAATGTCCAATGTTAACAACAATCTCATCTCTTACATTTATAGATGAATCAATGGAAAAAGAAGAGGAGGGAAAACCCAAATTTGAAATACAACCACCAACAATAAGCATTCAATGCCTAAAATCCACCTATAAATTTGTCAAATGTGCCTCCCTAAGTTTGTTTGGCATGTAGGAGAAGGAAGGAGGTGAAATCCATGTCAAATCAAGTGGTTAGAGCAATCAAATCTACTCATCAATGCCCAGAAAGATGTTTTCCCATTTCTCACCTACCAGATCCACCAAAATTTTGAATTTGAATATCAAACACTATAGCCTATGTCAATAGCTATCGATTGAGACTAGGTGTGCACCGATAAGAGCTCTATAACAAAAGATATGGCTATCATGGAAGATTATCGAGCCATTTCGCCACATGTCACACACCGGGTTGTTACAAGGATTTGACACCTAGGTGGCACGCTTATAGTTGGTTGCATGTAGCACACTCAAGATTGTCAAAGGATGATGTGGCATGGAATGACGTAGAGAAGAAGGCACAAAGGTATGCACATGGAAGAATGAAGTGTGTGGGGAAAATAGAGAGGAAGGGCATGTGTAAATGTGACGTGAAATGGGAGAAATGCCCAAGGAAGAAATGTATGGTCAAGGCACAACTATTACAAAGTAATGTGCGAGGTGCGCAAGAGGGCCAAGTACTTAGCTGATTTTTAAGCAAGTGTAAGGTATGCGTGTAGGATGCAAAAAATTATTGGATGAAGGTGGGTGCGTAGAAGGTGTGCACGAGGGGAAAATGAAACAAAGATGGAAAGGAAAATGGAAGGATGGAGAAAAGGAGAAGTGCACAAGGGCGCAAAGGAAATTTTAACCAAGTGAATATGTCAAAGAGATAATCAAGTGCACAACTTGCAATGTTAGAACCATAAAGCTAGAATGTGAATACAAGTTGTCCATATAACTAAGGAAGTTATTTGGATATTAGTTTTGGTGAATTTTAGGGCCATCTACCTACTAGATGAAGGGGATCAGAACCCAGGAGGATCCATTGGGCATGGAGTCTGCTTATGTAATCAGGAATCTCTAATCTGGGATCTTGAACATATTCCCTTGAATTCACTTGAAGAATCATTTCTTAACTCGTTCTTAATCCTGTAAAACTAGTGGAAGATAAACAACATCCAATAAGAAAAAGAAGAGTGTGCACAAGAAGCACATGAGAATAAATAACTATTTACAAAAAAAAATGTGTGCACAGTGCACTTGGAGGAACTAAAAACTACTCTAATATAGAAAAGATGATACATTAAACTTAATGGAAGGTTTAAGATAGATCCCATTAATCGGTATTTACAAAGTGCGTCTCCATCAAGATGAGTTAACTCGAAAGAGTTAGCCTCTTTGCATGAACTAATGATGTATGGGCCACTCCAAAGTGCATCAAACTTTAAATGACATCTTGGTTTAGATTTTTCAGCATCCCATTTCAAGACCAAGTCCCCAACTT
Source organism: Taxus wallichiana var. yunnanensis (assembly GCA_018340775.1). NCBI lineage: Eukaryota > Viridiplantae > Streptophyta > Pinopsida > Cupressales > Taxaceae > Taxus > Taxus wallichiana. The sequence goes on along the minus strand of CM031244.1, from coordinate 86,252,625 downwards.
TGAAAGCTTGAGGCCTAGCCAAACTGTCAAACCACTTCTTTGTTGCTTTTTGATGATGTTTTCGCTTGATCATGGTAGAGTTTCTTGATTCTTCAAGTTTAACCAACTCTGTCATTCTGATTTCTCACTGGTCTATGCCCTCCAATTCTAGGTTGGGAAAACTATAATGAAGGCAACTCAAGAGATAAGGGGAGTCTAGCTTCCTTACCATAAACTAGCTTGTAAGGTGATATACCTATTGCCTTCTTGGTTGTGATCATATATGCCTAAAGCGCACGTGAGAACTTTCTATGTCATTATTTTTGTTTGATGTTCATTGTGCGATTCATGATCTTGGTCAGGTTCTTGTTTGTTGATTCTGCCAAAGCATTTCCATGAGGGTAATATCTGGAATAAGTATTTAAATATATTCCAAGAATTAGTGCTAAATTAGTAATTTTGGTACCAAGGAATTCTTTTTCATTATCAGATATAATGGTTTGAGGAACATCAAACCTTATTATGATGCCCTCGAGAAATTCCAAGATGACTGACTCGGTTGATTCCTTGAGTGTGATAGCTTCTATCCATCTTGTGAAGTAGTTAGTAGTCACTAGCACCCATTTGTGGTTAGCTCTTGAAGGAGGATTGATCATACCTATGAGGTCAAGACCCCATTACACAAAAGGTTGATCCACTTAGATTAGTCAAAGGAGAAGCACTACCAATATTTTTCTCAAAGGAGAAGCACTACCAATATTTTTCTTACTTGTAAAGAAAGCACATTCTCTACATTTTGTGACCCACTTGTGTGCGTCCATGAACAAGGTAGGCCAAAACAGTCATGCCATCATGATCTTCATTGTTGTATATTTTTCAGAGAAGTGTCCACCAGAGAATCCATCGTGAAATTCAGCTAACACTTTTTCAGTCTACACACCATCGATACACCTTAACAACAAGCCATCGAGGTTTTTTCAAGAGAAGACCATCAATCAACACATATGGGATAGATTGTAACCTCAGATGCCTTCTCTTTTCTTTGTTCAAACTAAGAGGGTATGCACCCTTGGAAAGGAATGTGATCATGTCCTTCATCCAATCATGTGCACCAGGGGCTTAATTCTATTCAAGTTCTACATGCATGAGATCCTCATCCAGAAATAATGAAGTCTCAGGTTCATTTTGTGCATCCTCAACAAGCTACTTGTATAACACACTACCTCTTACCAACTCTATGGCTTTGATAGTCACATCATATTCCATGAATTTTGTCACCCATCGTGCTCTCTTCTCATTGATTTCTACTCCCATGATAAATTATCTAACACCTACGTTCAAAACTAGCACCTTAATATGATTTTTGGAGAACATGATTTTAAAATTCTTACACACATGCATGATGGCGTAGACATGTTTATCTATGTGACTGTATCTTAATTCATAGTCCTCCAATGTCTGGATGAAGAAAGCCACTGGTTGCTCCAACCCTTGTTCATTTTCCCGTGTCAGACAATGAAACACTTGCATTAGCACCATAAACATTAAGGATGAAATCCTTTGAGTAGTCTAGGTTGATGAGTGTTGGAGCGTAAGGGATTTTTTTCTTGATCTTGTTGAAGATTTCTTTCCCTTTTATTTTCCATTTGAAATTTATGTCTTTCTTGAGCACGAGGGTGATGGGCCTTACTAGTCCTACAAAGTTAGGGATGAATCACCTAACAAAGTTGATTTTTTTGAGGAAGGACTGTAAGGATTTCTTTTGCACTAGAAAGGAAATGTAGGATTGTGGAAATGTACTCAAGATCAATTGTGATACCATCCTTTGAGACAACATAGCCTAGGAGCTTTCCTGCGCTACTACAAAATTGCACTTCTTGGGGTGAAGAGACACCCAAAAATTTATACTTCTCTCAAATATCTTCTGTGTGCACCATGTGATCCATGCTTTGCTTTGAGAAGACTATTATGTCATCAAGGTAGACCAAGATGAAATCATTGATATACCCTTTGAATGCAATATCCATGGCGCATTGAAATGTTACACCAACATTTGACAAAGAAAAGGGAATATTATGATATGCATATGTCCCCCATTTGGTTGTAAATGTTGTTTTTAATTGATCCTCTTCCTTGACCAGATCCGATTGAAGCTAGAATATCCATCCAACATAGATAATCTCGTGCGCTAGCTATAGTCTATAAAATCTACCGCATAAAAGGTAAAAGATAATGATCCTTCAATGATGCCTTATTCAAAAATATGAAATCAACACAAAGTCTAATTTCACCATTCTTCTTGCGTACCAGAAAAATATTTGCTACCCAAGTAGAATACTTGATCAAAAATATTATCTTCACCTCAACGAGTTTGGATAACTCTTTCCTCATGAGGGGTTTTATCTTTGGATTGACTAGTCCCTTCCTTTATTTGACATGATTAATACCAAGATCAAGGTCAATGGGGTGTTGAGAAACACTTGGATCAAATAATTTGAGGTCCTCATAGTCCCATGAGAATATATCATTGTATTTAGGACAGGGAGCTATGAAGGCATGTTTTTCATCATGTGTGCAATTTTTACTCGAGAAATAACTCCTTTCCACATGTAATAGTGACTGGAATGTAGTCTTCTTGTGAGGTGTGCATATATTTTTCTTCACCCTTGAACTCATTATCAAAGATAATTTTTTTTCTAAGGTGACCATCCCTTTAAGCAACTTGTTTGTCTTTAGCTGTATCACTTGGTCACCATAATTGTCATGAAAATCAGCTTGCATGCTTGATGAGAACTCAATTTCATTCTAGATGAACTAGATGATCTACATGTCATTCTCAAACACATGCTAACTGATGTTGTTGTCTATTATGGATGGCCTAATCACCATCTTGATGTGCTAAGTGTTTCTTTTGACAAAGTCCTCAGCATGGGAGAACTGAGATCTGAGCGTGACCATTTGATCAACTTCCTTGTTCATTTTTTATGGCACCACCTATAGATTAAGAGCATCAAATATCTCAAGGATATCCAAAACTATGTGTCTATAAGCTTTGACAAGATTATTATTTTTTGCACATTTGTTGGTGACTTGATGGATAACCAGTTCTGTGTCCCCAAAGATCTACAATGCCTTGATTTTTTTCTTTTTAGCTATAAGTAGACAATGCACAAGTGCCTCATACTCTGCCACATTGTTGGAACATGCAAACTATAACCTGTACATGAATAAGAATTTATCATTCTTAGGAGAAATGATAATAACTCCTATTCCCATGCCATTTCTACTTCTAGATCCATAAAAGTATAAATTCCATAGACCAGGGTTTTCTTCACTTTGTTTAAGCACGCGTGACAACACAACTTCTTCTTCAAGGATGTTGTAGCTACCAAGCCTAGTTTCATAATCTTCTAGCTCCCAACATATGGATCAAATTTATGGTGACTCTCCTCCCATTCATCTAGCACTAAGTTTGGGATAAGAGGCACGAGAGGCTACTCTCTAAACCGAAACTTGTTCTTCTTGATTAAATAGTTTGCTTCGAGAGTGGATGGGACATATGAAACCACATGATAGAAAAATATTGGCTCAAATTGTATGGTAAATTGGGTTTCATAACTTGTCTTGAGTAATATATGGGTCCAATCAGAAGATAAGTAACCACCTAGTTTAGCAAGAAAGTCCTTTGATGACATAGGGAAAATAGAAGGGGTAGATCAATGATTGATACATCTTGAGTTATTTTCAAACTTAGAAATGAATAGAGAGTTAAATCAAGATCCTTTATGATTCATAGGGTAGTGAGAGTTGAACCATAAAGTTGTAGGACTCCTTTTGCTAAGGGGATATAGTTAGGACTTAAGACATCAACAATTTTCTTAAGCATGAAAGAAGTACTAGACCGAGTCAATCATACAGCTTATAGACAAGATGTTTTCCTATGATTAAGGACATATAGAAGGGTAGGGTTTTTACAACCTTACTTTCTTCTCCTCTTCTTGGCATATATTGACGTGAAGCACATGCCTTTTGGATAGCTGGTCAAGATGCGGAAGTTAGGCCAAAGCTTCATGTAGCAAGTGGACCGAGATGGAATGTTCAGGAATCCCACATTGTGACATTTATTTTTGTATTCTTCATTTTATCTATAATGTTGAATGGAATACCCACCTGTCTTGTGCATTTGAAGCATAAAAACATTCTTCTTTAGTTTTTCAAAGTGCAGAGGCTTGAGCTACTAAAGGAGGGGCGTGTACCACTTCAGAGGAGCTTTGCATGGATCCTCACATGTAGGAACTTATGAATTTTTACTACTGGATGCCTTGGCCACTTCCTTTTGTTTTTGAGGATCTCTCTTGTGTTGCTGGAATATAAACTTGTGCACTAGACTTTAGCATTCTCTTCTTATACCTTGTGTTGTCTATAACTTGGGTGCATGGTCTGCTCGCATCATTTGTAACCTGGTTGATTGCATAAAAGTCCTCAGCGCTAAATAATATCAAGTTGGATTAAGGAGGAGCCTCTAGATTTTCTTGGTTCTCAGACTCACTCGTGCTGATAGAAGGTCATAGTTAGAAGCATTCTCGATCATATAATCTTATGCGCATGCAACATTGGCACAGTGATACTGACTGTGAGGCATGTTGCAAGGGAAGAACCATAATGAATCTTGTTCCATGTTGTTCTAAACTGGAACAAGTGCGTGAATTGTGTTGGGAGCTAGAAGAGGTCAAGTGCACATTAACATGCCATCTTTCATTTTGCTAGTTCTGCACATATCTTTGGTTTCCATATTGAATCTACCAAGGTTGATTGTTTTGGCTATGCACCTAATTAGAAATACTTCGTAGGCTTGTTTTTATTACTTCTTAAAGGAGATGACCTTATTTGATAAGTTTCTAATTAGGGCCTTCATCTCTTCATCCTCTTTCGATGCACTGGAGAATAGAAATTGGATGCAATAGGTTGCATTCTTTACAATGGAATAAGGGAAATTGAAGGTGGGGTGTTGGAGACATTTTTGGGAATAATGGAACAAGAGGCCTAGGTGCTAACTTTCCCACCTGGATGAGACTATTTTATTCCCTTATTGCAATGTTGTATGCAATAGGTAAATTCCTACCTCCCATTGATTGAATCATGACTCATATGCCACTATTTAAAGCCCTTAACTAGTATAGGAAAGCATGTTGGGTTGTAGGCCTTACCACTTGAGGAATTTTGTCCCAAGTCTTCTAGAGTTTGATGTTGAAATCATTCATCTACTCATTAGGTGCATGCTTCATTGTATTCAACTGCTCCACTAGTGATATATGATCTAACTTGTTTTCAAAGTAGTCGTATAGAGTTGTTCCAAGCTCATCCCTAGTGGCAATAGATGCAGGTCTCAAGCCTCGGTACCATTGGAGTGCTTTTCCTTTGAATGAGGCTATAAGGATCCCGACTACTACATCATCATGCGTGATAAGATAGAAAAATCACACATTTACTACATCTTGAGTGCATTCAACAAGGGTAACTTGATTTTCTTGCATGAAGTATGGAATTCTCTTGAGATCGGTTGCTAGCATATCATGTTGTGCATTGAGATTGAACGGGCTTCCACTAGTGAAGCTGGAAAAGTTCCTCAGAGGAGGAGTTTAAAGTGCCATGGTAGGGTGCACTTTTCTGTTGTGAGGAGTAGAGTACACACGATGTGCTAGAGATAAAGATGCATGCATGGAAGTCTTATTATGTGTTATTCTTGGAAAAATATGGAGAAATTCAAAGGATCCTTCAACTATAGCACTCTGTCTAGTGTGCACTCTTCTCATAAAAAGGTGCTCTAATTGCTAAAACAAGAGATCTAAGTGTTAGGATTCGTTAGATGTGTTTTAAATGAGCCCCCAAAGGCTTAAAATTTCTAAGTCATGCACAAAACTTAGAAATGTTGAAATCTAAGCTTTCACTACTTGTCCCACCGATGTGCCATATATTGTTTGTTATTAAAACATGCACCCGTGTCTCGTATTTGGGAGCGAGTTGTTTGAGACAACAATGGAACTCGCCACCAAGTTTTGGAACCTTATGTGCTTGAGGAAGATCTCCAGAGAAGTCTAGTTCCTCTATTTATTTCTACTGTTACTACTACTCCTAATGCTGGAAGGAAAACTAAGCTAAAATTCCAAGGGACCAAGGATAGAAGGATAACAAAATGGAAAACTAAACTAAGGAAGGTGATAGCACCAGAAAAAGAGGGATGAACACTATCTGTTCTGAGTGAAAATGAAAGAGAAAGCATGAGGGAAGGCTAGGCATGCATAGCACAAACCAACACACATTTACACAATTAGTTCCATGAAACACAACCAAAAATGGATCTGCAAGGGACGTGAGGTGACATAGCAAACACACAATGCAAAAGGAAGGAAAGAAGAAGGAATGTAAACATGTTAGGACAAATAATAGCCATAAAATAATGCTTCCATTACTTCTTAAATGGAAATACTGTTACAATGGAAAGAGAACCCAATATCCACATGCAAGAGCCAAATCTAGAGGTTTACAACTCAAAATACAAAGATATGAAGTCCTTAGTAAAGAGATTAAGGATCCAAAATGTCCAACATTAACAATGAGCCTAGCTCTTACATTTATAGATGAATCGATGGAAGAAGAAGAGGAGAAGGAGGGAAAACCTAAATTTGAAATACAACCACCAAAAAAAAGCATTCAATGCCTAAAAATCCACCTATAAATTTTTCAAATGTGCTTCCCTAAGTCTATTTGGTGTGTAGGAGAAGGAAGGAGGTGAAATCCATGTCAAATCAAGTGGTTGGAGAAATCAGATATGCTCATCAATTTCTAGAAAGATATTTTCCCATTTCTCACCTACCAGATCTGCCAAAATTTTGAATTTGAATATCAAACACTATAGCCTACATCAACGGCTATCAATTGAGACTAGGCGTGCATCGATCATATCTCTATAGAAAAATATATGGCTATTAGAAGATTATCGAGCCATTTTCATACGTAAGACACGTGGTTCACACAGATTGACTTAAAGGTCAACCAATAATTTTTTCATTTCGCCACGTGTAACACACCAATTAGTTGTAAGGATTCTTTGTCTAGCTAGGGCATGCTATGTTTGGTTACATGTAGCACACTTAAGATTGTCAGAGGATGATGTGGCATGGAATGACATAGAAGAAGGTGTGTAGGTATACTTGTGGAAGATTTAAGCATGGAAGGAAAACAGAGGAATGGTGCATGTAAAGGTCACATGTACGAGAGAAATGAAAAAAATCCCAAGGAAGAAATGTATGGTTAAGGCACAACTATTACAAAGTAATGTGTGGGGTGCACGAGAGGGCCAGGGACTTAGCTGATTTTGAAGTAAGTGCAAGGTGTGTGCGCAGGATGCATAAACTACTTGGAAGAAGGTGGGTGCGTAAAAGGTGTGCATGAGGGGAAAATGGAACAAAGAGGAAAAGGAAAATGAAAGGATGGAGAAAAAGGGAAGCCCGTAAGGGCACGCGAGGAAACTGCAACCAAGTGAATGTGCCAAAGAGATAATTGAAGTGTGTGAAACCTGCAATGTTACAACCATAGAGCTAGAATGTGAATACAAGTTGTCCAAATAACTAGGGAAGTTATTTGGATAACACACAACTAGATGGAGGACATGGTAACATTCCTTTCTTATGGTGCTTACCCTCCTCTACTAAAAAAATCCAAGAGATGACATCTAAGGTTGTAAGCTCTTCCATATGCATTCATTGATGGCCTTCTCTTCAAAAGAAACATTGATGATGTGTCACGAGATGTATTGATGGTATTCAAGTTGAAAAATTATTAGAAGAATTTCATGATGGATTCTCTAGTGGACACTTCTTTGCCAAGGAAACAATGATGAATATTTTCAAGGTAGGATAATTCTGGCCTAACCTCTTTGCATACATGTACATGTGGGTCAAAATATGCAAAGAATGAACTTTCTTTGTAGGAAAGAAGAAATTGGTAGTGCTTCCCCTTTGACCATTCCAAGAAGATCAAAATTTTCTGCAATGGGGTCTTGACTTCATAGGCATGATCAACCCTCTGTCAAAACCTAGCCACAAGTGGGTATTGACAAGAATGGATTATTTCACCATATGGGTAGAAGTTGTCATGCTCAAGGAATTAACCGAGTTGGTCATCCTTGAATTTATCAAGGAATCATAATAAGGTTTGGTGTTCCTTAGACCATTATAATTGATAATGAAAAAGCCTTCCTTGGTACTAAGATTTATGATTGGGTTCTTAATCTTTGCATCTATTTCAATATTTCTTCCAACTACTACCCTCAAGGTAATGGCTTGGTAGATTTGACTAACAAGATCCCGGTCGAATCATGAAGCAAACAATGGATATCAACCGTGAGGCAATGGCACACAAAGGTCTCGTGCGTGTTCTCTAAGATAGAATCAAGGAGTGAAGGATGAAGACCTGGAAGGAATTCACATGCATCAAATAGTTGCACTTCACCAAAGTGTAGGAGTTACGAGATTGAAGCAAGCAAGCTTTGTAAATAAATGTGCATGCATATGAGAGCTCAAGATTAAAAATGGAGTAGAATGGAATTTCTTGGCTTGGCTTAGGCTTATCATAGATCAAAAGAGGTGAGTACAAATAGGGGAGTGAATGTGTAACTCCCATGTAAGAGAATATTCCTCCATAATGGAGAAGAGGAGTTACTTTCCCAAATGGGAATGCAACTCCTATGACACACTTACACATATTCTGTAAGAGAATCTATCATAACTAAGATGACACCTAGATCCATGTCCACCTAAGTGAGATGACTCACCTAGTGAGGTGGAATAACACTAAATAAGTGAAGAAAAATACCACCTACACCAACACCCCCTTCATCATAACTTAGGATGAGGCGGTAAGTCAGAAATGAGAAATGGGTCCCGACACAAAGCCTGATGAGGTACCCACGTACAAGAAACTCTCAAAAAGTGGAGTAAAAGGAGAAAACCAGTGGGAAAAAACTCCCCCAAAAGAGAGACAAGTCCACTCTCTAATCTAAGAAAGATGCCAAAGATGGGTCTCGGCCACAGATGAGCTTGTAAAGGTACCCATGTACAAGAGGCAATCTCTCAAAAGAAGAAGAAGAGAGAAGAAGAGGGAGATGAGAGGAATGCAGAAGATGCCATGGATGGATTTGAACTCTGCAGCTCTAGGAGGTCTCCCAAAAGAATGTCAATGATGATATCCTCTGCCTCTGGACTGAATAAGAGCCATCCCCAATTGAACTATGTGCCTACCCTTAGGAAGGAAAAAAATGACGTGTTGGAAGTCCACCCACTCCATGAAGGAAACTGAAGGTAGCAACATAAAGAACTTTGAGTTTGGTCCACAAAAGTGTGACATAGGTCTAACAAGTGAGTGCAAAGGAACCAAGGTAATGTCATGAGTGCATAATTATCGTAGTGTGAAGAGTGAACACCCGCAGAAAGGATGTCCAAGTGATGTGAAGGCAACAAAAAATACCTCACAACAAAAAATGGATGCACAAGAAAGGGTGGATCAATTAAGGTCTCCGAAAACCTGGAAATGGTAAGAGTCTCGGAAGGGGCACTCCTAATAATGAAGCTAATGAAATCCTTTGAAATACCGTATATAGATGACAAACCTATAGTACATCACAAGTGTACTCTGTGAAAAGACAACTAAGGTCAGGAAGATACTCGTCCCAATGAGGGGGCTCAACAAATAGAAGAGTGATGTCAGATAGGTATGAGTCATCTAATGAAGATAGAGGAGTGAAAGGGGCCTCACACACTAAAGGTGGAAAAGAGGTGAGTGTGATGACTGTATGAGGCTTAGTAGGAGGAGATTGCTCAATATCTGATGAGATGTGGGATATGTCAACATTCTCTGGAATAGTGAGAGGAGGAGAAGAGTCTTTGTAGTACTCTCGACATCAAAAATGGGTGCACAATCCTTGTCATCAAAAGTAGAACCAAGCGAGTTTGTGTCAGTGGAATTGTCATCACATGAAGAAATAGAGGAGACAACTAAATCATCAACACAAAAATGGTGACGTAGTATGTGAAGGGTATCAATAGAGGGACTGAAGAATTTTCTAGACATAGTGGGGTGGATCTGAGTATGCCACATGGAACCAAAGAGATGGGGAGACATGCATCATAAGTGACCAAAAACATGGTCACAAGTGTTGAGAAATTCCTCAAGATAATGATGATCAGTGGGTGCAGGAACTGGCCCAAGCAAGAAGTGTGAAAAAACCTCGTAGGCAAAGTAACGTTGCATAGAAACATGACATGGTAAATAGTTCTCTCTCATAGTAAGAAGTGGTAGGGGTTTAAAGATGATCCTACGAGCTCAAGTCTAGAAAGAGCACCCTCCATGATGCAAAATCAAGGAGTGCAAGATGCATAAAAACAAGACATCGGACTCGACCGATAATGCATGCATCTACATGTATCACAAGGCCCAAGAGTACTAGTGAACCCCCAAAATGTGGCACTTTATAAAGTAGTGTGTTTAAAAAATGACAATTTCATCATGTAATGTGTGAAAAATCATGCAACTTTGACTAAATAAGCACTCAAAACCGAAGTAGCGAGTCAAAAGTAATAACAAGAAAATGATTCCTACAACTGATGAAAAATACCAATAAGCTCCACTAATGGATTAAAAAGTTCCCAAAATGGGTGCAAATGGTATTGTGTGGGTACTCATTGGAAATGGCATCAAATTTTAGGTAGGATTTGTTTTTATTACGAGGGGGATTAACTTCCTGCCATCCCGGACCTCACCCTCCATCTTCGACACATGAATGAAGGGCATGAAATACAAGAAAAAGAAGTCTTAAATTTATTACAATGCCAAAAATGAATGTTTTTATCCTTAAAACATTAAAAATGGATTGTTTTAACCTCTAAACAAGTCTAAAAGGGATGGGCGTAAGCTTAGATGGTCACGCCATGGAGCTGAGGCTATGCAAATGCACCGAGTTGAGTTAATTTCGAGTTTCTAGCCGAGGTAGGCACTCACAATGGGTGAGGTCATAGGTGGCAGATTTGTCGAGGGAAAATCAAGGCTTGGATGAAGGTAGGATTTTTAAAGAATGGTTGGAATGTCGGGGCAAATGTGCAGGATGATGCCACGGGTAGGTGGAGCAAAAAGTGTTGATAGAGTAAACCAGTGAGTGCAGAAACTCATGGAGTAATTCATGAGTTACACTAAAATGTGGGTTTGATGAGAAATGGTCAAGAGTGTAGAGTACATTGTGAGATAAGCACTAGTGAGATGTTAGGAAGAGTGGGAGCAAGAGGTAGGCTCGAAAAAATAGAATGATTTGACATTTTCAATAGAGACGGGAATTGATGCACAACACATGAGATAGTAGAAGTTCTGAAAAATGCTCACTAAGGGAATCGAGTCAAGAGAAAAATAACCAGGTAAGGATAGCAGATTGAAGGCAATGCAAGCATGGAGCTTCTTCGAGTAAGAATAAAAGAAAGTCAAGCATAGTAAATCCAAGTTGTAATGGTCCAAGTCGAGTAGCCACCGATTCATGAATGAATTGGAGAGTAAAAACACGCCAACTCAAAAACATGACATAATGAGAGTAGAGTTCAATGCACACACGAGAGCCAGCCTAAAAGAAGGGACAAGGCACAACCTAAGCAGGTGGGGCCGAGTTAGGTGAAAGTTCACTTATAACAACCGGAGAATCAAACCCGAGCACACAGAGAAAAAGAGTGAAAAATAAAAAAGGTAAGCCCAAACTCAAAACATGTAGAGATGGAAAAAAAAGCTAATGACCATGAAGTACTTGAGCCCCAAATCAATGAAAGAAGGCATGGTGAATACACCAAACAGGATAGAAAAGTAAAAACATTGGGCGAAAACATGCATACACTTCAATCTTGCAATATTGAACCTACCAGTTCCTTGATTCTAAATACAACCATAACCAACAAGGAGTACACAAACAACCACTAAAAACAACCATAAGAATCTTGAAAAGATGCAAGTAACGCACAAGAAAAGTGAGAGCTTTCACAAGAAACTACATGGTGGAGCAACAATGGCGAGCAGTGTGATTCCGGTCCCCTCAGGATCGCAGAACAAATACCATGAAGAAGTGAAGAATGAATACATAGAAGAAATTCACATACATTAAATGTCAGTAATTCACCAAAGTGTAGGAGTTGCGAGATTAAAGCAAGCAAGCTTTGAGTAAAAGAAATGTGTATGCATCATGACAACTCAAGATTCAAAAATGGAGAGAATGGAATTCCCAGAATAGCTTAGTGCTAACTCATAATGAAGGAGGTGAGTACAAATAGGGGAGTGATGTGTAACTCCCATCTCATAATATTCCTTCATAATGACACATGGAGATCTTACCCAAATGAGATGACTCACCTAATGATGTGGAAAATAACACACACATATGACCCACAGATCTAAGGGAGAGGAGTAAATGAATCATATGGTTGGGTTTTAACCTAGATCTTTTAGAGTAGGTGAATTTATTTAGTAATGTTTAGGTAAATTATTTACCTTTATTGTTAATTTATCTTCGAAGTAAAATTATGTTGTGTAATTTCTTTTATTTATTTAGATATTATAAAAGTATAAACACTAAGAGTAGTGAGGAAGGGTGCTTTTATTAATTTAGAGGGAAACTATTATCTAGTTGTTAGGTATAGTTCTTTATGTTTGATCTATGGTATTGACTAGATCCTTGATGTCTAGTTCTCTCATAACATGGACTTGACTAGTTAAATTTTATGACTGGGAAGTTATTTTCATGATTTATTGCTTGATCTATGACCTAAAATTGGTTAATTATAATGGATTAAAATTTATTTTATATAAGCAAGGTCAATTTCAAACAAAATTTCATTAAAATAATAATAAATAATAATTAAATCATTTGTTTGTAAAGGTTTATGTAAAGTTCTTAGGGGTGAATTGCTTTCATTTATTGATTGTGATGTTTGATTAAGTTATCTATGTTCTTGGCTTTGGCATGATCTAAATTATCATTCATTTCATGGTAGAAGAGTAGGAGATTGCCCTATTGACATTCACTTTTCTGCTAAGTTTTATTTTGCAAATAAATTATTTATATATTCATATATTCAGGATTTGATAGTATTTTTTTATCCTCATGAACTTATTTTTCAATGCAAAACAGAGGATTCCATTGGATCTAGAAGGTAGAAAACCTGGGTAAGATATTATTAAAATAGGATAGTTTTTGGGAGGCTATGGTATTTTTTTGATTTGATTTCTAGTTTGCTAAGAATATGTACCAAAAAAAGATTCGCCTCGGGATTCATGTCCTAATAGTAAAAAGGAAACTCATTGAAATCCTTAGCCCCTGGTCATATGGTATGGTCATATGAGGGCTTAAATCTTGTGATTCCTACTAGTAGGTGCTTAACTGCAGCCTCCTTTCATTTTATTTGTGTGGTGTAGGCAAGATATTTTTATTATATTTAAGTGATAACTAAAATAAATAGTAGAGCATAATGTTGAAAAGATTGTAACTTTTGATTCGTAACTCGGTTTTGAGTGTCTTTTTTTGCAATAGTGCTTGTATTTTTATGCTCTTTCCATTGGAAATATTTATTTTGAGAATCACACTATAATTATAAAGTTCATATTGTAACACACACTCATTATAAAGTGCCAAAATCTTGGGGGCTCCTTGTGGCATTGTTTGGGGTCTCTTGCATTGCTTGGTTCTTGCATTTCTTTTGGTGATTTTTTAGGATGGCATCTTTATCTACTTCTGCATTAGATCATGTTGAGCCATTAACAACACATAATTACCACACATGGAAAACAAGAATGGAAATAATAATTAAGCGGAAAGGATTATGGGCTTTAACTTCTTCAGAACAACTAATGTTCACTAGAGAATATGAGAAATTTCAATACTAGTGCAAATTTGATGAGTGTATGGGTTTGATAGGAACTTATGTAAGTGATAGTATTTTGTTTCATTTGGAAAAGTGTGACTCTCCTTTCAAAATATGGGAGAAATTGGAGGATTTATTTGGTAAGGTGGATCATATGAGAGCCATACAACTTGAAATTGAGATCACCTCTCTTAATCCTGAAGATTTTCCAACAATTATAAACTATCTTACCAAGTTCAAGCATTTGTTGACACAATTGAAGGGGAGTGGAAGAGATAAGAAAGATGAAGAGTGTGTTTACTTGATTCTATCCAAGTTGAGAGGACCATTTCAAATTTTTTCTTCTACCTTTTTCTCTAGCATGGATGCCTTAGGTGACACATTAAAAAGCCTAACTTAGAAACATTTTGTGAAAGACTTATTAGGGAAGAATCCAAATTGTCTCACCTTGAGTCTTCCACCTCTCAAAAGGAATTAGTTGCATCTAATCCTAAGGGCAAGGGAAAACCAAAAAGTAAAACCAAATCCACCTTCTCCATCTCAAAATGCTCCTAAACCCAAAGAAAATAACTCTAAACCCAAGGAGTCTTCTAAATCCAAGAATAAGTCTAGTCTTTCATGCTCTTTTTGTGGGGGTAGTAATCATGAAGAACATAGGTGTTATAAGCGAATACAAGCCTTAGAGGATGTAGTAAAGAAACAAAAAATTTCTATCTCCACTCCACCTCCTTCTAATCAGCATGGAAAAGCACTTAATGTTGTTGGGAGATCTCATTCACCACTTGCAAACAATTGGGTTATAGATTCTAGTGCTTCTCATCACATGACTTCTTCCAAGGAGTCTTTTTTTCTCTAGGTTTGAGTTCTACTTCCAAAATTGAGGTTAGAGATTCTTCCTTTCTTTTTGTTAAGGGAAAAGGTGATATACAACTTGATGGTGGTAGTATCCAAGATGCACTATATGTTCCTAACATCACTACAAATTTGCTTTTTGTATATCAAATTTGTCATTCTAGTAAAGGAAAACAATGAATTTTACACCACATGGAGAAGAAGTAAGAACTTTGTTGGAGCCTTATTCACTTTTTTCTCAGGGTATTGTTGATCATAGTTCTATAATATATCACTTTGAGGGTTTTGATGACACTTCTTCTATAGGGACAAGATTGGTTTCTCATGCAGATTCAGAGAGTAAGCTTTGGCATGAAAGATTTGGACATCTTAATTACAAATATTTGAAGGAGTTGAGCACTCATGGTATGGTAGATGGTCTTCCTAGAGTTTCTTGTCTTGAGGGAGTTTTTCTCTGGTTGTGGATTAGGAAACAACACCAAGATCCATTTCCTAAGAATTTTCTAAGAGAGCTTCTTCACCACTTGAGCTTGTGCATAGTGACTTGATGGTTTTCCTACCCCATCTTTCAATGGAGCTAAGTATGCACTTAGATTTATTGATAATTTCTCGAGGCGTAATTTGGTTTATTTTCTCAAGTACAAAAGTGATGTTTTTCACACTTCAAAGTCTTCAAGGCTTTGGTCGAGAAACAATCTTCTAGTTGCATAAAGAACCTTCATATTGATAATGGGGGAGTACTTCAACAATGAGTTTATGAATTTTAACAACTCAAGGCATTATTCACCAACATTCTATTCCTCATACTCCACAAATGAATGCTTAGCACAATGGAAGAATAGAAATTTGAAGGAAATGGCTAACTGTATGATGCATTCTAGAGATATACCTCCTATCTATTGGGTAGAAGTAGTTAATTGTGCTAACTACATTTAGAATTGCACACCACACAAAGCACTTGAGCATTTGACTCCAGAGGAAGCTTGGTCCAACACTAAGCCAGATGTCTCATTTTTTCGAGTCTTTGGGAGCCATGCTTGGGCCTTTGTGCCAAAGAAGAAAAGGAAAGCTTTGGATAAGAAGAGTAAACCCTTTATCTTTGTAGGGTATTGTGAGGACATGAGAGCTTATCATCTTTTAGATCCTGATACACATGATGTTCTTTTTGAACACATGTTTAGTTTGATGAGAGATTCACTCCTCATGATTCTTCATCTTCTTCCATGCCTCATTCTTCTTCTTCATCTAATCTTGAGGATCCTTTCTTTGAGGATATTGATGAGGAGGTTATAGATGTCA
Source organism: Taxus wallichiana var. yunnanensis (assembly GCA_018340775.1). NCBI lineage: Eukaryota > Viridiplantae > Streptophyta > Pinopsida > Cupressales > Taxaceae > Taxus > Taxus wallichiana. The sequence continues at coordinate 86,236,552 of CM031244.1, read as the reverse complement.
TTAAGGATCCTATTCCCATTGATGTTGTCATTATACCTAAGTGGGCTCATACTACAATTTTTGAGGCAACACCTTTCATAGAGGATCTTCCACCCACTAGGCATCATCATGCACATTTTACTGGTTCTGTAATTTTGTGTTAGGTAGTTTCTGAGGATCCAGTTCTTTTCAAAGGCTAATGGGATATAGGAGTGGGATGATGCGATGGTAACTAAGTATTCTTCTTTGATGAAGAATCATACTTGGGATTTGGTATCTCTTCCTAAAGGAAGAAATATGGTTAGGTGTAAGTGGGTATACCAAACCAAATATGTAGTTGATGGGTCCATTGAGAAGTATAAGGCTTGTCTTGTTGCAAAGGGTGTTTCATAAGGTGAAGGTATCGATTACTCTAAGCATTTGGCACCCGTTGCCAAGATGGATTCTGTATGTCTTGTACTTGATATTTCTACATCATAGGGGTGGCCCATGTATACCAGATGGATGTGAAGAGTTCCTTCTTACATGGAGATCTACAAGAGGAAATATACATGGAGGAGAATCCTTCTAGATTTGTTTAGGATTCTTCTCTTGTTTGTAGGCTCTGAAGGTATCTCTACGGTCTCAAACAAGCCCCTCGGGCTTGGTATGAGAAGATGGATTATTTTCTTCTATCTACTAGTTTTGTTCGTTGCCACTCCGATCATACAGTGTATCTCCAGCATGTTGGTGAGGATATTGTGATACTTGTCTTGTATGTTGATGATTTGTTACTTACTGGAAGCTCTTCTTCCCACATTTAGAGTATTCAGAGGGCTCTTTCTACACAGTTTGACATGAAAGATCTTGGGCTATTGCATTATTTCCTTGGTTTATAGATTTCTCAAACAGATTCAGGGATTCATTTGAGTTAGCAAAAGTACACCCATGATCTTCTTAGGTGCTTTGATATGGCTGATTGCAAGCCAAGTCCATCTCCTTTTCAGTCTGGAGTTACTCTTACATCCACATGTACCACACCACTTTGTGATCCTACATTGTATAGGTAGTTGGTTGGGAGTCTCATGTACTTGACCCATACTCACCCTGATATTTCATTTGCAGTAGGGCTTGTATCTCGGTTTGCACATTCTCCTCATAGTAGTCACTGGCAGGCTGCTAAAAGGATTTTGCTATTTACTGTGGCACTTCCCACTTTGGCCTACACTACACTAGGGGTTCTACTCAGTTGGTTGGGTATACAAATTTAGATTGGGTAGGTTCTATTGATGATAGGTGTTCACTTCTGGCTATCTTTTGTCTTGGTTCTTCTCCAATTGCTTGGGCATGTAAAAAGCAATAAGCTATTGCACTTTCATCTTCAGAGGTAGAGTACAGGCAACAATTATAGTGAGTCAGCAGATTCTTTGGCTTCACCAATTATTGCTGAGTTTGGATTCCCATAGGATTCACCGAATGTACTTTGGTGTGACAACCAAAGTGTAATTCACATTTCTCGTAACCTAGTTGAGCACCAATGGACCAAGCATATTGAGATACACATCCACTTCATTTTTCAACACATTCAGGATGGAGTTCTTTGCTTGGAGTACCTTCCGACTCAGCAATAGGTTGCAAACATCTTTATGAAGCCTTTTGCATCACCTCGCTACCTTGAGTTGCATGGAATGCTTGGGGTTTTAGAAGTTGTTCTTGGGGGTGTTTGTGAGAACATCTTCCTTCTTCTTCTTCTTTCTCTTTTCTTATAGTAGGATTATTTCCTTCTTTTGGTTTGAGATTTCTTCATGGATATATTTTACATGAGTACCTCATTAGGCCTAGTTTCCGGGACTCATACTGTGGACATACCACTTCTATTTTGGCCCCTAGCTTCACTTGAGGGGGGTGTTAGAGTAAATATTTACCTTAGCTCATGTTCACCTAGGTACATTATTTATCTTTATTGTATTTATCCTCACCCACTTATGTGTGTGGATATTTCTTTTTATTTATTTAGATATTAGGAGATATTATCTAGTTGTTAGGTATAGTTCTTTCCTTGATCTATGGTATTGACTAGATCCTTGATGTCTAGTTCTCTCATAAATCTATGGACTTGACTAATTCTTTGATGACTAGTTCTTTTCATGATTTATGGCTTGATCTATGACCTTGATTGGTTATTAGATTGTTATTCCTTGCCTATATAAGCAAGGTCCATTCTCATTGTATTTCATTGAGTTCCATAATAATATATGATATTTTTGCTCATTTGTTTGCAAAGGTTTATGTAAAGTTATTCTGGTGAATTACTTTCATCTTATTGATCATGATGTTTGATTAGCATTTGTGTTCTTGGCTTGGCACGATCTGGTTATCATTCCTTTTAGATCCATGTCTACCTAAGTGAGATGACTCACCCGGTGAGGTGGAATAACACTAAATAAGTGAAGAAAATACCACCTACACCAATAGAATCATGGTGAAGAAGGAAAGGAAACAAGTACTTCACCTTACAAAATTGTTTATGGTAAAGAAGCTAGGTTTCCCTATCATTTGAGTTGCCTTCATTCGAGCTAGCCCAATAGTTAGAGTTTGAGGCGTAGACCAAAGAGAAATCAGAATGGAAGAGATGGTTGAACTTACGAAATAAGAAACTCTACAATAATCAAGTTAGAACAACATCAAAGATCAGCAAAAATTGGTTTGAGAGAAAAGCTAGGCCTCAAGATTTTAAATTTTTGATCGGTAGGGTTCATTTTAAGACCCCCAAAAAAACATTATATAATGGGTGGAAAATTTGAAAAAAATCCATTTGAATTGTAGGTGAATGTACGAAATTAGTTTCATTATGGCGGTAAAAGGAAGCCGTTTTTTTAAAATGGTGGAGGAACCATAACTTGGGTTTATTACCACTAGAAAGCACAAAACTTCAATATGTCACCAGCTAACATGTATGGTATGAAGCCAAATGACAACAAAATTCTAGTGTTACCAGCCAATAGCACATGTTTGCTAGGCTAGACCATGGTATTGCCGGTCACTAACATAGAATTTCCACAATTTGGGCGATGACGAGTTTCATCGATAGGTTCTATGGTATTGTTGACCAAGAATATATACATGGTGTTATCAAATGGTAACATATACATGGTGTTACCGGATGGTAACATATACATGGTGTTACAGACAACAATATATGCATGGTGTTATCGATAATAACGTAGATATCATGTTCACAAATGGTAACATGTATGGTGTTATGGCATTTAATACGCCACATGTATTTCTCTTCCCACATTTAATACACTCTCCTTTCCTATATATATATATATACACCCATCCCCATTCATTTTTCTCCATTTTCACATGCAATTTTCTTTGAGATAGAATTTTTCAAAGATTTCTAGCCTTCTCATCCACTTCCTGTCTTCCAGTATTAGATAGTAACTGGTGCCACCCGCCACACAATTTGTTCTACAATCCTCAAGGCTTATATACAGGTATATTTATCTGCCATTTGCCAACCTCTTCTTTTTTCAAGCAATCAACATTCAGGAATAATGTCCTGAAGAAAAATACCATTAAACTAACTTCCTATGTTTACCAAAACATTTTATATCCCTAGTTGTTACAATCGCTCTCGAAAACCTTGAAATAATCAATCAATTTGATTGGGTTCCTAAGTCAAGTTCTATGGAATTATTTACATGCCCCAAAAGATCGGACATACCACAAATTATTAAATAATTTAATGTAAGTGTATAATACTTCAGATGGAACTTTCACAGTTCAATTACCATCCCACAAATTTCACATCAAAATAATAACGGTAGACCTACCATATGAAAATGCATTTCTGTAACCACCAAATCCATTCTTTTTATGATCAAAATAATTTTTTTATAGTCTCACTACAATCTCTCTATTGAGGTTGAGGTTAATAATACATCCAAAAGAGGAATAAATTCTCAGTCTATCAAATACCCCTTTCTCTTGGCAATGGTATAATTTTTCCAATCTCGTATCGTTTTACAAGGAAGATACACTTCGTCATTCCTTAGCGGGAAATGCACTACCTTCTTGAAACCCTTTCTGACATTAGATTTGATTGGTGCTCATATCTTGCATCAAAGATTAGTTTTGAACTTTACAAATCCAAAATGAAACATACTACGCTTATTTGTTCTTCTTATTATGTTCTTGCTTTTATTATGAGGGATTTTATGGACTCAAATCCATAGCTATTCCAACTACTCTTCACGAGAAGATGGATAAACATGTTATTTCTGGAAGAATAGTTGGTGAGTGTTTTATTTTAAAAGCATTTAATCTTTATTTCTTTTAAAAAAATCATTCACACAGTTAAATTAATTCTTATAAATATGTAATCTGTAATTCTGTTATGAATAGGTAAAAGCAAGAAAAAAATTGTAACGTCGTCATGCAACATATGAATTGCATAACCTTGATGGTCTAAGGGGTATGGTGACAACAATCTAAGTGATCATGATGTCACCATGTCGATGAATATTTGGCTATAGAGTCGGGACTAGACAAACATATGCGTGGTTCCTTGAATTCCTCCCGCTCAGCCGGATCTCGGAGCAAGAAGACAACACGCTCTTCTTCTAATCCAAAGGAAAATCCAAGTTTTGAGTTTTACATACTACACAGTCATTTTGATTCTTGACAATGACATATTTCTAATTTCATTATCCTAATTTGTGGCCTTTTTTGACATATCTACATCAATGAATTTGAGAGTTTCTTCTCATACTAGTGGTGGTGAAGGCACGACGTACATACATGAGCAAGAAAAAGAAGAGTATCAGTCTGCACCGCAACTATATCATAACCTAGGCCCTTCAAGTTCTAGTACAAAGAAACCAATAAATATTAATAATGACTTAAAATTTATTTATATTAGTCTTTTCGATTTCTCTTACAAATTTATCACTCTTTTTAATTTGTTTTCTTTAAATTCAGGATTTTCTAGGCTAGTGCCACCACAACCTGCACTGCGCACCAACACCAACCGCCACATCCACAATGGCTGATTACAAAAAAATTCACAACGTAAGAAATATCTATTGATTTCAATCTTATTAATTTGAATTTCTTATTGTTTACTTGTTTGTCTTCTTAATTTTAAATTTTCAACATACCGATTACTTAATCTAATATTTTTAAAGTATTGTTGTTTGCAGATCTTTTGCAATCTAAAATTGATCCCTCGACCATGCCCATGGCCACCTTCTTTGCTTTGACTCCATCTCATTTGATCTCAGTAAACTCTTCAACTTTGAAATTATCCACATAATCACAAATTAACGTTGTTGTTCTACTTTCTATTAGAAAATGACAGAGATAGCTAATGAATGAATTTTCCTTATGCTTAGAATCCACAATTGCAGGAAAGGAAAGAATATAAGCTCATAACCACTAACAAATTTTATCCTGGAAACCTCTAGAGGAGGAACAACCAGTCGGGAAGGGTAATTTATCTTTCTTCCCACTTTTATTGGCCAATTAAAAACAATAAGTACATAATTTATAATAAGTATGAAAGAGAAGTAGATAATATCTCATACTTCCTCCCAATTACTTGTTTGCTCTATCTCAACACTCCTTTCTTCTATAAAACACAATTCCAACACTAAGAACTTATTTCTCACTCACTTTCATGCTTTGATGATCTTGTTCTCTTCTACAAATATGTATTTATAGCCTTTCTCATGTCCTCCCGTGCACTGGAGAATGGGAAAGGTCATGGACGAGAAGAGACATAGACAACCTTTCATATTTTGTGGCTATTCGTTTCATATTTTGTTTTATGTCTGAAAGAGCCAAGACCACCACCCAATGCAGACCAATGGTCTTAGGACCACTGCCCTAGTTGGTCGGTGGTTTTGCAATCGTCACTCTGCATAGAGCGGTGGTCATGTTACTAAAAAGACAGAACCTTCATGTATTTATTTTTCTTCTTCGTGCTGATTGATCTGATCGATGAAGTAGATTCATTTTGGATCCCTATGGATCACACCTCCCCTGATTGGGAGGATTTTGGTCCCACAAAGCTTAGTGGCGGAGTAGATGAGGAAATAATTCCCTCACTTGCTCCTTTGACTACCACCGTGCCTGCCTTATTGTCTTTCCTTTCAGTCCAACTCACAAGACTCATACAAACCTCTCTTAGTCTCTCTCGACCTTATTTCGCAAAGACTACATCCTCCTCCAATTCACCTCATGAGTCCAAGATGGAATCCTTAATGGAAGGTATCAACTGTAGTCCTTCATCTTAATATAGCATGGATGGCTCATATAGGTCCAAGTTATTACAGTTTACTTATAGAGTACATCATTATAAATGATGGAAAATCAAGTCGAAAATAATTTTCTCGACCTACTCCAATATGGTGAAGGGCCCATATTGTAGTGGCTTGAGCTTTTGTGCTTTACTTTGTAGTCTATACTTACTCAAGTAAAGTAAAAATCTATCTACAACATGAAGCTTATGTTCCTACTATGTTGATCATGCCTAACTTTGTACTCGGCTTGATATTTCTCTAGTTGTTCTTTGACTTTGAGATGGATTTTGAGATCCTCTCAATGATTTTTTTCTATAGTCACCTTAGTGTCTCGTGTTTCATCCTTATCCTACTACCCAACTAATATGTCTAGTGGATTTTAGGTAGATATCCCAAGCATGCTTCAAACGGTGACTTCATAGTGGATGTGTGTACTTGCCGGTTATAGTAATGCCTTTGAATGTAGGCTAAGCACTCATCCCAATTCCTTGGATATTTGCTATTATACCCTTTGATTAAGGTACCAAAGTCTTGTTCACCACCTTTGTCTGTCCATCTATCTGTGGATGGAAATTTGTGCTCCTCTATAACTGGTATCCATCTTGTCCCACAAATTAGTCCAAAACTTCCCCAAGAATCTGGAATCCCTGTTAGAAATAATAGAATTTGGCAAAACAAAATGCACCCATACATTAACAAAGAAAATATCTGCTACCTCATGTGCTTTTATTATCTTTTTACATGCCATAAGAATACACATCTTACTAAATATATCAACAACAACATAGAGATAGTCATGACCATGTTTAGACATAGGTAATCCTCCTAAAAAAATCCATAGAAATGTCCTCCCATAGACGACTAGGTACTAGAAAAGGCATATACAAACCCTCCTTCCTAGTCTTAGGTTTGCTAGTACAAAAAAGTTTACATCCATGTATAAATTTTGATACTTATTCTTGTATATTAGGCCAATACACATACCTTTGCAAGTGGGATAGGGTCTTACCAACACCGAAATGTCCCGCTACTTTCGAGGTATGTGCTTCCCTCATCAATAAAATTATTTCTTCTTTAGGCACGCAAAGCTTCCCCCATCGGTAGAGCAGCCCATCCTTGAGATAACAATCTTCAATCCCTATCCTTTCAGTCCCCTAGATCGCAATCGCTGAAATGCCACCCTAAAGTCTTTATCCTAGGTATATGCCTCTTCGTAAGCTTCCTTCATGAAGGGCTTGATCTGAGAGATAGTGGCCAAACAGGAAAAATTCTCATGCGTGGGTGGGCTAGACACTATGTTTTCCACCATATTTTTACTACCCTTCTTGTATTTGATCACCAAATGGAACTGCTGAAGGAACCCCATCCATTTGTAGTGCCTTGCCTGTTGTAATTTAGATCGTGCTTGCAAATACTAGAGAGGTTTGTGGTTAGTGTGCACAATACTTTGTTTACCCAAAAAATAATGCTTCCATTTTTTAATTTCTTAAAATAGTGCATACATTTCCTTATCATATACTAAATATCCTTTAAATTCTAAAGTGAAAGTTTTAGAATGATAGCATACAGGTTTACCTCCTTGAAGCAACACTATGCCCATAGTGTAATCACTGACATTTATCTCTACTTCAAAAGGCTGCTAAAAATTAGGAAGAGCAAGTACTAGAGCATTAATAATCTTGTATTTCAATAACTCAAAGGATTTATCTTGTTCCTTACCCTAGTCAAAACCCTTACTCTTTGCAGCCACTGTGTGTAGAGATACCGCAATTGTGGAGAAGTCTTGTATGAACTTCCGCATGTACTGTACTACTCCCACAAAACTCCTAATCTTTGTGGCTCCTGTTGGTGTTGGCCAATTAGTGATGGCTTCCACCTTCTTTGGATCCACTCGTAGCTCTCCTCCTCCAACCACGTGCCCAAGATAGACAAGTGACTATTTGGCAAATTCACATTTCTTCATATTACAAAGTAGTTGTTTCTCCCTAAGAACTTGCAAGACTTGTTGTAAATGAGTTAGATGTTCTTCCCATGTGGCACTAAAAATCAAGATATCATCTAGATATACAATGACACATAAATCTATGAAATCCCACAATACATCATTTATCAATCTCATAAATGTAGCGAGTACAAAGTGCATAACCCAAAAAGAAGTAATAACGATTCATACAAACCCTATTTTATCTTGAAGGAAGTCTTCCATATATCCTCCTTCATTCTGACTTGGTGATAACCTAACTTGAGATCCAAATTCATGAAGAATTTGGCATGCTGAAGTTGTTCTAAGAGATCATCTATGTGGGGAAGTGGATATCTGTTTCTTAATGATGATCTTGTTTAAAGCATGGTAGTTGATGCACATTCTCCAAGAACCATCCTTCTTTGGCACCATCACAATAGGTGAACTACATGGTGAGGTTCTTAGACTTATCACCCGTTGGTCCAAAAGTAGTTCCTGGAGTTTTTCTTTACTTAGGTACTCTCAAGAAAGGATTTCCTATACAACCCGATGTTTGGTAGAGGGATCCTGTCAATAGCTAAATCTCATACTTCCTAAAAATACCGAATAATACTATCCAAATCTTTCTTTACCCGGTTAGAAATCTCTCAAACATCTACCCCATCCTATTTATCCTTTAACAAAAGTAAACAAAACTGATTATTATTTGCATGAATAAGTCATTTTGCTTGGTTAATACTCACCATAAGAACCCGTGTCTTACGCTAGTGCACTCGGATGTTGTAGCTGATCCCATCCTTGACCCATCTATACCGATTTTTCCTCCTCATAAATATAGCATCCCTAATATAAAAGTAAGGAATCCTAAACACAACATCAAAATCATCAATTGGAATAATGTCAGCCTTCCAAAACATCAATATACCGGGAATTTATCCCAAACTTGACCTTACCTCTTCTTGTTACTTGAATTTCAACACCCTTCTTCACCCAACCCAAAGGATAAGAGTGCGGATGTTTGTAAGTCTCAAGACCAAGCTTCTTTAAAACTGCTTCAGAAATCAAGTTAGACTGAGAACCGGTATAAACCAAAGCATTTACCTTAGTTCTCTTGATTTGGATTTTGATCTAGAATAGTCTACTCATCTCCTCTTCCTGGCTGTCCATGTTGGTGGTTGTGCATCCAAGCCTTTCATCTACATCAGAGTCATCTTCGATTTCCACCTCCCCTTCTATTTTTATAGCTGTCATGGACTTTTTGAGTCCTTGGTCTATTTATTCGGATATAACTCTAAGTGAAACTTCCAACATGTAGCGTCAGTATGACCATTGATATCATAGTTATTACAAAATTCTTGGGATCTTTACAAGTATTTAAAGTAGTGGCAACTTGTTTACCTTTCCCTTTCCACTTACCCTTGTTACTTGATTGCCCATACTCTTTTTTTTCTCGCTTTTCCCTTCCCTCTACTTCTCCTTGCTTCTTTTCATCATCTATGTAGTATGCCTACACACGCCTCATTGAGATCTTTGGGCTTTGTGGAGATGACCTATCTTCGAAGTTGAGTGTGAAGTCCTCCCAAGTACTTAGTCGAATATCATCGTCCTCCAAGTCCATGTTTAGTAACATGGCCTGCCTCCAAAACTCTGTAGTATATTCCTACACACTTTGACCACTACCTTGTCTAAAATACTCCCATTTAATCATTTGGTCAGTCTTGCGGCCAATAGGATAGAAGTTAGCTCTAAGTAATTCTTTAAATTCTTGCCAAGATTTCACAATAAGATGCTTCTTCTTTTCACAAGTGATTAGATGGGCTTCCCACCAAACTAGAGCGTGTCCTTCCATTTTGAGATGTGCAAAGGTGATCTTATGTGCCTCAGTGACATTATGGATGCTAAATTAGACTTCTAACTATTTTAACCATTTATCAAGCAATTCTGCATCTACTTATCCTTCAAAGCTTTTAATCTCAACTTCCATCTCACTTTTAAAAGGAGTATGGTCAGATTTTACCTTTTCTCTTATGTTAGAAGTCTCTTCTTCATGCTCTTCTCCACAATTTTCCTCATGGTGGCTCCCTCATATTGTAAAATTTTTAGGTAAGCCTCAAACTACCGAGTCTATGGAGTCTTTCTTGATAGAATTTGTCTTCGCAAATCTACAAATTATTCTTACCTCATAAACATCCTATCCATCATGGCCTCTAGTATCTCGATTCTACTGACACAAGTTATCTTCCTCCATTTGTCCGTGAATTCTCTGTTTCCACTTTTTTGTAGAAATTTTTAGATCGCAAGGTAAAGCCTCTTCACCTTTAGATCTCGTCACTGTCATACAAATCCATGAATGAATACCATAGTCCTAGATACTTGTTAGCTCTGATACCGAAATGATCTCAGTAAACTCTTCAACTTTGGAATCATCCATAGAATCACAAATTAACACTTTTATTCTACTTTCTATTAGAAAATGACAAAGATAGCTAGTGAATGAATTTTTCTTATTATTAGAATCCACACTTACAGTGAAAGGAAATAATATAAGCTCATAACCACCAACAAGTTTTATCATGGAAACCTATCGAGCAGAAAACCAATCGGGAAGGGAAATTTCTCTTTCTTCCCACTTTTATTAGAAAATTTAAAACAATAAGTACAAAATTTACAATAAGTATGAAAGAGAAGTAGATAATATCTCACACTTCCTCCCAATTACTTGCTTGCTCTGTCTCAACACTCCTTTCTTCTACAAAACACAATTCTAGCACTAAGAAATTCTTTCTCACTTGCTTTCATGCTTTGATGATCTTGTTCTCTTCTACAAACATGTATTTATAGCATTTCTCATGTCCTCCCATGCACTGGAGAATGGGAAATGTCATGGAGGAGAAGAGAAACAAACAACCTTTCAAATTTTGTGGCTGTTCATTTCATATTTTTGTTTTATGTCCGAAAGAGCAGGACCACCACCCAATGCAAACCGGTGGTCTTAGGACCGCCGCCTTGGTTGGGCGGTGGTTCTCAGTAACCCCACTTTGCATAGAGCAGCTTCTATTACTAAAAAGATAGAACCTCTGTGTATTTATTTTCCTTCTTTGTGATGACTGATCTAATGAAGTAGAGTCATTTTGGGTCCCTATGGATCATCAATGTATAAGGAGAACATCAGTCCAACCTCCCCTTCTGCCTCCGTCACTTGCTTATGGTAGGGAAAAAGGCTTGTTCTCCCCAACACTGGAATGACTATGAGCATGGAAACTCATAATTTCATGACATCTGAGTTCCCTAATTTTTTAGTTAGTGGTGTGTCGAGTGCCATAGGTATTTCTATTTTAAATAATATAGAAATGGATGAGGAGTATCTATGGTTTGACAATTTTTGACATGTCTATGTTACGGTCATGGAGGCATGCCGAGGATCTGATGAAATTTGTTCGTAATCAGGTGGCACAACTGGTAGGCTCTTTAGATCCTCCTTCCCCAACTAGGCGGAAAAAATGGATGATGATGCAAAGACCAAGTTTTCACTTGACATCCTTGTGTCACAAAATGCTACAACCATTATCATGGAAAATGTTATTCCTGACATTAAGGAGTTGAAGATGTGGGAGATCAGAGTGAAATCTCTGATAAAATAAATCAATGATAGATATCATAATTTTAAAAACAAGGAAAAATACTTTTCATTGGTTAAAAATCAACCGGTGATGATCGACGCTATTCTTTCTCAAGCAAAAAAAAGTACAATCACCAATAATGTTTACAAAAGGGATGAATTTTTTACCATAATGTTGAATGATTCACTAATTTGAATTTCGAGGTACAGTCTTACTACAATAAGTGGAATCATGACAAGAACCTTGTCACTATAGCTAATGTAGAGAAAGACTTGGTCTTGGTAAATTCTAATTTTTTTGTAGATTAATAGATAAATATATAGTTATCCTTTATCTTATTCTAAATACTAATTATTGGATTTTTTCATTGCAGTAAAAATACCAAACTTTGAAGACAGAGAGAGGTGCAGTGTTACATGAGCACCTTAAAAAATGAGAGAGAGTGTCCTCAAGGCTATTAATTTAAAATAAAAACTTAATGTTAAACAAGAAGAACAATAATTTGTAGAGGATTATCAAGGAGCATAAACTGGATCCAAAAATTATTCTAAAGAAAAAAACTGATGAGGATCCTTTTATCCTTTCAACAAGAGATGTAACTCATGAAGATAGAGAAAATTTATAAAATATTAATGCTACAACAAAATAATTAATAGAGTCTTGTGTAATCCAAGATAGTTCAAATGTTGCAGTTGTTGTTGAATTTGTTCAAGGAAAAGGGTCCAATTAACTTCAATTAAAACTTTTATCTATGTTACTATTGATGTATTTAGTATTTGAATGTGACAAATACAATTTGAAAATGTTATCTTTAAGTGAAATTGTTGATCTTTTTATTACGAGATCTCATTTGAAATGGTTTATTATCTTTATGTGAAATAGTTGATGAATAGTACACATGGATTCTAGAATTTAGTTTCAAATATTGTTTTGATTATTCCTAATAATCACGATGTTATATATCATATATAGATTATAATATTTTTGTGAACAATTATGCTTGTGAAATTGTGATAGTGATGTTGAATTATAATATTTTTACCAACTTTAATTTTATTACATCATCCGGACTTCCAATTTACATATCGCATACTAATATGAATTGTCTACCATTTTTACATGCTTATTTGCAAACATTATTAAAAATATAGAAGGGATTTTTAAAGATTACAAAAATTATATGCACAATATATGTAAATGAAAAAGATCGAGTAAAAATTAATATTTCAAAAATTAATACGATCAATTATCTAGTAGTGAAACAACCCTATCTTGGGTGGTCCTTCATCACTTCTTATATCAGTGCGTTTCTTGTCTAGTAGAGTCCAAGTCAATTTCACCATTATTAAAGACTTCATTGCTCACTATTTGATTAACAACTTTGCACTCTGTAAGAGATATCCATGTAGCTAGTGCTCTTTCATATGGAAATGTGTCCACACTATATCGTAAAACATAGATTCTCAAATTTTTTTAAATTCTAGTCCAATATTTTGTAAAGTTTTGATTCACAAATGTAACTACACTAAATACCATTTCATCTTCAAAAAACCCAAGAATCATTATCTGTATGAGTTCATATACTTTTAAGTATTCACTTATATTCTCTCTCAGAATGTTACTCTGATGCATCTTTCTCCATAGTAGAGTGAAAGCTCCCATTTCTGTTGGGTCAACAAGAGACTTATATTGATCAGACATTGTATATGTAAAATTTTGTGACTATGATATGATTATTTTTATATCTAATATACCATTTAATTCCCCTCCATCAACATCTGAAGATTTTCAAAATTGCTCCATAAGTGCAATCATGGATTTATCGAAGTTTGTAGCTCTTTGTTCTTCATCAATCATGGGTTCCAGAAAATAGGATTTACAACTCCATGGCCTCTAACAGATCACTATTTTTAAAATGCTCTCTAATCTCAAAAGATAATTTTTAAATATTTTCATCATTTTTTATGTACACCGAAACTATAGGATCAAAAAGATAGCTTTGTGACTCGGTACTTCCTCAAGTTCAGAACCTATTACATAAGGATTTTTGTATTAAGTGTGCATTTTGATATTTTTCCCATCAACATAAATAAAAATATGACCACTGATATTGAAATTTAAATAGTTTTTTTGGATCTTTGGTGTCTATCAAGTCATTGAAGCTTCTAAAAATTGGCTTTTGAATCTAGTCTTGGGTGTAATACAAGGTATCTAAAATCATACATACTTGTCTCTTTAATTTTAGAAAATCAACAATGTATATGGATATTTCTTGAGCATGTTTCAAAAAGTTGTTTATTTCCTTTGGCATTAGAAAAATACCACATAAGTTAATAATGTCTCTAAATCTATCAAGTGATACAACAGATCTTTAACCTTGTCCACTTGTCTTCGATGCTTGAACATATACCCTATTAAGGACCTACATTCCTCAAAAATTCCGCAAACTAGTTCATATAATGATATCCATCTTGTGTGATCCAGGGGATCCTCACCGAGAAAAACTAATCTATGATCTTCTCAGAATCAGTTACAGTTAGTTCCATGACATGGATAAAAATTAGATGATTCCGTCGATATCTCATTTGCAGGAAACAGAGCTCATTTGCAAAAGTTATGGCCTCATTGAATTTTTTGGGCAACTGGTGAATTCAATACTATGTGCAGAGATGATGCGTGCACACATGGACCAATAAAAATTTTCCATGTGGACAATATGGGTGACAAAAAGATAGGGATTTTGGACTAGTCTTGGCCTCCTTTACTTCACATCTATATTGCAAAGTTTTTGTATATATTTTCTTTAATTTGCAATTACGGGATGCATGTGGGATTATTCATGTTTATATTTGTAAAGAAATAATATCAAATCCCATTAAATTTGCACATATATTAAATAACCATTCTATCCTTCCCACACATTTCCATGAAATGAATTCAAACCAAGCACCCAAATCAAGGTGGACCAAGTCAAATGGCTATCAATAGCCAATGCACATCTCTAGGCCGCCCATACTTAAACCCTCTCTCCTCCAAATGCGCCATGAATGTGGGATCTTATCCCTATACAAAATGTGCCCCACATGGAATGGGATTTGAACCTAGGCCACTTGGGTAAAATGATAAGGCTTTGACTGCTGCACCATGCCTTTGGAAACATTATAAAAGGAGCTCTGTTTTACTAGTATTGACATTGGAAGGTGACTGTGATATTGTTTTGCTCATAACTTGAGCTAGAGAAGGAATTTTGAGGTGATGTAAAAAGTGACTCTTATTATTTTTGGAAGAGGAATGTGATGAGAAGATCAAATTCTTGTAGAAATATTTGTGAATATTTATTTTAAATATTTTAATAGATCAGTCCCATTTAACTAGGACCAGAGACATAGGCCACAAGCACCGAACTCCATTATCAATTCTTGTGTCAATTTGTTGGTGATTCATCTCTGTATTTTCTGATTTTACATAGTAATTTTAGTTTTATTTCCTTTATTAAAAATAAAAAGGTTATAATAGTCAATTTTTATATCAAAAATCATACAAAGCAAAGTTAAGTGAGTGCACAATTGCTAGTTAAAATTGATTTTTAGATCATCGTCTCAACATCTTTTAGAAAAATTTTACCATTTGTTATTCCAACAGAAAATATCTGAAACTCTAGAAATATTTTAGGACTACTTAACATATATGAATGCAAGTCATGTATCAGCTCCTCCACCTTATCAACATTTTCAAAATTACTTACAATATTGTAATCCAAATTCATTCGGTGAGCCATACAATGAATATGTATCATGTAAGGGGCTATGCTTGTTTGTAGATGAATACAAAGTCAAGTTTTGTGACCTTACATGATAGATGTGCCATCAATTCCTACATAAATCAACTTTATAGATATTGAATGATCATCTATACCAACTATTTCCTTCAAAATTTTAATAACAAGTTTGTGTTCTCAACATTGCATTTCTCCATCATTTTGTGCATATTTAGTAGATGATTTTCCTTGAAATGGTTACTGAAATTGAAAGTGTAGACATGTATGCACATCCAAGATGTATTATTTACTGTTGTGACCTCATCAATCAACAAAGTGATAAAATTTACATTTTTTACCTTCTCTCTCAAATAAATGATTTCAATTTCTCCCATACACTTTGTCATCTCCCATGCACTAATATCTGACTAGTATGTTATTGAAATTTTTAGAAATCCTTTAGATTAAAACAATTTATTATAATCAATGAGATCTGAAATTGGTCTTTCCTTTTTTAAAATGTGAAACATTGTTTTGAATTGAATGAGTTTTACTTGAAGACTTATGTCAGTAGCTTGTTCAAATCTAGCCTTTATTGTTCCACCTTTCTCAACTAGGTCTTGAAGATTTTTATGATTATTATCATATTCTGCAGTATATCTCATATGCAAACAATCTTCCTTAGTTTTCCATCTATTTATTTTTATAACTGTTCTATCATCTTACTTCTTAGACTCGTATACCTTCCCACAATGCTTCTCTATTGTGTCCAACTTCAATTGCATTTTTTGGTCTCTTCCTAGTTTCCAACTATAGATAGTACATCTAAATTTTGTAGGAGTATCAGTACTATTTTTCAGGTTCAACAGGTTCAATGAATGGATATTTGGTTAACCATTTAAATTTATAAGTCCTTCTTATAGTCCACTTCACACTCTTATGTTTCGATGTGAGTTTCGGAATTTTTATCAGAAGTTTGATTTGGATGGGAAATTAGATTATCAGTAATGTCAATTTGAATTAAATTACTCTAGCGATTGGAAATTAATCTGGCAAGTTTCCAACACTCTAATGGGTTCAAACACAATTATTCTTGGGTCTTGGACCTGTTAGGAATCCCAATTTAACACATGTGATAAATCTAAAACATATTTCTTAAGTAAAGAAATATGGAAAACATCATGCATTCATGACAAAATAAGTGGTAAATCTAAACAATAAGCTACATGATTGATTACTTCAACAATTTCAAAGGGTCTCACATAACGAAGTGATAACTTGGCTTCCTTGCCAAAGGTTATAGAACTCTTTTTGGCTTAACTCGTAAAAATACCTTTTCACCCAATTCAAATTTCTTATCAACCCTTTTCAGATATGCATAATTTTTTTCCTATCTGCTACTTCTTTTAAATGTTCACAAATCATTTTAACTTGTTATTCCATTTCAATAAGGATTTTAGGTCCAATTACCTCTTTGTCTTCAATGTTATCCTAGCTAACTAGAGTTCTACATTTCCTTCCATACAACGCTTCAAAAGGTGCCATTTTCAAAGAGGCATGATATGTATTATTGTAAGCAAATTCAACTAAAGGAAGGTATTATTCCCATTTGTACTTGATCCATGTAGTACATTCATAACATATCTTCCAAAACCTGATTAACTCTCTCAATTTGACCATTTGTTTCTAGATGGTATGCGGAACTAAAATTTAGTTTAGTTCCTAAGGTTGCATTAAACATTTTCCAAAACCGAGATGTCATTCTAGGGTCTTTATCTGATATAATCAATTCAGGTACTCCATGCAATATGAAAATTTCATGCACAAATATTTTTGCTAAAACATGTGAATCATCCTTAAGATTACCAACAATAAAATGTTCTAATTTTGTCAGTTTATCAACAATAACTAAAATAACATCATGTTTATTTCTTGACATTGGCAACCCCTGAACAAAATCCATGCTAATTACCTACCACTTATATTGTGGTATGATATGAGGATATAATAATCTAACTAGATGCATATGCTTAGCTTTAACATGCTGACATTCCAAGCAAGTGTGTCACAAAATCAATTATGTCTTTCTTCATCCCTTTCCAAAAATATTTTTGTTTTATATCAGCAAGCATTTTTGTAATACCGGGATGTCCTGAGTAAGGTGAATTATGAAATTCCTCCATTAAATTTTTCCTTAACTCATTTCTCGAAGGTATATATACCCGCTTATCATATCTCAAGATTCCTTCGTTATTGAAGTGAAAACCTTTATATCTCATGTCATTTGGATCTGCAGCAAGTGTTGTTTTTACCTACTGAAAGTAAGAATCAGATTCCATAATACTTTTTACCTCATCCTTAAACTGATTTCTCAAATTTATAAGTGTAGAAATATGTTTCCTACGACGCCACTCTGTTTTCTGTTCCTTTTATGTAACTTATGTCAAAATCATATTGTGACAAAAACTCTAACCATCTTCGTTGTCTTGTATTTAGATTTGGCTAAGTGAAAATATACTTTAGCCCAAGATGATCAGTATTTAATTAAAACGGTCTTCCTAAAAGGTAATGTCTCCATACTTGAAGTGCATGTACTATGACAGTAAGCTATAGGTCATGGGGAGCATAATTCAACTCATGTAACTTTAGTTTTCTACTCTCGTATGCTATAACATGTTCATTTTGTAACAAAATACCCCGAGTCCTTCTTTGGAAGCATATGTAACTACCGTAAAGTTTCCATTAGGATCAGGTACAGCCAAAATAGGTGTAGATGTTAATTGATCCTTAAGAGTTTTAAATGTTGATTCACATTTTCACTCCACACAAATTTCTTATCTTTCTTTTGCAATGAAGTTATTGGTGCAGTGAATTTTGAAAAGTCCTTTACAAATTTTCTATAGTAACTAGCAAGACCCATGAAGCTTCTAACTTCATGTACATTCTTAGGTACAAGCCACTTAGTTATTGCAACAATATTTTATGGATCTACTACTATTCCATCCTTACTTATGACATGTCCTAGATAGTGCACTTTTGTCTCATAGAAAGAACATTTGGACAATTTACCATACAATCTTCTTTTCCTTAAGATTTCAAGTACTATTTTTAAATGCTCATGATGTTCATCAATGATTTTAGAATAGATAAGAATATCATCCAAGAATGCAAGTACAAAATTGTCCAGGTATTCTTGAAATATATTATTCATTAAATTCATAAAATTGGTTGGTGCATTTATCAATCCAAAAGGTAAAAGCGTAAGTTCATAGTTCCTCACCTTGTCTTCAAGGTTGTTTTATGAATATATTTGTATTTAATTCTTAACTGATGATACCCAGAGTGAAGATCTATCTTAGAATACCGACACACCACGCATCGATGAAATAGATAATCAATTATAGGAAGTGGATATGTATTTTTTATTGTTACTTTGTTTAACATCATATAATCAATACACATGCCTAAGTGTTCTATATGTCTTTTTCACAAAAATACTGGTACTCCCCAAGGTGAAACACTCGGTCTTATCAAACCTTTAGACAACGGTTCTTGTAATTGTGCCTTAATATCTACCAGTTCAATGGTAGTCATTCGATATGGTGCCTTGGAAATAGGCTTAATTCCTAGTTTGATCTCAATTGTGAAATCAAACTCCCGTTTGGGTGGAAGACCAGGTAGTTCTTCCAGAAACACATCACTAAAATCCCTTAATAGTGGATATTTTTCCAAGAAATCACTATCCCCTTAATTTGTTTCAAAAAAATTACTACATATAAGGTGCAACTTTTTTTTGGCCTTTTAAGCTACATAGCTGATAGTTTTCTAATTGAAATATCTCTTTTTATCCCTTGGATTTCTATTTTTTCTGCAGGTCATCAAGACAACTAATGTGCTTTTCAAAATTGTCTACTTTATCGCTTTATTCAAAAAGCCGCGATTAACACCTATTATGACATCATAAGATTCCAAAGGAGCAACATAAATATCAACGGTGGAAAAACTAGGCAAGTCTAGGATTGCTCAAAAAGACACTCGACTAATTGTGTGTACATCATTATTTCCATAATGTACAACCCAAGATTTTTCCATTTTTCTATCTTTTCTTTTTAGTTTTGAAGCTAATTTACTAGAAATAAAGTATTGTAGCTTTAGTATCAAAATTATAATGTGAGCATACCAAATAACTTACCTGGCACTTCTATAGGCATAACTTGCTTTTCAACTTGTTTATCACCATCTTTAGCATGTATCTTATAATACAAATTGCTTTCATCCTTCCTTAGAGAGCACTAATTTGCATAATGATAATTTCTATAGTTATAACATCCCCCTATGAGTCCTTGTTTAGGTTTGAATTTATTTCCATCCTTAAAATTATTGTTCTGTCCTCCATAGGACTTATGTCCATTATTATTATTCTTAACGAAATTGTTTCAAACATTTGTAGTAGGTTTATTTGTTGTTTTCTTACTGTTATCAGCAACAAATTTATTTTTGGTACCAAAATTCTTCCATGCCCCCTTTTGGGTGCAAGAGATGAAGACGAATTAGGAATTTTCTTTCTGTTTTCTTCCTTATGGGAAGAGATTGCTTTTAATTTTTGTTCCTACTAAATGGATTTTTCTACAACCCCTTCCATGGTGGTTGGGCTATGAACATCTACCTCACCCCCTATGATAGGGTTTAATCCCATAATAAATTTTTGTATCCTAAACTTCTTGTCAGTTTGATATTGAGGTACGTACTTAAGAAGCTTAGTGAACCTCTCCCAATAATCATTACGATTAACTTTCCCTAAGCTAAGTTCGAGATTCAGTCATCTTCTTATCATAATAAAGTTGTGGCAACCATCATTTCCTAAAGTAATTTTTAAATTGATCTCAAATGATTCTTGATTCATCAATATTCAATTTAGACTTACAGTTGTCCCACCAAGAAGATGCTTCATGGGAAAGATGATAAGCTCCCCATACTTCTTTTTTCTCCTCTGAGAAGTTTCTTATTGCAAAGTACTTCTCCATTTCACCGAGCTAGTTCTTAGCTCTATCCCCCAGTGTAGTGCCATCAAAATTAGGTGGAATTATCCTTTTATATCGTTTATGAGTTCAGCTACTAACCTTTCCTTTTTATTTTCAGGATGATTGGGTACATTTGCATTAGCATTTACAACATTATTATTATCAATGCCCAAATTCCCAACATTGGTGTTGTCCACAGGAGGTGGCTGATTGTTATTACCAACATCTTCTTCCTCCTCCTCATTACCCATAACTTGTTGTTCAAGTACAACCAAACAATCTCTTGTGTCCAACAGGGAAGCAAGGATCTCATCAAGTTTTTGGGTGGTAGCTGCCTCTCCACCGGGGTGGGTTGTTTGTAGCATTTCCCCTTATTCTAACCATTTTCTGTTAACAAGAAAATTAAGTTTTTATCAGATTATGGACACAATAGGTCTAAGAGCTACAACCTTCACTCTGATACCAAGATGTAACATTCCCATTTTAAGACTTTAGAAACAAAGATTTTTTTATATATATACATAATGTTATTTGTTATAAATTAAAATAATTTAGAACACACATTCCAATGCCAAACTATCTCATAACAGAAAACCATATGCAATTGTAATGACTCGGTGAAACACTGATCTCTCATTTCATGACTCGATACTAAACCGATCTCTCATGTTACTCAATAATGTGTATACAATGTATACTTAGTTCCTTTACCCTTTTAGGGTACCCAAGTGTTCTACTTAAGAGGCCTATCTAAATATTTGTTATTGATATTCATCTGAAATCCCACTTCTTAAACTAGGTGACATAGGACAATGCAACTAGCAACTTGCAATACTTTGGCCAAAGATTTTAAACATGTTTATCATGTTTACATTCCTAGACGACATACTCATCAATGTAGTAAGTCCCTCGCCACACTTTTTCTGTTATCTAGAGTGGTCTTTACTAACTTATGTCATTCCCACTTGATTCAAAGTTACACTCTAGAAAAAGTTAGCAATATGCCCTAGTGTGGAAAACTACTCACAGTGACTAAGGCTACATAGACATACTCAATCGACTTACATCGATTGGGTGTATCTAGTTATCCTAAGTCAATGTGAGTTGACCTCGACACTAGATCAAGTTCCTATCCCTGCATAGAGTAGAACCGTGATCCATTCATGCACTTATGTCAATCAAGTTGAACAAACTATACGGGGTGTTGAGACCTGTCAACTACATCATAGTATCCTCGTAATGACTCCTGTCATTACGAAGGTACTACGCTGCAGTTGATGTGTGTCAACATCCAACTGAGTTTCCTCAATTGGATGAACATACCTTATATTATAAGTTATTATCCCATAAAATACTTTTTAAAGATTAGTTACTATAACCTATAAAGATTCAACTAGGTTATTTAACCTATATGACTGCAAGTTGAAGTTACACATGAGGTAGGTATGTAGGTAAAATCTACTTCCTAACCACTTGGTTACATGTTTAATTTTATCATTTAAACTAAACAACTTGTATCATGTAATGGCATAATAGATCTTATAGTTATGAATGTGTGATAATTAGTTCCTTACTTATCTCAGCCTAGCTTAAATAAGTTCCTCATAAACCCTTTTTATTTTAGACTTCATAGAGATGAAGTCTAAATTATATTTTAAAATTATTTCAATCATTCTAGCTTATGATTATGGAAATATGTCAAAGGAAGTATATGCAACCATTTACTTACATCATTCATAACACTTTAAACAAGCCTTTAAATTATGCCACAATTATTGAGCTCAAGGGAATTATCCCTTTTTCCCTATGTCATGGACTAATGTCCATTTACAAAAATTGATTTCATATGCACACACACACACACACACACACACACACACACACACACACACACACACACAACTATAAAATCATTCATATATATTTTATGTTGTTTTTAGATCTACTTATTCAACTTATTAGTTGCATCTCTTTAATTTGAGAACCACCAACTAAGGTTTTATATTCACAACTCATAGTTTTATAACATAAGAACTATTAAGCTCCAATTTCATATCTCTAAAAATACATATTTTGATCTCCTTCATTTATGATATTACTTAATAATACATCCCAATTCATGACAAGAAGGTATTACAATATAGTATTATTTAGCAATCAACACATATTTTATTCATCAAGGAGTGATACATTCACTGAATCCGAAACATTTCAGAGATTACAAAGTGTCAAAACAATAGTACCAAACTAAATCTTATTACAACTTTCTTTTCCAACAAGTACATCTCAAGTAATGAAGCCACATTTCATCATAATAAAGATATAATTCCTTTAATAAAACAAATGTAACTTTCTATATGTCTTTCTCCTTTCATATTTTATGAAATCCATCTGCAAAATTGTTAGCATGGGTCATTCATTGAACTGAGCATGATAAGCACTATAACATTAAGATGTTGTGCTTTTAACTAACTATTTCATAAAAAGAACTCTGTTGTTTATGAAACAGTCCTGAAAACACAACCAAAAATAATGAAAGACTTTTCCATAAAAGAATACAAACTAGGAAGAAGAGAGAGATGTTTTAAAGTTTCAAATCAAAAGTAAGGTTTAGTCAATCAGCCTATCAACCCTAACTTTTCATCATAAAACTCATTTCAACATGTTGGAATAAAACAACAAAATTACTAAAAGGAAATTCATACTTCATCCTAACATTACCTTACCATTCAATTTCCAGAATAAGTTCCTCCTATTACCCAGTTCTAAATTTTCAAGAATTAATACCAGATACAAAATCTACCCATCTGAATATGTATATTGTTTTGTTATTCTAGAGAACATCAAATCAATACATGAAATATTTAACAAAACAAAATTATAATCCATCAGAAAGGCATAAATATTTCAAGTTCAAAACAGAGGCTAAAGTTGTATTGATTAAGATTATGTCTCTATGTTCCAGGTAAAGAAGACTTGATCAATTATAACCAAACAAGTTAGCTCACAGAAAATATACCAAAAGGACTAAGTGAGTTCATTTCAAGTTCAAATCAAAAGAAAAACCATGAAAAACACTATTCAATCCTATCAACTTCATTTTTATAGCCTATAAGCTAGAAGAAGGATGAGATAAAAATCAAAATCACTCAAGTTTCAACCAACCACTACCAATCCCAAAAAGGGAGAATGATAAAAGTTCAAAACTAAAATAAGAAAATATCATTCTCTTATCCTATGCTAGAGTTCACCCTCAGAAATGATTACAAAGATAACATGTGATTACATTCTAGAATGAAGAAGGAGATTTCAACCCATGTCCTCAAGATACTCTTCAACAAAATAGTCTAAATGATATCAAGTATCTTAAAAATTCTAGCCAATATATCAGTTACGGAGAAGGGAAAATAGTTAAACATTTAATGATTTAGTTACCCAACTCCAATGTTGGAACAACTCATGAAGAGAAATAACCAAAGTAATCAGGTTTCTCTCAATACAAGACTACTAATATGTTAATGAGGAAGCTACATCCATATCTTCTTCAAAGGCTATGCATTCATTCTAATCAAAGACAGATGAAATGACACAGAACCATTCCCCAAATATTAACACACGTAGAGTGCTAAATCAAATGAAGAAATCCCACTTAAGATCAACAAGATCTTAGCTGAGGTAGCCACAAGGCTTAGAGTTGAAAATCAACAAACGAGCTTGGAAACAGAATAGAAAACAAAATCATAACAAGAAGAACAAATTGTCCTTTCTTCACAAGGGTAAAATCATCATTCACATTTCCACCAAATAACAATGAATCATCTAAATACCTAGAATCTCAAGTGAAAGAAATAAGTGAGCTTAGCTCAGAATTTGTTCCAACTAGTTCCTAAAGAAACTATTGTTTAACAATCAAGGAGAAGAAAAATATCATTCAACAACTTTCTTTTCCTAAAGTTCAACAATAGCCGTGAATCGAGAGAGTATTTCCCATACTTATAAAGATATGCCAAGGTAACTAAAAGCCTAGAATGGGTTTAAGATAATAAAAGGTAAGTACAATAAAATGTTACCTTAAAACCTTTGAAATTAATTCTTTTAGAGAAACATAACCAGCCAAGGCTCATCAAATGAGTGAAGACAACAACAAATACCCCAAAAATGAATGAACTTCAAACCAACACAAAATGGGTATTTTACTCAAAAGGAAATACAATTATAAGCTAGTTAAACAAAACAGAGGTCTCTACTTCCATTACCAAGAAAATTCCAAATGATGGATATTGTCTACACAAAGAATCCTTCAAAATTTCATTTAACGACATCAGAAAGAAGACATGCAAGTTGAAATATGAGGATTTATACTTAGCCGTATTAATGTTCATAACATGCAACTCATAACATAAGTTTTTTCCTCAATCAAGAACAAATGATGGTCTTCAAATTTGGTAACAGCAAGTAAATCAAATGCAAAAACCAGAACAACAAGGTCCTAGATAATAATTTTGATATCATACAAGTTTCATATATCTAAATCTTCCAACATCGATAACAAGGTAATCATTCAAGCAAGAATCTTCAGATTCTAACAAACCCAAACACATACATTGTAATAATACCCTGTTCAAAAGATATCTTAACTAGGAAAAACTAGTTTCAAGCCACTTCTCTAAGGACTCATGCAGAAGCAAGACTACCCAGAAGTATGAAATGATACTCCTAGATCTCATATCCAACTAATATACCAAAATCAATAATGAATCCAAAGAAACAAACAAAACACCATTGAAGAAAAAACTAAAATGATCAAAGAATCAAAACTAGAAGATTTCCATAGAGAGCAGAGTTATTTTTATGAAGCACTTAAGTAAAATCAAAAGACTTAATGGATAGGGCCTATCATTCCTGATAGAGATCTTGTCTTTACTTTTCACATAAATCTCCAAGCAAAAATTCAATTCCTTCCTTGAACGCCAACAATCTCCTCTAAACCTTCTTCTTCTTCTTCTTATAGTTCCCACAGTGCCAATTTTATCTTCTCATGCCATGCAAGGATAAAAATTCATGTAATAATTTGAACTGGAGGTTCGAAGAGCAAAAACCACATGCAGAGCTCAAGCTCAAAAAGACCAAATGACCAAAACAAAACCAAACCCCCTTTTCTTCTTCCTAGGTAGTTTTCACCATTTTCAAAATATTAAATGCAAAATAGGACTGTCATTCCTTCCACTTCTCCCACCACCGCCATCTCTATGTTTGGAAATGACTAAGTTCAAAATTACATGCAACTAAAACTTGGTGGAGGTGCCAACTCATTCCCCCAACTTTTCTCATGCATTCACCAATTTTGGCAGCTTAAAAAGAGATAAGACTATATTAATTCCTCATAAATTTCTAGGGGTTGATGCCACTAACCTTCCCCCTCTCTATGTCATCCCATAGGCCCCTTTTAGGTTAGCCAAACATTAGGTTAGGTTCAACATTAGTTTAGGAACTAACATAGGTCCTTAGGTCTAAGTCTATAGTTTTAGTCTTAGGTCCCTTTTGTTATTAACATCCCACATTAACAAAAGAACATAGTAACTTAGGTTAGGTTTCACCTTTAGGATAGAGTTACTAATTTAAGGAACATAGTTTAATTAGGTTCCTTAGTCCACAAAATAATTACATCCCAACTTTCAAAGAAGAACCAGATTACCATCCAAGTTCAGATACGAAGTAGGGAGCCATGGAGATCCTTCATGACTTCAACATAGTCGAGTTTAGAGATCACATGATCTATCCAACTTGGTCATTATGACCAAAAATTTATGAATTAGAAGCATACCTTGGATCAATGAAATTGATCCAAGGTAATGTTGTTCTGCATCCCAATAAATTATGAAAACTAAAACTCAATTTCTCATTTCCCAAGTAGTGAACTTTTCAGCATAAGAAGAGATGAATTACTTCATTTTCTATGCAGCATAAACATGGTAGAATTGTACCTACTTTAGCAGATAACATATTATCTACAACAAACATGATGTCATAGATCATAAGAGTACACCATCTTAAGACAAGAATCACATGTCAATGTTTGCAACTTTCAAAACAGAAGTCATCATAGATATCAGCCATGTTAGAGGTGTTACGAGAAAAAAACACAATGGAGTACTCGAATGATAAAGCAATATGCAGGACAAATGCATAAAATACTGCACATTTGCAGTCGGTAACATAGTTAATGATTATTGGTTGGAAACACATATATCTATTCATTGGTCGGGTAAAACATATACATTACATGACTGTGTAACACATATATTTATTACGCGATTAGTAACACATATTTTTTCCATTTAGTAAAACATATATCTATTACCAACCTTTGTAACACTTATACATGTTGTCACCGGTAATAATTACACATTTGTCTTGTTGTCCTTCATCGCATAACTTATTGTCGAGTGATAACATAAATAATTGTTACTATACGTCAACACAAAATAAACTTGCTAGTCTACATACAAAGTTCTCTTTTTCACTAACCTCTTAAGTCTTTCACTTTTTCCTGAATCCTTTGAGTTCTGGTCTTATAATTTCATATTATTCACATGCTTATAATGTAAAAATATGACTATACTATGGCAAATTAATCTTATATATATTAGAATGTTATAACATAAAGGTGAATATCTTGTGATTAGTCGGCCCTTCGTGAAACACGAAGACAAAATTATGTTCAAATTTTTTTAGGCCTAGTAAAATTTTGGTGAACGTGCTATCGTACAAAGTAGTAAAAAATTCACCAAGTTCAAAATTCAAAATTTCTTATATTCACCTTTTACCAATATTCACCCCTAAAATTTACTATGTGATCTGGTCTTGAAATTGGATGCTATGAGCTAAACCAGAACAATTCAATTTTTATGTACTTTGGAGTGGCCCATACATCATTAGTTCCCTGTAAGGAGGATAACTCTTTCAAGGTATCTCATCTTGATGGAGATGTGCTATCAATCCTAGTCAATGGGATTTATCCCAAACATTTCCATTAAATATTATGCATCCTTGTACATTTTAGAGTAATTTCAATTCCTCCAAGTGTGAGTTGCACACATTTTTATTTATACATAGTTCTTTCCTCTCGTGTGCTTCTCTGCGTACACTCTTTTGTTGCTTCTAGGATGTCGGTCTTCCAAAAAATAGGTAGTATTCAACAGTTTTCCACTCTCATAAAATCCAAGTAAGAACATCTTTATATGAGAAAAATATTTATATATAGAGTTCGAGATAGGTTCTTCAAGTGACTTCAAGGGTGTTCCTCAAGATACATATAAGAAATTCATGTTGATAACACCCTAAAACTCTTGTAATGTGACTAACAAGTAAAGGATAATTGTTTCTTGGATTCTTAGCAAATTAATGAAACATATAAGGGTAGTATGCCAAGGATGAATACCTTTTTGTAATGTTGGTTGAAGGTTGTGCACACATTCTGATTTCTTGATCCAAATTGATTGTGAGAGATCCCTTTTGGCTAGGAGGAAATTCCTATAAAATGAAAAACAATACCACTAGATAAAGTTAAACAAAATAATGAGTGCACTGTGTAGCAGAAGCTAGATGCGGGAAGAGTGATGCTTCCTGAACAGGCTATCAATCAACTTTTATATAACAATATTAATGCTAGTTAAATCATACATGAAGTAAAGATCCTATTGAAATTGAAACGATTTAGGTATCTCATATAAAACAATAAGAAAGGTCAGGTAAAAGGTGATTGAGGTCAAAATGGGTCAGGTGATTGGTTGGTGTTGAGTTGCAGGTCTGGTACAGGATTTGGGTAAGGTCTGGTAAAGATTAAGAATGGTTCTGGGATATTGGGAAGTGGGTATTTATCTCACTTGGTATGAGCTATATTTCGGACAAGTAACCAATTTCAGTTGTATGACCGATGTCGATTAGGAAAAATGACCGACGCAAGAGAGGAAATTAGCAGAAAGTTCTCATAATTGGTTTTTTAGACTCCCTATGATTACATAGAGGTTATAAATGGTGAGGGTGAGGTCATAAAATGGTCTTGTAGAATCATGGATGAATAGAAGAGGGTAAAAATAGGTGAAAGGGACATGTATGGTAAGGTGATATGTTTGTGGGAGGAAGGAAGTGTACAACTATGGAGAAAGATAAATTCTTGAGATGAATAATAAATATTCTTGAAAGAAAATGTGGATACATGAAGAGGTGTTAGGTACTTACTTTGAAAAGTAGATTTGGATAACGTAGGTGATGAGGATAGCGATGGCGAGATCTAGAGAGAAGAGTCATGGTAGTTCGAACCTCTATACCTCTCTATTGTGAATCTGTGATCATGAAGAGGATGATGGCTAGTGGTGGTGTTTGTAGTGCTCCCATGTGTATTATTTTACTTGAGTTTGAAGAAATTTGAGTGCTCCAAGTATCTATTTGTATGATATCTTGAATTTAATGACCAACCTAGGAAAAGGATTTTGGAAATGTATTTAACCTAACCAGAAATGGTTAGGTGACTGACGTTAGTCAAGGTGGGAATAACTAGGTTGGCCAAAAATAGCAGATTGTAGCTATTTTTGGTGTGATCTCCAACCTTCTTTTGAGTCTCAAGTGATGGATCATGAAAAGATAAGGAGTCCTTTTAGGTTTGTTAATAGGATTTAAGTCTAGGTTTAGACTAAGTCCTAGTTGGTTAGGATAGGATTAGACTTGGTCTTAGGTCATTAAATAGGTTTGAGTGGGTCATTTGAGTGAGGTGGCTAGGTGAGTTGGCTGGGTGAGGTGGTTAAGTGAGTATATTAATTAATTTAAATAAGATAATTAATTCAATTAACATGTGCACTAGGGGATATGAATGGGTAGGATATGGTTAATTTAATGAATGTGGTTTTAAGGGAAGTATGGCCTAATTTTAGTGTCTACATTTGCCCCTTTTTGTCATGTAGATTGTATTGATAAGCAATGCTAACAAAAATAGGAAGTGGTTGTGAGTTTTAGGTAATGGTATGGGCACTTTGGGTAATGGGTAAAGGTAAAATTGGGTAATGGGTAATGGGCAAGGGTCATATTGGGTAATGGGTAATGAAAATCGAATGAACACACATGTATAGATTGTGACACAGTACCAGGTTGAAGAGCTTGCAAAATCTACATCATCCAAGGTCGATAGGTTTATCCAAACAAGGTTGAAGTGATTCAGGTATTGGGGGTGCGAGGATATGGTCGGGGAAACATGATGTAGGTTAGGTCTA
Source organism: Taxus wallichiana var. yunnanensis (assembly GCA_018340775.1). Taxonomy (NCBI): domain Eukaryota; kingdom Viridiplantae; phylum Streptophyta; class Pinopsida; order Cupressales; family Taxaceae; genus Taxus; species Taxus wallichiana. Next base: position 86,206,656 of record CM031244.1, on the reverse strand, counting down.
GGAATGTTTAGGTATGCTCTAGTACACCAAAGGTTTGGTTAGGATAAACATCATGACAATAGGCAAGGTAATGTCATTAGGCTAAACAACATGAGTAACAACATCACAAGGTATAGTGAGTACACAAGGTCAAAGGTGATAAAAGGTTGTTCCAGTTAGGGTATGTAGGTCAAAGAAAAAGTAAGGCCAAGGTGTAGGTAAATAACATGTTCCGAAATGCTATTAATGTATGGGTAGTTTAGGCTAGTGGGTAGGGTGTATGAGGTGTTGGTGAGGTTATGAGGTATCGGGGGGTAGAACATTTATAGGAACAAAGTTAGAAAAATATGGGTTAAAAAGGTATTGTTAGGTGACCGATGCCAGTTATGGTCTAACCAATATTGGTTGGCTATGGCATGCCATGACCCGACATCGGTCATGTTGGGTTGGGGTTATAAGGTATAAATTTCATATTTTACGGAATCATTGTTGTCTTTTGACTTTGAGAAAATGACATAGCCTATTGACTTGTGAATTTTTCTTGGAGAAAAAGACAAGGCATTGTACCTAGCTAAGGTGGAGGTTATTAAGTGGTGAGAGGAGCCAGGTAGATGGGTCCACGAGATCGGTTGGAGACATGTGATTGGTGGAGAGATTCGAGGTAGATTTCAGCATGGAAGAGGTGGGAGAGGGTTTAGGTGGACCACCGGCGTAATGACCAGACATGCCACCACATAGGCAACACCATGATGAGGTAGGGGCATTCCTAATTTGTTATTTGCTAAACATTTGGTTAAAATGAAGAAATTGGGGTGGGGTGTTCATTTTGAAATGTGGGTGAAAAGTGGGTAAAATCAATATGGGGAAGGAAAATGTAGGATAAATGGGATGATAAATGAATATAAGGTAAATTGGGGTGGATTGGGGTAGGTGTTAGGTTAGATTTTGGTGAATTTTAGGTGAAATGGGTTATGGGGGACAAGTTTCAATTTTTGGATTATCACAATAAAGACCAACGTTGGTCTAGATTTGGCCGACGTCGGTCATCTTTGATCGGAATCGGATCAGGCCTTAGGTGATTGACACCGGTTAAATGGAACCGATGACGGTCATGGAAAACCAATGACGATCAAGGCGGCCAAACACCGTTTAGGGTTAAAGAAAAACATGGGTAATAAGGGTTACTTTAGAAAGAAAAATAGGTGGGAAGGGGTAAATGAAGAGTGTATGTAGAGGGATGAGGATAAAATGTGAGTTTGGTAGGATAAAATAGGTAAATAGGTTAAATAATGTTAAGATGATGGGTCATGATTGTAAAGGTTAGTAGGCTTGTAGGTGAATTAGGTAAATGAGGTATGCATGATTGATGTGGTTAGGTATGGTGTAGTGGGTAAGAGGTAATTTTGGGGTAGGCAAGTCTTGAAAATGTTTTGTTTGATGTTGCGGGCTAGGGACCAACTCGGGATGTAGGATAGAGTACCACTTTGTTGTTAATGCAGATGTAGTCCAACATTTGTGGAGGAGTGGGAACATATGATAGATGTTGGGACTGATTGGGATCGACGCTATAGGCATATAACTCAAGATCCTATCTTGATGGTCACACTCATCGATAGATGGAATTCAACGACAAACACATTTCATTTACTGACGGGTGAGATGACTGTCACCCTAGAGGACATGTACATGATCCTATAGATATCAATTTTTGGGGAGCCAATGTATTCTATTTGTTTGAAGGCATTAATGGAGCCAATATTGGTTGTGTTTGGGGAGGTGATGGGCAAGTTGAGGTATCATAGCGTGAGCCTTAGTTATGGAGACATGTATGCAGCCCATCCTTAGGAGATGAGGCTGGTTATATTGATGATGAAGGTAGTATGTTTCTTTGCCTTACCAGATGTTGAGGGTGGGAGATTCCCATGAGCACTAGATGGGAGTGCTCCAGGATATGATGGAGGAGTGGATATACTTTTCCTGGGCATCGACATTCCTAGTGTAGCTATATAGGGAGTTATGGGCCTATAGGAGATTGTAGCGGTTTAGTTTGTGTTGTACCTTTCTACTACACTATTTGGTATATGAGCATATCGTATGTGTGTGGTCGAGTTTTTTTCTGATATGATTGGTTCGGGGTGGATTGGTCAGATTTGGCTATAGACGGTGGGTTCCGGTAGGTGGGAATTACATGGTGGCTAGGGCCATATATGATGTTCTATATTACAAGCGATTACTAGAGGGACTCTCAGGAGTTGATATTGTTTAGAGGCCATATATTTGCATCTATATACATATGTATTGATACACAAACTTGCTCATTTATATATCAATGACTTGATACTTATTATATGAATGATGTATCTATGTTTTTAATTTCCATTGTTATTATGTATTGATGGAAACTAGATTAATTAGGTATGATTGAGTCGAAGTCATGTAGGCATGTTTTATTCAAGGTCAATTAGGCATGGTTGATTTTAGGCATTTTAGGCATGGTTGAGTCAGGTGTAGACATGGTGGAGTTTTAGGTCAGTTAGGCATGATTAAGTCGAGGTCATGTAGGCATGATGGAGTCTAGGTCACTTAGGCATGGTTGATTTTAGGTCTTTTAGGCATGGTTGAGTCAGGTGTAGGCATGGTGGAGTTTTAGGTCAGTTAGGTATGTTTTGGTCATGTTGTTGGGTTTTATTTAATTTCCATGTTATTGGTAGTATGGAAAATAAATGATGATGTATATTTATGTTATGGTTTAAACTTCCAAATATTTGATATTATGGAAATGTGAAATGATTAATGTATGATATGATGATGTAAGAAATAAGTAGGTAAACATGTTTATATACTTGTATGTTTGTTTAATTTCCAAGTAGTATATAAGATGGAAACTAACTAAGGTAGAGTGTGAATAGAAAAATGGGGGAAAATTGGTTAGGGTAAAGAATGGCTGAGCTAACATCCAAGGGCCCCATGCCCTCGTAGAGTCTTTGCCTACATAACCCCTGTGAAAAGGTGCCTAAAGATGATGTAGTTCTCACTTGATCTAGTGAATAATATGATAAGGTAGAAGGATGGGTTGGTAGGTTGTAGGCATGATTGAGTCTAGGTCAGTTAGGTATGGTTGAGTTTAGGTCACTTAGGTATGGTTTGAGTCTAGGTCATGAAGGTATGGGTGAATTGAGGTCATTTAGGTATGGTTAAATTGAGGTGTCAAAGGTTTGGTCAGTATAGGATAATAAACAAGTAATGAAGAAGGTGAAGGGTAAGAGGTGACCAAAAGAGCCACCTAATTGGTAAGAACCAAAATAAGTCTACCATACCAAAGATGGGCTTATGAACATAAGACCCTAAAGGTGTTGCATGATTGAATATTCTAAGGGTGAAGAAAGTCACATGATTATGAAATGTCACATTTGCGGCACGTCCCTTGAGTGGGTAGGAAATTAGGGTGAAAAAGGTGATGAGGTGAAAGTAGGTTGGTTTTAGCGTAACCTAGTGTGAGACAACATGCCTATTTGGCAAGATACCCAAGATCAAAATAGGAAATTCCATGACGAAAAAGTTAATATTTTTCTTTTGTTTTTGTTTTGATAGAATGATTCAAGGGGAAGTCTATGTGGGATGAGTATATTTTCTCCTTGAGGTCTTCATGAAGCTAATCAATGCGGGAAGATTCTGAATATTTGATTTTATTGTTTTGCAAGAATAGTCTTCTTATTATGATAGACTATGTACAATATGGCTAGCTTGGTATAGCTGTCCTTCGAGGGAGCAATCTATTTATAGTAGTGAGATAGAAAGCATAGATGTCCTTTTGAGGGAGTCATATTTTTTGCTAGAAGTTTGACTCAAGGAGTTAAATCCCATTTCTTGTTTGATTTTTTTCTTTTGGACTTTTAAGTCATGGACAAGACTATAAAGAAAGATAATCTCTTGTTTCAAAGAAAAAACTATAGCACATAGAGGTTAACTATGAATGACCATGGGATTCCATCTTGAAAAAGACAAAAATTATCCATGAGAATCATGCCATGAGTAGAGCCATGATACTCATATTGAAGACAAGTTGAAAGGTAACGAGTAATCACATGATCCTGGTTTAATCGTTGATCCTTAGAATAGGTAAAATGGAAGGTGAATGGTGCTCAAGGGATGAGCATTAAATAGACAGAAGGTGATATAGGACTTAATTTAACAATAGAATGGTCAAAGATGCAAGGCATTGAGGGGATCAAGTTCAGGTTTACCTTTGAGTGAAGACAAATGATAAACACTTGATCCATAGGTATGAGTAACAATATACGGTCCAAGCCAATTAGGAGAAAATTTGCCCGTTTAATTTTTAATTGTTTTGTTACATGTTGATTTTCCTTGAGAACAAGGTCATTGAATTGGAAGGTTCGTTCACGAGACTCATTTTTGTAAGCACATTTGATACATTTTGTTAGATTTGAAGATGATTGAGAGCATTAAGATGACATTTGTCTAGTAACTCAAGCAGTTCCAAACGGTCTTGGTAAAATTCATCATCATTGAGCATCTCTTTAAGTGAGATACGAAGAGATGGAATCTGGACTTCAAGAGGTAGAATAACCTCTGTATCATAGACCAGAGAGAAAGGTGTGGCAGCAGTTGAAGTATGAATACTAGTGTGATAAGCCCACAAGGAAAAAGGAATGTGTGTATGTCAATCCTTTCATGTATCATCAACAACTTTCATAAGAAATTTGTTTAAGGATTTGTTGGCTGATTCTTCTTGGCCATTTATTTGTGGGTAGTAAGGTGAATAAAAACTGAGTTGAATGCCAAAGGCATCATAGAGTTTTCATAGGGTTTTATTTTTGAGTTGTTTTCTGTTAATAGTGATGAGATGGTGAGGAACACCAAAGTGAAAAATGATGTGATGATTGATGAATTCACATATTTTCTTGGATTTTGTAGAAATAAGAGGTATGAATTCTATCCATTTAGTGAATTATTTGGTAGTGGTGATAATCCATCGATGGCACTTTGAAGAATGGGAATTTATCTCTCCAACAAGATCCAAACCCCATTAAGAGAAAGGCCAAAGGTCTTGTGTGACCTGTAAGGCATGACTAGGTGTGTGATAAAGATTAGCATGTTGTTGGAACTTCACAAAAAGTTTGACATAATCACAATAGTCATGGTTTATGTTTGGATAATAATAGCCAGTGGATAATGTGTTTAACGACATCTAAGCCATTGAAGTGACCTCCACAAATTCTATCGTGAACTTCCTTGATGGTGTAGGGAATTTCAAAACTTGTAAGGCATTGTAGGAGGATACCGTCAAATCCAAATTTATAAAAAAAGGCCTTCCATGATGAATTAATGAGAGAAACCTTTGAGAAAGGTGTGTTGTCCATTATGAGTAAGGTCTAGAGGTAGAATTGAAAGGGAAAGGTAGTCAACAAATTATTTATACCAAAGGTCACATGGTTCAGTTTCAATGGTTCGACAAGGTTGACGTCTCAAAATAGATAGGAAGGTGATTACAGCCATTTCTTGTGACAAATATTTTTGAGTCAGAGGGCGAAGGGGGTATTTTAGAAGCAAGAAAGGCCATGGTAGCCGAAAATTTATTAGTGGAACGCGGGGTGGTTTGAAGTTCATAATGATAAAAGGTAGTCAAAAGTATGTCAACATGATGTTTATACTTCAAGTATCTTGTTACGACATTGGTATATACCATTAACTTGGTTTATAACTAGTTGGGAATCACCAAATATATTAATTGACTTAACATCTAAGACGATGGTGGTTTGAAGACCTAATATGAGTGCTTCATATTCGGTGATATTTTAGTAAAATCAAAAGCTAATTTGAAAGATAAATGCATAGGTTCACCGTCAAGAGGAATGAGGATAACGTCAACAACACACCCACACTAATATTTAGAACCATCGAAGAACAAAATATATGGTAAATGATATCATCCAAATAGAGGGTGGCAATGGATTTGTCTGGGAAATCAAAGTTAGAGGATTGATTAACGGAGAGATGTGTGTCTACAAGTTGGTTAGGGATAGTTTGTCCTTTGATATATTTTTGATGGATGAATTTGAGGTCGAGGTATGCAAGAAGCATGATCCAATGTGTAGCACATTGATGTTAGTAGGGCTTGGCATACATGTAATGTAAGTGGTTTGTATTGGTGACAAAAAGGTTTTGTGGTTAAGTAGGTAATTGAAAATTTTAGTGATAACGAAAACTAAGTCTAAGAAGTTTTTTTAGCATGGGTGTATCGGGTTTCATAGTCCAAAAGCATACAAATTATATAATAAATCATTTTCTCCCTATGTTTCTCATCGTGATGAGTGAGCATGACACCCAAGGAATGATCAGTAGCAAAAATGTAAAGGTAAAATGGTTGGTCATCCTTAGGAGGAATGAGTATAGGTGGTTGGAAGAGGTACTATTTTAAGGCATCAAAGGCTTTGTGGCATTCATCATCCCATTTGAAGGAGACGTCCTTTTTGAGGAGATGATGAAATGGGTGGCAGTGGTTAGAAAGTTATGAAATGAAACATCATATAGGTTACAACTTTCCTTGCAACTACGAAGTTGGAAAAGGTTAGTAGGTGGAGGAATTTCGAGAATAGCCTTTATTTTAGTAGGATGTACTTTTATTCCATGTAAAGAAATGATAAAGCCAAGGAGTTTTCCAGAGAGAAAAATGAAGAGACACTTTTAGGCTAAAGTTGAATACAATACTTGATGAGACGGTCAAAGATGAACTTAAGGACTGTAAGGTGTTTGGCCCGATGATTGGATTTGGCAAGAAGGTTTTCTACGTAATCTTCTAATATGCGATGCATGATGTCATGAAAGATATAAGTCATAGCCCATTGATATGTAACACTAGTGTTTTTAAGGCTAAATGGCATGAATCGATAGCATAAGGTCCCCCATAGAGTGATGAAAGCGGTGTTTTGTTGATATTTCAGAGAAAGTAATATTTGGTTATAAACCAAAAAACCATCCATGAGTGATATCATCTCATGGCCAGCAGTAAGATCAACTAGTTGGTCAATACTTGGTAGAGGAAAGTCATCTTTGGGGCAAGTTAAGTTAAGGTTGTGGAAATTCGTGTATATACGGAGTCCCTTATCACTTTTGTGACAAGAACGATGTTAGAGATCCATTGGGGATAATAAATGGGTAGGATGAAGGAAACCGAGAGAAGGCACTGAATTTATTCTTTAACAAGAAGGAAAATGTGAGGATGTATTTTTCATATCTTCTATTTTACGGGTTAGGATTGAGGAATAGTTATGATATTTTAGACCACAATTGTTGGGTCAATACTGAGCATATCAGTGTAGGACCAAGAAAATCATTACTATGATCTCGAAGGAATGAGGTAAAAGCTTCATGTTTAGCAACATCTAAATATTGGCCTATCTTTAGAATGTGTGGGTCATCCTGAGTGTGAATATTGATTTCAATGGTCAATTCATTTAACATGGTTTGTGTCTTAGAAGGCAACAACCAGATGAATATAAGAATATTCTGCACCAAGGTAGGTGAGAATAGACTCATCGTCCTGACATTGAACAACATTAATAGAAGGTGTATCACCATTGATCATGTCAGGATACATTAAGGTAATAGAAGAGGGAGCCTCACCGTCTCATTGATAAGTTAGAGGTCCCAAGGAAATGGTGTTCACAAAAAAAAGTTAGGAGGAAAGGATTCTAGATCCATAGACTCCATAGATGAAGGTGGTGAAGTTGGTAGATGAGGTGAGGAAGGTTTTTCATCCATGATGAGTTTGAAATGATTTTTCTTGGAAGATGGTTTGGTAAAGCCAATACCATTTCAGATCACTATGTTTACGTGTGGTAAATGGGATGAAAGTATGACAGACCTCTTCATAAAACCCAAAGCCAAATCCTTTCCATGCACAATAGTGAAGGAAAGTGTGGGTGAAGTGGTAGTTGGTGAGATATTTAAGGTCGATGAAAAGGTCATGTTTGGGAAGGTGGTTTGGGCGAATAGGTAGAAGTATCAAGCCCCCATATGTTATGTTGGTATGAAGGTGGGGAGGATGATAACATAAAACCTATCCTATGTGGTGATCATAGTGAGGATGTTGGTGAAGGTTAACATACTCTTGAGGAGTAAAGAATGTGTCTATGTTGTATAGGCAATACTCCCTCGAGTGAGACGTTGAAAAACACCTTCTAAGGAATCGGTAGTTAGTATATGGGTATAGAATAGATGAATCACTACGTGATTAGGAAGAAGAAGCATTAGTTGGTTACGAAGTAGATGGGTTAACGTATGGGTCGGCTATAGAGGCTACAAAGGTAGTGGGAATAGAGGAGGTAGGAGCGGGAGAGGTAGTAGAAACATTGGTGGATAGGGTTGTGGGTGAAGAATAAGTGGTAGCGGTGGTAGATGCCTTAACTGGTACAAGGACATCATTAGATTGGTACAGTATGTTATAGGTTTTGAATGATGAAGGTTCAGCTGGGATGGTATAGTTATGTCCTTCATGTTCAAATTTTACACAACGATGTAAGGTTGAAGGAACACAACCCATGACTCGAATCCAAGGTCAGCTAAGCAACATGTTGTAATGGAACTCCCTTTCTAAGACATGATAAGTGCGAGCAAGACAAGGTCCTGATTTAACATGGATAATGATGGTGCTAAGGGTGGAAGTGATGGCATCATTAAATGAACACAACATAATTGGGCTATTATGCATCTAATTAGAAGGGATGCACATTTGGTTGTACACATGAGAGGATATGATATCAATATCTGGCACCACCATTGATCATAATGTGTTGAACATGTATATTATCAATGTAAATGGAAATGAAAAGGGTGGGATCAGGATCATCTGATTGGAGAGGTAAAATCTCGTCATCGTGAGAGGCGAGGGAAGTTACTTGGTGAGTAGTGGTAGGTGTAGAGGAAGGGGATGAATTTTTGAGAGAAGCCACATGGTGAGGGGTGATAATAGAGGCCATAGACATCTTATCGTTAGGTAAAACCTCGATGGATTACAAAATCTCCGTGAGGTCTTGTCAATGGGATTCAAAATTTTGGACGAGGTCGTATAAAGACATTTTTAGAGGGGATTGGTGTAATTATTTTCTCATTATAAGATGGGATATCCCTTCGAAATAGGGTATGTGGGTCCTCAAATGGTGATTTTTGTGTGGGTGTAGATGGTACATTGGGCACGTGGATTGGAGGATGGGCTAGTTACTTTTTCCTTTCCTTTGTCTTTTTAGGTGTGAGCAACAATGTTAACCATATTGATATAATGTGAAGGAGTAGTTGATTCATGATATGTGTAGTGAAAGGATGGGCAATAGAAGGATGAGGGAATATACGATGTTGTGTAAATAAAGAAACACATTGACATTTGGGTGGGGTTTGGCTAACTCTCTAAAAGCAGACCATGTTGATCTCGAATCTTGGAGGTGGATAAAAAGGTTATGGAAGTATATATGTGGGTTATTGAATAGGTAAGGGCTGAGGGTATATGGTGATTGGTGTGGGTGAAACTAGGTCCTCATCTAGAAGATCATCATCATCAAAGTTTTCTTCAGGAGGACATAATTGGAGAAGAACGGTTTTCAAAGCCTTATAGTTTTCTACATCATGTCCTGGCACACGATGGTAGGCACAAATTTTAGTCTCATCAAACCCTTTTGGTTTGGGTTTGAGTGGGTCGTAAGGTCTAAGTGGCGGTAATGTGATGACAATGGTCTCTAAAAGGTTGGCTAGAATATTAGTGTAAGATCCTGCCAATGGATCACAATGTGAAGTGAGTGTGGGTTTAGGTTGAAGTGTGGGTGATCGTGGTGGGAGAGGTGTTACGGGAGGTGGGATAAGTTTGACCACTTTGGTTTAGTAGGTGGTATTGTTTTAGAATTTGGTTGTACCTTATTTGGTAAAGGAATAGTAGATGAGCTAGTGATAGAAGGTGTTGTAGGCTTAACTAATCTTTTGAGGGTAGTGGGTTTTTCAATTTTAGTTACACACTCTTAGGTAAAGGTGAAGGAGGCATACGTGATGTAGAAGGGAAAGAAGATGGTGGAAAAGGATGAGTTATCCAAGGTGATAAAGGAGGCGTGGTGAAGGTTGTTGGTAGAGGAAAGGTGGAAGGTATGGGTTGAATAGAAGGAAATCTCATAGGTAGTGTTGTGGCTATAATTGGTGGTGGGGGTATAGGTGGTAATAAAGATGCGGGTTATGGAGAAGGTGTACACTGTGTAGGTAGGCTTGGTGTAATAAAGGATCATGATGAAGAAGTAAGATGTTGCATTTTTTATTTTCCTTGGGTAAGGGGTTTCTTGACCAAGGTAGATGGGTGAGGCCCTAGGATAGATGGAAGGGGTGAAGGTGAAAAAGGCGTAGTGGGTGAAATTGGTGTGTGCAACCTAGAAGGTTGGGTCTTCCTTTTAGGTGGAGGAATGGTTTTTGCATGAGTTTGGGAAGATGTGGCTAAATCCAATTTGATAGGAGGATGAACTAGACTTGATGTCGGTATGACACCCAATGTGGTAATGGGTCTAGATGTGGGGGAGGTGTAGGTGTAGGTAGGTTCTTAGGCATAGGAACAAGTTTAGTTGTTGGTAAAGGTTTGGATGTAGGTGAGGGTGATGAATAAGAGGCCATTTCAGTAGGAATGGTCATGGTTTATTAGGTTTCTTGAAATACCTTTGGATAGATCAGAGGTATCCACATGAGACATTTGCATTTGGGTTGAAAAGGGTAGCCGAAGGCATCCCTAAAACATGGAATTATCAACGTAATCCAATTGGTCGTCCACGCATGAAAATGAAACTTTTGTAAGAGGAGATGATGTTTTCTTAGTAGCAATCCCTGTAAAATATGTCTATGAGATGGGGAATTGGTTGGCTTCGAACTATGTAGGTAAGAAAGCCAAGAGAAGATCAACAGGATCCTAGAAGGCTAATGGGGAATTGTCCCCAACAGGAAGTGGTGCATCTAAAGGATCCCCTATGGGTAGGGGAGATAACAGTTGGGATGAGGTAGTTTCCTCTTTTGGTGGAGAGGAAAGAAAGGATGAATCTCTCATGGGTAGGAGAGTTAATACTGTAGGTTGTTCATTAGGTTGTGAGGTAAGTTTTGAAATGGCATTAGCGGAAATTGTGGATTCCTCCATGGGTGAAGGGGAGATGAAGAGGAATCATCTGTGTGTGTGAAGGAGTAGACGAGGTAGGATCCTCTATGGATAAAAGAGCTCGTACTAGAATTTCCTCGATAGAGGGATATGAGGAAATTAAGGAATGGTTGGTATGAATTTGAAAACAACATGGACTTCACAAACATCGTTTTCATTAGTCGAAGGTTCACCACTTTGATTAGATGAAGGGGTATGATTAGGGAATGGTTTTTTGAAGATATGCAAGTTTTGATTTGTGGGTGTGTTTGGGTTGTCAGGACAAGATCTCCATTATCTATCATTTCCTAGAAAATGTTCTTGAAGGTTATACAATTACCATTGTTATGGCTCTTTACGTGATGATAGTTACAATAGTCATGTTCCTTGTACCATGCAGGCATAGGATGAGCGGGGTTGAAACCAGTATGTGGTTTTATGGGTGGAAGAGCAATGGCTTTGGCCTTAAATAAAATTTCTAACACTCGAAGAATAAGGCTCCCCAATTGGAGTGTATTTTCGTTGCTCTCATCTAAACTGAAAAGTTTGAATGGGAGAAAGGTTAGAGGTAGGTTTTGATTGATTAGAGGGGTGAGATGGGCCAACCTTTAAAACTACCACATTGGATTTTGAATAATTTTTGGGTTTTGAAGAGGAGGAGGTATCATTTGATTTAAAGGCGGCATTTTTGTTTCACAATTGAATTTTATTCTCTTCAATGGCATGAATTTCCAATTTTTGTGCCATGGTAAATGCTTCATCGAAGGTATGGAAGGTTTGTACTTGAATATTTGGTGAGATGTGCCTGGAAAAATCTCTAGTGAACAACTTTTCTAAGCTCGATTTGAGGCAACTAGAATGTTAGCTGGTTGATGAGGCTTCACCAACGAGTGACAAAATATGTGATAGATTCATCGTCATATTGCCGTGTTGAGTACAAGTTGGTCATGGTGACCTTCTTGACGATATTGATCAAAAAATGGTCCAAGAAGGCTTGAGCCACTTGATTAAATGAGTAAATGGAATGTCTGGGTAAACCACTGTACCAAGCTAATGCAGGTCATGTCAAGGACATTGGGAATGTCTGTAGGAGTAAAGCATCATTGTGGGCGATTAGATAACACCCATGTTTGAAAGACTGCAAGTGTTGTTATAGGTCTTATTTACTATTGAACTGGTTGAATTTGGGCATTTCCCAATGCACAAGGTATGGGCTAATGGGAATAGATAGATGAATGGGCTCATTAGTGATTTCATCGTAGGTTAAGGATTTGTAAGAGATAGAAACCAATGCTTCTAATGTTTACATCTTTTCCATCATCATTTTAATAAGGTCATTGGTAGGTTGTGATAATTGAGCACCCCTTGTAGTATAAAGAGGTTGATGATGAATGTATGATGTGGATGACATCCCAGTATATGGTGGTGCCAAGTATGAGAACTACGTGGGGGGAATAGATGCAGGTGGAAAATATCCGAATACGTGAGAGACGAGATTGGGGGTTGTTGGTGATATGTGTAAGTAGGCGGGGTAGATGTAGAGATCCTTGTAGTGATTGGAGGTAAAGACTGTGGGATGGAGAAGATGATGTTTTGGAATGGGGTATGGTTTGCCAACACCATGGGTGGTTGCAATGTAATAGGTATATACGAGGTGGTAGGTGAAGATGGGCTATGCTCAAGGTGGTTGATGAAGGAATGGTTGACACCATGGGAGAAATTGACGTCAAAAGTACAACCGATGTTGTAGGTGCCATAAATATTGATGATGTGGGGTCAAGTTGGGATACTACAGGTAGTAAGGTGGAAGAAGGTAACACCGAGCTAGTGGTAGTTGATGTAGAAGTGGGGGCGAGGGCGGGGGAGGAATGGATGCATGTATGACATATACCAACTTTCTTGATGAATATCGAGTAAAAGAATGGGAGAGATAATGTTGTAAGGTAGTGGGGTTGTGGTCAAGGAGTCTTATGAACTCCTTGTCACTAGTACTAATGATAATGGGCTGAGTAGGATCCATATGTGATAGGATGGAAGGTGATGATGGGCTAGGTGGGAGAGGCTAGAGGATTGCATAGAATACAAGGGTGTTGGCTTGACTACAAGTCAAAACCATGTGAGTTAGCGTAGGCTTGGTAATCTGTTCTCTATAAATGACACTAGAAAAATAGAAGAAATGAAGAAAAATAAGTTTTGGGAGGTGAAACTGGTTGTTGTTTTAATTAAAAATTAAAACACATGAACCGATGCAATTAGGTTAACCAATGATGGTGAGAGGGTAACCGATGCCAGTTAGTGTGACCGATACGTTATTGTGGGGATTCAAAAGTTTTGAAAAATGTTGTAACAACTGATGAAAATGAGAAAAAAATCTAGATTTGATAGTGATTTCAAAGATCCAGAGGTATGATGATGCTTCTGAGGAACCTCAGAAAGAACATAAAATGTGGTGAATGTTGTTTTTGGTGAAATGACCAAAAAGTTGGAAACCGAAAACCATTAGGGAAATCGAAGACATTCGAAAACTAATGATGGTCATTGGATTGACACTTTGGTCATTGTAATATTTGAAAACATGGAAGAATTTTATTTTTGTGACTTAGATCAGATAAATTATCAACCCATAAACCTGAGTATGATGGTAATGGACCCTAACACACCTAGAAAAATTTAGAATACACCAACTATAATTGTTGGGTGTGAAAGGAAGAAAAAAAATTAAGAACGTGACCTCAAAACTCAAAACAAAATTCAAGAAAAGGATAAGAAAAACGTGAAATCCTATGGGTGAATTTTATGATTTAGCTTATGCTATTTTAGAGTGACTTGTGAACATAACAGATTTTTGGTTGGATAGAGGGTATCCTATGAAGAGGCAAGATATAAGGATGGTTTCAATTTATGTTTTGGTGGGGCGGCCCTTTCTCGAGATAATGATTGGACAGAGAAACCATTTGGGCGCTCCTTTGTCAATCCTTTGATCATGTGATCATTGAAAACTTCTTCAAGGTAAGGTGTTGTTTAAGAAGATGTGTGAGTTTATTTTTCTGCAATTTGGAAAAGAGAGAAGAGAATTCAATTATGTCAACCATCAGCCTAGCCATGACTTCTAGCATATAGGTTACCCTCGGTTTTAATGTGATCTAGAAATGCAAACATAGAAATATAAATGCAAGTATTTTAAAACCCAAATCAAAAAGTGGTATTCAATGTAAAAAAAGAGTGAATAGGAAAGAATATGAATTTCACTAATGAAAATGCAAGAAAAGAAAGAAGGATACATTTTAGTCCTGAAATACAAATGTCACTGGGACAAGTAGAAGAAAGAGAAGATTCCCAAGGAGAGAATTTAATGTTAACTTCCTTTTGAAAAGAAACAAACATACAATGGCTCCCTAAGAATGAATAAATGCAAGGAACCCCAGATGGGTCCCCCGAGTGTGACAAACTATTTCTCTGGATTCTTAGAAAATTAACGAAACAGATAGATAGGGGTAGTAGGCCAAGGAGGAATACCTGTTTGTAATGTCGATTGAAGGTTGTGTGTGCATTCTGATTTCCTTATCTAAATTGATTGTGAAAGCTCCCTTTTGGCTAGGAGGAACTACAGTAAAATGTAAAACAATACCACCCAATAGAGTTAAAAAAATAATGAGTGGATTTCCTCACGTGAAGCTAGATCCAGGAAGCGTGATGCTTCATGAACGTGTTTTCAATCCATTTTTATATAAAAATATTAATCCTAGTTAAATCATATAAGAAGAAAAGATCCTATTGAAATTGAAATGATTTAGGTTTCTCATATAAAACAATAAGAAAGGTCGGGTGATTGGTGGTGTTGAGTTGCAAGTCTAGTACAAGCTCGGGTAAGGTCCGATAAAGATTTAGAATGGTTCTAGGCTATTGGGAAGTGGGCATTTAGCTCGCTGGTCTCGAGCTATATTATCGGACATATAATGCGATGTCGTCTGTATGACCGATTTTGGTTAAGTAGAATGACCAATGTTGGTTGCTTAACCGGTGTTGTTGGGCCCCTGGAATATTGACCAAGTATAAAGGCGCATGGCCACGCAGATCCCGATTCATTGGATGGCGTGCAAGGAAAAAGCATGCAAGAGAAAGGATTAAGGAAGAAAATAACGTACGTGACACACAAAAGGATGTTCAGGACTTAGCCAATTTTGAACACCCAAGGTAGAACACATGAAAAGCATGAGTGGTTGTGCATGGATAAGATGTCGGCTTGACAATGGGTTGGCCCAGAAACAACATGCTTGGATGGAACCTTCTAGAAAATCATCATGAGATGGAATGGAGAGCTCAATCCTAGAGAAACATGCTCGCATGGAGGACCACATTCGACACTTGGCAACAGATCGAGGATGCAAAGCAAGGTGAATTGGTATCCGAGAAAGTGATAAATACAAGTGCCTGCACAATGGGAAAAGATAGATAGATATACTCAAATAGAGATATAGAAATAGAGAGAGATATATGATGGGGATATACATAGGGAATAGCGGGTTAGAGAGTGAGTGAAGCTCTACAGAATTTCTGCAAGTGGATATTCTGGTTGAGGAAAGGATGTACTAAGCATGGAGTTGTCATTTTTCTTTTCTATTAGCTTAGCTACATACGTCTAGAGATGCGCATGACTGCGGTATACACTCTATGACACTCTGTAATGAATCAATGAATATGATGAGGTTACTTGTTATAAATAGATATGAATATCAATGGGTTTAATGTATATTTTGTTCATACGAGTTCTCTTTCCTTTTATGATATGAATGAATGGTTGAATTTTCTTTCTACTATAGTATATGTTCTAGAATCTATTAAAGCACTCAATTTGAAGTGACCTGCAAGGATCTAGAGGGTGTTCGATCCCTATGGTTCTTATATGTCTAAACTCCTTTCTTAAATACCCTTACACTAATCATAGATAATGCTTCCCACTAGACTCACATAAAAGAGAGACTCGGCACCCGCGCATGCCTCGGGTGAGCACTCAGCTTCTAATGGGTGATAGGCCAGTACGCATGGGGTTCTTCCTTTTGTGATAGGAGTAAAAATGACTACATCTTGGTTTTGTTGTTGGGATCTCTTTTCAAAGTTGTAGTGGGATATAACATGCATCATGATTTGTGTAAAGAGTAATGACGGATCGGTTAACATTGGAAAATGTTGAATCGTGGTTCAAGAGCATGGAGGATGAATTTTCTCAAAGATTAACACTGGACTTGAATTTAATACACATAGATGGGTAGAGGAGAACCTCTACCATGATCTGTATGAGACTTTTTTTCTGCTGCTTCCTAGTAGAGTTATATGGATGGCTTTCAGCCTATGCATCTAGATCAAGTTAGCATTATAGATCACATGTGTGGACCTGAAGAATACTACCAGAGGTTGCAGGATGCAGATCTTACATGGACCCGTGCTGGAGATCATTGGTGGAGAGGAGTACTAACTAGCTATACTATGGAATATGCCATTTCTACATATTCTTGCCCGAGAGGTGCTTGAGTTTGAATTTTCGTGAGAACCTAGAGGAGTGTTTCTACATGCTATTCCTCTAGCCATGAAGATATTGATGGTTACCATGAGTTTAGAGGCACTCCCAAAGGTTGGCTAACCTGTTCTGAGCACTGGGTAAGGAAGCTTGGGTGGAGGAAGATGGCAGATGATACGATAGAGAAGGAGAAGGAAGAAAGATGGCTCAAGTATGGAAAAGCATGTGAAAGGGATATTTCTAGATGATGCGAGGCTGATAGTGTGATGGATCTATGGAGACAGACGTTGCGGGAAGGAGTTGAGGTTCACGTGGAGGACATGGAACCTGAGCAGTCTGTGCTACCCCATCTTGGCAAGCGTGTAAGGGAGACCCCTTTGGTTTCTAGTGAGAGCTCTTCGAATGGAGAAAGGAGAGTCGTTGGCGCATATCTGAACCCACCCAGTGACTGAGCCCTGACACTTGGTTTACCAAACCAGGAAGAAGTATTGATCCAGTTAAAACTAGTGGAAGAGATAGATCATGTGCCTAAGAGGTATAATTTTTCATTCCCTTTTCTATGGCTACACATATTCTAGTATTTGAAGTTTTGGACAAGGGGTAAGTGTACAAGCTTTTGGTCTCACATCAGGGAGTGGCGCGGGACAAAGTAGTGGTAGTGGGGTGCTATCATAGACCATCGGCACATAGTTCAGTGGGACCATGGGGGTGCTTGGCACAACTCCTATAGGCCCTATTGGACCCAGTGGTTCTGGTGGTTCTGGAGGTACAGGACCGATGGACCTGGTGGATTAGGTGGTGGAAGAAACACCGAAGGGAACCAAGGCTCTGGTTCAAGACAAGGACCCTAACCACCACCTCAAGTATTCTTTGAAATGTCTCTACATTTGCTAGATTACAGGGGCATTGAGGATGTTGTAGAACATGTTCACAAGTGTGAACTGCTATGGTACGCGAAGGGTATCACAACCCCAGAATGAAAGGCTAGTCAATTTGTGACCACACTACAAGGGTGCATGCATAGCTGGTATAGAAAGTATGAACCTCATCAAACGGTGGTGGACTACACTTCTTTAAAGAACACATTCTTGGCAGAGTTCCACATTCCTGAGTTCGAATAGAAAAGCATCAGCGCTTTGAAGGATATTGAACAAGGAATGGTGGAGAGTTTTCAGGAGTATGATGTGTGCTTTAAAACTCTCTTTCCTAAATTGTCATATGATATTCACCCTTCACAAAGATACACAAAGTGGTTTTCGGTGAATTGATCACCCCTTTTAGAAGGGCCTTGTCTCATAAAAATTTTACAGATCCGCGTGAAGCATTGGAAGTTGCCTTGCACATCGAGGCTATTGTTAGTATTAATACTAGCGTTAGCCTATTCTTAGAGGCCCGATTGCTGCTATGGCCAAACAGTTGGAAAAATTGTCTGCGAACTCATTCCATGAGACTCATAGTGGTTTGTGGTGCATAGATTGTGAAATAGAGGGGCACGTTAAGGATAATTTCCCCCGAAGGATGGTACGTGCTGTGATAGTAGATTGTGAGATTTGTTATGGGGACCATGATGCAAGGAGATGTCCCTTGCTGCAACACATGATCAAGAAGAATTTATGTTGTTATTGCAAAATTTTCACCTCCACAACCCATGATACGAAGGACTGTAGGCTCATTGATTAGATCCATGAGACCATTGATCATGGGGTATGCCAAACCAACATTTCCAGTGGTTCTAAAAGTGATGATTGCCACTATGAGGAGCTCACAGATGGAGGCACGTGTGGAAGAGGATTTCGAGGAGGATTCCATGGATGAGGTAACCATGGAGGAAAGAGTGAGTTTCCATGCAGAACATGTTTCAACTATGGATCTACAGAACATTACAAGCATGAGTGCCTAGACTTGTTGTAGTGCTTGTGGTGCGGAAATAAGCATAAGTATGAGGAGTTACCAGAGTTATTTGAGCATATGAATCAATAGCACTAGAAAGACAAGGGCACTGCGATGGTCAACATCAAGAAGGTAGACATACAATGGATGCCTCGAGTAATATGGGATGAAGGTTTGGATCCTATCTTGGTAACAAGGGCAGAAGTCATGTGCACAAGAGAGGTACCAAGATAGAAGACCTTGGTTATGAGAGAGGAGGTCATTCATGGAAAGTATCTAGACCCTATGCATTAGAAGGAGATATATCAGGACACCATGGATGTTATTCAAAGTTAGTAAGGGGAGATCCAAAGTGTCTAAAGGAGCAATCCAGTAAAGAAGGAACAAGGAAGGAGAGTTGAGGCACAAAAGGATGACCTGGATGAGGTCAAGGAGGTGTGTAAAATGCTAAGGCATGAGAACATCATTCCTTTACTAGGATCCTAGTTGAGAGAGAAGGTACCATGTGCCGGAGAAGAGTGTGAGAGACAGGTCTTGCACGCAAACCTTCCCCCTCACAGCCTCAACTATGATAAGGAGATTACATTGAATGTAGTTGTAGATGGATGGCTCCTCAATAATATACTCATTGACACTAGCGTGGAGGTTAATGTTTTGACTTTGGATGCATGACATCGATGGGGCGAACCGCATTATAGCCATCTTTGAATGTGTTGTTTATGAAAAAAAAAAACTAAGGCAATGCCCATTGGTGTCTCGAAGGATGTAACTATTACTATCCAGGAGCCAAGTTTACTGGGACTTGAAGTCTTGGTGCTCGCCGAGGCGAAAATTTCCCAAAGACTACTTGGGTGTCCTTAGTGTTACAAAATAATGTGGACCTTTGGTTCAACAAAGGCTACATCAGCTTTGAGAACAAAGAAGAGTGGGTCATCATACCCTTGTTTGATGGGAAGTCGATGCCCTATATTGAACTGTTGGGAGAAGAAGTTCTAGAAAAAAATTATGTGTGCTCAATCAAAGACCCTAAGATAGTACACCATACTAATGGATTTATCCAGTTTGAGGATGCTCAATCAGTGAGTGATACCACCAGCTTGGCATGTGACAATTGGGAACATGGAACTTATGAACTAATGGGATGGCAGTTGAGAGGGTTGGTGAGCAAGGTAATAAAGGCACGCACTATTAGGTGCCTTGGAGGAAAAGAACTATCTAAGTATTCAGGAGGAGCCTTCCCTGAGATCTTTCTACAGGAGATAGAAGCTCAATGGAAGAATGAGAAGGAATGAAGGGAAATGTTAAGTTATGTATGTATGGCACAACAGCTCATTGGTGGGCCACACATCAAGAGAGCCTTTTAGAGTGGCACGAGGTAAGGATTGCTTTCTCTAGAAGATTTTCTAGAAGTAATGTACCCACCATCATCAAGGAGTACCATGGGAAGGAGCCCACCTCTTTCCATATCCAAGAGTGTGAACGGGTTTGGAGAGAAGGCGTGGAAGCTTTTCCACCATCCCTTTGGGTGCACAAGTTGTATTCTACACTACAGGGTTATGCGCGCACATGGTACATTCATTCGGAGACACGCCGCCAGACAAGGAATTGGAAAGAGCTCGCGGTGACCTTATTCAAACCTTTGAGTATTAGAGTACCAAGCCATCGATTGATAAGGCCTTACAGGGTATCAAGTGCCTTACCATGGGGGATAGTGCTAGAATGGAAGATAGGTTGTTAGAATTATTAGGTGAACCAGGTATAGGGGTGCTTTGAAGAAATTGAGGAAGCAAAAAAAAGATTACTGACTTAGCGCGTGTGTTTGGAAAAAGAGAAGGGAAAGTTAGTATATGTGATTGATGGAGACGAATCAGAAAGATTAGATGTTTTCCATTCTATAGGAATGTGAGGTAGTGGACAGTGCAGATGCTCACGTGCATGCCTACCATGAGCCTTTAAAGATGAAGAAAGTTAACATCGGTTCAGAAGAAGAACCTAAGGAAGCTATTATTGGGGATTACTGGACAGAGAAGGAAGTATCAAAGATCATTGATCTGCTATGTGAATTTGAGGATTTATTCCTACACGGGTACCATGAGCTCAAAGGCATTCACCATTCCTTGGGGGAGATGAAGATAAAATTGAAGGATGGTGCACGCCCGGTTAGAAAAAGGCCCTACCAGATGAATCCCAATTTGTGCATGAGGGTTAAGGAGGAGATAGAAACAAGATGATAGCTTCTGGGATCATTGAGGTAGTGGAAGAATCGGAATGGATAAGTCTGATGGTAATCAACATCAAGAAGGATGGGAGGATTAGGATTTGTGTGGACTATAGGGAATTGAATGCAGTTTGTGTCATTGATCCATTTCTGACCCCCTTCACTAAAGAAATTTTGGAAGGAGTCACTAGGCATGAAATCTATTCCTTTACAAATGGATTTTCAGGATACCACCAAGTTTGGATTGCAAAGGAGGACCAGAAGAAGACAAATTTTGCCACCAAGTGGGGAAGTTTTGCATATACGGTCATGCCCTTTGGGTTAAAGAATGTGCCTATTATTTTCTCATGCATAGTGGTGCAAGCATTCCAGGAATTCATCCATAAATTTATTTAGGTCTATTTGGATGATTGGACAGTATATGGTCTGGTTAAGGACCATTGTGATAACTTGAGATTAATGTTTGAAAGGTGTAGGTAGTTGAGGATATCCCTCAACATTAAGAAGTGTGTGTTTGCTACTCCCTTTGGGACTCTATTGGGGCATATAATATGTAAGGAGGGCTTGTTGGTAGATCCCGCTAAGGTTGTAGTTATTGTGGGGTTAAGGGAACCTACTAGCTAGAGCACAGTGCATAGATTTCTTAAGCATATGGGGTATTACAGAAAATTCATTAAGGGATATGCCAAGATCACCGTGCCTTTAGAGGATCTACTTAGACACAAAAGTGCCTTCCATTGGGGTGAGGTGCAGTAGAGGGCATTTGATACATTAAAAGATAGGCTTATTACCACACCTATTTTACATTTTCCCTCTTGGGACAAGCCATTCCATGTCCATGTAGATGCCTTAGGAACCACCATTGGAGCAGTGCTTGCACAACCAAGTGAGGGGATTGTTGATCATCCTCTCTATTTTGTGAGTAGGAAGTTAACACTAGCATAGAAGAATTATACCACTATCGAGCACGAGGCATTGTCAATGATCTACGTGCTCTTCAAGTTTAGACAAGTATCTATTAGCAACACCATTTGTATTCTACACCGACCATATGGCATTAAGGTATTTTGTGAACAAGCCCATTCTTTAAGGGTGCATATGTCGATGGGTGTTGTTGTTTCAAGAATTTGAATTCATTGTTGTAGTGAAGCCTAGAAAAAGAAATTGTGGACCTGATCATCTGTCAAGGATTGATTCAGGAGAGGACATGCAAAGTATTGAGGAAGCAATGCCAGATGCTAAACTATTTAGATTGCAGCGTGCACCCTCGGATTTGGAGGAGATTGCAGTATTCTTAAAAGAAGGTGTGGCATCGGATGGAATGAAGGCATTGGAAAAGAAGTAGTTGGCCATATGTGCCACACCCTACATATTGATTAGTGGAGACTTATATAAGTTGGGATGAGATGAAGTTTTGTGTAGGTGTGTATTAGAGCATGAGAGCCTGACAATCATGGAGGAAGCACATAGAGGAAGTTTGAGTGGGCATTACGCAGGTGATGCCACCGCACACAAGATATTAATGGTAGGATTATGGTGGGAAACCTTGTATACAGGATTGTAGAGATTATTGTAAAGCATGTGACCACTGTCAGTGCATTGGAAAACTAGGAAGGAGTGATGAAATGCCTTTGTGTCCTATCCTTAGCGCGGAGCCTTTGAAAAATGGGTGATAGATTTTGTAGAACCTATTACACCAAAGCAGTACGTAGGACTGTGTCACATTATATCATCACTTGCATGATTATCTCACAAGGTGGGCAGAGGCAGCCCCAACTAAAGATTGCACGGCAGCAACAATGACAAGGTTCTTATGGGAGAACATTATCACAAGGTATGGATGTCCGTTGAGTTTGACTAGTGATAGGGGTACACATTTTCTAAATGAGACCGTGAGGATCTTGTTATCAGAGTTCATGGTGGCTCATCATAAGACTATGCCCTATCACCCACAAGAAAATGGAACCGCGAAAGCATTCAACAAAATATTGAGTCATACCTTGACCAAAATCTGTGATGTTGGAAGACAAGATTGGGATGACAAAGTATCGGCAGTGTTATGGGCTTACAAGACTATGTATAAAAGACTAAATAAAGCCACACCTTTTCAATTGGTGTTTGGCATGGAAGCCATTTTTCCGGTTGAATTTATGTTACCTTCTCTGCGAATAGCACGCACAAGAGGATTAGTTGATGAAAAAGCATTGGAAGAAAGAATTGATGAACTAATGAAAATAGATGAGAGATGATCACTTGCTGTTAGAGCCATATAATGGAAAAGGCGAAGAAAAAGGCTTGGCATGATCGCCATATTAGAAACAAGAAGTTTGAGGTTGGGCAGATGGTGTTACTATATGATTCCAAGTTTCTATGCCATCCTGGAAAGTTGAAAGTCCATTGGTTGGGTCCTTACACAATTTCGTACATCATTGATTCAGCGCATGCTAGTTATAAGCCTTTGGATAGGACAAAGTTTCCTAGACACTTCAATGTAAGTAGGTGAAGCCCTACTATAAATAAGTCTTCTTGGTGTTTGTAAATAAGGTAGTTTTTTCCAGTTAGTTTAAAAGTTTCCTTTATGCATTTTCCTTTCTTATGTTATCCTTTCATGTTGTTGTTTTGGTTTTGCACCTTGGGCACCAAGAACCTTATTGCTATTTTTAGAGAATTTGTGAGTGCACAGAGGACTACGCATCATTTAAGTGTGGGGTGGAGAAAAGTCAAGAAGCATGTGATTAAAGTACCAAGGAAGTTATCGTTGAAGAGCCTTGTTGTGTAGCCCGGTTGAAAGAGGTAGATGAAGAGAAAAGATAGAATGGTTGGTGCCGGGATAAAGCTACTTGTAGATCCCACGCATACAAAGAAAAATGAAGTGTAGTTAAAGAAATTTGAGGTAGGTGAAAGCAAGAATCGACGATGAAGAAGTGCCTTTAGTGTAGGATAAGTGCATGCAAGAGTCTCTGTCATGTTGGTTTGGTTACGTGCGAGGAAGGTTGGAGAATTTTTGCTTTGGAAGGGCACGTGAGTGAAGGTGCTAAAGAAAGAATTTATTTGAAAAAGATGCATTAAATAAAGAGTACGGGGGTAAGTAAAGTAGCATTTAATGATCAAAAAAGGAAAAACTATAAATAAAAGGGTCGGGGAACTCTCATTTTTACTTTACAAAAATGAAGAGTTGGAGATATAAGTGACTATTATAAACTAGGGTTTTCAGATTCGATCGAGTAGAAGATCTATGTGATTAAAATGTGAAGTGCTAGTTTGAGATTACGGACCAGAAGAAATTACATGGGCGTGGAAGGAGTTGAAAAGGCGTTGTCTTATGAAGATTTTATCCAAGTTAGGGTTCGAAAAACTAGGGAACGGGTTTAGAAGAGTTATATCACAGATCTGAGATCGAAGGTTGGGAGAAGAAAGGCAAAGTAACAAAGAGAGGGTAGGAGTGATAAAAACACCTCGACCATGGCACCCAAGAAAGGAAAGGGAAAAGCTAAGGCTAAACAACCAGAACCCGAAGTAGACACAAATGAAGAATGGTATAAAGATATGTAATACCCAGATGGGGTGGTGATGGGAAAGGAATGGGAATCCCACTTAAGAAGCATACCTGTTAGTGACTATAATCACCACACAAACACCATAGAGAAAGAAATGGCGTTGGAATTGGTACGCCCCACCAACAAGAAAACACCTGAAGGTTTGCCCATATATGACGATGACGTTAAGGTTAAGTTGGCAAAGGCAGGCTATTACAACTCTATGAGTTGCCTTATTTTGGGAAGCCAGATCACTTGTACAGTGGTTGATGTCTCGGGTGCATGAAGACTATTTCCACTTTTCGGGCGCAAGATGCACGTGACTCCCTAGTTGATTTCACAATTTACAGGCCTCATATGTGAGGGAGATAGCCTAGAAGATGACCTTGGTGACAAGGAGGCTATTCAAGAGACCATCACTGAGTATTCCTGCAAGAAAGGGTCATGGTACTATGATATTTCAGACATCAAGGACCCTGTTATGAAGATGGCTACACATCTGGTGACTAAGCTAAATGGCCAAGAAAGATGGACGCAGGTCAACAAACCTTGGCTACATGTCTGCAGGAAGATTACAGAGGGGATGATATACAACTTATCCACGTACATTGTAGAGGATATTGTTAAGTGTCGAAGGAAGGGGACAAGATCCTCTTTGGCAATGTCTTGCTCACCATAGTGTTTGTAGAAATTGGAGTGTCGGATGCCTCAGACAAGTTCGTGTGGGAGTACCCAGCCGAAGACCCTTCACCCGTGAAGAGGTTTGAGAAGTATGCTTGTGATACAATGACGGCTCCCCACAAAGTGCGGCTGGAAAAGTGGTATATGCACTTGAGGAATGCATTCAGGGAAGAATGGAGGATCCCTAAACAACTCCCAATAGCCATTGAGGGAGAAGCTGAGTTCGCAATGTACCAACACTACCTGCTGGGCAGATTCAAGCTTATTGATGAATCATGGAGCCCTTGGTGCAAGCTTCCTTTTGCGTTCACTGCCCAATAATTCCAAGTGGGAGTAAATAGCTTTAAAGAGTCAAAGAAGCTAAGGCTAGAACTAGGAAAGTTGGACCAGAACACAGGGAGATGAGGAAGAAGTTGAATTACCTCGGTGGTAAGTGCATGTACATAGAGAAATATGCATCGCCCGAGATCCAAATGACTAGGCCGATAATGCTTCCCATCGCTAGAGGATCCGCAGCACACATGTACATGCGCATAAGGCTAAAGTTTGAAAAGGGTGCATATTTAGAGGATGAAATATCCATACCTGAAGACCCCTTGGGAAAGAAGAAGCCAGTGTCTAAGAAGAGAGGTAGAGGAGAGGAAGGAGCACCAAGCGTGCCTGACTTCTCAGATGGTGAGCATGCCATCTACAAGTGCCAAGCCAAGCACCTACATACGAGAAAGAAGTCTCCAGTGAAGGAGAAGATGCAGAAGTAGAGGCACCCGAGTAACCCACCACCATGGAAGAATCACCAAAGGAAGAAGAGAAGGCTGAATCTCCTGATTAGAAGCCACCTCTCAGGAAGAAGTAGAGGGTGGATGAAGAAGCTGACTTAGAGGTGACCAACAGCTTGGAGAAGTACTTGGGAGAAGGAGAAGATGAGAGTGAAGGAGGTGGTGATAAGGAAGAAGAGCCTGAAAAGGACAAAGAGCCACATGTGTTTAGTGTCTATGACTTGGAGGAAGAGAGTGGAGAGGAGAAGCAAGAGTTTGTATTTGCACGGTGCAAGGGTGCACAAGATGAGGAAGGCACCAAAGACACGAAGGTAGATGAGAAGGATGCCAAGGAGCAGGGAGCCATAAGCCTTACAAAAGAGTAGATTACTAAGTTAGCAGAGTGAGAAGTGAAAAAGATGCTCGAAGTCCTTGTAGACCAAGAGTTAGAGCGCAGCCATGGACATAGTGCTTAAGGAAGGGAAGGAGGAGAGTGTTGAAAAGGAACATGACAACCTAGGAGGCCCCACTCTAATAGTTAGCTTCCCCAAAGGCACGCACTCGGGTAGGAGAACTCTAGATATAGAATAGAGACAGATAATGGGCTACATTGATGACACAAGGAAGGTGTTACACGCACAGTTCCAGAGCACCATACCCACTAAAAGGCTTATAGCCATGGGGTATTTTGAGAAGGATGGCGCATACCCCAGGACCAAGAAGATGCTTTCTTGGGCATTCGAGTCCCATGTTGACGAGCTAGACTTTGAAGTCTACCAGAAAGCACTCATCTCATTGCCAGAATCTAAGGGAGACAACCCCTTAGTAAATGCTCGTGAGATTTCGAGATGAGCAAGTATGCAATACTTTGAACAAATTTGTGGTCAAGATCGAGGCTAGGATGTTCATGTAAAATGACATAATCAGAGCATTGGAGGTGAATTTTTGGAAGGAGGAAGAATTGGCGGAGAAGGCTAAGAGTTTAAAATAGGAGGAATTAATCAGCACATAGTTAAGGTGCGAGTTAAAGGAAGAAAAAGTAAAGGTGTAGGAGGTCTACAAGAAGGTGGATTCGATCAAGAGCACCATCATATTAAAGTACCTAGACCTAACTCCAATCCCTCAGAGGTATGCATCAACCTTGGAATGCTTAGAAGACCTAACGCACATCCTCACTATGGAGAGGCAACCCTTGGCGCTAGAATCTATCAGAAGAAGTGGCCGTGTGCTTGAAAGAGGAAGACCGGTTGAAGGTAGTAGCAATGGTTGCTGACTATAGCCAAGTACTTACAAGAAGCCGCATATGACACATGCATGGATAGGGATAAGGTGGCAAGCTCCTTGGTTGCCACGCTTGAAGCAGAACTGAAAGAGTTCCAAGAAAATAATAAAGGGAACATGGACAGAGAGGGACAAGGTTCTGGCCAAGGTAGAAAAGAAATCAGAGGCAATTGAGGCTTTAAGGAGCTCAATTAAGGCCTGGCTGAAGGAACTATACCCCCAAATTACCAGAAGAATGGATAAACTCGCAGACCTAGGTAAGGAAATGGAGTAGATTGTGGACACTTTGGGTGCCCAGGGAATTGGCCTAAGCTTTGATGAAGTGAGCACCCTGGTGGGCGACCTATGCCAGAAGTCAAAGGATGAGGTCAAAGTGTGGAACAAGCTAGAGGCTAGATCTGTGAAAGGAATTTCCCAGCCTTTTGAATTGATGTTCCCCCCCATTCTTCATTCTTTCCCCTATTCTTTCATTCCTTATTCATTTTGTAAAGTATAAGTCTACATCTTGGTTCCATAAAACAACTTGTATCTTGGTCAAGTAAAATGTTTATGAGGACAAAGAACAGGCATAGTGTGGGGTGATGTTGGGCCCTAGAATATTGACCAAGTATAAAGGCACGTGGGCACGTGGGATCCTAGTTATTGGATGGCGCGCAAGGAAAAAGCAAACAAGAGAAAGGCTTGAGGAAGAAAATAACGTGTGTGACGTGTGAAAGAAGGTTCGGGACTTAGCTTGATTTTGAGTGCCCAAGGTAGAACACATGAAAAGCGTGAGTGGTTGCATGTGGATAAGATGCCAGCTTGGCAATGGGTTGGCCCAAGAAAGAGCATGCCCGAATGGAATCTTCTAGAAGATCATCATGAGATGGAATGGAGAGCTCAGGCCTGGAGGAACATGCTCACATGGAGGACCATATTAGACACTTGGCAATGGATCGAGGGCACGATAAGGTGATTTGGCAGCTCGAGAAAGTGATAAATACAAGTGTATGTCGCGGGAAAAGATAGATAGATATACTCTAGATAGAGATATAGACACACAGAGAGAGATATATGATGGGGATATACATAGGGAATAATAGGTTAGAGAGTGAGCGAAGCTCTGTAGAATTGCTGTGAGTGGATATTTTGGTTCAGGAAAGGATGTACTAAGCATGGAGTTGTTATTTTTCTTTTCTGTTAGCTTAGCTACATACGTCCAGTGATGCGCATGATTGCGGTCTGCACTCTGTGACACTTTGTAATGAATCAATGAATATGTTGAGGTTACCTGTTATAAATAGATATGAATATCAATGGGTTTAATGTATATTTAATTCATATGAGTTCTCTTTCCTTTCATGATATGAATGAATGGTTGTATCTTTCTTTTTGTTATAGTATATGTTCGGAATCTATTAAAACACTCAATTTGAAGTGACTACAAGGATCCTGGAGGCCGCTCGAGCCCTATGGTTCTTGTATGTCTCAAATCCTTTCCTAAATACCCTTACACTAATCATAGATAATGCTTCCCACTAGACTCACATAAAGAGAGACTCAAGACTGCATGTGCCTCGGGTGAGTGCTTAGCTTCGCTAGGTGATAGGAT
Source organism: Taxus wallichiana var. yunnanensis (assembly GCA_018340775.1). Taxonomy (NCBI): domain Eukaryota; kingdom Viridiplantae; phylum Streptophyta; class Pinopsida; order Cupressales; family Taxaceae; genus Taxus; species Taxus wallichiana. Next base: position 86,178,040 of record CM031244.1, on the reverse strand, counting down.
GACACGCATGGGGTTGTTCCTTTTGTGATAGGAGTAAAAATGACTACGGGTGTTAGTAGGGAAAATTAGCAAAACCTCTCAAAATTGGTTTTTCAAACTCCCTATGATTGCACAAAGGTTGGAAATGGTGAGGGTGAGGTCGTAAAATGGTCTTGAAGACTCAAGGATGATTAGAAGAGGGTAAAATTAGGTGAAAGGGCCAGCTATGGTAAGGTGATAGGTTGGTGGGAGGAAGTAAGTTTATGGCTATGGAGAAAGATAAATTATTGAGATGAATAATAAATCTTACTGAAAGAAAATGTGGATAAATGAAGAGGTGTTAGGTACTTACTAAAAATTAGATTTTAAGAATGTAGGAGATGAGGACGGTGATGAAAGAGATCTAGAAAGAAGATCCATTGTATTCGCCCGTGGTAGTTTGAACCTCTGTACCTCTCTGTTGTGAATTTGTGATCATGAAGAGTATGATGGATGGTGACTGGTGTTGGTAGTGCTCCCATGTGTCTTCTTTTTCCTGAGTGCTAAAGAAATTCAAGTGCTCCAAGTCTCTATTCATATGAGATCTTGAATCAAATGACCAACCTAGGAAAAGGCTTTTGGAAATGTATTTAACCTAACTAACAACGGTTAGGTGACTCGACATCGATTTAGATATAAGCGCATCGGTCAAGGCGAGAATATCTAGGTTGGCCAAAAATAGCTATATTCTTGCTATTGTTGGTGTTATCTCCAACCTTCTTCCAAGTATTGAGTGATGGATCATGAAAAGATAAGTAGGAGTTAATTCTAGGTATAGACTAAGTCCTAGTTGGTTAGGATAGGATTAGACTTGGTCTTAGGTCATTAATGAGGTTTGAGTGGGTCATTTGAGTGAGGTGGCTAGGTGAGTTGGCTGGGTGAGGTGGTTAAGTGAGGATATTAATTAATTTAATTAAGATAATTAATTCAATTAACATGTGCACTAGGGGATATAAATATGTATGATATGGTTAATTTAATGAATGAGGTTTTAAGGGAAGTATGACCTAATTTTTGTGTCTACACTAACACAATAATAGCCTAGAGCCAAACTCAAGCTTAAGAATGAAACATCAAGATCAAATCTTAAAATCATGCATTAATGGAAAATAAATGAAATTAAACATTTAAATGTGAACATGATGAAGATATAATGCATTCAGATCCATAAATAGCATAAACATTCCACAAGAGCATATTCCATGGGATCTAGATCTTAAAGAATCATGAATGAATCAAATGATAAACATAATGAAATCAACCATGTAAGAATCCATAAATAAAAATTCCATAGAGTCATGTTTAACACCATTATTCACCTAATACACTCCATTATATTAAAAACAATAAATACATAAGCTTCTTACAATAAGTAGTATCATAATTTTATGCACGCATCAGATCTGGAAGCATAACTCCACAATAGCTCATACACAATGTCTCTCTAACTACATAGATTAATACATATTTATAAGGGTGGGGAATTTCCCTTCACCGCTTACGCACTTCCCAAAATAGGTCACATGCTGAAAATAGTCATGCGCCTTTACAATAACATGCACACATGCAAGTGTGCTAATAATAGATCTTATAGTTAACTGGATAGTAGTAATCCTATTATTAACTCAAACTCATGCATGGCGCTTAGTAGACGCTCTTCCCAAAATAGCATTTGTGTGTGCACAAGTCTCCATCCCATTGTGTGCTCCATACACTATCTCCAAAAATAGCCCATAACCATGAAAATGGCTAAGTCCCGAATCAATTTGTCTTTCATGCATGTTTCCTTCCCTATCCTTTCACGCCTTCAAATATGCCTTGCTCTCATGCATGTGAATCTTTGTGTGCCCTCTCCTTAGTGTCATATTTTTGTCTACTCAACATTACCCCACACTAAACTACATTTTCATCCCAAGACAATGGGGTTCCTCCTAATGTTCCCAAAGAATAAAGAATAAGAATGGAAAGAATGTAAAGAATTACTTTACAAAGAATGGACTTCTATTTTGCAACACCCTCTTGCTTCAACTGGGAGGATCAACTCGGATATTCTTCTTTAATCTCAGCCTCCAAGGCTTGCCAATCATCCAGTGCATTTTTGGTCTTCTCTGGAACATTTGTGGATGATGGATTCCAACTCATCCTAGGTTATCTCTCCCTTTTCATTTTACAATACTAGGACAATGTTAGCCATAAGTAGACATCCTTCCCTCCAGAAGATCCATTTTGTGTTATGAGCTTTCCAAGCTCATCCAACCTCTCCTTATGTGGATGTTGTGTTGCTGCAAGGGCTTCACTTTTGCTTTACTAATGCCAAATCTCTCTTGTGTGCCCTAAAGTCTCATCCTTCATTGCCTTTTAGAACTTCATTATCTTCTAATATAGTTCTGATCCGATCACTACTTTTGGAGCTGCACATATGTTCAAAGCTTGGTCTTTCTTTCTTTAGCTCATCTTGTAAAGTTTGGAGCAATGCCTCGTAAGATGAAATATTTCTAACCATGGAGGCCCTTTCTCTCTCTACTTCTTGTTCAAGGTCCTTTGGCATTGGCATGTGAATTGGTCCATCCTCAAGCACCAAATCAACTAACATACACACATAATGCATAGTTGAAGGAAAATTTTTAGGTACCTTAGACTCTAAGTGTGGTCTTTGCTTTCAGACATAATCACCAATTTCTTCTACCATGTTGATGAAGGCTTCATTATTTTTATTCTAAGTCCTTCTCTCCTTTTAGATGCAGCTATTTTTACAGCTTTTTCCTTGTTATCTTCTCATAGTGCTCTAATAGTGGCAACCTTATCTATGTTCCTCTACGCGTAACCACTCTGTAGATACCTTAACCAAGGCATTTCTCACCTGCTCATCAGACATGAGAGTGGGATTTATAGTCATGTGCCTACTCTTGTGGTGCCTTCTTCATTCTTCTTGACACACATGACTCCTCACATACATCAAAATTGGGCTCATCCATGTGAGTTTTGCATGGACTAGGATAGTTTTTTCCTCATGTGTGGCCATGTCTGGGTCCATCAACTCCCATCCATACAACCCCTTAAGGCCCATTGTGCTCTAGAAATGGGTGAAAATTTTACTTGTGTCCTCAGCATAGCCCATACTTGGCCCAACATACTCCCCACTGGTTCTCCTCATTCTTGGCCCCTTAGGAACTTGAGCACCAAGGTTTGGAGTTGGATCTTGATGTTTTGAGAAATATCATGCTCTTTTCTCTACCTCCTTCACACCTTCCTCTTCATCCTTCATATCCTCATCCCTAGGTTCTTCCACATCTTTTGGTTGTACAAGGGTTCCAGTGCGCTGCTCTCTAGACTCCTCCACCTCCTCATTCAAGCTTTAGTTTTCTCTTCTTCCTCTCAATTGTCTCTTTTGAGGAGAGAGTCATGGTGATCTCCTCATAGGATGTGGGGTTCCCACACCTTGGGTCCTTGTTCTTATGAATACCCTTTTAAAGTGGCGCTCTCCATGGACTACTTCCATGTCCAAGTCTTTTCTTCTTCTTATACCTGAGGTGGAGTACCATGTGCACTCAGTCTCTACTCTATGTCTGTGGGCTGCCTTTGACCTCTATGATCTAAGCCACCACTATCTTCATGTTCTTTCATCCTCCTCATCTACCGCTATAGTTTTTGTAGGCTATGGGGCTGCACATGTTTCCACTATATGTTTTCCTTTAGGTGGCCCTGGGAGCACAAACTCATTTTCTACATACTTTTTATTCTCCAGCTTAGGCTTAAGATGAAGGTATATGAGTGTGGCTCCACTGTCCCCAATAGCCAAGCTTATTGGATTCATACTTATGACATCTGAGATGAGCCTCTCAATATAGGTAGTCGACCTAGATACACATATGCCTTCCTCAGAGTGTGGTAGTCACAGTCTACCTTGTCTGCATTAAATTTTAGGTGGTGCATCAATAAATGGTGGACTGATGCCTGGAAGTAGTGTGTTGTGAAGGCATATGTAGTTTACACCATGGGCTCCATGCCCCATCCCTCATAGAAAATCACATGTGATGTAGAAGTGTTGGTACACAAAAATATACTACCTTTCCCACCACCGAAGGTAGCTCCTTGGGAATGTGCCACTCCTCCTCAAATGCCACATGTGAAGTTGGTCATACCACATCTCTGCCCTCTTCTTAAATGGCCCACTCATTGATCCTTCACATAAATATTTGTCAAACCTCTCTCGCGAGGGACTTATTTTCCATGGGATACTCCCAGATCTTGTTCTTTGGCCCATCGAGCACTCTAATTTCTAAAACACAAGGGAAAGGAGGATAGCACCAAAACTTATCTTCTCTCCTATGTGTGCTTCCTCAACAATGGTGTTCTATAATGTAGCCTGCTAGGTTGTAGACTACTCCCTGAGACATTTTCTTTACAACATGTAGCCACATGGTATTCACCTGTGACCATCTCTCTTGATCATTCAACTTGGTTACTAGATGTGTGGTTTCCTGCACCACTGGGTACTTCTTCAATTTATCAATTTCCATTCCAGTGTGGACCCTTAGTATACCCCAACTCCTTTCTTGTCTCTATGATTGTTGCTTTATCAGTCAGATCACTAGCAAGGTCTACCCTGTGCCCTTCAATCTGTCAAGTGTCAAAATCAAGGTTGTTGTGATTCTAACCCTTCATCCGATGAAATAGAAGAAGTCCTCATGGACTCTACTCATCATCCATTGGTATAATGGTTCATACTTTCCAAAATATGGGAGCTCATACAACTGATAGACTCCTACCTGCTTCAACAATTTCTCCCAACGCATCATCATCATATATTGGCATATCCTCCATCGTGCACTTGTTGGTCTTTGTATTCAACAATGCATCCAAATCTTTCTTGTTGTCAGATGTATGGTGGTTGTAGTCACTTATTTTTTACCTGTGGATGTGGGAATCCCACTCTTTCTATGACTATCACACCTTTTGGGTACTACATCTCTAAAAAATTACTCTCGGGAGCCATTTCAACTTCATCTTCTACCTTCTTCTTTCCTTTCGTGCTCTCATAGCAGTGCTTTCTTTGGTGCCATCATAAAAATCCCACCTTTTATTATCTGTAATGAGAAAACTCAAACCCTAGCTCAAATCTGTATGCCCTAGCTTGAAACCATGCCCTAGCTTCTTTTCAACACCTCTACTTCACTCAAACCCTTCACCAATGGGGATGCAAAGCCTCTTCCATAATAATCCACTCTCCACATCTAGTTTCACACTCTCCGCACCTCAATATGACTCACTCGGCTTGATCGCACTTAGCTCACTCAAATACTTGTGATCACAAAGGTAAAAATGAACCCACATCATGTCCTTATATAGATTTTCAAAAATTTAGTGCATTTATTGCTCCTTCACCAACCAACAATCCTCTCATTAATTGACCATTTTCACAATCTCCATGTGGTACATCTTCATGCCCCAGCTATAACCTTCTAGCATGTGCCTTCCTACCTATTCTCGGCTACAAACTTCTCTTCAAGTAAGTGCTTCCATGTGCCCGAGTACCTCACTACTATGCCTTCCCTGGTAGTCTCCACTATGGCCTTACTTACCTCATGTTATATTGTTCCCTCATTTATCTCCATCTACGGTCATATTTTTAAAGCAATCTCCTTTCTAACAACTCCTCTCCAAACTTGAATAACACTGTAGTAGTTTGTTCCTTTATGTGTACCTAGTTGTAAATAGCCACCCCACACCAATGGTATGTGTAGTCCTCTCATGCATAAAAATTCTTCAAATGGTAATTAGCTTCCAACTGCAAACACTTATTACACAAAACACCAACTAAATTGACAAAGCATAGTGATGAAGAAGGAAATACATTAAGGAAATACAGAAATGAAAACCTAGTCTAAATGGAAACACTACCTTATTACAAACACCAAGAAGACTTATTTATAGTAGGGCTTCAGCCTACTCCCGTTGAAGTAACTCGGGTAACCATATTCCATCAAGTGTCTCTAATGAAAGTGTCTTGATTCAAGTATATGAGTGATAATATACGGTCCCAACCAATGCACTTTAAGCTTTCTGGATGGCATAAAACTTAGAGTCATAAAGAAGCACCATCTATCCCATCTCAAGATTTTTGTCCCTGATGTGCCTGTCATGCCATGCCTTCTACCTAGCCTTTTTTTCCTACTTCGACTCCAACATGCTATTGCTCATCTCTCATCCAACTTTATCAATTTTCAATTCTTTCTTCTAGGGCTTTCTCATCAGCTAGACCTCCAACGCGTGTAATACACAAAGAAGGTAACATGAATTCCATAGGAAGAACTTCTTCCATGCCAAAACACTAACTAAAATGGTGTGGCCTTGTTCAACCTCTTATATGTTGTTCTATATGCCCAAAGCATGACATAAACTTTATCATCCCAATATTTCCTTCCAACATCACAAATTTTTTTGTCAATGTCTGGCTCAAAATCTTGTTAAAGGCCTCAATAGTCCCATTTTCCTAAGGATGATAGGGTGTAGTCTTATGGTGTGCAATCATAAATTCATCCAATAGTATCCTGATCATCTCATTTAGAAAGTGTGTACCCCTATCACTTGTCAAGCTCAAGCGGGCATCCATACCTTGTAAGAACATTTTCCCATAAGAACCTGGTTGTTGTAGCTATTGTACAATCCTTGGTAGGTGTTGCTTCTACCCACCTTGTAAGATAATCTATGCAAGTGATGATGTAGCGTGATCCATTTCTATGTGGCTGGTGAAATAGGACCCACAAAGTCTATAGCCCATTTCTCAAATGGCTCTACACTAGGAATAGGTCTTAAAGGCATTTCATCTCTTTTCCTAGGTTTACCAATGCATTGACAGTGATCACATGCCTTACAATATGCTTTACAATATTTGTAGAGGGTCTCCCACCATAATCTAGTGAGTAGAATCTTACGTGCAATGCATGTCACCTGCATAGTGCCCACCTGCAATACCACCATGAGCCTCTTCCATGATGTTTGTGTGCTCATGCTCTAGTACACACAACCAATACGTAATACTTCATCTCGGCCTAACTTGTATAGGTCACCACTAATCAACATAAAAGGTGCCGCATGAATTGCAAGTTGTTTCTTCTCTAAGGATTTCATTCCTTTTGGTGCCATACATGTACGTAAAAAGATAGCAATATCCTCTAATTTTGAAGGCATGCATGCATTGTAACCTATACAACTGTGCATCGACATTGTATCTTCAATTTTTTGCGCATCCTCCCCGACTAAATTCTTGATAAGTGGTCTGGGCTAGAATTACTTTTCCTAGTTTTACCACAACTGTGAAATCAAATTCTTGGAATAAGAGCACCCATCGACATATGCACCCCTATAAAATGGGCTTGTTTACCAAGTATTTCAATGCCATGTGATCGGTGTAAAATATGAATGGTGTTGCTAGAAGGTATTGTTCTAAATTTATGTAGTGCATAGATCATTGACAAGGCTTCATGCTCAGTAGTTATATAATTCTTCTCTACAAGAGTCAAATTTCTACTAGAAAAATAGATAGGATGATCTATAATACCTTCTCCAAGATGAGCTAACACCACACCAATGGGTCATGCAGAGGTGTCCACATGTACATGAAATGGTTGGTTCCATGAGGGAAAAACATAGAATAGGTGTTGTAGTAAGTCTCTCCTTCAATGTCTCAAATGTGCATTGTTGTGGTTCTCCCAATAAAATGTCCCTTTTCCTTTTAGTAACTCTTCCAAGGGTGCAAAACCTTAGCATATCCTTTGATAAATTTTCTATAATACCTAGTGTGACCCAAGAATCCACGCACCTCACTCTAACTGGTAGGCTCTTCTAGGCTATAATAACTACAACCTTAGCTGGATCTACTAACAAACCTTCCTTACAGATGATGTGCCCTAACAGAGTGCCAAAAGGTGTAGCAAACATGCACTTCTTGATATTCAAAGAGATGCTTAACTATCTACATCTTTCAAACATTAAGCACAAATTGTCACAATGATCCTTAACAAGTCCATACACCATCCAATCATCCAAGTAAACTTGCAAGAAAATGTGAATAAAATCTGGAATGCTTGAACAACTATTCATGAAAATACAATAGGCATTTTTTAGACCAAAGGGCATCACAATATATGAAAAACTTCCCCATTCAAGTGGTGAAAGTTGTTTTTCTTGATCCTCTGTGCAATCTGACCTGATGATACCCTAGAGAATCCATCTATAAAAGAATAGATTTCACCCTGCAACGCCTTCTAATATCTCTTTTATGAAAGGTGTAGGAAAGGGATCAATCACACATGCAACATTCAGTTCTCTGTAATCCACACAAATCCTAATCGACCATCTTTCTTTATACTAATAACCATGGGGCTAACCCACTCGATTCTTCTAGGGGCTTGATGATGCCAGACTTCAACATCTTGTCAATTTCTTCTTTAAATTTTTAGCGCGTAGGTTAGGGTTCATCTGTAGGGTCTCTTCCTGACCGGGCACACACCTTCCTTAAGCTTGATCTTCATTTCTCCTAATGACTCATGCACTCCTTTTAATTCATGGTAGCCCCTAGGAAATAAGTCCTAAAAATCATGGAGCAACTCAACTATCTTTTCCACTTCAAATTCAGACCAATAATCTCCAATTATTGCCTCCTTAGGTTCAACATCCATACCAATATTCACTTTCTTTGTCCTCATAGGTTCATGATAGGGCATGCACGTTGTTATCCACACTATCCAAAACCTCATGTGTGTACTGCTTTGAATGATCTATATCCATATTTTCTACTTCTTCATCATCCACTATGTAGACCATCTTTCCTTTTTTCTTTCTCAAATCAAGTGCGCTTAAGTAACATGGCATTTCTCTTCTTCTTCATCAAAGCGTGCTCTGAGTCATTCTCATCAAATAACTCATGAATGAGTTCTTCTACCTTTGCATTATCTCCCATAGTTAAATGCTTTATAACCCTTAATGCCTCTTCTATTGGAGGTTTAGTAGAGAAGTAGTCAAAATTCTGGACCATTCTGTAATCAAATCCTTGCCAATTTCTAGTTTCTCTATGTAGCTCCGCATATACATACCAAGTGTATGTGCACAAGCCTTGTAAAGTGGAATAAAGTTTGTGCACCCATAGAAAAGGTGGTAAAGCTTCCTGCCCCCTCTATCAGAGCCTCTCACACTATTAAATGTGGTGTTGAACAGGTTGATTACCATGATAAGTGCATATTTGAGTAGGTGCATTACTCTGGAAAACCGAGTTGTTAGAGAAATCTTGACTTCATTCCATTCTACAAGATTATCCCTATGAACCACCCACCAAGTGCGTTGTTGTCCCACGTAGGGTATATGCTAACATATTTCTTCTTTCAAATTGGTCTATCCACTGTTCCTCCATGGTGCATAGGAATACCGTAGGGTCTCCTTCTCCAGTGTACCGAGGTACAAAGTTGTTACCTATCCTCCTGATGCAACGAGGTTTGATTTTCCATGCAAATGCTCCTTACTTCATGCCCAACCATCTCATAAGTACCATGAGCCCAATTATCACAAGCAATACTTGTAGTATCACTAATAGACTACATCTTCCCATTGAAGGATTCCTTCCTTAGATGGCTCGAGTACTTTTGGGTCCCGAATGACATGTACATAAATCCTATTCAGATCTTCCTCACTCAAAGGCTCAACATAGGGTGCAGATTTCCCATATGTTAAAGGGATAATAACTCTTTCCTCCTTGTTCTCAAAACTGATATATCCCTTGTTGAACCAAAGATCAACATTATTTGTGTAACACAAGGGTGACCCAAGAAGAGTTGGGAAACTATCTGCTTCTGCAAGCACTAAAACCTCAAAATCCCTAGTGAACTTGGCCCCTTGTATAGTAATGGATGCATCTTTTAAAACTCGATAGGAGTGGCCTTAGTTCGATTAGCCATAAATAATACATTAGAAGATGGTTGCAATGAAGGTCTCCCCATCTTGTACCCATGCATCTAAAGTAAGCACATTTACCTTTGCACGCCTGTGTCAATCAATATATTACTCAAGAGCCATCCATCGACAACAACATTCAGAGTGATCTCCTTATCGTAATCTAAGCTATGGGGGGAAGATTTGCATGCAGGATCTGACGTCCATTCAATATTTTGTGTGGAGTGTTTCCCTTTAGCCAACTCCCTAGTAATGGAATGATATTCTCCTAGCACAACATTTTTCATACCTCCTTCAAGTCATCAATATCTGATTGGACCATCTCTCTGCTTTCTTTTTTGTTCCATCTTCCATGATTGCTCCTTTAAACATTGTATTTCCCTTGAAGGTCTCTGAGTACTTCCATGGTCTCTGATAAACCTCCTTTTGGTGCACAGATCTAGGATACCTTGCATGTAAAACATCCTCCTTAGTGATGGTAGGCTTTCTATTGTAATCTTCTCTATACGCACAACTTCAATGCATGTAGTGATCTTCACAGGTAATACCTCAAGTTTGGTGCCAACTTTGGCATCCACTAATTTTCCACAGTGTTGTATCCTAACCATCCCATGTGCCTTTGTTCTCCTATTTATGTTACTTGCTAAGATGCTCATATAGATCCAGGCATTCCTCATAGCTATGATTCTTCCCACAGAAAGAACATGTAATATTCGAGGACATTTGCACCCTGTAGTGGTAGGTGATCCACATGTAAAGCATGTTCCATGAGGGAATTCACTTCATCCACCACCATGGCCTCGACCTCAAATCCACCATGGTATCCTTGACCTCTGCCACATCCTCCTTCATAGCGCCCCTCATTCCGATCATAGTGCACTTGATTGTGATTTGATCCTGGTGCTCACCTTTACCCTTAGAGTTATCTGATACTCCTATTCTATCACACACCAATATCTATAGCATCATGGATCTGACCAATCAACTCTAGTCTTTTGTATCATGAGTCATGGACTAGAAAATCTTACAATAGTAGGATACATTCTTCCTTATCGTGTGTTGTAATAATGGGCATGGCTAGCATCATGGTTTAGGTGACATATCTCACAGTCTAGCAATAATGAATGTATTATTATTATGGGGACAACTATCTTTGGTGTTCCCTTCCACTTCACAATCTATACACCAAATCCCAGTGTGCGTCTCATGTGCCGAATTCACCAATAGTTTCTCCAACTACTTTTCCATAGCTATAATCTATGCTTCCAAGAATGGGCTGACTCTAGTGTCTATACTCCGACTGCCTCAATGCACAAAGATGCTTCAAGTGCTTTACATGGATCAGTGTATGTCTTATGTGACAATGCCCTTCTAAAAGGTGTGATCAGACCGCCAATGAACCATTGTGCATGTTGGCTTGCATGAATATCATAAGAAATCTTAGATAAAAGTGTTTTGAAATGGGCATCATACTCTGGACACTCTCAATAGTGCCTTGTTTAATATCCTTGAGCGTGCTTATACTCTTTTACTCAAATTCAAGGATATATAAACTCTTTAAGGAATGCATATTTGAATGTTGCATAATCTATGCAAGTTTGATCAGGGTCAAACTTCATGTACCAACTATGTGTGCATCCCTGTAATGTAGTTACAAATTGACTTGCCTTGCACTCAAAATCCATGATTCCTTTTATGCCACAATATCTCACACATGTGCACGTGTTCAACAACATCTTCTATGCCCCTATACTCTAGAAGATGAAGAGACATCTCCATGTAAATATTTTGGGGTTGGTGTGGACCCTACCCACCTGATCTAGAACCTCTTGTGTTTCCTTTGCCTCCAAAACCACTAGATCCACCAAAACTAGAGCCACCTATACCCCCGATCCTCCACATGTAGTTGGAAGTGGACCAAAAGATGTACTTCCATGTGTCCCAATAGTAGTACTATATTGAACTCCTATATAGTCTGCAGTGGTGGTACTACTCCAGAAGTGAGCCCCAAATTTGTGCACTCAAATTTATGTAGATGATGCACCTAAAAGGTACCTCCAAACAACAACAAAGACATTTTCCCTACCATAGATGTACTTGTTATGTGACTTACTCTTGCTTCCCTACTACCCAAATTAGCTTGTTGACTATTAGATGTACTAGATACTAGAAAACCAAGCGCAAGGGCTAGGTTTCTAGGTAGATTCAGATGCATGCTTGCGGCCTAGGTCATCTCTGTTGGCACGCTCTTATGTGAGGCCGAGGAGGGTTCCTTTTCATGCTTTCCCAAATGGGGGAGTTCCGATGCTCTAGCTCCACACCTTCTACGTGAGCTCCAAATCCTTCATGAGCCATCTCTCTCCTCAATGCCATCTACTCTGCAATGTCACGTTGCTTCTCTATCTCCCTCTCGCATGCCTCATTGTACTTAAGCCACCTTTCTTCTCTCTACCTCTCTGCCGCTAGGTCCACCATCTTTCACCAAACCTGCTCCTGCCCCATGTGCATGGTGGGGTTTAGCTAGCCATCCGACTTTTCCTCTAAGTTCAAGGTTACCATCAAGATCTTGATCACTAGTGGAATGCCTTGCAAGTAAGTTCCCTGGGATACCATAAAAATTGGAACTCAGCTACCTCTGGGAAAGAATAAGTGGAAATTGAGTACTCCAGAATATAGCTGTTCAAAACACCATGGAACCAAGTATCCACAACGCGTGTCCAAATCAGATTAGCATCATACAGGCCTAAAATTATTCCTATGCATCTAGACAAGTGTGTGATACCTCTAATTCCATTTAGATGCATAAGCAACCAGCCACTCGTATAATTCTACTAGGAAAATACAAAGAATCTCTCATACAAACAATCATACATATTCTTTTCCACCCACGCACATGTGTCAAACTCAGATCCAGTGTTGAACCTCTATGTATACTCTTCTTCCAGATATTTTATCCACTCCTCAACACTTTCTAGGTCAATCGGTACGTCTTCATCGCAAACCATCCTGAAAACAACTGAAAAAGAGGTCCCAACAATGGAACCAATGATGTAGCCTAGAATTTACCATGAATAACCTAGGCACGCTAGCACATCACCCAACCTGAGCTGAGCACTCACCCAAAGCGTGCAAAGGTATCAGGCCCCTCCTTAGATTTTTTTGTGTAGGATGTGAACATGATGAAGATATAATGCATTCATATCCATAAATAACATAAACATTCCACAAAGCATATTCCAGATCTAGATCTTAAAGAATCATGAATCAAATGATAAACATAATGAAATCAACCATGTAAGAACCAGTTACAGTCATGTTTAACACCATTATTCACCCAATACACTCCATTATATTAAACACAATAAATACATAAGCTTCTTACAATAAGTAGTATCATAAGTTTATGCATGCACACATCGATCTGGCAACATAACTCCACAATAGCTCATACACAATGTCTCTCTAACTACACAGATTAATACATATTTATAAGGGTGGGGAATTTCCCTTCACCACTTATGCACTTCCCAAAATAGGTCACATGCTGAAAATAGTCATGCACCTTTACAATAACATGCACACATGTAAGTGCACTAATAATAGATCTCTTATAGTTAATTGGTAGTAGTAATCCTATTATTAACTCAAACTCATGCATGACACTTAGTAGATGCTCTTCCCAAAATAGCATTTGTGTGTGCGTGAAGTCTCCATCCCATTGTGTGCTCTATATGCTATCTCCAAAAATAGCCCATAACCATGAAAATGGCTAAGTCCCGAATCAGGGGTGATTTTGAATGGTTGGAAGAGGGTTTTGATCCAATAATAGGGTTTATTGATCAAAACAAGGGTAAATAGGCTTAATTAGCTAATAATCACTAATTTTTGCTCGGAAGAGGATTATGACTTATGATGTGTCATAAATTGGCATCCTAAATGTGAAATAGATTAGGTAATCAACAAAGTGTCATCAATCAGCCAAACTAGATGGAAACGTTAGTTAATTAGTGCAAATCACTAATTATAATGGAAATAGTAAGAATGAGAGTAATTAGTGTGCTTTGAGAAATAAGACTGAAAAAGTAGAATTTAGGTGTCTACACATGTTTTCAAGTAGACTCCATGCCTAATTGATGCTTCTAGGGATACTTATATCTTTCATCTAGCAGAATATGGCCTTGAAAGTCACCAAACCTGTTGATTAAAATAGCTACTGGTTATTTTGACAACTTGCAAGTCCTTTTGGCTCTAGGTTTAAGTTTTCAGTTACGCACACCGTTGGTTCCTCTCCTTGGCACAATTTGTATGGTTGCACTTCTTCATGCACACCTTTATACACCCTTCCTTATTCTTCCTTGGAATTTCCTCTTCCTTCACTTATCCACGTGCATGCTTTCTACACTTCGCTTCCCTCTATATTCTACTATCTTGCTTCCATTTCCCTCGTGTGTACTCACTTTCATTCCAACAAAATTATGCACTCCTCGTGTGCATTTGCTGACTTTCCACTCATTTTGGCTAAGTCCTTGGCATGATATTCTCATACATGATCCCTCTTCCCAAGTCCCACACACTTCTTTGCATACACACATTCCTCTTCCACTTTTTGCCTTATGCACTTCCTTGTGCAATTTCTTTTGTGCATCCTTGTCTTGTGCTCTCCTTTCAAAGCATGCTTGTGTTTTCTTTCATGCACTTCCTCCTTGTCATCTCATGCTTCCTTCAATCAGATGTTCACACCTTCTACATAATTGCATACTTCTACGCTGAGTATGCACCCTTCTTCCACTCCACATACAACCCTTGCACGCGCTTGTAAACATCTTCTTTTTTTCCTCCCGCGTATCTTGTATGCACCAAGTATAATCTCTTACACCAATCATGAACTATAATGTGGAAATTTTCAGATGAAGTACATGACACACAACCTATCAAAACATGTCGGTTGTGTGCTGAATTCTCACATAAAATGAGTGTCTAACACTTGAAAAAAATAAAACTTAACGGATAGTCATATGAATCCTCCGGATGATCAAAGCATGCCACAAGTCATTGTGTGTTTAGTTTGCACTATAGATCTTCAAATCACCATAACTTCTATTGTAGAGATTAGATTCATGTGATCTTGGTCTTATTGGAAATTTATTAATGTGGGATACGCTTTAGGATTCTCAAAATCAAATTTTGGTGGGATTTGATAGGTGAAAAACAAGGAAACATTGGGTGGTCCATTAATGCATGCATCTAATCAGCTCAACCACCTAGATTTGACCCAGATTTGCGTCATTCCTACTCCTACAAGCTAAACATACATGGGGAGGCACATCTAACAACCTTGTAGGTGGATTTGTAGGCATTCATTGTTTGTTGTTAGTGGTGGGATGTTTGAGTCTGAGTTTCCCTCTTCTTTCTCCTTCTCTTCTCTCCTTCTTCTTTAAATAGTATAAAATTTCTCATTGTAAATAGTTAAACTCTTTTAGTTTGCTAAGGGAATTGTTATTTTTCATTTTGGGTTACGAGGCCTTGATTTGGCTCATTACATGTGGATACTTGCCTCGTTCATCATTGTAATCAATTGTGCATTACTTGGAAGTAATGGAATCTTGTTTTGTGGCTATTCTCAGCCTTAACTTGCTTTTTATTGCATCTTCTTGCCCCTCCTTAGCATTTTTAGTTCACTATGCATTTTTATGTCCCTTACAAGTTCCTTTTCTGATTGTGCTCCATGGAAATGATTGTGTGAACATGTTTTGATCTGTGGCATGCTTGTCGCCCTCTCTCGCGCATGTTTTCCTTCATTTTTCTCAAGCCAAACTTAATCATCCCCTTCTTTCGGCGTTATCACCTCCCCTTAGCTTAGGTTTCCCTTTCATACATCTCCTTCTTACCTTGGTCCCTTGGAATCGTATAGTAGTGATAGGTAGTTGCATTTCCCTTCCTATGAGTAGTTGTAGTAGTAGAAATAGGTAGAGGAAGCCAACCTTATTTGGAGGTCTGTCTCAAAGCTCAAGTCCCATAACTTGGAGACAGTCCCATGTTACCTCAAATCCCAAGTTCATCCTAAACCAAGATGGGTGTAGTTTTGAGTTCCAATACCTATGACATGGGATGCCCGAGCATAAATCATCGATCCGGGGATGATGTTGTAGTACACAACATGGTATGCAAAGTGGTTATGCCTAGGAAGATTACTATTTTGTAGGTAGCTATATCAGCATAGATAGTCACAAAAATTATTAATGAGCCATGAAGAGGAGCTAGGGGTAGATTGGTCCAGAAGAGGCCAATGTTATGTTATAGTTTCGGGAACATGAAAATGGATAGGCACAAGGATAGGCACTTGGTGAAAGAATAAGTACGGGGATAAGGCCAAGCATAGGTGCCATTACAAGTACTAGTGTATATTCTAGTGGTGTAAATCTAGGTACTAGGATAAGATTTTTATAGATTAAGAGATAAGGACCACTTTGTAGTTTTTTTATAGATGCAAGTGTCATTTCAAGCACCATTACAGATCCCACTATCATCACCAAGGCCACCAATTCAAAGGGTTGGAGTCATAGGTGGAGGAGGAGATGGAGGTGGTGATGGATGGAGAGTTATAGGAGGATAGGATGTGCATCAATAGAGTACACAGGCATAACCACAAGGTCGGTGTCACCCAGGACCATTAGTTGTGCCATCGGTGAAGGTATTATAGGAAAAGAGGGATACTACCATGATATGGGAATATATTACATTTATCATTGTACAAACTCTTTAGAGGAAAATATATTAGAGGACATTTGAGATAGACAACATGAGACAATATCTATAGTAGAGGACTACATAGAGAGATCATTTTTCTACTCATGTGTAATAGTTAACCATAGAGAGAGATGATGTACGTTGCGTTGCAATTATAGCGGTATGGGCGATGTGATGCAATACATTATTGTTATATCATAGGAGATGGGGTACTACTAGTGCCTATACAAGGAATCTCTTCATTTGGATTAGAGACCCCAGACTATAGTTAGATAGCAAGTAGCATATCCATGAGGTTTGGAAGATCACAGAGGCCATCAAGGTCGAGTTAGATTTGTAGACACCTAAATATGACTATGTAGTTTTGATACTAAAATTAAACTAATTAACCTCTTTCCCATCATTTCATTATAATTATTGGTTTTATGCTCATTAGCTAACATTCCCCTTCGTCTTTGTTAATTAATGATACTTCGTTAATTAACTAGCCTCACCCCCATCTCAAATGTCAATTAACATTGCTTCATTTTTTATAATCATCTTTTAATTAATTAATTAACCATTATTGGTTATTTAATCCTTTTAATCTAGTATTTAATCAATAAACCTTCTTATTGGTTAAATCCCCCATGTAAATCCTTCAAATTCTACTAATTTCCCTCCAAATCATCTCCATATGGCTTCTTAAGCTTATTTTGGTCTCTTAATTAATCCTAGTTGATTAATTAAATCACCCCCAAATCCCATGAGTTGCTAATATTTTATTAATCTCTTATAATCATACTTATCCCTTTCTAATTCTACTTTATCTTTATCCCATATTCACTAGGTTGCAATCTTCTCCAAAACTGGAAAGGTATATAAATAACCTAGTACACTATGTTTCATCTTACACAATGTCCTTGCAAGACATTTACACTTGAGAAAATCATTTTCATGTTATTGGAAAGCTTGTTCAATCCCCCTTTGTACTTGGAAAAGAGTAGTAAGAGAAGAACTAAAATGGCAATTAACCCATATTAATTAGATCTCTTCCTCTTCCTTGGAGAAATCCTTTAATCATGCATAGTTACATTTGGCTCATAAAGGAAGTATCTACAATCTAAAATCACATCCAAAAATTGAAGGAGGTTTACATTTGATGTTTGATTTAATGTTTTATGAACATTAGTTAAGCTTTCCTTTATGTTTTATCATGATGTTTTTTCTTAGATTAGACTAAGTTAGAATCTACTTGGTGTTAGGTTATTTCAATTAGCTTAGCCTTAATTTAAACATGCGTACATATGGGTCTTTCATCTTGGTTCGATTCGATCAATGCCACATATGCTCTTCTCTTGCAATTTCAAGTGATGTTGAGAATAAAAATGGTTGTGATCCTTAGTATTTTTCTAATGTTGTGATCATATGGAAAACTATTAATCGTTTGAGTGTCGGACCATTACACTTACCAAATACAAATAAAAACAAACTAATAATAATTTGTGCATAGGTTTCCTTGGACAAATAAATGTGTTCAAAAAATTCACACTTTGATAAAAAAGGATAAAAAGGAACAAATCACATTGTATTTACAAGTTTGAATAAGGGTTAAATCCCTCCACTTTAAAGCTGTGGGAAGTGCTTTGTCTTAATCCATAAAATTCATTGTGAGGAGTACCACAGGAACCCTAAAGTAGTTGGCACATTGAGGGAATTGGTTAATAAAATGGGAAGTGCCCCAAATACCCACTTAACTAGTAAAACCGTGAGGAATATCAAATGTTGTCCGTATGAGGCATCTTTCATTAATTTTATTGTGGGGTATGACCACATTTATAATTTATTCTAAATACATGCACCTCTCTTAGACAAGTATTGGTGAGTTTTGAGAAAAAAATCCCTAGGAAGTTATTTGGCATTAGGGCCAACTTTTCCATATCCATTATCATTAGTATCAAACCCTTATTATGCAAAAAATTGTCTTAGTTTCCACTTTTTTTAGAACAAGGAAAAAATATGCCGAAGTTGTGCCTCATATTTTTTTATCATGAAACATATCCCCATTCAAAAAAATTTGGCTCCCCTTTTATAAAAATGCACTACTTGAAGTGCTGCCAAAAGTGCACCATCCCCTTTTGATACTTAAAAGTTGTTTTAAAAAAACTATATTTGATTGTTGAAAGTGTGTTATTATGCCTCTGTATTGTAACAATCCCTTTTTATACTTAAATATTGTTTTCTTAAACTTGATTTAATTATTGAAATTATGTTGTTCATATTGTATTAACCATTTTTATACTTAAACCTCGTTTTCTCAAAACTTGAGTTAAGTGTTTGTTGTACTCTCAAAATTTCCCCTCTTTCGAAAGTCAAAAATTTGAAAATTTTGAGTTAGCACATTTTTATGATGTTCTAGTGAAGAGAAAAGTTGAGGAGTTAGGGAAAATTCACATTTTTTGAGTCATTTTAGTGATTTGCGGGTCTATCGGACATTTTTGTCCCGTATGTCCCAAGTTCTGCCAGACCCTCTGTTCACCGATTCAGCCGCTTTCCCCAAAAATATGTTAACTTTCAAGTCTATTGGAACTTTTTGTTCCAAATGTTCTAAGTTCACCCGGGCTTTCTATTCCCGATCACCCACATCGGCCGCATCGGGCCCTTCACGTACTTTTGTCTTATCTTGTCCCAAAAGTGTTTGTGCATTTTATCCCCGCTTTGCCCCATCATGCGCATCATTCGAATCTCATCTTCACGTCCCTCGTGTTTCTAAGTTCCTAGACTACCCATGCTCTTTTGGCCCGCATTACCCGCATCACCTATGTTGGCTAGATCGCGTCTTCGTGTCCCTCATGTCCCAAATGTTCCAAAGACCATACGGGCTAGTTTTTTCCACTCTTCCCGATGCTTTCCTTTTTGAGTCGGTGCATATGAATTTAATGCACATTTATAACCTTCTCTCTCCTAAAATGGCTATTTAATGGGACTACCCTCTACACATTTTGACACACTGCTTACTTGCTACCATTCGCTCAAATCCTTGCAATTAAGACCGTCTGCTCGTGCTCCCATTCCCTTTGCATTTTCATTGCAAATTCAAGCATGAAGGTTAGTTTCTCTGTATGTTGCCAACATGAAGATCAAATTTCAAGGTCAAGAACATGTTTCACCGCTTGAATCCTCTGTTCCCGATATCGGGGATAGTGAGGTTCGTCACCTAGATTTTGGTGATTTCTAGAGCAGGTTAACTAACCCTAATCCTTCTCCCATGGTGCAAATGATCAACGATAGTGGCCTTGCATTTGCTGTGGGTTTCCCGATCTCGGTACAATGTGCTGACACTGTGCTCACCTGTGGGGCTCACTTTAACCCTGACATGAATGAATTATCTAATGTGCATGGGGAACTAATCACCAAACTAGATGTTGTTGCCATTACGCTACTCTACGGATCCTAGAGGTTGAAGACTCCATTGTTATCTCTCAAGCTCAAGCACAGACTCTTTTGAGCAAGACAGTGATAAATACAAAGTGAGAATAGCAAAATCTAGTTGAAGAACCCTAAAAAGGGAGCATCCGACTTTCCAAAGCATTATTCAGGGCTGATTTCAATGAAGAACTATGGATTTCATTATCTTGCTAGCTCATGTCATGGGATTACCCTCCACCAATGAATTTCACTTTTGGATGTGCCCACTCATCAACATCATCTGCGAAGGTAGCCAGAGCATAAATTGGGTAGAAATCATTTGCATGAATTTGACAGAACAGTTGTCCAATGTGCAACAGACCAAGAAGTTCTATATGACTTCTTATCTTATGTATACCCTAGCAACATCTCGGCAATGGTTTGGTTTCACATACATCGAGGGTCAGAAGGATGAACCCATTTATGCATACTGCCCTTAGTTCACCCTTGAAACCAGCAACCATAACTTCAGGAGGGTGAATGATGCTTTTACCATGTACATTGTGAGGCTTCTAGAAAGTGATACTGCTAGAAGATTTTCTGATGAGGCCATGAACCTGATAGCAAAATATGGAGCTTTCTTCATTCAGTTCAGAAGGTTTTCGTATATCAGGTTAGCCGGTTATGAGAACACACCTCTCAAACTCCCATGTTTTGTAATGATAAGATGGCTTTGATTGAAGTATGCAGGAAATTGGATAAGTTACATAGAACCTGTAGAGACAAGAAAATCTCTGGGCTGCATTTCCCCATATCCTTGGGTAATTATACATGTAAAATAACTTTGGATGCTCAAAACATAGAAAGGGCCCTTGCTCCCATCACTGTTCACTTCTTCAGGCCCAGGACCTATTTTGATTTGAAGAAGTTCATTGAGCTAAATCTCAGAATTAATTATCATCACAGATCAGATACTGAGGACTACTGGGCCAATTGTGCAGATGACTTTGAAGCAAGGTGGAGACATTATGGCAGATTCTCTCTCTAGCTAATAAAGGAGCTCAATCTATATCAAATTCCTGAGGGACTTCAAGATGATACTGAAGACTTGTGGTCTTATGAATATGAGACATTGATCAAGCACACTCCCTTGGAAGATTTGGACTGGTACAAGAGGGAGAAGGATGACTTGGCTGAGATTCTAGCCCCTGTCCTTGTAAGAACCAAGGTCTGGTTTGATAGAAAGGTCGAGAGCTTAAGAAGAATCCAAGTGAATCTTCCTCCAAAGATACTTCAACACCAAGGAAGGAATCACATACACCTAGCTCGGAGGTACCTGTACAAACCCCTCCTCCTCCCTCAAATAAAGAACCTGAATCATCCACCCCTTCTTCATCTACTCAAGTATATCAAAAGAAGGTGAAAGAGGTTAAACAGGAGCTGATTGAGGAAGATCCCTATTAAAGCATTCAGAACTACCTTCGGGGCTAGAGAATGTCATTGTTCTCAGTGAAAGTGATGATAGTGAAGTACCAGTCCCTGTAGGAACTTCAGAAGCTACAATAGATAAAGAGAAGGAAGTGCATAGCACTGAACCTCCAAGTACCATTGATTCCTCTACCCAAGAAGCTCTAGATACTCCACTCACATCTCTACTGGAAGCAATAATAGTAAATACTTTAAGTGCCATGAGTTCTCTTGCTCTTGGATCTCTTGCTCCTCCTTCTTCTTCCTCCACTTTTGCATGGGTGCAACCCTTGGTTGACAACAGGAAGAGGAAACCTTCTTCTCGATTGACAGGGCCAAATTTTGATGTTGTGGCAGCCTTGTTGAGCACTACTCCTCCTATTCCAGCAAAGAGAGCTAAAACAACTTTGAGGATAGTGACAAATGTCCAAGGCCAGCAATTTCTAGAGATTGCAAAACCTAAGGTGGATAAAGTAGAACAAGATCTATCAGCCTCTGATCTGGAGCTCTCTAGGATTCCAATGGGAGAATCTACCCCTGAGAGTGAGGTGCATAACCTCCAGGAAACAGTAACCAGAGTTATTGAGAGAGTAGAAAAAGGTAAACAGACTATAGAACAGCTGGAGGAACAAGCTCAAATTCTTTCTAGCTTCATCAAGTCATTATTATCTAAGGACAAGGTTTTGGATCCTACTCCACTGTCTGCCCTTCCACCACCTATGATTCTTAGTCAAGATGAAGTTCAAAGCATTAAAGACATACATAGGTATTCCATCTATGGGAGAGCTATGGAAGCCATGGTGGATGACATGATCATTGCAGGTTTGAATTTCATTATAGAAGCCTTCAAACTCAATGAGAAGGTGACTAATCTACAACAAAATCTCTCCTCCGCAATTGGGACCATGGATAAAGAACTTAAACTTTGGAGTAGCTGCATAGTGGATCTTCACCTGATGGGACAGGCTGATGAAAATATATTGATGGCCAACAAGGTTTTTGATGATGCCAAAGACAATTTATCAAGGTCATGGGTTTTTAGTGTGGAATGGAAAATAAAAGTTCTGGAGGAGGCTTTGGGAGAGTTGAGGAATAGTTGGTAGAAGGAGAAGCCTTCAAAACTTGTGTTGTATCCACTTTCAAAGATATTCACTATCATCTTCACGATGAAACTTCAGGTGTTCCTTTCTCTCTCCAAGAAATTAAAACTCAATTCAGGGCATTTGTTAAAGAAAACTTGTTCAAGGAGGAATCAATTACCAAAGAGAAGATAAAGGAGATTTTCTCTCTTCAATCTGCTATTGAAGAGGCTAATAAAGAATACCATGCACACACTGAGTTTGATAAGGAGATGGAGAAATGCCTAGGTACTTGGACTCAAGCTACTGCCAACACATCAGTCCCATGAGGTAGAGACATAGCGGAAGCATTAAAAAAGTTTAGGCAATGAATCCTCAAGTCGGTGGGCCCTCCTCAGCAATAGGCAGTTGTTTTCCCTTCTAGCTTCTCCCTTCCTTCTTTTCTCAAATTGGGCTTATTGTAATTAGTTAAGGGTTTTGTGTCAAGCATCTCCTTAATTAACATTTTAGTTAAAAGAAGTAGTTACCAAGTGTAACTAATTTGTAAGTTATATAATGGGCTCTCTACGCCATTTTTTAAGGGGCTGGAACTCTGGTTTATTTTTTAAAGTGTTAAGGAGTAAAAAATCAATCAATACAAAAAGATCTTTCTTTCTATGTCTATCTGGTCTTGTTCTTTCATTACTATCTATTAAATGTTATTGAATCATTTATCTGTGTTACTTCAAGAAGCTTTGTATTCTGTAGATGTAATTTCTAGAACTTTGTGTCTTTGAAATAACATCTTATTGTCTCAAATGCAAATGGTTCTGTTCCAAATAATTTCATTCTGGCATGCGTAAGGAATTATTTTGTTATCTATATTTCTTGAGAGTGCCTTTCTGCCCCTTCCCACTACTTAATTCCTCTATCCTTTTGTATTGATGATCTGTTCTATTTTAACACTTTCATGATATCGAGTTCCTCATTAAAACTATACACTGTACATGTGTAAATAAGTTTTTCCTTTAAATAAGGGAACCTCTCCCATTAAAGAGGAGGGATTTCTGTCCCCTGACTGTTGTTCTCAATAAAGTCCTTATTTGATGACCAACAATTTTTGGCGACTCTACTGGGGATTCATTTTTTTAACGTATTCCAGTTCTATAAACAATTTCTTGATCATTCTTTGATCTGGCGACTCTATTTTACTCGCGGAAGGAGGGCCCTTGGTATTGAAGATTCTCAGTTTCAGCTTTTGGAGCAGCAAGGTTTCCCTTTTCCTTCAATAGGAAGAAATAGAAGAGCTCATTCAACAAGCACTCCTCCTGTTGAAGATAGAACCCCTGTAGGTGGTATCCCTCAGAGCAACTCAGCCCTAATCTCCGTGCTTTGATTCTTGCTGGTGTTTTAGTTCCCCTTCAAGCATTATTTCCAAGGATGGTAGTTCCATTACCATGGGGCCATCATGTTGGGCCTCTCGCCCTTCCTCAGCCTTTGCATGAGTTACCCAGGGGTAACAGGAAGAACTTCCCCAAGTTCAGAGGTGATGGCAAGGTGCATCCTGATGAACATATTGCAACCTTCATAGTTGCATGTGGAGTCCTCAGAGTTGAACATGAAGATGTCTCGGTGAGGATTTTTGTAGAGACTTTACAAGATAATGTAGTGGATTGGTTCTATCACCTTCCTACTAGGGCCATTACCTAGTTGGACCATGATGAGAACAAGATTTGAGAACCGTTTCAAACCTACAGAGGACGTACATGCTTTGTTGGCCCAAATTTCTCAAATAAAGAAGGAATCACAAGAACCCATGAGGGAATTTGTGGCTAGATTCAACAAGTTGATTAACAAAATCCCACCAGACACTCAACCTGTAGATCAAATTCAAAAATGTTTCTTCCTAAACACTCAATTACCTGAAGTTAGCTACGCATTGAGAAGAGCCAATCTCACACATTAGGGCTTCTGAGGAAATCTAGAGCCAATCTTAGCGTTGAAGATGATTTGATTATGTCTAGTAAGTTGAAAAGAGACCCTTCTAAATCTAGGGCTTCTTCTTCCTCCTCTTCCACTCCTAGACCTAATACTGATCCATTAGTACAAAATCTTGCTAATGACCTCATTGCCATCAAAAAACAATTGGCTCAACACACTCCCTATGCGGATGTTCCAAGGAGGAGTTTTCAGCCTAGAAATCATTTTCCTGCTTCTTAGACAAGGCTAGCACTTGAGGGGCCACCCATCAAGGTCCCTATTAATGCAACCTGTGAGGTTGAAGAACCTAAAGATGAAGAGGTTAATGAAGATTGTGAAGAACTTGAGGAAGAAGTTGATGAAGAGATAGAGGAACTTGAGGGATCTCGAGTTAATTTCTTCACTACAAAGGGTGTTGATGAAGAAGATGATTATGATGAAGTAGTAGCAGATATGAATAGTGAATCATATGCTGTCATGACTCGAGAGCAGAAAAATAAAAGGGAGAAAGTGATGCAGCCTGTTAAAAGATCCAAGGAGCATCTCACGACTATCCCCGTTGTTGCAAAAAGAGGATCTCCTATCCCCACTACGTCCACACAGAAGGTGAGTTCTACCAATTCTGCTCTTCCTAATTCTACTGCTAAAGTTTTTTTCTTCTACAACTCCTAAATCTGATAAACCTAAGATTCCTAGTGATGATAGCCCATCCACCTCTGGATCTTTTGATATCATTGATCACCTTAAAAGACAAAGGTTCAAATTTCAGAGGCTGAGTATTATCAAACCCATCCTAAAGCTTTTGCCAAAATGGTTCACTTTGTCAATTCTCACTCCAAAACTACCTCTAAAGGCCTTTTACCTACTCCATCCTCCGCACCCCAACCCAATCTGGTAGCTGCAGTCACCTCACCTAATGAGAAGATCAAACCATTTTATGTGACCCTTCTTATAGCAGGCCATAAACTCAGCAACTGTGTCATAGATTCAGGAGCATCAGATAATGTAATGCCTGCCAAAGTAGCCCATGCTTTGGGTCTAACTCTCACACACACTTATGGGTCTTGCTATTCCATGGAGAGTAAGGAGGTGCCCCTAGTTGGAAGAATTAAAGATGCACAAGTAGCTTTTGCTACTTTACCTAAGAAAAAGGTCTTGGCTACTATTCTAGTAGTAGATATTCCTCCTTCATATGGTATGTTGTTAAGTAGGAACTTCTGCAAGGATGTGGGAGGAGAAATTCAAATGGATTGGTCACATGCCCTCATACCAGTTAATGGAAAAATGAAGAAGTTGTTGCGAGAAGCAATCTGAGTATATTGTACAAAAGATAGATGATCCCAAAGCACAAATACTTTATGAGGATATTGGGCATGGTAACTATATGATTATGTCTCCAGAGGAAACTCAGCTTCCCAAAGAAGTACTTCATGATCCTAATGGTGTTTGGAATTTGGAATTTGATGGAAGTTGTTCCTCGGTTGGTTCTAGAGCTGGCGTAGTGTTGATATCTCCTGAGGGAAAGGTTCATCCTTTCTCATTCAAACTACAATTTGAAAATACCAATAATATAGAGTATGAAGCTCTCATTCTTGGACTTAACGTGGCAAAATAAAAAGGTGTGAAGAATATTCTAGCTCATGGAGATGTAGAACTAGTTGTTAAACAAGTCAGAGACCTTTTCAAGTAAAGAATAGAAGGTTGAAGCATTACAGGAATCAAGTTTGGGATTCTATTGAATTTCTTGACGCCTTCTCCATTGAAGTGGTGCTGAGAGAAAAGAACACCAGGGCTAATTCACTAGCTATCTCGGGGTTTAGGATTCTATTGAATTTCTTGACGCCTTCTCCATTGAAGCGGTGCCGAGAGAAAAGAACACCAGGGCTGATTCACTAGTTGTCTCAGGATCATTGCTAATACCTCATCCTGACTTCTCTCAAGATAAGTTTACCATTGAGATGATCCATAGGCCTAGTGTGCCTGATAATGCAAGTAACTGGAAAGTTTTCAATGATGATCAGCATTTTCTTTCTTTCTTGGAGCTCAGGGATAACTTTGAACAATTGTACTTCGAAGGGAGTGACAATTTTCCTCGTGAGAGTGTATCTTCCAACGAAGAGTGTGTCAAAGAGGAAATAGATCAAGATGGGTGCATCAAACTCAAAGGTAACAAGATTCCTAAAGGGCTAGTGAGTTTAGAAGAATTATTTGATAAACATGATAGGTATGTTAAGTCTAAAGCTTCTGTAGGAGTACAACAATCTGTTGAGTATGAAAAGATTAATATTGGGAGCTCTACTGACCCCAAGATGGTGAACATTGGAAAATGTTGTACGCCAGAAGAAAAGAAGAGGGTGGTGAACCTCCTAAAGAAGTATAGGGATGTCCTTGCATATTCATATGAGGATCTAAAGGCTTTTCAACCAAAGGAAATGCAACATTTCATCCCTCTCAAACCTGGAATTAAACCTTTCAAGTAGAAGCAAAGGCAATACAATCCAAAGATTGCTGACACTATTTTTCAGGAAATCCAAAAGTTGTTGAAAGCCAAAATCATCTTCCCTATTCACCATTTGACATGGATTGCCAACATTGTGCTTGTCAGGAAGAAAAATGGTGAGATTTGTATCTGTGTTGACTTCAAGAATCTGAATCAAGCTTCTTTGAAGGACAACTATCCTCTGCCATGATGGATCAAGTCTTGCAAGTTGTTACGGGATCTAAAATGTTGTCCATGCTTGATGGCTTCTCAGGGTATAATCAAGTGGAAGTTAATACCACAGATCAGCACAAGACTACCTTCACCACCCCCTAGGGTACTTTTTCCTACAAGAGGATGCCTTTTGGACTCATTAATGTTGGTGCCACTTTTCAAAGGGCTATGGACTTGGATTTTGGAAGCTTGAAAGGGAAATGTATTGTTGTGTATTTAGATGACCTGACCATGTTTTCCAAAACTAGAGCAGATCATTTTCAACATCTGGAAACAGTTCTCTTGAAATGCAGAGAACATGGGGTCTCTTTGAATCCCAAGAAATCTGTCTTTTGTGTCACAAAGGGAAAATTGTTAGGGCATGTTGTCTCTAAATATGGAATCAAAATTGATCCTAAACAAGTTCAAGCTATTCAAGATTCCTCTTCCAACCAGTAAGAAGGGAGTGCATTCTTTCTTCGGTAAGATCAACTTTCTGAGAAGATTCATCCCTAATTTTACAAAGCTAACTTTGAATATCTCCCAAATGATGAAAGGAAAACAAACGTTTGGCTGGTCTTCTGAAGGGAAAGAAGCCTTTGAAGGTATTAAAAAGGCTATTGCTAGAACTCCTATCTTAGCATGTCCAGATTTTAGTAAAGATTTTATTATCTATTGCTATGCCATAGAAAACACCCTGGTTGTTGTCTTGACTCAGAAAGATTCTGATGATCATGAACTCCCAATTGCATTCATGAGCTACATTCTTAAAAATCATGAGTTGAAATACACAATGATGGAGAAACATGCTTTTGCAGTGGTTAAAGCTGTCAAGTAGTTTCATTTTTATATTCTTAACTCTCACTCCATAGTACTTGTGCCTGACACAACCATCAAGTCTATTCTCACGCAGCAAGAGTTTGGAACTAAGAGAGGGAACTGGGTGGCGAAGGTTCAAGAATATGATATTGACATCAGACCAACCAAACTAGTCCATGGTAAAGGCTTGTGTGAACTCATTGCTGAAGGAGCTGGCCATGAGTTACCTAAGGATGAAGTTGATGTTCCTACTATTCTATTTCTCAGCTCAATTGATGAATGGTATGCTGATATCACACATTTTCTCACCTATGGAGAATGTCCCTCTCATTTGACTGCCAAGGAGAAAAGAGCTATCAAGTTAAGATCAGCCCAATATGTGTTGTGGGAGAATGCTTTGTTCAAATGTGGGATGGATGGGAGATTTCTGAAATGCGTTGATAAAGAGCAACAAAAGAAGCTTCTTTCAGCTTTCCATGATCAAGCATGTGGAGGCCATTACTCATCTACTGTCACTGCTCACAAGATTCTTCATGTAGGATACTATTGGCCTACCTTGTTCAAAGATGCATCAAAGTGGATTGATAAATGTGAAGCTTGTCAGACCTTTGTGGGTAGACCCAAGTTGGCTGCCTTGCCACTTAAACCAGTTGTGATTGAAGATCCCTTTCAACAATGGGGTTTAGATTTTATTGGAACACTTAATCCATCTTCAAGTTGGACATACTCATGTGTTGACTGCCATGATTATTTTACTAAGTGGGTAGAAGCCATCCCAGTAAAGAGTACTACTTCTGAAGTAGTATGCAATTTTATCAAAGAAAACATCTTGGTGAGGTTTGGTGTGCCAAACAAGATTGTGACTGATAATGCTTCAAATTTTTCTTCAGCTGAGATGATGGATTTCTGTTATGGATATGGCATTTCCTGGCTCACTCTTTAGATTATTATCCCCAAGGGAATGGATAGGCAGAATCAACAAACAAAAATCTAGTGGCTATAGTAAGGAAATTGGTTAATGAATCTCAGAGGAACTGGCACAAGAAACTTTATGATGCTCTTTGGGCGAGATAGAATTACACCTAAAAGAGCTATTGGGATGTCCCCTTTTCAAGTGGTGTATGGCGTGGAAGCTCAATTACCAGTAACAGTGGAGCTACCAGCCTTGTATTTAATGAAGGCCATTGAAGACACCAGCTTCAATGATTCTTTAGATAAAAGGATCATGTATCTTCATAAGTTGAATGAAGACAGATTGTAGGTTGCTGATAGAATATCTACTCACCAAGTAGAAGGTAAAATATTTGTTTGATAAGAAGGCCAAGTCCAGGATTTCAAAGTTGGAGACATTGTTTTGTTGTGGGATAAAAGACATGAGCCTCGTGGAAGCCATGGTAAGTTTGATTCTCTTTGGCTCGGTCCTTTCAAAATCAGGAACTTTGCTAGTGAGAATTCTTTCTATCTTGATTACATGGATGGTTCTTCTCTCCCACTTCCTTATAGTGGGTAGTACCTAAAATTGTTTAATTCCTAGGTGAATAGGAAGTCTTTTTGTATATTATGTATAGGGTGTGTTTTCTTTCCCTTGCTTTTGGTGTGTTTCCTTTCCCTGTTTGGGTGTTGTCTTTTGTATTGGTTTTCTTTTTGACTCTATGGCCCAATGGATAAGGCACTGGTCTTCTTCCCCTAGCTTTCAGAGAGTTCTTGCCTTGTCTCATTCTTTTAATCTAGCCAAGTCATCCCCAGAAAGAGCTAGTTGTTGTCCTCTCAAAATTTCCCCTCTTTCGAAAGTCAAAAAGTTGAAAATTTTGAGTTAACACCTTTTTATGATGTTCTAGTGAAGAGAAAAGTTGAGGAGTTAGGGAAAATTCACATTTTTGAGTCATTTTAGTGATTTATGGGTCTATTAGACATTTTTGTCCCGTATGTCCCAAGTTCTGCCAAACCCTCTGTTCACCAATCAGCCACTTTCCCTGAAACTCGTTAACTTTCGGGTGCATCATAGGGTAATAGGTTAGCGTTTAAGGGTCTGGAAACATGTTGAACATTGATGACTTAGATGATTTTTAGGATTCAGCTAAAAATAGAAAAGCAAAAGATGGAGTGTTGTGTAAGTAAGGTTTATAAATAGGACAAAGCACATACAAGACAAAGATGGAGATGACACATGGAGATATCCTATTTATAGGGTTAAGTCATGTTAAAAAAAGTTATTTATAGCCCAATCTATAGTTAAGGAAAGTTGTAAAAGCATGTAGGCTAAGAGTAGCACGTCTATTTAGGAAAATTGCATGTAAGTGGTGAAGGGAAAGTCCCCACCATGTATAAATAGGCATAGAATCCTTGTATTAGATGACATGTTGTTGATACACCTTTGACGGGATTTCTAGATGAATGTTTATAATATGTAAGCCATTTTGTATGCATGCATGGTCTAGCACAAGGATATAATCACATTATGGATGTAATTAGTTTCTTTGTTATGTAATGCATTGTGTTTATGATGGATAATTGTGTTTGGGTAGCAAGGATCACTATGTCCGAGTATGGAATATTAGGAATTCAAGTGTTATTGATCATTTTGTATGTTGATTAAGCTTCCTTATTATATGTGTTTGCAAACTATCATGTCATGATGTATCTTATTCCATAAATGGTTATGATGAACATGCATGTCTAACACCTTGTGACCAAACAAAGGAAGGACACAGTAGCCACACGTGCTTCGGGTGAGTGTTCAAACCTTTCTTAATGAAGTTCCAATGTGCCTAGCTAGGTATTGGTTAAAAATACTAAATTTTGGCTCTATTGTTAGGACCTTTTTTATATTTTTTCATCACGATGTTGCATGCACATGGTGTTCTAATTGTCCTCGGATAATATTCATCTTTGGGTGCATGATGATAAAGAAAAATTTTCTCGAGATATACACGACCTAGTTTTAATGCGCACAAGTGGGTGGAAGATAATCTCTATGATTCCTTGTATGAGACATTCTTCATATTTTTCCTAGTAGAATTGTGTGAGTGGTTAGTATATTACATAGATAAAAAAGGTGTCTAGATAGGAAGAAATCAATTATGGAGCCAAGATGACAATCAAGCACTCTCGATTTGGATGTGGCATGTAATAGAGATGTAGATCGTTGGTGGGAAAGTGTGTTGCACAATTATACCTTGGAGTATGTAATTTTGATATAATTGTGCCTTGAGGAAGTAGAATTATGGTTTTTACTTGAGCAAGGGGGTCATATTTGTGTATACATAAAATATATGCGTGTGGGTACATTTCTAGGTCCTAGAGTATACTATTATATACATGATTCTTAAGAAATAAAAACTAGTAATTAACAATGTCTTTCAGGCCTTTTTCTTTGTTTGTTATAATTTCATTGACCTTGCACACAATATAGCCTTGTCAAGTATTTGAATGATTTATCTTTTAAGGCCTCGAGACACTAGTGACAAGTTAGGACACTAGTGCCCGAGAAGATCATATCCCTCTTGGGAGCTCCCGAACCTTTCTATCCTTTTCTCACTCTTTTGGGTCTCTTTTACAACTTGAACATCTTTTATACTTTTGGTTCAATCTTTTAGTTTTCAATTACAAAATTCAAAAAAGGAATCATATATATATATATATATATATATATTCATAGATCTCAAATAAAGTACCAAGCACTAGCATTATCTATTATCACCTAAGCTTACATCAAAAGTCAAAAAGAGCATCTCAAAGCATCCATATAACACACTCACTCAAGGGACAAGGGCCACATTCTTATGCATATACAACATAGGAGGAGAATTCTATTCTATTCCATTACACACATTTGCATCCTGGAATCCTAGATCCATCCCGCTATCTTAATGTAACTTGTACAAGGGCATCCTATGGCATCATTACACACACTCTCACACAGAACTATATGGAGTCCTGGAATGTAGTGTAATGCTAGGTATTAATTTCAATCTTTGAGTGACCTCTAGGGTCAAACCAACTCCACATTCTCGCATCTTTTTATTAGATTTTATGTGGTTTGTGGACATGTGTAAGAATAAAACTTGTTTTATATGTTACATGTACATTTAGTGATCAAGGAGTGAAATCGAGTGAAAACTAGAGACTAAAAGTGAATCTCCTCCTGCACAAAAGACATCGAGTCCGAGCACCTATCTAGACACTAGCCCCAAGATCCAGTCACTAACACCTAGGTGCTCCTATCATCCCATGGGGACTCATGTTTTACATCACTTTGAGTTTTAGAACCTCTAGTTTACAAAGTGACAAAACTCTCCTTAATATGTTTCACTTATTCACCTTCCCAGATCACTTCCAAACTACTCAAAAATTCTCTAAGTCACTCTATCTCCTCCTCTTTCTTAGGGTCTCATATTTCTACATGTTTGTTTTCTTGCATCTTTATTGTACATTAGCATTGTTATATCATACACTATAGTAATTACTCTTAAATTGTATTTATTTCTATTTATATTAAATCATTTGGTGAACCCACTCGCTCTATCCCTACCTTCCTTCAAGGTTTTCTTTTTATGCCCGTCACCCATAGTGGTTGTTTTTTCTCCTTTGAGTACATTGAACTTCATGTATCTATATGTAAGTTCTCTAAATCATCCTTGAATATTCTAATCCTTTTCTTAACTCAAATAGTGTTCCTCATAAAAACTTTAAAACTTCTGACAATGAACAATCATATGATGAGGACACTAATGTTGATCAAGAAAAGTTAGAAAAGATCACTAATTTTCACTCTTCTTTACATGACCACCCTATGCATATTCCACATGTCCTAAATTCTCTACTTGATGCCAAACATGCTTGAGATGTTTCTTCTCACCCTCTTTTGGGTTCTTCCTCAATTGTCATGGCCTCCACACAACCCCTTAGAATTCTTACTTCCATTGCTACAACCACCACTCCCCTCATTACTCCCAATACCTCCAATACACAACCTAGTTCCTCTTCAAGCACTCATGACATCACTTATTTATACTTGGATCTACAAATTCAAATCCGTCAATTACATAAAGTTACTACACTTTCCTCTCCATCTCTTGATTCCTCATTTTTCCTTCATATCCCTTTTGCACCCACCATATCCTCTCATCCACTACCTCCTAACTTCATTGCACCAAATATTCCCACCTTCAATGGCCATGGTGACCCTCAAGAACATCTTCGATCTTTTCATGTGGCATGTCTTGAATATGTGGATGATCTTACATTACTAACTAAATTATTTCCTAGAAGTTTACAAGATTACACTATGTGTTTGTTCTAGGATCTCTACTGTTCACTCAAGAACCTATTTTACATACTTATTCATTGCTTTCCTTGCACATTTTTCTATCAATATCAGTACTAAAATATCCTACACACAATTAGATCAAATCAAACAAGGATCTAATGAACATCTAGTTGACTATGTTTTGTATTATAAGAACAACCTTGCTAAGATGACTAATGTACTTGCTGATTCTAAACTACGAGGTCTTTTTATTCAAATATTATTACCTCCAATTCAAGAGATCATCATATTTAAAATATCTCCTCCTTTAATCAACTATGCCATACACTCAAATTGTGTGAAGGAAAAATTTTATCTATGGGAAAATTGAAATACTATGATGTTTCTTCATCTTTATCTTTTAATCAGCTTTTAGAAAATATAATTTCAAACCATCTTCTAATCCCACTTTGAAGCTAAGGCCATTATTAACGTTGTTTATACACATGATAGCTTCAATTGCAAACCACGGGGTGTAATTTTACTAAACTACCTTACACACCTCGGCTCCTATTACCACATCTTATTGAAAGCATTATTATTAATATTCTTCCACTACTCAATCTCAATCCTTCTCACCCCCATGGCCACAACTACGATGAAAATTCACGTTGTGACTAAAACTAATGCATTAAACATCTAATTCAAGATCTTATTGATAATAATGAAATCAAGCTACCGAGCCATCTCATGTCAAATTGATTAATGATAATCAAAAGCTAAACATTTTCAATGACCCTCTACCAAAACATGAAAAGCAAGTTACAAATTCTTCTATAAACCATACATATCATGTTGTGACGCATCCTTCATCGGGACCTCTTTAATTTCTTATTACTTTTGTTGATGTTCCACCACCTGTTATCACATTCTTAGAACATGATTATCATGATACATTTACTTCTAAATCATTTAATACCAATTCCTATATTGGTTCTTATACCATCAATAGTACTATGGTAAATCCATCAAATATTACTAAAGTATGCTCCATGGCGCTCCTCTTAGATATCAAATGTCCAACGTCTATTATCATATTTCTAGTTCTAAATTCTTATGGTCTTGTCAAGCTTCTCATTATAGCTGGGCCCCTCACCATGCTGGTACCATTCATTGTTACAACTTCAATCAAAGGTTGTGACATTCTCTTAGGTATCCCTTGGCTCCACACTCGACCAATACATCCCCTTCATACATCACTTATGTCTCAATATCATCAATAAAAAACAACTTGTCACCATCAAAGGTATTCCACCATGCACACAATTTCCTAAGCCCACTCTTATTGATATTTATGCACATGTCATGGAATTTAGGTCTCCTACACTTCACAAGTGTAAAGATACTTCTGCACCTAGCTCTCTTATTCACACACAACTTATATCACCACCTTGTCATCATCATCAATCCATTAGTCCACCTCGTCGGCCTAAGTCCCCTATTTGGGAAGTCCATTCTCATAAGCATTCTCCACCTTCTTCACCTCATTGGCCCATTATTCCACCTTGTTGGATTAATTCCCCCACCCAAGAAACCCCTTCCTATAGGTATTCTCCACCTCCTTCACCACATCAGTCTCCTTCATGTGCACATAGTTACTCTCCCAAACCACCACCTTAAAATCATGGTCACATGTCTTTGTCTACTCATATATTAGGTGGGGCCCTCATCTTTCACTATCATGATATATTATTTTATCCATCACACACTTGGGGGAGATAAAATTT
This sequence comes from Taxus wallichiana var. yunnanensis, assembly GCA_018340775.1. Taxonomy (NCBI): domain Eukaryota; kingdom Viridiplantae; phylum Streptophyta; class Pinopsida; order Cupressales; family Taxaceae; genus Taxus; species Taxus wallichiana. Next base: position 86,142,892 of record CM031244.1, on the reverse strand, counting down.
TAAGGGTCCCTCTAAAAAAACCTTAGAAAATATTTGGTGAATCTAGGAAAATTATCTTTCACACGAATGGCGAATATCAAGACATCACGACATCACTATTAAATGCTACCAGATGGTAGCTTTTTTTATATAGTACTGCCGATATCATATTTTATGCTATCGATCGACAACATATAGTATGTTATCAGCCAATAGCATAACCAATTTACTTGTTGGCAACATTTTTTATGCTACCAAAGCTAACAACCTATAGTTATGTTTTTTCGGCCAAGAATTACTCATAAAAATGTTGTCAATTGGTAGCATTTTTTATGTTACCAGCCAAAAACATACTATATGTTATTAACCGGTAGCATAAAAATATGTTATAGAGTGACTATTTTCAGTAAATTTAGCAAATTTCTATTTATGGGAATGGTGAATTTATTACTAGAATTAACCTTTACCCAAAAACTTTTTGCGAATTGGTCTTAACTTGTACCCTAAATATTAACCAATTTAAAATTTCAAAACCGTAATATTTTTGATCTAATGAATATTCACTACTAAAATTTTCCTATTTGGGGGCATCATTCTTTCTCCCCTTCCATTGCTATCACGATTTCTCTAGCATCTAATACTCTCTCACGCTTTATGTTTCACACCTAATATTTTCAAGCATTCACACATCTCTCTAGTACATTATATCATGTCATTTCCCGATAATGCACTCTAGTGCTATGGTTCACACTTAATGTTGAGGGAATACTTCATAAATGAACTTCACATTATCTACAAATGTCACACTCTATGCTTCATGATATATCATTCTAGAATCTATTCTCACACAATACACTCATTTCTTGATTATTCACTCTTGTTCTATGGTTCATTCTGACTACCGAGGGAAAAATTATAAATGAAATTCATCTCATACACATCCAATGGGGGCAACATTACTCCTACCATCTACACATCTTTCATAACTCGCCACAACACTCGCATAACATTTGCATAGCTTGGTTGCATTGTTTATCATTATCTTATTTTACTTGCATGTTACACTTTATTTCCCATGCTAGATGAATTCATAATATTTCATTGTCTTTTCCTATATACACATGTGCATTCACTTGGTATCTTGAGGTGAATGCATGACCTATTAAATATACATACATGATGTAATATTCTAAACACATATCTTTTCCAATCCCATCGCAGCTCCTGTGGGCATCTAATTTTGCTTCCATCATGATTCACACATTACAAATTTTATCATTGCAGATTTGCTATTTCTAGTAACTATTACTTTACTTATCATTGATCATACTATCTATCTCTATAAAATATTAATAGGTGCTTCATGTGTGACATTTGTCTTGCATGATCAATACAACCATGGTTTTACGTCACTCTATGATTTTTATTATTTACTATTGGTTGGGGCTATGCCCTATGTCTTTTAATCATTGTATACTTTTGGATGCTTCAACCCATATTTTCTTGTGAAATTATGATTGATGTCCCATGTATGAAACCTAATTTTTGTGGTCTATCTTGTCTTCCTATTTTTTATTACATTGTCTTCTATCGTATGCTAGATTTTATACTAAGACTTGTTACTAGTCCATCTTTTTTATATGTTCCATTGTATCGGATATGCATATCGATCGGGTCCTCTGATCGATTTTTGAACCACATTTTCCTACAATCATTTCATGTACCCCAAATGAGGGGGGTATCTATTGGGTGAACAAATCATCCCTACAATAATTCGAGAGGTGCATTACAACACGACATAGTATAGAATCAACACAAACATAAAGTTTCATATTATCTTAGAATCATACTTGGGCCCAAAATATAGAGAAGACACTTACGCCAAAACTTGGATGAGCGCAGTGAGCACTTGTATCCCCCGATCATTTATGTCCTAAGGGAAAAATAGTCAAATTTTTAGTTCAACACAACCTCCAGTAGTTTATAACACAACTCTCCAAAGTAGTAGGATTTTTCCTACAGGTACAAAATTCATTTTATTAGTAAATTTCAATTGTAATCAGAACAATCAAGATGAATAAGAATATATCGGGATGTACTATTTATAGTGGTGCTTATTTTAAAAACATCGTGGAAGGAGACAAAAACTAGACCTCTCCCCAATACTCTTTTCTTGGCATGAGATTTTCCAAAAAAAGTTGTTGGCATGAGATCACCCAAAAAATCACTCTTGGTGTGAGATCACCTAAAAACCTCACCATCAACAACAAATCCAGGAAATCTAAACAAATCATGACAATTTTCTATCTTTTACACTCTTACACATCAAGTGCACACTTTCCTTTTACATATTTTCAAACTTTTACTTACTTATACACATGTTACTTTGATTTCTCATATACAAAACTTTGACTACTCTTTCACTCTTATTTTTAGGTCTATCCTTAATACGCAATAAGTAATAGCTCACATCAACAAAAACAATGCACTACTATCCATGCGCTTCCTCCCTAGAGTCCACTTCCCATTCCTAGTTTCCATACTCCACATTGTAATCACTTCATGCTTCACTTGTCCACTAAACACACCATTGGCTACACTCTTCTCTATAGTATCATAAGGTACGCATATTTTATCTGCTTTATGTTATCAAGTATTCACTCAACAACATAAAGTGGGAGCAAAATGTAAACAAAAAATCTATGCACTTTGGTACATTTCTAGGTCCTAGAGCATACTATTATATACATTATTCCTAAGAAAGAAACACTAGTAATTGACAAAGTCTTTCTAGTCTTTTTCTTTGTTTTTATACTTTTATTGATCTTACACACCCTACAAACCTATTGGTATTTGACTAATTTATCTTTTGTGGCCTCGTGCACTAATGCCCGATTAGGAAACTAGTGCCCAGGAGATCCTCTCCCTCCTAGGTTCTCCTCTCCCTCCTAGGTGCTCCCCTTTCTCCCCTTTTCTCACTCTTTTGGGTCTCTTTTACATCTTGGGCATCTTTTATACTTTTGGATCGGCCTTTTAGTTCTCAATTACAAAATTCAAACAAGGGAATCATATATAGTCATAGATATCAAATAAAATACTAAGCAATAGTATTATATATTATCACCTAAGCTTGTATCCAAAGGCACAAAGAGCATATCAAACAATCCATATAGCACATTCACTCAAGGAAAAGGGTTGCATTCTTACGCATACACAACATAGGAGGGGAAGTCTATTTTATTCCATTACACACATTTATAAATGGAGCATCCTAGATCTAGCCCACTATCTTAGTGTAACTTGCACATGGTCATCTTATGGCATCATTACACACACTCTCACACAAAACTACATGGATTTTGAAATGTAGTGTAGCGCTTAATACTAAGTTCAATCTTTGGGAGTTCGTTAGGGTCGATCGACTCCACATTCTATGTACATAATTTTGATTAGATTTTATGTGGTTTGTGGACATGTGTAGGTAGATAACTTATTTCTTAGGTTATAAGTACATTAAGTGATTAAAATTGTGATTAGAGTGAAAACCAGAGACTAATAGTGAAGCTCATCTTGCACTAAAGACATAAGAGTTTAAGTGCCTATCCTGGACACTATTTCCCATGTCCAGTCACTAGTGCCTAAGCACTCTTGTCCTCCTATGGGTACTCTTGTCCTGCATCATTTTGAGTTCAAGAACCTATAATTTATAGTGATGACACTTTCCTCGGTATCTTTCATCTATTCACCTACCCAAATCACTTCCATACTTCTCAAAAATTAACTAAGTCACTCTATCTCCTCCTCTTGCTTAGGGTTTCATATTTATACATGTTTATTTACTTGTGTATTTAATATACATTATATTTTTACATCATACACTAAGGTAGTTACTCTACATTTATATTTAATTCTATTTATATTAAATAAATTTGCGTGTGACACCTTTAGCTATCAAGATCTTAATGATAGATATCGGGATGGAGAAACTTACCGATGGTAGGATAAAACAACATCGCACCGAGGGGCATAAAACAAGTGTGGGAAGGATGGAATCATCTCAAATGGAAGAAATAGATAGAGAATAAATATGGTTCAGATATAATGATGCATGAAAGAGGACAATTGTGGAGGTAATGAGGTTGAGGTAAATGATGACTGGTGAGTGATGAGAACCATGTAGAAGGCGAGGGACCAAAGGATCATGTCTTTCCAAGTATTGGGGAAGCATAGTAGAGAGAGACCCTTAAACATCTAATGAGAGTGAGACTTAGGTTAGGATGAGAATTGTGGGTGCACATCTAACCCAACCTAGATACCTAGCCCTTGTGCAAGGTGCTTGGAATCCGGAAGTTGTTGTAGAAGCTCATCATAGTGAAGGTGTGTAGGAAATAAATCAAGCATCATCACGTTGGATTGGGGATACATGAAGGCATGTATTGGTATCATGTTAAGAAGCACAATAGATTAAAGATGTACATATGATATCACAACAGGTGCCCATATTTAGATAGAGTTTGTTTGGAACTAATTTGGTAGTCACGTCATCGGGACAAATAAGTGACACACTACACGTTGGGGATAGTACCATTGGTAGAGCTATAGGATAGAAGATCATTGTGTAATTTAGCACTACCATAGGGACACAATGAAGTTCTTAAATAGGCCCCCTGGGTCATTTTGGGAGGCTCGGGAGGTTCACTTTACCCACCATATGGGGTAATCCTGTGGAGGATCAGGTTCAAGATTTGGCCCCACTCTAGGATAAGGGCCACAACAACCATTACAACAACCTTGGTAACCTCGTATGTAGACCCCTCAAATATTCTTTGAGATGTATCTTCATTTTTCATATTATAGGGGTATGGAATATGTAGCTAAACATGTGCATAAGTGTGACTTATTGTGGAGAGCTAAGGGAATAAGAACTCTTGGTGAAAGGAAAGCTAATTTTCCACCACACTTTAAGGGCATGTGCATATTTTGTACAAGAAATATGATCCACATAATACAACAATTAATTGTGATGCATTGCACACAATAATGGAAATGGAGGTTTTAAAGTTGGATTCATAAGTAGAGTTTGTGGTAGTCGTGGAAGGTTTGTGTGAGGGACATGCTATACATGTGGATTTTCATATCACTATCAACACAAGTGTCCCAAGAATCATGTTTGCATGTAGTGTGGGAAGGTGCACAAGGTTGAGGATTGTCTATAATTGTATACCCATATGCGTAAAAATAATAAGAAGGAAAAATGTGTGGCTATTATTAATGTGGAGTGCATGAAGCATGAGCATTGGGAACCTAAGAAGATGTTTCAGTCTAAACTTAAAACTTTTTTAGTTACTACGCTCACAGAGAGAAACACATACATGATTAGGAAAGGAAATACCTCTCATCAGACATGAAGAGGTGGTACATGCAAAGTATCTAAACACAACTTAATAAAAAGAGGTTTATCATGATACTGATAGGTGTCATAATGGAGCTTCAAAGTGAGATATAGTGTTTAAAAGAACAAGGCGATAAGGAATGTGTGAGGGGTACTAAATTCCCTCAAAAGGATATTGATGACCTTAAGGAACTGTATAAGATGTTGAGGAAAGAGAACATCATCCCTTTATTGGGATAATGGTTGCGAGACAAGGTACTACGTGTAGTAATTAATAGAGAGTGTTGGATCCTTCATGTAAATTTTCCACCGCAGGACCATAAATATGACAAAGAGATTACACTTTGGATGCAGTGATCAATGGATGGTTAGTGAGTAATATTCTTATTGATATAGACACATAGGTTAATGTTATCACCTTGGATTTTGGAACCAAATGGGAAGGCCACTATTACAATCATCCTCAAATGTGTTGTATATGGCCAATAAAATAAGTGCCATGCCCATTAGAGTATTAAAGGATGCCTCTATCACTATTCAAGGAGCTAAATTTATAGGTGATTTTGAAGTATTAGAGCTGGAAAAAGTAGATAATTTTCCTACACTACTTGGACACCCTTGGTGCTATGATAATAATGTAGACTTGTGCTTCAACAAGAGATACATTAGTTTTGAAAATAAGGATGAGCATGTTGTGATACCCTTGGATGATGTGAATTTTGCACCTTATATGGAGCCTTTAAATGAAGAGGATCTCAATAAAATCTACACACATACGATGCGTGACCCTAAGAACATGGAGCCATCAAAGGAAAGCATGCTCCATTGGGAGGATGCGGAGTCTATTAGTGATACAAATAGTGTGGCTTGTGATAATTGGGCCAATGACACATATGAAATGGTTAGGTGTGAGTTATGAGGACAAGTTACTAGGATGATAAGGCCATGCACGGTGAGGTGGTTGGGTAAAAAATCTTGCCAAAGTATATTAGAGAGGAGAATCCTAATTCATTCTTACACACAATAGAGAAACAGTGGGCACAATGAAGGTGTTAGGAGAAACATCATGGTATATACATTACATAGGAAATTAGTTCTTTGGTGGACAACACACAAAGAAAATTTATTGGGTTGGCATGATATTAGAGTACTATTTTTAAGAATGTTAGCAAGGAAAATCTCCTTCTTTAGTACGGGATTATGATGGGAAGACCCCTTCATGGTATATGTTCACAATTGTGAGTGGAAATAAATGCAAGGAAAGATGATTTTCCACCATATCTATGGTACACAAGTTTTATTATAATTTGTGTGGTTTTGTGTGTGGTTAGTACACGTACGTTGAGTTGAAGCAAGAGACAACAAGTTGGCATAACTGATCAAGGTATTATTCATACCTTTGATTATTTTTCTATTAAGCCTCCATTTCATGAAACCTTACGAGATAATGAGGTGCATCGTGTTGGAAGATAAAGTGAAGTCTAAGGAGCTCATGATCCATTTTTTTGGTGAATCTAACAACGAGGTGCGTGAGGACCTAGTAGAAATAGAAGAAACACATTTGGGGCACGATTGGAAGGAGAGAGAAAGGGAAGTTGTTGTACCTCATAAATTATGAGGAAGTTGATTACTTGGATATAAAGCACACTGAGAGGATGCACACGAGGTTATAAACTCCACAAATGAGTAGGCACATGTATACCACGTGCCTTTGAAAACTAAGGTAAACATTGGGATTGAGGACGTGCCTAAGGGAGGCTATCATTGGTGATTACTGTCCGAACCTAAAGTTTTGAAAATTATTAAGATGTTGTGTTACTTTCAAGATATTTTTCCCAAGGGATTCCATGAATTGAAATGTGAACATCTATCATTAGAGGAAATGAGAATCAAACTTAAGGAGGGCACGTAATCGGTTAGGAAGATTCTCACCTTACCGGATGAATCCCAACTTGTGTGTCAAATTAAAAGAGGAAATTGATAAGATGCTCAATTCATGTATTATTAATCCCATTGAAGAATCTAAATGGATAAGACCCATGGTGATTAACATTAAAAAAGTTTGAGCAGGTCATGATTTTTTTTATTAGCGGGTTCTCAATTCTTCATGTGTCATAGATCCTTTTCCTATGGCATTCACTAAAGAGATCTTAGGAGTGATAGGGCACAAAATATACTCATTCACTGATGTATTTTTAGGTTACCATTAGGTAAGGATTGCACGTGAAGATCAGGAGAACACCAAATTTGTAATTGAATGGGGAAGATTTTCATACACTATCATGCCCTTTGGATTGAAGAATGCACCATACGTGTTCTCGCACATAGTTATTCAAGCATTCCAATATTTTATTCACAATATTTTGTAGGTGTACTTAGATGATTGAACAATTTATGGGATGGTTAAAGATCATTTTGATAATCTAAGATTGATCTTTGCAATATGTAGGAAACTTAAAATCCTTTGAACATCAAGAAGTGTATTTTTCCAACTCCCTTTAGTAATTTACTTGGATAAACCATTTACAAGGAAGAATTTTTGGTGGATCTAACCAAGATTTCTTTTATTTTGGGGTGAGAAGAGCCATCTAATGAGAGCAAGGTGCATGGTTTCCTTGGAAACACTGGTTATTACAAGAATTTTATTAAGGGTTATGCTAAGATTTTTGTACCCTTAAATATTTGTTAAAGGCTAAAGGAAATTTATCTGGGGTGATGTGCAACAATAGGATTTTGAGAACTTGAAGGATAAGTTAACTACCACCCCTATCCTACACTTCTATTTTTAGAACAAACCCTTTCATGTTCATGTTTTTGCTTCTTATACAACAATTGGAGTAGTGTTAGTGTAACCAAGTGAGGGAAATGTTGATAATCTTATATGTTTTGCAGTGCGGGAAGTTAATGCTAGCCAAGAAAAACTATACAACTACATAGCATGAGGTTTTTTCAATGATATACGTGCTTCATAATCTCATGTAGTAGTTTTTGGCCACACCCTTTATATTTTATACCAATCATATGGCATTGAAGTACTTGATCGGTAATCCATTTTTGTAGGGGTGCATATTACGCTAGATCCTTCTCTTACAGAATTTGATTTCTCGGTGATAGTGAATCTTAGAAAAGGAATATGGGACCTAATCATCTGCCAAGGATTTACTCTAGAAAGGATGTACAAAGCATAGAAGATGCTCTACCGAGATACAAAAAAATTTAGGTTAAACCACACACCAACGAATTTTGAATATATTGTTGTGTTCTTATGTTTTGAAATTGTGCCTAAAGGAAAGAATACTTTCAAAAAGAAGCATCTTGTTATTCATGTTGTACCTTATCTACTCATTGAAGGAGACCTGTATAAGATGGGTCAAGATGAATTTTTACAGAGATGTGTACTAGATAATGAGTGTGAAGCTATCATAGAGGAAACACATGAAGGCATAGCTAGAGGAAACTATGCGGGGAGAAGAAAATTCTCATAAGATCTTACTTATAGGTTTATGGTGGGAAATGTTGTATAAGGATACTAAAGCATTTTTCAAGGCTTGTAACCGATTTCGAGAGGATAAGTAAGCATGGGAACATGGATGAGATGAAACTATGCTCCATAAAAAGCACAAATCCATTTGTTAATTTGGAAATTGACTTTGTATTCCCAATGCACCAATTGTGCTCGGGACGGGTGTTTGTTATATTATCACATGCACATATTACTTAACTACATAGGAAGAGGTTGTGCAACAAAGAATTTTACTTTGCAACAATTACAACTAGATTTATATAGAAAAATATCATAAACGGTATGGATTTCCATAATACTACCCCTATTACTAACAATTCAATGGAACTCCTAAGCCTTTCATCAATTTTTGGGAAACTTTTTGACAAATATTTGTGATGTTGGAAGGAAATATTGGGATGATAAGGTATTGTCCATGTTGTGGGTATATTGAACAAATTACAAGTGGTTGAATAAGGTCATACCCTTTTAGTGTGTGTTTAGCATAGAGGAGGTTTTACTTATTGATTTCATATTACTCTCCCTATGTATTGTGTGCATGAGTGGATTAGATGATGAGAAATAATTAGAGGAGTGCATAGATAAGTTGATGTAGTTGGATGAGTGACATACCATTACAAGATGGATTTAGAAGACATAAAAATATAGAAATAAGGCTTGACATGATAGACACATTCAAAATAAGTCCTTTGTAGTAGGGAAGATGGTGCTCTTGTATGACTCCAAGTTGTCTGTCATCCTAGAAATATTAAAGTACATTGGTTAGGACCTTTATTAGTAATTAAGATATTGGAATCATGTGCATGTTAATTGCAGTGTCGGATGACACCATTTTTTCCATTTAATTTAATGGGAGTAGGTTGAAGCCCTACTATAAATAATATTATTTTGTGTTTGTAAGAAGGAAATCTTGTCATCTAGATTAGATTTCCATTTCATGTTTTGTTTCACTTTATTTTGTTGTAATAAGTGTGTTTGCACGTAGGATATAATTATGTTATGTTATATTAATGTGCAGAGGACCGTACATACTATTAGTGTGGGGTGAAGCACGTGCAAGAGTGCATGAGAGAAATTGGGAACTTATTACTCCTTGGAATTTGATAGGTAAGTGCGCATAGGTATTATTTGAGGCACAAAAGGAAGGATTGAGCTACGACTTAGATAAATTCATAGGTGTGCAATGAAGAAATATTTTTAAGCGTAATGGAAAATTAGCTAGTGCATGGATGATGATGAAAGGTTAGATATGGTGCGAGGGTACTTAAGGATGTTAATAGAAATTGCTCATATTTGGGAACCATGTAGAGGTCCATGCATTGTAACGTGAGGGAGGAAGAATAATTTGGACTACTTGGCAAGTTATGTAGAGGAAGATTGGGTGTAACATAGGGAGGTGTGTGTAATAAGGTTTACAACCTAGGAAGTAGTGTCACACCTAAGGGTTACAAATGTTACGTGTGAAAGAGAAAAGAATGAGAAAAATTAAAAATTAGTGGTAGGTGAGGAGTAATAATTACATAAAATTTGGGAAAAACTATAAATAGTGTGTGGGTAAATTTATTCTTACCTTTCCTTTGATAATTTGTGTGTTTGAGTGATTGAAGAGAAAAAGTGAGATAAGTGTGAAGAGATAGTACGAAGAAAGAACTAGTGAATATCGATGAACCAGAGAGAAGAAGTACATGACCTTGAGTTAAGAGATCCTTGGTGGAAGTGGAAGCATGGAGAAAATCCATAGAGGTAAGAAATCGTTTAGGATTGGGGTTCACAGAGTGGAGATTGGAGAGTTAGGGCATGGGATTTAGAAGACCGAACTAGGGAATGAAGTTAAACATCAAGAGCAAGGATTGAGAAATCGAAGGATTGATATAATAACTTGGACATGAATCACTAGGGCACAACAATTGAGTAAACAAGTTCATTTAGCACCTAGGGCACGTGTTTTTTTAATTTGAAGGTTGATCATTTAAAAATTAAGGAATGGTACCAAAGAGGGATCCCACTATGAAAAGGTCACCCAAGGGAAAAAATAAGAAAAACATTGTTGATGATGAACTAGAGGACCGGTTATCAGAAATGTAGTTCCCTCTAGAGGTGGTGGTAGGGCAGCCATGGGTATCACACTGAAAAATGCAAGATAATTGATTACAACCATTGCAGAGGCCCACGAAAGAGAGATAAGAAAATATGTGATGAAGGAATTTTCCCGAGAGAACAAATGAAGGGGAAGTTGGTTATTGATGACAAGGTGAAGAATGACCTAGAGAGTGTGAAGGTTTTATAATTGTACAAATTTCCATACTTTGGGAATCACGAGAACCTCTACCAATGGATTCTATCGAGGGTGTATGGAGATTTATTTTATTTTTAGGGAGGAGGATGTGATTAACCCCAAATTAATTGGAAAAGTGACTAGCTTGTGTGAAAATAGAGCTCAAATTGTAGTAGATTGAGAGGATGACACTTCATTAGAATCCACTGTGAGTTAAGTTTAAATATCAATAAGGAAAGCACACATTTAGGATAATAAGTATAAATAATCTAGGTATAAGGGTAGCAGTGTGCATCATAAGTTATAAATTGGGTACTTCGTAATGATGGATAGAAGTGAATAAGAAGTGGTTTCATGTCACACACAAGATGGTGCAAAACACACTTTACAACACCACCTCTTTTATTATTGAAGCAATAGTCGAGGAGGTCAAAGCACAGGTGGGTAAAGGATAAAAGATAACACAGGGGACAATTCTATTATTTATAGTGTTCGGGAGATAGAAGTTCTAGATGGGCAGACGATATAAGATGTGGATCCACCTGTAGAGTACAAGTCTCCTCACGCAACATTTTTGCATTCACATGTGATGGGGCAATATCAAGACCTTATAAAATGCACATTGAGAAGTGGTACTAGAGAATGCATGAGACATTTAAAAATGAGTGGCATATGCCAAGGAGCTTCCCACACTACTAGAAAAGAAGAGAGAATTTTTAGTTATGCAACATTATTGCCTTGGTCATTTTTTTATTAAGCAATAGAGCAATGGGCCCTTTGTGTAAGCTTTCATTCACCTTCACCGCCAATTACTTTTATGCAGTAGTAAACATGATTAAGAACATGCACAATATATTATTCAATGTGGTTACAAGTGGACTCTAATTACAATACCCTTCTCTAAAAGTATGTGTATCTAAAAAATTCAACATATGTAGAGATGGTGGAGTGTGATAATATGGATATGAACTTTATGACCGTAGCGGTGGGAAAATAATATTACATGATTTATATCCATCTCAGGCCCAACTTTAAATTAGGAAAATATATCGACACTCTAGATCTTCATCTTTGAGAACCCCTTAAAAATAAGCAGACAATGGGAATAACAAAGAGAAGGTGAGGAGACTCCTCCTCAAGAAGAAGAATAAGAAAAAGAAGAGGTAGAGGATGAAGGTAGAGAAGAGAAGGCAAATGAGGAAGAAGAAGATACCACACTTGACCAAAGGAAAAGGAAGGAAATGAAAAGGCAACATAAAGAGACAAATAAGGGTGCAAGCACCTCAGAGGCACCCAAGGGGTCTCCCATAGTCACGCTAGCGAAATCAAGTCTAGAAAATACTAAGACAATCCCGGTGAGGAAGAAGCCTCAAGTGATTCATATTGATGAAGATGAAGAGGACTTGGAGAAGGAGTTTGAGGAGATAACGTGTAAGCACGAGAAACTACAGGAAAATACACCGGTGCACAATGAGGAGCCAACATAGGAGGAAGAGACCACAAAGTATGGAAAAGATAAGGAAATACACGACGCGTGTGATGAATTATCAAAGGGTGATGAATAACATGAGGAAGGGCTCAAGGAGGATGAATTGAACAAGAAAATTGATGGGGAACTAACTAGGGAAGATGTAGGTGTTATATGAGGTGATGGGAGAAGTGTGCCCTTAAATATTACATAGGATATGGTGATGTAGAAGTGGGGTGGCAGAAGAAAGAAGAAGGAACATTTTTAATCACCTTAAATGTATTTTATTGATTTTTAAATGAAGGTACTAAGAGCTAGGTTCCAAAGCACTGGAGAACCAAAGGAAGAATTGTTTGGTTGGTAATTTCTTAATCAAGATGCGACATTGATGTGCACAAAGAAGATACTTTCTTAGAGTATACGAAACATATGGAAGAACCATAACTCAAAGTAATTTAGACTCATACTCCAAGATGAATTTTAAGGAAGATCAATCAATACCTTCCCTTTGATTGATCCCACTAAGATTATTGATGAGAAATCCTCTAATGCGCTAAATAATATGGAAACCAAAGTGGCAGGTAGGAATATAGACAAGGGAGCTATAATACAAATGATACATGCTGACAAGGAGAAAAAGGATCATAATAATCTCACCATGGATGTTTATGATAAAGTGGGAGATAATAAAAAAACATCATGAGGGCAAACCCAAAGTTAGTTGAATAGAGGTACAGGTGGTATATGCCACGAGTTGGAATATTTAGAGGACCTAATGTGTATGATCTTTGATGGATATGAAGCATGGGAAAGTGCCAATGGCTGAAGATCTAGATGAGCTAAAGAGAAATAATAATGAGGTGGTTCCATAGAATATGAAGAATTGATCACGGAGATCAAAGTGGAAACCAAAAAGGTAGAATAAGCATTTGAAAACTACCAAAAATTTGATCCAGTTATTAGCATGCATGTTATGCACGAGGAAGAAGAGAAAAAAATTCAAGCCACCATGAAGAATAACAAGCTCAAGCGGGGAGAAGGTCATGGACAAAGTAGTATAACAGATAGATTTAATCAAAGCTATAAAAGTACGCTTAAAGAAAGACTCGACTATATCCACCTAGAGGTGTTGCGCTTGAGATAGATGTGCTAGAGGGTGTGACTAGGAATTAGAGGTGGTAGTTAAATAAATAAAGGAGAATTCTAAATATCTAGCCCTTAAGCAAGTTCTAAGTATTGTTGAGACAATGCCAGAGCACAAGGCTACTATGGAGCTCAAAAGTTAGGAGTTAGAAAACATAATAAACAGATAATTTCTAGAAATTATTCCACCAAAAAAATGCCTAAGTTTTGATGGGTGCACAATGCTAAAATCATATTCTTTAATTCATTATGTAAATTCCCCTCTCATCCTCTATTCTTTCATTCTTCATTAATTATTTGTAGGAACATTCTTTGGTCATCATATTCTTGAGGATGGACAATATCCCTAGTGTGGGTTAATTTTGGTTGGAGAAAATGACTAAGTACTATACATGCGCGAGAGTATGCACGTAAGGACACATAATAGGAATATAAGGAATATGTGAAGGTTTGAACATAATATGGGAACATGTTAGTGCGTGAGGGTTTGCATGCATGCACGAGAACATTGAGGACTTAGTTGATTTTCGGGATGCATCTAAAAATAGAAAAGAAATATATGGAATGTTTTGTAAGTAAGGTTTATAAATAGGAAAAATAAAATGCAAGACAAATATGGAGACAATACATGGAGACAACCTATTTATAGGGTTAAACCATGTTAAAGTGGATTTATTTATGGCCGATCTATAGTTAAGGCAAGTTGCAAAAAGCATGCGGCTAAGAGTAGCACACCTATTATTAGGAAAGTTATATGTAAGCGATGAAGGAAAGTCCCCAACATGTATAAATAGGCATATAATCCTTGTATTAGATGACATGTTTTTAATACACCTTTGATGGGAGTTTTGGACAAATTTCTATAATATGTAAGCCATTTTACATGTGCACATGGTCTAGTGCAAGGACATAATTACACTATGGATGTAATCAGTTTCTTTTTTATGCACGATGCATTGTGTTTATAATGGATAATTGTATTTGGGTATCAAGGATCACTATGTATGAGTGTGGAATATTTGGAATTCAAGTACTAAAGAACATTTTTATTTTGATTAAGCTTCCTTATTATATTTATTTCCAAACTATTATGCCATGATGTATCTTCTTGCATGAATGGTTATGATGAACATGTGTGTCAGCATCATGTGAGAGAACAAAGGAGGGACTGGTAGTCATGCACACTTTGGGTGAGCATTCATTGTCGAATGAAGTGTCAACATGCCTAGATAAGTATTAATTAAAATAAAATAGTACATGGGGAACTCTCTATCATCGAGGTTGCAATAGGACTCTTTTACCTCGCTTTAATTTTGAATAATATTTCCGATCAACCAAAGAGGTGAATGAAGGAATCTATGGTGCTTATACAAGTGGCATGGTCATCGTGAAGAAAATTTTATGCTTGAGATACTATGGAAACATAATGGAAACATAATGTTGCCAATATGTGAATAAATTTTTCCTATGTCAAAAACATGACAATTTGATCCATGTATCATCTCAGTCATTAAATTTTATCACAACACCATGACCATTTTCCAAATGGAGGCTCGATCTTATAATAAAATTCACCCCTACCTCATCTAATGGCCTGAAACACATTATCATTGCTCGTGTACTTTACCAAATGGGTGGTGGTTATTCCTCTCATCTATGTCACATGTGCTCATATTTCCAAGAACCACATAATTTTCCATTATAATATCACCTTTTCCATTGTATCTAATAATGGTAAATAATTCAAGAAAATAAATTGAAGGCCTTGCATCAACAATTTGAAATTTGCAAAAATTGGTCTACACTTTTGATGCGACCTAGAATTTCCCGAGATAACACCCTAGTCACACTTTGGCACATCACTCAACCTAGATTGAGCACTCACTTGAGACATACAAAGGTACCAGGCCCCTCTTTAGGGTTTTTGTAGTAGGATGTTAGCATGATGAAGGAATAAACATATAGATCTATAAATAATCCATCGTTCTATAATGCATACCATATTAAGATTTATGAAAGAACAAGGTCAAACAATAATCATGATTGAATCAAGAACATGCACTACTCAATTACACATGGGAATGACACTTAGATTCATCAAATAAATTCCATCTATTAATAAACATAGAAGCTCCTTACAATAATGGAATTCTACACCAATGCACACATGGATATGATACTGATAATCAGTCGTATATATCTCTATATCTCTATATCTCTATCTATCTATTTATATATCTATCTATCTCTATCTACTACTATGAGATCCACATCATATATATAGGGTAGGGACTTTCCCTTCACAGCTTCTCTTTTCCAAAAATAGGCCACATGCTTATTAATAGCCACATGTCACTATCGAGCATGGGGAGTACATCTACATGTCCTATTCCAGCTCTTGGTGGAGGGTCGGGAGGTATAGGTGGTTCTAGTTCGGAGTGGATCGGTGGTTCTAGAGGTAGAGGAAACACGGGGAGGTTTTGGATCGGAGGTTGTCAAGTGCAACAACCACAAAATATTTATATGGAGATGTCTCTTCATCTTTTGGAGTATAGAGGAATAGAGGATGCTACTGAGAATGTGCACATGTGTGAAATCTTATGGCGTGTAAAAGGGATCACGATTCTTGAGCACACCTGGTAGTATAGGAAGTTTGACCCTGATCAAACTTGTGTGGATTATGCTAGCGTTGAAGGATGCTTTCTTAAAAGAGTTCTATATCCTAGAATTTGAGCAGAAAAGTATTAGTGTGCTCAAAGATATCAAGCAAGGAACCACTGAGAGTGTATGTGAGTATGATGCCTACTTTAAGACACTTCTATCTAAGATTTCTTATGATATTCATGCCATCCAAGCATGCACAATGGTTTGTTGGGGGATTGATTACACCATTCAGAAGAGCACTATCACATAAGACATACACTGATCCACGTGAAGCACTAGAAGTAGCTTTGCATGTTGAGGTAGTTGGGAGCATTGACACTAGCATTAGTCCATTCTTAGAGGCATAGATTACAGCTATGGCTAAATAGTTAGAGAAGCTATCACAAATTCAGCCCATGAAACACGCTCAGGAATTTGGTGTATAGATTGTGAAGTAGAAGGTCACACCAAGGATAGTTGTCCTCATGAGAATAGTACACTCATTACTATTGGACTATGAGATCTGTCATTTGAATCATGATGCTAGTCACTATCCTTTGTTACAACGTGTGATAAGGAAGAATGTATCTAGCTTTTACAAAATTTGTAGGTCCATGACCCATGATACTGAGGATTTTTGATTGATTGGTCAGATCTAGGATACTATAGACATTGGGGTATGACAGAAAAGTGTAACAGATAATTCTAGGGCTAAGAATGAGCACCAGGATCAAGATCATAATCAAACACACTATGAAATGAATGAGGGCTGATTTGAAGGAGGTCATGGAAGAGGACACATATATTGTGGTGGATACATAGGACAAGGCCGTGATGGAAGAAGAAGCGAGTTTCCTGAAGGAACGTGCTATACATGCGGATCCCTTGATCATTATAGGTGTGAATGTCCCTAGAATGTTAAATGTTCTTTTTGCGGAAAAAAACATAGCTATGAGGAGTTCCCAGACTTATATGATCATCTTAGTAAATAGCATAAGTAGGAGAACAAAGGCGTAGGGATGGTTAGGATCCAACACGCAGAGGAAAATCAATCGATGCCCAAGATAGTACAGAACTTGAGACCTTAACTGTAAAGATTACCACACATGCTGAAGCGACATGCATAAGAGAGGCATCATACTAGAAGCCTATGATCACCAAGGAGGAATTTTTACATGTAAGGTACCCAAATCCGGCTCATCAGAAGGAGGTTTATCAAGATACCATGGAAGTGCTAAGGAATCTTCAAGGTGAAATACAATACTTAAAGGATCATAAGAAAACATTAGAGACAGTCTAAACTAATATTGATGATCTGAGAGAAGTATACAAAATGTTGCGCTAGGAGAACATCATCCCACTATTAGGAAGTTGGTTAAAAGGGAACACTCCACACACAAGTATTGAGATAGGATGGTAGATCCTGCATGTAAATCTTCCCCCTGATAGCATTGACTATGACAAGGAAATTACTCTTGCTGTTGTGGATGGATGGTGTTGAGAAATATTACGATAGATACAAAGTGCGAGTAAATGTTCTTACATTAGATGCATGGGTATAAATGGGGATACCCCCATTGTAACCATCATCTAATGTGTTGTTTATGGTGAACCAAACTAAGGCGAATCCCATAAGAGTTTTAAAGGATGCATCTATAACTATACAAGGGGCCAAGTTCATTGAGGATTTTGAGGTATTAGCACTTGTGGAAGTAGACAGTTTTCCAGCCTTGCGTGGACGCCCTTGGTGTTATGCGAATAATGTTGACTTGAGATTTAGTAAGGGGTATATCAACTTTGAGGACAAGGAGGTAAGGGTTGTGATACCTTTGTGGATGGGAATTCTACACCATATGTTGAGCCTCTAAGTGAGGAGGACTTAAACAAAATCTATGTCTACACTTTTCAAGATCTAGAGGTCAATGAACCATCAAAGGAAGGCATCCTATAATGGGAGGATTCACATTCTATCGGTGATACTACGAGTATTGCTTGTGATAATTAGACTCATGGTACATATGAAATAGTATGGCGTGAGGTGAAAAATGTGGTTACACATAAGAAGGGACTTCATTCTATTCAACGGATAGGTGGTGCAGTACCTTGGTATATAGGAGTAGAATATCTTCCTGTATTTTTGGAAGCCATTAGACTAGGTCGGGAGAAGAGACATGTTAACATATGTCTCTCACATGTATGATAGTGCAGTGCTAGTGGGTAGTTCATAGAGATAATCTTATGGAGTGGAAGGAGATCAAAATTTCCCTATCTACCAAGTTTGTAAGAAGCAATACACCTACGCAGATCTGCACTTATAATGGTGATCAACCTGCTCAGCATCACATTCAGCAAAGTGTGAGAGACTCTAGATAGTGGGACATGAAGCATTACCACCTTCACTCTAGGTGCATAGACTGTATTCTACTCTACAAGGATGTGCATGCACCTGGTATGTATATGCAGAACTACATAGAGAGACTGGGAATTGGAAAATTTTGACTACAGGAATGATCCAAACCTTTGACTATTTTTCTTCCCAACCTCCAATAGAAGAGGCATTAAAATTTGTCAAGTGGTTAACCATGGGAGATAGTGCAAAGGTGAGGAACTCATACAAGAATTAATGGGTGAGATAAAATTAGGTGTGTGTTTTGAAGAAGAAGGAGAAGACTCCATATTGCTTGATCATGCTTGTCTTAAGAAAGAAAAAGGTAAGATGGTGTACATCGTGGATGATGAGGAAGTTGAAAATTTGGATATTGACCATTCAAAGGGGTGTGTGAGGTCTTGGATAGTGCTAGATAAGGATACACGTGCATACCATGAACCAATGAAGACCAAAAAGGTCAATATAGGATTGGAGGTTGAGCCTAAGGAGGTCATAATTGGAGACTATTGGTCAAACTCAAAGGTGGAAAAGATCATTGAGTTACTCAGGGATTATCAGGACTTATTCCCTCGAGGGTATCATGAACTTAAAGGCATGCATGAATCACTTAGGGAAATGAAGATAAAGCTTAAGGAAGGTGCATGCCCCATGAGAAAGAGACCTTATAGAATGAATCCTAATTTGTGCAAAAAAGGTAAAAGAAGAAATTGATAAAATGTTGAAATCTAGAATTATCAAGCCCCTTGATGAGTCAGAATGGGTTAGTCCAATGGTGATCAGTATCAAGAAGGATGGAAAAATTAGAATATGTGTGGACTACAGGGAGCTAAATGTTTCTGTGTAATAGACCCATTCCCTATGCCATTTATGGAGGAAATACTAGAGGGAGTTGCAGGGTGCAGATATATTCCTTCACATATGGGTTTTCTAGGTATCATCAAGTTAGGATTGCTCAGGAGGACCAGAAAAGACTACATTTACTACTAAATGGGGCAGCTTTGCCTATATTGTGATGCCTTTTGGATTGAAAAATGCACCTGTTGTATCCTCGCGTATAGTTGTTCATGCATTAAAATATTTTATTCACAACTTTTTACAAGTTTATCTAGATGATTGGACAATATATGGGCTTATGAAAGATCATTGTGACAATCTATGCTTAATGTTTGAACGATGCAGAAAATTGAGTATCTCTTTAAACATCAAGAAGTGCATATTTTCTACACCTTTTGGAATATTGTTAGGGCATATAATATGCAAGGAAGGGTTGTTGGTTGATCCAACTAAGGTTGCAGTCATTCTAGGCCTAGAAGCACCTACCAGTCAAAGTGAGGTGCATAGATTTTTGGGTCATATAGGTTACTATCAAAATTTCATCAAAGGGTATGCCAAAATTGTTGTGCACCCTTGGAAGAATTACTAAAAGGGAAAGGTACATTTTATTGGGGAGAATTGCAGCAGCACGTGTTTGAGATATTAAAAGAGAAACTTACTACCGTGCCCATTCTATGTTTTCCCTCATGGGATAAACCATTTCATGTGCATGTGGACGCTTTGGCATGGCCATTGGCACTGTGTTAGCTCAACCTGGTGAAGGTATTATAGATCATCCAATTTTTTTACTAGTGGGAAGAAATTTGAATCCTACGGAAAGGAATTATACAACTATAGAGCGCAAAGCTTTATCAATGATCTATGCATTACACAAGTTTTGACAAAGTACTTGTTAGCAAAACCATTTGTGTTTTATATAGATCACATGGAATTAAATTATTTGGTGAACAAACCGGTCTTACAAGGGCACATATGCAGATGGGTACTCCTATTTCAAGAGTTTGACTTCACAGTTGTGGTGAAGCTAGGGAAAAGTAATTCTGGACCAGACCACTTGTCTAGAATTCACTCAGGAGAAGAAGCATAGACAATTGAAGAAACCATGCTAGATGCACAATTATATAGGTTACAACACATGCCCATGGAATTAGAAGACATTGTTGCCTTTCTACGAATGGGTATGACACCAGAAGGAATGAAGGCATTAGAAAAAAACAGCTTGCTATATGTACAACACCATTTATGGTAATCAGTGGTGACCTTTACAAGTTAGGTAGAGATGAAGTATCACACCATTGTGTATTAGAGCATGAGTGCAAGGATATTATGGAAGAAGCCCATGGTGGTATTACAGGTGGCCACTATGCGAGATGATGCAACATTGCCTTGATAGATCCTACTCACTGGATTTTGGTGGGAGACACTGTATAAAGATTGTAAGGTATATTGCAAAGTGTGTGACCATTGTCAGCATCTAGGTAAACTAGGATAAAGAGATGAGATGCCTTTGAGATCAATTACTAGTGTTAAATTGTTTGAGAAATGGGGCATTGAATTTGTAGGACCTATTTCACCGGTGCACGTAGGACTAGATCATGCTATACCATTACTTGCACAAATTATCTAACATGGAGGGCCGAAGCCACACCTATGAAGGATTGTACAGTGTCTACAACATCTAGGTTCCTATGGGAGAATGTTCTTACAAGATATGGATGTCCTTTAAGCTTAGCAAGTGATAGGGGTACACACTTTTGAATAAGACAATCAGATCCTATTAGAAGAGTTTATGGTTACACACCATAAAACTACACCCTATCATCCTTAGGTAAATGGAACTGTTGAGGCTTTCAACAAGATTTTGAGCCAAACTTTGAAAAAAATTGTGATGTTGGAAGAAAGGATTGGGATGATAAAGTGTCAGCTGTTCTTTGGGCATATAGAACAACTTATAAGAGATTGAACAAAGCCACACCGTTTCAGTTGGTGTTTGGCACAAAATCCGTTCTCCCTATAGAATTTATGTTACCTTATTTATGCATTGCATGCACTGGAGGTCTAGCTAATGAGAAGGATTTAGAAGAGCGTATTGAGAAGATGATTCAATTGGATGAGCAACAAGCCATAGCATGATGGAGTCAGAAGCAGGAAAAGGCCAGGCAGAAAGCATGGCATGATAGAAACATAAGGGATAAGAAGTTTGAGATTGGACAAATGGTACTTCTTTATGACTCTAAGTTCTTGTGCCATCCAGGAAAGCTCAAAGTACATTGGTTGGGGTTGTATGTCATCACTCACATACTTGAATCAGGTGTTTGCCAGTTAGAAGCACTTGATGGAACACGGATACCTAGTTACTTTAACTGGGAGTAGGCTAAAGCCCTACTATAAATAAGTCTTCTTGGTGTTTGTAATAAGGCAATATTTCCATTTAGATTAGGTTTTCAATTATGTATTTCCTTAATGTATTTCATTCATTATCATTATGCTTTTTTAATTTAGTTGTTTTTCTTGTGTAATAAGCGCACTTGCGTGAATGAAGATAATTACTATGTGAAGAATGTTTATGAGCAGAGGACTGCACATACTTTTAGTGTGGCGTGGTTTTTTATATGTAAGTACAAGACAATGGGAATTGAAAGGATAAAGGAATAAGATGCTATGGGTGTGCTTTAATTAAAAAGAAGATTATTTCTAAAAATGACCAAGGATGGAGATGAAAGAAGGAACAATATAATGTGAGGAAAGCGGAGGCCATGATAACTACCGGGAGAAGGTACGGTGATGAGGTACTCGTGCACAAGAGGCACACACTAAATAGAATTATGTGACCGGAGGGAGTACGGAGGCGTGCTTTAGAAGGTTCTCATGGGGTACGAAGATGTACCGTGTGGAGCGAACAAATTTGGTCAATGAATGAGGGGATATTTGGTAGGTGAAGCAACAATAAATGCATCAACATTTGAAAATATCTATATAAGGATGGGATGTGAATTCATTTTTACTATTGTGATTAAAATTATTTGAAATAAACCAAGTGCAAAGAGCCGAGTGATCGTTTTAAGGTGCGAGAGGTGTGTAACCGTCCTGACGAAGAGATTTGTGTGTAGAAGAAGCTTGTGTCCCTGGTGGTGAAGGGTTTGAGCGAAGTAAGGTGACAAAGATGAGTTAGGGGAATGTAATTTCACCTAGGGCATGCTTGAATCGAACTAGAGTTTGTAAGGTAAAAATGGCACCCAAGAAGGAAGATCTGATAAGAGTAAAAGGAAAGAAGAAGGTGGTCACCGAGGAGGAAGAAATGGCTCCAGAAAGTATTTTTTTAGAGATGCAATATCCAGAGGGGGTTATTTTTAGCTAGGAGTGGGATTATCACATAAGGAAAAGCAAAGTGAGTGAGTACAATCGTTGTACCATTTAGAACAAGAAGGATCTTGAATTTTTGTTTAACACGAAGAAAAATAAACACATGGCGGAAGATATGCCGGTGTATGACGATGTTGGTGAGAAGCTCTTGCAGAGGATAGGGATTTACCAATGTTATGATCTCCCTTATTTCAAGAAGTATGAACCATTATACCAGTGGCTTATGAGCAAAGTGCATGAGGATTTTTTCTACTTTGTAGAGCAGCAGAGTTAGAATTTCATCCGCACTCATCTCCACGGTGATAGGGTTGAAAGGAACAAGAGACAATTTGTGAGATGATCTAAAATATAAAACTGCAATATTAGAGACTAGGAAGGATTTGGGATATACAAAGGGTCCACATGGTATGGACATAAACAAACTAAAGAAGTATCTAGTTGTACAAGCAGTTGCACATCTCATTACAAAGATCAATGACCAGGAAAGGTGGGCACAAGTGAACACCATGTGATTGCACATTTCAAAAAGATGTATGAAGGATTAGTCTACAAAATTTCATGGTATATCATAGAGACAATCATTGAAGAAGCGTGCATAGGAGGAAATATCATCTTTGGAGCTGTTCTGTTATCACTAGTGTTCATGGAAATCGAAGTACACGATGGAGCGAAGGAGAAGGTATATGAGTATCCTTTGGAACAAAAATCACCTATAGAATGCTTCAAGAAGTACCTATGTGAGGGATCCATGACAAATCAGGTTAAGAAATGGGCTGAGAAGTGGTATGATAGGCTCTGTGTGGCTTTTGAGGAAGAATGGCACATCCCCAAGGACTTGCCTTCGGTGGTTGGAAAGGTAGTTCAATTTTCTGTATACCAACATTTTTGTATAGCGTGGTTTGCAATGAAATATGGGGCATGGATTCCTTGGTGCAAGTTGTCTTATTCATTCACGAGAAAGGTAATTCTAGGCATCGAGTACATAGGTTTACTGAGATGCGGGGTGGTGATGTTCAACATGGATAAGGTAGATTGTGACTACCACACACTAAGGAAGAAATATGTGTATCTAGGGTGGGGTGCATATGTTGAAAGACTCATTTATGATGTTTTGAGCATTAAACTAATAATTTTGGTGGTGGGAGATATTGGAGTAGTGCTGGTGTATCTCTAATTGAAGCCAAAGATGGAGAATAAAAAATATGTGGAAGGTGAGTTCTCACTTCTAACACCACCATAGGGAAAGCATACAATGGAAAACATCCCAATGCTTAAGCCCACAAAGCTAATTGAAGTGGAGGATGAGGAGGAGGAGTGCGAAGATAGTGGTGGTTTGGAGCATAGAGGTAGGAGACATCCTAAAAATAAGGGTGAAGCTGAGTGCACCACTACACCACCTCAACCACAAGAGGGGGATGATGAGGATTTGAATGTAGTCAAGGGGATCAAAAATTTATGAGGGTGTTTAGGAGAATAAGGACCCAAGGTGCTACTCCAACCATGGTGTGAAGATCACCAAGAATCTCTCCACGAGAAGGAGGCAACCATGTAAAGAAGGAGGATACTGCGAAGTTAAATGAAGAGGTGTAAGAGTCGGGAAAGCACACCTAATTCTCCTACACTTCTAGAGAACATAGAAGAAAAGAGTGAGGAATCAAAGGAAAGAGGAGAGGATGAGAAGGGACCAAAGGATACAGCTGCAAAAATGTTCAGGACATGGAGACACAAGTCCCAAATTTAGACGCTAAGGTCCCTAAGCAGCACAAGTCTAGGAGAATGAGTGGAGAGCACATTCCACCAGCCATGGGGTATGCGGAGGACATAGGTAAAATTTTCCATGCCCACTTCCAGAGCACTATAGCATAGAAGGATTTATTTGGCTGGGAGCTAATGGATGAGGATATGGAAATTGTACGCACTCGAAAGCAACTATCATGGTTAATGCACACCCATATAGATGAGTCTAACTTTGATATATGTGAAGAATCATGTGTTTCAAGATGGCTGAAGAAGGCACCACAATCTAGACATATGACAGTAAAGTCTACTGTCATGTTAGATGAGTAGGTTAGTAATGCATTGGTGAAGGTTTCTACTCAAGTTACAAGGAGAAACATGGAAAAAGATGAAACAATAAGAGTGTTGTGTGAGGAGATCAAGACAAAGGATGTAGAGATAGCGCACATAACTCAAGAGAGGGACTTAGTACGGAAGAATAATGAAGTATTTATCAGCATCATAGAGGAGATTGGGGAAAATGTCATAAGAGCTAGGCCACACTTAGAGGCTAAGGTACCACAGATGTTTTCTTCAGTGATACACTATGTAGGAAAATTTGTGGACTTGGTACTTGAAGATGAACCTCTACACATGCCAGCGCCAAGAAGCTTAGAAAAAGAGGCAAAGTGAGAGAAAGCATAAGTGATGTGAAAGATTGCATCATATGAAGGGATGTTGCAAGCTCTACAAGAAGTATTGAAGAAAGTAGACCAGGCTTTAAACATCTACTTACAGCTCCAGAGGTGCTTATCAACATGAAGACCCTGGAAGAAAGTAATGAGGTCCAAAGAGCAATGAAGGATGAAACATTGGGCCACACAGAAAGGTTGTCAATGGTTAAGCAAAAGCGTGAGGCCCTGGTAGTAGTACAAAATCCGCATAAGACTCGGATGAAAGATCTTGGGAAGCTCATTATGCAAAAGATGGATCTTCTAGAAGGAAGAATGAAATCAATGTCCAATGTTTTGTTGGTTCTGTAGAATGAAAAAGGAGAGATTAGGAGGGATGATTTGGAATCCATTACTATGGACATTCTAGAGAAAGTAGAACAAGCACTCGTTGAATGGTAGACCTTGGAGGCCAAAATAAAGGAGGAGTATCTAGAGTTGATCCTTCAAACTGATACAGATGATGCTTCCTCTTAAAACATTCTTTATTCATCTACGTTCTTTCTTATTTTTTCTATTCTATATTATTTACTGTAATTTTTGAAGATACCCATTATCGGGAAACAATGCAAGGTGTGGGGTAATGTTGATCGAGAGAACACTTAACATAACTCACATAAGAAGTCCCATGCGGGAAGCAGGCCGGAGGTTTAAGAGTGAGAATGGGCGGGAATAACACACATGTGGAGGGAAAATTCAACATTCGGACTTATCCTATTTTGAGCATGAAGACCTATTTTTAGAAGATGGTGTGCAGAACACACCAATGATGCAGGGACGTGCATGCCATGCATTTTCTATCTTTAGAGGATCAGATTGAAGATTTTTGCATGGATGCGAGCTAAGAATAGGATTTTCACTTTAGTTAACTACAAGAGGTCTATAGATAACACACTTGCATGTGTGGTTATGCATGTATATTGAACCCTACGATAATGAGGTAGTTCCACTTCCGGAGAGTGAACCCAACATTCGAGTACACTTACACGTATATGACGATATGCCTAAAAACACCTCACGAATAAAATTGAAGCCATCTATCTTGTCATTGATGTACTTGCTCTCTTACTTCCCAAACTTGCTTGTTGATTACTAGTCGTACTAGATACTGAAAAACCAAGTGCAAGGGCTAGGTCACTAGGTGGATTAAGATGCGCGCCCATGGCCCAAGTAGTCTTTATTGGCATACTTCCACGTGAGGCCAAGGGGGGATCTTTGTCATGCTTTCCAAGATGGGAGAGTTCTTGATGCTTTGGCTCCACGTATTCTATGTGAGCTTTAAATCCTTCATGAGCCATCTCTCTCCTCAATGCCATACTTTTTGTAACGGTACGTTGCTTCTCTATCTCCCTCTTGCACCTCATTATACTTAAGCCACCTTTCCTCTCTCTTCCTTTCTATCGCTAGGTCTGCCATCTTTCATCATACCTATTCCTTCCCTCACACGTTGTGAGGTTTAGTTATCCATCGATTTACTCTCTAGGTTCAAAGTTACCATCGGGATCTATATCGCCGAGTGGAATGCCTTGTAGATATGTTCCTCTAGGATACCACAAAAATTGGAATTGAGATAGCTCTAGGAAAGAATAAGTCAAAATTGAATATTCCAGAATATAACTATTTAGAACACTAGGAAACCACATATCCACGGTGCGAGTCCAGTCATTAGGTGTCATCCTAAAGGGCCTAAAATTCTTCCTACATCCGAGAAATGTGCGTGATACCTCCAGTCTGCTTAGATGCATAAGAAATTAGCCACTCATATAATTCTCTTTGGAAAGATGGTGAAAAATATTTCATATAAGTTGTCGTACATATTCCTTTCTACTCAAGTGCGTGTGTTAAACTCAGATCCACTACTAAACCACCGTGTATATTCTTCCTCCCAGATCAAGTATACACTCCTCAATACTTGCTAGAGTTAATCTGCCCGGTATGTCTTCATTATGAACCATCCTAAAAGAAACTAAAAAAGAGGTCTTAAAAGAACCAATGATGCAGCCTAGAATTTACCGAGATAAACACCCTAGTTTGGCACATCACTCGATCTAATCGAGTGCTCATGAAGTGTGCAAAGGTAGCATGCCCCTCTTCATGGTTGTTGTAGCAGGATGTTATCATGATGAAGGAATAAACATATAGATCTATAACTAATCCATCATTCTACAATGCATACCATATTCATATTTATGAAAGAACAAGCTCAAACAATAATCATGATTGAATCAAGAACATGCACTACTCAATTACACACAGGAATGACACTTAGATTCAACTAATAACTTCCATCTATTAATAAACACAAAACATCCTTATAATAATGGCATTCTACACCAATGCATGCATGGATGGATAGTTCGATACGTAAATAATCGATCATATATCTCTCTATATCTCTATCTATTTATCTATTTATTTATCTGTCTATCTATCTCTATCTACTACTATGCGATCCACATCATATATATAGGGTAGGGACTTTCCCTTCACTTCTCTATTCCAAAAATAGGCCCCATGCTATTAAAAGCCATGCGTCACAAACTTAGCATAGCCACACATGCAAGTGTGTTATCTATAGACCTCTTGCGATTAAGCAAGTGACAATACTATTCTTATCTCGCCTCCTTGCAAAACAAGCTTCGATTTGATCCTCTAAAGATAGACAATATGTGGTGCACACGTCCCTACATAGTTGGTGTGTTCTACATGCCATTTTCTAAAAATAGGTCTTCATGCTCAAAATAGGCTAAGTTCTTAATGTTGAACTTTCCCTCTACACGTGTGTGTTCTTCTGTCCATTCACGCCCTTAAATCAGGCATGCTTTCCCATCACGGACTTCTTGTGTGAGTTCTATCAAGTGTTCTCTGATCAACAAATTTATTACCTTGAGGTAATGGTAACGCTGAGGCCACCAATAAAACACTTATTTGGATTATGGATAAAATGGTTGGTAAAACATGCCATAATTGGCATCTCCAAATCCATCCGGCCATATGGGCCTACCAAAATTCCATTCACACACCTATAGGTGCAACCCCTATTACTTGGTATATGGAATTGAAGCTATTATACCCCTATAGATCTATCTCCCCTCTTTGAGAATCTCCTTGTGATACTATCTAGATAAAGAAGAGGACTACAAAGTAGTAAGGCTAGCAGAGCTTGAACTTTGGGATGAAACATTCCTTCACACCTTGGACCATCTTAAATTTTATCAAAAATTGAGTATGTGTAGGTTATAATAAATGTATCATCCCTTGTTAATTTTAGGTATGTGATCTCCTGCTTAAGGAAAACTATTTTAACACTACCAAAGGGCGTGAAAAGAAAGGAAATTTTGATCCTAACTGATTAGGGCCATACATTGTGGTGGTTAAATTTGGTTCATGGGCCTATAAACTTACATATCTTGATGGTGATGAGCTTCATGAACCTATGAACATATTCATCTCAAGCGTTTCTATTCACGATCTTGGAGGCATTGAGAAAAATTAAACAAATAAAAAAAATCAAGTAGAAAAATCAAAACAATCAAAAATAGTAAAGAGAAATAAATTCATTCAAATGTGAAAACCAAAAAATTGTGGAACTTTGGAAAATTCCTTTAATGATACCCAAATTCTTGTGCCACATGAGGATTCGTTGTTCACAAGCATCTCACACTTGGGGGCACGATCGCTTCCTCTAGCTAGTCATTTTCTGTGGTTAAAATCCTTTTAATCCTATCCTTTATGGCCTTGATTTGGTTGATCCTATTCTTGTATATGTGCACAATTTTCCATTGTATATTGATAGATCATAATATATGTTATTTTGTAGCTGGGGATGAGATCTAATCGGCCCTTTGTCACTCGGATTGTGGAGAGATGGATAACACCCTCAAGAGGATTTGACCTATCCTCACATATCCTTCTTTGCACAAATTTAAAGAAGACCTTGAGAAAATATGATCAATACACCATAATTTAACTCTCACGAGTTGTCACTTCTAAAGAATGGTGATATTTTCTAAACAAGGCTAAGGTTACTAAAGACATTATGGAATCTGATTGCTTCTGCATATTTTAGTAGTAGAATTTATACATTTGTGGACACACAGGGAAAAATAGGGGTAGTTCAGGATGGATTCATTGTTTTTGAATAATTTTGGTGGGAGATTAAGCAAGATAAAATTGATTATACCAGATCTTTGAGAGACTTCACAACAATTGGAAAGCTAAATGATGAAAGCTTTGAGAATAGCTAAAATATTCCTTCAACTAGAAGGTGTGCATCAATGGAGGCCCATATTTTGCATGGTTTCACACAATCTCCAAGAATTTAACATGAAGGCTCGAGCTAAAGACTCAATAAAACATCAAAGACCCCTGGTTCCTCATGCCTAAGATACACTCGAAGGCTTACAAACAATATTTATCAACAAATGATAGTGAAGTGATTTTAAATTGTTTATCTCATCACAGGATGAAGGCTCTTCTTGAAATGAAATTACAAATGCCACTAAACTATCATAGGGATGAGATCCTATGTGATTCAGAGGGACTTTAACACAAGATTGCAATAGGAATAAGAAAAACTACTTATAGACATTCTAAAACAAAGAAACACAAATTGCTCCAAGATTGACACAAATTAACTTGAAATTGATTAGATTCATCAATAGGGAAAGTTTCTTTGAACATTCTCAAGAGCTTGTCAATGGTTGTACACTGCAACCAACTTGATGTGATTGAAATCTAAAACATAGGAAATTAATAGGTTTCTCAGATTGGTCTCTCAGAAGATGGGCTCTCTCAAATTTTCTCTTAAGAATTCAACCCCCCGACCTTTTGCAAGAGTATTCTCATTGCATTTATACATTTCACTTGCTCACTCATCCCAAATTTCCCCCAAAAAGAAGAATATTCGAGGGACCTTTTCTTGTTACCAATTTTCCTCAGAAAGTGACGTTTAACAAATTCACATCCAAAAAGCTCTCAGTGGACCAATTATGAACTGATCACATTTCTTAGACCCTCGACTAATGACTAGGATGCCATGCCACAAATTTTTTTTGGCAAGTCCTTCTAATCATTTTGATTTTGTCATCATGAGAAATCCCCATTTTAATCATTTTCCAGAGGCTATACAGTTGGATCTGACAGTAATCCTTTTCACCCTCGAGGCAACACCTTTTTCATCTTTTTGCCTGCAACCTCCATCATTTCATCCTTTTCCCTCTCTTTCCTCTACAACTCTACCCCGCATCCATCTTCTCTGGTAATTCACATTTTTGTAAGTGCCCGAGCAATTCCAATTTCAAAATATCAACCTTAACAATCCTTGGACTCACAAATTAAGTTCTAAATCCATTCAATGGCACTTTGTAGAAAAAAATGACAAGGAATTTCATCAAAAATGATGAAAAATAGTGCGTATTCACATCTCAGGAGTCTTGGAGAAAAAATGGTAGAAAAAAATAGGTGAAATGCACAACAACCATTGATTTTCCCCTTCTCAACTCTAGATTAGAGTCATCCATGTGTTTTCTTGGTGCAACTACAAAGGTGAGGTATAGTGGCAAGTTTCCAAACAAGCACGGGCCTTCCACGTGCCCTGGGCCCAAGAAAAATGCCTTTTGGCCTTTGAAAAGTCTCAAGTAAAAAAGGAGCAGTGGAAGCCTCCACGTGTCACCTTGGTGCACCTTTGGTATGGTCCTCAAAAGTGGAGACCCCAAAAAGCAGTGGGCTCACCACGTGTCTCAGTCCAGCAGAGTTGTTAAAAAAAGTTGAAGGATCAGTGGAAGGTGCCATGTGTCTAGGGTCGAGATAGTTTTCCTTGGCCATTTGAAACAAAAGGGAAGTGAGAAGAAGCCTCCAAGTGTCCTCCTGGCTTCTTCAAAATAAAATTTAGGGGTTGGTCCCCAAAAAAGTGTCCCTCCATGTGTCCTAGGCCTTAGAAAATTCTTTGAAAATTTAAGTATAGAGTGGAGAGTGAGTGGAAGCCTCCAGTGTCTCCCTGTGCTTCTTCCCCAAAACCCAAAAAATTAAGGTGGGACCTAAGGTGGGAGGTAGATCCTCAAATGAGTGCCTACCCTCCATGTGTCCATGGTCCACCAAAGCTGCACTTTAGACCTGCATGCATGAAAAAATTTTAAGTATAGAGGCAAGGTGAAAGGAAACCTCCACGTGTCTCCCGGCGCAACTCCAAGGTCAAACCAAAAGGTGAATTTTCAAGATGATGAGCGCCCCTCCACGTGGACAAATTTTTTGAGTTGAAGTGGGCCTTAGAGTTTTCAAAGTTCCCCACCGAGCCACATCCAACTAGAAAGGGCCATGTTTCCATAGATGTTGAGATGTAAATTTGATGGGGAAAAAAACACACCGTCAAACCGTAAAATGTAGGAAAATCACCATTTGCGCCCAGAAATGAATCTTTCTTCAAGGAAAGAGAATTTTGGAAATGATATAAGGCCCAAATATGATCCAACAAGCATCCATCATCAATCATGTTTCCATAGATATTTGGGACAAAAATTGACAGGGAAAACAAAATGTGACTGTGGAAAATGGAAGGAAGGGAAAAAACCTGAGTTTTCACCCAAGTTACAAATTCTTTCACATGGACAGAGGAATGGAAAAAAAAAATTCTAGATTTAAAGTGATCCTCGACCAAAGGAAGGGACTGATCATGGAAACCAAATGGAGGAAAAAGTTTTCATGCATCAATACGGGGAGATAAAAAAGATGACAGAGCCCACAAATTGAAGAATTTCAAGGACAAATGGGGTGAGATCAAATTGAGCACCAACATGGCTCGACTTGGGGATGGGCACTCCCTGTGAGTGCCACAAGAACAAATAGTAGACCAAGTGCCAAAAATAAACCATTGGGAAATGGAGTCAAAGAATAAGCTTGCAGAGTAGAACAATAATAACCAACTCCCCAAGGATGAACCGAGAAACCAACAAAATGGCCACCAAGGACCAGGACAAAAAAAAATAGAAAAACATGAAAGTAGAAAGAAACCAAAAGACTATACACTATATAATGGAGTATACCTTGATTCTGAGAAATCAATCAAGGAAATGTTTCAAATGCCTGCCATTAATAGGAAATTCAAGCAATTCCCCATCTAAGTCTTTTAAGAAGAAAGTATGTTCACCAATTTGAATGTCAATTGAATAAGGGCCCATCCACAATGCATCAAAATTTCCATGTTTTCCCTTATCTCATGCTGTTATCCCATAATAACACAAGATCTCCCACACTAAAAGCTCTTGGAGTCACTTTTTTATCAAATAACTTCTTCAACTTTTCTCTGAACTTCACATGCCACTGATGGGATGCCCTTCTTTCTTCATCTAACTCAATAATCTGATTGATTTGAGCATCATATGGACTAACTTCTTGATCTTCAATTTGTTGAACAAACTGAAATGAAGACAATTGCAAATGAAGGGGCAAAAAAGCTTGAGTTCCATATACCAACTCAAATGGGCTTTTACCAGTAGCTCTTTTGATAGTGATTCTATCAGCCCAAACAAAAACTTAGTTGCTCACCCCACTTCTTTTGTTCAGCTCCAAGGTTCTTCTAATGATCTTCAACAAGTTTTTTATTTGGACTCAGCTTGTCCATTTCCTTGGGGATTGTAGTTAGAAGCATATGTCAAATTGATTCCATACCCTTTGCACATTGCCACCAAAGGTTTGGCTCTAAAACTCATGGCATTATCAACAACAATCTTAGTTGGCACTCCAAATCTGCATATGATTTGATTCAACATGAAGTCCATGATGACTTGGTGTGTTTCTTTCTTGGTGGGGATTGCTTCCACCCACTTAGTGAAATAATCAGTGGCTACAAGAATCCATTTATGACCAGCACTGGAAGGATCTGAAAATCTCACCAATGAAATCCATTCCCCATTGCTTAAATGGGGCTTCAATTGACACAAGATGCAAAGGAAGGGAACTGAAGCTTTCATTCTTCTAGAAAAAATGCTTGGCAACTTTCACATTTCCTAACCAATAGAGTTGTATCCTTGAAAAGAGTTGGCCACCAATAACCAACCCTCAAGATTTTATGTGTTGTAACTCTTCCAGCAAAATGTCCCCCACAAACTCCTCCATGGAGATCAACAATTATTTTGGGGGCCTCATCTTCAGTGATGCATCTCAAGAGCACTCCCTCGGGGTTCTTCCAAGCTAACCCAAAATTAGTAATGACATATTTTTGGGAGGCTAACTTAAGAGCTCTTTTCTGATTTTTAGTCAAATGTTCAGGGCAACATAGATGTCTGAGATAAAAGATTATATCTTTGTACCATTTAGAGCTTACCAAATTTTCAAGGACATCCACCCTTTCTCCTTCTACTTCATTCACCTCAATAGTTTGCAAGTTTCTCTCAGCCATAAGCTTAGCTAGGCCCAAACCTCTTATCAATTTCATGGTTTGGATATCCATGTCATATTCCTACAACTTGTTTACCCATCTGCATCTTTTTCTTGAGACCTCCATCTCTGATAAGATATCTTTCACCATGGTGTGGGGAACATAAGAAAAAACTTTAGAGCTCAAGATGTAAGGTCTGAAAACCTTTTTTGCTTTCACCAAGGAAAATTCTTGCTTCTCCATGATGGTGTACTTCAACTCAGCTCCTTGCAATGCCTTACTGAAAAAGGCAATTGGTCTCTCAGCCCCTTCATCATCCTTCTACAACAAGACAGATGCAATGGTGTTTTCTAAAGCAAAAGAAAACATTTGAAAAGGCTTCTTGTAATTTGGAGCTGCCAAAATAGGGGCATGCTTTAATGCTTCTTTGATCCCATTGAAATCTTGAATGGAAGCTTCTTCCCATTTGATAACTTGGTCCTTCTTCAACATGCTAGTAATGGGGATGGTCAGCTCAACAAAGTTAGACACAAATCTTCTGATAAAGTTTATTTTTCCAAAGAAGGATTGAACTCCCTTCTTAGTTCTTGGAATTGGAACCTTGTTGATGGCTTCCACTCTCTCGGGATCAATCATGACCCCTTCCTTTGATACAATGTGACCAAGAAGCTTTTCCTTTTGCACTCCAAAATGGCACTTCTTGGGATTCAATGATATGCCATACTCTCTACACCTTAACAACATTCTCTCCAAGTGTTGCAAGTGATCATTTCTTTTTCTAGAAAACATAGTTACATCATCTTGATAAACAACAATGAAATCATTAATATAACCAGCAAATGCTACATCCATTGCTCTTTGGAAAGTTTCTCCAGCATTCATTAAGCCAAAAGGCATCCTGACATAGACATAAGTTCCCAAGGAGTGGTAAAGGAAGTCTTTATTCTTTCTGACTCCTTCACAACAACTTGATTATAGCCAGAGAAACCATCCAAGTGGATAACAATTTAGAACTAGTTACCAATTGTAGCATATTCTCCATGTTTGGAAGAGGGTAATTATCTTTTAATGATGCTTTATTCAAGTTCCTAAAGTCTACGCACAACCTTATATCACCATTATTTTTTCTGACAGGTACTAAATTTACAACCCAAGATGAGTACCTTGTGGGCTGAATGATCCCTCCATCCCTCAACTTCTTCAATTCTTCTTGCATCTTCAAAGAAAGGAGTGGATTGATCAGCCTCTATTTTTTCCTGAAAGGCTTGGCATTAGATTCAAGAGGAATTTCATGTTGGAACAAATCTTCCTGTATGCCTTCAACTCAGAGTAAGACCAAGCTAGGAAGTCTTGATATTTCTTCAACAATTGAACATAGGACTGCTTCTCTTCCTTGCTCAGATTGCTTCCTAACCAGATTTTATGTGGTTTTTCCTTTGTGCCCAGGTCGTGCTCTTCCACATCTCTTGAAAAACGACATACTTTTGTTAATAATGCAATCAACATTATCAAAGTTTGATTCAAGTGCCACCAAACCTCTGGGAATTGTGTTTGTCTTCAGTTGGATGATGTCTTTGCCAAATAAAGTTTCCTTTCCTTTAGCAACACACACCATTGGTTCCCAATCTATATTTTGGTCAAAAAACTCACCTTGGTTCTGTAGAAACCATTTCACCTGGGCATCATCATCGAACACTTGCCAATTTTTAATGTTGTCAGGGACAGATGGCCTTGTTAGTATTTCAACATCATACTCACAAAATGGAGATATTGTACAATTTCCAAATCTGGATCCTAGCACTGCTAACTTTTCTACAACAACATTAAACTTTCTATCATGGTGCACAATATTAAATGAGTCAAACATTTCAATCAAATCCCAGACTGCATGCTTGTATTGTTTCATTCTCTGATTTTTAGTAGCATACAATTTTCTAATTTGCTTGACAATCAGTTCTGAATCTCCTTTGACAATGATATCCTTTACACCATATTTCCATGCAATTCTCAAACCCAATAACAATGCTTCATATTCAGCAATGTTGTTAGTGCATTCAAAGTTGAGTTTGAAAGAAAAAACAAACTCTTCCTGGCCTGGAGAAATCAGAACAATACCAACACCATTTCCAAACTTGGAACAAGCTCCATCGAATAACAAGGTCCAAGGAAAACCTACTTGTTCAAGACATTTACATTGATCAATCTTGTGCTCTTTTCCATCAAGCAAATCCAACAAATTTATCAACATCTACATCAGCATACAACACTTCATAAGAAGCATTATTGGGATCTTCAATGAGGTGCAACATCTTCTTCTCTCCATACAACTTTACAAGGCTGCCTTCAATTGGAATGGTGGAAAAAGACATATCCATCTGAACACTTCCACCAACACTTGCAGCCCACTTTCTTGATAACAACATGCCCCATTTGGTAGGGCAATCAACAATAACAACATCAAGTTTCAAGTTCTTACCGGATAATCTGCAAGTTGTACCACCAAACCTTTTACACATCCTACAACTGGCACCTCTCTAGAATCCATTGTAGTACACTTGCCATAAGTTGTTGTCACTTTAATGTTCAATTCATTCATGACCTCTAGAGGCATAACATTGCATGATGCTCTGGAATCAAACATACAATTGTGCAGCAATTTGTCCTTAATAATCAATGTTGTAAAAAATGGATCAACATTTAATTGAGACTCAACCAAAGATGTTCCCAAGTAAACTTCAGGTGGTTCACCTATCTCCTCCAATGCTGGTGGTTTTTCTAGGTCTGCAATGGTTGGAGGAGGAGTGTCTACATTATTTATATTTCTACCTTGGGTACTCCTATCTTCTTCCAATCCCAAATACTCAAAGGCCCTCTTCTTGTGCTCAGGAATCCTAAGTAGTTCAACAATTGGAACAAAAATCTTGATCTGACTCAAGACTTGGGAAATGTCATAAGGAATGTATTTGGGAAAAGCAACATTTGGAGAAATATTGACAAACTCATCGGATGGCACAAGATTTTTCACATTTTGGGCATGGGTGGGAACACCAGTTCTACTTGAGACAACAAGGCCTTTTCCAGATGCATCTTTCTTTGGAGTTTCTTTTGGGATATTGGTGAGAACTAGGGTTTTTGGTTTGGCTTGAGGCCCTACCCCTTTGACAACTTTACTTCTTGTGTTATACTCTTTTTCTTGGGCAACAACAACATTCATTAACATTGTCTATCCTCTTCTGATGGGATTCCTCCATCATACTTCTTAATCATTAGAGCTCTTAGGTACTCAAAATCATTATTAGGAAGTTCAAAATCTTGTACCATATCTATTTCTAAAGTATGAGAGGGAGGAAGAAGAGGTACCAGTGAATGCAATCCCAAAAACTTGCAAGTAGTTCTTGCACTTATTACTTTAGTTGAAGTTTCTCCTTGCTGTGAGCTTGTAGAGAAATCCACCATGCATGCATCATCATCAGTGTTATCATCATCATCAACTTCTTCAACTTGTTGATCTACTTCACATGGTGGGTGGGGTAAGAAACATTTGTCACACCAATCAATTTCATTTGTCTCTTCAACAACAACAACTCTGGCATTTAGAGGATCAGGCACTACTCTATTTTCCCTAGCTTGGGGTTGTCTAGCTCCCATGGGTCCTTTACCTCTGTCATCAGATCTCTGATCATTTCTAGGATGATTTACAAATCTGTCTTGTCCTTGTTGCCTATGCTGACCTTGAGAACCTTGTCCAATTCCTTTCTCTTCCCTAGCTAGCTTGTAAGAGATTTCTTTGATAGCTCAGCCAAAGTCTTTACAACTTCCTCAAGATCCACAACCTTACTTGATTGAGGCTTCTCTGGATTGACTAGCTTGATACCTTCCCTCTTAGGAGGCTTACCAACTACTTTGATATTATTTTCAATCTACAAAGCCATGGTGAAGGCCTGCCTCAATGTTGTTGGGTTCTTGTCTCTTAAATAATAGGCAACTTTCTTATCAAAAGCATTAGTATTTTATCAAACAAGAAACATCACTTGGCCTTAGGATCACAGGAAACCTATTTAGGGTCTTATTGAACCTTGTATTGAAGTCATGCAGAACTCATTAGGATTATTTTTTATATTTTCAAATTCTGATAAAAGAAACCTAGGGTCTTGTTTTATCTCCATACTGTAATCTAAAAGCATTCTTCATTTCTATCCAAGAATCAATGGAATTATCTGGAAAATATTTATACCAGTCCCTTGCATCTTCTTCTAGAGTATGGATAAACAATTTAATGTACACATCCTCAAATTCTATTTCAAATTCCTCCATCATATTGACAAAAATATTTAAGTGTTGATCCCCAGTAATGGCATTATTTCCTTGAAATTTAGGCAATCTATTTCTAACATCTTGGGGCACAACATTTGGATATCCAGCCATACCTCTAAAATCTATAGGACCAAAAGTGTTCACAAAAATGGAGGTCTAGGTGGGGGCTGGGCCATATTTTTTTGGGGAGGTGATCTTACAGGAGAAACAAAATGATGAGGAGTGAGGGGTCTGTGGGCACAGGAATACAATTCTCAGAATGGATGTTCTCTAAAAACTCTATTTCTTGGAAGATCCTATCAGCTTTGGAGAATACAGGGACAAAATGAGATGCAAATATTTCAAATACAAAAGAAGGACCCCTCTCTAGTTGGAGAATTCAGATTTACAAAGAGACTACCTGATTTAGAAGCACTTGAGGAAGTATTGCAATCTTCAATCACAGGCTGATCAGTTTCACCAATGGAGATCTCTTTTCTTGATGCTTGATCTCCAACAACCTTCCAAATTCTTCTTCCTTCTGAATTAGACTTTCCCAACTCTGGAAACAACCTTCTACTAGGGTCCTTGGTGAAGAAATATCTTCTTCCTTCCAGCTTTGCAGAGATTAATGACAAATCTTACTTGATATATGTTAAGACACTGGTATTTATTAAGAATTTAAACAACATGGAGTCGCCACTAAGGATTTTCACCTTAGTTTGTGAAAATGCACTATGAAAGACCTATCAAATGTCTATCAATACTAGATTCATGCAAAGCTTACAAGATCTACTCTTCTTCTACCCAAATTTGTCAATGATGATACAAAATTTAGTGCAATAACTGTATAAGCTGGAAATATTGCACTCAGAACTTACAACTTTGAACAATTCTTATAGATCTGAATAGATAATGATGTTTCAACAATGTATTAGCACACAACACATGTAAGAAGTATTACTAAGGTCTGTATGTATTGCATTTGTAAAATACTTCAAAGAGTCCCCGACAATGATGCACCATTCTAGTGTTGTTGATGGGCCAAATGGATATGAAGTTGAAACAAATCAAAAAATATGAAATGGGCATTAGTGTTGTTTTGGCCAAATGGATATGAATCTCCTGAAACAAATCAACAAATTATCCCAACAAATGCCATTCTAATGTTGTTTTGATGGGCACAAATGGAAATGAAGCTCAAATAATCCTTGGCAAACAAATATCCCTAATGAAATGGTGCCATTTTGATGTTGTTGATGGGCCAAATGGATATGAACTAGAAACAAATCAACAAATATCCCCAAGTGGCACCATCAGTGTTGTTGATGGGCCAAATGGATATGAACTGGCAACAAATCAACAAATTATCCTCGAAAACGGTGCCACGAGTGTTGGTATCCAAATTTTTTCTCCTTTTCAAGATGAGCAGCATCACAGATTTGACATGGAGCTTAGAGACAGATAGATCATAATGTATGTCATTTTGTAGTTGGGGATGAGATCTAACTGGCCCTTTGTCACTCAGATTGTGGAGAGATGGATAACACCTTCATTAGAGGATTTGATCTATCCTCACTACTTTAGGCCATGCCTTTTGACTAGGGTGAGAGGACCCATTTTGTAACCTCTTTCGGTGAAGGAGAATGAATATATCCTTCTTTGCACAAATCTAAAAGGAGACCTGAGAAAATATGATCAATGCACCACAATTTAACTCTCATGAGTTGTCACTTCTAAAGAATGGTGATATTTCCTAGACAAGGCTAAGGTTACTAAAGACATTATGGAATCCTGATTTCTTCTACATATTTTAGTAGTAGAATTTATACATTTGTGGACACACAGGGAAAACAGGGGTAGTTAAGATGGATTCATTGTTTTTGAATAATTTTGGTGGGAGATTAAGCAGGATAAAATTGATTATACTAGATCTTTGAGAGACTTCACAACAATTGGAAAGCTAAATGACAGAAAGCTTTAGAATAGCTAAAATATTCCTTCAACTAGAAGGTGTGCATCAATGGAGGCCCATATTTGCATGGTTTCACACAATCTCCAAGAATTTAACATGAAGGCTTGAGCTAAAGACTCAATAAAACATCAAAGACCCCTGGTTCCTCATGCCTAAGATACACTCAAAGGCTTACAGACAATCTTTATCAACAAATGATAGTGAAGTGATTTTAAATTGTTTATCTCATCACAAGATGAAGGCTCTTCTTGAAATGAAATTGCAAATGCCACTAAATATGTCAGGGATGAGATCTTGTGTGATTAGAGGGACTTTAACACAAGATTGCAATAGGAATAAGAAAAACTACTTACGTAGACATTTGAAACAAAGAAGACACAAATTGCTCCAAGATTGACACAAATTAACTCAAAATTGATTAGATTCATCAACAGGGAAAGTTTCTTTGAACAGTCTCAGAGCTTTTCAATGGTTGTACACTCATAACCAACTTGACATGATTGAAATCTAAAACATAGGAAATTAATAGGTTTCTCGGATTGGTCTCTCAGGAAGATGGGCTCTCTCAAATTTTCTCTTAAGAATTCAACCCCGACCTTTTGCAAGAGTATTCTCATTGCATTTATACATTTCACTCACTCACTCATCCCAAATTTTCCCCCAAAAAAGAAGAATATTTGAGGGACCTTTTCTTGTTACCAATTTTCCTCAGAAAGTGACGTTTAACAAATTCACATCCAAAAGCTGCCAAGTGGACCAATTATGAACTGATCACATTTCTCAAACCCTCGACTAATGACTAGGATGCCATGCCACAACTTTTTGGCAGTCCTTCTAATCATTCTGATTCTATCATGTGAGAAATCCCCATTTTAATCATTTTCTGGAGGCTCTGTATAGCTGGATCTGATAGGTAATCCTTTTTCACCCTCGAGGCAACACCTTTTTCATCTTTTGCACACTGAACCTCCATCATTTCATCCTTTTCCCTCTTTCCTCTGCAACTCTTCCCCACATCCATCTTCTCTAGTAATTCATGTTTTTGCAAGTGCCCAAGTAATTCCAATTTCAAAATATCAACCTTAACAATTCTTGGACTCACAAATTAAGTTCTAAATCCATTCAATGGCACTTTGCAGACAAAAATGACAAGGAATTTCATCAAAAATGATGAAAAACAATGTGTATTCACATCTCCAAGAGTCTTGGAGAAAAAATGGTGGAAAAATAGGTGAAATGCATAAAACCATTGATTTTCCCCTTCTCAACTCTAGATTAGATCATCCACATGTTTTCTTGGTGCAACTACAAAGGTGAGGTATAGTGGCAAGTTTCCAAAAAAATGCGGGCCTTCCACGTGCCTGGGCCAAGAAAAAAATGCCTTTTGGCCTTTGAAAAAGTCTCAATAAAAAAGGATCCAGTGGAAGCCTCCACGTGTCGCCTTGGTGCACCTTTGGTATGGTCCTCAAAAGTGAAGAGACCCCAAACAAGTGTGGTCCCTCCACATGTCTCAGTCCGGTAGAGTTGTTAAAAAAATGTTGAAGGATCAGTGGAAGGTGCCATGTGTCTAGGGTCCGAGACAAGTTTTCCTTGGTTGTTGAAAAGTCCAAGCAAGGGCAAGAGTGAGCGGAAGCCTCCAAGTGTCCTCCTGGCACTTCTTCAAAATAAAATTTAGGGTTGGTCCCCAAATAGGTGTGGTCCCTCCACGTGTCCTAGGCCTTAGAAAATTGCTTTGAAAATTTTAAGTATAGAGCATCTAAAACCAAAAAGTGTTAAGTCCGGAAAGGCGGAAGCCTCCACGTGTCTCCCGACGCAACTCCAAGGTCAAACCAAAAGGTGAATTTTCAGATGAGTGTCGCCCTCCACGTGGACAAGTTTTGAGTTGAATCGGGCCTTAGAGTTTCAAAGTGCCCCTCCGAGCCACATCCAACTAGAAAGGGCCATGTTTCCATAGATGTTGAGATGTAAATTTGATGGGAAAACACACCTGTCAAACCGTAAAATGTAGGAAAATCACCATTTGCCCGAAATGAATCTTTCTTTAGGGAAAGAGATTTTGGAAATGATATAAGGCCCAAATGTGATCCAACAAGCCACATCCAATCAGATAAGACCATGTTTCCATAGATATTTGGGACAAAATTGATAGGAAAACAAAACATGACTGTGGAAAATGGAAGGAAGGGAAAAAACTTGAGTTTTCACCCAAGTTACAAATTCTTTCACATGGACATAGAGGAATAGAAAACAAACTTCTGGATTTAAAGTGATCCTCAACCAAAGGAAGGGACTGATCATGGAAACCAAATGGAGGACAGAGTTTTCATGCATCAATACAGGGAGATAAAAAGATGACAGAGCCCACAAATTGAATCGGCCCTTTTGCAATGAAAAAAATTAGTATTATGGCTCTTCATTTCATTTTACCCTTTTGTTGTATGCTTATATCAAATAAAAGGTACTTACGAGACAATATGGTGTGTATGCTAGTCACAATCTTCCCTTCTATCATCTATATTATCTTCCATTATAACTAATTTTCTATATAGCATTTTCCATTTCTTCTATGTATCCCTCCCGATACATAGTTATGACTATGACTCATTTTCCCCATCTATTTCTTCCTACTTTTTGAGGCACGAGCACCAAATCTAATTGAATTGAACAATAGTCAACTAGGGATAACTTTAATCCTAGGTGATTGATGTCGGTCCCTCCTAATCGATGCCAGTTCTTGTGTTTTCCAGAAAGTTTTACATTTCATGCTAATCTAAAGTAATTTATCTCCACAACTCAATAATCTCCCACTTGGAGATTAATTACTACACCATACCTATACAACATCATTCTTGTGTCCCTCTTTAGCTTTGTTTCTTCCTCTTCAAGTCTCAAACTCAAAGACCAATGAAGTGGAGTGTAGCTCCAAATTATCTTTTCTAATGGATTCATTAGTATATCCATATGGTTCTCACTTGTATGAATCTTTTCCAGATTTAACTATCCATCCTCCAATACCTTCCATACAAAGTGATACCTCAACTTAATGTGTTTCGTTCTCGAATGAAATGTTGAGTTCTTTTCCAAATGAATTACACTCTGACTATCACTAAATAGTTTTCAATCATCTTGCTCCTTTCCCAACTCTTTTATGAACTTGATCATCCATATCATCTCCTTGCTAGCCTTTGTAGTTGCAACATACTCTACCTCTATAGTATCCAAAGCCACAACCTTCTCGCAATCTTGAAATCTAATTAATCTGTCATCCCACTTACCGTGAAAATGTATCCCTAGTAGTGCTCCTTCTATAATCCAAATCTAAAGCCATATCTAAATCAACATAGCCACATAATGAAATATCCAAACCTCCATAACATAATTGCATGCTAGATGTCCATGTTAGTGCAAATCTACATCACCCCTAAATGACCTTGATCTGCAGTCGCAGGTGGGTCATTTAGTATGATTGCACAACATTTAGTTTTCTCCAAGGTGTGGGACCTTGCAAGGTGAGAAAATTCTCCAGAGAAAGC
Source organism: Taxus wallichiana var. yunnanensis (assembly GCA_018340775.1). NCBI lineage: Eukaryota > Viridiplantae > Streptophyta > Pinopsida > Cupressales > Taxaceae > Taxus > Taxus wallichiana. Next base: position 86,099,261 of record CM031244.1, on the reverse strand, counting down.
TGGTTCTTACCCCTATGTTTAGGTGTATGCATGAATTTTGTAGAGTTTCAATGCTAAATCCTACTCTAGATTCCAAGGAGACAGAGTTTAAAGATGTAAAAGGAAATAAAACTAAGTAAAAATGGTGATACACCAAAGGAGTGATGGACCTCTGTTTTTGTAAATAGACACAGATCATAAGAATGCAACACTAGAACATGCACAAATTACCAAAATGTAATGAAGGATCAGAAGGAAACAATAAACGCAAGAAAGGATTGAAAATTCATTCACAGAGCATGCTTTATCATTCCCAGTTTTTGATATGATGCATTACAATGGAAAAGAGGAAAAAAACATATTGTAGTTCCAATGGGAGGCCTGAAACTCCACGAATTCATGTGCCAAGGGGAAGAGGGGAGTCTGCAAGAACAAAAACGTCCAACCCTTTACAAATGAGCCAAATCTAGCTTTTAACGATGAAGCAAAATGAAGGAAGGTAAAAAACGCAGGAAAATTGATTTGAGATCTCCAACCACTGACAAGATTCATTAAAATAGTAAGGTAACCCTCACAAATCCATTTTTTGATACATTTGGCCATGCTGGAGAAGAAACAAGCACCATACTTCATCAATTTTGGTGGTTAGGGGTTGGTTCTACATTTTTTCCCATGCAGAAACATTTCTTTGTTTTTCTCCCACCAAAACTCACTAAAAATCAAAATTTAAAATTCCATCATGTGGAGAATTTTAACATCTTTCCAATGATACCAAAAATTTGAAAATCGAGCTTTGGATCAAAATATATGGCCCTCTGAAGATTTAGGGCAAAACAGGTGAAATTAGGGCAAAATTAGGGTTCGTGAGGCCAAAATTTGAAAATTTCCCTCTTTTTTCAAATTGGGAAAATTTCCCAAAAAACCTCCTCAGCCCAACCTCCACTACCACGTGGTACCCTCTGGTTGATCCGCGGGCTCAAACAATCATTTTGCCCCTTTTGCGAAATTGGAAAATTTTCCAAAAATACTCACGCCTCCACCACTCTGGGACACATGGCACCTTTTGGTTGCTTGGTGGGGATGCACTCCATTTTTTACCTTTGCACCATTAACCACTTTGGAGAAAATTCCAAAGTCCTTCTACTCTACTGCCCTGACTCCCACCACTGACAGGACACGTGGCACCATCTCATTGCTCGGCGGGGATGCGCTTGTATTTTTCCCTTTGACGCACTTTGACCAAACGCCAAAAAAATTGAAGTCCTTCCACCCCGCTGCTCCGACCTTGACACATGGCACCATTTCATTTCCTTGTGGGATTTTGGGCCAAAATTTTCCCTTTTACCCTTTTTCCCCAAAAGGCTAAGTGCCAATTTTTTTCCCGTGGGCCCGCCTTGGGAAATTTCCTCCAAACTCTGTCGAGCCATAACTTGCAAAATACAAGGAGTTAGGAGGACTTCTTTACCTTTTTGGAAAGGGGAGAAAATTCTCTATCTAATGAAGTAATACCTAGAAAATTTTGAGTTCTTGAAATGTGTAAAAATTTGACTAAGGCAAAAAGAAGGAAAGAATGAAGGCAAGTTAGCCAAAATAAGCAGGGGGCTCATTTTGGATAACAATTTTGGTGACTCAGAGGGGTCATCTTCTTGCTAGATGAAGTGATTAGCTACCTAAAGCAATCCATTGGGAAATGGAGTCATGAACTTAACTACTTGTTACTCTCAATTCATTAGAAAATCTCTAAGATGAAGATTGTGAGAGTAGAAAATTACTTTGACCTGGAACATGATCTATAAAAGATGCATCCTTGGGGCAACAAAACTTGTGCCAAAGCACTTAGGGAAATGTAAATCTAAGCTATAAAAAAAAATGTGCATAGGCACTTAGAGGAATGAAAGAAGAATCTAAGCTAATATGTACAAGGTGAGAAGTTTCCCTTCTAGTAGCAATGCTTTAGATGGATTCCATTAACTGGAATCTGTAGTTCCTCACCATCTAATGTAGATAATTGGAAGGCATTGTTGTTTTTGCATTTTGTGACCATGTAGGGGCCACTCCAAATGGCATCAAATTTTGAATGCCTTCCTGGCTTTTCTCGGTTTGCATCCCATTTCAACACTAAATCTCCAACTTGAAATTTCTAGCCTTAGCTTTCCTATCAAAGTTTCTCTTGATCAAAGCTTGGTCCTTTTCCATTGTTTAGGTTGCATGCTCTCTAATTTCTTGGAGTTCCATCAATTCTGCATATCTAACCTCCATGGGCTCAAACTCTAACAATTCCAATTGCTTCATGAGTTCCAATGTTGGTAACTCAAGTGATATAGGCAAGACTGCCTCCTTCCCATAAACAAGTCTAAATGGAGAGTTACCTGTGGATCTCTTGGGAGTTATCCTATCAGCCCATAGAGCTGATTTGAGCTTAGTGTGCCAAGTCCTCTGATTTTCATCAAGAGTCCTCTTGATGATCCTTAATAGATTCTTGTTTGTGGACTCATCTTGGCCATTACCTTGAGGGTAATAATTTGATGAAGTGCTCAAATAGATCCATTTCTAACAACCCATTCAGTTACCTTTGATCCTATGAATTCCAATGCATTATCTAATATTATAGTGGTAGAATTACCAAATTTGGTTGTTATCCCCTCATAGAAGTCTAGAATGCTAGATTCATTTGCCTCTTTGAGTGCCACCGCCTCAATCCATTTGGTGAAGTAGTTTGTTGTTGTTAGAATCCATTTGTGCCCTTAGCTTGAGTTTGGATTAATGACTCCAATGAATTCCAAACCCCATTACATGAATGGCTAGTCAACTAAGATTGGGTGCAATGGAAGTGCTGCTAACCTCTCTTTCTTATGAAGAATGCACAATTCTTACACCTCTTGATCCATGCATAACAATCACTAAACACTTTGGGCCAATAATAACTAGCCTTCATGATTTTGAGAGCTGTCACTCTTGGAGAAAAATGACCCCTAGCTGATCCATTATGGAACTCTTCTAACATTTTCTCAATCTGATTTGTCCCAATGCACCTTAGCAACACTCCATTGATATCTTTTTTGAACAAGACACCATCAACAAGTGCATACGGAATAGCCTGCAATCTGAAGTGTCTTCTTTTGGCTTTGTTCATCTCTGGAGGGCATAGACCTATTTGTAAGAAGTGCATTATGTCTTGGGTCCAGAAAGGAGTGAACACGCCACCATTTTTTTCTTGAACATCTCTTTGTTCTTAGTTGTCTTGCAACACCAAAACAACATTCTTCTCTTTGCTTGCTTCAATTGATTGGCTCAAGGCCAATTTCTCACACAATCCCTTTCCTCAGACCAGCTTGGTGACTTTGATCTCAATGTCATACTCCATGACATGAGTAATCCACCCTACACATTTTTCATTTAGATCTTTGTTGAGGAGGAAGTCTTTAACTCCCACATGAGAAAACAAGTAGTTGAACCTTGTTGTTTGAAACTAGATGCTTAAATTTCTTCAAGATCCTAATCACTACAAGAACATGCTTCTCAATGAAGGAATACCTTACTTCATAGTCCTCCAAGCTTTGGATAAAGAAGGTAATTGGCTGCTCTGCATTTTCTTCGTTTTGTTGTACTAAAATTGCAGAAATTGTATCATCACCACCAAATGCATAAAGGATGAAGTCTTTGGAGAAATCTAGGTTAATGAGAGTTGGAGCCCATGAGATAGCTTCTTTGATTTCCTCAAAACTTGCCTTACCTTCAGCTATCCATTTGAATGCCACACTTTTCTTCAACATCATAGTTATTGGCTTGACAAGGGTTGTAAAGTTTGGAACAAACCTTCGAACAAAATTGATTCTTCCCAAGAAACTTTGAAGAGCCTTCTTATGCCTTGGCAATGGCAGTTCTCTTATTGCTTCAACCCTCTCTGGATCAATTTCTAACCCCTCTTTGGAAATAATGTGGCCTAGGAGCTTGCCTTCATGAGCTAGGAATATGCATTTTGGGGGGTTCAAGGATACCTCAAATCTTCTACATATTTGGAACACTTGTCTCAAATGAAATAGATGGTCTACTGCATTTTTAGAAAATACAGTAATATCATCTAGGTATATCAGCACTATTTTTTGATCAATCCCTTGAACGCCATATCCATTGCCCTTTGGAAAGTAGCTCTGGCATTAGACAACCCAAATGGCATTTTTCTATATGCATAGGTTCCCCATTTGGTGGTGAAGGCTTTTGAACTAATCATCTTCCTTTACCATGATCTGATTATACCCTGAATAACCATCTAGCAATGAAAACCTCTCAGAGCCAGCAACAACTTGCAAAATCTGCTCCATATAAGGAAGTGGGTAGTGATCCTTGAGGGATGCTCTATTCAAATCTCTAAAGTCTACACACAACCTGATTTCTCCACTCTTCTTTCTAACTGGAACCAAGTTTGCAACCCAACTTGAATTCTTGATGGGGAATATGATACTTGCCTCTATTAACTTATTCAATTCCTTCTTCATGAGAGGTTCAATGTGTGGGTTGACCGGTCTCTGTTTTTGCCTGATGGGCTTAGCACTTAGATCTAGTTTGATTGTGTGTTGAGCTAGCTTGGGATTGAAACCTCTCAAGTATTCATAGCTCCAAGAAAATACATCCAGGAACTCTTGGAAAATTTGCATGAATTCATACCTTTCTTGCTCGGTTTCCACTTTACCAATTTGAAGTGACTTGCCTTCTCCAACTGAGATGGGCTCTGAATCCTCTCCCTTGACTTGGATGTTTGCTTTCTCCTTCCTAAATTGATCATTAGGATTGAAGATGGACTCTAAATTCACAAGTACTTTTGGTAGTTTGTTGGTTCTCAGTTGTACCACTTGATCACCATACTGTTGTTCTAATTTTTCTGATTTTTGGCTGAGAACTTAGCTTCCTCTTACAAGAAATTGATGATTTGTTGGTCACTCTCAAACACTTTCCAACTTGCATCATTTTCTGGCACTGATGGCCTCACAATCACATGGATGTTTGGCTGCATTTTATCTCTTTTGATACTTTCCACAACATCAAAATTTGCTCCAACTGCTGCAAGTCTATCAGCAGCTTGGTTCTCTTTCCTAGGGATGGAGTTGATGCCAAAACCATCAAAATCCTCAATGAGGTCCCACACCCTATTCTTATAACTCTTGAGTAGGTCATTCTTGGCAACATGTTGTCCTTTAACTTGATTAACAATCAGCTCACTATCACCAAAGACTTGTAAGTTTTTGATGCCTCTCTTCCTTGACCAATGCAATCCATGTATCAAAGCCTCATATTTAGTAGTGTTGTTAGAACATGCAAACTAAAATCTAAAAGTTGAATAATACTTAATGCCTTGAGGTGAAACAAGCATAGCTCCTCCTCCTACACCTTGTCTACTTCTTGATCCATCAAATAACAACTACCATACCTCATTGTCATCTTTATGGTCTGGCTTGGTGATGCTAGGAAGAGGCTGATTTTCTTCATGCATGTAATAGACTCCTAGTTCAGATTCCTCTATTTCCTTGTAGGGATAAAAAGCATGTACCTTGCTTTCCCATTCATTAAGATTCAAATATGGAATGTTTCTAACTTTGGTGTCAGCTTCATGTGTTCTTGGATAATCCTCTTGATCAAACGTTGAACAATTGGCATTGATTGGGCTTGGAGTATGAGGCTCAATGTGAAAGTTTATAATAGGTTCAGACCTGATTGTGGCCTTGGCTCCATACCTTGTCCTAAATAGCATGTGTGACCAATCAGTAGATAGGTAGCCTCTAATTCTAGCTGTGAAATCCCTTGACAAACATATGGAAAAGAGTGGTGGAAAATCTATCACTGACACATCTTGCAAAACAGTGACATTGGGCATACATGCAAAGTAAGGCTCAAATCTTTAATTACCCTAATTTTGGCTATTGTTTTCCCATCTAATTACACTACCCCCTTGGATATGACTTCATATTGAAGGCCCAGCTGATCATCTATTTGCTTGGGCATCACGGAACTACTTGCCCCATAATCAATCATACAATTATGTACTAGTTTATCCCCAATGATCAATGAAACATAGAATGGAGGGGGATTCAAAATTTTACCTTGTTGTCCTCCATGATTCCCCTCAGGCTGAGTAGCATTTATGAGTACCTTCTCTTGCATATGAGCTAGCTAATTTGAGGTTGACCAATTCTTCATGGCAGCTTGTAATAGATCCCTTTGTCTTGGGATGGATAGTGACTCCCACATAGATATGTTCACATTGGTCTTCTTCATTTGTTCAATGATGTTAAATGGGGATGAACCATCTCTTTGTTACCCTTTAGTCTACACATTATTTTTTTCTTGTACATGGGCTACAACAACTGGCATTTGAGCTGGTCTAGAAGGTGGCTTGGGCTGTCCTTACACATTTGGAACTGCATTTTACTTGCCAACACCTTGTGGAGTGATGGAAGGTTGTGAATCACTTGGATCTAATGAATTCCCTTCACCAATATTCCTCTTCTTTGACCATGTGTTAGCTGCTAAATTCGAGAAGGTGTTTGATTCATACCACAAAAATCTTTAGCCTGCCAATTCACAAGTGTAGTCTCATTTGGAGTTGTATCTTGTTGAGATGTCCCTTGTTGTTGGTTTGTTTCTTGACTCGCCTCACTCTCTACACTAGTTGTTGTCACCATTAAAGCTTGGTTCAAAGCACCATTGAAGCACATAGATTGGTTGTGAGGTTCATTACATGGGAAACACAATCATAACCTTGAGCTATATTATTTTGCACTGGCACTAAGGCTTTAGAGGTAGATGTAACATTGGGGTTATAGGGCTGAAATGGTCTATTGGCAGGAGGCCTTACTTGATTTTGATTTGCAGCTGGGTTGGGTGGCCTATTAGGCTGATATGGTTGTCTATTAGGCTGAGTTTGAGGCTGATAAGAAGGCCTAAAACTTTGAGCTTGCTACCTCTTAAGTGTAACCAGCTCATTGCCCAAATTTTACAATTGTTTCATAACTTCTTGAAGCTCATTTGAGGCACTAGAGGATGAAGTAGAAGTTTCATTTGAACTCTAATTTCTAGGAGTGGGAATAGGAGCTAAAGTAGGTGCTTGACTAGTACTTGGGCTTCCCAACTCTGGATATAAGGGCATAGGAGGCCTAGGTGCAAGTTTACTAGCTTGGATCAAACAATTCTCAGCCCTAATGGTGATGTTGTAAGCTATAGGTAGAGTTGCACCTCCCATGGATTGGATCAACATAGAAATGTCAGAATTTAAAGCCTTGAGAAAGTATAAGAAAGCACCTTGAGCTAATGGCCTCACTACCAATGGGATTCTAACCCATGTTCTTTGAAATATGAAATTGAATTCTATTAGCTACTCATTGGGAGCTCTCTTGATAGTTGTCAATTTCTCCAATAGAGACAAGTTGTCCCCTTTCTCTCCAAATTGGTTATGGAGGGCTGTGTACAACTAGTTCCAATTTTGGATAGAGCCTACATCAAGGCTCTGAACCATTGCAAGGCTTTCCCTTTGAATGAAGATGCCAACAATTTGATAGCAATCTCCATCTCAACAATCTCATGGATTGCACAAACATTAGCAATGTCCTTGACATGATCACTAGGATTGGTTTGATTTTCTCCAGTAAAGTATGGGATGTTCTTCAATGCTACAATTGGAACTGGGTTTTGTGCATTGAGAGCAAGTGGGTTGTTGCCAGTAAAGTTGACATAAGGATTGGGTTGTGCCATTCGATTGGCCTGAGAACCCTTGTTGATTGGATGAAAGGTCTACCAGGTGGAGGAGTTGATAGAGTTATGTTTGGTGGAGATGGAGACCTTTGAATCCTTTTTCCCCTTTCTCTCTTTCCTAGGGATAATTGTAGATAGTTAAACAATCCCTCCTCTCTATTCCTTGACCTTGTTTGGATCCTTCTCATGAATCTTCAAGCTTGGATTGTTGAAACTAGTTGATTCTATCCTTTTGGAGTCACTAGATGTGCAAATCAAGGCTCTTTTCAAGCAAGAAACTTACAACAATTACACATCAAATTTGTTTTAATGAAGATGAAGACCTCTAAGGTCCCACTGGGTGTGCCAAAACTGTTAGTGCAAATCTACAACACCCCTAAATGACCTTCAGATATGTAGTCCAAAATTGGGTCATTTAGTGTGATTGCACAACATTGAGTTTTCTCCAAGGTGTGGGACCTTGCAAGGTGAGAAAAATCTCCAGAGAAAGCTGGTTCTTACCCCTCTGTTTAGGTGTATGCATGAATTTTGTAGAGGTTCAATGCTAAATCCTACTCTAGATTCCAAGGAGATAGAGTTAAAAGATGTAAAAGGAAACAAAACTAAGTAAAAATGGTGATACACCAAAGGAGTGATGGACCTCTATTTTTGAAAATAGACATAGATCATAAGAATGTAACACTAGAACATGCACAAATTACCAAAATGTAATGAAGGATTAGAAGGAAACAATAAACACAAGAAAGGATTGAAAATTCATTCACAGAGCATGCTTTATCATTTCGATTTTGATACGATGCATTACAATGGAAAAGAGGAAAAAACATATTTTAGTTCCAATGGAGGCCTGAAACTCCACAAATTCATGTGCAAGGGAAGAGGGGATTCTGCAAGAACAAAAATGTCCAACCCTTTACAAATGAGCCAAATCTGGCTTTTAACAATGAAGCAGAATGAAGAAAGGTAAAAAACACGGGAAAATTGATTTGAGATCACCAACCACCAACAAGATTCATTAAAACAAGGTCACCCTCATAAATCCATTTTTTAATACATTTGACCATGCTGAAGAAGAAACAATCACCATACTTCATCAATTTTGGTGGTTGGGGGTCGGTTCTGCATTTTTTCCCATGCTAAAGACATTTCTTTATTTTTATCCCACTAAACCCCACCAAAAATCAAAATTGAATAGTCCATCATGTGGATAATTTTAACATCTTTCCAATGATACCAAAAACATGAAAATCTAAGCTCTGGATCAAAAGATATGGCCCTCTGAAGATTTAGGGCAAAAACAGGAAATTAGGGCAAAATTAGGGTTCACGAGCCAAAATTTGAACTTTTCCTCTTTTTTTCAAATTGGGAAAATTTCCCAAAAACCTCCATTGGCCCGACCTCCGCTGCCATGTGGCACCCTCTTGTTGATCCACGGGCTCAAACAATCATTTTTCCCCTTTTACGAAATCGGAAAATTTTCCAAAATACTCCGCGCCTCCGCCACTCTGGAACACGTGGCACCTTCTAGTTGCTTGGCGAGGATGTGCTCCATTTTTTACCTTTGCACCATTAACAACTTTGGAGAAATTTTCAAAGTCCTTCTTCCCGCCCCGACTCCCACCATGACAGACACACGTGGCACCATCTCATTGCTCGGTGGGGATGCGCTTGTATTTTTCCCTTTGACGCACTTTGACCAAACGCCAAAAAACTCGAAGTCCTTCGCCCCCACCGCTCGACCTAACACATGGCACCATTTCATTTCCTTGTGGGATTTCAGGACCAAAATTTTCCCTTTTACCCTTTTACCCCAAAAGGCTAAGTGCCAAATTTTTTCCCGCGGGCCCACCTTGGGAAAATTTCCCCTCCAAACTCCGTCGAGCCATAACTTGAAAAATACAAGGAGTTAGGAGGACTTATTTACCTTTCTGGAAAGGGGAGAAAATTCTCTATCTGATGAAGCAATACCCAGAAAAATTTGAGTGCCTAAAATGTGTAAAAATTTGACTGAGGCACAAAGAAGGAAAGAATGAAGGCAAGTTAGCCAAAATAAGCAGGGGGCTCATTTTGGATAATAGTCCCTTTCAAATACCTGAGTATCAATTAGGTTGCTTTCCAATTTTCTTTACTCGGATTAGCCATATATCTACTCATAACTCCCACTTCCGTGCAATGTCTGGTCTGGTACAAACCATAGCATACATGAGACTCACAACTACTAAAGCATATGGAACTCATGTCATGTATTTGACCTCCTCATGTCATGATGGACTCGGTATTTACTTAATTTGAAGTGTCTAACAGCCATAGATGGACTAATAGGTTTTGCATTCTACGCATGTTGAATCTTTCTAACACCTTGTAGATATAATCTTCTTAAGACAAATACAATTTCTTGTTCATCCTATCTTTGTGTATTTTCATGTCATGGATTCTTTTTCAGCTCCTAAATTCTTCATAGAAAATGTGTGAGTTAACTTTCCTTAAGCTCACCAATGTCCTACATACTAGATCCTGTAATAAGCATATCATCCACATACAAAGTAAAAAAATAATATAGCTCCCATTTTCAAGCTTCTTGAAATTAACACAATGGTCAAATTCACATCTCAAGTAACCATGCTCATGCATAAAAATAGCAAACCTCATGTACCATTACCGTGGAGCTTACTTGATCCCGTATAAGCTCTTTTTCAACTCCGCACACTAATTTCTCCTTACCCTCGACTTCATACCCAAGTGGTTTTTACATATAAATCTCTTCATCCAAATCACCATGAAATAAAACCATCTTCACATCTAGTTTCTCTAAATGCAAATCTTCTATCAGTAACTAAAATCAATACAAACCCAAATAGAAGTCATATTTACAACATGAGAAAATATTTCACCAAATTCAATACCTACTTTTTGTGTAAATCCCTTTACTACAAGTCTTGATTTGTATCTTTTATGTCCACCCTCTTCTTCTTTGATCCTGTAAACCTACTTTTTCTGCAATGTCATCTTACTGTTGGCAACTTAAGCAAATCCCAAGTCTGGTTTTGTTCCAAGGAATCCATCTCCTCATCCATGTCATGCTCCCATTGGACATGGGTCTTATCCTACATTTCTTCTTCAAAACTTTCTAGTTCACCATTATCAATCAATAATAAATAAAATAGAGGTGTAAATATTTTTGGAGGTTTACTTACCCTTTGTGACCTTCTCACATGAGTTTGGGGTACCAAAGGCTCATTCTGGACCTCTTGGACATTTGTATCCAAATCTAATATCAGAGACCGACGCCGGTCACCTATAACTGAGTTTGGTTCTTCTAACCGATGTTGGTTTAGATCTTCTGTAACCGATACCAGTTTAGCTAACAGATGTCGATCGAGGGTAAACCAACACGGTTATTCTTGTGTAACCCCAGTAGGTAATACTTTTAAATCCAAGAGTTCATTTTCATTCACAAACTTCTCAACTGGTTCATCCTTGGGTACCAAAATTTGATCCCTATACATTCTCTTTTCATTCCATTCAACATCACGACTCCTAATAATTTTAGAATTCTCTAAATCCCAAAAATGGAATCTGAAATTACCAGATTCATAACCAATGAAAGTGCATCTCTTAGATTTTACATCCAACTTTTTCCTATTTTCCTTATCAACATGCACAAAATATTCTAAACCAAAAACTTTAAGAAAAGAAAGATCTACCTCTTTTTTTCGGCCGAAGCTTCCTTTGGTATTCCTCTATCTAGTGAACTTGAAGCTCTGTGGTTAATCAAATAAATCATTGTATGAATTACTTCCACCTAAAATTACAAGGGCAATCCAGAATGTATCCTCATACTTATAGCACATTCCATGATTGTCATGTTCATTCTTTCTACAACACCATTCTCTTGTGGTGTTCTTGGAACCATTCTTTCTCTACGTATCCCATTTATTGAACAATAATCATTGAAATCCTTGCTACAATATTCACCACCATTTTCAGATCTAAGAAACTTTAACTTAGAATTTGATTCATTATCAACAAGGGCTTTCCATCTTTTAAAAGTCTTAAAAACATCATATTTAGGTTTAATATGATAAACCCATTCCTTTCTTGTAGCATCATCAATGAAAGTAACATAATACCGAGATCCTCCATGAGAAGCTACCGAGTTGGTCCCCACACATCTTAGTGTACAAACTCCAATTTTTGTTTCTTCTTAGTTGCCCTAACTTTGAAAAATCTCACTCTCTTTTTCTTTCCAAAGACACAATGCTCACAGAAATCAATATCTAAATCTTTCAAATTTGATAACTTACCCTTAGCCTTTAAGATTTGCATTCCTTTTTTACTCTTATGGCCCAGACCCGGTTATGCCACATGCATACATCTGAATCTGAAGTAGATAATGTAGAAAAGGAATTAGTAAAACAAGTAGATAAATATAGCGTTCCTACCTTTTTACCTCTTGCCAAAAAAAAAAACCCTTGGTGACTTTCCAAGAGTCTCCTTTAAAAGTAACCATGCAACCATCTTCACCTAGTTACCCTATAGAAACAAGATTCCTCCTGAGACTTGGCACATACCTCACATCTTTCAATACCCATGTATTTCTATTCTACAATTTTAAATGAACTTCCCATTTTCTAGTTATATTGTAAGGTTCATCATCACCCAAATAAACATGCCCAAAATTTCCCTAGACATAATTTCTGGAATAACCCTTATTAGGGGTTATATGGAAAGAAGCTCTTGAATCTAAAACCCATGATTCAATTATATTATCTAAAGAAAGAATAAGAGCATCTTGCATTACCCTCGATGTAGCAAGATTTTCTTCTTTACCTTTGTCTCAGTTGTTGGTTCTCTTTGTCCTTTGACCAACAATCTTTCTTTACATGTCCTTTCTTTCCATATTTCCAACAATTAATTCTCTTACTTTTGGATTTAGATATGTTATCCCTTGACTTTGATTTCCCATTACTCTTATTCTTGGATCTCTCCTTCTTCCTACCCCTGTTTTCTACATTTAAAGCATTCCTAGATGATGATTCCTCTGTACTCTTCCTGCGAATTTCTTCATTCAAGATTATACTAACCACATCATCAAACTTCAAAATATTATTAGCAGATGTTGTATTACTAACACCATTACCAAGTTATCCCAACTATCAGGCAAAGAACATAAGAATAAAAGTACTTTTACTTCATCATCAAATGGTATATCAACCAATTTTAATTGATTTACAATAGATCACAAATCATCCAAATGTCTAGATGTAGATCCACCTTCATGCATCGTAGAACTAAATAGTTTCTTCATCAAATAAACTTTATTTGAAGCACTAGGTTTTTCATATAAATTAGTAAGATATTTCATTAACTCTACTGTAGATGTTACTTCTGTAATATTAGAAGCCACAGATGCTGCCAGGCTCAATATTATAGATCTCAAATCCTTTATGTCAAGAATCTTCCATTCTTCATCAGTCATCTTTGTAGGTCTAGAATTTTCATCCAATGGTAAATACAAATCTCTTTGATACAAATAATCCTCAATCTGCATCTTCCATAATTGATGATTTCAGCCATCAAACTTTTCTACCTTGTATTTTTTTTTCTTATGCCATTGTTGTAGCTCCCACTCAATTAGAAAACCCTCTATGAGTACATCTATCAACACACAAAAGCCTCAAACAAAGATTTGATACCAATTGTTGGGGTTAGCACACTGGTTGTACATATAATATATCAGATCTAAGCATACATACAAATAAAAGTGGATATTCTACTCGAAGAAATAAATCAACACCATATTTAATGTGGTTCACCCGGTGTGGGCTACGTCCACCAAGAAATAAGCCAATCTATTATCCAAAGTTTTGACAAGATATACAATTGAAGATTTATAATCTTCCACACCTCTCAAATGTACAGTACTTTCTTTCTCTCAATAAGTTTTTCTTCTTCTCCAAGAATTCTCTCTCTCACAATTATTCTTAATTCTTGTTAATTCTCTACTTCTAAACCCTAGCTTTTATGCTTATATAAGCGTTTATAAACTTAGGGCACTTAGCCATGTAATTATAATCAATAGATATACTTTAATGCTAAAAATAGATCTAATTCCCAAGAGTTAATTAAAACACTCCTACACAGGTAACCGATGTCAGTTCACCCTAACCAATGTTGGTTCCTCCTTGCCTGACCGATGTCAGTCCTAGGTGATTGATGCCGGTCCCTCCTAACCGATGACGGTTACTGTGTTTTCCAGCAAGTTTTACATTGCATGCTAATCTGAAGTAATTGAGCTCAAAAACTCAACAAGATTTAATGAAAATCTAAAACAAGATATAAATTTAAATTATCTATCCATGTAAACCTACAAGTAAAGGATTAGAAACATAGATAAAGCGAGATTAAAACGATATATTAATCATAATACAATAATTACAAATAATGTAAATAATAATTTTTCATACAGTAAATCATACCTAACATATGAACACTATAGTCCTAACATTCCCCCTTAGTGTTTACATGGTAGAAAACACTCACACTTCCTTTGCATCTTGTCACCTTTGCACACTCATGATCTTGGCACACACTCGAGTGAAGGTAGAAGAAGGAACACATCAACTTCTTATCAACCAAGCACTTTTGGGAACACATTTGACCGAACTAGTGTGGGAACACGTACAAGAACCATCTGCTTATCAACCAATCACTGTAGGGAACACATATGACCTACTCAGTGTGGGAACTCAAGTAAGAACCATCTACACAACCTTCAATGGTTTTACAAAGGTTTACCACAAACCTAGGTATGAATAGGAACACATATGACTGTTCAACCTCTTCAAGAATCATGATGTTGAATTTCATCATCTTATATGTTCTTCATTATGTCATTACATCGAGAGAATTATGTAGGAATAGCCATATACACATGAGAACATGAATGAACCTCTTCTCTTATTCTTCACACCACACTAATACAAACTGAAAAATTGAAATCCACACCACACAACTAAAAACACAAGTCACCATACTAGAAGTGTGGCCTCATCATTGGTGACTGATGAGAGGTCGTTGATTGACCTCCAACCTTTGATGCCTCTATCATCTAGTGTCATGATGCCATATCAGCTTGATTTGGATATGAAGCTCAATGGTTTCCACATTGGGTTTATTTGTATAACTTCCCCCCTAGCAATGTGAAATAGGTTTTTTTGGGACGTCGGGTAACACCAAAAATGCATCCATGAGGTGACTTTTTTATGGACTTTTCACGATAACATGAATTTTGACGATAACTCACAAATTTGACAACAAAACTTTTGACTCGAGACAAGATGAATCAACTAGAAATCTAAAAAATAATGAGATTACTTTTTAAATGAAAATGACTCTAGACTCTCAATAAAAATTATGACTACAAACACAAACTTAATTTACAATGGATCTACACTTTAAGTATAAATTAACAAGACTCAAACTATTGACACTTTGGCAATAACATTTAACTAAACAAAAAACACTAAAGGGAAATCTATAGACTAATAAAATGGCATTTTACTTTGGCTTATTTCACAAAGGATACACAAAAACCTATGTTGGAAAGGGGTGACACATCACTTTGAATGATCTAATTAAATATTTAAAATTGACTAATAACTATTATGTACCAAAAACGTGAATCAAGAATTTATTTTCACGCAAACATCAGGCTTTTTCATTTGTGAATGTTTGTTGATAGTAAATTCAAAACACCAATTTCCAAATGTCATGTCGATGAATGAGTCATTCTCCATCGAAATGCATGTAAATGTAGAATTTTGGGCAATCCCTTTCAATTATGCATTTGCATGTGAACGAATGTATTGTGTAGACCGAATGCAATTTTGATTAGATATTAAATCTTTTGAAATTTAATAGAAATCGTGTGGGGTCAACTTTGTGCAAGTAATGTGCATTCACCGCAAATATCATGCGCAAAGGCTTTTATATGTATTATGTCTTCAATGATCCGATGGAAACAAGATATGCCTATCATAAATGATGGTTTGTAAATCTGCATGGATTTTATTGGAACGTTGATTCTAATGAGTGGAAAATATGTTTAAAGATGAAATATTCCAATGTGATAACAAAATCCATGAGGATTAGATGTTCCACTTATCGAAACGATTAGAAATATAATGTAAATGTTAGTTGACAACAGCGTGAACTAGCCAATTGTAACAACAAGACGTTTTGAAATATGGAATGTGGGCATTGCTTGCTTCATACAAGTGCATATAAATCATATCTATATAAAAATAAACATCATCTAACTAGACAATAGCTTTAGCTTGAATAATTTACTAAATCTCATATACGGGCGTAAGAAGAAAAATTGTGACTACCCCTGGCCATATTTAAGATTTTGATTCTTCCATCTCAAGATGTTCTTCTCTAATAACAAATCTTAAATTTTAGTAGAGTTAACACAATAAATTTTCACATTGAAAATAATAATAAAAAGTTCATTCTATTATTCAAGATTAAACAAGATACAATTATATAACTCACCCAAAAAATATGTCCAACCACTAACTATTCGTAATATATATTGTTATAACAATATATATATATACGAATTAACCATCTAACAAACAATATTACTAACTTACTGTATTAATCATACAATAATTACAAATAATGTAAATAATAATTTACCATATGGTAAATCATAACTAACATGTGAACACTAGATTCCTAATAGATATAGTTTAATGATAGTATGTGAGAATATGCGCTAGCATGTGCAAGTGAACGCGTTTATGTGAAAAGTGATTTTTTGTGAGAACAGAGCAAGAAAAGGGGTTGATGCTAGTGTGTGTAAGTGTTTGATGCTAGCATGTAAAGTTCTACGCTAGTGTGTGTAAGGATATACTAGTGCATACAAAACTATGATAGCACATGCAACACTACGCTAGTGATTGTAATGCTACACTAGCGCACTTCATGATTGATGTTAACGTGCATGGTAGCATGCTAGTGAAAAATTCCTATAGGTGGTCGGAATTTGGTTGGCGGTATGGGATTTTGACTATTTTTTTGATGATTTCTCCTACTTCTTTCTACCAAATGCTCTCAGATTTGGATAGTTAGTATTAAATAAGACAAATAAAACACATATGGAGTTTACTTTAATTAAAAACAAACTAAAAATTAAATAAAATGTGTGGTTTTTCCCACTAAGCATGTCAGAAATGTATACAAGGAAAAACTCAGCAAAGTGAAAGACAAGAAAATAAACTATTGCAAACCTTTCTCCAAGATCTTCTTGCAACCTCAATATGAGATTACTGAAGTGCAAACACACTTGTTAGATCTCTTTAAATGGTTTCATTATGGGTGATCCAATTTTGATTCCAAATGGTAGAATAAATGCTATGAGAATGAATAAACATGAGGATCCATTCAAATGGAAAATGAGAAAAGGTTTTTTGCAATTACACAAATCTTCCAAGGATTATTTGTGAAGGATATATCCTACTATTTATAATTGAAGGAAAGGATATGGAATGGTTGAAGGGTTTTAATGAGATTAGGAATGAATTTTCCCAAAATAGTCTTAGGATTTGGTTATAACAGCTCGAATTAATTGAATATCCTTGAGTGGAAATGAATTTTCAGTTGGTAATAAATTTCAATTTGAGAAGGTGGTTATACATGCATTTTTTTTTGCTTCCACCTTCGTAGGATTCTAGAAGTGGAGTGGGGTGACAAGCATAGTGAAGTGGAGCTTAAGTGGAGGATGGGTAGGTAATTAACCATTTAATTAAATAAATATTTAATTAAATTATACAAGGATCATAGGAGTATAGTTTAAGTGTAATTAGAATTAATTTAATTAATTCTAAAGGGGATGTGATAGATTTAATTGAATTAAATCTTGAAGGGATGAATACTTAAATCATGATAGAATTAATTTAATTAATTCTAAAATAATGTGGATGAATTCTAGTGGGATAGAATTAATTTAATTAATTATAAAGAGTTGTAAATTGGCACATTATGCAAAGGATATAGATATCCAAGGATAGGCTAGAAATAAGTATGTATTTTTAGGGTGTCTACAAGGACAAATGAGGGAACCTTAATCTGATGTGCACATCTAAAAATAACTCCTACAAGAGAAAGGGTAATATGCATGGTAACAACCATGACACATATAAAATAATGGGGAAAATTTTAGCATAAAGTGTAAGTACAAATAAGCATGGCATAATGTACAAACACACAATAATACAAGAGAACAAAGTAGTAACTATTGGAAAACATGGGACACCAATCAAAATGTCACAAGACACTCAAGGCCTTTAAGGCCATGTAAGAAAGCAATTAATCAAGCATGGGAATAACCTCGCAAACAAGAAAAGTAGGTAACCATGGTTGGGAGTGAGTCTCTGCAAGACAAATTCTACACATGTTAGAATTATTGATAGTATGTCATAATGTATGTAGATAAATGAACAAGAAATTAAAGTAGTAGAAATTATAATGATAACACCTAAATGTGGAAAGATATGGAGGGTAGATGCCCCCATGGTCCTTAGTGGGATTGGTAGAGAATAATGTCAAACATCATGCATTGTGTGATAACCTCTAGATGACATGAATTCACCTCAAAGTACCATGTGAATGTGCATGTGTGTATGTAAAAGGATAAAACTTACAATAAATCAAGCTAACGTGATAATCAAAGTGTAACATGAAATAGTATAAGCTAACAAAGAGACATCCAACGAAGATCTAAGCTAATGTTTTTATATTAGTTAGAATTGGAAATTTAATGGCTAGGAAGGGAAGCAAGGTCTCCCTAATATAAGTGTGTAAATTAATTTTCATGTAGGTAAGTACACCCCTAATAGTCAAGTTTGAACCTAGAATAAGAGTGTTTCATTAGGTAGCAAGGGGGAAATGGTATGCCCCTAAGTGTGAATGCCATAGTGATCTATCCAATGAGGATAGAGGGCGAGGGTCCACTATCTGCTAATGTGAGAGAGGAACGCATGTGAACATGATCCAAGGACCTAGTATCATGTGAAAGTGCATGTGTCATAATGTGCAGAGTAGGACTATGTCATGCATGTGGAGAATGAGACCATGAAGTGTGCCTAGATGTACCATGTGTAGTATGTATCCTATGTGTATACCTATCCCTATGAGGTGGGATATGGGATTGATAAAGATGTCATGGACGAGAAGTGGAACTCATATGTAGAGAAGATATAGATAGAGGTGTGGAAGAAGTACAATGAATGATATGATCTCTAGATTCTATAGTACTATATGCCAAATCCATGGGACCATCATCAGTAGATGTAGAAGTAATTACACTTGGTTTTAGAAACTAAAGATGTGATGGGGATAGGTGTCTAAGATAAAGGATTTTGTGGTGGGATGCCTCAAATAGTGACAACATGATGCTCATGCACAAACTTAAGAAATAAATGAACTATGGATGAACCAAATTTTAGAGCCTTAAGCCAAGGAAGTCCTAAGACCATATTGCAATGTGTAACCTCATATCTAATAGAGAAAGGAATAGAGATATTAAGAGGCCCAATAATGATTGCAATAACCACATGCCCATGATAAGTAGGTGATCTAAGTGTCATATGGGATAATGGAAAGCCAATAGCTCATAAGAAAGATAATGAACATGCATTACATTTGAAAGTAGGATGCACCATAACATTTTTAACAACATGAATACCAATAGAAGCATCAATGTGTAATCTATGTGATGAAAAATAAGCATGAAAATATGCATCAAGTAAAGGTAATAAAAATGGGGAATATCAGTAGTACTAATAAGAAACCCAAAAGGATGATCAGAAGAGGATGGAGGTGGAACCACATGATAAACATGATTAGAAGAAGATTTAGAAGTTGCTTTTTCATGTTTAGGAAATGGATCATTCAAAATCGTATTCTTGTCATTGTAATGAGTAGATTTATAAATAGTAGGATCGAGTATTTTAATTACATTATTATCAATCAAGTCTTGGATCAAATTTCTAATCTTAAAACATCTATCAATGGAATGGCCATTACATCTATGATAATCACAATGTGCATTTTCATCAAAATTCTTTCCATGAGGATGATTAGGATCTAGCTCAAGAGGGGATGAAAGAGAAATCATATTGCTTTTAATGAGCTGAGGAAACAACACACAAGGTGGATATGGAAATCTAGTAAAAATGTGTCATGTAGGTTGTATTTGGAGTTCTTTTGATTAAAATACAACAATAGTAGGATTATGCTCATTAGGCTTGCTTTAAAGGTGGATTTACTTTTACGCTTTTTTTGTAGATTAGTTGGAATTAATTTTAGCATATGTAAGCTTGTCCATATAAATTAACTTAGTATCACATTCATTAAGATTATGAAATAAATTATCAAAAGAATGAAAAGAATAAAAAATCACACATTTTGGTAAATGAGGTAATAGAATTTGTATAATAGATCTTGCAATAAGGATTTAGCTAAGACATTTTTTCTTAAGGATAAAGGATTTTTGGCTGGGACCTTACCCATTTGCAAAAGAGGACCAAATCCCAGATATTCGGAACATAACAAGAGACATAAACAATACTAGCAAGAAACATAGTCGATAAGCAACACAAAAATAGTAGAATGACAACACATTGTTAGCAAAATTTCACCACAAAGTCAACAAAATTACAAAAATAGACCCAACAAATAAAATTAAGACCAAGTCATTTCATGAGCTTATAGAATCTCTTCTTAACATTATCCAAGCCCTTCTTAATGTCTCTAAAAGTGGTGCCCTTTTTGGATTTTTCTTTGTTGTTATGAACCTCAAACTAGTCCATGAAAACAGAGAGGAAGTCAAGAGTGCTCTTTTGCATAGAAAGGATATCACATTTTTTTGCTTTGACCACTTACACATCTTTCTCAATTTTAGTGACTCATTATGTAGATCCATGATGCCTCTTTTTATCTACCATGTCCTTAGCATTGATAGAGTTGCAAGCTTCAATTTTTCCTCTAAGATCCTTGATCTTTGATAGTTGATCATCCGGCTCATCAATGATTATGGTGTCATCCTTGTGTGGTCTATCATATCCCTTTCCACCAATTGAGAGGATGCCTAAAACAACATCCCTATCCCCAATGGAAGGAAGAGGTGGGATATCAAGCTCCGTAATTCAATACATTATTCATGTTAGTAATATTATTCTTATAACACAAATTATAGTCACTGAGATACTCATTAGATCCTTTCTTCATTTTATCCATTTGTGTATATGATATTTTAGTTCCAATGTTCATATAAAAGTGAGCCAAAATAGATTTGTTAAAGGAGTGAAATATCTAACAGAGTGTAAAGGAAAATCATAAAACCATCACAAAGCATAGTCTTGTAGGCTCCTAGGAAACAACTTGGTTAATAATGTATCATCACAAGCATAGTCCAAGCATGCAACATGAAATGATCTAATATGCTCTTGTGGATCTCCATGGCTATCAAAAAGGAAACTTGGGTGAAAAAAAATTAGGAGGAAGTGGGTAAGAAGAAACTTTAGGTACAAGAGGACTATGTAGGAGAAGTGAAGAATCAAGAGATGGAGAAGAAGAAGAAGAGGAATGTTGTAACTGAAAAATTTAATCCTGTAAATCATGGTACAAGGACTCTAAGGCATGGTTTCCTAAAGAATAAATAGGTTGGATATGAGAAATTATAGGAGAATAAAAGTGAGTGCTAGGTGTAGGAATAGGAATATGGATAGTGGATGTCGTCGTAGTGGTAGGGGAGAGGAAAGTGGAATAAAAGGGGTGATAACAAAAAATACCTCTAAGGTATGAATCATACTAACATGAGAAACATTGTCATGGGCATGTTGGGCCAATAATAAAGCATCAAGAATATGTGGGATATGAGTGGTATTTTCATGTAATGTGGAACAAAAATTAGTGAGAGCATTAAGTTGGTCATGATCAACATTAGTGTCTTCATCATAAGAATGCTCACTATCAAAATATTTGATTTCCTTAAGGGGTATATAAGAAGAATTAAGTAAATGATAAATGTGTGTATATTAAACAACAATTTTAGAATGATTACGAGTAAGTGAGAGGATTTTAGTGTGTTGTGGAGGACCAAATTGAACACTACGAGTAATGGGCATAAAAGAGGAAGAATTTAAAACATATGGTTGTTATAATTTGGAAAATAATAGATTAGATAAAGAGAATGCATGATTTGGGTTCACAAAATTATTTAAAAAAATTAAATCTTAATCAGAGGATAAAAAAATTAGATATATCAAAAACTAAAAATATGTAACATGTAATGGAAAGAAATTGCAAGTAATAAGAGGGTGAGAGTGACTTAGATAATAACTTGTATGTACCATATATGGGCTAGAATGATTATGGAAAAGGCTAGATCTAGATTTTCTCGTGTTTCTTCTTTAAAATAGTAATCTATAGGTATGTTGGATAGAAGTTCCTAGAAGGGGAAAAGACCATCCTAGGTGCTAGTGTCCAACAGGCACTAGTGTCTTGGTAGTAAGTGTAGATATAGTTCTGTCAAGGTCTGATCATCTCACCTTACTTCACTTTGTGTTGATTCAAATTTTTGTATGGTTTTCTTATCACACATGTACCTACAAAAAAACCATGTCTACATGCATAAGGCTCAAACACACATAAGTTGGAATAACCTCGATGATCACCCCACTATGATTGCATCAAGTGATACACTACATTTTAGACTCAACATGGTTTGTGTGTGTGTGTGTGTGTGTGTGTGTGTGTGTGTGTGTGTGTGTGTGTCTATGTGTGTGTGTTTGTGTGTGTGGGTGTTTGTGTTTGTGTTTGTGATTATGTTTTTGTTTTTTTGTTTGTGTGTGAGATATATATATATATATATATATAATTAGATAAATGGATAGATAAAATTGTGTCCCTTGAAGCTAGGTTGTCCTTGTGCCCATTACACCAAGATAATGGGTTATAACTAATTTTCCTCCAAGATCATATGTATGATGGAATTTATAATTTACCCTTCCTATGCATGGAATAATGTAACCTAAATACAATCCTTAAGCATTCATTCTTCCCAAGTAGTAGATAGAAAGTAATAGCCTAATTTCCTAGTTGTCCTCTTTCCCCTTAGATTAGTTAGTAAGTCACACACATGAACACGTGTGCGCAAGCACACACATGAACACATGTGCTCAGACACACACATGAACATGTGCACATGTATACACACACACATACATGATTCCTTTTCTTGAATTTCGTCATTAACCATAAAATCCAACCCAAAGTGATAAGTTAAAGTTAAGAAGGGATAAAATTGATGTCGTGTTATAAACATAAGAAAACAAGGAAAATGGATAGAATTACCCAAAGGGGACAATAACTCTTAGGTGATCATCTCCCTACTTGGTCAAGAGTGTCTGGAAACCTCCAAAGATAAAATAGGAAGTAATGAATCTGGGTAACACATTGTGTGATGTCCAAAAGAAAAGGATAATTCAAAAAAACCATAGGATGAAAGCATGGGAGGATATAACAATTTCAAATTAAATCAAAACAAGTGTTATTAATGTTTAGTTTTATTACTTAGGAATCATGTATATAATGACATACTAGAGGGGTGATGTAATGATACTAAGTGCATAATTTCATGTCTACATAATAGTGTCTCAAATTGGCTTAAATTGACTCTCTAGTTGAACAAATCAACTAATTAGTATGTGTAATGATGTAATGGGATCAATTAAGCCCCAAATCACATTGTATGTAGTAAATATTATAATAAATAGATTCCTAATACTAATTATGACACAGCACTAAATATATGCAATGAAGTACATAAATTAACCCAAGCAAATTAAGCTAAAAGGTATGAAACTCTAGTTGCAAATTAAGAGATAAAATACTTAGTTGATTTGAAAATAATATTGGTTGTGATGAAGTGACAAAATGATAAATAGAAAGAGAGAAGTGTCACACCAATCCTTAGAAAATTGTGCGACTACAAGATCTTCCTAGACTAGGGCACTCGGACTAGGTCGGGGTGCTTCGGGTAATGCAGACCTACTTTGGGCACATGTGACTAGTTAGAACCTCATAAAACAAACTTTGGAGGGTCACAAGGTATCATTTATCCTTTTTTCATGTCACTAGTATGTCACACCAATTGTGTAGATGTCGCATGTAACCGTAATGAATAAATGACCTGCAAAACCCAAAAAGTGCATCAAATCTAAAAAGAAAATAATGCAAATGAGGGGTCATATTTTCCTTGGCTATCAAACAAGTGAAATTATGACCGAGTGTTTCACTACATCTCATAACCAATGTAGTTTTGTGTGTGTGTGTGTGTTTCAAAATCGTGCCCTAGGTGGCTCTTGTGTATGTCGCACTTGATAGTGAACAAGTAGTTAGATGTAAAAGATGTAAATAGATGTGTGCATGAAATAATGAACTTCCCCTCCTATGAAGTGTATGTAGAAAAATACAATCCCTTTCCCTTGTGTGGATGCTATATGGGTGCTTGAATGCTCTTGATAATGCATTTATATGTAACCTTAGGTGGTGATAGTTAATGCTTAGTGCTTGGTCCTTTATTATGGTCACATAACTTTATATTTATATGATTCCCTTGCTTGAATTTCATAATTAACCTCGAAAAAGCTGACTACCAAAAAGATAAGATGCCCAAATGGCTATAAATGACCCAAAAGATGTGAGAAAAGTACAAATAGGTCAGGGGCGCCTGACGTTGGCATCTTGGCTGGGCGCTGGTGTCTAGAATGAAAATTGTCGAAGTATGAAAAGACAAATTGGGAAAGCAAGAGTGTAAGACCAAAAGAGGAAACATAAGGAGAGAAAAGAGGCCTAAGACATGGTTCAATTATTACTTTTCTTACTTATGAATCATATGAAAAGTAGTATGTGATCAGGACTAGATAGATACCCAAAGTACGTGATTTAGTGTCTACAATATTATTTAGGTATGTGGAGGTGAACAAGTTAGCAAGGAATGACTCATGTGGTAGGAATATGCGAGTGATAATACTTGAAAATATTGTAAACATAGACACAAAATCATGCACTTGGATAAATTTATAGGTCATAAGAACATATTTACATTCATATGATTCCTAAGTGAGAAAACTAGTAATTGATTGTTATATTTGGCCTCTTTTCTATCTTTCTTACTTTATCTTTGGTCTTACACACCCTACAACCCAGTCTAAACTTTATTGCTTTATCTTTCATAACTCTAGACACCAAAGTGGCCGATTGGACACTAGTGCTTAGGTGCCCCCAACCTCTTTTTATCTTACTCACTCTTTTTGGGCCTCTTTTATCCTTTAGGCCTCTTATTTTCTTATGGATTGGCCTTTTAATTTTCAATTACAAAATTCAACCAAGGGAATCATATAAATACAAAATTATATCACCAAAATAAAGGACCAAGCTCTAAGCATCTATTATCATCGCCTAAGGTTTAATCCAAAGGCATCTAAGAGCATAAAAGGCATCCATCTAGCTTTCATTCAAGGGACAAGGGACTTCATTTTCTTCATACATGCATATGAAGGGGAAGTTTATTTTTCCATCCATAGATCTATTTATATTAATACATCTAGTTATCACCCGCTATCACATGCACTTACACATGGTCTTCCTAGGGCACGATTCTATCACACATGCACAAAAACTACATGGATTCATAGATATAGTGTAACGCTTGGTTATAAGTTCACTCGGTCCAGTGACCGAGCGGGGTTATTCTGAATCCCCATATTGAATATGTTATTTTGGGATTTGATGTAGTTTGAGGGTTTTACAGGTCATCATATCTTTGTAGGTTACAGTGAATTTTGTGATCATAATGCGACATACAAGTGAATAACAACGACTATCAGTGACCATCTTGTGACACCAAAAAAATAGGTTTTGAACTCCCGCATAATCACATGCACTCGATAAAGATCTCTTGTGCCTAAGTACCCTTGCCCCAATCTAGGTGCCCTAGTCCAAGCATATCCGACATCTCCATAATTTATTGGACATATTTGCAATATTTTTCTCTTATTTTTATCAATTTCTCCAATCACACAATCCTGACATGAAGCATAAATCAACTAAGTCCTCTCTCTCTCTTTCACTTAGGGTTTCATATTTATCTAGCTTATTGATTATGTCAAATCTATACTTTAGTGTTTATTTATCATACGTGACTCTGTAATTAGGGTTTTATAAATTCCATATTTGTTAAATCATTTGGTGAACCAAAGTATTATTCGAACACTCTAGGATATTCATTTTTCTTCTTCTATCTAATCTTCTTTCATGGATTTTTAAGGTTCCTCAAATATTTTTGTATGACTTACTTCAAAATTATCCACCTTGCTAATTTGTTCTCCAAAATCCCTGACACTATATATCTTCCTTGTAATACTCCACCCACTCAAGTAAGTGCCATTTTCAATAGTCTCTCTCCGACACCCCTAGCCTTTGTGATCCTCCATCCAATCAATGCATCTTAGAGTCCATTCAAGCTTTACATTATTTGTTTCAAGATAAAATTTAGGCTATGGAATCCATGATTACATCTCTCAAATTAAATAATACAAGATCTCAAGGATGTTTCTCAAGCCCATGTTAATTCTTCTTTTACTCCTCATCCTCATTTTATGTTTTTTACATGTGGTCATATCAGTATACCTCAAGTCTTACCATTACTAGCACCTCTTAATTCTGATCTCAATGCTAAGCAACATGAAATTATTCCTGAGCTTCTTAAGCATCATTTGATCAACTTGCCTTCTACTCATTTCTATCATCCTTATTGGTTTGAAAAATACCAAGGTCAACCATATTGTAATTATCATCTAATCAATGGACATAATACCAATGATTTCTATGCTCTAAAATGAAAAATTGGATGCCTTAAGCATTATGGTCTTTAATCATTTTCCACACAAAATGTTGTTTCGTGTTCATCTATAATTGCTAAATCTCATTGGGTTCCTAAATCTGATTCATCTATGTCTAATGAGCATCATTCCATCACTTCTAATGTTCCTTCTTTCATCACTCAAGCGCTACCTATACAACCCACTCCAACTAAGTAATCACCTCTCAAGGTTTGTCCTCCATCACCTCCTCTTAATAATTCTTCTACCACACCACAGATCCTAAGAAACCTCCTCTAAAAATCAATACAACACCTCCTCCTCTCAAGTCTTCTATGGCATCATAATCCCAAATAAAGATCCACTCACTAAGCAAGACCAGCAACCTCTAGAAGGCCTCTTTCAAATTCCATTGTTCAATATCCCTTCACAACCTCCACTTCAACGTCCAATCACTTTTTTCAAGAAAAATAATCTTTATATTGATCCTTTTAGTAACATCGACTAGATCTACACCTCTCACACACTTAGGGGTGAATCCGCTTACTTCACCCCCTTCTTAGCATCACATATGCTCTGTTCTTCATTCTTCTTATTTCTAAGCATTGATCTTACACAAATTGGTACATAACTTGTATCATCATTACCCTATGATGCACTCTTTTGTTAAGTTTCAAACTTGACTTTTGAGGGCATACTACATCCATGAAGCTCACACACCACACATTTCACACTCTATGTTTCCCAATACATATTTCTAGCATTTTTTTCATACATCATACTATCCTATTCTACACCCTACACTCTACGCTTCATTGATCTATCTTTCTAGTACACATGTATCAAACTACTACCCTATGATGCACTCTAGTTCCATGATTCATACTCGACTATTGAGGGTATAAATCTGAAATGAACCTCACCTTATTCTACATTGCATGATTTGTGCTTCATGATCAATATTTTAAGCATCTCTTTCAAACCATTTCTCGATGATGCATTTTTGTTTAATGGTTCATTATTTATTATTGAGGGGTCTTTTATAAATGAACCTCATCTCATGATCATCTATATCTGCTCCGAGGGCACACTACTCCGATCACATTCATATTGCATATCATTTCATCTCACTCATTCATAGATACTTGTATATCTTGGTTACACTTATTATTGATTATATGTGCTTACATGTGCACTTTGTTTTCCATATGGATACCTAGTATGTCAATATATTTTTCTATATACATATGCACGTTCACTTGGTCTCTAGTTGTGAGTGCATAATTTCTACATATCTTTACATGCAGAAATGATGCTTGGCATTGTACCTCTTACCAACCCCACCGAGGCTCTTGGGGGCATCTACATTTCTACTCTTACACATCATAGGTGTTATTGTTTCATTATTTACTAATTCTTATTCTTATTATCACATTACTTTCCATTTATCAATACACACTTTTACATATGTTTTATCTTTCTAACATGCTAACGGGTACTTTTTGTGTAGTATTTTCCTTGAGGAACTATTTTCCACCATGGTTATTTGTTACACTTGCTATTGTCTTCTATTGTATACCATTGTTTGAGGGTTATGCCCTATGTCTTTTTATCACTACTTGTATGTTTTTGGTCACTTCGCCCATGATTGTCTTATGACATTGTGAGTGATGTACCTTGTTTGAAACCTACATTTCCTAATCTATATTGTCTTCTTGTTTACTTGATTGCATTTTATCTTTCGTATGCATACTTATCTTGATTGCACTAACACATTTTTCTAACCACCTTGTTTGCATGTACCTTAGTTTCTACCATGCACATCCCCCTGCAAGGTATCCACTTCAACATAGTTTTATGTCCTTTCCTTTGGATCACATGCTCTTATCGTTGTCGCATATACCCCAAACAAGTGGGGCATACATTGGGTGAATTAGTCACCCCATACAGAGCTCATAAATTTAGCACCGGCCTACACAATACAAGAACATAACAAAGATATAGTCATAGAACATCCTGCATTCGACTTGGGTCCTCGGTAAAACACAGACAAAGCGGCGTCGAGTACCAAACATTAGTGCCTAGGAACCTATGTCCTCCTTTGGGAACCTATGTCTTGGGAGCATATATAGAAAATTTCTCGAGATCACCATAGTCTAAACTAGTTCATAGAGAAGTTTCATAGGATCAAGCATTGGCCTCATAATACATAATGCATGTAATCTCATAAAATCTTCTTCAATTGGGAAAATCAGTATACTTGGAACAATACGGAACTAAACATAGATCACACCATCTGCATTGGTGTATAAATTAGGAAGCAATCATGGAAGGAAAGTAACATTATACCTCTCTCCCCAACACTCTTCTTCCATGGCGTGAGATCACCCATAAAACTTGTACTTGGAATGAGATTTCTAAAAATACTCATTCTTGGCATGAGATCGCCCAAAAACCCATTCTTGGTATGATATCACCCAAAAACTCACTCTTAGCATGAGATTGCCCAAAAAAATCACTATGTTCAAGACATCTTTCTATCCTTTTACACTCATGATCATCAGGTGCACACTTTCCTTTTACTATTTCACATTTTACACACTTTTACATATAATTCATAATACATGACTTTGACTACTCTTTCACTCTTCTTTTGCAAGTCCATCCTTAATACACAACAAGAAGTAGCCCTACATCAAGCACAACAATAGGTACAACACGGTAAAACACTTACACTTCACCCTTAGGTTAACTTCCTCTTTCTTAGCTTCCGGGCTTCATTTTTTATCAGTTCACACTTTCACTTGTCTATTCAACATGTTATCACCATGACACTCTACATGGTTGTCAAGTATGCATCTCTTATATACTTTACGTTATTGAGTATCCACTCAACAACATAAAGTGGGATAAAATATGTTATCATTATCTACTTTATGCATATCTCATCTACTTTATGTTAGGAAATAAGGGATAAAAATGCAGAACATTCCCATAGAGAATCGCAATAGTAGAAACTTATATGCAGAATAATATCACAAATCTGAAATAAAAGTGCAGAAAATAAAAGAACACAACATAGAGATAGTATTTAACATGGTTCACCAAATTTGGGCTACATCCACTAAGAATCACTTACTAATATTTTATTACAAGCCACCTCTTTCTCTCAATACAATACCCAGATATGTTTGGATCTATGCTCAACAAACTCTCTTGAATTCACACTTGAACTCACACACATCTACAATGATATGTCTACCCTATCAAAATCCCAAAAGCACATCAATAAGAAACTACTTAAGTAGTTTTACAATACCATGGGTACCAAAACCATGGGCCAAAACCGTCCCATAAACCTATGGGTCAAAAATCCCACCCATATGAGAAGAGCACATTTCCTGAGATATCGGGCATGTTTTTCATGACCAAAAAATATCATGAAAATAGGCTCCACAACATAAAAATATACATCTCTTATCTACTTTATGTTATCGAGTATTCACTCAAAAAAATAAAGTGGGGGAAAATGTAGACACAAAATCATGCACTTGGGTACATTTCTAGGTCCTAAGAACATACTTGCATTCATATGATTCCTAAGTGAGAAAACTAGTAATTGATTGTTGTCTTTGGCCTCTTTTCTATCTTTCTTGCTTTCTCTTTGGTCTTACACACCCTATAACCCAATATGAACTTTATTTATTTATCTTTCATGACTCTGGACACCAAAGTGCAGCCAAGACACTCGATGCTCAGGAGCCCCCAACATCTTTCTATTTTACTCACTCTTTTTGGGCCTCTTTTATCTTTTGGGCATCTTATTTTCTTATGGTTCGGCCTTCCAGTTGTCAATTATGAAATTCAACTAAGGTAATCATATAAATACAAAGCTATGTGACCAAAATAAAGGACCAAGCTCTAAACATCTATTATCATCACCTAAGGTTGCATCCAAAGGCATATAAGAGCATCAAAAGCATGCATCTAGCTTTCATTCAAGGGTCAGGGATTGAATTTTATGCATACATGCATAGGAAGGGGAAGTTCATTTTTCCATCTACACATCTATTAACATTGATGCATCTAGCTATCGCTCGTTATCACGTTCACTTGCACAAGGGATTCCTAGGGCACGATTGTATCACACATGCATAATAACTACATGAAGTCTTAGATGTAGTGTAATGCTCGGTCGTAAGTTCACTAAGTCGGTGACCTTCGGGTTCATCCCGACTCCCCATATTACATATGTTCTATTGGGTATTTGATGTAGTTTAATGGTTTTTTAGGTCATCATTTCTTTGAAATTTGCAAGTGAATTTTTCAATCATAGTGTGACATATGGTGACCAACAAGTGACCATATTGCGACACTAGAAAAACCAAGTTCTAATCTCATGCGCAGTCATAGGTACCCAGTAGAGGTATTTGGTGCCTAGGCACCCTCACCCCATTCCAAGTGCCCTAGTCCAAGCATATCCGATAGCTCCGAATTTATTGGACATAGTTGTGATAGTCTTCCCTTCTTATTTATCAGTTTCTCTAATCTGCATAGTCCTAGAATCGAGCATAAATCAGCTAAGACCTCTCTCTCTTGCACTTAGGGTTTCATATTTATCTAGCTTAATGTTTGTGTCAAATATTTACTTTAGTGTTTATTTGTCATATGTGACTCTATAATTAGGTTTTTATATATTCGATCTTTGTTAAATTAGCAACAGCTTAAAAAGACAAAAGTTGTGAATTATGTAGAAGTTCCCATGAATGCAATATTTGACATTAATGTAAGGTTCTAAGGGTAATTAATATGGTAACTCGATATAAACATGCAATCAGTATTCAAAATCTTGTAACTTTTAAGTGTCAAATAATCCATAAGGAAAACTAAAGTAGAAGGTGTATTTGAAGATAAAAAGGAGAGTTACAACATTTTTAAGGAAAGATTTGGGGTGGTCTCCAAGTTCCATGCAAGAACTTGAGCTTGAGTTGAATAGGTAAGTGAGCTAGTTTTATTGTCCCCGTGAATCTTTAAGATGAAGCTCAAGTTTGTTTTCTAAGGAAGTGGGGATTTTTGAAATGGTTTCACCGACATGAAGATTCATATAAATTATCCGAGGACAACCTCCAGTCTCAATTCCCCCTTGGAAAGAATCACAGATTCTAACCTCGTTAATGTTGACCTAGAATATTTTAAGCAGAGATTACATGCCCCAAAAATAAGCAAAACTATAATACATGTGGCTAGTAGTTATATTGACCTCATTGTTTTTTCCTCCCATTTTGTAGTGCCTAGAACTTGTATGGGTATGTGCCCAACATTATAACCCTATAACAAGAGAAGTTTAGGATGGGAATGGGTCCTTGGTCTTATATTTCCAAGAAGAATAGTTTGACAGAATGTTGGGTTTTCTTCCTACACGAGAGGAAGGCTCCATTACCATCTAGTCAACATAGTTGTACTGGAATTCATGAGTAAGAAGATAGACCAAGTTTATGAATTACCATTGATTGGTTAATCCCCAAAATTTTTCTCCATATTACCTAATAAATTGAGTAGAACAGACTTTGGAGAGGAATTTGGGGATGTGATCACATTTGTAAACAAGCTGATGGGTATGGAATCTACCAAAATTTTCCATGAATGGATGTTTCAGTTCATACAATTCGTACTCACAAATAAAAACCTCTCCTTTGGGAAAAGATAATAAGTAGGGAAATTCATGAACAAATGATGGGAGTTACCCAAATTGCAAGAGGGGAAAAGGCTGGTATGGTGGAGTTATTTATGTCATCTTACTTGGTCTATAATATCACTTTCCACAGAACTTTCATGGGATTGTAGAGAAGAGTGGTCTTAGCAACTCCAAGGTATATGGTGTCTTTTTCTAGTTAGACTTGGTGAATTACGCTACGCACTATAAGAAGGTATCTAACGTTTTCTTCACACTTGTGATATGCTTATTTCACCCCAACTGGGAGGCTGAAATGTTCTCTTGAGATGTTAAGAAGGTCATTACCCAAGTATGTATTTTGCTTCATCTAGTTCCGTGCTTTCTCTTATATCAAGGTTAGTGGTTTTGAGGGGAGTCCTTACTCCCTAGGCATGTGGATGATAAGTGGGCATTAATGGAATTAGTAATATAGTTACTACCAGTGCATAAAATCATCACCAAAAACATCTCACATCCCCTGTTAAGTTTCCTATGACCATTGGGAACTATACTTGCCCAAACATCCAAAAGGTGAGAATGTTAGAATTAGAAATGGGTAGGGTCATGTTAGATATATTTGAGGCCAGGCCTTAGTATGATATAAAACAAATTTTACATAATGTTGTATCCATTTTGGTAGAGCATGAGCCCCATTATGAATAATTTTGGATGGATTATAGAGATGAGAAGGAGGTCAGATAGAGGGATTATTCAAGGATGACACTCTCTTAGATAGCGTACTTTAAAATTATTCAAGTTTCTTAGGGGTTGGAAGATGATAACAATGTAATTAGTGATGATTATATCATAGGTAACATCACTTATCATCCGTTACCACCAGTCAACTGGGAGGTTGATGAAGGAAGGTCAAATCATGATAGGATTGTGAATTTCTTCCAACAATCTTTAAAGTGGTTATTCTCATAGGGTGTAGATATAATTCATCAAAACACGTATGTACTAAGGGAGTACAAGGTTAGTGAAAAAATTGATGATGTCCTATCCCCATACTAGAAAATGCATAGTACTAGGGATGTTTTGGGAGGAAATATTTCAAGCTCTCTTTTAGGAAATTATCATTAACCCAGGAAAGGGATGACATGAGTTCCCAAATCAGTAAAATCAGGACCTCCCTTACTCAGTTGAAAAAATTAACTAAGTTAGTACTTCAAGGAGTATGAGTAGATTCCATGTTGATTCTTCCACTCCTTTACAAGTTGTTCCAAAGCATCATCTCTAGAGCCAAAAGGGAAGGAAAAAGTGACAACCTCTACTTCAAATAAATCTAAGGGAGTAAGTTTTTCTGTTATGCCTCATAAGGTACCCATGCCAAAGACAAGTCTCAGTAGGACTCGAAGGAAGAGGAGGAGAAAGTTCATCTCCAAAGGATAAAAAGGACCATATATGAATGGGTTGATTTGGAAGAAGCGAGAATCGAGTTAGGGAAACAATGGTTCTAAATATTCTTGTACCTTCACCCACCATTACCCAATCCCCAGGGATTCTACTCCTTGTGGAATCGAATCTTATTGACCCAACCCCAGTTTGAATCTTCATTATGTATTGGTTACTTAATGAAGAGTAACCAGTTGTGATTAGCCATGTATCCCATGTCCTACCTATTCTCGCAAAGAGAGTGATGAAATGATGATAGTAGATCAACCTTTTAAGGAACCTAGTACATCAAAGGTTGGGATAAGAATTGATATTACCCCAAAAAAATTTAGATATTATAGTGGAAAAAGAGGCACATAGAATTGAATATATATTTTAATCCACCATTAATCCAATTAAGGATGCAATAGTATAATCCCATGCATAAGGGATTGTAGTGGTAGAAGTAAAATAAGTTATGGGTGTCACAATTGTAATATCACCCTAGGATACTGAGGTAGTTATAGAGATTCCTAAAGTCCAACTTCTAGTGACCGATGTTACTCCTTAAGAATCTCATGAGATAGTTTCTTCTTCCAAGGAAAAATTGGTTGAAATTTTGGCACAAACAGAAGGAGAGGTTGATGCCCAACCATCTTCAATTGCTAAGGAAGGAGAAGTAAAATATTATTTTGGGGTAGTAGACAAAGTAGATGGACACAATGAACTTGTGTAAATGGTTTCTCTGTATTAAACAATGCATATGGCCACAAAAATCACTTTTGCATCTCCTTCATCTTCCACACCTCTGGAAATTATTCCTATAAATTTAGTGCCACAATTACATGAGAAACATGGGACACCAATGGGATTCTAGGTAGGAGGTTCTCTCCCAAAGAAGAAGAAGGTGGAAATCCAATTGGATGATGATGATTTGAAAATCATTGCCACCCTCAATCCCTCTAGGCCACCCAAAAGGGAAAGATTTATGTCAAGAGAAGTTCTAAACAGGAAGGGAGAAATATTTGTGGAGATTACAACTCCCAAATCCAACGTGCTCAGGATCGAGACATCTTTGTCTCATTACCAGTCACAAGGATCCCATTAGGTAAGCCTTCCACCAATGAAATTAAACATGACTTCTCTATGGTAGTAGAAGGATTTTTCTAGAAAATTGATGAGTTTAAGGAAACCAAGGACTCGAAGGCCGTGAATAAAGATTTTTCTAACTTGGTTAACAAACTCGGCTAAGAACCCCAGTGTATGAAAATTTGAAGTCCCTAAAATCACCTACACTAATATAAGAAAAGAAAATGATTTGGGTAAAATGGGGGAGTTTATCATACAATGGAAGAATGACTTAGTCACCAGAGGTGAGGAAGTAATTATAGAATGTGTGAAATGATATTCCCACATATTTGATAAAATAGAAATAGCCAAGGCATTACTAGACAAGTGTAAGGCCAAATGCAAGATGTGGAGTGATATGTTGCTGAAGTTGAAATCCATTACAGACCTAAAGGATGATTTGATTGTTAAGGAGGGGATTATCTCCTTGAATCTATAATAAATCAAGTATGAGTATCATGAGGTTGCAAAGATGAGGGTTGAGACCTTGAATAATTGTGTCAATGTTCTCTAGAGGAGCAAGAAGAAAATATGACTGAACACATTGATGGTCTGCACTCTCTTCTTGACAAATTAATTCAAGTAAGTAATGGGGAAAGGATTAGGATGTAAAATATAGATAATATGGTTAAAAAATTCAAGGATTATGCCCTTGGAAAGTTAGAAAAGCCTAAAATTTTCAGCTTGTCTAGTGTGCAATGAACTGTGTAAGTTGAGAAGACAACTTCTAAACTACTAAAGAGGATAAAGAAGGGAAAATATATTTCTGTGGAGCTTGATAAAGTGGGTGCTAGGTAGGAAATAATTTTCCATTATCATTCAGGGCCTGATGAATAATTTATCTTACAGATGTTTGGGAAGTTTTATGTTTACAGGGATAGGATGAGGGACAGTTTGGAGAAGCAACCCATAGATGTGGACCCATAAAAATGAAGAAATAAAGAGGAAGGAATTGAAACAAACTTGTCATCATGTTAAAGAATTTTGGAATCATTCAAGTATGAGGCCCTTTCTAAACATAATACGGTTTTTCTTAAGGACAAAAATTTTGTTGAAGAATAGGAAATATCCTTCTTTTCCTCCTCAAGTGTCATCATGTCACGTCAACTTGTTCAAGCTCAAGTAGAAGGGGAGGAATATTTCTTGTTAGTGTTAGGGAAAACATATTTTAGATAGGTTAATTTAGCATAGGTAACTTAATTATTAAATTGTTGTAAGTTATTATAAATCATATTTTAATTGTATTTGGGAATAGTATTCTCGTAGCATGTTGTTTTATTTGAGTTGTTATATGGTTCAAACCATATATTTGTAATTATATGTGCATGGGTATGTTTATTGTTGCATTGTTGCAACATCTCATTTATCTAAACATGGTAGTTCACTTCCTATAAGAATTACAGCATATTCATTGTAATGTTGATTTGATTGATTATTAATCAAAGAGTGATGCTTTCGTCCCTCTTCTACACTTTCAGTTAGAAGGCTTTTCCACCTCATTTTGGAAAAATATTTTATTTCACCAATAAATCTCTCAAGGTTATCTTAAGTAATTTTTGGGGGAATTGGGAAAATATTTTGATGAAAAATTATATAAGAATGGGGTTTTGTCCTCATTCTAATGGGTAGTCATTGAATTTTGTCTATCAATTTGTTTTCATTCCAATTTCTTGTTTACTAAGAATTTTGTAATTTTCCATCTCTATGATAAAATTCTAAGGTGGTTGCGTTGTACAGCCATTAGTAAGTTTTGAAGGCATTTGTTTATGTCCCTCACCAAAACTCATATGAATGGACTCTTTTTCTTTGACATAATTACACATTCTTATTTTGTGTTTTAAAAGTATGAACAAGGATGTGTCTTATGAAATTTTATTTTTGGTCCTCATGGCACCCACATGGAGTGCCCATCCCCAAGTAGGAGTCGATGTTGGTACTCATTGTGAGCCCTATTTTGAACCAAGTTGAGTCTTCCAAACATTTCCTCATACCATTAAAATACTCTAATTTACATATGTTCGGTAACACCAAAGCTTTCTAATAATCCATGATCACTCCTTCACATAGTTTTGAACAAATTAAAAGTTGGGCATGACCATTTATAGCTAAGGATACCATGGTGCACTAAGCTAGTAATCTGTGGAATGAAGAACTTAATGTTTTGTGGGTAGCTCCAATATTTGGAAGAATAAAAATCAAATTAGTACCAAGGTGGAACTCTAGAATGGTTTGTTATCATTCAAATTGACTTAGTATCAAAAGTGAAGCAAAAAAAAGGATACATCGGGCAACCATTTACAACAAATGGAGGTAAGTGGCTATATATCAAATCCACAGAGCACTAGTTCAGTACTCAACGGGTATGTCAGAAGGTTGGCACTCTGCGGATTAAAAAGCTGCAAGATACTTAGGAATCCACCAAATACCGTGAAAAATATAAGACAACTAAGAAGCCCGCAAGAAAAAGAGGAATGCAAGGGAAAGCTGTAGAACAAGTAAAAAGAGCATTTTGCACCAGTACCTCTCATTATGGGTACCCAAGTCATACAAGATTGATCAAAATATAATTAATCTATTATCCAAAGGTATGTTCATTCACAAAAATAGTAATTGAGTTAACAAAGAAGATGAAAAGAGTATATGTATATACTAGGAACAAAATGGGGATTCTATAGGGGCCCCAACCCTTGAAATTCACATGACTTTTGGTATACATATACAAAAAGGGATGTTTTTGTAACTAAATACATTGTCAATTTATGATTACAAAATCCTCCACAAAGGTAGGGATCCAATCTAACATATTTTT
The DNA here is from genome assembly GCA_018340775.1 of Taxus wallichiana var. yunnanensis. Lineage (NCBI taxonomy): Eukaryota > Viridiplantae > Streptophyta > Pinopsida > Cupressales > Taxaceae > Taxus > Taxus wallichiana. The sequence goes on along the minus strand of CM031244.1, from coordinate 86,061,559 downwards.
CATCCTAAAATCAAACTCTTTATGGTCCTAAGACCTATAAATATATTGGATGTCCCTGCTAAACTGTGGGACATGCCCTTGTACATGAGTTCCCTAATGCCAACTTTTGGGCCTTCTAAAATCTTGATTAAATCTAATTTTTTTCGCTCTGGTTACTACATGAATATTGTGGAGTAGGGTATACTCTGCAATATTTTGGTCCAATTATAAAATCCTAGTGGCACTATTTTGGATGGGTTTTTTCATCCCTTAAGGGTATTTTGGGTGTATGAAAAGAGGTATCAAGAACTTTATCTAAATTCTAGCTCAAATATTTGTGTCTATGATCTATATGATTGTTAGTAACATTTGTGGAAATTGGGTATCAATGAATGTAAATGTTATCTCACGAATTATGTTAAATTGATTATTCTTGTAAACATTACGATAGGTATGGATCCTTCCCTATGGAAATATACATACCAAAGTCACAAAATCAACTACCCTCTGCCTTCCTATTTTAGCTAAAGATATCTTACTATCTTTACACCAAGTAAGCACATCAAACATGTATACCATACATGTGCTTACCATGAAAATCCACACTAAAATTATTTACCACATGTGCATTTTGTAAATTTTTCAAAAAATTAGTGTCCAAACATCATCAGAAGCTCCCTTAGTTAAATATCTTAGGCATATATGATGTCTGGAACCATCCACTATCTATCTATTATGATTTGTGTTTGATGTGTTAAGTGTGTACAATAATCAAGTGACAACTCTTGTGAGTGAGTATTACATCCATGACTGCACTTGCCTCAAATTTATGTATACCTATCTTAAATGAATCTCGATTACAACAACCACTCTTTTGTTCAAATCTACCCCTGAGTCCTCTCACCTTGGTTCGGGAAGAGCCATAAGTAGCAAGGTAAAGCCATCCCCTTAGTTAATGTGCATCTTGATCATTGTTGATAATGTTTGCCCCCAGAAAAATTGGCCAACCTGGCCCCACATCCAAACCTTAGAGTAAACAAAATAGAATTAATCATGTTGGCACTCAAAATTCCTTGCATTTAGTCTATACCATGCCCCAACTCAAATAAATTAGGAAAATTTACTAAATTGGAGCTCGGGGTCAAAATTTCATACCTAGGCCCCACCTAGCCACCGAGCAAAAAAAGATCTTGTTGACCTACTTGGCGAGCTGGAGTTCCATTAGGTAGGGTGAGCTAGGTCAAATGATGCACACATTGTGGGAGATAGTTTAGGGATTCAATGAGCTTGATGGCATGTGTGATAGGTTTAATGGGTAACTCAACCGTGAGGAGCTCGTAGTTTGGACCGAGTCGGGCATGCATTGATGGGTGAGCTCATCACGGGATCCTATTAAGGTGGAAGGCATAAGCGGGTGGGTGTACGTGCTCGAAGGGTCAAGCCATGACATTGAGGGAAGGCTAAGTGGATTTGAGAAAATTGAAGAGGAAAAGAGTAACTGATCGATGGAAGATGGCTCGCAATCGAGCTCAATGAAACATGGCGGTGAGCTCTTTGAAGAGCTCAACGAGCTCATGAATATGGAGTGGCGTAGAGCTCTGTCAAACTCATCCCGAGTATGTTAGGATAGTGAAAGGAGGTCAAGACCAAACTCACATGGTGAAATAAAGGAATGGCTTGAGGGATCGAGCAAAGGTATAGGTAGACCGAGTTGTCACAAGGAAATTTTCCATGCCATGGGGGTCCGGTCTCCAAACTCACAAACTCATTACACAGTAAATCGGGTTGAGCCAACCACTCGGGTGCATCGTGAACATAGCGAGCTAGCTTAACATGGCAAAGAATGGCATGAGCTTGAGTCTAAGTCCAAAATATAACAAGCTCGTGATAGAACGACCTTGTCCCATTGATGAATAACTCAAAATCATAATGAAACATGTTCGGTGAAGCATTATAGGATATCCCAATAAGACCAAGTTCACATGATGAAAAAGGTGGCTTAAAAAGAGATTCCCTGTGGGAACACTCAAATGGAAAAGCTCAAGAAATATCCATCTCAATGATAATTGAAGAGTTGACGGCACACATGGCTCGGTTGGCTCATGAGGGGATCATGAAATTACAACGAGGGCTTGGTTGGAGGAACTCACAAAAAGAAATGGAGATCTTAGGTTGGCACGAAGGATTCAAGAATGCGGGTGATATGGTGGGATTTCCATGGGCCTAAATCAATTTTATGGTGAAGAGGATTGTAATAAAAGATAAGGGTCGAGCCCCGAGCTCGGCCAAGTGCATGTATCATGGGGGCAATGCCAGGATATTAAATTCGGTGTAAAAAAATAGGAACTTGGCTCGATACCAAAAGGAATGACTCAGTAATTGATATCCCAACAAAGCAGTTTGCGTGAATGGGATCCCAAATGGGGTGAGTGCGAAGACCACGAAGTTTAAAGATTTTGGACTTCAAGAGTGAATGGTTTTAAGGTTAACTTTGGACATTGGCGAGCATAAAACTCCAAACCGCTAAGTCGGGAAAGTCCGAAGGAAGGAGAATCCAAATTTCAAATTTTTTAGGGTTTGGAACATCGTGATCCCAAAGTGAGGAACTCAGTATCTTCGAAATAGAGAGGCCCAAAAGCTCGAAACCAATACATTCCCACCAGACAAAATCAAGCATTCGTCGAGTCAGCATTGGTCACTGAGCCAATTGATTTATGAGTCGAGTATAGTTGGATTTTTTAGATTTCAAGATCTCATTGAGCTGGTCATGACTAGAGGGAGATCAGCATGCAATGTAGGGAAGGAGCCCGGTGGCTTGACCAATTTAAACATGACTCACCAACATAGCATGGGGGATGAGTGGAAGAGTCTAATTTACAAGAACCGACTAGTGGTGAGCCAAGTGGAAAAAGGATGAGAATGAATCATTGGCAAATGGTGGGTTTTCAAGATTAAAGCACGAGAAAACTTGGCGATGAGGGAAGAGGCCGAGTTGGGCATAAGGATTTTGAGCTCGCCAATATACGAAGCAAGACGTTCAAGGAGGTGGTACAATGTAATACATGGTGGGATCTCATTGGAATTAAAACTAGGATCATGGACTCAATAACGTCATAAGGAACCATACTTGCAATGTATAGTGCAAGAAGTGAGGAAGTTCACCTGAGTAGAGGGCTCAAACCAATACAGCTAAGCGGTAATGAATGTGGGAAAATCAATGAGCTCCTCTAGGAAATAGTTTTGGAGGTGAATGAGGTACATTTAGAATTCAATAAGTCATAAAAATGCAATGAATGAAGTAGCTCACCGAGCAGCCTAGTGACTCGGCTCGGTAATAAAGCCATGCAGAGCACAAAATGGGTTAAACCCCCTTCACTCAAAATGATGTAACTCGAGCTCTGGGTGTCAAAATATCACAAAATTATAGTTGTTGGAATCATGGAAACAATACCTTCATAATGAAAGCATAGAAAATGGGATTTTGGAGGTTTTCAAACCCCCAAATTACGGATACCATCAAAATCCTGAAATTTCATAACTTGAGCCCCGGAGTCAATTTCTCGTAAACAACCAATCAATGGAAAGCTGATTTTGGGCTCTGTGCATAGCACCAACGAAATTCAGATTTTAGGGGTTTTTGACCTCAAAAATGGTAAGCATGGAGTAGTAGGTGAAGGCCATTAATGAGGTAGGTGGGAGAATATGTAATCATGAAGCTACAGGGGCTAGGAGCTAGACTCAAGTGTAATCACAACTAATTTATTCAAGCACAAGGAAATGCCATTAATGGAGCAGAGATTTTGCAAATATTCAAGCACTCATTGTAGATTAAACAATGGATTTTTATGGGTTTTAGAGTAATTTTGGGATTTATTTTCTCTCTCTCCTCTTCCCAAATTTATTCTATAAATATGTAAGGGTTGCACATGCAAAGGTTTGGTCATTCTCTCCTCCCATGCACCCCATTCTTCTTGGGGATTTAAGCCTTCCTCCCAGAATTTTTAATGGCTTCATTCCTCTCTCCCACATGCAATGTACTGTGTATACTTCATGAGCAATAAAAATTGTGTTCTATGTTAGTTGTTTTAACCTCTGCATGATTTTTTTGTCTCTCTTACCTCTCATTGCAACAGGGTGTTTTGTGCATATTTTATGGATATTCTAGGGCACAGGTGTTTTGTGCTTATCAAGAATAAAGATTTTTACATTTCAGAGTTTGTGTTGTAGTTATCCAACTTCCCCTTAATGCATTGGTGGGACTTGATGTAATTCCTTCGATGTGTTTATATATGTAATTGCTTCTTTGATTTTCGTTCTCGGTTGTTGTGCTCTTTTGGAACCGGTAGATCATTTTTATGGAATGATATCAATTTCCTATTATATTTGATTTTAATCATACTTAAGGAAATGTTGTACTTATGTTGATTTATCATCAAGAACTCACTTGACTTGTTTTTGAAGTACACTCAATGATCTCGGTTGGTTGGAAGTACAATCAGTTTATTGGGATAGTGGAATAAATAGGTAACCTGGTAAGTTATCTAAGTTTCATTATAATTTTTGTTCCTAGAATTTGTATGAACACTAGATGAAGTAAAATAACTTGGATCAATTTCAATGATCTAAAGCATTCTTATTGATCGATTTACTATTATGATCTTAGTGGATAAGTCTGGATTGGACTCTTAATGTTTTTTAACATACTATATGTACAAACTTGTTGATTCAAAGCTCTTTTGAAATTGTTTCATAACATTTTTATTACAGTCATATTGTTGCTTAACCTTAATCGGGTTAGATTAATGCTTTGGGGTATTTCAATTGTTGGAGGGCCTAATCTAACCCATACTAAATTGGGAACTATACTCTAAAGCAAACTAACTATATCCTATTGTATTTTATTAATTAAATATTAACCTAAGTTAAGGTTGATACATTAATGGGGATCCAAACATATCTAAAGACCCTAAGTTCTAAACCTAAGACCTAACCTAAGGACCTAACTGTGGGTGACATGGTGATGGAAGGTTAGTGTTTGGCTATAAATTGATGCCAACCCATGCATTACTTGGGAAATTAATGAGTTCAATTAGTACTACCACCACCTTTAGCAGTGACCAAGTCTAAACTTGGCATATACGATGACCCAAAGTTAATAAAAGTTTTGGTGATGTATTGGTTAACTATAGCTATTGCTAATTTTGAAATGGTGGTTGGCGTAACTATAGGAATTAACAGAAGTCTGCCATGGAAATTCATGATATTGGTGGAAGTGAAAACTATCTTGGAAAGGGCGTGATGGTTTTGGGAAAAGGCATTCGGTTGGTTTTCATTTTTATTCATTTTTTCAAGTTCTATGGTTACGCATGTTGATATTTTTATGTTTTAACTATGAGGTCATTTCTATTTCATTTATGATCTCTCCATTACATGGAGGATTTAGCAAAGAGAAATTTATTTCTTGGGCTATTAAAATGAAGAGAAGAAGAAGGATGGGTTTTTCTATGGAATCTATTTTGAGATTTTGTGGGAACATTTGTGAAATCCTGGAAAGAAAATTTGGGAGCTTGGAAAATAAATTTAGGAGCTCTATGAGGCATGATAGGCTCTAACTCTTTTTAATCATTTTCCTATTTAATTATTTCATAAAAAGAACTCTGCTCTTGCAATGAAATTGTGTTCTCTGGTTCTGGGTTTGTGTTTTTGAATCATTGGTGAGTATCATGTTTGTATATTCAATTATTGTATTGGATATGGTAATATTGTGATTATAATAGTTTATAGTTGTGTATTCTTGATTGTGAATCATGGTGTTAAGCAACGTAGTGCGATTCATTTTTGAAGCTTGAATAGTGTAAACGAGTTGTGATTTTGTGTTTTTTTCAAAGCTATGAAACTTGGTTGTTGATACCCTTTCCTACGGGGTATATATATAATTATGTACCTATAAATGGGTGTTTCTAGAATTATGTGTTGGTTTAACATTTTTTTGGGTTTTTCGTTTGCAAGCTTCTATGTCGGTGTATAACTTGGAAGGCCTATCCATTCACGATAGTGAATAACTTATCGATTTGTTATATCGATCGCAAATGGTTTCCAATCATTTGGATTCTAGTTTTTATATGCCATTCGGTCTTGTTATGTAAATAGGTTTTTTATTTTTCTAGGCTATTCAATTTGTGGGCTTGTCAATTTGTTACATTATCAACTTTATACATGAACTAGTCTTGCTTTTCTTAAGACTAAAAAACTGAGTCGTTAACCCGTCTAGGTTTTCGTGTTTTGAATATTCAATGGAATTCCTTGTTGGAGACCATAAATGTGTCAATTTTTGTACATTTGGGTCCTTAATGGACACTCTCAAATTGTTAACTAGGTTACTAAGTAGGTTGTAACATATCCTTTAAGGATCTTGTGCATTTTTGAGTTTTGAATGAAGTTTGCTACTTCGTTTCCCTTTCATGGACACATATGTAACTTAAAAATGGGAACATAACTCGATGGCTTAATTTGATTTGGGTGATTTTGTCAAATCCTAATTGTTATTTGGAATACCTCCATGATTCTTCTCATTATGGAAAGATTCAAGATGATCTAACCTTCTTTAACTAGCACGTTAAGGAAGAGAACTCTAATGATTAAATGAATGATTAAGTTTGGGGCTTAGGTAATGGGGAAGCTCAAGTTTAACTCAACCTCTCACTCAAATTCATCATTCCATTACCTTTTCCACTTGTGGAATGTGAATTCAATGTAATTTTATATGATTCCTTGACTAGATGTATTCATGTTTGGGAACGCTTGATTTGATTGGTAGCTATAAGTTTGACTTTTTATAAGCTTTGTTGCTTGAATTCAATGGTTCCTTGATGAGTTTGAAATAAACATCTTCATTCTAAACCAATTCTTACATGATAGTTGTTGTATTCTTTAATAACTTAAGTAATGATAATTTGTATGCGGTAAAAGTAAGTAGAATTACTTGACTAATATAATGGGTTTTAATGTTATTTGATTGGCTTGTTATAGCTTGTAGTAGTTTAACAGGATTAAATAAATAAGTTTCCAAACCTTATTAAAAATTATATAAGATTACAGTCATATAAGTATGGGATTATATTATTGTAATCTTAACAAATCTTGAACTTATTATTATCATTAAGTTCATTTCTTAATTGTTTTGATTTGACAGAAATTTAGCAACTAAATGATATATATAAACTTGATAAAACAATATATATGATTATTTTCGTATAATTATGGGCTTATAAAAGTGCAATCATATCAGTCTTTCACTTCTTCTTATATGATTGACTAAGGCCTATTATACTTGTTTCAGATTACCGTGTATGACTTAAAGGTGTAACTATTTTGAATTGCTTAAATAAATTGCTTGTATTTACTTGAATTCTTAGATGATTTCATTTGTGAAGTTCTTGTGACATGATCAAAAGAGTTGTGTACCTTATTTTGAACCTTAGGATAATCTCATTTAAAATCAGTGTTCCTTTTATGAACTTATTAAGTAGAGCACATTGTTATGAAGATTTAGTATATATCGTGCTCAGTTTGAATGAACTGACATGTGCTAAAAATCTTGTAAATGGATTTTGTGAAAGATGAAAGAAGCAAGACTTACAAGAAGTTGCATTTATTTTATTAATTGATGCCTATTGAGCTAGTTTAATGATTATTGTATAAATTTATAGTGAATGTTCTATTTGAAAGCAATAAATTCCTATGGCTGATTTATTGCAAAGATTCAGAAACATGTTGATTATTGAAGAGTGAAATATGTTTGATGATATTTATAGTTGAAAGGAATAAAGAATAATTCTTGATTCATATTGGTCAAATGAAATGATTGTTTTTATGAGTATGAAGTTATTTTGATTCCTTCATTATAAATAATAAAGATGTATTCTTACAGGGTTCTAAGTTAGATATAAATGGGGCTTATGGAATACTATGTAGCTTGAAAATATTTGAAATAAAGGACTTAGATAAATTCTGATAGTTGAAACAACTATTATGATCATATTAAAATGATAATTCATTCTTTGTCTTGAATTTTCTTGCAAGTATTATTATGATCATATAAATATGAAAATATGTCCTTAAAACCTAAGATTATGGGATCAAACTTATATAGTTGAAATGAAATTTATATATTGATTCTTTAATGCATGCTAGCCATTTATAAACTATTATTGTTTGACAAGTAAGGAACATGACTAGGATATGTACTAGTGATTTGTATAATCAACTAAACTAAATAAAGATGTATGTGTGTAATTGAAGGTGTCAAAAATATTGTGATAAGTTGTGTTAATTGATAAAATTATACACACCTAAACATATAAGTTATGTAAATTTGAGTTAATCCTACTAGTACGAAATAATAAGACAATGTCTTAATGTTGATTTATACTTCTTATAACTAGAATGGGACATGAAACTTAAATGGACTAACGGATAATGAACTAGTAACTCAATAAACTTTAGACTTAATATGTAAATTCCACACTTCATTAAGAATAAAATTACAATCCTTTATTAAAGGATTAATCATATCAAACTCTAGTTTATCCTTAGGTATGACACCTAACAATTAAGATAAACTTGGGTAGAATTAACAAGCTAGGAATTAAAGAATTAATGAACTTGTTAAGTTATATAGTTTCGCTTCGTAGAACTCAATGGGTTGTCACAACATAGTTGGTCTTGCATAGTACCCACTTCATGACGTAGGTCATTAGGTGGATTCTTGGCACGACCACTATGGTGCGATAATCCACTCAGCTCCTTTAAACACAGTTGTCATAAGTTTGGATTTCAGGTCACTATTCTACATTAAACAATGACAGGCATATGACCTATGGCCGATGTCAACTTGATTTGACTAATGGTGATGAATTAGATTTGAATCAACGTGATTCGATTGAATATGATTTATTACCCTTAATTAGACCGTCAACGCTAGTCCATGTGAGTTGTCCCTTTTTAGCATATAACAAGGACTTGGAAGTGGTTGAAAGAATTCTAATCTAGATAAGAGTTTTTGAGTGGGGTGAAATATGTATTCCTTTCAAACAAGTATGTCATCTAGGAATAAAATCATGGTAAACATGTCTTTAAACTTTGGCCAAAGTATCACAAACTACTGGTTGTGTTGTCTTGTGTCACCTGGACTAAAGATGCATGATATCAGATGAGTATCAGTAATAGATACTCAGATAGGATCTTTAGACATTAACACTTGAATGACCCTTAATGGGTAAGGAACCAACAATATACTTAGTATACACATTTATATATTGAAATATGAGAGATCGGTTTAATACCGAGTCATGAAATGAGAGATTGGTTTTATACCAAGTCATTACAACTGCATATGGTTTATTATTATGTGATGGATTACCAAAGGAATGTTTTTTCTAAATTATGTGAATTTAGAACAGTGAACATTATGTTTTTAAAAAAATCCCTTGTTATTGAGTTTTTAACATGAGGATGTCACATTTTGGTTTCATAGATGAAGGTTTTAGATTTTGGACCTATTCAAGTCCATCTCTCGATAAAAACTTAATTTATTATTAATAGAAAATGATTAGAACAAGGGGACATGCTGCAAATAACCAGCCTCCATTTGGTGAGGCAAGTACAACACAAAAACTTGATGAGATCCTTGCTGCCCTACTAGACATAAGAGATCGTCTTACTATACTTGAGCAGTAAGTAATAGGAAATGAGGAAGAAGGGGATGATGTTGTTAATAACAATCAAAGCAACCTCTGGAAAATAATGTTAATGTTGGAAATACCGGTGGAGATAACAATAATAATGCAGTGAATGACAATGTTGTAAATTCCAATAATAATGTAGAAAATGCTAATACAAATGCACCTAATTAGCTTGAAAACAAGAAGGAAAGGTTGTCAGGTGAACTCACAAATGATATAGAAAGAATAATTCCACCAAATTTTGATGGTACCACACTGGGAGATGGGGCTAAGAATTGGCTCAGATAAATGGAGAAGTACTTTGTAATAAAGAACTTATCGGAAGAAACCAAAGCAAGTATGGGGAGCTTATCAACTTTCCCATGAAGCATCTTCCTGGTGGGATAGCCGTAAGGCTGAACTAAATATTGATGAAGCTAGTATCTGTTAGGATTGGTTTAAGGGATACTTTAGGTAGTTTTAGTTGCCACATCTCTATTATGATCGAGAGGATGACAGAGTTTGTAATCTAGTTCAAGGGAAAGTGATCAGTAACTAAATATTGGGAGAAGTTTACTAAGCTTCTCAAGTATGTACCGTAGTACCAAACTGATGAAAATTTTAGAATATGTAAGTTCATAATGGGATTGAATCCTGTTATAGGTAGAGAGGTGGATGTACACAGTCTAACCACTATGGAAGGAGTTGTTGAAAAATCCATAAGGAAAGAACAAAAATTGAAGGCAATTTATGTGCATAAAGAAGAGAAACATAAGAAAGTTTCTAACTCTCCTTCACCTTTAGCACCTAAAAAGGTGACATGGAAAAATTTTGGTAACAAAAACAGGTTTGGGGATTAAAAAATTAAGAAAATAGCATCAAAAAAAACTGTTACAATTAAAAAAATAATGTTAAAAAGAACAATAATGGACAAAACAATAACTACAAGTCTGATACTAAATTCGAGCCTAGGAAAGGACCTTGTGGGTGCTTTTATAACTACAGAAAGGACCATTATGCAAATCAATTCCCTCTAAAGAAAAATGATAGCAACTAGCAGCACAAGATACATGTTGTAGTAGCTGATAAGCAAGCTAAAAAGAAAGATACGCCAATAGAAGTACCAGGTAAGTTGTTTGGTATACATGTAACTATAATTTTCGATATTGGTGCTACATAATTCTTTATTTCTAGTAAATTAGCTTCTAAATTAAAAAGAAAAGCTGGAATTATGGAAAAATCATGGACTATCCATTATGGGAATAATGTTGTCCATATTGTTGATAAATGTATTTTTGGCGCAACCTTAGAATTACCAAGTTTTACTATGGAATTAGACATGTATGTTGCACCTTTAGGGTCTTATGATTTCATAATTTGTGTGAATTGGCTTTCTACTCATAAGGAAAAGGTTGATTGTTTTGAAAAACATATTAAATGTCTTGATGATCTTTAGAAAATAATAGACATACAAGGTGTAAAAATATACATTTCAATTAGAAAACTATCAACCATGTAGCTTTAAAAGGACAAAAACAAAGGCTGCATGTTATATGCAAGTAAAAATTTTGAAATAGCAAAAGAAGGTAGTGATTTTATGGAAAAATATCCATTGTTACGAGAGTACAAAGCAATATGTTTCCGAGAGAACTACCTAGTATTCCACCGAAATGAGGGTTCGAATTCAAAATTGAAATCAAACCTGTAACTAAACCTATTTCCAAAGCACCATACCGCATGACTACAACTGAATTAGTTGAACTAAAGGCACAGTTACAAGAACTTTTGTCTAAGGATTTAATAATACCTGAGTGTCTCACCTTGGGAGCACTAGTGATATTTTTTAAGAAGGACATAACACTTAGACTTTATATTGATTATCAAATGTTAAATAAAGCAACAATCAAATATAGATATCCTCTTCCTAGGATTGATGATCTATTTGATCAAATGCGTGGTGCATCAGTTTATTCAAAAATAGATCTGTGATCTGGGTATCATCAATTAAGAATCAAAGATGAAGACATTCATAAAACAACCTTTAGAACAAGGTATGGACATTATGAATTCATTGTTTTACCTTTCGGTTTAACAAATGCACCTACATATTTTATGAATCGATGAATAATATATTTCAAGAATAATCTGGGCAATTTTGTACTTATATTCTTGGATGATATTCTTATCTATTCTAAAAGTGTGGAGTAAAGACAATGAAAATTTAAGGATTTTACTTGAGATTTTAAGAAAAGAAAATTGTTTGGAAAGTTTTCAAAACATTCCTTTTATGAAATAGAAGTACAATACTTAGGACACATTATAAGCAAAGATGGAATTTTTATTGATCCATCAAATATTGCAGCCATAATTGATTGGCCAACACCTAAGAATGTTCATGAAGTTAGAAGCTTCATGGGGCTTGTTGGATACTACAGAAAAAAATTTAAGTACTTTTCAAAATTTGTTTCCCAAATTACTTCATTACAAAAGAAAGATAAAAATTTTATTTGGAATGATAAATGTGAAGCAACATTTAAAACATTAAAATAATAGCTAACTATAGCACCCATTTTAACTATTCTGGATCCAAACAGAAGCTTTATAGTTGTCACAGATGCTTCCAAAGAAGGATTAAGGGGTATATTACTACAAAATGATCATGTTATAGAATATGAGAGAAGAAAAATCAAGTTACACAAGTTTAATTAAACTCCCCATGACCTAGAGATTGCTTCCATAGTTCGTGCACTGCAAGTTTGGAGACATTATCTCTTAGGTAAGCCCTTTGAATTAAAAATAGACCATCTTGGGCTAAAATACATCTTCACTCAACCTAATCTTAATGCATTGCAACGAAGATGGCTAGATTTTTTGTCTCAGTATGAATTTTATATAAGTTACATTAAAGATAAAGAGAACAAAGTGGCATATGCGCGAAGTCATAGGAAACATATTTCCACACTTGTAACCTTGAGAACTCATCTCAAAGATGAAGTAAGGAAAGTAATGATAATCGATTTGTATTATCAACAAGTAAAAACGGAACTTGTTTGATTCTAATGATGTAAGATACAAAGGTTTCCAAATTGATAATGAGGGAATCCTAAGGTATGAAAATTGGGTGTATGTGCCCTTATAAAATGAGTTAAGGAATAAATTAACGATGAATTTCACGACTCACCTTACTCTAGACATTTTGGAGTGACAAAATGTTTGTTGATGTAAAACAACAATATTTTTGGAAAGGGATGAAGAAAGATATAATTGATTTTGTATCACATTGCTTGGAATGTCAGTGTGTTAAGGCTGAACATATGCACCCAGTTGGATTATTGTACCCTCATAAAGATACTTTGTAGTATAAATTTAAGGTAATAACTATGGATTTTTTTCAAGGGTTTCCTATGTCTAAAAATAAGCATGATGTTATTTTAGTTGTAGTTGACAAATTAAACAAAAGTAGCTCATTTCAATGGTGGAAATCTAAAAGATCATTCACATGTTCTTGCAAAAATATTTTTTCACAAAATTTTCAGATTACATGGTGTACCCTGAGTTAATTATATCTGATATAGATCCAAGAATGACTTCACATTTTTGGCAAACTCTAAATACAGCCTTAGGAAAAAAACCAAAGTTTAGTTTTGCATATCATCCAAAAATAGATGGGAAGACTGAAAGAGATAATCAGGTAATGGAAGACATGATTAGAATGTATTGTATGGATCATCAATACAAATGGGAAGAATACCTTCCTTTGGTTTAATTTGCATACAATAATACCTACCATTCATCTCTAAAAATGTCACCTTTTGAAGAATTATATGGACAAAAGTGCAGAAACCCTATTAGCTAGGATAACATCGAAGATAGAGAGGTAATTTGGACTTTAAATGCTTACTGAAATGGAACAATAAGTAAAATTAATCCGTGAATTATTAAAGGAAGTTGCAAATAGGTAGAAAATCTATACAAACCTAAAAAGGGTCAATAGGAAATTTAAACTTGGTGAAAAAGTCTTTTTATATGTTAAGCCTAAGATGAGCTTAATTACTTTTGGCAAGGCAGCCAAGTTATCACCTCAATTTGTGGGACCTTTTGAAATTGTAGAAGTGATCACCCGTTGCATATCATTTATAATTGTTTCCCACATTGGCATAGATGCATGATGTTTTTGATATTTCCTTGCTTAAGAAATATGTTTCAAATTTTTCACATGTATTAAATTGGAATGCTTTGTGATTCCAAGACCCAGGGGTAATTGTGGTTGAACTCGTAAGGGTGTTGGAAACTCACAAGTTACACTTGTGTAATCCTAAGATAAGTTAATGCAATGTCCAATGGGACTAGTTTAGTGAAGAAAGTGTAACCTGGGAGAATATTGAGGACATGAAAACTACTTTTCCTCATCTATTCTGAATAGAAATAATTCTGATTTATGTGATATTTAGATATTTAGTTTGAAAACTATCTCTAATTTTAGCCATTTTCAGGCAAAACACTTTTAATAAGTGTTGGTACATCCATATTGATGTTTTAATAAAAATTTGGAAACTTGAATTTCTAAAATTTTGTTTACTTGTTTGGGAATTATATGGTTGAATAAGTTATATATTTGTACCTATGTTCTTAAATATGTGTTTGGACTAAGTTAATCATCGGGACGATGGTGCTTTTTAGAGGGGAGGTATGTAATTCCTCCGTTATGTTGACTCGTGATTTTTTTTGAGTTGTTGTGCTCTTTTGGAATTGGTAGATCATGTTTGTTGGAATGATATCAATTTCTGTTATATTTTATTTTAATCATGTTTAAGGAAATGTTGGACTTGTGTTGATTTTTCATCAAGAACTCACTTCGGGTTTTTAGGTACACTAAGTGATATCGGTTGGTTGGAAGTAAAATTAGTTTATTGGGACGGTGGAATAAATAGGTAACCTGGTAAGTTATCTAAGTTTCATTATAATTTTTGTTCTTGGAATTTGTGTGAACACTAGATGAAGGAAAATACCTTGGATCAATTTTAGTGATCCAAAGCATTCTTATTTATCTATTTACTATTATGATCACATTGGATATGTCTGAATTGGACTCTTAAGGTTTTCTAACATACTATATGTGCAGACTTGTTGATTCAAAGCTCTTTTGAATTTGTTTCATAACGTTTTTTTATAGTCATATTTTTATTTAACCTTAATCTGGTTTGATTAATGCTTTGGGGTATTTCAATCTTGCCGGAGGGCCTAATCTAACTATACTAAATTGGGAACTATACTCTAAAGGGGACCTAACTATATCATATTGTATTTGATTAAGAAAATATCAACCTAATTTACGGTTGATACATTAATGGGGATCTAAACATATCTAAAGACTCTAAGTTCTAAACCTAATACCTAACCTAAAGGACCTAACCATGGGTGACATGGTGATAGAAGGTTAATGTGTGGTTAGAAAGTGACACCAACCCATGTAGTACTTGGGAATTTAATGAGTTCAATTGACACTACTTCCACCTTTGGCAGCTACCAAATCTAAACTTGGTATACGCGATGACCCAGGTTACTAAAATATTTGGTAGTGTATTGGTTAACTATTAGTTATTGCTAATTTTGAAATGGTGGTTACCGGAATCGTAGGAATTAACGGTAGTTTGCTATGGCAATTAATGGTCACGATGGTATCAAAACTTCCTTGGAAAGGGCGTGATGGTTTTGGGAAAAGGCATCGGGGTTGGTTTTTGTTTTGATTCGGTATTTTGAGTTCCATGGTTTTGCATGTTGATATTTTGATGTTTGAACTATTAGTTTGTTTCTAGTTCATTTATGATCTCTCCATTGCATGGAGGATTTAGTGGAGAGAAATTTATTTCTTGGGCTATTAAAATGAAGAGAAGAAGGATGAGTTTTTCTATGGAATCTATTTTGAGATCTTGTGGGAACATTCATGAAATCCTGGAAAGAAACTTTGGGAGCTTGGAAAATAAATTCAGGAGCTCTATCAGGTATGATAGGCTCTAACTCATTTTAATAATTTTCTCTATTTAATTATTTCATAAAAAGAGCTTTGGTCTTGCAATGAAATTGTGTTCTCTGGTTTTAGGCTTGTCTTTTTGAATCATTGTTGAGTATCATGTTTGTATATTTGATTATTGTATTGGATATGGTCATATTGTGATTATAATGGTTTATAGTTGTGTATTCTTAACTATGAATCATGGCGTTAAATACTTGTAGTGATTCATTTTTGAAACTTGAATAGTGTAAATGAGTGTGTTTTTGTATTTTTTCAAAGTTGTGAAACTTGGTTGTTGATTTCCTTTCCTTCAGTGGTAATGCAAGTTGGTTTGTATATATAATTATGTATTTATAAATGGGTGTTTACATAATTATGTTCGGTTTAATTTTCTTTTCTCGGGTTTTCATTTGTAAGATTCTATGTCGTTGTCTAGCTTAGAAGTGGCCTATCCATTCACGATGGTGAATAACTTGTCAATTTGTTATATTGACTACAAATGGTTTCAATCATTTGGATTCTAGTTTGTATATGCCATTCGGTCATGTTATGTAAATAGGTTTTGTATTGTTATTGGCTATTTGATTTTGTGCAGCTTGTTGATTTGTAACTTGTTAGATGAAAGATAGTTCAATTATGAAAGTGCATAAGAATTGGGTGTGTGGACACATGGCATGTAGAAGGACGTGGAACTATAGTAGAACAACGCATGCCTAGGACAAGTATACAGGTTAGACACTTGTGCAAATCTAGGTTATTGTGGGAGATAGAGTGTTGAGCACGTAAAGATATGAAGACTTGCAGTTCACACAAGGCTATTTTAGGTTTTGCATCAATTCAATTTCTATGCATAGTTTCAATCTAATAATAGGATTTCTACTCAGATTTAACTATAAGAAGTCTATTGATAGATCAATGCATGTTTTGTATTCCTTGTAAAGGTGCATGGCTATTATTAGCATGTAGCCTATTTTTGAAGGTGCATAGGTGGTGAAGGGTAAGTCCCCATCCCTATATATATGGATTGATTTGCACGGTTTAGACAAAGACATATTATTATAGAGTTATGTTGTGGATTTCTTAGCATGCATGACTCATGATGACATTAATATGATGTATGAATCTTATGTGTTTTGTAGTATTTAATATAATGGATATTGGTGTTAGATGTGACTAAATATGGTTCTTGCATGGTAAATATCATTATAATCATTGTTTAGTCAATATTTCATATGGTTTAGTTCTAGATCTGGTTCATGCATTGTGGTTTACTTGATTAACTGTTATAGATCTGGATATATACATATGAAATCATGCTAACATTCTGAAAAAGTAACTCCAAAGAGGGACCTAGTACCCTTGTGCACTTCAGGTGAGCACTCGTTACGGTTGAGTGATTTGTCAGTGTGCCTTGGGTTATTTGCAATGAATTCTAGGCTACATCATTGGTTCCATTTTGGGACCTCTTTCTCATGTGTTTTTCAAGATGTTACGTGATGAAGACATACCGATTGACCTTGGCCAGTATTGAGGAGTGGTTACTAGATTTTAAAGAAGATTATGCTCGTAGATTCAGCATTGGACCTAATTTTAATGCATGTGCGTGGGTTGAGCAGAATCTATATGATGCATTATATGAGACATTCTTTGTTATCTTTCCTATAGAGTTATACGAGTGGCTAGTTGCTTATGCATCTAAGAGGAATTGGAGGTTTCACACGCTTGTTTGGACGTAGGAATAATTCTAGGCCTTGTATGATGTATATATGATTTGGACGTGCTCTATGGATGTTTGGTTCCATGGTGTTTTGAACAACTATATTCTTGAGTACGTAGTTTCAACTTACTCTCTCCCGAGGTTCTTTGAGTTTCGCTATTATGCAAACATATAGGATCGTATTTGCATGGTATTCTACTAGTGATCAAGATCCTGATTGTAACCCTAGATTTAGAATAGAAGTCGATGGATAACTAAACCCCACCATGCGTGGGGAAAGAGTAGGTTTGTTAAGGATGGAAGACCTAGCGGTAGAAAGACAGAGGGAAGAAAGGCACCTTAAGTTCAATGAGGTGCACAAGAGGGATTTAGAAAAGTAACTTGAATTTGATGAACTCGATGGCATTGTGGAGAGAGATGTCTCATGAAGGATTTAGAGCTCACATAGAAGATGTGGAGCCAGAGCATCTGGATCTCCCTAATTTGGGAAAGCATGGTAGGGAACCCTCTTCGTAATTAGATAAAATTGTGCCGATAGAGATGACATGGGCCACAGTGCACATCTGAATCTACCTACTAACCTAGCCCTTACACTTGGTTTTCTAGTTTCTACGACAGTCAGTAAACAACAAGTTAGTGTGAGTAGTAGGGTTGCAATAGATATAGTTAATTTTTGTCAAGTTCGGGAGTTATCAGGAGCTTATTCATATATGGTGCAATCATCATCTACTTTACTCGGGAGGACATGTTAGAGGTATCGTTTTTGGCACATGGTCGGCATAGAACATAGGCACGTAGAACCTTGGCATCACATCTGGAAGTAGTGCAACTTCACAGATTATGGGCATTTAATTTAGCACAACCATCGGAACACAAGGTAGTGCATCTTCCATTCCATTACCTACTGGAGGGGTGGATTAGGAGGATCAAGTGGCTCGGGAGATGGAGGATCTAGTGGATTTGGAGGTGGTGGAAATATAGGAGGAAATACATGTTATGGGTCTAGTGGGCAAGGTCCATACTAACCTTAGAAAATTTACATGGAGATGTATCTCCATCTCCCAAAGTATAGAGGCATTGAAGATGCATCCAAGCATGTGCATATGTGTGAGATACTATGGCGCGTGAAGGGATTATATCCCTAGAGCACAATGTAATTCAATTTGAACATATGTTACAGGGACATGCACACAGCTAGTATAGGAATTTTGATCCCGATCATAATTGTTTGGACTACACACCGCTACAAGATGCTTTCTTAAAGGAATTTTATATCCCTAAGTTTGAGCAGAAAAGCATAAGAGAACTTAAATACATTAAGCAGGCATTACTAAATTTTTTTAGAATATGATGCTTGATTCAAGACTCTCTTGTCTAATTTATCCTATGGCATCCATGCAATCTAGTATGCACAATGGTTTATTGGAGGACTGATCATGCCTTTTAGAAGAGTGCTTTCTCATAAGACTTATACAGATCCACATGAGGCACTTGAGGCAGCCCTATGCATTGAGGTGGTAGGAAGTGTGGACACGAAGTGATCTCATTCTTGGAAACATAGATAGAAGCAATGGCAAAATAGGTGGAGAAATTTTCTACTAATTCATAACATGAGAAACTCAATGGGATTTGGTGTACATATTACAAAGTAGAAGACCATATTCAAAATAGGTTCCTTGTTACTAGATTGTGAGATATGTCACTTGGACCATAGTTCAAGATGGTGCCCATTATTACAGTGCATGATAAGAAAGAATGTGTCTAGTAACTGTAAGATTTGTAGGTCCTGGACTCATGATATTGAATATTGCATATTGATCAATCATATCCATGATGTCATTGATACTAGCGTATGACATATTGGTGTTGCAAATAATTCTAAGGAAAAGGGAGAGCATCATGATTATGATCACGGTGAGGGGCATTCTGATGGCGGTCGTGGTATAGGTCAAGGTTACATAGGTAGATTCGTGAGGTCAAGGTCGCGGGGTGGAAGGATTGATTTCCTCGTGGGACTTGTTATACAAATGGATCTCATGATCACTACAGATGTGAATGTCTAGAGAATATTATGTGTTCTTTTGTGGAAAGAATCATAGTTATGAAGAATTCCTAGACTTGTATGAACACTTAAGCAAGAAAAAAAAAGGAAAATAAGGGTGCAGGAATGGTTAGACTACAATGCATCATGGAAGACCAATGGATGCCAAAGTTAGCATCGGATCTTGAGTCGGTACCTATGAACATTACTACATGTTCTAAGGTAGCGCGCTGCACTGTCAGGGAAACTCTATAAGAAAATCCTACTATTACTAAGGAGGAAGTCCTGCATGCCAAGTATCTAGACCCTATGCATCAAAAGGAGGTTTATCAAGAAACCATGGAGGTAATTCAGAATTTACAAGGTGAGATACAAAGTGTTTGAAGGAACAACATGAAGTTGAAACAAAATAAAGCATCTGATCTCCATCAGACAGATGTTGATGATTTGAAATATTTTTTTAAGATGTTGTGCCAAGAGAATATTATTCCTTTCTTAGGGAGCCAGTTTAAGGGAAACACTTTGCACACTAGGACTAAGCATGAGAGACATCTTTTGCATGTTAAACATCCTCCGGATAGTTTGGATTGTGATAAGGATATAACTCTAAATGTTGTTGTTGATGGTTGAATTTTGAGTAACATCTTGATTTACATAGGCACAGAAGTAAATGTACTCACTTTGGATGCATGGGTTCATATGGGAAAACCTCCATTACACCCATCTTCCAATGTTTTTTCATGGAAAATTGGACTAAGGCAATGCCCATTAGAGTTTTAAAAGATGCATCCATTGCTATACAAGGAGCCAAGTTCACTGGGGACTTTGAGGTCTTAGCTCTTGCAAAAGCAAACAATTTTCCATCCTTACTTGGGTGCCCTTAGTGCTATGCAAACAATGTTGACTTGTGTTTCAATAAGGGGTATATCAACAATGAGAATAAAGAAGAATGTGTCATCATACCTCTGACAGATGGGAAATCTACACCTTATGTGGAGCCCTTAAGCGAAGAAGACTTTAACACAATTTATGTCCGCACCATTTGAGATCCATAAGTGCTTGAGCCATCAAAGGAAGGGGTTCTCCAATGGGATGATACACATTCAATAAGTGATACTACAAGTGTTGCATGTGATAATTAGGTGCATGAAAATTATGAAATGGTTGGGCATGAAGTACGAAGTGCATCTGCGTGCGCAAGTCATGCAAGATCAAGTGTTTGACAGCACCAAGTACCAAAGTACATAGGTGAGGAGAATCTAGAAATATTCTTACTTGCTATGGAAGTTCAATGGGAATGTCAGGTGGAAAGAAGGAACATGTTAGTATATACTTTGCGTGGGACAACAATGTTGGTGGATGGTTCATAGGGATAATCTTTTAGAGTGGAGAGAAGTAAGGATTGATTTATCTGCTTGGTTTCTAAGAAGCAATGCACCTACTCATATCTATGCATTTCATGGTAATGATCATGTTCAGCACCACGTTTAGTAGTGTGAGAGACTCTGGATGGTGGGGCAGGAAGTTTTACCACCTTTGTTGTGGGTGCATAAGTTTTATTTCACATTGTGAGGTTGTGCACATGCATGGTATGTCTACACAGTTGTTTAATAGGGTGATTGGAAATTGGCAAGAAATCACTAAAGGTATGACTCAAACCTTTGATTAATTTTCTTCTAAACCTTTGGTGAATGAGGCGTTGAAATTTATGAAGCACTTAACTATAAGGGATAGTGTAAATGTTGAAGAATTACTTTAGGATTTATTAGGAGAATCAGACTCACCGGCACACTTCAAGAGGAAGAAACAAAAGAAGAGTAGCTTGGGTGCACCTTCCTAGAAATAGAAAACGGTAAGATGATCTACATGGTTATTGACGAAGAGGTAGATAACCTGGACATTGAGCACACAGAGGGTACACATGAAGTCTTGGGCAAGTGCAGATGAGAAGGCACACACCTACCATGAGCCTCGAAGACCAATAAATTTAACATTGGAATGGATGTTGAACCCATGGAAGCCATTATCGAGATTAGTGGTCTGAATTTAAAGTAGCCAAAGTCATTGAGCTATTGTGTGAATTTCAAGACTTGTTCCCTATATGTTATCATGAATTGAAAAGCATACATGAATCATTGGGAGAGATGAAGATAAATTTTAAGGAAGGTGTGTGCTTAGTTCGAAAGAGACCTTACAGGATGAATCCAAACTTAAGCGCCAAGATAAAGGAAGAAATTGACAAAATGTTAATTTCTAGAATAATTGTGTCAATCGAGGAGTAAAATGGGTAAGCCCTATGGTGATCGGCATCAAGAAAGATGGCATAATCAAGATTTGTGTGGATGACATGTAGTTAAATGTTGTATGTTTGATTGATCCCTTTCCCACACCATTTACCGAGGAAATAGTGGAAGGAGTCATAGGCAGGTGTGAGATATACTCCTTCACCGATGGATTCTATGGATATCATCGTGTAAGGATAGTGAAGAAGATCAAGAAAAGATAACTTTCATCACCAAATGGGGAATTTTTTCATACATTGTTATGCCCTTTGGATTAAATAACGTGCCCTATAGTATTTTTGCTCATAATGGTACAAGCGTTCTAGGGTTTTATTCACAATTTCTTGCAGGTGTATCTGGATGATTGGACAGTCTATGGGCTCATGAAAGATCACTATGATAATTTGTGGCTGATGTTTGAGATGTGTTGGTAGTTGAGCATCTCCTTGAACATTAAGAAGTGTATATTTGCCACACCCTTTAGAATTTTGCTAGGACATATCATTTGTAAATAAGGCTTGTTAGTGGATCCTGCTAAGGTAGTTGTTATTTTGGGCTTAGAAGAACGTACTAGCCAGAGCAAGGTGTTTGGATTCTTGGGAAACACTGGTTATTACAAAAAATTTATCAAGGGATATGCCAAGATCATCGCTCCCTTAGAATAATTACTTAGGGGAAAAGGAAATTTCTATTGGGGTGGGGTACAACAATGTGTGTTTGACACAATGAAGGAAATTCTTACTACACCACCTATTTTTCACTTTCCTTCATGGTCCAATCCTTTTCACATTCATGTAGATGCCTCTAGTATGGCCATTGGTTTCATATTAGATCATCCTGGAGAAGGGATTATTGATCATCCTATTTACTTTGCTAGCAGAAAATTTACTCCAGCAAAACAGAATTACACAACGACGGAGCGTGAGGCCTTGTCTATGATCTATGCACTTCATAAATTTTGATAGTATTTGTTGGCTACACCATTCATCTTTTATACAGACCACATGACATTGAAGTACTTGATAAACAAGCTGCTTTTTCACAGCACATATGTCATTGGGTACTATTGTTTCAAGAGTTCAATTTTATGGTGGTGGTTAAGCCCGGTAAGAATAATTTTTGTCCAAACCATTTATCGAGGATTCAATCAGGAGAGGAGGCATATAGCATTGAGGACATAATGTCAGATGCACATTTGTTTAGGTTGAAACATGCACCCTCAGACTTGGAGTATATTGTTGTCTTTTATGCACATGTGTGGCACCCAAAAGAATGAAGGATTTAGAAAAGAAATAACTTGTTATTTGCACTACACCTTACATGTTGATCAGTGAAGACTTATATAAGTTAGGTCATGATGAATTTTTACGTCACTGTGTGCTTGAGCATGAGTGTGAAGCAATTATAGTAGAGGCTCATAGAAGTATTATAGGTGGACTATATGTAGGGGATGCCACTACATGCACTATTCTACTAGCTAGTCTATGGTGGGAAACATTGTATAAGGATTACAAATCATATTGTAAGGTCTGTGATCATTTTCAATGCCTTGGAAAGCCTAGGAAATGAGATGAAATGCCTTTGAGACCTATTACTAGTGCAGAACCTTTTGAGAAGTGGGCAATTGACTTTTTGGGCCCTATTTACCTAGCCACACACATGACAAGATTGCATTATATTATAACTTGTACAGATTATCTTACAAGGTGGGAAGAAGTGGCACCTACAAAGGATTACACAACAGCTACAACAACAAGGTTTTTATGGGAAAATATTATTAGCAAGTATGGTTGCCCTTTAAGTTTGACAAGTGATAGGGGTACTCATTTCCTTAATGAGACTATCAGAATATTAGTGTATGAATTCATGGTTACACACCATAGGAAAACTCATTATCTCCCTCGGGAAAATATAATCGCTCGTGCCTTCAACAAGATATTGAGCCATAATTTGACAAAAAATTATGATGTTGGAAGGAGAGATTGGGATGACAAGGTTTATGCGGTACTTTGGGTGTACAGAAAACCTACAAGAGGTTGAATAAAGTAACACCCTTTCAGCTAGTGTTTGGCACAGAGGTAGTTCTCCCCATGGAATTCATGTTACCTTCTTTACGTATTGCACATGCAGGAATCTAACTAATGAGCAAGCAAAGAGAAGAATGTATTGAAAAATTGATGTAGCTAGATGAAAGGCATGCCATAGCAAGATGGAGTCAAAAGTAAGAAAAATCTAGGTAGAAGGCATGGCATGATAGGCACATCAAGGACAATAAGCTTGAGGTTGGGAAAATGGTACTTTTGTATGATTCAAAGTTTTTGCGCCATCCTGGAAAGATAAAAGTGCATTGGTTGGGACCGTATGTTATCACTCATATACTTGATTCAGTGCTTGCCAGTTAGAGGCACTTGAATGGAACACGGTTTCCCGATTACTTCAACGAGAGTAGCCTAAATTCCTACTTTAAATAAGCCTTCTTGGTGTTTGTAATAAGTAAATATTTCCATGTATCTTAGGTTTATCATAATTCATTTCCTTTATATGTTTTTCCTTCATCATTGTTGTGCTTTGTCAATTTAGTTCAGTGTTATGTGTAATAAGCGTGCTTGCGCGCCAAAAGCTAATTACAATTTAAGTGTTTTTCATGCATAGAGGACCATGCATACCCTTAGTGTGGGGTGGTTTACATATAGGGTTCATTACCAAGTTGAATATAGTTTATTGTCATCTGAAGATGGGTACACATAAGAAAAAATTTTGTGTAGTTGCTTTTTGGAAGTTTGCAAATAGAAAAAATATCTCCTAAATGAAGACCACAGATGGAAAAATGGATACATAGTATAATGCGGGGTAGGATGCAAAAGTGGAAACTGGTTGGAATAAGATGCAGTGGTAAAGCACTTCAACGTATATGGGCGCGTGGAAGGAGGTCTGTGGCAAAGAAGTAGAAGGTGCACCAGAAGGTTTTAACTATGGCACAGAAATAAGTATTGCGGAAATATTGATGAACGATGCATTAATGTTGGAATCAATTGTAGGTGAAGGAGTAATAAATGTAGTAACCTTTAAAAATCTATATAAGGGTTGTGAGGCCATTGTTACCTTTGTAATTACAAATTATCAAACTAGTAGTTTCGAAAGGTGCTAGCTAAGACAGGTTGTGAAGAGTGGAGAGCTGAGAACTAGTTGGGTTGGTCAAATTTGCACACAAAGAACTATTACGCTCCATTTGTTGAAGTTTTTGAGCAAGGTGAAGGTGTGCAGGAAAGGCTATTGATGGCTAGGGTTTGAGTTTGAGCTAGGGCTTAAGGAATCGAGTGGTAGAGCTCAAGGTAGGTAAGATAACAAATATTTTTATTGAAATAACACCTAAGAGAACACCAAGAGTGGCTATGAGAGAGAAGAAACAAAAGGAGTTTGAAATTGAGATAGGGATCACTCTTAAAAATCATTTCTCAAAAATGCAATACCCAGAGGAAGTGATCATGGTCCGTGATTGGGATTCCCATGTCCGTCAAAGAAAATTCAAGTGATTACAACCATAGGATAATTGATAATGAGGAGTTGTAAATTTTTTTGAATAAAAAGACAAACAAACAAACAAAGCAGATGACATGCCCATATATGACGATGCTAGGGAGAAACTCCTAAGAAAGGTAGGGGTTTTACACTTGTACAAACTCCTTACTTCAGAAATCTAGAGAAGTTATACTAGTGGCTAATGAGTAGAGTCCATGAGGAATTTTTCTATTTTGTTGGGTGACAAATGAGGATCATTGCACCCTTGATCGACACTTTTACGGGTTTGAAAATCACGGGCATAGAGGCGATTAGTGACCTAAATGATAAATTAGAAATTTTAGCAACCAACAAGAAGTTGGGTTATACAGAAGGTTGGTGCGGTATGGATATTTAAAAGCTAAAGAAGTATTTGTTATACATGAAGCCTCACACTTGTTGAAAAATTAAACAACAAGGAGAGATGGTCACATGTGAACACTTTACGGCTACATGTTACAAATAAAATGTCACAAGGGGAGACCTAAAACTTGTCTAGATACATTTCGAGACGATCATTGAAGAGGCACGTAAAGGTGATAAAATTAGATTGGGCACTATTTCTGTCCCTTTTGTTTTTGGAGATTGGAGTGCCCGATGGGCCGAAGAATAAAATTTGGGAGAAACCTGTAGAAAATAAATCTCTCGCAAAAATATATGAAAAGTATCTTTATGAGGGTACTATGAGTGGCCCATTCAAACCAAGGGTAGAAATGTGGTATGCACGACTCCACAGTGTGTTCAAGGAAGAGTGGAGGATACATAAGGAGTTTTCCATGGTGGTAATAAAGTTGGTACGGTTTACATTCTATCAACACTTTTGCATCATGTATTTTTTGATGAAGGATGGTACATGGACTCCTTGGTGTAAAATACCCTATGCTTTTACCATGCGGTTCTTTCAAGCAATTGTTCACAGACTCTCAAATGCACATAAGTTAATATACAATTCCAATAAGGTGAACTGTGACTACCACACTCTATCGAAGACTTACGTTTATCCTGGTAAGTCTACTTATATTGAAAGATACATTTTAGATGATATAGCTATGAATCCTATGAGTTTGGTAATAGGTGACATTAGATCAGCATTGGTATACCTTCAGCTTAAGTCTAGGCTGGAGAACAGAAAATATGTAGAGATTGACTTCAAACTGCTAATACCACCTAAAGAAAAGCACACTATTGGAACATTGGAAGATTAAACTCCTACTTCACCTATTCAGGATGAAGAAGAAGAAGAACTTCATGAATATAGTGGTGGGTTGGACCATAGGGGCAAAACATAGCTTACTAAGGAGAAAATAAAGATTATGGGGTGACGCCCCATCACAGGAGCAAGAGGCTGAAGTGTTTGAGACAAACATAATATAAATCAATGTGAAGAAGACATCCGAAGAGCCATAGTTCAAGAGAGTGTTCAAGAGGACAAGGGTTTAGGGTGCAGGATTATCATAGCCATTGAGGAGGTCACCAAGGATTTTTTTGAAGAAGGAATAACCTAAGAAAAATAAAAGGCACAAGCTAAAGCTTAAGGATCGAGAGGAAAATGATTACGGAGAAAGCATTCTAGGTACCCCATCATTACAACCTAAGGATATAGAGGATCCTCATGATGAGGAGATGAAGAATGATGAGGAGGGGTTAAAAAAAAAAGTAGAAAAGGGAAAATTCTAATTCTAGATTAAGGCACCCAGGTTCCTAAGGAAAAATAACAAGGGAGGAAAAAGAAGGTGAAGACTATGTGACTCCCACGGTTGGATATGTGGATGATACTAGCAAGATCATACACATGTGCTTCCAGAGTACTGTGGAAGCTAAGGACTTGTATGGTTGGGAGTTGATGGATGCAGAGATGGAAAACACACACACATGGAAGTAGTTGTCATGGTCAATGTAGAATCATATGGATGAGCCTAATTTTGACGTGTGTGAAGAATCATGTGTCTCACGTAGAATGAAGAAAGAACCTCAAATCTGGCATGTAAATGTTAAGCCAACTATTATGTCGATGAACAAGTGAGAAATTCCTTGGTAAAGGTATTTGTAGAGGTTGCGCACGACAGAACATAGATAAATCTGTACCAATTAGGGTGTTGATGGATGACAACAAGGATAGGGATGTAGAAATAAAGCACCTCACAAAAGAGAAGGAAAAGGCCAAGGAAAATATGTAAGCATTGATCGGTATGGCCAAGGAGATTGGTGATTATATTCTTAAGGTAAGGCCACATCTAGAATACCAAGTTCCGAAAATTTTCCATCTGTGATGTACTATAAACACACACTTGTAAAACTGGTCATAGAGGAAGGGCCTCGTGCATATGCCCACACCAAAATACCCTTCTAAGGAAGCAAAGCAAGGGTGAAAGCCACCATTTCCAAAAAAATTACAAGTTATGAGTCATTACTACAAGCTTTGAGAGATGAATTGAAGAATTCAGATCATGCCTTAAACATGTGCATGGCACTAGATGCAATTGTTAGGATGAGAACAATTGCATAAGATAATGAAGTCCTAAAAGCCATGAAAAATGAGACACTTGCGCATATGGAGAGACTTTCTTTGGTGGAATAGAAGCACAAATCACTTACAAGTTCCTAAGAACCACATGAAAATAGGCTGAAGGAGATAGGTAACAAGATTACAGGGAAGATGGACTATATGGAGGGCATGATTTCTAGTATGGAAAATATTTGTAGAATCTTGTAGAATGAAAAAAGAGCGTGACTTAGGATAAACTAGATTCCATAGTCACAAATATCCCAAACAAAATAGGTGAGGCCTTGATTGATTGACAAGCATTGGAGGCATAAGTTAAGAATGAGTATCGAAATTAATACGCGCTGTTGCAGAGGAGAGTGTTGAATGATTTCCCATTCTTCTATTTGAACTTATCTTCATTCATTATTCTTTAATTTGGAGAGATAATTTGGTTACTCATTACTAAGGGCAGAAATGCCATTTGTGTGGGGTAATGTTGAGTAGATGAAATATAGTTCGATTATGAAAGCACATGAGGATTGGGCATGCAGACACATGGCACATAGAAGGACATGGAACTATAGCCAAATAGCCAAGTATACACAGGACTTAGCCACTTTTTTATATCTAGGCTATTTTAGGAGATAGAGTGTTGAGCACGTAAAGATATGAAAACTTGCAGTTCATGCAAGGCTATTTTGGGTTTTGCATCAGTTTGAGCGCCATGCATAGTTTTGATCTAATAATAGGATTTCTACTCGGAGTTAACTATAGGAAGTCTATTATTAGAACACTTGCATGTTTTTTTATTCCTTGTAAAGGTGCATGGCTATTATTAGCATGTAGCCTATTTTTGAAGGTGCATAGGCAGTGAAGGGTAAGTCCCCATCCCTATATATATGTATTGATTTGCACGGTTTAGACAGTACCAATTATTATAGATTTATGCTACGAATTTGTTAGCACGCAGACTCATGATGACATTAATATGATGTATGAGGCTTATGTGTTTTTTAATATTTAATATGATGGATCATATTGGCTGGATATTGGTGTTAGATGTGACTAAATATGGTGTTTTCATGGTATATATCATTATCATCATTGTTTAATCAATCTTTCATATGGTTTAGTTCTAGGTGTGGTTCATGCACTATGGTTTACTTGATTAAATATTATAGATCCGGATATATACATATGTAATCATGCTAACATTCTAAACAAGAAAGTCCAAAGAGGGACTTGGTACCCTTGCATGCTTAGGGTGAGCACTCGCCCGGCCGAGTGATGTGTCAGCGCGCCTTGGGTTATTGGCAAAGTGAATTCTAGGGTACATCATTACTATCACTGTATACATGAACTAGTCTTTCTTTTCTTAAGACTAAAAACTAAATCGTTAACCCGTCTAGGTGTTCATGTTTTGAATATCCAATGGAATTCCTTTTTAGAGACCATAATTGTGTAATTTTTATGCATTCGTGTCCTTTATGGATGTTCTCAAATTGTTAATCGGGTTGCTAAGTAGGTTGTAACATATCCTTTAAGGATCCTATGTAGTTTTGAGTTTTGAAGGAAGTCTACTACTTGTTTCCCTTCCATAGACACATTTATAACTTAAAAATGTGAACATAACTCAGTGGCTTGATTTGATTTGGGTGATCTTGTCAACTCATGACTATTATTTAGAATACCTCTATGATTCTTCTCATTGTGGAAAGATTCATTATGATCTAACCTTCTTTAACTAGCGAAAGGTTAAGGAATGGAACTCGACAGTTGAATGAATGATTAAGTTTGGGGCTTAGGTAATGGGGAAGCTCAAGTTTAACTCAACCTCTCACTCAAATTCATCACCCATTAAATGTTCCACTTGAGGAATGTGAAGTTGTTGTACTTTATATGATTCCTTGACTATATGTATTCATGTTTGGAATGCTTGATTTGATTGGTAGTTGTAAGTTTGACTTTTTTTTAGATAAGATAAAAAAATGGTTCTAAACTAGGGACCTGAAAAATCTGTACAAAAAGAAACCAGTTTAAGACAAAAACTAACAAAGATCCATGGATGAAAAGTCAAAAAAAAACTTGACGAAAAGCCGCAAAAACAAATCCAAACTCCATAAGAGTTTTCATATTAAACAACATATTTTTTTACCAAAACACCACAGATGAGAAACCAACAAAACCAAAGAACAGGCCATCCAACAACCTTTCATTAGTTCTCTAGGTATTTTTCGCTTGCCCTAGTATTTAGCCCACAATCTTTCCCGCCAACCAATTTAATGATGACATGCTTAGGGTATTTTTCTTCCTTCTTATCACTTTATGCCTCCAAGTTAGGCTCCTCCTTGTCTTTGACACAGGTGGTCTCTCGCAACAATGTCATAACTCTAACCATTATTAGAAGTCTCACTTTGTCGGAAATGTTAAGAATGAGCTTCATATTGGGTTTGATCTCCTTTCTAACAACTTGATCCTACAATATGGAGATCCTATGTTCCCTGCATTACATAATCCACCTAAATAACCCTTACAGTCTTGTTCTAAGCTTCAATCCTATGATGACAATCTTTCAAATCCTGAATGAGGTTCTTGTTAACAGTGAGGATGGTGTCAGCAATAGATTTGGCTCTCATCAGTATGGCCTCCAAGTCATAAAAATCATAATCCCTTTTACTGGAACTTTCCCAAAAATTTTGAATCCCCTTCTTCAAGTTACACAAGGCATCCACAATCCCCACATAAGGATATGTTTCTTTCCCTTTCCTTATGCAATTGAGGAGAGAAGCCAAGGTTTCCTTATTTGATTCGAGGTCATTTTTAATGCTAGGCTAAGTTGGAATGGTAGGATTGCTTCTTTGAAAAATTAAAATAATCAAGCCTTGATGGAGAGGGATGTCCACCTTCTTATTTTT
Organism: Taxus wallichiana var. yunnanensis; assembly: GCA_018340775.1. Classification (NCBI taxonomy): domain Eukaryota; kingdom Viridiplantae; phylum Streptophyta; class Pinopsida; order Cupressales; family Taxaceae; genus Taxus; species Taxus wallichiana. The sequence continues at coordinate 86,030,847 of CM031244.1, read as the reverse complement.
AAAATCCTCAATAGTAGAAAGAAATGACCTATAGAGGAAAAAATCTAAGCTCATAGTCTGGTCTCTGTGAAAGAAATTCAGGATAGAGAGATGGTGAGAAAAGATCTTACAAAACTTCCCCTCTAAGGTCAGATATTTCATGACCACTAGACATACATCAGCCCATCTATCAGGTAGGAAAGTTCAAGAAATACCATCATCATAGGCCACAATGTTCTCCTCGGCTTCAAAAAAGTAGCAATTTCATGTTTTTTCCAAGTTTTATCTTTGTAAATTTTGAGTCCATCGTTTTTAACCCCGTAATCTTAGAAATAGCTTCCTCAGAAACCCCAATTTGAACCCCTATAAAAATAAAACCCCCATCAATCCAAGAATTTTCAAAATCCACTGAAATATCAGGATCATTACCTTTTAGCCTACGAATGTACCTAGTAAATCCACCTATGTGTAGCAGTTTCAACAAAGCATTGTCATTTTTAAGATGGAGAAAAGTGGTAGGTTTGAGTGCGAACCATATTACCTCTCATGGCTCTTGTAATTTTTCCTTCTTCAAACATGTAGAATCCTAAGATCACCTTAAGAAACTTGAGAAATACCAAATGAAAGGAATATGGCCAATGTTTAAAAAAGGAAAAGTCCTTTCAAAAACCCAAGCGTGAGAGCTATGGGTTTCATCATTACTTGGCCTCCTAATTTATGTCTTCATTAATGAGATTATTAATATGACCCCAGGGGATATGTGTCCCTATCCACATCACAAAATCTTCCATGTCAGTACCTTTATTGTCTAATGCATCCACCGGCTTTTTCCAGCCCGGTAGGTATGAAGGAAATCCACTTGTTCAAATTATGTTAGTATTCCATGAGCCTCCATAACTAAGTTATTAAGATTCTATCCACATTTTCTTTTATCCTTGAGAGCGTTAATCACACACATTGAATTGCCTTCGATGATGATAGTTTTTAAACCCATGTCTTTACACGTCCTAATGCCCCAAAGCATATCCTTAGCCTTTACAATGTTATTTGTATGATTACTAATGGAACCCGCATAGGCACCAATGCATCTACCACCGTGATCATACACCATACCCCCTCCACCCACTACATTGTCCTTCAAATGTGTCAATCCGTCAAAATTAAACTTGAAACTTTCATCTAGCGGTTTTGACCATTTGAAATTTTGGTTCACACTCTTCTTCACATGGCTATTAGGAATGATATCCATGCTCCTAAGGATATCCCTTTCCCAATCCGGATAATATCTAACATATTTGGGCTTTAAAATATGAGTATTATCTTTTAGTTCCTATTTCACTTTTTCAATCACCTTCTCCATCCTAGATGCCTTGTTCCTGAAGATCTTGTTATTTTGTTCAAGCCATATTCCCCATAAAGCATGAGGCAAAGCCAATTTCCACATTTCTTTGACTATAGCATTCTGAAAATTGAAACTCCATTGATCACGCAATAGTGTCACTTCCCTAGGAGCACCAAATTCTCCTTAAATATTCCAAGGATCTTAGCAAGGACTTTAAATGAGAAGGGGCATTCCAAAAATAAATTCTTAATATATTCTTCGTTATTTTTGCACAGCCTACATCTATTGATAATGATCATTCCTCTTTTCTAAGTCTATCCACCATTAAAATATTACCTTTGATGACTTCCTAGAAGAAGATATTAATTTTGGGAATAAGGTTCTTATTCCATACCTTCCTCCAAATCTTATTAGGTTCCAAGTTTTCAAATTTTATCAAGTAGCTAGACTTAACCTCATATTCCCTAAATTCATAGTTCTCCAAATTAACTCGTCCCGGGATCTATCATGGGGGATATGGTAGTCTTTGAATTTATTTTTAGGTCATGAAAGGGTCAAATATCTCCATTAAATTGAGGGGGAGGGAGGATGGGAATCCACTTCCTCTCTTCATCCCAATAGTTTTAAATAAGAGCTCCCTATTCTTGAATGAAAAAATGCCGAGCTCACTCCAAGGACCCAAGTATTTAGGGCTCGGTCCTTATTTTAGATCCATCTCCAAGGTTCCACTTGCATCCTTTAATTAGTATCTTTCTGGTTTGACAGAAGTTATTCCAGAAGATAGATCCTCTAGGAATCTCCATATCAGAGAAGAGTTCCGAGTTCCAACAAAGGACCGAAAATATTTCACTTTGAATCTTCACCAATAAGTCATCCTCTCTCGTGAAGTGTCCATCCCTCCTTATCTATGAGATCTTGGTTCATAAGTTGAATTTTCTTTAATCCAAGACCACCCTTGTCCTTAGGTTGAGTAACTTTTTCCCATGTGACCAAGGGTATTCTGTTTTTATCCTCCAAACATGTCTAAAGAAAATGTTTTTGAATTCCTTCAATATCTTTCTTAACTCTACTGGTAGGATGAAGATGGACATGATATAGACCGCAATGCCTTGTAATCATATCTAAAGAAGTTGAGCCTTCCCAGCTTGAGAAATCAAGGAACCTTTCCATGATGTCAGTTTGTTATGAAATCTCTCTATTAACTTATTACATCCTCCTTCATCAAATTTTTTCCCACAAAGAGGCATTCCCAGATAATTATCAGGGAAGTTCTTGATGTTACACTCCATAATTTTTTCCAATCTATTATGTTGTTCCTCCCCAACATTAATGAAATATAGGATCTTTTTCTAAAGTTTATTCTATGCCCCGTAGCCCTTTCATACTACTTGGTGATACCTTTAATATCCCCGGCTTCCCGAATAGTAGCTTGACCTAGGAGAACCGTATCATCAACAAACCGATGCAAAAATTGGTTTTCAATTCCATTTTCCACTTTAATATATTCCATACTACCATCCCTCTTAGCTTTAGAGCAGAGTCTACTCAAAGTTTCAGCAACTACAATATACAAAAAGGGTGATAGAGGATCCCCTTATCTCAATCCCCTTTGATTTAAAGAAGACATTAGATTTACCATTAATAATAATTGAGAAGCTCGGTTTTTGAGTACAAGCTTGGATCATTTTAATAAAGTGAAGATGATAGCCCAGTTGTAAAATAAGGGAGTACAATAATTTCTAAGATATTATGTCATAGGCTTTCTACATGTCCAACTTCACAATCATATTCTCCCTCCCCGATAGCTCCATGGAGTGAATAGTTACATGTATAGTGATAATGATATCAGGATTTTTTCGCGTGTAAAAAGGCTCCTTTGTTTGGGGATATAAAATTAAAAAGAGTCTCCTGTTAGTGCAAAATCACAAAGCACCACGGATGCAAATCAAGGTTCTAAATGATGTCTTAGGCATCTAGTGTGATTGCACAACATGGAAACCTCTCTCCAAGTGTGGGACTTGTGAAACTGAGAGAGGAATCTCTAGATTAGAGGCTGGTTCCTCAAACTCCTCTGATTAGATCTAATGCTTGCACAACTACAGAGGTTCAAATCCTGATCCTGCTCTAAATTGCAAGGAGACAAGGATAGAAATGCAAAAATTGAAACTAACTAAAGATGGTGATGCACCAAAAAGGAGTGGTGAATATTTGTGTCATGCAAATAGACATAAACCAAATATTGCAACATAAAATCATACACAGTGATAAGATACAATTTAGGATCGAAATGAAGCAAATAATACAAACAAAGGATGAAACCCATTCACAAAGCTTGCATTATCATCTCCAATGTCAAAACCACTGCATTACAACCTCAGAGAGGTAAAAAACTGTTACAATCTTTGAAGAGGTCTGATTCTTGCAACAATCACTTGTTGGAGGTGAAAGAAGAAGTTTGCTATGCCCAAAAAGTGTTCCACCACCTTGAAAATGAACCAAATCTGGCTTTTACATTGCATGGGTCGAGCCCAAGAGAGAGAAAATGTACAAAACATGGGAGCCCATTCCTCACTAACTGCAAATGCATTAAAATGGCATGGGGGACCTTACAAACCCATACCCTGTCATTTTTGACCGAATCAGAGGAGAATGCGACCCATCCTGCATTAAATTTGGTCGCTGAAAGGTCATTTCTACCCATGGACACGTACCAGAGCCATTTTTAAATTTTCTCTCTTAAAACTGAACTAAAATTCAAAATTGACCATAAAATCCTATAGAGAATTTCATAAGCTTTCCAATGATATGAAGAACGTGCAAATCCGAGCTCTGGATCAAAAGATATGAAGGTCTGAAGTTTTAGGGCAAAACGGCCCAAAAAACGGATGTCGGGCAAAAAATTTTAAATTTTGACCTTTTTGCATTTTGGAAATTTTTTTGAAAAATTTCGCGCTCCGCTGGTCGGATGCCACATGTCAGGTGCTGGTTCGCTGAGCAATTCTCTCTCCTCCACCTTTCCGCGGGCTTTCCCTTGAAATTTCGACCTTTTTAACTCTTTGGAAAATTTTCCATTTTTTCCCCGTGCCCCGCCACTTGGGACACGTGGCACGCTTTGGTTGGTTGATAGGGGTGCAGGGGCATCTTTTACCTTTTAGTTTTTTGGCCAAAACTTTTGCCAAATTCTCCAAGTCCTCCCCGAGCTCCGCACTCCCCTTCTCCTTAGGACATGTGTCCTGTGTCTATTGGCTCGGGCCGACCCTTCAAACCTCGCCCTTGGAACTCGGCAAAACATTAAGTAAAAATCTCACCCTTTCCTCCGCTGTTCCGATCCACGAAGACACGTGGCACGTTCTGATTCATCGACGGCTCTTTCGGCTCCCCGCATCTCGCCACGTACTTCTGGCCCGGATGTCCCAAACTGTCTAGGACACAAATCTCCGAACCACCCGATTTGGGCTTCCCTGTCCCTTTTGAGGTGAAGACACGTGGCACATTTCCATTGGTTCTCGGCTCCTTTGGTTTTTCGCGTCCCTCGCGTCCCTTTGGCCCAACTGTCCCAGACGAAAGTTCCCTATGCCAGCTGATCTGGGTGGTTCGCGTCCTCACGGCCCAGATGTCCCCACTGTTTCTACACAAAGAAGATTAGCCAATTTCATTTTTACCTTCAAACCCTGTTCGCCATTTCGCGTCCCACGCGTCCCTATGGCCCGGATGTCCCTTTCTTCGCATGGACCACTCCTGGCGGCCTTTCGGCTGATAAACGCCCCGACTTCCCAACTGTCCCAACTACTGCGAGGACTAGGACTTAGCCGATTTTCATGATTTTTTCTGCCCCAAGCTTGTTTTTTTGCAACTTTTTCACCCTTTTTTAGAACTTGCTCTTTTCTCCTTGGACAGGAGAGTTAGAAAAAGGCCGAGGGGACCCCAGAAACATGATTTTTTACCTTGAATCAATCTATCTTTCTCGGGACCGAAGAATTTAATGCATGTTATCAAAATTACCCTGGGGGTGAATTTTGGATAACAATTTGGTGACTCAGTGGGGTCATCTACCTGCTAGATGAAGTTACCAGTTGCCTGAAGCATCCATTGGGCATGGAGTCATCAAATATTCTGTTTAGAACCCCAACTGACTTAGAATGTGTAAGGAGGAAGATGGAATATCACCTGATAGAAGCAAGAATCGTAAACACCTCCATGGACAGCAAGTGTGCCAAACACTTAGGAAAACAAAACTAACCTACAGCAAAACAATGTGCACAAGCACTTGGAGGAATGAAAATCTAATCTAATATTTACAAGGTAGTGAATTTCCCTCTAGAAGCAACGCTTGAGATAGATTCCATTTACTGGAATCTGCAGTTCTTCACCATCCAATGGGGCCAATTGGAAAGCATTGTTGTCCTTGCACTTCGTGACCATGTATGGGCCACTCCAAATGGCATCAAATTTTGAATGCCTTCCCGGTTTTGCTCTATCCACATCCCATTTCAACACTAGATCTCCAACCTGAAAAGATCTATCCTTGGCCTTCCTATCAAAGGTCTTTTTGATCGAAGCTTGATCCTTTTCCATTGCTTGGGATGCCTAATTTCTGATCTCTTGCAGCTCCATCAACTCTGCATACCTCACCTCCATGGGCTCAAACTCTAGCAACTCCAGCTGCTTCATGAGTTCCAATGTTGGCAACTCAAGTGACATGGGCAAGATTGCCTCTCTTCCATAGACAAGTTTGAATGGAGAGTTACCTGTGGATCTTTTGGGAGTTATCCTATCAGCCCATAAGGCTGATTTCAGTTTGGTATGCCAAGACCTCTGATTCTCATCAAGAGTCCTCCTAATGATCCTCAACAAGTTCTTGTTTGTAGACTCGGCCTGGCCATTACCTTGAGGGTAATAGTTTGATGAAGTGCTTAGGTAGATCCCGTTCTTGACAGCCCACTCAGTCACCTTGGATCCAATGAATGCCAATGCATTATCTGAGATTATTGTAGCAGGTACACCAAATCTGGTTGTTATCCCCTCATAAAGGTCTAAGATGCTAGACTCATTTGCCTCTTTGAGTGCTACTGCTTCTGTCCATCTGGTGAAGTAGTCCGTGGCTGTCAAAATCCATTTGTGCCCTTGGCTTGAATTGGGATTAATGACTCCAATGAAGTCCAAACCCCATTGCATGAATGGCTGGTCAACTGAGATTGGATGTAATGGAAGGGCAGCAAGTCTCTCTTTTCCTATGAAGAATGCACAATTCTTACACCTCTTGATCCATGCATAGCAATCACTGAAGATTTTGGGCCAATAATAACCAGCCTTCATGATTTTTAGAGCTGTCACTCTTGGTGCAAAATGGCCACCAGCTGGTCCACCATGAAACTCTTCCAACACCCTTTGAATCTAATTTGTGCTAATGCACCTCAGCAGCACTCCATTCACATCTTTCTTGAACAAAACTCCATCAACAATGGCATACGGAACAGCCTGCAATCTGAAGTGTCTCCTTTGGGTCTTGTTCATCTCCAGAGGGCATAGGCCTGTGCCTACGAAGTGTATAATACCTTGGGTCTAGCAAGGAGTGGGGGTAGCATCGTCTTCTTCTTGATTGCCACTTGGCTCATGGCTGTCCTGGACTGTCAAAACAGCCTCTTCTTCATTCCATACTTCTTTTTGCTTCCCCAAAACCAGCTGCTCACACAATCTTTTCCCTCTTACCAGCTTGGTGATCTTGATCTCAACGTCATACTCCATGACACGGGTGATCCAACCTGCCCTTTTCTCATTCAAATCCTTGTTGAGGAGGAAGTCCTTGACCCCAGCATGCGAGACCAGCAACTGGACCTTGTTGTTTGAGATTAAATGCTTGAATTTCTTCAAGCTTCTGATTACTGCAAGTACATGCTTCTCAATAAAAGAGTACCTCACCTCATAGTCATCTAGGCTCTGGCTGAAGAAGGCAATTGGCTGCTCATCATTATCCTTGTTCTGCTGTACCAAAATGGCAGAAATAGTGTCATTACCTCCAAATGCATAGAGGATGAAATCCTTGGAGAAGTCCGGGTTGATGAGAGTTGGTGCTTGGGAGATGGCTTCTTTGATTGCTTCAAAACTCTCCTTGCCTTCTGCTGTCCACTTGAAATCCATGCTCTTCTTTAACATTTTGGTGATGGGCTTGATAAGGGCTGCAAAATTTGGGACAAACCTCCAAACAAAGTTTATCCTTCCCAAGAAACTCTGAAGGGATTTCTTGTGGCTTGGCAATGGTAGTGCTCTTATGGCTTTAACCCTCTCTGGATCAATTGCTAATCCTTCTTTGGAGACAATATGGCCAAGGATATTTCCTTCATGTGCAAGAAATATACACTTCTTAGGATTCAAAGACACTCCAAATATCCTGCACCTCATGAATACTTGTCTCAAATGAGAGAGGTGGTCTGCTGCATTTTTGGAAAAAATAGTGATGTCATCAAGGTAAATCAGCACCACATTGTTAATCAAACCTTTGAATGCCATGTCCATTGCCCTTTGGAAGGTAGCACTAGTGTTGGACAGCCCAAATGGCATTTTCCTGTATGTAAAAGTTCCCCATTTGGTTGTGAAGGTTGTCTTGAACTGGTCCTCTTCCTTCACCATAATCTGATTGTAGCCTGAGTAGCCATCAAGTAGTGAAAACCTCTCAGAGCCAGCCACAACTTGCAAGATTTGCTCCATGGAAGGGAGTGGGTAATGGTCCTTGAGAGAGGCTCTATTCAAGTCTCTGAAGTCAACACATAGTCTGATCTCTCCACTCTTCTTTCTGACTAGAACTAAGTTGGCAACCCAACTAGAATGCTTGATTGGGAATATGATCCTTGACTCAATCAGCTTGTCCAATTCTTTCCTCATGAGAGGCTCCATGTGTGGATTGACTGGTCTTTGTTTCTACCTGACAGGCTTAGTATTTGGATCCAATTCGATGGTATGCTGAGCTAAGTTGGGATTGAAACCTTTCAAGTCTTCATAGCTCCAAGAAAACACGTCAGGGAACTCTTGACATAGCTGTATGAACTCATACCTTTCTTGTTCAGTTGTCATCCTTCCAATTTGCAATGGTTTGTTCTCTTCTACCAAGATGGATACTGAATCCTCTCTCTTGACCTGAATGTTTGCTTTTTCCTTTCTAAATTGATCGTTGGGGTTAAAAATGGACTCCAAAGTGATAAGTCCCTTGGGAAACTTGTTAGCTCTCAAATTTGTACTACTGGTCACCATTGCTGTTCCAATCTTTCTTGATTCTTAGCTGAGAACTCAGCTTCTTCTTACAAGAAATGGATGATTTTCTGGTCATTCTCAAACACTTGCCAACTAACATTGTTATCCGGCACTAAAGGCCTCACAATCACATGGATGTTTGGTTGTACCTTGTCTTGTTGAATGCTTTCCACAATGTCAAAGGCTGCCCCTACTGCTGCAAGCCTGTCAGCAGCTTGATTCTCTTTCCTAGGAATGGATTTGATGCCAAAACCCTCAAAATCTTCCATGAGGTCCCACACCCTATTCTTGTAGCACTTGAGTAGATCATTCTTGGCAGCATGTTGTCCCTTGACCTGATTTACAATCAATTCACTGTCCCCAAAGACTTGCAAGTTCTTTATTTTCTTCTTGATTGCCTAATGCATCCCTTGCACCAAGGCTTCATATTTAGCAGTGTTATTGGAGCATGCAAACTGAAATCTAAAAGCTGAATAGTACTTTATTCCTTGAGGTGAAACAAGCATAGCTCCACCTCCTGCACCTTGTCTACTCCTTGATCCATCAAAAAATAGCTGCCATACCTCATTGTCATCTTTGTGGTTTGGCTTGGTGATGCTAGGAATAGGCTGATTTTCTTCGTGTATGCAATAGACCCCTAGCTCAGATTCTTCCACTTCTTGATAAGGATCAAATGCATGTATCTTGTTTTCCCATTCATCAAGAGTTAGATCGGGATGCTTCCAACCTTAGTGTCAGCTTCATCAGTGCTTGGGTGATCTTCTTGATCAAATGTTGAGCAATTGGCATTAATCTGACTTGGAGTGTAAGGCTCAATATGGAAGTTTGCAATAGGTTCAGACCTGATTGTAGCCTTAGTTCCATACCTCGTTCTGAACAGCATGTGTGACCAATCAGCAGACAAATATCCCCCAATCTTGGCTGTGAAGTCCCTTGACAAGCATAGGGCAAAGAGTGGTGGAAGGTCTATGACTGATACATCTTGTAAAACAACAACATTTGGACATGCATGCAAGGTAAGACTCAAGTTTCTAATCACTCCAATTGTTGCTACTGTTGTCCCATCCAGCTGCACTACCCCTTTGGATGTTGTTTCATACTAGAGCCCTAGCTGATCAACTATCTGTTTAGGCATTACTGAGCTACTTGCCCCGGAGTCTATCATGCAATTGTGCACTAATTGATTTCCAATGATCAATGAAACATAGAAAGGAGGGGGTTTCAACATTTTACCTTGCTGTCCTCCATGATTTCCCTCAGGCTGTGCAGCATTTATAAGTACCTTCTCTTGCCTTTGAACTTGCTGATTCAAAGTTGGCCAGTCCTTCATGGCAGCTTGCAGCAGATCTCTTTGGCCTAGGATAGATAGGGATTCCCACATTGATATATTGACGTTTGTCTTCTTCATCTGATCAATGATATTGAATGGTGATGAAGGATCTCTTTGCTGTCCCTTGGTTTGCACATTCACTCCTTGCATGTGGGCAGCAACAACTGGCATTTGAGTTGGCCTAGGGGCTGTTCTTGGCTGCCCTTGTGCATTTGAAATTGGATTTTGCTTGCCAATCATTTGTGGAGCCATGGAAGGTTGTGGATTGGTTGGGGCTAATGGTTGTTCTTCACCCAAATTCCTCCTTTTTGACCTTGTGTTGGCTGCAAAACCTTGAGCAACTGCCTGGTTCATGCCACAAAAATCCTCTGCTTGCCAATTTACCAATGTGGTGTCATTTGGGGCTGATTGTTGTTGGAATGTTTCTTGTTGTTGGTTGTTTCCTTGACTGCCCTCACCCTCCACACCAGTAGTTGTCACCATTAGTGCTTGATTCAAAGCACCATTGAAGCACATGGATTGGTTATGAGGCTCATTGCATGGAAAACACCAGTCATACTCCTGAGCAATGTTGTTTTGTGTTGGCACCAATGCCTTGGAGGCAGATATGGCATTTGGATTATAGGGCTGAAATGGTCTATTAGCAGGAGGCCTTGTTTGATTCATATTTGCAACTGGATTAGGTGGCCTTTGTGGTTGGTATGGCTACCTATTAGGCTGAGCTTGGGGTTGATAAGAAGGTCTAAAACCTTGGGCTTGCTGCCTTTTGAGAGTAACCAGCTCATTGCCTAGGTTTTGCAATTGCTTCATGACTTCTTGAAGCTCATTTGGGGCACTTGGAGATGAAGTGGAAGCTTCATTTGAACTCTGATTTCTAGGAGTGGGAGAAGGAGCCAAATTAGGTGCTTGATTGGTGTTAGGACTCTCTAAACTTGGAAACAAGTGGCATGGGAGGTCTAGGGGCAAGTTTTCCAGCTTGGATCAAACAATTTTCAGCCCTAATGGCAATGCTATAAGCCATAGGGATAGTTATGCCTCCCATGGACTGAATCAACATAGAAATATCAGAATTTAGAGCTTTGAGATAGTAGAGAAAAGCACCTTCTGTTGTTGGCCTGACTGCCACTGGAATTCTCTCCCAAGTCTTTTGAAATCTGAAGTTGAAATCGGTCAGCTGCTCATTGGGAGCTCTCTTGATGGTTGTCAGCTGCTCCAAAAGAGACAAGTTGTCTCCCTTTTCTCCAAATTGCTCATGAAGTGCTATACACAGCTGATTCCAATTTGTGATAGAACCAGCTCCAAGGCTTCTAAACCATTGCAATGCTTTACCCTTGAATGAAGATGCCAATAACTTGACAGCCACTTGCATCTCATTGATTTCATGGATTGCACAAAGGTTAGCAATGTCTTTAACATGATCACCTGGAGTAGTCTGATTTTCTCCAGTGAAGTAGGGAATGTTCTTCAAGGCTGCAATAGGAATTGGATGTTGTGCATTGAGGGCAAGTGGGCTATTGCTTGTGAAGTTGACATAAGGGTTGTTTTATGCCATTCTAATTGGTCTTAAAACCCTTGTTGACTGAATGAAAGGCCTACCAGGTGGAGGAGTTGAGAGGGTTCTGTTTGGTGGAGATGGAGACCTTTGAGTCCTTCTTCCTCTTTGCCTTCTTCTTGGAGATAATTGCAGGTATTCAAATAGCACTTCTTCTTCTCCAACTCTTGACCTTGTGGTGATTCTTCTCATGAGTTTTCAGGCCTGCACTGCTGAAACTAGTTGATTCTTCCCCTTAGAGTCGCCAGATATGCAAATAATAGCTCCTTTTCAAGCAAGAAAATTGCAGCAGATGCACATCAACTTTGCTGCAATAAAAATGAGACCTCTAGTCCCACCGGGCATGCCAAAACTGTTAGTGCAAAATCACAGCACCCCTGGATGTAAATCAAGGTTCTAAATGATGTCTTAGGCATCCAATGTGATTGCACAACATGGAAACCTCTCTCCAAGTGTGGGACTTGTGGCGAGAGAGGAATCTTTAGATTAGAGGTTGGTTCCTCAAACTCCTCTTATTAGATCTAATGCTTGCACAACTACAGAGGTTTAGATCCTGATCCTACTCTAAATTGCAAGGAGACAGGGATAGAAATGCAAAATTGAAACTAACTAAAGATGGTGATGCACTAAAAAGGAGTGGTGAATATTTTTGTCATGCAAATAGACACAAACCAAAGATTGCAACATAAAATCATACACATGCTGATAAGATATAATTTAGGATCGAAATGAAGAAAATAATACAAACAAAGGGTGAAACCCATTCACAAAGCTTGCATTATCATCTCCAATGTCAAAACCACCGCATTACAACCTCGAGTGGTAGAAAAACTGTTACAATATTTGAAGAGGTCTCGATTCTTACAACAATCACTTGCTAGAGGTGAAAGAAGAAGTTTGCTATGCCCAAAAGTGTTCCTCCACCTTGAAAATGAGCTAAATCTGGCTTTTACATTGCATGGGTCGAGCCTAGGAGAGAGAAAATGTACAAAACGTGGGAGCCCATTCGTCACCGATCGCAAATGCATTAAAATGGCATGGGGGACCTTACAAACCCATACCCTGTCATTTTTGACCGAATTGGAGGAGAATGCGACCCATCCTGCATTAAATTTGGTCGCTGAAAGGTCATTTCTGCCCATAGACACGTACCAGAGCTGTTTTTTGAATTTTCTCTCTTGAAACTGAACCAAAATTCAAAATTGACCATGAAATCCTATAGATAATTTCATAATATTTCCAATGATATGAAGAACGTGCAAATCCAAGCTTTGGATCAAAAGATATGAAGGTCTGAAGTTTTAGGGCAAAACGGCCCAAAAAACGGATGTCGGGCAAAAAATTTTAAATTTTGACCTTTTTGCATTTTGGAAAAAATTTTGAAAAATTTCCGCGCTCCGCCGGTCGGATGCCACGTGTCAGGTGCTGGTTCGCTAGGCAATTCTCTTTCCTTCACCTTTCCGTGGGTTTTCCTTGAAATTTCGACCTTTTAACTCTTTGGAAAATTTTCCATTTTTTCCCCATGCCCCGCCACTTGGGACACGTAGCACGCTTTGGTTGGTTGACAGGGGTGCGGGGGCATCTTTTACCTTTTAGTTTTTTGGCCAAAACTTTTTCCAATTTTTCCAGGTCCTCCCGAGCTCCGTACTCCCCTTCTCCTTAGGACACGTGTCCTATGTCTATTGGCTCTGGGTGACCCTTCAAACCTCACCCTTGGAACTCGGCAAAACATTAAGTAAAAATCTCACCCTTTCCTCCGTTGTTACGATCTACAAAGATACGTGGCACGTTCGATTGATTCGCCGACAACTCTTTCAGCCCCCACGTCCGCCGCGTACTTCTGGCCTGGATGTCCCAAACCTGCTGGGACACAAATCTCGAACCACCCGATTCGGGCTTCCCCTCCCTTTTTAGGCAAAGACACGTGGCACATTTCCATTGGCTCTCGGCTCCTTCAAATTTTCGCGTCCCTCACGTCCCTTTGGCCTAAGCGTCCCGGGACGAAAGTTCCCTGTGCCGGCCGATCCGGGCGGTTCGCGTCCTTCGCGTCCTCACGCCCGGATGTCCGGCACATTGCTTCGCACGGCAGATTAGCCAATTTTGTTTTTACCTTTGGCCGGTTCGCCCTTTTGCGTCCCGCCCTACGGCCGGATGTCCCTTTGCTGCGCGGACCACCTAGCGGCCTTTTGGCCGATTCGCGCCCCGACGTCCCAACTGTCCCAACTGCTGCGAGGACTAGGACTTAGCTGATTTTCATGATTTTTTCTGCCCCAAGCTTGTTTTTTGCAACTTTTTCACCCTTTTTTAGAACTTTCTCTTTTCTCCTTGGACAGGAGAGTTAGAAAAAGGCCGAGGGGACCCCAGAAACATGATTTTTTGCCTTGAATCAATCTATCTTGCTTGAGACCGAAGAATTTAATGCATGTTATCAAAATTACCCTAGGGGGTGAATTTTGGATAACATCTCCTTAATCTGAAAGCCAACAATTTTTAAATGAGCTTGTAGTAAGTATGGCAAAGACTAATGGGTTTAAAATCCCCCAAATCCTTAGCACCAGTACTTTTAGGGATCATAGCAATAAAGGTGTGGTTGATTTGTTTGAGTAAGCAACCAGAGAATAAAAAAATTTGAACAATAGAAACAACCTCGGTTTTCACGATATCCCAATATAATAGGAAAAAGAAAGATGGGAAACCATCTAGACCGGGGTTTTGTCACCTTCCATTACATCAAGGATAACTTTAACTTCCTCTCCAGGAGAGGGGATAGTTATGATTTGACTATTCTCAACTTGGTGATAGTAGGTTCAAAAATATTGGAAATCTCTTCCCTAGATATATAAGTAAGTTTGACTTGTGTGTAAGCTTTGTTGCTTGAATTTAATGGCTCCTTGATGAGTTGGAAAGGAACGTCTTCATTCTAAACTAATTCTTACGATATTTGTTGTATCCTTTAAGAACTTAAGTAATGATAATTTGTATATAGTGCAAGTAAGTAGAATTACTTAACCGATATAATGAGTTTTAATGTTCATTTATTGGATTTTTATAGCTTGTAGTAGTGTAACAAGGATTAACTAAAGAAGTTGTCAAACCTTATTAAAAATGATATAAGATTACATTCATATAAGTATGGGATTATATGACTAAAATCTTAACAAATCTTGAACTTATTATTATCATTTATTCCCTTTCTTGATTGTTTTGATTTGACTAAAATTTAGCAACTAAATGAATATAGTTGTATAAACTTTATAAAACAAGATATATGATTATTGTCGTATAAGTATGGGCTTAAAAATTGCAATCATATCATTCTTGCACTTCTTCTTATATGACCGACTAGGGCCTATTATACTTGTTTCGGATTATCTTGTATGACTTAAAGGTGTAACTATTTTGAATTGCTTAAATAAATTTCTTGTATTTACTTGAATTCTTAGATGATTTCATTTGTGAAGTTCTTGTGACATGATCAAAAGAGTTGTGTACCTTATTTTGAACCTTAGGATAATTTCATTTAAAATCAGTGTTCCTTTTATGAAATTATTAAGTAGAGCACATTGTTATGAAGATTTAGTACATATCGTGCTCGGTTTGAATGAACTCGACATGTGCTAAAAATCTTGTAAATGGATTTTGTGAAAGATGAAAGAAGGAAGACTTATAAGAAGTTGCATTTATTTTATTAATTGATGCCTATTGAGCTAGTTTAATGATTATTGTATAAATTTATAGTGAATGTTCTATTTGAAAGCAATAAATTCCTATGGCTGATTTATTGCAAAGATTGAAAACATGTTGATTATTGAAGATTGAAATATGTTTGATGATATTTATAGTTACAAGGAATAAAGAAGAATTCTTGATTCATATTGTTCAAATGAAATGATTGTTTGTTTTTTTACTAAGGATAAATATTTTTGAAGGGACTATACCCAGGATACAAAAAGGCTCAAAATCCTAGATATACCAGTAAAAGTAGCACAAAGAAAGAAGGGACTAACACCCTATATAAGGAGGCTCAACAGCGATATAACAGTGAAAATAGCAAAAGGGGATCAACATCCATGAAGATTAAGAGAACCAACAATAGTTCAACCGAGAACTAAAAGAGGAACCAAAAAAGAACAGAGTAGCATCAAAGCAGCTTGAAAAATTCAACTTGGCAGCAAAAAAATAGCAACCGGGAGCATCTCTATTTGCTGCCTTGTCAATCTTTATCTTGATTTTCTACAACGAATTGAAAAGTGCAAGTGTCGTGATGTGAGAGGGATCATTCTTATAAATTTGTGAAAAGACCAGGTCCCTTGCAGCGTCAGACTCCCAAATGGAATCAGGAATGTCACTTAGGATACAAACACTCTTCACATGTTGTTCCATGAAATTATATACCACTTTTAGCACTGAGATGGTACAATCATGCTAACCTTTAGCATTACCCAATATATTATCCAGAGAATGAAGTTCCTTGAAGATTGTTGTATTTTTCTCATTATCCCCAAAGTTTCAACTGCATCTTCCTTTTACCTACATTTTTATCCATCCTTTTGATTTCTTCCTTGAGATTCATGACCTCTCTCTCTCTAACTTCTCAATCCTACTAAGAATCCCTTCATATTTGAATTCCTCCATAGGATTTCTGATATGGTTCAGTTTTTAGCCGACTCTATCTCCTTATTACTATGAAGAACCCCCGAGAAGGAAGCACGGGATAATGGGTATTCTTAATCCTTGTTTTGCGACTAGTGGAAGTAGCAATAGGGTATTTGACGATCGAAAGAAGGGGGTCACTAGGGGCCATAGACACGGAGTGAGAAAGGGATAGACAGTGATGGTGAATCAGCGAGAATGTTCTAGAATGAAGGGGTAAAACACGAGTATGGTTGTGGACCTCAAGAAAAGAATGTTCTAGAATGTTCAACGGTAGTGTGGGAAATTCATAGTTAAGTTCCTTCTAAAATGATTAAGAAAGACCAAATGCTTTAAAGGGATAGTTACATATCTGCCCTCAAGAGTAATATACCTGACCATCATTCATGAAATTTTAGCAAAAGGCTCTAGGATAGAAGACACTTTGATGTCATCCCTAAAAAAACAAGGTTTTCACCTTCTTCAAGAAATTTCTTTGCTTCAACATTCCTGTCTACCCACTTGCTAAAGAATTTCACCCCCTCCAAACTTAAACCTATGACTTGAGCAATGATCTCTTCAGTAATTTTAACACTGATATCTCCATACTCAAATGATTGTTTTTATGAATAAAAATTTAGTGTGATTCCTTCATTATAAATAATGAGATGTATTCTTACAGGGTTCTAAGTTAGATATAAATGGGACTTATGGAATACTATGTAGCTTGAGAATATTCTAAATAAAGGACTTAGATAAATTTTGATAGTTGAAACAACTATTATGATCATATTAAAATGATAATTTATTCTTTATCTTGAATGTGTTGCAATGTATTATTATGATCATATAAATATGATAATATGTCCTTAAAACACGAGATTATGGGATCAAACTTATATAGTTGAAATGAACTTTATATATTGATTCTTTAATGTGTGTTAGTTGTTTATAAACTATTCTTGTTTGAGAAGTAAGGAACATGACTAGGATATGTACTAGTGATTTATATAATCAACTAAACTAAATAAAGACATATGAGTGTAATTAAATGTTGTAAAAATATTGTGATGAGTTGTGTTACTTGATAAAAGAATACACACCTAAACATATAAGTTATGTAAATTTGAGTTAATCCTACTAGTCTGAAATAATAAGACAATGTCTTAATGTTGAGCTATACTTCTTATAACCAGATTGGGACATGACACTTAAATGGACTAATGGATAATGAACAAGTAACTCATTAAACTTAATGCACACTTAATCTAAAAACTCTACACTTCATAAAGAAGAATGTTACGATCCTTTCTTAAAGGATTAATTGTATCAAACTCTAATTGATCCTTAGGCATGAAAATTAAAGAATAAGATAAACTTGCGTAGAATTAACAAGCTAGGAATTAAAGAATTAATGATTGTTAAGTTATGTAGTTTCTCGTAGTCGGACTCGAGTGGTCATGCGCGGCATAGTATTTGCTACACAAGCACCACTTAATGACACAAGTCATTAGATGGATATTGTGGAGTAGCCACTATGGTGTGATAATCCACTCAGCGCCTCTAAATAGAGTTATCATAAGTTTGGATTTCAGGTCATTGTTCTACATTAAACAGTGATAAGCATATGACCTATGATCGATGTCAACTTAAGTTGACTAAAGGTGATGAAGCAGATTTGAATCGACGTGAGTCGATTGAATATGATTGATTATCATTAGTCACCTTAAGTAGGCTGTAAGTGTTAGTCCATTGAGTTATCCCTTTTTAGCATCTAACAGGGACTTGGAAGTGGTTAACATAAGTCAAGGAAGTCTAATCTAGATAACAATTTTCGAGTGGGGTGAAAGACATATTCCTTTCGATGAGTATGTCATCTAGGAATAAAATCATGGTAAACATGTCTTTAAACTTTGGCCAAAGTATCAAAAACTATTGGTTGTGTTGTCTTGTGTCACCTAGACTAAATTTTTGTGATATCAAATGAGTATCAGTAACAAATACTCAAATAGGATCTTTAGACATTAACACTTGAATGACCCTTAATGGGTAAGGAACCAAAAGTATACTTAGTATACACATTAATATAATGAAACATGAGAGATCAGTTTAATACTGAGTCATGAAATGAGAGATCGGTTTTATATCAAGTCATTATAGTTGCATATGGTTTACTCTTATATGATGGATTAGCAAAGGAATGTTTGTTATAAATAATGTGAATTTAGAATAGTGAACATTATGTTTAAAAAAATCCTTTGTTATTGAGTTCTTAGAATGAGAATGTTACACTTGGGTTTGTGTTTCATTTTCTAACCTCCCCAAGATTCACCCCTTCTTTGTTCTTTATGAAGGAGAAAGTGGCTAATAGTCCTTTTTTTTTTTGTATCATCACTCGTAGTGTAGGTTTATTTCATGCAATATTTCTACCCTTGTCTCCTTGGAAGCTTTAGATTAGGGTTAGTCAAGTATTTTTCCTACATTAGGAGTAGTTTGTGGTAGGTAGGTTAGGAGCAGGAACTAGCCTTCTCTAGAGAGCTATCTCATTTCGTAATGTCCCACACTTAGGATAGCTCCATGTTGTGCAATCACGTCGAATGCCTCATCTTAAACAAGGCCATTTAGGGCGTGCTATTAATTTACATCAACACTTTTGGCACGCATGGTGGGACAACTCTAAAAGTCAAAAAAATCATTTTTCAACAAGTTTTTCTACGATGATCTAAGTCACATTAGAGCAAAGTTCAAGAAAGGCATTTTCGGAGGATTCCTTGCACTTGAAATTTGAAGGTTGTAATTTTCATATTTCAGAGGTTTCAATCTATAGGTCAAAGTCCAAAATAACTTTTGGAGGGCTTAACAATTGCAAAATGGGCTCCAAAATTCATAGATGATAGATACGGGGGTAAATTTCAAAAGGGTATCCTTAGAATTTTAAAAATCTCATTTTTGGAATTTCGGGACTTTTTGAGTTTCAGGATTTCAAGTTTGAGATTTCGGGACTTCTAAAATTTTGGACATTTTACAATTTCAGGATTTAGATTTTGGAAGTTGTTTAATTTCAGACATTTTGGGTTTTTGGAACTTTTGGGTTTAAGAATTTGGACTTTTAGAGGTTGTTGTAGTTTTGGGTTCTGGAATTTTTCAAGTAGAGCCGGGTTCAATTTCAAGATTTCGAGAGATCATTTGCCACAAGCCAATTCAATCCCCACAACCATTTTTGGGCCCTTTAAGGTGTTTATTTTGACAATCAAATTCATCTCATCAAGTTGTTGTGCACTTGGTGTAATTTCAGTCTTCAGAGACACACATGTAAGAACAACGGGTGACTTCATCTGGTTAAAAACCCACTCTCTGAGTAACATACTTTCTCTCTCTTCTCCACCCATTTCCATCCATTTTTCCTCTCCATCTCTTTCATTTCTTCCATTCTATGAATTTTTTCAATCATGGCTTCATTTCATAGTGGAATTCACAATTGCACAAAGTGCAATCAATGTCTAATGTGTTTCACAACTCCTCTAGATTAGTGTTATGATTAGATTCAAAACCACTATGCTTACCCGTTTGAGCAATGTCAAAACCACTTTGGCTATGGATCTTATCAATAGTAAGGGTATGCATGTAATAATAGCAGTTACATGGAGAACACTGATTTATGAGAGAAGATCTAAATAATAGAGGAGGCATGGTTCGGTCCCGAGAAGCATGACATAAATGAATGCATTCAAGATTGGTTGCAGGAACCTTGTCCATGGGAAGGCCCTTTTCTAAGACACTATAGCACACACAGCAGAAGCTTGAATAAATGGTTGAAATGTTTCCCCAACTTGTATAATGGATCGAGGAGATAGAAACATATGAGAAAAGTATGAGATAACCTTATCAATGGGTAAGTCCACCACCTGACTTCTTGTTCTTCCATTTCTCCTTCTCAAGCCTTATCATTTTAGCGATATCATGAGCCAATCCCATTGTCATTACCCCAAGTATTGAATTCCCTTCTCCACCCTCTAATATTCCATTTCATCTCAATTCTTACGCCCTTTTTCCTTGAAAGGAATAAAATGTTCTAACTCTTCCACCACCACAAATGATAGCAAAATTTGTTGAAACCCAACCCAACCCTCCCTGCATTACAGTACAACTTGGGAAGATGAGACTTAAAAAACCAATCATGAAGAGTAGAAAAAGGATGATCCTAACAGGAAGAAATTATTCAATTTTTGAATAGTTGGGTTATTAATCTAGGAATAGAAAAATCCCTCTCTTGGTTAAGCCTCAAGAGGAGTATAAGGTTGGAAAAGAACAAGTGGTGAAATTTTAATTTACTACGGTGAAATTTCATATTTGAGGGTGAAGATTATTGTGGTAAACATGTTACGGATTCAACGGTCATCATAGAGGAGGAAGGTTATGTTCATGATATAGGGAAAACAAGTCAATTTCAAGAAACCTACAAGAGGAGGAGATCATGTAGATATTCTTGCTATCTTCCAATAATGACGATACAGATTTCCCTCTTCCTTCATTTTCAGTTGAAAAGGAATTTTTTGATGAATCCAATGAGGAAGATATTCTCAAAGACCCTGCTGTTAAAAACAACCCTCATGAATAGAAAATAAGATATTTTATCATTTCAAACTCCTTGTTAAAAAAAAGACGGATGTACGGTTCATCCTAGCCTCAAAGAAGTTGAAAAATAAATCCAATACCCAAGCAATGAGCAGAAACCTTCAATCACTTACAATGAGCCAACAACATCCAAATCAAGAGATGTAAGAAGTCCCAAAGAGTTACATGCCATGAAAGAGTTTCTCTTTGTCACGGGAGGATGTATGAAAGGGCAGCCCACTTCAAATAAGGATCCTCTTAAATCTATATTAGAGGAATTAATTCTTCCTATTTTTATGGTGGGCAAAGAAGGGAAGGATCACGAGGACACCATCACTCTCACACCTCGACTAAGGTGACACATCGATTGTCTATAGATGTGCAAAAGGAAAATTCAATCACAAACAGTCACCTTTTCTAGGAAATTTTTCATGAAGTATTTCTTATTTAAACTCGAGTAGTAGGAAAATCTGGTGGTTCAAGCCATGCCCCATAAGGTATCTAGCTTCGTTGGAGCTAGAAATAGAATTTCTATAACCAATCATGTTCACTTCCAAACATGATGATGAATTTCACCATACCAAGGATCAGCTACATCAGATACAACACCTTTAGGAGTCTCATGCAGATCATTCAGAGGAGGTATTTTTCTTGTCTTTGGTTGATACATTAATAATGTGGGTGAAAATTTGGGCCTATGTCTATTTTTCACTCATGAGCATAGCCATGATCATTGTAAAATCAGTTGGGTGGCTGTAATTTACAAGGAAGGGGAGATACTTTTCTCTATCGTCAAGATTTGTTTGAATCCTTCTCTTTCTCAAGTTAGTATAGGGTAGGAGTAGGAGTTTTTTTAGCATCACAAGTGCTTAGGAACACTCGCATGTCTACTTAGGCATGTATGATATTTTTTTGTACATAGTTGTTTTAGTTGTGTTTTCTCCATCATAGTACACGTGTTTCAATATGCCTCCCACAAACAAAAGAATTTCATACTTGTGAGTAATGATTGTAGATCTCATAAAGAAAACAAATGCGAGCAATGAAAATCTTGATTAAGGATGGGTTTTGCTAAGTTTTCATTCTTTGAATCCTTCAAGATCAATCATAGGTGAACTTCTAGTGCCTCCACTAAATTAAAGAGTAGCCCTTGGCCTCATCTGTGAGTGGAACTTTTAGAAGAAAGAAGAAAATCAAGTTTTAATAGAGTTCCATGATGTGCAAACTCCAAGAATGTCTTTTTAAAACCCTACAGCGTGTAATACATGCCAAGCATCATCAATTTTTGTATGCCTCATACTCGGCATGATTAGGGTTACTGAGTAAAGGGATATGTGAAAATCGGGGTTTTAACAATTTCCTACTCTCACAAAATTTTAACTTTAATATTTTCTTATGAAAATTGAGAGTGCAAGCAACGAGATAGGTACGAGGCCAATAGATTTCAAGACAGTTCAGTTTGTGTGTAGGAGGTCTCTAGGTTTCAAATTTAACATGTTCAAGATCATCTTGCAGGTATTAGTGACTTCATTCCCAATTGAAGCATCAGGCTACTAGTCCAGAACATCTAGCAGGAAGATGTCCCCGTGAGTCACCAAATGTTTGACAATTTTTCCCCAAGCAATATTGGCCAACCCAAGCCTAACATCCAAACCTCGAACAAGAAAAATGGAAATAATCATGTTGGAGCTCAAAATTATTTGCATTCAATCTATACCAAGCCTCGAATTTAAAAATTCAAAAAAATTACTAAATTGGAGCTCTAAGGTCAAAATTCCATACCTAATACCCACCTAAGCCATCGATCCAAAAAGGAGCTTGCCGAGCTGCTCACTAAGTAGTTTGGCAAGCTTTAGACATGGTGATCTGGGTTGAATGATACATGGGTTACGGGGAGATAGCTCGGGGATTCAATGAGCTAGATGGCATGCATGCTAGGTTTAACAATAAACCGGGTCATGATGATCTTGTAGTTTGGACCGAGTCGGGCATGCATTGATAGGTGATTTCATCATAGGAACCAAGCAATGTGGAAGGCATAGGTAGGTGGCAGATATTTCCTTGAAAGGTTGAGCCATGGCATTTAGGGAAGGCTTGATGGAGTGAGAAAATCAGAAAGGAAAAGAGGAACCCAATCAATGGAATATGGATCGCATGATCGAGATCAATGAAACATGGTTTTGAGCTCTTTGAAGGGCTCAATGATCTCAAGAATATGGAGTGGCACGAGCTCGGTCAAAATCATCTTGAGTACGTCGAGATAGTGAAAGGATGTCAAGACAATACATGCATGGTGAAAGAAAGGAATGGCTTGAGGGATCGAGAAAAGGTATAGGCAGACCGATCCATCACAAGGAAATTTGTTATGTCACGGGGTTCAGGTCGTCAAACTCACGAACTCGTTACGGGTAAATCAAGCCGAACCAGCCACTCGGGTGCATTACGAGCATAACAAGCTAGCTTAACATGGCAAATAATTACAGGAGATCAATTCCAAGTGAAAAATATAGCAAGCTCATGACAGAACAAGCTTGGACCATTGATGAATATCTTAGAATCATAATGAATCACATTCGGTGGAGCATTATAGGATATCCCAAAAATACCAAGCTCACATGATGAAAAATGTGGCTCGGCGGGAGAGTCTCGGGGAATTCTCGAATGTGAAAGATCAAGCAAGGGCCCTCTCGGCAATAATTGCAAGGTCGATGGCATGTATAGCTCAATTGGCTTGCAAGGAATCACGAGATTGCAATGAGGGCTCAGTTGGAGGAACTCATAAAAAGAAATGGAGATATCATGTTGGTACAAAGAATCCAAGCACGCAGGTGAGATGGAGGGATTACGATGGGCCTAGCTCTAATTTTATGGCGGTGAGGATTAAAAGAAAAGATAAGGGCGAGCTCGGCCAAGTGCATGCATTGTGGGGTGATGTAGGATATTAAGCTTGGTGGCAAAAAAATAGGAAGTTGGATCAACGCCCGAGGAATGACTTGGCGATTGATATTCCAACAAACAATTGGTGAGAATGGGATCCCAAAGGGGGAGTGCAAAGACCCCAAGTATGAATATTTCAGACTTCGGGGTGAACAACCGGGGTCAACTTCGGACATTAGCCAAACATACAACTCTAAATCGTCAAGTTGGGAAATTCCAAAGGAATGAGACTCGAAGTTTGAAGTGGCGGGTAATGTTTTTGGGGTTTGGAGCATCATGAGCCCAAAGTGAGGAACTTGGGATCTCCAAATGGAGAGGCTCGAAACCAATACATTCTGCCGGACAAAATAAAATTCCCACCAAGTTAGCGTTGTTCATTGATCCAATTGATTGGTGAGTCGAGTATAGGTGGATGTGTCATATTTCAAGCTCTCACCGAGTTGGTCATGGTTGGAGGGTGATCCACATGCAATACAGGTAAGGATCCGGTGGCTCGATGGTTTAAATAGGACTCACCAACATAGCATGGGGGCTCGGTGGAAGAGTTCAATTTACGGGAACTAACCAATGGTGAGCCAAGTGACAAAAGTATGAGAACAAATCATTGGCAAGTGGCAGTTTTTTGAGAGTAAAGCATGAGAAAACTCGGTGATGAGGGAAGAGGCTGAGTAGGCCGTAAGGATTTTGAGCTCACCAATATACGAAGCAAGGTGTTCAAGGTTGCGGTGTAATGAAATTCATAATGGGAGTTCATTGGCATTTGAACTAGGCTTGTGAGCTTGATAACATCACAGGGAACCATACTTACAATGCATAGCTTGAGAAGTGACGAAGCTCACTCGAGTAAAGGGCTCGAACCAATACAAAAGCGGTAATGAACGTGGGAAAACAAAATAGCTCCTTAGGGAAATAGTTTCAAAGGTGAATGAGATAACTTTATAGCTCGATAAGGGGTAATACATGCAATAAACGAAGGATCTCGGTGAGTTGGCTTGGTAACAAAGCCATTTAGAGCCCAAAATGGGTTAAACCCCCCTCCCTTCACTCAAAATGTTGTAACTCGAGCTCCGGGTGTCAAAATCTCACAAAATTATAACCATTGGAATCATGGAAACAAGACCTTCATAATAAAATCATAGAAAATGGTATTTTTAGAGGTTTTCAAACCCTAAAATTATGAAGACCATCAAAACCTTAAAATTACATAACTTGAGCCCCAAGAGTCTATTTCTCGCAAACATCCAGTCAATGGAAAGCTAATTTCTGGCTCTCCATCATGGCACCAATAAAAGTCAGATTTCAAGGGTTCTAGACCTCTGAAAAAATGGCAAGTAGGGAGCAATAGGTGAAGGCCATTAATGAGGTAGATGGGAGAATAGGTAATCATGAAGCTACATGGGCTATGAGCTAGACTCGGGTGCAATCACAACTAATTTCTTCAAGCACAAGGCATTCCCTTTAATGGAGTAGATATTTTGCAAATGTTCAAGTACTCATTGCAAATTAAAAAATGGATTTTTATTGGTTTTGGAGTAATTGGGTAAGTGCAACAAGTTGGGGGACCAAAAAGTGGACATCAAACATTGAATTTTACATCAAAAATAGCAAAACATTAAATTTTCTCTTCCGCGGACTTGAACCATGCCAAAAAATTAAAAACATGTCACAAAAATGGTACCATCACGTAGGGGAGACTATTGGCTTTATATAAATATTTATTTTAAAGTGAATATAATATGATAAATATCATTTTACAATTTTTTACTAATAGTAGGTCTTTGAGACACTTTTTCCTATGAATGTTCATGTCTACGTTTAAGACAGAAATTTTCTTTCACATATCATAATGTGATAAAACTTATACCATCCCAACCGTGGAAAAATTCTATAAATGTTAAAAGAAGTATTTTATTTCGATATTTTTTGATGAATTTATGGCGGGCAAACGGAAAGTGTTCTATTTTCTTTATGTTTTCATACCACTTTCATGGAAAAAATCATTAAAAAAATATTGCTCAAAAAATACAAAATAAAATCTATCCCAAGATAGACAACAACATCTAAATTTTCACCAAAGGAAAAAAAAATCAAGTTTTGGTCATCCAAATCACGGGAAAACAGACTACAATCTTATAGGCTTTTTCAAAAAAAAAACCAAGTCATTGAATTTTGAGTGTTTAATATAGTTAAACTTGTCCATTTTTAAAAAAATAGTAGTTTAGAAACTAGATTCTAGATTCTACGATTCACATTTATATAAGTTTTTATAATTTTTAGTGCACGGATTGCTAATAATCCCTACAATTAGAGATTTCATTGTTATTTGCAATATTACGTCCACTTATGACCCCTTTTTGGGCCCCCAACTTTTTCACTTACCCAATTTTAGGATTTCTTTACTCTCTCTCCTCTCCGTAATTTTCTTCTATAAATATGTAAGGGGCTACACATGCAAAGGGTTAGTCATTCTCTCCTCCCATGTACCTCATACTTCTTGGGGCTTCAATCCTCCCTCCCAAAATTTGTAATGGCTTCATACCTCTCTCTCACATGCAATGTATTGTGTATACTTCATTAGCAATAAAAATGTGTTCTGTGTTAGTTGTTGTAACCTCGTATGATTTTTGTCTCTCTTACCTCTCTCATTGCAATGAGTTTTTGTGTATATTTTATGGTTAATTTGCATGTCCAGGTATTTTTTGCTTATCGGGAATGAAGATTGTTTACATTTTAGGTTTGTGTTGTAGTTTTCCAGCCTCCCTTTAATGCATTAGTGGGACTTGAGTCTCGTGTTGCATTTTCCCACCTCCCAAGATTCACCCCTTCTTTTTTCGAAGATAGGAGAAATTCTCTAGCACTCCTTTTCTGGTGTATCACCACTCATAATGTAGGTTTATTTCATGCAATATTTCTACACTTGTTCCCTTGGAAGCTTTAGATTAGGGTTAGTCGGTAGTTTTGGCTGCATTAGGAGTAAATTGTGGCGGTGTAGGTTAGGAGTAGGAACCCGCCTTCTATAGAGAGCTATCTCATTTCACAATGTCCCACACTCAAGTATAGCTCCATGTTGTGCAATCACGTCGTAGGCCCCATCTCAAACCAAGCCATTCGAGAGGGTGCTATGAATATGCATCAATAATCATTTATCGGGATGTATTTATTTGGTTTAATGTTGGGCAGATCCCGCACTATTAACAAAAATATTTTCATGTTCATCATTCTCCCAAGGTGATTCTAACTCTAAATAACTACTCAATCCTCGAAGTGTAGTTCTAGGAGCTAACACCTTCCACATCAGAAATGTACATAGAAGACTTAGTAGTAGGAACATGCACATGTTATAGTGTGTACACATTCCTATTCAATAAGAACGTGTACATATTATAAAATTTATGTACTTTTGGTTCGGTAGCCACTACGGAAAATGAAAGTGCATACATGTTTTTAAAGCTGCGTATGCATTTTAAAAGATTTCACATTTTTACCACTTTTTTCACCCCATCTCTCGTGCACATACACTTTCATTTATATACAATGTTCTTAAATTATCATATATAATAGTATCTCTTTATTATTACATTTTTAATACTATTAGATATGGTTATTACTATTATATATAGATTATAATAAATATATTTTAATAAAAAAACTATGACAATAATTAAAATATTCATCTATTTGACAATTTTATTAAATGAATATGGGCTCAAGAAGATCCAGATTTGTAGGTAAGGTGACGGTTTTTTATTGGTTTTAAAAACATGGGATTATAATGCAATGTATAATAGAGATTATGGTATATAGTATGCAAAAAAATTAGGTTATTGGAAGATCGCGAGGGGGAGAGCAACATAAGTGACAAAACTATTAGGTATGGAATGGATGAAAACAATGAAAGAACATAAAAAAAATCACGTGGAAGAAATGTGTCTCATGGAAATTTTTCTAATAAAATAACTCGATCTGGAACTATAATACATTAAGTTAAATAACCTGGGGTACCTATGTCAAAAATTGCATTACATTTATCAATCAACAAAATCTCAAAATTAGCAAAAAGGCCTTTAAAATTGCCCCAAAACCCATCAAGCATTGAGATCAAATTATTCAAAAGTAAGTATGAAAAATTCACATCGATCTTGAAACATTCAAATATTTCCACATATTTAATGAAATATAACCAAAGAATTCCATGGCTCACGAATATTTAAAAACCCATAATCAAGAAATCTCATGAAGAACAAAATGACATGTAGTAATAGATAGTTAGAAACGGAAGCAAACATTGTATGTAAAAGATAGGTCAAAGAGGATAAAAGCTGGAAGATATCCATACTATATAACACCTACAATGTAATAATTACACAATCACAAAGCATAAGAATATATTTTAAATCATATTAAATCGGGAAATTTGGAATTAGAAATAGAAAGTATAAGAGTGTGGGGAAGGAAAGACCTTATATAATTAATTATATAGGATACATGATTATGTTAAAAACTCACACCTTTGGAAGATACTCATAAACAAATTATACAAGTATGGTAATCTAGAATTGTGCAAGGGATTGTATGCACTAGAAAAGTGTAAGAGCTTTCAAAGGGCACTTGACTTCCTAAAGTCAAAGTTGAGATAGTTGATGTAAGGATAATGTGAAACAAGTGGTGATGATGTGGAAATTTATAATGTGTGTTCCTAAAATGATGTTCCACACTATACCAAATAAGATATGATGCATTGAATTTTTCATCTAAAGTAGGAAAGTGGCTACATACCAGTCTTACAATAGTCATTTTTAATGAGTTTCAAGTATCATAGTTTTTATCAATGTTGGTGTCTAAAAATGAAGAAAAGTTGGGTTGGTTTGCTCATAGAATTCATATATTTCTTGTGACCTATTCTTGCCCAAATATTATCTTGAGAGTGAAGGAATGAAAAGTAAATGAGATGAGGCTAGACCAGAGGATGAAGATATAACTCAAATCTTAAGGTTAGCATGTAATTATTTGGGGTCATAGATATACTAAATTTGTTTCTCATGTATAGGAAAGGCTTTATGTGTCTAATGTGTGGAAATATTCAATGATGAGATGAGGTGTAGTGGTCGAGTGAAATAATTCATGTTTCATCTAAGAGTTGATATCATCTTATATGTTTTCCCATTTGAGTGGAGTAGGAACAAGAGGTAATTTTCCTACCATACCTAGATATACTTGGTTGTCAATTTTCATACGAGAGGGTGTGAGGGGATGCTCTATAACCATTCTAGCTAAATCAAGAGCTAGGTGTTTAATTTTAGTTTGATCAAGAATTATAGGGATGTTTTAGCTTGAGTAGGAGCTATTATGGTATTAATTTAAAAACTAGAAGTGAGGTGGTTTTTGGCTTTATGTGAATGAACTAGAACTCACGAGTGTATGGAGGGTTACTTGCAATAAAAGCGGTTTTTTTTTTTTGGCAGTACAATGTTTGTTTATGAACCTTGTTTTTGATTTTTGTTGGGTTATTTTTGGGGTGTGGGAAAACACTTTTGTTTTCTGTTTGAGTGTCTGTAAATAATAATTTTGAAATGTACTTTTTTAATTTATTTTAATGAATAACATATATTTCATATTTATCCAAGTGCATGCAACAAAACCTTATAGCAAATTCAAATCTAATGCTAATGTAGATTTTTATTTTCAACTTCTTTTTAAATGATACAAATGAATGTAAAATAAATTTCCAACTAGAAATGAAGGAAATATGATAAAATTTCAAATCAATAAATGTTGGAAGGTTCCCTATTTGAATATAAATGATAAATGGTTCTAAACAAATTTTATAAATTTATATGCCAACTGGATGAAACTTTCTCTTATCTAGTATCTAAATGTAAATTAAGATGAATACTTATTCTTTTGGTTTAGTGTTCTTTTAAATAATTGGGAGGAGTGATTTATAAAACAGCCTAAATTAAAAAATTAAATTGAAATAAGAAAATATGAGATGTAATCTTTAATATGAGAGTATATTTATAGCTAAGAGGTGAATTAAACCAAATAAGAACCTGAATTTATGTCTTAACCTACCTATTTATTTTCTTTTGTTTATTTTACTAATATCTTTCAACAAAGAATGTAAATCTAAAGTAGTAAAATAAGTGACATGAGAAAATAAAATAAAATCCCGACCTTTTTTATTATTAAGAAGAAGATTGAAATTGTTTTAGGTGTCATCTAATTTGTAGTAGTGCAATGATTGGATCTAAAGTGATCAAGAGAATTGGTTTGGTCTCCTTCATATTCTCCTCTTATGAAAATAGGAAAAATTGAGCTGAAATAAATATGTAGATGGCAATAAACACCACCGATAATTAACGCTCCACTAATATTCACATAGAAAAACTTATGCAAGTGATTATGGAAAGAACAATATCCAGAAATGGATTATAAATCAAAATATATATTTGCAAATGAACTCTTCAACTTCATTTTTTCCAACCTTGAAAAGTGAACACATAATCCTCTTTTCAAAAGAGGGACAATTCTCAAAGTAAAGTTAAAAAAATTTAAGTGTGAAATCAAAATTTGATAAATAGTTGTAATTAAATAATGGGGTGAAGTGAAGTTGGTAGGGGGTGATTTGCAAGTGAAGTGGGTTGATTGGATTGAATGCGTGTGGATAAAAATCTCAAGTATAAAAATGTGATCTTGGAATAGAATTTAAAAAGTGTATGCAAAGGTCATGCAACCACCAACAAATATAGGTGCAAATTTACACAACCACCACAACAACCATTGAGTTTTTATTGTCATGTCACACTCGTCGCATAGTTACTGAAGTTGCTATGGTGGTTTAGAAGATTGTTCATGACAATTATGTAAATTATAGTGCATAAAAGTAAATATAAGGTTGGAGCAAGATAAGGGAAAATTGTTTAGTCTTATTAGTTAGGGAAATATCTAAAGAGAAATTTGAGCAAGAATAAGTAATTATAAGTGATTGTAAGGGTCAAGTAGGGCATTAACATTTTTTTAATGTCTTGGAGGTTATAACATCATCAACTTTTCAAACTATTACACGGTGCAAAATTTGGGTGCATATAGAGACATGTTTTAAAAAGTAGGTTATCTTCATGGATGACAAATATGACTTATGGCCATAGAATATTATCCACCCCCAAATCTCTCCAATTTGAAGAATTAAATATAAATGGATTCTAATTTTAGTTTACAATAATGTATTGTGCATTAAGATGTAAAATAATCAAGACATTAAATATTAAATGTTTCCACCAATAAATTAAAAGAAATATTTTGAAAAAAAAGGAATCTCTTACAAAATATCACCAATATCAAAGGATAACCCTTACTCATGAATTATTTTTACAGAAGGTTCATGGATGGAAAAAATGTATTGTGTGGGTCAAAACTAGCTTGCACCGACTATGTATAACTAAAATATGACTTAAGGTCTTCACCGTCTTTATTTTACAATAATATCACGAGATAATTTTTGATGATGTGTGAAGCTCTATATTTTTTTCTCCTTACTTAGAGCCCTAGAAACACTCAAAATAACATGAAAAGTAAATTACTAGACTAAGCCCATATGAATATTCTATTCCATACTAAAAGCAATCCATACATTATATATTTGTTTTGAATTAGGTTAGACGTAGTTATCCTCATGTGAGTAAAGTG
Source organism: Taxus wallichiana var. yunnanensis (assembly GCA_018340775.1). Classification (NCBI taxonomy): domain Eukaryota; kingdom Viridiplantae; phylum Streptophyta; class Pinopsida; order Cupressales; family Taxaceae; genus Taxus; species Taxus wallichiana. The sequence goes on along the minus strand of CM031244.1, from coordinate 85,999,530 downwards.
TATGTGTAACACTCTTCTCCTAATATGTTTAATCGCGGTGATAAGGTGTTCCCTTAACTTGGCACAAGACATATGGCCATAGGTAATTTGTGTTTAGATAGGATTTTAATCTAATGAAAGGATTTTAGATAATGAGTATAAAATTTGGAAGGTCTTAGTTGTGTATAGCTCAAGTAGGATTAGTCTTCAAGTGTAATGAATGACTCCTTTTATTACCACTTAGTGTTTCCTTATGTGTAAATGACCTTAAGAGTGTTATCTATATATTTTCTCTAATTGAACTTTGTGTGCATGTTAACCTCAAGTTCAAACCTAGGTCGATCTACATAAATTATCTAAATATAAAAATGATAGTTGGAGAGAGGGGATATGTTCATTGGTAAAAAAGTCATACCAGTTGAGTTTATGGGTGGTCTACCTATCCGCATGCTAAAAATATAGGAAAATATTGAAAAACATAAAAGGGATGTCTACAAAGGTGCATTGGATATCCTAGGTAAATTGGATATGATTTTGAGAGTGTCTAAAGGGAAATTAGAGGAGATCAAGGTGATATGGAAGCAATCGAAGAGGAAAATGATGTGAAAAGAGGAAAATGTGTGTTAGAGGGCCAAAAGTATCCTAAAAGGTGTCAAATTTTATGTTGCCACATGCCTTGTACCAAAATTTGGGTACTGCACCACCACAAAAATAAATGGCATTAGTTATCAAAATTTAACCCTACCCCTTTCCAAGTGTTTTGGGCCCACCCTAAAAGTGCAATTCTGAAATTGCGTAAAAACAACTTAATTTTTTTAATTCACTTGTCTTTTACAAAGGGAATTTTTTCTAGAATTTAAAAAGTGATTTAATTTAATTTGAATTAATTAAATTTGAGTATTACAGAGTCGCATATGATAATAAATGACAAAATACATAATGGACACAAGCAATCTAAGATTTAAAATATTAAACCATCGAAAAGAAGAAGGGGAGGGGACTTTGTTGATTTACACTTGATCTAAAACTGGTGCAGGTGGGAAAAGTGTTGAATGGGTTGGGCATAGTGGCATTAATACTCACAATAAATTCTAGAACCCACGAACAAAGCGTAACATCAGCACCCACGGAAGGACAGAGCACATGGGTGCTTTGTAGAGTGCTCTAGACACTGTGATCGCACAAATGGTCATAATATGCTTATTATTATGTCGTAAGATGGTCAATGTTGCTTCTTATTAATTGTTTGATATTCGCACAATGAATTTTGAAGGCACTGTAACCTTCAAAATAGAAGTTCACTTGCACAACCCCATAAACCTCATCAAACCTAAAAATAAATATGCAATATGGGGATTCGGACTTACCCTAGTGGTCACCTCGAGAGTGAATTTACAAATGAGCATTGCACTACATCTCAGACTCCATGTAGTTATTGTGAGTGTGTGTAGAAATTATGCCCTAGGATTCCCTTGTGCAAGTTACACTTGATAGCAGGTTGTAGCTAGAATGTAGCAATGTAGTAGAATGTGTGGATGGAAAAATAAACTTCCCCTTCCTACAGTGTATGTAAAGTTGATGTAGTCCCTTGTCCCTTGAATGGGTGCTATATAGATGCTTTAGAGTTCTTTAGGTGCATTTTGGATGCTATCTTAGGTGATAATAGTAATTTTTAATACTTGGTCCTTTATTTTAAACATATAACTATGTATTTATATGATTCCCTAGTTTGAATTTAGTAATTGAAAACTAGAAGGCTGACCCATAAGTGAGAAAGATGCCAAAAATATAAAAGAGACCCAAAAGGAGTGAGCAAGGTGAGAAAGGGTTAGGGGTGCCCGTGAGTAGACATGAGCATTTGATCACTATTTTCCTTGTTGGGAGATGGTGTCTAGCATCATGAAAGATAAATAAGTAAAATACCAACTGGGTTGTAGGGTGTGTAAGACCAAATAGAAAACAAGAAACATATAAAAGAGGCCAAGGATAGTTGTTAATTACTAGTTTTATTTCTTAGGAATCATATGAATGCTAATATGTGTTTAGGACCTAGAAATGTACCCAAGTGTGTGATTTTGTGTCTACAAAAAGAATGGATATAAATAGGAAGGATATGTCACAATTTTTATTATTAAGATACTAATAACCCTTAAGAATTTTCCAAATAACTACAATAGAAGTGTTATATGTCTATTTGTTAGTTAATATGTGTACTCATAAAATTTAATTCACAACAATATATGTCAATGTGGAGTTATAAATATAAATTATTTGCTTCCCTACATAATTTTCCATCAAATATCTTAATGTTCCTATCTTACTCATCTCTAGAGTCAACCTATATAGGGATAGAGTGTTTCTAACATGCTACCTTCCTTCTCTTCCTCTATTTTTGGTGAGAAAAGTATTTTTATTTCACTTACATTTGTTTTGAATGTAGTTAATTAATACTATGTCCATTATAATTTGCATGTTGTTTTGTGAATTTATATTATTATTTGTGAAGGAGGGAGTGTTATTTATACTTTTATGATTTCATTTAACAAATGGAATCACTTGGTATGACCTAATAAACAATTAAGTGTCAACAATCCATTTATCCTCACCAATGGATATTTTTATAAAATTTCCTCGACAAGCATTGTCAATCATCACTTCCTTAGTGTGGTTGGGTTAAAGATGGGATCACCTTTTTATATCATTATGGTTGTTGATATCTATAGATGATTGGGTTGACTACGGGGCCACATGCGACTACAAAGGCCAACTCATCTATAACCATGCCAAAGATACACCACCCAACATGTGTGTCGAGTTCAGCCTCCACCCTCATAATTTCTACAACCTCATCCTCATTGATGGATGTAATCTTGATTTTTAACATATCTCCCTACAAGCTCTTATCCAAATTCACATGTATGGATTCTATTAAGATTTTAACTTGAGTCACATACATTATCTTCATATCTAGAAGAAACAAGGTTATGTGAAGACTTATAAGGATGCATGATTTTCCTTTAGAATTAATTGGTAGCATTACACATAGTCCTATAGAAATTAATAGATGTTTGAAAACCAAATACTTTTCTCACCTTTCTAATATTTCTTTCTCTAGAGCTTACATTTAACCTACAATGATTTTATTAACCACATTGTATGCTCTATATTTTATTATCTCAAAAAAAAATTCCTTCATTGACAATTTTATTATATACCTTCATGGTTTAAATACCTCTTGGTGTTATAATTACATGGAGCATTAAATATCATAGTAATTTATGAAATTTTACTTATAAGTTTTTATTATAGTTTTTGTATTGGCATATCATTATTTTTAGTTATACTATCATATACACAAAAACATTTGATATGGATTCAATTACATTAAAGTGTAGCTAATTGATTCAACCCAAAATACATAAATAAGCTGTGTAGGATATTTTCTTATCTATTGTAGGTTATAAATAGGAGATATATTCAGATTAATGAATTTAATATTAATTTACAGATCGAATATAACTATCTTAGCAAAATTCAAGATATATCAATCGACATAAGTGCCAACAATAATAAGACACAAAATGAGAGGAGTAGTTAGCTATTATGTTGCCATATAAGTTATATGTGACAAAATGATGAAATGAATAGAAGTGACTTGAAGATTCCTTATTTCATATTTTGGGAGTAAATATGAGTAGGTATAGAACTATTATATGCATATAGAACCATTTGGTGTTTTTGTATGGTTTTTTACTAGCATTATATAAATTTAATGTATATATAATTAACTAAAATAAGCTTTACTATAAAACCCTAGGTCTCTAAATGTGTGAAAACATTTGTATGACCCAAAATAGCTTCAAACCATATCCAAGGGTATGATATCCTAAGATAGGTTGAAGTTCAATGCATACACTACTTGCATTAGCACTACTCGTAAGATGCCTCAAACTCGCATGTACCTAAAGATGTGATGTCTATATAGATGAAACTATCTTTGGAAATTTATACATTATAATTATTTGTAGATGGTTTAGAATGATTAATCTTAACCTAGATAAGGAAGTTTGTAAATTAGGAATTTATACTCTTAAAATTGGTTGAGATTGTTTTAAATATATACGAGGATGCTCTTAATTTGTGTTTCTAATTTATGGTAATTTAGGAGAGCTTTGAGGGATTTTGGAATGATATTTTGAAGTAGTGTTATGTGAGAGTGAACCGCAAGGATAAACGAAATCCCTTCACATAAAAAAATTCTCTTCAACGGAAACATGATAACGCTCTAAGTAATTGGAAATAAAATTAACCACAAGAAAATTGTTCATGTAAAAATAATATGTCTACTCATTCTCATAGATCAAAAAGTAATTACATATGGAGGGAGAGTGTTGTATAAATCCCGTGCATGAACATGTCATACTATTATAATGGAGTGGGGAGTTACAATTCTATAATATCATGTAACTCTCATATGAAAATGAAACATATGAAAAGTATGACATATTCTATGAAGGAATTTTTCATATGTCATATAACTCCATAAAAACACATATGACTCACCTAAGTGAGATGACTTGCCTAAGTGAGATGACTCACCATGTGTGAGGTGGAAAATTCCCAATAACTAAATAAAAGAAAAATATATATATACCTCACACCAACATCCCTTCATCAAAGCTTAGGTAGAGGCATGGTAAGTCAGAAAGAGAAAGAGAACTCTCCTAGACAACTAAGAAAGATGCATCATATGGGTCGCCATAATTAAATTCCTGATGAGGTACCCATATATAATAACACATTATAATATTTATAGAATAATAAGAAGAGGAGAAGAGGACTAGAAATATAAAATAATATGAGTGGTTGCAGTTGACCTCACCCCAAGAAGAGAGCGCAAGTGAAGAAACTTGGCTTTAGTGAAATGATTGGTTAAGATATTTGTAATCTGATCTAAAGTCTGATAGTACTGTAAATCAATTATGTCTCCATGGATCAAATCCTAAATGAAGTGCATGTGTATCTTAATGTGCTTCAACCACTGATGTTGAACAGATTTCAAAAAATTGAGATGGTGCTAAGGTTGTCACAATATATGATGGTAGGCCCACTGAAACTTAATGTTAAACTCTATTAGAATCCCATATAATCAACTATATTTCATGGAAGCTCGACTACTCCCTATATTCTACCTCTATAGAAGATATAAATTGTGTTTTGCTTCTTTCTTAACCAACTAACAGGACTTGAACCAAGAGAAAATTTATATCCGGAGGTAGACTTCCAATGATCAAGATCACCAAACCAATTAGAATATATGAATCTAACTAAATCAATATTTATCCCTCCCAAATAGTGTATGTCATCGGTATGAGTTCCAAAAACATAGTGAAGGATCTGATTTGTTACTTTCTAATATAACTCATGAGGCTCCTACATAAATTAGGGCATGATGCTAACAACGAATGAAATATCCAACTTGGTATGAGTTAGGTAGATCAAGATCCCCACCAAATGGTGATAAAGGGTACCATCGACTAAGGGAGTGGAGTAATCAACAACCAAATTGAATCGGAAAGGAAGGGAATTGGAGATGGCTTACAATCAAACATATGAAAATAGGATAGAAAATAAAGGCCATACTCGGTTGACAAATCACAATTCTCAAGTCGATTGGGTAATATGTATCCTAAGGAAGTAGTGAATAAAACCCAAGTCATGCATGGAGAACTTGTTGGCTAAGGTAGTCTTCATGGAATCAATGATTGAGGAAGAGCTACCCATAATCAACAAGTCATAAATATATAGAATAAGGATAAGCATGGACTCATTTGGGTATGAGTGACACCTCATCGAACCTTGATGTAAGAAAAACAAGTCCATCTTGGCATACCAATCCCAAGGGGATTGTTTAAGGCCGTAGAGAGACTTCTTTATTCTCAGTAATTGAGGTAGCAATTGTGGACATAACCCAGAGATTATTCCATATATATTTCTTCCTCTAGTTCCCCATGAATAAATGCATTCCTTATGTCTATTTTATGGACTTCCCATCTATTAGTGGTAATGATGGTGAGGGTCAATCGAATAGAAGTCATCTTCACAACGGGAGCAAAGGTATCCGAATAGTTAACCCCAGCAACCTCGTAGAAACCCTTAGCTATGAGTTGCACTTTATAATTTTCAACATTCCCATCGGCACCATACCTTTTTCTATATACCCACTTACATCAAACCATTTTTCTTCCTTTAGGAAAAGGGTTGATGTCCCAATTATCATTCTTCATGAGAGATGAATGTTCCTTCTCCATGGAAGAATCCCACTCAAGAGTCCAAATAACCTCCCAAAAATAATGCGGGTCATAAGTGGAGGTAAATAAGGTGTGGGTTCCATCAAACTCTGAACGAGTTCATCTCTCATATGAAGGATCTTGTATCCAATCTCTAGCACTCGTAAGGTATTTCTATCCCCGAGGACTACGAGGCGATTCGGGATTAGAATCCAATGAATCATCACTCAATTGAGAGGGGAGATAGTCCTCATCACCACTACTATTAAAATCGGTAGATTCTAAATCGGGAGGATCGTGATGACCAGGAGGATTACGAGTGAGAGGATCAGAAAAATCATTATCATAAGTGTCTAAACCAGATTTAGATAGGGGAAAAAGACATCGTTGGGTGGAGAAGTGGAAGTAGAATATGACTCGTCAAAATTTACACTTCTCTTTATATAAAAATGATGAGTGGTGGGGCTCAAAATCTATATCCCTTCACACAATCGAGATACTCGACAAAGATACAAGGTTTGGGTTTTGGTTTCAAGAACTTATGTTTATTTTTGGGAATCTAAACCATATCAATTGATCCAAAGATGTGAAAGTTCTCAACTTCAGTTTCACATCCATAGAAATTCTCAAAGGGTATCATCCCTTTTACTACTTTATACAGAATGTGGTTTTGAATTTAACAAGCATAATTCATAGCTTTGTCCCAATACTATGGAAGAATGGATATAGAATGAACCATGCAAGTTGTCATCTCCTTAAGTGTTTTGTTCTTTCTTTATACAACTCCATTTTGTGAAGGGTTGTATGAAACTATACGTTGCAAAGAAATCCCTTCATTGGTATAGATATCATCAAACATATTACTCACATACTTGCCTCCATTATCATTTCTAAGAACCTTGATAGAAATTTTGGCTTATTTCTCAACGAGATCCTTGAAGTCTCAAAAGTGATCAAAAACTTCATATTTTTATTTGAGAAAATAAACCCATGTATAACGTGAAAATTCATCAATGAAGGTAAGTATATAAAGAGCCCTAGTGAATGAAGGATATGGAAAAGGGATAGAAATGTCACTATGAACAATATATAAGGGATGAGAAGCTCTTCAGGATTTTCCATTTCAAAAAAATCTTTGGGGTACTTCCCAAGGGAACAATCCTCGCAAAGCACCTTAGAAAATTTGACTTTAGGAAACATATTGACCATCTCATGTTGGCTCAATTGTTTAAGGTAAAGATAGTTTAAATGTAAAAAAACTCATGTCATAGTTTATTAACCTTATCTACATGAGTAATCAAGGTAGTGTAAAAATCATCAAAAGTAAAGTGGGAAAAGGTGTATAACCGAGGCAAGGTGATCCACCTTTCCCTCAACCATTATAGTCTCATTGTGAAGCTCTCAATGATCATCAAGTTAGGATTAAATTATACTCACATTCCTTCACCAATATGAGTGATTTGGTAAATTGATAGGATATTGGTAGAGATATTGGGAACACTTAAAAAATTATTAAAGGTTCCACCATCTACTTCTATTGATCCACTACCAATAACTAACATAGAAGTGTCATCACCCAAAGTGATTTGGGATATACCACATGGTTAAATTTTATAAAACTCAACATGTGAAGAACCCATGTGGTCTAAGGCACCATAATCTATGACCCTATTTGATGATGGGGCAACTCTTGCTACAATGGCCTTACCTTTCTTATTCTCATATTTGGATTCCTTTTCCTTAGAAGACTCGGGTTTCATAGCATTTTGCTTAATAGACTCAGGAACACCTATATTATTTATTCTCAATTAAATGATTTAGGTGGTAAATTTATTTTCTCATGCATTGATGCTCTTCATCTCTTGACTTGTTGCAATAGGAACACTTACACTTTTCCTTCTTTAGTTTTTCCACAAGAGTAGAAGTGTTAGTGTTTGGTTTCGTTTGGGTGTTCTTAGATTCTTTCTTAGGTTGGTCCCTTTTTCTCTTTGTTATCAACCTATTTATCATCCTATTATTTACCATTAATTGCAACTACGGAATGTGACTTGGACTTAATTACTCCCATTTGAATCAACTTTTCCTATTCTTGAATGAGTTGGGATGAAAAGTTGTCAAATGAAGGAATTTCTCATGTAGTACCTAAAGATTCTTTCATGGCATGAAAGGTAGAAATGAAGACAAATTATTTGAGGAAAATCTTGGAGAGAATGTATAAAATCAATTAGGCATCCTTTTTTCAATTCCGAGTTCTTTCAAAGCAATAATCTAGTGTGAACAAATTTGGAGAAGAAGGCTTGTAGGTTATCAAAGTTACTAGGAGTTAATCCTAGTAGTTTTTCTCCAACTCATGGGCTCTCATGTCATTTTTTTTTCAAACATATCGTCAAGATTTTTCTAGGATCCATCAGGTGTTTTAAAATACTCAATGTGAAAGATTAGGTTAAGAGAAATGGACATATAAAGAAGAACTAAGGCTTCGTCACATTGTTTGAACCACTTAGATTTATCATGTTTGGTTGTTGGTTCTTTCTCCAGTCCCAAAGTGATGCGATACAAACCTTTACCCCATATTGTTATAACCATCTTAGATCTCCATTCAAAGAAGTTAAATGGTGTGAGAAAAGGAATGACACTAGAATCCATCATGAGGAGAGAGAAAACAAGAATGTAGAAAGAAAGGAAACACACACCCCAGAATAATATTTTTTTAATGCCCCCGCCTCAAGACACCATAGGCCACACAAAAAAGTAACTAAATTTTTGGGTAAATTTTTTTTTTTAGTGAACAATTAAAAACTAATGTTTTACTTAACCGATTCGTTAATAAATATTTCATATTAAATTGACTAACCCAAATTAATTAACTAATTGCCTAATTCCCGAGTTAAATATTTATTTATTTCCACTACCTTGGTTTACCCTATTAAATACTTGTTAGGGGTCACTTAGGAAGTTTACACCCCTATTTTAATTAATTTGTCCCCCACTCACCCTCCTTTTTATTTTATTACACAATCCCATTAAATTCTTATGACTTAAAGGTGTGTAGGGTTGAATATGGACCCTAGGATTAAACAAATCTTGGCCTTTGATCTCATCTTGCCCTAAATTTTCCCTAGCACATCTTTATGTTTTCCTTTCTCTCTATTTGGTTTTCATTTTGTTTTCTTTTTTTTGTGTGTAGGTTGAGGAGCTATGGAGAGAAGGATTCATGGATTTTTTCTTTTGATGAAAAGGAACTCCTTTCATGTTATATCATTATCATTATTATTTATTGATTTATTTATTTTGGTTTGTATGTTTCTTCACCAGATGTCTCCCGGTTTGATAAGTAGACTATTTTTTTTGTGAGATGGAGGCAAATATGTCTGAGAGCTCACACTCAATATATATATATATATATATATATATAATTGAAAACCCATATAAAAATAAAAACCCACAATAATGTCAAATCCATTTTTTATAGGGCGGCGGTTTGGCATAAGGCCGCAATTTTGAAGAGAAGGGGGAAGGGTTTTGAAGTTGGGTGGAGGGGATGTGAATGGAGGATGGGGTGCGTGGGAAGGGATGTGGTGGATGGTGGGAAAAGTGTGCAGGTTTGGGGAGGGGTTCGGCCCTCCCCATATTTCCTTTGTTTGGTTCAAAAACCATAAACTTCAAACATTATTCCACGAGAACTTTATTACTTTTTTTTTTCTTTTTTATTTATTCATTGTTTTATATTTTTATTTAGTTTTATACTTATTATTATATATATATATATATATATAATATTTTAATTGATATTTATTATTATTTTATTTTTTATTATTATATTATACTTATATATAATATAATAATAAATATATTTTATTTTATTTTTTTTTTGAATATCACAATTAAAATACATAACTAAATAATATATATTAAATAATGCATATCTTAGTAAGAACAATGTATAGTTATATTTGAAAATATAACTATATGAAATATGTTTAAATATATAAATATCCTATGAGGATAAAAATTGTTACAATTTGTAAAATAATGGGTTATTATTTTATTTTTTTATTTTTGTTATCCTTAGAAGTATGGAACCTAATGTTTTGCATTGCATCTATATTAAAATGATTTTCTCTTTTATGTGCTAAAAGAAGAATGTAGCAAAATAGTTCAAATGGAAGAGATGCTTGAAATATGTTTACAAATTGTAAGGGAGAACACATATTCAAATATGATTTCTTAATAAGAAAAAATCATTAAGTATCACATGGCAAAGAAAACAACTAATCTCATTCTATTCAATAATGCTACAAAATTTTCAAGAAGAGATACATGGCAAGTAGGATAATGTTTTCCATACAATGTTAATCCTAAAGCTTCATGTAACACTAACTTTCCTTCAAATGTAATAACTAAATACAAAATTGCATATTTCTACAAGAGGGAGATCCAACAAGGAAGAAATCACATTTTATTTTAGTGCTAATAACATCACAATATGTAATTATTATTTTTGTAAAGGAAGGAATATATTTCCAATAAACAAACTTTCCTTTCAAAAGGAGTTACAACAAGTTCATATTAAAGGAATCATCTATTACAAGATTTCATTTCCAAGGAGCTTAAGCTCAATATGCAATATATTTCCAAAATACATGAACTACTCAAGAAACCACATTACAAGTCTCCTCTCCAAGATTGAAGGAAGGATTACACAACAAATGAGACACTAGTCTACAAGTGATTCCAAATCTCAAAGAGGATACTTTACAAGACAAGGAACTTTCCAAATAGCCACATTCATGAGATTACAATGAGAGTAATTTTCACCAAAAATAGGAGAAAACAATGAAGAACCATGGTGACAAGAACCTCCAAACATCTTCCAAATTTGAACTCCAACCTTGAATGTTTTTCCAAGAGACCAAAACCAAGAGAAGGGCTTGTTTTACTACCCAACCAATAGGCATCATTACATGCCTTTCCAAGGGTTGGAAGACATGTTAGCCTCCCCAAGCCCATGGGAGAGAGAGATAGCTTCGACAAATTTTTGCACAAGATATAGGGATACATGACAACATTATATTTTCACATTCAAGACAATCCACACACTAATAAAAAACACCAAATTTTGCAAACAAAGGAGGAGAAAACCATATTTTTCTCCAAAATGGGAAGAGAAGATGAGATATCCAAGGTGCCAAAAGTGTGGTCCAACCATAGGATGCACACAAACAAATTCTTCACAACCTCCTTATTTCTCCAATACATCAAAACCCTCCTTATTGCTCCACCCATTTGCCTAAATCCTTCTTGGGAGGATTTTCAAACCCATTGGGTTTCCTCTCCAAGAATGGGGAAGGGGTTCAAACCATATGAACCACCTTCCCCACCTCAAACCATATGAGGGGAGTAAAAAGAGCCTACATGGCGTACCCATCAAGCCATGGGGTTTGAGAGGGAAAATCCCTCTCTCTTCCCCCATAAAATCTAAAATTCATCAAGCCATATGATGGATGGAGAAAAATAAAACATAAAAGCATACTCAACAACAAACACACATGAAACAAAGCACATATTTCAAACAAAACAAGGCTAAGATCTAGCATAACTTAAAACATAAAATGAGCACAAAGGACCTACCTCCAAAATCTCTCCAACACTCTAATATTTTCCACTTCCTTATCCAAGCAAGCTCTAGCTCCAAAATCACCAAGCCCTTAAGCAAAAGCTCCAAAAAAATTTCTCTTCTTCCCCCATGAGGGAGAATTTGAAGATAAACCAACAAATTTTCTCACCAATGAGGGGGTGACATGTGTCACCCCTCTCTTCCCTCCAAGTTAAAGATTCTCAAAATAAAATGCAAAAAAAGATAAACTAACTTTTAACACTCTTCTCCCAAATTTCCCAAAATAAAAAAAAAAACAAACTTGTGCAACTTTTAACAAACACACATACTAATCCATCTTACATGGATGGTGACAAAGAGAGGAAAAATGGGAGGGAAACTCTCTTTATGCCTTGAAATTAAGCTCCCTACCTATTAGGTAGGGTCTAAGGGCTTATTTTCATGCTAAGTGAACTCCCAAACTTAAAAGGGGTCACTTAAAATGCTATAAATAGCCCGATTTCTAGTTTGGCACATTTGGGCACAAGTGTAGAGGATGTGGGGCCCACTCAAGGGTTCACATGTGACCCTAATCCTCTCTAATTAATACATAATTACCCAAACACAAAACTTAATGTAAGTGGGGACCATTAAGTCCCCAAACCAAGTTTACTTAACAAAATAAAACATCCTAAACAAGATTAATTTTACATGACATACTACATTACAAATGAGGGTCACTCATGGTGCCCAAAATAATGAAATCTAATACTAAGGCCTCATACAATTAACACAGTTAGGACTTAGCTCCATGGGCCACTTGTGCATAATTTGTGTAGCTGCCCTGAAACCCACGTGCTCATGTGACATATCACCTACACACTCATTGCATACATTAAATGCACATGTCCGATACATTGTAAATCAACTACTCAATAAGTGATCAATGAAATCTATGATATCATAACATCATCATGGAATCGTAAATGCGAAAACATGCACAATTACACACAATTTACCATGAGTTAGCCATAGAGATAAATATAAATGACATACATCCATATAATCTAGACATGTGACTAACTAAATATCCAACATATATCAATTAGGTCCAAACAACATCACAATAAGTTAGTATCCGCAACATCAAATGAAAAGGTGTCAACATACTAATCAAGTCAAATTGGTGCTACGCACCCAAATCTCCATACATGTCCAAGAAGGTCAAATCTCATAACATAATGTCCAAACTATATCAAAATCCTGTCAAATCATGTCTATGAATAAAGAAATCAACAGGTAACTGAGGCTATAAAAATGTGGGCACTACAATTTTCACCCCTATTTTGGCACATTATAGTTTAGTGCATTGATTATAATCAAATGCATTCATGTGATGTGAAATATTTTTCCAATTACCTTGCAATTGATGTAAAAATGTGCAAGTGTGGAGACCAAAATGAGTTTCAAAATTTGTGACAAAACGTTGTTGTTACATAAGCACAAAACACAATGACAAAAATAAGCAAGAAGGGAAAAACTAAGTTCGATTTGAGAAAAAAAAAAAAAAGTATCGCCTCGCTTTGGAGCTCCCTTACCACAAGGTTGTGATAGACATGCTCATTAACCCACAAGCAATAATAAGAGCTTGAAATAATGCAAAACAAATCTCAAAAGATCCAAAGACCTCCTGAAATGTAAAAATACCTTCAAAAAGGATAATTACCTTCAAAAACACATCGTTAGAAAAAAGCCCATTAATGCTTAATTTTTAATAGTTTTCTTGATTACTTTAATTAACCAAAATCATTAAAAAATAAGGATATAAAAAAATAAATTCACCCTAAATAATAAGATGACAAAATTTTAAAAACATCCACTCTAAATAAAATTTACCTTAATTTTAGTTTAAAAGAGCTAAGTTTTTAAATAAGGATTTAAACTATAAACAAGGCTTTTAATTTAAAAAATTATAGAAAATTTTAAAAAGGAGGGAATATTTTAATTTGAAAACATTCAAAGAAGTGTCATGTGGTACAAGGTGGGGGCTTAAGGCGGAAGGGTCTAACCCATGTAAGGTAAGGTTGTAATGTCGGGAAGACCGGTGTTAAGACAAGCTAGCATTTAGGTTGGAGTCACGTAGAAGAAGAGAGGTTGAGAATAAAAGGACCAGAGATGGAAGGAAATCAATGAGATGAGGGTTAAGATGGCTCGGTAGGGAGAGGTCATAATGGCCATGGTAGGGAACAGGACGACGACACGGGGTCGCCAACATGGTGGGAAGAGTTTAATTTGAAAACAATAGAATAGCTTAAGGATATTGGTAGAGATCTTATAGAAATAGAAACAACCTGATGAGACAAGATAAACACCCCAAGTTGAGCCCAATGTGCTTGATAGTTAAAGGGTCGAGCTCTGTACATATCCCTACGGGGTGAGGAGGGGTCGAGCTTGAGGTGTATTGAACAAGTTACAAAGAGATAGCTCGAGGAGCTTGGTTGAGAGCTCAAAGATGGCTTGATAAACAAGGAGAGTGGGGTGGTGAGAACCAAGGATAGAGATGAGAAAGGAGAGATAAGTAGGGTTATGAATGAGACCGGGAAGCTCAGGACAAAGCTTGAAAGAGAAATATAAAAACCAATACAAAAACATAAAAACCAACACACTTATCTACACAAACACTAAGGAAAACACCAAAAAACCAGCAACTTAAAAAAATTAGCCCTGATTAATACCAAAATACACAAAACAATAATTGATTAATAAAACATGGACAAGAAGCTAATAAACCACAAAACTAGAAGTAATTAGTGACGAACCAATATGAGTAACACGTTTACCAAAATGATGTAGCTCGATACCATGTGAGAGTGAACTATAAGGATCAACGAGAATTTGTGCACATTAAGGTTATTGCCCTCCAACAAAAACATGAAAATTCTCCAAGTAATCAACATAAAAATTAACCACGAGAAAATTGTTCATACTAAAATAATAGGCATACTCATTCTCATATATCAAAAGATAAAGTACATATGGGGAGTGTTATGTAACTCCCATGCTGGACATGTCATACTCCCATGATGGAGTGAGGAGTTACAATGCTAGAATAGCATGTAACTCCCATATGGAAATGATGCATATGACAAGTATGACATATTCTATGACGAAATCTATCATATGTCATATAACTCCCTAAAAGACCTATGACTCACCTAAGTGAGATGACTCACCATGTGCGAGGTGGAAAATTCCCAATAACTAAATAAAAGGCAAAAAATATAATTCACACCAACATGTTATTGAAATTACAAAGTGAGTAAATAATTGCATTTCGCTTGCTTATATAGGAGTTTGTAGGTATAATTATACATTAATGTCAACCCATGAAAATTGTACAGACCCATAAAAAGCTATCAAATTGAGAAAGTGATCACTAGGGAGTTTGGGAAAAAACTACTAATTTTGGACCAAACCATAATTTTGTTAAATATGGACATTTTACTAAGAATCTAGATTTATAGTATTATTATTTCTGGTTTTATAATTGTTGAAATTGGATTCCTAAATTACCATTATTGGTTTTTATCTAGTGTGATATCGGATTCCAATATGATTATTATTGGTTTTTAAGTAGTGTAATATCGGATTCCAATATTTACAATATTCCATACAAGTATGTTCCTAATTCTATATTGAGTTTATGAGAATGGGAATATTTCCATTCTCAACACACTCATAGTAAAACTATGTTCCTAATTATTTTTATGTGTATCTACTTTATCTCAATTCTTTTTCTATGATTCCTATATGATGCATTTTGATCCCTTTTGAAAATTAAAACAATGTGATATGGGTACATGTTGTATGAAATAAGAAGTAAATATTGAGTCTATGAGAATGGACATGTGCCCATTCTCATCACACTCATGGTAAAAGTATGTTCCTAATTCTTTTTATGTGCATCAACTTTATATCTATTCTTCTTCTATAATTCGTATATGAGGGATTTTGACATCTTTTGAAAAATTATATCGCAAGACATGTAGGTTAAGTCATGGTACATTTCCAGACACTCTTGTTGAGATAATTAATCAATATATCTTAGCACTATAAATACTATAGTTTTGCATTCAAGAATTAGGGGATTCTAGGCATACAATTTAGTATCTAGACTTCAGAAAGGTTTGCATTTTATAAAGTTATTAGAAAAATTAAAAATAAGTTATCAAGACTTATGCACATAGTTTTAGGAAAAGACCATATAATTTTTGGTTGTAATGAATGCATAAATCAAGACTAATTCCTAGAAAAATCCAAAGCATTAATCTTTTGAAATGAATTCCTTGTAAATCACATCCAATTCCTTTTAAATCACAAGATCTAGCTCCCTGTAAACTTGGAAAATTATTAAGGTTTTTTTCAAATTAAATTAATTGCATGGTGGAAATTATATTATTAATAATACATTAATAATATTCAAGAGTTCCATAAGAAACAAAATGTTTTATAGAATTATACTATCGAAAAATATTCCAAAGTAATATAATACTCAGTCTTTCGCTTAATTATCAAATAATAGTACAATTGTAAATTTTTATAGGACCAAGGTTTGGAATAATGTTTTTTAAAAACTCTAATCTCATGCCAAGATGATTTCACATACAAATTTATGATCTTCAATAGTTTCTCCAAGTCGGCATTCCTTATCATGTTCAAGTATTTCAAGGTATGATTTAATGGCCACATGTCCTTTATTAGGTATCTTTATGTATCCACTTTTCCATTTTTTGTTTGGTGTCCATACCTAAATGATGTTACCCACATCGATATTTGTTTTAGGTCTGTCTAACATTGTCCATGTTTTATGTGGTTTTTAAACAATCCCGATACAATGTTGTACCTTCTCCTCTCCTTACAAGTTTCCAATATTGAACTCTTAGCTTTTTATTTACATCATTTCCTTCATATTGAAGGAAATTATCCCCATCTTCTCTCCTCATCTTTATCTTTTCATTATCATTTCCTGGTCGTATAAGTAGCATTTGTCCCTTGAACACATTCTTTAACGGATTGAATTCTTGGTTAGATCTTCCACAAACAAGCCCAACGTAAATATCATTATTACTTGGGATATGTTGACTAATGTAGTCTTCTTTGTGAATATGTGTGGCTCTGTTATTTGGTCATATATGTCTTTCTCTTGTACTATTTTTGGCCAAAAATAAAAATATGACCTCCTACTACAATTTACAAATGGTCTATCCAAAGCACGTAAAACATTTTCCCAATACGCTATATTTGGAAGCCAATAGTCACTACCTTCTCCTATTGTACTTTTCCCCAATGCTCAATATATGATTTTATTCCCTTTTTAGATATTCCATTTCTTTGAGTTCTTTTAAAGGTGTCAAAGGAGGTCTCCCTTCCAACAAGCTTAGTTCATCATTATCATTTATACACCATATATGAATAGAATGAGATCATTGCATATCCTTTATTTTTGATTTATACACCATCGCCACTATGCCATCCACAACATGGAATTTTAACATCTTAGGTTTGTTGATACCCACTATCTTATGGTTTCCATCCAAAAAGAATGGCTCCAAAAAGTCCTTGAAGTTGTAAACTTCCTCAATAAGATAAGGAGTGAATGTACTTGACCCTTCTTGGCATGTTTGTAAGATTCCATGATATGTGGCAAAGAAAATGTGTCTACTTTATGTAACGATGTTGCTAATCTTCCAAAATTCCCATCTATATCCTCATGAGTGTGTCCCACTGGAAGGAAGATTAGATACATAATGTTGAATACCTTTTTTGTTGTCAACAGTGATGCAAATGTAAATAAGGTATGATTATTGTTATCACTTGAAGCATTATCCAATTATAAGTAGAGGATCGGTGGTTGCTTTATGAAATAATTATTTATGTTAGCAACACTAACTGATTTTGAATGGTCAAATATTTCCTTATACCTTTTACATTTTTCATGCACATCATTTTTTAATAATGCATCATGCAATGGTTATTTGGATGATCCACAATGATACAATAAATATTCATACTCATCAATTATAGGTTATTCAAGCTTTCTGAGACACAAAGCTAATGATGTGACTATATAGTTTACTCCATGTTCAACAAATGGCAAGCCAAAATGGCCGAAACCCCCCCTTTTGTGTCATGTGTGATCATACTAGTCAAAGTAATTAGTAGGTTCATAACATTACTTATTGACTTTACTTTTTTACCCATCCTTGGTATGGAAGTTTTCATTTTATCCATTTTATCATGCACAATGCTCAAGAATCCATGAGGTTGTTCTTCTAACTACAATCTATGGGAATAGTAAGTTGCACAACAACTTTGAATATATTCATTATGCCATGTTTGTTCCTCCTCAATCTTTACGAGTGCTTTTGGGCATGTGGTGGCTCTACATTTGTTGTACAAATATGTGCACTCATCACACTTAGTAAATAAATTATTTTTTATAATGGAAACATGTCAAAAAAATTGTTCATTATGTTGTTGAAGCTTGACTACAACACTTGAGGAAGTTTCAAGAATTCAAGCTCCTCATTGCACTTTTTTCACAGTATATTTTGGGTATAGAATGAAGGAAGAAACATTTGGGGAAATTTTACTCCATCCTATCCTATAGACCAAGTCATATGCAGAGAGATATATCTGAATTTCTCTCATCAATTCTTGATATATTGGAAATTTTTGTGGGACCGTTTGACCTTTGTTTTTCTTTTATAGTGTTGTCATTCATTGCTTATCCATTCATATTTATGTTTATAGAAGGAACTCCTTGGGTACTCATAAACTTTGTGCCATGCATTCTAACAAACATCCATCCCATCAAATTTTATTTTATGTACCTCCATAGATTTCTTACTAACATTGAAGATGGCATTTGTTGTTAATGCATCAAACACAAAAAAATATATATCAATTTCATTCAAGGCTCTAGTTATGCACCACATATTTTGAATTCTAACTGAAGCAAGAGGTAAACTTTTGACAATTAGATTTTCAAAAACTAAACTCAAAATTTTCAACTTCTTCTAAAAATATTGACCATTTTCTATCCTCATTATAATTTTGAATTGATGGATTAGCTTGAGGGGTATCCATCTTCTGAAGTTTCATAACATTATAAGATATTTTTATCAATCTATTGGATTGATTGTGATTAGTGGCATCATATGAAATTGGATAAACAAACTGAGGTTATCGCTCTTCTAATGCATCCCACATGATGACCTCAACCTCTTTTGGGACTTCTTTAAATATAATATTCATCGAGAACCATTTATGGAACCAATTGCCTAACATGAGCCATTGTATGAGAGATCCTTCAAATAGGGAGCATCCTTTGCAAGGAGGGTTGAATACTCTATCAATATGCACACCGAAGCTATTGGCATCCAATCTATTAAAATTTACCATGTCTCCTTCAACGTTGGTAATTGTTCCCTCTGTAACAAATTTGCACTCAATCAAGCAGTAATGGATTAATTTTGTAACAACTCCCTTGAACTTAAAATTGTGTTGATCATTGTGTACAAGGTGCAGACCATTTAGTTGATAACTCCCTTGCTTAATCATAAGGGAAATTCTTGTTTCATTGAAAATCAAATGTTTTATTGG
This sequence comes from Taxus wallichiana var. yunnanensis, assembly GCA_018340775.1. Lineage (NCBI taxonomy): Eukaryota > Viridiplantae > Streptophyta > Pinopsida > Cupressales > Taxaceae > Taxus > Taxus wallichiana. Next base: position 85,980,000 of record CM031244.1, on the reverse strand, counting down.
CCAAACTATTGATTTATTAGGTTGTAGCAAGTCTGAGCAATCAAAACACATATTTACCACATTTTCTATCCATACACCAAAATTCAAAGGACCCAACCTCTCTCCAATAATTTTATGATCTTCTAACACATGAGTTATAAAACCCCTGGTTATGGCATCATCTCTACTACAAGATTTGTGTTTGAGAATGACATTGTCTATGACAAAATCTCTTCTATCTTTACGACTTGTATTGAAGGTACTTTCAATTTCATCTATAAAATCTTCGTCACTCTCTGCATTGTAATCCTTTGAACTACTAAAAATGTTTTCACTACCCAAATTGGAGGGAATGGATGAATCGCATGCTTTGAAAATTCACTCTCTTCCCAAGTAATGTAGTGTCCTTTATTCCTGACATCTGCCAAGGTTTCAAATTCATCAACTGAGAAATGCAATTTTACTCTTCCATCCAATACTATGTTAACACTGACAACAAAAAATCCTCTTCCCACATCTTTGTAATGTAGTTTCTTCCTACTTGGGTATACTCTTCCCTGTACAACTTTGGTTCCTTTTGAAAAAAATTCTAGATGATCATCCTCTAGAAATTCAAAAGACACAATTGATTTAACAACATAAAATACAAATTTTGTGAGATGATGGAAAATCTCTTAAACCATTGCATAAAATAAATTAAAATTATCGTGTATGTATAACCATAAGTATATAGAATACATATATCACATGATCTACGAACTTCTATAATTTAGTAAGGTTTGGAAATACTTCAAAAGTATACATAATATAATTAAAATTGACATGAATATATTTATAACATGATTTCCAAACTATGAATGAAATTCAATAAATTGAACTTAAATTATGAGAAATAAATAGAGCTTACATTTCCATTTGCTAACCACTTCATACAAATAGAGGTTGAATTTAAATGATGAGAAATAAATAAATAGAGTTTAATAGAAGTTAATTAGAAACTTGATTTCTAACCATGTCATCCAAATATCTTCATCATATTAACATAACATATATTACTTTTACAATAATTCCTCATACTTCCTATATTCCCTGACTATGAGAATGGGCATTTGTCCATTTTAAACATTCTCATAAAAGGATCTAGTTGTTATTCATTCTTTATGTTTCACGTAGGAGAATTTTTCTATCTTTCTATATTGATTTTATGAGAATGGGCATATGCCCATTCTCATGATAATGATAAAAATATTTGTTTGTACAATAAATGGCATATGCCCATTCTCATCACAATAATAAAATTATTTGTTTGTATGAGAACGAGCATATGCCTATTCTAACCATTCTAACTCATTAAAGCAATATTGAACTTAAAGCTCTATTTCTATCGAAAGTTAGGAGAAAAACTTTGAGTGCCATTAAGGAAAACATTAAATTCTTTAAAGGTAAAGTCAAGAAACCATGTTCGAATAGTGAGCAAAAGTTCTTGACAAGTTCGTCCTTGGTCCGGTGGATTACCACACTCCTAAAAATAACTCCAGCTAGAAAAATCCTAGAGGAAATGTTGTAAAGTTAAACTTTGATGGAGCCTCAAAAGGGAATCCGGGTCCTGCTAGGGGAGGAGGAATTCTAAGGAACAGTGATGGAGACTGGTTGTTTTCCTATGCGGGTCCTTTAGGTCGCCAAACAAATAACATGGCGGAAGCCAGAGCTCTTCTTTGGGGGTTCTGCTAGCTAAAGAAAAAGGCTTCAAGGACATCTAGATCGAAGGTGACTCTCTCCTCTTCATTAATGCCCTTAATAACAAAGGTTCCATTAATTGGGCCATAAGTAATATCCTCAATGATGTTAAGGAAACCTCTAATTTTTTTGATAGCATTTCTTATAATCATACCCTTCATCAAGGGAACAAATGTGTGGATAAGATGGCCAATTATGGCATCCATTGTAATGATTATAAGCTATGGTGTAAAGTTGATATATTACCCACGGATATTAATGAGACCATCAGTAGAGATAGAGGGCACTAAGTTTTATAATGTTATTGGCACGAGTGAGAACTGTGGTGGCGACTTACTTAATATCTTGTTTTTCAAGATTACTCATGTATTGTTAAAGAAGGTATCTTGTTGAATTTTTGTAGCAATCAGAGGAAGCTTAGTCTAGTGAATATGGGGGTGATAGGATTCGTGTTGAACTGTTATCCATAACATTGATGCTTGTAATCAGCCTCTGTGGAACAAGCTTAGGATTGGGGGTTTCAACAATTTCATTTCCAAATTACATGGTCATGATCCCTCTCTGTCTAAGGATTTTGGAAAAGCTTGGAAAGTGGATAAGTTTTTGTCAGAGGGATGGAAATCGAGGTGTCTGAGTCCTCCATCACTTTGGTCATGGACATGAAAATGGATGGGCTATTCAAAAAAATTTAAGTATAACCCACAGAGAATAGGAAATTGAGTGGTTCTTACACCTAAGGAAATATGTTCTTTCTTTATGGATGGTATTTCCAGGTCATGCATTCTAGGTATTTGGAGAGAGGTGTGCCTTCATATTATGAAGTACATCACTCTGGAGGGTAAATACAGAAAAATATATACTCACCATTTGACCCTTCTAAACATGTTCCGCCATAAGGTCATGGTGAGCATCCCCTTCTTTCTATTTATGTCATTGACTAACTCCTTAGTGGCTTTCTAGCAGGAGAAAGTGGAGTCACCTCTGCATGAAGGGCTCGTTCTTCACGGATCCTATCCCGTATGTATGAAAATGGGAAACCTGTATTCATTCATTACCCTCCCCAAAAGATTATACATAAAGACAAAGAAGTTGACCTCACTCTTGTTGAATGCCTCACTAAGATGAAGGCCGGCAATTGTAAATTTGTTGGGGAGGATTCTGGTAAAGATATGGGTGAGGTTGGTCGTGGGGAAGTGAGCACTTGAGAAAATGGGATAGGGATGGAAATTTAAAGGGTTTAGAGGATTTGAGCAGTAAGGTTCAGTACTTAGAAGGGGTGCTCCATGTGATGGAAGAAACAAATATTGGCAAAGGGATACAATGATGGATGTCATCAATGCTTCTAAGCAAATTATCACCACAAGTGAAGTCCAGTAGAAACTTCTTGAGCTGGAGGACCAGGTCAAAAATCTCAGTGAAAAGTTGGAAAGGATGGAGGAGGGAACCAAAAGAAGGATTTTCAACTTGCACATCAGCAACTCCGAGGATGAGCTGGAGGATGATATTAATGATAAAGGTGTTGAGAGTGGTGGGAACAAAGATAGCCATGATGGTAACAGTGGGGGATCCCAAAAATTAATGTTTGTTTTAGCTATGTTCACAGTGAATTTTGGTGAAAACGTTGTTTTTCCATTTTGGAGATTATTTCTCCTTCTCTCTAGTTTCCCCACCTTGCTATAAAGTTTGGTCCTTCTCTGTAAGAGTTAAGCATGTTTAAATCCTTTCCTGGGAATTTTTCATTTCCTTCTTGCTGGTTGTTTTTGTTTCTCTTTTTGTAATGGCCCATGGGAGCCAATCCCTGTTTTTACCGTATCTAATAAAAATATTGAACTTAATTATTTTAATATCACTATAAATGATGTGAGAATGGGAAACTGTCCATTCTAAAACAAATTAAATATTACCTCTATTTTTCTTCTATGATTCTTATATGAGAATGGGCATATGCCCATTCAATACAAGATAAAAATGTTTGTTTGTATGAGAATGGACATATGCCCATTTTGTCTAGTGTATTTCCTTAATATAATATTTTTCAGCTGTCTCAAAAAGTAATAAAAATTAATTGATTTAAATGTTCTTCCAAGGTACTATCTCATTATTTAGAACATTTAATATTAACCTCGATGTGAGCACTATAAATTATATAATTTTTATCATTTTCACAACCTTATTATGGTATCGTTGATTTTAACACGGACATGTCACAGTAGGTGTAATTATTTTATAAGTGCATTCAAATTATTTATAATGAAACTTGATAAATATCGAAGATATATATTAAAAATACAACTCAAGGTTAAATGTGATGAAAAATCCAAATAAGAAAAAAACTTAAATATCATGAAATATGGTATTAGTACCAAATAATAGGATTGTCCTTTGTAATCAATGAGGAAATAATAATATATGTTTTGGATCGATGTCCCATCCCCTCTTTCTATTTAAGTCGTCATTCCCATCTAGAGTTCAAGGAGTGGTTGAAGCAAGTAAATGATTCAACATTTGAGTGATTTCATGAAATCCATGCGTCATATATAGTTGCCCTAAGTATCCCCTCTCATCTTGCTCATATTTATTATTGAAAAAATGAGACACTAATGAATGGAGAAGGTGCAGAACGTAATAAACATTTAAATATATTCATAAATCTTATTTCCAATCATAATAGAAAAGTAAATAATAATATTCATGTTGTATATGACATGTCATTAATAAACTAATATTATTAAAATTTGAAACTAAACATTGTGTCTATTCCCTCACAAGTTTACTAATTATCCATGTATGCATCTCTAAAACCTCTCTATAGTATAAATTAGTATCAATTTTATTTTAAGCGCAATTATTAAACCTAAAACATGGCTACGATATTATTTGATATTATATTTTTTTTTTACCATAGTGAGACCATTAATTTGTAAATAAATTGTTTTCCATTGTTTATTTATTAATTGAAGGTAGTCATTTGTCAAACACTTCTTCGACCGCCCATTGGAGGGAAATTGGCAAAATTAATGGAAATTAATTCACGCCACTTTGTGGCAATTGTAGAGAGATTGACAACAGTTACTATTTTTGATGATGGGAGAGGTCTTGGGAATTACAATTTTCACCATGGGTTGACGAAGCTATATCTTTCTTGTTCATCCTTTCGCTTTCTTTTTCATCCAGTTTCCACTTTTTTGTTCGTCCTTCCGCTTTGGGATGCTTGTATTTTGTTAGACCATTTTTTTGTGAAGAAGAAGATTTGAAGAATATTTTTGAGATATTGTTTGTTCTCTCTGCTAAATTTTTGTTGACCCTTTCCACTTTGGGCTCCCTCTGTTTCTTAAGACCGTTTCAGCTTGTGATGCACAAGATTTGAAGAAAATTTCAAGCATGAATTATTCTAACTCTTCTCTGTTGAATTATTATGAGATAAAGAATATCATTTGGTTTTATTTCCCTTATATTCTATTCTAGGTTTAAAGATAATGCCTTATTTTTTATCTTCTATATTTTTGATATGGGTATTAAGAATATCACTTCAATGTTTTGTAAGACATGCATAGTTGTTAACCTAATCATAGTTGCTAATATGGGGAGTTATTTGTTATGATTTTAGAAAAGTACAGAGTGGTCTTACCACCTGGGAGGCATTGATTATTTTCTGAGATGTGCGGGTGAGTTCGTAGGCCAAAAATTACTCATTATTAGAAGAAGAATTTACTTTTTTATAATGAAGAAAAATTTTACTTCTTTTTTAAATTGAAGATAAGTTTCAAAGATACTTCTAACTCTTATCTGTTGTATTCCAAGTTTTTTGGGTATAAAGATAAATTTTAATGTCGTATTTTAGATCTTTTGTATTTTTGATATGAGTTTTAAGAATATTTGAACTTCAATCTTTTGTAAGACTTGCATAGTTGTAATCCTCCATAGTTATAAAAGGATGCATCTAAATATTACTATTTCTTGCATGTTTCAAAGTGTCAACAAGATCATTCCCTTACAAAAAATGTATATGATTCTAAGTAATCCACTTCCAATCCTTTATGCTAAGATGGGGAGTTAGTTGTTTTGTTATTACCAAAGTACATTGTGGGGTTACTACCTAGGCAACGTTACTTATTTTCTGATTTTAGTGGTTTATTTTGTGTAGGCCGAGTTGAGCAGGAAAGCTAACCATTCGAGCTTGATGGGCTTGGAGGTAAGTTGACCCACCAAACTCGGTGGGAAAGTTGACTTTTTGAGCTAGGAGGGTGAGCTGATCTACTAAGCTAGTGGTTGAGTTGACTTGTCAAGCTGGCTTGTCAAGATGGCCAGTCAAGTTAGTCATTTGAGCTAGCCGGTCTAGCTTGACATTCAAACTGTCTGGTTGAGATAATCAGTCGAGATGGGTGGGCGAGCTGACCTTCCGAGATGAGTAGGTGAGGTTGATCGGCCGACATGGGAAGAAAGCTAAATTCCCGAGTTGGGTTAGATGAGTGACCTACCGAGCTAGGTGGGTGAGTTGACTACCAAGATGGGTTATCCGGTTGACTGCTCAAGTGGGTAGGTGAGCTCACCTTCGAGATAAGCAATATTAAACTTAGTCATTTTCACAAAGGAATTAAAATGATTAAGTTCAATATTGTATCTAATGAGAAAAATATTGTTCTCATAATTGGAATCATAAAAGAAGAACAAAGATAAAATCTAACTTTTTTATAATGGACAGATGCCCATTCTCACAGCCTTCATAGATTTATTAAAAATAATAACTTCAATATTGCTTGTATTTCAATTATTAGAATTGGTATATTCTCATTCTCATACAAAATTTTTATCTTCCATTGAATGGTTAGGTATCCATTCCTATAGAGGTATTAAAATGTTTAAGTTTAATATTTCTTGTATTAGAATGTTTAGAAGGATATTATGCCCATTTACATACAAATAAGTATTTATTTCTTGTATTGAATGGGAAGATGCCTATTTATTTCATATGTGAATCATATATGAAGGATATAGATAAAATTTAATTTGTTTTAGAATGGGTAGTTTCCCATTATCATATAGGAATCATATAAGAAAAATATATCAAAATTTTTTTGAATGAGAAGTTCCCCATAATCACAGCCTTCATAGGTATTAAAATGATTATGTTCAATATTGTATTGAATGAACAACTACCCAATCCCATATAGGAATCATAAAAGAATAATATAGATAAAATCTAATTCATTTTAAAATGGAAATTTTCCCATTCTCATAGCCTTCATATAGTTTTAAATTGATTAAGTTAAGTATTTCTTATATTAGATTGACCATTCCTTTTCACTCTTATATCCTATTACTTTTCCCATTAGTAATGATCAAGTTCAATATTGTTTGTATTGCAATGATTAGAATGGGCATATGGCCATTCTCATACAAACAAACATTTTTATCTTGAATGGGAAGATGCCCAGTCTCTTATAGGAATCATAGAAGAAGAAGATAAAATTTAATTTGTTTTAGAATGATAAATTTCCTATTCTCATATTCGAATCATATATTAGGAAAAATAGATAAATTTTACTTTATTTTAGAATGGGTAGATCTTAATTATCACAGTCTTCATAGTTATTAAATTAATTAATAAGTTCAATCATGTATTGAACGAGAAAATGTGAGTTCTCATATAGGATTCATAAAATAAGAATAGAGATAGAATTGAATTATATTTAGAATGCCATTGCCCATTCTCACAACCTTCAAAGAGTTATTAAAATGATTAAGTTCACTATTGCTTATATTAAAATAAAAATAATGGGAGAATGCCATGGAAACATCCTTTAACTGATTTCCTATAATCATGTCTACATGGAAGGGAACAAGGCTATAGTTTACCTTACAAACAGAGGTTCAAGAGGTTGAACTTTCTATGTCATTGTAATGATTATTAATGATTAAAAATCATTCTCTGTCAGTATTGGGTATAAAGGAAGAGTAAGAAGTAATGAGGAGACATGTGAGAGGTTGGATGATATAAGTGCTTGCGTTGGTTTTAGAAAGGACATTTGGTTTAGAGGAGGGCTTGATAAAGTATGATCATTGGTTTTAGAATGGACAAGAAGGTTTTGAACTGGGTTGGTTTTATTTCCATTTTAATAGAGAAACAAAAACTATGGGTGGTGATCTGGTTCATCTAGAACTGATTCGACCAATGGGATTAGTAGAAGAGTTTGGATGATGTTGGAAAAGGTAGGTATGTCATCTCTCTTTCAAATTTTTAAAGGCCACAAAGAATCCCTAAGAAAGGATTTTCTAGTCATTGGAAGGATGGTCGGGATAGTATCAAGGGTTTTTCTATACCAACTTCTATGGATTTTATTGCTATAGTGGTTGGGATGAAGAACTAGAGGAGTGATATTTACAAGACAAATAAAAAATGTGATGAGGAGATGGGAAAATTTTTAGGTAAAGAGAAACTAAGACATTATTGTTAGGTTTTGAGAGAGATTCTTTACCTGATCCTTTCAATAAAATTTCCCTACACTTGATGTAATTTATCACCCTGGAGGGTAGGTATAAGGTATTTTATGCCCACCATTTCCCTATGTTAAGTCATATATGCCATGGTATGCATTATAATTTCCCTTTATTTCTCATTTGTTCCCTACACAAATCAATCAAGAATTTCCAAAAAGGAAAGTTGAAAATACCTCTTCATCAGGGATTGATGATGGCCTTATTCCATTTGGGTTCTACAGATTTCACTAAATCGATAAGTTTAGGGGATTGGTTGAATGATGATGTAAATCATGTTGAGGATGAGAAGTATATGGAGCAAGAGGATGATGGGGATTCCTCCTCTTTGGGCTCAGATGACATAAAAGAGTTTGTTATGTCGTCGATAAACACTATAGATGTTGTTGGTAATATGGAGAGGGAGGATTTGGAGCCACTGTTGGCTAATGATTTGGATCCGAATTTGAAGGACCTCGATGACAATTGTACTCTCGTCAAAATAATAATGAATAAATGGAGGAAGAAGAAGAGTATTGATATTGTTGCAGTGTTTCTTTATATGATATCAAAGGAACCTTCAAAGGAAATGAAATGAAAATCTAGAGTCGATTGGAGTATGGCATTGGAAAAAAATCCCTCAAGGTTTGTAGGTGGAAAAGGACATTGATTCTATCGGTGAGGCTAGGCGGAGACATGGGATATAGTTTCATGAAATATATCGACACTGTAAGAAAATTTGTACTTCTCAAAATTCCATCAGAGAGGAGCTATCTAGGCTTTAAAATATAGTTATGGACATTCATAGGAGGTTGGTTCAACTGGAGCAGAGAAGAAAAAAGTGTAGGCTTAAGCTTCACCTCAAACTCAGAGGAGGACGAGATGGTGAAGGATGATATGAGGGACATTATTGGCAAGGAAAAAAAACTGTGGAATAAGAACTTTAATATATGAAAATTATATATTAGTAACTACATTCTTATGCACAAATTCAAACTCTTATAAAATGATAATATTGAAGTAGTGTTGTTGACTCTTATGGGTGTCCTTTAAGTTGCAATATGAGTGAAAATTTGATAATAATGTAAGACCTAGATTATTCAAGTAGCAGTATGAGTGAATATGAGATAAAAAATATAATAATGAAGTAACTTTTTTGTTGGTTTTGAGTATCCATCATGTAGTAATCTGATTTGAATAGATGTTACATTTTCATCTGGTGTTGAAAAGATGTTACATTTCCTTTTTGTATTAAATAGATGTTATATTTGTATTTTTATAGAATGGGAGTATGTCCTTTCTCAAACTGAAAATATAGAGGAAGAAGATGTTGCTTAATATATGAAAATGATAAAACTCTATTATAAAAATGGTTGTAATGAGAAGATGCACATTCTCATATAGGAAATGTAGAATAAGACTAGATGTTTAGAAGGGGCATATGCCCATTCTCATATAAGAATCATAGAAGGATAATAGAGACACAATTTACTTTATTTTAGAATGAAAATATGTGCATTCTCACAGCCTTACTTTTTTAAATGGGAAGTTGTGCATTCTCACAACCCTTATAGATAGAAAATATTTCTAGTGAAATAATGTTTATAATGGGCACAAGCCCATTCTCATACAAACATACAATTTTTGTTTTTGTAATTATTAATAATTGTATTACACTAGTTGGACTATCCCTAATAGAGCCAAGTGTTGCACTACATACCCTCGAGAGGGATCAAGCCTTATGTAGTTCTCATCATACAATATATTTATATGATTGTAAACTTTTTTAGAATGGGTTGTGAGAATGGGAAGTGTGTTTGTAAAAGCAATATTGAATTTAATCATTTTAATACCTCTCATGTAGGAGTCATAGAAATATTTTAAAACAAAATAGATTTTAATTATGTTATTCTTCTTTGATTCACAAATGAGAGTGGGCATCTTCCCATTCTATACGAGTAATAATGAGCTTAAATCTTTTTAATACCTCTATAAAGGATGTGAGAATGGGAAGATTGTTTATAAAGGTATGTGAGAATTGGAGTATAACTCCAATTCAATACAAGACCAAAATGTTATTATTCTTTTATTTTTATCTATAATCTTGTTTTATGTTTCCTATACAAGAATGGGCATATGCCCATTTTATATGCCCACTCTCACATAGGAATCATAGCATAATAATAGAGAAATAATTATTTCATAGTTTTAGAATGTAGTAAATTCTATATCTATTCTTCTATGATCCCTATATGAGAATGGTCATATGCCCATTCTCACATAGGAATCATAGCAGAATAATAGAAAATTAAATTTCATCTATATTGATTCTTGTGATTTATTCAGAGATGAAGAATATCATCTAGTTATTTTCCCTTACATGGTAGTGAACTGGTTGTTGTACAACAAAGTAAATTTTATCTCTATTCTTCTATGATTCATATATGAGAAAGGGAATATGCCCATTCTCATATAGGAAGAAATATTAAAGTAAATCATTTTGAGAGCTATATAAAGGTTACGATAATGGGGAATTGTCCATTCCAAAACAAATTAAATTTTATCTTTATTAATGCATGATGATGATGTATGACTTTTGTTTATGTAAAATAATGACTGTGAAATTATCTTATTTAATGTCGATATTTGAATCATTATTAGATGCTACTATTACATTTTTTCTCTATATTGATTATTTTGATGATGAATGACTTTTCTTTCTTTCTTATTAGATTTTTAGTTGTCTATATGATTATAAAATTAGGTAGTAAAATTTTTTTTCCAACAGAGATTGCATTATTACCTTGTTTATTGATAATATGTACTATGTACATAAAAAGGATAGTTAACCATTTTGTAATATTCATTTAATAATAATTCAACATGATTACGAATTGAAAATTCATGCTAGTTCATTGAACTAACATGCATACAATTTATTATTTTCGTATGGTATACAAGAATCAGAGTAATCATTATGAAGTGATACATTAGATTTGATACACCTACAAAGGCGGCAAGATTGGGTAAGTTCCCATGCTAAACAAAGTAAATGTTATTTGTATTCTTTTTATTATACTTATAAACATATCTCCATGAACAATAATGGAATTTCTCTTGTGATTCATATTAAAGAGAATAGGCATATGCCCATTCTTCATATTCTAATGTTATCTCTATAATTCTTTTTATGATATTTTCATTTATCTCTAGTATGAAAATTTATTGACATTTTTTAATGATTCCCTTATGAGAATAGGAAAATTCCCATTATAAAATAAATATTAAAGATAATACGCATATGCCCATTCTACATATTCTAATCTTAGCAATATTAAACTTAATCTTTGTGATACCTCTATAATAGTTGTGAGAATGAGAATATGACTATTCAATACAAGAAAAATTCTCAACTACCCACTCTTTAATACGTATTTAATGGTTGTGAGGGGGCATCTGCCCATTTAATACAAGACAAAACATATTTGTTTGTTTTAAAATGTGCATATGCCCATTCAAAACAATGATTCCAAATACAAGACAAAACATATTTTTTTGTATTTGAATGGGCATATGCCCATTCGAAACAATGATACTAGTATTTGTATTCTACTTCTACTATTCCTATTTGCCTAAGCAATTCTTCTATGATTTCTAAATGAGAAGGGGCATCACCCAATGCTCAATCAATTTCATAACTCTATACAAGTTGTGAGAATGGGTGGTCATTCTAAAACAAAGTAAATTTAATTATTCATATAACATAGGGCATATGCCCATTCTAAACATTCTAATACAAAGCAATATTGGTTTTTTTGTAGAATATGAACTATAATATGGCATATTCTCTTTCTAAACATTCTAATACAAGTAATTTTTTTTTGAGAATGAGCATGTGCACATTGAACGTGAATTGAAACATTTATGTTTTATGAGAATGGGCATATGCCCATTCTAAACATTTTATACAAGCAATATTGATTTTATGAGAATGGTCATGTTCACATTCTTCAATACATAGTCATTTTAATACTTATTTAAAAGATGTGAGAAATTTTAATGAATACTCTCCTTCTATGATTCCTATCTATCCAAGCAAGTATTTTATGAATCCTATATGAGAATAGGCAGAATAAAAATGTGATTCTCATTCAATACAAGACAAAAAAATTGTTTGCATGAGAATGGGAATATGCCCATTCTAAACATTTTAATACAATCAATGTTGATTTTATGAGATTGCTTCTATTATTCTTATTTATACCTATTTTAAAAATATGAGACTATTTAATCCATACTCTTCTTATTCTTCTTCTATTATTCCTATCTACCCAAGAAATTCTTCTATAATTCCTAAATGAGTCTAGGCATCTACCCATTCAATACAAGATAATGCAAAAACTCCATCAATTTCATAACTCTTTTAACAAGATGTGAGAATGGGTGCACATTCTAAAACAAATTAAATTTGATTATTCCTATCATAAAGGGCATATTCCCATTCTAAACATTATAATACAAGTATATTTATTTTTTTGAGAATGGGCATGTGCACAGTCATGATTGAAACATATTTGTTTTATGAGAATGGGCATGTGCCCATTCTAAACATTCTCATACAAGCAATATTGATTTTATGAGAGTGGGCATGTGCACATTCATCAAAACTTAGTCATTTGAATACCTATTTAAAATTTGTGAGCATATTTAATCCATACTCCTCTTTTATGATTCATATATAGCCCAAACAACTCTTTTATGATTCCTATATGAGAATGGGCATCTTCCCATTCAATACAAGACAAATGTAAAAATGGTCAATTGATTTCATACCTATTTAAAATTTGTGAGCATGTATAATCCATACTCTTATTTTATGATTCTATATGAGAATGGGCATCTTCCCATTCAATACAAGACAATGTAAAAATGCTCAATCAATTTCATAACTTTATACAAGTTGTGAGAGATTGGGTAAGTGCCCATGCTAAACAAAGTAAATGTTATCCCTATTATTTTTATTATACTTATTCACATATCTCTATGAACAATAATGGACTTTCTCTTATGATTCCTATTAAAGAGAATAGACATATGCCCATTCTTCATATTCTAATGTTATCTCTATAATTATTTTTATGATATTTTCATTTATCTCTAGTATGAAAAATAATTGACATTTTTAATGATTCCCTTATGAGAATAGGAAAATTCCCATTCTAAAATAACTATTAAAGAGAATATGCATATGCCCATTCTACATATTCTAATCTTAGCGATATTAAACTTAATCTTTTGATACCTCTATAACGGTTGTGAGAATGGGAATATGACTATTCAATACAAGACAAAAATCTCAACTATAACGGTTGTGAGAATGGGAATATGACTATTCAATACAAGAAAAAAATTCTCAATTGCCCACTCTTTAATACATATTTAATGACTATGAGGGGCATCTACCCATTTAATACAAGACAAAACATATTTGTTTTTTTTTAAATGTGCATATGCCCATTCAAAACAATGATTCCAAATACAAGACAAAACATATTTTTTTATATTATAATGGGCATATGCCCATTCTAAATAATGATACTATTATTTGTATTCTACTTCTACTATTCCTATCTTCCTAAGCAATTCTTCTATGATTTCTAAATGAGAAGGGGCATCACCCAATGCTCAATCAATTTCATAACTCTATACAAGAAGTGAAAATGTGTGGCTATTCTAAAACAAATTAAATTTAATTATTCATTTAACATAGGGCATATGCTGATTCTAAACATTCTAATACAAGCAATATTGTTTTTTGAGAATGTGAACTATAATAGGGAATATGTCCATTCTAAACATTCTAATACAAGCAATATTGTTTTTTTGGAAAATGAGCATGTGCACATTAAACGTGAATTGAAACATTTATGTTTTATGAGAATTGGTATATGCCCATTCTAAAAATTTTAATACAAGCAATATTGATTTTATGAGAATACTTATTTAAAAATTGTGAGTAATTTTAATGAATACTCTCCTTCTATGATTCCTATATGTATAAGAAAGTTTTTATGAATATATATGAGAATAGGAAAAGTAAAAATGTGATGCCCATTCAATACAAGACGAAACAATTTTTTTGCATGAGAATGGGTATATGCCCATTCTAAATATTTTAATACAAGCAACACTGATTTTATGAGATTTCTTCTTTTATTCCTATTCATAACTATTTAAAAACTATGAGATTGTTTAATCCATACTCTTCTTCTATTATTCTTATCTACCCAAGAAATTATTTTATGATTCCTAAATGAGAATGGGCATCTTCCCATTTAATACAAGATAATGCAAAAATATCCATAAATTTCATAACTCTTTTAACATGATGTGAGAATGGGTGCACATTATAAAACAAAGTAAATTTTAATATTCCTATTATAAAGTTCGTATGCCCATTCTAAACATTATAATACAAGTAAAATTTATTTTTTTGAGAATGGGCATGTGAATAGTCATGATTGAAACATATTATTTTATGATAATGGGCATGCGCCTATTCTAAACATTCACATATAAGAAATATTTATTTTATGAGAGTGGGCATGTGGATTTCTAAACATTATCATAAAAGAAATATTGTTTGGGATTCCTATCTACCCAAAAAAAGTATTTTAGTATTCCTATATGAGAATGGGCATCTTCCCATTTAATACAAGACAATGTAAAAATGGTCAATCAATTTCATACCTATTTAAAATATATGAGCATGTATAATCTATACTCTTCTTTTATGATTCTTATTTGCCTAAGTAAGTCTTTTATGATTCATATATGAGAATGGGCATATGCCCATTTAATACAAGAAAATGTAAAAATTCTCAATCAATTTCATAAATTTATACAAGTTATGAGAATGGGTGCCCATTCTAAAACACAATAAATAGGAATGACGATAAATTCTACTATATACTTTTCACTATTCAAATATCTTGTTACAACATTTACGATAGACTTAGATTATTAGGGTATTAAAGCATTTTAGCTTTTTAGCATTAAAAGGTAGTGATTTTTTAATCGTAGGATAGATTCAAAATTTTAATAACTTTACACAAGATGTGAGAGTGGGATCCCATTATAAAACATAGTAAATATGTGAATAGTACAATGTATTTAAAATTAATTATTATAAAAACATCTTTAAATTTTCACGATTTCATTATTAAAACATATTTTCTATAAGTGTGGACATTTTTAAAACATTACATGTGTCTAAATAGGTATGACGATAAATTCTACTATATATTTTTCATTATTCACATAATATTGTTTAAAAATTTTAAATGGGTCCAATAAATTCAAATATCTAAGCATATTATAGCATATTAAAGCATTAAAGCATTAAAGGGTGGTGATTTGTTAATGTATTATACATTCAAATTTTGAATGTATGTACAAAAATAGTACTATGTATTTTTCATTATTCTAATGCCTCTTTAAAACATTTAAATGTTTCTAAAAAAGGTGGGATAATAGGATATTAAAGAATTTAAATATGTACCCTTTCATGGTTAAGTATTTGCGATATATTATGATATTAAAGTCATTTAAGCATTACAGGGTGGTGATTTATTATGGTAGAATAGATTCAAATTTCAAGACTTAGGATATTAAAGGAATTTAATCATTAAAAGGTGGTGATTTATCATGGTATGATAAATTCAAATTTTGAATTTTGACACTTTTTTAGAGGCAATTTTTCTTGGTCAAATACTTTATAAAAATATTGATTTTGAATGGCTTGGGTTTTGATTTTTTTCTCTCTTATGGACGAGTTTTTATTTTTTCTCTCTTACACCCGAGTTTTTTTCATTCAGATATTTTGTAGGAGAAATATGAAGTTATGCAAAAGGATTTAGGTTGATTGGACACATATTGTTGAAAAACAAACTTGTTGCAGAGGTAATAAAAAAGATACAGAAAGAGAAAGGTGGTACTGAGTTTATCAAAGTGTTTTTGCTTATGAAAAGAATTTGTCCTAATTGGATACAAAGATTATTGAAAGAGAAACTTGTTGTAGGGTTTATAAAAATACATGGAAAGATATAAGTGGAACCGAATATATCTAACCATTTTTCTCGCACCATAAAAAGGTACGCATTTAATTCCTTAAGACATTAAAAAAAGAATGAAACAATTTTGATTTTTATATTTGGTAGTTGTTATGTTTACAAATGTAAAAAATTTGACTTTTGTATTTGTTTGTTGTTAGGTTTATGCATGGAAAAAATTGATACATTTTTGGATATAAAAATAAATGATATATATGAAAAACGGTTTAGATAGTTTATTGTGACTTAAAAGATCTTTTTTTATACATTTTTTAGGCTTTAAAAGTAAACATGGAAAAAATGAGATATAAAAACCTTGAATAGCTTGCTCTTCCATTGTATTGTTTTATTCCATAGTCTCCCTTGTAAAATCATTATATCAACAAATTATTTCTTCTTCTTCTTCTACAAAATCTTTGTATCTTCATATCTCTCATGTTATCGGCAACTATATCTTCTTCTTTCTTCTATAAAAATATGCGTAATTTTGTATTTCTCTAGCTACATCTAAGTTCTTAATCTTTCTCTAGCTAAATATCTTAATGAAAAATATCATCACAATAGAGAAAAAATCAAAACACGATTCATTGAAATCAATATTTTTATAATGTACTTGACCAAAAAAAATTGCCTCATAAAAAAGAGCGCCAAAAAATTATGAATTGCATCCTAAAAATAAACTGGAAAAAAATAATTTGAATCAATCTTGCGGAAAATATTAAAAAGAGCAACGAAAAATTCAAAACTTGAATCAAACCTACCATAATATATTACCAAATCTAAAAAAAGAGCACCAAAACTTCAAAATTTGAATCAAACATACAATAATAAATGACCATTAAGAATTTCCTCCCAAAAAGAAAGCACCAAAAATTTGAAATTTGAAACAATCGTGTTGGTATTATTAAAAATCAATTAATCAATAACAAGTAATAACAGCAACTTCCCTTAGAACAAGATTTGGTTCAAAGATCTTACCCCGAAAATCACTCAATTCCTTTTGTTCATTCTCAACAAAGGCATACTTACTAAAGAAAACTCATCAAAAAAGGGTATACCATGCCGAACAGATGATATCATTATAAGATGGATAATGAAACAATCCAACATCTTTTTCTTCATTGCCCAATTGCTAGATCTCTTTGGAAGCTCATCCTTAACATGTTTGAATTCAATTGGTCTTTTCTTGAGGATATCACACAAGCCTGGCTGCAATGGAAACCTCCTTTTAAACATGATTTTCTTCGTAGGCTATGGAAAATCATTTTCCCTCACACCATCTAGAGAATCTGGAAAGCCCAAAATTTGATCATTTTTAGAGATATCAACAGGAGCATTAAAATTATTCTCAACAAAATAATTGTGGTTTTCAAAGAAAACATCTTGAAATTTAAACCTTCTAAAAAATCACATATCCACAAGAGGAGGTCATATATCTTAAGGCATGGAATATTGATCTACAATAGTGTACCACCCCCATTCAAAGCATTGACAGTGTCTATTATATAATGGATTCCCCCTTCTGAAGGCTAGTATAAGTTGAATTTTGATGGTGCCTCTAAAGGAAACCCTAGTCTAGCTGGAGGAGGTGGTTTGATCAAAAATCACAAGGGTCATCTTATTATAGCATATGTTGGTCCCATGGGTAAGCAAACTAACCACTACTCTGAGGCTCTAGCAGCTCTTTGGGGATCATAATTGCTAAGAAACTCAACATGGGAAACATCATTATCGAAGGTGAATCAATGAATATTGTTAATACTCTTACTAAATCCCTAAACTCTAGTTGGACCATTAGGGATTTCATTAATGAAGCTCACAATTTATGCAATGGTCTTAACATCATTTTCAAGTATGTGTATAGAGAAGGGAACAAATTTATGGATTCGTTTGCTAACATTGAAGTTTGTATTAATGATTACAAATAATGGCATGACTTTAATGACACTCCTACCGAAGTTAGAAATATCATTTCAAGTGAATCATACACATTCATTAGTACTTCTCATTCGGTAGTTCCAACATGTGTGTGATCCCAAAGCCAGATCTCCATAGCAATTCAGGCATTATTCTTCCATGCTTGCGAAAATTAAGTGTTTTTTTCATACTGAACATTTAAGGGAGAAAGAAGCAGATTTTATTCTGCAACACACAGATATACAAGTTGTCAAAGGGTTGTTGGGAAGTATATTTTCCATAGCCTCCATTTCATATCGTAAAATATCATATGCTTTTCAAAATAGGTGGTGCCCCTATCACGTGGAACCTATCTTTGATCCCCAATGGCAGGAACAGATTGAGATTTGGGAGACCATAAATATGGAGGGCTTCACCAAATTCATCCAACGCATAAAAGGGCATGACCAGTATATCTCTTTACAATTCGTGGCGAATTGGAAAGACCATAATGTCTCTTTTGGTGAAAGGGACTTCCAAATCACTAAGGAATTCATCTCTTTTATCACCGGTCTTAGCATGGAGGGGAATAAATTCTTCAAGAACAAGATTGATAAGGAAGCTAAAGAAAATATTTTTCTAGACGATGGAGAAAAGATTGACATCAAAAAGGAAGGCATTCTAGTTTCTTCTATCCCAACGCCTTATGATGAGGTGGCTTGTATGATGGTGCGTTATGTCACATTTGAAGGAAGATTCTTCGTAGTCCGTAGTATCACCTGGTCCTTCTTAATCACTTCAGATGTGAGGTGAAGGTGAGTCTCTCCTACTACATTTTGTAGTCCATGGAAAAGTCTATTCTTGAATTTCAAGGTCATAAGAGGACTATCCCCCTACACCAAGGTGTCATTTATCTCATTAATCAAGTACTTGACTAGTGTTGTTTCCAATGACCCCTACCCTGTTGTGTCTTCTCCCCTTCCCAAACAAACTCGCATTCGATCCAAAACCCCATGTACCAGGACTCTATCTTGGAGCCACCCCCAAAAAAGGGTTCTCCGCAGTAGTAGGAAGGGCAAGGAAGTTGTGGGCTCTAGCCAACAGGGTGAAGAAATTATGGTGGAAGATATCCCTCCCTCTGTCCTCCTTGTCATGGAAGATGGTTCCAATTTAATAAATAAATTCAACATGCAAGATAATGTGGTTAAAACCCTTGAGGAAAATGTAGACTTCTGCTTAAGTCTACTATTAAATTTCAAGCCTTGGACCCTAACACCAGCCTCAAAGAAGAAATTATTTCTCTAGATACTAAGATTAAAGCTCTAGAGGAAAAACACAACAATTACTTGGCTATGCATAGTGCCATTATGGATCTTATGCAAGTTCATATCTACCAAATTTGTGACTCTAGCAGAATTCCAGACACGGATTGGAAGAATGGAAAGATTACAAGAAAGTTCAAAGCCTTGAAACTGGGACCCCACTATTGCCATTTCCCTGAAACTCTATCAGGCTTTCAGGGTGGTTGTTAAAGTTTTTAGTAAATATGTTGGGTAGGGTTGGCTCCTTGTTCTTGGTGCAGTTGTTTTTGTGTTGTTTTCTAGCTGTAATTTTGTTGTCAATGTTTCATGTTGGGCTCGTTGTAGGTAGATGGCCCCTGCCTTTGTTTTTTCATGTTCTTTCCTCTTTTGGTTGGGGTGTGGACCCCACGGATCAAAAAACCACATTGTTTTACATTGTTTTTCTTGGTTGTTGATCCTTTTGTTGTAACCCTAGGTTATGTCCCACTTAAACCTTTTACCAATAATAAAAAACAATAAGTAATAATAGAAATTAAAGTGTTTCTAATCAAGATATGATATCGATAATTAATAGTTAATCAATAACATTGATTAATAATATAAATCACGGTGATTATATAATATTAGTATTAATTAGTAAATTAATAAGATTGATTTTTTTATTATTGGTAAATAGTTTTTTGAAAAGTATTATACCCTTGGACAAAAAGGCTCATTACCCGGATATTACAATAGTACCAAATCAAAAAGTGATCAAAATCAAGATTTTACAAAAAAACCCAATAGCATAAAAATAATGCGCAAGAAAAGTACCACATTTAACAATAAACATAGTATAGACAACAACAAAAAAGCAATAAAACAACAACTTAGTAGCAAGATCAAATGTAAAAATTTGAGACAGTGTGATTCTCTTATCTTAAAAGCCTTTTCAATTTCTGCTTCATCTCCGAAGGCCAAGTGAAAAGAACCAATGTTGTAACTCCGTGAAGGATCAATCTTGTCCACCTAACATAAAACTTGGTCTTGAACTAGCCCATCCCTCCAAATATTCTCATAAATGTTTCTCAATATACAAACATTCTTAACTTGTGTTTCCAAAAAAATTGTAACTACTTTGACGGCCAATTTGAAAGAGTATCATCTTGAATGTATCTTACTCCATGAATCCTAGTATCTAAGGAATGAAGCTTCTTGTATATCTCGAAATCTAACTGTCTTTTAGGCCTGGTCTCTCATCCAATTTCCATTTCCCCTCTTTCTTAGACAATTGTCTCACCTCACCCTTCAGAGCTCCAATTTCCTTCTCCATATTCTCAATTCTCTTCTCCAAATCTCCTTTCTTTGGCTCCCTCAAAGACAACAAGTCTTGAACAACTTCAAGCTCTTTATTTTTGCTACTACGAATAACCCTCTTCAGTGAGGAAGGGGGATTGGGGGAGTAAAAGGGGTTCTTTTTCTGTAATTTCCTCTACCCCATTAGGTTGGTAGGAATATACATAGAAGTTTGAAGGAGAGGGTTAGGGCTAGTATTAGGGTTATGAGAGACGTGAGGGGTTTGGAGGATGCAATGTTGATGAAGTAGAAAGATGATCCTTGATGTAGGGGAAGGACCCTTGAGTGCTTTTGCTTATCCAAAATCGAATGTTTCGGGAAGTTTAAAATGAAATGAGGAAAGAAAAATTTGAAATTTCTCCTGAAATGATTGAGAAAAACAAGGTGCTTCAAAGGAACAATGATGTATCTACCTTCCAAGTGTGACATATCTCACCATCATTCTAGAAATTTCATCAAAAGGGGCTAGAATTGAATCCACTTTAACTCCAGCAGTGAAAAATTCAATCTCTTCATCTTCCTCAAGAAACTTCTTGGTTTCCACAAATTTATCAATTCTTTTGCTGAAGAAATGACTCCCCTCCATCTCTATCATGGTGACTTTAGTGATCAAATCTTCTAGTAATGTGATGAATGATATGTCCTTGTATGCCACGGTCATGTCCTTCCATCCCTTAGCAAACTGCAAGGAAATGTGTTGGTCATACCCATTTATCCACTCAATTAAATTAGCAACTCCTCCAATCTGTAGATATCCCCAAAGCTTGTTGTTTTCCTTCCATTCTGGGTCGTATGTTAGCTCTACGACACAAAGTGCACCTCCCATTTTGCATTTGTAATTACCTGTCTTTCTCTTCATCTTATCAATGGTGATAAAATCACTTCTAAACCACTTCTTATCAGCCTTCTTACCCACCCAGAAAGCATGCAACTTTATGAGAGGATTAAGGCACTTAAAGGTGATGGTATCGACAATTCATTGTGATAGTTATCTTTTCTACCACATGTATGAAGGACACCTCACCATTATGATTTGGTTGCATTGTTGTATTGATCATTGTAAATAATGCTTTGTATATTATTAGGTAACTCCTCATGATTGTACCAAAATTGTAATTGTTGATTGAGTACACCATAATTAGCAAGAGTGTCCGCTACCTTATTCCCCTCCCTATAAGAATGTGAAATTTTGCAATTATTAAAGGAATTACAAATGTTAATGGCCTCAAGAATAAAGTATTTTATTGTCCAATTGGGGGTTCATCTTATTCAAATGATTAATGATATTCATGGAGTCTCCTTCTATGATGATGTTAGAAATGTT
The DNA here is from genome assembly GCA_018340775.1 of Taxus wallichiana var. yunnanensis. Classification (NCBI taxonomy): domain Eukaryota; kingdom Viridiplantae; phylum Streptophyta; class Pinopsida; order Cupressales; family Taxaceae; genus Taxus; species Taxus wallichiana. The sequence continues at coordinate 85,957,843 of CM031244.1, read as the reverse complement.
ACATTCCTTGACCAACTTGATTCCCCATAATGTTGATAAAGCCTCAAGCATAATGATTGGATTGATGTCCCATGTTTCAAAGATAACCAATAACTATACTGACCTTTTTAATCCCGATTATTCCACCGCCTCCAAAGCAACTCCATAAAAATTAAGCTTAAACCATAGATTTGAGGGTGATATCCAATGAACTAAAGACCTATCAATACTAGTATTGTCTTTTCTCTACAGATCTCCAATATCTATATTCCAAGCTGATAGTATAACTTCCTCCTCCTTTGGATAATTTTTATTTTTTGGGGTTTGAATTTCTCTATGTTTTCTTTGACAACAATAGTAATATCCTTGAGAAATTTTTTGCAGTGATTTCTACCTGTCCTTGAAGATGACTCCATTTATAGTTTTCCATATTCTCCAGATGGTGTGTGGAAAGATCAACTTCCATAGTATTTTGGCCATGCAATTCTTATATGGAGGATCCCACTATGTCCAAGCCTACAAAACATCATGAGGGAAAGTCCAACACATATCAAATCTAGAAAATATTAAGCCCCATAACTTAGTAGTAAATTCACAGTGAAGTAATAGATGCTTCACATCTTCAGCCTCATGCTTGCAAAGAAAACACATATTTGGGATAGTAAACCATTTTTTGATAATATTATCATTATTTATAATCTTTCCCTTAAGAACAAGCCAGAGAAAATGATTAATCTTGGGGGTTAGCTGTCATCCAAATTTTGCTCCAATTAAAGTCACATTGAATATCTGCAAAGAAGAGATTGTAACCAGATTTGATAGTGTATTATCCATCAAAAGATCTGGTCCAAATAAGTTCATCCTTAGATTCAATTTGACTTAGTGGAATGAGAGAAAGCTAATCTTGAAGAGAGGAGACCATTGGTTCCTAGATCTGATATGTCCACATGGAGTTGCTTCCAAACCCTCTTACCATTCTCCATACCTATGTAATCTTTCACCTTATTACCATACTTCTCAATAAGCATATCCTTGATAGTACCAAACCTATCTCTTATATCAAAATTGGTCCAATTATCAATCCAACTGAATATCATTACCATTTCCCACCTTCCATTTGCATCCCTTTGTGAGATTGTTTCGATTTTCAACAAATTGTTCCAAAAGATTGAACCATTAGGGAGATGCTCTTCAAAAATAAAAGTGTAAACATGATTTTGTGCCAAGTACTTGGTTCTGATAAGTTCAGTCCAAGGTTGTTTCTCCTTTATTAACCTCCAACCCATTTTAGCAATCAGGGTTGCATTCATTTTTCTTATGTTTTTAATACCAAGTCCTCCAAGTCTCTTAGGCATGCAAGCTTGCTCCCATGCAACAAGATGATATCTAAACCTCTCCTCAGTACCATGCCATAGAAATTTCTTTTGAATTTTTTTCAATACTATCAATGACAACTGAAGGTATGAAAAACATAGACATGATATAGATGGGAAGGTTTTGAAGTGTGCTCTTGATGAGCAAGCATTTACCAGCATTAGAAAGCACTACACCTTTCCACCCAACTAGCTTCCTATGAAATCTATCCAATAAAGAATTCCACACATCCATAGAAACTTTATTGGTACCAAGAGGGAGTCCAAGGTAAGTAGTGGGTAGAGAATTTATTTTGCATCCCAATATAAGAGCAATTCTCTTTTGTCTTTCCAATGGAGTATTAAAAAGTAAACATATCTCTTATCAAAATTAATTTTTGTCCAGAAGTTGCTTCATAAAACTTGAGGATAGTTTTAATTGCTTTAGCTCAAGGATAGAGGCCATTAATAAAAATATGGTGTCATCAGCAAATTGTTGATGAGAAGTTGTCTAATTTGAAGAAGTGGGCCTAAATCCTTTGAGAAAACCTGCATCAACAACTCTAGTGATATATCTACTAAGGCTGTCAACCATGATAATAAAAATAAGGGGGGATATTGGATCCCCATGTCTTATATCATCGCTGTTAGCAAAGAATCCCACTGGAACTCCATTAACCACAACAGAAAATATGGAGGTAGAAATGCAAGCTTGAATGATTTTTTTAAATTTATTGTGGAACCCAAACTTCATCATTACCTTGTCCAAGAAGTTCCAAGAAACTCTATCAAAGGCCTTGTTCATATCCAATTTAATGGCCATCCCAACTTTCTTGCTTTTATCCATGGAGTGAATGGTTTCATGTACCATAACCACCCCATCTTGAAGATTAATTAATAATATTATAATTAATTACAAAAAAATTATCCTATTAAATAATATTAACTACAAGAATTGTTATTACCAACAAACTTACATTATTATATTAACTAGAAACATATTAATAACATCTAATTAAATTATCAAACGAATAAAAATATTTTTAAAACAATTAAATAATATTATATAAATATAATTAAATTCTATAAAACTAATTAACAACTTAATCACCATTATTTATAATGCTTAATTAATTATAGTGCATTTTAAAAATAATTTTATAAAATTATAAAAAATATAATAAAACTTTATAAAACTAATTAACGACATAAACTCCATTATTTCAAAAAATTAGAAATCAAAGAATATGTATTTAACATATGATATTAGGACTAAACAAAATTAATTAATTAACAACATTAATTAATAATACTAATAATTAAATACAAGAAATAACATCGTATCATTTAATAATACCAATAAATTTCAAATAATATTTTATGTTATTAAATAAAAATGGTTGTTGTATGTGAATGGGTTATCGAATGTGTTATCACTATTCTTCGTCTATGATTCCTATATCAAAATAGGCATATGACAATTCTAAAAATATATCATTAGCACCTGCCCTAAGGTTGTGAGAGTGAACAACATCCCTTATTCTATCATTCTTATATGATGTTTGTTGTGAGAATGAAGTAAACTTTATTCGAGAGAAAAAAATTACATTGTATTCAAGAAAAAAATGAAAAAATATTTGTTTGTTTGTATGAGAGAATGGGAAACTGCCCATTCTTAAACAAAGACAAAGTAAATTTTATCTCTCCACTAACATCTTGTATTGTGGAGTTAGATATGATTAATATAGAAGCGCTAAAATGACGAGAATTTTCTTCTATTACTCATATTATAATTGAATGGGCATATGCCCATTCAATTCGTATCAATTTCTTGTATTAGACATATTAGAAAAACTACATTGTATTCAAGATAAATTGAAAAAAATGTTTGTTTGTTTGTATGAGAGAATGGGCAACTGCCCATTCTTAAATATAGACAAAGTAAGTAAATTTTATCTCTCCACTAGCATCTTGCATTGTGGACTAGTTATGAGTAATATAGAATTACTAACTAGACTAAGTTTAATATTACATGTATTAGAATGTTTAGAATGAGCATATGACATTTTAGATCAATATTGTGTGTATTAGAATGTTTAGAACATGAGCATATGCCCATTCTAATAATAGGAATCATAGAGAAAAATAGGCATAAGGAAAACTACATATGGGCATTTGTCTACTCGAATGGGCATGACATGAAGATGAAGTGGGTTGTCCCCCATTTTATGATGAAAGGAAAACCAGATGTTATTCTTCACATTGAGAAGAGTTAGAAATATTCATTTTTATTTTTCATGAAAAAGAGAGACCAAAAGTGAAAGAATAAACAACAATCAGAGATAGAGGCTTGATCCCCCTTTAAGGGTATGCAATGCAGCACTAGGCTCTGTCAAGGATAGTCCAGCCAATATGATACAATTATTAACTCTATAAAGGTTGTCAAAATGTTTTTACACTATAATTCTTCTTCTTCCATTACAATGGTCCTCCTTCCATGCAAAATGGGGAACAACCCAACAGTAAATGTTTGTTTGTTCAAGGATGGAAAAATGCCCATATTTCTAAATATTCCAATACAACTAACCAAAAATATGGCCAAACCAAAATGTTAGAATGTCTAGAGAATGGACTAATGCCTATTCTCATTATTATGAGGTCCAAGACTTGTTTTTAAAAAATTACCTTTAATTAATAAATACACGGTGGTAAATAATATATTTGCATGTTGGTCTCGATATGTCATGGTCTTAAACAATATATGTTAATTACTCCTATATGAGAATGGGCATCTACCATTTCTAAATCAAATTAATAGAACTATGAGAATGGGCATCTACCCAAGGGTATGTAGTGCAACACTTGGTGGAGCCAAGATGCCCATTCCTAAAACAAAATAATATAACTACATAAGGCTTTATCCCCTTGAGGGTATGTAGTGTAACACTTTGGCGGAGGCAAAACTTGGCTCTGCTTTAGGGGATAGTCCAGCCAAAATGATACAATTGTATTCAAGATAAAATGAAAAAAATGTTTGTTTTGTATGAAAGAATGGGCAACTACCCATTCTTAAACAAAGACAAAGTAAATTTTATCTCTCCACTATCATCTTGTATTTTGGAGTTAGATATGATTAATATAGAAGTGCTAAAATGACAATGGGAATTTTCTTCTATTAATCATATTATAATTTAATGGGCATATTCCCATTCAATTCATATCAATTTATTGTATTAGACATATTAGAAAAATTACATTGTATTCAAGATAAGTTAAAAAATGTTTGTTTGTTTGTATGAGAGAATGGGAAACTACCCATTCTTAAATATAGATAGAGTAAGTAAATTTTATCTCTCCACTATCATCTTGCATTATGGACTAGCTATGAGTAATATAGAAGTACTAACTAGACTAAGTTCAATATTGCATGTATTAGAATTTTTAGAATGAGCATATGACATTTTGTATCAATATTGCATGTATTAGAATGTTTAAAATGAGCATATGACATTTTGGATTAATATTGCATGTATTATAATGTTTATAACATGAGCATATACCCATTCTAATAATAGGAATCACAGAGAAAAATAGGTATAAGGAAAACTAAATATGGGCATCTGTCTACTTGAATGGGCATGACATGAAGATGAAGTAGGTTGTTCCCATTTTGTGATGAAAGGAAAACTAGATGTTATTCTTCACATTGAGAAGAGTTAGAAATATTCATTTTGTTTTTAATTTTCTTGAAAAAAGAAAGAGACCAAAAGTGAAAGAATAAACAAAAATTAGAGATAGAGGTTTGATCCCCCTTTAAGGGTATGCAATGCAGCACTAGGCTCCATCAGGGATAGTCCAACCAATATGATATAATTATTAACTCTATAAAGGTTTTCAGAATGTTTTTACACTATGATTTTCTTCTAATCTTGTCCTCTTTTCATTGCAATGGTCCTCCTTCCATGCAAAATGGGGAACAACCCAACAATAAATGTTTGTTTGTTTGAGGATGGACAAATGCCCATATTTCTAAATATTCCAATACAACTGACCAAAAATATGGCCAAAAAAAATGTTAGAATGTCTAGAGAATGGGCTAATGCCTATTCTCATTATTACGAGTGGTCCAAGACTTGTTTTAAAACAATTACCTTTAATTAATAAATACACGGTGGTAAACAATATATTTGCATGTTGGTCTCGATATGTCATGGTCTTAAACAATATATGTTAATTACTCCTATATGAGAATGGGCATCTGCCATTTCTAAATAAAATTAATAGAACTATGAGAATGGGCATCGCCCAAGGGTATGTAGTAAAATTTTGGAAGCCAAGATGCCCATTCCTAAAACAAAATAATAGAACTACATAAGGCTTGATCCCCCTCGAGGGTATGTAGTGCAACACTTGGCGAGATCAAAACTTGGCTCCACTAGGATAGTCCAGCAAAACGATAATAGTAATTACAAGATAAAATGAAAAAAATGTTTTTTTGTTTGTATGAAAGAATGGACAACTGCCCATTCTTAAACAAAGGCAAAGTAAAATTTATCTCTCCATTAGCATCTTGCATTGTGGAGTTAGATATGATTAATTCTACAGAAGTGCTAAAATGACAATAATTTTCTTCTATTACTCATATTATAATTGAATGGGCATCTTCCCATTCAATTTGTATCAATTTATTCTATTATATGTATTAGAAAAATTTCATTGTATATAAGATAAAATTAGAAAAATGTTTGTTTGTTTGTAGAAGAGAACCGAAAACTGCCCATTCTTAAATAAAGACAGAGTAAATAAATTTTATCTCCACTGAAGCATCTTGAATTTTGGACTATCTATGATTAATATAAAAGTACTAAACAGATTAAGTTCAATATTGCAAGTATTAGAATGTTTAGAATGAGCATATGACATTTTAGTTCAATATTTCTTGTATTAGAATGTTTAGAACATGAGCATATGCCATTGATAATGGGCATATGCCCATTCTAATATAGGAATCACAGAGAAAAATAGGCATAAGGAAAACTACATATGGGCATCTGTCTACTCGAATGGGCATGACATGAAGATGAAGTGGGTGGTTATGCCCCATTTTTCTTTTGAAGGAAAAATTAGATGTTATTCTTCACATTGAGAAGAGTTAGAAATATTCATTTTTGTTTCTCGAAATTTCCTTGATATTCTTCATGAGAAAGAAGAGAGAGCCCAAAATCAAAAGAATAAACAACAATTAGAGATAGAGGCTTGATCCCCTTTAATGGTATGCAGTGCAGCACTAGGCTCATGAGGGATAGTCTAGCCAATATGATACAATTATTAACTCTATAAAGGTTGTCAGAATGTTTTTACACTATTCTTCTTCTAATATGGTCCTCCTTCCATTGCAATGGTCCTCCTTTGATGCAAAATGGGGAACAACCTAACAATAAATGTTTGTTTGTTCGAGGATGGACAAATGCCCATATTTCTAAATATTCAATACAAATGACCAAAAATATGGCCAAAAAAAATGTTAGAATGTCTAGAGAATGGGCTAATTCCTATTCTCATTATTATGAGTGGTCCAAGTCTTGTTTTAAATAATTACCTTTAATTAATAAATACATGGTGGTAAACAATATATTTGCATGTTGGTCTCGATATGTCATGGTCTTAAACAATATATGTTAATTACTCCTATATGAGATCAATGGGAAGAGAATGGGCATCTTCCATTTCTAAAACAAATTAATAGAACTACATAATATGAGAATGGGCATCTGCCCAAGGGTATGTAGTGCAACACTTGGTGGAGCCAAGATGCCCTTTCTAAAACAAAATAATAGAACTACATAAGGCTTGATCCCCCTCAAGGGTATGTAGTGCAACACTTGTGGAATCAAAACTTGGCTCCACTAGGTTAGTCTAGCCAAAATGATACAATTGTATACAAGTGTCAAATGTGACTAATTTCATTCAAGTCAAAAAGCCTATTTAAAAATATGGAGTGACATGAAACATAACATGAGACCCATATTTTTATTAAAAAAATTACCAACCATGCTTTAATGCTTTAATATCCTAATGTTTAGACCCATTTAAATGTTTTAGAGAGTTATTAGAATACTGAAAAATAAATAATACAAAAAAACTTTTTTTTTAAAAAATTGCTTGTGTTTGAATGCTTAGAATGGGCATATGTCGATTCTCATATAAACAAACAATTATGTCTTGTATTGAATTGGAAGTTTCCCATTCTCACAGCCTTCTCACATCCTTTATAGAGGTATGAAAACATTTTTAAATAATTTCTTTCATTTGAATGTTTAGAATGGGCATATTGAACTTTTAGAATGGGCATATGCCAATTCTCATATAAAAAAACATTTTGTCTTGTATTGAATCAGAATTTCAACATATTGTCTTATATTGAATTGGAAGTTCAACATATAGAATGAGCATATGACATTTTAGTTCAACATTTCTTGTATTAGAATGTTTAGAACATGAGCATATGCCCATTGATAATGGGAGTATGCCCATTCTAATATAGGAATCATAGAGAAAAATAGGCATAAGGTGAACTACATATGGGCATTTGTCTACTCAAATGGGCATGACATGAAGATGAAGTGGGTTGTGCCCCATTTTTATTTTGAAGGAAAACCAGATGTTATTCTTCACATTGAGAAGAGTTAGAAATATTCATTGTTGTTTCTCAAAATTTCCTTGATATTCTTCATGAAAAGAGAGAGATCCCAAAAGTGAAAGAATAAACAACAATTAGAGATAGAGGCTTGATCCCCTTTAATGGTATGTAGTGCAGCACTAGGCTCCACCAGGGATAGTCCAACCAATATGATACAATTATTAACTCTATAAGGTTGTTCAAAATGTTTTTACACTATTCTTCTTCTAATATGGTCCTCCTTCGATTGCAATGGTCCTCCTTCGATGCAAAATGGGAACAACCCAAAAATAAATGTTTGTTTTTTCGAGGATGGAAAAATGCCCATATTTCTAAATAGTCCAATACAACTGACCAAAAATATGGCCAAAACAAAATGTTAGAATGTCTAGAGAATGGTCTAATGCCTATTCTCATTATTACGAGTGGTCCAAGATGTGTTTTAAAAAAATTACCTTTAATTAATAAATACACGGTGGTAAACAATATATTTGCATGTTGGTCTCGATATGTCATGGTCTTAAACAATATATGTTAATTTCTCCTATATGAAAATGGGCAGAGAATGGGCATCTACCATTTCTAAATCAAATTAATAGAACTACATAATACAAGAATGGGCATCTTCCCAAGGGTATGTAGTGTGCAACTTAGGAGCCAAGATGCCCTTTCTAAAACAAAATAAATAATAAAATAATATAACTACATAAGGTTTGATCCCCCTTGAGGGTATGTAGTGTATCACTTGTCGAGAATCACAACTTGTCTCCGCCAAGGTTAGTCCAGCCAAAATGATACAATTGTTTACAAGCATCACAATGTGACTAATTCCAGTCGTATTCAAAAAGCCTATTTAAAAATATGGAGTGACATGAAACATAACATGAGACCCATATTTTTATAAAAAAATTACCAACCATGCTTTAATGCTTTAATATCCTAATGTTTAGACCCATTTAAATGTTTTAGAGAGTTATTAGAATACTGAAAAATAAATAATACAAAAATAACATTTTTAAAACATTGCTTGCATTTGAATGCTTAGAATGGGCATATGTCAATTCTCATATAAACAAACAATTATATATTATATTGAATTGGAAGTTTCCCATTCTCACAACCTTCTCACAACCTTTATAGAGGTATGAAAACATTTTTAAATAATTATTTCATTTGAACGTTTAGAATGGGCATATTGAACGTTTAGAATGGGCATATGTCAATTCTCATATTAAAAAAACCTTTTGTCTTGTATTGAATTGGGAAACCAAACATTTTTACATCTGCCCATTCTAAAAAAGAAGTAAAATTTATCTCTCCACTTTCCCATTCGAATAACATAAATAAAACTTTATTTTTGTAGTTTAGGGTATGTCGTGCTAGTCCATCCAATATGATACAATTATACAATTATTCAATAGACCTATAAACATCTTGAAAAATATATAGATGTTATTATCTAACCTTTATGAGTCGGGATTAAATGATGCACTTATATTACTATGATCTAACCTTTTGAACAACTATTTTCAACAAGGGATCTAAACATTCTAATACTCAATACTATACAATGGAAGACTTTTGTTCAACAAGGTTTGATCATAGTAATGGAAGTGCAGAATTTAATCTCGAAGGATAAACCATGTGTATCTTGGTCTTGCATATTTGGTAAATCATTCAACAATGCAAAGAGACATAGATGATATCAAGGCTAATAGACATGACATGATTCACCAATGATGCAAGGTGACATGATTCACCAATGATGCAAGGCCAAGTTGTAAATGATTCACCATCGGGATAAAATGCTTTACTTTTATTACTATTATCTAACCTTGATGAACAATGATCATGAACAAAAAATATCATTTTATGGATGAAATAAGAATTATAGAATTATCATTTATTTTTTGATCAACCCACATGCCCAATTTGGAAACTAAGCAATGCCTCCCAAGTGGTAAGCCCACTCTATACTTTGGTAAAAACATAACAAGATAACTCCCATCTTAGCATGAAGGATTGGTAGTGGATTTCTTAGATATACATTAGTAGTTTGGATGGGATGAGACAAGAGGTCCATTGGGCATTGAGAACATACATTTTGGAAGGGAATGATCTTGTTGAGACTCTGAAACATGCAAGAAATGGTCATATTTAGATGCATCCTTTTATAACTATGGAGGATAACAACTATGCAAGTCTTACAAAATATTGAAGTGATATTCTTAAAACCCATATCAAAAATACAAAAGATCTAAAATACGGCATTATAATTTATCTTTATACCTAGAAACTCGGAATACAACAAAGAAGAGTTAGAAGTATCTCTGAAACTTATCTTCAATTTAAAAAAGAAGTAACTCCCTGTATTAGCAACTATGATTATTGGTTAACAACTACGCATGTCTCACAAAACATTGAAGTGATATTCTTAATACCCAGATCAAAAAATACAAAAGATCAAAAATAGGGCATTATCTTTAAACCCATAACATAAATATATTGGAAAGAAAACCAAATGATATTCTTCATCTCATAATAATTCAATAGAGAAGAGTTAGAATAATTCATGCCTAAAATTTTCTTCAAATCTTGTGCTTCACAAGCCGAAACGGTCTTACGAAATAGAGGGAGCCCAAAGAGGAAAGGTTGACAAAAATTTAGTGGAGAGAACAAACAATATATCTTAGAAATATTCTTCAAATATTTCTACTTCACAAGATGAAATGGTCTATGGGAAGGTACTTTGTTTTAGAATGGGAAGTTGTGCATTGTGATAGAAAACCTTTATAGAAGTTATGCACTTTTATAATGGGCACAAGCCCATTCTCATACAAAAAACATTTTTTGTAATAATTAATATTGTATTATACTTACACCCTCCTAAAGATTATTTTAGCACCCCTCCTGAATGTTTAACTACACAAAAACATGGGAAATCATTCAATGCGGGTGAATCATCTCACACATATACATATATATATAATTATCTATATTTTTATGAAATACAAGTAGCCAAAGTGGAAGGACAAAAAAAAAAAGTGGAAACTAGATGAAAAAAAAAAGTGGAAAGGATGAACAAGAAAGAGATAGATTCATCGACCCATGGTGAACCTTGTAATTCCCAAGACCTCTACCATCATCAAAAACAATAATTGTCGTCAATCTCTCTATAGTGCCACAAAGTGGCGTGAATTAATTTCCATTAATTTTTCAATTTCCCTCCAATGGGAGGTCGAATACGTGTTTGAAAAACAAGTACCTTCAATTAATAAATAAATGGTGGAAAACAATTTATTTGCAAATTAATGGTCTCACTATGCCATGGTAAAAAAAAAAAACAAAGTAAATTTGATCTATTTTTCTTATATGATTCCTATATGATAATGGGAAACTACCCATTCTAAAACAAATTAAATTTTATCTATATTCTTCATATATGATTCCAATGGGCATCTCCCATTCAATACAAGAAATAAATGTTTGTTTGTATATAAATGGGCATAAGCTCTTTCTAAACATTCTAATACAAGCAATATTGAACTTAAACATTTTAATACCTCTTATAAATGGATACCTAACCATTCAATGGAAGATAAATTTTTTGTTTGTATGAGAATGGTCGTATGCCAATTCTAATCATTGTAATACAAGAAATATTGAACTTATTCTTTTCAATAACTCTATGAAGGTTGTGAGAATGGGAAATTGTCCATTATAAAACAAGATAGATTTTATCTTTGTTCTTCTTTTATGATTCCAATTATGAGAACGGGCATTTTCTCATTAGATACAACATTGAACTTAATCATTTTAATTCCTATATGAAAATGATTAAGTTCAATATTTCTTATCTAAGTAGGTGAGCTCACCCACCTAACAAGAATTTATCTCACTCCTTGCCTACCCAATTTTGACCTGGGCCATCTCGACCCCTAGCTCATTGAGATCATCTCTCATGCCTAGCTCAAAATGTCAACTCACCCGTTGAGTTGGGTGGGTCATCTCACCCATAAATATGGACAGATCCATCGCCCAACTTGGTCAATGCATCTTGCCCACCCAACTGGGCCTACGCAGCTAGGCCACCTAGCTCAGAAAATAAGTAACGATGCCTAGGTGGTAACCCCACACTTGTACTTTGGTAATAACAAAATAGTTAACTCCCATCTTAGCATGAAGGATTGGAAGTGGATTTCTTATAATCATATACATTTTTTACAAGGGAATGATCTTGTTGAGACTCTAAAACATGCAAGAAATGGTCATATTTAGATGCATCCTTTTATAACTATGGAGGATAACAACTATGCAAGTCTTACAAAAGATTGAAGTGATATTCTTAAAACACATCAAAAATACAAAAGATCAAAAATATGGCATTATATTTATACCTAGATTAGAATACAAGAGAAAGAAAGCTAGATGATATTCTTCATCTCATAATAAATCAACAGAGAAGAGTTAGAAGTATCTCTGAAACTTATCTTCAATTTAAAAAAGAAGTAAATTTTTTCTTCATGGTGAAAAAGTAAATTCTTCTTCTATGAGTCATTCTTATTTCATGATTTCTATATGTTAAATGGACATTTTCCCATTCTAAAACAAAGTAAAATTTATCTTCCATATGTCTCTTCTAAACATCTATTCATCTTCCATCTGTTGTTCTTCTATGTTTTATATGAGTTAAAAAATGCTCACAATTCTTCTATGATTATTATTTGAGAATGGGCATATGCCCATTCTAAACATCTATTCTTCTTCCATCTATTCTTCTATGTTTCCTATATGAGAATGGGAATCTACCCACTCGAATGGGCTTGACATGAAGATGAAGATTACTTTTTTTACAATGGCTCCCCATTTTGCAATGGAAGGAAAACTAGATGATATTCTTCATGAGAAGAGTTAGAAAAATTCATTGGTGTTTCTCAAAATTTCGTTGATTTTCTTCATGAAAATAGAGAGAGGCCAAAAGTGAAAGAATAATCAATAATTAGAGATAGAGGCTTCACCCAAAAACTCCACTACATTTGAATTAAGCATAAGGTGAACTACGTAATGCTTGATCCCTCTTAAGGGTATGTAATGCAGCACTTGGCTTTGCCACGGATAGTCCAGCCAATATGGTCCTCCTTCCATATAATTTGTTTCGAATCTACTTATGGTTAGCCATAACAAATTAGAAGTTTCCATGATTGCTCATTTTTTTATCTTTCCCTCTCATAGGGTTGGTTTGGATGAAGAACTCGAGCATTGTAATCTCAACACTTTGTCCCTATTCATCGACCCCTGATGTGGAAGCTTGTTGGGTCCATCATTATTTGGTGGAACCTTTGGTGGAGAGGAACCGAGCCCTCACCCATTCAAAATATATGAGAATGGTCATATGCCCATTCAAAATATCTATTATTCTTCTATGTTTGCTAAATGTGAATGGATATATATATATATGTGTGTGTGTGTATATATATATATATATGATGAGAAATGAGAACTACATAAGGCTTGATCCCTCTCGAGGGTATGTAGTGCAAAGCACTTGGCTCTACCAAGGATAGTCCAGCTAGTATAATACAATTATTAATATTTACAAAACAAAAAATATTATTGTCACAATGCACAACTTCCCATTCTATCTTCTATAATTCTTATATGAGAATGGAACAAATATATCTATCTAAAAATTTACATTTTATCTCTATTATTATTCTATGATTCTTAATATATGAGCAAGGTTAGATCATAGTAATTGATGTTGGTTAGATCATAGTAATGGAAGTGCAACATTTAATCCCAAAGGATGAACCATGTGCAACTTGCCCTTGCATGTTCTTGGTAAATCATCCATCAATGGAAATAGACACATACGACATCAAGGCAACATAGACACGATTCACCAATGATACAAGGCCTAGATGGACACGATTCTCCATCAAGATAAAATGCTTTACTTTTATTACTATTATCTAACCATGATGAACAATGGTCTTGAACTAACAAATATTTTTTGACCATTCTAGTGCCTCGTAGTGGCATGGATTAACTTTCATTAATATCTACATGGTTCCACGTATTATGTGAAAAACACGATCTCACTTTCCCTCCAATGAGTGGTCGAAGATGTGTTTTAAAAAATTACCTTTAATTAATAAATAAATGTTGGTAAATAATTCCCTCCAACAAGTGGTCGAAGACATGTTTTAAAACAATTACCTTTAATTAATAAATAAATAGTGTTAAATATATATAATATGAGAAACAATATATTTTAATGATTTCTATATGAGAATGAGAATGGCATCTTCCCATTCTAAAACAAAATAATATAACTACATAATATGAGGATGGGAGGATGTCATGGTGGTAAACAATATATTTTAATGATTCCTATATGAATGGGAATCTTTTGATTCTAAAAATAAACAATAACATCCAAAATGAGACAATTATAAACAAAAGACGCAATGCTTAGTCCAACCAAAATGTTTGAGTTCAATATTTCCTGCCCATTCTAAAACTAAATAATAGAACTACATAAGGCTTGATCCCTCTCGAGGGTATGTAGTGCAGCACTTGGTGGTGCCAGCACTTGGCTCCACCAAGGTTAGTCCAACCAAAACGATAGTAAAAATTATAAAAAAAATAATATAACTACATAAGGCTTGATCCCTCTCGAGGGTATGTATGGAAAATGGAAAATTACTAAACTTATGAGACAATATACAAGATGATTAAGTTCAAATAAGTTTGTTTAATAGAATTAAAATTTAGTTTGATTAAGTTCAAAAAAATTGTTTAATAGAATTAAAATTTATTTGGATTTTTGGAATGGGCATAATATCATAGCCATGTTTTACGTAGTGGTGTGAATTAAATTCCATTAATATCATAGCCATGTTTTAGGTTATTTGCATTTATAATAAAATATAACAATGTTCAAAGTAAATTTTATCTAACAAACAATTATTAATAATTACAAAACAAACAATGTTTGCAACTTCTTTAAAGGTTGTCACAATGCACAGATTCCCATTCTAAAACAAAGTAACTTCCCATGTTAAACTTAAATTTATCTCTATTCTTATTCTATTAGTTATATAAAAAAACTACATGAGAATGGTAACTTCCCATGTTAAACTTAACTTAAATTTATCTCTATTCTTCTTCTATTAGTTATATAAAAAACTACATGAGAATGGTAACTTCCCATGTTAAACTTAACTTAAATTTATCTCTATTATTATTCTATTAGTTATATAAAAAAACTACATGAGAATGGTAACTTCCCATGTTAAACTTAAATTTATCTCTATTCTTCTTCTAATAGTTATATAAAATAAACTACATGAGAATGGATTAAAGAGAATGGATATCTCATAGGATATGTATAAACTACATAATACTATTTCAAAACATCTATTATTCTTGAATCTATTACTCCAACCAAAATGATATAATTATAAATAAGAACTTGAGATATGCTAGTATAATACAATTATTTTACTTCAAAACAATTTGTGCTTTTAGGCAAATGGGCTTGTGCAAGAAAACATGTAAAGTACCTAATCATTTCTTCAAATGGAATATTCAACTAGCATTCCTTCCCATGTTAAAGAAGTTTGTCATTTAATCTTGAATATTTGATTCATGTTGATGTTTGGTAATAAAATGAGAATTATGTGTGCATGAGTCACTCTTTCAAGGGATAAATGCCCATTCTCATTATTATTGAATATTATGAGAACACATAAGGCTTGATCCTCTAGAGGGTATGTAGTGCATCACTTGGCTATGTAAGGGATAGTCCAACCAATATTATACAATTATAAACATATATGAATTATGAATGCAGAACATACATTTCAAGGATTCCGAGTGATTTTTCCATATATGGTGTTCATAATTCATTGATGTGCGGAGGTGGAATATGTGATAGTGGATATGGACACTAAAACATTCACTTTTATTAGCCCTTGGATATTATCAAACCAAATGAAATTAGATTTTTCATCCCTAAACATCCTTTCAAATAATCAAGATCAGTGCATTTTTGGGGGCACATGATTGAGAGATGCAACTCTAATCGTCCCTTGTATTCCCATATTATATGGTGGGACAAATGAGTATTAAAGGAAGCACATAATACAAATAGGACTCAACATGGAATATCATTTATAAATTTCATAACTATGCCTCCATTGTTTAATAGCCTCTATGCTTTTTGTGTTTTTTTTATTATAGTCATTATGTATAGGTTAATTCTTAACAATGTGTACTTTTTTATAATATTAAGATGTACATCCTACATCCTTTTACTCCTAAAAGTTCAATTTTTATATTATATAATATATCTAAACAAAAATTAGAAGTTTATATTTGATCAAGAAAAGAGTTAAAATTATAAATATTCCTCACAATATTTTATAGATTTGAAATTATTCCAGGAATATGCTTTGGGTATATGCCCAAATTATATAGATTCATGAAGACAAACATGGGAAAAATTAAATATGTTTCCCCTATTAATATTTAGAGGTATTAAATGATTAAGTTCAATATTTCTTTCTAGTTGAATGTTTACAATGGGTATATGCTCCCCTTATACATGTTTTACAAACATTTTTTCTTCATATTATGAATTATTCTAAACAAAAATAGGTAATCAAATGAAGAATATAGTTTAATCGGTGAATATTCTCATGATTATTTAAACAAAAGTTATAAGTTTTTATTAAATTTCATTATGTATATGTTAATTCAGTAAAATTAACAATGTTTATATATGCTCATTTTCATATGATATTATAGAATTCTAATATTAAGATGTTATCATCATTAATAAAGTTTGTAGTTCCTAATGGGCATATGCCTTTTCTCGGATAAAGAATTTATGTAAAAAGATAAGATGTGAGAATGCACAACTTCTCATTATAAGAAAAAGTAAATTTTATCACTATTATTTTTATTGAGAATGGGATTGACATGAAGAGTTAAAAGTATTTTTTTACAATGGGAAATTGTCCAGCCTGAAAGGGAAAGGAAACCAGATGATATTTGAATCATGGGTAGATTTAGAAACCATCATGCATGTGAACGTATTGGTGTTTATAATCAAACAAATAGATCACTTGCAATAGTCATCTGGTGAAGCTTACCATTCCCAAGAACTCCACTACCTTTGAAAACATTAATTTCTAATAAAATTTCCACTGTTGTGTGGATAAGCTTGCTCTACTAAAAAAATTAACCACTTCCATTATAGAGGTTTTAAAATGATTAAGTTCAATATTGCATGTATTGAATGGGCATATGTCCATTATCATATATCAATCATATATTCTTCCTTAATGATTCCTATAGAAGAATAGGCATCCACACATTCAGTACAAGATTGAACTTAATCATTTGAATACCTCTATAAAGTATATTAGAAATCATGGGGAATGGCCCTTCTACCTTCTAAAAAGGTGAACTACATAAGGCTTGATCCCTCTCGTCGAGGGTATGTAGTGCAACACTTGGCTCCGCAAGGATAGTCCAGCCAATATAAGACAATTATGAATAATTAAAGATAATTTCATAAGGCAAAAATTGCAAGTTTTGAAGAGTGGAGACCTAGAGAAAAGTATTTATTGGCCAAGTAAAAGGTATTATTTGAAGTCTTGGATCATTCTAACCTTGGTGATAGATTGCAAGTGATTTAGGCTCTGCATCAAACAACCAGATTATGTAACATCTCTCTCATACAAATAAACAAATTTATGCAACATTCTATTCTTCTTCTATGATTCCTAAATGAGAACAGGTATCTACCCAGTGAATACAAGATTGAACAAGTATTACAAGTAGGTATCCTCCCAGTGAATACAAGATTGAACATGTATTATAGTGATTAAGTGAGAATGGACAATAGTCCATTGTTTACAATTTTTACTTTACATTCTAAGTATTTATGTTCATTGGAAGCAACAACTATTGAGCCCTTAAAAATTATTATGAGTGGAGAACAAAGCACAAGCCATGAGGTTAATCCATTAGAGGAATAAATTATTCTGACAAAAGTATGATGTATTCTACCAAAAATAATTTTCCCAACACACAAAACACGCAACCGATGGTGATTAATATTGAATCTACATCAAACCCTTCACCATCAATTATGATAGTTGGCTCACGAAAAGTTATCAAGTATTATTTAAAATTTAATAATATTTTTACTTGTCAATATTAGTTGGAATCGATTTGATAAATATATCCTAATTTCAATTTTTATGTGCAGATACAGCTAGAGAAAATCCAAAAAATATATGTAAAGAAATAGGTAAAAATATTAATCCTTTTTATTTTTCAATATTAGTTGGAATCAATTTGATAAATATATCCTAATTTAAATTTTTATGTGGAGATACAGCTGGAGAAAATCTAGAAAATCTACAACCAACAAATATATGTAAAGAAATAGGTAAAAATATTTTGTGAAATATTATTATCATATTTGAAATACATACAAGTTAATAATGAAGTTTAATATTATTATTTTTGCAGTGCCTCCAAAGAAACCAACAAATATATGTAAAGAAATAGGTAAAATATTTTGTGAAATATTATTATCGTATTTGAAATACATACAAGTTAATAATGAAGAAATAGGTAAAATATTTTGGGAAATATTATTTTTTTTTTTTTACAGTGCCTCTAAAGAAACATTTGCTTGTTCTTGAATTAGAAGGATTGTTAGTTCAAAAGCATACTTCTAAAAAGGAAAATACATTTCAATTGAACAACAAGCTCATCCTACCACAAATGTCTATTTCCCAATTTCTAACTTTTGTATCTAAAGAGTTTCATCGAATAACATTATGGTCTATGTTGGATACAGATGCCAATGTAGAAAAACTAGCAACGAAATTATTACACATAGTTAAAGTGGACATGCATCCTTTTTTTTTTGTGGTATGGAGCATTGTGAAAAAGAGGAGACATATTTATTAAAAATTTGGAAAAAAATTGGAAAACACAAAATTTCCATACAAATGTGAAACTATGGTTGTAGTTAATGTAATCAACAAAGGAGTTCTGAAAAAAATTTTTGGTGTCTCCAAAGGTTTCGACAAAGACTTTAAAAATAATAAGTGGCTTATGTCATCATTGTTTATAGAACTATCCTTGGTAGGGGTTGCAGATGATGTAAGAGACATCTTAAAGGGATGTTCTCTATTTCAAACAACAGTGGAACAAATCAATATATAAAATTGTGTTTATTACATTTTTGTAGTTCTTTTTCCCATTTTCCATTTGAAGTGATTATTATATATTCTTTAATAAGATGTTATTGATGGTTATTAGTATGTAATGCTCAAAATGTGTTTATTACAATTTTTTAGTTCTTCTTCACATTTCATCCAAATGATGTGATTAGTATATAATGATAATTTAGGATGTTATTGATAGTTTAACATAATAAAACTCTTTGTTTATATGAGAATGGGCATATGCCTATTCTAACCATTCTAACTCATTGAATCAATATTGAACTTAATCATTTTAATATCACTATAAATGATGTCGGAGAATGGCCCAATGGGCAACTATCCATTTTACAAAAATTAAATATTACCTCTATTTTTCTTCTATGATTTTTATATGAGAATGGGCATATGTCCATTCAATACAAGATAAAAATGTTTGTTTGTATGAGAATAGACATATGCCCATTCTATTTATGTGTATTTTTCTTCTATGATTCTTATATGAGAATGGGCATATGCCCATTCAATACAAGATAAAAATGTTTGTTTATATGAGAATGGACAATATAAGTATTTTCTATGCATTGCAAAGTTATAAATGTATTATTTATTCCCTATTCTTACTAAGAAATTGTAAACCCCAAAATATAAATCCCTTATACATGATATATAATTCCAAAAAACCCCTTTTTGGATTCCAATGATAGCCAAATCAAATTCCAAAAACCCGTTTTGGATTCCAATAATAGCCAAATCAAATTTCAATATTTGGTATAAATAAAACCAACATAGACTATTTCAATATTTAATCTAGATTGTAAAATATCTAAATTTAACGAAATTATGGTAACCAAACTATTGGATGATTTAGTCCGTGTTTGGTAGTCTGCGCATGGGAAAGGAGTGGTGTGTTGAAATGGTCTAGGCATAACACTTGGAGGTGATAGACTATTGTTGACTAATGTGATAAATTTTTTGAGTGATTGAGAATTGCAAATGCGGAGATATAATAATGTAATAGGATTAATAATAAGCAATTGAGATCATAATGTGTGCAAAATATATGATTTAGGTATTAATTTAATACTTACATTATCAAGTGATAAATTACCAATTTAGGTGTCTATATTTTACTTGAGGAACTTTCTCACTTGAGTATTGACATGATATCTATAGTGAAACATGCAACACGAGAGTGTAGTCAATGTCCATAAAAATAATTAAACTTTAACTAATACTTTAAAATATATTTCAAACTTACAAATCTAAAAAATGAATGAAGCAAGGAATGAGCACAACTATTTGTCTTGGAAATGATATACTAAAGGATAGGAAATGATGAATTGCTTAGAGAGATGTATTGGAAATGATATACTAAAGGATATGGGTGATTAGTCCCTAATTTATTGATGGAGAAACCAAATCCAAAAGTAAATTAGATGTCACTAGATCTAACACGAAAGAAGGATGTCATAGGGCTTTCTTGTCATCCCAAATAACCTTCTAAAAAGAGGAAGGGTGTCATAGAATGTCTATACAACCCAAAAACCTCCTAAAAAGAATGATAAGAAGACTTTTATAGGTATTTCTATTCATTCCAACCTTTATCCATGGGCCGCATAGCTACATATGGATTTAGGTATCATATATGCAAAATAGCACAAAGTTGAAAAGGAAAGAAGTGTACTCATGCCAATACCACGTGATGTCCCAATTTATCAAGTATGCAATGATAAATATATAAGGAAGAGGCTCATGCCCCCATACCATGTATTGTAAAGGTGCTCAAGATACACAAATTCAAAAGGGAATGAAGTGCTCATGCCCTCTCATATTCTATACCAAAATGTAGTATATGTTACCCTATATTTTTCCAACTTTCCTTGAACTTTTATCATAAACTTCTATAAATATGTATGTTCCAAAAATTCTAAATTTAGTACTAAAAAACTAACCAAGATGAAACTATCCATCTTAGATAGTAATATCATTGTTTCATCCTAGTTAGATATTTTTGTCCCTATGTGAATTATGATCTTGATATGTATTTGTGTTTTTCTTATGTATCATAAACTATTCCATTATATTCTAAATTTTGTACTTTATTTATGTGTCAAAATTGCATAGATGTTCATATGATAACCCCACTGAATTCCCTCTCTTTTGAGGTGAGAAAGATTTGAAATCAATCACTTAGATAAAAAATAATGAAATGTTTCTATGTCGTGTGTACCATACAATTAGTGATGGATCATATTAAATGCTACTATAGGTGACCACTATAGAGATTATATTCATGTAAAATAGTACATGGTAGAAACTATGATAATAAGAGATAGTAAATGAGCATATAAGTAAATAATCATAGAATCATATAAGAAGACAATTTTACAAACATAGATTCATACAACTATAATAAGAAATGTCACTTATTTTAGTCATAGAAAAGGAAAAGATATGCATACAAGAGACACAAGAGTGTCAAACATGTAAACAAGAATGAGTGATGGAAATAAAGGCTACAAGAAAGGGACACCAAAGTATCACATGCACATGCATAGAAAAGATCATAGGTTGCATATATGAAAATAATTGTATAATCAAGTGAATGTAATAGTAGATAGTAGCGCAAAGGCACATAGATCAAGAGATACTATGTTTTTACTATGCACGTGTGTTAGCCTCATTATTCCAAATAAATAACATATAGAACAATATAAAAATAGCATAATGGAATTTGAAACAACACTATGCAATGAAATAATAATGATCCGAAAATGGTATTTGTCTTTTCTGTACCGTTTTAAAAAAATTGGATACTTAAATTTTCCAATTCCAAATTGATCAAGAGTGTTAAATTGAACCAATTTTGGGTGTTTTGAAACCCTAAATTTCAAATTCTTTCTTAACAATCAATTTACCTCTTAAATCCAACTTCGTGAATTAATCGAATCTATTACAAATCCATTAAAAATTATTCACAAAGTTTAATTTCATCATGCACTCAATCTGATTTTTTATCCCAAAATTGACTTGTGCATTCATTTTATCTTATTTGGATGTTGGATTGTCAATTTTTCACTTAACGTTTAATTGCTTGTTTTATCAAATTTAATAAATTCCTCTTATTAAAATTTTATCTAATCAAAAGCTTCAAAAGCGAGATGAAATCCACAAAAGAAATTGATAACGGAGTTAGCCTGTAGGCTACGTCTTCGGATTCACAAAATTTTGAATCGATCTATTTAATCTAATGAATTACAACTTATCACCTTCAATAATGAAAAATAGATCTCTATACATGCATTTTTAGAGCTTATACAGAATTGCAAACTCGATTTCCTCTCGAGATATTGTCCACAATTTCACTTGTGGCTCTATAGGTTCTTCAAAGCTCCTTTCCAATGAAAATGTAATCAAAAATCAGCTACAATGTAATATATACAATACTTCATGGAAAAATAATACCACCATTGTCTTCATCTCAAAATTATGATTAACTTTTCTTTTTACACCATGTCCTAATTCGGCCTCTAAGTGCCTCAAAATGGATGATCTCTCCAAACTATTCCTTCACTACCTTGCACAATCTACTAAAAATATTTTTATAAATACCGTCAAACTCATTTTAAACAATGTCGAGCTCCTTTGGCACATTGGCGAGTTAACTAGTTTGAAGGCTCGAGGTTACGGGTTTGAGTCCCTACCCTCCCTTTTGTTTGTTGACCGGTTTGTATTGAGTGGGTAAAATCCCACATCCTTGGTGTGGGGGATTGATTTGTTATTTTTAAATAGCAAGGATTGTCATTTAGTACATGGATACAGCCACACCTGTTGCATTTTGTTTCACCACATAATAAGTGGCATGCACATTGTTTAGACTGTCGTGAGTTTTGGGCCAAGTTATGTTGGAAGCCACATATGTGGTGAGCTCATCATTTCAACACCCAATGTGTGGGTTGGTTGTTGAGTTGTTAGGCCACTACGTTGTAGAATAAGGATTTTGGCCAAGTATTAAACCATTCGGTTGAATGGCTAAGAATCTAGCCGCCGAGTTGTATGGCTAAGTATATACGCCGAGTAGTAAGGGTCTCGACCCGACCAATATGGAGGTAATTCAATTAACTCGGTTGGGAGTTGATCACCCCACCAAGCCCAAAAAATAGCTCACCCAATATGTCCCATGTGCAATGCAATATTATTCAACCCTCCATTACAATAATTCAACTCTGCATACAAAACCCCACATGTAGAATATAGAGAGATAATGTGGCATATATAAGCAATATCATAACATTAATATAATGAGTTAGAGGCCAAGGCACCCCTCCGTTAAAAGAGTGTGTCAAACTTGGTTGAGGGCCCCCAGCCAACAAATAGTGGGGCCCACTAATTTTCCAACTGTATGTTGAAGACTGGAGGTTAAAATGTAATTTTACTCTTTTACCCATTTTTCATTTCTGCCATGTGTCACATCCTGGTTGGACAGTTGTCCCAGTTTGACCATATTCTTGCCAAAATTTGACCTACGATATATTTTGGGTATGAGCTTTGTTTTCTCGATTTCTATGTGTCAATGGAAATCTCTCGAGATGCTCTACAAGCCTGTAATGGTTTAGGGAGATTTTGGTAAAATATGAATCTAGAAAATTATCCGGATCACTCCTCCCCAATAAGACCATTTTTTCCTCAAAAGGAAACTTGCCCAGTGATTTTGTTCACAAGTCCTCTGCATATTACAAAAAATAGAACCTAGTTTATAGCATGGTATTTTTCCAAAAGCTGACTTCAAGGTTTTCCAAAAATTACAATTAATCAAAAATTCATTATAAGTAACATCTCCCATGGTTATTACTGCAGCTGATATGATATCTTAAACTTGCCATACTATTATGTACACTATGATCTCTGCACCATATCAACCATGTAAATTTAACATGCATTCATAGCTTGTTAGTATAAAAATTGTACATACTATTTGTAACTATGTTTGATAGTTACAAATATTTAAGCCTAATATTAAGACTTATAACATGTGCAAGCATCATGAATAGCTACAAAACGTCTATATAATTTTTACACATACAAATAGTGCCTACATGAGACAATTTGCACAATAACAACATATTGAATAATTTTCAAAAATAGACATTTGATCTACTGACCATGCCCATAAGAAACATTGTACATGTTAAAATGAAGTTTCTAAAACCATCAAAAGAGAAATTTACCCAAGCATGATAAACCTGTCACTGGATTTTCCCTTCAAGTTACTTCACCAAAACCAAAGCAAAATGAAATATGGGAATTATTTCCTTTTTACATTTAACAGGAATCCCAAAAATTTCTTTGTTAGTTTGCATTTTATTCATCAATTAATTATGCAAATATGGCGGGAATTGCTTACCCATCGTTTTAACTAGATTTTCTGTCTAGGTGGTTGATTCACCTGCAGGGGTCATTTTCAAGTTGGTTGGTTTTACATTGGTTTCCTTCTTAACAAATTTTAATTTTTGTTTTAGATGAAGCTGTCAACACTTGTCAATTACATGACCTGTCTTTTTATAATGATCACAAAATATTTGATCCACTTTTTTAGGATCCACATTTTTAAGAAACCTACCTAAATTGCTTTCTCTCGAGCCATGTTTAGGAGAGTGAACTTTCTCAATATTTTCCAATAAATATTTTTGTTTCCTACATTTTCTACACAATGGTTAGATAACCCACAAAATGTACATGGATAGCTATACCATAATTTCTACATATTATTACCAAATTCCTCAAATGTAGATAATGGATCAATTTGTTTACCTTTTCCTTTATGATTATGGTAAACAAGAGGTAGAGGAATCTCTATACCTCTTCGTGGTGAATTCTTACCAAGATCCTTCTTTTGAGGATGAATCACCTGATGCTAGGGGGAAGCCTCTTTGTTGTTAGAAGTTTGTCTTCTTGCAGCGAGTCTTGGAGCCCTCTCCAATTTCCTTTTTCCCCACATAAACATACCCCCATCCTACAAAATGAGGTTGTTCTTCAACTTGTATGGGGTTAGTTATGCCTTGATTATCCTTACCAAGGCTAATTCCATTAAATCCCATCTTATTTAAAATCTTAGATTGTATGCCCCTATTGTGTTTTTCAAAGTCACATATGACATTACCTGAATCCAAATTTTCTTGGGGAGAGGAATTACGTACTACAATACTTACAATGCACTCTTTGGTCATCATAGATGCATTAGTGGTAACTGTTACCTCTTTCTTGGATCCACCAATGTTTAATGCCATTAAGATCTCATCTTTGGATTCTAGCTCTTTTTTCATACTGTCAATTTTCTCCTCTAGAGAAAACAACTAACACCTCGGGAAAGCATTATCTTCTTATATATGTTTATTGTATGCTTCCAACTTATCAAAACTTTCCTTGTTTGAAATTTTCCCCATGGTTTCCTACACACATGTTCTTCCAAATTTTGCACACTACAACTAAAATATCAAGCCCAAAAATGCAAAACCAATCTGAACCAAATAAAGAGCTAAACCAGCTCGATACTAAACTTGATCGAAAATGGTATTTATCTTTTTGTACCGTTTTAATTTTTTGAGATAGTTAATTTTTCCAATTCCAAATTGATCAAGAGTGTTAAATTGAACCACTTTTGGGTGTTTTGAAACCCCAATTTTCAAACTCTTCCTTAAAGATCAATTTATCTCTCAAATCCAATTTATGTGAAATAATTGAATCTATTACAAATCCATTAAAAATTAGTCACAAAGTTGAATTCCATTATGCACTCAATATGATTTTTTTAATCCCAAAATTGACTTGTGCATTCTTTTTGTTTGATGTGGATTTTGGATTGTCAATTTTTCACTTAACGTCCAATTTCGAGTTTAATTGATTGCTTTATCAAAATTAATAAATTCCTCTTACTAAAATTGTATCTGATCAAAATCTTCAAAAGCTGAAAAAAAATCCACAAAAGAAATTGATAATGGATTTCAATCATAGGCTACATCTCTGGATTCATGAAATTATGAATCGGTCCATTTAATCCAATGAAGTACAACTTATCACTTTTAATAATGAAAAATAAATATTTATACCTATATTTTTAGAGCTTATATAGAATTGGAGACTCGATTTCCTATCGGATATTTTCCAAAACTTCACATGTGGGTCATACGGAGTTCTTTGAAGTTCCTTTCATATGTAAATGTGATCAAAAATCACCTATAATGGAAAATTTACAACACTTCAAGGAAAAATAATACCACCATTGTCTTCGTCTCAAAATTATGAGTAACTTTTTTTTTACACCATGTCTTGACTCGGCCTCCGAGTGCCTCAAAAGCAGATGATCTCTACAAAATAGTCCTTCTTGCCTTGCACAGTCTACTAAAAATCTTTTTATAAATACCACGAAGCTCTTTTTAAACCATTTCAAGCTTCTTTATCGCATTGGAAATTTGATCGGTTTGAAGTCCTAAGGTTGCAGGTTCGAGTCCCTATCCTCCCTTTTATTCGCCAACCGGTTTGTAATGAGTGGGTGAAATCCCACATCCTCGGCATGGGGGATTGATTTTCTATTTTTAAATAGAAAGGCCCATCATTTAGTATGTGATTGCAGCCACACTGTTGCATTTTGTTTCACCACATAATAAGTGGCATGCATATTGTTTAGAGCTGCCCGAGTTTTGGTTCAAGTCGTGTTAGAGACCATGTATGTGGCGAGCTCATCATTTCAACACCCAATGTGTGGGCTTGTTGTTGAGTTGTTAGGATGCAACGTTGTTGGATAAGGAGTTTGGTGAGTATTAAGTAGTTTGGTTAAATGGATAAGAAGTTAGCCCACCAATTTGTATGGCTAAGTATATATGACGAGTAGTAAGGGGTTCATCCCGACCAATATGGAGGTAATTCGATCAACTCGGTGGGGAGTTGATCACCCCACCAAGCCAGAAAAATAGCTCACTTGATTTATGCCATGTGCAATGCAATACAATTCAACCCTCCATTACAATAATTCAACTCTGCAATATTAAATCCCACGTGTAGAATATAGAGAGATAATATGGCATAGATAAGCAATATTGTAACATTGATATAATGAGTCAGAGGCCAAGGCACATCTCTGTTAAAAGAGTGTGCCGAACTATCTTGAGGGCCCCTGACAAGAACTAACATGGCCCACTAATTTTTCAACCATATGTCAAATATGGAGGTTAAAACACAATTTTACTAGTTTACCCATTTTTTCACATCTCGCCACGCGTCACGTCCTGGATTGGACGGTTGTCCCGATTTGACCATATTCTTGCCAAATTTTAAAGCGCAATATATTTCACATATGAGCTCCATTTTACGAGTTCTACACTGCCGACAAAAATCTCCGTGACGCTCTATAGGCCTACAATGTTTTAGGGATATTTTGGTAAAATTTGAATCCAGAAAATCCTCTGGATAAAATAACACCTAGGAGGTGGCAAGTGCGTGTCGAGCCCACTTCATTTCAGGTGGTGAAACAGGATGTCGCAATTTAGAGGATTCGAGGAGGGGGGCTTTATAAAGTACATCAAGTGCATCAAAGGTAATGATCCTGACCTCGCCATTGATTATTCTGAAGCTTGGGATCAGGGGAGGGTTAAATTTAGGGGGATAGAGATGCATGTCATAGAACAATATATAGTTGATGTCACTAGGATGTTGATGGAGGGTTTGAAATTGTTCAAAGACAAGAAACATAGAAACCATGAAATCTCTATCTTTTTTGGCCCTGGTGAAAACGTGCACTTATTCAATGATGGCATTGTTAGGACTTGTCTACCTGAGAGATGGGCTAACGTTTGTAAGGTGGTTATGCGTTATATTACTCTTGAGGGTAAATTCTATAAAATTTATACCCACCATCTATCTATTTTAAACTACTTTTGATGTAACCTGTGCCATGAGCTTCTTGTTCTTCTTACTCGGGTCCCTTTCTGTCTCCATTTCAGGTTTTACAGAGGATAAGGTCGATACCCATTTGCACCATGGTTTGATCATTCTACTTTTCCAAAGCATGGAAAACCCTATTTACCCCCTATACCCCAAACTGTTAACTCGGATGATGAAACCTTGGCGAAAAGATTGAAAAGGAAGAAACAAGAGGAAAAGGTAGGGAGTGATAGTGAGGGTGTGGCCATGGAGGTTCTTTATGACTTGAAGAAGGGGGTTCATCTAAAGGGAATGAAATTGTGGAATAATTTATCGGTGTCCCCATCAACTTTACTTGGAAGGATAATATGGAGGAGGTTATTGATACTTTGTTAAAATTCACCAAACAAGCTGGTTGGGAGATATGAGAGAATGACACATCAAATTTTTGCCCATGAAAAAAGAGTTAATGGTCTCAAGGTAGACTTCACCATGCAACAACATTGGATCTCGATATTGCAAGATTATCTAGTTAAGCAAGACAATCAAAAGAGAGGTATGAGGCTAGATCTTAGTAGTTCGAAGAGGATGAGGATGAAGTTTTCACCGAGGATGGAAAGTAGGAGAAGATACTAACTCCTAGGAAGGAAATGGCCAACTTTGAATCAATGCCCCAACTCCTGTACTAAGAGCAACAAGAGAAAGAAACTTTAGTTGACCCTTGGCGGACTGGTTTGTTGGTCTTTTTGTCTAGGTCTATGTTCTAGTATTCTTTTATAAAAAAATGTATGATGTTTTGAGGTTTTTTTCCTCACCCCATGTTGGGCCTTTGTGTTGGTCAAGTGTTTTTTCCTATCTAGGCCCTAGCTTTTTTTGGGTTGTGGTTAGCCTTGCCTCTTTTTTTCTGCAATGTATTGTGGGTTTTTTGGTCCCCCCAAAACCAAATTACTACCTAATCTAAAAAAACACACGATAGCATATGAGATCCACCCAAATATTTCCTAACCACTAGGTAAGAGGATAGATCCATCATTTATAAGTATTGTATAACCTTGTGTATGTCCTACATCATGCTCAAATACAATGTGTAAAATGCATGTAAAGAGTATATAGAATATGTAATCTATAAATCCATATGAAAAATAACATATATAAAGTAAAGAAATAGTAAATCAAGTATTATGCATGTCCTCATTTTATATTTTGAGAATATTTGAATGTTTTTGTGCTTATGAGGTTATTTGACTATTTTTGTATTTTTAGAATAGTTATATTTTTAAAATAAAGTGTTTGATATTATTTAAGGGGCTAAGAGAGAAACATGTAGGTGTAGGAGGCTTGGATCTCAAATTTGCATTGTGCACACTAGGGGTAAGATGTGTTACTTGGAGCTTAGGATGTATTATATTAAGCCATGTCGGTAAGAAATGCTTAGGAACCTTTTACATGCAATAAGAGACATAATAAAACGCCTACAAAGGATAAATCATCTAGATGTTGCATGAATAGGTGCAACAGGCATGGATGTAGGAACCAATTCTTTCTTAGTAAAGGGATTAGGAAAGTGAGTCTCATATGGGGCACCCTTAAATATAAATACTATATTTTCATAGATATATTTAAAAAATCGATATATCATAGAAGGAATAACCTTAAGTTGATGAAGCCAAGGGCATCCTAGTATCATGTCACACGAGCTAAGAAAAATTATTACCAAAAAGGTATAGCTATACTACTGGATCCCACATTAAGAGGGAGGACGGTGCACCCAAAGTAAGTTTTAGTATCAAAGCGCATATGTTACTTAGTAAATCTTAAAGATGCAAGTAATTTGAATGTGCACATATTGTGTATAAATCCATTGTTAATTGAGATAATGTGGATAATACTTAGACCAATAAGGAATTGAATATAAAGTGCATGAGAAACATCATCGTTTATAATATCAACATTATCAAATATAATAGTAGGTTTAGGGGGCATAACATAGGTAACTATGCTAATTAGAGAACTAAGTAGATGATTATATGTAGTAGGAAGAGGTTAATCCCTATCGTATGATGAACCTTTGAATTTATTTTAGATTTAGGATTTTTGTGATTAAGAAGTGGATCATTCAATAACTTGAGATTAGAGCTACCATTAATAGGCTTATATTTCTCGGAAGGAGATTCAAATTCAATTTCATTAGTATTAATGAGATATTATGTGACATGAAAAATATAAAAGCATTTATTATTAGAGTGTCCAATACATTTATGGAATTCATAATAGGCATTAGAATCAAAAGTTTTACTGTGAAGCTTGTTTGTATCAACCTCAACAAGAGGAGGGAGAGATATAAGGTTACACTCTAGAAATTTTTGTGTGATAAAATGTGGCGAGGAGGGAAACCATGTGAATTTTCACTACGGGTCATATTTTACCTAAAGATTTATGGGTTGAGATAAGGTATTAGTAGTAACTTTAGCATCACTCTTGTTATCATTAAATTTTCCTTTGTAATTAGATTTTCCTTGAAATTTGTAAGTAGATATATTAGAGTGGTATAAGTATACTTATTATTGTTCAATGTGAGAATATTGGCCTCTTATTCTTGTTAAGTGTGGCATAGCTTATCAAAAGATCTAAATTTTTCAAACATAATAGATTCTTGTAAAGGATATAGAATACTTTGAGTGATTAAATCTTAAAGCTCGTCATTCATAATAATATTGTTCATTTTAGTAAGTATGGTGTTACAAAGACACATCACATAGTCATTGATTGCTTCGTTGGATCCTTGTTCCATCTTCTAGACACTCAAATTTGGAAAATTATCCTTTGACAATGGCAAGTTTGGCTATGATCTCTTGCTAAGACATATGTTGATATTCTAATTCCAATAAACATATCTCCCTAGATCTTTCTTGACTTGCTCATCTCCACACTCTTTTCTAATATCCATTCAAGAATTATTAATTAACCAAAGTAGTAAATTAACATTGTACATCATTCTAGAACTCTTGATTTTACATCATAAACAACATGAGAAAAAATGTACATTTTGGGCTAAGCATGGACTATGGTTCTAGCCAACCTATATGATCTTGTCCCCTTTCATCTTCTAACTCTAATTTCAAGTTGAATATTTTAAAAGCGTCGTTTCATCTTCCTAAGGTCATTTTTATCATGATATTGTACCTACAAAATGTTATATAAACAAGTCAATATCACTATGTTACTCATTTGACACTTTCATAAGCTCCTACGCAAATATCAACCCAAAGGGTCTCCTAAATCTTCATAAATACATTTGCATGTCACTTAAAGTTAATGAAACCCATTTTGTGATGTTTAAGCCATGTTTAGCCTTATACCATTTTGATGTCATAGTGCACGATGAACAATGTTAACTTCTTATATTTAATACTTTACTATGATTTTGAAGGAATTATTGTGCATATGTTTGTTATTTTTACCTTGTTAATTCTTCTTCAAAAATGGCTTAAATAGATTTGTTGTGAAACATTAACTGCACTTTTGGAAGATTATGTGGTGAGTTATCACATGGAGCGTAGGACTTAATTCATGCACCGGCACATAACTCTAAATGACATGTTGGTGCAGGACTCGCATTGGTACAGGACTCACCTCCACATTAATAGGGAACTCAGAGTACCACATCAAGATCATCCAGGTCATTGAACCTGATTCTCCCAACCAGAAATTCACACATACATGCAGATAGTTCAAATTATTGGAATCACAGTTGGCAACACCATATCTTGGACATAAAGCAATGCCATTAACTCAGCAAACATTCCACCCAACTTTAAGGATGAAGTACTCTGAATTAAATATTTTTCATCACCTAAATTCTCCTTAATTAGTTAATGAGTTGAAGAATCTTCAATAGTGATTGACTCCTTAAAAGGATCCAATCACGGATTTCCTCTTCATTGTTAAGAATAATTCTAGTTCAAACACTTTAAGGACTGCCCCTTTCATTAATGTATTTCCCAAATAGATAGTTATTGCTTCAGTTAGATTTTAGTTAAGTATACTTAGTCATTTGGAATAACTAGTTCTCTCCTAAAATAACTAGAACATCTCTTGTATAAAAGAGATCATGTACTCATATTTAGTGGTTCAGACCATTTGATTCATTGTAAAAGTGCACTTTCAATTTAATAAAGATAGCAGATTCAGGGGAAATTTGTGTTGTTTAAATTCAAGTGTTAAACCTGATCAAAGGAAAGGAACAAGAGCCACTCCTAACTAACAAAAAGGGAGTTTACATTTATTTCATTTTTGTCTTTGTGAATGTAGTTACTATTCCATCATTGATTTAATTACTTTTATACATTTATGTTTCCATGATCACCGACTTTAAGTATTTTCCAATTCGTATTTCATTTTAGTTTTACTTTCAATCATTTTATTTTGTAATCACGATCAGTTCAGAAATTTCTTAGTTTTTGTTACTAAAGTATGTATTGTGATATCATTCATATTTATTCCTTTATTGCAATTAGCCATGGACACTACCATAGATTGACAAAATAATATGATTAAAGTACGAGCATCAATAAAACTCATCACTATTTGGAGTTATTATCTGGGAATTCAAGGTGTTATCAAAGGTTAAGGTGCTAGCTAGAGGTACAATTTGTTTTTCTCGGTAGGTTTCCATTCGAAATCCCATTTCCATAACTCTTTCTTTTTAAAGATCGAAGTCCTTGTAGTGATAGAAAGAATCCTCTAGTTTAGAGTGTGTGGAACACACATAATTGAGTTCAATACTAATAGTTAGGGAACTATTTTCAATATGATAGGATTGTATGTTTATACCTAGAGACCATAGAGGTAGATTCGTTAAATTAAATCCCCAAAAATCCCCCTCAAAACCAGCACTGTGAAACGACTTGCTGACCAAGAAAGAATGGTTGACGAAGTACATAATCACAATGGTAAAATAATGGGAAACCTCCAGTTTCGGGATGGTTACCTACCCTATTGAATTGGATCCTAACAAAGATGCTCCTTTGAAAAATATATCCCCATCAATTCTACAAAATTTTCACAGATTAATTTCAGAGGAGCCCGACTAATTTATTTTTGAGTTCAAGGTTTTATGCTAAACATATGACTACACTTCTAATACCCAAAAGCTTAAAATATTTTCCTCTACTCTAAAAGATGCAGCTATGAGGTGGTTTATGGGTTTAACCACGAATTCCATTCATAACTCGGGAAGAAATGGAATAGGCCTTCTGAAAAAGTACTAGGATTACTATAGAGTGAGGGATAGGAAATAAGAGCTCTTCCGAATTCAACAAAAGGAAGATGAAAGTGTATAAGATTACCTAGATTGGTTCCTTTTCATTCATAGAAGGTATAATCGGCTTGGATATTAACCTACTTAAAACTTTAGTTCTTAAAGGGTTAGATGAAGACACACAAGAAGCATTCAATTTAATGGGAAAGGGAGACATGAACAAGTTAGAGTTCACAGATATCATCGACCTCTGTAGGAATTACTCTCAAACTCACCCCAATTTGAGAAGACAAAAAGGAAAAATGGCCAATGGGGACCTATCCAAATTAAGGGTAGAAATCAAAAATTTGAGAACATACCTCCTGGTTCAACTCAATAGAACTATGGATAGAGAAAAGGCTAGGAATACAAAGCCTTTGTTCATTTACTGCCCAAGATGTAGAGATAAACATGGACTTGAGGATTATTTTGGATAAGACAAAAATATGTCTTCTCTGTGAACTCAAGCATGCCACAGATCAATGTGGACTACTTCCCTTACTAAAGAATCACCTAAAACAAAGAAACCAAGAGGAATCTGAGATGAACTATATGGCTCAGAGGCAAGGAGGACATTTTCATACCAATCAAAATCAGCCCTACACCCCTAAATCACAATGGACTCCAAATCAATGGAATGCACCGTGGCTATATCCTCCACCTTGGGTTCAACAAGCCCCACAAGAATGGAGCCCATAGTGGAATGCCCCACCAAGTTATTATCAACAACCTTGGGCTCCACATCCAAACATTCCACCATATCAACAGTTTAATCCTTAGTACCAACAACAAGTGGAATGTACCTCAAGGATCTAGGTAGCAGTACTATAATAAAAAGAATACCTCAAGGCCAAAGCCAAGCCCTATTCACTAGACTCACTAATGTTGCCCAACTTTGATCAACATGCCCAGCCATAGATTCTTGCACAAATTGTGGCCAATCCCAAAAACGTGAGGCAGGGAAACCCAACGTATATTGTGGAATCTAATAGAAATCCCATAGTAAACTCGGTGGATTGCAATAATATTTTGTTACGTTTA
This sequence comes from Taxus wallichiana var. yunnanensis, assembly GCA_018340775.1. Classification (NCBI taxonomy): domain Eukaryota; kingdom Viridiplantae; phylum Streptophyta; class Pinopsida; order Cupressales; family Taxaceae; genus Taxus; species Taxus wallichiana. Next base: position 85,923,319 of record CM031244.1, on the reverse strand, counting down.
GGGAAGGTTGCCTCAAAACCTTCCTCTCCTGTGATAGAGGAAATTCCTAAAGAAATATAAAAACTAGAAGAAATGCAACCTAGTTCCATTGAAGAAACTCCTCAACCAAACAAATACATTCCTTTTCCATCTAGGCTTTCTAAGAAACCAAGTATTGTAGTTCCTGATAAATGAGAGTCAGAATTGATACAACGATTAAGGAAGTTAATTATTGGCATCCCCCTATTGCAAGATCTTAAGTAATTTCTGAGTTAAACAAAACAATTAAAGAGCTTTGTTTCAAGGCTCCAAGAAGAAGGAAGAACCAACCTAAAACCATCCACATTGATGGAAATCTAGCAAGTATTTTGGAAGGGAATATTCCCCTCCTAAATACGGAGATCCTGGAAGTCCTCTTGTAATAGTCTGCATAGGAGAGGTCCATATTCCTAACATTCTGATTGATCTAGGAGCTTCCATCAATGTTATGACAACAGATACTCTGTCCACATTAGCACTTCCTGAACCACATTCCACATCTATAGTTTTACGATGAAAACCAATCGTGAACAAACCCAAGGGAATAATAGAAGACATTACCATTACCATCGAATCTTGGGACTATGTGGTAGACTTCATGATCATAAAAATAAAGAATAGGAAAATTGGATACCCCATCATCCTAGGACACCCTTGGTTAGCTACAGTTGCCACCCTTATTGACTACAAGATAGGGAATATGGTGATCACTAATGGTCAGGATTCAAAGAAATTATCAATATACCATGCTTCTAAACCATTTTCCATAGACAAAAATAAGGTTCTAAAGATGATTCTGACGATTTGTATGATATCATCTCCTCTCTTTCCATGGTCGTAATTCAAGAGCACTCAGATCAAATTCAATTTGATTACGCCATGAACACAGTGTCTTTGGACATAGTTTGAGTCATGCACTTGAGTTCTTTACTAGATTCAATTTGAGTCTTGTGTTTAACTCCTGTGTTGATTCTTCTTCTAGTCTTGTGTTACCACTTGTGATGGAAATAGGAAATGATTTTATGGATGGAGATAACAAGCTTATTATCTCTCCTTTTTTAAAAACATGGATCTAAGAGAATCCGTTTTCCAAAACATAGCTTATGTTCACGAGGTTGTTACCACACAAGTTTCAATTAAACACACTCTTAAGAGAATACCCTGTTGTAGATTTGATTCACCCTAATACCAAACAATTACCTGTTCTTCCTAGAAAAAAATTGACAATTAATAGTTGGCTAACTGATCAGGAAGAAAATACCTTGTTCAAACTCCTCTGCTCTCATCCCCAAGCTTTTCTTGGGAGTATAGTGACATGAAGGGTATTCACCCTAGTATTTGTACACATCACATCTATACCACTGATTCCAGACCAGTCAAACAACCTCAAAGAAGAATAAACACTACTCTAAGAGATTTGTGGCGAGATTGAGAAGCTTTTAAATGTAGGATTTATCTATCCAATCTTAGATAGTCAATGGGTTTCTCCTTTAGTTATAGTGCCTAAAAAGAATGGGAAATGGAGAGTTTGTGTGGACTATAGGGAATTGAACAAAGCCACTCATAGGGATTATTTTCCATTACCTTTTATTGACCAGGTTTTAGACAATCTCTCTAGTAAGAGGTACTTTTCATTCCTTGATGGATTTAGTGGATACAACTAGATAATAGTGGCCCCTGAAGATCAAGATAAAATAACCTTCACCTATCCTTGGGGAAATTTTCTTACAGAGTACTACCTTTTGGGTTATGTAATGCCCCTGCTACTTTTCAAAGAGCCATGTTGGCAATCTTTTCTGATCTCACCCATGATTGTGTAGAAATTTACATGGATGATTTCACGGTTTATGGAGCAACATTCCAAGAGGCAGTCAATAATCTGGATAAAGTCCTTTCTCAATGTGAAAAGCATCAGTTATCTTTGAATCATGAGAAATGCTTATTCATGATGGAACAAGGTATTGTGTTGGGCCATCATGTCTCAATTGAGGGAATTAAGGTTGACCCATACAAATTTAATATCATTGTAAAAATGCCATCACCCACAAACCAAACTGAAGTAAGAATCTTTCTTGGTCATGTCGGTTACTATCGAAGGTTCATTTCATATTTTAGTAAAATTGCTTCTCCATTATTTGCTCTTCTAATTAAGGATTTTGAATTTAAATGGACATAATCATGTCAACAAGATTTTGATGCAATCAAATAGAAGCTGATAAGCACACCAGTGTTGAGAGGTCCTAATTGGAAGCTACCCTTCCATATTCAAACATATGCCTCAAATGAAGTAGTGGGTGTTGTCTTGGGACGGTGTTGGTCGTCAAAAGAAGATCCTAATGAGAGCAACAGTCAGGGGACAAGAAGTCCCTCCTCTTTGATGGGAGAGGTTCCCTTATTTAAAAGCAAAACTTATTTACAAATGTACAATGCATAACTTTGATGTGGAACTTGGGTATCATGAAAGCTTTGTGAAATGAAATAGATTATCAATCACAAAAGCATAGAAGAATGAAGACAAGGAAATGAGTAGAAAAGCATTTTCCAGAATTATAGATGACAAAATAATTCCTTATGCGTGCCAGAATACAATGAATTGGAATTGGACCATTTGTATTTGAATTACTAAGATGCAATTTGGAGGGACACACAATTCCATAAATAACATCTACAAGAATACAAAGCTTCTTGGTATTATGTAGACAAATGATCTAATAATATTTAATAGATAGCTATGAAATAAAGGAATCAGATGAACAAAGAAAGAAGATCCTTTTGTATTGATTGTCATACTATTTCTTACACTTTCATAAATAAGCCAAGTTCTCCATCAAAGTTATGCGTTGTACATTTGTAAATAAGTTTTGGCTTTTAAATAAGGGAACCTCTCCCATCAAAGAGGAGGGACTTCTTGTCCCCTGACTGTTGCTCTCATTAGGATCTTCTTTTGATGACCAACAGTTTTTGGTGACTCTACTGGGGAAGCGTTTTCCAGTTCCTTAACCATTTATCGATCATTCTTGATCTGGTGACTCCATGTTTTACTCGAGGGAGAAGGGCCCTTGGTATTGAAGATTCTCAATTTCAGCTTTTGGAACAAGCAGGTTTTCCTTTCCCTTTAGCAAGAAGAAATAGAAAAGCTTCGTTCAACAAGCACTCCTCCTATCAAAAATAGAACCCTTACGGGTGGTATTCCTTCAGAGCAACTCAGTCCTAATCTCTGAGCTTTGATTCTTGTTGGCGTTTCAGTTCCCCTTCAAGCCATTTTTTCGAGAATGGCGATACCATTACTTGGGGCCATCGTGTTGGGCCTCTCGCCCTTCCTCAGCCTTTGCATGAGTTACCCAGAGGTAACCGGAAGAACTTTCCCAAGTTCAAAGGTGATGGCAAGGTACATCCTGATGAACATATCGCGACCTTCATAGTTGCATGTGGAGTTCTGGGAGTTGAACATGAAGACGTCTCCGTAAGGATTTTTGTTGAGACTTTACAAGATAATGCGGTTGATTGGTTCTATCACCTTCCGGCCGGAGCTATCACTAGCTGGAACACGATGAGGGCAAAGTTTGAGAATCGTTTCAAACTAGTAGAAGACGTGCATGCTTTGCTGGCCCAAATTTCTCAAATAAAGAAAGAATCACAAGAACCCATGAGAGAATTTGTGGCTCGATTCAACAAGTTGATTAATAAAATTCCACCAGACACTCAACTTGTAGATCAAATTCAAAAATGCTTTTTCCTGAATGCCCAATTTCCTGAAGTTAGTTATGCATTGAGAAGAGCTAATCTTGCAACATTGGCCGAGGATCAAACTCTTGTTGTTAGTGTCGAAGATGATTTAATCATGTCGGGAAAGTTGAGAAGAGATCCTTCTAAATCTAGGTCTTTCCCTTCCTCCTCTTCCACTCCTAGGACCTAATACTGATCCATTAGTACAAAAACTTGCAAATGATCTCATCACCATTAAGAAACAATTGGCTCAACATGCCCCTTATGCAGACATTCCAAGGAGGAATTTTCAGCCCAGAAATCATTTACCTACTTCTCAAACAAGGCTAGCACTTGAAGGACCTCCTATTAAAGTCCCTGTTAATGCAACCTGTGAAGTTGAAGAGCCGGAGGATGAAGAAGTTAGTGAAGATTGTGAAGAATTTGTTGAAGAGGTTGATGAAGAAACAGAAGAACTTGAGGGATCTCGAGTTAATTTCTTCACTACTGAAGGCATTGATGAAGAAGATGATTATGATGAGGTAGTGGTAGACATGAATAGTGAATCATACGCTGTCATGACTCGAGAGCAAACAAACAAAAAGGAGAAAGTGATGCAAAGCGAGGCCAAAAGATCCAAGGAACATCCAACGACTATTCCTGTAATTGCAAAAAGAGGATTTCCTATCCCCATTGCATCCACACCCAAGGTAAGTCCTGTCAACTCTGCTACTAAGGTTACTTATTTTTCAACTCCTAAGATTGATAAGCCCAAGGTTCCAAGTGAGGATAGCTCATCCACTTCTGGGTCTTTTGATATCATTGATCACCTGAAAAGACCAAGGTTCAAATCTCAGAGGCTGAGTATTATCAAACCCATCCCAAGGATTTTGCTAAAATGATACACTTTGTCAATTCTCATTCCAAAACTACCTCTAAAGGTCTTTTACCCACTCCATCTTCTACACCACAACCCAATCTGGTAGCCTCTGTCACCTCACCCAATGACAAGATCAAACCATTCTATGTAACCCTCCTTATAGCTGATCATAGACTTCAAGAATCATTGGTCATAGACTCAAGGGCATTAGACAATGTAATGCCTGCCAAAGTAGCCCATGCCTTAGGCCTAACTCTCACACACACTTACGGGTCTTGTTATTCCATGGAGAGTAAGGAAGTGCCCCTAGTCGGAAGAATTAAAGATGCACAAGTAGCTTTTGCTACTTTGCCTGAGAAGAAAGTTTTAGCTACTATCCTAGTAGTAGATATTCCTCCTTCATATGGGATGCTGCTAAGTAGGAACTTCTGTAAGGATGTGGGTGGAGAAATTCAAATGGATTGGTCACATGCCCTCATACCTATTAATGGGAAAATGAAGAAGTTGTTGCCTGAGAAGTAGTCTGAGTATATTGTACAAAAAACAGATGATCCCAAAGCACAAATACTTTATGAGGATATGGGGCATGGAAACTATATGATTATGTCTCTAGAGGAAATCCAACTCCCAAAAGATCACTTGAGGATCCTAATGGTGTTTGGATATTAGAGTTTGATGGAAGTTGTTCCTCAGCTGGTTCTGGAGCTGGTGTAATATTGGTGTCTCCCGAGGGAAAGGTCTATCCTTTCTCATTCAAGTTACAATTTGAAAATACTAATAATACAACAGAGTATGAAGCTCTCATTCTTGGGCTCCATGTGGCAAAAGAAAAGGGTGTGAAGAATCTTCTAGCTCGTGGAGATGCAGAGCTGATTGTCAAGCAAGTTAGAAACCTTTTCCAGGTAAAAATAGAAGATTGAAACATTATAGGAATCAGGTTTGGGACTCTATTGAATTTCTTGATGCCTTCTCCATCGAAGTAGTGCCTAGGGAGGAGAACACTAGGGCTGATTCACTAGCAGTCTCGGGGTCATTGCTGATACCTCATCCTGACTTCTCTCAAGATAAGTTTACCATTGAGATGATCCATAGGCCCAGTGTACCTGATAATGCAAGTAACTGGAAAGTTTTCAATGATGATCAACATCTTCTTTCTTTCTTAGAACTCAAGGATAACTTTGAACAGTTGTACTTTGAAGGAAGTGACAATTTTCCTCGTGAAAGTGTGCCCTTCAATGAAGAAGTCGTCAAAGAAGAAGAGGCAGATCAAGATGGATGTATCAAACTCAAAGGGAACAAGATTCCAAAGGGATTGGTGAGTTTAGAAGAATTGTTTGACAAACATGATAGGTATGTGAAGTTTAAAGCTTCTACTGGACCACAACAATCAGCTGAATATGATAAAATTAATATTGGGAGTTCTACTGACCCTAAACTCGTGAACATTGGAAAATGTTGCACACCAGAAGAAAAGAGGAAAGTAATTAATCTTTTAAGGAAGTATAAAGATGTTCTTGCTTATTCCTATGAGGATTTAAAATCTTTTCAACCAAAGGAGATGCAAGCATTACATCCCTCTCAAACCTGGGATTAAGCCTTTTAGACAGAAACAGAGGTAGTACAATCCTAAGATAGCTGACACCATCTTTCAGGAAATACAGAAGTTATTAAAAGCCAAAATCATTTTTCCTATCCACCATTCAACATGGATTGCCAATATTGTGCCTGTTAGAAAGAAAAATGGTGAGATTCGTATCTGTGTTGACTTCAGGAATCTGAATCAAGCTTCTTTAAAGGACAACTATCCTTTGCCCATGATGGATCAAGTCTTGCAAGCTGTGACGGGATCTGAAATGTTGTCTATGCTTGATGGCTTCTCAGGGTATAATCAGGTAGAAGTTAATACCGCAGATCAACACAAAACGGCCTTCACTACCCCTTGGGGTACCTTTGCCTACAAAAGGATGCCTTTTGGGCTCATTAATGTCGGTGCCACTTTTCAAAGAGCTATGGACTTGGCCTTTGGAAGTTTGAAAGGGAAGTGTATTGTCGTATACCTTGATGACTTGACTGTATTTTCCAAAACAAGGGCAGATCATTTTCAAGCATCTAGAAATAGTTCTTTTGAAATGTAGAGAACATGGGATCTCTTTAAATCCTAAGAAATTTGTCTTTTGTGTCACAGAGGGAAAATTATTGGGGCATGTTGTTTCCAAAGATGGTATAAAAATTGATCCTGAGTGAGTTCAAGCTATCCAGCAAATTCCCCTTCCAACCAGCAAGAAGGAGTGCACTCTTTCTTTGGTAAGATTAACTTTCTGAGAAGATTCATCCCTGATTTTGTAGAGCTAACTTTGAATATCTCCCAAATGATGAAGGGAAAACAGACGTTTGGTTGGTCTCCTGAAGGGAAAGAAGCCTTTGAAGGTATTAAAAGGGCTATTGCTAAAACTCCTATTTTAGCATGTCCAGATTTCAGCAAAGAATTTATTATCTATTGTTATGCCACAGATAACACCCTGGCTGTTGTTTTGACTCAAGAAGATTCTAATGATCATGAGCTCCCAATTGCATTTATGAGCTACATTCTAAAAAATCATGAGTTAAAATACACCATAATGGAGAAACATGCTTTCGCAGTGGTTAAAGTTGTCAAGCAGATTTCATTTTTACATTCTTAACTCTCACTCCACAGTATTTGTACCGGATACAACCATCAAGTCCATTCTCACACAACAGAGTTTGGATCCAAGAGAGGGAACTGGGTGGCCAAGGTCCAAGAATATGACATTGACATCAGACCAACCAAGCTCGTCGTGGAAAAGGCTGTGTGAACTCATCGCTGAGGGAGCTAGACATGAGTTATTAGAGGATAAAGTTGATCTTCCTACCATTCTATTTCTTGGCTCAATTGATGAATGGTATGCTGATATCGCACACTTTCTCACATATGGAGAATGTCCCTCTCATTTGACTACCAAAGAGAGGAGATATGTTAAGCTAAGATCAGCCCAATATGTGTTGTGGGAAAATGCCTTGTTTAAGCGTGGTTGGATGGAAGGTTTCTAAAATGTGTGGATAAGGAACAACAGAGGAAGTTACTTTCAGCTTTTCATAACCAAGCATGTGGAGGGAACTACTCATCAACTGTCACTGCTCATAAGATTCTTCGTGCGTAGGATATTACTGGCCTACCTTGTTCAGAGATGCATCAAAGTGGGTTGATAAATGTGAAGCTTGTCAGACCTTCGTGGGTAGACCCAAGTTGGCCTCTTTGCCCCTTAAACCAGTTGTGATCGAAGAGCCTTTTCAACAATGGGGTTTAGATTTCATTGGAACACTTAATCCCTCTTCTAGTGCTGGTCACACCCACGTATTAACTGCCACAGATTATTTTACTAAGTGGGTAGAAGCCATTCCAGTAAAGAGTACCACTTCAGAAGTAGTATGTAATTTTATCAAAGAAAACATCTTGGTGAGGTTTGGTGTGCCAAACAAGATAGTGACAGATAATGCTTCAAATTTTTCTTCAACTGAGATGATGGATTTTTGTTATGGATATGGCATCTCCCTGGCTCACTCCTCAGATTATTATCCTCAGGGGAATGGACAAGCAGAATCAACAAACAAAAATTTGGTGGCTATAATAAGGAAATTAGTTAATGAATCCCAAAGGAACTGGCACAAGAAACTCTATGATGCTCTTTGGGTAGATAGGATCACACCTAAGAGAGCCATTGGGATGTCTCCTTTTCAGGTAGTATATGGAGTGGAAGCTCAATTTCCAGTAACAGTGGAGCTACCAAAGCCCTGCATCTAATGAAGGCCATTGAAGACACCAGTTTCAATGATTCTTTGGATAAAAGGATCATGTACCTTTACAAATTGAATGAGGATAGATTGAAGGTTGCTGATAGAATATCTGCTCACCAACAGAAAGTAAAGGTCTTGTTTGATAAAAAGGCTAGGTTCAGGGATTTCAAAGTTGGAGACATTGTTTTGTTGTGGGATAAAAGGCATGAACCTCGTGGCAGCCATGGCAAGTTTGATTCTCTTTGGCTCGGACCTTTCAAGATCAGGCACTTTGCTGGTGAGAATTCTTTTACCTTGATTATATGGATGGTTCTTCTCTCCCACTTCCTTATAGTGGGCAAGTACCTAAAATTGTTTAAGTCATAGGTGATTGGGAAGTCCTTTGTATATTCTGTATAGCATTTGTCTTTCCCCTTCCTTTTCCTTGTTTTGGTGTGTTGTCTTTTGTATTGATCTACTTTTGACTCCGTGGCCCAATGGATAAGGCACTGGTCTACTTTCCCTAGTTTTTCGAGAGTTCTTGCCTTGTCTTATTCTTTAGACTTTAGCCAAGTCATCCCCAGAAGGAGCCAGCTGTTGTCCCCTCAAAATTTCCCTACTTTTGAGAAGTTCAAAATTGAAATTTTTGAGTTTATCACCTTTTCTGTTGTTCTGGTAATGAGAAAAGTCAAAAAGTTTGGAAAGAATCTACGTTTTTGGGTCATTTTGTGTGATTTGTGGGTCTATCGGACATTTTTGTCCCAAGATGTCCCAAGTTCATTTCGGGCTCCCTATTCACCGATCGGCCGCTTTACCCGAAGTTTGTTTCTTTGGGCCCATCGAACTTTTTGTCCCAAATAACACAAGTTCACCTAGGCTCAATGTTCACCTTTCACCCGCGTCGGCCGAATCACATACTTCACGTACTTTCGTCCCTCATGTCCCGAAAGCATTTGTGCATCTTTTCCCACGTCGCCCGCATCGGCCGAATCGCGCTTTCGCGTCCGCGTGTCCCAAATGAACCAAAGGCCATCCGGGCTAATTTTTCCCACTCTTCCCAAATATCTTGCTTTTCAAGTTGGTAGATGTGTATTTAATGTGCATTTATTACCTTTCTCTCTCCTAAACGGCTATTTAATAAGCTTCCCCCTTACGCATTTTTACACACTGCTTTCTTGCTATCTATTGCTCATACCCTCGTGATCAAAATTTCTATGCACGCACCCATTTCCCCTACAATTTCATCGAGAGTCTAGACTGTGACCTTGTTTCTTGAGTTGCTATCAACATGAAGATCAAATTTCAAGGTCAGGAGCAAATTTCACCACTCGAGTCTGCCGTTCCCGATATCGGGGACAGTGAAGTTCGCCACCTTGACTTTGGGGATTTCTGGACTAGGATGACAGACTCAAACCCCTCTCCTATGGCACAAATGATTCATGATAGTGGCTTGGCATTCACCGCTTGGTTTCCCAATCTTAGTACAATGTGTAGATACAATACTCACTGCGGTGCTCATTTCAATCCCGACTCGAGTGAGCTAACAAATGTGCATGGGGAACTCATTTCCAAGCTCGATGCTACCGCCATTGGCACTGCCCTAAGGATTCCTGAGATGGAAAATTCTATAGTAATCTCTCAGAACCAGGCATAGGCCCTCTTCGACTAGGACAAGTGAGAAATACAAGGCAAGGGTGGCAAAGTCTTGGCTTAAAAACCCTAAAAGGGGGGTCCCTGTCTATCCAAGGTTCTATTTCATGCCGATTTCAATGAGGAGCTATCAGATTTTATAATCCTACTAGCTCGGGTCATGGGCTTACCCTCTACCAATGAGTTCCATTTCTGGATGTGCCCCCTTATCAACATGGTGTGTGAAGGAACTCAGAACATCAACTGGGTAGAAATCATCAGCATGAACTTAGCAGAGCAGCTGTCCAATGTACAACAAACCAAGAAGTTCTACATGACTTCATACCTAATGTATACCCTAGCAGCATCAAGGCAATGGTTTGGATTCACATACATTGATGCTCATAAGGGTGACCCTGTATATGCCTACTACCCTCAATTCACCTGGACACTAGCAATCACAACTTCAGGAGGGTGAATGATGCTTTCACCATGTACATTGTAAGGCTTCTAGAGAGTGACACGCAAGGAGATTTTCTGATGAAGCCATGAGCCTAATATCAAGTACGGTGCCTACTTCATCCAGTTTAGAAAATTCTCCTATATAAGGCTTGTAAGGCTATGAGAGCACTCCTCTCAAGCTTCCTATGTTCTGCAATGATAAAATGGCCTTGATCGAGATATGCAGGAAACTAGACAAGTTGCACAGAACCTGCAGGGATAAGAAAATTACTGGCCTGCACTTCCCCATATCTTTGGGAAACTACACCTGCAAGATGGCTCTAGATGCACAAAACATAGAAAGAGCCCTAGCTCCCATCACTATCCATTTCTTCAAGCCAAGAACTTGTTTTGACTTGAAGAAATTTATTGAATAGAACATCAAAATCAATTACTATCATAGGGAAGACACATAAGACTATTGGGCTGACTGTGCTGATGATTTTGAGGCAAGAAGGAGACATTATGGACATGTTTTCTCTTCAACTGATTCAGAGCTTAATTTGTATCAAGTTCCGAAAGGGCTTCAGGATGATAATTCTGATCTGTTTTCATATGAGTATGACACCTTGATCAAACACACTCCCTTGGAGGATTTGGATTGGTTCAAAAAGGAGAAAGATGATCTGGCTGAAATCTTAGCCCCTATCTTAGTAAGAACCAAGATCTGGTTTGATAGGAAAGTTCTGTGAGCTTAGAAGGCATTCAGGTGAGTCCTCCTCCAAGGATACTTCAACACCAAGGAAGGAAGCATTGACACCCGTTCGGAAGCACCTGTGCAGACTCCTCCTGCCTCCTCAACTAAAGGTCCTACATCCTCCACTCCTTCCTCATCCACTCAAGTATATCAGAAGAAAATCAAGGAGGTCAAAAAGGAGCCTGTTGAAGAAGATCCCATGATGAAGCATTCGAATTGCCTCAGGTCCAGAGAACATTATTGTTCTCAGTGAAAGTGAAGAGAGTGAAGTGCCAGCCTCCATAAGTGCTCCAGAAGCCCCAATGGATAAAGACAAAGAAGTCCAAAGCACTGAGCTTCCAAGTGCCATTGACTCCTCTGTACCAGAAGCCCCGAGTGCTCCACTCATATCTCAACTGGAGGCAACAACAGTGCACACTTTGAGTGCCATGAGTTCCCTTTCTCTTGGCCCTCTTGCCCCACCTTCTTCTTCCTCCTCCTCTTTTGCATGGGTGCAGCCTTTTGTTGATAGTAGGAAGAGAAAGTCTTCCTCCCGAATCTCAGGACCCAATTTTGATGTTTGGCGGCCTTATTAGGCACTACTCCTCCTACTCCCGCCAAGAAGGCCAAGACTACCTCTAGAATAGTATCTAATGCTCAGGGCCAGCAATTCTGGAGATAGCCAAGCCCAAAGTAGACAAGCCAGAGCATGATTTGCAAACATCTGATCTTGAGCTCTCGAGGATCCCTATGGGAGAGTCCACCCCTGAAGGTGAGATTCACAATCTCAAGAAATAGTCACCAGGGTCATTGGGAGAGTAGAAAAAGGGCAACAAACTATAGAGCAGCTGGAAGAGCAGGCTCAGGTTCTTGCAGGTTTCATCAAGTCACTGTTGTCCAAGGATAAAGTTTTAGACCCCACCCCACTGACCACTCTTCCACCACCTGTAATCCTCAGTCAAGATGAAGTCCAGAGTATCAAAGATATACACATATATTCCATCTATGGAAGGGCTATGGAGGCCATGGTGGATGATATGCTCATAGCAGGTTGAATTTCATTGATGAAGCCTTCAAACTCAATGAGAAGGTAAATAATCTACAACAGAAACTCTCCTCCACTATGGGAAATATAGATAAAGAACTCAAACTCTGGAGCAGTCTGTATAGTAGACCTTCGCCTTATGGGGCAGACTGATGAAAATATTTTAATGGCAAGCAAGGTCTTTGATGATGCAAAAGATAATTTGTCAAAATCATGGGTATACAGTGTGGAATGGAAAATCAAGGTGTTGGAGGAGGCTTTGGGAGAATTGAAAATAGTTGGTAGAAGGGTGAGGCCTTCAAGACTTTGGTGGTATCTGCTTTCAAAGATATACATTGCCACCTCCATGATGAGACCTCTGGTGTACCCCTCTCCTTGCAAGAAATCAAAGCTCAATTCAGAGCTTTTGTCAAAGATAATTTGTTCAAGGAGGATTCTATTTCCAAGGAAAAGATGAAGGAGATCTGCTCTCTCCAGTCTGCTATTGAAGAAGCAAATAAAGATTATCATACACACGTCGAATTCGACAAAGAGATGGAGAAGTGCCTCAGATTTTGGACCCAGTCCACTGCCAACACATCGGTCCCACGTGGCAGAGACATAGCAGAGGCGTTGAAAAGATTTAGACAGTGGATTCTAAAATCAGTGGGCCCCTCTCAATCATGAACGCCTGTCTTCTTCTCCTGATTCTTCTCCTTTCTTCCTTTCTTCATCTCGGATTTATTGTAATTAGTTGGGGTATTGCGATTAGCAGCCCTTTAACTAAACATTAATTAAAAGAAGTAGTTACCAAGAGTAACTGATTTGTAAACTATATAATAGCCTCTCCTCGCCATTTTGAGGGGGAACTTGGCTTATTTCTGAAAGTGTAAGAAATAATATGGAAATCAATACAAAAGGATCTTCTTTCTTTGTTCATCTGATTCCTTTATTTCACAACTATCTGTTAAATATTATTAGATCATTTGTCTGCATAATACCAAGAAGCTTTGTATTCTTGTAGATGTTATTTATGGAACTGTGTGTCCCTCCAAATTGCATCTTAGTAATTCAAATACAAATGGTCAATTCCAATTCATTGTATTCTGGCATGCATAAGGAATTATTTTGTCAGCTATAATTCTGGAAAATGCTTTTCTGCTCATTTCCTTGTCTTCATTCTTCTATGCTTTTGTGATTGATAATCTATTTCAGTTCACAAAGCTTTCATGATACCCAAGTTCCACATCCAAGTTATGCGTTGTACATTTGTAAATAAGTTTTTCTTTTAAATAAGGGAACCTCTCCCATCAAAGAGGAGGGACTTCTTGTCCCCTGACTATTGCTCTCATTAGGATCTTCAGAAGAAGAAGAGTAGGTCGGTGATGACTTTCTAGATGAGCATTTGTTGGCACTTTCCACTACCTCTCCTTGGTATGTAGATATGGCTAATTATTTAGCTACAGGGAAGTTTCCAAACTTTTTCACACCAAAGAAAAGAAAGTAACTAATTAAACAGAGTGTAATGTATACTTGGTTAAATGGAATTATTTTCAAATGTGGGCCCGATCATGTATTACGTAGGTGTGTAGTTGAATATGAAGTATTTGATATACTTAGAGCATGTCATGATGAACCATTAGGTGGGTATTATTTAGTTCAAATGACCATTCAAAAAGTTCTTGGAGCTGGTTACTTTTTTCCTTCATTGTTTAAGGATGTCAAAAGTATGTGTGGAGGTGTGATCAATGCCAAAGAATGGGGAAACCAACATTTACATCGAAATGCCACTCCAAACCATAGGTTGTGTTGGAACCATTTGAAAAATGGGGTCCGGATTTCATTGGACCCATGGACCCAACTTCCTAAGGAAACGAATACATCCTAGTTTTTACTAATTATGTTACTAAGTTGGCGAAGTTCAAGCACTGCCACATGCAAGGGATGAGAAAGTTGCAGATTTTCTTTATGAGCGTATCTTTCAAAGGTTTGGAGCACCAAGATCCATTATGTCAGATCAAGGACCACATTTCATGTCAAGAGTAATCAGTTATTTTGTAGAAACATATCATTTGAAGCATAATAAGTCATCTCCCTATCATCCACATTCTAATGGCCAAGTGGAATTTACTAACAGAGTGCTAGAGAACATACTAACTAAGATAGTGGACATCTCAAGGAAGAATTGGGCTCAAAAACTACTATAAGTAGTATGGGCTTACAACACTACTTGGAAAAAAACAACGAGATTTACTCCCTATGAATTATTCTATGGTAAGAAGCCAATTCTACCTATAGAATTTGAGATTCAAACCTTAAGGACAACAGTGAAGTGGGCATTGATTTGATTGAAGCACAAAAGGCCAGAATTATTCAATTAAATGAACTCGAATGAAATTAGACTTCAAGAATTACATCATACTAAGATCATATAATAGCAGAGGAAATTTGGCATGATAAATAGATAAAGCCAAGGAAATTTCAGGTAGGGGATTGGGCTTTGCTATTTGATTCAAATTATAAAGACTTTAAAGGAAATTACATATGAGATGGATGGGCCTATTCAATTGGACAAGTATCAAATTGCGAAGTATTTGATAATGGGACTATCCAATTGGTTCTAATAGATGAAAAAAGGAAGGTAATGCTGGTTATTAGGCATGATCGAGGCAGGTTGTACCATAAACCAAAGATCAAAAGAGGAGTTTCAAAAAGGCAATTCAAGAGGATTCGGATCGAAGCGTGTCGGCAAATTTTCTTTTCCCAACACAACTCAAACCTGATCAACTAGCTTCTAAGAAATAAAGAGGGGTGATTGAAAACCAGAGATGGCGGTCATCCTCCTCTAAAGCATTGGTTGAAAACCATAAATGGTGACTAATGCTTCCAAAAAGAATAAAAATAAATTTAAAAAGAAGAAAATAATAATAACAAAGGAGGTGAAAAACCAAAAATGGCGGTCTTCTCCCCAAATCGAGCATCAATAAAATAAGTACCACATACGAAGGAGCATTGCACTAGCATGGGAATGGTGGTGGGATTTGAAATTGTACTAAGTCATGTATTAAGAATGTTAATCCATTTGTGTTCTACATAAAATTTTCGTTGGGGGGCTCCATCTTTTAAATTCCAGGTTTGATCCACTTGATATGCAAATATAAGTTTGTCAAAAAGAAGCATGGGGTGAAGAAATCGTTCAATTTCTAAAAAGAATGTGCCCTGAATCTTGTGGTGGTTGTAGAACGAGCCCCCTCTACCTCTGTGAGACACAAGAAACGTCTCTAAACTTCAAAGTCTAAAACTACCCTTCATGAGACACCAATTGATAATCCCCTATCCCAAGAAGAATAGGAAGTACCTAAAATAATGAAAACCCTAGTTTAAACCCCACCTGAGTCTCCTAGCAATCCAATGTCCCCATCTGCTCCTGACATAGAAATGGAAATTGATCATTCTTTGCCTACAGTCGGAGGGTCACCTGATAGAGATAAAGGGAAGGCACCTATGGAAGAGGGAGAACCTAGTTCTCCCCCTAATTCTGATATTATCATGCCCCAAGTCCTTTCCTTGTCCAAAGTTCAATTTGATCTACAGATAGCTCAAGAGAGAATAACCCAGCTTGAGTCACTCTTGGAAGCCAAAAAAACTCAATTATCCCAGCAAATAGTTGTTAAGGATCAAGAGGTTCAACAACTGCAAGGAACCATAGCACAATATGAGGAAGCCACCCTTCAGTTCCAAAAGAATTTAGAGGAATGAGAATAGTAGGTAAACTCCCTTTAGGCTAGAACTGAGGAGCTTGGCACATCTCTTGCTCTGTTGCAAGAAAATAGAAGAGAGCAGGAGCCCATGGCCATGGAAGATCAGGCCATTCAAACTGATTTTTTTTTCCTCAGATTATTGTTTTGAGAGGTATGGCTAAGTGGATGGAAGAGTGCTACAAGCTAAGAGCAGTGGCAGAGGAGAACAAAAGTTTGAAAGAAGAAAATAAATTGCTAAAAGAAAATGTGTTTACTGATGAAGTCGGATATATGACCAAAGTTCTTTCTTGCCGACCCCCTTCAAACTTTTATGCATTATTTTTAAAAGAACAGTTCCTCAAATGGAAAATATCTAGGGCTCGTGAAATGATGGACATAGATTTTGAGGATGATAGATAGTTTGTAGCTGCATATACTACAGAAATGATGTTGAGAAAATTTTGTTGTGTGAATTCTATGTTCACAAGTTTCTTCTCCCAGAGAAAATTGAAATTCCAATCAATATTTATGTGGGAGAAGTACAATTAAGGGCTTTCATTTCCACACTCAGACATCAAGGTGAATGGAGAGATCAGCGAGTAGTCTTTGTGCAGTTAGAATCTACCATTGGCCTCTTAATGAGGCATGATTTACCAACACCACTTCGGTTTTTCAACAGGTTTCGTTCACAAGTGTATTGTCTACGTCTAGTAGATAGGTACAGATATTCTTTGGAATTGTGTCAAGAATTTTAGAGAGCAGGTGATCCCCACATTCAATGTTAATTTCCTTGCTTCCCAGGTCCGATATCAACTACTTGCAGAGCCATATAAAAGGAAGGAGGTCATTTCACCAACAAACCTCAGATGGTCATTGAAACGAGAAAAAGATCTCTGCAAGATAATTTTGGACCTCAAAGAACAATGGATTGGTATGAGATATAGGCCCCCACTGTCCTTGCACTTGTGCCATGATGGAATTCAACGAGATGACCAACTAGAAGGCAGCTACAAGACCTAGAGGGATAATGTTGTTGATCATTTTGGATTCTCTAACACATCTTTGGATGAAACTTGGAAAAATTTTGCCAATGAATATAATTGTTTTAGAATTGTAGAGAAATTGAATTTTAGGTAGCAGGAGGACCTGCTAAACCTTTAGTCTAGGGGAGTGATGAACCCCATTTTGTGATGTTTAAGCCATGTTTAGCCTTATACCATTTTGATGTCATAGTGCATGATGAACAATGTTAACTTCTTATATTTAATACTTTAATATTATTTTGAAGGAATTATTGTGCATATGTTTGTTATTTTTACCTTGTTAATTCTTCTTCAGAAATGGATTAAATAGATCTATTGTGAAACATTAACTGCACTTTTGGAAGAGTATGTGTTGAGTTATCACAGGGAGTGCAAGACTTAATTCATGCACCGACGCAAGACTCTAATTGACGTGTTGGCACAAGAATCGCCTTGGCGCAGGACTCGCCTCCGCGTTAATAGGGAACTCAGAGTACCACATCAAGATCATCCAAGTCATCGACCCTGATTCTCCAAAGCAAGAAATTCACATGTAAATGTAGTTAATTTGAATTATTGGAATCACAGTTGGCAGCACCATATCTTGGACATAAAGTGGCATCATTAACTCAAAGAAACATTCTACCTAACTTTGAGGATGAAGTACTCCGAACTAAAGATTTTTCATCACCAAAATTCTCTTCAATCAGTTAATGAGTTGAAGAATATTCCAGCAGTGATTGACTCCTTCAAAGGAGCCAATCACGGATTTCCTCTTCAGTTGTCAAGAATGATTCCAATTCAAACACTTTAAGGACTGCCCCTTTCATTAATGTATTTCCCAAATAGATAGCTATTGCTTCAGTTAGCATTTAGTTAAGTAGACTTAGTCATTTAGAATAATTAGTTCTCTCCTAAAAGAACTAGAACATATCTTGTATAAAAGAGATCATGTACTCAAATTTAGTGGTTTGGTTTTTAGTCATTTGATTCATTGTAAAAGCGCACTTTCAATTCAATAAAGATAGCAGATTCAGGGGAAATTTTTTTGTTTAAATTCAAGCATTAAACATGGTCGAAGGAAAGGAGAAAGGGCCACTCCTAACCAATGAAAAGGGAGTTTACATTTATTTCCTTTCTGTCTTTGTGAATGCATTTATTGTTCCAACATTGATTTCATTACTTTTATGCATTTATGTTTCCATGATCAATGACTTTAAGAATTTTCCAATTTTGTATTTCATTTTAGTTTTACTTTCAAGCATTTTATTTTGTAATCATGATCAGTTCAAAAATTTCTTAGTTTTTGTTACTAAAGTACATATTGTAATAGCGTTCTTATTGTTCCCTTTGTTGCAAATATCCATGGACACCACCATGGATTGAAAAAATAATATGATTAAAGTACGAGCATCAACGACACTCGTCAAAAGTAACCAATGTTACATGTTTGAAGCACTCAAATAGGTCTAAGAGTATATCTTCCTTCACTTACGAACATGCAAAGGTCCCACAACCATGTCTTAGCAAGAGAAAAGTCAGTCTAAGCATTGTCAAAGTTCCTTAAGGGACAAACATATTCAGTTTAACAAGTAAATCCCACTACCTCACACTACCACCGAATTTAGTACAATCTATACTTTATAGTTATCTAACTATATTTTTGTCAAGAGACATGAGGGAACTCATAGGGGGTGAGATTAGATCATAGTCATACTTGCACATACACCTAGGAGAGCTACATGAGGTTTGATCCCACTCGATGGCATGTAGTGAAACACTTAGATTGGTTTGTAAGGGGTTGAATTCAAAAGGTAGTATATCCTATCCACACATTGATTTCTCCTTTTGTTATCTAAAGATTTGATGAAGGGTGTTGCATGTATCTAGGGTTCTTGCTTGTTACATATCATTATAAATTGTTTGAACAAGAGAAACATACAACAAAGCATATTTACTGACAAGTGAAGGGCATAGAAAGTTCTAGACCCTAACTATAAGAAGGTTAAAGACCATACAACACTAGTCAAGACCATACAAAGTAAAGGAAATATCGTATAATAGTTGCGTGGTGTTGTATCAAAACACTTTCTAGTTGCACTCTCATAAACAAAGCATCTTGGTCTCATAATAGATTTTTTCCCTATTTACACACATATATCTCCTTTCGTCCACTCATACAACTAAGTATCCATCTCATCTCATGTGTTTGAGTTATCCTTTTACCACTTATAATTTTTGAAATTATCAATGCAATGTTTTGATTATGCACGAGGTTAATTATAAATCAATCAATTCAAAATAATCTCCTCTTACAAACTCTTACATCCTATATATTATGTTTGATATCAAATTTGCATCCCTTATATTTTTAGGGTGTAAAATTTGGTGAACCCAACTCATGAAATGAATCTATTGTTTAAACCTTAGTGGTCCTAGGGTTTCTCATTCCCTTTTAGTTCATAATCTTGTTTTAGGCTTGTTATTTTTATTTATTTATTTTGGGTGCTATCATGGATTGTTCTAAGGGTCCTATTGTATCTTTTCATGAGTATACTCACCTTCACCCCAAATATCAAGACATTATCTAGGATATCCATCAAAAATTGTAATTCATATAGTGGTACATCCCTCATGCATGTAGCATATGTTCTCAAAGAAACCATATGTTTTAATGAAGAAAGTATATCCTTTAGTTTTGTAGACACCTAATTTTGACTATGCAATTTTAATACTAAAATTGCACTAATTGTCTTCTTCACCATCATTTCATTATGATTAGTGATTTTCCACTAATTAACTAACATTATTCTTTATTTTGGTCAATTAACAACACTTCGTTAATTAACTAGCCTCATACTTCACCTTGGATGCCAATTAATGTCACTTCGTTAGTTAAAATCCCCTTTTAATTAATTAACCATTATTAGTTTTTTTAAATAAGGGGTGAAGGGGTTTTTGACAGGATTCTACCTTGAGACAACCAAGTTAATGGGTCTCAACACCCAAATTTTATAGTAAGAACAAAGCAAAACACAAATGAAGCAAAACAAAGCAACTACCGGAAAATACAACGAGAAAAAAAGATCCGACAACAAGACTGCAGAATAAAAGAAGTGCGACTTCATCGATCGGTCAACAAAGCACACATTAGATCCCCTGATTTTTTAAAGGCGAGTTCTAGTTCTAGGAGGTGATCTCCTCCCCACATTCTGGATTCTTTTTTTCCTAACCACATGTGTCCACATCTCCTCCTTTGGAGTTTCTCTAAAGAAATCCCCATTCAAACCCAATATTTTTATATGATTTTTGAAGCAGGGACCTTCCCAAAAGTTCAAAACTTTCATCCATTTATCTCTATTTTCAGAGGAAATGAGAGTAGAACTAATATAAAATGGTTCTTCCACTGTTATATCATATTTCTCCTTAAAGACTTCCTTCTCAATAAGATTCTGCAGCCCTAACCGCTTCTCCCGAGGTTGTTCAATTTTTTCACAATCCTCCTCATCATCCAATTGATGAGTGTTATCTTTTTCTCCTCTCGGATCTCGTAGATCGGACCACATCGCTAGGTCATCTTCATTTTGTTCTTCATCCTCCTCAACCTCTTCTTCTTCTTCTTCTTCTTCTTCATTACTTTTAGGTTCGTTTTCTCCTCTTCATATGATGTTACCACCAAACAGGGGCATCATCCTTTGTCTTCTTATTCTTAAATTCCCACAATACAAGGGGAAGCAACCTCTAGAATTTATTCACCAATATTATAAACTTTACTATTTTTAATTTCTATTTGGTTTTCTTCTGGTCTTCTTCTATATTTTCTACTTCTTTTGTTCTAAAATGTCCCCTTCCTTATCAAGAAGATCCCCTTCTTCACTTACATCTATAGCCTCTTCATTTGTCCCTAAAACATCCCCTTCCTCTTCAAGAAGTTCCCCTTCTTCCCTTACTTCACCCTCTTTTATCTTGACATGTCTTTGAGGATCATCATTTTCTTTCAAAGCCATCTTTTCTTCGTTTAACACAATATTAACTACATCAGATCCCATCTTTGTTGTGGTTTTTCTCTAGATATATCCTTTTTTCTTTCTTCCTTACCCAACTCCCTTTTGTTGTCTGGACAAATCTAGGAGGACTGGCCTAATATGAGGCACATCTTGCATTTGAGCTTGGTTTGCTCATACACTACAAATAGAGACAATTATTAGGTAATTAAGCTTTCTATCTCATATTTAATCAATAAACCCTCTTATTGGTTAAATCTTCCTCTCAAACCCCTCAAATTCTACCAATTTCCCTTTAAATCATCTCTACATGGATTCTATAAGCTTAAATTGGCCTATTAATTAATCCCAATTGATTAATTAAAAACTTCCCAAACTCCCATGAGTTGCTAATCTCTAATTAATCTCTTCTAATCATATTTATCCCTTTCTAATTCTACATTCACTTTATCCCACATTCACTAGGTTGCAAGCTTCTCCCAAAATGGAAAGTTATATAAGAAGCCTAGTACACCTTGTCCCACCTTACACCATGTCCTTGAAGACATTATACTTGAGAAGAGCATTTCATGTTATTGGAAGGCTTGTTAAATTGAGTAAATCTCCCCTTTTTACTTTCTAAAGAGTAGTAAGAGAAGAATCAAAATGGCAATTAAGCCATACTTGATGAGATCTCTTCCTCTTTGCTTGAGAAATCCTTGATTGTGCGTGGTCTACGTTCGGCTCACTAAGAAAGTACCTACATCCAAAGATCAAAAGGAGGTTTGCACTTAGTATAGATTCATATTTTGTGATTTAACTAGCTTCCTTTTCCGCTTTATCATGATGTATTTGCTTGAATTTAACTAAGGATCTACTTGGTGTTAGGTTCTTTCAATTAGCTTAGTTTAAGTTTAGCATGCATACAAGTTTCATCAATCTTCGACCACAAGACATCATTGATAGTGGACTTCCTTTATATGTTCAAGTCAAAATACATAATATTGCGGTTAAACATGTCCTTATTGATAATGGGTTAGGCCTTAATATATATAACATCTCCTTTTTGCATTAGCTAGGTAATTCATTGAAAATATTACCCCTTCTATTATGAGTGTTTGCAACTTCGATAATATACCATGACAGGTGCTTGGGAAAATTATGTTTCCAATTGCCATGGGTGAGTTCACTATTGAAACAATTTGTCAATTCATGCCTAATAATCTCACTTAAAACATATTGTTAGGTTTCTTTTAGATACTATGAATTTTGTTCCTTTTATTCTCCATGCTTGTATCAAATATTACTATCAAGGAATTGTGCGATCTTTGCTCTTGCTCCCACCCCTTTTAAGTTATGTGTCAATGCTAATATTGATGACTTATCTGCTCCTCACAAATGGTCGTGCCCTACTTCATAATTTAAAAATCCACTTTGACACCCTCTTCTACTTGTTATAACTATGTAATGGGTTATAAATACTTATTGTGAAATAGTTCCTTTGTGAGGGCTTGGCCACTATGGGAAGGGAATTCATGAGCCTATATTTCCTCGCACACAATCCTCTCAATAGGGTTCCAGTTATAATACCCGACCATTTTGTAAAGCTGTCATTAGCTCCATTGTTTCTTCCCACTTCATGAATGCATTAGCAAGAGTTTTTCACGTTACATAGTGCAACACCTCTCACACTCACCCATCCTAATTTAATTTATGATAACACATCCCCGATATCCAAACTTTGGATGAATTCCCTAATGAAGAATCCTTTCTTGAAGACTCAAAGGCATATGAGGATATCCCTTCCTTCTTTCATACGTATATGTTTTCTCACATTATACATGTTCACATGTATTTTGGGGGAGGTGACAATTTTGATGTCTTAAGCGATGCTTTTGAAATTATCCCCACACACCCCTATATTGAATATTGGTCTATGTTACTCAATAAAGAAACAAATTCTTTCAACTTTGGGATTGATGCCGACCCTCACCTTGCTCTCATTTATGCTTCCCTTAATTATCATGAGAAGGAGCTATCCAACATGTGTTGCATGATTTTCCAAATCTTTTGCTTAGACCTATAACAATATTCCTATCATTGACCCATCTATTTCTATGTAACATTGTCTACATGAACATGCTAAACTTGTACAATCAAAAAACCATAAAATACACCCTCATATTGTTTTGATGGTCAAAAAGGAAATACAAAAACTTATTAATGCCAAATTCATTCATGACATAGATCTCCCTCATAGGTTTCCAATATCGTCCTTGTGGCTAAATATAATGGCAAGATTTGATGTTGCACTAAATTTTATGATTTAAATAAAGCTTGTCCCATGGATAATTTTTCGTTGCCTCACATCAATATGATTGTGGATTTTACTTGTTGAATATGACACGGTATCCTTTATGGATGGTTTCGTAGCATAAAATCAAATAAAAATCAACTTTTATGATCAATAGAAGACATATTTTACTACCACGTGGGGTACTTTATGTTACACAATCATGCCTTTTGGATTAAAAAATATTGGTACTATATATCAACGTGCTATGAGGGACAATTTTCATGATTATATCCATAAAATTATCAAATACTAAATATCAATGATTTTCTAGCAAGATCCACACATTGTCAAAACTATGAATACAATCTCAATGGATCTTTTAACGACTACGACAATATAATGTATGATTAAACCCTAAAAAGTGTGTCTTTTGAGTAACTTACAAGTTGCTTGGGTTTATTATTTCTCAACATGGGATTGAGGTTGACCCTAAAAGATTCAAGTTATTTTTGACATGCCACCCCTATGAAATTTGAAGCAATTATGGTCCTCTACGGTAAAGTTCAATAAATTCCATGTTTTATGCCCAATTGGCAAATAAAAGACAACCTTTTACATATTTACTAAATAAATGTACTTCATTTGAAGGGATGTGGCTTGTCAAAAGGGATTCAATGATATTAAACCATTTCTAATATTCCCCGTAAGGACAATGGACATGAAAATGCCATGGATAGTGTAGCTTCACTATAACTCTCGATATAGCATATGATTATGTTATATTCATGCTTCGATAATTATGTAAAACCTCTATTTCCCTCGATGTTGTTAATAAATTTACGTGTTCTCTCTATTACACACAATGTCAATAGTCTTGAATGGTATACCGACATTTACGCTTTTGTTAATTGACAAGTACTAGAAAATGTGTCACCACAAAAAGGATGTCATTTGTGACATGAAGCCATTCACTAAACCCTTATTGGTGATTGCCAATTTAAGTGAATTTTTTTATGGATGATTAATATCATGCTTAAGGGTTAACGATGTGAGATCATCCTTTCATGTGCTCCCCCTTAGCTTAAGGTTTATTGCATATTTATTTTATTTATCTTATAGTGTTTCTTTTCAGTTGTGTATTACTTGGGTTCTCATAGCAGCTCTTGTTATCCTCTCGGTGATTTATTATGCACCCACACTCACAAGAAGGTAAGTATATAGATAGGGATGCTTTATTTGAGTTAATGATTTTATCACTTAGGTAGTGCACATTCATTTCAGATTATTTTGATTTCGATGTTGCATTTCTTTTCCCAAAGACTATCTTGTGTACATTTTTTGTGACACGCAATGATCTTCAATTAGAACATATGTATACACCTAATTATTCACTTGACTTTCGTTCATTGCATGCACTATTGACGCATTGGTTGCCTCATAATGTTGTTATCGAGAGATTGTCGGGAGCGGGAGTAACCATAAATGGTTATGTGCAATCTTCAATGGTTGCATTAAGCTATTTGGCAATGGTGCTTATGAGAGAGCCTTGATGTGTGATCCAATTACATCACATTTCACATGTATGCATACCTCTAGAGTCACCTTTTACGACTCCTTACGACATCACCTTGTCATCCCCTTACAGTCACCTCCATACCTATTTTCAACACACACATACCTTCATCATGACACTTTTTCATATGCCTAGGTTTCCCTCCATTAGTCATGACTTCCTTTTTGACCCCCATGATGTTGCATTACACATAGTTCGACGGTATTGACACATAGTTCGACGGTATTGACCATGGTCAATACCGTTTGGGTCTGCGATTTTAATGACCAACAACATCGACCATAGTTGATATCATCGGCTAGTTGACGGTATTGACCATGGTGAATACCGTATGGGTTGCGTTTTTAACAACCAACAACATCGACCATAGTTGATATCATCGCCAGCGTAAAGCGCAATGCCTCATCATGATTACTATATAAACTCGACATTTGAGCATTCATCTCAACACATCACCATCACTCATTCAAATTGTTTGTGCTCCCTAATCTTCCCTTAAAACCTTAAGGTCTTGAAGTTGGTTTTCCTTGTCTTTCTTAGAGTCGATACTTAAGAGCATTGGGTACTTGATTCTCAAGCATAGAAGTTGCATTTATTATGGTCTACCCAACCTTTTGAGTGTGAGTCTTCAACAAGACATTTTCCTAAGTCTTCTCTTATTCATTTGTGATCCCCGCATCAACTCTCTCATAAGGTGTTGTTAACCCTAGGGAGAAGTTAATACACCAATGGTGTTCGGGATGTTTGTTTGGTGTGGATGTGCGTAGATTAGAATAGAGTAACACATTCTTGACTTGTTGCATTATTTATCTATCAATTTTTTCCTTATAACCACCCTTTGGACTTTACAACCTATCGATCCTTGCAACCTATCTCTACAACCCTAGCATAAGAATTCATTTCTTAATACGACCTAATTACAACCCCTGTTATCATCAACTTACTATTAGGAACTAGTTAGACGCCACCACCCTATCTTATATCTAAACTTTGAAACCCTACATTTCCTATAGTGTAGACTATTGTCTTCCTAATTTCATATCTTTTGCTACTTACAACCTCAAGATGTGCATTTTTAACATGACCCCTCTCATTACCCTAGTCTAAATTACCCCTTCTAAAAAGACATAATAGTTTACCAGTACATTCTTCATTTACATACACCTTGTAGTGCATTTACCAAACATGTGTGTCAAGGTTGCACGAAGTGTATTTGTAAAAATGTGCACAACATGGGATATAAATTATGAAGGGAAATACATACGTGATGAGATTTAAGTGCTTAGGTCGTAAACCCACGCGAAGTGCTAATGAGTTGAGACATCGTGGCCAAGCAAGGCAGTTACGTGAACATTTATATCCAAGCGCAAAAAAATTAATAGTATCATGAAACACATTATATTATATGGAGACTACAAATTTGAAATTTTTATGGTAAGAATGCAATGGCCTGCTACGTTTGAAATTACTAGTATCATGAAACGTATTATATTATATCATAGGCTAAGCTCACTGAATGAGAATGTTGGACCTGTAAGTGGCAGAAGATTTCAGTTGATTTTCTTTTATTTTCTTGTATTTTTGTTAAATTGAAATGTCAATGGTTAATCAAGTTCATGCTGTGATGGTGCATACAAGTTGGTTAATGTCAAATTTGCTCCGCTTCCCTTTGGGATGCAGTTTTGCTCTTTAACACGTACCAAGTAGAACCCGTAAAAGTCCAATTTAACTCGTTCTGCATCTAGAGTTTCACAACAGTGCCCCAATTATCAGTTCAGAGCTAGACACGCGTTCATCATTGAAAATTGCAATTTAAGCTCCAGTTCATCAAAAATAGCATCCTTTTATCTTTTATGCATACACTTCAAGCAATCTCATAAAACCTTTTTCGCAAAAACAAAATGAAACTCAATGACCACTTTTCCATCCTTTTCTGTCCTTCGGCTTGAAGTGTATTGGTTATTTATATTTTATATATGTGCAACCCAAGTTCAAACCACACTCATGATAAAGCGACCTATAGTTAAAAGACACCCAAAATCCGCAATGGACAAATGCAGTGGTAAATTGGTAATTGCTAAAGTGTGCGCTTTCGCACTCAGAGATTAGGCCCCAGTTGCATCCCAGATTAAACAATAAAAAACGAAACCTTTCCATCTTTCATGTTTGGAGCAGGACTGTTAGCATTTTTCAGTAGAAAGAGGACGACTAGTATTTTTCAGCAAAAAGTTGAGCGGAACTATTAGCATTGTTCAGCAGAAAGAGGACTATTAGTATTTTTCAGCAGAAAGTGATCTATTGTAATCTTAAGGACAATTTGGTGAAATACACAGAAGCCATGTAACAGCAACCATATGTGACATCAAAAACTAACGTCGCCTCAAATTTAAGGGAAGTATCATTATGTTGACAAGGATAAGTTCATCATTGTCATTAAACTTAAAAATTCAGTGTGCTAAGCACACCTGTCAGTCAGCCCAGAAAGAAAAACCTAATACCATCAGACCCAAATTATTGGTTAGAACACAATGATAGGCCAGGAATCACACATACCATTTCCAGTCTACAGATGGAGCACATCTTAAGGAATTAAACTAGTGTTCTTTAAAGTTTAAACCAAAATTATCAATTGTGTCAAATTGAACACTTGTGTATCACATGTTAGTGGAGTTAAAATCTACTTAGATAAATAAGACATCCATAAAGCAAAACTAACAGTTGTCGAGTACACATAGATCTCCATGTGCGACGAACCAATTTGAATTCATTAGGCAATTGGCCATGTGTACCTTATAATATATACTTGTATCTTTGCACTATGCAGCAAAGGAACTATTTTCCCCCAACTACTGGCAGTCTTCAAGAGTCGTTAAATTACTAATATTATTTAGTTCTGAATGGTAAAGAGCAGTGTTTGGGGCTCACAGGGCAGTCAAGGACCTCCATCGAATGTTTGAACCATCATAGTGCAAGACCATATGCAAGAGTAAAACCTTTTGGCACAAAAGAAAGAATGATGACCATAATTTCTCACCCAACATTGCATTTGGCAGGCATTACTCACTAAGCAAAGGTGAACATGACGCAGGAGTTAAGGTAAATGTACAAATACCTTGAAAGCGACATTCCTCTGCTTGAGGGTGCTTGCGGCTTTTTCAGAGTGAAACTTGTGGATGAGCAATCTTTGATACATTTAGGAATGTACATAAAAACCTCTAATATGTACAACCAATCAGTATTCTGGCAGAAAATTATGCTTGTAGAAATTCTGAGTTCAATATTTAAGATTTCTGTTTCGAGATCAAATTTAAGATTTTATATTATTCTCATTCAAAGAAAACATTATTGAGTTCTATTCTCATATTTAAGGTTCATCTTATATATAGATAGAAACATACAATAGTGTTCAACATGCTAGTTCACCTGGTTCCTGCACCTTTAGGTTAACAAGCAATAAGCAGAGAATAATGTTAATTAGAGAACCAGGATAGCAACTTTCATACGGACTGTTTGATTCGGTGGACCTAAAATATGGAAAAAAAAATGGTCCACCTAAAAACAAAAAAAAATGATAAAAATAACACTAGATAGTTTTGACTTTTTCTGCAATAGCTGATAAAAACTCCATAGCTTCCAAGCTTTGGGTTTGCCAATCTAAGTACCTGGTCATTAAACCCTGGTTCCCCTCTTTTAACCCGCTCACTGAGTCTTTTTCATGCAAACCTGTTTGGATCCGACTGCCCCAATTACCCCTCCAATTCTGGAGCAGTGAATGTTTGAAATCTATTGGAAACACCTTGGGAACTACTCTTTTTATAGATTCTCAAACTGCTGAATACACCCACACTACCTATGCTCGGATATTGGTGGAACTTGATACGGCTAAAAACCTCCCTGCAACCATTGATCTCAGGGTGCAAAGCAGAACTTGGTCACAACCTTTAGATTACGAAGGTCTTCCATTTCGATGTAGAAGATGTTTCTGTCTTGGTCATACCTCTATTGCTTGTGGGTTGGCAAAACGCCAGCATGAGAAACGCAGTTGGTGGAAGGATGCCCGCCCGGAACATTTGGTTTTCGATGCAAAAGAGGACCTTGAAGCAATTTCAAATGCTGAGGTTGAATCTGACTTTGTCCCTGAAACCCCTTTATCGGAAAATCCTATTGCCAATAGCAAGGAAATTGCAGCAAATTTATCTCATTTAGTTGTTGACAGCAAGGAGAAATTGTCTCATGAAAACAATGATGTTGTTTCAGTTGGAACTTTTGCTACTATGGAAAATTCTCCTTTTTCTAACCCTCCATTCGTGGAGGCATCATCAGGTTGGGTAACTGTCCGTAAAAAGAAAAAGTTTATTTTAAAGAATGACACTTCTCCGCCTCGATGATTCATCTCTCTTTTGGTGTTCGGCTGTTCTACATTGTCCCTTGTCTTTTCCGAACAGTGGTTTTTGGATCTGCCATGGTGCTGCGGTACTGTTGCAGACTGATTGTTGTTTTTCAGCTTTTTTTGCTGAATTGTTGCTGGATGTTGGTACTTTTCTGAGCAGATTGTTTTCTGCTGTAGGGCTTCCATGTTTTAATCTTGGCTTTTGAGCCTTCCTGTACAAGGGTATAGTCCCTTTCAAAAAACTATTTGCCAATAATAAAAAAAAACACTAGATAGTTTTGAGTCAAAGGATGTTGCCCTTTTCTTGTATACGATGGTGTCTTTGGAAGAGAATTTCCAAATCTACTGCATAATAAATCCGAAAGCTTCATAACAATCCTCAAAATCAGTAAAAACACTCGTTTACAGACCCCTCATGTCTGCTAAGCTGCAGATGTACAGAACAAATTACTTCTAGGTTAAGATTAACAATAAATAAATTGCAGGTCAAATTATATTTAGTATTATTTCACATCCACATTTAAAAATTTCAAACATAATTTATATTTTCTAGTTTTTAATTAATGAGCTTAGGCACACCATTATTTGCATTTCGTTTTATGACCTCAAAAACACATTTAAATACAGTGAAATATTCCAAAATCATCGTATTTGGTAACTTTGATTAAACCAGTATATGAAGATTTGAATAAAGACATTAATCAAATGATCACAACAGAATGCTATGTACGTCAAAACAAGAGGGTTCAAGGTAAGTAGGTAAGTTATAAATAAAGATAAACGCAGATAATTAGACATTTTGCGGCTATATTCAAATGTTTATATTGCAACTCTTTTCCCCAAAAGGCTCATTGTTAGAACCAGGGAAGAAAAATAGATTAGAATTCACTTGTTTTGAGGCGGCCAAATATGAGACTGAGGAATGTGGAAGCAGAAATACTACATGAATCACCTAAAATGAATAGCTTCCAACAGTGAGATCAAAATTGACTAACTACAATTCCTCCCAAGCCTCTACATACAGATTCTGCTTGCTAACTCTATACTCGAACCAGTGGTCTGTGATGTTTTCAGAGTGACTCTAATACTGTTACAACAATAAAGGTTTAATGTGAGCCTCCAAGCTGTGAGGTGATCAAATAACTCGCCCAACCGATATGCATTCAACCTGACCAGAAAGATACCTACGTGACACACACTCTCGATGACCGCTTGCCCTCCATTGCATCTTTCTTCAATTTGCAGCTCGCACAAAGAAAGGGACCTTCCCAAGAGTGCATAGTTCCAGAAAAGAAAGATCCAGCATGCACAGAAATGCCCTCACTAGGTGTTATGTCAGTTTGACAAACAGCACAAGCAAACAATCCTGTTATTGTCTGCACCGTATATTCTGAACCCAGCCTGCAATGTGAGCATCACAAGGAAAGCACATGTTTAGATCCTGCATTAAACAAAGAAACATTTGCAGAAAAATAGAGTTAAAAATAACAACATAACATGATCCTCTTTCTTCCGTGTAAATGATTTAATAAACAGAAAATAGAATTGTAGATTGCATAAATGTCACCCAAAAGTATGTAGTGATAACTCAAAGTCTGTTGGTTTTACCAGGGCTTGCACAAAAGAGTAAGTGATTCAGTGACAATAAAGGTTATTTAATATTTTAGAAGAACCAGATTTGAGTTACAAAATTCTTTGGGGAAAACATTGGAAAATACAGACGTAACATGCCATTCATACCAGGTAGAAACTAAATTCGCAGTATGATTTACAAATGAAAATAAAGGTTTGCAAAAAAATTACTACTTCAGGAACACACAGAAAAGGTCTGCATTGAATCAAAAATAAAGCTACCGTGGTGAAATCAAAACAATCTACCATTAAGAAGTGGAGTTGAGAATAAAAGTTTGTAAAAGAGATATTGAAAAACACATACATAGTCATATGCAGAAATTATTCACCAAAAAGATATAGTTTTAAACAGATTTGAGTTACAAAATTCTTTTTGGAAAACACTAGAAAATATACAGGCGTACCATGCCATTCATACCAGGTAGAAACTAAACTCGCAGTATGATTTACAAATATAAATAAAGGCTTGCAAAAATTTGTTCTACTTCAGGGAACACACGGCAAAGGTCTGCATTGAATCAAAAATAAAGCTGCCATGGTGAAATCAAAACAAACTACCATTAAGAAGTGGATATTGAAAAACACGTATGCAGCCATATCCAGAAATTATTCACCAAAAAGATATTGTTTTAATTCAAAGAACACTTCACTAAGATTCGGCAAACCATGCTCTCACTGAATCCGATAAACATAACTGTGATTGCAAATTGGAATAATCAACTATTAGGAAGTAAAGTTGAAAATGAAGGTTGTTATCATCTGAAGTATACCTTTTCTGTTTGTCAGAAGATATCATTCTAATTCATGGAACACGCCACTAAGATTCCACAAACCATACCCTGCACTGAATCCAAGAATAAAGCAGTGACTGTGAAAATTGAAACAGTCCATTAATAGGAAGTGAAATTGGAAATGACTAGCTACCTTTCAGCAAGCAGTGCAGATCCCTCCTCAAAAATTTCTTGGACAATGTTTATATCTTGCCGCTTTTCTTCTGTCTTTGATGTTGAATTATTGTACTTCCTGCGGAAAATTGACTTGAACATGCCTTGCTTTTTAACTGGAGGTGGTGGTGCAGGCTTTTCAGGTGGAATTAAATCCACTACAATGCATGTAGTGTCATCTCTAAGTCCCCTTATCCTCAAAGCCTCCTACAGCAAGATGAATCGGGATGTGAATTGAAAACATTACTCAAAAAATTGCATCTAAGACCACCATGATACATTGCAATTTCATTCCATTGATTTGCTTTTCTTTTCATGTTATTTGTACCTTAACTATTTGTTTTGCAGCAAGTTCTGCCGGCAAGCCTCGGCAGCAATTTGCAGCCTTTTCAGAACTCAATGCATCCCAAACACCATCCGTTGCAATAATAAGCCTACCACCCGCATTTGACAACTATTGAATAAGACCGCCACATGTCAAATCAAGTATATTGTCATGAAATAATAAAAACTTATCCATGCCATAAATAGATGAAAATACTAAATCCTTAAAATAGGAATAAACTGATTGGTGGCACACCTTAATTTGTTTTACATACGGTATTGGTACAATGAACTCACCCACGTCCATATCCCCAATAGATCTAGATAGACAGAGGCCTCCGGGCCAACATCTCAATGGCCCAATCTACAATCATGCAGCAGATGTTCCTGAGTCACAATAGTTACAATATTTGCAGCAAATTTATAAAATAAAATTAATCAGCAACTAATTAAAAACCCATAAAGTTAAGTATAACCTGTAGGAGAGAAATAAGAATAGTAGTTTAGATGTTATGAAAGGAAGCAGCCCTTGAACAGAAATTTATACAGAACACTTAAATTCAGTGTTACAAAGGGACGCACATCCCCATCTCCAACTGGGACATTTCAGGTGCTTGGGGCCAAGGACAAAGCATCCCCTCCATGTTCCACGGCAATGAAAAAAGGAGGGAACGCCCCGGGATGCTCCCAAAGTTTGGAGAACATACCCAGGACATTCTGGGTGCTTTGCAAAAAGGGGGAAGTCATGATGTACCCGGGTCAGTCGAAGGACGTCCCGGCATCCATTGCGTCCTACAGGTTTTAAACATAAAACAAAAATCAAAAAAAAAAATATTGCTTTTAAAATGTAGAACACTAACCTAATCTTGGTTAAAGTTGCTCTACAGGCCTAACCTAAAACACATCAAAAAACATATAAAAAGCACAACCCACATTCATTCTAATCACAAGCATTTCGCGAAGAGTGCTTTGATTATTGAGTTGCAGACTATGTTTTAGACTTTAGTTTTTGCCATTTTGGTTATGACATATGTACTCTTCTCATGCTGATTAATGAAGTTTTTTGTTTTTCATTGTCATATTGTTGATGTATCATTGTATCACTATCAATGTATCTTGATTCTATGTTAATGTCAATGACTCAATATGAATAAGAAATATGGCATTTCAGCTTATGTGATGAATAATTGGATTAATGGTTTCAGCCTTCAGGCTTTCAGCTTTAAGTCTTAGTTTATTTATGTTATATTTGTAATACATAAAAATTTATATATTATTTTATTTGCCATCCCCAAAATTTGGAAAAAATTGCCATCCTAGAAACCCCATCCCTACCTCCCGCCATTCCACTATCCCGAGTCTTGTAAATATGTGAAGTCAACAAACATGAAATGATGCGTCTCTTTCAAGCACAGTTTTGGGGCTAGTTAGTGCTTCATCAAGGTCTAACAATCAATACAAGATTCAGTCAGAATGGAAATCTGATCCTTGAAAGTGTAGCATGGGAGAGAGGAATCAATCCCAATGTCACAAAAATTATGATCAAAATTAATTGGCAAGGGTCAGGAAAAATCGGAAGTAGGAAACATCTGTAGACAATGTGCAAATTAAAAATAACAGAAAAAATCATAGCAAGAAATAATTTGCTTAAATCATTGAAATTTTTATCGTGTTTTTTAATTTACTCATTTCTCCCATTTCTTTTTAAGCCAAAAACATTATTTAAAAACAGCTCAGGCAATGAATCGGGATTTTGGTGCTTAATCATTGATCCCAATAACAGAATTCAATTAATTATTTTTTTGAAGGTTCAATTTTATGGGAGACCTGAAACATCAATGACAATTGATAGTTACAACATCAGTTAAGGCCATCTGCTATAGATTTTCTTTGCAAGACTAGATGCAAGGTAATGTTTTGTGAAATTAATTACCCACTTGTTGGCTAGATTTTCTGCATAGCATCAAACCTAGGCAGTCATGAGATAAATCTCCCTCATTTAACCGGTGAGGCTCCCGTGTCAGATTTGTCAATAAAAATGTGTTATTATCTATCAGGGGTTTTACTTTAACCACTTAGTTCATGAACCATAACTAAGAAGTTCTGCAGCAAGTAAGTAGTTGTTCAAGAAAGGAAGTATTTTATAGAAGAAGGAAGTAAAAGAAATACAGAGAAGAAATGGGGAAGATGTGCATCCCAATTAGTAGATAGCAGAGCTAATTGCATGCACATAGAAGAAACTTAATAGATATGAACACACAGAATTATAAAACAAAGGCAACTCTAGATCTAGATCTAAAATAACACAGTTTATTAAGAGATCTAAGATTAAAAGCAAGAAACAAAGTACACTGTGACACAAAGTTCTCCAGAAACCTGCTCCTTTGTATTCCTTTGCTCCAAGTTTCTCTCAGGGGTTCAACACAAAGTCTAGAACACAAGATTGCTTCTCACAAATTTTGATCGATTAACCCGAAGGTTCTTCCTCTACTTATAGAATGTAGAGGGGCAATTACAAGTTGAAAGCTTTAGTTGAACTGGCACATGTGAAAGTGGGAAAGGAAACAACTGACAATCTCCCTCCTGGAATTCCTCTTTGCATGACATGTATGATTTGCAACTTGAAAATAGAACCTTCTATTTTGCACGTCTGCCACCTATCTCCAAGTAATTGACTTCTTCAAGTAATGGCTTTTAACCCAATCACTTAAGTTGTATAATTTAATTGATCGCTTAATTACTTTGTTGGAGGAAAGAAGAAGGAAGAAGAAAGCTGACTTTGTCAAAGGAAAGAAGAAGTGGAAAGCTCAGCAGTTTTGTCCTTGTTCACGCGTCTGCGCAATTGGTGACTCTTTTGCCTTTGATTCTCACCAAACTGGATTTGGGTAACTTGGATCTCGAAGCAAGTGGATCTCGGAAGATGGGAGCATTTTCACAAGATCTTGGAAGGAATTTTCCACGACCGACTTCTTCACGCTACCGCATTTGAAACAAGAGGATGAAGCCTTTGTCTTAGGAAGCTTTTGCAACTATGAGATCGAACTGGATCTACATATGGATTTGAATTGGATCTCGCACTCGCATAACAAACTTTTGCAATGGGCTATGGATGAAACGCCGCAACTCGAATAATTCCACTTTGCGACCGCACGCATGAGTGAAGTCTTTCCCGCTCTGGATCTCGTCTATCAATTCAACAAGAGGTTCAAGCCTAGATCTCGTGTCTCAATATCTCGCAAATTTAGAAGTGATGCATGACTCGTTGTGCTTTCTTTTTCATCTTTCTTCGCCATAGCTTTGTCTATCTTTGTCTGAATAATTCTTTTTCTTCTTATTTAACTGGAATTCTTCAAAACTGATGCAACTGGATAATCCTTGATTCGGAGGATATATGCAATGTATTGGACATTGATAAAAGCTCATTTTCCTTTGTAAAGCACCTATAATGAATTCGCAATTTATTCGGAAAAATGGCCACCGGAGCATGAATAGTGAATTTTAATTGTAAAAATCTGCACTTTTCAAGCCTGCTGCCCCAAAAAATGGTGTTTAATTTGCACATAAAGAGCATGAATCCTTTCAACAACACCTGAGCTCTTGTAACACTTGTGCAAACAATTATGCAAACAAAGATCAACCTCCTTCAAAGCATGCACCAAATCTGAAAGCTTTTAGCCTTGTTGTCACCTTGTCTGAGCAAAATCCTTCTTCTAATGGAGGCGCACTTTTCCACTTGGCTGCAATTCTTTACCTGTGATTTGAATAATTCATCCATATGGCTGCCCATGCTTATATAACCTTCACAATTCTATAATTAATAATTGCCCTAACAATTAAAGGCAATTAATTAATTAAAAATCATGTTTTTCTCTTTTAAAAATAGCATGTTTAAGGACAGCCATCCAATAAATTAAATTAATCCAATTTAATCTTTCACACATCATTTCACTTAAGCTTCACAGTGTGCTTTGACCATAGCCACTGAAAATAGAAATTAATTTAATGTTTTAATGCCTTTAAAAACATTAAATAACTCCTAAATGGGGCGCACTTTTTGAGAGGAAGGGGGCAGCCACTAAATAAATTAAATTTAATGTTTTTTAATCCTTTCTTTTATTTCCTCTTTGACTTGTTGACTTCCTCCAAGCTTGGGCGCACTTTTTGAGAGGAAAGATTAATTAAAATAATCAATTTAAGTCTTCCATCATCTCACCAAAGGGGGCGCACTTTTTTGCACATATAATTCTATTTTTAGGAATTTTTCCACAATGGGATTCTTTACCCTGCAAGGCAGGCACCAAAATCCCGTGATCCACTTAAGTGATTTGATTTTGACAACGGGATTATTTACCCTGCAAGGCAGGCACTAAAATCCCATGATTTCACTTAAGTCACTTTTCTTTTATTTTATCATGGGAATTTTCACCCTGTAAGGCAAGTAATAAATTCCCGCCTGCCAGCGGCCTCTAACTTTCCCACTACAGCTTAAGTGAATTTTATAACACGGGAAAAAGTACCCTGCTAGGCAAGTATAAAATTCCCACCCGCACTGCGGCTTCTATTTTTCCCATGCAGCTTAAATCCTTTGTTTTCCAAAAATGTGCCCATCCCCGCAGGGGCTTTTCCGTGCACGACTTTGCTTTTTCCCAGTGATCCAGACCTCCGATGGTGACTTCCTCCGAGCATAACGTGCGTATATGTTTTCCAACCGCCTGTGCCAAAATCAAAGCTTACCGTAAGCAAAGGAATTGTTCTAGAGAAATTTCACAAAAACGAAACAGACAACACAAAAACACGAAAAATTGTCAAAAGTCACAAATAAAGCCCAAAACTTATTCCAAATTAAAATCCTTCTGGTACAAGGGAATAATGATATGTTCGATCATAACAGAGTTAAAACGGAGCACAAATAGCCTCATACGGGGCTGAAAATAATTAAATACAAATTTCCAGCAGACAAATCCCTTGACATGAATATGACAATTTTGGGCATATCCGGGTATTTGGCAAAAAGACTAATATGGCTCTTTGGGAATATCTTGACGCAATACAAGAACTTTCGTGCAATAAAAACACAAAACGACTCATTATTTTAAAAGTACGAATTTTTTTTTAATAGGGTAGTCATGATTTCATGATGAAATCTGGTACACCACCACTATGCTAAGGACCATGGTAGCGAAAATGGTTTTAGGAAAAAAATTGTTTTTCCAAAAGTATAAGATTTTTTCAAAAATTGTGATTAGTCAGAAAAATTGAAAAAACTCGAAAACCACCGAAAAAATGCAAAAAGAGATTGTTTTTTATTTAAATTTCAAGTCATTTCCATTGCATTGAGATACATATTAGGCATTTCAATTGCATAGAGAATAGATACAAGTTATGAGAGAGATAAATGAGAGTGTACGCCATCCAAATCAACAAATTGTTTGCTTTCATTAATCTCTATACTTATAGTATATAGTTATAACGTTCAATTTCATTACACTACAAAAAGTAAGGAAGCCATTGGTGTAGACACTAAATCACGAACTTGGGTACATTTCTAGGTCCCGATCACCTATAATGATCACATACATTGCATTCATATGATTCCTAAGGGAGAAAAGTATTAATTTACCACCGTCATTGGCCTTCTTGTTTGTTTTCTACTTTTTTCTTTCCTTACACACCCCACGCCTAGTCTAACTTTCGATACTTCACCTTTTACGGCTCGGCTCTAGACACAAGTGCCCACCAGACGTCAACGCCAAGCACCCTCGTCCCCTCTAGGCGCCCTAGACCTCTTTGTATCTTACTCGCTCCTTTTGGGTCCTTTCTAGTTGTTGGGCATCTTTATTACTTGGTGTTCGGCCTTTTAGTGGTTAATTACAAAATTCAAACAAAGGAATCGTATAAATACAATGCTATGTGATCAAATTAAGGGACCAAGCTCTAAGCATCTACTATCATCACCTAAGGTTGCATCCAAAGGCATCTAAAGAGCATCAAAGCATCCATCTAACTTCAGACAAGGGACAAGGGACTGGTTATTATGCATACACGCATTGGAGGGGAAGTTCATTTTTCCATGCACGCATCTATTTACATCTTCTACATCTAGCTATCAATCGCTATCACGTACATTGCCCACAAGAGCTACCTAGGGCACGATTTTACACACACATGCAGAACTACATGGAGTCTCAAATGTAGTGCAGCACTCGGATCGTAAGTTCACTCAGTCGGGTGACCGCCAGGGTCAATCCAACTCCCCATTTGCATTATTTCTTTTTAAGGATTTGATGTGTTTTGGGGTTCTACAAAGTCATTTCTTCATTCAGTAGGTTACAAGGCGACGACATCTGCGAACTTGATGCAACATACTAATGACAGCAAATGAAGGACGGCGAACATCAATGACCCTATAAAAATCAATTTCTGAGCTTCTACGCAAACTCGTGCCCAAATAGGGATCCTAGCATCTCAGCGCCCAAGATCGCCCTAAGCGCCCTGGTCCACCCTCCTCGCATTTTCGCATAGGTTTGGCTGCGACACTCGAGTTCTAGTTCCATAGTTTTCCACCTCACACACTTCCAAGAATATTGTGAATCAGCTAAGTCTTCTTTCCTCCTTGCACTTAGGGTTTGAATTTACTTTGCTTATTACTTGTGTCACGTTTTGTACTTTCTTGCTATATATTATTGCGTTGTGACTCGAAATATCATGCTTAGGATTTAACATACTAGTTCATTTTTGTTAAATCATTTGGTGAACTCGTCTTATTCGAACACTCTTAGATCTTTATTCGTCATCTTTGCTTTCATTTCTCTAAGATCTTCTCATCGTGGATATTTCTATTCATGATTTCTTGCTAGTCAACCCTGAATTAAGAGCTAAAATCATTACTCTCTTGGCTACTACTCGCATTCCTTCTGATATTCATTCGATATAGTATATAACACATTCGTAGATGCATTTTCTCAACACATTGCTTTTCCATCTAATCTTGTTGCTGATCTTGTTGTTTTTGACAATGATCCACCTTTATACATAATGATTCGCATCAATAATGTGGGTGTCAAACAAACTATAGTCGATAATGGATCTGAGCTTAATCTTTGCACTTTATCATTCATTGAAAATATTGTCCTTTCTACTGCTTATGTTAGTCCTTCATCCATTTCTCTTCACACATATGATGCTTTTATTCGTCCATGCATAGGCCACATTAGTTTACCTATCATTGTCGGGCCAAAAACCCTTCATACAGTTTTCTTTGTCATCGATTTCCCAGTTCAATATAATTGTTTACTTGGTAGGCCATGGCTTCATGTCATGCAAGCAAGTACCTTCTACAGATGCATCGATGTGTTAAGTTCTTACATGAGGGTGTAGAATATATAATCATCGGTGATCGTGAACCATTCAAATATTGCAACCTCGATCCAACCACTGCACTCCCTACTCCAACATCTGTTACTACTAATGATCCACAACCCATGGATTCTCCGACCCACTTGCCACCACTTGAAGGTGTTATTTGTATGTTAGACACTATCCCATCCGCATCATTGCCTCCTCCTACTTCTACTAATGCTATGATACTTTATCGAGGGGCCTGTCCAAACATTGAATGTCGTTCCACCTCCTTCACCTTCTCATGTGCAACCACCATTGACATGTCCTCCTTTTACATGTACACTTTTCATGAATGATTCTTATTGGGAACACATTCCATTTGATCCTACTTGCTCCGATACTATATGTACACATGATGGCTTGACTCGGCTAGGATTTGCATTGATTGGACGATATCTTTCCTCCACCTCATGATCCTCATCTTTATCATGGATTTATCCGCATTATTGTTGCTTATGGTCTTCGCGTCTTTCACCTCACAGTATTTCTTGCACGAGCTCCTCGCACTTCTCCACTTACACTTGGGCAATCTTGGCTTGACTACATTGGGGGCACTTTAGATCCTGATCATACTGATATTTCATTCCCTATGCCCTTTGGTCATGTTTTCATTTGTAATGATTCATTTCTTGGCTATTCACAAAATCTTACTCGATGGTATGCACATGGTTGTCCACTACCTCCTTTCACTGATGAAGAATATGCTATGGGCATGTACAATTTATGCCTCAATGGCTCTTTACTTGATCAACCTGATACTATTGCTTATCAAGTCTTTGATGCTTCTTTATTTGACTTCGACCATGACAACGATGATCTCCTAGACGATATTACGTGATCTTATTCTTCATTACACACTTGGGGGCATCGCGTTTATCCTTCCCCCCCTCTTCTAACACTCTCAAGCATCTCTCATTTCTATCCTCGCACTTAGTACTTCACATCTAGTATTTCTTCTTCATCACATACAACTTGTTACACCTCTTGTATCGTTGTTACCCTATGACGCACTCTTGTGCTACGGTTCATACTTGACTATTGAGGGCATACTACATACATGAACCTCACACACTACACACTTTCACATCTCTCTAGCATCTTCTTCGCGCATTATATTATCTCATTCTACAATCTACAATCTACGCTTCATGACCGAATCATTCTAAGTGCACACATCGTTCACATTACTACCCGATGACGCACTCTAGTTCCACGGTTCATACTCGATTGCTGAGGGTCTAAATCTGAATTGAACCTCATCACATCCACATCGTTCTACATTCTACACTTTACACTCATGATCAACATTTCTAACATCTTCTTCACATCATTCTACATTTCAAGGATCAACCTTTCTATGTGTCTCATTCACTCCTTTATGTCCTTCAATCTTTCTAGCGTCTCGATCACACCTTTCTACAAGTCTATGTGTTGCAATCAATCCTTCTAAGCATCTCATACGGTTGTTCTAAAGCATCTTCTTCTCACACATCATACTACCCTATTCTACTGATCTACACTCTGCGCTTCATGATCAATATTTCTAGCATCTTATGCACATCATTCTACGTTTCATGATCAATCCTTCTAGCATCATCATACTATCTTATTCTACAATCTACGCTTTGCGCTCTATTGATCAAATCTTTCTTGCAACACATCATTCGTGCCATTTCCCGATGACGCACTCTTGTTTTATGGTTCATTCTTGAATGTTGAGGGTTCATTTATAAATGAAGCTCATCTCACTCATACATACACACTCGGGGGCACACAATTCCTATCACACTCACACTGCATACCATTTCATTCCACTTCATACACAACATACTGCATATCTTGGTTAAACATTGTTCTTACTAGCTTATACTTGCATGTTACACTTTGCTTACTATGTTAGACGAGATACATTGTATGTCATTATCTTTTCCATATACACATGTGCGTTCACTTGCTTTCTAGTTGTGATCGCAGACCTTTCACAGAGCTTTACACGCAACATGGATGCTTGGCACTATACCTCTTACCAGTCCCGCAACAGGCTCCTGGGGGCATCCACTTTCGTACACATCAAAGGTGTTATTGTTTCATTCTATACTACTTCCTATTTTTAATAACACACTATTATATCGGATCATACACGCTTTGACATACTTTTAGCTTTTCTAACATGCTAACGAGTGCTTTCATGTGTAGCATTTGCTTATAGAACTATTTGCCACCATGGTGTCCGATGATTTGCTTCATATTGCTTGTCATTGTTTGCCATTGTTTGTGGGCTTTGCCCTATGTCTTGTATGTTCATTGCTTGTATGCTTTTGGCCGCTTCGCCCTAATTGTCTTGCGACATTGTGAGCGATGTCCCATGTTTGCAACCCGCTTTTTGCGGTCTACATTGTCTTCTTGCTTACTAGCTTACACACTTGTCTTCTATATGCATGTTTATCTTGTTTGCACTAACACTTGTTTCCTAGCCATTATTTGCATGTGCCTTGGTTTCTACCAAGCACATTCCCTTCTACATACCGGTATCAATTCAACATCGGGTCCTCTTTTGGGCCGCATCCTCCTAATGACGTCGCATGCACCCCAAACGAGGGGGCATCTATTGGGTGAATCAGTCACCCCCATACAACAAAGACATAGTCACAATTAAGACTCGCACAAGACAGAACAACACAATTCTACACACAGGTAAGGGGAACAGATTTTGACTTGATTCTTTAGTTCAACACAGTCATTAGCGCCCCGAGATACATACATGGGCGCCTAGGTGCTTCTGTCCCTTCCTGGGCACCTATGACCAAGGGGCAGATAGACACTGCTGTTTTTCTCCAATCAACACGGTTGTCAACGGTTTACAGAGGAGTGGCATAGCACGAGCACATGATCCTCCAACAATCGGGATACACTTTTTTTTCTTCTTCTATTCGTGTTGGATCGAACTTGAGCAAGACAAAATCACACCATCTGCAATGGTGTATAAATTTCGGGAAGCAATCAAAGAATGGAGATTGACACTAGACCCTTCTCCCTACACTACTTTCGTTGTGGCGTGAGATCGCCCCAAAAACTCGCACTTGGTGTGAAATCGTCCAAAAAACTCGCTCTTCATCAAGCATTTCAAGTACACTTTTTATCCTTTTTACTCGTCACGGATCGGTGCACACGTTCCTTTTTTTTTTCTACTTTTACAGCGCTTTTACACACTTTTACATTACGTTATACATGCATTTCACATATTTGACTACTTCTTCGCTCTTCTTTTGCAGGTTTATCCTTAATACGCAACAAGAAGCAACCTTACACCGACATTGAGCACGACAACATGTACAAACACAACACATCGCATACGCTTCACCCCTATGATCATTTCCACTTCCCCTTCCTCTAGCTTCCACGCTTCATGTTATTCACTCCACGCTTTTTCTTGTCTCCTCAACACGCTTTCGCCATTGATCTACATGGTGATCAGGTATGCATCTCTTATCTACTTTATGTTATCGAGCTTTCTCTCAACAACATAAAGTGGGGGCAAATGTAGATACTAAATCACGCACTTGGGTACATTTCTAGGTCCTAATCACATACATTGCATTCATATGATTCCTAAGGGAGAAAAGTACTAATTCGCCATTGTCTTTGACCTTTTTGTTTGCTTTTTCGCTTTTCTTTTGGCCTCACACACCCCACCGCCTGGGCCCGACTTTCAATACTTCACCTTTTCTGGCTCTGGACACCAATGCCCACCAGAAGCCAATGCCCAAGCACCCTAGACCTCTTTGTATCTTACTCACTCCTTTTGGGTCCTTCTAGCTATTGGGCATCTTTATTACTTGGTGGTCGGCCTTTTAGTGGTTAATTACAAAATTCAAACAAGGGAATCATATAAATACAATGCTATGTGGTCAAATTAAGGGACCAAGTTCTAAGCAACTACTATCATCACCTAAGTTTGCATCCAAAGGCATCTAAAGAGCATCAAAGCATCCAACTAGCTTCACACAAGGGACAAAGGATGGTTAATTTGCATACACGCATAAGAGGGGAAGTTCATTTTTCCATGCACACATTTATTTACATCTTCTAAATCTAGCTATCGCTTCTTTATCACGTTAGATTGCGCACAAGAGCTACCTAGGGCACGATTCTACACACATGCAAAACTACATGGAGTCTGAAATGTAGTGCGGTGCTCGGATCGTAATGTCACTCAATCAGTGGTGACCGTCAAGTCAATTCGACTCCCCATTTGCATTATTTCTTTTTTAGGATTTGATGCATTTTGGGGTTTCGCAGTCATTTCTTCACCCTATAAAATCAATTTCCGAGCTACTCTACAAACTCGGGCGCCAGACAAGGATCCTAGCGCTGGGTGCCCCAAGATTTCCCAGCGCCCTAGTCCACCTTCTTTCTCGCACTCTCGCAATTTTCTAGGTTTGCCTACGACACTCTGAGTTCCAATTCCAACAGTTTTCCACCTCACACACTTCCGGAATATTGTGAATCAACTAAGTCTTCTTTCCTCCTCGCACTTAGGGTTTGAATTTACCTTGCTTATTGCTTGTGTCACATTTTGTACGTTAATGCTATATTATTGTATTGTGACTCGAAATATCCCGCTTAGGGTTTAACATACTAGTTCATTTTTGTTAAATTGGCAAGGTAGACTAGTGATCAGTATTCAACACGTCTAGACTCTAGATGTTGAAGCTCTAGTGTCAGATCCTCTCCTTATTTGAGAGATGAACTCATCGCCATACCCACACTCCTCCAATATGTCCAAATCCTCTTCGTCTAAAATAGGCTCATCATCATTTTCGAGCCATTCAGATTCAAGATCAATTTCATCAAGGTCAATCGGCTGGTCTTCCTCAATGGTACTGACATTATCAAATAGAATGCATATGTTAATGAATTTGGCAAATAATACTTCCTAACCTTGGCATGTGAATTGAGAATTAAAAAATGCAACATTTCCTAACCTTGTGCTTTCTTGATCTTTAGGCAAAGATTGTGGTGGACAAACACCAAATCATTCATTCGTTCTTGAGT
Organism: Taxus wallichiana var. yunnanensis; assembly: GCA_018340775.1. Taxonomy (NCBI): domain Eukaryota; kingdom Viridiplantae; phylum Streptophyta; class Pinopsida; order Cupressales; family Taxaceae; genus Taxus; species Taxus wallichiana. The sequence goes on along the minus strand of CM031244.1, from coordinate 85,878,734 downwards.
GAGTCGATTGTGTTTTTGGAATGTATGTGTTCAAACACACTCCAACTACGCTCGCAAGAGGATGAACTACATGGCTGGCTCAAAATGCGCATTGCCATCCATCGAAGGCTTTTGGCTTCTTTGCAAAGAAATCCCACCATTGTGCTGCAAAAATAGATTTTGTCAACATTGTAACATGCACACTTCAATCAAAATTTAACACTTACCATACATATGTAAACAAATTGTCTACCTGGTTTGAAGGTCTTCCTTCTTGTGATGGTTGACTTACTAGAGAAGAAACCCCTTGCCTGCTTGTATATCAGCAACTCTCCCATAGTTGCCTCTAAGTCCTCCTGTTTGGGAAACATTGTCTCCATGCACTTAAATAGGCCCTTTGTGACCCTTCGTCATCTCTAAATGAGTCACTAAAGAACAATGTTGGATTCAAGAAATATCCAACATGGAGGGGAGAATGCATTTGTTGATCCCATTTGTTATCCACTATCTCCCATAATGGCATGTACTTGGCCCTATTATTCTCCAATCTGCTCATGTAATGCCCTCTTTGGCCCTATCCATGGCCTCATACAGATAACCCATGGGGGATTTATCCCCATCAACAAGTCTCAATACTCGAACTAAAGGCTCAAAGAATAGGACAATTTGCTCTGCCTCTTCCCAAAAGGACAGTGAGAAAACATACTCACCCATAGTTCTACCATCCATATGTTTTGCAAAGGAAGAGTCCACCCACTTAGTTGAAACAAACATTCATTTCAAATTCATTTTTGTTGGCACAAAGTTTGCAATGCAAGGAAGTGGGTTGCAAACCTTGTCACCCCTGGCCGACGAAATTCATTAGTGAATGTGTGCATCATACTAAGCACCCTTGTGTGATTGTATATGAACTTGGTAATTGTGTGGGCCTTTTGTAAAACCTCTTTCACTAAAGTCTCATAAATATATAAACATTTTTTTATTATATAAAAAAACTGACCCTAAACTCTAAAAAACAACGCTGAGGGTTATGGTAAGGGTGCGGTGCAATAACTTTTTTATTACCTAAATAGTAAAATCTTCTACAATTGTAAATATTTCGATTTTAAAATAACCCTAACCCTAAATGTTGGAAAACAACGTTTAGGGTTAGGGTTAATGTGTAATAATTTTTTTGATACCTAAAATATGTAAATATTTTGATTAAAAACAAAAACTTAACTGTAAACGCTGGTTTTTAGGGTTTATTTAGGTTTTGATCAACAAAAAAATTAAAACAATGGATACCTGGTTGATGAATGCTGAAAGATGAAAGCAGTTGAAATCCCCTGAGTATTGTTTGAAAACTGCCAAAAGGCGCTCCAAATCTAACTGAAAATGAATGGAAAAAAACCCAAAAAAATTCATCTTTCTAGATTTATTGGGAAAAATCACGATTTTTATTTTAAAAAATATGTTTTTATACAATAAACCACAATTTTTTCACGTGGTTTTTTCAAAAAAAAATGTTTTTTAACATTTATAGGAAAAAAACACTTTTTTTCATGATAAATCACAATTTTTTCATGTGGTTTTTTCAAAATAAAGTGTCTTTTTGGAAAAACACAATTTTTGTAGGTCTGATCACCGTTTGTGCAACACTGACCATACAAGGTCAAAAAACTGCAATTATTGGCATTGAAAAAATCAGTTTTGCTAGCAGTTGTAGATTCATCACAATTTTTGATGACTTTTGTAACTATGCTAAGGACAGTTCAACATTTTAAAAAGGGATCTGGCTAGAGATATTAAGGCCACAATCAATTGTCACAGAAGGATGTTGGCTCTTTCCTCATAAATGTTATCCTTTCTAGATTCCATAGGACAATATTCTTCATGTGACTTTGATGTTCAGATGGAATAAATAGTATGAATTTTGGTGTAATGTAATAGCCACTACCATGATTTATGGTGTAATGTAAAAGGCAGTGCTTTCTTAAAAAGATAAATGAATCTTATGCAGAAGGTACTGAAACAATCAAGAAAAAGGAATAAAACTCAAAATAGGATGTTTCACAGCCTAGTGATCATAGGAAATAGCTCGAAATATTTATAAATTTATCAGTCGGAGCGAAAGTTCTACAACAGATCCATTTGCATGAAAATTAGGGCATAGAAATATGATCTTAACTTTTAAGCAGAGTTACCAAGTCCAGAAATTTGGATCCATTTGGGAGGAGAAAAAAATCTGAAAATCTGGAACTCTTTAAAGAGTATGGAATAATTCAAGGCGGAATATATACATATTATTTATGAGTATAACTTATAAATATGTAAAAACTGACTAATAGAAAAAAAAACATTAATAACATAATATAAAGTGTTATTATATTTAATATTAAATAATTGATGAGGGTGTTGGGTGTCTTCTTATTACAAAAAAACTACAAATATATTTTATTTTATTTTGGAAAAAAACAGGGCAACCTGGACCAAATTTATCGAGGCCAGCTCCGGATCCGACTGGATTTCGCACAAATCGCACCGGATTTGGTAACTATGCAGTTTTAAGTGTCCTTGTATATTCCATAGGATGGCTTAAGGAAGGTTTTGGCTGCGTGCATCTATTTCCTTCAGAATTGACATCCTGCTAAAGGTTGTAAGGAATTTCAATTTTTACCTCAGCTCCACCGACAGTATTCAATCTACCAATCTCGCCACCACTAGCTGTTATGCGCTCCCTCCTGCAGTCACATGTATAGAAGTTAAAGTGTTATAGTGGAACGAAATCCTCAACTAGTGCGATGTGCCACTCAGTTTGTATACTTTCTGTAAGTAGAAACTTGTATTACATCACATGATAACCACCACAAGCTAGAGAAGGTCCAGAAAGCATGACTCAAGACCGCCAGTGATGTTAATAATGTAGAGAATGATGCTAAATCGTCAACCTGGGAACTTTCACCCCAAAGACAGGCTTTATAGAACAAATAAAAAAGTTTGCACAATCAACTACTAAAATTAAGACTAATTCGCCCAATGAAGCATTGATCAAAATACAAAATCTCCATAAGTGCACGGATTCATAGCTTTTGCTGCTTTCTGAAAACAAATCTTACTCTTCAGAATTGACCTCGAGCCTATGATCAGCGGTCAAAAGAGAAACTAATCCTCCAGGTGATTCAAGAATGCACCTAGAATCTCCAACCGATGCCACAGTGACGGTCCAACAATCTACTATTACAAAAGTAACTGTAGTTCCTGATGTTTGTTCTGTAAAAATAAAAAGTTGTCATCAGATTGATAACATGAGAAATTACTAAAATTTATTCAAATAAAACAGAATAATACAAGTTTCAATTTCCATGTCAAATCCCATAGATTTGTATACCTTTAACCTGAAATTCTTTGTCTGTTTTGACAAATCCTGCAACCATAGCCCTTGGCAATGCTGCCAACCAGTCATCCCTACTCAGGCCTGCTGGAATGGCACTCAAAATATCTTTCAATAGATTTCCCTTTGAATAAACAGCTGCAGCTGATCCATTGTGGCCATCGAAAATCTGAAACAAAATGCCACCAAATTCTAAACCAAACAAAAACATTTGAAGGTTAGGGGAAAATGCACATCCCAATTCATTTTCTCTCTCGCCCTAATGTAAAAAAGAATTGTTCAAACCTGATTCCAAACCCCAGCTGGTGTACAGCTGCATGTGTGTTTGGGAGTTTAACCCGTAGTTTTTTGAACCAAAAGAAATTAAAAATCAAAGAACTGACTAAAATGTCCGTGTAAATTTGACAAAATTCAAAGCAATTCAATATCCTTCACTTTTCTCCCCTTTTATTTCATGCAAATACCTATAAATAAATAAATAAAATCCTCACTAACACCATCACTGAAGAAAGTCCATAATATAAAAGCCTATTTCCTAATGAATTTCATCATGTAAAAACAAACAGATAAAAAGAAAAGGGGGAAAATTGAATGGCTCGTTTAATTCTGTCGTCTTTTCCTAAATAATAAAAGTCATTCCAAGCTTTATCAGCATGTCATGACCAGTTGCAGTGACAGGCAATTCTGTACTCTATTGTGCTTGCACTGTATCAACATTTGAATTGAATATTTGACCAAAAATCAAAAAATAAGATGTGCACTGCTGCAAAAAGACCCGAAAACTACAAATGCTAATGATGTTCACAGGATTGAAGTCCTGTCTCTTTTGTCTGAGGCACTATGCCCAATTTTAGGTCAAGAATTCTAGCTCTAAGTAAATTTTTCAAGGATTTCAGCAAGGAAAGGGGCTCAAAATTAAAAGATCAGCGCAGTCCTAGCCGGCAATTTTCTTTCCAAGCCTAGATAACAAATTTGAGGGAGATCAAAACCAAGAGCAGATTTCTCGTGATTGTGAAAGAACGTACGCAAATAAAGAGGTGATTTTCAAAAAATTGTAAGAAAAGAAGAGCAAGCAAAGACAGATTTTGTTAGAAAAGTGCAACAAAAATACGCATCAATCCTAACACACAAGAGAGAGAATTGGGACAGATATTGTAAAAGGGGACAATCCTTTGACCCAATTTATTGTGCGGTCTGTTATTGTTAAATCTGACAGGAGAGAGAAAATTAAGAGCAGATTTGTAGAGAGAATACCGCAAAGACGGCGAAGGTGGAGACTCGGTCGCCTGGAATTTTGTGAGAGTCCAAGTTGATAAGAATGAAGTCCTCTCCTTTCTTACTCTGGGTTGCCTGGCCACAGCGAATGTTGGGCCTGGGGCTCTCCGTCTTCTCATTCTTCACCTCCCATTTCAATAGTTCCGCCAGGGAACCATCGCCCCCTTTTTCCCATATATAACAACTCCATTTCCTTTGCTCATCCTTTCACCTGAACCTGAACGCGGATTGTTGCGTCGAATCCCTCAAACCCTGAGATGGCACTTACGAATTATTCTTCAGAAATCCCGCGATCCATTTCGGTTGGCAGGGTTTTCACCGAAAACAGAAAACTAGCGCCGAAGCGGTACAGTCCAAAATCCAAGCTTTCATCAAACTAAAACCAATGGCGCGTTGGAGTCCGGACAAAGCCAATTGTCAATTTTGCTGACTCCTTGGAATCAGATAATTCAAAATCTCATCTTAAATTCTTCCCAACCTCGGAAAAAATGATTCAATCGTTTAATGGCAGAATGGAATTCAAATTTTTCTACCTAGGTAACTAGCAATCGCATGTGTAAAATGCAATGTGAACGAGGAACGATATATGTTATTTGATTTAGATGGATAATTATTACTTTTGTAGTTGATGTTTATAAGGGGTGTGATTGATGAAGCATTACATTTAAAGGTTCTATCTCTATATTTCAAATTTGTTATAAATTCGTACATATATATTTCCAAATCTTATATCATGAGTGATAGTTAATTACTTTTGTAGTTAATGTGGTTTGTAATTATTTGGGGGAATTTGTGTTTGTGTTGCAACGTGTTTGAGACAATGGTTACATCGGTTGTTTGGTTGGTTGGTTGTTGAAAAATCCATTTTTGTATTGTCGATAACATGTTGATAAGGGGTGTGATTGATAGTGGAAGTGTTGGAATATATATGAAACATTACATCGAAATGTTCTGTGTATACATTTAAATTTGTTACAAAATCGTAGATATGTAGTTGCAAATCTTATATCACGATATATGAACTAAACATGAATACATGAAGACCTTTGTACATTTAGAGAATTTATATCATGAATGGTAGCATTTTGTGGCCAATTTTATTTCCACTAAACATGAATACATTTGATACCCCTTGAATGGGCGCCTCTTTGGATACAAGAAGTGTTGAGTAAAGTAGTAGTGGAGGTGCTATCAAAGTAGAGGGTAGTATTTATGACGGGTTGTTTTGGTTGAGGGATAGTAGTCTTGACTCATCCTTTCTTCTTGCTCCAAGTGTTGGTATGTGCGCCATTTTTGAGTACCTTTTGAATGAAAAAGGAGGTGAAATGCACATATTTACAAGTGAGGGAACTCTGGAGAAAGTTGTGAATGTCAGACCTTGCCTTTCAGTGGTTCCAATGTTGATAGTTGCGTTTATGCAAAATAAGTCCCCGGGACTTGTGGATAGCTAATCATCGAGGCCATTTTATTCGGCAATTGTCTTTGATTCCCTCTTGAAATAGGGGTATCCAAATACGTAACGGGTTGGAGGGATTTGCACGATAGAAAAGTGACATGCGAGCATGGGAATCTATAAGTACCTCTTCCTCGCACTGACCTCCCAGGAGGTCGTCTTGAGAGGGCAATAGATGAATGTTGAATATGAATGGATACGAGCAAGCTAATCGTAGTAATCTTATATCCTCAATCGCAATAATGAAATCTGCAAATCTAAGGCAAAGAAGGCCCTCCTAACCTTTGAATTGGTGTAATGGATCGTTCGGATATAATAGCTGTTCGGAGGCTCCAATCAATGTCGAGCTCTACCGAGATCATGTTTCTTGGTTGTTGGATACGTGGGAAGTGACCTGTGGGAGCTTCGTATATATCTCCAGACAAGGTCATAAAAATGGTGATAGGAGGTTTAGTGGATTTACGGTGAACTATGGGTGGTTTTCTGGTCTAGTCCATAAAATATTAGATTGATGCTTTCTATATTTAATACGGAGAAGCTGCGTGATGATATCTGGCGGGAGTGGTGAGGATCAAAATACTAGCATTCGTAAACCGATGTCAATGCTTAGCTGATTTATAGGCCGTTGGGTTGTGGGACTTGAGGATCACAACGGTGAGTTTGTGGTTGTTGTGGACTGTTATGGTCATGTGACACGCCCGTGTGTCGGAAAGTTGCCATCCAAAATCCTGCTATCTGCAAAATGAAAAATGCGACTCAAGTGCAGCTAGATAAAACAATTTGAGAAATAAGAGTAAATTGACATGAAAGGAGGACTTACCATCTACGTGGGGTTTAGAACTCACCTCCGTCGATGCTCCGACCCTGCGAAAGACATTCAAAATCAATTTTAAAAGGCTATATATATAAAACAAACTCATTTCACTATTCATTTTACGAATTGATTTGATAGTTTTGAGCTCACGGGACCCATTGTGATGGTTTTCGATGAGAGTATAGTCAAAATGTTCATGGTGAGATAGCGATCATGCCTCCGAGAGCAGAACATCGACCCACGAAGTCTCAAGTTAGTTCTTCTCAATTTATTGTTTTTGAACCTAAAATGTGGAAATGATGAAATATTTGTCTTTAGGGGGTATTTTTGAAAATACTAGTTTTAAATGAGTCTCGGGGGGCGTCCTTAGGGTAGGTCTTTATTTTAGCTAAAATGGTGAATTTTTCCTGTTTTCAGTCATTTTTAGGCCATTCGAGCTGTTTGGGGGTTCGGGATAGGACCGCCGCCCTGCATAGGGTGGCGAGTGCAGTTCTGGCCGCCGCTCTGCGCATAGGGCGGCGGTTTGCGACAAAAAAAAGCAAAAACAAAGCATTGATTAACTTATTTTTGCATTTTTAGCATTTTTACATGATTTTGATAGTTTTTCCAATTGGATCTTGATACTAACTTACTCCTTTTTGTGTTTTTGGGTGTATACAGAAGGAGGAATACATTAGATGGAGCTAAGAGAGGGAGTGTGATTGGCCCCAAAGCGAGATTAGAGGCACTCTCTCGGGCGGAGCGAGATACCCTTCGAGGGTGGCATTTGGAGGATTGCGCAGATCCCTCGCGTTGCGCTCTACTAGTCACATACTATGTGACTTATTTTCATCTTAGGATGCGGATCGAACACCTTCCAATTGCAGGGAGTTAGGGGGTGAGTGGACCATCACCCTAGAGGATGTTTACCATATACTGTGGGTTCGATCCTTGGCAGTGGTTGTCTCTTAAGATAGCAATATCGAGATCACATGTGGTTCAATGGGCCACCTATATGGGGGATGTAGTTGTTTCGATGGAGTCGAAGAAGGGAGTGAGGATCCGCTCTATTGTTGAGACAAACATTCCTATGCTCCACAAGGCCATCATGGGCATCCTTGCTTCGAGATTGATTGGGGACAAGGGAGGGGACACCCTCTTATATTGTTGGGCCCCCATTATTGCACAAATTGAGGGCCATGGACGTGTCTACGCTTGGGGAGCAGAAATCCTCGGGACCACCTACCATGATTTGTACAGGGTGGTCCGACTACAAGGACAATCATTGAGCCACCCAACTCTTGTCATGAGTTGGGTGTATGAGCATATCACTCCATATGGGAGAGGTGTAGAGGCAGAGGATCCCGAGGCCGTCAGGGCAGTGAGGTGGATAGGGATGCCTGTTCTTAGAGCACCCCACCAGCTAGTGGCCTCTTTGACTACTGCAAATATGGAGGCCACTCCTTATCGAGTCATGACAGAGGCTATGGGGAGAGGAGACCGTTACATTGATTGCTTGTCAAACTACCAGTTAGGCAGTAAAGCAGGCGGGGAAGTTAGAGATCCACCCCTTTGATATAGTACCACAGTAGTTCGGCCTCCCTATATTGACATGTTTCCTCTAGCGGGGCCAGTGTATAGATCTATTCGTGAGGCTCGGGGAGGTCCTAGAGGCCGAGGTTGGACCATTGTTACCCCTAGTGTTCCTATCGTGGCCAGGAGGGTGGTACGTGCTCGAGGGAGATTCGGTGCTCCTCAGGCACCTTTACTTGATTACCGCTAGTCCCGCCCATAGTAGCGATGAGCCCATTGACATGGACTCCGAGTCTGAGGAGTTCACTGGGGGAGAGACAGAGGAGGAGACAGAGGAGATGGAGATCGGTGAGACGGGTGGGGAGGATGATAGTGATCCTGAGTGGCATGATACTCAGGAGATCCTACGGGCCGAGAGGGTGGAGTGGAGCGCAGAGAGGGTGACTCTTGTCTTAGAGGATTTGCTCTCTCAGGATTTAGGGGAGATGGCAAAGTCCGTTGCAGGCCATCACATTGCCCCAGACATGGGAGAGGGACAGTAGTTAGTGGCGGCATCAGTGGCAGGCGCGGATCTAGAGATCCTTCCTGGAGGCCTAGCGATCCGAGTGAGTTGCTACTCTTCTCTTGACTTTGTTTTAGTTAGAATTGTCTTAGTTGTTATTTCTTTTCATTTCGTTTATCCTTGGTTTTATCTTTGATCATTTTCTAACTTGTTTTCTCCTTTATTTGTAGTGACTGCTGATGAGTGGCGAGACTTGATTCGCCGAGTATGCACTAATACCTTGTTGCTCCCCTCGAAGAAGACTCATGCTGAGCTTTCTATGGACGTGGGGGAGCCTTCAGCAGTTAGTAGGCATACCGATGTTTTGCTTTACATGCGGCATGCGGCGAAGATCATGACTTCTCTCCACGTTGAGGTAGCTGGATATAGGACGACCAAGCGCTTGATGAGGAGTCATTCTCATAGTGAGACGGCAGCCTCACCGGCCGTGTTGTGAGCCCTCGGTGCATTCGGAGCGCCGGCGTAGCCAGAGTCCTAGACATGGTCATGCGCCCTCTGAGGGATCCCATAGGGATTGAGAGGCCATTTTTGTAGTGTTTCATCGATATCTATATGAGTGTTTTTGTACTTTTCGGGCTCATTGAGTGTTTTGACCATGCCTAGTGCATGATGGCATTGTATATGAAACTTGATTTATATATATATCTCTCTTTTGGATCTAGACTTTTGGTGCCTAGAATTTTGTGACTTGTTTCCACATGTATACTAGATGTTTTTAGAGTATTTGTTTTCATGCTTTTCAGAATGTATGCAATGGATGACAAATGATAATAAACAGAATGTTTTACTTTGTATGTTTTGTAATGCTGATATGCGATGATGAACACATTGTAGTTTTGAACTTTCGACCTCTTTGGGCAATGTCTGTGATTTCTTCTTATATTGGCAAAACGTGATGAATGTAAAGCGATAAAGAGACGAACTTGCCCCAATCCCAATTCCACGCAACTAGTAAGATGCGAGAGCTCAACACCAAGAGTTAAGAAGGGCACAAGTTGTATGAGTTTGACTGAATGGAACAATGAGAGATAGACAAACCAGTAACAGAAACCAGACTTGGACCTACACACTTACCCCACTCAAAACTACTACCAAGCTTAGAAGGCCACTTACTTTCTAGTTTATCTAGACTTAGATTTATAAATGGCAACCTGGTTGACAAAATCTGGTTTTGAGGATTTGATCTCTTTTAGAGTTTGGACATTTGTCTTCTCTTAATAGAATTTGATTTGTGCTTCTAGCATACCAAGATTTGTTAATTTGTGTGAATGGACCCCCCACATCCTGCCTCATGCCACTAGTAAGAAGCACGGGTTTGTCACCAAAGGTGGGATATAGGTGAGTAAGGGCACTTCTTTCCTTTCCCAACCTCACACCACCAGTAAGAGATGTGGGCTTATCACCGAAGGTTGATGGGGAAAAGAAGTGTGTAAAATAAAATATTCTGTTTGCTTGGTGCCTTTGATTCCATTTGACTTTTCTGACCTGTAACTTTGGGATATCCTTTCTTTCAAAGAGATTTAAGAGGGATATATGTGACACCAAGAAGCCTACAATGCACCGTAGGTAAGGACAACTTCACCTAGTAGAAAGAAAGAGCAAAACCAAGTATGCGAGGCCTTGGTATGGTTTCGTCAAGTGCAGTCCGTCAAACTTGATGAGAAGATTTAAAAATACTTGATGATGTTTGAAGAGATGTGTTTTGAATGCTTTTGCCAATACTTTCATAAATTTGTAATAAATTGCTTAAGAGTAAGTTCTTAGACTACAATTTTTACGAAATGAGTGGACAAAATGAAGCAACTAAATGACTAATGCAATGTAGGTAGCTATAATGTACATGTGGTGATTCTGATGTCTTATGCGTAAAAGCTGGTTAAGATGCGAGGAATTGATAGTTTCATTGAATTCCTCACCTTCTAGTGTGCACAAAAGATACACACCATTTCCGTAGTATTTCATGACTCGGAATGGGCCCAACCATTTGGGCCAGAACTTCCTCCCTTCGCCAGTTTTCTTATCGATCCGGCTATCTAGCTTAGAACTAGATCTCCCTCATATATTTCTCGCTCATAGAATTTTTATCATCTGCCCGGCATCCAGGTCGGCCGCATAAGCTAAGCTGTGTCGTTGTTCGGCATTTAGCTTGGCCTCGTCAAGGCTTTCCAGTTGAGAGAGGCGTGCCTCCTTATAAGCTTCTTTATCCAAAATCCCTTGTAATGAGATGCAAAGACTAGGTATTTCAACCTCAAGTGGAGAAGCAAGCTTACGCCTCGAACACCAGCGAGAAAGGGGTTGCTCCTGTTGGTGTTCTTATTGAGGTTCGATGGGCCCACAAGGCCGGATATAGTTTTAAATGCCAATCTCGCTTGTTCTCCTTGATTGTTTTGAGGAGAATAGCCTTTAACGTTTTGTTTGTCGCCGGCTTGCCCATTGGCTTGAGGGTAGTAAAGAGAGACCGTGTGATTGTTTATTTTGAATTTGCTACATAATTCACGGACTTCATCATTTTTAAAGACGTGTCATTATACGAGATAATGACTTGTGGGACACCATACCTGCAAATGATTTGGTTTAGAATGAATTTGGCAATTCCGAACTGAGTACGGTGGTGAGGGTATGGCCTCTACCCATTTGGTAAAATATTGTATTTTTGTAATTATAAAATTATGGCCATCGGTTGATGAGGAGAGAATTTCACTATCAAGTCCGGACCCCATGTGGAGAAGGGCCACGGGGTATTTATTGGTGCGAGGATTGTCTTTGGCATGTGAATCTCGTGAGAGAATTCTTGGCATTTGTGGCACTTACGTACAAATTCCACTGCGTCATGAGAGTGGGCCAAAAATAGCCCATCCGATGTATTTTGCGAGTAGTGGCGTGACCACCAAAGTGGCCTCCACATATCCCACTGTGGGATTCATGAAGAATCTTCTTAGATTCTTCTGTGTCAACGCATCTTAGAAGCATGTCGTCGAAGGCTTTACGATAGAGTACCTATTCTAAAACAACATATTTAGCGGTAATAATGTGTAACTACCTTCTTTGTTGTGATGTGGCACCTTCCGGGTATGTGTGGTCTATGATAAAATTGATGATATCAGTGTACCAAGGACATGTAGAGATGGGGGGCCTAGTTTCGACGAAGTATACACACTCATCAGGAAAGTCATTTACTAGATCGCCTCCATCTAGTGGATTATCAGCTAACCAATCTGCAATGATTTGTCCTTTAATGGATTTTTGGTTTACGAATGTCAACTCAAATTTGCCCATTAAGGTTATGAAACGTCCAACCTTTTTAGATAAAGACCCTTGCGTGAGAAATGTTCGTAAATGATCTGTCTTTACAATGACCCTTGTTTCTTGGTTTAACATGTAATGTCTTAAACATTTTGTTGCAAAGACTATGGCAAGGCATTCTCTCTCTGCCTGTGTATAACGTGTTTCATAATCGAGTAACGTTCGGCTGATGAAATAGACCGCACATTCTCATTTATCATTGTCTTCTTGAGCCAGCATGCAGGCTAACGAGACATCAATGGCCCATGAGTATAGGATCAAAGGGCGGTCTAGTTTGGGAGGCATTAGCATGGGTGGAGACAACAAGAAGCGTTTAACTACTTCGAAGGCCTCGTTGCATTCTTTAGTCCAATCAATGCTATAATCTTTCTTTAATAGATTATTGATTGGATGAATGGAAAAACTTAAATCCAGGACGAACCTTCGGATTACACGAGTTTCCTAAGAAATGACCTCATTCTAGACTCATCCGATGGTGGGATAATTTCTAGAAACAACCTGATTTTGGTGGATCGACATCAATCCCTCATGAAGATATAATGTAGCCGAGAAGTTTGCCTCTATCACACCAAATGCGCACTTCTCTGGGTTTAATGTGACACCATATTCAATTAATCGTGAGAGGATGATGCGAAGTATACGGATGATCACGACGCTTTTTGGCCTTGGCGCCAACAAGTCATCCACATAGGATTCCACAATTTTATGGATAAGATCGTGGAATATATGTCATTGCGCCGTGATACGTAGCGGCGTTCTTAAGACCAAATGGCATGACAGCGTAATAATAAGTCCCCAAGGAGTTATGAATGTAGTTTTGGCTTGATCCTATTCGGATATTTTAATCGATTATACCACGAGAACCCATCCATGAGGGACAACGGTTCAAATCTAGTTGTTGCATCAATGATAATGTCGATGGATGGTAATGGGAAGTCATCCTTGGGACAAGCTTTGTTAATATCCCGAAAATCTATGCAAATGCGTATCTTCCTTTTTTTTTTTTAGAACATGGATGATATTAGATACCCATTGTGAATAGTCAACAGGTTTGATGAATCCCACTTGGAGAAGGTTTATTACTTCCTCTTTTACCATGAGAGCCACTTTTGGCTTCATTGGTCTTGACTACATTTAATTGGTTTTGCATCACGGTTTAGTGACAAGATTATGTACCGCGATATGTGGTGTAATGCTGTCATTTCTTTATAGTTAAATGTGAAAGCCTTTTGATGTTCTTTGAGGATTTGGGTGTGTATTTCTATCTCCTTGAGTTAACGAGGATCCTAACTTCAAAATTTTTGGTTCTTCCTCCGTTCCAATGTTTATGTCAATGGTTTCTTCTATTAAAGAAGCGTTACCTTCTTCAAATTCAGGTGGGGTTGGAGGTAGTTCCAAGCTTTCTCCATTTTCTATCTCGTAGATATCGAGATCCTTTTGTGGAGGAGACTCTACCATGGGATTTCCAAAATAGGAAGAGGAATGTGGTATTAGGGAAAGATCCACTATGCGGTGAGCAAGGTGTAGCTCCGCATAGGTGTTTAGATATTCGAGAGTGACTCTATCATTGTCAAAGTGATCCATGATAGAAAAATCATCCTCAGCTTCTCCATGAGTCAGGAGTGAGTTTGTTGATATTTTATGCACTAATGGTTTGGTACGAAGTGATACCGTGAAATTTGTATCCTCCAACTCACTGTTTGGAGTGAAACGGGAAGCTGAGGTTGCTATTGAGTTTGCGAGAAGGTTCTGCTCTCGTGGGATTGCTTCAATTGATATGAAGTTAAATCCCTTGCTTAGATCTAATACCGTTGTTTTATAGAGTTGTAAATGCTCAGCCCTAGTTTCATATACTTCAGAGACTTGGTTTGCAACTAGTTGCAAGTCTCCTAGCACTCTAATGTTATCGACACCCATTCTTTTGGCTAGGATGAGGCCAAGGAGGAGAGCTTCGTACTCAACCCCGTTGTTTGTACATTCAAATTTTAATTTAAAGGTGAAAGGCAGGATCTTTCCCTCAGGTGAAGTAAAGATCACTCCTGCCCTAGCTCCAAAGTGACATCTAGCTCCATCGAAGTGGAAAGTCCAATACTTGCTTGGAAAAATGGATGTTGGGATATTTTTCGTATCTATTTCTTTTACTTGATTCATTTTACCATAAAATTTTCATCGATGGAAGAGAAGCAATTCTAGTGCATCTCATACCCATAGAATCAAATGGTAGGAGAATAGGTAAGTCTTTCTCTATGACTCGAAATTTTTGTGGTAGTCCCTAGTGACACTATTTCTATAACATTGGTCTCATTTTTGAGTGTTGGAATGTCCTTGGCTAGATTTGTAATTTCCAACCCTATTGTGGGTATCAATTTCTCTTTTGGTTTTGAAGTAATTGGTTTGATAAGTTGATTTTTGGGAGTTGAACTCGAGTGAATGCAGTATTTTCTTCAAATTAGCTAGGTGTATATCGAAGGGTTTTGGGTCACCTTGTGCCACAAATATTTTCCCTAAGTGTAGAAATCTTATTTCTTGGAATAACGTGGAAGGGATTGCCTTCATGCGGTGTATCCATGGCCGACCAAGGATCATATTATAGTCGGTTTCCCGATCTATAATATAAAACTCGGTGAGAACCGTCTTAGGTCCTAAAGTGATTTGGTAAAACTATGGTTCCAATTGAAGTGGCCTTGAGGATATCATAACCTCTTAGCGTATATCGTGTTGTGGAACAGTTTGTCTCTCCATATCCTAAATTTTGAAGAAAAGTGAAGGGGACTATATTAACTGCTGCCCCATCGTCAATCATTGTGCATTTAACAAAATTATTGTAAACCCATAATTGTAAATGTAAAGCTAGGTCACCTCTTTGTGCAATTTTGGTGTCTATTGGCATTTTGCTTATATCAAATATAAATTCAGTATCCCTATTTGGCTGCCCTGGAGGATAAACGTCAAAGTCTACATGGTTTACTTGTGTTTCCGGAGGAGGAGTGATGTTGATTAAATGACCGAGGCCTAATGCTTCTAAGAGGGTAGCCCTGTGGGTAAGAGAGTTTTTAACAAATCCAAAAGGAGATGTGAGAGAAGGTTCTAGTTAAGTCGTTAATTAAATCATAGGCGCTTTATGGGTTTTACTAACGTTTGTTGAATGTTTATGCGGCTCCAATGGATAACTTGGAGTTGGTTGAGAAGAATAATCCCATGTTCTTGTTAAGGTTTCTACAGGGTAGCTCGGTGTCTAACTCCACCAGACCAACTATCTTAGTTTGGGGTCGAGTTCCTAGTTGGGGTGCGATTGGTGGATTTAATGAAGTTGAAGCTTCGTGATCATTGTTTCCTATTATAACACCCTTGTTTGTTAGTTAGGATCTAGCATTATTGTTAGAATGGTTTGGGAGTGGATCATTAAAGATCTTGAGGGGTGCATTTTAGGGGGAAGCGCCCGTATAAGTGTTTGGCATGGGTACTAAAGAATTTGCTAAAACCATATCTATAAAGAGTTGTTTTTGATCTTAAGTAAACGCTGTTTGCATGAATTTATCGTAGTCATGACAAGTCCTAGTATTGTGGCCTTGAATCTTGTGGAAGCCACAATACAAATTGGGATTATAATTTTGAGGCTATTGATTTAAAACCTGTTATGGCCCAAAATTCTGATAAGGTTGCTGGTTGTTAGAGTTAAAATTTTGAGGTTGTTGCCTTTGGTTTTGACTCTAATATCTAGTTGGGTTTTGATTTGGACCTTGTGTTTGGATTTGTCATTATCTTTGTTGTTGTTGTGGTCGTGGTGGATGATTAAAATCCACTTGCATTGATTGTTGGAGTAAAATTGTTATTTCGCTGATTATTAATAGGTGGTGAAATGTTTACAACATTTTCCCTTTTAACTTGGTCAATTACTCCATCTGTTGTAACTCTGCGGTTCTTATTAAGGATCTTAGGTCCTTGATTAGCATTCCTGGTATTAGGATAGGATGCGGTGTTTTGATTGGGAGTGGTTAATTTCCCATTTGTCCCATATGTCTTACGACCACTATCTATCATTGCTTGGTCAATTCGAGAGAGCACTCTCGAGTACCTCATCGTAAGTTCTTAGTGGGAACTTTTGGACTTCTTCCTTTATATCTCTATTGAGAGAATTAAGGAATAAATCACATAGTTCCATCGATCCATGTTTGGAGCACTTGCTCATGAGTATAGAAGCGTATGCCATCTTTGGATAAAATGAGCAAGGATTCATTATGGTCTTGTTTGATATGATAATTCCCCGATTCCGTTCTTAACAATTTGTTCATGTCAAAAGCTTTGATAAACTCATCATACGAGTTGTTTAAATGAGTGTATCGAGGATTCAGTATACGTAATCCAATCAAGGAAATACCCTCTAAGGTCTTAGGGAATATCTTAGCAAAACCCCGTCCCGAGGAGTAATTCCCGTATGGGTGTGGCATAGGCCTTAATGTGTGCATTTGGATTCCCTTCCCCTTTATATTTAGGTAAATCAGGAAGAGGTCTTGGAAGCATAACACTTCGTATGGTGAAGTCTAGGGGTTCTTTTAAATATTATGAGTAAGTCCCTATGTGCATAGGCCTCGACCATCGATGGTGCTTGCTGAGGGGGGGGGTGGCAAGGGTTGTTGATATGACATAGCATATGCGTTTGTAGGGACATAAGGGAATCCATGTGGTTGAACGAACATCCCGGGAGAAGAGAACATGTCTCCTTGTGGTGACTTTGAATAAATGTTTAAGTAAGGAGGAGCATTGTTTTGGTATGGGTTGTTTGGTGCCAAGCCGGGAGGTGTCATGTTTTCACTGGAGGTGACATTTGAAACGCGCGGTCCTAGGTTGCGTTTGTTGTGGGTAACTATAAGGATTTTGAGGAGGCATGCCTAACGTGCTTGTTCCTATAAGGAGGTCAACTTGACTAGGGTGATGCAGAGGGTTGGGGATTCTCGCTTGCCCAAAATATGAATTTTGGTTTGCTTGAGCAAGTTCCAACCCTCTAACCTTTTCAACTAAGGCTGAAATGACCTCTATTGGTGAAGACACTAGTGTTTTGCCTTAATGGCATTTGTTGTATACCTTGAGGTTGTAAAGGGGTGTGATACCCTGCTATGAATTGATCATTACCTTGCCAAGCTTCACCGAGGGCATTTCCCATAGGTGAAGGAATGGGGGTGTTTTCTTGGAATAGGGTATTAGATTGTGTTTGTAAACTCCCTATAGGTGGATACATGTTTTGGAAACGTTGTTCACTTTTAGCATAGCGTGCTAAGTACTCCTCATCCAAAAAGGGAGTGGATCGATTGTCTCTTGATCGTGGTGCGACACAAGACCCGAGGAGATGAAGTGGATTCTCCTAGTAAACATCATATTATTAGAGCACGAGGGCTCTGGGCATTTGTGTGTTTGTGTAAGCTGATCAAACTCCTCAATTCGGAATGAAGAGTTAGAACTAATTATGTGAGGGGGAGTTTGAGATGACAAGTAATTACTTGAATAGTTATCAGCCCATGCAGAAAGCGAGGGTGATGGTTGTCTATTTGTTTGACTATAGCTTACTTCAAGATCTGAGAGAGGTCTACCATATGCGTTGTATCCTGACATATTCGAGGGGTATATGAATACCTGTAGAATAATGGGAAAGAGCGAAGGTGGATGAAAGAAATAAAATAAAAAGGTAAAAAAATTTGTTTCATGTCGGGTTCACCAATTTTGTTGGTGAAGTGCGATGTGAAGGTTTAATGAGGTAGAGAAGATGAAATAGTTGTTTGTTTCATGTTAGGTTCACCAATTTTGGTGGTGAAGCTGATGTGAAGGCTAATAAGGTGGAAAAGACGAAAAGTATATTAATTGGAAGAACAAGTAGAAATATGACTCTGAATCAGAAAATAGAAATTTCACGTCGGGTTCACCAATTTTGTACGATGGAAAAGTGACATGCGAGCATGGGAATATACAAGTACCTCTTCCTTGTGCACGACCTCCCGAGGTTGTCTTGCGAGATAGGCGATGAATTTTGAATATGAATGGATATGAGACAATCTAATCGGTAATCTTATATCCTCAATACACAATAATGGAATCTGTGAATCTAAGGAAAAGAAGGCCCTCCTAACCTGAATTGGTGTAATGGATCGTTCAGATATAATCGCTGTTCAGAGGCTCCAATCAATGTCGAGCTCTGCCGAGATCGTTTTTCTTGGTTGTTGGATACGTGGGAAGTGACCTGTGGGAGTTTCGTATATATCTCCAAACAAGGTCATAAAAATGGTGATAGGAGGTTTAGTGGATTTGTAGTGAACTATGGGTGGTTTTTTGGTATAGTCCATAAAATATTAGATTGATTGGCTTCTATATTTAATACGGAGAACTGCGTGATGATATCTGGCGGGAGTGGTGAGGATCAAAATACCAACGTTCGTAAACCGGTGTCAATGCTTAACTAATTTATAGGCCCGTTGGGTTGTGGGACTTGGGGATCACAACCGTGAGTTTGTGGTTGTTGTGGACCTGTTATGGTCATGTGAAGAATCAATCCCTTCTTTTGACTATCTAGTAATCATACACCTTTTCAGCCTCTATGTTTAGAACTAGAAGTTGTATAATTTTCTCAAAATACCTTACAGGTGTTCTGACAACTTGAATGCGTAAGCTAGTATCTATGTCAATGAGGAGGTCTCCTGCGTTGGGTTGTGGAACTAAATGATCGCGTGACCAAATGCTTGTTCTCTTCGAATCCTTATGCAGTCACTCGGATATTTTATCAAGGCAATCAATAGTTAGGATGATTTGACAAAATATATATGCCTTATCGTCTTCGATATTTAACCCTCTCAGTTGTTCACTAATTGCTTGTAGGTTTGTCTTTGCTCGAAAGACCTATATCCTAAGGTCTTGATCTATCACTAATGTTGTGGGTAGATTTGGTTGAGGCACTATTGGTTCAAATATATATTCTCTAAGCTCTCAAGGTCTGTGATTGTCATACAAAGTGATTGACTTTTAACTAAAATTAATAAGTGATTACAAAAAGATGTATTTACACTATGCAAGCATTCTTCTATTTTTGTATTTTTCAATGACGTATTTCAATGAAATTAAAGAGCAGCTATTCTAGTATATTTAGAAAATGAACAACCAATCTAGTAATAGAATTTAAAACAAACAAAGTAACTGGTGTGGCTATTTACAATGCAATTGTTATTTTATCCTAAATATCTAAGCAACTAATTATTTTAAATTGAAAGACTCTCGATCCTACCTCGAAATGAGGAATGAATCACGATTTCTCAAAACTATCAATCCCCATGACTTCTCTGGTGATATCGAGAGTGAACTTTTAAGCGAAATAAAATAATTTACTACTCTCTATTTGATACATTGTAACTAGAACTTTGATAGCTCAAACACGGCGTTTACTGAAACAGTGGTAAATCCGGTTGTGTGTGATTTCATCCCCTCAGTGTGATCTCCTCGTTCGTTCGTGTCCTCGTGAATCCGAGAAAAGCATGTATATGATATTATCACCGAGAAGAAGGTATTCGAACAATGTGACTTTGGATATAGACCCAATACTGATGTGAGTAGGAGAGGGATAACGCAAGTGAACAGAGCTTGACTATGTAATTCCTAGCGGGATTTATTGTGGGAATACAACACAAATGTGCGAGAGTTTTAGAATCTATCCTTGTGACAAAACAAAACCTGTAACTTTAATGGATTCTAATCTAGAAATGAAACTATTCTATGCTAAGCTGATTGTATGGAACAACAATGGAATAAGATGAAACAAGAAGATTGAATGACTTCTAAACAACAAAGGAAAGCTAATAATTGATGCAAAACATGAAGCTAGTAGAACTCTAAGCAAGAAATTCAAAGACTGAATAATAGAATTGAGAAGGTGAGGGGCCATTTGTTTGAAAACAAGCTGGCTATTTATAGCAAATGCATTTACCAGAGGGTAACTCCCAATTGAACTCTTTTACTATAAACAAAGGAAAAACACTATTCACAGGGCGGCCAAAACATAAATGCAAAGCAAAGTAGCTGAAGAATGCGGGTAGAAATTGAAGATTTACATTTAACGTGATCGTCGGAAGAATCACGGAAAGCAGCGTCAGAAGACCGCCGCCTGTGTAGGGCGGCGTCTCGTCACACCAAGACCAAAAGCAAGGAAAAAGGGGGGGGCAAAAAAAAAAGCATGCGGAGGTGAGCGAGGCATGCGGGATATAAACGTATACTTGGCGAGCTTTTCTAGATTCTGAACACCTTTCAAGGAGACTTGTATCATCATTGGGGTATGTGTAACATCTTTCCGGCGGTGCAAAGTACCCTACAATTTTGGAGTACGTATAGGATCCCAACATGGGCCATTGTATCTATCAAATTTGACAATAACAAATAAAGGTAATGTTGGTGGTAACATTGATGTGTCGTAGAAAATGTCGAGTGGTTGTCCCTAATTGTTAGAGGGATTCATTCATTGTTACGTTTCATAATAATTGTTGTTGTATACTGGCTCCTATGCCACATTATGAGATTTAGAAGGAAGTAGTGAAATTGTGGGTGGGAACCAAAATGCCCATCATGTTAGCACATCAAATGTAGATTGTATTCATGCATTGGAACTTCTTTTGTGCGGCGTTGTTGCCACATTGTTTTTCCTGTTGGAAATAAAGTTGGGAAAGCCATTGAGAAAAGGACTTCTATATTGTATTCATTTATTGGTGAGAGCCCAAGCTGGCCATGGCATGGTAAATACGAATACATTTGATACATTCGATACTGAGGTGGATACATGAAGGTTGAGAAAAGTAGTAGTGGAGGTACTATCAAAGTAGAGGGTAGTATTTACTACGGGTTATTTTGGTTGTTATGGCAGTAACGTTGATGTGTTGTAGAAAATGTCAGTGATTGTTCCTATAGCACCATTTACGAGGTCTGTTTCAACCCATAAATTAGCAATAAGCATGATTTTTTGTTGTTTGCATAACAAAACTTTAGAAATAGTAATATCCTCCTTTACTAATATTTGTGGAAATGTAGCCATTTAACATGTGGATTGGGTTGAATTTGGGATATTATATTTGAGACCACGACCTACACACAGAGCATGCTGAAAAGAAAGGGAGCAAGATTTTCAAATTTTCGGGGCTCAGAGGTGATGTATTATGGGTTTTTGTGTTTGTATGTGTTAAGGTATATGTTATCTATGGTGATTCCCAGCCCCAATTGGTTTTTCGTAGTGCCCAATTTGGTAGATTTCAAATTTTGACTCTTTTTCAGTGAACTTATTTAAATCTGTGCTATTTCATTTGTTTTAGGGTTTGAACTTCCGATCAGCAGGTAAAATCTGGTTTTTCTTCCTGTGCAATATGATATTGGGTGTATAGTGGTTGGTGACACATTTGGTGGCATTCTTTGGGTTCTTGGGCTTAGGATGTGTGATTTTAAAGCTCCATTGGTGAGAAATAGTTCAACAAGGTGCATGTGTATTTTGTGTGTGTCAAATATTTCTGATTTACAAGGTATTAACATGTGGAGAAATAGACTCCTTGATTTGGGTGGTTTGCATGTAACATCCCCATTTAAGATCTTAGAACAAGGGAATTTTTTTATTTTTATTTGTATAACATTCTCTGTTATGAATTATATAATTCAAACACACGTTCAAGTTTTAATAATTGTTCTCTGCCCAAACAACACAGTTTGGAACACACAATTTTCTTTTAAATTTAATGTTCCCTGTTCGCATATTTCTGATATGGAACACACATTCAATGCCATTCAATCTTATAATGATTCTATATCTTTGCTTGTAATGACTCGAAGAACTGCCGATCTCCCATTTTCATGGCTCGGAGTTTCAACGATCCTTCATTTCATGACTCGGCAACAACCGATCCTTCATGTTCGTTCATGCATAGTATATTACATATACAAGTTCTCTTAAGTGCTACTAGGTTATCGAAGTGATCCATTTAAGAAGCCTATCTCGAATATACATTCGATACTCATCATCGACATCCTGCATCTTAAATTAAGTGATTAGGACAACGCAACCAAAGACTTGCGATACTTTGGCCAAAGATTTTCACATGCTTTGCATGATCATATTCCTGGATGTGATACACATCAATGGAATACGTCCTTCACTTCACTTCACCTGTTATCTAGAATGGTCTTTCCTGGTTCCTACCAGTCCTTTTAATTTAAGGTCAGATTTAAACTTCCAATTCCAATTAGCAATATGAACGAATATAGGAAGGCACTCCTGGTAACTAAAGATACGCAGACATACGGTGTCGTTCCCCACGACTCCGTGTGTCTAGTTATCTTTAGTCCTCCGGAGTCACTCCGTATACATGATCATACTCCTATCCCCAGCCAAGAACTTCACATTCAGCCTATGTATTCTTGATGTTTTAATTCGGGAGGGCATTGTAATATGTCAGCTATAACATTGTGTCGTCATGAAGACCCCGTCTTCATGAAGACACATCGTTGTAGCTGGCGTATGTTAATGTCCTATGGAATCCTCCCATCGAGAGTACACATCCTGCTCAAGTGATTTGGATATGATCTTAATATTTAAGATCAACCTTCAGCAACCATGCTGATCCTTTATCCTCGTTCCCGTTACAGTTGTACGTAGCTAAGAGAGACTAAATCCGTCTTCTAGCTTGCTTTACATCTTCTCCTTCTTACCGAAGGGTTGCATTTTCCCTACTTGGTTCTCTTCTTAATCATTGGATTAAGCAGCCCGTTACCGACGGACGTGATAAGTTTAACCTATTAAACTTAACCAAGATTTTCACAACTGTAACTAAATTCAGAATTCCAGCTTATTAGACGTCATTTAAACGAGGTCTAATTCCCAATAAATGTATTCATTTATTTTCCTTAACCTTACATAGTTAAGGTCCATTAGCTCTGGATATATTTATCCCATATCCTTTCTTTCTGAATTTAACATACGAGGTTATTAATGGAGTTCGAAAACGAAGTTCGGTTACTCCTAGTTTAATTGATATTCCTTAGCTTCCAAGCTAATCCTGAATACCTATCAGTTATGGAATCATATTCTTCCTAATCCTTTTTAATGTCAATTAAGAATTCATCTTTACCCAAGTATGAACTAATTGCACATTTCAACTTAAAAGTTGCATTTAGGTAAGAATAGATATCAATTCCTTTTTAACATCCATCCAAGGACAATTAAATAAATCCAAATCAAGAAATAACATTTTATTTCCAAATTAATCAACAATATCAAACTGATATAGTTTTTAAAATATCACACTTGTATTTGTATTCATCAATCCATGTCATAATCCATACATTTGCCAATCCAACTGACTGGACTTTGTTTACATAAAACATCATTACAATCCATAGATAGAAGAATGTACTTTCTTCTTTTCACAATTCCTCATAGAGGAATAATAACTAACAAATACAATTCATCTTCTGCTAATCAAAAGAAGCATCAGAAAACAGCCATGTCTTCATTCTAATCAATTTCCATCTGCAAAATTTCTTGCATGGGTCAGTTCAATGAACTGAGCATATTAAGCACTTGTCATTAAAATGAGGTGCTTTACTTAACTGTCTCAATAAAAGAACCCTGCTTTTATGAAACGACAGTATGAACATCAATCAAGAATCAAGCATCAAAAGAATGGACAGCATAACAACTAAACCATCTAAATACCATCCCAATCAGCCAAAGAATTGCTGTCCTATTTTCCACATAACCGTTACAAGTTCCAAATTACAATATTTGTAAAGTTTAGGAATACAAGTAGCATACTGCTGATATAACTTAACTGTTATCCTTTCTATTCCTTTCATTAGTAATAAATGCAAAGGGTAAAACTAACTGAAACGTAACCAATTACTTTCCTTTCAGTTCATGCAACACATTTGATTCCAAGCAATCACGCACAGACGAGAAAGCAAACAACAATGCATATAGTTGCTCATACCCAAGCGATACAAAATTCGTTCTTCACGATTACAGATTTCCAACTGTATGAAAGAAGAAAAGATCATTTTTCCAAGTTATCCATCCACATTCCTATTTCTTTCCTCATGACTGTCCTAAAAACTGAATCCAAACGAGACACAATTCAAGATAACAGTTCAGAGTGAAACTTACAAAATCCATTCGGAATTCACTTTCCACAGCAGCAAGAATAATTTCATTCATAATCAGTTTTAAATGAAAACAAGGAAGAATTTATCGTCCTTATCAATACTTCATTTAGATCAGGCTCATATGAATACCCAAAAACAGGTTAGCACAACATCGTATTCATCATAGAGCAAATAGTATAAGAATGTATACTATGTACTTACTGTACTAGAAGACTCCATACTTCTTTCACTGTATTTTTTTAACCAAATAACAGTTATACAATCACGTAATCGATTATTCACATGACTTTTTATTTCCATGAACGCATACAGTTCAAAATACAATTTACTCATTGCTGTTACCTACAACAAGACCAATCATAATGCACAGTAAGGCTTCCAATGCTATTTCCAGAATTCAAACAGCAAAAAGAGAAGAATTCGTTCCTTTAACTATTCAAATAAGAAAACAACCATTTTCTTCAACTCAACAAGAATTATTCATGCCGATTTCATTTTTCCTTGAATGACAGTGCAAAGATCAGAAGACCACACGAAACATTCAAAATTCCATTTGTACAGAAAATAACAGCACTCAGAAAACCATCTAAATGCCACTGTAATCTTTGTCAAGTTGAACTTATAACGTTCATCAAAAACCAAATTATTGTTTCCTTTGAATCGAAAGCAATGAGAAGAAAGAAGAATTTGTTTCCTATAATTTGGTGAAGAGACAATCATCTTCTACAAGGAATTAAAACACCCAATTCGTGTTTACCTTACCAGATGACTCAATTCATAATGACAATTGAACAATCGTTCATAATGAACAACAACTCACATAGTCTGAACTGTTTCAATTCAATAAACCATAAACAATGAAGACTTAATTTGTATTCCTTGCCAACTAATGTTTCTACCTGAATCCATTTTTCTATTCACAATGATGTACAGAACCCAAAATGTGATTTTCATACAACAATACCCTTATTAATGAAAACCCGCATAGGATATCAGATGCACAACAAGGTACAGTTCAAACAGACTCAAGTAGCAAACCAAATTTCTATATTTTTCCATTTACTTGTACAGAAAAACAAGCCGAGTTGGTAATCGTGGCAACAGTCCAAATAGGAAAAACCGAACAACATCAATAAAACACAACAAAAATCATCCTGTCCTCACAGCAAGGAAGGAATGTAATCAAATGCAAGTTCAGAAGGAAAACAGTTAACTTTTCCTACTTCCACGAATACCCGAAACGTTATTCGTTCATTCTTTATGCAAGAAAAAGGGACAACAATAAAATATTACCATTACTCCCTATAAATCGAGTTCATAAGCTCAAATAAAACCCAAATGCTATTTCCATCAAATCCAAAACAGCAGAAGGAAAGGATCTTATTTCCTTTTTAAAGGTTCCAGTATAGAAACAACATCAAACAACTCGCACATCCTGTACAGTTTTATCACTGAAATTCATATATCAAAGAACAATTGCTCAACACTGAAAGACAACTCCTATTGTCTGTACAGATTTCATCATTCAAGTTCGTAAAACAAAAGAACGATTGTACAGTGATGAGAACAACACATACTGCCTGTTCCGTTTTCATATAACCATTAACAGAGAAAAATACCCAAAACGTTATTCTCCAAACTGTCAAACAACCCACACAGCAAGTTCGTATTTCCTACTCCAATTCATACAAAGACAGATCAACACAACAGCAAGAAACGATTCCACTCATATCATTTCAAACAATGACAACAAAATCGAATAAACCCAAAACCCAAGAGCAGGGTTGTTTTAATGAGACGCTTAAACAAAGCAAGTGTTTTAAAGAGAAGGGCTTAACATGCCTGCAATTTCTTTTCCAAAACTTGAAGAAAACCATGTTTACAGAAGGTGTTTCCTTCCCCATGACAAGCAATGAGTTTCCAAACAAGCTCTTCCTGTTCGAGCTTATGGCAATGACCTCCAAATTTCCAAAGAACAGTGATAAAAACCAAATGAAACTGGTTCGACTGAACCAAGCAAAAACCAAATGCAGAGCAACTTCTCAAAAATCCGAACAACACAATAAACAATCAAAATTTCCTTCATACACTTTCCAAGGCGAGCTGGTCGCGAAGAAAAAAATTTAAATGCATTAAAGGCTCTGCCTTTTTCTATTTTCTCACGCCACCGCCGACTTGGGTTGGCGAACCATCTAATTCGAATTTTGCATGCAAAACCAAGTTTAGCTTCATAACCAACTAGATCCCTCTAGTTTTTCCCTGTTCCCGCCAAACTGGCGCTGTCCACGTAAGGACTTCCCATTAATGCCATTAAACACCCTTCATCCTTATCCCTTTCCCCAAGGGTCTGCACGTCCCCTTCTAGGTTAGGATTAGTTTAGGATTCATATTAGTGTTCGACCTAGGTCATAGCCTAGTCTTTAGGTTAATAGGACTTAGGTTTATTTCCCCTTCTTTTTACATAATTTAAAAATCCACTTAGGATAGTAGTTTAGGATGTAAGGTAGAGCTTAGGATTAGATTAGGATCTAATTCCCTCTAACACCTAACACTAACCACCTTCAATCCTGTCAAGTCTTCCCGACTGACTTCTAATTTCAACACTGTGCAGGACATTCGTCCTTTGTTAACATGCCTGAGCCACCCGTATCCCGGCATTCCTCGCCTTACGGGGTCTCACGTTACGACAGTGTATGGTTCGTGAATCGAACCCTTTTCCGTTGGCATCTACGTGCCAACTGTTCATACTGCAAATCAGGTGCTGCACATTTATATCAACCTTCAATTCGGTTCAAGAGTAAATCGACAAAGCGATTACAAGAAGGCCACAGCATAAAGAGTTCAGCAAGCATACGACAATTTGTCATCACATCAGTAACATACAAGCAAGAATAACTGTTGTCCCATGTAAATAAATTACAGCATGCAAGAATCCAAGTTAGCAACACATTCCTTTAAGATCAAAATATATCTTAACATGTTTGCCTTCATTTCAGCAGTTATAACAGTATGAAAAATAATCACCAAGATAACTTACAAAATCAGGGTGTTACAGACAGCGCGTATGTCGGTTATAATATTGAGTAGATGAGGCTCGAGTAAAACTGGTATTCCATGTTTATTAGGATGTCCAAGTTCACTCTTTGGGTTGTCAGAGAGAAATTATCTAGTAGGGAATAGATGTTTTTGTTATTTTGATTGTATTTAGTAGAGGTTTTGCAGAACTGTAGGGCATTGAGATGTCAAGAAACAATGTGCTTGATACTTGATTCTGGATGTGTTCCTTGATTTTGAATTTGGATTGGTGAGTTTCATGGCTCAAAATGCCAGCCCATGTTTATTAGGATTCTTGAGTTCATAGCTCAAGTATAGAGAAATTCCCTAGCCAAGAGTAGTTGTTATTATTTTTTTGGTTGTATTAAGTAGATATTGTACAAAGTTTCCTTGTATTAAGATATCAAGATACAATATCGTTGGTTATGGGGGAATTTTACTTGATTTTCATTTTTTCTTGGTTAGGCTTATGTTTTAAATGTTACCCATGCTTATTAGGATGTCTGAGTTCAAAGCTCAACTGCAGAGAATTTCCGTGCTAACTCCAGCCAAGAAGTGGCAAGGTTGTGGTTTATAAACTAAGTAACAACCTAACTCACACTTACAATCTTCCAAACATAACCCACTTCATGATGTAATTTAGAGCTATCTATATAAGGATCTCCATTATGTAATGTTATCATTCATTCATCAATGGCCCACAAAACCCAAACTTTCTATACATAGTGTTTTCTCTCCAAAACTTGATTACTTAACATAACAGATTGTGAAATTTGAAGTCTCTAATGTAGCCCATCTTTACAAATCTGACAAAAATATGACCCATATTTACAAATCTTAAGAATGAGCCCCATATTCATAAATCTTTAATAACTCGTTCCAAACTTGGCTTGCAGGGTGTGAAAGGAAACCCATAACCTCACTCAACAAATAAATTTTTGCAGACAACAAAAAATTACCAATGAAGGAAGTAGATTTTGGTTTAAATGTCAATGAATATAGGAATAGTTGTAGAAAACAATTTTACACATCAAAGTTATATTCAACAGACCTGTTTAGGATTGGAGGCATATTGGACGAAGCACCCAATACCACAGGAGCTTCAACATTCACAGATAACATTTCCCTTCTTTTCTTTCTTCCTGTAAACTGCCAAACTTCCAGACTTATAGTTAAGTAGATATGGTGTCAAAACAACATGGTATATTTTCGGATATTTGATATCATGCATATGAAAAGCAAATTTCAACCAAAAATAGACAGCAGTGAGGAACATGGGATAGTAACATTTGAATAAGAGCCACATAATCATGATAGTGTCAGTGTGAAACCGTAGTCAAATCTGAAGGGCTAGTTTTAATTCATCATCTGATTAAGAAATGTTAGGCTCAAAAACCTTATGTTAGCTTCCTAATGCAAGATTCTTTAAGTTTAATGTGTATTGGGATATATGGTAAAACTATGGATGCAACATCAAAAAAATAAATCCTAGATGTTATAATGAGAGCTCATTTACAATGAATTAAGCCAAAATATATATGCAATGAACTCTTCTAGTTAGATAGAACAACATACATCCAATAAAACCCTACCTTTGCCAAATTTCCACCTTCCACCTATTTGTAAGCTGGTATATTTAGTTTAAGCATTATAAGACATTTCCAATATCAAATCAGTGATGGGAGATTTGGGGGAATCAGTAAGACTTGTAAAAGATTCAGTGATGGGAGATTTGGGGGAATTGGTAAGACTTGTAAAAGATTTATTCAATAATAATAATTGTATCAAGAATTCCAAAGACTACAAGAAAAGCTTCATGGGAAGAGTAAGCTTGGATTCAAATATTTATTTGGAATTTTTTGTAATGTAGGTTGGAAACAATCAGATCAATCCCTTAATCCTTTTTTGGTATTTCCTAGGATTTTTATCTACGTGGATGGTGAGGCCTTTTATTTATTATCCACACTACACTGTTGGACTACAAATCATTTGATTACAAAATATTTTTGATTTCTAAAAGAAAAAATATTCAAGGTTTCTGATTTGTGAAAGAAAAGGGCAATGAGTATCATAGATTCTCAAAAGAACACCCAAATGAATATCAAGTCCTTTAAACATATTGATGAATATGTTTATGGTTTCTTGATTTTCAAAAAAATCAATGCTATTACGGTTTTGGGTTTTCACATAAATATCAAATGGTCACAGATTTTCAAAAGAATACCCAAATGACTATCAAGTAGTTCAAACATATTGGTCCATCTGTTTAGAGTTCTTAATTTTTGAAAAAATGAAAGCTATTACGTTTTTGGGGTTTCACATAAATCCCAAATAGGTGTAACTCATCTAATGAGCCATTTGATTGGAGACATTCATAAATAAAAAATTCTAGAACTTTTCCTATGAATTGACATCCTTTATACAAAACAACCATGCTTGTACCAGTTTTTTTACGGTAGGCTACAACAAAATTGAGATATTACATCGATTCTTAGAGGACCATTACTCACTTGGGTACAAAAGAGCAAGGCAAAAAAGTTGCATTAAGTCCACCATACATCGTTCCAATCATATGGCCATAAATTTTGCGAAAAACATTCCTCTTAGCATTGTGTGAATTTGTGGGTCAAGCTCAAAAAACTCAATAGTCCTCTCTACTCCTCTTTCTCCATTGAATATTACCATTCTTTCATTCCATGTTATCATTGTCCACTCAATATTGTTAGCGTCAATCGTTTTAACCAAACTTATATGAACTTGGCACCATTCTTTTGTGTCTTCCCTCAACTCCCACATACAACCCAAATGCTTGTTTACCAAAGACTATGTCATCACCGCTACCAAGGACCAATGGTGGATGTGAAAAAGGGGGGCGTAATGTTGTACATGCACTTTCATTACCAACTATCCATCCAAAAAAAATAAATTGTAGGTTTCGTTTACACTTGTAAACATTTTATGGTCCTTGGGTTCTAATATGTACATCTACTTGGCGCTGGAATTTTGGTCCAAATCCTTTCCTTCATATTGAACTCTACCATCTCACCACTTCCGAACATGTTCAACCTAGTAAAATCTTCCATTAGAATAAATACCTGTCCCAACTAGAAACCAGATTCTAAGAATCCTAATGACATGAATTTGAGACCATGCATCAGAATCTTAATCATAGATCTCAATTTCAACCTCTCCAGTATGATTTACCTGAGCATCCTTGTCGTATTCATTTTGACCAAGTAGGACAGTACAAAGTGTTTTGGAAGGCTCAAAAGCCATTGCAACAAAACTCCATCTTGTTATATTTAGAGGGTATGGAATACTTCTCTCGTGTGTCAGTGTTAGAGTTGTGAATGCTTAAAGACAAACAACTACCCCACTCTCCCTCAATGCAACAGTATATGCTTTTGCAAGAGGTCATTATCCACCTAGGTGCATGATTATCTAGATCATTAAGGATATGTATGGGAACTTTGTAAAATGCTCCATCTGCTGGGCAGGTCTATAAGCCATGAATGCCATCCGAGGGGCTCTTGGACTCTATAGAGGCATTGGAGCAATGGGTCTAGGAGCTGGACCTGCTCATGCTGTGTATTTTTCTATGTATGAGGTTTGCAAGGAGAAATTGGGAGGCAACAGACATGGTCACCATCCTTTTTCCCATGCTGCATCTGGAGTAGTAGCTACTATTGCAAGTGATGCAGTGTTTACACCAATGGATGTGGTGAAACAGAGGTTGCAATTGAGAAGCTAGTCCATATGGGGGAGTAATGGATTGTATAAAGAGAATGTTGAGGGAAGAGGGTTTTGGAGCATTTTATGCTTCCTATCGAAACTACTGTGGTAATGAATGCCCCTTTCACTGCTGTTCATTTTGCAACTTATGAAGCTGTCAAGAAAGTCCTCACCAAATTTTCTCCAGAAAACGCAAGTGAAGAGCACCTACTTGCTCACATCACTGCTGGCAGTGGGCAAGCTAGAGCTCTAGCAAGTGTTGGACAACGCCACTTGATGTGATCAAGAATCGGTTACAATGCCAGTCCGAATCCTCTTCTTTAATAATTTAGTATTAGTCTTGAATTTAGATTTACATAAATGGTATGGGAAATAGAGAGACTTTATAATTTTTCCTGAAATTCAATTTCTCAACTTGAAAGTTTTGAATCATTGACATAAGCCTTACCCCATAATCACTTATAGAAACTTACCTTGTATAAACAAGGAATTAATTCCAATCCAGAGTTAAAATCCATTTGATTCGCTATGATTTTTGGGATATATAATATCTATGTTGTTATATTTTTATATAAGTTATGATGAAAAAATTACAGTGCTCATTATAAAGATTTATTGAATTGGTTTTCTTTTTGAAAATTACTTACACTCGCTCTTAGTCATGAAGCTACTTGCTCTCTTACTCTTTCATTGAAAATGGGGCTAAATTAATTATATTCATATATCATTTACCAGACTGTTCCTGTTAGCACCTGTGGAGAATTTCATCTATGTTCTTTTTAGTCTGAGCTTGTCATCAATGTTGCTGTCGAGGTTAACTATTCCATATGCTTTCGTCTTCTTTTCTATTTGTTAGACATCAGTTATCCCATTTTTATGGCAGTAGCTATCTCTAAAAGCTATCTAGAGTACAACTAATAAGACCTAAAATTATATTAGAATAGCTTTTTCGTTGGCATACATTTTTTCATTCACTAGTTTGTATTTACTGATTACAGTTGGCTTTCATTAGATTGAATTCGAGGATATCTAGGGCCCCAGAAATTCTAAGTTTTTGATATAAAACATATTAAGTTCTTGAATTAGAGTGTGAACCTAGTTGATCCATCCTCTGACGAAAGTGAGGCTTAAAATATTATGTACTGAGTCAAACATAATTAATGGCAGGTTCTCACCAGAACATGTAATAACTTATCTCCAAAAGGAACCTTTTCTGGATTATTCTCATGTAATACCTGAGAATCACCATAGAATAAAAAAAGTATTGACTAATCTAACCCTCAATGGTTGCAGAAATGCATTTAACAATCCCCATAAGCTCTCATTTGTGCTGCTTGATAAACTTTCATTCATGTACTTTCAGATACCCTCAAAGGAATGGTATTTTTCCACTTTTTTTTTTGCCCCTCACGCCATGATTCCTTTCAAATTAAATAGGGGAAAGTGTGTATGTTTGTGTACATTCTTTCCCTCTTTTTTCTGGTATTTTATGTTACATTTTTTTGCAATTGTTTTTGGTATCAGACAACACCAATGTAAATGAGTTTTTTCAATTTTAATATCTAGAATAGTACAAGCTCACTTATAATCTCAAGCACTTTAAAATTCTTATCACTCCAAACAGTTTTATAGATTGGAAGGCGACAAATCTGAAGGCATGAACTCAGGGTTTTATATAATCAAGAAAATGCAAATGATCAACTTGAATCAAATTAAATAATGGTTGTGTTTGTTGCATGCATCAAAATAAAAATATTCCCCCAAGGCTGCATAAAAATATGCATGCTATTTGGACTTCAAGAATGAAGTCGTCAAGTGAGGAAAACTTGAAGGTTCTTGTAGCTTGGTGCCCATGATGGGCTTCTTTGCAAACTTTGTATTCGCTGTCAGCAGTCAGAATTTTACCCATGGTTTTGATTTGTTATTCATCCATTATTGAATGCAAAATTGAAATTGCAAGGTTTGGACATTTCCCAATAAATGGCGGCCTTGGGATCCACTTGTAAAACTTTCTATTGGTATTTCATTATCATTACGTTTTTGGTCATGCATCTTGCTGTTAATTTGAGTAACTTAGCTGGTTTGTTAAGCTGCAGAGGCACATGCTTGATGTGCAAAACACCATATGTATAACAGGTTTCATCACCTTTAGAAGATATATATCATGCATTGGTTCTTTCTAAATGGGCACACCATTTATTTGTCTTTTTGAGTTCTTCACAAATGATATGGTGACCTGTTGCGCTGAAGTAGTGAAACATACCAATCAAAATAACAATGTAAATTTTGTTGTTCAATTCTGTAGCGTGACATATGTAACTTTGTTGATTGTGCAGGGGGTTTGTGGTGCAGAGAGATTCACTAGTAGCTCAATATGCAACACGACTCAGAAAATAGTATCTAAAGAGGGGCCTACAGCTTTGATGAAAGGCTTAAAGCCTAGATTGCTTTTCCATGCACCTGCAGTAGCCATTTATTGGTCTACATATAAAGCAACTAAATCTTTCTTGCATAATTTAAGTCAAACAACTTAAAGTTAGTTATGCACAGAAAATACCAACTAAAGAGGGCCTATGAGATATAATCGTGCGAAAATCTTAAAACTATTTCTTACTTGTAATAATGTGTCCAAACGTGTGGAAATCCTCTGAAAAATGGAATCTGAAACTGATGTTTTCACCAAGATTTCCCGCAGATTAAATCAATATATGAAAATATCACATTTACAGCATATACACACATGATATCCGCACTGCATATATATACATGCCCATGATATACTCACTGTATATCCATGATCGACACTCTGAGGCGGTTTAAAATATGGCGGACTCGTACATCTCAAAATTCCAAAGCATTCATCCATATCCACAGTGATCGTATGTACATACGCGCACGGAGCTTTTAACTAAATACAAGAAAACAATGTAAACAAAAAAAAATAGGAAATACCCGTCAAAATTAATCGTGTGTAGAAAACGCGTTCAAACAGACGTCAAATTTTATATAGTTGTAAACGTCTGGAAGAGCCTTTCCCATAGGGGGAACACCTTCGGTGTAATTAATTATGGGTGAAAGGGGTTTTATTAACACTTGGTTTAAACCATCTAACTATTTATATCTTCGTAAGGTATTCATATATTTTTAGTTCGCTAACTACATAGGTAGAGGCCAACCAAGCCATGTGTTATTTTGGGTAAACCTATAAGATGGCCTTGTATGATGAGGTGATTGGGGTGGATGCGATAGGTGAAGTCGAGAATATGAGCCAACCAATCTACTAGTATGTTTTGTTTTTAAATTGGGAAAGGGTAAATAAGGTGAATTTTCCCGAGTTACATCAAAAACAAAGTTTTTGATAGTTTTTAGGTGGATTGAGAGTTCTTTTGCATATTATGGTCACTAATGTAGAAAAAAAATTTAAATGCTAGGAGGAATCGCATGGCCATCCACATAATGGCATTGGACTATGTTAGGCTAGAAAAGTTGTAAGAGGGTTGATGCAATATGAAAAATCCAACATAGTTGACATGGTTATGCATGCATGGCCAATGCGAGTAGTGAAGTGTTAGTTTTAAACATGGTCAATGCAATTGTTTTGTAAATGGCAATATATAGTAGGAATTTGACCATATGGCCAAAGTAGTTGGTTGTAAAAGGAGTTTTATTACATGGCTAGTCTATTGTGCATGATCAATGTAGTAGAGAATGATGTTTTTACTTATTTGTTTCACGTTGTGATTATTTAATCATTCTCTTCTCTTCCCAAGACTTGTAGGGTAGATTTTGTTTGATATTTTGAGTGTCGAAGGGGTTATTCCAAATTATTTATTTTTGATAAGGTGCATGGTAAATGTTTTGAAAGGCACCCATAATCTTGTACAATCATGAAAAGATGTTACAATAAATCCCACACCAAATCCAAAGTCCAACAAGCCTACTAAAATAATATACCCTTATCAAACTAACAACAAACAAACAAGTTCTAAAGAAAGAGCCAACTTTACCATTTAACTACTATACTAGAAAGAATCAACAAAAATCAACAATATTTGGATCTAGCTTCCTCTTTCAATTTAGCACTCCTCATTACTCGACACATGGATAAACCAAAATCATCCCCTTTATATGACACCACATACCAACCTTCTTTATTTTCCTTGTCATTCTCACTATCCTCATAAAGGGGCTCTATTTCCACACCCTTCTCAAACCTTTTACTTTCATATTCCTTGAACTTGGCTTGATGTGAATCTAGTCAGTAAGAGGTTGAAATACCTCCAAAACACACATACAAGCTCTATGAATAAAAACCAGGAGTTTCAAAATAGCTTTCTTCTCATTATGGAATCCACACTAATCTTTTACATCATTACAATCCTCCTTTTATTTCACGTCTACACTAAAAACCCTAAAATGCCAAAAAACCCTAAAATGCCAAAAATTACCTACTAGCAAAACAACTCGGATGGGCCCCAAAATTTGTGTGCCAAATATGCCTTCATAAATTAAGGCTCACGCAAAATTTTGACTTATTCTAATAAGTACAACAAAAGTTATTAAAGTTCTAAGACCTAGTCAAAAGCGAAAAAAATAATCGAAGCCAATTTGAGGCCACTAGATGAAGGAATCGGGCCCAAAAATGTGCCAAAATGGCCACAATTTTGCAGGCAAAGTTGACCCAAAGATAGTACTAATGTATATCTACCACCCTGTAAAATTTCAAGACAATCCAACGGTCGGATCAAAAGTTATGGTCTCCACAAGTTATGCCCCTACATCATGGCTCCCTCCCGGAAGTTGAGGATCCTCATTTCGCTCTTCATTCCTTGTAGGAACTAAAATAAATTCCTAAGTGATGTGTTTGTGGTGATTTTTGGTTCGTTAATTATATGATAAACACCAAAAAATCGGAAGACAATATGGTTTAACGATACCTACACCGACGATGCAATGTTGGGATGAATGAATGCAATATAGACACGAGACTCCTCCTTCCAATGATGAGAGAACCTACATACAAAGATAACTAAACAAGATAGATATTAGACAAAGATATGACGAGTTTCTTAGAAAGGCCAATCCCAGGAACCAATGGGCTTCCTCGAAGGGTGTCAACTCATTTTACAATCAAGTGATAATGATATCAAGATAATTGACAATGAAATGGAGATTAGAACTTCGTGAGGGATAAAGAGATCTTGTTCGGGTGATAAGCGGCCTGTGGGGGCTACGGCGAGCTCGAACTCCTCAAAGTAATCGAACTAGGCTTGTTCTACAATGTCTCGTTCTTCTTGTATGACTTCAAGTTAATCTTTGATATCTTCAACATCCATTAAGGTTCAAGTGATGGCACAAAGGCTAAGTTCATGCGTGATGTCGAATTGCTCCAAGATGAAGGGTTATTAGATGATAGGAAGGTCATATATGCTTGTGATCG
Source organism: Taxus wallichiana var. yunnanensis (assembly GCA_018340775.1). NCBI lineage: Eukaryota > Viridiplantae > Streptophyta > Pinopsida > Cupressales > Taxaceae > Taxus > Taxus wallichiana. The sequence continues at coordinate 85,842,072 of CM031244.1, read as the reverse complement.
GATGTGCCTATCTTGGTACAATCATCTAAAGATAGAAACAACTTGGAAATAGGCATATTAGACAGAAAACAAATTGATGTTTAATGACGAGATATGATTAAATTGGTTAAAATGCTAAAATGACAAGGATCGTTGGTGATTTTACATGGTCATAGGCGATTTAGATGAATCATTGGCGACATCGTGAAAAAGACTGATTCTTTAATAAGATATAAATTGGATACAAAATTAATGATTTGATGATAGATATGATCTTATATACGACTTATCGATAAGCTAAATATGAAGACAAGTGACAGGATCTTACCTTGGATAAGGACTATTAAGAAATGATATTGTGGGACCCTTACAAGGTTGGTGGATCTTACATGGATGTAATAGGGATGTCAAGATATCAATATGATTGTGGTGTTGTTGTCAAGTCTCTAATGAGTCGAGCTTCATTACAAATGTCTCAGGATCCATTTGAAGAAGTTTTGATGTTTCTAAACAATCACCTAGGTGATGCTTTATAATGACTAGTGATCGGGAAAAGTGGAGAAACCCACTTGGAAGTTGTTTCAACCACTTATAAATGAGTAGATTAGGGTATGGGGACAAGTTAAAATGGTTATGAGGATGTTAAGGGAGGTTGGATGATTAGGGTAGAAATGGGATGATATGGGCTATGGGTGGTTAGGGAGGTTTAGGGTGAGTAAATAAGTATTTACTAAGGGGTAAGATAAGATTTTACGAGGGTGAGGACATAATTTATAGGATAATAAGATAGTTTAATGTTTTGAGTGTGAGGACTATGGATAAACAATGTAGGGTACTAAAAATAGGTGTCTACATTTTCCCCTTTTTGTCAAGTGGTTTGTGATGGACAAGCCGCTGGACAAAAATGAGTGGAATGATCTGATTTTTGTTGGATAGGTGGCCCCCTCAAACTGGGGGTTATTGTGATGAAGTGCAATGATCACCAATTTGAATAGGTTGTTGGATGAGATAGACATGTGTTTTTTTGTTTCAATTTAAGATGCCCCAAGACTGGGCATGAAAACAAATTGCCACAAAGGTGGACTTGTGTGACCAAAGATTCAAGTGATAGGGGAACCAATGGGTTCTTGACCTATAGACGTATGAATTCTAGGGAAGCGGATGTGGGAAAAGGTTTCGGGAGGCATATAGTATCGACAGTATGTATAGGAGACACAGGCTCGATAAAAGGATGTTGCCAAGAAGTCAAGTGATAGGGGAACCAATTGGTTCTCGGCTTTATAGACATATGACTTAACAATGGAAAGGGAAAATGTTTACCTAATAGCTGTGAAATTTGAAATGAATTTGATAAATATAGACTTTGTATATATTGATTGATTTTGATTTTGAGAGGGTCTTGGGGCCCAAAAAAAGGAGACACACTTTAAAATGTGTAATTTTGGCAAGGAATGATGGGAAAAATGATGATTTGATGAGGCTCGGAGGCCAATCAATGATGTTTTGGATAAAGGGGAGGTAATCATTGGTGATTACCATAAGTCATTGGTGATTTGACAAAATCATTGGCGATTAGCCCAATCACTAAGAATCGTGTACACGGGGAAAAGTTTTGGTGTAAAAACAATTTGGAGGCTCATTTGGTATACTTGCGATTTGAAAACCTGAGAGACCAAGAAACCCTAATTTTCTTTTTTTTTTTTTTCACTTTTTGAGTGAGAAGGAGGTAGTTGGGTGTGTGCAGAGGAAACAGAGAGAGGATCGATAGGATTTGATCATATCCGGTCGTGTTAGGTGACAATTTGGACCGATTCGGGATGTGTCGAGGCACTAGTGGCCTATCGGTGAGATGATGCAGAGTCGGATGTAGCATTATCAATTATTCGGGAGGTAGTTGATATGGTGAATGAGGAGGGAGTGGTGGGGCATGATGATTCTGGAGTGACAAAGGCCTACAATGCGTGATCGCAAGGGCAAGTTAGATGGTTTTTAGAGGTGGGTGCGAGGGCTTGTGTAGAGGCGACACTCAGAGGGTGGTGGTGGTGGTGAGGGGTGGAGATATGGATGATAGGGTGGCCTTATTAGAGGCCTTTGTAGTGAGTTTAGAGGCCGAGAGGGCCACATGGTTAGCCTGAGTGGGCCACACCGATTGGTGAGAGAGATATGCATTTGACCGGAGAGAGGGAGGGGTTGAGCCAAAGAACTCACTATTGTTTAGGATGAGCTCACAAGAGCCGACATATATAGATATAGACGGGACCGAGAGACCTTGAAAAAGGCCTTTAGAGTGACAAGTCCATCGATTTATGGGGTTGAGCTACAAGTAGCACGAGCTCGACTAGTGGTCGGATGGAGCTACATGGTGATGTGAGTGCAACAAACTATTATGATTTGTGTGATGAGTGCATGATATTATGAGGATATAGTGAGGCGGAGGCTTCCAAATGAGTCTCGTTATCTTTGTATTTTTACCTCGATGATGGAAAGTTCCTTCAAGTAGTGACACAAGGGTAGGTCAAATGCTTAGAGGCTCGTGTGAGGGACCAACTAGGGGCCCAAATGATTATCGGGAGCAACGCTCGAGAGAGTGTCTAATTGACAAACATTCATTTTACTAGGTAGTTGTATAGATAGATTTTAACATATAGATTTTTATGTATGAGGTTCATTTGAATCCCTTGTTCTTTGTTGTATAGATGCATTTTTAATACGTAAGGCTCTTTCAATCGTTGATGATGTACAAACATTGTTGATATATATAGATGATTTTGATATTCGAGTTATGTTTTGAGTTTGTAATATTGCAATGTGATGGATTAGATGTGGTTGATGATGATTTGTTTAATGGTTTTAGTTACAATTTTGATATGATGAGTTATGGATGTATGTGAAATGTATATTTTTAGATTAGAGATGTTTGATGTGATTTTAATGATTATGGATATGTTTGTGACAAAATGATGATCTTATTGTTTGATTGATGCACTATATGATGGATAAGAATAGAATGTGAAAATTTTCTTCATTATTGTTTTGGACACACACACACACACACACACACACACACACACACATATAGTGTTTTATGGTAAATTATTTAATTGTATGATCGCACATGCAACTTTGTAAATAATGTTAATATATGACTCACAATAGTTAGTCATATTAGGATCATTGATATATGTGGGATATTCGTATCTATACTTTTCACACACAAGCAAGATTTATGTGTAGAAAACACGGGAAATAGTTTTTTCTTAATAGTTCCCTAGATTTTTCCCTAACTTTATTATATTGCACAAGTTGATCGATGTTAGAAGATTGTGTTTGATGGGAAAGTTGATCAATGTGGGAAGTTTTCCTGGGGTGGTTTGCTTTTGATATGAGGGCTAATCGATGCGGGAAGCCTTTTTTATATGAGGACTAATCGATGTGGGAAGTCCTTGTTGTGTGTTTTTATTAGGTAGCCATCCTTTGAGGGAGTGGTCTACGATTTTATTGATTTTTTATTTTTATAGAAATCATCCTTTGAGGGAGTGGTCTACGACTTTATTGATTTTTATATAATTTGATTTTTGATAATTGTCCTTTGAGGGATCGGTCTATATTTTGATCGGATCCATCATATGGATATTTTGATTTTTATCTTTGAGGAAGCCCTGGGTAATCACTTAGAAGGGGATAAATAAGTGTGCAAGCTACACATATGTCCTGGTCATGTCGTGAAAGAGGATAAGATAGGGAGATGGTGAGAGCAACGATTGCGAGGATATGAGGAATATGCTATGAGCAAATTCGCCGTGCCCATATTCAAGGACGGGACATGTTATGCTAACAGAAGATACCACATGATTCCAAATCATTACAAGGGTGATAGGATATGTGGGTTGATAGATGGAGATCATAGTTTGACTAAGGTCTCATGAGTTGATATTTTAACAATAGAATGACCTTGAGTATAGGGCATCAAGAGGCTCCTTCTTAGGTTTACCATCAAGGGAGACTAAATGATAAGCCCCGGACCCATATTTATGAGTGATAATATATGGTCAAGCCATTCAGAAGTAAACTTACCACGTTTACTCTTTTCCATGTTAGTGACATGTTGGTTTTCTTTGAGAACAAGATCACCAATGTTAAAGTCACGTTGTTTGAGATGTTTGTTATAGGTGTAGACACCTAAAATGTCTACATGACTAATTAACATTAATCATGTCCCACATTTTAGCCTCATCACCATTTATCCGCTACCAATCCTTTTTTTACTCATTTTAATCCATTAATCCATTTATCATTAATTTCATCATTTATCCAAATAGTCCATTTTATCATTTACATCATTAAAAATCCCTTTTATCGTATTTTTCCTTTATCACTATTTATCATTTATCCAATATTCCATCATTCCATTATTAATCCTTTTAATCCATCATCATATCCCATTTTATTATTAATCCCTTTTATTTCATTATTATATCCTATTATCCTATTATAATCCCTATTAATATTTTCTAGGAATTTAATATTCCTACACCTCACCTACCACCTACCCTACACATCCCTACACCTAGCCTTTCCATCAAATCACACCCCTAATCATCATTAATCAACCTAATCTAATCCTAATCATGTGCACATCCTCACACCTCTAAATCTAGAGGCTTCTAAATCTAGAAGCTTCTCTATCTTTCCCTCTTATTTTCAAATATTCAAATGAATCTACACTATTCCATTGAATTTTTAATTCAATGGAGAGTCCTCACAAAATATAGAATTCTCCATTCTATAATCCTCCAATCCTCTCATCAATTTTTAGCCCTTGGATTCAATCCAACATGGCTTCATCTTAGCCATCCAATCCTCCACCCACAAACTATAAATCTAGCTCTCATCCTCCATGAAAGCGAGTTGGAAGAAGAGTTTTGGGAGGCCATCATCTTGCTACTTCATCTTTTGATCATCAATCATCCATCTTCATCCTTCAAGCTTCAATCAAGCTATCCATAGTCTTCATCCAAGCATCCAAGAATCAATCATCAAAGGGGAGGTGTTGTCCAAGTCTTCCCACATCCAAATCTGAAGCAATCTTCCAATCCACAAGCAAATCCACCATCAAGGAAGGAGAATTGCATGTTAGATGGTAAGTGCAGGTATAATTCTCCCTCTTTCCATCCTTGCTTGATCTGAGGTAGTGATAGAGAGTGTTAGATTAGGAATTGATCTACTTTGATTCCTAGTTTGCATTTTGCTCTAACATCTCTTTTTCATCTCAATAGGCTCATTTGATTCATTCTTGATAGACGCGTTGATATGTTCAAGGGCACCTAGACAATGTTCATCTAATGAGTTCTAACTGTGATAGACATTCTTGATGATATTCTTCATCAGGGATAAAGTATTTGAGGGAAATGCATAGGGATGGGATTTGAACTTTGAGAGGAAGAACGACTTAGGTATCGTATACTAAGGAGAAGGTTGTAACACTTACGCAGCGTTCAAAAGCTGGTCCGATATGCCCATAATGAAAATGGGATTTAGAGATGTCAATCTCTACTAGCTTGGTTGATATTTTTCACGAGGATTTTTTCAAGTGTTTTGTTGGATGCTTCACCTTAGCCATTAGCTTGTGGATAATAAGGTGAGGAAAAGTTGAGTTTGCTGTTATAAGTATCAAAAAGTTTGAAATTTCTTGTTTTTGAAGGATTTGTCATTATTTGTGATGATTTTATGTGGTATACCAAAACGACTAGATAATGTGATGATGGATAAAGTCAATGATTTTATTTTTTAAGTGTATATAAGGAATATTGCCTCCACCCATTTAGTGAAATATTTAGTTGTTGTGATGATGGAATTTTGTCATTATGATGAGTGAGGGTTAATAAGGCCGATAAGGTCAAGCCCCCATTGTGAGAAGGGCCAAAAATCTTGTGTTGGTTGAAGAGAGTGGCTAGGGATATGTGTGATATTGGAATGTTGTTGAAATTTGATGCATTTCTTGACGTAGTCACAACAATATTGATTAAGCATGTAGACCAATAGTAACCCATCAGTAGGATGCATTTAGCGATAACCAAACCATTGAAGTGTCCACCACATATTTCATCATGGACTTCTTGGATAGCTAGACGAGCCTCCAGAGTTTTAAGACACCGGAGGAGGAGGCCGTCAAATCCTCTTTTGTAAAGGATACCTCCTAATATGATGTAGTAGGACGCACATTGTTGAAAGGATCTTTTTCCATTTCTAGATAGATCCGAGGGTAGTTTACTAGTGGAGAGATAATCATATATTTACGTATACCAGTGTGTCGAGAGGATGTCTTCTATGTGATTGATAGTAAGAATTTCAAAGTGTGGTATAAGATGGTTGATTGAGTTTGTGTATGATGACAAAAATTTTGGAATCATCTAGTGATAAAGGGATGAGAGAGGCAAGTGAAGCCATGGCGTTTGTGAATTTTTAATATGAACAAGGGGTCATTTAAATTTTGTATTGGTGAGAGCATTGTAATAATTCTTCAATGATGGTTTTATATTTTTTATACGACCCCATTTTTACATTAGTATATCCCTTTGATTTGGTTGATGACTAGTTGTGAGTCTCCATAGATGTCAAATATTTTTACACTAAGAAAGGTAGTGGTTTGAAGTCCCATGACAAGGGCCTCATATTTTGACATGTTATTGGTACATTCAAAATTAAGTTTGAAAGATAGCGAGAATAGGAGTGTCCCGAGGGGGTATTATGACTATTCTAACACCTCCCCGCCTACATTTGGACCCATTGAAGAACAAGTTCATCTTAAGGGGAGTCTTTTCATGATCCATATGATTGATATATTCATTTGGAAAGTGCTCACAAGGTAGTTGATGTAGACACAAAATCACACACTTACTACTATTTACTATACCGCCAAGTATGTTGTTTTATATATGGATCTTACGTAAGAAAAGTATTCACTAATGACACACCGCTAGTATGTCTTCTTGCTTTGTTTGTTTCTATTATGTTATATCTCATATATGTCACTTCTACACTTATTTCGGTCAAGTTACATGGATCCTTGTTTGTCTGTCTTTGTACATTTTTTGTTCATTGTCTCGGACACTAGTGCCGGGGATGGACACTAGTGCCAGTGCTCATGTCAAACTTGGGCCCTCATGTCCCCTTTGTTCTTGTTCACATTTTTGACATTTGTGGTCAGCCTTTTTGGTTTTATTACTCCTATCTCGAGGTCCTAGTCAACATGTCGGGTCATTAGTGTCGAAATTCAAGTAAGAGATCCCTATATAAACACAACATACATACCATTATAAGGGTGAGACATTTCTATCAAGGGTTATCTATCTACATATCAAAGGGATAGTATCTTGGGCTTATTACTCTACATACACATTGCATAGGAAGGGGAAGTTCATTTTTTCATCCACACATTTATATTCTATCTAACTATCGCCCTATCTTGGTGTCATCGGCGCGAGGGCAGCCTAGAGCACTATTACACACATAAACACATAGAACTACATGGGTCTAAGATGTAGTGTAGTGCTCGGTCTTAAATTCACTTGTTTAATAGCGAGGATAGTCCGACCCCTCATTTTGCATCTTTATTTTTTAGGATTTGATGTAGTTTAAGGGTTTTGTAGGAGATTAATGTTAGTGAAAATTCACATCACCCCAAAATGACCTTCGAGATCTACTTTTCTAAGGCAATGTCATTTGGTGTGAATGCACCACATTGAGCTTTCCCAGTGTGGGACCTTTGCAAATGGGGAAAGCTCTCCAGAGAAGGCTAGTTCCTCTTCCTAAACTACCTGCCACAAGCTATTCTAGTGCAGGCAAGCTAATCTAATCCTAATCTAACTTCCAAGGAGACAGGGAGAGAGAGAAAAGAGAAAAAATAGAAGCCTGCACTAAAATGGTGATACATCGAGAAGGAAAATCTTTGAACATCTATCAAAAATGCCATTGAACAAGAAGAGGTGAGCAATGGGAAGGATGGACAAGATGCATCATAGGCCCAAGGATAGATTTCACACAGAAAATGTTCCAAAACTCCATGAACACAGCTCCAAACTGCAATGAACATTCAAACATGCACAAATACCTGCAATGAAGAGAGGCAAGAAGAAAACAAGAAAAAAATGAGCAAGGATGGACAGATGCATCACAAAACATGTTTTTTGTTGCTCCAAAAGTTTACACAGAACATCATTTTAATGGTAAAAGGTAAAAATGCCATTACAGAGCAGAGGAGGAGGTTCAAACTCCATTTTCAACCCTAGGGAAGAAAAGAAGGGAGAGCAGAGCAGAAATGATGAACAACCTTTTACAAATGAGCCAAAATTGGCTTTTATCATGAAGCAGAATGAAGAAAAGTGCAAAAAGTGGGAAAATTTGATTTGCAACTCCAACCACCGACAAATTCTTCTAATTAGCCTACAAAATGATGGGTTCCCATGGAAAAGCCCATACTTCGAAGTACATTGCTCTGCAGATCCAAAAACGACCCATACTTCATTAAATTTGGTGGTTGGGAACCATTTCTACATTTTTTGCATGCCAGGGATGTTTCTCCATTTTTCTCCAGCAAATCTCCATCAAAATACAAAATTGAACCCTCCATCATGTAGAGAATTTTACCAGCTTTCCAATGACACCAAGAACGCAAAAATCGAGCTTTGGATCAAAAGTTATGCCCCTCTGAAGATTTAGGGAAAAATTAGGGCAAAAATGGATTGGTGGGCGAAACTTTAAAATTTTCCCTTTTTTGAATTTGGGAAAATTTCCCCAAAATCCCTACACCCCACTGCTCCACTGCCACGTGGCACTTCCCTATTCGCTGATGGAAACGCGGGCCCAAACCTCACTTCTATCCTTTGATTTTTCATTGGGAAAATTTCCCAACTTTGCCCCGTGCTCGCCGCTCCGGTGACATGTGTCACTTCCTCATTGGTTGGCGGGGATGCGCTTCCAATTTTTCCTTTTCCACCTTGGTGGGCTTTGGGTTAGATTTTTCCCTTGTGCCATTTTGACCACTTTGGAAAAAAGCCAAAATTTACTCCACGCCTCTGACTTCCGCCTCCGGTTTGGACATGTGGCGGCCTCCCTTGGTTCGCGAGCCTTCGGAAAAATATTCTTTTCCTCCTCCGAGGGCTTTTGGGTCGAGATTTTACTTTACGCCATTTTTGAAAATTTTGGCAAATTTCGCCAAAACCCCTTGCGCCTCCAACTCTCGCCGGTCTCGTGGACACGTGGCACACTCTCATTTGTCTATAGGTTTAAACCATTTCTTTCCTCTGCGGGCCCGTGGGCAAAATTTTTCCTTTGCGCCCTCCGACTACTTTGGCAAAAAGCCAAAATTTACTTTGCGCCTCAACTTCCGCCTCCGGATGGACACGTGGTGGCCTCCTATTGGTTCGGCCTTCGGGAAAAAATTTCTCCTTCCACTTCCCACCCACTCTTTGGTGATTTTTCCAACTTACCCCCATTGACCCGCCATTCCACCCTGCCACGTGGCACATTCCTATTGGTTGCGGGCCTTCCCAGGGAAAATTTCCCTCAAAAACTCCACCGAGCCATAACTTGAGAAATACAAGGAGTTAGGAGGAAAATTTTACCTTTCTGGAAAGGTGAGGAAAAATCCTATCTGATGGGATCATTTCTAGAATCTTTTGAGTACTGAAGCATGCAAAAATTCATTTAAGTGCCAGTAAAGGAGAAGGAGGAGGAGTTAGCAAAAATAAGCTTGGGGCTTATTTTGGATAACAATTACTTGTGTTGTAGATTTACGGTACTTTGGCGATCCAAGTGCGACATACAGGTGATCATTGGTGAACAAGTGATAAACCCTAGTGATAGTGATGAAATCAGATCCCGACCTTTTGGCGGACTCTGTTAGGTTATGGAGCTAAATTGCTTCACAATAAACATGTATTACATGTGGTGATTTACCACAAGTAACCAACGTTGGTCATCATATTAACCATTGTTGGTCAAAGCATATTGCTTGCCATCAATTGATTAACCGTCATTGGTCGAGAAGATGAAGCGCCATCGGTCGAATAACCGACACCAGTTACCTGTGCGTGAAAGTCTATATTTAACTCACGGGAATTAGATCTAACTTTGTTATAAAGTTGATCTAAAGGTTGTAAATGCATAGCTAAGGTGCCCTAAGTTTGTAGATGCTTATATAAGCATGAAAGCTAGGGTTAGATGTTATGATGGCATGTAATTGATTATTATTGCATGTGGAATCCTTGATTGAGAGGATGAAGAAGAAGAGAAAGAAAGAACATGTTACATGAAGATAAAGCTTCCATGGAGAGGAGCTGGACAAAAGGAAATAGTAGGTACATCTGAATGGTGAGAAGAGGGTAACATCTTCTACTGTATTTCCTTTGTATAGTTATTGTCTCATTGTAATGACTTGTATAGTATGCAAAACACAGAGTTTCTTCTTGTAGATCCAAATGTTGGTGAGATCTTGTATTATAGATCTATGTAGATCTAGTTTTGTATTGTAGATCCATGAGATCATATTGTATTGTTGATCCATAGGAATCTAGTATTGTAGCTCATTGGAGAGCTTGTGGATATAGATAGTATCCAGATATTGTAGAGGAGGTTGTCTTCATGTTTGCATAGGTTATGCAATGATGGAGAGACAAACTTAGTTCTTGGTTCACCGATCATGGTTACACATTGGTAGACCTATGCGAGAGGTCTTGTCGTAGATCCACAGAGAACTTGGTAGCAATTCAGAGATGCAGTAGTTCTTGGTTATGTGAGATCTACTAGTGGTGTTTGGAGGCACGATTGTAGTGCACTCATGGAGATCCGTTTAAAGATCTAAAGGAGAGGAGATACTCTTGGAGAGATGAATTGTAATCTTGTATTGAAGAGTTGGTTTGTACTCTTGTTATATTATATATATGAGATATCTATCTTTGGTGGACATATCCCACATTAGGTGAACCATGATACATGTTGTGTTATGTGTGTGTACTTTGTTTTGATTTGGATTATTCTAGTTTATACTTCCACTATTGTAGATTTTGGGGAATTGTTTAGATCTGTGTGCATGATTGGGTTTGTTATTGAATCATAACACTATTCTACAGATCCCGATTCCCAACAACTCGTATTAGACTTTGGTTATTTTAGAGTAACATTTTTGCTTGAGTATATTAATAGTGGTTTCTTGTGGTGGATGATAGCAATGTTTGTTTTTCCGATAATAAGATCACAGGAAGAGATTCAATCTCAAGTGGGAGCTGAAAGAGTAAGGTTCTACAAATTATGGTGACCAACGTCATTTAGGTGGCAATCGGTGTGTGGGGTGATTGTGGTTGGTTATAGAGTAATCGTGGTCGATTACGGGGTGGCCGTGGTTGGTTCTTAGCAACCTAGTTTTAAATAGAAAATCACATATCTGAAGAATTAAGAAGATGCATGGAATGTGTCTTGTTTGTTGAGGTGTCCCTAGTTCTTGGAGGCACAAGCATGTTGGTCAGATTACATATCCGGGTTATAGAGGTATGGTTTTATCTTGGTATTGCAATGCTTGTATGTTTTGGTTGCACATGCATGGTTTGGGATTGCAGATCTGAGTATGAGATAGAGGAGCAGTTATGCATCCTTTTAGTGTAGTTAGATGCATGGGCTTCGTTAGAGAAGTAGAATATAGTAGCACAGAATGAAGATGGGGTTTCCATCAGAGAAGCATGTTCTTCAATTGAAGATGTGGTTGAGTATCTTGGTGTTGGTAAGGTGATGTATTTCATCTTGGTGTAATTTATTTACATGTATTATTCTTTGTTAAGTTTTTGTGCAAGATTTGGGTGCTTCTTGAAATGACTAGCTCAACACAACTATCGACTTTGGTCGGAGTAGGCACCTGGTTTGGTGACCTATGCCAATTTGTGGCATTGTGTTCATTCCAAAGAACAGCGTCGGTCGAGGAGCCAACATCGGTCATAGAGGGCAACCAAGATCTTGGTTAGCGAACCGTGGTTGGTCTCTGTGACAATGAGTTTGCACAGGGTTTCTTACAGTAGAAGAGGGCATGGATGGTTCAGTGTCTTATTTTGGAGGATCAACTTTCTTGCACTAAGTGCACAGTTAGAAACAATGTAGATCACTTCAATGATTGAATTAGAAAGAGGAAAAAGCTGGCTTGGTTAGTCTAGTGAGACTTTGGGTCAGGTATCTCTATATGGTTCATATTTTATTTCTTTCATTTGGAGCAACTGATATTATGTTTGGATAGTGTGCACATATTTACACCATGGTTTTTTTGGTGTTGTTTGACTTTTATTTCTCGGTTGTGTGGAATCTTAAGGAAAAGGGTTTCTAGTCTAAGGATGAGATCCTCAATGAAAAGTCATGATTAGACAAAGTTACGGAGTAACTGAGATATGTTGAGTACACGTGATGAAAAGAAGGTGATTCACTTACTTGAGAAGAAGTCCAAATTTATGTGATGTAGAAGTATTCTTTGATAAGAAAGGGAATCAATTTTATAGTTCTTTAATCTGGATTTATTTCTCAGCGACATATATATCTTTTGAGTTTGGTGATTAAAAGTGGTGTAGGGGAGTTCAGGTTAAGTGGGAACAAGCCATGGTTGATGGCATCATAGGTTGGACATAGTTGCACGTGCGAGTAAGAGGAGGGTATTAATATTCAGAGTGACAAGAGGCACAAGTTGGTTTTGGAGGGCAGTCATGAATTTGTAGGTATTTTGAGTTTATTGCATTGTGATGTCACTTCTGGTTTATTTTGCGGTGTCTGGATATTCCTTAGGGAAGACAATTGATGGTTGATTCAGTTGGTTTTAGATGATAGAGAAATTTTTAGAGTTTGAAGGGTGAAAAGGGAGAAAATATGCTAGTTACAAAGACCGGTGTTGGTTAGGATTAATGGTGGTTGTTCGGGTAGTGGCAGGGGTCGGTTAGGAAACCATGGTCGGTTTGGTCACAGGTTTGACAACAATGTTTATTTACTATTTTGGGATAGTGCCCTTGTTTTGCTTTCATCTTGGTTGGTTAGTGTAGTATGTTAATGACATTTTTTTGGTATTTGCACTTGGTATTAGTTGTATGGTTTAGCATGAATGTTTATTATTGACATTGATGAGCATAAGATTCAAATTCAGCTTTGGAATTAGTCGGGTGGCGAATTGGAGCTTCGGAGAGCTGATGGATGGATGTACATGGTGAGTTTATACATGTGGATAGATTCAATTTTGTGAGTCTATGATGATGTAGATGTTTGATTTGCACATGGATGACTATGAGCACAATTTAGATGCCTTGAGCACAAGTAAGGGATGTTCGTATTTCCTCTTGTTACTAAGTTACTCCATGATATATACGTTATCTACAGATGGTTATCTTGGACATGCAAGTTTTTATGCAGGGTTGGATTTGCAGATTGCAGTGTTTAGATTCTTTGAGTTATGCAGGTGTTTGTGGATTAATCACCCATTGGTTGCATACAAAACTCATTTTTGTTGTCTTACTCAGGATCTTGTTTATTTCTTATGATTATTCCAGTTTGACTTGTTTTTGGTTAGTTGCATTAGTAGTAGCTTGAAGACATGGATAGATGGTTGGAGAACATGGTTGGTTTTACATGTATGGCTATGGTTGCAATTGAAGCTCAGTACTTCAGTTTGAGTGGGAGCTCTTGTAGGTGTGTTAGTCATGATGGATTATTGCATGAGGAGCTTGGTTGGCTTGATTTCCTAATACCAACAATTGGTATGGTGTTATGATTCAGTGGGAGCTTGAGGCTTGGTGTCACAGATCAGTTGTAGCTTCATGTAGGTTTGGTAAGTCATGATTTTATCTTCTTGGTTTGAGAAGATGGTTTGATCTTCCTGGTTTTATTTTTGAGAGAATTTTTGAAGTAAAGAATAGATGGTCTTCATGGTATGTAGAGGATGGTGATGTATAGGTACAAGTACAAAGGTTCAGCAATTTATCTCCAAGTGGGAGATTGTTAGGTTATGGAGCTAGATTGCTTCACAATAAGCATGCATTACATGTGTTGTTTTAAATAGTAACCGACATCTGTCATCATATTAACCACCATCGAGTCAACATATTAACTACCATTGGTGAGTAGATTAACCCCCATCAATCAACGAGATGAACCGCCATCGGTAAAGGTAATCGACACCGTTTACTGTGCGTGAAAGTTTATATTTAACTCACGGGAATTAGATCTAACTTTGTTATAAAGTTGATCTAAAGGTTGTAAATGCATAACTAAGGTTCCCTAAGTTTGTAGATGCTTATATAAGCATGAAAGCTAGGGTTAGATGTTATGATGGCATGTAATTGATTATTATTGCATGTGGAATCCTTGATTGAGAGGATGAAGAAGAAGAGAAAGAAAGAACATGTTACATGAAGACAGAGCTTCCATGGAGAGGAGTTGGACAGAAGGAAATAATAGGTACATCTGAATGGTGAGAAGAGGGTAACATCTTCTATTGTATTTCCTTTGTATAGTTATTGTCTCATTGTAATGGCTTGCATAGTATGCAAAGCACATAGAGTTTCTTCTTGTAGATCCACATGTTGGTGAGATCTTGTATTATAGATGTATGTAGATCTAGTTTTTATTGTAGATCCATGAGATCATATTGCATTGTTGATCAATAGGAATCTAGTATTGTAGTTCATTGGAGAGCTCATGGATACGAGATAATATCTAGATATTGTAGAGGAGGTTATCTTCATGTTTGCACAAGTTATGCAGTGATGGAGAGACAAACTTACTTCTTGGTGCACAATAATGGTTGCACATTGGTAGACTCATGCGAGAGGTATTATCACATATCCATAGAGAATCTGGTAGTAGTTCAAAGATGTAGTAGTTCCTAGTTATGTGAGATTTTCGGTGGTGTTTGGAGGCACATTTGTAGTACACTTATGGAGATCCGTTTAGAGATCGAAGGAGAGGAGATACTCGAGAGAGATGCATTGTACTCTTGTATTGAAGAGTTGGTTTGTACTCTTGTTATATTATATATATGAGATATCTATCTTTGGTGGATGTAGCCCACATTGGGTGAACCACGATACATGTTGTGTTATGTGTGTGTACTTTGTTTTGATTTAGATTATTCTAGTTTATACTTCCACTGTTGTAGATTTTGGGAATTGTTTAGATCTTGTGTGCATGATTGGGTTTGTTATTGAATCATAACACTATTATACGATCTCGATTCCTAATAGATTCCAATGCTCCACGAGAGGTCGAGGGCGCTCGTATGTACCCTTTCCCCTACCCAGGCAGCCATGTCCCAAAAATCCCACACTTTTGTATTTTTTTGGGTGCGGTTACGACATCTTTAGTTATTGTTTCATCAATTCTTCCAATCTAGACACACTTCAGGATAAGTGAAATCAAGGTAAGTGCCCTATCCTTCTCATTTTCTTTCATAGTTACATATCTAAAAATTACTTAGCATTTATATCTTATTGTACATCATTACAACAATTTTCTAAATTCAAATTTTAGTAAAATATATAAGATTTTATTGAATCATTTTGGTAAACCCGTAGCTTAGAACTACTTTCCTAGGATCCACAAAAACCCTAAATGGATAAAAGTATATCTTATCCTCCTATGCAAGTTATGCATCATGAGAGTGTTAATCCTATCCTTGATGATGGTGTTGAGGCTGAATTGATTGATCTTTATCGTTATGATAAATTTGATGATAATGTTCAAAGATTGTTAGATGCTAATGAACACATGATTCCTACTAGTTTCAAACATTCTACTCTTAGCATTGTTTCTAAAGAGAGAAATTTTTCTTGGTTGTACTCCATGTTATTCCATAGGCACTAAGACCATTACACCTTCTTCTATTTCTACTGAAACCCTTGATGATGTTATTATCGATTAAATGTTTGGTCTTGATCGTGGTATTGTAGATAAAAATCATGATGAAAATGTACATGTGCATGATGTTATTTCTCATACTAGTCAGGATGATTGTAAAGTTGTATCTCATACTCCTTGCATTTCTAAAAGTGTTTCTAATGATTGTAAAGATACATCTCATAATAGTTCCTCTTCTACTTCCTTATATGTTGATGATACGCTTGATGAAATTATTGCATGTGAAACTTTGTCTGATACTGATGATCCACATGTTAGTAATGAATCTACTTCTTTCATCTTACGCTGAATGTGAATTCTCTACTCTACTTTCATCTTCTTCTGAGGTTGTATCTAATAACATGCATGATGATTCTTCTCCTTCTATTATTTTGTCTCCCATCAATTATTCCGATGTTATTCCCAATGCTTCTATTGATATTCCATGTTCTTCACCGCATATTACTTCTTCCGCACCTACATCTAGTGTGCCTATAACATTGGCATTCTCTACTTCTTCTTCTAACACTCCTATGATCACTCATAATGGCAAGCTTCAACCACTCAATGTACCTCTCACATCTTTTGTTATTCCTCCACATGATATTTTATCACTCATGCATGTTGTTGGACAATTACAATCTTAGGTCCAATCTCTCACTCTTGAAAGAAAAGCCTATTATGCTTCTATTGATAACAATTCTTTACATGACAATCCCATTCCAAAAAGATTCACAATTCAAAATTCCCTAAATATTTTATCATGCCTACATTTTCATGTTTCGATGGTACTGGCAATCCATATATGCATCTCAAGCATTATCATTTAGCTATGGCTTCTTACTCGAATAATTGATTCTTTGCTTAAAGCATTCCATTCTGATCTTATTGATGATGATCTCTAATGGTACACACATTTACCTTTTAGATTTATTAGTACCTATTATGAGATGGAAGATGCCTTTCTTCGACACTTCATTCATAACAATGGTCCTCGAGTCACACACAATCACCTAACTAAATTACACCAAGGAAAGAAAAAACCTATCATTGATTATATTCTATGTTTCAATGCTTGCATGCATCAATTAGTATTTCAGCCCTTTGATTTAGAGAAGCAATTCATCTTTTGTTACAACTTGATTCTTGCTTTAAAAGAGTGCTTGCAATATTACACATGCGAATCATTTACACTATTATGCTAGAAG
This sequence comes from Taxus wallichiana var. yunnanensis, assembly GCA_018340775.1. Taxonomy (NCBI): domain Eukaryota; kingdom Viridiplantae; phylum Streptophyta; class Pinopsida; order Cupressales; family Taxaceae; genus Taxus; species Taxus wallichiana. Next base: position 85,824,976 of record CM031244.1, on the reverse strand, counting down.
GTCATTGATCTAGAACAAGATCTAATTGCTACACATGTTATAGATCCTCCTGCTATTTCTACTACTGATACATCATCTTCTACTTCTTCTCCTCTTCCATATGTTAAGTGTCCTCCAAGGTCTCCATCTCCTCCACCACATAAGAAATTTCAGTCTACTCCATTACACAAGTGTTTTTAATCTCCTCCACCACGTCGGTCTCCACCTACGACCTCTACATCTTCTACTCGGTTTCACATGATGCTAAACGTAATGATGTGTTGTATGTTTTTCTTGATAAGAAATTTATTCATTTACATTCTAATCAACATCCTCCTCCTCATCGGTTACATGGACAACGTGATCATCATTATTACAATTATCATCGTATCAATGTTGTGCCCTTCATGAAAAACTACAACAATTATAAGAGAAGGGCATCATTTATTTTGGCTCTTGCTCTCATGAGAAGCCTATTTCTCTAATTCCACATAAGCGTACTACTACTTTGGTCCACTTATCACCTCCACCTACTTCTAAGATCATTTTTCATCCACCGCCTAAGGTCCTCATTCAAGCATGCTCTCCATATCATTCATCCATTGTTTCACCTGACTCATATGTCATGGAATGCTCCTACTTCACATTAGCTTCCTAAGTAGTTGCACCTGTGCTTCCCACTATTGCATCTCCCATCATTGGAACCATCTCATTAGACATTTAGTTTGGCTCATACACTCATGCTGCTTCCACTTCACACACTTCCACCGCTCCACGCCTACTTAATATCTAGTAGGTGATTCTGCTCACCTCACCACTTGATGATGCACTCATGCTCTAATGGTTCTTACATGACTATTGAGGGATATATTACAATAAGAACCCCACTTCATCTTTACACTACACACTTCATTGATCTATCTATCTAGCGTACACTATCATACCACTTCTTGATGACACACTCTTGCTTTATGGTTCATTCTTGATTTTTGAGGGGTCTTATAGAAATGAACATCATCCTCATACACACATGTTAGGGGCATCAATATCCTTCCCCCCCTCTTCATCATACTAACACGCGATCACATACACTCTTGCAATCATTTTATTCACATCACTCTTTCACATCATTCATTCTATACATACATTACCATATATCACTATTCATACATATGACACAATTGTTTTCATTGATCACATTATTTATTTCATACCCTATATGTTATCCTTCATCATTTTCACATATTACCTATCTATCTATTTCAAAAATCATTATACATTACTTGATATCATCATTTACACAATGCAAATCAAACAAACACATACAAACAATACTTATCGCATCACATATCAATGCAACACTAACACAATACAATAACACACATCATCCATCTATATATATATCATCAAAATCTCAGAGTTACAAAATAAAATTTCTAGGGAGAAAGCTGCATGCATCGCTACATCAATACCTATCATATATCATCTTCACTATCACTATATATAAATGCGGGAGCTCTAGAACTAGATGCTTCACCATTCAATCTACGCCGCTATTTGTGGCCCTTAGATATCTCCATCTATCGAATAATAGTTCCAACTCGACCGATCGCTCTCAAAACCGAACCGTAGCTCTACATAGTTGTGAAAACATCCCTGCGCTAGGGATCCTCCACCTGCAGCCTCCCTAGCTCTCTCGAGTCTCCTCCTACACCTCATCACGCTCACTCAACAAGTATAGTACATATGGCCGCTGCTATTGTCATTGGCTCAAATAGGTGGGCATGCTTGCCCCAATGACATCTAATCGCTCCATCATCCCACCTCTCACAAGTACATCCATAGGTAAATTTCACGTCAATGTGTCGATAATCAATGACCAATAAACACCACTTGCTGACCATATATTGATACATTAGTTACTACACATGAAATCCACAATCAAACAACTAAGTACCAAACCATAACTATCACATACTCATGCTTAGCTATTGCTGCTCCTACACCATTGCCATCATGGATAGGTTCTTGTCCCTCTACTCCTCCAGTGGTGGTGCACCAACTACATCTACAACAACTAGAAATAATAACACCCATCAATGCACTATCCACCATGCATTATAGGCCTCAATACATCCCACATTGTCCACCGAATCAGATCTATGGTTGCATTTACCTCGTCCTCACCGAGGGGCACTAGTTGTGCTTCCATAGGTCCTAATCTTGCCCCTAGTCTCGTCGGTGATCTAGTAGCTCACACCCATACATACGACTCAGGGGCACATCTGGCGAGCAATACCAAACTACCATGATACGCTCTACTTGAAATAACTCGGTCACCCCTGAGGAATCAATCCTCCGGCCAAATGGTACGTTAGATACATCAAAGCTCCACTCCACCCTCTAGCCATCCTCCATAGGCTCGGTAGGGCCTCCATATAATAGCCATGGCCCCATATGAACCAACATCAATCTTTAAGTATCAATGTCCATCCTTCGCTCCGCACACCTATGCATCTCAAAGTGAATACATCTAGTCTCACCCACTCTGTATGCAGCCCAACAAGCGGCCTTAGTATCACAATGTGCTCATAGGCCCATGCATGTAGTAATGTGGCGGCTCCTAGTCCACCCCATGCCTCTGTTGTGTGAAATCAGTATAAGTCTCTGTACAAATGTGCCAATACACATTATGTCCGGGCATATCTTATACCATACTCTATATACTGATAGATATCATGCATCTTATACAAAATACCTACACCACCACCCTCCACTGCCACTAATGAAGTAATCACAAATGTAATAAAAATCCGCAATCGTGAAACACCTGATCTCATTATGACATCCAAGCTAATATGGGTCTCGCTTATATACTGTCCATTTAAAATACCACTGGTTGTTCTCATATGTCTCTGTGCATCCTCTACAACCATCACCTAGATCCTCTCACCCAAATGGCGCAACGTCAATATGCAATATACATCCTCCAGAGTCACAATCATCTCCCTAGTAGGCAACCAAAAAGTACACATGTCTACGCACCATCGCCGCATAATGCAATAATCATCTCGTATATTATGGGGTACATCCCCATTCTCGCTATGTCTTTGCACACCGATATGGTCTAATATATCCCACTCATCATCTAATAACCCCAATCCCAACAATGTACCCATATGATGACCATGAATTCCCTCGAATGAATATCCTTCGCACAACACAAAACGCCAACACAACCACGACATTAATACCTCACATATATGCAAAAACAATCAATACTAACATTAACAAGTACCCCCACCCCCTCCGCTTTTGAAAACTAAACTTTGACGGAGCCTCGAAAGGAAATCCAGGATTATCGGGAGTGGGGTGTTTAATTAGAGATGTAGATGGAAGTTTAGTGATAGTTGGCTCCTTTCCTTTAAAGGATAGAACATGTAATGAGGTTGAGGATCAAGCTTTGCTTGAAGGCCTTAAAATTACAGTCAGTATTGGTTGTGAAGCTTTGGAAATTGAAGGTGACTACCAGGTAGTAATAAACAATGTCAATAAGGGAAAAGCTTTGTCTTGGAAGTTGGAATTTTATATCACCAATATTTTGCATTGGTTAAACAAAATTCCTAAGTGGGTTTTAAAACATAATTATAGAGAAGCGAATTGTGCCACCAACTTCTTGGCTAACCAAGACATCATTAGGAGAGAAGGATTGATCAAATTTGAGCGTGCGAAATACATGGGGAGATTTTCCAGAGATCATTTCTTGGGAAGGGAGAGTGAGGTGTTTTTAATTCATATGTATTGGTTCTCTTTTCATTCTCCGTTCAATTTTGGTGGTCGAGTGTTTTTGTGAGCCAAGAATGGTGTGCCCTCCATTGCCTTTCCTTTTCTGCAAGGCGAGAAATGTGAGATGACGTTCTTTAGGAGTGTTTCTCATTCCTGGATTTAGATTATATTCGGGGTGGCATTGGGGTCTATCTGCATGAGGCCATTCGAGGATATTGGGGGATGATTATGTGGGAGATTGTCTTTAGGGCTCGAATAAATTGAAGTATCCTCTTGGTTTGTGTACCATCTTCTTCGGTGTGAGAATGTCGAAGAGGTGTGGGATATTTCTCTTCACTTCATCAAGCCTCAGCATGTGGTCAACTTGGATGAAGTCTTTGGAGGAATTTTGGAGGGGTTAATCACTGCTTGGCTATAGTTTATGTGGGGCTAGCCTTAGATAAATCCGGGAGAGTGATAATGGAGATTTCTTCCGGAATGTGGTTACGATGCGGTTTGCTTTGGATGTCTATGTGGGTTGTTCGGAGGGGCTCGATGAAGGTCGTAGGCTCAAGAAGTTGGATCTGTCGGGCTATCAACTCCTATTGTCATGGATTTGGAGGGTGTGGTTGGTTTGCAAATGAAACTAGGTTTTACTTACAACTTCCTTCTTCACACCACTCGCATCGGTGTTCCGGTGGGTAGGAAGATGTCTCTGCGGTTGAGTGGCTCTACCTCTATGGCATAATTTTTGGTTCCATTCTATGGGTTTCTAGTGGTTGGTTTTTATTTTTAAATGCCTTTCATTGTTGTTGGGTTTGCTTGGCTTGCAACCTGTTCATTTTTTGTGGTTTTGTTATCTTTGGGTTCTATGGAAATGGGTAAATTTTTTGTGTTTGTAATTGGGTGGGATCCCATCAATCACTAGGTTCTAAGCTCCTGTCAAAAGCATTAAATCATCTTTAAAAACATCAACAAGCACCAATTTTCACATTCGTCACGTTTTGGGCTTGAAACAACCTCCTGGGTCACCAATGCCGGGAGCAGTCACCAAAGTGCCTAGATCACAGGTGCTAACATCTTGAGGGATGTTAGTGCCTTGGTCTCTCTTGCCCAGTCGAAACACCTAGAAATTTAAAAACACAATTTTCATAAAAATTCACAAAAATGAGCTCATTGTTTCCAATTTTTTGAAAATAATCATACTCACCAGATCCGCTGTCATGTGCGATGCCACAACCGCCTCCACCATCTCTAATTGAATTAATCTCACTGCTCTAATTTATGGCATCTTCACACACTCAGAGCTCACAATCACACTCAATCAAGGTTCAAATGAAGTCCTTATTCACTTTTCACCATTACTATATATAGCAATTTTCTCAATACCTAATTTGTTATAGTCATTATTTAGGCTCATTGTCCACCTAATACACGCCATGCATTTTCACTCATATCTTGAGCTCTACTACCTTGTTTTCCTCCCCATCTTCATCATTTGGTTTAGAATTTATCTAACTATCATCTAACACACATTCCACAATGTTATATGGAAATCTCGTACATCTTCAATTCAATATACATGCAATCTTGTGATATTTACTCACTTTTACATCATTTCACATCTACTTTCGGCTCGGTGTTTGTTCTTGCCGTCACTCTTCCTTTTTCCAAAAGGGGGCATATAATCAAGATCACTCTATGATCCCCCTCACATTGCTACACGATCATGATCATTTCACGTATACAATTCTTCATTATCAAAAATTTTCTCACACATTATGCGACATTTCACACTACTTTCTAGTAACTCCCCCTAATGACCTAATATGGGGGCAACAAGCGAAAAATCTCTCCATGAGTAATATATCATACATATTTAATCTCAACACAATTTTCCACTTCTTGAATCAAATCAACCAATTGACACAACACAACGCATTTTACTATTTCTCCCAAATGACCTAACTTGGGAGCTACATCACTTCGTATCTTTCCCAGATGACCTAACATGGGAAGTCACTTTATATTTTCTATCACTTCTAGATGACCTAACATGGAAGCCATCTAACATCATACACATCGCGGTGATACCCTTGGAGTGGGGGCAATGAGACGTCATTTCCTTTCCTTATATTACTCCTATATGGGTTATTCTTGTTAGATCAAAATGAAAAAAAAATGGTCTTTTTCCGTCTGTCTGCAATGGCTAGACCTTTTGAGGTTTTAGTCAAAGTTGGAGGGTAAAACTATACCTCTCTCCCTAACACTCTTCCTTTGATGGCAGGATTCCTAAATCCTTAAGTTTTTCACACTTTCAAATTCGGGTTGGGAACCGATCACTCCCTACCCCACCAAATCTCCATCAAGTGGCATTTCAAAGTCTCCAAATCACTCACAATCAAATCATCAATTTTGTCAAGTGCTCGTCACATCGATTCTCCATATCTCTTTACACCACATGGATTGACACGTTGATCTATGTTTTACCATGCTATATGTCCTTATTCTCATGCATACTTCGCAACAAGGCTTCTCCAAACTTCTTTCAGGTATGTTCCTCACTTCCTTTGCACTACTTGAATTTTATTCAAATAACATAGAGGGGGAAATGTAGACATAAAATCACACACTTACTACTATTTACCATACGATTAAGTATGTTTTTATATATATGGATCTTGCGTAAGAAAAGTGTTCACTTTGATGACACACTACCTAGTCATGCCTTCTTGGTTTGTTTGTTTTATCATTGTGTTATCTATCATATCTCATCACTTCGCACTTGTTTTTGGTCGAGTCACATAGATCCCTTGTCTGTCAATCTTTGCACATTTGTTGTCGGTTGTCTCTCGGACAATAGCACCCATGCACTCCTATCCCCTTTATTCTAGTCCACATTTTAAAAATTTTTGGTCAGCCTTTTAGGTCTTCTTACTCCTATCCCGAGGTCCTAGTCGGCATGTTATTCATTAGTGTCAAAATTCAAGCAAGAGATCCCTATATAAACACAACATACATACCATTATAAGGGCGGACAATTTCTATCAAGGGATATCTATCTACATATCAAAGGGACTACATCTTGGGCTTATTACTCTACATACACACTGCATAGGAAGGGGAAGTTCATTTTTCCATCCACACATTTGCATTCTATCTAGCTATGACCCCTATCTTTGCATCATCGGTGCAAGGGTAACCTAGGAGCACTATTGCACACATAAACACATATAACTACATTGGGTTTGAGATGTAGTGCAGTGCTCGGTCGTAAGTTCACTTGTTTGACAACCAATGATAGTTCAACCCCTTATTTTTCATGTTTCTTTTTTAGGATTTGATGTAGTTTTAGGTTTCTTCATGAGATTACTTGTGTTACGATTTATAGGTACTTCGGCGATCCAAGTGTGACATACAAGAGATCAATGTTGAACAAGTGTCAAACCCTAGTGATAGTGATGAAATCAGGTCCCGACCTTTTGGCAAACTCCAACGCCCACCGAGGTCTAGGGAACCCATAGGTGCCCTCGCCCCTACCTAGGAACTGTGTCCCGATAACAGTCCAGAGACTTATGTATTTTTATAGGTGTGGTTGTGACATCACGAGTTGCTATTACATTAGTTCTTCTAGTCCGGACACACTTGAGTTAAGAGAAATCAAGGTATGTGCCTTATCCTTATCATTTTCTTTCATAGTTACATCTCTAAAAATTACTCAGTATTTATATATTATATTACATCATTACAATGGGTTTCTAAATTCAAATTTCAATAAAATATATCGATTTTATTGAATCGGTTGATTGGTAGGAAGGGGAGCTTGTGTGAGCTAATCAATGATGACCTTCCCCTTAATGGATTTTACGGGAGATAAATTCAAGGTTGAATTCATTCATAAACATGAGCCATATAGTGATGTGATCATTGTGATTTGGCTTGGAATGCATGGATTTGAGTGGATTAAATTTGGTGATGACGTAGGTTTTTGATTGAGGATATAGTGATGGAGCATAGAAGTTGTGAAGTATAAGGCACCACACACCTTTTTGACTTTGGAATAGTGAGTCCTGTAATCATGAAGAGTGTGGATGATGTAATAGAAAACTTGTTCCTTACCTTGTTCATCTCAATGTACCAACATGGCTCCCAAGACATGGTCGAGTTATGGAGATATAAATATAGAATATCTCCCCCTTGTGTGGAAGTGTAAGCATTAGTGGTGACAAAGGTACTGTTCTAGGGCATCGAAGGCCTATTGAAAATTATTGTCCCACTTGAAGTGAATGTCCTTTCTTAGAAGGTGATGGAAATGTTGACAATGGTCCGATAATTGAGAAATCAAATGATGGATAGACTGGAGCTTTCCTTGGAGGCTACCAAACTATTTGAGATTAGATTGTTGGGGCATCTCGATGATGGCTTTGAATTTAGCGGATCAACTTCAATTCCCTTGATAGACACAATAAATCCTAGGAGTTTTCTGTGAGAAATTTGAAAATGCACTTAACAAGATTAAGATGGATAAATAATTTTAAAATACGAGTGAATATCACGTCAAGAACAACTAGGTGGTCTCTTTGGTGTTTGGATTTACCTAAGATATTGTCGACGTAGTCTTCTACAATTTTATGGATGAGATCATGAAAGATATAAGTCATAACGCGTTGATAAGTAACTCCTACATTTTTAGGTTGAAGGGTATTAATCTATAGTGAGAAGGTTCTCCATGGGGTGATAAACAATGTCTTTTGTTTATCCTCTAGTGTGATAAGGATTTGATTGTAACCAGAGAAACCATCCATAAGGGATAACATCTCATGGCCTGTTGTTAAATCGACAAGTTGGTCAATATTGGGTAGAGGAATTTTTCCTTTAGGAAAAGTGAGGTTTAAGTCTCACAAGTCTATATAGATGTGTAATTTTATAGTGGCTTTAGTGACATGTACGATGTTAGAAACCCATTATGGATAATCAATGGGTAATATGAAGTTAGCTGAAAGAAGACATTGAAGTTCTTCCTTGATTAGTAGTACAACATGAGGATACATCCTACAAAGTTTTTGCTTTACGAGTTTAACATCTGGGATGGTGATGATGTTATGGATAATGATGCTAGGGTATATACTAGACATGTTGCTATAGGACAACATGAAGGCTTGACTGTGTCTAGATAAGAAAGTGGTGAATTGTTGGAGTTCACACGAGTCTAAGGCTTGGCAGATTTTGTTAATGTGTGACTCTTGTGGTGTTTCAATATTAACCTCGATGATTGATTCATTAAGAAGCGTAGACGTTAAGATAGTTTTATTTAGCACCCATGTAAGTTATGATAGTGTCATCATCGTGGCAATGGATAATGTAAATGGTAGGGGAATCTTCAACAATCATATTTGGTAATGCAAGAGGGATAATTTTAGTCTTAGCATTAACTTGATAAGTTAATGGTCTAAGTGTAATAACATTGACTAATAAAAGGTAGATGGAATGGATATAGTGTCGCCATCATCGTAGAGAGGGCAAGTCAATGATGATGATGGGTTAGAATGTGATTATGATGTTGATGGTGATATATTAGAAGAAGGTAATTTGAAGCCGAGGTTGTGTTTTTGTGAGGTTTTCTCAAGTCTTCAAAGGGTAAGTCATGTGGACCTTGTTCATATCAACCTAAACCAAATCCTTTCCACGCACATTAGTGTAGGTAAGTAGAGGAAAAATATAGTTTATCCAAGAATGAAAAGTTTGAGGAAAATGGTTTTCAAGTGGTTGATCATTGAGATGGGATGAAGGGCGGTCAATGCCTCTATACACTAACTATGGTCAAAGGAAAGAAGGGATAGAGGAAATGTTATTTCCTATGTTAGGTTCCTATAGGGGTTGTTTATCAGGTCTCTCATACGTTGTAGGAATATGGAGTGTATTAATATTTAGAAGGTGATATTCCCTAGTGAAAGACATTGCATGACATCTTCGAAGGATCAATCATCTAGTAGTTTGGATGAGGGGATGGAAGAAATTGTTGAAGCTTGATTTGAAGAGGTAGAGTCTCCTAGTGGAAGCAATATGTTGTTAGGTTTGTAGGTCATGTGACATGGCTTTAAGGGATTATGGTTGGTGAGCACCATGAAGGTTTTATCCTCATGTTCATATTTTATACATATATGCAGTGTTGAAGGGATAAAACACATCACATATCTAAGGGTGACCTAACAACATGTTATAGAATAAATCTCCTTCTATAAGATAAAAGAGATCATGAAGACTTTTAATGCCTATTTTGATTGGTAGAATAATTGTGCCCAATGTGGGGGTGATAGTGTCGTTAAAAGCACTAACACGAAAGGTGATTGGAAAACTATGGTGTCTGGTAGGTGAAGGTGCTTAAAGGTGTGAGATGATATTATGTTGATACTTATGCCATTATCGATCATAACTCTCTTAATGAGAGTGTCATTGATTTGGGTGATGAAAAGAGAGGAAGATCATGGTCTTTAGGTTGTAAGGATGAAATTTCAAAGTCTTCAAATGTGATACCGACCGACATTTTAAAATCTCCCACCTTTCTAATGTTTTTAAAGATAATGGTTATAATGATTATGTGATTATTAATACAATTAAAAACATATGTAACCCTCCTCATCCTAATATTAATTGTCCTAATTCTAATAATAGAAAAGCCTTCCTGCCCTTTATTAAGAACACCACTGATAAAATTGCTAAAATCCTGAACAAAAAGGCATTGTAACGTCATTCCTTCCTATCAACACCTTAAAAATGAACCTTAATTCTCTTAAAGATAAAATTAACAACAACCTCAATAGTGGTGTTTATATGATTAAATGTTTGTGTGGAAAACCTTACATTGGTGAAATTGGGTGGTCGATTAAAACTTGTATCAATGAACATGATAAAGACATTAAATATGATCATATTGAGCATTCTGCTTTAGCAAAACATTCCCTTAGTACTAAGCACACCATCTGTATGGATGTAGTTAGTGTTATCGCCACTGAAGGAAACTTTGTAAAACAAAGCATCTTCGCGAATCCATTGAAATCATGCACCATGATAATAACATTAATAGGGATAAAAGTTGGTTTTTAAGCAATACTTGAACCAGGTGGTTGCATGGGCCTCCTTAAATAGCTAATTTCTTTAAGTTATTTGTAAAAATTAAAGTAAAAATTAAAATAAATGTTTTTGGCTTCTCTTATCTCTCTATCCCTCATGTTGTTTCCTTTTGTTATGTCTTTATTTTCTTCTCTTTTTACTTTATAAGGTGCATCCTCATTCTTTTCTTGGTAACCTCCTTTCATAATAAGCGAAAAATAAAAATAATACTTTTTCTCTCCTTAATTTTTCCTTTTTCATAGTTCGTTTTTGCCTTTTTTGGCCGACTATAATTTATTTTCCTTTTCTATCATTATTTATTAAGAAAATATCCTCAGCAATCTTATCATATTATTCTATTTATCCTTGATGATGGGTGACCCAAAACATTGGACTTAATAAATTTTTGCACAGTTCTCCAAATATAATCTACACTACGTCATACTATGGAAATCTCAGAAAATCAATCAGACATTTCAAGAGAGTCAACAAGGTTGGAAAATGGTTGGGGGTCATATGATGGTACTGAGATGGATTGAAAAGCTTCAATCATGGTTTGAAGATGTTGTGGAGAGTTTTGAACAAGCTCATAGAGACATCCTTACATGAGCTTGATGTAATTGTTTGCTAATAGTGTTTTATATGGATGTAGTGGATTGAGTTTGAGGTGTCGTGAGGATGGACACCTTGGCTTTATAAGCTAATGGGTTAGGTGACTTAGAAGGAGTGATGGATATGGAGACATTAGGTTGGTCTTTCAAATCCTATACACATGATCTTGTGACTATACGAATGACATCTATCCGAAAGTGAGGGGCTTTGCTAGAAGATGCCTTGTTTTTGTTAGATACGATATCGAGTGATGGTTTGGAATTTATATGTTTAGGGTCTCGCGGAGCTGACTTGATTTGATGTTGGGATTTGGTTTCTTTGAGACTAGTGAATGGATGATTTTTATTTACAAGGAGAAATCCTTTTCAGTGAGACTTCGGACTATGACATGCATTATGACATGGAGGGATTTATAGTCCTCTATGTGGTATCCTAGTATTTGATGGTAAGTACAAAATGCCTCATAGTTATATTAGGAAGTTTTCTACCCCGAGGATCGAGAGGGATTAATAGGGGTAATGTTATGACTATTGATTAGATGATTTTCTCAAAGATGTTAATGTAATATCCTAATGATGAGGATGATGGGTGGGGGATATCATTTGACAATTTAGGAGTGTGAGGTGCTTGAGTAGTGTTTTATGAGTCACATTTAGGTGTTGGTTAAGGGACGAGTTTAGACTCTATGATGGTTATTGTAAACTTGGATGAGGGATGAGGTCCCAAAATGGAGGGTAAGGACACACTATCACGTGGTGTGTTTATATAACGAGTGTCTTATAAGATTTACATTTTACTCAGGAGGTGATTTGTATGTTTTTGTGTTAGATCACCAAGGATTTGGGATCAATGTTAGGCAACATTGTATTGGAAAGAGCTATTTAGGAGTTTGATGACATGATTATTTTCTAGTGACTCTAAAGGACTAGTATGGGAAGCTTCTATGTGGTTAGGTGTGGCAAGGTTTGTATGTTGTGATGTAGATGGGCTTAATATATCAACGGTGAGGAGATTCAAGAAGTGATGTTGTTCAGTCAATGCTCTTGTTGTGGAAATAGACAGTGATATCGATGTGGGTGAGGAATTGTTGATAATGTTGATGGTGGGATGTGACCCTATGGTATTGGAAAAAGGTTGATTTTTGGTTGGGGGATGATTCGGGAAGGGTTGTTTAAACAAATCCAAATTTTTATTTGGAGTTGTGTTTAAGTTGTTAAGTTACAACTCACCATGGTCGATAAGGTCTTGTTGGACATTTTTGAAAGAACAACACTTTTCAATGTCATGTCCTCAGAATTGATGATATTTACAATAATAATTTTCCCTATACCATGATGGTTTGGAAGTGGATACGTTGATGGGTTAGATAGGAGGGAGTTTAATCATACAAGTGACTAAGAGTTTTTGAATATAATGCTAATAAAACTCCCTAAAGGGGTTCATTTATGTCAATGCTTGGATCATTAAGAGTTTGAATGACCTTTGGATGTAGTTTTCAAAATGAATGTGTTTATCGATACTTTAGATTTGTCATTGTTGGAAGAAGTTTTAAAAGAGGACTCATGTTTTGGTTTCTTAGATTGGAGTTTGAACCTTACCATCCTCGAGGATGTAGAGTTATAGTTTCTGAGCCATGGTAAAGGCCTCATCAAATATTTGGAAGGATTGAATTTTGAGAGTTGATGATATGTGTTTGCAACAAGATCGAGAAAACAACTCGATGAGATCAATTTGTGGAAGATATGGCGGTTGGTTGATAACCCCTCACCATCTGGTGAAGAAATCAATAACAAACTCATCCTCAAATTATTTTATGGCATAGAGATCAGTGATGGATATTTTACGAGTGATGTTGATGGAGAAGTGTTCTAGAACAACTATGCGAGTTGTGTGAATGAGAAAAAAGAATGTTGTGGGATACTATTGTACCAGTCAAGGGCAGGGCCAGCTAAGGACATGGGGAATGTCCTCAACATGAGATCTGGTCATGAGTGATAATATAACATGCATGATAGAAGACCCTGATATGTTGTTGAGGATCCTCTTTATTGTAAAACTTGATGAATTTAGGGAGTTCCCAGTGTGGAGGATAGGCCTTGAAAGGAACATATGGGTTGATAGGTTCATTGCAAATTTGTTTGATGAAAGATTGTTTTTAGGTCCCACATTTCTAACTTCAAGGCTAGCTATTCTTCTCAATAATGCCTACATGGGATTGTTTTGAAGTGGTGTGTTTGAAGAAGAAGGAATGACTTGATTATAGGTGTGAGGGTTGATTGTTGATACAAGTGATATGTTAATGGAATAGTTGGAGAGGGAGGAATGTTAGTTGGGATATTATAAGTGTGTTGTGAGGATTGGATGTATTGATAGGGGAAAGGAATAGAAGTGTTGACAAGGGGTTGTGATGGTTGTGGGATGTATTGAGAAGAGATGTAGCTATATTGTGAGATAGGCATAATGGATACTTGTGAAAAGGGTAGAGTACTAGCAATGAAACTCATGTTGATAGGTGGTGTATATGTAGGGATGGATAAGACTAGATTTTGGATTGAAGACGTAGGTTGTTGTGATGAAATAGGTTGAGACATGATCAAAGGATTTGTAGAGAGAGGGACACCTAATGAGCTTGTAGTAGAGAGGAGGGAGGAGGCTGCATGGCTATATGTGGGTGGGGAGGTAGTAGTATGAGTTTGTGTAACTTGCGGGCTAGATGAGAAGTTGATGATGTAGGTACTTTAGCTAGCCGTGTTTTTTTATGATATGTCATTAAGTTAAAAAAAATAACAACATGAGTGGATGAAGTAGGTGTTGATGTTCCTACATCACTAGTAGAGGGGTAATGAGTGATCTGCTTAATGAAGGGTTGATAGTCGAGGTCATAAAGTTTGGAATAGGCACAAATGTCGACGACAGAAGATGGGAAATATTTTGGATAAGGAGGATAAATCGTATGGATAACTTTGGAAGAAAGGTAGCTAAAAAGGTTAATCGAATGGGAGTCTAAGAGTTTGCAAAGATTGGGTCACTACTCGGAAGAACTATATAAGGTCAAGACAAGGAACTTCTGATGTTGCAGATTGAGTACTTAGACAATGTAGAGGTTCTGATTTATTTCTAAGGGTATTTTTAATGGATTTGACATGCTTGGGATGTTTTGAATATAAGACATGGTTGATTCTAAGGATTTTGAAGTGAATATGTTATTTTGAGAGGTTTTGAAGGTGAGATTGTAGTCTAGTCAGAACCATGAACTAAAAAAACAAGCAATAAAGAAAATAAAGATAATTGTTAAGAGAAACAAAAACCACACAATCACAAGAATGTTTTTATATTATCTTGATTAATTTAAGAAAAGTGTGAAATGAAAAAAGGAATGGATGAAGGGAACTAAGAAGAGGCTAGTTAAGGCTAGTTTTAGAAGAGTTAAGACTGGATTCCTCGATATACCCGAAGGTACATGAGGCCTAAGTATATGTTGGTGTCGTACGAGGCATGGTATTGGGGCCTACCCCCTCACTTCATAGTCCTACAATGATAAGGGTATCAAGTGCTTAGCGATTATTATATGCCAACCAGTTGTTTATACTCGATCATAACACTGAACGACTTCCCTCTTGGTGATCAAATCCAAGTAGGTAGACATGGAAGGGATTTTTAGATGCAAGTTTGATTTGTTATGTGGTTTGGTTATGTGTGAGGGGAATTTCATGAATGTAATCGTTTAACCCCTAATTAAACTATGTGAGTAAGCAAAATGAAGGTTAATTTTAAGACCCAAAAGAACGGTTGATTTTGTTGAAGACAAAGAAAAAAAAGTGATGTTGAAAGAAATTAAAGGAGAAGAAATGTACATGTGTTCACTATTCATTTTTAAATTTTTCTTATTTTATGCATTTTTGAAGAAGCGATAGTAAAGTACTTTCGAGATAAAAAGTTAGATGATTTAACAAGAAAGAAAACAAAAAGACATAAAATATAATAAAAAAGGGAATAAAGGTCCCATCGGGTGTTCCAAAATATTTGTGGTGATTTTAAATTCATCAATTATATGATAAAAACTAAAAATCGAGAATAAAACAAGGTTTAACGATACTTGCACCGACAATGCAATGTCGGGATGAACATATGCAATACGAATGTAAGACTCCTCCTTCCAACGGATGAGAGAACTTGCATGCAAAGATAACTAAACAAGATAGATATTAGATAAAGATATGATGAGTTTCTCGGAAAAGGTCAATCCTAAGAACCAATGGGCTTCCTTGAAGGGTGTTAACTCATTTTACAATCAAGTGATAATGATAACAAGATAACTGATAATGAAAGGAGATTAGAAATCTAGAGGGATAGAGAGATCCTGTTCCACGTGATACGTAGCCAAAGTGAGGTCTACGATGAGCTAAAACTCCTCGAAGTAATTAAACCAAGCTTGCTATACGAGTCTCTTGTTCTTCTTGTATGACTTCAAGTTAATCTTTGATATCTTCAACATTTAGTGTCTAGGTGATGGCACAAAGGATGAGTTCATGTGCGATGTTGAATTATTACCAAATGATGGGCCGTTGGATGATAGGAAGGTCGTATATGCTTGTGATCATATTTACCTTTCTGGTATAGTCGTCTATAGATAGAAACAAATTGGAAACATACAAATTATACATAAAATAAATTGATATTTTATGGAAGATATGATTAAATTGGTTAAAATGGTAAAATGACGGGGATCATTGGTGATTCTACTGATCGTTGATGATTGGATGAGTCACTTGTGATTACTTGGAAAAAAATTGATTCTTTAATAAGATATAAATTGGGTACAAAATGAATGATTCGATGATAGATATGATCTTATTTATGACTTATCGATAATCTCAATATGAAGACAAGTGACAAGGTCTTACCTTGAATAAGAAATGTTAAGAAATGATGTTACAAGGACCTTA
Source organism: Taxus wallichiana var. yunnanensis (assembly GCA_018340775.1). Taxonomy (NCBI): domain Eukaryota; kingdom Viridiplantae; phylum Streptophyta; class Pinopsida; order Cupressales; family Taxaceae; genus Taxus; species Taxus wallichiana. The sequence goes on along the minus strand of CM031244.1, from coordinate 85,808,564 downwards.
CGGTGTTGGCAGAGCTTACACAGATGTAACATGGATACCTTGAATATATCAAGATGATCATAGTGATGTTATCTAAGTCTCTAATGAGTCAAAGTGTTGTAAATGTTTGGGGATCCATTTGAAGAAGTTTGATGTTTCTTAAATAATCACTAAAGCGATCCGGGAAAAGTGGAGAAACCCATGTAGAAGTGGTTTCAACCACTTCCAAATGGGTAGATTCGGGTATGGGGATGAGTTAAAATGGTTATGAGGATGTTAAGGGAGGTTAGGAGGTTAGATGGTTAGGGTTAAAATGGGTTAATATGGGTTATAGGTGGTTAGGGAGGTTTAAGGTGAGTAAATAAGTATTTACTAAGGGGTAAGCTAAGATTTATGAGGGCGAGGACATAATTTATAGGATAATGAGATAGTTATGTTTTGAGTGTGAGGACTATGGATAAGTAATTTAGGGTACCAAAAACAAATGTCTACATGGTGTCTTCCTCAATTATCTCAGCTATTGTATATGTTTGTTGCTCTTCCAAAACTACATCACTCTCACCAATTTTTAGGTCATGATCTTGAGTTTCATAATGTGTCTTAGAATATTCTCCGCTTTGTTTTCTCAAACATAGTTCGACCTTGAATACCCTTTCGATATGAATTTCCAAATCCTCCATCCTCAAGGTTAAATACGGTGCTTACGGAGGCATTTTTGTCCTCCATCATCAACACCTCTATGAGAGAGACATCTTCTACTAGGCCCCATGGAGGTTTTTCTTCCCTATTTTTGGCCCTTCTTCCTTTTCTTCATAATATTCCTCCATAAAAAAATTGTCTCTAGATCCTCTTTTGAACCTTTGGGTCATCCTCTTCTTTTGATCAAGATTTCTATTGTTTACTTCCTTTTGAGTAGAATCTTCTGCCTTGTGTTTGGAAAGTTTTGCTTATTTGTTGGAGTAGCACCATTGACTAAATGGTCTAATAATGTTTCTTTTCCTAAATTTAAATCTAACATATGAAATTCCCACGAAATAACATCATTGTTACTCCATAACTTCTTTAGATTGGCTATCATATTATTGTTTGAGTGCCCCGATTTATGGCACGAATGACAAAACATGGATTCACTTTCATGTTCTAGTTTTTGCACGCAACTACCTTATTTAGAAGACAAGGATATGGAGGATGGAATAAGCTTGTTTATCTTCACATAGATAAAAATTATGGCTAGCACCAATGTCTTCATAGATTTGGTGGTTGCATTAAGAGAAATGAAACTTCTAATTGATTTAGTTATGCCCATTAACACTTCTTCCTCCCAAAACTCCAAAGGGTTCTCTAATAGTCTAATCCATATTTGAATGAGATAAGTGTTTTAAAATTTTAAATTAATTAATTTATAATTAACCATGCAAAATTAGACTAACGCATTTATACTTGCAATAATGTTAAATGATATAACGATAGCTCAAAAACACAAGAGGAGATGAATACTTAATTGTACAAAGTCAAACAAAGGAGATTTGGTTGTGCATATTGGGTAAATAAATTGTTTTGAACCTGAAAATGCTTCATTTCTAATATTGTAGTTGGAAACTATCTCTTTCCAGGATGATATAGTTATTCCCTTATTCTATACATTTTCCCTCTACTTTATGGTCTTGGACCTTATTACAATAGGGTTATACAAATTTTTAGACACAAAATCACGCATTTGGGTACATTTCTAGGTCCTAAACACATACTAGCATTTATATGATTCCTAAGCAAGAAAATGAGTAATTGATGACTATCTTTGACCTCTTTTATGTGTTTCTAGTTTTCTATTTAGTCTTACATGCCTTACAACCACGTTGGTATTTTACTTATTTATCTTTTATGGATCTAGACACCAATGCCCATTGAGGATAGCGGCGCCCAATAACTCTTGTCCCCTCTGGGTGCCCCTTCCCCTTTTCTATCTTACTCACTTCTTTTAGGTCTCTTTTATCTTTTGGGCATCTTTTCTACTTACGGGTTGGCCTTCTAGTTGTCAATTATGAAATTGAAACAAGGGAATCATATAAATATAATGCTATGTGTTCAAAATAAAGGACCAAGCTCTAAACATTACTACTATCACCTAAGCTTACATACAAAAGGCACCCAAAACACTTTAAGGCATCCATCTAGCATCCATTCAAGGGACAAGGGACTACCTTTTTTTGCATACACTACATAGGAAAGGGGAATTTCATTATGTTCCATCCAAACATGCTATACATTACTAAATTCTAGATCTAGCCGATATCAAGTACAACTTGCACTAGGGCATCCTAGGGAACAATCCTCACACACACTCATAAGAACTACATAGAGTCTCAAATGTAGTACAACACTCAGTCATAAGTTCACACTGTTGGGTGATCACCGAGGTTAGTCTGACTCCCCATACTACATCTTTCTTTTTTGGATTTGATGCGGTTTCAAGGGTTTTATAGGTGAACATCTCTTTTGCAGGTTACAGGTATCTTCGGCAACCAAGGTGTGACATACATGCAATCAACATGAGCTATTTGTGACACTTGTGTGACACAATAAAAACTAGGTTCGAATATTTTCATAGTCGTATGTGCCCAATAGTAGACTACGGTGCACAAGTAGCCCCGACGACCCAGTCTAGGTCCCATGTCCAACGTATTTTGTGACCTACATAATTCATTCGAGGATTCTTGACACATGATCACCTCTTGTTCAATACTTTTCTTAGTTTAGAACACTTCAGTGGTCAAACATAAATCAACTAAGTAATTCTTTCTACACCTCTCACTCAGGGTTTCGTACTTTACTTTCTTATCTCTTGTTTCATTTTGTGTCTATGATTTGTATATTATAGTTTACATTCGATTACTCTATAATTATGGTTTTACAAAAATTATATTTTTGTTAAATCATTCTTGAACCCCACTCATGATTAGTCTTTGGATCCTTATTTTGCACATTTCTTTTTCTTCATGGATCCTAAGGTTTCTTAAGTTTCCTTGCATCAATTGCTTCAAATGCACCCACCTTACAAAGATGTTCTCCAAAAACCCTAGACATTATGTATCTCCCTAGCGATATGTCACCTTCACAAGTAAGTGTCATCTTCGATCATCTTTCCGATGACTCTATTAGTCCTAATGTCAATCAATCCATTTGCAAGTCAATTCAAGATTTACATTCTTTATTTCAAGATAAAATTCAGGCTATGGAATCCATGATCACATCTCTCACAACTAAAATCCAACATCTTAAGGCCACTTCTCAATCCAATGCTAGTTCTTCTTCTCCTTCTCATCCTACTTCTATGACTTCTACATGTGCTCATATAAGTGAACCCAGAGTATTAAAACTATCATCACCTCTCAAGATTGATCTCAATGCTAAGCAACATGACATTCTTCCTGAGCTCCTTAATCATCAATTAATCAATTTTCCAACTACTCACTGTTATCCTCCTTATTGACTTGATAAATATCAAGGTCTCCCATTGTTGAACAAATTTCCTTGTTCCTATTCCAGATGAGTGAAATAGTAATAAATGAAATAAGTAACAAGTATGATAGGGTTTATGATACCTCGAATGGGATGACAATAAATACAAACACAAATGTAAGATCCTCCACACAACAAGCTAGGTGACCTACAAATTAAGAAATCTCAACAAGAAAAATGGATTAGTAGATAGACGAGCGGGTTGTTTTTGACAATGTCAGAAGTGAAAACTTCCTAGGATGGATGTCAACCCACATTTCGATAAAGATAATATAAAATATTGATAAATTAGATGTAACATAATCTTAAGCGTAAAATTTTTTTGAAATGTAATAAAATTATAGATCTAATCTAAGTAAAATAAACCAAAACTGTGCAGTCAATGACCCAAGATCTGGGCAGGGCCCGGTCGACGGTGACTGGAGTTGATAAATTGAAATGGAGATAGAAAATGTAGATATGAAGGCCTTGGAAGTAGGTCTAGAGCTGGAAATGAATTGAGATGAAGAACATGAACTTTCAAGAGATCTATAACATGATCTAACAGAAAGGATGTAAGAAAGTTATAAAATCTAAAGGTGAATGTAATAAAGATCGATCCGATCGACATCAACCTAGTTAAGTCGGTGGTGACTGAGGATAGACAAAATAGATCCGAGATGACAGAGATGGAAGAATGACAAGATTTGAGACTGAGTGATTGTGGAAACAAAGAGGGGGTGAGTGGGGATATGGATGATAGAGAAGATAAAAAAATGGAAGTTAGATCGATGACAACTAGATAGGGTCGATGGTGACTAGGACTGATCTAGAGTTGGATGAATAAGATTGGGAAAGAACAAATATCTCGCAGATCGAAAATGAAGACACGAGAAGCCCGAGATAGAGCTCCCAGGTGATAGTTAAACCTACAAATATTTGATGAAGAATGGAAGGAAGGTAGATAAAAACATGCAATGATGAAAGAAGACTTCAAATATCTAATATCGGGCACAAAATCCTCAAAGATGACTCTAAGAGTGATAGTAGCTGCAAAGACACACAAAGATGAAATCAAGATCGCAAGAGCTCTGGAAGTCTTCAAAATTACATCCTGAGAAAAGGAGGGGTAGGGGCAGCTATATAGGGTCGACAGTCACCCGGATGGGTCACCACTGATTACAGGGACATGTCCATTAGGGCGGTGGAAAGGTGAAGAGATCAAGGATAAGAGCCCATAGTAGGTGGGATTAGGGTTTAAAAGGGTGAAGATGAGTTAGGGTTTTACCAAGAAAATTTATCGGGTAAACAAATTGTTGGATATCTTTCAAATTCTATGAGAATCTAAGTCCCTCTACTTGAATGGTGCAACTCCATATTATTATGTATGAATGAAATAAAATATGTGGTGGTTTTGGAGGCCGGGATCCATAGGAACACTCCACTATACCCACATCAAAATCTTGCAATTACTTGCAAGGGAGGAATTTGTTGAGTTAGTAGGAAAGGGAGTGGGAAAAAGAGAGAGGAGATTAATATTATAGGTAGAAAATTAGATTCCTACAACCATTAATTGGAGTACTTCAACACACATAGACAAAAAGAGCACAACTTTGTTTTTAACAAAAATACAAGATAAGGTAATGAACAAAAAGTTTCATTAATATCCTTATCAACAAAGGCAATAAAATCCTTTCTCTTTTATTGATGAAACCCTCATAGAATTTTCCAATCTGAATCCTCCACCTCCAAAGGTAAACAAAAGTCTTCCAAATCCACTCCTACACCACCAAGGTGCTCTCATAGGCTCAAAACCAAAAGGCCAAAGACCTCTAAACCAAAACAGACAAATCCCATATCACTAGATAGTGATGTGGAAACTATAGAAGAAATTGAAACACAACAGGGAGATATTGATGCCCCTATTCATGAGCAAGAGTACCCTAAAGAGCCCATGGAAGGTCATGAAGAGAAGAAGGGAGAAGAAATTGGAAAGGAAACTGACCAAGAAAATCCTGATGAGGAGACAATACATGTAATGGAGGGTCATGTGGAGAAAAAGGAAGAATAAGTTGGAGGAGAAACTAGACAAGAATACCCTAAAGATCCCATGGAGGAGCATGAGGAGCCAACTCTGAATGAGGGGGAAATTTCGATATGAAAGGATAGGAGAGATGCAACAGAATGAGGAAGTAGAAGTAGAGATTGAACAAATGCCAGATATTGTTGAGCAAACCATGGAACAACAGGAACAAGAAATTGAACAAGAAGTGCTAGAAGATATTGAGCAAGTAATTTATCAGGTAGTTGAGAAAGCACTACGTGATGATGTGCAAAAACATATGTAACTTGATTTAACCTCAAATTGTCATTTAATAATTTCTAAGGTGCATGTGATCTGCGTTGTAAGGAAATGGACACACAAATAATGTTTCCTGATATTAATTACTTGATGAATAAATTTGAGACCTGTGTTAATAGGTTAAATGGAAAGTGGGAAAGAGAGAAATAAGAACTCATCTTCCAGCACAAGCAAGAACTTGAGGAAAAGGATAGATAAATTTAAGCGTTAAAGCAAAAGCAAAAGATACATTAGGGTGGCCCATGAGATATTCAAATGCAGGCCTCCATCCAATGTTTATGTTATATTTTTAAAGGAACAAATGTTGTAACTTAAACTAACCTACATCAATTCTGATATACCATATGATATCAGTACAACTAGGAGCTTTTTTAGGTTATATTTAAATAACACTCATGAAATTCAACTCCTATTATGTGAACTCTACATGTACAAATATGCTCTTGAGTATGATATGGATTAGATTCCAATCCTATACATTGGAGTTGTTCAAGTCAAAGCCCTCTGTTCTTATTTTTGAATGAGTTGGATAGAGACAGAGAATGGAGGAATAAATGCATTTGGAGAAGGTGAAACCACTGATGGTCAGGGATGAAGCTACAAAAATTGGAGAAGTTATAGAATAATATGCAAAGTATATGAAGAACAAGGTGATCAGAAGGAGAGTATGGAAAATGAGGAAAACAACACATGAGGAACTTAGGAACATGATTAGTGACCATGGAATATAGGTGGTACAAGCATGCAAGGTGCGATGGAATGAGATGTCTCCTGAGCTGCAAAAGAAAGAGATGCACTCTTACCCTAATATAATGCCAACTCTAAGAAGAGTGAATGCATACATTGAAATTTCTACTAAATGTGTAGATACTTGGCTTCTAATTGGCTATCATCCTCCAATATTCCACTTTCCAATACCACCATGGACAGGTGATAAACCACTAAATGAAATGATACAAAGAAGAGTTATGCACATGTTAAGGATAAATGGTGGTTACTTCTTCATAGAATAGGAAGGGACAAAGACCCCGTTGACTTTAGACATTTATGCTATTTTCAACAGTAGGAAATTGAACCACTTAAATGAGGACATTTAAGAAATTAAGCCTAGGGGTGTGATGAGTCATGTAAATCCCCTTTATAAACACCTCATCATCTGTACTTTTATTAATCCATTGAAGCTATGTCCTTGTATTTCCCAAATACTGTTGAACACTATCATCATAACTTGAACTTATTGGCATAAATATTGATTAATATAATTATAACTAATTATCTTTATTTTGTGGTATTTTTAGTATGCATTTATTCTCTCAATTTCAATAAGTTTTTGAATGATGCTTTATGTGATGCCACTCTTGTTTGTGAGTAACTTGTTATATGTAGTAAAGGACTTATCTGCAACAACCCATCTATAGCCAAAAGGACTCACATATAACTAAGGAACCATCTACACCCACTTGTCCGCAACCAAAGGAGATAACATACAACAAATAACTGGTGATTATGAAGATCTAACGACACTTGTGTTTGTATGTGTCGTTGAAGAGGTAGTTATAACTGGAACATGAGAACTGGAAGATAACTCAACTATAGATCTGATTATTCATTACAACTCACTTTGAAAAAATGTGATTAGTTAACACGTGATTTAAGGAACTTGTTGGTTACTTGAGTTATGTGTTTTATATCGAACACCTATTAATTAGTTCTATTGCATGTGTTTAAACTCTTGTTGTTCTGTTTGAGATCTTCCACTTGTTCCATCAAAGATATTTTACTTAGTTTGTTTGAAATCCTAGTTGAACTCTTCTTCTCACGTTTTTCTTTGTAATTGAGGAGTATAAGAGAAAAGGGTTAATGCTGGAAATCTATCTAGATGGAGAATATAGAGAATAGAGAAATTAGAGAATAGAGGATACATAAATACAAAAGTTACTTTTTTCCTAGATGTAATATTCATGCCAATTCAATAAAGAATCTAAGTTTTGTTCAGTAGATTTTAGTTACAAGCCTTAGGAGGGATTAACACCCAAGGCAGGGCCCACTTGTGGTCTGTTAAACCCCTCCATAGTTTTGTTTCTCTGTTTCATTACATGATTAGACTAGGAAGCAATTTATCTCCTTATCTGCATTCTGAATTTACAAGCTTTGTTTTAGACATAGTGTTTAGAATCCATTTGCTTTTAGTTCTAAGTTTTGTTTCAAGCATTGTTATTTTAAGTATTGTAGTGACAACTATTTCTTTCCATACCTCCTAAATTCTTTTATAATTGTGCATAAAACACTAACATTATTGAAAGTTTACATCCCTTGGTTTGATGATTAAATGATTGTGAATTAGTGAACAACATATTAATTGCTACAAGTTAATTTACACCACCATTTTGGCGCCATTGTTGGGGATACTACCAAGTTATAAGGTTTTTGAGAGGTTTTACATTTCTTAGAAGCAATTTAGGTTTAAGAAATTCCACCTCAAACCCCCACTAATGTATGTTAATTGAGTTGAGCTAGTTGATGCATGCACCGTCCAAGGATGCCCATGGTAGATTCTTACCTAATCCTCAAATAACATATATCTCTTCATATGATTATGAAGAAGACACACTTTCCTATGTACAAGGTTTTTGTTAGAATAACCCCCTCTAAGTGAAAGTTTTGAAGCTTCTCCCGATCAGATAAACATGGCAAAAGAAGTGAACCAAAATGTTGAAGACATGGTAACTAATTTTGAGTTCTCAATCTCCAATAACAATAAGTATGCTATAATGAAGAACATTTCTCACTCATCCCTTCCTAACTTTCATGGATCCATAACTGAATACCCTGACAATTTTTTGTTTGAGTTTAACATTTTATGTAGGAGTTATGATTACACCACAGATGCACATAAGCTTAATTTGTTCCCTGCTACACTCAAGGATGCAACCTTGAGATGGTTCATGGGTTTAGGAAGAGATGTTGTGATAACTGGCTGCAGATAAAGGAAAAATTCCTGGTAAAATATCAAGACTATTGCAGGCCAAGTAGCAGAGGAGGTGATGAACTCTTCAGGATGGAACAAAAGGAAGATGAGCCACTGGAATATTACCTAGAAAGATTCTTATTTAGTGTTTAGAAGTCAAAACACACAAGGTTACCTAATGAGTCCCTTAAGATACTTTTCTTAAAAGGACTCGGTGAGGAGGATATGGATGCTTTGGACCTGATAGGAGCTGGAGATATTTCAAAAGCTACCTTTGAGGAAATTTGTGAAGCCTGCAGGAATTACTCTAGAGAAACTATGAAGAGAATAAGAAGTGCTAGATCAAAGGGTGGATCAGCTACCAAAGGAATTGGGGAGATATCCAAATCAAATATTGTGAACATGTTCAAGAACATGAAACAAGAGATAGTCAATGACATGGCCACCCATCTTGATGCTTTACATACTAAGAAGAAGAGAGAAGATGCGAAGAGGAAACACTTACAGAGTTCTACCATGCATGCAGAAGAAAGAAAGTTGATTGCAGATGCAAGGGATTGGCCAACATTACAGAAGAAAGGGAGGCTTCACCAGAATTCAAGATGATAGAAACAGAGGATGGAAAAGTATTCTATGTTGCTCAAAGAAAGCCATGGCTGCCAAGACAAGGAGGTATGTCACAAGATCCTATGCCATCTTTTCAAAATTGGGCTAGTAATCCATATATGCAACCCCACCTTAGGCTAATATTTAACAAGGTTGGGCTCCATACCCTATCCAATACCAACAAAAATGGCAACCTTATTTTTCAGGCCAACAAAAATGGCAACAAATTTAGAAAGGAGGAAGTAATGGAATAACCCACCTCCTAATTACCAACAATCTTACCAATAACCTCCTTATCCACAACAACAAGCTCTGATGCCAAACCCCAATCTATCTCTCAACCAAAGGCTACCCAACTATCAACTCAACTAACACCTAACCCCAAAAATAAATATGCTTAGACAACCTATACCATTGAATCAACTCAATACCCTACTTATTTAGTTGATGTTAATAACATCCATCTTCACTCAGGAAGAGCACTTCCTCCACCAAGTAAACCCACCATTACAGAGATTGTAGATGAACCATAGTTCTTTGTAGAATGATCTGCATGACAAATCTAGAATCTACTGTAAGCTGATCCACAACAACTTAAATAGAGTTCCAACAAGGGTAAAATGCAAGCTAATGAACCACCATTTCTAGAAAGATTACAAGAAAAGAAGACTGACCTCAAATTAGATTCGATTCTGATTTTGTCAATCAGCTGAAGGATATTTGTGTCAAAATTTTGCTTATTCAAGCCATCAAGGATGTTCCCATCTACAACAAGTTGGTTAAATATCTATGCATAAAAAACCAGGAAGAAAAGGAAAGGATCCATCCACTGTACAAGTTATTGGACAATTGGTTGATATCATCTTTGGAAATTCATTTTTACCAAAGTATATATATCTAGGCAATCCTTTAGTAAACATTACAATTAATGACACAACAATAAATAATACTCTGATTGAATTAGGGGCAGCCATTAACGTCATGACCAAACAAATTATGGATGATCTGAAATTGGAAGGACTAAGGCTAATAACTATAGCATTACAACTTGCAGATAGATCAATAGTGAGACTGAAGGAGTCCTTGAGGACATAGTTGTGGTGGTAGACTCTTGGGAATACCCTACTAACTTTATTATCCTTTAACCAAAAATATTTTTAGGAGGATATCCTATCATTCTAAGAAGACCATGGTTGGCCACTACTGACGCATTCATAGGTTGCAGGTATGGCAACATGATTATTTCTAATGGAAGTGGTATTAAGAATCTCATTCTCTATCCTCCTGCCTAACTATTAAATGATGAAGATTAAACAATTTGGGTTGAAGAACCGAGAAGCAAATTAAAACTCGTACAACAACTCATGATGCTAGAGAAATCTTGTACAAGAAGAAGATGTTGTTCTCTCCAATGTCTTATAGAATAACTATGGAAGGAATGAAAAAGTGGATGATAGATTAAGGTGTTTAAGTTGTCCCTTGAACCAATTTCTACTACAATAAAGCACCATGGACATTCCAGGTAAGAATTGTATTCTTCATCAACTTATTCCCCATGACTGTATACTAAATTCATGTTAGCAATAATGTATATTCAATGATGGATCTCTCCAAACAAGTGGAAATAACACCAAGAAGGCCACTTAACGTAAAAAATGTTGAGTAAATAATAAGAGCAATTGCTGATTTCTCTCTGCAAAAACATAAAACAATGTTTTCTTGGGACTATGGTGATATGCATGGAATTCATCCTAGGCTTTGTACTCATAAGATTTATATCAAGGAAAATTGTAAACCAATTAGGAAGCCACAAAGGAGAATGAACCCAACAATAAGAGATATTGTAAAATGAGAATTGAAGAAGTTACTAGATGATGGATTTATATACCCAATATCGAAAGTCAATGGGTATCACCTCTTATCATTGTGCCAAAGAAGAATGGAAAATGGAGGATATGTGTAGATTACAGGGAGTTGAATGTAACAACAAAGAAGGATCATTTCCATTTCCTTTCATTGATCAAGTGTTTGAAAATTTGGCTGGTAAAAAGTATTTCTATTTTCTTGATGGATATAGTAGCTATAATCAGATTCAAATTACACCAGAGGATCAAGACAAAACTACCTTCACATGCCCATGGGGAACATTTGTTTATTCAGTTCTTCCATTTGGATTGTGTAATATACCTATTACATTCCAAAGGGCAGTCTTGAGTATCTTTTTAGATCTGAAAAATGACTACATGGAGGTATACATGGATGACTTCACTGTACATGGCAACAATTTTGAAGAAGCTATGCAAAATCTAGACAAAGTCTTGAAGAGATGCAAAGAGCACAATTTGTCCTTAAGTAATGAAAAATGCTACATGATGATGTTTGAAGGTATAGTTTTGGGACACTATCTTTCTTCTGATGGAATTCAAGTTGATCCAACAAAGGTATATGTTATAATCAACTTGCCAACACCAAAGAAACAAAAGGATGTTAGGAGCTTTCTAGGCCATGTTGGATATTACAGAAGGTTCATACAAGATTTTAGCAAGATTACAACACCACTTTTTGTATTATTAGGAAAGGATGTTGCTTTTGAGTGGACTGAGAGATGTGAAACTACATTCCAAACTTTGAAACAAATGTTAACTATTGATTATGTATTAATAGGACCTGATTGGAACCTACCTTTCCATATCCACACTCATGCATCAGACCATGTTATTGGAGCTGTCCTAGGACAGAAAGAGGGAGTTTTGAATTATGCAATTTATTATGTTAACAAGAACTTACAAAGCATGTAAAATTAAACTACACAAGTAATAAAGGAGCTCTTGGAAATTATGTATGCTATCAATAAACTTAGACACTATATCATAGGTTATCCAGTGCTCATTCACACTAATCATCTTTGTAATCAAATATTTGATAAACAAACCAACATTAAACAATATAATCTTAAGGTGGTTGCTCCTTCTACGGGAGTTTGATGTCACCATATTGGACAAGCTTGGAAAGGTCAATGTGGAAGAGAATTTCCTTTCAAGTATGTAGACTAATGACGAAGAACAAGTAGTTGATGATTCTTTTCTAGATGAGCACTTGTAGACACCTAAATTCTACTTTTACAATCTTATTGCAAAAATCACACAAATCACTCCCATTCTTACCATTTTCATTATAATTAGTGATTTCCGTTAATTAACTAATGTTTCTTACCATTTTGGTCAATTAACAACGCTTTGTTGATTACCTATCTATCCCTTTCGCATTCAAGATTCCACTTTACGATAAATCGTAAGTCAAAATCCTCTTCCAAACAGATAATTAGCGATTATTAACTAATTAAGTGTATTTACCCTTGTTTTTGTCAATATAACCTACTATAGGATTAAACCCCTCTTCCAACCACTCAAAATCACCCCACTTTCCTCTAGAACATCTCAAAGCAAGCTTCAAAAGCTTATTCTAGCCTCCTAATTGACCCTAAGTGGTTGATTAAGGCTCCTCACATCTTAACCACTTGTTTATTCACTAATTGCGATTAAAAAGCTTAATAATGATTAACAATCCTTAATCTAATTTGTGCTTTTAGTCCCAAATGCACCAAGATGCAAGTTTTCCCCAAATGGAAAACCATAAAAAGGACTAACCACATACCTTTAAAATTTACACCATTCTCTGCATCGCATAACATATAGGAAATATGATTAATAGCCAAGTTCAATCCTTGTCTCAAGTATTCAATGGGGTTAGTAAATGGGTATCAATATGATCTTGTAGTCATTGTTGGAGAGACCATATCACCTTCCTTAGAGTAACAACAACTCCCAATTTGATTGCTCTTAGATCTATTTAGGTCTATATTAGTTAATTGAACATACTAGTAGGCATGCTTTAGCTAGGTTTTGAATCATATTCATGTTATTTAGCATTCCATTAAGCTTTTATCTTTGATGTAACTATTGTTATATTCAATAAGAATTAGCTTAGTTAGAATATGTGGTGTTAGTCTTAGCTTTTCTTGGGAACTTTTAGTAGTCTTCATTTGGCACGCCCGTGAGAACCCGACCCATGTGAAGGCTCTTCAATAACTCGATCTCTCAATGCTTCTGTAGGGATTCCTATCACAATATGGTCCCATGCCCATATCTGTAGCAAAGTGGAAGGACCCATGGACCTCTATGTATGGTAATATATCTAGTACAAATCTGCATATAAATAAGCCGTATACATTGACCCCAATAGTAAACCTCTCCCTGAAGAAGGTCGTGAATCACTCTAATAAGGCCCAGAGGAAACCGAGCACCAGTCTTGTCAGGAAACAATATGCCACTGACAAGAGCTAATAGAAATACAGGACTTATCCCAGTCACCGATCAATCATACACCTCCTAATGAAGATCGTCATACCCAATGGGTATGTTTACTTCTCCAAACAATTTGACTATGCATTGCTCAATACGGTCCTGATGACCATCATATGTGATCAAGTGACCTTGAATAGGAACTCATAGGATCTGCCACACATCCTCTAAAGTGATGCTCATCTCGTTGGTAGGAAGACAAAACGTTTGACTCTCACTTTGCCATCTCTCAGCTAAGGCTATGAGCATGTTGTGATCTAAAGTAATTTGTGGCATGTGGGCCACATATGATAAACTGGTCACCTCCAGGGTGATCTCTAAGAAAATATGGTCACATCATCTAAACATCGCCTCATAGGCCCGAGAGGTGCCCATGTCACTCCCGCATCTCTAATACATCTAAGTCCATCTGCAGGTCAATCAGGTCATTTATTATGATCTTATTCTTCTATTCTATCATCTAATTTTTCTATTCTACCATGTTATTCTTCTATTTTTCTATCTAATTCATTTCTTATACCATTTAGGTTTTCCTAGAAACCTTATTTTTCTTCTAAAAACACTTCAAAGTGTCTTTTATGCATTGACGCACTTTGGTGGCATGTTATCACCTTATCAAGAATTACAAATTTTCTTCTTTATTCTTGAGATTTTTATGGGTTTGGTGACTCTAAATATGCTTGTAGAATTCTCCTAAGAAACAAATCTAGTTCTAAATAGTTAGTTTTTTTTCAAAATTTTGAGTCTTGAGGCTTTTCTAGTCTTCTCGGGTATTTCGGATTTTTACGCCTCGTGTCCCAAGTTCATCTGGGCTCTCTGTTCCCCAATTTTCTGCTTTTGCTGATTGGTCTTACTTTTTCCTTTGTAGTCGGATATTTCAGATTTGCATTTCTGACTGTCCCAATGTCCCAAGTGCAACATGTGTAAAAACTTCCAACTTATCTCGATTTTCATATGTTGTGGGTGTTTCGGATTTTCCTATCCCACGTGTCCCGAGTACCGCTTGATCGCCTTTTCCTTGCAAACCCACCTTTTCCTATTTCTATTACTCGTGGGTATTTTGGCTTTACACATCCTAGCTATCCCGACATCCCTTAGGACAGTTGTGCCAAATTTTTCCACTTTTTCCGCAAATTAGATTTTTCGGCTTTCCGTGTCCCATTGCTAGGTGTCACATGGGATAGTTGTGATATTTTGTTCTACCTTACCCAATTTCCATTGTTTCAAGGTCAGTATAAGTATTAATTGCCTCATTTGTTTTACCCCACCAACTTACTTGGGTTTAAATGCTTATAAATACTTCGGTAATCAACCATTTTCACCACCTCACTTACAAATTGCTATTGACCATTCGTGTTCTCTCTCCTCCGCCATTTCTAGTCGTGGTCGAGTCTGTTCCATTATTTTTCAAATTTGTAGGTGAAAAAGAAGATGTGAAACATCAAGGTGTTGATCAAGGAACTAAGGAATATTTTCTCACAAGTAATCTTCTGCTCTGGCCGCAAGATGAAGATCAATTTTAAAGGCCATGAACACATGTTTTCCTTAGAGATGACTATACAAAACGTTGGTGATAATGAAGCAACACACTTGAAATTGGAAGAATTGCAGGAACAAATCAATCGTCAAAACCCTAATCTTATGGCTCAGTTGATTAAAGACTAGTGGGATTACAGAGGCAGGGGGTTTTCCCATTTCAATCAGTTTTACCGATACAATTATTGTTTGTAGCTCTTGTTTTGATCCTGATACAAAATAAATCATTGATCCTCAAGGTCAGGTGGTGGCACGACTTGATGAAGATTACATTTGTACTGCCCTCAGAATTCCCATGGTCAAAAATTCAAATACTCTCACCAAGGATCAAGCCCAAACTCTTTTTGATAAGTCTTGGTTCAAGAACCCTAGGAAAGGAGCCTCAAGGCTACCTAAGACAATGTTCAGAGTTTATTTCCATGAAGAATTGTTAGACATCATCACTCTGTTGGCCGGATAGCAGGAATGCCCACCACCAATGAGTTTCACTATTGGATGTGCCCCTACATCAATATCATATGTGAGGGTAAGCATAATTTAAATTAGGTAGGAATCATTTGTGATAGCCTAACTGAGAAATTATCAAATGTTCAGAGAACCCAAACCTTCTACATGACCTCCTATCTGATGTACTCCATTACAGCTTATAGAGAGTGGTTAGGTTTCTCCCCTATGGATGACAAGAAGGATGCCCCCATTTATATGTATCGCCCATAGTTGACCCTGAAGATCAGTAATCATCACTTTAGGAGGGTGAATGATGCATTCACCATGTATATTGTCAAGCTACTAAAAGGGGATAATGCTAAAATATTTTTAGATGAGGAATCAACGTCTATGGTAGCTTCTTCACCCAATTTAGGAAGTTTTCATATATAAGATTGGTTGGATTTGAGGACAGCCCCTAAAACTTCCCATGTATTGCAGTGATAAGATGGCTTTAGTAGAAATCTATAGATAATTAGACAAGTTGCATAGAAATTGTAGGGACAAGAAGATTGTAGGTATTCAATTCCCAATCACATTGGGTAATTACACTTGTAGGACTGCCCTAGATGCTTAGAATGTTGATAGAACAATTTCTCCTCTCACTCTTCATTACTATAAGCCCAAAACTTGCTTTGACATTAAGGAGTTCATTTCCTCCAATTTCAGAATGGGTTATCAACATCTTCCTGATATTGAAGACTATTAGGTAGATTGTTCTGATGATTATGAAGCTAGGAGGAGGTATTATGGGAGGTTATCTCTATAACAGATCATTGATTTTGGTATATTTGATGTCCCTGAAGGATTAGAGGATGATGATGAGGAGCTACAATCTCTTGAGTATGAAATATAAATCAAACATACTCCTATTGAAACCATTGATTGGTTTGTCAAGGAGAGAGATGATTTGAAGGAGCTAAATAATCCTATCCTAGTGAGAACTAGACTTTGGTTTGATAGGAAAATGAAGGGATTCAGGGAAAGGAAATCTAGGTCTACTTCACAAGATACCCCTACTCCTCAGAAGGAAATACTGTGTTAGCTCTTGAGATAGTTGAGCAATCTATCCCTTCTCCTCTAGAATCCTCAACTCTAGTGTATACAAAAAAGGGAAAATCAAGAAAGAAGATAAGGCATCTGATGTTATTCAAGAAGGTGAACCTTCTTCTAAATAAGATGAAGTAAAGGAAACAATTGTGGATTTGGATGATAATGATGATAGTCAAGAAAAAGAGCAAGAAAAGCCTAAAGAGAATACACCGAAGTAAAGTATGATGGAAGATCAATAAAAGGAAATGGTTTCAGAGTCTATAGAAATATCTACCAAGGAAGCTTTTGACTCCACTCAAACTGATACCTCTATGTTAGAGGTGGTTGTTGTGCAAACTCTGAGTGCTTATGAGTGCCTCTACACTTGGGCCCATTGCTCCTTCCACTTCTAGTTCCTCATTTACCTTAGGTACAACCATTATTGGAAAGAAAGAAGAGAAAGGCTACTTCAAGTGTTGTTGTTCCCAAGTTTGATGTAGTGGCAGCTCTTCTAGGTACTACTCCTCCCCTCTAGCTAAAAAGGCCAAAGTCACATCAAGGTTGGTCTCAGAATCTCAAAATTAGTTCATGGAAATTGCAAAACCCAATTCGATAAAGATGAAAAGGACCTATCAATGGGTGATCTAGAGTTGACTAGAATTCCCCTTGGAGAATCAACCCTAGAAAGTGAAGTACATAATCTGAGGGAGATTGTGTCTAGGGTGATTGAAAGAGTTGAGAAGGGGAAGCAAACACAAGAGCAGTTGGAGGAGCATAACCAAATTCTATCTAGTTTCATCAAATCCTTATTGGCAGAAGATAAGGTTCTTGATCCCACTCCCCTAGCTTCCATCCCACCTCTTGTTATCTTGTTAATGCGATGAGGGTCAATACCAAAATTTTCTTTACTATATAATCAAGAGCTTGAACCTACTCTAATACTCCAACCAACCCCTTCTTGAGGATCACCATTTACATGTTTTATGGCCCCTTGGTGTCTATGGAGGCCTAATGCATGTTTTGTATGAAAGAAAAACCCTTAAAGGACTTCCTTGATCAGAGATGAGCTAAGGTGATCATTTTGTGACCATAGACACAATGTATAATAGATATGTAATGCTCCTACATTCATATACATGACTGTCCCAAGATACAAAATCTATTGATAAGGTATCTAGCATATGTTACCTTTTGATATTTCTTACCATACACTTTACTCCCAATGGAGTTCTTCTTTACTACAGTCACAAGCTCTTTCTTAATTGATTGAACATGACCAAAACAACAAATCAATGTTTCAAGTTCCTTTATGGATGCTCAAGCATCTCTCTACTAGTGTGCAGTCCCAATACTCTGCCCTCAAGACTGAACTTAGTCTAAAAGCATCCAACTCAAACTCTTAATACTCAATTAGTTGGTTCCCAGGGCATACCAACAGCTAACAGACCTCCCTTCACAATGGTTGAGGTATTCATGAGTTCCATATACTGTCCTAGATCTAGGTTTTCTCTTTATCACCTCCCTTGTATGTTTTTGAAGTGACTTATACAGCCCTAGAACCCCTACACAGTCCACATTTACTCCAAATCACTGGTATATTTCTCTCTAGAATCATGGAACACATTAATAATACTAGGATAGTCATCTTCCAACTTCCATGCACAGGTACTTAACTCTAATTCTTCTTGAAATTAGTCCTTTCACTATCTTATTGTGGACTAACACAGTCCTAGACCACTGTACAGTCTCCTTATAGCTAGAGGGAAGGAATTTCCCTTATGCCTATATGCCCAATGTCATTTATATTCAACAAATATACAGGTAAGTACCTCCCATTCCTTATCGGTGGGTTTTCATCATATTGTATCTATCTCCTTCATGTTTACAGTCCTCTTTTCTTGGCAAATACAAATTCTAATCTGTGCAATCATCTTTTATATGCTAACAAGGTAATAGCTTCATGCATTCAGACCTGAGATCATGCAAATACATCCAATATACCCCTATTTTGTCCATCATATCAATCTATCATCATGATTAGTCATGCTATAATGCAAAAACTGTGTATGTTCTTTATTTGCCTGTTGTATCTCGAATACACAGTCACCTATAGCTTGAGCGACACAAGATCATTCTTCACCAAATTTGGATGATCTTTAGATCATATCAATGTAGAGATATTGTAAAAGTTTCAAGTGATTCTATCCATGGAATAAAAAGATATACGAAGCCCTAGTTCAGGCCCGAGAGGCAACAATTTGCTATAAAATCCAAATTATGCATTTTCAAAACATACAAAAAATACCAATGTGATCCACATCACCTGTAGAATCTTTCCATGCTAATAATCAAGAGATTTACATCATTTGCATGTCATGGAGGGTTTCTATCTTGCTGTCCTGCCAGGGTTCTTGTGCACAGTCCATTGAAACAAGCTATTTCATGCAAAGCAGAGTATATTTATTCTTTCAAACATCATACACCTGTTGTTATTCATTGTTCCATCTTCTTCCAACCTTGAGAACCCCCTGTCCTACTTCATCTCCATCGAATCACCTATGAAATAGGTATTCATTAGCTAAGAATAGACCCTCTAAAGCTCCTAAACTGACTCCTAAGCCAACTCACACTCCTAGGAAGACTCAACCATCTTCTCAACATAGAAATCCTATGTATATCACCTTGATACTCTCCTATAATCCGTACAAGGAAGCTATTACATGATGTCAAGGCTTAAAATGACCTTAATTAGCCTATATTACTCCTTAAATGCCAAGTCAAGTCACCTTACCAACTTCTTACAAGCATATATTCATTTTTACAACATATTTAACTCTAACACACCTAAAAACATGTATCATGGTCTTGTATGACCTTATTATGTGTTGTTCCCCGATGCTCCCGCATCACTTGTCCACTTGATAAAGTTAGAGCCATTAAAGACATCCATAAGCATTCTACTTATGGTAAAGCAATGGAAGCTATGGTTGATGATTTAATAATCACAGGCCTGGATTTTATTGAAGAGGCATTCAAGGCATATGAGAAAATTGCCAAGATTCAACTGAAGTTCTCTACAACACTCAATGGTTTAGATAGAGAATTGAAATTATGGAGTGAGTGCATTCAAGATCTCAAATTAATGAGTGAGACAGATGTGCAAGTCCTCTTTGGCTAATAAGGTTTTTGATGATGTTAAGAAAAATCTTTCCAAACAGTGGGTCTTCAACATTGACTGGAAAATCAAAGTTTTGGAAGAAGCCATTGGAGAATCAGAAGAATATCTTTGCAGAAAGGAGAAGATTTTAAAGATTTTGTCATATCTTCCTTCTTGGATATACATTTCCAAATCTTCAAAGAGAATTCAAGTGATAAATTCACTATTTAGGAGATCAAATCCCAATTCAAGACTTTTGTTAAAGAAAATCTATTCAAGCAGGATACCATCTTTAAGGAGAAAATGAAAGAAATTTGCACACTATAAGCTACCATCACAGATGCTAATAAAGAGTTCTTGGAGAATACGAGAATTCAAGAAGGACATGAAGAAGTGTTTGGGCAGTTGGACTCATGCCACTGCTAATACAACAATTCCTTAGGAATGGACATAACTGCATCTTTGAAACAATTCAGAAATCAAATACTAAAGGCAAAGGGGACTACAAGTGCTTCCACTAGTGTCTCAACTTCCTAATTCTTATTTTCCTTTCTTATTGTAGAATATCTAGTTAAGGTGTCTTTATCCCTTTAAAATCATGTGTTATGTAAGCAAGGGATAAATTGAATTTGTAATATTTAATTAGATATTAGCTTTTGGGATTTAGAGAAAGGAAACTGAAAGGCTCTTTGTAACTGTTTCTTGAGGTTATTTAAAGAACTCTTCTCATTATTGTAAAGGATCAACATTTTTGATATCCAGATGTAAAAGAGAACATTGAAATACTCAATACAGAAGAAATTTCACCCTCTCTCATGCTTCTTCTCTTTCTATTCTTTGTCTGATTCATACAAGGCTATATGTATTTGAAGCAAGAACTTTGTGTCTTTCAGTTGATAAGTGTATTTGGAACTTTGTGTCTAATACATGCATGTCCTGTGTTTCATATGCATAGTCTAAATGTTGTTATTTTATTAAGCATAAGTAAGATATCTCTCTGCTATCTATATGTCTAAAAATGCTCTCCTATCTTCTGTTTCTGAATATCAGTCATGACTTTTCCTATTTTATTCTGTATTGAAAACATTTTAATAAATGCATCTAAAGATATCAAAATCCACACCAAAATATTGAACAAATGTTTATATTGTAAATATGGTTTTTTGGCTTTCAATAAGGGAACCTCTCCCACAAAGAGGAGGGACTATTGTCCCCTGACTGTTGCTTGTTTTTAAAAGATTAAATTATACCACCAATATTTTTTGGCACCCAATGTGGGGATCATTTTGTGCATCCCACTTAAACAACTTCATTTGAACGAAGCATTGATAACCTGACAGATAAAATATATACACGAGGTCAAAGAGAACTTGGTGTTGTGGATCCATATTTTCTATTTCGAAACAACACGACTTCTCTTTAACCCTAGAGAGAAGGAGAACAAGATCCACAAGTACTTCCCTTGTCAAAAATAGAACTGTAAGAAACATAGACTCACAAACCCAACTAAGCCCTAGTATTCAAGCATTGGTGTTGGCTGGAGTCATAGTTCCTTTACAAACTATTTTTCCAAGAATGGCAGCACCTCTACCTTGGGGACAATGGGTTGGACCTTTGGCCCTTTCTCAACCATTGCATGATCTCCCAAAAGGGAATAGGAAAATATTTCCTAAATTTAGAGGAGATGGAAAGGTGCACCCAGATGAGCACATTTTTGCATTCATTGTGGCATGTGGTATACTTGGAGTGGAGCATGAAGATTTTTAGTTAGGCTCTTTGTGGAAACATTACAAGATAATGCTATTGATTGGTTCTATAATCTCCCTACTGGGGATATCACTGATTGGACCAACATGAGAACATAGTTTTAGGATCAGTTCAAACCCTTGAAGATGTGCATGCTCTCCTTGCCCAAATTTCTTAGATTAAGAAAGAACCATATGAACCTATGAGAGAATTTGTGGAAAAATTTAACAAGTTGGTCGATAAAATTCTAGTGGCCACTCGGCCCGTAGATCAAATTCAAAAATAATTTTTCCTAAATGCACAATTACCAAAAGTAAGCTATGCATTGAGAAGGGCTAATCTGGCGACTCTGGATGCTTTGATCAATGCTTAGCCATAAGTGTTGAAGATGATTTAATAATGTTTGGGAAATTAAAAAAGGAACTTGCTAAATCTAAGGCCTCTTCTTCAAGAAATAACTTAGATCAACTAGTACAAAAATTGGCAAATGATCTCATAGCTATCAAAAACAATTGGCCCAGAATACTCCTTATAAGGATATTCCAAAGAGGAATTTTCAGCCTCAAAATCGGTTACCTCCTCTCCCAAACAAAATTAGCAATTGAAGGGCCACCTCTCAAAGTTCCTGTCAATGCAACATGTGAAGTTTAGGAACCAGAAGATGAAGAGGACATTGAAGGATATGAAGAACTTGAAGAAGAGGTAGATGAAGCACTAGAGGAAGCCAATGATTCTCAGGTTAACTTCCTCAACACTGAGGGGGTTGATGATGACACAGATGATTATGATGAAGTAGTGGCAGATATGAACAATGAGTCATATGTTGTCATGACCCGAGAACAAATGAGTAAGAAAAAGGAAGTGGTCCAGCCCATAAGAAAATCTAAGGAGGTTCTAGTTACCATCCCAGTTATTACAAAAAGAGGAGCTCCTATTCCTACCACTTCTACTCAAAAGGTAAGTAATGCTAATACTCCCTCTACTTCTTCATATTCATCTGCTAATAAGACAACCTCAAATGTCAAAGATGATAGGCCTAAGTGTTCTTCCCCTTCCAATACAAACACCCCATCTATCTCAGGATCTTTTGACATAATTGATCATCTCAAGAAAAATAAAATTCCAATTTCGAGAGGCTGAATTTTATTAGACCCATCCTAACGCCTTTGCTCAGGTTGTTAAATTTTTCAAATCCAAATCCAATCCTACACCTATCACTTCAAAAGGCCTTTTACCTACTCCCACCTCTACACCTCAACAGAACCTAATGGCCACAATCCCTTCGTAACTGAGAAAATCGAGCCTTTCTATATCACTCTACTTATAGCAGGTCATAGGCTCAATAATTGTGTCATTGATTTAGGAGCATTAGATAATGTTATGCCGATAAATTTTCTCATGCTTTAGGTCTAACTTTGACATGCACATTTGGCTCTTGTTATTCCATGGAAAGTAAGGAGGTGCCGTTGGTAGGAAGGATCAAAGATGCACAAGTGGATTTTACTTGCTTTTCTAAAGAACAGGGTCAAGGCTACAATTTTAGTAGCAGATATTCCCCCATCTTATGGAATGTTGCTAAGTAGGAACTTCTATAAAGAAGTAGGTGGTGAAATTCAAATGGATTGGTCACACGCTCTCATTCCAGTGAATGGGAAGATGAAGAAATTATTACCTAAAAGACAAACTGAGTATATTGTGTAGAAAACTGATGATCCTAAGGCCCAAATACTCTATGAGGACATTGGTCACGGGAACTACATGATCATGTCAGATAAGGAGATGAGAATTTCTAAAGGTGTGGTAAAGGACCCTAATGGTGTTTGGACCCTTGAATTTGATGGTAGTTGTTCTTCAACTGGTTCTGGAGTAGGAGTGGTCCTATTTTCTCCGAGAATAAGTCTTTTCCCTTCTCCTACAAGCTTCAATTTGAAAACACCAATAATACAACAGAATATGAGGCTCTTCTTTTGGGGATATCAATGGCCAAGGAGATGGGGGTTAAGAATCTCTGTGCATGAGGGGATGTTGAACTCATCGTTAAGAAAGTTAGAGATATTTTCCAAGTTAAGAACAAAAGACTAAAACACTATAGAAATATGGTATGGGATTTTATTGAATTCTGGATGCCTTTTCCATAGAAGTTGTTCCCGGGAAAGAAATACCAGAGTAGATGCTTTATTCGTCTTAACATCCCCACCGATCCCTCACCCCGATTTTGCCCAGAAAAGTTCACAATCGAAATGATACATAGACCAAGTGTACCAGATAATGCCAACAATTGGCAAGTATTCAATGATGATCAACATTTTCTTTCCTTTCTTGAACTCCAGGATAATTTCAATCAGCTTTATTTTTAAGGAAGTGAAGCTGCTCCTTGTGAGATAGTAGCATCTATCATGACTGAAGAAGGAATAGATAAAGAATCGATAAGGATGGTTGTATTAATTTGAAAGGTAACAAGATACCCAGAGGATTAGTAAGTCTGGAAGATTTATTTGACAAGCATGACAGGTATATCAAGTCAAAGATATCACATGAGGTTCATTAGTCTGCAGAATATGAAAATATTAATATTGGAAGCAAAGAGGAAC
This sequence comes from Taxus wallichiana var. yunnanensis, assembly GCA_018340775.1. NCBI lineage: Eukaryota > Viridiplantae > Streptophyta > Pinopsida > Cupressales > Taxaceae > Taxus > Taxus wallichiana. The sequence goes on along the minus strand of CM031244.1, from coordinate 85,784,242 downwards.
CCAAGCTTATCAACATTGGAAAATGCTACACAAAAGAAGAAAGAATTAAAATGATGAACTTATTAAAAAGTTATGTTGATGTGCTTTCCTATTCATATGAAGATTTGAAATCATTCAAGCCAAGGGAGATGTAACATTACATTCCTCTGAAACCAAGAATCAAGCCTTTTCGATAGAAGCAAAGGCAATACAACCCCAAGATTTCAAACACCATTTACCAAGAGATTCAAAATCTCTTGAAGGAAAAAATAATTTTTCCAATTCATCACTCACTTGGGTGGCCAATATTGTACTAGTAAGGAAAAAGAATGGTGATATTCAGATTTGTGTGGATTTTGAAATTTGAACCAAGCTTCCCTCAAAGATAACTATCCACTTCCCATGATGGATCAAATATTACAAGTTGTTACTAGCTCTAAAATGTTATCTATGTTAGATGGATTTTCGGGGTATAATCGGATTGAAGTTGATGTTCCTGATCAACATAAGACAACCTTCACAACCTTATGGGGAACTTTTGCTTACAAAACGATGCCATTGATCCGATTAATGTTGGTCCCACTTGTTGGGCCCTTAATTTGGCTAAGTACAAACGGCGCGTGGGCGCGTGGGACCTATTTGAAGAAGGGTGCGTAGGGTTGAAGGCGCGTAGGGAAGGGTTCTAGTAGGGTTTTGTAGAACACACAACACATGTAAGGTAAGACAGATTTTTGAATTAGCCATATTCGGCATCCCATGCAACACACAAGAAAAGCGTGACCCTTCTAAGCATACAAAGTGGATAAGGTGTCAACCTAACGACTGTAGGATCAAAAGGGGATATTCCATGCATGCGATGGAAGGTTCTAGAAGAAAATCATTACATAGAGTGGAGAACTTGGATCAAAGCAGGCATGCTCCATTAGAGGACCACTTGGACACTTGGTAGTCAATCTTCAGAAGGCATAGTGGCGAAGGTATGAAAGCTATATATCGAGAGGTGCGCGGGTAACAAAAGGGAGATAGACATCGATTCATCTGACAGATCGAGGTACTAGAAAGGGAAAAGATCTGCAAAGATCTTATAGAGGATTATATGGGTTGGGATTAGGAAAATATAGGAGTGATGGCATATTTAGAGGGATGGGTTTGCATTCATATTTATAATGTGATAAACATAGTATAGCTCTGATGCATGAATTAGCTTTGTATTATTATATGAGGGTTTGTTATGACCTCAAGGGATGTAATGTGGTTATTAAACATGTTAATACAATTATAAGGCTCATTCGAATCATATATATGTCCATGATTATAATCCTTATGCATTTCCTTTATGTATGAACCATTTTTATATGTTGTTTATCATTTCTCTTTTCTGGATGCTTTGAGGTGACAACTCATCCTAGGTTCTCAAAATGATGCATGGTTCTTTTATATTTATTTACACTTGAATACCTGTCATAAAATGATGCATTCTCACAAGACTCACTTAAAGGAGAGGCTCTATGCCCACACATGCCTTGGGTGAGCACCTAATGCCCACTGGGTGATAAGCTGATGTGCATGAGATTAGACTATTGGTCTAAGGGTATAAAAAATGACTAAATCTTTGTTTCGTTCTTTGTGACCTCTTTTCGAATTTGTTGTGAGAAATGGCATGCATCTTTATCCCTGTGATGCGTGATGACAGAATGTCTAAACTTGGAAAGTGTTGAAACATGGTTCAAGAGCACGGAGGACGAGTTTGCTCAAAGATTCAACACTGGACTTGAGTTCAATGCGCATAGATGGGTAGAAGAGAACCTATACCATGAGTTATATGAGACATTCTTCTATTGTTTCCTAGTAGAACTATATGAATGGATTTCAACATATGCATCCAAATCAAGCTGGTACTATAGATCATGCATATGGACCAAAGATGATTATCAGAGGTTATAGGATGTAGATATGACTTAGACGCATATTGTTGATCACTTTGTTGAAAAGAATGCTGACTTGTTATATTCTAGAATACACCATTTTTACATATTCTTAGCCCATAAGTTGCTGATTTTGAGTTTTAAGGAAGCCTAGTGGATCATTTTTGTGTTTTATTCATTTGGCTATGAAGATCTTGGTCATTAATTTGAGTTTAGATGCATTCCCCATGGCCGACTAAGCTTCTCTAAGTGTTAGGAGAGGAAGCTAGGGTGGAGGAAGATGGTGGACATTGCAGCTGAAAAGAAAGGGAGGAGAGACGACTCAAGTATAATGAAGCTCGTGAAAGGGAGATGACTAGATAATGTGAGGTTGCAAGTGTGATGGATCTATGGAGGAAGATGTTGTGCCGCAAGGAGTTAAGGTTCACACAGAGGATGTGGAACTTGAGTAGTCTATGCTACCACATCTTGGAAAGTGTGGGAGATAAGCCCCTTCAACTTCTAATGAGAGTTTATCACATGGAGAAAGGAGAGCCGTCGGCACGCATTTGAACCCACTTGGTGACCAACCCCTAGCATTTGGTTTCTAGATCAAGGGAGAAGTATTGTTAACACTAGTGGGACTAATCGATCGCACCTGCCTGGAGAGATATAATTTCTTATTTGGGACATCCATGGTTGTGCAAACCATTCTGGTATTTGGAGGAATTTTTAGATAAGGTGTAAGTACGTAAGGTTTGGGTATCATGTCTAGAGTGGCACGAGACATGCAATTGATATTGGGACGATATCACAAACCATCAATGTGTAGTTCGGGGACGTTGGGAACATTGGTGCGACCACCTCGGGCCATTTGTTGGCTACAAGAGGTGGATTTGGTGGTATAGGGGTGGAGGACCTGGTGGACCTAGTGGATTTGGAGGATCTGGTGGGTCAGGAGGAATAGGACCTTGAGGATCTAGTGGATCTGGTGGAGGAGGAAACACTGGAGGGAACCAAGGCTCTAGATCAGGAGGACAAGGGCCTTAACCACCTCCATAAGTATTTTTGAGATGTCTTTGCACTTACTAGACTATAGAGGTATTGAAGATGCTATAGAGCATGTGCAAAAGTGTGAATTAATATGGCACGTGAAAGGGATCACTACCCTGAGAGGAAGGTAAGTTAGTTTCCAACAATGTTGCAAGGATGCGCACATAGTTGGTATAGGAAGTATGACCCCCATCAGATGGTGGTAGACTACTCCACATTGAAGAACACCTTCCTAGCCACGTTACATATCCCTAAGTTTGAGCAGAAGAGCATTAATGCTCTGAAGGAGATCCAATAGGGAATGGTAGAGAGTGTGTGGGAGTACAATCACATTTCAAGACTCTCTTGTCAAAATTATCCTATAACATTCATCCTTCTCAACATGCTCAATGGTTTGTTGGAGGGTTGATAACACCATTTCAAAGGGATCTGTCACACAAGACTTTCACAGACCCGCGAGGTATTGGAAGATGCCCTACACGTTGAGGCCATTGGGAGTGTTAATATTGGTGTTAGTCCTTTTCGGAGGCTCAAATTTGCTGCAATGGCCAAGTAGTTGGAGAATCTATTTGCAAACTCAACACATGAGGTTCGTAGTGGGCTTTGGTGTACAAAATATGAAGTAGAAGGGCATGCAAAGGATAATTTCCCTCAAAAGTCAAGACGCTACTGTAATGGGTAGACTATGAGATTTGTCACTTGGGGATCATGATGCAAGTAGATGCCCTTTACTCCAACATGAAATCCACAAGAATGTTTATTGTTGTTGCAAGATCTGTACCTCTATGACCCATGATACCAAGGATTGTAGACTAATTGATCAAATCTATGATGTTATTGATCTGGGTGTGCACCAGACTAGCCTTATAAGTAGTTCTAAGGATGATGATCATCATTATGAAGGGTGTGTAAATGGAGGAATGTATGGAAGGGTTTTTGTAGAGGATTTCGTGGTCGTAGTAACTGGTGGAGGACGAAGTGAATTCCCGTGAGGAACCTATTATAACTATGGATCTACAGAGCATTACAAATGCGAGTGTCTTGATTTATTACTATGCTCATGGTGCAGAAAGAAACATAAGTACGAAGAGTGTCCAGAGCTTTATGAGCATATGAACCAGAAGCATCAAAAAGACAAATGTGCTAGGATGTTGAGCATCAAGAAGGCTGATTCACAGTGGATGCCAAGAGTGGCACATGAGTTAGGACTAGAACATGTACTAGTGATGATGTGATTAGAGGCCGCGTGTGCCAGGGAGATGCCAAGATAAAGGACACTTCTTTCAAGAGAGTAAGTGGTACATGGAAAGTATCCGGACCCTGCTCAACAAAAGGAAGTGTATCAAGAAACTATGGATGTGAGCCAAATTTTGCAAGGGGAGATCCAATGTCTAAAGGAGCAATTAAAGTAGTTGGAGAAAAGGAAGAATTCTCGAGGCTCAAAAGGGTGACTTGGATGAAGTCAAGGAAGTATATAGGATGTTAAGGTAAGAGAATATTATTCCATTATTAGGAGAATAACTAAGGGAGAAGGTACCACATGCCTGGGAGCAGAGAGCGCAAAAGGCAAGTTTTGCATGCGAACCTTCCTCCTCACAACCTTGACTATGATAAGGAGATTACTTTGAATGTAGTTGTTGATGGATGGATTCTGAGTAACATCCTCATCGACATGGGAGTAGAGGTCAATGTTCTTACCTTATATGCCTGACATCAAATGAGAAGGCCCACATTACATCCATCCTTGAATGTGATGTATATGACAAATAAGACTAAGGAATGCCCATTGGCATCTTGAAGGATGCAATTATCACCATTCAAGGGGCCAAGTTCACTAGAGACTTTGAATTCTTGGTGCTTCATGAAAGGAGACAAATTTCCAAAGATTACTTGGGCACCCTTGGTGTTATAAGAACAATGCCAACCTGCGGTTTAACAAGGGGTATATCAACTTTGAGAATAAGGAAGAAAGGGTGATTATCCCTTTAACAGATGGGAAATCAATGCGCTATACTGAGCCCTTAGGAGAGGAAGTCCTTGATAGAATCTATGTGTGCTCCATCAAAGATCTTGAGATAATTCATCCCACAGAGGGAGTCATCCAGTTTGAAGATGCTCAGTCCCTCAATGATACCACTAGCATGGCATGCGATAATTGGGCGCATGGGACTTATGAGTTGATTGGGAAATAGTTGAGAGGATCTGTAATAAGGGTAACAAATACGTGCTTAGTCGAGCACCTAGGAGGGAAGAAGTTACCAACTTACTCTAGAGGAGCATACCCTAAATTTTATTACAGGAAATGGAGGCTCAGTGGAAGAATGAGGATGAGAGAAGAGGAATGCTCAATTACAACCTACTCGAAACTACAACGCATTGGTGGGCTACTCATCGAGAGAGCCTCCTAGAGTGGCATGAGGTAAGGATCACTTTTCTCGTAAGGTTTCTAGGAGCAATGCACCCACTCTCATACATGACTACCAAGGTAAAGAGATCACCTCATTTAATATCCAAAAAGAAGGCCTAGATGGGAAGGGCAGAAGTGTTACCACCTTTGTTATGGGTGCATAAGTTGTATTACACCTTACAAGGCTATGCATGAATGGTATATTCATTTAGAGATATTCATCAAATAGGTAATTGGTAGGAGTTGACGGCGACAGATCTCATTCACGCTTTTGAGTATAGGAGTACCAAACCATCAGTAGATAAGGATTTGTAAGTAATCAAGCTCCTTACGATGGGAGATAGTGCTATGGCAGAGGATAGGCTATTGGAGTTCTTTGGGTGAGCCCGATTTGGAGACGCACCTCAATGAAGAAGAATCGAGAGGAAGGATAGCTTGAACACGCATGTAGGGAAAAAGAAAAGGAAAATGGTCTATTTAGTAGATGATAAAGAGATGGAGACTTTGGATGTTAACCATTCAAGGTACACACAAAGTCATAGATAGGGCTGATGAGTGAGTATGTTCCTACCATGAGCCCTTGAAGACAAATAAGGTTAACATTGGGACAAAGGTAGAACCTAAGGAGGTTATCATTGGGGACTATTGGTTAGAAAAAGAGGTTTTAAAGGTCATTGATTTGTTGTGCGAGTTCGATGATTTATTCCATCGCAGTACCATGAAATCAAAGGCATCCACCATTCCTTAGGGGAGATGAAGATCAAGTTGAAGGAAGGTGCACACCTAATTTAGAAGAGGCCTTATTAGATGAATCCAAATTTACGTGTATAGGTCAAGGAGGAAATAGACAAGATGATAACATCTGGTATCATTAAGGTAGTGGAAGAATTAGAATGGATAAGCCCAATGGTCATCAGTATCAATAAGGATGGGAGGATAAGAATCTATGTTGACTACAGAGATCTGAATGTAATATGTGTCATCGATCCTTTCCCAACCCCCTTTACTGAAGAAATTTTGGAGGGAGTAGCCGGGTGCGAAGTCTACTCTTTCATGGATGGGTTCTCAGGGTATCACCAAGTCAGGATTGCAAAGGAAGACCAGAGGAAGACAAATTTCACCATTGAATGGGGAAGTTTTGCCTACATGGTTATGCCTTTTGGATTGAAGAATGTGCTTGCTATGTTCTTGCGCATCGTGGTACAAGCATTTTAGGACTTCATCCATAAGTTTCTTCAAGTTTACCTGGATGACTGGACTATGTATGGGTTGGTGAAAGACCATTGTGAAAATTTAAGTCTAATGTTTGAGAGATGTCAGCAATTGAGAATATCCCTCAACATTAAGATATGTGTATTTCTACTCCATTTGGAACCCTGTTAGCACATATTATATGCAAAGAAGAAGGCTTACTACTAGATCTCGCCAAAGTTGCAGTTATTGTGGGATTAGGGGAGCCTACTAGACAAAGCGCAGTGCATAGATTCCTTGGGCATATGGGGTATTATAGGATATTCATCAAGGGGCATGCCAAGATTTCCATGCCTTTGGAGGAATTGCTCCAACACAAGAGTGCCTTTCATTAGAGAGAGGCGCAACAGAAGGCACTTGACACTTTGAAGGATAGGCTTATCACGTCACCCATATTATGTTTCCTTCTTGGGATAATCATTTTTATGTGCATGTTGATGCCTCTAGATAGCTATGGGAGTAGTGCTAGCACAACCTAGTGAGGGAATTGTTGATCATACCTTGTGCTTTGCAAGTAGAAAGTTGAAACTAGCAGAACAAAATTACACAACCACTGAGCGCGAAGCATTATATATGATCTACACACTACATAAGTTTAGGAAGTATCTATTGGCAACACCATTTATTTTATACACGGACCACATGGCATTGAACTACTTATTCGACAAGACTATTCTACAAGGGCACATATGATGTATGGTCATATTGTTCCAAGAGTTTGAGTTCACTTTGTGGTTATAAAACTAGAAAAAAGTAATTTAGGACCTAACCACTTATCAAGGATTAACTTAGGGGAGGACGTGCAAAGCATTGAGGAAACCATGCCAGACACACAACTATTTAGGTTGCTGTACATGCCCTTAGACTTGGAAGATATCGAAGTGTTCTTGAAAACTAGTGTGGCACCGGAAGGGATGAAGGCTCTGAGAGAAAGTAGTTAGCTAAAAGCGCTGCACCCTACATGTTGATTAGTGGAGACCCGAGATAAGTTAGGTCATGATGAGGTTTTCGCATGATGCATATTGGAACATGAGCATGTGGTAATTATGGAGGAAGTGCATGGTGGGATTGCAAGAGGAAACTATGTAGGAAATGCTACCGTGTGGAAGATTTTACTCAGCAGGCTTTGGTGGGAAACCATCTACTAGGATTGTATTGAGTTTTTGCAAGGCCTGTGACCATTGTCAGCACCTTGGAAAACATGGAAAGAGGGATGAAATACCGTTGTGACCAATAGCCAACACCGAACCATTTGAAAAATGGGAAATCGACTTCAGTAGGGCCAATTTTGCCAGTCATGCGAAGGACTGGTTCACGGTATATCATTACTTGCACTGATTACTTAACACATTGGGTAGAGGCAACACCTATAAAGGATTGATCGCAGCAAAAACTACTAGATTTTTATGGGAGAACATAATCAATAGGTATGGTTGTCCTTTAAGTTTAACAAGTGATAGAGGTGCATAATTTCTCAATGAAATGATCGGGATTATGTTAGAATAATTTATGGTGGCCCATCACAAGATTACCCCATATCACTCTCAAGCAAATGGAACTATTTGAAGCATTTAACAAAATACTAAGTCACACATTGAATAAGATCTATGAAGTTGGAAGACAAGATTGGGATAACAAAGTATCAACCGTCTATGGGGATACAGGACAACCTAAAAGAGGTTGAACAAACACACACCGTTTCAATTGGTGTTTGGTGTGAAGGCTATTTTTCCAATTAAATTCATGCTACCATCACTACATATAGCACACTCAAGAGGGCTAGATGATGAATAAGTACTAAAAGAAAGGATTGATAAGTTGAATGCGAGTTAGACGAAAGGTGATCACTTGCTAGATGGATTAGAAGACATAAAAGACAAGACAAAAGGCATTGCATGATCATCATATCAAGAAAAAGAAGTTTGAGGTTGGGTAGATGGTGTTGTTGTATGATTCCAAGTATATGCACCATCATGGGAAGTTGGAATTCCATTGGTTGGGACCTTACATCATCTCATATATTCTTGAATCAGTGCTTTCTAGTTACAAGTTTTAGATAGAATGAGATTACCAAGTCATTTCAATGGGATTAGGCTAAAGCCCTACTATAAATAAGTCTTCTTGGTGTTTGTAATAAGGCAGTGTTTCCAATTATCTTATAATTTTCCTTTCTACTTTTTGTTTTTTTGTGTTTCCCTTTCTCGTTGCTTTTTCCTCTCTTTTTGTTTCATTTTACGCCTTGTGCGCTAGTAACCACATTATTTTCCCAAGGTCGTGTATGTGCAGAGGACCACACATCTGTTTTAGTGTGGGGTGTAGTAATGCAAAACAAACTATAAGACCTGCAATATAAGTTGAATGTCCCAAGAGAAGAAATTGCATGAGGAGATGGTGGATAATAAATTATTATATCAAGAAGGGTGTAACAAAGACTACGTATAAAGGATGAAGAGCACAAGAACAACATGAGGTAGGTGAGGGAAAAAATCGGGTAAAGGATAGAAGAAGTTCCTTTGGTGCTGTAGACGTGTGCATAAGAGTCTTTGGTCAGATTGGATTTTTACACGCCATAAGGTTGTAAAGGAATTTTTACACAAGATTAAGTGCGTGGGTAAGGGTGCTTAAAGTTGGCTTGGTGGAAAAAGCTAGATTTAATGTTAAAGTATGTTGGTAGGTGGGACTAATGTATCCTTCTACAAAGGCATGTTCAGATCTAGATATAAAAATAATAGAACTTAAAAGATAACCATGATGAAATCAAGCATGAAATACTGAATTATAACCATGATAACACTTTGATTCAGTCCATAATCTTCATTATATTAAATTTAGTAATACACAGAAGCTTCCTTACAATAATAGTAGTATACGCTCATGCACGTATCAGATTTGACACATAATCTCACTATACCATAGTTCTCACCCTCCTCTTTGCTTACATAGTTCAATACATATTTATATGGGTGGGGACTTTCCCTTCACCACTTATCTAAACCCAAAATAGGTCACATGCTATTATTAGCCATGCGCCATTACAAAAATAGCCACACATGCAAGTGTGCTAACAATAGACTACTTTTAGTTAACTGATAGTAGTAGATCTATTCCCGACACTGTGTCCATGTAAAGTGCTTCATAGCTGATCCTCCAAAATAGCCAATGCATGTCGCACAAGTCTTTGATTGGTTTGTGTGCTCCGCACGCTATCTCCAAAAATAGATCCTCATCATAAAAATGGCTAAGTCCCGAACCTATTTATTCTTCTTCACATGTGATCCTTTCCGATACTTCCATGCCTTTGAATGCACTCTGATTTCCTGCGTGAACCTTTGTATTTTCTTTGCTAAGTGCTAGAGTCTAATTAATCAACATTACCCCACACTAGTTGCATTTTCGCCCCAACAATGGTTGTCTCAAAAATGAATCAAAGAATATGAATAGAAGAATAGAAAGAATTTTGTTGAATAAAAGAATGTCTTTACCCTACAATATCTTTTGCTTCAATTTGAATAATCAATTCGGGATATTCTTCTTTTATCTCCACCTCTAAGGTCTTAGTCATTGAGATCAAGCCTCTGCCTTCTCTGGAATATCCACTGCAATTGACTCTAATTCATCCCTTGCAATCTCTCCCTTCTCATTCTATAAGACCAACACAATGTTGGACATGCCAGTCATTCTCCCTTCCAACAAGTCCATCTTTTTGAGTGATGAGTTTCCCAAGCTCATCTAGCCTTTCCTTGTGTGGTTCTGAGCTATTGTAAGGGCCTCGTGCTTCTACTTAACAAGTGCTAATCATTCTGCATGGCCCAATGTCTCATCCTTCATGGCCTTTAGGACCTCATTGTCTTCCAAAATGGTCCTGGTCCTTATAATGGCTTCTATGGCACTATACAAATATTCAGCGCTTGATCTGCCTTCTTTAGTTCCTCTGCAAGCTCTGAAGCAACCCTTCATATGATGCAATCTTCCACATCATTGAAGCCTTTCCCACTCTTGCTTCCTGTGTTAGATCCTTTGGTTTTGGCATGTGCAAAGGTTCATCTTCAAGCACTAAGTCCACCAATGTACTTACATAATGTATTGCCGAAGGAAACGTCTTGGGTACCTTTGGCTCTAAGTGTGGCTTAGCCTTCATGACATTGTCCCCAATCTCCTGCCATGTTGATAAAAACAACGTTCTTCTTCTATGCCAAATATCTTTCCTACTTTAGGTGTGTTATTTCCTCATCCTTAGTCTTGATATCCTCCCTTAGCGCCCTAATTGTTGTAGCTTTATCCATATTCCATCATGCCACCTCTGTCGAGACTTTCACCAAAGCATTGCTTACTTGCTCATCTGACATAATAGTAGGCTTTACTATTATGTGTCTAGCCTGAGGTGTCTTTTTCAACCTCCTTGATATGCATGAATCCTCACACACATCAAAGTCTAGTTCATCCATGTGCGTGTGCATCGACCATGAAAATTGCTTCCTTGTGCGCATGGTTTGCCATATCTTCATCCATTAACTCCCAACCATACAACTCATTTTGTGTCATTATGCTCTCTGGAAATGGGTGCGGAAAATTTTACCTGTGTCCTAGTATAACCCATGGCTAGTGGAATATATTCCCCACTTTTTCTTCTTGATCTAGGTTGTTTAGGAACTTGGGCTTCAAGATTTGGAACTTGTGTTGTTGTGTCCTGAGCAGCCTCGGTTGCTTGTCTCATCTGCCCCTTTTTCTTCCTCTTCTCCATCCTTCATTTCTTCATCCTTTTGTTCTTCCATGTTCTCTGGAGGTGTAGGAGAATTGGGTGCTTTCCTCTAACTCTTCCACTTCCTCATTCAGCTTCAATTTCCTTCTTCTTTTCTAGTTGTCTCTCCTTCGTGGAGAGAGTTGAGGTGATATTGCACCGATTGTTTGCAGAGTAGCACCTAGGGTCCTTGTTCTCCGAATACCCTTTTAAAATAACACTCTCCTTGGACTGCTTCCAAGTCCTCATCATCTCCTTCTTGTGGATGAGGTGGTGTAGTCGTGCGCTCAACTTCTTCCTTATTTGGAGGCTATCTTCTACCCTTGTGCTCCAAACCACCACTATCCTCATGCTCTTCTTCTTCATCATCTACTTGAATTGTTTCTATGGGCTTGGGCGTTGGAATATTTTCCATTGTATGCTTACCTTTTGGTGGCCCTGGGAGTGCGAACTCATTCTCCACATACTTAGTGTTCTCTAGCTTGGGTTTGAGTTGAGTTAAGGTACACAAGCGCTACTCCAGTGTCCCCAACTACCAAGCTTATAGGATTCATGCTTATAATATATGAAATAAGCCTTTTTCAATGTAGGCATTCCACCTTGGATATACATATTTCTTTCTTAGAGTGTGGTAGTCACAATCTACCTTATCTGCATTGAAGGTTAGGTGTGCATATGAAAACTGGTGAACTGATGCCTGGAAATATCTTGTTGTGAAGGCATATGGAATTTTGCACCATGGGCTCCAAGCTCCATCCTTCATCAAAATCACGTGATGTAAAAATGTTGGTAGAACCACAAAATAAATGCCTTACCCACCATCGAAGGAAAATCCTTGGGTATGCGCCACTCTTCTTTGAATGCCATGTAGAGTCTATCATACCACATCTCCACCCTCTGCTTGAATGGTCCACTCATTGATCCATCACATAAGTATTTGCCAAATCTTTCCGTAGGTGACTTGTGTTTCGTGGGGTATTCCCAAATCTTCTCCTTTGGCCCATCAGGTACCCCAATCTCCATAAATACTAAAGACAATAATACAACACCAAAACTTATTCTGTCACCTGTCCACACTTCTTCAATGATTGTATTTACTATGTGATCTGTAATATTATAGACCACTCCTTGAGACATCTTCTTTGTGACGTGCAACCACATTGTGTTTACCTACGTGACCATCTTCCTTGGTCATTCAAACTTTGTTATAAGATGTGCAACTACCTATACACTTGGGTACTTTTTCAATTTGTCAATGTCCATGCCGCGTGGACCTTTAGTATACCCCAACTCTTTCCTTGTCTCCAAGATTGTGGCCTTATCAGTTAAATCACTATCCAGATCCAACCTTGAGGCCCTTAGTCCTATCACTATTGAAATCAAAGTAGTTGTGATTCTTACCCTCCGTCCGATGAAGAAGTAGAAGAAGTCCTCATGGAATCTGCTCATCAACCACCGATACAATGGTTCATACTTTCCAAAATATGGCAGCTCATATAGCTGGTAGACTCCATTCTGCTTCAACAACTTCTCACCCGCATCATCGTATACTGGCATATCCTCTGTCGTGTGCTTGTTCATTTTTTGCTCAACAACACATCGAGCTCCTTCTTATTATCTGATGTTTGATGGTTGTAATCATTGATTTTACATTGGTGGATATGGGAATCCCATTCTTGTCCCACAATCATGCCCTCTGGATACTACATTTATGAGAAATTACTCTCGGGAGAAATTTCTTCTTCCACTTCAACCTTCTTCTTCCCTTTTTCTCCTATTTGTCATGGGTGCTTTCTTGGTGCCATTTGAAAAATCTCTTTTCTTCCCTCTATAACCAAGAAAGTCAAAACCCTAGTTTAAATCTTCATGCCCTAGTGGAAATCATGTCCCTAGCTCATTTGTAATGCATTTGCTTTGCTCAAACCCTTCACCTATGGGAACGCAAGCTTCTCCTACACACAACCCTTCTCTCCACATCTGGTTTCACACTCTTCACACCTCAACATGATTTCTCGGCTCATTCACACTTAACCCTTTTCAAATTCTCTCAATTGTAATGGTAAAAATGAACTCGCATCCCGTCCTTATATAGAATTTTAAAATTTAGTGCATTTTTGCTCCTCAACCTACTAAAAATCGTCTCATTAAAAAATTTTAGTGCATATTATTAACTTTCTTGTAATGGTAAAAATGAACTCGCATCCCATCCTTATATAGAATTTCAAAAATTTAGTGCATTTTTGCTCCTCAACCTACTAACAAATCCTTAAATTGACCATTTTTTCATTATTTCGTGTGGTACATCTTTACACCCAAGCTATAACCTTCTAGCGTGCCCTCCTACCTTTTGGCTGCAGACTTCTCTTCAATGCGCTTCCATGTGCCTGAGTACCTCATCACTACACCTTCCACTGGTAGTCTTCCCGACCTCTACTTACCTCGCGTTATACTTGTTTCTTCATTCCTCTCTACCTATGGTCCTTGTGTCCAGAAGCAATCTCTTGTGTTTTTTTCAATCCTCTAGCCTTGAATAACACCCGTAGATAGTTCCTTTCATGTGGACTTATTTTCAATAGTCCTATACCTAGATATCAATAACCTACCCCACACTAAGGGTATGTGCAGTCCTCTGCGCATAAAAATTCTTCAAATAGTAATTAGCTTTTGGCACGTAAACATGCTTATTACACAAACACACCAACTAAATTGACAAAGCATAACGACAAAGAAAGAAACACATTAAGGAAATGTAGAATTGAAAACCTAATCTAAATGGCAACACTACCTTATTACAAACACCAAGAAGACTTATTTATAGTAGGGCTTCAACCTACTCCTCATTGAAGTAACCGGGTAACCGTATTCCATCAAGTGCCTCTAATTGAAAAGTGCTTGATTCAAGTATGTGAGTGATAACATACGACCCCAACCAATGTACCTTGAGTTTTCTTGGATGGCACAAAAACTTAGAATCATAAAGGAGCACCATTGTTCTATCTCAAGCTTTTTATCCCTGATGTGCCTATGTCATGCCATGCTTTCTACCTAGTCTTCTCTTGTTTTTGACTCCAATGTGCTATGGCTCATCGCTCATCTAGCTTAATTAACTTTTCAATTTGCTTCTAAGGCTTTCTCATCAGCTAGACCTCCAACACATGCAATACACAAAGAAGGTAACATAAATTCCATAGGAAGAACTGCTTCTGCACCAAACACTAACTGAAATGGTGTGGCTTTGTTCAACCTTTTATATGTTGTTTGATATGCCCAAAGTACTGTAGATACTTTATCATCCCAATCCTTTCTTCCAACATCACATATTTTTGTCAATGTCTGGCTCAAAATTTTGTTGAAAGCCTCAGTAGTTCCATTTTCCCTTGAGGATGATAGGGTGTAGTCTTATGGTGTGCAATCATGAATTCATCCAATAAAATTTGATTGTCTCATTAAGAAAATGTGTGCCCTATCACTGGTCAAACTTAAAGGACATCCATACCTTGTAATAATATTTTCCCAAAGAAACCTACTACATTGTGTAGCCATTGTACAATCCTTTGTAGGTGTTGCTTCTACCCACCTTGTCAGATAATCTGTGCAAGTTATGATGTGTGATCCTAATTCTAAGTGCAGCTGGTGAAATAGGACCCAAAAAATCTATAGCCCATTTCTCAAATGGTTCGGTACTAGTAATAAGTCTAAGAGGCATTTCATCTCATTGGTATGGTTTCTTAAGACATTGACAATGATCACAAGCCTTATAAAATTCCTTGCAATCTTTATACAAGGTCTCCCACCATAATCCAATGAGTAGAATCTTACACGTAGTGGCATCACCTGCATAGTGGCCACCTGCAATACCACCATGAGCTTCTTCCATAATATATATGTGTGCTCATGTTCCAGTACACAACAACGATGCAATACTTCATCCCGACCTAACTTGTATAGGTCACCGCTAATCAACATGTAGGGGGATGCATGTATAGAAAGTTGTTTCTTCTCCAAGGATTTCATTCCTTCTGGTGTCATACCTATTTGTAGAAAGACAACAATGTCCTCTAGTTCTGATGGCACTCATTGTAACCTGTATAACTGTGCATCTGGCATGGTATCTTCAATTACTGTGCTTCTTCTCCTGATTGTATTATGGATAAATGGTCTGGTCCAAAATTACTTTTCCCTGGTTTTACCACAACTGTGAAATCAAATTCTTGAAATAAGAGCACCCATCGACATATGCACCCTTGTAGAATGGGCTTGTTTACCAAATACTTCAATGCCATGTGATCTATATAAAAGATGAATGGTGTAGCTAGTAGGTGGTGGAATTTATGTAGCACATAGATCATTGAAAAAGCTTCACGCTCTGTAGTTGTGTAATTATGTTACAGAGTCAACTTTCTACTAGAAAAATAGATAGGATGATCTATAATACCTTCTCTAGGTTGAGCCAACACGTGCCAATGGCCATGCTAGAGGCATCCACATGTACATGAAATGGTTGGTCCCATGAAGGAAAACATAGAATAGGTGCGGTAGTAAGTTTCTCCTTCAATGTCTCGAATGCGTTATGTGGCTCTCCCTAGTAGAATGTACCTTTCCCTTTTAGTAACTCCTCCAAATGGTGTGGAAACTTTGGCATATCCTTTGATAAAATTTCTGTAATATCTGTATGACCCAAAAATCATGCGCACCTCACTCTGACTAGTAGGCTCTCTTAGGCCTATAATGACTGCAACCTTGGTTGGATCAACCAACAAACCTTCCTTACAGATTATGTGTCCTAACAAGTATTCCAAATGATGTGGAAAATATACACTTCTTGATGTTCAAAGAGATACTCAACTGTCTACATCTTTCAAACATTAAGCATAGATTGTCACAATGATCCTTAACTAATCCATACACCATCAATCATCTAAATAGACATGTAAGAAGTTGTGAATAAATTCCTTGAATGCTTGAACAACTATGCATGAAAATACAACAGGCACATTTTTCAGACCAAAAGGCATTACAAGTATAGGTGAAGCTACCCCATTCAATAGTAAACGTAGTCTTTTCTGATCCTCCTAGGAAATCCTAACCTGATGATACCAGAGAACCCATCCGTAAATGAATAGATTTCACACCTGTAACACCTTCTAGTATTTCCTCAGTGAATGGCGTAGGAAAGGGATCAGTCACACATGCAACATTCAACTCCCTATAGTCCATAAGATCTAATCCATCCATCCTTCTTGATACTGATCACCATTGGACTAACCCATTTTGACTCATCAAGGGGCTTGATAATCCTAGACTTCAACATTTTGTTAATCTCATCTTTGACCTTTTCGCAAGTTGGGGTTCATCTGTAGGGTCTCTTTCTAACTGGGTGCACACCCTCTTTAAGATTTATCTTCATCTCCCCTAACGATTCATGCACACCTTTAAGTTCATGGTACCCCTTAGGAAATAAGTCTGATAATCCCTTAGTAACTCTATGATTTTTGCCACTTCAGAGTCTGACCAATAGTCTCCAATTATGGCTTCCTTAGGCTCAACATTGATCCAATATTCACCTTCTTTGTCTTTATAGGTTCATGATAGGTGTGTGGTGGTCTTATCTGCACTATCCAACACCTCATGCCTACCTATTGAATGGTTTACATCCAGATTTTCTACTTCTTCATCATCCACTAAGTAGACCATTTTTCCTTTTTCTTTCTCAAGGAAAGTGTGTTGAAGTAGTGTGGCATCGACCTCTGTTTCCTCAACAAGACGTGCTCCTAAGTTTCCTTCATCCAATAACTCTGAAGGAGTTCTTCAGCCTTGGCACTATCTCCCATAGTTAAGCACTTTATGAATTTTAATGCTTCTTCCACCGGAGGCTTTGTAGAGAAGAAGTCAAATGTCTGGGCCATTCCTATAATTAAATCCTACCAATTTCCAGTCTCTCTATGGAGTTCTGCATATACATACCAAGCACGCGTGCATCCTTGTAAAGTGGAATAAAACTTGTGCACCCATAGCAAAGGTGGTAAAGCTTCCTGCCCTTCTATCCAGAGTCTCTCACACTTTTGAACATGGTGTTGAACAGGTTGATTACCATGATAAGTGCATATTTGAGTAGGTGCATTACTCTGAAGAACCTAGTAGCAAGAGCAATCCTAATTTCATTCCATCCTACAAGATTATCCTTGTGGGCCACCCACCAGCATGTTGTTGTCCCACGTAGTGTATATGCTAGCATATTTCTTCTTTCAGTGGGTCTATCCACTGTTCTTCCATGGCGCACAGGAATACCATAGGATCTCCTTCTCTAGTGTAACAAGGTACCGAGTTGTTACCTATCCTCCTGACATAACATGGTTTACTGCCTCTAGGAAATATGCTCTTTACTTCACACCCTACCAACTCATAAGTGCTATGAGCCCAATTATCACAAGAAACACTTGTAGTATCACTAATGGACTATGCATCCTCCCACTAAATTATTCCTTCTTTAGTTGGCTCAAGCATCTCGGATCTTGGATGGCACGTACATAAATCCTATTCAAGATCTTCTTCACTTAAGGGCTCAACATAGGGTGCAGATTTTCCATCTATTAAAGGGATAATAACTCTCTCCTCCTTGTTTTCAAAACTGATATAACCCTTGTTGAACCAAAGATCAACATTATTTGCATAGCACCAAGGATGCCCCAATAGAGCTGGGAAGCTATCTGACTCTGCCAATGCTAAAACCTCAAAGTCTCTAGTGAACTTGGCTCCTTGTATGGTAATGGATGCATCTTTCAAAACTCTCGATGGGAGTGGCCTTAGTCGATTAGCCATGAACATAATACATTAGAGGATGGCTACAATGGGGTCTTCCCATTTTTACCCATGCATCTAAAGTAAGAACATTGACTTTCACACATGTATCAATCAATATATTACTCAATAGCCACCCATCCAAAACAACATTTAGAGTGATTTCCTTGTCATAATCTAGGCTATGAGGGGGAAGATTCACATGCAAGATCTACCATCTAGTCTCAACACTTTGTGCGCATGGAGTGTTTCCTTTTAACCAATTCCCTAACAATGGAATGATATGTTCCTGGTGCAACAATTTACACACTTCTCTCAAGTCATCCATATCAGTTTGGACCATCTTTGATTCTTTCTTTTGCTCCATCTTTTGTGATTTCTCTTTTAAGTATTATATCTCACCTTGAAGATTCCTAAGAACTTCCATGGTTTCTTGATAAACCTCCTTTTGATGGGCAGGATCTGGGTACCGTGCATGTAGAACCTCCTCCTTAGTGATGGTAGGCTTCTGCTGCAATGTTTCTCTAGCATGTGTGCCGCCTCAAGCGCGGGTCGTGATCTTCACTTGCAATGCCTCGGACTCTACTTCCAACTTAGGCATCCACTAATTTTCAACAATGCGATGTATCCTAACCATCCCTGTGCCTTTTTTTCTTGTTTATGCTACTTACTAAGATGCTCATACAAGTCTAGAACACTCCTCATAGCTATGGTTCTTTCCATAGAAAGAACATGTAATATTCTGGGGACATTTACACCTGTAGTGGTCAGGAGATCAAGTATAACATGTTCCATGAGGGAACTCACCTCTTCCACCACCATGGCCTCATCCTAAATCCACCGTGGTATCTCGACCTTTCCACATGATTGCCTTCAAAATGCCCTTCATTCCGATCATATGTGCCTGATTGTGATCCCGGTCCCGATGCTCATTCTTCCCTTAGAGTTATCTAAACTCGTCTGTCTGTCATACACCAATACCAATATCTATAGCATCATGGATCTGACCAATCAGCTGGTAGTCTTCCATGTCATGAGTCGTGGACCTATATTTTACAAGTAGCTTGAAACATTCTTCCTTATCACGCATTGTAGTAAGGGGCAACAACTAACATCATGGTTTAAATGACATATCTCACAATCTAATAGTAATGAGTGCACCAATATGTGAGGAAAAATATCCTTTGTGTGGCCTTCTACTTCACAATCTATGCACCAAATCCTGTGTGCATGTCTCATGTGCTGAATTTACCGATAGTTTCTCCAACTGCTTTTCCATAGTTGTGATCTGTGCTTCTAAAAATGGGCTCACCCCAAGTGTCTATGCTTCCAACTGCCTCACGCATAAGGCTGCTTCAAGTGCTTCACGTGGATCAGTGTATGTCTTATGTGATAATGACCTCCTAAAAGGGGTAATCAGGCCCCCAAAAAACCATTATGCGTGTTGGCTTGCATGTATATCATAAGAAAGCTTAGATATCAGTGTTTTAAAATGGCATCATACTCTTGGACACTTTTAGTAGTGCCTTGCTTAATATCCTTGAGTGCACTTATACTCTTACTGGTTAAACTCAGGGATGTGAAACTCTTTAAGGAATGCATCTTTTAAAGTTGTATAGTCTACGCAAGTCTGATCAGGGTCAAACTTTTTATGTACCAACTGTGTGTGCACCCTTATAACATAGTAGCAAATTGGCTTACCCTACGCTCAGAAACCATGATTCCTTTTGCGCACCACATTATTTCACACATATGCACATGTTTAACAATGTCTTCTATGTCCCTATAATCTAGAAGATGAAGAGACATCTCCATGTAAATATTTTGGGGTTGGTGAGGACCTTGCCCACTTGATCCAAAACCTCTTGTGTTTCCTCTGCCTCCAGAACCACTAGATCCACCGGAACTAGAGCTACCTATGCCTCATGATCCGAAAGTTATAGCTAGGGTCGGACTAGAAGATGTACTTCCCTACGTCCCAACAGTAGAACTGAACTGTACCCCGATAGTCGTGAAGCGTTACCACTCCTAGAAGTTAGTCCAAAAATTAGTGTGCCTGTATTCATGCATTGATGATACACCAAAAAGGTACTCCCATATAACAACAAAATCCATTTGCACTGCCATCGTTGTGCCTTTCATAAGACTCGCTCCTACTCTCCCACTACTTGAATTAGCTTGTTGACTATTTGTTGTACTAGATGCTAGAAAACCAAGCACAAGGGCAAGGTTGCTAGGTGGATTTAGATGCACACCCATGGCCCAGTGGTCATCTCTACTAGACATGCTTCTACGTGAGGTTGAGGAGGGTTCCCTATCATGTTTTCCCAAATGGGGAGTTCTGAGGCTCGGGTTCCATGTCTTCTTGCGTGAACTTCCACTCCTTCCCTGAACTATCTTTCTCCACAACACCATTTTCTCTGTAACCTCCCGCTGCTTCTCTACCTCCCTCTCACTGCCTCATTATACTTAAGCCACCTTTCCTCTCTCTACCTTTCTACCGCTAGGTCTTCCATCTTTCACCAAACCTACTCCTGCCCCCACGTGTGGTGGGGTTTAGTTATCCATTGGTTTACTCTCCAAATTCAAAGTTACCATCAAGATCTTGATCGCCAGTGGAATGCCTTGCAGGTAAGTTCCCCTTGGATATCGTAAAAACTGGAATTCAGCTACCTCTAGGCATGAATAAGTGGAAATTGAGTACTCCAAGATATAACTATTCAAAACACCACAAAACCATGTATATCAATGCATGTGAGTCCAAATCAAATCAGCATCATAAAGGGCCTGAAATTCTTCCTGCATCCAAAGAAAAGTGTGTGATACCTCCAATTCCGCTTAGATGCATAAGCAATCAACCACTTGTATAATTCTACTGGAAAGATAATGAAGAAGCTCTCATATAAATTGTCATACAGATTTTGTTCCACCCACACGTGTGCGTTAAACTCAGATCCAGTGTTGAAATGCCATGTGTATTCTTCTTCCAGATCGTGTATCCACTCCTCAACACTTGTTAAGGTCAACCGATATGTCTTCATCGTGAACCATCCTGAAAACAATTGAAAAAGAGGTCCGCAAATGGAACCAATGATGTAGCCTAGAATTCACCAATACAAGCCGGTGTGTGTTAAGCACATCACTCAGCCTAGATTGAGCACTCACCCAAAGCGCACAAAGGTACCAAGCCCCTCTTTAGGGTTGTTGTTGTAGGATGTTAGTATGATGAAGACTTAAGGCATTCAGATCTATGACTAATGTATCCTTCTATAGTGCATGTTTAGATCTAGATCTAGAGAATAACAAACTTAAAAGATAACCATGATGAAATCAAGCATGTAATACTGAATTATAACCATGATAACACTTTGATTTAGTCCATAATCTTCATTATATTAAATTCAGTAATACACAGAAGCTTCCTTACAATAACAGTAGTATACGCTCATGCGCGTATCAGATTTTGCAAGCATAATCTCACTATACCACAGTTCTCACCCCCTTTTTCTTACATAGTTCAATGCATATTTATATGGGTGGGGACTTTCCCTTCACCACTTATCTAAACCCAAAATAGGTCGCATGCTATTATTAGCCACGTGATGTTACAAAAATAGCCACACATGCAAGTGCGCTAGCAATATACTACTTTTAATTAACTAACAAAGTAGTAGATATATTCCGGTCTGTGTCCATGTAAAGCGATTTATAGCTGATCCTCCAAAAATAGTCAATACATGTCGCGTAAGTCTTTGACCGGTTTGTGTGCTCTGCATGCTATCTCCAAAAATAGATCCTCATCGTAAAAATGGCTAGCCCCAAACTATTTTTGTTCTTTGTGCATGATCCTTTCCAAGATTTCCGGGCCTTTGAATGTGCTCTACTTTCCCATGTGAACCTTCTGTATTTTCTTCGCTAAGTGCTAAAGTCGGTGATCAACATACATGGACGTGAGGAAAGGTTATTTGTGGTGTGCCATCTTGTGGAAGGTTTTCCTAGTTAGGGTTTGGCGCAGGTAGGCACCGAGATAGAAGGATTTATTCCGGGAGTTGAGTTTGGAGTGTAGCGAGTAGTAGATCGAGTAAGGATTTCGTATTCTATCTCAACAGAAAGCATGAAACCTAAGAAAGCAAACCTGTTTCGCCAAAGAAACTAAAGGGCAAGGGAAAAGAAAAGAAAATCTGTTATCGTTGTGAGCTCCAATAAAGAATGGTACATAGAAATGAAATACCTAGATGGAGTATTTCTAGGAAAGGAATGGGTATAACATCTAAGACAAATGACTGTGAGTGATTATATCCATCGTACGAGCACAAATGAGAAGGAAATGGTGCTAGATTTGGTCGACCAACTAACAAAAGGACACCAGATGGAATGCCCATATATAATGACAAAGTGAAGGTCAAATTAGAGAAAGCAAGATTATTACAACTATATGAGTTACCTTACTTTGGAAATCCCTGAGTTCCTTTATCAATGGTTGATGTCATGCGTGCATGAGGATCACTTTTATTTTGTAGGGTGAAAGATGCACATAACACCGAATTGATATCCAAGTTCACAGGCCTTATTTGTGAAGGAGAAAGTATAGATGATGACTTGAGTGACAAGGAGGCTATCAAGGAGACAGTAGCAATGTATGACTACAAAAAGGGTTCATGATACTTTGACATCACAGAGATTCCAGACCTTGTTATGAGGATGGCCATGTGTTTGGTGACCAAGCTTAATGATCAAGAATAATGGAAACAAGTAAAAAAGCATGGCCAAATGTATCTTGAAAGATATAAGAGGGAATCGTCTATAACTCGTATGCTTTCATCACCTATAAGATCATAAGCAAGCGGTGCACGAGGAGGGAGAGAAGATATTATTTGGCAACATCCTCCTCACCATTGTCTTTTCAGAGATTGGAGTGCCAAATGGGTTGGAAAAGTTTGTTTGGGAGTATCCAGATGAGGATCCCTTGCCCATAAAGAGGTTTGAAAAATACACTTGTGAAACCATGACAACCGCTCACAAGGCGCACCTGGAGAAGTGGTATAAACAAATGCGTGATGCATTTGGGGTAGAGTGGAGGATCCCAGAGTAGTTTCCTATGCTCATGGATGGAGAAGCCAAATTCGGAGTACACCAACATTTTTGCATTAGAAGATTTACTTTAACAAATGGGACTAAGGGTATATGGTGCAAGCTACCCTTCTCCTTCACCATGTAATAATTCCAGGCAGGGGTTAATAGGTTCAAAGAAGCCAAAAGACTAAGATTTGACCTTAGTGAGGTGGACCAAGACCACCAAGAGCTGTGAAAAATATCATGTACCCTAAAATGTGCATGTATGTGGAGAAGTATGTCTCCCACAAGGTTCAAATGATGAAACCAATAACACTACCAATTACTGGAAGGGTTGCAACAAGGATATACCTTTGCATAAGACCTAAGTTTGAGAAAGGCACATATTTGGAGAATGATGTCTCCATCCTAGAAGACCCCATAGGAAGAAAGAAGGCCGTACCAATGAAGAGATAGAGAGAAGAGGGGTAGGAGAACAAAGCACCAATTGTGTAGACCACACAATTGGTGGGCGCACCTGAAGCGAGCCACGAAGCCTAACACTTATGCGTGAAGAAAGAAGTCTCCTACCAAGGAAAAGACCCAAAAGAAGAGGTGTCAGAGCATGAAGAACAACTCACCCATGAAGAGTCACCGATGAAGAGGTCACCTATCAAGAAGAAGGAAAATAAGAATCTCCCAGACTTTGGAATCTCCGTAAAGGAAGACGCAGAAGGTGATAGATGAGGCAGACTCAGAAGAGACAGAGAGTCTAGATGCCTACATTGATGACAAGGATGATGATGAGCCTAAAGGAGGTGAAGACCATCCAATCTATGATGTACATGATTCTGAGGAAGAAGGAGATGAAGAGGAGTATAACAAGAAATATGAGGAGAAGAATGATGAGGAAGAAGTTGAGGCTCAAGGCAAGGGGGTGAGCGAAGAAGTAAGCACCAAGAACCAAAGAACCCCAAGCCTCACCAAGGAGCAAGTAGAGAAAACCACTAAGAGAGAAGTGGCAGGCATCATGAAGAAGTTGGTAGAATAGGAGTTGGAGCAGAGCATGGATGAGATTATAAAGGAGATAGAAGAAGAGAGCGTTGGGAAGGAGTATGGCAAAGTATGGGTGGGGACCCTAAATTGGTGGTGATCTTCCCAAAAGCTGCGTGAACATGTGGGAAAGGTGTAGTGGTGGCACAAGGGTGGGGAATGTGATACATTGATGATCCTAATAAGGTGATATGCATGTGATTCTAGAGCATCGTACCAACAGAGAAACTCCTAGCTATGTCATTGTTTGATGAGGAAGGCACGTACCCATGGACAAGAAAGATGCTATCTTGGGAATTTGAGTCCCACGTGGATGAACTAGAATTTGAGGTAAGTTAGAGAGCACTAATGAAGGTGCCAGAAACCAAAGGAATAAATCCATTGGTGAATGCTCAACAACTATCAGATGAACATGTCTGTAATATGCTTAACAAGGTTTCAATCGAAATTGAGGCTAGACTATTCGGGAGAAATGATAGAGTGAGATTCCTGGAGGAGGAATTGGAGAAGAAAAAGAAGGAGCTCATGGAAAAGAGAAAAGACCTAAAGCAAGAGGAGCTGATCAGCACTCAGTTGAGGCGTGAGTGAAAGAAGAAAAAACTAAGGTGCACAAAGTCTCTAAGAAGGTGGAGATGATTACAGATGTAATTTTCTGAAGTACCCGATTTTACACTCGCCCGATCAAGTATAAATCAGCCTTGCAATTTATGGAGGATCTGACTCACATTCTCACAATGGAGAGGTGACCACTTGCTTTAGAATCCACAGAGGAGGCACAAGCATGCCAAGAGAAAGAAAACAAGATGAAGGTTGTCGATATTATGGCTCGATACACTAAGATTCTTGTAGAAGTAAAGGGCTGCCACGCAAGTCACCGAAGTGCATATGAGAACAAAAATGATAGGGATAGAGTGGAAAGCATCTTGGTTTCCACCCATGAAACGAAACTCAAGGAGTTATAAGAGAAAAATAAGGGGAATAGAGTGGAAAGAGATAAGATCCTAGCCAAGGTGGAGAAGAAATCAAAAGTAATCGAGACCCTGTGAGGCTCAATCAAAAGCTGGTTGAAGGAACTATACCCCCAAATCACCCGCAGAATGGACGTGCTTGAGGACTTGGGAAAGTAATTGGAGGGTATTTTCAACACCATGAGCACCAAAGGGGAGGAGTTGAGTTTTGAGGAGGTGAGCACCCTGGTGGGTGACCTCTATCAACAAGCTTAGAATGAGGTCGATGCTTGGGGGAAGTTAGAGGCAAATAAATAGGAAAGGATTTCCCTCTCCTCCTCTAACAATAAACAAGTTCCCCATTCTTTCATTATTTCTCCCAATTCTTCATTCCTTTATTCTTTCTTTCCAACCATTTTAAGATCCTGCCATTATTTATTCTATTGAAGAGTGTTTTTGAGGACAAAGAACATGCATAGTGTGGGGTGATGTTGGGCCCCAGAATTTGGCTAAGTACAAGAAGGTGCGTGGGTGTGTGGGACCTATTTGAAGAAGGGTGCGCAGGGTTGAAGGTGTGTAGGGAAGGGTTCTAGCAGGGTTTTGTAGAACACACACCGTGCGCAAGGCAAGATAGGTTTTGGACTTATCCATATTCGGCGTCTCAGGAAGCACACGAGAAAAGCGTGACCCTTCTAGTATGCAGAGTGGATAAGGTGCTAGCTTGACGATTGTAGGATCAAAAAGGGAATATTTCATGCATGCGATGGAAGGTTCCAAAAGAACATCATTACACAAAGTGGAGATCTTAGATCAAAGGAGGCATGCTCCATTAGAGGACCACTTGGAAACTTGGCGCTGATATGTTACCTCAAAAGGCATGGCAGTGAAGGAAGGAAAGCTATATATTGAGGTGCATGGGTAGCAAAAGGGAGATAAACATGGAGTCATCCTAAGAGAGAAGAGGTACTGGAAAGGGGTAAAAGCTCTGTAAAGATCTTATGGAGGATTATATGGGTTGGGATTAGGAAAAGATAGGAGTGATGGCATATTTGGAGGGATGGGTCTGCATTCATATTTGTAATGTGATGAACATAGTGTAACTCGATGCATGAATTGGCTTTGCATTATTATATGAGGGTCTGTTATGATCTCAAGGGATGTAATGTGGTTATTAAATATGTTAATATGAATTTAAGGTTCTATTTTGAATCATATATATGTCCATGAGTATAATCCTTATGCATTTCCTTTATGTATGAACCATTTTTATATGATGTTGGTCATTTCTCTTTTCTAGATGCAATGAGGTGACAACTCGTCCTAGGTTCTTAGAATGATGCATGGTTATTTTCTATTCATTTGCACTTGAATAACTATCATAAGATGATGCATTCTCACAAGAATCACATAAAGGAGAGGCTCGGTGCCCACACGTGCCTTGGGTGAGTGCCCAGTGCATGCTAGGTGATAGGTGATGCGTATGGGATTAGACTATTGGTCTAAGGGTATAAAAATGACTACACCACTTTTCAAGGGGAAATAAATTTAGCTTTTGGGTCCTTGAAAGGAAAATGTATTGTTGTGTATTTGGATGATTTAACTGTCTTTTCAAAAATAAGGGAAGATCATTTCCAACACCTTGAAACTGTCCTTCAGAAGTGTAGAGAACATGGAGTGTCCCTCAATCCAAAGAAGTCTATTTTTGGGGTCATTGAAGGCAAGCTGCTTGGGCACATTGTTTCTAAAGAGGGAACCAAGATAGATCTAGAGAGAGTGCAAGCTATTCAACGAATTCCTCTCCCCACAAGTAAAAAAGGTGTGCATTCTTTCTTTGGGAAGATAAATTTTCTAAGGAGATTTATTCCTGATTTTGTAGAGCTGACTATGAGCATAGCTCAGATGATGAAAGGAAAGAAGTCCTTTTGTTGGACTCTAGAGGGGAAGGAAGCTTTTGAAAATATCAAAAGGATTTTGTTGGACTCCCATTCTTGCTTGCCTTGATTTTGAGAAGGATTTCTTGATCTATTGCTATGCTACTGAGAATACTTTGGTTGCTATTCTAACATAGAAGAATCCTGAGGGATGTGAGCTACCCATTTCCTTCATGAGCTATGTCCTTAAATCTCATGAATTGAAATACACTCAGATTGAGAAACATGCCTTTGTTGTGGTTAAGGCAGTTAAGTAGTTTCATTTCTATATCCTCAGTTCTCACTCTATTGTCTTTGTCCTAGATACAATAGTTAAGTCTATCCTCACTCAACAAGAGTTTGGAACCAAAAGAGGAAATTGGGTGGCAAAGGTGCAAGAGTATGATTTGGACATTAGGCCAACTAAGCTAGTCCGGGGAAAGGGTCTCTGTGAATTGATTGCTGTAGGTGTTGAAGATAACCCTTCTCAAGAAAATACACATATTCCCACTGTTCTCTTCATTAGTTCAACGAATGAGTGGTATGCTGACATTGCCCATTTTATTACTTATGGAGAATGCCCGTCTCACCTAAATGCTAAAGAAAAGAGAGCTATTAAAATAAGATCTACACAATATGTGCTTTGGGATAATTCTTTATTCAAAAGAGGGATTGATGGAAGGTTTCTCAAATGTGTGGACAGAGAGCAGCAAAAGAGGTTACTTAGAGCATTTCATGATCAAGCTTGTGGAGGACACTTCTCATCCATTGTGACTGCTCATAAAATTCTTCATGTAGGATACTACTGGCCAACCCTATTTTGAGATGCAACTAAATGGGTTAGTAAGTGTGAAGCTTGCAAATTTTTTTGGAAGACATAAGCTAACCACTCTGCCACTCAAAGTAGTGATGATAAAAGAACCTTTTTAAAAATGGGGGTTAGACTTCGTGGGTAATATTAATCCTCAATCAACTGCTGGGCATATTCATGTATTAACTGCCACTGATTATTTCACCAAATGGGTGGAGGCCATTCTAGTAAAAAGTACAAATTCTGAGGTAGTATGTAATTTCATCAAGGAAAACATTCTCATTAGATTTGGAGTACCAAGTAAAATTGTTACTGATAATGCCTCCAACTTCTCTTCTTATGAAATGATGGATTTTTGTTATGGGTATGGAATTTCTCTTGCACATTCCTCTGACTACTACCCCCAAGGAAATGGACAATCGAATCAACAAATAAGAATTTGGTGACCATTATTCAAAATCTTGTCAATGAGTCACAAAGAAACTAACATAAGAATTTGTATGATGCTCTTTGGGTAGATAGAATTACTCCTAAGAGGGCAATTGGAATGTCTCCTTTTAAGTGGTGTATGGAACTGAAGCCTAGTTGCCAGTGACTATGGAACTGTCAGCCTTGCAACTGATGAAGGCCATTGAGGATTCAAACTTCACTAGTGCTTTGGAGAAGAGAATCATGTACCTACAGAAGTTGGATGAGGACAGATTGCAAGTGGTAGATAGGATTGCTACACATCAACAAAAAGTAAAGTAGATGTTTGATAAAAAGGCCAAATCAAGTGGCTTCTAGGTTAGAGACATTGTTTTACTCTGGGACAAGAGGTGGGAGCCTCGAGAAAGTCATGGCAAATTTTATTCTCTATGGTTGGGCCCTTTCAAAATCAGACACTTTACTGGCAAAATTTCTTTCTATTGGGACTACATGGATGAAACCTCTCTTCCATTGCCATATAGTTGGTAGTACTTGAAGTTGTTTTAGTCCTAGGTTCTTTGTTAACCATTTAACCTACCCAGAGGAAGATTTTATGTCAGAATTCTATTTTTAGGGAAATCCTCGCACAATGATGATTTTTGCTAAGGCTATGGATCTGAAAATTTTCAATCTTTGTACTTCAGGGTTTTTCCCTTTTGAAGTTTTTAAAGCTCAATTTTGGAATTACATTTGAGGTTTTCCGAAGTGCAAAAATCTGAAAATTTAGACTTTCAGGTTTTTGGAAATTCAGAACTTTTTGGCTCATTTTATTTAAATCCGACTCGGACTTCCGAAGTCTGAAACTCCAAAAGTTTGAAAATTCAGACTTTTGGGTTTCGGGTTTTTGGAGTTCTCTGAGTCATTTTAGGATTTTCACTTGATTTTTTCCAAATTCCGAAACTCTGAAAGTCTGAATTTTTAGACTTTCGTGTTTTTGACTTTTGGTTGCCAATTCATCTTTTTGCTTTCCATTTTTCTGAAGTCTGAAATCCCGAATTTTCGTGTTTTGGGATTTTAGGTTTTAGAACTTTGGAGGTTCTATGCATGATTAATTCTCACCTACCTCCATACGGATTGGATTTTTACCATTAATGTCGGGATTTCTATATAAATGTGGATTTTTTACTTTTTATTTTTACCTGACACATGCGCTCTGACATTTCGCTCTCGTAATTTTTGGCATCCTTTTCAAGGTATGTTTTTGGTTTTATTTCCTTTTGGTTTAGGTCATTTCCCCCTCCTTTTCCCATTTGGATTTATTTTTTTCCCTTTGTTGTTCTTGTAATGTCTTTCTTTTTCACCATGTTTTGTTGTGGAAGTTTTCTCTAGGTTTTCAAGTATGGGGATCTTTCTAAGTCCCTCATACTTCCTCCTGTTTCTCAAAATCCACTTTGGTTTCTTAACACCTCTTTTTGCAGTTCCTCCAGAGACCATTCAAAGATTCTTTTCAGAAAATTCATTTCAGAGAATTCCTTCAAAAGATCACAAGGCGGGAAACTATTTTGGAGGAACTTTTTAGCAAAAATCTTCAAAGTTTTCAGATTTAATTTTAGAGAATTGTTGCTTTGGAGATTTCTTTCGGAATTCTTGACTTCGAGAATTTTTTTTTGATGATTTCAGTTTCGGGTTTTCTAAGATTTCAGTTTTAGGTTTTCAAAGAATTCAAATTTCAAGTTTTCAGAGAATCAAGAATTTCAGACTTTTGGGACCCCTGAATTCAAAAAAAAATCTTTCGGAGATTTCTTTCAGTGTTTCCTTTTAGACTTTTTTGGTTCTGGGTTTTGAGTTTTCCTGCTCTCGATTTTTAGGTTTCTATAACATTCAAACTCCCGAAACATAGGTTTTGATGTCTACCTCCACTTCAAAGGGGAAAGAAAAGATGAAGTACACATTTCTTGGAGTTGCTCCCCAATCCTGCTTAACCTCTGATTTAGGAAATATCAGGGACACCGATCTTAGGTAGATTGATCTTCCCAAGTTTTGGGAAAGATTAAAGGCCCCAAATAAAAATCCATGGATGCAGGCCATCTTCGACAGTGGTCTTTCCCTTGCCACTGGTTTTCCCGCATCCGTGTAATGCCCAGAATTTGTCCTAGCTACAGTAACTCACTACGACGAGGACTCTATGTTGATAAGAGATAGCGATGATAAGGTGGTAATCTGTCTGCAGACCGGATTTCTTTGAAGACTTATTAAAACTTCCATATGTATAAGATTATGTCACTATCTCACCTAAAATAGTAGTTGAGCACTGGGATAAAAAGTAGGAAGTATGCTCGAAGGTCATGATGAAGTCCTACCTGAATAAGATTTTTCTAAATTTCCCAAGACTATACATCGATCAAATTTCATTCAGGAGGTCAACGACCTCATTATACTCTTGAGCAGAGTTTCAGGTCTTCCTTTTGCAAAGGAATTCCAAGAATGGATGTTCTTGTACATAGCAATGATTAAGAAGAATGATGAGTTTATCCGATGGGGTGAACATATCAGTAGCAACATTCACTACCAGTTGGGAAAGGTGGCGAAACTAAATCCTTCTACATGACATCTTTCCTAGTATATGCAGCTATTGCCATGGGGGATTTCTTAGGATTGAACACTAGGGGTGTTCACAACACATCCCAAATATACAAATTTTATCCCCAACTTACTCTGGATGAGGGGAGCAAGCACTTCCGAAGAATCAATGATGCTTTCTTCATTGTTTTCCTCTATCGCTTTGATAAGGAGCTATATAATCGACAAATTTCCAACGAGGATTTCTAAGAGGTGTGAGAATGGGGAGAAATCTACCTTCAATTTCCCACATTCACATACCTTTGGATTTCAGGTTTCATAGGCACTGCCAACAAGTTGCCAATGTGCCCCACTGACAAGTGGGTTCTTCTGGAATTGGTTCGACAGTTTTGGATTATCACAAAATCCAAAACAAGCGGACCACAAGGTGGGAATGCATTTCCCTGTTACAATTAGTAGGTATTCTTTCCCAACTATCCACAAGGCAGAAACGTGGATACTGAAATGGTTGAGGTAACCTTGTGGACCTTCCATCCATGAACTAACTTTGACTATTGGGGTAAGTTCGGGAGATAGGAAAATCCAAGTGCTCATATGCCCCAATTAGAAGATATATGGATCCATTGTTGAGATGAATTCATCGTGCGACAAAGGGATTACGAAAGATTAACCCTTGATGAAGTGTGGCAGTTTGGGTTGGCTGATGTGCCAAAGGACTTACAGGATAATGATGAGGTCCTAGATGCATCGTATAGGGATGATGATGTTGCCAATCAACCACTACCATGGGTTGATTGGTATGTGGAAGAATGCAGCAATACCAAAGAAAGGGTGGGCCCCATTCTAAAAATAACCTTTAGTTGGTTGGCCACTTTGGGAATCTCACCCAAAGGGGAAAATCAACCTTTAAATACTAGGGTCTACATCAGTAGTAAACCAACCAACACCTACAAAAGGCAAGAGATCGACTCAAAGGGTTCCCATGGTTCTAAAGAAGATCTCATTTATGGTTGGTGGCTCATCTCTTTCTAGGTCTATTGCTCCCAAGGTTACAACATCTACAATACCAGTCATTGAGGTTGTGGAAGTAAGTGATTCCCCTAGTGTCATTCATGATCCATCCCACCTTCCCATTCCTCCATTATCACTCCTAACATTAGTTCCCTCCACTTCTACGACCATTTCTTCTTTCCTATCTCCTTCTATGGGCGGGTATTTTCGTCACTTCCAATTTTATCGGTGGGAAAATATTAGGTCACCCATTTCCTCCTCACTTCCTTTGAAACTCTAATTTTCTTCAATCTCAACCCCCAACATTACCTTGATTATTCCTATAGCTTTCCTCACTCCCACATCTTCCATCATTGCCACCTCTGCTCAGATATCAGCTGACATTTCTAGTGATCTTGCCTTAATTGGTACTTTAGGTATCGGATCTACTAATCCATCTTCCTCAGCTCTAGCCATACTAGAGTGGCTATTTAGTCATAATCCTAAGAAAAAGAAAAAGGTTCCTCTGGGAGATGTGATAGATCTCAGTATATTGGAGTCCATGCCAAAAAGACAGGCCAAGAGACCGAGAACCATATCAAGTCTAATGGTTAATCCATCAGGAGAGCGCGTGATAGAAGTGGCTACCCCTATTGAGGGGAAAACTAAAGAAACCATCACAACAAAGAGACTACCGGATCTTGAAGTTCTCATTAGGGAAGGATACTCATGAAGGAGCCAAGAAGGATGTACACACTACTCTTGGGGCCCTTTTGGAGAAATACGACAAAGACAAGGCCACCAAGGATGAGCTTAAGGCCAAAGTCGAGCAGCTCACTGCATTACTACGTAGAGTAACTCAGCCCACTCCATCCACTGACATCTCAACTACTACGACCATGACGATTTCATCTACAATCGATGATATCTCTTACCATGAGCTCGAGAAGCTAGGCTAGAAAGGGAGAACAAAGTGAATGGATGGATGGAAAGGATCTTGTAGGAGGCCAATCCTCTGATTAAGGAAGTCTGTGGAGATTTATACTAATTTACAGATTACAAAATCCACCATTGCTAAGATGGACGAATCTCTCTCTGAAGATAATAATAACTTGAATTTAACTTTGGCAACGTGGAATGACATTAGAGGAGAAGATTTTGATTTACTTCTATAGGAAGAGGTAATTGATGATGCCTCAAAATTTTTTGAATATCAAAAAGCTATGGAATTCCGGTGTCAGGTGCTACAAGATCTAATTAAGAAATTGGAGGATAAGTGGGTAGAAATTATAGATGCCCTCAATGATATCTCTGAAGAGTTTGACAATGCCCACTGCAAGTTTTTCAATGAGAATATTGATGCTCTTCCTGAGGACCAGATTAAAGAAAATTTCAAAGATTTAGTGAGGTGGGATGACGATGTTATGAAGACTTTCAATAGTGACTCCATTGATCAATGGTTCTATGTCAAAACTTCATAGGGAGACTAAAGAAAGTCGTAAGTAAGCTTTGAAGGTTCTGGCCAAGATCACGAAAGAGATTGAAACAATGGATGTAGTAAATCACTATGCATGTGGACTTGGAGATGAAGAAACTCAGGGTGTTGTTAAGTGTTTCTTCGAATATAGACACCGAATGGCCATATGGGAAGAAGGGAAACAAAAAGATGTAGAGAAAGGAGAGGAGGGTGAACCAGGCCAAAGCTGAGTGGCCATGAAAGGACAAGTTCAAGCTCTGGAAATGGTCAAAGTTGTAGGGTTGACTTGGTCAACCCTCTGCAACAAATTTGCTATTTTTATGGGAGCATGTTCCCTTTTATTAATGACATTACTATTTTTAGTTAAATGTTAGTTAAGGCCCAACTATAATGGCTCAGCCTAGGAACTTATAAATAGTGGAGTGCTCTCCATTATTTGGATATACATATTTTGAGAGATTTGGAGGAAAGTTGCTCTTCAAGCTTGGAAGAGTGCTTCCAGATTTTTGTTGAAACCTTTTAGTTATATTCAAAGTTATTCCTTGCACTTGAAAAATCTGTTTTATTGTGTTGAATGATTAATCATTACATGCCTTGTGAATGTGATTCCTTAGCATTATTTGATTAATTTACCTTTGTTTCAGATTATCTATTTCATATTGAGAAAAGAATAGTGTGATTACTTCCCATCAGTTGTGAGAAAATATTTTCCTTCTGTTGATCAAGAGTTGCATTATTATTATCATTTAAGTGAATACTGGACATGTGCTTGTGATTATCCCTTTGATAAATTATCTGTGTATCCCATCAAAGTTGATCCCTCTATTGTGTGTGTTTAAGGTTTAACAGAGGAACGTGTGCTTCTAGTTTGTGATATTTTATATCCTTTCCAAGTTGCAATAGGTGAAGGTGGCTAACAGTGTAATCATCATACCCACATTAACCCTTCCAAAAGTTAAATACCCCTTTTCTTGGTGCATCACCACTTCTAGAATAATTTTTATTTCCTTGTATTCTTCTTCCCTTAATCCCATGAAATGATAGCATAGGACTAGTTAGCCATCTTTCTTACATCAGAAGTAGTGTTGTGTTTAGTTTAGGAAGAGGAAGCCAACCTTCTCTCGGAGGTTCACCTCAAGTCCAAGTCCCACAACTTGAGAGGTGATCCCATGTGTCCCAATCACACCGAATGTCATGATTTATTTCAGGCCATTTGGGGGTGTAGTGATTTGGAGACAACATTGCTAGGCGGTGCTTTGTACAATCTTATATAGCTCTTGTTTTTGGTCTTTGTGTGTGGTGTTGTGGGGTATCTCTTATGTATTGTTCCATTCTATGACTCTATTTTTCCTAATGGATAAGGCACTCGTATGTTTTGGAAACCATGAGATTCTGGAGTTCATACTATGTCTTGTTATCATGATACTCAAACCAAGTCATGTCCCTAGAAAGAGCCAGTTGTTATCACCTTCCCAAGATTTACAAATTTTCTTCTCTATTCTTGAGATTTTTATGGGTTTGGTGACTCTAAATACCCTTGTAGAAGTCTCCTAAGAAACAAATCTAGTTCTAAATAGTTAGTCATTTTTTAAAATTTTGAGTTTTGAGGCTTTTCCAGTCTTTTATGGGTATTTCGGTTTTTTTGCCCCTCATGTCCCAAGTTCATCTGGGCCGTCTATTCCCTGATTTTCCACTTTTGCCGATTGGTCTTGATTTTTCCTTTGTAGTTGGCTATTTCAGATTTGTGCGTCTTGTCTATCCTAATGTCCCAAGTACAACTTGTGTATAAAACTTTCAACTTATCTAATTTTCATACGTTGTGGGTGTTTCGGCTTTTCTTGTCCCGCTTGTCTCGAGTGCCGCTTGACCACATTTTCCCCACAAACCAGCCTTTTCCGATTTCTATTCCTTGTGGGTATTTCGGCTTTACACGTCCTAGCTATCCCGACGTCCCTTGGGGACGGTTTGTGCCAAAAGTTTCCACTTTTTCGCAAATCAGCTTTTTCGGCTTTGCACGTCCCGGTTGTCCTGGTGTCCCATGGGACAGTTGTGCTCTTTTGTTCCACCTTACCCAATTTCCATTGTTTCAAGGTCGGTATAAGTATTAATTACCTCATTTATTTTACCCGCTGACTTACTTGGGTTTAAATACTTATAAATACTTGGGTAATCAATCATTTTCACCACCTCACTTGTAAATTGCTATTAACCGTTCATGTTCTCTCTCCTCTACCATTTCTAGCCGTGGTCAAGTCCTATTCCATTGTTTTTCAAATCTACAGGTGCAAAAGAAGTTGTGAAATGTCAAGGTGCTGATCAAGGAACTAAGGAATATTTTCTCACAAGTAATCTTCTACTCTGGCCACAAGATGAAGATTAATTTTAAAGGTCATGAACACATGTCTTCCTTGGAGATGGTTGTACCAAACATTGGCGATAGTGAAGCACAACACCTAGACTTGGAAGAATTTTGGGCATGAATCAATTGTCAAAACCCTACTCCTATGGCTCAGTTGATTAAAGACAAGTGGGATTGCAGAGGTAGGGGGTTTTCCCATTTTAGTCCAGTGTGCCGATATAATTCTTGCTTGTAGCTCTTGTTTTGATCCTGATACAAAAGAAATCATTGATCCTCAAGGTCAGGTGGTGGCATGACTTGATGAAGATTGCATTCATACTACCCTCGAATTCCCATGGTCAAAAATTCAAATACTCTCACCAAGGATCAAGCCCAAACTCTTTTTGATCAAGACAGTGAAAATACAAAAGCAGAATTACCAAGTCTTGGTTCAAGAACCCTAGGAAAGGAGCCTCAAGGCTACCTAAGACAATGTTCAGAGTTGATTTCCATGAAGAATTGTCAGATGTCATCACTTTGTTGGCCAGGATAGTAGGAATTCCCACCACTAATGAGTTTCACTATTGGATGTGCCCCTACATCAATATCATATGTGAGGGTAAGCAAAATTTAAACTGGGCAGGAATCATTTGTGATAGCTTGACTGAGAAATTATCAAATGTTCAAGAGAACCCAAACCTTCTACATGACCTCCTATCTGATGTACTCCATTGCAGCTTATAGAGAGTGGTTGGGTTTCTCCCTTGTGGATGACAAGAAGGATGCCCCCATTTATATGTATCACCCACAGTTGACCCTGAAGATCAGTAATCATCACTTTAGGAGGGTGAATGATGCATTCACTATGTATATTGTTAGGTTGTTGGAAGGGGATATTGCTAAAATATTTTTAGATGAGGAAAAATAATTGATTAGTGTCTATGGCAGCTTCTTCACCCAATTCAGGAAGTTTTCATATATAAGATTGGTTGGATTTGAGGGACAACCCCTAAAACTTCCCATGTATTACAGTGATAAGATGGCTTTAGTAGAAATCTACAGACAATTAGATAAGTTGCATAGAACTTGTAGGGACAAGAAGATTGCAGGTATTCAATTCCCAATCACACTAGGTAATTACACTTGCAGGACTGCCCTAGATGC
The DNA here is from genome assembly GCA_018340775.1 of Taxus wallichiana var. yunnanensis. Taxonomy (NCBI): domain Eukaryota; kingdom Viridiplantae; phylum Streptophyta; class Pinopsida; order Cupressales; family Taxaceae; genus Taxus; species Taxus wallichiana. The sequence continues at coordinate 85,747,382 of CM031244.1, read as the reverse complement.
TCAGAATGTTGATAGAACAATTTCTCCTCTCACTCTTCATTAATATAAGCCTAGAAATTGCTTTAACATTAAGGAGTTCATTTCCTCCAATTTTAAAATGGGTTATCAACATCTTCCTGATATTGAAGACTACTTGGGCGGATTGCTCGATGATTATGAAGCTAGGATGAGGTACTATGAGAGGTTATCTCTACAATAGATCATTGATTTTGGTATATTTGATGTCCCTGAAGGATTAGAGGATGATGATGAAGAGCTATAGTATCTTGAGTATGAAATATCAATCAAACATACTCCTATTGAAACCATTGATTGGTTTGTCAAGGAGAGAGATGATTTGAAGGAGCTAAATAATCTTGTCCTAGTGAGAACTAGACTTTGGTTTGATAGGAAAATGAATGGATTCAGGGCAAGGAAATATAGGTCTACTTCCCAAGATACCCCTACTCCTCAGAAGGAAATACATGTGTTAGCTCCTGAGACAGTTGAGAAATCTATCCCTTCTCCTCCAAAATCCTCAACTCTAGTGTATACAAAAAAGGGAAAATCAAGAAAGAAGATAAGGCATCTGATGTTATTCAAGAAGGCAAACCTTCTTATAAAAAAGCTGAAGAAAAGGAAACAATTGTGGATTTGGATGATAATGATGACAAGTAAAGAAAAAGATCAAGAAAATCCTAAAGAGAATACACCTGAAGTAAGCAGTATGATGGAAGATCAATCAAAGGAAATGGTTTCAGAGTTTGTAGAAATATCTGCCAAGGAAGCTCCTGACTCCACTCAAACTGATACCTCTATGTTAGAGGTGGCTATTGTACAAACTCGAGTGCCTCTACACTTGGGCCCATTGCTCCTTCCACTTCTAGTTCCTCATTTACCTGGGTACAACCATTACTAGAAAGAAAGAAGAGAAAGGCTACTTCAAGTGTTGTTGTTCCCAAGTTTGATGTAGTGGCAGCTCTTCTAGGTACTACTCCTCCCCCTCCGGCTAAAAAGGCAAAGTCACATCAAGGTTGGTCTCAGACTCTCAAGGTCAGTAGTTCATGGAAATTACAAAACCCAAGTCGATAAAGATGAAAAGGACCTATCAATGGGTGATCTAGAGTTGACTAGAATTCCCCTTGGAGAATCAACCCTAGAAAGTGAAGTACATAATCGAGGGAGACTATGTCTAGGGTGATTGAAAGAGTTGAGAAGGGGAAGAAAACACAAGAGTAGTTAGAGGAGCATAACCAAATTATATCTAGTTTCATCAAATCCTTATTGGCAGAAGATAAGGTTCTTGATCCCACTCCCCTAGCTTCCATCCCACCTCCTGCTATCTTGTCCACTGATGAAGTTCAAGCCATTAAAGACATCCATAAGCATGCTACTTATGGTAAAGCAATGGAAGCTATGGTTGATGATTTAATAATCACAGGCCTAAATTTTATTGAAGAGGCATTCAAGGCATATGAGAAAATTGCCAAGATTCAATTGAAGTTCTCTACAACACTCAGTGGTTTAGATAGAGAGTTGAAATTATGGAGTGAGTGCATTCAAGATCTCAAATTGATGAGTGAGACAGATGTGCAGGTCCTTTTGGCTAATAAGGTTTTTGATGATGTTAAGCAAAATCTATCCAAATAGTGGGTCTTCAACATTGACTGGAAAATCAAAGTTCTGGAAGAAGCCATTGGAGAACTCAGGAATATGTTGCAGAAAGGAGAAGCTTTTAAAGCTTGTGTCATATCTACCTTCTTGGATATACATTGCCAAATCTTCAAAGAGAATTCAAGTGATAAATTCACTATTCAGGAGATCAAATCCCAGTTCAAGACTTTTGTTAAAGAAAATCTATTCAAGCAGGATACCATCTCTAAGGAGAAAATGAAAGAAATTTACACACTACAGGCTACCATCACAGATGCTAACAAAGAGTTCTTGGAGAATGCAGAGTTTGAGAAGGACATGGAGAAGTGTTTGGGCAGTTGGACTCATGCCACTACCAATACAACAATTCCTTGAGGAATGGACATAATTGCATCTTTGAAACGATTCAGAAATCAAATACTAAAGGCAAAGGGGACTACAAGTGCTTCCACTAGTGTCTCAACTTCCTAATTATTATTTTCCTTTCTTATTGTAGAATATCTATTTAAGTTGTCTTTATCCCTTTAAAATCATGTGTTATGTAAGCAAGGGATAAATTGAATTTGTAATATTTAATTAGATATTAGCTTTTGGGATTTAGAGAAAGGAAACTGAAAAGGCTCTTTGTAACTGTTTCTTGAGGTTATTTAAAGCACTCTTCTCATCATTATAAAGGATCGACATTTTTGATATCTAGATGTAAAAGAGAACATTGAAATACTCAATACAAAAGAAATTTCACCCTCTCTCATGCTTCTTCTCTTTCTATTCTTTGTCTGATTCATATAAGGCTATATGTATTTGAAGCAAGAAATTTGTGTCTTTCAGTTGATAAGTGTATTTGGAACTTTGTGTCTAATACATGCATGTCTTGTGTTTCATATGCATAGTCTAAATGTTGTTATTTTATCAAGCATAAGTAAGATATCTCTCTGCTATCTATATGTCTGAAAATGCTCTCCTATCTTCTGTTTTTGAATATCAGTCCTAAATTTTCCTATTTTCTTCTGTATTGAAAACCTTTTAATAAATGCATCTAAAGATATCAAAATCCACACCAAAATATTTGGCTTTCAACAGGGGAACCTCTCCCACAAAGAGGAGGGACTGCTATCCCTTGACTTTTGCTTGTTTTCAAAAGATGAAATTCTACCACCAACATAACACCAACACATACCCTACAACATAGGAACCCTTAGAGAACCATCACACCCTTGATGCACCAACGCCCCATCTACGCATAGCTGCACTAGAATTTTTAATCCAAACCCTCTCTTCGCATAGGCACATTTCTCCTTGTGCAGTGTGCATGCGCGCACTCGTCACTTGAAATTTTTGCATAGGTGCCCCCTTAATGCTCTAGTGCGCATACATGCCTATGTATACACTAGCACTAAGCACACCCCCATGAGTACATGCACGCCCTAAGGGCCACGCCTACGCATTCGCGCACCTAAAATTACCCTAATTAATGCATTTTTACCCAAAATTAAATGCTTTAATTTGATAGAGTGCAAAGTTCAACTTTCTGCACTGTGGACCATCCAATAGAAGTCTCATGTAGTCTCTCACGTGATCCATATGGTGTTTCCAGTTCTGCACCCTTGCCATCTTCTCTCGTAGGTCGAGCTCAATCAACAATAAAATGGTAAGTGAATGTGGTAAATAAATTGGCCGTGATGGCTTATGTACCCATTTTTACCCCCTGCGATGTGTTTCTCACCCCGAGGCACCCTGGAGCTGTCGTGGTTCTTCTAAATTCTTCTAGCACTCACTGTGATGATTATTTTTAATAAATAATTATTTTTCACCCATTTTTGCTATCTTTGGGACATGTTTTTGCTTCCTGACAACCTTTTCTACTACTTGGGGCATATTCTTGCCTCATATTGACTATTAATGATGTACCATGACTTCGTTATTTCTTCTACAATATTTTCTTCCTAAAAATTCAAAAATTCAAAACAATATAATTTTTTTCAAAAATCCAAAAAATTGGTAAAATCATTAAAAATCCAAAAATTGCAAAAATTCAATTTTTTTCAAAAATTGGTAAATGGCATGCACGCAGCTGAAGCTGTATCAAATGTATTGTCCTCAAACATTAAAATTTTTTCCTACAAAAACATATTTCTTAGGTTCTTGCTTGTTCTTGTCTCAAATGACTTATGGATCATCGTGATCTACCTCCATTAACAAAGTTGGCTTGCTTACTATGTCGGTACTCGTCTACAATGAGTTACTAGAGATTGTGTCATAGTGCACGAATGATTTTCATGGGACTACTTGTGTCCTCCGTTATTCCCCTCGCATGTATCCTTACTTGGGGCACCATTTTTAACCCTTTTTGTTATAACACAAACATTCAGAATTGAAGCTTGATAACAAAAACATTGGTGTAACTGTCTTGAATGTTGTTTGTTTGAGTATGTGTGATTGTACTTGTTTATCTATTAGTTTAGTTGGTTTAATTTCTTGTATTACATTGCATTATGTATGTTGCATGGATTTAGGCATCATTTTACTTTCTTGTATTGCATTATAGTATGTATGTTGCATGGAGTTACACATTTTTAGCAATGAACAAATGTTAGTAATTTAGCTTTTCATGTTATTTTATACTTTTGTTTATTTTAATAAAGGTTGATGATGTAGATCATAGGGGCAACATGATGAAATAAATTTTCTTATTAAAGATTGGATGTAAAGAGCTATTCCCATTCTCCATTATCATTTCTTATCACTATTAATTTTTCTTCCAAATCACTTGCAATAAACAATCATGTTTATCCCTATTCTAATTTATTCTACCCATTTTGATCATATTTTCAATCATCGATTGACTTCTCCTATCACCCCATTGACACTTGAGGGGACATTCTTCATTCTACTAATTTTCTTCAAAAATTTACTTATTTATGCTTGTTTACTATATTTGAAGAGAATTTACTTACCTCACCTCAAACAGGGCAAATGTAGACACCTAAATTCCACTTTTGTAATCTTATTGTCAAAATCACACAATTTCATTCTTACCATTTCTGTTATAATTAGTGATTTTTGATAATTAACTAATGTTTCTTACCATTTTGGTCAATTAACAACACTTTTTTTATTACATATCCCCTTTCACATTCGAGAATACCACTTTATGACATATCATAAGTCAAAATCCTCTTCCAAACAGATAATTAATGATTATTAGCTAATTAAGCCTATTTTACCCTTGTTTTGGTCAATATACCCTACTATAGGATTAAAACCATCTTCTAACCACTCAAAATCACCCCACTTTCCTCTACAACATCTCAAAGCAAGCTTCAAAATCTTATCCTAGCTTTCTAATTGACCCTAAGTGGTTGATTAAGGATCCTCACATCTTAATCACTTATTAATTCACTAATTGCGATTAGCAAAGCTTAATAATGATTAATAACTCTTAATCTAATTTGTGCTTTTAGTCCCGCATGCACCAAGATGCAAGTTTTCCCCAAATGGAAAACCATAAAAAGGAATAACCACATAACTTTAAAATTTACACCATTCTTTGAATTGCATATCATATAAGAAATATGATTAATAGCCAAGCTCAATCCTTGCCTCAAGTATTCAATGGGGTTAGTAGATGGGTATCCAATATGATATTGTATTCATTGTTGGAGAGACCATCTCACCTTCCTTGGAGTAGCAACAACTCCCAATTTGATTGCTCTTAGATCTATTTAGGTCTATGTTAGTTAATTGAACATACTAGTAGGCATGCTTTAGCTAGGTTTTGAATTATATTCATGTTAGTTAGCATTCCATTAAGATTTTATCTTTGATGTAACTATTGTTAGATTCAATAAGAATTAGCTCAATTATACTATGTGGTGTTAGTATTAGCTTTGCTTGGGAACTTTTAGTAGTATTCAACACTTATTTGTTATTCTACCAAAACACCTTGGTATACAGACATAGCCAACTATTTGGTCTCAGGTAAAACACCTCCACATTAATTATATTAGAAGAAGTAATATATAGTTAAAAAGAGTGTACATTTTTCTTGGATAGCTGGATTTATATTTCATACAGACAAGATCAGATCATGAGAAGGTGTATAGATGATGAGGAGATATTTGATGTCCTCAGAGCCTGTCACAGTGAACCTTTTGGAGGGAATTTTACTGAAAAAGAATATCACATAAGGTGTTGAAAACTGGTTATTATTGGCCAACATTACATAAGGATGCAAAACTATACACCAGGAGATGTGATAAGTGTTAAAGAATGGACAAGCCTACTAAATCTGATGAAATTCCTTTGCAGGCTCAATTGGTCTTGCAACCTTTTGACAAATGGGGCTTAGAATTCATTAGCCCCATAGATCCTAAATCTTAGTAGAAGGAGTACATCTTGGTATGCATAGATTATCTAACTAAGTGGACAGAGGTGAAGGCATTGCCAAATCAGAAAAGTGAGAAAGTATCCAAGTTTCTCTATGATCACATCTTCACTAGATATGGAGTTCCAAGGAGATTGTTACAGATCAAGGTACACAATTTAATATTTATGTAATTTTTGATCTAGTTAAGGAGTATGAAATCAGGCATATGAAGTCTACACCATACCATCCCAAATCTAATGGCTAATGAGAAGTTACAAATAGGAAGACAAAGGCCATCTTGACAAAGAATATTGCACTTCATAGGAAAGATTGGGTAGATAGACCCTAGAGGCAGTATGAGCATTCAACACAATGTGGAAAAAAACATTTAGCTTCACACCATTTGAACTCTTATACAAAGAAGATTGCTGTTTTTCCAATTGAATTTGAGCACAAAACACTAAGGACTACACTTGAGCTAGGTATAGATTTATCTGAAGCTCAAAGGTAGAGAATTCTCCAACTCAATGAGTTAGATGAATTGAGAAGATAAGTAGTACATAACACATAAGTAGTGTAGAAGAAAATAATCAAATGGCATGATCGGTACATCAAGACAAGACAATTTCAAGAAGGTGACTAGGCACTCTTGTTTGATTCAAAATATAAGGACCATATGGGAAAAATCAGGACAAGGTGGCTAGGCCCCTATGAGATTGATAAAATATTCCCTAATAGAGTTGTAAAACTCACCACCATAGACCCTGTGAGGTTCAAATTATTGGTGAATGGTCATAGGTTGAGATTGTACAAGAAACTAGTTGATAGAAATACATTCATGTAATAGTTTAGAGGAGGTCAAAGTAGGATGGAAGTAAGGACATTAGAGTTAAGATCAGGAGTTGAGCCTCTTTGGATCATAATCTAAGAGTCCCGAGAATTAAGAAATTACGGTGGCCTTGGTATATTCAACTTGCTGACTATTCCAAGGATAAATAAAATTATTGTGACAATTTATTTTGGTGATAAGCAACACTCTGCTAATACATTTTATTTCCTAGAGTTTTGTTTTGTAGGTTTTAATGTAAGGTTATTGTAAGAGTGTATGATCTCCATCACAAGGAGATAATACAATGACTGAAGGTTCTAGTTGTAGTAACATACAAAAACCCTTGTTTTATCTTTTGTATTTGGCTGAACTCATGATTGCATGAAAGAAGATCAAGGATATCTGCACATGTGAGAGATGGAAAAGAGATAATTGACACCCCAACAGATCAACATTCCCTCTTTGGGAGTTATCTGGTTTTAGTAAGGACAACCCAATATCAGTTCGACAGACATCTACAACATCATATCAACATGCACAACATTATAGAAAGTTTGCATGTAGCCAAGGTGCAAATCCAAATAAGCATGCCCAACAATCATTCCAAATGAACATCAAGATAAGTGCACTCCACTATCACTTTATTAAAGTATAATTATAATTATTATCATTAATTAGCATTTATGCCAATTCATCATGTATTTACTACATTTAAAACACCACCACCTTTCATGCTATGAGGTGTCCCTCCACATAAGCCCATATTGTCAAATCAATTCAATTTGCATGCTTCACATGATCACATCAATTAATGATTGCCCTCGAAGCCATGTGCATATCATGTTGGTCCCAAAGTTCAAAAAAGTAAAAAAAAACCATCAATACAACTCAATTGTGCATCATTCTTTCAAGGCATAGTTGTGTTGTTATGGATTGAAACTAGAGCACACTTTGTGTAATCACCATGGGAGGAGATTTGATTAGGCATGAACCGACTGAGCATTCTCAACTTCTTAGCCACCCTTGAATTTTATATTATTTTTAAGATAATGGTTGGCTAGATTACATAAATTGGTTTTAGGGTTTCAATGAAGAAATGGTTGAAGAGTTTTCCAACACATTTAGTGATGGGGAGGAAAAAGTGAAGGGTTTATCAATCATAATTAGTGATGACATCTTGGTAGAAGTAACTAGCCTACCATCCCAAGGGGAACCATTTCCAGAGAAGGCCAATGTAAGAGCATCTAAGAGAGAATTCATATTTGATGATGACCAATTCATATTAGATAGAAAAGGTACATGATGTAGCCTAGAATTCACTATAAATAGCCCAAGGCACGCGGCACATCACTCGGCCCTAAACTCGAGCACTCACGAAGTATGCAAAGGTACCAAGTCCCTCTTAGTGAAGCTTGTCCTAGATGTTAGCATGATTACAAGTATATTTCAGATCAATAACAAATAATCCATTAAACCATAATACGTAAACTAGATCTAGATCTAAACTATATGAAGGAATAACTAAACAATTACTATAATAAATTTTACCATACACGATCCTTACTCAATTACATCCAATACCAATATCCAACCAATAAGATCCATTATATTAAATGCTATAAAACACAGAAGCTTTATACATCATAATAATGTCACCATGGTTATGCCCACTAATGATTCACAAACATAACACTACAATAATCATGAAATGTCTAAACTATGGAAATCAATACATATTTAAAGGGGTGGGGAATTTCCCTTCACCACCCACACACCTTAAAAAAATATGCTACTTGATAATAATAGTTATACGCCCTTACATAAGAAATAAAAAATCATGCTAGCACTAATAATAGATCTCCTATAGTTAACTCCTAGTTAGATTATATTATTAGCTCAAAAATCTACATGGCACTTGATCTCTTCCACTTATCCAAAATAGCCTTGGTGTAGTCTGCAAGTATTTTAGAAGTCATGCTCAACACTCCATGTATATCTTTAGCCTTAACTACAAAAATGGCTAAGTCTTGTTTCTAAAGCTATTCAGGCACACCCCTATTTTTCTATACTTGCGTGCCTCTTACGCATGCCTTATGCCTACATTCCAAAACCTTATGCACTTTCATACTTGAGCTGTATTTCCTCATCTCAACATTTCCCCATACTAATTTCATTTCCTTTTGACAATGGGTAGTCATAACTTATATATCCAGAATAAATAATAATGAATGAAAGAGTAGGTAAGTACTTGTACAAAAATAATGGAAGACTACTTGACACCTTGCTCTTTTATCGAAAGGATTAACTCTGGATATTCATTTTTAATATCCACCGTAATGCTTTCCAATCACTCAACGCTTCACTTTTCTTATCCAAGACATCTATAACCATGGCTTCCAACTCATCATGAGTCATGTTTTCTTTTTCATTTTATAGGATCCTAACAATGTTAGCCATGCTAGAGACCATTCCCTCCATGTAATCCATTTTTGTGTAATGAGCTTCCCAATTTATTTCATTCTTTCCTTGTGTGGATCTTGGGCTTCTGCAAGCACTTTTCACTTTTCTTCTACTAGAGAAAGCCTCTCCATGTGCCCGAGCATCTCATTCTTCACTTCCTTTAGGAACTCATTATCCTCTTCAATTGTTCGTGTCCTAATAATCAAATCTGCACCGTGCACATATTTAGAGCTTGATCTACCTTCTTCAACTCATCCTTTAGTGCCTGCAACAAGGATTCATAACTCACAAATTTCCTTACAATCATGGCCTTGGCCCTTGTTGCCTCTTTTGCAACATCCTTTGGTGTTGGCATACGCATGGCCCCTTCATCGATTACTAACTTTATCGAGTGCATATGTAATGCATCATAGAAGGAAATTTTTTGGAACTTGTGATTCTAGGTGTGGCCTTACCTTTAAAATATCATCTCCAATTTCCTCTACCATACTAACCAAATCTTCCACCTTTGCCTCAACCCTTTCCTTCTCTATTGTCAGGTACTTTATCTCCTTATCCTTGTCCTTGTTATCATCCATCAATGCCCTAATGGTTTCCGCTTTATCTATGTTTTTATGTGCAACCTCTATAGATACCTTCACCAAAGCATTGCTCACATGTTCATCGACATGACAGTGGGATTGACATTCACATGCACATGACGTGGGGTTTATTTATCTGCATAAAACACATGACTCTTCACACACGTCAAAATCAGGCTCGTCCATATGAGTCTGCATAGACCAAGATAATTATTTGCGTGTGCATGTGTTCACCATTTATGCGTCCATGAGCTCCCACCCATACAAATCCTTAGGCTCCAAAGTGATTTGGAACCGTGTGCATATGATTTTTATTTTATCATCCACATACCCAACTACAAGGGTCTCATAGTCTTTGTCCTCCTTCTCCTTCTGGTGTGCTTACCTTTTGGAATCCGGTGCCTGAGTCCAGTACTAGTCCTTCACCTTCTTGTGTAGTATGGGGCATGCACGAAGGCTCACCCTTTGCTATTTCTAGAACTATCTCCTTTAGCTCCTCCTCATCCTTCTTCAATTCTTATCCACAAGGATCGTCTGTGTTCTCAAGATGTGTTTGAGTACTTGGCGTGCTTTCCCAGATTCATCCTTCGTAAGTTTATACTTGTGCATTTTCTTATTTTCTGGTTCTATGTTCTGAGGTGAAGTCCTAGATGATATCTATAAGGGTTGTGATGTTCCGTGACCCTGAGCCCTTATTCTTCTGATCACCCTTTTAAACCAAGACTCTTCAATGGTCTGATTTGCATCTATCTCTATCGCCCATATTTAACACTTCATCCTCTTATTTCTATAATGGAGGGTCACCTCATGCTCTCTCTTCTCTCTAACCATAGGTTTTCTTCTGCCCTTGTGCTCCAGGCCACCAATATATTCATGAAGTTATTCTTCTTCTCCTTCTTCCTCTTCAACGGGAAAAACATCTTCTTCCTCTAAGGTGCCCATAATATGTTTTCCCTTGGTTGGTGTAGAGAGCTTGAATTCATTCTCCAAATACTTCTGTTTTGCAATTTAGGCTTCAAGTACACACACACACACACACACACACACACACACACACACACACACACACACATGAGCTATGACCAACTTTCCAATGGCCAAACTCAAAACCTTCATGTTAATATCATCTGAAATAAACCTTTAAATATAAGTAGTCTTACCTATATAAATGTAAGACTTCCTCGTGGTGTGGTAGCGCAATCTACCTTGTCAAGCATTGAAAAAAAAACTAACTCGTGTTTGAGAACCTATGTATACAGATGCTTGAAAATAGCGCATGATGAAGGCATATGGTAGCTTACACCAAGGGTCCCATTTCTCATCATTCATCCCGAAGTGCCCAATAAATAAGTGTTGATACATTGCAAACTATACTTAGTCATCCAATACCGAAGGTAACTCCTTGGGTATCCTCCATTCTTATTCAAACGTGACGCACAAGTGCTCGTACCACATTTTTGCCCTTTTCTTGAAGGGTCCACTCATTGATCCATCACAAGTATAGTTGGAAAATATTTTTTCCAAGGACTTATTCTCTTCAAGAAACTGCCACATATTGTCTTTTGGCCCATTGGGCACTCAAATTTCAACAAATACTAATGACGTAAGTATAGTGCCAAAGATGATTTTCTCACCTTCCTATGCTTCCTCAATAATTGTCTCAACAATGAAATTTGATAAGTTATATACAAAACCTTTTGTCATCTTCTTCGCAACATGGAGCCAAGCCTTGTTTACCTAAGACCAATGCTCTTAATTGTTTATCTTTGTCAAGAGATGGGCTCGCCTGAATAACTGGATACTTCTACAATTTAGGGATGTCCATCTTGTGCTCTCCTTTAGTGTACCTAAGTGCTTTATTTGTCTTTTCTATAGCCTCCTTGTCAGTGAGGTCGCTACTCACTCAATACTTGTACTCCTTATCCCTGTCAAAATTCCAATCAAAGGCACGATGATCCTCATTTGGTGCCCAACAAAATAAAGTAAGTCATCATGGACTCTACTCATGAGCCTTTGGCATAATTTTTAGGTTTTCAAAATAAGGGATCTCATATAACTGTAAAAATCCTACCTTGGTCAATAAATTTTCACCCGCATCTTCGTAGACCGTCATGTCATCTCGCTATTTTCTTCAAAGTCTTCACCACCACAAGAAATTTCTTCAATTTCTCCTTGGTATCCTTATTTCTATGGTTTTAATTGCTAACCTTGCAAAAACGAATGTATGAATCCAAATCATGGCCCATGAAAACACCTTATGGTTATTGAATTTCAAAAATCTAGTCTCGATAGAGTCTTTGACTTCAATCTCAAATTCATTTTTCTTCCTTCCCCTTGTACCAAATCCAGTGTGCTCTTTTAGTGCCACAATAACTATAAAGGTGTGTTATTTTCCATGCCTTGGGCTCTGTAAACTCTGCTTGCCCTAGCTTGAAACTAAACCCTATCTGTCAATCCTCTTCCTTGCATGCCTATGCTTCACTCAAACACTTCACCAAATGGAGTGTAAGATTACCCCATGCACAAATATGATAGAATACAACTGGTTCGCAGCTCTCCACACTTCAAAACTATCTTGCTAGCTCGTTTACCTTTAGCTCACTTGAAATCTCTTGTATGCAAAGGTGAAAATGATTTCACAACATGTCCTTATATATATTTTCAAAAAGTTATCACATTTATTGCTCTCCACCTACCACCATCCCCAACATTAATTCATCATTTTAGAAACTTTTCCGCGCTACTCATTTCCATGCCACAGTCATAACATTTTGGCACGCCTTCTACTTTTCAGCCACAGACCTCCTTCCATGCGCCCTCATGTGCTGAATTACTTCACCACTACTCCTTATAATTAGTTTCCACTATTGTAGCCTACCTCGCGTTACATTGTGCGTCCATCCATAAGTGGTCTTCATTTAGGAGCAATCTTTTTCTATCTGCATCTTTCCTTAAAGCACCCGCACAAAAGTTTCTTTATGCATACCCATCTTCAATTAATATTCAAACTTGAAATGAACCTTGTATATAAACCACCCCACACTAAGGGTATGCGTGGTCCTTTGCACATGAAAACACTTAGATAGTAATCGGTTTAGGGCGCGCATGCGTCCTTATAACACAAAATACTGAACTAAATTGAAAAAGCATAACAATGATGAAGGAAAAGGAAACACATTAAGGAACACTAATATAAGTGGAAATCTTGTCTTTATTACAAACACCAAGAAGACTTATTTATAGTAGGGCTTTAGCCTACTCCCATTGAAGTAACCAAGAAACCGTGTTCCATCTAGTGTCTCTAACTGGAAAACACCTGAATCAAGTATATAAGTGATAATATACGGTCCCAACCAATGTACCTTAAGCTTTACGAGGTGGCGTAAAAACTTTGAATCATAAAAAGTACCATTTTCCCAACCTCAAGCTTCTTATCCTTGATGTGCCTATCATGCCATGCCTTTTGCCTGGATTTTTCTTACTTTTGACTCCATCGTGCTATGGTGCACCATTCATCCAAGCTGCATGAGTTTTTCATTCTTACATTCTTCTCAATCAGCTAAACCCTCATATGTGTGTAATGTGTAAAGAAGGTAATATGAATTCCATAGGAGAACTACCTCTGCGTTATTTGAAGACCAACTGAAAAGGTGTTGCCTTATTCAACCTCTTGTAGGTTGTCTGTATGCCCAAAGTACAATAGAGACTTTATCATCCCAATCTCTCCTTCCAACATCATAATTTTTGTCAAGGTATGGCTCAATATCTTGTTGAAGGCCTCAACAGTTCTATTTTCTTGAGGGTGATAAGGTGTTGTTCTATGGTGTAGAACCATAAATTCATCAATAATATCTTGATAGTCTCATTAAGGAAATGAGTACCACTATCACTTGTTAAACTTAAAGGGCATCCATAACTACGATAATATTTTCCCGAGAAACCTTGTCTCATTTATTGTGCAATCCTTTGTAGGCACTAATTCTGCCCACCTTGTAAGATAATTTGTACAAGTGATAATATAGCACAATCCAATCCATGCTATGCATGGTGGGGAGATAGGACCCACAAATTCAATTGCCCACTTCTCAAAAGGTTCTGCACTAGTAATAGGCCTCAAAGGCATCTCATCTCTATGTTCAAGATTTCCAAGGCATTGATAATTGTCACATGCCTTATAATATTATATGCAATCCTTCTATATTGTTTCCCAACATAGACCAGCTAATAGAATCTTACGCATCGGTGGCATCCCTGCATAGTGTCCCTGTAATACCGCTATGAGCCTCCTCTATAATTACTTCCGCTCATGCTCAAGTACACACTAACTTAAAAATTCATCATGTCCTAACTTGTATAAGTCTCCACTAATCAACATGTAAGGCGCGACACAAATGGCAAGTTGTTTCTTCTCCAAAGCCTTCATACCTTCAGTCTTTACACATGTGCGTAAAAAGATAACAATATCCTCTAAGTTTGAGGGTGCATAGTTTAACTTGAATAGCTATGCATCGACATTATATCCTCAATGTTACGCACATCCTCACCTAATTGAATCCTTGATAAATAGTCTAAACCAAAATTGCTCTTACGACCTACCACACAGTAGAAGTTAAACTCTGAAATAACAAAACCGAACGACATATATCCGGCCCCTGTAAAACATGATTGTTCACCAAATACTTGTTCCATGTGGTCTATATAAAAGATGAATGGTGTATCAAGAAAATAAATTTGAAACTTATGGAGTGCGTAGATCATAGACAATGCCTCATGCTCTATAGTTGTGTAATTATGTTCTATTGGAGTTAACTTCCTGCTAGCGAAGAAAATAGGATGATTGGAAATCCCCTCTCCACGCTAGGCTAATACCATGCCAATGGCCATGCCAGAGGTGTCTACATAAACATGAAAGTGCTTTAACTATGAAGGAAATGCAAAATAAGTGTTGTAGTAAGCCTCTCCTTTAGTGTCTCAAACGCGCTCTATTGCACCTCGCACCAATAGAACTTACCTTTTCCTTTTAACAATTCCTCTAAGGGCACACAAATCTTGGCATATCCTTTGATAAAATTCCTATAATATCATGTATGCCCCAAGAATTCATTCACCTTGCTTTGGCTAGAAGGTTCCTCTAAGCCTAAAATCACAATAACCTTAATAGGATCCACTATGAAGCCCTCTTTACAAATGATGTGTCCCGAGTAAAATTCCAAAGGGTTTGGCAAATACACACTTCTTAATATTTAAAGAGATACTCAACTAACAACATATCTCAAACATGAGCCTCATATTATCATAGTGATCTTTCACAAGCCCTTAGACCTGTAACCATCCAAATACACTTAAGAACTTGTGAATAAAATCTGAAATGCTTGTACCACTATGCATGAAAATACTACAGCGTATTATTTAATCTAAAGGGCATGACTATGTATGCAAAACTTCCCCATTTGGTGGTAAAAGTTATCTTCTCTTGATCTTCTTTATCTATCCTCACCTAATGATATCTAGAAAATCCATCAGTGAAGGAGTAGATCTTGCGCCCTACAACGCCCTCTAGAATCTCTTCAGTAAATGGTGTGGGAAAGGGATCAATTACACATGCAACATTTAACTCCCTGTAATCCACAAAAATTCTGATTCTTCCATCCTTATTGATGTTGATCACAAGAGGTATCGCCCATTTCGACTCCTCGATGGGCACAATGATCCCAAAATTATCATTTTGTCAATTTTTTTCTTTCACTTTGACTGTAAGACTTAAGATTCCTCTTGTAAGGCCTCTTCCTAACCGGGTGCGTACCTTCCTTTAGCTTGATTCTCATCTCACCAAAATATTTATGACCCCTTTTAATTCATGATAGCCTATAGGGAACAGGTCCTGGAAGTCGTGTAGTAGCTCAATTATCTTAGAAACTTCAAATTTAGACCAATAATCTCCAATGATGGCCTCCTTTGGTTCAACATCCATTCCAATGTTTACTTTCTTGGTCTTCATAGGTTCATGGTAGGCGCGCACCTTCTCATCCACACTGTCTAAGAATTTATGCGTACCTTCTATATGCTCAATATCCATGTTTCCAATTTCCTCATCATTAACTATATAGACCATATTACCATTCTTTTCTTTCTAGGAAGGCGTGTTCAAACTATTCAACATCTGTTCCTTCCTCTTCAAAATGTGCCTCTAGGTCTGAATCTACTAACAAATCCTAAAGGAGCTCCTTAACCTTTGCACTATCTCCCATCGTTAAGTGCTTCATAAATTGTAATGCCTCATTCACCCGAGGTTTAGTGGAAAATAGTCAAAGGTTTGAATGATACCTGCAGTAAGTTCTTACCAATTTCAGTCTCTCTATTCAACTCTACATAGATATACCATGCACGTGCACAACCTCGTATGGTGAAATAAATCTTGTGCACCCACAACGAAGGTGGTAAAGCTTCCTACCCCTCTATCCGAGTCTCTCACACTACTGAACGTGGTGCTTGAACATGATCATTGCCATGAAATGCATAGATCTGAGTACGCACATTACTCCTTTAAAATCTAGCGAGATAAAGCAATCCTCGACTTCTCTCCACCCTAAAATATTATCCTTGTGAACCATCCACTAGCGCGTTACCATCCTACGTAGAGTATAAATTAGCATATTTGTTCTTTCCACCTACGATTCCCACTAAAATTCCATAGCAAGTAGGAATACTTTTGGATTCTCTTCACCAGTGTACCTCAATATTTTGCCACTCCCTAAATGTTTGACACTTTGTGTGGCCTGCTTACACATGTAAATGCACTTCTTATCTCGTGCGCAATCATTTCATAAGTGCCATGTGCCTAGTTGTCACATGAAACACTTGTAGTATTGCTCATGGACTGTGCATCATCCCATTGGAGAACTCCTTCCTTTGATGGCTCAAGAACTTCGGATCTCGAATGGTGCACACATAAATTCTGTTTAAGTCTTCTTCACTTAAGGGATCTACATAAGGTGCAGATTTCCCATCTGTCAAGGGAATAATAACGCGTTCCTCCTTATTTTCAAAACTTATATACCCCTTATTAAAGGATAGATCAACGTTTTTGCATAAAACCAACAACGCCCAAGTAAAGATGGAAAACTATCGCTTCTATAAGTGCTAAGATCACAAAATCCCTAGTAAACTTGTCCCACTATATAGTAATTGATGCATCCTTTAAAACTCCAATAGGCATGGCTTTAGTCTGTTTGCCATAAATAGAACATTAGAAGATGACTGCAATGGTGGTCTTCCCATTTGAACCCATGCATCCAAAGTGAGCACAATCACTTCCGTGCCTATGTCCATCAAGATATTACTCAAAATCTAGCCATCAATAACAACATCGAGTCATCTTCTTGCCATACTCTAGGTTATGAGGGGGAAGGTTAACATGTAAAATATTCCTTTCATGCTCAATCCTAACGTGTGGAGTGTTTCCCTTTAACCAATTCCGTAATAGAGGAATAATGTTTTCTTGGCGCAATATCTTGCAAACCTCCTTTAGATCATCAACATCCATATGATGGAGCTCAAATGCCTTCTTTTGTTCTAATTTCCATGAATGCTCTTTCAAACACACTTGTATCTCACCTTGTAAATTCGAATTACCTCCATATTTTCTTGATAAACTTCCTTCGATGCATATGGTATGGATACTTTGCATGTAGAACCTCCTCTTTAGCAATGACATGTTTTGATTTCAGAACTTCTTTGGTGCACACAATCTCGGCGCATGTAAACCAACTCGGGATCCGATGTTAACTTCGACATCCATTGATCTTCCACAACACACTTTGTACTCTAACCATTATCGTGCCCTTGTTCTCCTATTTTAGTTTCTTACTAAAATGTTCATATAAATCGAGCACTCTTCATTGTTATGATTATTTCTACGTAAAGAAAAAATAATGTTTTGTAGACACTTACACACTGTAATGATCAGGAGATCCACATGTATAACAAGTTCCATGAGGGAATCACTTCTTCCACCACCGTGACCTCGGCCTCTAAATCCTCCTCGGTAACCTCGACCTCTACCACGGCCTCCATTAGAGCACCCTTCATTATGATCATGGTCATGATGCTCACTTTTCTCCTTAGAATTATTTGCAACACCAGTCTGTTATATGCCAATATCAATGGCATCATGAATCTGATCAATCAACCTACAATCTTTAGTATCATGAGTGGATGACCTACAAATCTTACACTAGTAAAATACATTATTTCTTAACTCATGCTACAATAATGGAAACCTGACTTAAGCTTTGGTCCAAATGAAATATCTCACAATCCAACAACAAGGAGCGCACTTTGATTTTCAAGGAAACTATCCTTAGTATACCCCTCTACTTCACAATCTGTACACCAAACTCTCTTTGTGTGCATCATGTGCCAAATTAGTAGATAATTTCTCCAACTATTTAGCCATTGCTGTAGTCTGAGCTTCCAAAAATGGGCTTACTCATGTGTCTACACTCCCTACCACCTCGGTGTGCATAAATACTTCAAGCGCATTGCGTGGATATGTATAAGTATTATGCAAAATCACCCTCCTAAAAGGCATGTCCAATCCTCCAAAAACCACCTTTGTGCATGTTGGATTGCATGGTTTTCATAAGATAACTTAGACAAAATGGTTTTAAACCAAGCATCATACTCCCAAACACTCTCAGTAGTTCCCCTGATTAATATCTTTCAACGCAGTGTTGATGCTCTTCTGATCAAACTCAGGGATATAAAATTCTTTCAAGAAAGCATCCCACAATGTGGTATAATCTACAAAATTATGGTTTGGGTTGAAATTTTGGTACCAACTATGTGTGCACCCCTATAATGTAGTTGCAAATTGACTTTCCTTGTGCTTTAGAGTAGTGATCCCCTTCGCGCACCATAGTATCTCACACATATGCATGTTCTCGGCTACATCTTCAATGCCTCTATATTCTAGAAGACGAAGGGACATCTCCATATAAATTTGTTGGGGTTGGTGTAGACCTTGCCCACCAGATCTAGTACCTATGTTTCCTCCACCTCCAGAGCCACCAGATCCATCGGCGCCGAGCCACTTGACCCTCCCGATCCTTCTCCGAAGTAGGAAATGGACCGAGGAGGATACGCCGCCTTATGTTCTAACAAATGTGAAGTTGTGCTACTTCCAAAAATTATACCAATGTTCCACGCACCCACACTTTGTGCTAATGACATGCCACAAAAGATACCTCCACCTAGTCCTCCAAATAAAAAAGATAACAATTACACCATAGATGAATAAGATCCTTGATTAACTCTTGAATTTGACTAAAAATTGACTCTATCTACTATAACTCTATTTCTCACACTAGTCTACTTATTGTTAACTATTGTAGAATTTGTAAAACCAAGTGCAAAGGCTAGGTTGCTAGGTAGGTTCAGATGTGTGCCCACGGTCCAAAATCTTTCATCGATGTACCCTCATCCAAAGTCGAGGAGGGTTCTCTGCCATGCTTTCCCAAATGGGGGAGTTCTAGATGCTCTAGCTCCATGTCCTCTATGTGAGCTCCAAATCCTTCACGAGCCATCTCCCTCCGCAACACCATTCTTTCTGCGATCTCTAATTTCTTCATTAGATCCCTCTCATGCACTTCATTAAACTTGAGCTGCCTTTCTTCTTTCTCGGCTCTCTGCCATTAGGTCTACCATCTTTACTAAGCCGACTCCTACCCCCAAACGTGGTGGGGTTTAGCTAGCCATAGGTTTTTCTTCCAAATCTAGGGTCACGATCAAGATCTTGATTGTCAAAGGAATACCGTGCAAGTAAGAGCCTTTGGGATCATGTAAAAATTGGAACTCAACAACTTCTAGGAAAGAGTAAGTGGAAACTGCGTACTCAAGAATATAGCCAGTCAAAACACCATGGAACAAAATATCCATAGAGCACATACAAATTAGATATTTACCATACAAGGCCTGAAATTCTTCCTGCGTCAAAACATGCATGTGAAACCTCCAATTTCTCTTAGATGCGTAAGCAACCAACCACTCATGCAGATTCTATAGGAAATATGGTAAAGAAAGTCTCGTAAAGCCCATCATAATTTTTTTTTTCAACACACACATGCTCATTAAATTCAGGTCCAATGCTAAATCTACAAGCATACTCTTCTTCTAGATTATCTAACCACTCTTCAATACTAGCCAAGGTCAACCAACATGTCTTCATCATACAACATCTGAAAAACAACTAAGAAAGAGGTCCGACAATGGAACCAATGATGTAGCCTAGAATTAATTTTAATTATCCCAAGGTGCGCTGACACATCACTCACTTAAACCGAGTGCACACCAAAAGTGCGCAAGGTACCAAGTCTCTCTTAGTGAAGCTTTTCCAAGATGTTAGCATGATTACAAGTATATTTCAGATCCATAACAGATAATAAATTAAACCACATTGCGTAAACTAGATCTAGATCTAAACCATATGAAGGAATAACTAAAAAATCACTATAATCAGTTTTACCATACAAGTTCCTCACTCAGTTACATCCAACACCAATATCCAGTTGATAAGATCCATTATATTAAATACTGTAAAATGGTGAAGCTTCATACATCATAATAATGTCACCATGGTTATGTGTGCTAACAGATTTGCAACATAACACTACAATAATCACAAACTCTCTAAACCGTGCAAATCAATACATATTTATAGGGGTGGGGACTTTCCTTCACCGCCCATGCACCTTCCAAAAATAGGCTACATGCTAATAATAGCCATGCACCCTTACATAAGAAATACAAAAGCATGCAAGTGCTAATAATAGATCTCCTACAATTAACTCCTAGTTTAGATCCTATTATTAGCTCAAAATCTACATGGCACTCGATCTTCCGCTTATCCAAAATAGCCTTGGCATAGTCTCGTAAGTCTTCTAGAAGTCATGCTTAGCACTCCACGTCTATCTTTAGCCTTAACTGCAAAAACGACTAAGTCTTGTTTCCAAACAATTCTAGGTATACCCCTATTTTTCTATACTTGCATGCCCTTCGTGCGGCTTGTGCCCGCACGCCCAAACCTTATGCACTTCCATACTTGAGGTGTATTTCCTTAGTTCAACAATACACACATAACTTCTCTTAAATCTTTATGGGCTAAGGTTGCAAATTTTATAATTAAGTACTTTACCTATGGGGAAAGGTATTATAGGTTGAATATAATTCATTTTAAATTATTGAATCATCTCAAGAAAAATAGACAAGTGAATATATCTAATTTCTTGCATGAGATATTGAAGAGGATGAGTAGGGAAGCAAAAAGGGGTAGGTCTGCACTATCACACCTTTTCCGCATCACCTTGATAATAATGCACATCATGTAAAGGGATTATCCTGAGATAAAGTGGGAAGATTTTTCAAGGGCCAATAATATTGATGAATTGTTGGGAAACATGAGAAAGAGGAGAAAGACCTATAGATGCCTAAATTATGTTTTTGCAATTTTATTGCTAAAATCACATAAATACCTCTCATTCTTACCATTTCCATTATAATTAGTGATTTCCACTAATTAACTAACATTTCTTACAATTTTTGTCAATTAACAATGCATTGGTGATTGCCTAACCTATTTCACATTTATGATGCCAATTTATGACAAATCGTAAGTCAAAATCCTCTTCCAAACAGATAATTAGTGATTATTAAATAATTAAGCCTATTTTACCCTTGTTTTGGTCAATAAACCCTATTATTGACTCAAACCCCTCTTCCAACCACTCAAAATCACCCCACTTCCTTCCACAACATCTTAGCAAGCTTCAAAATCTTATCCTATTCTCCTAATTGACCCTAAGTGGTTGATTAAGGCTCCTCACATCTTAATCACTTGTTAATTCACTAATCATGATTAACAAGCCTTAATCAGGATTAACAATTCTTAATCTATTTTATGCTTTTAGTCCCACATGCACTAAGATGCAAGTTTTCCTTAAAGGAAAAACTATAAAAAGGACTAACCACATACCTTTAAACTTTACACCATGCTTTGAATTACATATCATATAAGAAATATGACTAATAACCAAGCTCAATCCTTGCCTCAAGTCTTCAATGGGGTTAGTATGATCTTGTAGTCATTATTGGAGAGACCATCTCACCTTCCTTAGAGTAGCAAAAAACCCCCAATTTGATTGCTCCTATATCTATTTAGGTCTATGTTAGTTAGCAATTGAACATACTTGTAGGCATGCTTTAGCTAGGTTTTGAATTATATTCATGTTAGTTGTTTCAAGTATTCCATTGAGCTTTTATATTTGATGGAACTATTATTAGATTTAATAAGAATTTTCTCAATTAGACTATGTGGTGTTAGTATTAGCTTTTCTTTGGAAATTTTAGTAGTCTTCATTTGGCACGCCCGGTGGGAGCATACCCCATTGCATTCATTTTTAAAACTTTTTAACTTAGTTTCAAAGTTTTTCATTTCAAGCTTTCTAGATTAGTTTTAAGTTTTCTAGATTAGTTTCAAGTTTTCTAGTTTAATTTCAAGATTTCTAGATTACTTTCAAGCTTCTAGATTAATTTCAAAGTTTTAAAAGTAATTTTTAGAGATTTTTAGATAAATTTTCAATCTAGATAGTTGTTTCAATTAGATTATTAGTAGATGTTGTATTTTCATGTTCTTTTCATGATATAAGGAGGTGAAGTGCTGTCAAAATTTCCTCAAAAGGCCAAAGATTTGATCTTTTTAAAAATTTTCTTGTCAAAGGTCGTATTTTGACCACCTACAGGAAGGTATGCACCTACACTCAAAGGGTTGTGCCCACGCTTCAAAGGCCTATGCTCTCTTGGATGCGCTTGTGATTCAATGTGTGCGCCCATGCCTCTTTAGAGGTTCTTGTGCATAACTGACTATGTAAATTTGACAGAGGTGCACCAATACTTGAGTAAGGGTGCGTACACATTGGTGCTCATAGGGGCATGCCTATGTTACAATGAGTGCATAACCTATATTTTGGAGGCCATAACGTTTACTCCCGACCTCAAAATGACTCTATTTTTTTACGTTGGAAAGGTATTGAAGTGAAATACGCAATGGTAACATAAATTTGGGTTTTAGAGTTACCAAAAATTTAGGGTTTTCATTTTTAGAAAACTAGTCATTTTCTAACATATCTAAATGCTTTGATGAATGTTGTTTTTCCATGCTTTACTTAATGTAGACCAAAGCTTGTTTATGCTCTTCTCTTGCACCTTTTGGTGATCTTGAGAATTAAAAACAACTTTGATCTCTATCTTTTAAAATTTTCTTAAGGGTTTGATGAGTGATTTTTTTATGCTTTGTATGAGTTTGGAATAGGGTTGTGTATGCCCTTCTTTTGCACTTTGTGTGATCTTGAGAATCAAAAAAACCTCTAGACCTTCTTTGGATAATTTAGAGTAAGTAAGAAAAATTATCATTCATTGTTATGCTTAAGGGAATAAAATTTCATTTTGGCATGTATATGATCTTTTATTTTAAGATATTTTCATTTGATAAATAACTAAGGATAAGGCTTGTGTATGCTCTTCTCTTGGACCTAGTGTGATCTTGAGAACCAAAAAAACCTTAGTTTTTCACTAAAAAAACACTTGGATTAATTGGGAATGAACCTTGATTTGAAAAGTTTATGGTAGTTATTTGATTTACAAGCTTTTCATTGTGATTTAGTTAGGTTACTTGGTGTGTATGCTCTTCTCTTGCATCCTTGGACAATCTTGAGAACCAAAACTAACATTTAATCCTCTTCCTATGATATTATAGATATTTTTGAACTACTAACCATTTGTGTGAAGGACTTAACACTAGAAAAAGAAAATAGAACTCTCTTCAAACCAAATTATAACATTCACGTGTGTTATAGGTTGCCAATGGTGGTCTAAACCAAATTGCTTAATCCAAAAGATAAGAAAATACACAAACACACCATTCAAAACACCGTATTGTAGGTTTTGGTTAAGAGCTACAACTCATCCACTTAACTAGGAGAAACTTCCTTTGGCATAAGCCTTAAGACAACAAAAGGAATGCTCCTAGGAACCCCAAATTAGTTCACACAAGAGGGAACCTTGTGAATGAAATGGGAAAGTGCTCCACACTACCCAATTGATTAGTACGCCTTGGTGAGATTAGAGTCAAAGTTATTTCCATTGTGACCCTAGTGAAAATACAAATGAATGCATTTTTATGCTCATTGTATTAAAGGGGGTAAAATAAAGTTGAGATACTCCAAGATTAGTTAGTGCGAATTTCTTGGTAAATGAAGCTTGCAAAGATATCTTGTGACACATAAAGAGAACCCCGAGGAATACTTTCGGCTTGGAGCCAATTTTGTCTTAGTTGTTATACTTGAGAGCTCTCACAAAGTGAAAAATTTGTTGGATTCAAACTTGTATTTTTAAAACAAGGGAAATAATCTCTTAAAGTTGAAACTGTGTGATATTTCATAACGAAATCTATTTAGTGTTACTTTGTCCTAGTTTTTCACTTTTCCTAAGATAAGGCAAAACTTTGCCAAAGTTACACCAAGTATTTTTCATCACTACTCGGTCTACTCATTTGTTTTCTTATTTATCATTTGGAGACAAAAGAAGAAAAAACATATACATATACCTACTAGAAATAATCATGTCCACCACTTTTGTAGTCTTCTTACATGACCAAGTTACAATGCCGAAATGCAAGAGTTAAAAGTGTGAATGGTACATCATCAAGTTCTAGTAGCCCCTCTTGTCTCAAAACCCATATTGAGACTTACTATCATTGTAGTTAGGTTGTCTTATCACTAAATTCTTTTGAGTTGTTACGCTACCCACATTATAGCCATACAATTTTGATATTTACATCTTGTTTCCATTGTGAAACTTGGCCTAAATCTCTAGATTGTATTGTTACGTTGCTTACACGCATAATAATTCCTTGATATACTTAGGCATAGTTTTTACATCCTAGCCTTGTCTTGAGTTTTGTAAGTGTTGAGGTTACTTTGTTAGCATCACTATAACACCATTTTGATACTAAAATATTGCTTTCTTGAAAAGTTTAATTACGTGTCCAAATAACATTGTTTACCGCTCACATTTGTATTGTCCATTTTACAAGATTTAGAATTTATTAGTGTTTAGAAACTGGTTGTTAGTATACCTTGTTAGAAGTTCTCATCAACACTTTCTTAGCATTTAGGTCTTGTCTATTTCAAACTTATCCTAATTGGTGATATTATGTTTTCACTATTGGTTTCAAACCTATCTCAAAATAAACATAGGGAGTAAATTTTTGTTGTGACTGGTTTTGAGTATTATACGTCATTGTATTGTCTTAGAAATATCGTGTCATATATTACCTTGTTAGGGTAGGTCATTCTTTATTCTTTGGTGTCCTTAGGTTCATATTGATCCTTTGGATTCATGACCATTTATTGTTTGGTATTCTTTGTAATGATTTGACATCATTATGCCGCTTGGTTTGTCCTAGGGCCCATGTTTGCCAAATGTCTAGCTGGTTTTCATTGTGCTACCCAAATTGACACAAGAATTCATTCCAATTGAAGGAGTTCAATCACACTATCTCGGTCTAGACATTTGTATCCCACAAATGCCAATAATGACCAACTATCGTGAGGTTCCTCATTCCCATTTAAGGATGTTCATCAAGGCTAAGCCTCGTTTAGTTCTTTACGCCAAAGAACCCATTTGGGTACCTTGTTCCCCACCTTAATCTCATATTTTGTGGTATGGTTTGGAAACTTATGATCTAAATTATTATTTAGGTTCCCCCCAATATTCTTATAATTTTAATCCAAATTGTTCTTCTAATTCTTCGATTCACCTCGATATTCTTTAGATTCTCATTAGAGCTATTCACCTCATTCGACTCTTAAGCCGCAACTATCCCTCTCTTCACAAGACTCCCTTATCAGTCACCTAAATGACATCTTCCTCCTTTGAAGATCTATGCGGCTCTAAGATCCATTAATCAAACATCTAATTTGGTTCTTGAGTCACAGTCCTCCCTTGCTTTGCAGGACCTCCCTTATTCGTTGCCTCGACAACCTCTTCCTCTGTTGAAGATCTAGGAAAATCCAAATCCTTCTAAGTCGACTCCCATGTTGTAATCATCTTCCAAGTCAACTCCCATGTCGTAATCATCAAAGTTGACACCTATGTCACAATATTCTAAGTCAAATCCCATGTCACAATCATCTAAGTCGACACATACGTCACAAACACCTCAGATGACTCCTATGTCACAATCATATGCTAATTTTCTACATAATCCTCATTGTTTCCGGTAATATGCCATCTTTTAGGAAAGCCAATACTAATTTATTCTAAATCTACATCTTCTACTCACGAGACATCTAGATCCAAATCTAGTTCATCATCTTCTCATTCTTCCACACCACTTGGACCTGTTTCTTCTAGTCAACCTCCCATGGTTGAAGAAAAACTACCCATACCGATAGATTCATTTCAGAATGAAGAAGCGATCACATAAATCATGGGGTCACATGATGATATTCCCCTAGAGGATCACACACAAGGATTCCCTTTAGACATCAATACATTCACGTAGTGTGGGAAAGAGGTTGATTCCATTTGTCAGACCATAGAGGAAGACCCTAGGATCATCTAAATTGATCCTCCTCTTATTCTTCCATCTTCAAATTATTCATTGTGTGATGAAATTCTTGGGTTTGGTATTGATCCACAACCTATCTTCTCATTACCCAATCATTCTTTATCTATCATGATTCCTCAATCACAATCTCACTTTGGGTCCGTTGGTACCAGATTTATTCTCCTTCACAACTTGAGCAACATCATGTATTTTACAAGACACTCGGAGGCGGATAAATGATTTATATGTCATTTTATATTTGGGAACCAATTTATCGACTTGTTAGCATCAAGCTTTGAAGAAGTGGGTAACACCTTGAAAGGATTTGATCTAATCCTTATTATTTTAGGTTGTGCCTTTCAACCAAGGTAAGAGAACCTATTGCAGCCTCTATTTTATGAAGGAGGTGGAGATATCCTTATACTTGTGCTTCAAAGGGGTTAAGGTACTCCTTCAACCAGGATATGTGCACCAAATGGAGGCCCAGATCTGCACTCTTCCACACAATATTTGACAACCTACCATAAAATCTTGAAGTAGATGAACCAACAAAGTATCCAGAAATCTCTATTTTATCATGACCTAAGGTGCACCCAAAGGTTTACAAACAATCTTAGAATTCAAGGAAGGTAAAGTGATTTTAAATTTGTTTATCTCTTTATCAGATGAAATCTCTTCTGAATGTGAGGCGCATATGCCACTAAAATATCAATAAGAAATGAGACCATGTATGATCATGAGATATTTTAAAAACAATACTACAACAGAGCAAGAAACACAAATTGAAAACATTCTGAAACATAAGTGCATGTAAATTTTGCCAAGAGACAACACAAAATAATCCAGAATGACCAAATTCATTAAGCGGGGAATGTTATAAGAACAATCTCGAGCTTGTTGATGGGTTTACAATTGAAACCAACTCAACGTGATACAAATCTGATGCAAAAGGAATTAGAAATGGTTCTCAGGTGGTTTCTTAGAGAATGGGATTCTTCCCATTTTTTCCGTGAAATTCTAAGTTTCTCCAACCTTTTGCATGTCTCAAAACATGCATTATATAACTTTCAATTACATTTGATCCTTCTTTCCCAAGAAAAGAATATGCCCAACATCAAGTTTGTTACAAAATTCCAACATGATTCGCAGATAGGGACATTTAAAAATTTGCAACAAAGTTGCCAGGTGTTTCAAAAATGGCGAATCATTACAAATCCTTCATCATTATCCATTGTGGAGGCACATTTTTCATTCTCCAAGCATGTAGACCCCTTTCATTTCATCATTTCATCCTTATCATTCCAAAATTTGATTCTACAACTTTATAATTTGATATTTCACGTTTTACATGGGCCTGAGTAAAAATTTATTTCAAAAACACCTCAAATCTACAAATTAATCCCTAAAACCACTTGCATTGATCTTTGCAGGCACAAAGGACATGAATTCACCAAAAAATTGATGAAAAATGATGCAAAATTCGCATTTCCACACTTCCTGGAGCAAAAATGGCGGCCAAAAATGAAAATGTATAGTTACCCTTGATCTACTCTTTCTCCTTCAATCTGGGCCCTCCATGTGTCAAAATATGATTGGGAATGAATTCAGGCTCACTTTTTGACTTTTTAACATTTTTGGAAAAATGGAAAAATTTGACTTTTTCTCCGCCCCTCTGCCCTTGAATTTTGGTGATGACACGTGGCATATGGTGGGTCCCATTGAAATCACGGCTCCATTCTACGCATTCTGACCCTTTTTTGGAGTTTGGAAAAATTTCACTTTTTCCCTATTGGCCCGCACCTCTGTCTCGGTCCTTGACACGTGTCATGCTCTCTATCGCTAAAATTCTCGCAGGCTTATTTCATGTTTTAACCCCTTTTTTCGCCAAGGGAAAATTTTCAATTTTTCTTCCATGGGCCCACACCTCTAATTCCTCCCTACCATGTGTCCCCTTGTGGTTTGTTCATGGGCCAACGCTTCAAATTTCCACACTAAGTCTTTTTGTCAAAAGGGAGAAAATTCCCTCTTACCTCCGCCGGCCCGCCGACCCGCTATGACCGCCACATGTCCATTGTTGATTGGAGCGGAGATGCATCCCATTTTTAACTTTGATCCATTTGAAGTTAAAACTTCAAAGTGACCCCAAAATCCACCCCCATTCTGCCTTTTCAAGGCCACGTGTCCACCTATGATTGGCCACAGGCCGCGCTTCAAAATTTTACTTTAACATTTTCTACCTCCAAAGGCAAAAACTTCAAAAACCTCCACCATCCGCATCCCCTCTGCCCTTGATTTCTACCACGTGTCCTCCTCTGATTGGAGTAGGGTTGCATCTCATTTTTTAACTTTAGAAAATAGAGCTAAAAATCTCTAAGTCCTCCATCGGCCCACTCCTCCATTTTTGGTTTTTTGAGGACACGTGTCCACCTGTGATTGGATGCGGAGCTTCGGACCTTTTTGTGACTTTAAATTTTTTGCAAAATAAAGTCTAAAAACTCTAAGGGAATCTGACCACCCACCATCCCTCAGCCAATTAGAACATGCCACATAGGTAAATTTGAAAAAGCGGAGCCCTGGGCCTGAAAATGCCCCATTTGCCAAAAAGGCAAAAAATGAAAAGTTAGAACAATTTTCCGCCAACCTTCGGCCAATTAGAACCCGCCATGTTGCCAATGCATGCTGAGGAAGAATTTGATGGGAAAATGACACCCGTTTGACTGTTAGAATACAAAAATGCCAGGATGCCCTAGAAATTGATTTTTTTGCCAAGGATGGAATTTTTTTGAATTAGAACCAGATAAAACATGATTAGAGCATTTCTCAACCTTAGAATCAGATTTTCAAATACATACAAGTATTAATCAATCAATTTTGATTTTTCACGATCGGGCAAAAGGGAAAACATGACATAGCCCATGATTTGGAAAAATTAGGGCACAAACAAGGCATGCATGGATTTTTCTCTCAAACTAGGGTAAAACAACAAGTTTGTGAGCATTTTTAAAACATTCGACTAGAAGGGACAAGTTGCAGACCATTATTTTGAAAAATAAAACATTTTTTTGAGAAAGTACTGATTTGAAAAATTAGGAAAAAATAATAGAGGATCAAAATGGACACCAACAGGGGTCCCCACAGTATCCCATCATCCTCATCTATATATGGGCCACCTCGGGTAGTCCTTTATATTCTATATGTGGCTCACTTCTAAGTAGCCCATCTTCATCTATTCTAGGACCACATCATAGTAGCCCTTCCTCTTCGTCTATGGGACACCTCATGGTAGCCCATTTTCTTCTATATGTGGCTCACCTCTAGGTAGCCCATCTTCGTCTATACTTGGGGCACATCCTATTAGCCCCTCATCTTTGATTCTTGGGCCACATCCTAGTATCTCATCATCTTCTATATATGGGATGCCTCTAGGTAGTCCTTCATCTTCAATCTTAGGGCCACATCCTAGTATCCCTTTATCTTTAGTCTATGGGACACCTCATGGTAGCCCATCCTCTTCAATTCTTAGACCGTATCCTTTACATCCATCACATTTTCCTTATATTAATGATTGTGGCCAGCCCACCATCATTTCTCACATCAATTCTATTCATCCACTTTCTTCTCCCACTTCTTGGGATCATACAAGTCACATATTAGCTTATAGGAAACCAAAATGATTCCTTCATCAGACTAAGCTCAAAAATTCTAAGAGCTCCAAAGCTCACAACAATTTAAACGATCTTAAAGTTTAAAATCCAACACAATTCAGAAATGCACATCAACCCACCCATCAAGTATGGTGCAAAGTGCAGAAACCTCTGGATAGGGACCTCAAGATGCCGTACACCAAATCCACATTTCATGATAAATCGCAGTCATCTATTGAGTATGAGCTCACCACAATCATCGAGATTACGGATAATATGACTCTTGAGAAGCAAACATGCCTAGTCTTCCTTATCAAGGAAATCACTAACATTGTTGTTGGATCTTATCATCTTTGAGTGACCTTGTCGGTCCCACTTTTCAAAAAATAGAAAATACCAAAAAAAAGAGAAAACATTAAAAACCAAAGGTAAACAAACAAACATTGACATCGTGTATTGCATACACATGAATGTTCTTTATTCCCTTTCTTTCTCTTCTTCTGCAAGTTTTCCTACCATTTTGATCCCTTTGATGATATTTTGGTTAGCCTATTCACACAAATTTTATGACATTTATCTCTATGGTATCTGTTTGGCCTTGGTCTTTTATCACCTTGGTAAATTAAAGAACGACTTAACTCTTAGAGATCTTATCACAATCAACATCTAAAAACTTGTTGCAAATAACTTTTGGACATATTTGTTAACACTAGCCAATGTCATCATCACAAGCACTTCCACCTCCTTCTATCAAGCAATCAATGGTTCTAACCCCTTTTCGAACAATAAATCTGTAATAATTTTTCGTAAAGAAAAAAAAATCAATCAAATCAAAAATCCAAAACTAAAAGAAAAATAAAAATTGATATATAACTCTCTCTTGGGGTATTTCCAATAATATTTATTGGGGCTATGGATGCTTGAATGCCAATAGAGAAATGTTGTGATTAGAATTAAATGCATATCCTTTGAGGTTATGGACACTGGCTAGCAACAAAAAAATGTACGACTCTCCTTCCACGAATCCATTCACAAAAAAATCAAATCTGAAAAACAAATCATTCCTACACATTAGTTAGGGTGTCTTCACTTGTTGTCTATCAAATATTCCCTCCAAGAGGTAATAAATTTCCACATGCACACACTAGATATTGATTATAAAATAATATTAGTATGTTACCAAGTGTCTTTTTTGGTACCTTATTCGAGCTCTTACTTTAGTCTATATCTTGTCTCACGATTTGTGCCTTTGGCTAATCACTTCTTCATTGCGAGGGTTCATAAATACATTCATTCACATTCAATATTATTCTACTTCATTTAGAACATCCATGTGTATAGGATTGCCCTTTTTTCCATGTTTTCGGGAACCTTTGTGCCCTTTCAAAAATCAATCTTCTACTTCTACTCTATCATGTGCCTCTTGGTAGGCTTACACTGGGGGCATCCTTACTCCTTCCTAGCACGTCATTAGGTTACATTCATCATCATGTTGAACCTATCTATATTGGCCCTTATCTAACTTCTGTGTGTGAAGAGTTTTCCTTTGAATATTCCCATCTAATGATGGGGGCAATTTCACATCTTCACTTTCCTGCACATATGTGTGGCATTCTACACTTGTACATCTCATTTGTTATTGGGGAATCCACGTTACTTTGTTTCCTGTACATAGCTTCAAAAAACTTCTAAAAAATAAAATAATATTCAAATATGTTTCAAAAATAAAAAAATTCAAATATGTTTCAAAACCAAAAACATTCAAATATGTTTCAAAACTCCCAAAACATTCAAATATGTTAGATGCAAAAACCCAAAAAAATTGGTAAAATCATAAAAATCCAAAAATTGTAAAAATTCATTTTTTTTTAAAAATTGGTAAATGACATGCATGCAGTTAAAGCCTATATCAAATGCATTTTCCTCGAACATAAAAATTTTTCCTACAAAAACATCTTTCTTATGTTCTTACTTATTCTTGTCTCAAACGATCTGTGGATCATCGCAATCTACCTCTATTAAAAATATGGCTTGCTTACTATTTCAGTACTCCCATGCAACAATGAGTTGCTAGAGACTGTGCCATAGTGCACAAATAATTTCCATGGGACTACTTGTGTCCTTTGTTATTCCCCTCACATGTATCCTTGCTTGGGGAATGATTTTAACCCCTTTTGTTACAACATGAACATTTGGGATCCGAAGTTTGATAACAAAAACATGGGTTCATCTGTTTTGAACATTGTTTGTTTGAGTATGTGTGATTGTACTTGTTTCTTTGTTAGGTTAGCTGGTTTACTTTCTCATATTACATTTCATTATGTATGTTGCATGGAGTTAAGCATCATTTTACTTTCTTGTATTACATTGAATTATGTATGTTGCATGGAGTTACGTATTTTTAGCAATGAAAAAATGTTAGTAATATAGATTTTCATGTTATTTTACACTTTTGTTTATTTTAATAAAGGCCAATGATGTAGATCATAGGGGCAACATGATGAAATAAAAGTTTCTTATTGAATATTGGATGCAAAGAGCTATTCCCATTCTCCATTATCATTTCTTATCACTACTAATTTTCTTCCAAATCACCTAGGGCAATAAACAATCATGTTTATTCCTTTCCTATTTATTGTATATGTTTTGATCATATTTTCGTTCGTCGATTGACTTATTCTATCACTCCATCGACACTCAAGGAGGTATCCTTCATTCTACAAATTTTTATTAAAAATTTACTTGCTTATGTTTTTCTACTATATTTGAAGTGAAGTTACTTACTTCACCTCAAACAGGGGCAAATGTAGACACCTAAATTCCAATTTTGCAATATTATTGCTAAAAGCACAAAAAATCACTCTCATTCTTACCATTTCTATTATAATTAGTGATTTCTAATAATTAAATAAAATTTCTTACCATTTTGGTCAATTAACAATGCATTTTTGATTGCCTAACTTCTTTTGCATTTAGGATGCCAATTTACAACAAATCGTAAGGCAAAATCCTCTTCCAAACAGACAATTAGCGATTATTAACTAATCAAGCCTATTTTACCCTTGTTTTGATCAATAAACCCTATTATTGACTCAAACCCCTCTTCCAACCACTCAAAATCACCCCACTTCCCTCCACAACATCTTAGCAAGCTTCAAAAGCTTATCCTATTCTCCTAATTGACCCTAAGCGGTTGATTAAGGCTCCTTACATCTTAATCACTTGTTAATTCACTAATCATGTTTAACAAGCCTTAATTAGCATTATCAATTCTTAATCTACTTTGTGCTTTTAGTCCCACATACACCAAGATGCAAGTTTTCCTCAAAGAAAAAACTATAAAAAGGACTAACCACAAACCATTAAACTTTACACCATGATTTGAATTGCATATCATATAAGAAATATGATTAATAGCCAAGCTCAATCCTTTCCTCAAGTCTTCAATGGGGTTAGTATATGGGTATCAATATGATCTTGTAGTCATTTTTGGAGAGACCATCTCACCTTCCTTGGAGTAACAAAAACCCCAATTTGATTTCTCCTAGATCTATTTAGGTCTATGTTAGTTAGCAATTGAACATACTAGTAGGCATGCTTTAGCTAGGTTTTGAATTATATTCATGTTAGTTGTTTCAAGCATTCCATTAAGATTTTATCTTTGATGTAACTATTGTTAGATTCAATAAGCATTTGCTCAATTAGACTATGTGGTGTTAGTCTTATATTTTCTTTGGAACTTTTAGTAGTCTTCAAGACCAATGAGAGCTCTTCCACAAATGTAATTGAGCTCTGCAACATCAACCTCCCGGCTTAAAGAGCCTCTTGCTTTTGATAATTTTCCATCTACTGAGAAAAACGCTATGCCTATCTCACATGAGAAAATTTTTATTGCTGAAACCCTCATAGAATTCTCCATTCTTGAATCCTCCACCTCCAAAGGTAAACATAAGTCTTCCAAATCCACTCCTACACCACTAAGGCACTCTCATAGGCTCAAAACCAAAAGGCCAAGGACCTCTAAACCAAAATAGACAAATCCCATATCACTAGATAGTGATGTGGAAACTATAGAAGAAATTGAAACACATCAAGGAGATATTGATGCCTCTGTTCAAGAGCAAGAGTACCCTGAAGAGCCCATGGAAGGTCATGAAGAGAAGAAGGGAGAATAAATTGGAAAGGAAACTGACCAAGAAACTCATGATGAGGAGACAATACATGTAATGAAGGGTCATGTGGAGAAAAATGAAGAAGAATTTGGAGGAGAAATTGGACAAGAATACCTTGAAGAGCCCATGGAGGAGCATGAGAAGCCAAATTTGAATGAGGGGGAAATTCACGATATGAAAGGCAGGAGAGATGCAAAAAAATGAGGAAGTAGAAGTATAGACTGAGAACAAATGACACATATTTTTGAGCAAACCATGGAACAACAGAATAAGAAATTGAACAACAAGTGTTAGAATATATTGAGTGAGTAATTGATCAGGTAGTTGAGAAAGTACTACGTGTTGATGTGTAAAAAACACATGTAACCCCTATTTAACTTCAAATTGTTAGTCAAGAATTTCTAAGGCGCTATGAAACCACCTTCTAATGAAATGGTCACAAACAATGCTTCCGATATTTATTACTTGATGAATCAATTTGAGACCTATATTAATAGGTTAAAGGGAAAGTGGGAAAGAGATAAAGAAGAACTCATCTTCCAACACAAACAAGAACTTGAGGAAAAGGATAGAAAAATTCAAAGGATAAATAAGAAGTAAGAAGAGACGATCTAGGTGGCACACGAGATATTCAAATTTAGGCCTCCATCTAATGTTTATGATATCTTATTAAACGAATCACAGTCACAACACCCCGGATGCGAGATCGGGATTCTAGGTTGATCACTCTAGCATCCAGTGTGATTGCACAACATGGAAACCTCTCTCCAAGTGTGGGGACTTGTTAAACTGAGAGAGGAATCTCCAGATTAGAGGCTGGTTCCTTAAACTCCTCTGATTTAGATCTAATGCTTGCACAACTACACGAGTTCGAGATCCTAATCCCACTCTAACTTGCATGAGGAGACAGGGGTAGAAGTGCAAGAAATTGAAACTAACTAAAGATGGTGATGCACCAAAAGGAGTGGTGAAACATTTTTGTCAAGCAAATAGACACAGACCAAATTTTACAACATAAAACATACACAGACTGATAAGATATAATTCAGGATTTGAAATGAAGCAAATAATACAAACAGAGGATTGAAACCCATTCACAGAGCTTGCATTATCTTTTCAGTGTCAAAAACACACATTACACCCTCAGAGAGGTAAAAGAAAACTATTACAATCTTTGGAGAGGTATGATCCTTGCTTCAGTCACTTGCTGGAGCTGAAAGAAGAAGTTGCTATGTCAAAAATTGTTCCCCCTTTAGAAATGAGCCAAATCTGGCTTTTACATTGCATGGGTCGAGTCCAGGGGACAGAAAACGTACAAAAACATGAGAGCCCATCCCTTCTTGATTGCAGGTGCATTAAAATGGCATGGGGGACCTTACAAACCCATACCCTGTCGTTTTGACCAGAATACAGGAGAATGTGACCCATTTTGCATTAAATCTGGTCACTGAAATGTCGCTTCTGGCCATGAACACGTGTCAGAGCCATTTCTCAAATTTTCTCTCTAGACTACACCAAAACTCAAGATTAACCCCACAATCATGTGGAGAATTTCACAAGCTTTCTGTTGATATAAAGAACGTGCAAATCCGAGCTCTGGATCGAAAGATATGTCGATCTGAAGATTTAGGGCACAAAACAGGCGAAAATACGTTTTGAAAATCTTTCCCGCGCTCTGCCACCTGGATGACATGTGTCAAGCGCTGATTGGATGCATAATTCTCTCTCCTTCCCTACTTCATTAGACACATGTCTTCTTTTTATTGGCTCGGGTCAGTGCTTGAAACCTTGCCTTTTGACTTTTGACTTTCTCCCTTGTGACACGTGTCATGATTTGATTGGTCCGCGGGTCTGCCGGCTTTTCGCGCCCTTCGCGTCTTTTTGTCCTGGATGTCCCAGTGCTGTTTGGGACAGAATCCTTCGATCCACCCAAAATGGGCTTCCTTGTCCCTTATCTGCCGATGACACGTGGCGCAATCTGATTGGCTCTCGGCTCCTTCGGCTATCCGCGTCCCACGCGTCCCTTTGTCCCAACTGTCCCAATACGAAATTGCTCTGTTTCGGGCAACCGGCCGGTTCGCATCCTCCGCGCACTCACGGCCCAGATGTCCCAATGCGAAAGTTCCCCGTTCTAGCCAAACCGGCCGGTTCGTGTCCTTCGCGTACCTTTATCCCACTTGTCTCCCGGGTATGCAGGACAAATTTTTCCGATTCACCCGGTTCGGCCGGTTCGCGTTCCTTTGTCCCACATGTCCCAAAGCAGTTAGTCAATTTTCTTCTCCTTCGGCCGAACCGGCTTTTCACATCTGCTGCGTACTTCTGGCTCATTGTCCCAGTGCTAAAGTTCTCTGTTTCGGCCGATCCGGGCGGTTCGCGTCCTCACGGCCCGAATGTCCCAAACTGTTTTGCTCAGTAGTTAGTCAATTTTGCTTCCTCCTTCGGCTAGATCGGCTTCTCGTGCCCTGCGCATCCTTCTATCCCAGATGTCCCTTTGCTTCGCGGGCCACCTGGAGGCTTTTCGGCCGATCCGCGTCTCGATGTCCCTCACGTCCCTACTGTTGCGAGGACTAGGACTTAGCCAATTTTCATGATTTTTCTGTCCCAAGCTTGTTTTTGCTACTTTTTGGCATCTTCTCAGAGCTTGCTCTTTTCTTCTTGGCCGGGGAGTTAGAAAAAATGAGGGGACCCTAGAAACATTATTTTTACCACTGAATCAATCAATTTGCCTGGGACTTGAGAATTCTCATGTATGTTATCGAATTAACCCTGAGGGGTGAATTTGGATAACAATTTGGCGACTCAGCAGGGTCATCTGCCTGCTAGATGAAAAGACCAGTTGCCTGAAGCAGTCCATTAGGCATGGAGTCATCAAATATTCATTTAGAACCCTAAGCCGACTCGAGAATGTGCAAGGAGGAAGATGGAATGTCACACTGATGAAAGCAAGGATCTGCTAAACATCTCCATGGACAGCAAGTGTGTGCCAAAGCACTTAGGGAAAATGAAACTAACCTACATCAAAACAATGTGCACAAGCACTTGGATGAAAGAAAATATAATCTAATATTTACGAGAGGTAGTGAACTTCCCTCTAGAATCAACGCTTGAGATAGATTCCATTGAGTGGAATCTGTAGTTCTTCACCCTCCAGCGAGGCTAATTGGAAAGCATTGTTGTTCTTGCACTTTGTGACCATGTATGGGCCACTCCAAATGGCATCAAACTTTGAATGCCTTCCCGGTTTTGCTCTGTCCACATCCCATTTCAACACTAGATCTCCAACTTGAAAATATCTATCTTTGGCCTTCTATTAAAGGTCTTCTTGATCAAAGCTTGATCCTTTTCCATTGCTTGGGATGCCTCTTTTCTGATCTCTTGCAGCTCCATCAACTCTACATACCTCACCTCCATGGGCTCAAACTCTAGCAACTCCAGCTGTTTCATGAGTTCCAACGTTGGCAACTCAAGTGACATGGGCAAGATTGCCTCTCTTCCATAGACAAGCCTAAATGGAGAGTTACCTATGGATCTTTTGGGAGTTATCCTATCAGCCCATAAGGCTGATTTCAGCTTGGTATGCCAAGACCTCTGATTCTCATCAAGAGTCCTCCTAATGATCCTCAACAAGTTCTTATTTGTAGACTCGGCCTGGCCATTACCCTGAGGGTAATAGTTCGATGAAGTGCTTAGGTAAATACCATTCTTGACAGCCCACTCAGTCACCCTGGATCCAATGAATGCCAATGCATTATCAGAGATTATTGTGGCAGGTACACCAAATCTAGTTATTATCCCCTCATAAAAGTCTAAGATGCTAGACTCATTCGCCTCTTTGAGTGCTACTGCTTTTGTCCATTTGGTGAAGTAGTCTATGGCTGTCAAAATCCATTTGTGCCCTTGGCTTGAATTGGGATTAATGACTCCAATGAAGTCCAAACCCCATTACATGAATGGCTGGTTAACTGAGATCGGATGCAATGGAAGGGCAGCAAACTCTCTCTTTTCTGTGAAGAATGCACAATTCTTACACCTCTTGATCCATGCATAACAATCACTTTGAATATTTTAGGCCAATAATAACCAGCCTTCATGATTTTTAGATTTGTCACTCTTGGTGTAAAATGGCCCCTGGCTGGTCCATCATGAAACTCTTCCAACACCCTTTGAATCTAACTTTTGTGCTAATGCATCTTAGTATCACTCCATTCACATCTTTTTTGAACAAAACTCCATCAATGATGGCATACGGGACAGCTTGTAATCTGAAGTGTCTCCTTTGGGTCTTGCTCATCTCTGGAGGGCATAGGCCTATGCCTAGGAAGTGCATAATACCTTGGGTCCAGCAAGGAGTAGGGGCAGCATTGTCTTCTTCCTATTTGCCACTTGGCTCATGGTGTCTGGACTGTCAAAACAGCCTCTTCTTCATTGCATACTTCTTTTTGTTTCCCCAAAACCAGCTGCTCACACAATCCTTTCCCTCTTACCAGCTTGGTGATCTTGATCTCAATGTCATACTCCATGACACGGGTGATCCAACCTGCCCTTTTCTCATTCAAATCCTTGTTGAGGAGGAAATCCTTAACTTGACATGTGAGACCAGCGGTTGAATCTTATTGTTTGAGACCAAATGTCTGAACTTTTCAAGCTCACGATGACAAGCAAGGACATGCTTTTGATGAAAGAATACTTTATTTCGTAATCTTCCAAGGTTTAGGTGAAGAATGCTATGGGCTATTCTCGAACCTTCTCTATTAATTTGTGTTAAGATAGCTGAGATTGTGTCTGATCCTCCAAATGCATACAACATGAAGTCCTTTGAAAAGTCTGGGTTGATAAGAGTTGGAGCTTGTGATATTACATGCTTGATGCTTTCAAAACTCTCTTTGCCTTCTGCTGTCCATTTGAATGCCAGACTCTTCTTCAACATCATTGTTAGAGGCTTCACAAGAGTGGAAAAATTAGGCACAAATCTGCGAGACAAAGTTTATCCTTCCTAAGAAGCTTTGAAGAGATTTCTTGTGGTGTGGCAATGGGAGCGTTCGGATGGCTTCAACCCTTTCAGGATCAATTGTTAGCCCTTCCCTAGAGACAATGTGGCCCAACAATTTGCCCTCGTGTGCCAAGAATATACACTTCTTTGGATTCAACGACACTCGAACCTTCTACACCTCTGAAACACTTGTCCGAGGTGAAAGAGATGGTCTGCTGCATTCTTTGAGAAGACAGTGATATCATCTAGGTATACCAGCACTATATTGTTGATTAAGCCTTTGAATGCCATATCCATAGCTCACTGAAATGTTGCTCCGGCATTTGATAGGCCAAATGGCATCTTCTTGTAGGCATAGGTGCCCCATTTGGTGGTGAAAGCCGTCTTGAATTGATCTTCTTCCTTCACCATTATTTGATTATAGCTTGAGTATCCATCAAGTAGTGAGAACCTTTCTGAACCAGCTACAACTTGCAATATTTGCTCCATGGAAGGGAGTGGGTAATGGTCTTTGAGGGAGGCTCTGTTCAAGTCTCTAAAGTCAATACACGTCTGATTTCTCCATTCCTTTTTCTCTTTGGCACCAAGTTTGCAACCCAACTTGAGTGTTTGATGGGGAAGATGATACTAGCCTCAATAAGCTTGCTTAACTCTTTTCTCATGAGAGGTTCAGCATGGGGATTCACTGGCCTTTGCTTTTGCCTAACAGGCTTGGATTTCAGATCCAGCTCAATAGTATGTTGTGCTAGCTTTGGGTTGAAACCTCTTAGATCTTTATAATTCCAAGCAAAGATATCACGGGAACTCTTGACAAAGCTGAACAAAATCAGATTTCTCTTGTGAGGTACTTACTTTGCCAATCTGTAATGTTTTGCCTTCTTCCACTAAAATAGGCTCTGAATCTTCACCCTTCACTTGAATGTTTTCTTTCTCCTTCCGGAACTGATCATTCGGGTTGAAGATTGACTCCAAGGTTATGAGGCCTTTTGGTAATTTTTAGTCCTCAGCTGCACCACTTGGTCACCATATTGCTGATGCAGCTTGTCTTGATTTCTGGTGGAGAACTCAGCTTCCTCTTGTAGGAAATTAACAATTTGTTGATCATTCTCGAAGACTTGCCAACTTGTGTTGTTATCTGGAACAGCTGGTCTCACAACCAATTTGATATGAGGCTGATATTTCTCACTTTTGATACTCTCTGCAACATCAAATGCAGCCCCAATTGCTACAACTGTCGGTGGCTTCATTCCATTTTCTTAGGATGGAATTGACACTAAAAGCTTCAAGATCTTCAATAAGATCCCATACCTGATTTTTGTAGCACTTGAGCAGATCATTTTTTGTAGCATTTTTTCCTTGACTTGGTTTACGACTAGCTCACTATCAACAAATACTTGTAAATTCCTGATGCCTCTCTTCATTGCCTAGTGCAGTCCATGAATTAAGGCTTCATACTCAGCTGTGTTGTTTGAGCAAGAAAACTAGAAACGGAAGGCTGAGTAATACCTTATACCTTGCGGTGAAATGAGCATAGCTCCTCCTCCTGCACCTTGTCTACTCCTTGACCCATCAAAGAACAATTGCCATACTTCATTCTTGTCCTTATGATCTGGCTTGGTGATGCTGGGGAGAGGTTGATCCTCTTCATGTAAACAATAAACCCCTAGCTCAGATTCTTCTATTTCTTGATAAGGATCAAAGGCATGCACTTTGCTTGCCCATTCATCAAGAGTCAAATGGGATGCTTCCAACCTTAGTGTAGAAACTTCATCGGTGTTTGGATAATCTTCTTGATCAAATATTTGAGCAGTTAGTATTGATTTGCATTTGGTAGTGTAAGGCTCAATGTGAAAGTTTGCAATAGGTTCGGATCTGATTGTGGCCTTAGTTCCATACCTTGTTCTGAACAACATGTGTGACCAATCCACCGAAAGATAGCCTCCAATTTTAGCAGTGAAGTCTCTTGACAAGCACAATGCAAAGAGTGGTGGCAGGTCTATGATTGACACATCTTGTAACACTATTACGTTGGGACATGCATGTAGTGTGAGGCTCAAACCTTTGATTACTCCAACCATTGTCATTGCTGTCTCGTCTAATTGCACTACACCCTTGGAGATGACTTCATATTGAAGCCCTAGCTGATCAGCTATTTGCTTGGGCATTACTGAACTACTTGCCCCAGAGTCAATCATGCAATTATGTACTAACCTATCTCCTATGATCAATGAAACATAAAATGGAGGGGGCTTCAACATTTTACCTTGTTGTCCTCCATGGTTTCCTTCAGGCTGGGCAGCATTTGTGAGTACCTTCTCTTGCATTTGGACCTGTTGATTTGAAGTTGACTAGTCCTCCATGGCAGCTTGAAGCAAATCTCTCTGGCCTGGGATGGATAGTGATTCCCACATTGATATGTTTACATTTGTCTTCTTCATCTGATCAATGATGTTGAATGGGGATGAAGCATCCCTCTGCTGTCCCCTAGCTTGCACATTCGTTCCTTGCACATGGGCAGCAACAACTGGCATCTGAGTTGGTTTAGGAGCTGGTTTGGGTGCTCCTTGCATGTTTGGAACTACATTTTGTTTGCCAACACCTTGTGGAGTGACAGAAGGTCATGAACTACTTGGGGCCAATGGCTGTTCTTCACCCAAATTCCTCCTTTTTGACCTTGTGTTGGCTGCAACACCTTGAGAGGGTATTTGATTCATACCACAGAAATCTTCTGCCTGCCAATTGACAAGAGTAGTTTCATTCGGAGATGTTCCTTGCTAAGGTGCTTCTTGCTGCTGATCTCCTTCGTGGCTAGACTCTTGCGACCCACTGATGGTTTGCACCATCAGGGCTTGATTTAATGCACCGTTAAAGCACATTGATTGGTTGTGTGGCTGACTACATGGGAAACACCAATCATATTCTTGGGCCATGTTATTTTGGACTGGCACTAATGCTTTAGAAGCAGATACAACATTGGGGTTATAGGGCTGAAATGGTCTATTAGCGGGAGGCCTTACTTGGCTTTGATTTTGATTTGCAGCTTGAGTTGGTGACCTATTTTGTTGGTATGGGGGCTAGCTTTGGTACTGTGCTTGAGGCGATACGGTCTAGCACTTTGAGCTTCTTTGTCTTTTGATAGTAACCAGCTCATTTCCCAAATTTTGCAACTGTTTCATGACCTCTTGGAGTTCATTTGAAGCACTAGAGGATGAAGTAGAAGTTTCACTTGAACTTTGATTTCTAGGGGTGGGAACAAGAGCCAAAGTGGGTGCTTGACTAGTGCTTGGATTTTCTAAGTTTGGATACTGAGGGCATGGGAGGCCTAGGAGCCAGTTTACCAGCTTGAATAAGACAGTTTTTGGCTCTAATGGCAATGCTATAAGCAACAGGTAAGGTTGTGCCTCCCATAGATTGAATTAACATAGAAATATCAGAATTCAAAGCTTTAAGGTAATATAGAAAAGCACCTTCTGTTGTTGGCCTGACTGCCACTGGAATCCTATCCCAAGACCTTTGAAATCTGAAGTTGAAGTCAGTCAGTTGCTCATTGGGGGCTCTCTTGATAGTTGTCAGCTGCTCCAAAAGAGACAAGTTGTCTCCCTTCTCTCCAAATTGCTCGTGAAGTGTAATACACAGCTGATTCCAGTTTGTGATAGAACCAGCTCCAAGGCTCCTAAACCATTGCAATGCTTTACCCTTGAATGAAGATGCCAGTAACTTGTGACCACTTGCATTTCATTGATTTCATGGATTGCACAAAGGTTAGCAATATCTTTAACATGATCGCTGGAGTAGTCGATTTTCTGCAGTGAAGTAGGGAATGTTCTTCAAGGCTGCAATAGGAACTGGATGTTGTGCATTGAGAGCAAGTGGGCTGCTGCCTGTGAAGTTGACGTAGGGGTTGTTTTGAGCCATTCTGATTGGTCTTAAAACCCTTGTTGACTGAATGAAAGGCCTACTAGGTGGAGGAGTTGAGAGAGTTCTGTTTGGTGGAGATGGAGACCTTTGGATCCTTCTTCCTCTTTGCCTCCTTCTTAGAGATAATTGCAGGTATTCAAACAACACTTCTTCTTCTCCAACTCTTGACCTTGTGGTGATTCTTCTCATGAGTTTTCAGGCCTGAGCTTGGAACCAGTTGATTCTTCCCTTAGGAGTCACCAGATATGCAAATAATAGCTCTTTTTAAGCAAGAAAAATGCAGCAGATGCACATCAACCCTGCTATAATAAAAATGAGACCTCTAGGTCCCACTGGGCATACCAAAACTATTGTTGCAGACTCACAGCACCCCTAGATGCAGATCAGGCTTCTAGGTTGATCACTCTAGCATCCAGTGTGATTGCAAAACATGGAAACCTCTCTCCAAGTGTGGGGACTTGTTAAAACTAAGAGAGGAATCTCAGTTAGAGGTGGTTCCTCAAACTCCTCTCGATTTAGATCTAATGCTTGCACAACTACGAGAGGTTTAGATCCTAATCCTACTCTAACTTGCAAGGAGACGAGGGGTAGAAGTGCAAGAAATTGAAACTAACTAAAGATGGTGATACACCAAAAGGAGTGGTGAAACATTTCTATCAGCAAATAGACAAATAAAACATAAAACATACAGTTGATAAGATATAATTTAGGATCTGAAATGAAGCAAATAATACAAGCAGAGGATTGAAACCCATTCATGAGCTTGCATTATCTTTTCGAGTGTCAAAAACATGCATTACACCCTTAGAGAGGTAAAAGAAAACTATTACAATCTTTGGAGAGGTCTGATCCTTGCTTCAGTCACTTGCTGGAGCTGAAAGAAGAAGTTGCTATGTCAAAAATTGTTCCCCCTTTTCAGAAATGAGCCAAATCTAGCTTTTACATTGCATGGGTCGAGTCCAGGGGACAGAAAACGTACAAAAACATGAGAGCCCATCCCTTCTTGACTGTAGGTGCATTAAAACGGCATGGGGGACCTTATAAACCCATACCCTATCATTTTGGTGGAATACGAGGAGAATGCGACCCATTTACGCATTAAATGCAGTCATTTGAAATGTCGCTTCTGGCCATGAACACGCGTCAGAGCTGTTTCTCAATTTTCTCTCTCCAGACTACACCAAAACTCAAGATT
The DNA here is from genome assembly GCA_018340775.1 of Taxus wallichiana var. yunnanensis. Lineage (NCBI taxonomy): Eukaryota > Viridiplantae > Streptophyta > Pinopsida > Cupressales > Taxaceae > Taxus > Taxus wallichiana. The sequence continues at coordinate 85,702,932 of CM031244.1, read as the reverse complement.
AACCTTGCAATCATGTGGAGAATTTCACAAGGTTTCCGTTGATATAAAGAACATGCAAATCCGAGCTCTGGATCGGAAGATATGTCGATCTGAAGATTTAGGGCACAAAACAGGTGAAAATGCGTTTTGAAAATCTTTCCCGCGCTCTGCCACCTGGATGACACATGTCAAGCACTGATTGGATGCATAATTCTCTCTCCTTCCCTACTTCATTGGACATGTGTCTTCTCTTTATTGGCTTGGGTCAGTGCTTGAAACCCTACCTTTTGACTTTTTGACTTTCTCCCTTGTGACACGTGTCATGATTTGATTGGTCCGCGGGTCTGCCGGCTTTTCGCGCCCTTCGCATCTTTTTGTCCCGGATGTCCCAGTGCTATTTGGGACAGAATCCTCCGATCCACGAAATGGGCTTCCTTGTCCCTTATCTACCGATGACACGTGGCGCAATCTGATTGGCTTTTGGCTCCTTCGGCTATCCGCGTCCCACGCGTCCCTTTGTCCCAACTGTCCCAATACGAAATTGCTCTGTTTCGGGCGAACCGGCCGGTTCGCGTCCTCCACGCACTCACGGCCCAGATGTCCCAGTGCGAAAGTTCCCCATTCGGCTGAACCGGCTGGTTCGTGTCCTTCGCGTACCTTTGTCCCACTTGCTGCTCTGGGTATGCAGGACAAATTTTTCCGATTCGCCCGGTTCGGCCGGTTCGTGTTCCTTTGTCCCACATGTCCCAAAGCAGTTAGTCGATTTTCTTCTCCTTCGGCCGAACCAGCTTTCCGCATCTGCCACGTACTTTTGGCCCGACTGTCCGGTGCTAAAGTTCTCTATTCGGCCGATCTGGGCGGTTCGCGTCCTCACGGCCCGAATGTCCCAAACTGTTTTGCTCAGTAGTTAGTCAATTTTGCTTCCTCCTTCGGCTAGATCAGCTTCTCGCGCCTGCGCATCCTTACATCCCGAGATGCCCCTTTGCTTCGCAGCTACTTGGAGGCTTTTCGGCTGATCCGCGTCTTTGTCCCTCACATCCCTACTTTTGCGAGGACTAGGACTTAGCCAATTTTCACGATTTTTTCTGTCCCAAGCTTGTTTTTGCTGCTTTTTGGCATCTTCTCAGAGCTTTCTCTTTTCTTCTTCGGCCAGGGGAGTTAGAAAAAATCTGAGGGGACCCTAGAAACATGATTTTTGCCCTGAATCAATCCATTTGCCTAGGACTTGAGAATTCTGATGTATGTTATCGAATTAACCCCGGGGGGTGAATTTGGATAACAGAGCAAATGTTGCAACTTAAACTAACTCGCATAAATTCGATATACCATATGATATCAGTGTATCTAGGAGCTTCTTTAGGTTATATCAGAACAACACTCATGAAATTCAGCTCCTATTATGTGAACTCTACATGTACAACTATGCTCTTGAGTATGATAAGGATTGGATTCCAATCCTATACATTAGAGATGTTCAAGTCAAATCCCTCTGTTCTTATTTTGTGAATGAGTTGGATAGAGAAAGACAAATGGAGGAATACAAACATTTGGAGAAGGTACAACCACTGATGGTCAAGGCTGAAGCTACAAAATTAGAGAAGTTGTAGAACAATATGTAAAGTATATGAAGAACAAGGTGATCAGAAGGAGAGTATGGAAAATGAGGAAAGTAACACATAAGAAAGTTATGGACATGATTAGGGACCATAGAATACATGTGGTACAAGCATGCAGGATGCACTAGAATGAGATGTCTCCTAAAGTGCAAAATAAAGAGATGCACTCTTACCCTAATATAATGCCAAATCTAAGAAGAGTGAATGCATACATTGACATTTCTACTAAATGTGCAGATACCTGGCTTCCAATTGGCTATCATCCTCCAATATTCCACTTTCTAATACCACCATGGATAGGTGACATACCACTTTGAGTGAATGATACATAGAAGAGTTATGCACATGTTAAGGATACATGGTGGTTATTTCTTCATAGAACATGAAGGGAAAAATACCCAAGTGTACTTCGGGAATTTATGCTATTTTCAGTATCATGAAATTGAACCACTTAAATGAGGACATTTAAGAAATTAATCCTATGGGTGTGATGAGTCGTGTAAATCCCCTTTATAAACACCTCATCATCTATACTTTTGTTAATCCATTGAAGCTATGTCCTTGTATTTCCTAGATATTGTTGAACACTATCATCATAACTTAAAACTTATTGGCATAAATATTGATTAATATAATTATAACTAATTATATTTATTTTGTGGTATTTTGAGTATGCATTTATTCTCTTGATTTCAATAAGTTTTTTGAATGATGCTTTGTGTGATGCCAATCTTATTTGAGATAAACTTATTATATGCAACAATTTGTATGCAACAAAGGAACTATATGTAACAACCTGTCTTGATCCAAAGGACTCACCTACGGCTAATGAAAAATCTGCAGCCAAAGGAGATCACCTACAATAAATAATCCATGATTATGAAGATCTCTTGGAATGTGAATAACGACACTCGTGTTTGTACATGTCATTGAAGAGCGATTCTATTTGGAATATGATAACTAGAAGATAAATCAACTATAGATCTAATTATTCATTACAACTCACTGAAGAACTAATCGATTAGTTAACACATGATTTAAGGAACTTGTTGGTTACTTGAGTTATGTGTTTGATATTTGGACAACTATTAATTAGTTTTATTGCATGTGTTTAAACTCTTGTTGTTCTGTTTAAGATCTTCCACTTGTTCCATTGAAGATCTTTTACTTAGTCTGTTTGAACTCCTAGTTGAACTCTTCTTCTCACATTTTGCTATAATTGAGGAGTATAAGAGAAAATGGTTAATTCTAGAAATCTATCTAGATGGATAATATAAAGAATAGAGGATTCAAAGATACAAAATTTACTTTGTTCCTAGATGTAATATTCATGCCAATTCAATAAAGAATCCAAGTTTTGTTTAATATCTTTTAGTTACAAGCCTTAGCAGGGATTACCACCCAAGGTAGGGCCCACTTGTTGTATGCTTTAACACTTCTGTAACATCCCGCTAATTAATCCTTTTTATTTGACATTTAATTATTCAAATAATTATGAATAATGGGAAAATGAACATTTATTCGAGATAATTAAGTATTATTTTTGGATGACAATAATTAGTCATCTAAGTACTTAATTAAAGATTAAGTACTTAGATAACTAAATACCACATTTATTATTATTAAATGTAGTTTGATTTTAATGAGGTACTATGTAAGTCTTGTTTAGATTTTTGTGTTGGGTGTCAAGTCAATTCGGACGACAACGTTGATGTTGTGTTGGCACCCATATGGACTAAGGCGATGTCGCTCCTAAGTAAACTTGCACGTCGCATCATAACAAGTGGGAGCAAAGTGTATATTACACTTTGGTATTTTTATCATGACGAGAATCGTTTTGGAGTTGGAATTTTATGGTAAAAACAATAAGGCTTAAATAGCTTGGTAAATGGATATGGTAACATTAAAGTTATGATATTATTTTTAAATAATAAATGGATGGGGGCCATATGGCCACACCCATCAAATGGTTTAGCTTATGTGTTAATTGGAATTGAATTAAATTTAAAATGGTAAAGAATACCATAGGGTGCGTGGATAAACATTGGTTTGGATTGATTGTTATTTGACTCATTAAAATTGATGTTGAACACCATATTGGCATGGATAAAGTTTTAATAGTTAATGACTTCACTTTTTTCGGGAACTCACGTAGAGGGGAAGATTGAAATTATTGAAGGAATATTCAATTTTGAATAAAAGGAATCCCCTTCCACGATGGCTTGGACTTCATTCACCATATAGTTGTGGATGGTAGGTAGAAGAATTAAATGTATGTACGGTATTTGGGAAGCATGGAGGAAATGGGGGAAAATATAGAGTTTGGTTTTGCATTTCATTTGACTTGCAGTTAGAGCTCTAGTCATGGAGATAGTTTGCAAAATTTTTTTGCATGTCTTTGGAATGCAATGTGGAGGGTTGGTTGTTTTGGAGAGCTAGAATTTTTGCACTCAGGGAAAATCGATAAGGGTTTCAAAGGGCAACTGGAAGCTAAATCGAGGCACCCAAATCATTTCAGGAAAGGGGATTACTCTTCTTGCTTCTCTAGTTTTTGATTGATAAATAGATTGTTATCTTTTTGTGTGGTTTTGCATTATGAAGGGTATTTGGAAAATATTTTGTGAACCAGTTGTGAATCTTTGTGGGTTTCAAATCTGGGTTCTTGATGAAAACGTATGGCTGAATTTATTTGATTAATATACTCGAGTGTTTTTCTTAGATATGGGTTTGAATAAAGTGTTGTTTAAAATTATCTATGAGATCTTGTTGGTGTTGAACTTGTGTTCTTCCACTAAAATTGATTGGCTATTCTTTTTCTCCTTCATTCTTTGTGTTGTTTTGATTGGATAAAATAAAAGGGTATTCTTCTTTGCCTTATCACTTCCTTGAATAAATCGAATGATTCAATGATTTTTATGAGTATTTTTGAAAATGTACGGTTGTAGGGTTTGTGTAATTTAATTGGTGAAGTTTTGTGGGTTTTCAAACTTGTATACTTTCTAGGAATTTGTATGGCTGTTGGGTTTGGAATATATCTTGAAAAATTCTTGTGGGTTTTCATATTTGAGTTCATTTCAGTAAAAACGTATGGCTGACCTAGTGTTTAAACTGTATAGAATGCTTTCTATAACAGGGGTTTGAATAATAATTTGAATAAATACGTTTGAAAAAATTTCAAACTTTTTTCTTCTAGTAAAAATGAATGGCAATTTTTTTCTTGTCTATAACCTTAAGTGGATGATTGATTGATGATGTGGGTTTGGTTAGATAGTAGAGTAAAATTTTGAGGGGCATTTTTGTAATCTGACGTCCTTAGGTAAATGAAATTTAACCCTTAGGGGTATTTGTGGATGTTTTTATGTGCTTCCTTATCTTTAACAGGGTTCCTAAGAGAAATTTTCATAAAGGATTCCTGGCTGATTATGGCTTTATTTGTTATTTAATCTAATGGATATCATCCATTGAGATTGGGAATTTATGGTAGGAGTTTAGTTATTAAATAAATTTTTTTAGTGGAATTGATTGTTTCATTTTGTGATATGAAATAGTAAAGTATACTATCTACTTGCATGAAAATAAGAAGTGAATCTACAGTTCTTGTCTATGTTATAGTTGTATTAACCTCCTACAGAGGACATTTGGATGATGATAATAAAATAAATTAAAAGTTGATGGTTCTGCTGGGTAAGTTTATTTCTTATCATTTTTATTTATCCCGAGATCCTTGTGAATCGGAGGGCTGGATCATTTGATCCATACCTTTTCATTTAATGCATTTCATTTCATTATTTGATTTAAATTAGTTAAATCTGCTTTCTGGAAAATTTTAAAAGTGGAAAATACAAGGGAAACTTTGGCAAATTTTTTTAGAATTCTATACTTAGTCAATTTTATGGATTAAAATTATATGGAATTATAATTAATATGCTAATAATGTTGGATGTAAAATAGATGTAATTTTACTTGAATGTTAGATAGCTTAAATTCGTGGATTGGTTTGATTCATGTGTGTGTAAAGATAGTGGTTTCAACATAGATCGAGATCTGAAATCCTTTGCCAATCACATGGTTTGGGATTGAAGAAGGGAGAGGTTTGTATCTAAAGTGATCCTTCAGGATCACTTCATATATATACCTCACGCTTCTTCCATCACTAGCTATGGGATTCTTTGGATGATTCTAGCTCCTATCTTTTACAGAAGCATTACCATTGCAATGTTAGTTTAATTAAATTTGTGATGAATAATTTACTTTATTTGTCAAAACATAGTCGATCGAGTAGAATAAATTCTTGCCAATTATTTGAACTGACACCCCAAAGTAATAGTGACACAAGTTTTGTGATGATGCTTAGACATTTTATCACCGACTTGTGAAGAACGACATTAGGCTTGATGAATTTTACTATGGATCATTTGATGATAAATCTCTAGATTTGCATAAATAAATTAAGCAATAATTAATTAAAATCAACACATGAAATGAAAACTACAGAAGATAAAAACCAAATGTAAATAGAATGGAGCAATTTCTATTGAATATGAGAGGGCATTTTATACAATTGCTTGCTCCTAAAATCATGGAGTCAAGTCTTATCATTTTATCCCCATATCTCTCATTTATTCCCTAGTCTTACTCTCAATCCCAAGATATTATCACACATTTATATCTCTATGAGTTGTGCATGACAACTAATTGTGCACACTCATTTATTATTTTATAAATATTAAAAACTATTACTACCAAATAACCCAAACCACTCCTAAGTGTTCACACTATGAACAATATTTTGTAACAATCACCCCCTTAGTGTGAACATGGGGAAAGCTATCTCCTGTACCTGCTCATGATCTACAAAGAAATGAAGGTTTTCAATGAGTACCAACAACTCAAAAAATATTAGGTTTTGAAAGAGAACCTCCAACTTAGAAAATGGTTTTCTAGTGGAACCAACCACTACATAGCAACGTACATTATTTTTCTCACATCATTGTTTCTAACTTAGAGGGATTACAAAACAAAAATTATACTCATGTAGGAGATTTAAATAGAAATGTTACTTCTATTCATTATTACAACATAAAGTAAACACACCACACAATAAAAATAAAAGGTCACCAATACCATGATGCAATCTCTTTGTTGGTGACTAATAAGAGATGCCAATTTGCCTCCATCCTCCTATGCCTCCATCCTCCATCGTGATGTTGCTAACTCAACCAAATTTGTCTTTGAGGATCATTTTACAATTATATTGGGTGTCAGTTCAACCGATAATGCACCCTTACAATAGTAACCAGACTTTATATTTAACCAAAATAATAAAGTATATCAGAGTTTTATTGCTGGAAATCACTCACTATTTTTTTACAAAATAATTAGAAATGTCAGAATTGTTTCCATGATTTCTCTTAAAATACAAAATGGGTTTCTGTAATATTTTGATAAAAGTTTTCCATAATACAAATAAACAAACCCAAAAATTCCAGAAAATTCGAATCTTGATTTTTGAGAAAAACATGAATTACCAGTCTTTTTTAAGATCAGAATCCGAGAAAATGGTGATGGAAGCTTTAAAACTCTCAGATCTGCATCCTTGAGGCTGCGGTTTTGTCCTGTAATCACTCTCATAAATCTTCCTAACCTACTCTGATACCAGATGATGATAAATCTCTAGATTTGCATAAATAAATTAAGCAATAATTAATTAAAATCAACACATGAAATGAAAACTACAGAAGATAGAAACCAAATGTAAATAGAATGGAGAAATTTCTATTGAATATGAGAGGGCATTTTATACAATTGCTTGCTCCTAAAATCATGGAGTCAAGTCTTATCATTTTATCCCCACGAGTTCTCCTTTATTCCTTAGTCTTACTACGAATCCCAATATATTCTCACATTTCTATCTCTATGAGTTGTGCATGACAACTAATTGTGCACACTCATATATTATTTTATAAATATTAAAAAATATTACTACCAAATAACCCAAACCACTCCTAGGTGTTCACACTATGAACAATATTTCGGTAACATCATTGTTTCCGTTGTGCTTGTAATTATGGAAATTGGAAACTTATCTTGGAGTTGTCCTTGGTACTAGTACATTTATGGACAAGACTTGTAATATATAAATAAGTTGGCTGATTTCTATATTTCTAAATACATTGTCATGTTATGGTTATTGATAACTATATGGTAAATTTGATGAAGTTAAGGTTTCCCTATTTAGCTATCTTATGCTTAATAATAGGGATGGTTCATGACAATATAGATACACATCATAACTATTTGACTCTCCATTATAGTAAAGAGTTTATTATGGGTAAAGGAAAATAATACTAAGTGAGTTAGAAAGATGTAATTGGAAGGGAAAAATACATGATGATAGTCTTAACTTTTAAAAGATTAAAATCTGATTTGGGTGATATATTGGACCAACCTATAGTGTTGATAATTATGTATATATCGAGAGTAACCTAGTCAAAGATTAAAAAGAGTAGTTCGATGTTAAGTATCAACTTTAAAAGGAATAAAATATGATTTTAGGGGCATGTTGGTTCAAACAAAGAAAAGGGTGTATATGCAATAAGAAAATACATGATATTAATCTATTCAAAGATTCAAGAGACTAGTTCGATGTTAGTTGATGGAATCTAAAGATAAGTATGATAAACTCATCAAGCAAGTTAGTTAATACCTTGCATGATATGTAAAGGTTAACTAAATTAACTCACCATCTTTTGTAAGGAAAAGAAGGAATCCAAAGTTGAGGTTATCTCTAGCTTAAATAAAGATGTGGGATATAGTCTGAAGAAAGTATAATCACGACTTTTATGAATGATTAAAGAATCAAGATAAGCTTAAGTATGATAAGTTAAGGTTAATTAGGGATAATGGAGTCTTATCTAAGAGCATAACACACTTTTTCTATTAAAATTGTTTATATGTATGGATTGGGCAGCAAAGAGAGAAACACTTCATGTACTTATATGCCTATCCAAAATAATTAATGCGTAAACTTTAATTGAAAAGTAGTTAGATAAACCATGAAGGCTATGACCCTTATCGGAACTACATAATCAATGCACGTTGTAGGCTACATATGAGTAGCCTATTGGTCATTTATTATGGTAACATATTAAGCAAAAAATTAGCCTCCCGTAGGTAACCCATAGTGAGCATTGGGGTTCCTTGAACTTACATAGTTGAAATCATTAGGAATCTAATAAGTTTTAATAGGTTCACTGAATAAGTTTAATGAATCTAGATAACTGTGATGAGAAGTTTGTGAGGTGATGGGAAGACAAGTTTAGATGTTATGTGCAATCATCTAAACTAAGTGTACATAGTACAATTAAAAACTTTGGCCAAAATAATGTGCTTGCTGGGTACATTGTCTAATCACCATGATTCCTCAAACCATGAAGTGTAGGATACAAGATGGAGTTTACTAAATGAACTCTAGGTAGACACTAGAGGATCAGTCACAAGTTCTCACTATCGTAGTGTGGTAAAACCAAGCGAGGCTAAGTATGAACATTCAATCAAATGTTAAGGGTGATCATGGAGATTAGGGATAATTAACCCTTGTATCTACAAGGTTTATCAACATGTTATAGGATGGATTAAGTTATTAAGACATGCTACATAAACTAGCTTTAGCTAGTTACTTGATTTAATTATGTAGAGGAATGTCTAAGTTGCTATTAATTTAATATGACTTACTACATTAAGCATTTGTACCTAGCTATCTGCACTTACATATGTAGAGGAATGTTTATATGGTGTTAGAAGAAAAAAAAATTCCTACTAATTTGGGTGTCAAATTTTAGGTTGCTACATTTGGTATCAGAGTTGTAGGTTTTTAGCTCTTAGACCTTATAGGTCTGCTTCGCTAATATGAATTTATTTTACCTCTATTAGGGATAGATGGCCCAAAGAGGAAAAGGGATTGTTATAGGGAAGCCTCAGGAAATGTTGAAGGCCCTCCACCTACTGAGTAGTTGCAAGAAATTCTTGAACTCCTCTGAGACACACGAGGCTGTATGGTTGTTTTAGAACAGGTTTCTGGTGAACAAGAGCCTCTGAAGAGGAGCTGGTAATGGAGGATGAACCTCATGAGTAAGAGGAAAAACATGAAAAAAAGGTACGGTTGGAAGAAAAAGCGTCTCGTGATATTAAGAGAATAACTACGCTAAAGTTTGACGGGACAACCTTGGGAGATGGGGCTGAGTCATGGCTGAGTGAAATGGAGAAGTATTTCGAGATAAGAGACTTCTCAGAGGAAACTAAGATAGTTTGGGGAGATTTTCAGCTTTGAGAAGTGTCCTCATGGTGGGATAACAAGAAGGCTGAACTTGGAATGGATACTACTTCCATTCCTTAGGAATAATTCAAAGATTTACTTTTGACAACGATGGATGTCACAGCTTTATTTTGACCAAAAAATGACCAAGTTATAAAATTTGACACAAGGGAAGCTTAACCTAATAGAATATTGGGAAAGGTTTACAAGGATGTTAAAATACATTCCCAATATCATGAAGATTATAAGTTACGAGTTCGAAAGTTTTGTTATCACCAAATCACCGTACCCCCTAAATGGCCTAAGTGTGAGTGGGACATTTGATGTGGTGGGTAACATAGAGATATCCTAAAGTGTGTGACCTTATGAATGAGATAACTCTAGAGAAGGCAGATTCCTATTCCTAAACTAAGCACTACACTACTCCTAATGCAAGAAAAATAGCTAACTAGACCTATACTAACATTTCTAGGGGATTAGTGAGAGAGATTGCATGAAATAGAACTTATACTAGAAGTGGTGATGCACCAAGAAAGGGATTTGCTAGACAAATTCTCGGTCTTCCAATGAAGAAGGATGAACATGGGAAGGATGAACATGCATCACAAACCTAATTACATACTGATACTTCATTCCTAGATAAGCACAACAACTCCCAAAGAACCTATAATGGAAACCAAGGTTGCATAGTGTACCTGTAAACATGAGAAAGGAAAAAGGAAGCAACAAAAGTGATGCAAGGATAAATAATTAGTCACAAAACATAATTTTATTACTCCAAGCACATGCACAATGCATCATTACAACAGGAAGAGGCAAGATTTGTCATTACAACTTTTAGAAGGAAGGCTTGAAATCCTCTAAATTCACAACTTAGCTTGAAAGAAGAGGGTTAGCTTAGAAAAAATTGTCTAACTACTTGAAATGGTGCACCCCTTTACATTTATAGCATTTTGATCTATGTGAGAGAAAGGAGAGTCCCTAAAATCTAGGCATGAATGTAACAGATAAGTTAATCATGTTTTGCCTCATTAATTACAACTCCACCTTCCCAGGCACTATTCATAGAATGAGGAAATCTTAAAATTTTGGAACACAAAAATCTCTAAAAATCCATTTTTGATGATTCCATTGCATAGATCTTGCTCTCCTAATTCCAATGACTACAATTTTGTGGAAAACGAACAATCAGGGAAGAAGTAATAACATCCTGAGTAAAAGCTATTTTTTGGGCATCCTTGGCACTGTGCTCAATCAGCTCGACGAGTCACTTTTCTTACTTGGGTGAATCCCGAAATGAACCCCTCTCTAGTCGACACACCTCCCCGTGTTTAATCGGTGGGCTAGATGTATGGTTGAATAGCTCTCATGTTTCTTCCCGAGGGTTTGGTTGGCGAGTCCTCCTAATGGCTCCCTACTCCACACTTTGCATTCATTTTATTCTTGGAGTACTTTGGTGGGCTCAGTGTCCCTTTATTGAGTGCATTGGGTGCCTCACCCCCACATGGTGAGTTTTGACTCACTTTACGTTCAAATGGCCTCTTAAAATGACTCCACCCATCACCTATCACATTGATCGTTTCTGAGACTTGGTTTCTCATGAAAAACACCTACCAAAGATTTCACATGACCATCTAGGCACATTAATAAAATGAACTCACCACACACCCCCTTGAACTTGGAAATGAGTCACTCATCAACCAAATCCATGTGTCTTTCTCTTAACTCAACATTGAATGTGATGTTCCCCATCAACTCGGGAATCACCACGATAAGACTCTGTGACCAAATCCATGTTGGACTTGAGAATCTAACATGACTCAGATTACACCCAAAACTATCTCACACCCTGACCATCGAAAAGCTATCGTTACGAACCCAGAAACCAAACCATTGACCTAACTATCATGTGAGTTGACCTCTAAATTTTAGGTTTCGGAGTTGGGAACCTCCTCATCCATCGAGCTCTAACTTACAATCACACTTCTAATGTGTAAAACTCCAAAACTCTAAAGTTCAAAGTTTTGGAGTTTCGTGCTCTACTACAAACTTTCACCAAATTATTTAAAATTCTCTAAGATCTAATGTCCCAAAATACCGAAGTTGACAAGCCCATACACCTCTAAAATCGAACCACGAAACCAATTTTAACTCACCTCTCCGAGTCAATCCACGATCTCACGTTCATCTCTGTGGTGACATTGCTCCTCAATCCACTCGAAGTAAACTCAAACCTATTTGCACCGATGTTGAGCTCCTTCACAGATTTAACACCTGAGCCTCCTAGCCACTCTCCTGACCAATTTCAAATTTTAATGTGTCGTCACCATACTTGGCCTCAAGCTCAACTGTGACAAGATCCCTCTGTCTTGTGATGAAACACCTTGACGCCAAGTTCGAATCTTAGCTCGACCAACACCAAGTTCTTCCTTTAATATGGGCCTGTCGACATGTTCCCTGAGCTATGCTTTCTAACACATCTACCCAGTTGATTTACTCAAGCCAAAAAATGGTTCGTTCACATCTGCCATGCACTTTTCCATTACATCATTTACTTCATCACCAAAATGAATTGGCTCTAACTAAACTGACTGAGTTGCCGATGCCAAGATTGCCCCTTGATGTAACACCAAAGCCAAATCTTTGAGTTTTGCTACAAGTCCAAACCTAAGCTCACCGCTTCATACCAACTTGAGGGCTCACTGAAACTTAGCTCAGCCTTTGAAATATGAAAATTGATTCTCCTCTCCAGCATCACCATGAAAACTCCAAAGCTAATTCCTCCTTACGAGCCCATCCAAAACCCTGCGAGCTTGAAACTGTGACGAACTTGACTTGCTCTAATGTTCGAGCCCTCTAGATTCTCCAAGAAACAATGTAACATGCCAACCTCTCATCCTTGATGCTTCACATTTCCACCTATATTGAACACTTTGAGCACCTTCATTCACCCTTGCAAGAAAATTTAGCTTGGTGCATCGAGTACATTTTGTTATTTTTACCCTACACTTCAAAATCAGCTCTTATGAGCTCTGATGAGCTTGAATCCCCCTCGACATGTTATGTACTTGTTGAACCCGCATGAAGAAGTTCTATTGTGCTTCGAGGATGATCCTACTAACCATATGAGCTTTCACCCGAGCAATACCTTGTAACATTAAGCACTGAAACCTATAGCTTTCCCTTAGCTCATCAAGTTGCTCGACAATTGTTTAAGGTCATGCCCACTCGGACCCTCCAAACTTGATTTTTATCCATATTTTTACTTTCTTATATTTATCTCGAAAAGGAGATTACAAAAACATAGTAAAACCTCCTAGAAATGATTCATTATTTTTGATCATTTTTATCTACATTGATTGGAAGTGGGGCTCCCTATGCTGATTTAATCACCACTGAGAAAAACCTAAGTCCCAAAGACTCGAGAAAAAGGGAAAATTAGTACCGGACAACCTAGAACCCCCGAGCCACCACGAGTACTCAAACACAAAATTAACCCAAAATGCCCGGAGTGCTCCTACAAAGGTCCTTTACGGTCCCGGGGTCTAATTTACCCCATTGTCCATTTTTGCCCAAGGGGAAAAATGGATAACAAGTTCATTATGGGACTCAACCCAATCATAGGTGGTGAAGTGGATGTGCATAGTCCATCTACTATGGAGGTAGTCTTTGAGAAGGCTATTAGGAAGGAACAAAAGCTGAAATCTATTTACTGCTAATAGGGAGGAAAATATGAAAACATTAATAACACTCATTCAACTGGCTTTGCTAAAAATCCATGGATAAAGAAAGAGGAAACAAACCATGATTTTTCGAGAAAAATGCAACAAATAAATATGTTGCAGTAAACAAAAATACAAGGTAGTTTAAGGCTACAAATAACAATAAAAAATTGGAAGATAAAGGGCCCATAGGTGTTGTTTCAATTGTGGGGGTCCGCACTATGCAAACTAGTGCCCACAAAAGAAACAAGGAGTTGGTTTCAATAGAAAAATAATGTTGATAAGAAGATTCACACTGAGATGTAGGCAATTATGAGGCTGAAAATCAAGCCACCTTTGGTGGAAATCTGGGTAACTTGTATGGTACGGTAAACAAAAATTCAGGGTAGTTTAAGGCTGCAAATAACAATAAAAATTAGAAGGTAAAGGGCCCATAGGTGGCTGTTTCAATTATGGGGGTCTGCACTATGAAAAATGGTGCCCACAAAAGAAACAAGGAGTTGGTTTCGGTAATGAAAAGCTGGCGATCGAGAAGATTCACTCGGTGTAGGAAATTGTGAGGTTGAAAATCAAGCCACACCGGTGGAAGTACTAGGTAAGTTGTATGGTCATTCTATAAAAGTTTTAATTGATACATGAGAAAAAAATGCTTCATTTCTAAAGTTTTAGCAGCAAAAATGTGTAGAAAATCTAGATTTATGGAAAAATTATGAAGCAGTGCAAAGTATGGAAACAATGCTAGACATAAGGTAGAACAATGCTTGCCTATGGCAACATTAGAATTTCTGAATTTACAACTAAAGTGAACCTTTATGTAGCTCCATTAGGGTCTTATGATGTAATAATTGGAGTCAATTGGCTGTTTGAACATCAAAATGTTGTGGTATCGCGAGGAAAATATTTAAAATTCCTAGATGATGAGATGAAACCAACCATCATTTAAGGAATAAAAATCTATTTTTCATAAGGTAGATTTCAGCCATGCAATTGAAAAGGCAAAAGAAATGGTTCTAACCTCTTTGTAAAAAAAAAAAGATTTATAGGAAACTACTACGTATTCTTTATTTGATTCGCCACTTTTTCAATGCTTCAGTGATGTATTTCTAGAGGAGTTACCTGGATTACCACCAAAAAGGGAATTTGACTTCACAATCGACATCAAACCGGGTATTGAGCCTATGTCAAAATCACCTTATCTCATAACAAAACAAAGATAAATGAGTTAAAATCTCAAATGCATGAGCTCATCTCTAAGGGCTTAATAAGACCCAGTGTGTCACCATGGGGTGCACCGGTGATTTTTGTGAAGAAGGACAAAACCCTTCGATTGTGTATAGACTATAGGATGTTGAACAAGGAAATAGTTAAGAACAGATATCCTTTTCCATGGATTGATGATATCTTCAATCAGATGAGAGGTGTCGTGGTATTTTTAAGATAGATCTAAGGTTGGGATATCATCAATTGAGAATCAAAGAGGAAGACATTTCACAAAATGGTGTTTAGAACACACTACAAACATTATGAGTTCACGGTTCTACATTCGGACTCACTAATGCTCTAACAACATTTATGAACCTAATGAACAATATATTCCGCTAGTATCTTGATAAGTTTGTACTCGTGTTCCTAGATGATATACTCATCTACTCCAAGAATGAACAAGAGCACA
Source organism: Taxus wallichiana var. yunnanensis (assembly GCA_018340775.1). NCBI lineage: Eukaryota > Viridiplantae > Streptophyta > Pinopsida > Cupressales > Taxaceae > Taxus > Taxus wallichiana. The sequence continues at coordinate 85,687,629 of CM031244.1, read as the reverse complement.
ACACACATTTGGAAATCATGTTGGAGATTTTGAGATGGAACAAGCTTTATGGAAATTTGGCTAAGTGTGCTTTTTATCAGAAGGAGATATAATATCTTGGTCATGTAATTAATGAGAATGGAATCTCTGTGGACCCTGTAAAGATAAGAGCCATTGTAGAGTGACCAGCTTGTTTGAAGGATGTGTGTGAAGTAGGAAGCTTCATGGGTTTGGTGGGGTATTACCACAAATTTTGAAGGAATTTTCAAGATTGGCAGGTCCAATAACGTCACTTTAGAAGGACAAAAAGTTTTGGAATGATAAATGTGAGAAAGCATTTAATTTATTGAAGGAACATTTGACAACTGCTCCAGTGCTAACCATTCCTGATCCAAACAAAATTTTTATAGTTTTTACTGATGCATCCAGGGAAGGATTAGGAGGGTTCTACTCTAGGATGAACATGTTGTGGCATATGAGGGAAGAAAACTAAAAGTTCATGAGTATAATTATGCCCCTCATGATTTGGAATTGGCTGCAATAGTTCATTCTTTACAAGTTTGGAGGCACTATTTGATGGGAAAACCATTTAAATTAAAAACCGATCACTTGGGGCCAAAGTATATCTCCACATAGCATAATTTAAATGCATGACATCGAAGGTGGTTGGATTTTTTGTCGTAATACGAATTTGATATCAGTTATATCAAAGGCAAAGAAAATAGGGTAGTGGATGCCTTGCTGTAGGAAGTACTTAGCAGTTATAACTTTACAAACAAAATTCAAGGAAGAAGTCACTGTAGATAGATCTGTACTATTTGCAAGTACATAAAGATCTAGAAGCTGATCCTAAGGATAAGAGGTATGCTGGTTTTAGTTTTGACAGCGATAAAATTATGCATTTTGAAAACAAAATTTATGTTCTGGAAGGGAACAAACTCTAGAATGAAAGTGTTACGAGAGTTCCATGATGCACCATATTCTAGTCATCCAGGAATAACCAAAATGACAATAGACATAAAACAACAATATTTCTAGAAAGGAATGAAAAAGAGCATCACAACTTATGTTTCTAGTTGTTTAGAATGTCAAAGGGTAAAAGTGACACACACGCACTGTTGGGTTGTTGTACCCACATAACATTCCACACCACAAATGACAAGTCATTAGCATGGAATTTTCCAAGGGCTTCCCTTGACTAAAAACTGACATGATATGATCTTGGTAGTAGTAGAAAAGTTGACAAAGGTAGCTCACTTTATACCTGGGAACCTTACTGATGATTCCCAGTTCTTGCTAAAAGGTTTGTGCATGAGATCTTTGATTGCACAATGTTCCAGAAACAATCATAGTAGACAAATATATAAGGATGACATCTCATTTTTGCAAACATTAAATCTTTGGTTTGGGCACTAAACTAAATTTTAGTTTAGCTTATCATCCAGGAAATAGATGGTCAAATTGAGAGTGTAACCAATTGTTGGAATATATGCTTCACATGTACTACATGGATTAGCTAGTACATGTGGGAAGAATACCTACCACTAGTTGAGTTTGCATATAATAACTCATATCACTCTTCACTGAAAATGGCACCATTTAAAGCATTATATGGAAGAAAATGTTGAACACCTATAAGTTGGGACAATGTAGAGGATAGAGAAGTGGTTGGGCTAGAAATGCTAACTGAAATGGAAAAGCAAGTTAAGAAAATTTGAGAAAACTTGAAAGAGGATGTAGATCAAAAAAGAGTTATACTTATTTGCATAGGAAATAAATAATATTAGAAAATGGGGATAAGGTTTTTCTACGAGTAAAATCCAAAAAGAGTTCAATAACGTTTGTGAAAAATGCCAAGATTTCCCCTGATTAACTAAAATTGAGCTATATAATACAAAATAGTAACCCTATTTAATATAATTAGGAGGACTAAAGTCTTTATAAATAAGTATGATAAAATGATGCAAAGTGATTGCACAATTAAATCTAATGAAAATAAACCCTAATATGTAAGAGAAGGGAGAGACATGACTTAGCTGATTTGAAGAGACTGTTGTAGGTTATCATGACTCTAGAAATAAAATCTGGAAGTGTAGATGATCACTCAAGAACCTTGCAAAGACCAGATCTGGAAGATTTGAAGTGACTGGGGCACCTAGGAAGGTATTGGGGAACATAGCATGCCTTGGTCTACTGATTAGGAACATCGATCTCGAAAAAGATCCAAATATGAGTTTTGTATGGTCACAAGTTGATATGAAACTATGCTTGTTTTTAAATCTTTGGATTTTTTCGAATGAGTTAAATAATGACCTGCAATACAAAAGGAAGTATCAAACCCTAGAAAAATAAAGATGCAAATAAATGGGCCAGAATGACCTCAGCCGCCAAACTAGTGCACTTATTCTACGAGTCTTGCACTACATTTTGGACCCAGATGTAGTTCTGGTGAGTGTGTGCATGTCATGCCCTAGGTGTTCTCATGTCAGTCAAACTTTGTGAAGTAGCGAGTAATAGTAACTATAGAAAATGTAAACAACATGTTTACATGGAATATAATAGAATCCCCCCTATGCAGTGTGTGTGATGCGAGATCGCCTAGCCTTGATGCGTGACACTATGTGAATGTAAGTGATGCAATGGATACTGACTATAGATGGAGTGATAGTAGTATGTGATGTTAGGGCCCTCATTATGCTCTTATAACTTTATATTTATAGGGATCTTAAGTTTAATTTTGTAATTAATTCTGACAAGGCCGACTAGGAAAAGATAAGGATGAAAAATAGATAGAAAGGCCCCAAAAAGAAGCGGGAAAGAATGTGCATAGATCGATCACTCACGAGGTTGGGATTAGGTCACCCAGGGCACCCAAGATATGGTGCAGGGCACCTAATTTTAGGCTAGAATGACAGGCCAATTGTGAAATGGATGGATAAGTGCTATAAAATATGTGGGAATGACAAAATAAAATATAAAATAAAGATGGCCAAAAGATGGGATTAATTAGTAATTTATTCACTTGAGAATCTTCTAAATAGTAGTATAAGACCAGGCTAAATAATGTCTAAAGTGCATAATTTTGTGTCTACATTTTTCCCCCACTTTATGTTGGTGAGTGGAACACTCGGTAACATAAAGTAGATAAAGAGGTGCACTGATATCAATGTTGAGTGTAGAAGAAGACATGTTGATGGACTAGAATCAAGCGTGGAATGACAAAAAGAAAAATGTGGAGTGTCGATTATAAAGATGAAAAATGTGTAAAAAAGTGATGAGAGTGAACCTAGGGTGGAACATGTGTGTAGCTACTATTGTGTGTAGTGTACCTACATGGTTAGTGAAGGTAAATGATTATAACAGTGTGCTTTTGTTTTCATTGTTGCTATTTATTATTCTTTATTGCCCCCAATTTGACTACTTGTTTCTCATACGACGGACTGTAAGGAGAAAATCATCAAGTATTCAAATATGTATCTATGTAAAAATGTTGTGTAAAATATGTATGTATATAAAAATGTGTAAAGTATGCAAATGTAAAATACGATAGAAATAATGTAAATGGAATATGTGCATCTGATCCATGTCAAAAGAAGGGGTGTAGAAGGATATCCTATCTTGTCGCATTTTTTTGGGTGATCTCACGCCACCCTGGCTAAAGAAGTATAGGGAGGAGATGCAATATATCCTCCAACTTTAATCATTTCTACTAAAATGTGTGAAGAGATCTCTATACTAACTTGGTTTTTAGGTGATCCGATGCCACCTTTGGATGGAGAAGTGTAGAGAGACACACCCACTATAACCCCAAGCCTATAACTATTTCGTAGAATTTCTGAAGGACACCATGTCCTATTGAGGCCGTTGTGTATAGAGTTCATAGACTAGTCTGAACTCACTCGATGTGTGTAAAATTTTGTAAATAAATCATGTTAGTAGAAAACCCTCAATGATGCCCCCTGTTTTGGGGCGTATGCGATGTCACCGAAAGGAGAATGAGGACCAACCACACTCGACTGTAGAACTTTGCCCTTTAGGGGAAAGGAAAACACTTGGTAGATACTAAGGCACGTACAAAAGGGGATGGCTAGCCAATACAAGTGTTAGTTTGAAAACACATGCATGTAATAAGACAAATGTAAAATACGCAGATAATGTAGTAACTACCAAAAAAGTAGTGTAAACACACAAGAAAATAAGAAGACCACACAAAGCAGGTTTCAAACATGGGACATCACTCACAATGTTGTAAGACACTCAAGGCCATCATGGCCACAAACAATAGACAATTATGCACACAAGCAAAGGGAAAAGCCCACATATAATGGAAAATAAAGAAGACAAGTAGAAAAAAACAAGTAATCATGGAAACATATAATCCTGTAAAACAAGTGCAGCACATGGAACACCCGTTAGTATGTTAGAGTGATAACCAATATGTCAAAATGTGTAAGAACAAATAGTATAAGATGCTAAGTATGAAATGAAACAATAACACCTGGATAAAATGAATGTGGATGCTCATTAGCGACCAATATAGGAAGGGTAGAAAGTGAGCATCCATGCCGCGTGTAGAGACATGTATCTGCAATCACACTAAACAAAGATGTGCACATGCATGTGTGTATGATAATGACATATAGGAAAGAAATATAACATGTGTAGTAAAGTGATCATGTAAAACACTAGTAAGCAAGAGTGAATGCCCTTAAGACAATGTAGTATCTTTGTGGATGGGAAGAATGAAATACAAGATGGAATGATAGGAGCAATGTGCCCCCAAGTGGATGGAAGTGTATGTAGTGAGGTTTATTTTGTTTACCCCCTCAGCAGTAAGTAATGAACCATAAATGAGAGTGTGTCATCGGGAAATGGTCGGTAGTGTTGGTTTTGTCTAGCACGTTGTGATGAGTGTGTATATGTGATGGTGATGAAATGCAACATGTGGAGAGATGTGCATGGACCCTATAGCCTAAGTGTATACCACAACTTGTTGAATGGAAGAGTGATGATTTATCCCTAAGCATATATCACTATAGGATGAGTTTATGGGGATGAGGTATATGGAAAGATGTGCATGGACCCTATAGACTAAGCGTACATGATGACTTGTTGAATGTGTGAGTGATGATTTATCCCTAAGCATATATCACTATAGAATGAAAAGGATGAAGGTGGGTGACGATGTAGCCTAAAGTGTATGTCACTATGAGATGGATAAGAAGGGAGTGGTGATGTACCTAAGGTGTATGCCACTACAAGATGATAAAATGAGGGTGGTGATTTATCCTAAAGCGTATACCACTACAAGATGATAATAAGGGTGGTGATTTAGCCTAAAGCATATACCACTGCAAGATGATAATAAGGGTGGTGATTTAGCCTAAAGTGTATACCACTAAAGAATGAAAAGGATGAAGGTGGGTGATTATATAGTCTAAAGCGTATGTCACTATGAGATGGATAAGAAGGGAGTGGTGATGTAACCTAAGGTGTATGCCACTACAAGATGATAAAGTGGGGGTGGTGATTTAGCCTAAAGCATATACCACTACAAGATGAGAATAAGGGTGGTGATTTATCCTAAAGCGTATACCACTAAAAAATGATAATAAGGGAGGCGATGATTTAGCCTAAAGTGTATACCACTACAAGATGATAGAATGGGTGAAAATTTAACCTAAGGTGTATGTCATGAAGGTGGGGAATGTTGAATGAGAAATATTTTTATGATGAAAGGTCTATTTGATTGGTAAACCCTCGGCAGTTGAGTATGGACCGAGGAACTAGAGTGTGTCATAGGGTGGTGAGTGCAACACATAGAAAACAACATAGTATAAATGACTAAGTGAAGTAAATGTGTGGTGTGAACAATGCAATGTAGGATGTATATCGTGTGTAATGTACGAAATGCACTAATATGTGTATATAGAAATGGAATATGTAAGGATGATAAATGGAACTAGACCCATATATAATGGAATCTAGTGTAGGATAGAGTGGATAGGATGGATGGATGCGCTATGTGAATAAGACAATGTAAGAAAGGTATGATGTGTAGATGATGTAAGATGTAGTGAAAAGGGTAAATAGAAATAGAATGTAAAGCTAGCTCCATATATAATGTAACCTATAGGAGTGAAAAACTAGACATATATCATATGAAGAATAGTGTAGTATGTATAAGATAGATGGTGTATAAATGACTATGAGATGAGGGATGTATAAGATAATGTAGGATGTAGAATAAGTATAGAAAGGATGATGTAGGATGTGTGGTGTATGTGATAGAATGTAAATGTGTAAAACATATAGTGTAGTGTGTGGGGTTCAGTGTAATGGTAATCCCTCAATAGTACAGTGTGAACCAAAGCACAAGAGTACATCATCAGTAACAAAGGTGCTAGAATGTGTAAGAAGTATACCTATTTACGAAGAATATTGTAAAGAGTAAAGGTGTAATTATGCTAATATGAGGAAGGGGGATTGGGTAATGACGATGCCCCCCCAAGCAATCATGAAATATGATTCAAACTATTAGGTTGAGGGATGGATGTATGTCAAATGGTACCGAGGATGATGAAAGCGTAGGGCCACAATCCACAAGGGGGGATATAGTAGATAAAATTGGTGCATGTGAATGAAAACTATGTGTAGGTGAAGGATGAGTGAAGGATAAAGACTGAGATGGTGCATGATGGAGGAGAGAGGGCTATCAAGATGGGTCCTAGGTAGTGCTACAAGCCAAAGCGAGCTAGATGGGTAGAATGGGGAATAGAAGGAAACAATGGAGAAAATGAGATGAGGCCCAGCTCACTGGAGATCATGAACAATATGGCTCAAAGCGTGAAATGAGTCGGTATGATGCCCTCAAATCTGATGGTAGTGGAAAAAGGTTGATCCCAATAGTGTATTAGTTGAGAAGGAGGGTAGAGATGGTTAGGACAGGTAGAGAAAGGCATTTTTGATGAATAAGGTGGCCAAAAATATCTTGTGGTGTAACATTGGACATAAAGATAAGAGGTGTAGGTAATGGTTCAATTGGTGGATCACCGAGGGCACTAGTAGGGGACATGGATGGCATAGGAGTTGTAGGGGTAGTAGGATCATGCAAGGTAGAGGCATCCTTAAGTTTCCCTATCTTAGCATGGAGATACGTAATTATGGCTTTCATGGATTGAAATTGAAGTTATAGTGTTTGTATAGCCTCCACTAGGTGTGTATTAGATGGAGGATCACAAGCGTGAGAATCAACAACAATGGTGGTAGATATAGATCCCTGGAGACAATGGTGGATCAATGTGTTATCTGTAAAATTGACAAGGGAAATTTTATAGGTAACCATACCAAAATTTCCATTTTGGTCCCCCATTGAGGTCTCTTAACGTTCGAGAATGACATAAAATCCCTTTCAGGAAAATCTAGTTTTTGGAACTTGGTCATTTTCAACCTTTTTGGGTTGGCGCAGTTTTCTTTCATGTTACATCAAAAAAATGTGCCCCCTCTATTCCTTTAGCACATTCTATTGAGTGTCAACACTCCAGATGTTACACCTCCCAATGTTGCGCTTCTCAAATATGCGCCGAGGCGCATGCGCCAACTTGTCAACACTCCAAATGTTGCGCCCCTCAATGGTGTGCCAAGGCACTGAAAACGCAGTGTCAACACTTCAAAAGCTGTGCCATGGCACAAATATTTTCATGTCAAAATCTCCCTAAGTGTGCCATAGAAAATTTGGTGGCATATTTATTACACATTCGCTATAAATAGGCGTTTATGACTGTCATTTTCACAATTGAAAAAACATGAAAAAGGTTATTCCTCTGTACTTGTCAGCATTCCTATCAGCCCCGCATGTTGCTATTTGTCACGTTCGTGGACCCCACATCGTCTCCTCTATCTTATATATTCCTGGTAAGTGGTCCTTGCTTTTCTTGTGGCTTTGTTGTGGTTTCTCTGTTGGTCTAGGTGGTTAGTGTTATTAAAAATAACAATGAACCTAAGAAGATAACTTCACTCCCAATACATATGGAAAACCCACCTTCAAACCATTTTTACTCTCCTTCCAGATCTGCTAACCTGGAAGGCCCTGCCTTATAATGGACCCCTATCCCTTTTCTCCTCCATTCCCCTTGCTGTCAAAATCTGAGTTGAAAGAGTTAAAAACCTCAAAACCTGCCAAAAAGTGAAAAATCATATATTTTTGCAAAATAGCCCACTGTCTTTTCTTTGGCGTAAGTTCCATTGTTGTTACACCAAACATAGTCATGCCATAGGTGCATTGTCCCTGCGTGTGGCATAAGCCTTCTTCGTGCCTTGTAAAACTCCAAAATTCCTAAAACACAAGCACAGGCGTGAGCGCACATACCGTAACAACAACATCTGAATGTTGTGCAAATCCTTCCTGCACCATACAAAGCTTCATTTCTTGGCGCACCTTACCTTGATGTTGCATCTTTTGAATCCGCGCCTTGGCGCATCATAATATTTGGCAACATATACCATAACTGCACCAATGGCACACCTTGAGACCTTGCTACACCAAATAGATCTGTGCCTAGTTAAAACCCTTCATATGGCGCAAGCGCACATCCATTGACACCAACATCTGAATGTTATGTGTGGCCTTTCCACACCCTGCGCCCCCTTGGCACTATTTTCTCCCATGCAACACATTTCCAGAGTGTGCCTTGCTCTTCTGAGACCCTGCAGCCTACAATAGAGCTGCGCCTTGTTCCCAGAGGCTTGTAAATTGATAACCTTTCTTTCTGTAAGCTTTGATGGATGAATTAATAGCTAACATGGCTCTTCTACGATGGAATTCCCTGATTCTTCTTGTAGATCAACAATTGAACTCAGATTCACACATGTCTTCATCAAGTAAGAAGCCAACTAAGTCCAAGGGTAAAGCAAAGCTAACAGAAGAAAAAATGAAATATAAATACCAAAGGGTCAGGATGCCTGAATCCCTTGCGAGTGTGACCTGGATATCAGAGATTCAAAACTCGGCCACATTGACATGGAAGACTTCTGGGCTAGAACCAAGAAGGTCACAGGAATCCCATGAATGGACAAATTTGTTAGTAGTGGTCTACACTTTGCTGCAGGGATCCTCGTAAGCGCAATCAACGAGTTCATGATGGTAGTGGGCCGTTGTTACAATAAAGACACAATATGTGTCCAAAATGAGAAGGGTGAGGTATTAATCAACCTCACTTTGCCCGGAATTTTGAGATCATGTTGGGTATGCCTCACCTGTGACATTTTTAGTGGTAAGCCAAGAGGAATGCATGAAGACATGGAGCGAAAATGAAGACAAATGTATGCGGTGATGAATGAGGTATACCTCAAAAACAAGAAGGTGGTAAGCGGTGGGCAAGTCAGTCATTCATTGCGGTGAATTTTCAGAGGAGATGAGTGACACCATCACCTTCCTAAGTAGGGTGTTTGGACTTCCTGATGCCCATTACTTTCATAAGTGGATGCTCAGATATTTAGAAACAATGAGCAAAAATGTTCTGAGCAACGTTTCGAATGGGGAGAGATTATCAGCAGCACAATCTCTGAGCAGCTTCAACAAATTTCAACAACTAGGAGGTTCTACATGAACTCCTATGTAGTAAATCCTCTTTTGCCTTAGAGAGGGACTACCCAAACAATGAATCGATGTGGGGTATGGCCCCGGAGTAAGACTATACGAGTATTATCCAGAGTTAAGACTAGAAAATGGCATAACATAATTTAGCAAAATCAATGATTCCTTCTTCTACAATGTCATCTGCCTCTTGAGGCCCAATATTACTCACAGTCAGATAACCAAAAGTGTGGTAACCACCACAGAGAAGTGGGGAGTGTTATTCACACAATTCCCCACTTTCACCTATCTCTAGAGATGCCAAAATTCTTGGGAGAGCCCACCAAGTTGCCAAGGTATGCGGGACCCAAGCTGATCCTATTGGAGCTATCTAGACAACTTATCACATACCATGAGAAGTGTCTAAAAAGAAAGAAGGGTGGAACTCCATTCCCCCTCATAGTGGGCAAGTACACCTGCACTTCATAGAGAAAATCCGGGAAATGTTTACAGAGCTTAAATTGCTCAACTTAAAGCATAATTTCCTAGTGAGGCCAACCTTTGATCCTCGTGATTACCTTCCAAGGGCAAAGCTCGATCCAATTCATGTCCCTCAGATTGAAGATATCTACATCGATCTATATCACGAATTCGAGCTCAAAACGAAAGGATCACTCCCACCTGGCCCTGGCAGAGATCATTCAATATGGTGTGGCCATTGTCCCAAAGGGCTTCCAAGCAACTGATCAAGAGGTTGATCAGGTTTATCTAGACATGGATGGGGATAATTGGCTGATTGCTGAAATTGATAGGAACAAAGCACCTCAGACTATTTAGGAAAGGGTCAAAGGCACTCTGCGGTGCCGAGCATTGGTGCAAGAAAAATAGTCTTATCTACCTTGGAGTAGAATTTACCACGTCTCTGTTGGGTAATGCACCCACCAAGCTGAAGCACTTTCCTAAAGGCAAAGGAAAAGATAAAGAGGGAGAGATAAGCATTGCTTAGGAGGAAATTTCTGAGAGCCCTCCTTCCACCACCAAGGAGCAGGTAGTAAGCTTGATATCCCTAGAAAAAGAAGAAGCGGTAAGTGCTCCAATGGGCACATCCCCTCTCCCACTCCTCCTTCCCCTCCTCATGCCGCTCAATCAACCACTCCTTTGGTTGTGTCTTCTCCCCCGTCTTCTACTATTCCCCCTTCCTCTTCCTCCATCTTCTCTTCCCTCACGGATCTATCCCCTAGCATTTCTTCCCTCATCTCACAGATCCCTTCCACCCCCACGGTTTCCTCTCCTATAGTGACTCCTACCCCGTGAGCATTGGAGGGTTGGCTTCTTTTCAATGCCACCACCCAGCGTCTCAACACATTTCCCCATGTCCATTGTAGTTGCTCCTTCTTCTACCCCCGTTTCCTCTTCTTCCTCTGGTCCCACTCCCTAAGTCTAGAATGGATCTCCAAACACCTGAGTCAACACAAGAGGAAAGTCCCCATTACACCTATGGACTTCTCTATTATTCCAACTAAAGGGGATAAGAAGCAAAAGGCTATAACCCACTTCTCTCAAAGCGCTTCAGGTGAAAGAGTTATGGAGATCACGTACCCTGATCCCACAAAGGAGAAAAAGGATCTGTCTCCTACAGATTTTACAGTGACTCAGGTCATAATGGGAACATCATCAGAGAGCCTACAAGGAGAGGCCTTATCCACAGTGGATGCCCTTTACAAAAAGCTTCAAGAGGCAAAGGAAGAGAAGAGAATATTAAAAGAACAAAACAAGCATCTTCTCCAAGCCCTGCAAAAGATGGGCAATGCACCTCCTGTAGCTGCCACCAAAACTCCTGAATCCCTTAGTCAGGAAAAGATAAATGAGTACACCAAGATTGGTGAGCAAGGTGTAGCAGTGTCTTCTGGAGAGAGAAAATCCTCAAAGATAGTGAGGAAGTGATCACAAAGTTCACAAAGCTGTATCAAAATATAGATCAAGCTAACAAGGAACTCCAGGAAATAGCAGGACCTATCTCCGAAGAGTTAGACCATGCCAAGTTACAACACAAGACATTCTAGAAGATGCTCGACTACCTAGTCGATGACTTGATGAAATTCGGTGTCTTCGATCACCCGAGAGCACCACATAAAATCCTTGCTGCTTTAGACTACCAGGTTGACTAGATGGAGTTTGTCTTGGAGAAAATAGACAAAATCAAGGAGGAAGCCTTGGATGTAATGCATCAAATGGAGCAGATCATCTTAAGGATGTCTCCAGGTTTTCTCACCCCATCATACACCCTGAGGAAGGTAGATGAAACTATTGATCTTTTTAAAGGAATCACGTCGCAAGGTTTAGAGTCAGAGGCCTCTTTTGATATAGAATCTATCAACAACCTTCTAGCCTACCGTGACTTTGTTGGATACCTAATGGAGGAAGGTAATGAATAATTCAAACTCCCGAGAAAGACTCAGAGATGAACAGGAGACTTGTGAAGTCATCGGGGATCACACCAAAGGTCCTGCTCAGGATCAACTTCAAATGATGGTTAGAAAGTTCATGGAGTATTGAGCTCAATTTCACATTTCCTCTCCTGAGCAGAAGCAGGACACTCCTTTCCAGCCAAGGGATGACGATGAATAGGCTCCTTCCTCCTGGGATTAATCCCATTTTTGTAAAAATATTTAAAAGAATGTTGGCACAAATGATGACATCATCCATGTTGCATCATGGGATGTTGTTATCCACAAAATTGCCCCAAAGTCAACTTTTGACTTTTAAATATTTTGTAGATGTTTTGTAAATAGTTGTTGGCTCCTTTTTGTCTTCTTTCTCCTTCTCCTTCTATAAATACTTGGATACTTGTAGTATTCAGTGTGAGCAAATTTGTATAAAAAATAGAAGTGAGGAGAGAAAGACTTTGAGCCTTCTTGTAACAGAAGAAAACATTAATACAAATATTGAGACTTTGTGTTGAATTCATGTGTTATATGCATTGATCTTTCTTACGTCAGATCTGTGTGTTTATTCTGTTAGATTCACCTATGCTTTTGTCATTTGTTTATCAATATTTCTTTCTTTGTTTATGTGAGTAAGTTTGGCTCTGTTTACTACTAGCCTAAAACATAAACCCTCTGACCTTTCTACTTTGGAATTCATTTCTTTTCTCCCTTTAGATCCACCTTTCTTCCATTCCTCCCTTCATTCCTCTCTATTCTTTGTCGAACTATTTCCACCTTTGAAATGAGATCCCAAACCCCCTTTGAAGGAGAATATTGTAAGACTTGCATAGATTCCTTTGGTAGAATAACAATAAACCAGTTTCACTTTCTTGTCTCAAAGAGGGCTATGCCCTGCACTGCTTTGTTTGATTGTTCATCCATAGATCGCCCACCAGCATGATTTTAAGACCAACACAATGTTAACATAAAAAGGATACGATGGATCAATATTTTCTAAAATATCATCAATATAAAATCGTATTGGAAAACGAGGGAAAATTGATAAGGAAGGGTGTGTGGTTGGTCATCTAAGTAACCATGAATGCGTAAGATGTACATGACCATGACATATTGTTCATCGTAAAGGGAGGTAATGGACATCTCTAAATATACCAAATAGTGAAGTTTGGTGTATAGAAAAGAAAATAACTACTACAAATGCAAGTTATTCCAAAAGGCATGGGGAATGTGATATCAACACGATCAGGATCAAGTGTGCCTCTAATATAATCTAACCAAGACTGGACAAGTGTAAGTGGAGAAGTGGTAGGAAAACATGTGAGGTGGACAACCGGTGGAAAACACACAGGCCATAGGTGGCCATGAGAATGATAGAACCATGATACAAATGTGGATCACATAAAGGAGCATGAAGGTCATCAAAGTCAAACCCAATTCGAAGGAGACCATCATGGGAACATATAGTGGGCATACATGATGTGTTTAGTGGTATGTGTTCCCAATAAGAATTATTGATGAAGAGAGTGCAAGTGAATGGTGGGCATACTAAGGAGGAGGATGATGGTAGAGAGGATGGGATGAGATCCATAGATGGTAAAGGTCCCTGGTATGGCACAATAATAGTAGTAGTAATAGATGGTGGGGAAGAGACTGTGCTAAGCATGTGAATAGTGGCTACAAATGACATCTCATAGAGAAAGGGGGACAAGGGAGGAATAGGAAAAACAACCAAGTATTATAGAGTAGGCATGGTAGATGGTATCAGAGTGTTGGTAACAATAGGAGTAAGTGGTGAAGTAGAAAGGACCATATCAACCATGCAGACGGTAGGAACTAGGTCATGGGGAGTTAGTCGAGGTTGAGAACCAATTGTGGGCGGAGAGGAAGGATATGTAGGGAGAGGTAATATAACGCTAGAGTCATTTATGTCCTTAGGAGGGAGAGCCTAGACTTCTGCTACAAGTTGAGCTAGGGAAGCATGATTAATAGTGCATAAATAAGCGGTGACAACATCTTCAATGGCATGAGGATCCATTCCATAAGATGGAAGTTGAATGAAAGAAGGAAAAGGGCTATAACCAGAAGTAGTAGTAGGAGTGTCAATGAAAGCACGACCACATTGCTATCAAATTGTAGAGTAGCTGAAGACTTAGAGGAAGAAGAATTTCTATGACGTTTACCCATGATGGGAGGTGCAAATGTAAAACCTGGAAGGTCTTTATAAAGAGATCGGGTTCACCAAAATGATTAACTAAAATTGAGCTATATGCTAGGAAATAATAACCCTAGTTAATCTAATTAAGAGGACTAAAATGCTGTAAATAAGTATGCTAAAATGACACAAATTGTTTGCACAATGAAATCTAATGGAAACAAACCCTAATATTCAAGAGAAGGGAGAGAAATGACTTAGCTGATTTTAAGAGACTGTCGCTGGTTGTCGCACATATGGAAATAAAATATGGAATTATAAACGATCACTTAGGAACCCTATAAAGACCATATCTAGAATATATAAACCAACCTGAGGGTGCCCTGGTTTCTGATTAGGTGCCCTAATCTACGTAAAAGCTCTACATCGATTTTTGTATGGTCGTAATTTGATATGAAACTCTTCACATGTGTCATACTTTTGGATTTGTTGTATGAGTTGAATCTTGACCTACAATACAAAAGGAAGTATCAAACCCTAGAAAAATAAAGATGCAAATGAATGGGTTAGACTAACCTTAACCGCCAAACTAATGGACTTATTCTTTGAGTCTTTGCACTACATTTCGGACCGGATCTTTTCTAGTGAGTGTGTGCATGTGATGCCCTAGGTGCTCTTGTGCTAGTCACATTTTGTGAAGTAGTAAGTAATAATAACTATAGAAAATGTAAATATCATGTGTGCATGGAATACAATCAAATCCCTCCCCTATGCGGTGTGTGTGATGCAAATCTCCTAGCCTTGATGCTTACGATGACACTATGTGAATGCAAGTGATGCAATAGATGCTGACTCTATATGGAGTGATAATAATATGTGATGCTAAAACCCTCATTATGGTCTTATAACTTTATATTTATAGGGCTCTCAAGATTAATTTTGTAATTAATTTTGACAAGGCCGACTTAGGAAAAGGATAAGGATGAAAAATGACTAGATAGGATTTGAAAAATAAGTGATAAATGATGTGCATAGATCGGGCGCCGGGGGGTGGGACTAGGGCACCTCGGGGTGCCCTAGTATAGGTTGGGACATCCTGATTTTGGGATAGAATGATGAGGCAATTATGAAATGGATGGATAAGTGCTAGAAAATATGTGGGAATGATGAAATAAAATATAATAAAGATGGCCAAAAGGTGGGATTAATTAGTACTTTATTCACTTGAGAACCTTCTAAATAATAGTATAAGATCGGGCTAAATAATATCTAAAGTGCATAATTTTGTGTCTACATCCCCATGCTATGTTGGGCCATTCAAAGTTCTAGAAGTTCTTAGTTCGGTTGCATACCGACTAGCATTGCCTCCTTCACTGTCAAAGATGCATGATGTTTTCCATGTTTCATTATTAAAGAAGTATGTTTCATATTTATCACATGTACTTAATTAGGACTCACTTTGCAGGTTTTGGAACCTAGAATTGTCACCATGAAGCCCATCAGTGCTAAAAAATCGTAAGTTACTACTGAGAAATAGAGAAATTTCTCAATGCAAGGTCTAATGGGACCAATATTTTGAGGACAATGTAACTTGGGAGAATCTGGATGAATTTAAAACTATTTTTCCACATTTATTCATTTAGAAACTTGTGATGAAATTATATTATTTGCAAAATATTGGTTATTACTTTTTGATAGTTGGAAAATTCTGGTTTATTAGTGGTGAGGATGGTAAAAATTTGATACTTTACAAATTAATAAGGCTATTTTAGCCATGTTGTTACTTTTAAAAAGTTTTGATTATGGAATTTGGGATACTAAATGAAGGATTTATTTGGTAAAAATTTCAGCAACATTATTATTTCTGTTTATGTGAAAATAATAATTAATTCATAGGGACGATGAATCATTTTAGCAGGGAGGAATGTAACATCCGATAATTAATCCTTTTTATTAGAATTTACTTATTCAAATAATTATGAATAATGGGAAAATGAACGTTTATTCGGATAAGTAAATATTTTTGTGGATGATGGTAATTAGTCATCTAAGTACTTAATTAAGGATTAAGTACTTAGATAACTAAATATTACCTTTATTATTATTAAATGCAGTTTGATTTTAATGAGGTACTATGTACGTCTTGTTTAGATTTTTATGCTAGGTGTCAAGTCAATTAGGATGACACCGTCCTTAATCGATATGGTCACCACACAACATTGATGTTGTGTTTGCACCCATATGGACTAAGGATGATGTCACTCCTAAGTCAACTTGCACGTCACGTCATAACAAGGCTGGGAGTAGTGTATATTACGTTGTGGTATTTGTTTATCATGACGTGAATCATTTTGGAGTTGGAATTTTATGGTAAAAAAATAAGGCTTAAATAGCCTGGTAAATGGATATGGTAACATTAAAGTTATGATATTATTTTTAAATAATAAATGGATGGGGGCCATATGGCCATGCCCATCGAATGGTTTAGCTTATGTGTTAATTAGAATTGAATTAAATTCAAAATGGTAAAGAATACCATAGGGTGCATGGATAAACATTAGTTTGGATTGATTGTTATTTGACTCAAATTAAAATTGGTGTTGAACACCATATTGGCATGGATAAAGGTTTAATGACTAATGTCCCCACTTTTGTGGGAAACTCACATTGAGGTGCAACTTGAAATTATTGAAGGAATATTCAATTTTGAATAAAAGGAATCCCCTTCCACTATGAATTGGAATTTATTCACCATCCAGGTTGTGAGATGGTAGGTAGAATAAGTAAATGGATACAAAGTCTTTGGGAAGTGTGGAGGAAAGGGGGAAAAGCTAGAGTTTGGTTTTTCATTTCATTCAACTTGTAGTTGGAGCTCTAGTCATGGAGACATCTCGGAAAATTTTTGCTACATGTGTTGGAATTGATTTTTATGAATAACCCTTTATTTATTATGAGGAGTGCAATGTGGAGGGTTCGTTGTTTTGGAGAGATGAAACTTTTACACTAGTTATTTTGGAGAGTGAAACTTTTACACTTAGGGAAAATTGATAAGGGTATCGAGGGAAATTGATAAGGGTTTGACAAGTATTCTTTGATCAACATTACCCCACACTAATCTCATTGTCATCTTGACAATGGGTATCTCCAAAAATTTAAGGAAAGAATAAGAATAAAAGAATTTCATATGAGGTTATTAGGAAACATCCTCTCTATGAGTTTGTAGTATCAACTCTGGATACTCTTCCTTTATTTTGGCCTCTAATACCTGCTATTCAGTGAGTGCTTGCTTTAATTTTTCTAGGATGTCCACAATAATGGATTCCAACTCATCCCTCACAATTTCTCCCTTCTCATTTCGTCAGAACCAACACAACACTGGACATTGATGTCATTCTTCCTTCTAAAAGGTCCATATTTTGTGCAACCAACTTTCCAAGCTCTTCCATTCGAGTCTTGTGTGGCTCTTGTTATATCTTGCCGGGGCCTCACGCTTCTATTTAACCATTGACAATCTTTCCACGTGGTTCAATGTCTTATATTTCATTACTTTATAGACCTCGTTATTCTCTTGAGGGTCTTGAAGTTGATAAGTTCCTGCGGATCTGTGCATATATTTAACTCCAGTCTACTTTCTTCAATACTTCATGTAATGCTTGCAACAACCCTTCATAAGATGTAATTTTTCTCATCACAAATGCTTTCTCTCATTTGGCATCTGGTTTAGAGAATTTTAATGCTTGTATACGCAAAGTTTCATCTTCAAGTACCAAGTCCACCAACTTTCCCACATAATGTATCACTGAAGGAAATTTCTATGGTACCTTGGCCTCCAAGTGTGGCCTTGCTCGATTACATTGTCCCCAATCTCCTTTGTGATGCTTATGAACACCTCATTCTTCTTCCTCGTGAAGTACTTATCTGTGTTATGCGTCTATCTCCGTGTCCTTTGTCTTTAACTCCTCACTTAAGGCTATGATCATGGAAGATTTGTCGATGTTTATTCTAGCCACCTCAAAGAGCATTGTTGACTTTCATCGACATGACGGTAGGCTTTACTACCTTCTTTAGTCATCTCAAAATGCATGAATCTTTGCACACATCAAAGTCAGTCTCATCCATGTGGGTGTGCATTGACCACAATAGTTGCTTTTGAGTGTGCATCGTCACCATATCTTCATCCATTAACTCCTAGCCAAATAAATCCTTTTAGGCTATTATGCTCTGGAAGCAGGTGTGGAAATTTTTTCCTACATCCTATACATACCCCATGGTCAGTTGAATGTGCTCTTCACTTGTTCTTCTAGACCTTTGCTACTTAGGAACTTTAGCCTCCAAATTTGGGATTCGTGTCTCCATGTCACGAGCATCCTTGCGATTGTCTCCTCTAGTATTTTCTCATCCTCTTATTTTTCCTTTGATGCCTCACCCTGTTCTTCTAGATCCTCTGGAGGTGTAGGAGAATTAGGTGCACTTTCCTCTGACTTTTCCACCTCCTCATTCAACTTCAGTTTCCTCCTTCTCTACGTGGTAACCTACTTTTGTGGGGAGAGTCTTGGTGATTTATGCACAATGGTTGGAGTAACACCTTGGGTCCTTATTCTCCTAAATACCCTTTTAAACCTATGCTCCCCTTGGACTACATTCACATCCTCATCATCCCCCTCTTGTGGCTGAGGTGGTGTAATAGTGCACTCAACTTCACCCTTACTTGTAGGATGTCTCCTACCCCTATGCTCCAAACCACCACTATCTTCGCGCTCCTCCTCCTCATCCTGCACTTCAACTGGTTATGTGGGCTTAAGCATTGAGATGTTCTCCATTGTATGCTTTCCCTTTGGTGGTGCGTTGGAAGTGCAAACTCACCTTCCACATATTTGTTATTCTCCATTTTTAGCTTCAAATGGAGATACACCAATGCTTCCCCCACATCTGCTACAATAATGATTATTGTCTTGATATTCAGTACTTCTGAAATGATCCTATATGTATAAGCACTTCTGCTAGGGTACACATACTTCTTCCTCAACATATGGTAATCACAGTCTACCTTATCTACATTTAAGACTAGTTGGCGTGTGTCTGTAAATCTATGAATAGATGCTTGAAAATACCTTGTAGTGAATACGTAAGGCAACTTGCACCAAGGGCTTGAATCCATATTTCATTGGGAAGCATGTGATGTAGAAATGCTGATATATAAAAAACTAAACTTGTTTCCCTACCCCTTTCTTGGTAGGTCCTTAAGAGATGTGCCACTCTTCCCCAAATGCTGTGTGGAGCCTGTCATACCACTTCTCCACCCTTTGCTTTACATCATTTTTCATGCCCCCTTACATAGGTACTTGTTGAATCTTTCATCTGGAGACTTGTTCTCCATGGGATATTCCCATACATTCTCCTTCGGTCCATCTAGTACTTCAATCTCCATAAATACTAGTGATAGTAGAATAGCCCCAAAGCTGATCTTCCCTCCTGTGTGTGCTTCTTCGACTATTTGCTTTGCAATATAGCCTACAATGTTGTAGATTGTCCCTTCTGACATCTTACATGCCACATGTAACCACATAGTATTTATTTGAGACCACCGCTCTTGATCATTCAACTTGGTAACAAGGTGGGCTGCGCATGACTTGTCTAACTAGGAATTTTTTCAATTTATCTATGTCCATTCCATGCGGACCCTTCAAGTGTCTCAACTCCTATTTGGTCTTTAAAATCATGGCTTTATCTGCAAGATCACCTTTTATATCTTCTCCTGTGGCCTTGGACACTGGCGATGAGACAAGTGCAGATGAGATTCTAACTCTACGTCCTACAAAGTAGAAGAAGTCTTCATGCACGCTACTCATGAGCCACTAATACAAGGGCTCATACTTCCCAAAATATGGAAGCTCATACAACTAATAGACCCCAATTCTCTTCAAAATATTTTCACCCGCATTGTCATATACTGGCATGTCCTTCATCGTGTGCTTGTTCATTCTAGCAGTGAGCAAGGAATCAAGCTCCTTCTTATTCTTTGAAGTCTTGTGATTATATTCACTCACTTTTCTCTTTTTGATGGGTGAATCTCATTCTTTCCCAATGATGACTCCTTATGGATATTGCATCTCTGAAAAATGGCTTTCGGGTGCCATCTCTTCCTCCTCAATGACCACCTTCTTCTTTCCTTTTACTACTACTGCAGATGCCTTCTTTGGTGCCATTTTTACCTTGCAAATGTCTCCTCTTCAACCTTACAACTCGTTAATAAAACCCTAGCTTGATTCAATCATGCCTTAGGTGGAAAATTCATAACCTAACCCTTTTACGCTTCCCTAATTCACTCAAACCCTTCACCATTGGGGACACAAGCTTCTTGTTACAAAGATCTGGTTGTCACACTTGGTTTCACACCCTTCACACTTTAACTTGATCACTTGGTTCTTTGCACTTAGCTCTTTCTTCAAATATTCTTATTTGTAATGGTAAAAATGAATCTGCATCCCATCCTTATATAAATTTTCAATTTTATTCATTTTTATACATTCATTGCTCCTTCACCTACCAAATATCCCTTCATTCATTGAACAAATCCGTTTGTTTCGCATGGTACATCTTCGTGCCTAGCTATAACCTTCTAGCGCACCTTCCTACCCTCTAGTCACAGACTTCTCTTCAGCACACACTTCTACACATGGGTACCTCATCACTGTACCTTCTCTT
This sequence comes from Taxus wallichiana var. yunnanensis, assembly GCA_018340775.1. Lineage (NCBI taxonomy): Eukaryota > Viridiplantae > Streptophyta > Pinopsida > Cupressales > Taxaceae > Taxus > Taxus wallichiana. Next base: position 85,666,772 of record CM031244.1, on the reverse strand, counting down.
GGTAGCTATCATGGCCTCTGCTTACCTCACGTTATACTATTCTTTCATTCATCTCCATCCTTGGTCACTTTTGAGAAGTAATCCTCTTTTGACTTAAAGCACACCCGTAGTAGCTTATTCCTTTCACCTTTCAATTCCCACAGTATTTTTCTTGGATAACTATAACCACCCCACACTAAAAGTATGTGTAGTCCTTTGTGCATAAACAATCTTCATACATTAATTAGATTCATGCACACAAGCACACTTATTACAAAAGAACAACAACTAAATTGACAAAACATAGAAAAAATGAAGGAAATACAAAATTTAAAACCTAAAATAAATGGAAATCCGCCTTATTACAAACACCAAGAAGAATTATTTATAAAAGGGCTTTAGCCTACTCCCATTAAAGTAACTAGGTAGCCACATTCCATCAAGTGATTCTAACTAGAAAGCACCCGATTCAAGTATAGAAGTGATAACATACGACCCCAACCAATGTACCTTGAGCTTGCCTGGATGGCACCAAAACTTTGAGTAATAAAGGAGTACCATTTGTCCAATCTCAAATTTCTTATCCCTTATGTTCCTATCATGCCATGCCTTTTGCTACTTTTAACTCCATCTTTCTATGGCTCAAAGCTCATCCAATTGAATCATCTTTTCGATACGCTCTTCTAAAGCTTGTTCATTAGCTAGACCTCCAGTGTGTGTAATGCGCAAAGAAGGTAACATAAATTCTATAGGGAGAACAAATTCTATGCCAAACACCAACTAAAATGGTGTGGCTTTGTTAAATCTCTTGTAAGTTTTTCTATATGCCCAAAGAACAACTAATACTTTGTCATCCCAATCCTTTCTCCCAACATCACAAATTTTTGTCAAATTCTGGCTCAAAATCTTGTTGAAGGCCTTAGCAATTCCGTTTTCCTAAGGATGATAAGGTTTAGTTTTATGGTGCGCAACCCTAAACTCATCTAATAGGATCCTGATTGTCTCATTCAAAAGTTGTGTACCTTGATCACTTGTCGAAGCTTAAGGGACAACCATATCTTATAAGAACATTCTCCCACGAAACCTAATTCTGTAGCTTTAAATCTGATCCTTAGTAGTCTTTGCTTTTGGCCACCATGCAAGATAATTTGTGCAAGTAATAATATAGCACAATCCGATCCTGTGCAATTTTGGAAAAATAGGCCCTACAAAATAAATGGCCCATTTCTAAAATGGTTCGAAGCACTAGTGATTGGTCTCAAAGGCATCTCATCTTTTCACCCTTGTTTTCCAAGGTACTAAAAATGATCACATGCTTTACAATACTCTTTATAGTCCTTATCTGATGTCTCTCACCATAATCCAACAAGTAAAATATTTTGAGCGGTCACATCACCTGCATAATGGCCTCCTGCAATACCACCATGAGCTTCTTCCATGATATCCTTACGCTCATGTTCTAATACACAATGTTGTAATACTTCATCTCTGCCTAGCTTGTAGAGGTCACCACTGATTAACATAAATGGTGCCGCGCATATAGCAAGATGCTTCTTTCTCATGCTTTCATTCCTTCTGGTGCCATACCTATTCGTAGAAAGATAGAAATGTATTCTAATTCCATGGGCATGCATTGTAGCCTATATAACTATGCATCTAGCATTGTTTCTTCAATTATCTGTGCATCCTCTCTTGAATTGATTCTAGATAAATGATCTGGTCTAGAGTTTCTTTTCCCTAGCTTCACCACTGTTTGTGAAGTCAAACTCTTGAAATAAGATCACCCATCTCGCATATGTTCCCCTATAAAATGAGGCTTGTTTACCAAGTACTTCAAGGCCATGTGATCTGTATGAAACATAAATGGTGTTGCTAATGAAGTACTATCAAAACTTTTATAATATATAGATCATTGAAAACACTTTACGCTCTATAGTTGTATAATTCCGTTCGCAAGAGTCAACTTCCTACTAGCAAAACATATTGAATGATCTATAATACCTTTTTAGGTTGATCTAACATAGTGCCAATGGCCATGATAAAAGCATCCACATGCACATGAAATGGTTTATCCCATGAGGAAAATAAAAAAAAATGGGTGCGGTAGTAAGTATATCTTTTAATATCTCAAATGTGCCTTTGCTATGGTTCTCCCCAATAAAATGTACCTTTCCCCTTCAGTAATTCTTCCAAGGGTGCAACAGTTTTGGCATACCCTTTTATGAATTTTCTATAATACCCTGTATGACCTAAAAATCTGCGCACCTCACTTTGACTGGTAGGCACTTCTAGGCCTAAAATGACTGGAACCTTGGCTGGATCAACTAGAAAACCTTCCTTATAGATTATATGTCTTAACATTATCCCAAATAGCATAGAAAATATGCACTTCTTGATGTTCAAAGAGATACTCAATTATCTGAATCGTTTAAACATTAAGAGAAACTTGTCACAATTATCTTTCACAAGCCCATATCTTTGTCCAATCATCTAGGTATACCTGTAAGAAGTTGTGAATAAAATCATTAAATGTCTTAACAACTATGCATGAGAATACAACGAAACATTTTTCAATCCAAAGGGCATCACAGTATAGGAAAAACTACCCCATTCAGTAGTAAATATTGTCTTTTCTTGATCCTCATAAGCAATCCTAACTTGATGATACCCAGAAAATCCACCCGTGAAGGAATATATTTCACGCCCTGCAACTCCTTCTAATATTTCCTTAGTGAAAGGCATAGGGAATGGATCTATGACACTGTATTCCACACATATCCTAATCTTTCTGCCCTTGATACCGATTACCATTGGGATAACCCATTTGACTCATCGAGGGCTTGATAATTCAAGATTTCAACATTTTATCAATTTCTTATTTTACCTTTTCATGTAAATTAGGATTCATTATGTAAGGTATCTTTACATTGGACGTACACCACCCTTAAGTTTGATCTTCATTTCCCCAAGTGACTCATGAATGCCTTTAAGTTCATGATATCCTCGAGGGAATAAGTCTTGATAATCCCTGAGTAACTCGATGATCTTTGTTACCTCTAAGTTTGACTAGTAATCTCCAATTATGGCCTCCTTAGGCTTAGCCTCGAACATATATTCACCTTCTTTATCTTCATGGGTTCATGGTAGGTGTGCACATCCTTGTCTACACTATCCAAGACCTCGCACACCCCATGTGAATGTTCAATATCCAGGTTCTCAACTTCCTCATCATCCATGCGTAAACCATCTTCCCTTTATGTTTCTCAAGGCAAGCACATTCAATTAGTATGGAGTCCATTTCTTCTTCTTTTTCAAAACATTCTCCGAACTCTGCCTCACCAAATAATTCCTATATATGCTCCTTGGCTTTTACACTATCTCCCATAGTTAAGTGCTTGACAAATTTTAATGCCTCTACTACTGAGAGGTTTAGTCGAGAAGTAGTTGAAAGTCTGGATCATTCCTGCAGTCAAATATTTCTAGTTTCTAGTTTCTTGATGAAATTCTTCATATACATACCAAGCACGTGTGCATCCTTGTAGCAATACAATCTATGTACCTAGAGTGAAGGTGGTAATGTAACTAGTCCTACTATCTAGAGTCTCTCACACTCTTTGAATGTGATGCTAAACAGGTTGATCACCATGATAAGTGCATATTTGCATAGGTGCATTGTTCCTTATAAACCTAGTAGTCAAAGCAACTCTAATATCTTCCCAATTTATAAGATTATCTTTGTGGACTACCCACCAAAGGTGTTTGTTGTCCCACAAAGTGTATATACTAACATATTTCTCCTTTTAACTTGATCTATCCACTATGTTTCCATGGCCCTCAAAAAGGTAGGAAGATCTTCTATCCCTGTATACCAAGTATCTTGTGCTACCTATCGTCGAACCGAACAAAGTCCATTCTTGTACGCAACCATGCTTTTCACTTCGCGTCCTACTAATTCATATGTAAAATAAGCCCAATTTTCTCAAGCAATACTCATAGTATCACTAATAGAATGAGAATCCTCCCACTATAGGATGGCTTCTTTTGATGGCTCATTGACCTTTGGGTCCCGAATATCACGTACATAAACTTTGTTTAAATCCTCCTCACTTAGAGGTTCAACACATGGTGTAGACTTTCCATCTGCCAAAGGTATCACAAATCTTTCCTCCTTGTTTTCAAAGCTGATATACCCCTTATTGAATCTCAAGTCAACATTATTCACATAACACCAAGGGCGCCCAGCGGGGCTAGAAAATTGTCATCTTCTACAAGTGCTAATACCTCAAAATCGCCGGTGAACTTGGCCCCTTGTATAGTTATAGATGCATCTTTCAAAAATCCAATGGGAGTGGCCTTAGTCCGGTTTGCCATAAATAACACATTAGATGATGGCATGATGGAGGAATCCCCATTTGTACCCATGCATCTAATGTAAGCACATTTACTTCTACACTGTATCGATCAATATGTTTCTCAACAGCCACCCATCCGATACAACATTCAAATTAATTTCTTTGTCATTGTCAATGCTTTATCGGGGAAGATTTGTATGTAGAATCCACCGTCTGGTCTCAAGACTTACACGTGGAGTGTTCCTTTTAACCAACTTCTTAATAGCGAGAATAATGTTATCCTAGTGCAACATCTTACACACCTCTCGTAGATCATCAATATCAGTTTGGACTGTCTCTGATGCTTTCTTTTGCTCCTTTAGGTATTGTATCTCACCCTGAAGATTCCTTAGCACTTCCATGGTATCCTAGTAAAATTCCTTCGATGAGAAGGATCTGGGTACCTCGCATGAAAAATCTCCTCCTTCGTTATCATAGGCTCCTTGTGCAATGCCCTCTTTGCACATGCTACTTCAGCACATATAGTAATCTTCACTGTCAATGCCTCAGGTCCTTCTGTTATCTTAGGCATCCACTGATCCTCTACCGCACGCTGGATTCTAACCATCCTGGTGCCTTTGTTTTCTTGTTTATGCTACTTACTCAGATGCTCATATAATTTTAGGCACTATTCATAGCTATGGTTCTTTCCGTAGAAAGAACATGTAATATTTGAGGACATTCGTGCTTATAGTGGTCAGGAGATCTGTAAGTATAACATGTTCCATGAGGGAACTCACCTCTTCCTCCACCATAGCCTCGTCCTCCATATCCACCATGATATCCATGTCCCCTTCCACGACCTCCTTCAAAATTCCCCTCATTCTGTCATAGTGCATTTGATTATGATCCCGATCTTGGTGCTCATTCTTACCCTTAGAACTATCTGTTATACTTATGCTGCCGTACCCGAAGGTCTATAACATCTTGGATCGACTAATCAGCGAAAAAATCCTTAGTATCATGAGTTGTGGACTTTCAAAATTTACAAAAGAAAGATAAATTCTTCCTTATCACGTGTTGTAATAAAGGACGGTGAATAAAATCATGATTTAAATGAAAAATTTCATATTCCAACAATAGTGAGCGTACATATCTGCGAGGGAAACTATCCTTGGTGTGACCTTCCACTTCACAATCTATACACCAAATTCCTAAGCACATTTCATGGGCTAAATTTGCTGATAGCTTCTCTAACTGCTTTTCCATAGCTGTAATTTGTTCATCTAGGAATGGGCTAATTCTAGTGTCAATGCTCCCAACTACCTCAAAGCACGTAAAGATACTTCTAGTGCTTTGCGGATCAATGTATGTATTATGTGACAACACCCTTCTAAAATGTGTAATCAACCCTCCAATGAACCATTATGCATGCTAGCTAGCATGAATATCATAAGACAAATTAGATAGAAGTGTCTTAAAATGAGCATCATACTCACGTACACTCTCAATGGTGCCTTGCTTGATATCCTTGAGCACACTTATACTCTTCTACTCAAACTCAGGTATATGGAACTCTTTCAAGAAAACATCTCTCAATCTTTGCATAATCCACACAAATTTGATCAAGGTCAAATTTCCTATATACCATTGTGTGCACGCCTTTGTAATGTAGTGGTGAATTGACTTGCCTTTCACTCAATAGCCATGATCCCTTTAGCATGCCATAAGATTTCACACATATGCACATGTTTGGTAGCATCCTCTATACCTCTATACTCCGGGAGACAAAGAGACATCTCCATATAGATAATTTATGGTTCTTTGTGGGCCTTGACCACATGATGCGGAACCTCATGTGTTCCCTCTACCTCCGAGATCCATCGGAACTAGAACAACCTATACCTCTTGATCCACCATTTTTAGTTGGAATAGGGACTATAGACATACTCCCTTGTGCTTTGATAGTAGTATTGTCTTTGTACCCCTACATTTTCCGAGGTGGTTACACTTCCAGAGGTGAATCCAACATTCTACGCACTCACATTCTTTGTGGATGATGCACCTAAGAATGCTCCTCCAAATGACATTAAAGCCATCTGTCTTGCCATTGATGTTCTTGATCCATGACTTAATCCTGCTCTCCTACTTCCCAAGTTATTTTTGCTAGTTAATTGTGCTAGATACTAAAAAACCAAGCGCAAGGGCTAGGTGACTAGGTGGATTAAGATGCACACCCGCGGTCTAGGTAGTCTTTGTCGGTGCAAATGCTGTGTGAGGCCAAGGGGGATCTCTATCATGATTTCCAAGATGGGGGGGTTCCTGATGCTCTAGCTCCATGTCTTCTACATGAGTTGTAAATCCTTCACGAGCCATCTCTCTCCTCCATGTCATACTCTCTGCAACAATGTAACACCCTCAACAACTGATATATTCCTCTTTTGCATTCAAGTGTTGACATGTGATTTTCTAGATAAAGATGTGTTCTTTTGACTATTGAAGATCATGCTTGATAAGGATAAATCTTTTATGTTCTTAAAAATCATTAGACTGAAATTATATGGTTGTCAAGAATTCATTTTCACTTTGGAAAGATGATGGTGTAATCCAGTTTTAAGAGTTACGAGACTTATTTCTTCTCTCGACTCATCCTTGGATCAATTTCGGTAAAGATCTCCAAAAGTGTGTGTTAACATCCCGCATGCCCCGCTTAGCCCCTGCATGCTTTGTTTTTCCCTTTTCCCCTCTTTTCTTGGCCTTTTTTCTTCAGTGATGAAACCGCCGCCCTACCTGGGCGGTGGTCTCATGACCGCCGCCCTGAACAGGGCGGCGGTCCTATAACCGCCGCCCTGCTCAGGGTGGCGGTCCTTTACGTGTTTTCCAGAAAGCTCTTTTAACATGACTCACGTAATTTCAATATTTTACCAGCTTTCTTTCACCGCCATAAGCTTGCATTTATGATTCTAGTTCCCTGGAATAGTGTTTTGCCATTGTTTATAGTTTAAGAGTTCTATTTGGCTTTTACCTTGGGTAAATGCAAATGCTATAAATAGTTGGCTTGTGCTCAAGCAAATGGCCCCTCAAATTTGCCTCTGATTTCTCTTTGCAATAGATTTAGTTTTCATTTTTCTTAGAATGCTTAGTTTCTTTCATTGCATGCTTAGTTAGCATTGTTTTACTGTTAGTAAGCCACATATCCATCTTGTGCAAGTACTGTTGATATTTCATCCAATCCATTGGAGTAGAATAGCTTGTTTTCAATAGGAAGCCATTAAAGTTGCAGGTTTTGTTCTTCAAACAGGATAGTTTCAGGTTCTGGATGCTTTATGTTGCATGACTCGCAATAAATCCCGCTAGGAATTGCATAAGCCAAGCTCTGTACTCTTGCGCTATCCCTCTCCTACTCGCATTGTATTCAGTCTGTATCTTGAGCTGCCTTTATCCCAATATCTACTTCTGTTGATGCTAGCATTACACACTTTTCTGGATCCACGTGAACACGAAGGAACGAGGAGATCACACTGAGGGGACAAGATCACACACACCATCGGATTCACCACTATGCTATGTAGAATCCAGGTTCTAGCTTTCAAAGTTCTAGTTAGAAATATATCAAATAAAGTAGCCAATCACTTTATTTCAGTTAATTCTACTCTCGATATTGCCAGGGAAGTTATGGGGATTGATAGTTTCTGAGAAACTATGATTCACTCCTCACTTCTGAGGTAGGATCGAGAGTCTTGCAAATAGATTAGATAAGTTATTTCATTGTTTAGAATAGATCTACAAATTACATGCATAAATAGCTATACTCTGGTTATCTTGTTTGTTTTAAATTGTTATCTTAGTCATCAATTCTAGATATTATTAAATTAGTTCTTAAATTCATTCGAATAGTTCATCGTAAAATACAAAAATAGAGAAATCATATATGCTATAGATATATTCAACGTAGTTAAATTTTCATTTTACTACGTAGTTAGTTTTACATTGTTGCTTTTGTATGACAATCACGGGACCTAGGAGCCCTGTGGAATACGTATTCGAGCCAATCGTGCCTCAACCCAATCTCATCACAAAGCAATAATCGATATAGATCAAAATCTTAGGATCCAAGTCTTCCTTACAATGGTAATCTTACAACAAATCAATTCCAGTTGAGCGGGTTAAACATAGAAGATGACCAAGCACACACGTTTTGGTCAAATCGAATCAACCAAACTACAGATTACCCTAGGTAACATCCATATGACTCGTAGAAGGGCTCGAAAGAGAGAAAAATTTGGTGTGATCCTTTAGTCCCACAGCCAAGACGCAGAGACATTCTCATAGATATAGATACTAGCCTAAGAATTCAGTGTTGCAAGAACCCGTGAGGCACTCGAGAAGATCACACAGCCTATTAGTTTTAAATATAGAGGCCGAGAAAGCATACGATTACGGGATTAGGGATTAGAACTAATTCTACACATGACCATAAGTAGACCACAACAAACAAGAGTCTACGGTTGATCCACAAATCCCGCAACCCAACGAATCCGTAAGTCAATCAGACATAGACATTGGCCTACGCACACTAGTATTTAGATCCACTCCACTTCCACCTATCATCATCGAACAATTATCCTTACTAGATACAATAGCTAACAAAGCTAGAGAGTTCTGGACTAGGCCAGAGAATCATCCATAGAGTCAACTATATTTACCATCCACCATATGACCTTATCCGGAGACATACACGAAACTATCCCAGGTCATTTTCCACGTATTCCACAACCCATAGATCGAATCACATGCCGAGCTCGATATTGATTGAGCCTTCGAGTAGTCATCCTCGCCGATCGATCTATCACACCAGCCTCAGTGTTAGAGGGCCTTCTTTGCCTTAGATTCACAAATTCCACTAGTGCGTATTGAAGACATTAGATTGCCTAACTAGTTTGTCTGCATCCCATACATATTCCATCCCCACCGGCCTGCTCTCAAGCACGACCTGGAGGAGGGTGCGAGGAAGAGTTACTTGTAGATTCCACGCTGCTTGTCACTTTTCCATCGTACAAAATTGGTGAACCCGACGTGAACTTCCTACTTTCTTTTTTCACCTTCGGAGTCATATTATTACGTGTTCTTCAAAATTAGTATACTTTTCATCTTTTCCACCTCATTAGCTTTCACCATCACCTTCGCTCCTTCCCATTATTCTATGGGTATTCATATACCCCCCGAATATGTCGGGATTCGATGCATATGGCAGGCCCCTCTTGGGCCTTGAGGCATACTACGCCCAACAAAATAGACAATCATCACCCTCACTCTCAGTATGGGGTGATAACTACTCAACCAACCAGTTGTCAACACAAACTCCAAGGATCAGATATAACTCATCTTTTCAAACTGAGGAGTTAGATCAGCTCGCTCAAACGCAACAAACAGAGCCTTCAGGCTCGAATAACATGACGTTCACCAGAGAATCTGGTTCATCTCCTCAGGTACTACTTAGACCACAAATTAGTAGACAATCAGACTCATACCGAGGTTTAGATGATGAACATTCGGTATATTATGCCAGGAATGAACAACGCTCTCGGAGTATGTACCCACCTATAGGAGGTTTACAAACACAACCCGAGGTCTCTTTTCAAGAAAATACTTCCATCCCATTACATATAGGAAATGCCCTCGGGGAAACTTGGCAGGGCAATGATCAGTTCATAGCGGGGTATCATAGACCTATACAACACCATGATATACAACAAATGCCACTATGGCAAAACACCGTGACTTCACCAAATGAAGTCATTTCAACGTTAGTAGAAAAGGTTAGAGGGTTAGAACTTGCCTGTAAAAGTCAAAATTCTCAATTCATACAAACAGGAAGTTCCAATCCTCCACACCATCCTAGCCAAGTAGATCTCCTCACAGGAGTAGGCACGTTAGGCATGACTCCTCAGTATTCACAACAAACGCCAACTAGACCCACCATCTCTAACACTGTTCCTCCCGGTCTAGTACAAAACAATCCATTCCTGGACAATACCCCATCATACTTAAACATGTACTCCAAATCACCACAAGGGGATATGTTCTCCTCTCCCAGCATGTTTTCTCAAACACAGGGGTTTCCTTATGCCCCTACCAATGCATATGCTACGCCATATCAACAACCCATTCCACCGCCGCTCCCTCAACAGCACCATCAATGGTCGAAACATATGCGATAGGGACTTATTCAGAATATTTGAAAGAGCCCTTAGATTTCACCATACGAAGCGTCATGCTTCCAAGACCTCTTCCCGATTTGCCCAAATACAAAGGTGAGGGAGATCCAAATGCACATATCAAAGCTTACGCTATAGCCATTCGAGAACTACTCCCATGGGATGGGGTTGTTGCTAAGATATTCCCAAAAACTTTGGAAGGCATCGCTCTCGATTGGTATTATAGAATACCTGAGGCTTCCATCCATTCATTCAAACAACTCGTTTCAGAGTTCATCAAGGCCTTTGACATGAATAAACTATTAAGGACAGGAATCAGGGAGTTCTTACACATCAAACAAGAACACAATGAATCTGTCACCCATTTCATCCAAAGGTGGCGTACAGTTCTTTATTCTTCGGCAAGTGCTCCAAACATGGATCAAATGGAACTATGTGATTTATTCCTTCATTCTCTTAGCAGAGAAGTGAAGGAAGAAGTCCAGAAGTTCCCATTAAGAACTTACGATGAAGTACTTGAGAGTGCTCTTCGAATAGATCAAGCGGCAATTGATAGTGGTCACAAAACATATGGAGCAAATGGGAGGTTAGTCACCTCCAACCAGAACACTACAACTTATCCTACTACCACGAACGTCAATCAAGGACCTAAAATCCTTAATAAAAATCGGGGTGTAACAACAGATGGAGTAACCGACCAGCCTAAGAAGGTAAATGTTGTCAATACTCCATCACAAATAAACAACCAACGAAACAACAACTTTACCCCGACAATCAATACAGTGGATTTTAACCATCCACAACAACAACAACAACAACGGAAAAACCCCACACAGGGTCCGAGCCAAAATTCAACTAGATACCAAAACCAGAATTCAAACCAAAGACAACAAACACAAAATTTTAATCCTAGTAGACAATGGTTTGATCAAAATTTTGGACCACAATACGCACCAAACCAACAAACTAGGAATTACAATCCTAATTCATATTGTGGTTTCCACAAAATTTGGGGCCATGACACTAGAACGTGCCGTGACTACAACAAATTCATGCAACGCTTGCCAGATGAACAAAGACAACTTTTCATGGATATGTTCTTGGCAGATCCTACGTCACCAACATCAAATACCTTTTCAGGGGTAGTTTCCCCTCAAAATGCACCCCTCAAGATCTTTAATGATCCACTCCCAAATCATGATAACAACAAGCTAAATCTAACTAGGATGAACAAGGGTGTAATGACAGGAAACAATGATCATGAAGCCTCGACTTCACTAAATCCATTAGTTGCGCCACAACTAGGAAGTCAGCCACGACCTAAGGTAGTCGGTTTAGTGGAGTTAGACGCCGAACTACCCATCGAAGCTATAACAAGGACACGAGAGTATTTCTCTCAGCCAAGTCCAAGCCACCTGCCAGAGATGGATAACATCCAACAAATAATAGCAAAACCTGTGGGTGCCTATGATTTAATTAATGACCTAACAAAAACCTTCTCGCACATTTCATTTTTAGACTTACTAAAGAACTCTCCTGCCCACAGGGCTGCTCTTTTAGAAGCATTAGGTTTAGGCCATTTAATTAACATCACTCCACCTCCTGAAACACAGGTAAATCATATAGACTTTGATGTTCATCCTCCAGGGCAGGCAGATAGGGATGTCAAATTCATATTCGAGATAAACAAAATGCCGACAGATGCTGAGATCGCACGCCGAGGTGATCCAACCTTACATTTACAAGTATGGGTTTATAATAACTATGTGAAATGAGCAATGGTTGATGATGGGGGCAGTTAACATAGTCCCCTTCTCTTTCCTTCAAAAGCTAGGGTATGGAGAAACCAATTGTTCCACAACTCAAAACACACTAAGGGGCTATGATAGCCTTAAAGCCACCTCGGTTGGAACTATAATATTACCGGTCACCTTAGGACCCAAAACCATCTTGACTGAGTTTTATATTATAGATCGGGAAACTAACTATAATATGATCCTCGGCCGACCATGGATACACCGTATGAAGGCAATCCCTTCTACGCTATTTCAAGAAGTAAGGTTTTTACACTTAGGAAAGATATTTGTAGCCAAAGGTGATCCAAAACCATTCGATGTACACCTAGCTGACTTAAAGAAAAGACCAGGTGTGCACTCAGAGTTTGAACTCCCAACAAACCAACTTAATAAACCTACCGACGCAAAACCAAAAGAAAAGTTGGTACCTACGACAGATCTTGAAACTATGAGCCTAGCCAAGGCAACCCCAACCCCAAAGATGAGGCTAACACCGTAGAAACTAGTATCATTAGGAACTACTGCAAAAATCATTGAATTGATAGAACAAGATCTACCAATGTTCTTACCATTTGATTCTGCAGGCATGGGATATTCCGAGGTGTTGGCTCTCTTCTCCAAGCAGAGGATCTCGCATGGTGGAAGTAGAATGTGCAAACACAACAAATATCCCAACATCCATATTCCCAGCCTAAATATTGACACTCCATTTTGATGGAGCTAGATGTCTTTATGGAGTGGGGGGCAGTGTGTAATCTTTACTTCCCGAAGGAAAAGTCTTACCATTTCACCTTCAAACTAAATTTCAATGTACAAACAATGGTGCGAGTACGAAGCCCTCCTCCTTGGCCTCATTTAGCCAAAAGGATCGGTGTTGATAACATCGTGGTGTTAGGAGACTCACAATTGGTAAAGCAAACCAAGTCTCCGAGATATATGAAACCAAAGCCGAGCACTTACAGCTTTACAAAACAGTTGTATTAGATTTAAGCAAGGAGTTTGACTTCATATCAATTGAAGCAATCCCGCGAGAACACAATCTTCTCGCCGATTCTATAGCAACCTCAGCATCACGCTTTACTCCAAACAGTAAGTTAGAGGATACCCATTTCATGGTATCCCTTCGTGATGAACCATTGATAAAAACAATGACAAATTCTCTTTTAAACGGAAATGAATCTACTATCCTAGACCACATTGATAGTGATATGGCCACTCTGAATTACTTAAACACCTATGCGGCACTACATCTCTCCTATCATATGATAGATTTGTCCTTAATCCCACATTCATCTTCCTACTTCGGAAATCCCATGATGGATCTTCCCTCACAAATGGAACCTAGCATATACATAGTAGAAAATGGGGATGATTTGGATTTACCTCCAGCCCCACCTGAGTTTGAAGAAGGTAATGCCTCTTTAATCGAAGAAACAATTGATGTTAACATCGGAACGGAAGATGAACCAAAGATATTGAAATTAGGATCCTCGTTAACCCCAGAAGAAGTAGAAATACACACTCGAATCCTCAAAGAACATCAGAAGGCTTTCACATTTAATTATAAGGAAATGACAGGAGTTGCACCCCACATTGTGGTGCACAACCTCGTCACTAAATCTGATGCAAAACCAATTAAACAAAAATCAAGACCCATGAAACCTAAGGTAGCTCTCATGGTGAAAGAGGAGGTAATAAAACTCCTCCAAGTAGGATTCATCAAACCAGTCGATTACTCTCAATGGGTATCTAATATCGTTCCTGTTCTCAAAAAGAATGGGAAGATACACATCTGCATAGATTTCGAGACATTAACAAAGCGTGTCCTAAAGATGACTTCCCATTACCATCCATTGATGTCATTATTGATGCAACAACTGGGTTTGAACTTTTGTCTCTCATGGATGGATTCTCGGGATACAATCAAATTAAAATATCTGAACAAGATCAAGCTAAAACCACGTTTATAACTCCTTGGGGAACTTATTGCTATGTTGTTATGCCATTTGGTCTCAAGAATGCTGGTGCTACATACTAGCGAGCTATGACATATATATTTCATGATCTAATTCATAAAATCATGGAATCCTACGTAGATGACTTGTTGGCTAAGGCCAAGAAGCGTTGTGACCATCCGAAGTACTCCGCATCATTCTTTCACGTCTGATAGAATACGGAGTCACGCTAAATCCTAAAAATGTGTCTTTGGTGTAACAGGAGGGAAGCTCCTAGGTTACATCATATCGTCACGAGGGATAGATGTTGACCCAACCAAAATTTGGGCTGTCCTCGAAATGGTCCCACCTTTGGATGAATCTGGAATCAGGTCATTTCTCAGAAAGCTTGGTGCAATCCAGAGATTCATCCCAGACTTAAGTTTCGCCATTCATCCAATCAACAATTTACTCAAGAAAGATTATAGTATTGATTGGACTGAAGATTGCAATGAAGCTTTTGACGCAGTTAAGCGTTTCTTGTTATCACCACCTACGCTAATGCCACCTAAGCTAGATCACCCGTTAATTTTATATTCACGAGCTACCAATGTCTCGCTAGCCTGTATGTTGGCTCAAGAAGACGATGACAAGAGAGAACGTGTGATTTATTTCATTAGCTGAACATTGCTTGACTATGAAACACGTTATACACAAGTAGAACGAGAATGCCTCGCCATAGTCTTTGCAACCAAACGCTTAAGACATTATATGCTAAATCAAGAAACAAGGGTCATGGTAAAAACGGACCATTTACGAACTTTCTCACACAAGGGTCCTTGTCTAAGAAGGCTGGATGTTTTATAACCTTAATGGGAGAATTCGAATTAACATTTGTAAATCAGAAGTCGTTAAGGGACAAATCATCGCGGATTGGTTAGCTGATAACCCATTAGATGGAGGTGATCTAGTAGATCTAGATTTTCCAGATGAATGCGTATACTACATTGAAGCTAGACCTCCTATCTCTGAGTGTCCCTGGTACACTGATATCATTAATTATATCATGGACCATACGTATCTAGAAGGGGCTACACAACACAGAAGGTGGCTACGCATTATCGTAGCAAAATACATCATTATAGAGCAAGTGCTCTATCGAAAAGCGTTCGATGGAATGCTTCTAAGATGTGTCGACACAGAAGAATCCAAGAAGATTCTCCATGAATCTCACATAGTGGAATGTGTGGAGGCCACTTCGGTGGCCATGCCACCACTCACAAAATACATCGAATGGGCTATTTCTGGCCCACTCTAGAACACGACGTAGTAGAGTTTGTACGCAGGTGTCATAAGTGCCAAGAGTTCTCCCATGAGATCCACATGCCAGCACAAGCTCTACAACCAATTGCTACTCCATGGCCCTTTTCTACGTGGGGTCTCGATTTGATAGGGAAATTCTCTCCCTCGTCTACAGATGGCCATAATTTTATAATCACGGCCACCGAATATTTCACCAAGTGGGTAGAGGCTATGCCTCTTACTACTGTACCGGGTTCTGTAATCGCCAAATTCATTTTGAACCAAATCATTTGCAGGTACGGTGTCCCGCAAGTCATTATCTCAGATAATGGGACTTCTTTTAAGAATGATGAAGTTCATGAATTGTGCAATAAATTTAAAATAAGCCATCATACGGCTTCCTTGTATTATCCACAAGCCAACGGACAGGCTGAAGCAACAAATAAAACACTAAAAGCCATTCTCCTTAAAACGGTGAAAGAAAACAAACGAGATTGGCACTTGAAGTTATATCCGGCCTTATGGGCCCACCGAACCTCAATAAGAACACCAATGGGAGCAACTCCTTTCTCACTAGTATTCGGGGCAGAGGCAGTTCTCCCACTTGAGGTTGAAATACCCAGTCTCCATATTTCATTACAAGGGATTCTGGATGAAGACGCTTACAGAGAGAAGCACACTCTTTCCCAACTAGAAAGCCTAGATGAAGCTAGGTTAGATGTTGAACAATGGCACAGAGTCTATGCTGACCGGATGTGCCGGCAATATAACAAGAAAGTCTATGAACGTGACATATATGAAGGTGATCTAGTTCTAAGGCTAGACATAAACCGGATCGACAAGAAGACCGCGAAGGAAGGAAGTTCGCCTAAATGGTTGGGCCCATACCGAGTCATGAAGGACTATGGAAATGGTGCATACCTCTTATGTATGCTGGAAGGTGAGGAATTTGGTGAAACGGTCAATTCCCTACACCTCAAGCGGTTCTACGCGTAAGCAACTAGCACTATTTATAATTATATTTACATTGCATCTTCATATAGATTAAGATCATTTTGTCCGCTTGTTTCGTACACAAATTGTGATCAAGGAATTTTGTTCTCAAAGAAATTCATTACAAACTCATGATGTTGTTGGCATAAAATTTCTAATCATACCTCTCCATTTTCATGATATCATCAAATTATCTCAGAATCATGTCATCAAATAAAGCTAGATATGACAAAGTCTTAACGGTAACCATGCCAAGATCTGCAGGTTTATTCTCACTTTTGGTTTCTTCTTAGGATAGGTGTCTTGCCTATGGTCTGTTCTAGAAGCTTCATGGTGTCACATCTATCCCATATGTATATCTCTTTGGAAATAAGCACA
Organism: Taxus wallichiana var. yunnanensis; assembly: GCA_018340775.1. Lineage (NCBI taxonomy): Eukaryota > Viridiplantae > Streptophyta > Pinopsida > Cupressales > Taxaceae > Taxus > Taxus wallichiana. Next base: position 85,649,841 of record CM031244.1, on the reverse strand, counting down.
TACTGACATTTTACTCAAGAAAACAAGTCAAATATTGATCAAATAGAAAATTTTAATTTTACACATTTCCTTGCCCCCACCAACCTTGGTGATGAGCTCACGTCTCCTTACTAGTGACGTAGGGTTGGGAAAGGATGGAAATGCCCTTACTCGCCTATGCTTTGCCCACGGTGATAAACCCACGCTTCTTACTAGTAGCATGGGGCAAAGTGTAGGGGGTCCTCTTGACAAACAAATGCAAAAGGTCATAAGCAAACAATTCAAACCTGAAGCTTTGAGTTAAAAACAAATGAATCGATGTTCAAAATTCCAAGAGAGTTCAAAATCCTAAAACCCAGATTTTGTCTACTATGTGGCCATCTAGGATCTAAGTCCTGGATAAACCGCAAAGCAAGTCAGCATCTAAACTATGAAGTCACTCGAGTGGAGTGGGCTTGTGATATCCTAATTTGGTTCCGCCAAAGCTTTGTCTATCTTTCATCAGTATCATTTCAAACACATCTCATAACTTGTGCCCTTCCCAACTCTTGGTGATAAGCCCTCGCATCTTACTAGTAGTGGAGTGGGGGTAGGGGCAGGTTTATCTATTCATCATGTTAGTTTATATTCATCACTTTTCCAAAACAAACATGAAGTATCCAAAATTGCTTACAGAAGCTAAAATTCAAAATCACATTATATCTACATCATCATATATCAGCATCATGAAATACAAAAAGAAATTCAAACACTTGCATCATTTGTTCTCCATTGCATACATTCTAAAAAGCATATAAACATACATCATAATATACATGAGGAAACTGGAAATAGAAAGTAAGCCATGAATGCCAAAGGTTTGATCCAAAAGGAACAAATATATATATATATAAATGATCAACATTTATGTACAATGCCATCATGCACTAAGCATGGTCAAAACGCTCAAAGAGCCCGGGATATACAAAAGAATGTATCATACAAAATCTAGGAGAGCCAAGTGGCTTCTCAATCCCTACGAGACCCCTCTGAAGGCGCACGCCCATGCCTAGGACTCTGGCTACGCGGCGCCTCGAGTGCACTGGAGGGCTCAGATCCCGAGGGGCCGCAGCCTCACCACGAGAGTGGCTCCTCATCAAGCGCTCGGCCATCCTATACCCCGCTAACTCCGTGTGGAGAGTCGATACCATCTTGGCCACATGCCGATCGGGAAAAGACGTCGTATGTCTACCACCTGCCGCCGAGGGCTCCCAAGATCCACTGGGACAGCTCTCGCGTGGGTCCTCTCCATGGGATCATCAGTGGTATCGCACATACCCCGCGAATCAAATCTCGCCACTCATCGGAAGTCTCGCAAACAAAAGGAGAAAACAAATTAGAAACCAAACAAGAGATTAGAAATACAAGATAAAACAAAAGGAGAGATAGCAACTAAGGAGATCCTAACTAAAAAGAAACATTAAAAGGAGAGAGGGTAACTTACTCGATCACTGTGCCTGGATGGATCTATGGGATCAAGCACCGCCACGGATGCCGCCGCCGACCGAGGGGCTGCTCCCGTGACTCGGAGCAACGTAGCACCCCCGCAATGACTCATCCTCCCCGCCATGGCCCCCGGGAGAGTGGCTCCTCGAAACCAGAGTCACCTCTCTCGCACTCGCTCGCCCTCTCTCGCTCGCATGATATCCCGAGTGTCATGCCACTCAGATCACCGTCCTCCTCCGTGTCCTCCTCTGTCTCTCCCCGTAAACTCCTCAGACTCGGAGTCTATGTCAATGGGGTCATCGCTGCTATGGGCAGGACCCGTGAAAATCAAGCAAGGGTGCCTGAGGCGCACCGGCTCTCCCTCTGGCACGTACTATCCTCCTGGCTGCAATAGGAATGCCAGAGTAACCACTGTCCAACCCCGGCCTCTAGGCCCCCCTCTGGCCTCTCGGACTGATCTGTATACTGGCGCTACGGGGAAGCATACCCATGTATGGTAGGCCAAACTGCTGAGGAACTCGGCCAAAGGGGTGCATCTCCACTCGCCCCACTCTATCAATAAGCTGCCCTGTCGTGGAGCAGGAGATCAAAGTAAGAGCCTCCTCGCCCCATATACCTGCCATAGTCTGATATGGTGTGGCCTCCATGTCGGCAGTAGTCAAAGAAGCAACTGGCTGATGAGGTGCTCGGAGCACCGACATGTCTATCCATCTGGCTGCCCTCATAGCTCCGGGATCTGCCACCTCTACACCTCTGCCATAGGGGATGAAGTGCTCATAGACCCAACTCATGACTAGGTCGGGTGGCTCAAGGATCGCCCTCGTAAAATGGACTACCCTCGTATAGATCATGGTAGGTGGTCCCAAGAATGTCGCTCCCTGCATATATCCGACCGTGTCCCTCTATCTGTGTAATAATGGGGGACCAGCAGTATAACAATGTATCTCCTCCCTTGTCCCCGATCAGTCTCGAGGCAAGGATCCCCATGATGGCCTGGCGAAGTAAGGGGATGGGAAAACTAGGAATGGATCAAACTCTAACCCCCTTCTTCGACCCCGTGGAGATGACTGCATCTCCCATGTATGTAGCCCATTGTGCAATCTGGGCCCGTGAACCTGCTGTCTCAAGGGTGAGACATCTCCCAATAATCGGGACCCCTAGAATGTGATAGACATCCTCCAATGTAATAGTCCACTCACCGCGGACCCCTGGCAATCGGAAGGTGTTCCGATCTGCATCCCAATATGAGAACAAGTCACAAAGAATGTGACTAGATGGTGTAACATGGGGCACGCGTGAAATGCGTAGTATCCCAGCCCGCTGAAGAGTGTCCTCCTCATCCTGTGAGAGGGCATCTAGTACCCCTGGGAGCCAATCACACTCCCTCTCTCTACTCCACCGGATATACTCCTCTCTCGCCTGCATACACCCAAAAACACACAAAACAGAGCAAGTTAGCATCCAAGTAACATTGGAAAATCATGAAAACACGTAGAAATGCTAGAAAAGCAAAAACAATTTCAAAGGGATGTTCTTTTTACATTCTGTGCAAAACCGCCGCCCTGAGCAGGGAGGCGGTTTTCGTAACCACCGCCTTAAGGGCGGTGGTCGTGTAACCGCCGCCACAGGCGGGGTCATGTAACCGGCGGTCATGGTCCGAAAACCCACGCGGGTTTTTAAACTTAAAAAGCCTAAAAAATGCAAAAAAGGACCATTTTACCTAAAAACAAAGCCTACCCAAAGAGGCGCCCCTAGATGGACCTTTTAACACTAACATTTTCAAAAATTACCCCCCCATGACAAAGATTTTAACATTTCAAAATTAAGGGGGTAAAAAGGATAAATTGAAGAAAACTAACCTGTGATCTCGCGGGTCGATGTTCCGCACGTGGAGGCATGATCGCTATCCCCACGCGGGTTTTTTTGACTTACTCACGCAAGAAACCGTCACCATTTGGGTTCCAGAGCTCAAAATCAATCAAATCAACTCAGCGCAAATGAATAGGAAAATGGGCCCACTTTCATATATAAATTACCCCGATTGCATTTTAAATGCCTTTTTCACAGTTTCAAAATTGGAGGTAAGTTCTTATCCCCGCACAAATGGTACATTCTCATTTCCTATTATTTTAGGTTTATTTTCCAAACTAGGCATGTCTATCTCGCACTTGAGTTTCTCTCTTCACGCAAGAAGGTCAGTGGGAATTTTGACGAGCTCATTTCAACACACGGATGTATCGTATAACTTCTAACTTCCCATTTCGGGACCGCCATATGGACCCACCATTTTACGCCTCTTCATGGCTAAAATGCTTCTCCGAGGGGGCAATTTACGTACCCAAAATCGAAGGTAAGTTCTTATCCCCAAAACAAATGTGACGTGCCCCAATGATGATACAGTCTCTCGCAAGGTGTTCGGGATCCTAAAAGATCTCCAAGTGTGTGTTAACATCCCGCATGCCCATTTTAGCCCCCGTGTGCTTTTTTTTCCTTTTTTTCTTTTCTTGGCCTTTTTTTCAGGACCACCATACGGCCGGACCCACCGCTTTATGCCTCTTCATGGCCAAAACGCGCCTTTCGTGGTGGGTCCTTTACGTGTTTTCCAAAAAGCTCTTTTAACACGAATCACGTAATTTCAATGTTTTACCAGCTTTCTTTCACCACCATAAGCTTGCATTTATGATTCTGGTTCCCTGGAATAGTGTTTTGCCATTGTTTATAGTTTAAGAGTTCTATTTGGCTTTTACCTTGGGTAAATGCAAATGCTATAAATAGATGGCTTGTGCTCAAGCAAATGGCCCCTCAAATTTGCCTCTGATTTCTCTTTGCAATAGATTTAGTTTTCATTTTGCTTAGAATGCTTAGTTTCTTTCATTGCATGCTTAGTTAGCATTATTTTACTATTAGTAAGCCACATATCCATCTTGTGCAAGTGCTATTGATATTTCATCCAATCCATTGGAGTAGAATAGCTTGTTTTCAATAGGAAGCCATTAAAGTTGCAGGTTTTGTTCTTCAAACAGGATAGTTTTAGGTTCTGGATGCTTTATGTTGCATGACTCGCAATAAATCCCGCTAGGAATTACATAAGCCAAGCTCTGTACTCTTGCGCTATCCCTCTCCTACTCGCATTGTATTCAGTCTGTATTCTGAGCTGCCTTTATCCCAATATCTACTTCTATTGATGCTAGCATTACATGCTTTTTGGATCCACGTGAACACGAAGGAATGAGGAGATCACACTGAGGGGACAAGATCACACACACCATCGGATTCGCCACTGTTCTGTAGAATCCAGGTTCTAGCTTTCAAAGTTCTAGTTAGAAATATATCAAATAAAGTAGCCAATCACTTTATTTTAGTTAATTCTACTCTCGATATTGCCAAGGAAGCTATGGGGATTGATAGTTTCTGAGAAACTATGATTCACTCCTCACTTCTGAGGTAGGATCGAGAATCTTGCAAATAGATTAGATAAGTTATTTCATTGTTTAGAATAGATCTACAAATTCACATACACAAATAGCTATACTCGGTTATCTTGTTTGTTTTAAATTATTATCTTAGCTGTCAATTTCTAGATGTATTAAATTAGTTGCTAAATTCATTCGAATAGTTCATCGTAAAATACAAAAATAGAGAAATCATATATGCTATAGATATATTCAATGTAGTTAAATTTATTTTTACATGTAGTTAGTTTTACATTGTTACTTTTGATGACAATCATGGGACCTAGGAGCCCAGGAATACGTATTCGAGCCAATCATGCCCTAACCCAATCTCATCACAAAGAATAATCGATATAGATCAAAATCTTAGGATTCAAGTCTTCCGAACAATGGTAAGCTTGCAACAAATCCATTCCTGGGCTGAGCGGGTTAAACATAGAGACGACCAAGCACACAAGTTTTGGTAGAATCAACCAAACTAGATTACCCTAGGTAACATCCATATGATCAGTAGAAGGGCTCGAAAGAGAGCAAAATGTTTAGTTGTGATCCTTTAGTCCCACAACAGATGCAGGAGAGACATTCTACATGACATAGATACTAGCCTAAGAATTCAGTGTTGCAAGAACACCGTGAGGCACTCGAGAAGATCGCACAGCCTATTGTTTTGAATATAGAGGTTTGAGAAAGCATACGATTACCGGGTGTTAGGGATTAGGAACTAATTCTACGCATGACCATAGCAGGACCGCAACAAACAAGAGTCTACGGTTGCGATCCACAAATCCCGCAACCCAACGAATCCGTAAGTCAATCAGACATAGACATTGGCCTACGCACACTAGTATTCAGATCCACTCCACTTCCACCTATCATCATCAAACAATTATCCTTACTAGATACAACAACTAACAAAGCTAGAGAGTTCTGGACTAGGCTAGAGAATCGTCCATAGAGTCGACTATATTTACCATCCACCATATGACCTTATCCAGAGACATACACGAAACTATCCCAGGTCATTTTCCACATATTCCACAACCCATAGATCGAATCACGCCAGAGCTCGATATTGATTGGAGCCTTCGAGCAGTCATCCTTGCTGATCGATCTATCACACCAGTTTAGGTTAGAAGGGCCTTCTTTGCCTTAGATTCACAAATTCCACTAGTGCGTATTGAAGACATTAGATTGCCTAACTAGGTTGTCTGCATCCCATACATATTCCATACCCAAGCGTAGGAGGAAAAGAAGTTTGATTGTTGATCTTTCGTGGAGGAGAAAAAGAGTTGGAAGCTCAGTTGGAAGTCTCCTTCGATTTGGTGGAAGAACTATCAGGCATGATAGGCTCTAACTATTAAAATTATTTGTGTTCTTCTAAATGAATCATTAGAACAACTCTGCTCTCATGAGATTCTTGTTTTCATGCCTGTCTAGTTATTTTTGCTTGTTGGGTTTGGTGAATCCTTGTGTGTTTGATTTTTTTATTATGGGTAAATAGTTTTGAAGGGACTATACCCTGTATACAGAAGGCTCAAAAGCTAGATAAAAAAAGAGTTAAAACAGTCAAAAAAGGAGCAAAACATCCAACATGAAAGGGCTCAATAGCCAGATAAGACAAAATAGTAATAAAATAGGATCAAAATGTACAGTGATCTAGAAAAAGTAGTAGAGACAAAAACAAACAAGAGATAACCATCACTGGACATCTCAGCCAAAAGACAACACTAAAACCGCCAGTCAATAGTAACTTCACAGCCAGTAAACAACAACAGAACTCCACATCACTTGATAGCCTGGTCAATCTTGGCTTTGATCGTTTGAAGCGAGACAAAGAATGCAATGGCAGTGGCCTAGGAAGGGTCTTTCAAATCCGCTTGAGCAATTGCAATATCTCTTTTCTCCTTGGAGCCCCAAATGTCCTCGGTAATACCACTGAGACTGAAAATACTATGAACATGCTGTTCAATGAAATTATAGATACTTTTAAGGGTAGAGAGGATACAGTCGTTATGACCTTTTGCATTTCCAAGTCTACCATCCAGAGATTGGAGCTTCTTGAAAATTTCAGCAGTGATATCTTCCTCTTCATCATTTTTCAGTTTCCTTTTGCCCTTAGCTTTATCCATTTCTCTCGCTTGATATTTTAAGTAGATCTATCTCAAAAGCTATTAATATTGGTATGATAAAGGGTTTTCAACCTACTTCTGGTAATCAGGTTTCCTCACACCAGTAGTTTGCTAATGACACTCTCCTTCTTCTGATGGCCTCAATAATTGAGGTGAAGGCTATCAAAACTATTCTTAGATTTTATGAGGAAGCCCTCGGGAAAAAGTTAATTTTGACAAAAGATCTATCTATTTTTTCAATACTCTTGTGGAAAGGCAAAGAAAGATTTCTCTTATACTAGGATGCACTATTAATTCAAGATTCACATTTATTTAGGACTCCCTTTGAGTACTTGTAAGGTTTCTAATGAGGTTTGGAATGATCTTATTAAAATATTCCAAAAAAAACTGGTGGTTGGAAAGGAGCTTTACTTTCAAGTGCAGGCAAGTGTTTATTGATAAAAAGCACTCTTCAGAACTTACCTATTTATATCATGTCAATGTTCAGCATTCCAGTAGCAGTGTTGAATAGTATTGAAAAAATTCAAAAGAAATTTTTATGGCATGGTACTGAAGACAGGTTTAGATACCATTTAGTGGCTTGGGAGCAGGTCTGTAGACCAAAGAGGATTGGGGGGTTAGGAATCAAAGAAATCAAACATATGAATGCTGCTCTTATTGCAAAGTTGGGTTGGTGACTTATAAAAGATCACAAGCCTTGGACAGAGTTGGTTAAAATTAAATACCTTTCCAACCAAAGCAATAATTCCTTTATTTTTGATCAGTCTCTTTCGAATGGTTCTATTTTCTGGAACAATCTTCTCCAAGTCAGACATATTCTCTCTCAGGGAAGTAGCTGGAAGCTTGGGGATGGTCAAGACATTAATTTTTGGACTGATAAATGGTTGGATATTAACTGGTTTTCCTCTTATGGTCACATAGAAGATAGCTTGATTAGAAATTATGGGCACAAAGTTCAGGGATATATTGAGGTGGATGAAAACAAAAGGAAATGGAAACAGTTAAAAGTCGATGAGGATAATATGCAGCCTGATGTTTCTTCTATGTAGAGTCATCTTTCCCTCATTCATATTAGTCCTCAAAATCATAACGATGAACTCATTCGGAAAGATTCTTTTGATGGAGAGTACTCATTTAAATCGGGTTACAATTCTTTCTTTGCCTCTATTGAAAGTGATACTGAGTGGCATAAGCCGTGGATGATAGACCTAACCCCTAGAGTGAACTTTTTTTGGTGGCTCATCATTAAAGGCAAGATCCTAACTAATGAAAATCTCATTAGGAAAGGGTTCATCATGCCGAATAGATGCTGCATGTGTTAGGAAGAAGCAGAAGACATCAAACATTTATTTCTTCATTGTAAGTACACTTCCAAAATTTGGCATCTTATTTTAGCTAAATTTAATCAGGATTGGATCTTCCCTCTTACTTGTCTTCAAGCCTGGGAATAATGGAACTCTCCTTACAAACACTGTGTGGTAAGGAGATTATGGCAACTAGTTTTACCCCACACCATGTGGCGAGTTTGGAAAGCTCGTAATGATGTCATTTTCAGGAATACTAGAAAGTTATGTAACAAAGTTTACAAAGAAATTATCATTGATGTGAAGGACAATATTGAAAGATTTAAACCTCCTAAAAATAGACTTTACCCTGAGGAAGAAGAACACATTTTGGCTACTTGGAATATAGGCACTGATTTGCATAAGAATAATAATAATATTGATAGATCCACTGTCCGATGGATTAAGCCTCCCAGTGCTTGGCATAAATTGAATTTTGATGGGGCCTCAAAAGGCAATCCTAGAGATTCTAGAGGAGGGGGAGTCATTAGAGATCATAGAGGCTATTTTGTTGCTACCTTTTCTGGAAAAATGGGTAGGAAAACTAACCAATACTCAGAAGCTCTTACTGCTCTTTGGGGTATAAGGCTAGCCAGAGATTGTAATATTTCAAATATTATAATTGAGGGTGATTCGCTAAACATTATCAATCTCCTAAATAAAAAACAATCCCCAGTTAGTCAATTAGAGACTTCATTGTTGAAGCTACTGATATTTGCAAGAGTTTTGAAAATTTTGAAATCAAACATACCTACCGGGAAGGCAATAGGGTGGCGAGATGATTTGGAAAATTTTGGGGTTAATAATACTTTTCAAACTTGGCTAAGAGGGGACATTCTTCCCACTAAAGTTAATGAAGACATCATCAATGATTTACATGGCTTACATGGCTTGGAAAGTAATCACTAAAGGCTGTAATGCTGATGCTAAGGAGTGGATTTTTAAGTACAGTGTGATGACATCATTAAATATTTGTGTGACCTGGAGCATCATCATTAATAGGCATGGAGCGGATGCTAAGGAGTGATTAAATAATTACAAAGTAAAGTCTAATAATTGCATCTATTCACACGATTGGGAGGGATTCAAAAATAGAGCTGAGGCTGATCCGCATAGTTTCCAATTTTTTACCATTGCGGGCAGAGACATAGGAAAAATGGGGGGACCGCCTTGCAAGACTGAGCCCACCCATAATCTAGCTTGGAAAGATGATACAGTTTCTTTGGAACTACCTTCAAAAAGGGGGTCTAGCAAACTTTATTGAAAAAATTCAAGGCTTTGATCAGGATCTCTCTATTAAATTTGCTCAGGGATGGAGGAATCGCGTGGTTAAGTACAACAACATCGAGGTTGAGATATCAGAGGAACTTATTGCCCAAGTCACCGGCTCAGTCTAGACGGCACCAAATTCTTTAACAAGTGGGTGGACAGAGAGATGTAGAAGCTAAGAAGTTTCTTGATGAGGGGGAAAATCTTGAATTTGTGACTGCTGGCATCAAGCTTGCCTCTGTTCCCGAGCCGTTGCTGAAATCACAAGGATGGTAGTGAGGTATGTTACTTTAGAAGGGTGTTTTGTCACTATTCCCCAAAAGCATTTGATCTTTCTTAACCATTTTCGTAGAGACATCATCATCAACTTCCCTCATTACTTGTTGAACTCTTTGGAGAAATCGGTTATGGAAGTTCAAAATCACACTAGGGTAGTTCCCCTGCATCAAGGGTTAATATTGCTTATTCACCGCCAATGCTCAGCCTGTCCCCATTTGGATTCTACTCCTCCCTCGGCCTTCATTCCTCCCCCTACCTCCATTCCGCCCCTACCCGAAAGGAAGCTTGACACTGCTTCAACTAGCAAGAAAAGGAAGAAGATGAAAACAAAGGTCCCTACTTCTGAGAGGGTTCTTAGAAGTCATAAAGACCTGGAGCTTGCCGAGAATCTATTACAAATGGGTAATCCGGTGGAGGTGCCTAAGGATGAGGATTTTTTGGTCAGAGTGGGTAAGATGGAAAAGGAAATTCAAGAACTTAAGAGTGTTATTAGAGAAATGGATAAAGTTCAGGGCAAAAGGAAACTGTAAAATGATGAAGAGGAGGATATCACTGCTGAAATTTTAAAGAAGCTCCAATCTCTGGATGGAAGACTTGGAAATGTAAAAGGTTGTAACGACTGTATCCTCTCTGCCCTTAAAATTATCTATAATTTCATTGAACAACATGTTCATAGTATTTGCAGTCTCAACGGTATTACCGAGGACATTTGGGGCTCTAAGGAGAAAAGAGATATTGCAATTTCTCAGGCAGATTTGAAAGACCCTTCCCAGGCCACCGCCATTGCATTCTTTGTCTCACTTCAAACGATCAAAGCCAAGATTGACCAGCTATCAAGTGATGTGGAGTTATGTTGCTATTTCTTGGTTGTCAAGTTATTATTGTTGGTAGCGGTTTTTCTTTGTCTTTTGGCTGAGATGTCTAGTGATGGTTATCTCTTGTTCATTTTTGTCTCTACTGCTTTTGTTCGAGATCACTGTACATTTTGATCCTATTTTATTACTATTTTGTCTTATCTGGCTATTGAGCCCTTTGATGTTGGACATTTTGCTCCTTTTTGGATTGTTTTTACCTCTTTTGTTATCTGGCTTTTGAGCCTTCTGTATACAGGGTATAGTCCCTTCAAAACTATTTACCCATAATAAAAAAATACATAGTAAAACTATAGAAATTGTGAAGGATAAGAAGGGTATGACAACCCTAACACTTAATCATGAAGAAGAATACTCTTCCTCGCTCAAAGGAATGTAATCTAAAGATCTGGTGATATGATTGTTAATCATTAGAATTTATTTTCTATGAAGTCTACTATAGTTGGACCTATTTGGTTGGTACACCTTCTTTGAAAGGTTAAGTTACATTATAATGGAACTTATGATATTTTGTCCTATTTTTTGTTAACTGCATGTTAAACTAGTAAACAAACACTAAAAACAATAATAAGCTAAGAAAGTTCTTTAATTATTAATTGAATAAAATATAGAAAAGAAATTATGGAGTGTTGTATTAGGGTCAAGCAAGGTTGTTGTAATCTATTAAATAATCCAAATTAATTATGTATTAATAACCTCCTTGGGGTATGTACATCTTGATGAGGTAGTTTCTGTAGGATGTTGGCACATGCCAACTGTAGGATTGTACCTTCAAGAAGACTAGGGTCTTCTCGAGGATACAATGTTGCAATTGACATGTGGCAACACCCTTTTGCATTGATCATCTAGATCTACACACAAATAAGGACTTGAACTTAGTTTCTCTCTAGGTCAGGTTAGTGGCATGTTTAGGATAGGTAGTAGCTTTCAATGGCTCAGGGTACCTTGGCACATCCAGTTGACTTAGGTCAACTGAGTATGCCCATATACCCTAAGTCATTGTGAGCATCTTCCTATAATAAAATATGTTTCTAACCTGGGCTAGGGTTAAACCTTGGACAAGTGGATTAACGGTAGTCAGTAAAGACCATTCTAGATAACAGATGAGTGAGGTGAAGGACGTATTCTAGAATGATGAGTATGTCATCTAGGAATAGTGACATGAACAGTATGTTGAAAATCTTTGGCCAAAGTATCACAAGTTGTTGGTTGCATTGTCCTATGTCACCTAGTTTAAAGCAACATGATATCAGATGAATATTGGTAACAAATATTCAGATAGGTTCTTTAAATAGATCACTCAGTACCTAGTTTAGGGTAAGAGAACCAAGTATACGTAGTATACGATAAGTATTCAGTACTTAAAGTTAAACATGAATAGATCGGTAGGTAACCGAGTCATGGAATGAATAGATTGGTGTATCACCGAGTCATTTACAGCTACATATGGTTATCTGTTATGAGATTGATTGGCATAGAATGTGTGTTCTAAATAATATTTTATTTAGATGAGAGAACATTATGTAAAAAAATTCCCTTATTTCTAAAGTCTTAAATGGGAATGTTACATCTTGGTATCGTAGTGAAGGTTGTAGCTCTTGGACCTACTGTGTCCATAATCTAATGAAACTTAAATTTTCTTGTAACATAAAATGGTTAGAACAAGAGGAAATGTTGTAAATAACCCTCCACCTGAGGAAGGAGCAACAACTTCCTAGAAACTAGATGTGATCCTTGCTACCCCTGTTGGACACAAGAGATCATTTGGATGTACTTGAACAACAAGTAATGGGTAATGAGGAGGAAGATGATGTTGATAACAACAATCAGCCACCTCCTAAGGACAACACCAATGTAGGTGTTGATAATAACAATGTGAACATACTGTTCAGCCTGAGAACAAAAAGGCTAGGCTGGCAGCTGAACTCACTAATGATATAAAAAGGATAAGTCCACCCAAGTTTGATGGCACCACATTAGGAGATGGAGCTGAGAATTGGCTCAATGAAATGGAGAAATAATTTGTAATAAGGAATTTCTTAGAAGAAACAAAGGTGATATGGGGAGCATATCAGCTTTCTCACGAAGCATCTTCATGGTGGGACAGCCGTAAGGCTGAGTTAAATATTGATGAAACTAATATCACATGGGATCAATTTAAAGGATACTTTAGGCAACGATGGCTGCCACAACTTTACTATGATCAGAAAATGACTGAATTCTAGAACTTAGCTCAAGGAAAGCTAACTGTAACTAAGTATTGGGAGTGGTTTACAAAACTCCTTAAGTATGTACCTCAATACCAAACTGATGAGAAGTTTAGGATATGGAAATTCATCATGGGATTGAATCTCGTTATAGGAGGAGAGGTGGATGTTCACAACCCAACCATGATGGAAGGGGTTGTTGAAAAATCCATAAGGCAGGAACAGAAATTAAAGGCAATTTCTGCTCATAAGGAGGAAGTAAGGAAGAAAAATCCCAACTCCTCTTCATCATCTCTTGCACCTAAGAAAGGACCATGGAAGAAATTCAGAATGAAAAGTAAGTTTTCATCTAATACTAATAAGAAATTAGCAACAAACAAGTTTTTTGGTAATGCATAGAACAACTTTGCTAAGAACAATAATAACAGAAAGAAGTCCTATGGGGGTCAGAATGATAACTCTAAGGTTGAAATAAACCCGAGCCTAGGAAGGGACCTGTAGGAGGCTATTATAACTATGGAAAAGATCATTACACAAATCAATTCCCTTTGAAAAAGGACGATCGTAATCAACAACACAAGATACATGCTGCAGTAGCTGATAAACAGGATGAGAAACAAGCCATGCCCATAGAAGTTTCGGGTAAGTTATTTGGTTTACCTATAACTATTATTTTTGATACCAGAGCTACTTAATGTTTTATTTCTAGTAAATTAGCATCAAAACTAAAAAGAAAAGCTAGAAATATGGATAAAACATGGACTATGCAAAGACGGAAACAATGTTGTCCATATAGTTAGTATGTGTCTTTTTGGAGCAGTCCTTGACTTACCTAGCTTTTCCACTGAAGTTGATCTTTATGTTACACCTTTAGGGTCTTATGATGTAATCATAGGTGTTAATTGGTTAGCAGGACATAAGTCTAAAGTGGATTGTTTAGAAAAACACATCAGTTGTTTAGATGACTCAGTAGAAAAAAGCGAGAGATTCGGGGTATGAAATGTGAGATTTTAGTCATGAAATTGTTTGCTATGCAACTTAAAAATGCCAAAAATAAAGTTTGTACCTTGTATGCAAAGTGAAAATTACGAAACAATCAAGAAAATAACAATGTTATGGAATGATATCCATTGTTACGAGACTTCAAAGTGACGTATTTCGGAAGACTTTCCAGTGTCTTCCACCCAAAAGAGAGTTTGATTTCATGATTGAGATCAAGCACGAACCGAACCTATTTTTAAAGCACCATATCAAATGACTACTACAGAATTAGTAGAGCTTAAGGCTCGATTGCAAGAATTTTTTTCTAAAGGTTTGATTAAAACAAGTGTTTCACCCCGGGAGCACATGTAATTTTTGTGAAAAATAAGAATGAAACACTTAGATCGTGCATTGATTACAGAATGTTAAACACAAAAACAATCAAGAATAGATACCCACTTCATAGGATTGTTGATCTATTTGATCAGATGCATGGAGCATTGGTATATTCTAAGATATATCTTCGATCTGGATATCATCAATTACGGATTAAGGATGAGGACATTCATAAAACAACTTTTAGACCAAGGTATGGACAATATGAGTTCATAGTTTTACCCTTTGGATTAACAAATGCACCTAACACATTTATGAATTTAATGAACAATATGTTTCAAGAATACTTGGAAAATTTTTGCTCGTATTCTTGGATGACATTCTCATAAATTCTAAAAGTATTAAGGAACACCATGAGCATTTGAAGATAGTTTATAAAATATTAAGAAAGAGACGACTATATGGTAAGATATTTAAATGTTCTTTCTATGACACAGAGGTACACTATTTGGGACATGTAATAAGTACAAATGGAATTGTTGTGGATCCTTCTAAAATTTTAGCTATAATTGAGTGGCTTGCACCAAAGAATGTGCATGAAGTTAGAAGATTCATGGGGCTTGCTGGTTACTATAGGAAATTTGTAAAAGATTTCTCTAAGGTGGTTGCACCAATAACTTCCTTACAGAAGAAGGATAAAAAGTTTTTTTGGAGTGAGAAATGTGAAATTGCATTCAAAACCTTGAAGGAACAATTAACTTCAACACCTATTCTAGCAGTACAGATCCTAATGGAAATTTTATGGTGGTAACTGATGCATATGGTGAAGGTCTAGGAGGTATTTTGTTACAAAATGATCATGTCATAGCTTATGAAAGTAGAAAACTAAAGTTATATGAGTTGAATTATGCTCCACATGATTTAGAGCTTGTTGTCATTGATCATGCACTATAAGTTTGGAGGCATTACCTACTTGGTAAACCTTTTGAATTGAAAAATAATCATCTTAGGCTGAAGTATATTTTCACTCAGCCCAAATCTAAATGCACAACAACGAAGGTGGTTAGAGTTTGTTTCTAATATTATTTTCACATCAGTTATATAAAGGGTAAGGAAAGTAGAGTCGCTGATGGTCTAAGTTGTAGGAAGCACATTTATGCTCTTATAACATTGAGAACTCAATTTAAGGATGAAGTAAAAAGTGTTATGGAATATGATTCTTATTTTCAACAAGTAAAGATAGTTCTTGCTGCCGATCCAAATGATTTGAGGTGTAAAGGTTTTCACCATGATAAAGAAGGAATCTTACGATTTGAAAACATAGTATATGTACCTTTGCTTAAACAATTTAAGGAAGAAATTGTTAGCAAAATTTCACAATTCACCTTTTTAGACACCCTGGTATTACGAAGATGTTTTTGATATAAAACATTAATATTTTGGAAGGGAATGAAAAAGGATGTTATATATTTTGTGACACATTGCCTTGAATGTCAACGTGTTAAAGCGGAACATATGCACCTAGCCAGTTTGTTGTATCCTCACAACATACCGCAGTACAAATGACAAGTGATAAGCATGGACTTTGTACAAGGGTTGCCTATGTCAGAAATAAACATGATGTTATTTTGGTAGGTGTTGATAAACCAACAAAGGTAGCACATTTTATTGCTAGTAATCTAAAGGATGATTCTCCTGTATTAGCTAAAAGATTTGTACATGAAATTTTCAGATTACATGGAGTACCTAAATTAATCATTTCAGATAGAGATCCTAGAATGACATCAAGATTTTGGCAAACGCTTAATACAACTCTAGGAACTAAGTTAAATTTCATTTCTGTGTATCATCTAGAAATAGATGGACAGACTGAAAGAGTTAATCAAGTTTTAGAGGATATGTTATGAATGTATTGTATGGATCAGCAGTATAAGTGGGAAGAATACCTTCCACTAGTCGAGTTTTCATACAATAACGCATACCATGCCTCTCTTAAGATGGCACCTTTTGAAGCATTATACGGAAGAAAATGTAGAACCCCTGTTAGTTGGGACAAAAGTGAGGATAGAGAGGTAATTGGACCAAAAATCCTTACTGAAATGGAACAATAAGTTAAATTGATTCGTGAACACGTGAAAGAAGCAGCATATAGGCAAAATAGTTATGTTGATCTAAAGCGGATTGACAGGAAATTTGAACTTGGTGAGAAAGTCTTTCTTTGGGTTAAATCGAAAAACAACTCTATAACTTTTGGCAAGATTATCAATTTATCACCACATTATGTGGGACCTTTTGAGATAGTTGAAGTAATCAACCATGTAGCTTACCGTTTAGCTTTACCTCCTACTTTGTCATGAATGCATGATGTTTTCCATATTTCTTTGCTTAAGAAATACATTTCAAATTTATCACATGTGTTAAATTGGAATTCCTTGCAGGTCCAAGACCTAGGAATAATCGTGGTTAAACCCATACGAGTGCTTGAAACTCACTAGTTGTATTTAAGAAATCGTGAGATAAGTCAATGTAAGGTCCAGTGGGACCAATTTAATGAAGAAAGTGCAACTTGGGAAAACCTTGAAGATATGAAAACTGATTTTCCATATCTATTTGAATAGAATTGATTTTGTTGACTGATAAAAATTTGTGATTTTATCATTATATTATAATAAGTATGCCGATTTTGGGCAAATATTTATTTGTTTTGAATAAATAGCTATGTAATGCTGATTTCTGGAACTTAAAAATTCTTATATGTTTTTGACATATGTTAAGATAGTGAATAAAATTGATTATCCTGAATGCAATGATTAAAGTGAGGTAATCATCAGACGATGATTCTTTTTAGGACAACAACATGTAACACCCTCGACAACTCTTATATTCCTCTTTTGCATTGCAAGTGACATGTGATTTTCGGGACAAATGTATGTTTCATGGTTGTTGAAAAATCATGCTTGCCATGAATAAATCATTACGCTCTTTGATTGTAGGGATGATATGTTGTTGCTTACAATAATCTATTTCACTTCTTATGAGTAAGTTGCGTAATCTTGTTTTAAGAGTTGCAAATTTATCTTTGTAATTGGACTCATCCCTTGGATCAATTCCATTGATCCAAGGAATGTTTTAAATATTCTTATCTAAACTGAATGAAAAACTAACATTCATTGATTAAGAGACTTAATGGACTAAATTTGTGTTGTTGCAATTCTTTATCATCTTGAAGACAGTGCCAACATTTGGTTTTGTGTTGTGCCCAGCTCTTCTTGACTGACCTGTGTAGGGTGCTTAATGGCATTAAGGGAAACCTACTTCAGGATTCTTGAGAAAAAGGAAATTATAATGTGCCCTATATCTATATGGTCTATCCTAATAAGATTCGAGGCTCAAGTAAAATTTCCTAACTCCTTCTAAGCCACTTTATGTGGGATGACATTCTAACCTAAGTTGTAAATGCTAAGTTAGTGTGGAGGGAAATAACCTAAGGGATGCTAAGTTATTTTTTAAACTATTGTATTTGGTTAAACTAAGACCTAACCTAAGGTGACAATCTATTGATAGAAGGTTATATCCTAAGGTTATATTTTTAAATTAACCTAAGATCTAACCTAAGCTAATTTCATCTATCCTAAACTATTGGGTATGAAAGGGAACCTAGGGGTCGGTTGGCAAGTGGGAGCTAAGCGGTGGTTCCTAAGCTATTAATGAGATGTGATTTTTTATTTAATAAGGCAGAGTACTACCAGATTTGGTGATTGCATGGGAATTTAGTGGAACCTACGTGGAGGCATCGCTAAGTTTGGAAATGCATTTTGAAGTTCAATTAGGTCTTGCCAACTATGGATGGCGGTGGCAAGGAAAGATAAGTGGGAAATTTGGAATTAATGGCATTAATACACCTCGGGTTTGGTGAGCAAGCCGTCTTGGAAGGCATGCTGGTGGATTTGTTGGGGGTTGTTTTTCTTTGCATGCTTCACAATTTTTTCTCTACATGGAGCAATCTGATTTTTCGAACCAGGTCCAACTATGGATAGCGGTGGAAAGGAAAGATAAGTGGGAAATTTGGAATTAATGGCATTAATACACCTCGGGTTTGGCGAGCAAGCCATCTTGGAAGGCATGCTGGTGGATTTGTTGGGGTTGTTTTTCTTTGCATGCTTCACAATTTTTGCTCTACATGGAGCTATCTGGTTTTTCGAACCAGCAGTTTGATCTGCACTTAGTGGCTATTTTTGAATTTTTTGATCTATTTTTGGTTCGAGGAATGTATAAGAGGCACTGTGGAAAAATATTATTATTGTTTGATCTTGCTTGGAGAAGAAGAGGTGTTAGAAACTTGGCTGGAAGTCTTCTTCAAATCGGCAGAGGCACTATCAGGCATGATAGGCTCTACCCATTAAGATTTCTTTCTCTTCTCTAAATGTTTCATAAAACAACTCTGCTCTTTGTGGGTAAATAGTTTTCTATTTTCTCTGGTTATTTGCTTGCTTGATAGAAGAAATATGTGATTTGTGGATTCATGTTCCTTTCATGGGAAGGTTGTACTTTTGTGTGTGTGTGTTCTATCTGAATTATTTAAATTTGATTTTGAGACCCTTCTGTTTGGTTTTAGTTTAGATTTTTGGACTGTATACTCGAAAATGGATTTGAGTGTATAAGCTTTGTTGGAACTTTTAACAGAAAGTCTTTACTGAGAATGGGAAGTGTATTGTTATGTTTCTTTACACTTTCTGAGTTGGTTTTGTTGCATTGGTTACTCTATTTTATGTTTCATAAAGGAATGCACTTAACGGATTTTGAACAAGAGTTGCAGAAAAATACTGTGGTAAATTGTTCCCATCTTTGGGTGTCTTGCATTACTCCTTTTGTTGTCTTGATTATTTGTTTGATCATCGGAAACATCATGAGTGTTTTTGAGAAAGGAGCATTTTAATATTCTTTCAATATGTATTTTATCTATATGTACAGTTTGGACTGGAACTCGTGTTTTTTTGATAAAAGAGAAGTGTGGTTTGAGTTGTTACTTCGGCTTGTTTAAATAATGAAGGAGGGGGATGAATACCCTTTTCTTATTTGATTTTTCTCTACCATGAAATTTTATTTTATTAAGAGTTGTATAGTCATATTGTTTGTTCCTGAGAGACAATACGAATTATTATGGGATAATAGTCCCGTTTGACTATAGCTCGGTTTGAGTTTTTATATTCAAGTTGTTATGGATATGAGCTTTTTTGACTATAGATTTGTTTGAGTATTGTTTTCATACTGAATGGGAATGGAAATGTTCCATACACTGAACTTGGTTTGGGGTTCTTTCTATTTTTAATCTTTCTTTTCAGATGTGAAGAGTTTAGATTGTTTTGGTGGAACTCAGCTGATCGTGTTTCTTGTAGATCGACTTTCTTTCGTCGATATGGAAACTATCTAGGTAGTCTGATTGAGTTTCTTGGAATCATTTTTCTATCCATTTTGATATTTTAGGATAGTATTATTAAATTACTCTCTAAAATTGGAAATCAACTTTTCTCTGTCTACATGTCATGAGGGAATTACCTTCTCAGGTTTGTTTGGTTTATTCGAGTTATTCTCGAGATACTTTTCGATGATAGACTTACTTATTTTAAGTTTGTCTTTCGGTTTTATTAGGAAACCTAATCAACTCTTTTTGAGCTTGCTTGGTTTCATAATTGAGGTGTTGTTTTTATTGCCTTGTTGGCTCCAAGAGGTTTTCGATTACGTCGACTTTGTTGAAAGTGGATGGTAATTGCTCTACTTTGACTGTTGCATATGGCTGTGGCATACATCTTTTGAAAGTTGTATTTGTTATTACTCTCTATGTACTTAATGATAGTATGATCCTGTCTCGATTGGACAAGGGTAAAAGATAAACCGATATGAGTCATATCTTGCATAATGGAATGTAGGAGTTTGATCATTTACTAATATCTGAATCAATGTTGGAAACTCATAATGGTTGAAAGTGAGTTTATAACTATTTGTTCCTCTTCCTTCTTGGATTAGATTGGAATTCTTGTTAAGGAATGATTATCTCTTAAATTAATGATGAATCTGTTTCTTTATTTCATATGTATGAACAATATATGTATGAATTCGGTTCACTCTGAACCTGACTGTTATTTCATAATGAATGTTGAATTCAAGAATAGTTGTATTGAATCTTCTTTTTAATTATTTAAGTTGTTTAAATTGAGGATGTTGATCCTTCCTTTCTGAGGATAAAAAGAAGGATTCGGTTAAACTAGATGAAAAGGAAATGGAAATTATGTACTTTCAGTTTGTTCTCCTTTATCTTTTTATGAACCTGTATAGGTTTGATTGAATCAAATACTTTACTTATTGTAAGTAATTGACTAGTATTTGATATTGTTTACTTTTATACTTGATGTATACCTATGGAAATTTGGGAATGTCTCAATTTGGTAAATGAAACATTGATGGCTTGTTATACATTCTTGAATTGTTAAGAGGTATAATCTAGAACCTAGGTTATTTTACTTAACCTAGAATTAGGTTGCCTTTTTATGATTTGTGAATCTTTTGGTTATTTAAGATGCAGGATGATTCATCTTAAAAGGATTACATTGTTTCAATTAACTTGGAAGGAATATTAAGGAAGTCTTTGATTCCAAAAGAAACTCTTGTTGATAGAAAGATCAATTATGTATTTCAAATTTTGTAAGAATTATGGGATAGTTAAATGCCAAGGGCTGCTAATTTGTAAATAAGTATCGGGTTGGACAATACTTATAGAATATAATGTAGTAGTTATTGATTATATAATGGTCTCTTATAAAGTCATTGCAGATTTATATTTTTGTTTCTTTTTGGGATGTTATTACTTAGGCTTATTTTGTATGATTGCATTAATTACTTCATTAAAGCAGAGTTGTTTTAATGAAACAATTAGTGGAATGCACTTTGTTTTAATGCTTAGTGCTTATCATGCTCAGTTCATTGAACTGACCCGTGCTAGCAATTTTTGCAGATGGACATCGTAAGTGATAAAAGAAGGCAAAAACTTATATGATGCATTGGCTGATATAAGTCTGATTCTTTGTAAAGAATTCTGATTCATTCTTGAGTTGTATTGAAAAAGAAAAGTTGTATTCTTTTTGGAATGAAGGTTGTTTGTTATACAATATGCCTAAAATGTATAGTCTTGTAAATGAATAAGTTTTTAATGATGAATTGAAAGTTGGAGATTTACTTGCATTGGTTGTGTAAATTACCTCGTACTTTTATGAGGAAGATAGAAGTTCTATCTTGTTGATATTCTTCATATTATTTTATGCTTATCTAGATATCCTTTGATAAGATGGATAAAGGGAATTAGTTCAATTTCCCTTATAATGATGCAACTTGTTAAGTTGCATAAGATGATGTTTATTATCTAAACAATTTAATATAGTAATGGAATGTGTAATGAATATGTAGTAAAACTATAGAAATTGTGAAGGATAAGAAGGGTATGACAACCCTAACACTTAATCATGAAGAGGAAGACTCTTCCTCACTCAAAGGAATGTAATCTAAATACTGGTGATATGATCGTTAATCATTAGACTTCATTTCCTATGAAGTCTACTATAGTTGAACCTATTTGGTTGCTACACCTTCTTTGAAAGGTTAAGTTACATTATAATGGAACTTATGATATTGCTGTCCTGTTTTTGGTTAATTACATGTTAAACTAGTAAATGAACATTAAAAGCAATAATAAGCTAAGAAAGTTATTTAATGATTAATTGAATCAAATATAGAAAATAACTTATGGAGTGTTGGATTAGGGTCAAGTAAGGTTGTTGTAATCTATTAAATATCCAAATTAATTTTGTATTAATAACCTCCTTGGGGTATGTACATCTTGATGAGGCAGTTTCTGTAGGATGGTGTCACATGCCAACTGTAGGATTGTACCTTCAAGAAGACTAGGGTCTTCTCGAGGGTACAATGTTGCAATTAACATGTGGTAACACCATTCTCGCATTGATCATCTAGATCTACACACAAATAAGGACTTGAACTTAGTTTCTCTCTTGGTAAGGATAGTGGCATGTTTAGGATAGGTAGTATCTTTCAATGGCTCAGGGTACCTTGGCACATCTGGTTGAATTAGGTCAATGAGTATGCCCATATACCCTAAGTCATTGTGAGTGTCTTCCTATAATAAAATATGTTTCTAACCTGGGCTAGGGTTAAGCCTTGGACAAGTGGACTGACGGTAGTTAGTAAAGACAATTCTAGATAATAGATGAGTGAGGTGAATGATGTATTCCGGAATGATGAGTATGCCATCTAGGAATAGTGACATGAACAGTATGTTGAAAATCTTTGGCCAAAGTATCGCAAGTTGCTAGTTGCATTGTCCTATGTCACCTAGTTTAAAGCAATGTGATATCAGATGAATATTGGTAACAAATATTCAGATAGGTTCTTTAAACATATCACTCAAGACTGATTTAGGGTAAGAGCACCAATTATACATAGTATATGATAAGTATTTAGTACTTAAAATTAAACATTAATAGATTGGTAGGTAATCGAGTCATGGAATGAATAGATTGGTGTATCACCGAGTCATTTACAGCTGCATATGGTTATATGTAATGAGATTTATTGGCATAGAATGCGTGTTCTAAATAATGTTTTATTTAGATCAGAGAACATTGTGTAAAAAAAAAAATTCCCTTGTTTCTAAAGTCTTAAAATGGGAATGTTACATTTGGAGTTCCGATAACACATAAGGAAAGTGTGACCCATCTAACATGCGAGTGGATAAGGTGCCAACCTAGCAAATTGTAGGATCAAGAATGTAATATTTCATGCATTTGATGGAAGGTTCCAAAAATAACATCATTGCACATGCAGTGGAGAGCTCATATCATAGGAGACATACTCCATTGGAGGACCACTTGAACGCTTGGCACCAATCTATTACCTAAGAAGGCATGGCGGTGAAGGAAGAAAAGCTATATATATATATGTGTGTGTGTGTGTATAGATAGTAGAAGGAGGGTGATAGAGGAGATGCAGAGAGAGTAGTGTGCTAGAAAAGAGGTGAAGCTCTGCAAAAATATCATACAGGATTCTAAGGGTTGGGATTAGAGAAAACATAGGAGTGATGGCATATTTAGAGGGATGGGTCTATATTTATCCCTATAATCTGAAGGACATTGTGTAGTTTTTGATGCATGACCTTTCTCTACATGATTATACAGGTTTTTATGACCTCAATGAATGTAATGTGGTTACTAAACTCATTAATATGAATATAAGGTTATGTCCTAAAGCATATTTGTGTTCATGAGCATAATCCTAGTGCATTTCCTTTGTGTATGAATCAGTTCTATATGTTGTTTGTTATTTCTCTTTTATGGATGCAATGAGATGATAACTCATCCTAGGATTTTAGAATGAACACATGGTTCCTTTCCATTCTTTTACACTTAAGTATCTATCATAGATGAATTATTCTCACAAGACTCACATAAAGGAGGGATCGGCACTGTGTGTGCCTCGTATGAGTGCCCAACACCCATTAGGTGATAGGCCAACATGTATGGGATTAGACTATTTTTCTAAAGCTCTAAAAATGACTAAATCTTGGTTCTGTTTCCGAGACCTCTTTTCAAAGTTGTTGTGAGAAATGACATACATCTTTGTCCCTGTGATGCATGATGATAGAACATATGACCTTGGAAAGTGTTGAAGCATGGTTCAAGAGAATAGAGGATGAGTTTTCTCAAAGATTCAACACTGGACCTGAGTTCAATGTACGTATATGGGTTGAAGAGAACCTGTACCATGATTTATATGAGACATTATTCTATTATTTTCCAAAGAGAACTATATGAATAGCTTTTAGCATATGCATCCAGATCGAGCTAGTACTACAGATCACACGTACGGACCCAAGATGATTATCAAAGGCTGCATGATACAGATCTGACTTGGACACATGTTGTTGATCACTAGTGGAAAGGAGTGCCGACTAGTTATACTCTAGAATATTCCATTTCTACGTATTCTTTCCCAGAAGTTGCTTTGAGTTTGAGTTTCGAGGGAGCCTAGAGGATCATTTTTGCGTGTTATTCCTTTGGCTATGAAGATATTGGTCATTACCCTAAGTTTAGAGGCATTTCCCATGGCCTCGATAAGATTCTCTCGAGCGATGAGAGAGGAAGCTAGGGTAGATGAAGATGGAAAACATTTTCAGATGAAAAGAAAAGGGAGGAGATATGACTCAATTATAACAAAGCTCATGAATGGGAGATGACTAGAAAACATGAAGTTACAAGTGTGATGGATCTATGGAGGAGACATATGCGGGAAGGATTTGAGGTTCATAGAAATGACATGGAACCTGAGTAGTTTGTGCTACCCCATCTTGGAAAGTGTGGGAGAGAAGCCCCTTCAACTTCTGATGAGATTTCATCGCATGGAGAAAGGAGAGCCATCGGCGTCTTCTTTGAACCGACTGATGACCAACCCCCGGTGCTTGGTTTTCCATATCAAGGAAGAAGTATTGTTAACCTAGTTGGTATCAATCGGTGGGAATACTTGATTTGTGCCGTGAGATATAATTTATCATTCGAACATCCATGGCTACGTAAACCATTCCAGTATTTGGAGGAATTTTTAGACAAGGTGTAAGTACGTAAGGTTTGGGTATCACATCTGGGAGTGGCACGGGACACATAACTAGTAGTGGGACAATATCACAAACCATCGGTGTGTAGTTTAGTGAGATGTTGGGAACACTAGGCACGACCACTTTAGGCCATTTTCCGGTTATAGGAGGTGGATCTAGTGGATCAAGAGGAACAGGACCTAGTGAATCAAGTGGATCTAGTAGAGGAGGAAACACTTTGGAGGGAACCAAGGCTCTAGATTATGAGGACAAGGGCCGTAACCACCTCAAAAGTATTTTATGAGATGTATTTACACTTACCGACTACATGGGTATTGAATATGTTGTAGAGCACATGCAAAAGTGTGAATTAGTATGGTGCACGAAAGGGATCACTACCCAAAGTGTGGAAGGAAAATCAGTTTGCAATAATGTTACAAGAGCGCACTTATAGTTGGTATCATAAATATGAACCTCATCAAATGGTGGTCAACTACACTGCATTGAAGAATGCCTTCCTAACATAATTCTATATCCTAAAATTTGAACAAAAGAGCATCATCACTCTAAAGGAGATCCAACAAGGAATGGCAGAGAGTGTGCAAGAGTATGACGCATAGTTCAAAACACTCTTGTCAAAACTATCCTATGACATTTACCCTTCTCAACATGCTTAATGGTTTTTTGAAGGATTGATAACACTGTTTAGAAGGGCACTATCAAACAAGACTTTCATAGACCTGTGCGAGGCATTGGAATCTGCCCTATGCATTGAGGTTGTTGGTAGCATTAATACTGGTGTTAGTCCTTTTCTGGAGGCTCAAATTGCTGCAATGGCCAAGCAATTAGAGAAGTTGTCTGCAAACTCAACACATGAGGTTCGTAGTGGGATTTTGTGTACAAACTATGAAGTGGAAGGGCATGCAAAGGATAGTTTCCCTTAGAAGTTAGTATGTGCTATGGTGGTAGATTGTGATATTTTCCATGGGGATCATGATGTAAGTAGGTGCCCTCTACTACAACACACAATCCATAAGAATGTTTCTTGCTATTGCAAGATCTATACCTCTATGACCCATGATACCAAGGATTACAAATTGATTGATCAGATCCATGATGCTATTAATCTTGGTGTCGCACTGACTAGTCTTACAAGTAGTTCCAAGGATGATGATCATCACTATGAAGGGCGTGCAGATGGAGGAGCACATGGAAGAGGTTTTTCGCAAAGGATTTCATGGTCACGAAGCCACAATGGAGGAAGAAGTGAATTCTTGTGAGGAACCTGTTATAACTATGGATCTACATAGCATTACAAGCGTGAGTGTCCTAATCTGTTACAATGCTTGTGGTGCAAAAAGAAACATATGTACTAAGTTTTTCTAGAGCTTTATGAGGATATGAACCAGCAGTAGTAGAAAGACAAAGGTGCTGGGATGGTAAGCATCAAGAAGGTTGATTCATAGTGGATGCCAAGAGTGGCACGTGAGTCAAGACTAGAACCTGTATTGGTGATAATGCAAGCAGAGGCCACACGTGTTAGGGAGATGCCAAGACAAAGGACACTAGTTTCAAGAGAGGAAGTGGTACATGGGAAGTATCCAGATCCTACTCATTAGAAGGAGGTGTATAAAGAGACTATGGATGTGATTCATAGTTTGTAAGGGGAGATCTAATGTCTAAAGGAGCAACAAAGAAGTTGGAGCAAAGGAATAATTCTGAGGCTCCAAAGGATGACGTGGATGAGGTCAAGGAAATATGTAGGATGTTAAGGCAAGAGAATATTATTCCCTTGCTAGGAGAATGGCGGAGGGAGAAGGTACCACACGTTAGGGTAGAGCGTGAAAGGAAGGTTTTGCATGTAAACCTTCCTCCGTAACCTTGACTATGATAAGGAGATTACATTGAATGCAGTAGTCGATGGGTGGATTCTAAGTAATATCCTCATTGACATGGGAGTGGAGGTCAATGTTCTTACCTTGGATGCCTAGCATCAAATGGGAAGGCTTGCATTACAACCATCTTCGAATGTGTTGTATATGGCAAACAAGACAAAGGAAATGCCCATTGGAGTCTTGAAGGATGTGGTTATCACTATTTAAGGGGCCAAGTTCACCTGGATATTTTGAATTCTTGGCACTCATCAAGGCAGAAAACTTTCCAACATTACTTGGGTGCCCTTGGTGTTATAAGAACAATGTCAACCTACGATTTAACAAGGGGTATATCAGCTTTGAGAATAAGGAAGAAAGGGTGATTATCCCTTTAATAGATGGGAAATCAATGCCCTATACAGAGCCCTTAGGAGAGGAATTCCTTGATAGAATATATGTGCACTCCATCAGAGATCCAGAGATAATTCATCCCATGGAAGGAGTTATCTAATTTAAAGATGCTCAGTCCTTAAGTGATACCAATAGCATGGAATGTGATAATTGGGTGCATGGGACTTATGATCTGATTGGGTGATAGTTGAGAGGATTTGTAACAAGGGTAATGAAGGTGCACTTAGTCAAGTTCCTGGGAGGGAAGAAGTTTCCCTGTTACTCTAGGGGAGCATATGCGGAAATTTTCTTGTGAGAAATAAAGGCTCAGTAGAAGAATGAGGATGAGAGAAGGGGAATTCTTAGTTATAACCTACTCGAACTATAGTGCACTGGTGGGCTACACATCAAGAGAGCCTCCTAGAATGGCATGAGGTAAGAATCACATTTTTTGTAAGGTTCTCTAGGAGCAACATGCCCATTGTCATACAAGATTACCATGGTAAAGAGACCGCCTCATTTCATGTCCAAGCATGTGAGAAGTCCTGGATGGGAAGCACAAAAGCATTACCACCTTCATTATGGGTGCATAAGTTGTATTCCACATTACAAGGTTGTGTGCGCGCATGGTATATTCATTCAGATATGTGCCATCAAATAGGTAATTGGTAGGATTTGGTGGATGATCTCATTCAAGCTTTCAAATATATGAGTACAAAGCCATCAGTGGAGAAGGCATTGCAAGTAATCAAGTGCCTTACAATGGGAGATAATGCTATGGAAGAAGATAGGCTATGGGAATTTTTGGGTGAGCCTTACCTAGAGACACACCTCAATGAAGAAGAATCAGCGGAAGTACAGCTTGAGCATGTGTGCATGGAAAATGAAAAAGGAAAAATGGTCTATGTAGTAGACAATGAAGAGATGGAAACTTTAGATGTTAACCATTCTGAAGGTATGCGTGAATTCGTAGATAGCACTGATGAGCAAGCACATGCCTATGATGAACCATTGAAAACAAAGAAGGTTAACATTAGGACAGAGACAGAACCTAAGGAAGCTACCATTGGGGATTATTGGTCATAAAAAGAGGTTTCAAAGGTCATTGATCTATTGTGTGAGTTCCAGATTTGTTCCCTCACGGGTACCATGAACTCAAAGGCATCCACCATTCCTTAGGGGAGATGAAGATCAAGTTGAAGGAAGGTGTATGCCTAATTCAGAAGAGGCCTTATCAGATGAATCTGAATTTATGCTTATGGGTCAAGGAGGAAATAGACAAGATGATAGCATCTATTATCATTGATGTAGTGGAATAATCGAATGGATAAGGACAATGGTCATCAGTATCAAGAAGGATGGAAGAATAAGGATTTGTGTTAACTACAGGGATCGAATGTAGTATGTGTTATCGATCCTTTCCAACCCCCTTTATCAAGAGATTTTGGAGGGAGAGTAGCAAGGTTTTAAGTCTACTCTTTCACGGATGGGTTCTCAAGGTATCACCAAGTCAGGATTTCAAAGGAAGACTAGAGAAATAAAAATTTCACCACTAAATGGGGAAGTTTTTCCTACACGTTATGACTTTTGGATTGAATAATGCACATGTTGTGTTCTTGCGCATCGTGGTACAAGAATTTGGACTCGCATCCATATATTTCTTCAAGTGTACATGGATGAATGGACTGTGTATGGGTTGGTGAAAGATCATTTTGAACATTTGAGGCTGATGTTTGAGAGATGTTGACAATTAAGGATATCTCTCAACATTAAGAAATGTGTCTTTTCTACTCCATTTGGGACCCTGTTAGGACATATTATGTGCAAAGAAGGCTTACTAGTGGATCCCACCAAAGTTTTACTTATTATGGGATTAGGGGAGCCTTCTATTCAAAGCGCAGTGCATGGATTCCTTGGGCATATAGGGTATGATAGGAAATTCATCAAGGGTTATGCCAAGATTGTCACACCCTTAAAAGAATTGATAAAACAAAAGAGTTCCTATCATTGGGGATAGGTAAAGTAGAAGACATTTGACACTTTGTAGGATAGGCTTGTCACTATGCCCATACTACATTTTCCTTCTTGGGATAAGCCTTTCTATGTGCATGTTGATGCCTCAAGGAAAGCTATGGGAGCAGTACTAACACAACCCAATGAGGGGATTGTTGATCATCCATTATGTTTTTCAAGTAGAAAATTGACACCAACAGAGTAAAATTACACAACTACTAAGCATGAGGAACTCGCGGTGATCTATGCACTACAAAAGTTCGAATGTATCTATTGGCAACACCATTTATATTCTACATAGACCACATGGCATTGAAGTACTTGGTAAACAATCCCATTTTGTAAGGGCGCATATGTCATTGGGTCCTATTATTCCAAGAGTTTGAGTTCACGGTGGTTGTAAAACTAGGGAAGAACAATTCAGGACCTGACCACTTATCAAGGATTAACTCAAGGGAGAATGCACAAAACATTGAGGATACCATGTCAGATGCGTAACTATTTAGGTTATGGCACACGCCATTAGACTTGGAAGATATCACAGTATTCTTGAAAATAGGTGTGGCACCAGAAGGGATGAAGGCTCTGGAGTGAAAGCGATTGTAATACATATTGCACCCTACATGTTGATTAGTGGAGATCTGTATAAGTTAGGACATGATGAGGTTCTATGCCGATGCATATTAGAACATGAGCATGTGGCAATTATGGAGGAAGTGCATGGTGGGATTACAGGAGGACACTATGTAGGAAATGTCACCACATGGAAGATTCTACTAGTAGGGCTTTGGTGGGAAACCATCTACCAAGATTGTATTGAGTTTTGTAAGGTGTGTGACCATTGGCGGCACCTGGAAAACCTAGGATTTTCGCCACTGCATGAAGGATTGGTTTGCGGTATATCATTACTTGCACTGATTACTTGACACATTGGGCAGAGGTAGTGCCTACAAAGGATTGCACCACAATAACAATTGCTATATTTTTATGGGAGAACATAATCAGTAGGTATGGTTGTCCTTTAAGCTTAACAAGTGATAGAGGTACACATTTTCTCAATGAAATGGTCAGGATTTTGTTAGCATAATTTATGGTGGCCCATCAAAAGACTACCCCTTATCACCCTCAAGTGAATGGAACTGCTAAGGCATTTAAAAAATACTACGACACACATTTACTAAGATATGTGATTGGAAGAAAAGATTGGGATGGTAATGTATCGATGTTCTATGGGCATACAAGACAACCTACAAGAGGTTGAACAAGGCCACACCATTTCAATTGGTGTTTGGCATGGAGGTTGTTTTATCGGTTGAATTCATGTTACCATCGATGTGTATAACACATGTACGAGGGTTGGATGATGAACAAGCACTAGAAGAGAGGATTGATAAGTTAATGATATTAGATAGAAAAAGCAAGGTGAAAGGCATGGCATGATCGTCATATCAAGAATAAGTAGTTTGAGGTTGGGAAGATGGTGTTCCTATATGATTCAAAGTATCTACACCATCGTGGTAAGTTGAAAGTCCATTAGTTGGGACCCTACATCATATCGTACATCCTTGATTTAAGAGCTTACTAGTTATAAGCGCTAGATGGGATGAGATTACTGTGTCATTTTAATGGAAGTAGGTCAAGCCCTACTATAAATAATTTTCTTGGTGTTTGTAAATAAGGAAGTATTTCAGTTAGCTTAGAATTTCTCTTTATTCTTTTTATTTTCTTATGGTTCCCTTTCTCGTTGCTTTTTCCTTTCTTTCTATTTCATTTTACACCTTCTCGCACCAGTAACCACATTATTTTTTTCCAAGGTTTTACATGCAGAGGACCATGCATCTATTTTAGTGTGGGGTGGAGTAATGCAAAGCAAAGTATAGGCCAATAATACAAGTTGAGTGGCTCAAGAGAAGTAATTGTGTAAAGATTGCGAAATCACTTAGGGAAATGGTGGATAACAAATTATGGTGACAAGAAGGCTATAATAAAGACCACATATAAAGAATGAAGAGCATAGAACAACATGAGGTACGTGAGGGAAAAAATCAGGTCAAGGATAGAAGAAGTTCCTTTGGCGCCAGAGACACACGCGTAAGAGTCTTCGGTTAGATTAGATTTTTACATGCGAAGGTTATAGAAGGGTTTTCACGTAGGATGTGGCATGTGGGTAAGGGCACCTAAAGATGGCCTAGTGAAAAATCCACATTTAATGTTAAAGTACGTTGGTAGGTGGTATAAAATTTATTGCTAGAGGGAAGCAAAACTATAAATATAAGGTTGGGCAAGTCATTATTTTACCTTTCTATTACGAAGTTGAAGTGCTCTTGTGAACTAGGGCATCCAGAGAGATTTGTGCGAAGGAAGAAGAATCCTAGAAATCTAAGTGTGTGACTAGATTGGATCTACAAACCAAGAGGAAGGAGTACACGGGCATGAGAAAAGTTAGTTTGTAGTGTGCCATCTTGTGGAAGGTTTTCCTAGTTAGGGTTTGGCAGCTAGGGCACGAAGATAGAAGGATTTCTTCCAGGAGTTGAGTTTTGAAATTGAGTAGAGTAGTAGAGCAGAGCAAGGAGTTTTAAATTCTTAAACGATGAGAAAGAGTGGCACCAAAGAAGGTGGTTGTTTCACTAAAGAAAAAAATGCCAAGGGAAGAGGAAAACAAACTGCTACTATCATGAGCTCTAATGAGGAATGGTATGCAGAAATACAGTACCCAGATGGAGTATTGCTAGAAACGAGTGGGTGTCACACTTGAGACAGATGACCATGAGTGATTACAACCATCACACAAGTACTACAGAGAAATAAATGGTGCTGGAGTTAGTTCATCCAACTAACAAAAGGACACCAGATGGGATGCCAATTTACAACGATGAGGTGAAAGTAAAGCTAGAAAAGGCAAGGCTATTATAACTATATGAGTTGCCTTACTTTTGTAATTCCAAGCGCCTTTATCAATGGTTGATGTCACACGTGCATGAAGACCATTTATACTTTATAGGCTACAAGATGTGCATAACACTGTAGTTGATATCTAAGTTCACTAGCCTGAATTGTGAAGGAGAATCCATAGATGACGATCTGAGTGATAAGGAGGCTATCAAGGAAACAATAGCAGCTTATGACTACAAAAAGGGTTCATAGTACTTTGACATCGTAAAAATTCCAGACCCTGTTATGAGGATGGTCGCGTGCTTGGTCACCAAGCTTAATGATCAAGAAAGATGGACACAAGTGAAAAAGGCATGGTTGAATGTATGCTAGAAAATATCAGAAGGGACCATCTATAACTTGTCCACCTTTATTGCGGATGAAATCATAAGCAAAGTACAAGTGAGGAAGGAGAGAAGATCTTATTCAGTAACATCCTCCTCACCATTGTTTTTTCAAATATTGGAGTACCAAATGGGATGGAGAATTTTGTTTGGGAATATCCAGATTAGAACTCCTCACCCGCGAAAAGCTTTAAGAAGTATACTTGTGAAACCATGATGATCACTCACAAGGCGTGCCTGGAGAAGTGATATAAATGAATGTGTGACACATTTGAGGTAGAGTGGAGGATCCCAGAGGAGTTTCCCATGCTCATGGATAAAGAAGAAGAATTTGAATTTTATCAATTTTTTTGCATTTGCAGGTTTACATTGACAAATTAGACTAAGAGCCCATGGCTTACATTACCAAGTGTGTAGACTGCATAATCTATGGGTGCTTCGGAAGTAGTCACAAATCCTAGCACTATGTGTGCAGAAATAAATCCCCAATGAAAGCAAAGACCCCAAAAGAAGAGGCATCGGATCATGAAGATTCCCTCACACATGAAGAATCACCAAAAATAGGTCCTGTTAAGGAGAAGGCAAAGGAAGAATATCCTATATAGGAATCACCAGTTAGGAAGAAGCATAAGGTGACAAAGAGGTAGACTCGAAGGAGTCGAAAGTTTAGATGCCTACATTGGCGACAAGGAGGAGAAGACCATTCGATGTATGATATACATGATTCTGATGAGGAGGGATATGAATAGAAAAATGAAGAGAAAGATGAGGAGAATAATGATGAGGAGGAATAAGAGGATCAATGCACGAGGGTGAGCAAAGAGGTGAACACCAAAAACCAAGGAACCTCAAGCCTCACCAAGGAGAAAGTGGAGAAATCCATAGAGAGAAGTGGCAGGCATCATGAAGGATTTTGTGGAATAGGAGTTGGAGTGGAGCGCGGATGAAATTTTGAAGGATATGGAAGAAGAAAGTGTTGGGAAAGAATATGGCAGCATGGGTGGGAATCCCAATTTGGTGATAAGATTCCCAAAAGCTACGCAAATAGGTGGGAAGGGCATAGTGGTGGCACAAGAGCAAGGAATGGGATACATTAATGACCCTAACAAGGTGCTACATGCACTCTTCCAAAGCACCGTACCAATGGAGAAACTCCTGGTTATGTCATCATTTGATGAAGAAGGCACATATCCCGAACCAGGAAGATGCTATCTTGGGCATTTGAGTCTCACGTAGATGAACCTAAGTTCAAAGTAATTTAGAGAGAATTGATGAAGGTACCAGAGACAAGGAGTAAATCCCTTGGTGAATTCTCAACAACTATCAGATGAGAAGGTCTGCAACCTACTCAACAAGTTTTCAGTTGAGGTTGAGGCCAGACTATTCAGAATGAACGATAGGGTGAGATTCCTAGGTGAGGAATTGGAAAAGGAAAAGGAGATCACTGAGAAGAGCAAGGACCTGAAGTAGGAAGAGCTTATCAGCGCAAAGTTAAGGAATTGAAATGATTACAGGTGCTATTGTTTTAAAGCATCTTGACTTAGCACTTCCCAAATAGAAATATGAATCAACCTTGCAGTGTTTAGAGGATTTGACCCACATCCTCATGATGGAAAGGAAACCACTTTCCTTAGAATCTATAGAAGAAGCATTAGTGTGCCAAGAGAAAGAAGAGAAGTTGAAGGTTGTCAATATTTTTGCTCGATATACTAAACTCCTTGTAGAGGTAAAGGCCACCACACAAGTCATAGAAGCTACATATGACAACTACACTGATAGAGATAGAGTGGTGAGAATCTTGGTCGCCACGCATGAAATGGAACTCAAGGAGTTTCAAGAAAATAATAAGGGGAACAGGGCAGAAAGAGATAAAATCTTGGCCAAGGTAGAAAAGAAGTCAGAAGCTATCGAGACCTTGTGAGGCTCGATCAAAAGCTGGCTAAAGGAATTATACCCCTAGATCACCCGCAAGATGGATGAACTTGAGGACTTGGGAAAACAATGGAAAGTATTATTGAGACCATGAGCACAAAAGGGGAGGAATTAAGTTTTGAGGAGGTAAGCACCTTATTCAGAGACCTCTGTCAGCAAGCACAGAACAAGGTTGATGCTTGGGAAAAACTAGAGGAAGAAATAGGGAAGGATTTCCCTCTCCTCCTCCAAAAATAAGCATTTCTTCTTCATTCTCCCCATTATTTCATTCTTTCTCCCAATTCTTCATTCCTTCATTCTTTCTTCCCTATTTGGAGCCCACCATTCTTTATTCTTTGAAGAGAAGTGTTTCCGAGGATGGAGAACATGCATAGTGTGGGGTGATGTTAGGACCTATAATATCGGCTAAGTTCAATAAGGTGCGTGGGTGCGTGGAACCTATATGAAGAAGGGCACGAGGGTTGAAGGTGTGTAAGGAAGGGTTCTACCAGTGGTTTAATAAAACACACAACACACGTGCGTAAGACAAGATGATGTTGGGACTTAGCCATAATCGTATTACCATATAACACATGAGGAAAGTGTGACCCATCTAGCATGCAAAGTTAATAAGGTGACAACCTGGGTTGTAGGATCAAGAATGGAATATTCCATGTATACGATGGAAGGTTCCGTAAGAACATCATTGCATGAAGAGAGAGCTTAGATCAAAGGAGGCATGCTCCATTGGAGGACCACTTGGAAACTTGGTAGCTGATCTATTACCTCAGAAGGCATGGCGATGAAGGAAGAAAATCTATATATAGAGGTGCATGAGATAGTAGAATGGGGGTGATAAGAGGAGATGTAGAGAGAGTAAGTGTTTGGAAAAGAGGAAAAGCTATGAAAAAATATCATGCAGGATTCTAATGGTTAGGATTAGAGAAAACATAAGAGTGATGGTATATTTAGAGGGATGTGTCTCGTATTTATCCCCTGTAATATGAAGAACTTTGTGTGGTTTATGATGCATGACCTTTCTCTACATGATTATACGGGTCTGTTATGATCTCAATGAATGTAATGTGGTTCCTAAACTAATTAATATGAATATAAGGTTCTATCCTAAAGCATATTTGTGTTCATGAGAATAATCCTAGTGAGTTTCCTTTGTATATCGATTAGTTCTATATGATGTTTGTTATTTCTCTTTTATGGATGCAATGAGATGATAACTCATCCTAGGATTTTAGAATGAACACATGGCTCCTTTCCATTATTTTTCACTTAAGTATTTTTCATAGATGAATTATTCTTATAAGAATCACATAAAGGAGGGCTCAGCGCCCATGCATTCCTTGGGTGAGCGCCCAATGCCCACCGAGATATAGGCCAAGCGCATGGGATTAGAGGATCGTTGTTCTAAGGTATAAATATGACTATAGGATGTAGTGCAACAGTTGGCAAAATCACAACTATTATTTTCCAAGGTTAGTCTAGCCAAAATGATATAAATGTTTGGTGGCATCACAATATGAATAATTCCCATCACTAGTAAAAAATCCTATTTAAAAATATGGAGTGAAATGAAACATAACATGAGACCGATACTTTTATTAAAAAATTTACCAACAATGTTTTAATGCTTCATAAGTTTCCCATTCTCACAACTTTTATAGAGGTATAAGTTCTCACATCCTATATAGAGGTATTAAAATGATTAAATTCTTGTAAAAAATAACTTCTCATTCTCACATCCTTTATATAGGTCTAAAAATTATTTAAGTTCAATATTTACTTGTATTGAATGGGTAGATGCCCCTTCTCATGTATGAATCAAAGAAGAAGTTTGTTTAAGAATATTTAGAATTAAAATTTAGCTTGTGCCCATTGTAAACATTCTAATACCCAATATTATACAATAGAAGGGTTTTTTTCATCAAGGTAAGATCATAGTAATGGAAGTGCAACATTTAATCTCAAAGGATAAACCATGTGTACCTTGGACTTGCGTATGTGGTAAATCATTCAAAAATGCAAAGAGAAACATATGATATCAAGGCTAATAGACGTGACACGATTCACCATTGATGCAAGGCCAATTAACAAATGATTCACCATCGGGATAAAATTCCTTACTTGACATGATTCACCATTGATGCAAGGCCAATTTGCAAATGATTCACCTTCGGGATAAAATGCTTTACTTTTATTAATATTATCTAACCTTGATGAACATCGATCATGAACAAAAAAATATCATTTTATGGATTTATTTTGTGATCAACTGTCATGCCCAATTTGGAACAATTCCTCCTAGGTGGTAAGCCCACTTTGTACTTTGGTAAAATCATAACAGATGACTCCCCATCTTAGCATGAAGGATTGGCAAAGTGGATTTCTTAGGTAACTCCCCATCTTACCAAGAAGGAGAATCATATACATTTTTTGCAAGGGAATGTGATTATGTTGAGACTCTGAAACATGCATTAAATGATCATATTTAGATGTAATATTTTATAACTATGGAGGATAAAAACTATGTAAGTATTACAAAAGTTTGAAGTGATATTTTTAAAACCCATAAAAAATACAAAAGTTCTAAAATACGACATTATAATTTATCTTTATACCTAGAGACTCGAAATACAACAGAGAACAGTTAGAAGTATCTCTGAAACTTATCTTCAATTTAAAAAAGAAGTAACTCCCGTATTAGCAACTACGATTAGGTTAATAACTACGCATGTCTCACAAAACATTGAAATGATATTCTTAATACCTAGATCAAAAAATATAGAAGATAAAAAATAGGGCATTATCTTTAAACCGAGAATAGAATATAAGGGAAAGAAAACCAAATGATATTCTTCATCTCATAATAATTCAACAAAGAAGAGTTGGAATAATCTATGCCTCAAATTGTCTTCAAATTTGGTTCTTCACAAGCCAAAACGGTCTTACAAAACAGAGGGATCCCAAAGCGGAAAGGGTCAACAAAAATTTAGCGGATGGATAAAACAATATCTCAAAAATAAGAAATGCCTCTCAGGTGGTAAGCCCACTCTGTAATTTGGTAAAAACATAACAAATAAATCCCTGTCCTAGCATGAAGGATAATTATATACATTTTTTTACAAGGTAATGTGATCATGTTGAGACTTTGAAACATGCATGAAATGGTCATATTTAGATGCAATCTTTTATAACTATGGATGATAACAACTATGCAAGTCTTACAAAAGATTGAAGTGATATTTTTAAAACCCATATCAAAAATAAAAAAGATCTAAAATACCACATTATAATTTATCGGTCCCTACGAAACAAATGGAGCTCAAAGCAGAAATGGTAAAAAACATTAGTGGAGAGATAAAACAATATCTCAAAAAAATTACTCAAATGTTTCACTTTGCAGAAAAAATAGTCTATGGGAAGGTAATTTGTTTTATAATGGGAAGTTGTGCACCATGACATCCTTTATAGAAGTTGTACATGTTTATAATGGGCACATGCCCAATTATTATATTAGCACCCTCTCATAAAATCTTAGTTTCCCTACACCCCCTCGTGAATGGTTAAATACATAGACAAAATGGGAAATCATTCATTCCATATGTGTATATAATATATATATATATATATATATATATATATATATATATATATATATATATATATATATATATATATAAGTATTTGTATTTTTATGAAATACAGAAGCCAAAAAGCAGAAACTGGATGAAAAATAAAATGGAAAGGATTAGCAAAAAAGAGATGCTTCGCCCACTAGGTTAACCTTGCAATTCCCAAGATCTATACCATCATTGAAAATAGTAACCATTGTCATTCTCTCTACCATGCCACAAAATAATTAATTGTCATTAATTGCACCAATTTCCCTCCAATGGGTGCTCAAAGATGCATTTGACAAACAAGTACCTTCAATTAATAAAAGGTGGTAAACAATTTATTTGCAAGTTAATGGTAAACAAGTACTCTATGAAGGATGTGAGAATGGGAAACCTGTCATTATAAAACAAGCTAAATTTTATCTTTGTTCTTATTTTATGATTCCAATTATGAGAGAAAATATTTTCTCATTAGATACATCATTTAATATTGCTTAGCTTGGCAGGTGAGCTCACCCACCTAGCTCGAAATGTCAACTTACTCCGCCAAAATTAGCTGGTCAACTCACCCACCCACTCGGCTTATGCAGCTCACCCACCCATCCAGGCCTATGCAACTAGGCCACCCAACTTGAAAAATAAGTAACCCTGCCTAGGTCCTTCTATTTTGGGATGCATGTATTTCGTAATACACACACACATGGACACGATTCACCTGCATTGAATGATTTCCCATTTGTCTCTCGTAGTTATACATTTTTTTACAAGGAATGATCTTGTTGAGACTCAAACATGTAATAAATAGTCATATTTAGATTCATGCTTTTATAACTATGGAGGATAATACTATATAAGTCTTACAAAATATTGAAGTGATATTATTAAAACACATAAAAAATACAAAAGATAAAAAATATGGCATTATCTTTATACCTAGATCAAAATATAAAATAAATAAAACTAGATGCTATTATTCATCTCATAATAAATCAACAGAGAAGAGTTATAAGTATATCTAAAATTATCTTCAATTTAAAAAATACTAGATTCTTCTTCTACGAGTCATTCTTCTTTCATGATTTCTATATGTTAAATGGGCATTTTCCCAATTCTAAAAAAAGTAATATTTATCTTCCATATTTCTCTTATAAACATTTATTGATCTTCCATCTGTTTTTCTTCTATGTTTATATGAGATTAAAAATGCCCACAATTATTCTATGATTATTATTTGAGAATGGACATATGCACATTCTAAACATCTTTTCTTATTTTGTTTGTTCTTCTAGAGAATGGGCATCTTCCCATTTCGATTGGGCTTGACATGAAGATCAAGATTAATTTTTTCCCGCCCATTCTAAGACTAAATAATAGAACTACATAAGGCTTGATCCCTCTTGAGGGTATGTAGTGCAACACTTGGCGGTGCCAACACTTGCTCCACCAAGGTTAGTCTAGCCAAAATGATAGTAACAATTATAAACAAAATAATAAAACTACATAAGGCTCATTTGGTTCATCTGTTTCCCACCACATGAATATGGTTAAGGAATTGGGCCAATGAAAATTACATTAAAAATGTTTACCATGCTCAGAAGATTACTTTGTTCCCACCCATTCTAAAACTAAATAATAGAACTACATAAGGCATGATCCCTCTAGAGGTCATGTAGTGTAGCACTTGGTAATTCCAACACTTGGCTTTGCCAAGGTTAGTCCAGCCAAAATGATAGTAATAATTATAAACAAAATAATAGAACTACATAAGGCTCATTTGGTTCATCTCTTTCCCACCGCATGAATATGGTTAAGGAATTAAGCCAACAAAAATTACATTAATTTTTTTTTACCATGCTTAAAAGATAAAAATTATCTATGCTAGAAAAAGGCATTTCAAAATCACACTTTCAAGAGGTGAAACGATATGCAAAAGAGAAATTATTATTAAAACACGCTCAAAATTAATGAAAAGATTCATCTTTTTTGATATGGTTCATTGCCATGTAGCTCCAAAAAAGTTACATCCTATTGAAAATGTGTAGGGTTGCATAACACAGAGTGGACAAGGAAACTGACACTTGCAAAATCAAGTGATCTATATTACTACATAAGGCTCATTTGGTTCATCTGTTTCCCACCGCATGAATATGGTTAAGGAATTAGGCCAACAAAAATTACATTAAAAAATGTTTACCATGCTCAAAAGACAAAAATTATCTATGCTAGAAAAAGGCATTTCAGAATCACACTTTCAAGAGGTGAAGCGATTTGTAAAAGAGAAATTATTATTAAAACAAACTCAAAATTGATGTCAAAATAGATTTAGCAAGTGTCAGTTTCCTTATCCACTCTATGTCATTCAATTGGTATGGAGGTGGAAGATGTGATAGTGGATATCGATTGGAAAACATTCAGAGCCCTTGGATATTATCAAACTGAATGAAATTGGAGTTGTCATTCCTGAAAATTATTTCAAATGATCAAGATCGGTGAATTTTTAGAGCACATGATTAAAGGATGCAACTCTAATGCATCCCCTGTATTAATATTACATGGTGGGACAAATGCATTAAACAAATAATTCCTCGCTTATCATTATGGTGGAGAATCGGAAGTAGGATATCATGCTCCAACAATATTATAAATGTCTAACTACACCTCCAAGTGCATCCCCTCTATGTTGTTTGTGCTCTTTTTATGATAGTCATTATGTATATGTTAATTATTAACAATGTTTACTTTGTTCAAATATTAAGATGTACATCCTTCATATAGTTTACTCCTAAAAGTTATTTTCATGTTATAGAATATATGTAAATAGAAGTTAGAAGTTTAATTATAAGAATAGAGTTAAAATTTCACCATTCTCACAACTAATTTAAGGCATATGCCCATTCTCAAACAAACAAAATTAAATATGTTTCAGAATATTTAGAGGTATTAAAATGATTGAATTCAGTAATGGTTGTAGTTGAATATTTACAATGGGCATATGTCCATTCTCGAAGACAAACAAACATTTTAATACCTCTAAATATTCACTTTGTTTTAGAATGAGAAGTAATGAATTCTCACAACCTTTGTACTATGGCCTTTAATTTTTTTCAAAAACAATTACTGAACTTGATTG
This sequence comes from Taxus wallichiana var. yunnanensis, assembly GCA_018340775.1. Classification (NCBI taxonomy): domain Eukaryota; kingdom Viridiplantae; phylum Streptophyta; class Pinopsida; order Cupressales; family Taxaceae; genus Taxus; species Taxus wallichiana. The sequence goes on along the minus strand of CM031244.1, from coordinate 85,608,630 downwards.
AGTAAATTAATTAAGTTTATTTCTCTTCCTATTTCACAGTCTACTAGGTGGAAGGAAGCGTTGTAGTGGGTTAAGTTTCATAGCATGGAAATACCCCATTGCTTGGTTTATTTTTTTAGGGTGTAAGGAGAGAGATGGATTTATTTGGATGCATCAAGTGGGCTTGCATACACATCATTTTCTAGGTTGAATCTGGGTCGTATGTAAATCCATTGAAAGGTTTCTGGGTGAGGAGTATCTGGCCGCTTCTGCGAGTGATAGCGTGAATTTTTTGACTTCTCGTGCTAGTGGGACTACTGGTGGTAGGAAGAAGGTGAAACACAGTCGTCAAGTTGCTAAGGTGGATTTCATTTAGTTGGACGATTGAATGTTTTTATTCTCTGGGTTTTGTTTTTTTGTATGTAATCGTCGTATGTCATTTCCTTGGGTTACGTGTATGGTTAATTGCAGGATTTCATATCTTTGCTAGTTTGGGTAGGTCATTTGGGGTGTTATAGGTTTGGATGCATCTTTGGTGGGATCCTCAAATCCCCTAGTTCTATATATATATATTAATTAGCTAGATTTTTACTCATAACAATATATTAAAATTGGTCTTTTTATAGACTATATCTTAACAATTCATTTATTACCATCATTTTATGTTGTAAATAGCTCATATTCTATGTAAATAAATCCATGTTATAATTAAAATTTTTCAAACAAATATATATGATCAAAATATGTAAAATATACAACATTCAAATGTGCACTACCCCATAGTTAAAATAAATCACATCTAAATTTTTCTTTATTTCTATATTAAGTTTATTTTTCTTCTATGATTCTTATATGAGAATGGGCATATGCCCATTCAATACAAGATAAACATGTTTGTTTCTATGAGAATGGACAATATAAGTATTTGTTATAATGCAATGTTATAAATGTATTGATTATTCCATACTTATTGTTATAAACTCCTAAAATGGAAATCCCTCATACATGATATATAATCCCAAAAAAACACTTTTCAAATTCCAATAATAGCCAAATCAAATTATAAAATCCCCTTTTTTATTCCAATAATATGCAAATCAAATTCCAATATTTGGTATAAGAAAAACCACTATAGCTGATTTTGGTATTTAATCTAGATTGTAAAATGTCCAAATTTAACGAAATTATGGTTCTACCCTTGTGCACGACGGGGGTTTAGCTATTCATAGGGAGGTTTTCTAAATCTAGTTCTATAGTCAAAATCTTGATTGATAAAGGTATAACTCACAAGTAAGATCCTTTGTGCTCATGCAAGAACCAAAACGCAACCTCCTGCGGACACAAATATATAGAAATAGCGTACTCCAATGTATAATTGTGCAACATTCCAACCCACCAACAATCTACAGCTCTAGTCCACTCCACATTTTCATCAAAAAAATTCTGGTAATCCTCCTACATCAAAAGCTTAGGCCTAGGACCCCAACACTTATTTGATGTGTATGTTGTTAGCCACTCATATAATTCTACTTAAAAGAAGTTGAAGAACGTCTCATAAAGCTCATGATAAATATTATCTTCTACCCAATGATGCGCATTGAAATCAGGTCCAATACTATACCTTTGTGTAAAATTGTTTGTATTCTACCCAACTTTGAATAGTCTCTAGAGTCAATCGATACGCCATTTTTATGCAAAATCCTCGACAAAGACTTTGAAAAGAGGTCTCGCAATGGAACCAAAATGTAGTATTTCATTTCACCTAAACATTATGTAAATTGGAACTTCATTCAAAAAGACTGAATGCTCACTTGAATTATGCACAACTACCATGTCCCTCTGTATTTTCTTGTCAAGATGTTAGCATGCATAATCATAGTGATATCTAGTAAAGTACTCATTCAATCATACTAAAACATTGCATAAATTCACTTGGAAACACATGTAATAAGGAAACATAACATATCAAACAATTACTAATATCAATTATACCATGAAATATCCATATTCAGACATGTCAATAATCATAATCCATCCACAATATTCCATTATATCAAAAGTATTACATCATAGAAGTTGAATACAACATCCTACCAAGGTGATGGAACATGCACAAGTATCAAACCCTAGATCATGATTGCATAACAAAGACTCTTTGATCTCATATGTAATGGTTGGTCATGATCCCCAAAACAATGGCATATAATAGATATATATAAGGGTGGGGACTTTCCCTTCACCGCCCATGCACTCTCCTAATAATAGGTGTTCCAAAAATAGACTACATGCATGCTTTTAAAACAACTAATAATAGAACATCCTAGATATAACACTCGATTTAATCTTGATCTACATGTCCATTAACCAAAAATAATTTTTTTGGCTGCCAAGTCATCACACTTTATCCCCTTTCTTGGTTGGCACTCCATCCTATTTTTCTATTTTAAGCATGTAAACTAGAGAATCGGTTAAGTTCCAAGTTTTCTCTATCTGGTCGCGATCCTTATGCATGCCACTTCAACTTATCCATATACATACACATGCACCTACCTTGTACACCACATACCTCTACATGATCTCCATATTTAGTCATTTTATATGTTTAACAAAGGGTTTAGAGGTTAGTGCTCCTTTTGGGGTTGGTGTCTCACTAAAGAAATATATTTTGATGTGTAATATTCACTTGAGTCCTTGATTTTTGTAATATAAGAAATGGTTTTCAGTGGTTTTTATTCCCCATGAGGGTTTCCCACTTACATCTTGTGTTTATGTTTTCTCTCTCATGTGTTATGTTCATTTGAATGTATGGTGCACACCTAATAATCTCTTATTAAATGTATATGATTGAATGGATGTTAATGGATGCTAAAAATAATGGTAAATGAAGTAAGAAATTTGTAGGAATGATTCACGCCCCATTATTCCATTTTTCTTCCAACATATCTCATATGGGCACTCATGTGTTGTGGGTTAAAACAATTACATAGTAGTTTCAATAATTGCACAATCATAGTTTTTCTCTAATTTCAGCACTTACATAGCCAATTTTAGATTGCAATTAGTTACTAACAAGAACTAACCACTAAAGAGAGAACCGAATAAGGGAATAACACCTAGGGCATATGTAGGAAATTAAAATGTCTATATCCTTTGTATCACCTGAGTCAAGTTACAAATCAGATTTGTGATCATTTGTAGTGAAACTTATCTATAAGAAGCATTAATGGTCAAAGGGAAAAATAAAATTCTCTCCTAATACACTTTTATTTAGTAGTGACATGATTCCTAAATCAAAAATTTAGTGTCGATTCTCAAATACCTAGTTTTGTGACATAGCGCCCAAATCCTTAGTATGATCAAAATAGGAACAAATTTAGTTCCTTTCTCTTTCAAAGTATTTTAGGTGTAATATAACCCCTTAGTTTAGATTTTCCCATACTCATTTCCATTTATACATACTTTCCAATTTAAATTTTAATTACATTTACTTAGAGAATTGACTACAATTATTTTCTTTTAGTTCCTATCCTATCCTAATGAATGCAAAGCACACAAGCAACCATGAAGAAACTGCCAAGAACACTCTGGCTAAGACAATATTTCAACTAACTACATGTAAACATCGGTATCACTCCATGCATGAAAATTTCATTCAACATGGATCAAAATGTTTTTCCATGTTTCGCCATGTTGTTTTTCCTAATATCAAAGCATGTTCCAGCCTACCACTCCTTTGGCTCGCCTGTGTACACTTTACTTATATGCTTTATACTACTTTAATTTCATCCAAATAACATAAAGGGGGGAAAATTTAGCCACTAAAATATACACTTATTAGTATTACATTGTGCCTCTAGTATGTTGTTACATACATGATTTCTAAATTTAAAAACTAGGAACTAGAGACACCTCTTTGGTATTTTTCTTTCTTTATTTGGATCTGGTTATGTCTCTTATCTAAAATTTGCATATTTTTGGTCAAGTCACAGGGATCCATGTTTCTACCTTTTCCTTGTTTATATTTTATTATTGCAGTAACAGTACCACATAGACAAGACAGTGGCATCTAGGCATTAATGTCCTTTTAGGCACTTATGTCCTATTTTCTTATTTTCCCCTCCTGTCGGTTTACATTGGCTTTGTGTCTTTTCTTATCTTTTATTCACGACCTAGGTCAGATTTTGGTGTTACTATATGCCAAAAACAAATAAATTGTATAAAAACACAACCTAATAACTATTTTAAGGGGAAACTAGGGGCTATCATTTATATATCAATGACATGCACAAGAAAAACACAAGGGACTACATTCGGGTTGTATTATTCATTACATAGGGGAGGTTCTTTTGAATTCCATATCACACATTCTTGAATTGGGAAAATTAGTTATAGATCATTATTCTTTTGTGCGATGACACTAAGGAAACCTAGGTCAAGGGAAAAATATTCAATCGACACCACAAGAACTACATGGAGTTTGAAATATAATACAACACTTAGTAACAAGATCACATTGAGGTGACCATAGAGAGTCAGATTATGACTCTCTTGTATGCATTTTTATTCATTATAATGTGTGTTTGATTCTTTTTGCATGTAGCTAGGGTTTGTTTTTGTAGGTACAAGTGTGATAGAGTAAAAGTGTAGTGAACTTGACATGACCTACGATGAGTTAAAGGTGGCAAGAAGTAACACAAAAAAATCAGATCTTGAGTTGTCCCCTAGACAATAGCGAGAAACACATACATTAATTCCTAGGTTCCCATGTTCTCTCCTAGGCATCCCTATCCCTAATATCATCACATGTCAATTTGGAATCAAAGCTTACACAACCTGAAATACGCTTGTTTAGATCATTCACTAGCCGAGAATTAGTTCAAACCTATGTTGGAGAGTTGATTCATTTTTTATCTCTTATTTATCAATTATGCTTGTATTTCCTTTGTTTAATATTGCTTATTTATTGTTATATCTATTTAATCATTTAAGGCCTTATATCAAATTTAATTTAATTCAATCACTCTCATACTTAATTAAAAGTGTACACTATAAAATTATGAGTCCGTTAAGTCACCACTATGTCCCGCAACTAGATAAAACACATCTAGGTGTTCTTCCATCAACATGGATAACTCAACATCCTTGTTCCTTGACCAATATCTTGACACTTACTATTTTTAGTAAGTCTTAATTTAGGAAGTCTATTTTTAGTTATAAGTTGCTCAATTTGACACCTTTGAGTATTCTTGATATGCAAGGAGAAATGACAACTTAGAGAATGAAATGTTTGCAGCACTTACTATTTATAGACTATGAATCTTAGTAAGGCTTACTATTTTTATAAGTGGGTCTTCCTAGTGTTGGAATGGAATGAGAATGGTCTCAAAAGTTTTGTTATTTCACAAGGATGATTTTTTTTTTTCCAAATTTTTAGAGGATTTCAATCACCATAACTCCGTAGATCTAAAAAATGAGTTTTTATAAATGGAAACTTCATCTAGATATTAAAAATAATGTATACCACCATTGGATGTAAGTTTGGAATCATTTGAAGGGAATTTTTGAGAAGGAGTTGTTAAAATATCATGGAAAAAGATAAGGGGTTTGGGAGATATGAATAACTTTCCATTTTTAGTATATGAGGTCTCAGGAACATTCTAGCAACATAAAAAAGGAGAGTGATTTTGGAAGGGAAAATATGCATTTGAAAACATGAAAAATGGTTAAGTCCTTGATTTCAACCTTTCTCTCTCACATTGCACACCTTAACTCATGTTTAACCCAACTAGGCTTAATTGGGGTTAGATAAGGGTTGATGTGGAGTTGCACCCTAAAAAAGAGTGGAAAAGGGAGCAATGGGAAAATAGGGACACCAACAAGTTCCTTAAACTAGATCATTCCAAGTGTCATCATGTCATTTCATGAGAGTGAGATGAAGGGGGCTGGAAATTAGATCTTGGGGCTTAAGCGTGGTTTTGTTTATGTCCGGAAGCTAAATGAGAGAGGTGGAGCACACTTTTTTTTCCCTTATGTACCTTTATACCTTGGGCAAAAATAAAGGGGATAAAAGTAACTCAAAATTGTGTCATGGGTGCATGCATCATGAGGAGGGGACCATAACGATCTAAAACATTCATTTTCAACTTCCTAATGAGACCAAGGTTATCACTTTAAGTGAAAAAACAAACCAACTCATAGGTAAAGTGCACTTTTTTTAACCCTCTATCCCCTTACACCAAGGTATAAGGGAAAATTGACAACACACCTTTATAAATGTGTCGAGGGTCCAAAATCATGAGAAAGGGGCATGTTTTCATGTTTTCCACTTACTTAGTAACCCAAGTCATAGGTTTTTAGAGTGTGCGTGCATGTGATGTGTGTGATGAGATCATTTTTGGTATGACAATGTGTATTTATGTTGTTGTATGATTTTTGAGTATCTACTTTGAGTTGATTGGATATGTTGTTTGAATTGATGATGATGTAACTATAGTGTATTGATGTTGTAGATTAGAGTATATGTGTTGATAACGTAGAATGTAGTATAAAATAGAATAGAATATATGTGGTGATATCATATTGTGATGAAAATAAAATAGATAATAGATTGATAATAGGCATGTATGTAAAATGATTGGCTAAAGAGGTCATGTAGTAAAAGTACTAATGATAGTAAAGAGAAGAAAGGAAGAATAAACCTCACGAAGTGAGAGAAATGGTGGTATATAGCTAGAAAATAGGTATGAAATCATGTAGTATGAAAGAACATATAACATCTAGCTAGAAATAAGGCGATGACTATGCATAAGTGGCTAAACTACTATAGTATCAAGTGCATATGTACCGAATGACAAGCCCTGAAGTGATCGTAGCAATACTAAGAGGATGTGAATCATATAATGGTGAGTGTTTCTCATTATAGATTCAATTACTTCTAGATTTTATGATAAGTGGGGAATCTTCTCATGCGTATTCAAAACCAAGGAAGGAGGAGACAAAATAACCTTAAGAGGATGAGAGGTAGTCAAAGTAATATATGTTAGTGTACAATGTCGCGAAACTAGAGAATGTGATCTATCAAAGCATGTCGCGCACAAAAGTAATGATTCCCTTGTCATCAAAAAATTGAATCCTATTATGGAGTGCATAAAAATAATTATCTCTATGACCATTGATCCTATGGAAATTACAAAATGGTTGGTTATGACGATGATGAGGATGATGATCATTAGAAGGTAGCGAATCAACTTCTCATCAATAAAAGTGTGTAAAATATCATGAGGCCTAGCAAAATGTGAGAAGTATAATGGATCCCTCTTAGGAGGGGGAGTGGAACATTGTGGATACTTATGAATATGAGATGAATGATCATGAGTGTGTCTAATAGGATTCGAGAACGTGAAGGGGGTGCAATAGGAGGAAGAGAAGATGTAGTAAGTGGAGAAGTGGTAGAAGAACTAGAAGCATGAGAAATAGTATGTTCATTAAGCATATCTTATTCTAAATCTATAACCTTAAAGAAAAGAAGTGTAAAATATTCACATGTATCATATAATAATTTTTCTTTCAAAGGAAGAATCAAGCCATGACAAAAGATATATTGCATTTCTAGATCAATAGGCTGATAAAGTAAATGATGCATGCATGATTTGAAACGTAAGATATAATCATTAACATGTTCATTTTTTCTTTATGAAAAGAAGGAAAACACTCAAATGTAACTTTAGGACCATTATTAGAAATAAAATGTCTAAGAAATGCTTCTTCCATATCAAGATAAGTACTAATAGATCCACTAGGAAAATGATGAAACCAATGAGAAGCAATATTAGTAAGACTACTAGGAAATTCTTTGAGAAGTAATATATCATTATAATATGAATCCATAACTATTCTAAAATCCTTAAGATGCATATAAGGATTACCCGTACCATAAAAAATTTAAATGTAGGAAAAGTAAAACCCTTAGGAAAAGATGAATTGTAAATATTTTTAGGAATAGGATTTCCATGAAGTGAATTATTATCATTGCTAACATAATATTCCCTAATCTCAAGGGTAAGGGTATGGATATTATTTTACAAATCACCTATAACATGCATAAGAGAATGAAATTCTTGGGTAGGAGTGGCATAAACATTAAGGGGTTGAATATTACCATTATATGTAGCCATATGAACACTATTGGGTTGAAAGTCAACTTTTGGATCAAAAGTGTAAAAATAGGAATAGAAACATGAGAAGAAGAATCAACAAGAAAATAATTTTTCACACTTTTATCAATAAGCTCAATAGAAGAAACAACATACATATTATCCTTATGATCATCATTATGTACACTATCTTTAGAAACACATGCATCATGTACATTTTTAGTTTGTAACATATCATGAGAAGAAAAATGAGTACTAGCATCTTTAGGAAGCACAAAAGAGGTGGAAGAAGAGACATATGAATTTTGAGGTACAATATTCAAGGAAGAAATAATTTGTTTAGAAAGAGGAGGGACCATGATAAAGCATAACAACAATATTGGGATCATCTCTAATAACTTGTGAAAGTGTAAGTGGGGGAGAATAATTAGGGTGGGGACCATTTATGATGTCATCTACAATATCAAAATATTTAAATGTATCATAAGCATCAGTAATAAGATCCTCATCATCCATAAAATTATCCAAATCTTCAACACATGTATCATTTGTAGTACAACATCAAAACCAAGGTTGTAAAGTTTTGTAAAGACATGAGGGATATTGGGATGACATGTGGTAATACTAAAAATAGTCGAAGACCAATCATAGGAATAGATTCATACTTGGGAAAATGAGCTTTATAATTATGGGTTTGCAACTCCTTTTGATAAGCCATGAGGTATACACTAAATGAAGGATCCTAGGAAAGCTAGGGTTAGATAAATAAATGGTTTCACTAAATCATTTAATAATATCTTAAATATTATATCAAGGGACTAAGATCAAAGGAATATAGCAAAGAATAAGGAAGATATAGTATGCAAGAAATAAACAAGTATGTAAAATAGGATATGAGATTGACTTATCTTGTATCGAGGGATGTGGGACGATTTTGGGCTGGAAATTGACTGGATATGGGTTATGTAGGCGCTATCTAAGAAAATGGGATATGAGACTTCTTTAGACAAGAGCGCCCATAAGAGGACAAGACCACCCAGGTGCTAGTGTTTGATCTCGGCGCTAGTGTCATGGTAGTAGTTTTGGTTCTAGTTTTTTTGGGGTCGAACTTAGATCCTCTCTTTCATTGTTTAATGATTTAGATACTTCATAGGTTTATTTTATCACACATGTTCCTGAAAAAAAAACCCTATCTACCTACATAAAGTTCAAGAAAACATTAAATGAAACAAATAATGCATATGTTTGAGTTGGAATGACCTTGGTGATATCCCCAATGTGATTGTCACAAAGCATTGCACTACATTTAAGATGTTATGTAGTTCTTGTGAGTGTGTGATTTGAATTATGTCCCTTAAAAATTGGCTTCCCTTGTCCTATTTGCACCAAAATAGCGGGCTATAACTACTTTTCCTTTAAGATGAATGTGTGAGATGGAATTTAGAATAAGCCCTCCTATGCATTGAATAATGTATCCCAAAATGTAGTCCTTGAGTGTTGCTCTTGTAGATGGTAAATAGAGAGTGATAACCCAAATTATATTGCCATTAATAATAGTTAGTAGGTTGTGTAAATATATGAATTCCTTGTTTGAAATTCAACACTTAGTAACACCAAAATCCAACCTAGGTCTTGAAATAAAGATAAGAAAAGACCCAAAGTGAAGAAGAGATTGACAAGTTAGAAAATAAATTAGATTGGATAAAAATGCCGAAAAGGGGCACTAACACTAGAGAGGTAGTGTCCTAACTGGGTGGTATTGTCACAAAGCCAAGAAAAAAAAATAACACCAAGAACGGGGACATGGATCCCTGTGACATGACCAAAATATATATATGTAAGCAAAGAAAAGGAAAATTCACAATCAAAGTCAGTCAAAACTAGTAAATATGACTAAGAAAAGGTGTCACCAGTGTTTAATCTTCACACCTAGAAAGCATTCATATAAAAAAACTATAGGTGCGATGTAATGGTAATAAGTGCATTTTTTGTGTCTACGAGAACTAACAAATGCATTAGACTAGTTTTCTCAGGTACTTTGTATACTACATATAGTTCTATCCACTATAGGTAATGCCCATTAATATCTTTGACCCTTAATGTTGACATAGTACATTGCTAAGATGGTCACACTTCTACTTATCCCATATATGGAGTCCATATAATATGTACCCTCCTCATAGTGTATGATCTCATGAAACTAAATTTAGTGTGCCTTTGTTGAACCATTTTCTAACTGTCATACCTATATTACATTAGTAACATTCTATAAAGATTTTTTCGGGTGATACATTTGAATTATCTCTTATATTCATTAACCCAAAAAGATAACTAGCCCCACTACTAATTTTCACTTTATCTTGATTTGGTATAGGTAATGGGTTAGCAATATCCATATATTTGTACCCAAGTTTAAGTGTGTGTCTTTCTTCAAGGCAACCTAACATGCTATGAGTGCAATGTTGGGAAGTTTTCCATCTAACTTCAGTAGCACAATATGTATACCACAACCAAACTTATAATCACCTTATGGACATATGAAATTGGTGCATTGTAAAGTGTGCTCATTTTGACCAATAAAATATTGTAGATGATACAATTCCCCTGTCACCCACTATGTTATCTCCCTTCATTCAAAATCTATCTCTCGGAACACTATAAAACATTTGTGCCTCCTATACTGGTAATCCAAGAATAACATATAATCCTCCAAAGTGAATGTAGTCTCTATAACATACCTCCCCACCCACCACCTAAAGGTATATGACTAATAATAGCATGCACTTATGAACATTTGCACCAAATTTGCATCTAGGCGTAGACACTCAAATTTGGTAACTTATCTTTAACAACGACAAATTTGGCTTTATGCCCTTACTCAAATAAATGTTCACATTCTAAGCTCAATCAATGCATATTTTTATCTCTCTCTTGAATTTCTAATCCTTAAACTATAGTCTATCATTCATCCATGAAATATTAATTAAAAAAAAACACTAATTCAACCTCGATATAATTCTTGAACTTAGATTTTATCTCACTATCTACTGGGTAAAATCGTAGAGTTATAGTCGATAGTGAACTTTGATATTGTCGACATATAAGATCATGACCCCTTTTATCTAATGACTCTATTTTCAAGTTGATTATTTCATATATGTAATTTCATCTTCCTAGGGTTTTCCTTACCATGAAATTTCACTCGCAAAAACTTATATAAGAACATAAATATCACTTCATAACTATAGACACAAAATCTATGCACTTGGCTACATTTCTAGTTCCTAAAATCATGCTAGCATTTACATGATTCCTAAGCAATAAAACTATTAATTGAAAACTCCATTTAGCATTTTGGTTTGTCATCTACAATTTTATTGTCTTTATGCATCTTGTATTCTTGTCGATATTTGTTGTTTTATCTTTTATGACCTCGACAGAGCGCCTAGTTAGGACACTAGCACTAGGTGCTCCTATCCTCTTGGGTGCTCTTGTACTTATTTACATCTTTCTTATCCTTGTAGACTCTTTTTCTTATTAATTATTTTTACTACTTTGGGTTGGAATTTTAGTTGTCAATTACAAAATTCAAATAAGGGAATCATATAAATACATAGTTATGTTTCAAAATAAAGGACCAAGCACTAAGAATTACATATTATCACCTACGCTTGCATTCAAAGGCACGAGAGCATCAAAGGAATCCATCTAGCACTCATTCAAGGGAAAATGATTGCATCACATCTACATACACAACATAGGAGGGGAATTTTATTCTATTCCATACCACACACACTATACATTTGGTACATTCTAAATCTAACCCACTATCACTGTGTAATTTACACAAGGGTGTCCTAGGGCATCATTTCTACGCACAAACATAAGAACTACATGGATTCTGAGATGTAGTGCAATTCTCGATTGTAAGTTCACTCTTCAATTGATCAGCCGAGGTCAATCGATTCTCCATTTTGCATTTTCCTTTTTAGGTTTGATTTGGTTTGTGGGTATGTGCAGGTGAAATTCTTTCTTGTAGGTTACAGGTGCCTTTGGTGATCAAGGAGAAAATATTAAGTGACAAACATGAATCAATAGTGAACCTCTTACGACATAGAAGAAATTATATTATGGCTATTTACATGGCCGTAGTGCCCAGATCTCGTCACCAGCACCAGTGCTGCCCGCCCTTGCGGGTGCCCCTATCCTACGTCATCCCGATTCTTAGGACCTTCAACGAGCATTTACAACACTCTGCATGATCTGCTTTATCTATTCACCTATCCATATTACTTCATGTTTCTTGAGAAACCAACTAATTATTTCTATTTCCCTCTCTTACTTAGGGTTTTATATTGCATATGTTTTGTTTCTTGCATCTTATTTTATATTAGTATTTACACATAATTTATTACAGTAGTTACTCTCTGTAGTTTCCTTTTAGGTTTGATGTTGTTTGTGGGTATGTGCATGTGAACTTATTTCTTTCAGTTATAGGTACCTTCGGCCATCAAGGAGAGAATATCAAGTGACAAACATGAATCAACATTGAACCTTTTCTAACAGTAACAAATCATATTTCAGGCCGTTTACATGGCCACCATTTCCCAGATCTAGTCACCAACGCCAGGTGCTCCTACCCTCCTATAGGTTCCCCTATCCTATGTTATCCTAAGTTTCATAACTTCCAATGAGTATTTGTGACACTCGCCGATCTGTTTCAGCTATTAACCTACCCATATCACTTCTTGTTTACTCAGAAATCAGCTAAGTCTTTCTATTTCTCTCTGTCTTGCTTAGGGTTTTATATTGCAAATGATTTTTTTCTTTCGTCTTAATGTATATTAGTATTTACACATCATTTATTAAAATAGTTACTCGTAATAATATTTAATTAAATTTATATTAAATCATTTGGTGAAACCCATCGCTCTAACCCTACATTTCTTCTCGTGTTTTCTTTTTATGCCTATCACCCATAGTGGTCATTTTGGTTCCTTTGAGTATATTGAGCTTCCTCCATATGTCCATAAGTTCTCTAAATCAATGGTTGAATTTTTTAATCCTTTTCTTGAATAAAAAAATGTTTCTCTTAAAAACATTAAAAGTTCTAATAGCGAATAATCATATAATGAGGACACTAACATTGATCAATAATAGCGAGACAAGCTCATTAATTTTCATTCTACATTACGAGACCACCTTGCGCATATTCCACATGTCTTAAATGTTTTACTTGTTTCCAAACATGTTTGAGATGTTTCCTCTCACCCTCTTGTTGGTTCCTCCTTGGCTATCATGGCCTTCACGCTTAACATTCTTACTTCCATTGCTACAACTACCACTCCCCTCATTACTCCCAATACCTCTAATACTCTTCAAGCACCCATGACCTAGATTATTTATATAAAGATCTATAAATTCAAATCCATCCATTATATCAAGCTATTATAGACAAAAATTCATGCACATTTGCTATTTTACTATGCCATAAAGTATGTTGTTATATATGCAGATATTAAGCAAGAAAAGTATCCACTAGTGACACAATCCCTTGGCCATCCACTTTCTTTGATTTTTTCTATTGTATTTCTCTTTCACATTTGTCACTTTTGTACTTAGTTTTATTCAAGCCACAGGATCCCTATCTCTCATCTGTCTTTTCACATTTTTGTCATTTATCCCGGGACACCTATACCACTCGAACACTAGCACCCGTGTGCTCCTATCCATTTTGGGTGCTTCTATCCTCTTTATTCTAGTTTACAATTTTTAAATTTGTTGTTGGAATTTTTATTTTTATTATCTTTATCCCGAACTCATAGTTAACCTTTCTTGTCACTAGTGTCAAAATTCAAACAAGAGATCCATATATATACACAACATACACATTATTATTTCGGATGACAATTCTAAGGGACAATAACATCTACATAATATCATTACCATCAAAGGGACTACATTTTTGGGCTACATACACTTTGTATAGGAAGGGGAAGTGCTAAATTCCATACAATACATTTGCATCTTATCTAGCTATAACATGCTCTCTTGGCTTCATTGGTGTGAGGGAAACCTAAGGACATTATTTCACAAACAAGCAAAAAGAACTTCATAGAGAGTGGAATGTAGTGCAACACTTGGTCATAAGCTCACTCATCATGTAACCGTCAGATCAGTCCAACTTCACATTTTGTGTATTTAATTTTGATTTGATGTGTTTGTGAGATTTTACTAGTAGCTAGGATTTTTTTACGGGTTATAAGTACCTCGGTGATTAAAGAGAGAATAAAAGTTAATGATGAATAGTAGTAGTGAAACCCTAGTGACACAAGAAAAAGTAGATTATGATCTTTTGCATGATCACTAGCACCCAAGAATAGTCATTAGTACCTAGGTGCCCCTTTCCAGCACCAAGCGCCCATGACCGTCATTATTCTCAAGTTCTATATTTTACAAGGAGCAATTGTGAATTTGTTTACATATTGTCAACACTTTACACAACCGAGATCATTTCTAGATCGTAGAGGAATCATCTAAGTACTTTATTTCTCTTATGTACTTTTAGTTTAGTATTTCTCAAGTTTTTAGCATATGTATATTTATTATATTTTATCGTATCAGTTATTCTACAATTATATTTAATTATGTTTTTATTAAGTCATTTAGTGAACCCGATCTTCTTCGAACTTCTTCCCTATGATCCCAAAACCCTCATGAATAAGAGGAGGTCTTCATGTTCTAAGAATAATATGCTTGATACATGCCTCGCAACCTATTTTTATGATGCTTCAGTAGAATCTGAATTTTGTGACCTCTACCACAATCCTCAATGTGATTCCTTTGTCCTCCAAAAACTTCTTTCTTTCTAAGATACCCTTCCTGTTGGCCTTGACACCCCTAACATTTACATAGTCTCCCCTGACAAAATATTTGCTTCATGTTCTCCCTCATCTTCCATAGTCACTCATGCGAATACACCTTATTCTCTTCCTCTTATATCACATGGTAGTATTGGTGTAAATGCTTTGATTGATCATGTTATTTCTTGTGATAATATGGATACCAATAATGCTACTTCTAATGTTGAAAATGTAAATATGCATGATGTTGCTTCTATTACTAGTCAAGATGAATGTAAAGCTATATCTCCTACTCTTTCTACTTCTGAAAATGATTCCAATGATTGTAATGATAAATATGATATTAGTATTCCTACCACTTATTTGTATGCTAATGATAGTCTTGATGAAATAATTTCTTGTGAAAATATGTGATAGTGATGTTGATTATGCTTCTGATCATGAACATGTTAGTGATGATATTACTTCTTTTAAATGTTGAATGTGAATTTACAAGTCCTCTTTCCTCTACTTTTGAAGTTATTTCTCATGATGGTTCCACTCGTACCATTAGCACACCTCTTAACGTGTATCCTAAGCCTACATCTAGCATTCACATAGAGCCTCCATGTTCCTCTCCTCCTCGTCCACATCCACTCCTCCTTCTCATGTTCTCATGATCACTCACAATGGAAAGATTTAACCCCTAAATATTCCTCTCACTTCACCAACCATTCCTTCACATGATATTCTATCCCTCATGCATGATTTTGGCACTTTGCAATATCAAGTTCATACACTCACCCTCAAAATTAAAGCCTATTATGCTTTCATTGACAATAATTCTCTGCATGAAAATCCTATCCCTAAAAATATTCACAATTTCACTTTCCTAAAATACTTCATCATGCCTACTTTCTCTTGTTTTTATGGTACTATCAATCCTTATTTACATCTCAAGCATTATCATTTAGCCATGTCTGTTTATTCCAATGATCGCTTGTTACTTAAAGCATTTCTTCATAGTCTTGTTAATCATGCTCTCCAATGGTATACTCATTTTCCTTATGGATCCATTAGTACTTATTATGATATGGAGGATGATTTTCTTAGGAAATTTATTTCTAATAATGGTCCTAAAGTTACATATGAATGCTTTCCTTCTTTGCATCAAGGAAATAATGAACCCATTGTAGATTACATTTTACACTTCAATTCTTGCATGCATCAATTATTATTTCAGCCTATTGATTTAGAAATGCAATTTATTTTTGCGTGGCTTAATTCCTCCATTAAAAGAAAATTTATTATATGATACATGTGAATCATTTACTATTTTGTGCTATAAAGTTATTAATATAAAAAATGACCTCATCATGGATAATGTCTTAACAACTTCTTCTACCCCTCCTATGCCTTCTAAGTCTTCCCCTCTTCCATCTATTGACCCTCCCTGCACAATCCCCATCTCGCCTTTGATTAAGTGTCTTCCTTCCTCCACCACATCGGCATTCACCTAAGTATTATTCATCTCCTACTCATGAACCATTGTAATTATCACATAATGCAAAACCACATGATGTTTTGTGAACTTTACTTGATAAGTGGCTCATCCATTTACCTTCTACTCAACATCATCCACCTCACTACTTACAACATCAACATGACCTCCCTTTCTGTAATTTCCACCACATAAATGGCCATCATGATAATGACTACTATGCTCTCCATGATCAATTACAACAGTTAGAAGACAAAGGTGTCATTGTTTTCCGCTCTAGCTCTCGTGAGCTCTCTCTCTCTCTCTCTCTCTCTCTCTCTTATTCCCCATAAGTGAGCTTCTCCCACTGTTCACTTGTCTCCTTCACCTCAATCTAAAGTATTCATTCACCCACCTCCTAAGGTCATCATTATTCATCCGTGTCCTCCATCTAATCCACCTATAGTTACATCCTCTCATTCCTCTCACATTGTTGTAGTACCTCATTGGCTTCCTAAGCCTCTTTCTTCCACACTTCCTCTCACCATACCTTATATTCTTGGTTACATTCCACCTAGAATTCAATTTGGAACTTACCCTTACACCATTTCTACTTCACATGTTCCATCCATGCCTTGCAGACCTCTTAATCTCTAGTAGATGACATCCATTTTCCATTTCATTACCCTATGATGCACTCTTATGCTACGGTTCACACTTGACTATTGAGGGAATACTACATCAATGAACCTCCCATTCCATACTTTTGGCTTTGTGCTTCATGACATATCTTTTATAGCCACTCCTTGCACATGAAAAACCCATTTCTTGATGATGCACTCTTGTTCTATGGTTCATTCTTGACTACTAAGGGGGCATTTATAAATGAACCTCATTCTCACACTGGGGGAATCGATCTTCTTCCCCCTTCATTCTCATCACATGAAATTAATTTTTTTTTCACATTAAATCATTATTCATTTATCAATACATCATTATTACTAATTTTACCTATCTATCAAATTACATCACATACATTCATTTCTATCTATCATATGATCTACTAATCATTATCACATACATTCTTTATCTAGTTTACTTCTTAGTTACTCTTTATACATAATACTACATCCCAAAAATCATCAAATCAACACATCCATCTCAACAATGCACATACACTTTATCAATTTACACAATTCAAATCATAATTATCACATAGAATACAATGCATATCGACAAAAATACACCATTACCATCCATCTATACATATATAACCAAAAATCATAAGTTTCAAAATACAATCCACCGGGAAAATCCCCACGCCTCAATACATCATATACAATACATTATTTATCATCATCACTATCACAATCTACAATCGCATGAACTCCATAACTAGATACTTCACCTCTCACTATACGCTACCTATCTCAACCTATATGCCTCTCTAGCTGACTTTGTAACACAACAAATTCTAGAGTCTACTTTGCATATTGACCATGTAGCTCCACATATCATGAAAAATAATCTTGAGCTATGACTCTTCCACCTAAAACTTACGTCGCTCACTCAACCCGCATACATGATCCTCGTCACACTCACTCAATAACATGGTACACATGGCTACTATTATAGCCATCGGCCCAAATAAATGGGCATGCTAGCATACAATAGCATCAACCTGCTCTAACATAACACCTCCCATGAGCACATCTAAGGGAATGTTGTGAGTCAACGTGCGTATGGAGGTGTATACAATCAGGGACTGATAGGCATCACCAAAAATAATATAACAACACCTTATTCATTACACATTCATCCAAAATAACAACTAAACAAAAACACAAAATAAAAATCACTAGGAATAATATGTATGCTCCACTATCGCCACAACTACATCGCCTAACTCAGGGGAAGGTTCTTGATTTAACAAATATTGAATTTGTAAAACCTTAATTGTAGAGTCACATGTGATAAATAAAACACTAAAGTACATATCGACCTAATAAATAAGCTAGATAAAAATGAAACCCTAGGTGTAAGAGAGGGAATATAATACTTAGTTTATTTCACAATTGATCACGAAGTATTCAGCATCGCAAGACTAATAAACCTGGAGGAGGAAATCGTTGTAACCACACACAAGAAATCGTGGAACTATTGGAATAACTTGGACTAGGGTGCCTAAGATAAGTTAGAAGTGCCTATGCATCAAGACTTCTATTAGGCAAATGTCACTACAAAAAAACTTAGAAAATGATATATTTTGTGTCGCACAAGTTTCACTATACTTCAATGTTTTTCACCTTTATGTATGTGGAAGATCACATAGTTCACATGTAACCTGCAAAACAAATGATCTCTGCAAAACCCTAAAACACATCAAATCCTAAAAATAAAAAATATACAAATGGGGAGTGAGACCAACCCACGATGGTCACCTAATAGAGTGAAGGTATGACTAAGTGTTGAACTACATCTCAGAATCCATGTAATTTTGTATACATGTGTGTATAATCATGCCCTAGGATGATAGCTAGATGGATGCCTTGATGCTCTTAGATCGCCTTTTGGATACAACCTTAGGTGTTGATATTAGATAGTTAGATCTTGGTCCTTTATTATGGTCACATAAATTTTTCTTTATATGATTCCCTTGTTTAAATTTTTTAATTGACAACTAAAATTATGACCCATAAGAAAAAAAGATGCCCAAAAGATAAATGAGGCCAATAAGGGTGAGAAAGATACAAAGAGGATGAGGGCGCCTGGGTGTTGGTGTCCTAGCTAGGTGCTCGTGTCTAGAGTCAATAAATATAATGCAATGAATATCATATTGGGTTATGGGTTTTAAGACCAAAGAGGAAACTAAAGAGATAGAAAAGAGGCCAAAGATAGATGCCAATTACTAGTTTTCTCACTTAAGAATCATATGAATAGTAGTATGTTATTAAGACCTAAAAATTTACCCAAGTACGTGATTTTGTGTCTTCATTTTCCCCCAATTTATGTTGTTTACATGAATACTCAATAACATAAAGTAGATAATATTTGCGTACTTGATAGCCATGTAGATTGATGGTGAAAGTGTGTCAGGAGACAAGAAAAACTGTTGAGTGATAAAATGAAGCGTGGAAGTTAAAGAAGAGGAAGTGACCCTAGGGGCACAAAGCGTATGTGTTGTGTCATGTTGTACCTATAGTCATTGTCACTTTTGTTGTGTATGTTTTTGATGTGAGTGTTGTTTCTCATAAGGAAAAACCTATAAAAAGAAGAGAAAATATTAGTAAAATATATGTATATGAAAATTTTGATCGAAATATGTAAAAAGTGTGTAAAAATTGAAAAAGTAGTAAAAGGAACATGTGCACCTGATCCATGATGAGTGAAAAAGGATAGAAAGTGTCCTAAAAATGTTGTAGAATAGAGATGTTTTGGGGCAATATCATGCCATATAAGAAGTGTTGGGGAGGAAGGTCGATGTTATTCTCCATCCATGAGTGCTTCTGAAATTTATACACCATTGCAGATGGTGTGATCCTACTTTGTTCTAGTTTGATCCAAATAGAAAAATAAAAAGGAGATAAAATGCATTTTGATTACTTGAGGAGTGTGCCTATACTTTGCAAACTAATTTGTACAATTCTAAAAATGAGGTGATTTGAGAAATCATTTCAGTAATCGCCTTACGGTCATAAGTGCCCAAAAAGGTCAAGAGCACCTGGTACTCATGTTTCTATTTAGGCCCTAGTGTCGGTGATGTGCTAAGGACCCAAGTCATATTCTAGGCCATTTTGTAATTTAATATTGTTATGTTCCTATATTTTTCGAGTTTCATCTGTGACTATGTGCTATTGAATGGGGTGACTAATTCACCCAAAGTATGATCCCCTCATTTGGGGTACATGTGACATCACTATGATGATGTGTCCCAATGGAGAGGACCAGAAACTGATATGATATCCTATAGGGGAGGGAATGTGCATGGTAGAAACCAAGGCACATGAAAACAAAGTGGCTGGAAACATGTGTTAGTGCAAACAAGAAAATATGCATATAGAAGACAATGTGTAATCTAACAAACAAGAAGACAATGTAGGCCATGAAAACAGTTGCAAACACGTGACATCACTCACAATTTCACAAGTGGCGAAGTGGAAAAAATCATACAAGTAATGATCAAGCACGCCATATGGTGTATCCTACAAATAATGGCATACAATGGAAAATAGTGAAAAGTAAACTATTAAATAACCATGATGGAAAATACTTCTTACAAATCAAATGTTGCACATGAAGCACCCATTAACATGTTAGAAATATATAAAGTATGTCATAGCACGTGTAGATCCATGTAATAAGTAGTGTGTTAGTAGAAGTAAAAAGAATCATGTAATGGAATAATAGCACTTGCAATGTGTACGAATGTAGATTCCCCAAGAGCCTTGGTGGGACTGGTAAGAGGTACAATGTTAAGCATCAATGTTTTGTGTAAAGTTCTATAGGAATTTTGTATTCACAACTCAAGATAAAGTGAACATGTATGTGTATATAGAAAATATAATGACATACATAATATCTAACTAGCATAGTAAGCAAGGGGTACATGTGAGTATAAGTAAGTGAGAGTAAATGTAACCAAAATATGTAATATGTTGTGAATGAGTGAGATGAAGGATATGCAATGTGAATGTGATATGAGAAATGTTCTCCCCAAGCGGATGTGAATGAGCATGATTGAAATGGGGCTTATTTATAAAATACCCCTCAAAATTCAAGAATGAACCATAAAATAAGAGTGCTTCATCAAGAAATGGTTTGAACTATGTAGAATTGGTGGTCATTTGTGAGTAATCATTTGTATTTTGCGTGGTGACCTTAGAAGTTGATGGTGGTGATAGTTTGTTTGAGTATATGAGGAATATGCTTTAAAATCCTAAGAATATAAGGTGATATATAACAAGTATGATGGGTTTTAGAGAGAGGGGGCTTTTAGTAGAGGATTCTTGGAAAGGGTGAAAAGAGCGGGATGCTCTTGGGGAAAGGATTTTGGTGGGAATTCGCAGAGGTACTACTAACAAAAAGAAGGACTATGGTGTGATGAAGGTTTTTCTCTATGTAACCTAATTATCAGGAATTTATGTTAAGATTATTACATATGTACAATCATTAATGAGATTTGAGAGCATTAATATATGTTTCCCTTGTCTTTTCCTAAGTTTAATGGGTTTCACCTGAGGAATTTATCAGGATTCATGACATTTCTTTGTTTTATTGCAAAATGATGTTAAGGTTGAGGTGATATGTGTATTTTTGTTTTAATTCTATGTGAATCATGGTTGTAACTCAATTTTAAACATATCCTGCACTTTCTTAGATCTCGTCTAGGAAGGGTGTGAGTATTTGACATTTTCTAGGGGTACTTGAAAACTTCACTTCTGAAGCCTATAAAAATCTCCATGGACTAAGTAGGATTTGGGGGTATGACTTGTAATATCTTAGGGGTCCCTTGATCTAGACTATTTAGCATGATTTTACATGAGATGATCCTGCCTTAGGTGTACTAAGCTGGATTGGTAGGAATTTTTATTTTTATTTTCGTGGAGCTTTCCTTACAGACCAACTTCCTATAAGAGGTTCATTCATTTTCTTCACTAGTACTCATGTAGTAATGAGGAAATACGACAATTGGCATTTTGGTTCTAGATTTCCCCCCATTTCCCTTTATGGATATTGCCCCCTTTTCCCTCCATTCTATCGATATAACTCTTATCCCCACACAAGAAAACTCTAAATAAATTTTAGCAAAATATCCTAACTCATTATGCGAGTCCAGTGATTGTGTTGTTTATATTCCATAGGCCCGCTTTGAGAGAACACATTATCAAGTCTAATAACTTATGTGTTCTTAAACTGGATCTAAATTCCCTCATCACCAAATAGCATATAACTTGTGCAATAAAATTTGGGACAAAATTGTTGGTCGGACCAACACCGCCCTAGCGATTTGTATTGAGTCCTCGAGTGTTATAATGTTTAGTGACCACTCGTTGAGTGAACATTATATTTGGTGGCTGCAAGCTGTTCCAATTTGTTCCTTTTGAAGTCCTCCGAACATCACCCTAACTCCGCGCCCAAAACTTCATGTTCCCTTGATTGCATTCTCGTGTTCTATCACCCTGACTTAGGTAGAGTCAAAAGTAGCAGGGATAGCAACCACACCCTTTGTTCAAGTACCTCCCCATCACTCCCTGGGGAGGGTGGAAGGGCGACCAGAGGGATATATTCCCCGGATACAAGATGAAATCACGACCAAGGGTACCCCTCCTTTCCCGACATCCCCTTCACATCCGCATTCCCCTTCCCTTTCCCCTGGGTGTAAATCTGGGAGCCAACACCTTTTCTCGGCACCGTTTCCAGTGAGAAAATTTTGGTATTCATCCGGGGCTTTGATTTGACCTTATTTTGTTGATCTTCACAATATTTGAAAATGTGTTTTGATCTATGACTTGTTTTCGTGATGTCATATGATTTATTTTTCTAGATTTATCACTCTAGTGGCGACTCGATATCTTTCTGGTTGTAGTAAACCGTTGGTTTTTTCATTTTGATAAGGTTTGGTGAATTTATGTATCTTGTTTCAACTTTGTGTTTGATTTTTACCTTTGTGTCATATAGAATTTATGTGGTGAGGATTTATTTGTAAGAATCGGTTTGGCGCAGAAGTGTCCCATGGGTATTTGTGATAGTGGTGAGGGTTTTTTTCCTTCTAAAGTTCCTTTTAATCTAGGTTCGTTTAAACCCTTGGACTTTAAGAAGATATGTGGATAACCCCATCAGATTTCCATTGGGATCAGACTCAAATTGCCTATGTTTTGAGGATATGGTAATACTTTTATGGAAAATCATCTTGTCATGTTTGAGGAAGTGATGCATGAATACCAGGTGAGTTATGAAGATATTTTTATGAGGCTATTTGTGCAAACACTGCAAGGAGATGCTAGAGATTGGTTTAATTATTTACCTCAGAGATCTGTTCATTCATGGATTTAAATGTTAACTTTATTTGGAGAACAATTCAGTGATGACCTTGTTTCTTTCTTTTATGAATATGATGAAGATGCCTTGTACTTGGTTGAAGGAAGAACTGTTAGGAAATTAATGTTTACTATGGGTGAAATAATATTTATGGTTATATTGAGTTGTAATAACAACTCATATTATTAGTTGTTTGGTTATACTCGTAACTCATTTAAATGGGTTATAGTTTGTTGTTTGTTATTATTGCTTCCTATTTTATAGGAAGTTGTTTTCCTATTGATATGGCTATATAATAGCCTATATAATGTTCTCTGAAGTATCTTGAATATATTAGATTTATATTGTGTTCATTCAGATCTCTAGTATAGACTATACCAAATTTAATAGTATAGAGTGAGCATTTTCTAGTGTAATATGGAGTTTTGAAGCTATATAAGGGGCAGTTGTTGTTCCTTTCTCCCGTAAATGGAAGTTTTATATATTGTAATTTGTGAAGGTAGATTTGGAGGATTTTAGAACTAGTCTAATAAGAATCCCTACCGCTGCCTATATCCCATCTCGGCCCAACCTATATTCTTCTATGGTATTCTCTGTGTATGGGTACCTGAGGAGAGTCTTTGTTCTGATGTAATTCACACCGTGGAATTTGATATTCCCAATCCCGTTCAAGTCTGATAATTGCTTGTAGTCGATCTGTATTGGATATTTATGCATTCTCTGTATTTTGTACATTTTTTCTTTGAGATCGACCTAGACAGGTGAATCATGGCTTCTTTCAATGTATTTATCTTCATGTTGCATGAAAAACTGGTGTTACTTCTATTATTGTTGACCGCGTGAAGTATATATTTTATGGTGCAGACATCAACATACAATCTTTGGGAGCACTGAATTGGAAAGCCATTAGATATATATACAACTGCAAAATTGGGTCACGTGATTTCTATACAAATTCGGCGCATGCATCAGGATCGTTGTTGGGTCTGGTTCAGGCTGTAAAGTGAAAAAAATTTGCGAGCACCATAGATATTGGCGTTTTTAGTGGTCTCTATCCTCAACATCTTCGTATTCTTTGAGATCTCCATGCCTATGAGTTTCTGTTTACTGCAGAGTATCGTGCACCAGAACTAATGATATTTCCATGTAAATCTTGTTGAGCAATCTGATTCCGTCGTTTGAGTCGGATCTCGAGTTTGGAGCTACCCACATCAAAATTGATTTGCATTTTTAATTGGTTTCATTGCATATGTTCCAAATACAATGATGGATATAGCTATTTGAAATGCTTTAACACTTGCCAACTATGTATTTACATAGGCACCTGCCCATGTAGATCATCTCACGTCTCAGCTTCAGAGAAGCTTGCCACCATTGGAATATGTACTCGTCCTTTTTCGTACAAAAATAAAATAAAATAGAGGTTGGGGTATTTTTTTTTTACATTATTTAGGTCTAGTTTCTTAGTTTAGAGAAGTTATTTTTTATGTAGTCTATGTGTTTTTAAAAGAGATGGGTAAGGAGGTCAATTCTTTTGAGAATTAGACAATTTGTGCCAAATGTCATTTGTTTTAAAAAGTGGAAATTATTCCTCTTGTTAACTGAGTCATGTTAGTCGTTATATCTAATTTTTCAATATTGCTTAGTGTATGTGTCTTTTCATCAGTTGTTTTGGGTCTCTATCATAAAGTGTGTCTTTGTTATCTCATATTTATGGTATCTCATATTTACAAAGCATATTGTTATTGTCAAATTTAAGTGTCATAAAAATTAAATAGGTGACTTAGGACATTTGTTTATTTTTAATGTCTTCAAGTGTTATTGTAAAATTCTAGAAAATAAAAATAAAAATGTTCCTCATAGACGCATTATCGGTGTTACCCGACGTCCGAAAAATAAAGTGTTTCACATTGCAGGAGGGAAGAAAAGAATAAATCACAATGTGGAAACAATTGAGCATCACATATTTATCCATTTGATTTAGAAAGCACATTCTTGGAGGACAAAGGTAACGAGAGGGTGAAGATCAATCAACGACCTCTCGTCAAGTCACCAACGCAGGCTGCATAAAGTTGTGGTGGCATTTTATGTGTTGGATTGTGTTGTGGCGATTTCATCTTTTGATTTTCAGCGTGGTGTGAGAAATAAGAACAGAGGTTCTTTCTTATTCACTAGTATATGTGGCTATTCCTACATAATTCCCCAATGTAATAACATAGTGAAGAATAGATAGCACAAAGTGAAATGCAACATCACGAGTCTTGAAGAGTTTGAAAAATGACTAGATGTGTTCCGATCATACATAGGTTTTGGTTAGCCTCTAGAAAACCATTGAAGGTTGTTCATATGTGTTCTGCTTGAGTTACCACACTATTAGGTCAGATGTGTTCCCTAGAGTGATTAGTTGATAAGAAAATGATTCCTAAGTTTGTTCACATCCTCGTCGGTCAGATGTGTTCCCAACAATTCATGGTTGATAAGAATTTGATGCATTCCTTCTTCTACATTAAATTTGAGTATTGTACAAGATCATGAGCAAGCATGGGTGGCAAGTCTGCAGAGGAAGTGTGAAAGTTATTTTACTACCATGTAAACATTAAAGGGGGAATGTTACGAAATTAATGTTTACTATGGGTGAAATAATGTTTATGGTTATATTGATTTATAATAACAACTCATATTATTAGTTGTTTGGTTATACCCGTAACTCATTCAAATGGGTTATATTTTGTTGTTTGTTATTATTGCTTCTATTTTATAAGAAGTTATGTTCCTATTGATATGGCTATATAATATCCTATGTAATGTTCTCTATAAGTATCCCGAATATATTACTTTTATATTGTGTTCATTTGGCTCTACGATATAGATTCTTACCTAATTTAATACATGTTTTTCAAGAATGAAGAAAATGACATGTCAGACACGTGTCAAGTGTTAAGATATTGATTGATGATTTTCTTGGGTAGAGTGATCATATTGGTTATGCTTGTGTCTTGTGTGACAAATGTTTTATGCCCCATGCCCCATGTATTATGGACAATGTGCTCAGTGTTGATAAAGTGAAAATGGGCACCTTTGAAGAAATAAATATATTACATGGTTCCACAAACCAAAATGGTGGGGTGTCTTCTACTAACCTTTTACATTCCCGAACTGTTGAGATCTGGGATATTCTTTTTAGGGTATGTTAGGGTTTGATCAAAGGTTTTGATGGGGTGGTTTCACGCATAGGTTGTACTTTATTTGATTATAATTTTTCTTTGATAAAGGATGAAATTATTTCTAATTGTAATGGATATGTGACCTCAAAGAGAGGACGTATGTGTTTTTCTTGATGTTGTAGTGGAGCAAGAGAAACATCTTAGACTATTGTATGAGCTATTAAAAGACTTAAAAGTTGATGAGTTGATATCCTCATATTTCCCTAAAAATGGTGTCATGACCTTGGATAAAAGGTAAGATCCCTTTGGTAATACTAATGAGAATATTGTATCAGTCAATGAAAGGTATAAGGTTAGTAATTTGATTTTGGTTCCAATGGATGTCAAGACTAAATTACCTATAAGAGAGGGGGTGTATGATCTTGATCCCTATTTTCTAATATAGTGATGGAGAAATCCCATTTCCGAAACTTTTGGGAATATAGCAGGTCATTTCACCTAAGGATTGTGATTTTCAACTACAGACGATCTGTTTCCCTTCAAAGATGATATTTTTGTGTGTGTGGAGTTTGGTGTCAGTTCCTCGCCTTTTGAGAAAAATGCAAAAGGAATAGATGATCTCCTTTTAGAGGTAGGTATGGTAAATACAAGTGAAGGTGAGTATGTTGACCATTATCTTGATGCCTATGTTGAGTTTAAAAAGAATTAGATAAATGGAGATTTATCTACTTTGGAAAGAGAGAAATTTATCAGACATCTTGAGAAACATATACAGGTGCTTGGATTGTTGTATAATGTGGTGTGATATGGAAAAGGAGTTATATATGACTGGAATGTGCCTTGAGGGAAAAGTGGATCTACAGAATGAATGGAGACATGATTTTGCTTCTATAAGATGAAGGGTTTCTAGGTAATAGCAATCAATTGATAATATGTGTTTCAATTGAAATGATTGTGATCATTACCTTTAAGAGCTGACACAATAACTTGTGTCTTTGGATAGAATGAGTGTATATCGTATGGGATCCTGGTGGATTATAACAAAGGTTTTTTGGTC
Organism: Taxus wallichiana var. yunnanensis; assembly: GCA_018340775.1. NCBI lineage: Eukaryota > Viridiplantae > Streptophyta > Pinopsida > Cupressales > Taxaceae > Taxus > Taxus wallichiana. Next base: position 85,580,917 of record CM031244.1, on the reverse strand, counting down.
CTTAGACCTTGATGGTTTTCAGTATTCTGTATAGTGGCATGCATTGTCCTTTTTGGGATTTGGTTGGTTTTTTGGTTTTTGATTTTTTCTCTCATGGTGGTGACTTGCAGTTTTGAATCATCTTTTGACTCTATTACCCAATGGATTAGATCGATATTTTTCTTCTAGTATTGTTTCGGTGTTCTTTATACACCTGTGGGGGGAGTCCATCCCCGAGATGGAGCCGATGTTGGTACTCATTTATGTATGCCTTATTTTCAGTCCTTTTCTACCCCTTGAATCATTTCTTAAGAAGATAGATCGATGGGGGCTCGATTTTAAAGAGTATTTATCCTTCCTATTATGTATGTTATATCTAGATGGATGAGTATGTAGTTGGTATTATCATCGCTATGAAGGTTCTTAAAAGATTTGTGTAGTTAAGGGTGCAACATAGATTGTATGATTGGTGCAAAGTAAGGATTTTGGATGTGCTTAACCAAGTGCAAGTATGGTGAGTGCAATTTATCCCCGAAGCCCGAAGGCTAGATATCTCTGGAGATTTATGGCCTAACAACAAAGTAAACTTTAAAGTTCCTCTAGAACTCGATTCGGGTTACCCAAAGATAATCAAAGGATAATTTCTCCTTGGCATCTAAGAAGAGGTCCTTATTTGGTATTTTAAAGTATATTATATTTTGGAATCCGAGGCTGATTATATTTTGGTTGGCTTTGACATAATTCTTGAGTTTTTCTAGGCCCGAATATCCGACTGGAGTGGAAAGAAGTAAATAAAACCATGTTTTCCCAAGTTTCAATGGCGAATAAGATAATGAGTGTCTACTTTTGCTTCCCATGATTTTTTGCAAAGCGTGTGTAAAATGTAAAATGTAGCCATGAGACGAAATTTTTCATTTTGAGAGTTGCTCATGTTACAAGGATGAGAAAATAAGTAACTTCAAGATGTGCCTGATTGATTTTAAAACAAATAATATGTACACACGACATGAATTTTAAAATAGAAAGGCTACCCAAATTAGTGAATACATTAAACACAATGGGTTTCTATTTCATGGGCCACTACCCTCGCAAAACATATATTTATGAGTGTACAGTGCTATAAACATGGATTGATTGATAAAGGAAACAGACATAAGCGTCAAACTTATGTGGGCTCATTATAACTTGGAAGCTATGGAATACATTTCAGTGAGTCATCCCTATGTAGAATAAAGTCATAATGGGCCACAGTGCCAAAGATGAACTGGATTTCAGACACCAAGCCCCGCAACATGCCCATTTCCAGTAGTTCCTAAGTCCCTAGCCGCGGCCCATTCAACAATTGGACAAAGTTCACTTTCCTTTCAGAGGAGTTTACCCATTCAAACATGGAATTTACCCCTCTTATGTATGCTTTGGTCTTTGACCGAGGAGAGACAAGAAACAGGGAAATGAGGAATCTTATTAGTAGAATATTCCTCGTGGTTCTCCTTTCCTTGAAGGAAAAATATGAATGCCTATCGTGGACCACATTTCAGCAAAGGCAGCCTATAAATCCATCGACGCTTCCTGTTACATTCTCTAGTATAGTTGGGATTTTCTCATCCCCATGTGGGGTGAGCAAGAGGCTTGTCATCATGATTTCCGTGGTCGATTAAGAGGTTTGGTAGTAATCCTTGTTCACACACTAGTAATCATTATGATGATGGGCAGGGTAGTATAAGCTAGTGATATTTCAATTGTTTGGTCTCCACTTGGTACTGGGTGAACTAGGTGAAAATGAAGAACTTGGAATATAGGAAAGGAAGGGAATAATTCTACAAGGCACTATAAGTAAGAAAACTCAAGGCATGTCCTCCAACAAAGACATATTGAGAGGACCGATATTGATCGAAAAATAGAGAATAAACTGGAAAAAAAGTGACAAATGGAAGGATGGTGGACCACTTAAATATATGTTGGCACGAGATGGAAAAGGACATCATTTTAAAATTAATACCATATCCCATTATGATTTGTAGGTATGTGTGTTGGGCCCCTTAAATATCAACTAAGTCCAAAAAGGGCACATAAGCATGGTTCAAGATAGTAAGGAAGGGTTCAAGTAGGGTTTTGGTAGAACCTAGGATGCACACCCACGGAGTAGAATCGAGACTTAGTCCGTTTTCGACCTATCGGGTAGGACGCGAGAAAAATGTGACCCGAGTGGATAAGGTGTCAGCCTGGTGATAGGGTGGCATGGAAGGAATATGCCATGTGATAGAAGCTTCTAGAAGGACATCATGGAAAGGAGTGGTGAGCTCAAGCTTGGAGGAGCATGCACTCATGGAGGACCACATTCAGACACTTGGTGATAGGTCTGAGGCCGCAGAAGAATGAGTTAGGTAGTTCAGAAGGCTATATATACAAGTGCTGTAAAAGCAAAGAAGAGATGAAATGGATAGAGGGTGGAGCTCTGCAAAAATACTGCAAGGACTCTATTAGCTTGGGTAAATAAGTGTAGGAAAGGATGTATCAAGGGTTTGGGAGTTATAAATTTTCTTTTGAGGGCCTAGTTATATGAATCCAGTTATAATGCATGACTATGGTCTGCCTTTCTGTGACATTTTGTAATGGGCCTAATGAATGTAATGAGGTTACCAGTTTATGTGAATATGAACATTAATGGTTCTGATGCATACATCCTTCTTCATAGCTCTTTTTCATTTATGTTTATGAACTAAGTATGAATGCTTGTACAACTTCCTTTCTATTTTGGTGTAAGTTCTATAATTTGTTAAGATCTTTTCTATCTGGAATGACTGTAAGGATCTAGAATCCATTCTGAGCTCTATGGTGCTTATATGTCTTATTCCCTCTCAAATATCTTAAACTCAGATCATAGATGATGTTTCCCACTAAACTCACATAAAAGAGAGACTGGCACCCACGCATGCCTCGAGTGAGTGCCCAGCACCCGCTGGGTGATAGGTTATGCACGCATGGGATTCCTTTCCTTTGTGATGGGTGTAAAAATGACTACATCTTGGTTCCATTGTTGGGACTCTTTTCAAAGTTGTAGTGGGAAATGACATACATCATGATCTATGTAATGAGTAATGAAAACATTTAACTTTGGAAAGTGTTGAATCATGGTTCAAAAGCACGGAGGATGAATTTTCTTAGAGATTCAGCACTGGATCTGAGTTTAATGCACGTAGATGGGTAGAAGAGAACCTCTACCATGATTTATATGAATTTTTTTCTATTGCTTCCCAATAGAACTGTATGAATGGCTCTCAACATATGCATCTAGATCAAGTTGGTATTATAGATCACATGTGGACCCAAGAAGAATACCAGAGGATGCAGGATGCAGATCTACATGTGGACTCGTGTTGTGGATCATTGGTGGAAAGGTGTGTTGGCTAGCTACACTGGAGTACGCTATTTCTACATATTCTTGTCCGGAAGTTGTTGAGTTTGAATTTGTGGGAGCCCAGAGGATCATTTCTATGTGTTATCCCTCTGGAAATGAAGATCTTGATTGTTACCTTGAGTTTAGAGGCATTTCCAATGGCCGGATAAACCATTTTGAGCATTGGGTGAGGAAGCTAGGGTGGAGGAAGATGGCAGATATTATGATGGAGAAAGAAAGGGAGGAGAGATGGCTCAAGTATAGTGAAGCACGTGAAAGGGAGATTGCTAGACAACATGAGGTTGCAAGTGTGATGGATCTATGGAGGTAGACATTGTGGGAAGGAGTTGAGGTTCACACGTGGAGGATGTGGAACTTGAGCAATCTATGCTACCCCATCTTGGCAAAGCGTGTAAGAGAGACCCCTTGGCTTCTGATGAGAGTTTTCATGTGAGAGAGAGAAGATTTGTTGGCATGTATCTGAACCCACCTAGTGACCAAACCCTAGTGCTTGGTTTTCTAGATCAAGGAAGGAGTATCGTTGACCCAATTGGTATCAGTGGAAGTGACAGATCTGTGCCCAAGAGATATAATTTTTCATTTCCCACTTCTATGGCTATGCATATTCTAGTATTTGAGAGGAATTTTTGACAAGGATAAAAGTACAAAGCCTTCGGTCTCACATCTAGGAGTGGCACTGGGTACACTAGTAGTAGTGGGGCATTATCAGACCATTGTCGCAATGTGTAGTACAGTGGAACCTTGGGGACACTTGACACAACCACTATAGGACCTAGTGGACCTGGTGCAATTGGTGGGTCAAGAGGAATAGGACCTGGTGGTTCTAGTGGATCGGTGGTCAGAGGAATATGAGACCTAGTGGATCTGGTGGCTCAGGAGGCACAAGACCTGGTGGATCTGGTGGATTCGGTGGCAGAGGAAACACTAGAGGGAACCAAGGCTCTAGCTCAAGAGGACAAGGGCCCCAACCACCCCCTCAAGTCTTCTTTGAAATGTCTTTACATTTTCTAGATTACAAAGGTATTGAAGATGTTGTAGAACATGTTCACAAGTGTGAACTACTATGGCATGCAAAGGGGATCACAACCCCAGAGTGGAAGGCAAGTAATTTGCAATGATGTTGTAGGGCATGCACATAGCTGGTATAGGAAATATGACCCTCATCAAATGGTGGTGGATTATACTTCTTTAAAGAATGCCTTCTTGGAAGAATTCCACATTCCTGAGTTTGAACAGAAGAGCATCAAGCACCCGAAGGAGATTCAACAGGGAATGAGAGAGTGTGTGGGAATATGATGCACACTTTAAAACTCTCTTGTCTAAGTTATCATATGATATTCACCCTTCACAACATGCTTAGTGGTTTGTTGGAGGGTTGATCACTCCTTTTAGAGCTTTATCTCATAAAACTTTCACAGACCCACGTGAGGCGTTAGAAGTTGCTCTGCACTGCCGAGGCTATTGGAAGTGTTGATACTGGTATTAGCCCATTTTGGAGGCTCAAATTGTTGTTATGGCTAAGAAGCTAGAAATTTTTCTACAAACTCAACCCATGAGACTCACAGTGGTATATGGTGTATAGATTGTGAAGTAGAGGGGCATGTCAAGGATAGTTTCCCTGGAGGATAGTACATGCCGTGATAAAGTAGACTATGAAATTTGTCATGGGGACCATGATGCAAGTAGATGTCCCTTGTTACAACATGCAATTCAGAAGAATGTGTCTTGCTACTATAAGATCTGCACCTCTACAACCCATGATACTAAGGATTGTAGGCTTATTGACTAGATCCATGAGGCCATTGATCATGGGGTGCACCAAACCAAGCATTGCCAATAGTTCTAAAGGTGATGATCATCGTTATGAGGAGCACACAGATGGAGGGCATGTGGAAGGGGATTTCATGGAGGATTCTGTGGTCATGGTAACCATAGAGGAGGAAGAAGTGAGTTCCCATGTGGAACCTATTTTAATTGTGGGTCTACAAAGCATTACAAATGAGAGTGCCTAGACCTATTATAGTGCTCATGGTGTGGGAAGAAACATAAGTATGAGGAGTGCCTGAGTTTTTTGAGCACATGAATCAACAACAATAGAAAGACAAGGGCACTACAATGGTAAGCATTAAGAAGATGGACACACAATGGATGCCATGGGTAACATGTGATGTAAGGCTTAGAACCTATTTTAGTAACAACAAGAGCAGAGGCCACATGCGTGCAAAGGAAATACCAAGGTAGAGGACTCTAGTTTCAAGAGAAGAAGTGGTACATGGAAAGTACCAGATCCTACTCATCAGAAGGAGGTATATCAAGATACCATGGATGTCATTTAGAGTTTACAAGGAGAAATCTAGTGTCTAAAGGAGCAGTCCAGGAGGGAGGAGCAAAGAAGGAAGGTCGAGGTGCCAAGAGATGACCTGGATGAGGTCAAGGAAGTATGTAAAATGCTAAGGCAAGAGAATATTATTCCCTTGCTAGGGGCATGGTTGAGAGAGAAGGTACCACACCGAGAGAAGAGTGTGAGAGGTAGGTCTTGCATGCAAACTCTTCCCCCTCATAGCCTTGACTATGATAGGGAGATCATGTTAAATGCAAGTAGTGGATGGATGGCTACTGAGTAATATCCTCATTGACATAAGCATGGAGGTCAATGTTCTACACTTGGATGCATGGCATCAGATGGGAAGACCTACATTACAACCATCTTTGAATGTGTTGTATATGGAAAAAAAAAAAAAGGCAATGCCCATCGGTGTCTTAAAAGATGCAACTATCACCATTCAGGGAGCTAAGTTTACTCTGGGACTTGAAGTCTTGGCACCGCCAGAGGAAGACAATTTCCCAAAGACTTGGGTGCCCATGGTGTTATAAGAACAATGTGGATCTTGGTTCAACAAGGGGTACATCAGCTTTGAAAATGAAGAGGAATGAGTCATCATACCCCTGGCTGATGGGAAGTCAACACCCTATACTGAACCTTTGGGAGAAGAGGTCCTGGATAGAATATATGTGCACTCAATCAGGGATCTAGAGATAATCCATCCTACCGATGGAGTTATCCAGTTTGAGGATGCTCAGTTGGTAAGTGACACCACTAGTCTAGCATGTGATAATTGGGCACATGGAACCTATGAATTGATCAGATGACATTTAAGAGGATCGGTGACAAAGGTGACAAAGGCGCGCATAGTTAGGCACCTAGGAGGAAAAGAGCTACCTAAGTACTCAGGAGGAGCCTCCCCTGAGGTATTTTTTGTAGAAAATGGAAGCTCAAAGTGGAAGGAAGGAAAATGAAAGAAGGGGGATGTTAAGTTACGTCCTACTAGGAAGGAACTACGCGCTGCGTACTTTGGTGGGAAACACATCGGGATAATCTTGGAATGGTGTGAAGTGAGAATTGCCTTCTGTGTTCATTTCTCTAGAAGCAATGTGCCCACCACCATCAAAGACTACCATGGTAAGGAGCCCACCTCTTTCCACATCCAAGCTTGTGAGAGAGCCTGGAGGGAAGGCGTGGAAGCTTTGCCACCATCCCTCTGGGTGCACAAACTATATTCTACACTGCAGGGTTACGTGTGTGCATGGTACATACATTCTGAGACACACCGCTAAATAGGAATTGGCAAGAGCTAGTGGCTGACCTAGTTCAAACATTTGAGTATCAAAGTACCAAGCCATCAGTTGATAAGGCATTACAGGTTGTCAAGTGCCTTACCATGGGGGATAGTGCCATGACAAGAAGATAGGCTGCTGGACTTGCTTGGTGAGCTAGGTTTGGAGGCACACTTTGAAGAAGAGGAAACAGAGGAGGTTCAACTTGAGCGCGTGTGTGTGAAAAAGGAGAAAGGAAAGCTTGTATATGTGATTGATGGGGAGGAAGTAGAAATCTTGGATGTTAACCATTCTGTAGGGACGCGCGTGAGGTAGTGGATAGTGCTGATACTCACGCGCACCTACCATGAACCTTTAAAAACTAAAAAGGTTAACATCGACTTGGAGAAGAACCTAAGGAAGCTATCATTGGAGATTACTGGTCGGAGAAGGAAGTCTCTAAGATCATTGATCTTTTACATGAATTTGAGGATTTATTCCTGCGTGGGTACCATGAGCTCAAAGGCATCCACCATTCCTTGGGGGAGATGAGGATAAAGTTGAAGGATGGTGCATGCGCCTAGTCAGGAAGAGACCCTACTAGATGAATCCCAATTTGTGCGTGAAGGTAAAGGAAGAGTTAGAAAAATGATAACATCTGGGATCATTGAAGTTGTTGAAGAATCAGAGTGGATAAGTCCAATGGTAATCAACATCAAGAAGGATGGGTGGATTAGGATCTATGTGGATTATAGGGAGTGAATGTAGTTTGTGTCATCGATCCTTTTCCAACCCCTTCATTGAAGAAATTTTGGAGGGAGTCACTGGGCGTGAAATCTATTCCTTTACTGGATGGATTTTTGGGGTACCACCAAGTCCGGATTGCAAAGGAAGACTAGAGAAGACAAATTTCACCACTGAATGGGGAAGTTTTGCATACATGGTCATGCCCTTTGGGTTGAAGAATGCACCTATTTTTTTCTCATGCATAGTGGTACAAGCATTCCAGGACTTCATCCATAAATTTCTTCAGGTCTATCTAGATGATTGGATGATGTATGGGCTAGTAAAAGACCATTGTGATAATTTGAGGTTGATGTTTGAGAGGTGTAGAAGTTGAGGATATCCCTCAACATTAAGAAGTGTGTCTTTTCTACCCCCTTTGGAACGTTATTGGGGCATATCATATGTAAGGAGGGCTTACTAGTAGATCCTACCAAGGTTGCAGTTATTGTGGGATTGGGGGAGCCTACTAGCCAAAGCAAGTGCAGCGGGTTTCTTGGACATGCGGCTACTATCGGAAGTTCATCAAGGGGTATGCCAAGATCACCATGCCTTTAGAAGAATTTCTCAGACATAAAAGTGCCTTCCATTGGGGAAAGGTGCAATAGAGAGGAATTTGACACATTAAAGGATAGGCTTGTCACGCGCCTATATTACATTTTCCCTCTTGGGATAAGCCCTTCCATGTTCATGTAGATGCCTCTGAATGGCCATTGGGGCAGTACTTGCATGCACAACCTGGTGAGGGAATTGTTGATCATCCCCTATGCTTTGCAAGCAAGGAAGTTGACACCAGCAGAGCAGAATTATACTACGACCGAGCAAAGCATTGTCAATGATCTACATGCTTCACAAGTTTAGGAAGTATCTATTGGAAACTCCCTTTATCTTCTACACTGACCACATGGCATTAAAGTATTTGGTGAACAAGCCCATTCTACAAGGGTGCATATGTCGGTGGGTGTTGTTATTTCAAGAGTTTGAGTTCACGGTAGTTGTGAAGCTTGGAAAGAGTAATTGTGGACCTGATCATTTGTCAAGAATTAATTCAGGGGAGGATGTGCAGAGCATTGAAGAGACTATGCCAGATGCACAAACTATTTAGGTTACAGGCACACACCCTTGGATTTGGAGGAAATTGTAGTATTTCTAAAGGAAGGTGTGGCACTGGAAGGGATGAAGACATTAGAGAAAAAGAAACTAGCCATACACGCCATTGCCCTACATGTTGATCAATGGGGACTTATACAAATTAGGGCATGATGAAGTTTTTGCATAGGTGTGTACTAGAGCATGAGCACCTCGCCATCATAGAGGAAGCACATGGGGAAGTGCAGGTGGACATTATGCAGGTGACACCACCGCACGTAAAATATTAATGGTAGGATTATGGTGGGAAACTTGTATAAGGATTGCAAGGAGTATTGTAAAGCGTGTGACCATTGTCAATGCATTGGCAAGCCAGAAGGAGAGATGAAATGCCTTTGCGCCCTATCCCTAGTGCTGAACCTTTTGAGAAATGGGCAATAGACTTTGTAGGCCCTATTGCACCAGCAATAACACGTAGGACTGGATCACGCTACGTAATCACTTGCATGGACTATTTGACAAGGTGGGTAGAGGCAGCCCCAACTAAAGACTACACAATAGCTACAACAACAAGATTTTTGTGGGAGAACATTATCACAAGGTATGGATGCCCTTTAAGTTTAACTAGTGATAGGGGTACACATTTCTTGAATGAGACCGTGAGGATCTTATTAGTAGAGTTCATGGTGGCTCATCACAAGACTACACCTTATCACCCACAAGCAAATGGAACATGAAGAAGCATTTAACAAAATATTGAGTCATACCCTGACAAAAATTTGTGATGTCGGAAGACAAGATTGGGATGACAAGGTATTATCCATATTATGGGCTTATAGGACAACTTATAAAAGGTTGAACAAAGCCACACCATTTCAATTGGTGTTTGGTGTGGAAGTTTTCTCTGTTGAGTTGAGTTCATGTTACCTTCTCTGTGAATAGCACATGCGTAGGAGGGTTGGCTAATGAGAAAGTGTTGGAAGAGAGAATTGATGAATTGATGAAGTTGGATGAAAGATGATCACTCGCCAGGTGGAGCCAAACAAAGTAGAAAAATCAAAGAAAAAATCATGGCATGATCGCCACATTAGGAACAAGAAGTTTGAGGTTGGGCAGATGGTCTTACTGTATGATTCTAAGTTTGCACCACCCTGGGAAGTTAAAGGTCCATTGGTTAGGTCCCTATATAATCTTGTACATCCTTGATTCGAGTGCGTGCCAGTTATAAGCTGGATGGAATGAAATTTCTTAGACACTTCAATGGGAGTAGGTTGAAGCCCTACTATAAATAAGGCTTCTTGGTGTTTGTAAATAAGGTATTTTTTCCTAGATAGTTTAGAATTTCCTTTATGCATTTCCTTTCTTGTGTTTCCTTTCACGTTTTTGTTTTGTTTTGTGCCTTGGGCATCGGTAACCTTGTTAATTTTTGAGGTTTTTGAATGTGCAGAGGACCGCACATCATTTTAAGTGTGGGGTGGAGTGATGTGAAGGAAAGCATGGGTAAAGTGCCAAGGAGGATTGTGTTGAAAATCCGGTTGAATGGCCCTATTAAAAGAGGTGCATGAAAGAAAAGGTAGAAAAGAATGGTTAGTGTCAAGATAAGGCTACTTTTAGATCCCACGTATAGAGGAGGAAGAAGCGCATAAACAACATGAGGTAGGTAGAGAGAGAAAAATCATGACAGAAGAAGTGCCTTTAGTGCTAGTTACGCATGCAAGAGTCTCCTATCAAGATGGATTGGTTTACGCACCAGAAGGTTGGAAGATTTTTGCATGCGCAGGGGTTGGGCACGTGAGTTAGGGCACAAAATTTGGGCTTTGTTTGAAAAATCCACATTAAACGTTAAAATTATGGTGGTAGGTGAAGTAGCATTTAATGCTTAAAAATGGGAAAAACTATAAATAAAGGTTCGGACATTTCATTTTTTCACTTTGCATATACGAAGAGGAGATTTTTGCAAACTAGGGTTTCAGAGTTGATCCATGCGAAGAAAAATTACAAGAATTTGAGCGTGAGTGACCAGTTTGGATTTACAAACCAGAAAGGAAGTGATTCACGGGCATGGGAAGAGTTGTGGAGAAGTGTCGTTGGTGAAAAGAGGTTCCAGTTAGGGTTTGGCATCTAGGGCATGGGTTGGAAAAGAGTTTCTTCACCAATTTGAGATCTAAACTTGGAAAGGGGTAGTAAAACAAAGAAAGTGAAAGAAGTTGAAGTGTTAACATAAAAAATGGAACCCAAGAAACCAGTTGGCACACCTAAGAAGGGAAAGGGCAAGGGCAAGAGCAAGCAACAAGACACTATCATGAGTACAAATGAAGAGTGGTATGTAGAAATGTAGTACCCAGATGGAGTATTGCTTGGGCATGAGTGGGAGTCCCATTTAAGAAATATGTCAGTAAATGATTACAATCATTGTTCGAGCACAATCGAGAAGGAAATGACATTGAGTTAGTGCACCCAATGAATAAAAGGACACTAGAGGGTTTTCCCATCTATAATGATGATGTAAAAGTGAAGATGGAGAAGTTAGGATTATTAGCAACTCTTTGAGTTGCCCTACTTGGGAATCCTAAGCACCTATATCAATGGTTGATGTCACGCGTGCACGAAGATTACTTTCACTTCACAAGGCACAAGATGCACATTACCCCTCAACTTGTTTCACATTTCATATGCCTCATCTGTGAAGGAGAAAGTTTGGAGGATGACCTAAGCAACAAGGAGGAAATTAAGGAAACCATCGCTGCTTATGCATACAAAAATGGGTCAAGGTACTTTGATATCACAAACATCAAGGACCTGGTGATGAAGATGGCTATGCACCTTGTGACAAAGTTAAATGGCCAGGAGAGATGGACCCAGGTAAACAAGTCCTGGTTGAATGTTTGTAGGAGGATTTTGGAGGGCACCATCTACAACTTATCTACATTCATCGTGGATGAGATTTTCAGCAATGCGAAGGAAGGTGATAGAATCCTTTTGTTAATGTCTTGTTAACCATTGTATTCTCAGAGATTGGGGTGCCAGATGTAGAGAAAATTCATGTGGGAGTACCCTGCTGAAGACCCTTCACCTAAAAAGAGGTTTGAGAAGTACACCTATGATAGTATGATGGCCATGCAAAACTAGAGAAGTGGCACTCGAGGAATGCATTTCAGGAAGAATGGAGGGAACAACAAGCGACCACCGAGGAGAAGATGAGTTTGTTGTGTACCAACATTTCTACCTCAAAGAGATTTAAACTGATGGATGAGACATGGAGCCCATGGTGCAAGCTCCCTTTTCCTTCACAGCTCAACACTTCCAAGTGGGAGTGAACAAGTTCAAAGAATCAAGAAGTTGAAGTTGGACCTTGGTAATCTAGATCGGGACCACATAGAGAAATGCGTAAAGGGTTGGTCTACCCCAACAAACATGCATACATGGAGAAGTACATGTCACATGAGGTCCAAATGATGAGACCCATGACTTTTCCCATTGCAAGAGGGACCATGACGTGAGTATACCTCCGCATAAGACCCAAATTTGAGAAGGGCATGTATATGGAGAATGAGGTGTCCATACTGAGGACCCTAACTGGCAGGAAGAGACCCACACCCAAAAAGAAGGAAAAAGAACCAAAGGAGAAAGTACAAGTGTAGTGAATACACAGGTAATAGGTACCCCTGGGACAAGGGACAAAACAAGTATGTATTCATGCAAGAAAAATTCCATAGTCAAAGAGAAGACTCTAGAGCAGAGGAGCCATTAGACAAGGAGTCATCGGAAGAAGAAGAGACAAAGTCACCTGGAATCCCCAGTTGGAAAGAAGTAGAAGATGATGGAGGAGTGGATTCTGAGTACACTGAGAGCTTGGGGGCCTACCAAGGTGAAAGGGATGATGATGAGGAAGATAAGCTTGAGGTAAACCAAGAACAACTTGTGTTCAAGTGTACATGACTTAAAGGAGGGAGAAGGAGAGAAGAATGAGTACATCTTCACGTGGAGAGAGGGCAGCTAGGAGGGGGAAGGCACCCGGGACAAGGAAGGGAGTGAAGAGGTAAACAAGGAGGTGGAAAGAGAGGTTGAGAAGGTCATTGAGACCTTGGTAGAAGAGGGGTTGGAACGCAGCACTGAGCTGGTAATGAATGAGGATAAGGAGGAGAGTGGGGAAAAGGACCACGACAACACTGGAGGCCCCACTTTAACTGTAAATATTCCTAAGGGCACGCGCATGGGAGGAAAGCATGAGAGGAGGAGAGGCCATGGTTGGGTTATATTGATGACCCCAACAAAGTGTTGCACGCATGGTTCCAAAGCACGGTTCCAAAGAGGGGATCTTGACAATGTCATCTTTTGATAAGGAGGTTACATACCCATGGACAAGGAAGATGCTCTCATGGGCATTTGAGTCCCATCTTGATGAGCCAAAATTTGAAGTAAGCCATGGGAAATAATAACATTGCCAGAATCAAAAGGAGACAACCCATTGGTGAATGCTCAAGTAGCTCTCAGATGAACAACTATGTAATGCACTCAACAAGGTCTCTGTTGAGGTCAAAGCTAGACTCTTTGGGTAGAATGATAGAATCAAATATCTGGAGGATGAACTAGAGAAGAAAGAGGAAGAGATAGCTGTGGGGACAAAGGAGTTGAGTCAAGAAAAGCTGATCAAGCACCCAGTTACAACGTGAGTTAAGGGATGAGAAGGAAAGAGTATGTGAAGTATACAAAAAGGTGGAGTCCATTACAAATGTCATAGTGTTGAAGCATCCAAACCTAGCACCTCCCGCGGAAGTATGCATCTTCCCTGGAATGCCTGGAGGACTTAACAAGAATCCTCACCATGGAGAGGTAGCCGCTAGCCTTGGAATCTAGAATAAGTGGCCGTGCGTTTAGAAAAGGAGGATAAATTGAAGGTCATGGCACTCATAGCTGAATACAACAAGGTCCTTGCTGATGTAAAGATTGCTTCCCAGATTGCTGAGGCCACGTATAACAAACTACACGAAAAGACAAAGTGGCAAGCATGCTGGTCACCAATGATGAAGCAAAACTTAAAGAGTTCTAGGAGAAGAACAAGGGGAACAAAGGAGTGAGAAAAGATCCTAGCCGAGGTAGAAAATAAATCAAAAGCTATTGAGGCCTTACAGGGCTCAATTAAAAACTAGCTAAAGGAACTATACCCATAGATTACATGAAGGATGGATGCACTGGAGGATATAGGTAAGGAGTTAGAGAAAATTGTTGACACCATGAGCACCCAAGGGGATGGGATGGGTTTTGATCAGGTGAGCACCTTAGTAGGTGATCTTTCTAGAGAGCACAGAATGAGGTCGATGCCTGGAACAATCTGGAGGCCGACTTGCAGAAGAAATTTCCTCTCTTATTGCTTTAAGTAGCATCATTCCCCATTCTTCCTTCTTTTCCCATTATTTGTCCCCTTTATTGTGTATTTATTTATTCTTTGAGGAAGTTTCCAAGGGTAGAGAACAAGTAAAGTGTGGGGTGATGTTGGGCCCCTAAAATATCAACTAAGTCCAAAGGGTGCATAGGTGCATAAAGGGTTGAACAAAACGTGCAAGATAAGGCGCAGGAAGGGTTCAAGTAGGGTTTTGGTAGAACCCAAGATGCGCACATGTGGAGCAGAATCCAAGACTTAGCCATTTTCAACCTATCGGGTAGGACGCAAGAAAAACGTGACCTGGGTGGATAAGGTGCTAGCCTGGTGACAGGGTGGCCTGGAAGGAATATGCCCTGCGATAGAAGCTTCTAGAAGGACATCATGGCAAGGAGTGGTGAGCTCAGGCCTAGAGGAGCATGCACTCATGGAGGACCACATTTAGACACTTGGTAACATGTCTGAGGCCGCAAAAGAATGATTTGGTAGTTTAGAAGGCTATATATACAAGTGCCTCGTAAAAGTAAAAGAAGAGATGAAATGGATAGAGAGTGGAGCTCTGCAAAAATACTACAAGGAATTTGTTAGCTTGGGTAAATAAGTGTAGGAAAGGATGTATCAAGGGTTTGGGAGTTATAAATTTTCTTTTGAGGGCCTAGTTATATGAATCCAGTTATAATGCATGACTACGGTCTACCTTTTTGTGACATTCTGTAATGGGCCTAATGAATGTAATGAGGTTACCAGTTTATGTGAATATGAAAATTAATGGTTCTGATGCATACATCCTTCTTCATAGTTCTTTTTAATTTATGTTTATGAACTAAGTATGAATTTTTATACAACTTCCTTTCTATTTTGGTGTAAGTTCTATAATTTGTTAATCTCTTTTTGTATAGAATGACTACAAGGATCTACAAGCCATTCGAGATCTATGGTGCTTGTATGTCTCATTCCCTCTAAAATCTCTTAAAATCAGATCACGAGATGATGTTTCGCTCTAAACTCACATAAAAGAGAGAATCAATCCCACACATGCCTAGGGTGAGTGCCCGGCGCCCACCGAGTGATAGGCCGATGCACATGGGATTCCTTTCCTTTGTGTTGGGTGTAAAAATGACTACAATGTGTAAGTTTTAAATAATGATCACCTATTTATGCGTAACGTGTCACCGGAGGGTGATTAAGGGCCCACACTTTTTAGAAATGTCTTGTCACATTATTTCTCTAGCCACGTCATACTCATACACATGTGGAAATTCCAAATATTAGGTATGACATGACTTGGAAAATTTTGGCTATGTCATGATGATGTATGAAAGACATGGTGGCAGTTGGCAAAATTGGCGGTCATTTGTGAGTAATCATTTGTATTTTTTCGTGGTGGCCCCAAGCAGTTGATGGTGGTGAAAGTTTGTTTGAGTATCTAAGGAATATGATCTAAAACCCTAAGAAGATAAGGTGATATATAAGAAGTAAGAGGGGTTTTGGAAAGGAGGGGGATCTTAGGAGAGGGTTCTTGGCAAGGGTGAAAAATGGCGGGATGCTCTTCGGGAAACGATTTTGGGTGGAATTTTCGTGAGGTAATGCTAACAAAAAGGAAGAAGTATATTGTGATGAAGGTTTTGTCTCTAAGTGATCCATTTATCAGTAATTTATGTTAAGATGCTTAAATATGTATAGTCATTAAACAAATTTGAGAGCATTAATATATGTTTCCCTTGTTTTTTCCTAAGTTTAATGGGTTTCACCTAAGGAATTTATCATGATTCGTGACATTTCTTTGTTTTATTGTGAAATGATGCTAAGGTTAAGGTGATATGTGTCTTTTTGTTGTAATTCTATGTGAATCATGGTTGTAACTCAATTTTAAACATATCCTGCACTTTCTTAGATCTCATCTAGGAAGGGTGTGAGTATTTGACGTTTTTTAGGGGGTACCTGAAAACTTCACTTCTAAAGCCTATAAAAATCTCCTTGCGGACTAAGTAGGATTTGGGGGTATGACTTGTAATTTCTTGGGGTCCCTTGATCCAAGATATTTATCATGATTTTGCATGAGATGATCCTACCTTATGTGTACTATCTTGGATTTTTAGGAATTTAGATCTTGATTTTCCTAGAGTTTTCCCTGCAAACTAACTTCCTATAAGAGGCTCATTCATTTTCTTTACCAATACTCATGTAGTAATGAGGACATATGACGGTTCTCATTGTTTTCCTCGGATTTCCCTCATTTATTTTTAGGGCTTTATCACATTTTCCCTCCATTCTATCAAAATTCCTCTTATCCCCACACAAGAAAAGTCTAAGTAACTTTTAGCAAAAATTCCTAACTCATTGCTTGGGTCCCAAATTGCCTTGCTTATATTCCACTGACCTGCCTAGGAGAATACATTATCAAATATTATATCTTGCATGTTCTAAGCCATGATTCGAGGTCCTGTCAGTAACCAACTCATATATAACTTGTGTAATAAACTTTGGGAAAAAATTGTGGTTCGTACTCAACACCGCCCTAGTAGTCTATATCGAGTCCTCGAGTGTTACAACATTTAATGACCACTCTTTCGAGTGAACGTTATATTTGGTTACTACACCCCGACTCCACACCCCAACCTCCATGATCCCTTGACTAAATTCTCGTGTCCTCTCACCGTAACTTAGGTAGAGTCGAAAGTAGTAGGGATAGAAGCCACACCCTTTATTCAGTACCTCTCCATTACTCCCTTTTCAAGGGTGGATGGGTGAATGGAGGGATATATTACCCCGCTACAAGATGACATCAAACCGAGGGTCCCCCTCCATCACCCGACCTCCCTTGTACATCCACATTCCCTTCCTCTTCCCCTGTGGTGTAACCGAGATCCAATAGAATGCAAGGCTTGAATTGACTCTAAGATAGGTTGATTGGATGGAGGATCATGAAGGTTAGGATATTTGAAGCGGTAATAAAAATTGCACTTACTCTAGTGGGTGCTATATCTTTAAGGAGAAACATGATGTCTAAGGATTTTGAATAATTGATTTACAAGGTGAATGCATTTGAAGTAATTCAGACAAAGAGATTTTACGAACCTTGGGAGCCATGATAGAAAAGATAGTATTCCAAAGAAGGATTCGATGAATCGATCATGATTGGAGTTCACCAAATGATTTAACAAATATTAAATTTATAAAACCCTAATTGTAGAGTCACATGTGATAAATAAAACACTAAAGTACATATATGACCTAAGAAATAAGCTAGATAAGTGCAAGAAATGGAATACAAGAATTATCTCGATTTCAAAATCGATCCTAGAGAATGCCGGACTGGAAGACCTGATAAATAGGAGGAGGAAATTGTCACAATTGCACATCGTAGAAATTGTGGAACTATTGGAATAAGTGGACTAGGGCACATGGGCTAGGTCAGGCACCTAGGCACCTTTGACTATGAAAATACTTAGAAACTAATTTTTACCGTGTCACAAAAGTGTCTCTATAATTTGTTGTTTTTCCCATGTATATTTTTGGAAGATTGCAACGTTTTCTTGTAACCTACAAAATAAATGATCTTCTACAAAACCCCAAAACACATCAAATCCTAAAAATAAAATATGAAAATAAAGAGTCGAATTGGCCTTGAAGGTCACCCAACAGAGTGAAATTACAACTTATCACTATGCTACATCTAAAACTCCATGTAGTTTTGTGTGTGTGTAGAATAATGTCCTAGGAATCTCTTGTACAAGATGCACTTGATAGTGAGTAATAGCTAAATGTATCAATGTAGATAGATGTGTGGATGTAAAAATGAACTTCCCCTCCTATGAAGTGCATGTAGAAAAATGTAGTCATGTTTCCCTTGAATGATAGCTAGATGGATGTTTTTATGATCTTAGAATTCCTTTGGATGCAATATTAGGTGGTGATAGTAGATGCTTAGATCTTGGTCCTTTATTATGGTCACAAAATTGTGTATTTATTGTATTACCTTGTTTGAATTTTGTAATTGAAAACTAAAATGCCAACCCATAAGAAAACAATATTTCCAAAAGATAAAATAGGCTCAAAAGGAGTGAGTAAGATACAAAGAGGTCGGGGCACCTAGAGGGGACAAGGGCACATAGATACCGGCATCCCGGCTAGGTGTTAGTGTCCAAAGTCAATAAAGATAAACCAATTAAAATCATACTAGGTGTGGGGTGTGTAAGACCAAAGAGGAACCAAAAATACAAAAAGAGGAAAAAGATAAATGTTAATTACTAGGTTTCTCACTTAGGAATCATATGAATAGTAATATGTGATTAGACCTAGAAATGTACCCAAGTGCGTCATTTAGTGTCTATAGTGCATGCCTCTACTCCTCCAAACATACCCAAAATTGTAAGGGTATCGCTGCGTAACGATGTTACACATGCCCCAATGATGATATAGGTCTCCTCGCAAGGTGTTCGGGATCCGGAAAATCTCTCCAAGTGTACGTTAACATCCCACATGCCCCACTTAGCCTCTGTGTGCTTTGTTTTGCTCTTTTCCCCTCTTTTCCTTTGCATTTTTGTCTTCAGTGATGAAACCGCCACTCGCCCAGGTGGCGGTCTCATGTCCGCCTGCCGAGGTAGGGTGGTGGTCTGTAACCCCCTGCTTAGGGTGGTGGTCCTTCACGCATTTTCCAGCATGTTCTTTGATCACGACTCGCGTAAATTTTCAACTTTTACCAGCTTTCTCACCCGCTTTGGCTAGTATTTATGTTTTATGTCCCCTAGAATAGTGTTTCTCCATTGTTTAATGGTAAAAGAGTCCTAGTTGGAGTTACCTTTGGGTGAATGGGAATTCTATAAATAGTTGGTTTGATTACAAGAAAATGGCCCCTCATCCTCTCATTTCAATAGTTTAGTCTTTCAGTTCTTTCTTAGGAATTCAATAGTTTTCATTTGTTGCATGCATAGTTAGTCTTATTTTGCTGTTTAGAAGCCACATGATCTTCTTGTTCTAGTGTTATTACTATTTCATACAATCAATTAAGGTAGGATAGTTTCATTTTCAGTCTGAAGCCATTAGAGTTGTAGGTTTTGTTTGTCAAGAAGGATAGTTTTAGGTTCTGGATGTTTTGTGTTGTATGACTCGTAATAAATCCCACTAGGAATTACATAAGCCAAGCTCTGTTCTCTTGCACTATCCCTCTCCTACTCACATTGTATTCAGTCTACATCCAAAGTTTCCATTGTTCCAATACCTACTTTTGTTGATGCTAGCATTACATGCTTTTCTGGATTCACGTGAGCATGAAGGAACGAGGAGACCACACTGAGGGGACAAAGCCACACACAATCAGATTCACCACTATTATGTAAAATCTAGGTTCAAGCTTTCAAAGTTCTAGTTAAAATATACCAAATAGAGTAGTGAATTACTTCATTTGGTTACGTTCATTTTTGATATTGTTGGGGAAGTCATGGGGATCGATAGTTTCTGAGAAACTATGATTCGTTCCTCACTTCTGAGGTAGGATCAAAAATCTTTCAATTAAATTAGATCAGTTATTTAGTTATTTAGAATAGATTCACAACTACACAGACAAGTAGCTATACTCGGCTACCTTGTTTGTTTTTAATTTTTGTTATTAGGTTAGTTGTCATTTTCTAGATATATTAAATAGTTGTTATCTTAATTTTGTTAAATATTCTATCAAAAATACAAAAATAGAGAATTTATATATGTTGTGGATATACTTTGCATAATTAGTTTACTTTGCTTTAGTTAGATTTATATTGTTTCTTTTGTATGACAATCACGGGACCTAGGGAGCCTAGAGAATACGTATTTGAGCCAATCATGCCTCAACCAAATCTTGTTGCAGCAATAACTGACATAGACCAAAATCTCAGAATTCAGGTCTTCGAACAACAACAGACCTACAAGAAATCAGCTCACAGTTAAGAGGATTAAACATAGAAGATGACAAAGCACACACGTTCTGGTCAAATCAGACAAATTATAGATTGCCTAATAGATATCCACATGATTGTAGAAGGGCTTGAAAGAGAGAAAACATTTGGTTGTGATCCTTTGGTCCCATAACCCAGGACATAGGAGACATCCTCATTGACATAGACACTAGCTTAAGAATTCAAGTTGCTAGAACACCTGTAAGGTACTCTAAGAAGATTATGCAACTTTTAGTTCTAAACATAGAGGCCGAAAAGGCATACGACTACTGGATATTAGGGATTAGGGATTGATTCTTACACATGACCATAGGAGGTCCACAATGACCACGAACTTACGGTTGTGATCCACAGGTCCCACAACCCAATGGGCCCACAGGTCAATCAGACGTTGATGCTGGTTTACACACATTAGTATTTAGGTCCTCTCCACTTCCACCAAACATTATCGCACAACTATCCTCACTAGACGTAGTAACTAATCAAGCTAAGGATTTCTGGACTAGACTAGAGAATCACCCATAGAATCCACTATATATCCATCATCCATTTTTCATGACCCTGTCAGGGGATATCTACAAAGCACCCACAGGTCATTTTCCACGTATTCCACAACCTATAGATCGGATCACGCCAGAGCTCGATATTGATTGGAGCCTTCGAGCAGTCATCCTCACCGAATGATCTATCATGCCAGTTCAGGTTAGGAGGGCCTTCTTTGCTTTAGATTCATAGATTCCATTAGTGCGCGTCGAAGACATAAGATTTCCTAACTAGTTTGTCTGCACCCCACGTATATTCCATCCCCTACTTTTATCTCAAGCACGACCTCGAGAGGTCGGGTGCGGGAGAAGTCACAGATTATAGATTCCCTCGCGCTTGTCACTTTTCCATCGTACAAAATTGGTGAACCCGACGTGAACTTCCTACTTTCTGGTTGAGTCATATTTCTACTTGTTCTTCCAATTAGTATACTTTTCATCTTTTCCACCTCATTAGCCTTCACATCAGCTTCACCAAAATTGGTGAACCCAAGTGAACCTTCCTACTTTGAACAAACAACTACTTTTCATTATTTCCTACCTTATTATACTTTTCCTTTTCCACCTCATTAGCCTTCACATAGCTTCACCAACAAATTGGTGAACCTGATATTGATGAACAATTTCTTCACTTTCACACTCTTCTTTTAGTTTTATCCATCTTCGCTTCTTCCCATTATTCTATGGGTATTCATATACCCCCGAATATGTCGAGGATTCGATGCATATGGCAGACCTCTCCTAGGTCTTGAAGCATACTATGATCAACTGAATAGACAAGCCATCACCCTCGCTCTCAGCATGGGGTGACAACTATTCAACTAACCGGTTTTCAACACAAACTCACCTCAAAGGACTAGATATAGTTCTTCTTTCCAAATAGAGGAGTTGGATCAGCTCACTCAAATGCAACAACCAGAGCCTTCAGGCTCGAACAACATGACACTCACTGGAGAATCTGGTTCATCTCCTTAGGTGTTGCTTAGACCAAAATCAAGTAGACAATCAGATCCATATCTATTTTTAGATGATGAACATTTAGCACGTTATGCCAGGAGTGAACAATGCTCTCAAAGTATGTACCCACCTATAGGAGGTTTACAAACACAACCCGAGGTCTCTTTTCAAGAAAACACCTCCATTCCTCCACCTATGGGAAATGCCCATGATGGAACTTGGTAGGGTAATGATCAGTTCATAGCAGGGTACCATATGCCTATACAACCTCAAAATATACAACAACCACCACTGAGGAAAAATACTGTGACTTCACCAAACGAAGTCATCTCAACTTTAGTAGAAAAAGTTAGAGGGTTAGAACTTGCTCAAGCAAATCAAAATTCTCAGTTCATGCAAGCAAGGAACTTCCAATCCTCCACATCATCCTAGCCAAGTAGACCTCCTCACAGGAACAGGCACATTAGGCATGCCTCTTCAATATTCACAACAAACACCAACTAGAACCACGTTTCTAATGCCGCTCAGTGGAAAATATGATACCTCCCGGTTTAACACAAAATAACCCATTCCTAAGCAATGCTCCTCTGTATTTGAACATGTATTCCAAATCACCACATAGGGAGATATGTTCTCTTCTCCTGGGATGTTTTCTCAACCACAGGGATTTCCTTATGTCCCTGCAAATGCATACGCTACACCATATCAACAACCCATTCCACCTCCACCCCCTCAGCAGGCACCATCGATGGTCGAAACCTATGCGATAGGGACTTATTCAGAATATTTGAAAGAGCCCTTAGACTTCACTATATGAAGCATCATGCTTCCAAGACCTCTTCCCGATTTTCCCAAGTACAAAGGGGAGGGAGATCCGAATGCACATATCAAAGCTTATGCCATAACCATTCAAGAACTGCTCCCTTGGGATGGAGTTGTTGCTAAAATATTCCCCAAAACTTTAGAGGGTATTGCCCTCGATTGGTATTATAGAATACCTGAAGCCTCAATACATTCATTTAAACAACTCATTTTAGAGTTCATCAAGGCGTTCGACATGAACAAATTGTTGAGAACAGGAATCAGGGAATTCTTGCATATTAAACAAGAACACAATGAATTTATTGCTCATTTCATCCAAAGATGGCGTACAGTCCTCTATTCTTTAGTAAGCACTCCAAACATGGATCAGATGGAACTATGTGATTTATTCCTTCATTCTCTCAGTAGAGAGATAAAGGAAGAAGTCAGAAGTTCCCACTAAGAACTTATGATGAGGTGCTCGAGAGCACTCTCCGAATAGATCAAGCTGCAATAGATAGCGGTCGCAAGGCATATGGAACAAATGGGAGGTTAATCATCCCCAACCAAAATACTACGACTTATCCTACTACCACAAATGCCAATCAAGGACCTAAAATCCTTAACAAAAACCGTGGGGTGACAACAGATGGAGTAACTGACCAAAAAAAAAAAGCAAATGTTGTAAATGCTCCACCACTGGTTAACAATCAATGAAACAACAATTTTACCCCAACAATCAACGCGGTGGATTTTAATCATCCACAACAACAACAACAATGGCTAGATCCAGACACAGGGTCCAAGTCAAAACTCAACTGGATATCAAAACCAAAGGCAACAAACGCAAAACTTTAATCCTAATAGTCAATGGTTTAATCAGAGTTTTGGACCACAACACGTGCCAAACCAACAACCTAGGAGTTATAATCCCAACTCGTATTGTGGTTTCCACAAAATTCGAGGCCATGACACTAGGACTTTCTGTGATTACAATAAGTTCATGCAACATTTTCCAGAAGAACAAAGACAACTCTTCATAGATATGTTCTTAGCAGATTCATGACACCTATCCCAAATACTTTCATGGGGGCAGTCTCCCTCAAAATGCACCCCTCAAGATCTTCAATGATCCACTCCCAAATCACAATAACAACAAATTAAATCCAAATGGGATGAACAAGGGTGTAATGACAGGAAACAATGATCATGAAGCCTCGACTTCACTAAATCCACCTGTCGCACCACAATTAGGAAATCAGCCATGAACCAAGATAGTCGGTTTAGTGGAGTTAGACACTGAGCTACATGTGGAAGCCATAACAAGGACACGAGAGTATTCCTCTCAGCCAAATCCAAGTTACCCACTAGAGGATAACATTCAACAAACATTAGTAAAACCCGTAGGTGCCTATGATTTAATTAATGACCTAACAAAGACCTTCTCTCACATCTCCTTTTTGGACTTGTTGAAGAACTCTCCTACCCATAGGGCTGCTCTTTTAGAAGCATTAGGTTTAGGTCATTTAATTAACATCACTCCACCTCCTGAAACATAGGTAAACCATATAGACTTTGATATCCACCTCTCGGGGCAGCCGGATAGGGATGCTGAATTTATATTTGACATAAACAAAATGCCAACGAGCCTTTGAGATTACGTAGAGGTGATCAACCTTACATTTACAAGTGTGGGTTTATAACAATTACGTTAAACACACAATGGTTGATGATGGGGCAGTAGTTAACATAGTCCCCTTCTCTTTCCTTCAAAAGCTAGGGTATGGAGAAACAAATTGTTCCATGACTCAGAATACACTAAGAGGCTATGATAGCCTTAAAGCCACTTCGATTGGGACTATAATACTACCAGTCACCTTAGGACCCAAAACAATCCTCACTGAGTTTTATATTATAGATCGGGAAACCAACTATAATATGATCCTCGGCCGACCATGGATACACCGTATGAAGGCAATCCCTTCTACGTTATTTCAGGAAATAAGATTCTTGCACTTAGGAAAGATATTCATAGCAAAAGGTGATCTGAAACCATTCGATATACACCTAGCAGACCTAAAGAAAAGGCCAGGTGTTCACTCTGAGTTTGAACTCCCAACAAACCAACTTAACAAACCAACCAACTCAAAACCGGAAGAAAAGTTGATACCTACAACAGAGTTAGAAATTACGAACCTAGTCAAGAACATCTCAGCACTCAAGGATGAAGCTAACGTTGTAGAAACAGTGTCATTAGGAACTACTACAAAAATTGTTGAGTTGCTAGAGAAAGATTTGCCAATTTTCCTACCATTTGATTCCACAGGTATGGGATGTACCCTAGGAGTTGGTTCTCTTCCAGCAGAGGAACTCTGCATGGTAGAAGTAACCAAAGTAGAAGAAATAGACGTAACGAATGTCCCAACATCCATCTTCCCAAATAAACATTGGACTCTCCACTTTGATGGAGCTAGATGTCATTATGGGGCTGGGGCAGGTGTGATCTTTACTTCTCCGAGGGAAAGATCCTACCATTTTCCTTTAAATTAAATTTTGAATGTACAAATAATGGCACTGAGTATGAAGCCCTCCTCCTTGGTCTCATCATAGCTAAAAGGATCGGTGTTAATGACATCAGAGTGTTAGGAGACTCACAATTAGTAGCAAACCAAGTCTCTGAGGTGTATGAGACTAGAGCTAAACACTTACAGCTCTACAAAATAGTAGTATTAGATTTGAGCAAAGGATTTAACTTCATATCCATTGAGGCAATCCCACGAGAACAAAACCTTCTCACAGATTCGATAGCAACCTCAGCTTCATGTTTCACTCCAAACAGTGAGTTGGAAGACACCCGTTTCATGGTATCCCTTCGTACTGAACCATTAGTAAAGAAAACGTCAACAAACCCTCTTCTAATGCACATAGCTGAGAATAAATCTACTATCTTAGGTCATGTTGATAGTGATAGAGCCACTCTTGATTACCTAAATGCCTATGCAGAGTTACATCTCACCCATCACATGGTAGATTTTCCTTAATCCCACATTCGTCTTCTTACTTTGGAAATCCCATGGTAGAGCTTCCCCACAAAAGGAACTCGACATATATACGCGGTAGAGAATGGAGAAGATCTGGAACTACCTCTAGCCCCCTGAGTTTGAAGAAGGTAACACTTCTTTAATCAAAGGAACGATTGATATTAACATTGGAATGGAGGAAGAACCAAAGATCTTGAAACTAGGATCTTCGTTAACTCCAGAAGAGATAGAAATACACACTGAATCCTCAAAGAACATCAAAAGGCTTTTGCATTTAATTATAAAGAAATGACGGGAATTGCACCACACATCGCGGTACATAACCTCATCACCAAATTAGATGCAAATCTAATTAAACAAAAATGAGACCAATGAAACCCAAGGTAGCTCTCATGGTGAAGGAAGAAGTAATGAAACTTCTCAGGTAGGGTTCATCAAACTGGTCGATTACTCTCAGTGGGTATCTAATATCATCCCCATTCTCAAAAAGAATGGGAAGATACACATCTGCATAGACTTCCGAGACATTAACAAGGCATGCCCCAAGGATGACTTCCGTTACCATCCATTGACGTCATCGTTGACACAACAATTGGATTTGAGCTTTTGTCTCTCATGGATGGGTTCTCGGGATACAATCAAATCAGAATATCTAAACAAGACCAAGCCAAAACCATGTTTATAACTCCTTGGGGAACTTATTGCTACGTTGTTATGCCATTCGGTCTCAAGAAACGCATGTTGGCACTACATACCAACGTGGGCAATGACATACATATTTCATGATCTTATTCATAAAATCATGGAATCCTATGTAGATGACTTGTTGGCCAAGGCCAGGAAGTGTTGTGATCACCGGAAGTGCTCGCATCATTCTTTCACGTTTGATCGAATAGAGTCACACTAAACCTAGAAAAATGTATTTGGTGTGACATGAGGGAAACTCCTAGGTTACATTATATCATCACGAGGGATCGATGTAGACCCAGCCAAAATCGGGTTGTTCTTGAGATGATCCCACCATCAGATGACTCTGGCATTAGATCATTTCTTGGAAAGCTTGGTGCAATCAAAGATTCATCCTAGACTTAAGTTTTTTCCATTCATCCAATCAACAATTTGTTGAAAAAAGATTATTGCATTATTTGGACAAAGGAATGCCATGAGGCCTTGAAAAGCGTTAAATGCTTCTTGTTGTCTCCTCCCGTTAATGCCACCTAGACTAGATCATCCTTTGATCTTATATTCATGAGCTACGGATGTCTCGCTAGCCTGCATGTTGGCTCAAGAAGATGATGATAAATGAGAACGTGTGATCTATTTTATTAGTTGAACATTACTCGATTATGAAACACATTATATGCAAGTAGAATGAGAATGCCTTGCCATAGTCTTTGCAACCAAATGCTTAAGACATTACATGCTAAATCAAGAAACAAGGGTCATTGTAAAAATAGACCATTTACGAACTTTCCTCACGCAAGGGTCCTTGTCTAAAAAGGTTGGATGCTTTATAACCTTAATGGGTGAATTTGAATTAACTTTTGTAAACCAAAAGTCTCATTAAGGGACAAATCATTACAGATTGGTTAGCCGACAACCCGTTAGATGGAGGTGATCTAGTAGATCTAGATTTTCCCGATGAATGCATATATTACATGAAACTAGACCTCCCATCTCTGAATGTCCTTGGTATACTGATATTATCAATTTTATCATGGACCATACGTATCCAGAAGGTGCTACACCACAACAAAGAAGGTGGTTATGCATTATCGTAGCTAAATACGTTATTATAGAACAAGTGCTCTATCGTAAGGCTTTCGATGGAATGCTTCTAAGGTGTGTTGACACAGAAGAATCCAAGAAGATTCTCTATGAATCCCATAGTGGAATATGTGGAGGCCATTTTGGTGGTCATGCCACTACCCACAAAATACATCGGATGGGCTATTTCTGGCCCACTCTAGAACATGACGTCAGTAGAGTTTGTATGCGAGATGCCATAAATGCCAAGAATTTTCCCACGAGATTCACATGCCGGCACAAGCTCTACAACCAATCACGACTCCATGGCCCTTTTCTACATGGGGCCTAGATTTGATAGGGAAATTCTCTCCCTCATCAATGGATGGCCATAACTTCATAATCACGGCCACCGAATATTTTACCAAATGGGTAGAGGCTATGCCTCTTACCACTGTACCAGGTGTCGTGATTGCCAAGTTCATTTTGAACTAGATCATTTACAGGTATGGTGTCCCACAAGTCATTATCTCAGATAATGGCACGTCCTTTAAGAATGACGAGGTCCATGAGCTATGTAAATTTAAAATAAACCATCATATGGCCTCTCTTTTACCCTCAAGCCAACGGACAAGCTGAAGCTACGAATAAAACTCTAAAGTCCATTCTCCTCAAAATGGTAAAAGAAAACAAATGAGATTGGCATTTAAAGTTATATCCGGCCTTGTGGGCCCACCGAACCTCAATAAGAACACCAACAGGAGAAACTCCTTTCTCATTGGTATTCGGAGCAGAAGTAGTTCTCCCACTTGAGGTTGAAATACCCAGTCTCGCATCTCACTACAAGGGATTCTGGATGAGGAAGCTTATAGAGAGGCATGCCTCTCCCAACTAGAAAGCCTAGATGAGGCCAGGTTAAATGTTGAACAGTGGCATAGAGTCTATGTTGACCGGATGTGCTGGTAGTATAACAAAAAGGTCTATGAGTGAGAAATATATGAAGGAGATCTAGTTCTAAGACTAGACGGCGGATCGATAAGAAAATCGGTGAAGGAAGAAAGTTCCGGCCCAAGTGGTTGGGCCCATATCAAGTCATGAAGGACTACTATGGAAATGGTGCGTATCTCTTGTGCACACTAGAAGGTGAGGAATTTGGTGAAACTATCAATTCCTTGCACCTTAAATGGTTTTATGCATGAAGCATCGGCACTATTTGTATAATTATATCTACATTACATATTCATTTAGATAGGTTCATTTTGTTCACTCGTTTCATAAAACTTGGTGATCAAGGGACTTGCTCTTAAGCAATTCATTACAAACTTCTGATGGTATTGGTAGAAGCATTCAAATCATACTTCTTCATTTTCATAACATCATCAACTATTTCAGAATCATTTCATCAATTAAAGCTAGATATGACAAAGTCTTAACGGTAGCCATACCAAGGCCTGCATGCTTGTTCTCACTTTTTGTTTCTTCCTAGGATAGGTGTCTTGCCTATGGTCTGTTCTAGAAGCTTCATGGTGTCACATCTATCCGTATATAGATCTCTTTGGAAATAAGAACATACTGACATTTTGCTCAAATAAATAAGTCGAATATAGATCAAACAGAAAATTTTACTTTTACACATTTCCTTTCCCTACCAACCTTCGGTGATGAGCTTGCATCTCTTACTAGTGACGTAGGGTTGGGAAAGGATGGGAATGCCCTTACTCCTGTGCCTTGTCCATGGTGATAAGCCCATGCTTCCTACTAGTAGCATGGGGCAAGGTGTAGGGGGTCCTCTTGATAGTAAACGTTGAAGGTCATAAGAAAATAGTTCAAATAAACCTTTGAAATCTTGAGTCAAAAACAAATGAATCAGATGTCCAAAATTCCAAGAGAGTTCAAAACCCTGAAAACCAGATTTTGTCAACCAAGTGGCCATCTACGGATCTAAGTCTAGATAAACTACAAAGCAAGTCACATTCTAAACTATGGAGTCACTTGAGTAGGGTAGGTTTGTAGCATCCTAATTTGGTTCCACCAACTCTTTGTCTATCTCCCATCATT
The DNA here is from genome assembly GCA_018340775.1 of Taxus wallichiana var. yunnanensis. NCBI lineage: Eukaryota > Viridiplantae > Streptophyta > Pinopsida > Cupressales > Taxaceae > Taxus > Taxus wallichiana. Next base: position 85,551,596 of record CM031244.1, on the reverse strand, counting down.
ACCATTTCAACACACCTCATAGCTTGTGCCCTTTCTAGCTCTCGGTGGTGAGCCCTCGCATCTTACTAGTTGCGTGGAGTTAGGAGTGGGGCAAGTGCATCTGCTCATCATACCAGTTCGTCATTACATTTTGTCAAAACAATATGAAGTACTGGAAAATTTCTTATGAAAGCTAAAGTTCAAGATCACAAGTTCATTTGCATCATCATACATCAACATCATGAAATACAAAAAAAAGAAAACATTTGTGATATTTGTTCTCCATTGCATACATTCTGAAAAGCATATAAAAACAAAAAATTCTAATAAGCATCTAATATACATGTGGAAATGAATCACAAAATCCTAGACACCAAGAGTCTGATCCAAAAAATAGATATATATATATATATATATATATATATATATATATATATATATAATCAAGTTTTATGTACAATGCCATCATGCGCTAGGCATGGTCAAAATGCTCAATGAGCCCAGAAAATACAAAATGATCGTATAAACAATCTAGCAAGAGTCACTACAAAAAGAGCCAAGTGGCCTCTCAACCCCTATGAGATCCCTCAGAAGGTGCATGACCACGTCTAGGACTCGGCTATGCCGGCGCTCTGAGTGCACTGAGGGCTCACGGTCCCGAATAGTAGTTGTAGCCTCACTATGAGAGTGGCTCCTCATCAGGCGCTCTGTAGTCCTATACCCGGCTAACTCGGTATGGAGGGAAGTCACCATCTTGGCCACATGCCAGATAGGGGCAAAGACATCGCTATGCCTACCCAGCTACTGAAGGCTCCCTGCATCCACGGATAGCTCGGCGTGAGTCTTCTCCATGGGGAGCATCAGGGTATCAGTACATACCGGTGAATCAAGTCTCACCACTCATCAGTAGTCTCTGTAAGCAAAGGAAAAAAATTAGAAAATAATCAAAAGATAAAAACAAAGATGAACAAAAGGAGAGATAGCAACTAAGGCAATCCTAGCTAAAAACAAATATTAAAAGAAGAGTGACAACTCACTCGGATCTGGGCCTCCAAGAGGGATCCCTAGGATCAGCGCTGCCACAGATGTCGCCGCTGACTGATGTCCTCCTCCTATGTCTGGGGCAACATAGCGTCCTACTATGGACTCATCCTCTCCACCTAGGTCCTGAGAGGGCAACTCCTCTGAGACTAGAGTCACCCTCTCCGCACTCTACTCTGCCCTCTCGGCTGTAAGATCTCCTGAGTGTCATGCCACTGGGATCGCTATCCTCCTCTCCACCCGACTTGCTGACCTCCATGTCCTCGGTCTCCTCCTCCATCTCTCCCCTGTGAACTCCTCAGACTCGGAGTCTATATCAATAGGGTCATCACTGCTATGGGCAGGACCGGTGGCAATCCAAAGTAAAGGTGCTGAGGAGCACCGACTCTCTCTCGGGCACGTACCACCCACCTGCCTAGCTGCAATAGGGATGCCAGGAGTAACAATAGTCCAACCCGGCCTCTAGGACCTCCCCTAGCCTCCCGAACTGATCTGAACACTGGCACCACTGGGGGAAGCATATCAACGTAAGCAAGGTTGAACTGCTGAGGCACTCGATCAAAGGGGTGTGTCTCTACCTTCCCCATCCTGTCCACAAGCTGCCTGTAGTAGAGTAGGAAATCAAAGTGAAGGTCTCCTCACCCCACAACCCTACCATGGCCTGATAAGGTGTGGCCTCCATATCATCAGTAGTCAGGGAAGCAACTGGCTGGTGGGGTGCTCTAAGCACTGACATCTCTGTCCATCTAGCTGCCCTCACGGCTCGGGATCGCCACCTCTATGCCTCTCCCATAAGGGATGATACGCTCATAGACCCAGCTCATAACCAAGGTCGGATGGCTCAAAGACTATCCCTGTAAGTGAACCACCCTGTATAGGTCGTGGTAGGTGGTCCCAAGTATATCGGCTCCCCAGGCATAAATCCGGCCATGTGCCTCAATCTATGTAATAATAGGGGACCAACAGTAGAGTAAGGTGTCCCCTCCCTTGTCCCCGATCAATCTCGAGGCAAGGATCCCCATAATGGCTTGACGAATCAAAGGGATAGGCAAGCTAGGAATGGAATGGACCCTCACCCCCTTCTTGAACCTAGTGGAGACAACTGCGTCTCCCATATATGTAGCCCACTGAGCTATCTGAGCCCGCGACCCCGCTGTCTCAAGTGTAAGTCATCTCCGATGATTGGGACTCCCAAGATGCGGTAGACATCCTCCAGGGTGATAGTCCACTCACCCCTGACTCCTAGAAATCGGAAAGTGTTCCGATCAGCATCCCAATATGAAAACAGGTCACATAGTATGTGACTAGAAGGTGCGACATGAGGAACCCGTGATATACGTAATATGCCGGCCCTCTAAAGGATGTATCTGCTCGGCTGAGAAAGTGCATCCAACACTGCTGGAAGCTAGTCACACTCTCTCTCTCGGCTCCATCTGATATATTCCTCCTTCTGCATACACCCAAAAACACTCAAAAAAGGAGTAAGTTAGTATTTGAATCACATTGGAAAAATCATTAAAGCATACAGGAAAATGGAAAATGCAAAAACAAGTTAAAAACAAGGTTGTTTTATCATTCTGGAAAGGACCGCCACCCCTGAGCAGGGTGGCGGTTCCGTAACCACCGCTTTGAAAGGTGGCGGTCTGTAAATCGCCGCCACCCTGCAGGGGTGGCGGTGTGTCTCGTGTTTCCAAATGGGTCACGTACCCTAAAAATGCTCAAAAATGGATAAAAACACCATTTTGAACAAAATGAGAGCCTACCCATTAGGCATCCCCCCCTAAGGACACATTTAAAACTAGAAATTTCAAAAATTACCCCCCCATGGTGAAGATTTCATCATTTTTACATTTTAGGTATAAAAACGGTAAATCGAGAAGAACTAACCTGAGATCTTGTGGGTCGATGTTCCACTCGCATGAGGCATGATCACTATCTCGTCATGAACATTTTGACTATACTCTCATCAAAAACCATCACCGTGGGTCCCAGAGCTCAAAATCAATCAAATCGACACATGTGTAAATGAATAGGAAAATGGGCCCGTTTTTATATATATAGCATTTTGACTCATTTTGAATGCCCTTTTCGTAGGTTTGGAGCAGCCGACGGAGGTAAGTTCTTATCCCCGCACAAATGGTAAGTCCTCACTTCATATTATTTTAGTATTTATTTTTGATTTATTTTATCTATCTGCACTTGAGTCCTCTTTTCATTTTGTAGGTAGTGGGAATTTTGGATGGTGTCATTTCGACACACACGGACATGTCAGGTATAATTTCTAGCTTCCCATTTGGGACCGCCATACTCGGACCCACCATTTTACACCTCTTCATGGCTAAAATGCTTCTCGAGGGGGCAATATGTATGTACCCAAAATTGTAAGGGTACTACGCTTGCCAAACGATGTTACACATGCCCCAATGATGATACAGGTCTCCTCGCAAGGTGTTTGGGATCAGAAAAGCTCTCCAAGTGTATGTTAACATCCCACATGCCCCACTTAGCCTCCGCGTGCTTTTTTTTCTCTTTTCCCTCTTTTCCTTTGCATTTTTGTCTTCAGTGATGAAACCGCCACCTGCCAGGCGGCGGTCTGTGACCACCGGGCAGGGTGGCGGTCCTGTAACCCCCCCTTGCTCAGGGTGGCGGTCCTTCATGCATTTTCCAGCATGCATTCTTTGATCATGACTCATGTAAATTTTCAACTTTTACCAACTTTCTCACCCGCTTTGGCTAGTATTTATGTTTTATGTCCCCTAGAATAGTGTTTCTCCATTGTTTAATGGTAAAAGAGTCCTAGTTGGAGTTACCTTTGGGTGAATGGGAATTCTATAAATAGCTGGTTTGATTACAAGCAAATGGCCCCTCATCCTCTCATTTCAATAGTTTAGTCTTTCAGTTCTTGCTTAGGAATTCAATAGTTTTCATTTGTTGCATGCATAGTTAGTCTTATTTTGTTGTTTAGAAGCCACATGATCTTCTTGTTCTAGTGTTATTACTATTTCATACAATCAATTAAGGTAGGATAGTTTCATTTTCAGTCTGAAGCCATTAGAGTTACAAGTTTTGTTCGTCAAGAAGGATAGTTTTAGGTTCTGGATGTTTTGTGTTGTATGACTCATAATAAATCCCGCTAGGAATTGCATAAGCCAAGCTCTGTTCTCTTGCTATCCCTCTCCTACTCGCATTGTATTCAGTCTACATCCAAAGTTGCCATTGTTCCAATACCTACTTCTGTTGATGCTAGCATTACATGCTTTTCTGGATTCACGTGAGCACGAAGGAATGAGGAGACCACACTGAGGGGACAAAGCCACACACAATCGGATTTTCCATTATTATGCAAAATCTAGGTTCAAGCTTTCAAAGTTCTAGTTAAAATATACCAAATAGAGTAGTGAATTACTTCATTTTGGTTACGTTCATTTTGATATTGCCGGGGAAGTGGGGATCGATAGTTTCTGAGAAACTATGATTTGTTCCTCACTTCTGAGGTAGGATCAAAAATCTTTCAATTAAATTAGATCAGTTATTTAGTTATTTAGAATAGATTCACAATTGCATAGACAAGTAGCTATACTCGGCTACCTTGTTTGTTTTTAATTTTGTTATTAGGTTAGTTGTCATTTTCTAGATATATTAAATAGTTGTTATCTTAATTCTATTAAATATTCTATCAAAAATACAAAAATAGAGAATTTATATATGTTGTGGATATACTTTGCATAATTAGTTTACTTTGCTTTAGTTAGATTTATATTGTTTCTTTTGTATGACAATCACGGGACCTAGGGAGCCCAGAGAATACGTATTTGAGCCAATCGTGCCTCAACCAAATATTGTTGCAGCAATAATTGACATAGACCAAAATCTTAGAATTCAGGTCTTTCGAACAACAACAGACCTACAAGAAATCAGCTCACAATTAAGAGGATTAAACATAGAAGATGACAAAGCACACACATTTTGGTCAAATCAGACAAATTATAGATTGCCTTGATAGATATCCGTATGACTGTAGAAGGACCTGAAAGAGAGCAAACATTCGGTTGTGATCCTTTAGTCCCACTGGCCGAGACATAGGAGACCTCCTCATTGATATAGACACTAGCTTACGTATCCAAGTTGCCAGAACACCTGTTAGATACTCGAGAAAATCGTGCAACTTCTAGTTCTAAACGTAGAGGCCGAAAAGGCATACGATTATTGGATATTAGGGAAGGGATTGATTCTTGCATGACCATAGGAGGTTCACAATGACCACGAACTTACGGTTGTGATCCACAAGTCCCACAACCCAACGGGCCCATAGGTCAATCAGAAGTTGATGCTGGTTTACACACATTAGTATTTAGGTCCTCTCCACTTCCACCAAACATTATCACACAACTATCCTCACTAGATGTAGCAGCTAATCAAGCTAAGGATTTCTGGACTAGACCATAGAATCGCCATAGAATCCATATATATCCATCATATATTTTCATGACCACCCTGAAGGAATATCTATGAAGCACCCACAGGTCATTTTCCACGTATTCCACAACCTATAGATCGGATCACGCCAGATCTCGATATTGATTGGAGCCTTTGAGCAGTCATCCTCGCCGAATAATCTATCACGCCAGTTCAGGTTAGGAGGGCCTTCTTTGCTTTAGATTCACAGATTCCATTAGTGCGTGTCGAAGACATAAGATGCCTAACTAGTTTTTCTGCACCCCACGTATATTCTGGCCCACTTAGTGGCCTCAATATCACAATATGCTCATAGGCCCATACGTGCAACAAATTCATGGCTCCTAGTCCCACCCCATGATCCTCCTAATTAAATCTATACAAATATCTATACAAGTGGGCCAATACACACCGTGCCCATGCATATCTAGTCTCATGTTCCTCTATCCTATGATAAATATAATACATCTTACATAATATCCCAACATTGCCACTGTCTACTACCACTTATGATGCTATAATCACTGCAATAAACTTATGCAACCGCATAACACTAGATATCAATTTCACATCTAAATGAATATGAGTCTCTTCATGTACTCATGTGCCTATGAAATACCACCTCTCTTCCCTCATATGACTACAAGCATCCACTATAGTCATCACCTATGATCTCTCTCCTATAATAGGAAACTGTAATATCTAGTACACATCCTCTAGGGTCACTTTCATCTCACCAAAATGTACATGTATCATCTATCACAAAAAGTAGTCAACCTATGCATATTATGGGGCACATCCCCCAATCTAGCAATGTTCTGCAGGCTAGTACGGTCTAATATATCCCACTCTACATCTGACAATCCCAAAGTAAGCAAAGTACTCAAATAGTGGCCCACCATAAACTCTCTCCAGTGTATATCCCTATGAACAACAAAAACAACAAAAATAATTCTCCTATTAGCACATCATACATATTGTAAAATCATTCATCATAGCACAAAATCAATCATACTATATGTATTTTACAAAAAAATTTGAAACCCTGCTCTAGGATGTCGGTGCCCAGAACAAGTCTCGGGTGCCCCAAAGACAAGTCATTAGCACTTGGAACTAGGCGCTAGTGTCCCAAAGTACAAAAACAAGCATATTTGGAAACATTTTCCAAAAATAATCATACATACCAACTCATCAGTCGTCTACGAAGCCACGACCACCGCTACTCTCTCAAATCTAGTCAAACTTACTGCTCTAAGTACGTGGCATCCTCTGACTTAGAGCTTTTAATCTCACTTTATTACGGTATAATTGAAAAAACTATTCCTTTTCATTATTACTATATATAGTAATTCCTATTTACCATATACTATAGTCACTATTTGCACCCACTTTTATAACTAATACACATTTAACAAGTTTTCTCATATCTCGAGCCTCGTAGCTCTGTTTATCCTTTTGTTTGTGTCATACGGATCACAATTTCTTGGGGATTTGTACCATACAAATTTCAACATCTCATATTCACATCTGGCACATGTACTACTAAATATCTACTCATACTTTGGAAACAATATCTCATGTTATTTCTCATTTACTATTACAAACATCTTATATGTCTTACTTTTGGTTCGAGTGCTCATTGCTTTGCCCCTCACCCTTTTTCCAAAAAAAGTGTAACATCCCACAAATTATCCCTTTTTTATTTGACATTTAATTATTCAGATAAATATGAATAATGGTAAAATGTATGTTCATTCGAATAATTAAATACTATATTTTATTATTAATAAATGCATTTTATTTTATTACGGTGCTATATATGTTTGCTTTAGATTTTTATGGTTGACGTCAAGTCGATTATGATGACATTCATCCTTAATTAATATGGTTTCCACTAGTCCCATATGGACTAAGGGTGATGTCACTCCTAATTCAACTTGCGCATTGCATTTTTTGTAGAGGAATGGAAGGATTTGTGTTCGTGGTAATTATATTGCGGTTGCGTTAATTGTTTTTGAGTTGGTGTGTTATGGTAAAAATCTTTAAGGCTTATAATCCTGGTTGAATTGCTATGTAACATTAAAGTTGTGACCTTATTATAAATATTATTATTATTTGTAAATAATGATAAGATGGGGGCATATTGCCACACCATCGAATGGTTAAACTTAATGATGGATGCTTTGACTTAATAAAAATTGGTGATAACACCATAATTGCATGGAAGGGGCTAAGGTTTTAATTGTGTTTGGGATTCAATTTAAAAAAAGGGTAATGATAACCAAAACTTTGCATGGATAAGTTTTTAATTATTACTAAATCCACAAAGGTGGACATTCACGTATATGGGAAGATTATGATTATTTTTTTATTCAAATTTGACTTGGAATCCCCTCCCATGATGGAAAAGGGCTCCCCAAACCATCCACTTAGCAGATGGAAGAGCAAAGGTGATAGATTTTTGGGGATTCATGGAGAGAAAGGGGGAAATGAGGTAGAGTTGGTTTTGTTTGCATTCATTCACTTTAGTTAGCTCCACTCATGGAGAAACTCTGGAAAAAAATTCTGCATGTGGGTGAAATCAAATTTTATGGAGAACCCTCTATTTATTATGGGGAATACAATGTGATGGAGGTTTTTATTGGCTAAACAAGAATTTGGCACTCGGGAAAATTGATTTCAGGCTAGGGTTTGAGTTCAACTGGAAGAAAAACATTTTTCAGGAAAGGGGTTACTCTCCTTGTTTCTCTGGTTTTTATTTTTAAAGGGGTTGTCTTCTCTTTGTCTGGTTTTGTTTTATGAATGATTTATGAAAAATACACTATGAATCTGGTTCTTCACTTTGATTTCTTGTAACAAAATCATTTGGTGAGATGGGTTTGGAAAACATTTGCTAAATTTCATTTCTCTCTAGTTAAAAGAGGTAGTTGGGTATTCTTTGCTTGATACAGTCTTGCCTTGCTTCTTCCTTCCAAAAAATGATTTATTTTCTGATTTTTATAGTTTGTTGCAAAATCTTATGGTTGTAGGGTTGCGTAAATTAATCTATAAAGTTTTTGGGTATTCTAACTAGTATACTTGCTATAAATTGGCATGGCTATGTGGGTTTGGTTTATAACTTGATAAATTTTGTGGGTTTCACATATTGAGATCCTTTAATGAAAACATATGGTTGGTTTTTTTACGTGAGAAATCTACAATGGGTACTTTACTTAGATAAGGGTTTGACAGGAATGTTGGTAAAAATTATTTGTGAGTCATTATGGGTATGAACCTATAACCCTCCATGAATTCGTAAATATATTTTGCATAGATTGTAATTATTTTTGTGATTGGATTGTGGAAAATAATCAAGAAAATTTTAGGAGTTTTGTTACACCCTTGACAATTGATATATTCCTCTTTTGCATTCAAGTGTTGACATGTGATTTTTTGGATAAAGATGTGTTCTTTTGACTATTGAAGATCATGTTTGATAAGGATAAATATTTTATGTTCTTAAAAAAAACCATTAGACTAAAATTATATGGTTATCAAGAATTCATTTTCACTTTGGGAAGATGAGCTGCAATCTGGCTTTAAGAGTTGCAGACTTATTTCTTCTTCTAACTCATCCTTGGATCAATTTCAGTGATCCAAGGAATGTTTCAAATCTTCTTCATAGACTGAATGGTAAATTGACATTCAGTAGTTTGAGGGACATAAAAGACTAAACCTTGTTTGTTACAAATTTTGTGGTCTCATGTGAACATGTTTTTGTTCAACTGTATGTTGTGTTCGGGTCTTTGGTGATTGATCTTGGCAGGATTATAAGGACTTAAGAAAAATTCAATCCACGGAGGAGTTCAAGTCCTAAAACCTAAGGATTATCCTAATGGTATCCTAAGCTAGGTAAGAACACCTATGTTCTAGCTACGTTTACTCTAACCTTAGCCTCTTATTCTAATTTGTTGGGTTGGCATCCTAACCTAAGCGTTGTGCTAAATGGATAAGAGAAGGGTTACTAAAGTAATACTAGGCTATTTTAACTAATACCTAATACTAAAGGGTTATGAATTGAACCTAACCTAAGGTGGGAATTCTATTGGAAAATGTTTTAAGACCTATGTTGGTAATTGCTAAACTAACCTAAGTTCTATTTGGATCCATCCTAAACTATTAAAGGGAACCTAAGGGGTCGCATGTCTCAAGGGAAATGGTTCCAATGGCATTTAAATGAGTTGATAGGGTTTAAATGATGATTGGGTTTAAATGATGGAAGTACTGCCAGATTTGGTAGGGGCTAGTAGACTTGGTGGAGGCATACGTGGAAGCTCCACTAAAAGATGGAATTGTATTTTTGTGTGGAATTGGCATTCGCTAGATTTAGGAGGCGGTGGCAAGGAAAGATAAGTGGGAATTTTGGAATGAATGGAATTTATGGAATTAATGAGCCTCGTCTTTGTGTGTAAACCGTCTTGGAAACTTAGAAGGCGGGTTTGTAGGAGGTTATTTGGTTTTGCATGCATGGTGGATTTTTTCTGCATGGAGCTAACTGGTTCTTTGAACCAACAATTTGACCTTCACTTCAAAGCTATTTTTGGTTTCTACGGTCTATTTTTGATTGAAGGAAATTATATGAGGCGTAGGAGGAAAAGATGTTTGATTGTTGATCTTTCGTGGAGGAGAAAAAGAGTTAGAAGCTTGGCTGGAAGTCTCCTTGATTTGGTGGAAGCACTATCAGGCATGATAGGCTCTAACTATTAAAATTCTTTGCTTTCTTCTAAATGATTCATTAGAACAACTCTGCTCTCATGAGATTCATATTTTTCATGTCTGTCTGGTTATTTTCTTGCTGGGTTTGGTGAATCTTTGTGTTGTTTGGATTTGTATCCATGGCAAAAATAGTGATGTTTTGGAAACTGTCTCTCTGTGCAAGTTTTATGATAGTATGTGTGAGAAGTTTGTATGTGAAACTTGGTTCTGTATCTCTATTTTTGCACTCTAGATCTTGTATTCAAAGTTATTGTGCTTTGAACTGACTTTCGTGGCAATATAAGGATCTGAACTTAGGGGAAATTTGAGTTCTATTTGATTTTTCTTTTGGGTTGCGTTTTGGACGTAAAATTTTGTTGGGGTTTCATGTTGTTCTGAACCAGTGTTTGAAAAACTTATTCTTCTATTTGAATCGTTGATTGGAGTTCATATGTGGCTCGTACTCACACTATTTTTCATGTGAAGTTCAGAACTTTTTGTGAAGCTCGGGTTTGACATTGTACTCGTATGTAACACTTGTGTGTTATGAGTTTGAAGTTGGGTCGATGTATTCGATTCTATTCTGGCATGTTAGTGTTGGGTTTCTCTTGTAGTAAAAGTATTAAGCTTATAATTCTTTTATTGAGCGACTACTCACTAGGGAACTGGGTGAAAGCTTGTTTGAGTTGTTTAAAATATCTTTGAGATTTGGAACTAGAAATGTCTTTCTTAAAGGAATGTGGAACTTCTATTTAATGACTATAATGACTCCTTTGAGATGGTATTGGTGTGAGAAAATAAGGGGGTGTTCTTTCCCCTTTGTTTTTAGGAATCCCGCGTTCTGGGTTGACTATTTTGTTGAAGCTAAGTCACCTCTGTCACGATTTTGTGGATGTGAGAGTTTTTAAAAAAAAATTCTGTTGCTTTGGAGTTAAGATTGAGACATCTTCTGACTTAAACGTTTTTGGTTCTTACTCTCTCTTCTAATTCTTTAAAATAATTTTGGGTCTCGGTGGATGGTTGAGTTATTACCATGGACACTAGATCTATACAGAAAGATACTTTCTCCGTTCTGTTGGTTTGTGCTTAGTTCTTTGAATCACGAACTACTTACTCTTCGTATTAAGTGGTGAAGCCTTTGTTAGTCTTCAGTCTTGGGTTCATAGGTAATTCTAAACTTTATAGTTTACTATTTTGGGAGGTTATTCTCGACTGATACAGTGAATAAGACCTTGGTTTCTTTTTTAAAAGAAATATATATATATATATATATATATGTATGTATGTATGTATGTATGTATAAGTATTCTCTTGGGGTCGAATGTTGTTTTGGGTCTGCAATATGCTTTCAACCTGATTTGATTTGAAACTGGAACTTCTTTTGTTCAGTTGTATGAATGATTTATTAAATGGACCTTTCCTTATTAGAGTTACCTTTTCTCTATCTTTGGATAGGCTCATTGTTTGAACTTCTCTGTACTCGATTCTATTTCGAGATGGTGATTTCTTGTGACCTGTTGGTCTACTTTTTTGAATTATTGTTGCAATAATGTAGAAAGTTAGTAGCCAAGAGGGTTCTTTTGATAAGTGAATGCATACTTATGGGTTCGACTGTTGTTGATTAGCCTTGCCTAGTTTAAATGGATAGGAGTAGGTTTGTCTCTTGTACTCTTTATCTTTTGGGATGAACTTGAGTAGAGATTAACTCCTCTTTGGGGCTACTTTGTTTGTGAACATTGGTTTCAGATCTTTGATTGATAACTTCTAACATGCAGAATTGGAATTAGAATTACAGTTAGACTGTTCTGGTTTTCTATACCTTCTTGTATGGTTATGAAATTCTGTTTGGATGTATATCTTAATGTTGAATTTACAATATTGTTATCCTAAAAAGGAATAGGTAATTCATGATATGAACCTAGTTTGTTTTATGAATGTAATGGTTCTTTTATTCTTTGTTTCTGATTTAGATGAATAATCCTAGAATGAACCATGTTGTTTACACTTCTTTTGTCTCATAGAGAAGATAAATGTGGTATTCTATTAGGATAGAATTATGAAATAATGGGATGGCAAGATCTATTGTTTGTTTACAAGCCATTGATAGGATCAATAGAACTTTAAGTTCTTAGGCAGATATTGTTTATTATATTCTACTCTTCTCTTAAAAGTTGATCTAGATTTATTAATGTACTTCCTTTTCTGTTTGATATCACTTATGCTTATTGTATGATGTTTTAATTATCTCATTAAAGCAGTGTTTCTTTAATGAAACAATTAGTGGAATGCACTTCGTTTTAATGCTTAGTGCTTATCATGCTCAGTTCATTGAACTGACCTGTGCTAGAAATTTTTGAGATGGACATCGTAAGTGATTAAAGAAGGAAAAATATTATATGATGCATTGGCTGATATAAGTCGATTCTTTGTAACGAATTCTGATGCATTCTTTATTTGTATTGAAAAAAGAAAAGTTGTGTACTTATAGAATGAAGGTTGTTGTTATGCAGTATGCCTAAAGTGCATAGTCTTGTAAATTTTATAAGTTGTAATGATGAATTGTGAGTTGTGATTTATTTGCATTGGTTGTGTAAAATTATCTCATGCTTTTATAAAGGAAATGGAAATTCTATCTTGTTGATATTCTTTATACTATATTATGCTTATCTTGTTATCTTGATAAGATGGATAATGGGAATTAGTTCAATTTCCCTTATAATGAAGCAACTTGTTGAGTTGTATAATATGATGTGTTTTATCTAAACAATTTAACATAGTAATATGTTGCATAATGAACATGAAGTAAGAACTATGGATATTGTGAATGATAAACCCTAACACTTAATCATGTAAAGGAAGAATCATTCTCTCTCAAATGAATGTAAGCCAAAAGGATTGGAGATATGATTATCAATTATCATACTTCATTTTCTAAGAAGTCCACTTTAGTTGGATATATGCGGTTGTTAAACCTTCCTGAAAGTTAAAGTACATTTTAAATGAAACTTATGATATTGTTGTCCTGTTTTGGTTAACTGTTGGTTAAAATGAGAAAACAAACTTTAAAAAGCAATCATAAGTTAAGGAAGTTCTTCATGGACTAAATGAAACAAATTTAGGAAAGAAATTATGGAGTGTTGGATTAGGGTTTAGCAGGGTTGTTGTAATCAAGACTTAATCCAAATTAACTATGTTTTAATGATCTCCTTGGGGTATGTACATCTCGATGAGGTAGTTTCTATAGGATGTTGGCACACGCCAACTGCAGGGCTGTACTTTCAAGAAGACTTGGGTCTTCTCGAGAATACAATGTTGTAGTTGACATGTGGCATCACCCTTCCGCATTGATCATCCAGATTACACACATTAGGAACTTGAACTTAGTTTCACTCTAGGTCAAGTTAGTGGCATATTTAGGATAGGAAGTAGCTTCCAATGGCTTAGGGTACCTTGGCACACCCGGTTGACTTAAGGTCAACCAGTATGCCCATTTACCCTAAGTCATTGTGAGCGTCTTCCTATAATAATTTATGTTTCTAACTAGGGCTAGGGTTAAACCTGGGACAAGTGGACTGATGGTAGTCAGTAAAGACCAATCATGATAATAGAGGAGTGAGGTGAAGGACGTATTCCAAAATGATGAGTATGTCATCTAGGAATAGTGACATACACAATATGTTGTAAAACTTTGGCCAAAGTATTGCAAGCTACTGGTTGCATTGTCCTATGTCACCAAGTTTAAAACAACGTGATATCAGATGAATATTGGTAACAAATATTTAAATATGTTCTTTAAATAGATCACTCAGTACCCGGTGTAGGGTAGAAAAACCAAGTATACAAAGTATACGATAAGTATTCAATACTTAAGGTTAACATAAATAGATCGGTAGATTACCGAGTTATGAAATGAATAGATCGGTGAATCACCGAGTCATTTACAGCTGCATATGGTTATCTATTTGAGATTGATTGGCATGAAATGTTTGTTCTAAATAATGCTTTATTTAGAATGGAGAAAATTATATATATTCCCTTGTTTCTAAAGTCTTAAAATGGGAATGTTACGGGTTTCAATCTTTGTTTCCTTATCTTGGAATTGTTGGGTTGTTTTGGTTTGAAAAATAAAATGTGAAATTGATGGGATTTGAACTAATTTCATGTGATGAAAACTTATGTCGGATTTACTTAAAGCTGGTAGGTTTTGAAAAGTTGCCTAATAAATTTATGGGTATTTTGTTGAACTCCTTCAATAAATACATATGATTGTATTTTATCAATGCATGTGGTAAAGCTTTATTGTGAAATTTATTTGGACAATTTTCATGTGAATTTTGTGGGTTTCCATATTTACGTTTGTTCAAAAAAAAGTATGATTGTTTTCTTTGTGAATGAACCTTTGGGAAATGAGAATTTGTATGATGGAAAGGTGTCGGTTAGACTAATTTATGATTCATGAGCTATTTAATGTTGGAAGTGGATTCAACATTACCTTGAGTGTCAGGAGTGTATGTTGAATGTATTGTGCAGCCCTTGGGAATTGTTGGTTATAAAGAGTAGTGGGTAACTCTTTGAAATTAAGAAAATAGGAGGACTGTGTTAAAACAGTAAGGTGTTTTCTAGATGGTTGAATATGGTAATATTTTTATAAGATGTACTTGGTACTCTGTAGAGAGAATTAGTTTACTAGTACTCATTGCATGGAAAGAAAATTAGTCTAAATGTATGTTTCCATTTCCAGTTATGAATTAAAAATGAATACTTTATATTGGCATGAATGGAAGAAAAATACTCTACGGTTCTTGCATGTTGTATATAATCCTTAACCGACTTGTAGGGGCATTTGGAAATGTTAATAAATAAAGGTAAATGAATGTTGATGGTTCAGCTAGGTAAGTTTATTCTTGTTAATTTTATGTTTGACCTGAGATCCTCATGACTCGGAGGGTTGGATCATTTGATCCATATCTTTTTATTAGTGGTAAAAAGAGGGTTAAGGGGACCCTACCCTGTACATCAAGAAAGCTCCATGAGAGCAGATAAAGCCAATTATAATAACATCAAAAAACCATAGTATAAAAGTTCATAGTAATAAGAGCACTTAGGATCCCATATAGTGATACTAACAGAAAAAAACCATAGTGAAACTAACAACATCGAAGGAACTAACAACCATAGATAGAGATAGTGAAAAAATAGATCACCCCACACCAAATTCATTTGTAGGATTTTTCAAGCCCCTCCAGCACCTTAGCCCATTCTTTTGCAAGAGCATCAATATTAACAGCCAAAGATCCAGGTCTAAACCATCCGGGGTCACCTTCCGTTTCCTTCCTTGACTATCCATAACACAATAAGAATTGGCAAGCTTCCTAGAGTTTGAAGGTGTAGCAAGGTTGACTTAACAGTCATGATGCTCCATTCCATATAGCTATGGAGGATAGATTTTACCTGATCCATTTCCTTGGTTATGGCCCCAAAGTTGGCCTTTAGGATCTCAATCTCGCCACCCTGCCCATTGCTAACAGCTTCCTACACCTGCTCCTTCATCTTGTGCCAATCATTAAAAAGAAACTGGACTGAGCTCTTAGTGAGCTACATGTCCCCCTTGAGCTCATTGATATCAACCACCATCTTGGCCAAGTGATTTTCCCCTTTGATCGGGCTGACATGACCCATAGCCTCATAGTGTTGTTCCAATTGAGCATTTATAGGAGTCGTGGCACCCTATTTGCTAGACTCACCCTTAGTGTTTAGCTCAGTGCTTAGGGTCTACTTAGATTTAAGATCCTTTAGGTTTTGGGCTATGACCACCTCCACCTCATCCTCTTCCATGTTGCCATCTAGAGAATCTTCATCATCACTTGAATCCTCCTCCTCCGAATCAGACCCGAACCATCCGCATAAGCTTCCAAAGCCAGCTTGAGGGCACCAGTTTTGTCAATGTCTAGGGCCACCCTTTTGACAAGGGAAAGGATAAAGCCTTGGTGGAGAGGGATAGAGATCCTATACATTTTAAACTACGAAACAGAGGCACACAAAGAATGATACAAGAAATAGGGAAAACTAAAATCCTACCCCCATCTAAAATGGTTTAGCATTGGGAGGTGGTAAGCGTAAATACATTTGTGGTGGCCTTCTAGGGTTAAGAATTGAATTAAGGTGAGAGCCACCTTATCATATGGATTAGGTAAAGACATTCTAAGGTAGCCAACAAAATGGGAGGTGAGATTCTCATTACCTTTAAGAAATAGATTCAGTTCTTCAGAGGCTTCCTTCTTCGGTTTGTAGACCTCCCTCCCCACCACCAGAATGCCCATAACTTTAGCCACCAAATCCACAGTGATCTCTAGACTGATCCCCTTCATCTCAACAACAACACCTTTTTTGGTCACTTTCCATGCGCTAGCAAAGTCTTTGTTGAGATTCTCGTAGTGCCCTTCAAATATTTTTAGAAAGGGGGTAAAACCCTTGCTATCAAATAGGGACATAGCTTCAGGAGTGACCCCAGTGAGGTCAACAGGTTCATTCTTGATGAGATCCCCACCCATTCCACTAAACAACAAAGGCCTCTTCACAAAATGACTCAGAAACCAGAGAGCTGAGAGCTTACTCACACACCACAAAATGATTCTACAGTAGCAGTTTCTAGATAGAGTTCTCCAAAAATACGTGCAAATCACAAACCGATCTTCTCATAATTAAGAAATAAATGAAAATTCATCATACAAAAAAGGATCATGATAGGATAGACACCCCATGAAGAGACCTTATACATGAGCATTAGTGTCTTTTAATAAGTGTGCCCGCACCTTGGGATCGAGAATTTCCACCTTCCTCAAAAGTGTCAAATCATGCCCATTAACCCCCATATTAGCAAAGAAATCCACCACGACATTTTCTTCCCTATACACATGTTTGAAGGAGATAAAATTAAAAGAATGGGCCATTTGCTTAATACTCTTAATAGAGTTAAAATTGGCAATAGAGATGGGACCTTTCTTATTTATGCTGTTAATTATGTTCAGGGAGTCACCTTCCACTTCTAGATTAACAAAGTTGTGTTGAAGAGCTATAGATAGACCCCAAAAGACCCCAGCAGCTTCAACAACATTATTAGTTTGAGTGCCCAAATTGTAGAAGTATCCAAGAATAAAACTTCCTTCAGAATCACAAAAGACCCCACCACAGCCAGCTCGACCAGGATTTCCCTTGGAAGCACCATCAAAGTTTAATTTTAAACAAAGTCCTTGCTAGGTTTGACCCATCCATTTAGTCTAGGGTTTAGACTAGGGGCCTAAGGGTAGAAGGTCCCAGACCCCACTTCAAGGAGAAACAAGATTCATGCTGAGAGAAAGACTTCTTTTGGGAGTTCAAGATAGAGAAGTTAGCAAGGATGGATCTCACACAGTGGGCTCCAATTTTGACATGGGATTATTTTTTGCCTTTAAAGATTCTTCTATTTCTTTCCTTCCATATTTCCCAAGCCAAATGTATTATAGAGAAAATCCATAAGAACTTCAGACCTTGGCTCTTAAAAGGACTAGTCCATTGGATCCACAACAATTTTATGGAGTCCAGGAAGACCCAGTTGACATCAAAGATGTTAAGGATGGTTTCCCTAACCGAAACAAGAAAGGGACAGTTAAGGAATATGTGTGAGGCATCTTCACAATCAGATTCACACAAAACACATCTATTAACCATGTGGAAATTTCTCTTGTTCAGATTGCCAACAGTTAGAATCTTATCATGGATAACCAACCACCAAAACATATTAATCTTGGGGATTAATTCTTTGATCCATATGCTTCCCCAATTAAAATTATCACCTATCTCCTCCTCATGAAAGAAAGAGCGGTAGGCACTTTTGACCAAGAAAATACCATTTTCTTCCTTAGACCAGTATAAGCTATCTTCAACAGGATTCTCTCTATTAATAATAACTCCTCTTAATTTTTGTTAATAGAAGAGATCTCTAAGCTGTTAGAATGATCCAAAGATATGGTTTTCCACTGTCCCAAAGGATCATCCAAATTGAAATAATCTCTAACCTTAGTCCCATATTTGGACACAGAGTCTCTGTAGATAGTAGGGAAAATAGTCTTGAGAGGAAAATTCTCTAGCCAGTTGTCCTCCCAGAAGTTAATGGTGCATCCATTTCCAACAAGCCATTTGCATCCTTCAGATAACACATGTTTAGCCCAATTTAAGGACTTCCAGAAGCATGAAGAAGCATTAGAGTTTTGGGTACAAAAGCACCATTCATTAGCAGATAGGTTAGGCCAGTATTTACATCTTATGATACTAGTCTAGACACTATCTTCCTTTAACAGTCTCCAACTCATTTTGGCTAGCATAGCTTTATTCATTTTAGTCCAATCTCTGATACCAAGGCCACCAATTTTTTTGGGAAACAAACCTTATCCTAGGAAATTAGAGGAATTATGTCTTTTGATTCAGTTCCACTCCATAGAAATATTTTTTGTATGCTCTCTATCTTGCATGCAATCTCAGAGGGTAATCTATAGATAGACATCGTATAAACCAGTAAATTTTGTATAGAGCATTTAAGAAGGACAACTTTTCCCGCTTGAGATAGAAGCAATCCTTTCCACCCTTCAAGTTTCTTCAGAAATCTATCAATTAAGAAATTCCATTCAGCATTCTTTGGTTTTTCCATCCCAATAAGCATACCAAGGTATCTAGTTGGGAGGGTTTTAGAGGGGAAACCAAGAATACCAACAATTTTGATGCTTCTTCTTTTAGGGGTATTGATAAAGAAGACAAATATTTTCCCATAGTTTATCAATTGATCCGAAGCTTCCTCATAATCCATCATTAACTGCTTGAATTCTCTGGCCTTAGGGACAGAAGAAACTCCTATCAACATGGTATCATCAAAAAATGTTGATGAGAAACCCTCTGACAGTTTATAGCAGGGGAGATACCTCTAATTCTTCCCTCCATGGTAGCCTTATTAAGAGTTCTACTTAGGGTTTCAGCCAAAATAATGAAGAGAAAGGGTGAGATAGGATCACCTTGTCTTAACCACACATGTTGTTAAAATAACCACAAGGAGTCCCATTAACCAAGACCGAGAACTTGGTAGTGGAAATACAAGATAGAATCATCTCCTTAAAATCCTCACCAAAGCCAAATCTTGAGAGAATCTTCAGAAGGAAAGACCAAGAGACTTTGTCATAGGATTTTTCCATATCCAACTTAATGAACATAGCTTCTTTCTTGTTCTATTTCATAGAGTGGAGGGTCTCTTGTATGGTGATAATGCCATCTTGAATTTGTCTACCCATAACAAAACCTCCTGTTGATGATCAGAGATAATTGAAGGTAGCACAACCTAGATTCTTAAGGCCAAATTTTTTTAGCACATTTTATAAACACAGTTGCAAAGACTTATGGGCCTGAAATTTTTAAACTCTGTAGGATCATGATTCTTAGGAACCAAATCCAGAAAAGTGTTATTTAGCTCTTGTAGCATATTTTTGTTCTTGAAAAATTCTGGATAGCACTGCATATATCATCTCTCACAATGTCCCAAAAATTTTGAAAGAAGAAAGTCGAGAAACCATCAAGGTCCGGGGCTTTATCAGGGTTTAGAGATTTGACCATGAATTCAATTTCTTCCATCGAAGGGATTTTAGTGAGCATGAGGTTTTCATCATCATTTATTAGATGGGGGATCACGTTAAGAAATTGCTCTTCCTTAGTGTTGTTAGGAACCCGAGAAGAGGTCAGAAGCCTGCTGAAGAAAGAACATGCCTCTTGTTGAATTTTCTTAGAGTCATTGAGCATAACTCCCTCTCCATTTTTTATGCTTAGAATTCTATTAGAGATCCTCCTTTTGAGAGTAGAGATATGAAAGAACTTTTTGTTCTTGTCACCCTCTTTAAGCCAAAGGGCTCTAGATTTTTGTTTCCAAAAAAATTCCTCCTTCCGGAGGATGTTATGATACTCAACAAGTAAATCCTTCTCATTATTTTGGGTAAATATAGAATTTCAAACCTTCGGCGACTCCAAATCTTTCTGGAGCGAAGAAATCTCCTTAGCTAGGGATTGCTTTTTTTCAAAAATGTTGCCAAAACTTTTTTATTCCATTCTTTTAGATTTTTTTACATGAGCAAGCTTTTTAACAATTCTGAATAAAGTTGTACCTTTGATTTTTATATTCCACCACCCCTTCACCAGCTTAGTAATATCCTCATCAAGTAGCCACATATTTTCAAATCTGAAAGGGACTCTCCTCCTATCCTTAGCCTTGATCTGGAATAGGATAGGATTGTGATTAGATCCTATGCGAGGAAGGGAAAACAACCCGACTTCTTTGTTCAACCAACCCCAAGAGATTAGTGCTCTGTCAAGTTTAACCTGAATCAGCTGGTCACCCTTCCTTCTGTTAGTCCAAGTAAATCTACTTCCTCTAAGCTCAACATCCATAAGATTATTGAGGGAAATAAAATCTTGAAGGTCTTCCATGCTTTTAGTGAGATCTATATGTCCCCCTTTTTCCCCCTAGACACAGAGGAGTGTTGAAATCCCCCAAAATCACCCATTCCGTGCCTTTAATTACATTCTAAAATTTGGAGAGATCAGCCCAAAGTTTTTTCCTTTCACTTTTACTATTAGGAGCATAGATATTAGATAAGATCCAGAACTCTTTAGATATTTTATCTTGAAAAAGCACCACCATATGGTTTTTTCTATTAAGGAGCTTCGTACCTTTGAGTTTTTCTTTGTTCCAAATAACAACCATTCCCTCAGCTGTGCCTATCGAACTAACAAAAAAACCCTAAAATTTTTGTAAGACCTACCACAAGTCTCAAGAAAAGGGCCCTCCATCATCTTAGTTTCTGCAGGGCCAGGATATCAAAATTGTGATTCATCTCCTAGATATTTTATCAATCTCCACTTGACCGGGTTGTTCAAACCCCTAATATTCCAAGATATTATATTCATTTAGTCACTTGATTCTTAGTTCTTCTAAAACTCCTTAGATCTAGTTTTGATTGGGTACCATCATCTATTTCCTTTTGACTCTATTTCTTTCTCGCCACTTGTTTGGAGGGTCTCCCAGATCCAGTTTTTTTGGGGTCCCTTCAGATTTTTCCCTTTGAGAGGAGTAGAAGAAGAATAAAAAATAGATAGGTTAAAGTCCTCCTTACTAGGCTTGAGTAGCTCCGAGACCTTGTCAAGATTAGAAGAGACATTTTATTTAAAGATTTCATGAGTGTTGTTTTGAAAACCAGTTGGTTTTCATTAGTCACAATATCCTTTTCCTTTTCCTTAATCTGAAGATTTTCAAAAGGATTTGAACACAATTCTAAAGCCTCATTGAGGCTGCCTTCACTTAGATCTTTAGATTGAAAATTTTCCACTTCCTTTAGTAGATTTTCCAGCTTTTTTTGTGGATAGAGCCTTTTCGCTTGAACATGGATCATAGCCTTTTGGAACTAGGGTTCTGAATGGGAATTCTATTGGAACTTCTTATTCCTTACTTCTATGAAACCTTCTTCATCCAT
This sequence comes from Taxus wallichiana var. yunnanensis, assembly GCA_018340775.1. Taxonomy (NCBI): domain Eukaryota; kingdom Viridiplantae; phylum Streptophyta; class Pinopsida; order Cupressales; family Taxaceae; genus Taxus; species Taxus wallichiana. The sequence continues at coordinate 85,529,847 of CM031244.1, read as the reverse complement.
AAAGATATGCTTCAAGATATTTTCCTCTCTAGATTCATTTCCATTATTTTTCGTTATTTGGATGCCCTTAATTGAATTTACCTTCTTTGGAGTAGCTAATGGGGCACTTCCTTTACCTTTGTCCATATCCTTTGGATGCTTTTCTCTGAAAACCTTGGAGATAGTCAGTTTACATTGGTGCTTTGCATGCCCCCACCCCTGACATTTCTCACATCTTTGAGGGCAGTTTTCAAAATCTATTTTCTGTTCCTAGCTTCCCAATTTCGAATGCAAAGATATGGATTTAGGAAGGGAAGATCCCATCAGAGAATAAATACAAAATCTCACACAAACCACTCTAGATTTAGTAAGCATCACATTATCCACAACAACAAAGGTTCCAAGGGTATTAGCAACTCCTTTTATAATATCCACATCCCATAGTTTTAGAGGAAGACACGGGAGTCTTGTTGATCAAATAATACTTGTCAAAGATCACACAAGAAGTCTACGTGGGATAGAAGGTCCGGAACTAAGGGAATGGAAGGATAGGATGGTTTTGCACATGGAAGGAAAGTTTAGCTTTAAAGACTTAGCCAATTTTGAGCATGAAGACCTATTTTTAGAAGATGGCATGCAGAACACACCTATGATACATGGATGTGTGCGCCATGCATTGTCTATCTTTAGAGAAGTGAATTGAAGCATTTATACATGGAGATAAGATGAGAGTAGAATTGGCACTTTAGATAACTATAAGAGGACTATAGATAGTACACTTACATGTGTGGCTATGATTGTAAATGACGTGTGGCTATCAATAGCATGTGACCTATTTCTGGAATAGATAAGTGGTGAAGGGAAAGTCCCCACCCTATATATATGTGATGTTAGGTACATAGTAGAGAGCTGGATGTATGAGTGTGAGAGACATATAGAGAGGTAGGAATGGAAGGGGATGTCTGTATGTGTTTAACAGATAATATACGCATATGATTGAACTACTATATCGGTTCCATACATGCATTGGTATAGATTGACAATATTGTAAGGAGATTCCGTATTTACTAGTAGATGGAAGATATTGGCTAAATCTAAGTGTTATTCTATGTGTAGTTGAGTAGTGCATGTTATTAATTCAATCATGATTACTTGTTTAAGCTTGGGGTAAGTGCATCAACTTGGGGATAATTAAGTGGACATCAAATCCTTAATTTTACATCAAAAACAACAAAACATCGATTTAGTCTTCTACGGACTTGAACCATGCCTAAAAGTAAAAAATATGTCATAAAAATGGTACCATCACAAAGGGGATAATGTTAGCTCTGTAGAAATATTGATTTTAAAGTGAATAGAATAGGATAAATATCATTTTAGAATTTTTTTACTAATAGTAGTTCTTTAAGATGCTTTTTCCCATGAATTTTTATGTCTACATTTAAGACTGCAAATTTTGTTTCACTTATCAGAATGTGATAAAACTTATACCATCCCAACCATGGTGAAATTATATACATGTTCAAAAAAATTATTCGATTTCAATATTTTTTGATGAAGTTATGGCGGGAAAATGAAAAGTGCTCTATTTTCTTTATGTTTTTAGACCACTTTCGCGGAAAAAATCATAAAAAATAAAATATTGCTAAAAAAATACAAAATAAAATCTATCCCAAGATAGATAGCGGTATCTAACTTCTCACTAAAGGAAAAATATATATATCAATTTTTGGTCATCAAAATTGCGGGCAAATAGACTACAATCTTATAGGCATTTTTAAAAACAAATACCAAGTCATTGAATTTTGAGTATTTAATATAGCTAAACTTGTCCGTTTTTAAAAACAATTAGTAGTTTAGAAACTAGATTCCGGATGCTACAATTCATATTGATATATATTTTTCTAATTTTAAGTGTATGCATTGCTAATAATCCCTACAAGTTGATATTATTTTGTTATTTGTAATATGACGTCCACTTATGACCCCTTTTTTGTCCCCCAACTTGTTGCACTTACCCCTTGTTCTTTCATAGATCTGAGGGTAGCATGCATTATAGAATGATGGATTAGTTATGAATCTATATGTTTCTCCCTTCATCATGTTAACAACCTGTTATAGCAACCCTAAAGAGGGACTTGGTACCTTTATGTGCTTCGGGTGAGCGCTCGGTCTAGGCTGAGTGATGTGTCAATGCAACTAGGGTGTTATCTGGTAAATTCTAGGTTGCATCATTGGTTCCATTTTTGGGACCTCTTTTTAGTTGTTTTCAGGATGGTTCGCGATGAAGACGTATTGGTTAACTCTAGCAAGTATTGAGGAATGGATACACAATCTGGAGGAAGAATATGCGTGGTGGTTCAACAATGGATCTGAGTTTAATGCATGTACTTGGGTAGAAAAAAACCTATATGATAGCTTATATGAGATATTTTTACTATCTTTCTAGTAGAACTATACGAGTGGCTTACTGCTTATGCATCTCAGTGGAATTAGAGGTATCACACACTTGTCTAGACACAAGAAGAATTTCAGGCCCTCTATGATGCTGATATGATCTAGACTTGCACCGGTGGATACGTGGTTTCGTGGTGTTCTAAATAGTTATATTATGGAATATTCAATTTCAATGTACTCTTGCCTAGAGGTAGCTAAGTTCTAGTTTTGCGGTATCCAAGAGGAACATATTTGCAAGGTATTCCACTGGCGATCAAGATCTTAATGGTAAATTTGAACCTGGAGAGTAAACCGATGGCTAACTAAACTTCACCATACACGGGGGTAGGAACAGGTTTGGTTTAAGATGGCAGACCTAGCGGTAGAGAAGTAGAGAGAGGAAAGGTGGTTTAAGTATAATGAGGTGCGCAAGAGGGAGATAGAGAAGTAACGTTCCATTGTAGAGAGTATGGCATGGAGGAGAGAGATGGCTCGTGAAGGATTTACAGTTCAAATAGAAGATGTGGAGCCAGAGCATCAAGAACTCCCCCATCTTGGAAAGTATGATAGAGATCCCCCTTGTCCTCACACAGAAGTGCACTAGAAGAGACTACCTGGACCACAAGCGTGCATCTTAATCCACCTGGTGACCTAGCCCTTACGCTTGGTTTTTTAGTATCTAGTACGACAAGTAACCAACAAACTAACTTTGGAAGTAGCAGAGCTAGAGTAAGTCAGGGATCAAGAAAATAAATGGCAGGATAGATGGCTTCAATGTCATTTTTAGGAGCATTCTTAGGCACATCATCCACGTAGAATGTGAGTGCACAGAATGTTGGATTCACCTCTGGAAGTGGAACTACCTCACATACTATAGGTGTATAGTACAATACTACTATTGGAGCATATGGGAGTATGTGTACAAGCCCTATTCCAACTACAGGTGGCTAATCATGAGGTATAGGTGATTCTAGTTCGGTGGATCTGGTGGTTTTAGAGGTAGAGGGAACATAGGAGGTTCCAGATCAGGTGGTCAAGGCCCACAACAACCATAAAATATCTATATGGAGATGTCTCTTCATCTCCTGGAGTATAGAGGTATAGAGGATGTTTCCAAACATGTGCATATGTGTGAAATCTTGTGGCACGCTAAAGGGATCATGGTTATTGAGTGAAAGGCAAGTCAATTTGCCACTACATTACAGGGGCACACACATAGCTGGTATAGGAAATTTGACCCTGATCAAACTTGTGTGGATTATGCAACATTGAGAGATGCTTTCTTGAAAGAGTTCCATATACCTGAGTTTGAGCAAAAGAGTATAACTACGCTCAAGGATATTAAGAAAGGCACTATTGAGAGTTTACGTGAGTATGATGCTCATTTTAAGACACTTCTATCTAAGTTGGATTTTGATATTCACGCTAGCCAACATGCACAATGGTTCATTGAAGGGTTGATTACACCTTTTAGAAGGACACTGTCACATAAGACATACACTAATCCACAAGAAGCCTTGGAAGTAGCTTTATGTGCTTGAGGCGAGTTGGGAGCATTGACCCTAGCATCAGCCCATTCCTAAAGGCATAAATTTCAGCTATGGAAAAGCAGTTAGAGAAGCTATCAAAAAATTCAACCCATGAAATGCGCTCAGGACTTTGGTGTATAGATTGTGAAGTGGAAGGTCACATCAAGGATAGTTTCCCTCGTAGATATGTACGCTCACTCTTGTTAGACTGAATTTTTTCATTTAAATCATGATACTAGTCACTTTCCTTTGTTACAGAGCATGATAAGGAAGAATGTATCTTTCTTTTACAAAATTTGCAGGTCCACGATCCATGATACTAAGGATTGTTAGCTAATTGGTTAGATCTAGGATGTTATAGACCTTGGGGTACAACAGACAAGTATAATGAATAGTTCTAAGGGTAAGAATGAGCACGAGGATTGGGATCATAATAAAACACATTATAACGAGGAATGAGGGGTGTTTTGAAGGAGGTCATGGAAGGGGACATGGATATTATGGTGGATATGGAGGACAAGGCCGTGGTGGAGGAAGATGTGAGTTCCCTCGTGGAACATGTTATACATGCGGATCTCTTGACCATTATAAGTGTGAATGCCCTTAGAATATTGCATGTTCTTTATATGGAAAGAATCATAGCTATGAAGAGTGCCCAAACTTATATGAGCATCTGAGTAAGCAAGCATAAGCAAGAAAACAAAGGCACCATGATGGTTAGAATCCAATGCGTTGTAGAGGATCAGTGGATGCCCAAGATAATAGAAGGACATGAGGAATTGATAGTGAATATTACTACACATGCTTAAGTAGCATGCACGAGAGAGGCATTGCACAAGAAGCCTACGATCACCAAGGAGGAGGTTTTACATGCGAGGTACCTAGATCCTACTCATCAGAAGGAAGTTTACCAAGATACCATAGAAGTGCTAAGGAATCTTCAGGGTGAGATACAATACCTAAAGGAGAAAAAGAAAGCATCAGAGATAGTCCAAACTGATATCAATGATCTACGAAAGGTGTGCAAGATGTTGCGCCAGGAGAACATTATTTTGCTATTGGGAAGTTGGTTAAAAGGGAACACTCCACACGCAAGTCTTGAGACCAGATAATAGATTTTGCATGCAAATCTTCCCCCTGATAGCATTGACTATGACAAAGAAATTACTTTGAATGTTGTTGTGGATGGGTGGCTGTTGAGAAACATATTGATCGATACATGTGCGGAGGTAAATGTGCTTACATTAGATGCATGGGTACAAATGGGGAGGCCTCCATTGTAGCCATCATCTAATGTGTTGTTTATGGAAAACTAGACTAAGGCCACTCCCATAGAAGTTTTGAAATATGCATCTATAACTATACAAGGGGCCAAGTTCACTAGGGATTTTGAGGTATTATCACTTGCAGAAGCTGACAATTTTCCAGCCTTGCTTGGACACCCTTGGTGTTATATGAATAATGTTGACTTGAGATTCAATAAGGGGTATATCATCTTTGAAAACTAGGAGGAAAGGGTTGTGATACCTTTGAAAAATGGAAAGTCTACACCATATGTTGAACCTCTAAGTGAGGAGGATTTAAACAAAGTTTATGTACGTGATATTCAGGACCTAGAGGTCAATGAGCCATCAAAAGAAGGAATCCTATAGTGGGAGGATTCTCATTCTATTAGTGATACTGCAAGTATTGCTTGTGATAATTGGGCTCATGGTATATATGAATTAGTAGGACGCGAGGTGAAAAGCATAGTTTCACGCAAGAATGGACTTCATTCAATTCGATAGATAGGTAGCACATTATCTTGGTATACAGGGACAAAAGATCTTCCTACCTTTCTAAGGGCCATGGAAACATAGTGGACAAATCAAGTTAAAAGGAGAGATATGTTAGTATATACACTGCGTGAGATAGCAGCACCACTGGTGGGTAGTCCATAGAGATAATATTATAAATTGGGAAGAGATTGGAGTCACTTTGTCTACTAGGTTTATAAGGAACAATGCACCTACGTAAATTTTCACTTATCATGGTGATCAACCTATTCAGAATCACATTCAACAAAGTGTGAGAGACTCTGGACAGAAGGACAAGAAGCATTACCACCTTCACTCTAGGTGCATAGACTGTATTCTATGCTACAAGGATGTGCACGCGCTTGGTATGTATATGTAGAACTACATCGAGAAACTAGAAACTGGAAAGATTTGACTACAAGAATGATCCAGACTTTCGACTACTTCTTGACTAAACCTCTTGTAGTAGAGGCATTAAAACTTGTCAAGTGCTTAACTATGGGAGATAGTGCAAAAGCTGAGGAGCATATACATGAATTGTTTGGTGATGCAGAGTTTGGAGTATGTTTTAAAAAGGAAGAAGAAAGGGAATCCATACTACTTGAACACACTTGCCTTGAGAAAGAAAAAGGAAAGATCGTTTATGTCATGGATGATGAGGAAGTTGAGAACTTGGATAAACATTCACATGGAGTGTGCAAGGTATTGGATAGTGTAGACAAGGATGTGTGTACCTACCATGAACCCATGAAGACAAAGAAGGTGAATATAGGTTCGGAGGTTGAGCCTAAGGAGGCCATAATTGGAGATTACTAGTCAGACTTGGAGGTAGAAAAGATCATCGAGTTACTTAGGGATTATTAGGACTTATTCCCTTGAGGATATCGTGAACTTAAATGCGTGCATGAATCACTTGGGGAAATTAATATCAAACTTAAGGGTAGTGCACAACCATTTAGAAAGATACCTTACAGAATGAATCCTAATTTATGTGAAAAGGTAAAAGAATAAATTGATAAAATGCCAAAATATGGAATTATCAAGCCCCTTGATGAGTCAGAATGGGTTATCCCAATGGTGATCAGTATCAAGAAGGACATATGGATTAGGATATGTGTAGACTACATGGAGCTGAATGTTGCATGTGTCACGAGATACATTCCCTATTCCATTCATTGAGGAAATACTAGGAGTTATAGGGCGTGAAATATATTCCTTCACGGATGGATTTTTCCGAGTATCATTAGGTTAGGATTTCTCAGGAGGATCAAGAAAAGACAAAATTTACTATTGAATGGGGTAGTTTTTCCTATACTTTTATGCCCTTTGGATTTAAAAATGCACCTATTGTATTCTCACGCATAATTATTCGGGCATTTAAAGACTTTATTCACAACTTCTTACATGTCTACCTAGATGATTGGACAATATATGGGCTTGTGAAAGATCATTGTGACAATTTACGCTTAATGTTTAAATGATTCGTAGATAATTGATGAGTATCTCTTTGAACATCAAGAAGTGCATATTTGCTATGCCATTTGGGATCTTGTTAGGAAATATAATATACAAGGAATGTTTTCTAGTTGATCCACTAAGGTTGCAATCATTTTAGGCCAGGGAAGTGTCTACTAGTCGAGTGAGGTGCGCGGATTTTTAGGTCATACAGGGTATTATAGAAAATTCATAAAAGGGTATGCCAAAACTGTTGCACCCTTGGAAGAATTACTAAAGGGGAAAGGTACATTTTATTGGGGAGAACCACAGTAGTGCATGTTTGAGATATTAAAAGAGAGACTTACTACTACGCCCATTTTGTGCTTTCCCTCATGGGATAAACCATTTTATGTGCATGTGGACACTCGGCATGGCCATTGGTACTATGTTAGCTTAACATGGAAAAGGTATTATAGATTATCCAATCTATTTTTCTAGTAGGAATATGACCCATATGGAATGGAATTATACAACTACAGAGCGCGAAGCTTTGTCAATGATCTATACATTGTTCAAATTTCGATAGTACTTGTTAGCAACACCATTTTTGTTTTATATAGATCACTTGACCTTGAAGTACTTGGTAAATAATCCCATCTTAGTGAAGTAGGGGTGCATATGTAGATGGGTGCGCATACAAAGTTTCCACCTAGGGCATGATTGAATCAAGCTAGGGTTTGATTTGCAAAGTTACAGAGTTGAAGAGGAGACATTTGCAAGGTAAAAATGGCACCAAAGAAGGCATCTGCAGCAGCATTAAAAGGAAAGAAGAAGGTGGTCATCGAGGAGGAAGAGATGGCACCCGAAAGCCATTTTTCAGAGATTCAATATCCATAAGGATTCATCATCAGGAAAGAATGGGATTCACCCATAAAAAAGAGCAAAGTGAGTGAATATAATCACAGAATTTGAAGAACAAGAAGGAGCTCGATTCCTTGCTCACTGCTAGAATGAACAAGTGCACAGCGGAGGACATGCTAGTATATGACGATGTAGGTGAAAATATTTTGAAGAGAATTGGGGTCTACCAGTTGTATGAGCTTCCATATTTTAGGAAGTATGAGCCCTTGTATCAGTGGCTCATGAGTAGGGTGCATGAAGACTTACACTTTGTAGGATGCGAGTTAGAATCTTATCTACACTTATCTCATCGTTATAGGCCTAAAGGCCACAGGAGAAGATATAAAAGGTGATATTTCAAATAAATTTGTGATTGTAAAGACAAAATAGGAGTTGGGATACCCGAATGGTAGTGCGTGGAATGGACATAGATAAATTGAAGAATTGTCCAATTGTACAAGCTATAGCCCACCTTGTTACCAAGTTGAATGATCAGGAGAAATGGTCTCAGGTAAATACTATGTTGTTGCATGTGGCACGTAAGATGTCGAAGGGAAAATCAACAACATTGTGAGGCTATATTACGAGAGAAAATAGTCAAAGAAGTATGCATACGGGAGGGAAGATAAGCTTTGGGGTTATTATACTATCACTAGTATTTATGGAGATCGAGAGTACCAGATGGATCGAAGGAGAACATATGGGAATACCCCATGGAGAACAAGTCCCCAAGCTGAAAGATTCAACAAGTACCTATGCAAGGGGGCCATGACAGATGATGTAAAGAAAAGGGTGGAGAAGTGGTATGATAGGCTCCACTCTGCGACATTTGGGGAAGAGTGGCGCATCCCAAAGGACCTACCAACAGTGGTAGGGAAACAAGTTTAGTTTGTTGTATATCAACATTTCTGCATCACACGCTTCCCAATGAAATATGGAGTCTAGATCCCTTGGTGCAAGTTTCCTTACGCATTCACTACAAGGTATTTTCAAGCATCTATTCATAGATTTATAGACATGCACCGAATGGTATTCAATGTAGATAAGGTATAATGTGATTACCATACACTAAGGAAGAAGTATGTGTACCTTAGCAAAAGTGCTTATATAGAGAGGATCATTTCAAAAGTACTGAATATCAAGCCAATAAGCCTAGCTGTAGTAGATGTGGGGGCAGCATTGGTGTATCTCTAGTTGAAGCCGAAAATGGAGAATAAAAAATATGTGGAAGGTGAGTTCGCACTTCCAGCACCACCAAAGGGAAAGCATACAATGGAGAACATCTCAATGCCTAAGCCCATAGAGCCAGTTGAAGTGCAGGATGAGGAGAAGGAGTGTAAATATAGTGGTGGTTTGGAGCATAGGGGTAGGAGACATCCTATAAGTAAGGGTGAAGTGAGCATGCCATTACACCACCTCGGACACAAGAGGGGATGATGAGGATGTGAATGCGGTCAAGGGGAGCACATGTTTAAAAGGGTATTTAGGAGAACAAGGACCCAAGGTGCTACTCCAACCACTATGCGTAAATCACCCGAGAATCTCCCACAAAAGGAGGCTACCGTGCGAGAGAAGGAGGAAACTGAAGTTGAATGAGGAGGTGAAAGAGTCAGGAAAGCACGCCTAATTCTCCTACACTTCTAGAGGACACAGAAGAATAGGTTGAGGCATCAAATGAAAAAGAAGAGGATGAGAAAATACAATAGGAGATAGCTGCAGAGGATGTTCAGGACATGGAGACATAAGTCCCAAATTTGGAGGCTTAAGTTCCTAAGCAAAGAAAGGTCTAGAAGAATAAGTGGAGAACACATTCCACTAGATATGGGGTATGTAGAGGATGTAGGAAAAATTGTTCGTGCTCACTTCTAAAGCATGATAAGTGAGAATGATTTATTTGGCTAGGAGTTAATGGATGAAGATATGATGACAAAGTGCACACTCGAAAGTAACTATTGTGGTCAATGCACACCCACATGGATGAGCTTGACTTTGATGTGTGCAAAGAGTCATGCATTTTGAGATGACTGAAGAAGGCACCTCAAGCCAGACACATGACAATAAAGCCTACTGTCATGTCAGATGAGCAAGTCAATAATGCATTGGTGAAAGTTTCTGTTGAGGTGGCTAGAAGAAACATGGACAAAGCTACCACGATCAGAGCACTACGCGAGGAGTTGAAGATAAAGGACATAGAGATAGCGCACATAACATAGGAGAGGGACTTCATGCCAGAAGAAGAATGAGGTGTTCATAAGCATTACAAAGGAGATTGGGGACAATGTAATCAAAGCAAGGCCACACTTAGAGGCCAAGGTACCACAAACATTTCCTTCAACGATACACTATGTGGGAAAGTTGGTGGACTTGGTACTTGAAGATGAAACTCTTATGCAAGCACCAAAATTCTCAGAACAAGATGCCAAATGGGAGAAAGCATCGGTAATGAGAAAGATTGCATCTTATGAAGGGTTGTTGCAAGCATTATAGGAAATATTGAAGAAAGCAGACTAGACTTTAAATGTATGCACAACTCTAGAGGCGCTTATCAACATCAAGACCCTTGAAGAGAATAACGAGGTCTAGAAAGTGATGAAAGATGAGACATTGGGCCATGTAGAAAGGTTGTCAATGGTTAAACAGAAGCGTGAGGCCCTGGAAATAGCACAAGAGCCACACAAGACTCGGCTGGAAGAGCTTGGAAAGTTGATTGCACAGAAGATGGACCTTTTAGAAGGAAGAATGACATCAATTTCTAGTGTTGTGTTGGTTCTGTAAAATAAGAAGGGAGAGATTGTGAGGGATGAGTTGGAATCCATTACTGTGGACATCCCAAAAAAATCAGAGCAAGCACTCACTGACTGGCAAGTATTAGAGGCTGAAATAAAGGAAGAGTATCCAGAGTTGATACTACAAACTGATACAGAGGAGGTTGCCTAATAACCTCATAGAGATTCTTTATTTATCTACATTCTTTTATTCTTATTCTTTCCATTCTTCTATTCTTTTCTTCAATTCTTGGAGATACCCATTTTCAAGACGACAATGAGATTAACGTGGGGTAATGTTGATCAAAGAATACTTGTCAAAGATCACACAAGGAGACTACGTGGGATAGAACGCCCGAGAACCAAGGGCGCGGAAGGATAGGAAGGACCCGTGTGTGGAAGGCAAGTTCATATTTCAAGACTTAGCCAATTTTGAGCATGAAGACCTATTTTTAGAAGATGGTGTGTGGAACACACCAACAATGCAGAGACATGCACACCATGCATTGTCTATCTTTGGAGAAGTGGATCGAAGCATTTATGCATGGAGACAAGCTGAGAATAGAATTGGAACTTTAGTTAACTACAAGAGGACTATATATAGCACACTTGCATGTGTGGCTATGATTGTAAATGGCATGTGGCTATCAATAGCATGCAACCTATTTTTGGAATAGATAAGTGGTGAAGGGAAAGTCCCCACCCTATATATATGATGTTAGGTACATAGTAGAGATGGATGTATGGGTGTGAGAGATATATAAAGAGGTAGGCATGGAAGGAGATGTATGTATGTGTGTAATAGAGAATATACACATATGATTGAACTACTATATCAGTTCCATACGCACATTTGTATAGATTGACAATACTATAAGGAGCTTCTGTATTTACTAATAGATGGAAGATATTGGTTGAATCCAAGTGTTATTTATGTGTAGTTGAGTAGTACATGTTATTAATTCAATCATGATTACTTGTTTAATCTTGTTCTTTCATAGATATGAGGGTAGGATGTATTGTATAATGATGGATTAGTTATAAATCTATATGTTTATCCCTTCATCATGTTAACATCCTGTTATAACAACCCTAAAGAGGGACACAGTACCTTTGCGCACTTGAGTGAGTGCTCGGTCTAGGTGAGTGATGTGCCAAAGCCACGACTAGGGTGTTATCTAGTAAATTCTAGGCTTCATCAAGTCTCACCCACATGGGAAACTAATTAATATTCTCTTTTTAGGTTTTAAGTTTTGATTCCATTTCCTAAGAAAGAGGCCAAGTTTCCCAAGAAACCAAGGGCCTTCAATGAGTATCCTCTGAGGATCTTCAGAGTTGTTGAAACTAAACAGGAAAAATCCATTAGGAAGGGCAGTGACATCCATATGCCCCTTAGGTTTCCATTTAGCTCCAGCCCAAGATCTAATGGAGTCAATATTAGGTCACCCTCCCACCAGTTTTCCTATCAAGGCATTCTCCATTTTGCTCAGATTTTGGTCAATAATGATATCTGGTATTTCTAAGAATTTACCTGAAGCATCCTGCTTGAGCTGAGGGATGATTCCAAGACTCTTCTCTTTCTCCAAGTTCAAAATATTCACATAAGTTTTGGGGGACCCAGACACCACGTGATTCCCACCCAAAGAAAGGGTTTTGCACATACCTTTTTCCCTCGAGGATTGGTCCATCATATCTGAAACTCCAGGTGGGATCTGTCTATTTTCAATTTCCCTACCATCATTTTCCATCCCTTCTTCCTCCTCCTCATCCTGTTCATCCTTCCCATCAATCCCACCTTCCTTCTCATCTTTCCCGCTCTCCTACTCATCCTTCATTTATTACATTATTTGATTTAAAACAATTTAAACTACTTTCTAGAAAATTTTAAAAGTGGAAAATACAAGGGGAAACTTTGGAAAATAAATTCCATAATTTTATACTTAGTCATTTTTATGATTAAAATAATATGGATGAATCTTATGGTATGGGAATTAATCTACATTAATGTTGGATGCAAAACAGATTTAATTCCCTTGAATGCTAGATAGCTTAAATTCATTCATTTGATTGAATCTTGTGTGTGTGCGATGATAGTGGATCCGACACAGATCGGGATCCTGAATCCTCCGTCAATCGCATGGTTTGTGATTGAAGAAGTGGGAGGAATGTATGCAAAGTGGTCCTTCGGGAAAACTTCACATATATTCCCTACGCTTCTTTCATCACCAGCTACTAGATTTACGGAAGATTATATCTCCCTAATTATTCTGAAGCATTACCATTGCAATGTTAGAGTAGCTAAAGTTATGATGAATAATCTACTTTATTTTTAAAAAATTAGTTAAGAAAGTAGATTAGCTTCTTGTCCAGTTCTTTGAACTGACACCCCTAAAACAAAATAATGTCACAGGTTTAGTGACGATGAATGGACATTCTTTCACCGTCTTGTGAAGATCAATGTTAGACTTGATGATTTATATCATGGATCTTGGATCATATTGTACTTGTAATTATGGCTATATAAAATTTTCATGGACAACTTTTCCTTTGTACCAGTCCCTTTATGGACAATATTCGTAATAAATAATTATGTTGTATGAGAACTAAGTGTTTGATTACGTTGTCATTATATGAGTAATGGTATTTTACCGTATATTTGGTTAAGTAAAGATATCTACTAGTTTAAAATCATAAGAACATAATGTATATGGTAATAAAGATATATCTCATATCAAATTGACTCTCTAATACATTAAAGAGGTTAATATGGGTAAAGGAAGAGAATGTTAAGTGAGTTACAAAACTATACTTGTAAGAGTAAAGAGTAGATTGATAGTCTTAAATTTTAAAAGATTAAAATCTATTTTGTGTTGATCATTATGTAAATATTGAGAAAAATATATTCAAATAGTAAAAGGACTAGTTCAATGTTGTAATAACTCTTAAAGGATTAAAACATGCCCATAGTAGCATTTGTAATAAACTAAAAGTGATTATGCATTCTTGTTGTGATTGATAGTAAAGGTGGGCAAGGAAGGGTGAGACTAGACATTATTAGATATGATGAAATCTAAAAGAAATATAATAAACTCATCATGAAAAGTAGTTCATTACCTTGTAAGATCTAATGTATTTTCTGGATGCTGGTCCAAACTTGATGTTTTTACTACATTATCTGGCTTTGGAGAATTTTTGTAAGAGGGTATAGTCCCTTCAAAACTATGGACTATTTTTTTCTACTTTATCTAGCTTTTGAGCATGTTTTGTAATAGGGTATAGTCCCTGCAAAAGTATTTTCCCTAATAAAAAAATGTTATATCAATGATCTCATCATACTTTGTAAAGGAAAAGAAGTGAACCCTACACTAAGGTTAACTCTAGCTTTAATTAAGAAGCATGATATGGTCCTAAAATAGTATAGATATAACTTTGATTAAGGGATATAGAACCAAGATATACTATGGTATGACCATTTAAGCCTAATGATACCTATTAAGAAACTTAACTAAGGATTTAACACACTTTTTCTATCAAAATGGTTAGAATGTATGGATAGGGAAGCAAAGTGATAATCACTTCGTGATCTTATCCGCCTATCCAAAGTAATTAGATGTGTGAACTATAATTCACTAAGTAATTGGACTAAGTTTAATGAATCTAGATAACTGTGATGATACATTTTTGAGGTGATGGGAAGACAAATTTAGATGTTATGTGCAATCGTCTAAACTAAGTGTACATAGTACAACTAAGAAACTTTGGCCAAAGTAATGTGTTTGTTGGGTACATTGTCTAATCACCGTGATTCCTCAAATCTCAAAGTGTAGGATACAGGATGGAGTTTTACTAAATGAAACTCTAGGTAGACACTATAGGATCAGTCACATGTTCTCACTACCGCAGTGTGGTAAAACCAAGTGAGGATAAGTATGAACATTCAAACGAATGTTAAGGGTGATCGTGGAGATCAAGGATATTTAACCCTTACAGTTGCACAAGGTTTATCACTATGTTATAGGATGGATTAAATTACTAAGACATGTTGCATAAACTAGATTTAGCTATTTACCTGATTTAATTATGCAGAGGAATGTCTACTCATTATTAAATTAATTTGAATTTCTACACTAACTAGCCATAGCTAGTTATCTTATTTGTTTATGCAAAGGAATGTCTAAATGTTGTTATAAAAAATCCTAATAATTTGGGTGTCAAATTTGAGGTTGCTACAAAAAGGGCACATACAATCAAGATCATCTTATAATCCATCCCGAGTTACAACACAATCAATCAACACTCCTATCATATTACTATCATACTTTCTCGATCTCATTTAAACAACAAGACAATCATTCTATATTATAATATATATTTTCTACTACTTCAAATCTATTCCCCAAATGACCTAATATGGGGAAAATCAAAACCTCTCCAGAGTAATTTACTCAAGTACATCTTATCTCAAGAAATTCCTTATCATAAAATCAATCAATCAGAAGTACAACAAGTGTAATTACAATCTCTACTAGATGACCTAAATTGGGAGTCCCATCACATTATTATTGCTCCGAGAAGACCTAAATTGGAATCCATCCAACACTATTCAAGTCGAAACACCCATTCTTTGTAGGAGTGGGGCAACAAGACCTCATTTCCTTTCCTATATTATTCTTATGTGGGTTCTTCAATCGAAACTAATTGGAAATAAATTAGGAACTAAATTTGGTCTCTATTTTTTGCTGTGATTAGACCTTTGGAGGATGTAGTCATGGATGGAGAGTAAAATTAGACCTCTTTCCTCAACACTCTTTCTCTGGCGGCAGGACACCCAAATACTCCCATTTAAAAACAAAATTAGGTTGGGAATTGATCACTCTCTACCTCTTTAATCTCCTTTCGAAACAATTCAAAATATCCAAATCACTTCAAATTTTTCTCCAAAAGAACCTACCAACAGTTTTCTACCTCCAGTTACTCCACATGGGTCAAAGTATTAACCCATGGTTCGCCATGCTATAAGTTTCTATATTATACACACACTTTGCAACATGGCTTCTCCAAAATTTTTGCAGGTATGTTCCTTACTTCCTTTACACTACTTGAATTTCATTCAAATAGCATAAAGGGGGAAAATGTAGACATAAAATCACACACATACTACTATTTTACTATGCCATCAAGTATGTTGTTATATGTATGGATCTTAAGAAATAAAAATATTCATTAGTGACATAATACCTTGTTAATACACTTGCTTTTATTGTTTCTATTGTCTTTCTCTCTCACATCTATCATTTATGTACTCATTTTTGTTCATGTCACGGGATACCTATGTGTCTATATTTTCACATCTATCATCATTTATTCTAGGACACTAGCACCCACTCTGGACACTAATGCTCAAGCACTCTGTCCATTCTAGGTGCCTTTGTCCTCATCATTTTTGTTTGCATTTTTGACATTCATGGTCAGCCTTTTTAGTTTTCTTATCCTTATCCCGAACTCATAGTCGGCCTTTCGTGTCACTAGTATCAAAATTCAAACAAGAGATCCATATATATACACAACATAAACATTATTACTCTGGATGGCAATTCTAAGGGAAAATCACATCTACTTACTATCATTACCATCAAAGGGACTGCATTTTTGGGCTACATACACTGTATAGGAATGGGAAGTGTTGAATTCCATACCACATATTTACATCTTATCTAGCTATAGCCCACTATCTTGGAATCATTGGCATGAGGGAAACCTAAGGAAATTATTTCACACACAAGCAAAAATAACTAGATGGACTCTGGAATGTAGTGTAAAACTCAATCATAAGCTCACTCATTGGGTGATCATCGAGGTCAGTCTAACTTCAAATTTTGTATATTTCATTCCAATTTTTGTTTTTTTAAACTTGTGTAGGTAGCTAGGGTTTTTTTGTAGGTTACATGTACCCTCGGTGATCAAAGAGTGAATAACGGGGAATAATGGAAAGTAGCAGAGAAACCCTAACAACACGGGAAAAAGTATATTCCAAGATTTTCCACAATCAATGGCACCCATGAACAGTCATTGGTGCTCAAGTGCCCCGCCCAACACCAGATGCCTCTTCTCAACATAATTCTCAAGTGTCATATTTTATAAGGAATATTTGTGATAATGTTTACATCCTTTCCAACACTTTACATAGACCATATCATTTCTAGATCACACAGGGAATCATTTAAATGCTTTATTTCTCTTATCTACTTTTAGTTTGGTATTTCTCAAGTGTTTAAAATCTATATCTTTATTGTATTTTATAATATCATATATTCTGAAATTATATTTAATTAGGTTTTTGTTAAATCAACTTCTTAACATTCCTCTCCATCTCTTGATTCCTCACTTCTCCTTCACAACCCTTTTGCACCCACCATTTCCTCTCAACCCCTCCCTCCCAAATTCATTGCACCTAAGTTTCCCATCTTCAATTGCCATGGAAAACCTTAGGAACATATTTGATATCTCCATATGGCATGTCTTGATTATGCAGATGACTTTACATTACTAGCTAAACTATTTCCTAGAAGCTTGCAAGATTACGCTATGCGTTAGTTTTATGATCTACTTGTTCACTCGGTAACATATTTTACACACTTAGCTGATGTTTTCCTTGCACATTTTTCTATCAATATTGGTACTAAAATATCCTACACATGATTAGCTCAAATTAAATAATTATTCAATGAGCATCTTATGGACTATGTCTTTCATTACAAAAAAACTTGCCAAGATGACTAATGCACTAGCTTATTCTAAATTACAAGAGCTCTTTGTTCAAATTATCTTACCTCCACTTCAAAAGAGTGTTATCTTTGAGACATATACCTCTTTTAATCAACTATGCCATACACTCAAATTACGTGAAGGAAAAGTATTATCTTTGGGAAAATTGAAATACTATGATACTTCCTCAACCTCTTTTAATAGGTTCCAAGATAAATTTGCATTTAATACATCTCCTAATCCCATGAAGCTAAGGCCACGGTCAATTCTATTTCTCTACCACACTTCATGTGCAAGCCTGTTATGTACATTTACTAAGTTAGCTTAAGCTCTTTGGCTCTTATTACCACGTGACTTATCGAAAGTAATCTTTTTCTCTCCTACCACCACTTAATCTTGATCCTTCTCCCCACGCGGTTGCAACTCACGATGAAAATACATGTTGTGATTAACATTAATGCATTGGGTACCCCATTAATCACTTCTTTAAAATTATAAATCTAATTCCAGATATTATTGATAACAATTCCATCAAGCTTTATGTGCCATCTAGTTCCAAGCCGATCAATGATAATCAAAAGCTAAAAATCTTCAAATACCCTTTACAAGCCATGACAAATATTATTTTTCAAATCATACTTATCGTGTTATGAATCCTCCTTCATTGGGGCCTCTTTATTTTAGTGTGGTTTCTACTGATGTACCACCTTTAGTTATCACATTCTTAGATCATGATTATCATGCTAATTTTTTTGATTCACTACATATTAATGATTAGTTTGACACCTTTGCTATCGGTAATACTATGATCTATCCATCGAGTTCTTACCAATGCATGCTCTTTTTCACTTCTTGTAGTTATTAAATTCTCAACTTCATTAATTATACTCCTAGCTCCTAATTGTTATGGTTGTGTCATTCTTCCCATCACAGTTGGTTCTCTTACTTTATTTACTCCATTCCTTGTTACCTCTAAAATTATCGGTTGTGAAATGATCTTAGGTATTCCTTTCCTCCACTCCATGCAAGTTATTCCTTCCATGCATCACTTGTGTCTCAAATTCCTCCATAACAAACAATTTGTCACTATCAAATGTATTCCACCTCGCACACCATTTCCTTGACCCACTCATGATGATCTTTCTGCATCGGCCAAGACATTCCATCCTCTTGCATGGCTCACATCCTAGTCCACTCCTACACCTATCTATCCTATTCATATGCGGCCCCATGTGCTTCATAAGTCCAAAATTAGTTCTACACCTAGCTCTCCTATTCGCAAATGATCTACATCATGACCTTTTCATCCTCATCTGTCCATTATTCCATTTTTCCAGCTCAAGTTCCCTACTCGGGTAGCCCTTTCTTATAAATTATCTCCACACCCTTATTCACATCAATCTAATTCACATGCATATAATTAATCCCCCACAACAGACCTTAACTCATTGTCACATACCTTTGTCTCCTCAGATATTGGGTAGGGGCCTTCTCCATTTACTATCATCGAGATAGTCTTCTATCTCTCACACACTTAGGGGCATCACACTTTCTCCCCCTCTAACAACTCAACTATCTCTAGGTTCCACTACGAGAACTCTACACTCCATCTTATAAGCACACTTACTTTGATGGTACACAAATTGTACCATCATTACTCTATGACACACTCCCATGTTAAGATTCACACTTGACTTGAGGGAACACTATATCATTGAACCCCGAATTACACACTTCACACTCTATGCTTCATGACATATCTTTTCTAGTATCTACTCACATGCGAAAAAACCCATTTTGTGATGAATCCATCTTGTTCTATGTTTTATTCTTGACTGTTGAGGGGGCACTTATAAATGAACCTCCTTTAAATCACATAAATTGGGGGCAATGTTTCTCCCTCCATATTCACATCTTATATACCATACCATCACAATCACACATCATTTACATATGTTGGCTGCATTACATCTTGTTATCTTGTACTAGTTACATGTTGTACTTTACTTATCATGCTAGATGGATTCTTGGTATGTTATTATCTTTATCATATACACATACGTGCTCACATGGTATCTCGAAGTGAATGCAAGTCTATTACATATCCTTACATGATGCATGTTTCTCGACATTGAATCCCTTTCCAATCCCACCATGGTTCCTAGGGAATCTACTACTACTACTCTCACACATTACATGTTCTATTGTCACATTACTTACTATTTTTCATTCCGGTCACTTTACCTTTCACTAATATACACACACTTTGACATACTACTTATCTTTCTAACATGCTAATAGGTGCTTCATGTATAGCATTTTCCTTACAAGACCATATATAACCATATTTATTTGATACATTTTTCGTTATCTTATATGTTATTTTTTGAAAGGTTGTGTCATATGTCTTGTGTGATCATTGCATACCTTTGGCCACTTTGGCCCTAAGTGTCTTGTGAAATTGTGGGAGATGTCCCATGTATGAAACCAAATTTTTGTGCTCCATATTGTTTATAGAGTTGTTTGTTACATTGTTTCCTATTGCATGTTACTTACTTAAACTACTAACACTTGTTACTAGCCTACTTTGTTTGCATCTACCTTGGTTTCTACCATGCACATCCCCTACCCCCTACAGTATCTAAATTAGATAAAAATTTTGTCCTCTTGTTTAGACTACATTCTCCTACCAACGTAAAATGCACCCCAAATGAGGGGCATACATTGGGTGAACAAATCACCCCTGCATCAGCTCAAATCTACAATACAAAAATAGTGCATGCATATAGACACTAAATAGTCCATAATCAAACTTGGACTTCATACACAGAGTGGAAACTAATGCCAAAACCCACACAGTAGAACTTGACGCTTGTGTCCTCCACAGGCATTAATGTCATGGGGAAGAAATAGGAACTTTCTCGGACAACATAATCTTGAGTAGTCTTTAGCGCAGTCCTCTAGTAGCAAGCACTTGTCTCGAATTAAAAATGCATTCTATCTCTTACAATTAGTTACAATATGTTACGATTTGGAATAAACACGAGAACAACAAAAAAATAATTAGGACGTACCATCTGTAGTGGTGCTCATTCGGGAAGTATTCATAGAAGGAGAGTAAATCTAGACCTCTCTCACCAAAATTCTTCTCTTGGCATGAGATCACCCAAAAACTTGCTCTTGGTGCAATATCACCCAAAAATTCACCATAAGGAACAAATTTAACAACATTTCTAAGGAAAACAAGAAAAACTCTCTATCTCTTACACTTTTTGATTTAACAAATATGGAAATAATGTTAAAACCTAGATATTTCGAGTCACATATGATAAATAAATAATAAAGCACATATTTGACATAAGTAACAAGCTAATAGAAATTGAAACCCTAAGTGAAAGAGAGGGAATAAGAGATTTATTTGAATTCTTAATGAATCTCGAAGTGTTATAACTAGAAAAGTATTGAACAAGAAAGGAATATTATCACAACCGAGAACATAAATATTGAAATTGTCATATGAGTCGAGACTAGGGTGCTGGAATGGGGTAAGGGTACCTAGGTGCTCGAGATCTCTATTGGGTTCCCGTGACCACACATGACCTTGAGAACTAAGTTTTCTTATGTTATCAAGTGTTCGCTAGCCTTCATTGTTGGTCACCTGTATGTCATTAGATGATTGTAGAATTATCCTGTGACTTGCAAAACAAATGATCTCATGCAAATCCCCAAAACACATCAAATCCTCAAAAAAAAAGATGCAAACGGGGAGTCAAACTATCACGGAGGTCACCTGACAGTGAACTTACGACCAAGTGCTACGCTACATTTCGAGACTCCATGTATTTTTTTTGCGTGTGTAAGAATCATTCCCTAGGAGGTCGTTGTGTAAATGCATGTGTTAGTGGTCAATAGCTATATGTACCAATGCAAATTTATGTATGGATGGAAAAAATATCTTTCCCTTCTATGCATGTATGCATAAAAATAAATTCACTTGTCCCTTGTATGAGTGCTAGATGGATGCCTTTGATGCTCTTTGAATGCCTTTGGATACAACCTTAGGTAATGATAGTAGATGCTTAGAGCTTGGTCCTTTATTTTGGTCACATAGCTTTGTATTTATAAGATTACCTTGGTTGAATTTCATAATTGGAAAGTAAAAGGATGACCCATAATAAAACAAAATTCCCAAAAGATAAAAGAGTCCTAAAAGAGGCGAGTAAGATCTAAAGAGGTTGGGGGTGACGAGAAGGAAGAGGGTGCCTAGTGCTTTGGCATCATGGTGGGTGCTAGTGTTCGAGTCAAGAAATATAAATAAATGCAATCAAAATGGGTTGTGAAGTGTGCAAGGTTAGAGAGAGAGAAAGAAAGATAAGAAATAGGCCAAAGATATTATTCAATTACTAGTTTTCTCACTTAGAAATCATATGAATAGTAATATGTGATTAGGACCTAGAAATGTACCCCCAAGTGCATGATTCAGTGTCTAAATTTTCCCCCACTTTTTATTTGAGTGAATACTTGATAAGATAAAGTAGATATAATATGCCTACCTTTTGTTCCTTGTAGATCGATTGTGAAAGTGTGTTGAGAGACAAGTGAAAGCATGGAATGATAAAATGAAGTGTGGAAGCTAAGAAAGAGGAATTCACCCTAGGGGTGAAGCGTAGGATGGTGTACCATGTTATACATGTTGTTATTGTAGCTTGATGTAGGGATTATTCTTGTTGCATATTAAGGTTAGACCTACAAAAGAAGAGTGGAAGAGTAGTCAAAGAGGTGTTAAGAAAACTCTATAAAATCATCAAAAGTATGTAAAAATGTGAAAATAGTAAAAGGAAAGTGTGTACATGATCCATGATGAGTGAAAGGGATAGAAAAATGTCCTAAACTGTTGTAGAAGAGTGATTTTTGGGTGATCTCATGCCAAGAATGATTTTTAGGCAATCTCATGTCATGTGTGAGTTTTTGGGTGATCTCACACCCTTTGCATAATAGTGTTGGGGAGAAAGGTATAGTGTTATTATCCATCCAGGACTACTTACCAAATTTATACATCACTTGTAGATGGTTTAATCCTCCTTTGTTCCATGTTTGATCCATTTCGATCGAAGGAAAGAGAAGAAAAAGGAGATAGTATGCATTCGATTGTTAGAGGACTATGCGTGTAGTGTGAAAACTACTATGTAGGCTGTTGAAAACTATGGCTATCTAAGAAAGTAATTGTATGCATGCTAATCTAAATTAAAATAACATGAAGTAGCTTCAAAGTAAAAGTAATCAAATAATAACATCATGATAAGAGCTTAAAGGAAATAACTTCTTCAATGCATAAACATGATAAAACAGCTAAATGTTAATCCATTCCTACTCTTTGTGATTGCTACTTAAAGTATGAACCTAATTAGATCACCTAACAATCAAATTGGTGTTGTTTTCCTCAAGAATTAAGGATGATATTTCACCAATAAATGGCTATAAGGCCATCTTTGGATCTTCCCATGCTCCTAAATTTGAGAGAATGGATGCAAGATGGAAAAGTTATTGGA
This sequence comes from Taxus wallichiana var. yunnanensis, assembly GCA_018340775.1. Classification (NCBI taxonomy): domain Eukaryota; kingdom Viridiplantae; phylum Streptophyta; class Pinopsida; order Cupressales; family Taxaceae; genus Taxus; species Taxus wallichiana. The sequence goes on along the minus strand of CM031244.1, from coordinate 85,506,691 downwards.
ATTGAGAATGGCTCAAATCAAAATTCCTATAGTTTTCACTAATCAAAATGAGGTGTAAGAAGAAAGGGAAGGAGGAGGGTTCCTTATATAGCTTATATGTTTGGGCCAAGATTGAAATTTGGTGGATGTGGGATAAAGCCCAAAGAAGAAATGTAAAGGATATGCATGTTTAATAAAGGATGTGTACTTTATGGGAGTTGAGAGGGGTTTAATTAATCAAATGTGATTAATTAATAGGTAGGGATAAGCTTGTAGAAGCTATTTAGAGGGGATTTAGAGGAAAATTATCCTAATTTGGGGGATGTAAGAGGGGATTTGACCAATAAAAGAGGTTTATTGATTAAAATAGAAGGCATAATTAACTAATAATGTTTAATTAATCACTTATAAGTGGATTATAACTAACGAAAGGTCGTTAACTGGCATCCAAAATGGGGAAAGATTAATTAATTAACGAAAGGTCATTAATTAATGAAAAATAAGGGGAATTTTATCTAATAAGTGGAAAAGCACTATTTATTATGGAAATGATGGGAAAGAAGATAATCAATGTAATTTCAGTATTAAAACTATGTAAGTGCATTTTAGGTGTCTGAATTTTCCCCTATTTGCGGTGGCGTAAGAGATGCCACTTCAAAGATAGTAGACAAGTATAGATAAATAAATTTTGAAGGAGTGGAAGAAAATTTAGTAGAATGAAGGATATCCCCTCGAGTGTACATTGGGTGATGGAAGAGTCGACCGATGATCAAAAAAGAGGAAGGAAACATATAAAAGAAATGAAGGGGGAGGGGGGTAGAAGGTGATCCCTATTACCCTGGGGTTGTTGAATAAAAGTGTGATGATAGACGAAAATGATAAGGAAAATGAAGTTGAAGAGAATGGAAATAGCTTGCATCCAACTGATGTAAAAATAAATTTATTTCATCATTTTGCTTAATGATCTACGTCATCGGCTCTTTATTATATATATACATGCAAGGACTAACTCAAAGCAACATACAGAATACAATGCTTTATGAGAAAGTAAACAAGAAGACAAGAAACCAAACATGTATAGAAAAATATGCTCAAACAAACAACATTTAAAACATTTGTACCAATGTTTTGATCTAGCTTCAGATTCCACCTGCTTGAGTTATACAACAAGGGTTAAAGATGACAACCCAAGAAATAATACATTGCAAGGTGAATAAACGAAGGATAGGGAAGTACCATGAAAAATTATATGTTCCCTATGAAACAATACCATGCAACTCGTTTGTGCAAGGAAGTAAAGACATAGCAGGCAAACAAACGTTTATTAATGGAGGTAGGACAAAATGACCTGCAAGTCACGTGCAAGAACAAGTGAGAATCAAAGAGATATGTTTTATAGGATACTTTTTATGTTTGAGGACATTGTGTCTAAAAAATTTAATTGATTAAATGTTGTGTTTACTAATTTTGTGAATTTTTAGTTTTTTGGAAATTTTTACCAAGTTTTAGGATTTTTTGAATTTTTACCTATGTTTTGTATTTTTGAATGTTTTACCAGTTGTTTTGGATTTTTGATGGATTTTATGAATTATTAGGGTTTTTGAAATTTTTTAGAAGATATGTACGGAAAATGAAGATACAAGGATGCCCTAGTGATAGGTGGGGATTTACTGAGGAAAAATTCCATGTGCATGTGTAAAAAAGTGAATATGAGAAAATGCCCCCACCGAGAGGTGGGAATGTACAAGGGAAAACTCTGTGCATATATACAAGAAGAATATATGTTTGATCAAGGCCATAAAGGATAGGTTCAACATGGTGAGGAACTCAAACCAATGAAGTGCTAAAAAGGAGAACATACCCCAATGCAAGATGGCTAAGAAACATATGATAGAAAAGAAGTAGAAGATTGTTTTATTAAAAGGGAAAAAGGTCCCTGTAAAGATGTTGAAAAGGCAATCTTATACACATAGATGTTATGAAAAAATCACAAGAACAATGTAAATGCTATGGAAGGATATGGAAAATGTAGCTAGAAGATTGGTGATGAAAAGGTGATTAGCCCAAGGCACAAATCATGAGACAAAATATATACTATAACAAGAGTCTGAACAAGGTCCAAACAAAACCTGGTAACATACTAGTCCTATTTGCTCATTGAGATCTAGTGTGTGCACATGGAAATTAATTACCTCTTGAAGTGAATATTTGATAGGAAATAAGTGAAGACAAACTAGTCAATGTGTAGGAATGATTTATTTTGATAGGTGATTTGTGAATGGAGGGTGGAAGGAGAGTCGTACATTGCTCCGTTGTAAGTGAGACATCCATAGCCTCAACAAAGATGTATTCGATTCTAATCATAACATTGCTCTATTTCTAGTCAGGCATCCATAGCCCCGATAGAGATATTGGAAATACCCCAAGAGAGAGTTATATATTGCTTTTCTTTTGATTTTTGATGTTTTGATTGATTTTTTTGCTTTCTAAAAACTTATTTCAGCTCTCTTGATTGTTTTGATAAGGGATTAAGAACCACAAATGGCTTGATGGAAGGATGTGGAAGTGATTTTGATGATGACATTGGCTAGTGTCAACAAATATGCCCAAAATGTCTTCACAACAAGTTTATTAGATGTATGATAGTGAAAAGATCTATAAGAGGTTAGTCATTTTTAATTTACCAAGGTGATAAAAGACCAAGATCAAACGGATACCATAGAGATAAATGTCGCATCATGAACGTGAATAGACTAACCAAAATATCATCGAAGTGAATGAACATGGTGGATGACTTGCAGAGGAATGGAAAGAAAGGGAAGAAAGAACATCCATGTGTATGCAATACTTGATTACAATGTTTGATCCTTGTACCATTTTTTTAGTAATGTTTTCTCATTTTTTCATATTTTTGAATTTTTTTATTTTTTTTTTAATTTTTGGGAAGTTAGGACCAACAATGTCACTCTGCGTGATAAGATCCAACAACAATTTTTTTTTTTGTTTCTTTTATAAGGGAGACTAGGATTTTTACCTATCAAGAGTGATATTATCTCTAAGCTCAATGACCATGGTGAGATCATATTCGATAAGTGACTATGACTTATCTTGAAATAAGGATTTTGTATGTGGGAGATTGAATTCCCTGTCCATATATTTTTGTACTTTTTCCATACTTAACATTTGCATTAGTGTGTATATTTTCAATCACGTTTGATTTTTATATTTTTGAGTGTTGGATTTTCTTGGATCTTTAGATATCTTCATATTTTTTATCTTAGCTTGATGAAGAAATTGTTGGTGTTTCCTACAAGCTAATGTGTGATTTTTTTGATCCGAGAAGTGGGAGAAGAAAGTGGATGTTTAAGATTGATGATAGGAATTTTAGGGATGATGGTGGGATTACCATAGTTCTCGATAGAAGGATGATATGATGGATGAAAAGGATAATGGTCTAATAATTGAAGAGGATGGTCTACTGGGAGGTGAGCCATAGATAGAAAATGAAGGGCTACTAGGATGTGGCCCAAGGATGGAAGAAAATGGGCTACCAAGAGGTGTCCCATAGATGGAAGACAAAGGAATACTAGGGTGTGGCCCAAGTATAGAAGATGACAGAGCTACCAAGAGGTGTCCCATACATGGAAGACAAAGGACTATTAGGGCATGGCCCAAGTATAGAATATGATGGGATACTAAGAGGTGTACCATAGATGGAAGATGAAGGAATACTAGGGAGTGGTCCAAGTATAGAAGTTAATGGGATACCAGGAGGTGTCCCATAGATGGAAGAACAAGGACTACTTAGGCGTGGCCCAAGAATAGAGGATAATGGCCCACCTAGAGGTGACCCACAAATAGAATATGAAGGGCTACTAGGAGGTGGCCCACATATAGAAGAAGATGATGGGATCCCAAAAGGTGACCAAAGGAGATATTGAGATTGAGGAATTATGATATCTAAATAATGATGGGGTGATGACAAGATAGGCCACGGATCAATTACAAATCCATGCATTTCTCCATGTAATGGGGAATGTGAAGACAAAATAATAAGAGGAGGATCAAGTTTGATGATCTTAGGATCTTCCTCTATTTTCTGACAAAAGGAATCAAATTCTTCCCCACAATACATGAATGCATTAAGGTCAAAATAGAATCCTTTCTCATGATCCTCTAGAGGAATGTCATCATGCAGCCCCATGAATTCTTTGATTTCTTCTTCATTTTGAAATAAATCGATCGGTATGGGTTGTTTTTGGTCAATGATAGTAGGTTGATTGGAAGAAAGAGGTCCAACAAGTGTGGAAGATTTAGAATATGTTTGATGATGTAGATGAGGGGAAGGTTTGACATTATTTCTCCCACAAAGGTATTTTATAGTGCTTTGAAAAGATATCTTAGCACATTGTTTCTTATTAATTGTTCGATGTGGACGCAAACATTGGTCTTTAGAAGATTGATAAGGATATGGTAAGATATAGTTGAAAGGGATCAAGGGCCAAAGAGGGATTTTATTTTTATTGATAGAAGAAGATGAATCAAGAGATGAAGTTTATTTGGATTTGGATGTCTCACAAGTTGAAGAATATGTGGATTTGAAATAGATTTGTATTGGCTTTCCTATAATATGACATAATGCAGGTAGATAAAGAGGATCGTGGCCGATCGGTGGACTGCGACATATGGGTCAACTTGGATGATTGATTAGAGGAATTTTGAGTCAAAAAGATATTTAATCAAAGAGGATGTCATAAAGGTGACTAATAAAGGGGTCTTGTGAAGAAAGGGAGGACTCGACTCAAGCGTCGAATTAGATGTTTGATTGGAGGAACTTTGAGTCGCACCGATATTAAAACAAGGATGATGTTATTGAGGAAACTTATAAATGGGGTCATTTGAAGAAAGGGAGGACCATGAATTAGGATTTGAATTAGATTAATGATGTTTTGGAGTAACTTAGAGTCACATGGATCTTCAAATGAGTAAGATGTCATTGAGGTGACTTATAAAGGGGATCCTGCAAAGAAAGGGAGGACCATGACTCAGGAGTCAAATTAGATGAATGATGGGGAGAATTTTTGGTGAAACAAATCCTTAGAGGAGGAAAACTTCATTTAGGAGGCAAGTTATTCCTTAGAAGAAATTTGATTAGATGACGCTCAGGAGACCAATGGGAATCTAGATAATAGTTTGTATTGGAATAATAGGAGGAGGGGAATCAAAATGATATTTTGGATTACAATTATTAGAATCATACCAATGACTATGAGATGAAGGTGGGGGAAGGGGTAACCAAATGGGTTCTCTAGAGTGAAGAACCAATCGAGGTTTAGCTGTGATGGGTGAATTTTTACGTGAGTGCCTAAACCTAGGTTCCCTATTGTCGTAAGTTTGAGGAACCATGTGACAGTTATTCATTATTGGAATTGTTGGTTCCAAATTCCTATACCTAGATAGTGTGATTAGAATCCTTGAAATGGAAGGAAGTTCCATGCCAATTCGGGTAGCATAACAAAAACCAACTAGACATTTTGTAAGTATGGATATGCTCATGTGATTTTGAAGGGAATCTAAGGAAAACAGACATCGTAATGACACAATTTTGACAAATCAACAAGGTTTGTAAAACAAGTTACAAGTGTAAATGTTAGAATGGTTGATCAAAATTTAGCAACATAATAGCTGCAAAGGAAACTTTTCCAATGTTCAGATTGTTTCAAAATTTTCTTGATAGGAAATTTTTTTCTAAGGTTTGAAAAATGTGTACATGTACTACAAGGACCATAGGAAAAATCAAACATCACGACGATTGAAAATGTCACAAAGAATTTCAAATAATTAGAAGGAATGATAATGAATTGACAAAGAATGACAAGGAAAACACTAGCAGGTTTCAAACCAAATACCAATCCAAGATGAAACTAAATCCCTAATGTTGGTACATTTTTCTCAATGTTTTCTTTTGTATATGACAACACAATTCCAACACTTAAATCAAGTTTTAGGAAAACAATATTTAAGTATTAGAAAAGGGTTGAGGTGACTTCTGACTCAAGGTATACTAAAACAAGTTTAGATATAAACAAGGCCTAAATCCCCAAAAAGTGGAAGTTACAAATGTGATCAGCACAACAATACCACTCAGATATGTTAATCAATCTTTGTGGAAAAGTAAGATATTAGTATCAAAATAATATTGATACAATGTGAACAGCATAACAACAACACTTTTCAAAGCTCAAGGCAATGTTTCTATGAAAATAAGGTCAAAGTATAACAAGGAGTTTCTAATATGTGAGTAGTTTAATAATACAATTTAGAAACTTATATCAAGTTTTATAAAAACAAGATGTAAGTATAAAAATTGTATTGATATGATGCAAGTAGCATAACAACTCAAGGGAAGGTCAATGATGAGAAAGTATAGCTATAATGAGACATCTTGATTTGGGTGTCAAGATAAGGTTACCCAAAATATGAAGATGTACCAACACACTTTCAATGCTTACTATTGTAGTCACAATAAGGAAGGATGTAAGTGGGTGCAAAAGTGGTGGACACGATTTTGAGTAACACTTTGTATGTTGCTCCTCTTTTGATCAAAAATATCAACAAGAGAGAAAAGGAGATAGATCAAGTGGGGATGAAACAAACTTAGCCTGACTTTGACAAAGTTTCTCCTTGTTGAAAAACAAGGTAGAAACTAAGAAAAAGTAACACGTAGCAAGTTTCATGATGAGTAACACACAGCTCCAACTTTGATGGACTCTTCAATTCTTCGAAAAATAATATTTTAGCTTGAAAAATTTGTCAAGTTAAAGTAAAATTGTGAGAGTTATTTGAAACATGATCAGTTAAGGTAAAATTGGCCACAATGCCAAATGGTTCCCTATGATTTTTTTTTGCAAGACTCAATGATTCTTACCTACGATAGGTACCCACTTCTAGGATTTACGTTAGAGAGGTGGACCATTACCCCACAATCAAATTAATGAAGGGTGCCTCATACGAGTAATATGAATCTTTTCTCACACATTATTTACTAGAAAAGTGGGTTGTGGGGCACTTCCCATTTCATCCACCAGTTCCCTTAAGGTGTAAGCTACTTTGGGGCTCCTATGGTAGTCTTCATAATTATTTTTATGGCTTATGCCAAGATACTTCCCACATTTTAAATCGTATGAGCCATATCTCTTATCCGAACCTATAAATATATTATTTTGAATAAAAAGGTGTGTTTTTTTATTTTTTATCTTAATGAGGTTTTGCACACTTTGTTGGAAACCTAAAAAAACTATATTTAGTTTTGTTTTAGATTCTTTTTCTTTGACAATAAAATAAGGTCATGTACTCAAAAGTTAGTAGTTCTCCAAAAGATCTAAAATATCATGAAAGAGGATTAAATGTTGTTTTTGATTCTCAAGATCATCCTAAGACGTAAGAGAAGAGCATACACAACAAGTAACCCAACTAATTAAGAATGGAAAAACTTCTAAATCAAAGGACTATCAAACTTGATTTAACAAATTGTTCATTCCCTTAAGAAAAAATGAAATATTAAGTTTCCAAATTAATTCAAATGTTAAAAGATAGAGATCAAAGCTGTTTTTGATTCTCAAGATCACCAAAAGGTACAAGAGAAGAGCATACAAAATCTTTGGTCTAAATAAAGTAAAACATGGAAATATAACATTTATCAAAGCATTTAGACATGTTAGAAAATGACTAGTTTTCTAATAAAGGAAACCATAAATTTTATGCAAGTCAAAATCCTAAATTTATGTTTCCATTGCATAGTTCACTTCAATACCTTTCCAACACAAAAATGGATTTGTTTTGAGTTCGGGAGAAAAATTTATGGCCTCCAGAAGATAGGTTATATAGAAGGTTCAACATTAGATGAGTGCACTGGTTTAACGGTAGCGTGTATATTGACACTAGCATGGGTATGTTGACTTTGGAGTGGTCCTTTTAATATTAACACTCATATATTGACACTAGCATGGTCGTTTTGATAGTAATGTGCATAGATTGACACTAACATGGGAATTTTTACACTAACGCATATAGATTGACACTAACATGGGAATTTTGACATTAATGTGCATAGATTGACACTAGCACGGGTCGAGATAGAAAACAATGTCACACTAGCATGACTAGAGAGACAATAGTGCAGTCAACTTAACACTAGTGTGAGGCACTGTATGATGTCACAAACACATGATTTTGACAAGGAAAATGTCAAAAGGTCAAAAATTTCCATCTTGATCCAAATTTGGAAACAACCCATTTCTTTTTCTCCTACAATGAAGACTCAACACATGTAAGGTTAACAAAATATGTCAAGAAATTCAAGTTATTTAACATGTGCAAAATAGGGGTTAGCCAAAATTGAAACTTAATCTACAAATCTTGAAATCAAATGTTTGAGACAGTTGGGTATGTCCCACCGAGTGTGAAAAATGTATGCATGCTAAACTAATTAAGCTAATCTAAATGAAACTAACACCAAGTAGCTTCAAAGAAAAGTTAATCAAACAAGAACATCATGATAAGAGCTTAAAGGAAAATAACTTCTTCAATGCATAAACATGATAAAAAAACTAAATGCTAAGCCATTCCTACTCTTTGTGATTTCTACTTGAAGTATGAACCTAATTAGATCACCTAAGCAATCAAATTGGTGTTGTTTTCCTCAAGAATTGAGGATGAGATCTCACCAAGAAATGGCTACAAGGCCATCTTTGGATCTTCCCATGCTCCTCAATTTGAGAGAATGGATGTAAGATGGAGAAGCTATTTCCAACAATGGAGAATGGCTCAAATCAAAATGCCTATAGTTTTCACTAATCAAAATGAGGTGTAAGAAGAAAGGGAAGGAGGAGGGTTCCTTATATAGCTTTCCTATTTGGGCAAGGCTTGAAATTTGGTGGATGTGGGATAAAGCCCAAAGAAGAAATGTAAAGGATATGCATGTTTAATAAAGGATGTGCACTTTATGGGAGTTGAGAGGGGTTTAATTAATCAAATGTGATTAATTAATAGGTAGGGATAAGCTTGTAGAATATATTTAGAGGGGATTTAGAGGAAAATTAGCATGATTTAGGGGATGTAAGAGGGGATTTTAACCAATAAAAGGGGTTTATTGATTAAAATAGAAGGCATAATTAACTAATAATGTTTAATTAATCACTTAGAAGTGGATTATTACTAACAAAAGGTAGTTAACTAGCATCCATAATGGGGGAAGGGTTAGTTAATTAACAAAAGGTTGTTAATTAATGAATAAGAAGGGGAATGTTAGCTAATCAGACTGTGAAAATTGGGTTGTAAATATGGGAAATCACACATAATGTCGCAAGAAAATTAGGGCCGAAATGGCCAAAAGAATATAAGAAGTGATCATATAAGCCATAGTGCACATAAACAATGACATATAATGGAAAACAAAAGAAAGCAAAGTATAAAACAATCATGGTGGAAAATAGTTCCTACAAGGAAAATTTTGCGCACGAAGCACCCATTAGCATGTTAGAATTATAAAAATTATTTCAAGACATGTATATAGCCATAAAGTAGTGTGCTAGTGAGAATGGGAATTTGATTTTAAAAATATATAAATATGGTTTTTTTAAACCTGGATATTTCGAGTCACATACAATAAATAAATGATAAAGTGTAGTTTTGACGTAAGCAATAGGCTAGTAAAAATTGAAACCCTAAATGTAAGAGAGGGAATAAAAGACAACTAATTTCACAATAAATATTGAAGTGTGTTGGACTGGAAAAATACTAAACGGGAGGAGACTATCACAACCACACCTAAAAATCTTTGTAACTATTGGTATAAGCTAGACTAGGGTGTCTAGATTGGGGTGAGGGTACCTAGGCACCAAAGACCTTCGTTGGGTGCTTATGACCACGTAGGACCTTGGAAACTAATTTTTTTGTGTCATCGGGTAGTCACTAACCTTCGTTATTGGTCCCTTATATGTCACACTATGTCGCATAATTTTCCTATAACCTACGAGACAAACGATATCATGCAAAACCCCAAAACAAATCAAATCATAATAAATAAAATATGTAAATGGGGATTGAGATGACCTCACTAGTCACCCGACAAAGTGAACTTACGACTGATTGTTACACTATATTTTAGACTCCATGTAGTTCTTGTCTGTGTGTACAACAATTTTTCCCTACGAGGCTCTTGTGTAAGATGCACTTGATAGCGAGAAATAACTAGATGTACCAATGTAGATAGATGTGTGGATGAAAAAATGAACTTCCCCTCTTATGCGTGTATGCATAAAATGTAGTCCCTTGTCCCTTGTATGAGTGTTAGATGGATACCTTTTATGCTCTTAGAATGCCTTTGGATGTAACCTTAGTAATAATATATGCTTAGAGCTTGGTCCTTTATTTTGGTCACATAACTTTGTATTTATATGATTCCCTTGTTTGAATTTCATAATTGACAACTAAAAGGTTGACCCATAAGAAAACAAGATGCTCAAAAGGAGTTAGTAAGATACAAAGAGATCAGGGGTTCCCAGAAGGATGAGGGCTCTGGGTGTTGGTGTCTGGCTTAGCGATGGTGTCCAAAGTCATGAAAGATAAATTAATAAAGCATCGACTAGGATGTAAGTTGTGTGAGACTAGAGAGAAACCGAGAAAGATATAAAAGGGGCAAAATAAAGTAGTAAATTACTAGTTTTCTTGTTTAGGAATCATATGAATAGTAGTATGTGATTAAGACCTAGAAATATACCCAAGTGTGTGACTTAGTGTCTACATTTTCCCCCACTTTATGTGGTTGATTTAATACTCAATAACATAAAGTATATAAGAGATGTGTACTTGATAACCATGTAGATCGATGGAGAAAGTGTGCCGAAGAGACAAGAGAAAGTGTGGAGTGATAAAAAATGAAGTGTGGAAGCTAAGAAGAGGAAGTGACCCTAGGGGTGAAGCGTATGATGTTGTACCTATTATTTTGATTGATGAAGGTTTGCTTCTTATTATGTATTAAGGATGGACCTATAAAAGAAGAGAAAATGAGTAGTCAAATATGTGTATATGAAAACTCTATAAAATGCGTGTAAAAGTATGTAAAGATTTGGAAAAGTAGTAAAAGGAAAGTGTGCACCTAATCCGTGATTATTGAAAGGGATATAAAAATGTCTTGAACTACTATAGAAGAGTGATTTTTTTGGGCCATCTCACGCCAAGATCTAGTTTTTTGAGTGATCTCACGCCAAGAAATTTTTTTGGGGTGATATCACACCACATAAGAAGAGTGTTGGGGAGAAAGGTCTAGTGTTATTCTCCATCCATGAATGCTTCCCAAAAATTATACATTGGTCTGATCTTGCTTTGTTCCATGTTCGATCTAAGTAGAAAAAGAAGATAGAAGATAAAATGCATTCTAATTGATGGAGGATTATACCCATACTATGAAAACTACTCTATAGACTACTGAAAATTGCATTGATATAAGAAAGTAAATGTAACTAGCCCCTAGTCATAGGTTCCTAGGAAATGTCAGGAGCACCCAAGTGCTAGTGTGTATATATGGGCACTAGTGTTTGTGTTGAATTGGGGACTCAAATAAAATTATGGGTCATATTATATTTGTGTAACTACTTTGTTCATAATTGTGCAGGTCTGAACTATATATCTATATTGTTGTATGGGGTGATTGATTCACCCAATGTATGCCCCCTCGTTTGGGGCGAATGCAATGTTGGTAAGAGTATGCAGCCCAGAGAGAGGACCTAAAACCGAACCGATTCTGATTTGAAATGGATACCCTGCATGGGGAGGTGAATGTGCATGGTATAAACCAAGGCACATGCAAACAAAGTGGTTAGGACATGTGTTAGTGTAATCAAGAAAAATTTACATATAGAAGACAATGGAAACAAGAAATAGTGTAGACAAAGTAGGCCACAAAAAGTGGCTTGAAAACATGGGATATCATTCACAATGTCATAATATAATCGAGCTAAATCAACCAAAAGCATATAAGCAATGAACAAACAAGACATAGGGAAAATCCCACAAACAATGGCATATAATGGAAAACAATGGAAAATAGTAACAAGAAAAGTATTAAACAACCATGGTGGAAAATAGTTCCTATGAGAAAAATGTTGCACATGAAGCACTGTTGGCATGTTATATAGATAAAAAAGTATGTCAAGATGTGTATGTATTGATAAAGTAGTGTTCTAGTGAAAGTAGAAAGTAGTACATAATGAAATAATAGAACCTATGAGATGTAATAGTTTAGATGACCTCGGGACCTTGGTGGGACTGGTAGGAGGTACAATACCAAGCATTATTCTTTGTGTGTAAATATTTGTAGGAATTCTTCATTTAAAACTAGAAAACAAGTGAACGCACATGTGTATATAGAAAAGGTAATGACATACAAAATATTTGACTAGCATAGTAAGTGAAGTATACAGATGAGCATAAATAAGAAATAGTAAGTTCAACCAAGATATGAAGTATGTTGTGAATGAGTGAGATGGAATGGTATGTGTTGTCCCAAATAACTCTCCAAATTATTTGGACAACTTATATTTGTATTATGACTTTGATGTTTTACATTTCAAAGTTACATGCACTCTAGTAGTTCCACTAGCTACTTGGCATAGCTCCTTGTCTTCCGCGCGCCCTCACATACCTTCCCTTCTTATTCCCTTTGTATTCTTCTATCTCCTTCCATTCTCCCTTTGCACCTTCCTCATGTGCACCCTCTTTCATTCCCACTCTACTATGGACTCCTTACACGTGAAGCCCTAGACTTTCCTTCCAATTTGGCTAAGTCCCTTGCATGTCTTCACACTGTGCACGTTACACTTAATCCTTTCCTATTTCACCTCGCATGCCCCTTCCTCACTACCACACATTGAATTCTGATTCCCAAACCCCACTCACATACTTTCCTCCTACAATTATGCATTCATTTCTTACGTGTGCATCACCTTCACGCGCCTTCCTTTTGCAGTCTTGGCATCTTCCTTTCGTGCCTTGTGCCTAATTCCATGTCGGTCTGTGCCACATGGAAATCTACCAAACTTGAGTGTGCTACACACAACTTATGAAAGTGCACCAATAGGACATTGAATTCGATGAAAAATCGGTGTGTGACACATGGTAGAAATGACAAAACAAATGAACAGTTGGCTGATTTTTTTAGTCAATCAGTGCATGCCACATGCCTTACATGTTCATTTTGCATTGTAGATCTTCTCAAAAACCATAACTTCTATTGCAGTGCTTAGATTCCCGTATGCCTAGCCTTGTTGGAAAGTTGTTAACGTGGGCTACACATTAAAAAATTGAAAATCATATTTAGGTGGGATTTGGTAGGTAGAAAATGGGGAAATGTATATTATCTCATTAATGCATGATATAATCAAATCAACCACCGGGTTCCTACAGTTTAGTCTCCTTCCTTATTCTACATGCCAAATAGACATAGGGAGGCACATCTGATAGCTTTACAGGTGGATTTTCAAGTGGTTATTGCTGGTTGTTGGTGGTTGAAGATTCAAATCCGAGTTTCCCTCTCTTTCTCCTTTTTTATCTCCTTCTTCTTCTATAAATGTAAGATCATTGCTCATTGATATGGATCCCTCTTTGTTGTAATGGCACCATGCCAAAATGGTGTCTGACTTCCTATGGGTCTCAGACCTTGGACTTGGTCTCTGTAATGTATTCTCACCTCCTGTCACAAGTAATAAAATCAAGTTTTTTGGAACTTTTGTCTTCATTTTTCTCAATTATGTTGCTTCTTGCCTCATTGTACATGTTTCGACATAATGTGTGTTTCTTTTTCTCTCGAGTCCCCATGTTCATGTGTTGTCACATGTTGAAAGATATCTCAGTGGTTTTTATCTATGGCATGTGTCTTTCTACCCTCTCTCCTATTATTTCTCCCTTTCTTGCCCCTCATGGAGAGTGATCAACCCTTTCTCTGGTGCTATTTACTTTTTTTTTTTTTAGCGTAGGATTTCCCTTTCGCATATCCTTCTATCCCTAGTCCTTGGCATGTTTGGTCTAGGATTTTCTCTCCGCATCGGGAGTAGTGTTAGTGTTAGAAATAGGTAGAGGAATTGGCCTTCTCCAAAGTTCCTTCTCAAATGCCTAAGGTCCCACAACTTGGAGACGGTCCCATTGTGGACTAAATGACTCTGTTCTTCCAGATCTCGATACATGGGTAAGTTTAAGCAACCAACGGTTTTCGGCATGCTCGGTGGGACCAATTTGAAGAGTTATACATCTTCATCTCAGCAAGTTTGGTGTATTATTGTTGAGATCTAGCCTTTGGAGGCATCCTTTAATACATCTAGTGACTCCACTGATTCAATGCACCTATTATCTCATTTGCAGACTAGTTTTCCCCTCCTTTCTTTCATTCATTTATCCTTTTCCATTGTTCCATTTTCCTCTTTTGAAGTTGTGTAATCATGACTTCCTTCCCTTCCTAGAATTCCCATTTACAGCAGCAGATCTATTTCCCTCCATCACCATAGTTTCAAAATCCTCCTCCAAATCATTTTTTTGAGCCCCATTAAGAATATGCACATAACCCATGTCCCACTAACTCATATGGCTATTTTTCTAACCAAAATATTTATGAATAATAGGGTTATGCAGATGACGGCGGTGTTTTTATGGAAAATGTTGATTTTTAGAGGCACGTTCAAGAAATGGAGATGAACATAATGTATCTCAGAGTTAAATTCTCCATAAAGGTAGCTGAAGTTGGCTTCAAGGTCCCTTATCTAGGGGTTGGCCCTGTGACAGGCTGGTTTAGCACCTAGCAGAATCTATAGTTTATTTCAGAGATGTTGTCAAAGATTACACAATGGGATAAAGAAATGAAGGCTCAAAAATATAGTGTTGAGAAACCCTGTCAATGGGGTAACCATGCACTACCACCCTACAGCCATCCCATTCCTCCACCCCAACCTACATCATCTTAACATAGTACCCATGTTCCCATCTTTACGTGTGCTATGCTAGTGAGAATTCCACTACTTCACCCTCTTCCCTTCCATCTCACCTTCATTTCTATGTCTTCTTTCCTTCCACATTTGCTTCTAATCCTCTTGTGTGTGCACATTTTGCATCCATCATCACACTTTCTTTCAAGTCTCCTTTACCTAACTGTGCCATAAATGAATAACCCCTACCAATGCGCCATTCTGAACTAATGTCATCATGTTCAATAACTATAGAACAATTTAAGAATGGTATGACTCATATGAATCTGATTGGGAATATGAGATCATCAAAGAACTTACTTGAGAAGGAGAGAAGTTAGTCTCGGAGGGCACACTTACGGAGGAGACATAGTTTCTTGTAGAGGTAGAACCATGCATGACCCAGCCTATAAGAAATCATCTTCGAAGGAGAGTTCGCACAAGGATCCCATATGTGGGATTGAGCTTCAAAGTAATGGGCAAATCACAAGGATCATACCATGTCCAATCAGATATTTGGCTAGTCTAGATCCAAAGACAAAGTTTCCACCATTCATGCTCATTTCAGAGCATGAGGTAGAACTTTAGAACGCAAAAGGTTAGTAGCAATGCCTCCCAAATCCAAGCACAAACCAACTTAATGAGGTATATATTTTTTTGTTGATACTTTGATGAGAAGAGTGAAATACCAGTGCATATCAATTTTTCACTCTAGATGCAAACCATGTTCAATGCCAAATCAATTACATGGTCACAATTTATAACAAAGGGTAGTTACTTCTCCCGCATGTTGTAGGTTTTACTTGAGTGCCCTTTACCTCTAGTTAGTATAGGTTATTTTAGGTTTTCTTTCAGTAGAAAAAGTGCTCGTGCACACTTTGCATGTTTCCCCTTAGAACATGTATGATTTTCAACTTTTATGCATAGTTGTTACTTGACACGCTCCTTTTAGCAAAGTGTTTCCTTTCCTATTATGTCTTTTATGTGCCCTTTCATTGTTGTATGGGCTAGAAGTTTAGTTTTTAGAAATATGATGCAGCTACAACATTTCGTGCACAGTTTTCCACTCTCACAAATTCAATCCAGAATGTCTTCACATGAGAGCATTTCAGTTAGAGTTTATATAGTCCTTCAAGTGACTTCAAAGATATTCATTAAGTTACTGAGATCAGATCCTCAATTTTAGAGCCAAAATCCATGCCCAATGGATTCTTCTAAGCCTCTTGGTCTCTTCATCTAAAAGGAATATGGCCATAAAAATTCACCAAACTATTGTTCCAAATAACTCCCAAAGCTATATAGACAACTTATATTTGTATTCTACCTTTGATGTTTCACATTTCAGGTTGTGCACACTATGGTAGTTCCCAGCTACTTAGAACATCTCCATGTCATCTATGCACCCTTGTGCACCTTCCTTACTTCTTCCCTTTGTATTCTTCTATCTCCTTCCATTCTCCCTTTACACCTTCCTCCCGCACACCCGATTTATTCTTAGTATGTTGTGCACTCCTCGCGCGCGTATCCCAGAATTACCTTCCAATTTTGTTAAGTCCCTTGCATGTCTTCATGCCTACACACGTGCACTTCTTCCCTTCTTATTTTTTCTCACATGCCCCTTCCTTGCTTCCATGAATTTCCTTATAGATTCCCACACCCCGCTCACATACTTGTCCCCTATGAGTATGCATTCATTTCTTCTATGTGTGTCACCTTTGTGCACCTTCCTTCTACGATCTTGTGCCTCTTCCTTTTGCGCCTTGCACATTCTTCTTCGCGCTAGTCTCGTGCCACATTGATATATGTTAGACTTGAATGTGCTAGACACAACCTATCAAGGTGGGCCAACAAGGCACCAAATCTCGATGACAAACCGTTATGTGACACATGGCATAAATAATAAAACAAATGAACAGTTGGCTGATTCCTTTAGCCAATCGGTTTGCATCACGTGCATTGCATGTTTCATTTGCACTATAGATATTTCGACAACCATAAATTCTTGCTAGAGTTCTCATATTCTCACATGTCTAGCCTTATTAGAAATCTATTCACATGGGCTACATGTTGGACTATTAAAAATCAGATTTAGGTAGGATTTGGTAGGCAAAAATAGGAAACATCTCTTAGCTCATTAATGCACAAATATAATCAAATCAACCACTATATTCCTACTGATTTAATCTCTTTCCTTATTACACATACCAAACAGCCATAGGGAGGCACATCTAACAACTTTATAGGTGTATTTAAAGGTAGTTATTGTTGGTTGTTTGTGGTTGAAGATTCAAATCCTAGTTTCCCTATCTTTCTCCTTCTTTCCTCTCCTTCTTGTTATATAAATGTAAGATCATTGCTTATTGAAACAGATCCCTCTTTGTTGTAATAGCACCATGCCAAAATGGTGTCCCCACTCGATTAACAAAAAATAGAATTTTTATATGGCTATTTTATAAGTTAATCTAAATAGAAACTAAATGTTATATTGAAGTACTAGATCTAAATATTTTTCTTTAATATTTGAATGGATTGAAATGATGGAAATAGGAGGGATACGATACTAACCTTGAATTAACTTACCTCACTATGTGTTATACTATAATGATCGGTACACAGACTAGGAAAGATGTGACTGAATGGCCTCGGGAAGGGTAGAAGATCATTTTTTGTCCAGTATTGAGGCACCTAGGAGGATATTGTGCCTTGGTCTGATATCTAGGTGTTGTAGACTACGAAAATATCGTAACTTGAATTTGATAGTTTCACAAAGTATCTCCGAAATACCTACGCTTCTATCACACTAATGTAGCATATGTCACTATGAATATTACCTATAAAACCCTATCCAAAGCATCAATTCCTAAAAATAAAAATTCATATGAATAGGCTAGACTAACCTCAGCTACAAAACTAGTGGCCTTACGACTAAGTGATGCAATCGCATTTCAGACCCAATGTAGTTCTATTTGCATGTTTGTGTAATTTTGTGCCTAGGGTGCCCTAAAGACCAATGACGTGGTAATAAAGGGAAATAACTAGATGTAAAAATGAAAATGGTGGATGGAATGGAAAGAATACAACCCTTTCCCCCAATGCTTGTATGTGATGCGAGATGTAGAAGATGCCCAAATACATGCCCTTGCCTTATTCGATAGCTCCCCTTGATAATGCGTTGTTCGTCCATAATGTAGTGATTATGCTATGTTTATATAGGGATATCTTGTTCAAATTTCAACACTAGTGACCCAAAACCGCCGACTACGACCTAGGGGAATACATGAGGTAAACCGTTAGGACCGACCTCGAACAAAGATTCTATAACCACAAATTACGATGACACGGGTGCCTAAAATAACGGAGTGATCAATTCCCAACCCAAACGCTTGTATATGGATGGAATAATTAAAGGATTTGGGCATCCCGCCACAAGAAGAAAAGTGTAGGGAGAAAAGTGTGTTATTATCCAACTTTAACTATATCCTCAAGATCTAGCAATTACGGATGGACTCGAGATGAAAATGTTATGATTTTTGGATCCAAATTTTTTTATTAAATGGTTGACCCATAAAGGAGTGATAAGGGGAAAGGAACTCTTGCCCCCACTTCACAAGTGTCGATGCAATGTAAGGGCTTCCATGTTAGGTCATCTGGAAGTGAACGTGATAGAGAATGAGATGGCTTGCAAGTTAGGTCATCTGGAAGTGAACCCGATAGAAAATGAGATGGCTTCAAGTTGTGTTATCTAGAATTGAACGTGGAGTATATAATAAAATACCAAGTTAATTCATTTGGGAACGTAGTGGTGAATGTAACTCCCAAGTTAGGTCATTTGGGATACCACTTATAGGTTTGAATGATATGATTTGATTTGAACACCTTCATTTCGGTTGGTTGATTTATTTGTTTTGATTGGTTACTCATGGAGAGGTTTTTCACTAATCATCCCAAGGTTAGCTCATTAGGAGAAATTTGATATAAAATGGATGAGATGTCACGTAAGAATATTTTCAGTCATTTTTTCCCCAAGTTAGGTTATTAGGGGAGATTGATAGTTATAGTGTGTGATCATGTTTGGGAGGTGTTAAATGATTTTTCCCCCTAATTAGGTCATTATGGGAGATTGATGATGAAATTTCATGGTATGAGTTATAAGGTGTTGGATTCATGATTTTGGAGTACATGGTGACACAAGGGGAATTATAGGGGGACCCCCAATAATATTCTCCCCCTTTCGGTGAAAGAGGGAATGATGAAAAAGAATGGACTCTAAGCCGAAAGAAACAACAAGAGTGCACTGGAAGAAATGATGAAGTGATATAACACATGTGAAATGTGTACAATATGGTGGTAGGTGGAATTCTAAAAATAATGCCACAAATGGGGTGTAAATCAGAGTACAAATGCTCAAGATATGATCAAAATGGTGTAGTGTGTATTAGTCATGGGTATAAGCACGAAATATAGACCATAGTAATGGTGGCATTTGTAATGTGACTATAAATAGTAAAGTGAAAAGGTAACTTATCACTTTATTTGTGTTTTGTGCGAGTTTGATAAAGATGATGAGTGAGTAGATATGCCTCAAGCGAGACCATTACATCTTAGCTGGTTTGAGAGATTGTCGACTACGGTGGTGTCACACACTACTACAAAGTTGGTAAGTGTATGATTTTTGTAAAAAAATGTAGGGTATACTAGGTAGTTTTGGTTGAATTTTTGAAAATTTAAGGTTTTTTTATTTTCTTAGCATTTTGGGCATGAACAAGAGTGGTGAGGGTGGTAGTGACACTGGGACCGAGTGCTCGGATCTAGGTGTTAATGTCCTACGCTAGGGCACCCCAATCCTACATCAAGTCACCTTAGTCAATAAATTTTTATTTTTGTGAATAATGCTAGAGAATTTGTTTCTTATATGTTGAAGGGTTGTATTTGACTGTGTAAGGTGTTCTAATGCTGCATTTGTTGTTTTGGTGTTGTGCAGAGGGATATCCACTCAAGGAAGTACCGTGGTGGTCGTTACTTGAGTACACTAATGGGATTGGGTTATTCATATGATGATTGGGATGGAATGGATCGTGTCATGCCTGTGGCATATAGCATGGATGGGGGATGTGCCCTATAATATGTCCATGTTGACTGCATTATGTGATAGGTGGTGTACCGATATGTGCACATTTTGGTTTCCACATGTGGGAGATGACAAAGTGACCGGAGGATGTATATCACATACTATGATTACCGGTGGTGGAGAAAAAGTACGAGTTATGACAATAGTAGATATGGGAACGTCGAGATGTAATCGGCTAGATGATATTTTGTGGGGGTAGGTACTAACCGAGTCCCATATTAGTTTAGATACGATATTGTAGTCTAGGGTACGTGGTTACATAGTTTCATCGCAATGGTGATAGCATCTTGTATCGCATTGGAGGGATGCGGTGTTAGAATCTTGTATAAGATGCATGACATATGTCAACGGATAGAGGAGGATGGGATGAGATATGCGTGGGCATGGTGTGTATTGGCCCATTTATACAGGATTTGTATCGATTTACACAAGATGAGAATAGTAGGGGTATAGGGGTCACCACACTGCTACATATATGGGCATATGATCATATATCCATCTTGAGACCGATTCAAGGCCATGAGGGGAGTGGGCTCGACCTAAGATATTTTCTCAATGCTAGGTTGATATACGTGGTAGGAAGATGAATAAAGATAGTTTTAGATTCTTGATAGATAGGATGGGGCCGGATTTGGTGACATAGAGGCCATATCGTAATTATGGGAGATGGCCGAGGAGGATGCTATAGAGCTGTAATGTATTCAAAGGACCATGTGGTTAGAACATCATTTTCTAGGTGTGGCTAAGTTGTTTCGAGGTAGAGAGGGTGTCACATAAATTTAGTATGGCGTAGTACATGCCCTCATATTAATACATATGTTTACGAGCTGTTAGGGATCCTAGGAGGGTGGGTGCTAGGCCATGGCCCATAGCAGAGCGATTGATACCACTAGGTCCATATGTGGTAGACCGGTAATAGAAGTTGTAGATGGAGATGATGTAGGGTGTATGGAGGATTATCAAGCATGGTAGGCAGTGCATCGATGGGTGTTGTTGTATCCAGTGTTCGCAGGTGCCATGGAGCTATCAGTAGGAGGAGTGGGTGAGGGAGATGTCCCTGACCCTATAGCAGCAGTGGTGGCATATCGTAAGTAATTTTGTATGCTAATGTCATATTTAATGGAATGTCTATGTTGGTTTATATGTGGTTGACTAACATAAGGTTGTATGTTGTGTATCTAGGAGATGCCTATTGGTCATTAATAGTAGACACATCGATATGTACATTAACATGGAACATGCCTCATGATGTGATATGTGGAGGGATACTAGAACACATGGACAATATTTTTGGTGATCATGCCCATCTATTAGAGCCAGTTGCCATAGTAGTAACGACATATACAATGATACTTAGTGAGAGGGACGAGGAACGTGAGGAGATTCATCATGCTTGAGAGGAAGTAGGTGGTGGTCCCTTGGCCCAGGACATGTTCACACTATATGTAGATTTTTGTGTCATTTCTCATAGCATAACATGGATATTGTGATGTTACGTAGGCAAGTAGAGAGGTTTTGGGGCCACAAAATATGGCATCACATAGGTGGTGAGACATCTAGTTCTAGGGCTCTCATGGTACACAAGAATGATAGTGATGATGAGGTTTGATAGTGATGATTGTACATGATGTAGGGGGGCCTTTCCCCTAGTGATGAAGCATGTTTGTTTAGGATGATGGTTGTATGAACAATATGTGTATGGACACTTATTTTGGATATATATGTGAGATCGGTATTTGAGATGTTTTGCCATTGTGATGTAATGGATATTGTATGGTTGTATGGTTATCATTTTAGCATGTGTATTGTTTTGTATGTGATGAATGATAATGTTAGTAATGGTAGATAAAATATGTATGGTGAATGATGTAGTAAATAACGAATGATGAAATATGAGATGAGTAAAATATGTATCATGTAGGCAACATAATGGTGATAATAGAATAAGTGTGGAAAATATATAAATGTATCGTAATAAATATGTGAAAATGTAATGTAATAAGATAAAGTGGTGGAAATAAGAGGGGGAGAGTAATGATACCACCGGTGTATGGATGAATAGGCTCATGTGAGAATACCCTCAAGTAGTCAAATATGAGACACATATGTAAGATTGTGTCATTGAGAAATGATTGGGGTGTGCTATATGAATGACGAGAGAACATACGGGAAGTTTCTTGAAACTAATCCCTCAACAATCATGTAAGAACCGTAAGAACACAAATGCATCATCGGGAGGTGAGGTTATAATGATCACCGCCAATGACCGGGATGACAGTGGAGGTGGAAGCATATGGAATGGATGGAGAAAGAGAGTATGAACTGAAGTGCATGTCATATGGAGTGAGCATGGGGTGTGCATATTTTGGTGGAAACCTATGGGATGTATGTAATGGATAGTGCGAATGAGGTGGATGTAATGGATATGGTGGTGGAAGCAATGGAGGTGCTAGTGTTTATGTTGGGGTGGTGAATGATGGAAAAAATGAGTACTAGGAGGATAATACTCATAGGGTGTATGCCTACATTGTCATGGTGAAGGATAAAATGATCGCTCCCAAGATGTAAAAGATATAACACCAGTTTCCTTGAGTTGTTTCAACCTCTCATGTAAAGCAAGATAGTCATTATCACAATGGCCACTAACACAATGGTAATTAAAATAATACTTATTATGTTGATGTTTAAATGGTGTGGTGGGTGGTGTTGCTTGGAAGGAAGTTAAATTAATCACTCATCAAGTAATACATGCAACACATCATGAGGTTGAGCATTAGGTGAAAATAGAGAGGCTCTCGTGACTGAGGTAAAAGAGTGGTAGTAGAAACTAGTGGCGGAACCAAAGAAACATGTGAAGGAGGTGGAGAAGGGGAACGAGGTTGTTTCCTTTGCACTTTGGGTTAATATACGGGTTGTTTTCGATGGTTTCTAGGAGCTGGAGTAGGAGGAACACAATTTGTTTGAATTTTATCCAAGAGTGGAGGTTGTTTAAGATGGACAACCTGGAGGTGTAGGTGGAACAAAAAATGGCATAGTAATCAGAGAAACATGAGGAGGCTTTGTTAGAGGAGAAGAGAGAAGGTCATGTTCTAGATAAATAAATTTGTAACAAAAAATTATAAAATAATCACAAGTATCATAATGTAAACGTTACTTTAGAGGAGGAATAAGACCATGACATAGAAGAAATTCTTTTCTAAATCACTAGAGTTAAATATTATTTGATGTATACATGCATTAAATCATGAGATGCAATCATGAATAGGTTAATAAGAGCCTTGATGTAATTTGAGAAAGTGTTCATATGTAACCCTAGGGCCATAGTTAAGGATAAATCGACTAAGGAAAGTATCCTATATGTCATATAAATTTCTAATAAAACCAAAAGGGAGATGGGTATACCATTATAGTGTGTCATCAATAATACTATAATGGAAGGCCTTAAGAAAAAAGTGATCATTAGAGTAGTCGGCCATAAGTATACAATAATGTATAACATGGGCATGAAGATCACCGGTACCATTGAAACCTGTGAAATTAGGCATGAAAAATTATTTGGGGAAGGCATGATTATGAATCTTTTTAGGTACGGGGTTTTCATCTAAATATTTATTGTCAATGGAGGCATAATAGGTTCTACTTTCTATAGTAAGAGTATGAACTTGTGATTGAAGTTGTCCTATGGCATGCGTGAGAGATATAATATCCTCTGAGGGAATGGTTGGAGATGGAAAAATTTTATTAAGTGGTTGAAGTTTGACATTATGAATGATCATGGGAATGTTAAGATGTGATAGAGTGGAACTAGATTTTAAAGGTGCGGTCATAGATGTGGATATAGGAGTGGTAGTATGACTAGTATCAACACAAACTCTAGTAGGTGTAGTGAGAAAGGAAGAAACCTCAATAGGTGAAGATATAATAGGAGTGGGAGAGGATATGGGAATATAAGGAGAAGAAGAAACAATTGGGAGTGACTCATGTGTAATAGTAGATACAACTTCGTGGAGTGGGAGAGCCACATGCAGTAGTATGGAAAGAAGGAGACTCATGATGTTGATTAATAGAAGATGGGGTTCTAGAAATAATGGTATGGTCATCACAAGAATCAATAGGATAATCCATGTAATAAGAAGAAAAATTCAAGATCAAAAGAGATGTGGGAAGAGGGATATCGGAAGTGGTAGAAGGCATAGGGGTAATGACGGTGGTGGCATGAGGAGAGGTAGGAGGTACATTAGATTGTGAATCAATGCCTACTAAATAATCAATGATAGAAGGATATAAAACATTGGATGGCATATTAGAAGAATTATAAGAAGGATCATATGCAATTTTATGGCATTGGGTGCAATGAGTAAGTAATAAGGTCATCAACAATGCATATACCTATAGAAGAATCAACGAGATTGGTTAGCACACATTGTTGGCCTTCTAGGAGAAATTTTTAAATGTCATCGGGTAAGACCATAGGAGCACTATATAAAGCCCTAAGTTTAGCTATGGAAGCCTCATCATAAATAGGATTGACACTAAAAGGAGACATGATGTAGGAAAATAAAAACTATGCTAGCTACTAGGGTATAAAAGAGGATCCAAAAGAAAAGTGTTCGAAATGTAGGTTTCACCAAAATGATTAACTGAAAATAGAATTTTTATATGGCTATTTTATAAGTTGATATAAATAGAAACTAAATGTTATATTGAAGTACTAGATCTAAATATTTTTCTTTAATATTTGAATGGATTGAAATGATGGAAATTGGAGGGATACGGTACTAGCCTTGAATTAACTTACCTCACTATATGTCTTTGGATCAGTAGCAAGGCTAGTACGAAGACTTGGCAAGTTGTGGTGAATGGCCTCAAGAAGGGAATAAGCCAATTCTTTGTCTATACTAAGGCATATAGGAGGATAGTGGGGCACCACGAGGTACCCCGGTCTAATATCCGGGCACTCTAGACTACGAAAAGCTCAGAACTTGAATTTGACAGTGTCGTAGTATCTCTAAAAGACCTTCAATTCTATGGGACAAGTGTCACGATAATGTCACCTATGTCATTGTGAATGTTACCTATAAAACCCTATCCAAAGCATCAATTCCTAAAAAAATGCATATGAATAGGTCGGACTGACCTCAACTACCAAACTAGTGGCCTTACGACTGAGTGTTACACTACATTTCAAACCCAATGTAGTTTTATGTGAGTGTGTGTGTAATCTTTTCCTAGGGTTCCCTAGCACCAATGACGCAGATAATAAGGGAAATAACTAGATTTAAAATGAAAATGGTGGTTGGAATGGAAAGAATACAACCCTTTCCCCATATGCTTGTGTGTTATGCAGATGCGAGAATATGCCCAAATGCACTCCCTTTCCTTAGTAGATAGATTATCTTGATAGTGGGGTGTCCGCCCATAATGTAGGGAGTACATTATGTTTATATAGGGATCTATTCTTCAAATTTTGACACTAGTGACCTGAAACTACCGACTATGACCTAGGGGAATACACAGGGTAATCGTTAGGACTAACCTCAAACAAATAAATTAGAACCACAAATTACGATGACATGGGCACCTAAAATCATAGACTAGGGTGCCCAAGGGTGCCCCAGATGTAACCCTAGGTGCCCCAAAATAGACCTAAAGATGACAACTGACAAATTATGACACATGAAACACCCTAAAAGATGCCCAAAACTACAGATACAAATGATGACTAAAGTAGAGAAACAAAAATGACATCGACTAAGCGACAACAAGACCAAAGGATGGGTCACTAGTGAATAATTTTATTACGCAAGATCCATTTATAAAATAACATACCCGGTGGTATTAATGTAATAATACGTGTGTGATTTTGCTACTACATTGACTTCATGGGTCTCAAACCTTGGACTCTGTCTTTGCAATGTATTCTCCCCTCCGCCATGAATGTAAATAATTGTGCATTTCTCAAGCAATAAAATCAAGTTTTGTGGAAAACATTTCTTCTCTTTTCTTAATTATGTTGCATCTTTCCTCTCTATGCATGTTTCTAACATGATGTGTGTTTCCTTTACTTACAATCCCTATGTTTTTTCATGTGCATAGATTTTTTTGTGTGGTTATTTTCTATGGCACACGCCTATCCACTATCTCTCCCATGCTTTCTCCCTTTCCTGCCCCTCATGGAGAGTTATCAACCCTTTCTCTGGTGTTATCGCCTTCTGTTTAGCATAGGATTTTCCATTTCTATATATCCTTCTATCCTTGGTCCCTTGGCATGTTTAGTCTAGGATTTACATTCCACATCAAGAGTACTGTTAGCGTTAGAAATAGGTAGAGGAACCAACCTTCTCTGGAGGTCCGTCTCAAGTGTGCAAGGTCCAAAAACTTTGAGACGGTCCCATTGTTGACTAAACAACTCAGTTCTTCCATATCTGAGACATGGGTGTAAGTCTGAACAACCAATAATATGTAATGTGAATTTGATAGGACGTGCCCCCTAAGTGGATGTGAATGAGTATGAGTGAAATGAGGTTCATTTATAAAAGACCCCTTAGTAGTCAAGAATGAACCATAGAACAAGATTTTGTCATTGGAAAATGGTTTAAATGATGTGTATACTAGAAATATGTGATCGTGAAGCACATTATGTGAAATGTAGAAGATGGTGAGGTTCATTTCAAAATTAGACCCTCAACACTCAAGTATGAACCATTGAACTAGACTGCATCATAGGGTAGTGGTTTGAAAGTGTGTAAATTGAATGCTAGAATAATGTAACATGAAGTGTGGAGCGTGACATGTGTAATGTGTGAGGTTCATGGATATAGTGATCCCTCAATAGTGAAGTATGAACTATGGTACAATAGTGCGTCATAGGGTAATAATGATATGATTTGTGTATCATGTTGTGCAAGATGAATGAGAAAGGATAAATATGAAGCATGAAACATGATGGTAGAAATTTCAGGCACCTAAGAATGCTAGGAGGGGGATAATAAGCATGATTCCCCCTAAGTATATAAGGATGAGTAGAATCATATAGCATGAGGTTGATCACGTAAGGAGCCATTACAGCATAGATTGTTCATTCACATTACATATTCTTTATCGGTGAAAGGTGGTAATGGAAAACCATGTGTATGCCACCGAGTAAGATTTTGTGAATAGCCAAGAATAAAATCATTACAAATAGAAAAATTACTGAAAGGCATGGGAAATGTGATATAAATATGCTCAAAATCCAAAGTGCCCCCAATGTAGTCAAGCCAATATTTTTCAAGTGTGAGTGGAGAAGCATGAGAAATACATGTGAGAAATATCGAAAGGTGGAAAATTTGAAGGCCATAAGCAGCAAAGTGAGGTGAACATATCCATGATAAAGGTGAGGAGAATGAGGTGGAGGGAGGAGATCAACGAGTGTGAATCCAAGCCGAGTCAAGCCATCATGTGTACAAATAGTATCAGAGTAAGTAGGATCGAATGGAATATGTGGCCAATAAGAATTATTAATGAAAAGAGTGCATGTGAAAGGAGGAAGCACCAATGTGGAATTCTCATGGGTAGATGAGAAAGGTGGTATGGCTTCTAATGCATGGGTAGACCCCTAAAAAATTACCATAGAATTAGTGGAAGGAGGGAGTTTCTTGAATTGATATTCACCTGGGCCAACAACAATGAAAGTATCATTGAAGTATGACTCATCTATCTCGATAGGAGTAAAATTAAGATTTCACAATTTTTCACCAGTAAGATCAATGGTATCAACCTCTTCATTAGAATCATCAGTGTTGGATTTGTCATGCTAGATAGCAATATTAAGGATATTGGTAGGAAGTGAGATAGATGTAGAAATGAGAGGAGTCTCAACGAGTGGAGTAGTGGTGGTTAATGGAGTAAACACGATGGGTGGAATGATTATTATAATTGGGAAGATGGATGGGCATGGGCAGATAGATGGGCATGGGCGGATAGATGGGCAGAGAAATGGGCAGAGAGATCTCTAGTCCCCCCGGGGGAGAGAGGGGGGGCCATCTATCCATACTCGAAACCCATATCTATATACAGGCCCCGGCCGGAAATTTATCTCAGATAGAGTCATTGGGATGGGATGAAGGACCCTCTCTATAGATATGGAGATATGGAGAGATGGTAGATATAGCCGAGGGTGATATTAAAATGGTATGTAACCCCCACCCCCTATCTCTTTCTATTGATGGAACCCTGGGCCATCGACAGTCAATCAGAAAGCCTATCGGGAGATATAGGGTTCCTTACCTTATTGTTGTGTTTTTTATTTGTCCTATATAGATATAGATCCTGACTACCCTATCTAGATTAGAGGGGGTCGCTAGCTACGCTCCCTCGTTGGGGGCGGGCTCCCACGGCCCATATCTATAGAGGGGGCCTTAGAATTTATAGGGCATGCTCCGTTGGTAGATATGTGGGGACCTCGCCCTCCAGCTCCAGATGGAGTTCTATATAGAGTATATAGGGCCGATGGCCGGGGCCGGAGATGGATAGCCCTGAACTATGATCTATATGGGCCAACGGCTTATCACGCCCTATCTATATATCTTCCCTATATATCTAACTAGTGGATTCATTAGCCATTCGGTGGTTGTTAATTTAGGCATTCGATGGTTGTTGATCTAGTCATACTGGGGAGAAGGGGCCCTATCTCTATCTATGGGCGAGAGAGGTTTTGATCATCCACTAGAGAGGGTCAAGCATCTCACCTACATCCCATACCCTATACATATAGAGGAGAGGGGGTCATTAGTGGTTTGCTATGCTACACTCACCCCTCACCCTTAAGAGAGATAGAGATATAGGGGGCACCCCTCCCTCCCCTCCCCCCTCTCTATAGATCGATATCGAGATCGAGATCGAGATTGAGATCAATCAGATATGTTAGATAGATAGAGATTGGGGGCCCTCCAAAGGGTGGCCCCTGGCCCATTAGACCCTAACCCAAGGGACTATCTATATAGGGAGGGTCCCCGATAGGGTCGTCGGCCTATATAAAAGGCCCTTAGAGAGATAAGATCTTAAGGGGAGGGGCCGGATAGAGGATATATTTAGGGTAGGGAAGGGTAGGGCAGGGATGGGGGAGGATCGGATAGATATATATCCCTCTTCCCCCTCCTTGACCCCATATAGGGGGACCCCCTATAACTATAGTTGGAGGGCGAGCCCCTGGAGAGTCCATATATTTATGGCCTCTAGCTATATGGGATGAGGGAGATGGGGTAGATTTCCATATGGATCTATAGGGCCTATATATTTATATGGTGAGGGTAAGGCATTCCTATCTTCAACTCCAACCTCATGCCCCACTAACCTCAAGATAGTTCACCCACCTTCCTCTTTATTCGGGAGATCCGGGAGGAAATTCTTGACCGACCCTATAGGAGATACGAGAAATAGATAGAGTTCTATATGGCTATATACTAACATTGATCTCCCCCATATATATATGGGTGAGATTAAGGGCCCTGCCTATGGCCACATATTTGTACCATTCGAATGGAGCTAAGAACTTTGTGGTGTGGTTGACTATCTATAGTTATGTTCTCTATCGGATCTCAACTCAAGTGACTAGGGGAAAGAGATCTGATTGGGGTCATCCTTGAACTATGGATATGAAAGTCATATGATACCTTATTGATAGAAGGGGCCCAGGACATCGGATAACCCTAAATATATATGGGGAGGGTGGAACCCTATAGAATATACATATATTGTTGATGGTACTATCTATATGCCATTGAGAAGGGCTTGGGAGGCCTATGTTCTCGCCATCTCTATAGATATTTTCCTATATATTCTATCCTAGTCAAGAGGAGTACCATATATATATATATATATATATATATATATATATATATATATATATATATATATATATATATATATATAACTAGGGAGAAGGAAAACATTTAATTTTCATTGAGTTGAGTATGTTGATTCGTCATGGGATGAGATTCATATAAAGTGTCATATATAGATAGGGAGGCCATTATGTCTATTTATATTTCGAACAAGTCAACCACATGCTACCCCAAGCATTACTACGAAATTCATATAGATCTATAGGGAGGCCATATAGAGAGAGTTGGGCCTCCCCCAGCTATATCTATAGAATAGAGTAGGCCCCCACTCAAGGTAGGGGTCGAGGAGGGGGAGGGAAATATAAAGATAGAGATAAATTTTCATTAGCATGGGATGTTCATTGGTGAAACACTTGTATAGAGTTGATTTTCTTCCAAGGGGAGGAGACAACCCCTCTCCCTCAAGTCATCTCTCTCTATAATTGTTCGAGTTACTCATCTTATATTAGCTCCCAAACATCGGAAAGAGAAATATTACGGAGTTCCCAACCTTGGCCCAGATATCCCCATCATTGGGTCAAGGGGTTTGGAAGGGCGAGGTGGAGATAGATCTACCTCTACTACTATTATGGATTTGGGGGACCTATCTAGACATAGGGTTCCTATCTATCTAGATATGGAGGCCCGATAGGCCATATCTAGATAGGGGGCCATGAAGCCGAGGTCAAGACACTTTAGGTGTGGAGACAGAGTTAGTACACTTTGGTATGGAGGACTAACTTGATATTCTCCCTCAGTTATCAGTCAATCGACTGCTCACTTATAGATTGGACATGCCCATAGATATATAGGCCAAGAGGTTGTCCACTCCAAACTATAGATAGAGAAGAGACCGTCCCCGTCCATATAGATCTGATCTATAGGGCC
This sequence comes from Taxus wallichiana var. yunnanensis, assembly GCA_018340775.1. Taxonomy (NCBI): domain Eukaryota; kingdom Viridiplantae; phylum Streptophyta; class Pinopsida; order Cupressales; family Taxaceae; genus Taxus; species Taxus wallichiana. The sequence continues at coordinate 85,475,822 of CM031244.1, read as the reverse complement.
ATATAGATCTGATCTATAGGGCGCTCCGAACTCTAGATAGAGAGCTAAAAGTATGAATCGAGGTTCCTACTAGATACGTAACATGACTGGACTAGTGGACTAGACTAGTTCGACTAACCGAACAAACACCTCCGTCTGAATCGAGGTTCCCCCTATCTATACATGACATGACCCTATATCTATCTATATAGGGATAGGGCCAGCCATATATATATATATATATATATATATATATATATATATATATATATATATATATATATATATATATATATATATATAAGGGGGCCTTCCAACCAGATATATAGAGAGGGCCGCACCGATCAATATGAATTGAATCAAGGTTCATCTTCCCCTAGATATCAATATGGTATGGGGGAAGGGAGAGGGCTTAAAGGTCCTTGTCTTGAATCCTTAATTCTATTTCGTCGACACTACTCTTGGCCCGAAAGCATAGCCATGGGCCCATATCTCTAGATGGGTCTCGAAGGTCATCATGACACTCTTGTCCTCATGCCCATTTTACATGCACTTCACGCCCTAGGGGTGTCAAGTATAATTGTATAGAATCTCCACAGGGCCCTCGATCAACCAACCAACCTAGTTCGATGAACCAAACCTAGTAAAGGAGTAAAGGCCCTGGCCCCGGCTCTCCTAATCTAATGGCCCTGGCCCTCGGATATATATAGATAGGGCCAACGGCTCTCCACGTTGAACCCACGACCATTGGTAGGCTAGATTCCCTATCTATAAAGATGACTAGTGACTAGAATCCCATATCTCAGCTAGATTCTACAACCATACCTTGATATCACTCCTTTGGATATAATAATCTCTCCTCATGTCTACCATATACATTGATTTTATTTTGTGTCGCCATCTCTACCCCACTCCCCAATATAGTAGGAGTACTCTACTCAAGTCATCCAAGTTAACCTAGAATCGGGCATATGATACCTATATAACTCTCAATGCCATGAACTATCCATCTAGGGTGGGGCGACTATCTATAGTTTCCCCACCCCCTAAACTAGATTCTCTATGGGCCCATCTAGATAGAGGGGAAGGCACCGACAGCGGGACTATCTAGATGTTGGGTCATAACTACGTGGTAGCACATACATCTATTATAAATAAGTATCCATCATCTCACGAGATAAGGAGATTTCATGTATCATGGTTTTCCAGCAATGTAAAGCAAGGGGTTGAGCACGAAACCTAACCCTCGATCGATATCAATCATGCCTAGTTGTTTCATCCCACCTAGATCAGAGATTAGAAAAACTTGGTGATATCATGTTAGATATAGATAATGATAAAGTGGAGGCCAGATCAATATAGATAGAGGGCATATAGAATACAGATCTCTATCTATCTATCTCTCTATCTATCTACATGGACTACTCGATGGAGGCGCTACCTTACAAAGCACCGGGCGGGGAGGGTGATAGATAGGGCGGGCCACGGCCGGTGGGAGGTGGGGCCCTCCCCAGAGTTCTGTATTCAATGAATCCCGAGGACTTCATCCTGAGCCTGAGAAGAATCGGCACTAATGAAACTACTGGAAGGAAGCGAATAATCGGCACTACACTCTACACTAGAGTATCACATACGCCGGGCCGGGGTACCCTATAGTTAGATATGGAAACCCCTATTAGGCCCCATATATGAGATATGAAACCCCCACCCTAAACCATTATGATTATGTATTATGATCTATCGAGAAGAGAGGAAGTGGAGAAGGACCTATCTATATATGTGCCCCTAGATATACTCTCTATATGCCTATTATCTCCCAATGCCAATTCTAAATCTCTATCTCTATCTATAGTTTATACACTCCTCTTTCATATAGTATATAAATAGACGGTGGCCCCATATATAGATATACTCTTAAGCCCCTATAAATAACTACTAGATAGAGGATTCCCTATGCGGGCATAGGGGTTATAGTTCTAGTAATGCCGGGGCCCCTATCGTAAGTGGAAATGGACGGTGTGCTTGTAGAGGAAGAAGGTTTTGAAGCACTAGATTGACCAATATTTTTATACGAGAATATGCTACAATGGAGGAATAGTCATAGAACTAATAGGATCTATGCGAAAAACTTGAATGGATCCTAGTTGACAAGAATGGTATGTTCATAACCATCACATAAGAATTTAACGCACCAATGAAAAGTAGATGGAACCACATGCTTTGCATGAATCCAGGTGTTTCTAGCAAGAGATTAAATTGAAATGAGGTATTGATAATGAATAATACATAGGAACAATCTTAGACCCAAATTGTATAGGTATTGTGATCGTATTAGAATCAAAGCCACAAATGAGAGTGGAATTATTAGTAATGAGATTATCATTAATGATGATTTCCCTTAAAAGGGATTGAATACATAGATTAATGGTGGATCCAATGTCAATGAGCACACTCTTGATGTAAATGGTATCGATGATAGCGGTGATAAGTAATGGTGCACATGGATTGTCAACAATCGGTGGAGGTATATCCTCATCATTAAATGATATAGCATGTGGTATATTTTTGAGAGATTGAATAAGGTGTATGAAAGAAATAGGTGAATTAGAACTCTCAATTTGAATAGAATAAAGAGAGGATTCTAATGTATGACAAAACCCAAGTGCATTACACAAGAGGTCATAAAGAGATATCTTGGCTGGTGTATTCTTAAGTTGTTAAATAATGTCATAACCATTAGAGGCATTTGTGGTAGGAACTCTAGGAGTAATGGGTGGTGCAATAGAAGCCAGTGAGGCCAGAGGAGGGTTAGTGTGCAAGTGGTGACTACATTTATGGTTGGATCTGCCATAGGAGTGATGAAGCGAGGAGGATGTTGAGTACAAACTTGCATGAAATCAACAACATAAGTAACGATGCCAAAAATATTAGTGGGAGAAAAGGAAGGATAGGAAGATTGATCCATGAATTCAAAATAAGGAGAAATATTTTGATACATTCTTTGAAGGAAGGGTTTGACCTGGTTGAGTCCACCAAATGATTTAAAAATATAGAAATATACTTATTGTTAAACCTTGTATATTTTAGAGTCGCATATAATAAATAAACAAAGTACAGATTTAACGCAAGCAATAGGCTAATAAAAATTGAAACCCTAAGTGCAAGAGAGGGAATAAGAGATAGTGGATTTTTCAATAAATACCAAAGCAAGTTGGAATAGAAATCTATTGAACAAGAGGGGGATACTATTGTAACCACACCCAAAAAATTCTGTAAATTTCGGAATAAGTTATACCAGGTTCCTAGGCGAGGCAAGGGCACATAGGCACTAGAGAACTCTGTTTGATGCTCTCGTGACACACAAGACCTCAAAAATTATTTTTTTCTGTCATTAGGTGGTTTATAACCTTTGTTTTGGTCACCTATATTTCACATTATGTCCACAAAATTTTCCTGTAACCTAAAAAACAAATGATTTCCTTCAAAACCCCAAAATACATCAATTCCTAAAAAGGAAAAGATGTAAACGTGAGTCATCTTGACCTATATGTCACCCAACATAGTGAACTTACGACTGAGTGTTGCACTACATTTCAGACTCCATGTAGTTCTTATGTGTGTGTGTGTGTAAGAATCATTCCCTAAGATGATCTTGTACAAGATGTACTTAATAGTGAGTGATATCTATATGAACCAATGTAGATAGATGTGTGGATGAAAAAATGAACTTCCCATCCTATGCATGTATGTAGAAAATGTAATCACTTTCCCTTGTATGAGTACTAGATGGATTCCTTTGATGCTCTTATAATTCCTTTGGATGCAACCTTGGGTGGTGATAGTAGATGCTTAGAGCTTGGTCCTTTATTTTGGTCACATATATTTCTATTTATATGATTCACTTGTTTAAATTTCTTAATTGAAAACTAAAATTTTGACTTGGCAGAAAAACAAGATTCCAAATAGATAAAAGAGGCCCAAAAGGGGCAAGTAAGATACAAAGAGGTTGGGGTGCCTAGAATTACAAGGGCACACTGGGTGTTGACATCATGTTTGGGCGTTGGTGTCCGAGTTATGAAAGATAAAGCAATAAAGTATCGATTTGGATTTAAAGTGTGTAAGACTAGAGAGAAACTATTTTTCTCACTTATGAATCATATGAATAGTAGTATGTGATTAGGACCTAGAAAAGTACCCAAGTGCATGATTTAGAGTCTACGTAAGTAGTATAAAATAGAATGATAACACATATAGTGTGTAATAGTGTAGAATCCTCGAGGAGCCTCTGGGACTGGTAATAGGTATAATGTCAAGCATCATTACTACGTGTAATGATCTGTAGAAAGTCTACATTCACAACTAAAGAACAAGTGAATGTGCATGTGTATATGATAAAGATAAATGACATAATCGATTATCCTTCTAGCAGGGAAACAAAGGGTACATGTAAGCATAACTAAACAAGAGTAAATACAACCAAGATGTGTAGCTTGTTGTGAATGAGTAAGATGGAATGATCTCGCATTGTGAATGTGATAGGTGTAGACACCAATTTTTGGTATCACTAGTCCCTCACCCCGCACTTGTATTCTTTATCATTATCATGCACATACTCACCTTATTTCCATTTAATGCCATATTTATCCCTTTAATCACAATTATTCCCATAATCCCATCTTAAAATTATATTATCATTTAATCTTTCTAATCTCTCATTAATCATGTTTAATTAATCCCTTGTAATATTTATTATCCTAACCACATCCCATTTATCATCCCTAGACCCTCATTTAATATTTTCCTATCCCCCAACCACCATTTACATCCCTTTTAACTTTATTTAATGCTTTCCCATCCCCCAACCACCTTTTATCCTCCTATGCAACCCTAACCCACCTAAACACCTTAAATCCCTAATCTGCAATCTTTAGGCTACCTTGCATTGATTTGGGAATCATCCCACTATCCAAATTGATGATCTTCCGCAATTGGTGGTGACTCATGTAGGTATTTGTTGACCCTATAAATACACCGATACCCCTCCTCTCTTAAAGAGGAAATTTTTGAGAGCTTAGGTATACTTGTAGATTTGTTTTGTTTCTTTATCATCTCCTCGCCCTAGTCACCCTTGACCCGATCAAGTTGGCACTGATCTAGTCCATTTGGTGTTGATCCAATTCTAGTTGGCATCGATCCATTCTAGTTATCACCCATCTAGTCGAAAGTCGCTACCAAGCTAGTCTAATTGGCACCGATCCGGTCTAGTCATCATCAATCCAGTCTAGTTTGCATTGATCCAGATCCAATTGGTGTTGATCTAAACCGGTCGGCGTCGATCCAAATCTAGTTATCAAATATATTTATTTTCTTGCATCCTTTCTATTTCCACAACTTTTCCATATCATATCTAAGACCTTTCGAGTATTTTGAGCCTATTGCGAACTGTCTTCTATATTTTCTGATCCAATCTATCTTAGTTGTTGTTGATTAGGCCCTACAATCTCATATCGTCATCAAACCACTCGGGTTTGGTTTAGTTTAGAATTTACTATAATCAAATCTACATCTTATCTCATCTAGCACATTTCAGGTTTTTGTTTCTATTCGGTTATTTGTTATATCCAATATATCAATTTTTACCTATCTTTTTTATCAAAAGTGGGTTGACATCCATCCTCAGAAGTTTTCACTTCTCAGGACTGACATTGTCAGGAAACCCACTCATCTATCTATTAATCATTTTGTGTTGAGTTACCTTTGTTGTGTAGGTCATCTAGCTCACTGCAAGGATGATTCTTCTTTTGTGCCCGTATCTATCATCATCTCATTCAGAGGTACCTTAAACCCTCTCATACTTGATATTACTCATTTTATTTGTTAAAATTTCATTAACTTGAAATTGGTAAAAGAAAATTATTTCAACATTCCAGCATGCCCAAAGTGGGACTCCATTCTTTGATGAGCCTTTTCATTTGTCTTTCATTTCCATTTTATTTTATCCATCTTCCACAAACATCACATGAAATATATTTGTCTTGTTTGCTTGCGTGTGTGGTTTTCTTTTCTTGCTTTAAAGAAAAAAAAAAAAAAAAAAGGAAAAGTGTTATCTTGGTATTCCTTATTTTTCCCTATTTAATATTTTTCATCATTTTTTCCTTCTTATGCGCTTGACTTCATCAAATTTCACATTTTGTTATTGGGACTTAAAAAGAACGTTCATATTTTTTTGGCAATCTAGTATAATTAGGAGTTTTATCCTTTGTATACACTTTATCACACACATCAATACTACACATCTTAAACATCTCCTTCTAGGTGGAACTATTGGGATTTCATCACGCAATAGGCAAGTCATCACGGTGTTCTAGACGTGTTACATTTTTTTGGCTATCGGTATATTAGCTAAGCACCCGACACCCTTATCACCATAGTGCATGATGTGTGGGGGTAGGCCCAATTATCAGGCCCTGTACTAGTAGTCATCACTGATTTGAGCCTCACATACCTTTGGGTATATCGACAATGTCATCCAAAACTACTTGAAACCATCTAAAGTTAGGCAATTTCCTAGGTTCCCTTTGAGCCCATTTTCTTCTTATTTTTCATCATTTTAAATAATCAAGATGATAAAAAAATTCTTGATTTTTTATTAATAAACTATATAAGTTCTTGTTTTTATGCTTCATGTCCATTAATACCGATTCTTAGGCTAGGAAAATGCAACAATCTACCTCATCCAAAAACATCCCCACTTCCGAAAATATTTCCCAACAAACTTCCACACTTGCCACTATTTCTTCTACACCTATGATCACCATACCTTTGGTCTCCCAACCCCTTGTTTCTATGGTCTCTCTTCACAAGGCCCATTTTATCCAAAAAGACCCCCATCCTGAAACTAAACCTTTTGTCTCTCATCATTCCATTCCCTCTCAACCATCTATACCCCCATCTATTGCATCTTTAGAAACCCTTGGACCTCCTATTATCCTTCGTTGGTGATTGGAGTTTCAAGAACTCCTTGATGCTAATCATACCGTCCTTCATAAATATCTTATCCGTAAATCCACCATAGTCCCCAAGCCCAACAATCCACTTAATTTGTGGATCCCTTTCCACCCAACTTACCTTGTATCAACACTATCCCCACTTCTTCTATCCTCATTACTTCTTCATCCACTGTTGTTATCAATACTCCTATCCAAACTTCACAAGAGTCTCATTTACTTCTTCCTCCACTTGAACAACATGATCAAACTTCACTCCCCATCTCTACATCCTATATCCACACAAATTTCATCACCTCACCACCCCATCCTTTTAAATCAACCCAAACTCATCAACCTTCTCTTCGAAGTGTCTTTCGTCACATGTTCCCCAATCAATCTACTCAAACATCTCATACCTACATCCCAACTCATCCCATGCAAAACCAATCTAACATCCCCATCTCTCAACAACCAACACAATCTCATCCATCTTATTACATCCCTATCTCCCAACAACAAGCTATATCTCAACCATCCAACTATCTCCCCCTTATCAACCACCTCCACCATCACCTACTCTTCCCCAATCATATCAATCTCATCCATAAATGCACCCTCCTACTTCCTATATCTAACAATCTCATCCCCATACATCTAACGACCCTATGTATGTTTTACTAAGTAGAATAGAAAATCTTAAAGTTGTTACTTTTGGGTCTAAAACCACCTTTTCTTATGAATGTATTTACAACAAGCCTATCAACCCATCAGTCCATGTCAAGCCATATCCTCCACATTGGGAACTTCCAAAATTCTCCAAGTTTAATAGTAAGGAATATCATCAACAACACCTTCATTCCTTTACACATGCTTGTTATCACATTTCTCATGATAAAGACCTTATGCTCTGCACCTTCCCCATGTTATTGGCCAAACCCGCATTAGACCAATACATTTTCATTCCCCAAAATTCACTATTTTCCTTCACTCAACTTGAAAACTTTTCTATCAACATTGCACATAAAATCACCATTATAGACCTCTACACCATTAGAAAATTTGATGACGAATCTATCACAGATTTTGTTGCTAAATGGAATGGAATAATCTATCATTTGTCTTTCTCCTTCCTCGAGACCAAGTTAATCAAACTTTTCTCATGGTTTTGTGTGAAGCATATTTCCTCTCTTCTTCAAATACAATCATTCTAAACCTTCAAAGAGGCATTCACCATGGCTTGTAAACTTGAACTTCACACCCTTGAGCAAGACCATCTGAAACTTTGATCCAAAAACAAACACCCAAATTCATCAAGTCCTTCACCCACAACGACAACCCTAAAAATGAAGATAACACAATCATTGTTAAGTCCTCATCCACATCTCCATTCCACATATATCCTCCACAAAGGGCTCCAATACCAACCCCTAATTACACTCCCCTTGGAGAATCATACAGCTCTATCTTCAAAAAATTAATGGTTGTGCATCTCATCCAAATTCCCCCTATCCTACTTAATGATGACTCGGAATCCAAAACTGCATAGTATCATGAGGATCACTATTGTAAATATCACCAAGTTTGTGGTTTCTACATTGAATTTTTTTTTCCTTCAAGGACCTCATTCAATGAGTCATAGATCATAGTGACCTTTAATTATATAATCTCAATGCACCCCCTAATCAACCTATAGATATTTTCAAGAAACCTTTTCCCAACCATGCCGAATAATCACAATAATCCCATATATCTCAAGCACCCAATGCCCACATGATCAATACTTTGGGTCAAGATTCAATATTACCACCCACATCTATTGTCCCCTCTACTCTACCTACATCTATCGATCCCACACCTATCTCAATATTTACTCTCACCCCTACAATCTCATCCACATCTGCACCAATGTCTACTTCTTTATCCACATCTACTATACCTACATCTGCATCTATTACATCCACCTCTCCATCCATCTCTAAACCTACTACATCCACACCTATCACACATATCTCTCTATCGATGAGCCCTCATTTATTATATATAAACCCCTATTTTTCATGTCATCATTTTTCACTAAGTATGATATTTTTCATTTTGTAATTATTATTTTACTATATTTTTAGAAGTAAATATTGTGCATAACCTTTTATTTTCATCTCATGTTTAATTCTTAAAGTATGTATTAAATGAATCTCTATTTGTATTAACAATGAATTTGAAGAGTATATCTTAAGACCATCACAAGATCCAACTATAGACCATCGCAGAACTTGCTTATGCACTAGCACATGACTCACTTTGGAGTTCATGACTCACTCGTGCATTAGCGCATGAAACGTTGAAGAGTGCGGGACTCGCCCAAATAAATAATGCAAACTCACTTGGAATGAGGAACTCATGCAAAAGAGTAAAATGGATTGGGTGGTTGAACGATGAGTTGATGTAGTTGGCACACCAGTTGACATAATGATAGGAGCATGAAATGTGTACTACTATCTCAACCTTCATGTGGATTATGAGGACCATGCAACCTCAACTTAACACCAATTTCTTGAAGACATGGAACATACAAACAGAACACTCATAAACTTATAATCATCATGATTATAGGGAATCAATTTATTATACGTAATATCTTCTTGCACTTATTACTATAAACTATCTCAACTAAGATTCAATCATAGACCTCATCTGTAGTTAACAGGATGAATTTGATCCAAGTACAACATGTACTAATCCTTCCATAATTGTAACTCCTCAAACAGTTAGTTGTTGTTATAGATATCTTATAGTTAAGTAGTTGTAATTAAATGTAAATAACTAGTCCTCTTTTAGAGTGACTAGTACTGATCTGAGTATAAAAGAGCATCTATAATAGGAAAAAGAGTTAGTTCGATTGATTACTTTGTAAAATGAATTCTTCCATTCAATAAAGTTTTGATTCAGGGGAAAGTTTGACTTGTGTGATTTACAACTTTGAACCAGATCAACAAGAAGGGGCAAGGGCCACTCCTTCCCAACATGAAGGGATAATTTCTTGTCCATTTTATCTCTGTTATTTTGCATTTATTCAATTTACCATAATTTCATTGTTTTAGTATTTTCCATTCTAAGTTCAGTAATTCTTTGTTGATCAATATTTTCATTTCCTTATGGTAGTTAGCATAGCATTTGGTTAAGTTTGCTAATAAATAAGTACTGAGCATAGTTCCAACTATTTCCTTTGTTACAAATAGCCATGGACGCCACCCTATACTGAAAAACATAAGATAACTAAAGTTCAACTACCAACAAAACTTTTCTCTACCCACATATAATTTAACGTCTATCTCAAAATTCTCATCACACATCCCTACATCTATATCCACTTTTATACTGTCCTCAACCAAATCCACGATTATAAGAATACCCACATCAACACTTGAATATGTTCCCATATCTATGTCATCCCTCAAAACTACTACCAAGAAGACATCCTCCTTTGATCCCATTACAAAGGATGTCCCAATCCCATCTTCATCTCCAACAACTACCACCAATTCTTTACCAACATCTACATAGTTTGTGACTCCTTATAATCTCATCGAATGTATTATCCAAAAACCACTTCCATCATCATTCTCCACATCTACAACAACATCTACATCATCTAGTTTTTCCTCTAAGGATCCCTGAGTGAAATCATTATAATTCCTACCAAGGGTAAATCTTTGTAGAAAAAATCTAAAAACCTTGTTGTTCTTACTTAAAAATTTGTTACGCATCTACATAAGAAATTGGATCTCCCTCTTTCAAAGCCCAAAAATCTATACCATATAGGAAATCCTTCACCTCATCATCTATTTTAAAACCTTTCCCATATATTTTGGGACTAGGCCATTCATTTAAATCCCCCATCAAAAACATGGATCCAAACCATCTCACCCAATTCATTTATGCCTCGTAAATTCAAATCATTTGTCCCTTCTAATTCCACATTGGAATCTAAGGCTCCCATTAAACCTCACAAAAGTAAGACACTTCTCTTACCTTCATCCTCCTCTCCCAAACCCAATCAATCCACAATCCATGTAACCCCTTCCTCAAAAACCCCATTGGATCTTATACTAAAATCCTTCAATGTCTAGTCCAAGCATCTGCAATCACTCTTCCTCCTATCAAATATTTCAATTCATGTGGGCCAAAACCCTCGTGGTTTGATTTTAACATCATTTTTACTTATCGCCATACCCCTAAACATCATACTAAATATTATAAGGCCCTCCAAACTCTCATCCATAATCTCATAGAAGAAGATGACCTTCTCATCAACAAATACCACCCTCTTCCTTCTATCTCATCCACATTCAAATCCAATCCTCCAATCAAATCCTCACCTCCTAAGGAATCTAGTCGGGTTCTCTATACAAATAATTTGTCATAATCCCTCCCCTAAGCTCTATTTCTTCTAAAGGGAGGCCCCTCTCTTCATCGATGCCATCCAAATTACCAATACTCCTCACCCTCATGATCCTCAATCATCTATCCAATAAAAACCCAAATTCATCATCATGATTCCCTCTAATGATCCTACCCCATCTCCCTCGACATCCACTAGCTCATCCATATCTGCATCAAAGTGTCATAATGTCATGCAACATCTCTCACTAAGAGATTATCCACTCCTAAATCTTAATCCTCTCACATCTCCTTCTTCATCCACATCTCCCATGCACATCGATCCATCTCCTTCTTCATCCAATGATCTCATGGACATGGATGACATTGCATCCATTCCCCTAACCTATTTTAATATATATCACTATTCTACAAAAGATCCAACCTAGAAAATTTTCTCGCAATTGGATTTGACCATATATTATCATGCATAAAATGGGTATGGAGCCTATAATTTAGCTTCCCTCAATGGTAAACCAAAAACGGAACCTCTCAACACCTTATACTTGTGAACCTTCTACTATTGACAAGCTAGCCAACATGAACTTAGTCATACCAAAAATATTGCTTATATCATTATCCTTTTCCATATCTCATTGTAATGATTTGGAATTATGTGGTCTACCATCACTTTTTATCTACGACCTTGAATATGGGCACCACAACTCTTCTTGTAGTATATTCACTATGGACTAGTTCCTCCTTATAGGTGGTAACCCCTTAATTATTACATTCATCACTCTCTTATCTATCTATTTGAAACATGTTAGGGGTCTATAGGTATCACTTGTACATATTCTCATCCCCTCCCCAAGTGGTATACTTGGATATACCCAACTCTATCCTAAAGTCAAAAATTTGGATGCTCATATCACAAAGCTAGCATATCCAAAAACAAATTGCTCCCTCGAAGGAAATTTATTCATGTAAAATAAAAAAATTCAAAATTATGGATCCCTCAAAGGACAACTATCATGCATATCTTGTCCTACCGTCAAAAATTCAAAATCTAAAGCAAAAATATAAATGTAGACCACTCCCTTGAAGGATGGATAATTTCTATATCATTACAACAAAGGCTTCCCGCATTGATCAACCTTCTAATATATTAAAATTAAAAGCATAAATTTTACAAGAAAGCATCCCCAAAAAGCTTCCCACATTGATCAACTTTCCCATCCTCCACAAACTTCCCGCATTGATCATTTTCACTATATTACACAGATTTGGGGCATATACTTAGGAAAACCACGTATGAAGAACCTATCTCCTGCATATGAGTTACATCTAAACCCCTTTGTCATGTCAACATTAGGTCCATAAGCTCATCTTCCATATTTTCCTCATGATCCTTAGAATAACTAACTATCGTTGGTTATGTGTTAACACCTACTAAGGCTATAAGTGCATTGCTTTGTTTGGTTCCCTTTCATGTTTATCTCCAAATCTAGTCTAAAAGAATCTATCTTATGTGCACTCCTTCCTATGATGGTGTGTCCTTCCTCATAAGGTCATGTTTTATCTATCACATCCGATCCAATCCAATCACACCATCTTATCTCATCTTATCCAATCACTTGTCTTATCTCAAAGCAATGTTTTATCTTATCTCACCTAATAAATTATCTCATCAATATCTTATCCAATCTATGTCATTAATCTCTTATCTCATCTCATCCCATATTTTATCTTACCTCATTCAATAATTTTATCCTTTCCTATCATCTTATCTAGCAGCGCATTCTTGATCACATCTCAAGCCCACCATTCGTGGCTACCTCTATGTTCCCTTCGAGACACCATTTATCATCTCAAAGCCCACACTTTGTGTCATTCTTTTGTTCACTCTTGGGGCACCATACCTCATCTTAAGCCCTCCTTTGTTTCCATATTTCCATTTTTCATGCCACCAAAATGCATATTTGATCAGTTCCACATGTATGTAGTATATCATAATCACTTTTAAACCCTCATTTTTTCGTGACCATTGTCTCACCCATCTTCTCATTTATTTCCCCATGTTTTTATGTTTTCCTTTAACCCATAGGTCTGAATTCTTGTACATCAATCTGATTTGATTCCCATTGGACTCCCTCTATATTGTTGTGGTTTTTTTAATCATGAGTCCATAGGACATTATTGTCATCTTTATTGAGACCATACTTTTTTCCCTACCGAAGTGACTCCAAAATCACTGCCATATTTTTTTCCTTTTCCATCTTTGATTGGGGCATATTATTTCATCATCTTATTTTCTCATCCTTTTTACTCTTTATCCCTTCATCTATCTCTTTCAACCTAGTGATTAATTCTTCTTTATATCATCGATCCCTAGTTTGAGGGGAGCACCTCCATCATCATCTTCTATCACTTCTTATTTTTTTCTCATGGATTTCCCAATGCAAACCACTCGACAAAAAGGGGAAAATATAAACACCAATTTTGGTATTACTAGTCCATCACCCCGCGTTTTCTCTCTTTATCATATTTACCTTATTCACATTTAATCCCATATTTCCCCCTTTAATCACAATTATTCCCATAATCATATTTTAAAATTATATTATCATTTACTATTTCTAATCTCTCATTAATCATGTTTAATTAATTCCTAATCATATTTATTATCTTAACCACATCCCATTTATCATTCCTAGACCTTCATTTAATATTTTCTTATCCCTCAACCACCTTTTACCTCCTCTTTTCCTTTATCTAATGTTATCATATCCCCCAACCACCTTTATCCTCCCTATGCATCCCTAACCCACCTAAATACCTTAAATCCCTAATATTCCCTCTTTAGGTTTCCTTGCATTGAATTAGGCATCATCCCACTACCCAAATTGATGGTCTACCGAATTGGCAACGACTCATGTATGTCGTCGTTGACCCTATAAATACACCCATACCCCCTCTCTTAAAGAGGAAATTTTTGAGAGCGTAGGTATTCTTATGGATTTGTTATGTTTCTTTCGATCTCCTACCCCGGTCACCATCAACTTGATCTAATTGGCACTAATCCAGTCTTGTTGGCATCGATCCCGATCAAGTAGGTGTCGATCCGGTCTAATTAGCATCGATCTAGTCTAGTTGTTGTCGATCCAATCTAGTTGGCACCAATCTAGTCCGATTATCACCGTTCTAGATCCATTTGGCATCGATATGATCCAATTGGTGCTGATCCAAATCTAGTTGGTGTCAACCCAGCCTACTCACCATCGACCCTATCTACAGTTATCAAATCAAATCTAAGACCTTCTCAATTTTGTAGAGCTTGTTGTAGACATGTCTTTTGTATTTTCTGATCCACTTTGTCTTATTCACTGTTGATTGGGCCCTACAGTCTCATATCATCATTAACCCATTTAGGTTTGGTTTAGTTTAGCATTTAATATAATTAGATTTGCATCTTATCTCATCTAGCACATTTCGAGTTTTTCTTTTTGCTCAAATATCATTATACATAATTTATCAATTGTTTATCTATGTCTTTTATCAAAAAGTGGGTTGACATCCATCCTAGGAATTTTTCAGTTCTCATGACTTACAATGTTAGGAAACCCACTCATTTATCTACTACTCCTTTTTCTATTGAGTTCCCTTTTTGTGCCTCGGTAGTCAAGAATGAACCATAGAACAAGAGTGCATCATCGGTAAATGGTTTGAAAGTGTGTATACTATAAAGATAGATCATGAAGCATAGATTGTGAAGAGTGAATGGGGTGAGGTTCATTTCATATTTTGACCCTCATCAATCGAGTTATGAACCATATAACTAGATTACATCATAGGGTAATGATGATACAAGTGGTGTACAAATTGTATAAGATTGGTTCTCGAAATATTAAATGTGAAGCACAACGTGTAATGGTAGAAGGGGATAATAAGTTTGATGCCCCCAAGTGTATGATGATCGGGAGGATAAAATAACATCATATAAGAGATCTTTTTATCATGGTCAAATCCAAACGGAGAAGTGTCGGATACTTGGTAAGAAATAGTATGAGGTTGTTCGAGAAAAGAGCCATTGTGGCATAGATTTTACATGCCCACTACATATTCTTCATTAGTGAAATGCGGTAACAAATAACCATGTGCATACCAACGAGTAATATTTTGTGAAAATATAAGAAATGAATCATTAAAAATAGAAACATAGTTGAAAGGCATAGGAAATCTAATATCAATATGTTTAGGATCCGAGTTCCCAAATGTAGTCAAGCCAAGACTACCCCGGTGTGAGTGGAGAATCATGAGAAGTACGTACAAGAAGTACCGATAGGTAGAAAATGTAAAGGCCATAGTAAATGTGATGTGAACATATTTGGGATAGAGGTGAAGAGAATGAGGCAAAGGGAGAAGATTATCAAGTGTGAATTTGAGTCAAGTCAAGCCATCATGTGTGAAAATAATATCGAGCTAGTAGGATCAAAATGGAATATGTTGCTAATAAGAATTATTACTGAAAAGAGTTAATATGAAAGGAGGAAGCACCAATAAAGAATACTCATGGGAAGATAAGGAAGGTAGTATGATGTCCAATGTACTGACAAACCCCGAAAAAGTACCATAGCATTAGTAGGAGGGGATTTCTTGAATTGATATTCACCAGGGCCAATAGCAACAAAAGTATCATTGAAGTATGAATCATCTATCTTGATAGGATTAAAATTAATATTACACAATTTGTCATCAGTAAGCTCAACAGTATCAACCTCGTCATCAGAATCATTAGTTTTGGCATTGTCATGCTAGATAGCAGTATCAAGGATATTGGTAGAAAGTGAGCTAGATATAGAAGAGAGGAGTCTCAATAAGCAGAGTGGTGGTGGTTATTGGAATAGACATGGTGGGTGAAATGATATCTATAGTGTGAGTGGAAATAGATGGTATATTTGTAGATATGAAAGATGGTTGTGAAGCATTAGATTGTGAATACCATATGTACTAATATTTCTATACATAATAGGCTACGATAGAGGAATAGGCATATCAAGTAATGAGGTTTATGCAATAGAACTTGAATGGATTAGGGTTGGTAGAAATGGTATGTTCATAAGCATCATGTAAGAATTTAACACAAATATGAATAGTAGATGGGACCACATGCATTACGTGAATCTAGGGTCTACCTAGTAAGAGATTAAACTAAAACAAGGCATTGATAATGAAGAATACCATAGGAATAATCTTAGGCCCAACTTGTATAGGTAACGTGATAGTGCCTAGGAATGTGTGAGTAGTGGAATCATAGCCATGAATGAGAGTGGAATTCTTAGTAATGAGATTATTAGTAATGTTGATTTACCTTAAAAGGGAGTGAGCACATAGATTAATGGTGGATCCATTGTCAATGAGCACACATTTGATACAAATGGTGCCAATAATAGTGGTGATAAGAAATGATGCACATGGATTATCAATAACGAGATGGAGGTATATCCTCATCATTAAATTATATAGCATGGGGTATAGATTTGAGAGATTGAATAAGGTGTGTGAAAGCAATAGGTGAATTATAACTCTTAACGTGAATAGAATGAAGAGTGGCCTCTAATGCATGATGAAACTCGGGTTCATGGCACAAGAGGTCATAAAGAGAGATATTGGATGGTGTATTCTTAAGTTGTTCAATAATGTCATAATACTTAGAGGTTGTGGTAGAAATTGTAGGAGAAATGGGTGGTGGAACAAAGGCTAGTGGGGTAGAGGAAGGAAGGCAAGTGCGGTGAGTGCTTGACTATATTGATGGTTGGATCTACCATAGGAGTAATGAAAGTGAGGAAGATGTTGAGTACAAACTTGCATTAAATCAGCAGCATAAGTAATGATAAAATAAATCTTGGTGGGAGAAAAGGAATGATAGGAAGATTGATCCATGAATTGAAGGATAAAGATTTCAATACATGCTCGAAGGAAGGGTTTGAATGGATGATTTCACCAAATGATTTAACAAATATGGAAATATGTTAAACCCTATATATTTCAGAGTCACATATGATAAATAAAAAATAAAGCACATATTTTATGCAAGAAAAAATATAATAAAAAATTGAAACCCTAAGTGCAAGAGAGGGAATAGGAGACTTAGCTAATTTTGCAATGAATCCCAAAAATTTCTAGAATGGAAAACTATTGAATAGGAAAGAATACTATTGCAACTAAGCACATAAAATATTGAAATTTTTGGATGAGTCGGGACTAAGGCGCCCGAATGGAGTGAGGACGCCTAGGCACTAGAGACCTCTGTTGGGTGCGTGTGACCACGCGGGACCTTGGAAGCTGATTTTTCTTATGTAGCTAGGTGGTCACCAACCTTCGTTATTGGTCACCTGTATGTCATTGGATGATCACATAATTCACATGTAACCTACAAAACTAATGATATCTTACAAAACTCCAATACACATCAAATCCTTAAAAAAATATGCAAATGGGGAGTCATACTAACCCCACTAGTAACCTGATAGAATTAACTTACAATCAATTTATTTACTACATTTGGACTCAATGTAGTTCTTGTGTGTGTACAAGAATCATGCCCTAAGAGGCCCTTATGAAAATGCACGTGATAGTAGACAATGACTAGTTGTACCAATGTAAATAGATGTGTGGATGGAAAAATGAACGTCCCCTCCTATGCATGTATCTAGAAAAATGCATTCCCTTTTCCCTTGTATGAGTGCTAGATGGATATCGTTGATGCTCTTAAAATGCCTTTGGATGCAACCTTAGGTGATGATAGTAGATTCTTAGAGCTTGGTCCTTCATTTTGGTCACATAGCTTTGTATTTATATGATTATTTTGATTGAATTTCATAATTAACAACTAAAAGTCTAGCTCATAAGAAAACAAGATTCCTAAAAGATTAAAAATTCCTAAAAGAGGTGAGAAAGATACAAAGAGGTTGGGGGCACCCAAAAGGAAAAGGGCATCGGGCATTGGCTTCCTTGTTGGAAACTTCCGTCTGGCTAGATGTTGGCATCTTGGTTGGGTCTTTGGCATCCTAGTTGGGAATTGGTGACCTAGGTGAGCCTTTGGCATCCTGGCTAGGCATTGGCATCCTAGCTAGGTACTTGGTGTCCGAGTCAAGAAAGATAAATCAATGCATATCAAATTGGGATGTGGAGTTTGTAAGGTTAGAGCTAGAGCAAGAAAGAAAAGAAAGAGGCTAAAGACAATAGCCAATTACTAGTTTTCTCGCTTAGGAATCATATGAATAGTAGTATGTGATTAAGACCTAGAAATTTACCTAAGTGTGTGATTTAGTATCTACACTTTTAGACATCAGGTGCACACCTTCTTATTACATACTTTCACACTTTTACTTACTTATACACATGCTACTTTTATTTTTCATATACAAGACTTAAACTACTTTCTGTAGTCACAAAATCATGCACTTTAGATATTATTTATTTTGGTTTCATACTACTATTTAGAATGTTCTTGAGTGAAGAAAGTACTAATTAACCCCATCTTTTGGAAATATTATTTTATTTTATTTCATGATTCCCAACCTTTTCATCCATACAACCATCATTTTTGGTCATTTTCTTTTATTTTAGCATCAACTAGGGCACCTAGACTAGTATTGGGGCGCCCATAGGAACTTTGGTCCCACCATGGGCTCCCGATCCTTTTATATTTCCCTCCACTTTTGGGCTCTTTACGGCCATTTTAGTTTCTTATATTTTTGTGGTTGGCCATTTCGAGGTTAATTACGAAATTAGATCAAGAGAATCCTATAAATATAAATTTATGAGACCATAATGAGGGACCTAGCACCTGGTCACTACTATCATCCACCTAGAGTTTCATCCATTTATTGCATTGGAGATAACGTGCATCCACATAGCTCCATCACAAGGCATAAGGATAAGACATCGCATCACACACAACATAGGGGGAGGATTCTACTCTATTCTATGAACACATTCATTACATTTTCTACATCTATTTATTGCTCGACACGTTACAAAGTGTGAATGGCACAAGAGCACCTAGGGCACATTATGCATACACTCACTAGAAATACATTCAGTCTAAAATGTAGTACAACACTTAGTAAGCCCATTGTTGTGGCGGGTGAGTTCGATCGACACATTCATTTATATTCTTCTTTTTTAGGGTTTTGATACTCCTTGGTATTTTACTGAGTCTTTTCATCATCTTGAAATATCAATGACATCCATATTAGTATAGTGAAGTTAATGTGATAGACAACGAGGGTTTTAGACCATCCGTCAAACCTATGAATACCATTTTTAGAGCTTTTACATAGACTAGGGTTCCCATTTGGCAAACCATAGTTCCCGTAGGTGCCCCAGTCCATCTCCAAGTGCTCCAGTCTAATGAATCATTCCATATCCATCCTTTTTGGGCCTTTTTCATAGTTTTTCCTACCTCATTTTCCAGTCACCGTGACACACGGTCCGAGTAGAACCTTATATGCAGCTAAGTTCTTTCCTCTTCCCTCTTACACATTAGGTTTTTTATTTCCATTAGTTTAAGTGCTTGGGTCATCTTTACATTTATTAATAGCATATATTTACTTTATTTATAGTTTTTCATAGCTTAGATTAAATACCCCCAATATCCCATTTTTAGTTAATCATTTTGGTGAACCCGACTCGATCATTCACACTTCTAGGATCTTCATTCATTACTTATCATCCTAGGGTTTGGTCATCATGAGTATCTCAATCAATGATTATTTTCTTTCCAATCCTGATTTACTACATAGAGTCCAAAATTTTCTTGTTACTACTCGTATTCATGTTGACATGCATCCAGACTTAGTTTATCAAGCCTTTGTCAATGCATTCTCTCCACACCTAGTATTTAAGTCCAACCTTCCCTCGATGTTCATACTTTTGATAACGACCCACCTTTACATATCATATGTCATATTCATAATGTGGTTATTAAGTGAACTTTGATTGATAATGGATCTGAACTTAACTTATGTCCTATGTTATTCCATGAAGCTTTATGTCTTTCCTCTTGTGATGTTAGTACCTCTAGTGTTTCAGTGCGTGTTTATGATTGTTTTTTCCATCCATGTTTGGTCACATTACATTGTCTATCACTTTTGGTCCCAAAACTATCCACACTATATTTTTCATTGTTTATTTTCCTGTCTCTTACAATTATCTACTTGGTAGGCCATGGCTTCATGCCATGCAAGTGGTCACCTCTACTATACATAATTGTGTCAAATTCTTATATGAAAACATACGATATATCGTTTTTCGTGACCGTGATCTAGTCCATTATTGTGACTTGGCTCCTAATACTAGTCTTCCTATGTTTCGCATTGCAGAATGTTTCAATTCTTAGAATAGAGTTGCTTCTATCCTTTCATTCTCTTGAGAAACAGATAAGGGTTAGGGCTAGGAGGAATACCTGTTGAATGTTGAGAGGGTGTGCGTGTACCGTAGAGAGAGATCAGATCGATTGCGAAGAACTCCTTTTTGTCTAGGAAGGACTACCTGCAAGTAAGAATACAAGACCACCAGATTTTAGTTAGACAATAAATGAGGGAGCTGCCTTGGGCCCAGGAAATATTAGACTTCCTTTCGAAGGTGGTCAGTTCCCCTTTTAATACGAATTAACACAAATGATAATAAAGAAACTATTGCGAAATCACGATTTAGGTACCTCGTTACAAAGCAATAGAGACTAAACTACCAATAATAAAACGTCACGTTGTTTGTTTGGTCAATGGTCGTTGATACGTTCAGCTCGAGTTACAGGGATAAACCAGACTGGATCTGAGGTTGTTAGGAGACAAATAGGTGAGAGGAAGGTTTTGGGTATAAGTCACAGTGACCGATGCCGGTCACTGGATAACCGACCGCGGTTAGAGAACCACTGCCGGTAGGGGATAACCGACACCGGTAGGGTCAGTAATCTAGGCACTTCTGGATAGAGGTTGGTTGCAGGGTGATTGTGGGGTTTTAAGACTGGTGGATGGCTGAGGGGAATAGTGAGATGACGGGGAAGACTCAGAGAGTGATAAGCTGTCTTCTGGGCAATACAAGGCTGTATGGATGAAGGTTAAGTGCAGGGTGCTGGCAGGTGGTAGATCTAGGAGTGAGCTTATAATTACTATCAATCAAAAGACTCAGGAAATGGTGCTTAGAAACATACAAGACACTACTTACTCATTCTTGATGAAGATTCAGGTCCAAGGAATGTGGTAGTGACAGTAAGGCTCAGTTGGGATGATCTGGTATTGGAAAACGAGCTAATGAAGCTATCCTCAGTCTTTTCCAATGCTTGAACGGGGTGACAAAGCAATCCAGTGGCTCGGTTGTAGTCTTCGGCTCGATGCTCTTCTCTGCAACCTCTTCTACTTGTCTTCACTTGTCTCTCTCTTGCTAATGAATTTCCGGATCCTTTTTCAAAATGAGTTCCAGATCCTTTGTTTTTGGTTGGGGGAGGCCATTTACAGGGAATCAATGGCGGTTACGTAACCGACGGCGGTCGAGTAGGAACCGATGTCGGTTAAGTCAAAGTGGGCTATTTTTATTAAAATAGCCAACTTTCCCTCCTTTTCTCCTGAGAGATTAGTTGTGGGCTTGGTCAAGTCATTACTAGGTTGGTTTTGGTGCGGTTGAGGGGTAATTAGTCATGGGTGTGGATGTAGACCAAGTTATAGGTCTTAATTAGGTTAGTTTAGGGTTAGGGCTAGGTCATGATGAGGTGGTGAAATGAGGTGGCAGGTTTGAAAATGTGGATTTATTAATTATAAGGTAATTAATAAATAATTGTGTAAAGTTTAGGTTATGAGGTTAGGTTGCGAAATGAGATGTGGGGCACAGGGTGTCGTAAGACACAAATTTGGTGTCTACATTAGCCCCTTGTTGTCGTGTAGCTTGTCTTGTAAAGCTGCACTGACAATTAATAAGAAGTGATTGCTTGATTAAGGGTATAGGTAATCCCCTCAAATCTATCACAAATTGAGGCGACGTGAAATCAGGGATAGGGTTGATAAAGGGTGAATGGTGTTGAGATGATGGTAAGATGGTGGGATAAGTTCAAGGAAGCAGACGCATGTTGAAATGCAGTAGTACGACCAGGGTACACGATGTGAAGAGAAAACAAGCAATACATAGGCAAAGGTCAATAGTTTATCCAAACAAGGTTGATATAATCCTGGTATCCAAGGCATAGGAAGTAGCTCCAGGGGATATAACGGGTAAGGTACAGGAACGTTTTAGGCATGTTCGGCAATACCAAATGGTTGGTTTGGTTGAGATAAACATCACGGTCTCGGTCTAGGCAAAGTTGGTCGACTGATCAAGTCAAGTATCCTAATCATGCTAAAACACGAACAGGTGAGCTTGATTGAACAAAAAGTTACATGATGGGTGGATAAAATTGTAATTGGCGGGTCTTGGGTGAGGTACGGAATTGGTGTGATCTTGGGTCGGGCCGATTGATTAGTGAGGGCCATGGGGCAGGCCTGATTGGTTGAGGGCGGCCTTGCGGCCTTGGGTTGGGCGATTAGGTGGTTGCGGGCGTGGGTCGGGCCAAATGGTTGGTTGCGGCCTTGGGTCGGGCCTGATTAGTTGGTTGCGCAGCCTTGGGTCGGGCCAAATGGTTGGTTGCGGCCTTGGGTCGGGCCAAATGGTTGGTTGCGGCCTTGGGTCGGGCCAAATGGTTGGTTGCGAGCCTTGGGTCGAGGCCAGTTGAAGTCAAAATAAGGCTAGTTAGCAAAGCCAGGGGTAGGTGATGCAAGAAAAAGTGGAGATTGGTGGATAAGGGCAGGAGTTAAGGGAAGGAAGTTTGTAACCGATATCGGTTATGTGTGACCGATATCGGTTCAAGACCGATACCGGTATTCTAGGGCGTGAAATAACCGGTATCGGTTATAGGTCAAAACCTATAAAAAGAAAAATATGGCATGTCATTGTCACTTTGTGAATTTGAGCACCCAAATTTAGCTGTCTGAGGTGTGAAGTGATTTTGTTGAGTTTTGGGCTGAGGTGGCATTATTTGAGTGGAGGAGTGAGTGATTGGTAGACCCAGGTGATCGGGAGGCGAGTTTGATTAGTGGAGAACCCAGCTGAGGAGATTTGGGGCCATGGCACAGCCAGGAGGAGCAGGAGGTGTTGGACCAGCTGGACCACCACCACCTATCCCACCACGACGACGTGTAGTCATACCGGTAGGCTCTGAGCTCTTACCTATGTGAATTTAATGAGTTTAACTTAGATGTGGGTTTTGGGTAGGAATCCTAATTTTAATAAAATAAGGAATGAATGGAGGTAATGTGTAAAATGGAGTGGGTAGGTAGGCTAGTTAGGCCAAAATGGTAGGGTGGGTAGGTTTTTAGGGTTTTCTTGTGGGTAAAAGGGGAGAAATAGAAAAAAATAGTTTTTGCGGGCCGTTTTGGGTTCGGCCCCGGAATGGGACAGTGACCGATGTCGGTCACTGAGCGTGGCATCTATCACCGAATGTGTGTAGAAATTAGTTTGTGGGTAGATCGGTGTCGGTCATATGTCGACCAAAGTGTCGGTACGTAAAATGCGCTTGGGGGCCGATGGCGGTCAAGGGTGACCGGTACCGGTTTGCATGGGCAGGATTTGTTTGTTGTTAGAGTTTCGTCTTGTTGTTTTGTGTTTTTGTTTGGGGGTGAAGGGGGAGGGGTAGAGGTGATAGGAAGGGTGATTAGGGTGGGGAAATGGGGTTGATGGAGGTTGGTTGGGTATGATAGATTAGGTGTTGGGTATGAAGTAGGAGGTGTTAAATTGGCGGGGGTATAGTTAGATTATTAGAGTAGATCGGGGTGGTTGGTAGGGTGTGAGATAAGTAAAGGGGGTATCGTAGATGTTATAGGGTAAGATAGGTGGATGTAGATGTGTGTTATAGAGTCGGGTTGTGGTTGGGTGGGTAAGTGGGTATAGAGAGTTAAGGTAGGTGTTTATTGTAAAGGGTAGGCTTGATGAAGTGGGTTGTTTTTACAGGCACGCCAGTAGCTCACGATGTAGGATCGGATGCCCCCGCTATTGAGGCGGATGCGGCCACATGTGTCCACAGCAGCAGTGGGGCATCATGCGAGAGGTTGGACTCGGTGGAGTCTAGCGGTATAGGGCTATGGATAGGGACCACAGCCTGATGGTTGCCCTCATCGAGAGATGGGATCCGGAAACCAATGTCTTCCATCTCCCTACTGGAGAGATGACGATTACTTTAGAGGATGTATATCACATCCTGAGACTACCGATCGTAGGTGAGGTAGTGTTCCAGGTGGATGCAGAGACAATGATGGACAGCATCCTACATGTATTTGGGGATGCAGCCCCATTGTTGACCTATCACAGCGTGAGCATTGCCTATGGCGACATGTATCGCACACACCGACAGGAGACATGGCTTGCCGTGTTGATGATGATAGGTATCACCTGCTTCGCCTCCCGGACTCAGAGGGAGGCTGCTTCCCATGGGCTTTGATGGGAGTTTTGCATGAGATGGTAGAGGAGCATACATGCTATGCCTAGGCACCAGTGTATCTGGTGTAGCTATACAGAGAGTTGTGGGGTTATCGCCGTATGAGGTGATTCGGTATTTGCTCGACATTTTTGTTACACTGCTGGGCATACGAGCACATCATCTGTATATGACCAGTAGGGCTGCCCCAGTAGCCAGGGCCATAAATTGTATATAGATATGGATTTCAGAGGTGGTTGGGGGTCGTGGGCCAGCCACGAGCGGTGCTCGCAGGACGGGATGTGGCCTACTACCATCATATGTTGGAGGGCTTGACCGCACTGGACATTATATGGAGGCCCTACAGAGGCCATCAGCCCCGAGGAGGAGCCCGAGCACAGATGCGCTGGATCCAGTATAGTTTCTGGATAGCTGGACGGAGGCCCGGGGAGTATGAGCGGATACCCCTAGAGAGGGTACGACGGCAGTTGGGCTTGCGACAGGATGAGCCACCTCCCTTCCCACAGTACCGGAGGGATGATGTAGAGGCCTCTTTGCTGCGCACTTGCAGCCAGATTGACCTCGGCCCGACTGGGTAGCAGAGAGACCGGCTGACGATACAGTGGATGATGCCGGAGTGACAGGGGCCTTTTTGGTTTGGTGGGCAGGGGAGAGAGCAGCCAGGAGAGCACAACCCCTACGGCCCAGATTTGGCGGTGTTATAGTAGAGAGAGGGACCAGCTCTTAGGAAAAAGTGCGGTTATTACGAGGTAGTTTCTGCTGCTACGAGGATAGATTGGGGTACTACAGGGGCAGTTAGCCTAGGCACAAGCTCAGCACGGCCGTAGGCACCAAGACAAACGACCCACAGCACCACCACGAGCACGAGCACGTGCACCAGTATAGGCACCCCCGAGCACGGGGTGTACTAGCAGGACAGGGGCCACTACTATTAGGAGTCGGGGGACCAGCCCCAGTAGCCATGGTGGCACGGGCCCGCTATATGGAGGTGAGAGCGGAGGCCCGGTTATTAGGACATCCTCGATGGTACCGGGGCTGACTATCAGCCATATGTGGCACACAGAGCCGAGACATCCTGGAGCCAGAGATCCCAGGGAGGTGCAGCCATAGCCGGTGGGTCTATTACAGGGAGGAGGCGAGAGCCAGCACAGGGACCAGCAGGGAGACAGGCCGAGGGTGGTGGAGAGAGCTGAGACATCCTGGGAGTGGCGATGGGTTTTTGATATTGGATATAGACACCGGTCTGTGAACTGGATATGTATATAGAGGCCTGCGTGCCCACATATGATTTATTTATTTATTCATTTTTGTTGTATATACCGGCCTGCGAGCCGAGTACATGTTGTATAGTTGATACCGGCCTGCGAGCTCGAGTATATTTTTGACATGAGAGACCGGCCTGCGAGCCGAGTCGAGATTTTGACAGGGATAGCGGCCTGCGTGCCGGCTTTGTATTATTTTTAGATCACAGAGGCCCCCATGCAGGGCAAGTTGTATATTTTGACATTGATATATATAGATGATGATTTTGATCCACATGGTGTGTAAAAAAATGTCTTATGTGTTTTGTCGATGGTTTTTGAAATTTAATGTAGATAGATGATGTTGATGAAATTGTGATGATATGTATATGTGTTGATGGGATTTTGATGAAAAATATTGATAATGATGTCGTTATGCAGGAAAAAGAGGCGGGCGCCACCAAAAATTTGCAAAAAATGAAGAAAAGGCCTAGGTTTAAGCAAAGGGAGACATATGACCGATATCGGTTAGCTAACCGATGCCGGTAGATATATGACCGATACCGGTTAGGTAACCGATATCGGTTATGCTAAAACAAGCTTTTCTAAAAATAGAAAATCTTGGGAGACAACTTGAGTTCTTATTTTTAGAGGCATGCAATAAGTTAAATACGAGAATGTGACGCTGTTTGACAACTGATATAGGTAATTGCATGGGAGAATTGAGTGATAAGGAAGAAAGAGATAGGTAAAGTGATTGTGGGCTGAGATTAAGAAGGCAGAAAGGTAAGTTATATTGAAGAGGGTGGTGAACATGGCTGAACAAGGAGAAGCATCTAGCGGGTAGAGACGAGAGGGAAGACAGGTTCCACCTCAAGCTGCTGCATCCCAAGAGGTAAACTGTTTGGTTGTAATTTAATTCTTGCATGTTTTATGAATAGGATGAGAGAAGGTAAGTGGATAGAGATGAGAAAGAAAAGGTGATAGGTAAGGGTTTGGGATGGGGTGAGTGTTATGGGGTAGGTAAGCAGGGGTTTCGCGTATGTTTGTAGGTGCAGAGAGGAGTAAACGAGCAAAATAATTATCATAGGGGATGTTTTTAAGCGAAAGTGTATATGTTTAAAGTGATGACCAAGATGTATCGTTTAGAGATAACCGGTATTGGTTAGAAAACCGGTATCGGTTATCTATAACCGATATCGGTTACTATATGAAATTCCAGAATGTGAGAAAAAACACTTGGGGATTTGATTTATTGAATGGTTTGTTTGTTGATTTGATGTATGCAGGCAGAGGTAGGGTTGAGGATGAATGATAGTGTGCTAGCTTTGTTGTCACGAGTCCGAGCGGATGTAACACCAGCTGAATGGGCATTGATAAACCGTGTGGGGTTAAGTGGAATCCGCTATTATTCATGAATCACACACAATCATGCTATGTTGCAGGTGTTGATTGAGAGGTGGAATCTGGAAAAGAATACCTTCTATCTACCAACAGGGGAGATGACAGTGACGTTGGAAGATGTGTTTAGAATTTTGAGGCTCCCAATTATAGGAAGACCAGTGTATCAGGTGGGGCCTAGCACGGCGCGGGGAGCGATAACAACAGTATTTGGTTCAGCTGCATGAGATTTGACACAGCAAGGTTTGACATTCACTTATGGTATAATGTATGTAACACACCCTGAGGAAACAAGGTTGGCAGTGGTATTAATGATAGCGGTGGGGTATTATGCATTACCGAGGGCGGATGGGGGAAGATTTCCAAAAGCATTGATGTGTATTATTTGGGAAATGATAGAAATAAGCGTGACTTTCGCATGGGCACCCGCCTATCTGGCGGAGCTATACAGGGGTTTATGGGCCTACAGGTGAAATCACAGGACGACACTGGATTGTGCATACTTATTACATTGTTGGGCCTATGAGCACATTGTGTGTGTGTGACCAATAGGCCGACCAATCTAGGAAAGAGAGACAGGAGTGCAGAGGTTGGGATTCAGACGATGGGTCCAGACAGAACAAGAGGTGAGATCCCAGGCCATGATAGATGACATCGAGTATTATAGGCAGGTATGGGAGATGGTGACGATTGCGGATATCCGTTGGAGGCCTTACGGGAACTATATGGTGACAGAGAACATAGCAGAGGATTTGAGGGGTGTAGAGTGATTAAGGTGGATCGCGGGGCACAGGCCAGGTGAGTACGAGAGGATTCCTCTAGATCACATGCGGCGACAATTTAGATTTGTTCAGGATATACCCATGGCTTATAGACCATACATGAGGATCGACGCCGAGGCATCATTCTCACCTCCCGGTGACACCTCCAGAAGGGCTAGAAGAGATAGTAAGCCGATCGCAGGGTAATGGATGCGGGAGCGACAGAGGCTTATAGATTATGGTGGGTAGCAGAGCTGCGAGGTGTACATGAGAGGGCCGATCGTCCTGACATAGCTATGATTACAGCGGAGAGAGACCACCTGCAGGATTTGGTTCACCAGCTTCAAACACAGGTGAATGAGACAATGAGATTGTTAGAGGTTTCAGCAGTTATGAGTGGAGAGACTAGAGGCAAGATTCCTCCACGCGAGAGGGTGTATTCGTATGTTACAAGAGATGTTGGCGGATCAGTGGGAGGAACCAATAGTAGTGGCACCTTTGAGGATGGAGAGGCCAGATGAGTGGCGTCGACGATCGCGATCACCACCTGATTCGGGATGAGGCGTAAGGGTCTAAGTGAATTTCATAGGGGTATAAGAATAAATAAGGATGCCGACCTGCACGTCGATGATAGAGAAGATGTATTTGTTTAACATCTAAATAAAACTGAATATGTATGTTGATTTGAGTTATGATAATAATAAGAATGGTTGTGTTTTGAATGTTTTGTTTTTGTTTTTAAAAGGATAAAGATGAATGTGATCAAATAGAAATACACAAAAAGATTTATATTTACCACACATGATAGGTTATGGTAGGGGATGGTCGAGCTAACCTTGGGAGACCCCATGTCTCCTAAGTGCTACCTACATAGCCCATTGCACAAAGTAAGGAGGGGCCTCAGACCGATGTAGTTCTCCCTTAGGACCAGGGAGAGGTGAATTCAGGCAATTTGGTTGTGGTTAGACACTTTGTTGGTTGGTAAAAAAAAAAAAAAAAAAAAGAATATTGATATTGGTAGGGTAATGTTGTTGGTGTTGGTAAGGTATTGGCGATGTTGGTGTAGGTATAGGTGAAGCAAAAGTTAGCTTACCCAAGTAGTAGGGAACCGTGTCCTGATTAAGGTCAACACATAATCCTAAATTTGAGTAAAAGAGGCAAAAGTGTCCCGTAGTTGAGAAGAGCTAAACAAACCACATATTAACGTAGGATGAGCTTGAATCCCTAGGTGCCTTGCATAGGTGAGAAGTCGATAGGTGAAAAGAGTTGTATAATCACAATATATCGGATATACATCACGTCCCTTGAGTTTTGTTGCTTTGACAAATGGTGAGGTGAGGTGGTTGATATAGTTGGGGTGCAGAGAACTTGTTATAAGGTGAGTATTCTGACGAAAGAGAACCAAACCTAAATAGACAAGTCCATGACTCAAAAGTGATTTGGAATCTTGTTTTTACTTTTACGGATATAGAGATCGATAGATGCGGGAAGTCTACATGGGATATGTATTTTGTTGTTCTTGAGGTCTTCACAAAGTGATCAATGTGAGAAGCTTCGATAAAGGCTGACTTTGTATAGTTGTCCTTGAGGGAGCAGATCTATTTATAGTAGCGAGATGTGGTTTTTGTGTATAGCTGTCCTTCGGGGGAGTAGTCTATTTATAATAGTAGAAGTGGTTTTGCACATAGCTGTACTTCGAGGGAGCAGTCTATGTATAACTTAGAGGTCTAGATGTCCGTTTGGCATGAAGCATCTAGTTTTGTAGAAAGTTTGACTCAAGAATATCCCATAAGTGTATAATTGAGAACATTTTATTTTGATGCTTTTAAGTCATGGACGGACTAAAAAGGGGAAGACATCTTTAAGAGTAGGTGATGACCAAACCATGTGTGCTTGATTCAATTTTGAGCTGCATGAAACAAAGTGTATGAGGTGGTAAACAAGCTCAAGGGACGAGCGCAAGGTAGATAAGAAGTGATATAACACTAAATTCAATAGTAGAATGGTCAAAGATGCAAGGCATTAAGGGGTTTAGGCTCAGGTTTACCATTAAGCGAAGCTAAACGATAAGTGCCTGATCCATAAGTGTGAGTGATAATGTAAGGCCCAATCTAATTTGGAGCAAATTTGCTGCGTTTGCTCTTTTCGAGTTTGGTTATATGTTGATTCTCTTTGAGGACAAGATCACCAACCTTAAAGGTATGCTCATGAAGTCGCTTATCATAAGCACGCTTGATGCGCTTTTGATAGATTTGAAGGTGGTCAAGAGCTGTAAGATGACGCTCGTCAGGAAGCTCCAATTGGGCTAACCGCTCTTGGTGGAAATCATCACTCACGACGAGAATATCTGAAGAGATATTCTTAGGGAGGGTATTTGTATTTCAAGAGGCAAGACAGCCTTGGTACCATATACCAAAGAAAATGGGGTGGCATTAGTGGAGGTACGAATGCTGGTACGATAAGCCCAAAGGGCAAAGGGGATGTGATCAGGCCAATTTTTTCTAGAATCATTAACGACTTTGATGAGAATTTTGGTCAGGGTTTTGTTAGAAGATTCGGCCTGACCATTTGCTTGTGAATAGTAAGGTGATGAGAATCTAAGTTTGATACCAAAGTTGTCACAAAGGTCTTGTAGTAACTTATTTTTGAAAGATTTTCCATTATCTGTTATCAGGCGATGAGGAACACCAAAACGACAGATAATGTGATGGTTGATGAACTCTACAATTTTTTCTTTTTTGGTTGAAATGAGTGGAATGGCCTCCACCCATTTAGTGTAATATTCAGTTGCTGTGATTATCCAACGGTGACGTTGTGAAGAGGGCGGGTGAATCTCACCAATAAGGTCTAAACCCCATTATGAGAAAGGCCAAAGATCTTGTGCGACCTGTAGTGGATGGCTAGGAGTATGTTGAAGGTTGGCATGTTGTTGACACATAACACAACACTTAACATATTTGTAGCAGTCGTTATTAAGAGTAGGCCAATAATAGCCTAGGTGAAGGATCCGTTTGGCCATGGCAAGGCCACTAAAATGTCCACCACAAATATTGTCATGGACTTGTTCGATGGTCTAGGTAACCTCCGTGCTACTGTTAGACATCGAAGGAGGATGCCATTAAAGCCATGTTTAAAGAGGACTCCCCCATGATGAAATAACAAGAAATGCTTTTAAGAAAAGCACGTTTTCGTTACTAGTAAGGTCAGGTGGGAGAACAGAGGTTGTAAGGTAGTCGTGAAGTTGGTGATACCAAGTATCCTGTGAGTCAGTAGACACATTATTTACCATACAAACATCTGGAGCTGAGTAAGATGGGGCAAAGAGTTGTTGAACCAAGACAAATATGTCAGAGTCAGTTGGTGAGGCAGGAATTTGCGAGGCTAAGCAAGCCATAGTATCCGTAAATTTATTAGTTGAGCGGGGAATGGTTTGGATAGAATAATGAGTAAATAAGGTCAAAAGTGAATCCACGTAATGTTTGTACTTTTGAAGTTCCTCATTTTTACATTGGTAGATGCCCATAACTTGATTGAATACCAATTGAGAGTCACCGAAAATGTTAATAGATTTTACACCTAAGTGTAACGCAACCTAGAGACCCAAAACAAGGGCCTCATATTCCGTTGTATTATTAGTGCAGGGGAAATCAAGCCGGAATGAAAGAGGCATAGGTTTAGCATCCAGAGGAATGAGAACAATGCCGGCCCCTCCGCCGTGCTGGCATTTGGATCCATCGAAGAAGAGGGTCATTGAATATGACTCCTCACTGAGTGAAAGAGTGGCAATGAGTTTGTCAGGGAAAGTAAAATTAGTGCTTGCTCCCGAGGTAAAGGGGCTTTCGCGAGTTGGTTAGTGATAGTTTGTCCTTTGATTGATTTCTGGTGTACAAATTCAAGGTCGAGGTTGGCAAGGAGCATAAGCCATCGGGCAATGCGTTGGTTTAGATGAGGTTTGGCGTACATATAATGGATGGGGTCCGCGTTGGTGATGACAAAAGTTTTGTGATTCAGGAGGTAATGTCAGAGTTTGGTGGCCACGAATGATAGGGCTAAGCACAACTTTTCTACATGTGTATACCTAGTCTCGTAATCCACAAGCATATGGCTTATGTAATAAACGGCTTGTTCTCGATGCCCGGAGTCACGATGTGTGAGCATGGCTCCTACAGCATGGTCGGTGGCAGAAAGGTAAAGGTAGAAAGGGTGATTGTCTTGAGGTGGGATAAGCATGGGTGGCTGCAAGAGATAGGATTTAAGAGCCTCAAAGGCCTAGTGGCACTCTTTGCTCCATTGAAAGACAATGTCCTTTTTAAGGAGATGATGGAAAGGTTGACATCGATTCGAGAGTTGTGAGATGAAACGTCGGATAGATTGGAGTTTTCCCTACAAACTATGCAATTGTTTGAGGTTAGTAGGTGGGGGAATTTCTAGGATAGCTTTGACTTTAGCTGGATCGACCTCGATGCCACGCAAAGAGACAATAAAACCAAGGAGTTTTCCCGAAAGGACACCAAAGACACATTTCTTTGGTTGAAGACGAACACTGATATTGCAACAGTGATCAAAACAAA
Source organism: Taxus wallichiana var. yunnanensis (assembly GCA_018340775.1). NCBI lineage: Eukaryota > Viridiplantae > Streptophyta > Pinopsida > Cupressales > Taxaceae > Taxus > Taxus wallichiana. The sequence continues at coordinate 85,442,978 of CM031244.1, read as the reverse complement.
TGGTTAAAACATCGAGATGTTCACTGCGATGTTTAGATTTCCCAAGAAGATCATCGACATAATCCTCAAGGATAGTGTGCATAATGTCATGAAAAATGTAAGTCATAGCCCGCTGATAGGTCGCACCAGCATTCTTAAGGCTGAATGGCATGACACGATAGCAGAAGGTTCCCCAAGGAGTTATGAAGGTGGTTTTATGTTGATCGGCGGGGCTACCAAAATTTGATTATATCCCGAGAAGCCATCCATGAGAGAAAGCATCTCATGGCCTGCAGTGAGATCAACAAGTTGATCAATACTTGGTAGGGGGAAGTCATCCTTCGGGAAAGCGAGGTTAAGGTCCCGGAAATCCATACATATCCGAAGTCCCCCCGTTGCTTTAGTAACAAGTACGATGTTAGAAATCCATTGAGGATAGTCAATAGGTAAGATGAAGGAAACGGAAAGGAGTTGTTGAAGCTCTTCTTTGACTAAGAGGGCAATGCGTGGATGCATTTTTCTTAGTTTCTGTTTAACTGGTTTGGAATCGGGTTTCAGGGTAATGTTATGGACAGCAATGTCAGGATCAATTCTGGCATGTCAAAGATAGACCAAGCAAAATTTTGGTTACGGGCATGGAGGAAGGTAGTGAAGGCCGTTTGTTCGATGCGTTAAGAGATTGTCGATCTTCATAATGTGAGGATTGTCCTCTGTGGATGTTGATTTCTATAGTTGACTCATTCAACATGGTTTGAGTTTTAGATGGTAACGCACGTTGAATATAAGAGTAGTACTGCTTGACCGAGGTAAGTGAGGATGGAGTCGTCATCTTGGCACTCAACAACATTAATTGAAGGCGAGTCCTCTTCGATCATGTCTAGATATAGAAGGGGAAGAGAAGATGGGTCCTCATTATCACGTTGATAAGTGAGAGGACCCAGGAAGATAGCGTTTATGAAAAAAAAAAAAAGTTAGGAGGGATAGATTTGAGGTCTATCAACTCGGGGGTGACGATGGCAAAATGGGTGATGATGGTTCGAAGGGGTGACATCATCATCTTCCTGGATACAATGGATATGTAGTGTCTTTGGTGTAGGTGGTTCAGAGAATCCAAGACCATGATGATCTTTGTGTTTGCGTGTAGTTACGGGAATGATTGTATGTCGGCCTTGTTCATAAAGACCGAAACCAAAACCCTTCCAAGCACACGGGCGTCAAGAAGGTGAGGGTGAAACGATGATTTGTCAGGTATTGAAAATCAGATTGGAAGGGAACCACACCAAGGGGAGGTTCAGAGGTAACGGAGGATGCATCAACACCCCCATATGTTAGGTTGGTGCGGCAATTAGGTGGTCCATAGGAGATTACTTCCCCCACATGACGGTCGTAGGTAGGATGTGCATGTAACTGTCCGTACTCCTGTGGGGTATGGAAAGTGCTAACGTTATATAGGCGATACTCCCCCAGCGTAAGGTGTTGAAAAACATCTACTAAGGGATCTGAGGTGGGGATGTTGTCCGCGGGAAAGGAAGTGGGATTTTCGGCGGCGGTTTCATTGGTTGAAGGTGTAGGTGCGGTTGAGATGGATGGTTGAGGTGTGGTCGAAGTAGATGGTTGGGTTGGATGAATGGGTGTCTTGAATGGGTGAAATATATGAGCCCCAACCTATTAAAGAACCACCTCACTTACCACCCCTTTACAAGTACCATTTTTGTCATAGATGTAGTTTCTTCTATGTCACCTACTACTAATATCTTGCTATGATTCCTTATCAGGGGCCTATCCATTCTATGAACGTCACTCTATCACCTACACCTTCACCTTCACATACACCACCTACATTAGTACATCCACCATTCACTTGCACACTCTTTATGAATGATTCATACTTGGAGAATATTTCATTTGATCCTACTTATGATGACACTATTTTCACACGCTCGATTAGGTTTTTCTTTTGAGGACATCTATCAAGCACCACATGCTCGTAATCTTTATTATGCATTTTTCACATTATTGTTTTTTTATGGTTTATGTGTCTTTCATCTTAAATTCTACCTATCACGCACTCCTTCGCTCACATTATGGAAATCGTGGCTTGATTATATTGGGGGCATTATACATCCTAAACATATAGACATTTCATTCCTTATGCCTTTTAGACACATCTTCATCTACAATAGCTCCTTCCTAGGTCATACACAAAATCTTACCCATTGGTATGCACATGCCTGTCCACTTCCTCTATTCACCAATGAATAATATGCTATGGGAATGTATAACTCACACCTTATTGGCTCATTACATGATCAACCAAACACTATTACTTATCAAGTAACTAATGCTTAGTTGTATGACTTTTACCCTAAGGTCGATGATCTATTAGATGACATTACATGATAGCCTCTTTCACCGTGCATACTTGGGGGCATAGTATTCACATCCCCCTCTCTCATCATCATATAATCATTAGCACATTACTCATCTTTTCATTATCATTCATTCACATCCTTGCATAATACTACATCACACTACTAGCATTTACACATACACCATCTTAGCATCTACTCATATCTCATATGTGCATTCTCATACATCAACCTCTTAGCATAGGCATAGTCATTCTTACTCTAGAATCATCATTACCGATGACATACTCTTGTTCTTTAGTTCAGACTTGATTATTGTGGGATTACCACACATGAACCCCACACACCTTTGCACTATAGCCACCACACATTACATCGTCATCATACGTCTCACGTCATATGCCTTACATCATACATTGTGCATCTCCACATCAAAATATTTGATATACTATACTAATTTTCATCACATACGAGTCTAGCATCATATACTACTTATCCTACATACTACATTATTAGTCTCTCTACACATAGTACATGCCACTATATACATTAAACTTTACACAATCTCTGAGATCTTGCATCATACATACTACAATTATCCCACATCGTGCATCTTACACTTGTCAGTCTACATCATACATTACATTTTCATTATATCTTATACATCCTACATTACATCTCACAATATGTATTATACACTATACATTACATATTCTACTCATCATATGGTTGTCTATTATTATCACACATATTACATTGTCTTCTACACATTGCACTCACTACCCTATGATACACTTTAGTTCCTCGGTCCATACTTGACTACCGAGGGTTTACAAATCAAATGGACCTTACATTCATCATGTCTTTATCATTCTCTATTTCATCATGTGACATTTCTAGGTTAGTTCCATACACTTTAGTCTAAATGGTCACCCATTCTATAATTTTGTAGTGGTATATAGCTTAGGTTACATCACCACTCCCTCCTTTCATCTTGTAGTGATATACGCTTAGGGCTAAATCATCACTCATCCATTCATCTTATAGTGATATACACTTAGGAAAAATCATCACGTATATGTTCATATGGTCGTGATATACACTTCAGCTATAGGTTTCACGCATGCATTGTCGTTAGGCCTCATCTCATCACTACACATACACATTCATCAGAGTGTGTTAGACACAACACACACTTCAACCTATTCCCGACTATGCACTCTTGTTTACAGTTCATTCTTGAATCTTGAGGGGAAAACAAAAAGAACCTCACTGCATACACTTCCATTCACTTGGGGGCCACATGGCTCCTATCACTCCATTTTGCATTCCATTCCATCCATCCACAACATACTACATATTATGGTTGTTTTTACTCTTTCTTACTTTTTCTTGTTCATGGTCACTTTACTACACATGTTAATTAGCTTACCTATATGTTATTTATCTATATTATACACACATGTGCATTCATGCCTTTTTCTAGTTGTGCTCACAGATACATGTCTCTTACACGTAGCATGGATGCTCATTTTCTACCCTTCCTACACTAATCATTGTGGGCATACACATTCATCTCTTCTAAGTGTTATTGTTTCATTTTGTAATTATCACTCTCCATTACTTGGTTATACACACTTTTGACATACTAGTTATCTTTAGAACATGTTAATAGGTGCATCATGTGCAATATTTGTTATTCATGGATATTGGCATCCATACTTGTTTGTTACATTGTCTGCTTTATTGTTTCTTTTTTCCGTGCATTTCCATTTATTTTGTGTGCACACTTGTTTGTTGTTTGTGGCCATGACAACCTTGCATGTCTTGTGACATCGTGAGTGATGTCCCATTTTTCATCCCGCTTTGTGCGGCCTACTTTTCTCCTTGTGTGTTTGCATTCTTGGTTTACTTGGTAGCTTTTGCTATTTGTGTAGATTATACATTGTTTTCTATATGCATGCTTGTTCATACTAACACTTGTCTTTGGCTAGCCTCTTGTTTGTGTGTGCCTTATTTTCCACCTAGCACTTTATAGGGTACAATTTATGTGGTTGGTCATCTTTTGGGGCCACATTCTCTTATCGATGACGTCACATATGCCCCAAAGAGGGGGGGATCATTTGGGGTTTACATACTAACATAATGCATTTACACCAGTTCAGTTTAGTGCACTTTCCACCCTTGACATATTGGGTTACATATATCGAGTGTGTTCGGACCGTCTACGATCCCCGTACACAACAAATTTTATAGGACATGGTGTCCTTAGCATTTCAAGAAGTAGTTATAGGATTGGAGGTTACAATGGGTGTGTATCTCTACACTACTTTGTCTTGTGGCATTAGATCACAAAAAAACAATATGTACTGAGATATATCTCCACACACATTCGAGAGAAGTAGTTAGAGTTTCAAGGATACAACGAGAATCCCTCCCTATACTTCTTGACCTATGGCATCGGATGCCCAAAAAACCGTGATAGTACACAATATCATTTTACACTCTCTTTCTTGGCATGGATCAGTGCACATGTTCCATTTTCACTTTTTAATTTTCATACTTTACATTTACATACTTTTACATACGTCTTTTTACAATGCGTTTTTACACATACATATTTGACTACTTGATCATTTTCTCCTTACAGGTCCAACCCTATGAGAAACAAATAGCTAAATGGGGAAACAACAACAAAAAAACTTCATGACAACACACGTTATACTAACCATGTAGGTACATCACACATCAGTAGCTACACATGTGTTTCCACCCTAGGTTCACTCTCATCACTTATTTTGTGCATTTTCATCTTTATTTTCCATGCTCCTCCATATTTTTATCATTACACACTTTGTCTAGTCCATTGGTACATTTTCTACTAAAATATTCATAGACATCAAGTACACATATCTATCTACTTTATGTTACCAAGCTTTCCACTCACCAACATAAAGTGGGGGAAAAATGTAGTCACAAAATCATGCACTTTAGATATTATTTATCCCGATTTCATACTACTATTTAGAATGTTCTTGAGTGAAGAAAGTACTAATTAACCCCCATCTTTTGGCCATCTTCTTTTATTTTATTTCATCATTCCCGACCTTTTTCCATCCATAAGCTCGGTTTGTTTCTGTCATTTTCCATTATTTTAGCCTTGACTGGGGAACCTAGGCGATCCTGGGGCACCTATGGGCACCTTGGTCCCACCATTGGTGCTTTGATCCTTTTTTATCTTTCCCTCCACTTTTTGGGCTCTTCTATATCTGTTTTCACTTCTTATCTTTTTGGTGGTCATCCATTTCGTGGTTAATTATGAAATTAGTATTGGTACAACAGGCTTGTGACACAGGAACAATTAATTGATATTATATTCAACATAGATTACAAATAATACTGAGGCTAATAAATAGCCATGGAAATAGAAAACTGACTTCCTACAAACCAGGAAGTCACACAACAAAACAACCCGTTAATATCATTACGGGTATAACAAAAATATATTGTTGAAACAATATAACAAACCTATATTATTAATAATGAGTTATAATATAACTCATATTAATAATATTACAATATATAATAATGAGAGCACTATGATATTTCTAACATTCCCCCCCTTAGTGCGAACATGGGGAAAACACCATCTTCAACCAAGCAGCATGCCGCTCCGTAGCTTGCACATGGTCTCGATCCTCAACACCGACTGTGGGAACTACATCATCCAGGGACCATTCAACCTATTAGATGAATACATGAATTGGGACCGTTCAACCAATTCACATCAACCATCAAATCAGTTTGATCAAGAACACTTCCTGCAATAGTATCAATGGTACAATTTATCATCACGGGGGACACACAAGCACTTTGACTGCACACAGGAATAGGGATGCTCATCTGTTCTTATTCATCACACAAGACACAAAGATGTCACTAAAGTAGTTTGCGGCCTCTGAGGTAGTGACGAACTCGAGGACGCTGATTGTCCTCCTACCTCCATTGCCTCCATCCTCCAATAAGAGGATATCAAAATAGATAATCTTCATCACTTGAATAATTGATAGGTTCATTGTCACTTGCAGGATTAGAATAATCATCCCAATCTTCTTCAGCAGCTAAAGCCTTTTGTTCCAACTTATCATCTAAGAGATCTTGAGCTCTTTTCTTACAATTCACAAAACCATGTCCTGGTTGTTTACAGTAATGACACAAAAGACGTGTCTTTGATGATACAAACCTTTTTTACCTTTATAGAATGATGATTTATTGTTTGCAACCATGACACTTTCTTCTTCTGGTACAGACCTTTTGGTTTTTTCTTCCTCATCAAGCAAAGAGGAAATTAAATTTTCCAAACTGGGATTGATCTTACTAAGAGTAAAAACAATACTCGAATATTCTTTTGGCAAACTATTTAGTAAGATTGCTTTAGCATCTTCTCCATCTACCTCTACTTTTATTCCTGCTAATTGATTTAAAATGGATCGAAACTTACTGATATGTTGAACCATATTGTCATTTTCTCCCATCTTTAGCCCAAAAAGTTTTTGCTTCAGCGCCATTGCTGCACTACCTGCTTGAGATCCAAATAACTTGTTCAATGTCACCCAAATGTTATTAGATGACTTGGTTAGATCAATATGATGCAAATATGCATCGGAAAGACCAAGGCCGATAATTGTTATTGCTTTCCAATCCTTACTTTCCCATTTCACTGCTTCATCTGCATCATTCGGTTTTTTAAATTTTCCTTCGACAATGTCCCATAAGTCTTTATCAATCAATTGTAATTGGGTTCATACTTGCCACGTGTGGAAGTATTTACCATCAAATCTTTCAATTACATTTATCTTTTCCATTTTGAAACTCCACAAAATCGAGAAACTTGAACCGAACAATAACAAACTCTTTATACTGGTAGAGATACTTGACTTTAATAAAGAAAATATATCAAACTTGGGAGATAACCGACTACATACTTACCAAATTAATTTGCAATCTTCATCCATGCAAACAGATAAAAAAAGGATTTCATAACATTTCGGCATGAATGTCAAATAAATCTGTACCTTTCCACCGAATTAATACAATTCCGCCAATTTCCCACTACATGACCACCACGATGTATGCTTCTGCTGCACCCATTCTGATTAGATACGTTCATTCCAATAATGCAGTCAGAGGTTGCCGACTCACCACCGCCAAGTGAAGATACAATGGAGGCCTGAATTCAGGAGGGAAACAGTGATAAAGACGAGAGATCCCAAAAAAAAACGCCAGTTGGGAGAGAGATCCGTACTGCTGCGCTCAAATAAACTGTCGATCAGAATATTTGATAGAGCCAAGGATTTTTGGCTCGTTTTCTCAACCGCTTAACACACTGATCTGCACACGCATACTGATTTAATATAGAAAAGACATTGAATGCGTGGACACCAAACTCAGCAAATAAACTTGCAATACGGCTCAAATTTAATGCAAACAGCTGAACGCCCTCTCCTTATCTACAACACGCGTCCATCTCTAGGTTTGCAAATAAATAATACTCATTCAAATGTTCACAAGTCATGATTCACTTTGACTTGGATGAAATGAAACTCCTTGATATGCCTTTGCTAGTGTTGAAGGCACATTTGATCAAAACGTTATCCAAACATGAATAGAATATTTACTGTATGATATCTCACTGAAAATCATCAGAAATCTGACAGAAACTTGTACGCATAAATACGCATAGCTTTGTTACACTAATTTCTCCATCGTTGGGGGCAGCATATTCAAAACTCAAAGTAGTAATGGAGTACCTGCTCTGATACCAAATATTGGTACAGCAGGCTTGTGACATAGGAACAATTAATTGATATTATATTCAGCATAGATTACAAATAATACTGAGGCTAATAAATAGCCATGGAAATAGAAAACTGACTTCCTAGAAAACCGGAAGTCACACAACAAAACAACCGTTAATATCATTACTTGTATAACAAAAATATATTGTTGAAACAATATAACAAACCTATATTATTAATAATGAGTTATAACTCATATTAATAATGTTACAATATATAATAATGAGAGCACTATGATATTTCTAACAATTAGATCAAGAAAACCCTATAAATATAAAGTTATGAGACTATAATGAGGGACCTAGCACAAGTCACTACTATCATCTACCTAGAGTTGCATTCATCTATTGCATTAGAGATCACTTACATCCACATAGAACTAGCACAAGGCACAAGGATAGGACATCTGCATCACACACATCATAGGGGGATTCTACTCTATTCTATACACACATTCTTTTACATTTTTACATATAATTATTTCTCTCTACTTCACAAAGTGTAAGCGGCATAAAAACACCTAGGGAACATTATGTAAACATTCACCGAACTACATTTAGGTCTGAAATCTAGTGCAACACTTAGTTAGTAAGCCCCTTTGTTATGGTAGATGAGGTTAGTTTGACCCATTCATTTGCATTATTCTTTTTGGGGTTTTGATACTCCTTCTTGGTCTTTTGAAATTCATTTCATCATCTTGTAATATCGGTGACATCCAGTAGTACAACGAAGTTAATGAATCAAACAGTGAGGGTTTCGAGCCATCTGCTAAACCTGTGAAGATGGGTTTGAGATCTTTTACATAAACCAGAACCCATTTAGCATATCAGAGCACCCGTAGGTGCCCCTGTCCCTCTCTAGGTTTTCCACTCTAGGGAATCAATCCAGATCCATGGGCCTTCTGCATAGTCATTCCTAATTCAATATTTTCCAATCACCTCTACTACATAGTCCCGTGAGCATATTTTAATCAATTGAGTTATTTCCTATTTTCTCATGCACATTAGAGTTTTTATTTACATTTATTTAAAGCATATATTTAATTTATTTCTGATTGTTCATAGCTTAGATTAACTATCCCCATATTCCCATTTTTAGTTAATCATTTTTTCTCTTCTTTTTAGGTTCATCCTTAATACGCAACAAAAAGTAACCTACATCAACAACAACAGTACAAGCTACACATATGCTTCACCCCTAAGGTAAAATTCCTTTTCCTAGTCTCCACGCTTCACTTGTCCACTCAAGTATGTTATTCACCACACTCCCTATAGGATCATGAGGTACACATATTCTATTTACTTTATTCTATTGAGTATTCACTCAACAAAGATAAATTGGGGAAAATGTAGACACAAAATCTATGCCCTTAAATTTCTATTTTTAAAAGCATGTTAGTATTTACATGATTCCGTTGATGGCAAATCACAGCACCCCTGAATGTCTGCAACTCAATGGGCTGAGACTCTCAGTGTGATTGCATAACATGGAGCTTTTCCCAAGTGTGGGACCTTGCAAAATCGGAAAAGCTCTCCGGATGAAGGCCGGTTCCTATTCCTCTGTTCAGATGCACACATAAAAATGCAGAGGGTCTACTCAAAACCTAATCTAATTTTTCAAGGAGACAGGGTAAGAAGATGCATAAAAATAAACCTAAACTAACAAAGGTGATGCACCGAGGAATGAAGAACAACTGTCTTGCCAATAAACACAAACTATTAAAATGCGATGCAAGATCATGCACAGATAACAGATTTGCAGTGAAAGATCAGGAAGATGCAAATAAACATAGAGAGGGTTGATAATCATCCACAGACATGCATTATTTGCTCCAAAGATTGATACAATACACCACAAAATGCCAAGAGACAAGGTTGCATTACAGTTTTAGATAGGAGGTTTGAACTCCACAGATTCACCTGCCAAAGAGAAGAAGGGAGGGGCAAAACAAGAATGTCCAACCTTTAGAAAGAAGCCCCTCCTTAAAATTTATAGGAATAATGAGAGAGGGAAGAGAGAGAAATTCCAAATCTACCCCAACCACCGCAGGTTGTATTTAATTCATCTCATTATGGTGGTAGGTGAGAACCCTAGCGACCCCCAAAAGTGGCTAACTGTATTTTTCATTTCTAAGAATTTTTTCTCACCCAATTAAATATATCTAGTTGTAGTTGGATAGAGGACCTCGTAAGATTTCCAGAAAGTCCAACCTTGCATGAATCCGAGCTCCCAGTCAAAAGTTATGGCCATCTGAATATCTGCGCCAGGGTCTGCTTCCTGCCAGCACTCAGAATGTTGCGCCTCCTGAAGGTGCGCCTTGGCGCATTCATGTGCATGTCGACATCCTCTTACATGTGCCAAGGCACAAATTTTCTGTGTCGACACTCCGTGTCATGCACCATTTCTGTGCGCCAAGGCGTAACTTTCTCTGTGTCGACACTCCGTGTCATGCGCCATTTCTGTGCGCCAAGGTGCAACTTTTCCTGTGTCGACACTCGTGTCATGTGCCATTTCTGTGTGCCAAGGTGCAACTTTTTCTGTGTTGACACTCCGTGTCATGCGCCATTTCTATGTGCCAAGGCGCAACTTTCTCTGTGTCGACACTCTGTGTCATGCGCCATTTCTGTGTGCGAAGGCGTAACTTTTCTGTGTCGACACTCCGTGTCATGCGCCATTTCTGTGCACCAAGGCGCAACTTTCTTTGTGTCGACACTCCGTGTCATGCGCCATTTCTGTGTGCCAAGGCGCAACTTTTTCATATTCTTCTACTTGTCTATATCCTCCCAAGGGGGGATATATATACAACAATTCCTAAGAAAGAAAACTACTAATTGGCAACTCCCTTTAGCCTTTTTCTTTGTCTTCTACACTTTTATTAACTTTATGCATCTTGCACTCTTGTCAACATTTGACTATTTTATCTTTCTATGGCCTCAGACACTAGCACCTAGTTAGGACACTAGCGTCAGGTGCTCCTTCCTCTTAGGTGCTCATGTCCCTCTTTATATATTTCTTATCCTTTTGGACCCCTTTCGCTTCTTAATTAATTTTTACTACTTTGGTTCAGCCTTTCAGTTGTCAATTATGAAATTTAAACAAGGGAATCATATAAATACATAGTTATGTTTTCAAAATAAAGGACCAAGCACTAAGCATTACATACTATCACCTAAGCTTACATTCAAAGGCACAAGAGCATCAAAGGAATCCATATATAACTCATTCAAGGGATAAGGGTTACATCACATCTGCATACACATCATAGGAGTGGAATTCTATTCTATTCCATCCCACACATTCTATACATCTGGTACATCCTAGATCTAGCCTAATATCACTATGTAATTTAGACAAGGGAATCATTTCTACACACACAAAGAATAAATACATGAATTCGAGATATAGTGTTGTGCTCGATCATAAGTTCACTCTTTGGGTGATCATTGGGGTCAGTTTGAATCCCCATTCTACATTTTCCTTTTTACATTTGATGTGGTTTATGGGTATGTGTAGGTGAACTTATTCCTTGTAGGTTATATGTACCTTTGATCATTAAGGAGTGAATCTCAAGTGACAAACAATAATCAACAACGAACCTCTTTCAACACATAAGAAATTAGATTCTTAATATTTATGCATCCACAAATTCCCATATCCATTCACTAGTGCCCATGCACTCTTGCCCTCCTATGGGCACCCCTATCCTAAATCATCCGAGTCATAGAACCTCTAGTGAGAATTTGTGACACTCTACCTAGTATTTTTATCTATTCACCGCTTAGATCACTTCTTGTTTACTCGTGAATCAAATAAGTCTCTTTATTTCCCACTCTTTCTTAGGGTTTTATATTTCACATGCTTTGTCACTTACATCTTCTTTGTATATTATTATTTTCACATAATTTATCACGGTACTTACTTTACAATAAGATTTAATTAAATCTATATTAAATAAATAACTCACCGGCACTTTCATAAGATCCTATTGCAAATATCAATACATCATCACCTAAGGCTCTTCCAAATCTTCCTAAAGTAGTTTCACATCTTCTAAAGAGGCCACTAAATCATGTCTAAAAGTACTCAACCAAGTGAAAGAGTCTAGTTTCCTCCATTTCCAAGTAAGTAATGGTCTTATAGTCATGTTTTAGCAAGAGCAAGTCACTACAAACATTATCAAAGGTCTTCAAGGGACAAAAGGGTTTAGTCTAGCAACTAAAGCACACCACATCACACTACTACCATGTTAAGTACATTCTCTACTCTATGGTTAGACCACTTTATCTCTCGTGTTAATAAACATGAGAGAACACACAGGATTGTCTTATATTTTATTCACACTTTCACAAAACACTAAGATAACTACATGAGGCTTGATCCTACTCGAAATCATGTAGTGTAACACTTAGATTGGTTCGAAAATGGTTGAACACAAGGGTATCCAACCCTCTCCACATATTTATCCTTTAATTATCTAATGTTTTGATGAAGGGAATTGTAGGTATCCAAGGTTTTTACTTTTTGGAATTCATCAAATGTTGTGCAAGCTAGAGAGACATATAATGATGAATATTTCTTGACAAGTGAAGGGAGTGAAAAGTTTGATTTAACAAAAATATATATTTTTGTAAAACCCTAATTACAAAGTAACTCAATGTAAACTATAATATATAGTGTTAGATACAATATGACACAAGCAATAAGTAAGTAAAGTACAAAAGCCTAAATAAGACGTGTGGAAAGAATGACTTAGATTATTTACTCTTGACCCTAAAGTGTTATGAACCAAGAAAATGCTGAACAAGAGGTGATATGTGTTGTCAATGCTTAGAATAAATTCGGGGGTGCTAGACTGGGTCAAGGGAACTTGGGTGTCAAGCACCTACTATTGAGTGCCCGTGACTATGAAAATGGTCAAAACGTGGTTTTTACTATGTCATAAAAGTGTCACAAATAGCTCTTCTTGATCACTTGTATGTCACACCATGGTTCTAAAGATACTTATAACTGAAAAGATATGTTCACCTACAGAACCACATCAAATCCAAAAAAGAAATATGTAATATGGGTAATCAAAGTGAACCGGTGGTCACCCAACATAGTGGACTTATGACTGAGATTTACACTATATCTCGGAATCCATGTAGTTCTTGTGAGCATGTGTGAGGATTGTGCCCTAGGATTCCCTAGTGCAAGTTACACTTGATAGTGAGTTAGATCTAGAATGTAGCAATGTATAACATGTGTGAATAGAATAGAATGAAATTCCCCTTTCCTATGTAGTGTATGCAGAAAATGCAGTCCCTTGTCCCTTGAATGGATGCTAGATGGATTCCTTAAAGTGCTTTTGGTTCCTTTTGGATGAAAGCTTAGGTGATAATAGAAATTCTTAGAGTTTATTCCTTTATTTTGAACTCATAGCTATGTATTTATATGATTACCTTGTTTGAATTTTTAATTAAAAACTAGAAGGCCAACCCATAAGTAGAAAAGATGCCTAAAAGATAAAAGAGACCCAAACAAAGCAAGTAAGATAGAAAAGGGTTAGAGGAAACCGAGGGGACGGGAGCATCATCGAGCACCGCTGCTTTGTCTTGGTTGGGAACTAGTGTCTTGAGCCATAAAATATGAATAATTAAAATACCAACTAGGCTATAGGGTGTGTAAGACCAAATAGAAAACCAAAAACACAAAAAATAGGTCAAAGACAGTAATCAATTACTAGTTTTCTTGTTTAGGAATTATACGAATGTTAGTATGTGTTTAGGACCTAGAAATTTACCCAAGTGCATGATTTTGTGTCTACATTTTCCCCCACTTTATGTTAATGAGTGAATACTTGATAACATAAAGTAGTTAGAATATGTGTACCTTTTGTTCCTATATAGCGTGATGGTGATAGCGTGCCAAAGAGACAAGTGAAGCGTGAAATAATGCAAAATGAAGCATGGAAACTAGAAAAGGAAAGTGGCCCTATGGGTGAAGCGTATGAGCTTATTTGTACCTATTGTTGTACTTGAATTTGATGTTGTAGGTTGATTTTTTTGTGTATTAAGGATGATCCTGTAAAAGAAAAGTGAAAGAGTAGTCAAATTCATGTATATGAAAAATTTGCATATGTAAAAGTATGTAAAAAGTGTGTAAAGGAAAGTGTGAACCTAATGTGAAGAATTTTAAAGGATAGAAATGTGTCCTAAAAATGATGTGAAGAATGAGTTTTTGTGTGATATCATGCCAAGAGTGATTTTTTTTGCGATCTCATGCCAAATATCAAGTGTTAAGGAGAGATTTCTAGTTTTACTTTCCTTCCATGACTATACCCAATAAACACCACTACATATGGTGTGTCCCTTTTTATTCCGATTGTCTGAATTTTTCCGAGTTGTATTGATTGAAATGGAGATAGAATGCATTATGTTTCTAGAGGAGTGTCCTTGTACTATAAAAATTTCTCTATGAATTATATTGATCTAAGATAATAATTGTATCTTCCCCTAGGACATAGGTGCCCGGGGAGATCGGGAGCACTCAGAACTAGTGCCCGAGTCTAGGCATTGGTGTCTCGTGTTTTTAGAGGACCCAAGTCAAATGCAGGTCATTTATATAACTATATCTTGTGTTTTTTCTATAATGCATTGAACTAAACTATATCTCTAAGTTATATGGGGTGATTTTTACCCAATGTATACCCCCTCATTTGGGGTGCATACATCATTGGTAGGAGTGTGCGGCTAAAAATAGAGGACCCAATGATAATATGAAACTATATCCCTTCGTGCAACTATGGTGGCATAGATTCTTATAATGCAAATTCTACACATTAGGCACTGCTTAGCATGTTAGAAAGATAGAAAGTATGTCAAATCATATATGCATCAATGGAAAGTAGTGTCTTTGGAAAGTATAAATAGTAAATAATGATACAATAGAACCTTTAATATATGATAATAGGAAATGTAGATCCCCACCCCCCTCCCCCGAGCCTCGATGGGACTAGTAAAATGTACAAAGTGTCAAGCATCATTTCTACATCTAAGAATTTGTATGATCTGAATTAAAAACTAGAGACCGAGTGAGAATGCATGTGTATATAGAAAGAGATTGATATCTTCGAGTATCTGGCTAACATAGTAATAAAATTATGTCATGTAAGTAGTATAAGTAAGCAAGAGTAAGTACAACCAAGATATGCAAATGTATTGAATGATTGGAATGGAATGGTATGCAATGTGTGAGTGTGATGGTAGGAGCAGCGTGCCCCCCAATGGATGTGTATGAAATGAGGTTCATTTATAAACGACCCCTCAACAATCAAGAATTAACTATAGAACAAGAAAGCGTCATTGGGAAATAGTTTGAAAGTGTGTGCTAGAAAGATAGATAATGAAGCATAGATCATGAAATGTGAATGAAGTGAGTTTCATTTCCTATTTAGACCCTCATCTTTTGAGTATGAACCATGGAATTAGAGTAATCCATAGGGTAATGACGATACAAGGTGTGTATCAAAGGGTTTGTAGTGATGCTTAGGAAATATTAGACACTAAGCACGGAGCGTCAAGTGCATGAGATGATAGAGACATTTGATAGCAATGCAAGGGGAGAAGATATGATTCCCCCAAGTATGTGAGTGATGTAAATATATATAGTGATATGAGAAAGACCATGCCATGGTGGTGGATCCTGAAATATATCTTAGCCATAAATATAAGGAATAGTTTGTTTGACAAAATGAATTAGAAATGGAAGTGGAGTAGGGTGGGGAGGGATGTTGAATGGTGGTATCTTATGTGGAATTGATAACGTTATAGAAGACATGAGAGAAGGAGGGGTTGGACTGATTTTTATAGGAACTTGCTTAGTTGGAATTGGTAATGTGGTAAAAGACTTGAGAGGAGGAGGTATTGGACTGATTTTGAGATGAGGTTGCTTGGCGGCTCTTGACTTACCATAGAAGGAACATTAGTAATAATAGCATGATGCTTATTATACATATATGAATTAGATTTAGGAACCCAGTGAGATTTATAAATTGGAGAGGAATATGTAGCAACATTTTTGTAACAAATGAAATGAGAACATAATGCTTAAGGTGACCAATTTTTTGTTTGAGAGTAGAGAATCATTGTCATTATTTCCATTAATTTGATGATAATTTCAATATGGATGTAGACACCAACTTTTGGTATCGCATACCTCTCTTCCCATTCAAATTCCTCTTCCCTCCTAAATTTAATTTATCCCACTTATCATTATTTCTCCCTTAATTAACCATCTCCTAATCATCTTTCATTAATTCGCAATCCCCATTTAATTCACTTATTCTCCTTAAGTCCTCCATTTATCCTTCTTAGGATCTTATTTAATAAATTTACCTTCCCCTTTCTTTTATTTAATATTTTTCACCCTCCACCTACTTATTTAATCATTCTAATTAACCCTAACTTGTCTTCATCCTTTTAAACCGTAATCCCGCCTTATATGGCCTCTTTGCCTCGAGCTTGTCACCTTTCCACTACCCAAATTGATGGGTCCTCACAATCAGTGGTGACCCATCTATGTCACCATTGCCTCTAGCACTACTCCTTTTCAAGATGCAATTTTGAAGAGTTCCATAGCTTTTTTTATCTTGCTTTCATCTTTTTGTGTGTTTGAAGCTACTATCACTCTCTTGGAGTCATGTTTGAGGATATTGTACCCACTCTTGGAGATTTGAAGTATTCTTTCATCATTGCATGCTTAGATCTACCTTCATCCCATTTCTCATCAGATATTTTGTAGGTTCAGCTATCACCCAAGAGCTCTATCTCAAGCTTCTCGGTCTTCATTTTCCATCTACAGATCTTCATTATTTCCTAATCTTATTCATCCAGCTCTAGATCAATCCCAGTTCGTCGTTGACCTCTGTCAACTTCTATTTTTTTAGCTTCTCCATCATCTAGATCCCTAGTCACCCCCTCTCTATTTCCATAGTCACTCGGGCCTTAGATCTTGTCATTGTTCCATCTCTATCATCTCAAATATTTTATTTCAGTCACCATTGAGTTAGCTAGGTCATCATTGACCGGATTAGTCTTCACCGCATTCACCTTCAGATTCCATAATTTTCTTATATCCTTTCTGTCAAATCCAGTTCCAGATCTCTTGCAGGTTCATGTTCTTCATCTCAGTTCATTGTTAGCTCAAAATCTTCTTCCAAGGCCTTCATATATGTATTTTCTATTGTCATTTTAGTTGATCAGCTCTAGTCTCCATCAACTAGTCTCTCAGATCTCGGGTCTTTGTCTACTGCACAAGTTTGGTTTATTTTTCTTAGATCAAATATGCATTTTATCACTTTTATTACATTTCAATTTTTTTATAGTTTAGATTCTGCTACATCTAATTTATCAATATTTTATCTTATCTTTATCAAAATGTGGGTTGACATCCATCCTATAGAGTTTTCACTTCTCAAGACTGACATTGTCAGGAAACCCACCCATCTATCTACTAATCCATTTTTCATGTTGAGCTCTCTTGATTTGTAGGTCACCTAGCTTGTTGTGAGGAGGATCTTTCATTTGCACTCATATCCATCATCATCCCATTCAGAGGTACCATAAACCCTCTCATACTTGGTGTTACTTGTTTCCTTTATTACTATTTCACTAATCTAGAACAGGAAGGAAATTTGTTCAACATTTTGGCATGCCTAGTGGGACACACCCTTCTTTGGTGATTTTTTTATCTTTCATTTCCATTTTATTTTATCTGTATTCTACTAACATCACATGTAGGAGAATTGCTTTTCTTTCTTGTGTTGGATTTCATTGTTTCAATTGGATTTTTCTTTTCTTTGCTTGCTTTAAAAATTTAGATAAAAAGGAAAAACATTATCTAGGTATTCCTTGTTTTTATTCCCCATCTCTTTTTCATTTCATTGCATATCTTATTTATAACTTTCATTAAATATACACATTTTATTTTGGATCTAAAAATAACCCTTCATACTTTCTTGGAAATCTAGTCTAACTAGGGGTTTAACTCATTGCATACACTTTATCACACACATCTCAAAACACACATTAAAATACACATCTAAAACATTTACTATTAGGTGGAACTATTGGGATTTCATCACCTAATAGAAAATTTGTCACATTTTTGGCTATGTTACAATTTTTTTGACTACGGGTATATTATGTAAGCACCTAAATCCCTTATTGTTGTGGGGTCATGAAGTGATAGGGTAGGCTGCAATACCAAGCTTCATACTAGTAGTCATCACAGATTTTGGCCTCACGTACCTTCGGGTATATCGAGGACTCCATAAAAACTACCTAAAACCATCCATAGATTGTCATTTCCTAGGTTCCCTTCAAGCCCATTTTCATTTTTTTTTCACATATCTAATAATCAAGATAATCAAAATTTTGTTATGTGACTTGCTTGAATTAATTAAAAATCAGCATAGTATTTTGTATTATTTCTTATTTCATGCCCATCATTACACATTCCCAAGCAAATAAAATGGAACAAAACATGTCTTCTAACACCATTCCTACCTCTACCATGGTTTCCCAACAAACCTCTACCCTTTCTATCATTTCCTCCACCCCTTTGGTCACCTCTTTTGTAGTTACCCAACCAATGGTTCCCATTTCCTCTTTCTAAGAGTCTCACACCATCTAACCTAATACACATGTCGAAACTAATCCCTTCCTTCATCATCATTCGTCCCCTTCTAGACCAGCCACACCCCATCCGCTACCTCTATTGAATCTTTAGGACCTCCTATCATCCCTCGTGGGTGTGTAAAATTCCAAGAGCTTCTTGATGCTAATCTGGTTTCTCTTCATGACTATCTCCTTCGTAATACTACCAACCTCCCCATTGATGGACCTCCTTTGTAAAAATCTATGCCTACCATTCCAATCCTGAATCCACGCAAGTCCTTACATCACAACTTGTCATGTTCTTCCCTAGAGCTATGAATGAACTTGTTATGACACAATGTGAGCTTGATCCTCACCCATATCCTTCCAACACACATCATGCCCACCAAACCACTCAATTGGAGATGCTCATTCCCCAATTTTCCTTGTATTAACACCACTATCACCTCTTCTATCCCCATTACCTCATCATCCACTACAATCACTTGTGCCCCTATCTAATCATCACAAGAGTCTCACTTGCTTCCTCCTATATCCAAATATCATAATTCAGGTTTTGCCTCTTATCTCCACTTCCCATATTCATGCCAATGTCATCACTTCACAACCTCATCCATTGAAATCAACTTAAGCCCACCAACCTTTTCCTTGAGGTTCCTTTCGCTACATACTTCCCAATCAATCCACTCAAATATCTTAGCCACCTATTACTTGTTGGAACATAATGATTAAGTTGTCGGCCAACTCTTAATGTCTATGGGTCCATCACTAATATATATGTTAATATTTAATAATATGAAATATTTATATTTCTAGTATTAAATATGATAACCTAGTTAGATACTTTAGGTTAAATATTTAATATCATGAAATGATTATATTTCTAATATTAAATATTATAAACCTAGGGAATATATCAAAGGTGTGCAAATCAAGTGAATTGGTTTTACCCTTGGTAAATAGGGTTTCAAAGGAGAAGGTGATCTTACTAGATGTAAAATAAGTTCTCTGAAGTAAAAGGTTATTTTCAAAGTGGTTTTTACCCTATTGAGATTTTCCACTATAAATATTATGTCACCTATGTTACTTATTTCTTGTAAGTATTTCTTTATTTACGTATGTTATAATGTAATCTTTATTTAAATATTTATTGTAACATTATGTAATATGTAAGTTGATTAAATTCGTATTTATTAGAATCCTCAAATTCTAACATGGTAACAGAGCGAGATAAATTAAATAAATTAAGATCAAATGTTTTGTATTTTATTTATTTAATTTGTACTGATTTTTTTCAACCAACCCGAAAGGGTATTTAAAAGTATCTGGTTCCTTTTTTTTTCTCAATTTATTTTGGTATTACATTTGTGTAATTAAACTCTCAGTTAACATTTTAGGGTTTTTCAATTTTAAATCCCTATTTTTTTTTTGGGGGGAGATGTAATATGATATAATTCTTAATTTCATTTACATTTTGTAAATTATATGGAATTAATGTTTGTTTGGATATTGATGTGTGCACAGGTGAAAACGGCTTCAAATATTTACCTGCGTGAAAGTCACATACAAAAAGAAAGGATTTATTATTATATGAAATAATTTTCATGTTTTCTATAATTTCAAATGTTTGCAAATTAAATATTTTGGAAGGTAAATTCATACCCATGTTCTTTGGTCCCATCTAAAAGGATTTGATTTGAAAAATATAGTTTATAGTTAATCTATAACTATATCCTATATAATTTGAAAACTATATTATTATTTTTAAATAAATATATATATAATATAGAATAAGGTTTATATAATAATTTATATAAATATCATATTAAAATTTATATATTTTTGAAAAAAACTATATATTAAAAGTCTTAAACCATATTAAAATTACATGGGATTGAGAGAAGAGTCAATAGACCATATTCTAAGCCTAAGTTTAAATTATATTTAAACTTAACTTATAAATCTAGGCATATATAGTTTTTTAAAAGAAACAAACGTAAGTTTGAATCATATTTTATATATATGGTTATTTTAAACCGCTTAAGATATAAATTTTAAACCGCTTACTTTTTTTTTTAGTAAGGGGTCCGTGTTTATTTCTTGTCCATGAAAGGATTATTTTTAAATATTATTACTTATTAAATAAAACCTAGCATGTGTCCCTAACCATTTATATTTTCCATGTAAGAGGGCGGCCCCATTCATTTAGATCTTATAGTTTATAAAAACTATATAAATAAACCTATTTAAAGGTTTTCTTTTATATAAGAGTGGGAGTGGAGAATAAAATGAGATAATATCTTAGGTATAAATGTGGAACTCTCAAGTATAAATGGAAAATTAAAAAAGAGCTAGTTTATTGGTGGCCCATGTGAAGTGTGGTAAATATTTATTAAAATATTGGTAGTTATAGCCACATAAAAGTTTTAAAGTTTTTAGCTTAGGGAATTATATAAAATATTTTGTAATATTTCCATACTTTTAAATGTGTGCGGGGTAAAATTAAGAGTAAATGAAGGGAGGAGACAAAGTTCATGAAAATAGGGATTTCAATTTATTTCATTGGTCGGGTGAAATTACTTGTCCCCTCTGTAAAATATGCAAGTTAATCTATACTCATAAATCTACTTGCACCTGGTAAAATTCTTTTAACTTGATCTATGTCCTTTAAACCCCTTTAATAAGGGTTATGTGTTTTCGTATAAAATATATATACTATAGTTTATAATTTTTATGAACTATATGTTGTTTTTTATTTTCATTCTATAAATTATATACATTTTTTTAATTAAAAAGTGTATATATTTTTACATTATAAATTATAATAGGTTATTATAATGTGTTAAAATATAACCTCCCTAATATTATACAGAAGAAGAAATTATGAAATTTCACATTCTGGAAATACACAAGTTTTGGCTTCATTAAATTTGATGGTTAAATGACCGTCATGGTAGACCAAACATAAGATAATATGACGGTCATTTAGACGTCAAATTTAAGCTCATAGGTTATAGGAAACTTTAACGGTGTTAAAATTGACGGTCAAATGACTGACACTTTAGACCAAAAAATAAGCCATTATGACGGTCTTTAAGACATCAAATTTAAGCTACCCGTATTTTTGTCTACATTAATTTTTTTCTTCAGAAATTTGAAGTTATGCATTCTTAGGGGTCTCTTCTTCACTTCTATATGGTCGAAAATATTTTTATATAAATATGGGGTATAATATAGAGCCCTTTATAATGCGGGTTATTATTTTGATCATGGGAGGTTAATAATTTTGTATTGTAATGACATAATTAGTTATGATAAAATAGTTTCTTTAGATCGATTATGTTAAAAGTGTTATTTTTATCAATAAATATGCATCTAACTCGTGATAGATTGTATATTATAATGGGGTGTGTTTTATAAGTTTAGGAAAATAATGATGTCCAATTATTTCTGTCTTGACAAAACTAAGATCCTGAATGAAACCAACTACAACATTTGAGTCAAAATAGAATTTATGGTGAGGAAAATCTAGACAATTGTTTTTAGATCTAAGATTTCTCCACCGATCATCAAAAAACTGTAGATAACATGAATACATTCTTGCAATGAATGTAAGATGCTCTTTCTATGATTCTATGTAATGTGAATGATGAGTACCTTCTACACATTAGTAATATCAAACATCTGAAAGAGGTATGGACACAACTAGAATCCATGCATGAAGGATACTTGGTATATCAAGGATAGTAATGAGAGTATAATACCTAAAGGAATTCAAAGAAATGGTCTATATATTTTTGATGATTTCTCTTCTGCATCTTGTTTTATATCTCAGAGTTTGAATAATTCAAAACTATGGCATGAAAGGTTAGGACATGTTAATTATCGAAGCTTATATGAAATGTATAGATATAATCTAGTGAAATATTTACATGTGTTATCTTCTTCTCTTGAAATTACTTCATTAAATGCTTCTAAATGATGGTTTTGATTCTGATTTAGTAAATGGTCATGATGATGTTTTGATGTTATAGATGTTTCTGGAACTCTTATCTTCCTAGATAAGAAATTAAATTGGGCTTAATCTATGTTAGAAATTTCAAATCCTATTAACCTTAGGAAAATGACCAGAAGCCATCATATGTACCATGCATTAATTACCTTGTATGAACTTGATCCGTGAAGTATTATAGGGTCTAGGTGGATATACAAAGTAAAATATAATGGTGATGGTAGTATTAACAAACATAAAGCTAGACTTGTTGTTAAAGGTTTCACTCAAAAACCTAGTATTGATTATGTTAAGAAATTTCGTGTAGCTAAAATGAGTATTGTTAGGACCTTATTTGCAATTGTCACTCAATTTGGGAGGGAAATCCACCAAATGGATAAGAAATTTATTTTTTTGAATTGTGATTTAAAAGAAAAATTTTATATGTTTCAACCTAAGGGATTTGAAAAAACCGGTAAAGAAAACTATGTTTGTAAGTTGAGAAATCCTTGTATGGTTTAAAACAAGCTCTTAGAGCTTGGTATATAAAAAATGTTTCCTTCTTTAAATCTGTTAGGTTTTGTTAATTGTTCTTCTAACAATGATATATGCATTAATCAATAAGACTCACATATTATCATTATATGTATATATGTTGATGATTTTATTATGTCTGGTGATAATTGATTTAATTGATAGGATTAAAGAGAAATTGAAGCAATAATTTGAAATTAATAAGTTAGATCTCTCACATCATGTTATTTGTATGATTTTATATCATTTTATTGTTATTTTTCAAAACACAATATGTAACCATTGTATTGAAAAAGTTTCTTATGATTGATTGTAAACCATTTTCTACTTCAATGGAAGTTGGAATAAATATTGATCGAAATCTGCATATGGAAAAGATTGATCCTATTTTATATACGTTGTTTGTTGATAGTTTGATTTATATAACTATAACTAGATCAAATATTTCCCATACAAAAGGAATTACTTCAAGGTTTATGCAGAAAACTTTTTAGAGATCATTAGAATCTTGTAAAAATAATTTTTAGATATTTGAAATGAACAATCAATTATGGGTTGTATTATAATAAGAATGAAAATGCTATCTTATATGGATTTTATGATTCTAACCATATTGATATTGTGTTATAAAATATACTGGATATGTATTCAAATTTTTTGGTGTAGGAACCATTACTTAGAACAACAAATATAATCAACAGTCTCCATTTTTTCTCTCTTGAGGTAGAGAAGTACAATAGAAGAAGTAAAGAAGCCATGTGGCTGCAACGGCTTTTGGTAGAGATACGTATGGAAGCTAAATGAATTATCTATCTTCTATGTGGTAGTTATATTTGTATTACTCTTGATTAAGAATCCAGTTCAACATTAGAGGAAAAATAACATTGAGATACATATACGCTTCACCCGTGAGAAGGTGTAAAGTGATGAGATAAATCTCAAGTTCATGTTGACTGAAGAGCATGTTGTTGACATCTTCACAAATTCCCTGAGTGCTGCAAAGTTTTGTCACTTTCGTGAAAATCTTGGATTGTCAAAGTTTCCATTGAGGGGGAGTGTGCATGACAATGTCACCTCCTAATGGAACTTGGTTTTTGTAAAAATACCTTTGGACATTTGTAAAAGACCTTTGGGCAAGTGTAAAAATACCTTCGGGCATGTATACCTCCTTGACTTCTTTTTTAGAAAGAAGTGTAGAAATATCTTAAAAGGCGGTCTTCAGTAAACTCTTTAGTGCTTATTGAGTTTATTGGTAAACATCCAAAGATCTGAAGCATATTTTTAAGGAGGTCCTTGGTTGTAAAGATTCCTATATGCTTGGGTTTAATAACCTTTTATGAGAACTTGTGAGAACATGTACAACTCACAATCATACTTAGCCACTAATCATGGGATGATCTTTGGGATTCCAAATCCTTTTGTGCAAAAGGTAAATTTAATATGATGGTGTTATAATTCCTTCAACCAATATGCTAGCCTATAACCTTTATGGTTTAAGGATTGTAAATCTTGTAGTGTACCATGGGCAGGTAATCTATTGACATATGTTATATTATCCCACTTAACATTAAGGGGGAATGTTGGAATATAATGATTAAGTGGTCTAGCCAACCCTTAATGTATATGGGCCCATCACTAATATATAGGTTAATATTTAATAATATGAAATATTTATATTTCTATTATTAAATATGTTAACCTAGGTATATACTTTAGGTTAAATATTTAATATCATGAAATGATTATATTTCTAATATTAAATACTATAAACCTAGGTATATGTGTCAACCATTTTAGGTTGAAAAGGTGGGTCGGGAGACATACCCGATCACCTTATATAAAAAGGAATTTAGGTACTCATTTGATATATTTGGGAATATATCAAAGGTGTGTAAATCAAGTGATTTGGTTTTACCCTTGGTAAATAGGGTTTTGAAAGGAGGAGGTGATTTTCTTGGATGTAAAATAAGTTCTCTGAAGAAAAATGTTATTTTCAAAGTGGTTTTTACCCTATTGGGGTTTTTCACTATTAATATTGTGTCAACTGTGTTATTTATTTCCTGTAAGTATTTATATATTTACTTATGTTATGATGTAATTTTTATTTAAATATTTATTGTAACATTATGTAATATGTAAGTTGATTAAATTCGTATTTATTAGAATCCTCAAATTCTAACATTACTTACATCTCAACTCATCATATGCCACATTAATAAAATGTCCCCATCTCTCAAAAATAGACCTAATCTCAAAAATATTATCACATACCCATTTCCCAGCAACCTATATATCAACCAATTCAATTGTAACCCCTCAATTACATTCCCCCTTATCAACCACTTCCACCAACACCTATACACCCTCAAATATATAAACCTTATCAAAAACCTAACCCATCCACCTCATATGCATCACAATCTCATCCTTCAACTTCTCAATCCCATCCATCAAATGATCTCATATAAGCATTATTGAGTAGAATGGTTAATCTTAAAGCTCTACCTTGGGGTCCAAAACCACATTCTCATATGATCAAATTTATAATGAACCCATCAACCCCTCGGTTCTAGTTAAGCCTTATCCTCCTCATTGGGAACTCCCAAATTTATCTAAATTCAATAGTAAGGAGGATCCCCAACAACATCTTTGTGCCTTTAGGAAGACATGATACTTAATTTCTCATGATCAAGACCTTATGCTTCACACCTTCCCCATGTTGTTGGTCAGTTCCACCTTGGATTGGTATAATGGCATTATCCAACATTCATTGTTCTCATTCACCCAACTTTCACAATTGTTCCTAGAAAAATTCTCAATCAATATTATTCATAAGATCACTCTCTCATACCTTTACGCCATTAGACTATATGATGACAGGGTAAGTGCACCAAGTTGGGGGACAATTAAGTGGACATCAAATCCTGAATTTTATATTAAAAATAGCAAAACATCAAATTTAGTCTTCCGCGGACTTGAACCATGCAAAAGTAAAAAATATGTCATAAAAATGGTACCATTGCATAGGGGAGACTATTATCTTTGTAGAAATACTGATTTTAAAGTGAATAGAAGAGGATAAATATCATTTTATAATTTTTTACTAATAGTAGGTCTTTAAGACACTTTTTCCTGTGAATGTTTATGTCTACGTTTAAGACTGCAATTTTTTTCACTTATCAGAATGTGATAAAAATTATACCATCCCAACTATGGTGAAATTATATACATGTTCAAAAAAAAAATTTGATTTCAATATTTTTTGATGAAGTTATGGCGGGAAAACGGAAAGTGCTCTGTTTTCTTTATGTTTTCATACCACTTTCATGGAAAAAATCATAAAAAATAAAATATTGCTCAAAAAATACAAAATAAAATCCATCCCAAGATAGATAGTGGCATATAATTTCTCACCAAAGGAAAAAAATATATATCAATTTTTGGTCATCCAAATTGTGGGCAAACGGACTATAATCTTATCAGCGTTTTTAAAAAAAAAAACCAAGTCATTGAATTTTGAGTGTTTAATATAGCTAATATTGTCCATTTTTTACATAAATTAGTATTTTAGAAACTAGATTCCAGATGCTATGATTCATATTAATATAATTTTGTCTAATTTTGAGTGCATGTATTGCTAATAATCCCTATGAGTTGATATTATGTTGTTATTTGCAATATGATGTCCACGGATGACCCTATATTTGTCCATCAACTTCTGCACTTACCCGACAATTCTATCACAAATTTCATTACATGATGGCATGGCATCATCAACCAACTATCATTATCCCTTCCACAAACTAATCTTATTGAAATCTTCTCACATTTTTGTGTGAATCATATATCCTCCACTCTTCAAATTCAATCATTCCAAACCTTTGAAGATTATTTTACCATGGCTCACAAACTTGAACTTCGTGCCCTTGATAAATTTCATCTCAAACTTTGAGAAAATAAACCCAAGTTTGAATTCACTAAATCCTTCATGCATGGTTACAAATCTAATAACACATCTAATGCCATCATAGTTAAAGCTTCATCTGCATCCACTTCTCACAAAGATCTCTAGACCACATCCTAACTATACCCCTCTTAGAGAATCTTATAGTGCAATATTTGACAAGTTCATGATAGTAAATGTCATTCGAATTCCTCCCATCGGCATTTTGATGAATCATAACCCAAAATAACATGGTATTATGAGGAACATTATTGTAAGAATCATTAGGTATGTGGCCATGACATTGAGAAGTATCGCACCTTTAAAGACCACGTCTAAAAACTCATAGATAGTGGCGACCTTCAAGTGGAAAATCCTAACGCACCACCAAATAAACCCTTAGATGTTTTCAAATCAAACTCCACCCCCACATCTCAAGCACCTAACGCTCACACAATCAACACCATAAATAAAGAACCCACATCATTACCTATATCCACCACCACATTATCTACTACATCTACCTCTATTTTATATGTTTCTCCCTCATATACAACTTCATCAATATCCACGGCTACTTTTACTAATTATATTTACACCAATTACATCCATAATTATCACACCTACACCGATATCCGTACATCTTCTCCCTTGTCTATATCTACCACATCTCCACCTATTACATCTAGTCCTTCACCAACACCCACTCAAACACCTATTCCTACATATATATCCATCTACGTCAACCACGTCTATCGTGGTGGCCATTCCTACTCCCACATCTATGCCACTCCTTAAAACATCTACTTCACAAACACCCCCACTTAAGACAACCAACATAAATACAAGTGATATTCATACCCCATCTATAAAACCAATCACCCCTACATCAACAAATTTGAATCCCACACAATCTACAACTCATATTTATTTTTTCAAGTGCATCATTCAAAAACCACTTCCACCTACAATATCCTCATCTATGACACAATCCACATCATCGGGTTCTACTTCTACAAATCCCTAGTTGAAATTGTCATCATTCCTACCAAAGAAAAGTCGTCACAACTAGAATCTAAGAACCTTAGCATGCCCATCCAAAAATACCTCACACATCCACACAAAACGTTATACCTCACTCCTCCTAAGACTAACCCTCCTAAGAAATATAATGCCACATCATCACTCTTAGGGAATCTCCATCCATTTTAGGGTCGGGACCTTTATCCAAGACTCTTATTAGCAACAAATCCAAGTCAAAACCATCTAGTCTTTCTTCCAAGTCTGATCCCCATTCCAAATCAACCATGCCCCTAGTTGTAAAATTAGAATCCAAGTCACCCAAGTCACCAATCATCAAAACTAAGACTAAGACACAATCATCTTATTCTTCTTCAAAGTCCAAGGTAGAATCAAAGGCCCCTATAAAGCCTCATCAAAGTAAATTATCCCTTCTACCTTCATCCACCATCCTCAAATCCACTCCACTTATGGCCTCTACTTCAAAAACTACCATTGGTCCCTACACAAAAATCTTCCAATGCTTACTCCAAGAATAAGTTATCACCCTTCCTCTCATTAATTATTTTGATTTGTGTGTCCCTAAACCTTCATGGTTCAATTCCAATATTATTTATGCATACCATCATGCACCAGTCGTGATACCGAGCACATTGCAAGGCTCTCCAAACTATTATTTATAATATTATTGATGAAGATGACCTTCTCGTTGAAGGAGATCATCCTCTTCCTTAAATCAGTCTTGCTCCTTCATACAAACCTTCATCCACCAAGACCTCTAAATCTCCTCATTCATCCAATACTTTTGTCATCATCCCTCCTCCAACCATGACCTCTCCCAAATAAGTTCCTCCTCTCTTTATCAATGTTGTTCGAATCACCACCCATTCTCGCTCCCATGAGTTTCACCCTCCTACGCAATCAAAATAAAAATTCATTATCTTCACTCCCTCTAGTGATCCTACTCATCCTTCTTCTTCATAAAATCCTAAGGTGTCTATCTTCGCTTCCCCTTGGCATGCTCCTATTGAAGCAGTATTATAAATCAACTTCATCGGACCTCGTTAAGATGTCACTTTATGAGCTCATCCAAAGCTCCCTAGATCATAAGAAATATCTAATTGAATCTCTCAAACATATTCCTACTCCTAATGATGAGGCTCAGCCCTTTGCATCTATTTTTGGAGCACTTGCTACTTCCACCTCTATATATTTTGACAAGTACTAAAATTCCTAACATAACACCTCAATAACATGACCTTCCTCTTTTCATCACTGTGTGCATCAATGATACCTTCATCCGTCATTGTACTATTGACAATGATGCTAATATAATCATCATCTCATCTCATACCTTTGATCTTCTCAAGCTCCCTAACTCTATTATCACCCAATCACCCATGGTTCTTTGCTCATTTAATGATGTTGTTGCCCCACTTTGGGCATAGTTATTCTTCCTATCCATGTTGGTAAAAAAATCCTCCATGAGGTATTATACATCATAGAAGGGGAGTTCTAATATAATATCCTCCTTGGATGACCATGGATTAACACCATGCATTATATTCCTTCCACCCTTCATTGATGCATCAAATATGAACATGAGGGGAAAATTCTAACTCTCCCCACAGACATCCCTCTATTCAAGGCATGTCACATGAATTATTGTCCCAATGACATGCTCATTCCCACACATAATTCTTATGAAGCATCCATGAGCTTATCTTTCTCCAAGTACAAGCTTCCTAATGATGACTTTATAGACAAAGTGTTGGATCAACTCATGTTGGGGGAGTATCATCTTCTCATGCTTAATGCTCTTCCCATGCCTCATAGACTCGATAGAACTAATAAAGCACCAATGTATCAACCTAAAATCAAGGATATTGTTCCTTGGTGTCCACCTCACCTTTCCACAAATTTAATATATGGTGGTATTGATTTTCCTTCCTCCTATATTGATGTGCAACTACACAAAAAACCATATACCAACGAATTTGAATTAATTTATAAGAAATAATTTTCCTACACTTATCTTCATCATTTTACCTAGAAAGGATTTAGAATGGGGCATTATGAACAAGGCATACAGGTCATTAATAAATCTCGTAAACCCCATGAAAATTCAAGATGGGCTACAAAGAACAATCTACCAACTCTCTCCCACTATCTTTGGCTCTTATTGACATTGATCCTCCATCATCTCCATCCTATGAGGTTATGGATGAGGATGATACTATATACATATCCTCTAAAAAAATTGATCTCCACCATCACTTTGGGACTACTGACTTATTAGTGTGAAAATGAAATTTGGTCCCTCCTCTTCAATTTCCTGATATGGTAGAGAAATATTCCATACCATTGACATTCTTTAGTACATAGATGATGATTTCATCCTTTCTCACATGGGGAAAAATATTATTATCTTTATAAGATCTCACCGCCTTGACACATCCACCCTTCTTAATGGATATACTATCAACATCAACATAGAGATTCCACAAGAGCCTCGCATTCTTAAAAAGGGTCAATCCCTTGATCCATGTGAGCTATAACCTTTTATTGTATTCCTTTCTTCACATAGCCAAGCCTTCGAATGGTTGTACTATAAAATTTAAAGTCTCCATCCCTCTATCATCATTTATTACATTGTTACCTTTCCTAATGCTAAGTCGGTTGTTCAGAAGCTTTCTCGTATGCACATTCAAGTTTCCCTCCTTGTCAAAGAGGATCTACAATGCCTTCTTTCATCCAATTTCATCATCCCTATTGACTATCCATAGTGGGTTTCAAATATCATACCCATTGCCAAGGATTTTAGAAATATTTGTATCGGTACTAACTTTCAAGATTTAAATCTCACTTTCCCTAAAGATGACTTTCCTCTTCCTAACATCAATCAACTTGTGGACCTTACCACATCTCATTAGATGTTTTCTCTTATGGATGGATTCTTTAGGTATAATCAAATTCTCATCACACCATAAGACCAACATAAGACTTATTTCATCACTCCTTGGGAATTTCTTCTATCACATTATGCCCTTTGGTTTGAAAATGCCAGAGCCACCTATCAGCGAGCCATGACTTACATCTTTCATGATCTAATCCATAATACTATAGAGGAATATGTAAATGAATTTTGGGTGAATATAATCATCGATGTGACCACCTTTCTATTCTTGAAATGTTTTTTAATGCCTTATCTACTTCTTTCTCCATCTTAATCTAGCCAAGTGTGTGTTTGGAGTTCTAATTGGAAAACTCCTTGGATTTATTGTTTCTATTAGGGGTATTAAAGTTGACCCTACCAAAATTAAATCCATCCTTGAGATACCACCTCCTTATCTAAAATAGATTCAGTAATCTCCAAGGCCAAATTCAATCAATTTGTCATTTTATCTTGCAACTCTTGGACTATTGCCAACCCTTTCATCATCTCCTTTGCAAAGACATCAAATTCAAATGAGATGATAAATACCCATAATAATTTGATGATCTCAAGAATTATCTCCTATCCTCACTTGTTCTTACACCTCCATGTGAGGGAGAGCCTTTCTATCTCTAAGTCTCTTCCTTCAATCATGCTTTAGGCACCATGTTAGAAAATCACGACAAGCAAGGTAGGGAGTAGGTTGTGCATTAAATCAGTCACACCCTTCACGATTATGAGACTGATTACTCTAAAGCCAAAAAAATTGTTGCACTTTTTTCTTTGCTAACTCTAAGTTTTGCCATTATCTTCTTAATCATAAGACTTACGTCATCACTAGCTTTCATCTTCTTAAGACCATTCATTCTAAGCCTTATCATAGTGATCACATCACTCGATGGATCATGCTTATGATTGAGTTTCACCTAGAGTTAATCTCTTAGAAATAAATCAAGGTCCAATCTATCACAGATCAATTAGTTGACTCCCCTCTTCCTAATAATCACCTTCCCCACGAGCAATTTCTAGATGAATCTATCAATACTATTGATCAAGATTTTTCTCCTCTCAAGATGACGCTCTTATTTGATGGTTCTAAGTGTAGACAAGAAGGAGGTGTTAATTTCATCATCATTCCTCCTTGGGATACTCCCATCCCCATCACCTATAAGCTTAATTTTGAATGCACAAAAATATGGCTGAGTATCAAGCCCTCATATTATGTCTTCAACCCACTATCTTGATCGATGTCCAAATCCTTGATATCTAAGAATATTCTCAACTCATCATTAATCAAGTAAAATTAATATATCAATGTAAAAATGAGGTCCTCCAAAATTATAAGGATGTTTTCAACTTCCTTTTTGAAGCAATCAATTTCTACACTCTTCAAACCATCCCTCGGTTATCTAATCATCCTACAGTCACTATGGCTTCCCTCAAATCTCTTATCCCTTAGTCTACAAATGATTCTAAAATCTTTGACATTGTTCATCAAATTTATAAACCAACTCACCTTCTTGAACTCCCTGGTGTCAATCTTGTCGAATGTAATCCATTTGATATTTGTTTTCTCAAATCTTTGACTACCTTTCTCAATCCATCATTATCTCCGACCTATCCAAGAATGGTAGGAGCTCCTTTCTTCAATGTGCTAACCGCTATGTCATCCTTGGTGGCATCCTTTATAAGTGTGGCTTCGATGGCATCTTGCTTCATTTCCTTAAATATCATGAGTCCACTTGAGCTATCCAAGAATTCCATGACAACATCTATGGTGGACATTTTAGCGGGTGGTTTTCATTAAGTGCATCTTTCGCATGTGTTATTATTGGCCCTCCCTTAATCTATATTTTTTGAGTATGTTAATAAATCCATCAAGTGTCAATAGCATTCCAATCTTATCGCAGTCCTAGCCATGCCTTACGGTTGGTTCGGGATATTTATCCTTCCTCATAGTGGGGCCTTAACCTCATTGGCCTCATTAACCCACGTTCTTCTCAATGCCATCGTTCTATTATCATTGCCACTAAATATTTCACCAAATGGGTGAAAGAAATTCCACTTGCATCAACTAAAGCTAATCAGATTATTAATTTCATATATCAGCATATCATTTACCACTTTGTCATTTCCTATAAAATCATCATGCACAATGGAAAGTCCTTTAAAAAAATATCTCAAGTAGCTATGTGACTCTTTTAATATTAAGCTTTGCTTCGCTTCTCCATACTATCCTTAATCTAATGGTCAAGCCAAAGCTACTAACAAAACCCTTCACAATATTCTTTCCAAGACTATTGATGAAGCGGTCGTAACTAACATCTTCATATCCACTTTGTTTTTTTGTCATCATCGCTCATTACTACAAGCTATGTGACAAAAAGGGGAAAATTTCGACACCCTCTAAGTCCCCTTTTATTACATACCCCCTTACCATGACCCCATCCATTTATTTTTATTATATAATTACCTATATTAGATTAATTATTAACTAACCTCTTCACATCACCTTAGACCCATTCCAAACCCATTTAATAACTAAGACTAGATCATCACTCCCCCTAAAAATTGAGAATTCTTCTAAACCTAATATTAATTTCCAACTACCTCTCCCACCAATTTCCCATGTGATTTAACAAGAATCAAGACTCATAACCTATAACCATTCTTGATTCACACCAAAAAGGAGAGAAAAGGTTATTTTTAGGGAATAAAACTATTTCTCCCTAACCAACATCGGTTATTCCTCGGTCGGCACCGGTCAAGAAACCATCATTAGTTCCTTTAAATAAGCATTTTCAACTCTTTGCCTGGGTTATTATTGATGTAAACTCTTCAACTTTGGAAATATTCACAAATCACAAATTAATCACTTGTTGTTTACTTTCTATTAGAAAATAATAGAGATAGCTAGTGAATGAATTACTATTGTGCTTAGAATCAACAATTGTAGTAAAAGAAAGAATATAAGCTCATAACACCAACAATTTTATCCTAGAAAACCTCCAATGGAGGAAAAACCAATCGGGAAGGGAAATTTCTCTTTCTTCCCACTTCTATTGGCCAATTTAAATCAACAAGTACAAAATTTACAATAAGTAAGAAAGAGAAGTAGATAATATCTCAACACTTCCTTCCAGTTACTTGCTTGCTTTGTCTCAACACTCCTTTCTTCTACAAAAATATAATTTCTAGCACTAAGATTTCTTGCTCACTTGCTCCCATGCTTCGATGATCTTTTACACTTCTACAATCATGTATTTATAGCCTTTCTCATGTCCTCCCATGCACTGGAGAATGGGAAAGGTCATGAAGGAGAAGAGAAATGAACATCCTTTCAAATTCAGAGGTTGTTCATTTCAAATTTTGTTTTCTATCTATAATGGCCAGGACCACCACCCTATGCAGACCAATGGTCATGGGACTATCTTGGCTTAGCTAGGTGGAAGTTCTATAAATCGCCACCCTACATAGGGAGGTGGTCCTATTACTTAAAATACAGAACCTCCATTTGTTATTTTTCTTCTCTTTGATGATTGTTTCGATGAAGTAGAGTTATTTTGGATCCCTATGGATCACACCTCCCCTTCTTAGGAGGATTTTTGTCCCACAAAAGCTTAGTGGGGGAGTAGATGAGGGAACAATTCCCTCGTTTTCTCCTTCAAGTACCACCGGGATTGCCTTGGTGTCTTTCCTTTTCAGTCTAATCTGCCAAGAATCCTATGGACCTCTTCTAGTCTCTCGAATTTCTGTTGTAGCACTACATCCTCCTCCAATTCACCTCATGAGTCCAAGATGCAATCCTCAATGGAAGGTAGCAACTATAGTTCTTCATCTTCATCTAGCATGGATGGCTCATATAGGTGCAAGTTCTCACAATTTACTACAGAGTACATCCTCATGAATGATGGAAAATCAAGTTGAAAAGAATTTTCTCCAACCTGCTCCAATATGGTGAAGGGTCCATATCGTAGTGGCTTGAGCTTCCGTGCTTGACCTTGTAGTATCTCCTTGCTCAAGTAAAGCCAAAATTTGTCTCCAACATGAAGTTTGTGTTCCCTCCTATGTTGATCATGCCTAGCTTTGTACTTTTCTTGAGATTTCTCTAGCTATTCTTTGACCTTGAGATGGATTTTTCGGATCCTCTCAATGAACTTGTTGGCTCTAGTCACCTCTGTGTCTCGTGTATCCTCCTCATCCTATTGTCCAATTGCTATGTCCAATGATTCATAGGTAGATATCCAAGGCATGCTTCAAATGGTGACTTCATAGTGGATGTGTGTATTGCCCGGTTATAGGAATGTTGAATGTAGGCTAAGGACTCGTCCCAAGTCCTTGGGTACTTATTGTTATACCCTCTGATCAATTGTACCAAAGTCATGTTTACCACCTCTATTTGTCCATCTATCTGTGGATGGAAAGTTGTGCTCCTCTGTAACCTGGTATCCATATTGTCCCACAAAGTAGTCCAAAAATTCCCCAAGAACCTGGAATCCCTGTCAGAGACAATAGACTTTGGCAAACCAAAATGCACCCATACATTAGCAAAGAAAAGATTTTCTCGCCTCATGTGCTTTTATTGTCTTTTTACATGCCATAAGAATACACATTTTACTAAATCTATCCACAACAACATAGAGATAGTCATGGCCATGTTTAGACATAGGTA
Source organism: Taxus wallichiana var. yunnanensis (assembly GCA_018340775.1). Classification (NCBI taxonomy): domain Eukaryota; kingdom Viridiplantae; phylum Streptophyta; class Pinopsida; order Cupressales; family Taxaceae; genus Taxus; species Taxus wallichiana. Next base: position 85,407,019 of record CM031244.1, on the reverse strand, counting down.
ATCCTCCTACAAAATCCATAGAAATGTCCTCCCACGGATGAGTAGGTACTGGTAAAGGCATATACAAACCTTCCTTCCTAGTTTTAGGCTTGCTAGTACAACAAATTTTACATCCACGAATAAATTTTGATACTTCTTCTTGCATGTTGGGCCAATATACATACCTTTTCAAGTGGGCTAGGGTCTTACCAACACCGAAATGTCCCGCTAATTTTGAGGTATGTACTTCCCTCGTCAATAGAAGTATTCTTCTTTAGGAACATAAATTTTCCCCATCGGTAGAGCATCCTATCCTTGAGATAACAGTCTTCAATCCCCATCTTTTAGCCCCTTGAGGCGCAACTTCTGAAATGTTACCCCAAAGTCTTTATCTTGGGCATATGCTTCTCCATAAGGTTCCTTCGTTGAGGGCTTGATCTAAGAGATTGTGGCCAAACAGAAAACTTTTTCTGTGTGGGTGGCCTAGACAACATGTCTACCACCAAATTTGTACTATCCTTCTTGTATGTAATCACCGGATGGAACTATTGAAGAAACCCCATCCATTTTTAGTTCCTTTCCTGCTACAATTTAGAGTTTGTGCTTGCAAATCTTGGAGAGGTTTGTGGTTAATGTTTCCATACATTTCTTTACCTAACAGATAATGTTTCCATTTTTTAATTGCACAAGAAGTAGTGCATACATTTCTTTATCATATACTGAATATCCTTTAACTCGCTGAAGTGAAGGTTTGAGAATGATAAAATTTAGGTCTACCTCCTTGACGCAAAGACCTTTGTATCCATGGCGTAATCACGGCATCTGTCTCTACTTCAAAAGGATATTGCAAACTAAGAAGAGCAAGTACTGGATCATGAATAATATTGTATTTCAATAACTTAAAGGATTTGTTTTGTTCCTTACCCCAGTCAAAACCCTTACTCTTTGCAGCCACTATGTGTAGAGGTGCTATAATCGCCAAGAAACCCGAATGAATTTCCGCATGTAATGTATTGCTCCCATAAAACTTCTAGTCTCTGTGGCTCTTGTTGGTGTTGGCCGATTTGTGATGGATTCCACTTTCTTTGGATCCACTAGTATCTCTCCTCCTCCAACCACGTGCCCAAGATAGAAAAGTGACTCTTTGGTAAATTCACATTTCTTCATATTATAAAGCAATTATTTCTCCCTAAGAACTTGCAAGACTTGTTGCAAATGTGTTAGATGTTCTTCCCATGTGGCACTAAAAACTAGGATATCATCTAGATATAAAATGACACATGAATCTATGAAATCCCACAATACATCATTCATCAATCTCATAAATGTAGCGGGTGCATTGCATAATCCAAAAGGAAGTACTAACCATTCATACAAACCTTATTTTGTTTTAAAGGCAATCTTCCATATATCCTCCTCCTTCATTTTGACTTGGTGATAACTGGACTTGAGATCCAACTTTGTTAAAAATTTAGCATGCTTTGAAGTTGGTCCAAGAGATCATCTATGTAGAGAAGTGGATATCTATTCTTTATGGTGATCTTTTCAAAGCACGGTAGTCGATGCACATTTTCCAAGAAGCATCCTTCTTTGGCACCATCACAATAGGAAAACCACATGGTGAGGTGCTCAGACGTATTACCCCTTGGTCTATTAGTTCCTGGAGTTACTTCTTTACTTCAGTACTCTCAAGCAAGGATTTCTATACAACCCGATGTTCGGTAGAGGTGACTCTGGCAATAGCTGAATCTCATGCTCTACTTCCCATTTTGGTGGTAATCCACTAGGATCCTAAAATACTTCCTAAAAATATTGAATGATACTATCCAAATCTTGTTTTCCCTAGTTAGAAATTTCTGAAACTTCTACCCCATCTTGTTTATCCTTTAGTAAAAGTAAACAAATCTGATTATGATTTTCCTGAATAATCCATTTTTATTGGTTTGTACTTACCATAGTAACCCGTGTCTTATGTTGGTGTGCTGGATGTTGTAGCTGATCCCATCCTTGACCCATTTGTACCAGTTTTCCCTTCTCATAAAGATAGCATCCCTAACATACAAGTAAGGACTCTGAATACAACATCAAAAGCATCAAGTGGAATAACGTCAGCTTCAAACACATCTATATATTGGGAATTTATCCCAAACTTGACCTTACATCTTCTTGTTACCTAAATTTCAACACCCTTTTTCACCCAACCCAAAGGATAAGGGTACGGATGCTCGTAAGTCTCAAGACCAAGATTCTTTACAACTACCTCAGAAATCAAGTTAGATTGAGAACCGGTATCAACCAAAGCATTTACCTTAGTCCTCTTGATATGGATTTTGATTTGGAATAGTCTACTCATCTCCTCTTCACTGTCCATGTTGGTGGCCGTGCATCCAAGCCTTTCATCTACATCAAAGTCATCTTCGATTTCCACCTGCCCTTTTGCCTTTACAAGCTGTCATGGACTTCTTGGAGTCCTTGGTTTGATTCTTTGGATGTAACTCCAGATGTAACTTCCAACATGTAGCGTCAGTATGACCATTGATATCACAATTCTTGTAAAAATTCTTGGGATCTTTACAAGTATTTAAATTAGTGGCATCTTGTTTACCTTTCCCTTTCCACTTAATCTTGTTACTTGTTTGCCCATAATCCTTTTTCTACTAATTTTTTGACTGCTTTACCCTCGGCTCTGCTTCTCCTTGATTTTTCTCATCATCTATATAGTATGCTTGTACACATGCTTCATTGAGATCCTTGGACTTTGTGGAGATGAATTTTCTTTGAAGGTGCATGTGAAGGCCTCCCAAGTATTTGGTCAGAATATCCTCATCCTCCAAATCCATTTTTAGCAACATGGCTTGCCTCTAAAACTCTGTAGTATAGTCTTGCACACTTTGACCATTGCCTTGTCTAAAATACTACCATTTAATCATTTGGTCAGTTTTATGGCCAATAGGATAGAAGTTATCTCTAAGTAATTCCTTAAAGTCTTGCCAAGATTTCACAATAGGATGTTTCTTCCTTTCACAAGTAGTTAGATAATTTTCCCACCAAACTAGAGCATGTCCCTCCATTTTGAGACATGCAAATGTGATCCTTTGTGCCTCAGTGACATTATGGATGCTAAAATAGACTTCTAACTGTTTCAACCATTTATCCAGTAATTTTACATATACTTGTCCTTCAAATCTCTTGATTTTGACTTTAGTCTCAACTTTAAAAGGAGTATGTTCATATTTTACATTTTCTCTTGTGTTAGAAGTCTCTTCTTCATGCTCTTCCCCATAATATTCCTCATGGTGACTCTTGCCTATACCAAAATTTTCGGCTAAGCCTTGAACCACTGAGTCCATGGAGTCTTGCTTGATGGAAACTATCTTTTGCAAATTTGCAAGTTCCTCTTGCCTTCTAAACATCCTATCCATCATGGTATCCAAGCATCTCGATTCTATAAACCAAGTTCTCTTCCTCCATTTCTCCCCAAATTCTCTATTTCCACTTCTTTGTAGAAATCTCTAGATCACAAGGTAAAGATTTTTCACCTTTAGATCTTGTCACTGTCATACAAATTCAAGAATGAAATACCACAGTCTTGGATACTTGTTAGCTCTGATACCAAAATGATCTGTAAACTCTTCAACTTTGGAATTATTCACAAATCACAAATTAATCATTGTTGTTTACTTTCTATTAGAAAATAACAGAGATAGCTAGTGAATGAATTACTATTGTGCTTAGAATTAACAATTTTAGTAAAAGAAAGAATATAAGCTCATAACACCAACAATTTTATCCTGGAAAACCTCCAATGGAGGAAAAAAACCCGATCACAAGGGTAATTGCTATTTCTTCCCACTTCGATTGGCCATTTTAAATCAACATGGGTATAGAATTTACAATAAGTAAGAAAGAGAAGTAGATAATATCTCAACACTTCCTTCTGTTACTTGCTTGCTCTATCTCAACACTCCTTTCTTATACAAAAATACAATTTCCAGCACTAAGATTTATTGCTCACTTGCTCCCATGCTTTGATGATCTTTTACACTTCTACAATCATGTATTTATATCCTTTCTCATGTCCTCCCGTGCATTGGAGAATGGGAAAGGTCATGAAGGAGAAGAGAAACAAACATCCTTTCAAATTCATAGGTTGTTTGTTTTGAATTTTTTTCTATCTATAATGTCCAGGGACCACCGCCCTGCAAACTAGCGGTCATGGGACCACCGCCCTACACAGGCGGCTGTCCTGTTACTTAAAAGACAAAACCTCTATTTGTTGGTTTTCTTCTCTGTGCTGACTATTTTTATGAAGTAGAATTATTTCGGATCCCTATGGATCAATTATTTTTGGTTCGAATTCTTTAATCTCACATCTTTGGCATTCAATTGACACCCTAACAATCAATCGCACACCGAGCATCAAACTCTCCAACAATAACCAATCTATGGCTTCATAGGATTGAACCATTTGCATAGAGAAGCACTCAACCTTTGTTGTTGTGGCATTGGATATCGGCTTGTCTCTCCTATGTACACCCAAAGAACCACCACCTTCTACCAACTTTCATATCTCGATAAGTATTCTTAACTAGGTTATTGATTTCATTAGCTTTGGTTTTAGATCCTTTATCTTTTTATAATTACCTCCTCCCTCTCTTGGATACCTTCTATAGCCCATTCACTTGATGCCCTACCAACTGGAACCACTCTACCCTTTCAACCACCCATTTTACCCTTGTTGAGTCTTCACCTAAATTCCTACACCCTACCTAAGACCTCCCAATACTCTATGCAATCACAAAGATCCCAAATCAACCTCCTTTCTACCTTTAAAATCCAATTTCCCCTACCATGATCGGTTACCCAATCGATCTCGGCTATAACTTGATGATGGCATTGGTTCCTCGGCCACTCGGTCTCTATGTCCGGTATTTTTCCCTCATACCAGCAAGTTCATTCCTCCACCAAGAACTCTCCAAACCCTCCCAAGACTTCACTCATACCTTCTTTACGGCCCTCTGCCATACCTATACACCCTGAAAATTGACCATTCTCCTAGATTTAATCTTATATTCATCATTTAGATTAGATTTAGACTATTGTGTTGTGTGAGATACCCAAATCATATAACTATAGTAGGACTTTCCATTTCATGATATTTATCGACATTAATTTATATTAAGAGGTGGATTGATGCCATTGAGGAAGTACCTCACTTCTCGAGATCTAACTCACACTAGTAAATCCACCGACTTGTGCTATTAACTCTATTTTGTGGTATTTTTACTTCTCAGATAGTCCTTCCAAGACAAAAAGGAGTGCTCTACAATCATCTTCGTCTTCAAAAATGGTGCGCAACCTCTTCACAACCTCCAAGTATTCCTCATGTACCTTACCTTTACCTTTTAAATCATTTTTTCATATGGTACTCCTATGTGGTGAACATTTTGGCATGCCCAGTGGGACCCTCATCATTTGTGGGTTCTTTATATTCATTTAGGATTACATTTCTTATTGTTTCCTTTCTAAAATCTTCACTAAATATCTCCTTGGTAACATTCTTTCTTCTATTTTCTCTAAAATTCACATTTCATTTAGTGCAAATTAAAACAAATCATTCTTTCTTCATTATTTCTTACATTAGTGAAATTCATACTCTATTCCTATTCACTATTGCTTTCATCCAATCTCAATATTTCGATTTGGGTTTAAAATTGTTGCATTGCATCCTATGTATTCTTGCATTTATTTCACATATTAATATAATGGAGATCATGACTGGTTGATGATTAGGTAATTAAGCGTAGTCCACTTTTGCACACACTTTTCCAAATCACTCAAACAAACAACATATTTCTTAAACATTCCCCAAATCCTAGGAAGAAGATATCAAGGATTTAAACACCCATTGATAGTGGGCCTTGACCAATGTTCTAGTTGGATTGTCATATAAAATCTTGGACCTCAAGTACTGAAAGGTATATCGAGGACACCCACCAAAAAAACGTTCCAAAAATCATACATAGTTGGAATCTAGGTACCTTATATCTACTCCTTTCTATATATTCACAGTTAGTCCTAAGGCTTAAGCCATAAAAACACTAAAATATTATTTCTAGGATAATGTGTTTCGTATATTTTCTTGTTGGATTTGTGACTTTCTTTCTTGTCTTCTGCTATTTGAGGTGTGAGATCATATTTCATCACTTTTCTTTCTTTTTCACACTCAACCATCACAATTAATTAATTATAGTTCTCTGAGTGTGTTAGATTAGAATTGATATACACAACCTAGTTCTCAACTTCTTTTGACCAAAATATTGTGTAGAAATTTAAAAAAATTTAAGTTTACATCAAATCTACCCTACCGGTGTTAGTTCGAAACTAACATTGGTTATTCTACCTATCAGCATTAGTTTAGAAAGCTGGTATTGGTCTCTGTGTTTCTAATTTTTGTCAAAAACAATGAGCTAATTTCACCTTCCATACATTTTCCAAAAGTATGTTTATGAGTTTCTGTCATTTTTATAGAGCCCAGAGTACTTGTTTTCCATCCTTTCATATGGTTTAGACTCATCAACAGGTGTGAGATCTTGCTTTCCATGTAATTTGTATACCTTTTCCTTCTAGCCCTTCACCGCCTTCCATTTTGTCTCCAATGGATCCTAATTCTTCTATGATTGTACCCATAGGTGATGAGGAATTCACTAGATTCCTTGATCATAACACTAAGGCCTTGTAAAATTACCTTGTTACTTCTTCCACTTGTGACTCATCAGGTTAGCTCCTTTATGGAATGCCCACTTCCATGCCTGCCATTTCTACCATTTCTACCATCTCTATCATATCGGGGAATGCTAATGTGGCCACCCAAACTACTCTAGCATGCCTAATCCCATTTTTGCAATCACCTACTTCTCACGTAACCTTTTCATCCTTGACATATTCTCTCCCACCAACATCTATAGTACCCATATCCATTTCCCTTATTATATCATTGTCAATATCTTATGTACCTATTCCTACAAAACTTCCAGTTGTGTTGACCTCTTCCACTCCATTTCATAATTTGGTGGTCTCTATTCCCAAACTCTTCCACCTATCGCCATGAGGATCTTTCCACAAGCCCCTCCTACTTCTACCTTACCTCAAATGCAACCCATCACCTCAATTGCATATTTAGGGTATATGCCCTCCTCGTCCACTAATTCCTACATACCTATGTCTCAATTCACGTACTCAGTACCACCACATATTGGTATGCCTTTTATGACTCATTCATCTTATCAAGCCCCTTATACTTCAAGGGAATCCCTCAATCAAACCCCACAATGGATCTCATTAAAATGATGATGCATAAAATGTAGACACTTGAGGCCTCATTTTTTGGGTCATGTAATGTATTAACATATGATAATATTTTTAACAAACCCATCAATCCCTCTTTACCTATTCATCCATATCCCACATATTGGGAGCTACCTAAATTAAACTACTTCAACAATAAAGACGACCCTCAACAACACTTGTGTTCATTTAGACATGTTTGTTACATAATAGGATATGATGATTCCTTACTCCTTTGTACCTTTCCTATATCCATATTGGGACCCACCTTGGACTGGTATAGTGATTTTCCCAAGCACTCGATATTTTCCTTTAATCAATTTCCGTAGACCTTTCTTGATCACTTTTCGATAAAAATTCTAAAAAAATTCTATCACATATTTATATTCTATTAGTCAATATGACGATGATTCTATCATTTATTTCATCACACGGTGGCAAAGCCTAATCAATCTAATTTCCTTCTCTCTCCTACAAACTGAGCTCATACATTTTTACAAGGGCATGTGTCGGACACATTTAATCAACTCTTCAGTTCAAATTTTTTGTGCATTTGAAAAGGCTTTTACCATGGCTAGGAAGCTTAAGATCCACACCCTTGAAGAAGACAAAATAAAATTTCGTAACAAAAATGTTTCCTTCAAATCAAACGATTCCTATTCCAAAGCACCCAACAACCATCCCAAGCCAAAGGGATCCACTAATGCGGTAGATCTAAAAGTAGGCCCTTCTCATCCAGCCAATCAACCTAAACCTCCTTCTAATCTCTCACTGGTGAAAAATTTTCAATATCGGTATGAACAAAAGAGTTACACTCCCATTGGGGAGCCTTATTCTTTCGTATTGGAAAAGTTGTTGAAGGTTGGAGCCATCACTCTTCCTCCCATCAAACCATATATTGGTTTTGATCCTTCTCACCCCACACCAGCTTGGTATAAAGAAAATGAATTATGTAATTACCACCGCGTAAAAGGACATAGTGACGCAAATTGCAAAACCTTTAAAAACATTGTGCAAGGAATGTTAGATAGTGGTGATCTCATCCTTGAAAACCCTAACGTGCCTACTAATGTAAACTTGGAAGTTTTTAGAAAACCTTTTCCTAACCATGCCCCTTCATCAACTTATGTTGGCAAAGACATCTAAAGAAGAAACCAATGTACATGTGGTCAGGACATCTTCAATATAGCGTCTTATTCTTCTATCCAGTATCCTCCTATAACATCTATTGAGGAAATATTCACACGAACTCCTCTACCCATAGAGGAGCCCACCTCACATGTTCCTTTACCCATAGAGGAACCCACCTTACCTACTCCTTTACCCACAGAGGATCCCACCTCACATGTTCCTTTACCCATAAAGGAACCCACCTCACCTGTTCCTTTACTCATAGAAAATCTTACCTCACGTATTCCTTGACCCATAGAGGAACCCACCTTACTTATTCCTTTTCCCATAGAGGAATCCACCTCGCCTATTCCTTTACTCATAAAGGAGCCTTCCTCCTGTTCCTTTACCGATAGAGGAACCCACCTCACCCGTTCCTTTACCCATAGAGGAACCCACCTTAACTATTCTTCTACCCATAGAGAAACCCACCTTATCATCCTCTCTACCAAAAAAGGAGTCTATATTACCCACTTTGGGTTCTCCTCAACCCATAAAAGAGCCAATTTAATCTACTCTTCCTATTTGTGATACATCTCCAAAGGTCTTCAAATATCCCATCACTCTTCTTAACTCACTTTTACCCACCGAGTCATACCCTAAGACCTTCCCTAACTTTCGGGCCTCATACAATAAATGATCTTATTTTACTCTCCTTTTTATCAAGTTTGACTGCATTTTGTGACTTTTGTTTGATCTAATATAAGTTAGGATGTAATTGTCCATCTTTTGTTGATTGTAGTTCTAACATTTAAAAACTCTGTAATTCCTAACAAAGTGCTTTGGAAATTTAGTTTTGTAATAAAACAGGTCACAATCAGTTGGAAGAACAAAGTATGAAGTGGTCAACATGTTTTTGGAAGCATTGGTTTCAATATACTTAGTTTTGGAACTTCCAGACTTAGTTCGAACTCCATTATGTAGTTATGAGCTCTATCACTTAGTTTCAAAAATTTTGGACTTAGTTATGGAACTAGTACTTACTTAGTTCTAGAATTTTTGGACTTAGTTCGGAACTCCTGCATGTAGCTCTGGAACCCCACATAGTTAGATCTAGAATGATTTCCTTTAGTTCTAGAACTTCTCTAAAGTTTCGGAACCGATGAGAATTTGTTTATTCCAACAATGTCCGGTGATTTAGCAATCAATGATCCTTTCAATCAAGAGTAGATTAGAATATTTCTGATTCTTCATACTCATAGATCTAGGGATAACTATCATACAACATGTACATCCACCATGTTCCAATTCAACATCTATTTTGGGCATGATTCGGTTCCATCTGAATCGGTAGGACAACTATGGCTGTAAATGCACCTTTGGAAGGAGTATATATATGCAGACTTGTAGATAGATTTAGAATATATATATAATATAGAGATAGATCGATATACATAGATACAAACATAGAGAGATAGAAAGAGAAAGAGACAATACGTTTTGTAATGCAAAACATTTTATCAATAAAATAGCCATTTCTATTTTGAGAGAATATTAAGTTTTCAAATCCTATTTCAAGGTGGAGCAAGGGCCCACTCCTCCAAGAACCAGGATCTTCATTTTATTGGTATTTATATTTCCAGAGAAAATAGTATAGATCTATTAATTTTGTAAATGCTTTTGATTATTCAAGTTGAAATCTCATATACTTGTTCCTGTAGGTGTTCTAGATTAGATTCTTATTTCCTTGCAATCATCTTTCAGCATTCTCAATTGTGTGTTTATTTCCAAAGCAAGTGTGTTTATTTTTGTAACGTGTGTTTACTTACAACAATCTATTTCATTCTATAAATGTGTGTTTATTTCAGCAATTTATTTTTGCAGAGAGTGTTTACTTCAACAAGTTTTCATAGTTTGATTTCAATAAGGTTTTGGCCAAGAAGTCCTCAAGACATTGAGAAAATCCCCCAAAAAATATAAAAAAGAAAACAAATACCTATAGTCAATTACTAGATCACTAAGATTTCTTGTTGCATATAGCTTTGGACACCACCCCTGGTTTGAATATGACATCAACAAAGAGTTGATTAAATGAAGGGAATAATGACACCCATCATTTTTGGCACCATTTTGGGGACACAATAGTTAGAATTGTCTAATTAGGTGTCAACAAGAGCAACAATCATACATCTAGTAATTGCAGGATCTTCCCTACGTCATCATAAAATTTATGAGTAGACCAAGAGACTCAAGGGTCGATTCCTCCCAAAAATATCTGAACAAGAATCATCATCTTCTTGATCAAATAAGGAAGTTGATCAAGAATTAGAAGCACCATTGTCCCTGTTAGACAAGAAGCAAAATTGCCACCTTTGGAATTCTTAGATCAATCACCAGAAGGAAGTAGAACCTTTAGAAAAAGATCATATCCCAAGACCCATTTAGAGAAAGTTTTGATTCACAATTGAGTAGTCAACCTCCTACTCCTGACTTTTCACCTTCCCCAAAACAAATCACATACCATATTGATTGGGAGAAAAGTCTAGAAGGTACTACTAAAAATGGCATGAGAAGTTGAAAGAGAACCTGATAGGACCTTCACTTATCCAATTCAATTGGATGATGATGATACACCTATGAAAAATATTTCACCTACACATTTACCCACATTTAGAGGGATGTCATCTGAAGACCCTGACCAATTTCTATTTGAATTTAAAGTATTGTGTCAAACTTATGATTACAAAATAGATAATCAGAAACTCAAGTTGTTTCCATCTACCCTGAAGGATGCAACAATGAGGTGGTTTATGGGATTAACATCTAATTCTATTACCACTTGGGCACAAATGGAAGTTTCCTTCCTAGAAAAGTATCAAGATTACTGTAGAGGGAGGAATAGGAAGGAAGAATTTTTCAAAATCAAGCAGGAGGAGGATGAGAATATGGAAGATTATTTAGATAGATTCCTCTTTGTGAGAAAAAGATGTGGATTTGTACTACAAGAAGAGTTAAGAAAAACCATTTTTCTTAAAGGTCTGGATGATGAATCAAGGGAGGCACTTGATCTGATGGGAGGTGGAAACATTGATCAAATAAGAATGAATGATATTAAAGACATTTGTAGAAGCTATTCATGAACAAGGGGTGGACCTAGAAAAGGAAAAATAGTTAAAAATTTGAAACCCAGATATGAACAAACTGATGGATGAATTGGAAAATTTAAAACAGACATTTTAGTTCAATTAACCTCCACCATGGATGGATTGCAAGCTAAAGAAAATGCTAAAACTGAACCATTAGCTATGTATTGTCCTAGATGCAGGAAGAAGCATGCAATAAGAGATTGTCCCTGGATAAAATAAAAATGTGTCTTATCTGTGAATCTAGGGACCATGAGAGTAATGCATGTTCTCTTCTTCCATTTATTAAAAATCAGCTTAAACAAAGCAAACATTCCATCCACATCAGAAGAAGTAAATTTTTCCAGAGACAACCTAGCCAAGGGAAGTTCATGCCTAGTCAAGTTCCTAACCCCTGGATGATGCCATGGGCAGCTCAGATAGTGCCACAAAATTGGGGACAACCACCTTGGGCACCTCAACCAACATGGAATCCTTAGGATTGGGCAGGTCAATCTTGGTATGCCCAAGGACACCAACAACCATGGTTTGGTCAAGGAAACCCGAATGCTTGGTCACAACCTAGGTGGAGCCCTAATAATTATGCTCAAGGGAGGACATATCCCAATCAGAATCAACAAGCCATAATGGGTTCCCAACACAAAATTCACAAAATGAAAATGTGGTCCAAACCCAAATACCAACACAACCAAGTAGCAAACCCAAGAAACAAACAAACAACTCTGTCTATGGAATAGAACCTAGAAAAATTAGTTGATCTAAATGCCATGGATTGTAAGGATATTCAAACTAGATCTGGAAAAATAATTAGCATTCCACCTGTTATAATCATTGAGATGACAAAAGAAACTGAAACCCCTAGTATATGGTTGTTCCCAAGAAGGATGTAAAAGAAAAAGATAAGGATCCAGATAGCAACTCTACTGAGACTCCATTTCAGAGAGATTTAAAGAAGCCATAGAGACTAAGGAATCTGAGTTGGTATAGGAACTAAGGAAATTGAATATTGAAATACCATTATTACAAGAAATTAAGGACATTCTAGAATTGAACAAATTAATCAAAATGTTATGTTTAAAAAGACCTGGAAGGAAGAAGCAAGTACCCTAGGACTATTAAGGTAGATGGGAAACTTGTTGATTTATTAGTAGGAAAAATTTTCTTCCCAAATACGGAGATCCTGGAAGTCCTGTTATTTCTATCTCTATAGGGAATAAAGATATACATAATGTTTTGGTTGATTTGGGAGTGGCTATAAATGTGATGATAGTGGACACTTTGAAAACATTACCATTAATAGGTATACAACCTACTAACACCATATTGCAGATGGAAGATCAATCTGTAGAAAAACTAGAAGGAGTTATTGAAGATGTGGTGGTTATGGTGGAGTCATGGGAATATCAGTTGATTTCCTTATATTGTAGCCAAAAGGTAAAACACTTGGTTATCCCATTATTTTGGGCAGACCATGGTTAGCTATAGTTGTTTCCTTAATTGATTGCAGATCAGGTGATATGACTATCTCAAATGGTAAGAATTCTAAGAAAATTTCTTATATCCTTCTGCATGACCTTCTATTGATAATCAAGAACAATTGTGGGTTGATGCTCCTGATACTAATAAGAAAAACTGTCTTCTTTGGCCATGATCATGTTGCAGGATCACATACGTGAGGTAGAAGATATGATTAATCAACCATTGAATGAACACCAATTGTCCTTGGAGCAATCGGGAATAGTTCGAACCTATGAACTTAGTTTGGAACCTAGACTCTATTCCATGGAATCATCATATTTAGTTCGGAACCATCACATTTAGTTCTAGAACCACACCAACAACAATTCCCTGTGACTATACATAATTTTTCTCGGAGGAATGATATTTCTCTGGGGAGAGGAAGAATTAGTAGCTTCAATTTCAAATATATCAGAAATGGTGAAGAATTTTTGGAAAAGCAGCAATGATGAGGAGTTTGACCTATAACAAGATAAGTATCATAACTCTTCCTACTGTCCTTTTTCCAATATTCTGTCTCAAGGAAACTTTTGGAGATGTTGCTACATATCATATGTTGTTTCCACATGCATGTCCACTAAATACCTTAATGGAACCCTTTCAACAAATCAGTTCATCACACATTGGAACCAAACATGTTGAGATTCAGTCGGGTAAAATTTTGAACATTAACAATTGGTTGAAGAATGATGAAGAAGCTAAATTGTTTGATGTTCTGAAAAATCATACTAGAGATTTTTCTTGGGACTACAAAGATATGAAAGGAATCCATCCAAGTATTTTCACTCATCACATCTATACTAAAAACATTAGACCAGTTAGGAAACCTCAGAGAAGGATTAATCTAGCCTTAAGAGATATAGTCAAGCAAGAAATTGAAAAACTATTACAAGTAGGTTTTATCTACCCTATCTCAGATAGTTAGTGGGTGTCTCCTCTTGTAATTGTTCCTAAAAAGAATGGAAAATGGAGAATTTTTGTTGACTATAGGGAACTAAACAAAGCCACACTGAGAGATTATTTTCCCTTACCATTCATAGATCAAGTCCTAGACAACCTTGTAGGTAAGCAATACTTTTCCTTCTGGATGGCTTTAGTGGATATAATCAAATTAGAGTTGTTGTTGAGGATCAGGAAAAAACTACCTTTACATGTCCATGGGGTACCTTTTCCTATAGGGTATTACCATTTGGATTATGTAATGCTCCAGCAACCTTCCAAAGAGTTGTATTAGCAATTTTTGTAGACCTAACAAATGACTGTGTAGAGGTATACATGGATGAATTTCACTATGCATGGAGACACATTTGATGATGCTTTGAGGAATTTAGATAGAGTATTAACAAGATGTGAGCAACACCATCTATCTCTTAGTCATGAGAAGTGTTTGATGATGGTTGATGAGGGGATTGTATTAGGACACCACATTTCAAAAAGAGGAATTCAAGTTGACCAAAACAAAATTAGAATTATTTCAGACTTACCTATTCCTCAAACCCCACAGATATCAAGTCATTTTTAGGGCATGTTGGATACTATAGGTGCTTTATCAAGGATTTTAGTAAAATTTTGCCCCCATGTTTAATTTTCTTACCAAGGACTATGAATTTATTTGGGATGAAAGATGTCAGCATGCTTTTGAGGAAATCAAAGAAAAATTAATCACTACCCCAATATTGAGAGGACCTAATTGGGAAAAACCTTTTCACATTCAAACAGATGCCTCAAATAACTCCATTGGTGTAGTTTTGGGACAGAAAGATGAAGAAGGAAAATGTATGCTATTTATTACCTCAGTAAAAATCTTACTCCCACTAAAAGAAATTACACTACCACTGAAAAATAATTTCTTGTTGTGATCTATGTAATTAATAAATTCAGACATTATATCACAGGGTACAAAATATTTGTACATATAGATCACTCAGCAATTAGGTACTTAATGAACAAACTAGTGGTTAGAGGTAGGATAATTAGATGGTTATTACTTTTACAAGAATTTGATATTACCATAGTAGATAATCCAAGAAAATCTAATGTGGTAGTTGATTTCTTGTCAAGACTGACCACTACAGGGGAGCAAGATCTAGTTAAGGACAACTTTCTAGATGAACAATTGTTTTCTATTTCAGTTGATACACCATGGTTTGCTGATATGGAAAATTATCTTACAACAGGAAGTTTCCTCCTTCTTTCACTAAGAAACAAATGAAAAAGTTGATCAAAACCAAGTGCACAATTTAAATGGTTAAATGGAATGTTGTTTAAATGTGGTCTTGATTTGGTTTTACGTAGGTGTGTGAGAGAAGATGAAATCTTTGACATACTCGAGGGCATGTCATGATGAACCAAGTGGAGGACACTTTTCAGTGAAAAGAATAACTCACAAGATACTTGGCACTGGCTATTATTGGCCATCTCTGTACAAATATGTGAAGAGATATATCAAGTGGTGTGATCCCTGTCAAAGGATGGGACAACCAACTTTTACCAATGAAATGCCTCTGCAACCTCAAGTAGTGATTGAACCATTTGAAAGATGGGGTTGGATTTTTTGGTCCCTTTAGTCCTCCTTCACAAGGAAAGGAGTACATTCTTGTGTGTACTGATTATGTGACAAAGTGGGTAGAAGTGTAGGCTTTAACAAATGCCACTGAAGAAGTAGTTGTTGATTTCCTTTGGCACAAAATTATGGTAAAGTTTGGTGCACCAAGAAGTATAGTTTCAGATCAGGGGCCACAATTCATGTCTAATATGATCCAAGCCTTCACAATGCATTATTAGATCAATCATAGGAAGTCATCTCCCTATCACCCATAATCAAATGGACAAAGTAATAAAAATAGAGAATTGGAAAACATCCTTACCAAAACAGTTGAATCAGGCAGAAGAGATTGGGTAAAAAGAGACTACCTGAAGCTGTTTGGGCCTATAATACAACTTGGAAGACTACAACAGGATTTTCACCATATGAGTTAGTCTATGGGAAAAATCCCTTGTTACCTATTGAATTTGAACTACAAACATTGAGGACAACAACTAAAATAGGTATTGAGTTGGATGCAGCACAAAAGGAGAGAATTCTTCAACTCAATGAGTTGGATGAGTTAAGGATGGAAGCACTTTCAATCAGACAGAGATAATCCAAGATCAAAGAAAGCAATGGCATGACACACATATCAAGAAGAGGAAATTCAAGGTAGGAGATTGGGCATTACTATTTGATTCTAAGTACCAACAATTCAAGGGAAAGTTGAGAACTAGATGGTTGGGACCCTATCAGATTGAGAAGATATTTGACAATGGTTCTAGATTACTTCCCATTGATGGCAGTAGAAGGACACTTTTGGTCAATGGACATAGGCTAAAAATTTATAGGAAGCCTCCTACTAAGGATGAATTCTTGAGGTAGATTGAAGCAGACAAAGAATTTGATCATATGGAAGAACCCAGTTCTTCCAAAATGATCAAATAATTAGATGGATAGATCTAGAATAAAGGGAAGAGAATGAAAACCAAGTAAATGGCATTCTCTTCCCAAAAAAAAAAAAAAAAAAAAAAAAAAAAGGGAAGGAATGAAAACCAGTAAATGAAATTCTCTTCCCCAAAAAAATTTCTCTTGAGATCAATTGAAAACTAGTAATGGTGGTTGATCTCCTCAAATAAATGGCTAATCCAAAATAAAAGGAACTTCTTTGAAATTCTAGTTGTCTTTTCTAACCGTTTTTCCTTTTGTTTCACTTTTAGGAATGATGATTCATCATGAAAGAGGGATCACATAATCAAGGATGGTAATTATGTCTTTATCTTATTAAAGATTAGATTAAAAGTTTGCATGTGTGATTAGATTTGATTTAAATTTTGGTATGATGAGTCATCTATTGTACATTATGATTAAAAGTGAGTAATCATGAGGATGATGTCGGTGGAACAAAAGTGGCGGCATGTTTATAATGATATATCATTTATGTGGAATAAACAAAGTGAAGAATCAGTTGCAAAAAAACTTCAAGGAAGAAAAAGAAGATTTACATTCTCGAGATAAACACGGTAGTTCCTACTAAGCATAATTTCCATAGCTAAACCCATCTATTCCATAACTAAGCAAAGAGTTCTATAGCCAATCTAGATAGAGTAATAATTTTAAGGAGAATGAATTTGAATCACCCTCTTTACCATGGGGATTAAAAAGAAGTCGGAACCTGAGGATGATACCCAACTTCTTACAGATGAAGAAGTGGCAACTATCTTTGAACATGCGGGGTGGTTGGAATTCTTGAAAAAATTCTCAAAGTATAATGACAAATTGGTAAGAGAATTCATTATAAATTTAGAACAATCAAGAAAAAGGTTAGAAATATTGTAATTCCTTTTTCTGTGAATACAATAAGTAATGTATCTGGTGTGCTAATTATGCATGTCCCAAATCCTGTCAAAGGGACCTTAAAAGAACTAGTTGAAACCTTGCTACAAGAGGGGGAAATGAAACCCCAATATATTTACAACACTAAGAAAATCATAAAAGGGGTCAGAAGGGCCAGCTTTCCTAAACCCTTTGATAGAGTGGCATTTTGGATAGTCAAGTATTTAACTTGTGATGGTCAATTTGGGTCAAATTGAGTGGGAGAGAGAAGTCCTAAAGATGTTTTTCTTAGATATGGGTGAATAAAAACAATATATAGTAAACCTTCTAGGAAGAGTTCCATCATGGAGACAAAAAGGGCCCTTTAGAAGAGTTCATTTGGTGTAACCCCAAAAACCATTTTCTTACAGAGAAAAAGAGAAAAAATGGGAGAAATTTCTTAACAAGTTTAAACAAAACCTAATATTATCAAAGAAAAGGATGAGGATACCAACTTTTTCTCCTCAAATAATTTGGAAATTGATGCCCCTGTAGAGGAAAAGAAGGAAATAGGTGGGGAGAATATATAAAAAAGAAGAAGATCTAGAAGAAGGGTTAAAACTGTAGAACCTATTGTACCTTTAAAAGACACTCCTTCCTCTACAAGAGTTAGCTACAAGAGAGATAATATCTATCTCTAACAATGATAGTTCTCTAGGCAAGAGAAGAAGTGAATTTCAAAATAAGATCTAATGGAAACCCACTTCTAGACATTTAACTTATTCACTCAAAAAGTTATGGGATGATACTTCTAGGGAACTTGAGTGAATCAAAACATCAAATGAGGTTGAGAAATAAGATGGAAGATGAAATAAAGCCAAGAAAGGGATAAGAAAAATTTTTAGAAAAAGAAGAAGGAGAAAATTTAAATGTCTTGTAAAAATACAAATGGTTTGCATAATGAGTGAAAAATTTCTTACATGCAGGAGACCTTCTCCTGCATATAGTGTGTTTCTAGAGGAACAATTCATTTGTTGGAAGCTATCAAGAATTGCATGTGGCCTTCCACATGAAATAAAAGATGAATATGAGTTCATGATAGCCTATTCTTCAGCCAGTGTAGAGCAAAAAAATCTTCTCTGTGAATTCTATCTCTGCAATCTTATGCTAGAAAAGAACACAGGCTTCATGATCAATTTGTATGTGGGAGAAATCCAACTTAATGCATTTTTTTCTATTCTTCAAAATCAGATTGCATGGAAGGAAAGGGATTTTGAGCATCTATTGAAAGCTAGTTCATTTGGTCTCTACATGAGGGATCATTATGGTAAACCATATGCTTTTGTTAAACATTTTAGAACCCATGCCTTTGATAGACAGTTCAAGACACATTATCTTTCCAGTTTATAAAAAGTATTGATGCCTTCACCTCTTATGAGGAGGGAAATTTGAGGAGATTTATGATGGATGTTTGAAAATATGGGAGCTTATTTGCATTGAGAAGAAGAGAAGTAATATCTCCCACAAACTTAATATGGAGCTTAGAAAGAGCTAAAGCCTTATGCACACTCATCCCTCAGGTCAATGAAAAGCACAGGGGCATATGGATGGGAATGAGAACAAGGCATCCCCTTCTTCTCACTCCCATGTCTCCATGGAAAAATAGAGAACCTCAAGATCCCACTCAATTTGAGGAATGGAAGAGGAAAGTAGAAATAGGATCAGGGTATAGTGTTTCTGAACTAAAACATTGGGATATTTAGTTTCAGCCATTTGACCTGAGCAGTCAATTGGAATGTAGAATACACAACCCAAGATTTGAAGAGTAAATTTTGTAAGAGGACTTACAAACAAGTAAGTACGGGGAGATGATAAGGCCAGAATATGTCTCGTTAATGTATAATAAATGATCTTATTTTACTCTCCTTTTTATCAAGTTTGACTACATTTTGTGACTTTTTTTGATCTAATATAAGTTAGGATGTAATTTTCCATATTTTTTTGATTGTAGTTCTAATGTTTAAAAACTCTATAATTCCTAACAAAGTGCTTTGAAAATTTAGTTTTGTAATAAAACAGGTCACAATCAGTTAGAAGAACAAAGTATGAAGTGGTCAAGCATGTTTTTGGAAGCATTGGTTTCAATACGACTTAGTTCGAAACTTCCAGACTTAGTTCCGGAACTCCATTACATAGTTACAAGATCTATCACTTAGTTTTGGAACTTTCAAACTTAGTTCGAACTCTAGTACTTAGTTCTAGAATTTTTGGACTTAGTTTTAGGAACTCCTACATGTAGCTCTAGAACCCTCACAATTAGATCTGGAATGATTTCCTTTAGTTAGAACTTCTCTAAAGTTCCAGAACCAATGAGAATTTTTTTATTCCAACAACATCCAATGATTTAACAATCAATGATCCTTTCAATCAGGAGCAAATTAGAAGATTTCTAATTCTTCATACTTGTAGATCTAGGGATAACTATCATACAAGTAGTACGTCCAGCCATGTTCCAATTCAACATCTATTTTGGGCACGATTCGGTTCCATTTGAATCGGTAGGATAGCTATGGCTATAAATGCACCTTTAGGAGGAGTATATATATGTAGACTTGTAGATATATTTAGAAGATATAGTAATATAGAGATAGATTGATATACATAGATATAAACACAAAGAGATAGAAAGAGACAGTATGTCTTTGTAATGCAGAACATTTTATCAATAAAATAGCCATTTCTATTTTGAGAGTATATTAAGTTGTCAAATCTTGTTTCAAGGTGGAGCAAGGGCCCACTCCTCCAAGATTCAGGATCTTCATTTTATTTGTATTTATATTTCTATAGAAAATAGTATCGATCTATTAATTTGTAAATGCTTTGATTATTCAAGTTCAAATCATTTGTATACTTATTCTTGCGGTGTTCTAGATTAGATTCTTATTTCCTTGAAATCATATTTTAGCATTCTCAATTGTGTGTTTATTTCCAAAGAAAGTGTGTCTATTTTTGTAACATGTGTTTACTTACAACAATCTATTTCATTCTGCAAATGTGTGTTTATTTCTAGCAATTTATTTCTATAGAGAGTGTTTACTTCAAGAGTAAGTTTTCATAGTTTGATTTCAATAAGGTTTTGGCCAAGAAATCCTCAAGACATTGAGAAAATCCCCCAGAAAATATATAAAAAAGAAAACAAATACCTACAGTCAATTACTAGATCACTAATATTTCTTGTTGCATATAGCTTCAGACACCACCCCTAGTTTGAATATGACATCAACAAAGAGTTGATTAAATGAAGGGAATAACAACACCCATCACCTTAGATCTCTTTATGGGATTTAACACCATGTTTTTATCCTCTTCATCTACTTCAAAACCCTTCTCTTATTTGGTTGTTTGCTTGGAGTACATCGATTACACTACCCTCTAGGGACACCTTAAAATCCCCATTTCCACAAAAATACATATGTCCTCCTTGATAACTCTACCATATATCCAAATATATTCAAAGCGACTAAGGAAATTATTCGAATCGGTGGTACTAGCCCCTTCTTCATCGGTATTGTTGGGCCTCAATATATCAGCTAAGTACAAAAGGGTGCGTGGGCACACAGTCCTAGTTGAAGAAGGGCGTCTTTGGTTAAAGGTGCGCAGGGAAGGGTTCTAGCGAGGTTTTTGTTGAACACATGGTGCACATGCATAAGGAAAAATGGGTTTTATACTTATCCACATTCAGTACCCGGGTAGCACATGAGAAAAGCATGACCCTTGTGGATAAGGTGTCAGCCTTGCGACTATGAAATAAAAAAGGGAATATTATAGGCATGTGATGGAAAGTTCCAGAAGGCATCATTGTAAGGAGTGGAGAGCTCGGATCTAGGAAATCATGCTTCCATCGAGGACCACCTCGACTCTTGGAAACCGATCCGTAACTTTTGAAAGGCATGACAAAGGTGGGTGTTAAGGATATAAATACAATTTCTGATGGAAGTAGAGAGATATTCAAGTAGAAGGAGGATAAATGGTATAGATATTGTGTAGAGAGTGTAGAGGAGAGAAAAAAGAGGTGAAGCCCCGCTGAATGAGGATGTTACGGGTTAGGGATTAGGATAAATGTAAGAAATGGCACATTTAGGAGGATGATTCTGCACTATATTTTTGTTTATGTAATATGATGAGCATACTATTGTTTTTATGCATGGTGGCTCTGCGAGAGATGTATGAGGATCTATTATAACCTCAATGGATTTTAATATGGATTATTAAACCTGTTAAGATGAATATAAGGCTCAGTTATAAATCATGTGTGTTCAGGAGTATAATACTCATGTATTTCCTTTGTTAATGAACCATTTCCTTATGTTTCTTGTTATTTCTCTTTCTGGATGTAATGAGATAACTCATTATAGGTTCTTAGAATGTTGCATGGTTCTTTTCTACTCATTTCCATTTGAATATATGTTATAAGATGATGCATTCTCATAAGGCTCACATAAAGGAGAGAATGGGCACCTATGCATGCCTTGGGTGAGCACCCAGCGCCTTCATTGGGTGATAGGCTAGTGTGCATGGGATTAGACTATTGGTCTAAGGGTATAAAATATGACTACATCTTGGTTCCATTGTGAGAACCTATTTTTGAAGTTTTTATGATAAATGACATGCATCTTTGTCCTTGTAATGCGTGATGAAAGAGAATTTTACCTTAGAAAGTGTTGAAACATGGTTCAAGAGTACAAAGGATGATTTTTCTTAAAGATTTAGCACTAGACCTAAGTTCTATGCATGTAAATGGGTAGAATAAAACCTATACCATGAGTTGTATGAAACATTCTTTTGTTTCTTCCCAGTAGAACTATATGAATGGATTTTAGCATATGCATCTAGATGGAGTTGGTCCTATAGATCATGCATGTGGACCCAAGATGACTATCAGAGGCTGCAAGATGCAGATCTAACTTGGACGCATGTTATTGATCACTAGTGTAAGGGAGTGCTAACCAGTTATACTCTTAAATACACCATTTCTATGTATTCTTGCCCAAAATTTTTGATTTTGAGTTTTTGAGGGAGCTTAGAGGACCATTTTTATGTGTTATTCCTTTGGCTATGAAGCTCTTGGTCATTGCTTTGATTTTAGAAGCATTTCCCATGGATAGCTAAGCTTCTTTAAATGCTGGGAGAGGAAACTAGGGTGGAGGAAGATGGAGGACATTGTGGCTGAAAAGGAAAGGGAGGAGAGATGACTCAAGTATAGAAAATATCATAAAATGGAGATGATTAGACAATGTGAGGTTGCAAGTGTGATGGATCTATGGAGGCATACATTATGGGAAGGATTTGAGGTTCATGTAGAGGACGTGGAACCTAAGAAGTCTGTGTTACCCCATCTTAGAAAGAATGTGAGAGAGGCCCTTCAGCTTTTGATGAGAGTTCATCGCATGGAGAAAGAAGAGCCTTTGGTGCACATCTAAACCCACCTGGTGGCCAAACACTAGCGCTTGGTTTTCCAGATCAAGGGAGAAGTATTGTTAACCCAATTGGTATTGGTGGGATTAACCGATTTACACCCAGGAGATATAATTCTCATTTGGAACATCCATGGATGCCCAATCCATCTCTATATTTGGAGGAATATTTGGACAAGGTGCAAGTACAAAAGGATTGGGTATCATGTCTGGGAGTGGCACGAGACATACCACTAGAAGTGGGACAATATCACAAACCATCAGTGTACGATTCGGTGGAATTTTGGGAACACTAGGCACGAAAAATTTTGGTCCCTTTGAAACTACGGGGTTGGATCGGTGGGTCAGAAGGAGAATGACCTGGTGGATCTAGTGGATCTAGTGGTGGAGGAAATGCTGGAGGGAACCAAGGCTCTGGATTAGGAGGACAAGGACCCCAACCACCTCCCCAAGTGTTCTTTGAGATTTATTTACACTTACCAGACTATAGGGGTATTAAGGATGTTGCGGAGCATGTGCACAATTGTGAAATACTATGGTGTATGAAGGGAATAACGCCTGAGTGGAAGGAAATTCAGTTTACAATAATGTTGAAAGGGTGTGCGCATAGTTGGTATAGGAAGTATGACCCCCATCAGACGGTGGTGGACTAAATTGTATTAAAGAACGCCTTCCTAGTGGAGTTCCATATCCTTGAGTTTGAGTAAAAGAGCATTAGTGCTATGAAGGAAATTCAATAAGGAATGGTAGAGAGTGTGCAGGAATATGATGTGCTTTTCAATACTCTCTTATCTAAACTATCCTAGTACATTCATCCTTCTTGACATGCTCAATGAGTTTTCAGAGGATTGATAACACCATTTAGAAGGGCTCTATTACATAATAATTTCACTGAGACCCACGCAAGGCATTGGAATTTTCCTTGTGTGCCAAAGTTCTTATATGCATAGATCTTTGGTGTTAGTCCTTTTATGGAGGCTCAAATTGTTGCAATGGCCAAGCAGTTGGAGAATTTGTCTACAAAATCAGTGCATGAGGTTCATAGTGGGCTTTGGTGTATAGACTGTGAAGTGGAGGGACATGTAAAGGATAGTTTCCCTTAGAATTTGGTACACGCGCAAAGTGATGGTAGATTGTGAGATTTTCCATGGGGATCATGATGTAAGTAGATTCCCCTACTCTAGCACGTAATCCACAAAAAAATTCTTTCTATTACAAGATCTGTACCTCTACAATCCATGATACTAAGGATTACAGATTGATTAATCAGATCCATGATCCTATTGATATGGGTGTGTGCCATACTAGCCTTGAAAGAAATTCCAAGGATGATGATCATCATTATGAAGGGCACGCAGATGGATGAACATGTGGAAGGGGTTTTTACAGAGGATTATGTGGTCACAAGTAACCACGGAAGAGGATGAACTAAGTTCCCATGGAGAACTGTTAAAATTGTGGATCTATTGAGCATTACAAATGTGAGTTTCTTTACTTGTTATAATTCTCATGGTGTGGAAAGAAACACAAGTATGAAGAGTGTCCAGAAATTTATGATCATATGAATCAGCAAGCACTAGAAAGACAAAGGCATTGGGATGGTGAGCATCAAGAAGGCCAATTCACAGTGGATGCCAAGAGTGGCACGTGAGTCAAGGCTAGAACTGTGTTGGTGATGATGTGAGTAGAGGCCATGCATGCCAGGGAGATGCCAAAACAAAGCAAACTAGTTTCAATAGAGGAAGTAGTACATGGAAAGTATCCAGACCCTACTCATCAAAAAGAGGTGTATCAAGAGACTATGGACGTGATTCAAAGTTTACAAGGGGAGATCCAATGTTTGAAGGAGAAATTAAGGTAGTTGGAGCAAAGGAAGGATGTCGAGGTTTGAAGAATGACCTCGATGAGGTCAAGTAAGTATGTAAAATGTTAAGGTAAGGGAATATTATTCCCTTGCTAGAGAATGACCGAGAGAGAAGGTACCACATGCCGGAGAAGAGCACGAAAAGCAGGTTTTCATGCAAACCTTCCTCCTCACAACCTCACATATGATAAGGAGATTACTTTGAATGTGGTTGTTGATGGGTGGCTTCGAGTAATATCCTCATTGACATGAGAGTAGAGGTCAATGTTCTTACCATAGATGCCGACATCAAATGGGAAGGCTTGTATTATAGCCATCTTTGAATGTGATGTAAATGGTAAAAAAACTAAGGCAATACCCATTAGAGTTCGAAGGATGCGGTTATCACCATTCAAGGGTCCAAGTTCAATGGAGACTTAGAAGTCTTGGCGCTCTACGAGGAAGACAACTTTCCAGCGTTACTTGGATGCCCATGGTGTTACAAGAATAATGTCGACCTGTAGTTCAACAAAGGGTATATCAGCTTTGAGAACAAGGAAGAAATGGTGGTCATTCCTTTGATAGATGGGAATTCAGCACCCTATAAAAGGCCCTTAAGAGAATAATTCCTTGATAGAATATATGTGTGCTCCATCAGAGATCCTGAGATAATTCACCCCATAGAGGGATTTATCTAGTTTGAAGATTCTCATTCCTTGAGTGATACCACTAGTATGGCATGCAAAAATTGGGCACATGGGACTTATGAGTTAATTGGGTGAAATTTGAGAGGATCTATAATAAGGGTAACAAAGGCATGCTCAGTCAAGCACCTAGGAGGAAAGAAGTTTTCAAGTTACTCTGGAGGAGCATATCCCAAAATTTTCTTATGAGAAATGGAAGCTCAGTGGAGAAATGAGGACAAGAGAAGATGAATGCTTAGTTACAACCTACTCAGAACTGTAGCACACTGGTGGGATACACATCGAGAGAACCTCCTAGAGTGGCGTGAGGTGAGGATCACATTTTCTATAATTTTCTCCAGAGTAACATGCCCACAGTCATACAATACTACTATGGTAAATAGGCCGCTTCATTTCATATCCAATCATGTGAGAAGGCCTAGATGGGAAGCGTTGAAGCATTACCACCTTCATTATGGGTGCATAAATTACATTCCACCTTACAAGGTTGTACATGCACATGGTATATCCATTCAGAGATGCATCGTCAAATAGGTAATTGGCAGGAGTTGGCGGATGATCTCATTTGATCCTTCAAGTATAGGAGTACCAAGCCATCAATGGATAAGGCATTATAAGTAATCAAGCACCTTACAATGGGAGATAGTGCTATGGAAGAGGATAGGCTGTTGGATTTACTCAGTGAGACTTATTTAGAGATGTGCCTTAATGAAGAGGAATCAGAGGAAGTATAACTTCAGCACGCGTGCATGGAAAAATAAAAATGAAAGATGGTCTATGTAATGATGGAGAAGAGATGGAAACTTTGGGTGTTAACCATTCAGAAGGTACACACAAAGTCATAGACATTGTTGATGAGCGAGCATGTGCCTACCATGAGACCTTTAAAACAAAGAAGGTTGACATTGGAGCAGAGACAAAACCTAAGGAAGTTATCATCGGATCTTGTTGATCAGAAAAAGAAGTTTCAAAGGTCATTGATCTATTGCGTGAGTTCCAAGATTTGTTTCCTCATGGGTACCATAAACTCAAAGGCATTCACCATTCCTTAGGAGGGATGAGGATCAAGTTAAAGGAAGGTGCGTGCCGATTGAGAAGAGGCCTTATCGGATGAATCCAAAAATTTCATATGAGTTGAGGAAGAAATATACAAGATGATAATGTCTAGTATCATTGAGGCAATGGAAGAATCGAGAATGGATAAGTCCAATGGTAATCATTATTAAGAAGGATGGTAGAATAAGGATTTATGTTGACTACAGGGATCTGAATGCAATGTGTTTCATCGATCCTTTTCCAACCCACTTTATTGAAGAAATTTTGGAGGGAGTAGTTGGGAGATAAGTCTACTCTTTCACGGATGGGTTTTTAGGGTATCACCAAGTCATGATTGCAAAATAAGACTAGAGAAAGACAAATTTCACCACTGAGTGGGAAATTTTTTCCTACACAATTATGCCTTTTGGATTGAAGAATGTGCTGTTGTGTTCTCACGCATCGTGGTAAATACATTTTAGGATTTCATCTATAAGTTTCTCAAAGTTTACCTAGATAATTGGACTATGTATGGATTGGTGAAATACCATTGTGACAATTTAAGGTTGATGTTTGAGAGATGTCGGAAATTAAGGATATCCCTCAACATTAATAAATGTGTCTTTGCTACTCCACTTGGAACCTTGTTATGACACATTATATGCAAAGAAGGTGTTAGTGCTAAATCATAGCACCCCTAAATGAGTTATGGATCTGCTTTTCTAAGGCGGGGGTCATTTGGTGTGATTTGCATAACACTTTGGATCATTCCCAAGCTATGGGACTTGCAAATGGGAATGATCCTCTAGATAATTTTGGTTCCTCTTCGTAATCCTAGCGCTAAAATACTTCTAAGGAAGGAAATGTAACTATCTACTCCTAATCTAACAATTCCAAGGGACCAAGGAGAGAGAGAGAGAGAGAGAGAGAGAGAGAGAGAGCATGAAAATAAAGAAATCCTACACTACAGAGGTGATAACACCAATAAAAGGGAACTACTGATCAAAAACCCAACTACCTGAAATGGAGAGAGGTGAGAAATGGAGAGGATGGATAGATGCATCATAGACCAAGGATAAAGTTCACACAGAGCACCATTTCAAACCCCTTAAACACAGCTCCTAAAACCTACAATGGACATCAGAGATATGCACAAGTATACCCTACAATGGTGAGAGGTGAGAAGAGATAACAAAATGAGCAAAGGATGGAAAAAATGCATCACGAAACATATTTTATTTCTCCAGGAGTTCACACAGTACACCATTAATGGGAAAGAGGCAAGAAAATGTCATTACAAATCCAAGGGAGGAGGCTTAAACTCCACATTTGACCCTAGAGAAGAAAGAGAGAGGGGGGGGAAGAAGAATGAACAACCCTTTACAATGAATCATGCCCCTGTATTTATAGATTTGACCAGAGAGAAGAAAGAGAGAGAGGAAGTGGGAAAATTGGGTTGAAGCTCAACCACTGCTATTAATGATTTTGATAAAATATGCCCCAAATCCATCTTTACTACATGATTATTTGATTCAGTGCCTTGAAAGAAGAGGAAACGCGGAAACAAAATGAATCTGATCTGGTTGTTGAGATAGATGGATCCTGCATTGAAGGCCTGAAGACATTTCCTCCATTTTCCTTTACCTTACCTCCTCAAAATTAAAGTCTCAGACCTCCATGGCATAGGTGAGACCAAGATATTTCCAATTGTGTCAGATTTGCAATATTTCGAGCCCTGAGTCAAAAGATATGCCCCTTCGAAGTTTGTATCGGATCCGTATGAATGGACGGGGAAAAGAGTTTGAAAATGGGTCCCCCTTTTGAGATGGGACATGTGGCAGCCCGATTATAGAAAAAACATGTTTTTGGGTCCATAATTTACCTTTTCCCCTTTTCACGAAACATAAAACTCAGAAAACCCCGCCGCCTTGAAGCTCTGCCTTTTGTCTCTTCTTGACAATTTACCCCTACCTCCATTTCTTCCTGAGACACATGGAGATGTGGCACTTGTTTGAGATTCTCTTTTTAGATTCACCTTTGGAGGAGCACTGTTAGGACACGTGGTTCCCTCTACTAGATCTTCCATACTTAGTCGATTCTGGATTCTTTCTTGAACGGTTTTGAGCATGAAGACCTTAGATCCTTGCCATTTTCCTTTCTTGCTCCTAGCCTCTCTTGTGGAACTACCCCTTCTTTTCCAACCCTGCAGTTCCATTGTTGAGTCCTCCCTCAACCCTTTAAATATATTTAAGACATGGAAACACCCAGAAGAACCGTTTATTCTATTTCTTCTTGTGTAGGGTCGAATTTGACTTTCTCGGGCCTCTATTTTCACTTTTCCTGGTTCTGGAACTCAAGCTCGTGGGTCTAAATTATTTCCCTTCATGTTTTCTTTATGTGTAAGGCTTGTTTTGACCAAACTTTCTAGGGGAATTTTGGGATAACAAAAGGCTTATTAGTGGATCCCGCTAAAGTTACAGTTATTCTAGGATGAGGGGAGCCTACTAATCAAAGCGCAGTGCACATATTCGTTGGGAATATGGGGTACTATAGGAAATTCATCAAGGGATATGCCAAGATTTTCATGCCCTTAGAGGAATTATTAAAACACAAAAGTGCCTTTCATTAGGGAGAGGTGCAAGCGAGAAGGCATTCGACACTTTGAAGGATAGACTTGTCACATCACCCATATTACGAGTTCATTCTTGGGATAATCCTTTCCATGTGTATGTTGATTCCTCGGGAATATCTATGGGAGTAGTGCTAGCACAGACAACCTGGTGAGATAATTGTTGATCACCCCTTATGCTTTGCAAGTAGAAAGTTGACACCAGCAGAACAAAATTACACAACTACTAAGCATGAAGCATTGTCTATGATCTACGCATTACATAATTTTAGATAGTATCTATTGGCAACACCATTCATATTCTACACAGACCACATGGCATTGAAGTACTTAGTCAACAAGTCTATTCGCAAGGGCACATATGTCAATGAGTCTTATTGTTTCAAGAATTTGAGTTCACTATGGTCATGAAACCGGGAAAAAGCAATTTAAAAACGACCATTTATCAAGGATTAACTCAAGAGAGGACACACAAATAATTGAGGATACCATGTCAGATGTGCAACTATTTAGGTTGTGGCGCGCACCCTCAAACTTGGAAGATATCATAGTATTCTTAAAAATAGGTGTGGCACCAAAAGGGATGAAGGCTTTAGAGAGAAATCAGTTAGCAATATGTGCCACACCTTACATGTTGATTAGTGGAGACCTGTATAAGTTAGGTCATGATGAGGTTCTACGTCGATGTGTATTAGAGCATGAGTGCATGGAAATTATGGAGGAAGTGCATGGTGGGATTGTAGGAGGAAACTATGTAGGAAATGCTACCACACAAAATATTTTATTAGCAAGGATTTAGTGGGAAACCATCTACAAGGATTGCATTGAATTTTGCAAGGCCTGTGACCATTGTCAACACCTTGGCAAACCTAGAAAGAGAGATGAAATTCCTTTGTGACCGATAGCCAACGCTAAACCATTTGAAAAATGGGCAATTGAATTTGTAGGACTGGTTCGCGGTATATCATCACTTACACCAATCACTTGACACAGTGGGCAGAGGTAGCGCCTACGAAGGATTGCACCACAACAAAACTACTAGATTTTTGTGGGAAAATATAATCAACATATATGGTTTCCCTTTAAGCTTAATAAGTGAAGGGGTACACACTTTCTCAATGAAACATTGAGGATTTTGTTAGTAGAATTTATGGTGGCCCATCATAAGACTACCCCATATCACCCTCAATTAAATGGAATTACCGAGGCTTTTAATAAGATACTAAGTAACACGTTGACAAATATTTGTGACGTTGGAAGACAAGTTTAGGATGACAAAGTATCGATAGTTTTTGGGCATACATGACAACATACAAAATTTTGAATAAGGCCGCACCATTTTAATTGGTGTTTGGCACAAAGGCTATTTTTCTAGTTGAATTCATATTACCATCACTACGTATAGTGTGCATAGGAGGATTAGCTGATGAGCAAGTGCTAGAAGAAAGAATTGATAAGTTGATGTAGTTAGATGAAAGGAAATCACTTGCTAGATGGATTTAGAAGACATAAAAATCAATACAAAAGGCATGGCATGATCATCATATCAAAAAAAAGAAGTTTGAGGTTGGGAAGATGGTGTTTTTGTATGATTCCAAGTATCTGTGCCATCCTGGGAAGTTGAAATTCCATTGGTTGGGACCTTACATCATCTCATACATTCTTGATTCAAGTGCTTTCCAATTACAAGTGCTAGATGGGATGAGGTTACCAGGTCACTTCAATGGGAGTAGGCTAAATCCCTACTATAAATAAGTCTTCTTAGTGTTTGTAATAAGGCAATATTGCCAGTTAGCTTATAATTTCCCTTTATGCTTTTTCTTTCTTGTGTTTCCCTTTCTCGTTGCTTGTTCCTTTATTTTTGTTTCTTGTTTGCACCTTATGCACCGGTAACCACATTATTTTTCCCAAGGTTTTGTATGCGCAGAGGACTGTGCATCAATTTTAGTGTGGAGTGAAGTGATAGAAGATATAGGCCTATAATACAAGTTTGAGCTGGCAGTAGAAGTTACGGTGAATGGCCCGGTAGAAGGAAGCGCGTAAGGTGGAGAAATCACGTGAGGAAATGGTGGATATTGTATTATGGTGTCAAAAAGGCTATGCATAAACCACGTACAGAAAGGATAAAGAGTGAAGGAACAAACTAAGGTAGGTAAGGGAAAAATTGAGTAAAAGGATAGAAGAAGTTCCTACAGTGTTATAGATGCATGCCTAAGAGTCTTGAGACAGGTTGAATTTTGCCATGCGAGAGAAGGTTGTAAAGGGTATTTTGTGTAGCATGTGGTGCGTGAGTAAGAGCGCTTAAAGTCGAATTAGTGGAAAAATACATAGTTAATGTTAAAGTACATTAGTAGGTGGTATAACATTTAATCTTTGGAAAAGGCAAAAACTATAAATACAAGGTTAGGCAAGTCATTTTGTTACCTTACGATTACAAAGTGAAAGAAGCTCTTGTGAACTAGAGCATCTAAGAGAGAAATATGTACAAAGAATTAGAAATCCAAGAAATTTGAGTGTGCATCTAGAGTAGATCTATGAACCGGAAGGAAGGAGTACAAGGGCGTGAGGAGGGTTGTGTGAAGAGTGTCATCTTGTGGAAGGATTTTACGGTTAGGGTTTGGTGGCTAGGGCATGGGGAAAGATAGATTCATTTTAAGAGTTGAAGCTTTGGAGTGAGCTTTAGGATTGAGTAGTGTAATACATCGAGAGCAAGGGGAAGGAGTAGTTAACTTCAGTCTTACTAAAAATATGGCACCTAGAAAACCAACTATTTCACCAAAGAAAACAAAGGGCAAGGGCAAGGGAAAGCAAATTCGCTGCCATCATGAGCACTAATAAAGAATAGTACGCGGAAATGGAGTACGCAGATGGGCTATTTCTAGGAAAGAGTGGGATTCACACTTATGAAAGATGTCCATAAGTTATTATAACCATCACACAAGCACAACAAAGAAGGAAATGACATTGGATTTGGTCGACCAACTAACAATAGGATGCCAATTTGGAATGCCCATTTACAACAATAAGGTGAAGTTCAAATTAGAGAAGGCTGGATTATTACAACTATATGAGTTACCATACTTTGGCAAGCCTGAGCACCTTTACTAGTGGTTGATGTCACACGTACATGAGGATCATTTTTATTTCACGGGGCACAAGATGCACATCACACCACAACTAATATCCAAGTTCACAGGCCTCATTTGTGAAGGAGATAACATAGATGACAATCTAAGTGACAAGGAGGCTATCAAGGAGAGTGTATTCGCGTATGAATATAAGAAGGAATCATAATGCTTTGACATCGCTGAGATCCTAGACCTAGTTATGAGGATGGCCGCGCACTTGGTGACCAAGCTTAATGATCAGGAACGGTGGACACAAGTGAACAAGGCATGGCTAAATGTATGTCGGAAGATATCTAAAGGAACCATCTACAACTTGTCCACTTTCATCACAGATGAGATTATAAGTAGTGTGTAGGAGGGAGAGAAGATACTCTTTAGTAACATCCTCCTCACCATTGTATTTTCAGATATTAGAGTGCCCGATGGGCCAGAAAAGTTTGTTTGGGAGTATCCAGAAGAGGATCCCTTACCCGTAAAAAGGTAAAGTACACTTGTGAAACCATGATGGTCACTCACAAGGTGCACCTGGAGAAGTGGTATAAGTGAATGTGTGATGCATTCGGGGTTGAGTGGAGGATCCCATAATAGTTTCCCACATTCATGGATGGAGAGGTAGAATTTGTAGTGTACCAACACTTCTGCATTGGTAGATTTGTATTGATAGATGGGAATATGAGTCCATGCTGTAAGCAACCCTTCTCCTTCACCACACAATAATTCCAAGCTAGAGTTAATCGGTTCAAGGAGGCCAAGAGACTAAGGTTCGACCTTAGTGAGGTAGATATAGACCAGCTGCGAGCTATGCTGGAAGCTTACCTACCCAAATAAGTGCGTGTATGTGGAGAGATATGTCTCCCACGAGATACATATGATGAAGCCTTTAATGTTTCCGATTGCAGGAAGGACTACAACAAGGGTGTATCTGTGCATAAGGCCAAAATTTGAAAAGGGTGCTTACTTGGAGAATGATGTCTCCATCCTTGAAGACCCTACTAGAAGGAAGAAGGTTGCACCTAGAAAGAGAGAAAGAGAAGAGGTGCATAAGGCACATAGTTTTCAAACCACACAAGTAGTAAGCGCACTGGAAGCAAGTGCTAAGCCAAATATTTATGCATGGAGAAAGAAGTATTTGTCAAGGAAAATGCCCCGAGAATAAGATGTGTCGAAGCAGGAGCCCCTCATCCAAGAGGAATCACAAAGTAAGACATCACTGTTAAAGAAAAGTAAAAGTAAGAATCTCTTGTGCTAGAATACCCAGTAAGGAAGATGCAGAAGGTGATTGATGAGGCAGATTCAGAAGAGATAGAAGGTCTAGATGCCTACATCGGTGATAGGGATGATGATGATGAGCTAGAAGGAGGTGAAGACCATCCTTTCTATGAGATACATTACTCTGAGGAAGAGGGAGATGGCGATTATAAATAAAGAGGTGAGGAGTATAACGAAGGAGATGAGGAGGATGATGAAGAAGAAGATGAGGCCCAAGGTAAGGGGGTGAGCGGGGAAGAAAACAAAAGAGATAAAAGGACCCCAAGCCTCACAAATAGATAGATGATGCCACGAGAGAGATAAGTGGAGAAAATCATAGAGAACACTGGTGGAACAAGAGGTTGAACGTAGCGTGGATGTGGTCTTTGAAGGAAGTTGAGGAGGAAAGCATATGAAAAGAATATGGCGTATCAAAGGAGATCCTATTTTGGCTACAAGCTTTCCAAGGGCCACACACACATGGAGGAATAGCATGAAAGTAGAACAAGGTCAAAGGATGTGTTACATCAATTATCGACGAACAAGGTGTTTTGCGCTTGCTTCCAGCACCGTGCCAATGGAACAACTCTTAGCCATGACATCATTTGATGAAGAAGGTGCATACCCTTGGAAAAGGAAAATGTTATCATGGGAATTTGAGTCCCACATTGATGAGCTCAAATTTGAAGTAAGCCAAGGAGCATTATTGAAGGTTCCAAAAAAAGGGAGTAAACCCCTTGGTAAACACCCAACAATTATCAAATGAGAAAATTTGTAATGCACTCAACAAAGTCTCAGTTGAGTTTGAAGCCGGGCTCTTTAGGAGAAATGACAAGGTGAAGTTCCTAAAGGTAGATCTAGAGAAAAAGAAAGAATATCTACTTGAGAAAATCAAGGACCTAAAGTAGAAGGAACTAATCAGTGCTCAATTAAGGCATGAGTTAAAGGACGAGAAGGCAAGAGTGCGCGAGGCATACAAGAAGATAGAGATGATCACGGATGCCATTATCTTGAAGCATCTAGACTTAACACCACCCATGCAAAAGTATGGATCATCCTTGCAATGCCTAGAGGACTTGACCCGCATACTCACTATGGAGAGGTAGCCACTTTCCTTAGAATCTGTAGAAGAGGCGTTGGTGCGCCAAGAAAAATAAAATAAGAGGAAGGTTGTGGAAATTATTGCTCAGTACAACAAGATCCTCACTAATGTAAAATTCTCGCTCATTACGAGGCTACCTATGATAACTTGTGTGGATAGGGATAGAGTGGCAAGTATCTTAGTTTCCACCCATGAAGCGAAACTCAAGGAGTTTCAAGAAAAGAACAAGGGGAACATGGTTAAGTGGGAAAAAATCCTAGCTGAAGTAAAAAAGAAATCATAGGCCATTCAGACCTTGTGGGGCTCAATCAAAAACCAGATGAAGGAATTATACCCCCAAATCACTTGAAGGATGGACGTGTTTGAGGATTTTGGAAAAAAATTAGAGGAGATCATAGAGACAATGAGCACTCAGGGAGATGAGATAATTTTTGAAGAAGTGAGCGCCCTAGTGGCTGACCTCTGTTAGTAAGCTCAAAATGAGGTCAACACTTGGGGAAAGTTAGAAGTAGAGTTAGGGAAGGATTTCCCTCTCCTCCTCTGAAGTAAAAAGTTCCCCATTCTTTCATTCTTTTCCCCATTTATTCACTTCTTTATTCTTCCATTTCAATCAATTGTAAGGATACTCCATTCTTTATTTCTTTATTGGAGAGTGTTTATAAGGATGGAGAATAGGCATAGTGTGGGGTTATGTTAGGCCTCAAAATATTAGCTAAGTATAAAAGGGTGTGTGGGAGTGGAGAGATAATATCTAGGAAAGCATGCTTCCATGGAGGACCACCTCAACACTTGGAAACCGATCTGTAACTTTTGAAAGGCATGGCGGTGGGTGTTAAGGTTATAAATACAAGTTCTTGATGGAAGCAGAGAGAGAGGCAAGTATAAGGATAGTTGGTATAGACAGGTGTGTAGAGTGCAAAGGAGAGAAAAGAGAGGTAAAGCCATATTGAATGGGGATGTTATGGGTTAGGGATTAGGAGAAATCTGTAAGTAATGGAACATTTAGGGGGATGGGTTTGCATTCTTTTTTTTATGTAAAATGATGAGCATAATATTGTTTTGATGCATGACTGGGCTCTGCAGAGATGTATGAGGATCTGTTATAATCTCAAGGGATTGTAATGTGGATTATTGAACCTGTTAAGATGAATATAAGGATTAGTTATAAATCATGTGTGTTCAGGAGTATAATACTCATGTATTTCCTTTCTGTATGAACCATTTCCTTATGTTGCTTGTTATTTCTCTTTCTAGATGTAATGAGATAACTTGTTCTAGGTTCTTAGAATGTTGCATGGTTCTTTTATGCTCATTTCCATTTGAATATTTGTTATAAGATGATGCATTCTCATAAGACTCACATAAAGGAGAGACTTGGCACCCACTTGTTCCTTGTGTGAGTTCCCAACACTCTTAGGTGATAGGTTAGCGTGCATGGGATTAGACTATTAGTATTAGGGTATAAAATATGACTACAATCACCCCCTCCATTCAGACCTCCATCTACTCAAAAACCTACTACCACCTTAGGAGTTTTACCGGTACCAAGTCTATTACACCCTATATGATGATAGACTTGTCAACTTCTCCACCACCAGTCATAAAATCTACTTTGATACCTAAAAGGAAGACCCAACCTCTTAGGGCTCACACCCTAGTATCCCCCACACCTTCTCACTCACCTTCACCTCTGTCATCGATATTGGGCCCACATCCTTCAACCTTGGTTAACCTACCCCTTTACCAAGGAAAACCCAAAGTGCGACAACCTATACCCTTTCCTTCACCTCTCATTCTTCCAACACCTTCTTCACTACCTTTACCCTCGGTCTTGCCAACAACTTCTTCACGAACTTTACCTTCACTCTTGCCAACACCCACACTTTCACCTTACTCGGATACCTACACATTACGAGTCTCCTTCTCCCTCACACACTATTCCTCTTCCTTTACCTAAGAAGACGTAGCCTAAACCTAAACCTTCACTATCTACTAAAAATTAGTTACACCAACGTGATATCTCACCTCTCCCCCTCATGAAGGTTTCCTACGCCTCCACCTAAGACAACCTTTACCTCTCATTATGATCCTTTGGCGAGATCCTACTCTAACATCTTCACTCAATTGTTAGTGACATATATTATATCAATTTCACCTTTCAAGCCTTACAATCCTCTCAAATCTAAACCAATAGGATTTGATGACACAAAAATTTGTGCTTGTTATCACTCACCAAGGCATGGTGTTGAGAGTTGTAAGACTCTTAAAACCATTTTCCTTCAGCTTTACAATTCTGATGGTCTCTTCAAAGAAGATGACCTATTGGAGGAGGATTCCATTTTATCTTTTCCTATTGCCACAAAACCAAGCCTTAAACCCATTCTACAACCTTTACTTTCACATCCACTTAGGGATAAAGGTAAGGCTAAACAACCCTCTTGTCCTCCTATATTTGAAATTAACATGGTGCATGTAGCCACTCGGTCACAACACACGAAAGACAAAGGAAAGGAAAAAGTTTCTAACCCGTATAGTTCACCTTCACCTACCATTACTCTTAGACCTCCCCCCAAGATAACCATCCTTGGGCTAGCACCACCTACTTCTTCTAGGGTTACACATTGTTTAATGATCAAATAGATTCACTAGTCAGTCCTTTGTTGAAGATGTCTTTATATGACTTGATCCAAACACCTGATTCTCATCATTAGGCCCTCATTGATGTCCTACAATCCATAGAGGTTCCACCCAATGAAACTTCACCTATCACTGACCTCATTACCCCTCATCAAATTACTTCTATTAATTTCTCCAAATCAAATATTTCCCCTTTACAACCTGATGATCCTGATCCCACTCTTTTCATCTCTACTTACATTAATGATATTCACATTAAATGTGTTATGATTGATGGGGGCACTAGCATCAACATCATCTCCTCTCATCCCTATTAAAAATAATCATACCAAATAATTGTATGTCTAACAACCCCATCATGCTTGATATTTTAACGATGTCATGACCACTACCCTTAGCACCATTGTCCTCCACATCTGCGTGGGTCCCCAAACTATTCCTAAACTCTTCTATGTTCTCGAAGGAGAGTTCCAATATAACATGTTTCTATATCATCGATAGATTTGTGCCATGGCTTGTGTACCTTCCACCCTTCACCGTTGCCTCAAATTTGAATATGAAGGGGAAACTTACACCATTTGGGTAGATCCCTCCCCTTCAAAACCTGTAATATGACTTACCATCCAAATGATTTCCTAATCCCAATTAAGGCATCTACCACATCTACCACTTATGATTTTCACTTTCCTCATCTAGCCCACCTATCGACCCTCTTATTCCACCCTCTACTAATGCCCCATCTTCTCAGGCTTCAGATAGCTCATCTATACCTGTTACCCAAGTACCAACCACAGACCCCTTGGTAGGTGTTTTTCAATGCCTTTCACTCAAAGAATACCACCTCCTCAGCATTGACACATTCCTTACTCCTTAGGAGTATGGAAAACTACACCAACACCTATGTTACGATCATCATATAGGAGAGGTCATACCATATGGACCTCCCCACCTTCACACCAAGCTAGCCTATGGGGGCTCGATGCTTCCTCTTATTCTATTGATCCTCCCTTCCAAACTAGACCTTTTTCATCCAACTTCTCCTACCTCACAAAATGCATCTTTGCACTTAATTTTCTTCACCATTGTGCCTAGAAAGGATTTGGATTTGGTCATTATGAACAAGTTCATCACATTGTCATATTATACACCACTAGGAAAAACAAAACCGGGTGTGGTCTTGGATTTCCTAGGAAAACTCCTACTAATTAGACCGAATCACCCTTGTAGAAGATGAAAAGCCTTCCCCACCTTTCCCTCACCTATCACGCTGCCTTCTCCCACGTGAGTCTATGGATCCCGAATCCATTCCGCCTAACTTTTTTCATGAACACCATCTCCTTGGGACCTCTGACCTATCAACGTGATGGAGAGGTTCCCTCTTCCCTTCCTCTTCTTTATCCTGACATGTTGGATGATGATACGCCTTCTATAAAAGTGTTCAATATCGGGATGATGATTCTATTTTGACCTATTTAGGTATGGAGGATTCTTATATCTAAAGGTCGTTACCCTTTGATAGACAAACCATGTTACATGAATCTACCATAGAAATCAACATTCACACTCGGGATGACCCATGAATTATGAAGTTATGCCAATCTTTACTCTATGAAACAAGAATATTTCACCTCTTTTCTTGGCGATCATCACAATGCATTTTCTTGGTCTTATAGTGATATGCTAGGTATTGACCATGATATCATGCTTCACAATATTATAACTAACCCTAACACCAAACCCATGAAACAGAAATTGTGTAAAATTCATCCTTGCATTGCTCTTCTTGTGAAATAAGAAGTTCAATGAATTCTCCTTGTTTCCTTCATCCTATCTATTGATTATCCACAATGGGTCTCTAACATTATTCTTGACACAAAAGCAATGAGGGGACTTCTATATGCACTAAATTTCATGACCTTAACCTTTCCTATCCAAAAGATGACTTTCCTCTACCAAACATTGACCAACTAGTTTATCTTACAACCAGCCATGAGATGTTATCTCTTATGGATGGGTTTTCAAGTTATAATAAGATATTACTCACTCTAGAATATCAACACAAAATTGTCTTCATCACCCCTTAGGGAATATTCTGTTATCACATCATGCCCTTCATCTTGAAAAATGTTGGTGCTACCTATTAGCGCGTTATGACTTACATCTTCCATGACATCATGCATGACATATTAGAAGACTATGTCAACAACCTTCTTGGTAAGTCCAAGTGTCACGCCAAACACCTGACCATTCTTAAAGTTATCTTTGATTGCCTTATCCAATATTGTGTTTTCCTTTAACCAAAGAAGTGTGTTTTTGTAGTTCTCTTGGGTAAGCTCCTTGGTTTCATCATCTCTTTGTGGGGTATCGAATTTGATCCCGCTAAGATCAAGGTAATTCTTGACATGCCTCCACCTACTAACCTTCAGCAGATTCATATCTTGTAAGGAAAATTGCAATCCATCCAACGCTTCATCTCTCAAATTTCAACTAATTTCAACTATTTCGTCACCTCCTCCTAAAAAATATGTTTCTTTCCATTGGAATGATGAGTGTCACAAATTCTTCGAATCGTGTAAGAACTACCTTATTCAACCTTTTGTGCTCATTCCACCTAAAGATGATCAACTTTTTTACCTTTAAATTTCTACTACTTACCATTCCTTGGGTGTCATGCTCTCTCATCTTGATGAGAAAAATAGGTAACAAGTAGTTTATTACATAATCCATACTCTTATAGACTATGAAATGTGATGCACTCATGTTAAAATCTTTTCTTAGCCCTAGTCTTTGTGGCCATCAAACTTCACCACTACCTTCTTAATCACAAAACGTTTGTCATTACCAACATCGAACCTCTTCATTACATGTATGTCAAACCTTACCAACACCAATGCATCACTCATTGGCTTATGCTTGTTTTAAGCTTGAAGTTAGATTTCATTCATCACAATTTTGTCAAAGGACAAACCATCATGGATCAACTTGCAGACACTCCTCTTCCTGGGAACCAATCCTCAAAATTTGATTTTCTGTGAATCTATCGCCACCCTCTCCACTTATGATATTTTTTATCAAATAAAATTATTCTTTGATGGATCCAAATTTCACCATGGGGAGATGTGAGGGTCATTCTCATTCCTCTTGATGGTGAGCCTATGCCACTATCCTTTAAACTAGACTTTGACTACACAAATAACATAGCCGAGTATGAAGCTCTTGTGTTAGGTATTCAAAATGCCATTACCCTAGATGTTAAATCCGTTAACATATTTGGTGACTCCCAATTGGTTGTGAAAAAAATCAATGGTTCATACTAGTTTCATAACGGTGATCTTCAAAAGTATAAACATCATGTCAACCTACTTTTGAACACATTTGATCACTACCTCATTCAAGCCACTTCATGATCTACTAACAAATTCACATATACCGTGGTCTATCTTGCTTATCAAATACATGCCTCACCTTTAGACTAAAAATATTTACCACAATACAATGGTTATAGCCACCTGCTTATATTATCCCCGGCCTTAATTTTTTGGGTAGCATCGATACTGACCCATGTGACATTTGGTATGAACAATTCATTGAATACCTCTCACTTTCAATCCTCCCTCCGGATCTCACTTGCAATGGAAGATGAGCCTTCCTAAAAAGTGTCTCATGTTATTTCATCATGGGAGGTCTACTCTATAAATGTGGCTTTGATGGTATCCTCCTGTGATGCCTCACCAGTTCTGAAATTCCGTACACCATCAAATAAATTCATGATGGGATTTGTGGGGGAAATTTTCATTTCCTCATTGTTACAAAGTTTATCCTTCAACTCGGCTACTACTGTCTAACCTTAACCAATACTATTGTGACTATGTTAAACATTGTGTGAATTTTTAGTAGCAAGCTAACCTTGACCATTCTCCTAGTCATGCCTTGCAAGTCATCGGAAAATTTTGGTCCTTTTCTCAATGGGGTTTGGATCTAATTGGGGAGCTTAACCATAATTCCTCATAACTTCATCGTTGGGTCATCACAGAGACTAAATATCACACTAAATGGGTGGAAGCCATCCCTCTCATTTCTACCAAAGCCGAGAAAATAGTTGAATTTATCATCCATCATATCATTTATCGCTTTCATCACCTCATCACTGAAATTGGAAAATAATTAAAAAACAAAACCCTATGCCAACTATGTGACAAATTTGGTATTCAACTCAGTTTCTCTTCACCATATTACCCACAAGAAAATGGTCAAGCTAAATCTTCTAACAAAACTCTCACCAAAATTCTTATGAAAGTGGTTGATGAATCTAGTAAGGATTGGCACACACACATTCCTTTTGCCTTATGGGCTTATCATACCAACATTCGCACCTCTACTGCTGCCACACCTTTCTCTTTGGTCTATGGTACAAAGGTCGTCCTACCTCTCAAAGTCCAAATTCCATCTCTTTGTATATCTCTTAAATATATCCTCTCTAATGATGCTTTTCACCAAGAACATTTGGCACAACTTGAGCTACGGAGGACGAATGAAGTTTAAACACTCTGCCACCTCCAAATCTACCAAAATCACATTAAGTGTGCCTATGACAAATGCATTCGAGAATGAACATTCAATATCAATGATCTTGTCCTAAAGGAAAATCAACATGTAACCAAAATGGAGAAAATTAAACGAGGAAAGTTTTCTCCTAATTGGCTTGGACCTTATATTGTCACCCATACCTATGGATCAGGAACTTATCATTTATCTTCTCTTGAGGGTAAACCCAAACCTAAGCCCCTTAATGCCTTGCATCTTCGACCATTCTATTGTTGAATAAATTACTACATCACTTTATGTCTCATATATGCTCGTCCCTTGAGTGAACCTCTCCTTCCACCTACCTATTTAAGGACCAATGACTCAAATAGAATTGGGTGATTATCCATTGTCATTCAGCCTTATCTTCAATATTAGTACCATGGCTCTACTCATGGTGTGATTCTCATGAATACTTTTCATCCTTTTCAAGATGGAATCCCATGGTTATTTGTCACTTGAAACCCCTCTTTCATAGCTAACATTTTTCATGTTATGGTTTTTCCTTCATAAAAGAGGCCTATACTCCTTTATAGTATTTTCATGACTACAAGTCCAAAATAATGCAAAATTTTTGGGATAACAAAAATTCTACTCCCTGAAGTCAAACTTCTTGCAAATAGATGATTCCTTCAAATGAACATCTATGTCTCTCTATTACTACTTTAAGTAGACTTATCCCTCGAAGGACAACTATAAA
Organism: Taxus wallichiana var. yunnanensis; assembly: GCA_018340775.1. Classification (NCBI taxonomy): domain Eukaryota; kingdom Viridiplantae; phylum Streptophyta; class Pinopsida; order Cupressales; family Taxaceae; genus Taxus; species Taxus wallichiana. The sequence goes on along the minus strand of CM031244.1, from coordinate 85,364,496 downwards.
AATCTAGCCACATGTTATACTAATATGTATTTGTTAAAACAAAAAAATTATCTTGGATCTTCCTACATCGATTAACTTCACGAAGACCTCAAGGAGACACTGATATTCATCCCAATATAGACTTCCTACACTGATCATTATATGAATGAAATAAGAAAAATGCAAAAGAAAAAATCAATAAAAATATAAAATTTTGGTCATGGACTTGCCTATGCCGGTTTTGAGTATTCTTACAGAAGGGGCATGCTGTCCCATAACAAGGTTACTCTAGAAAAACCACTCCACCCTACCTCTCTTTTTTTTCTCCTATCTACTCAAGGGACATGGCGCTCATGCGATACTTTGTGATCATGCAACTTCTTTCAACCATAGACCTATCAATCATGCAATGTATCAAGGGGTTTATGTTCATAAGCCTATTTGGTATGGCTATTATGGTCCTTACCAACTATGGATCATTTTTCTTCTTTTTGGTTCCCCTTTATCTACTTGTTGCTTCTTCAATAGGATGATACCATCGACATCAGATATCTTGGTTCTATTCTCATCTCACCCACACCTATACCCATCATCTAGTTCCCATAATACCATCATACATTGGAAATTAAATCAAATAACATCTACCTTACCCAATCTTACCCAACTTACCTTACCCCCCAATCTATCTTGCTGCAATCTACCTTACCCAACTTACCTTCACACAACCAATCTTACCCAATCTATCTTACCCAATTTACCTTACCACAATCTACCTTACCCAATCCTACCCAACTTACCTACCACCATCTTATTCTTCCCTATCTTATGGGATAACTACATCAGCTTGAGGCCCCTTTTACAAGGGATATGTAGGAAGAAATCCAAAGGAATGGGGTCTTTGAGGGTTAGCTCGGCCATTACTTTCCCCTCCTACATGATCTTTCTAACTTTTTCTATCTTAGTTATCTGCTCTCCCACCCCATAACTAGTTTCCATAATGTCAATACATTGGAAATTAAACCACACCACAACATCATCAACCATGCCTACATCTAATTTCCATAATATCAATACATTGGAAATTAACCCAAACCATACATCAAACCATGCCTACATTTAATTTCCATAACATCATTACATTAGAAATTCAAACCAAACCAAACCAAAACATCATCAACCATGCCTACATCTAATTTCCATAATATCGATACATTGGAAATTTAACCAAACCAAACAAAAACATCAACAACCATGCCTATATCTAGTTTCCATAATATCAATACATTGTAAATTAAACCCAAACCAAACCATACATCATCACCATGTCTACATATCTAATTTCCATAATATCAATACATTGAAAATAAAATCGAAACACAACATTATCAATCATACCTACATATAATTTTTCCATGATAACAATATAATGGAAATGAAACCAAACACAATAGATATAAATACCATCATCTATATACTGGAAAGTCCATGTGTCAATACATTGTATACACAGATATAAATAAGTCTCTCCAAAACTCGATATACAACTCGCATCTCTTGGCACACATGCTGGTATATATAAGTCATAAATCAAAAATATAAGTCATAAATCAAAAAAAAAAGCAATATCCATCATCTCATCATCCCTGTGAGGTCTTGGTGCCTCTTCTACTCTCTCCTATACCATCACCTAGCCTCTATATTTGTGTATTGGTCACCTCCTACTAGCCCTACCCATGAATAAGGTGGCTCCCCGATTTATGGATATGATGGGATCCCTGTGCTAAACTACCGACACTATGGTTTCATGAGTGGAACTCTAATTGTGTAAATGCAATCCGCAACTTCTGTGTGTGCTCTTTAGATAGCATATATGACAATAGGGAGATCAAGCTCTATAATCCAATCCTCATAATATCTAGCCTCACCAAAACCTCTTTGTATCAGTCTGTTGATACCACCTATGGTGGTGGCATCACTCCACTACTTGTATATCCCTATCCCTGTGGTAGTGGTCCTTTTTCCTATCCCTATGGCTATAGACCTTGTCCTAGTACCTGTACCTATGATGATGGACCTTTTCCTATATTTTTGTCCCATCATGTACTATCAGAGGTGAAGGAGGGGCAGCCATGTGTCCCCCATCATGTGCTTGTGTTGCCCTTGTTACTGCTAACTATGACCATAATGTGGCCATGTCTCTGTAAAGTGGTAACTTGGGCCTGTAGTCCTATCACATGCCCCCGTATCCTATTTGTCTCACTGATAACAATGGAAAAATTGGTTTTTCCTTTCCTGGATGGTGTTTCATGTAACTATGTTGTCCACCATTTCCTATACCCATCCATACACCCAACATCGTCTATCATCTCATCAACAACTTGATCCTCCACTCTTGTTGGTGGTGTTGGTTATGGAAGAGGTAATGGCCTCTCCACATCATCTTGATGGTAATGTGGGAATGGCTAGGGAACATTCTCGGCATAATTTGAACTATCGTCGACTTGATATATAGGTATGAGCTTGTGTTCCTCATCCCTGCACCCTTAGATCCATCTCAAAAAAATTAGACCCTCCAGCTCCTCCTCCATGCTTGTGAACTCTAGGTAAGTGAGGTATGGCCTCCATAGAATCTATATAGGTGTGAAGGTTATCTATTACCCGTTGATAGTATGTAATATCCTAAATCACCCCATCCACCCTCACCTTCTCTCCTATCAGCAGCCACCATTTGTATCCTACCCTATATACACCCACGTGTCACCCCTATCGTGGTAGACCTAGCAAAAGAAGGCACATAATGTGCTCATATGCCCAACAGTGTAACAAATAGTGTGTAAAAGAGACCGTATCGATGTATCATTCTCGTAATCCCAAAGCTCCTATATAGCTGAACCAAGTAAGTTCCGGTGCCCATGCGAAACAAAACTTGTCAAAACCATGTCCTCTAAAGCTCCACTAAATCCTGGTGAAACCTCCCACCCTCTAAGTCTAGAAGGGAAAAAAATGATGCCAACCATCATCAACACTAAAATATGGGTCTCTTAAGGATGCACCATGCATACATCACACCATAACTGATATTCACACTATGGCTATGGTATGTCAGCTCTCTCCATGGCCGGCCTAAACACCATAATAATATGATCTACTACATCTATAGATGACACCTTATAAAGTGGCTCCCCAATGATCGAAAGCGCGAATCTTGTATACATCCTATATGACGGTCATCTCTCTTGTTGGCAGATGAAATGTGTTGGTAGTCGGGTCCCATCTATCGATGAGGGCTACCATCATACTATGGTCTCGTGCAATCCTTTTTTACCTCCTCACCACACCTATCCCAACCGCCGTATATGCTCCCCTTCCTCATCCAAAATGGCGGGTCTCATCTCGGACTAGAAAGGGTGGAATTCGTCCCTCATAGTCATTTGTTTCCTAGCATACATCATTAACACCCACATAAGCTCACCATTTTCCATTTTGACTTTCTATTCAAACCTCAACCTTGCCTAATATTTACCATGCCTTACCTAGATCTTTCACCTTCACCTAACCTACTTACCAAAATCATATTCTTCCATGTCTTATGAGAGAACTACATCGGCTTGAGGTCCCTTTTTGTAAGTGCTATGCATGCAAGCACTCGAGAAGACATGGGATCTTCGGAGGTTAGCTCACCCTACTCCATTCCACTATTTCCCCTTTTTCGATCTTACCTATCTCGCCTCCCACCAGTTCACCTATTGACCTACCCGACCCCATCCCTCTCGAAATCATCCTTTAACATCATATTTTACCCAAACCATTCCCTAAGACTTCTTTTTTTCCCCCCAAACCAACCTCATACTCCCTTAGATGGCCTACAATCAACATTTTCTTACACTTTTTATTTACTTGAGCAATCAGCATTGGTTCCCCTACCTATGTCGGTCCCCTTTAATGATGGAGTCTGGTTCATCAACCGATGTTGGTTACTAGTTCAACCCCAAGGCCAAACCCCATTCTCCCCCAATTGCAAAAAAATTGAAAATACACTCACATAACTAACCCAAATCACTTCAAATGGCCCTAAGCTCATTTTCACCCCTAATTAATCTAATTCCACCCTCTCATTCCTTGATTTCACCCCATTTCAATCAAATTTCAAAGAATAATCACATTTACGTTTCTAGTACCTATGATTCTATAAAACCAATTTTAAAGGCCAAATCCTACTCTCTACTGCCAAGTGCCTCCATGATGGGATGGCTTGAGCCAAACGGAGTACCCCGGATCCTTCCCCTACCTCTAACATGTCAAATAACTCCCAGCTCTCTAACCAATTAGATACTTGCACATGAGGCCACAAAATCACGTCATACCATACACCCACTTATCTCTCACTAACTCAGTTTCTTGGCATTATTTTTCGTCTTCCTCGTGAATAACCTCTCCACTATTCATTTTCCAACTCAACCAATGCTCAAATGAGCATGTTTGGGGCATGATTCTATTTTTATCTCATCATTTTGGCTTCCGATGTCGGTCGGGTCTTTCCCTAGGTGACCGGCATTGGTCACCCTACCGTCATTGGTTCTCTCTCGAATCGACATCGGTGCCCTACCTATACCTTAATATGTTTCAATTTCCATAATTTTTTCTCTTGCTTTCCTTTTTCTAGCTGCCGAGACACCCTCAAACCTCCCTACAGGCTCACCTAACAACTTCACCACCTCACCAACTCCCTATGGATACTTAGGGGCATGTTTTCCTTAACCTAGGCCTTATCCATGACCTTACCTATATACCTTTTCCAACCCGACCTTGCCTATATGACAATCAAAATTTCTTACTCACTCTACCATCCGATAATGCTACATGTGTTATTTATCATACCGACCTTACCTCTCCTTATTTCATGGTCTTTATCTTGACCAGGCCAAACCTTTTGGTGTTTGAAACACACCTATACCCATTCCTACGCACCTAGCCTGATTGTGTTTCTGGATCACATCCTATACCTTGGATACCTAGACCATATAACCCTTGTTTAGATAAACTATCGACCTTTGATGAATTAGCATTTGTGTGCTCTTTAACCTTGTGTCATGTTGCATTTAAGCGTGTGTTGCATTTGACTTCCTCCCCTTTTCAATCACCCTATCATCACATTTACATATACCTTCACATAACCCCATTTTTCATCACCTACCACCTTATCAAACACATCACCGATTCTTCCTTCCACTACATTAGTTCCTACTTTGAGGGGGATAACCTCCACCCATATATGGGGCATCCACTTCTTGTTTTTTTTTATCTTCGCTCATTAGTACAAGCTACATGACAAAAGGGGGAAAACGTAGACACGCAAAATTAGGACGACACACTCTAGGTCCCCTTTTATTACATACCCCCTTACCATGAACCTTGTTCACATATTTTTATTAATCTAATTACCTATATTAGATTAATTATTAACCCACCCCTCCACCTCACCTTAGACTGATTCCAAGTCCATTTAATGTTTAAGACTGAATTATCACTCCCACTAACCAACTGAGACTTCTTCTAAACCTAATATAAATTTCCAACTACCTCTCCCACCAATTTCTCATTTGATTTAGCAAGAATCAATACTCCTAACCCATAACCATTCTTGATTCATGCCAAAAAGGGAGAGAAAAGGTTATTTTAGTAAATAAGACTATTTCTCCCTAACCAATGCCGGTTATTCCTCGGCTAACGCCGGTCAAAGAACCACCATTGGTTCCTTTAAATAAGCATTTTCAACTCTTTTCCTAGGTTCTTATTTTTGGTTGGCATTCTTTGATCTCACATCTTTGGCATTCAATTGACACCTTGATGATCAACTGAGCACTAGAGCATCAAACTCTCCACCAACAACCAATCTATGACTTCATAGGCTTAAACCATTCACACAAAGAAGCACTCAACCTTCATTTTCATGGCACTAGATCTTGGCTCATCTCTCCTATGCACACCCACCAACCACCACCTTCTACCAATCTTTGAATCTCTGATAAGTATTCTTAATCAAGTTATTGATTTCATTAGCTTTGGTTTTAGATCCTTTATATTTTTCTAATTACCTCCTCCCTCTCTAGATACCTTATGTATCCTATTCACTTGATACCCTACCAACCGCAACCACTCTACCCTTTCAACCACCTCTTTTTCCTTGTTTAATATTCAACTAAATTCCTACACCCTACCTAAGACCTCCAATACTCGATGTAATCACAGAGATCCCAATTCAGCCTCCTTTCTTCCTTTAAAATCTAACTATCCCTACCGTGATCGGTTACCCAACCGATCCGACTATAACCAATGACCAACATCGGTTCCCCAACTAGCATCGGTCTCTCGTATCGGTATTTTCCCTCATACCAGATCAACTCATTCCTCCACCCAGAACTCTCCAAAACCTCCCAAGACTTCACTCATACCTTCTTTCTACCCTCTTTCATACCTATAGACCCTAACAATTGACCATTCTCCTAGATTTAATCTTATATTCATCATTTAGATTAGATTTAGACTATTGTGTTGTGTGAGATACCCAAATCATATAACTACAAGTAGGAATTTTCATTTCATGATATTTATCAACATTAATTTGTATTAAGACGTGGATTGATAGCCTTTGAGGAAGCACCCCACTTCCCGGATCTAGCTCACACTAGGAAATCCACTAACCTATGTTATTAACTCTATTTTGTGGTCTTGTTTTTCTTCTCAAGTAGTCCTTCTAAGATAAAAATGAGTGCTCTACAATCAGCTTGGTCTTCAACAATGGTGTGCAACCTCTTCACGACCTCTAGGTATTCCTCACGTACCTTACCTTTACCTTTTAAATTATTTTTTCATATGGTACTCCTATGTGGTGAAACAATTATGACCACGGTGTGTTGCCTCTCTCTCCTAGCATACCACCTCCCTCTCCTAGTGGGTTTGTTGTGATCTACGCATAAGTGATCCCTCTCCATTGCCTCCCCTCAATATACATCCTCATTACCCTCATGTTTTAAACCCTCCTCCTCTACTAGCACCTCCTCCTCCTCCTCTCCCCCTCTTCTCTCTTCTCCACCATACAAGCCACCCATGTTGTCATCCTCTAATCAACAAAAACAGCTCTCGAATCCAACATCATCATCTTCATCCCAAGGATTTCCTACCTCCTCTAGTGGGTCCATCATCATAACTAGGAAGATATCTTTTTGTCGCGTCTCTTCTATATCCGATCAACCTCTCAGGTACTATCTAGACTATCCCAAACTTCCACCTAACTCGATCAAATTATATCACCTCCACCATCTCGTATCCTCCCTTACACATGTATCATCCTCCTCACCTAAACTAACTATGCATCTACCCCAAGCCATGTAGGAAAATCAAGGTATGGCTACCACCTCACCTAATCCACATCTAACTCTATCATTTTCTTTTTATACCACTCCTCTCCCCTCTCTCTCCTATCCCCAAGAGCCCGATCATCTCACTATCTTAGAAATATAACAAATAACTTGATGTGATCCTTTGTGACCCATGGGATCCCTAGTAGCATGATCACCTGCAATTTTCTCGTACGCCCAACAATGTAGTAAGATTCCCACATTCAACCCTTTCCTCATCCTCACAAAGATACATACATACATGGCTCATGGTATATCTTGGCTAATTGTGTTACACCAAATGAAAACACCACCCTATGATCTATAATATCTGTAACTACACCCATCATTATCTATGGAAATATTACACCCCTAAAAGCTGGTAATTTATAGATAGATATGTCCATCATCACTAGGAATATCAACATGTTCCTCACCTCTCCACACTCAAATGATGTCTCTATATGAAATGTCCCAAATGTGAATGTAATCTGCGAGGCATCGCTTCAAACAACCATGTCAATATCCCTAATTTTCTATCAGCTATGATAGGTTTTATAGAATCTCTTTATATCGGTAGACTCAAAATGTGGTATACATCCTTGAGCGTGATAGTCATCTCTCTTGTCCTAAACCAAAATGTGCATGTGTGTACATCCGATCTCTCCACTAAATAAATCATCAATCCCACATCTCATGGAATCCACTAGTAATGACAGAATCCACCCAACCCCACTACAACCAAGTGGTCTCTCTACCTTTGTTACCTCCCCTTTGATCCGATCATATAAAGAAATCCCTTTGTCTTGAAGATATAATGTGTTCCTTTCTTGTAAAAACAAATTAAACAAGTAAACATTAGACTCATTGTCATCCAAAACCAAATCATGCACATCCTATCCCTAGTCAACACCGAATCAAGTTAGGTCGATGCCTCCTAGTATGGGTCTCGGCTTAGAAGGCCGGTTGATGGATACCACACCCAATCATTGGCTACCACTCCTTGTGTTGTCCCCCAAAATCTAGAAAAATGTAAAAAACTAAAAATAAAAAAACATTAAAATGCTTAAAAACTAAGCTAAGGTTTAGGCACTTACCATCTCGTGAGTTTTCTAGCACTTCTTCAATGCTCCACCGACCACCATATCACTCAAATATTAATTTTAGTTTCTTCTCAGAGCTCTTGATCACTAACTCAAAAAGTGAAAATGAGCTTAATTGGCTGACCCATGGGGCTTATTGATCTGTAAAATTCTACTTCAAAACTCTATGAATCACACAATTATGTTGTTCTACTTTCTACTTTGGAAAATGGTAGTTTCGAGCTTTAGTGATTGATTAAATAGTGCTTAGGAAAGAATTGTAGATAAATTCTAAAATAATTCCACACACAACATAAGATTTTTATCTTGGAAACCCCCAATTTGAGGGAAAACCAGTCAAGAAGGGAAACCGCTCTTTTTTCCCACTTATATTGTCTAATAATCAAATTTTACAGACATAATAAGTATGAAAAGAAGTAACAATGCAGACCTCCTCTCCAATTACTTTCTTCCTCTATTTTCCTACACCTTTCTCCTACAATTCCACTCCAGCACTGAAAAATATCTCCTCAATTTCTCTCATATAATTAATACTTTGCTTCTTGATCTCTCTGGATATTTGAATGCCTCAATTATCTTACTCCTCCTTATATTTATAGCCTTCTCTCATGTCCTCCTATGCACTAGAGAATGGGAAAGGTCAGGGAGGGAAGAGACACAATTGGGCACTTCAAATTCATGTCGAAAGTATCAGGGACCACCACCCTGAGCAGACCAAGAGTTTTCATACCATCACTGGATGGGTGGAAATTATAGGACCGTTGCCCCGTAGGGTGGTGATTTTGCAAATGCCACTCTGCACACAACGCCGGTTCTTTCCAACCCCGTTTACCTCATTTTTCTTCATTTTCTTCAATTATCCTTCTTGGTGCTGATGGGTTTGATGGAATGGTGTTTTTTTCTGGATCCCTATGGATCATACCTCCCCTACTTATGAGGATTTTGGTCCCATAAAATCTTAGTGGGGAAGTGGTAGAGGAATCAACTCCCTCTCTTTCTCCTTTGAGTACCATTGGGTCTACCTCGTGTCTTCTCTCATCCAACCTACCAAGAATCCTATGGATCTCTAGTTTGTTTCTCCAGTACTACATCCTCCTCTCGAGTTTCCTCAAGTACAAACATATTTGGAAGGTAGCTTCTGTATGGTTTCTTTATCATGCATAGATGACCCTAGTAGGTGTGAGCTCTTACAACTTACTACTGGGTGCATCCACATGAAGTGTGGCAAACTTTGTCTCTTGAGATGGATTTGTTGGATCCTCCCCATGTGCACTACTACTATAGTCACCATTGTTCCATGTATCCTCCATCCTTGACCCATCTGTATTGGTTCTCCCTCCTTGTGAACATAATATCCCTGACATACAAGTAAGGACTTTCAAAGACAACATAAAATGCATCAAGTGGAATGATATCAACCTCTAATACATCAATATATTGGGTATTTATCCCAAACTAAAACTTACACTTTCTTGTAACTTGTATTTCTACACCCTTCTTCACCCATCCCAATGGGTATGGATGTGGATGCATGTAAGTCTCTAGACCAAGTTGTTCTACAACCGCATCAGAAATCAGATTTGATTGAGAACTAGAATCTACTAAAGTGTTTACCTTAGTCTTCTTGATTTGGATTATGATTTGAAATAGCTTACTCAACTCTTCTCTTATGCCCCGTACATGTTAGTGGCCATGCATCCCAACCTCTTGTCTACATCCGAATCATCCTCAATCTCCACCTCTCCTTTTATTTTCACAGTGGCCATGGATTTCTTGGAATCCTTGGTTTGGTGTTTTGGGTGTAATTCCATATGCAACTTCCAACATGTGGCATCAATATGTCCATTTATATCACAATTATTACATAAACTCTAAGGATAGTTACAAGTATGCAAAGCAGTAGTGGCATGTTTACCTTTTGATTTACCTTTGCTACTTATCTTCCCTTGTTCTTTTTCTGTTGATCTATTGATTGGTCTCCCTTTGGCTCTGTTTCTCCTTGCTTCTTCTTGTCATCAATGTAGTATGCTTATATACAAGATTCATTTATATCATTTTGATTCATGGAGATTACATTCCTTCGAAGGTGAGTGTGAAGTCCTCCCAAATACTTGGTCGAGAATGTCCTTATCCTCCAAGTCCATATTAAGCAACTTGGCTTGTCATGAAATTCTCTAGTGTAGTCTTGCACGCTTTGACCACTACCCTATCTAAAGTACTACCACTTAATCATCATGTCAGTCTTATGGCCAATAGGATAGAATTTAGCTCTAAGTAATTCTTTAAAACCTTTCTAAGTACTGACAATAGGACATTTCTTCTTCTCACAAGTGGTAGATGGGTTTCCCACAAAACCAAAGCATGACCTTCCATTTTGAGACATGCAAAGGTAATCCTTTATGCCTCAGTAACACTATGCACACTAAAATAGACTTCCAACTATTTTATCCATATTGTATCTACTTGTCCTTCAAATTTCTTTATTTTCACTTTCGTTTCAACTTAAAAGGTGTATGAGCATATTTTACCTTCTCGCTTGCAATTAGCATCTCTTCTTCACGCTCTTCCCATTCTTCCTCTTTGTGGCTCTTTCTGATACCAAATTTTTCATCCAGTGCTTAAACTACTGATTCCATGGAATATTGCTTAACCGAAGCCATCTTTTGTATATCTGAAAGCTCTTCTTATTTTCTATGCAACCTATCCATCAAGCTCTCTAGCATTTCGACTCTACGGACCAATTTCTCTTCCTCCATTTGAGCTCAAATTCTTTGTTTCTACTTCTTTGTAGAAATATTTGGATCACAAGGTAAAACTTATTCTCCTTTGGACCTTGTCACTTTCATACAAATCAAAAGAAAGAATCAAATTCCATATTCCTAGATATATAATCAGCTCGATACCAAAATGATTTGTAAACTTATACTTTTGAACTCTACGAATCACATAATTATGTTGTTCTACTTTCAACTTTAGTTTCAAGCTTTAGTGATTGATTAACTAGTGCTTAGGATAGAATTGTAGAGAAATGCTATAATAATTCCACACACAACATGAGAATTTTATCTTGAAACCCCCAATTTAAGGGATAACTAGTTGGGAAGAGAAAGCGCTCTTTCTTCCCACTTAGTATTGGCCAATAATAAAATTTAATGGATTACAATAAGTATGAAAAGAAGAAACAATGTAAACATCATCTCTAATTACTTCCTTTATCTATTTTCTTAAACCTTACTCCTATAATTCCACTGAGTAACCTTGAAGAAACTCTACTCACTTTCTCTTATATAATTAATACTTTTCTTCTTAATCTCTCCGGATATTTGAATGCCTCAATTATCTTATTCCTCATTGCATTTATAGCCTTCTTCCATGTCCTCCCTTTGGAGAATAGGAAAGGTCAGGGAGGGAAGAGAAATAGTCGACACTTCAAATTTGCATCCATTCATGCTTCATTTCTCTTTTCTAATTGAAAGTGTCGGGACCGCCTCCCTAAGCATACCAGTAGTTTCCATACTACCACCCTAAATGGGTGGTGGTTCTACAACTGCCACTCTACATAGAGTAGAAATTCTTTTTAGAACCTCCATTTACCTCATTTTTCTTCATTTTCTTCAATTCTCCTACTTAGTGCTGATGATTTGATGGAATGGTGTGTTTTTCTCGGATCACTTATGTATCCCACCAACCCTGGTCATCACCGATACCTTGGGTTGTCGCCGCTTCATCCCTAGTTGTTGCCTACAAGTGCTTAGTCGTCATCAACCTCGACCTTCCTTTTTCAATTAATTTATTTTATTTTCTCCTTTTGATCAATCCTTCCTTTCAAATTATCTTCTCCTCCACTATCTCCTTGTGTGTTTCTTATACCACACCTTCATTTTTGCCACTGGGTTTCTCTATCTATCTCATGTTGCATTTGATATCTTTCCTTTGTGACCATCTTTGTGTTCCCTATTGGGAATCTCTTTCTATCATTGTCCCACCCAAATGCATGTTTTCGATTCCTCCTTTATGAAGGATATCAAATTCACTTTCCCCTTTTTATGACCCTTATCTCGACCATTTTTGCATTTATTTGTGCATATTCGATATCTTCCTTTGACCCATTGGTCTCTTGGCTTATACATCCATTTGAGAATATTCCCCTTGGAATACCTTAATATTACGGTGGTTTTTCCGACTCACAGTCCATAGGAAATTGATGTAGTCTTCACCGAATTCATACTTTGTTCCCTATCGAAGTGATTCAGACATCGCCATCATATTTTTGTTTACTTTTTAGTTTTTTTTAATCCTTGTTTGGGATATCTTATCTCATCATATTATTTTTCTCATCCTTTCCACTCTTTCTTCCTTCATTTATCTCTTTCAAACTCGTGATCAACTTCCCTTCATGTCATCAAACCTTAGTTTAAGGTTAGAGCCCCTCATCAATCATCTTTTCATTTCTTTTTTTTCTCATGGCTTGCCAAATGCAAACCACTCGACAAAAAGGGGAAAATGTAGACACTAATTTTTTGAATTGTATACCTCTCTTCCCATTCAAATTAATCTTCCCTCCTAAATTTAATTCATCCCACTTATCATTATTTCTCCCTTAATTAATCATCTCCTAATCATCATTCATTAATTCTAAATCCCCATTTAATTCATTTATTCTCCTTAAATCCTCCAATTTCTCCTTCCTAGGATCTCATTTAATAAATTCACCTCCCCTTTACCTTTATTTAATATTTTTCACCCTCCACCTACTCATTTACTCATTCTAAGTAACCTTATGTTGTCTTGATTTTTTTAAGGGAAAAATTAAAACTTAAAAGCATGACAACCATACCCTATTGTGAAACTTTTGCATGAACGTCATCCTTAGCTCTTCTTTGAATCATCCTAAACCCCATATCATTCATATCTCATCCTTCCAACTAGTCTAATGTGTTGTGTCATCATTTCCATAGTTTATATGGGATATCAAGTTCATTCAAGCAGTTCCAAGTCAAGATCCTTCAAGACAGGCTCTTTGAGAAGCTTAGGAAAGGCCATCCTTTTGTCTTCCTAAGGCTAGTGTGCACCCCACAAAGAAGAATAAAATGAGAAAACTAATCAAGGAGGATTATCTATGAGATAATAATGTTTTTAACTAGTTTTGTGATATTTTGGAAAGTTTTATAGGTTTTGGGACAAATTTAGCAAAAGTGGGTCCTAGAGGGTGAAGCAATTTGCAATGTACAAATAGCCCCTAAGCTTTGGCAAGTGATTTTGGGAGATCCATGAAGAATTAGAGATCAAAAAAATATCGTCAGAAAAGCAATTTATAGATCTATAGGTTGGTGGTCTCACATTTTTCACAAGACTTAAGAAATTCTACCCACAACTTGATTTCATCGTGCACAACCTATGAGCTCAAAAGAAAATCCTATTTTTAGGAGGTTACAAGAAGGATAAATGTATGAGATCCCTCCTATTGTTTTGAAAATTCCATTTAAAGTGAATTTAATATAAATAAGTTTGGGAAAATTCATCTGGGAGCTCCTCAAGTTTCTCCCTAAGGTAAGATCAAGGAATCGGTCAATTTTGGGCGGACATGTGCCAAGCTCTGGTGGTGGCACACTTTTACACCAACTACCCCAAAATTTTGGTATGGTTTGGAAAAAAACTCCCCATCCTCCTAAATAGTCTCCTAGACCTTGATGTGACCTTATTTGACCCCAAATTACCCATTTAAGTCCCTGTGCACTATTTCCTAGCCCCCAACTTCATCTAACCAAATAGTGCCACATGGAACAATAAAAAAGGGGCATAGTTTTGTGCACCAACCATCCCAATATTTTGGGATGGTTGTGACATAAAATGTGACCTCAACCCATTGGTGGTGCAAATTACCTTGCTACAATTAATATGTTGTTCACTAATTCACAGTCATTTAATCATCAAACCAAGGGACGTAAACTTTCAATAATTTTAGTGTTGTATGCACAGTTACAAAGAATTTAGGAGGTATGGAGATAAACTATAATGATTAAAATAACAATGCTTGAAAGTATAATGCTTGAAAAAACTTATAACTAAAATCAAATGGCTTCTAAACACTATGTCTAAAACAAAGTTTGTAAATTTAGAATGTAGATAAGGAGATAAATTTCTTCCTAGTCTAATCATGCAATAAAATAGAGAAACAAAAATATGGAGGTGTAGTAACCTAAAATTTGACACGCAAATTAGTAGGAATTTTTTTCTTCTAACAAATCAGATAGAAATTCCTCTACATATGTAATTCAAATAGCTAGCTACAACTAGTTAATGCAGAAAGTCATATTAAATTAACAAAAAGTTAGGAATTCCTCTACATAGTTAAATCATGTAACTAGATAAAGCTATTTTATGTAGCATGTCTTAATAACTTAATCCATCATATAACATAGTGATAAACCTTGTGTAGTTATAAGGGTTAATTATCCCGATCTCCATGATCACCCTTAACATTCGATTGAATGTTCATACTTAGCCTCATTTGGTTTTACCACATTGTGGTAGTGAGAACTTGTGACTGATCCTCTAGTGTCTACCTAGAGTTCATTTAGTAAAATCCATCCTATATCCTACACTTCGGGATTTGAGGAATCATGGTGATTAGACAATGTACCCAGCAAGCACATTACTTTGGCCAAATTTTCTTAGTTGTACTATGTACACTTAGTTTAGACAATTGCACATAGCATCTAAACTTGTCTTCCCATCACCTCACAAACGTCTCATCACAGTTATCTAGATTCATTAAACTTATGTAGGTGAACCTATTAAAACTTATTAGATTCCTAACAAGTTCAACTACGTAAGTTCAAGGAACCCCAATGCTCGTTATGGGTTACCTATGGGAGGCCAATCCATTGCTTAATATGTTACCACATTAAGCAACTGATGGGCTACTCATAGGTAGCCTACAATGTGCATTGATTATGTAGTTCTAGCAAGGGTCATATCCTTCATGGTTTATCCAACTACTTTGTGAATTAAATTTTATGCATTTAATTACTTTGGATAGATAGATAAGTACACAAAGTGTTTGTCTCTTTTCTTCCCTATCCATACATACTAACCATTTTAATAGAAAAAGTGTGTTAAGCTCTTAGATAAGACTCCACTAGGCCTAATTAACCTTAAAGTATCATACTTAATCTTATCTTGATTCTTTAACCATTCATCAAAGTTATGATTATACTTTGTTAGGACTATATCCCACATCTTGATTTAAGCTAGAGATAACCTCAACTTTGGATTCCCTTATTTTCCTTACAAAGGATGGTGAGTTCATTTAGTTAACCTTTACATCTTGCAAGGTATTAACTAACTTACATGATGAGTTTATCATACTTATTTTTAGATTCCATCATCTAACATTGAACTAGTCTCTTGAATCTTTGAATAGATTAATATCATTTATTTACTTATTGCATATACACCCTTTTCTTTGTTTGAACCAACATGCCCCTAAAATCATATTTTATTCCTTTTAAAGTTGATACTTAACATTGAACTAGTCTTTTTAATCTTTGACTAGGTTACTCTCAATATTTACATAATGATCAACACTATAGGTTGGTCCAATATATCACCCAAATCATATTTTAATCTTTTAAAAGTTAAGACTATCATCATGTATTTTGCCCTTCCAATTACAACTTTCTAACTAACTTAGTATTATTTTACTTTACCCATGATAAACTCTTTACTATAACAAGGAGTCAAATACTTATGATGTGTATCTATATTGTCATGAACCATACCTATTATTAAGCATAAGATATCTAAATAGGGAAACCTTAACTTCATCAAATTTACCATATAGTTATCAATAACCATAACATGACAATGTATTTATAAATATAGAAATCAATCAACTTATTTATATATTACAAGTCTTGTCCATAAATGTACTAGTACACAGGACTTGTCCAAGACAAGTTTCCAATTTCCATAATTTCAAGCACAATGGAAAAAATGATCCGTAATAAAAGTCATCAAGCCTAACATTTTTTTTCACAAGCCGGTGATAAAATTTCCAAGCATCATCACAAAACCTATGTCACTTTTGGTTTAGGGGTGTCAGTTCAAAGAATTGGAAAGAAGTTAATCTACTCACCTAACTATGTTTTTGACAAATAAAGTAGATTAGTCACCATAACTTTAATTAAACTAACATTGCAATGGTAATGCTTCTGCAATCCCATAGTTGGCAATGGAAGAAGCGTGGGGTATATATGTGAAGCATTCCTAAAGGATCACTTCAGATACAACCCTTCCACTTATTCAATCACAAACCATGTTATTGGCTAAGGATTCAAGATCTCGATCGTATGGGAACCATTATCTTTGCACACACATGAATCAAACTAATCCATGAATTTAAGCTATCTAACATTCAAGGAAAATTACATCATTTTTCATCCAACATTATTGTAGATTAATTCTAATGCCATAAAATTCATCCATGTAATTTTAATCCATAAAATTTACTAAGTATAGAATTTTGACAAAATTTTGCCATAGTTTCCCCTTGTATTTTCCACTTTTAAAATTTTCTAGAAAGTAGATTTAACTAATTTAAATCAAATAATGAAATAAAATGCATTAAATGAAAAGTTATGGATCAAATGATCCAACCCTATGATTCATGAGGATCTCGGGATAAATAAAAATGACAAGAAATAAACTTACCCAAAGTTGAACCATCATCTTTTAATTTATTTTATTATCATTATCCAAATGTCCTGCAGGAGGTTAGTACAACTATAACACATACAAGAACTGCAGATTCACTTCTTCTTTTCATGCAAGAAGATAGTATACATTACTATTTCATATCACAAAATGAAACAATCAATTCCACTAAATTTATTTTATTCAATAACTAAACGCCTACCATAAAATCCGAATGTCAAGGGATGATATCCATTAGATTAAATAGTCAAATAAAGCCATAATCAACCAGGAATCCTTAATGAAAATTTATCTTAGGAACCCTATTGAAGATAAGGAAGCACATAACAACATCCATAGATACCCCTAAGGGTTAAATTTCATTTACCCAAGGACATCATATTACAACAATGCCCCTCACAAATTTACTCTACTATCTAACCAAACCCACATCATCAATTGATCATCCACTTTGAAGGTCTGAAAATAAAAACATTGCCATACGTTTTTACTGCAAGAAAAAAGTTTGAAATTCCTCCAAACGTATTTATTCAACTTTTTATTCAAACCCCATTATGGAAAGCATTCTATATAGTTTAAACATGAGTTACATCCATATGTTTACTAAAATGAACTCAAATACGAAAACCCACAAGAATTTTTTAGGATATATTCCAAACCCAATAGCCATACAAATTCCTACCAAGTATACCGGTTAAAAAATCCACAAAACTTCACTAGTTAAATTACACAAACCCTATAGCCATACACTTTCATAAATACTCATAAAAATTGGTGAATCATTTGATTTATTCAAAGGAAGTGGCAAGGAAAGAAGAATACCCTTTTTATTTTATTCAACCAAGAAACATAGCGAGAAAAGGGAGGCGTAGTCATTTTTACACCTACCAGAAGAACAAGGGATTCCATGCGCATCGGCCTATCACCCAGTGGGTGCTGGGCACTCACTCGAGGCACGCGTGGGCATCGAGTCTCTCTTTTATGTGAGTTAAGTGGGAAACCATCATCTATGTCATGAATCTTAATGAATAAAGGTGGAAATGAGACATACAATCATCATAGGGCTCAGAACGACCTCTAGACAAATGTATTCATTCCAAACAGAGAGTGTTTATAGATAACAGATAGAACTACAAAGAAAGGAAAATACATAAGGATTTACATTTATTCCATAACATCCATGAACAGAAATGAAAAGATATAGATATGAACCAAATCAATTATATTCATACTCATTCATGTTTGTAACCTCATTACATTCAATGGATCCATTAGAATACCACAGCTTGATCAGAATGAAGTCATACATCACAGTAGGGATCATGTCCTTCATCCATACAAAGAAAAATTTATAACCCAACCCCTTAATACATTACTCCCTTATATAGCTTCTACCCAATCCCATAGAGTTCTCGCAGTATTTCTGCAGAGCTCCGCTCTCTATATTCTCCTCTCTTTTCTATCTGATCTCTCTCCTTTTTTTTTCTCCTACGGGCACTCACATATATAGGCATCCCAAAGTGCCAACTCATCCTTCTATAGCCTCAGATATGGTGCCAAGTGTCTAAATGTGGTCCTCCATGGGAGCATGCTTCTCTAGGCTTGAGCTCTCCACTTTTTTCCATGATGTCTTCCAGAACCTTCTATTATAGGGAATATTCCTTTTGTGGGCATCATGTTGTCAAGCTGACACCTTATCCACTCTACATGCACATTGGGTCATGTTTTTTCTCGTGTCTTAGCCAATATGGCTAAGTCCTGAAACCTTGGCTCTATCCGCATGCACGCCACGAGTTTTCTTAAACCCTTCCTTAAACCCTATCCTATGTGCCTTCTCCTTGTGTGCCCTTCTTCAACTAGGCCTACGTGCCTTTGTGTACTTAGCCAATATTTTGGGGTCCCAACATCACCCCACACTATGCCTATTCTCCAATGAATAAAGAATTACAGTATGTTCCAGAAGAATAAAAGAATTTTGGAAGAGTAAGAATAAGGGGATGAAGGAATGGGAAAGAATAAAAGAATGGAAGGGTAATTATTTTACAAAAGGAGTGGGAAGTCCCTCTTTAGGTCAGCTTCCAACTTGTTCTAGGCATCTACTTCACTCTGCGCTCTCTGGCAGAGGTCGCCAACCAAGGTGCTCACTTCCTTAAAGCTTAACCCATCTCCCTGGGTATTCATAGTCTCAACTACCCCTTCCAATTATTTTCCCATGTCCTCAAGTGTGTCCATTCTTCTCGTGATTTACGGGTATAGTTCCTTCAACCAGTTTTTGATTGAACCCCTTAAGGTTTCAATGGCCTCATATTTATTTTCGACCTCGGCAAGGATTCTGTCCCTTTCGACCTATTTCCCTTATTATTTTCTTGAAACTCCTTTAGCTCTGCTTCATGAGTGGTGACCAAGCTACTCACCACTCTATCCCCTGTCTATGAAATTATTGTATGCGGCCTCAGCAGATTGGGTAGCAATCTTGACATCCGCAAGTACCTTGTTATACTCAGTAATGATTGCTACCACTTTCAATTTTTCTTCCCTCTCCAAGCGTGCTACCACTTCTTCCATGGACTCTAGGGCCAATGGTTGTCTCTCCATGGTGAGGATGCACATCAAATCTTCTAAGCATTCAAGAGTGGATCTATACTTTTACACGGGTGGCATTAGGTCTAGATGCTTCAACATAATGGTGCTTGTGATAGACTCCATCTTTTTGTATACTTCATGCACCTTCACCTTCTCATCCCTTAGTTTACGCTTCAGCTACGCACTGATCAACTCTTCTTATTTCAAGCCCTTAGTCTTCTTAGCTAGCTCCTCTTCCTTCTTTTCTAGCTTTCCCTCTAGAAATCTTACTCTGTCATTTCTTCCAAAGAGCCTAGCCTCAGTATTAACCACGACCTTATTCAATGCATTACATAACTGCTCATCCGAGAGTTGTTGGGCATTTACCAAGGGGTTAGTTCCTTAGAATCTGCATCGACATGATTACCCCTTGGTGTACTTTGAACTCTGGCTCATCAATATGGGACTCAAATTCCTAAGAGAACATCTTTTGTGTCCTGGGGTACACGCCCTCCTCGTCAAATGACTCCATAGCTATAAGTTCTTTCATGGGTACAAGTGCTCTAGAAATGCATGTGTAACACCTTCCTTTGGTCATCCACATAGCCCATGACCTATCCTCATTTTGTATCAAGGATCTTCCTTCCCGAGTGTGTGGATTTTGGAAACTCACCGTTAGACTTAGACTTCCTCCCATACTGACTTGTTCTTTCTCGACAATTTTCTCGTTATCCTCTCCCATCACTATGTAAGTGATGTACTCCATTCTTGTTCTACTAAGTCCTTGATTATTTTCATTGCTTCTCTTTCTACCACCTCGTTTACTTGCTCCCATGTAAGGCTTGGAGTTTTCTACTTCTACGCACCAACCTCCTCACTTCTTCCCATGTCCTAGGTGCCTTCCTTCTCTTGGCTACCCTTGCACCACATGAAAAGGAACTCATGTTCTTCTTCTCCTCCCTCTTCTTTTGAATCATGCACATTGAAGACAAGTGGCTCTTGATCTCTTTCAGGATCATCTTCTTCATTGTCATCATCCTTTTCACCTATGTATCTCTCCAAGCTCTTTGTCTCCTCCGAGTTAGCTTCCTCTTCTATCCTCTACTTCTTTCTGAGAGGTGACTCTTCCGTAGGGGATCCAACCTTCTCTGCTTCCTCTGGTGACTTCTCCTTGGTGAGGGGTTGCTCTGGTGCCTCTTCTTCGGGGTCTTCTCTTTTCTGGGGATTTCTTCCTACGTGTATAGGTGCTAGGTTTGGTACTTTCCACCGACATGCTTACTGGCTAGGTAGTCTGCACACTTGGTGCTTTTTCTTCTTCCCTCTCCCTTCTCTTGAGTGTGGGATTTCTTCTACCCATGGGATCTTTAGGTATGGAGACATCATTCTCTAGGTATGTGCCTTTCTCAAATTTTGGCCTAATGCAGAGATATACATGTGCCACGCAGTCTTTCCTATAATTTTTAGAGTCGGGGTTTCATCATTCTGATTTCATGTGCTACATAATTTTCCACGTACGCACGCTTATTTGGGTATATAAAGTGTTCTATGCAATTCCTGTGGTCTTGATTAACTTCACTAAGGTCAAACCTTAGTCTCTTTTCTTCTTTGAACCTGTTAACTCCCACTTGGAAGTACTGGGAGGTGAAGGAGAACGGGAGTTTACACCATGGGCTCATGGTTTCATCCATCAACTTAAATCTACCTATGCAGAAGTTTTGGTACACAACAAACTCAACTTCTCCCATTGTAAGCATTAGTAGTTGTTCTAGGATTCTCCACTCTACCCTAAACACATCCCTTAAGTTCTTATACCACTTATCCAGTGCGCCTTGTGGGAGGCTATCATTGTTTCACATGTATACTTTGTAAATATTTTCGCGGGCGAGGGATATTCAGCCGGATACTCCCAAACAAAATTTTCTGTTGTGTCAGGTACTCCTATCTCGAAAATAAAATTGTCAGGAGGATATTTCCAAAGAGTATCTTGTCTCCTTCTTATGTGTTGTTGATTATCTCATCTGTAATGAAGGTTGATAAATTGTAGATTGTGCCCTTTGATATTTTCCGCATACATTCAACCAGGCCTTATTCACCTGCATCCACCTTTCTTGATCATTTAACTTTGTGACCAGTGCATGCGGCCATTCTCATGACGAGATCTGGGATTTCCGCAATATCAAAATACCTTGACCCCTTCTTGTAATCATATGCAACGATGGTTGCTTTGATGGCATCCTTATCACTCAGTCATCATCTATGTTGTCTCCCATGTAGATGAGGCATGTAAACTTAGAAATCAGCTGAGGGGTTATGTGCATCTTGTGCCCTACGAAGTAAAAGTGATCCTCATGCACGCGCGACATCAGCCATTGATAGAGGCACTCAGGCTTTCCAAAGTAGGGCAATTCATAGAGTTGCAATAACCCTGCCTTCTCTAACTTCACTTTTACCTCATCGCTATAGATGGGCAAACCCTCTAGTGTCCTTTTTTCATCAACGCACTAACTCCAGTGCCATTTCCTTCTCTGTTGTGCTTGTGCGATGGTTATAATCACTCACCGCCATATTTCTCAAATGGGATTCCCACTCCTTCCTAAGTAAAACTCCATCTGGGTATTGCATTTCTGCATACCACTCCTCATTCATGCTTGTGGTGGTTGTTGCTAGCTCTCTACCCTTGCCCTTGCCCTTGCCCTTTGGCTTTTTAGGTGACATGGTCGGTTTCTTGGGTGCCATTATCTAGGTCCTCTTATTACTTCAATCTCTTCTTATTACTCTGCTCTTCCACTTCTTCCAACCTTAAGATCTCAAACTTGTGAAGAAAACCTCTTAAACCCATGCCCTAGTTTTTCAAACCCTAGCTGGGATAATACTTTCACAAGACGACGCCTTCTCACAACTTCTCTTACACTCGTGAAATCCCTTCCTTTTGGTTCACAAATCCAAACTAGTTACTCACGCTTAAACTCTTCAAATTTTTCTTCACATGGATCAGTCTTGGAATCCCTAGTTTGTAATGATGCAAAAGTGCTTCTCTCTTCATATACGCAAAGTAAATAATGAAATGCCTTGACCTTATATTTATAGTTTTTCCCACTTTGTAACATTAAATGCTACCTTACCTACTACCATACTTTAACACTTAATGTGGATTTTTCAAACAAACCCAAATTTAATGCTTTAACTCACGTGCCTAACCTTGCGCGGATAATTCTCCAACCTTCTGGCACACAACCAATCCATCCTGATAGGAGACTCTTGCGTGTGCGTAACCAACGCCAAAGGCACTTCTTCTATCATGATTTTTTCTCTCACCTACATCATGTTTCTTTGCACTTCTTCCTCTCTTGTACATGGATCCCCAATGTAGCTTTATCCTGACACCAATCATCCTTTTTTACCTTTCCTTGCATGTACTTTCTTCACAGGGCCATTACCCTAGGATTTCCAATACATTCCTTCTTGGCACTTCACAATTCAATTTCTTCCACCTTATTTCACCCCATACTAAAATTTTGCATGGTCCTCTACGTAGTTACAACTTTCAAAAAGTAATGAGATTACCAGCGCCCAAGGCGCAACACAAAAAAACAACAAGAAAGGGAAACACAAGAAAGGAAAATGCATTAAATAAAATCCTAAACTAACTGGCAATATTGCCTTATTTACAAACACCAAGAAGGATTATTTATAGTACCTACTCCCATTGAAGTGTCCTGGCAATCTCATCCCATCCAAAGACCTATAACTAGCATGCACCCAAATCAAGGATGTATGAGATGGTGTAGGGACCCAACCAATGCACTTTTAACTTCCCTAGGATGGCAGAAACTTAGAATCATACAATAAGACCATCTGCCCAACCTAAAACTTCTTGTTCTTAATGTGGTGATCATGCCATGCTTTTTGCTTTGCATTTTTTTGTTGTTTAGCTCCACCTGGTGAGTGATCGTCTTTCATCTACCTTCATTAATTTATCAATCCTTTCTTCTAGTGCTTGCTCATCGCCCAAACCTCCCGCACGCGCTATATGCAGAGAAGGTAACATAAACTAAACCGGTAGGAAAGCTTCTGTGCTAAAAACCAATTGAAATGGTGTGGCTTTTTTTAACCTTTTATAATTTTTCCTATAAGCCCATAATATGGTTGATACCTTATCATCCCAATCTTGTCTTCGACATCACAAATCTTTGTGTCGGGGTATGACTCAAGTATCTTGTTAAATGCTTCGCGGTTCCATTTTCTTGTGGGTGATTAGGTTTTTTTGTGATGAGCCACCATGAATTCTGCTAATAGGATCCTCATGATATCATTCAAGAAATGTGTACCCCTATCACTGGTTAAACTTAAAGGGCATCCATACCTCATGATAATGTTCTCCCACAAAAATCTTGTTGTTGTAGCTGTTATACATTCTTTAGTCCGTGCAAGTGATTACATAGTGTGATCCAATCCTACGTGCTACCAGTGCAATAGGGCCAACAAAGTCTATTGCCCATTTCTCAAAAGGTTCAGTGTTAGGGATAGGGCACAAAGGCATTTCATCTCTCCTTTCTGGCTTACCAATGGGCTGAAAATGGTCGCACGCTTTACAATTTTCCTTGCAATCTTTATACAAAGTTTCCCACCACAATCCTGCCATTAATATTTTATGTGTGGTGGTGACACCTACATAATGTCCACCTACACTTCCTCTGTGTGCTTCCTCTATGATGGCAAGGTGCTCATGCTCTAGTACACACCTACATAAAACTTCATCATGCCCTAGTTTGTATAAGTCCCCACTGATCAACATGTAGGGCATGACGTGTATGGCTAGTTGATTTTTCTCTAATGTCCTCATCCCTTTTGGTGCCATACCCATTTTAAGGAACACAACAATATCCTCCAAGTATGAGGGTGCACACCATAACCTAAACAAGCCGCACATTTGGTATGGTATCTTCAATGATTTGTGCGTCCTCCGGAGTAAATCAATCCTAGATAAAGGTGTGAAAATATTGGCATACCCCTTGATGAACTTTTGATAATAGCCAACGTGTCCAAGAAATCTGCGCCTTTGCACTTTAACTAGTTAGCTCCCCCAATCCCACAATCACTTTGCAATTTTGGTAGGATCCACTAGCAAGCCTTCTTTTCCTATGATGTGTCCCAACAGGGTCCCAAACGGGGTAGTAAATACACACTTCTTGATGTTGAGGGATATCCTAAAATTTCTACACTGTCAAACATCAATCTCGATTCTTATAATGGTCCTTGACCAATCCAGACATGGTCCAATCATCTAGGTAAACCTAGAGAAACTTGTGGATCAAGTCATGGAAGGCCTGCACTACAATGTGTGGGAACACAGCAGGTGCGTTCTTCAACCCAGAAGGCATGACTGTATAGGAAATACTTCCCCACTCAATGGCGAAGGTTGTCTTTCTCTAGTCTTCCTTTGCAATCCTCACTTGGTGATAGCCTAAGAACCCATCCATGAAAGAGTATACTTCACGCCCTACCACTCCTTCTAGGATCTCTTCAGTGAATGGGGTTGGGAAGGGATCAATGACACACACTACATTCAGATCCCTATAATCAACACATATCCTTATCCTTCCATTATTTTTGATACTAATCACCATTGGACTTGTCCACTTTGACTCCTCCATAACCTCTATGATTCCTGACACTATCATCTTGTCTATTTCCTCCTTGACCTTCACAAGAAGATTAAGATTCATCTGGTATGGTATCTTCCAGACTGGGCACGCACCTTCCTTTAAATTAATTCTCATTTCCCCCAAGAAATGGAAAAATCCTTTTTCATGATACCCGCACAGGAATAAATCCTCAAACTCATGTAAAAGATCAATGATCTTAGAGACTTCCCTCTCCAGACCAATAATCTCCAATGATAGCTTTCTTGGGTTCCACCTCCAACCCAATATTAACCTTCTTTTTCTTTAAAGGTTCATGATAGGTGCATGTTATTTCATCAACACTATCCATCACTTTGCACGAGCCTAGAGAATGGTTAACCACTAAATTTTCCATCTCTTCACTATTTATGACATATATCATCTTGCCTTTTTCTTTCTCTCGGACATGTGCTCAAACTACACCTCATCAGACTCATCTTCACCAAATTGTCCCTCTAAGCATGGCTCTCCTAACAATTCTACAAGCCTATCCTCTGCCTTTGCACTATCCCCCATCATAAGGTGCTTGACCTCCTACAATGCCTTATCCACCGATGGTTTGGTGCTTCGATACTCAAATGCTTGGACTAGATCAGCTACTAGTTCTTGCCAATTCCCTGTTTGGCGGCATGTCTCAGAGTGGATGTACCATACACACACAACACTATAGTGTAGAATGTAATTTATGTACATAGAGTGACGGTGGTAAATATTTCGCACCTTCCCTCCAGGATCTCTCACAAGCTTAGAGGTGGAAAGAGGCGGGCTCCTTACCATGGTAGTCTTTGATGGTGGTGGGCATGTTGCTTCTAGAGAAATGAACAAAGAAGGAAATTCTCACTTCGTGCCATTCCAAGAGATTATCCCGATGTGTTTCCCACCAAAGGCACAACAGATTCCGAGTAGGACAAAGCTTAACATCCCCTTCATTTATTTTCCTCCTACCAATAAGCTTCCATCTTCTACAAAAATACCTCAAGGGAGGATCCTCCTGAGTACTTAGGTAGCTCCTTTCCTCCTAGGTGCCGGATCGTATGCACCTTTTTCACCGATCCCCTTAAATTTCATTTGATTAACTCATAGGTTCCATGCACCCAATTATTTCATGCTATATTGGTGGTGTCACTTAGGAACTGAGCATCCTCAAACTAGATAACTCCATCTGTGGGATGAATTATCTCTGGATCCCTGATTGAGCACACATAAATTCTATCCAGGACCTCTTCTCCCAAAGGTTCAGTATAGGGTGTTGACTTCCCATTAGCTAGGGGTATGATGACCCGTTCCTCCTCATTTTCAAAGATTATGTACCCCTTGTTGAACCGAAGATCCACATTATTCTTATAACACCATGGGTGCCCAAGTAGTGTTGGGAAATTGTCTGTCTCGGTGATCACCAAGACTTCAAAGTCCCAAGTAAACTTAGCTCCTGAATGGTGATAGCTACATCCTTTAAGACATTGATGGGCATTGCCTTCATTTTGTTTTCCATATACAACACATTCAAAGATGGTTGTAATACAGGTCTTCCCATCTGATGCCATGCATCCAAGGTGAGAACATTGACCTTCATGCCTATGTCAATGAGGATATTACTAAGGATCCATCCATCCACGACTGCGTTTAACATGATATTCCTATCATATTCAAGGATGTGAGGGGGAAGGTTTACATGCAAGACCTGCCTCTCGCACTCTTCTTTGGTGCATGGTACCTTCTCTCTCAACAATGTTCCTAGCAAGGGAATAATATTCTCTTGCCTTAGCATTTTACATACTTCCCTGACCTCATCCAGGTCATCTTTTGGTGCCTCAACCTTCCTTCTTTGCTCCTCCCTCCTGGACTACTCCTTTAGACATTGGATTTCTCCTTGTAAACTCTAAATGACATCCATGGTATCTTGATATACCTCCTTTTGATGCATAGGATCCGGGTACTTCCCATGTACCACTTCTTCCCTTGAAACTAGGTTCTTCTACCTTGGTATTTCCTTTACGTGTGCAGCCTTTGCTCTTATTGTTACCATAACAGATTCTAAACCCACATCACATGTCACCCGTGACATTCATTATGTGTCCATATTCTTAATGCTTACCATTACAACACCCTTATCTTTCGGTGTTGTTGATTCATGTGCTCGAATAACTCAGGGCACTCCTCATACTTGTGTTTCTTCCCACACCATGAGCACTGCAATAGATCTGGGCACTCTCTGTTTGTAATGCTCTGTAGACCCACAATTAAAATAGGTTCTATGTGGGAACTCACTTCTTCCTCCTCCACGGTTACCACAACCACGGAATCCTCCATGAAATCCCCTTCTCGTGTGCACCTCCATTTGTATGCTCGTTGTAACGGAAATCGTAACCTTTAGAACCACCTTTGGAAATGTTGTTGGTGTACCCCATGATCAATGGCCTCATGGATCTGATCAATAAGCCTACAATCCTTAGTATCATGGGTTGTAGAGGTGCAGATCTTATAGTAGCAAGACACATTCTTCCAAATTGCACACTATAAAAAGGGACATCTACTTACATCATGGTCCCCATAACAGATTTCACAGCTCTCTTCATTACGACATATACTTGTCCTCCAGGGAAACTATCCTTGACATGCCCCTCTACTTCATAATATGTAAACCATATACTAATGTTATTCTCATGGTCTAAGTTCACAGACAACTTCTCCGCCTATTTATCCATAACAACGATTTGAGCTTCTAGAAACGGGCTAACACTAGTATCAACACTTCCAATAGCTTCGATGCGTAAAGCATCTTCCAATGCCTTGCGTAGATCTGTGAAAGATTTATGAGATAGGGCTCTTCTAAAAGGTGTTATCAACCCCCCAATAAACCATTGAGCATGCTGTGAAGGGTGAATGTCATATGATAATTTTGACAGATTTTTTTGAAGCTGTGTATCATACTCCCGCACACTCTCTGCCATTCCTATTGAATCTCATTCATGGAACTAATGCTCTTCTATTTAAACTCAGGGATATGGAATTCTGCCAAGAAGGAGTTGTTTCAAGTAGTATAATCCACCACCGTTTGATGAGGGTCATATTTCCTATACCAACTATGTGTGCACCCTTATAATGTCATTACAAACTGACTAGCCTTCCGCTCCGAGGTTGTGATCCCCTTCACACGCCATAGCATCTCACACTTGTGAACATGTTCTGTAGCATCTTCAATACCTCTGTAATCTGGTGAATGCAAAGACTTCTCAAAGAAGACTTAAGGGAGTTATTGGGGTCCTTGTCCTCTTGAGCCAAAGCCTTGGTTTCCTTCGGTGTTTCCTCCACCCCTCGATCCACCGAGCCCTATTCCTCCTAAGCCACCGGACCAAGTAAATCCACTAGGTCCTATGCCTTCTAACCCACCAAATCCATCAGGTCCTATAGTGGTCATGCCAAGGGTCCCCAAAGTTCAACTGAACTACACACCGACGGTCTGTGATAATGCCCCACTACACTTAGTGTACTCTTTACCACTCCCAAACGTGAGACAGAAGGCTTGTGTACTCGCTCCTTGTCCAAAATTCCTCTGAATACTAGAATAGTATGGGTAGCCATAAAAGTGGGAAATGAAAAATTATATCTCCTAGGCACAAATCTGTCACTTCCACTGATACCAACTAGGTCAACGATACTCCTTCCTTGATCTAGAAAACCAAGTGCCATGGTTTTATCACTAGGTGGGTTTAGATACATGCTAATGACTCTTCTCTCTCCATGTGATGAAATCTCATCAGAAGCTGAAGGGGTATCTCTTACGTGCTTGCCAAGATGGGATAGCACAAACTGCTTAAGTTCCATGTCCTCTACATAAACCTCAACTCCTTCCCACAATGTCTGCCTCTATAGATCCATCACACTTGTAACCTTGTGTTGTCTAGCAATCTCCCTTTCATGAATTTCAATATACTTGAGTTGCCTCTCCTCCCTTTCCTTCTCCATCGTAATATCTACCATCTTCCTCCACCCTAGCTTTCCTTTCCCAGCGCTTAGAATGGTTTAGCTGGCTATTGGAAATGCCTCTAAACTCAAGGTAATAATAAATATCTTCATTTCCAAAGGGATAGCATGTAGAAATGATCCTCTGGGCTCCCATAAAAACTAAAACTCGTAGAAATTTCGGACAAGAGTATGTAGAAATAGTGTACTCTAGAGTGTAGCTAGCCAACACACCTTTCCACCAATGATCCACAACATGAGTCCACATCAGATCTACATCCTATATCCTCTGGTATTCTTCTTGGGTCCATGCACATGTTCTATAATACTAGATTGATCTAGACACATATGCTAAGAGCCATTCATATAGTTCTACTAGGAAGCAACAAAAAAAAGTTTCATATAAATCATGGTAGAGGTTCTCTTCTACCCATCTATGTGCATCAAACTCAAATCCAATGCTGAATCTCTGAGAAAATTCATCCTCCATGCTTTTGAACCATGATTCAACACTTTCCAAAGTTAAACGATCTTTCATTACTCATTACATAGATCAATACGTATGCCATTTCCCACTTTGTAAATTTGAGAAGAGGTTCCGATAACGAAACCAAGATGCGGTCATTATTACACCCACCGGAAGAACCGGTTGAAGTGCAGGATGAGGAGGAGGAGCGTGAAGATAGTGGTGGTTTGGAGCATAGGGGTAGGAGACATCCTACAAGTAAGGGTGAAGCTGAGCGCACCATTACACCACCTCAGCCACAAGAGGGGGATGATGAGGATGTGAATGTAGTCCAAGGGGAGCACATGTTTAAAAGGGTATTTAGGAGAACAAGGACCCAAGGTGCTACTCCAACCACTATGCATAAATCACCCAGACTCTCCCCACAAAAGGAGGCTACCACACAAAGAAGGAGGAAACGAAGTTGAATGAGGAGGTGGAAGAGTCAGAGGAAAGCGTGCCTAATTCTCCTACACTTCCAGAGGACACAGAAGAATAGGGTGAGGCATCAAAGGAAAAATAAGAGGATGAGAAAATACTAGAGGAGACAGTGCAGAGGATGTTCAGGACATGGAGACACAAGTCCCAAATTTGGAGGCTAAAGTTCCTAAGCAAGTAAAGGTCTAGAAGAACAAGTGGAGAGCACATTCCACTAGCCATGGGGTATGCAGAGGATGTAGGAAAAATTATTCGTGCCCACTTCGAGAGCATGATAGCCTAGAATAATTTATTTGGCTAGGAGTTAATGGATGAAGATATGGTGACAGTTCACACTCAAAAGCAACTATCATGGTCAATGCACACCCACATGGATGAGAATGACTTTGATGTGTGTAAATATTCATGCATTTTGAGACAATGAATAAGGCACCTCAAGCCAGACACATGATAGTAAAGTCTACTGTCATGTCAGATGAGCAAGTCAGTAATGCATTAGTGAAAGTTTCTACTAAGGTGGCTAGAAGAAACATGGACAAAGCTGCCATGATCAGAGTGCTACGTGAGGAGTTAAAGAAAAAGGACACAAAGATAGCATGCATAACATAGGAGAGGTACTTCATGTAGAAGAAGAATGAGGTGTTCATAAGCATCACAGAGGAGATTGGGGACAATGTAATCAGAGCAAGGCCACACTTGGAGGCCAAGGTACCATAGAAATTTCCTTCAGCTATACACTATGTGGGAAAGTTGGTGGACTTGGTACTTGAAGATGAAAATTTGTGTATACAAGTGCTAGAACACTTTGAACAAGATGCCAAATGAGAGAAAGCATCTGTGATGAAAAAATTACATCTTATGAAGGGTTGTTGCAAGAATTTCAAGAAGTATTGAAAGAAAGTAGACCAGTGTCAAATATATGCACACTGCTCCAGAGGTGCTTATCAACATCAAGACCCTCGAAGAGAATAACAAGGTCCAAAAAGTGATGAAAGATGAGACATTGAGTCATGTAGAAATATTTTCAATGGTTAAAGAGAAGTGCGAGGCCACAGCGGCAAAGCGTGACAAGAGCTGCACAAGACTTGGCTAGAAGAGCTTGGAAAGATGATTACACAAAAGATGGACCTTTTAGAAGGAATATTGACATCAATTTCCAGTGTTGTGTTGGTTCTACGAAACGATAAGGGAGAAATTGTGAGGGATGATTTTGAATCCATTTCTGTAGATGTCTCATAAAAACAGAGCAAGCACTCACCGATTGGCGGGTATTAGAGGCTGAAATAAAGGAAGAGTATCCAGAGTTGATACTACAAATTGATAGAGAGGAGGTTGCCTAATAACCTCATAGAAATTATTTTATTCTTATTCTTTCCTTCGATTTTTGGAGATACCCATTATCGGGATGATAATGAGATTAGTGTGGGGTAATGTTGATCAAAGAATACTTGTCAAAGATCACATAAGGAGTTTGCTCGGGATAGAAGTCCCGGAACTAAGGGCGCGCATGAGGACAAGAAGGACCCGCGCATGGAAGGCAAGATCATATTTCATGACTTAACCAATTTTAAGCACGAAGAACTATTTTTAGAAGATGGTGTGTGGAACAAATCAACGATGTAGAGATGTGCATGGGATGCATTGTCTATCTATAGAGAAGTGGATCAAAATGTTTTTGCATGGAGACAAGCTAAGAATAGAATTGACACTTGATTAAGCTGCAAGAGGACTATAGATAGTGCACTTGCATATATGGATATGATTTTAAATGGCTTGTGGCTATTAATAGCATGTGACCTAATTCTAGAATAGATAAGCAGTGAAGGGGAAGTCCCCACCCTATATATATGATGTTAGGTGCATAGTAGAGAGAGAGAGAGAGCTGGATGTATGGAAGGATATGTATGTATGTGTGTAATAGAGAATATACACATATGATTGAACTATTATATCGTGCCATACGTGCTTTGGTATAGATTGTGAGTATTATAAGGAGCTTTGTATTTACTAATAGATGGAAGATATTGGCTGAATCTAAGTGTCATTGCGTGTGTAGTTTAGTAGTGCATGTTATTAATTCAATCATGATTATTTTTAAGCTTGTTCTTTTCAAAGATCTCGAATGTAGCATGCATTGTGGAATGATAGATTAGTTATGAATCTATATGTTACTTCCTTCATCATGTTAACATCCTATTACGGTAACCCTAAAGAGGGACTGGTAACTTTACGTGCTTCGGGTGAGTGCTCAATCGGGATGAGTGATGTGCCAACACGACAAGGGTGTTATCTGGAAAATTCTAGGCTGTGTCATTGGTTCCATTGTCAGGACCTCTTTTTTAATTGTTTTCAGGATGGCCTACGATGAAGATATACCGGTTAACCCTAGCAAGTATTGAGGAATGGATACACAATTTAGAGGAAGAATATGTGCGATTGTTTACCCATGGATCTCGAGTTTAACGCATGCACTTGGGTAGAATATAACCTGTATGATAGCTTATATGAGATATTTTTTGTTATCTTTCCAATAGAACTATATGAGTGTCTTACTGTTCATGCATCTCAATGGAATTGGAGGTATCATGCACTTCTCTAGACACAAGAAGAATTTCAGGGCCTTCTATGATGCTAATTTGATCCGGAATCACGCGGTGGATATGTGGTTTCATGGTGTTCTAAATGATTTATATTCTAGAATATTCAATTTTGACGTACTCTTTACGAGAGGTAGTTGAGTTCAAGTTTTGTGGTATCCAAGAGGAACATATTTGCAAGGTATTCCACTCGTGATCAACATCTTAATGGTAATTTTGAACCGGAGAGTAAACCAATGGCTAACTAAATTTTTCCACGCATGGGGAAGGAACAGTTTGGTTTAAGATGGAAAACCTAGCAGCGAGAGAAGAAGAGAGAGGAAAATAAGTTTAAGTATAATGAGGCACACGAGAGGGATATAGAGAAGCGGTGTTCTATTTGTAACATTCCCATTTTAAGACTTTAGAAACAAGGGAAAAAAATTTAAATATATATAATGTTCAACATTTCTATATAAAGCATTATTTAGAACAAGCATTCCATGCCAATTGAATTCAAATAGATAAACATATGTAGCTGTAATAACTTGTTGATCCACCGATCTATTCATTTCATAACTTGGTAAGCTACCGATTTGTTTTTGTTATCTTATGTATTGAATACATATTGTATACTTTGTATACTTGGTTTTCCTACCCTACACCGAGTATTGAGTGATCTGTTTAAAGAACATATCTGAATATCTGTTACCAATATTCATTTGATATCACGTTGTTTTAAACTTGGTGACATAGGACAATGCAACCAATAGCTTGTGATACTTTGGCCAAAGATTTACAACATACTATGTATGTCACTATTCCTAGATGGCATACTCATCATAATGGAATACGTCCTTCACCTCACTCCTCTATTATCTTGATTGGTCTTTACTGACTACCGTCAGTCCACTTGTCCCAAGTTTAACCCTAGCCCTAGTTAGGAACATAACTTATTATAGGAAGATGCTCACAATGGCTTAGGGTAAATGGGCATACTCGGTTGACCTAAGTCAACCTGGATGTGCCAAGGTACCCTGAGCCATTAGAAGCTAATTCCTATCCTAAATATGCCCCTAACCTGACCTAGAGAGAAACTAAGTTCAAGTCCAAGTTCTTATTGTGTGTAGATCTGGATGATCAATGCAGAAGGGTGATGCCACATGTCAACTACAATGTTGTATTCTCGAGAAGACCCAAGTCTTCTCAAAAGTATAGCCTTGTAGTTGGCATGTGCCAACATCCTACAGAAACTACCTCATCGAGATGTACATACTCCAAGGAGATCATTAATGAATTATTAATTTGGATTAAGTCTTGATTACAACAACCCTGCTAAACCCTAATCCAACACTCCATAAGTTCTTTCCTAAATTTTTTTCATTTAGTCCATGAAGAACTTCGTTAAAATTATGGTTGCTTTTAATGTTCGTTTTCTCAGTTAAAAGCGGTAATTAACCAAAATAGGACAGCGATATCATAAGTTTCATTTAAAATGTTCTTTAACTTTTAGGAAGGTTTAACAACCACGTATATCCAATTAAAGTAGACTTCATACTAAATGAAGTCTAATAAATAGTAATCATACCTCCAAACCTTTTAGGTTTATATTCAATTGAGAGAGAGAAAGAGTCTTCCTCTATAATTAAGTATTAGGGTATATCATTCCCAATATCCATATTTCTTAATGCATGTTCATTATGTATCAAATTATTATGTTAAATTTTTTAGATAAAACACATCATATTATGCAACTCAACAAGTTGCTTCATTATGATGGGCACAAATTAAATTTTGATGGGGCCTCAAAAGGCAATCCGGGTGATTCTGGTGGTGGGGGAATCATCAGGGATCAAAGAGGCTGCTATGTTGCTACTTTTTCTGGGAGAATGGGAAGACAGACTAACCATTATTCCGAAGCCATGGCGGCTCTTTGGGGTATTAGACTTGCCAGAGATTGCAATATTCAAAATATCATAATTGAAGGTGATTCTCTA
Organism: Taxus wallichiana var. yunnanensis; assembly: GCA_018340775.1. Classification (NCBI taxonomy): domain Eukaryota; kingdom Viridiplantae; phylum Streptophyta; class Pinopsida; order Cupressales; family Taxaceae; genus Taxus; species Taxus wallichiana. Next base: position 85,329,574 of record CM031244.1, on the reverse strand, counting down.
AATATTATAAATCTTCTGAATAAAAAACAACAGCCCAGCTGGTCTATCAGGGATTATATTGAAGAAGCTATAGAAATATGCAAAAGCTTTGTTAATGTCCACATCACCCATACTTATCGGGAAGGAAACAGGGTTGCCGACAGCTTGGCTAACTTAGGAGTGAATAATTCCTTTCAAACTTGGATTGGCAGGGACGTTCTGCCCGCACATGTCAATAAAGCCATCATCATTGATCTTCATGGCTGTGAAAATTATGAATAACGGTTGTTTTATGGATGCTAATGAGCGGATCCCCAAGTACATGATGATGACATCACAAAAGATTTGGATGATTGCTGTGATGTGTGCGGACTGGATTGCCATCATTTCTTGGCATGGGAGGAAAGCGGGGGAGAAGGGCAATAATAACAAATGCTACATTATTATTAAGCCGGCTTTCACGGGAGGAACAGATTCAAAAACCAAAAGCACCGCTTGGCCTGTCCCGCACATTGCAAGTTTTTTTACCGTTAAAAATAGGAATAGTAACAGAGTAAACATGGGGGGTCCGCCATGCAAGACCGAGCCGACCCACAACCCTGAGTGGAAAGAGAACACGGAGCTTTGGGAGTACCTGCAAATCGGGGGCCTGTCGAATTTCATTGAGAGGATTCAAGGCTTCGATCAAGACGTCTCCATCAAATTCGCCAAGGGTTGGAAGAACAAAATTGTCAAGTACAGTAACATGAAAATGGAAATTACAGAAGAGCTCATAGCTCAGGTCACTGGTCTCAGCTTGGAAGGTGCAAAATTTTTCAACAAGAAAGTCGACAGGGAGGTTGAAACCAAGAAATTTCTAGAAGAGGGAGAGAACCTTGAGTTTGTAACTGCTGGCCTCAAGGTGGAGTCGATCCCTGCACCTTTTGATGAACTTGCCAAAATGGTGGTAAGGTATGTTACCTTAGAAGGAAGATATGTGACTATCCCACACAAGCATCTGATTTTTCTGAATCATTTTCGTAGAAATAACATTATTAGTTTTCCTCATTATCTGATCAACTCCCTGGAGAAGTCTATAAGGGAGGTGCAAAATCACTCTAGGGCTGTCCCCCTGCACCAGGGCCTTATACTCCTCATTCACCGCCACTTTTCTAGTTTCCCTCCCATGAACCCCATCCCACCTCCCTCCTCCACACCCCCACCTACCCATACTGCTCCCACTCCACCCCTGCCAAAAAGAAAGCATGATGATGTGGGCTCCAGCAAGAAAAGCAAGAGCCTAAAAACTAGAATCCCTGCCTCCCAACGTGTCCTTAGGAGCCACAAGGACTTAGAACTTGCTGAAAGCCTCCTGCATATCAGCATGCCTGTGGAGAAGCCCAAGGAGGAGGATTTGCTGGAGAAGGTTGACAGATTGGAGAAGGAGATTCAAGAGCTCAAAGGGGCTCTTAAGAACATGGAGAAAGCCAAAGGTAAAAGGATCCTGCAAGGTGAGGAGGAAGAGGGGGTCATTGATGAAGTCTTCAAGAAGCTGCAGTCCCTTGATGGCAGATTGGGGAATGCCAAAAGCCACAATGACTATATTTTGTCTACCCTAAAAAGCATCTATAACTTCATTGAACAGCACATCCACAGTGTTTGCAGCTTAAGTGGAATCAATGAAGATATATGGGGCCCTAAAGAAAATAGGGACATTGCAATCTCCCAAGCAGACATGAAGGACCCCTCTCAGGCCACAGCCATTGCCTTTTTCATGTCACTGCAGGCCATCAAGGCCAAGATTGACAGAGCCCTCAAGTAACGGGCTGATGTCTTTGTTTTTTGGCTGTGATCTGGCTGTCATCGGGTGGTTCTAGAGCTATTTTTGATGGAGCTCTGTATTCTGTTTCTCTTTTGGTTTCTTTTTGAACTTGTCTCCTTTGCTCTGGATCTCTATACGTTTAGATCCACTCTTCACCTTTATTGTAATATCTGGCTGCTGAGCCTTTCTTAGTTGACTGTTTTGCCCTTCTCTGGGCTGCTTTTCTCATGTTTATTATCTGGCTTTTGAGCCCTTTTGTACACAGGGTATAGTCCCTTCAAAACTATTTGCCCTTAATAAAAAAACAAGTTGCTTCATTATAGGGAAATCGAACTAATTTCCATTATCTATTTTATCAAAGATAACAAGGTAAGCATAACATTTATAAAGAATATCAACAAGATGGAACTTTCATCTTCTTTATAAAAGTACGAGATAATTTTCACAACCAATGCAAATAAAACACAACTCGCAATTCATCATTACAACTTATAAAATTTACAAGACTATGCTCTTTAGGCAACTGCATAACAACAACCCTCATTCTATAAAGTATACAACTTTTCTTTACAATACAACAAAAGAATGAATCAGAATTCTTTACTAAGAATTATACATATATCAGCCAATGCATCATATAATTTTTTGCCTTATTTTACCACTTAAGTCATCCATCTGCAAAAATAGCTAGCACGGGTCGATTAATGAATTGAGCATGATAAGCACTAATCATTAAAATGAAGTGCATTCCACTAATTGTTTCATTAAAGCAACACTGCTTTAATGAGACAAATAAAACATCATACGATCAGCATAAGTGATATCAAACAAGAAAGGAAGTTCATTAATAAATCTAGATCAACTTTAAGGAGAAAAGTAGAATATAATAAACAATATCTGCCTAAGATCTTAAAGTTCTAATAATTCTATCAATGGCTTGTAAACAACAATATATCTTGCCATCCCATTGTCTCATAATTCTATCCTAATAGAATACCATGATTATCTTTTCTAAGAGACAGAATAAATGTATACAACATGGTTCCTTCAAGGATGATTCATCTAAATTATAAGTAAGGAATAAAAAGAACCATTATATACCCTGCCCAAACCTATAACATCAGAAAAATAGACTAGATTATAACATGAGTTACCTATTCCTTTTGGGATAACAATATTGCACATTCAATCATTAGAATATACATCAAAGAATTCCATAACCAAACAAGAAGGTAAGGAAAACTAGAACAGTCCAACTGCAACTCCAATTCCAACTTTCCATGTAGAAATTATCAATCAAAGATCAGAAAAAAATGTTCACAAAAAAGAAGCCCCGAAGAGGAGTTAATCTCTACTCAAGTTCTTCACAAAGGATAAAGAGTACAAGAGACAAACCTACTCCTTTCCATATAAACTAGGAAAGACTAGTCAACAATAGTCAAACCCATAAGTATCAATGTACTTAATAGCAAAACCTTCCTAGCTACTAGCTCTCAACATTATTTCAATCAATGATTCAAACAAGGTAGACCAACAGGTCAAGAGAAATCACTATTTCAAAATGGAATCGAGTACAAAAAGTTCAAACATTGAGCCTATCCAAGGACAGAGAAAAAGTCACTCTACTAAGGAAAGGTCCATTTAATAAATCGTTTCATACAACTGAACAAAAGGAGTTCCAGTTTCAATTTAAATCTGGTTGAAAGCATACTACAGACGAACCAATATACTACTCACAAAATAATACATACATATATATATATATATATATATATATATATATATATACTTTTCTTTCTCAAAGAGAAACCAAAGTCTTATTCACTGTATCAGTCAAGAATAACATCCCAAGACAGCAAATGATAAGGTTCAGAGTTACCTACGAACCCAAGACTGGAGACTTATAAATGCCTCTCCATGAAATATAAAAGGTAAGTAGTTCATAATTCAAAAGAATCAAACTCAATACAACTGAACAGAGAAGGAATCCTTCCTAATTATTTCAGTGCCCAAGGTAATATCCCAAATCTTCCACTAAGACCCAATTTTATTCAAAGAGACAGAATAGAGAGAAAGAACCGAAACATTTCAGTCAGAAGATGTCTCGATCATAATTCCCAAGCAATAGGAACAAAATTCAAAACATAACCCTCACGTCCACAAAATTGCGGACAGAGGTGACTTGGCTTCAACAAAACAGTCAACCCAAAACATGGGTTTCCAAATAGCGGGAAAGAACATCCCACTCTATTCTCACACCAAAACCATCTCAAGGGAGTTGTTACAATCATAGAACTGAAGTTCTAAGTTTCTAAAGCCAGATGTTTAAAGTTCCAAATCTCAAAGAGATTTTTAAATGACTCAAACAAGTTCCCACATAGTTCCCTGGTGAGTATTCACTCAAGTAAAGAGTTATAAACTTAGTCATTAATAAAAGAATAACCCAATACAAAATACAGGACAGATTCGAATGAATCGACCCAAATACGAGTCCATAACACTCAAGTGTTAAATAGAAGTACAGAGATGAACCTGAGCTTCGAACACAAACATTCAGAACTACACTAACAAAATAATGCGAGTACAAAGTGCTAAAAATGAACTCCAAGCAACAGTTCAGCAAAGCACGAGTTTTCTAAACACTAGTTCTAAAAAAGCAAAGCTCTAACATGGGTCTACGTCCAAAAGAAAATGTAACCATAATCAAATAAAAATAGAACTCAAGTTTCCCTTAAGCTCAGATCCATATATTTTCATGACAGTCAGTCCAAAGCACCTTAACTTCGAATACAAGCTCAAGAGAGAAAAACAGATATACATAACAAGTTTCCAATACCATTTTTACTTGCATGCAAGTCATAAAAGTCACACAGAAAGGTAGTTTCCAAACAATACTATTTTTCCATGGATTCAAATCAAACACACAATTTGCATCATTACACATTCCATTACTATATTAAATTGTTTAGATAATAAACATCATCTTATGCAACTCAACAAGTTGCATCATTATAAGGAAATTGAACTAATTCCCTTTATCCATCTTATCAAAGGATATCCAGATAAGCATAAAATAATATGAATAATATAAACAAGATAGAACTTCTATCTCCTTCATAAAAGTACGAGGTAATTTACACAACCAATGTAAGTAAATCTCCAACTTTCAATTCATTATTAAAAACTTATTCATTTACAAGACTATACATTTTAGGCATCTTTGTATAACCAATAGCCTTCATTCCAAAGAGATTACAACTTCCCTTTTTCAATACAACTCAAGAATAAATAAGAATTCTTTACAAAGAATCGACTTATATCAACCAATGCATCATATATGTTTTTACCTTCTTTTATCACTTACGATGTGTATCTCGCAAAAATTGCTATCACGGGTTAGTTCAATGAACTAAGAATGATAAGCACTAAGAATTAAAACAAAGTTCATTCCACTAATTGTTTGATTAAAACAACTCTTCTTTAATGAAGTAATTAATGCAATCATACAAAATAAGCCTAAGTATTAACATCCCAAAAAGAAGAACAAATATAAATATGCAATCACTTTATGAGAGACCATTATATAATCAGCAACTACTACATTATATCATATAAGTATTGTCCCAACAGATACTTATTTACATTAATTAGCAGCCCTTGGCATTTAACTATCTCATAATTCTTACAGAATTTGAAATACATAATTGATCTTTCTATCAACAAGAGTTTCTTTCGAAATCAAAGACTTCCTTATCATTCCTTCCAAGTTCCCAGAAAATATGTAAATTCAAGTTAATTACAACAATGTAATCCTTTTAAGATGAATCATCCTACATCTTAAATAACCAAAAGATTCACAAATCATAAAAAGGCAACCTAATTCTAGGTTAAGTAAAATAACCTAGGTTCTAGATTAGACCTCTTAACAATTCAAGAATGTATACCAAGTCATCAATGTTTCATTTACCAAATTGAGACATTCCCAAATGTCCATAGGTATACATCAAGTATAAACATAAAAATATCAAATACTAGTCAATTACTTACAATAAGTAAAGTATTTGATTCAATCAAACCTATATAGTTTCATAAAAAGATAAAGGAGAACAAATTGAAAGTACATAATTTCCATTTCCTTTTTATCTGGTTTAACCGAATCCTTCTTTTTATCCTCAGAAAGGAAAGATCAACATCCTCAATTTAAACAACTTAAATGATTAAAAATAAGATTCAATACAACTATTCCCGAATTCAACATTCATTATGAAATAGCAGTCAGGTTCAGAGTGAACCGAATTCATACATATATTGTTTATACATATGAAATAAAGAAACAGATTCATCATTAATTTAAGAGATAATCATTCCTTAACAATAATTCCAATCTAATCCAAGAAGGAAGAGGAACAAATAGTTATAAACTCACTTTCAACCATTATGAGTTTCTAACATTGATTCAGATATTAGTAAATGATCAAACTCCTACATTCCATTATGCAAGATATGACTCATACATGGTTATCTTTTACCCTTATCTAATCGAGAAAGGATCATACTATCTGTTAAGTACATAGAGTGTAATAACAAATACAACTTTCAAAAGATGTATTCCACAACCATATGCAATAGTCAAAGTAAAGCAATTACCATCCACTTTCAATAGGTCAGATCTAACTAAAAACCACTTGGAGCCAACAAGGCAATAAGAATAACACCTTAATTATGAAACCAACCAATCTCAAACAGAGTTGATTAGGTTTCCTAATAAAACCAGAAAGAAAAACTTAAAAGAAGTAAGTCTATCATCGAAAAGTATCCAAGAATAACTCAAATAAACCAAACAAACCTAAGAAGTTAATTCCCTCATGGCATGTAGACAGAGAAAAGTTGATTTCTAGTTTTAGAGTAATTTAACAATACTATCCTCAAATATCAGAATGGATAGAAAAATGATTCCAAGAAACTCTATCAGAATAACAAGATAGTTTCCATATCAATGAAAGAAATTCAATCTACAAGAAACACGATCAGCCGAGTTCCACCAAAACAATCTGAACTCTTCACATTTGAAAAGAAATATTGAAAAGGGAAAGAACCCTAAACCAAGTTCAGTGTATCGAACAGTTTTATTCCCGTTTAGTATGAAAACAAGACTCAATACAAAGCTATAGTTAAAAAAATCTCGTATCTCGTAACAACTTGAATACAAAAACTCAAACCGAGCTACAGTCAAACAGACTATTATCCCATAATAACTCGTATTGTCTCTCAGACCAAACAATACGACTATACAGATCTTAATAAAGGAAAAGTTCATGGCAGAGAAAACTCAAATAATAAAAAGGGTATTCATCCCCCTCTTTCACTATTTAAACAAGATGAAGTAACAACTCAAACCACACTTCTCTTTTATCAACAAAACACGAGTTCCAATCTGAACTGTACATATAGATAAAATACAAATTGAAATAAGATTAAAATGCTCCTTTCTCAACACAACTCATGATGTTTCTGACGATCAAATAAAAAATCGAGACAAAAAAGGAGTAATGCAAGATACCCAAAGATGGGAACAATTTATCACAGTATTTTTCCGCAACTCCTATTCAAAATCCGTTAAGTGCATTCCTTTACGAACATAAAATAGAGTAACCAATGCAACAAAACCAACTTAGAAAGTGTAAAGAAACATAACAATACACTTCCCATTCTCAGTAGAGACTTCCTGTTAAAATTTCCAACAAAGCTTATACACCCAAATCCATTTTCGAGTATACAGTCCAAAAATTTGAACTAAAACCAAACAGAAGGGTCTCAAAACTCAAAATGTTTCATCACATTTAAATAATTTAGAGAGAACACACACACAAGTACAACCTTCTCATGCAAGGAACATGAATCCACAAATCACATATTTCTTCTATCAAGCAAGAAAATAACCAGAGAAAACAGAAAACTATTTACCCACAAAGAGTGAGTTGTTTTTATGAAACATTTAGAGAAGAGCAAGAAATCTTAATGGGTAGAGTCTATCATGCCTGATAGTGCCTCTGCCGATTCAAAGAAGACTTCAGCTGAGTTTCTAACACCTCTTCTTCTCTAAGTAAGATCAAACAACAATAATATTTTTCCACAAAGTGCCTCTTATACATTCCTCGAACCAAAAATAGATCAAAAATATTCAAAAATAACTAGTAAGTGCGAGATCAAATTGCTAGTTTGAAAAACCATATAGCTCCATGCAGAGCAAAATTGGGAAGCATGTAAAGAAAAACAACCTCCAAAAAATCTTCCAGCACGCCTTCCAAGATGGATTGCTAGCCAAACCTGAGGCGTGTTAATGCCATTAATTCCAAATTTCCCACTTATCTTTCCTTGCCACCGCCATCCATAGTTGGCGAGACCTAATTGAACTTCAAAATGCATTTCCAAACTTAGCGATGCCTCCACGTAGGTTCCACTAAATTCCCATGCAATCACCAAATCTGGTAGTACTCTGCCTTATTAAATAAAAATCACATCTCATTAATAGCTTAGGAACCGCCACTTAGCTCCCACTTGCCAACCGACCCCTAGGTTCCCTTTCATACCCAATAGTTTAGGATAGATGAAATTATCTTAGGTTAATTTAAAAATATAACCTTAGGATATAACCTTCTATCAATAGATTGTCACCTTAGGTTAGGTCTTAGTTTAATCAAATACAATAGGTTAAAAAATAACTTAACATCCCTTAGGTTATTTCCCTCCACACTAACTTAGCATTTACAACTTAGGTTAGAATGTCATCCCACGTAAAGTGGCTTAGAAGGAGTTAGGAAATTTTACTTGAGCCTTGAATCTTATTAGGATAGACTGTATAGATATAGGGCACATTATAATTTCCTTTTTCTCAAGAATCCTGAAGCAGGTTTCCCTTAACACCATTAAGCGCCTTGCACAGTCAGTCAAGAAGAGTCGGGCACAACACAAAACCAAATGTTGCACTGTCTTCAAGATGATAAAGAATTACAAAAACACAAATTCAATCCATTAAGTCTCTTAATCAATGAATGTCATTTTTTCATTCAATTTAGATAAGAAGATTTAAAACATTCCTTGGATCAATGGAATTGATCCAAGGGATGAGTCCAATTACAAAAGATAAATTTGCAACTCTTAAAACCAGATTGCAGCTTACTCATAAGAAGTGAAATAGATTATTGTAAGCAACAACATATCAGCCCTACAATCAAAGAGTAGAATGATTTATCCATGGCAAGCATGATTTTTCAACAACCATGAAACATACATTTGTCCTGAAAATCACATGTCAATGCTTGCAATGCAAAAGAGGAATATAATAGTTGTCGAGGGTGTTACATGCTTCCCTCATAAAAAGAATCATCATCCCAATGATTACCTCACTTTAATCATTGCATTCAGGATAATCAATTTTATTCACTATCTTAACATATGTCAAAAACATATCAGAATTTTTAAGTTCTAGAAATCAGCATTACATAGTTGTTTATTCAAAACAAATAAATATCTGCCCAAAATTGGCATACTTATTGTAATATAAAGATAAAATCACAAATTTTTATTAGTCAATAGAATCAATTCTATTCAAATAGATATGGAAAATCAGTTTTCATATCCTCAAGGTTTTCCCAAGTTGCACTTTCTTCATTAAACTGGTCCCACTGGACCTTACATTGACTTATCTCACGATTTCTTAAATGCAACTGGCGAGTTTCAAGTACTCGTATGGGTTTAACCACAATTATTCCGGGTCTTGGACCTGCAAGGAATTCAATTTAACACATGTGATAAATTTGAAATGTATTTCTTAAGCAAAGAAATATGGAAAACATCATGCATTCATGACAAAGCAGGAGGTAAAGCTAAACGGTAAGCTACTGAGGTTGATTACTTCAACTATCTCAAAAGGTCCCACATAACGTGGTGATAACTTGGTAGCCTTGCCAAAAGTTATAGAGCTCTTTTTGGTTTAACCGAAGAAAGACTTTCTCACCAAGTTCAAATTTCTTGTCAATCCACTTTAGATCAGCATAACTCTTTTACCTATCTCTGCTACTTCTTTCAAGCATTCACGAATCAATTTAACTTGTTCCATTTCAGTAAGGATTTCTGGTCCAATTACCTCTCTATCCTCAATGTTGTCCCAACTAACAGGGGTTCTACATTTTCTTCTCGTATAATGCTTCAAAAGGTGCCATCTTAAGAGAGGCATGGTATGTGTTATTGTATGCAAACTTGACTAGTGGAAGGTACTCTTCCCACTTATACTACTGATCCATACAATACATTCGTAACATATCCTCTAAAACTTGATTAACTCTTTCAGTCTGTCCATCCATTTTTGGATGATACGCAGAACTAAAATTTAACTTAGTTCCTAGAGCTGCATTAAGTATTTTCCAAAATCTTGATGTCATTCTAGGATCTCTATCCGAAATGATTAATTCAGGTACTCCATGCAATCTGAAAATTTCGTGTACAAATCTTTTAGCTAATACAGGAGAATCATCCTTCAGATTACCAACAATAAAATGTGCTACCTTTGTTAGTTTATCAACAACTACCAAAATAACATCCATGCTAATCACTTGTCATTTGTACTGTGGTATGCTATGAGGATACAACAAACCGGCTAGGTGCATATGTTCCACTTTAACACGTTGACATTCAAGGCAATGTGTCACAAAATATATAACATCCTTTTTCATTCCCTTCTAGAAATATTGTTATTTTATATCAGCAAGCATCTTTGTAATACCAAGGTGTCCAGAAAAAGGTGAATTGTTAAATTCTACTAACAATTTCTTCCTTAAATCGTTTATCGAAGGTACATATACCATGTTTTCAAATCGTAAGATTCCTTCTTTATCAAAGTGAAAACCTTTATACCTCAAATCATTTGGATCGGCAGTAAGCATTGTCTTTACTTGCTGAAAATAAGAATCAGATTCCATAACACTTTTTACTTCATCCTTAAATTGAGTTCTCAATGTTATAAGAGCATAAATGTGCTTCCTACGACTTAGAGCGCTAGCCACTCTATTTTACTTACCCTTTATATAACTGATGTCAAAATCATATTGAGACAAAAACTCTAACCACCTTCATTGTCGTGCATTTAGATTTGGCTGAGTGAAAATATACTTCAGCCCAAAATGATCGGTTTTCAATTCAAAAGGAATACCAATCGGGTAATGCCTCCAAACTTGTAGTAAATGAACAATGGAAACAAGATCTAAATCATTTGGAGCATAATTCAACTCATGTAACTTTAGTTATCTACTTTCCTAAGCTATTACATGATCATTTTATAACAAAATACCTCCTAGACCTTCACCATATGCATCGATTACCACCATAAAACTTCCATTAGGATCTGATACTCGCTAGAATAGGTCTTGAAGTTAATTGTTCCTTCAACGTTATGAATGAAATTTCACATTTCTCCCTCCAAATTTTTTTATCCTTCTTTTGTAAGGAAGTTATTGGTGTGCACCACCTTAGAAAGATATTTTACAAATTTCCTATAGTAACCAACAAGCCCCATGAAGCTTCTAACTTCATGCACATTCTTTAGTGCAGCCACTCGATTATAGCTACAATTTTAGAAGGATCCACATCAATTCTATTTTTACTTATTATATGTCCCAAATAGTGTACCTCTTGTGTCATAAAAAGAACATTTAGATAGCTTACCATATAGCCATCTCTTTTTTAATATTTCCAAAACTATCTTCAAATGCTCATGGTGTTCCTCAATACTTTTAGAATATATGAGAATGTCATCTAAGAATACGAGCACAAATTTGTCCAAGTATTCTTAAAATATATTGTTTATTAAATTCATAAATGCTCTAGGTGCATTTATTAATCCAAAGGGTAAAATCGTGAACTCATAATTTGCATACCTTATTAAAGAAAGTTGTTTTATGAATGTCCTCATCCTTAATCCGCATGATTGATGATATCAAGATTGAAGATCTATCTTAGAATATACCGATGCTCCACATATCCGATCAAATAGATCATCAATCCTATGGAGTGGGTATCAATTCTTGATTGTTGCTTTGTTTAACATTCTCGTAATCAATGCACAATCTAAGTGTTTCATCCTTCTTTTTTACAAAAATTACAGGTGCTCCCGAGGGTGAAACACTTGTTCTAATCAAACCTTTAGACAAAATTTCTTGCAACCGAGCCTTAAGCTCTACTAATTCTATAGTAGTCATTCAATATGGTTGTTTAGAAATAGGTTCGGATCGTGCTTGATCTCAATCATGAAATCGAACTCCCTTTTGGGTGGAAGACCGGAAATTCTTCCGAAATACATCATCAAGTCTCATAACAAAGTGGATATCATTCCATAACATCATTTTCCGCTTGAGTTATTCTAAAATTTTCACTACATATAAGGTACAACCTTTATTTTTGGCCTTTCTAAGTTGCATAGCAGACAATTTTTTGACTAAACTCTCACGTTTCAACCCCGAATCTCTACTTTTTCTACAGTCATCTAAACAAATAATGTGTTTTTCAAAACAATCCACTTTAGACTTATGTTTTGCTAACTAATTAACACCTATGATTACATCATAAGACCCCAAAGGTGTAACATAAAGATCAACTTTAATGGAAAAGCTAGGTAAGTCAAGGATTGCTCCAAAATGACACATACTAACTATATAGACAACATTGTTTCCATACTGAACAGTTGATGTTTTATCCATATTTCCATCTTTTCTTTTTAGTTTTGATGCTAATTTACTAGAAATAAAACATTCAGTAGCTCTGGTATCAAAAATAATAGTTATAGGTAAACCAAATAACTTACCAGAACTTTTATGGGCATGGCCTGTTTCTCGGCCTATTTATCACTACTTGCACATGCATGTATCTTGTGTCATTGATTACAATCATCCTTTTTCAAAGGGAATTGATTTGCGTAATGATATTTTCCATAGTTATAACAACCTCCTACAGGTCCCTTCCTAGGCTCGGGTTTATTTCAGCCTTAGAGTTATCATTCTAGCCCCCATAGGACTTCTGTCTGTTATTATTATTCTTAGCAAAGTTGTTTCATGCATTACCAAGCAAACTTGTTTGTTGTTGCTTTCTTATTAGTATCAGATGAAAACTTACTTTTCATTCTGAAATTCTTCCATGGTCCTTTCTTAGGTGCAAGAGATGATGAAGAGAAGTTGGGATTTTTCTTCCTTACTTCCTCCTTGTGAGCGAAATGTCCTTTAATTTTTTTCCTACCTTATTGATTTTTCAACAACCCCTTCCATTGTGGTTGGGATGTGAACATCCACCTCTCCTCCTATAATGGGATTCAATCCCATGATAAATTTCCATATCCGAACTTCTCATCAATTTAAATATCGAGGTACATACTTAAGGAGTTTTGTAAATAGCTACTAATACTCGATTCTGATTAGCTTTCTTTGAGTTAAGTTCTTGAATTCAATCATTTTTTTATCATAGTAAAGTTGTGGAAGCCATCATTGCCTAAAGTATCCTTTAAATTGATCCCATGTGATATTAGTTTCATCAATATTTAACTCACCTTATACTTTGTCCCACCATGAAGATGCTTCATGACAAAGTTGATATGTTCCCCATATCACCTTTGTTTATTTTGAGAAATTCCTTATTGAAAATTATTTCTCCATTTCATTGAGAAAATTCTCAGCTCCATCTCCTAATGTGGTGCCATCAAACTTGGGTGGACTTATCCTTTTTATATCATTAGTGAGTTCAAATACCTAAACCTAGCCTTCTATTCTCAAATGAATAGGTATGTTCATATTGTTATTATCAACACCTACATTGGAATTGTCCCCAGGAGGTGGTTGATTGTTATTATCAGCATCATCTTCCTCCTCATTACCCATTACTTGTTATTCAAGTACAACCAAACGATCTCTTATGTCCAACAGGGTAGCAAAGATCTCATCTAGTTTCTAGGAATTTGTTGCTCCTTCCTCAAGTGGAGGGTTATTTGTAACATTTCCTCTTGTTCTAACCATTTTCTATTACAAGAAAAATTAAGTTTCATCAGATTATGGACATAGTAGGTCCAAGAGTTGCAACCTTCAGCTCTGATACCAAGATGTAACATTCCCATTTTAAGACTTTAGAAACAAGGAAAAAAAATTTACACAATGTTCTCTCATCCAAATAAAAAATTATTTAGAACACACATTCTATGCCAATACATCTCATTATAGATAACCATATTAGTAAATGACTTGGTGATACACCGATCTATTCATTCCATGTCTCGGTTACCTACCAATCTATTCATGTTTAATTTTAAGTACTGAATACTTATGTATACTTGGTTCTCTTACCCTAAACTAGGTACTGAGTGATTTGTTTAAAGAACCTATTTGAATATTTGTAACCAATATTCATTTGATATCACGTTGCTTTAAACTAGGTGACATAAGATAGTACAACAAGCAACTTATGATACTTTGGCCAAATATTTTCAACATACTGTTCATGTCACTATTCCTAGACGACATACTCGTCATACCGGAATACATCCTTCACCTCACTCTTTGTTATCTAGAATGGTCTTTACTGACTACCATCAGTCCACTTGTCTAAGGTTTAACCCTAGCCCAGGTTAGAAACATATTTTATTATAGGAAGATGCTCATAATGACTTAGGGTATATGGGCATACTCGGTTGACCTAAGTCAACCAGATGTGCCAAGGTACCCTGAGCCATTGAAATCTACTACCTATCCTAAACATGCCACTAACTTGACCTAGAGAGAAACTAAGTTCAAGTCCTTATTTGTGTGTAGATCTAGATGATCAATGTAGAAGGGTGTTGCCACATGTCAACTGCAATGTTGTACCCTCGAGAAGACCCTAGTCTTCTTGAAGGTATCAGTCTTGTAGTTGGCGTGTGCCAACATCCTACAGAAACTACCTCATCAAGATGTACATACCCCATGGAAGTTTATTAATACAAAATTAATTTTGATTATTTAATAGATTACAACAACCTTGCTTGACCCTAATCCAACACTCCATAATTTCTTTTCTATATTTGATTCAATTAATCATTAAAGAACTTTCTTAGCTTATTATTGCTTTTAATGTTCGTTTACTAGTTTAACAAGCAGTTAACCAAAAACAGGACAACAATATCATAAGTTCCATTATAATGTAACTTAACCTTCAAAGAAGGTGTAGCAACCAAATAGGTTCAACTATAGTAGACTTCATAGGAAATGAAGTCTAATGATTAACGATCATATCACCAGTCTTTAGATTACATTCCTTTGAGTGAGGAAGAGTCTTCCTCTTCATGATTAAGTGTTAGGGTTGTCATACCCTTCTTATCCTTCACAATTTCTATAGTTTTACTGCATATTCATTACACATTCCATTACTATATTAAATTGTTTAGATAATAAACATCATCTTATGCAACTCAACAAGCTGCATCATTATAAGGGAAATTGAACTAATTCCCTTTATCCATCTTATCAAAGGATATTCAGATAAGCATAAAATAATATGAAGAATATCAACAATATAGAACTTCTATCTCCTTCATAAAAGTACTAGGTAATTTACACAACCAATGCAAGTAAATCTCCAACTTTCAATTCATCATTAAAAACTTATTCATTTACAAGACTATACATTGCAGGTATACTGTATAACAAAGCAGACTTCATTCCAAAGAGAATACAACTTTTCTTTTTCAATACAACTCAAGAATAAATCAGAATTCTTTACAAAGAATCAAACTTATATCAGCCAATGCATCATATAAGTTTTTTCCTTCTTTTATCACTTACGATGTCCATCTACAAAAAAAAGATAGCATGGGTCGGGTTCAATGAACTGAGCATGATAAGCACTAAGAATTAAAAAAAAGTGCATTCCACTAATTGTTTCATTAAAACAACTCTGCTTTAATGAAGCAATTAATGCAATCATATAAAATAAGCCTAAGTAATAACATCCCAAAAAGAAGCACAAATATAAATCTACAATCACTTTATGAGAGACCATTATATAATCAACAACTACTGCATTATATTCTATAAGTATTGTCCCAACCGATACTTATTTACATTAATTAGCAGCCCTTGGCATTTAACTATCCCATAATTCTTATAGAATTTGAAATACAGTAATTGATCTTTCTATCAACAAGAGTTTCTTTCGAAATCAAAGAATTCCTTATCATTCCTTCCAAGTTTCCAAAAAATATGTAAATTCAAGTTAATTACAGCAATGTAATCCTTTTAAGATGAATCATCCTACATCTTAAATAACCAAAAGATTCACAAATCATAAAAAGGAAACCTAATTCTAGGTTAAGTAAAATAACCTAGGTTTTAGATTAGACCTCTTAACAATTCAAGAATGTATACCAAGTCATCAATGTTTCATTTACCAAATTGAGACATTCCCAAATGTCCATAGGTATACATCAAGTATAAATGTAAACAATATCAAATACTAGTCAATTACTTACAATAAGTAAAGTATTTGATTCAATCAAACCTATACAGGTTCATAAAAAGATAAAGGAGAACAAATTGAAAGTACATAGTTTCCATTTCCTTTTTATCCGGTTTAACTAAATCCTTATTTTTATCCTCAGAAAGGAAAGATCAACATCCTCACGTTAAAAACTTAAATAATTAAAAAGAAGATTCAATACAACTATTCTCGAATTCAACATTCATTATGAAATAGCAGTCAGGTTCAGAGTGAACCGAATTCATACATATATTATTTATACATATGAAATAAAGAAACAGATTCATCATTAATTTAAGAGATAATCATTCCTTAACAAGAATTCCAATCTAATCCAAGAAGGAAGAGGAAAAATAGTTATAAACTCACTTTCAACCATTATGAGTTTCCAACATTGATTCAGATATTAGTAAATGATCAAACTCCTACATTCCATTATGCAAGATATGACTCATACAGGGTTATCTTTTACCCTTATCCAATCGAGAAAGGATCATACTATCTGTTAAGTACATAGAGAGTAATAACAAATACAACTTTCAAAAGATGTATGCCACAACCATATGCAAACAGTCAAAGCAAAGTAATTACCATCCAATTTTAATAGGTCGACCTAACCTGAAAACGCGTAGAGTTGACAAGGCAATAAGAACAACACCTCAATTACGAAACCAAGCAGGCTCAAACAAAGTTGATTAGGTTTCCTAATAAAACTAGAAAGACAAACTTAAAAGAAGTAAGTCTATCATCAAAAAGTATCCGAGAATAACTCGAGACATGTAGACAGAGAAAAGTCTATTTCTAGTTTTAGAGAGTAATTTAAAATACTATCCTTAAATATCAGAATGGATAGAAAAATGATTCCAAGAAACTCTATCAGACTAACAAGATAGTTTCCATATCGACAAAAGAAATTCGATCTACAAGAAACATGATCAGCCGAGTTCCACCAAAACAATCTAAACTCTCCACATTTGAAAAGAAAGATCAAAAAGGAAAGAACCCCAAACCAAGTTCAGTGTATCGAATAGTTTCATTCCCATTCAGTAAGAAAACAAGACTCAATACAAAGCTACAGTCAAACAAAGCTCATATCTGAATAACTTGAACACAAAAACTCAAACCGAGCTACATTCAAACGAGACTATTATCCCATAATAACTCGTATTGTCTCTCAGGACCAAACAATACAACTATACAACTCTTAATAAAAGAAAAGTTCATGGTAGAGAAAAATCAAATAAGAAAAGGGTATTCATCCCCCTCCTTCGTTGTTTAAACAAGCGGAAAGTAACAACTCAAACCACACTTCTCTTTTATCAACAAAACACAAGTTCCAGTCCAAACTGTACATATAGATAAAATACATATTGAAATAAGATTAAAACGCTCCTTCATCAACACAAATCACAAGGTTTTAACGATCAAATAAACAATTGAGACAAAAAAGGAGTAATACAAGATACCCAAAGATGGGAACAAGTAATCACGGTGTATTTTCTCGCAACTCCTGTTCAAAATTCGTTAAGTGCATTCCTTTACAAAACGTAAAATAGAGTAACCAATGCAATAAAACCAACTCAGAAAGCATAAAGAAACATAACAATACACTTCCCATTCTCAGCAAAGACTTTTTGTTAAAATTTCCAACAAAGCTTATACACCCAAATCCATTTTCGAGTATACAATCCAAAAATATGAACTAAAACCAAACAGAAGGGTCTCAAAACTCAAAATGTATCATCACATTTAAATAATTAGAGAACACACACACAAGTACAACCTTCTCATGCAAGAAACATGAATCCATAAATCACAGATTTCTTCTATCAAGCAAGCAAATAACCAGAGAAAATAGAAAACTATTTACCCACAAAGAAAAGCAGAGTTATTTTTATGAAAACATTTAGAGAAGAGCAATAAATCTTAATGGGTAGAGCCTATCATGCCTGATAGTGCCTCTACCAATTTGAAGAATACTTCTAGCCGAGTTTTCAACACCTCTTCTTCTCCAAGAAATATCAAACAACAATAATCTTTTTCCACAAATTGCCTTTTATACATTCCTCGAACCGAAAATAGATTAAAAAATAAAAATAGCCACTAAGTGCAGATCAAACTGTTGGTTTGAAAAACCAAATAGCTCCATGTAGAGAAAAATCGTGAAGCATGCAAAGCAAAACAACCCCCAACAAATTTTCCAGCATGCCTTCTAAGACGGCTTACTCGCCAAACCCGAGGCGTATTAATGCCATTAATTCCAAATTTCCCACTTATCTTTCCTTGCCACCGTCATCCATAGTTGGCAAGACCTAATTGAACTTCAAAATGCATTTCCAAACTTAGCGATGCCTCCACGTAGGTTCTACTAAATTCCCATGCAATTACCAAATCTGGTAGTACTCTACCATATTAAATAAAAATAACATCTCATTACTAGCTTAGAACCGCCACTTAGATCCCACTTGCCAACCGACCCCTAGGTTCCCTTTCATACCCAATAGTTTAGGATAGATGAAATTATCTTAGGTTAATTTAAAAATATAACCTTAGGATATAACCTTCTATCAATAGATTTTCACCTTAGGTTAGGTCTTAGTTTAACCAAATACAATAGGTTAAAAATAACTTAGCATCCCTTAGGTTATTTCCCTCCACACTAACTTAGCATTTACAACTTAGGTTAGAATGTCATCCCACGTAAAGTGGCTTAGAAGGAGTTAGGAAATTTTACTTGAGCCTTGAATCTTATTAGGATAGACTATATAGATATAGGGCACATTATAATTTCCTTTTTCTCAAGAATCCTGAAGCAAGTTTCCCTTAACACCATTAAGCGCCCTGCATAGGTCAGTCAAGAAGAGTCGGGCACAACACAAAACCAAATTTTGGCACTATCTTCAAGATGATAAAGAATTGTAACAACACAAATTCAGTCCATTAAGTCTCTTAATCAATGAATTTCAGTTTTTCATTCAGTTTAGATAAGAAGATTTAAAACATTCCTTGGATCAATTCCAATTGATCCAAGGAATGAGTCCAATTACAAAAGATAAATTTGTAACTCTTAAAACCAGATTGCAACTTACTCATAAGAAGTGAAATAGATTATTGTGAGCAACAACATATCAGCCCTACAATCAAATAACATAATGATTTATCTATGACAAGCATGATTTTTCAACAACCCCGAAACATACATTTTCCTGAAAATCACATGTCAATGCTTGTAATGCAAAAGAGGAATATAACGGTTGTCGAGGGTGTTACACCAAATATGGCTAAGTCCCAACACCATCTTGTCTTACACGTGCACATGTCGTGTTTTCTATTAAACCCTACTAGAACCCTTCACCTGCGTGCCTTCAACCCTCATGCCCTTCTTCATATAGGTTTTGCATGCCCACGCACCTTCTTATACTTAGCCAATATTATGGGGCCCAACACATACCCTCGAGGGGAATCAATCCTTATATAGTTATATCATTCGATGTATAAATGGCATCTTGGCTCTGGAAAGTGTTCCACTACATACCCTCGGGCATATTCCCATTCTTAATAATTTGATTTAGAAATGGCAGATGCCCAATATTTTCCCATTTTCATATGGGAATTTCTCCATGCTGTAACAAACAAGCATTTATTTTTGGGTTGTTCACCATTTTTCATTGAAGGAAGACCATTGTAATGGAAGGAGGACCATAGTTGAAGAAGAATAGTGTAAATAAATTATGCGACCTTTATAGAGTAAGTAATTGTATCATATCAAGGGACTATCCCTAGCATAGCTTAGTATTGCACAACATACCATTAAAGGGGGATCAAGCCTCCATCTCTAATTGTTGTTTACTCTTTTAATTTTGGGATCTCTCTTTTTTTTCATGAAGAATATCAAGGAAATATCTAAAACAACAAATATTTATAACTCTTCTCAATGTGAAGAATAACATCTAGTTTTCCTTCAAAATAAAAATGAGGCCCAACCCACTTCATCTTCATGTCATGAATACAATTGTATCGTTTTGGCTAGACTATCCCTGGTAGAACCAAGTTCTACCTCTACCAAGTGTTGCACTACATACCCTCGAGAGGGATCAAGCCTTATGTAGTTATATAGTTTTGTTTTAGGAATAGTTATATTTATGGGCATTCATCCATCCTTGAACAAAAAAACATTTATTATTGGATTGTTCCCCATACTTTGCATGAAAGGAGGATGATTGCAATGGAAGGAAACATTCTGACAACCTTTATAGAGTTAATAATTGTATCATATTGGTTGCACTATCCTTGGTAGATAACCCCTATGCTTTTGGTCTCTCTCTCTTTTCATGAAAAACAAAAATGAATATTTCTAACTCTTCTCAATTATTAGAATGGGCATATGTAGTTTTCCTTATGTCTTTATTAATATGATTTAGAAACAGAAAATTCCCATTTTCATATGGGATAAATTAACATATAATATTGTTTAAGGCCATGACATATCGAAACCATCATGTAAATATATTATTTACCACTATGTATTTATTAACTAAAGGTAATTGTTTTAAAACAAGATTTGGACTGCTCGTGTAGACATTGGCCCATTCTCTAGACATTCTAACATTTTGGTTTGGCCATATTTTTGTCAATTGTATTGGACTATTTAGAAATATGGGTATTTTTTTGTCCTCCAACAAACAAACATTTATTGTTGGGTAGTTCCCCATTTTGCATGGAATGAGGACCATTGCAATGGAAGGAGGACCAGATTAGAAGAATAATTATAGTGTAAAAACATTCTGACAACCTTTATATACTTAATAATTGTATCATATTGGTTGGACTATCCTGGAGGAGCTTAGTTTTGCACTGCATACCCTTAAAGGGATATGAAGCCTCTATCTCTAATTGTTGTTTAGTCTTTCACTTTTGGTCTCTCTCTTTTCATGAAAAACAACAATGAATATTTCTAACTCTTCTCAATGTGAAGAATAACATTTGGTTTTCCTTTCATTGCTAAATGGGGAACTATCTACTTTATCTTCATGTCATGCCCATTTGAGTAGACAAATGCCCATTTTTCATTCTTTCATACAAACAAACAAAATTTTTTTCTATTTTATCTTGAATACAATTGTATCGTTTAGGCTAGACTATCCCTAATGAGACATGTTATGCCTCCACCAAGTGTTGCACTACATACCCTCGAGGGGGATCAAGCCTTATGTAGTTCTATAATTTTGTTTTAGGAATAGTTATATTAATTTGATTTAGAAATGGCAGATGTCCATACTCATATTTTTCCTAATTAGCATATTTTGTTAAAGACCATTTCGAGGGGGATCAAGCCTTATGTATCTCTATAATTTTGTTTTAATAATGGGCATTTTGGGTCAGCCAAGTGTTTTACTATATACCCTTGGTTAGATGCCCATTCTTGTAGTTGTATTTATTTTATTAAGAAATGGCATATCCCCATTCTCATAGTTGTATTAATTTGATTCTAAAATGTTAGATGCCCATTCTCATAGTAATTAGCATATTTTGTTAAAGTCCATCTCATTATTTTGTTTTTAGAAATGATGCCTATTTTTCTTTGTGATTCATATTATTAGAATGGGCATATTCCCATTATCAAGACACTACAAGAAATTGATGTGAATATTTTTCTAATTTTACATTTGCATACCCTTGGGAAAATGTCCATTCTTATAATTAAATTAATTTGATTTAGATATGGCAGATGCCCATTTTCATATAGGAGAAATTAACACTTATTGTTTAAGACCGTGACATATCGAGACTAGCATGCAAATATATTTTTTACAACCGTGTATTTATTAATTAAAGGTAATTTTTTTAAAAAAATACTTGGACCACTCATGTAGACATTGGCCCATTCTCTAGACATTCTAACATTTAGGTTTTTTCATATTTTTGTCAATTGTATTAGACTATTTAGAAATATGGGTATTTGTTCATCCTCTAACAAACAAACATTTATTGTTGGGTAGCTCCCCATTTTGCATGGAATGAGGACCATTGCAATGGAAGGAGGACTAGATTAGAAGAAGAATTATAATGTAAAAACATTTTGAAAACCTTTATATACTTAATAATTGTATCATATTGGTTGGACTATCCTTGGAGGAGTTTAGTTTTTCAATGCATACCTTTATAGGGATATGAAGTCTCTATCTCTAATTGTTGTTTAGTCTTTTGATTTTGGTATCTCTCTTTTCATGAAAAACAACAATGAATATTTCTAATTCTTCTCAATGTGAAGAATAACATATTGTTTTCCTTTTATTTCTAAATGGGAACTATCTATGTTATTTGCATGCCATGCCCATTTGAGTAGACAGATGCCCATTTTTCATTCTTTCATACAAACAAACAAACATTTTTTCATTTTATCTTGAATACAATTGTATCATTTAGGTTGGACTATCCCTAAGGAGACATGTTATGCCTCTGCCAAGTTGCACTACATACCCTCAAGGGGATCAAGCCTTATGTAGTTATATAATTTTATTTTAGGAATAGTTATATTAATTTGATTTAGAAATGACAGATGTCCATACTCATATTTTTCCTAATTAGCATATTTTGTTAAAGACCATTTCGAGGGGGATCAAGCCTTATGTATCTCTATTATTTTATTTTAATAATGGGCATCTTGGCTCCGCCAAGTGTTTTACTACATACCCTTGGGCAGATGCCCATTCTCATAGTTGTATTTATTTGATTAAGAAATGGCAGATCCCCATTCTCATAGTTGTATTAATTTGATTTAGAAATGGCAGATGCCCATTCTCATAGTAATTAACATATTTTGTTAAAGACCATCTCATTATTTTGTTTTTAGAAATGATGCCTATTTTTCTTTGTGATTCCTATTATTAGAATGGGCATATTCCCATTATCAAGATGCTACAAGAAATTGATACAAATATTTTTCTAATTTTACCTTTACATACCCTTGGGAAAATGCCCATTCTCATAATTCTATTAATTTGATTTAGATACGGAAGATGCCCATTTTCATATAGGAGAAATTAACATATATTGTTTAAGACCATGACATATCGAGACCAACATGCAAATATATTGTTTACCACCATGTATTTATTAATTAAAGGTAATTGTTTTAAAACAAGACTTGGACCACTCGTAATAATGAGAAACATTAGCCCATTCTCTAGACATTCTAACATTTTAGTTTGGCCATATTTTTTTAATTATATTGGACTATTTAGAAATATGGGCATTTGTCCATCCTCAAACAAACAAACATTTATTGTTGGGTAGTTCCCCATTTTGCATGGAAGGAGGACCATTGATCGCCATCTCGCCTCATCTCAATATTCATTTGAAAATATGTTTGAGTAGTGTAAAAATATTTCGATAGCCTTTATAGACTTAATAATTGTATCACATTGGTTGGACTATCCCTGGAGGAGCCTAGTGTTGCACTGTATAC
Organism: Taxus wallichiana var. yunnanensis; assembly: GCA_018340775.1. Classification (NCBI taxonomy): domain Eukaryota; kingdom Viridiplantae; phylum Streptophyta; class Pinopsida; order Cupressales; family Taxaceae; genus Taxus; species Taxus wallichiana. The sequence continues at coordinate 85,305,782 of CM031244.1, read as the reverse complement.
CCTTAAAGGGATATGAAGCCTCTATCTCTAATTATTTTTAGTCTTTTGATTTTTGTCTCTCTCTTTTCATGAAAAAACAATGAATATTTCTAACTCTTCTCAATGTGAAGTATAACATTTGGTTTTCCTTCCATATAAAAATGGGGAACTATCTACTTTATCTTCATGTCATGCCCATTCGAGTAGACAAATGCCCATTTTTCATTCTTTCATACAAAAAAATAAACATTTTTTTCAATTTATCTTGAATACAATTGTATCATTTAGGATGGACTATCCTTGGTAGAGACATGTTATGCCTCCCTGCAGTGTTGCACTACATACCCTCGAGGGGGATCAAGCCTTATGTAGTTCTATAATTTTTTTTAGGAATAGTTATATTAATTTGATTTAGAAATGACAGATGTCCAATTCTCATAGTTGTATTAAATTGATTTAGAAATGGCATGTGCCCATTCTCATAGTTATATCAATTTGATTTAGAAATGGCAGATGCCCATTCTCATATTGGAGTAATTAGCATATTTTATCTCTAGGGGAATCAAGCCCTATGTAGCACTATTATTTTGTTTCTAATTTTATATTTGCATACAATGAATTTTTTCTTGATATGAATTGAATGGGAAGATGCCCATTTAATTATAATATGAGTAGTAGAAGAAAATTATTGTCAGTTTAGCACTTCTATAAACTTAATCATATCCTACCAACTTTATCTTCATGTCATGCCCATTCGAGTAGATAGATGCCCATTTTACTTTCTTGCATACAAACAAACAATCATTTTTTTCATTTTATCTTGAATACAATTGTATCGTTTAGGATGGACTATCCCTAGTGGAGACATGCTATGCCTCTACCAAGTGCTACACTACATACCCCCATTGGGGATCAAGCCTTATGTAGTTCTATATAAGGCCTTATGTATTTCTATAATTTTGTTTTAGGAATAGTTATAATAATTTGATTTATAAATGGTAGAATCCCATACTCATATTTTTTAAAGGCCATCATGAGGGGGATCAAGCTTTATGTAGCTCTATTATTTTGTTTTAGGAATGGGCATCTCGACTTTAACCATCACGAGGGGGATCAAGCCTTATTTCTCATAGTTATATTAAATTAAAAAACCATTTTATCTTGAATACAATTGTATCCCTCGAGAGGGGTCAAGCCTTATGTAGTTTTAATTTTTTTAGGAATGGCCATCTTTTCTCCACAAAGTATTGCACTACATACCCTTGGGAAGATTAATTTGATTTAGAAATGGCAGTAAGACCATGACATATCGAGACCAACATGCAAATATATTGTTTATCATCATGTATTTATTAATTAAAGGTAATTGGTTTAAAAAAAGTCTTAGATCGCTCGTAATAATGAGAATAACATTAGCCCATTCTATAGACATTCTAACATTTTTGTTTGGCCATACTTTTTGTCAATTGTATTGGACCATTTAGAAATATGGGCATTTGTCCATCCTCGAATAAACAAACATTTACTGTTGGGTGGTTTCCCATTTTGCATTGAAGGACCATTGCAATGGAACCAGGACCAAATTAGAAGAATAATTATATTGTAAAAACATTTTGTGTGCCTTTATTGTATCATATTGGCTCAACTATCCCTGGAGGATCCTAATATTGTATTGCATACTCTTACAAGGACATCATGCCTCTATCTCTAATTGTTGTTTATTCTTTCATTTTTGGTCTCTCTCCTTTCATGAAAAACAACAATGAATATTTCTAACTCTTCTCAATGTGAATAATAAAATTTAGTTTTCCTTCAATTGCAAAATGGGGGACCACCTAATTTATCTTCATGTCATGCCCATTTGAGTAGATAGATGCCCATTTTCCATTCTTGCATACAAACAAACAATCATTTTTTTTTCATTTTATCTTGAATACAATTGTATCGTTTAGGTTGGACTATCCCTGGTGGATACATGTTATGCTTCCGCCAAGTGTTGCACTACATACCCTCAATGGGGATCAAGCCTTTTGTAGTTCTATAATTTTTTTTTAGGAATGGCAGATGCCCATACTCATATTTTTCCTAATTTTCTTATTTTGTTAAATACAATCTCGAGAGGGATCAAGCCTTATGTGTAGCTCTATTTTTTTAGGAATGGGCATCTTGGTCCTAGTTATATTAATTTGATTTAGAAATGGCAAATGCCCATACTCATATTTTTCCTAATTTTTTTATTTTGTTAAATACAATCTCGAGAGGGATCAAGCCTTATGTAGCTCTATTATTTTGTATTAGGAATGGGCATCTTGGGCAACTGTCCATTCTAAAAAATTAAATATTACCTCTATTTCTCTTATATGAGAATGGGCATATGCCCATTCTGTCTATGTGTATTTTTATTCTATTAGGAATGGGCATCTTGGTGGACCAAGTGTGCACTACATACCCTTTGGAAAATTCCCATTCTCATAGTTGAGGGATCAAGCCTTATGTAGCTCTATTATTTTGTTTTAGGAATGGGCATCTTGGTGGACCAAGTGTGCACTACGTACCCTTTGGAAAATTCCCATTCTCATAGTTGTATTAAATTGATTTAGAAATGGCAGATGCCCATTCTCATAGATGTATTATTTTGTTTTAGAAATGGAAGATGTCCATTCGATCAAGCCTTACGTAGCTCTATTATTTTGTTTTTTAGAAATGACAAATGTCTATTCTCATAAGCCTTACATAGCTCTCAAGGGCATATGCCCATTCTCGTATAAGAATCATAGAAGAAAAATACACATAGACAGAATGGGCATATGCCCATTCTCATATAATAGAAATAGAGGTAATATTTATTTTTTTAGAATGAAAAGTTACATTTTCCCATATCTTAAGTTCAATACAGGGGAAAACTTTAGTGGCGAATATTCGTAATATGGTGAATTTTTTGGCACGGGTCGGTGACTGTTCGCCTAAAAATTACACTTTAATTTTTTTAGGGGTAAACCGCTACCCTTGAAAAATATCCCCTATATAAACCTAGATTATTCGCCAGGTAGAACACTTCTACTTCACATTTTTCAACAATATGATATATCCCGTATTATAGACGTGTGACAAGGGGGTAAGTTATTGACGCGTGACAAGGAGGGTTTGCAGACAAGGAGATACTGTAGATATTGACGCATAGTAGATGCATGACAAAGATTTTGTTGACGAGTGACATGGAGTTTTTTTCGATGAGCAAGAAGAGGGCAGAGGTTGCAGACGCGTGACAGGATATTTGTTGTCGCGCGTCAAATAAATGCAGTGACACGTGTCGGTCAGCCCTTAGTGACTGGCGTCAGCGAGACCTTAGTGACGCGTGTCACTAAGGTCTGTTGACGCACGTCACTAAGGCCTGTTGATACGTGTCACTGCATTTTTTTGACACGCGACAAGGAGGTACAATGATATTGACGCATAGCAGACACACGGCAAAGAGTTTCTTGATGCGCGACACGGAGATTTTTTGATGAGAAAGCAGAGGTCGGAGGCTGCATACGCACGATAGGAGATTTTGCTATCGCGCGTCAAAAAAATGCAAGAACAGCGTTCGGACAGCACCCTTAGTGACGCGCGTCAATAGGTCTGTTGACGCGTGTCACTAAGGTCTGTTGACGCGCGTCACTAAGGTATTTTGACGCGTGTCACTACATTTTTTTGACGTGCGACAGCAAAATCTCCCATCGCGCGTTTATTATGCCTTCATCGTCATGATGCTTCATAATCGAGGCAAAATTTTTCATACAACCCCCAAAAAATTCACCTTCCCGTGAAACCGGTTCAGGGGATATTCGGAGTATTCTCCACCTCGATTTCCTTGAGGTCTCTTAAAATGAACCCTGGTTCAATATTTCTTCAAGGGCATATGTCCAATCTCATAGAAGAATCATAGAAGAAAAATACATAGACAGAATGGGCATATGCCCATTCTCGTAGAGGTAATATTTAATTTTTTAGAGCTTCAATGAGGTAGAATAGATAGAATAGGCATATTACCATTCTCATACATACAAAGAGTTTTGTGATTGTGATGAGAATGGGCATCTTGGCTCCACGAAATGGAAGATGTCCATTCGATCAAGCCTTACATAGCTCTATTATTTTGTTTTTAGAAATGACAGATGTCCATTCTTGCAAGCCTTACGTAGCTCTATTATTTTATTTTTAGAAATGGCAAATGCCCATTCTCGTATAAGAATCATAGAAGAAAAATACACATAGACAAAATGGGCATATGCCCATTCTCATATAAGAGAAATAGAGGTAATATTTAATTTTTTAGAATGGACAGTTACCCTTTCTAACATCTTAAGTTCAATATTGCTTCAAGGGCATATGCCCATTCTCGTAGAGGTAATATTTAATTTTTTTAGAATTTTCAGTTACCCAATAGGCATATTACCATTCTCATACATTCAAATATTTTTGTGATTGTGATGAGAATGGGAATTTTGGCTCCATGAAATGGAAGTTAGAAATGGTAGATGTCCATTCTCATAGTTTTGTTGTTTGAGGAATGGGCATCCAAGATGGGCATCTTGGCTCCAGAAATGGCGATTAGAAATGGCATATGCCCGGTCTCATAGTTGTGTTATTTGAAGAAAGGGAATCTTGGCTTCCCATTCTCATATGTTACCCATTTATTGTTAGATATTTCCCCATTTTATATGGAAAATTACAGCACATTCTAACACCCTTTATAGTGTTTTTAAAAGGCGATAACCAGATCGTATCAAGCCAAGAACACACATGCTAGTCAAACATCACGATCAATAAGATGAAAGTAATTAACCATAATAACTTTACATAAACCTTTGCAAACAAATGAGAAAATATCATATATTATTATGGAACTCAATGAAATACAATGAGAATGGGCCTTGCTTATAAAGGCAAGGAATAACAATCTAAGAACCAATCAAGTTTGTAGATCAAGTCATAAATCATGGAAAGAACTAGTCATCAAAGAACTAGTCAAGTCCATAGATTTATGAGAGAACTAGACATCAAGGATCTAGTCAATACCATAGATCAAGGAAATAACTATACCTACCAACTAGATAATATCTCTTAATATCTAAATAAATAAATAAAAATATCCACACACATAAGTGGGTGAGGATACATACTGATAATGCTAAATAAATTACCTAGGTGAACATGAGCTAAAGTAAATACCTACTCTAACACCCTCAAGTGAAGCTAGGGGCTAAAATAGAAGTGGCATGTCTGCAGTATGAGTCCCGACAACTAGGACTGATGTGGTACTCATGTACAATATATCCATGAAGAAATATTGAACCAAAAGAAGGAAAGAATCCTACTAGAAGGAAAGAGAAAGAAGAAGAAGAAGGAAGACATTCTCATGAACACCCCCCAAGAACAACTTCTAAAACCCGAATCATTCCATGCAACTCAAGGTAGCGAGGTGATGCAAAAGGATTCGTAAAGATGTCTACAACCTACTGCTGAGTTAGAATGTACTCCTAGAAAAGAACTCCATCCTAAATGTGTTGATGAATGAAGTGGATGTGTATCTCAATATGCTTGGTCCACTGGTGCTCAACTGGGTTGCGTGAAATGTGAATTACACTTTGGTTGTCACACCAAATTATAGCCGGTAAATCTGTAGGAATCCAGGACTCTATCAATAACTAGAAAAGCCAAAGAATCTGTGACTTGCTGTAACTATTTCCCTGTACTCTTCCTCTGGAGATGAAAGTGAAATAGCTTGTTGGTTTTTACACACCAAAGCAATTGGAGAAGAACCAAGATAGAGAAGATAGCTAGAAGTAGAGCGCCTGTCCCACTGATATCATGAAATTTTGAGCTTTTGGTGTGATGACAAATCGTTTGGTATCAAAGCCAGGAAGTTAAGCGCACTAGCTCCAGAGTAGTGATGGGATGGGTGACCTCCTAGGAAATTCCCGGTATCACTACTTCCTAATGCTTTGTTGGGCTAGATTGGGTGTATACGGCTCCATCGTGCGGGAGGGTATTTACGTAGCAACTATTTAACATGATGAGATCCCTCTCCACCATCGTGGTCCACCCCACGACGAAGGGTACTAAGCGCCCCAAGACTAAGGGTCGAGCTTTTGGTGTGACAACAAGTCGTGTAACTCTAATACCATAAAAAGAATGATAACGAGATCATACCAAACCAAGAACACCGATGCTAATCAAACATCATGATCAATAAGATGAAAGAAATTCGCTATAATAACTTTACATAAACCTTTGCAAACAAATGAGAAGTAATATCATATATTATTATGGAACTCGATGAAATATAATGAGAGTGGGCCTTGCTTATATAGGCAAGGAATAACAATCTAAGAACCAATCAAGTTCGTATATCAAGTCATAAATTATGGAAATAACTAGTCATCAAAGAACTAGTCAAGTCCATAGATTTATGAGAGAACTAGACATCAAGGATCTAGTCAATACCATAGATCTAGGAAAGAACTAGTCAATACCATAGATCAAGGAAAGAACTATACCTAACAACTAGATAATATCTCCTAATATCTAAATAAACAAAAGAAATATCCACACACATAAGTGGGTGAGGATAAATACAATAAAGGTAAATAAATTACCTAGGTGAACATGAGCTAAAGTAAATACCTAATCTAACATTTTTTTTTCTCTAACTCAAGAATAACATCTCGTTTTCCTTTCATTACAAAATGGGGCACGATCCACTTCATCTTCATGTCATGCCCATTTGAGTAGACGATTGCCTATATGAATTTTTGAAATTAATGTTGTTAATTAATTAATTTTCTTTAATCCTAAAATCATATGTCAAATACATATTCTTTGATTTCTATAATTAATTAAGCATTATAAATAATGGTGATTAAGTGGTTGATTAGTTTTATTAAATTTAATTAAATTTTAATAGTATTATTTATTTATTACTTAATTTTATATTTTTCTAATATTATTTATTTATTAGTATTATTAATTATTGTTGTTAATGGTGATTAAGTGGTTAAATAGTTTTAATTAAATTTTTTATAATGCTATTTAATTGTTTTTTCATTTGATAATATAATTTGGCAATAATAATAATGTTTTTAATTAAATACATATTCTTGGTTTCTAATTGTGAAATAATGAAGTTTATTTATATTTTTATAATTTAAAAAAACACTATATTTAAATAATAATAATTCTTTTATTTATTTATTAGTATTATTAATTAATATTGTAATAAATACATATTCTTTGATTTCTATTTTTTTAATAATGTTGTTTATGTCGTTAATTAGTTTTATAAAGTTTTATGTATTATTTAAATAAGTAGCAATACTAATTAAGTATAATACTATTAATTACTAATATCATATATTGATTAAAAACACTTTGAATTCTATTATTTTTTGATTAGTGGTAAAAATTAGGGTTGAGGGGACCCTACCCCATTACAAAGAGTTGCAGCATCCTTACATATTGGCCAATGGATTTACCTTTAAAGGCCATTCATGTTCCAAAAGTTCAAAAACAAAGACTACAGTATAAGATATCCATAAGATAGGAATTACAATATATAATCAGTCCAAAGGTTTATACTAATAGCATAGGGATAAACTAACAACAAATTAAAAACCTTTGAATAACATTATTCTTTGATCGGGGTTCTCCCACCGTCTCCATATAGCCGTTCCATTAATTGACCACTTTGTAGCTATTGTCTCCTTCTACATACTTGTAATTTAGTTCTTGAATCACCACCTAATGGATTTGTACCTTCCTTTTCCTTTTGTTTTGCAAACTCCATGGATGAATCATTTTGGCCAAATAGTTTAAGATGGTAAATAGTACTTTTCACATTTAGGATATGTGCATCCCGATTTGCATAATAATTCCTTTCATTTTCAACAGCTCACTTTCCATTTCCATGCTTCTGGCATTAGCATTTTTGAGGTTTTCACTTAGGATAAGTGAAGACATTTTATCAACTTTGTCAGACAGCTCCTTAAGGTCCATGGAGATCAAGCTAATTTTGTGCCTATTGATATCAATATTCAATCTGCAGTTTCAAACTCTCTCATAAAAGCATGGGTTTTAACAGCTGATTCTTGGGCCAAGAATAGATCCCTCTGAGCCATCTTAAGATTATGTAGACTGTGGATAGCCTCCTTAGTGTTCTTGGAATGCTTACCCTCGAAGACTCTTGTTCTTTCATGTTGGCCACATCCTCACTGCTTGCTCCTTCCCCTTCGAATTTGTCATGAAAGGAGTCCATCTGGGTCGGGGTGCCTCCAGGGCTTTCACCCAAAACAATGGTAATGTTTTCCTCCTCAGCCTGACAGGGAACCTGCTCTTTCTTGTTCTGATACTTATCCCCCACTTTGCCCATGCTTGACCACCAACCATACGTTTGGAATGACACGATGATTCCTAGGCACAAAATCATCAAAGCTTCCTTCCTTAGGGTCCAAACTCCCTACCCTTTTTCCCAGAGATTTGTTTGAAGCCAAAGCCCCAAATTTATCATCGGGGGGCTCGGCGTTGTAAATTTTCCCAACAGGGAGTGCTCACCGAATGATAGATTTGAGAGACCCACTGTGTAAAGGGCGAATGAAAGGGCCTTTCTGGTATAGCAATTGATTTTTCCAAAGAAGAAAATAGGTAGAAAGGAAAGTTATAGGGTTTGGAGTTGCGTATATGGTTTAACATGGGGAAATGGTAACCATAAATAAATTTATATCTTCCTTCCAACGTTATGTAAGACATTATCAGTTTAGCTATTTCATCAAAAGGGTAAGGTAACTTACTCCAAGCGTATCCATTGTGAAGAGAGATGGGATCCCCTTTTCCTTGCAAGAAACATTCTATCTCAAGACTGTAGTCTGATTTCGGCTTGAAAATACATCTACCTTCCAAAGAGAGGCTTGTCACTTTAGCTATAAGCTTAGGCGTAATTGTGAGAGAGTAGTTACCAACCTGTACCTTGCCCTCATTCCATGTTTTAGCGACCACTTTGCTCAAACTCTCATCATGGCCCTCAAAAGTGTGGAGAAAAGACAACAACCCCGCAACATCCAAAAGAGCTTCAGCTTCCCTGGAGATCTCGGGAACTTAGAAGGTTCAGTGCGAACCAGGTCCCCCCCATCCTTCTACCCCCAAATTTCTTTTTCTCAGATACTAGACAAAATATTCAGCTTTGTCTTTCCACTTCCCCAAATCCAAAAATACCAATCTAATTGAGAAGAAAGGGAGCCAACTCATGGTTAAAAGTAGGATTCATGAAAGGTTGCTTTGGCATGAATAAGAGTTTAATATATTATCATTGGATGGAAGAGTGAAAGAGGCTCCCTCCCTTTTCATGATTTCAATGAAATTGGCATTCATACCAATGAGGTGCTCAACAACTTGGAGACCGCTATTGGTAACCCCCAAATTAGCTACAAAGTCAGTTTGACATTACCTTCCCTATACACATGATTATAAAAATATTCACAAAAAAGAAGGTAAAAAAACTTAGTTTTATAATTTGATGAAGTCTACTATAGACAAGGCAGTTGGAATGAACCCTTCATACAAGAAATGATATACAGTGAGTCACCTTCCACTTCCAGAAGGTTGAAACATATTTCTTTTGTAATCTTCACCCCCCAATACAAAGTTGCTTCCTCTACCACATTATTTGATTGATGTCCAAGGTCGAAGAAATAAATTAAAAAAATGACCAAGGGAATCCCATATGACTCCTCCTCCCCAACTTTCCCAGGATTCCCTTTATTAGCTCCGTCAAAGTTGAATTTTAGATAACCTTCAAAATTGATTATTAATCCCCAACCCGGGATTAGGCATATTTTTAGGGGTCCCGAAACATTCCAATTCATTAATAAATGTTTCAAATTTCAAAATTTCTAATTCTTTATTCATGAGGATAGGAAATTGTCTTAATGAAAGTCATTTTTATGGTATCTTTGATTCAAATTTTGAATATTTTGGTGCTCTTTTTTAGATTTGGTCATTTATTATGGTAGGTTTGATTCAAATTTTGAACCTTTTGAAAGGGACTCTTCCATTGGCTCTTTTTATATTATTACTTTTTTGGCCAAGTATTTTCATAATAAAAATAATGATTTTGAATGAATCGGGTTTTGATTTTTTGCTTTATTCAAATTTTGAATTTTGGTGATATTTTTTCATTCAAAGATTTATTTGGGTTTGATTCAAAGAATTTTGGAAGAATGTAGATGTAGTACATTAGAGAAATATTTTAAAGATACAAAAAATTTTAGGAGATAGAAGAAGATATATTGGGGAAAGCTGAAGAATGGAGATGTATATGAAAATACGAAGAAGATTTTGTAGAAGAAAGAAGAAAACATAGCCACCGGTACAATGATTTTGCAAGGGATACTTTTCAATATTTCTCAAAGGGAAAACAACAATGGCAGAGTAGGCTATTCCAAGTTTTATATCTAATTTTTCCATGTTTACTTCTAAAGCCTAAAAAATGTATAAGCACAGATCTTTTAGTTCAAAATAGACTATCTGAACCATTTTTCCATATATCTCATCTATTTTTATAACTGAAAAATGTATCAATTTGTTTCCATTCAAAAACGTAACAGTAAACAAATAGGGCATTCATAAACGTAACAACAAAAAAAATAGAGAAATCAATTTCTTTAGATTCGTAAACATAACTACTAAATATATAAATCAAAATTATTTTGTTTAAATGCATACTTGTTTATGGTGTGAAAAAAATTGATTAGATAGATTTAGTACCACCTATCTCTTTCTGTGTCTTTTTAATAACTCTTCACAAGTTTATTTTCAATAATCTATGTATCCAATCAGGCCAAATCCTTTCACATAAGCAAAAAATGATTTGATAAACTTAGAACCTTTCGCATAACTTCTTCTTTCTCATATAAAATCTCTGAATGAAAAAACCTAGCCATAATAGAAAAAAAAAATCGTCCATAAGAGAGAAAAAATAAAACCCTAGCCATTCAAAATCTATATTTTTATATAGTAATTGATCAAGAAAAATTGCCTCTAAAAATGGCTCAAAAATTCAAAATTTGAATTTAACCTACCATAATAAATCACCGCCTTTTAATGCTTTAATATTTTGAATATATAATACATTAACAAATCACCACTTATTAATGGTTAAATATGCTTAGATATTTGAATTTATTGGACCCATTTAAATGTTTTAAATAGCTATGTGAATAATGAAACATATATGTAAAAATATATGTTTTATAATAATGAACTTTAAATAAATTGTACTTTTTACGTAGCTTTAATGCTTTAATGTCATATCATCCAAATGTTTAGAAACATTTAAATGTTTTAAAAAGATATTAGAATAATGAAAAATCATGTGTATAGTGTATATACAGTTTTGAATATATAATACTTTAACAAATTTAATATATAATACATTAGATATTTGAATTTATTAGACCATTTAATTGTTTTAAATGCTATGTGAATAATGAAACATATAATTTATAATAATAAATTTAAATAATCATCACTTTTTATGTATTTTTGTGTTTTTAGAATGGGTATGCTTAGATATTTGAATTTTTTGGACCCATTTAAATGTTTTAAATAGCTATGTGAGTAATGAAACATATATGTAAAAATATATGTTTTATAATAATGAAATTTAAATACATTGTACTTTTTACGTATTTACTGTGTTTTTAGAATGGGTGGCCACTCTCACGTCCTATATAAAGTTATAAAAATTTGAAACTATCCTACAATAATAAATAATAATGAAATCATGAAATTTTAAATAGTAGAATTTATTGACATTCCTATTTACTATGTTTTATAATGGGCACCCATAATCATGCTTGTATGGAAAAATTATGAAATTGATTACATGATTTTACATTGTCTTTATTGAATGGGAAGATGCTCATTCTCATATGTCATATTAGGCCTAAATGGGCATATAGGAAAAAAAACAATATTGTTTCTATGAGAATGTGTAGAAAATGCACATGCCCACTAATAAAAATTTATATTGCTTGTATGAGAAATGTTTAGAATGGGCACATGCCCATTCTAAAAAAACATATTACTTGTATTATAATGTTTAGAATGTGCATATTCCTGATTAGAATGGGCATATGCCCTTTTTGAAAGGAATAATCAAATTTAATTTGTTTTAAAATGTGCACCCATTCTCACATCTTGTTATAAGAGATATGAAATTGATGAGTGTTTTTACATTGTCTTGTATTGAATAGGAAGATGTTAATTCTCATATAGGAATCCTTAGTTTTGGTAGATATGAATCAAAAATAATATTACATTTTATGAGAATGTGACCATTCTCATAAAACAAATATTAGTCAATTGTATGAAAATGTAAAAAAAAAATTAGAATAATGCATTTTTACATGTCTTGTATTGAATGGGCATATTCCCATTCTATATAGGAATCAAAAAGGCCTACATGGGTAGATATGAATCAAAAACATTGTTTCTTTTATGAGAATGTGGAGAAAATGCACATGCCCACCGTCATAAAAACATATTACTTGTATGATAATGTTTAGAATGGGTAAACATGTGTCCATTCTAAAAAAATATTACTTGTATTATAATGTGCATATGCCTAATTAAAGGGCATATGTCATTTTTGAAAGGAATAATCAAATTTACTTTGTTTTAGAATGTGCACCCATTCTCACATCTTGTTATAAGAGATATGAAATTGATGGAGCTTTTTTACACTGTCTTGTATTGAATGGGAAGATGTCAATTCTCATATAGGAATCCTTAGTTTTGGTAGATATGAATCACAAACAATATTTCTTGTATGAGAATGTTCCCATTCTCATAAAACAAATATTATTCAATCACGACTGTGTAAATTCCCATTCTCAAAAAAAAAAATTACTTGTATTATAATGTTTAACATTTTTACATTGTCTTGTATTGAATGGGAAGATGCCCATTCTCATATAGGAATCATAAAAGGCCTGCATGGGCAGATAGGAATAAAAAACACTATTTCTTGTATGAGAATGTGGAGAAAATGCACATGCCCATTGTCATAAAAATCAAGTATTCTTGTATGAGAATGTTTAGAATGGGCACATGTGCCCATTCTAAAAAACATATTACTTGTATTATAATGTTTAGAATGTGCATATGCCTTATTAGAATGGGCATATGCCCTTTTTGAAAGGAATAATCAAATTTACTTTGTTTTAGAATGTGCACCCATTCTCACATCTTGTTATAAGAGATATGAAATTGATGGAGCTTTTTTTGCACTATCTTGTATTGAATGGGCAGATGTCAATTCTCATATAGGAATCCTTAGTTTTGGTAGATAGGAATCAAAAACAATATTTGCTTGTATGAGAATGTGCCCATTCTCATAAAACAATTATTATTTAATCACGACTGTGAAAATGCCCATTCTCAAAAAAAAAAATATTACTTGTATTATAATGTTTAGAATGGGCATATGCCCTTTATGATAGTAATAATCAAATTTACTTTGTTTTAGAGGTGCACCCATTCTCACATCTTGTTAAAAGAGTAATGAAAATGATGTAGATTTTTTTGCATTGTCTTTTATTGAATGGGAAGATGCCCCTTCTCATGTAGGAATCATAGAATCAAACATTGTTTGTATTACAAGGTTTAGAATGGACATATGTCCATTCTCATGCAAAAAAAATTGTTTCATTTTGTATTGAATGGGCATCACATTTTTACTTTTTTTAGAGGTGCACCCATTCTCAGCATTTCTTGTATTACAATGTTTAGAATGGACATATGCCCATTCTCATGCAAACAAAATTATTTCATTTTGTATTGAATGGGCATCACATTTTTACTTTGTTTTAGAGGTGCACCCATTCTCACATCTTGTTAAAAGAGTTATGAAATTGATGTAACTTTTTGCATTGTCTTTTATTGAATGGGAAGATGCCCCTTCTCATGTAGGAATCATAGAATAATTTCTTGGGTAGATAGGAATAATAGAAGAAGACTAAGAAGAGTATGGATTAAACAGTCTCACAATTTTTAAATAGGTATAAATAGGAATAATAGGAGCAATCTCATAAAATCAACATTTCTTGTATTATAATGTTTAGAATGGACATATGCCCATTCTCATGCAAACAAAATTATTTCATTTTTATACAAAATTGTTTCATTTTGTATTGAATGGGCATCATCATTTTTAATCCTATATTCTCATATAGGATTCCCATGGGCATATGCTCATTTTAAAAAAACAATTATGTTTTGTCTTGTATTAAATGGGAAGATGCCCCTCACAATCCATTAAATATGTATTAAAGAGTGGGAAGTTGAGAATTTTTGTCTTGTATTCAATAGTCATATTCTCATTCTCATATCCGTTATAGTGGTATCTCAAAGATTAAGTTTAATATTGCTAAAATTAGAATATGTAAAAATGGCATATGCGTATTCTCTTTAATATTTATTTTAGAATGGGCATTTTCCTATTCTCATAAGGGAATCATTTAAAAATGTCAATTATTGTTCATACTAGAGATAAGTATGAATAACTGAAAATATCATAAAAATAATTACAGAGATAACATTAGAATATAAAGAATGGGCATATGCCTATTCTCTTTAATAGGATTCATAAGAAAAAGTCCATTATTGTGTGAATAAGTATAATAAAGAGAATAGAGATAACATTTACTTTGTTTAGCATGGGCACTTACCCGAAATCACCACCTTTGAAGGTGTACCAAATCCAACGTATCACTTTGTAATGATTACTTTGATTCCTGGATACCATACAAAAATAATAAATTGTATGCATGTCAGTTCAATGAACTTGGCATGAATTTTCAACTCGTAATCATGTTGAATTATTAGTAAATGAAGATTAAAAATGGTTAACTATCCTTTTTATCTACATAGTACATAATATCAATGAACATGTTGATTTATTAGAAATGAAGATTACAAAATGGTTAACTATCCTTTTTATCTACATAGTACATAATATCAATGAACAAGGTAATAATGCAATCTCTATTGGAAAACAACATTTACTACCTAATTTTATAATCGTATAGACAACTACAAATTTGATAAGCCAAGAAAAAAAGTCATTCATCATCACAATAATCAATATAGAAAACAAGGTAATAGTAGCATCTAATAATGATACAAATGTCAACATTAAATAAGATTATTTCATAGTCATTATTTTACATAAACAAAAATCATACATCATCACAGGAATTAATAGAGATAAAATTTATTTTGTTTCGGAATGGACAATTGCCATTATCGTAGCCTTTATATAGCTCTCTAAATGATTTACTTTAATATATCTTCCTATATGTGAATGGACATATTCCCTTTCTCATATATGAATCATAGAAGAATAGAGATAAACTTTACTTTGTTCTACATCATCCAATTCACTACCATGTAAGGAAAAATAACCAGATGATATTCTTCATCTCTGAATAAATCACAAGAATCAATATAGATGAAATTTAATTTTCTATTGTTCTTCTATGATTCCTATGTGAGAATGGGCATATAGAATGGGCATATGACCATTCTCATAAAGGGATCATAGAAGAATAGATATAGAATTTACTACATTCTAAAACTGTGAAATAATTTTTTTCTCTATTATTATGTTATGATTCCTATGTGAGAGTGGGCATATATAATGGGCATATGCCCATTCTCATATAGGAATCATAGAATAAGATTAGAGATAAAAATAAAGTTTTTTCACAATGGGAAATTCTCCACCATGCAAGGGAAAGAAAACCATATGATATTCTTCATCTCAGAATAAATCAACAAAGAAGAGTTAGATAAAATCATGCATGTGAACAGTTTGGTGTTTCTCATAAATTTACTTGTTAAATTTTGCTTCACAAGCCAAAACAGTCCAACAAAAGAGAGAACCCAAAAGCAAAAGTATAAACAATACACAATAAAAGAAGATCAGAGATAAAATTTAAAATGGGAAGATAGAGATAAAATGTAGCTTATTTTATAATGGACAGGTGCCCATTCTCATAACCTTCATAGAGTTATTGAAAAGAATAAGTTCAATATTATTTGTATTACAATGATTAGAATTGGCATACGCCCATTCTCATACAAACAAACTTTTTTATCTTCCATTGAATGATTAGGTATCCATTTCTATAGAGGTATTAAAATGTTTAAGTTCAATATTGCTTGTATTGAATGGGAAGATGCCAATTGTCATACTTATAGGAATCATATACCTAAAACATGGCTATGATAGAGTTTAATATTTATATTTTTTTACCATGGCATAGTGAGACCATTACTTTGCAAATAAATTGTTTACCACCTTTTATTAATTGAAGGTACTTGTTTTTCAAGCACGTCTTTGACCACCATTGGAGGGAAATTGAAAAATTAATGGAAATTAATTCACACCCACTGTGGCACCGTAGAGAGATTTTTAGTGGTTAACATGCTTACATTCAATATTGCCTTTACAAACACACTTCCCATTCTCACAACCCATTCTAAAAATGTTTACAATCATATAAATATATTGTATGATGAGAACTACAAAATCCTTGATCCCTCTCGAGGGTATGTAGTGCATCACTTGGCTCTACCAAGGATAGTCCAAGCTAGTATAATACAATTATTAATAATGACAAAAAAAAAAAATTGTATGTTTGTATGAGAATTTCCTTTTCCCATTGTAAAGCTTCTTTCACTAGTAATATTTTCTATTATAAGGGTTGTGAGAATGCACAACTTCCCATTTTAAAATAAAGTAAGGTTGTGAGAATGCACATATTTTCATTCTAAGATAAAGTAAATTGTGTCTTTATTATCCTTCTATGATTCTTATATGAGAATGGGCATATTCCTCTTTTAATCATCTAGTCTTATTATATGTTTCCTATATTAAGCAACATCTTCTTCCTCCTATATTTTTATATTAGAATATTTTTATCATTTTCATATATTAAGCAACATCTTCTTCCTCTATATTTTTGTATGACAAAGGACATACTCCCATTCTATACAAAATAAAAATATAACATCTATTCAATACAAAAATAAATGTAACATCTTTTCAATACCAAATGTAAATGTAACATCTATTAGTCGGATTACTACATGATGGACACCCAAAACCATCAACAATGCTACTTCATTATTATAATTTGTTTTATCTCATATTCACTCATACTATACTACTACTTGAATAACCTAGGTCTTACATTAATATCAAATTTTCACTTATATAACAACTTAAAGGACACCCATAAGACTCAACAACACTACTTCAATATTATCATTTTATAAGAGTCTAAATTTGTGCATAAGAATGTGGTTTCTAAATTATAATTTTCATATAAATTTCTTATTCCATAGTTTTTTGTTCCTTTCCAATAATGTCCCTCATATCATCCTTCACCATCTCGTCCTCCTCTGAGTTGCTTTGAGGTAAAGCTTAAGCCTACACTTTTTTCTTCCCTTCTCTAGTTGAACTAGCCTCCTTTGAATATCCATAACCATATTTTTAAGCCCAGACAATTTCCTCTCGATGGAACTTTGATAAGTACAAATTTTCTTGAGGCCTCAATATACTTCATACAAGTACATACCATGTCCACCCCAAACTCATTGAGGGAAAACAATGTTCTTTTCCAACTGCAGAACCTGAGGGAAATTTTTTCCAATGCCATACTCCAATTAGACTCCAAATTTTCTTTTCCTTTGGAAGGTTCCCCTTTGATATCAGACATATAGAAACACCACCGCAGATATCAATACCCTTCCTCTTCCTCAATTTATTCATTCATTCATCCAGAGTAAAAATTCATCTAGGTCCTCCAAATCCTCCCTCTCCATATTACCAACAACATCTATAGTGTTTATCGATGGCATAAAATACTCTTTTATGTCATTGAGTCAAGAGGAGGATTCCTCATAATCCTCCTGCTCCATATACTTCTCATCCTCATCATGATTTACATCATCATTCAACAAGCCCCTAAACTTCTCATATTTGGTGAAATATGTAGAACCCAAATGGAATAAGGCCATCATCAATCCTGAAGAGGGGTTTTCAAATTTCCTTTTGGAAATTCTCGATTGATTTGTGTAGGGAATGACTTGAGAAAGAATGGGAAATTATAATGCATACCATCATGGTGGATATGACTTAACATAGGGAAATGGTGGGCATAAACTACCTTGTACCTACCCTCCAAGGTGATAAATTGCATCAAGTGTAGGGTGATTTCATTGAAAGGATCAGGTAAAGAATCTCTCTCAAAACCTGCACAGTGATGTCTTAGTTTCTCTTTACCCACCAAAAATTTTCCCATCTCCTCATCACATTTTTCTTTAGTTTGTAAATCTCCCTCCCCTCATTGTTCATCCCAACCACTCTAGTAATAAAATATACAGAATTTTTTTATAGAAAAACCCTAATACTAGCCTAACCATCCTTCAATGAGTAGAAAAATCCTTTCTAGGGCTTCTTCATGGCCTTTAAAAATTTGAAATAGAGATGACATACATGCCTTTTCTAGCATCATCCAAACTCTTCTACTAATCCCATTGGTCGAATCAAGTTCTAGATGAACCAATTCACCACCCATTTTTTTGTTTCTCTATTAAAATGGCAATAAAACCAACCCAGTTCAAAACCTTCTTGTCCATGTTCTAAAACCAATGATCATACTTCATCAAGCCCTTTTCTAAATAAAATGTCCTTTCTAAACCCAACGCAAAAGCACTTATATCATCCAACCTCTAACATGTCTCCTCATTACTTCTTACTCTTCCTTCATACCCAATACTAACAGAGAATGCTTTTCAATCATTACAATGACACAGAAATTTCAACCTCTTTAACCTCTATTTGTAAGGTAAACAACAACCTTGTTACCTTCCCTATAGACATGATTATAGGAAATCAATTAAAGGATGTATCCATGAAATTCTCCCATTCTTTTTATTTTTATTATTGGAAGTGGTTTTTTAGAATCAAAAACATTTTTTATAAGGGAATGATCTTGTTCAGACTCTGAAACATGCAAGAAATGGTTATATTTAGAGGCATCCTTTTATAACTACGGAGGATATTAATATTATGCAAGTCTTTCAAAAGATTGAAGTGATATTCTTAAAACACATATCAATAAAACAAAAGATAAAAAATATGTCATTATCTTTATACCCAAATTAGAATACAAGAGAAAGAAAGCGGGATGATATTCTTCATCTCATAATAATTCAACAGATAAGAGTTATAAGTATCTTTGAAACTTACCTTCAATTTAAAAAAGAAGTAAAAATTTTCTTCACTATAAAAAATAATTTCTTCATCTAATAATGAATCATTTTCGGCCTATGGAACTCACCCGCAAATACTTGGCAAAAAAGAAATGTCGCCCATGTGGTAAGACCACTCAGTAGTTTGGTAAAATCATAATAGAAAACTCCCTGTATTAGCAACTATGATTTTGTTAACAACTACGCATGTATTTCAAAACATTGAAGTGATATTCTTAATACCCAGATCAAAAAATATAGAAGATCAAAAAAAGAGCATTATCTTTAAACCCAAAATAAAACAGAATATAAGGGAAATAAAACCAAATGATACTCTTCATCTCATAATAATTCAGAGAAGAGTTAGAATAATTCATGCCTCAAATTTTCTTCAAATCTTGTGTGTCACATGCCAAAATGGTCTTAAGAAACTGAGGGAGCCCAAAGTGGTAAGGGTCAAAAAAATTTGGCAGAGAGGAAGAACAATATCTCAGAAACATTCTTCAAATATTCTTCTTCACAAGGAAAAAAAATTCTAATGAAATGGCAGCCCAAAGTGGAAGGACAAACAAAAATAATGGAAAATGGATGAAAATAAAGTGGAAAGGATGAACAAGAAAGAGATAGCTTTGCTGACCCACGGTAAACCTTGTAATTCCCAAGACCTATCCCATCATCAAAAACAATAACCATCATCATTCTCTCTATAGTGCCACAAAGTGGCGTAAATTAATTTCCATTAATTTCACCAATTTCCTTCCAATGGGTGGTCAAAGACATGTTTGAAAAACAAGTACCTTGAATTAAAAAAAAAAACAAGTACTTTCAATTAATAAAAAAGCAACAATGGTGGAAAACAATTTATTTGCAAATTAATGGTGGAAAAAAATTTATTTTCAAATTAATGGTCTCGCTATTCTATGGTCAAAAACAATATAAATATTAAAATATATGGTAGCCATGATTTAGGTTTAATAATTTCAATTAAAATAAAATATAGATTTTCAAAAAAATCATTTATGTAATTTTTCATTTGAAATTATATATATATATATATATATATATATATATATATATATATATATATAACTTTATCATAGTCATAATTTAGGTTATTTACATTTAAAATAAAATATAATTTTTAAACATTATTATAGCTATGGTTTATGTTATTTTTGCATTTGAAATTAATTGATACTAATTTGTACTAGAGAGGGGATAGTTAGGGAAACTATATATGACATGTGGTTTTCATGAAATCACTCAAATGTTGAATCGTTTACTTGCTTCAATCACTCCCTAAACTCTAGATGGGAATGTCGACTTAAATAGAAAAAGGGGATGGGGCAAATCGATCCAAAACATATATTATTATTTCTTCATTGATTACAAAGGAAAATCCTATTATTTGGTATTAATACCATATTTTATGATATCTAAGTTTTTTTGCTTGTTTGGATTTTTCATCACATTTATAATTGACTTGTATTTTTAATATATTTCGATAGGTATCTTTGATATTTATCAAGTTTCATTATAAATATCTTGAATGTACTTGAAAATAATTAAATCTCCCATACGTGTTTGTGTTAAAATCACTGATACTATAACATGGTTGTGAAATTGATAAAAACTATATAACTTATAGTAATCACATCAAAGGTTAATATTAGATGTTCTAAATAATGAGATAGTACCTTGGAAGAACATTTAGAGGAATTAGTTTTTATTCTTTTTAAAAAAAAAATATTATTATCTTGAGGCAATACACATTTAGACATAATGGGCATATGTCCATTCTCGTACAAACAAACATTTTTATCTTATATTGAATGGGCATATGCCCATTCTCATATAAGAATCATAGAAGAAAAATAGAGGTATTATCTTGAGGCAATACACATAGACAGAATGGGCATATGTCTATTCTCATACAAACAAACATTTTTATGTTGTATTGAATGGGCATATGCCCATTCTCATATAAGAATCATAGAAAAAAATAGAGGTAATATTTAATTTGTTCTTAGAGTGGACAGATTGCCCATTCTCACATCCTTTATAGTGATATTAAAATGATTAAGTTCAATATTTCTTCAATAAGTTAGAAGGGTTAGAATAGGCATATGCCCATTCTCATACAAACAAATAATTTTATTATTGTGATGAGAATGGGGATATTCCATTTCTCATACAAACAAATATTTTTATCATTGTGATGAGAATGGGGATATGTCATTTCTCATACAAAAAATATTTTTATCATCATGATGAGAATGGGCATATGCCCATTCTCATAAACTAAATATAGAAAAAAAGACAAATTCTCCTATGCCCATTCTCATAGTCAGTGAATATGGGAAGTATGAGGAATTCTTGTAAAAGTAATTTATGCTATGTTAATAATATGATGAAGATATTTGGATGAAGCGGTTAGAAATCAAGTTTCTAATTAACTTCTATTTAACCTCTATTTATTTATTTCTCATCATTTAAATTCAACCTCATCTATTTATTTCTCATCAATTAAATTCAAATGAGTCAAGTTCAATCATAGTTTGGAAATCATGTTATAAATATATTCATGTCAATTTTAATTATATGTATAATTTTGAAGTATTTCCAAACCTTACTTGAATTATAGAAGTTCATAGCTCATGTGCTATGTGTATTCAATATACTTATAGTTGTACATACATGATAATTTTCATTTATTTTATGCAATGGTTTAATAGATTTTCCATCATCTCACAAACTTTGTAATTTTTATGTTGTTATAGTAGTAGGGGCTTTTGCATTTGTAGAGGATGATCATGTGGACTTGTTTTCAAAAGGAACCAAAGTTGCAGAGGGAAGATTATATCCAAGTAGGAAGACACTACATTGCAAAGATGTGGGAAGAGGATTTTTTTGTTAGTGTTAACACAATATTGGATGGGACAAGTAAAATTTCCTTTCTCTAGATGATGAATTTGAAACCTTGGTAGATGTTGGGAATGAAGGATACTTCATTGCTTGGGAAGAGAGTGAATTGTCAAAGCATGCAAGATTCATCCATTCCCCCTAATTTGGGAAGTGAAAACATTTTAGTGGTTCAGAGGATTATAATGCAGAGAGTGATGGAGATTGTAGTGATGATAGTGAAAGCACCATCAATACAAGTCCTAAAGATAGAAAATATTTTGTCACAGACAATGTCATCCTCAAACACAAATCTTGTAGCAGAGATGATGACATAGCCATTGGTTATATAACTCATGTGCTATAAGTTCATGAAATTTATGGAGAGAGGTTGGGTCCTTTGAATTTTGGTGTATGCATAGAGAATGTGATAAATATGTGTTTAGAATGCTCAGACTCGCTAGAACCTAATAAATCAATTGTTTGGCCAATAAAACATTTGATTTTCAATGAAATAAGAAGTTCCCTTATGGTTAAGCAAGGAGTACTCAAATGGTGGGTTTGCACCTTTTACACAGTGATCAACACAATTTGAAGTTCAAGGGATTTGTTACAAAATTAATCCATTACTTACTCAATTGAGTGTAAATTTGTAGTAGAGGGAACAATTACAAACGTAGTTGAAGGAGACATGGTACATTTTAATAGATTAGATGCCAATAGATTTGGTGTGCATATTGATAGAGTATTCAACCCTCCTTGCAAAGGATGCTCCCTATCTGAAGGATCTCTCATACAATGGCTGCTAGGCAATTGGCTGACATAAACGGTTCTCATATGGATATTAGATTCAAAGAAGTCCCAAAGGAGGTTGAGGTCATCATGTGGGATGCATTAGAAGAGTGAAAACCTTAGTTTTTTTATCCAATTTCATATGATTCCACTAATCACAATCAATCCAACAGAGTGATAAAAATATCTTATAATGCTACAAAACATCTAAAGTGGATACCCCTCAAGCCAATCCATCAAATCAAAATTTTGATGAGGATAGAAAATGGTCAATATTTTTAGAAGAAGTGGAAAATATAGAGTTTAGTTGTTGTAAATCTAATTGTCTCCAAAATTACCTCTTTCTTAGTTATAATTCAAAATATATTGGCACACAACTAGAGCCTTGAATGAAATTTGACAGAAAAAAATTTGTGTTTGATGCATTAACAACAAATGCCATCTTCAATGTTGGTAAGAAAACTATGGAGATACATAAAATGAGATTTGATGGGATGGATGTTTTTCAGAATGCATGGACACAAATTATATGGGTACCCAAGGAGTTCCTTCTATAAACATAAATATGAATGGATAAGTAGAAATAGGCTTGTAGTGAATGAAACACTGGAAAAGAGAAACAAAGGTCAAACACTGCCACAACAATTTCCTGCATATCAAGAATTGTTGAGAGAAATTTATATATCTCTCCACATATGACTTGGTCTATAGGACAGGATGGAGTAAAATTTCCCCAAAGGTTTCTTCCTTCATTCTATACCCAAAATATATTGTGAAAAAAATGTCAATGAGGAGCTTGAATTCTTGAAACTTCCTCAGGTGTCAAGTCAAGCTTCAACAACATAATGAACAAAATTTTTCCACATGTTTCCATTGCAAAAAATAATTTTTTTCAAGTGTGATGAGTGCATATATTTTTCAACAAACGTAGAGCCACCACATGCCCTAGAATCACTCAAAATATTGAGGAGGAACAAACATGGCATAATGAATATATTCAAAGTTTTTGTCATAGACTTACTATTCCCACATATTGCAGTCAGAAGAACAACCTCATGGATTCTTGAGCATTGTGCATGATAAAATGGATAAAATGAAAACTTCCATACCAAGGATGGGTAAAAGAAAATTCAATAAGTAATGTTATGAACCTACTAGTTACTTTGACTGGTATGCTCACACATGGACACAAATACTGGGGGTTTTGACCATTTTGGCCTACCATTTGTTGAACATGGAGAAAACTATATAGTCACATCATTATATTTGTGTCTTAGGAAGCTTGAAGAACCTATAATTGATGAGTATGGATAGATTTTTTGTATCATTGTGGATCATCCAAATAGTCATTGCATGATGCATTATTACAAAATGATGTGCATGAAAAATGTAAAAGGTACAAGGAAATATTTGACCATTCAAAATCAGTTAGTGATGCTAGTGCAAATAATTCTTTCATAAAGAAACCATCGATCCTCTACTTGCAATTGGATAATGCTTCAAGTGATAACAAGAATCATACATTATTTGCATTTGTATCAATGTTGATAGAAAAAGGGTATTCAACATTGTGTATGTAAGCTTCCTTCCAGTGGGACACACCCATGAGGATATAGATGGGACTTTTGGAAGATTAGCAACATCGTTACATAAAGTAGACACATTTTCTTTGCCACATATCATGGACTCTTACAGAACATGCCAACAAGGGTCAAGTACATTCACTCCTTATCTTATTGAGGAAGTGTACAACTTCAAGGACTTTGTGGAGCCATTCTTGTTGGATGGAAACCATAAGATAGTGGGTATCACAAACCAAAGTTGTTCAGATTCCATGTTGTGGATGGCATACCGGTGATGGAGTACAAAGCAACATTAAAGGATCAACAATGGTCTCATTCTATCCATATATGGTGTACAAAGGATAATGGTGAACCAATATTTTTCCAGAAGGGAAACCTCCTTTGGCACCTTTCAAGGAACTCAAAGAAATGGAAGATCTAAAAAAGGGAATAAAAGCATATATTGAGCATTGGGGAAAAGTGCAACAAGAGAAGGTAGTGACTATTGGCTTCCAAAGATCGTGTATTGGGAAAATGTTTTACATGCTTTGGATAGACCATTTGTAAATTATAACAGGAGGTCAGATGTTTGTTTTTGGCCAAAAATAGTACAAGAGAAAGACATATATGACCAAATAATAAGAGCCACACATATTCACAAAGAAGACTACATTAGTCAACATATCCCAAGTAATAATGATATTTACGTTGGGCTATTTGTGGAAGATCTAAACAAGAATTCAATCCATTGAAGGATGTGTTCAAGGGAAAATGCTACTTATATGACTAGGAAATGATAATGAAAAGATATGGATGGGGAGAGCAGATGGGGATATTTTCCTTCAACAAGAAGGAAATGATGTAATTAAAAAGGTGAGAGTTCAATATTGGAAACTTGCAGGGAGAGGAGAAGGTACAACATTGTATTGGGATTGTTTAAAGCCAAATAAAACTTGGACCATCTCAAACAAACCTAAAGCAGATATCGATGTGGATAGCATCATCTGGGCATGGACACCAAACAAAAATTGGAAAAGTGGATCCATAAAGATACCCGATAAAGGACATGTGGCCATTAAATCATACCTTGAACTACTTGAATAGGATAAGGAATGTTGACTTGGAGAAACTATTGAAGTTCATAAATTTGTATGTGAAATCATCTTGGCTGGGATGTGGGTTTTTAAAAAAAAATTATTCCAAACCTTGGTCCTATAAAACTTTATAGTTGTACTATTATTTGATAATTAAATGAAATATTGGGTATTATATTACTTTGGAATATTTTTCCATAATATAATTCTATAAAACATTGTGTTGCTTATGGAACTCTTGAATCTTATTAATGTATTATTAATAATATGATTTCCACCATGTAATTTATTTAATTTGAAAAAAAAAAATCTTTAATTATGCTCTAAGTAAGTTTATAGGGAGTTGGATCTTGTGATTTAAAGGGAATTAGATGTGATTTACAAGGAATTCATTTGAAAATATTAATGATTTGGATTTTTCTAGGAATTAGTCTTGATTTATGCATTCATTACAACCACAAAATTATATGGTATTTTCCTAAAGCTATGTGCATAGGTCAAAATCCCTCATATATGAATTATAGAAGAAGAATAAATATAAATTTGATACACATAAAAATAATTAGGAACATACTTGTACCATGAGTGTGATGAGAATGGGCATATGTCCATTCTCATAGACTCAATAGTTGCTTCTTATTTCATACAACATGTACCCATATCACATTGTTTTAATTTTCAAAAGGGATCAAAATGCCTCATATAGGAATCATAGAAAAAAATGAGATAAAGCAGATACACATAAAAAGAATTAGGAACATAGTTGTATTATGAGTGTGTTGAGAATGGGCATATTCCCATTCTCATAAACTCAATATAGAATTAGGAACATACTTGTATGACATAGTGTAAATATTGGAATCTGATATTACACTAATTAAATTCCAATAATAAACATATTGGAATCTAATATCACACTAGATAAAAACCAATAATGGCAATTTAGGAATCCAATTTCAACAATTATAAAACCAAAAATGATAATACTATAAATCTTGAAGTAGAAATAAATAGAGAGAAAAGACTACGCAAATCATGGGTTTCAGTTTATCAATACAACTAGGACACAAGGTATTTCATCAATTGGACCTCAACCCAAAGCAGGGGCATGGGAGGATTAGGAGGATTAGGTCAGCCACCACATGGAGGAGGAGGTTTTTGTTCTAGATCTAGTGGATAGGGACCACAACAATCACCACATTAACCTTAGTAACCACCACAAAATCAGCCCCAAAATACACAACATTAGGAGTATTGCGAGATGTCACTCCACTTGCCGAGGAGTATAGAGGTATTGAATATGCAGTAGAGAATGTGCATAAGTGTGAATTACTATGGTGTGTTAAGGGGATTAAAACCTCATATAGGAAGGAAATTTAATTTTCTACTATGCTTTGAGGAATGCGCATAGTTGGTATAGGAAGTATGACCCACATCAGAATGTGGTGGACTATAATTCTTTACACCTTTGTGTTTTTAGTTGATTTTCACATCCTAGAGTTGAGCAAAGAAAGAATCATGGCACTTAAAGATATTAAGCATGGTTTATCCAAAGCATGAGGGAGTATGACACATATTTTAAAACCTTGTTGTCCAAATTTTATTATGACATTCATCAAATTCAGCATGCACAATGGTTCATTGGAGGATTACCGAATGCATTTTGTATAAATTTATCTCATAATATGTATATCTTTGATCTGCATAAGGCATTGGAAGCTGCTCTACGGACTAAGGAAATTAGAAGTGCTGATACTAAAGTAAGCTCATTCTTAGAGGTGCAAATCACAGCCATGGAGAAGCAATTGGAGAAGCTCTCTTCTAAATCAGCACACAAGACATGTAGTGGTATATGGTGCACTAATTGTGAGGTTGAATGATAAACTAAGGATAATTGTCCACGTAAGTCAGTGCATGCATTGTTACTAGATTGTGAAATTTTACACAAGTACCATGTTGTTTAGAATTGTCCTCTCTTATACACACAATTTAGAAGAACATGTCCATGTATTGTAAGATTTTCTATTCCCATACCCATGAAAATGGTGACGTTAGACTGATTGATCATATCCACGAAGTCATTGAGATAAGAGTGCGCCAGACTAGTGTGGCGAGTGGATCCAAAGAACATGAAGGAAAACATAATGAAGGGTGCAAAAATGGGGATAATAAGAATGGAGGCTTCCGAGGGGGATATCAAGGTCGAGGTCATGGTCTTTGGTAGAGGAAGGTTTTGTATAGGTACTTGTTACACTTATGGGTTCCATGATCATTATCTACATGATTTTCCCCAAAATACAAATTTCTCATGGTGTGGGAAGAAACATAAGTTAGATGATTTTCCGGAGCTATATGAGAACATGAGTAAAAATAAGAAGAAGGAAAAGGTGTGGGCATGATCAAGGTGCAACGCATGAATGTTGATCAATTTATTCCTAAGGATATGCATGATATAGGATTACAACCCATGTTAGTTAAAATGTGCACCGAGGAAAAACACTTTCACGAGCCTCGAAGGCCAATCCTTTCATTATGAGAGAAGAAGTGATACATTGTAAGTATCCAGATGTAGTGCATCAGAAGAAAGTATACCAAGATACTATGGGAGTCATTAGGGATTTGCAAGGTGAAATACAATGCTTAAAGGAGTAGGAACATAAGAGATAATGTGCGAAGAATGTTGAGCTCCTGCAGAAGGATGTGGATGCTCGAAAGAAGTGTATAAGATGTTTCTCTAGGATGATATCATCTCATTGCTAGGGGAATGGCTTCATGAAAAGTTACTTGAAAAATGATTTGAGCGTGAGAGGCATATACTTCATGTAAATCTACCACCTTAGAATAATGAATTTTCTAAGGAGATCACACTTGATCCAAAGTGATCAATGGGTTATTAGTATAAGAAATATTTTGATAGATATAGGTGCGGAGATGAATGTGCTAACACTGGATACATGGAATCATATGGGGAGACCGACATTGCATATATCTTCAAATTTGTTTATATGGAAAATAAAACTAGCTCTATGCATATTAGGGTATTGAAGGATACATCCATTACCATTCGGGGACCCAAGTTTACTAGGGAATTTGAGGTATTGGAGCTTCTTTGAAGCGAGATAAATTTCTAGCATTACTTGGGTGACCACTGGTGTTGTGTGAACAATGATGATTTACGCTTTAACAAGAGATATATAAGTTTTGAGAATAAATATGAGTGTTTCAACATACCTTTGTATGATAAGAGGGCAAAGCCTTATGTTGAGACCTTAATTGAGGAAGACTTAATCAAATTTATGCACGAATAGTGTGTGATCAAGAACATGTAGAACCATTGAAGGAAGTCATAATTCGGTGGGAAAATATTTATTCTGTAGCTGAAACTACTAGTATTTCTTGTGAATCGAGATGGTAAAGCATGAAGTCAAAGGAAAAGTCGACGGGATGATCGGGCCACACATGGTTAGGCAACTAGGGTCGAGTAGGTACTAAGGTATCTTTGGTGAAGGAAAGCCCGATACATTCTTTCATGCCATGGAAGCTCAATGGAATAATGAGGGTGATATAAGAAATGTGTTGGTCTATACCTTATGTATAACAACAATGCGCTGGTGGGATACACATAGAGATAACCTTTTGGAATGAAGAGAATTGAGGATCACCTTTTCCACCAAGTTTACTCAAATAAATGTATGTACACAAATTTGTGAATTTCATGGTAAGACTCCAAATTCGGTACACATCCATAATTGTGAAAGACTATGGGTGCAAGGTCAGGAGGCTTTACCACCATCCCTATGGGTACATAAGTTATACTCCACATTGTGTTAATGTGCCTGTTCCTGGTATGTCCATGTTGAACTAAAGAGGGAGATTGCAAACTTGAAAGAGATGATTCCAGGTATGGCTAAAATTTTTATTACTTTCTACTAAGCATATAGTCCATGAAGCATTGCAAATCATGAAACACATCACATTAGGGGACAAGACAAAGGTAGAAGAGCTCATGCTTGAGCTATTGGGTGAACCGATTTTGAGGTGCACCTTGACCACGAGGAGATATAATTACGATAAGTTGTACTTGTAAAGAAAAGGAAAAAGAAAGCTTGTGTACATGATTGATGATGAGGATGTGGTATACCTAGATGTTAGTCACATAAAGGGTGTGTACGAGGTGATGGATTTTGCAGATGAGAAGGCATGCACATACCATGCTCCCATGAAAATGAAGAAGGTTAATATTTACACCGAAAATGAACCTAAGGATGAAATTATTGGTGATTCTTGGTAAGAGAAATGAGTATTTAAGATTTTGAAATCTTGTGCAAATTCGAACTTGTTTCCATGGGGATATCATGAGTTAAAGGGAGTACACCCTTCTTTAGGTGAGATGAAGATAATGTTGAAATAAGGTGCATGGCCTATTAGGAAGAGGCCTTATAGGATGAACCCAAATTTATCCATCGGTGAAAGAAGAAATTGATAAAATGCTTAAGTTTGGTATAATTAAGACTATTGAAGAATCGAGTGGGTTACCCCCATGGTCATTAGTATCTATAAGGATAGGAGGATCGGGATCTATGTGGACTATAGAGAGTTGAACACTTCATCTGTTATAGATCCTTTCCCACCCCCTTCACAAAAGAAATCCTTGAAGGAGTTGTTGTGCTCAAGATATATTCTTTCACAGATGGTTTTTCAGGATATCACCAGGTGCACATCACAAAGGAAGATTAGGAGAAGAAAATTTTCACAATCGAATGGGGAGGTTTTACATATACAGTTATACCTTTTGGATTAAAAATACAAAGAACA
Organism: Taxus wallichiana var. yunnanensis; assembly: GCA_018340775.1. Taxonomy (NCBI): domain Eukaryota; kingdom Viridiplantae; phylum Streptophyta; class Pinopsida; order Cupressales; family Taxaceae; genus Taxus; species Taxus wallichiana. Next base: position 85,275,280 of record CM031244.1, on the reverse strand, counting down.
ATTTTCTCACTCATTATTGTGCGGGACTTTATTCACAAGTTCTTACAAGTATAATAGGATGATTGGATGGTGTATGACTTAATTAAGGATCACTGTGACAATATGAGGCTCATGTTTAAGATGTGCATGAAAATAAACATCCTCTTAACATTAAAAAGTGTATCTTGGCTACACCTTATGGAAATTTTCTTGGGCACATCATTTACAAATATGGATTTGTTGGGGTTAGCACACCGGTTGTATAGATAATATATCAAATCTAAGCATACATGCAAATAAAAGTAGATATTCTACTAGAAGAAATATACAAAACAAGAGATATAAATCAGCACTTTGATTTAATGTGGTTGACCCAATGTGGGCTACATCCACCAAGAAACAAGACAATCTATTATCCAAAGCTTTGACAAGATATACAACTGAAGATTTACAATCTTCCACACCTCTCAGATGTACAATAATTTCTTTCTCTCAAGATTTTGCTTCTTCTCCAAGAATTCTCTCACTCACAATTATTCTTAATTATTGTTAGTTATCTACTTCTAAAACCAACCTTTTATGTTTATTGTTGGCAAGAAAATTTTTCGGGTGGACAAACTTGTAGATTTCTTGCCAAATCTCTAGGAATCTAAGTCCCTCTACTTAACCGGTGTAACTTCCGTATATGCATGCACTTGAAAAGGTGGATTTCTATGGTGGTCTTTTGACTAGGGTTCCAACAGGGCACTCCACCGACCTGCATGAAAAGCTAGCAATCTCTTGCTAGGAAGTATTCATTTGTAGAGTGGGAAAGGGGAGTGAGAAAAGAGGTAAGAGAACTAATGCTATAGGTAGAAAATCATATTCCTTCACGCACTAGTTAGAAACTTCAACACATGCATTCATGAGAAGAAACAACCCTACAAATAGCAATAAGACCAAATAGAATTTATTGACCACAAAGTATCAAGAAACCCCTTAGTCAAAGAAAGATAGAAACTCCTTCTTCTTGTATTGATTTCTCAAACCAAAGTTGTACATAGTGGAGAAATAGAGGAAATTTGAGAATGGAGGAAAGTAGAAGAAAATGGCTATCTCCTTTGCTTTCTCTAGGTACAATGCACTCTTGAGTCTACAAGATCAATCACCAACCCTTTGCAATGGGAATGGCGTTACAATTTATAGAATGAGAGGTGACTTATCGTCTTCCTCATGACCCTCCATATACCTTAATATGACTTAAGACTGTTCATATTCCACTTTAAATATTTAATTCCCTTTTATAATAACAAGGTGACTTAATTTACATTATGTTTCTAAAGTCACTTTTAAGTGACTTAAAGGCATATCAAAAAGTGCAAACCCCAACAAAGAATTAGAACATTTGAAAGTGAGAGAGAGAGAGAGAGAGAGAGAGAGAGAAGAAGAAGAAGAAGAAGAGATGTCACCCGATGAATTCCGTTGATCCTTGTTAATGGAAAGCTCCAAATGCAGTGAAACTCTGAATCTTTGAACTCCTTGCACACTGTGAAACTCCTCCAAATTATCTCACAAATTCTCACCCGAGTTGAATGAATTAAGGTGGATCTCAAATTTCCTATGAAAAATTGTTAGGATGCTCCTAAACAATGATTTCCCCTTGAATGATTATCCTTATACGACCTATTGTGCCAAAAATACTTTTTGAGTGTAACTTACTATTTTTAGTAAGTGTTAATTGTGAGATGAGATGATCCTTCCTGTGATGTTCCCCTGTGTTCATCAAGCATTATTGGTGTGTATTATTTTCCACATCATTAGGTGAGTCATCTCACTTAGGTGAGATCATAGGTTCATGTTTCATTTAGGGGTCATTAAGAGAATCTCATAATGACCCCTAAATGACACATGGACCTACGATCTCACCTAAGTGAGATGACTCACCTAATGATGTGGAAAATAATACACACCAACACCCCCCCTTCATCATAACTTAGGATGAGGTGGTAAGTCAGAAAAGAGAAATGGGTCGACACAAGGCCGATGAGGTACCCATGTATAAGAAAAAGGTCCCAAGCAGTGAAGGAAAACCCAATGGGAAAAACATCCACCACAAGAGAACAAAACACTCTCTAATATAAGAAAGATGCCAAAGATGGGTCCCAGCTATAGAAAAGCCTAAAAAGGTACCCATGTACAAAGAGGCAATCTCTCGGAAAGAAGAAGAAGAGAGAAGAAGATGGAGACGAGAGGAATGCGAGAAGATGCCATGTACGGAGATCTGAACTCGTAGCTCAGGAGGTCTCCCAAAAGAATGTCGATGCGAGATCATCTACCTCTAGATCGAAGAAGAGCCACTGTGATGAACTATGTGCCTACCCTTAGGAAGGATAGAAATGATGTGCTGGAAGTCCATCCACTCCACAAAGGAAACTGAAGGTAGCAACACGAAGAACTCTAAGTCTGGTGCACGGAAGTGTGACATAGGTCTAGCGAGTGAGTGCCAAGGAACCAAAGGTAATTCCACGTGCGTAGAACTGTCAGAGTGAAAAGAGGAACACCCACAAAAAGGATGTCCAAGTGATGTGAAGGGAACAAAACATCCTCCACAATAGAAAATGGATCCACAATGAGGGTGGATCAATGAAGGTCTCTAGAAATGTGGAAGTGACATGATTCCCGGAAGGGGCACTCCCAACAATAGAGATGATGAACTCCTTTGAAACACCTGTAGATGGATGAGGGACTTGTAGTGCATCACAAGTAGACTCTGCGAAAAGATGACTAAGGTCAGGCAGATAATTGTCCCAATGAGGGGGCTCAACAAATAGAAGAGTGATGTCAGACATGTATGAGTCATCCAATGGAGGTAGAGGAGTGGAAGGGGCCTCGCACACTAGAAGAGGAAAGGAGGTGGGTGTGATGAATGTATAAGACTAAATAGGAGACTGCTCGATATCTGATGAGATGTGGGAAGTGTAAACACTTTGTGGAATAGTGAGAGAAAGAGGAGAAGAGTCCTCTATAGTACTCTCGTCATTAGAACTAGATGCACAATCCTTATCATCAGAAGTAGAATCAAGCGAGTCTATGTTAGTGGAACTACCATCACACGAAGAAATGGAGGAGACAACTGAATCAAAAGTAGCAATGGAAGAAGTATGTGAAGGGTCTCCATAGAGGGACTGAAGAATGCTCCAGACACTATGAGGTGGATCTAATTCTACCACATGAAACTAGAGAGATCGAGAGACATACATCATCATGCGTCCAAAGATGTGGTCGTAAGTGTTGAGGAAGTCCTCTAGATGACGATGATCGGCGGGAGTAGGAAGCTGGCCCAAGCAATAAGGGTAAAAGACCCTTGTGGGAAAATTAATGTTCCATGGAAGTATGCCAAGCTGAATAGTTTCATATCTCGATGAGAAGTGGCGAGAGGTTGTAAAGTGATCCTACAAATCTCAAGTCTAGAAAGAGCTCTCTCCATGATGAAAAATTGCAAGATGCACAAAAGCAACGTCGGACTCGGTGATAATGCATCTCGCATGTGTAAGCCCAAGAGTATAGTCAACCCCGGGATGTGGAACTTTATAAAGTAGTTTGTTTACAAACCTGATAATTTCATCATGTAGAATGTGAAAAAACATGCAAATTTGACTAAAGAAGTGCTTAGATCCGAGTAACGAGTCAAAAGTCATAGTAAAAAATAATTCTTCCAACTGATGAGAAAATGCTAATAAATGCTGCAAACACATTAAAAAAGTGCCTGAAATAGGTGTAAAGGGTGTCGTGTGTATGCTTGTTGGAAATGGTATCAAGATTTAGGCATAGTTTGTTTTTCTTGCGAGGGGGGATTATCCTCTTTCCAACCCCGGACCTCACCCTCCGTCTTCGACACTCGAAGGAAGGACATAATACAAGACAAAATACAGCCTTAAAAATTAATTTACAATGTCGTGATAAATGTTCGCCTCAAAACATTAAAAATGAGGAATTTTTTTGACCTACAAACAATTTTAAAAGGAAGGGGGCCCACATTTGGAATGTCAATGGTGACAATTGGTCAGCTGTGGAGAGCTAAGTGAAGCCCACGTGTCAATGTGTGTGTGCAAAAAATGTCCAAGCCTAAGTTGTGTGTGTAGATTTTCCAAGCTGGCAAATAGAAAAATGGTTACGTGCCAATCTTTGGAGTGGTGGAGTGGAGGAATCACAAATAGAGAGTTGGTAATGCTTTGCCATTGTGGGTTGAGAAAAACTATAGGTACTACGAGGTTTTAACGCATGGGGCTGTGTGCCTTCTTCATCAAATCTTAAAATGGTGGTTTCCCTAAAGTAACATTCCCCTATGCAAGGAGACATGTTATTTTTAGTAAGTGTGCCACGAATGTCAAATTGCGACGAAATGAGTCTTGATATTCTGGGTTTTATTCTAGGTTCCACGCTCTAAATTTGGAGTAATTCCTTCATCTAAACAAGTGGGAAAATGATATATTCATTGGTGAGGGAATAATACTAACAAAAAACACATCCCTCCATATCCCTAAAAAATAGGGGCTTCACGATGCAAAAACTAGTTCATGTGAAACTAGATTTTTCAATGATCGTTCCCTCCAATTTTCAGATGATTTCGCCCATTAGATCTTCAAGAATTTGAAAATTTATTCAAAGAGGGAAGAATGCTGAAAAAAACATAGCCCTCCATATCCCTAAAAAATAGGGAGTTCATGGTGTGAAAACTAGTTTGTGCGAAACTAGATTTTTCAACGATCGTTTCCTCCAATTTTGGGTGATTTCGCCCACTGGAACCTTGAGAAGTGGAGAGGTAGCTCACTGATTTTTTCCATTACTATGTCATGGCAGCCATTAATGGAGCTTGAAAATTTTAGGTCTGGTTTTTTTCTCTATTCGCAATGAAATCAACTCCATTGTGATAGGTTTTTCATTATGGTGCTTCACGTGAAATTTCTCTTCAATCCGGTGACCGGTTTGATGGGAAATCAAGCTTTTTCCTTCGTAGAGCTGAAAAGAGGATTTCTTCATTGTGTGAAATCCTTGCTGCAAATTTGAGGTTTGAATATGATTTTTTAATGGCCTTCAAGAGATAAAAACTCAGCAACAAACGGTTCGTCAATCCGAGCACCGGTTTGCAAGATATGTTCGAATCTTCATTTTCATGGCTATGGGGATTTCCATTGTTCTCCTTCTCTATTCTTCATTTATCCTTCTTAGCTTGATGAAAATTCCTTCTGAGACCTGTGTATTTCCATGGGAAAGGTATTTCAGTTCCTTTTCTGATCTGGTCTGAGTTTCTTGCAATGGTGGAGTGGTGGACTTGTGTTCTCTGCAACTTTTCTTAAGAATGAGAAGCATTTTGAAAAGGCACTATGATTACAAATGATTTTGATTTTTTGAGTTGGAGTTGGGCACACTTTTTGTGTTTGATGTCCTTAACCTTAGGGATGTGAGGGACATCAAATTCCATGGTGGTCAAGAGGATGACACGTGGCGGCGATCGACGATAGGGAATGCATGCTTCAAATAAGCACATGGGGGTGAACGATGGTCACATGGGTGTCCAAAGGATTCCCTATGGGGGCTAGGTGCATTTTCAAAGGTCTGATTTACCTGACCTCAGAACTTTGGGGACATGAAATCTCTGCTAAGCTTCGAGTGTGACACATGTCCTCTCAAAAAAATGACTAAGTCCTGAACTGCCTTTGAGAGGGTAACTTGGAACGAGATAACTTAAGCTACTGGTGGAATTTGTTGGTGAAATTATATATAATCCTGACTAAAAATGGAATTTTTAATACAATTATGGGGGTCTCATGTCTTTATTCAACCATATGATCCCTAAAAAATTAGATTTTGATCTGGGACTCCACTTGTTCTGAGAAAAACTACCTACCAATCATATGTGCCAAGGTGTTGTGAAAAATATTATTTCACCATAATGTAGGTCTTGGAGTCCTCTTTCCGAAGATGTTTTTTTACCTCAACTCCATTTGGAGCTCTCAAAATCTTCTTCTGAAGCCCAGCAGTTGTTTTAGGCCTGTGAACTGCCTAGGCTTGTGAACCTTGTTTTCACTCAGACTGCTCCAAGTCTTGTAAAACTTCCCCAAACCTTCCAAAATCATTTTCATTATGTTCTAAGGTCTTCCATTCACCTCCATGTTGAATTTTTCCCTTCCGTTCCACTCCAGGGGTTGATCCAGTCCTGGGAAGGCCAGTGATAGCCCTTCCTTATATTGTCAGAAGATAGTGTCTTTTTAGAACTCCCTAAAATCACCTAGGGGAATGAGTAGAATTTCCTAAATCACCTAGGGGACCAAGTTGACATCAAATATGGGGTGAACAGACTTAACTTATTTGACCTGGGGTGCCTAGGAATGATCAAACATGAAAATTTTGGCATCGGGGTATAGTTGTCATGCTTAGAAACTTTCAATTTCCCTGTTGCACATTTTACGAAAATAGTTGGCTCTAGCTTGGGGACATGACATGGACTTAGCACAACGAAGACATGACATGGGAATCTAAAATCTCAATTTTAGACCATATAATTTGTTGACCAGTGCCTTATCCATTGGGCCCTACAGATTCATGTATAACTTCTACAAAGGAAGATTAGAAGAAGGAAACACACACACACACACAAAACTATGGAAAGAAAACACATGATACACAACACACAGGGAAACAAACACAACATGAAAGGGAAACAAACCTAGCTATCACCTATGGTACAAGGTGGGGATAACCCACTTTCACTAAAGTACTTTTCATTTCTCAAAATTTACCCCTAAAGAGGCAACACCAAATGATGATGTTATTTGAAGCCGTTGACGGGTTCCAGAAAGTAGCCTCCCCTCCTCAGCTACTTATGAAATCTAAGCTGCTTTCAAAATTGTCTATGTACTTGGTAGGAGTGAGTCCATGTGAGCTTCTTGATGCTCGAGTCCTTTCTTGGAAATTCCATTTCCTTCATGCTCTTTGAAATTGGTTTCATAATGCCAGTTTCCTTCCATGTTTATCCATATAGCTGATTCTCCATCGAGCATCTCATCGCTGCCCCAAAGATGATTTCCATTCCAATTCCTTGGATATTCTGAGTTACTTTCTTTCGGGTTTATGCTCATTGAAATATTCTCCATGAGAAACATTTGATTAATCATTTATCTCTACTCCATTGTGAGGCATTTGAGTACTGAAGGAAGGATTGGAGGAAAACTCATACTTGTCTTGTATGTTCATGACACTAGTGAAGAGATCAAGAATCAACTCGGGGTATCTTCTACAACTTATAGTACATCTAAGATTTCTTGCACGGAGTTATGCTTCATCATTTCCTACATCTCCTCTTTGTACACCTTTGAAGAATCTTTATCTTGTAGCTCAAGGAAACTATCTAGAGGGATTACCTCATCATTTTGGGAATTGCTACACTCTAACGATCCTTCATCGAAAAGATCTTCATCTTTAGAGGTCTCAAAACTCTTTTCTTTAGTTTCTTTATCATGGAAAGGTTCTTCTTCTTCAAATGGGAAAGAAAACACCTCAATTTCGTCATTGTATCCATCAACCATTGGTTCGAGAGGGACATCATATTTCACATATTTCTTTATTTCAACATAGCCAACCTTCACATTGGTTGAGGCTTCAAGTCAGCTTCATGTTTGTCTTGCATATTCATGGCTTGCATAAGAGTTCAAGACTTATCTCAGGGTCTTCTATTTCTTCTGTGGATCTTAGCAGTCCTTGTATGGAGATTTCTTTCAAGCCTTTCAAAGTCTCATTGCAAGCTGATTTTGTCTCTCCATAGATGGCCTGACTAAGATCATCTTCATCCCCAAATGGGAATGATAATAACTCCTCATCTTGGAAAAGCATATAATCTGATTTATATTCTTGAAATTCATCGAGAACCATCTCCTCTTCCTCATGGTCTGCATCATCTAGTGATTCGGGGTGTTGTCTTGTAACTCGAATCTCCTCAATGCTTCTTCAAAGTCCAAATCTCTTTGGGAAGGCATGTTTAGACCTATCAAGATGGGGATATCCTCCTCCTCCTTGGTTTCCACAAAGTGATTCATCCGCCTACTACTGGTACAAGATGTGCTTTCACGGGCTTCGAACTTTCATACTGTGTACCTCATCTTCTTCTCGGGAAGAAATTTCTCCATGTCTCCATTCACTGGTATGGTTGTAGAAGACTAGTTCATCTGAATTTTCCCTCCTAAGTCTCGGCAGAAATTTCTACTCAGCAACATTCCGAATGAGGCTGGGACATCGGCTACCAAAATCATCACTGAAATCTTCTTGTATGGAAATTTGGCAAGAGACACCTATGTATCTTTGCCCTTCCCTACAAGTGGAACCTTTCTTGACTCTAAAGAGTAACAAGAGCCATTAGGTGGAGTCATGTTAATTTTGAGAGCCTTGGCGACCTTCAAAGGAATCATGTTGTTTGAGGCACAGAATCTATTCTATAATTGTTCAGTACATATTCTCCAACAAGAAGGGAAACATAGAAAGGTTCAACTTTATCAGTCTTTGATGCACTCAGAGAAATCATGTTCTATGAGGGAGTTGTAGGTGGGTTTGGTAGTATTCCTTTAGGATGATGAGCTACATCATTGGTTTTTAGACTACCACTCCTGATATATCGACGAACCTCTCAAATTGTTCAGGATGAGTCCGCAAATATTCAGTTTCAGTAATCTGCACTTTGTCCTTGTTTGCATATTCTATAAAGTCAAAGGGAGTAGATGTGGACAAGGGGGTGAAGGAACTGATTTTAGAGTTTGGATAGGCTTGGGAGAAAGATTTTATGTTTGAGGGATGGATGGTATTTTGAATGGCACACTAGGAGCTTTCAAGGTATTAGATTTTGCAAGAGTAGATTTAGATTTAGACTTGGAAGAGACATCGAAAGCTTACTTGGGATTGTGAGAGTCTTCTTACTTGCTACAGGGTCCAGCTCCAACAATGCAGACTTTGTGGAAGATGGAAGTGGGGATCCTTGACTAAATATTTTATTTTGTGGAGTTACCACAGGAGGATCATCAACCTTGTTTTCTTTTGTAGTAGTGGAGGGAGATGCTCTTTCTCGGACTAAGAACAAGTGAATACCACATGAGAAACTAGGTGTATCTTCTTCATCACATCTAGAATACTCACAAAATCTAATTTTTGTATCATTCTCAAACTCATAATTTTCTAGGAAATCACCACCTTCACTTTCTTATTCAAGCTCTTCTTCATCTTCTTGAAATCTACAATTTATGTTCATAGGTGGGGCCTCCAAGGTGAGCCTTTGGGGTGCTCCTACAATCTGATTTATGTTGCTTCTTTGAGAAGATACTCATTCAAATAATTCCCTCTTCAAATATGCCATCTCATTCACCAAATTTTGTAGTGATGGATTGGTTCTCTCGTCTCAGGATGTTGGGTTTTTCCTTTGATGGATTATTGATCTTTCTAGAGAGGATGAGATTTTCATCAAGTTCAATGGCCATCCTTTGTGCTTCTACAATGTTCCTTGGTTGGGATCTTTGTAGAAAAAACCCTACTTCTGATGATTGAGAATTGATGAAGAATCTCTTGACATTATTTTGAGATGGTGAATCCTCTTCAGGTATCTTGTGAAGCAACCATTCAAAACGAGCCACAAAGTCTCTCATGGTTTCATTTTCTTCTTTCCTCATTTGAGCCAAATACACCAAGAGGTCTTAAAAGTCTTCAGTTGACTTAAATATTTCCTTGAATGAAGTCTTGATGTCATCCCAACCAATGAAGGATCAGGCAGGAAGGAGGTAGAACCATTATGTTGCTTTTTTTGGAGGTTATCCACGAACAGTCTCATGGCAACATCTTCATGTTGGAAACCAAGAATTCCACATGATGTCATGAAAGCAACAATGTGTTCTTCAGGATGTTGTTTGTTTTCACCTTTGAACTTTGGAAATTTCTTGTGGGAACTTGTTGGTAGATTGTGGAGAGGTGGTTCAAGAGAAAGCGGGCCCATATTCCTTCCCCATGGAACAATGGGTTGAGGTATTTCTTCTTTGTTTTCCATTTTCATTTCTACTTTTTCTCTTGCTTCTATGGAATCTTCAAATTCTTCTTCTTCTAGGAGCTCAATGCTCAATGGTGGTTGAAAAATGGGAGAATTTGAAGGGGGAGTATCCATAGGAGTTTTGATAGGATTGCCTGGTGAACTTCGTGAAGAGCCAGATGGAGAGGAGGCTTGAGAGAAGAAGTATGGATTATCTCTAATTCGTTCTTTCTAATTTTGTGAAGCCTCAAAATTGAAATCATCAACACCTCTTGACCTACTCAACCTAGTGTGTCTTCCTTCAGCCAGCTTTTTGAAATTATTGAAGTGGGAATATGAAAAGACATGTGCAAAAATCAGCAGTGTGTCTTTTAGCAATGGACTTTCATGAACCTTTTTTTTTTTTTTAAATTTTTTTTTTTAATTTTCAGACCTTGCGGTCATATATTGGGTGTAGATGCTACTAAATATACCCCACGGTGGGTGCCAAAAACTATTGGTGAGAAAATTTGTTGGGTGGACAAACTTGTGGATTTCTTGCTAACACTCTGGGAATCTAAGTCCCTATACTTAACTGGTGCATCTTCTGTATATGCATGTGCTTGAAAAGGTGGATTTTTGTGGTGGTCTTTTGACCAGGGATCCAACAAGGGCACTACACTGCGACCTGTGGAAAAGCTAGCAATCTCTTGCTAGGGAAGTCTTCATCTATAGAGAGGGAAAGCAAAGTGAGAAAAGAGGTAAGAGAACTAATGCCGTATGTAGAAAATCATATTCCTTCACACACTAGTTAGAAACATCAACACATGCATTCATGAGAATAAAAACCCTGTAAATAGCAACAAGACCAAATAGAATATATTGACCATAAAGTATCAAGAAATCCCTTATTCAAAGAAAGCTAGAAACTCATTCTTCTTGTATTGATTGCTCAAACCAAAGTTGTACATAGTGTAAAAATAGAGGAAATTTGAGAATGGAGGAAATTAGAAGAAAATGGCTATCTCCTTTTCTTTCTCTAGGTACAATGCACTTTTGAGACTACAAGATCAATCGTCAACCCTTTGTAATGGGAATGGTGTTACAATTTATAGAATGAGAGGTGACTTATCATCTTCCTCATGACCCTCCATATGCCTTAATATGACTTAAGATTGTTCATATTCCACTTTAAATATTTAAGTCCCTTTTATAATAGCAAGGTGACTTAATTTACATTATGTTTCTAAAGTCACTTTTAAGTGACTTAAAGGCATATCAAAAAGTGCAAACCCCAACGAAGAATTAGAACATTTGAAAGTGAGAGAAAGTTGGGGGAAGAGAGAGAGAAAGAGAGAGAGAAGAAGAAGAGGAGATGTCACCTGATGAAGTCCATTGATCCTCGTTGATGGAAAGCTCCAAATGTAGTGAAACTCTAAATCTTTGAACTCCTTGCACACTGTGAAACTCCTCCAAATTAGCTCACGAACACTCACCCAATTGAATGAACTAAGGTGGATCTCGAATTCCCTATGAAAAATGGCTAGGATGCTCCTGAACAATGATGTCCCCTTGAATGATTATCCTTATATGACCCATTGTGCCAAAACTACTTTTTGAGTGTAACTTACTATTTTTAGTAAGTGTGAATTGTGAGCCGAGATGACCCTTTTTATGACCTTTCCTGTGATGTTCCCTCTATGTTCACCACCTTCTTCATGGAATCTTAAAATGGTGGCTTACCTAAAGTAACATTCCCCTATGCAAGGAGACATGCTATTTTTAGTAAGTGTGCCACGAATGTCAAATTGTGATGAAATGAGTCTTGAAATTCTGGGTTTTATTCCAGGTTCCACACTCTAAATTTGGAGTAATTCCTTCATCTAAACAAGTGGGAAAATGATGTCTTCATCGGTGGGGTAGAATACTGAAAAAAACATAGCCCTCCATATCCCTAAAAAATAGGGGCTTCACGGCGCAAAAACTAGTTCATGTGAAACTAGATTTTTCAACGATCGTTCCCTCCAATTTTCAGATGATTTCACCCATCGGATCTTCAGGAATTTGAAAATTTATTTGAAGAGGAAGAATGCTGACAAAAAACATAGCCTTCCATATCCTTAAAAAATAGGGAGTTCATGGTGTAAAAATTAGTTTCCGTGAAACTAGATTTTTCGACGTTCACTTCCTCCACTTTTCGGGTGATTTCACCCACTAACACCTTGAAAAGCAGAGAGGTAGCTCACTATTTTTTCCATTACTATGTCATGGAAGCCATTAATGGAGCTTGAAAATTGTAGGTCTGGTTTTTTTCTCCGTTAGCAACAAAATGAACTCCATTGCGATAGGTTTTTCATTATGGTGCTTCATACGAAATTTCTCTTCAATCTGGTGACCGGTTGATGGGAAATCAAGCTTTTTCCTTCGTAGAGCTGAAAAAGAGGATTTATTTGCTATGTGAAATCCTTTCTTCAAATTTGAGGTCTGAATATGAGTTTTTAATGGCCTTCAAGATTTAAAAACTCAACAACAAACGGTTTGTCAATCCGAGCACCGGTTTGCAAGATATGTTTGAATCTTCATTTTCATGGCTATGGGGATTTCCATTGTTCTCCTTCTCTGTTCTTCATTTCTCCTTCTTAGCTTGATGAAAATTCCTTTTGAGACCTATGTATTTCCATGGGAAAGGTATTTTAGTTCCTTTTCTGATCTGGTTTGAGTTTCTTGCAATGGTGGAGTGGTGGATTTGTGTTCTTTGCAACTTTTCTTAGGTATGTGAGAAACAAGAAAAATTGGAAGCGACTAACTAGTTACAAATGATTTTGTTTTTATGAGTTGGATTTGGGCACAATTTTTTGTGTTTTATGTCCTTGACCTCAGGGACATGAGGGACATCAAATTCCATGGTGGTCAAGAGGATACACGTGGCGGTGATTCGACGGCAAGGAGTGAAGGTGGAAAAGTTGCTTTAAAGCACTGGGAGCTGAAAGGCGGTCACGTGGGTGTCCAGAAGACTCCTCATAGGTTTTGGGTGAATTTTTCAAGTTCTTATCCCCCACCTTAGGTGTATAAGGGACATCAAATTCCACGATGCTCCTGGAGGTGACACATGGCACCCGATCGACGATAGGGAATGCATGCTCCAAATAAGCACACTGGGGAGGATCGAACAACGGTCACGTGGGTGTCCAAAGGAATCCTTGTGGGGGATGGATGAATTTTCCAAGGTTTGATTTACCTGACCTCAGGTACATCGGGGACATGAAATCCCACCAGGCTCCTAGTACTAACATGTGTCCTCTCAAAAAAATGACTAAGTCCTGAACTACCTTTGAGAGGGTAACTTGGAACGAAGATAACTTGAGCTACCGGTGGAATTTCTTGGTCAAAATTAATATGATCCTGATTGGAAATATAATTTTGAATCCAATTATGGTGTTCCCATTTCTTTGTTTGACCATATGATACCTAAAAACATAGAATTTTTATATGGGACTCCACTTGTGTTTGAGAAAAAGCTGTCTACCAATCATATACGCCAAGGTGTTGTGAAAATATTATTTCACCATAATGTAGGTCTTGGAATCCTCTTTCTGAAGATGTTTTTTTACTCCCAACTCCATTTGGAGCTCTTAGAATCTTCTTCTAAATCCCAAGAATTGTTTTAGGCCTATGAATTGCCTAAGCTTGTGAACCCTATTTTCACTTAGACTGCTCCAAGTCTTTTAAAACTTCCCCAAACCTTCCAAACTCATTTCCATTATGTTATAAGGTATTCCATTCACCTCCTTGTTGAATTTTTCCTTTTCGTTCAACTCAGGGGTTGATCCAGTCCTAGGAAGGCCAATAATAGCCCTTCCTTATACTGTCGAGAAGATATTGTCTTTTTAGAACTCCCTAAAATCACCTAGGGGAATGAGTAGACTTTCCTAAATCACCTAGGGGACAAATTTGACATCAAATATGGGGTGGATAGACTAATGTATTTGACTTGGGGTGCCTAGGAATGATAAAACATGAATATTTCAGCATAGGGGTATAGTTGTCATTCTTAGAAACTTCTAATTTCCATATTGCACATTTTCACGACAACACTTATATAAGCGTTTATAAACTTATAGAACTTAGCCATGTAATTACAATCAATAGATATACTTTAATGTTAAAAATATATCTAATGCTTGAGAGTTAATTAAAACACTCCTGCATTGGGTAACCGATGTTGGTTCCTCCTTTCCCGATCGATGTCAGTCCCTCCTAACCAATGATGGTTATTGTGTTTTCTAGCAAGTTTTGCATTGCATGTTAATATAAATTAATTGAGCTCCACAACTCAAAAATCTTCCACATGGAGATTGATTATTGCACCATACATGTACAATGTCATTCCTGGATCCTTCCTTATCTTTATTTCTTCCTCTTCAAGTCTCAAACTCTAAGACCAACAAAAGTGGAGTGTAGCTTCAACTTCTCCTTTGCTAATGGATTCATTAACATATCCACAGGTTTCTTGCTCGAATGAATATTTTCCAGATTCAAATTTCCATCCTCCAATACCGTCATATTAATTGATACCTCAACTGAATGTGTTATGTTCTCGAATGAAACACCAAGTTCTTTTCCAAATGAATTGCATTATGACTCTCATTAAATAGTTTGCAATCATCTTGTTCCTTTCCCAACTCTTTCATGAACCTTCTCATCCAAATCATTTATTTGCTAGCCTCTGTAGCTGCAACATACTCTACCCCTATAGTAGACAAAGCCACAACCTTCTACAATGTTGGAATCCAACTAACTTTCATCCCACCTTTGTGAAAATATATCTAGTAGTACTCCTACCATCCATATCTCCAGCCATATCCAAATCAACATAGCCACATAATGAAATATCCAAACCTCCATAGCATAACCGCATGCTAGATGTCCCTTTCAAAATACGAGTATCCATTACACTGCTTTCTAATGCTCTTTACCTGGATTGGTCATATATTTAGTCACAATCCCACTTTGCATATGCAATCTCTTTTCTCGGTACAAACCATAACATACATGATACTCCCACTCTACCGAAGCATATGGCACTCATGTCATGAATTTTACCTCCTCATGTGATGATGGACACCGATCTTTACTTAATTTATTGTTCTTCATGTCTTTGTGTATTTGCATGCCAAGGATTATATTTTTAGCTCCTAAATCCTTCATAGAAAATGTGTGAGCTAAATTTCCTTAAGCTCACCAATGTCTGCATACTAGATCCTACAATAATCATATCTTCCACATACATTAACAAAATAATATAGCTCCCATTTTCAAGCTTCTTGAAATAAACACAATGATCGATTCACATCTCAAGTAACCATGCTCATGCATAAAACTGTCAAACCTCATGTACCATTTTGTTGAAGCTTGCTTGAGCTTGTATAAGCTCTTTTTCAACCTGCATACCGATTTCTCCTTACCCTTGACTTCATACCCACACGATTGCTGCATAAAATTATCTTCATCCAAATCACCATGAAGGAAAGTTATCTTCACATCTAGTTTCTCTACATGCAAATCATCTACTCGCAACTAAACTCAATACGGTATGAATATAAGTCATCTTTACAATAGGAGAAAATATGTCACCAAAGCCAATACTTGCCTTTTATCTTTTCTATCCACCCTCTTCTTCCTTGATCCTATAAACCCACTTGTACTGAAATATCCTCTTACCTTCTGGAAACTTAACCAAATATAAAGTCTGGTTTTGTTCCAAGGATTCCATCTCCTCATCCATGCCATGCTCCCACTAGATGTGGATATTATCCTACATTGCTTCTTCAAAAAAAATTGGTTCACCATTATCAGTCAATAATAAATAAAATAGAGAAGGTGTAAATCTTTTTGGAGGTTTATTTACCCTTTGTGACCTTGTCACAGGAGTTTGGGGTACCGGAGGCTCATTCTAGATCTCCTGGACATTTGTATCTAAATTTGATAGTGACCAACGCTAGTCACACTGTAACCGACATTGGTTCTGCTTAACCGATTCAAGTTAATATCCTCTCAGAATCGATGCCGGTTCAGGTGACCAATGTCGTTCAAGGGTAAATCGACACTAATTCTTGTGTAACCCTATAAGTAATACTTTAAAATTTGAGAGTTCATTTTCATGCACAAAATTCTCAACCTGGTTCATCCTTAGGTACCAAAATTTAATCCATATACATTCTCTTTTCATTCCATTCAACATCACGACTCCTAATAATTTTAGAATTCTCTAAATCCCAAAAACAGAACCTAAAATCACCAGATCCATAACCAATGAAAGTGCATCTGTTAGATTTTACATCCAACTTTTTCCTATTTTCCTTATAAGCATGCACAAAATCTTCTGAACCAAAAACTTTAAGAAAAGAAAGATCTACCTCTTTTCTGGTCCAAGCTTCCTCTGGTATTCCTCCATCTAGTGAACTTTAATGCCCATGGTTAATCAAATAAACAGTTGTATCAATTTCTTCTACCCAAAATTGTAAGCAAAATCTAAAATGTATCCTCATACTTCTAGTACATTCCATGATTGTCTTGTTCATTATTTATGCAACACCATTCTTTTGTGGTGTTCTTGGAACCGTTCTACTCTATGTATCCCATTCAACGAAAAATAATAATTAAAAGCCTTGCTAAATTATTCACCACCATTGTTAGATCCAAGGCACTTTATCTTAGAATTTTATTCATTATCAACAAGGGCTTTCCATCTTTTAAAAGTCTCAAAAACGTAAGATTTACGTTTAATGTAATAAACTCATACCTTTCTTGGAGCATCATCAATGAAAGTAACATAATCTTGGGATCCTCCATGAGAAGCTACGAATGGTCCCTACACATATGAGTGTACAAGCTCCAATTTTTGCTCCTTAGTTACCCCAACTTGGAGAAATGTCACTCTCTTTTGCTTTCCAAAGACACAATGCTCACAAAAATCAAGATCTAAATCTTTCAAATCTGATAACTTACCCTTAGCCTTTAAGATCTACATTCCTTTTTGACTCATATGTCCCATCTAGTTATGCCACATGCATTCATCTAAATATGAAGTAGATAATCCGAGAAAAGGAATTAGTAACACAGGTAGATAAATATAATGTTCCTACCTTCTTACCTCTTGCCACAACAAAAGAACCCTTGGTGACTTTCCAAGAATCTCCTCTAAAAGTAACCATGTAACCAGACTTCACCTAGTTACCCTATAGAAATAATATTCCTCCCGAGGCTTAGCACATACCTCACATCTTTCAACACCCATGTATTTCCATTCTGTAATTTTAGATGAACTTTCCCTTTTCTAGTTATCTGCAAGGTTCATCATCACCCAAATAAACATGCCCAAAATTTCCTGGACATAATTTATAAAATAAACCTTATTAAGGGTTGCATGGAAAGAAGCTCTTGATTGATTCTATTATCTAAAGAAAGAATAAGAGCATCTTGCATTACCTCTAATGTAGAAAGATTTACTTCTTTACCTTTGTATGGTTGTTGGTTCTCTTTTTCCTTTGACCAACAATCTTTCTTTGCATTTCCTTTCTTTCCACATTTCCAACAAGTAATTCTTTTACTTCTGTATTTAGAAATGTTATCCCTTGACTTTGATTTCCCATTACTCTTATTCTTGGATCTCTCCTTCTACCTTCTAATTCTTTATACATTCAAATCATTCCCATATGATGATTCCTATGTACTCTTCTTACAAATTTATTCATTTAATATTATACTAACCACATCATCAAACTTCCAAATATTATTAGCAGATGTTGCATTACTAATAGCCATTACCAAGTTATCCCAACTATCAGGAAAAGAACATAATAATAAAAGTTCTTTTACTTCATCATCAAATGGTATATCAACCAATTTTAAATGATTTACAATAGATCAGAAATCATTCAAATGACTAGATGTAGATCCACCTTCATGCATCTTAGAACTAAATAGTTTCTTCATCAAATAAACTTTATTTGAAGCACTAGGTTTTTCATATAAATTAGCAAGAGATTTCATTAACTCTACCATAGAAGTTATTCTGTAATATTAGAAGCCACGGATGTTGCCAGGATCAATCTTATAGATCCCAAAGCCTTTTTGTCAAGAATCTTCCATTCTTCATTAGTCATCTTTGTAGGTCTAGAATTCTCATCCAATAGTAAATACAAATCTCTTTGATACAAATAATCCTCAATCTGCATCTTCCATAATTGATAATTTCGGTCATCAAAATTTTCTACCTTGTATTTGTTTTCTTCTACCATTGTTGTATCTCCCACTCAATCAGAAAACCCTATGTGAGTAAATTTTTCAACACAAAAAATCCTAAAACAAAACTACGATATTAGTTGTTGGGGTTATCACACCGATTGTATAAATAATATATCATATCTAAGAATACATGCAAATAGAAGTGGATATTCTACTAGAAGAAATATATAAAACAAGATATATAAATCAACACCAGATTTAATGTGGGTCACCCAAAGGTGGGATACGTCCACCAAGAAACAAGCCAATCTATTATCCAAAGCTTTGACAAGATATACAATTGAAGATTTACAATCTTCCAAACCTCTCAGATGTACAGTAATATCTTTCTCTCAAGTTTTTGCTTCTTCTCCAAGAATTATCTCACTCACAATTATTCTTAATTATTGTTAATTCTCTACTTCTAAACACTAAATTTTATGCTTATATAAGTGTTTACAAACTTAGGGCACTTAGCCATGTAATTACAATCAATATATATACTTTAATGCTAAAAATAGATCTAATTCCCAAGAGATAATTAAAACACTCTTGCACAGGTAACCGATGTCGGTTCACCCTAACCAATGTTGGTTCCTCTTTGCCCAACCAATGTCGGTCATAGGTGGTGATGTCGGTCCCTCCTAACCGATGATGGTTACTATGTTTGCCAAGCAAGTTTTACATTACATGCTAATCTGAATTGATTGAGCTCCACAACTCAACATGATTATTGGTAGACCTAGTTAAGATAGCTGTGATTTTGCATTTATAAGAGCCTACCAAATCAGAGTGAAGTGCGTGAATTTTTGGGACATATTGGCTCTTACAAAGTTTATCAAGGGATATGTAAATATTTATGCACCTGGAGGATTTGGTCAAAGGTAAGGGAAATTTTATTGGGTTAACACGCAATAACATGCGTTTGTGACATTAAAGGAGCGGCTTACCCTTACACCTATTTTGTGCTTTCATTCATGGTACAAACTATTTCATGTACACATTGATGCCTCGGCCATGAAAATTTTTGCAACTAAGAGAAGGGATTATAGATCATCCTATTTTGTTTGTAATCAGGAAGTTGACACTCAAGGATTAGAATTACACAACCATTGAGTGTGAAGCGTCTATGATCTACGTGTTTCACAAGTTTCAACACTAATTTTCAGCTACTTCATTTATTTTCTATACAGTTCATATGACATTGAAATACTTGGCCAACAAGCCTATTTTTAAGGGATCATCTGTAGGTGGATACTTCTTTTTAAAGAGTTTTACTTTGCAATTTTTTCAAGCCAAGAAAAAGTAATTGGGGCACGATCATCTATCAAGGATAAATTCAAGTGAGGACACATATAGCATTGAATATACTATACCTAATGCCTTTTTTTCCTTAAACCATGTGCCCTCAGATTTGGAAGATATAGCTTTCCTTTTATGCACTAGATTAACACCAAAGGGGATGAAGAAATTGGGAAAAAATAACTTTCCATTCACTCTACACCTTATTAGTTGATTGTTGGAGATTTATACAAAATTGACAGAGATGAGGTCTTGCACTTTGTTGTGTAGTTGAGCATGAGTGTAAATATATTATGGAAGAGGATCATAGTGGTATAAAAGGATGACATTATGTAGTTAATGTGACTACGTGCAAGATCCTTATAGCTAGCACTTATTGGGAAACTTTGTATAAAGATACCAAGGAGTATATCAAAGTGTGTGATCATTGTCAATGCCTTGGAAAGCATGGACATAGAGATAAGATGCCACTTAGACCTATTACGAGCAAAAACCCTTCAAGAAGTGGGATATTGACTTTATAGGACCTATTACACCACCTATGCACGAGAACCAAATTGCACTACATTATTACTTATACATATTATCTAACAAGGTGGGAAGAGGATGCACCTATAAATGATTATAATACAACTACAATAGTAATGTTTCTATGGGAGAATATAATTAGTAGGCATGGTTGTCCATTAAGTTTGACAAGTGATAGAGGAACTCATTTTTAAATGAGATAATTAGAATTTTATTGGCATAGTTTATGGTCACACACCATAAAATTACCCCTTATCACCCTCAAGCTAATGTCTTTACGCAAAAGATTTCAACAAAATATTGGTAAAACATTGACAAAAATTATGATTTTGGAAGAAAGGATTGGGATGATAAATTTTCAATTGTACTTTGGGCTTATAGGACCACTTATAAAATCTTGAATAAGGCCATACCATTTCAGTTGGTGTTTATGCAGAGGCAATGCTACTATTTGAATTCTTTTTGTCATTCCTACGTACGTATTGCGCATGCATTAGATTAGATGGTGAATAGTTTATAGAGGAGTGCATTGACAAAATAATAAAATTAGATGAGCCGTGTGCCATTGTGCATTAGATCCGTAAGACCGAGAAGGAAAGTTATAAAGCTTTGCATGATAGACACATTAAGAATAAGAAATTTATAGTTTGGAAAGATGGTCCTTCTCATGAATCTAAGTTTTTTCCGCCATCCAGGAATTTGAAGGTGCATTGGTTGGAAACTTTTTAGTAACCAAGATACTTGAATCAGGGGCATGTCAATTGTAGACATTGGATGTCACTATGTTTCCTAGTTACTTCAATGGGAGTAGGATGAAGCCCTACTTTAAATAAAGCTTCTTTTTGTTTTTAATAAGGAAATATTTCCATTAAAGTTATGTTTTTCCTTTCATGTTTTTTTTTCAGTTGTTTCTTGTTTTGTTGTAATAAGTGTGTTTGCGTGCAAGAAGTTGATTACTATCTATTGATTTCATGCACAGATGTTCACACATACTTTTAGTGTGGGGTGTACTAGGTAAAAATACGTGAAGAAGATACCTTTTTGTTCTTTTAAGTAGTAGTACATGCATTGGTAGAAGGATGGTGTGTCGGTTACGGAGTGTGTGAGAAGGAAAAGAGGAAAAATGTGCCACAAGAAATGAGAAGGATGGTGGACATTAAATTTCTTAGGATGAATACCATACGTGAAAAAGGTTTTGCAGTGTAGTGTGAGGTAGGTAGCAGTAGGATGAATGAATTTGTATATAACGAGAGATTTTTATGTACTACGACATGGGGAGGCATGCGCAAAGAGGTATACGACATAGGAAGTTATAAGCACACCAAAAGGTTGGACTGCAACATGTGGAATAAAGTAATGAAAATTTTTGAAAAAGCATATTTAAATTGGTTGTATGGTGGTAGGTGTGGAGAAATAAATGTGGAAAGACCATTAAAATATATAAAAGGAGTGCAAGAAACTTCATTATTACCTTACATGATAGAGTGTTTGATCCTTGAAGAGCGATTGAAGTGCAAACAAGTGTGAAAATATTGAGCAAGAGAGAGATTCAAGTAACCCTCAACGAAGATTTGGCATGGCCTAACTTAGGACTCCTTCATAGGAAGTGTGAGGGAAAGATAATGACATGCGAAAAGAAAAACTACAGGATTTGGGAGTTGAGTTGTAGAAGATAGGATTTGGAACATGACAAAAATTATAGCTAGGGTACATGGGTCAAGAGAAAAAAATAGGGTGAATAAATAAAGAATTGCAAGACTAAGTTGTGGAAGTTGAAAATGGCACCTAGAAGAGCATCTGTAGTAGCCACAAAGGTAAAAAGAAGAAGGAACCATAGGTCATGGTTGAATAAATTCTGAGGAGAGATTTTATAAGATGAAATAGCTAGAGGTCATGATTATAGGACATGTCTGGGAGTCCCACATTTGAAAATTCAAAGTAAGTGATTACAACCATCACACCGGTTCAAATGAAGACTAAATATAAAGAGAGTTGGTAAAGGAGAACAACCAGAGGACCGAGGATGACAAATCCATTTACGATGATATAGGGTATAAGACCTTGGAAGGTGCATGAGTACTTGAAAAATCAATTATTTGTCATATTTTGGAAAACCAGAGCACCTTTACTAATGGCTCATTTCAAGAGTCCATGAGGACTTATTCTTTTTAATAGGGAGATGAGTGCACATTATTACACTAATGATTAAAAGGACTGCAAGGTTACAAAGCTTGGGTACAGAGATTACAACTGAAATAGATGATGAATTAGGTGTGGAGGCCACTGCAGTTGATTTGGCATACCAAAAGGAGGGTGCCCAATGGATATCTCAAAGGTCACAAACCCTGTTGTCAAGGTTTTTGCGTACCTCCTAAAAACATCTAATGGGTAGGAGAGCTAAGGTCGGGTGAACAAGAAGTGTCTCCACATTGCAAAGAATATGGTAGAAGGGACAATGTATAATCTTGTTTCCTTCATCGCAGAAGGAATTAATGAGGACGTGGGTATGGGAAATAATATTCCATGGGTCATGGTTCTCCTATCTATTGTATTTGCATAGATTGGGGTACCCAGATGGCCCAAAGGACAAGATGTGGAAATATCCACCAAAGAATAATTCATTAGCCAAGAGATTCATAGATTATACCTACGATGGGGTAACATGCACATATAAGTTAAGGGTGGAGATGTGGTATAAGATAATGTGTGAGGAATTAGAGCATGAATGGAACGTCCCAAGTAACTTACCCTTAGTTTCATATGGGAAGGCAAACTTTGTAGTTTACCAAGATTATTGCATTGGAATATTTTTCATGAAGGATGGAAAGAATATCCCTTGGTGTAATTTTTGTATTCCTTCATAGCGCTATTTTCAAGCATCGGTGAATCACTTCTCATACGTGTGCAAGTTGAGATTAAAATATTATAAAGTGGATTGTGACTACCAAACGCTGTGGAAAACTTATGTATATCCAGGAAAGGCAAACTTACATCGAGACCTTGATATCGGATGACATCAACATCAATTCCATAACTTTGGAAATAGGGAATGAAGAAGCGAGAAAAGGTATACATATACCTCAAGCCTAATTTTGTTAATGGTAAATATGTTGAGGAAAATATGAAGGTTATAGACACCCTAAAGGGTAAACAAAGCAGTTAGTACAAGGAAAATATGCTGAGGCCACTCCTCACGAGATCGTAGAAGAGGAAGAAAAGACTAAGGATGAGGAGGAGGAAGAGGAAGAGAAATAGGACAGCACCACACTTGATCATAGCACTAGTAGATTTAAAATGAAATGCGAAGAGAGACAGTGGTTTGAGCCATCTAAACTTGTAAAGTCACCAACTTGCCTCACCTCCTAAAGCCCAAATAAGAAGAAAAGGAGAAGATGAATGTTGGTACAAATGGATGGTACTGATGAGGTGGATGTGGTAGAGGATCTTCACCAAGAAAAAGAGTTTGGAGAGTAAGAACCCCTAGTTTGAAACATAGAAGAAGAAACACATAAGAAAGAGGGTGTTGTGTGTGATGAGGAGATACATAAATTACATAATATGCATGAAGTCCATGAAGACCCCTCAGAGCATGAAGGAGAGGAGAAAAGGGAGAAAAAAAGAATGAAGTGTCGGGTGGAACTAGTCTACACACAGAAGCAATAACATGTACCTACATGGAGGCACATTAGTGGGAAGAAGAGGAAGGAGGAGGCCATATGCACACCTCAGCTTAATTATATTGATGACTAGTCAAAGGTAATATGCATGTGTTTCCAGATAATACTGGAAATAGAGAATTTATATGGTTGGGAGGTCATCGATGAAGTAATGATGTCCATGTATACAAGGAAGATATTATCTTAGAGCATGCAAATGAACATGGATGAGCCCAATTTTGATATTGTAGGTGATGTGTTTACTACCTAGAAATTGAAAAAGGTGCCAAAGAAGTTATTGATGGTAAAGCCCACAGAGCTCACTAATGAAAAATAAATAAATGCATTGAATAAGATGACAATCGAGGTAGCACACAAAAATATAGACAAAATTTCCACCATTCATACCTTGGTGGAGGATAAAAGGAAAAGGTACGTGAAGTTTAGTGGCTACACCGAGGAGAAGGAGAAAGTAGAAAGGCTCACAAAATATTTCTTAGACATGGTGGAATAGATTAGAGAAGAGATATTGGGGGCACACCTAAAGTTTGATGAAAGAACTAAGGAAATATATCCCTCAACACTGCACTATATATATGATCTAGTGAAAATGTTGCTACAATAAAATAAAAGTGTGCGAGGGGCAAGAGAAGAGGGTAAAGCACCAAAGAAGGAGAAGAGCAAGAAAATCATAACATAGAACATTGTGGAATATGAAGCCATGCTACAAAAATAAGGAATGAGTTGGAGAAGATAGGTTGGGAATTGAATAAGCTGTTAGGATCCTGACCATATCCTTAGGGCATATACAATCAAGGAGGAGAATGAAGTATCGACCAAGAAATTTGAAAAACTTGAAAGAGAGGAGAAGATGGATGAGATTACAAGGAAGAATGACACACTTAAAACAATGAGGGAGCCTTTAGAAATAAGAATCAAGGAGCTTGGGTCACTGGTGGAATGAATAATGGATGTTATGGAAGGGATGTTTTTAGGCTGACCAAGGGTAAGGAGTTAAAGCACAAGGGTGAGTGTATGACTCTAGAAGAGATGATGGAGATAGTTGGGAAAATTCTAGATACAGCTAAGAAGGGGTTGGTAGAATGGTGAGCTAGAGAGCACCCTTAATCCATAATACCTTGAACTCTTGTATCAAGTTGAGGAGTATGAGATCAACGTACACATGACATTCTTTCATTCTTTGTAAACATGTCCTTAATTCATTCTTTCTTTGGAGCTATAAGATGAGTAAACCCCATTGCAAGGACAAAAATGTAATTAGTGTGGGGTAGTATTAGAAAAAAAAATGAATAAGTACGGAGAATGCATGGAGGGATGTGCCACACAAGGGAGGCACATGTGTGTGCATGTGGATAAGTTGAAGTGGTGCAAAGAAGGATCACGCCTAGATAAACCAAACTCATTAATTAGTTGATTCTCTAGTTTACGGGCTTAAAATAGAAAAGTAGGATGGAGTGCCAACCAAGAAAGGGGATAAAGCATGATGACTTGGTGGCCAATCAAAGACTATTTTTGGAGAATGGACATGTAAATTGATCTCTCGCATCAAGGCTATTAATAGGAGTAAATCAATCTTATATATAGGATGGTTTATTATTAGATATTTTTACAAGCATACATGTAGTATATTTTTGGCATGCCTATTATTAGGAGAGTGCATGGGCGGTGAAGGGAAATTCCCCACCCCTATATATATATTGTATGTCATTTTTGGGATCATGACCAGCCGTTACGTCGACCTCCGAGAGTGTTTGTTATGTAGTCATGATCTAGGGTTTAATACTTGCGCATGTTTCAGCAGATTATGTGATGTAATAATTATGATATAATGGAATATTTCAGATGGATTAATATTTTTGACATGATTTGTATATGGATATTTCATGGTAAAATTGGTATTGGTAATTGTTTGACCTATTATGTTTCTTTATTACATGTGGTTCTAAGTAAATGTATACAATGGTTTACTATGATTAAATGATTACTTGGTTAGATATCAATATGATTATGCATGATAATGTCTTGACAAGAAAATACAAAGGAGGGACCTAAGATTTGTGAATGTTTCGGGTGAGCATTCAGTCCTATTGAATGAAGTGTCGGCGTGCATAACATTTAGGTGAAATGAAATACTACACCCTTGTTGATATTACTCAAAATAAGAGAATCCTATGAATATGACTCATTATAAGAGATTTTTAGAAGAATTACCACTGAAAATATGTTTATCCCAAAGTTGATTGTGATCCAAGTGCATCTCACAAACTCATTAAACCCTCTTGACTTCTTTCACCTTGATTCGCTATATCTTGATCTTTCATGGACTAATTTGGATTTAAAAAAATTTCACACGTGTTCTTCAACCTTATTCAGAATTTTCATATATCCTCATCTTTCTCTTGATGCCCTCAATCCTCTTTCACTTGCTCACCTAGGTCATATTTTTCCCTCCATGCACACTAGTTCAAATCTTAACCAAACATTCACTTTATATGATTATCAACTCATAAACATAAAATAGGTTGGTACTAAGTCAAGATCTTGACCATTACAACTTAAAAACAAAACAATAAACTCATAAAAATCATAAATTAGACCCATGTAGGTCGTCCATACACCAAAATGATTAAACAAGTCAAAATAGGCTCAAAACTCCATCACCTGGTTCCTCAAATACCTCCAAACATATCACCATGCTTTTTCAAGCCTCCAAAGGAATTGAAAATTTAAAATACAACCAAAAAACATCATCAATTCTTTCACATTACCTTACACCAATCATTTTCTTCATAACTCTATCAAGTAGGCTCATTTCTAGTCAAAGCAGTTGTTTTAGTAACTTGATCTTCACAAAACATTCTCAAGACCACACAAGAAAACCTAAACCATGGCATGTAACCACTCATTGGAAATAAAATGACCTTTAGAACACATACATGATTTTTATACCTCATGAAACATCCATAAATTCAAACCACACCTCTTTTCCTCTTCACCAAACTAAACTTCCTAGAAATCATTTTTAGAAACTCAATTGGTTTACACCCTTAATGATACATTCAAGACCTAAAATGACTTAAATAGGAAAAAAATCATCCCTCCTCACTCTCCAATATATATAAATCATTAGATAATCCAAAACATGAGTCTTCTACCTCCATCTTCTATCCAAAGTAGTTCTCTCTTGAAATAGTCAAACTTGTTCTTCACAAACTGAGTAGATTCACCTATCAAAACACCTCATCAAGAGAAAAACCATACATAATTGGAAATATATATAAATTTAATTTCTAGAAAATCTTAAATTTCCTTCCAACTCCAAGTGGAAGGCCTTTAACCAGGTCAATCTCTACAACTACTCAAAACTACCTTTTTAGGCCCAAAACTCAGTCCTCAAAGATAGGGCACACTTTACCCTCTAAAACTTCATGCATGACTAAAACTACTATGGAAATCTAGTAAAACTCACAAGAGTTCATAAATGGTGATTTAGTCAATACCTTCAATGGAAAACATTTCCACAAACTGAAAATATTCACAAACATTCCTATTTGAGTGGGGCCCACATACAGTCACAATATCTAGCATAACTTTCTAGAAATATGGAGGAGTCATCTACAAAATCCAATCATAAATTTTACAAAACCAATCAAAACTATACCTGTAAAATAAATTTCCTTTAATTTGCTTTGAGCCGAGGGTTTAACTAGGGTTTCAAAGAACTTTATCTTCTTAACAATCATTCATAAAAACATGACGATAAAAAAATCATTATTTTTGGAAAATCTTCTTAGCTCAATGTAAAAAAATCACTCAAAACCTCTAGGTCCCATGCAAAGCACACATATCAAAATGAACATTAGAAGGTCCACTTTTAGTATAAAAACACACTCTAGAAAACATGTTTTTACCAAAAATGATGTATCTTGCAAGAATTTCCTCATTCTAACCTAAAAGCATCATGAAAACATCCTATAACTTCTCAAACTCACCATATAGCTCAAATATGCCTAGAAATATCCAACCAAAGAAAATTACCTATGCTTTCTAACATGTCTTCAACTTCTTTCTTCCTAAGGACCATGAAACACCATCAAACCACTAAGAACTATCCTAACACTCATCATACATGCCACGTAAATTATCACCATGATTCTACCATGATTAATCAATACTTGGTCAGCTCCAAAACTTGTATTTCCATACTATTTTGCATGCTCTCGGACTAGGAATAGGCCTATAATGACTACTGCAAACCATGACATCACATGAATTGACCTTAATGACCACTTATAGACACATTAAAACATGTAACACCTGTATAGGACTATGGTTTACCTTATGAAAACCTTAAACCAACTTAGGAAAACTCATACTATGACCATACACTCTAAATTATACATCTGGACTTCATAGAACACCACCAATCAACCTTCATGTTTGACCTTTCACTAACATAACATGGAGACTCATATGACCTCTGCATATCATTTTACATCAATGGATTTGACATCAATGACAACACCAAGACACAATGTTCAACAATCTTCTCCTTTGTTGTTTAATGACACCCACCTTGAAACATTGTTGGTAACCAACAAGACCAAACACCTACTTGACCTCATTTTCATGTTTCTGATGCAACTCTCCACCTTTGACATATATGACAAAGGATACAATGATGACACAAAATTAAGAATGAAAACAAAAGATATGACACAATGACAACAAGCTCAAGGAAACTTACTTGGTTGATTGGACTTCCCCTTGGTCTATGTTTGTTCTTTCGACCTCAACAACAAAAAATAGTCTAGGACCTGAATGTAAGATTCACATAGCTCCCCTGAATTGATATCCTATATCTCATTCAAAATACAAAAATTTTTGCATTTACCTTTCTTAGAAGTCATGGATATGGAATATCATTTGTACCTCTACCATGAAGCAACATTTCAGTGTCTTTGGTCTTTTTACCTTAATTATGTTTGCATATAATTAGTCATCAATAGTTTGATACTTATCACAGGTATAAATCTCTCTTATGAAGTAGTATAGTACTTGAAATAGCTTGCCCTAAAAGGATATGCACCTATAGTTCGATAAGTCATCATACCTTTATATCTTGACATTGTCTTCACGGCTCCACATCTATACTCGTATCATAGATGCGAGACCTCTAATCTATGCTTTGTCATATTCCATTATATTGTTTATGTCTCTTCATATTGATGAAAATCCCTAAGCATTTGCACTTATTGGAGGATCAATCAACACTTGATTTGAGGAAATGTTCTCCTTGGAGCATAATATCTCTTGTGGAGGAACTTGACAACTTTTATGTTAAGACCTTGAAATCACCATCATAAGACTATCTCACGGATGATCACAATCCATGCCTTCAAAATTTTACACAATCAAACCTACTTTTTATACATAACAATGTCCTCTCATATCCTTGATGCATCATGAAAAGCTAAGAAATATAATAAGCTAAGAAATATAATAAGCTAACAAACTCCAACAAAAATATCGATATGTGATGTTTTGGTATAGTTTCTTCAATCCTTCATCATACCGACAATGTATAGACATTTGTACATAGCTTCCTTAAAGAAAGAATACCTCATAAACTCATTCAACTCACATTATTCTCCTAAGCGATTTTGCAACCAACTTGCACTTATAACTTTAAATTTCATCATATGAACTCATGACCCTAATAAAAGGATCCTTTAACACATCTTGTCAAGCATATTTTTATGATCTTAAACTAACTACATATACGCTTTGTTTGAGATGATGTAGATAAAATTTTCAAACTCAGACCTTGCTTCAAATAGTGCTTTCCATATTTACTTGACAGATAATACTTCTTCATTGCATAATTGGGCTTAATAGCGACTCTTAAAATCATTATAGAACATGCTAAGTCTTGAATCAATCTCCTCAAGCCATTCAAGCTCCCCTACCTTTTCATCCTACACTTCTACTTGATACAAAACCTCAAACTCAAAATGATCATACACATGCATAACAAAATTCCTATCAACTAAATATTAAACCTTATTTAATTCCACATGTTGTCATGCAAATGTGCAACAAGAAAATTGATAATTTTCTAGCATGACAACAATACCCTGTACAAACCTTTTCAAGTCATATCCTTCCCAAGAACTTCATATCCACTCAGTTAGTCTAGTGACCTCCTATATGATGTTAAATCAGTCCCCTAGGTGATTTAGGAAAGTCAATTCAACCCCCTAGGTGATTTTAGGTGTTCTTGGAAAATGTAAATTTTGGGTAGTCATGGGAAGGGCTATCACTGGTCTTCCCAGAATGAGTGAACCCCTGGAGTGGAGAATGAGAGAAAAAAATAAATGTAGAGGTGAATTGAATGTCTAGAAACATCATCGAATTATTTTAGTAATATTTAGGAAGGATTCGGAGAAGTTGGGGCAGTTTCACCAAAATTAGGGTTCACATGACTAGGCGGCAAAGGCCAAAAACATTGTTGAGCCTCGGAAGTTGATTTTGGGAGCTCCGTATGGAGTTATAAGTAAAAAAATACATCATCGAAAAGGTGATTCCAATACCTAAAATATGGTGAAATTATATTTTTCAAAACACTTTTGTGAAATATGTCTGCAATCAGTTTTTTTAATCCTGGCGATGCACATGGCGAAAAAAGCAATCTGAACTTCAGGAAGTGATTCCAAGAGTTCTAGATGGATTTAAGAGCTAAAAAAACATCATTGTAAATTTAATTAAAATCCCTACAATATGGTGAAATTATGTTTTTCACAACACTTTGGCGCAATAGGTCCTGGAATCAGTTTTTTCAAGGCTCAGCTATGGAACTAGAACAAAAATCAACTATTTTAGGGAATATATGGAAGAATCAAGAGCTTATACCCCCACAATTGGATTCAAAATACAAATTCTAGTAAAATTCATATAAAATTTCACCAAAAATTCCATCAGGAGCTCAAGTTATCGTCATTTCAAGTTCGCTCTCAAGACCTCATACTTAGTCAAATTTTGAACAGGACACATGTCAACACCAAGAGCTTGGCACATTTTTGTGTCCCTTACATCCCTCAAGCTTAGGGACATGAGGGTCAAGAAATTTTTCCCAGCCCCTAAAATCCCTTTGGACCCACATACGACCTCCAGGATTGCTAGTTCAGGGTGCTTGTGGGAGCTCAAAGCCTTCACCGTTGGATCATTGCCACATGTCATCACTGGTGCACCATGCAAACTAATGTACCTCATGTCCCTTTGTGTTGGGGGACATCAAGGAAAATAAAATGCATCCAACCCCTAGGTATCCTCTTGGTCACCCATGTGACCCCTTCAAGAGTAGTTTTCCATCCCCAGGAGCCAGTGGAGCCAAATACACGATTGTCAGATCTTCACCAAGTGTCGCAATGAGGCACGACATGAAAATTGATGTCCCTTTAATTCCTTAATGCTTAAGGGACATCAGGGACACAAACATTTTCCCCCTTTGTTGGTGTGCATTTTTTTAATGATTTAAATCTTGCACTAAGCCGTTATTTCCCCCATTTCTCCTACCTGTCACACTGACTTTGTTCATGCTTGTCCAGTAAACCCTTGATCTGCCTTTAATGATCCAAACCAGCTACAAGCATGGCCAAAAATCCTCCACTCCATGAAACTACACAGTTTCAGAGAAAGTATTTATCAAAATATTTGAAGAAACGAAGAACGAAGAGAAAAAAAATATTTTTGCCAGATAACCACAAAGTCACCCAATCAAAAAATATTCATATGTTACAAAATAAAAGTTAGATTCAAATGCGGTATTTTGTATACTTCCACATTTTTTAAGATGATAAAGATGCAAAAAATGGGAGGTCAAATGGTTACCTAAATAACTTGTTCTAAACCCTACCCCATGTTTGTTGGATTTCTCAACAATCTAACAATCAAATCAAGCTAAAAAAATTGCGCATGAACTCCAAATGAAAAACCTATCACAATGGATTTAATTTCATTGTGATCGGAGACAAAAACCAAACCTTCAAATTTTGAGTTCCATTAATGGCCACCATGGCAGCTCCGTGCCCGAAGCCACTGCCACATGAAAATTTTAAATTCTATTTCCATGCATTCTAATGGGAGAAATCAAGTGAAATTTAGAGGACATGACCGTTATGATGATCCAAGTCTGAAAAAATATGTTCCATCACAAACCAAGCGATGGAAGTTCACTTTATAAAAATAGTAATTTTTCCCATATAGACTTGCTATGTTTGGGAAGTCACCATTAATAGTGGTTATGGAAAATCCAATGTGCACTGAAGATCACCTAGAAGCCAAAATGATTGTCTGGAGCAGAAAATAGTGAAAATGACCACTTACTAAAAATAGTAAGCCCACTATATGGGTGCTTGCTCTTAATATTAAGTGACACTCAAGGGTAGTTTTGGCACATTGGGAGATAGAGGGATGAACATTCAGGTCAACATCATCATTTGGGATCATCATAGGCATTTCTCACAAGGCATTTGAGATCCATCTCGGGAAGTAGACAATGTTTTTGGTAGTCACTATGTGGTTTGGGTCATAGGTATATCATGTGCAAGGTGGAAGTTGTAGTCATCGGCAGAAGAATTCATTCAATAGTGTTCTTAAACACTTAACCCAAGGTGTCTTGGAACCATCCTAAAGGATTTTCAAAAGGTGTAAGGATTTCAAAGATTCATAGTTTCACTACATTTGGATATTTCCATCGAAAAGAATCAATGAGACTTCATCAGGAACAACATATCCTCTTCTTCTTCTCTCTCTCTCTCTTTCTCTCTCCTCTTCTCCCAACTTTCTCTCACTTTCCAATGTTCTAATTTTTCATTGGGGTTGCAATTTTCAATAATTCACCTTTATGTTATAACAAGGGACTTAAAAGTTTCCTAGGAAGCTAAAAAAATTAAGTTGTGCGAGGACATATGAAAAGGCATTGGGGGGTAGACGAAGATTCATCTCTCATTCTATAAATTGTAAATCCATTCCCATTTCAAAGGGTTGGTGATTGATTTTGTAAACTCAAGAGTGCATTGAGAGAACAAAGGAGATAGCCAAATTCTTCCATTCCCCTCATTCTCAAATTTCCTCCATTTCCCCACTATGTACAACTTTGGTTTGAGCAATCAATACAAGAAGGATTTTCTAGCTTTCTTTGACTAAGGGATTTCTTGATACTTTGTGCTCATTAAATTCTATTTGGTCTTATTGCTACTTGTAGAGTTTTTTCCTCTTAATTTAGTGCATGTGATGAAACTTCTAACTAGTGTGTGTAGGAATCTGATTTTCTACCTACAACATTAGTTCTCCTACCTATTTTCTCACTCCCTTTCCCACTCTTTAGAAAAATTATTCCCTAGCAAGATATTTCTAGCTTTTCCATGAGGTCGGTGGAGTTCCCTGTTTGATACTTAGCCATAAGGCCACCTAGAGAAAACTCACTTTCACTCCAACATACATATACGAAGTTGCACTGAGTTAAGTAAAGGGATTTAGATTCCTAGAGCATTGGCAAGTAATCCACAAGATTTTCCACCAAATTGTTTTTCTTTCCAACAGTTTTGGTGCCCACCATGGGGCATATTTAGTAGCATCTACACCCAAAATACACCGCAAGTTCAATAAATTTTTAAAAAAATCAAATATTTAAAAAAAAAAAGAGTTTATGAAAATCCATTGTTGAAAGGCACGTTGTTGATTCTTGCAAGTAACCTTTCATATTCCACAATGTCTTTTCATATTCCTATTACAAAAAAACATTGTTAGAATATGAAGAAGAATTTGTAGAAGTAGAAGCAGAAAGGACAATGGAAGATGAAGAAGAAAGACCCCAACCCATTGTTCCATGGGGAAGAAATACACGCCTAGTTTCTCTTGAACCCTCTTCATGATGTAACAATAATTTCCCTCAAGAAACTTCCAAATTTCAAAGGCAATGGCACATAAATTCTTGAATAACACATTGCTTCTTTCATGACATCATGTGGAATCCTTGGTGTTGAACATGAAGATGTTGTCATGAGATTGTTCATGGAGTCCCTCTAAGAAAAATTAGCGGAATGGTTCTACCTCCTTCCTACCCAATCCATCACTTGTTGGAATGACATCAAAATAAATTTCAAAGGAAGATTCAAATTTACGAGGGATTGTTAGGACCTCTTGGTGCAATTGGCTCAAACGAAGAAAGAAGAAAGTAAAACTATGATAAAATTTGTGGCTTGTTTTGAATGATTGCTTCGTAGGATACCGGAAGAAGATTCACCATCTAAAAAAAAATTCAAGATATTCTTCATCAATTGTCAATCACTAGAGGTGGGATTTTCTTGTGAATATTTCAACCGAGGGATATTGCAAAATCACAAAGATTAACCATTGAACTAGATGACGATCTCATCCTATCTAGAAAGATCAAGAATCCCTCAAAGGGTAAATCTCAATGTCTAGGAGATGAAAGAATAGATCTGTTGCTATAAAAACTAGTGAATGAGATGGCATCATTGAAGAGGGAATTTTTTGAATGAGCATCTTCCCAAAGAAGCAACAAAAATCAAATTATAGGAGCACCCCGAAGGCTTGCCTTGGAGGCCCCACCTGTCAATGCAAGTTGTAGGAGTAAGGAAAATGAAGAAGAGATTGAACAAGAAAGTGAAGGTGGTGATTTTCTAGAAGTTGATGAACTTGAGAATGATACACAAATCAGATTCTATGAGTATTTTGGAGGTGATGAAGATGATGAAGAAGATGCACCTATTTTCTCATGTGTGATATTCACTCATTCTCAGTATGAGAAGGGAGCTTCTTCCTCCATTGCTACTAAAATAGATCCTCTTGTGGTGACTCTGCAAAAAATAAATTAGTCAAGGATCTCCACTCTCACCTTCTATGGATTCTACATTGTTAAAGCCTGGTCTTGTAACAAGAAAGAAGGATCTTGTAATTCCAAGTAAGTCTTCTGATGCCTCTTCTAATTCTAAATCTAAATCTACTCCTGTAAAAATAGCACTTCAAAAGTTCCTAGTGTGTCATTCAAAATACCCTCCATTCCCCAAGCATCAAACCCTACTTCCAAACCTACCCCAACTCCAAAATAAGTCCCTTCATTTCCCTTATCCACATATGCTCCCTTTGACTTCGTAGAATATGTGAACAAATCCAAGGTGTATATTATGAAACTGAATATCTGTGAACTCACCCCAAACAATTTGAGAGGTTTTTTCAATACATCAAAAGTGGTAGTTTAACACCCAATGTTGTAACTCCTAGTTCTAAAGGAATACTACCAAAACCACCTACACCTCCCTCACAGAACATGATTTTTTTGAGTGCATCCAATTGACAAAGTTGAACCTTTCTATGTTTCCTTCTCGTTGGATAATATGTATTGAACAACTGCATAATAGATTCTGGTGCCTCTAAAAATTTAATGCCTATAAAGGTCATCAAGGTTCTCAAACTCACCATGAATCCACCTGGTGGCTCTTGTTACTCCCGGAGTCAAAAGAGGTCCCACTTGTAGGGAAGGTCAAAGATGCATAGGTGGCTCTTGCCAGATTTCTAGACAAGAAATTTTTAGTGATGATTTTGGTAGCATACATTCGGATTCATTTGGAATGTTGCTAAGTAGGGGTTTCTATCAGTAGTTAGGGGGTAAAATTTAGATGAATTGGTCTTCCATAACCATACCAGTGAAGGGGGACATGGAGAAATTACTTCCAGAGAAGAAGATGAGGTACACAGTGAGAAAGTCTGGAAATCTAAGAACCAACATCTTGTATCAAGATAACAGGAGGATGAATCTTTTCATAATGAATGAAGAAGAAGATGATATTCCCATCTTGATAGGTCTAGACATGCCTTCCCAAAGAGGTATGGACCTTGAAAAATCATTAAGGAGATTACAAGAGGGTAGAGCCGAATTTCTGGATGATGCAAACCATGAAGAAGAGGAAATGGTTCTTGATGATTTCAAGTAGAAAAATTAGCTTATGTGCTTATCCGTGATGAGGAGATATTCTCATTCCCATTCGAAGATGAGGAATCCCTTGATCATGTCACCCAGGAAGAGACCAATCCAGTCTACAATGATCCCTCAAATAGTGGGAAAGAACCATTTGTATAATAACTGCTAAGAGCCATGGAAGAAATAGAAGACCCTGAGCTCAGTCTCGAACTCCTAATGTAAGCCATGAATCTGCAAGATGAGCATGGAGCTGACTTGGAATCCTCAACCAGTGTGAAGATGGGATATGTTAAAATAAATCTAGATGAGAAATATGATGTCCCTCTTAAGCCAATGGTTTATGGATATAACAATGAAATCGAGGTATTTTATTTCCCATTTGAAGAGGAAGAATCTTTCCATGATGAAGAAATTGAAGCAAGGAGTTTTGAGGCCTTTGAAGCTGAAGCTCCTTTGGAAAAGAAGTGATAGAATGTAGTGATTCCCAAGATGATTAAGTAATCCTCCGGATAGTTTCCTTAAGTTACAAAATAAAGATCCTTTTAAGGCATACAAAGATGAGCTGCAGGAAGTAACAAAGGAGATCTTTTGCAAGAAATATTAGATGCAATGGAAGTTTTGGAAGACCCCAAGCTGATTCTTGATCTCTTAACTCATGTCATGGCCATATAAGAAAAGTATGAGGTCACTTCCAATCCTTCCGTCAGTACTCAAGCACCTCATAGTGGAGTAGAGAAAAAGGATAAGTTTGAGGTTTCTCATGGAAAAGAGGTCAATGAGCATAGACCTGGGAAATAAAATAATCTAGAATGTTCAAGTAAAGTAAACCAAAAGCATCCCTAGGGTAGTTCTAGGATTCTCAAGGAGGAATCAATTACTTGGATAACTGCAGAATGTAATTGGCACTATGAAACCAATTTCAAAGAGGATGAAGGAAGTAGAATTCCTAAGTGAAGACTGAGCATTATGAAGATCACATGGAATCACTCCTATAAAAAAAAATAGATGGTCATGAAATCACCTAGATTTCATAAATATTTAAGGAGATGAGGCTACTTTTACGGAACCGATTAATGGGTTCGCATAACATCATCACTCAATGTTGCCCACTCACGAGTAACTTTTGAGGAATGAAAAGTAATTCAGTGAAAGTGGGTTGTCCCCCACCTTGTACCATAGGTGATTGTTAGGTGTGTTTCCCTTTCTATTGTGTGGTTTTTTTCCTTTTTGTGTGTGTTGTGTGTTTCCTTTCATCATTTTTGGTGTGTGTGTGTGTGTGTGTGTGCATGTTTCCTTCTTCGCTCTCTCTCTCTCTCTCTCTCTCTCTTATCATAAGTTGTACATGAATTCATAGGGACCAATGGATAAGGCACTAGTAAATATGTTGAAAAGTGAGATTCTAGAGTTCTCATGCCATGTCTTTGTTGTTCTCAATCCATATCAGGTCCCCAAACTAGAGCGATTGTTTTCATGTAAATGTGCAACAGGGAAATTGATAATTTTCCAACATGAAAATGATACCCTTGTGTAAAAATTTCAAGTAATATCCTTCCCGGGAGCACAAGGTCCACTCGGTTAGTCCATTGACCTCCTATATGATGTTTAGTTAGTCCCCTAGGTGGATTTTAGGTGTTCTGGAAAAGTAAATTCCGAAGTAAGTCATGGGAAGGGTTAGAATCTGGTCTTCCCAGGAATGAGTACAACCCCTAGAGTGTAGCATCAAAGAAAAAATAAATTTAGAGGTGAATTGAATGTCTAGAAACATCATGGAATTGTTTTAGGAATATTTGGGAAGGATTCAGAGAAGTTGGGGTAGTTTCACCAAAATCAGGGTTCACAGGCCTAGGCGGTTTGTGCCAAAAAACTTCTTGAGCTTCGAAAGGTGATTTCGGGAGCTCCAGATGGAGTTAGAAGAAAAAAAAGACATATTAAAAAGGTAATTCCAATACCTAAAATATGGTGAAATTATTTTTTTCACAACACTTTTGTGCAATAGGTCTGCAATCAGTGTTTTTTCAAGCCTAGGTAGTGCGGGGCTAAAAAAGCAATCAAACTTTGGTGAGTGATTCCGAGAGTTATGGATGGAGTTAAGGGATAAAACAAACATCATTGGAAAGGTTATTCAAAACCATACAATTTTAATAAATTATTTTTTTCACAATACTTTGGCGCAATAGGTCTGTAATCAGTTTTATCAAGGCTCAACTATGGAACCAGAACAAAACTCATATTTTTTAGGACATATATGGAAGAATAAAGAGATGAGCACCCACCATTGGATTCAGAAGACAAATTTGAGTAAAATTCATATAAAATTTCTGAAAAACATTCCATCTAGAGCTCAAGTTATTGTTGTTTCAATTTTTCTCTCAAGACCTCATACATAGTCAAATTTTGAACAGGACACGTATTAGCACCAAGATCCTGGCGCATTTTTGTTTCCCTTACATCTATTAAGCTCGGGGAAATGAGAGTAAATAAATTTCACCCATACCCTTAAATCCCTCTAGACCTACATATGACCTCCATGATCACTAGTTCATCCCCCAAGTGCTTACGAGAGCTCAAAGCCTTTTCTAGTTGGATTGCGCCACATGTCATCGCCTGATGCACCATGAAAATTGATGTCCCTCATGGCTCTTTGTGTTGGGGACATAAAGGAAATAAAATTTGGCCAAACCCTAGGGAGCCTCCTAGTCACCCATGTGACCCCTTCAAGAGTAGTTTTCCAGCCCCTAGGAGCCAGTGGAGCCAAATACTCGACCGTCAGATCTTCGCCAAGTGTCGCGATGAGGTGCGACATGAAAATTGATATCCCTTTCATCCCTTAATGCTTAAGGGACATTAGGGGAAAAAAAAATTCCCACCCTTTTTGTGCATTTTTGAATGATTTAAATCTTGCACTTAGCCGTTATTTCCCCCATTTCTCCTTCACAACTTCACACCTTGTCATAGCTTTATTCATGCTTGTCCAGACACCCAGTCCACCATTGCTGATCTAAACCAGATCCGTCATGGCCACCAAATCCTCCACTCCATGAAAATACATAGATTTCAGAGGAAGGATTGATAAAAATAGTTGAAGAAATGAAGAACGAAGAGAAAATGAAGATTTTTGCAGATAACCACAAAGTCACCCAATTGAAAAATCTTCATATCTTACAAAATAAAAGTTAGATTGAGATGCGATATTTTATATAATTCCACATTTTTAAAGACGATCAAGATGCAACAAACATGAGGTCAAATGGTTCCTGAATCATTTGTTCCAACAAAAATCCCATTTTATTCCCTAGCTCATGTTTGTTGGATTTCTCAACAATCTAACACTCGGAGTGAGCTAAAAACTTGCACATGAACTCTAAATGAAAAACCTATCACAATGGAGTTAATTTGATCATGATCGAAGATGAAAACTAGACCTGGAAATTTTGAGCTCCATTAATGGCCACCATGGTAGTTACGTGCCCAAAGCCCCGCCACGCAAAAAAATTAATTTATTTCCATGCATTCTAATGGGCAAAATCAAGTGAAATTCTAAGGACATGAATGCGACGATGATCCGAGTCCAAAAATATGTTCCGTTGCAAATCACGCAGTTGAATTCCACTTTCTAAAACTAGTAATTTTTCCTATACATACTTACTATGTTTGGGAAGTCACCATCAAAAGTGGTTATGAAAAAGGCTAGTGTACGGTGAAGACCACCGGGAAGTCAGAATGATTGTTTGGAGTAGAAAATAGTGAAAATGACCACTTACTAAAAATAGTAAGCCCCCTAAATGGGTCCTTGCTATTAATAGTAAGTCACACTCAAAGGGAAGTTTTGGCACAATGGGACATAGAGGGATGATCATTCACGTCAACATCATCATTCGGGATCATCATAGGAATTTCTCACAAGGCATTCGAGATCCATATCAAGGAACTTGATAGTGTTTTTGACACTCACTACGTGGTTTAGGTCACAGGTATATCATGTGCAAGGTGGAAGTTTTGGTCATCAAAAAAAAATTCATTCAATCTGTTCTTAAACACTCAATCCGAGGTGTCCTAGAACCATCTTGAAGGGGTTTCTTAAGGTGCAAGGAGTTCAAAGATTCAGAGTTTCACTACATTTGGAGCTTTCCATCAACAAGGATCAACGGACTTCATCAGAACAACATCTCCTCTTCTTCTTCTCTCTCTCTCTCTCTCTCTCTTCTCCCACTTTCTCTCACTTTGAATGTTCTAATTTTGTGTTGGGGTTGCACTTTTTCATATACATTAATGTTCCTAATGTAATAAGTCACCTTTATGTTATAAAAATGTACTTAAAAGTTTCCTAGGAAGTTGAAAAGTTTTAAGTTGTGTGAGGACATATGAAAAGGCATTCGGGGGTAGACGAAGAGTCATCTCTCATTATATAAATTGTAAATCCATTCACATTTCAAAGAGTTAGTGATTGAATTTTTAAACTCAAGAGTGCATTGAGAGAACAAAGGAGATATCTAAATTCTTCCATTCCCTCATTCTCAAATTTCCTCCATTTCCCACTATGTACAACTTTGGTTTGAGCAATCAATACAAGAAGGAGTTTCTAGCTTTATTTGACTAAGGGATTTCTTGATACTTTGTGCTCATCAAATTCTATTTGGTCTTATTGCTACTTATAAATTTGTTTCCTCTTAATTTAATGCATGTGATGAAACTTCTAACTAGTGTGTACAGGAATCTAATTTTCTACCTACAACATTAGTTCTCCTACCTCTTTTCTCACTCCCTTTCTGATCTTCACAAAAGTATTCCCTAGAAAGATATTTCTATCTTTGCTAAAGGGTCATGGATTGCCCCTATTAGATCCCGACCATAAGGCCACCCAGAGAAAACTCACTTTCACTCATGCATGGATATATAGTAGTTGTACCGGTTAAGTAGAGGGACTTATATTCCCGGAGCGTTGGCAGTAAGAAATCCACAATTTTTTCCACCCAAAAATTTTCTTGCCAACACCACAAATATTGTCATACTTTGTATACCTTTAAACTCCTTCCAAGATAGATAAACACTCTAGAGGCTTCTTAATCAAGATTCAAGGATTGTGACTCATATTTGAGAACTAGAAAACTCATGAAATACCTAGGGAACATCATTACAATCTTAAAAACCTGTAGTCATCTCTGTCACCATGAAGAACACATACTTAACATATCTTCCATATGTATTAAGGATTATGAAATATACTCCTTTACACTAAATTCATGATGTAAGGAAATTTTGACAAATGATACTTCTCATGCCTTGCAAGAACCACTACATCATCACATACCTTAGAAATTTGTTTCTCACATAGTCTATCATGAATGTCACTTATTCTTCATTTTTTTCATACTAGCATTCATGGAACCTTATACACCTAATTGAGGTTAAAAATTGATTCAGAGGATTTTTCAAGTATTGAAAATTTTCTTAAACCTCCCTAAACCATGACCATGTTGTAGAGAATACTGAGACCTTTCCGATAGTATGCAAAACTCTAGGAACGGAGTCTAGATGCAGAAGTTATTGTGGGTCAAATATTTGGTTTGAAAACAGTCCAAGATTGTCAACTGGCAATATACGTGTTGACACCTTGGATTTGGAAAAAGGTTAAAAGGTTAAAAAAATATTTTCAAGAAAACATTCTTCGACACGTGAAACATTTGGTGGGCCCCCATATTTTCTAGTTGGGGACCCTCAGCTAGGTTTGGCACACTCTTTTATAAGAGGGGTGAATTTATGCCTTTATTTCATATTGCCATTATCAAATTTTTGATTATATATGCCATATATCTCTCTAACATTGCCCATGTGGGATTATTGTATTAGAGAGATGAATTGTGCATTGCAGGATTAAATCTAGCTCGAGTGAGTTATTTTATCATCTCAGTGGGGTGATCAACTCCCCACCCATTTGATCACATTGTTACATTCC
This sequence comes from Taxus wallichiana var. yunnanensis, assembly GCA_018340775.1. Lineage (NCBI taxonomy): Eukaryota > Viridiplantae > Streptophyta > Pinopsida > Cupressales > Taxaceae > Taxus > Taxus wallichiana. The sequence continues at coordinate 85,233,536 of CM031244.1, read as the reverse complement.
ACATTTTTTGGGCTTAACATTATAACTGATCCAAATTATATCTATGACTCGGAAGATTAGCTCAAAGTAACCAAACACAACCTAACAACTTGGTAGAATCACAGGTGACTCGGCCTAATCGGAAATCCATATACCTTGGCAATATATCTTACCATATCCCTTATCTCAAGAAGTCAAACCAACATATCTTGGCACCATTCTATGATGCAAAAATGTTACCACCAGCCCACACATTGGGTAATGAAATGGCTAACTCACTATGATGTGACATTCACAACGGGTTTTGACACATTGGGTGATAAACTAATGCATATATTGGTAACCTCGTGAAATATAGCTCAAAGTGGATATGTGATGCCAAAAAGGGAAAAACATGGGCACAACCACGTATATATAGGTTTACCAACCTATTTTTAAACTTTCCAACACTCTCTCTCGCTAATAATATGGGATTTATCCCCACCACAAAAAAATAATCGTGTGAAAAATTCAAGGGTCGTGGCTCAACCCCAAGACCTAGGGCATGTAAAAGATCCCTCCACTAACTGCAAAATGACTCGGTCGGGTGGTAAAGTGAGCACACGTTTTTTTTTCTAAACATAGAGAGTAGACCATGTAGAGGCAGCCAGGAGGAGCGAGTTATGGAAAACATTTAATTTGGAGCACCTAGAAGCCAAATTTGGCCATGGTGTAAAAAGGGAAGTTTCTTATAATTCTAAGAGGAATTAAAATATATAATTATTTTTCATGGAATGCTTTAAAATATCCATTTTGTAGGTGATTTTATAGTAAATTTGTAGGGGGTTCATTTTGAAGACATTGTAGGGGCCAAGGATGGACTTTAGAATAGTTTTGGTAAATTACAAAGTTTCCAAAGTCTGAGATCAGCCCACTTGTAGATTTTAAAAGTATAATGTCATTATTGAAGGTAAAAATTGTACTTCATTGGATTTAATAGATCGATTCACTTTATGTGAATCCGGAGACATAACCTTTGGTTGAACTCCGTTGTCAATTTCATTTTTGGATGATTTATTTCTATTATTGATGAAGCTTTTGATCAGATAAAATCAGTAATGGGTTTTTATTAATTTGGATAAGTAATTCATCAAATACAATGGGAAATTAGATTGAATATTTCATTTCAGTATCCATAATCCACAAATTTTAAAAGGTGCACATATCAAATTTGTGATTAAAAATCAATTTGAGGTCCATAAATAAATTAGGAATTAATCAATTTTGGAGTAATTAAAATCTGTAAAATTGATGTTGATTTCCTAAATACTTGTGAATGGTTGGAGTTTAAAAATTATAACTTGTGTTTTCAGATCAAGTTTGGTATCAGAGCTAGTTTAGCTAGATATTTTACTTCCAATTTAATCTTATTAATAGTGATTACTTTATTTGGTGCAAGTAGTTCAATGTGAACAGTACATGTGCACTATGGGCATTGCAGATTTTGTAGATGAGATGAAAACCCCTCTCATACTACTTTGGTGAGAAATGGTAAATAGTATTCCTCACCTCCGAAGCAAGAGAAAAAGGATAAATTATTGCACTCATTTATCGGATGAGTGGGAATGAGTTTGTAAATTGTTGGAAAATTCTTCCAACAAACCATCTAGTGTATGGTATGAATAAGTTGGAGTTTTTAAGCCATCGGTAAAACATAAATTAACCTATAATCTATCCGATTGAACCACTTATGATTCCTTTTTTTTATATGGATAATGTAGGCTCATGTGAGTTGGATAGGTTTGTTTTTGCATAGCAATATTTGTTGAAAGTATGTAAAAAAATTTAGAGTAATTTGTGGATTTTTGGTGTATGTTGAAGGATAAATTCACATGTTTTTAATTGCTTTGAAATTTGGAAAATGGGGTCACCTGTAAAGAAGATCGGGGCAAGGTTAAACATACTCATATTTTAACTTCTTATGTGTTAAGGTTGATAAATACCATTTTCTATTTTTCAGCACTAAGATAAATGCGATTCAGTGGGCATGTGAATAATGTCTAATTTTGGAATGCATTTTTAAGTTATTGTTGTTAAATGTCATTGTGCAAGTCTGTGACACCTTTTTGATTTTGTAAGTAATATACAAATTTGTTGTGTCTATACAGGGTAATTACACATTCATGACTACCCTTATTTTTAGGGCATGTATTTGTAACTACCCTATGTGGTTACAATCAATGTGTACATTATTTGCACTAAAAACTGGTGTGTAGGTGTAGTCTGGTGATTATTTGCAGCAAATGGTAGTTCACCATTATGGGTAAGCATATGGTTTATTTTCTATCCTTTTACAACTAAGCACTTATGTATAGAATAGGTAGATTCACGTTGATTGATTTTGATTATATGTATTTTTGGGCATTGATGGTCTAATTATTCTGAATAGTGAATATTTTCAGTTGTAATCGGTCATATCACCAAGTGTCAGTTGAACACTATCTTCTTGTAATAGAATGGGTATAATTATCTAGCCTATTGTTTGATGGCATTACAGTGGTTTTGGGAAAATTCACGTGGATTCATTTTTATGACTATAGTTATTTTAGCATTGATGGTATAACTATACTAGATAGTGAATATTTACGAGTGTTTTATAGTTTCAAATAGACAATGGACAAGTAGCCTAGTTATGCTAGTTTATATGTTTGTTATCTTTGAGCTATTTTTATGGAATTGTAACTTAAGTAATCGATTGTATCACAAAGTGACAGTTGAACACTAGCTTTCTATAATAAAATAGGTTTTATTATTTGGTTAGTTGTTTGTGATGGCATTACAGTGGGATTTAACAGTTCATGGTTATGTGCATAGTTGACGTGGTCATAGCAGTGTATCAGTTCAACACTTGCTTTCCATTATAGAATGGATGGTATTATCTTATCAGTTATGTGTGATCTGTAAACTCTTCAACTTTGGAATTATCCATAGAATCACAAATTAATGTTTTTTTTCTACTTTCAATTAGAAAATGATAAAGTAGCTAGTGAATGAATTTTTCGATGCTTAGAATCCACAATTGCAGGAAAGAAAAGAATATAAACTCATAAACACCAAAAAGTTTTATCCTGGAAACCTCCAGAGAAGGAAAAACAAGTCGAGAAGGGAAATTTATCTTTCTTCCCACTTTTATCATCCAATTCAAACAATAAGTACAGAATTTACAATAAGTATGAAAGAGAAGTAGATAATATCTCACACTTCCTCCAAATTACTTGTTTGTTCTGTCTCAACACTCCTTTCTTCTACAAAACAAAAGTCTAACACTAAGAACTTATTTCTCACTTGCTTTCATGCTTCGATGATCTTTTCTCTTTCGTAAACATGTATTTATAGCCTTTCTCATGTCCTCTTATGCCTTTGGAGAATGGAAAAGGTCATGGATGAGAAGAGACACGGACAACCTTTCAACATCCAGGGTTGTTCATTTCATATTTTTATTTTCATTCCAAAAGATCCGGGACCATTTGCCAATGTAGACCGGCAGTTCTCAAGATCGCCACCCTGTTTTGGTGGCGGTTCTATAACCTCCTCTCTGTATAGAGTGGCATTCTGTTACTATAAAGAAAGAACCTCCATGTATTTATTTTCCTTCTTTGTCTTTGGTGATCGATGAAGTAGATTCATTTCGGATCCCTACGGATCACACCTTCCCTACTTAGGAGGATTTCATTCCCACAAATTCTTAATGGGGGAGTAGATGAGGAAATTATTCCCTCACTTTCTCCTTTAAGTACCATCGGGCCTACCTTGGTGTCTTTCCTTTCAGTCTGATCTACCAAGACTCTTGTGGACCTCTCCTAGTTTCTCTGACCTTCTGTTACAACACTACATCCTCCTCCAATTCACCTCGTGAGTCCAAGATGCAATCCTTAATGGAAGGTAGCAAATATAGTCCTTCATCTTCATCTAGCATGGATGGCTCATATAGGTGCAAGTTATCGAAGTTTACTACAGAGTACATCCTCATACATGATGGTAAATCAAGATGAAAGACATTTTCTCCAAGTTGCTCCAATATGGTGAAGGGCCCATATCATAGTGGCTTGAGCTTCCATGCTTGACCTTGTAGTCTCTCCTTGCTCAAGTAAATCCAAAATCTATCTCAAACATGAAGCTTATGTTCCCTCCTATGCTGATCATGCCTAGCTTTGTACTTTTTTGAGATTTTTCTAGTTGTTCTTTAACTTTGAGATGGATTTGTCGGATCCTCTCAATGAATTTGTTTTCTCTTGTCACCTTTGTGTCTCGTGTCTCATCCTCATCCTTCTACCCAACTATTATTTCTAGTGGATTTGTTGGTATATATCCCAAGCATGCTTCAAATGGTGACTTCATAGTGGATGTGTGTACTACCCAATTATAGGAATGCTAAACATAGGCTAAGGAATCATCCCAAGTCCTTCGGTATTTGTTGTTATACCCTCTGATAAATTATACCAAAGTTCTATTCACCACCTTTGTTTGTCCATCTGTCTGTGGATGGAAGGTTGTGCTCCTCTGTAACCTGGTATCCATCTTGTCCCACAAAGTAGTCCAAAACTTCCCCAAGAACTTGGAATCCTGTCAGAAATAATAGACTTTGGAAAACCAAAATGCATCCATACATTAGCAAAGAAAAGATCTATTGTCTCATGTGCTTTTACTATCTTTTACATACCATAAGAATACACATCTTACTAAATATATCAACAACCACATAGAGATAATCATGGACATGTTTAGACATAGGTAATGCTCCTACAAAATCCATAGAAATGTCTCTCTCATAGATGAGTAGGTATTGGAAAAAGCATTTACAAACCCTCCTTCCTAGTCTTAGGCTTTATGGTATAACAAAGTTTACATCCACGTATAAATTTTGATACTTCTTGCATATTTGGCCAATACATGTACCTTTGCAAGTGGGCTAGGGTCTTACCAACATTGAAATGTCCCACTAATTTCGAGGTATGTGCTTCCCTCATCAATATAATTCTTTGTTCTTTAGGCACGTAAAGCTTCCCCCATCGGTAGATCAGCTTGTCCTTGAGATAAAAATATTCAATCCCTATCCTTTCAAAGTGTCTTGGGACTGTAATTCACTGAAATATCACCCCAAAGTCTCTTTCCTACACATATGCCTCTCCGTAAGCTTCCTTCGTTAAGGGCTCGATCTGAGAGATAGTGGCCAAACATGAAAACTTCTCCTGTGTGGGTGGCCTAGACAACATGTCTGCCACAAAATTTGTACTACCCTTCTTGTATTTGATCACCAGATGAAATTGTTGAAGGAACCCCACCCATTTGTAGTGCATTTTCTACTACAATTTAGACTGTGCTTGCAAATACTAGAGAGTTTTATGGTCAATGTGCACAATAGTTTCTTTACCCAAAAATAATGCTTCCATTTTTTAATTTCCTAAACTAGTGCATATATTTCCTTATCATATACTGAATATCCTTTAACTGCTGAAGTGAAAGTTTTAGAATGATAGCATACGCTTTTTTACCTCCTTGAAGCAACACTGTGCCTATAGTGTAATCAATGGTATCTGTGACTACTTCAAAAGAATGATACAAATTAGGAAGAGCAAGTACTAGATCATGACTAATATTGTATGTCAATAACTCAAAGGATTTGTCTTATTCCTTACCCCAATCAAAACCCTTACTCTTTGCGGCCACTGTGTGTAGAGGTACTGCAATCATGGAGAATCCCATAATGAACTTCCGCATGTACTGTATTGCTCCCACAAAACTCCTAGTCTCTATGGATCCTTTTAGTGTTGGCCAATTAGTGATGGCCTCCACCTTCTTTAGATCCAATCATATCTCTTCTCCTCCAACCACATGCCCAAGATAGATAAGTGACTGTTTGGAAAATTCACATTTCTTCATATTACAAAGTATTTGTTTCTCCCTGAGAACTTGCAAGACTTACTATAAATGAGTTAGATGTTCTTCCCATGTGGCACTAAAAATCAAGATATCATCTGAATATACAATGACACATGAATCTATGAAATCCCATGCAATACATCATTCATCAATCTCATAAATGTAGTGGGTGCATTACATAACCCAAAAATAAGTACTAACCATTAATAAAAACCATGTTTTATTTTAAGGAAATCTTCCATATATCCTCCTCCTTCATTCTAACTTAGTGATAACCAGACTTGAGATCAAACTTTATGCAGAATTTGGCATGCTAAAGCTAGTCCAAGATATCATCTATGTGGGGAAGTGGATATCTATTATTTATGGTGAGGTTCTCGAATGTATCACCCCTTGGTCTAGTAGTTCCTAGAGTTGTTTCTTTACTTCAGTACTCTCAATCAAGGATTTCCTATACAACCTGATGTTTGGTAAAGGGGACTCTTGAAAGAGCTGAATCTCATGCTCTACTTCCTGTTTTGGTGGCAACCCAATGGGAGCCTTAAATACTTCCTTAAAATATTGAATAATACTATCCAAATCATGCTTTCCTTGGTTAGAAATCTCTGAAACTTCTAGCCCATATTTTTATCCATTAACAAAAGTAAACAAAACTAATTATGATTTTCCTGAATAAGTCATTTTTCTTGGTTAGCACTCACCATAGTAACCCATGTCTTACACTGGTGTGCCTAGATGTTGTAGCTGATCCCATCCTTAACCCATCTGTACAGGTTTTCCCTTCTCATAAATATATCATCCCTAATATACAAGTAAGGACTCTCGAATACAACATTAAAAACATTAAGTGGAATAATGTCGCTTCAAAAACATCAATATAATGGGAATTTATCCCAAACTTGACCTTACGTCTTCTTATTACCTGAATTTCAACACCCTTCTTCACCCAACCCAAAGGATAAGGGTTTGGATGATTGTAAGTCTCAAGACCAAGCTTCTTTACAAATTCTTCAAAAATCAAGTTAGACTGAGAACCGGTATCAACCAAAGCATTTACCTTAGTTCTCTTGATCTAGATTTTGATCTGGAATAGTCTACTCATCTCCTCTTCATGGCTGTCCATGTTGGTGGCAATGCATCCAAGCCTTTCATCTACATCAAATTCATCTTCAATTTCCACATCCCCTTCTTTTTTACAGTTTTCATCGACTTATTTGAGTCCTTGTTTTGGTTCTTCATATGTAACTTTGGATGCAACTTCCAACATATATTTCAAGTATGACCATTTATATCACGCTTCTTGAAAAATTCATGGGATCTTTTCAAGTATTTAAAGTAGTGGAATCTTTTTACCTTTCCCTTTCCACTTACCCTTGTTACTTGTTTTCCCATACTCTTTTTCTATTGATTTGTCGATTGCTTTTCCCTTGGCTCTACTTCTCCTTACTTCTTTTCATCATCTATGTAGTATTCCTGCACACACACCTCGTTGAGATATTTGGGCTTTGTGGAGATGACTTTTCTTCAAAGGTGAGTGTGAAGTCCTCCCAAGTACTTAGTCAGAATATCCTCATCCTCCAAGTCCATGTTTAGAAACATGGCCTACCTCTGAAACTCGTAGTATAGTCCTGCACACTTTGACCACTTGCCTTGTCTAAAATACTGCCATTTAATCATTTGGTCAGTCTTGTGGCCAATAGGATAGAAGTTAGCTCTAAGTAATTCTTTAAATTCTTGCCAAGATTTCACAATAGGATGCTTCTTCTTTTCACAAGTGGTTAGATGGGTTTCCCACCAAACTAGAGCATGTCCCTCCATTTTGAGACGTGTAAAGGTGATCCTCTATGCCTCAGTGACATTATGGATGCTAAAGTAGATTTCTAACTATTTTAACCATTTATCAAGCAACTCTACATCTACTTGTCCTTCAAATATTTTAATCTCAACTTCTATCTCAAATTTAAAAGGAGTATGCTCAAATTTTACCTTTTCTCTTGCATTAGAAGTCTCTTCTTCGTGCTCTTGTCCATAATTTTCCTCATGGTGGCTCCCTCCTATGCCAAATTTTTTAGCTAAGCCTCGAACTATTGATTCCATGGAGTCTTGCTTGACATAATTTTTCTTTTGCAAATCTAAAAGTTCTTCCTGCCTCCTAAACATCATATCCATCATGGTCTCCAGCATATCGATTCTATGGACCAAGTTCTCTTCCTCCATTTGTCCCCGAATTCTCTGTTTCCACTTCTTTATAGAAATTTTTGGATCGTAAGGTAAAGCCTCTTCACCTTTATATCTTGTCACTGTCATAAAAATATAATTTATCAAGCAACTCTTCAACTTTGGAATTATCAACAAAATCACAAATTAATGTGGTTGTTCTACTTTCAATTAGAAAATGACAAAGATAGCTAGTGAATGATTTTTTCTTATGCTTAGAATCCATAATTTCAGGAAAGGAAAGAATATAAACTCATAAACACCAACAAGTTTTATCCTGGAAACCTCCAGAGGAGGAAAAACTAGTCGGGAAGGGCAATTGCTCTTTCTTCCCACTTTTATTGGCCAATTCAAACAATAAGTACAGAATTTACAATAAGTATGAAAGAGAAGTAGATAATATCTCACACTTCCTCCCAATTACTTTCTTTCTCTGTCTCAACACTCCTTTCTTCTACAAAACACAATTCCAAGACTAAGAACTTCTTGCTCACTTGTTTTCATGCTTCGATGATCTTGTTCTCTTCTACAAACATGTATTTATAGCCTTTCTCATGTCCTCCTGTGCACTAGAGAATGGGAAAGGTCATGGAGGAGAAGAGACATGGACAACCTTTCAAATTTTGGGGTTGTTTGTTTCATATTTTTATTTTCTATCCAAAAGAGCCAGGACCGCCACCCTGGTTGAGCAATGGTTCAGAATCGCCACTCTACACGAGTGGTGATCCTATTACTATAAAGAAAGAACCTCTGTGTATTTATTTTCCTTCTTCATGTGTACTGATCTGATGAAGTAGAGTCATTCTAGAACCCTATGGATCAATTTGATTAGCTGATCAACTATTTATATTTAATTAACCTATGATGTTATTTGATTCTGTGTAGACACCAAAATTAGGTCATACTACCCTTATAACCCCATTATTCAAATTAACAATACCTTACCTATTCATATCCCATAGTGCACATTATTAATTGAATTAATTACCTTAATTAATTTAATTAACATCCTAACTTGACCACCTCACCCAGCTAACTCACCTAGCCACCTCACTCCATGACCCACTCAAACCCCATTAATGACCTAAGACCAATTCTAAGCCTATCCTAACCACTTAGGGACTTAGTCTAAACCTATACTTAACTCCTATTAACAAACCTAAGAAGAATCTTACTCATTCTTCATGATCTATCACTCAAGATGTGGACAAAGATTAAAGACCACACCAAAAATAGCAACAATCGGGCTATTTTTTCCCAACCTAGATATTCCTGCCTTAACCGACATCGGTTATACCTCAACCGACATTGGTCCCCTAACCGTCGTTAGTTAGGTTAAATACATTTCCAAAATACTTTTGCTGAGGTTGGTCATTTGATTCAGGATATCATACGAATAGAGACCTAGAGCACTCAAATTTCTAAATCAACTGGAAAAGGAAAGCACCCATGAGCACTACCAACAACCATCAACATCTATCACCTTCTTCACGATCATGGATTCACATGGAGAAGCAAAAAGACTATAACTATCATGGCACACACATGATGCCCCTTCTCTCCAAATCTCTACCATCATTATTTTCATCACCTGTACTCTCCAGATCCATTCTTTAGTAAGTACCTAATATCTCTTTAGTTATCTTTATTTTCTTTCATTAAGATCATCATTCCTCTCAATAATTTATTCTTTTGTACATCCGTACACCTCCTTCCTTCCTCCAACCCATCACCTTACCATATCTATCCCTTTCACCTATCTTCACCCTCCCTAGTCATCTTTGAGTCACTAAGACCATTTCATAACCTCACCCCCACCATTTCTAGTCTCTGTGCAATCACAGAGAGTTTGAAGACCATTTCTAAGAGCTTTTTGCTAACTACCCCTACCGATGCGGTTATCCAATCGATGTCGGTCATCCCGCTAGACTAAAATTGATCACACGGATGGTGTCGAGTTACTATGTCTAACAACATACCTCAAACCAACGAGCTCATACCCATTCCCTAACAACCCAGAATCACTCCTAATCTTTACCAGACCTGCAACCCAATACTAGCCCATCACCTGACCCATTTTGACCTCAATCACCTTTTATCTAACCTTTCTTATTTGTTTTGTATGAGATACCTAAATCATTTCAATTCCAATAATATTTTTATTTCATGTTTATTTTGGATAGCATTAATACTTGTTATTTAAAAAGTGGATTGATAGCCTATTCAGGAAGCATCACACTTCTTGGATCTAGCTTTTGTTAGGTAGTCCACTTGTTGTTTTATTTAACTCTATCTGGTGGTATTGTTTTGCATTTTATAGGTAGTTCCTCCTAGCCAAAAGGGAGTATTCGCAATCAGCATTGGATTAGGAAATCAGAACGCATGCACAACCTTCAACCGACATCACAAACAGGTATTCCTCCTTGGCCTATCACCCTCTATATGTTTCATTAATTTATCAAGAATCCGGTGAAACATTTTGGCACACCAGTGGGACCCATCCAGGGGTTCCTTGCATTCATTCATTCTTAGGGAAATATTTTGTATGTTTGTTTCTTTTAAAAAGGAAGTTAACATTAAATCTTCTCCTTGGGAATCTTCTCTTCCTTCTATTTGTCTAAGTGACATTTATATTTTAGGACTAAAAAGAATCCTTATTTTTCTTCTTGTTTTGCATTAGTGAAATTCATTCTCTCTCCTATTCACTCTCTGTTTACATCGAATATCACATTTCAATTTGGGTTCTAAAATACTTACATTTCATACTTCTATGCTTACATTTTTAGTTCACATTAAAACTGAGGGCAACCTATATCATTGGAAGTCATGCCCAGCTGATGGTTGACATAATTAAATCATAGAACACTTTCTTCTCTCTCTCTTTACAAAACTACACAAATAAAAATTCACACATCTTCTTAAACAACACCTTACCTAGAATAAGTTGTCAATGATCACACGATCAGAGGATTGAAAGTGGGCACCCAACTAGTTTCTCTGTCAGTCATTAACTCAGAGAAAGGATTGCCCCCACCAAAACATAACTTGAAACCACCCTTAGAATTTTCCTCTTCATAGGACACCTTCCCAACCAAAAACTTTGTTCTGATTCACAAATTCAGTCTAAAATAACATAAGCTAAAACATAAAAATTCACTTATAGGATTGTGTGTTTTTCTTAGCTTTTTCTTGAGTTGTTTTTAATTTGTGAGGTTGTGTTCTTCATTTTCTTCTTCCTTTCACACTCGACATCATAGTTGGTGTATTTCAATTGTTTCTAAGTGTGTCAGGATCCATTATTATCATACTCAGTTTTCTAGGTTGATATTTCATCTAACTTAATTCACAAAAATCAAATTTTCTTCACTTTTCCAAATTTCACATTGCCCGCATTGGTCCTGAGACCATCATCGGTTTACATCTGACTAGAATCAATCTACCTAACCATTGTCATTTTCTAGCTTTTTTTGGTCATTCTACCAAAAATAGCATTCATCACATCTTCTATTCTTTTTAAGTTCTCAGGACATCATCATCCCCCTGAATTCTAAAATCACAGTCAAATACAACTTTGTTATTTCATTTTCATCAATTTTTGCCTCATTTACAAAATTGTTGATTTTCTCTGATGCCGATATCATTTTTGATAGGTGTCGATATTCCTTTTATTTAATCAACTCTTTGTTGATGTCATATTCAAACCAGGTGTGGTGTCTAAAGCTATATGCAACAAGAAATCTTAGTGATCTAGTAATTGACTATAGGTATTTGTTTTGTTTTTTTATATTTTCTAGGGGATTTCCTCAATGTCTTGAGGAATTCTTAGCCAACACCTTATTGAAATCAAACTATGAAAACTTGCTGGAAGTAAACACTCTTTGTAGAAATAAATTGTTGGAAATAAACACACATTTGTAGAATGAAATAGATTGTTGTAAGTAAACACATGTTAAAGAAATAAACACACAAATAAGAATACTGAAAAATGATTGTAAGGAAATAAGAATCTAATCTAGAATACCTACAGGAACAAGTATACAATAGATTTAAACTAGAGTAATCAAAAGCATTTACAACATTAACAGATCTATACTATTTTCTCTGTAAATATAAATACTAATAAAATGAAGATCCTGGTTCTCGAAGGAGTGGGCCCTTGCTCGACCTTGAAACAAGATTTAACAACTTAATATCCTATCAAAACAGAAATGACTATTTTATTGATAAAATTTTCTGCATTACAAAGACGTATTATCTCTTTCTATATCTTTGTGTTTGTATCTATGTATATCAATCTATATCAATATTATATCCTAAATCTATCTCGTAGGTCTCGTATATATATATATATATACTCCTTCCAAAGGTGTATTTACAGCCATAGCTATCTTACTAATTCAGATGGAACCATATCATGCCCAAAATATGTGTTGAATTATAATCTGGATGGATGTGCAGTTGTATGATAGTTATCCTTGGATCTGCGAGAATGAAGAATCGAAAATCTTCTAATCGCTTTTGATTAAAAGGGTCATTGATTGCTAAATCACCGGACGCGTTCTAGAATAAACAAATTCTTATCGGTTCCGAAACTTTAGAGAAGTTCCGGAACTAAAGTAAATTGTCCTAGATCTAACCGTGAGGGTTCCGGAGCTACATGCAGGAGTTCCAGAACTAAGTCTGAAAATTCCTAAACTAAGACTGAAGTTTTGGAACTAATTCCAAAATTTCAGTAACTAAGTGATAGAGCTCATAACTACGCATCTTTGGAGTTCTAGAACTAAGTCCGGAAGTTCTGGAACTAAGCCGTATTGAAACCAATGCTTCCAAAAACATGTTGACTGCTTCATAATTTTTCTTCCAACTGATTTTGACTGTTTTATTACAAAACCGAGTTTCCAAATCACTTTGTTAGGAATTACAAATTTTTAAATGTTAGAACTACAATCAACAAAAGATGGAAAATTACATCCTAACTTATATTATATCAAACAAAAGTCACAAAATGTAATAAAAATTGATAAAAAGAGTGTAAAATAAGATCATTTATCGTACATTAACGAGACCTATTCCGGCCTTATCATCTCCCCCATAATTACTTGTTTGTAAGTCCTTGTACAAACTTTACTCTTAAAATCTTGGGTTGTGTATTCTGCATTCTAATTGACTTCTCAGGTCAAATGGCTAAAACTGAATATCCCAGTGTTTTAGTTCGAAATACTATACCCTAATCCTTCTTCTACTTTCCTCTTCCATTCCTCAAATTGAGTGGGATCTTGAGGTTCTCTATTTTTCCATGGAGACATGGGAGTGAGAAGAAGGGGAGGCCTTGTTCTCATTCCCATCCATATGCCCCTACATTTTTCATTGACTTGAGGGATTAGTGTGCACAAGGATTTAGCTCTTTCTAAGCTCCATATTAAGTTTGTGGGAGATATTACTTCTCTTCTTCTCAATGCAACTGTAATAATCTCCCATCTTTTCAAACAAACATCATAAATCTCCTCAAAGTTCCCCTCCTCATAAGAGGTGAAGGCATCAATACATTTTTATAAACTGGCAAAATAATGTGTCTTGAACCATCTATCAAAGGCATGGGTTCTAAAATGTATAATGAAAGTAGATGGTTTACCATAGTGAGCCCTCATGCAGAGACTAGATGAACTAGATTTCAATAGATGCTCAAAATCCCTTTCCTTCCATGCAATCTGATTTTGAAGAATAGAAACAAATGCATTAAGCTAGCTTTCTCCCACATACAAATTGATCATGAAGCATGTGTTCTTTTCTAGCATAAGATTGCAGAGATAGAATTTGTAGAGAAGATTTTTCTGCTCTACATTGGCTGAAGAATAGGTTTTCATGAACTTATATTCATCTTTTATTTCATGTGGAAGGCCACATGCAATTCTTGACAATTTGCCAACGAATGAATTGTTCCTCTAGAAACATGCTATATGTAGGAGAAGGTCTCCTACATGCAAGTAATTTTTCACTCATTATGCAAACCATTTGTATTTTTACAAGACATTTAAATTTGTCTTCTTCTTCTTTGTAAAAATTTTCTTCCCATTCCTTTCTTGATTTATTTTCATCTTCCATCTTGCTTCTCAAGTCCTCATTGGATGTTTTGATTTCATTGAGTTCCTTGCAAGTATCATCCCATAACTGCTTGAGTGGCCAATAAGTTAATTCAGTCTGTGTAGAGACTGTTGACATAGCACTTTGTCTTCTAGAAATTTGACATTCTTCCTCTTTCTCCATCATTTGTTGTTTAACTCTTGTCAATTCCTTAGTCCTGTCTATGAGCTGAGTTGTTAGTTCCTCAATGAGAATTTCTCTTTGTTCCAATTTGATTTTGAGGAAGTTCAACTCATCATCCTTTTCTCGATAATTATTTCTACTCGGACAAAAACAGAGCCTGCCTAAACTTTTTTTTCTTTTCTTTCTCTGAAAGTTCTTTGGGGTTGAGCATTTTCTTCTACCAAAGGGAATTTTCCTTTTGTCTCCAAGATGCCAACTCTTCTTCTTCATGTGATAGTGCTTTGATTCACCCAAATCTTGAAAAACATGTTCCTCAAATCTGTCATCTTCCTTTTCCATCTCATATTGGCTTGGTCCAGGAGGATTCATGGCCATGCTGCCCAAAATATCAATAACTTCTTTTTCCAAATTTTCCTATTCTTTCATCTCCTCTGGAATTTATCTAGACCTCTTATGAATTCTTCTTCTTTGAGGAGCTTCAAAATTTCTAGAAGTGGGTTTCCTCCTAGAGCTTCTTCTAATTTTCACTTCTTGCTCTTGCCTAGGTGAACTATCACTATCAGAGACAAATATTAGCTCTCCTGTAGCTGTTGCAGAGGAAGGAGTTTCTTTTAAAGGTACAGTAGGTTTACGTAGTTTTAATCCTTCTTCCAGATATTCTTCTTTTTGGTATATTCTCCCCACCTATTTCCTTCTTTTCCTCTGTAGGGGCATCAATTTCCAAATTATTTGTAGGAGAAAAAGGAGTTGGTATTTCCCTCCTAATAATATCAGGGTTTTTCTTAAACTTGTTAAGAAATTTCTCCCATATTTCTTCTCCATTTTTCTTTGAAAGAAAATGGTGTTGGCACACCAAATGAACTAACCCATGATGTCTGATTGTTCTAACACCCCAGAATACCTCTAGGCCATTTTCGGATGGAGTCAAAAAGAAACCCTGGAAGGTTTACTATATATTTTAGTTTTGTAGCTCCATATCTAAGATATATGAGCATCTTCAAGACTTCTCTTCCCACCAACCCAAATTGACCATCACAAGTTAAATACTTGACTATCCAAAATGCCACTCTATTAAAGGGTTTGGGAAAGCTGGCCCTTCTGACCCCTTTTATGATTTTCTTAGTGTTGTAAATATATTGGGGTTCAGTTTCCCCCTCTTGTAGCATGGTTTCAACCAATTCTTTTAAGGTCCCTTTAACAGGATTTGGGACATGCCCAATTGGCACACCAGATACATTTCTTGTTGCATTCATAGAAAAATTAATTACAATAGTTCTAACCTTTGTTCAGGATTTTTATAAATTTATAATGAATTCTCTTACCAATTCGTTGTTATACTTCGAGAATTTTTTCAGGAATTCCAACCACCCTGCATGTTCAAAGATAACTGCCTCTTCTTCATCTGTAAGAAGATGGGTATCATCCTCAGGTTCTAACATCTTTTTAATCCCCATGGTAAAGAGGGTGATTCAAATTCGTTCTCCTTCAAATTATTACTCTATCCGGATTGGCTACATAACTCTTTACTTACTTATGGAACGGATGGGTTTAGCTACTGAAGCTGTTGTGCTTGGTGGGAACCTCGCTACTTCTTCCTTGAATTTTTTTGTAACTGCTTATTCACTTTGTTTATTCTACACAAATTATATCTCATTATAAATATGCCTCCACTTTTGTTCCACCGACATCATCCTCATGATTACTCACTTTTAATCATAATGTATAATAGATGACTCAGTCTACCAAATTTTAAATCAAATCCAATCATACATGAAAACTTTTAATCTAACCTTTAATAAGTTAAAGACATAATTACCATCCTTGATGATGTAATCCCTCTGTCATGATGGCTCATCATTCCTAAAATTGAAACAAAATGAAAAACAGTTAGAAAAGATAGCTAAAATTCCAAAGAAGTTCCTTTTATTTTTAATTAGCAATTTATTGAGGAGATCAACCGCCATTGCTGGTTTTAAATTGATCTTTGAGAAAAAAATTGGGGAAGAGAACGCCATTTACTAGTTTTCATTCCTTCCTTTTATTTTTTTTTTTTTAATTTTAATTTTTGGGAAGAGAACGTCATTTACTAGTTTTCATTCTCTTCCCTTTATTCTGGATCTATCCATCTAATTATTTGATCATTTTGGAAGAGTTGGGTTCTTCCATATGATCAAATTATTTTTCTGCTTCAATATTCCTCAAGAATTCATCCTTAGTAAGAGGCTTCCTATAAAGTTTTAGCCTATGTCCATTGACCAAAAGTGTCCTTCTGCTGCCATCAATGTGAAGTAACTGAATAGAACCATTGTCAAATATTTGCTCAATCTGATAGGGTCCCAACCATCTGGTTCTCAATTTTCCTTTGAATTGTTGGTATTTGGAATCAAATAGTAATGCCCAGTCTCCTACCTTGAATTTCCTTCTCTTGATATGTGTGTCATGCCATTGTTTTCTTTGATCTTGGATTATCTCTATCTGCTAAAGTGCTTCCATCCTTAACTCATCTAACTCATTGAGTTGAATAATTCTCTCCTTTTGAGTTGCATCTAACTCAATACCCACTTTAACTGCTATCCTCAATGTCTATAGTTCAAACTCAATAGACAATAAGGACTTTTTCCCATAGACTAACTCATATGGTGAAAATTTTGTTGTGGTATTCCAAGTTGTATTATAATCCCCATGACAGCTTCAGGTAGTCTCTTTACCCAATCTCTTCTACCTGCTTCAACTATTTTGGTAAGGATGTTTTCCAATTCTTTGTTTGTTACTTCAGCTTGTCCATTTGATTGTGGGTGATAGGGAGATATTAGACATGAATTTTGGCCCCTAACATGAAACTATACTTCTTGATGCACCAAACTTTACCATAATTATGTGCCAAAGGAAATCAGCAACTGCTTCTTCAGTGGCATTTGTTAAAGCCTACACTTCTGCCCACTTTGTCACATAATTAGTACACACAAGAATGTGCTCTTTTCCTTGTGAAGGAGGACTAAAGGGACCAACAAAATCCAACCCCCATCTTTCAAATGGTTCAATCATTACTTGAGGTTACAAAGGCATTTCATTGGTAAAATTTGGTTGTCTCATCCTTTGATAGGGATCACACCGCTTGATATATCTCTTCACATCTTTGTACAAAGATGATCAATAATAGTCGATGCCAAGTATCTTATGAGTTGTTATTTTCACTTAAAATTTTCCTCCACTTGGTTCATCATGACATGCCCTGAGTATTTCAAAGATTTCATCTTCTCTCACACACCTGCATAAAACTAAATCAGGACCACATATAAATAAAATTCTATTTAACCATTTAAATTGTGTGTTGGTTTTGATTAACTTTTTCATTTGTTTCTTAGTGAAAGGAGGAAAATTCTCTATTTCAAGATAATTTTCCATATCAGCAAACCATGGTGTATCAGCTAAAATAGCAAACAATTATTCATCTAGAAAATTGTCCTTAACTAGATCTTGTTCCCCTATAGTGGTTAGTCTTGATAAGAAATTAGCTACCACATTAGATTTTCCTAAATTGTCCATAATGGTAGTATCAAATTCATGTAAAATTAATAACCATCTAATTATCCTACCTCCAATCACTTGTTTGTTTATTAAATATTTAATTACTAAGATGATCTGTATGTATAAATATTTTGTATCCTCTGTAATATAATGTCTAAACTTATTAATTACATAAATCACATCAAGAATGAAAGCACAACACCAGTTTATACAATGAGTACACATGAATAACACTTCATCATATTCAATATGGCAAATTACAATTATAAAGGAGAAGATGCTCCTATACTCAAGGAGGTTGCTCTAACAACTCTCCCTATAATAGCTCTCTCCACAAACAACTCAACTAATACAATACGTGAGTTGTTTCAACAACTCACCCAATATAATAATCACCCAAACTTATAAACATAAATGTGGAGCACTAACTATATGAATTCCTAACATTCCCCCCCTTAGTGCGAACATGGGGAAAACTTTCCTTTGTACTTGCACCTACTCATGATCTGGTGATTTTCACAGGATGATCACAAACCTCAAGGATGGTTTAAATGGTGGTTTTACAATTGGTTTACCACAAACCAAAAATGATGGTTTTTTGCAAATAGATTACCAACAACCAAGAATGGTGGTTTTACTATTGGTTTACCACAAACCACAAATGAATGTTTTCAAGTGGTTTACCTACAACCACATCATGATATGGCAAATACTATTCTTAGCCCTCATCATGTCTCATCATAGGAATAACATAGGAAATTCTACTGAAATTTGTTGCTCATACATACATAGAAAAAACTAACATAATGGAAATGGAACATTGGATCATGTTCCCCCCCTCAATGTGAAATTTCCACTTATTGAAAATTGTAAACTGTACCACAACAAAAGCACTAAAATCAAATGAAACATACACACATGTCACCAAAGCTGGTATGCAGCCCCGTCGTTGGCAACTGACGAGAGGTTGCTGAATGACCTCTAACCTCTCGATTCCTCCTACCTCCCGTATGACGTTGTTAGCTTAGTAGGATGTGAAAATGAGACTCAATAACATGCCTTGAATGTTGGATTCCACCGAAATGTGTTTGTGAAGCAATTTTATTTTTTTACAATTTTGACAATTACAAAATTTGACAACTTCGACTCATAAAAATGAAAACTCAAACAAATATACATATTGAGAATGAAACTTTTACAATACAAACCATTGATTTTTAATATTGACAAGAGAACGTCATGACTCTATACTTTTGACTTTATCAATTGACTAACACTTTATAAACATGGAAGACTTCACTTTTAACAACCTAATAAAAACAAACTTTTATGAAACATTACAAAACCAAATGTATACTATGAACTCTTAAATAACAAACTTCTATTATAATCACTCATAAGAACATGACACAAAAATGACTATTTTGACATATATACATAGGATGACACTTTAGATAAACATGCTAATGGTGATATATAAGACAATTTTTACTCTTAACAACGCAGACTTTTTGATCTTGACTCATTGACAAATAACAACCACATATACTATTTAAAGTCCTGTTTCAAGTAATCCCTCAATTGAACAATTATATTAAAGAATCAACACATACTCCTAAAAACAAATCAGCCAATGATCTAAAATTTATATTATATTCCCACTAGAGTATAACGGATAGTGAGGTGCAAGCAGTTGTTGTGGGAAGATGCTCAATTACACTGGGTGGTCCACCATTGTTTGAAGAAATATATATTTAAATCATTTACCTCAATAATTTGCAGCCAAACCCAATGCAAGTCAATGTAGCTCGTCTACGTAGGTCATTGAAAATTAGATGCAGGTGATATAACCAATGTTAAGAACTCTACAATATCCAAGGTAGGCGTAAAAGGAGGTCTAATTAAAATCAAGCCAAGCATAGAAAGTGGAAGCTGTTGAATCATACATGTCAATGCTCATGCAAGTCTGAGTGAATTGCGCATGCTTCAATTAATAAAGTATCCCTGTGCTGATTATTTACAGTAACACGTCTTTAGAGAATTTTTGATCAGGTTGACACTGATAAGATCTATACAAGATAATAAATGAAACCCAAACATTGGATAGATGGAAAATTATCAGATACAATGTGAATACACGGAAAATTATGAAATGCAAATCCATGCTTCTGCAATGATGATTCTGATCTGGCAGAAGAAATCGACATAATGCAGAATGAAACAACTATTCCAAATAAAATACAACTGTGTTTTTGGAATTTTTAATCCAATGTAGAGTATTCAGTGGAAATGAAATGCGCATAACTGTCTAAAAATGTCTCCTTCACAAAAACACATCCTCACGAGTCTCCTTGTCATATTTGGTGATGGAAGGTTTACACAACCATCAAAGATTAGTAAGCGCAGGTGCCTTCATAACAACCATTTCAAACGATCCTCTACAACAATAGAATGGTGGCCTAAAAATCTATGTATGCACAAATCAAGTATGGATAATATACGTAAAAACTGATTACAAGGACATAGAGTCAATGAATCTATCCACACCTAATATCACAGATAATAATATTTTCTCATCTTCAGAGGTGAAGCACAATGCTACAGCCCCTATAATTGCTTTTATAGAGCCATCCCCGGTCTAATACCAAATGAAAGCACAAACACCAGTTTATACAATGAGTACATAGGAATAACACTTCATCATATTCAATACGGAAAATTACAATTATAAAGGAGAAGATGATCCTATACTCAAGGAGGTTGCTCTAACAACTCTCCCTATAATAACTCTCTCCACAAACAACTCAACTAATACAATACGTGAGTTGTTTCAACAACTCACCCAATATAATAATCACCCAAACTTATAAACATAAATGTGGAGCACTAACTATATGAATTCCTAACAAAGAAATTATTTTTCGGTGGTGGTGTAATTTCTTTTAGTGGGAGTAATATTTTTACCTGAGGTCATAAATAGCATACATTTTCCCTTATTCATTTTTTTGTCCCAAAACTACACCAATGGATTTATTTGAGGCATTTATTTAGATGTGAAAAGGTTTTTCCCAATTAGGTCCTCTCAATATTGGGGCAAGTGATTAATTTTTCTTTAATTTCATCAAAAGCATGTCGACATCTTTCATCCATCCCAAAGAAATTCATAGTCCTTGGTAAGAAAATTAAACATGGGGGTAGAAATTTTACTAAAATCCTTGATAAAGTGCCTATAGTATCTAGCATGCCCTAAAAATGACTTGATATATGTGGGGGTTTGAGGAATAGGTAAGTCTAAAATAATTCTAATTTTGTTTTGGTCAACCTGAATTCCTCTTTTTGAAATGTGGTGTCCTAATACAATCCCCTCATCAACCATCATCAAACACTTCTCATGACTAAGAGATAGATGGTTTTTCTCACATATTGTTAATACTCTATCTAAATTCCTCAAAGCATCATCAAATGTGTCTCCATATACAGTGAAGTCATCCATGTATACCTCTACAGTCATTTGTTAGTCTCTAAAATTTTTAATACAGCTCTCTTTGGAAGGTTTTCGAGAGCATTACATAATCCAAATGGTAATAGCCTATAGGTAAAGGTACCCCATGGACATGTAAAGGTAGTTTTTCCTAATCCTCATCAACAACTCTGATTTGATTATATTCACTAAATCCATCCAGAAGGAAAAGTACTGCTTACCTGCAAGGTTGTCTAGGACTTGATCTATGAATGGTAAGGGAAAATGATCTCTCAGTGTGGATTTGTTCAGTTCCCTATAGTCAACAAAAATTCTCCATTTCCATTCATTTTTTAGGAACAATTACAAGAGGAGACATCCCACTCACTATCGAGATAGGGTAGATAAAACCTACTTGTAATATTTTTCAATTTCTTGCTTGATTATATCTCTTAAGGTTGGATTAATCCTTCTCTGAGGTTGCCTAACTAGTCTAATGTTTTCAAGTATAGAGGTGATGAGTACAAATACTTGGATGGATTCCTTTCATATCTTTGTAGTCCCAAGAAAAATATCTAGTATGATTTTTCAAAACATCAAACAATTTATCTTATTCATCATACTTCAACCAGTTGTTAATGTTCAAAAATTTACTTTGAATCTCAACATGTTTGGTTCCAATGTGTGATGAACTAATTTGTTGAAAGGGTTTCATTAAGGTACTTAGTGGACATGTATGTGGCAACAACATATGATATGTAGAAACATCTCCAAAATTTCCTTGAGATAGAATATTGGAAAAAGGACAATAGGAAGAGTTATGATACTTATCTTGTTGTAGGTCGAACTCCTCATCACTGCTGATTTCTAGAAATTCTTCACCATTTCCTGATATATTTGAAACTGAAGCTACTAATTCTTCCTCCCCAAGAGAAATATTGTTCCTCCAAAGAAAAATTATTTACAGTCACATGGAATTGTTGTTAGTGTGGTTATGGAACTAAATGTGATGGTTCCAGAACTAAATATGATGATTCGGAATAGAGTCTGCAGGTTCTAGAACTAAGTTCATAGGTTTCAGAACTATTCCCAATTGCTCCAAGGACAATTAGTGTTCATTCAATGGTTGATTAATCATATCTTCTACCTCGTGTATGTGATCCTACAACGTGATCATGGCCAAAGAAGACATGTTTTGCTTATTAGTATCAGGAGAATTAACCCACAATTGTTCTTGATTATCAATAGAAGGTCGTGTAGAAGGATATAAGGAAATTTTCTTAGAATTCTTACCATTTGAGATAGTCATATCACCTGATTTGCAATCAATTAAGGAAGATATGTAGCTAACCATGGTCTTCCCAAAAGAATGGGATAACCAAGTGTTTTACCTTTTGGATGCAATATAAGGAAATCAACTGGATATTCCCATGACTCCACCATAACTGCCACATCTTTAATAACTCCTTGTTTTTCTATAGATTGATCTGCCATCTGCAATATGGTTTTAGTAGATTGTATACATGTTAATGGTAATTTTTCAAAGTGTTCACTCTCATCACATTTATATTCACTCCCAAATCAACCAAAACATTATGTATATCTTTATTCCCTATAGAGACAGAAATAATAAGACTTCTAGGATCTTCGTATTTGGGAAGAAAAAGTTTTCTGGTAATAAATCAACAAGTTTCCCATCTACCTTAATAGTCCTGGGGTACTGCTTCTTCCTTCCGAGTATTTTTAAACATATAATTTTGAATAATTTGTTCAATTCTGGAATGTCCTTAATTTCTTGTAACAATGGTATTTCAATATTCAATTTCCTTAGTTCTTGTACCAACTCATATTCCTTAGTCTCTATGGCTTCTTTAAATCTCTTTGGAAATGGAGTCTTAGTAGAGTTGTTATCTAGTTCCTTATATTTTTCTTTTACATCCTTCTTGGGAACAACCGTACTAGGGGTTTCAATTTCTTCTATCATCTTAGTGATTATAACAAGTGGACTGCTAATTATTTTTCAGATCTAGTTTGAATATCCTTACAATCCATGGCATTCAAATCAACTGATTTTTCTGGTTCTGTTTTGTAGACAGGAGTTGTTTGTTTGTTTCTTGGGTTTGTTACTAGTTGTGTTAGTATTTGGGTTTGGACCACATTTTCATTTTGTGAATTTTGTGTTGGGGAACCCATTATGGCTTGTTGATTCTGATTGGGATATGTCCTCCCTTGAGCATAATTATTAGGGCTCCACCTAGGTTGTGACCAAGCATTCGGGTTACCTTGACCAAACCATGGTTGTTGGTGTCCTTGGGCATACCAAGATTGTCCTGACCAATCCTGAGGATTCCATGTTGGTTGAGGGACCCAAGGTGGTTGCCCCCAACTTTTTGGTACTGTCTAAGCTGCCCATGACATCATCCAGGGGTTAGGAATTGACCTGGGCATGAACTTCCCTTGGCTAGGTTATCTTTGGAAAAAATTTACTTCTTCTGATGTGGATGGAATGCTAGTTTGTTTAAGCTGATTTTTAATAAATGGAAGAAGAGAACATGCATTACTCTCATGGTCCCTAGATTCATAGATAAGACACATTTCTGTTTTGTCTAGGGGACAATCTCTTATTGCATGCTTCTTCCTGCATCTAGGACAATACATAGCTAATGGTTCAAGATTGGCATTTTCTTTAGCTTACAATCCATCCATGGTGGAGGTTAATTGAACTAAAAGTTTTTTTAAGTTTTCCAATTCATCCATCATTTTTTTCATATTCGGGTTCAAACTTTTAACTATTTTTCCTTTTCTAGGTCCACCCCTTGTTTGTGAATAACTTCTTCAAATTTCTTTAATATCATTCATTCTTATTTGATCAATGTTTCCACCTCCATCAGATCAAGTGCCTCCCTTGATTCATCATCTAGACCTTTAAGAAAAATGGTTTTCTTAACTCTTCTTGTAGTACAAATCCACATCTTTTACTCACAAAGAGGAATCTGTCTAAATAATCTTCCATATTCTCATCCTCCTGCTTGATTTTGAAAAATTCTTCCTTCCTATTCCTCCCCTACAAAGTAATCTTGATACTTTTATAAGAAGGCAACTTCCATTTGTGCCCAAGTGGTAATAGAATTAGATGTTAATCCCATAAACCACCTCATTATTACATCCTTCAGGGTAGATGGAAACAACTTGAGTTTCTGATTATCTATTTTGTAATCATAAGTTTGACACAAGTACTTTAAATTCAAACAAAAATTGGTCAGGATCTTCAGATGACATTCCTCTAAATGTGGGTAAATGTGCAAGTGAAATATTCTTCATGGGTGTATCATCATCGTCCAACTGAATTAGATAAGTAAAGGTCCTATCAGGTTCTCTTTCAGCTTCTCATGCCATTTTACAGTACCTTCTAGACTTTTCTCCCAATCAATATGGTATGTGATCTATTTTGGGGAAGGTGAAAATTCAGGAGTAGGAGGTTGACTACTCAATTGTGAATCAAAACTTTCTCTAAATGGGTCTTGGGATATAATATTCTTTCTAAAGGTTCTACTTCCTTCTAGTGATTGATCTAAGAATTCCAAAGGTGGCAATTCTGCTTCTTGTCTAATAGGGGACAATGGTGCTTCTAATTCTTGGTCAACTTCCTTATTTGATCAAGAAGATGATGATGATTCTTGTTTAGATATTTTTGGGAGGAATCGACCCTTGGAGTCTCTTGGTCTACTCATAAATTTTATGATGACGTAGGGAAGATTCTTCAATTACTAGATATATGATTGTTTCTCTTGTTGACACCTAATTAGACAATTCTAACTATTGGGTCCCTGAAAATGGTGCCAAAAATGATGGGTGTCATTATTCCCTTCATTTAATCAACTCTTTGTTGATGTCATATTCAAACTAGGGGTGGTGTTTGAAGTCATATGCAACAAGCAATCTTAGTGATATAGTAATTGACTGTAAGTATTTTTTTTTTTTTTATATTTTCTAGGGGATTTTCTCAATGTCTTGAGGACTTCTTGGCCAAAACCTTATTGAAATCAAACTATGAAAACTTGCTGGAAGTAAACACTCTTTGCAGAAATAAATTGCTAGAAATAAACACACATTTGTAGAATGAAATAGATTGTTGTAAGTAAACACACATTACAAAAATAATAACACTTGCTTTGGAAATAAACACAAATTTGAGAATGCTGAAAATGATTGCAAGGAAATAAGAATCTAATCTAGAACACCTGCATGGGAACAAGTATATGATAGATTTCAACTATAATAATCAAAATCATTTACAACATTAACAGATCTATACTATTTTCTCTATAAATATAAATACCAATAAAATGAAGATCACGGTTCTTGGAGGAGTGGGCCCTTGGCCCACCTTGAAACAAGAATTGACAAATTAATATGATCTCAAAATATAAATGGCTATTTTATTGATAAAATGTTTTGCATTACAAATACGTACTGTCTCTTTCTATATCTCTGTGTTTGTATCTATGTATATCGATCTATATCTATATTATATCCTAAATCTATCTATAGGTTTGCATATATATACTCCTTCCAAAGGTACATTTACAACCATAACTATCCTACTAATTCAGATGGAACTGAATCGTGCCCAAAATAGATGTTGAATTGGAACATGGCTGGACGTATAGCTGTATGATAGTTATCCTTGGATCTGTGAGTATGAAGAATCGAAATATTCTAATCTGATCTTGATTGAAAGGATCATTGATTGCTAAATCACTGGACGTTGTTGGAATAAACAAATTCTTATCGGTTCCAAAACTTTAGAGAAGTTTTGAAACTAAAGGAAATCATCCCAAATCTAACTGTGAGGGTTCTAGAGCTACATGCAGGAGTTCCGGAACTAAGTCCTAAAATTCCCGAACTAAATCGAAGTTCTAAAACTAATTCCAAAATTTTTGGAACTAAGTGATAGAGCTCATAACTGCGTAATGGAGTTCTAGAACTAAGTCTGGAAGTTCCGAAACTAAGCCGTATTAAAACCAATGCTTCCAAAAACATGTTGACCACTTCATACTTTGTTCTTCCGACTGATTGTGACTTGTTTTATTACAAAAATGAATTTCCAAAGCACTTTGTTAGGAATTACAAATTTTTTAAACGTTAGAACTACAATCAACAAAAGATGGAAAATTACATCCTAACTTATATTAGATCAAACAAAAGTCACAAAATGTAGTCAAACTTGATAAAAAGGAGAGTAAAATAAGATCATTTATTGTACATTAACGAGACATATTCTTTCCTTATCAGGTTTCCTAACCATCATTGGTCACCTGTAACTATCATCGATTAAATTAACCACCAATGGTTCCTTTGTTATAATTTTTAATTAGAACACCAACCCATTTCACCTCCCGGAATCTAGCCTTTTTCATTTCTGTTATTTTCTATGTTATTTACAGAGTACAGTTTACTAGCTCTACACTAATTCACATGGTTTTGACTCGCAGCCAAGTCAACGTCCTTGTGTTTCATGCTAGCCTTTAGCGTCTTCCACCTATCCCATCACCGTCTTTTATCTTGTTACCTATAGATCCAACTCAACCCATCACCATTATTACTAACAAAGAGGAATTCGTAAGACTCCTTGACTTAATCCATCGCCCTAAAATACTATCTTGCCCACTCATCCACCCAAGACTCCTTGGGACAGTTGGTATATGGCATGCCCATGTTTATCCCTCCCGCCTTGCCTCCACTTCCACATCAACTACCAAGTAGCTCGGCATTACCTTCATCTACCTTAACACCTGAGGTATCTCAAATGGACCCCACATCCACTATAACCGCTACACCTATGACATTTATTGCACTGTGGATTTAACCATTCCTTCACTGACCACCCTTGGCATAGCCTCATCTGCACTGTCACCTCATATATACCCATTGCATCGCAACCACCCATGGTGTCGGCAACCCACACCCTATTCCAAAACCTCATCCTTTCCATCCCATAATCTCTACACCCAATTACCACAAGATTTGTTATGAATACCCCACCTATTTACACACATCACTAGTAACCCCCAATATCATTTATCACTTATTTGGGATATCTTCCACCCGCATCTATTCCCCCTTCGTAGTTCTCATACTTGGCCCCATATATTGGGATGTTTTCCACATCATACATCCATCATCAACCTCCTTTTACTGTGGGGCTCCCATTCCTCACTACCCACCAATGACCTCATTAAGATGATGATGGAAAAGATGTAAAAATTATAAGCATCAGTTTTTGCTCTCGTAACTCCTTAACTTATGAAGAAATCTATAATGAGCTTATTCATCCATCTATCCCCATTCGCCCATACCCTATACATTTGGAAATTCCCAATTTCAACCATTTCAACAATAAATAAGACCCACAACAACACTTTTGGTCATTCAAATATGGGTTCGGCTAATTTCCATGATGATGCTTTACTCCTACGGACATTCCCCATGTCCTTGACAGGACTCGCCTTAGATTAGTATAATGGTTTACCCGAAATTCCATTTACTCATTTAACCAAGTGGCTCAAGAATTCTTGGACCATTTCTCAATCAATGTTGTCAAAAAAGTCACCATGACTAACCTATACTCGACATGATAGTACGATGATGAATCTATCACATGATTCTATTGCCCACTAGCAAAGCCTTATCACCCAATTAACATTCCATTTACCTTAAGCTGATCTTATAGATTTGTTCACTAGAGCTTGTGTCGTCGTACATCTCACCAACTCTGTAAGTACAAACCTTCCATACTTTTGATGAAGCATTTACCATGGTGTGAAAACTAGAAATTTGTGCCATTAAAGAGAAGAAAATTCAATTGTGAAACAAAAATTCCATTCAAATCAAATGATGCTTCTTCATCTTCAAAGCCCCAAATAATTATTCAAAATCCAAAGGATCTGCCAACATGGTAGTTCTTAAATCTAGTCCATCTCATCCATCTAACCAAGCCAAACCTTCCTCCAATCTTTCTCCCATTCAAACTTTTTAGTTCCGATGGGAACAATGAAAGTACACTCCAATTGGAGAGCCCTATTCTTCAATCTTGGAAAAGCTTCTTAAGGCTAGAGCCATTACACTTCCCCCATAAAACCTCATATTGGTTTTGATCCTGCTTGTCCTATGTATGCATGGTATAAGGAACATGACTATTATAATTATCATCGATGTCAAAGGCCATAGTGATGGTAATTGCATAACCTTCAAGAACATTGTCTAGGAAATGTTAGATAATGGAGATCTCATCCTGGACAACCCGAATGCACTAGAAAATCAAAACTTGCATATCTTTAAGAATTCGTTTCCTAATCATACACCATCATCTAATCAAAATGGTGAACCTTCAACCAACAACATCAATGTCCTGTGAATGCCACATTGTTTTTGATATCGCATACCAATCGTTCCTCAATTTCCACCTCTTACGTCTATCGAGGATATTCTAGCACGACCTCCTCTACCCATGGAAAATCCAATCTCATCTAATCCTTCACCTATAAAGGATTCCCTTTGTCTCCCTCTTCACCCACAGAGGAGTCCACTATTTCAGCTAATTTCATTCCACCATATACCTCACAACCTACCAAACAATCAATGGTATTAACTCTCCTACCCACGGGAGAATTGTCATCGCTTTCTTCTCCACTGAAAGAAGAATCTACCTCACCCCATCTACCATCGCTCTTACCCATGGGGGATCCTTTAGATGTGCCACTACCTATTGGGGATAATTCCATATTAGCATTCCAAGATCTATTTGATCTGCTCTCAAGTCTTTTACCCACAAAGTCTGAGGCTAACCAATTCCTTATCTCATAGACATATTTTACAAGGATTTCCACTAACCGTATCTCCACTTACAACAAGTTGTCATTTTCTCATATGGCTGACCACTTGGATTACGTTGATAATTCCATGCTTTGGGGACACCTTGATTACCCTTTTCAACCCAAATGTAGATGTCACTTACTAATACCTCTATGATCTATCCGAAGGTATTTCAAGTGACCAAATCAACCATGACCATGCCTGTTGAAACTTTTTTCGTCACCCTTGCCTACATACGAACCTTTAACCACAACCAAACCCATTCCTATGCCTAAGAACCTATCTGCACCTAAATCTTCTCCCATATCTAGACCTATGACTACCTTGGGTGTCATGCCGACATCAAACCTTGTCGATCCACCCATCAAATTGGACTTAGCCACATCCTCCCAAGCTCGTATAAAAACCAATCCTTCACCTAAAAAGAAGACCCAAATTTCAAGACCACATACACCAGTTTCACCCACCATGCCTCTATCACCTTCACCCCTTCCATCTATCCTCGGACCTCACCTATCTACCCTAGTCAAGCAACCTCCTACCCAAAGAAAAAAAAAAGCAAAGCAGCCCACCTATTCATCATGATCCTTTATTACATCCAATTGACCTACGCAACCTTCACCATCACCCATAGCTTTCTTACCACCTATACCTCCACCAACTACCATAACCCCATCACTACCTATGCGACTTCAACCCATACCTTCCACCCGACCTCTACCAACAACCTTTACCACACCTCCATTATCACCATGGCTAACCTATCCTCTACCATCATCCACTTTCCCTTTTGCATCACATACTCCTACCTCACCTTTACCCAAGAAGGTGCAATCCAAGGACAAGAACCCACTACCCTCCAAAAAGGTAGTTAAACCCACAATACCTTCTATTACTAGTTCATCTACCATACCTTTACCCAAGTAGGTACCATCAAAACCTAAGA
The DNA here is from genome assembly GCA_018340775.1 of Taxus wallichiana var. yunnanensis. Taxonomy (NCBI): domain Eukaryota; kingdom Viridiplantae; phylum Streptophyta; class Pinopsida; order Cupressales; family Taxaceae; genus Taxus; species Taxus wallichiana. The sequence continues at coordinate 85,203,348 of CM031244.1, read as the reverse complement.
TAGTACCACCTACTAAACTAGTGGTCAAACCTATTCCACCTCCTATAATATCTCTTCCACCACAATCATCTCGCACCTTCACCTAAACCCACACTCACTTCACATTGTGATCCATTGGCAAGGTCTTATGCCAACATTTTAGCCAACCTCTTAGAGACCTCGGTTATCACATTACCGCCACTTCTACCTTATGACCCACTCAAACCCAAACCAAAAGGGTTTGATGAAACTAAAATTTGTGCCTACCATTGTGTGTCAGGACATGATGTAGAGAATTGTAAGGCTCTAAAAATCGTTCTTCTCCAACTATTCCCTCCTGAAGAAAATTTTGATGATGATGATCTTCTAGATGAGGACTCTATTCCACCTTCACCAATCACCACACGTCCTCATCCACTACCTATTCATCCACCCACATCTCCACCTCCACAACCTTTTTATCCACCTCCAACATTTGAGATCAACATGGTCCATATTAGAGAATTGGCCAAACCTCCGACTAAATGCCAGTGTGCCCTACTCATTTTTCAAGGTTCTTACCCCACTTTGGGATTTTGTACATCATGTCATTATACTACTCATGACATACCTTATCCATCCACATCTCTTCATCATATTAACATGATAAAATTTACCACTCGTGGCCAAAAAGACAAAGGAAAATCAAAAGCAACCAGCCCATTCGCTAATCATGTGCCTAACAAACCATCTATACCAACAACCAAAATCACCATTCGAGGACCTACATACCATATTTATAATGGGGTCACCCATCGTACAATGATAAAATAATTGCATCGATCCCATCTAAAAATTTCTTTGTATGATCTCATCCAAACCTTTGAATCTCATCGAAAAGCCCTCATGGAGGTTTTGCAATTCATCGAGGTTTTACCTAATGACCCGACACCAGTAGCATCCATTATAACCCCTCACCATGTTGTCTCTCTTACCAAAACATATCCTTCTTCTACCCCCACTCCCACTCATCAAGTGGCCGCCTCGGTTTCTCTAATGAGGAGATCGTACCTCTCCAATCAGATGACCCAGATCCCACTCTTTTCATCTTCGTCTATATCGATAATATTCACGTTCAATGCATTATGATCGATGGTAGTGCTAGCATCAACATCATCTCCTCCCATACATACAATCAAATGCACATCCCTTAAAATTTCATGCATAATAACCCAATTATACTACACACCTTCAATGATGCCATCACTTCCACCCTTAGCACCATTATTCTAAACATTTTTGTGGGCCCCTGTACTATGACAGAATTATTCTATGTTTTAGCAGGGGAATTCTAGTATAACCTATTACTTGGCTGACCTTGGATCTGTGTCATGGGTTTTATTCCTTCAACTTTAGATCTTTGTGTAAAATTTTAAGAAGGACATAACTATACCATCCTAGCTGACCCTTCACCATTTAAAAATTGTAACATGTTGTACCAACCTAATGATTTCCTCATACTAGTTAAGGTATCTAACACTTACATCACTTCTCCTTCACCTAGAGCCCCGTCCACCAATTTTTCCGTTATCTCACCCATGCCTACCTCTTCTAAACCCACTCGCTATCATGGCCTCTACAACCAAATCTATAGCCGACCCGTCTTCTAACTGCCTAGCTCCCAACCAACTCATCCTTCTTCGTCCCAATCGCCTAGTACTTCATCTATTATGGCTACACATATATCCACTACCAATCCCTTAGAAGGTGTTTTTAATGCCTCACTCTGGGGGAATACCGCTTGTACAACATAAACACATTCCTTACTCCACAAGAGTATGGTAACCTACGCCAACATCCTCATTATGACCATTGCATAGGTGAGGTCTTCCCTTATGGTCCTCCCCACCTTTGCACCAACTTAACATATGGGGGACTTGATACTTCCACCTATTCACCCAAGCCACCTTCCCAAATGAGGTCATTTTCATCTGACCTCTAATCTCCCACCAACCGCAATTTCACCCACACTTTTCTTCACATCATGCATGGAAAGGCTTTGGCTTTGGGTTCTATGAATAGGGTCATCATATTGTCATCCCGTGTACCACATGTAAACATAAATACCGTAGTGGTATTGGCTTTGCCAAACCATCTTTGAAGAAGGACCGCATCAACCTTATCAAGGACGAAAAACCTTCTCCAACTCATTTATCAATGTCACCACCTTCACCACGAGTCTATAGATCCCGAATCTATTCCTCTTAAATTGTTTTTTTGTCAACACCATTTCCCTAGGACCTCTGACTTATCAACACAATGGCAAGGCTCCCTATTCTCTTCCCTTCTTGTATCTTGACATGATCGATGATGATACACCATCCATTAATGTCATTCAATTTCAAGATGATGAGTCTATCCTCACCTACCTTGGTGTGGAAGATTCTTATATTCACCGGTCATTACCTTCTGAGACGCAAACCATGTTAAATGAGTCAACCATCGAAATCAATATTAACACTCAGGATGACCCACACATTCCAAAGATTGGTCAATATTTAGATGGTGCTGAGCGAAGAAAGTTTTCACTTCTTTCCTACGGGATTATAACAATGCTTTTACTTGGTCCTACGTTGATATGCCCGATATTGACCCAAACATTGTGGTCCATAATATTGTCACCATCCCTGAAGCCAAACCCATAAAACAGAAGCTACAGAAAATACATCCTCGCATTTCCCTCATGGTCAAGGAAGAACTTTAGTGCCTTCTTTCGATTTCCTTCATCCTACCCATTGATTATCCCCAATGGATCTCTAACATCATTCTTGTCACAAAAGTGACAAGGGGACTCTGCATTTGCATGGATTTTCATGACCTAAACTTAGCTTGCCCCAAAGATGAATTTCCTCTACCTAGTATTGACCAACTAGTTGATCTTACCATTGGTCATGAGATGTTATCACTCATCGATGGTTTCTTGTGTTATAACCAAATATTACTCACCCGAAATATCAACATAAAACCTTCTTCATCACTTCTTTAGGAACCTTTTTCTATCGAGTCATGCCCTTTGGCCTTAAAAATGTTGGTTCTACATATCAGTGGGTTATGACCTATATCTTTCATGATATCATGCATCACATATTGGAAGATTATGTTGAAGATATTCTTACCAAATCCAAACATTGGGTTGAACACCTTACAGTCCTTAAGGTCATCTTTGACTGTCTCATCAAGTATTGTGTTCACCTTCAACCCAAGAAGTGTGTCTTTGCTATTCTCTTAGGAAAGCTCCTTGGTTTTATCGTTTCTTTGCATGGCATAGAAGTTGATCCCACTAAAATCAAGGCTATTCTCAAAATGCCTCTGCCTAGTAATATTTTTAGACTTCGTATTTTGCAAGGTAAGTTGCAATCTATTCATTGTTTTATTTCACATCTTTCTAATGCATTGCCACCCATTTCATCATCTCCTCAAAAGGATGTCTCTTTCAAATGGGATGATGAATGCCACAAATCCTTTGAGGCCTTAAAATAGTACCTTCTCCAACCACCTATACTCATTCCTCCTAAGGATAACCAACCATTTTACCTTTACATTTCTACTATAGATCATTCCTTGGGTGTCATGCTCACCCATCGCAATGAGCAACATCGGGAGCAAGCGGTTTATTACATAAGCCATACCATTTTAGAATATGAAACCAGATATACCCACACCGAAAAAATCTTCTTAGCCTTAGTTTTTATTGCCACTAAACTTCTTCATTACCTACTCAATCAAAAACCTTTTTATCACCAATACTGACCCCTTACATTACATGTATGCCAAGCCCTACCAACATCAATGTGTTACACATTGGATAATGCTTCTCGTAGACCTCGACCTCGAATTCATCCATCAAAAATATATCAAAGGTCAAACTATTGTTGACCAACTTGCAGACGCACCCCTCTCCGGAAATCAATCCTCTAACTTTGATTTCCAGACGAATCCATTGCTACCCTATCTTTAGATGATACCATTTACCAAATGACCTTATTCTTTGATGGTTCTAAATGTCAACGTGGGGGTGGTATAGGTGTTATCCTCATTCCTCTTAATGGTGAACCTATGCCTTTATCTTTCAAACTATATTTTGATTCTACTAACAATATTGTCATATATGAAGTGCTCGTACTAGGTCTTCAAGCCTCTATCGCCGTAGATGTTAAATCGATTAATATTTTTGGCGACTCTCAGTTGGGCTTAAACCAAGTCAATGATATATACTAGTGTCGTAATGAAATAATTCAAAAGTATAAGCATCATGTGGACATACTTTTGACTACCTTTGACCATTATGAGCTTCAAACCACCCCACATTCTACTAATAAATTTGTAGATACCATGGCCTGCCTAGCTTCTTAGATACCCGCTTCGCACCGCCAACCCTAAAATATTTTTATCTAGTAAAAAGGTTGTAATCACCTTCCTATCTATTTTGAGATGTCAACCTTGTCAGAACCGTTCAAACTAACCCACATGACCTTTGGTACAAGTAATTTGCATATTACCTTTCCCTATCAATTATACCTCCCGACCTTACTCGTAATGGGAAACACGCCTTTCTCAAAAGTGTATCTTGATATGTCATCATGGGTGGCCTTCTTTATTAATGTGGCTTTGACAATATCCTCTTATGATGCCTTATGAATTATGAAATTACTTATACCATCAAGGAAGTTAACGATGGAATTTTTGGAGGTCACTTCAGTGGCTTAGTTGTCACCAAACGCATCCTTTTCCTAGGCTATTATTGGCCCACCCTCAACCATGATTTTTGTGACTATGTAAAATGTTGTGTGAAATTCCAACAACATACTAATCTTCATCACACACCTAGTCATGCCCTATAGGTCACACGAGATCTTTGGTCTTTCTCTCAATGGGGTTTGGATATTTTCGGAGAGATAAATCCTCATTCTTCACAATGCCATAAATGGATTATTACCGCAACTAAATAATACACTAAATGGGTAGAAGCCATCCCCCTCATCTCTACAAAATATGAGAAAATTTGTGACTTCATTAATCATCACATCATTTTTCACTTTGGCATTCCTCACTACCTCATCACTAATAACAGAAAACAGTTCAAAAATAAAACCCTACAAATTTTTTTGACTCCTTTGGCATCCAAATTAGTTTTTATAAACCTTACTACCCACAAAAAATGGCCAAGCTAAATCAACCAATAAAACCTTGAACAAAATTCTTATGAAAGTGGTTGACGATACGAGAAAGGATTGGCACACACACATTCCTTTTTCTTTATGGGCTTACCGTACTAGTATTCATACCTCAACTATGACCACACCTTTTTCTCTGGTCTATGGTATAAAGGTTGTCCTACCTCTCGAATTCCGATTCCTTTTTTTGTATCTCAATCAAAGATATTCTTAGAATGATGAATTTCACGGGTGGTCGTTTGGTACAAGTTGATTTATTAGACGAACGTTGTCTTAATGCTCTTGATCATCTCCAAATATACCAAAAACGTATCAAACGTGCCTATGAAAAATGTGTCCACAAACAAACCTTTCAAGTCGACGACCTCATCCTAAAGGAAAATCATTATGTAACAAAAGAGGAGAAAAGTAAAATGAGAAATATTTCTCATAATTGGCTTTGACCTTATATCGTTACTCATACCTATGGATCGGTGCTTATCATTTTTCTTCAATGGAAGGTAAACACAAACATGATCCCTACAATGCCTTGCATCTTAGACCATTCTATTGTTGAATTAAGTCCTATATCACCTCTTGTCTATTTAGCGCTCGTCCTCGAGCACCATCCACCTTCCATTTTAACTATTTTAACGATGCACGGCTCAACAAGAATCATATGATTACCCATCACTTTTTCAGCCCTATCTTTAATATGAGTACCATGGCCCTACTCATGGCATGATTCTCATGGATAATTTTAATCTTTTTAAATATGGAATCGCATGGTTGTTTATAACGTAAACTCTCTCTTCCATAGTTATCCTCTGTGTGCTATAGTTTTTCCTTCAAACCAGGAGCCTATTTTTATTTATAGTCTTGACTTAAAATTCCAAAAGCAAAGAAATTTCAAAAATAAAATGGGATTCAACTCTGTTGGTGTAAATTTTGAGTTTGCACACTTTGCCCTAATTCTCTACATCCATTTTTCTCAAAACGTCTTTTGGCTCATTTGGTGATCTCGTAGCTCATTTTATTTAGTTGAATGCTTTCAACCACCCTCAATGTTGTTATTCTACCCCATATTGAAACAAAATCCATGTTTCCCCCTTTGTGTGCCCCAAATTTTTCATTTTATATGGGCTGTGCCATTTTTCTCATTGCCAAGTCATGAAAAACTCAAAGTAAATCAAATCTGAGTTATCTATTGCTAAAATCCTAATCCCCAGGCCTAAATCATTGTTAAATCATGTTTCATTGGATTCAAAACAAAAAAATCTTTGCCCTCCTTGTTAAATTTTTTGATTTCTAGGGCATATTCTACATTTTTGGCATATTGATGGTCGTACGGGCATGTTCTACCCATCAAATTTATTTTTGCAACCTATATGCCTACGTGGCATGTTTGATTGGTCAGATGAACTGACGGGTGGTGGGGTCACTTAAAATTTTTCTTCAATTTTTGAAAATTTATCAATGTCAATTTTTTCTCGAGGGCCCGCGCCCAATGGTATGATGACACATGGCATGGGAGGATCAGCAAGCGGCGGTGGAGTTGAATTTTTTTCAAAATTTTTGCTCAAAATGCAAAAGGAAAATATTTGCTTGGGGTCCGCATCTAATGGGAATTGGACACGTGTCCAGGGGAGCAAAGGAGAAGCGGAGTGGTGCGTGTTTTTTGGATTTTTTTCCTTTGGAGGAAAAATTTCAAAGTAACAATTTGAGCTAAATCTCTACGCGAATCACAAAGTGACACGTATGCAAAGATGAAATGGAGGGGCGGAGGCTTGTAGGAATTTGAAGTTTTTAACTTCAAATGGTAAAAAGGAATATTTCGGCTCAAGGTCCCACCACCAATGAACAATGGACACGTGTCCAACCTTTGATGGAAATTCGAAGTGTGGAGGAAAGATGGAAAATTTTCCAAACTTTGGTGAAAAATCTCAAGGTGAAAAATGAACCCGTGGAAAATTTGAAGTTGTCTCCCCACAGCCAATTAGGGGGAGACACATGGCATGGTTCAAAATGGCAAAAGGAAGAGCGTGGGCCCACAAAGGATTTTGTGCTCATGGAGGATTGAAAGCAAATTGGATGGGTTAGCTCCACATCCAATGGGACAGCGACACGTGGCAGAGAAGCAACGGGTGTTCGGGGGCACGAAGCATTTTGAGAAAATTTTCCTTTTCTCAAAAAAGGAGAAAAAGTCATCATTTTGGCCCACGGTTTTCAGTAGGGCCCACAGGAGGACACGTGGCGCATCCAGGGGCAAGCGGGAAAATTTTCACAATTTTCCCAAAGTCCAAAAAGGTTACAAATAAAAATTCTAAAGGTAAGGGTCATGCGCCAACGGTTTTTGGACACGTGTCCCACCTTATTCAAAGGTAAAAGGTAATTTCAGCATTTTGAAGGGGATTCAAACCTAACATGTGGAGGGCAGAGATTTAAAGTTGGTTTTAATCGACGAGCTATGCATTTTCATTTTTGGGCGCCATTGGGGCTCCAAGATGCTTGGAATCATCATTTTTACACCGATTCACATGAAATTTTATATGAATCTGCATCCCCTTAGCCTTTTGAGAACAATGGCACAATTCTTTTGAGATGATTTGATGTTTTATGATGTTTTTCATGAAATATTTTCTCAACCCATGTAAAACGGTGAAAGGGTAAAAAATTAAAAGTTCAGAATTAAAAATGATGAAATAAAAGGTGAAAATGATTGCAAATGCATGCTGGCATGTCTAAATGCCAAAAACATGACCCTGGGATGGATAAGGATCTGAGTTCATGCAATATTTTAAAATATTTGTGCATCCCTGGCAATATGTGAGCTGTTTTACAGTTTGATGTCATTTTCATGAAATGGATAAGAGTTGTGTAACAAATTTGATCCCTTTGGCATATTCTTTGCTTGGGATGCAAGGATCCAAGCTGGCATGGGGTATATGATGTATTTTGGAGGCATTTTGTGGATTTGTTGAGAATTTTGGAGAAAGAGAGAAGAATTTTAAGGAGAAAAACTGGAAGTGTTCCATTTCTTTTGGAGAAACTGCCTGAGAGCCATTTTTGATTCCTGTTTGCATCAAATGTTCATCATGTTGAGTTGGTTTCAGCTATAAAGCCATCAAAAAGCTTTGAGATTGTCTAAATAACATTCCCTTGCTGATATATTTGATCAAATTCTTGGATCAACTAGTTTTATCTCTTGGCAAAGCTTGCATACACTTATATTTCAGTATGTTTTCAATTTGTGTTTCATGCTCATGTTGCAATCTTGTGTTTAGGATCTCTCTGATCATACAGGGTCTCATTTCTGGTTGATGGTTTAATGGCATTTGTAATCTTGTATTCAGAAGAGCTTTCATCTGATAAAAGATAAACAGATTTAAAATCATCTTACTGTCCTTGATTAATGAGATTGTCTATAAACCTTTGGGTGCACCTTAGGTCATGATTAAATAGGGATTCCTGGATGCTTCATTGATATTTTTCTTCAAGCCTTTGTGGCAGGTTATCAAAGTTTGTATGGAATAGTGTAGATTTGGGCATCCATATGTGCACACATCCTGGTTGAAAGAGCACTTCAAATTCATTGAAACATCTTTGTTGTTTAGGTGTTGTAATTTATTTGCAAAGGTTTCCCAAAGAAGGTGATGACTTCTAACTACTCTTGTCCCAACATCTCTCATCAGAATATCATTTTAAACTAACTCATCCTACCTACAATACCCCTACATCTGCATTGTGTGTCCACAAAAGAATTCAATCCTTTCACTAAAATGCACAAAGTTGATCAGGGTTTTATCATGTCTTTAGCAGCTCTAGCTTTGTTTTGAAAACATTTCCATCATTTAGTAGTGACAACTCCTTTGAGTTTGGATAATGGATACTTGATCATGTTTTCACAAGGCCTCTTCTATGTCATATGCAAAACATAAGGATATCTCCATCTCCTTACCATATAAGGGCTGCAATATAGGTTCTCTTACCTTGGTTGATAGGCACAACCTAAAATAGTGAGGGTTAGATCAAAACCCTCTTGAAGGTGCTATCCACTCCCTCAATTCTTGAATGCAAACAAGCAGATAGGTGCATCCCCAGCTACAAATGACATACAAAACATCTATCTACCCTTGAGTGTCTTGTGCAATTTTATGATGTTGTTCAAGTTGTGAAGGAGATTAACTGGATGCCAACACTAGAGTGGTGTTGTTGCTTGGGGAATTATTGCAATTTCTTGGTGGTTTTGAAGTATTTGAGAGATTTGAGCATTTGTGTGATTATGTATTTTAGCTATTACATTCTTGAGATATCATTTCATACTTCAGATCAGCATGTTTTGGGTAAAAAGATTTCAAGCTCAGCCTGCTCTTCTCATTTACTAGCATTTTATATGATTTGGATGCACTGTTTTTGGTGGAATTAAGAAGAAGAAAATCTAATTTGTAAATCCTTGCAAATTTTTTAGTCATAACATACATTTGATGTAATATCCTACTACTTTCTTGCATAACTAAGGTGGAAATCCTTAGTGGCGATTCCATGCTGTTGGGATCTTTAAATACCAGTTGTCTTATACATATCTGTCATTTGAAACTTGTTGTTTAAATCTATCAAGCTGGAGGGAAGGAGATCCCTCTTCATCAAGGACTCTTCTAAGAAGTTGCTCACCGAATCAAGAAGCTTAGAACTAGAAGGAAGAAGAGTGTGGAAAGTGGTTGGTGATTTGGTTGCAAGAAAAGAGATCCCCATAGTTGAATTTGAAGGAGAGCAACCTGTTATTGAAGACTATAATTCTTCTTCAAGTAGATCTGATTCAGGAAATCTTCTTGCTGATTTCCATTCTCCATCAGGTGAGGGACCTTTTTTTGTATTTAAAAAACTTACTCCTAGATTTTCTCCTGTGGTTTCTAAGTTTGCTAAAGTTTATCAAGAGAGAGAGCCTTTGGGGGGTTATCATTTGAAAGATCACTCATCTTTTCCAATCAGACCCATTACTACTCCTCACCAGCTTTTTTCACCTCCAAGATCATCCCTACCAAACAATATGGATTAGCCTAGACCTCCATTTGTCGTTAACACCTTTGGTCCTATAAATTTTGGAGGAATGGATGGTTATCCAAATGTTGTCCCACAAGATGTGAGAAATAGGTTACCAAAATTCCAAGGTAACAATGCCATAACTGGAGATCAGCATCTCAAACTCTTTGTTAACATGATGGAAGATTTTGAGATAGAATTTGAGGATGTGTATATTAAGTTGTTTATCCATACACTTGAGGAAGATGCAAGAGATTGGTACAAAGCTCTTCCTAATAACTCTATTGATTCATGGATTGAGATGAGTAATGCATTTAGATTACAATATGGAGACAAAACAGATCCAAGGTTCCTTCTATCCGAGTTTGAGAACATCAAGAATAACCCAAATGAGCAGTCCATGATTTTAATACAAGATTTAATAAAAAGTTGAGAAGGATTCCTATCATTTTGAAGCCTTGTGATGAATCTTGCTTGATCAAATATGTAGATGCATTTGATAAAAAGGTAGCCTATTACTTGAGAGACAAAAATCCTACAAAATTGAGACAAGCTTTCACCATGGCACTTCAAATTGAAAATAATATCAAGGCTGTTGGTAAACCACTTAAGAGGGATGGTGTGAAGCTGATAAACCCTAAGAAGCCTCAAGATAGCAAGGGTGCTGATTTAGAAGATGTTTTTAAGACTTTGGCAGGGCTATCAAAGAAATTTCTTACAAATTAGCCCAAAGCGGAGAAAGGAATTGGGCAAAGTTCGCAAGGACAGCAAAGGACTCAAAACCATGATAGATTTGGCAATCATCCTAGGGGTGATCAAAGACAAGATGATAGAGGTAAACGGCCTGTTGGATCTACAAATAAACAACCCTAAGCACATGAAAATAGAGTGGTGCCCGACCCTTTGACTCGCAAGAGTTGTTGTTGTTCAAGAAATTACTGATATGGATTGGTGTGATAGATGTTTTCTTCCTCATCCTCTATGTGAAGTGGACCAATAATTTATTGATGATGACAATGAGAATGTAATGGATGATGAAATTTGTATGATGGGCAGCTCTTTAGGCTCACAACAAGCAAAGCAACATCAACAAATGTGATAAGTGCAAGGACTGCTGCAACCTTTTGGGATTACATAAAGAGGGTACCATTTCTTTCTCTTCCTCAAGCTCATGATGTAGATGTAGTTCAGGCCTTTGAAATTCCTAATAATGAATTTGAATATCTAAGGGCTTTAATGATCAAGAAGTATGATGGTGGTATTCCTTCGGAGGAAGATAGACAATTGTTAATGAATGTTGTGGTTGGTCAAGAAAAGGAGTACAATACTAGAAGTAAAGTTGTTAGGGGAGCTGGTCCTTAAGTCAAACCAAAGACACCCTTGCTCACAAGCATTCCCAAAGATAATCCTAGAAAAGAAACAATTGCCAAGAACCCTGCTGTCCCATGCAAGAATATCAGTCCTCTTCATGCCCAGGCTACCAAGAACACTTCTCCATCTGATGAACCTTCTTGTTTCTCTTCCAATGTTGTCTTACCAAAGAATGTTCCATATGATATAGCCTAGGTTTTGAGCCAAATTAAAGTGAGTGTTCCAATTATTGAATTGCTTAGAATTCCTGAACATAAGAAGAGAGCATTCGAGTACTTGGGATTGAAAGAAGAAAAGGTTACCCCAAGCAGAAATATAAATGTTGTTGAGAATCCTCTTCAAAGCATTACTGAGCCCTGAAACACCACCACCAATGGAAGATCTTAGAGAGGCACCTGAAGTGTATTTGGGGACATCCTTGGTTGATTCCCAATTGAATGTTGATCCATTTTTCACAACTTTTCTCATAAAATATAGGTTGCTTCACAATTGCATGTTTGATTCTGGTGCATCATGTAATTTCATGCCTCTAGAAGTCATGAATGAGTTGGATATCAAAGTGACAACATATGGGAAGTGTACAGCCATGGATTCAAGGGAAGTGCTAGTTGTTGGTTGTGTGAAAGGTTTAGTAGTGCAACTTGCAGCCTATCTAGGTAAGAATTTAAAACTTGATGTTGTAATTGTTTACTACCCTACCAAATGGGGTATTCTTTTGTCAAGAAAATGGGCTGCAAGTGTTGGTGGTAGTGTTCAAATGGACATGTCTTTCGACACCATTCCCTTTGAGGGAATCCTTGTCAAACTCTATGGTGAAAAGAAGATGTTACACTTGATTGAAGATCCCAACAATGCTTCTTATGAAGTATTGTTTGCTGATGTAGATGTTGATAACTTCATTGGTTTTGCTAATGGAAAGGATAATAAGATGGAAAAATCAGAGTGCCTTGGTATGGTAGGTTATCCATGGACATTACTATTTGATGGAGCTTCCTCCAAAGTTGGAAATGGTGCTGGTATAGTGTTGGTTTCTCCTAGTTTGGAAAAGTTTCCTTTCTCCTTCAAGCTAAATTTTGAGTGCACTAACAACATTGCTGAGTATGAGGCATTATTATCAGGATTAAGGATTGCATGGAAATATGGATTGAAGGATATTTTTGCTAAAGGAGATTCAGAGCTAGTTGTCAAGCAAGTAAGAAAGTTGTATGCTACAAAAATCGAGTGTATGAAACAATATAAGCATGTTGTTTAGGACTTGATTGAAATGTTTGATTCCTTTAACATTGTTTACCATGATAGAAGTATTAATGTTGCTGTTGATAAGCTGGCTGTTCTGGGTTCTAGTTTTGACAATTACATTGTTTCACCTTTTTGTGAATAAGATATTGAAGTGCTAACAAGGCCGGCTTGTCCGGATAATGTGAAACATTGGTAGATTTTTTATGATTTTGCACAAGTGTTGAGATTATTACAATGCCAAGGTGAGTTTTTTGGTCAAAATATTGATTGGGAACCATTGGTATGCATGAATGAAGGTAGAGAAACTTTGTTTGACAAGGATATTATACAATTGAAAACAAATACCATTCCTAAAGGTCTTGTTGCACTTGAATCCAATTTTAGCAATGCTGATTGCATCATAAATAGAAACGTGTTTGCTTCAAGGGATGTGGAAGAGCACAACTTGGGAACTAAATACAAACCAAGAAAGATTTTGTTGGGTAGAAATCTCAACAAAGAAGAAAAACAGTCATATGCCCAACTTTTAAAGAACTATTAAGACTGCCTTGCTTGGTCTTATTCAAAGCTAAAGGCATATAGAGAAGATTTATTTCAGCATGAGATTCCTCTTGAGGCAAGGACTAATCCATTTAGACAAAAACAAAGGCCTATTAACCCATTTCTTTCCATGAAAATGCAGGAACAGTTGAAGAAATTGAGAGATAGCGGCATCATTCAAATTCTACTAGATACTCTTCTTGGGTTGCCAACCTCGTGCTAGTTAGAAAGAAGAACAGTGATATCAGGCTTTGTGTGGATTTTGGAATCTAAAAAAGCATCTATGAAGGACAACTATCCTTTGACAAACATGGAGAATATGTTGCAGCTTGTAAGAGGGTCAGAAATGCTTTCTACTTTGGATGGTTTCTCCGGATACAATCAAGTACTTGTCAAAGAATCAGAAAGACTTAAGACAACCTTCACTACTCCTTGGGGGACTTATGTTTTTGTAAGGATTCCTTTTGGATTGATGAATGATAGTGCTAATTTTCAAAGGGTGATGGATGTTGCCTTTGCTAGTTATATCAATGAATTTATTGTAGTTTACCAAGATGATGTGACTGTTTTTGTAAGGCAATGAGCAAACCATTTGCAACACCTAGAGAAGATGCTAATCAGATGTAGAGAGTATGGCATTTCACTTAATCCAAATAAATTTCATTTTGGCGTACATAAAAGGCCAAGTTCTTTGGGACATATTGTGTCCAAGGAAGGTTTTATGATAGACCACGAGAGAGTGGAAGCAATCAGCAAGGTGCCTATTCTAAGAACCAAGAAAGGTATTCAATCTTTCTTTGGCCAAATCAATTTCATTAGGAGGTTTGTATCTAATTTTTCCGAGCTAACTTTCCCAATCACAAGCATGTTAAGAAAGGACCAAGTTATTAAGTGGGAAGAGGCTTCCATCCAAGCTTTTGAAGGAATAAAGGATGTACTTAAGCATGCACCTGTTTTGGCAGCTCCAAACTACAAAATACCTTTCCAAATCTTCTCTTTTGCATCTGAATTTACTATTGCTTCAGTTTTTTTACAAAAGGATGAGAATGGAGTCATGTACTGACGGAAAATGTATGGGATGCAGAAAAACTAATTAGGTAATCTAATGTCTTCAATACGCACTAGTGGAATTTGTGAATCTAAGGCAAAGAAGGCCCTCCTAACTTGAATTGGTGTGATAGATCGGTCAGCAAGGATGACTGCTCAAAGGCTCCAATCAATATCGAGCTCTGGCGTGATTCGATCTATAGGTTGTGGAATACGTGGAAAATGACCAGGATAGTTTCGTGTATTTCTCCGGACAAGGTCATATGGTGGATGGTAAATATAGCCAATTCTATGGATGATTCTCTGGCCTAGTCTAGAATTCCCTAGCTCTGTTAGCTGCTGTGTCTAGCAAGGATAATTGTTCAATGATGATAGGTGGAAGTGGAGTAGACCGGAATACTAGTGTGCGTAGGCCAGTGTCTATGTCTAATTCTCCTATGGATTCATTGGGCTGTGGGATTTGTGGATCACAACCGTAGACTCTTAGTTGTTGTGGACCTATTATGGTCATGCGTGGAATCAAGTCCTAATCCCTAGTATCCAGTAATCGTATGCTTTCTCAGCTTCTATATTTAGGATCAATAACTGTGTGATTTTCTCAGAATATCTTACAGGCGTTCTTGCAACCTGGATTCTTAGGCTGGTATCTATATCTGTAAGAGTGTCTCCTTCACCTGGCTGTGGGACCAAAGGATCACAACCAAAGGTTTGTTCTCTTTCGAACCCTTCTACAGTCATATGAATGTTGTCTAGTGTAATCTGTAGTTCGGTTGATTTGACCAAAATGTGTGTGCTTGGTCGTCTTCTACGTTTAACCCACTCAATTGGGAATTGATTTCTTGCAAGCTTACCGTTGTTCGGAAGACTTGAATCCTAAGATTTTGATCTATATCAGTTATCGCTGTGATGAGATTGGGTTGAGGCATGATTGGCTCGAATACGTATTCTCTGGGCTCTCTAGGTCCCGTGATTGTCATACAAAAACAACAAAGTAAAACGAACTACAGTAAAATGAAACTTAACTATGTCGAATATATCTATATATGATTTCTCTATTTTTTGTGTTTTCTGATGAACTTTACGAATTTAAGAAAGCAACTATTTAAAATATCTAGAAATGACAACTAAAATAATCAATTTAAAACAAACAAAATAACCGAGTGTAGCTATTTGTCTGTGCAATTTGTAGATCTATTCTAAACAATAAAATAGCTTATCTAATCTATTTGCAAGATTCTCGATCCTACCTCAGAAGTGAGGAGTGAATCATAGTTTCTCAGAAACTATCAATCCCCACAGCTTCCCTGGCAATATCGAGAATAGAATTTACTAAAATAAAACAATTAACTACTCTATTTGATATGATTCTAACTAGAACTTTGAAAGCTAGAACTGGATTCTCGCAGTAATGTGGTCGAATCCGATGGTGTGTGTGATCTTGTCCCCTCGGGGTGTGATCTCCTGTTCCTTCGTGTTCACGTGGATCCCGTAAAAGCGTGTAATGCTAGCATCAATAAGTAGATATTGGGACAAAGGTAGCTCAATACAAGATCGAATACAATGCGAGTAGGAGAGGGATAGTAGCAAGAAGAGCTTGGCTTATGCAATTCCTAGCGGGATCTATCATGAGTCATGCAACATAAAGCATCCCAGTAACTCGAAACTATCCTGTTTGAGGAGAAAAACCTGCAACTTTAATGGCTTCCTAAGCTATTCTACTCCAATGGATTGGATGAAATAACAACACTGCTTGCACAAGATGGATTTGTGGCTTACCAACAGTAAAACAATGCTAACTAAGCATGCAATGAACTAAACTATGAATCCTAAGCAAAATAAAAGACTGAATTACTGAAATGAGAAGATGAGAAGTGAATGAGGGGCCATTTGCTTGAGCACAAGCCAACTATTTATAGCATTTGCATTTACCCAAGGTAAAAGCCAAATAGAACTCTTAAACTATAAACAATGGCAAAACACTATTCCAGGGAACCAGAATCATAAATGCAAGCTCATGGCGGTGAAAGAAAGCTGGTAAAACATTGAATTTACGTGAGTCATGTTAAAAGATCTTTCTGGAAAATGCGTAAAGGACCGCCACCCCAGCGAAAAGGTGGTGGTTACAGAGACCGCCGCCTGCACGGCGGCACATGTCACAGACACGAGACCGCCGTGCAAGGCGGCGGTTTCATCATCAAGAGAAAAAGGCAAGAAAAGAGGGAAAAGGGAAAAACAAAGCACGTGGGGCTAAGCGGGGCATGTGGGATGTTAACGCACACTTGGAGAGCTTTTCCGGATCCCGAACACCTTGCGAGGAGACCTGTATCATCATTGGGGCACGTGTCACGTTGTTCTGGCAGTACAATACCTTACAATTTTGGGTACGTACATATTGCCCCCTCGGAGAAGTGTTTTAGCCATGAAGAGGCGTAAAACGGTGGGTCCGAGTATGGCGGTCCCGAAATGGGAAGTTAGAAGTTATACCTGATACATCCGTGTGTTGAAATGATGCCATCCAAAATTCCCGCTACCTGCAAAACGAAAAGAGAACTCAAGTGTAGATAGACACAATAGTTTGAAAAATAAACGCTAAAATAATAGGGAATGAGAACGTACCATTTGTGCGGGGATAGGAACTTACCTCCATCAGTGCTCCAAACCTGTGAAAAGTCATTTTAAAATGAATCAGAGTGCTATATATATGAAAGTGGGCCCATTTTCCTATTCATTTGCGTGAGTCGATTTGATTGATTTTGAGCTCTGGGACCCACGGTGACGGTTTCTTGCGTGAGTAGAGTCAAAACGTCCACGACGAGATAGCGATCATGCCTCCACGTGCGGAACATCGACCCGTGAGATCACAAGTTAGTTTTCTTCAGTTTATCCTTTTTACCACCTTAAATTTGAAATGCTAAATACTTTGTCATGGGGGGGTAATTTTTGAAAATGTTAGTGTTAAAAGGTCCACCTAGGGGGGGCGCCTACTGGGTAGGCTTTGTTTTTAGGTAAAATGGTCATTTTTTATGTTTTTTAGGCTTTTTAAATTTAAAACCCACGTGGGTTTTTTGACACGACCGCTGCCCGCCTGTGGAGGGGTTACATGACCGCCGCCCTGTTCAGGGTGGCGGTTACATGACCGCCGCCCTTAAGGCGGCAGTTATAAAACCGCCTCCCTGCTCAGGGCGGTGGTTTTCACAGAATGCAAAAGGAACCTCTTTTTGAGATTGTGTTTGTATTTTTAGCATTTCTACGTGCTTTCATGATTTTTCACAGTATTACTTGGATGCTAACTTGCTTTGTTTTGTGTGTTTTTGGGTGTATGCAGTGAGAGAGGAGTATATCCGGTGGAGTAGAGAGAGGGAGTGTGATTGGCTCCCAGGGGTTCTAGATGCCCTCTCACAGGATGAGGAGGACACTCTTCAGTGGGCTGGGATACTACGCATTTCACGCGTGCCCCACGTTACACCATCTAGTCACATCCTTTGTGACTTGTTCTCATACTGGGATGCAGATCGGAACACCTTCCGATTGCCAGGGGTCCGCGGTGAGTGGACTATTACATTGGAGGACGTCTATCGTATTCTGGGGGTCCCGATCATCGGGAGATGACTCACCCTAGAGACAGACAAGCTCACATGGCATAGATTACACAGTGGGCCACATATATGGGAGATGCAGTCATCTCCACGGGGTCGAAGAAGGGGGTGAGAGTTTGATCTATTCCTTCTTTTCCCATCCCCCTACTTCGCCAGGCCATCATGGGGATCCTTGCCTCGAGACTGATCGGGGACAAGGGAGGAGATACATTATTATACTGTTGGTCCCCCATTATTGCACAGATAGAGGGGCATGGTCGGATATATGCCTGGGGAGTAGATATTCTTGGGACCACCTACCACGACTTATACAGGGTGGTCCATTTATAGGGGTAGTCCTTGAGCCATCCGACCCTAGTCATGAGTTGGGTCTATGAGCATTTCATCCCTTATGGCAGGGGTGTGGAGGTGGCAGATCCTGGAGCTGTGAGGGCAGCCAGATGGACAGACATGTTGGTGCTTAGAGCACCTCATCACCTAGTGCCTCCCTGACTACTACCGACATGGAGGCCACACCATACCAGACTATGGCAGGCATATGGGGTGAGGAGGCTCTTACCTTGATCTCCTGCTCCACGACAGGGCAGCTTATTGATAGAGTGGGGCGAGTGGAGATGCACCCCTTTGGCCGAGTTCCTCAGCAGTTTGGCCTACCATACATGGGTATGCTTCCCAATGGCGCGCAAAGATACGAGATCAGTCCGAGAGGCTGAGGGGGCCTAGAGGCCGAGGTTAGACAGTGGTTACTCCTGGCATTCCTATTGCAGCCAGGAGGATAGTTCATGCCAGAGGGAGAGCCGGTGCGCCTCAGGCACCTTTACTTCAGATCGCCGCGGGTCCTGCCCATAGCAGCGATGACCCCATTGAGGTAGACTCGAGTCTGAGGAGTTTACAGGGGGAGAGACAGAGGAGGAGACCGAGGATAGTGATCCTGAGTGGCACGATACCCAGGATATCATGCAGGTGGAGAGGGCCGAGCAGAGTGCAGAGAGGGTGACTCTGGTTTCAGAGGAGCCACTCTCCCAGGGCCATGGGGAGGATGAGTCATTGCGGGGGTGTTGTTGCTCCAGCCCACAGGAGCAGCCCCTCGCCTGGCAAAGCGGCATCCGTGGGGCGCTGATCCCATAGATCCATCTTGGAGGCCTGGTGATCCGAGTAAGTTACCCTCTCTCCCTTCTAGTGTTTGTTTAATTTAAGATCATTTTAGTTACTATCTCTCCTTGTGTTTTATCTTTTAATTTCCTATTTGGTTTCTAATTTTTCTCCTTGGTTTGCAGAGACCGCCGATGAGTGGCGGGACTTGATTCGCAGGGTATGCACTGATACCCTGATGATCCCCATGGAGAGACCCCGCAGCAGAGTCATCCGTGGATGCCGGGAGCCCTCAAGCAGCCTGGGCAGACATACCGACGTCTTCGCTCCAGTCTGGCATGTGGCCAGGATGGTATCGACCCTTCGCACAGAGTTAGCGGGGTACAGGATGGCTGAGCGCTTGATGAGGAGCCATTCTCATGGTGAGACTGTGGCTGCCCGGGATCCTGAGCCCTCCGTGCATTCAGAGCGCGGCGTAGCCGGAGTCCTAGGCATGGGCGTGCACCTTCAGAGGGGTCTCGTAGGGATTGAGAAGCCACTTGGCTCTCGTAGATTTTGTACTATATATTCTTTTTGTATATCCGGGCTCTTTGAGCATTTTGACCATGCTTAGTGCATGATGGCATTGTATATAAACGTTGATCATTTATATATATATGCATTTGCTCTAGATCAAAATCTTGGCATTCATGGCTTTCTTTCTATTTCCAGTTTCTCATGTATACTATGATGTATGTTTATATGTTTTTTAGAATATATGCAATGGTGAACAAATGATGCAAGTGTTTTACTTTCTTTTGTGTTTCATGATCTTTGATATATGATAATGTAGATATAATGTGATTTCGAATCTTAGTTTCTATAAGCAATTTTGGATACTTCATGTTTGTTTTGGCAAAGTGATGAAAATAAACCGGTATGATGAACAGATAAACCTGCCCCTACCCCAACTCCACGCAACTAGTAAGATGCGAGGGCTTATCACCAAGAGTTGGGAAGGGTGCAAGTTATGAGGTGTAGTGAAATGATAGTGATGAAAGACAGACAAAGCTTTGGTGGAACCAAATTAGGACACCACAAGTCTACTCCACTCGAGTGACTTCATAGTTTTGGATGCAACTTGCTTTGTGGTTTATCCAGACTTAGACCCGTAGATGGCCACATAGTAGACAAAATCTGGGTTTTTAGGATTTTAACTCTCTTGGGATTTTGAACATCTGATTCATTTGTTTTTGACTCAAAGTTTCAAAGTTTGAATTGTTTGTGTATGACCTTTTGCATTTATTTGTCAAGAGGACCCCCTACACTTTGCCCCATGCTACTAGTAAGAAGCGTGGGTTTATCACCGTGGGCAAAGCATAGGTGAGTAAGGGCATTTCCATCCTTTCCCAACCCTACGTCACTAGTAAGAGACGCAAGCTCATCACCAAAGGTTGGTGGGGCAAGGAAATGTGTAAAATTAAAATTTTCTGTTTGATCAATGTTTGACTTGTTTATTTGAGTAAAATGTCAGTATGTGTTTATTTCCAAAGAGATATACATATGGGATAGATGTGACACCATGAAGCTTCTAGAACAGACCATAGGCAAGACACCTACCCTAAGAAGAAACCAAAAGTGAGAATAAACTTGCAGATCTTGGTATGGTTACCGTTAAGACTTTGTCATGTCTAGCTTTATTTGATAAAATGATTCCGAGATAATTTGATGATATCATGAAAATGGAGAAGTATGATTAGAAAGTTTATGCCAACAACATCATGAGTTTGTAATGAATTGCTTTGAGAATAGATTCCTTGATCACAATTTGTGTACGAAACAAGTGGACAATATGATCCTAATCTATATGAAAATGCAATGTAGATAGATATATAAGTAGTGCTAGCTGCTTACGCGTAGAAACGCTTGAGGTGTAGGGAATTGACTGTTTCACCAAATTCCTCACCTTCTAGCGTACATAAGAGGTATGCACCATTTCCATAGTCCTTCATGACTCGGTATGGGCCCAACCATTTAGGCCGGAATTTCCTTCCTTCGCCGGTCTTCTTGTCGATCCGGCTATCTAGCCTTAGAACTAGATCACCTTCATATATGTCACGTTCATAGACTTTCTTGTTATATTGCCGGCACATCCGGTCAGCATAGACTCTGTGACACTATTCAACATCTAACCTAGCTTCATCTAGGCTTTCTAATTGGGAGAGACGTGCTTCTCTGTAAGCGTCTTCATCCATAATCCCTTGTAATGAAATGCGGAGACTGGGTATTTCAACCTCGAGTGGGAGAACTGCCTCTGCCCCGAATACTAGCGAGAAAGGAGTTGCTCCGTTGGTGTTCTTATTGAGGTTTAGTGGGCCCATAAGGCCGGATATAACTTTAAGTGCCAATCTCGTTTGTTTTCTTTCACCGTTTTAAGGAGAATAGATTTTAGTGTTTTATTTGTCGCTTCAGCCTGTCCGTTGGCTTGAGGGTAATACAAGGAAGCCGTATGATGGCTTATCTTAAATTTATTGCATAGTTCATGAACCTCTTCATTCTTAAAAGAAGTTCCATTATCGGAGATAATGATTTGTGGGATACCGTACCTGCAAATGATTTGGTTCAAAATGAACTTGGCGATTACAGAACTAGGTACTGTAGTAAGAGGCATAGCCTCTACCCATTTGGTAAAATATTCGGTGGCCGTGATTATAAAACTATGGCCATCTGTGGACGAGGGAGAGAATTTCCCTATTAAATCTAGGCCCCATGTAGAAAAGGGCCATGGAGTAGCGATTGGTTGCAGAGCTTGTGCCGGCATATGGATCTCATGGGAGAATTCTTGGCACTTATGACACCTGCGTACGAACTCTACTGCGTCGTGTTCTAGAGTAGGCCAGAAATAGCCCATTCGATGTATTTTACGAGTGGTGGCATGACCACCGAAGTGGCCTCCACACATTCCACTGTGGGATTCATGGAGAATCTTCTTGGATTCTTCCGTGTCGACACATCTTAGGAGCATTCCATCGAACGCTTTCCGATAGAGCACTTGCTCTATAATGATGTATTTAGCTACGATAATACGTAACCACCTTCTTTGTTGTGGTGTAGCTCCTTCTGGATACGTATGGTCCATGATATAATTAATGATATCAGTGTACCAGGGACACTCAGAGATAGAGGGTCGGGTTTTGATGTAGTATACGCACTCATCTGGAAAATCTAAATCTACTAAATCACCTCCATCTAATGGGTTATCAGCTAACCAATCTGCGATGATTTGTCCTTTAACCGACTTCTGATTTACAAATGTTAATTTGAATTCCCCATTAAGGTTATAAAACGTCCAACCTTTTTAGACAAGGACCCTTGTGTGAGGAAAGTTCGTAAATGGTCCATTTTTACCATGACCCTTGTTTCTTGATTTAGCATATAATGTCTTAGGCGTTTGGTTGCAAAAACTATGGCGAGGCATTCTCGTTCTGCTTGGGTATAACGTGTTTCATAGTCGAGCAACGTTCGGCTAATGAAATAAATCGCGTTCTCTCTTGTCATCATCTTCTTGAGCCAGCATGCAGGCTAGCGAGACATTGGTAGCTCGTGAGTATAAAATTAATGGGTGATCTAGCTTAGGTGGCATTAGCGTAGGTGGTGACAACAAGAAATGCTTAACTGCATCGAAAGCTTTATTGCAATCTTCAGTCCAATCAATGCTATAGTATTTCTTGAGTAAATTGTTGATTGGATGTATGGTGAAACTTAAGTCCGGATGAATCTTCGGATTGCACCCAGCTTTCCGAGAAATGACCTGATTCCAGATTCATCCGAAGGTGGAACCATTTCGAGGACAGCCCGAATTTTGGTTGGGTCAACATCTATCCCTCGTGACGATATGATGTAACCTAGGAGCTTCCCTCCTGTTACACCAAAGACGCATTTTTCTGGATTTAGCGTGACTCCGTACTCTATCAGACGTGAGAGAATGATGCGGAGTATTTCCGGATGGTCACAATGCTTCTTGGCCTTAGCCAACAAGTCATCTACGTAGGATTCCATGATTTTATGAATTAAATCATGAAATATATATGTCATAGCTCACTGGTATGTAGCACCAGCATTCTTGAGACCAAATGGCATGACAACATAGCAATAAGTTCCCCAAGGAGTTATAAATGTGGTTTTAGCTTGATCTTGTTTAGATATTTTAATTTGATTGTATCCCGAGAATCCATCCATGAGAGACAAAAGTTCAAACCCAGCTGTTGCATCAACAATGACATCAATGGATGGCAACGGGAAGTCATCTTTAGGACACGCTTTGTTGATGTCTCAGAAATCTATGCAGATGCGTATCTTTCCATTCTTCTTGAGAATGGGAACGATGTTAGATACCCATTGGGAGTAATCGACTGGCTTGATGAATCCTACTTGGAGGAGTTTTATTACCTCCTCTTTTACCATGAGAGCTACCTTGGGTTTCATGGGTCTTGATTTTTGTTTAACTGGCTTTGCATCAGATTTAGTGACGAGGTTGTGCACCGCGATGTGGGGTGCAACTCCTGTCATTTCCTTATAATTAAATGCAAATGCCTTCTGATGTTCTTTGAGGATCCGAGTGTGTATTTCTACTTCCTCTGGGGTTAACGAGGACCCTAGTTTCAATATCCTTGGTTCGTCTTCGTTCCGATGTTAATATCAATTGTTTCTTCGATCAAAGAGGTGTTACCCTCTTCAAACTCAGGTAATGCTGGAGGTAAATCCAAATCATCCCCATTTTCTACTGTGCATATGCTAGGTTCCATTTGTGAGGGAAGATCCACCATGGGATTTCCGAAGTAGGAAGACGAATGTGGGATTAAGGACAAATCTATCATATGATAGGAGAGATGTAGTGCCGCATAGGTGTTTAAGTAATCCAAAGTGGCCATATCACTATCAACATGGTCTAGGATAGTAGATTCATTTCCGTTTAAAAGAGAATTTGTCATTGTCTTTATCAATGGTTCATCATGAAGGGATACCATGAAATGGGTATCCTCTAACTCATTGCTTGGAGTAAAACGTGATGCTGAAGTTGCTATTGAATCGGCGAGAAGATTTTTCTCTCGCGGGATTGCTTCAATTGATATGAAGTCAAACTCCTTGCTTAAATCTAATACAACTTTTTTGTAAAGTTGTAAGTGCTCGGCTTTGGTTTCATATACCTCAGAGACTTGGTTTGCTACTAATTGCGAGTCTCCTAAGACTCTGATGTTATCAACACCAATTCTTTTAGCTAAGATGAGGCCAAGGAGGAGGGCTTCGTACTCAGCGCCATTGTTTGTGCACTCAAAATTTAGTTTAAAGGCAAAAGGTAAGACTTTTCCTTCAGGGGAAGTGAAGATTACACCTGCCCCGCTCCATAACGACATCTAGCTCCATCAAAATGGAGTGTCCAATATTCGACTGGGAATATGGATGCTGGGATATCTGTTGTGTTTGCATATTCTACTTCCACCATACAGAGATCCTCTGCTGGAAGAGAGCCAATGCCTAGGGAATATCCTATGCCTACTGAATCGAATGGTAAGAATATTGGTAGATCATTTTCTAGCAATTCAACGATCTTTGTAGTAGTTCCTAATGATACTGCTTCTACAGTTTTAGCCTCATCTTTGGGGGTTGGGGTTGCTTTGGCTAGGCTCATAGTTTCAAGATCTATTGTAGGTACCAATTTTCTTTTTTGTTTTTGCGTCGATAGGCTTATTAAGTTGGATTTGTTGGGAGTTCAAACTCCGAGTGTACACTCCGGTCTTTTCTTTAAGTCACCTAGGTGTACATCAAATGGTTTTGGATCACCTTTGGCCACGAATACCTTTCCTAAATGTAAAAACCTTACTTCGAAATAGTGTAGAAGGGATTGCCTTCATGCGGTGTATCCATGGTCGCCGAGGATCATATTATAGTTAGTTTCCCGATCTATAATATAAAACTCAGTCAAGATGGTTTTGGGTCCTAAGGTGACCGGTAATATTATAGTTCCAACCGAGGTGGCTTTAAGACTATCATAGCCCCTTAGTGTATTTCGAGTTGTGGAGCAATTGGTTTCTCCATACCCTAGCTTTTGGAGGAAAGAGAAGGGGACTATGTTAACTGCCACCCCATCATCAACCATTGCACGCTTTACATAGTTGTTATAAACCCATACTTGCAAATGTAAGGCTGGATCACCTCGGCATGTGATCTCAGCATCTGTCGGCATTTTGTTTATCTCGAATATGAATTCGACATCCCTATCTTGCCACCGCCCGGAGGATGAACATCAAAGTCCACATGATTTACCTGTGTTTTAGGTGGTGGAGTGATGTTAATTAGATGACCTAAACCTAATGCTTCTAAAAGAGCAGCCCTGTGGGTAGGAGAGTTCTTTAGTAAGTCTAAGAATGAAATGTGCGAGAAGGTTTTTGTTAGGTCGTTAATCAAATCATAGGCTCCCACAAGTTTTACTATGATTTGTTGGATGTCATCTACCTCTGGCAGGTGGCTTGGACTTGGCTGAGAGAAATACTCTCGCGTCCTTGTTATAGCTTCGATGGGTAGCTCGGCGTCTAACTCCACTAAACCGACTACCTTAGGTCGTGGCTGACTTCCTAGTTGCGGCGCAACTAATGGATTTAGCGAGGTCGAGGCTTCATAATCATTGTTTCCTGTCATTACACCCTTGTTTGTCCTAGTTAGATTTAGCCTGTTGTTATCGTGATTTGGGAGTGGATCATTAAAGATCTTCAGGGGTGCGTTTTGAGGGGAAACTGCCCCTGAAAAGGTATTTGACGTTGGTGACGTAGGATCTGCTAAGAACATATCCATGAAAAGTTGTTTTTGTTCATCTGGCAAGCGTTGCATGAATTTATTGTAGTCACGGCACGTTCTAGTGTCATGGCCCCGAATTTTGTGGAAACCACAATATGAATTAGGATTGTAATTCCTAGTTTGTTGGTTTGATGTGTATTGTGGCCCAAAATTTTGATCAAACCGTTGTCTATTAAAATTTTGCGTTTGTTGTCTTTGGTTTGAATTCTGGTTTTGGTACCTAGTTGAATTTTGGCTTGGACCCTGTATGGGATTTCACCATTGTTGTTGTTGTTGTTGTTGTGGATGATTAAAATCCACTGCATTGATTGTCGGGGTAAAGTTGTTATTTCGTTGGTTGTTTATTTGTGATGGAGTATTGACAACATTTACCTTCTTAGGCTGGTCGGTTACTCCATCTGTTGTTACACCCCGATTTTTGTTAAGGATTTTAGGTCCTTGATTGACGTTCGTGGTAGTAGGATAAGTTGTAGTGTTCTGATTGGGGGTGATTAACCTCCCATTTGCTCCATATGTTTTCATGACCACATCAATCAATTCCGCTTGATCTATTCAAGAGCACTCTCAAGTACTTCATCGTAAGTTCTTAATGGGAACTTTTGACTTCTTCCTTCACTCTCTGCTAAGGGAATGAAGGAATAAATCACATAGTTCCATTTGATCCATGTTTGGAGCACTTGCCAAGAATAAAGAACTATACGCCACCTTTGGATGAAATGGGTGACAGATTCGTTGTGTTCTTGTTTGATGTGTAAGAACTCCCTGATTCCTGTTCTTAATAATTTGTTCATGTCGAAGGCCTTGATGAACTCTGACACAAGTTGTTTGAATGAATGTATGGAAGCCTTAGGTATTCTATAATACCAATCGAGAGTGATGCCTTCCAAGGTTTTTGGGAATATTTTAGCAACAACCCCATCCCATGGGAGTAGTTCTCGAATGGCTGTAGCGTAAGCTTTGATATGTGTTTGGATCTCCCTCTCCTTTGTATTTGGGCAAATCGGGAAGAGGTCTTGGAAGCATGACGCTTCATATGGTGAAATCCAAGGGCTCTTTCAAATATTCTGAGTACGTCCCTATCGCATATGTTTCGACCATTGATGGTGCCTGCTGAGGGAGCGGTGGTGGAATGGTTTGTTGGTATGGTGTAGCGTATGCATTGGCAGGGGCATAAGGAAGCCCCTGTGTTTGAGAAAACATGCCGGGAGAGGAGAACATATCCCCTTGTGGTGATTTGGAGTACATGTTTAAGTATGATGGGGTACTGTCCATGAATGGATTGTTCTGTACTAGACCGGGAGGAACAGTGCTAGAGATGGTGGGTCTAGTTGGTGTTTGTTGTGAATACTGAGGAGTCATGCCTAACGTGCCTACTCCTGTGAGGAGATCTACTTGGCTAGGATGGTGTGGAGGATTGGAACTTCCTGCTTGCATGAATTGTGAATTTTGACTTGCTTGGGCAAGTTCTAATCCTCTAACCTTTTCTACTAACGTTGAAATGATTTCATTTGGTGAAGTCACAGTGTTTTGCCATAGTGGCGTTTGTTGTATACCATGGTTTTGTATAGGCATGTGATATCCCGCTATGAACTGATCACTATCTTGCCAAGTTTCTCTCGAGGGTATTTCCTATATGCAGTGGCATAGAGGTATTTTCTTGAAAAGAGACCTCGGGTTGTTTTTGTAAACCTCCTATAGGTGGATACATACTTCGAGAACGTTGGTCATTCCTGGCATAACGTACCAAATATTCATCATCTAAACCTCGGTATGAGTCTGATTGTCTACTAATTTGTGGTCTAAGTAGCATCTGAGGAGATGAACCAGATTCTCCGGTGAACGTCATATTGTTTCGAGCCTGAAGGCTCTATTTGTTGCGTTTGAGTGAGCTGTTCTAACTCCTCTGTTTGGAAGGATGAGTTATATCTGATCCTTGGAGTTTGTGTTGACAACTAGTTAGTTGAATAGTTGTCACCCCACACTGAGAGTGAGGGTGATGATTGTCTATTTTGTTGGGCGTAATATGCCTCAAGACCCAAGAGGGGTCTGCCATATGCATCGAATCCCGACATATTCGGGGGGTATATGAATACCCGCAGAATAATGGGAGGAGGAGCGAAGTGATGATGATGAAAGCCAATGAGGCGAAAAAGATGAAAAGTATTCTAATGAAGAAAAGTATACTAACTTGAAAGAAGAACACGTAATAATATGACTCCAAACTAATAGTAGGTGAAAAGTTGTTTGTTTCATGTCGGGTTCACCAATTTTGTACGATGGAAAAGTGACATGCGAGCATGGGAATCTACAAGTAACTCTTCCTCGCACCCGACCTCCCGAGGTCATGCCGAGACAGCCGGTGGGTATGGAATATGTATGGGATGCAGACAAACTAATTAGGCAATCTAATGTCTTCAATACGCACTAGTGGAATTTGTGAATCTAAGGCAAAGAAGGCCCTCCTAACTTGAACTGGTGTGATAGATCGGTCAGCAAGGATGACTGCTCGAAGGCTCCAATCAATATCGAGCTCTGGCGTGATTCGATCTATAGGTTGTGGAATACGTGGAAAATGACCGGGATAGTTTCGTGTATTTCTCCGACAAGGTCATATGGTGGATGGTAAATATAGCCAATTCTATGGACGATTCTCTGGCCTAGTCTAGAATTCCCTAGCTCAAGTTATCAGTTGTGTCTAGTCTAGAAGGATAATTGTTCGATGATGATAGGTGGAAGTGGAGTAGACCGGAATACTAGTGTGCGTAGGCCAGTGTCTATGTCTAATTCTCCTATGGATTTGTTGGGCTGTGGGATTTGTGGATCACAACCGTAGACTCTTAGTTGTTGTGGACTGTTATGGTCATGCGTGGAATCAAGTCCTAATCCCTAGTATCCAAGTAATCGTATGCTTTCTCAACTTCTATATTTAGGATCAATAACTGTGTGATTTTCTCATAATATCTTACAGGTGTTCTTGCAACCTGGATTCTTAGGCTGGTATCTATATCTGTAAGAGTGTCTCCTTCACCTGGCTATGGGACCAAAGGATCACAACCAAAGGTTTGTTCTCTTTCGAACCCTTCTACAGTCATATGAATGTTGTCTAGTGTAATCTGTAGTTCGGTTGATTTGACCAAAACGTGTGTGCTTGGTCATCTTCTACGTTTAACCCACTCAATTGGGAATTGATTTCTTGCAAGCTTACCGTTGTTCGGAAGACTTGAATCCTGAGATTTTGATCTATATCAGTTATTGCTGTGATGAGATTGGGTTGAGGCACGATTGGCTCGAATACGTATTCTCTGGGCTCTCTAGGTCCCGTGATTGTCATACAAAACAACAAAGTAAAAAAACTACAATAAAATGAAACTTAACTATGTCGAATATACTCTATATATGATTTCTCTATTTTTTTGTGTTTTCTGATGAACTTTATGAATTTAAGAAAGTAGCTATTTAAAATATCTAGAAATGACAACTAAAATAATCAATTTAAAACAAACAAAATAACCGAGTGTAGCTATTTGTCTGTGTAATTTGTAGATCTATTCTAAACAATAAAATAGCTTATCTAATCTATTTGCAAGATTCTCGATCCTACCTCAGAAGTGAGGAGTGAATCATAGTTTCTCATAAACTATCAATCCCCACAGCTTCCCTGGCAACATCGAGAATAGAATTTACTGAAATAAAACAATTAACTACTCTATTTGATATGATTCTAACTAGAACTTTGAAAGCTAGAACCTGGATTCTGCAGAACAGTGTCGAATCCGATGGTGTGTGTGATCTTGTCCCCTCAGTGTGATCTCCTCATTCCTTCGTGTTCACGTGGATCCAGAAAAGCGTGTAATGCTAGCATCAACAGAAGTAGATATTGGGACAAAGGCAGCTCAAGACAATACTGATCGAATACAATGCGAGTAGAGAGGGATAGCAACACAAGATTAGGCTTGGATTATGTAATTCCTAGTGGGATCTATCATGAGTCATGCAACATGAAGTGTCCAAAACCTGAAACTATCCCATTTGAGGAGAAAACCTACAACTTTAATGGCTTCCTAAGCTATTCTACTCCAATGGATTGGATGAAATAACAACATCGCCGCACAAGATGGATTTGTGGCTTACCAACAAAAAACAATGCTAACAAAGCATGCAATGAACTAAACTATGAATCCTAAGCAAAATAAAAGACTGAATTACTAAAATGAGAAGATGAGAAGTGAATGAGGGGCCATTTGCTTGAGCACAAGCCAACTATTTATAGCATTTGCATTTACCCAAGGTAAAAGCCAAATAGAACTCTTAAACTATAAACAATGGCAAAACACTATTCTAGGGAACCAAAATCATAAATGCAAGCTCATGGCGGTGAAAGAAAGCTGGTAAAACATTGAATTTACGTGAGTCGTGTTAAAAGAGCTTTCTGGAAAACACGTAAAGGACCGCCGCCCTGAGCAAGGCGGTGGTCTACAGGACCGCCGCCTGTGGCGGGGCATGAGACACGAGACCACCACCTAGTCGGGCGGTGGTTTCATCACCGAAGGAAAAAGGCCAAGAAAAGAGGGCAAAAAGGGAAAACAAAGCACGCTGGGGATAAGCGAGGCATGTGGGATGAAGGAGACCTATATCATCATTGGGGCACGTGTCACATTTTTTCGCGCAAAGACAAGCACCTTACAATTTTGGGTACATACATGAGCCGAGAGGCCTATTGCTTTCTTTAGCAAGGCTTTACAAGTAGCTGAACTGAAGTACACAATTATGGAGAAACAAGCGTTTGCTTTGGTAAAGGCAACAAATATTTTTAGGCCTTACATTTTGAGTTCAAAGGTTGTTGCCTATGTTCCTCATACAATGGTTAAAGACATCTTATCAGACATGGAGGTATCAAGCAAGATATGTAGATGGGTCAACAAATTACAAGAATATGACATGGACATTCAAACTACAAAGCTGGTAAGAGGTTTGGGTCTTGCCAAGCTCATGGCTGAGAGTAATTTGCAAAATGTAGAAGTGAATCAGCTAGAGGAAGAAAGGGCAGATCTACTTGACAAATTGATGAATTCTAAATGGTATAAGGATGTGGTCTTCTACCTCAAGCACCTATGCTATCCTAGTCACTTGAATAAAAACCAGAAAAGAGCCCTCAAGCTGGCTTCACAAAAGTATATCATAACAGACCTTGGGCTGGCTTGGAAGAATCCTGAAGGTGTCCTCTTGAAATGCATAACTAAAGATGAAGCTCCCAAGTTGATTGCTGATTTCCATGGGGGAGTTTGTGGAGGACATTTTGTTGGTAGAGTGATAACACACAAGATTTTAAGAGCTGGTTATTAGTGGCCAACTCTTTTTAAAGATGCAAACCAGCTAGTTAGAAGATGTGATAGTTGCCAACACTTCTCAGGAAGATTGAAGGCTTCAGGCTCCCTTCCTTTGCAGCCTATATCAGTTGAAGCCCCTTTCAAACAATGGGGAATGGATTTCATAGGTGAGATCTCAGATCCTTCTAGTGCTGGTTACAAATGGATCCTTATAACAACCTGATTATTTTACAAAATGGGTTGAGGCAATTCCATCTAGAAGGGCAACACGCCAAGTGGTGATAGATTTCTTATTGAATCATATCATATGCAGATTTGGGGTTCTAGTAAAGATTGTATCGATAATGCCATGTGTTTAAGATCCAAGCCTTTGATAGCAATGTGCAATGAATATGGGATAAATCTAACTTATTCTTCAAACTACAATCCACAAGGTAATGGACAAGCTGAATCAAGTAACAAGAACTTGCTCAAGATCATTAGAAGGACTTTGGAGATCAACAAGAAGAAGTGGGGAGAGCAATTGAAATTTGCAGTATGGGCTGATAGAATAACTCCAAAAAGAGCAACTGGTAAAAGTCCATTTGAATTGGTGTATGGAACTCAAGATTTGCTGCCATTACACCTGCAATTATCCACTTTTAGTTTGCCCAGTAGTTGGAAGATCAAGAACATGGCCCATATGAATCAAGAATCAATTAGATCATTGAGTTGGATGAAGAAAGGAGAGCTTCTCATCAAAGGCATGTCAGATTTAGGGAGAAATTGAAGAAGTTGTTTGATAAGAAAGTCACCCCTAGAGCTTTTAGTGTTGGAGATCTGGTTTTACTATGGGATAGTAGGCATGAAGACAAGGGCAAGCATGGAAAGTTTGATGCTCTATGGATGGGCCCTTATGCCATTGATATTAGGATTGGAGAAAATACATTTTTCTCAAGGATTTGGATGGGGATTTCTTTGAGTCACTGCAATTAATGGCAGACATTTAAAACATTTCTTGGATTAAATCCCCATGTGAGGTATGCACAAGTTGTAAATTTTGTATAGCCCTTGTTTTTGTTTTGTATTTGCCTTGTTCTTGCTGTTGTTGGCTCGTGGTTTTCCCTTTTGTCCTTGGCAACCATTTTTGGTCTGGTTTTCTCGGCCTATTTTTGGTGAAAATTCTGGTTTTTTGGGTCTGTAAATGTGTTTTTGACTCCTTGCCCAATGGATTTTGGCACTTGGTCTACATTGTGATCTTGTGGCACTCGCTGGGAGTGCCCATCCCCAAGCAGGAGCCAATGTTGGTGCAAATTCTGAGTTTGCACACTTTGCCTTAATTCTCTACATCTGTTTTGCTCAAAAACGTCTTTTAGCTCGAGCTGGTGATCTGCAACTTGTTTTATTCAGTTGAATGCTTTCAACTACCCTCAATGTTGTTATTCTACCCCATATTGAAACAAAATCCATGTTTCCCCCTTTTTGTGCCCCAAATTTTTCATTTTATATGGGTTGTGCCGTTTTCTCATTGCCAAGTCATGAAAAACTCAAAGTAAATCGAATCCGAGTTATCTATTGCTAAAATCCTAATCCCCAGGCCTAAATCATTGTTAAATCATGTTTCATTGGATTCAAAACCAAAAAATATCTACCCTCCTTGTTAAATTTTTTGATTTCTAGGCGTATTCTCGTATTTTTGGGGTATTGACACCGTACGGGCATGTTCTACCCATCAAATTTATTTTTGCAACCTGTATGCCTATGTGGCATGTTTCGATTGGTCAGATGAACCGGCGGGTGGCGGGGGTCACTTAAAATTTTTCTTCAATTTTTGAAAATTTCTCAATGTCAATTTTTTGCTCGACGGCCCGTGCCTAATGGTATGATGACACGTGGCACGGGAGGATCAATCGGCGGTGGAGTTTAAATTTTTTCAAAATTTTGGCTCAAAATGCAAAAGGAAAATATTTTCCCGAGGGTCCGCGTCCAATGGGAAGTGGACACGTGTCTAGGGGAGTAAAGGAGAAGTGGAGTGGTGCATGTTTTTGGATTTTTGCCTTTGGAGGAAAAATTTCAAAGTAAAAATTTGAGCCAGATCTCCACGCGAATCACAAAGTGACACGTATGCAGAGATGAAATGGAGGGGCGGAGGCTTGTAGGAATTTGAAGTTTTTTAACTTCAAATGGTAAAAAGGAATATTTCAGCTTGAGGTCCTACCACCAATGAACAATGGACACATGTCCAACCTTTGATGGAAATTCGGAGTGCGGAGGAAAGATGGAAAATTTTCCAAACTTTGGCAAAAAAATCTCTAGGGAACAAATGAACCCGTGGAAAATTTGAAGTTGTCTCCCCGTAGCCAATCAGGGGGAGACATGTGGCATGGTTCAAAATGGCAAAAGGAAGAGTGTGGGCCTACAAAGGATTTTTGCACACAAAGGATTGAAAGCAAATTGGATGGGTCGGCTCCGCATCCAATGGGACAGCGACACGCGCGTAATTGGCAACGAGTGTTCGGGGAGCGGAGCATTTTCAAAAAAATTCCTTTTCTCAAAAAATGAGCAAAAGTCATCATTTTGGCCAGCATTTTTCAGTAGGGCCTACGGGAGGACACGTGGTGTGTCAAGGGGGCAAGCGGGGTAAATTTTCACAATTTTCCCGAAGTCCAAAAAGGTTACAAATGCAAATTTTAAAGGGAAGGGTCATGCACCAATGGTTTTTGGACACGTGTCCCACCTTATTCAAAGGTAAAAGGTAATTTCATCATTTTTGAAGGGGATTTGAATCTGACACGTGGAGGGCAGAGATTTAAAGTTGGTTTTAATCGACGACGCATAAGCTATGCATTTTCATTTTTGGGTGCCATTGGAGCTCCAAGATGCTTGGAATCGTCATTTTTGCACCAATTCACATGAAATTTTATATGAATTTGCATCCCCTCAACCTTCTGAGAACAATGGCACCATTCTTTTGAGCTGATTTGATGTCCTATGGTGTTTTTCATGAAGTATTTTTCTCAACCCATGTAAAAACGTGAAAGGGTAAAAAATTAAAAGTTACAGAATTAAAAATGATGAAATAAAAGGTGAAAATGATTGCAAATGCATGCTGGCATGTCTAAATGCCAAAAAAGTGACCCTGGGATGGATAAGGATCCGAGTTCATGTAAAATTTTAAAATATTTGTGCATCCCTGGCAATATGCGAGTTGTTTTACAATTTGATGTCATTTTCATGAAATGGATAAGAGCTGTGTAACAAATTTGATCCCTTTGGCATATTCTTTTCTTGGGATGCAAGGATCCAAGCTGGCAGGGGATATATGATGTATTTTGGAGGCTGTTGAGAATGTTTGAGACAGAGAGAAGAATTTTAAGGAGAAAAACTTGAAGTGTTCCATTTCTTTTGGAGAAACTACCTGAGAGCCATTTTTTATTCCTGTTTCCATCAAATGTTCATCACGTTGAGTTGGTTTCATTTGTAAAGCCATCAAGAAGCTTTGAGGTTGTCTAAATAACATTCCCTTACTGATATATTTGATCAAATTCTTGGATCAACTAGTTTTATCTCTTGGCAAAGCTTACATACACTTATATTTTAGTATGTTTTCAATTTGTGTTACATGCTCATGTTGAAATCTTGTGTTTAGGATCTCTCTTATCATACAGGTCTCATTTCTGTTTGATGGTTTAATGGCATTTGCAATCTTGTATTCAAAAGAGCTTTCATCTGATAAAAGATATACAGATTTAAAATCATCTTACTGTCCTTTATTAATGAGACTGTCTGTAAACCTTTGGGTGCACCTTAGGTCATGATTAAATAGGGATTCTTGGATGCTTCATTGATATTTTTCTTCAAGCCTTTGTGGCAGGTTATCAAATTTTGTATGGAATAGTGTAGATTTGGGCATCCATATGTGCACACATCCTAGTTGAAAGAGCACTTCAAATTCATTGAAACATCTTTGTTGTTTAGGAGTTGTAATTTATTTACAAAGGTTTCGAAAAGAAGGTGATGACTTATAACTACTCTCATCCCAATATCTCTCATCGAATATCATTTTAAACTAAATCATCCTACCTACAATACCCCTGCATAGGCATTGTGTGTCCACAAAAGAATTCAATCCTTTCACTAAAATGCACAAAGTTGATCAGGGTTTTATCATGTCTTTAGCAGCTCTAGCTTTGTTTTGAAAAAATTTCCATCATTTAGTAGTGACAACTCCTTCGAGTTTGGATAATCGATACTTGATCATGTTTTCACAAGGCCTGTTCTATTCTATATGCAAAACATAAGGATATCTCCATCTCCTTACCATATAAGGGCTGCAATATAGGTTCTCTTACCTTGGTTGATAGGCACAACCTAAAATAGTGAGGGTTAGATCAAAACCCTCTTGAAGGTGTTATCCACTCCCTCAATTCTTGAATGCAAACAAGCAGATAGGTGCATCCCCGGCTACAAACGACATACAAAACATCTATCTACCCTTGAGTGTCTTGTGCAAGTTTATGATGTTGTTCAAGTTGTGAAGGAGATTAAATCTTGATACCAACAAACTCCTTGAGTCAAAATTCTAGCAAAAAGATGATTCCCTAAAAAAGGACATCTATTCTCTCTGATCTCACTGCTATAAATAGGTTACTCCCTCAAAGGACAACTATACAAAGCTAGCCATATTGTACTTAGTCTCTCATCAAAAGAGGACTATTCTTGCAAAATAAAATAAAATATTCAAAATCTTCTTGCATCGATCAAATTCACGAAGACCTCAAGGAGATAATATAATCATCCCACATAGAATTCCCGCATTGATCAGTCTATCAAAACAATAAAAAAGAAGAAAATGATAAAAATTTTGTCATGGACTTGCCTATTTTGATCTTAGGTCTCTTGCCAAGTAGGCATGATGTTTTACACCAGGTGACGCTAAAAACTAACCATTTTCACCTCATTTCCTTTTTCACCCTAATTTCCTACCTTCTTAGGGACTTTCCACAAAAATGACATTTTGTGATCACGTGACTTTCTTCACCCTTAGCATAGTCAATCATGCAATGCCTTTAGGGTCTTACATTCATAATCCAATCTTTGGTATGGTAGACTCATTATGGTTCTTATCAATTAGGTGGATCTTTTTTCACCTCTTACCATTCACCTTCTTCATTACTTATTGATTACCCTATACAGGACTAGACCATTGATACCTATGTTTTAGGATTCCCTTTACCAACATCAATCATGCCTTAAATGACCTGAACCCAACCCTACCTAAAATGACCTAAACCCAACCAAGCCTCAATGACCTAGACTCAATCATACCTAAAACCTACCCACCCATTCCACTACCTCATCTTATTTTTCCCTAGCTTATGGGAGAACTACATCGGCCTAAGGCCCCTTTTCATTGGGGCTATGTAGGCAATACTCCAATGGGCATGGGGCCCTTTGAGGTTAGCTCGGCCACTCTTTTACTTAACCATTTCCCCCTTGATTTCCATTAACATTTTACCTTATTTAGTTTCCATTTTTTACAAACAATTGGAAATTAAACAATTAACAAATGTAAATCCCTGCCATTTTCTTAATAACATCATATCATACATCCATTATTTCACAATTCCATGATATCAAATATTTTGAAAATCTACACCATCACATACATATACATCATCATTTATTTCCCATGTTACCAATAACTTGGAAATTAAATCAAAACCAACAAAACCTTAACTCCACCATGCCTAACTCACCTAGAATCAATCATGCCTATACCTGACTCAACCATGCCTAAATGACCTAAACTTAACCATGCCTATACCTAACTCAACCATGCCTACATGACCTAAACTCAACCATGCCTAATGGACCTAAACTCAAATATGCCTAACAAAACTCAAAACTCTACCATGCCTAACTCGATGTGACTCAACCATGCCTACATGACCTTGACTCAAACATGCCTAATTTACCTAGTTTCCATCACATACACAATAAAAAAATCATCCATAATATCAAAATCATCATCTATAACAATGAAATTTTGTGTATCAATACAAATGTACACCAATACAAATACATACAAGTATTCAAAATATCTCAGATACATCCTCACCATCTTCAGCACACAAGCCGATATAAGATCAAAATCTCAAAACTCTCATGTACATCCTCTTTGTCATCGCACGCAGCCGTTATATACCAAAACAAGAAGACTAAAAATAATATCGGTTGACTATTCATCACTCCAAAGCATATATCCATGTATGTCTCATCTGTCTCCTCCTCCTCACCT
Source organism: Taxus wallichiana var. yunnanensis (assembly GCA_018340775.1). Taxonomy (NCBI): domain Eukaryota; kingdom Viridiplantae; phylum Streptophyta; class Pinopsida; order Cupressales; family Taxaceae; genus Taxus; species Taxus wallichiana. Next base: position 85,165,814 of record CM031244.1, on the reverse strand, counting down.
CCATCCTAATGACCTACCAACATCTCTCCACCTAGCATGCGTCTTGGTATAATCTCCGTCTCAGCCCGCATTTGGTTATGGCCTCTATGAATTCATCACCTCACCCTAACCTTGTCTCTAGGATCACCAACCCCATGTGCTCTCTGAACTAGGAGTGTGGTATCTAGTCCTCTTACTCACTACCTATTTTTCATTGTACTCAACATAGGAGGGGACATCTATCCATATGATCATCGATGGTCCTAATAATACCGTGCCTTGTTTAGGGCATCGCTAAACCTCACCATCGGCACCATCTGATGTGGTGCCATGGGTCTCACAACAACCTATGAGCTATGTCTTGCTATGGCTAACCTCAAACCCTGTACCTATGCTCCTTTTCCTCCTCCCTGTAATTGGGGACCCTATCTTGTCACCGCTACTTGTAGTATGGGACCCTATCCCCGAGGCTCAAGGTGCTTGTGTTGTAACCTAGGCTTGTAAGGCCACAACCTGAGACTGTGTAGTGGAAAACTAGCCCTATAAACCTACTACTTGTGCCTATAAGTCTATAAACTTTCCCCCATATCCATCTCCACCCTGTGCAGGTGCCTTTCCCTGTGTAACCTAGGCCTGTAGTGCAAAACCTGAGCCTATAAAATGAAAACTTGTGCCTCGACCCCGTGAGCTACCCCTATAAAACCGTGTCTGTGATCGCAAGGTGGCCACCGACGCTATAAGGTATCCTCTCGCACTATGATGGTGGCTAAGTCTGGCTTCCCTAGCCTCGGGGTGCCACTCATAGTTGTGCCACCCACCACTACCTATATCTATCGGTGACCCCAACATCATCAATCTACCTATCTACCGCCTGCTCCTCCTACCTTGTCGGCACACTTAGTCATGGTGGAGACATAGGTCTCTCCACGTCATCTCTCCTATACTAAGGGAAGGGTGGTGGCACGTCCTGTGGCAACCCAAACTATTGTCTGACCCTATCTATAGGTATCATCTCGTGCTCATCGGCACAATGCCCCTGTATCCACCTGAGTAGCTATAACTCCTCTAACTCCTCGCCATGTCCCTATATGAGGGATAACCAACATAGGGCCTCCAAACAATATCCACACTAGAAAATCCCTCTAGTACCCACCTATAATATGAAACATCATGTGTGGCCCTAGCCACCCTGTGCTACCCACCAACTGGTACCCACCTTCTATAGCCAACTCTGACCAAGCCACCCCGAACCAATCAAGTCAAGGAAAACCAACTAGACATACACATACGATGTGCTCATATGCCCAACAATGCAAAAGAAAAGTACAACACAAACTAAACCACCACAACCTCCCATAGGCCCATATCTCCCTATACACTTCACTAGGAATGTTGATGCCCATGCAAAATAGATCCACTCCTCCACCATATCCTAGAGCACTCCCATCAATGCTCGCGGGAATCTACCACCCTTGGCATCTGGTAGGGAGAAACAACATACCGCCTCCATCATCAAAACAATTAACCTCGTCTCCTAAGGATGGGCTACATACATCTCTCCATAGTTAAGGCTCATGCTTATGGTACCTCAGCTCACCCATCGCCTCCCCAAACACAGCCACTATATGATCCACAGATGCCTCTGAAGAACTAGAATACACTTGCTCACCCATAATCGGTAGTCGCAGGATCCTGTATACATCCTCTAGGGTGATAGTAATCTCACCTATCGGTAAATGGAAATTGTTGGTCATTAAATCCCATCTATCGATGAGTGCGGCCATCAAACTAAGATCTCACGCTACACACCTATAGCATTGGATGCCAGTAAATCTAACGTTATTCATGTGCTCTCATTCCTTTGTAATCAAACTTAAACACTCTACCAATAATGGTGGTAGTATGTCCTTCATACATAGTTGGTCCCTATCCTGCATCTAATAAAACACAACATTCTTAAGACCTCACTACCTCTAATTATGTCTTAACCCCAACACCATACCCAATCACACCAATCCTTCTTACCCCATTTACCTAATTCAAATACCAACATCCTACCCTTTACACTCATGACTCATTACCTTCACATTATTTCACCTACTCACCTAACCCATCTAGCCAACAACCATATGTTACCCTTACCCCTCTACAACCAACATTACTTGCCCCTTTTTGACCTCTTTTTCCTTTGAAACATAACCCTTCTTACCCTTGTCCCTCTTTCACCCTAACCAGTGTCGGTCTCTCAGGACCGTCACCAGTTCTCCTTGACCGACATCGGTTCGATTAACCGGTGTCGGTCACCTTAGTCTTAACCGATGTCCGCTATAATCGACCGAGTTGGCCAACCATTGACCAACATCGGTCTTTGTCGCGCCCCCAAAACCAAAACCCCCTCCTTTATTTCTTAAAAATTGACAAAAACAACCTACAACCCTAATTAATCCCAAACACTTACACCCCACATTTATTTCTCCCCCTAATTAACCTATATTTGACCTCATCCCCCAGATTTCATCTATTTTTCACCCACATTTCAAAATTAACATTCTTACCCAAAATGTCTTCATTGTAAAACAAAATTGGAGAAAATAACAAGCTATAAAATGCCTCCTAATTCATCTCGATGGTGTCTATGTGGTGGGATGTATGGCCATTGCATCCGTGGTCCACACAACCCCTCTCCCACCTCTTCCATACCGAAATCTACCTCGAACCTCTCCACCAATCACATGTCTCCAACTATGCTAGTGGACCCGTCTACCTGGCTCCTCTCAACACTTAGTCACCTCCACCTCAACCTGGTCCAATACCTTTTCTTTTTCCTCCCCAACAAATGCACGAGTCACTCAACGTTGTTATTTTCTCAAATTAAAAAATAATGATGATTCCATAAAATATAGAAATTTTAACTTTATAACCCTAACCCAACATGACCAATGTCGGTCATACCAAACCGACATCGATTTTCTTATAACCAACATCGGTCATCTTCCAAAGATCGTTTCCTCCATGTTTTTCCTATTTTGACCTAACCTCATTGTTATCCCATAACTTTTGGCATTACCAACACTTCATAGACCCTACCCACAAGCCTCAACTACCCATACAATTCCTTAATTGCATTTAGGGATTTGTTATTTTACCTATACCTTGGCCTTACCCATGCCACGACCTATTTACTTGGACCTGACCTACTTTTTGTGACCATTGAACTTGTGTACTCGTTATACCTTGTGATGTTGTTACTATGTTTTTATCCTAACAACCATACCTTTCCTATTGTCATGTCGCGTTTATCCCGACCAAACCCGTGGTGTATCGAATCATACCTAAACATTCTTGCACCTAACCTACGTTGTGTTTCTGGACCATATCCTATACCCTGGATACCTGAATCACTTCAACCTTGTTTGGATAAACCTATCGACCTTAGACGATGTAGAGTTTGCAAGCTCTTCAACCCGGTACCATGTTATAGTCTATATGTGTGTGTGTGCATTCGATTGCCACTACCCATTACTCAAATTGACCTTGGCCCATTTCCTATTACCTAATTAGACCATTACCCATTACCCAATTTGACCCTCGGCCTATTAATTACTACCTGATTTTACCATTATCCTTTTCCCAAATTACCCATACCCTTCCCCATCTACCTTAACTTACACCAACTACACATTTATCACACCACTCACCAAATCCATATAACACCTCATCAGTTCCTAGTTTGAGGGTGATCACCTACCTTAACTTGGGAAACCCCACTCTCACTCGTACATGGGGCAATCACTTCTTGTTTTTGTTGGTGTCGTTTATCAAAATAAGCTACGTGATAAAAAGGGAAAAATAATAGACACCAAAATTAGGTCATACTACCCTTATAACCCCATTAATTAAATTAACCATACCTTACCTATTCATATCCCATAGTGCACATGATTAATTGAATTAATTACCTTAATTAATTTAATTAACATCCTCACTTGACCACCTCACCCAGCCAACTCACCTAGCCACCTCACTCCATGACCCACTCAAACCCCATTAATGACCTAAGACCAAGTCTAAGCCTATCCTAACCAACTAGGACTTAGTCTAAACCTAGACTTAACTCCTATTAACAAACCTAAGAGGACTCTTACTCATTCTTCCATGATCTATCACTCAAGACTCGAGATAAAGATTGAAGACCATGCCAAAAATAACAAAAATCAGGATATTTTTTCCCAACCTAGATATTCCCACCTTAACCGATGTTGGTCCCTAACCATCATGGTTAGGCTAAATACGTTTCCAAAAGCCTTTTTTGAGGTTGGTCATTTGATTCAAGATCTCATAAGAATAAATACTTGGAGCAATCAAATATCTGAAGCACTCAGGAAAAGGAAATCACCTAGAAGCATCACCAATAACCATCAGCATCCATCACCTTCTTCACGATCATGCATTCACATGGAGAAGCACAAAGACTCAAACTGTCATGGAATGCACATAATGTCCCTTCTCTCCAGATCTCTACCATCATTATTTTCATCACCTGCACTCTCTAGATCTATTCTTCAGTAAGTACCTAATATCTCTTTAATTATCTTTATTTTCTTTCATTAAGATCATCATTCCTCTCAATAATTTATTCTTTTGTACATCTCGTACACCTCCTTCCTTCCTCTAACCCATCACCTTACCATATCTAGCCCTTTCACCTATCTTCACCCTCCCCTAATCATCTTTGAGTCACTAAGACCATTTCATGACCTCACCCCCACCATTTCTAGTCTTTATGCAATCATAGAGAGTCTAAAGACCAATTCTAAGAGGTTTTTACTAACTACGCCCATCGATGCCGATTAGCCAACCGAGGTTGGTCATCCTGCTACACCGGAATTGGTCACACTGCCAACATTAGTTATTGTGTCTCGGCAACATACCTCAGACCAACAAGCTCATACCCATTCCCTAACAACCTTAATCACCGCCAATATTCACTGGACCTTACCTAGAGCTTGTACTGACCTACAACCCAATACCAGCCCATCACCTAACCTATTTTGACCTCAATCACCTTTTATCTGAAATTTCTTATTTGTTTTGTATGAGATACCTAAATCATTTCAATTCCAATAATATTGTTATTTCATGTTTATTTTGGATAACATTAATATTGTTATTTAAAAGTGGATTGACAACTGTTAGGAAGCATCACGCTTCTCGGATCTAGCTTCTGCTAGGAAATCCACTTATTTTATTTAACTCTATCTAGTGGTATTGTTTTGCATTTTATAGGTAGTTCCTCCTAGCCAAAATGGAGTATTCACAATCAACATTGGATCAGGAAATCAGAACGCACACACAACCTTCAACCAACATCAAAAATAGGTATTCCTCCTTGGCCTATCACCCTCTATCTATTTCATTAATTTATCAAGAATTCGGTGAAACATCATGTATGTGTTTATGTAATGAAAGATGAGTTAGCTCATTTTGTGGGTTAATAAACAACTTTTTGTCAACAAAAATCATTCCTAGTTGGGAGGAGTGATCTGGAGGATTTTTGGGTGTTAGAAATTTTCCTAAACCTCCCTAAACCATGACCACACTATAGAGAATTTTGATACCTTTCCGATGGTATGCAGAACTCTAGAAATGAATTTTGGATGTAGAAGTTATCATGGGTCAAATATTTGGTTTGAAAACGGTCTAAGATGGTCAACTAGCGAGTTACGCGCGTTGACATGTGCTAATTGAAAAAAGGTGAAAAACATTTAAATTTTGTGTTTTCGAGCCATTGATATTCAACACACTAAAAATTTGGTGGGCCCCGCTATTTTCTAGCTAGGGACCCTCAGCTAGGTTTGGCACACTCTTTTGTAGGAGGGGTGCCTTTGCCACCTTTATTTCATATTGCCATTATCAAATTTTCAATTATATATGCCATATATCTCTCTAACATTTCCCATGTGGGATTATTGTATTGAAGAGTTGAATTGTGCATTGTAGGATTAAATATATCTCAGAAAGCTATTTTATTAGCTTAGTACGGTGATCAAATCCCCATCAAGTTGATCACATTGTTGCATTCCACATTTTTCGAGCTTAACATTACATCGGATCCGGTATATCTATAACTCGAGATTAGCTCAAAGCAACCGAACACCACCTAACATCTCGGTAGAATTTTAGGTGACTCACCTAATCAAGAAGTCCATATACCTCGGTGATATATCTTGCCACAACCCTTATCTTGGGAAGTAAAACTAACATAGCTCGGCACCATTCTACAACGTAGAAATGTTACCACCAGCCCACACATTGGGCGATGAAATGGCCAACTCACCACAACATGGCATTTACAATGGTCACCAAACACATTGGGTGATAAACTAATACACGTCTCGAAGCATCACAGATACACGGACTTGGTGGATATTTTGCACCCAACAAAAGGGAAAATGTGGCCACAACCATGTATATATAGGTCGATCGACCTATTTTTAAACTTGCCAACACTCTCTCCTTCCAACAATGTGGGATTTATCTCCACCACAAACAAAATAGTTGGCACCAAAATTCAAGGGTCGTGTAAAAATAGTCCTCCACCGACCCACAAAATGACTCGGTTGGGTGGTTAAGTGAGCGCATAGTTTTTGTAAAAACACATAGAGTATATTGTGTAGAGGCAGCCAAGGACCGTTATGGAAAACCTTTAATTTGGAGCACCTAGAAGCCAAATTTGGCCATGGTGTAAAAAGGAAGCTGCTCAAAATTCCTAGAGGAGTTAAAATATGTAATTTTTTTCATGGTATGTTTGAAAATATCCATTTTTAGGTTCTTTTCTAGTATAGTTATAGGGGGTGTATTGTTAAGACACTATAGGGGCCATGAGATGGACTTCGGAATGGTTTTTGGTAAATTGTAGAGTTTCTAAAGTCTTATATCAGCCCATTTATAGGTTTTAAAGGTCTATTGTCGATATTAAAGATAAAAATTATACTTCGTTGGACTTAATAGATTGATTCACTTTCTGTGAATCCCGAGACGTAGCCTTGGTGAATTCCATTATCAATTTCATTTTGTGGATGATTTATTTTTATTCTTGATGAATATTTTGATCAGATAAAATCATTAATGAGTTTTTATTAATTTGGTTAAGAAATTCATCAATTAAAATAGGAAATTGGATTGAAGATTTCATTTCAGTATCCATAATTCACAAAGTTTAAAATGGTGCACATTTCAACTTTGTGATTAAAAATCAGTTTGAGGTGTATCAATATATAAGGAATTAATCAGTTTGGATTAATTGAAATCTATAACATTGATGTTGAGTTCCTATATCCTTGTGAACGGTTAAATTTTGAAAATTATAACTTGCATTTTCCGATCAAAAATTGACCCCCTTACCTTAATAGGCCATTACTGGACTTCTACCTCATCATTTCAAAGTGTACAACCATCGATAATACTTTTTCAAGATGTAAATGAACAACATTACAAGTCTGCAAAGACACAATCTTTACTTCCTAGAGATGATTATCATTCTAGATTCCTTTCAACTCATTGCATTCATAAGTTCTTCTTCAACAGCTTAAATATTTTTGAATTTCTTGACTAATACTTTGTATCACAAAAATAGACCTTGATACTATAAATTATACCATTTTAATGATTTTTTTGACATCTTTCTTCAATTACTTGATCACTTTGAAACTAGAGAATAGTTTAAACATTCTTCACTTGAACACCTTTAACTTGACTCTTGATCTTTGATTATAATAAACAACATCCCCTTAAGACTTAGCTAACACCATGCATAAACCTCTTTACATTGACTTTCAACTTCAAATTGTACCTTACAATCTTAATGTCTTCAATTTTGAGGACCCAACCATCTTCATGAATTTTTTTCTTACAAATTTTCTCAAGATTTAATATACATATATGAGAATCATTCCCAAATATTCATGATCTCGCAGCTCACCATTTATCCATTTCATAGCCTTGAGTGTCCTTATTCCTAAGTAACAAGCTTATAACCCTTGCAATCTCACTTCCTCTTACTTCCACAATAATGATGTTGATTCACATTCCTCATACTATATACGTGATGAATGATAGCACAAGATAAACATCAAAAACATGAATCAAATATTAAAATATAGAATATCATACCTTGAATGTACCAGTTATGCAATGATAAGTTCTTGAGACACAAACTTGATCATGAGTACAGAGCATACCAAATTTCATTCACAAATTTGATACTATCTGGAATCATTTTCTTAGAGTTTATTCTTTCATAAAAAACATTTCATCAACTTCATTTTTGTTGTCACAAACTTTACTAGTAAGGTCCTTAGAACAATTTCATGATGTAACAAACTCAAGCACAAATACTTCCTTTTATAATCATCTTGATGTCTTGAAAGAAAAAAATTCCTATCTTTACCACTTTTAAATAGAATTTCATGGCCAACCAATATTCTTAAACTTTAGAGGGAAAAATATACATCCTTTCTTCCTATATTCAAGCTCAAATTACTTGTACACTATATCAGATATGAACACATATCTTACAATATTTCTTGAAATTTTGAAACAAACTATGAGCTTCTATAATTTCTTAGAACATGCTTGAACATCTTCATGCAGTCATCAATTCTTATTTCATTAATCATTCTCTATTATAGTACTAATCATAGCACCAACCTCATTTTCTATCCCTTCCCGATGAGTGAACTCGGACCTTTCCTACAAAACTTCTCTATACAGACCTTGAGATCATGAAATGACTTCAACTTTGACTTAAGAGGTCCTTAAAACATGTGACCTACTATTACAAAACACATTTCTTACCCCCATGTCTCAAGAAGCTTCAGTATAACCATTTCTCTACCACAAAAGCATCTAACCTACTAAAACCTTTGTCTTCTTGGTCGATTGATGATCAACACTCTTATGATCTTGGAACACCTTTCTTGATGTAAAAACCCACTTGATACTCCTCAAAACATGTTATAAACTTCTGCTCTATCTCTCGTGTCAGTCTTTTCTTGTTTTGTGATACATGACCCTTGTTATCTCTTTGATCATTTAAACTCAGATGATTTCATGACTTGCTCATAGGCTACATACCCTTATCTATATGATGAACTTTTCTAAGTTTGAAAAAAAAATTCAACTCGGGGATGACCTCTTGACCTCCTTCATGAGCACATAAATATTTTATGATATCATTCAAAACCCCTTTCCGGACCTTACTCTACTTTTCTTTGATGCCTAATTGACTTGAGATCAATTGAATAGTACACAACATCATACTATTTTACAAACCTTTTATACACTGATCTCATGACATATGTTAGTGACCCTTGATTTTACTAACAAAGAACCTATACATATTTTGGATACAACTATCTAAACTTGACAAGCCTAGATTGAGACAATCAGACACAACTCCTTGACAACATGATACTATTTTCCATTTAACTAGACCACGACACACTTTTGATTATGATCACACTTATGGAACTTGATAGGACTCAACAAGAGTAAAATAAATCATATCTTGAAAGGATTTCATTTGTAGCCTTACACAATAGTAGGGGTATATTTCACTTGATGACAACCGACTTAACAAGTTTTGAAACATGGTCACAAAGACTTATTGAGAACAGAGGAGTACAAGCAATAAACTAAGACACAATTTCAAGTGCTTTAACCAAGACCATTGACCATGAAGTATACACCGAAAATAAATTTATTCATGTTTACTTTTACAAACTCATAAACCTAATAATGAAAAACACTTCATATCTCATGGATAGATTACATTCCATACCTTATGACTCTTGAAGTATCCCAAACTCCTAGCCTTCTCAAATTCTCATGTATTGGAGAATGAATTGTAGTTAGGCACATATGGTTTTCTTCACCCTTGACCTCATTTGCATAGTTACAATTATTGATATCCTTGGTTGAGCTTGATTTCTCCTTAACTTCCTTTTGTTCATTCATCTTGACTGGATATGATTCTTCTTTGACTAATTTTGGCATCCATACTTCCTTGATTTTGAGAGCTCAACCTTCTTCACTTTCCTTGATGATTCATGAGAGAAAAACCTTGCAATATGACCCTTGTGATGACACTTAAGGCAAATAATCTCTTGCATATCTCTTGACTGATGAATTTTGTGATCTCTTAAATTTCTCTTAGGGTACACACAACTGAAAAAATTCCTACAATCCCTTGCTCTATGACCAAAACCATTGTAAGAATAACATAACCATGAAATTTTACATACCTCATAGCATTTGGTTGTCTAATGAGATTAAGCCTTAAGTAGACCTTGGTATGAACACCTTCATTTTCACCTCCTTTAGAACAATGACCAGCTTCTTGATCTACTAGATTAGGATTCTCATCTCCTTTGACCTTTAGGGTTTGTATCTCTTCCTTGATCTTAACATACTCTTCTTATTTGGCCTTGAGTAATTTTTTCATACCTTTGATTTCAGACTTCAAACTGATGTTTTCCTTTCTATGGAAATCCAATTCTTCTTGTAGATCCATCACCACCTCTTTGAGATCACCTTGACCATGCATAAAAACATCACATGGATTTTTTTAATCTGTCACATTCCTCTTCCTTTGAAATTAGATCTGAAATAGCCTTCTCTAACTAACTCTTAAGAAACTTTATGGTTTCTTCATCCTTCTTGGCCATGGCTCTCAACTCATAATTTTCTTTCCTTATTTTCTTAGTCATCTTGTGCTTCAAGGATCTCCTCCAAGCTGTTAGACTTTCTTCAAAAGGACCTATATCTTATGCAAATTTTTGAAGCATAATGCAATGAGAGGGGGTGAATCACTCCTACAAATTTTTACTTCATTTACCATTATTTTCATCATCCACCATTATTTTCATCATCTATAACATCCATTCAATAAGAGCTTATTAGGTGTGTACCATGCATTTAAATGAACATAATATATGAGAGAGAACACATAGACATAAGATGTAAGTAGGAAACCCTCATGAGGAAGAAAAACCACTAAAAACCATTTCTTATATTACATAAAGTAAGGACTCAATTGAATATTACACATCACAAGAGATTTCTTTAATGAGACACCAACCCCTAAACCCTCGTTGATATTACTCATAAAAAGAGACTCATATGAATATGAATTATCATAATACATTTTTTAGAAGAATGAATACTGAAAATATGTTGATCCCACAGCTGATTGTGATCCAAGTGCATCTCAAACACTCATCAAACCCTTTTAAACTTCTCTCTCCCTCAACTCACTCAATCTTGATCTTTCATTAACTAATTTGGATTCAAACCATTACACATATGCTTATAAACCTTATTCATAATTTTGCATACATCCTCAAATATCTCTTGATGTCCTTGATCCTCTTTCACTTCCTCACCTAGGTCGCATTTTTTCCTCCATGCATATTGGTTCAAATTTGAACCAAAACATTCACTTTATATTCTTCTCAAGTCATAAACATAACATAGGTAGGTCATAACCCAAGTGATCGACCATTAAAACTTTAAAAATAACAATAAAATCATAAAATTTCATAAAATGGACCCATGTGGGTTGGTCATGCACCAAGACAACTAAATAAGCCAAAATATGCTCAAAACCCCATCACCTGGTTCCTCAAAGACATCCAAACATATCACCATACTTATTCAAGACTCAAATTTCCTCACACATGTCAAAAAAACCTAAAAAATCATCCATGCTCACACATTACCTTGCACCAATCATTTTCTTCATAACTCTATCAAGTAGGCTCATTTCCTACTCAAAATAGTTGTTTCTAGGAACCAGTCTTCACCAAACATGCTCAAGATCACACAAGAACACCTCAACTATGGCATATAACCACTCATTGGAAATCCACTAACCTATAGAACACATCCATGCTTTCTAGACCTCATGAAACATCCATAAATTCAAACCACACTTCTTTTACTCTTCACCAAACTAAACTACCCAGAAAGTAGTTTTGGAAAATCAACTGGTTTAAACCCTTTTCGATAGATTAAAGAACTAAAAATTCTTTTAAGTAGTAACATAATTAATCCATCTTATCTCTCCAATAGATATCAAGCTTCATCTAATCCAAAACATGAGACTTCTACCTCTATTTTCTAGCCAAAGTAGTTATGTCCTTAAACAATCAAACTTATTCTTCACAAACTAAGAAGATTCACCCATTAAAACACATCATCAAGATACAAAACTTACATAATTGGAAATTTATATGAATCTACTTTCTATTACATCTTACATTTCCTTCCAACTTCAAATGGAAGGCCTTCAATTAGGTCAATCTCTCAGTAACTGCTCCAAACTTCCCTTTTAGGCCCAAAAACCAATCCTCAAATATAGGGCACACTCTTACCTCTAGGATTTCACCCATGACTTGAAACCACCATGGAAATATATTAAAACTCCAAATGTTCCATAAAGGGTGATTTTGTCAATACCTTAAATGGATAAATTCTCCAAAAACTTAAAATCTTCACAAACTTTCCTATTTGTGTGGGGCTCACATACTCTCATAATATCTAGCATACCTTTATATAAATATGGAGGATTCCTATACAACCTATAATATTTAATTTTTAAAAAACCAATCAAAACTAGACGTGTAGAATCAATTTCCTCCAAGTCGCTTTGAGCTAGGGTTTAACTAGGATTTCAAAGCACTTTGTCTTCTTAACAATTATTCCTAATAACCTGACAATAAAACCACCTCATTATTTTTTTAAAATATTCTTATCTCAATGTAAAAACATCCCCCAAAACTTATGGGTCTCATGAAAATCACACAGTTCACAACGAGTATTAGAAAGTCCACTTTTAGTACAAAAACACACTCTAGAAAACCTAGTTTTACCAAAAATGATGTATCTTGCAAAATATTCTTCACTTTTACCTAAAACTTGTCATGAAGCATCATGAAAATATCCTATAAATTATAAAAATCACCATATATCTCAAATATTCTTGTAACTATCCAACCATGGTGAATTACCTATGTTTTCTTAGTCTTCTTCACCTTCTTGTTTTCCAAAGACCATGAAATACAACCAAACCACTAAGAACTATCATGAAACTCACCATAAAATTTTTGTACACTATCACCGTGCTTTACCAAGACTTATCAGCTCTAAAAATCATATCTCATTACCATTGTGCATGCTTTAGGACTAGGAATCGGCCTTGATTGACTTCTACAACCCATGACATCACATGAACTAACCTTAATGAAAGCTTAAAAATCATTAACACATGTAACACACCACTAGGACCATTATTTACCTCATGAAAACATTCAATTAACTTGGGAGAACTCATACTATGACCATACACTTTAAATCATGCTCCAAGACGTCATATAACACCACCAAACATGACACTACCAATCAAACTTCATGTTTGAATTTTTACTAACATCACATGGAGACTAATATGACCTCTACATACCCTTTGAAATCAATTTATTTAACATAAATGACAACACCAAGACACAATGGACAACATGATACAAATGCCTAGGCATTCCTATATTATGTAGGCATTTTTACCATGTTAATATTTTTGGCCATGTCTATTTCTAGCCCTATTCTATAACTGATTTTTATTATGTTCCCATTGTATGTTTTTCTATAAAAATTTCTGTAACTATTGGGAGGGTGGAAAGGTTCAACAAATTTTTCTCCCACTTCTTTGGGGTGTGTGAGATGAACAAATGTAAATTGATCCCAAATGAGTAAGACCAAAATTGATGTGCACATTTGACATAGGAATCCTGCATGGGAATAGGGATTACACATTGTAATTACCATGGAACAAGAAAAACAAGGGAAAAATCCTAGCATATAAGTGTTAGTGAAAAATAAGCAATGCACATTAAAATAGCAACTAGTAAAGGTATATATGAAAATAGAAAACAATGACTCAATGAATAGTTGGTTGCATACATAGGATACCACTCATGATGTCACAAGACAATCAAAGTTTTCAAGGCTTATGAAAAAAAAGGAAATCAAGAAAACATATGGCATAAAGTACAAGGAAATTTCTATAAAAAGGTATAAACAAATCATATAGCCATGATTAGAAGGATTCATGCAAGGAAAATTCTACACATGAAGCACTGTTAGCATGCAAAATTACTAACCCAAAATTGAAAAAAATTAAAGCATGACAACTAAGTCCCTAAGTGAAATCTTGCCTCCTAGTCACTGTGCATCCTTCCTCTAGCAAACCTGCATTCAGTTTCACCCCCATCTAGGCTTAGAGGAAAGTATTAACAAGTTCATTAAGTATGTTTCCATGTGCAGGAAATAGTACTCAAGGTGATATGTGAATTCAATCAAATTCAACAAAAGACTACTTCATTTGGAGGCCTAAAAAGGCTATTTGTGGCCATTACGAAGCTATTAAACATATTATGGGAAATTTCAAGAAAGATATAAAACATATGAAGGTGGTTTTGGGGAGTATTGAAGGTGTTTGATGTAATTTAGGAAATAATTGCTCATTCAAGCTCAATAGCAGGTTTTCTAGGTGCATGGAAGAAACACCCTAATTATGAAACCTAAATTCTTCATATGATTTTGAGAGATACGTAAAGAGTTAGGAGGAAATAAAATATGCATTATAAATCTATGGGAATTATATATAAGGTGGTAACATCAATTTTTCTCTAAGGCTTGAAGGTTTCATGAATAGTTTCAAAATAATGTAGTTGCCCCTCCATGTTCTAAACAAAAGTGGGCCTAAAATTATAATTTTAGGAATATTTAATTTATTATATTTATTATATTTATATTATAATGTTTTTTGGAGTTCAAATAATATAATATTTGACCCCAAAACATTATTCTAAGCATTTTTATAAAATAAGCAAGTTTTATGTCTATTTATGGACATCTAAACAAAATATGGTTTCCTTTTTTGGTCCATTCACACTTTTTACAATCTTGTGTCCCCTTCTTACACCCAAGGTACAAGGGGACATGAGGGACACAAAATTATGACCTCAACCTCCTCCCCAAGTCACACTTTTGTGTCCCATGTGTCCCAATTGTCCCTTTCATCCCCACGGAGCAAGGGTTACAAGAGGTACACAAAAGTGTGACCTCACTCCCTCATCTAGGTCAAAATTGTGTGTCCCTAGTTTCCCCATTTCCCTAAGGGGAAAAGTGGTATAATAAAGTGTGACCCATGCATTTTGAAGCTTTTGGACTCCCATATGACCTCACAAAGCCTACGCAAGTGCATTTTCCCAGCCCTCGACTTCATTCTCAATCCCTCATCACATTATCATCACACTAATTGATACCACTTGTCATGATATTTATCCAAGTCAAAATTTTCTACCCTTATTTTCTCAATTTTTCTAATTACACCATATTTAAACTCCATTGTGTTGATCGTCGATAGGACTTTTTAGAAGAGCAACAGTCAGGGGACAAGAAGTCCCTCCTCTTTAATGGGAGAGGTTCCCTTATTCTGAAATGAACTTATTTACAAATGTACAGAACATTGTTTTATGGTCAAACTTGGATTTTACGAAAGTGTTTTCCACAAGGATCATCAATCACACAAGGACTGAGGAAAGGGAATAAGAAGATGAGCAGAATAGCAACATTCAGAATTATAGATAGCAGAATAATTCCTCCTGTGTGCGAAGCTTCAAAGAATTTAAGACAAGATCATTTGCGATGGCTGAATGAGATTAAATTTAAAGACACAAAGTTCCATAAATAACCTTCTTCAGATTTATTAATCAAGGACACAAAGTTCCTTCTTGGTTGTACAAGATCACTGTATTTGCAAAACTGAACAGTATGCAATCAGAGAGACTAACGAGTTAGGAACAAAATGATCTCCACAATACTAAAGGAAAACACAGAGATAACAAGAATTAGATAGACAGAGAACGAAAAGCCCTTTTGTATTGATTTCTTTAAGATCTATTTACACTTTCAGCAAATATTCCAAGTTCTTCCTCCTCTCAAAATGGCATGGAAAGGCCATTATATAGCTTACAAGTCAGTTACTCTTCTTAACCATTTCTTTTAACTAAAGAATAGTTAAGGACCGCCGGTTACAATACTTTAACCGATTACAAAGAATACGAAAAGAAAGGGAAGAAGAGGAAAGAAAAGAGAAGGAGACAGTGGTGGCATTCTTGGGAGGGACCCACCTGTCTTGTAATCCGCTCGCCTGAATTTCTTCAATGACTCGGCCTATATCTACGCCACGAGGGACTCGACGTGTTGGCTGCAGACTGAGTCCAAAATCCCAGACATTTCTCCATCTCTTTATCAAACTCGACGTGAGTATGATAATCTTTGTTTTCTTCTTCAATGGCAGACTGAAGAGAACAAATTTCCTTCATCTTTTCCTTAGAGATGGAGCTTTCCTTGAATAGATGATCTTTGACAAAAGCTCAAGGCGAGATTTGATTTCTTACAAGGACAAGGAAGCACAAGAGTTTTCATCTTGAAGATGACAATGCATATCTTTGAAAGCGAAAAATGCCAGTGTCTTGAAAGCTTCTCCTCTCGCCAACCAGTATTCTTCATTTCTCCCATGACTCCTCCTCCGGACTTTGATTTTCCACTCTACGCCGTAGACCGGATTTTGATAGATTATCTTTGGCATCATCGAAAATCTTATTCGCCAGTAAGACGTTCTCGTCTGTCTGTCCCATGAGGCAAAGGTCTACAATGCAACTGCTCCAGAGTTTAAGTTCTTTATCCATAACCCCAATAGTAGAGGATAGCTTCTGTTGCAAATTGTCTACCTTTCCATGTAGTTTAAAAGCTTCACCGATGAAGTTTAGCCCAGCAACAAGCATGTCATCCACCATGGCTTCAATAGCTCTGCCATAGACAGAATACTTGTGCATATCTTTGATACTTTGCACTTCATCTTGGCTTAGAATTACAGGAGGCGGTAGAGCAGTCAAGGGGGTGGGGTCCAAAACTTTGTCCTTAGACAAGAGTGACTTGATAAAACTTGTGAGAACTTGGGCTTGTTCTTCCAGCTGTTCAATAGTCTGCTGCCCTTTCTCTACCCTTCCAATGACTCTTGTGACTGTTTCCTGGAGGTTGTGAATTTCACCTTCAGGAGTAGACTCTCCCATAGGGATCCTTGAGAGCTCTAAGTCAGATGTCAGCAAGTCTGATTCTGATTTGTCTACTGTAGGCTTAGCAATCTCCAAGAATTGCTGACCTTGGGCATCAGACACAATTCTAGAGGTGGTTCTGGCTTTCTTGGCACGAGAAGGAGTGGTGCCCAACAAGGCTGCTACAGCATCAAAATTTGGTCCCAAGCTTAGAGAGGAGGATTTCCTCTTCCTTTTGTCAACTAGAGGTTGCACCCAAGCAAAAGAGGAAGAAGAATCTGCAGGAGGAGCAAGGGGACCAAGAGACAGGGAGCTCATGACACTCGAGTGGTGCTGTTTGTTGACTCAAGCTGAGATGTGAGCAGAGCACTGGAGGCAATGGCAGTAGAAGAATCAATAGCACCTGGAAGTTCAGTGCTCTGGACCTCTTTGTCCTTATCTACTGGATCTTCAGGAACATTTGCAGGAGTTGGCATCTCGCTTTCTTCACTTTCACTGAGAACAATGATGTTCTCTGGCCCTATAGGCAACTCTGCCTGTTTTCTTGGAGGATCGTTCTCTGCAGGTTCCTTCTTTACCTCTTTGAGTTTCTTCCTGTATACCTGGGTAGATGGAGAAGGAGTAGATTCTACAGGTCCCCGAGCTGTTGAGGCAGGAGGGGTTTTCACTGGTGTTCCAGACTCTGGAACTGATGTCTCTCTTATGGGTGTCGAATCATCCTTGGAGCTAGATTCTCCTGAGTGCCTCTTGAATTCTTGGATCTTCTTACTGAACCAGACCCTAGTCCTGATTAAGACTGGAGCTAGAATCTCAACCAGATCATCTCTCTCTTTCTTGTTCCAATCCAAGTCCTCCAGGGGGGTGTGCTTAATCACATTTTCATACTCATAAGAGTATAGATCAGAATTGTCATCCTGGAGACCTTCAGGAACTTGGTACAGACTGAGTTCTTGGATCAGTTGCAGGGAGAACCTGCCACAATGCCTTCTTCTGGCTTCAAAATCATCTGCACAGTCAGCCCAGTAGTCTTCTGTATCTGCCCTATGATGATAGACTATCTTGATGTTCTGTTCAATGAACTTCTTCAAGTCAAAATAGGTTCTTGGCTTGAAGAAATGAACAGTGATAGGGACCAGGGCTCTTTCTATGTTCTGAGCATCCAGAGCTGTTTTGCATGTGTAATTTCCCAGAGAGATGGGAAAGTGCAAGCCAGAAATCTTCTTGTCTCTGCAAGTTCTGTGCAACTTGTCTAGTTGCCTGCATATTTCAATCAAAGCCATTTTGTCATTGCAGAACATGGGAAGCCGCAGAGGAGTGCTTTCATAGCCAGCAAGCCTGATATAGGAAAATTTCCTGAATTGAATGAAATAGGCTCCATACTGCGATATCAGGTTCATGGCTTCATCTGAAAACCTTCTTGCAGTATCACCTTCGAGCAATCTGACCACGTACATGGTGAAAGCATCATTGACCCTTCTGAAATTGCGGTTGTTGGTCTCCAAGGTGAACTGCGGGCAATAGGCATACACTGGATCATCTTTGTGTGCATCTATATAGGAGAAACCAAACCCTTTGCTCGGATCTTTGCTAGGGTATACATCGGATACGAAGTCATGTAGAACTTCTTTGTTTGTTGGACGTTGGATAGCCTTTCACCAAATTCATACCGATGATCTCGCCCGAGTTGATATTTTGTGTTCCTCACACACCATGCGGATGAGCGGGCACATCCGAAATGAAACTCATTGGTGGAGGGCAAACCCATAACCCGAGCCAAGAGGATTATGAAGTCGGCGGTTCTTCGTTGAAATCTGCTCGGAAGAGGGTTTTGGTTAGGCGAGAAGCACCTTTCTTAGGGTTTTTTAACCAAGACTTCGCCACTCGCGCCTTGTATTTGTCACTGTCTTGGTCGAACATAGCCTGTGCTTGATCCCGGGAGACGACTATAGCATTGTCCATCTCTGGAATCCTCAGAGCAGCGCCAATGGCGGCAGCGTCTAGCTTGGCAATGAGTTCCCCATGTACATTTGTCAATTCGCTCGAATCGGGGTCGAAGTGAGCTCCACATGAAAGCACTGTATCAGCACACTGTACTGAGATTGGGAATCCTCCGGCAAAAGCTAAACCACTATCATTAATCATCTGTGCCATTGGTGTAGGGTTTGCATCTGTCATTCTTGCCCAAAAATCACCGAAGTCGAGATGACGAGCTTCGCTGTCCCCTATATTGCTAACAGCAGATTCAAGCGGAGAAATTTGCTCCTGTCCCTGGAACTTGATCTTCATATTGATAGTCTCGGAGCTGCAACCTAGACTTCTGGAAGGAATTTGCAAATGGAGGGGAAATTGCGCAGGTTTTCAAATTGCAAGGGTTTGAGCGAAAGATAGCATGGAAGCAATGCGAAAAATGCGAAGGGGGATGCTCGTTATATAGCCGTTTGGAGAGAGAAATGACTTTAATGCGCATTGAATACCCAACCACCAATTTGAAAAAGCATCATACTCGGAGTGAGCGGGAAAAACTAAGTGTGAATGATACTAGGTACGCTTGGGACAGGTGAGACGCGAATGCGCGAAACACGCGGCTCGGCCGGTTCGGGTAAACAGGGAGAGGACGCACAAATGCATTTGGGACAAATGGGACGAAAATGTGCGAAGTACGCGATTCGGGTGTTTCGGCCGAAATTGGAACAAAGGGCCCGTTTGGACTTGGGACATTCGGGACAAAAAGTTCCGAAGTACGCGACTTGACAGCTCGGCTCTCTACGAAATTGGGAAAGCTCGCACTTTTTCAAGACAATTTTCGTTGCAATCTAACACTGTAGGTGCACTTACTAAAAATAATGCATGTTCATGGCAAGGAATGTCTAAAAATAGTAAGTTGTCAAAAGAGGAGAATTATTAACATCCATGTCCCCCCGAATATGCAACAAACATCAAAGAAGAAAAATGTGAAAACTTGCAAAAAAATAAGTCCTAGAGAAGACCTTCTAAAAATAGTAAGTCTTAAAATTGAGCCCAAAAAGTTGTGGTAACTCCCATTCTAATTATCTCATTACTTTTTTCTAGCATTGCAAGGCCAAGAAGGTGTCTCATGGTAGGAAATAAAACCCTTCGCGGGCTCTCAAAGCATCAATTCCGAGGATATCTCTACACAACATAGTTTGATGAAAGGAGCTAGATGATCTAACTCATTCCAATTGTGGTAAAAGGAAGTCACTCTAATTGAATTCATTCATGAAAGGGACATCATGTAGATCACACTTGTGACAACAAATAATATCAAAGTGTTCACTTGCATAATGAATGCAATCGGAAAAATCATTGATGAGCCCAAAGAAATGGCCCATTTCATACAATATTTAACACTCCTTTTCATTACATAAAATGGATCAAAGTGTAATTTCTAAACTTATGGTTTATTTAGGATAAAATGGATATTATATATCATGGTTATTTCTTTAGAATTCATTGTTATCTTTATTAGCTATTTCTAATTATTATTGGGAAAAATATGTTAATTTGTGCATATGCAGTCCATACTTTGCTATAATTATTGAATAAGGCATTTTGAGCACTAAGCACTAGCTACAACCAGCCTTGAAATATCTTCAAAATCTTACATATAAGCTCCAAATATTTTTATTGCAGCACTTTATTAGCTCTATAGGTTCCTTCACTAGCTCAGGAAATATTCAAGCAGCTTCTATGGGTGGCTCCTTAGTACACATTTAGAAAAAGTGAAAATATTTATCAATATATACCCAAACCCAAATCTGATTGAATATTTAGATTCCTCTCGAAAAATTATGCAAGCTAAAAAATCATCTTGATTTGAGTTCATATACAAAAGTTATAGCCATTTTAGTATGGCTTCAAGTCTAACATGTTTTCTTTGTCTAACATGTTTTCTTCATAGGAGTCTAACCTTTTTCTATAACTCAATCCAAAAAATCAAATGGATATTATGAGAGCTTTTTTCTCATAACAATGATTTGAATAAAAACCTCCTTCCATTTTTCTACAACTTTAACCATTTGAAAGAAATATGAATTTTGTTTCGGAGTCTGCAAGCCTAGCTACAAAGTCTTGCATAACTTAATCTAGAAAAGTCAAATGGATATTTTGAGAGAGGTTTTTACTCATAACAATGAGTTGAAAAAAATCCTTTCATTTTTCTACATATTTCACCATTTGGAATAAATTTGACTTTTACTATGTGGTAGTCTGAGAAAAAGTGTATTAGATCAGCACTAAAAATTGTATAATCAGAGAAAAAAATGTTAAAGGGAAAATATGAGAGAGGTTTTTTTTTCATAACAATGTTTTGAACAAAAACCTCCTAATTATTTTCTACATCTATCATCATTTGCGAAAAAATGGGTTTTAGTATAGTTGGAGTCACAGTCAACTATTGATCTATTTATTGGGTCAATATTTATTTTTACAATAAAATGAGAGAATCAAATCATTAGGATAGATTCTCTCTACCAAATAAGAAGTAGAATATTTATTTAGATAAGATTTTGATTCCAATAATACATCTCTCTCCATATTTTTTGGGATTGAGATCTTAGTTGGTAGGATTGGAATAATTCAAAGATAGAGATGTATGCCCTAAAATAAAGAGTGGGTTGGAAGCATGCAATTATAAATGCAACCTCCCACACCATTGAATGTAATCTCCATTATTTTTTATCAATTCATTCTAAGGTTTCATTCCATCCATTTGTAAATAAGTGTTGATCAAAATCCTCTTCCGAGGAATGAGCTGACCACTCATTCCAAGGAAGATGGATCTGTATGTTCATATTTATTTTTATTCTTTAATTTTATTTTTTATATATTTTTATTTGTTCCATGTAACTATTCCTTTGGCATATATTTTTTTGTAAACCTTCCGGTCTATTCTGTTTTTATCCTTTTTTCCATTTCAACAATTTTCCTTCCTTAAGTGTGATTTCCTTTCATGCAATTGTGTTTTAATTCCATGCAATTGTGTTTTAATTTCATGAAATTTTGTTTTAATTTCATGTAATTTTTATTTTATTTCATGCAAATGTGAAATTTAATTTCTTTCAAAGTGTGTTTCAATTCCTGCATGCATGTTTTAATTCCTACAAGTGTGGATTTTGGGTAGAAGGGACCATTTTTCCAAGATCTCTCTCTCCTATGCACACTTCCATGAAAACCATACCTGGATTGACATTATTTAATGAGGAGGATTGATGACCCTCATAATTTTGGTGTCATTTCCGGGAAAAAATTGTTATTATGAGATTCAAAATTTTCTAATAAAATTGTCTAAGAACAATAGATAAACAAGTTCTTTGTGAAAGGGAATGTCTCTTAGGAATTTTGTGATAGGAGATACTTTGTTGACGGTTTCTTTATATTTATTTTCCTAAAAATAGATTAGATTTATTTTCCATCAAAATATATTAGAATTTACTTTCATGTAAGTATCTTAGAATTTACTTTTCTCGTAATTAGGATCTAGATCCCCTATCTCGTACTAATGCAATCGTGTAGAAAATGTAGAATCGCTAACATCATTATGAAGGAATAATTGAATGTTGATTTAGGTTAGATGAGGAATCTAATATGGTTGAAAGTGGTATCACATTCCTCAAGGAGGGAAACATGCTTCAAATCAGTCAAATATATTACATGACACATAAAACAACTTCTTAATTTTTCATGGATAAAGGAGCCACACTCCAAACATTGATGGTAATTCCTATATCACTGATTTTTAGGAAAAGATGAAACTATACAAAAATCAGTTTACATCTATGTTTGGAATGAATCTTGAAAAATTGATTGTAATAATTAATGATTTTTTCATGCAATGATCACACCTTAAATAGATTTAGTTACATGCACAAATTTGTTAATCTATTTTAGATTGATATACATGCAATCAAAAGAGGAAATCATGCATGCAATCAAGATTATAAGAGAAAATCATGCAAAATTTTAGGAGAAGATCATGCAAATAATAATTACAATGGATCTAAAAGATTTGGGTAGTCAATAATTTTTATTGTCATCATTGAAATCCTCCTCCCAACATTAACATCCAACCATGCTAGATTTTTAAGTGTTCATAAATTTCTTCAAAATCTAGATTTCACCTTCCTTGTACAAATAATAGTTAGTTTTTTCTACATAGTTCATGAATAAAATAATTGATGACATTTCATTTCATTTCACTCCATCCATATTCAGGAATTAGTTGAAACCATATGCATCATCATAATAAGAGAACTTATCGAGGGAGTTCTTATTTTTCACAATAATATTCCATTATTAATAATACTAATTCCTGAACCATCAATCATTCTAAAGTAGGCTGAAATAATTTCTTCCATATGTATTCAAATTTTCCTCTTAATATTTATGTTGTTGATAATTCTTTTATATGGCTGATATTATGTTTGTATGGAAAGGTTTTGTTTGTTTCAAATTTTTGCATGATAATCTCATGATAAGTGATGCTCTTAGAAATCATAATGAATGGATTTATTTCAGAACTTCATCAAGTCAAGGGAACCTTCTTGAGATATCATAGGAAAAATGAGAATTAGTATTAACATACATTAATCACAAGTTATTTGTTATCAATATAAGGACCAAGGATAAATAAATATCAACAATTTTGTTACACATATGGAAAATTCAACAATACATATTGAATCAATATGAGGATGTATTCAACTTATTGCTAATATTTTCCCGACATCATTCATCAAAAATTTCAAAATAATTTTTTTTTAAAAAAAACCAATATTGAAAACCCTCGAGCATTGTTGGAAATCTTGGTTTTAAAACCAACTTTCCAATAAACCAAGAACTAACCAAAAGAACCTTGATTATAAAACTAACTTGCTAGCTGATAAAGGAAGAAGTAAAAAAATAAAAATAAAAAAAATAGAAACTAAAAAAATGGAAAATTTGAAAACTAACAAATGGCATATTTTCAAAACAAGCAATAAAATATCAAGTTGTTCTTTTTGTCATCTATTTCAACATAACAGGACTGAAATTTTTCAACAATTTTCCTAACATAACAAGACATAGAAAAGGCAATGGAGACTAAAGTATACCAACGTATTTTACTCTTATATTTTAGTTTTAAATTTACCTCTGTAAATATTTTTTATTATATAAGTATCCACTTTTACATTACACACATGAGATCATGCGGATGAAAAATAAGAAAAATAATAGGGCATACCAAATAACAACCATTAAAAATATTTTGGTATATGACTTTGATGATAGAAATCATTCCTTCAATCCTATGTTGAAAAAGTTTAGAACAAAAATAGTTTTTATGAATATTCTTTCTATATGGATTCATTTTCTATGAAAAATTAAAGAGGAGAGAAAATAAACACAAGTAAAGGTTGTTTTAAAGTAAAAATTGTTAGCATAGTAGGGTACACTCAACATAAGAATCTACTCTCAAAAATAAAGGAAGAGTAAAGCAGAAACACTTACACATAAGAACCTACTCTCACAAAATAAAGAAAAGAGTAGCAAGAGAAATTCCACACAAGAACCTATGCTAAAATATATCAAGAAGAATATTAGGAAAAAATCCACACAAGAACCTGCTTATAAATCAATACAAAAAGAAATACAAGTAGCAGGAGGTTTTCCACATATGAATATACTCTCAAAAATAAATATTGAACAAATAAATAGATCAATAGTTGAATGTGACTCAACTATACTAAAACCTATTTTTCGCAAATGATGATAGATGTAGAAAATCATTAAGAGGTTTTTGTTTAAAACATTGTTAGGAAAAAAACCTCTCATATTTTCCCTTTGACATTTTTTTCTCTCGATTATACAATTTTTAGTGCTGATCTAATACACTTTTTCTCATACTACCACATAACAAGACATAGAAAAGGCAATGGAGACTGAAGCATACCAAGGTATTTTACTCTTATATTTTAGTTTTAAATTTACTTGTAAGTCTTTTTTATTATATAAGGATCCACTTTTACATTACACACATGAGATTGAGGATGAAAATAAGAAAAAATAATAGGGTATATCAAATTACAACCATTAAAAAATATTTTGGTATATGACTTTGATGATGGAAATCATTCCTTCAAGCCTATGTTGAAAAAGTTCAAAACAAAAATAGTTTTTATGAATATTCTTTCTATATGGATTCATTTTCTATGAAAAATTAAAGAGGGAAAATAAACGCAAGTAAAGGTTGTTTTAGAGTAAAAATTGTTAGCATAGCAGGAAACACTCCACATAAGAATCTATCTCAAAATAAAGGAAGAGTAGCAAAAACACTTACACATAAGAACCTACTCTCACAAAATAAAGAAAAAAGTAGCAAGATAAATTCTACTCAATAACCTATGCTAAAATATATCAAGAATAATATTACGAAAAATCCACACAAGAACTCCGCTTATGAATCAATACAAAAAGAAAGACAAGTAGCAGGAGGTTTTCCACATAAGAATCTACTCTCAAAAAATAAATATTGAACCAATAAATAGGTCAATAGTTGAATGTGACTCAACTATACTAAAACCCATTTTTTCGCAAATGATGATAGATGTAGAAAATCATTAGGAGGTTTTTGTTTAAAACATTGTTAGGAAAAAAAAAAACCTCTCTCATATTTTCCCTTTGACATTTTTTTCTTTGATTATACAATTTTTAGTGTTGATCTAATACACTTTTTCTCATACTACCACATAACAAGACATAGAAAAGGCAATGGAAACTGAAGTATACCAAGGTATTTTACTCTTATATTTTAGTTTTAAATTTACTTGTAAGTCTTTTTTATTATATAAGGATCCACTTTTACATTACACACATGAGATTGAGGATGAAAAATAAGAAAAATAATAGGGTATATCAATTTACAACCATTAAAAAATATTTTGGTATATGACTTTGATGATGGAAATCATTCCTTCAAGCCTATGTTGAAAAAGTTAAAAACAAAAATAGTTTTTATGAATATTCTTTCTATATGGATTCATTTTATACGAAAAATTGAAGAGGAGAAAATAAACGCAAGTAAAGGTTGTTTTAGAGTAAAAATTGTTAGCATAGCAGAAACACTCCACATAAGAATCTACTCTCAAAAATAAAGGAACAAGAGTAGAAATACTTACACATAAGAACCTACTCTCACAAAAGAAAGAAAAGAGTAGCAAGATAAATTCTACTCAATAACCTATGCTAAAATATATCAAGAAAAATATTAGGAAAAATCCACACAAGAACCTGTTTATGAATCAATACAAAAAGAAAAACAAGTAGCAGGAGGTTTTCCACATAAGAATCTACTCTCAAAAAATAAATATTGAACAATAAATAGGTCAATAGTTGAATGTGACTCAACTATACTAAAACCCATTTTTTCACAAATGATGATGATGTAGAAAATACTTAGGAGGTTTTTGTTTAAAACATTGTTAGGAAAAAAACCTCTCTCATATTTTCCATTTGACATTTTTTTCTCCGATTATACAATTTTTAGTGCTGATCTAATACACTTTTTCTCATACTACCACATAACAAGACATAGAAAAGGCAATGGAGACTGAAGTATACCAAGGTATTTTACTCTTATATTTTAGTTTTAAATTTACTTGTAAGTATTTTTATTATATAAGGATCCACTTTTACATTACACACATGAGATTGAGGATGAAAAATAAAAAAATAATAGGGTATATCAAATTACAACCATTAAAAAATATTTTGGTATATGACTTTGATGATGGAAATCATTCCTTCAAGCCTATGTTGAAAAAGTTCAAAGCAAAAATAGTTTATATGAATATTCTTTATATATGGATTTATTTTCTATGAAAAATTAAAGAGGAGAAAAAATAAACGCAAGTAAAGGTTGTTTTAGAGTAAAAATTGTTAGCATAGCAGAAACACTCCACATAAGAATCTACTCTCAAAAAATAAAGGAAGAGTAGCAGAAACACTTACACATAAGAACCTACACTCACAAAAGAAAGAAAAGAGTAGTAAGAGAAATTCAACTCAATAACCTATGCTAAAATATATCAAGAAAAATATTTAGAAAAAATCCACACAAGAACTCGCTTATGAATCAATACAAAAAGAAAGACAAGTAGCAGGAGGTTTTCCACATAAGAATCTACTCTCAAAAAACAAATATTGAACCAATAAATAGGTCAATAGTTGAATGTGACTCAACTATACTAAAACCCATTTTTTAGGAAATGATGATAGATGTAGAAAATCATTAGGAGGTTTTTGTTTAAAACATTGTTAGGAAAAAAACTTCTCTCATATTTTCCCTTTAACATTTTTGCTCTGATTATACAATTTTTAGTGCTGATCTAATAAACGTTTTCTCATACTACCACATAAAAAGACATAGAAAAGGCAATGGAGACTGGTATACCAAGGTATTTTACTCTTATATTTTAGTTTTGAATTTACTTGTAAGTCTTTTTATTATATAAGGATACACTTTTACATTACACACATGAGATTGAGGATGAAAAATAAGAAAAAATAATAGGGTATATTAAATTACAACCATTAAAAAATATTTTGGTATATGACTTTGATGATGGAAATCATTCCTTCAAGCCTATTTTGAAAAAGTTCAAAACAAAAATAGTTTATATGAATATTCTTTCTATATGGATTCATTTTCTATGAAAAATTCAAGAGGAGAGAAAATAAACGCAAGTAAGGGTTGTTTTAGAGTAAAATTGTTAGCATAGCAGAAACACTCCACATAAGAATCTACTCTCAAAAAATAAAGGAAGAGTAAAGCAGAAACACTTACACATAAGAACCTACTCTCACAAAAGAAAGAAAAGAGTAGCAAGATAAATTCTACTCAATAACCTATGCTAAAATATATCAAGAAGAATATTAGGAAAAAATCCACACAAGAACCTACTTATGAATCAATACAAAAAGAAAGACAAGTAGCAGGAAGTTTTCCACATAACAATCTACTCGAAAAAAAAATAAATATTGAACCAATAAATACGTCAATAGTTGAATGTGACTCCAACTATACTAAAACCTATTTTTCGTAAATGATGATAGATGTAGAAAATCATTAGGAGGTATCTGTTTAAAACATTGTTAGGAAAAAAACCTCTCTCATATTTTCCCTTAAACATTTTTTTCTTTGATTATACAATTTTTAGTGCTGATCTAATACACTTTTTCTCATACTACCACATAAAAAGACATAGAAAAGGCAATGGAGACTGAAGTATACCAAGGTATTTTACTCTTATATTTTAGTTTTAAATTTACTTCTAAGTATTTTTTATTGTATAAGGATCCACTTTTACATTACACACATGAGATTGAGGATGAAAAATAAGAAAAAATAATAGGCCATATCAAATTACAACCATTAAAAATATTTTGGTATATGACTTTGATGATGGAAATCATTCCTTCAAGCCTATGTTAAAAACTTCAGAACAAAAATAGTTTTTATGAATATACTTTCTATATTGATTCTTTTTCTATGAAAAATTAAAGAGGAGAGAAAATAAACGCAAGTAAAGATTGTTTTAGAGTAAAAATTGTTAGCATAGCAGGAACACTCCACATAAAAATCTACTCTCAAAAAATAAAGGAAGAGTAGTAGAAACACTTACACATAAGAACCTACTCTCACAAAAGAAAGAAAAGAGCAGCAAGAGAAATTCTACTCAATAACCTATGCTAAAATATATCAAGAAGAATATTAGGAAAAAATCCACACAAGAACGCTTATGAATCAATACAAAAATAAAAACAAGTAGCAGGAGGTTTTCCACATAAGAATCTACTCTCAAAAATAAATATTGAACCAATAAATAGGTCAATAGTTGAATGTGACTCCATTTATACTAAAACCCATTTTTACGCAAATTATGACAGATGTAGAAAATCATTAGGAGGTTTTTATTTTAAACATTGTTAGGAAAAAAATCTCTCTCATATTTTCCCTTTAACATTTTTTTATCTGATTATATAATATTTAGTTCTAATCTAATACACTTTTTCTTATACTACCACATAACAAGACATAGAAAAGGCAATGGAGACTTAAGTATACCAAGGTATTTTACTCTTATATTTTAGTTTTAAATTTACTTTTAAGTCTTTTTTATTATATAAGGATCCACTTTTACATTACACACATGAGATTGAGGATGAAAAATAAGAAAAATAATAGGGTATATCAAATTACAACCATTAAAAAATATTTTGGTATATGACTTTGATGATAGAAATCATTCCTTCAAGCCTATGTTGAAAAAGTTCAAAACAAAAATAGTTTATATGAATATTCTTTCGATATGGATTTATTTTCTATGAAAAATTAAAGAGGAGAGAAAATAAATGCAAGTAAAGGTTGTTTTAGAGTAAAAATTGTTAGCATAGTAGGAAACACTCCACATAAGAATCTACTCTCAAAAAATAAAGGAACAGAGCAGAAACACTTACACATAAGAACCTACTCTCACAAAAGAAAGAAAAGAGTAGCAAGATAAATTCTACTCAATAACCTATGCTAAAATATATCAAGAAGAATATTAGGAAAATATCCACACAAGAACTTGCTTATGAATCAATACAAAAAGAAAGACAAGTAAGCAGGACGTTTTCCACATAAGAATCTACTCTCAAAAAATAAATATTGAACGTATAAATAGATCAATAGTTGAATGTGACTCGAACTAAAATAAAACCCATTTTTTTGCAAATGATGATAGATGTATAAAATCATTAGGAGGTTTTTGTTTAAAACATTGTGAGGAAAAAAACCTCTCTCATATTTCCCCTTTAACATTTTTTTCTTATTATACAATTTTCGGTGTTGATCTAATACACTTTTTCTCATACTACCACATAACAAGACACGAAAAGGCAATGGAGACTGAAGTATACCAAGGTATTTTACTCTCGATATTGCTTGTAAGTCTTTTTTATTATATAAGGATCCACTTTTACATTACACACATGAGATTGAGGATGAAAAATAAGAATAAATAATAGGGCATATCAAATTACAACCATTAAAAATATTTTGGTATATGACTTTGATGATGGAAATCATTCCTTCAAGCCTATGTTGAAAAAGTTCAAAACAAAAATAGTTTTTATGAATATTCTTTCTATATGGATTCATTTTCTATGAAAAATTAAAGAGGAGAGAAAATAAACACAAGTAAAGGTTGTTTTAGAGTAAAAATTGTTAGCATAGTAGGGAACACTCCACATAAGAATCTACTCTCAAAAATAAAATAAGAGTAGCATAAACAATTACACATAAGAACCTACTCTCACAAAAGAAAGAAAAAAGTAGCAAGAGAAATTCTACTCAATAACCAATGCTAAAATATATCAAGAAGAATATTAGGAAAAAATCCACACAAGAACACGCTTATGAATCAATACAAAAAGAAAGACAAGTAGCATGAGGTTTTCCACATAAGAATCTACTCTCAAAAAATAAATATTGAACCAATAAATAGATCAATAGTTGAATGTGACTCAACTATACTAAAACCCATTTTTCACAAATTATGATAGATGTAGAAAATCGTTAAGAGGTTTTTGTTTAAAACATTGTTAGGAAAAAAAAACATCTCTCATATTTTCCTTTAATTTTTTTCTCGATTATACAATTTTTAGTGCTGATCTAATACACTTTTTCTCATACTACCACATAACAAGACATAGAAAAGGCAATGGAGACTGAAGTATACCAAGGTATTTTACTCTTATATTTTAGTTTTAAATTTACTTGTAAGTCTTTTTATTATATAATGATCCACTTATACATTACGCACATGAGATTGAGGATGAAAAATAATAAAAATAATAGGGTATATCAAATTACAACCATTAAAAATATTTTGGTATATGACTTTGATGATGGAAATCATTCATTCAAGCCTATGTTGAAAAAGTTCAAAAAAACTAGTTTTTATTAATATCCTTTCAATATGGATTAATTTTGTATGAAAAATTAAAGACGATAGAAAATAAATGCAAGTAAAGGTTGTTTTAGAGTAAAAATTGTTAGCATAACAGAAATACTCCACATAAGAATCCACTCTGAAAAATAAAGGAAGAGTAGAATAAAATCTTACACATAAGAACCTTCTCTCTCAAAAAGAAAGAAAAGAGTAAAGCAAGAGAAATTCTACTCCAAAACCTATGCTAAAATATATCAAGAAGAATATTAGGAAAAATATCCACACAAGAACACGCTTATGAATCAATACAAAAAAAAGTACCGGGAAGGTTTTCCACATAATAATCTACTCTTAAAAATAAATTTGAACCAATAAATAGATCAATAGTTGAATGTGACTCAACTATACTAAAACCCAATTTTTCGCAAATGATGATAGATGTATAAAATCATTAGGAAGTTTTTTTAATTCATTGTTAGGAAAAAGAAACCTCTCTCATATTTTCCCTTAACATTTTTTCTCTTATTATACAATTTTTAGTGCTAATCTAATACACTTGTTCTCATACTACCACATAACAAGACATAGAAAAGGCAATGGAGATTGAAGTATACCAAGGTATTTTACTCTTATATTTTAGTTTTAAATTTACTTGTAAGTATTTTTACTATATAAGGATCCACTTTTACATTACACACATGAGATTGAGGATGAAAAATAAGAATAAATAATAGGGCATATCAAATTACAACCATTAAAAATATTTTGGTATATGACTTTGATGATGGAAATCATTCCTTTAAGCCTATGTCAAAATAGTTCAGAACAAAAATAGTTTTTATGAATATTCTTTCTATAGGGATTCATTTTCTATGAAAAATTAAAGAGGAGAGAAAATAAATGCAAGTAAAGGTTGTTTTAGAGTAAAAATTGTTAGCATAGTAGGGAACACAAGAATCTACTCTCAAAATATAAAGGAAGAGTAAGAAACACTTACACATAAGAACCTACTTTCACAAAATAAAGAAAAGAGTAAAGAAGAGAAATTCTACTCAATAACCTATGCTAAAATATATCAAGATGAATATTAGGAAAATATACACACAAGAACACGCTTATGAATCAATACAAAAAGAAATACAAGTAGCAGGAGGTTTTCCACATAAGAATCTACTCTCAAAAAATAAATATTGAACAATAAATAGATCAATAGTTGAATGTGACTCAACTATACTAAAACCTATTTTTCGCGAATGATGATAGATGTAGAAACTCATTAGGAGTTTTTGCTTAAAACATTGTTAGGAAAAAAAAACCTCTCATATTTTCCCTTTACAAAAAAATTCTCTGATTATACAATATTTAGTGCTGATCTAATACACTTTTTCTCTTACTACCACATAACAAGACATAGAAAAGGTAATGGAGCTTGAAGTATACCAAGGTATTTTACTCTTATATTTTAGTTTTAAATTTACTTTTAAGTCTTTTTTATTATAAAGTATCCATTTTTACATTACCCACATGAGATTGAGGATGAAAAATAAGAAAAATAATAGGGTATATCAAATTACAACCATAGAAAAATATTTTGGTATATGACTTTGATGATGGAAATCATTCCTTCAAGCCTATGTTGAAAAATTTCAAAACAAAAATAGTTTTTATGAATATCCTTTCTATATGGATTCATTTTCTATTAAAAAATAAAGAGGAGAGAAAATAAATGCAAGTAAAGGTAGTTTTAGAGTAAAACTGTTAGCATAGTAGGGAACACTCCACATAAGAATCTACTCTCAAAAAATTAAGGAAGGGTAGCAGAAACACTTACACATAAGAACCTACTTTCACAAAAGCAAGAAAAGAGTAGCAAGAGAAATTCTACTCAATAACCTATGCTAAAATATATCAAGAAGAATATTAGAAAAAATCCACACAAGAACCTACTAATGAATCAATACAAAAAGAAAGACAAGTAGCAGGAGGTTTTCCACATAAGAATCTACTCTCAAAAAATAAATATTTAACCAATAAATAGGTCAATCGTTGAATGTGACTCCAACCATACTAAAACCCATTTTTTCACAAATTATGATAGATGTAGAAAATCATTAGGAGGTTTTTATTTAAAACATTGTTATGAGAAAAAACCTCTCTCATATTTTCCCTTTAACATTTTTTTATCTGATTATACAATTTTTAATGTTAATTTAATACAATTTTTCTCATACTACCACATAACAAGACATAGAAAAGGCAATGGAGACTGAATTATACCAAGGTATTTTACTCTTATATTTTAGTTTTAAATTTACTTGTAAGTCTTTTTTTATTATATAAGGATCCACCTATACATTACGCACATGAGATTGAGGATGAAAAATAATAAAAAATAATAGGGTATATCAAATTACAACCATTAAGAAATATTTTGGTATATGACTTTGATGATGGAAATCATTCCTTCAAGCCGATGTTGAAAAAGTTCAAAAAAATAGTTTTTATGAATATCCTTTCAATATGGATTAATTTTCTATGAAAAATTAAAGAGGATAGAAAATAAATGCAAGTAAAGGTTTTAGAGTAAAAATTGTTAGCATAGAAGGAAACACTCCACATAAGAATCTACTCTCAAAAAAAAGGGAAGAGTATCAAAAACACTTACACATAAGAACCTACTCTCACAAAAGAAAGAAAAGAGTAGCAAGAGAAATTCTACTCAATAAACTATACTAAAATATATCAAGAAGTATATTAGAAAAAAGATCCACACAAGAACCTACTTATGAATCAATACAAAAAGAAAGACAAGTAGCAAGAGCTTTTCCACATAAGAATCTACTCTCAAAAAATAAATATTAAACCAATAAATAGGTCAATAGTTGAATCGACTCAACTATACTAAAACCCATTTTTAAGCAAATGATGATAGATGTAGAAAATCATTATGAGGTTTTTGTTTAAAACATTGTTAGGAAAAAAAAACTCTCTCATATTTCCCCTTTAACATTTTTTTCTTTGATTATACAATTTTTAGTGTTGATCTAATACACTTTTTCTCATACTACTACATAACAAGACATAGAAAAGGTAATGGAGACATAAGTATACCAAGGTATTTTACTCTTATATTTTAGTTTTAAATTTACTTGTAAGTCTTTTTTATTATATAAGGATCCACTTTTACATTACACACATGAGATTGAGGATGAAAAATAAGAAAAAGTAATAGGGCATATCAAATTACAACTATTAAAAATCTTTTGGTATATGACTTTGACAATGGAAATCATTCCTTCAAACCTATGTTGAAAAGTTCAGAACAAAAATAGTTTTTATGAATATTCTTTCTATGTGGATTCATTTTCTACGAAAAATTAAAGAGGAGAGAAAATAAACACAAGTAAAGGTTGTTTTAAAGTAAAAATTGTTACAATAGTAGGGTACACTCAACATAAGAATCTACTCTCAAAAAATAAAGGAAGAGTAGCAGAAACACTTACACATAAGAACCTACTCTCACAAAAGAAAGAAAAGAGTAGCAAGAGAAATTCTACTCAATAACCTAGGCTAAAATATATCAAGAAGAATATTAGGAAAAAATCCACACAAGAACCTCGCTTATGAATCAATACAAAAAGAAAGACAAGTAGTAGGAGGTTTTCCACATAACAATCTACTAGAAGCTCAAAAATAAATATTGAACAATAAATAGATCAATAGTTGAATGTGACTCCAACTATACTAAAACCCATTTTTCACAAATTATGATAGATGTAGAAAATCATTAGGAGGTTTTTGTTTAAAACATTGTTAGAAAAAAAAACATCTCTCATATTTTCATTTTAACATTTTTTTCTCCGATTATACAATTTTTAGTGTTGATCTAATACACTTTTTCTCATACTACCACATAACAAGACACGAGAAAAGGCAATGGAGATTGAAGTATACCAAGGTATTTTACTCTTATATTTTAGTTTTAAATTTACTTGTAAGTCTTTTAATTAAATAAGGATCCATTTTTACATTACACACATGAGATTGAGGATGCAAAATAAGAGAAAATAATAAGGTGTATCAAATTACAACAATTGGAAAATATTTTGGTATATGACTTTAATGATGGAAATCATTCCTTCAAGCCTATGTTGAAAAAGTTCAGAACAAAAATAGTTTTTATGAATATCCTTTCTATATGGATTCATTTTCTATGAAAAAATAAGGGGAGATAAAATTAACGCAAGTAAAGGTAGTTTAAGAGTAAAAATTGTTAGCATAGTAGGGAACACTCCACATAAGAATCTACTCTCAAAAAATAAAGGAAGAGTAGCAGAAACACTTACACATAAGAACCTACTCTCACAAAAGAAAGAAAAGAGTAGCAAGAGAAATTCTACTCAATAACCTATGCTAAAATATATCAAGAAGAATATTAGGAAAAAATCCACACAAGAACTCGCTTATG
The DNA here is from genome assembly GCA_018340775.1 of Taxus wallichiana var. yunnanensis. Classification (NCBI taxonomy): domain Eukaryota; kingdom Viridiplantae; phylum Streptophyta; class Pinopsida; order Cupressales; family Taxaceae; genus Taxus; species Taxus wallichiana. The sequence goes on along the minus strand of CM031244.1, from coordinate 85,130,196 downwards.
AATCAATACAAAAAGAATGACAAGTAGCAGGAGGTTTTCCACATAAGAATCTACTCTCAAAAAAATAAATATTTAACCAATAAATAGGTCAATAGTTGAATGTGACTCAACTATACTAAAACCCATTTTTTCGTAAATTATGATAGATGTAGAAAATCATTAGGAGGTTTTTATTTAAAACATTGTTAGGAAAAAAAAAAACCTCTCTCATATTTTCCCTTTAACATTTTTTTATCGATTATACAATTTTTAGTGTTGATCTAATACACTTTTTCTCATACTACCACATAACAAGACATAAAAAGGTAATGGAGACTGAAGTATACCAAGGTATTTTACTCTTATATTTTAGTTTTAAATTTACTTGTAAGTATTTTTATTATATAAGGATCCACTTATACATTACGCACATGAGATTGATGATGAAAAATAATAAAAATAATAGGGTATATCAAATTAAAACGATTAAAAATATTTTGGTATATGACTTTGATGATGGAAATCATTCCTTCAAGCCTATGTTGAAAAGATCAAAACAAAAATAGTTTTTATGAATATCCTTTCTATATGGATTCATTTTCTATTAAAAATGAAGAGGAGAGAAAATAAATGCAAGTAAAGGTAGTTTTAGAGTAAAAATATTTAGCATAGTAGGGAACACTCCACATAAGAATCTACTCTCAAAAAATAAAGGAACTTGAAGAGCGAAACACTTACACATAAGAACCTACTCTCACAAAAGAAAGAAAAGAGTAGCAAGAGAAATTCTACTTAATAACCTATGCTAAAATATATCAAGAAGAATATTAGAAAAAAATCCACACAAGAACTGCTTATGAATCAATACAAAAAGAAAGACAAGTAAAGAAGAGCTTTTACACATAAGAATCTAATCTCAAAAATAAATATTTAACCAATAAATAGGTCAATAGTTGAATGTGACTCAACTATAGTAAAACCCATTTTTCGCAAATTATGATAGATGTAGAAAATCATTAGGAGGTTTTTATTTAAAACATTGTTACGAAAAAAAAACCTCTCATATTTTCCTTTAACATTTTTTTCTCCGATTAAACAATTTTTAGTGCTGATCTAATGCACTTTTTCTCATACTACCACATAACAAGACATAGAAAAGGCAATGGAGATTGAAGTATACCAAGGTATTTTACTCTTATATTTTAGTTTTAAATTTACTTGTAAGTCTTTTTATTATATAAGGATCCACTTATACATTACACACATGAGATTGAGGATGAAAAATAATAAAAATAGTAGGGTATATCAAATCGCAACCATTAAAAAATATTTTGGTATATGACTTTCATGATGGAAATCATTCCTTCAAGCCTATGTTGAAAAAGTTCAAAAAAAAATAGTTTTTATGAATAGCCATTCAATATGGATTCATTTTCTATGAAAAATTAAAGAGGATAGAAAATAAATGCAAGTAAAGGTTGTTTTAGAGTAAAAATTGTTAGCATAGTAGCAGAAACACTCCACATAAGAATCTACTCTCAAAAATATATCAAGAGAAATTCTACTCAATAACCTATGCTAAAATATATCAAGAAGAATATTAGTAAAATATCCACACAAGAACCTACTTATGAATCAATACAAAAAGAAAGACAAGTAGCAGGAGGTGTTCCACATAAGAATCTACTCTCAAAAAATAAATATTGAACCAATAAATACGTCAATAGTTGAATGTGACTCCAACTATACTAAAACCCATTTTTTCGGAAATGATGATAGATGTAGAAAATCATTAGGAGGTTTTTGTTTAAAACATTGTTAGGAAAAAAATATCTCTCATATTTCCCCTTTAACATTTTTTTCTTTGATTATACAATTTTTAGTGCTGATCTAATACACTTTTTCTCATACTGCTACATAACAAGACATAGAAAAGGCAATGGAGACATAAGTATACCAAGGTATTTTACTCTTATATTTTAGTTTTCAATTTACTTGTAAGTCTTTCTTATTATATAAGGATCCACTTTTACATTACACACATGAGATTGAGGATGAAAAATAAGAAAAAATAATAGGGCATATCAAATTACAACTATTAAAAATCTTTTGGTATATGACTTTGATGATGGAAATCATTCCTTCAAGCCTATGTTGAAAAATTTCAAAACAAAAATAGTTTTTACGAATATTCTTTCTATATGGATTCATTTTCTATGAAAAATTAAAGAGGAGAGAAAATAAACGCAAGTAAAGGTTGTTTTAGAGTAAAAATTGTTAGCATAGCAGAAACACTCCACATAAGAATCTACTCAAAAAATAAAGGAATAGTAGCAGAAACACTTACACATAAGAACCTACTCTCACAAAATAAAGAAAAGAGTAGCAAGAGAAATTCTACTCAATAACCTAAGCTAAAATATATCAAGAATAATATTACGAAAAAATCCACACAAGAACCTCGCTTATGAATCATTACAAAAAGAAAGACAAGTAGTAGGAGGTTTTCCACATAAGAATCTACTCTCAAAAAATAAATATTGAACCAATAAATAGATCAATAGTTGAATGTGACTCAACTATACTAAAACCCATTTTTTCGAAAATTATGATAGATGTAGAAAAACATTACGAGGTTTTTCTTTAAAACATTGTTAGAAAAAAAAACCTCTCTCATATTTTTCCTTTAACATTTTTTTCTTTGATTATACAATTTTTAGTGCTGATCTAATACACTTTTTCTCATACTACCACATAACAAGACATAGAAAAGGCAATGGAGACATAAGTCTATCAAGGTATTTTACTCTTATATTTTAGTTTTAAATTTACTTGTAAGTCTTTTTTATTATATAAGGATCCACTTTTACATGACACACATGAGATTGAGGATGAAAATAAGAATAAATAATAGGGCATATCAAATTACAACTACTAAAAATCTTTTGGTATATGACTTTGATGATGGAAATCATTCCTTCAAGCCTATGTTGAAAAGGTTCGTAACAAAAATAGTTTTTATGAATATTCTTTCTATATGGATTCATTTTCTATGAAAAATTAAAGAGGAGAGAAAATAAACACAAGTAAAGGTTGTTTTAGAGTAAAAATTGTTAGCATAGCAGCAACACTCCACATAAGAATCTACTCTCAAAAATAAAGAATGAGTAAAGCGAAACACTTACACATAAGAACCTCGCTCTCACAAAAGAAAGAAAAGAGTAGCAAGAGAAATTCTACTCAATAACCTATGTTAAAATATATCAAGAAGAATATTAGGAAAAAATCCACACAAGAACTCCGCTTATGAATCAATACAAAAAGAAAGACAAGTAGCATGAGATTTTCCACATAACAATCTACTCTCAAAAATAAATATTGAACAAATAAATAGATCAATAGTTGAATGTGACTCAACTATACTAAAACCCATTTTTTCAGAAATGATGATAGATGTAAAAATCATTAGGAGGTTTTTGTTTAAAACATTGTTAGGAAAAAAATCCTCTCTCATAATTTTCCTTTAACATTTTTCTCTGATTATACAATTTTTAGTGCTGATCTAATACACTTTTTCTCATACTACCACATAACAAGACATAGAAAAGGCAATGGAAACATAAGTATACCAAGGTATTTTACGCTTATATTTTAGTTTTAAATTTACTTGTAAGTCTTTTTATTATATAAGGATCCACTTTTACATTACACACATGAGATTGAGGATGAAAAATAAGAAAGAATAATAGGTATATCAAATTACAACCATTAAAAAATATTTTGGTATATGAATTTGATGATGGAAATCATTCCTTCAAGCGTATGTTGAAAATGTTCAAAACAACAATAGTTTTTATGAATATTCTTTCTATATGGATTCATTTTATATGAAAAAATGAAGAGGAGAAAATAAACGCAAGTAAAGTTTGTTTTAGAGTAAAAATTTTTAGCATAGCAGGAACACTCCACATAAGTATCTACTCTCAAAAAATAAAGGAAGAGTATTAGAAACACTTACACATAAGAACCTACTCTCACAAAAGAAAGAAAAGAGTAGCAAGGGAAATTCTACTCAATAACCTATGCTAAAATATATCAAGAAGAATATTAGAAAAAAATCCAGATAAGAACCTACTTATGAATCAATACAAAAAGAAAGACAAGTAGCAGGAGGTTTTCCACATAACAATCTACTCTTAAAAATTAAATATTGAACCAATAAATAGATCAATAGTTGAATGTGACTCCATTATACTAAACCCATTTTTCACAAATGATGATAGATGTAGAAATTCATTAGGAGGTTTTTGTTTAAAACATTGTTAGGAAATAAAAACCTCTCATATTTTCCCTTTAACATTTTTTTCTATTATTATACAATTTTTTGTGCTGATCTAATACACTTTTTCTCATACTACCACATAACAAGACATAGAAAAGGCAATGGAGACATAAGTATACCAAGGTATTTTACTCTTATATTTTAGTTTTAATTTTACTTGTAAGTTTTTTTATTATATAAGGATCCACTTTTACATTACACACATGAGATTGAGGATGAAAAATAAGAAAAATAATAGGGCATATCAAATTACAACCATTAAAAAATATTTTGGTATATGACTTTGATGATGGAAATCATTCCTTCAAGCCTATGTTGAAAAAGTTCATAACAATAATAGTTTTTATGAATATTCTTTCTATATGGATTCATTTTCTATGAAAAATTAAAGAGGAGAGAAAATAAACGCAAGTAAAGGTTATTTTAGAGTAAAAATGTTAGCATAGCAGGAACACTCCACATAAGAATATACTCTCAAAAAATAAAAGAAGAGTAGCATAAACACTTACACATAAGAACCTACTCTCACAAAAGAAAGAAAAGAGTAGCAAGAGATATTCTATTCACTAACCTATGCGAAGATATATCAAGAAGTATATTAGGAAAAAATCCACACAAGAACCCACTTATGAATCAATACAAAAGAAAAACAAGTAGTAGGAGTTTTCCACATAACAATCTACTCTCAAAAAATAAATATTGAACCAATAAATAGATCAATAGTTGAATTTGACTCCAAATATACTAAAACCAATTTTTTCGCAAATGATGATAGATGTAGAAAATCATTAAAAGGTTTTTGTTTAAAACATTATTAGGAAAAAAAAACCTCTCTCATATTTTCCCTTTAACATTTTTTTCCGATTATACAATTTTTAGTGCTGATCTAATACACTTTTTATCATACTACCACATAACAAGACATAGAAAAGGCAATGGAGACTTAAGTATACCAAGGTATTTTACTCTTATATTTTAGTTTTAAATTTACTTATAAGTCTTTTTATTTTATTTTTATTATTGGCAAATAGTTTTTGAAAGGGACTATACCCTTGTTTACAAAAAGAAGGCCTAGAAGAATAAGGAAGAGAGCCGAGAGAAAAGGATCGGAATCCAAATGTTACAATGAAGTTCAAAGTAGCCAAAAATAGCTACCAAGATGAAACAAAAATAGTAAAATTACTGCAAAAAAGTAGTAAAGGGTCATGCAAAAAAAAAAAAAAAAAACAAGGACAATGAAGCATCTACAACTACTTTTTAGTAGCTTTTTCAATGATGGTTTTGATATTCTTTCATGTATTTGAACATCCCAAAGTTGTCATGTGTGCGGCGTCATTATAATCTAGCTACTCCACGGTCTTCTTACTTTCCTTATCATTACCCCAAAGAGTTGCCGGAACTCCGCTTAGGTTGGAGACACTTTTGACGTGTTGCTCAATGAACTCCTCAATCGTCCTAAAGATGGCTATGTTGTAATCATGTCGAGTTTTGGCCTTCCCTAAACGGGAGTCTAAGAGTGCGAGCTTTTTTGTAGATATCCTCAATTTGGCTACTGTCAACATCCTCCTCCTCCTCCTCTTCTCTTTCCTTTCTATTTTGCCAAGTTTTTAACTTCATCCTTCAATAGTTTCATATCAGCCTCTAAGGCTTCTAGCCTTCTTAAAGGGCTTTCCAATTGCACTTCCCGGGGGCTAGCACTGCTGATATTCAGGAGGTCATGAGCAATTTCAAATTCATGAGAACCCTTCTCCACAAAGAAGAATCTCAAGGTTAAGCTTCCTAGAAGCCACAGTAACCGGTCTCGCGAGGAAGAGGCTAAGTGGAAGGTGGGAGCAATGAGAAGGGGAATGGGAGAGGAAGCACGAGCGGCGGCAAGGGGTGGCGGCAAAGTGGTGGGGGGGTAGAGAAAGGAGAAACAGGGCTGGCAGCAGCAGAGCCGGCAGAGGGGGAATCGAGCTAGGGGAGGATGGGAGACCGGGAAACTTGAGGAGACACATTTTTGCAAGCAACAAAATGAGCCCTTGGTGTAAAGGAACCACCCGGGAATGCTTTTGAAACTCTAGAATGGAGCGTTCAAGAGAGTTCAGCAAGTAATGGGGGAAACAAACCAAACGATCCCTACGAAAGTGATTAAGAAAAATAAGGTGTTTCACAGGAACAGTGACAAACCTTCCCTCCAAGGAGATGAACCGTATCATCATGCGGGTTACTTCATCATAAGGCGGAGGGATCGAGCTAACAAGTAGGCCCAGTTGTTATATAGGTTAGCTTCTCCTCTCCCTCAACAAATCTCCTCTCTTCAGCATCTTTATCGACCCTTTTGTTGAAGAATCGGAAGCCCTCCAAGCCAAGGCCGGTCACTTCAGCAATAAGTTCTTCATTGATTAAGACCTTCTGCCCCCCATATTCCACTGTCCTCTCCTTCCAATCCTTTGCAAAACGCACAGAGATGCTCTGATCATGCCCCTGAACCTTTTCCATGAAGTTTGTTATGCCACCCTTGCTAAGAATGTTCCACAGCTCAATATTATCTTTCCAGTCTGGGTCCACACTAGGCTCAATTTGACAAGGAGGACCCCCCATCTTCTTTGCTCTGAACTGATTGCAAAAAATTCCTAACTGATCTCTAAAGCCAGTCCACTTTTTGCTATAGTATTCCGCACAATATTGGAAATGAGAGCCGTTGCTTTTCCCACGATCGGCTGCGTGTCTGCTGATCTGAGCCTGCTGAAAACGCATGTGAGAATAGCCCGCTCCCTGTCATCAATCACTTTATCGCTACCTTCGGTTTCCATGGAGGTTTGAATCCACCTTTTAACAGTCTCAATGCAGCCCGCATGCATGATTTTCAAAACCGTGTATCTCCACTTGAAATTCCCCATATGATTCACACTATCTTGATTATTAGACGTGATTTGCATAAACCAATACTTTAAATCAACACGTGTGGGAGTATTTTTGAAGTTGATCCACACCCAAAAATCATAACTCATTTCTAGATATTGCTTGCGTATGGAGATCCGCCTGAATGTTGTTTTGAAGCTGTTTAGGGATGCTATTATTGTCCCAAACTGTAAGGTTAACATTAATGCCATAATTTTCCAGCACATCCGCCAATTTATTACCCTCCCTATAGGTATGCATGATCTGATGTTATTGAAAGTATGACTAATACTTATGGACTCTGCAATAAAATCCTTGATGCTCCAACTTGGAGATGAGCACTGTTTAAGAAGATTAATGATATTTAGGGAGTCTCCTTCAATAATGAGGTTCTGAATATTTTGTGTCTGGGCAATTCTCAGACCCCAAAGAGCAGATAGAGCTTCGGCAAAATGATTAGTTTGAATTCCCATTTTACCAGCATACGCAGCTATCAGATTGCCTTTATGATCCCGTATCGCTCCTCCCCCTGCCGCAATCCCAGGGTTTCCTTTAGAAGCCCCATCAAAGTTCAACTTATACCAATTTAGATCAGGAGGATGCCATTTAATCAAATATCTATCAATGTTATTCCCGGATTGTTCCACTATTAATTGATCCTATCTACCAGTTGGATAGAATATATTCTTCATTTTCTGGATATCTCATGTTCTTGGGGGGTTTAAATCCAGCAATATTCTCTTTGATACCATTAGAAATTTTACCAATACTAATCTTGTAGTTTTGCTTTTTATTTCTGAAGATAATATCATTTCTATCCTTCCATATTCTCCAGATTAAATGAGGGATAACCAGCTTCAGATCCTTTTAACAACACAATGCCTAAAGGGTGGGTTCCATTGAGTCCAAAGCTGATTGAGATCCTTCGGCAGCACCCAGAGAGCTTCAAATTTAGAAAGGGCAAAACTCCATATTCTAGTGGCATACTCACAATGTATGAACAGGTGGCTGATATCCTCAGAATCTTTCTTACAAAGATGGCACCTATTAGGGATCATTAATCCTCTTCTCATCAGATTGTCATTGGTAAGAATCCTACCTCTGATAGCCAGCCAAAGGAAAAAATTTATTTTGGGAGTTAAATCAGACATCCAAATCCTATTCCAATTGAACTCTGTTTGATTACTATGAAAGAAGTTATTGTATCTAGTTTTGACAGAGTAATTCCCATCATTGGAGTTATTCCATACCAGCTCATCCTTGGAATCCATCTGACTTAATGGAATAAGATCTAATTGATCTTGAAGGGAGGAAGTAATTTGTTTCAGATCATTTCTCTCCACAGTAAGTTTTTTCCACTTCTTTCTGGTACCATTTTCCTCAATATAGCCCTTGATTTTGATGCCATACTTGTTTATAAGACTGTCCTTGGCCATCCCAAAACTCTCCATGAGGTTTCCATTAAACCAATTATCCTCCCAGAAGTTTATGTCCCTACCATCCCCCACTTTCCATTTACTGCCCTGCCTGATGAAATTTCTGCTTTTAACCAAATTGTTCCAAAAAATGGAACCATTGGGGAGCTGTTCATCTTGTAGAAAGGAGTACATAGATTGATGTTTAAGATATTTAGCTTTAATTAAATCTATCCAGGGTTGTTTCTCAGTCAGCATTCTCCAGCCCATTTTAGCAATGAGGGCCTCATTCATTTTCTCAATATCTTTTATACCCAGACCTCCCATAAACTTCGGGGTGCAAACCTTATCCCAAGCCACTAAGTGAAATTTGAATTTCTCATCCATGCCTTGCCATAAAAAAAAAATTTGGATCCTTTCAATCTTATCCCTGAAAGAAGAGGGGATCTTGTAGAGCGACATGATATAAATTGGTAGATTTTGGAGAGTACTTTTGATGAGCAGGCACTTACCAGCACTAGAAAGAATTGCTCCTTTCCAACCAGCCATTTTTTTTTGGAATCTCTCCAATAAATCATCCCACACCTTGCAAGAGACTTTCCTAGTGCCGAGAGGAAGCCCCAGGTAAGTGGCTGGAAGCTCACTTATTTTACAGCCCAGAATTTTAGCTATTTTAAGTTGTCTTTCCTCAGGAGTGTTGAAGAAGAAGATGGTGCTTTTGTCATAATTGATCTCCTGCCTAGAAGCAGATTCGTAGAGCCGCAGCAAGGCCTTGGTAGCCTTGGCTTCAATGACAGATGCCAGAAGAAGAAGGATAGTGTCATCCGCAAATTGTTGATGGGAGACAGCTTGACTGATGGAGGTGGGCTTAGAGCCACTTAAAAGCCCGTCATTCACCGCTTTACCAATTGTTCTACTGAGGCTGTCAGCCAAGAGAATGAATAGTAAGGGGGAGATAGGGTCTCCTTGTCTCAGACCCCTGCTGCTAGTAAAAAAGCCCACTGGTTCACCATTAACAACCATAGAAAATCTGGCCGTAGATATGCAAGCCTTAATAATTCTTCTAAATTTTTCCGGAAACCCGAATTTTGTTAAGACTTTGTCAAGGAAAACCCAAGAGACCTTGTCAAAATCTTTATTCATATCAAGCTTGAGGACCATACTTGCCTTTTTATTATTTTCCATTGAATGTATGGTCTCGTGAACCATAATCACTCCGTCTTGTATAATCCTGCCTTTGATGAAGCCACTCTGCTGCCTTGAGATAAGTTCATTCAAAATGAGCTGGAGCCTAGTAGCAATAATTTTGGTAAAAATTCTATAGATGGCATTCACAAGGCTGATAGGTCTGAAGTCCTTGAAATCTTTAGCATCCATTTTTTTTGGGGCCAGCACAATGTGAGTGTTATTAAGCTCTTTTAAAAGATTTCCCATTCTATAGAACTCATTCACCACTCTGTAGAAGATTCACCGCTCCGAGAAGATCCGACGAATAGATTTCCTAAAATTTGGAAAAAATTTATGGAAAATCCATCCGGCCCAGGAGCCTTGTCACCCTCTAAAGCAAAAACAACTTTATGCAGCTCTTCAAGCGTAACCGCTTTGTGAATATTTCTAAATTTTTGTTCCTCAATTTTATTTTGGGGAATGGCCTCCAACATAAAAGAAATAGCTTCAGAGTTGTTGCTATTCCTCTCCTCAAGAAGTTTTTTATAAAAATCAAGCGCTTCTTTCTTGATGCTATTGGGATCTTTTATGATATTTCCATTGTTTTTAGAAACTTCTAAGATCCTATTACAAGCTCTGTGCTTCAAAGTGGTCATATGAAAGAACTTCGTATTCCTGTCTCCCTCTTTAAGCCAAATAGCTCTAGATTTAAGTCTCCATAAAGATTCCTCTCTACTGCAGATCGTATGCAACTCTGAAAGAATCTTCTTTTCATTGACTTCATCTTCATCCGATCTCCCCATAATATCCATTTTTAATTCCAACTCCTGAAGTTTTTGCTTTAACTTTTTTTTGTTCTCAAAAACATTACCAAAAACGCTTTTGTTCCAGATTTTGACTTGCTTTTTAACATTTTTGAGCTTTTGGACCAATCTATATTGAGCAGTGCCTTCTCCATTCCATCCCCACCATTCTTTTATCTTGTCATATATATTGTCATGCTCCATCCACATCTTTTCAAATTTGAATGAGCTTCTGGTGGGTTTAGTCCAATTGAGAAGATTTAAAGCAATCGGATTGTGATCCGATCCAACTCTGGGCAAGGAGGAGAGGTGGAAGTCTTGACTGAGAATCCAACTCGCTGAAATTAGTGCCCTATCCAATCTTACCTGAATAAACTCTTTTCCCAACCTTCTATTATTCCAGGTGTACTTATTCCCATGAAGATCCACATCTAAGAGGTTATGTTCAGCTATAAAATCAGCAAAATCCTCCATACCATTAGAAAAGCTGGAGGTACCTCCATACTTTTCACCTGGGTTTAGTGGAGAGTTGAAGTCCCCATAATAAGCCAGTTAGCAGAGCAATGCTTGTTTCTAAAAGTTTTAAGGTCAACCCAAAGCTTCCTTCTACCACTAACCGTATTAGGGGCATAAATGTTAGAAAGGATCCATTCACCATTATTCTCAAAAGCAACAAATTTGATTGCAAGATGATTAATACTAGCATTAAGAACCATACCAGTATAATGTCTTTTATCCCAAAGAGTAGCCAGCCCACCAGAAGCTCCCTGGGAGTCAACAGCCGCCATTTCAGAGATATCCCAGAAACTCTTTTTAATAGTTTCAAGGGTCATAGCTTTCATCTTAGTTTCTTGTAGAATCAAAATATTAGGATTGCTAGAGTCCCTTAACTCCTTGATGGTTCTCTGTTTGGAGTTTCCATTAAGGCCTCGGATGTTCCATGAAATAATCTTCATTTGGAATATTTGGTGGTTGGAACTGCCTGATGGTTCAACTGGTGCTGAACTCCATCTGCAATGTCCCTCTCCGTTCTCTTAGATCTAAGAGCCTTTTTAGAGGGTCTTCCTTTTTTTACTTCCTCTAAAGTCTACTATTAGTTTAGCAGTAGATCTAGTTGTTCTAGATGTGGAGGTGTCCCGATTATCTTTATTTTTTTCTTATCACTTTGTAAAGTGATTCTGGGATCAATTCAAAACCTTTCATTCTTTTTTTTTTTTTTGAAATAACCTTTGTGAATCCCGAATCTGGATCCTCCTCATCCAAGATGGGCGTAACTTCTCCCTCTTCACATTCTTTCTGAGTCCTGTCCGATGTGTGTATATCAGGGTTGTTACGATTTGAAGCAAAGCGGTGAATCTGCGATATATTGCTTTGAAACAAGGAAGTAGATCTTCTAAAGAATTACCATCTCCCCTAGGAGAGTTTTTCTGCACAAGTTCTTTAGGAGCAGTACATTCCTTGTTCAAAATTTCCTCAGTGATACACATCTGATTATCTATCTCGAATTCCATATTGCTTTGAGATTGCTCAGTAGGGACTATATTAACCTTCACAGAGCCTTCTTGCTCGTTCACCACCATAAAAACCTTCACAGGATTTTCCAGGTTTTCATTGCTCGGAACTTCAGGTAAAGCTGCTGCTGAAACTTTAGGACGCCAGACCAGATGCTTCCTTATTTGAGTTCTAAAGCCCCTTTTTTTCCCTTTCTATTTAATTCCAACTCCTTCTGACTAGGAGCTTTCTTTTCATTCCAGCTATCCATGCTAGGAATCCTACTATCCTTATTCTAAACTGAGTCCACCACAGGCTGTTCAACTTCCATTGTAGGATTCTTCTTCTTGGAACATCCTTTATCAGAGTGCCCAATGCTATGATAGTTTTTACACCTCAAAGTTTCAACCTCAATTTTTTGGGTCCAAATCCCATATCTAGATTTCAAGATTATGTGTTCCGGAAACTCCTGATCCATTGTAGAAAAAATATAGAAATGAGTAAAAGCAAGTCTGGATCTGTTTCTCGTGGGTCCATCTAGTCCGATAGGGGCACCTAAGGATTTTGCAATATTTAGTCAGAATTTCATCATCCAAAAATGCAATGGTAGTCCAGGTAACCTACACCAGATTGGGATGGTGTTTATATTCTCAGTATTAGGGTCAAATCCAGGATACCATTTTTTCAAAAAAAGCCCCATATTTCCCAACCACCAAGGTCCTCCCAGAAGCACCGATTCCAAATCCTCTTGCTGATTAAATTTTTCCAGAAAAAAGCCTTTTGGCATGATGGTAATGCTCAGGGCTCCCTTAGGTTTCCACTTTCTTAAAGCCCATTTTCTAATGAAATCAATATTAGGTCTAGAGCCAAGAAACTTACCAACGAGGGAGAGATTTGCTTTGCTTAAAGCTCTATCAACACAACCATCTGGGACCCTCAGGTAGGTGGCACCCTCATTGTCCTTTTCCCACGTGAACTGTCCAGCAATTTTCGGACCCACCTTGGTGCTAGGGCTTTGTAGCAACTTATTCCAGGCCAAAGATGTGGATTTAGGCATTTCCACACTTTCATTTATAGCCGTCGATTTTGGCCAGAGATCTGCCTTTCCTCAGCACTCTTAGCTTTAGTGCGTAGACTTTCTGCGGCGAAGCTGCAGAAGCGCAGCACCGACAATTACCTACAATGCTTTCCCTTTCGTTCATACTCGTGCTTTCAATCGACTGATTCTGGCCACAGATTAGCCTCTCCTCAGCAATATTAAGCTTAGTTTGTAGACATTCTGCAGCTAGAACTATAGAAACCGCATCACCATAGTTTTCTCCATCGCTAGTTTTCTCCATCGCTAGGAATGTAATAATAAGTCTTTTTATTATATAATGATCCACTTATACATTATGCCCATGAGATTAGGATGAAAAATAATAAAAACTAATAGGTTATATCAAATTACAACCATTAAAAATATTTTGGTATATGACTTTGATGATGGAAATCATTCCTTCAAGCCTATGTTGAAAAAGTTCACAAAAAAAAATAGTTTTTATGAATATCCTTTCAATATGGATTCATTTTCTATGAAAAATTAAAGAGCATAGAAAATAAATGCAAGTAAAGGTTGTTTTAGAGTAAAAATTCTTAGCATAGCAAAAACACTCCACATAAGAATCTACTCTCAAAAAATAAAGGAAGAGTAGAAGACACAATTACACATAAGAAACTACTCTCACAAAAGAATGAAAAGAGTAGCAAGAGAAATTCTACTCAATAACCTATGCTAAAATATATCAAGAAGAATATTAGAAAAAATCCACACAAGAACCTCGCTTATGAATCAATACAAAAAGAAAGACAAGTAGCAGGAGGTTTTCCACATAACAATCTACTCTCAAAAATAAATATTGAACCAATAAATAGATCAATAGTTGAATGTGACTCAACTATACTAAAACAAATTTTTCAAAAATGATGATAGATGTAGAAAATCATTACGATTTTTTTTTTAAATCATTTTTAGGAAAAAGAAACCTCTCTCATATTTTCCCTTAACATTTCTTCTCTGATTATACAATATTTAGTGCTGATCTAATACACTTTTTCTCATACTACCACACAACAAGACATAGAAAAGGCAATGGAGACATAAGTATACCAAGGTATTTTACTCTTATATTTTAGTTTTAAATTTACTTGTAAGTCTTTTTATTATATCAGGATCCATTTTTACATTACACACATGAAATTGAGGATGAAAAATAAGAAAAATAATAGGGTATATCAAATTACAACTATTGAAAAATATTCGGTATATGAATTTGATGATGGAAATCATTCCTTCAAGCCTATGCTGAAAAAATTCAAAACAAAAATAGTTTTTATGAATATCCTTTCTATATGGATTCATTTTCTATGAAAAAATAAAGAGGAGAGAAAATAAACGCAAGTAAAGGTAGTTTTAGAGTAAAAATTGTTAGCATAGTAGGGAACACTCCACATAAGAATCTACTCTCAAACAATAAAGGAAGAGTAGCAGAAACACTTACACATAAGAACCTACTCTCACAAAAGAAAGAAAAGAGTAGCAAGAGAAATTCTACTCAATAACCTAAGCTAAAATATATCAAGAATAATATTACGAAAAAATCCACACAGAAACGCTTTATGAATCAATACAAAAAGAAAGACAAGTAGCATGAGGTTTTCCACATAAGAATCTACTCTCAAAAAATAAATATTGAACCAATAAATAGATCAATAGTTGAATGTGACTCTAACTATACTAAAACCCATTTTTTCGCAAATTATGATAGATGTAGAAAATCATTAGGAGGTTTTTGTTTAAAACATTGTTAGGAAAAAAAAACCTCTCTCATATTTTGCATTTAACATTTTTTTCTCTGATTATACAATTTTTAGTGCTGATCTAATACACTTTTTCTCATACTACCACATAACAAGACATAAAAAGGCAATGGAGACTGAAGTATACCAAGGTATTTCACTCTTATATTTTAGTTTTAAATTTACTTGTAAGTTTTATTATTATATAAGGATCCACTTTTACATTACATGCATGAGATTGAGGATGAAAAATAAGAAAAAATAATAGGGCATATCAAATTACAACTATTAAAAAATCTTTTGGTATATGACTTTGATGATGGAAATCATTCCTTCAAGCCTATGTTGAAAAAGTTCAGAACAAAAATAGTTTTTATAAATATTCTTTCTATATGGATTCATTTTCTATGAAAAAATAAAGAGGAGAGAAAATAAACACAAGTAAAGGTTGTTTTAGAGTAAAAATTGTTAGCATAGCAGGAAACACTCCACATAAGAATCTACTCTCAAAAAATCAAGGAAGAGTAGCAGAAACACTTACACATAAGAACCTACTCTCACAAAAGAAAGAAAAGAGTAGCAAGAGAAATTCTACTCAATAACCTATGCTAAAATATATCAAGAAGAATATTAGGAAAAAATCCACACAAGAACACTCGCTTATGAATCAATACAAAAAGAAAGAAAAGTAGCATGAGGTTTTCCACATAAGAATCTACTCTCAAAAATAAATATTGAACCAATAAATAGATCAATAGTTGAATGTGACTCAACTATACTAAAACCCATTTTTTCACAAATTATGATAGATGTAGAAAATCATTAAGAGGTTTTTGTTTAAAACATTGTTAGGAAAAAAAAACCTCTCTCATATTTTCCCTTTAATATTTTTTTCTCGATTATACAATTTTTAGTGCTGATCTAATACACTTTTTCTCATACTACCACATAAAAAGACATAGAAAAGGCAATGGAGACTGAAGTATACCAAGATATTTTACTCTTATATTTTAGTTTTAAATTTACTTGTAAGTCTTTTTTATTATATAAGGATCCACTTATACATTATGCACATGAGATTGAGGATGAAAAATAATAAAAAATAATAGGGTATATCAAATTAAAACCATTAAAATATTTTGGTATATGACTTTGATGATGGAAATCATTCCTTCAAGCCTATGTTGAAAAAGTTCAAAAAAAAAAGTTTTTATGAATATCCTTTCAATATGGATTCATTTTATATGAAAAAATGAATAGTAGAAAATAAACGCAAGTAAAGATTGTTTTAGAGTAAAAATTGTTATCATAGCAGGAACACTCCACATAAGAATCTAATCAAAAAATAAAGGAAGAGTATCAGAAACACTTACACATAAGAACCTACTCTCACAAAAGAAAGAAAAGAGTAGCAAGAGAAATTTACTCAATAACCTATGCTAAAATATATCAAGAAGAATATTAGAAAAAATCCACACAAGAACTCGCTTATGAATCAATACAAAAAGAAAGACAAGTAGCATGAGGTTTTCCACATAACAATCTACTCTCAAAAAATAAATATTGAACCAATAAATAGATCAATAGTTTAATGTGACTCAATTATACTAAAACCCATTTTTCGCAAATGATGATAGATGTAGAAAATCATTAGAGGTTTTTGTTTAAAACATTGTTAGGAAAAAAACCTCTCTCATATTCTCCCTTTAACATTTTTTTCTCCGATTATACAATTTTTAGTGCTGATCTAATACACTTTTTCTCATACTACCACATAACAAGACATAGAAAAGGCAATGGAGACATAAGTATACCAAGGTATTTTACTCTTATATTTTAGTTTTAATTTTACTTGTAAGTCTTTTTATTATATAAGGATCCACTTTTACAATACACACATGAGATTGAGGATGAAACATAAGAAAAATAATAGGGCATATCAAATTACAACCATTAAAAATCTTTTGGTATATGAATTTGGTGATGGAAATCATTCCTTCAAGCCTATGTTGAAAAAGTTCAGAACAAAAATAGTTTTTATGAATATTCTTTCTATATGGATTCATTTTATATGAAAAATTAAAGAGGAGAGAAAATAAACGCAAGTAAGTAAAGGTTATTTTAGAGTAAAATTGTTAGCATAGCAGGGAACACTCCACATAAGAATCTACCCTCAAAAATAAAAGAAGAGTAGCATAAACACTTACACATAAGAACCTACTCTCACAAAAGAAAGAAAAGAGTAAAGCAAGAGAAATTATATTCATTAACCTATGCGAAAATATATCAAGAAGAATATTAGGAAAAAAATGCACACAAGAACACTGCTTATGAATCAATACAAAAAGAAAAATAAGTAGTAGAAGGTTTTCCACATAAGAATCTACTCTCAAAAAATAAATATTTAACCAATAAATAGGTCAATAGTTGAATGTGACTCGAACTATACTAAAACCCATTTTTTCACAAATTATGATAGATGTAGAAAATCATTAGGAGGTTTTTATTTAAAACATTGTTAGGAAAAAAAAACCTCTCTCATATTTTCCCTTTAACATTTTTTTCTCTGATTATATAATTTTTAGTGTTGATCTAATACACTTTTTCTCATACTACTACATAACAAGACATAGAAAAGGCAATGGAGACTCGAAGTATACCAAGGTATTTTACTCTTATATTTTAGTTTTCAATTTACTTGTAAGTCTTTTTATTATATAAGGATCCACTTATACATTACGCACATGAGATTGAGGATGAAAAATACTAAAAATAATAGGGTATATCAAATTACAACCATAGAAAAATATTTTGGTATATGACTTTGATGATGGAAATCATTCCTTGAAGCCTATGTTGAAAAAGTTCAAAAAAAAATTTTTATGAATATCCTTTCAATATAGATTCATTTTCTATGAAAAATTAAAGAGGGTAGAAAATAAATGCAAGTAAAGGTTGTTTTAGAGTAAAAATTTTTAGCATAGCAGAAACACACCACATAAGAATCTACTCTCAAAAAATAAAGGAAGAGTAGAAGAAACACTTACACATAAGAACCTACTCACAAAAGAAAGAAAAGAGTAGCAAGATAAATTCTAGTCAATAACCTATGCTAAAATATATCAAGAAGAATATTAGGAAAATATCCACACAAGAACCTACTTATGAATCAATATAAAAAGAAAGACAAGTAGCAGGAGGTTTTCCACATAAAAATCTACTCTCAAAAAAAAAAAATTGAACCAATAAATAGGTCAATAGTTGAATGTGACTCAACTATAATAAAACCCATTTTTTCACAAATGATGATAGATGTAGAAAATCATTAGGAGGTTTTTGTTTAAAACATTGTTAGGAAAAAACCTCTGTCATATATCCTCTTTAACAATTTTTTCTTTGATTATACAATTTTTAGTGCTGATCTAATACACTTTTTCACATACTACCACATAACAAGACATAGAAAAGGCAATAGAGACATAAGTATACCAAGGTATTTTACACTTATATTTTAGATTTAAATTTACTTGTAAGTCTTTTTATTATATAAGTATCCACTTTTAAATTACACACATGAGATTGAGGATGAAAAATAATTAAAAATAATAGGGCATATCAACTTACAACTATTAAAAATCTTTTGGTATATGACTTTGATGATGGAAATCATTCCTTCAAGCCTATGCTGAAAAATTTCAGAACAAAAATAGTTTTTATGAATATTCTTTCTATATGGATTCATTTTCTATGAAAAATTAAAGAGGAGAGAAAATAAACGCAAGTAAAGGTTGTTTTAGAGTAAAAATTGTGAGCATAGCAGGAAACACTCCACATAAGAATCTACTCTCAAAAAATAAAGAGTAGCAAAAACACTTACACATAAGAACCTACTCTCACAAAAGAAAGAAAAGAGTACCAAGAGAAATTCTACTCAATAACCTAAGCTAAAATATATCAAGAATAATATTACGAAAAAATCCACACAAGAACCTGCTTATGAATCAATACAAAAAGAAAGACAAGTAGTAGGAGGTTTTCCACATAAGAATCTAATCTCAAAAAATAAATATTGAACAATAAATAGATCAATAGTTGAATGTGACTCAACTATACTAAAATCCATTTTTTCACAAATTATGATAGATGTAGAAAATCATTAGGAGGTTTTTTTAAACATTGTTAGGAAAAAAAAATCTCTCTCATATTTTCCCTTTAACATTTTTTTCTCTGATTATACAATTTTTAGTGCTGATCTAATACACTTTTTCTCATACTACCACATAACAAGACATAGAAAAGGCAATGGAGACTAAAGTATACCAAGCTATTTTACTCTTATATTTTAGTTTTAAATTTACTTGTAAGTCTTTTTTATTATATAAGGATCCACTTTTACATTACACACATGAGATTGAGGATGAAAAATAAGAAAAAAAAATAATAGGGCATATCAAATTACAACTATTAAAAATCTTTTGGTATATGACTTTGATGATGGAAATCATTCCTTCAAGCCTATGTTGAAAAAGTTCAAAACAAAAATAGTTTTTATGAATATTCTTTCTATATGGATTCATTTTCTATGAAAAAATAAAGAGGAGAGAAAATAAACGCAAGTAAAGGTTGTTTTAGAGTAAAAAATTGTTAGCAAAGCAGAAACACTCCACACAAGAATCTACTCTCAAAAAATAAAGGAAGAGTAGCAGAAACACTTACACATAAGAAACTACTCTCACAAAAGAAAGAAAAGAGTAGCAAGAGAAATTTTACTCAATAACCTATGCTAAAATATATCAAGAATAATATTAGGAAAAAATCCACACAAGAACCTCGCTTATGAATCAATACAAAAAGAAAGACAAGTAGCATGAGGTTTTCCACATAACAATCTACTCTCAAAAATAAATATTAAACCAATAAATAGATCAATAGTTGAATGTGACTCCAACTATACTAAAACCCATTTTTCACAAATTATGATAGATGTAGAAAATCATTTAGAGGTTTTTGTTTAAAACATTGTTAGGAAAAAAAAACCTCTCTCATATTTTCCCTTTAACATTTTTTTCTCCGATTATACAATTTTTAGTGATGATCTAATACACTTTTTCTCATACTACAACATAACAAGACATAGAAAAAATGCAATGGAGACATAAGTATACCAAAGTATTTTACTCTTATATTTTAGATGTAAATTTACTTGTAAGTCTTTTTATTATATAAGGATCCACTTTTACATTACACACATGAGATTGAGGATGAAAAATAAGAAAAATAATAGGTTATATCAAATTACAACTATGAAAAATCTTTTGGTATATGACTTTGATGATGGAAATCATTCCTTCAAGCCTATGCTAAAAAATTTCAGAACAAAAATAGTTTTTATGAATATTCTTTCTATATGGATTCATTTTCTGTGAAAAATTAAAGAGGAGAGAAAATAAACGCAAGTAAAGGTTGTTTTAGAGTAAAAATTGTGAGCATAGCAGGAAACACTCCACATAAGAATCTACTCTCAAAAAAAAAAGGAAGAGTAGCAAAAACACTTACACATAAGAACCTACTCTCACAAAAGAAAGAAAAGAGTACCAAGAGAAATTCTACTCAATAACCTAAGCTAAAATATATCAAGAATAATATTACGAAAAAATCCACACAAGAACCTCGCTTATGAATCAATACAAAAAGAAAGACAAGTAGCAGGAGGTTTTCCACATAAGAATCTACTCTCAAAAAATAAATATTGAACCAATAAATAGATCAATAGTTGAATGTGACTCCAACTATACTAAAACCCATTTTTCACAAATTATGATAGATATAGAAAATAATTAGGAGGTTTTTTTTAAACATTGTTAGGAAAAAAACCTCTCTCATATTTTCCTTTAACATTTTTTTATCCGATTATACAATTTTTAGTGCTGATCTAATACACTTTTTCTCATACTACCACATAACAAGACATAGAAAAGGCAATGGAGACTGAAGTATACCAAGGTATTTTACTCTTATATTTTAGTTTTAAATTTACTTGTAAGTATTTTTATTATATAAGAATCCACTTTTACAGTACACACATGAGATTGAGGATGAAAAATAAGAAAAATAATAGGGCATATCAAATTACAACTATTAAAAATCTTTTGGTATATGACTTTGATGATGGAAATCATTCCTTTAAGCCTATGTTGAAAAAGTTCAAAACAAAAATAGTTTTTATGAATATTCTTTCTATATGGATTCATTTTCTATGAAAAATAAAGAGGAGAGAAAATAAACGCAAGTAAAGGTTGTTTTAGAGTAAAAATTGTTAGCATAGCAGGAAACACTCCACATAAGAATCTACTCTCAAAAAATAAAGGAAGAGTAGCGAAACACTTACACATAAGAACCTACTCTCACAAAAGAAAGAAAAGAGTAGCAAGAGAAATTCTACTCAATAACCTATGCTAAAATATATCAAGAATAATATTAGGAAAAAATCCACACAAGAACCTCGCTTATGAATCAATACAAAAGAAAGACAAGTAGCATGAGGTTTTCCACATAACAATCTACTCTCAAAAATAAATATTGAACCAATAAATAGATCAATAGTTGAATGTGACTCAACTATACTAAAACCCATTTTTCACAAATTATGATAGATGTAGAAAATCATTAAGAGGTTTTTGTTTAAAACATTGTTAGGAAAAAATAACCTCTCTCATATTTTCCTTTAACATTTTTTTCTCGATTATACAATTTTTAGTGATGATCTAATACACTTTTTCTCATACTACCACATAACAAGACATAGAAAATGCAATGGAGACATAAGTATACCAAAGTATTTTACTCTTATATTTTAGATGTAAATTTACTTCTAAGTCTTTTTTATTATATAAGGATCCACTTTTACATTACACACATGAGATTGAGGATGAAAAATAAGAAAAAATAATAGGTTATATCAAATTACAACTATGAAAAATCTTTTGGTATATGACTTTGATGATGGAAATAATTCCTTCAAGCCTATGCTAAAAATTTCAGAACAAAAATAGTTTTTATGAATATTCTTTCTATATGGATTCATTTTCTGTGAAAAATTAAAGAGAGAGAGAAAATAAACGCAAGTAAAGGTTGTTTTAGAATAAAAATTGTGAGCATAGCAGAAACACTCCACATAAGAATCTACTCAAAAAAAAGGAAGAGTAGCGAAACACTTACACATAAGAACCTACTCTCACAAAAGAAAGAAAAGAGTACCAAGAGAAATTCTACTCAATAACCTAAGCTAAAATATATCAAGAATAATATTACGAAAAAATCCACACAAGAACCTGTTTATGAATCAATACAAAAAGAAAGACAAGTAGGAGGAGGTTTTCCACATAAGAATCTAATCTCAAAAAATAAATATTGAACAATAAATAGATCAATAGTTGAATGTGACTCAACTATACTAAAACCCAGCTTTTCACAAATTATGATAGATCTAGAAAATCATTAGGAGGTTTTTTTTTTAAACATTGTTAGAAAAAAAAACCTCTCTCATATTTTCCCTTTAACATTTTTTTATCTGATTATACAATTTTTAGTGCTGATCTAATACACTTTTTCTCATACTACCACATAACAAGACATAGAAAAAGGCAATGGAGACATGAAGTATACCAAGGTATTTTACTCTTATATTTTAGTTTTAAATTTACTTGTAAGTCTTTTTTATTATATAAGGATCCACTTTACAGTACACACATGAGATTGAGGATGAAAAATAAGAAAAAATAATAGGGCATATCAAATTACAACTATTAAAAAATCTTTTGGTATATGACTTTGATGATGGAAATCATTCCTTCAAGCCTATTTTGAAAAAGTTCAAAACAAAAATAGTTTTTATGAATATTCTTTCTATATGGATTCATTTTCTATGAAAAAATAAAGAGGAGAGAAAATAAACGCAAGTAAAGGTTGTTTTAGAGTAAAAATTGTTAGCATAGCAGGAAACACTCCACATAAGAATCTACTCTCAAAAAATAAAGGAAGAGTAGCAGAAACACTTACACATAAGAACCTACTCTCACAAAAGAAATAAAGGAGTAGCAAGAGAAATTCTACTCAATAACCTATGCTAAAATATATCAAGAATAATATTAGGAAAAAATCCACACAAGAACCTGCTTATGAATCAATACAAAAAGAAAGACAAGTAGCATGAGGTTTTCCACATAACAATCTACTCTCAAAAATAAATATTGAACCAATAAATAGATCAATAGTTGAATGTGACTCCAACTATACTAAAACCCATTTTTTCACAAATTATGATAGATGTAGAAAATCATTAAGAGGTTTTTGTTTAAAACATTGTTAGGAAAAAACAACCTCTCTCATATTTTCCCTTTAACATTTTTTCCTCTGATTATACAATTTTTAGTGATGATCTAATACACTTTTTCTCATACTACCACATAACAAGACATAGAAAATGCAATGGAGACATAAGTATACCAAAGTATTTTACTCTTATATTTTAGATGTAAATTTACTTCTAAGTCTTTTTTATTATATAAGGATCCACTTTTACATTACACACATGAGATTGAGGATGAAAAATAAGAAAAAATAATAGGTTATATCAAATTACAACTATGAAAAATCTTTTGGTATATGACTTTGATGATGGAAATCATTCCTTCAAGCCTATGCTAAAAAATTTCAGAACAAAAATAGTTTTTATGAATATTCTTTTTATATGGATCCATTTTCTATGAAAAATTAAAGAGGAGAGAAAATAAACGCAAGTAAAGGCTGTTTTAGAGTAAAAATTGTGAGCATAGCAGGAAACACTCCACATAAGAATCTACTCTCAAAAAAAAGGAAGAGTAGCAGAAACACTTACACATAAGAACCTACTCTCACAAAAGAAAGAAAAGAGTACCAAGAGAAATTCTGCTCAATAACCTATGCTAAAATATATCAAGAATAATATTACGAAAAAATCCACACAAGAACCTGCTTATGAATCAATACAAAAAGAAAGACAAGTAGCAGGAGGTTTTCCACATAAGAATCTACTCTCAAAAAATAAATATTGAACAAATAAATAGATCAATAGTTGAATGTGACTCCAACTATACTAAAACCCATTTTTCACAAATTATGATAGATATAGAAAATCATTAGGAGGTTTTTTTAAATGTTGTTAGGAAAAAAAAACCTCTCTCATATTTTCCTTTAACATTTTTTTATCTGATTATACAATTTTTAGTGCTGATCTAATACACTTTTTCTCATACTACCACATAACAAGACATAGAAAAGGAAATGGAGACTGAAGTATACCAAGGTATTTTACTCTTATATTTTAGTTTTAAATTTAATTGTAAGTCTTTTTTATTATATAAGGATCCACTTTTACATTACACACATGAGATTGAGGATGAAAAATAAGAAAAAATAATAGGGCATATCAAATTACAACTATTAAAACATCTTTTGGTATATGACTTTGATGTTGGAAATCATTCCTTCAAGCCTATGTTGAAAAAGTTCAAAACAAAAATAGTTTTTATGAATATTCTTTCTATATGGATTCATTTTCTATGAAAAAATAAAGAGGAGAGAAAATAAACGCAAGTAAAGGTTGTTTTAGAGTAAAAATTGTTAGCATAGCAGGAAACACTCCACATAAGAATCTACTCTCAAAAAATAAAGGAAGAGTAGCAGAAACACTTACACATAAGAACCTACTCTCACAAAAGAAAGAAAAGAGTAGCAAGAGAAATTCTACACAATAACCTATGCTAAAATATATCAAGAATAATATTAGGAAAAAATCCACACAAGAACCTGCTTATGAATCAATACAAAAAGAAAGACAAGTAGCATGAGGTTTTCCACATAACAATCTACTCTCAAAAATAAATATTGAACCAATAAATAGATCAATAGTTGAATGTGACTCCAACTATACTAAAACCCATTTTTTCACAAATAATGATAGATGTAGAAAATCATTAAGAGGTTTTTGTTTAAAACATTGTTAGGAAAAAAAAACTCTCTCATATTTTCCCTTTAACATTTTTTTCTCTGATTATACAATTTTTAGTGCTGATCTAATGCACTTTTTCTCATACTACCACATAACAAGACATAGAAAAGGCAATGGAGACTGAATTATACCAAGGTATTTTACTCTTATATTTTAGTTTTAAATTTACTTGTAAGTCTTTTTTTATTATATAAGGATCCACTTTTACATTACACACATGAGATTGAGGATGAAAAATAAGAAAAAATAATAGGGCATATCAAATTACAACCATTAAAAAATATTTTGGTATATGACTTTGATGATGAAAATCATTCCATCAATCCTATGTTGAAAAATTCAAAACAAAAATAGTTTTTATGAATATTCTTTCTATATGGATTCATTTTATATGAAAAATTGAAGAGGAGAAACTAAACGCAAGTAAAGGTTGTTTTAGAGTAAAAATTGTTAGCATAGTAGGAAACACTCCACATAAGAATCTACTCTCAAAAAATAAAGAAAGAGTAGCAGAAACACTTACACAAAAGAACCTACTCTCACAAAAGAAAGAAAAGAGTAGCAAGAGAAATTCTACTCAATAACCTATGCCAAAATATATCAAGAAGAATATTAGAAAAAAATCCACACAAGAACCTCGCTTATGAATCAATACAAAAAGAAAGACAAGTAGCAGGAGGTTTTCCACATAACAATCTACTCAAAAATAAATATTGAACCAATAAATAGATTAATAGTTGAATGTTACTCCAACTATACTAAAACCCATTTTTCGCAAATGATTATAGATGTAGAAAATCATTAGGAGATTTTTGTTTAAAACATTGTTAGGAAAAAAACCTCTCTCATATTTTCCCTTTAACATTTTTTTTTCTCCGATTATACAAATTTTAGTGCTGATCTAATACACTTTTTCTCATACTACCACATAACAAAACATAGAAAAGGCAATGGAGACTGAAGTATACCAATGTATTTTACTCTTATATTTTAGTTTTGAATTTACTTGTAAGTCTTTTTATTATATAAGGATCCACTTTTACATTACACACATGATATTGAGGATGAAAAATAAGAAAAATAATAGGGTATATCAACTTACAACCATTAAAAATATTTTGGTATATGACTTTGATGATGGAAATCATTCCTTCAAGCCTATGTTGAAAAAGTTCAAAACAAAAATAGTTTATATGAATATTCTTTCTATATGGATTTATTTTCTATGAAAAATTAAAGAGGCGAGAAAATAAATGCAAGGTTGTTTTAGAGTAAAAATTGTTCGCATAGCAGGAAACACTCCACATAAGAATCTACTCTCAGAAAATAAAGGAAGAGTAGCATAAACACTTACACATAAGAACCTACTCTCACAAAAGAAAGAAAAGAGTAGCAAGAGAAATTCTACTCACTAACCTATGCTAAAATATATCAAGAAGAATATTAGGAAAATTTCCACACAAGAACTCGCTTATGAATCAATACAAAAAGAAAGACAAGTAGCAGGAGGTTTTCCACATAAGAATCTACTCTCAAAAAATAAATATTGAACCAATAAATAGGTCAATAGTTGAATGTGACTCCAACTATACTAAAACCCATTTTTTCGCATATGATGATAGATGTAGAAAATCATTAGGAGGTTTTTATTTAAAACATTGTTAGGAAAAAAAAACCTCTCTCATATTTCCCCTTTAACATTTTTTTCTTTGATTATACAATTTTTAGTGCTGATCTAATACACTTTTTCTCATACTACCACATAACAAGACATAGAAAAGGCAATGGAGACATAAATATATCAAGGTATTTTACTCTTATATTTTAGATGTAAATTTACTTGTAAGTCTTTTTATTATGTAAGGATCCACTTTTACATTACACACATGAGATTGAGGATGAAAAATAAGAAAAAATAATAGGGCATATCAAATTACAACTATTAAAAAATCTTTTGCTATATGACTTTGATGATGGAAATCATTCCTTCAAGCCTATGTTGAAAAAGTTCAAAACAAAAATAGTTTTTATGAATATTCTTTCTATATGGATTCATTTTCTATGAAAAATTAAAGCGGAGAGAAAATAAACGCAAGTAAAGGTTGTTTTAGAGTAAAAGCTGTTAGCATAGCAGAAACACTCCACATAAGAATCTACTCTCAAAAAATAAAGGAGGAGTAGCAGAAACACTTACACATAAGAACCTACTCTCACAAAAGAAAGAAAAGAGTAGCAAGAGAAATTCTACTCAATAACCTATGCTAAAATATATCAAGAAGAATATTAGGAAAAAATCCACACAAGAACCTGCTTATGAATCAATATAAAAAGAAAGACAAGTAGCAGGAGGTTATCCACATAAGAATCTACTCTCAAAAAATAAATATTGAACCAATAAATAGATCAATAGTTGAATGTGACTCCAACTATACTAAAACCCATTTTTCGCAAATTATGATAGATGTAGAAAATCATTAGGAGGTTTTTGTTTAAAACATTGTTAGGAAAAAAACTTCTCTCATATTTTCCCTTTAACATTTTTTTCTCTTATTATACAATTTTTAGTGCTGATCTAATACACTTTTTCTCATACTACAACATAACAAAGAAATAGAAAAGGCAATGGAGACTGAAGTATACCAAGGTATTTTACTCTTATATTTTAAATTTAAATTTAGTTGTAAGTCTTTTTATTATATAAGGATCCACTTTTACATTACACACATGAGATTGAGGATGAAAAATAAGAAAAAATAATAGGGTATATCAAATTATAACCATTAAAAAATATTTTGGTATATGAATTTGATGATGGAAATCATTCCTTCAAGCCTATGTTGAAAAAGTTCAAAACAACAATAGTTTTTTTGAATATTGTTTCTATATGGATTCATTTTATATGAAAAAATGAAGAGGAGAAAATAAACGCAAGTAAAGGTTGTTTTAGAGTAAAAATTGTTAGCATAGCAGAGGAACACTCCACATAAGAATCTACTCTCAAAAAATAAAGGAAGAGTATTAGAAACACTTACACATTAGAACCTACTCTCACAAAAGAAACAAAATAGTAGCAAGAGAAATTCTACTCAATAACCTATGCTAAAATATATCAAGAAGAATATTAGAAAAAATCCACACAAGAACCCTTATGAATCAATACAAAAAGAAAGACAAGTAGCAAGAGGTTTTCCACATAACAATCTACTCTCAAAAATTAAATATTGAACCAATAAATAGATCAATAGTTGAATGTGACTCCATTATACTAAACCCATTTTTCGCAAATGATGATAGATGTAGAAAATCATTAGGAGGTTTTTGTTTAAAACATTGTTAGGAAATAAAAACCTCTCATATTTTCCCTTTAACATTTTTTTCTCTGATTATACAATTTTTCATGTTGATCTAATACACTTTTTCTCATACTACCACATAACAAGACATAGAAAAGGCAATGGAGACATAAGTATACCAAGGTATTTTACTCTTATATTTTAGTTTTAATTTTACTTGTAATTTTTTTATTATATAAGGATCCACTTTTACATTACACACATGAGATTGAGGATGAAAAATAAGAAAAAATAATAGGGCATATCAAATTACAACCATTAAAAAATATTTTGGTATATGACTTTGATGATGGAAATCATTCCTTCAAGCCTATGTTGAAAAAGTTCAGAACAAAAATAGTTTTTATGAATATTCTTTCTATATGTATTCATTCTCTATGAAAAATTAAAGAGGAGAGAAAATAAACGCAAGTAAAGGTTATTTTAGAGTAAAAATTTTAGCATAGCAGGAACACTCCACATAAGAATATACTCTCAAAAAAAATAAAAGAAGAGTAGCATAAACACTTACACATAAGAACCTACTCTCACAAAAGAAAGAAAAAAGTAGCAAGAGTTATACTATTCACTAACCTATGCGAAAATATATCAAGAAGAATATTAGGAAAAAATCCACACAAGAACCCGCTTATGAATCAATACAAAAAGAAAAACAAGTAGTAGGAGGTTTTTCACATAACAATCTACTCTCAAAAAATAAATATTGAACCAATAAATAGATCAATAGTTGAATGTGACTCCAAATATACTAAAACCAATTTTTTCGCAAATGATGATAGATGTAGAAAATCATTAAAAGGTTTTTGTTTAAAACATTGTTAGGAAAAAAACTCTCTCATATTTTCCCTTTAACATTTTTTTCTCTGATTATATAATTTTTAGTGCTGATCTAATACACTTTTTATCATACTACCACATAACAAGACATAGAAAAGGCAATGGGAACTGAAGTATACCAAGGTATTTTACTCTTATATTTTAGTTTTAAATTTACTTGTAAGTCTTTTTTATTATATCAGGATCCACTTTTACATTACACACATGAGATTGAGGATGAAAAATAAGAAAAAATAATAGGGTATATCAATTTACAACCATTAAAAAATATTTTGGTATATGACTTTGATGATGGAAATCATTCCTTCAAGCCTGTGTTGAAAAAGTTAAAAACAAAAATAGTTTTTATAAATATTCTTTCTATATGGATTCATTTTCTATGAAAAATTAAAGAGGAGAGAAAATAAACATAAGTAAAGTTTGTTTTAGAGTAAAAATTTTTAGCATAGCGGGAAACACTCCACATAAGAATCTACTCTCAAAAAATAAAGGAATAGTAACAAAAACACTTACACATAAGAACCTACTCTCACAAAAGAAAGAAAAGAGTAGCAAGAGAAATTCTACTCAATAACCTATGCTAAAATATATAAAGAATAATATTAGGAAAAAATCCACACAAGAACCATCTTATAAATCATTAAAAAAGAAAGACAAGTAGCAGGAGGTTTTCCACATATGAACTTGTCCTTCAACAAAAGAAAGTATAATTTTAAAGAAGGATAATGGAATGCATGAGGACATGTATGAGATTAAGCATGGGGGAGATGATGAGCCCAAAGAAATGGCCCATTTCATACAATATTTGACATTTTTTCTTTGCATAAATTAGATCTAAGTGTAATTTTTAAATTCATTTTTATCTTTCAATTGGCTATTTCTAATGATTATTGGGGTTAAATGTAAATTTGTACATATGTAGTCCATAATTTGCTATAATTATTTAATATTTTATTTTGAGCACTAACTACAACCAGCCTTGAAAGATCTTCAAAATATCTCATATTAGATCAAAATATTGCTATTACAACACTTAATTAGATCCAGAGGTTCCTTACTAGCTCCAGATATTTTCAACAGTTCTTGAGCAGCTCCTTAGTGTAGGTTTGGGAAAAGTGGAAAAAATATATCGAGAATATACCCAAACCCAAAATTTGATTGCATATTCAGATTCCTCTCAAAAAATTATGCAAGTTCAAAAAAATAACATCTTGATTCAAGTTCATATGCAAAAGTTATAGTCATTTTAGTATAGCTTCAGAGTCTACCATGTTTGCTTGAGTCTAATTTATTTTCTTCAAAGTCTAACCTATTTTCTTTGGAGTCTAACTTGTTTTCTTTGGAGTCTAACCTTTTGTCTATAAATCAATCCAAAAATTCAAATGGATATTCTAAGAGATGTTTTTACTCATAACAATTATTTGAACAAAAATCTCCTTCCATTTTTCTATAGATTTTACCATTTCAAAGAAATATGACTTTTGCTTTTGAGTCGACCACCTAGCTTTGGAGTCTGCAGCCATAGCTATGAATTCTTGCATAATTTAATCCAAAAAGGTCATATTTTGAGAGAGTTTTTTCATAAAAATCATTAAATAAAAACCTCCTTCCATTTTATATAGCTTTTGACATTTGGAATAAATTTTACTTTTCTTGTGTGGCGGTCAAGAAAAAGTGTATCGGATCGGGATAAAAATTTGTATAATCAAATAACAGAATGTCAAAGGAAAATTTGAGAGTGAATTTTTTTCATAATAATGTGTTGAACAAAACCACTTACTTGATTTTCTACTGATTGTCATCGTTTGTGGAAAAAATGGGTTTTAGTATATTTGGAGTCACAATCAACTATTGATCTATTTATTTTCACAATGAAATAAGAGAATAAAATCATTATGATAGATTCTCTATACAAAATAAGAATTATAAGATTTAATTAGATAATATTTTGATTCCAATAATACATCTCTCTCCATGGTTATTGGGGATTGAAATCTTAGTTGGTAGAATTGGAATATTTCAAAGATAGAGATGTATGCCCTAAAATAAAGAGTGGGTTGGAAGCATGCAATTATAAACCTAACCTTCCACACCATTAAATGTAATATCCATTATTTTTTATTGATTCATTCCGAGGTTTTCGTTCCATCCATTTGTAAGTAAGTGTTGATCAAAATCCTCTTCCAAGGAATGAGTTAGCCACTCATTCTAAGGAAGATGGATCTCGTATATTTATATTATTATTTTTATTAAGTAATTTTATTTATTCCATGTAACTATTCCTTTAGCGTATAGTTTTTGTAAACTTTCAAGTTTATTATGTGTTTATCATTTATTTCCATTTCAAAAATTTATCTTTCTTACAAGTGTGGTTTAATTTCATGCAAGTGTGTTTTAATTCCATGAAAGTGTGTTTTAGTACCATACAAGTTTATTTTAATTTCATGCAAGTGTTCTTTAATATCATGCAAACGTGACATTTAATTTCTGTAAAATTCATTTCAATTCCTGCAGGTGTGTTTTAATTCTTGCAAGTGTGGATTTTGTATAGAAGGGACCATTTTCCCGAGATCTCTCTCTCCTTTGCATACCGCCATGGAAACCAGCCCTGGATTGAATTTTTAGTTGAGGAGTATTGACGACCCTCATCAATCATGAGGTTGGTGAAATGTTTGAAAATAATCAAGACATTCATTTGAGTTCAAGTCACCAAGAGGATGATCATCTTAAACATGATGAGAGAATCTCATCGTGAGTGATGACGATAGTCATATCAAGAAATCCATACATCGTGAAGTGTTTTTAAACACTTGATCCATGCTTGATAATGTCCTCACATATAGAAAGTCAAAGAAGGTGGAATTTACATCGCTTCAATGTAGTTTGGAGGTCAAGCACATGGAATTCATCCTCAAGACATTCCTTCAAGTCCCATTCAAAGATCAATCATTATTTCTAGAGAAGGAAACATATTCCCATGAGGAGAAATTGAGCATGTTCTCACTCATGTGACATCTGGGTCAAGTGAATTGTGAAGGATTCATCATGTTTAAAAGTGAAATGGGAATCTCATGGAGTAATTTGATGATCATCATATTCTGAAAATTTCATCATGTCAAAATATATTTTAAGAACAAGTCATGATGAGTTAGGCAAACTACTAAGACATCCAAGATTTTCACATGTGAAGTACCAAGAAGTCACTTATTCCCATAAGAGGCATCTGAGCAAGAAAGTGCATGAGAATTCTAAGAATAATTCCATTCAAAGAATGTTTCGAGCTAGGAAGGGTAAGAGGATGGTCTTCATGTGGAGCATTATGAATGCAAGAATGGAAAATCATCTCAATTTCACTTGATTTCATTCACTTGGTAGTTTTCTTAAACACTCTTTCATTTCTATGGAGTGTTCTTGCATATTTTAGGAGGAAGCATATGTAATCACAATATTTCAATTCAACAGTGATCGAGGTCAAGATTATCATTCATGAAGTATTTCCTCAAAGGTCCATTAGAAGGCTCTCTCTCTCTCTCTCTCTCTCTCTCTCTCTCTCTCCAATGCTCTTTTCACCCTATTTCGTCTTATTCACTTAAGTGGCCTTCAATTCAATATTGTAAGAGTCCTTTTTCATCAATAATAAAAAGACTCATTTTCCATTCCTAGGAATGTGGAAGGTCACAAGTGATGAGGGAAGGTGAAAATTCATGTGGGGGGATGAAAGGATAGTTTGTAATGCTATAAATTGGAATGGATTCTCCATTCAAAAGGGTTGAAAATTGTTGATTGATTGTATGTTGTTGAGATTTACCACTACTACATCAAGCAATAAAATCTACATTTCTTCTATTTTCTATGCTTATGTTCCTCTATTCTCTCTCTCTACTTTCCAACTTTGTAAACATGGTAATCTTGTAAAACCAAGAAAGGTGTCTATTCCTTTGATGAATGAATCAATAGAATTATGTGTCTATGATTTGTTGGTCTTATCATTGTTAGCATTGTTTTGTTCTTCTAATTAAATTTGGACCTACTATGGTTGATATATGTGAATTATGTAAGCCTACTCACAACATTAACCCTCTCTCTCCTTATTTCCCTAACTCCCCTTTACCTCTCCTCACTAAAAATTCCTCCCTTATACTCTATACAAGCACTTTCCATAGGTTTAGTGGAGTATTCATGTGTGATCCCTAACCTAAAAACCACCCCACATATTTAGGTAGTTTACATTCAATAATGAGAGCCTCCCCATACACAAGAAGGAGGGGATTTTCCCCCGACCATTAGTAGAAGCCAATAATTTTCACTATGACAAATTATTTTACCAATACCATGATAGGAAAGATGAATAGTATGTGACAATGTAATATCTACATATAATAATGAAAATGTTAAATATTATAATGATAGCACTGATAGTAATCATGAGAAGGTAGATGCCCTAGGAGCATCGGTGGGACTGGTAATGGGTAGGACCAAGCATAATACATCATGTAAAAACCTATAAGTGGCCTACATTCACCTCAAGATACCATGTGAATGTGCAAGTGTGTATGAAAAATGATCAATCGTATTATGAACTATAGTAATATGATAAACAAAGGTGCACCATGAAGTAGTATAAACAATGTATAATATATCCAACCAAGATTTAAGCTAATTTTTTTGGATTTTTAACTACAAATGTGTGAAGGAGAACAAATAGAAGGGATGACCCCAGTGTGGTGTATGCAACGTGAGGTCCATATGAAGAAACCCTCAACAATCAAGTATGAACCAAAAACAAGAGTGCATCATCGGGTAGCATGGGGAGTTAAGATGCCCCACAAGTGTAAACATCTAAATGTAGTATTTATTAAGGTGCATGAAATTCATTTGATCTTTACAAGGTTTTCTAAGGATGGTTGTAAGATGTTAGACACCCTATCCCATTCTTGTAATAATAACGTATGAGCTAAGCCAATTGGGTTAAATCTTACCTTTTAGAGAGGGGTCGACATTGGTGTTGTTGGAGCTCAAAATTTCACCCTTCCTTGAGTCGTGGATAACCCAAAATTTTAAGGAAACCTAGGATGATCTCTCCAATGTGGGTTTTTCTAAAGTGAGATCAACCTTGGAGAAGAATGACTTTCTCTAACTATTAATAATGCTAAAATTATTCCTACTACTAGAAATGCAACTATCTAATCCTACTCTAACAATCCAAGGGACAAGGGGAAGAGAGAGATGCATGAAAGGGGAAATCCTAAGCTAATAGAGGTGATAACACCAAGAAAAGGGGGAATACTCTCTCAAATGAGGGAAAATGGGAGGAAAATGAAAGAGGAGAGGGTAAACATGAGTGCCATAGTCCAAAACAACATTCAAAATTCCATCTTCATGGAGCAAAAAGATAAATAAACCATGTAAACTGATAAAATAATCACAACACACCTATAATGAATGAAGAGGAAATAAAAAACAATAAAAATAACTAAGGAAGAGAATAACCACAAAACAAAAAAATAATTACTTAGGAAGATGCACAACCCATTACATTACATGAAGAAGGAAAGAACACATTACAAAAGGTCCAAATATGAGGCCTACAACTCAAAAACACTTAGGAAATACTTTGAATGAAGCCCTTGCATTCTGAGGAGGTGCGACCATTACAAATGAGCATCAATTTACAATATATACAAAATTGGGAGAGAGAGAGAGAGAGAGGGGAAAAGAGGGAAATTCATATTTCAAGCTCCAACCACCAACAACATGCATTAAATATCTAAAAACCATGATGGGTACCCCTACAAGACCATTCCCTCACATCACTTTGCTTGTAGGAGAAGGAATGGGCACCATACTTCATTAAATATGGTAGTTGAACTACCTAGAACTACAATTTCAAATCTTGGAACTGTTTTTACCTTTTTCTCCCACCTAACTCCACCAAATTCTAAATTTCATGATTCCATATTATATTATGTGATGATACCTTTCCAACGAGACCAATTTTGTGAATTTTGGATTTACAAAGAAAAATTTATGGCCATATGGATTTTAAGGGGATGAGAGGAACACGTTAGAGTTATTTGTGGGTCATAACATGTTGTTTTAACTATTTTTTGGCATTGGGGTAGGTAAAACATACAGTCATGGAATTGGAAGAAGGATGGAACTATTCCACCAGTGTCACATGGGCCTGACTTAACCACTCTGGCTGATAACTATTTGTTTTCCCCCTTGATTGGTGATGTCGTCCACTCAGAGAACACTTAAACTATAAACACCATTCCTTTTGTTCGACATACTCCACCTCGGGCACAACACTAGCCCCGCCTACCCCTGTTTCATCCCATCAATTGAGTTGCTTATGCAGTAGAAAACACAATGAATGCATGAATAGTTTTGTGTGTTCCCAAGATGCCCGATTTAGCCGATTCGGGAGCATATTTTTCCCAATTTTGATGTTTTTGGATAGCTAAGACCTAAATGGATTTAGAAAGAAGGAGATGAATGCCCCAACACTATTTTCTCCATTTTTGATCAGTTTATACTTTCTCAAATACAAGTAGAAGTGTAAGTTATCAAAATAACTCGGGATGGAGTATTTTAGATAACAGAAGTTAAGCGACTCAACGAGGTCATATGCTTACTAGATAAGAGATCAGTGGCCTCAAAGCATCCATTGGGCATGGAGTTAGTTTGAAAACTTGTAAATTGATCTAAAACATGAAAAATCACCCCTAAATCCACATAAGGAACTACTTGAACCCGACACTAATTTTATCGCTTGAATTTACCATTGTGATTATGAGAGTTGATCTAAATTGAATTTTAATGAGAGTGGAAAACTATCTTAAAATTTATTTTCCACCACATCTTTCCTCTTGATCCTTTTCACTATCCAACTCAATCTGAAACATATCTTTTTAGATTCCTCCATCAACCATTATGTAATGGAAAAGTTCCTCCTAAGAAGAAACCTTTACATTTTGCAAAGCACTTAGGGAAAGGAAAAATATTCTACCAATAAGAAAATTTGTTGAAAAGCACTTTGAGGAATTAAAAATTAATCTAATATGTACAAGATGTAATGAAACAACTTATTTGTAATTCTTAAGATAAATCCCATTGACTGGGATCTAAAATGCATTTCCATCAAGTTTAGACAAATTAAAAGATTTTTCCTCTTTACAAGTAATTATGATGTATGACCCAATCCAAAGTACATCAAACTTAGAGTGTTGTCCTGGTTTAACTCTGTCTATATCCCATTTTAAGACTAGATCACCTACTTTGAAAATTTGATCCTGGTTTTCCTATCAAACCATTATTTGGTTTAACTTTGATGTTGTTCTAATATGATCATGGCAGAATTTCTCAATTCCTCAAGTTCAACCAGTTATGTCATTCTAATTTCTCTCTGATCTGCACCCTCTAATTCCAATTGGTGAGGAAACTCTAGTTAATTCATTTCAAGTGATAAAATAAGTCTAACTTCTCTACCATAGACAAGTTTAAAAGGTGAACTACTAATTGATTTATTTGTTGTTATTCTATCATCCTAAAGATCATTTCTTACCTTTGTGTGTTATTGCCTCTAGTTGATATCCATTTTCTATTCATGATTTTGATCAAGTTATTATTAGTAGACTCTACCAAACCATTACCCTAAGGGTAATAATTGGAAGAGGTCTTCAAGTAAATTCCAATTCCAAGATCCCAATCAGAAATTTTAGATCCTAAAAAGGCTTTTGCATTATCAGAAATGATGGTTTGAGAAACCCCAAACCTTGTCACAATATATTCAATAAATTCAAGGATAATTGATTTATTAGCTTCCTTGAGTGCCACAACTTCTATCCATTTGGTAAAATAATTAGTTGTTGTCAAAACCCATTTATGAACAACACTTGATGGAGGATTAATCATGCTAATGAATTCAAGGCCCCATTAAGATAAGGGTTGATCTACTTGGATTGGGTGAAGTGGAAGTACAACTAACATTTTCTTCCTAGTGAAGATAAAACATTCCTTACATTTTTTCACCCATTGAGCATCTGCAAATAATGCATGTCGAGGTATCCACCCATTATAAATTTCATAGCAATGGCCTTAGTATACCATCATATAATTCCACTAATACCTTGTTCACCTGATTATCATCAATACATCTTAACAACACTCCATCAAGATTCCTTTTGAAAAGAATTCCACTAATCAATGTATAAGGGATTGATTGCAATCTCAAATGCCTTCTTTTTTATTTTCTTAGGCCAAGAGGATATGTACCAGTAGATAATAATATAGTCATGTCATAAATCAAATTGTGATCATTTGGTGAATTTCCTCTATCATGTTGAATTCCAAAGTGTTTTGTGGAAGTCCTTCATCCATAAGGAAAGAGGTTTCTTGACCATCATGAGCATCCAAATCTAATTTTTCACAAATTTATCTTCCTCTTACTAATTTTGTGTCTTTGATAGTTACATTATACTCCATAATCTTAGTTATGCATCCATCTCTTTTCTCATTGATTTATGTACCCATAATAAAGTCTCTCACACTAGAGTGTGAGACTATAACTTTAATGTGATTAGTAACAAGAATACTTTTGAATTTTTTAAGATCTCGCATGATGAGAAAGAATTGTTTCTCAATGTGGCTATATTGAAGTCATAATCCTTCAATGTTTGATGAAGAAAGTAATCGACTACTTTAAACCTTGATCATTTTGTTGTGTCAAAACAACAACAATACCGAGTCAACTCCATATGCATACAAGATGAAATCCTTAGAGTAGTTAGGGTTGATAAGTGGAGCTTGAGAAATTTCATGCTTAATCTTGGAAAAAAATCATTTCCTTTTGCTATCCACTTAAACACTAAATATTTCTATAACATTAGGGTGATATGCCTAATCAATCCAAAACAATTAGGAATAAATTTCCTAAAAATTTAATATTTTTAAGGAATGATTTCATATCCTTCTTGTGATTTGGAAAGGAGAGATATATAATAGATAAGATTCTTTCTGGATCAATGGAAATACTATCTATTGGAGCACTATGCCCCAAGAGCTTTCCCCTAGGGACTCGAAGTTACATTTCTTGGGGTTAAGAGACACCAAAGATTTCCTACATCTCTCAAAGAATTTATCAACCTAACTAATATGATATTTTCTCTCCTTTTATAAAATGGTGATGTCATCCAAGTAGATAAGGATGAATTCATTAATATACCCTTTAAAATGATTTACATTTCTCTTTGAAACATGGCACTGTATTTGATAAAACAAAGGGAATTTTATGATATGAATACATTCCCACTTGGTTGTAAACAAAATTTTGAATTGATCTTCATATCTAACATTGATTAGATTGAAACATGGGTAACAATTAAGCATGGAAAACCTTTCAGATCCTACTACAACTTGTAAAATTTGTTCCATAGAAGGTAGAGGATAATGATCTTTTAGGGAAGATTTGTTCAAATCCCTAAAATCCACATAGAGTTTGTGATGGGTATCGTTATTCCCTTCATTTAATTAACTCTTAGTTGATGTCATATTCAAACCAGGGTGTGTCTAAAGGGAGTGGGATAGAATGATTCTGCTACTGTCAGAGCTTCCAACTCTATTTGGTCAACTGAATCCATCTCTTTTTTTTCTTTTTTTTTTATTGGGCGTTTTTTTTTTTTACTGGACAGAAATTAGATAATCCCAGTATGTTTCATGATACGTCCGGAAAATATCATGTCTAAAAATTGTATTGTAACAATTGAACATATGAATTATGGAAAAATGAATTTCGATTTCATCTGAGCAGTAATCATTGTACTGGTTTTCGGTTATACAGGTGGCTGTATAACTAGAATACATTAATGTCACTTCAAGAAGTGGATCATTAGTGTTACTGTATGTAATAGTATCGTTGGTGAAGTTATGCCGTGAACTTAATGGTTCATTATTGTAGGTATTTATGCAACAAGAAGAATCTTAGTGATCTAGTAATTGATTGTAGGTATTTATTATTTTTTATATTTTCTAGGGGTTTTCGCAGTGTCTTTAATATTTCTTGGCCAAAGCCTTATTAAAGCTAAACTATAAGAAATTTGTTGAAATAAACACTCATTTCTGAAATAAATAAATCTTCAGAATTAAACATGTTGCTGGAAATAAACACACTCTTGCATAATGAAACAAATTGCTAGAAATAAACACTCTTTGCAAAATGAAACAAATTGCTGGAAATAAACACATGTTACAGAAGTAAACACACTTTCTTGGAAATAAACACACGTTTGAAATTTTTTTGAAAATTCTTGTAAGGAAATAAGAGTCTAATCTATAACACTGTAGGGACAAGTACGTAATCAGATTCAACTGAAGAATCAAAAGCATTTATAGAATTAACACTTAATGATTTACATGAATTGCTTAAAAATATAAATACCAATAAAACAAAGAATCCTTGCTTCTTGGAGGAGTGGGCCCTTGCTCCACCTTGAATCAGGAGTTGACAAAGTATGATTCTCTCAAAATAAAATGGCTATCTTATTACTAAAATGTTTTGTCTTACAAACTTCACTATATATCTATATCATCTATATCCTATTTAATCTATCTACATGTCCTTATATATATTTCATCATCTCGAAGATGCATTTACAATCATAAGTGCTCAATAGGTTCTAATGAAACAAAATAGTGCTCAAAGTAGATGTGGAATTTAGAAACCTTGTTGGACATACAACTGTTTGATCCTACATAAGTATTTCTGGAGTATGAAGAATCAGCAATCTATTGATCTACTCCTAATTGGAAGGCCCATTAATTTCTCTATCACTAGATGTCAAAATAAATAGATTCCCATTGATTCTAAAACTTTGGATAATTTCGGAACCAAAGGGAACTATTTATAACTAACTATGAAAGTTCCAGAGCTAAGCAGGAGTTCCAAAACTAAGTGTTGGAGTTCTAGAACTAATTCTGAAGGTTCCGGAACTAAGCAATAGAGTTCCTTTGCTAAGTGATGGAGTTCGGAACTAAGCCTGGAGGTTCCAAAGCTAATCCATATTGAAGCCAATGTTCCCAAAAAGGTGTTGGTTGCTTCATACTTTGTTCTTCTGACCGAATGTGACATGTTTTATTACAAAAATTGAATTTCCACACACTTTGTTAGGAATTACATATTTTTTAGACGTTATAACTAAATAAAACAAAATATGGACAATTACATCCTAACTTATACTAGATCAAACAAAAGCCACAAAATTCATTCAAACTTGATAAAAATAAGAGTAAAATAAGATCATTTATTACACATTGATGAGGCATATTTTGGCCTTATCAGTTTGATTTCTCCATTCCTCTTTCTCATTGGAAGCATATTTTCCACCCAATTAGAGTATTTGATAGGAAATATTCTTTTTGCTCAATCAGCTTGGATAATTCATTCCTCGTGAGGGGTTCTATCTTAGGATTGATGTGTCTTTTCTTTTCCTAATTGGCTTGACATTAGGATCAAGATCTATGGAATGTTGAAAAATGCTTGGATCAAACCCCTTAAGTTCCTCACAATCCCATGAGACTATATCATTAAATTTTTGACACAAAGAGATAAATGCTTGATTCTCATCTTCATTACATTCCTTTATAATAAAAATCCCCTTGCCTTGTGCAAATGTGACTGGTTAACGCCTTCTTACCTTGTTGTTATGTTCTTCTCTTCTCCTTTTAACTCGATCATCAGGATCTGAAAATATGCTCAAGAGTGACTAATCCTTTAGGAAACTTGTTTGTTATTAATGAATAATTTTATCACCATAGATGTTATGAAAATCATATTACATTTTGGAGGAAAATTCAGCTTCATTATAGATAAACCGTATAATTTTTTCATCACTATCAAATACCTTCTAACTAACTTCATTATCTCGAGAATGATGGTCTAACCACAACTTAGCATGTTACTAATTTCCTTGGCTAAGATCTTTAGTTGGTGAAAAATTTGATCCAAGGTTTTTCATCTGGTTTGCTTCTTTTTTCAATTTCCTTAGCACCACTTGGAGATAAACCGCATCAAATCTCTCCAACATATCCCAAACTCTATGCTTATAAGCTTTCAAAATATTATTCTTAGTGGAAAATTTCCCTCTCACTTGGCGTATGCCCAATTCTATATCACCAAAAAAAATTCAAGCTTTGATTTTTCTTTTCTCCATAATACGCAAGCCATGAACCAATGGCTCATATTTTGCTACGTGGTTGGAACATGAAAACTGTCACCTATGAGAAAATAGGAATGTATCATCCATTGGGGAAATTAAAATAACACCTGCCCACTCTATTTTTCCTCTAGAACCTTTAAAGTAAATTTTATATAGAAAAGAATCTTCATCTTCGTATTTAAGCAGTGTGGGGAAAGTAATTTTTTCTTCCTCATAGATACAATAAGTACCTAGACCAGTTTTCTTAGCTATATCATAAAGATAAAACTTATAATGCTCCTTGGCATATTCATCTAATAAAATATTGGGAATTAAAGGACGGATATGTTGTTCTTTTGAAATTGACTTATGTGCATGATCTTAATGTATAACACAATTAGAGTAGAGAGGAGTAGGGTCATAAGAATCAACACGATAGGAAAATATTGGCTCAACTTGGATTATACATCTAGTACCATATTTGGTTCTTAGCATCATATGAGACCAATTTGAAGACAAGTAGCCACCCATTTTAGATGTAAAATATCTTGATAGGAAAATGGAAAATAAAGGGCGTAATTCAATGACTGATATGTCTTGAGTTATAGTTAGACTTGGACGAGCGTGAAGGGTTAACTAAATATCTTTGATCACTCTTAAGATACTCATAGTTGAGCCCTCGAGTTATAGAACACCTTTAGAAACTGGATTGTACTTAAGAATCAAGATATCCACAATATTTTTAGGCATTACAAAGTCACTAGCCCCCGAGTCAATCATGAAATTATGAACCAATTGTTTTCCTACAAAATACATATAAAAAGTTTGGGTCTTCTTGATTTTTCTTACTTATTATTCTCTTTCTTGGCATAGATTGACAACAATATGAGTTTTTAGGTTGTTGGTTCAGATTGAGGGAACTATTTCAGAGTTTCATACAAGAGATATCATTGTGATGGAATAGCTAAGTCATTCCAAATTATCACATTTACATTTGTCTTCTTCATCGCTCAACAATATTGAAAGGGAGACTAATGGATTTGAGCATTTAAGGTACGATGTTATCTTTTCTCGATTATTCAAATGTTGGAACATTTTGCTTTGATTGAGAAACAACTTCCTTTGCCAAGCTATGTCTGTTAGGAACCTCATGCAATCTATTCTTACTTAAATCTACGCCAATATTCTTTTCTTTATGAAAAATATAACACTAATTAGTAGGATATTAATATTGAGCATCAAAACTCTCATCTTAGACCTTGTATTATCAAAAACATGGGTATGAGGCTTGCTAGAACTTTCCATAACTTGATTCATTAAACAAAACTCATCAGCCCCAAAAAACATAAGGTTAGTATTTGTATTAACTTCTTAAGTTTTTTTCATGCTAGACTTGACTATTTCCATCAATGGTTTGTGTTGATTGGAAGAATTTTGAGCCATAAGGGCCTGATCTTGCAATGCATAAAATATTGATTATGTGGATGATTACATGTAAAACAACACTCTATCTCTTATATCACATTATTTTTCATTAGAACTAATGTTTTACTTAAGCTAGCAATAGGAAGTGACCGAGTAGGAGAAACTATTTGAAGTGGAAGATGTGGATTTTGACCTTACCATCTATAAAAAAAATATTTTTCCCATACCCTTTATGTGGATATTGATTTCTATAGGGTTCATAACCTTGATTTAATCTTTGGTTATAATATTTCCTGGTTAGAATTTGGGTAGTTTATATAACATTGGGCTTGTTTTGTCTCCAAGGATATAACTTTATTTGATAAATTTCTAATTAAGGATTTTATTTAATCATCAACACTTTGTTTTTAGGGAGGATAAGAAGTTGAAGTAACATTTTGGGAAAATTTCTCAGAATGGGAGTAATGGAGGGATGTGAAGCTTGGGATAATGTAGGAAAAATGGGCACATGTAATCTAGGGGATAACTTCTCTACTTGTATTAAGAAATTTTCAGCCCTAATGGATATTAGATATGAATCAAGTAATTAGAGAGCACTCATAGATTATGTCATTACAAAAATATAATAATTTAGATCTCTTAAGAAGTAAACAAAAACACGTAGGGGAGATGGTCTTAAGAGAAATGGATTTATCTCCCACATCTTCTGAAATTTTGAATTGAAATTATCCATAAGCTCATTAGGAGCCCTCTTGATTACTGTGAGTTATTCTAGAAAGGATATATTATCTTCTTTCTCCTCAAATTATTGACAAAGAGTTGTAC
Source organism: Taxus wallichiana var. yunnanensis (assembly GCA_018340775.1). NCBI lineage: Eukaryota > Viridiplantae > Streptophyta > Pinopsida > Cupressales > Taxaceae > Taxus > Taxus wallichiana. The sequence continues at coordinate 85,086,596 of CM031244.1, read as the reverse complement.
CAAGTTCATACCTCGCTATGAATGGAAGCATGTCTCAAGCTTATATACCATTGAAGTTCTTTAAATTTTAAAGAAGAAGCAATAATCCTAACCACAATATCATCTTTGTAACTAGATAAATTGAAAAACATTTACAACATCTTGAATATGGTAAAATAGAATGGTAGAATTTTTACGAGTGAAAGGGGGAATTTAATTTTAAAGGAAGATATTGGTATATCATGTTGGGAATTAAGTATTAAAAGACTACTACCATTAAATTTGGAAAAGGGGATATTTCTTTGTTGTGTCATGATTAGAATGGGTCTAAAAACTCTAGAGGATAATAAGAAGGGCCTACTAAGAGGAGGAGTATGAAGAGTTGTATTTGGAGAAGATGGTGATATTTGAATTGTTTTGTCTCTTCTTCTTATCCTTTGTGACAACTAAAAATATTCAAAAGGTTCACTACTTGTTGCACTAGATCTAGTCTAAATTCTTCTCATGAAAGGGGAACTTTAGTTGTTGGAACTAGTAGATTTGAAAGTTGGAGTCACCAAATGTGTTGAAAGATGCCTCCAAATGCTGAAATCAATATTTCACTGAGACAAAAACTTAGAAATAATGAATAGTTTGTTATAAATATGTCCCACCCGTGTTTCAAAATTGTTAGAGCTCAAAGTTGCACCTTGTCGTTAGTCATGGATAACCCAAGATTTATAAGCAACATGGGATGATCTCTGCAATGTGGGTTTTACTAAAGTGAGATAAACCTCTAGAGAAGGTTGAATTTCTCTATATATTCCTAATGTTAAAACTATTTTTACTTCTGTAAATGTAACTATATAATCCTACTTTAACAATCCAAGGGACCAGGGAAGAGAGAGATGCATGAAAGGGGAAATCCTAAGCTAACAGAGAGGTGATAACACCTAAATAAAATGGGGAAAGACTCTCTCAAATGATGGAAAATGGGAGGAAGATGAGAGAGGAGAGGGAAGACATGAATGCCACAGTCCAAAACAACATTCAACTTCCTTCTTTATGGAGCACACCAGAAAAATAAACCTTACAAAGTGAGAAAAGATGTACAACACACCTATAATGAATGAAGAGGCAAGAAAACACAATAAAACATAGATAAGGAAGAGAATAGCCATAAAACATGAATTTTATTGCCTAGGAAGATGTACATTCAATTACATTACATGAATAAGGAAATAACACATTACAAAAGGTCCAAATATGAGGCATGCAACTCAAAAACACTTAAGAAACACTTTGATTGAAGCCCTTACATTACGAGAGGGTCTAACCATTATAAATGACTGTCAACTTACAATATATAAGAGAATGGGAGAGAGAGGGAGAAGGAAAAGAGGGAAATTCAGATTTAAATCTCCAACCACAAAACATGCATTAAATATCTGAAAACCATGATGGGCACCCCGTAAGCCATTCCCCTATATCACATTGTTTGTAGGCAAAGGAATGGACACCATACTTCATCAAATGATGGGATTTTTTTCCATTTTCTCCCACCTAACTCCACCAACTTCTAAATTTCATGATGTCAAATTGAATTACATGATGAGACCTTTCTAACAAGACCAATTTTGTGAAATTTGGAGTTATAAGGAGAAAGTTATGGCTATGTGGATTTATAGGGCATGTGAGGAACATGATAGAGTTCCCTGTGGGTCGTGACATGCTGATTTAATTATTTTTTGGTGTTGGGGTGGATAAATAATGTTTCTAGGTAATTTTAGGAAGGGCATAACTATTTTTCCAGTGTCAGTTGGGCTCGATTTAACCGCTCTGGTCGATAACTGCTTTCTTTGCTCCTTAATCAGTGATGTCGGCCACCCATAGAACACTCAACCTGCAAACAACATCCTTATTTAACAAGCTCCACCTCAGCTACAACATGAACCCCACATGCCCTAATTTTTCCCATTAGATGAATTGTTTATGTGATGAACACAAAGAATGTAGGAACAATTCCACATGTTCCCGAGATGCCCGATTTAGCCAATCGGGGATGATTTTGCCAAAGTTTGAAGTTTTTGGCTAATTAATGACTTGAATGGATTTGGGAAGAATGAGAGGAATTCCCCAACACTATTTTCTTCACTTTTGACAAGTTTATACCTACCCAAATCCAAGCATAAGTGTAAGTTATCAAAATAACCTAGGAGGGAGTATTTTAGATAACATGTATTATTTTTATTTTCTATGAGTACTAAATCTCCAAAGTTAAACTCATGAGATCACGCTTTGTTACGATAAGCATGTTTTATATGATCTTGGTAAGCACAGAGATGTTTTATTGCTTTGACATACCGGAATATAACATTTCAAGTTTGTGTAAGAAATGCTCTCGATAATCACTATCTCAAAGAATTCTTATAAGGGAAATGTGTATAGTTGATTTTTTGAGATCTAGATGGATAACATCCTCAGTATCACATATGAGATAAAATGATGTGGCATTTGTATGAGTGAGAACACTAGTGTGGTAAACCCAAAGAGATATACCATTTTATTGTGCCAATCATTACCATTACGATTAACCGTTTTTGGAGAATATTGATTATTGTCTTATTAGTGGATTTAGCTTGATTATTTCCTTGAGGGTAATAAGGAGTAAATAATTTTTGTTTGATCTTTTATTTTGTGTAAAAAAATTACAGTGTGATTTTTAAAGATGAGACATTTTTAGTCATGATTGCAGAGGAAGCCCAAGTAGGTAATGATCTAGGTATTAAGGAATTTGTAAATATCTTCGCTAATAGTATTTTCTAAGGGTGTAAATTTAACCCATTTAGTGAAGTAGTTTGTAGCAATAATGATGAATTTATGTCCTTCTGATGACTTAGGGTTAATCTTTCCAATGAGGTTGAAACCCCATAGTGAAAAAGGCCATGGGGATGCAATAGGTTACAAATCAAGAGCTGGTACATGATGTAGGTTGATGTATCGTTTGATCTTATCACATCATTTGGAATGTGCTAGATAATCATGTTCCATGGTTGGTCAATAATACCCTTTTTGTAATAATTTTTGAGCCATATCTTTTCCACTAAAGTTCCCACCACATGTACTATCATGTATCTAAGAGAGAGCTAATGGGATATCTTGGAGTCCCAAACAATGAGGGAGATTACCATAAAGAGTTTGTTTTATTAAAGAACCGCTAAAAATAACATAACATGTGGTGTTATGGAATATTTTTCATGCCTCATGTGGTGATAGGTCAATGAGAATATTTTTTCGATAAAGGGACTTATAAATAGGAGTGTACCATTCTAGATGATCAACGCTACATGTAATAATAAGAACTTGTAAAACATGTATGTTATGGTAATAAATGGAAGGATGACACTAGTGGTGAAAAATAAATATAACATGATCATATTTAATATCAAGGGGAATGAGTGAAGTGACATAGGCCATGACATCAACATGTCAATTTTCCTTGTGAGGCATAACGGTGATAGAGTGAGTGTTGAATGTAACAAGAATACCAGTAAAAATGGTATGATACATGATGAGTTTTTCATCTTTGACCTAGTATGTACCATCAAATTGATTAACAAGTGAGTTGAGAATCACCAAATATATGAATGTGGCATATAAGGAGAGATTGAGAAATAAATAATCCTAGAATTAGGGCTTCATATTCAACTATATCATTTGTGCATGAGAATCCAAGTGGATAAATAAATTACATAGGTTCAAAGCATGTAGTGTAATAAAAGAAATACCAATGTCGGCACCAATGGCATAGTAGGATCCATTGAAATACATAGTATAAATATTAGAATCAATTATATATATATAGTAAAATCATTGCAAACTTCATCAAAAATAAGGAAAGGACCATGGATAGGATCTTATGCTATTTGGTTAGTGATGAATTGGCATTTGATAGGTTTTTACGGAACAAACTTAGGGATAAATTCAGTAAGTAACATGACCCAATGGGCTAAGTGGATGATAGATGGGTTTGTGAAAGAAAATAGCACAAAGGATCAACTTTTGTAATAATATGAATTTTGGTATTGATCATATAGTGATGTAACTTGTCAGTGACAAATACAAGGCCAAGGCACAACTTTTCAATATAGCTATAATTACATTCATAAGGTAGTAAGGTGTGACTAATATAATAGATGACATGTTCACGTTGATCCATATCATGTTGAGAAAGCAAAGTTCCTAAGGCATGAAAAGTGGCCGAGATGTACAAAAGTAATGGTTGATCAGGCACAGGAGGAGTTAAAATAGGCATATTAGGTAAATAAGCTTTGATATCATCGAATGCATGTTGAAAACTAGCATCCTAAGTAAATGTAGTATTTTTTTCATTATATGTGTAAATGGTTAGGTATTTTCATCTATTTGTGTAATGAAATGATAGATAGCTTGGATTTTACCTTGTAAAGAATGAAGCTAATGAAGGTTTTAGGGAGGAGGCATATCTACAATGTCACTAATCTTCTAGGGGTCAATCTAAATACCTTGTCAGGAAATGATGTATCCTAACATCTTTTCAGTAGTAACTCCAAAGACACACTTTTTGGGATTAAGGTGTACATGATATTGTCGTAATCATGTAAATAGTGTACAAAGATATTGAGCATGGTCGAGTGATGTTTAGAATTAGCCGGATGTTGTCAACATAGTCCTTAATGATCTTATGAATATAATCATGGAATATGTGGGTCATAACACACCTGGTATGTAGCCCCAAAATTTTGATACCAAAGGGCGTAATAGTATAAAATAAAGTGCCTTAGGGGGTAGTAAATGAGGATTTTTCTTGGTCGGCTAGGTTGATTTTTAATTTGATTATATCTAGCAAACCCATCCATAAAAGAGAGCATATCATGGCCAACAATGGAATCAACAATAGAATCAATGAGTGGTAGAGGAAAACTATCCTTAGGAGAGGCTTTATTGAGGTCACGAAAGTTGGTGTAACAATTAATTTGTCCATTAGGCTTCAAAATAGGAACAATATTGGAGAGCTATAGTGGATAATCCACAGCACGAATAAACGACAACTAACAAATGTTGAATTTTTAATTTTACTAATAAGGCCATATGGGGATGTATTTTTCATATTTTTTGTTAGATTAGTTTAGCATCTTCATATAAGACAATGTTGTGCATAGTGATAAAGGGGTCAATTCCTAGCATATCATGATAATGCCAAGAAAATAAGTCAGGGAAATATTGTAGCACTTTTTGTATATCATCACATTCAATATCACTAAGGGAAACAACAAGGAGAATAATATGTGGGTCATCATCGATTGTCAATATTATAAGGAATATTTTCTTCACTAACCAAGGTAATCAATCTTCAATATACAGTTGAGTGGGTATAGTGTCAAGAGCATCGAGTGGGACATACTAGGATCACCCTCACCAAAATATGTAATGGCATGTAACGAGTGAGGAAACCTCTTCTTGTGATGGTGTGAAGGTAGAGAATCATATGTGCCCATGTACTCAAGGAGTGCCTCATCATTGTGAAATTCATATAAAACGATAGGCCAAGAGAAAAAATTTCATCAATAAGATGTGGATGAACTAACTGCAATGTGGAGGAATGGGAAGTAGTGCATATCTCAAAAATTCACGGGCAAGGAGAAAATGAGTTCCCTAAGAAAGTGTAGTAGTGGATCGAGGGAGAAAATTGATATTGACCTTATCAAGATTCTCGAGGATAGAAATGGGCTTAGTGATGCCTTGGCCATTCTTGCCAAGTCCTAAGCTAGAAAATCCATGTCGAAGCAAATACTTATAACCAACACCATAGGTAGTATAATCAACAACAGGTGGGGTGGGAGGAGATGAAGAAGTGGATGAGTGGTCATTAGCATTACAATAAGTAAAATGGGATGGATCAACTAAGACATCATAAAACAATACCCTCAAAAAGAAATTTAAGCTGAGCATGGAGGGTAGAGGGAATTAAATGCATAGAATGTAACCAAGGGAAGCCTAAGAGCAAATTATAACTGAGATTATTAGGCATAACATGAAATGATACATTGAGGGTACATGGTCCTACTGTAATGGGTAGGGAAATTTCACCTAACACTTGCTTGGGAGTATTATCAAAAGAACATATGCATAAAGTACATATGGGGTGAGATTAGTTCTGAAAGGCCTATCTAATGTAAAAAATAAATATTGCATATATTAATACCAAATCCATTATCAAGAAAAACACGCTTGACTAATACATTTTGAATATCGGCTTGAATATACAAAGGGGGCACATTATCAACGATTGCTCAAGAAGGAATATCATCAGAAGTAAAAGTAATATGATCATGATTTAAAGATAAATTGAGGATACTCAATGAGTAACATAGGTGAGGGAGGTGTCTAATTGGACTATGGTATGATCCATAGTGTTCTATAAAGCATCAGTACACTCTAGATGAGCTTGATAGAATGTAGTAAAAGAGATATCCATGGAGGAGCATAAGGTTTGATCAATAAACGGATTCACCAAATGATTTAATGAAATTAAATATAAGATAAGGCCACAACTAATTAAATATATAAAAAAGTAAACAAGCAAGCTCAAGCAAAGTAAATATAAACATATGTGATAAAGAGGAGATAAAGAATGACTCATCTTACCACCATAGGTTTGGAATGATTATGGGCTAGTGAATGATCTAAACATGCATATTCTATGATATGTAATCTCTTATTCAAAAATTGGCATGTTACAATTTTAAGGACATGGGTTCTTGGGAGATGACACGTGTATGGGCGCTATTTTCTATTCTAGGAACAAGTTTCTATGGTACAACTCAAGTTTTAATTCTTTATGTGTCACTTCTTGTCACCTTTATCTCACCATAGGATTTAGCAAGTTTTTTCACTTCTGATTTACCGCATTTGTACCTTCAAAACAAACCATAGCTACCTACAAAAGACTCAAACACATTAGGGTTAGTTTCTCTATTTAGAGAAGAATACCTTTTAATGGGAAACAAATAGATAAGAAGGTTTTGAGTCTCTCAAGGTTGATTTCATTTAAATAAGGAGGCATCTTGTTGTAGAGGTGAATATTAAAGCATAACGGAGTCATGAAGAGGAAGATGATTAACCCCATATTCCAACTCTAACCTTGTGTTTATTTCTCTTTCCTAGTGATGACAAAAGATGATCAACATGTTTGCAAGATCGTGCGGTTATCTCAGTCCACATTATACAATTCTTATAGTAGTGTTTTTGAACACTTATTTAATGTTTTGGAAAGTTTATGCATCTTAGAGGAAGAGGTAATCGCAACCACAATGTTTCAATTCAATAGGAGGTCAAAGGTAAGGAACTTTATTCTCAGGAATTCATATTAGGTCCCATCAAAAGTAAGCTCTTCATTAATAGAAGGTTCTCTGTCTCTAGATTTCGACTACTCTTTCTTATTCTCGCCTCCTCCTCTCTCTCTCTATCTAACATTCTATTTCTTCATTAGGAATGTATTTTTCACTCTTTTTTATTATTCACTTAAGTGGCCTCACTTTGCATTGTAAAAGTCCCTTTTCAAAAATAAGAAAAAAACTTAATTTCATTCCTAAAGGAATATGAAAGGTCACAAGTGGTGGCAAGATGAAAATTAACATAGGGGAGATGAAGGAACATATTTGTAAGATGTAAATTGGGATGGCCTCTCCATTCAATTGGTTTAACATTTTACTGATTGTTGTTAGTTATTGATATTTGTATCACTACTACTATAATAAATAAGTTGTATTCTTTTATCTCTTTACATGTGTTCTTCTACTCTATCTTCTTTACAACTTTGAAAGCATTGTAATCTTGTACAACTAAGAAAAACTTTGTGTCTTTGATCAATGAATCCATAGAACTTTTTGTCTCTGATTTATTAGTATTGTTATTGCTTACATGGTTGATTTCTTCCTATTAAATGTGGACCTACACTAGATAATTTATGTGAAAGATGTAAGTATACTCACAACATTAACCCCCTCTCTCCATCCCCCATGTCCTCTTTACCTCTATTTAAATAAAATTACTCCCTTGTACATTGTACAAACAATTTTCCATAGGTTTAGTGAAGTATTCCTATGTGATACCTAACCTAACGACCACCCAAAATTTTATTTAGTTCTTGAGGCTTGAATTCAATAAATGGGAGCCTCCCCATACACAAGAAGGAGGGACCTAGCCTTGTGACTATTGGTGAAAATCACTAATCTGTCTTGCAAAAAATTATTTCAATACTAGTTTTTGGCGACTCTGCTAGGGAATGTTTTTCCCTTGTGTACCTTATAAAAATCTCTAAAAATCCAAAAAAACATATATATAGGAAAACCATAAAAATAAAAAACTAGAAAATACCAAAAATATTATCTTTGAATGTTTAAGAGCCTTGTTGCAATCATATTGAAGAATCTTCACTATTCATGGTTACATTCCTATCTAATATTCGAGAAAAATTGGCGTAGAAAGAAGGTATATGTAGACACCTATTTCCTAGCTACACCCCTCACACCCTAATTCTAAAATCCCTAAAACCATCTTATTACCCTAAACCATTACCACACCCTCATAAAATCATGTTTTACCCCACCGTAAAACCCATTTACCTATCCTAAACCTCCATTACCACCCTTAGCATATCTAAACCCATCCATCCAACTTCTTAACCTACCAAAAACCTCCCCAACCATTTAAAATCAAATTAGAGCCTAAAAATCCAAGAGGGTTTCTCCACTTTTCTCAAATCGCTAGTGATTCTAATGAATTGTCGGTGATTATAAATATATGACAAAACCTCTCTGAAGGGGATTCTATCTCATCCTTAGCAAAGCTCTATTGCATTCAAGACCAAGATGACACCACTACAAGCATCCAGACACTTTCAACATGTCAATTCAGCCTTTGGAGCATCCACAAACCTTTGTAAGGATTCCCTCACTTTATACACTTGTTTACACAATCAAAGGAAAATATCTTCTATAATTTGTATTATCAAGTCCTTTAAACATCATCTATTATTCAAACTCAACCTTTTGCTTACTAATTTTTCTTTCAATCTGCATTCTACTAAATAATTCATCTTTTAACAATAATTGCCAATTATTCTATTTGAATCGACAACGATTACTACCATTTCACTTACATCTACATACTTTAAGTCATTTTATCACTTTGTTTCTATCTAATCGGGATGTTTTCAAGATGTGTCTCCTGTAGATGACAGTGTTAAGTGAATCACATCCCATAACCAACATTTATGATCATCGAACCCTTCATCTAGGAATAGTTCCACATCGCACATGAACATAGCCTTTGCACCATTACCTTAAAACATGAAATTAAAGACATAGAAGACCAACTTGAAATCATTCAAGAAGAATGGGATGCTTTCTTGAACAGTTCTAGTTTGACTACTTCTAGGAGTTCAAGATTGTTGTAGCCCTCACTTGGGCCACCTATCACACAGAATAGAATTATCTATCCCTTTGGAATTCTAACCATTCCTTGTATTTTCCATTATCATTTTATCATCATTATCACTTAACTATAAAACAAGTTAATAGCCTCTAGGAATCCCATTGGTTCCTTGGATAAGCCTTTTCCAAGTAACTCATCAAATATATATAAAATATATATCTTTTTAGTTGATTGTGCATGAAGGTTATCTCATCCATTGGAAAGAGGGGTCCCTCACATTTGTTGCATCCATCCATCCTGAAATTGAACCTAGTAGTATTCCAAGTTTTTTTATCATATAATTGACAAATCAAAAATCACCATGAATAGTATACTCTAGATGATAATGTAAGTGGTGTTGTTGATCCCACATTTGAAGAGAAACAACAAGCTGATTTCAGACTTCCTATTTTCCAAGTAACAATACTAGTTAGGAAAGAGTTCTTCCCTAAATTTGATCCTAAATTTCCTCTTGAAGATCCTATTGAAGAACCAGTTACAAAACCATTGGATATCATTCATTTGAATGATAATAAGAAAAATAAATGGATACATATGTACCCTAGGGATAGAACACCGGTCTAGTAGTGTTGGCTCCTCCACTTCATGAATTACCAAAAGGATCAAGAAAGAACTTTCCCAAATTCTATGGAGATGGAAAGCAACATCTAAATGATCATATCACAAATTTTATCACAACATGTGGTGTTCTTAGAGTGGGACATGAAGATGTTATCGTTAAACTATTAGTGGAGTTATTTCAAGATGTCATTGTGGAATGGTTTAACTACTTGTCTCCTCACTCCATTACTAACTAGGTTGACATGAAAACCAAGTTTGAGGCAAAATTAAATACTGTGGAATATTTTCATGCCATCCTTGCTCAATTATCTCAAATGAAGAAATAACCGCAAGATCCCGTGAGAGAATTTATGGAAAAAATCTACAAGTTGATTAAAAAATTCCTACTAGTGTTCATCCTACTGTAGATAATCGAAGAGGTTCTTCATAAATTCTTAGTTGCTTGAAGTTGGGTTCATACTATAGAGATCTCAACTAAACACTTTGGACAATGCTCAAGAACTTTCCATTGAAGTGGAAGATGACCTTATCATGTTAGGGAAGGTTAAGAACTATTCAATAAGGAATAAGGTCCATGTTTCTAAAGATGAAATTTTTGATCCATTGTTTCAAAATTTGGTCAATGATTTGACTACATTGAAGAATAAAATTTCTCAACATGCCTCATATCAAAATCAAAATAGGAATCAAATTTTTGGAGCACCCCACAGGCTTTCCTTGGAAGCTCTACCAATTAATGTATTATGTGGAACCTATGAAGATGAAGGAGAAGAAATTATTGAATCAGATTTGAAAGAGAAGAATAAGACATATGCCAATATTGGGTATTTTGAATACTCATCTAATGAAGATTCTAAGGATTCCATGGTTGATATGAATATTTACTCTTGTGCAGTGTTCACTCACTCACAAGCATAAAAAGAAACCTCTTCCTCTGTTGTGATCCAAAATAAGAAACCTAAATATCCTCAAATGAAGACTCTACCAAAAAAAAGAGAGAGAATCATCACATCTCACTTCCATGGAGTCAGCTAAGAATAAAATTCAAAATACCCTATCCAAGGCCCCATCTACCTTTTTAAGTAAGTCTCTTTCATCTCCTCTTGTCAAATCATTTTATACTTCTATTGATCCTAAGAATGAAAATCCTATACTTTTCAAGGCTATCATTGTTCCTAATGTGCCCACTATTTCATCTTTTAACATCATTGACTAATTCAAGAAATCTAAAATTCAAATTTTTGAGTTCGAGTAATTGAGAAATCATCCCAAGAAATTTGATAAAATTATCCAATTTATCAAAGGAAGTAGTTCAAATTCATGTCCATTACGAAAGAACCACTTCATGTCCTAAATACCACTCTTTAGAACCTTCTTACCTCAATATCCTCCACTTTTTGGAAAGTAAAACCTTTCTATCTTGACTTACTGATTAATGTGTATAAATTGAATAATTTTATTGTTGACTTTGGTGCCTCTGAAAATATCATGCTTGAAAAAGTTGCCAAGAATTTTGGTCTCACTCTCATCCTTGATGTTGGAAATTTTTATTCTATAGAAACCAAATAAGTACCTCTCGTTGGTCGGATAAAGATCTTTGAAGTAGTATTTGTAGATTTTCCTAACAAGAAAATCATGATGAAAATACTTGTAGCAGACATGTCAACTTTGTATGGTATTTTGTTGAGCCAGATTTTTTTAGGATGTTGGTGGAGATATACATATAGCTTGGTCGTATAACACCATACTAGTCAATGGTAAGAGGAAAAATATCCTTCCTATAAGGAAAATGAAATACACAGTTCAAAAACCAGATGACCCAAGGGCAGACATCCTATACCAAGGTTCAAGGTATGACAAATTTTTTCATAACTTCAGAGGAAGATGTCAAGCTACCCATATTGATGGAGGAGTATCCTGGTTTGATTGAGATAGTGAAAATTAATTATGATGATTTGATGAGCTAGAATTTGATAATGTGTACTTCCCATTGGATATGGATACATGATCTCTGCTTAGTGATGAGGAAGGTCATGGAAATGTTGACTTACAACAAAGAAATCTTGAGGTGATGAGTAATATAGATCATAAAGAAGAAATAAGATCAAATGAATTCTTAGTGGGTGAATCCCAAATTTCCCATAATTTTCATGAGGTTTACGCATGAAGACTTGTTTGGTGAGTATGAAAATGATAGTGAATTTGAAACCTTATTTTTCTCATTGGGAAAATTTGAAGACCTTCTTAGTGAAGAAAAAATAGATGGAATTTTGCTTGATTCTTCCAAGGATTATTTCATTTAAGAAGAGGACTTTTCTAATGCATAATGTATAAATGTTAAGGTGCTTGAATCTCTCAAGGTTGACTCTATTCAAGAAGAGGGTATCTTCATCATGAATATGATTTTGAATCTCAATATGGTCATGAGAAGGAAAGTTATGATCTCCACATTCCATGCCCCACCTTGTGCTCATTTTCCTTTCAAGAGGATGAGGTACTATGAAAATCACATAATTATTAGAAATAGGTCAGAAATGAGTTGGTATGTGTGAAGGATGGTCATTTGGAAGACTAGGTAAATGTTGAATATCAAAAAAGCTGGTGATAGTGTTGAAAATCACGGGATCTCTATCGGGAACCAATTCATGGGAAGCATGATAAACAAAGGTCGAATTTTATCAGGGATCATAGGCCTATTTTTCAATGTGGTGATTTTTAATATGATCAAGAATCATTCTTGTAGCGATCAAAAGGTGAAAATGGTAAATGTAACACCCTTGCTATAATTACTCCAAATTAAGGGAATTTTTTCTTTTAAAACAAACCCCTTAATCTCATTCAATGACTTCAATGATTTATATCTTGTATCATTTATAAACCAGCATTAAATAAATTTTACAGTCCATCTAGTAATAATATAGCCATGTGTAGTTGTAAAAGTAAATTAGATCTAACTGATCCCCTTTAACATCACTCTAACCGAGTGTGTATAACTCATATACAATTGGTTAAACTTTCATAATAGGTTACGAGAACTAAGTGTTATTCCTTAGTGCCCACCTAAAAATCAATCAACTAAGTTTCATCTAGAATCTCACACAATTAGTTAGGAACATGGTGAAGCAGACGGTATAATCAACTAGTTACACTACTTAGGCCAAAGTTTTCAAGTGATGCATTACATGCTTAGTTTCGTGACTGCACATAATCCGAAAGAAACTTGACCCATCACTGCATAACTATATCATCACAGTTATATGGATCACATTTCATTGTTTAAGATTTAATTTTACATTTCGAAGCTACGGGGATTAGGACTCAATATTCAAATCGGTTAGATCATGTCAATCCCATATTTGGTTCCCTACAAGAAAGGAAACAATCACATAATGACTCACATCATTACGTGATTATTATCTTTCATGTATCCCTATGAAGCTAGAACAAACAAGATATAAATGAATTTAATGTCACTTCCTAATACTTTTTCTTCATTAGTAGTTAGTCATCCATTTACAATAAGAAATTGACTTCATATTAGACTAGGTTCTATCATATCGTTACACATTATTCATTCGCGATAACTAATCATAGTATCTTTATTAGCTATCAACATCATTTATGGTCATATAAGGTTTTACTATCATAGCATATAGTTCTCGATAACTAATAGGTTTATCATTCATGTTTCATATGATATAGCATTATTATTTGCTTAAGAAGATAGTACTTATTATCATGTTCATTGTCATTAATGAACAAATGATTAGTTTATATGTATGATAATATCATCCTTATTTCATCATATTGTTTACGCCATCAAAGTAACTTATTTACATTGAAATCATTGAAATCATTTGTTGATCCATTGTTTCAAAATTTGGTCAATGATTTGACTACATTGAAGAATAAAATTTCTCAACATGCCTCATATCAAAATCAAAATAGGAATCAAATTTTTGAGCACCCCACAAGCTTTCCTTTTGGGAATTTTTTTAATCAACTTGTTGAATTTTTCCATAAATTCTCTCATGGGATCTTGCGGTTATTTCTTCATCTGAGATAATTGAGCAAGGAGGGCATGAAAATATTCCACATTCTTGAATCTTGCCTCAAACTTGGTTTTCATGTCAAACTAGTTAGTAATGGAGTGAGGAGACAAGTAGTAAAACCATTCCACAATGACATCTTGCAATGACTCCACTAATAGTTTAACAACAACATCTTCATGTCCCACTCCAAGAACACCACATGTTGTGATAAAAGTTATGATATGATCATTTAGATGTTGCATTCCATCTCTATATAATTTGGGAGAGTTATATGTATGATAATATCATCCTTATTTCATCATATTGTTTATGCCATCAAAGTAACTTATTTACATTGAAATCATTAAATCATAATGACATCATAAAGTAGTCAAGTTATCACATTATAACTTAATTATAATAAATGTTATGTTGTAAAATAATGGTACAATATTTCACTTTTCACAATAATGATGATCCAAACATAAATCATTTAATTAATAATTAATAAATTTAGTACATAATTATGAAGTGATTATCAAAATATAATCATCAATTACATTAGACCAAAGTGCCTTGTTACAATTTGCGAAGTAATACTTTCACGTTTAAATAAATTACGATTCTGATCATTATCAATATCTGAATAAGATAATAACAAACATCGCATGATGAATCATGCGTAAACCAATCCAATTTAGCACTTCGTAATAATTACTCTATCTTACATGATGTGGGATAGATAAAATAGTATACATGGTCAATTCGATGAACCGACATAAATTAATAACTCTCATTCAAGTTATATTATGGACGAAATGCATATAATAAGGTTAACTTATGATATTAATCATATTTTCATAATACAATAAATAAATATGATTTTCCACAATTTAAAGAAGTGAATCTAATGATGTCACCTATGTTTCCAACATAATCATTTTAAATCAATAATTAATATATTTATGACTTATTATTAATAACTTCAATAGATTTTATCATCATAACAATTTAACAGGAAAAATAAAATATATTCATAAAGGTAATACTCCTTAATTACTTATAACCATTCACAGTCTTATAGTTTCCTATCATTTGAACAAAAATATTAAATGGAGAAATAAAAGAACCTCTAATAGTATTAGATACAATGAACTATAGAAAACTAATATATTATTAATTGAGAATTCAATCCACTCATTTTCTAACATCATTTTTCAAGGTATAATGATAGTCTATATTATTAGCACATCCACCACAATATTTTCAAAACATTCTTCTAAGAATTCCTTCATGGTTTTTGTATTCAGAAAGTTAGTAAATATAGGATTATTTCAATGAAAATTTTACAAAACCTTTGAAATGAAAATAAGCTAATGACAGTGGAGACCAAAAGAGAATTGGAATGGAAAGAAAAATTAATAGAGATAGTGGAGTAAGGAAAAGATGTCGGAAAAGGTAGTAATAATCCAGGAAAAAAGTAACATAAAGAAAAGGAAAATCCTCCTCTTGCAAACATGGAAAAAATGAACCAAATATTTTTGGAGGAAGGAGAGTTTTTTGAAAGAACTCAACTAGAGGAACTTCTAATTCCATACATAGAAATGGAAGAAAAGGATAATGAAAATGAAATGACATGTGATAAAACCAATGATTGGGGAGAATACAAGGAATATGAAACTCAAAAGGAAGATAAAGATTCAGAAGAAATCTCTCAAGATAAAACAAAATAATTCTAGAATAAAGTAAAGAAGAAATTCAATAGATGAAGGAAGTATCAAGAGAGACCAAGGAAGAACAGGAAGAAACTCTAGGAAAAGAATCAGAGACACAAAAAGAATCAACCCAAAAGAAAGATGAGGAAATCAAAATCCTGGTGACTCCTATTAAGGGAAAAAATAAGAATCAAGAAGCCTCATCCTCCAAGACTCCTAAACACTCCAAAGCAGATGTAGGAGGTTGCACCACTAGAGGAAAAAAATAAAAAAAAGAGGAGAAAAAGAATCATATAAAAATAAATAAATAGCAGGAGGAAATCAACATTAGACCAAAAAGGGCCCAAAAAACCTCATAAGATTAACATAAGAGGCCTCAATGGAAAATGTAGAAAGTAAGTGCATATTATGGCATAGGCTTCATCCTACAAAATGGGTTGCTCAACTCCATTGTAAGGGAACTCGAGAATATATATAGTAAAGGAAAAGGTGTGAATAATACGGGACAGAAGAAGGAAATAGAGAAGAGGGACAAATACATTAAGGATCTTGTGCAGCTCTCTACTCATATTTTCAATCATAGTTGATCTTGTGTTTTTTTGCTCTTTGTCTCTATTATTGCACTTTGTATGGTTTTTTGTTGGTTCTGGATTGTTTCGAACTATATTTTGAACTGGTTTTGGGTTGGTTTTATGTTGTATGCTCTAGTTATTTTTATGTGTGGTTTATTTTTGACTCATGAAATGTATATGGTCATATCTGGATTGTAGATCCTTATTGTAATAGGGTAGGGACCCTACCAAAACCCTCCTTTTACCAATTATATAAAAAAACCAATGATCCTCAAATTTAATAGCAAACTTGTATAAATAAAATTTTATTCAAGAGTATATCTTATCTTAATTTCAAAATAATTACAAGAGAACAGTAGTCAATAATTGCAATGACGATATCATATCACGAGCTAAAGTCCCTTCAAAATTGTTTACCCCTAATAAAATAATAATAATAATAATAATAATAATAATAAGTGCAATGGAGATATCATATCATGAGCTAAAGTGAAATCAAAAGATATTCTCAATTCAAAATGAACCACTCATAAATTTCACCAAGGTTTTGCAACAACTCGAATTTGCTATTCAAATGACGAATGATTTCATAACAGGAAATAAAGGAGAAGACTCTTCAACTTAAGAACTCGATAATGAACCCGATTCTAAATGAATACAATAATTCAATGTAAGATATTTAACTTAATACAAAGAAATATTCATTAAATAAGAATACCCATTTCTTCAAATTCATACATTGTTTTCAAATCAAATTCAACTTCTCCCAAAAATGCTCTAGGAAAGGAGAGTAGAGTTTATCCAAAATTCTTGTATTCATTTCTTATCGCTTAAAATAAGAACATACAAACACCTTTGTATCTTTTTCACCTTTAAAACTTATATAAATTATCCATATTTTACCAAAATGAATTATTACAAGTGTTCCCATTGAAACCTATTTTCAAAGTAAGCATCATTATCTTAATGTAAAAACAAAACATGCAGCCTAGGTTCCTCATTCACACAAACTGGAATGAACCACTCACTAAACCCATTTAATTATTTTTACAAATACCAACTTATAATAATGTTTTAACAAAAATAAGCATTCATTCAACCCAACTATGAAAATGGCAAAAGAGAACCTTATTTCTTATTCTTTCTAAATACCCAATAAGAAAATAAAAAAATTTTCTACTCTGAAGTTCTTAGTAAACAATCATATTTATATGGCCTTTCAAAAAATCATCACCGATTTAAAAAGTCAAGAAAACCATAATATTTTCATCAATTTCAAAACATAAAAGCAAGAAGGGAGATTGATAAATTCATGTATGTTATCCTATAAAATATTTTCAACTTTATCTTCTATTTCCTTGAAAAATATTCAACTAAATCAACCCATTAATCTCCATATTTACAAACAAAAAGAGCCTTAATTTTTCTCACCATTATAAACAAACTAAATGTAATTGATGTCCAGAATAACCACATCTACTTTTAGTATACAAAACCCTTAAAAATATCAATTGCAAATATCTTCTCAAACCTCCATGGACAATTTTCCCAAAATAAGATATCGAACAACCAAGGGAGAGATAAAAATGGATTAAGTATTGCATGTAGTAGCTTCTCAAGGAATCTTCGTAGTATCCAAAAACCATGCTCAAAATTAAATTCCATTCAATATCTTGTAGGTGCCACATAATGGCTTAGTGAAACTCTCCACCACCCTTTTCCTCCAACATTGCATGGAGTTCCACAAGAAATCAAATATTAGTTTAAACTAAATAATAAACCAAGTTTGCATGGTGGATAATAATCAAGTTTAATAATCAACAATCAAAATGCATGTGGATATGGTCAAGAACCATAGTCCTTATTATATCTAAAACATTCCAATTCCACCCACATATGGTTTTAATACCATTTTATACCAAAGTAAACTAACATTCACTTTTCCTCAAATATCACAAAACAATATAATTTCTTGGGCTTAGACCCAAAACACTCAACATAAACTTTACCAATTTTACCATGGTCTTATGACCTTAAAGAATTAAAGAATGCAAAATAACCTTTCAATATGCCTAGCTTCACTTAACATTTGAAATTATGTTCAGTGACTAATTAAGATGATAATCTAAGCTAACTATACACTAACTTACCCGTATTTGGCCTTGTGACAATTACTCAACATTGCATTTTTAAGATCTGTTATTTTCGCATCAAGAGTAAGCCATCTTAGCAATAGTAATACATCATGTCTCTTAAACATTTCTAAACAGCTTATTCAAATAAGTAACATTTACCTATATGATCAATAACATTATCAAGTACAACAATGAATACCATTTAATGCTTTGTGGTCTATGACGGATATAACAAGCACAAGAAGGTTAGTCATATCATCTAATCATTATTACTTCCAAAACCTATTAATGCAAGTGTAAAAATGTAATAGCTTGTCAATATTATGAAATCATCACACACAAAAACAAGATAAGGTAAAATCATCCAAAAAGTACAACTAAAAATAAGCTATAAATATTAAATAATCCACAAATGCATGACAACAAGCACAGTTATGGTGTTTAGAATGCAACTACACATAAGTATATATATCCTTTAGAGATATATGTACATACGGATAATCTGCAAATGAAACTATATAAATGTACTAATCCTCTTACATTGGTAAATTACTTTCTACAACATAGATTATTTTACAACAAAATGAATGAAAATTTGGTGTGTGACATACTTCTACCCTTAATGAATCATCATCCCAATGATTTAACTCATTAATAGCTAACATGTTAACCAAAAATAGGTTTATATCACCTTTCGCTAAGGAAAATAGTTCACATTTTCACCAAAAACTTGATATTTTTCAAATTTCTAGTTTATTAGTATTTATAATTTATTGGTTGTAATAGCCTTATAATCATCAAATTTTGCCAAACAGTCAGCAATATAACCAAAAAAATCATTTTAGTCAATTAAAATTTGAAATAATATCAAATATATCATAACAGATCGTCAAATATCAGTTTTCATCACTAAAACAAATAAGGAAACACATTTTTATTTCTTCTATATTCTCCCAAGTTGCACTCTCTTCAAAATATTGGTCCCATTGGACCTTGAATTGAGTGATATATCTATTTCGAGATGTAATCTACACATTTCCAAGACTCTAATAGGTTTAACCACCATGATTATGGGATCCTAACCCCATAAATATTTTTCATTTAGGACATGTGTTACATTTGAAACATACTTTTTAAGCAAAAAAATGAAAAACATCATGCATCTTAGCCAATGCGGGAGGTAACACCAATCGATATGCAACCAGACTTTTGATTTCAAGAATTTTAAATGGTCCAACATATCTTAGTGAAAGGTTGGAAGACTTGCCAAATGTTGTTGAGCTATTTCTGGGCTTAACCCTTAAGAAAACTTTATCTACAAGATCAATTTTTTGTCAACACATTTCAGATATGCATAGATTTTCTACCTATGCACAACTTCTTTCAACTGCTCACGAATGAGCTTAACTTGATTTTCTAGTGCATTAACATTCCACGGCCCACTACCTCTTTGTCCTTAATATTATCCAAACTGATAGGTTTTATACACTTTCTCCCATATAACACTTTAAATGGTGATATTTTCAATAAAGAATGATAAGTGTTGTTATAGGTAAATTCCACAAATGGAAGATATTATTCTCACTTGTATTGTTGATACTTTGATTTAACAAAATATTAAACTATAAATGTGAAATTTTAATTAAGTTACATCGTATATATAGATAGTCAATAAATTCTGATTTGATACAAGTAAGCTAATAAAATTTGAAACCCTAAGTGCAAAAGAGAGGGTAAGATACTTAGGTTACTCACAATAATTTTGAGGTTGTGTCGAGATAGAAAATGATGAAGATGGAAATTAGAGTGTCACAACCAAGCCTAGAAAAATGTAGAATTATCAGGAATGCCGGGACTAAGGCACCTATGAAAGGTCATGAGCACTGGGGCTGCATACCACCTCGGGTGCATGTGGTGATCAAAACCTCATAAACTCAATTTTTTTGGGTCTCAAGATGTTCACTTTGGATGTTGCATGTACTTTTTTGCTTGATCACCAAATTCACTTAAAACCTACAAAGAGAAACAGCACATGAAAAACCCTAAAACACATTAAATCCTAAAAAGAAAAAGATGCAAATGGGGAGTTAGACTAACCCTGGTGGTTGCCCTCGAGAGAATTTACAATTCGAATGTTGCACTATATTTTGGACTCCATGTAGTTTTGCATGTGTGTGTGTAGAATTGTGCCCTATGTGGCTCTTGTGCGGATGCACTTGAATAGCGAGCAATCGATAGATGTAGAAAATTTAGATATATATGTGCATGAAAAAATGAAGTTCCCCTCCTATGTAGTGTATGTAGAAGAACGCATTCCCTTGTCCCTTTTATGGATTCTACATGGATGTTTTGATGCTCTTGTAATGCCTTTGGGTACAACCTTAGGTGATGATAGTAGATGTGTAGTGCTTGGTCCTTTATTATTGCCACATAGTTTTTATTTATACGATTCATTTGCTTTAATTTTGTAATCAACCACTAAAATACCAACCACCAAGAATATAAGTTTCCCAATATCTAGAAAGGACCCAAAAGATGTGAGAAAGATACAAAGAGTTCGGGGTGCCTAGAGGGTTTGGGGAACACGGGTGTTGGCATATTGACTTGGTGTTAGTTTCTAGACTCAAAAAAGTTGAAGTGTCGACAGTAAGACTAGGAAATAAGGTGTGTGAGACCAAGAAGGAAAATAGAAAGAAAGCAAAGAGGCCAAAGAAAATGGTTAATTAGTACTTTTCTTGCTTAGGAATCATATGAATAGTGGTATGTGATCAAGACTAGAAATATACCCAAAGTGTGTGATTTAGTGTCTACATTTGCCCCCACTTTATGTTGTTGAGTGAATGCTTGATAACATAAAGTAGATAAGATATGTGTACATGATAACCATGTAGATTGATGGTGAAAAACATCTTTGAGGAGATAATAAAAAACATAGAGTGATAAAAATGAAGTGTGAGAGATAGATAAGAGGAAGTGAAAATGACCCTAGGGGTGAAAATGTATGTGTGATGTCACGTTGTATCCATTGTTGATGTTTCTTGATGTTTGATGATGTGATTGTTTCTTCCCATAAGGACAAGCTGTAAAAGAGATGAGGAAATAAGTGTGTAAAAATTATGTAAAAATGTGAAAAGGAACATGTGCACCTGATCCATGATGAGTGAATGAAGATAGAAAGGATCTTGAAAATATTGTAGAAAACATTTTTTAGGTGATCTCACGCCAGTTGCGACAAGTACAAGTTTTTTTGGCGATCTCACGCCAATGCGGAAGAAGTGTAGGGAGAAAGGTTTAGTTTTATTCTCCAACCTTTGACTACTTCTCTAGATGTAAGCATCAATATAGATGGTGTGTTCAAATCCAACCCATTTTGATTTTGTTTGATCCAACATGAAAATAGAAAAGAGGAGAAAGCATGCATGCTGAGTGCTGAAGGATTGTGCCTGTCCTATAAAATTTGTTGTGTAAAGCGGTGTAACTCCTGTGCTAACTACGAGAAAAAATATGTAATCGATGTAGTCATAGGCACCCATGAAAGGTCGGGGCACCCAAGTGATATTGTATATTTATGGGAATTGGTGTCTATGTTGTGATGAGGATGAAATTCATATTCTTGGTTATTGGTGTGACTAAAGATTATGTTATACTTGGTATTGAACTATGTTGTACTTTAATTATGAAGTG
The DNA here is from genome assembly GCA_018340775.1 of Taxus wallichiana var. yunnanensis. NCBI lineage: Eukaryota > Viridiplantae > Streptophyta > Pinopsida > Cupressales > Taxaceae > Taxus > Taxus wallichiana. The sequence goes on along the minus strand of CM031244.1, from coordinate 85,064,403 downwards.
TTGTATGGGGTGACTAATTCATGCAATGATTCCCCCTCATTCGGAGTGCATTCAACATCACAAGGAGGATGTGGCCCAAAGGATGACTAGACAATGTGCTGAAACCGATGCCCTTAGGGGGAACAAATGTTCTTGGTAGAAACCAAGGCATATGTAAAAAAAGTTGTTGGAAAACAAGTGTTAGTACAATCAAGATAAACAAGCATATAGAAGACTATGTGCCAACTATCAAACAAGAAAACAATGTAGACCATGAAAAGTGAGTAGTAAACATGAGACATCACTCATGATGTCACAAGACAATTGAGGCTAATGTGACTAAAAGCATAAAGTGTGCACAAAAGACAAAGGGAAAATCTTGCAAACAATGACATACAATAGCAAGAAATTACAAACAATATATCATACAACCATGGTAATAAAGAGTTCTACAAGATAAATGTTGCACATAAATCACCCATTAGCATGTCGAAAGATAAAAATTATGTCAAAACATGTATAATATGATATTGTAGTGTCCTATTATGATTAAAAAGTAGTATAAAATGAAAAAATAACACCTATGATGTGTATGAAAGTGGATATCCTCGGATCCACCTACAAGATGGTAAAAGGTACAGTTCAAGCATCCATGCTACTTGTAACTATCTTTATAAATTTTGTAATCACAATTATAAGGAAACCGAATGTGCATGTGTGTGTGATAAATATAATGACATACAAAGTATCTGTCTAACATAGTAAGCAAAGTATACATGTGAGAATAAGTAAGCAAGACCATTATGAAACCAAGTTATGTAGTATGATGTGAGTGTGAATGGAATGGAAATCAAAGTGAATGTGATAGGTGTCACATGCCCCCCAAGTGAATGTGAATGAGTATGCATGAAATGAGGTTCATTTATAAATGCCCCATCAGCAGTTGAGAATGAACCTAGAACAAGAGTGCATCATCAGGAAATAGTTTTAATTGTGTTAAAAGATATGATCAATAAAGTGTAGAGTGTAGAGAGTGAGTTTGGTGAGGTTTATTTTAGATTTAGACCCTCAGCAGTCGAGTATGAACCATAGAGCTAGAGTGCGTCATAGGGTATTAAAGATGTGTGAGAATGTGATGTGTCATTAATGTGTTGAGTGTAATGTGATGATGTGATGATGTGAGGTTCATGAATGTAGTAAGCCCTTAAAATTCAAGTGAACCATAATAAGAGTGTGTCATTAGGTGGTGTGCACTGTTTATGTGTAGTATCACTTAACATGCATAACATTGAGTGAGTTCTTTAATGGATCACCCAAGAGAGTTATAAGGTGATCGACATCACCTCCAAACTTTTCAATGATTATATAAGGACCAAGCCAATTGGGCTTGAATTTTCCTTTGAGAGGAGCTTTAATGTTCGTGTTTTTCTAATTTTATTTTAACACAAGATCACCCACATTGAATTCATGAGGACAAGTTTTGTGATTGTATGCTTGGGTGATGTGGGATTGATATGCACAAATATGTTCAAGAGCTTGGACATGGTGAGAATCAAGAATTTCAAGTTCATGTAAGCGCTTTTCGTGATATTCATTGTCTTTAAGTATGCCTTTGAGTGAAACATGTAATGATGGTATCTCAAGTTCCAGTGGAATGACATCCTCAGTACCATAGACTAGCGAGAAGGGGATGGCATTAAGAAGTGATGGAGAACACTTCTTATGATAAAAATAAGGGAGGTGATCGTAAACCCCCATGTATTTAGAAGAGAGTCATCAATAGAAAAAGTGTATAAATTATCCCAAGCACCATAAGTAGAATCACCAATGAGGTTGAAATATACCAAAGGAAGCGAAGAATCATGCATATTAGTATAAGCCTCTGAATAAGGTATATATGGGAGATGGTATCCCAAGCCAAGCCTTCTAGATTGATTGGGGATAGCCCTTGGTTTTGTCAATCCTTGCCCTTATGGGCCTAGGCCATTACTGGAGAAAATATTTATATCCAATACCATATTTGGAAAAATACTTAGCAGAAGAACTAGGAGTATCAACAGAATGCTCAATAGAATTACAATATGTGAAGGGTAATGGATATATTGGAACATCATAGACAACTCCTTGATAAAGTAATTTAAGCCGCATATGAAGAGTGGAAGATATTACATGCATGGTATGGATCCAAGGCCATCCAAGAAGAATATTATAATTAATATTTTTGGGCATTATGTGGCATGGAATGGGTAACGATACATGTCACGACATTGTGACAGGAGGATGATAGTACCTAATACATACTTGGGGATATTGTCAAATCCATGAATAAAGACATATGAAGGAGCCAAAGAGGCTTCAAAGACCCAATTGATGGAGGAAAGCAATATTACAAATATTGAGTCCCAAACCATTATCAACTAAAGCATGCTTAACCCCGATATTATTGATACAAACTTGAATGTACAGGGGGGTCGTTCTCTAACATGGCTTGAGAAGGAAACTCATTTGATGTGAAAGTAATGTGATCTTCGTTGAGAGATAAAGTAGAAGTAAACTTATGATACACATACTTCGAGAGAGGTATGAGGATGAATATAAGTGTTAGCTAGATAGGACCTGAGTTTATTGATACAATCAGGATGGTCCTACAAGAAGGCATGGATGGAGACATCCATGATGATAAGCCCCAAAGAAAGAAGGAAAGAACTGAAGAAATGAATACTCAAGAGTGTTTGAATGAGATGGGTTAACCAAATGATTTAACAAAATATTGAAATATAAATGTTAAATTCTAATTAAGTTACAACGCATATATAAATATGCAATAAATTACATATTTGACACAGAAACCTGAGCTAATAAAATTTGAAACCCTAAGTGTAAGAGAGAGTAAGATACTTAGTTGATTCGCAATAATTTTGAGGTTATGATGAGCTATAAAACTAATGAAGAAGGAAAGCAGAGTGTCACAACCAAGCACCGAAAATTTTAGAATTATCAAGGAATGTTGGGACTAGGGCACCTATGCAAGGTTAGGGGTGCTTGGGGCACTACAAACCTACTCTAGGCACATGTGACTACTTAGAACCTCGAAACTCAATTTCACAAGGTTACAAGATGTTCGTTGGATGTCACCTTTAGTCACCTGTACTTTACTTCTTGATAGCCAAATTTTCCTAAAATCTGCAAAGAGAAAGAGCACCTATAAAACCCCAAAACACATCAAATCTTAAAAAGAAAAATATGCAAATGGGGAGTCAAACTTTTCAGGCGGTCACCCAACCGAGTGAACTTACATTCCAAGTGTTGAACTATATTTTAGACTCCATGTAGTTTTACATGTGTGTGTGTGTGTGTAGAATCATGCCCTAAGTGGATCTTGTGTCAGACGCACTTGAATAGTGAGCAATATCTAGATGTATAAAATGTAGATATATGTGTGTAATAAAAATGAACTTCCCCTCCTATGAAGTGTATGTAGAAGAGTGCAATCCTTTTTCCCTTGAATGGATGCTATATGGATGCTTTAATGCTCTTATAATTCCTTTGAGTGCAACCTTAGGCGATGATAGTAGACTCTTAGTGCTTGGTCCTTTATTATTTCCACATAGATTTGTATTTATATGATTCCTTTTCTTGAATTTTGTAATTAACCACTAAAAGGAAAAACACCAAGAAAATAAGCTTACAATAGCAAGAAAGTACTCAAAATATGTGAGAAAGATACAAAGAGGTCGGGCACCCATAGGGTATGGGGGCGTTGGCGCCCTAGTTTGGCATTGGTTTCTAGACTCAAAAAAATTGAAGTGACGACAGTCGAGACTTGGCAAGAAGGTATGTGAGACCAAGAAGGAAAATAGGAAGAAATCAAAGAGGCTAAAGACGGTGGTCAAATAGTATTTTGCTCGCTTAGGAATCAGATAAATAGTGGTATGTGATCGGGATTATAAATATACCCAAAGTGTGTGATTTAGTGTCTACAGATCCATGCAATACATTACGAGCATATCCTCTATAACTTGGTTGACTCATTCAGTTTGACCATTTGTTTCTAGATGGTATGTTGAACTTAAATTCGGTCTCATTCCCAAAGCTGAATTTATATTTTTCCAAAAAGCGAGAGGTAATCCTTAGATCCCTATAAGAAATTAGTAATTCCAAAACTCCGTGCAATTTAAAATTTTCATACACAAACCATTTCATAAGCACGAGATGAATTATCCATTAGATTACCCAATATAGAATGAGCTACTTTTGTTAACTTGTCAACAACAACAAGAATCATGTCATGTTTATTTTTTGACATTGGCATCCCCTACACAAAATCCATGCTAATAACTTGTCATTTATAGTGTGGAATGTTGTGAGGATACAATGACTCAAAGAGGATACATGTGCTTTGCCTTGACACACCGACATTCAAGACAATGAGAAATATAGCTTGTGTTTGGTTTAGCACACCATCTATACAGATATGTTAATTATATATAAGCATAAACACAATTAAATAAAAAATAAACAAGAAGAAACCATACACAATATTTAACGTGGTTCACCCAAAGGTGGGCTACGTCCACCAAGAAACAAAAATTTATCATCACAGAGGAAATACAATGAAGATTTGCAATCTTCCACACCTTCTTAGATTTCCTGTACTTTATTCTCTACAAATTTCTCTTTTTATCTCAAAAGAAACTTCTCTCAATTCTCAATTGAATTCACACTTCTAAAACCCTAGCTTTATTCTTATATATGCATCTACAATCTTATGGCACTTTAGCTATGCAATAACAACCATTAGATTCACTTTAAAACTAAAGATAGATCTAATTCCCATACCTTGATTATAATAGTCACCACAGTGTAACTAATGCCGGTTATCCTTAACCGATGATGATTATCCCTAACCGATGTCGGTTCCTCCTTGCCTGACCGATACCGGTCCATGGGTGACCGACGACGGTTCATCAACCGATGCTAGTTCTTCGTGTATTCCAAAATTTCAGTAAAGAAGAACAAGCCGGTGAAGAAATTAAGCTCAAGAACTCAATAATCTCCCACTTGGAGATAAATTGTTACACTGTATCATAGAGCTCCTTCCTCTAATCCTTTCCCTTTCCTGTTTCTCCCTCCTCAAGTCTCAAACTTGAATACTAGTAGAAGTAGACTGTAACTCCAACTTCTCCTTTACCAACGGCTTTATTAGCATATCTACAGGGTTCTCCTTTGTATGAATTTTATCCAACTTCATCTTCACATCCTCACATATTCGCTGATGAAGTGATATCCTAACTTAATGTGTTTCATTCTAGAATGAAATGTTGAGTTATTTACCAGATGAATCACACTTTGACTATCACTGTACAATCTGCAATCCTATTACTCATTTCCCAACTCTTCCATGAACCTACTCATCCATATCATCTCCTTGCTATCTTTTGTAGTTGTAACATACTCAGCCTCTGTAGTAGACAAGGCCACAACCTTCTACAATCTAGAAATCCAGCTAATTTTTGTGCCACCTACTGTGAAAACATATCTAGTGGTCCTCCTCCTGTCATCCAAATCACCAGCCATGTATGAATCCACATAGCCACGTAAAGAATTATCTAACCCTCCATAGCATAATTGCATGTCAAATGTCCCTCTCAAATACCTAAGAATCCATTGGACTACTTTTCAATGCTCTTTACCTGGATTAGCCATAAATCTACTCACAACTCCCACTACATGTGTAATGTTTGGTTTGGTAAAAACCATAGCATACATCAAACTCCCAACCGCTGAAGTGTATATAACTTGTGCAATATAATCAACCTCCTCATGTGATATAGGACACTGATATTTTCTCAATTTGAAGTGTTCATCCATATATGTACTTATAGGTTTTGAATTTTACAAATTAAACCTTTCCAACACCTTATTGATATAATGATCCTGAGACAAATACAACTTCATGTTCTTCCTGTCTCTATGAATTTGCATGCTAAGGATTTTATTTACAGCTCCAAAATCCTTCATTGTAAATGTGTGAGCTAGCTTTTCTTTAAGCTCACCAATGTCTTACATTCTATATCTTACAATAAGCATAGCATCCGCATACAGTAACAAAATAATATAGCTCCCATTTCCAAGCATCTTGAAATAAACACAATGGTTATATTCACATCTCAAATAACCATGCTCATGCATGAAACTATCAAACCTCATATACCATTGCCTTGGAGCTTGCTTGAGCCCATATAGACTCTTTTTCAATTTGCACACAAGTTTATCCTTACCCTTGACTTCATACCCAAGTGGTTGATTCATATAAATCTCTTCCTCTAAATCACCATGAAGAAATGTTGTCTTGACATCAAGTTGCTCTAAATGCAAATCCTCTACTGCAATTAAACTCAATACAATATGAATAGAAGTCATCTTAACAATAGGAGAAAATATTTCACTAAAGTCAATACCTACTTTCTATGCAAATCCCTTTACTACAAGCCTTGCCTTGTATCTCTTCTATCCACCCTCTTCTTCCTTGATCATGTAAACCCACTTTTTATGTAATGCTCTTTTACCTTCTGGAAACTTAACCAAATTCCATGTTTGGTTCTACTCTAAGGATTCCATCTCCTCATTCATGCCATGCTCCCACTACTTGTGGGCTTTATCCTGCATTATTTCTTCAAAGCTTTTGGTTCACCACTATCAATCAATAATAAATAAGACAAGGTGAAAATATTTCTTGAGGTCTACTTACCCTTTTGAACTTCTCACTAAGATTTGGGGTGATGGAGGCTAAATCTAATCTTCCTATAGATTTTCATCTACTTGAAAGTGACCGATGCCAATCACCTTCTATCGACACCGATTCGGCTAATCAATATCATTCTAGATCTTCTCAGAATTGACGCTAGTACAAGGGACCAATGTTGGTCAGGGGTAAACTGATGTCAGTTACTATGTAAACTTATAGGTGTTAATTTTAAATCCAAGAGTTCATTTTCATCCACAAACTTCTCCACTAGTTCACCTTTGGGTACCAAAACTTGATCCATGTACATTCTCTTTTCATTCCAATCAATTTCATGACTCCTAATTATCTTAGAACCTTCTAAATCCCAAAACCGAAATACAAAATCACCCGATCCATAATCAATGAAAGTATATTTTTAGATTTAGCATCCAATTTCTTTCTATTTTCCTTATTAATATGCACAAAAGTTTCTAATCCAAATAATCTAAGAAAATAAATATCTAGCTCTTTTCCAGTCCAAGCTTCTTCTGGTATTCCACCATTCAATGCACTTGAAGGTCCATGGTTAATCAAATAAACCATCGTGTCTACTACTTCCACCCAAAACTGTAAGGAAATCCAAGCATGTATCCTCATGCTTCTAGCATGTTCCATGATTGTCTTATTCATTCTCTTTGCAACACCATTCTCCTATGGTGTTCTAGGAACCATCCTTTCTCTACATATTCCATTTATTGAACAATAATCATTGAAATCCTTGCTACAGTACTCACCACCATTGTCATATCTAAGGCACTTTAACTTTGAATTTGATTCATTTTCCACAAGGTCTTTCCATCTTTTAAAATTTTCAAAAACATCATATTTATGATTTATACAATAAACCCATACCTTTCTTGTGGCATCATCAATGAAAGTAACATAGTATTGAGATCCTCCATGAGAAGCTACTTGGGCTGGTCCCCACACATCTGAGTGTACAAGCTCCAATTTATGCTTCTTCTTTGTTGCCCCAAATTTGAGAAATCTCACTCTCTTCTACTTTCCAAAATAAAATGCTCACAGAAATCAAGATCTACACATTTCATATCTGATAACTTACCCTTTTCCTTTAAGATATGCATTCCCTTTTCACTCATATGGCCTAGTCGATTGTGCCACATGCTTGTATCTGAATCTAAAGTAGATAGAACAGAAAAGGAATCAGTAATATAGGTAGAAAAATACAATGATCCTACCTTCTTTCCTCTTACTACAACAAGAGATCCCTTGGTAACTTTCCAAGATTCGGTTGTGAGTGTAACCATGCAACCAGTTTCACATAATTTTCCTATAGAAATTAGATTTATTTTGAGGCTTGGAACATGCCTCACATATTTCAATATCCATGTATTTCCATTCTGTAATTTAAGATGAACTTCACCTCTACCAGTAATAATGCATGGTTCATCATCTCCTAAATAAACATGCCCAAAATTACCTTGGACATAATTTCTAAAATAGCCCTTATTAGGGGTTGCATGGAAAGAAGCTCTTGAATCTAAAACCCATGACTCAATTTTATTATCCAAGGAGATAATTAGGGCATCTTGCATTACCTCTTTTGCAGCAACATTTTCCTTTTTACCTTTCTCTAGTACATTCTCTTTGTTTTCCTTTAACTAGAAATCTTTATTTGCATGACCTTTCTTTCCACAATTCCAATAGATTATACCTCTACCTCTAGCTTTAGATCTACCATTCTTAGAATTTGATTTCCCATTATTCTTTCTCTTGGATCTCTCCTTTTGTCTTCCCCTGATTTTTGCATTCAAAGCATTCCCATATGATGATTCTCCTGTACTTTTCCTACATATTTCTTCATTCAAGATTATACTAACCACATCATCAAACTTTAAAACATTAGTATCAGATGTTGTATTACTAACATCCATTACCAAGTTATCCCAAATATCTGGCAAAGAGCATAATAATAAAATTTCTTTCACTTCATCCTCAAACGAAATACTAACTAATTTTAATTGATTTACAATAGATTGGAAATCATTCAAATGACTTGATGCAAATCCTCCTTGTATCTTTAAATTAAATAATTTTTTCATCAAATAAAGTTTAGGCTTTTCATATAGATTTGTTAAAGATTTCATTAACTCTACCGTATATCCCGCTTGGGTAATATTTTAAGACACAAATGTTGTAAGGCTTAATCTTATAGATCTCAGAGCCTTTCTATTAAAAAATTTTCATTCTTCATTAGTCATCTTTGAAGATTTTTCCTTCTCATCCAACAGAAGTATAAATCTTTCTTATTCAAATAATCCTCCACTTGCATCTTCCATAATAGATAGTCACGGATGTCAAATTTATCTACTCTGAATTTTCCTTCTTCTCCCATTGCTTTTCTCCCACTCAATTAGAAATACCTCTATGAGTAAATCTATCAACACACACAACCCTCAAAAAAAGATGCTCTGATACCAGTTTTTGGGGTTAGCACTTAGATTTTATAGATATATTAATCAGATCTAAGCATAAAATCAATCAATATGGAAATAAAAAGAAGAAACAATACACAAGATTTAACGTGGTTTACCCAGTGTGGGTTACATCCACCAATAAATAGCCAATTTATCATCACAGAGGAAATACAATGGATATTTGCAATCTTCCACACCTTCTTGGATTTCTTGTACTTTCTTCTCTACAAATTTCTATTTTTCTCTCAAAAGGAAACTTCTCTCAATTCTCAATTGAATTCACACTTCTAAAACCCTAGCTTTATGCTTATATATGCATCTACAATCTTAGGGCACTTTAGCTATGCAATTACAACTATTAGATTCACTTTACAACTAAAGATAGATCTAATTCCTACAACTTAATTATAATAGTCATGCACAGAAACCGATGTCGGTATCCCTAACTGATGTTGGTTCCTCCTTTCCTAACCAATACCGGTTCATGGGTGACTGATGGAAATTTGTCAACCAACGCTGGTTATTATGTATTCTAGTAAGTCTATAAGAGCATGGCGGTGAAGTAATTAAGCTCCAAAACTCAACATCATGTCATGTATTTCTTCATTCCTTTCCAGAAATATTGTTGTTTTATATCATCCAACATTTTTGTCACTTCAGGATGTCTAGAATAAGGAGCACCTGTGGAATTATTTCATGAGTTTTTTTCTTAAGTCGTTACCCAAAGGTACGTACACTCTACCTTCATATTTTAAGATTCCTTCATTTTCAAATTTAAATCCTTCATACCTTTTATCATTTGAATCTACAACTAATGCAACTTTTACATGCTAAAAATAAAAATTAATTAGCATTTTTTTCTTTACCTCCTCTTCAAATTGTGTCATGAGGGTTACAATAATGGAAACATGCTTCCTATGACTTAGTGCATCTGCCACTATGTTCTCTTTTCCTTTTATGTAACTTATATCAAAATCATACTGTGACAAAAATTCAAGCTACCTATGTTGTCTTGTGTTCAAGTTGGGAAGTGTAAAGATATATTTCAGCCCTAAGTGGTATGTTTTTCAGTTCAAAAGGATTTCCACATAGGTAATGCCTCCAAACATGCAAAGTGTGAACTATGGAAATGAGTTTTGAATCATGTGGATCATATTTCAACTCATGTATCTTTAGTTTTTTGCTCTTGTATATAATCACATGGTCATTTTGCAGAATTATTCCACCCAAACCTTCACCACAAGCATCATTTAACATGGTGAAGCTTTTGTTGGGATTTGACACCTTCAAAATAGTTTTTATAGTTAGTTTCTCTTTCGATTGAGAAAATATTGAAATAAATAAATGATAAATCTAAATATATAACAACGTAATGATATAAACAATTAAGAACATATTTGACCCAAACAAATAAAAAAATTAAATTTAAAACCCTAGTTGCAAATGAAATAAGACTTATTTGATCCACAATGATCCTGAAGTTATGTCAAACTGGAAAATGTTGGAATAAGAACTCAAGGCATCACAACCGAACCCATAAAAATGTAGAAATGTCTGGAATGTCGTGACTAGGCGCCTATGCCGGGTCAGGGGGGCACTGAGGGATCAAAGACCTATTCTTGGATCATGTGACTTCTCAGAAAATTTGAAACCCAATTTTATAGGGTTTTGAGATGTTTGATGGTTGTTTCCTTTGATTTCATATATATCACCGCACTTCAATGTTATTTTCCTAAAATCTATAGTAAGAAAGAAGCACCTACAAAACCCCAAAAACACATAAAATACTAACAAGAAAAATATGCAAATGGGGAGTAAGATCTGACCTCGGCAAGTCACACCGACTAAGTGAAATTTCAATTTGGGTGTTTCACTACATTTCGGACTCCATTTAGTTCTCTTTATGTGTGTGTGTGTAGAATCATGACCTAGGTTTCTCTTGTGCAAGTCACACTTGAATAGCAAGCAATAACTAGATGTAGAAAATGTAGATAGATGTTTGCATGGAAAAATGAACTTTCCCTCCTATGAAGTGTATGTAGAAGAATGCAATCCCTTGTCCTTTGTATGAGTGCTATATGGATGTTTGAATGCTCTTGTAAATGCCTTTGGATGAAACCTTAGGTGGAGATAGATAATGCTTAGTGTTTAGTCCTTTATTATTGTCACATAACTTTGTATTTATATGATTTCTTTGCTCAAATTTTGTAATCAACCACTAAAAGGTTTCCACCAAGAAAATAATATGCCCAACAACTAGAAAATACCCAAAATATGTGAATAAGATACAAATATGTCAGAGCGCCTAGAGGGGACGAGGGCACTGGACGCTAGTGTCTAGACTCAGAAAAACTGAAATTTCTAAAGTCATACTAGGAAATAAGGTATGTGAGACCAATAAGGTAAATAGAAAGAAAGTAAACAAAGCCCAAGATAATGGTCAATTATTAATATTCTTGCTTAAGAATCATATCACTAGTAGTATGTGATTAGGAATAGAAATATACCCAAAGTACGTGATTTAGTGTTTATATTTTCCCCACTTTATGTTGTTGAGTGAATGCTCGATAACATAAAGTAGATAAGAGATGCATACCTGATAACCATGTATATCGATGATGAAAAGCATGTCGAGGAGAAAATAAAAAGTGTGGAGTGATAAAATTATGAAGCGTGGAATCTAGAGAAGAGGAAGTTAAAAATGCTGACATTAGGGGTGAAATTGTATGTGTAAATGTCATGGTGTACCTTTTGTTGATGTCATTTGATTCTTGATGAAGTGTGATTGATGTGCCTATCACTTCCCATAAGGATGAACTGCGAAAAGAGAAGAACAAAAACTAGTCAAATACATGTATATGAAAAATTTGATCAAAATGTGTAATAAGTATGTAAGAAAGTATGTAAAAATGCATAAGTGTCGTGAATGTCGAGACTAGGGTGCCTATATAGGGTCAAAGGAACCTAGGGCACCAAAGACCTATTATGGATGCATGTGACTACTTAGAAGCTATGAAACCTAATTTTTTGAGGTCGTGAGATGTTTTCTAGTTATCACCTTTGATCATTTGTATGTCACTACACTTTGTTATTATTCACCATAAATCTACAATAAGAAATAATAACATGTAAAACCCCAAAACACATCAAATCCTAAAAATAAAAATATGTAAATGGGGAGTTCTATGACCCCAATGGTAACCCAAATGTGTGAAATTACAATCTAGTCACCGCACTACATTTCATACTCCATGTAGTTCTATGTTTGTTTGTGTGTGTGTTTAGAATCATGCCTTAGGTGGCTCTTATGTGAGTCCCACTTGAAAAATGAGAAATCACTAGATGTATAGAATGTAGATAAATGTGTGCATGGAAAAATGAAATTCCCCTCCTATGAAGTGTATGTAGAAGAACAAGTCCCTTGTCCCTTGTATGAGTGCTAGATTGATGTTTAAATGCTCTTGTAAATGTCTTTGGATGCAACCTTAGGTGGAGATAGATAATGCTTAGTGTTTTGTCCTTTATTATTGTCACATATCTTTGTATTTATAGGATTTCTTTGCTCAAATTTTTTAATTAACCACTAAAAGGTTAACCACCAAGAAAATAATATGCCCAAAAACTAGAAAGAACCCAAAAGGTGCGAGTAAGATACAAAGAGGTCGGGGCACCCAGAGGGGATGGGGGAACCTAGGCATTGGCGTCTTAGTCTGGGCAATAGTGTCCAGACTTAGAAAAATTGAAATGTCAAAAGCTAGACTTGGCAATAAGGTGTATGAGACCAATAAGGTAAATAGAAAGAAAGAAAAGAGGCCCAAGATAATGGTTATTTAGTACTTTTATTGCTTAGGAATCATATGAATAGTAGTATGTGATTAGGACTAGAAAATGCCCAAATTGCGTGATTTAATGCCTACATTTTCCCCACTCTATGTTGTAGAGTGAATGGTCGATAAAATAAAGTAGATAAGAGATTCTTACCTAATAACCATGTATATTGATGGTGAAAATCATGCCGAGGAGACAAGAAAAAGTGTGGAGTGATAAAATTATGAAGCATGGAAGCTAGATAAGAGGAAGTGAAAATGATGACCCTAGGGGTGAAAGCATATGTGTAAATGTTGGGTTATACCTATTGTTGATGTTTTTGTATGCTTGATGATGTGTGATTGATGTGACTAGCACTTCCCATAAGGACCAACCTGTAAAAAAGAAGAACAAACAAGTAGTCAAATACGTGTATATGAAAAATTTGATCAAATTTGTAAGAAGTATGTAAAATGCTAAAAAGGAATATGTGCACCTGATCCATGATGAGTAAAGAGATAAAAATGATCCTAAAGATTTTGTATAAGAATGAGGTTTTCAGCAATCTCACGCCGATTGCATGTTGAGTACAAAATAAGTGTAGGGAGAAAGGTCTAGTGTTATTCTTCAACCTTTGACTACTTCTTGAAGAGTAAAACACCACTACAGATTTGGAGGGATAGAAAACATTAGAAGCATTAGTGACTAGGAATTCCCCCTTCTATTTTCTCAATAAATTAGATTCTTTCATTCTTTGGTACAAATCATGTCGACATTCTTTATTCTTTGATTATTGGGGAAGTCTTTACCATTCTTTGTGGGGAGCGTTACAAGGATGGACAACATCCCTAGTGTGGGGTAATGTTGGGTGTTGAAAAATGGCTAAGTATTGAAGTATACAAAGGTGTGCACATGGAAGGGCTACGGGAGAAACACATGGATCAAGTAAGAAAGATAAGCATGTTGGATGAGAGGAATTACACACGGAAGATGGAACAAAGTGCATGCAAGTATCTCTATAGGAAGGAAAAAGGACTTTCACTTTTGAGTATTGAGCTAAAGATAGGTTGGAGTGTGGATAGCGTATTAGAAAAATACATGAAGGCTTAGGGACCAAGAAATTTTGGGAATATGTGGAAGATCAATAGTCATGTAAAGTTTGAGCTAATAATAGGATTAGAAATTAAGGTAATTATAGGTAATCTAATATTAGGAGAAGCTTGCATATTTCTTTAGTTATCCTTGTAAGTGGTGCATGGCTATTTTGAGCATGTGGCCTATTTTGAGAGTACATGGGTGGTGAAGGGAAATTCCCCACTCCTATATATATGTATTGATTTACACAGATTAGGGATGCGAGTGAGAGATAGAGAGTGAGATCGAATTGTAACAGAGTTATGTTTCTGGTATGATTTTGTGCACATGACTTTGTGATGGTATTTATGATGTATTCTATTACCGGTTTGAGATGATTTAATCCAATGGATCGTTATGGTTGGATATTGATTATGGTTGTATCTTCTCATGGTTATTATATGGTGAAATGGGTATTAATCTTTATGTGATCTGTATATTCTTTATTATGTGTGTTTCCAACTTGAGCTCATATGTCTGATTGCTAGACTAGAATATGTAATTTGATTATGGATATTATGAAAATGTGTGTTAACACCCTGGTAAGGCAAGAATAACAAAGAGGGACCTAGTACCTTTGCACACTTTGGGTGAGCACTCAAAACTATCCGAGTGATGTGTCAGTGTGTCTAGGGTTTGAGTTGAAAAGAACAAATTAAAGGAACTCTACCCCCAGGTCATGCGTAGGATGGATGCACTAGTTGATGCAGGAAAATAGTTGGAGACTATGGTTGAAATGCTGAAGGCAAGAGGTGAGGACTTTACTACTGCAAAGCTTCCTGTAATTATGGGTGATGTCCTAAATCAAGAAAGTACAGAGTTAGAGGGATAGAAAACATTGGAAGCATTAGTGAATAGGAATTCCCCTTCTATTTTCTCAGTAAATTAGATTCTTTCATTCTTTAGCATAAATTGTGTGAAATTTTTATTCTTTGATTATCGGGAAGTCTTTACCATTCTTTGTGTGAGTGTTGCTAAGGAAGGACAACATGCCTAGTGTGGGGTAATATTGGGTTTTAGAAAAATGGCTAAGTATTGAAGTATACATAGGTGGGTGCATGGAAGGACTACGGGAGAAACATGTGGATCAGTGAGAAAGATGAGCACGTTGGATGACAGGGTTTACACGTGGAAGATGGAACAAAGTGCATGTGAGGATCTCTCTGCAAGAAGGCGAAGGACTTAGTCACTTTTTGAGTATTGAGCTAAAGATAGGTTAGAGTATGGAGCATGCATTGGAAAAAGACATAAAGGCTTCAGGACCAAGAATATAATGTTTTGGGAATATGTGGAAGATCAAGAGTCATATAGAGTTCAAGCTAATAATAGGATTAGAACTGGAGGTAATTATAGATAATCTATTATTATACAAAGCTTGCATGCTTTTTTATTTATCCTTGTAAGTGGTGCATGGATATTTTGAGCATGTAACCTATTTTGAGAGTGCATGGGTGGTGAAGGGAAAGTCCACACCCATATATATTTATTTATTTGCATGATTAGGGATACGAGAGAGAGAGAGAGAGAGAGAGAGAGAGAGAGACCGAGATCTAAATTGTAACATAGTTATGCTTACGGTATGATTTTATGTGCATGAATTTGTGATGGTATTTATGATGTATTCAACTATTGGTTTGTCATGATTTAATATAATGGATCGTTATGGTTGGATATTGATTGTTGATGTTTCTTCTCATGGTTATTATATGGTGAATATGGTATTAATATTTATGTGATATGTATGTTCTTTATTATGTGTGTTTCCAAATTGAGCTCATAGGTCTGATTGATAGACTATAATATGCACTTTGATTATGGATATTATGAAAATGTGTGCTAACACCATGGTAAGTTAGTAACAAAGAGGGACCTAGTACCTTTTTGTGTTTTGGGTGAGCGATCACACTGTCTAAGTGATGTGCCAAAGTGCATTTAGGGTTTGAGTGGGAAAATAAGACTACAATTTACAGGGCCTTTGTGAGAAAATTTCCAATTCCACTGAGAAATTAGATCAAAAAATGTGTGAGGAAGGACCCAATTTATATTCCACTCGATCCTAAACCATCACCCTATTTTGATAAGAAAAGGGGAAATGAATAAACAAATAATTCCATATTCCTTCCAATCTTCACATAGAAAACAAAAGTTTGGCCCATGGAAACCTATTTTCATCAAATTTTTAAAAGTTATACATTTACCTAATGTTACAAGCTAGATAAAAATATTGGATTTTGGAAAGCCCTCCTTTTGTAGAACCATTTTCATGGGAAAGTAAATTTTCCGGTCCCTTCCCCTTTCCCTTACACTTAGCATTTCGTAGAATTATTTAATTATCACTTCCCATATCTCAACTCTTCCTATATCATCCTATCCTCCATACCACCACTAGGGAAAGGGTGAAACCAAATAGCTTAGTTAGAGCTTTAGCCCTGGAAAAATTCTCATAGTCCTCACTTTGGAGAAGCTATTCCAGCCTCTAACCCCATCCTTAACACAAGAATAATTTTCTACTAGGGAACCCCATTTATTGATAGATTATTCTTTAAAGGTTCCTAAAACATCATCCCTGGCCAAGGGACCATTCACATGCTAGTTATCCTCCCATAAATTGGCCTTGTTACCTTTCTCCGAATATGCCATTTCAATCTCAGAAGAACAATATATCTACAAATTTTGATAAAATTCCAAACACCGACCTTGAAGGTAGATCATGGTGAAAGAAAATACACTATGGATCTAGGGCTTCTAAATATTGGCTCGATAATTATGATCCATAAATGATATCAATCCTTACAGGAACACCATAGGATCTTACAGCCCGAGTTGTATTCATCATGGAACAATTTTTGAAATGCAAGCCACCATCCTTTTTGGGTCGAAAAACCTCCTCCCAAGCCACAGATATGATTTTTTTCTTCTCGGATCACGCCATAAGAAATTTCTTTGCAATAATGCAATTCTTCTTTCCACCACCTTTGTATTCTTGAAAAGAGACATAAAATAAGAAGGAATCACTTGAATAGAGGAGAAAATTAGCTCCACCTTCTAGATAACGTCGGCCACTTATCTTTCCATGAGGCCAATTTCTTTTGAATATGATCCACCACAAGTTTCCAAATATCTTTCCCAGCTGCACCCCCAATCAAGGGCATTCCCAAATATGAGCTAGGAAGATAACCAATTAAAAATAAAAATATACTTGCAATCCTACATTACAGTTTGGGATCCCATTTAGGAAATAAATTACAAATTTTGGAGCACTTACCTTCTTACCAACAACCTTTTCATACTTCTACAAAATCTCTTGGAACTTCCTAGCCTCAGCTATAGAAGGCTAACCAAACATGGCAGATCATAAAAATTGTGAATTTGTCACAAGTTCAATCCTAGAGGATATTTTTAGCCCTTTCAATTCCTTCATGCCAACTACATTTTGAATCACCCTAGTCAAACCTTCATCCATTATAATAAAGAGAAATGGAGAAATTGGGTCACCTTTCTTAAGACCCCTGGAAGACTTGAAATTCCCTGCAAGGACCCCATTTATAAGGACAAAAAAATTGGGGTTGAGAAAAAAATTATGATCATTTGAATCCAATTAAGAGGGAATCCAAACTTGATAAGAGTAGCTTCAGAAAACCTCCAACTCACCCTATCATATGCCTTTATCATATCTAGCTTAATTATCATACCATGGTTCTTTTTGTGACTCAAAGAATGTATGCCTTCGTGAGCCACCACAATCCCATACATAATTTGTTTACCTTCTACAAACCCACTTTGATTGTCTGAAATAATTTTTCCAAGATATGCCTCCTGTATAGAAATAAAAACTTTGGAGATTATTTTGTAAATCCCATTTCAAAAGAAAATGGGATGAAAAACATCAAAATAATGAGTTTCTTCTTGTTTGAGAATTAAGGCCAGAAAATTCAAGTTCCATTCCTTTAAAATTTCCTTATTCTTCCCACACTTCTCTCGCATCCAAGGCATCTTCCTCTACTATGTGCCAAAAAATTTAGAAGAAGCCAATCTAAAATCCATCTAGACCTAGGGATTTTTCCTCTACAATACTACAGACTACCCACCTAACCTCCTCTTGTGAGATGGGAAACATTAATTTATCTACATCTTCTTCCTTTATGATCTTAGGAATACTGGAAAGTAAGGAATATTCCTCATCTTTCCACACCCCTCCATCAGCAATTAGAAAATTCTTGAAAACAATATACTCATTCAAACCCGATACCATCTATTTTTGAGACCATTTCCCCCTTTGGAAGATTCGATTGCACAATTATATTCACATTCCTTCTGATAAGGGTTGAAAGGTGGAAAAATTAGTGTTCCTTTATCCTTCTTTCAACAACTTAACTCTTGATTTTTACTTCCAAAAGAATTCTTCCATACATAAAATCTGATCCAAATGGTCTAGCCCTTCCTTTTCTTGAAGAAGCAACTGATCTGAAGCAACTTCCTTCATGATCTCCTCTTGAATTAAGTCCAACTTAGAAGAAAATCTATTCTTTTTATTGAACATATTACTGAATTCTTGTTTGTTCCACTTCCGAGCTTCCGCTTTCACATGCTTCAGCTTTCTCATCAATCTATACCTCTTACACCCTTCCACCTTAACCCCCCACCATGTCTGTAAATTTTCTTCAAAATAAGGATCCAAAAACCACATAAATTCTATTTTGAAAGTAATTTCAGCTGGACGTTTCTCATAATATAATCTCAAACTATTATGAGAAAGATTAGATCTTGCCAACTTCAAAATATTATAGGAGAATTGGAAATTTTCCAATCCCCATTCGAGTCAATCAAGAATCTATCCAACCTTTCTAAGATAGCCTCCAAACTTGTTCTTCTATTGTTCCAAGTGAAGCATTCATACTTTGGCTCAACATCAATTAAAGCCAAATTATTACAGAACTTGTTGAAGTCTTGAGATATTTGGAAAATAAATATTTTCCCTCCTTTATTTTCTTTTAATTTTAGAATTGCATTAAAATCTCCACCTATAATTTTCTTGGAGACTACATTTTCCAGAAGATTACTCAATGCTAACCAACACTCCTTCTTTTCTTCTACACTTATGGGCCCATAAACATTCACAACCATGAACCTATCATTTGAAAGAAGATCCAAAAATTCTAAAGCAAGAAACCACTTACTTTTTGCAAAGATCTAACCACGAACTCGGATAGAATTCCACACCGTTGTTATTCCTCTAGAGTTACCTATTACATCAACTAATTTTTCTTCTCCATTGAACCAAAAACTCCTCCTTGCAGCTTCTAGCTCTTCTTTTACCATCTTGGTCTCCTGAAGCATAAATATATTTGGGTTTTCACTTTCTCTAAGTCTCTTAACAAAGCGAATTTTTTCAGAGAATTTTAATCCTCTAACCTTCTAGCTTAAGATATTCATGGCCCCCGGGTGGAAGGTGAGTCCCTTACACCAAAAATGAAATCCTATAAGGTGTTATGGTTTCTGTATCAATGTTTAGCTTAGCCTCCATTGTTGGGGTGATAATGTCAAGTGGGACATCTTCCACTATTGTACACCCCATATTATTTTAAAAAGCTTGTCCATCATATTTTTATGATGGTCTTCCACATTTAAGAGTGAATCATCTCAACTAATTCACCCACCCATATTGATTTGGGTGATCCTTTTCAAGATTGGCTATGAGCAATGATTACATTTGTACATACTGATATCAAGACGGATATCAAATTGGAGAGATTAGTCTTCATGATCATAGAATGAATGTGAAAATAGCTTTGCAATATACTTGTAAAAAGGATTGAAGTGGAAGTGTTGGGTAAATTTCTTGATAATTCTTAATACGATGGTGCTTTATTACAGTGGGGTTTTTCCTTCAAGTTTATCCACTATAAATTTGGTTTTACCGTCTCTTTACTTATTTTTTATTTTTGTTCACTCTTCTTTATTACAATCAGAATCTGTAAAACATAATCTATAATATTTAGCATTTATTTTGTGGATCTATAGTTTTTAATTATAAATCCTAACATGGTATTAGAGTTAGTGATTATGTGTGCGGGATCGATCTAGAACCTTTTGATTTTCTAGAGTGAAGAAGCTTGAGGCTTATTTATGACTCTGAGGAACCCTAGTTGTTTTGTCATCGAATTCAAGTTAAACAAGTTCAAATTTCCATTTTTGCAAATATTATTAGAATGTTGGATGATTTTTTGATTAAGATCTTGCTTATACATTTTGTGTGCATAGATCGTGTTTATGCGACCTTAGTTCTTTGTTCTTGGTTCTTCACAGTCATTTGCATATTTTGTGTTTTTTTATATAGCCCTTATAGTTGTGTGACTTATTTAAAATAAGTTCTTTTATTTTTAGTTTTCCTTTGTTTTTTCCGGGAAGATTTCAAGATTTCATTGTTTTTTGGCTTATTATATGGGTTTGGCGTTCATTGTTTGCTTTTCCTTGGAAGAGTGATAGAATTGTGAATTTTTCCTCCCGACTTCGGACTCTATGCCATGTGATTTTATTTTATTTTATTTCAAAGGGAGGTTTGGACCTAAAAATCATTTTATTTTGGCCCATTCCATGGACTTCATGTCCACCTAGAGCAATCTCTCGAAGTTTTACAAAAATCTACCAAGTGTCCTCTTCTATCAATAGATCTTTCTAAGTGGCATCTTTCGATTACTCTTTAATCTTAGTATTCTACTTTCGTGTCCTTTTCTTCCTTCCTACTCAAACCCAAAAATTTATTTGTTTTAGTTGATTCCGCGAGTTTGAGTTCTATGCGAGCATCTTTGCTTGAAAAGTGACGAAATCCTCGCCATGTGTCCCCTCTCCACCTTTGTTGATCTTTTACCATGTTTTCATTTTATTTTTTCTGTGTACCTCATTGACCTTGTCAAACTCTATCGCGGACCCAATAAGTTATTTGTTTTAATTAAATTCTAAAGATTTCACGTCCTCCAGACTCATTGACTTGAGGAAGTGATGGAATTCAACCATGTGTTATCTCTTTTCCATTGATCTTACGCCAAGTGTCACTCTAGTTGATCACTACATATCTCTTTGACCTTTCAACCTCCTACCGACCCAAAAGGATATTATTATTTTTTATTAAATTTTGGGGACCTCACATCTGCGTAACTAAATTTTCTTGGTAAGTTCAGGAAGATCAACACGTGCCCTCTTATATTTGTTGATTTGCAACATGTGTCACCTCCTTTTTTTCACATTTTATCTCTTTGTCTTAATCTTTTCCAAGTGTCCTCTTCTGATTTTGTTGTGTGTTTTTTTTTGTCTGCTTCTTCACATATCCAGACCAAAAGTCTTTTATTTTCTAGTTAATTATGTGGAATTCATGTCCACTAGACTCATCTACTTTGGAATTTTTGGAAATATGATACGTGCCCCACTTGATATTATTGATTTGTGTCACGTGTTTCCTCTTTCTTTGACCATTCTTTAAATTTTTATTATTGGTTAAGTGGCTCGGTTAGCTCGCTTATGATATCACTCCGACAGAATTTGTAAAATAGCTCATTGAGCTATTTTTTCCGATCCGTGCTCTCTGGATCAATAAGTTTATTAACTTGAGTTATTCCAAGTGTTTCAAGTCCATCAAAGAAATCAAGTTGGGAGAGTTCCATAATTGTGACACATATCTCTCTTAAGCCGTGGAATTTTGCCAAGTGGTGATGCTTATTTCTATTCTCATTTTTGTTAGTTAATCTAGTTCCTATTTGATTTATCAATTAATTAATTAGATAATTAATCGGATAAACATTTTGTAGCTAGACCCCGACTAAGTTCTATGAAAACAATATTAAACTTGATCGAATTTAGTTGTTTGATGATTAATTTAGAGCTGGTTGCTTTCTATAGCTATTAAGAAGATCTGTAGCTATTTTTTTGCTTCTATTTGGCTTCCTTGATTCATTTTTTTGTTGTATTTATATCCATTACCATCGAGCATTAAAAATGGCTAGTTTTGCTAGTTTTTCATTGGATAAGTATTAGTTACTAAATGGAATGAATTATAGCATATGGAGAGTTTGATTGAAATCTTGTTTTATGGCTAGAAAGCTATGGGATCTTGTGACTGGTGTGGAAAAACATCCCACATGTAGACAAGCTACCCCTGAAAATCTTAGCTCCTTATCTCAAAGATTTCAAGAGACTTTGTCCATCCTTTTGCAAAGCATAAAAGATGAATTTTTAATGCATATAAGTCATATGGATTCTCCTACGATGCATGGAAATAATTAGAGACTATGCATGAAGGTAGTCATTTTTATAAGATAATTAAGCTAGTTTTAGAGCTATTTACAACTCCTATTAAAGGGGATGAGAAAATAGTCAATTTTCTAGCTAAAGTTAAGAACATTAAAGCTCAATTAGATGGTTGAAACTGTGAATTATATCAAGATAATATTTTGTACTTCATAACATGAAAATTTCAGAAACTTTATCTCTAGTCTTAACTCTAAGTATCAGAATGATAATGATCTTCCTAATTTAGACACTTTGTCTTCTCTGTTAATTCAAGAATAGCATATAATGGAGAATTTTGATTCAAAAGAGATGGTTTCTCAAGTATTATTCTCTCAAAATCATAAGCCCACTCATAATAGGAATAA
The DNA here is from genome assembly GCA_018340775.1 of Taxus wallichiana var. yunnanensis. Lineage (NCBI taxonomy): Eukaryota > Viridiplantae > Streptophyta > Pinopsida > Cupressales > Taxaceae > Taxus > Taxus wallichiana. Next base: position 85,041,610 of record CM031244.1, on the reverse strand, counting down.
AAACAATTCTAATCGAATTTTAATATCAAATCAAGATTCAAAACAAATCCTAAGTCTAATTTTTCTAAAAACAGTTAGAACTTTAAAGTCAAATTTAATGGAACTTGTAATAAGTGTGGAAAATTTGGAAATAAAGAGCTTGATTGTAGATTAAAATCAATAAATAATGCTAATAACAAAAATCCTAATAATCAGAAGCAAAATCAAGCAAATGTGGTTGAGAAGACTATTTCCTTATATCTTGCCCTCACAACCTCTAATGACAAGGAATGGATTCTTGATAGTGGTGCCTCTAGGCACATGACTTGTACTCCTGGTATCCTCTCAGATGTTTCCAAATATGAGGAAAACATATATCTAGGAGATAATTCCATAATTAGATCTAAAAGTTGTGGCAATGTCAAATTATCAAATGGTGTAATTAGGAATGTCTTGTATGTTCCTCAATTGAAAAAGAATCTTTTTCTTGCTCTCAGCTAACTAAAGAAAACTATAAATTTGTTTTGTTGTAAGATAAGTGGTATGTAAAAGATAAGTTCAGTAATATTATTGCTTTTGGTATTCATAAAAAAAAATTGTATATCTTTGATGGTTTTGAGTCGAGTCTTATTTTTCTTCCTCTTCTAGGAATGATATTCAACTTTGGCATGAAATATTAGGTCATGTAAACTTCAAAAGTTTGTATGAAATTTCTAGAATAAAACTTGTTGTTGGTCTTCCAAATATAAAGTCATATCATGAAACTTGTGAAATTTTCCTACATGGTAAGTAACATGTTGGACCATTTCACAAACATCATGATCTCAATTCTTCTTAGTTATTAGAACTGATTCATAGTGATGTAAGAGGTCCACTTGAAGTTCCTTCTCTCAGTGGTTCCTTTTATGATGTGTGCTTCATTGATGACTTCTCTAGAATGACTTGGTCTTATTTTATTAAGAATAAGTTTGATGTCCTGTCTAAGTTTCAAGAATTTAAATCTCTAGTTGAGAATGCTTCTAATCTGAAAATTAAAAGAATTATGACTGATAATGGAGGTGAATATGTCAGTAAAAAAATTATGAGTTCTATGTATCATGTGGGATTTAGAGAGATTTTACTACTTCCTATTCCCCTTAGCAAAATGGAATTTCAGAAATCAAGAATAGGATTGTCTTAGAAATGGCTAGGACTATAATTCATGCTTCTAATGTGCCTAAGTTTCTATGGGATGAATCTATGAATAATGTTGTCTATATTCTTAATAGAGTGCCTACTAAATCTCTTCATCAAGCTACTCCTCATGAAGTATGGACAAAGAAAAAACCAAATATTTCTCACTTAAAGATATTTGGTAGTCTTGTTTCTATCTTTATTCCTAAAGTAAATAGGAAGAAGCTTGATCCAAACTCCTTTTCTTGTATTTTTTTATGGTTGTAGAACTAAAGGATTGAGATTTTATGATCCTTTCAAGCATGACATAGTTGAAAACAAGAATTTTCATGTCTTGCAAAAGACATTCAAAGTGATGCTTCTTATGAACCCCCTCTGCTGTTTCCGAGATAGAGCTTGATAATCCTTCTCCTAAAATTATGAAAAAAAAGTTCAAGGGGCTGATTATCTTGATCTAGATATCATGGAGATTGATGGGGAGACATCTCAAGTTATATTACATCCTAAGATTCCTAAATGGGCTTAAAATGTAGTTAAGGATTATAATCCTGTTATTCTTAGAAAAGTAACTCGTAGTCAGCATACTTATCATGCCTTGATAACCCTCTATGATAATAAACCACAATATTTTGAAGAATCATGTCAAGATGATAGATGGATTCAGGATATGAAAGATGAATACAATGCTTTGATTAAAAATATACTTGGGAACTAGTCCCTCCTCCTTCTAAGTGAAGCATTGTAGGATCCAGGTGGTTATACAAGATCAAGTATAACTCTGTAGGAGAAATTGAAAAGTTCAAGGAAAGGTTGGTAGCTTGTGGTTTCACTTAAACTGGTCTTGACTATGTTGAGACTTTTACTCATGTAGCTAAAATGAGCATTGTTATAATTCTTCTTACATTGGCTACTCAATATGGTTGGGAGATTCACCAAATGGATGTTAAAAATGATTTTTTAAATGGTGACTTAAAAGAAGAAATCTACATGCGTCAGCCTAAAGGTTTTGAAGAACTTGGTAAAGAAATTTATGTCTGTAAGTTGAAAAATTATTTGTATGGTCTTAAACAAGCTCTTAGAGCTTGGTATGCTAAAATTAATAGTTTCTTTCAGGAGCTTGGCTTTTCTAAATATTGTTATGATAATGATTTATTTGTTAAATTTGAAAATAATCATATTATCATTATTGTCATGTATATTGATGATCTTTTGATTACTAGCAGTGATAGAAATTTAATTGTTAGAATCAAAGAAAGGTTACAACAATGTTTTGAAATGACTGATTTAGGGCTACCAAATCATTTTCTTGGCATGGTTATATTCTAAGATCATAAGTCTATTATTGCATATCAATCTCAATATGTTGTGAATTTACTTAGAATATTTAACATGATTGACTATAAGCTTGTTTCCATTCCTATTGAAGTTGGTGTTAAGTTAGATCCTAAACCAACTTGTGCTAAATTTGATCGTACTCTGTATAGATAGTTAGTTGGTAGTCTAATTTATTTGGCTATTACTAGACCTGATATTTCTTTTGTAGTAGGCATAGTTTCAAGATTTATGTAAGAACCTTATGAGGATCATTGGAAAATGGAAAAAATAAATTAAAATATATTAAAGTGACAATAATTACGGTCTACTTTATTCTTCTTGGAATGATACACAATTATTTGGCTATTGTGGTTCTGACCATGTTGGTGATGCTACAGATAGAAATTATACTTATGGATATGTTTTCAAGTTGGGTGTAGGTTCAATCACATCGAGTAGCAAGAAGCAACCAACAGTTTCTATCTCTTCTATTGAAACAAAGTATAAAAGTGTTATGGAAGCAACAAAATAAGCTATGTGGCTGAAAAGACTATTGAATGAACTGCACATGGGCATCAAAGGGATCACTACTCTTCTATGTGAAAACCAGAGTTGCATTGCTCTTGCAAAGAATCTAGTTTAGCATCAAAGTACCAAGCATATTGAATTTCATATGCACTTTATTGGAGAAAAAGTCTTGAATGGTGATATAGATCTCAAGATGTGTTTAATTGAAGATCAAGTTGTAGATATATTCACAATGTCGTTGTGTTCTGTTAAGTTCTAAAAATTTCATGCCTTATTGGGAAAATCATATTTTCCATTGAGGGGGAGTGTGCATGACAATTCCACCTCTTAATGGTTGTTGTAAACTTCTAAAACTTACTCCATTTTGTAACAAGTAAATGTGTCACACTAGGTGAAGTTACTTGTAAATCCTAGTGAAGAATTAGTTATGGGCATGCCTTATTTTATAAAAGGATCCATAATCGATACAAGTCTTTATATATAAAGCAATCTGGTCTTAATAATTTTTATATGGCAAGATCGTATGATTTCCCTGTTTAAATGTTGCTTTGAATCAATGTTGTTGATTCATGGATCTGTAAATCCTTTTGTAAAAAAAGGTAAATCACGCATTTCTTGTTTTGATTTTTATTCCCACTTAACATCAAGCGGGAGTGTTGGGGTGATAATGTCAAGTGAGATATCTACCACTATAGTACACCTCATATTATTTTAAAATCTTGTCCATCATATTTATTATCTTTGGTATTCCACATTTAAGAGTAAAGCGGCTCAACTAATTCCCCCACCCATATTGATTTGGGTGATCCCTCTCAAGATTGGCTAAGAGAAATGATTACATTTATATAGATTGATATCAATACGGATATTATATTGGAAAGATTAGTCCTCATGATCATAGAACGAGACCTGTATTGTATAACATTGAGCAACGGTGTGAAAATAACTCGCAATATACTATAAGAAAGGAGTGAAGTGGAAGTTCGGGTAAAGGTATTGATAATTCTTAATATAGAAAGTGCTTTATTATAGTGGGGTTTTTCCTTTGGGTTTCCCTACTATAAATCTAGTGTTACCATCTCCAAACTTCTTTGTTATTTACTTTCGGCTCTTATTATTACATTCGTAATCTACACAACATAATCTATAACCTTCAACACATATTTTATGGATCTATAACTTATTAATTATACATTCCTTATAAATCCTAACATCCATTTGATTTTTAAGAGCATTCGATCTTCTAATGGATGATTTTGAGAGGCTTGTATCTAGTTATGGTCTAGAATGTGAGGAGGCAAATCTTTCCAATTTTATCAAAGGATTTAGATCCACTTGTTGGTGCTCATTTTGATCCTCTACCATTTTTCCATGTTTCCTCTTTTCTCTTTGTGCTCTGAAATGTTTTTTCCTCATGAAATCGATGATTTGAAGTTGTAGCTCCATTCTTGCACCTTTGGATTGTTTGCAAAATCATAACCTTGCCCTAATTTGCTAAGGAGAAGTGCATTTTTGCCTTGTTTCTAAGAAAAAATGGCTTTGGATTCTCCCATCCTTCATATTTGGTGAAAAAAAAACTTGTATCTTCGTTTGAATGCTTTGAGTTGTTCGCTTTTTTCTCCATTTTTGCACCATTTTGACGGAATCTCTAAGTTTTCCTGCGTTTTGCCCTAATTTTTCCCATTCAAACGCCTCTACCATTTTTCCCATGTTTTCCCAGCCTTTAGAGCTTGAAATCATTCGATTTGTACTTATTTGCCCTCAAATATCCCTTACCATGGTCATATATTGCCTAAAAACATTTTCCATTTGTCTCTTAATCAAAAATTCTTCACCCACAAAAAAATCAATTTTGGGGTCATTGCAATTTTTGCATTTTTTTACTGATCATACGGGCGTCCTTTACTCGTCAAAATATAGCTCATATACCTTTCATATGTGGTCATTTGTAATTGGACAAGGATCAATGAGTCATTTCTAAAAAAACTTAACGTTTATGTGTTTTTGGAAAAATGTTCAAGTTGCCCCCACACCCCAACAGGTGGACATGTGTCACGTTTGCATCAAAGGTAAGAATGGAGGTTGGTGGAAGACTTAGAAAATTTTGCTTTGGGGCGAAAGGGAACAAAAGTTGTGAAAAGGGTCACGGGTATGCTAGGCCAATCAGGAGTGGACACATGGTAGGATCAGGGGTAGAGGGGAGTGCGGGCCATTGGAGGAAAAAGGAAATGTTGCCTTTTTGGCAAAATGAGTTAAAGTGGTAATTTGAAGCGTGGCTCTATAATGAATCAGAGGGAGACACGTGGCAGGATAGAATCACAGCACGGGAGTGCGGAGGAAATGTTGAAAATTTTCCTTTGGTGAAAAGGAGTTAAAGTATGAAATTAGAGCACTTCCCCTCAGCCAATCATATGAGGACACATGTTTTGCGGGAGGGCAGAGTCGCAGAGGAAAATTGAAAATTTTCCTTTTTGCGAAAAGAGGAAAAATGTGTAAACTTGAGTCGTGACATTGGATCCAATCATATTGTGTAATGTGTCAGCGCCAAATCTCAAGGGCGAAGATGCGGGGATATTTTGGAAAATTTTCCTTTTTCCAAAAAAGATGGAAATGTGTAGAATCAAGCCGTGATTCCACTGGGAACCACTTTGGGACACGTGTTAAGCCCATTTTCATGAGGCGGAGATGTGGGGATATTTTGGAAATTTTTCCATTTTCCAAAAAAGATGGAAATGTGTAGAATCGAGCTGCGATTCCACTAGGACCCACATTGGGACACGTGTCAAGCTCATTTTTAAAGGGCGGAGGGGCAAAGAAAAATGTTAAATTTTTACATTTTTCCAAAAGTGTTAAAATGTCAAAAAGTTATCCTAAGCCCATTTCTAATCACATTATGACATGTGGAGGGCTCAGATTAAAGGATAAAGGAAGATCAATGGTAACTGTGCATTTTTCAATTTGGCCACCATTTGAGCTCCAGGAAGCTTGGAGATGCATTTTTGCATCAATTTTCACCAAATTTTTGGTGAATTCATGTCATTTTTGCCTTCAAGGATCAATGGAATCAATTTGAAAATTCAATTTGTAGATCTAAGGTACTTTTGAAATGAAATTTTGTTCGGGCTCGAGCAAAAACATGAAATATCAGATCCAAAAGTTGCAGAGTCAAATTTTGGAGGGATAAGGATGAAATAATGAAAGGAAGGGGGTCTTCATGCTTTTAATATGAAAAACGTGCCTCCATAATGGATAATGATGTGAATTTTGCAATGATTCACCTTTTTTTGAAAACACTGGCAATTTTGTTGCAAATATGTTAAACATCCTTGTCTATGAATCATGATGGAATTTTGTAACAAACTTGATGCTTGGCATATTCTTTTCTTGGGAGAGAAGGCTTGAATGTAATAGAGAGATATATAATGCATGTTTTGAGACATGCAAAAGGTTGAGAGTTCATTTTCATGAGAAAATTTTGAGAAAAGCTCATCTTCTAAGAAATCTTTCGAGAAACCAGGTTAACTTCCTCTGTGTCAGATTTTCATTCATGTTGAGTTGGTTACAAGTGTATAGCCATCAACAAGCTCTGATATTGTTTAAATAACTCTCCCCTACTGATGAATCTGATAAACTTTGAGTTAATTTGTGTTAAATCTCTGGAAATTTTGTGTTTATTTCATTTCAGAATGTCTGCAAGTAGTTGTTCTAGTTCCTATTGCAATCTTGTATCAAAATCCATCTGAATCACACAGGTCTCAATCCTTGTGATAGTTTAGTGGCATCTACAATTTCATTTTCCAGAAGAGCTTTCATCTGGGAATGAAATAAATGATTTAAAATCACTTTTCTTTCATCTGTTGATAGAGATTGTTTGTAAGATTTTGGGTGTACCTTAGGCGTGATTTATCTTAGATTTTGATGTTTTATTGGGTTTTCTAACTCGAGCCTTCATGTTAGAATCTCAAAGATTGTGTGAAAAGGTGCAAATCGGGCCTCCATTGATGCACACCTTCGATTGAAGGAATGTTTTAACTATTTTAAAGCTTTCTGTTATTGAAGTTCTCCATTGTTGTGAAGTTCCTCAAGGATCTGGCAAAGTCCAATCTATCTTGTTGAACTCCCACCCAAAAAATCATTCAAAACAACTAATCCTACCCCATACTACCCTTGTTTTGACCTGTATACCCACAGAAGATCAAAATCCATTTGCTAAAGTATGCGTAATGATCGGGATTTCAAAATGTCTTCAGTAACCCTTTCCTTGCATTGAAAGTATCTCCATAATCTGGAAGTGACAACTTGTGAAAGTCATATTTGGAGTGTTGATCATATTTTCCCAAGGCCCCTTCATACTATTTGCACAAATTGAGGGATATCTTCATCTCCTTCACCATTTGAGGGTTACAAAATAGGTTCTCTTACCTTGGTTGAAAGGCACAACCTAAAAAGCAGGTTAGGACAAGATCAAGTCCTATTTGAGTGCTATCCATCTCTCCACAAATCTGAGTGCCAGTTAGATCACATCCCCAGCTATAAAACAACATACATCATGATCTATTTTTCTTCAAGCTTCATGTCATATCTTTGATGTTTCTCATCTTGAAAAGGAGAACAAATTTGGGTACCAAGACCACTCTCTTATTTTTGTCCAATTCTTTCAAGATATCTTTTGAATATTTATCCGAGCCTCTATTATATCCCTATTTTATTTGTTTGGAACCTAATTTTTGACTTTTCCCAACCTCTTCCTTCCGACTTTGCTTCAGAAATATCTATATGACTATTACACAACTCATTGAAGGCTTCCTATAGAATTTTTAGTCCCCCCGATTTAGAGGGATATTTTGTTGTGACAACTCCTTTTCTTTGTTAAATATCTCATCAACATGAGGAGATCCTTCTATTTTCTCAAGATCATCTAGAGGAAGAAAACCTTTATCCTCTTCCAAAGAGTCGAAGCTACCTTAGACTCTACTTCATGGCTCTTACCAATGACATTCCTATCTTTCTACGACTTACCATTCTCACCATTATATTTTAGAGCACATGGTCCCTGATATTACCTTCAAATTTTCCTTGGGAACCACCTTTTCCTTTTGCAAAAAGTGGACACTTATTCATTGTGTGCCCTACCTACGGCATTTGAAACATCTAAATGGAAGGAACTCATAATCTATAGCCTATAACCATACACCAATGGGAGTATTGAATCTAATGGCCTTAATCAAAGGTTTGGTCAAGTTAACTTTAACACAAATCCCGACATAGGAAGAGAAAGTTCTTGACTTGGTTTCTTTCCCTATCCCAACAAGATCACCCAAAGCTTTGATTATGGTCTTAAATTTTCTTGACCCCGAGTTCGGGGGTAATTTGTATAACCTCACCCAAAGAGGAACATTTTTGCAGTTCTTCTTGAGATTGAAGAGAGGTGACCAAGAGAGAAGGTAAAGACCAACATTTTTTAAAAACAAAGGCCCTACAAAAAGGATCTATCCCTATTTGCCACATTTCCAAAATAGACCTAGAAAAAGCATTTACATAAAAATGGAGAGCTAGAGAGTCCTTACACACCCAATTATTTTCAATATGATTCCATAACTCATCCTTTGAAGGTCAAATTCCTATGAATTTACAAATCAACGCTCTCTCACCCATTCGATCAAAAAAATCCTCTAAAGCCGGAGAGACAACATCTACAAGCTTTACTTTCTTAATCACTTTAATCTCTAATTCACCTAGACTCAAAGAAACAAGGGAATCCTCGGGAACCCCTTTTGTCTTTTCCTGATCCTCTGTTAGGGTAAACTTATTTTACTAAGTTAATTTTTACATTTACCTTAGTTAATTATTACATTATGGTAAGTTATAGTTTGGTATTAACCATAAATTGTTTGTAATTGGGAATTGTATTCCCGTAGGAAGTTTATGTCATTATTGTAATTGTTATATGGTTGTATATTGTTGAAACCATATATTTGGAGTTTTTTGTACACGAGATTATAGTATTGTTGCATAGTTATAACTCCATGTTTTGTATGTACATGACTATGCAATATCTATAAATATTGCAATCATTCATTCTATAAATGATTTGATTGATTATTAATAAAAGTGTGAGGCTTCCATCCCTATTCTACACTTTTTTTGGTACTAAAGTCAAGTTAATCTGGAATTATGAACAGAGAAGGTGCAGTAAAGAGAGAGAAGAAGAGATAGGTGTAGCTTGGAGAAGCATTTGCACATTTGGAGAGATTTTACTGACCTCCTATAACTTGCTAGCCCCCATCCCTACCTCCCCACGCAAAATAAAAATTACACTAGTGCCCCTGCACAGGAAAAAAATTGCTGCAGAAAATTAAAAATATATATATTCTATTTCCCCGTTAGGGTTTTACCTCTAAAATTATAGGCCTATTTAGTTACTACTACATTTAGCGATCTGCTACAAATGGAGGACTCATTACATTCTACAATGGAAAGCTCCCTAAATCTCCACTAAGTCCACAGAGGTCCTAATTGAGCTCACCACCGAGTTGAGTTGATGTACTTGTTTTCCATTAAAGACAGAGCTTCAATTATGAGCCCTTTGGGTTACCCACCGAGTTGTGCACTTGATCAAACCAAGTTTGTATAGTTTTAGTCGAGCCAAGTCACTTTTTCGCTAGCAGAGCCACCTATACTATGAGAAAAAAATGGTGAGCTTATTTTATACATTGAATTTTTCAAAGTGGAGCAATACATATCCACTTTAAACATGGAAGAACAAAATACAAAGGTGACTCTGCGAGAAAAAAGAAAAACAGAGGTTTCAAACACTAGAAGCCCATTGGTGAGTTGACATTGGTATAGAACCCAGTCGCATCGATCTAACACATACAACACCTATCCTACAAATAAATACACCCAAGCAAATCAAAATAAAGAAGACATAGGCAACACAAAATAGCGGTGAAAAACAAAAGACGAAGAGATAAAAGAAGCTCTCGAGATCCACTTCAAGTGGTTTCCTAATCCAACCCCCCAAACGCACCAGCCACGTGGTCTCCTTAGGTGGCACCACATCTCGCATTTTAAAGGTCAGTCACTTTAATTGTTTTTCAAATACAAATTGATTCAATTCATATGCACTGACACTTTGGGCGCTCATTTGGATATTGCAAAGGATTTGGGAAGGTTAGGTGTTGGGGTCAACCCCCATAAAAACTTTTTAAAACATTGAATATAGTAGCTTATTTAGCGCCTACCACCAAAATTAGTGGCAAAAACCACTCTAAACTCCCTAGTCAGAGAGAAAATATAGGCGGCTAAACTTTAGCGGAGAAAACCCTAAAAAAGGGTAAAAATTGTTTTCTCCCATTTCACTTAATTTTTATTCTGAGCAATTTTTTCAAAAGAGGGGACACATAAAAATGCATTTTTTTAGCGGTTTTTTTCTCGAGATCCATATTGAGTTCTAGAGGCCACCAAGGCCCCGCAAAACAAAATAACTTTTTCCTAGCATTCAATTTTTTCAAAATTTTGGATATAAGTTTATATTTCATACATCGTACTACTAATTTTGAAGGTTGTCATATTCAACTACAAACCATTGTAATTGCTTTAAAACTGGCAGAGATTTGTACTCAAAAATAATAAAAATTTGGTTTTGTATCACTCACAAGATCTTCAAATCTCATTCCTAGTGTTTGGTATAAATAGTGCCTCTGGGAAGCGCTTATGAGTAAAGTCGTCACGACAACTACTACACTTAACACCTAATCTAGCTACAACAACATCATATGGGAATCTACGCTTTAAATTAATGGGGAGTAATAAGGACACAGTGCACAAACTTTGAGCCCTCCCATTCATCTATGAACGATTATTCAACTTAAATCGAACTGATAAATTATCCGAGTATATAGTGAAGTTACACGTGCATATGAGGATATTTCTTTGATTCGGTGTCAATAATCACATAGACCCCTTTCAATATTGTCTTGGTACCATGTATCAGATTCTTTCACGTATGTTAATGCCTCTTTCACATACTACTGAGTATATAGAAAGGGTGAGCTTCTTCCACGTACCGATGGGTATATCGGAAGGGCGCGTATATAGAAAGGTTCGGTATATCAGACTGACGGTATATAGATTGGGAGACCATATACCTAGAGTGATAAGAGCCTTACCCTTTTTCAGTTGATTCTACAAAATGGGCACCAATGCCCCCAAATTCTTTCTTCCAAATTCACAACTTATCGAGGAAATAACTATGCAACATGGAAGACAAAAATCAAAACACAACTTGAGTTTGAAGAGATTTGGAATGTTGTGAATGGTATAACAGATCAACAACTGATACAACACAACAACAATATTTTTATAGATCTGATTAGAATTCTAAGTTGATAATCATGTTTCTAGTGTTCGAAAATGTACAATCCCACATTCATTATGCAAAATCAACCAAAAAACATGGGATAAGTTTAGCATAGTGTACGAGGCCAAGAACAAGAATGACATACTAAATTTGCAGAGTCAGTTACACACATTGAAGTTCAAACAAAATTAGAAAATAGAAGCTTTCTTAAGAAGAGTTATAGAATTGAGGGCTTCACTTCTAGCCCTAGGAGAGGAGGTCACTGATACATCTCTCGTTCACATTGTTCTGAGAGAACTCCCTCCTTCATACCGCATTTTTGTGATAACACTCAACTTGTTAGATCAAACATTTATCTTTGACAAGCTAGTAAATTTACTGCAACAAGAAGAAAATATGTACAACAAAGACGACGAAGAGGAGTAGGAACTTTCTTCTCATTAGAAATGGAAAGGAAAAGGAAAAGGACAATCTAATTATTCTCAAAAGTCCCATACATAGCATTAGTAAGGGGACAAGTAACAAGAGAATAAATTTCATATCTGCAAAAGAGGACACGAGTTAAAATATTGTTGGTTCAATACCTATAAGAAAGGTTCATCAAGCAACTCTGGACCTCAAAATCAACAATCTTATAAGGGACATTCTAACTACAATCAAGGGTAAAATAAGGGGAACTAGTGAAGAAAACCCCATCAAAGCAAGGAAATATAGTTGAGCAAGAATAACATTCGGATAATGAAGACTTCTTATACACTGCTCGATCAAGTGAACCCTCCACATCATCTAGTGATGTCTAGTATGTTGATTTAGGAGCCACTCAATACATGATTTTCCACAGTAGACTATTGGTCTACCACAATGAGGGACATGCCTTCGAAAACCCATGTTTTATTAGGTGATGATTCTTCATACACTGTACATGGTGTTGGGAACATTTCTCTACCCCTTGGTTCACGAAATTGTAGATTATCAGATGTACTATATGTCCCTGGGTTAACAAATAATTTGTTATCAATTATTCAACTCCTAGATCACAATTTGAAAATTGACTTTGATAGTCATTCAGCAAGAAAATGTGTTTAATTTGAGACAAATCACGAGGCTCGAAAATAGTTACAAAAGCCTCTAATGTGGGATGCATGTTCCAGCTTGATTTTTTCCACAAAGATGATTAGGCACTTATGGCTAAGAACTCTACCTCTACATAGTTGTGGCATCAAAGACTTGGTCACATCAATTTCAAGTATCTCGAAACACTTCATCGGTATAATATGGTAAAAGGATTGGAATATCTCCAAAAAGATACAGATAAGTGTCCTCACTTCCTAAGCAGAAAACAAGATAGAGATTCATTCCAGAAGAGTACTTATCAAGCTCATGGTAAGCTTGATTTGGTTCATACTAATCTTTGCGGTCCGATGCAACCAAGTCATTCTGGATTTCAGTACTTCATGCTTTGTGTTGATGACTACTCGAGAAAAATGTGGATATATTGTCTTTGTAAGAAAAGTGATGCTTTTGAGACCTTTAAAAAGTTCAAAGTGGTTGTAGAGAACAAGATTGGTTGTCACATCAGATCTCTCTGTTCAGATCGAAGGGGGAATTCACCAATAATTAGTTCAAATCCTACCTACAAGCTCAAAAATTCATTGGCAAATTCCTCCTCCACACACACCACAGTAGAATGGTGTTTTTGAGAGAAGAAATCATACTATCATGGAAATGGTGTGTTGTATGATCGATGATTTTGGACTAGCGAGGACATTTTGGGCAGAAGTAGTAAAGACTATAGTCTATTTTTTGAACAGAGTGCCCACAGTTTCTCTTGATGGAGTAACACCATATGAAGCATGGTCGAAGTGGAAACCATCTGTTGCACACCTCATAGTATTCGGGTGCAAAGCAAGCATGCACATACCCAAGAAGAATAGAAATAAGTTAGATATAAAATCACAAAAATCATCTTCATTGGCTACAGTGAGAAAAGATGTTGAGTTTTTTAGAAGAAGGAAGCAGAGACTCCTCCTCCAGACTCACATAATGTAGATTTTTCACCAGTTGTAAAAATAGAATTCGGTGTTCCCATAGATGATGACAGTGATGATGAGGATGATGGTGATGATTAGATGGAACCACGACCCACGGAAGAATTTCAAAGTATATGCCAAAGTGGTATATTAGAATGATACGAGATGCAAAATTGGATTTCCCACCGAGAGACATCCACCACCTGGATGAAAGACTCACAATGTAGATCTATTAAATCGATGAGAAGTCTACGGTCCAGGAATCCCTACGTCAAAAGCTTGGAAATATGCCATGGATGTTGAATATCAATCAGTGATGAAAAATAACACTTGGCAGCTTGTCAATCTTCCACCAGGGAAGAAACCCATTGGTTGTAGATGGATATTCAAAACAAAGTAAAAATCAGATGGGACCATAGACAAGTACAAAGCAAGACTGGTAGAAAAGGGGTATGCACAAAAAGAAGGCATTGATTATGAGGAGACATTTACTCCCATAGCTAAGATCAAAATGATCATGATGATCTTTTCTCTAGTTGCACAGTTTGGTTGGAAAGTCCATCAGATGGATGTAAAAAGTGCATTTCTAAATAGAGATCTACAAGAAGAAGTCTACATGACTCAACTTGAGGGATATGTCATACCTGGTCAAGAAATAAAGGTATGTAAACTTAGGAAATCTTTGTATGGCCTTAAACAGTAACCCTGGCTTGGTACATCAAAATTGATGAGCATCTCATACAACATGGATTTTTCAGAAATCCATACAATCCTAATCTCTACCTCAAAAGGCAAGGGGGATATTGTGATTTTTTTTGTTTATGTCGATGATCTAGTCATCACTAGTAGTTCAGTGAGGATGATCAATGTAATGAAGAAATATCTTAAACAATCGTTCAACATGACAGATCTCGGATTGATTCACTATTGTCTTGGATTAGAAGATGGCGTAAAGAGAATCAGATCTCTTTTTTCGAGTTAAAATATACCAAGACAACGCTCAATAATTTTAGGATGATGGATTGCACACCTATTGTTAAACCTACAGAGAACATATTGTAGTTATCTTATTCAGATCCATCTCTTGTGGTAAATGTAAGTCTTTATCGGTAGTTGATTGGGAGTCTCATTTACCTCACATACACTAGACCAAATATCAGCTTTGCAATGAGCTATCTATCCAAGTTCATGCAAGAACCCCGAGTTTTTCATTAGAAGGAAGCAAGGTGAATCTTGAGATATCTCAAGGGAATAGTAGATCTTGGTCTAGAATACAAGAAGAATGATAAATTCTTCTTGACAGGATATTTGGATTTAAATCATGTAGGTAATATTGATGATAGAAAATCCACTTCAGGATTTGTATTCTTTTTGGGATCTGGACCAATATCATGGGGAATCAAGAAATAACACTTTGTTTCTTTCTCTTCTACAAAAGTCGAGTATCATTCTACGGTGAAGTTGTTTGTGAAGCGATATGGCTATGTTGCATACTTGAAGGACTTGGAATACCATAGGAAAAACCAACCACCTTGTATGTTGACAATGAATGTGTTCTCAAACTTGTTCGCAATCTAGTTTTTCATGAAAGAACAAAGCACATTGAGGTACAAGTATATTTCATACATGAGCATGTCTTGAAACACAATATACAGACTTCAATTTTGTCCAACATCTGAACAACAAGCATATATCTTCACAAATTCACTTACACGTGACAAATTTGAGTTGTTCAAAGAATTCCTCTCCTCATCCCTTAAGGCAATGAAAAATTAAGGGGGAATGTTAGGGTAAACTTAGTTTACTAAGTTAATTTATGCATTTACCTTAGTTAATTATTACATTATGGTAAGTTGTTATAGTTTGGTATTAACCATAAATTGTTTGTAATTGGGAACTGTATTCCCATAGCAAGTTTATGTCATTATTGTAATTTTTATATGGTTATATATTGTTGAAACCATATATTTGGAGTTTTCTGTACATGGGATTATATTATTGTTGCATAGTTGCAACTCCCTATTTTGTTTGTACATGACTGTGCAATATCTATAAATATTGCAGTCATTCATTTTGTAAATGATTTGATTGATTATTAATAAAAGTGTGAGGCTTTCATCCCTCTTCTACACTTTCATCCTCTTCCTTTATGATCACATTCTTGTTGAAAGAGAAACTAGAGCCACCGATTTTAGGAAAAAACCGCATACTCATCTTTGAATCCTTTTATTACATATTCCCTTCATTCACCCTTAGAGCGCCACCTTGCCCTCTTCCCTTCCAAGCACTTTTTCCCCTATAGGAATAACATTCTATCTTGAATGTGGATTACCATTTAACCTATACCCTCCGGGTATAGGCCCCATGACGTGCTCCATCCGAGCCACCATAACTCCACTCCTCCCTTATTCAACCACTTTGGCCTTTTCCTCGACTCGTATAGATTCCTCGAAGCCCCTTCAATATCATTTCCATTCCTTTCTCCTTCACACTTTCTGAATTTCTTCTCGTAATTTTCACTAGAAAATCCAAATACATCTTCGCAATTATTCACCATGCGAGTGAAAAAAATCCTATTACTTATAAAAACATATTAATGTAAGTGCAACAACGTAATAGCTTGTAAATATTATGAAATCATCACACACGTAAACAAGGTAAGTTAAAATCATCCAAAACAAGTACAACCAAAAATAAGTTATAAATATTAAATAATCCATGAATACATGACGACAAGCATGGTTACAGTGTTGGTAATGCAAATACACATAAGTATATATATCCTTTCGGGATATGTGTACATATGTAGAACTCGCAATCGAAACTATGTAAACATATTAATCCTCTTGCATTCGTAAATTATTTTATATAACATATCTTATTTTTGTAACAAAACATAATGAAAATGTAGGGTGTGATAAATGTAGGGATGAATCAGAAAATGGGTTTACAAATGGAAATGGAATGTCAAAGAAATAAAGGTAATGTACCATCCGAATGGACCCTCACCTATAATAACAATCATGTAAAACTTCCCAAGAAGTTAAGGAAAGGGTCATACTACATCGATTCGGTCTTTGGGTTTATAGAATAAAGGCATTTTGTGTTACCTATGGGGTAAACATTAAAAGAAGAGTATGTTCTATGATAAAAATGGTTCTCCCCTATATGTATTATAGGTGATATAGGTTTATATCATAGTTTCCCTTTTGTTGTGTGTTTCCTTTTCCACTCATCATGTTTCCCTTTTTTGTTGTGTGTTTGTTGGTTGTGTTTGTAGTTTTTCTAGTTATTCATTGTGGTGACTCTATGGCCCAAATGTTAAGGAATTGGTCTACTCCCCATGAGATACTTGAGGTTCTTCACTACCCTTGATTGTATAATGTCCCCAGAGATAGAGCTAGATGTTGTCATGTTAAATGTCTAGCATGAAAAATTGAATTTTTTAATCATGACAATTAAGGCCACCATTTGAAAACCTCTTTCCTAGTCATTGTGACCCCTTGCTCCGCCCATCCCATCATCTCATGCAACCCCTTTAGATATGTGTCATCCTTATTCTAGATGAGTTAAATTGATAAAATAGTTTTCAAGTGTGTTTCATGTGTAGGGAATGGATCCAAGTTGATTTCACGGTGAGACTAAGCTCCGAGGTGGAATAGTGCTCTCCGAGCACTAAATTGGCTATTTTTAGCCATATTGCAACATGAGGACATCCCTCGAAAGATGACTGGAAAGTATCAACCCATCTAGGAGTTGTGCAAGAGGTAAATGAAGTGATACAAAAAAATTAGGAAAATATGTGAAAGAAAATGATTTTGGGAATAATTCAAGCAAAACTAAGTTATTTCAGGCATAAGGAATTAAAGCTTCAATGGAGAAAGTAACCTTGTTCTGAAGATTCTAGGAGTTCTAGGAGGATTTATAAGATCATAAAATATCTTGGAGTTTCTTACATGATGAATGCATTAATTTTGATCCTTGACATAAGCTGCTCTATGGCGTCCTGGATCACTACTCTGCCGCTCCTTCATGCCGAAAGGGTGGCCATTGATATAATAGTTGCAAGATGAATAAAGTATTTAAAATAGTTGGAGTCAAATAATTTGATGCTTTGGATTCATAATCATATAAGGTTTCACCTTTGAACTCTAAATTTCTCTCCTATGGCATAAAAAGGCAAGCTATGTGTTCTAATTTTACATTGGGATGATGACATTAGCATCACTTAAAGCCTTGAGTGAAATTTTGGATCATATATGTCCCTTGTTCATCATTCCTTTGTGTAAGAGGATAAAGGAGACATGAAATTGTGACCCCACTATGAGAGTTTCACCTTCGTCATTTACAACTTGGTACTTGGGTTCTTCAGGCAAGTGGAAAACATGAAAATAGGCCCCTTTCTCATGATGTTGGACCCCTTGGCACATTTTTCAAGGTGTGTTGCCCATTTTCCTTTGTACCTTGGTGTAAGGGGATAAAGGGAACATAAAATTGTTCTCCCATATGATTTCGTTTGTTTTGTCACTTAAAGTGACAACCTTGGAGTGCTAGGAAGTTGTAAATGCATGTTTTACACTGTTTTGGACCCCTCCTCATGATGCATGCACCCATGGAACATTTTTATATGATAATATCCCCTTTCTTTGTACCAAAGTGTAAAGTGACATGAGGGATAAAAAAATTCACTACACCTCTCTTAATTATCCTTTGAACACATGTAAAACCATAGTTGAGCCCCGAGAGTTAGTTTTCAGCCCCTTTCACCTTACTCTCATGAAATCACATGATGAAACTTGGCATTATCTAGTTCAAGGAAAATTTTGGTGTCCCTCTCATCCATTTGACCCTCTTTTCCACTATTTTAGGGTGTAAATCCACATTAACCCCCATCTAGCACCGATTAAACCTAGTTGGGTTAAAGATGAGTTAAGGTGTGCAATGTGAGAGAGAAAGTTTGAAATCAAGGAATTAACCATTTTCATGTTTTCAAATGCATATTTTCCCTCCCAAGCTCACTCTCCTTGCTGTTATGTTGTTGGAATGTGCCTGAGACCTCATATACTAAAATGGAAAGTTGCTCATATCTCGCTAAACCCCTTGTCCATTTTCCATGATATTTTAACAACTCCTCAAAAATCCCTTCAAATGATTCCAACCTTACATCCAATGGTATTCTACATTATTTTTAATAGCCAAATGAAGTTTCCATTTATAAAAATTTATTTTTCATATCTACAAAGTTTTGGCGATTGAAATCCTCTAAAAATTGGAGCAAAACATCCTTGTGAAATAACAAAACTTTTGAGACCACTCTCATTCCATTCGACACCAAGAAGACCCACTTATAAAAATAGTAATCCTTACTAAGCTTCATATTCTATATGATTAACTAAAAATAAGAAATGTATGGATATCCTATAGTTAATCTAAGTTATGAACAATCAGTAAATAAAGTAAATGGATGCTTTAAATAAATGTAAAGATAGCCCAAGAAACTATGAAAAAGGAAATGCTAACCCTAATGTGTAAAAGAGAAGAGGAAAGAACTCAGTTGAATATAAGATGCTCATGGACCGTGTCACTGAGCTAACTAGAGAATTTAGAAGTAGGAACGACTGTGCAGAAGCCCCAAAAAGGATGGATCTCGAGTATCGGTTGGACTAAAGTACAGAGAGGGACCGAGGTGCCTACAGATGATTTGGTGTGCTAAATGGGCACCTTGGTCTATGTAGAAGCTATTAAACTTACCTTCACAGGTTTGGCAGATGGTTTGAAACCCTCGTTGTCTGTCACATTAACTTCATTGCACTGCTCTGGATGTCGTTGATATTCCAAGATGATGAAAAGACCTGTAAAAGACCAAGAAGGAGTATCAAAACCCTAAAAAAGAAGAATGCAAATGAATGGGTTAGACTGACCTCAGTTGCCACAATAGTGGGCTTACTAACTAAGCATTGCACTACATTTCAGACCTAAATGTAGTTTTGGTGAGTGTGTGCATAATGTGCCCTAGGTGTTCTTGTGTCATTCATACTTTGTGAAGTAGCGAGAAATAACTAGATGTAGAAAATTTAATAGAATGTGTGCATGGAATAGAATAGAATCCTCCCCTATGTTGTGTGTGATGCTAGATGACCTAGCCTTGTACCTTGTGATGGATCTATGTAGATGCAAGTGATCTCCAATGTAATAGATGGATGTAACTCTAGATGGATAATAGTAGTGACTAGTGTTTGGTCCCTCATTATGGTCTCATAACTTTATATTTATAGGGTTCTCTTGATCTAATTTTGTAATTAACCTTGAAATGGCTGACCACCAAAAATATAAAGACCTCAAACAGTTGGAAAGAGCCCAAAAAGTGGTGGGAAAGATAAAAAAGGATCGGGGCACCCATGGTGGGACCAGGACACCCATGGGCACCCCAATACTATTACGAGTGCCAGTCAAATACTAAAATAATGCCAAGTGATGAAAGATGACTGGGCATGTGGGTTTAAAAGGTTGGGAATGATGAAATAAAATAAAAGAATATGGCCAAAAGACGAGGGTTAATTAGTAATTTCTTCACTCAATAACGTTCTAAATAGTAGTATGAAATCGGGATTAAATAATGTCTAAAGTGCATGATTTTGTGTCTACATTTTCCCCACTTTATATTGGTGAGCATAAAGCTCAAGAACATAAAGTAAATAGAGATGCATACATGATGTCAATACAGAGTGATGTAGATAACACACCAAAGGACTAGAAAAATCTTGGAATGACAAAAATATGGTGGAGCGTGGAAACTAAAGAACAAAATGCGTAAAAATGTTATGAGAGTGAAACTAGGGCAGAAACATGTGTGTAGTTGTTGATGTGTGTAATGTACCGCATCGTTAGTATGGTGTGTGTTGTCGTGAAGTATTATTCTTGACACCATTTTTGTTGTTGTTGATGTTGTTGTTGTTGTTGTTGTTGCCCCCATTTGATTGCTTGTTTCTCATACGGCCGGACCTGCAAGGAGAAAATGCTCAAGAAGTCAATTATGTATGTATCTATGTGCAAAAATGAGATGTAAAAGATGCATGAATATGTATGTAAATGTAAAATACATAAATGAAAAAAGGTGTAAATGGAACATGTGCACCTAATCCATGTCAAGATAGAGAGTGTAAAAAGGATATCATTTACTACCGGGGTTTTTAGGAAATTCAACACCATAGGCCAAAGAAATGTAGGGAGGCATTCTACCATATCTTCCAAGCTCTAACTACTTCCCTGAATGTGTGTGAAGAGATCTCTGCATGTCCTATATTTTTGGGTGATTCGACGCCACCGCTGGCCGAAGTAGTGTAGGGAGGCACACCCACTATATCCTCTCGAGCCTTTAGCGCTTCCTAGAATGCTAAGGACACCATGTCCTATAAAATATGTTGTGTACGGGGTTCATAAAATGGCATGAACCCACTCATTATATGTAACCCACAATTTCAAGGGAAAAAGTGCATTGAATTGAACTGGTGTAAATGTGTTGTGTTAGTATGTAAAACCCCAAATTCTTCCCCCTCTTTGGGCATGCATGCAACGTCAGTAAATAGGAGAATGTGGCCCAAAAAGAGGACCAAACGCATGTAGTTTACCCTAGAAAGTGATTGGTAGAAACAAAGGTACGCATGAACAAGAAGGCTAGCCAAAGACAAGTGTTAGTAAAAACAAGCATGCATGTATAAAATAGTGTGTAAGCTACATAAATAGTGTAAAAGTAAACACACATGAAGACAAATAAGTCACACAAAAACGCTCGAACATGGGATGTAGTCAATTTTACTCCCACTATAAAAGGAAGGAATCCCATGCGCGTCGGCCTATCACCTAGCAGAAGTTGAGCACTCACCGAGGCACGCGCGGGTGTCGAGTCTCTCTTTTATGTGAGTTTTAGTGGGAAGCATTTATCTATGATTAGTATAAGAGTATTCAGGAAAGAAGTTGAGACATACAAGAATCATAGGGCTCAGAACAACCTCCAGATCCTTGTAGCTTCTTCAGACCGGATGTTTTAACAGACTCCATAACATATATTATAATAGAAAGAAAGATAAAATCATTCATTCATAGCATGCAAGGAAAGAGAACTCCTATGAATGAAATATACATTAAATCTATTGATATCCATGTCTATTTGCAACAGGTAACCTCATTATATTCATTGTTTCATTACAAAGAGCCATAGAGGGTAGACCACAGTCATGCACATCACTAGGCTTGTATAACTATGCCAAAAGAAAAAGAAATTACAATACTAAGCCTAGTACATTCCTTTCTGCATCAAAGTTCCACTCGCAACAATCCTGCAGAGCTTCACCCATGTTATCTCTCTCTCTATGTATATCTCTTCCTCTATCTCTATATCCCCATCTGTATGTTATCTCGGTCTCTATATATATTTTCCCGCTGCAGGAACTTGTATTTATCACTTTCTGTGTTTCCAACTTGCCTTGCCGTGCCCTCAGATCTGTCGCCAAGTGTCGAATGTGGTCCTCCAAGTGAGCATGTTCCTTCAAGCCTAAGCTCTCCACTCCATCTCATGATGATCTTCTAGAAGATCCCATCACTGGCATGCTCTTTCTGGGCCACCTATTGCCAGGCTAGCATCTTATCCATGCACAACCGATCATGCTTTTCACGTGTTCTACCTTTGATGCTTAAATTGGCTAAGTCTCGAACCTCCTTTCACGTGCCGCGTGAACCATGTGCCTTCTTAACTCTTCCTCATGTGCACTTTTTCCTTATGTGCCCTTCTATAACTATGGTCCCACGCGCCCACGCACCTTCATACTTAGTCAATTTTCTAGGGCCCAACATCACCCCACACTACATCTGTTCTCCACCCTCGAAAACATTCTACTTGACCAAGGTGCAAGTTGGTTCAATGGAACCAAGATGTAGACATATATTTTACAAAATGAATAAGGAATGAAAGAATAGGGGAAAGAATGAAGAATGAGGGGGGAAATTAATTCAGAAGGTGGGAAAGTCCCGTCACAGATCTACCTCTAGCTTGTTCCACACCTCAACCTCACCCTTCACCTTCTGGCATAGGTTGCCTACTAGGGTGCTCACTTCATCAAAGCTTAGGCCAGCTCCCTAGGCACCCAAAGTGTCCACAATTTGTTCCATTTCCTTACCTAGGTCCGTGAGCTTTTCCATTCTCTTGGTAATCTAGGGGTACAGTTCCTTCATCGGGCCTTAATTGAGCTTCTCAAAGCCTCGGTGCCTCGATTTCTTTTCTACCTCGCCGAACCTTGTCCCTCTCTACCTGTTCCCCTTGTTCTTTTCCTAGAACTCTTTCAACTCTGCTTCAAGCATGGCAACCAAGGAGCTTGCCACCTTATCTTGATCCGCACATGTGTCGTATGCGGCTTCTGCAGACTAGGCAGCGACCTTGATCTCTGCGAGTACTTGGTTGTACTTGGCAACAAGTGCTATCACCTTTAACCGGTCCTCCTCCTTGAGCGCAGACCACTTCCTCCATAGATTCTAATGCCAAGGGTCATCTCTCCATGGTGAGGATGTGTGTTAAGTATTCTAGGCATTCTAGCATCGATGCGTACCTCTGGGGGATTGGCGTTAGATCTGGGTGTTTTAAAATGATGGCACTTTTTATCGATTCTACCTTTTTGTAGACCTCCTACACCTTTGCCTTTTCCTCCTTGAGCTCACGCTTCAGCTACACACTGATTAATTCCTCCTGTTTCAATTTTCTGGCCACCTTAACCAAATCTTCTTCCTTCTTGGCCAACATTCCCTCATTGGCCCTTATCTTTGTCATTCTATGTGAATAACCTCACCTCTGTTTCAACCATGACCTTGTTTAGAGCATTGCACACTTGCTCATCTGAGAGATCCTGAGCATTTACCAAGGGGTTGTCTCCCTTAGACTCTGGCAACGTGATAAGTGCCTTTTGGCAAACCTCAAATTCTAGCTCGTCAACGTGGGACTCAAATGCCCAAGAAAGCATCTTCTTGGTCCTGGGGTACGTACCCTCCTTCTCAAATGATCCCATGGCTATAAGTCTCTCAGTGGGTATCGTGCTCTGGAACCTTACGCGTAGCACCTTCCTTGAATCATCCACATAGCCCATTATCTACCTTTTTCTGCATCCAGAGTTCTTCTACCCAAGTGCACACCTTTGGGGAAGCTAACTGTCAGAGTAGGGCCTCCTAGGATGTCATCGCCACCTCCTTCACTCTCATCCTCTCCTTCTCCTAGATATCTCTCCAAGCTGTCGGTTGCCTCCGAGTCAGCTTCTTCATCCACCCTCTACTTCTTCCTAAGAGGTGTCCTCTAGTCAAGAGATTTTTCCTTCTCTTCTTCCTCTTGTGACTCCTCCATGGTGGTGGGTTGTTCGGGCACCTCTACTTCTAGTGTCTTCTCCTTTACTGGAGACTTCTTTCTCTAAACATAGGTGCTTGGCTTGGCGCTTGTAGAAGGCATGCTCACTGTCTAAGCAGTCGGCACACTTGGTGCTCCTTCCTCTCCTCTACCTCTCTTCTTAGACACTGGCTTCTTCTTTCCCAAGGGGTCCTCAGGTATTGAGATCTCATCCACCAAGTACATGCACTTTTTGAATTTCAGCCTTATGCGCATATACACGAGTGCCACAAATCCTCCAGTGATGGGAAGCGTTATTGGCCTAGTCATATGGATTTCGTGTGACATGTACTTCTCCATGTACGCGTGCTTACCTCTGGGGTAGTTCATTTTCTTCCTCATATCCCTGTGCTCCCAGTCAACTTTCCTAGCTCCATCCTTAACTTCTTTGATTCTTTAAATCAGTTTACCCCACTTGGAAGTATTGGGCAGTGAACGCGAAAGGTAATTTGCACCAAGGGCTCCATGATTCGTCAATAAGTTTGAACCTGCCCAAGCAGTAGTGTTGGTACACCGTGAACTCAGCTTCTCCCTGTGTGGCTCCTAGGATTTGTCCAGGATCCTCCATTATGCCCCGAATGCATTTCTCAAGCGTGTATACCATTTTTCAAGTCATACTTTGTGGGGAGCCATCATTGTATCACATGCATATTTTTCAAACCTCTTCGCAGGCGAAGGGTCTTCAGCTGGGTACTCCCACACAAACTTGTTTGATGCATCCAACACTCCAATCTCTGTAAACACTATGGTGAGTAGGAAATTTCCAAAGAGGATCATGTCCCCTTCCTTCGCGCATTTAACTATCTCCTCTACAATGTACGCAGACAAGTTGTAAATAGTCCCCTCTGTAATCTTCCTGCAGACATGTAGCCATGGCTTGTTGACTTGCATCCATATTTCTTGGCCATTTAGCTTCATTACCAGGTGCACGGCCATCTTCATAATGGGGTCCTTGATGTCTGAGATGTCATAGTACCGTGACCCTTTCTTGCAGGCATACTCTGTGATGGTCTCTTGAATAGCCTCCTTGTCACCAAGGTCATCTTCCAGGCTATCTCCCTCGCATATGAGGCCTGTAAACTATGAAATCAACTAGGGAGTCACATGCATCTTGTGCCCAAAGCAAAGTGGAAGTAGTCCTCGTGCACCTGAGACATCAACCACTGGTACAAGTGATCCGAATTCCCAAAATAAGGCAACTCATAGAGTTGTAGTAACCCTGCCTTTTCCAACTTGACCTTTACATCATCATTGTAGATAGGAAAACCTTTAGGTGTTCACTTGTTGGTTGGGCGTACCAATTCTAATGCCATTTCTTTCTCTATAGTGTTGGTATGGTGATTATAGTCTGACTGGTATGCTTCTCAAATGGGATTCCCATTCCTTCCCCATCATCACTCCATCTGGGTACTGCATCTCTACATACCATTCTTTGTTTGTATCTACCTCGGGTTCTGGTTGTTTAGCCTTAGCTTTGCCCTTTCCTTTCTTGGGTGCCATGGTCGAGGTAATTTTATCACTCCAATCCTCTCCTTGTTACTCTGCTTTCCTTCTCCCAACCTTCGATCTCAGATCCGCAATACAATTCTTCTAAACTCGTGCATTATTTTGTTGAACCCTAACTTTGATAAACTCTTCATAAAGCAAAGCGTCTTTACACTTATTTCCATGCCTGTGTAATTCCTTGCTTCTAGTTCACAATCTCAAACTGGCTTTTCATGTTTTTAATCACACGGATCTTCCACTCGATCGAATCTAAAAACCCTAGCTTATAATACTCACTTATATCTCCAACTCTTTGTTTTCGCAAAGTAAAATGAGAGTTCCCGACCCTCTATTTATAGTTTTTCCTTTTTCTAGTCATTAAAGGCTACTTTACCTACCCCCATACTTTGTTCATTTAATGCAGATTTTTAAAACAAATCCCATCTTTAGTGCCTTCACTCACATGCCCTTCTTGCGTGAAAACCCTCTTTAACTTGTGCGCCCTTCCTACGCAAAAATGCCTCTAACCTTTCTTTGGCGTGCAAACTATCCCGACAAGAGACTCTTACGCGCACTCAACATGCACCGAAGGTACTTCTTCTATCCAAATTATTGCTTTTGCCTACCTCATGTTGCTTTGGTTACGCTTCCTTTTCCTTTGTACGTGGGATCTACAAGTAGCTTTATCCTGACACCAACCATTCTATCTTTTCTCTTCATCTCTCTTTCAACCGGGCTATTCAACAAGGCTCTTCAATACAACTTCCTTAGTACTTTTAATCACTCGCTTATTCACTATTCTCCACCCCACACTTGAACGATGTGCGGTCCTCTACGCACTCATAAATTCTCCAAAAATAGCAATAAGGTTACCAGCGCCCAAGGCATAAAACAAAACAACAACGTGAAAGGGAAACACAAGGGAAGGAAAATGCATAAAGGAAAATTTCTAAACTAACTAGAAAAACTGCCTTATTTACAAACACCAAGAAGACTTATTTATAGTAGGGATTGACCACCGCCATTGAAATGTCCAAGAAACTTTGTTCCATCTAGCGCAGAATCGGCACGCACCTGAATCAAGGATGTATGAGATTGTGTAGGGACCTAACCAATGGACTTTCAACTTTCTAGGATGGTGCAGAAATCTAGAATCATACAAGTAATACCATCTTCCCAACCTCAAACTTCTTGTTTCTAATATGGTGATCATGTCAAGCCTTTTGCTTTGCCTTTTCCATTGTTTTGTTCCAATGGGCAAGTGATCGTCTCTCATCCAGTTTCATTAGTTCATCAATTCTTTCTTCCAACACTTGCTCATCGGCTAATCCTCCTGCGCGCACTATTTACGAGAGAAGGTAACATAAATTCAACCGGAAAAATAGCTTCCATGCCAAACACCAATTGAAAAGGTGTGGCTTTATTTAGTATTTTATACATAGTCCTATAAGCCCATAAAACTATTGATACCTTGTCATCCCAATCCTATCTTCCAACATCACAGATTTTGGTCAAGGTATGACTCAGTATTTTGTTGAATGCTTCTGCGGTTCCATTTTCTTATGGGTGATAGGGCGTAGTCTTATGATGAGCCACCATGAACTCAGATAGCAGGATCCTCACGGTCTCATTTAGAAAATGCATACCCCTATCACTGGTCAAACTCAAAGGGCATCCATACCTTGTGATAATGTTCTCCCATATGAACCTTGTTGTTGTTGCTTTGTTGTGCGATCTTTATTTGGGGCTGGCTCCACCCACCTTATGAGATAATCATGCAAGTGATGACATAACGTGACCTAGTACTATGCGCTACCAAAGTGTAATAGGTCCTACAAAGTCTATCGCCCCACTTTTCAAAAGGCTTCACGCTAGGAATAGGATGCAAAGGCATTTCATCTCTCCTTCCTAGTTTGCCAATGCGCTGACAGTGGTCACATGCTTTACAATAATCTCTACAATCCCTATACAAGGTTTCCCACCATAAACTTGCCATTAAAATCTTGCACGCGGTGGTGTCACCTATGTAATGCCCACCCGCACTTCCTCCATGTGCTTCCTCCATGATGGCCAGGCGCTCATGCTCTAACACACATCTGCGCAAAAATTCATCACATCCCAATTTGTATAAGTCTCCACTAATCAACATGTAGGGCGTGGCGTGTATGGCCAACTAATTCTTTTCTAATGCCTTCATTCCATCTCGGTGCCACACCTTCTTTTAAAAATACTGCAATCTCCTCCAAATCTGAGGGCATGCGTTGTAATCTAAACAGTTGCGCATATGGCATTGCTTCCTCAATACCTTGCACATCCTCTCCTGAATCAATTCTTGATAGATAATCAGGTCCACAATTTCTCTTTTGGGCTTCACTACAATGATGAATTCAAACTCTTGAAATAACAACACCCATCGACATATGCGCCCTAGAAGAACAGGATTGTTCACTAAATACTTTAATGCCATATGGTCGAGTGTAGAATACAAAGGGTGTCACTAGTAGATACTGTCTAAATTTGAAAAGCACATAGATCATTGACAATGCCTCGCGCTCGGTTGTGGTATAATTATGCTCTACTGGTGTTAACTTCCTACTCATAAAATAGAGAGGATGATCAATAATCCCCTCACTGGTTGTGCAAGTACTGCTCCAATGGCAGTTCCGAGGCATCTACATGGACATGGAAGGGCTTGTCCCAAGAGGGAAATTGTAAAATAGGCGTGGTAATAAGCCTATATTTTAATGTATCAAATGCCCTCTACTGCACCTTTCCCCAATGGAAGGTACTTTTGTGTCTAAGAAACTCTTCTAAAGGTGTGGTGATCTTGGCATACCCCTTAATGAATTTTCTGTAATACCCCGTATGCCCAAGGAATCCATACACTACGCTCTGGCTAGTAGGCTCCCTTAACCCCACAATAACTGTAACTTTAGTGAGATCTACCAGCAAGCCCTCCTTACATATGATATGCCCCAATAAATTCCCAAAGGGTGTAGCAAACACACACTTCTTAATGTTGAGGGATATCCTCAACTGCCTACACCTTTCAAACATTAATCTCAAGTTGTCACAATGGTCCTTAACCAGACCATATACTATCCAATCATCCAAGTAAACTGGAGAAACTTATGAATGAAGTCCTGGAATGCTTTCACCAATATGTGAGAAAAGATAGCAAGCGCATTCTTCAACCTAAAGGGTATGACTGTATATGCAAAACTTTCCCACTCGGTGGCAAAAGTTGTCTTCTCCTAGTCCTCCTTTGCAATCTGGACTTGGTGGTATCCTGAAAATCCATCTGTAAAGGAATAGATTTTGCGCCTAGCGACTCCTTCCAAAATTTCTTCAGTGAAGGGGGTCGGAAATGGATCAATGACACAAACTGCATTCAATTCCCTATAATCCACACAAATTCTAATCGCCCATCCTTCTTAATGTTGATTACCATCGGACTTATCCATTCTGATTCTTCCACTGCCTCAATGATCCCAGAAGCTATCATCTTGTCTATTTCCTCCTTAACCTTCACGCGTAAGTTGGGATTCATCTGGTAGGGCCTTTTCTAACCAGTGCACACCTTCCTTCAGTTTTATCCTCATCTCCCCAAGGAATGGTGAACACCTTTTAGCTCATGGTACCGTATGCAAGGGAATAAATCCTCAAATTCGTGTAATAGATCAATGATCTTTGATACTTCCTTCTCTGTCTAGTAATCCCCAATAATAGCTTCCTTAGGTTCTTCTTCTGAACTAATGTTAACTTTCTTCGTCTTTAAAGGCTCATGGTAGGCACGTGCGTGAGCATCTGCACTATCCACTACCTCACGCGTTCCTACAGAATGGCTAACATCTAAGCTTTTCGATTCCTCTCCATCAATCACATATACTAACTTTCCCTTCTCTTTTTCCAAACACGTGCACTCAAGTTGTAACTCTTCTGTTTCCTCAACTTCTTCAAAGCGCACCTCCAATCCTGGTTCACCTAGTAATTCCAATAGCCTATCTTTTGTTCTGGCACTATCCCCCATGGTAAGGCACTTGATACCTGTAAGGCCTTATCAATTAATGGTTTGGTACTCTAATACTCAAAGGTTTGAATAAGATCAGCCGCGAGCTCTTGCCAATTCCTTGTCTGGTGGCATGTCTCCGAATGAATGTACCATGCGCGTGCACAACCCTGCAGTGTAGAATATAACTTGTGCACCCAGAGGGATGGTGGCAAGGCTTCCATGCCTTCTCTCTAGACTCATTCACATTCCTGGATATGGAAAGAGGTGGGCTCCTTCCCATGGTACTCCCTGATGATGGTGGGTATATTACTTCTAGAAAATTTGCTAGAGAGAGCAATTCTTACCTCGTGTCACTCTAGAAGGCTCTCCATATACGTGGCCCATCAATGAGATGTTGTGCCAAGAAAAACGTAACTCAGCATCTCCCTCTGTTCCTTCTCGTTCTTCCACTGAGATTTTATCTCCTGCAAAAAGATCTCAGGGAATTCTCCTCCGAAGTACTTGGGTAATTCTTTTCCTCTAAGGTGTTGAACCTTATGCGCCTTTGTTATCTTGGTCACCTATCCTCTCAACTACCGTCCCATTAATTCATAAGTCCCATACACCCAATTATCACATGCCAGACTAGTGGTATCACTCACTGACTGAGCATCCTCAAACTAGATAACCCCGTTAATAGGGTGTACCATCTTAGGGTCTCTAATTGAGCACACATAAATCTTGTCTAGAACTTCTTCTCCCAATGGTTCAATGTAGGGCACTGACTTCCCATCAACCAGGGGTATAATGACCTGCTCCTCTTTGTTCTTGAAACTGATGTACCCTTTATTGAACTAAAGGTCTCGCATTGTTCTTGTAACACCAAGGGCACCCAAGTAATGCTGGGAAATTGTCCACCTCGGTGAGCACCAAGACTTCAAAGTCCCCAGTAAACTTGGCTCCCTAAATAGTAATAGTTGCATCCTTCAAGACACCGATGGGCATTGCCTTAGTCTTTTTGCCATATACAAAGACATTTGAAGATGGTTGTAATGCAGGTCTCCCCATCTGATGCCATGCATCCAAAGTCAAAACATTAACCTCCATGCCAGTGTCAATGAGTATATTGTTGAGGAGCCATCCATCTACAACTACATTCAACGTAATCTCCTTGTCATAGTTGAGGTTTTGAGGGGGAAGGTTAATGTGCAAGACTTGTCTCTCACGCTCATCTTCGATGTGTGGTACCTTCTCTCTCAACTAGGATCCTAGCAAAGGAATGATGTTCTCCTACCTTATCATTTTACACACCTCTTTGACCTCATCCAGGTCATCTTTCTGTGCCTCGATTCTCCTTCCTTGTTCCTCCCTCCTAGATTTCTCCTTTAGACACTGGATCTCCCCTTACAAGATTCGAATAACATCCATGGTGTCCTGATATATCTCCTTCTGATGCGCGGGGTCTAGATACTTTCCATGAACTAACTCCTCCCTCGTAACTAGGGTCTTCTATCTTGGTACCTCTCTTGCGTGTGTGGCTTCTACCCTTGTTGTTACCAAGATAGGCTCCAAACCTTCATCCCATATTACCCGAGGCATCCACTATATGTCTTCTTTCTTGATGCTGACCATCGCAATGCCTTTTTCCTTTTGGTGCTGCTGATTCATATGCTCAAATAACTTTGGGCACTCCTCATACTTATGCTTCTTTCGCACCATGAGCACTACAACAAGTCTGGGCACTCACGCTTGTAATGTTCTGTAGATCCATAGTTGAAACATGTTCCGTGTGGGAACTCACTTCTTCCTCTGCGGTTACCTCATCCACAGAATCCTCCTTGAAAACCTCTTCCACACACGCCTCCATCTGCACACTCCTCATAACAGCGATCATCATTTTTAAAACCACTGGCAATGCTGGTTTGGTGCACCCCATGATCAATGGCCTCATGTATCTGATCAATGAGCCTATAGTCTTTAGTATCATGGGTCATGGAGGTGTAAATATTGCAATAACAAGATACATTCTTGCTAATCATGTACTCGGCAAAGAAGGACATCTACTTTCATCATGGTCCCCATGACATATTTCACAGTCTAATGTCACAGCACCTACCATCCTTCAGGGGCAATTTTCCTTAACGTGCCCCTCTATTTCACAATTTGTGCACCACAAACCACTGTGAGTCTCATGGATCGAATTCACAGATAGATTTTCCAACTGCTTAGCCATAGCAGCAATTTGAGCCTCCAAGAATGGGCTAATGCTAGTATCAATACTACCAACAGCTTCGGCATGCAAGGCAGCCTCCAATGCTTCGTGTGGATCTGTAAAAGTCTTATGAGACATGGCCCTTCTAAAAGGGGTGATCAATCCTCCAACAAACCATTGTGCATGCTGAGAAGGATGTATATCATATGATAATTTAGACAAGAGAGTCTTAAAGCATGCATCATACTCCCGCACACTCTCTGTCATTCCTTGTTGTATCTCCTTCAAAGCACTAATGCTTTTTTGCTTGAACTCAAGAATGTGGAACTCTACCAAGAATACATTCTTTAAGGCAGTGTAGTCCACCACCATTTGATGAGGTTCATACTTTCTATACCAGCTATGCGCGTGCCCTTGCAACATGGTTACAAATTGACTAGCCTTTCATTCTAGGGTCATGATACCGTTGCACGCCATAGCAATTCACACTTGTGAACATGTTCCGCAAGCATCCTCAATGCCCCTGTAATCTAGTAAATGTAGATACATTTCAAAGAAAACTTGAGGTGGTGGCTGGGGTCCTTGTCCTGAACCAAAGCCTTGGTTCCCTCCTAGTGTTTCCTCCACCACCTGATCCACCAGGTCCACCAGTCCTATACCTCTAGAGCCACCAGATCCACCAAAACCACTGGGTCCAATAGGGCCTGTAGGAGCTATGCCAAGCACCCCCATGGTCCCATTGAACTGTGCACCGATGGTTTGTGATAGCACCCCACTACATCTACTTTTTCCCACACCACTCCTTGATGTAAGACCAAAAGCTTGTACACTTTGCCCCTTGTCCAAAAACTCCTCCAAATACTAGAATATGTGTAGCCATAGAAGAAGGAACTGAAAAATTATACCTCCTAGGT
This sequence comes from Taxus wallichiana var. yunnanensis, assembly GCA_018340775.1. Classification (NCBI taxonomy): domain Eukaryota; kingdom Viridiplantae; phylum Streptophyta; class Pinopsida; order Cupressales; family Taxaceae; genus Taxus; species Taxus wallichiana. The sequence continues at coordinate 85,009,202 of CM031244.1, read as the reverse complement.
GTGGATCTATCTCTTCCACTAGTTTTAATTGGATCAATACTTCCTCCTGGATTAGAAAACCAAGCACCGAGGATCAATCACTAGGTGGGTTCAGATATGTGCCAACGACTCTCCTTTCTCCATGCAATGAACTCTCACCAAAATCAAGGGGTCTCCCTCATGCGCTTGCCAAGATGGGGTAGTATAGACTGCTCAGGTTCCACGTCTTCCGTGTGAACCTCAACTCCTTCCCATAACGTTTGTCTCCATAGATCCATCACACTAGCAGCCTCAAGTCACCTAGTAATCTCCCTTTCACGTGCTTTGCCATACTTAAGCCGTCTTTTATCCCTCTCCTTCTCTATTGTATCATCTTCCATCTTCCTCCACTTGAGCTTCCTTACCCATTTCTCAAAACATTTTAGCCGACCATTGGGAGCACCTTTAAACTCATAGTAACCATTAATATCTTAATGGCTAGAGGAATAGCACGTAGAAATGTTCCTCTAGGTTCTCGTAGAAACTCAAACTCAAAGCAATCTCTTGACAAGAATACATGGAAATGGCATATTTGAGTGTAGCTAGCTATTACTCCTCCCCACCAATGATCTACAAAGACGGGTCCACGTCAGATTTGCATCCTACAACCTTTGGTAGTCTTTGTCAGTACCATATCCTCGATCCATAACACCAACTTGATCTAGATGCATAGGTGAAAGACATCCATATAACTCTACTTGGGAAGCAAAGAAAAAAGTCTCATACAGATCATGGTAGAGATTCTCTTCTACCCATCTATGTGTATTAAACTCAGGTCCAATGCTGAATCTCTAGGATAAATTCATCTTCTGTGCTCTTGAACCATGATTCAATAATTTTCCAATGTTAACCGATCCGTCATTACTCTTTACATAGATCATGATGCATGCTATATCCCACTACAACTTCGAAAAGAGGTCTCGATAATGGAACCAAGATGTAGTCAATTTTACTCCCACTATAAAAGGAAGGAATCCCATGCACACTAGCCTATCACCCAAGAAGCTGAGTGCTCACCCGAGGCACGCGCAGGTGCCGAGTCTCTCTTTTATGTGAGTTTTAGTGGGAAACATTTATCTATGATTAGTGTAAGAGTATTCAGGAAAGAAGTTTAGACATACAAGAATCATAGGGCTCATAACAGCCTCCGATCCTTGTAGCTTCTTCAAACCAGATGTTTTAACAGACTCCATAACATATATTATAACAGAAAGAAAGATACAATCATTCATTCATAGCATGCAAGGAAAGAGAACTCCTATGAATGAAATATACATTAAAGCTACTGATATCCATGTCTATTTACAACAGGTAACCTCATTGTATTCATTGTTTCATTACAAAGAGCCATAGAGGGTAGACCGCAGTCATGCACATCACTAGGCTTGTATAACTATGCCAAAAGAAAAATAAATTACAATACTAAGCCTAGTACATTCCTTTCTACATCAAAGTTCCACTCATAGCAATCCTGCAGAGCTTCACCCATGTTATCTCTCTCTCTCTATGTATATCTCTTCCTCTATCTCTATATCCCCATCTATATGTTATCTCGGTCTCTGTATATATTTTCCTACTATAGGAACTTGTATTTATCACTTTCCTGTGTTCCCAACTCACCTTACCATGCCCTCAGATCCGTCACCAAGTGTTGAATGTGGTCCTCCAAGTGAGCATGTTCCTTCAGGCCTGAGCTCTCCACTCCATCTCATGATGATCTTCTAGAAGATCCCATCACTGGCATGCTCTTTCTGGGCCACTTGTTGCCAGGATGGCATCTTATCCACATGCAACCGATCATGCTTTTCACATGTTCTACCTTTGATACTTAAATCAGCTAAGTCTCGAACCTCCTTTCATGCGCCGCGTGAACCATGTGCCTTCTTAACTCTTCCTCCTGCGCTTTTTTGCCTTCCGCACCCTTCTATAACTATGGTCTTGCGCACCCACACGCCTTCATACTTAGTCAATTTTCTAGGGGCCCAACATGGGACATCACTCACGATGTCACAAGATGTGTAAGGCTTTCATTACCACCAATAATAAACAAGTGTGCACACTCAAACATAGGGCAAGGCCCGCAAATAAGAGAAAAAAATAATGCATAATAGAACACACAAGTATAGAATAAAATATACCTACATAATAAATGTTGCACATGAAGCACTCGTTATCATGTTATAAATTAGTATGTCAAAAGCATGTATAACTAGGGAACGTAAAGTGCTAAGTACAAAAGGAAACAATAGCACACTGCAAGAGACAAATGTGGATGCCTCTAGTGAACAAAGTGTAGGAAGAGTAGAAGGTGATCATCCATGTTGTTTGTAAGAGACCTTTATCTATGAGCACAACTATAAAAATATGTGAATGTGCATGTGTGGATGATATAGATAAATGACATACATGTAATCTAGCCAACATGTGTAATAAAGTGACCATGAACAAGCACAAGTAAGCAAGAGTAAAAGAAACCATAGTATGCAGTATGTTATGGATGGATGGAATGGAATTCCAAATGGAGTTACATGTGTTGTGTTCCCCAAGTGAATGGAAGTGTATACAGTGAGGTTCATTTTGCTTTCCCCCTCAACATTTAAGAATGAACTGTAAATGAGAGTGTGTCATCGGGAAATGGTCGAATAGTGTGTGTTGTTTCGAACACACTGTGATGAATGTGTATACGTAATGATGATGATATGTGACATATAGAAGAGATGTGTGTAAAACCTATATCTAAAGCATATATCACAACAAAATGAATGTAGGAGTGATGATTTAGCTGAAATCGTATATCACTACATAATGAATGGATGGGTGATGATTTAGCATTAAGCGTATATCACTATAGGATGAATGGATGAGTGATGATTTAGCTCTAATTTTATATCACTACGAGATAAAAAGAGGGAGTGGTAATGTAACCTAAGGTGTATACCACTACAAAATTATAGAATGGGTGACCATTTAGCCTAAAGCGTATGACATTAACTTAGGAATGTCACATGATTAAAGATAGAATGATAAACTCCGATGAATGTAAGGTCCATTTTTTTGTAAACCCTCGGCATTCGAGTATGGACTAAGGAACTAAAGTGCACCATAGGGTAGTCAATGCAATGTATAGAAGACAATGGAGCATATGTGTGAACAATAAATGACCATGTGATGAGTAGAATATGTAATGTACGGTGTATGATACATAATGTGAGATGCAATGATGTAGGATGTATCTTGACAAGTGTGAGATGCGTGATGTGGACTAAGTGTAGTATGTATGATGTAATATGTGTAAAATGTGTAAAGTGTAATGTAATGTAGTATGCGGGATAGGTGGTATATGATTCTAGACTCTGTGTGATGAAAACTAGTATACTATGTAGAATATGTGTGACGGGAGATGTGCAATGTATGATTTAAGGCATATGACATGATCCATATGATGAAGATGTAATGTGTGTTGTATATATTGTATTGTATGGGGTTCATATGTAGTAAGCCCTCAATAATCAAGTGTGAACCAAAGCACAAGAGTGTGTCATCGGGTAATGGTTGATGTTAGAATGTGTGATGAGAATGCCTATATGAAAATGCAAAGATGATAAATGCTAGGGTAAGTGGGGGGGTGTAATAGATGCAATTCCTCTTGATTATATATGAGTGAGTAAACTAACTAATGATAGTAAAGGACAAGGTTCCTCCATCTAATGCCTATGGCAGTGAAAGCATATGACCATGCTCTAATAATAGTGGTATGGTAGAAAAATGTTGTGTTGGTGAATGAAGTCTATGCACATGTGATGGATGAATATATGATGAATTTCATGGCATAGTAAAATGCATCATTGATGGAGATCTACGTGATTTTGAATATGAAGGTGATGAGAAACCACGTGGAATAAACCAAGGTGGGGACCAATATCTCGATGTATTGAATGTCTTAGGGATGGGCCTATGCCGATGTGTAGGACTAGCAAACGATGCGGTCATGTAGATGATGCTTGAGTAGGTGAACTAGGCATAGAATGTGCTTTGAGTAACATGGAGTGTGATGTGTTAGATGAATTAGGTGGTGTGTTGGCTAGTATGTAAGGAGATGACAAACATGGTATAGATGGAGGGACACTATCAATAGAAGTGAATTGATTGTTGTGAATAAATTTCAGTTGCAAATGATTCATAGAAATGATATATTGAGAGTGATGAATCTAATTGAGACTGAGAAGCATGTCGCAGTCATCAACCATGTTCCCAATGAGGAAAGGCACAAGCATAGTAAGAGGACCAACCGTAACATGCAGCTTAACAACACCAAAGGGTTTGTTGAAAGGGTACTCAATTTGCGAGGAGGATAACCAATAGCCTTAAGAAGTGAAATAGAGCATGCACTAATAGGCCATGATGGGTCAACCTTAGTATTGTTGATGGAGGTCAAGCCAATAGAAGGATTGATATGTAAATGATTAGATGTGAAATTTGCATGATAATCATGATCAGAGAAGAAAATTATCGGTGGTAAAGTGTCAATGTTTACAACTAAGAAATCAAGAGTTCTTTATTCGGGAGGGGTACTACATGCCGAGATGTAATTAGCAGAGGAATTGGTCATTTTTGTATTGTGTATTAGTAAAGGGTTATTAAATATTTTAATTTTATGATTTTCATTAATAGGTGTAGAGGTTATAGATTTAAGCTCAATTTGACCATTGTCAAGAAAATGTTGAATGAGATTTCGTAACCAAAAACAAGAATCAATGGAATTTGATGCATTAATGGTAATCACAGAAGAACTACCATCAAAATTACACCCTTTGGGTCGAGATGGATTGAGTTGCAAAGGAGATGGTAGAGTAATAGGATTACTATCGATGAGTTGTGTTAGCAAAATGCTTGGAGGTGTACTAATCTTAGTAAAAGTACATATGTATGGTTGTGGGTGAATTTCCCTAGAGTAGAGACTGCATTTGCAAAGTGGTTTTTCCGTCTATGGGTTTAGTTGTAGAAGATTTGAATGGTGGCTTACTTTGAAAGCATGTGGATGATGATGCTTTCTCTTGATATTTAAGTTTCCTATGGCTAATAGTTTAGTCTCACGAAGCTTGAGAGTATGAAAAATTTTATCAAATGAAGGAGAAGTCTCAAAGAGAATACTCTCTTGTAGAGGTGGTAATAGACTCTGGATAAATAAGTCTTGAAGCTTGCAATCCGTAAGGACATTACACATCTTAGCTAAATTGTATTTTATAATGCAAGACATAATCAAATAAGTGTTTGTTAGACCCTTGTTTGAGCTGTGTCAATTGAGCATAAGAGATATTAGAGCCAATATTGATAAATAAATACATGAGAAAGGCATTAACCAGATGCATGAAAGAGACTATTGAATGTACATGTAGGTCATAGAACCAATGCATTGCATAGTCTTGCAAACTACGAGGAAAAATCTTTGCTAAGATAATATGATCATCTGCATAGTCAAGGCATGCTACATGGAATGCTCAGAGATGCTCTTGTGGGTCACCATGGCCTTTAAATATAGGTAGCTTAGGAGAGACGAAATTTGGTGGTAATGTATAAGTAGATATGGCAGATGCAAAAGGAGTATGTAGCAATGAGGTAGAATCTAGAGATGGTGATGTGCATGAAGTAGCTAGCTGAAGTTGTCAAATATGGGTTTGTAAGTCTTGATATAAAGAGGTCAAATTTGGGGAGTTTGAAGAGGAACCGATATGCAAAGGAGGATTACTAGGATGAATGATGGGATCGGTGGTGGTGGGAATGGGAGCGGAAACATAAGTGGGTGGAGTGGAGACTATATGCACCCAAAATTACATGTGCTACATTATCGGAAAACGGGTATAAAAATTCCCTAATGATGATTCATATCCTTTCAAAAGGTGTTCGAGTTCTTAAACCCATTCTCAATATATATTTGTAGCCTAGACATCCCTACTCATCCTTTACATGTTTTCTTCTAGCTTCCCACTTCATTTTATGCATGTTTTGACCTTTAGTGTCAAAACCACTACCCTTCCTAGGAGGTGGTTTTGTGACTGCCTCCCTAGTCATGGCGGCGGTTCTATGTTCGTCACCCCGCGCAAGGTGGTAGTTCTGCACGATATTTCCAAAAACCTTCATGTGTAAATTAGACACACATGATTTCAGTTAACTTCACTTCCAAGGTGTGTTTGTGAACCAAATTAGCTAAATTTGGGCTTGATTGCATGGTCTTCACTCCCTCTTCTATTTTTAAATAGAATTAATTAGTTTGAATTGCCTCTTCATGTGATGATTTGGCATCCCATTGCTGCCAAGTGTGCTTGTGCACTCTATAGCTAACTTTCTATAAATTAATCACTTGTTTTCAAGCAAATGGCCGGAGAAATTTTGAGTATTCTTGTTATTGCAAAGTTGCTACCTTTCTTGCTAGAAATTTCCAAAGCCAATCTCAGTTCAATTGTGCTTGCATTCTTCCACTTGCATTATTTCCCAATTTGTCAATTCAAGTTGTTGCTACTCCTGCACTTTCTTCCCTCTGTTGTTGCTGCATTCCCACCTGTTGGACTCATGTGGACACATAAATCGAAAGGATAAACTGAGGGGACAAATATTCACACAACCATATTTTCCATTGTTCTTGCATATCCAGGTTGGAGGTGTTGTTTATTTGCTTCATTGATTTAATTATCAAATCTAAATCGTATTCATTCATATTCATATCAAATAAAGTAGAGAAGTTTTTTTTTGTTTCAATTAGCAAGCAATAACAAAGAGATCGATCAAATAAGAAAGCTTGTTCTTCAATAGTACCAAGAAATTTGTGGGGAATAATAGCTTCTTTGAAGCTATGATTTATTCTCTGCCTCTGAGGTAGGATTGAGAGTTTTGATTAGGAAGGATTCAATTAATTAATTATTTTAGGATTAGATTAACACCATTTGCACAAGCAATTAGCTACATCTAGTTAATTGTTTGTATTAGATTCATTTGTTAGATTAGAATTTTGTTCAAAATATTAGAAAAGATTAAAAACATTTAATTTCATTAGATTAGCTATTTTCATTTCTTTTGTTCAATTTATATTGTGGAAAATACCAAAAACATAGTTTAGATTTACTTTGCTTACATTATTTTCTTTGTTAGATCAATTCAATAGTTTCATGCATGACAATTATAGGACCTAGAGAACCTAGAGATTTTGTATTCAAACCGATAGTGCCTCAACTGAATTTAGCAGTACCATTAGCAGACATTGACCAAGGTCTTAGGTTCAATGTTTTCAAGACAACTAGGGACATACAAAGAATTAATCGATAACTAGGCACATTGAACATTGAAGATGACAAAGCGTTTGAGTTTTGGTCAAAACAACATAGTTATAGATTGCCTTGAAATATTGTCAATTCATGACCATTAAGCGTCGTAACAAGAGCGTACTTACGGAAGTGACCCAAGGATGCCACAACCGAATGACCTTGAATTACTCATGGACATTGATACGTGACTCTATCTTCTTGTCCTTAGAACAAAGCTACTGTTGGTCCGTTATTGAGTTTGCATAATGTGCCTTGTTTTTCCATGACCGAATATGCTCACAAACGTTTCATTTTTTTATTTCATGGTCTCATAGTTCGCATTTTCCAACTGAATACCTTCGAAAATGCCCTCATTGTTGTTATTCTGCCCCATTTTTAAACAAATCTCTAGGTTTCCCCTTTTTTGTGCCCTAACTTCTTCATTTTTCTAGGCTGAGCCGTTATTCCCTTTGTCAAGTTCGTGTAAAAATTAGAATGGATCAAATCTGAGTTTTTAGAAGTTGAAAATCTTGATCCCCAGGCCGAAATTGATGATAAAACGTGATTAAATCGATTCAAAACCAAGAAGTCCACCTTCCTTGTGAAAGACTTAAATTTTTGGGGCATCTTTTGTATTTTTCACGCATTGACGGTCATACGAGCGTGCTCTACCCATCAAATTTATCATTGTAAACTCTATGCTGACATGGCAGGCTCTCATTGGCCGGGTGCGGTCGGAAAAATGTTATAACTTGTCAAATTTTCAATTTTTGGTGAAGGGAAAAATTTGCTCTGTGGCCCCGCATTTTCCTAGTGTGCCTACGTGGCATGATTTGATTGGTCAGATGGAGCAGCGGGTGGTGGAGGTCACTTAAAAATTTTGCCTTCATTTTTGCAAATTTCTCAAGGTCAACTTCCTACCCGAAGGCCCACAACGAATGGCATGATGACACATGGCACAGGAGGGCCATGGCGGGTGGCGAAGGACTTGAAATTTTTTTGATGTTTTTAGCTCATGGTGTCAGAGGAAAAATTTGGCCCACAAGCCCATGCCCAATGGGAGGGTGACACATGTCACAGGAAGGTCAGGTGGGTGGTGAGGGTCACTTAACATTTTCTTCAATTTTTGAAAAATTCTCAAATGTCGAAGTTTTCCCGCAAATCCACACCCAATGGGAAGGTGACACGTGGCAAAGGAAGGACAGGTGGAGAGGTGGGGACTTTGAAAATTTTTGAAGTTTGTGGTTTCAAAACATCGGGAAAATATTTGCCTGGGGGTCCGCATCCAATAGGAAGAGGACACGTGTCCGGGGAGCAAAGGAGAAGCGGGATGGTGCGTGTTTTTGGATTTTTGCCTTTGGAGGCAAATTTTCAAAGTAACATTTTGAGCCAGATCCCGCTCGAATCACAGTGACACATATGCACAAGGATGAAATGGAGGGGTGGAGACTTAGAGGAGTTTGAAGTATTTGGCTTTAAGATGCTAAAATCAAGTTTTTGCCCGAAGGCCCGCGATGAGTAGGAACGTGACACGTGTCTGGCAGGAGAAATGGGAATGGGGACAAAAGAAAACTTTTGGGAATTTTTACCCTTGATATTAAGAGTAAAAAATGAAGAATAGACTCACGTCTAATGAAAACAGGACACGTGTCCTAAATTTGGCGGAGGTTTGGAGCGCGGAGAGAAAGTTGAAAATTTTGCAAAATTTTAGCGAAAAATCTCAAGGTGAAAAATAAGCCCACGGGAAAATTTGGAGGTGTGCCCCCACATCCAATCAGGGGGCGACACGTGGCATGTTTCAAATGGAAAAGGAAGAAGCATGGGCCCACAAGGGATTTTGTGCACGGAGGAGTGAAGGAAAAAAGGAGGGGTCGGTTCCGCAGCGAATGGGAAACCGCCACGTGGCAGAAGCGGCAGTGGGCGTTCGGGGCGCGGAGCATTTTGAGAAAATTTTCCTTTTCTCAAAAAAGTGGCAAAATGCATCAAATTGGCCCGCGGTTTTGGTGAAGGCCCACAGAAGGACACGTGGCGCATCCAGGGGCTCGCGGGGAAAATTTTCAAAATTTTCCCAAGGTTGGAAAAGGTTCAAAACGCATTTTTAAGGATTGGGGGCCCGCCCCAATCATGTTTGGACACGTGTCCCACCTCATGTAAAGGCAAAAAGGTAATATTTGAGGATCTCATCAAGACACATGGAGGGCAGAATTTTAAAGTTGATTTTAATCAATGGCAGTTGTGCATTTTCATTTTTGGGTGCCATTGGGGCTCCAAGATGCTTGGAATCGTCATTTTTGCACCGAATCACATGAAATTTTATATGATTTTGCATCCCTCAGCCTTACGAGTGTAATTGAACCATTATTTTGAGCTAATTCGGTGCTCTATAGTATTTTTCGTGGAATATTTTCCTCATCCGTGAAAAACATGTGAAAGGTGAAAGTAAAAAAGTCATAGAGTTAAAAATGGTGAGGGAAAAAGGTAAAAACAATTGCAAATGTATCTTTGGCATGGTGGAATGCCAAAAATGTGACCCCAGGATGGATAAGGATCCAATTTCATGTAATATTTTAAAATATTTGTGCATCTTTGGCATTTGGCGAAAGTGTTTCACGATTTTATATCATTTTTCATCAAATAGTTAGGGTTTTGTAATGAATTTGATCCCATTGGCATATTCTTTGCTTGGGATGCAAGGATCCAGTGGCAGAGGGTATATGATGTAGTTTGGAAACATTTTGTAAGTCTGTTGAGAATTTTGGAGAGAAAGAGAAGAATTTTCATAGGGAAAACTGGAAGAAGTCCATTTCCTTTTGGAGAAACTGCCTGAGAGCCATTTTTATTCCAGTTTGCATCAAATGTTCATCATGTTGAGTTGGTTTCAGTTGTAAAGCCATCAAAAAGCTTTGAGATTGTCTAAATAACATTCCCTTGTTGATATATTTGATCAAATCCTTGGATTAATTGGTTTTATCTCTTGGCAAAGCTTGCATACACCTGTATTTCAGTATGTTTTCAATCTGTGTTTCATGCTCATGTTGCAATCTTGTGTTTGGGATATTTATTGGTCATGCATGGTCTCATTTCTTGTAGAGGGTTTGAAGGCATCTGTAATCTTCCATTCAGAAGAGTATTCATTTGAGTGAAGATAAATAGATTTAAATTCATCTTACCTTCCTTGTAAATTGAGGGTGTTTGTAAACCTTTGGGTGTACCTTAGGTCATGATCTAGCAAGGGTTCCTAAATGCTTCATTGATATTTTTCTTCAAGCCTTTGTGGTAGGTTATCAAAGTTTGTATGGAATAGTGCAGATTTGGGCATCCATTGTGCACACATCCTGGTTGAAAGAGCACTTCAAATTCATTGAAACATCTCTATTGTTTAGGTGTTGTAACTCATTTGCAAAGTTTCCCAAAGAAGGTGATGATTTCTAGCTACTCTTGTCCCAATATCTCTCATCATAATTTCATTTTAAACTAACTCATCCTACCTACAATACCCCTACATTTGCATTGTGTATCTATAAAATAATTCCATCCTTTCACTAAAATGCATAAAGTTGATCAGGGTTTTATCATGTCTTTAGCAGCTCTAGCTTTGTTTTGAGAACATTTCCATCATTTAGTAGTGACAACTCCTTTGAGTTTGGATAATGGATACTTGATCATGTTTTCACAAAGCCTCCTCCACATCATACGCAAAACACAAGGATATCTCTATCTCCTTACCACATAGGGGGCTACAATATAGGTTCTCTTGCCTTGGTTGATAGGCACAACGTAAAATAGTGAGGGTTAGATCAAAATCCTTATGCAGGTGCTATCCACTCCCTCAATTATTGAATGCAAACAAGTAGATAGGTGTGATCCCTGGCTCCAAACAACATACAAAACATCTATCTATCCTTGAGTGTCTTGTGCAGATTCATGATGTTGTTCAAGTTGTGAAGGATATTAAATCTGGATACCAACACCCGAGTGGCACCGTTGCCATGGACTTCTTGCAATTTCTTGGTGGTTTTGAAATACTTGAAAGGTTTGAGCATTTGTGTGATCAAGTATTTGAGCTGTTACATTCTTGAGATATCATTTCATACTTCAGATCTGGGTGTTTTGGGTAAGAAAGACTTCAAACTCAACCTACTCTCCTCATCTACCAGCAGTTTATGTGATTTGGATGCATTTTTTTTGGTTGAATTAAGAAGAAGAAAATCTGATTTGTAAATCCTTGCTAGTTTTCAAGATATAGCATGCATTTGATGAATATTTTTAGTGCTTTCTTGCACAACTAAGGTGAAAATCCTTTGTGGCGACTCCACGCCTGTTGGGATCTTGAAATACCAGTTTTCTAACACATTTTTATCATTTGAAACTACTTGTTTAAATCTATCAAAATGGAGGGAAGGAGATCCTCTTCATTAAGGACTCTTCTAAGAAGTTTCTCACTTTGAATAAAGAAGCTCGTAACTAGAAGGAAGAAGAGTGTGGAAAGTGGTTGGTGATTTGGTTGCAAGGAAAAGAATCCCAATAGTTGAATTTGAAGGAGATCACCTATCATTGAAGATTATAATTCCTCTTCAAGTAGATCTGATTTAGGAAATCTTCTTGCTGATTTTCATTCTCCATCGTGTGAGGGACCTTCTTGTGTATTTAAAAACTTGCTCCTAAATCTGCTCCTATGGTTTCTAAGTTTGCTAAAGTCTATCAAGAGAGAGAGCCTTTGGGGGTTGTCATTTTAAAGATCATTCATCTATTCCAATCAGACTCCATTATTACTCCTCATCACTTGTTTCACCTCCAATATCACCCCCACCAAACAATATGGCTCAACCTAGACCTCCATTTGTTGTAAACCCCTTTCGTCCTATAAATTTTGGAGGAATGGATGGTTATCCAAATGTTTGTCCCACATGATTTGAGAAATAGGTTACCAAAATTCCAAGGTAACAATGCTATTATCGGAGATCAACATCTCAAACTCTTTATTAACATGATGGAAGACTTTGAGATAGAATTTGAGGATGTGTATATCAAGTTGTTTATCCATACACTTGAGGAAGATGCAAGGGATTGGTACAAAGCTCTACTTGATAACTCTATTGATTCATGAACCGAGATGAGTAATGCATTTGATTACAATATGGAGACAAAAAGATCGATATTCCTTCTATCCTAGTTTGAGAACATCAAGAAGAACCCTAATGAGACCGTTCATGATTTCAATCCAAGGTTTAATAAGACATTGAGAAGGTTGCCTGTAATTTTGAGGCCTTGTGATGAATCTTGCTTGATCAAGTATGCAGATGCATTTGATAAAAAGGTATCCTATTACTTGAGATACAAAAATCCTACAAACTTGAGGAAAGCTTTCACCATGGCACTTTTTTGTCCACTCAAAATTCCCCTACTTTTAAGAAGTTGAAAATTTAAAATTTTGAGGTTAAGTGTCTTTTCTGTTGTACTGTTAATGTGAAAAGTCAAGAAATTGGGAAAATCTGCGTTTTTGGGTCATTTTGTGTGTTTTTCGGGCCTGTCGGACATTTTTGTCCCGCGTGTCCCAAGTTTAATTGGGCCCTATTCCCGATCAGCCGGTTTACCTAAAGTCTGTTCTTTTCGGGCCCGTCGGAACTTTTTGTCCCAAATGTCCCAAGTTCGCCCGGACCAGTTGTTCCATTTTCGCCCAAGTCGGCCGATTCGCGTATTCCGCGTACTTTTGTCCCGCATGTCCCAAAAGCATTTGTGCGTCTTTTCCCCGCATCACCCGAATCAGTCAAACCACGTACTTCGCACTTTCGCGTCCCTCGTGTCCCAAATGAACCAAGTGCCATTCGTGCTAATTTTTCCCGCTCTACCCGAATATCTTGCTTTTCAATTTGGTAGGTATGTATTCAATGTGCATTCATTGCCTTTCTCTCTCCTAAACGGCTATATAATGAAACTGCCCCCTATGCGTTTTTACACACTACTTTCATGCTATCTATTGCTCAAACCCTTGCAACCAAATTTCCTGTGCGCGTATCCATTCCTCCTGTAATTCCATCCCAAGTCTAGTTCGCAGCTCTACTCTCTCGAGTTACTATCAACATGAAGATCAAATTCCAGGGGCAGGAACAAATTTCACCACTCGAGTCCGTCGTTCCCGATATCGGGGACAATGAAGTTCACCACCTTGACTTTGGAGATTTTTGGACAAGGATGACAACGCGAACCCTTCACCAATGGTGCAGATGATTAATGATGTGGGTCTAGCTTTACTGGTGGTTTCCCTATCTTGGTTCAATGCACAGACACAGTGCTCTCATGCGGGGCTCATTTCAACCCTGATTCGAGTGAATTGACAAACATGCATGGGGAGCTCATCGCCAAACTTGACGCTACTACTATCGGCACTGCACTAAGGATTCCAAAAATGGACAATGCTATAGTTATCTCCCAGAATCAAGCACAGGCCCTTTTCAATCAAGACAGTGATAACTATAAGGCGTGGGTGGCGAAGTCCTGGCTAAAAAACCCTAAGAAGGGGGCATCTCGTCTGTCCAAGACTCTTTTCCGTGTGGATTTCAATGAAGAATTGTCAGATTTCATAATCCTATTAGCTCGGGTCATGGGTTTACCCTCTACAAATGAGTTCCATTTCTGGATGTGCCCGCTTATCAATATGGTATGCGAGGGAACTCAGAATATCAACTGGGCAGAGATCATCAGTATGAACCTAGCAGAGCAGCTGTCTAATGTATAGCAAACAAAGAAATTCTATATGACTTCATACCTGATGTATACCCTAGTAGCATCGAGGCAATGGTTTGGCTTTTCATACGTCGATGCTCACAAGGATGACCCCGTGTATGCCTACTACCCACAGTTCACCCTAGAGACCAGCAATCACAATTTCCGAAGGGTGAATGATGCTTTCACCATGTACATGGTCAAACTTCTTGAGAGTGACACGGCGAGAAGATTTTCTGATGAAGCCATGAGTCTGATATCACACTACGGTGCTTATTTTATCCAATTCAAAAAAATTTCCTATATCAGGCTTGCTGGCTATGAGAGCACTCCTCTCAAGCTCCCTATGTTCTTTAATGACAAGATGGCCTTGATAGAAGTTTGCAGGCAATTGGAAAAATTGCATAGAACCTGCAGAGATAAGAAAATTACTGGTTTACACTTCCCCATCTCTTTACCTGGATGCACAAAAATATAGAAAGGGCCCTAGCTCCCATTACTGTCCATTTCTTCAGGCCAAGAACTTGCTTTGACTTAAAGAAGTTTATTGAGTAGAATATCAAGATAACCTATCATCATAGGGCAGATACAGAGGACTATTGGGCTGACTGTGCTAATGATTTTGAAGCTAGAAGGAGGCATTATGGTAGGTTTTCCCTACAATTGATTTAGGAACTCAATTTGTACCAAGTTCCTAAAGGGATTCAAGATGATAATTCTGACCTGTACTCCTATGAGTATGAAAATGTGGTCAAACACACTCCCTTGGAGGACTTGGACTGGTTCAAAAAGGAGAAAGATGATTTGGCTGAAATCTTGGCTCCAGTCTTAGTCAGGACCAAGATCTGGTTTGATAGGAAAGTCCGTGAGCTTAGGAGGCACTCAGGGGAATCCTCCTCCAAGGATGCTTCAACACCAAGGAGGGAAGCATCAACTCCCAGATCAGAAGCACCTGTGCAAACCCCTCCTGCCTCGTCAACTCAAGGACCTGCAGTCTCTACTCCTTCCTCATCCACCCAGGTGTATCAGAAGAAATTCAAAGAAGTTAAGAAGGAGCCTATGGAAGAAGATCCCCTAAGAGTGAATGCACTGTTTGCCTTCGAGACCAGAGAACATTATTGTTCTCAGTGAAAGTGAAGAGAGTGAAGTGCTAGCTCCTGTGAGCGCCCCTGAAGCCCCAATGGATAAAAACAAAGAAGTCCAGAGCACTGAACTTCTAAGCACTGTTGATTCCTCTGCTCCAGTTGCCTCAAGCGCTACACTCATATCTCAGCTCGAGGCAACAAAGAAGACAAACATTGGGCACCATGAGTTCTCTGTCTCTTGGTCCTCTTGCCCCACCTGCTTCTTCCTCCTCCTCTTTTGCATGGGTGCAGCCTCTTGTCGATAGTAGGAAGAGAAAGTCTTCCTCCCGGAGCTCAGGGCCAAATTTTGATGTTGTGGCAGCCTTGTTAGGCACTACTCCTCCTTCTCGCGCCAAAAAATCTAGAATTACCTCCAGAATAGTGTCTGATGCTCAGGGCCAGCAATTCCTGGAGATAGCCAAGCCTATGGTAGATAAACCAGAGCAGGATTTACAGGCATCCGACCTGGAGCTCTCAAGAATTCCTATGGGAGAGTCTACCCCTGAAGGTGAGATCCACAATCTTTAGGAAGCGATTTGAGTCATCTACGGAGGGTAGAGAAAGGGCGAAAACCATAGAGCGGTTGTAAGAACAAGCCCAAATTCTTACTGGTTTCATCAAATCTCTTTTGTCCAAGGACAAAGTTTTGGACCCTACCCCATTGACTACTCTTCCACCACCTATAATTTTGAGCCAAGATGAGGTACAGAGTATCAAATATATGCACAAGTATTTCATCTATGGTAGAGCTATGGAGGCCATGGTGGATGATATGCTTTTTGGGATTGAGCTTCATTGATGAAGCTTTCAAACTCCACGGGAAGGTGAACAACTTGCAATGAAGCTCTCCTCCACTATTGGGAGCATTGATAAAGAAGCCCGAAACTTTGGAGCAGTTGCATAGTAGACCTCCGCCTCATGGGACAAACAGATGAAAATATTTTGATGGCAAGCAAAGTCTTCGAGGATACAAAGGATAATTTGTCAAAGTCCTAGGTCTACAGCGTGGAATGGAAGATCAAGGTCCTGGAGGAGGCTTTGGGAGAATTAAGGAATAGCTGGCAGAAGGGTGAGGCCTTCAAAACACTAGTTGTATCTACTTTCAAAGATATACATTGCCATCTTCAGGATGAGACTTCTGGTGTGCCTCTCTCCTTACAAGAAATCAAAGCTCAATTCAGAGCTTTTGTCAAAGGGGATCTATTCAAGGAAAGCTCCATTTCCAAAGAAAAAATGAAGGAGATCTATTCTCTTCAATCTACCATTGAAGAAGCAAATAAATATTATCATACTCATGTCGAGTTTGATAAGGAAATGGAGAAGTGCCTCAGATTTTGGACTCATTCTACCGCCAATACATCAGTCCCATGTGGCAGAGACATAGCCGAGGCGTTGAAGAGATTCAGACAGTGGATTTTAAAAGATGGTGGGTCCCTCCCAGGCATAAGCACCTGTCTTCTTCTCCTAATTCTTCTCTTCTCTTCCCATTCTTTCTCTCGGATTTGTTGTAATTAGTTGGGGCATTGCGATTTGCAACCCTTTAACTAATCTTTAGTTCAAAGAAGTAGTTACCGAGAGTAACTGATTTGTAAACTATATAATGGCCTCTCCTCGCCATTTTGAAGGAGGAAGAACTTGGCTTATTTCTGAAAGTGTAAATAAATCATAAAGAAATCAATACAGAAGGACTTTTCATTCTTTGTCTATCTGGTTTCCTTTTTTCCCAAGCTATTCATTTACTTTTATTAGATTATTTATCGTATTATCTGCCGAGAAGCTTTGTATTCTCACGGATGTTATTTACTGAGAACTTTGTGTCTTTTCAAATTTCATCTTTTTAATATGATACAAATTTCATCTATAATTATCAATGGTGCCTTTCTGCTCTTTCTTGCATTTTCATTCCTCAGTCCTTTTGTAATTGATGATCCTTATAGAAAACACTTTCATAATATCCAAGTTCCACAAGAAAACCATACTTTGTATACGTGTAAATAGGTTCATTTCTAAATAAGGGAACCTCTCCCATTAAAGAGGAGGGACTTCTTGTCCCCGATTTATTGTTCTTCCGTAAGTCCTATTTGATGACCAACGGTTTTGGCGACTCCATTTGGGAATTGTATTCAGTTCTCTAATCATTTATTGATCATCTTTTGATCTAGTGACTCTGCGCTTTACTCAAGGGAGAAGGGCCTTTGGTATCGAAGATTCTAAGTTTCAGCTTTTGGAACAGCAGGGTTTTCCTTTCCCTTCAACAAGAAGAAATAGAAAGAATCGTTCAACAAGCACTCCACCTGTCCAAGATAGAATCCCTAGGGGTGGTATTCCTTCAGAGCCAATCAGTCCTAATCTTTGAGCTTTGATTCTTGTTGGTGTTTCAGTTCCTCTTCAAGCCATTTTTCCAAGAATGGTGGTACCATTGCCTTGGGGTCATTGTGTTGGGCCTCTTGCCCTTCCTCAGCCTTTGCATGAGTTACCCAGAGGTAACCGGAAGAACTTCCCTAAATTCAAAGGCGATGGCAAAATACATCCTGATGAACACATCACACCTTCATAGTTCAAGCGTAAGTAAGGCTTTTTTTTTGAGACTTTACAAGATAATGATGTTGATTGGTTCTATCACCTTGCGGCGGTGCTATCACTAGCTGGGACACAATGAGAACTAGGTTTGAAAACCGTTTCAAACCGGTGGAAGACGTGCATGCCTTGCTAGCCCAAATTTCTCAAATAAAGAAGGATTCACAAGAGCCCATGAGAGAATTTGTGGCTCGATTCAACAGGTTGATTAACAAAATTCTGCCAAATACTCGACCTGTAGATCAAATTCAAAAATGTTTCTTCCTAAATGCCCAATCACCTGAAGTTAGTTATGCACTGAGAAGGGCTAATCTCGCAACATTGGCCGAGGATCAAACTCTTGCTGTTAGTGTTGAAGATGATTTAATCATGTCAGGGAAGTTGAGGAGAGACCCTTCTAAATCTAAATCTGCTTCTTCCTCCTCTTCCACTCCTGGACCTAATACTGATCCATTGGTACAAAAACTTGCAAATGATCTCATCGCCATTAAGAAACAATTGGCTCAGCATGCTCCCTATGCAGACGTTCCAAGGAGGAATTTTCAGCCCAGAAATCGTTTGCCTGCTTCTCAAACAAGGCTAGCGCTTGAAGGACCTCCTATTAAAGTTCCTGTCAATGCAACCTGTGAAGTTGAGGAACCAGAGGATGAGGAGGTTAATGAAGATTGCAAGGAATTTGTTGAAGAGGTTGATGATGAAGCAAATGAATTTGAGGGATCTCGAGTTAATTTCTTCACCACTGAAGGCATTGATGAAGGGGATGATTATGATGAAGTAGTAGCAGACATGAATAGTGAATCATACGCTGTCATGACTCGAGAGTAGACAAATCAGAGGGAGAAAGTGATGCAGCCCACCAAAAA
Source organism: Taxus wallichiana var. yunnanensis (assembly GCA_018340775.1). Taxonomy (NCBI): domain Eukaryota; kingdom Viridiplantae; phylum Streptophyta; class Pinopsida; order Cupressales; family Taxaceae; genus Taxus; species Taxus wallichiana. The sequence goes on along the minus strand of CM031244.1, from coordinate 84,990,602 downwards.
TTCTAAGGAGCAGCCTAAAACTATCCTCGTAATTGCAAAAAGAGGATCTATAATCCCCATTTCATCTACACCAAAGGTGAGTCATGTCAATTTTGCTACTAAAGTTACTTCTTTTTCCCCTAAAATTGATAAACCTAAGATCTCAAGTGATGATAACCCGTCCACTTCTGGGTCTTTTGATATTATTGATCACCTAAAAAAGACTAAGGTTCAAATCTCAGAGGCTGAATATTATCAAACCCATCCTAAGGCTTTTGCTAAAATGATTCACTTTTTCAATTCCCATTCTAAAACTACCTCTAAACACCTTTTACCCACTCCTTCTTTTGCACCACAACCTAATCTGTAGCCGCTTATCACTTCACCCGGTGACAAAATCAAACCATTCTATGTGACACTCCTTATAGCTGGCCATAGGCTCAGTAATTGCGTCATAGACTCAGGAGCATCAGACAATGTGATGCCTGCTAAAGTAGCTCATGCCTTAGGCTTGACTCTCACACACACTTATGGATCTTGTTACTCTGTGGAGAGCAAGGAAGTGCCCTTGGTCGAAAGAATTAAAGACACACAAGTGGCTTTTGCTGCTTTACCTGAGAAGAAAGTTTTGGCTACTATCTTAGTAGCAGATATTCCTCCTTCATACTGGATGTTGCTAAGTAGAAACATCTGTAAGGATGTGGGTGGAGAAATTCAAATGGATTGGTCACATGCCCTCATACCTGTTAATGGGCAAATGAAGAATCTGCTGCCTGAGAAGCAGTCTGAGTATATTGTACAAAAAACCAATGATCCTAAAGCACAAATACTCTATGAATATATGGGGCATGGAAACTACATGATTATGTCTCCTGAAGAAATCCAACCTCCCAAAGTCTCACCTAAAGATCCTAATGGTGTTTGGATTTTAGAGTTCAATGGAAGTTGTTCCTTAGCTGGTTCTGGAGCTGGTGTCATATTGGTGTCTCCTGAAGGAAGCATTCATCCTTTCTCATTCAAGTTGCAATTTGAAAATACCAATAATACAGCCGAGTATTAGGCTCTCATTCTTGGACTCCAGGTGGCAAAAGAACAGGGGTGAAGAACCTTCTAGCTCATGGGGATGCGGAATTGATTGTCAAGCAAGTTAGAAACCTCTTCCAGGTAAAAAATGGAAGGTTGAAACATTACAAGAATCAGGTTTGGGATTCCATTGAATTTCTTGATGCTTTCTCCATCGAAGCAATACCTAGGGAGAAGAATACCAGGGCTGATTCACTAGCAGTCTCAGGGTCACTGCTCATACCTCATCCTGACTTTTCTCAAGATAAGTTCACCATTGAGATGATCCATCGACCTAGTGTACCTGATAATACAAGTAACTGGCAAGTTTTCAATAATGATCAACACTTGCTTTCTTTCTTAGAACTCAAGGATAATTTTGAACAATTGTACTTTGAAGGAAGTGACAATTTGCCTCGTGAAAGTGTGCCCTTTGACAAAGAAGCCACCCAAGAAGAAGAAACGGATCAGGATGGATGTATCAAACTCAAGGGAAACAAGATTCCAAAAGGATTGGTGAGTTTAGAGGAACTGTTTGATAAACACGACAGGTATGTGAAGTCTAGAGCTTCTACTGGACCTCAACAATCAGCTGAATATGACAAAATTAATATTGGGAGTTCTACTGACCCTAAGCTCGTGAACATTGGAAAATGTTGCACACCAGATGAGAGGAAGAAGGTAATTGATCTTTTAAAGAAGTATAAGGATGTTCTTGCTTACTCCTATGAAGATTTAAAAGCTTTCCAACCAAAGGAGATGCAGCATTTTATTCCTCTCAAACCTGGGATTAAGCCTTTTAAACAGAAGCAAAGGCAATACAATCCTAAAATAGCTGACACCATTTTTCAAGAAATACAGAAGTTGTTGAAAGCCAAAATCATTTTTCTTATCCATCATTCAACATGGATTGCCAATATTGTGCCTGTTAGAAAGAAAAATGGTGAGATTCGTATCTGTATTGACTTCAAGAATCTAAATCAAGCTTCCTTAAAGGATAATTATCCTTTACCTATGATGGATCAGGTCTTGCAAGTAGTAACGGGATCCGAAATGTTGTCTATGCTTAATGGATTCTCAGGATATAACCAGGTAGAAGTTAATACCGAGATCAACACAAAACATCTTTCACTACCCCTTGGGGTACCTTTTCTTACAAAAGGATGCCTTTTGGGCTCATTAATGTCGGTGCTACTTTTCAGAGAGCTATGGACTTAGCCTTTGGAAGTTTGAAAGGGAAGTGTATTGTTGTATACCTTGATGACTTGACTGTGTATTCTAAAACAAGGGCCGATCATTTTCAGCATCTGGAAACAGTTCTTTTGAGATGTAGAGAACATGGGATCTCTTTGAATCCTAAGAAATCTATCTTTTGTGTCACAGAGGGGAAATTATTGGGGCACATTGTCTCCAAAGATGGTATAAAAATTGATCCTGAGCGAGTTCAAGCTATTCAGCAAATTCCTCTTCCAACCAGCAAAAAGGGCGTGCACTCTTTCTTTGGTAAGATCAACTTTCTGAGAAGGTTCATCCCTAATTTTGCAGAGCTAACTCTGAATATCTCCCAAATGATGAAAGGAAAACAAACGTTTGGTTGGTCTCCTAAAGGGAAAGAAGCCTTTGAAGGTATTAAAAGAGCCATTGCTAAAACTCCTGTTTTAGCATGTCCAGATTTCAGCAAAGATTTCATTATCTATTGCTACACCACAGATAACACCTTGGCTACTGTTGTTTTGACTTAGGAAGATTCTAATGAGCACAAAATCCCAATTGCATTTATGAGCTATGTTCTAAAAGATCATGAGTTAAAATACACCATAATGGAAAAACATGCTTTTGCAGTGGTTAAAGCTGTCAAGCAGTTTCACTTTTACATTCTTAACTCTCACTCCACGGTGTTGGTACCAGATACAACTATCAAGTCAATTCTCACACAGCAGGAATTTGGATCCAAGAGAGGGAACTAGGTGGCCAAGGTTCAAGAATATGATATTGACATCAAACCGACCAAGCTCGTCCATGGAAAAGGCCTGTGTGAACTCATTGCTGAAGGAGCTAGACATGAGTTACTGGAGGATAAAGTTGGTCTTCCTACCGTTCTGTTTCTTAGCTCAGTTGACGAATGGTATGCTGATATCACTCATTTTCTCACCTATGGGGAATGCCCCTCTCATTTTTCTACCAAAGAAAAGAGGGTTGTTAAACTAAGGTCAGCTCAATATGTGTTGTGGGAAAATGCCTTGTTTAAGCGCGGGTTGGATGGAAGGTTTTTGAAATGTGTGGACAAGGAATAGCAGAAAAAGCTACTCTCAACTTTTCATGATCAGGCATGTGGAGGGCATTACTCATCAATCACTTTGCTCATGGAATACTTTGTGGAGGATATTACTTGGCCTACCTTGTTCGAGAGATGCATCAAAGTGGGTTGAAAAATGTGAAGCATGTTAGACTTTCATAGGTAGACCCAAGTTGGCCTCTTTGCCCCTTAAACCGATTGTAATTGAAGAACCTTTTCAACAAGTGGGGTTTGGACTTCATTAGAACAATTAATCCCTCTTCTAGTGCTGGTCATACTCATGTATTAAGCGCACATGATTATTTCATCAAATGGGTAGAAGCCATTCCAGAAAAGTACTACTTCCGAAGTAGTATGCAATTTCATCAAAGAAAACATCTTGGTAAGGTATGGTGTGCCCAACAAGATTGTGACAGATAATGCTTCCAACTTTTCTTCAACTGAGATGATGGATTTTTGTTATGGATATGGCATCTCTCTAGCTCACTCCTCATATTACTATCCTCAGGGAAATGGACAAGCAGAATCCACAAATAAAAATCTGGTGACCATTATAAGGAAATTAGTCAATGAGTCCCAACGAAACTGGCACAAGAAACTCTATGATGCTCTTTGGGCAGATAGGATCACACCTAAGAGAGCCATTGGGATGTCTCCTTTTCAGGTAGTATATGGAGTAGAAGCTCAATTACCAGTAACAGTGGAGCTACCAGCCTTGCACCTAATGAAGGCCATTGAAGATACCAATTTCAATGATGCTTTGGATAAGAGAATCATGTATCTTCACAAATTGAATGAGGACAGATTGGAAGTTGCTGATAGGATATCGCTCACCAGCAGAAAGTAAAGGTCCTATTTGATAAGAAAGCCAGGTTCAGATATTTCCAAGTTGGAGACACTGTTTTGTTGTGGGATAAAAGGCATGAACCTCGTGGCAGCCATGGCAAGTTTGATTCCCTTTGGCTCGGACCTTTCAAGATCAGGCACTTCGCTGGTAAGAATTCTTTTTACCTTGATTATATGGATGGTTCTTCTCTCCCACTTCCTTATAGTGGGCAGTACCTGAAATTGTTCAAGTCATAGGTGATTAGGAAGTCCTGTGTATATTCTGTATAGCGTTTTGTTTTTCTTTCCCTTTGTTTTGGTGTGTTGTCCTCTGTATTGGTTTACTTTTTGACTCTGTGGCCCAATGGATAAGGTACTGGTCTACTTCCCCGAGTTTGTCTAAATTCTTGCCTTGTCTCATTCTTTGAATTTATGCCAAGTCATCCCCAGAAGGAGCCAGCTGTTGTCCACTCAAAATTCCCCTGCTTTTAAGAAGTTGAAAATTTAAAATTTTGAGGTTAAGTGTCTTTTCTGTTGTACTGATAATGTGAAAAGTCAAGAAATTGGGAAAATCTACATTTTTGGGTCATTTTGTGTGTTTTTCGGGCTGTTGGACATTTTTGTCCCGTGTGTCCCAAGTTCAATTAGGCCCTTAGTTCCCGATCGACCGGTTTACCCGAAGTCTGTTCTTTTCAGGCCCGTCGGAACTTTTTGTCCCAAATGTCCCAAGTTCGCTCGGACCAATTGTTCCATTTTCGTCTGAGTCGGCCAATTCGCGTATTCCGCGTACTTTTGTCCCGCATGTCCCAAAAGTATTTGTGCATCTTTTCCCCGCATCACGCAAATCGGTCAAACTGCATACTTCGCACTTTTGTGTCCCTCATGTCCCAAATGAACCAAGTGCCATTCGTGCTAATTTTTCCCACTCTACCCGAATATCTTTCTTTTCAATTTGGTAGGTATGTATTCAATGCGCATTCATTACCTTTCTCTCTCCTAAACGGCTATATAATGAAACTGCCCCTATGCGTTTTTACACACTGCTTTCATGCTATCTATTGCTCGAACCCTTGCAACCAAATTTCCTGTGCGCGTATCCATTCCTCTTGTAATTTCATCCCAAGTCTAGTTTGCAGCTCTGCTCTCCGAGTTACTATCAACATGAAGATCAAATTCCAGGGGCAGGAACAAATTTCACCACTCGAGTCCGCCATTCCCGATATCGGGGACAGTGAAGTTTACCACCTTGACTTTGGAGATTTTTGGACAAGGATGACAGATGTGAACCCTTCACTAATGGCGCAGATGAGTCATGACAGCGGTCTAGCTTTCGCTGGTGGTTTCCCTATCTCGGTGCAATGCGCAGACACAGTGCTCTCATGCGGGGCTCATTTCAACCCTGATTCGAGCGAATTGACAAACATGCACGGGGAGCTCATCGCCAAACTTGATGCTACCGCCATTGGCACTACACTAAGGATTCCAGAAATGGACAATGCTATAGTTATCTCCCAGAATCAAGCACATGCCCTTTTCAATCAAGACAGTGATAACTATAAGGCACGGGTGGCGAAGTCCTGGCTGAAAAACCCTAAGAAGGGGGCATCTCGTCTATCCAAGACTCTTTTCCATGTGGATTTCAATGAAGAATTGTCAGATTTCATAATCCTATTGGCTCGGGTCATGGGTTTACCCTCTACAAATGAGTTCCATTTCTGGATGTGCCCGCTTATCAATATGGTATGCGAGGGAACTCAGAATATCAACTGGGCAGAGATCATCAGTATGAACCTAGCGAAGCGGTATGCCTAATGTACAAAGAAACAAATAAATTCTATATGACTTCATACCTGATGTATACCCTAGCAACATCGAGGCAATGGTTTGGCTTTTCATACATCGATGCTCACAAGGATGACCCCGTGTATGCCTACGCCCGCATGATTTACCCTAGAGACCAAGTAATCACAATTTCCGAAGGGTGAATGATGCTTTCACCATGTACATGGTCGAAAGCTTCTTGAGAGTGATACAAACGAGAATATTTTCTCGATGAAGCCATGAGTCCGATATTGCACTACGGTGCTTATTTTATCCAATTAAGAAAATTTTCCTATATCAAAGCTTCACTGCTATGAGAGCACTCATCTCAAGCTCCTATGTTCTATAATGACAAGATGGCCTTGATAGAAGTGTGCGAGCAATTGGACAAATTGCATAGAACTCGCAGAGATAAGAAAATTACTTGGTTTACACTTCCCCATATCTTTGGGAAATTACACTGCAAAATGTACCTGGATGCACAAAATATAGAAAGGGCCCTAGCTCCCATTCTTGTCCATTTCTTGGGCCTAGAACTTGATTTGACTTAAAGAATTTTATTGAGCAGAATATCAAGATAACCTATCATCATAAGGCGGATAGAGAGGACTATTGGGTGATCACTGTCTTGATGATTTTGAAGCGAGAAGGAGGCATTATGGCGGAGTTTTCCCTACTGATTGATTCAGAACTCAATTTGTACCAAGTTCTGAAGGGCTTCAAGATGATAATTGACTGTACTCTATGAGTATGACAATGTGATTAAACACACTCCCTTGGAGGACTTGGATTGGTTCAAAAAGGAGAAAGATGATTTGGCTGAAATCCTGGCTCCAGTCTTAGTCAGGACCAAGATATGGTTTGATAGGAAAGTTTGTGAGCTTAGGAGGCACTCAGGGGAATCCTCCTCCAAGGATGCTTCAACACCAAGGAGGGAAGCATCAACTCCCAGATCAGAAGCACATGTGCAAACCCCTCCTGCCTCATCAACTCAAGGACCTAGAGTCTCTACTCCTTCCTCATCCACCCAGGTGTATCAGAAGAAATTCAAAGAAGTTAAGAAGGAGCCTGTGGAAGAAGATCCCCTGAGAGCGCATGCAGAATTGCCTTCAGGACTAGAGAACATTATTGTTCTCAGTGAAAGTGAAGAGAGTGAAGTGCCAGCTCTGTGAGCACCCTCAAGCCCCAATGGATAAAAACAAAGAAGTCAGAGAAACTTGAACTTCTAAGCACCGTTGATTCCTCTGCTCTGGTTGCCTCAAGCGCTACACTCATATCTCGGCTTCAGAGCAACAGCAGTACAAACATTGGGCGCCATGAGTTCTCTGTCTCTTGGTCCTCTTGCCCCACCTGCTTCTTCCTCCTCCTCTTTTGCATGGGTGTAGCCTATTGTCGACAATAGGAAGAGAAAGTCTTCCTCCGGAGCTCAGGACCAAATTTTGATCTTTGTGGTAGCCTTGTTGGGCACTACTCCTCCTTCTCGCGCCAAAAAATCCAGAATTACCTCCAAAATAGTGTATGATGCTCAGGGCCAGAAATTCCTGGAGATAGCCAAGCCTATGGTAGATAAACCAGAGCAGGATTTACAGGCATCCGACCTGGAGCTCTCAAGAATTCCTATGGGAGAGTCTACCCCTGAAGGTGAGATCCACAATCTTTAGGAAACAGTTACCAGAGTCATCTGGAGGGTAGAGAAAGGGCAGAAAACCATAGAACAGTTGTAAGAACAAGCCCAAATTCTTACAGGTTTCATCAAATCTCTTTTGTCCAAGGACAAAGTTTTGGACCCTACCCCATTGACTACTCTTCCACCACCTGTAATTTTGAGCCAAGATGAAGTACAGAGTATCAAAGATATGCACAAGTATTCCATCTATGGCAGAGCTATGGAGGCCATGGTGGATGATATGTTTGTTGCGGGATTGAACTTCATTGATGAAGCTTTCAAAATCCACGGGAAGGTGAACAACTTGCAATAGAAGCTCTCCTCCACTATTGGGAGCATTGATAAAGAAGCGAAACTTTGGAGAGCGGTTGCATAGTAGACCTCGCCTCATGGGACAAACAGATGAAAATATTTTGTTCGCAAGCAAATTCTTTCGAGGATACAAAGGATAATTTGTCAAAGTCCTGGATCTACAGTTTGGAATGGAAGGTCAAGGTCCTGGAGGAGGCTTTGGGAGAATTAAGGAATAGCTGGCAGAAGGGTGAGGCCTTCAAAACACTAGTTGTATCTGCTTTCAAAGATATACATTGCCATCTTCAGGATGAGACTTCTGGTGTGCCTCTCTCCTTACAAGAAATCAAAGCTCAATTGAGCTTTTGTCAAAGGGGATCTATTCAAGGAAAGCTCCATTTCCAAAGGAAAAAATGAAGGAGATCTGTTCTCTTCAATCTACCATTGAAGAAGCAAATAAAGATTATCACACTCATGTGGAGTTCGATAAGGAAATGGAGAAGTGCCTTGGATTTTGGACTCGATCTCACCGCCAATACATCAGTTCCATGTGGGAGAGACATAGACATAGCAAGGCGTTGAAGAGAGATTAAAGCAGATTTTAAAGACGGTGGGTCCCTCCCACCATAAGCACATGTCTTCTTCTCCTAATTCTTCTCTTCTCTTCCTATTCTTTCTCTCGGATTTGTTGTAATTAGTTGGGGCATTGCGATTTGCAACCCTTTAACTAATCTTTAGTTCAAAAAGTAGTTCGAGAGTAAGCGATTTGTAAACTATATAATGGCCTCTCCTCGCCATTTTGAAGGAGGAAGAACTTGGCTTATTTCTGAAAGTGTAAATAAATCATAAAGAAATCAATACAGAAGGACTTTTCATTCTTTGTCTATCCGGTTTCCTTTTTCCCAAGCTATTCATTTACTTTTATTAGATTATTTGTCTGTATTATGCTGAGAAGCTTTGTATTCTCACAGATGTTATTTACAGAACTTTGTGTCTTTTCAAATTTCATCTTCTTAATATGATACAAATGATCTTGTTCTAATTCATGGTACCCTCGCATGCATAAGGAATTACTCTGTCATCTATAATTACGACGGTGCCTTTTCGCTCTTTCTTGCATTTTCATTCCTCAATCCTTTTGTAATTGATGATCCTTATAGAAAAAACTTTCATAATATCCAAGTTCCACAAGAAAACCATACTTTGTATACGTGTAAATAGGTTCGTTTTTGAATAAGGGAACCTCTCCCATTAAAGAGGAGGGACTTCTTGTCCCCTGACTGTTTCTCTTCTTGAAGTCCTATTTGACGACCAACACACTTCAAATCGACAATAATATTAACGCTATTAGTAAACCACTTAAGAGGTATGGTGTGAAGCTGATAAACCCTGAGAAGCCTCAAGCTAGCAACGGTGTTGATTTGGAAGATGTTGTCAAGACTTTGGCAAGGGCTGTCAAAGAAATTTCTTACAAATTAGCCTGGGCTGAGAAAGGAATTGGGAAAAGTTCACAAGGACAGCGAAGAACTCAAAACCATGATAGCTTTGGCAATCATACTAGGGGTGATCACTGAGACAAGATGACAAAGGTAAAGGGCTTACCTGGATCTACAAATAAACAACCCCAAGCACGTGAAAATAGAGTGGTACCGACCTCGATGCAAGAGAGTTGTTGTTTCAGAAGTTGCTTGATATGGATTGGTGTGACAGTGTTTTCTTCCTCATCGCCATGTGAAATGGACCAGCAAGATATTGATGATGATAATGAGAATGAAATGGATGATGACATTTGTATGATGGGCAGCTCTTCGGGCTCACAACAAGCAGCAACATCAATAGATGTGATAAGTGCAAGGACTGCTGCTGACCTTTTGGGATTGCATAAAGAGGGTACCATTTCTTTCTCTTCCTCAAACTCATGATGTAGATGTAGTTCGGGCCTTTGAAATTCCTAATAATTACTTTGAATATCTAAGGGCTTTAATGATCAAGAAGTATGACGGTGGTATTCCTTCGGAGGAAGATAGACAATTGTTAATGAATGTTGTGGTTTGTCAAGAAAAAGAGTACAATATTAGAAGTAAAGTTGTTAGGGGAGCTAGTCCTCAACCCAAGCCAAAGACACCATTGCTCACAAGCATTCCCAAAGATAATCCTAGAAGAGAAACAATTGCTAAGAACCCCTGTTGTCCCATACAAAAATATCATTCCTCTTCATGCCCAAGCTGCCAAGAATACTTCTCTATCTGATGAACCTTCTTGTTTCCCTTCCAATGTTGTTTTTCCAAAGAATGTTCCATATGATATAGCCTAGGTATTGAGCCAAATTAAAGTGAGTGTTCCCATTATTGAATTGCTTAGAATTCTTGAACACAAGAAAAGAGCTTTTGAATACTTGGGATTGAAAGAAGAAAAGATTATACCAAGCAGAAATGTAAATGTTGTTGAGAATCCTCTTCAAAGCATTGCTGGCCTTGAAACACCACCACCGATGGAAGATCTTGGAGAGGCACCTAAAGTGTATTTGGGGACATCCTTGGTTGATTCCCAATTGAATGTTGATCCATTCTTCACAACTTTTCTCATAAAAGGTAGGTTGCTTCACAATTGCATGTTTGATTCGATGCATCATGTAATGTTATGCCTCTAGAAGTTATGAATGAGTTGGATATCAAAGTGACAATAGCATATGGGAAGTGTACAACCATGGATTCAAGGGAAGTTCTGGTTGTTGGTTTTGTGAAGGGGTTAGTAGTGCAACTTGCGGCCTATCCGGGTAAGAATTTAAAACTTGATGTTGTAATTGTTGACTGCCCTGCCAAATGGGGTATGCTTTTGTCAAGAAAATGGGCTACAAGTGTTGGTGGTAGTGTTCAAATGGACATGTCCTATGCCACCATTCCCATTGAGGGAAATCTTGTCAAGCTCTATGGTGAGAAGAAGATGTTACACTTGATTGAAGATCCCAACAATGCTTCTTATGAAGTGTTGTTTGCTGATGTAGATGTTGATAACTTCATTGGTTTTGCTGATGGAAAAGAGAATAAGATGGACAAATCAGAGTGCCTTGGTATGGTAGGTTCTCCATGGACATTACTATGTGATGGAGCTTTCTCCAAAGTTGGAAATGGTGTTGGTATAGTGTTGGTTTCCCCTAGTATAGAGGAGTTTCCTTTTTCCTTCAAGCTCAATTTTGAATGTACTAACAACATTGTTGAGTATGAGGCATTACTATTGGGGTTAAGGATTGCATGGAAGTATGGAGTGAAGGATATTGTTGCTTAAGGAGATTCGAGAGATGGTTTTCAAGCAAGTAAGAAAGTTGTATGCCACAAAAAATCAGCGTATGAGACAATATAAGCATGTTGTTTGGGACTTGATTGAAATGTTTGATTCCTTTAACGTTGTTTACCATGATAGAAGTCTTAATGCTTCTGCTAATAAGCTGGTTGTTCTTGGTTCTAAATTTGATAATTGCACCGTTTCACCTTTTTGTGAATATGATGTTGAAGTGTTAACAAGGCCATTTATCCGGATAATGTGAAACATTGGCATATTTTTGATGATGATGCACAAGTGTTGAGCTTCTTATAATTCTAAGGATATTTTGCTGGTTAGAATATTGATTGGGAACCAATGGTGTGCATGAATGAAGGTAGAGAAACTTTGTTTGACAAGGATATTATACAATTGAAAACAAATACCATTCCTAAGGGTCTTGTTGCACTTGAATCCAATTTTAGCGATGTTAATTGCATCGTTAATAGAAATATGTCTACTTCAAGGGATGTGGAAGAGCATAACTTGGGAACTAAAGACAAACCAAGGAAGATCTGGTTGGGTAGTCATCTCAGCAAAGAAGAAAAACAGTCCTATGCCCAAATTTTAAAGAAATATCAAGACTACCTTGCTTGGTCTTATTGGAAAGTGAAGGCATATAGAGAAGATTTATTTCAGAATGAGATTCCCCTTGAAGCCAAGAATAAGCCATTTAGAAAAAAAAAAAAGGCCTATTAACCCACTACTTTCCATGAAAATGCAAGAAGAGTTGAAGAAATTGAGAGATGGTGGCATCATTCAGCCTACTAGATACTCTTCTTGGGTTTCCAACCTTGTGCCAGTTAGAAAGAAGAAGGAGATATCAGACTTTGTGTGGATTTTAGGAATCTAAAAAAAGCATCTATGAAGGACAAATATCCTTTACCAAACAAGGATAATATGTTACTGACTTGTGATGAGGTCGAAACACTTTCTACTTTTGATGGTTTCTCCAGATACAATCAAGTAGTTGTCAAAGAATCAAAAAGACTTAAGACAGCCTTCACTACTCCTTGGGGGACTTATGTTTTTGTGAGGATGCCTTTTGGATTGATGAATGTTGGTGCTACTTTTCAGAGGGAAATGGATGTTTCCTTTACTGGTTATATCAATGAGTTTATTGCAATTTACCAAGATGATGTGACTATTTTTCAAGGCAGCGAGTAGACCATTTGCAACACCTAGAGAAAATGCTGATCAGATGTAGAGAGTTTGCCATTTCACTTAATATAAAGAATTTTCATTTTGGCGTGCAAAAGGCCAAGCTGTTGGGGCATATTGTGTCCAAATAAGGTGTTATGATAGACCCTGAGAGAGTGGAAGCAATCAGCAAGGTGCCTATGCCAAGAACCAAGAAGGGTATTCAATATTTCTTTGGCCAAATCAATTTCATTAGAAGGTTTGTCTCCAATTTTGCTGAGTTGACTCTTCCAATCACAAGCATGCTAAGAAAGGATCAAGTTATTAAGTGGGAAAAGGCTGCCATCCAAGCTTTTGAAGGAATAAAGGATGCACTCAAGCATGCACCTATTTTGGTAGCTCCAAACTATAAGATGCCTTTCCAAATCTTCTCTTTTGCATCTGAATTTACTATTGCTTCAGTTTTGTTACAAAAGGATGAAAATGGAGCTGAGAGGCCTATTGCTTTCTTTAGCAAGGCTTTACAAGTAGCTGAATTGAGGTACACAATTATGGAGAAACAAGCATTTGCATTAGTAAAAGCAACAAAGATTTTTAGGCCCTACATTTTGAGTTCAAAGGTTGTTGCTTATGTTCCCCACACCATGGTTAAAGACATCTTATCTGACATGGAGATATCAAGCAAGAGATGTAGATGGGTTAAAAAATTACAAGAGTATGATATGGATATCCAAACAATAAAGTGGTAAGAGGTTTAGGTCTTGCCAAACTCATGGTGAGAGTAATTTGCGAGAATGTAGAAGTGAATCGGCTAGGGAAGAAAGGGAGATCTCCTTGACAAATTTATGAATTCCGAGTGGTACAAGGATGTGGTCTATTACCTCAAGCACTTATGTTGTCCCAGTCACTTAAATAAAAATCAGAAAAGAGCCCTCAAGTTGGCTTCTCAGAAATATGTCATAATGAGACCTTGGGCTAGCTTGGAAGAACCCTAAAGGTGTCCTCTTGAAATGCATAACTAAAGATGAAGCTCCCAAGTTGATTGTTGATTTCCATGGGGGAGTTTGTGGAGGACATTTTGTTGGGAGAGTGACAACACATAAGATTTTAAGAGTTGGTTATTGGTAGCCAACTCTTTTTAAAAACAACCGGTTAGTTAGAAGGTGTGATAAGTGCCAACATTTTTCAGGAAGATTGAAAGCTTCACGCTCCCTTCCTTTACACTTGTATCAGTTGAATCTCCTTTCAAACAATGGGGAATGGATTTTATTGGTGAGATTTCAGATCCTTCTAGTGCTGGTTACAAATGGATCCAGAAGAATCGATTATTTTACAAAATGGGTTGAGACAATTCCATCTAGAAATGCAACACACCAATTGGTAATGGATTTCTTGTTGAATCATATCATATGCAGATTTGGAGTTCGAGTTAAGATTGTGTCCGATAATGCTATGTGTTTTAGAGCCAAGCCTTTGATGGCAATGTGTAATGAATATGGGATAAATCGACTTATTCTTCAAACTATAACCCACAAGTGAATGGGAAAGCTGAATCAAGTAACAAAACTTGCTCAAGATCATTAGAAGAACCTTGAAAATCAACCAGAAGAAATGGGGAGAATAGTTGAAATTTGCAGTTTGGGTTGATAGGATAACTCCAAAAAGAGCAATTGGTAAAAGTCCATTTGAACTGGTGTATGGAACTCAGGCTTTGCTACCATTACACCTGCAATTATCCACTTTTCAGTTTGCCCAGCAGTTGGAAGATCAAGAGCATGGCCCATATGAATCAAGAATCAATCAGATCATTGAGTTGGATGAAGAAAGGAGAGCTTCTCATCAAAGGCATGTCAGGTTTAGGGAGAAATTGAAGAAGTTGTTTGATAAGAAGGTCACCCCTAGAGCTTTCAGTGTTGGAGATCTGGTTTTGTTGTGGGATAGTAGGCATGAAGACAAGGGCAAGCATGGCAAGTTTGATGCTCTATGGATGGGCCCTTATGCCATTGATATCAGGATTGGAGAAAATACATTTTTTCTCAAGGATTTGGATGGGGATTTGCTGGAGCTGCCTGTTAATGGCAGACATTTAAAACACTTTTTGGATTAAATCCCCAAAGGAGGTATGCACAAGTTGTACATTTTGTATAGCCCTTGTTTTTTTTTGTCTTTTCCTTGTTCTTGTTGTGTTGGCTTGTGGTTTTCCCTTTTGTCCTTAGCAAACATTGTTGGTGTGGTTTTCTCGGTATGTTTTTGGTGGAATTTTCTTGTTTTGGGCTACTTTGCATGTTTTGACTCCTTGCCCAATGGATTTTTGGCACTTGGTCTACGTTGTGATCTTGTGGCACTCACTGGGAGTGCCCATCCCCAAGCAGGAGCCAATGTTGGTCCCATTATTGAGTTTGCATAATGTGCCTTGTTTTTCCATGACCGAATATGCTCACAAATGTTTCATTTTTTGATTTCATGGTCTGTAGTTCACATTTTCCAACTGAATACCTTTGAAAATGCCCTCATTGTTGTTATTCTGCCCCATTTTTAAACAAATCTCTAGGTTTCCCCTTTGTTGTGCCCTAACTTCTTCATTTTTCAGGCTAAGTCATTATTCCCTTTGTCAAGTTCATGCAAAAATTAGAATGGATCAAATCGAGTTTCTAGAAGTTGAAAATCTTGATCCCCAAGGCGAAATTGATGATAAAACGTGATTAAATCGATTCAAAACCAAGAAGTCTGCCTTCCTTGTGAAAGACTTAAATTTTTGGGGCATATTTTGTATTTTTCACGCATTGACGGTTTACGAGCGTGCTCTACCCATCAAATTTATCATTGTAAACTCTATGCTGACATGGCAGGCTCTCATTGGTCGGGTGCGGTCGGAAAAATGTTATAACTTGTCAAATTTTCAATTTTTGGCGAAGGGAAATTTTTTCTCGCTGCCCCGCATTTTCCTAGTGTGCCTACGTGGCATGATTTGATTGGTCAGATGGAGCAGCGGGTGGCGGAGGTCACTTAAAAATTTTGCCTTCATTTTTTACAAATTTCTCAAGGTCAACTTCCTGCCCAAAGGCCCGCAGTGAATGGCATGATGACACGTGGCACAGGAGGGCCATGGCGGGTGGCGAAGGACTTGAAAAAAAAATTGATGTTTTTGGCTCATGGTGTCAGAGGAAAAATTTGGCCCACGAGCCCGCACCCAATGGGAAGGCGATGCATGTCACAGGAAGGTCAAGTGGGTGGCGAGGGTCACTTAACATTTTCTTCAATTTTTGAAAAATTCTCAAATGTCAAACTTTTCCCGCAAATCCACGCCCAATGGGAAGGCGACACGTGGCAAAGGAAGGATAGGTGGAGAGGCGGGGACTTTGAAAATTGTTGAAGTTTGTGGTTTCAAAATGTCGGGAAAATATTTTCCTGGGGGTCCGCATCTAATAGGAAGAGGACACGTGTCCAGGGGAGCAAAGGAGAAGCGAGGATGGTGCGTGTTTTTGGATTTTTGCCTTTGGAGGCAAAATTTCAAAGTAACATTTTGAGCCAGATCTCCATGCGAATCACAGTGTGACATGTATGCACAGGGATGAAATGGAGGGGCAGAGACTTGGAGGAGTTTGAAGTATTTGGCTTTAAGATGCTAAAATCAATTTTTTGCCCGAAGGCCCGTGACGAGTAGGAAGGTGACACATGTCCGGCAGGAGAAATGGGAATGGGGGCCGAAGAAAACTTTTGGGAATTTTTACCCTTGATATAAAGAGTAAAAAATGAAGAATAGGCCCATGTCCAATGAAAATAGGACACGTGTCCTAAATTTGGCGGAGGTTTGGAGCGCAGAGAGAAAGTTGAAAATTTTGCAAAATTTTAGCGAAAAATCTCAAGGTGAAAAATAAACCCGCAGGAAAATTTGGAGGTGTGCCCCCGCATCCAATCAGGGGGCGACATGTGGCATGTTTCAAATAGAAAGAAAGAAGCACAAGCCAATAAGGGATTTTGTGCTCGCGGAGGAGTGAAGGAAAAAGGAGGGTCGGTTCCAAGAATGATGGGAAACCGCCACGTGGCGAGCGGCAGCGGGTGTTCGGGGGCACGGAGCATTTTGAGAAAATTTTCCTTTTCTCAAAAAAGTGGTGAAATGCATCAAATTGGCCCGTGGTTTTGGTGAAGGCCCACAGAAGGACATGTGGCGCATCCAGGGGCTCGCGGGGAAAATTTTCAAAATTTTCCCAAGGTTGGAAAAGGTTCAAAATGCATTTTTTAAGGATTGGGGGCCCGCCCCAATCATGTTTGGACACGTGTCCCACCTCGTGTAAAGGCAAAAAGGTAATATTTGAGTATCTCATCAAGACACGTGGAGGGCGGAATTTTAAAGTTGATTTTAATCAATGGCAGCTGTGCATTTTCATTTTTGGGCACCATTGGGGCTCCAAGATGCTTGGAATCGTCATTTTTGCACCGAATCACATGAAATTTTATATGATTTCACATCCCCTCAGCCTTCTGAGTGTAATGGAACCATTCTTTTGAGATAATTCGGTGCCCTATAGTGTTTTTCATGGAATATTTTCCTCAGCCCGTGAAAAACACGTGAAAGGTGAAAGTAAAAAGTTGCAGAGTTAAAAATGGTGAGGGAAAAAGGTGAAAAATGATTACAAATGCATGCTAGCATGGTGGAATTCCAAAAACGTGACCCTAGGATGGATAAGGATCCGAGTTCATGCAATATTTTAAAATATTTGTGCATCTCTGGCATTTGGCAAGTTGTTTCATAGTTTTCTATCATTTTTCATCAAATGGATAGGGTTGTGTAACAAATTTGATCCCTTTGGCATATTCTTTGCTTGGGATGCAAGGATCCAAGCTAGAAGAGGGTATATGATGTAGTTTGGAAGCATTTTGTAAGTCTGTTGAGAATTTTGGAGAGAAAGAGAAGAATTTTCATAGGGAAAACTGGAAGAAGTCCATTTCCTTTTGGAGAAACTGCCTGAGAGCCATTTTTATTCCAATTTGCATCAAATGTTCATCATGTTGAGTTGGTTTCAGCTATAAAGCCATCAACAAGCTTTGAGATTGTCTAAATAACATTCCCTTGCTGATATATTTGATAAAATTCTTGGATTAACCGGTTTTATCTCTTGGCAAAGCTTGCATACTGATCGTATTTCAAAGCATGTTTTCAATTTGTGTTTCATGCTCATGTTGCAATCTTGTGTTTGGGATCTTTATTGGTCATACATGGTCTCATTTCTTGTAGAGGGTTTGAAGGCATCTGTAATCTTCCATTTAGAAGAGCATTCATTTGAGTGAAGATAAACAGATTTAAATTCATCTTACCTTCCTTGTAAATTGAGGGTGTTTGTAAACCTTTGGGTGTACCTTAGGTCATGATCTAACAAGGGTTTCTAAATGCTTCATTGATATTTTGCTTCAAGCCTTTGTGGCAGGCTATCAAAGTTTGTGTGTAATAGTGTAGATTTGGGCATCCATGTGTGCACACATCCTAGTTGAAAGAGCACTTCAAATTCATTGAAACATCTCTGTTGTTTAGGTGTTGTAATTCATTTGCAAAGTTTCCCAAAGAAGGTGATGATTTCTAGCTACTCTTGTCCCAACATCTCTCATTAGAATTTCATTTTAAACTAACTCATCCTACCTACAATACCCCTACATTTGCATTGTGTATCTACAAAATAATTCCATCCTTTCACTAAAATGCACAAAGTTGATCGGGGTTTTATCATGTCTTTAGCAGCTCTAGCTTTGTTTTGAAAACATTTCCATCATTTAGTAGTGAAAACTCCTTTGAGTTTGGATAATGGATACTTGATCATGTTTTCACAAAGCCTCCTCCACATCATACACAAAACACAAGGATATCTCCATCTCCTTACCACATAGGGGCTGCAATATAGGTTCTCTTGCCTTGGTTGATAGGCACAACCTAAAATAGTGAGGGTTAGATCAAAACCCTTATGAAGGTGCTATCCACTCCCTTAATTCTTGAATGCAAACAAGTATATAGGTGTGATCCCTAGCTACAAACGACGTACAAAACATCTATCTATCCTTGAGTGTCTTATGCAAATTCATGATGTTGTTCAAGTTGTGAAGGAGATTAAATCTAGATACCAACAAGCTCGATACACCGAGAGGATAGAATAGCTTGACATATTAAACATTGCGGCCAATCAGATTACAATTACTAGGCGCCCCGAGCATAGATTACCTAACCGCCCTATTTGGCTTAGATTATAGATCATACCATATGACCATAGAGGGACCACAACTAGAAAGAATTTATGGTTATGATCCTACGGTTCCCCAACCAAATGGGACTAAAAACCAATTGAACATGGACACTAGATTGAGAGTGTTGGTCTTTAGAACATCTTTATTACCATCTGACATCATTAGGTAATTGAACGTCCTAAATGAAGAATCTCATCGAGCCATCACGTTTTGGACCAAACGCCTTGGCGTTGTCCTTAGAGCTAATGAATTCACGCCTCTCTCATCTATTCCATGACCTTGTCTGGAAACCATTACGAGGTGCTCATTGGCATACACGTATTCCACAACCATTGGAGACAATATTTATAGAGATTGATATTGATTGGAGTCTCCATGTTGATATTCTCTCTTATCCATCCATTCAAACCATCCGGAGTTAGACAAGCCTTTGTTACGCTTGATGAGAAGATTCCATTATTGTAATTTGAAAACATTGTATTGCCTTGATAACCTTTACATGCCATTTATATACACCTTCTCCTACTACCACATTTGCTACCATTTAGCCATCCATTATTTACACATCGGCTACCTTGGCATGACCTCGGGGAGTTGAGTGTGGTTGAAGGTCGCGTGTCTATTTTCATTCATACGAGAGACCATGGGAGCAAAGGAAGTAAATACGTTAGTTAAACCATCATGAGCCCATTGATTGGCTATTAGAGCATGCAATACATGAGGGAGATGAGTAGGGTTTTCATGCAACACTTGGCAAAAGTCAGTAATAGTGTTAAGTTGATCTTGGTCAACATTGGTATCTTCATCGTAGGAATTCTCACTATCAAATGCCTCAATTTTGTGAAGACGCACATTATTGGAACTATCCAAGGGATTGCTAGTAGGAACAGCGGAAGTAGATAAATCGGCCATCGGTTTGGAAATTTTATGGGTGAATGAGGGCTGCTCACAATATCGAAAAGTCCCAAAATGACCACTACCATTGATAGGCATACGAAGGAAAATATTAAAGAGGGATGGTGTACAAAGGTTGGGTTCACCAAAATGATTAACTAAAAATAAGATATGTAGAAATATCCTATAGTTAATCTAAGCTATGAACAATTGTAAATAAAGTAAATGAATGTTGTAAATAAATGTAAAGATGGCCCAAGCAACTATGAAAAAGGAAATTCTAACCCTAATGTGCGTAAGAGAAGAGGAAAGAACTCAGATGAATAGAAGATGCTCACGGGACTATGTCATAGAGATGACTAGAGAATATGGAAGTAGGAACGACTATGCAGAAGCCCCAAAAGGATGGATTTGGAGTATCGGCTCTGATAGAAGTGACTAGAGAGGGACTAGGGCACCTATGGGTGCTCGATCTACTAAATGGGCACCCTGGTCTATGCGAAGATCTAAAAATTTTCTTCACAGGTTCGGTAGATGGTCTGAAACCCTCACTATCTGTCGCATTAACTTTTTTACACTACTCCAGATGTTGTTGATATTCAAATATGATGAAAAGACTTGAAAAATACGAGTATAAAAACCTTGAAAAAGAAGAACACAAATGAATGGGTCGACTAAACTTACCTTTCATAATAGTGGGCTTACTAACTAAGTTTTGCACTACATTTTGGACCTAAGTGTAGTTCGGTGAGTGTGTGCATAATGTGCCCTAAGTTCTCTTGTCAATCACAATTTTTGAAGTAGTGAGAAATAAATAGATATATAAAATGTAATAGAATGTGTGCATGGAATAGAATAGAATCCTCCCCTATGTTGTGTGTGATGCAAATGACCTAGCCTTGTGCCTTGTGATGGAGCTATGTGGATGCAAGTGATCTTCAATGCAATAGATGGATGCAACTCTAGATGGATGATAGTAGTGAATAGTGTTTGGTCCCTCATTATGGTCTCATAGCTTTATATTTATAGGGTTCTCTTGATCTAATTTTGTAATTAACCCCAAAATGGCTGACCACCAAAAATATAAAGACCTCAAATGGCTAGAAAGAGCCCAAAAAGTGGTGAGAAAGATAAAAAAGGATTGGGGTGCCCATGGTGGGACCAAGGCGCCCATGGGTGCCCCAAGATTATTCTAGATGCCCCATTCGAGGCTAAAATAATTCCAAGAGATGAAATTTGATTGGGCATGTGGGTGTAAAAGGTCATGAATGATGAAATAAAATAAAAGAAGATGGCCAAAATATGGGGGTTAATTAGTACTTTCTTCACTCAAAAACCTTCTAAATAGTAGTATGAAACCAAGATTAAATAATATCTAAATTGCATGATTTTTTTCTACACTATAAATAGTAAGTTCTATAAATATGTCATTCTCTAATTTTGCATATTTCCTTACATATTGAGAATACTCGGATGTGTCAAATTGAGCAAATGATAACTAAAAATAGACTTCCTAAATTAAGACTTACTAAAAATAGTAAGTTTCAAGATATTGGTCAAGGAACAAGGATGTTGAGTTATCCATGCTAATGGAAGAACACTGGATGTGTTTGAGCCAATTATGGGACAACATGGATATTAGTTGGGCTCATGATTTCATAGTATACACTTTCAGTTGAGTATGGGAGTAGTTTCTCTATTTTGAGAAGTAGACATTTTTAATGGGGAATAGTGGACAAGAAGGTGTTTGAGTCTCCCAAGTTTGTGTTGTCCAAAATGACTCTTCGAGTTATTTTAACAACTTACGTACACATTCTAACTCTAAGGTTCAACATTGCAAGTTGCGTGCCCTTTGTTTGCTTTCTTGGCACAATTTTCTTGGCTGCAGCTCCTCGTCAACCTTCCCATGCTCTCCTCATGCTTCGCACCTTCTACCTTCCTTCTTCTTCCTCTTTCTTCTTCCATTTCCTCTTGCACGTACTCCTTGCGCATTCATCTTTCTCCCAAGTAGCTCATGCACCCTACGTATGTAACTTGGAATTACTTTCCCATGTTTGGCTAAGTCCTTTGCACATCCCCACACCCCTTTCCTTTCCTATTTTTGAGCATCATTCTTTTGATGTTCGTCTCCTTCTTGCATACTTGTCTCCTACAAGTATGTATCAGTTCCTTCCACGTGCATTATTTTTTCACATCCTCCCTTTGCTTTCCTTCCATGCCTCTCTCTTTCATGTGTGCTTTTACACCTTCTTCCGTGTTAATTCTTGTACCACATGGCATATATCGAAATTGTTTGAATCACATGCAACATATCAAAATGCGCCAACAGGGTGCCAAATCCTTGCAACCAACTAAAGCGTGACATGTGGCAGAAAATGAAAAGATATTTTATGACGTGGATTACAATTATAATCACTTGAATTTAAATTTTAATGGGATTAGGTAGGTGAGAAGCAGGAAAATGTCCCTCATGCCATTTATACTTGATCGATTGCTCCAACTACTAAATTTGATTTAGATCCCTCCTCCTTCCTTCTCCTACATGCCAAATAGACATGGGGAAGTGCATTTGATAGATTTACAAGTGGATTTGTAGGCATTCATTGCTTGTTATTGGTGGTTGAGTTTTCAAATCATATTTTCCTCCTTCTCCTCCTCTTCTCTCATTCATTCTTCTATAAATGTAAGAGCATTGTTCATTGTAAAGGGTTGGACTCTTTTAGTTTGTATAGGTATTGCCTTGCATTTTGAGTTGCAAACCTTTAGATTTGGTCTTCTCATACGCCATTGTAATCGATTGTGAATTTCTAGAAGTAATAAAAGCATTTTTTTTTGTTATTCTCTACCTTAACATGTGTTTATTTTTATTCCTTGCCTTTCCCTCATGTTGTGTGTTTGTTATGCCTTATGGCGTCCCTTGTATCTCCTTTTTCGATCTGTGTCTCATGGAAATGATTATACGGTTGTGTTCTTTCTTGTGTTATGCATGTCTAGCATTCCTTTGTGCATTTTCCTTCGTTTTCACTCAAATTTGATTGTGTTCATCCCCTTTATTTCTGGTGTTATCACCTTCTTTAGTTTTAGTTTTCCCTTTCTACATATCCTTTTATCCCTTGTCCCTTATCATGTTTACCTTAGGATTTCCATTTCAGCATTAGAAATAGCAAAGAACAATAGAATTAGGTAGAGGAACCGGCCTTCTCTGGAGATCTGTCTCAAGTGCTCAAGGTCCCATAACTTGGAGACAATCCCATGTTTCCTCAATGACTCGGTTGATTTCCGAGACGGGTGTAAGTTTGAGCTCCAACGGGTTGATTTTATTCAAATAAGGAGACATCTTGTCATAGAGGTGAATTTTGAAGTTTAAGGGAGTCACAAGGAGGAAGGTGATGATCTCCATATTCCAACTTTGACCTTGTGTTCAAATCTCTTTCCTAGTGGTGGCAGAAGAGGATCAACATGTTTACAAGATCGAGCAATCATCTCAAGTCCACACGATGCAAGTCTTGTAGTAGTGTTTTTAAACACTTATTCAATGCTTTAGAATGTTTCTATATCTCATAGGAAGAGGGAATTACAGTCACAGTGTCTCAATTCAAAAAGATGTCAAAGGCAAGAAACTTCATTGTTGGGTAACATCTACATCAAAAGAATCTTCCCTATCTTCAAATTTCCACTTCTCTATTAGTGCTCAATCCATTTCCTTGGATCAAAGCTGGTCTTTTTCATAGCCTTCTGTAGATGTAACTATTTTGTGTGCCTCATATTTCTCCTTGTGCTTCAAATTTCATTCTTAGTAAGGGAGAAGTATCAATTTGTAGGAAATTTTGTGCCTTGTCAAAATAAAAGAAAGGATTTACAATGTTAGAAGACTGGTTTAATGGATTGGTTAATTGAAGAACGATCACGAAAAGGTGAAGGTGTGTGGAATTTTCTTATTGGCTCACATTTCATAGAAAAAGGAAATTCCTGAAGCCAATCAAAATCTATCACGTTTCACTCTCTTGTTCATCCCAACAGGAAAAACTTCAAATGGCCATAACTTTCAATCTAGAGCTCCAAATCATACAAAATCAATATCATTGGAAATTTATCCTCGAGCCCTTCAATTTGACATCATTTTATTAAGGAATTAATGGTGTTTGGTGGCAAAAATGAGAAAATAAAAAGACACAAGTACACCTGGAAGTATCAGCTAACTATTTTTGCATATGTTGCAGTGAAGGCATGAATTGATCCCAAAATATTAAAAAAAAAACAAATATTTTCAATTAGACAAGTTACATTCCTGCTCTAATTGAAAATATATTTCTTTATGAACAAGGTGGTAAATCACTTGCTATTTGGGGGAATTGAATTGTAAGAACAAACCAAATTTATAGAAATATGGGGGCTTTTCCTCATATCAAATTGTGGGTTTTTCTATTAAGGAGTTAGTTTTGGTATTATGATCAAAGGGATTAGTCTTTCTATTTCTGAAAAGGTTGAAGAGATATAATTATGAATAATGCATGTTTCCTTTGTGAAATGCATATAGATTTTCATTTCACATACTTATGTGTTAAGGTGGTTGCAATGTATAGCCATTGACAAACTTTGAGAGCATTCTCTTGATGTTCCTTGTTAAGAAACTCAATATCTGAATGAAATACATCCGCTTTTGAGTTTAATTTTTGTCTTTTGGGATCTGTATGTTGAATTGTTGATTGATATGTTATATTTTCTACTATAGTCTTGTGTTTATTTCTTCTCTTTATCATATAATAGACCAATCCTCAATGGTTATGCTTTGGTCATTAGTTCAATATTGTGATGTGAGCATTTACTCTGCAATATTGGACTTAATTGTAAAATCCTTACTCTAACCATTTTTTCAAGTGATTTTTGTTAGCCTTTGAGTGTATCTTAGGTGTACGAGAGTAGAAGAAGTAAATACTTCATTATAATGCTTACATAAGCTCTTGTGTATGAGTTGGGATGGTGATTGGCATTGTGTTAGCACAACCAGGTGAAGGAATTATAGACCACCCTATTTGTTTTGCAAAAGTAAGTTGACACTAGCTTAACAGAATTATACAACTCCCGATCATGAAGCTTTTTCCATGATTTACGTGTTGCTCAAGTTCGACAATACTTATTAGCTACACCATTTATTTTCTTCAAAATCATATATGGTGCTTAAGTATTTGGTTGATGTAACAACCTATTTTACAAGGGCACATTTGCGGGTAGATATTATTATTTCAAGAGTTTCAATTTAAAGTTGTTGTCAAACCACGGGACGAGTAACTCAAGGCCCGATAATTTTTCAAGGATCAATTCTGGTGAGGATGCACAGAGCATTGAGGACACAATGTCGGATGCACATTTCTATAGATTGAATTGTGTTCCCACTGAGTTGGAAGATATTGCAATCTTTTTGCACATTGGGAATTTGCCTAAGGGAATGAAGACTTTAGAGAAGAAGCATCTTACAATACGTGTGGCACCTTACCAATTAATAGATGGAGATTTGTATAAGCTTGGTCATGATGAAGTTTTGCATTGGTGCATACTAGAACATGAGTGTGAGAAAGTTATGGAAGAAGATGGTGGTGGAATTACGGGAGGTCATTATGCGGGAGAGATGCCACCGTGCATAAGATTTATATTATGGTGGGAAACTTTATATAAGGATGTCAAGGCGTGTGATCATTTTCAGCACCTTGGGAATCCTAGAACCAAATATGAGATGCCTTTGAGGACTATTGTAAATGTTGAACCAATTGAGAAATGGGAAATTGAATTTGTGGTTCCTATTTACCCACCTACGCATAAGACTCGGTGCATGCTATATTATAACTTGTACAAACTATCTCGACAAGGTGGGTAGAAGTAGCACTCTACAAAGGACTCGTATGGAAACTACGGTAGAGAAATTTTTATGGGAAAACATTATCAGCATGTATGGATGTCTGTTGAGCTTGACAAGTGATAGGGGCACACATTTTTGAATGAGACTATCAAGATATTAATGGTCATTTGAGTTTATGGTGGCGCACCACAAGACAACACCCTATCACTCACAAGCCAATGTTATTATTGAGGCTTTCAACAAGATTCTAGGACATACATTAACAAAGATTTGTGATGTTGGAAGGAAATATTAGGAGGATAAGGTTTTGTTGTACTTTGGGCATACAGAAACTTACAAAATATTAAACAAAGTCATACCCTTTTAGTTGGTGTTTGCACGGAAGTTGTATTACTGTGGAATTCACGTTGTCATCCCCATGTGTATTACACATGCAGGTGGATTAGATGATGAAATATTTTTGAAGAGTGCATAGACAAACCGATGCGGCTAGATGAGTGGCGCATTATTGCTCAAAGTGGAGCTAAAAGATTAAAAAACAAGACAGAAGGCATGGCATGGTAGGCATATTCAAAATAAGGAATTTAAGAATGGAAATATGGTTCTTACGTATGATTCAAAGTTTACACGCCACCCTAGGAAGTTGAAATTTCATTGGTTGGGACCCTTTTTAGTAATGAAGATTTGGAATCGTGTGTTTTTAGCTATAAACATTGGATGATACTTTATTTCTTGGTTACTTCAATGGAAGTATGTCGAAGCCATACTATAAAGAAGTCTTCTTGGTATTTATAATAAAGCATTCTTTCCATTTATATTAGGTTTCCCTTTAATGCATTTTATTTATATGTGTTTCCTTACATCATTGTTATGTTTCATCAATTTAGTTGTGGTTTTTGTAATAATCATGTTTGCGCACCGAAGAGTGATTACTATCTATTTGATTCATGCACAAAGGACCACACATACTTTTAGTGTGGGGTGGATTGGAAATAATAAGTTATTGGTGCTATGTTGTAGATTAGTGCATGCAATGAAAAGGTTACAGGTTCTCAGATTGAAGGTATTTAAGGAAAATTACTCATATTAAAGACCACGTGTAGATGGATAGACACGTAGTGTAACATGAGGTAAGAAGCAATATGGGAAACTACTTGATATGAGGCATAGTGGATAGGTACTTCAGTGCAAGGAAGTGTGTGAAAGGATGTTTTGCTTGAGAAGTAGTAGGCGCGCAAACGGTTACAACTAGGGCGTGGAACAATAAGGCGCGATGTGTGGAAGAGTGAATGGGCGGAATGAATATTGTGTACGGTGGTTGTTGAGGAGAAATTAATGTAGATAAATGGAAAAATTTTGAAGTAAAAATCTATAAAGGAGATCATGTGAAGCTATTTGTTACCTTGTATCCTTTGATTTATCGAGTGAGAAGTGTGACGAAGCGCGAAGTTCAAAGATCAATTGATTGAATGGTGAACAAGGTGAATTTGAGACATGACATTAATAGAGCTCCATGTTGAATGGTGTTCAAGCTTATTGGGTGTGTGAGGAAGAAAGGTTCACGAGGGTAAGGGTTTCAAATAGACAAATTTATAGCTAGGGAAAACTAGGGCACAAGGTGTTTGAAGCAGAAGTAGAGATCAAGGAGTGTGAGGGTGAGGTAGTGGAAAGTTGTAGTTTTTAAAGCATGACATCGGTTAAAACATAACGAAGGCACCGAGGAGAGTTGTGGTGAAGGATCCTATAATAGAAGAGGAACCACAAGAGTGGTTCACAAAGATGCAATACCTGGTAGAAGTTATTAAAAGAAGGTTATGGACGTCCTAGTTGGAAAAATGTACAATTAGTGATTTCAACAATTGAACCGAGAAAATTGTGAAGGACTTAAAAGCAGAGACCATCTTAAGGGTGAACAGGAGGAATGTAGATGGGCAGAGAGTAATGGAAAATTTGATCTATAGGCTACTTGAAAGTGTTGGGGTTATGTAGGTGTTTGAATTGTCATTTTTTGGCAAGCCTGGTTGATTGTACAGTGGCTCATGTCACGTTTGCACAAAGATTTCTTTTAATTTCTAGGAGAACAACGAGAATTACAAAAAAAAATGATTGGCAAAGTAACATGGTTGTGTGACTCTGGTATAGAGATTACGGGTAATATGTTAGATAATGATGTAATAGAGGCAATGGTTGTTTCCTTTAAGTATCACAAGGGAGGTTGGGATTTTAATGTTGATAATATAGAAGACCTAGCTAGAAGGGTACCGGTGCATCTACTTAGCTATAAGTTGGGGGCCTCAAAGAGATGGAAGGAGGTGAACAAGTGTTGGTTATACATAGTGCACAAAATGGAAAGCGAGGATGTATTATTACATCACAAGCTATGTTACAGGGTATAGTGGAAGAGGCACACATCTAGGATGATCAGGGTGAGAAGATTACTTGATGCGTCATCTTACTTTTAATTGTGTTTAGTGAAATCAATGTGCCTAACGGGCCAAAAGACAAGATGTGGGTGTACCCACTAGAAGACAAGTCATCAGAAAATAAATTTGTGAAGTTTACTTGCCAAGGCTCAATTTTTAAGAATTATAGACGAGCGCAAGAAAAGTGGTTTGGGAGGATGCACGATGTGTTTGAAGGAGAGTGGTGCATCTGCGATATTTTCCTCATGTATTGGAAG
Organism: Taxus wallichiana var. yunnanensis; assembly: GCA_018340775.1. Lineage (NCBI taxonomy): Eukaryota > Viridiplantae > Streptophyta > Pinopsida > Cupressales > Taxaceae > Taxus > Taxus wallichiana. The sequence goes on along the minus strand of CM031244.1, from coordinate 84,962,545 downwards.
GACAGGCGGAATTTACATCTTATCAACACTTACGTTTGGGACTCTTTTTCATGAAGACCAGTGAGAAGAGCCCATGGTGTAAGTTGCCTTTTGCGTTTCTTTTGCTTGTTATTTTAAAGATTGATTAATTGGCTGCATAACTTGTGGAAGTTACTGAGTTTGATGCCGATAAATTATACACAAATATCCATATTCCACGCAAAACATTTATATACCCCAATAATGAGGTGTATTTAGAGACAATGGAGTCTAACAATAATGATATCACTCTAGAGGTCATGTGTAGGGAAGATTGAGCCCGCGTGCATGTATGTGTACCTTAGGTTGAGGTTTAAGGAAGGTAAAATTATTTTAGGTGAGGACTTGTCAGTTTTGGGTACTCCTAAAGGTAAACAAACTATGGGAATGAAGAGTCCACTTGAAGAAACACCCCCAAGGAAAGAAAGGCCCGAATTAGAGAATGTCCTGGAGCAAGAAGAGGGAGAACATGAAGGAAGTACTGGACTTGATCATAGCAGGGAGAAATTAAGTAGACAACGCACGGGTGCAGATGTGGGTGTAGGAACTTCATATTCTTTGAGGATATGACCACGTGTAACACTCGTAAAGAAGTTTGAAGAATAAAGAAAGAAAAGGCACAAGTATGTGCCTGTAAAAGACAATGGTGAGGAAAATTCATCACATGGGACTGCGCATGATGATGTTTTAATGCCTAGCCCGAGGCTCGAGAGGATGAAGAGATTAGTAGTGAGTAACCATTATTTGATTTAGAAATCCTAATGTAAATGTACATGAACATTAAGAAAAAATTTACACTAGATGAGATATAGAAAAGGAAGATAGTGTTGAAAAGTTTATTTGGTGGACCGGGGGAAGAAAATTGAGAAGAGAGGAATGAAGGCGTTAAAACATAGGGAAATACATGTGAGTGCACTAGTAAACATAGAGATAAGGAGATGGTGCGAGACAATAAATCTTGGGTACATCAATGATAGAAAAAATATTATACCTATCAGTTACATAGCACTATTGCCATAGAACAATTATATGGATGGGATTTGATGCATCCAAAGATGGTGAACTCGTGCATGAGAAAACAATTATCGGGAGTATGTAGACTCACATGGATGAGCTTGTATTTGACGTATGCAAGGATGCATGTGTTTCAAAAATAATGAAGAAGTCTCCACATTGTAGAGATGCTACCATCAAGCCAACTCAGCTATCGATGAGAAAGTAAGAAATGCTTTGACAAATATATTTGTAAAGGTCACTCGCGAGAATGTTGAGAAAGTGGCTATGATTCGAACCATATTAGAGGATAAGAATGATAAAGAGGAAAAATTCAATTTAAAAAGGGTAAAATAAAGGGCAGAGGTAAAGGTGTGTGCCATTTTATATATGGCGAGAGAAGATTGGTGAAAAAAATTTCTAGCAAGGCCATAGTATGAGGAGAAGGTGTCTAAGATATTTCCTCGGTGTTGCATTACTCACGTACGTTAGTTCATTTGGTGTTGGATGAAAGTACAGTGTGTGTTAAAAGTGAAGCAGAACAAGTTGTAGAGAAACAAAAGAATGTTATTGCGAGAGATAGAAAGAGCCAAGGCCAAATAGTTGCGTGTGAAGCCATACTTGAAACTTTGAAGGGTAAATTGAAAATGGAAAATTTGGCGTTGTAAATATGTGAAGACCCTGAGAATAAAATTAAGACAAGGAAATTGGAAGGGTAGAATGCATTCCTTATGGTGAAGAAAAATGATAATTTGAGGTATGAGGAGAGTTTGGTGTTACTAGCAGAGAAGTGTGACGCGCTTAAGGCATCCGGGGACCCTTGTGATGAAAAGATCAAGGAATTTGGAAATTTGATGGCACGACGAATGGATGTTATGGATGGCATGGTGTTAAATGTATTAAGGGTGTTGAAGCATAAGGGAGAAGATATGACTTTAGATGAAATGGATGTTATGCTTGGCGACATTCCTACTAAGGCCAAGAAGGGACTCGCGATCGGGAAGACTTGAAAGAAGACATTAAGAATGAGTACCTTGAGCTATTGATGCTTGTAGCAGAATAGCACCCAGATTGGTGAAGTATTTTGTTATGAAAAATATTTACTTTTTTATTCTTTATTCTTTAGAGATATAAGTTAAGTGACCTCATTTGCAGAAGTGAAATGATATTAGTGTGGGGTAATGTTGATCGGGTAAAATCGACTAAGTATCAAGAGCCCATTTAATAGTGGCATGAAGGAAGGGGCACATGGATAGGCACGAAATTTTGATAGAGTGGCACCCTTAAGTTTCACACCCGGGAGGACGAGTTTGTAACTTATCTATTTTTACATGTATAGGCTAAAAATAGGAGAAAGTGATGAGCACACATTGGAAAAAGAAAAGAAGACTTGGAGGATATGCAAAGGCTATTTTGGTAACATAAGAAATATTAAGAGTCATGTAAAGTTAGATCTAATAATATGAATATAACTGAAGTTAATTATAGATTATTTATTATGAAGTAAATCTTGCATGCTTCCTTAATTTCTTTTGTATGCGCGTGGCTATTATAAGCATGCAACCTATTTTGAGAGTGTATGAGCGGTGAGGGCAAGTCCCCACTCTGTGTGTGTGTGTGTGTGTGTGTGTGTGTGTGTGTGTGTGTGTGTGTGTGTGTGTGTGTGTGTGTGTGTGTGTGTTGATTTACATGGATTAGAGATCACTAATGCTTGGATTGTGATAGAGTTATGCTATGGGTATGATGTGTGCATGACTTTGTATTGATAATTTTGGTGTATTAAGCTACTATGGTTTTTTCATGACATAATATAATGGATCATTATGGTTGGATATTGGTTGTTGATGTTACTTCTCATGGTTATTGTATGGTGAATCTAGTATTAATCTTTATGTGATTTGTATGTTCTTTATTATGTGTGTTTCGAATTGAGCTCATAGATATGATTGGATAAATGGGATTTACAATTTTAATATGGTGATTATGGACATGCACGCTAATACCCCTGGTAAGATAGTAACAAAGAGGACACGGTACCTTTCCGTACTTGGTCAAAGCACTCAAATCTTTATGAGTGACGTGTCGGTGCATCTAGGATTTGAACAAGAAATAAAGACTACGAGTGCAGTGTCGCAAAGTGGATACCAAATGAATAAAAAGAGGAAACATTCACATAGGATCCCAAGAAAGTGCATACACTGGATGACTGTCTGCAGATAGACTAAGGCGCATGGAGAGGGATAGGGCGCTTGTGGGTGCCTTGGTCTAAGATCTAGGTGCCCTGGCCGACAGAAATGGCCAGAAATATCCTATGGAGTGTCATTAGATGTTCACCTATCTTTACTTCTGTCGCCTAAATGTCAATGTGTGATCACCCAAATACTAGTAAACCTATAATGGAAGAACCACCTACAATACCCAAGACAAAGCATCAAAACCCTAAAAAATAAATAAACATATGAAGGGCTTATTGTCCTCGGCTTCTAAATTGATGGACTTATCACCGATCATTGCACTACATCTCATACCCAATGTAGTTATGTGTGTGTGTGTGTGTGTGTGTGTGTGTGTGTGTAATTGTGCTCTAGGTGCTCTTGTGTCCAGTCATACTTTGTAAAGTAGCGAGCAAATAACTAGATGTAGAATGTAGTAAATGTGTGCATGGAAACAATATACTCCCCTCCTATGAAGTGTGATGTAGATGAACTAGCCTTGTGTGCCTTGTGATGGAGCTAAATGGATGCAAATGTAGTTATAGATTCCTTTGATGGGTGCAACTTTTGGTGGTGATAGTAATTTCTCGGTGTTTGGTCCCTCATTATGGTCACATAACTTTATATTTATATGTTTCTCTTGCTTTAATTTCATAATTAACCCTGAAAATGCTAACCACCAAAAATATAAGAAGCTCAAATAGATAGAAAGTGCCCAAAAAGTGAGAGGAAAGTACAAAGAGGATCAAGGCACCCAGAGGGGACCGGGGGTGTGCAGGGCACCCGATCAGAAATAGGGAAAACATAGTATGAAGGTATATATTGGGCAAGTACAGGTGTAAGATTGAAAATAACGATAAAAAGCAATGCAAAAATGGCCAAAGACATGGGTTAATTATTACTCTTTTCACTTGAGAACCATATGAATAATAGTATGAGACTAGGACTAAATAATGACTCAAAGTGTGTGATTTTGTGTCTACACGCACTTGATCACTTGAGTATACCTATAACCTAAAAAATAAATGTTCACCTACAAAACCCACAAAACCACATCAAATCCAAAAAAAGAAAGATGCAATATGGGGAGTTAGGACTAACCCCAACAATCACTGTTGAGTGAACTTACGATAGAGTTTTGCACTACATCTCAAACTCCATGTAGTTCTTATGAGTGTGTGTAATAATGGTGCCCTAAGATTCCCTTGTGCAAGATGCACTAGATAGCGGGCTAGATTTTTTAAAAGATGCAAATGTGTGTATGGAATAGAATGAACTTCCCCTTCCTATGTTGTGTATGCAGAAAATGCAGTCCCTTGTCCCTTGTATGGATGCTAAATGGATGCCTTTGAGTTTTTATGCCTTTGGATGCAATATTAGGTGATAATAGTAATGTTTATATCTTGATCCTTTATTTTGATCACATAGCTATGTATTTATATGATTGTGTAGATTGAATTTTTAATTGACAACTGGAAGGACGACCCATAAGAAAATAATATGTCCAAAAGATAAAAGAGGCCCTAAAAGAATGAGTAAGGTGGAAAGAGGCCAAAGGTGCCTAGAGGGGACAAGGACACACAGGCCTTTGGCGTCCTTGTCGAGGTGATGGTGTCGAAGTCATAAAAGATAAGAAAGTAAAGTTTTGACTGGGATGTAGGGTGTGAAAGACCAAAAAGAACATAAAAGACATAGAAAGGAGGCCAAAGATAACTATCAATTACTAGTTTTCTCGCTTAAGAATCATGTAAATACTAATATGCTTATAGGACCTAGAAATGTACCCAACTATGTGATATTGTCTCTACATGTTCCCTCACTTTATGTTGTCGAGTGAATACTCAACAACATAAAGTAATTAGAAAAATGCGTACATTTTTTTCTTGTAGAGTGTGATGGCGAAAACATGAAGAGACAAGTAAAAGCGTGAAGTGATAAAAATGAAGCATGGAAGCTAAGAAAGAGGAAGTGACCCTAGGGGTGAAGCATATGTATTGATTTATACCTATTTTTGTGCTTGTATTATTGATGTAGGGTTGCTTCTTGTTGCGTATTAAGGACGGACATACAAAAGAAGAGAAAAAGAGTAGTCAAAGTCATGTATTATGAAAACTATGTAAAAGTATGTAAAAGTGTGTAAAAGTAGTAAAAGGAAAGTGTGCACTGATGAACATGAGTGTAAAGGATAGAAAATGTCCTAAACATCTTTGTGAAGAGTGAGTTTTTGGTGATCTCATGCCAAGAGTGATTTTTTTGGGCTATCTCATACCAAACACGGTTTTTGGAAAATCTCATGCCAAGCACAAGTTTTTAGGCAATCTTATGCCAAGAACAAGTTTTTTGGGTGATCTCACACCATGGAAAAAGAGTATTGGGGAGAGAGGTCTAGTGTTACTCTCCTTCCAAGATTACTTCCGAATGAGCACCAATGTAAATGGCATGTTCCTATTTTGTTCTTGTTGTCTTTATTGTTCCAAATTAGTTTTAATTTTTACCGATTGTAGGAGATTGCATACATTTTGTATTTTAAGGCCAGTTCTTGATATTGTAAAACTATTCGAAAAATGTTCTAGACTATGTTGATTTGATAAAGTGATTGTGTTCCCCAGGGAAATAGGTGCACAGGGAGGACACGAGTGCCCGAGTGACGTTGATATCTAATGTTGGGCATTGGTGTTTGTGTTGTCTTTGAGGACCCAAGTTAGATTTTGGGTCGATTACATGACTCTGTTCTTGTATTGTGTAGGCTTGTACTATGGATCTAAGTTATTGTATGGGGTGTGATTCACCTAATTTATTCCCCCTCATTTTGGGTGCATGTGACAACGATAGGAGCATGTGGTCCAAAGGAAAGGACTGAAACTAATCATGAGGCATAACGTGACATGGAACATTAAGAGTGCAAGATCTCATACTAAGGGGAAGAGTGATTATGCCCAACACTTTCTTAGGTATATTATCAAATCCATGGATATAAAGAGTAGATGGATTGAGATGAGTAGCAAAAAGTCTTATTTGATGGAGAAAGGAAAGATTGCATACATTAAGACCAGATCCAGGATCAACTAGGACACACTTAACAAGGATATTACAAAGTTGAACCTGGGTATAGAATGGGAAGTCATGAAAGATCCGATAATGGGCATGTAAGGAGTGGGTTCACCAAATGATTTAACAAAAAAAGATTTATTATAAACCCTAATTACAGAGTAATCGAATGTAAACAATGATATATAAGCTGCTAGATTTAAATTAACACACGCAATAAGCTAATAAAACATGAAACCCTAAGTACAAGAGAGAGAAGAAAGGACTTAGCTAATTTTCATTTGGTATGGAACTAATTTGGAGTAGAAAACTAATGAATAGAGAGGAAGAGACCATACTAGGGTGCCTCGACTAAAGCAAGGCGCATGGGTACTAGAGACCTCTCTTTGGCGCTTGTGACTACACATGATCTCATAATCTAATTTCTAGAGCATCACAAGAGTGTCACTAATATTCTTTGTTGGTCACTCATATGTCGCACCTTAATCTCGAATAGACCTTTAACCTACAAAATAGATGTTCACCTACAAAAACCCACAAAAATGCATCAAATCCAAAAAGAAAGATGTGATATGGGGAGTGAGACTAACCTCGGTGGTCACCCGAGTGAGCACTACACTACATCTTAGACTCCATGTAGTTCTTGTGAGTGTGTGTAAAAATGGTTCCCTAGGATGCCCTTGTGCAAGATGCACTAGATAACGGCTATATTTTCTAAAAGATGCAAATGTGTGTATGGAATAGAATGAAATTCCCCTTCCTATGTTGTGTATGCAGAAAATATAGTCCCTTATCCCTTGTATGGATGCTAGATGGATGCCTTTGAGTGCTTTTGATGCCTTTGGATGTAATCTTAGGTGATAATAGTAATGCTTAGAGATTGGTACTTTATTTTGATCACATAGCTATGTATTTATATGATTCCCTTTGTTGAATTTCGTAATTAACAAGCTGACGGCCAAAACATAAGAAAATAAGATGTCCAAAAGATAAAAGAGACCCTAAAAAGTGATTAAGGTCGAAAGATGTCGGGGCACCCACATGGCATGAGAGTTCCTAGGTCTTAGCATCATTTATGGGCACTTTGGTGTTTGAAGTCATAAAAGATAAGCAAGTAAAGTTTTGACTAGGTTGTAGGGTGTGTAAGACCTAAGAGAACATAAAAGACACATAAAAGAGGCCAAAAATAGTTGTCAATGACTAGTTTTCTTGCTTACGAATCATGTAAATACTAGTATGCTTTTAGGACCTATAAATATACCCAAGTGTTTGATTTTGTGTCTACACCAAATGAGTGGAGGCTGTTCTACTTGCATCTACCAAGGCTAATGAAAATGTCAAATTTTGTCTATTAGCATGAAATAATGAAATAAGAGGGATATGGTACTAACCTTGAATTAACTTACCTCATTGTGTGTTGAATAGTAGTAGCAGAGGTAGGCGGGGACTAGAAAGTTGTGACTAAATGGCCTCGGGAAGGGGAAGAAGTTGATTGTTTTTCTATCTTGAGGTGCACTGGGAGGATACTTTGGGGTGCCCCAGGGCACCCCTGGTGATATTTGGGTGTTGTAGACTAATAAAAAATCTCAGAACTTGAATTGGTAGTGTCCTAGATATCTCTGAAATACCTTCGCTCATGTCAGCACAGGTGTCACAATAATGTCACCTATGTCATTGTGAATGTTACTACAAAACCCTATCAAAGCATCAATTCCTAAAAAATAAAAATGCATATGAATAGGTCAGACTGACCTTAGTTGCCAAACTAGTGGCCTTACGAATGAGCAGTGTTGCACTACATTTGGACCCAATGTAGTTCTATGTGCATGTGTGTGTGTAATTTTGTGCCTAGGGTGCCCTAACGCCAATGACATAGTAATAAGGGGAAATAACTAGATGTAAAATGCAAATGGTGGATGGAATGGAAAGAATACAACCCTTTCCCCTATGCTTGTGTGTGATGTAGATGTAGAAGATGCCCAAATGTAAGTCCCTTGCCTTAGTAGATAGTTTCCCTTGATAGTGAGATGTCCACCCATAATGTAGTGAGTATGTTATGTTTATATAGGGATCTCTTGTTCAAATTTTGACACTAGTGACCTGAAACTATTGACTATGACCTAGGGGAATACATGGGGTAACCGTTAGGACCGACCTCAAACAAATAAATTAAGACCACAAATTATGATGACATGGGCACCTAAAATCATGGACTTGGGGCACCTAAGGCACCCAGTGCAACCCTAGGCACCCCAACATAGACCTAAAGATGACAACTAAGAAAATTATGACACTGAGACACCCTAAAAGATGCCCAAAACTGTAGAGACAAATGAAATGACTGAACTAGACAAAAAAAAATGATGCTTGACTAACTGACAACAAGACCAAAGGATGGGTCACTAGTGAATACTTTTATTATGCAAGATCCATATATAAAATAACATACCTAGTGGTATTAATGTAATAGTAAGTGCATGATTTTGTGACTACATTTTCCCCCACTTTATGTTGGTGAGTGAAAATCTCGGTAACATAAAGTAGATAGAGATGTGTACTGAGAAAAAGTTGGAGAAGCCCAAGTTGTAGAAGAACACAGATGTGTAGTAGAAGCATGTCGATAGAACTATAAAAGCGTGTTGAACCATGGATCAATGAGTTAATCCATGCAATGTATGAAAATGTAAGTATCGTGATGAAGTGTGGAAAATGAAAATGATGATTAGATGATTTTGAACATGGATTTAATATCGAATAGGTGGGTAGGGAGTGATCAGTTCCCAACCTGAATGCTTGTATATGAATGGAATAATGGGAGGATTTGGGCATCCTACCACTAGAGGAAGAGTGTAGGGAGAAAAGTGTGTTATTCTCCAAACTTTAACTACATCCTCAAGATCTAGCCATTGTAGATGAACTTAGATCAAAATGTTGTGATTTTGGATCCAAATGATTTTGATTAAATAGTTGACCCATATAGGAGTGATAAGGGGAAAGGCACTCTTGCCCCCACTTCACGGGTGTCACCGCAATGTAAAGGCTTCCATGTTAGGTCATCTGGAAGTGAAACACGATAGAGAATGAGATGGCTTCCAAGTTAGGTCATCTGGAAGTGAACGTGATAGAATGAGATGGAGATGGTCATTCCAAGTTGGAGATCATCAAGGAAGGTCATTTGGAAGTGAAAGTATAGAATAAAATCCCAAGTTAGGTCATTTGGGGAAAGTGGTGAATGTAACTCCCAAGTTAGGTCATGGGAGACCACTTGTAGATTTGAATGATATGATTTGATTTGAATGATGTTGATTTTGATTGGTTGATTGATTTGTTTTGATTGGTTACTCATGGAGAGGTTTTTCACTAATTCCCCCAGGTTAGGTCATTAGGGGAAAGTTGCTAGAAAATGGATGAGATGTCACGTAAAAATATTTTTAGTTGCTTGTTTCCCCCAAGTTAGGTCATTAGGGGAGATTGATAGGTTATAGCGTGTGATCATGTTTGGGAGGTGTTAAATGATTTTTGCCCCCTGATTAGGTCATTAGGGGAGATTGATGATGAAATGTCATGGTATAAATTGTGAGGTGTTGGATTCATGATTTGAAGTATGTGGTGACATAAGGGGAATTATAGGGGACCCCCTAATAATATGCCCCCTTTTGGTGAAAAAAGAGGGAGTGATGAAAGGAATGAACTCTAAGCCAAAAGTAATGATAAGAGGTTAAAAACGTGTATGCGTGTGAGTGAATAGGAAAACAATGGTAAGGAGATATAATGTGAAATGTGTAAAATATGGTGGTAGGTGGAATTTATAAAAATAATTCCATAAATGGGGTGTAAATCAAAGTAAAAATGCTCAAGATATGAGTGAAATGGTGTAGTGTGTATTAGTTGTGGTAATAAGCGTGAAATATGGACCATAGTAAAGGTGGCATTTGAAATGTGATTATAAATAGTAAAGTGAAAAGGTAACTTATCACTTCATTTTTTTTTGTGTGAGTGTGAGAGTGTATATGAGTGAGTAGAGATGCCTCAAGTGAGACCATTATGTCCTAGCTAGTTTGAGAGAGTGGTGATTGTTGTGGCATCATACTATGATGGAGTTGGTAAGTGTATGATTTTTGTAAAAATGTAGGGTGTACTAGGTATTTGAGTTGAATTTTTGAAAATTTAGGGTTTTTATTTTCTCGGCATTTGGGACCCAGACAAGAGCGGTGAGGGTGCTAGTGACCCCTTGGGACTAGAGCACCCAAATCCAGGGCACTAGTGTCTGCTCTCTGGGGCACCCTAGTCCTGCATCTGGGTGCCTGGTCCATAAATTTTTGATTTGATGGAAAATTCTAGGGAATGTGTTTCTAGTATGTTGAATTTTGTATATTTGATTATGGGAAGTGTGCTAATGTTTTTTTTGTTGTTTTTTGGTGTTGTGTAGAGGGATATCCACTGAGGGAGTTTTGTGGTGGTCGACACTTGAGTACATTATTGGGATTGGGTTTTTCAGATGATGATTGGGATGTGATGGACCATGTGGCCTGTGGCATATAGCATGGATGGGGGATGTGCCCCATAATATGCCCATGTTGATTACATTATGTGATAGGTGGTGTGTCGATACATGCACATTTTGGTTTCCCACAAGGGGAGATGATGGTGACACTGGAGGATGTATATCACATACTATGATTTCCAGTGGTTGGGAGAAGAGTACGAGTTATGGTAGTAGTAGATATGGAGCATCAGATGTGCTCGGCTAGATGATATTTTGTGGGGGCAAGTACCATTCGAGGCCCATATTAGTTTGGATGTGATATTACAGTCTAGGGTTCCGTGGTTGTGGAAGTTCATCACAGTGGTGATAATGTCTTGTATAGTAGTGGAGGGAGGAGGTGTCGGACATCTTGTATAAGATGCATGACATATGTCAATAGATAGAGGAGGATGGGATGAGATATGCGTGGGTGTGGTGTGTGTTGGCCCATTTATATAGGGATTTGTATCGGTTTATGTAGGATGAGCATGGTGGGGGTATAGGGGCCACCACACTGCTACATGTATGGGCATATGAGCATATAGTCGTATTGAGACTAGTTGCAGGGCCATGAGGGAGTGGGCTCGACTTGAGATATTTTCTTGACGTTGGGTTGATATCCTGTGGTAGGAAGATGGACACATATAGTTTCAAGAGCCCTGATAGATAGGATGGGGCTGAGAGTTAGTGATATGGAGGCCATATCGGGATTATGGGGATGGCTTGAGGATGCTATAGAGTTGTGATGTATTTGGAGGACCATGTGGTTAGAGGACCACTTTCCAGGTGTGGCGGAGTTGTTTTTAGGTGGAGAGGGTATCACGGTAGTTTGGTATGGTGCAAGATGTGCCCCCAGAGCCATACATATGGTTACGAGTTGTTAGGGCCCCTAGGAGGGTAGGTGTTAGGCTAGGGCCCACAACAAAGTAGTTGATACCACCAGGCCAGATGTGGTAGACCCAGTGATAATAGTTGTAGATGGAGATGACGTGGGGTGTATGGAGGATTATCGAGTGTGGTGGGCAAGTGCATCGATGGGTGTTTTTATATCAGTGTTTCATAAGTGCCATGGAGTTTCGGTAATAGGAGGAGCGGGTGAGGGAGATGTCCCTGACCCTGTAGCGGTGGTAGTGTGGTAGATCGTAAGTATTTGTGTATGCTAATGTCATAGTTAATGAAATGTCTATGTTGGTTTTTATACATGGTTGACTAACATGAGGTTGTATGTTGTGTATGTAGGAGATGCCTATTGGTCATTGATAGTAGACACATCGATCCACACATTGACATGGAAATGTGCCTAGTGATGTGTTATGTGGAGGGATACTAGAGTGCATGGACAATATTGCAGGTGAGCATGCCCATTTGTTTGAGCCAGTAGCCATAATAAGTGGTGACATGTATGGTGTTGCTTGATGAGAGGGATGAGGCATGAGGAGACTCTCATCATGCCCAGAGAGGTGGTAGGTGGTGGTCCCTTGGCCTAAGATGTGTTCACATGATATGTAGATTTGTAGCATCAAGTTCTTGGAGTAGAACATGGAGATTTGATATGTTATGTAGGAAGGTGGAGAAGTTTTGGGGCCGCGAAATGTGGTGTCGCGTGGTGGCGAGGCATCTAGTTCTAGGGCTCTCGTGGTACATGAGAGTGATAGTGATGATGAGGTTTGATAGTGATGATTGTATATGATGTAGGGGGCCTTGCCCCCTAGTGATGAACATATTTTTGGGATGATGGTTGTATGAATGATATATGTATGGACACCTATTTTTGATATATGTGAGATCGATATTTGAGATGTTTTTCCATTGTGATGTAATGGATATCGTATGGTTGTATGGTTATTGTTCTAGCATGTGTATTGTTTTGTATGTGATGAATATAAATTTGTATGATGATGTTTGTAATGGTAGATAGAGTATGCATGGTAAATGATAATGTAGATAACTAATGTAATGTGATTGATGAGATGAATAAAGTATGTAGCGCATAGGCAATGTAATGGTGATAATAGAATAAATGTGGAAATAGATGAGTGTATCATAATGAATATGTGAAAATGTAATATAATCGTAATATGATAAGGTGATGAAAATAGGAGGGGGAGATTAATGATGCCCCCATTGTATGGATGAGTAGGCTCATGTAATAAGACCCCTCAAGCAGTCAAGTATGAGCCACGTAAGAAAGAGTGTGTCATCGGGAAATGATTGAGGTGTGCTAGATGAATGAGAGTGCATGTGATGAAAGGTTCTTAAAACTAATCCCTCAACAATCATGTAAGAACCATAAGAACACAAGTGCATCATCGGGGGTGAGGTGATAATGATCACCTACCAATGACCAGGATGATGGGTGGAGGTGGAAGCATATGGAATGGATGGAGCATGAGTGTATGAACCAAAGTGCATGTCATATGGAGTGACCATGGGGGTGTGCAGAGATTGGTGGAAACCCATGGGATGCATGTGATGGATAGTGTGAATGAGGTGGATGCAATGGATATGGTGGTGGAAGCAATGGAGGTGGTGGATAATGCATGTATGTGGGGGTGGTGAATGATGGACAAACTGAGTACCAAGGTGGAGAAGACTTAGGGGGTGTATGCCTACATTGTCATGGTGAAGGAGACAATGATCACTCACGAGATGTAAAAGATATGACACCAGTGTCCTCGAGTTAGTTGTAACCTCTCACGTAAATCAAGATAATCATTGTCACGATGGCCACTAACACGATGGTAATTATAGTAATATTGATCATGTTGATGTTGTAAATGGTGTGGTGGGTGGTGTTGGTTGGAAGGAAGTTGAATTAATCACTCATCAAGTAATACACACAACACATCATGAGGTCGAGCATTAGGTGAAAAAATAGAGAGGCTCCAGTGGTTTGAGGTGAAAGAGTGGTAGTAGTAACTGGTGGTGGAGCCAGAGAAACATGTGCAGGAGGTGGAGAAGGGGAATGAGGTTGTTTCCTTTGCACTTTGGGTTGAGATACGGGTTGCTTTCGATTTTTGCTAGGAGGTGGAGTAGGAGGAGCACACTTTGTTTGAATTTTAGCCAAGGGTGGAGGTTGCTTAGGATGTACAACTGGAGGTGTAGGTGGAACAACAAATGACATAGTAATCGAGAGAAACATGAGGAGGCTCTACTAGAGGAGAAGAAAGAAGGTCTTGTTCTAGATCGATAACCTTGTAACACAAAAGTATAAAGGACTCACAAGTATCATATTATAAGTGTTTCTTTAGAGGAGGAATAAGACCATGACAGAAGATGAACTACTTTTCCAAGTCACTAGGGTGAAAGATAAGTTGATGTATACATGCATTAAAGCGTAAGATGTAATCTGAATAGGTTTGGAAGAGCCTTGATGTAGAGTAGGAATGTGATCATATGTGACCCTAGGACCATTATTGATAATAAACCAATGATGAAGGAATGCATCCTCCATGTCATAGAAAGTGCTAATAGAACCAAAAGGGAGATGGGTATACCATTGTAGTGTGTCATCAGTAAGACTATAATGGAAGGCCTTAAGCAACAAGTGATCATTAGAGTAGTCGGCCATAAGTGTGTGGTAATGTATAACATGGGCATGAGGATCACTGGTACCATCGAAGCATGTGAAAGTAGGCATGAAAAAGTCTTTGGGGAAGGTAGAATTATGAATCTTTTTAGGGATGGGGTTTCCATGTAAAGAGTTGTTGTCAATGGAGGCATAATAGGCTCTACTTTCTAAAGTAAGAGTATGAACTTGTGATTGAAGTTGTCCTACGACATGCATGAGAGATAGAAGATCTGTGAGGGGATGGTAGGAGATGGAAAAAGTGTATTAAGTGGTTGAATTTTTCCATTATGAGTGATCATGGGAATGTCAAGAGGTGATAGAGTGGAACCAGATTCTAAAGGTGTGGTGGTAGATGTGGATGTAGGAGTGGTAGTATGACTAGATCAACACAAACTCTAGTAGGTGTAGTGAGAAAGGAAGAAACCTCAATAGGTGAAGATATAGTAGGGGATATGGGAATAGAAGGAGAAGAAGAAAAAAGTGGGGGTGACTCATGTGTAATAGTAGGTACAACTTTAGGAGTGGGAGAGTCACATGCAGCGTAGTATGGAAAGAAGGAGACCTATGAGGTTGATCAATAGAAGATGGGGTTCCTGAAAGAATGGTATGGTCATCACAAGAATCAATAGGATCATCCATGTAATAAGAAGGAGAATGCAAGCTCAAAAGAGATGTGTGAAGAGGGCTATCGGAAGTGGTAGAAGGCATAGGGGTAATGACAAGGGTGGTGAGAGGAGAGGTAGGAGGTACACCGGATTGTGAATCAATGCCTAATAAATAATCAATGATAGAAGGATCTAAAACATTGGGTGGCATATCAGAAGAAGGATAAGAAGGATCATATGCAATCGGATGGCATGGCATGCAACATGAGTGAAAGCAACAGGGTCATCAACAAGGCATATACCTATAGGAGAATCAGTGGGATTGGTTGGCACACGTTGTTGGCCTTCTAGGAGAGCTTGTTGAATGTCATCTAGGTAAGACCATAGAGCACTATATAAATCCCTAAGTTCAGCTATGATAACCTCATCATAAATAGGATTGACACTAAAATGAGACATGATGCAGGAAAATAAAAACTATGCTAACTACTAGGGTATAAAAGAGGATCCAAAAGAAAAATGTTGAAACGTAGGGTTCACCAAAATGATTAACTAAAAATAGAATTTGATGGCTATTTTATAAGTTAATCTAAATAGAAACTAAGTGTTGTATTGAAGTGCTAGATCTAAATATTTTTCTTTAATATTTGAATGGATTGAAATAATGGAAATAAGAGGGATATGGTACTAACCTTGAATTAACTTACCTCACTTGTGTGTGGATTGTGACTATAGTAGTATGGACATGGAGGAAAGCTATGATGAATGGCCTCGAGAAGGGAAGAAGTTGACTATTTTTTCTATCTTGAGAGGCACTGGGAGGATCTTGGGGTGCCCTGGGTGCCTGGTCGATATTGGGTGTTGTAGACTGTAGAAAAGCTAGAACTTGAATTGGTAGTGTCACAAGTATCTCTGAAATACCTTCACTCTATCACAGTGTCACAATAATGTCACCTATGTCATTGTGAATGTTACCTGCAAAACCCTATCCAAAGCATCAATTCCTAAAAAATAAAAATGCATATGAATAGGTGGACTGACCTCATTGCCAAACTAGTGGCCTTACGATTGAGTGTTGCACTACATTTTGGACCCAATGTAGTTCTATGTGTGTGTGTGTGTAATTTTTTGCCTAGGTTCCCTAGCACCAATGACATGGTAATAAGGGGCAATAACTAGATGTAAAATGTAAAATGGTGGATGGAATGGAAAGAATACAACCCTTTCCCCCTATGCTTGTGTGTGATGTAGATGTAGAAGATGCCCAAATGCAAGCTAACGGCCGCCGAAGCCACAAAAAAACTCTTTGTAACATCCTTTCCAAAAATGTTGATAAGGTAGGTCATAATTGGCATCTTCATATTACCATCACCCTTTGGGCCTATTGGACTAGCATCCACACCTCTACGGGCTCTACTCCTTTTCTCTCGTCTATGGCTCTGAAGTTTTCCTTCTATTGAAGTGAAAATCCCATCTTTACATGTTTCTCTTCACGACTTTGTCTCTGACAAAGACTATCATCAAGAGTGTCTAACACAACTTTAAATGTTAAAGTAGCATCACTTAATCACTCTTCAACATCACCATGTCTATCAAGAGAGCATTAAATATGCCTATACCAAACATCTAAAGGAAAATGACTTTAATATCGGTGATCTTGTCCTCAAAGAAAATAAGAATGTCACTACTCTAAAAAGGAGCCAACACGGAAATTTTTCTCCCAACTGGATTGGACCTTACATTATCACACATAAGTATGGGTCTAAATCCTATCATTTGGCCTCTCTTGATAGTAAACTGGAAGTGGAACCTCTCAATTCCTTACACTTGCAACCTTTCTATTGTTAACACATTTACCCATGTGATCTTATTCATATGCTAGGGTCTCATTTCATCACTAACCTCTTCCACCTTTCATCGTAATTATTTAGAATTATATGGTCTACCATCACTATCTTATTTATGACCTTGAATATGGTCACCACACTCTACTCATGGCTTATTCCTCATGGAAAATTTCTTCCTCAGGTGGGAACCCTGTAATCATTACATCCACCTCCTTCTTATCTACCTCTTTGGAACCACTCGAAGGTTCCATAGGTGTTGTTTTTACCTCTTATCTTCCCCTCCCTAAGTGGTCTACTTGGTTATCCTCATCTCTATCTTAAAAGTAAAAATCTAGGATGCTCATATCAAAATCTATCTTATCTCAAAAATAGACTGCTCCCTCGAAGGGACAGTTATTCATATAAAGCAAAATGTCAAAAATATAGGTGATCCTTGAAGGACAACTATCATATCTTATCCTACTATCCAAAAGTAAATAAAAATCAAAATATCCAAAAAAAAATCAAAATGTAGACCACTCCCTCAAAGGATGGCTATTATCTTCCCTCATGGTAGTAATAAGGCTTCCGCATTGATCATCCTTTCAAAATCTCATAAAGTAAAAGCAAAATTCAAAAGTAAGCATCCTAAGAAGGATTCCCACATCGATCTTCTTGCTCGTCTATAGTAAACTTCCCGACTTGATCATTTTGTACCATATCACTTAGAGTTGGGGCATGAGACCTATGAAAACCACCTAAGGAGAACCTAGTTCCCTAGTACGGGCTACATCGAAACCCCTTGCCATGTCTACAATAGGTGTATAGGCACACCTTCCATATTCCTTTCATGGTCTTAAGTGTGACTAATTATCGTTAGTTTTGTGTTAACACCTACTACGGCTGCAAATGCAACTCTTTGATCACACTCCCTTCTACGCTTGACCTCCGATCTAGTCTGAAAACATATTTTCCTCTACTTGTTCATTATTATAATGAAGTGTATTGTTTTATCCAAGGTCACTCATATTTAGTTGCATCTTATCTATCACATCCTATCCAATTGAACCATCTTATGTCTTGTTCAAACCATTTAAAATCCACAACCAATCTAAACTTTCTTGTCATCATCTACCATGTAAATCTATCACACTTTTTCAAAACCATCTACATCTACTTCTATCTTGATCATGTCTATCGTATATTTTCTAACCATCCCTCATCTACAACCTAACATCATTTACTATCCAACTTAAATATCTACATCCCTAATCCACATCATCTACATATCATATCTACATCACATCTAACATCTATCTAATCCTTCATTTATATTTGATATCTAAGTCACATCATCTATATCTAGTCTAACATCTATCCATCACATTTAATCTACATCTTGTAAATATATCATTTTACATCACATCTAAATATCCATATTCTAATCAACTATCAACATATGTCAAATCATCACAACTCAACATAAAATAGAGAAAATCATGACAAAATTATCATATATATATATATATATATATATATATATATATATATATATCAAAAGTGTTGATACATTTATGATAGGCCTAGACTAGGCTCTATCTCAAAATTCTGTATATCAAAATCTCTACCATCAAAATGTCCACCCACTACATGGTGAACTAAAGATCAGACACTCTAAGTGTCGATCCCTAACCACCTAGCACTAGAGCCTATCCTCCTCCTTGCCTTCCCTCGGGTCCATCATCTAGACCGCGATCGCGTCTCTCGCTACATCACGCTAGTTGTGATCCCCAAAGCTGCATATTGTCCTAATCTCCCAGATATCCTCTCTCCAGAGAGGTACGTTGCATAGTGTGACACCTCAAGTAGTCTCGTTATCACTATGCACTCATAATATCATGCCTCCTCACCTAGTGCTTGGTACTGATCCAATGACATAGTCCTAGGTGGTTCCATCTGACCAATTCCCTTGAGGCTCCCTGCACCTTGCTTCCTTTCACCTCAGACATAGTTCTCAAATCTCCATATCTAGCCTGATATGCCTTTCTCTACCTCCTATATTGGTCTCATTATTGTATATCTAGGTCTCTCTCTCCGACGCATCACATCACTCTTAGTGCACTCCCACTATCTCAAGATGCACTACATTCAACTCAACCTATAATCTATCTCTATAGCTTCTCCTCCATCTCAACCTATAGGCTTTGTCACCTCTCCACTTATAGGAAATGTTGCCTCCTCTCCCATAGGTGTTTTTTCCTCTAATCCTACATGCATCCTCTCCTCGGTGCATGGGTCTCCCACTATTGTTTCCACCACTCTACATACCCCTCTTCAACTCCTACATCATCATCATCCCATGGCTTTTTTTCTCCTTTGCTAAGTGGGTTCACTATCATTGGGATGGGTAGATCCCTCTTTGTCTCATCCCATCTAAATCTAATAGGTGCCCCGACCACTATCTAGATCACACAAAACTATCTCATGACACATGGAAACTAGACCACCTCTATCATATCAAGCCACCCTCCATGTACCTATCTAACTCTCCTCATCCTGCCACCTTGTTGTATATCTATCCCAGTGCCATGCTAGAAAGTCTTTGTGGGTCCCCATCTAACATCATCTATCTCCAAGGCCCCCAATCTCTCTTCATACCATTCTTCATTGTTCCCTCCCACCCCTTTCCCCATATACCTAGTCTACTCACCATCTCAAAAATCTAGCTGGAAGCTCCATATGGTCCCCAGTCACCCATGGTAGCCCTGGTGGTCTCACTACCACTATGTGCTCATAAGCCCAACAATGAAGCAAGAAGCCCACATCTATACACGAGCGCCACCCTACTAGGTACATCCGCATCTCATAGTATACATTTACTACCAAAGTCAATCCAAAATAAAAATCATCCCATGCTCAACTATATATATACTACTACTACTCCTAGTAATGCCCATGGAAATCGAGCTCCACTGAGTATGATAATGCATAGCAGAGATGGCCATCATCACTAAACAAATCAATTGGTTTCCCGGTATAGAAGGTTGATATTTGGTCTTAATGTGGAAATCCCCGATACAAATGTTATGTGTATGACATCTACTCCAATCAACCGTGTCAAAGCCACCTTCCTACCCTTAGTTATAATCAGCACTATTGGTGCCCCATAGATTGGTAATATCGATATACGATACATGTCCTCTAATGTGACCATCATATCACCTGTCTTGAACCAAAATGTGTTGGTCCCAGGATCCCATCTCTCAATCAAAGAAATGATCATCCTTGCATATGTTTGTACTCTTTGATAATGGTGGAAGCCACCCAATTCCACTGCATCTAGGTGCTCCCGATCAGCCTGTGTAACATCGGCCCTCATTGTTCCTATCAAGGCCAAGACTCTGTCTATCAAATACATTTTGATCTCGGCTTGCAAAAAACCATCAAACATGCATCCATCATATTCCAATCCTCCGAACGTTATCACTTTTCCTCTAAACTCATCAATCTAATCTACCTCCTTCTTAGTCAACGTCGATCCCCTTTTAGTCGATGCAAACTTACCATCGGTCGATGATGACCCATCTAGTTGATGTCGACTAGCCCTTGATGCCCATTAAAAATTTAAACAAAAAAAAATATAAAAAAACAAAGCTAGGTTTTCAGACTTACCACTCTCTGTGACCTCTCGGCATTTCCTCCCTCACCCACTAGCCTCCATTTTACTCAAATTTCAAGCCTTTATATCTCTTTGAGCTCTCAACCATCAAAATCATTTGGCACAAATGAGCTTAGTTGGCTAACTCCACCACTTATATAGTCACATGACACTAGTCACCATTGACTAGATGGTCATCGTTGACCTCGGCCCAATCGATCGTCGTCGACCCGGCCTAGTCACTATCAACCTATCGTGGTCACCGTCGACCTAGCCCTATCTTACATTTTTCTCATCTTTTACTCAGTAAAGTCCACTCTTTTTCTTAAATACATCCTTTTCTTCCTTGTGTGTCACCTATACAAATGTTGATATTTTGACTTGTGTGGCCTTTCTTGCTACTTCATCCTACCTATTCATCATCACCCATATTTTCCCAAATCCTTAAGCCCACATTTTGAGGCCATATTTGTGTTCCTTAATAGGGCACCATTTTTTCATCCTTGTCCAACCGTTGTGGTCATATTTTATCTTTATTCGCCATGGACGCATATTTAATTGGTTCCTCATGTATGAAGGATATTGCATCTTGACCATCCTCGCATTTGTTTTCTCATATTTTTGATGTGTTCCTTTGACCCGTTGGTCCCATGGTTTGTACATCCATCTAAGTGGATTCCTATTGGACCCCCTCCATATTGTAGTGGTTTTCACTAACTCATAGGTCCATAGGACATTTCATTCTCTCTATTAAGGCCATACTTTGTTCCCCACTAAAGTGATTCAAAAATCACCACCATATTTTGTTTTTTTTTCCCCTTCCCCACTTGGGGCATCGTCTCTCATCTTTCCTTTTCTCATCATTTCCATCTATTATCTTTTCTCATTTATCTCTTTCAAACTCGTGATCAATTCCCCTTCACGTTGTCAATCCCTAGTTTGAGGAGGAGCACCTCAACAATCATTTGTCATCACTTCTTGTTTTTGTCTTATGCCTTACTTAACACAAACCACTAGACAAAAAGGAACACATGTAGACACCAATTTTTGATATCGCTTGACCCTCATCCCGCATTTTCTCCCTTTTATCATCACCTCACACATACACACCTCTTTTCCCATTTAAATTTCATATTTCCCTCCTAAAATCCCATTTATTTCCCTAAATTCCCATTTTCCCCATATGAACCGCTTCTTAATCATATCTTTAATTTATCTTCCCTAATCCATTCTTAATCATACTTAATCATCCCAAAATCCATCCACTAATCATTTATCTTCTCTAACCATCATTTTTATAATCCCTGGCACCCATCTACCCTCATTCAATTTTTTCCTATCCCCAACCACCTTTTAGTGTGGGTTAATGTTACTGCCCATTTTTTACTAAGTACAGAGTCACGCACAAATATTTTGGGCATGCGTGAGGTAGGCATGAAGGGTGCACAAAGGATAGAATAGACAATGCATGAAGGCTCGCGCCCAAGCATGAAATATTCAAAGCACTAAGCCAATTTTGGAACCACATGCTAAAAATAGATGACGTCGAGTTTCAGTGTCGATCAAACAATATTCCAAATCTAGAGAAAAGCATGGAGGCTTACAAACAAGATCTATTTTGGGATAAATCACATGCGAGGAGAAGATCAAAGGTCATGCAAGGATTGATCTAATAATAGGATTAATAGCTAGGGTTTATTTATAGATTAATCTATTATTAGGATCAATATAAAAGCATGCACTTCTTTATTTATGTACGCATGGCTATTTTGAGCATGTAACTTATTTTTGGAGATGCATGGGCGGTGAATGGAAAGTCCCCACCCCTATATAAATATGTTGTTTTGCATTGTTTTGAGTATGATGGAGGATTATTGTGATAGGGTTAAAATGCTCGATGTATTAGCACACATAATTATTTGATACTATTGTTATGTATTTAGCCTCTGCTATGTAATCCTTTAGTTATTAATGGATCTCTCTAAATGTATTATGGTGGTTAATGAGTCGAGCATGGTGATCATGTAGTACGTTAATCTTAATACTTATCTGATCTATCATGTTTCCTTATTACATGTGTTTCCTTATGATATCTATAATGATTTACATCTCGAATGTATGCTCGATAATGGTAATCATGAATATGCATGCTAACATCTTGACAAGATAATGTACAAGAGGGACCTGGTAGCTTCACATGCTTCAGGTGAGCTTCTAGATCTAATGGATGAAGTGTCATCCCGCATAACATCTTAGGTGGTAAAACAAAGGCTACATTTTGGTTATCTTTCCAGGACCTCTTTTTAAATTGTTTACAAGGATGTTGCTTACAGAGATAGCGTATTGATTGACTCTAGAGAGTATTGAAGGTTGGATAGATGATGGACAAGAAAAGTTTTCATTAAAATATAGCATTGGACTGATTTCAATGCACGTTGGTGGGTGGAAAATAACCTTTATGATGTGCTCTATGAGATGTTCTTCAACTTCTTTCCAGTAGAATTGTATGAGTGGCTACTAGTGTAAGAAGTAGGGAGTGTTCAAGTTATAGGCCTAGACTTTGGATGCACAAGTATTACCAAATTCTTATTGATGTTGATGTCGAGTGGACTAGAGCTATAGATTGTTGGTGGGTTGGATTATTACGGAGTTATGTTTTGGATTACGTTATTTCTACGTATTTGTGTTCAAGAGGTTGAGTTCCGGTTTTAGTCACAAAATTATGCACTTACTATTACATTTTTTTGCCAAGTATGTTATTTTATATATGGATTTCGTGTAGTAAAAGTATTCACTAATGGTTCATCCCCTAGTCCTGTCTTCGTTAGTCATTATCACTTGTCTCACACAATTGTCATTTGTTTATCTGATTTTGGTTAACTCTCATAGGGTCTTAGCTATCGTTATTTAGTCATTTTCATCTCTAGTCTCTCGCTAAGGAGCCTAGGGTGCCCATCGGATTCTCAGTGGTTCTCTTTTCAAGTGCCCCGGTTTTAGTTGATAAAATTGCACAATAATAAAACACCGAATAATAATAATATAGAAACTGAAACTCATTCGGGATAATTTATTCATTGATAGAGAGTTACATATATAGATCAATTAACCCTTAAAATGATGGAGTCAAACATGATATTCAATCCCTAATATCTCTCTCCATGAATCTCTCAGTCTTATCCCCTAATATCTCACACACCAAAATAGCTACATGAGTTGTTCTCACAACTCACCAATAATTAAACTATTACAACTATATTATTAATATGAGCTCTATGAACTCATTATTAATAATATTACAATTTATTTAATAATGTTACATAATATTTTGGTAACATTCACTCCCCTATTGTTAACATTATTAATTCCCATTATACACTCCCCTAATGTTGACATGGTACAACATAACTCCTTTTTCTGCAACGTGTTGCACGGGCTTACCTCATAATCTAGATCAAAGAAAGGCATGTAAACTTCCAACTGGTTGACTATCTTGCTACACATGACCACAACTATGTGAAGGAATACATCCTGCATTTACTCCATGAAAATAACGCACTCGAGAATTCCACTGGTGGATCATCTTCATAAAGAAGGAAGGCAGTCAGAGGACCGCTACATCAGTAAAAGTTTATCTACCTTTTTACATATGTGGTTTTCTAGATCTACCACCAACCCTTTCCAAATCTATGAGTGTTACAATAAACTTAGAGACATACTCTATAATGTTTTCTTTTAAGAGGTTACATATAGGAATTTCTCACATATTACAATTGAACAGGAATGTGACATCTGTTCTTATTTTCACACAATGTAAATTAAACACACAACTGAAAAAATCCACAACTTCATTATGCAACCCCATCATTTGTAGCTGGTGAGAGGTCATTGATTGACCTCCTTCCTCTGTTGCCTCCTTCCTCCATTTTAATTATATTGCTACCTCAGTAGAATGTGACCTTGAAGCTTAAAAACATGCCTTAAATAGACATCGGATTCCACCGAAAATGTGTCTATAAGGCAATTTATTTTTTTAATTTTTCAAACTTTTACGATGATCGAATCTTGACAACAAAATACATTTGACTTATATTTTTACTCTTTTAATGACACTTGGAAGACTGATTTGACAATTTGACAACCTTAAAGACTCTATTTTCCAATAAGTTATCCAACAACTATGGAACAATTTTTTTAAAAAGTAATAATATAACATTACTTTTTAAATAACATCCAAACTATTACTATGACAATATCCCTATAGATGCTAAACTATTACAAAGATGATTGAAATGACATAACAAACTATTTCCTTTTAGAACTCACTACTAGTTTAAATCAGTATTGACAAGTATTCATATTAAAATAAAAAGAAACCTAATACTCTAAATCGGATAAACTCTTTGGAATACACGCATGACTCCTACACTCAAAAATATAAATTTAAATTTAAATAACACTCAAACTTTGACAAAACGACCTGTTGAAGAAATCATGCATGAAGATTGAGACTTTTGAGCTTGAGTCTAAGCTATAATAATATGTTGCAGTCAGAGTCGTCCAAGTCGACAAGAATTTGAGGATCTCGGCAATATCATGAATTAGAATGATTTGTTTTTTTTCGTAAACATCTTGCACATGCACATGGCTGCTCAAATGGAAGATCAATTTCCTTGAATTTTGTAGTTGAATCACCCTTTTTTCCCTCAATCAACATGTTGGGCGTTGGAAATTGATGTAAGTAACTCAAAGTTGTAAGTCCCGGAAATATTTCCCATGAGCCAATATTCCATCAATCTTTTATATGGAATAGATATTCCTCTTCTGACTTCAGTAACAATGAGGCTTGAGCTTTGGATTCCAACAAGAACATATTGAAGCGATCTTCTAGAGGATCAGATGCTTCTCGATTACATGGATCAATAAGAACAGATCAAAGGAGTATTGTAATGATAAATCAGAAAGTCATATTGAATTGGATTTTAAATGCTCTATGAACTATAAAAAATGATTTGACTGATGGTAGTTGTGCTTTAATATAGGTTCACACAGGATGCAAAACTCTAACATGCATTAAAATTTAATCATAGTGCATTTTTCTAAGCTCCACCAAGCACAAAAATAACGTCTCACACCTTTCCTTATTTGGCCGCTCTGAACTAATTGATCCTTGGCCAAAATAGAGGTTTGATCTATTGTGTTTCCCAATTGAGGTGAACAATAAAACTTTATGCAGAGATTGGACAAGACCTGAGAAAATATTTTGAGATATATCTGCCTTGTAATACTCAAACTTGTGTCTGAGTCGTTCCTTAGTGGATTCCTTTAGTGATCTTGATCTTTGTTGATTGAGAATACTCATCAACAAAATTTCATTCTCAGGGGTGAATAGAAATAAGACTACCCCTCACAATATTCAAAAATCCATTGTACACACCAGAAAAACTATCCTGCTTTGATACCACTGATAAAACCGCACAATAATAAAAGATCGAATAATAATAATATAGAAACTAAAATTCATTCGGGATAATTTATTCATTGATAGAGAGTTACATATATAGATCAATTAACCCCTACAATGGTGGAGTCAAACATGATCTTCAATCCCTAATATCTCTCTCCATGAATCTCTCAGTCTTATCCCCTAATATCTCACACACCAAAATAGCTACATGAGTTGTTCTCACAACTCACCAATAATTAAACTATTACAACTATATTATTAATATGAGTTATATAAACTCATTATTAATAATATTACAATTTATTTAATAATGTTACACAATATTTTGGTAATAATTTGGTTGCACTTTATTCTCATTTAGAGTTTTGAGGTTAGTCCTTATGGTTTGTTATCTCATTCCCCTAGGTGAAAGTCGGTATTTTCAGGCCATTAGTGTCGAAATTTGAACGAGAGATCCTTATATAAACATAACATACTCACGGGAAGACTATCTACTATCGAGCACGAGCTATCTACTAAGACAAGGGACTATATTTGGGCATCATTTACATCTCGCATCACACAAGCATAGGGGAAAGGGTTACATCCATTCTATTACATACACCATTTGCATCTTACATCTAGTTATTGCCCCTACTTGTGCTTCATGGCGATAGGGTGCCCTAGGTACACAATTGCACACACAAGCACACAAAACTACATTGGGTCTAGAATGTAGTGCAACGCTTAGTTATAAGTCCACCATTGTGGAAACTAAGGTCATTAGAACCCTTCATATAAATCTTTATTTTTAGGTATTTGATGCTTTTTTATGGGTTTTGTAGGTATATATTCGACACTAATTTACAACGACATAAGCAAAGGCATTCATGACAACCACGTGACAAAGAGGAAGACATTATGAAGACCTAGTGACATTATAATATTCAGATCGTGAGATGTTTTACAAACCAGAGCACCCAGAACACAAACCATGGCACCTACGGGCACCTCGGTGCTCCCAGGTGCCCTAGTCCAACCGAGATCTTTAGTTGATGTAATTTCATGGGTAGCTCCTTCACACTCTACCCTGTCCGCACATCAACTTGTTCAATTCCAAAGCACATAACAAGGTAATTCATCTTCAAGTTAGTATCTTATCCCTTCTATTTTCATTATTTCATTTCATTTAATTATCAAAATAAAATATTTAGAACCAATACTTCAGCTTGCATTATTTATTACATTTTTGTTTCTATTTAGATTAACTTAGAATATATAATCCCTTAAAATTCATATTTTAGTTAATCATTTTGGTGAACCCGAATTTTTAAATATATTTCCCTAAGATCCAATCAAACCCTAATGGCTAAGGATAGTTCATCTTCCTCACCCATCATGTCTCATTTCAGCATTAATCCTATCTATGATGAGGATGTCATAGCTGAGCTCAAATCTCTATATAGTACCCATATTACTACACCCGATCATATCAAACAACAACTTCTAGATGGCCAGCAATATGTTCCTACTCATTTTGAGGATTCCCCTATAGGTATTAGTATTGTTGAGGATCTAATAGCCTTTACTCATTGTACACCATGTTATACAGCTACTTGTGATCCTCCTGATCTTTCACAAGATATCTTAGATGATTCTCTTATTGATTACTTGCTTGGTATTAACAATCATTCACCTATGCATAATGATTCCTCTTCTACTCCAACCATTGATATTACTCCTTCTCATGATTCTACCCCTTCTGACATTGCTTCTCATGATACATCTCCTACTATCTTTGCACACTACTTCACACTATGTTGATGATCCTATTGATAGCATTCTTAGCGACATTCTCATATCTGAGACTCTCTCTGATGAACATGAGGTGGTTGATAGTCCTAGTTCTCCTTCTTTCCATACTACTGAGTGTGATTCACCTACTCCATTGTTTCCTTCTCCTGAGATTGCATCTAGCACTATCCATGACTCACCACTCTCCTAGTGATTCATCTCCTCTTGTTACATCATCTACATCTCCTAGTCCATCTTCTCCTATATATGTGTCGTCATCCATCTCCTCATATACTGAGGGTGGTTTTGATGTTATTCCTACTATTGCTATGGATATTCCATCTATATCACCTACTATAGCTTCCTTAGCACCCATTACTAGTGTTCCTTTAGCATCGAATCGCCCTCATCACCTTTGGACATTCCTATGATCACTCACAATGGAAAATTACAACCCCTTAACACATTATTTCCATCTTCCACCATTCCTTTGCAAGATATCATCTCTCTCATGCATGTCATAGGTCAATTACAATCTCAGGTTCAGTCCCTCACTTTAGAAAGTAGGGCTTACTATGCTTCCATTGATAATAATTCATTACATGGTAACCTTGTCCCTAAGAAGATTCATAACTTGACATTCCCTTAGGACTTCATCATGCCTACTTTCACATGTTTTGATGGTACTGGTGACCCTCATGCTCATCTCTTACATTATCGTATGGCCATGGCCTCTTATTCCAATGATAGACTATTACTTAAGGCCTTTCATTATAGTCTTATTGATGAGGCATTACAATGGTACACTCATCTTCCCTTTGGGTCTATTAGTACTTTTTATGACATGGAGGACGCTTTCCTCTATCGGTTTATACTTAATAATGGCCCTAAGGTTACTTATGACTACCTACCTACTCTCCATTAGGGCTCCACTGAACCTATCAAGGATTATATTTTTCACTTCAATGTTTGTATACATCAGTTGGTATTCCAACCTATAGATCTTGAGAAACAATTCATCTTTTGTCGTGGTCTCATTCCTCCACTCAAGAAATGACTACAATATGATACATGTGAGTCATTCATTCTTCTATGTTATAAGGTGATCGATCTAGAACAAGATCTTCTCTCAACACACATCATAGATTCACACACACCTCTACGACTATTTCCTCATCTAGTTCTCTGTCATTGCCTCTGTTGAGAATCCTACACAATCTCCACATTTTCCTCACAAGCAAAGCAAACAGGATCAACCCACCCAACCAGAAAATCATACTCCTCCAACTTCATGACGAGGCTAATCCTCCCGCCACTCCACCTCGGTCACGTGAGTCTTTACACTTCTCTCATCACGTTGGACCACGTGATTTATTGTGTGTTTTTCTTAATGAGTGATTAATTTTACTATCGTATAACTAGCACCATCTCGCAAAATTGATTACAGCGGCAGCATGACCATCCTTATTATAACTATCATCGCATCAATGGCCATAAGGATGATGATTGTCTTACCCTTCATGATCAATTGCAACAACTAGTGGATAAGGGCATCATCTCCTTTATTTCTCACTCACATGAGTGATCCATATCTCATCTAAACCATCATAGGATTTCTACTATAGTTGAGTCATCTCCTACATCTGGTGTTCCGAC
The DNA here is from genome assembly GCA_018340775.1 of Taxus wallichiana var. yunnanensis. Lineage (NCBI taxonomy): Eukaryota > Viridiplantae > Streptophyta > Pinopsida > Cupressales > Taxaceae > Taxus > Taxus wallichiana. The sequence continues at coordinate 84,933,195 of CM031244.1, read as the reverse complement.
CCTTACACATTCACAGTAGTTTTTAACTCATGCACACTCTCCACCACATTCATACACTACTTCGTCATCGCATCCATTACACCAATTTCTCCATCTCATTCATTACATTCATGTTATCCACCGCATCATGTTTCTCATTCACATTGGATTCCACAACACTCCACTATTGCGCATTCCACCGCCACTCCATATGACATTTAGTTTGGTTCATATACTCATGTTTCTTCCATCCCACATACTTCCACCGCTTCATGTTGCCTTGGTATTTGGTAGGTGATTACTATCACCTTATCTCTTGATGACGCACTTGTGTTCTTATGGTTCTTACACGACTGTTGAGGGCTTGCTTTAATATCCTTTCATCATGTGCTCCATCATTCATATGGTGCACTCCAATCATTTCCTAATGATGCAGTCTTGCTTTTCCATTATTCATTCTTTACTCCTGAGGGATATTAACCAAAAGAATTTAATTATCTACACATTGGGGGGCATCGCTTACTTCCCCCTCCCATTCATCTCACTAACATATTACAATTAAGTTACATTATTATGACATGCATTCAGACACATTACGTCAATAATCATATATCATCTCTTTTTCTATCATTATCATATTAATTGTGCATTAAGAATTCCATTTAACAAACATTTTTCTAAACTCATCACATGTTATTTGTCATCATTACACATATGTTACATCAATCAACACTAACAAGATACAAAACCATCATATACATTACAACAATAATCACCAACTCATACAACATCGATACAACACACAATAAAATCATCACATATAAATAAAATGTGTCCATACATAGGTAGAAAATGTAATCATCATTAGGGAAACTCCCCACATTATATAAAATCATGATAATTAAACCTCATCATCACTATCACTCTCGGATACTACGAGAGCCCTAGAACTAGATACCTCACCACTCATTTTGTGTCACTATTCATGACCTCGATATCACTCCACCGCCTATGCTGATAAGGTGTTTTTGTAGACTACTCTGCAAACCGGCGTGATACCCTATCCACCTAAAATAACTCTACCACACCTAAAAATCTATCCTCCAACCACATCGTCCTTCAAATACACCATAACTCTATAGCATCCTCGGGCCACCCTCTATAATCTTGGTATGGCCTCCATGTGATGGCCTCAGGCCTCATCCTATCTATCAGTGCCCTATATGTATCTATATCCATCTTCCACCCATGAATGTTAATCCACATCCTTACATATATCTCATGTCTCACACACTTTTCTCGTGGACTCTAAATCGGTCTCGGAAGCTGCTATATGCTCATATGCCCACACGTGTAATAGTGTAGCAGCTCCTATCTCCCCTCCATGCTCATCATGAGTAAATTGATATAAATCCCTATATAGGTAGGCTAATTACACATTGGGCCCACAAGTATCTAGTTCTCTCCTCCTCTATATGTTGGCATATACCATGCATCTTATACAAGATGCCGATACCACCTCCCTCTACCACTATAGAGAAAGCAATATAACTGTTATGAACTTCCGCAACCGTGGTACACTAAACCGCGTCAATAACATCTAAACTTATATGAGCCTCAGTGCTTGTGTACCCACAAAATATTACCTATCGGCTTGCATCTACCTCTCCATATTCTCAATTGGTGTCACATGTAACCTCTCACCAACAAGTGGCAACCGTAATATACGATACACATCCTACAATGTAATAGTCATCTCCCTTGTGGGAAACCAAAATGTACATATATCCATGCACCATCTATCACATAATCTGCCAACATAGGCATATTATGGAGAACATCCCCCATCTGTGCTATATGTCACAAGCCGAAACAGTCCATAACATCCCAATCATCATCTAAGAACCCAATCCCAATGTACTCAAATGACTCTCACCGCAGAACTCCCTCGAGTGAATATCCCTCTACACAGACACAAAACAACAACAAAAGCTACATTAGAACACCTTGCAAGTACAAACACACTCACTTATCACATTTATATACATTAAAAATATCATTTTTCATCATTCTAGACCAAATACACACATTCTGGACTAAGGCACCCAAATGCGGGATTGAGGCGCCGGGAGCGGGACACCAACACCCAAATCTGGGTGCTCATGTCCCAAGGGTCACTAGCGCCCTCACCATTATTTTCAGGTCTAAAACATCAAGAAAATCAAAAATCTCAAATTTAAAAAAATTCATTGAAAGCGACTACTACACTCTACATTTTGCGATAAACAATACACTTTGCAATCGTGCATGACGCTATAGCGGTTGCCACCCTTTCAAACCAACTAGGATGCACCTTGCTCTCACTTATGGCATCTTCACTTACTCGAGCTTTGTTTCAACCATGAAAATAACAAATGAGGTGACTAAACACTTTTTACCTTACTATTTATAGTTATATTTCCATCCACCACTTTCCTATAGTCATTATTTCACACTTATTATCACAATTAATGCACCTTACATGATTTTTGTTATATCTTAAGCATTTTTACTCTGATTTGCACCCCATTTGTGGTGTTATTTTAGAATTCCACCTACCATCTGTGTATCAAACACATTACACATGCATTAACTTTAATTGACTCTGTATCCCAACCAATTCATAGACATTTTTATTTCTATCACGTTTTATCTATTTTGCGTATACTTCGGCTTCACGTTCATTATTCTCATCACTTCCCCTTTCACCGAAAGGGGGACATATCATTGGGAGTTATCCAATAATTCCCCTTTATATCACAACGCATTTAAAACACTTCCGATGTGATAATTCCAAATATTTACTAACACATTATGTGACATTTCACCATCAATTCCCCCTAATGGCCTATATGGGGAAAACTTACAAATTGCCATATGTGACATTTCATCATCCCCCCGATGACCTAAATTGGGGAAACAAGTGATCAAAAATAATTCCACATGATCATTCTCAATTTTTATCGATTTCTTCTAAATACCTAAACTGGGGGAAATTAGCATAAAATCTCTCTACGAGTAATAAATCGAATCAATCAATCAATCAATTGATCCATTCACATTCCTAACAATTTAAATCATATCATCACTACAAACTTAACACAATTAGCCTCCCAGATGATATAACTTGGGAGTTATGTGCAACCTCCAGTGACTTAACTTAGGATATTAAATTCACTACTTTCTCGGATGACTTAACTTGGGAAGTTATACATACATTGCGTTCACTTCCGGATGACCTAAGTTGGAAGCCTTCTCACATTGCATGTTCATTTCCGGATGACCTAACTTAGAAGCCATCACATTGCAGGCGATACCTTTGGAGTGGGGGCAAGAGTGCCTTTCCTACACCACTCTTATATGGGTCAACTATTTGATCGAATTATCTAAATCCATAAAACCACCAATTTTTGATCTAATTCCATCTACAACAGCTATATCTTGAGGATATAGTTAGAGATTGTAGAATAACACACTTTTCTTCCTACACTCTTCCTCTAGTGGTAGGACGCCCAAATCCTCCAGTTGATAATTCGTATACATGTGTTCGGGTCAGAATTGATCACTCCCTACCCCACCTCATCATCATCATACATTCTAATCATCATTCTCATTTAGTGCACTTTATCATACTATTACACTTTACCGTTACATTGCATGGATCAACCTATTGGTCCATGGTTTGGCACCCTTCTACTACACATCTACGCGTCCTACCTCTAACTTCTTTAGGTATGCATCTCTATCTACTTTATGTTACCGATCTCTCCACTCGTTAACATAAAGTGGGGAAAATGTAGTCACAAAATCACACGTTACTTTTACATTTTTACCGCCAAGTATGTTACTTTATAAATGGATTTGGTGTAAGAAAATTATTCACTAATGGCTCATCCCCTAGTCTTGTCGTCGGTTAGTCGATCGTCATTATCACTTATCTTCACGATCGTCGAGTTGTTTGTACAATTATTTTCATCTCTTAGAGGTTCTTAATTTTCGTTATTTTTCATTTTCATCTCTAGTCTCTGGTTAGGGTGCCCAAAAAGGTATTGGGGCATCTTTTGGCACCCGGTCCTCTTTTTAGGCACCCTGGTCCCATTGGACTTTATTCTCTTTTAGAGTTTTGAGGTCGGTCCTTATGGTTTGTTGTCTCATTCCCTAGGTGCTAGTTGGCATTTTTGGGCCATTAGTGTCGAAATTTGAACAAGAGATCCCTATATAAACATAGCATACTCAATATCTTATGGGCGGACTATCTACTATCAAGAGCTAACTATCTACTAAGGAAAAGGATTGCATTTGGGCATCATTTACATCTACATCACATAAGCATAGGGGGAAAGGGTTGTATTCATTCTATTTTATCCACCATTTGCATCTTACATCTATTTATTGCCCCCTATACTGCGTCATTGGTGTTAGGGCACCTAGGTACACAATTGCACACACAAGCATGTAGAACTAATTGGAGTGCGGAATGTAGTACAACGCTTAGTTGTAAGTCCACCATTGTGGTAGTTAAGTTCATCTAAACCCTTCATATGCATCTTTTTTTATGGATTTGATGCTTTTGTATGGGGTTTTACAGGTAGATCTTCGACACTAATTTACAACGACATAAGTGAAGCCACTGCGACAACCATGTGAAAAAGATGAAGACATTGCAAAGACCTAGCGATATTATCATATTCAGATCCTAGACTTTCTAAAAACCACATCACCCGAACATAGACCACGGTGACCACAGTTGCCTCGGTCCTCCCCAGCACCCCGGTCAGCAGATCTTGATTCTTTACGATTTCTGGGTAGCTCCTTCACACTCTTCCCTATCCACACATCAACATGTTTAAGTCCAACAAACAACAAGGTAATTCATCTTCAAGTTAGTACCTTTCCCTTATATTTTCATTCTTTCATTTCATTTATTTGTTAAAATAAAAAAAATTATAATCAATACTTTAGCTTACATTATTTATTACATTTTTGTTTCGATTTAGATTAACTTAGAATATAGAATCCCTTAACATTCATTTAATTGTTAATCATAGTTTTTCATGATCCCACAGGATCTTACTTGTGTGTTATACCATTATCGATCAAGATTTTGATGGTAGAACTGGATTTAGAGTTCTACCTATGGCTAGTTAAACCCCACCATGCACGGGGTAGGGCGGGTGTAAAGAAGGATGGAGGACACAGCGGAAAGCTATAGAAAGGAAAGATGGATAAAATTTAATGAATCACGAGAGAGGGAAATGGAAAAACAAAGGGAGATTGAGGAGTCCCTAGAGTTGAGGAGAGAGATGGCTCGTGAAGGATTTGAAGCTCTCGTGGAAGACAAGGAGCCGTAACATCTAGTTCTCCCAACATTGGGTAAGAAAAGTAGATAATCCCCTTGACTTTAGACGAGACTGTGTTAGAGGAGGGCATGAGGACCGCTAGTGTGCATCTAATCTCACACCTAGCCACCTAGCCCTTGTGCTTGGTGTTCCAAATCTAGAAGTAGTCATTAAGAAGCATGCTAGTGCAAGTAAGCAAGTAGAGATGAGTAGATATCATTTTGTGTTGAATTTAGGAGATAAAGTTAGTAGTGCACCCATGGTATTGTAGTCAACATCGTTGTTTAGTAGTGTTATGGTAGGATTGTTCCCGGGTGCATCATCGGGACATAATATTGGTGTGCGAGACCATTAGAAGTACTACAGTAACTATTATGACCAAGCATACCATTGGTGTTCAGTCTAGTACCACAACTAGGACATAAGGAAGTACGTTGTGGACCATAGCTCGCGAGTAGGGTACGGGGGTTTAGGAGGGTCATGAAGATCGGATGGATTAGGAGGAGGAAATATTGGTGGAGGTTCTGGCTCTAGATATGGTGGACAAGGCCCACATCCCCAATAACCCTTACATCAACATTAGCAAGTCTACTATGAGATGTCTCTCCATTTTCCAGTATAGAGGTATTAAAGATGTAACAGAGCATGTGCATAAGTATGAGTTCCTATGGCATGCTAAAGGAATTATAGCCTCGAGACAAGAAGGTCGAGTTAGTTTGCTACCATGCAACAAGGGCATGTACATAGCTAGTATAGGAAGTATGACCCCCATTATACTGTGGTGGATTACAATGTGTTGCATTATTCATTTTTTAAAAAGCTTCACATTCCATATTTTAAGCAATAGTGCATCATTATGCTAAAGGATATTAATTAGGAATTAGGTGAAAGTGTAAGAAAGTATGACGCACATTTCAAGACTATCATCCAAATTGTCTTATGAAATTCACCCAAGTCAAAGCATGCAAAATTTTTGTTAGAGGATTGTTGACTCCATTCCATAGAGAACTCTCTCATAAGACATATGTGGATCCACATGAGGCTTTAGAAGTAGCTTTGTCTGTGAGGCGGTTGGTAGCATTGATCTTTGGAGTAAGCCCATTTTTGGAAGCAAAAATTACAACTATGACAAATAGTTGGAGAAGCTTTCTGCCAACTCAGCGCATGAGACGTGAAGTGGAATATGGTGTATGGATTGTGAAGTGGAGGTACATACTAAATATAATTTCCCACATAGTTTGCTACGCGCATTACTATTAGATTGTGAGGTATGTCACTGAATCATGATGTTCGAGATTTACCTCTTTTGCAACATGCACTCATGAAAAATGTATCCATGTATTGTAAGATTTGCAAGTCCCACACTCATGACACTGTTGATTATAAATTGATTGATCACATCCACGAAGCTATTGAGACATGAGTGCACCAAACTAGTGTGGCTAGTGGATCAAAGGAGCAAGAAGGCTACACTCATGAGCGACACAACCATGGAGATAATATGAATAGAGGCTTCCATGGAGGATATAGAGGATGAGGTCATGACGGTGGCAGAGGAGTATTTGTTATATGAACGTGTTGTACTTGGGGATCCCATTATCATCATTAGCACAAATGCCCTTAGAATATTAGTTGCTCTGGTGTAGGAAGCCACATAAGTTAGAGGAATGCCCAGACCTATATGAGCACATGAGTAAGAATAAGAACCAATAAAAGGGTGTGGGAATTATTAAAGTGCGGTACATTGTTAATGATTAGTAGATGTCAAATAAGACACCTAAACCTAAGTTATAGACAGTAATTTTTACTACATGTGTTGAGGTTGCACATGCACGCTTGAGCCTCTAAAGGATAAACCATTTATCACAAGGAAAGAAGTAGTACATGCTAAGTATCCAAATGTTACACACTAGAAGGAAGTTTATCTAGGATACCATGGAAGTTTTCAGGGCATTATAGGGAGAGATATAGTCTTTAAAGGAACAAGTGCATGATAGGGAATGTGTAAGGAAAGTTGAACTCCTGAAATATGTTGATGACTTGAAAGAGGTGTGTTTTTACAACCTTAGTCTTATAACTTATATTGGATATATAGTCTTGACATGTGGCTTACATAATCTTTCTTCTTATCATATGTTATTCAATTATTCTTTCTTATGTTTAGTAGGTCGGCCTTGGTGTTGGTCTACGGTAGTGAGGAGTAGTTAATCATGATATTGAGCATTTGAGTTTTATTGTATGGTTTGGAGGTTGCCCCCTCGAAATGGCTAAGCTATTATACTTGTATATTGAGATCATTTATCTACAATATTATGTTCTTTGGTGTTTTACTACTTGTGATAATCAAATTTATATAAGTAATTTCATTACAAGTGGTAGTAAAGTCGATCTCAAATGACCTTGCGTCAAACCCTAATTGTGAAGGTTTGGCTATATCTCAAAATTGGTAGCAAATGTTTTTGTAAATTTTTTTAGTGTGGTGAAATCAGTCAAGTAAGATCCTCTCCAAATTTCAAGCATTTTTGACTTGTTTTACAAAATTTATAGTGGTTTTATGTTTTTTCATAATTTGGCTCCTTAGGGTGTAATTTTGGAAATTTTCTAAGTTTCTTATATTTGCATAAAGCTTTCCAAAAATAGCTAGGGTTTCTTTTTTATGATTTCCTTTATTCAGATAGTAAATTTATGAAACCCAAAACCCCAAAAAATTTCCCTATTCCATCTACTCTGAGTCCCAAACCCTAAATCATGACTGGTAGATCAACCCTAGGCCAAGGGAAAGGTCAAACAACTCAAGGAATGACCCCAAAAAAGGAATATATGGCTTTAGAATCTTTTGGTTTGGGAGTATCTGAGGTGGTCATCCAACTTCAGGAAAGGGTAAATAATATGGTGAGTAAGGATGACCTTAATAATGAGCTTCTTCATCTAAAAGGTATCCTTAGGGGTGAAATTCAAATAGATTTTCAAGAAATGAAGCAAGATATGTTGTTTTCTCTTTCAAATGCAACTTCCAATTCTAGTCATATGGGTTCCTCTAGCAATACTCACATAGGTCCAAATAACTCCAATCAAGGAGGCTCCTTTACTCATTCAGGTGGATCTCCTCACCAATGGCGGGACATTATTCCAAAAGTGGAAATGTGTAAATTCGATGGAAAGGATCTAATCAATTAGATTACCCAAATGGATAATTTCTTTGATCTCCATCAGATCCCATCGGGACAAAAGGTAACTATGGCATCCTTATATCTAGACTCGACCAATTTGTTTGGTATTGTTGGTTATGTGCTCAAAGGTAGAAGAATGGTCTAAATGTCACATGGACAATTTTCACTAAAGATCTTCAATTACACTATAGTTCTAGTGTTTCAGAAAATTACTTCAGCTAATTAGTAAATTTATGACAAACGAGTTCGATTAAGGAGTATGTCCATCAATTTCAAAAGTGTTCCTTATGTGTGGATGATATTACTGAGAAGAGTACTTAAATGGCCTATTTCTTGGGGTCTTAAGGACCACATTGAGCATGAGGTGCGCATGTTTAATCCACTCAAGGATTATGATTATATTATCATGGCGCATAGAGTAGAGGAAAAATTTCTTTCCAGTAGAAGGCATTCCTTCTCTAAAATAAAATATCGTAATGGCTTTCCTCCATTGTACCCTCAGCCAGTTTGGATCACACCTCAAAAAATTGAATTAAAAAGATCAAAAGGGTTATGTTTTAATTGTGATAGAAAATATGGACCAAATCATAAATGTTATGAGAAAAAATTGTTCTACATTAAAGGGACTAGTGATGAGAAATAATATGAGGAAATATCAAGTGAGGAAGTGGAAAAATTAGAGGAAGAATCGAAGATCCCACCACTATCTCATGCCATGCTCTATTAGGTATTTGTACTCCAAAACCCTTTAGGTTGTGGGATATCTTAAGAAGCAAAAGGTGATATTGATTTATTCGGAGAGCACACATAATTTCATTAATCATAAGATGGAAACAAGACTAAATTGTTCCATCTACCCAACACCCGAATTTCAAGTAATAATTGTAGATGGTGGCACGGTCCAATGTTAAGGTAATTGGTGAAACTTATGATGGGTGACTACACCTTGGAATCTATGATGTTTATTATTCCCATGGGTGGAGCTGATATTGTCTTAGGTGTTCGGTGGCTCACAACTTTGGGCACCATAGAGATAATTTCAAGAATTGTTCATGTGATTTCATTATGAGGGTAAGCTAGTTTGAACTTCAAGGACTACAACAAAAATTCCTCGGGTGGTAAGTTCTCACCAAATGCAGAAGATTCTTAAAAGGGGTGTTGAAGGTTTTGTAGCACAATTGTTCTCCATGGAATTTCAACCACCAAAAATGATGGTGCATCCTAATCTTCATAAGGTTATCGGTCAACTTGTAGTTGTCGTAAAGGATCTATAGGATTGCCTCCTGAAAGAGAGCATGATCATGTAATTTAATTGATTCTAGGAAGCCAACTCCTAACATCATGCCTTATAGATACCCATATGTGAAAAGAGTGAGATCGAGAAGATGGTGGAGGAAATGTTGGAAATGGGTATTATTCGTCACAATCAGAGTGCTTATTCTACTCCAGTGGTGATGGTACAACGTAAAGATGGAAGATGGTGAATGTTTCTAGTCTACATGAGAACTCAACGAGTACACTATCAAAGATAAGTTTCCTATTCCTGTCATTGATGATTTATTAGATGAGTTACATGGTGTAATTTATTTTACAAAACTAGATCTTCGTTTTAGGTATCACCAAATTAGAGTAAAGAAATAAGATATTCATAAGATAACCTTTAGAACTCATCAAGGGCATTATGAATTTCTAGTGATTCCTTTTGGTCTTACCAATGCACCCTCCACATTTTAGAGTTTGATGAATTTAGTATTTAGACCATTCCTATTGACTAAGCTGAAAATGAAACTATGCTAATCGGAAGTATAACCACTTAGTTAATCTAAATAGGAGGACTAAAACGCTGTGATAAATGGACTAAAATAGTATGGAATAAGTGTAAATAATTATACTAAGTGAAATAAAACCTAAGTATGCAAGTAAAGAAGGATAAATGACTTAGTTGATTAAAGAAGATTGTCGTAGGTTGTCGCAGGTCTAATAATAAAATCTAGAAGTGAAGATGACCATTCGGAAGTCTGCGAAGGCCGATCCGAACTAACCGAGGCACTGGGAAGGTAATGGGGTGCCCTGGGGCACCCCAGTCTGCCAGATTAGGCACCACGATCTTTGTAAAATCTTCACATCTGAATTTTGTAGGGTCACAAGGTATCTTGAAATGCTACCTATCTATCACACGAGATTCATTGAGTTGTGTCGAATGTGTTTAATGATGTAATGATGACCTACAAGAAGAAAGGAAGTATCAAACCCTAAGAAAAATAAAAGATGCAAAATGAATGGGTCAAGTGACCTCAGCCACCAAACTAGTGGTCTTATCACTGAGTGTTGTACTACATTTTAGATTTAGATGTAGTTTGAGTGTGTGTGTGTGTGTGCACGTCATGCCCTAGGTGCTCTTGTGTCATCGCACTTTGTGAAATAGCAAACAATTATATTTATAGGGTTCTCTTGCTCTAATTTCATAATTAACTCCGAAATGGTTTACTAGGAAAAGATAAGGATGAAAAATGGCTAGAAAGACCCAAAAAAGAAGCGGGAAAAGGAACATGGATCGGGCACCCCAGGTGGACAGAGTGCCCGGGGCACCCCGAGATGAGCTTGGGTGCCCAATTTTACGTTAAAATGTCAGGACAATTGAGAAATAGGTGGACATATATAGGAAAATATGCGGGAATGAAAAAATAAAATATAACAATAAGATGGCCAAAAGGTGTGATTAGTTAGTACTTTATTCACTAGATAACCCTCTAAATAGTAGTATAAGATTGGGCTAAATAACTCTTAAAGTGCATGATTTTGTGTCTACACCTATGAAATTTTGTCTTAGTATTTTTTATGATATCCTCATCTACAACAAATCATGGGAGAAACATTTATAACATGTCAATATAGTCTTAGAAGTCTTGGAGAAACATCAACTATATTCCAAGCCTTTGAAGTGTCATTTTTGGGGTACATGAAGTGGAATACTTAGGCCATATTGTCTCTCATGAAGGTGTTAAGGTGGACCCTCACAAGATTCAAATTTGTGGTGGAATGGGAAGTCCGAAGAACCCTCAAGAAAATACGAGTTTTTTTAGGTCTCTGTGGTATTATCATAAATTTGTAAAAAACTATGGCGAGTATATGTTAGGAAATAAGGGATAAAATATGCAAAATAATCCCTCACAGAATCACAACAATAGAAACTAATATGCAAAAAATATTACAGATCTCAAATAAAATTACAGAATAAAATAACACAACACAAAGAGATAGTATTTAACATGGTTCACCCAATTTGGGCTACGTCCACCAAGAATCACTTGCTCAGATTTTATTACAAGCCACCACTCTCTCAATACAATACCCAGATCTGTTTGGAGCTATGCTCAACAAACTCTATAGAATTCACACCCAAATTCAAAACACATCTACAATGTTACATTATTCCTACCATATGCACAAAACCATATAAATAGACAACTACTTAAGTAGTTTTACAAAACCGTGGGTATTAAAACCATGGGCCAAAACTGTCCCATAAACCTATGGGTCAAAAATCCCGCCCATATGAGAAAAGCACGTTTCCTAGTATATCGAGCACGTTTTAAGGCCAAAAAAATCAGGGGTTGTGCCCCAAGACCCTACTCAGGGCCCAGCCCGGCCTCGAACCCAGGCGAGACAACTATGGAAAGTGTATAGTACTTTTAGTGTACAGTCTTCAACACTTCCTCACATGAAAACAAGCTCCACAACCTAACAATATCCCACTTAGAGACTAGTTTTCGTTTGAACAAGCTTCTCAACCCTTCACTAGTTTCCGTGAAGACCAACCAAAGCTGAACATAGCTTCAATTTTTCCCTTGTGACCACCTTGGTCATCATGTCTCCGCAGGATTTTGACTAGATCTTCTCCGACTTCAACTTCTCTTCCTCCAAAGTTGTCCTGATGAAATGGTACCTTAACTGTATATGTTTCGTCCTAGAGTGGAAAGCAGAGTTCTTAGCTAGGTGTATAGCACTCTGACTATCATTATGCAACTTTCCTTCCTCCTGCTTATGCCCTAACTCCTCAAGCAATTGTTGTAACCAAATCATTTCTTTGCTTTGCCTCTGTGGCGAAACATACTCAACCTCCGTGGTTGACAAAGCCACCAACTTCTGTAGTCATGAAATCCAGCTCACTGTTGTCCCACCTATAGTGTAAACATAACTGTTGTGCTCCTCCTGTTGTCTACATCTCCAACCATATCTGAATCTACATAACCACACAAAGTGGTGTCTAATCCACTATAGCACAAAACTGTCCCCATGGTCCCTCTCAAATACTGAAGGATCCACTTTACTGCCTGTCAGTGATCTCTACCTAGATCACTCATAAATCTACTCACCGCTCCCACTGCATGGGAAATATCAGGCCTAGGTGCACACCATGGCATACATCAAACTACCAATCGCTGATGAGTAAGGTACCTTGGACATCTGGTTTCTCTCCTGCTCTATCTTGGGACATTGCTCCTTTGATAACTTGAAATGGCCTGACCAAAGGAGTCCCAACCGGTTTAGCATCCTACATATTAAACATCTCCAATACCTTCTTAATGTACTCTTCTTGAGATAAAGTTAGCTTCTTTTCCTTCTTATCCCGAGATATCCTCATACTAAGGATTTGTTTGGCTACCCCCAAATCCTTCATAGCAAAGGATTCACTTAGCTACTTCTTGAGTACTTTTATTTCTGCATGTTTTTACCTACAACTAACATGTCATCCACATACAAACACAAGATAATATAACTGCCATCCTCAAATTTATTTGTATACACGCAATGGTCAGAATGACATCTAATATAACCTTGCTCCATCATGAAGCTATTAAATTTCTTATACCATTGACGTGGAGCTTGTTTCAAGCCATACAAGCTCTTCTTCAGTTTGTACACCATCTCCTCTTTACCTTTGACCTCATAGCCCTCTAGTTGTTGCATATATAGTTCCTCCTCCAAATCACCATGGAGAAATGTAGTTTTTACATCAAGTTGCTCTAAGTGCAAGTCTTCTGCTGCAACTATTCCAAGAAAAGTTCTAATAGAAGTCATTTTTACTACAGGAGAAAAAATCTCATCAAAATCTATACATTTTTTTGTGCAAACCCCGTATCTTTTTCTTGCCTCCTTCTTCCTCTTTGACTCTAAACACCCACTTGTTTTGTAATGCTTTTTTGCCTTGGGTAGCTTCACCAAATCCCATGTCTAGTTCTCCATGAGAGCTTGATGCTCCTCATCCATGGCTTACTCCCACTTCTTCCTAGCATCTACCTGCATTGCTTCATCAAAGTTCTCTAGCTCTCCACTATCTCTGTGAGTAATAAATAATAAAGAGAAGGAGAAAAATTTTTTCAGGTTCTCTTCTTATTACCCTAGAAGACCTCCTCAATATATGAGTTTGGGGTTCTGTTGAGGAGGTTCCTAAACCGATTCATGTGTCACTTTTCCATCCAGAAGATCCTCTACTGCTGCATATTCTTTATTGGATTCTTTCATGTTTTCCTGCAACTTGGTGCTTATATATGACTTTCTCATTAAAGACCACATCCCTAGATCAAATGATTTTCTTGTCCTTAATACCACAACATTTATATCCAAATTCATCACCACCATAACCAATGAAAGTACATTTTTCTAATTTAGCCTCTAGCTTGGTCCTATAATCCTTGTCTATATGAAAAAACACCTCACATCCAAAGACTCTAAGAAATGAATAATCAACTTTCTTACTATACCAAGCCTCCTCAGGTATGCCTCCATCCAAGGCACTTGAGGGTCCTCGGCTTATCAAGTACATAGTTGTGCTCACCACTTCTACCCAAAAAGAAAGAGACAGTCCTGCATGTAACCTCATGCTCCTATGACATTCTATTATTGTTTTGTTCATCCTTTTTGACACCCCATTCTCGCTACTAGAGTTCCTGGAACCATATTTTTCCTACAAATTCCATTCTTAGAACAAGTAATCATCAAATTCATTGTTGCAATACTCCCTCCATTATCGACGGTGTGAGACATTTTAGATTAAGACAAGTTTCATTCTCTACCAAGGCTTTCCATTTAACAAAAGTGTTAAATACATCGATTTTTTCTAATACAATAAACCCAAACTTTCCTAATTGCATCATCAATAAAAGTAACATAATAACTTGAACCCCAAGAAATGATACTTGAGCTAGCCCCCACACATCAAAGTGCACTAACTCTAACTTACTCTCTCTTTCTTTGTAGGTCCAACCTTGAGAAACTTACTTCGACTTTTGTTTCCCATATATGCAGTCCTCACAGAACTCCAAACTTGTTTCTGTATATCTAGGAAAATCCTTCTTTATGATCTCCATGCCCTTATGGCTCATATGACCAAGCCTATAGTGCCACAATGTTGTATCTACTTTTGAAGCCACAAGATTACAAACATTAGTGATATAAGTGGTTAAATACAAGGTTCCAACCTTCTTACCTCTTTCCACCATAAGAGCACCCTTGGTAACCTTCCAAGAGTCGATGTAAATATCACAATACAACCATCACTTCCCAACTAGCCCTGCCGATATCAAATTTCATCTTAATGTAGGCACATGTCTGACATCCTTCAATAGCCAAGTATTCACATTCTGCATCTTAACTCGAATGAACCTTTTCCAACTATGCTGCAAGGCTCATCATCACCAAGAAAAACATGCCCAAAATCTCCTTGAACATAATTAACAAAATAATGCCTATGTGGAGTAGCATGGAAAGAAGCCCCTAAATCTAAAACCCAAGATTCAATAATATTGTGCAAAGAAAGAATCAAAGCATCTTGACATACATTACCCGTTGTCACATTTGCCTCCTTGTTTTCTTCCTGTTGTTTCTTCTGTGTCCAAGCTCTCAACAATCCTTCTTTGCATGCCCAGACTTTCCACAATGCCAACATACTATCTTGCTTTTGGATTTTGACCTTGCCCGATCCTTTGATTTTCCACGGCTTCCTCTATTCTTCTATCTCCCTCTAGTTTCCACTGTCAAAGCATTCCCTGAAGTAGAAGATTCACCAGAGCTTTTTCTTCGCATTTCCTCGCTTAGAATCACCCCTACAACATCCTCAAACTTCAACTTTGAGTTAGCTGGAACCGAGTTGCTTACCACCATTACCAGGCTATTCCAACTCTCAAGTAAAGAGCACAGTAACTAATAAAGCCCTAACTTCTTCATCAAATTCTATTGTAACTAAAGCTAGCATATTTACAACCGTATTAAAATCATTTAAATGATTTGCTACTGAACCATTCTTAAACAAATTTTTCATTAAAAATATCTTATTAGAGGCAGAGGGTTTTTCATACAACTTCCCTAATGCATCCATCGGTTCTTTTGTAGTCTTTTCCTTTGAAACATTAAATAATACCGAAGATGCAAGACACAACCTGGATTGTCCCAAGTGCCTTCCTATCCAGAAATCTCATTCCGCATCTGTCATGCTCAAGGGTTTGTTCACCTTCTCAGACATTGGGATATAAAGATCCTTCTGATAAAGGTAATCTTCCATCTGCATATTCCAAAGATTGAAATTCTACCCGTTGAATTTATCAACCCTAGATCTTCAATCATCTGCTATAGCTCCCACTCAAGATAAAAATTTTCCTACGATTCAACACTTCAGCAAACCAAACCTCGCTCTGATACCAATTATTAGGAAATAAGGGATAAAATATGTGGAATAATCCCTCACATAATCGCAACAGTAGAAACTAAAATGCAGAAAATATTACAGATCTCAAATAAAATTATAGAATAAAATGACACAACACAAAGAGACAGTATTTAATGTGGTTAACCTAATTTGGGCTACGTCCATCAAGAATCACTTGCTCAAATTTTATTACAAGCCGCCACTCTCTCAATATAATACCCAGATCTGTTTGAAGCTATGCTCAACAAACTCTACATAATTCACACTTGAATTCAAAACACATCTGCAATGTTACATTATTCATACCATATGTACAAAACCATATAAATAGACAACTACTTAAGTAGTTTTACAAAACCGTGGGTATCAAAACCATGGGCCAAAACTATCCCATAAACCTATGGGTCAAAAATCCCACCCATATGAGAAAAGCATGTTTCCGGTATATCGGGCACATTTTAAGGCCAAAAAAATTCAGGGTTGCGCCCTCGAATACTTGCAAGCACGGGGTTGCCACCCCTGGACCCCACTCGAGGCCGGGCCCGGCCCCCAACCCCAGCCGAGACAAGCGTGTGGAAAGTGTACAGTACTCTTAGTGTATAGTCTTCAACACTTCCTCACATGAAAATAGGCTCCACAACCTAACAAAGGTATAGTAGCACCACTTAAAAAATTATTGAAGAAAGACTCCTTTCAATGGAATGAGGAAGCTTTTAGGGCATTTGAAAAATTGAAGGTGGTAATGTGCACCACTCTAGTATTGGAAACTCCAAATTTCTCTAAGACCTTCATAGTTGAATACAATGTTTTCGGAAATGGGATCGAGTAGTACTTGTGCAAGAAGGACATCCCATGGTATTTGAGATCCGGAAGCTAAAGGGAAATAATTTGTTAAAGCCCACCTATGAGAAGGAAATGATGGCAATATTACATGTAGCCAAACAATGGAGACCATACTTGATGGGTAGACACATTAAGGTAAAAATTTATCATGATAGTTTGAAATACTTCTGAGCAATGACTATTGTTAGAAGAACAACAAAAATGGGTCACTAAGATGTTGGGGTAAGACTTTGGTATTGTTTATAAGAAAGGGGAGGAAAATATGGTCGTTGATGCTCTATCTAGGGGATGATTCCACATAAGCATTGTTATGTGTCATCTCTATACTAAAGGTCGAATAGGTAGATCAAGTAAGGGAAGAATGACAGAAAGATGAAACAACACTTACTCTCATTCGTAGAATCTCCGGAAGATCCAACCATATCGAGAACAATTTATATGGAATGGGGATACATTGTTGTACAAAGATAGGTTATATTTGTGTAATAAATCTACACTTAAACACCATGTTCTTTCAGAGCTCCATTCTTCTCCACTAGGTGGCCATTCTAGGTTCTTGAAAACTTATCATATAGTTAAGAAGGATTTATTTTGGGAGGGGTTGAAAGGAGATGTTCAAAAATTTGTGGCAGAATTTTTGGTGTGTCAACAAAATAAGGGTGAGACCATTAAGACACCATGTCTCCTCCAACCTTTGTCTATTCCTAGCAAGATAAGGGAAGAGGTATCAATGGATTTCATCACAGGATTACCTAAATCAAAAGGGAAAAGCGTCATCATGGTTATGGTGGATACACTTAGCAAATATGATCATTTTTGTGTCATGGCTCATCCTTTCACAACTAGTATAGTTACCTTTTCATTTATGGACACATTCAAAAGCTCCATGGCATGCTCAAAATTATAGTACGTGATCATGACCCAATATTTACAAGTAATTTTTCAGATCGATTTGTTCTCTTGTTTGGGTACCCAACTAGCCCGAGTTCATCTTATCATCCTCAATCGATCGGATGGGCAAACCGAGGTGGTAAATAAATGTTTAGAGGGATATCTTTGATGTTTTAATTCAAATAAATAAGAATGTTGGGTGCAATGGTTTTCAATTACAAAATGGTGGTATAATTCTAGCACTTTACAGGTATCATCCTCCATCACCCATCTCTAGCTTGAAGGTCAAACGAAAGGTGAGATCAATCGAAGATCACATTCAACACCAGCACGAGGTATTCTCTAGTCATAGAGAGAATTTAGCAAGGGCACAAAACCGCATGAAGCAACATGTTGATCAACATCATAGTGAACGACACTTTAAAGAGGGTGACTTTGTTTTTGTATGGTTTAGCCATATAATTAGTTATCATTAAAATAACAGAAGAAGGATAATAAGTTTTCTCTAAATACTATGGTCCTTACCGAGTGTTACATAAAATTGGTAGTGTGGCATATAAGTTGGAGCTCCTCTACAAAGTAAAATACATCCAGTCTTCCATGTTTCTTGCTTGAAGAAAGTTATTGGGAAGCACATTTCCACCCATTCATTCCTTCTGAACTGGATGAGGAAGGAAGGATCATATTGGAACCTAAAGGTATTCTTTAGACACACACCAAAAGATTGAGGACCAGAGTCATTACCAAGTACCTGATCAAGTGGAAGAATATGAATATTGAGGATGTATCGTGGGAGGATGAAGCATTTGTACATCAACATCTAGGGCTTCCTAACATTGGGGATGATGTTATTCTCAAGGGGAGGGAATGTTACCTTTGTTAGTCTTATAACTTATATCGGATATGTAGTGCTAACATGTGGCTTACATAATCTCTCTTCTTATCATATGTTATTCATTTATGCTTTCTAATGTTTACTAGGTCAAGCATTGGTGTTGTCAATAGCTTAGGATTGATATATATAGGTGGTAATGAGGAGTAGTTAATCGTGTTATTGAGCATTTGAGTCTTATTGTATGGTTTGGAGGTTTCTCCCTCAAAGTGGCTAAGTTATTCTACTTACATATTGAGATCATTTATCGCAATATTATGTTCTTTGGTGTTCTACGCTAGTGATAATCGGATTCATACAAGGAATTTCATTACATGTGCGAGATATTGCACTAGGAGAACATCATTCCTCTGTTAAGAGAATGGTTGCGAGAAAAAGTATCACACGCTAAGTTTGAGCGCAAGAGGCGAGATACTTCATACAAATCTACCACCTTAAAATCATGAATTTGACAAAGAGATTACATTTGATGCAAAGAATCGATGATTAGCTATTACGCAACATTCTTATTGATACCACCTTTGTGGAAGTAAATGTGCTAACTTTGGATGTTTGGAATCAAATGGGTAGGCTAACCTTGTAGTCATCGACGAATGTGTTATACATAGAAAATAAGACTAGGGCCATGCCGATTGGGTACTGAAGGATGCAACTATTACAATTCAAGGAGTCAATTTTACTGGGGATTTTGAGGTGTTTGAGATTTCTGAAGTAGACAACTTCCTAGCATTACTTGGGCGGCCTTGGTGCTATGCATAAAAGGTAGATTTACACTTTAATAAAAGGTACATCAATTTTAAGAATGATGAAGAGCACATGATTATACCCTTTCTAAATAAGAAGGAAGATCCCTATGTTGATCCCTTGAGTGAAGAAGAGCTTAATAGAATTTATGTTCAATCAGTGCGTGATACAGAGAATTTAGAACCATCCAAGGAGGGTGTGCTTCATTGGGAAGACATGCGCAGTCTATCAGTGACACTACTAGTGTTTCTTGTGATAATTGGGCTCATGGAACATATGAAATGGTTGGGTGCGAGGTCAAAGGAAGAGTCACTAGAATTATTAGGTCGCGCATGGTGAGGTGGTTAGGATGTAATCGGGTACCATCAGTATACTAGTGAAGGGAACCCTGATGCATTTTTGTGCGTAATGGAGATTCAGTGGCAAAATGAAGGGGATATAAGAAATATGTTGGTCTATACTTTACACAAGACAACAACGTGCTGGTGGGAAACACATAGAGATAGCCTCTTGGAATGACAAGAAGTGAGAATCACTTTCTCCACCAGGTTTACTTGGAGCAATGTACCTACAAAAACATGTAAATTTCATGGGAAATATCCTACCTCTCATCACATCTAGGAGTGTGAGAGATCTTGGGCATAGGGTAAGGAGGCATTACCACCATCACTCTGGGGGCATAGGTTCTACTCCACCTTATGCGGTTGCGTGTTTGTATGGTATGTCCATGCTAACTTGAAAAGGGAAAAAAATTGGCAAGAGATGACCTCAAGTATGATCCAAACCTTTGATTACTTTTCTACTAAGCCTCCAGTCCATGAAGCTTTATAGATTATGAAGCACCTTACATTGGGGATAATGCGAAGGCTAAAGGACTTATGTTGGATTTTTTTGGGGGAACTTGATCTTGAAATATTCTTTGACCTTAAAGAAACAAATGAAGAAGAGATGGGTCACGCCTAGAAAGACAAAGAAAAGGGCAAACTGGTGTACATGATACATGATGAGGAAGTGGATAACCTAGATGTTGACCACACACTGAAGGTATGTGCGAGGTGATGGACACTATAGATGAGAAGGCGCATGCATATCATGCTCCTATGAAGACAAAGAAGGTTAACATTGGTACAGAGGTAGAGCCTAAGGAGGCCATTATTGGTGATTACTAGTTAGAGCAAGAAGTGGCTAAGATTATTAAACTCTTGCGTGACTTCAGGAATTATTCCCGAGGGGCTATCATGAGTTGAAGGGAGTACACCCTTCTTTAGGAGAGATGAAAATCAAACTAAAAGAAGGCACACGCTATTTAGGAAGAGGCCTTACATGATGAATCCTAATATGTGTGTGAAGGTAAAGGAAGAAATTGACAAGATGCTTAAGTCTAGAATCATTGAGCCTATTGAATAATCTAAGTGGGTTAGCCCCATGGTAATAAGCATTAAGAAGGATGGGAGGATTAGTATTTGTGTGGACTATAGGGAACTTAATGTTTCATGTGTAATAGATCATTTTCCCACCCCATTGATAGAAGAAATCCTTGAAGGAGTTATTGGGCGCGAGATATATTCTTTCATAGATGGATTTTTAGGTTATCACCGGGTGTGCATTGTGAAGGATGATCAGGAAAAGACTAATTTTACCACTGAATGGGGAACTTTTTCATATACAATTATGCCCTTTGATTAAAGAATGCACCAACAATGTTCTTATGCATTGTTGTGTAGGCCTTTCAAGACTTTATTCATAAATTCTTGCAGGTATATCTAGATGATTAGATAGTGTATGGTTTAGTCAAGGATCATTGTGATAATCTAAGGCTCATGTTTGAGAGGTGTAGGCAACTAAGCATCTCTCTCAACATTAATAAGTGCATCTTTATAACACCATTTGGCACTTTACTTGGGCATATAATTTGCAAGGAAGGATTATTGGTAGACCAACCAAGATACTTGTGATCTTCTTTTGGAAGAACCTAACAATCAAAGCAAAGTGTGCATGATTACTTGGGACATATAGGCTATTATAGGAAATTTATTAATGGATACACAAAGATTGTCATGGCCTTGAAAAATTATTGAAAATGAAAGGAAATTCTATTGGGGTGATGTGCAATAGTAGAAGTTTGAAACATTGAAGGAAAGGATGACCACTGCACCTATTTTACATTTTCCTTCATGGGACAAACCCTTCCATGTTCATGTTGATGCTTCTAGAATGGTAATTTGTGTAGTTTTGGTAAAACCATGGGAAGGAATTGTAGATCATCCTATTTGTTTTGTAAGTAGGAAGTTGACACCGCAGAGAAGAATTACACAACCATTGAGCGCGAAGCTTTATCTATGATCTACGTGCTACATAAGTTTAGATAGTACTTGTTGGCTACCTCGTTTATTTCTATATAGATCATATGGCACTCAAGTACTTGGTCAACAAACATGTTTTGCAAGGGCACATTTATAGGTGGATACTTTTATTTCAGGAGTTTGATTTCATAGTTGTTGTGAAGATAAGAAAGAGTAATTTAGGGCCTGATAATTTGTCAAGGATAAATTTTGGCAAAGATGCACGTAGAGCATTGATGACACAATGTCGATGCACAAATTTTAAATTTAACCGTGCGCCCAGAGTTGGAGCATATTATAGTGTTTTTGTGCACTAGACAGGTACATGAAGGAATGAAGACATTAGAGAGAAAACAACTTGTAATACGACGGTGCCTTATCAATTGATTGATGTATATTTATACAAATTGGGCCATGATAAATATTTGTGCTAGTGTGTTCTGGAGCATGAGCGTGAGGCTATTATGGAAGAGGCTCATGATTGAGTTGCAGGAGGTCATTACGCTAGTGATGCTATAATGCACAAGATTCTAATAGTAGGACTCTAGTGGGAGATTGTGTACAATGATACTAAGGAATATGTCAAGGTGTGTGATCATTTTCGACACCTTGGGAAGACTAGAACCGAGATAAGATGTCATTGTGGCCTATTGTAAGTGTTGAGCCTTTTGAGAAGTGGGTCATGACTTTGTAGATCCTATTTCACCACCCACACATAGAAGTGACACACTATATTATTACTTGCACAAACTATCTTACAAGGTGGGTAGAGGAAACACCTACAAAGGATTATTATACAACAACAATATTCTTATGGGAGAATATTATAAGCAAGTATGGTTATCCATTAAGCTTAACAAGTGATAGAGGAACTCATTTTTGAATGAGATGATCAGAATTCTTTTGGTAATTTATGGTGGCACACCATAAGACTACTCCTTATCACCCACAAGGCTAATGGTACTACTAAAGCTTTCAACAAGATTTTGGGATAAACATTGATAAAAATATGTGATGTTGGAAGAAAATATTGGGATGATAAAGTGTCATTTGTACTTTAGGCATATAGGACCACTTATAAGAGGTTGAACAAGGCCACACCTTTTCAGTTGGTGTTTGCAGAGGCTATATTGCTGTTGAATTTATGTTACCATCCATGTGTATTGTACGCCTAGGTAGACAAGATGATGACCAAGTTGTTGAAGAGCGTATTGAAAAAAACGATGCGATTAGATGAGTGCACGCCATTGCACGTTGGAGCCACAAGACCGAGAAGGCAGACAAAAAGCATGGCATGATAGGCACATCAAGAATAAGACATTTGAAGTCGAAATATGGTTCTTCTCTATGATTCCAAGTTTGTGCGCCACCCAGTGGAAATTGAAAGTGCATTGGTTGGGACCTTTTGTAGTAACCAAGATACTTAAAATTAGGTGCATGTCATTGTAGCGAGTGGTTGGATGTCACCATGTTTCTGGATTACTTCAATGGGGTAGGAAAGCCCTACTATAAATAATCTTCTTACTATTAATAAGGTAGTGTTGTCACTTAGATTATATTTCCATTTTATGTGTTTCCTTTCAATCATTGTTATTCTTTGTCAATTTAGTTTTTTATTTTGTTGAAATAAGCATGCTTGTGCACAAGAGATGATTACTATCTTTGAGTTCATGCAGAGAATCGCGCATACTTTTAATGTGGGGTGGATTAAGTTCAAGAGAAAAATTGTTGGCATCAAATTTGATATAGGTTGGCGCAGATGAGGGTACCTTCTTAAAGGTTGACATAAGAGAGAAAGGTGTTATAGGTGCTATAAATGAAGGTTCTCTTAAGGAAATTGCTTAGATTAAAGACCACACGAGAAGAATGATTGTGTAGTGTAACGTAAGGTAGGAAGTGGCATGATAAACTACTTGGTATATGGCACAAAGGATTATGTACTTTGATGTAAGGAGGCATGCAAAGGAGGTATGTGGCTTGGAAAGTAGGATGCACCAAAAGGTTATGATTTACAATGCATGAAAGGAAGTCGCACAAAAAGTAAAAATTGAAAAGGTTTTTTCCTAAGAAAGTAACTTAAAAGCTTTAAAGCGAGAAAAAACATGGGTTAAGTGGAAAAGTAAGGAGATGAGGTACAAAAAAGTATAAAAGGGGAAAGTAAAATTCATTCGATAGCTTACATTTGAAGAGAACTTGGGAAATTGAGCTATCGAGTGACTTTGTGAAATAATGAGAGAAAAGAAGAGAAAACTAGAGTAGCGTGTGAAGTTGTGTGTGGATATTTGTGTCAAGACAAGTTTGAGCCAGCAGTTAGGGCATGAAGAGAAGGGTTTGTGGGTGAGTTTGAATAGTTAGGGTTCACAACTTTTGGATAATGAAGTAAGTGTTGAGAGATAGAGTACCTAGGGAATGAATTGGCATGAATTTACAGAGACAATAACACCCAAAACTGGAAGAAAGCATCCCATGAAGATGGTTGAGGTCAAGAAGGAAGAACCCTGGAGGATATCTACTCATAAATGCAAGTACCCACTTAGAGTAATAAAGGATCATACTTGGAAGTCTCAACTTTCCAAGTGTAAAATTAGCAAATATAACCATAGAGATCCTAGGGCATGAAGGACTTTAAAGGAAGACATGTTGTGGGAGCCGCGAGAAGAAATGAAGAAGGGAAAGTGTTGGTCAATGACTCAGTGTGGAAGAACTGGGAGAAAGTTAGAGTCATGTAATTGTTCGAACTACCCTTTTCGCCAAGCCCACACATTTATACTAGAGGCTCATGTCTAGGGTGGATGAGGATTTCTTTTATTTTTATGGGACGAAGGATGTAAATTATAGCCCAACTCATCGAGCAAGTTATAGGTTTGAGAAGTACATGGGAGGATCTACACGTGGACTTGAAGGACAATACCAAAATTGATGAATTGGCCATAACATTATAGTATGAGAAGGGAGGAAGGGCTATGCTTATTGACAACCTCACATATCCTACAACTATGGTTACAACCAAATTGGTTAGTTGTAAGTTGGACACCTTGGAAAGATGGATTGACGTGATTTTTTTATACATAGCAAATGACAAACAAACACACTATAACATTGCACAATACATTACGAATGGAATCATTAAGGAGGCCAAAGCATAGAATGAAGAAGGAGACAAGATAACTTGGGGCTTGATCCTCCTTCTCATCATCTTGAGGAGATTGGAGTACTAGATGGGCCGGATGATGATATGTGGTTTTACCCACATGTAAAAAATCTCTATACATAATTTTTGGCTATACCTAGGGTGATGGCACAATATTTAATCCGTATAAGGCAATATTTGATAAGTGGTATAACAGGTTGCGAGAGGCCTTTGAGAATGAGTGGCACATTCCATGTGAATTACCTATAAAGGTTGGGGAGCAAAGTTGTTTGTAGTGATGCAACATTACAACCTTGCACGTTTCAAGAATGAAGGATGGGGAGATAACTCATTGGTAAGTTCTACTATTTACATTCACTAATGGTACTTCAAGTGCACCATGAACAGAATAAAGGACATCCAAAATTTACTTTTGATGTTGATAAGATTAATTCAAACTTGCATAGTTTATACACAATCTATGGGTATGACGTGAGAACCATATACTTGGAGATGTTGGAACTTGACACTTTGGATTTGAGTCCCTAAATGAATGTTACCATTAGGGGATGATATGCAGAGTCTTTGTGGTGTTAAGGCCAAAGACTCAAGGTGGAGTAGAGATGGAGATTACAGACTCTACCTTCCCACAACTTGGAAGAGCCGTTGTGTGGGATTTTAAAAGAACTCGCGACGCTACTCCTAAGGGGGAAGAGGAAGAAGAAGAAGAAGGTGGACTCGACCACTCTAAGAGGAAGAAAATGTACTATACAAGGAGAAGTAACAAAGTGGCACTCGCAACATCTCAAAGAACTTAATGACAACACAAGGAAGGAAAAATTCAAGCATGGAGGGGCAAAGGTGAAAGTTTACAAATATATTGTGTAACATATTTATATATTGTAATATTATTAATAATGAGTATTTAACTCATATTAATAATATAGTTAGTCTAAGTGTGTCAGTGAGAACAACTCACGTAGCTAAGAGTTGTGTGAGATGATAAAGGGATGTTAGAGAGATATTAGGAGATGGGGTTGAGATTATGTAGGGATTGAAGATCATGTTTGACTCACCATTGTAGGGGTTAATTGATCTATATATATGTAACTCTCTCTTAATGAATATTATTGTCTGGATGAATTTTATATTCAATCGTGTTTTTATTATTGTGTTAGATTATTTCTAATAATCTAGACCAAATTTATTAAAAGGTTATCTTCGGGATAGAAACAAGTGAGGGGTCTGATTTGGAGATGAAAGGAGAAACCTTACATGAGGATATTGAGCAAGAATGGGATGAGTAGTTGAAGAAAAAGAATATTGAGGAGCAAAGGCAGTCGTGTGCCACAAAGGAGGAAGTAAACAAAAGTCCACCCAAGGGAGATACACCTAAGGAGGAGGTGCACAAGGAAAAGGAGGTTGATGACACTTATGTTATCAAGGAAGATAAGGTGCGTGTTTAGGATGAGCAGTACATGCATCTTTACTCCCAAAGAAGAATAAGAGAACAAAGGCAAAGGAAGAAAGAGTGGATGGCTAGGTCACCACACATGGATTTTGTGGATGACCCTAGAAGGTTTTAAGGGCACGTTTCTAGAGCACAGTGCCGAATGAGAATTTATATGCTTGGGAACTGATGGATAAGCATGGAGGAGTATCAAGAACCAGGAAGATGTTGAAGTTGGAACTTCGCATAATTTTGTAGAATAACTTGAGTTTGAGGTAAGTAACAACTCCATCAGTGTCATTGAATTGAAGAATGAGTCGGGGAGGAAGTATAAGGTAGTCAACCCCATGTACCTAACTAATGAGTAGGTGTGTAACACCTTGAAAGAAGTTGGCCATGAGGACGTTGGGTGTAGGAACACGGATGCGGGTGCTACTATGAAAGTCTTGGTAGTAGATAAGAAAGAGGAGCACGAGGTCGATGGCTTGAAGAAGGATCTCTAGGGAGAACAAAGCACACTAAGGAAGCATATGACAGGGTTGGTGCCATGGTGAAACAAATTTTAGGACAGTGCCCAACCTTGGTAAGCCAAGCCAGATGCGATTATAATGATGAGATGGAGTATTTAGAAGATTTGGTTAGTATGCTTTGATTGAACATAAAGTGGCATAGGGCCACCAATGGAGGAGATGGCTAAGGAGAAGGAAGCAAACAAGGTTATTGTTGAAGATAGAATTATTGAGCTTGAGGAATTATTTGCAAAGCTCAAGGAGGTAGGTAATAAGGCCGACTTAGCTTTCAACAGGTGTCAAAAGAGCGACGATCCTTTATGCGCACATAAGTGATGAGGAAGTAGTGCTTAAAGTTATCCAAGAACAAACACCCACTAATAAGATAGAGCGTGCCAAAGTGATGGCTGAGGTGACAAAGTAGAAAGAGTTAATCAAGGCCAAAAAGGATAAATTAGAGTTGTGGATAGGATACTTCTAAAATATGGTACTAGAGCACATGGACATAGTTGAGGGAGTTATCACAGAGTTGACAGTGGTTATCCAAGAGCTCAAGAGCAGAGTTGAAGAGTTGGCACCAGACCAAGTACCAGGAATTGTAGAGGTGGCACCTGGGAAGCATTGACAGAGCTTGATGAATGGAAGAAGGTGGAGAGTGAAATAGATGTTGAGTTCCTAGAACTCTTCTAACAACCTTCAGACTTGATCGAATTTGGATTAGGAAGGATAAATATTTATGGGCATTTAATTATTTTTGGTGATCACCTATGTTTTTGGTGACTAGGATATTCTTGAGGACGTCAATCAAATTTAGTGTGAAGTAATGTTGCACGGTCCATTTTTGACTTAGTACAGGCCGTGCACGAAGATTTTGGGCACATGCGAGGCAGGTGCGAAGGGGTGCGCACATGAAACAATAGACATCACACAAAGGCTCACGCCCAACCAATAAATATTTAGGACTTATTCTGATTTTGGAACCACGTGCTAAAAATAGATGATGATCGAAGAGTTTAAGTGCCAATCAAGAAACGTTCTAGATCTAGATAAAAGTGTGGAGTAAGCTTGCGAAAAGCAAGAGCTATTTTGGGATAAAGCACATATGAGGAGAAGATCAAAGGTCATGCAAGGATTGATCTAATAATAAGATTAATAACATGGTTTATTTATAAATTAATCTATTATTAGGATTAATAGAAAAGCATGCACTACTTTATTTATGTACACATGGTTATTTTGAGCATGCATCTTATTTTTGGAGATGCATGGGCGGTGAAGGGAAAGTCCCCACCCTTATATAAAAGTGTTGTTTTGCATTTTTTTAGTACGATGGAGGATTAATCGATAGGGTTATGCTTCTCTAATGTATGGCACACATGACTCTGTGATACTATTGTTATGTATTCAACCTCTGCTATGTAATCCTTTGGTTATTAATGGATCTTTGTGGATGGATTTTGGTGGTTAATGAGTCGAACATGGTGATCATGTAGTGTAATTAATCTTAATACTTATCTGATATGTCATGTTTCCTTATTACATGTGTTTCCTTATGATGTTTGTAATGATTTACATCTGAATGTATGCTCTAATAATCATAATCATGAATATGAATGCTAACATCTTGAATAGATGACATAAAAGAGGGACCTGGTAGCTTCATGTGCTTCAGGTGAGCTTCTATATTTGACTAGATGAAGTGCGAGTGCGTATAACATCTTAGGTGGTAAAAAAAAGGCTACAACCCTAACCCGCATTAACCACCCAAAACCCTAATTTCACTTCATAGGGTCTCTTTACATCGAGCTACTCACATCTCCACCACCCAAATTGATATTCTACCATATAGTTGCCAGTGACCCATGTGGGTTACCATTGACCCTATAAATACACCCATTCTCTTCCTCTCTTTAGGATGCTTTGAGATCTCGATATTTATTATGAATTTCGTTGCATTTATCTCTCTTCTTTAGAGTTGCTACTATCATCTTGGAGTTATTTTGAAGACCTTACATGCCGCTGCTCTTGGAGATCTTAGAGAGTTTAAGCTTGTTTGAAGCCTTTTTGTCATCTCATCATCATTATGCATAACCCTTGGAGGTTCACCGCCATATTGGAGCTATGTCATTGCCTCACCCTTCGTTCAACCTTCTTCATCCTTCATTTTCCATTCATTTTCTCTTATCAAACCCTAGATCCCTTTCTGGTTGTAAATCAACTTTACACAGTCATCATTGACTTGATCGGTGCTTATCTTGTTATCTACCATCCACCCCTTCTACTAATTGTTTTTCGATCCCCCAAATCTATCAATCTTGCCATTCTACACACCTACTACTTCGAGATCTCATCTCCATCACACTTAATCGTTGTCAATCTAGCCAATTCATCGTCAACCCTGTTGTAATCTGTCCTATTTTTAGTTATCCACTTCATTTACAACCTGTTTTGATGTTCGCTTCTATGCCCATACCCTCTACTTCTCTGATCTCGCCTATTCAAAAGCCCGGATCTTCCTCACAACTTCAATTTTCGTCGATTCGACCTAGTTGTCATCGAACAGATCAAAATTTCTCACTTTTATCATCATATTTAGCAATTTTCTTGCATACTTTATGTACAAATAATATCCCGATCTCCCGCAACATCCCAACATCTTCATCGGCCTCGGATCAACTTCAGATTTCTTCAAATCTATACTTTTCTACTTATATTTTGACTCACTCTGCTGCAGTCACCATCGATTGTATCCACCGGCCTCGTGTTTCCATCGACACGCTCTGGTTTGGTTTAGTTTAGCACTTACTATTATCATATCTACATCTTATCTTGTTTAGTATATCTTTACTTTTTTGTTTCAAGTGTAGATCCTACTACATCATATCATTTATCCATCATCATTTTATTTGTCTTCTATCAAAAGGTGGGTTGACATCTATCCTAGGAAGTTTTCACTTCTCAGGACTGACATTACCAGGAAACCCACTCTCCTATCTACTAATTATTTTCTTTGGTGAGTTTCTCTTTTTTGTGTAGGTTACCAAGCTCACTGCAAGGAGGATCTTTCTTTTCGCACTGTGTCCATTATCATCTTATAAAGAGGTAGCCTTAAACCCTCTCATTAATAGAGCTACTTGTTTTCTTTGCTATCATTTCACTAATACGAAACATCAGTGAGAAAAATCAATCAACACCATGATCATTTTCAGATTTTTTGGACACTTACTATTTTTAGTAAGTTCTTCATAGGTGACTAGTTTTGGAATTTTTTTAATTGTCACTTTTGAGCACTTTTCTTCTTAGGGAATGAACTGAGTGACTTGAATCCATTCATAATTCAGACTTACTATTCTTAGTAAGTGTATTGAATAGGAACTTACTAAAAATATACATTGGCCACAAAGTTTGATTGAGATGAAATTGATTTTCAAAAAATCTACTTCACACTAGGATGTTGTGTTCTAGTTTTCGGGGGTTTCTTCTCATTCGGATCTTCATAAAAATGAAAAGTAAACTTGTAGGTATGTGTTTTCATTTATGGATAGGGCCAAATGTAAAAAAATAGTCATTCATATCTTCAATTATACTCATTTTCATGGAGCAAGAGAGTTCTCATTAGAAAGTTGATTTTTGAAGGTTGCCAACTCCGATTTTGAGGAAATTTGAATTGTTGGAACTCCGTAGATCGAGGAGACATTTTACATGGCTGGAAAATTCAGAGGAATGTAAAAATGGTTGAGATCATAAATGGGGTCATGTAAACAATCATTCCAAAGGTGTTCATGTAGGGAAGCTTCATGCAAAGTTTCAGGATGATCGGAGCAAGGGTTTGCAAGTTATGAGCAAAAGTGTGTTTTGGCCATGGTGGATGTATGGTTCTTCATGGCAGCCATAAAAACATGGAGAAACATAAAAATGGCTAAGTGTTGATCCATATTAGTTTTTAAACTCACCCCTTCATGCTTTCCCTCACATTTACGTGTTTTCGAATTCAAATCTTGACCACATTTGACTAACCATGGTAGGGGTGGGGTTAAAACTTTCAAAATGGGTTTTTAGTGTCCCCACATTCCTTACCACATTTAGTAAGGGAAAAAGGGACATCGTATGGTGAAAAATTAACCAATGGGTGAGGAATTCATGAGAGGGGGTCAAAAATTGCAAGTTTGTGAGTTGAAAACACATACCTAACACCCCATGTTATGACTTTAAGTGACGAGAATTATCTCTCCTCCATGGTGGCAAAACTTACTAAATGGGTCGGAGACCCCCTCATGTCCCTTACCACATTTAGTAAGGGAAAAAGGGAATAAAGGGACATTAGGGCTCTCAAAACGTGCATGGGTTAGATTTACATGAGGAAGGGGCCAGATGTGAGTGTGAGTGGAAAACTTGTTTCTAACACATCAAGTGATGACTTAAGTGACACAAACCTTTCCTCCATGTGGTGGCACACTTTCATGTCCCTCTTGTATATTTTGGAAATGGAAAAAGGGACATAAAAACCTCATATATGTGCCATGGGTCCAAACAACATGAAAAGGGGCCAAAACTCAATGTGAGTTTATAACACCTTTTATCACCTCAAGTTGCATTTTAAGTGGCGCAAGATTTTAAACCATGTGGTGGCACATTATAATGTCTGCCATCTCCCTTTGGGCAAGGGGGAAAATGTAAAAATGGACATCATGGGTCTCCAACTGGCAGTTTTTCAACTTTTGGAAGCCTTCCTTCACCAAACACTGCCAAAAATAGCCACCCGAGAAGGTTTTTGTGCCACGGGAGCTTCCCTCAGAGTTCCATATGCAAAATTTATATGTTTTTGACTCAAAAGGGGCTAGTGAGAAAATTCCCACAAATTTTAGGAGCCAATTCTTCTTGACCTTTGAAATTTACCCCTATTTTAATTCTACTCAAGCCTGTGCACCGGTAAAAGGAGTTGACCCAAAAGTTTTAGATAACGACAATGAAAACAAACCCATTGGGTGCAAATAGGACATCCCATATGTAATTTTTTATTTTTAATAAATTCCCAAATATTTATAGAACTCCCAAAACCTTTCGTTGAATCTCAACCAGGATCAATGATCTTTATTTACACTATTAGGACCATATCTCAAAATATGTAGCATAAAATCTCTAGAAAGATTTTGTAATGTGAAGTAGGAATCATTATATTTTTGAAGAGAATCAAGTTGCTTTTCAATTCATCCTTAGTATCCTCGAAACCTTAGGAACAAGTCAACTAGCTTCTTCATCGTCTTCATTTCCTTACATCATGTTATAAGTAGCCTAGTGTTACATAACTTACTCCTAAACTTGATTTTCATTAAAAAAATTTCCTAAAATTCCTCAAGTGATCATAAGGCTCTACAACACACTTCTTTTATGCATTATATCTTCTCTATTCATTAGGTGCAAAATTTTTGAAAATAGGCATTTCAGGGCCTCCAGAAGAACTTGTCTTTGCTTAGATCTAAATATCTTCATGAACATGGTTGAATAACATACCATGTACATGAAACACACTTAAAAATAATATTAACACATCCCTCTAGGACATAATGAGGGTAACACATTGATTGAGTTGGCCGGAGGGCAGTTCACATTGATCGGGAGAAGGATTTTCAAGGGTGACTTAGGTTGTCATGTCAATTTTTTTGAATTTTTCATGCTAAAAATTTTACGTGACAACACCCTAATATACCCATATATAGTGGGGATAATGGGAACACATAATTTCACCCATGGAGGATCTTGGATGCAAGTAGGAGTAAGGGTGGATGCGTGGTTAAACATAAGGGTGAAAACTAGCTTAAGGAGCCTAACAAAGGTCATGTAAGTGTCTGGGGATAAGAATGGGAATGAGGCACATTTTTTTGTCCCCTATGTCCCATTGGGGACACGGGGGACACAAGGGACACAAAAATGTGCCCATGGTGAGGGAGTGAGAGTGCAATTTTGTGTCCCCTCTACCCCTTGTCCTAGGGGACAAACGGGACACATGAGACACCTGGTGCTCCAAAGTGCACATATAGGAGGAGGATGAGGGAAATTTTTTTTGTCCCCCATGTTCCCTAGGGACAATGGGGACGATAGGAGGCCAAAAGTGCACCTTAACATTTTTGGAAAGTCGGGTTTTGATAAGCTTGCTTGAAATAGCTTGAAAACATAATTTTTACCCCAAAGGTTCGGGATGGTATTTTGGGGTATGAATTTGACTCAAAAGCTGTTATAATACTAATGAAATAGGCTATAAACACCGAATATACATGTGAGGGCTCTTTAATGTTTAAATTGTCTCAAGAAATCATGAGACTGGATCAAACTGATACTACCACCATGTAGAGAATTATTCAAGATTCATGGTTCCTATTTCATTTCCTTCTAAATCCTTACAGAGCTCCAGGAATCATCCGGAGAAGTCTAGGTTCATAAATTGATTGCTCATTCCTTGCACTTAAAACCCGCTTTTGAACAAATTATCCCGAATGATGGAAAATTTCCTAAATATTCCACGATATTCTTCCAATACCTTAAAGGATCTCTAAAACCACTTACGGATGCTCAATACCTTTTAGAACCCTCCCAGAGGATGCACACAGCTCGAAATGGCCAAAATCGGCCTTTTTAAGCTTCCTGAAAACTAGTCTTTCACTACACTTCACCGAATTGAACAATGGACCTTATTACGCCTTATTGAAAACTTATACATGTTCTCCCAATGAATTAAGACTACTTTCGAGGACAAGGAGACCATGATATAGAGGCAAGCGGTGAACAGGAGAGGGATTCAGGAAGATTTGGAAGCAAGATTTCACATTGTGGCTTGGTTGTCATGGCTTAAGTTTTGAATTTTTGGGCTAGTCAAATTGCATGACATCATATATTAAAGGAATTTGGGAATTAGTTGTGTTTATTTTCCCACATTGTTCATAACATAACGAACTCACATGAGACTATATTCAAGCGCTTAAAATAAAAGCTTATAGCTCTTAATCAGTATCAAATTACTCGCTAATAAAAACACGAGTGTTTAGAATTCGACCTTGGGGCCATCTGTTTGCCACATCATTCCCACAAACACTCATATGACCAAATGTTGGAGGGACTTAATTATCGCTTGTTTACTTGCAATTAGTTGAGCTTAAAACTGAAAAGTGTGGGTACAAAGTGTGATAAGAAATTAACATTGCGATAGATTTTTCCTATATTTTATTTTGTCTTTTTAAGGGTAAATTGCATTCAAGTAAATAATGCAAGCGAGATTGAGATGATAAATTATAACACAAATAACAAATATTGTTTGGGTGGGAACAATCTGAGTGTGGAATAGATGTGGGACATGTAAGTATTTAATTCCCACATTTTTTATCTACAACTTTTCATTCATGTCTTCGTCTTATGTAATAAATTAAATGTTGTCAATCTAAAACTTTGACATGATAAGAAATAAAACAAAATAATAGCAAATCCATTTCCCCATATTTTTTCAAAATATTTTATCTCTTTTAGTAGTATACGGGCCGCTGTTGTTAGTGCCTCTACATTCGACAAACAAGTTAATTGCGATTGGAGAGTGAACCCTCCATATGGCTTAACATAGATGCAATACAATGTTATTCTTAATCTTGATACTATTTTTGATATAATTGACTCATGTTACTCAATACTTATTTCATCATGTCCCACACTTGTTCCGGATATCAATATGAATGTTGATGAGGGGAAACCCTAATCACAAATGTCCATGAAATTGATGACATAATGAACCTAAAATGCAATGTTTTTAGCCCTGTCACCTATTAAATTTCTCTTGTTTTTATTTTGGCCTCTTAAGGGAAAATTGCATTCACTTGAATAATGTAAGCGAGATTGAGACAATACTGATGGAGCACATATAACAAATATTATTTGGGTGGGAACAAACTGAGCTATGGGATAAGTGTGGGACATGCAAATATTTAATTCCCACATTTTTGTTTCCAACTCTCCATTCATGTTTTCAGCTTATCTAACAAATTAAACGCCATCCGATAAAAAATGTTAACACTATAAAAAATAAAATAAAATAATAACAAAGCTCCTTTTCCCATGTTTTTCAAAATATTTCATTACATTCGATTATGTAGGGTCGTTTTTACAATTGATGAACAAATTAATGACACTAACCGAGTGGCCCCCTCAATATGGCTTAAAACAAACACAATAGACCACTATTCTTAGGCTTGATATTATTTTTTATTTAGTTGACTCATGTTACTCAATACTTATTTCATCATGTCCCACACTTTGTTTCACGACTAATATGAATGTCGATGAGGGTAAACCCTAATCGCTATCTTAATAGGTAAAGAGAAATCCTAATAAAAAATGTGCATGAAATCGACAACATAATGAACCTTCAATGCAAAATTTCAGTATTTAACGTATGTAGACTTTGTGATTCATGAAAGCTTGCCTTTGAAGTATTCATTGACACCACCTTGCTTTCTAAGAAATCTTTAAACTATGTTGCCTTGATAACTTACACGCCGCAACCCCTTTCTCTTTCAAACAATTGACAAAAATATACGTGTTACATATGTGCCTTGTTGTAAGAAAGACGAGTTTCACAAAATGGTTTCACCCAACATTTTCCTCTCCCTTTTACTTCTCCTCCCTCAACCCCCCTCTTTGTCGCCCCTCTTCCTCCTTTAATATTTAGCTCCTTGAAATTTTACTTCTTCTAACACATCCCCTTCAACATTTCCATCACACATTTCACGTCCGATTGCTAGTTTAGATTCAATGGTCTATAAATACATAAACATTATAATTTATTTATCTCTATTCACATTTTCTTCCTACCAAAAACAAATAATCCTATAAATATTGATGCTTATCGTACGAAGAAAGTAGCTTTGAATGCTGATTCTAGTTAAAATTTCCAATATCCATTGATCCGACCAATCCAAAAGGGACCATTGCTCGTTTTTTTCCAAAACAGTTGCACATACTGTCGGGAAAAGATAGAGGAAGTGCAAGCATTAGCAATGTCTTGTCAAAGTTAAGCTAAACTACATAAAGTTAAAGACGGAGATTAGGCAAAAACAAATAGGGAGGATAAATGGAGGCATGGAAGGAATATGGGGCTGGATGCGCCGCTGGAATCGCCACTGTCATCACCGGCCACCCATTCGACACCGTCAAGGTATCATCAAGTCTTTATCATTTATAAGGTATTAAGGAATGCATATCAATTACCAATCTCTAATATTATAACTACTAAACCACCCAAATGTCATTGTCTGCTTAACTGCAAATCATCATAGTAATAGGCTAAACCTCAGGAGAATAGGCACAAGGCTTGTAGAAGATCTTCAAGATATTCTGAGAGTGAGACCTATACAAAATGTATTTAGAGTTTCCTTCCGTGGATGGGAAGAAGACTTTCCTTCCCTGGATCGGAAGAAGATTTCAAAGGAGGAAAATCCAATACTATTCCTCAAACATGCATTTTCTAATGTCGGAATGTAGCTTATAACATATAACCATTCCACACTCAAGTTGGGTCAATGTATCAGACAGCAGGTCCAATTCTTACTCGCTGATACATGCTGATGTGATTTCACATACCCTGTGGTTAGGGTGCTCAATGAAGAGCTGCCTTAGGTCATGCAACCCTCAAAACTATGTGCAGAAAACATACAAAGATATATGTAATAACACATATTTGAATTCAACAGTAGAAAACACATATCAACAAGCTTTGGTCATATACTTAGAGGAATAGCACACACAGACCGATCGCCAACGATATAGTTAATTAATCATTCTCCACTCGGGTTATGTCAACACATTTTTCTTTGAGCCTTAAGCTTGCATCCACACCCTGCTCTATTTTGCAAAATTCTTTGCAAAATGAGTTCTAAAAGTGAACTAAAAATCTAAGACAATTGGACTTTGTTTGTAAGGCATACAAGCCACCCAATGCAACATTGAATTTAGACATAAATCGTAAAATTAAGGAACAATATGAAGTTAAGGCCCAAAGGACCCATTATAAATTCAGTCAGACTTTCTGATACTTTTGCAGCTTGAACAACATTCTTCAGTGCTTCAAGGATTTCAACAACTTTGTAGTACTTTACAACTCCAAATTCAAAATTTGTAGTATTGTGCGGCTTCAAAAGATCCTCACGGCTTCCTCAGTGTTTTGCGGCTTCTGCTAATGCTTGTGAAGCTCCATAACTTGTGTGGCTTGCACAGTTTATTGGACATTGCACGATAGGCTTGCACAAAACACTGACATCATGCAGTAGGCTTACGTACAACACCAAAAACACATAATGCAACACTAGTACACTGTGGCTTGCCAACAACACACTGTCTTCACAATGCGGCCTGCCAACAATATCAAGTGCAAACCAAAATGTAAGACAACTGTCTCTAACTATTTAGTCTGTTTTTGGTTGATCCAAGATTTCTGTGAACCCGGATGCTCCTGCATCATACACCTCAAGTAATTTTGAAAACTTGAGCTCTTGCTCACACGAGCTAATCTTCCAGAATTCCATGTTGAGTGGCATCAATAGCATTCATCCAAGAAGCATCCTCAACTTCTTTTTCTTTCCATTTGACCATGTATTACTTATATTCCATACTACACATTTGCTTGATGATGGTGTCAATTACTCTTTCTTCTTCATTGCGCACCTTCTTCGACATTTGCTATCTCCAACCTATCCGGCCATCTTTTGAATTTGAATCCTTAACACCTTCCCATCTTGCTTGGTATGGATACAAATCCGCCACATCGAATCTTGTACATGTTCTGCTCAAATTTTCTCAAAACTCTACATGGTTTTATCTTCTTCCACTTAAGCTTATTGTAGGCACCCTTAGGAAAACTCTCCTTCTGCAAATGTGTTGAGACCATATCTCCAACTTAATACTCGATTTTCCTTCTCTTCTCATCTATGCTCTGCTTATACTTAACATTCATTCTCTCAACTGTTTGCGCATTTCCTTCATATATTATGCAAAATCTTCGCTTTCATGCAATCCTTCCTTCTTTGCACGGTAACTCTCTTAGCTTCGCCACTCCTCGTGGGTTACTCCCATACACAATTTGGAATGGTGTCTTCCTATACTCCAATTAAATAAGTTATTATATGTGAATTCGCTTGCGCTTAGTGCCAAGTCCCATGTCCTTGGCTTATCTCCCAATAAACACCTCATTAAATCTCATGTCCATCCATCATTCTACGGGTGATACGTTGAAGCTGAATTACAACTTTATATTCATCTACTTCCACAATGTCCTCCAAAAATGACCAACAAACTTAGTATCCCTGTCAAACACAATACTGTGCGGCAATCCATGCAATCTTACAATCTCTTTGAAGAAAAGGTTTGCGAAGTGACTCACATCACTAGTTCCTCTTGAAGCAACAAAATTTGCCATTTTAGAGAATATATCCACCACAACATAGATGGAATCAACTCCCCTCTGCATCTTGGGTAAACCCAAAACAAAATCCATACTAATATCCTCCCAAGGCTTCTTCTTGAGTGGGAAAAGTTTGATACAACCTTGCATTCAAAGATCTTCCTTTAGCCTACCGACATACCTTGCATTCTTGCACAATCTTGCGCACATCTAAAAACATTTGCAGGCCAAAGTAAATCCCAACTAGCTACGCTAACATCTTATCCAACCCAAAGTGCCCTACCAATCCTCCACCGTGCTTCTCTCTCACTAAGTTTTCCGACATCATTTCTCTTGGGATGTATAGCTATCCGCTTTGAATAATAGGCCTTCTTGCATGAAATAATCCAACCATGCTGTCCTGTCAACACCCATAGGCATTGTGCATGCTCTCCATGCTTCACTAAAGTCTTCATCGTGCGCATAGAACTCTCTCATGGATTTAAAACCTACTACTTCTAGTCTCATCTCTCACAACAAAACATTACGCTTACTCAAAGTGCATCAACAACCTTATTTGACTTTCCACTCCTATGGTTCAACACAAAAGTGTAGTCTTGCAGTACTCAACTCACTTCATATGCCTCGATTCAATTTTTCTTGACTGTTCATAAGCTGCAATGCTTGATGATCAATAAATAGCAAAAATTCCTTTGGTAATAGGCAATGCCTCCACTTCTTGAGTGCTTGCATAATTGCGTATAACTTCGATCATACATATTATACTTCTTCTTTGCATCATTAATCTTTTCACTAAAATACGCTACTACCCTTCCCTCTTGATTCAACACCTTTGCACCAATGGCTGAACCACTACACAATCCATTTAGAATACCTTTGTAAAATCATGCATTGCTAACACTTGTTTGTTTAGTCATCTTCCGCTTGATTCTTGAAAAGCTGTTCTCTGTGCATTGGTTTCGAACAAAACTCTTCTTATCCCCTCGCATGGCCTTTGTGATAGGCGCACACACTCCGCTAAAGTCCTTAATGAACTTGCGGTAAAAGCTAGCCAACCCATGAAAACTGCGTGCTTCAAAAGCACTCTGCGACGATGGCCAATCCATAATGTCATGCGGACCTTTCTCGGATCCATCTTCAAACCTTCACGGAAATCATAAATTCCAGATATATTAACACTTTCTCTCGCATGAAACTACACTTCTTCAAATTTATCAACTTCTCCTTACGCAACCACCTGCAACACTTGTCTTATATACAACAAATGTTCTTCTCGTGTCTTCTGAATATCAAGATATCATCAAGGTATTGTTATCACAAAAAATAGCACCCTAGGATTTGTTCATGACAAATCCCTACTTTTTGCTAACATGGGATTGTCTCCAAGTTGTGGGACGGACTTGCATCTTGAGACAGACCTCCAGAGAAGGTTGGCTCCTCTACCTACTTCTAATGCTAACACTACCCCTAAAGTTGAAATGCAACTAACTAATCCTAATCTAACAATCACAGGGACTAGGGAGAGAGAGAGAGAGGGTTAGAAGGATGCATAAAGGGAAATCCTAAGCTAAGAGATGGTGATAGCACCAGAAAGAGGGTTGATCACTCTCCACAAGGGGAAGAAAAGGGAGAAAACACCGGAGGAGAGAGCAGACGAGACGTGCCACGAGACTAGAACCCCGAGAATTCACTTTTCCCACCATTAACAACACATGAAGAAGGAAACTGTAAGTAGGAAATGCACACAACATGCCAAAGAAGGAAATAGAGTGCCAAGAACACAATAAAGCGAGGATAGAGCAGAGAATAGCCACAAAAACCTGATTTTATTACTTAAATGATGCACAGTCGGTTACATTCATGGCAGAAGGCGAAAATACATTGCAGAGACCAAGTTCAAGGTCTGAAACTCATGGGAAGTTAGCCACCATTTTGACATGGTGCCGCTACAACAAAGAGGGATGTTTTTTACAATGGATGAGTTTTAGTTTTATAGAAAAAGAGAAACAAAAGAGAGGAGGAGAGAGAGGCGCCATAATAATGGTTTCAACCACTAAGGACCAATCACCATTGATGTCTACAGTATACCACCAAACTTTACAGAGTGGTGCCATTAAATTCCTGCACCTTAATGCCTAGACTGTTTTTCCTTTTTCACTAACCATTCCCCACCAAACTCGAATCTCTTAATGCCAACGTGAAGTACTCGACAAGACCTTTCCAATGAGCCCGATTTCATCAAATTTGGAGTTCGGGAGAGGAAGATATGGCCTTTTGAAATTTTGGAGCTTGGGAGGAATAAAAGAATGACACGTGGCAGATTCGATTCTCTATGGTGTTGTATTGATTGACACATGTCTCGCCTATGTGTTCATTTCCCCTTTCCACTTGCTTCCTTTTGCAAGGGTGGACTTCAAACTTTATTCAAATCTGTTAATTTCGCGGACTTGGAGTTCGTGGAACCCAATCACTATGAGGAACGCCGGAATGTTGACAGTTGTCCCCCTCTTGAGTCCTTCGAGATTGTGCTCTGCTGACTTGCGGTGACCCATCCACTTGTTGACTTGCCTCGCCTCATTGCGGACCCGAAAATTTATTGAATTTGGTTCATTTTGCGGACTTGGAGTCCGCGGAACCCAAATGCCTTAAGGAGCACCGAAATCCCGCCACGTGTCCCTTCCTTTCGCCCTTGATCTTGCTCCACACGTCAGCCTCATATCCAATTCCAAGCGTTGGGGCTCCCTTTGCATTCCCTTCCGCTCAAATGCCCGGAATGAGTGAAACTTGGTCACTCATTCGTTGCGGGTTTTCAAAGGTTTAGCGGCCCTCCAAATGTTTAACCTTTGTCTATGGCCTTCTAGAGGAAAATGGCTAAGTCCATTATTTAAATAAGTTATCCAAATTAGCTCGGGGGGTTTAATTTGGGATAACAGTTTGGCAACTCACGGGATAATCTGCCTGCTAGATATGAAGATCGGTGTGGCCTTTTGCGAATCTATTGGGCATGGAGTCAAGCCCGAAACTTTGAAAAATTGATCTAAACTTTGAAAATCTTACCCTTGAGCCCATATGAATAACTTCTTGGACTTAGAACCGATCTAAAGCTGCCTTGGGGCACTCTTGAAGCTGGTTTTTCTGGAGTTTTTGATATATTTTGCTAACTATCCCAAAAATTGATTTTTTTACCAAGAAAGAGGCACAGAGAACTCTGAATTGAATATGATCTCTTGGGGCTGAAAAATGCACTCTGAAAGCTGCCCCAAAATCTGATTTGCCTCTAGATCCTGCTCCACTGGACTAAATGAAGTTGATCTTGTGGGCTCCGAATAAAACTTGAAAATTGCCCCAATTTATCTGATTTTTGCCATGAAAGCTGCTCCAAAATGGACTGAACTGTGCAACAACAACAAGGGTCACAAAAACTATGTACAAAATTTGAAAATCATACATGCTTCAAGTAAAGCATGGAGAGTGTTCAAAAACACTTCTTTTGCTGAAAACAAACCTACCTATCCTACTCTAACCAAACAAAAAGGGAGCTAAACGAAACCTGCAACTGGTTGGGAGAAATAGCTTCCTTCTTTACAAAATGCGGCCATGTAATTAATTTGACAATAAACATGGCCTTTAATGAGAGTGGAAAACTATCTTAAAGTTGTTTTTCCTCCCATTGCTCAAAGTATCAACAGAAACAAAAAGAATACCTCCGTTAGTTGCTTTGCATTTGGTTTTTGGAGGCATTGTAGCTGACCCTCGACGCTTGAAGCTCATCCTAATGCTCTAAAATCAGCATGACTGGTTTGCAACTCGATTTTGACTCCAAGCTAGCCAAATATATCGATTGGGCAAACGACCTTGGAAACCAATGGGTCGATCCTTAGAATTTGCTCACTTTCTTTGCAATTAGCTCCATCAATGGAGCTGGTTGAGACACATTCCTCTTCATGAAGTCTGTTTTGCAAATTGAATAGGACTTTGTTCTCGCTTCTTCTGCAAACAACTCCCTTTCCTCCTTCGATCCACATTCTCCTCCTCAAGCAAGAAGTTTGATAATTCAAATCTCTCCTCCTCCATTTCATCAATTCGCAACATCGAAGATGTTCTGGTTGATCTCTGCAATCTCCCAAAAGTGTAGCAAGTTCTAAACATGTATAACATAGAGGGTCATTGCATTCGGTCCAAACATCTTACTCACTTGCAGCTTCTTCTTCCTCCACATGAAGATCAAGTTGATCTTCGCTTCTAATTTCTTCCCCATTTGCTCACCGGGAATTTTTCCCTAGAAAATTGCTCCCGAAAACAACAAGAAGTTCGTCAACTATGCTATCAGAATCAGTCCATTCCTCAACATATATGTCATGATTGTCTACAATGGAATGCACCTCAACTGATTTTGTGAAGTGAGGGAGAGGTTGAGTTTTGAGGGGTCAATTGGTGGAGGAGGTATAACATTTTCTTGTGGAGGGGATGGGAGTTTGGAAGGAAAGAGGCGAGAGAAATGAAGGTGAGATGGAAGGGAAGAAGACAGAGAAGGGGAAAAGAGGACCATGCAAAAGCTAGGAACATGAAAAGCAGATTGGGATGGTGTATGTTGGAAAGAAGAAACAAGATGGCTTTGTGATAGTAGTGAGGGATTGCACCATTGACAAGGTTCCTTACAACCGGATTGGAGTGCCTCCATTAGCTCATTCCACTTTTCAATTTGAGGTAGCATCTCGGACATAAAAGCTAGCTTCTGATGAGGGCTTAACCAATTTGGCATAGGACCAACCCATGGACAAGGGACCCTAAAACCAATTTTACATGCCTTTATGTGGCATGTGGCCCTGATTTTCACCATGTTTGCCTCCATCCTTTGAATCTTCCTTAGGAAATCAACATCTGTCATGAGATTGCCACCATCACCTGTATATTTTTGTTCTTGAAAAACATTATGGTTAATATGATAACCATATGGATTAGTTGGGGTTGGATCATATGCATATTCATCATGATAGGGCTCATAAAATTGATTTGGAGGAGGATTTTGAAAATATGGAGATGGAGGGAATTGGTACTGCTCTTGAAAATGAGGGTTCTAGTGAGGAAATGAAGTCATGATTACAACTTCATGAAAGAGGAAAATGGAAGAATGGAAGGAATGGATCGAAGAATGAAGGGAAAGGTCTGATTGAGAAAATGGGTTTGTTGGACCGGTGGAGTTGCCAGATGTGTTTAGAGACATGCCTCCAAAGGTTGGATATCACCAAGAACACATCAAACTTGGTGAAATGAAGATGTAAAGCTCTTTAATCTTTGCCCCATCAAGGCGTCTAAAAGCTCATTGTCACAAAGAAGTAGCACCCTAGGATTTGCTCATATGACAGATTCCCACTTTTTGCTAACATGGGACAGTCTCTAAGTTGTGGGACTTGCATCTTGAG
The DNA here is from genome assembly GCA_018340775.1 of Taxus wallichiana var. yunnanensis. Classification (NCBI taxonomy): domain Eukaryota; kingdom Viridiplantae; phylum Streptophyta; class Pinopsida; order Cupressales; family Taxaceae; genus Taxus; species Taxus wallichiana. Next base: position 84,889,305 of record CM031244.1, on the reverse strand, counting down.
ATAGACTCCAAAGAAGGTTGGTTCCTCTACCTACTTCTAATGATAACGCTACTCCTAAAGTTGAAATGCAATTAACTAATCCCAAACTTACAATCACGGGGACTAGGGGAGAGAGAGAGGGTTAGAAGGATGCATAAAGGGAAATCCTAAGCTAGCAAATGGTGATAACACCGAGAAAGAGGGTTGACCACTCTCCACAAGGGGAAAGAAAGGGAGAAAACATGGGAGGAGAGAGCAGACGAGATGTGCCACAGACCAAAACCGTGAGAATTCAACATGAAGAAGGAAACTTGCAAGTAGGAAATGCACACAACGTGCCAAAGTAGGAAGCAGAGATGCAAGAACACAATAAACCGAGGATAGAGCAGATATTAGCCACAAAAACTTGGTTTTATTGCTTAACCGATGCATGATCAATTACATTCATATGTGGGAAGGCGAAAATACATTGCAGAGACCAAGTTCAAGGTCTGAAACTCATGGAAAGTCGACCACCATTTTGACATGGGGCCGTTCAACAAAGAGGATGCTTTTTACAATGGGCGAGTTCTAGTTTTATAGAGAAAGAGAAACATAAGAGAGGAGGAGAGAGAGGTGCCAAGATGATGGATTCAACCGCCAAGGACCAATCACCATTGATGTCTATCGTATACCACCGGACTCTATAGAGTGGTGCCATTAAATTCCCGCGCTTAATACCCGAACTGTTTTTCGCTTTTTCACCAACCAAACGCCACCAAACTCGAATCTCTTAATGCCAATGTGAAGTACTTGATGAGACCTTTCGACGAGCCCGATTTCATCAAATTTGGAGTTCGGGAGTGGAAGATATAGCCATTTGAAATTCGGAGCTCGGGAGGACCAAAAGAATGACATGTGGCAGCTTCGATTCGCTTATGGTGTTATCTTGATTGACACATGACTTCCTACGTGTTCATTTCCCCTTTCCACGCATTTCCTTTTGCTTGGGCAGACTTCAAACTTTATTCAACTCTTGTTAATTCGCATGAGACTTGGAGTCCGTGGAACCCAATCGCTTTGAGGAATGCCGAAATGTTGACACGTGTCCCTCTCTTGAGTTCTAGAGATTGTGCTGCGTGTCCTGCTGACTTCTGACCGACCCGTCCACTTGTTGACTTGCCTCACCCCGCCGCGAACTAGAAACTTTATTGAATTCGGTTCATTCCGCAAACTTGGAGTCTCGGAACCCAAATGCCTTGAGGAGTGTTGGAATCCCATCACATGTCCCTTCCTTTTTCCTTGATCTTACGCTATGCGTAGGCTTGATATCATTGCGGGTGTCAAGGCTCGCTTTGCATTCCCTTACGCTCAAATGCCTAGAATGAGTGATACTTGGTCACTCCTCATTTCTGCGGGTTTTCAAAAGGTTTAGTGGCCCCTCCAAATGTTTAACCTTTGTTCTGCGGGCCACATGTAATGAAGCTGTTACACCAAAACCTCGAGGCGTAAGTGAAATCCGCACATGAGGATCATAACATCCCACCACGCTTCTGTAGCTCGGCCCCTGGGCTAGATTTGCACTCGTATGGCGGGGCCACGCCTTGCCCTATACGAGCCCCGAGCAAACACTACATGCCGGGCGTAGCCACCCGTGCCGGGACTTGAACTTGGGTGGTTGCTCTGATACCAAATGTAACGAACCGTTACATCAAAACCTCGAGGCGTTAGTGAAATCCGCACATGAGGATCATAACATTCTAGAGGAAAAATGGCTAAGTTCATTATTTAAATAAGTTATCCAACTTAGCCCGGGGGGGTTAATTTGGGATAACAAGTACACGATCACAATTTTTCCCAAAAATGGTTAAAGGACTTCATTCATCAACCTCATAAAGGTACTCGGTGCGTTGCTCAATCCAAACAACATAACCATCCACTCATACAATCCCTCGTGTTTTGAATGTAGTCTTCCATTCATCTCCCTTTGTTATGCAAATTTAATGATATCTGCTCATCAAGTCATTCTTATGGAAATGCTTTATGCCACTTAGACAATTCATGATGTCATCCATGTGTGGCAATGAGAATCTATACTTGATGGTGATCTTGTTTATGGCTCTAGAATTTGTACACATGTGCCATTCACCATTCTTCTTCGGCGCTAGTACCGTTGAGTCACGCACGCACTTAGACTCTCTCTGATTAACTCGCTACCCAACAATTCTTGGACCTGCTTTTGTATCTCCTCATTCTCTTGTGGTGTCATCCTGTATGCTGCCTTGTTCTGCAAACTCGATCCTTGAATAAAATCCATGCAATGATTTATGTACCTCACATGTGGTAGCCCTTACGGAAACTCACTAGAAACTATCTCCAGGAAATTCTCCCAACATGTCCTTCACTTCGTGTGACATTGATTCATCCTTCTCCACTACCACCCTTGCGCTCTCTCCTAGCATAAGCTTCACTATTAGCGCAAAACACACACAGCTTCTACTTTACCTCCTTGAGGAATTGCTTACTTGATAACAATAGAACCTTAGGTCCTTGTTCTGCTCCTTCACCTTTATTCTTCATTGGATTTAGAGTGTACTCCTTCCCATCCTTCACCAACTTGTAGGTGTTTGCGTGGTCATCATGTTGTGCCTTCCGGTTGAACTGCCACAGCCTTCCAAGTAGCACATGACATGCATCCATGGGCATGATGTCGCACATCACTTCATCTTCATACCTCCCAATCTGGAACTTATCTAGACACTTCTCGGTCACTAACTAATGTCCCTTCGAAACCATGAGACCTTGTAGGGATTAGGATGCTTGATCCTCTTCAACCCCGACTTATCCACCATCTCTTGTGCAACCAAATTATCGGTGCTTCTGCTGACCACTATTAACTTGTACACTTTACCTCCCAACTTACATGCTGTTTGGAACAAACTCTTCCCTCCGCCTATGACCAACTTCATCTTTTGCTGGTTTCAACAACACACACTTAAACATCAATGCTTCCCCATCTCCGGGTCTTCTCCACATCATGGTGCATCATATTCATCACTTTGCACAATATGCGTACTCGCCTTACTCCTCTTTCCATCGCTCTAGGCATGTGAGAATTCAAAAGCTCTATGCCTTGTTTTCGACACGAGTAACATGTGCCGCTGAATGAGTGACCTTTTGCTACCAAAGGATCCTCTTCCCTAGATGCATTTCCTCATCTACTTGTTCCTACACTATGTGGCGCCAAATCACCTAAACTTCATTATGCGCAAATTTTTCTTTGCCACCACCCTATCCATGGCTTTGCCCTTTCCATGGACAACTTGTTGCTGCTACACGCGCCAACTTCTCTTCTTCCTTTAGTGCATACTGATAGGCCTCCTCAACTGACCTCACTTGGATCATTCCAAACTCATCTTAAATCGCAATGTGCAATCCATTCATATACTTGAAGTTCTTCTCCAAATCATCCAACTTGTGTCTCGCTCGAATAACGAGTCGATAAAACTCTTCAATGTATTCCTTCACACGGAGCTCTCTCTGTCATAGGTTCTGTAACTTCTTAAACAAACCAAGCCGGTAATCCATAAGCAAGAATTTTGCCTTCAACTTCGCCACTAGCCTATCCCATGTTTGATCTTGTGTTTGCCTTTGTGCACTTTTCTTGACTAGATATGCTCCCACCATAAAGATGCATGACCCTTCAACTTCGTGTAGGAAAATTTGAATTTCCTGGGATCTTCCATGTCTTCATACTCAAAATACTTCTCAATCTCTGTTATCCAATCAATGAGCTCCACTGGTTCTAAACTACCATAATAACATAGGGTATCCAATCTAGGCTTACTCCCCATTCTACCAATTGCATGTAAAAGCCTTATCTTCTGGTCAATTAGCTTGCACATACTCGTCATCCTCCTTCGCATTCACATTCTCGGCCTGCACTCTTTGTTCTGCAGGTCCTCCATCATCACTATGATCTTCCACAACAACACCTCGGTGTTGTGTGGCTTCCATGACCTCCAAATGAGCTTTGCATAGTTCACATTAATTCAGTCAGATCCTCAACCCTCGCTTCTTCGTTTCTGCGAGCTCCCACAACATTTGATCTGTGTGCCATTGTGTTTCCTCGGACGAATGCTTCCTTAGCACTTTTTCACGCCTTCTATCCAACAATTACTCGTTGGAAGATGTCTACGATGATTTTCTACCCACCTTTGCAAAAATGGAAAACTGCAAATGTTTGCATTGTAATCTTAACACCCTCTACCCAACAATTACTTGTTGGAAGATGTCCACAATGACTTTTACCCACACTCGCAAATGTGGAAAACCACTAATATCCATTGTGTCACCACTTGTAAGGGAAGCAAACCTTGCTCGATACCGAATGATGCAGACGTGGTTAGGGTGCTCAATGAAGAGCCACCTTGGACCACACAACCCTCATAACTACACTTGGAAAACATACAAGATATATGTAATAACATAGATTTGAATTCAACAACAGAAACCACATATCAACAAGCTTTATTCATATTCTAAAAGGAATAACACACACAAGCTGATTACCAATGATATAGTTAATTAATCATTTTTCACTCGTGTTATCTCAACACACTTTGCTTCAAGCCTTAAGCTCACATGCATTCTCTGGTCTGTTTTGCAAAATTATGCAAAAATAGAGTTCTAAAACTGAACTAAGAGTTGACTCTCTAAGGCAATTGGGCTTTGTTTATATAGGCATACAAGCCACCCAATGTGGCACTGAACTTGGACTCAAATCCTAAAATTAAGGAACAATATAAAGTTAAGGCCCAAAGGACCCATTACAGACTTAGTCGACCTTTCTGAAACTTTCATAGCTTCAAACAACATTCTTCAGTGCTTCGCGACATTCAACAACTTTGTAGTACTTCACGGCTTCAAATTCAAACTTAGTATTGTGTGGCTTCAAAAGACCCTTGTGGTGTCCTTAGTGTTCTTGTGGCTTTTGCCAATTTGTGTGAGGCTCCATAGACTTGTGCAACTTGTGCAAAGACTCTATAGTTTTGTGTGGCTTGCGCAGGAGACTGGACATTGTTCAGAAGGCTTGCGCACAACACTGACATTGTGTAATAGGCTTGTGCACAACACCAAAAACACAAAATGCAACACTAGTACCCCACGGCCCTCCAACAACATGCTTTCTTCACAATGCGGCCCTTCAACAATACAAACTGCAAAACAAAATGCAACACAACTGACTCTAACTGGTCAAACTGTTTTTGGTTGATCCAGAATTGCCTGTGAACCGGATGCTCCTGCATCATTATCCCAAAATTACCCTCTCTTCTTTCTATACACTTTGCTTCTCCCAACTGCATTTGATGATGGAACGATTCATTTAATAGAAAGAGGACGGTACCTATGATGGTTTGATGCATCAAATGAGTCTGACATGGTTACAAGTCAGCCTGGTCAGGAAATTATATTATTAAAATTAATTTTAGCTCAGCTTATAAATGTGTAATAATGTAACTAATACCAAATTGCCTTAAGAGGTGCTTCAATCAATTCCAAGTCAACCCAGATAGGTTTAAATAATTTGATGATTTCCAAGTGGTTCCTTTGATAGGTTTATTATCCCACTTTATAACGTTTTCACTTATTTTCATGTTTCTTAATTTTTCTTAATTATCTTTTCTCTTCCTCATTATGTTTTGTTTTATATTTTTAGACAGAGGTTTTCAAAAAGATAATATATCGAAGGTTTGGAGTTTTGGATTGAGTAGGTTGACGAAAAGTCATCTTCCATTAGAGCTTATTCAAGCGAGTTTTGGCTCGAGTAGGTAGACAAAATTCTTCCATCAGAGCTTATTCAAGCTTTCTTTAGCTTCTTTCTGTATCTATTGGTTGTCATTGCTTTCTCTTGTGTAAGGTAAGGAATTTTCCACTACATGTGTGGGAATTGAAAGTGGGAAGATAACGGAAATTAATGACGCTTCAAGTATTGCAAAAGGGTTTTTCATTGTGAGGGAGCAGCATTTGTTGCCTGAAGTCATGGAGTCGAGCAAAAAGGGCAAGGCTATGATGGAGAGTGATCAACTAGAAAGGTTTCTTCTGCTTTTGAGGATCTGAATCTTTTCCTAATGAAACTATGCTCAAGGACCATGACAAGTAAAAGGCTAGGTTAAAATATCTCGAATTTTCTTTGTCTGCATGATTGCAAATGCATTCACGTTTTTTCTGATGAATGGTTGAATGTTTTGAGGGACAATAGGGCCTTAAGTGAATATTTACTTATTGATTCAAAAGTTTTTTTTTCAATTTTGTTTAAAAACTCAAATATGTAGAGGAGAGCTATAAGGAGAACCTTTTGGAACATGTGCCATTCTGTCTTTCATGCCCTACCTTGAAACCCAAAAATGGACTGGGAGGAGTTTGTCATTAAAACCTCGCCTAGATGGATAAAAGTTGAAAAGTTCTTATGTGAATTTGGATTTTTTTACTACAAGCCCTAAACCCATATCAGATGTTTTGAAAAATTGAAGAAACTCATGTTACTCTTGCCCACATGCATATTCTCATCTATTTGAAACCGACTGAGCATCTCCTTGAAACCCTTGTTTTCAAGTGGGAAACAAATCTTTTTCATGCCCTATTTTGGAGTTAGGAGTGTTCAATGCTTGCTTTTGTAAAAGGAAGGTCAAAAGAAGAAACACTACCCCATCTTAAACCCTAAGGTGGATTCATCCAAGGTAAATTCTGGCAAGGAAGATTATACCTTAGAAGAAAAGATCAAGTTGGATTTAACCTAGGAGGAAGGGCAAGATGATGTTGTTTTTCCATCAAAAATTCAAAAAGTATTGTCAAAATGTGAAAAGGAAGATTTGAAGTGGATCAAAAAGCCCTCCTTTCGTGACCCGAATTTTGAGATTTCGTGCACCATCAAGCGGGAAAGACATTGGTAATTCTTCTCCAATCCAAATGTTGTTTTGTGTTGCCCTAGGTGAAGTAATTGCCTCTCCTCGTTGTGAAGATATAATTTCTAATGAATATAAAGTAGTTCTTGGTGAAAATTTGAATGATAAGCATGGTGATGCCCTTACGGCTAAGGATCCCTATGGGTAAATTAGTCTTCACCTAAGATAAATTAGAGTTGCTTGAAAAGAGATTGGGTTGCCAATCTTTGGTTGCGTTGTGTCATGACAAGGAAAAAGGGTTGCTATTCCCATTAGAGACTTATCAAATGCTAATCCTTCTTGAGTGGTGGAAAATAGGTCAAGGCTGAAGGTGTAATAAATAACAAACCTATAGTCCCTTCAATAGAAAATTTGGGGTTGAAACGTTGAAGATTAGCAAGTCTGGAGCGAAACCAAATGGTATGCAAATAGGGGAACGATGATACTAAAATGGGAAAACCTAGGAGTCTTTGACTAGTTTTGACCCAAGTTGAAAGGTAGAGATGTTAAAGTTCTTGCTTGCTTTGATAGACTTTACCAAAATAGTGTTGGGGGGGGGGGGTAAGGTCTTGACAACTATGGTGGTTAAGCTCCAACCTAAAATATATCCCTTGGGTGTTTGATGGTGACTTTAACATGATTGAAACTAAGGAAGATAAGAATGGTGGTCAACCTTTTTGACTACAAGAGGAGTGAGTACTTTTGGTCTAAGATGAAACATGTATTTATTAGTTGACCCTCTCTTTAGGGATAAGAATGATAGTAAAAGTATTTGATGCACTAGGTGTAGGAAACAAAAGGAAAGCGAAGGCTCTACTCCATGCTTGACAGATTCTTTCTCATATGAATCATTTTATTATACCCTGTTGTACCTAAAATTTGGTTTCGTGTGCTTGGTGATAATACTTCGGAATTTATCTTAACATTATACCATTTTGCTATTTATTGACTAAACTTAAAGCTTTCAGCTCAATGCTACACTCTGAGTCTGCTAGGTCTAGCTACTACTTCGCCGACTTAACACTTCGGGAATCATTGCACCTTATGTAGACCACATCTTCATACTCACCGCAAAACACCTCTTGTCTCAAATTTGGTTCTAGCTTAAGCCTATGTAAGGTCCCCTATTCCAAGTTAGTTGACTACGGAGACCTTGGGCCCATTCCACTTCCCGTGGGCCTTAGGGAGGGAAGCAAGGGAGGTGAAACATTGCCATAATTGTGAAGGATGACTTGACAAACAAGCAAGAAGAACTATTTTTGTCTTCATGAGGTCAGTCTTCTTTGGAGATAGAAAGAAGTGCTCTTTTCCTTCATAATGAGGTCGGTCTTGTGGAAAACATATGTTGAAGATAAAGGAGAAATAACTTTCCCAAGGAGGTCGGTCCTCCAACAAAGAGCATGCATTGAAGTTGGCACCACATAGAGGATATATAAGGAGATCATTTGGCTTGAGAAGGATCATGCATCATTCATCATTGATATTTTCTTGAAGTTGGAGCTTGTGAAGCTTCTCTCTCTTGCCTTGAAAGATGAAACCCTTTCTTGGCCTTGTTTAAGGACGAAAACCCTCATTCATCTTGGGGTGATCTCCCACAAGTGAGCTACTAAGGAGATTTCTTGTGCAATTCCTTCATTTCCAGCCCTAGGCGACTTGCTTGGGTATTGTGTTTGGTGCCTTCTAGGGCACATCTTGGCATTTTGAGTTGATGTAATTGTTCCTCATAATTTATGAGGCTGGATCTACACTTTGGAGTGATTTTTGGGATTCATTAATCATTATTTCCAGCCGTGTGTTGGCTGTACTTCTGCTGTTAAGAAATTAATTACAGCTGTGATTTATCTCCTCATTTCTCATTTATTTTGGAGTGTATTGGCTGGATAAATATTTCCATGGTTGAATAAAATATTTGGAAGCATTCTATGTCATTTTCAGCTTGTGTTGCATGGGAATTGATGCCATTGAAGTGCCATTACAGTTCGCTGCCCTAGGAGAATAAATACTGGTTCACAGCTAGGGTTTGTGTGGAATCATTGTTGGCTGTCATCACAATTCAGTTGCTGTCATAAAAAATTCAGATTTCTTCTTGTTGCTAATTGCATTTTCAGTTTGTTTCCATAAGGGTTTGAAGTAATTTTTTGGTGGCTGTCATAAACATCAGAGTTCATTGGTTGGGGTTTGAGCCCAAACCCTTATTTTCCATTTGATGTCCTAAAAGGGACATTACAGCCTAGACGCGAGTCCATGGGCCTAGGATAGGTTTAGCCGATGAGTCCGTCCCTAAGCCGACGAACTTGTTGCGTGCACTTGCAATGACAATCTTTTCAAATTTAGTTACCCTAGTTGGCTTTTTGGGTCGGTTGAGAGGAAAATGATTCACATAAATCATCTATATATGCAGGTGCACTCTACTCATTAGGGGAATTTAGGGATCCCATATCAAAAGCACCTCAAAGGACATCGAGCCAAACATTGAAGCACTTCTCTCTTAAATCACATTGCTGCAAAGCTACTCAAATCTGAATACGTCTTTATTGCTGCCCTAAATCACACATCTCTTTTGCATTACAATCAAGCCAAATGTCATTGCCAAGTGTTGAGGGCCGAATAAAGGCTCCATCTTTGTTTACATTTTCTAACCTCCAAACCATCATAGGACTTGGAGAACTATGTGCGGCTTGATCCCGCTTTAGTGTATTGGTACATAGTGGAACGCTCATCACACCATGCGGGTGGGATGAGGTCAGTCCAACTCAAATCATACTAACCCATTTTTAGGTCAAAGGAGAGTGGGCTTGAAAATAAAGAGAAGACATATACAGGTATTGTTGTCACGTGGATCGCGCACCCGTTGAATCATTAAGTGATCTAGTGCAACATGGGAACATCCCCAAGGTGTGGGATCTTGGCGCCTTGGGATGAACCTCTGGAAAAGGCCGGCTTCCTGCTAAACTATGTGCATCCGATGTAAGATCAAGGTGCAGAACTACAATACTTTGAAGCAAAACTAATCTATCTTCTCATGGGGTAAAGGGATAGAAGGATAACTGAAATATATGAAAAGCGTGATGCACCAAAAGTTTTAGGAACAAATAGATCACATGCACAAAGTATTATTGCAGAGCTCTATATAATTTGCACAAATCCTTACAATCTTCTTCGTAAATGCTTTTAAGGAATATGAACTTAAAGATAATGAAGGGAATTGATATTTTCCACAACTGAAATAGTAAAGACCATATACCACAACTTGCAAGTTAACTGAGAAAGATTATCAATATGAAGGCAAGATAAACCACTGCATACAAGGAACTAAAACATCCACAAGTATTCAATGAATAATTTAAATGCACAACATATTAAATATTCAAAGGAAAAATATTGTTTTGAATATATTGAGGCTAAAGATTGTTTCTTGGCTCTCTAAAATGATAGAGCCTCCTTACAAATAAGATCTAAAAGTCTTTTAAAACATAGTGCATTCTCCTATTTATAGACTAAGAGGATTGAGCAATTATAGTTATGCCTCTTAACTATTACATACTAAAAATAGAATGCAATTATACTTAGAAACAGTCTCCCATAAAAATAGGAAAATGGTTATGCAGGTTTGATTGAGTCAACCCCGCAACTCCCAACGGTGTTTGGGGCTTGGAGACTATGCACAAATGGCCGCCAAGCCTAACTAGGACTGATGCCGCCCTTTTCTTGATCTGATTCTTCCTTCTTTTCTTCTTCCTTTCCTTCTTCTTCAGCTACCTTGTGCCTGAAATCAAGAAAACACTTGACAATTCCTTGAACCTCTTCATCATCAGTCCACATGCATAACGATTCAAAATGTCTCGCTGATTCGGTTTCTCTGGCTACTTTCGCTGGCAATCTTTTGGTCTTGTTTATGACCTTCTTGAGCTGACTCAGGAAGTTTTGGTAGGATACCAATCTGTAAATGGAGTCAAGACTAAAAGACTTTGTTACATCATCATCTTGGTTCACCAAACTTTTGAAATGGGCAATAATTTGATCAACTAGAAGCGCATCAACATTCTTGTCTAGAAATTTGCAATTAATCCTGTCAAACTCTTCCGTAATATCATTCAAGCCTTCAATTGCTTCAATTTGTTTTTCCTCCAACTTTGATGTGGTTTCTTGTAATATCCGGACTTTGAATTCCATTGCTTATTTGAATTCAAAAAGTTTCGTAACATCATCAATAACTCCCTCCTTTAAAAGAAAATCTGACTTGCACTTCGTATTTCCTTCCAAGTCTCAAGGGCAAGTTCCAAGTTACCACTTTCCTCAGTGAGGAGTTCATTCATCTTTGAGATGGCATCTTTCTCAACATACAAATCATTGTACAAGTCAACAACAACCTTTATCATTGGTCCTGCTTCTTGGATTAAATTTTCCATCCAACCCCTACTGCTCTTCCCTTTTGCCCAATCTTTTCCACCATAGATAAAGATGTATCTTCAAAGCTCAGAGGAATAGTGAGAGCGGTACTATGGATGGGCCGTTTGATTTTAGTCAAAAGAGTAGTTAGTTATTCAACCTTACCCTTAAGCTCATCCTTAGTTACTTTATCCTTATCAAACTTATCCAAATGAAGTTACCCAAGGCCACCTAAACATCTTGCTTTGCTCCTTCATGGGTGGCTTTTCCAAGAGCAAACTTGGAAATCTGGTAGTCCGTTGTTGTGATTGTTTCCTTGGTTTTCCTTGCAGCTGGAGTGGCTATCTCAACAAATCTCTCCCCGATTTGATCCACTGACAAGTTAGAAATGACTCTCGTCTCTTCGCTCGCCTTCGAGAGGGTGGATCTATGATAATTAGATCAACAACATCAATGATGGGAGCCTTCTTCATCTGTTTTGGTGTCTGTCTATCCAGCCATGCATGAATAGAAGAAGAAGCTTCGATAGATAATGTAGGCATTGCTACTGTAGTAATTGGCTGAGTTGGTGTAACTAGGGCACCTGGTTAGCGATCACCAAAAGGGGTAGTGATGTGGTAACAATAGAAGGCGGAGTGGAAAGGATGGCTACATGCATTAATGAGATGGGAGTGGAAATGGGAAGAGTTTGTTGAGGAAGAGGAGTCCTAAAAGGAGATCCTAATGCCAGAACATCTCCAGATGAAAGAGTAGGAAGGGAGGAGAAAACTGAGCCATAGAGGGTGAAGCGGTGAGGGATGTAGGAGAAATGGGAATAGAGGAAATGGAGGACACGGTCAGAGGAAGGGTGAGAGGTGGAGGGGAAGGAGGAACTGAGAATGGAGAAGATGGAAGAGGTGGAGAGAGAGGTGATTGTGACACTTGAGAGACTTTAGGGGAAACACTTAGGTCAATGACCTCAGTAGATTGCATTTTGGGAGATGCAACTCCCGTTGTAGAAACTCCAAAATGTCCCGAACCTTCAACAACAAAAGAAATCTTACGAGGCCTTGAGAGAAGGTTTGGGAGTCGCCCTTTTGCCTTTAGAGGGGGTGGTATGGCCCACTGATGATGATTGTGCTGAATGAGTTCTGAGGCAAGCTACTCCGACGCATTGGATGCAATTCCGAATGCTTTTAGCCATTGATAGGTCTGATTTAAAATGGGACCCGCCCTCTCCTTCGTATTGCTACATTCTTCGAGTGACTAATCAATCCACGACAATGGTTGATTATTAATGTTGCACTGATCATATGAGGGATCTAAAACCTGTTCGTCATCCTTGAAAACTTTGGGGATGACTGCAATCCCGTATTGAGTTACCTCTTCAAGAGTTAGTCTCTCAAAGTCCCTTTCTCATCGCATTTTCGTCCGCAATGGATCTAAATATCTTCCAATTGAGGTATGTAAATGCTTGATGATCCCGTTTCGCGAACTTATCCCAATAGTCGAAACAAGTACAGGGGTGAAATTTCTTTAGAGTCATCTGCTGCATTTCTCCCTCAACATTTTTCGCTTGTACGTAGAGGCACATGTGTATCTTCCCACGTTATCGGGAATTGGGTTCTTGCCTTATGTCGGTCATGTTGAATCTTGTGGTAGTGCAAAGTAATTGACAAACTAACTCCTTTAGAACCCACTTGTTCATTGGACACCTAGGTAGCTTGATAGGAGCACCTATGAATCCGGGCATCCTGATGTATGTGAACGTTGGGAATTGTAAATATATGCTTCCCCATTCCCTAACTTCTTTCCATGCCTTGTCCAAAATCCTCTGGTTATATAAATCCTTGTCAAAGAAGTATAATATAACCGCAAAAAAGGCATCGTTCACTCTCCGAAAATGCTTAGGCCCTTCTTTCATTGTGAGTTGAGGATAGTATTCATAAATTTGTGAAGCATTCCTTGATCCTACTGGGTTCAAACCAGGATAATGTCTCATGCTTTGCATTCATTGCGTATACAAGATAAGAGGTCATAAAGAAATTTCTGGTGGTCAGGACATCTGACAATTGAAAATAGATAGCATTGCTGATATGCTCAGCCCATCGAATGAGGTCCTTGTTCTTCCTAATAGTGATAATATAGAGGTACATCCATTCCTGGAAATCCTTAGAAGAAGGAAGTCCCGTTACTCTTCTCAACAATGTAATAATGTCATTCACCTTTTGGATAAAATCTGACCGTGGAATCGTCTTAGGAAACTTGGAGAGTGAACTCTTAATTTTTGCCAAAAACTCTTGTTAACGACCCTCGTAAAGTTATCATTTTCCATGACTCGGTGCTTAAGAGAAAACTCCGGGAAATGGTAGCGTATTCTTCAACATTAAGGAGTTTCAAAAGATCTTGAAGAAATCACTGTCTAATTTGATCACTACCTTCCCATCATCATCCTTTATGGTACATGAGTCTTTATCAAAGTGCGAAGCAAAAAAGTACGAATTCTAAACCTTTGCATTGATGGAGGAAAGGCATCAACTAGGGCAAGGTCATTGTCAAAGATTGCTTGCATCCATGGTTTCTTATTCGGAGCCTTGAACCTCTCCCAGAACTCGGGAAAATCAATGTGTCCCAAATCTGTGTCCCCGATGTTGTCAACATCAGATGAAATGCTCGTAGGGGGTATCACCCTTAGAAAGCTATACTTCATTTTATCTTTTCCTTTGGAGGAAGATCCAGACATTTGTTCTTGATGAGAACCTCAGAAAATCCCACTGGAAGGAGAATCGGAAGTTGAAGGCGGAAGTGTGACTCTGCAAAGCAGCTTTGCACCTCCGATGTGAAAACCCGATCCGAGATTCGAAGTCAAAACTTAGATCCTTCTCGCGCAACTCGCACTCGAAACCCAAACCTACGAAACCTCGAAGTCCAAAGTTCCGAAAGTCCAAAACGTCGAAGTCCAAACCTCCGAAGTGCCGAAACTATTGAAAGTCCGAAGTCCGAAGTGCCGAAATGGGAACTTCCGACTTGCAATATACTTGTCGTTTTTGACTTTCGAAAGGCGGAAGTTGTATCCTCGCAGGCGGCCCGTGTTTTCCAAAAGCCTTGCTCTTCTTTGGAAGCATTTTTCTTTGCTCGTGTAAGAGTTTGAAGCCTAGGCTTCGAAAACAACAAAAATATACAGGAAGAGAAAGTCATTGATTTAAGATTCGAAGATAAAACCCCAAAGGAAAACACGATGGAAGCAAAGAGAGAGGTGCCCATGAGATAGAACAAAATTATAAAAATAAAACCCTACAAAAACCCTAATCAAAAGGAAAAATGAAAACAAAACTTGCGAACTTACCCAAAAATGATGAGAAAATGTGAAATAACGCTTCAAAAATCACCAAAGGGGGTATGGTTGGAGATCAGAGGCATATCAAAGCATGTCGTGGTACTAATTTGTCCGGTAAAAATGATAAGTAAAACTTGCATATTTATAGGAAAGTGAAAAATTAATTACCCAGGTTTGACACGTGCGGGTGGTTGGCATTTATTGCCGTCGAGGTCGAGTTCGAGGTCGGTGTGCAGTCACATGCAAGCCGCACGGACTCCAAAGTCCGAAATAGTAGTGAGAAATCGGATTTTGGAACCCGACATGCGATTTGCATGCAAAACGCATTTGGAGTTCCGACCTCCGATTCCAAAATGTATTGGGGCGGGTTTGGGTTTGGGTTTGAGCTCAACGTGCATTTTTACCATAGTTACAGTTGGCCGTCGAACCGTATTTTTGAAGCAACCGAATAAATCCGGTTCGGTTCGGCCTTGTTTTAGTAGGAATTATTTTTTTCCTTTTTGGCATTTTTTTTTTTGTGGTGAAAAAATCGCATGGAAAAAAATTTGCCATTTTGGAAAGGGTCCAGGAAGATGTAGCAAAGAAAACTTGCATGTGCCATAACTTTCATTCGTGGCTCGTTTTAGGTGTCGTCTTCTCTAAAAGTATATATTTTCTCGAGCTCTACGCATTGATGGCAATATTTTTCTTATTTTCATAAAATCCATTTTTGTACCTTTTTGGACCAAGCAACTTCTTGCAATCTTTTGAAAGAATCATTATGATGATGATGATTATGGTAGATGGATGCTTTTTTGTATGATTTGTCTATATATACAATGATATAAATTTATAATAATATAAGTATATATATTCTGAACCGGATTTTTCCGTATTTTTTCGAGAACTCCGAATTTTCGGATTTTTTTGCCCTTCCGAATTTAATCGGATTTCCGAACCTGGTAACTATGATTTTTACGCAAAATGCATGTTGACTTCTGAAATCCGAAACCCGGTGAAAATGATACTAAGGCAAATTTTTGAAATAGATTTTGCGAAAAAATTGAAGAATGGGTAAGGTAAAAATTTTACAAGAAAATTGTCAAAGCCCTCTTAGCAAGGTGAACTTGTAAAGTTAACAGGTACAAAAGAATCACCACAGAGATCTAGACATAAGGAACAAGTCTAATGACCTAAGCGAAGTAGGTGTAAGAGGTAGCTTACAAGTCACGGTAGTAGCGGACATATTCGTTAACCCAATGACGCATTTGATTGAAAAACCTATCCCTAGATAGAAAAACCTTTCCTGCACACAATTTTAGGGTCCCAGATTTCACAGGCAACTTTACTACACCTTGGACAACATTCTCATTTAGTGTTAGATCATTGTCACACAATTTGAGTTGATTTGGGGTGAATATGTTCCAAACCCTAACCCTAGTTACTTTTATCTACTTTCTAGAAGTGGGTTGAGCGAAATATATCATCCTTACATAATCTAGAACTGTCATTTTTGCATGTGCTGTTCTAGATTATCAATTACACACATAGTAATATCTTGATTAGATTAACCCCAATTTTAGTATACACCCCTATAGATCAAGATATTGTAGTCTAATTGCTTCCTTTCAAACTTTTTGATCATCACCCAATTAAGTTATCTTTTCAACTTGCTTCCAATCCAATTCAGGGCCTTGGGGATTGGAAAGGGCTCTGTAAGCTGAATGTATCTGATCTTAAGAACCTTGATGTTTAGTTGGTGTAATCCAAAATTAGGATTTAATCTAATTCAGATTGATTACTTTTTGTAAGAATGAAATAAGATTAGAATATAATAAATACAGTAAACAAGTAGATCCAAAATCATGTCCAAATAAATACAATTGCACAAGCATAGGTGAGCTAAATAAAGTAAGTACAAGTTTGGGTTAGAAGAGATTGCACCAATTTTGGATTGAGACGGCGTAATAGTGATCTGAAAATGTGCAGGAAGGATGTGCATGGTGTTTTTGAGCTGTCCTGAAAATCTAGAAGCATGAATTTGAGCGGAGAATGAAGTTTCCTGTTGTAGACAAAGCCGCTCAAGCGAATCTGTCGAAGATGGACTGTTTTGTCCTCTATAGGGTTTGGTTGGATCTTGCCACCGGCAAGGTGTTCTTATGTGTTTGTAAGTTTGTCTTATATGACTGAAATTCCTCGATTGTAGTTGTGCAGCAGATTAGGGCTCTTTCTTATTCTTTTTTCTTGGGGACCTAACAAAGTGTTAGTCCGATTGGGTTGAGTTACCCCTTCAAAGCCTATATAGTAATACTTTGAAGGGGCGTCAATTTTCTTAGTTCCCCACTTGATGTATGCTTGTAAGATGTCTATCGCAATGTGTT
This sequence comes from Taxus wallichiana var. yunnanensis, assembly GCA_018340775.1. NCBI lineage: Eukaryota > Viridiplantae > Streptophyta > Pinopsida > Cupressales > Taxaceae > Taxus > Taxus wallichiana. The sequence goes on along the minus strand of CM031244.1, from coordinate 84,872,338 downwards.
TTGGCAACGAAAACCCCAATAAAAGCCCGACACTTGACAATGATCTTTGGTGTGAAGTAGCTTTGCAAAATGGCATAGGGCAGCCGTGCAGGATTTGTGTAGACTTAGAGATGGTTGATGTGCTTGAGAGAGTGATTTAGCAATGGGGTGCTTTATTGCCAAATCATAAATCATATAGTAGATAAGATTAAAATATAATAAATATAGTAAACATTTAGATCATAAATCATGTCTAGATAAACATGACAATTGCACAAGCATATGTGAGCTAAATAAAGTAAGTACAAGTTAGGCTTATAAGAGATTGCACCAATTTTGGATTGAGACAAAGTGACAATAATTTGAGAATGTACAGGAAGGATGTGCAGAGTGTCGTTGAGTTGTCCTAAAAATTTGGAAGCGTGAATCTAAGTGGAGGATGAAGTCGCTTTGTTGTAGACAAAGTCACCCGAGCGAATTTGTCCAAGATGGATGACTTGTCCTTTGTCGGGTTTAGCTGGATCTCACCACTAGTACTATGTTTTTGTGTCTAGCTAAATAAAGTAAGTACAAGTTAGGCTTATAAGAGATTGCACCAATTTTGGATTGAGACAAAGTGACAATAATTTGAGAATGTACAGGAAGGATGTGCAGAGTGTCGTTGAGTTGTCCTAAAAATTTGGAAGCGTGAATCTAAGTGGAGGATGAAGTCGCTGTTGTAGACAAAGTCACCGAGCGAATTTGTCCAAGATGGATGACTTGTCCTTTGTCGGGTTTAGCTGGATCTCACCACTAGTACTATGTTTTTTTGTGTGTAACTTTGTCTTCTATAGCTGAAATTCCGCGATTGTAGTTGTGCAAATGGATTAGGGTTCTTTCTTCTTCTTCTTTTGTTGGGGACCTTAAAAGGTTTGTCCGATTGGGTTGAATTGCTCTCGTAATGCCTACATAGTAATACTTTGAAAAGACATCAAACCCTCGTAGTTCCCCACCGATGTATGTGTGCAAGATGTATATCACAATGTGTTTTGGCAATGAAGACCCCAATAAGACCTCCGACACTTGGCAATGATCTTTGGTGTGATATAGCTTTGCAAAATGGCATAGGGCAGCCGTGTAGGATTTGTGTAGACTTAGGATGGATGATGTGCTTGAGGAGTGATTGAGTAATTGGGTGCTTTATTGTGATCTCCTAGGTAGTCCCCAAAGATGTGAGATAAGAGGCCCTTCAAATGGGTTGTGTGAATGTGCTTCTATAGATGACTGTTGCGAAAGGTTTTACTACTTAATTGACTCTACACTGATTGGGGGAACTTGTGATTTTGAAAAAGTAACCATTAGAGATTTGGAGGATGAAGTCAACTTAATACAAAATCACACAGATGTCTAAAGATGTGTTCCTTATTATGAAAGTAGGATTTTGACTGTTCATAGTCATTTAAGTGCACAATGATTAATGCGTTGAGATAAAATGCCAAATATTAATTACTAAATGCCATAGGTCTAGATTTAGGTATCTACATTTTCCCCCATTTTAATCTAGTAACTAAAAATTGCTTGATTAAAATAAAATGATGTGAAATGCAAAGCTCCCAAAGGACAAGGCATTCACAAGACTGGTATGTGCGTGTTCCCTTCTCCTTGTTTGTATAGTCATACATGTGAGAACCTGTTGTCCACAAGCAAAGACATTTATTAAAGTCCAATCAAGATGCTTATACAAAATCAGTAAATAACATAAACTGAAAAGTAAAAAGCATGAAATGTGTACACCTGTTTTCCCTCAGTGCTGTATGAGAAGGAAGAGTTAATCAAATCATAAATAGAACAAGGTAATTGGGCATGCGATGTGAAGCCATCCGTAGCGATTTTGCCTACTAAGTGAAGCCTTTCTTTAGCAATTTAGCCTGCTAAGTGGAGCTCTATCTAGCAATTATGCCTGTTAACTGAAGCCTTTCTTTAGCTATTGAGTTTGTTACGTGAAACCATGTAAATGTCGTGATGTAAAAGTTGTGTAAATGTTGTGTTGTAATGTTTTGGAATAATTGTGTGTATCATCATATAGTGTCATTTGAAGTACTGTTGGAGGTCGGCAAAGGGTAGGCATTGAAAGATGCCCTAAAGGGTGAACTAAGATAAGGATGGGCATCGTAAGATGCCCCTAAATGTGAGGAAACGTGACGTAATGGACCATTCTAGGTTGTGTCGAGTTTGAGATCCACACATTTATGACCAATATGGTTATTTACTTCGTGAATTTGCTTGACATCTGTTACTTTAGTAAGAAGGGTAATGTGTGAGGGTTAGGAAACATGTAATAATTTTTCTTGAACGTCAATTGGCCCTTGACAACGAGGGTGGCTGTTTCAGGGCTGGTTTTTACTTTATCAAAAGGTGGCTGAGTCTTGATTTTTTTTGAATGTCATCGAAGTGGTCGATGACGTTAGTTTTGACTAGTTTTTGAACTAATTATGTGAGGTAAAATTTGGGATTTGCTGAATTACCCAATTGGTGTTTTTCAAGAGAGGGTAGTGGAAGGGTTCTAAGATTTAAATTCAGTTTCATTATTGCTAGTATAAAAGTGAAAATTGGCATATTCTTACTGAAATGGAACATGGTCATAAAGCGGGAAGATCATCTTGTGGACCTTCGTGAAGGTTGGGAAGATCATCTTTTGAATCTTTGTTATAGATGAGAAGATCGTCTTGTGGATCTTTGACTTTACGATTTTGGACGAGTGGTTAAGATTATACTTATAGGTATTGTATAGTCATGTGCAGACAAAAGAAAGGTTGCACAGGTACAACCAAAATTACAATAGCTTCCATAATACATCGGGAAGCACAAAAATACAATCAAACAATTATATTGTTAAAACAATATAATAAGCATCCATGTGATGTTTTGAATAAAACAAATAATATGGTTAATAAAACCAAATAACAACATTATTTAATTAATAACATTAATTAAATAATAAATTATATAATGCATAATTAATTAGGATAATAATAATATTTTATCCTAACATTCCCCCCCTTAATTTTGCATTGCCTCAAGGGATGAGGAGAGGAACTCCTGAACAACTCGAACTTGTCACGTGCAAGTGACTTCGTGAAGATATCTGCTCGTTGTTCAAGTTGTTGGACAAAATTGAAGTTGGATGTTGTGCTTCAACACATGTTCGCGTATGAAATGAACTTGTACCTCAATGTGCTTTGTTCTCTCGTGAAAAAATGGATTGTGAACAAGTTTGAGAACACCTTCATTGTCAACATACATGGTGGTCGGTTTGTCCTGTGGTATTCCAAGTCCTTCTAGTATGCGACGTAGCCAAATCGCTTCACAGATAACTTCTCCTACAGAACGATACTCGGCTTCTGTGGAAGAGCGAGAAATGAAGTGTTGTTTCTTGCTTCCCCATGATATTGGTCTAGATCCCATAAAGAATACAAATCTAGAAGTGGATTTTCTATCATCAATGTTACTGCATGATCTGAATCTGAATATCCAGTCAAGAAGAAATTGTCGTTCTTCTTGTATTCTAGACCAAGATCCATTGATCCTTTGAGATATCTTAAGATGCGCCTTGCTACTTTCCAATGACAAACTTTGGGTTCCTGCATGAACCTGGATAAATAGCTCACTGCAAAGCTGATATCTGGTCTAGTGTAGGTCAGGTAAATGAGACTCCCGATCAATTACCGATAGAGAGTGGCACTTACCTCAGGAGATGGATCTGAACGAGATAATTGTAATTTGTTCTCCATAGGTGTAGCAATTGGTGTGCAATCCATCATCCTAAACTTCTCGAGCGTTTGTCTTGGTATATTTCATCTGAGAAACAAAATTTGATTCTCTTTCTGCCATACTTCTAATCCAAGACAATAATGCATTAGCCCAAGATCGGTCATGTCGAATGATCGATTAAGATCTTTCTTCGTTGCATCGATCATCCTCACTGAACTGCCAATGATGACTAGATCATCGACATAAACAATGACAATCACAATCTCCCCCTTGCTTTTTGAGGTAAAGATTGGGATCGTATGGATTTCTAACAAATCCATGTTATACGAGATGCTCATCAATCTTGATGTACCATGCTCGGGTGCCTGTTTGAGACCATACAGACATTTCTGAGTCTGCATACCTTTGCTTCTTGACCAGGTACTACATATCCCTTAGGTTGAGTCATGTAGACTTCTTCTTGTAAATCTCCATTTAGGAAGGCACTTTTTACGTCCATTTGGTGGACTTTCCATCAAACTGAGCAACTAGAGCAAAGATCATCCTGATTGTTTTGATCTTAGTTGTGGGAGCAAATGTCTCCTCATAGTCAATGCCTTCTTTTTGTGCATACCCCTTTGCTACAAGTCTCGCTTTATACTTGTCCACTGTCCCATCTGCTTTGTACTTTGTTTTAAATATCCATCTGCATCAATGGGTTTCTTCCTGGTGGAAGATCGACAAGTTGCCAAGTGTTATTCTTCATCACTGATTGATATTCAGAATCCATGGCATCTTTCCAAGCTTTTGATTGTAGGGCTTCCTGGACTGTAGAGGGCTCATCAGATTCAATAACTCTACTCATCAAAGCAAAGTTAACTTCTTCTCTTGCTTTACTGCGAGTCCGTGGTCCAGGGTGGATGTATCGGTGGAGCATCCATTCTTGCATCTCGTAATGTGCTTGTACACCATTTAGGCATACGTTGAACTGTTCCCGTGGGTCGTGGTTCTATTTGATCAACACCATCATCCCCATCATCACTTTCATCTTCTGAGGGAACATTAGCTTCAATTTTTACAACTGGTGAAAAATCTACTTCTTGTGAGTCCGGAGGAGGAGTCTCTACTTCTTTTAAAAAAACTCAACATCTCTGCTGGTGTAGACTTTTCTGGTCTTAGGATCCATCAATCTATACCCAAGAGTCTCTTCATTGTACCTAATGAAGACGAGTTTCTGTGACTTCATGTCCAATTTCTTTTTGTTTGTTTGGGTATGTGCATGCTTGCTTTGCACCTCGAATACTCTGAGGTGTGCAATAGATGGTTTCCGTTTTGACCATGCTTCTTGTGGTGTTACTTCCATCAAGAGCAGTTGTGGGTGCTCTGTTCAACAAATACACTTTGTCTTTCTTTGCTTTCTACCCAGAATGTCTTTGCAAGTCCGGAATCATCGATCATGCATCGCACCATTTCCATGATAGTACAATTTCTTCTCTCAACAACACCATTTTGCTGCGGTGTGTGTGGAGGAGGCATTTGTCGATGAATCTCGTGAGTTTGTAGGTAGTCTCTGAACTCATCATTGGTGAATTCCCCCCCTCGATCTGAGCGGAGAGTTCTGATGTGATGACCAGTTTCTTTCTCAACTGCTACTTTGAACTTTTTGAAGGTTTCAAACGCTTCACTTTTCTTGTGAAGATAGAAAATCCACATTTTCTCGAATAGTCATCAACACAAAGCATGAAGTACTGGAACCCAGAATGACTTGGTTGCATCGGACCGCAAAGATCGGTATGAACCAGGTCAAGTTTACCATGAGCTCGAAATGTACTCCTCTGGAATGAAGCTCTGTGTTGTTTTCCTGTTAGGTAGTGAGGACACTTGTCTGTATCCTTCTGAAGAGATGGTAGCCCATGTACCATATTACGCCGGTGAAGTGTTTCGAGATATTTGAAACTTACATGACCAAATCTCCGATGCCACAACTGTGTTGAGGTGGAGTTCTTAGCCACAAGTGCTTGATCGTCTCTGTGAACAAAATCAAGTTGGAACATGCGTCCCACATTGGAGGCTTTTGCAATTATTTTGAGCCTCTTGATTTGTCTCAAATCAAACACATTTTCTTGTCGGATTGACTATCAAAGTCAATTTTTAGGTTGTGATCTAGGAGTTGACTGATTGAAAGAAGATTCTTAGTCAACCCAGGGACATATAGGACATCCGATAGTCTGCATTTGCGTGAACCAAGGGGTAGAGAAATGTTCCCAATCCCCTGAACTGTATATGAAGAATCATCTCCCAACGAAACATGATTTTTGATGGCGTGTCCCTCATTGAAATAAACCAGTCTCTGTGGCGGTCATGTGTCGAGTGGCCCCGAATCAACATACCAAACATCACTAGATGACGTGGATGGTTCACTTGATCGAGCAGTGAACAAGTAGTCTTCATTTGTCGATTGTTCTTGTTGCTCAACAATATTACCTTGCTGGTGGGGTCTTCTTTTCCAGTTCCCCTTTTTCTGCCCTTGATTGTAGTTAGAATGTCCCTTGTTAGATTGTTGTGGAGGTCTAGAGTTGCTTGATGAACCTTTCTTGTAAGTATTATACCAACAATCTTGTAGGTTATGTCCTCTTTTGCAGATTGGACATTGCTTCTTCTATTGTCTATCCCCTTGATATTGATTTTGATTTTGGGACTTTTGATAGGAATTAGGTTTTCCTTTACCTTTTCCTTTCCATTTTTGATGTGAAGAAAGTGCCTGCTCCTCTTCATCATCCTTATTGTGCATTGCTTCCTCTTGTTACAGTAGGTTTACCAACTTGTCAAAACTAACTGTCGTATCTGACACGTTTAGTGTTGTGACAAAAATGCGGTAAGAAGAGGGGAGTGCTCTTAGAACAATAGAATGAGAGCATCATCTGTGACCGCTTCTCCAGGGACTAGAAGTGAAGCCCTCAATTCTATAACTCTTCTTAAGAAAGCTTCTATTTTTCATTCTGCTTGAACTTCAATGTGTGTAACTGACTTTGCAAATTCAGTATAACATTCTTGTTCTTGGCCTCGTATCTTTGTGCTTAACTTATCCCACGCTTCTTTGTTGTTTTGGCATCTCGAATGTGGGGTTCACATCATCGGACACTCAAACAAGATGATGAGTTTGGCCTTACGATCTGCTTTATCAAAGCTGCTGCATTGTTGTGTTGTATCGTAGTTGATCTAGTTCAGAGTACCATTCACAGGGCCAGATCTCTTCAAACTCAAGTTGTGTCTTAATTTTTGTCTTCCATGCAGCATAGTTGTTTCCTCTGAGTAATTGTGAATCCGGAAGAAAAAATTTGGGGGCATTGGCCCATTTTGCAGAGATCACCGGCAGCGATAGGGTTTGGCTCTTATCACTCCAGGTATAAGGTCTCCCAATCTATATACCGTCAGTCGATATATTGAACCTTTCTATATACGCGCCCTTCCGATATACCTGGCAGTACGTGGAAGAAGCTCGCCCTTTCTATATACCCGGCGGTATGTGAAAGAGGCGTTAACGTATGTGAAAGAATTCAATACGTGGTACCAAGACAATACTGAAAGGGGTCTGTGCGATTATTGACACCTAGCTCAAAGAAATATCCTCATACATGCGTAATTTCACTATATACTTGGATAATTTCTCAGTCAGATTTATGTCGTGCAATCGTTCACGAGAGCGGATGGGATGGCTCATAGTGTGTGCATTGTGACCTTATTACTCCCCATCGATTTAAAGGGTCGATGCCCAGACGATGTTGTTGCAGCTATATTAGGCGTTAAGTGTAGTAGTAGTCATGACGGCTTTACCCGTAAGCGCTTCCCAGAGGCACCGTATATACCGAACGCTGCGAATGAGATCTAGGATCTCGTGAGTGTTATAGAACCAATTTTTATTACTTTTTGTATTACAATTTTTCTGCGGTTTCGAGCGATTACAAAGTTTGCAATTGACTATGGCAACTTGTAAATTAGTACAATATAATGCAGTATACAAATTACATTAAAAAAACTAGAAAAATTGAATGGCAGGTAAATTTTTTTGTTTTGCGGGCCTTGGTGGCCTCGGAGCCCAAAATGACCCAAAATGCTAAAAATTGCGTTAAAAAAAGACCCAAGATGAAGTTTTTGGATGGTCCTCCTTTTGCAAAAAATGCCCGAAATGAGAAAACAGGCCTAGTGGAGAAATTTTTTCCCCTAAATTTAGGGTTTTCTCACTAAATTTTGGTAGCCTATTTAGTTACGACTAAGCAGTTTAGTCAAGGTTTTTCGGCTAAATATGCCTCATTTGTGATTTTTACTTTAAATTCTAAACTCAAATTCAAAAAAAACTTGTGTTTTTAGTGGGATTTGACCCATGCACCTCCCAACTCCAAAGCTTTCTCCTTATCCAACTAGGCTCTATGAGCGCTCATGCAAGAAATTGAGGAAATTATATTTAAAAAAGGATGGAATTCGAACTCACCTTTTTAAAATATGTGACTTGGCTGAGTGGAGGCTTGCGTGGAGCTTGCATGGAGGAGCTTGAGAGGTGGATTCTGCATAAAATGCGTGCGTGGCGGATTACGATTTCCGTGTTAAATGGATCTAAGACACCTTTAGCTCCTTTTATTATACATTTTTTTTTTTCTTTTGCATTTTATTTTCACCTTGTTTTTCTTCTATATTGTATGTGGAGGATGGTTTTTGAATAGCTCCAACAGATCATTTGAATGTTGCTTTGGATACTCCATTCGCTTGTGTTTGCTTTGTTTGCAGGATTTGTATTTGGAGATGTGCGGGTCGAATGTCTACACGAGGTCAGCGATGGAGGAGGCTCTCGTGGAGCTCGTGGAGCAGGATCTTTGAGATCTGCGTGCAGGTTGGACCACCGTTTGCTTATGCCGCCGCTGGTTTTATTCCCTTTGTCTTTGGGCGTGGAGGACGAAAAGAGGAGCTCAACGTGTGGGCACGGCCTTTGCTTGTTTGAAGGAGGTCGATGCTGATGGGTTCGACTTTTTGAAGAACGAGAGAACCCGGCTGCGTGGTGTCTTAACTCGGTATGTTGTGTGAAGAGCTCAACCAATAATGAATGGTTTTTAAAGAAGAGGGGGCTCGGTTGGACAATAGTATGGATGGCTCGAATGTGGATAGCAAAACCTTTCTTTCGGTAGTGGTGATCCGGCGTGGACTAATGCAATATGCCCTCGTATGGCTTGGTCCAAAATTGGATTTGTTGACTCCCAATGCGGCTTCGGTATGGCTTCGACCAAATAGACCCAGCTTAGTCAAAAGAGAATGGACATGTGAGTCTCAAGACACAGGCCCCTCTAAATCTAGTAGTTTGCTATTTTAGCAGAGACTAAATGCTTCTCTAAATTAGAGACAAAACCCCTAATGGGGATTTTTTTTTTTAATATATTATTCCCAAACAAATTTTGCATAGTCTTGCTGGGTGCACCAAAAAAAAAATTTGCGTTCAATCACACTGAGAGGCAATGGCTGGAGGATGTGAGGAGGCAGGATGGGGGTTGGGAGGTTGCGGGAAGGCATAGGAAGCATGGCTCTTAGATCTTTGGAAACGCTTCTCCAAAACTCCTCTATCTTGGCTGCTCTCTCTTTCCACACCTTCACAGGCTCACAAGTCCAGATTCTCGCTCTGGTACCAAATGTAGATTGAGCAACAGGGGCGGAAGCCTGATAATATTTATTAAACTCAATCAACCAATTTACAATAGCAGGACTGCAATACTTATAGGTATTGTACAGTCATGTGCAGACAAAAGAAAGGTTGCACAGGTACAACCAAAATTACAATAGCTTCCATAATACATCCGGGAAGCACAAAAATACAATCAAACAATTATATTGTTAAAACAATATAACAACATCCGTGATGTTTTGAATAAAACAAATAATATGGTAATAAAACCAAATAACAACATTAATTAAATAATAAATTATATAATGCATAATTAATTAGGATAATAATAATATTTTATCCTAATGAGGAGTTATAAAGCTTAGAAGGTTTAAAGGAAATAAATCTTGAAAGCAAGGTACGGTTGGCAAATTGATAACACTAAGAAGCTAGTGGAAGAAAGAAAAATGTGAATATGACTCAATTAATGGAGTAAGATTTATGCTAGGTTCACAAGAATGTAAGCTAAGATGATCTATATAAGGATCCTCTCTCTAAATTAGGATGAAGTAGAAGACCATACTAGAGCCAAGACACATACAAAGATATAACCAAAGGAGATGATCCATAGGGATCCAAAATGACTCTACTTTATCAAATCAGCCAACACGAAGAAGAAAAAAATGTTACATGAGGTTTATCATTTAGTAGTCTCAGGACCGCCGGTTTCAGATTAGGCGGCGGTCTGGCTCTTGCGGACAAAAAATAAAATATGACGCGAATAATCCCAGAATTCCAAAGGGTGTCCATGTCTCTTCTTCTACATGACCTTTCCCATTCTCCAGTGCACGGGAGAACATGAGAATGACTAGAAATGCATGTTATGGAAGAGAATAAAGGCATCGAAGCATGAAGCGAGTAAGAAGCTCTTAGTGTTGGAATTGTGATTTGTAGAAGCAAGGAGTAATTGAGATAGAGCAAGCAAGTAACTGGGAGGAAGTGTGAGATATTATCTACTTCTTTTTCATACTTATTGTAATTTTTGTACTTATTATTGAATTGGCCAATAAAAGTGGGAAGAAAGAGCAATTGCCCTTTCCGATTGGTTTTCCCTCCTCTGGAGGTTTTCTAGGATAAAATTGTTGGTGTATGAGTCTATATTCTTTCCCTTTCTGCAAATTGTTGATTCTAAGCACAAGTATAATTCATTCACTAGCTATCTTTGTTATTTTCTAATAGAAAGTAGAACAACAATGATTAATTGTGATTCGTGGATAATTCCAAAGTTGAAGAGTTCTGAGATCATTTTGGTATCGAGCTAACAATTATCGAGGACCGTGGTATTCATTCTTGGATTTGTATGACAAATCTAATGGAGTGTGAGATCTAAAGGTGAAGAGGCTTTACCTTGCGATCCGAAATTTCTACAAAAAAAAGTGGTTTGGGCTTAGCTGAAAAGTTTGGCATAGGAAGGAGCCACCATGAGGAAAGTTATGGGGAAGAGCATGAAGAAGAGACTTCTAACACAAGAGAAAAGGTAAAATCCGATCATACTCCTTTTAAAGTTGAAACGAAAGTTGAGATTAAAAGCTTTGAAGGACAAGTAGATGCAGAGTTGCTTGATAAATGGTTAAAATAGTTAGAAGTCTACTTTAGCGTCCATAATGTCACTGAGGCATAGAGGATCACCTTTGCACGTCTCAAGATGGAGGGACATGCTCTGGTTTGGTGGGAAACCCATCTAGCCACTTGTGAAAAGAAGAAGTGTCCTATTGTGAAATCTTGGCAAGAATTTAAAGAATTACTTAGAGCTAACTTCTATCCTATTGGCCATAAGACTGACCAAATGATTAAATGGCAGTATTTTAGACAAGGCAGTGGTCAAAGTGTGTAGGACTATACTACGGAGTTTGGAGGCAAGCCATGTTGCTTAACATGGACTTGGAGGATGAGGATATTCTGACCAAGTACTTGGGAGGACTTCACACTCACCTTCGAAGAAAAGTCATCTCCACAAAGCCCAAAGATCTCAACGAAGCATGCATACAGGTGTACTACATAGATGATGAAAAGAAGCAAGGAGAAGCAGAGCCAAGGGTAAAATAGTCAACAAATCAGCAGAAGAAAGAGTTTGGGCAAACAAGTAACAAGGGTAAGTGGAAAGGGAAAGGTAAACAAGCTGCCACTACTTTGAATACTTGTAAAGATCCCAAATTTTTTTGTAAGAATTGTGATATCAATGGTCATATTGACGCTACATGTTGGAAGTTGCATCCGGAGTTACATCCGAAGAACCAAACCAAGGACTCAAAGAAGTCCATGACAGCTGTGAAAACAAAAGGGGAGGTGGAAATCAAAGATGACTCTGATGTAGACGAGAGGCTTGGATGCACGGCCACCAACATGGACAGCCAGGAAGAGGAGATGAGTAGACTATTCCAGATCAAAATCCAAATCAAGAGAACTAAGGTAAATGCTTTGGTTGATACCGGTTCTCAGTCTAACTTGATTTCTAAAGCAGTTGTAAAGAAGCTTGGTCTTGAGACTTATGAGCATCCACACCCTTATCCTTTGGGTTGGGTGAAGAAGGGTGTTGAAATTCAGGTAACAAGAAGATGTAAGGTCAAGTTTGGGATAAATTCCCAATATATTGATGTTTTTGAAGCTGACGTTATTCCACTTGATGCTTTTGATGTTGTATTCGGGAGTCCTTACTTGTATGTTAGGGATGTTATATTTATGAGGAGGGAAAACCGGTACAGATGGGTCAAGGATGGGATCAGCTACAACATCTGGGCACACCAACGTAAGACACGGGTTACTATGGTAAGTGCTAACCAAGCAAAATGACTTATTCAGGCAAATCATAATCAGTTTTGTTTACTTTTATTAAAGGATAAACAAGATGGGGTAGAAGTTGCAGAGATTTCTAACCAGGGAAAGCATGATTTGGATAGTATTATTCAGTCTTTTCAGGAAGTATTTCAGGCTCCTAGCGGGTTACCACCAAAATGGGAAGTAGAGCATGAGATTGGCTATTGTCGAGAATCCCTCTATCGAACATCGGGTTGTATAGGCAATCCTTGCTTGAGAGTACTGAAGTAAAGAAACAACTTTAGGAACTAATAGACCAAGGGGTGATACGTCCGAGCACCTCACCATGCGGTTCGCCTATCGTGATGGTGCCAAAGAAGGATGGTTCTTGGAGAATGTGCATCATTACTATCATGTGCTTTGAACAAGATCACCATAAAGAATAGATATCCACTTCCCGTATAGATGATCTCTTGGACCAGCTTCAGCATGCCAAATTTTTCATGAAGTTGGATCTCAAGTCAGGTTATCACCAAGTTAGAATGAAGGAGGAGGATATATGGAAGATTGCCTTCAAGACAAAACAGGGTTTGTATGAATGGTTAGTACTTCCTTTTGGGTTATGCAATGCACCGCTACATTTATGAGATTGATGAATGATGTATTGTGGGATTTCATAGATTCATGTGTCATTGTATATCTAGACGATATCTTGATTTTTAGTGCCACATGGGAAGAACATCTAACTCATTTGCAACAAGTCTTGCAAGTTCTTAGGGAGAAACAACTACTTTGTAATATGAAGAAATGTGAATTTGCCAAACAATCACTTGTCTATCTTGGGCACGTGGTTGGAGGAGGAGAGCTATGAGTGGATCCAAAGAAGGTGGAAGCCATCACTAATTGGCCAACACTAATAGGAGCCATAGAAACTAGGAGTTTTGTGGGAGCGAATACAAGTATATGCGGAAGTTCATTCTGGGCTTCTCCCGATCGCAACACCTCTACACACAGTGGCCATAAAGAGTAAGAGTTTTGACTAGGGTAAGGAACAAGACAAATCCTTTGAGTTATTGAAATACAAGATTAGTCATGCTCCAATACTTGCTCTTCCTAATTTGCAACAGCCTTTTGAAGTAGAGACAAATGCTAGTGATTACGCCATGGGCGCAGTGTTGCTTCGAGGAGGTAAACCGTATGTTATCATTCGAAACTTTCACTTCAAGCGGTTAAAGGATATTTAAAGGAAGGAAATGTATGCACTAGTTCAGGCAATTAAAAAATGGAAGCATTATTTGTTGGGTAAAGAAACTATTGTGCACACTGACCACAAACCTCTCCAGTATTTGCAAGCACAGTCTAAATTACAGCAGGAAAGGCACTACAAATGGATGGGGTTCCTTCAACAATTCCATTTGGTGATTAAATACAAGAAGGGTAGTACAAACTTGGTGGCAAACATGTTGTCTAGGCCACCCACACAGAGAGAAGTTTTCTGTTTGGCCACTATCTCTCAGATCGAGCCCTTCACGAAGGAAGCTTACGGAGAGGCATATGCCCAGGATAAAGACTTTGGGGTGACATTTCAGCAGTTGCAGTCCCAAGGGGCTGAAAGGATAGGGATTGAAGATTGTTATCTCAAAGATGGGCTGCTCTACCGATGGGGGAAGCTTTGCGTGCCAAAAGAAGAGTGAATTCTATTGATGAGGGAAGCACATACCTTGAAAGTAGTGGGACATTTTGGTGTTGGTAAGACCCTAGCCCACTTGCAAAGGTATGTGTATTGGCCCAATATGCAAGAAGAAGTATCAAAATTTATATGGGGATGTAAACTTTGTTGTACTAGCAAGCCTAAGACTAGGAAGGAAGGTTTGTATATGCCTTTGCTAGTACCTACTCGTCCGTGGGAGGACATTTCTATGGATTTTGTAGGAGGATTACCTATGTCTAAACATGGCCATGACTATCTATATGTTGTTGTTGATAGATTTAGTAAGATGTGTATTCTTATGGCATGTAAAAAGATAGTAAAAGCACATGAGGCGGCAAATCTTTTCTTTGCTAATGTATGGGTGCATTTTGGTTTGCCAAAGTCTATTGTTTCTGACAAGGATTCTAGGTTCTTGGGGAAGTTTTGGACTACTTTGTGGGACAAGATGGATACCAGGTTACAGAGGAGCACAACTTTCCATCCACAGACAGATGGAAAAACAGAGGTGGTAAATAGGACTTTGGTACAGTTGATCAGAGGGTATAACAACAAATACCCAAGGACTTGGGATGAGTCCTTAGCCTACATTCAACATTCCTATAACCGGGTAATACACACATCCACTATGAAGTCACCGTTTGAAGCATGCTTGGGATATCTACCTACAAATCTTGGACATAGTAGTTGGGCAGCAGGATGAGAAGGATACACGAGACACAAAGGTGACTAGAGAGAAACAAATTCATTGAGAGGATCCGACAAATCCATCTCAAAGTCAAGGAACAACTAGAGAAATCTCAGGCCAAGTACAAAGCTAGGCACGATCAACATAGAAGGGAACATAAGCTTCATGTTGGAGATAGAGTTTGGCTTTACTTGAGCAAGGAGAGACTACAAGGTCAAGCACGGAAGCTCAAGCCACTACGATATGGACCCTTCACCATATTGGAGCAGGTTGGAGAAAATGCCTTTTGACTTGATTTTTTGTCATTCATGAGGATGTACTCTGTAGTAAACTGCTGAGAACTTGCACCTATATGAGCCATCCATGCTAGATGAAGATGAAGAACTACAATTGCTACCTTCCATTGAGGATTGCGTCTTGGACTCACAAGGCGGGTCGAGGTTGATGTAAGTGTGCGAAGAAGAGAGACTAGGAGAGGTCCGCAGGAGTCTTGGCAGATTGGACTGAAAGGAAAGACACCAAGGTAGGCCCGGTGGTACTTGAAGGAGCAAGTGAGGGAATTATTTCCTCATCTACTCCCCCACTAAGCTTTTGTGGGACCAAAAGCCTCCTAAGCGAGGAGGTGTGATCCATAGGGATCCAAAATGACTCTACTTTATCAAATCAGCCAACACGAAGAAGAAAAAAAAATGATACATGGAGGTTCTATCTATTTAGTGACAGGACCGCCGCCCCACCTAGGCGGCCGTCACAGGACCGCTGTTTGCATTGGGCGGCGGTCTGGCTCTTGCGGACAGAAAATAAAATATGATGCGAACAATTCCTAGAATTCAAAGGGTGTCCATGTCTCTTCTTCTGCATGACCTTTCCCATTCTCTAGTGCATGGGAGAACATGAGAAAGGCTATAAATGCATGTTATGGAAGAGAACAAAGGCATCAAAGCATGAAGCAAGTGAGTAAGAAGCTCTTAGTGTTGGAATTGTGATTTGTAGAAGCAAGGAGTAATTGAGACAGAGAAAGCAAGTAACTGGGAGGAAGTGTGAGATATTATCTACTTCTTTTTCATACTTATTGTAATTTATGTACTTATTATTGAATTGGCCAATAAAAGTGGGAAGAAAGAGCAATTGCCCTTCCCGACTGGTTTTTCCTCCTCTGGAGGTTTTCCAGGATAAAATTGTTGGTGTATGAGTCTATATTCTTTCCCTTTCTGCAAATTGTTGATTCTAAGCACAAGTATAATTCATTCACTAGCTATCTCTATTATTTTCTAATAGAAAGTAGAACAACAACGATTAATTGTGATTAAACGTAGAATTCCAATCAAGGGAGAGAGTATGGGGATTGCGAAATGGATCTAAAAGATGTACCTACATTAAATGAGTTGTATGACCTAATTGGAATCGTAAGGGTTGGCTTCAGGCAAAAACAAGAACTAATGATAATAAGAAAGGGCTATCTAATATAATGGTTGTAAGATGTGATTTGTGATGGCAAGAACTATAATATGAACTATTGTGTAAAAGATAAGGGCATGCTATGTTGTCATATCTACATGGTAGATTTGAACAATCAATTAACCAAATAAAGGAAAGAGTATAGGGATAGAGATACTTACCTTTTGAGTGGATACCATGGGCACCTTAATCTCTCCCCCGGCTTCTAGTACCTTGTGGAGAGATTGTGGGGGAGGCTCAAGAAGGATAAGAACGAGACCTAAGCAAACCAAAGCTAGGGACTCAAAAGTCTAAGGAAGACCTTGTTGGCTTAACTCCTATTCTTGATTCTCCAAGAGGCCTAATGCTCCGATGATGATCTCTAGGTGTAAGCTCCACTAAACCCTAAAACCTCATAAACCTTTAAGGATAAAATTGTGAGTGAAGGCAAAGAAAATTGTTCGATGATGATATTGAGAAGTGATAAGGATGCTTATATATATAGACATATACCCTAAAGTCATAACTCGGTGTTAGTCGATGTCATTGGCTTGGTGATGATGTTCGTTGAGACATGGTTCTGCAAGACTTCATCAATTGGGCTAATGAAGTCAGTTGCACGAAAACCATGAAAAGGTGGAGGAAGATGAAAGGAAAGGATAATAACGGAAGACACTTGGAGGCGGTGTAAAGGTGATTTGACTATGCTATAAGGAGGTAGGGTAAGTGCCACAACTATGTCCCATGATGTGCTACTAGCTGACCCACCTCGATCCCAGTGCACTCCTTGAGATATGCATTTGTGGAGATTAAGCAATAACAATTGCACAAAAAAATCGTTAGTAAGTGAAAATAGCGTGTATACACACACTTTAGCTGAGAGGAAGACCCAAAATCTCGAAAAAGCAGATAGACTCCAGCAGTGAGAAGCTACACCCAATATCTTGAAAAGAAGCATCACAACTGTTCCTTTTGTAGACAATCATAAGTGGAGTGGGGAGGGAAGGGGAAAGGGACAAACGCGGGGGTAGGAGTCTAAGGCATACAAATATAATGGGGTGAAAGAATATACAAACATCCACAAGAATCCCCCACTCAATTAATGAAGAAGGGTTACACAACCTCCCACATGGATACTATATGGCACACACAGAGTAATCGATCCCACAGAAAACCAACAACCAATGCTACAACAAACCACCCAAGAGGAATCCAACACCCCACCCCTACCTGCTTCACCTAAGAATGACGAGTGCCCAAGAGAATTGCAATCAACAGGTAGACAAGGAGGATAATTTCTTCATAGGAGTAAAATCCAGTCAAGCAGACCAACGATGTCGCATGCCACCCTGCAAATGTTTGTTCTCATGGAAGAGGGAGGGCATTTAACAATACCCAACAATAATGGTACATGGAGGTACTCAAAAATCATGGTACAGGGAGGTGCCCTCCTGCTCAGGCATGTAAGTGATTTCTGTCACTAGTCAAATTATCAAGTATATTTAATAACTATTTGTAATACATTAGTGTACATTAGTTACACATTAACTAATGATCAGTTATAAACTACCCCAACTATATTGTAACTCCTTTCAGCATATTAAATTGACAGTCACACACATATCTCAATGCGCCTTCCAGTTTCTCTTCATTCTTTCTCACAGCTTCTAACATTGGTATTAGAGCCATTGGTGCTCGATGTGTCGGAGTCCGAGGGATCCCTGGTAGAGGGTACAAACTGCGAGGTCATACACACCTGCAAAGGCTTGGATGATTATGGAGGAGGCATGAGCAGGAAGTGACATTTCAGTCACATTCAGGTTGTGACCGTTGAAGGACAAGAACAATTGTCTGTGCTGGGGCATAATACAAACAAGATGATCAAGACTGTTGTGAGCCACGATGATCAGCAAATTGTGAGCCTTCTTCAATCACTATCTTCATTATAAAAAAATGTGAGCCTATTTCAATTGCCATTTTCATGCAAAAAGAAGTTACAAGATGCTAATTGAAGAACATAACTGGTGCTAGATGGAGGGGTGAGCTGCAGATGTTTACAGAAGGTGAAGGAGAAAAACCATGTTCTTGTGAGCTGCCGTTTTGAGGTAAAAGAGAAATGTGAGTTAGCAATCAGTTCGTGCTAGGGCATGGGACTGCACTGAAGAAAACCAAATCACGAGTTGAGTGATTCGTGAGTTGCATACATTTGTGTAAAACATGAGTTGTAGAAGGTGACGTGGAGACTAGGCGAGGAAGTACTGTTGCTTGCAGATTTTCGCCAGAAAAGAATCAGGAAGTGTAGTCAAAGTGAAAGCATTAAATATGAGAAAGAAACACATGATTTTCCTATCATTTGCAGACTTCTGTCAACCTGTAAGTGCAATTAGGGCAAAAATCAGACTTTTTGAGCGGAGGAGGTTGGAAGTTCTTTGCTATGATACTTATCTACATTTTTACTAGCATTAATTTGCAAGCTAGAACTTGAATATTGTGTGAAAAATGGCCAATATTTAGAATCTTGTTCTGTTGGAGGTGCAAAAATTGACTGGCCAGAATTGCAATGCCTAGAGTGGCAAAATTCTAACAATTGTAGAGTATTGGGACTGCAATAAAATTATTCTTGGCACTGAAGGACGGCCTGTTGCATATTATGACAAGCATCATAAGGAGGCCTTGCTGTTGTTGAAGTTGTTTGTGTCAGATGATTTGATACCCAAGGTTTGGAACGCTACTGAGGCAAGTGTGCTATGGACCAATTTGAAGAATAAGTATCAGACCTCAGGGAAAGGTCGGGTTTTACACCTGAAGAATTAATTATTTTCAGCAAAGATGCATGTGGGCGTTTATTATTTTCAGCAAAGATGCATGTGGGCGGATCCCTATCAGAACACCTTCATTGGATGAAAAATCTCCGAGACCAGCTCGGTGCCATCAACAAAAAGGTGGATGATTGCAATGTGGTTGCTCTTGTTCTAAACAATTTGACACCATCATATGAGTCCTTTGTGAAATCTTTACATTTGATGGCTGAAAGTCATACTTTGGCTTTTGATCAAGTAAGTTCATTTTTGTTGCAGAAAGGAACGGAAATGGACACAAACACATGAGTCCAATTTTGGACAAACTGAGAGTGCATTTACCACTCAATCGAAGGGGAAGTGGAAACGTAACCCTGAAGGATCATCTTCCAAATACCAAATGAAGTGCTACTACTGTTATAAAGTTGGGCATATTAAGAAGGATTGTTGAAAGCAACAATATGCCCTTTCTCATAACAAAAAGTAAAAGGGACAAGCAAATGTGGCAATAGTTGTAGTTAAACGGGAGGCTGAAGAGTAGTATGCCATCATGGCATCATGCTTGGGTGAAAGTGCTACCAAATGCCGGTTCTTTGACTCCGGTGCATCCCAGACACTTCACATGTCAATATGTTTGGTATGTAAACTTTCTTACAAATTCAGGTTTTTCTAATTTGGTTACATTAGATGATGGAAGATCGCATGTAGTAGAAGGGACAGGGGATATCAGCATCATATTGAATAATGCAACAAAATTCATAGTCATAAATGTTAGATATGTCCCTTAAATGAATAAAAATCTCTTATTTATTAGTCAATTAACAAAATATTCCAACATTTCTATAAACTTCTTTGGCAAGAAATGTCTAGTGTCTGATGTAAAACAAAACAAAGTCATAGCCCTAGGCATTGGACAAGGTGGCTCGTTGACCCTACCATAAGCAACATACACGCATTAGTTATAGAGGGCAATAACAACATTTTGTGGTATGAGAGATTCAAACATCTCAACCTTGACACCTAACCAAACTCAACAGAGCCAACCTAGTTTTAAGGTGTTTGGCAAACAAGCAAAAATGGAAGCCATTTCCGATGAAGGTGCTTGGCGGGCCAAGGGCTCTCGAGATCTTGTTCATGGAGATCTTTGCAATCCATCTTAGAAGTCACCTATAGTTCTCGGTGGTAGGTATTTTCTGTTGGTGCAAAATTCATAGTCAAAAATGTCAAAAATGTCCCCAAAATGAATAAGAATCTCTTATTTACTTCTCTAACAAGAAATGTATAGTGTCGATGTAAAACAAAACAATCAGCCCTAAGCATCGAGAAAGTTGGCTTGCATGATAGGCTTGTTGACCCTGTCACGATCAACTTATACGCATTAGTTATGGAGGGCAATGTAATGTCCCCTTCTTGGAATGAGTGATTTTCCGTAGGCTAAAGGGGTGGAGAAAAGGGAAATAAGGTAATATGACTAAGTTAGCCAAAAAGTAATATTATAAAGGCAACTTACGTTATTATTATTAAAATCAATGGGACTCTCTATTTTAAGTGACATAGTGCTAAAATAAAAAATAAGAAAGTCCCTATAAAATTAAAATTGCAAATATCCCTCATGGAGCGCCCCACTTGGAAAAGGGAGACAAAAGATTATAAAAGGAAGTGAGGGGAGGGTTCATTGGCATTTGGTCGACACAAACATTTCTCTACATTGTGAGTCTGAGCATTTTGCTTATACTTCTGCTATTGAGGACGAAAACCCTCAACATCTATTGGGTGACTTCATTCAGAAGCCACATTTGAGCACATATTCAGATCATCAGAGCTAGGGCATCATTCTCCAAGGTTGGTGCAGAGGTTTGTGGGCAGATTTGGCAGGTTTAGGGATTTTTATAGCACTGCTACAGTAGCACTGCTACATTACGCTACAATACCTTGCCATTTGTGAGTTTTCAATATCAATACCAACTTTGATAAATTCTGGTTTTGTAATTCAGTCAGGAAGAATGTATGAATGTTAATCAACATTTAATGCAAAGATATCAGCATTGGTTTTATACTTGCCAATTGTTTGTGAAAATGTCAATGTGTGGTTCAATGTTTGCCAAATGTTTGTAAATATGTCAATGAATTCTTGTGATAGTTACGGCTATTCCTAAGTACCGAAATCAGAAACAATGTGTTGGTTTATGTCCGCCAACTGTTTGGGAAATTGTCAATGAGTAGGAAATCAGAAAATTGCATGGGTTATTGAATTATTTTGAAAGGGGACATTACAGTGGTATCAGAGCCATCTCCTTGCCAATTTGTGGGGTTAAATTGGTTGCGATTGCTTCTTATGCAAGCAAGCGGTGACAAGGAGCTTGTGACTGATGAGAGAGAGAGAAGGTTCAGGAATGAGATAGCAGAGGGGTTTCTACAACTAGATCCGGAGTCAAAGACAGGGAAAGAGAAGGTACACATGGCTGATAGACATCCTGATGATGTGCGGATGGACAAGCTTGTCCAAGGACAAGAGCGGTTGGCTGATATGATGGCTCAGCTAGCCCATACCATGCAAAATATGCATGCACCCAAGAATTCTAATGGTGAAGGGAGTACTTCAGAAGCCAACAACACACAGAGAACGGTTATTGGATCTACAACTAGGCCTTTCCAGCCTAATTTCCTTCGTAGGAAGTGATTCCAGAGGTGGAGGTGCAACATTTAGTGATGGATGATATTGTTGCCAGTTATGCAGAATATAGGTCTCTTCCACCAAAAATTAAGAAATGTCCCTCACAAATTTCATGCAACTAAAGAGAAATAAAGAGGGACCTAGGGCTGATCCTAGACCTCGAGAATAATTAGAGGGATCTTCAACAAGTTTTGGGAAAGCTCACACTTTCTACATATGATGGATCTACCAAGAGCACAACTTGAGCTTGGATCCAAAAGGTACCTTTCTCTCCGGCCTATGATGGAAGAAGAAGCCATCAATTTTGCTACTTTACATCTTGAGGGCATGACACATGAGTGGTGGTACCACGGATTGATCACCCAAGGGCACAACCTCATCAACTCTTATGATGAGTTCAACAGGAGGTTGATTGAGAGGTTTGATAGGGCTGATCCGGAGATTCATTTTAGGGAGTTAGCACAACTGAAACAAAATACTTTTGTGGATGATTATGTGGCTGAATTTCAGAGAGTTTCAGTGATGGTATCTTGGATGTATCCGAAAGGAGGCTCGTGGTATTATTTGTTGAAGGTTTGGCTGATCCACTCAAAGGCTTGGTCAAGGCTTTCAACCCTTGTTCACTCCAAGAAGCCATCAAAAAGGTTTTTGATCTAGAAACAACAGCCCCTAAGGGAAAATTTCTGCCTTTAGGACAGCAAAGGGCATCTTCTTTTGGGCAGCCTAGGACTTCACCTTCCGGCAACCAAGGACAGCCCCATATGGACAACAAAGAAGGCCATTTCAGCAAGGTAATGTGCAGCAAAAGGAGCTGCCAAAGAAAAAAAAAAGAAGTGGAAACAAGGAATGAGCTAAGGAGGAAAAATTTGTGTTTCACTTGCAAAGATCCATGGACACTAGGTCATCATTGCCTTGGCAAAGGGAAAGTTCATTACATTGAGGTAGTGTCGGATGGAGAAGAAGAAGAAGAAGAAGAGGAAGAACCGAAAGAAGAAGAGCAAGAAAAGAAAGAAGAAGTTGACACTACGGATGGCACCCTTGCCACATTATCTGGCGCTCCTAGATATCACCCTTTTAGAGTGAGAGGAGTATTGCAAGGTAAGAAGGTGACTGTGCTAATTGATAGTGGGGCAACCCACAACTTCATTGATGAAGGTTTGGTATCTAGATTGGGGCTGCAAGTTGAAGATTTCAAGGGCTTCAATGTGACAGTGGCAGATGGCTTCACCATCCCATGCACAAAGAAAATTCAGCAGTTGAATATCACTTTGGGGAGACATAAGATTGATGATGACTTCTATGTGGTTGGTATTGGTGAGACCGACATAGTCCTTGGGGTGCAATGGTTGCATTCTCTAGGAGAATTCACCCAAAATTACCAAACCATGGAGCTGAAATTCAAATCAACAGGTAAAGAGTATGGCCAATGGAGCTCCTATGGTAGTGACAACAAAACGAATGGAAAGGGCTTTCCATAGAGGGCAGGTTTCTTGGGCAGCAAAGTGCTTTGTGAGTTCTACAAATCAGAATTTGGAACAACAAAGTATCATAAGGATATTCAGCCCATACTTGATAAGCATGCTAAGGTTTTCAGCAACATTCCACATGGACTACCACCAGATAGAGGTTTTCAGCATATCATTGAGTTGGAGCCCGAGACTAAAGCGGTAATAACCACTCCATACCGCCATCCTAGAGCTTACAAGGAGGAAATTGAAAAAGCCATCAAAGAGCTCTTAGAGATGGGACACATAAGGCCTAGTTCTAGTCCTTTTGCTTCTTCGGTTGTCCTAGTGAAGAAGGATGGAACTATGAGGATGTGCATTGACTACCGCCTTTTGAACAAGAAGACCATCAAGAATAGGTACCCCATACCTAGGATTGATGAGCCATCTACTTTTCCAAGATTGACTTGAGAATGAGATATCACCAAATTCGGGTAAGAGAAGAGAATGTTCAAAAGACAACTTTTAGATGTCATTTTGGGCACTACGAATTTTTGGTTATGCCCTTTGGATTAACTAATGCACCGGCAACTTTCCAATCTTGTATGAATCATGTTTTTAGTCAACACTTGAGGAAGTTTGTGTTGGTCTTCTTTGATGACATCCTAGTATATAGCAAAACATGGGAGGAGCATCTTCAACACTTGGACATAGTGCTGGGAATTTTGGGACAACAAACACTTTTTGCAAAAGAATCTAAGTGTGAATTTGGGATGTCTGAAATTTTATATTTGGGCCATGTGATAAATGCCCAAGGGGTTCATGTTGATCAGTAGAAGATCCAAACCATCTTGGATTGGCCACCACCTACAACTATGACACATTTGAGGGGATTTTGGGTTTGTGCAGCTACTATAGAAGATTCGTCAAGGGGTTCTCTCAGCTTGCTGCCCCATTGACAGATTTGACAAAAAGCAAGCTTTCAGCTGGTCCAAAACAGCCCAAACAGCATTTGATAAACTCAAAGAGGTGATAAATTCATGTCCGGTATTTTCCGTTCGAGATTTCTTCATTCCTTTTGTGTTGGATGTGACGCTTCATGTGAAGGGGCTGATTTGATACAAAAAGGGCAGCCATAGCCTTTGAGAGCCGGAAGCTCAAAGATGTTGAGCGTGGGTTCTCTATATATGATAAAGAAATGCTGGCCATCATGCATGCATTGGCCAAATTCAGGCAGTATTTGATTTGTGGCAGGTTTGTGGTCAAAACCAATCACAATAGTTTGAAGTACTTCCTCAGCCAAAAGGATTTAAATGATAGACAACAAAAGTGGGTAAGTAAACTTCAAGCTTATGACTTTGATATTGAGTATGTTAAAGGGAAAAACAATGTAGTTGTTGATGCATTGTCTAGAAAGCCTATTCTTTGCTCCATGACAGAAATTACAGCTGATTGGAAGGCTTTTATAACAGCTGAGTATGCAAAGGATGACTTTACTACTGCTGTCCTTGAAGGTAAAAATGAAGATGACAGGTACAAGGTAGTGGATGGTCTTATTTTCTACAAGAATAGGATCTTTTTGACCCCGAGTCTAAGATGAAATATAAGATATTGAGAGTTGTTCATGATACACCCTTGGCTGGTCATTCGGGGTATTTTAAGACATACAAGCAAGGGAAAGATTCTTTTGGAAGGGACTCAAGGGAGAGGTCCTTCAATACATCCGGGAGTGCCTCACTTGCCAACAAAATAAGGCTGAACAAGTTTTTCCAGCTGGCTTGTTATAGCCTTACCCATTCCTACTCAAAAATGGGAAAGTATCTCCATGGATTTCATCACTGGACTCCCCATGGTTCAAGGTAAGAGTTGTATGGTTGATAGACTCACCAAATATGCTCACTTTTTTCCACTTCCAACCAAGTACAATGCACCTCTAGTGGCTGATATCTTTTTCAAGGAAGTTTTTAAACTTTATAGGCTGCTTTTTAAACTTCATGGGCTGCCTAGAAACATTGTAAGTGATAGGGACAACAGGTTCATGAGCTTGTTTTGGCAAAAGTTTTTTCGTTTGACTGGCACAGAGTTGACTCCTAGCACTAGCTATCATCCACAAACTGATGGGCAAATGGAGATAGTGAATAAGTGGATTGAAGGATATCTAAGGAACTATGTTGCAGGGCAGCAATCAGCTTGGATCAAGTGGCTGTACATGGGTGAGCATTGCTACAATACATCATACCACATGTCCATTGGTATGTCTCCTTTTAGAGCTTTGTATGGGTATGATGCACTTTCTTTTGTTGACTTGGTCATGATGGATAGTAGAGTGCTTGGAGCCAAAGATTTGGTACAACAGAGTCATGATATCTTGGAGGTGCTCAAGGAGAACCTCAAACGTGCCCAAAATCAGCAGTTGTACGTAGACCAACACCGGATAGAGAGGACTTTTGAGGTGGGGGATATGGTATTTTGAGGTTACAACCCTATAGACAGTCTTCCCTCAAACAAAGTGGGGCAAAGAAGCTCAAACCCCACTTTTATGGTCCTTACAAAGTCTAGAGGAGAGTTGGAGAGGTTGCTTATGAGTTAGAGCTGCTAGAGCATAGTTGGATACACAATGTGTTTCATGTTTTGTGCCTCAAAAAGGCACTAGGACAGTGTATAACTCCTGCAGAATTACCACTTTTGGATGATAAGGGAAAGTTGGTTTTGATTCCAAAATCTATCACTGATGTTAGGGAAAAGAAACTAAGGAACAAGAGCATCAGAGAATACTTGGTACGTTGGAAGGATCTACCTATTGAGGATGCTACATGGGAAGGTGCTACAATTTTGGCGCACCCTAGCTTGCAATTGCTTGAGGGCAAACAATTTCGAGAGGGGAGGACTGTAATGTCCCCTTCTCGGAATCAATGCAAAAAGAAGACCCTTGGCCTATTCCATGATTTCCCATAGGCTAAAGGGGTGGAGAAAAGGGAAATAAGGTAATAATATGACTAAGTTAGCCAAAAAGTAATATTATAAAGGCAACTTACGTTATTATTATTAAAATAAAGGGGACTCTCTATTTTAAGTGACTTAGTGCTAAAATAGAAAATAAGAAAGTCACTTTAAAATTAAAAGTGCAAATATCCCACATGGAGCGCCCCACTTGGAAAAGGGAGACAAAAGATTATAAAAGGAAGTGAGGGAGGGTTCATTGGTATCTTTTCTACACACACCTCTCTACATTGTGAGTATGAGCATTTTGCTTATACTTCCGCTATTGAGGACAAAAACCCTCTTCAGCAATTAGATTTGGGGATGAAAACCCTCAACATCTATTGGGTGACTTCATTCAGAGGCCACATTTGAGCACATATTCAAATCATTGAAGTTAGGGCATCATTCTCCAAGGTTGGCACAGGGGTCTCAGTGCAGATTTGGCAGGCTTGGGGCTTGTTACCGTTCGCTACAGTACCGCTGATACAATACACTACAGTACCACTGCTACAATATGCTATAATACCCTGCTATTTGTGAGTTTTCAATATTAATACCAGCTTTGATAAATTCTGGTTTTGTAATTCAGTCATGAAGAATGTATGAATGTTAATCAGCATTTATTCAGAAATATCAGCGTTGGTTTTTTACTTGCCAATTGTTTTTGAAAATGTCAATGCGCGGTTCAATGTTTGCCAAATGTTTATAAATATGTCAATGAACAATGTGTTGGTTTATGTCCCCAACTGTTTGGGAAATTGTCAATAAATAGGAAATCAGAAATTTGCATGGTTATTGCTCTATTTTGAAAGGGGACATTACAAGTAATACAAGTA
This sequence comes from Taxus wallichiana var. yunnanensis, assembly GCA_018340775.1. Taxonomy (NCBI): domain Eukaryota; kingdom Viridiplantae; phylum Streptophyta; class Pinopsida; order Cupressales; family Taxaceae; genus Taxus; species Taxus wallichiana. Next base: position 84,845,604 of record CM031244.1, on the reverse strand, counting down.
ATTTGTGGCATGAGAGATTTGGACATTTCAACCTTTAGTACCTAGCCAAACTCAACAAAGCCAACATGGTTCTTGGTTCATCAACTATCTAGGAAAAATAAGGTGTGCAGGGTTTTTGGTTGTGAAGCAAAAATAGGAGCCATGTCCGATCAAGGTGCTTGGTGCCATTATATCTTGTTCATGTAGATGTCTAGAAGCAATCTTAGAAATCACCTATAGTTCTTGGTTTGAGGTATTTTGTGTTGTTGGTGGATGATTTCTCCAAGAAGATCTAGGTCTAGTTCTTGAAAAAGAAGTTTGATTGTTTTTCCTTCTTTGAAAATTTCAAAGTGTTATTGGAAATACCAGACAATCAAACAGATCAAAACACTAAATTCCTATTATTGGGGTGCATTGACTTCCAAGTAGATCAAGGATTACTACAGCAAAGAAGGTATTCATCGTTAGTTGATAGCCCCGTATACCCCACAACATAATGGGTTGGTTGAAAGGTGAAATAGAACTATCACGGAGATGGCTCGTTTCATGATGCATAGTAGAGAAGTGCCGTACAAATACTGGGGAGAAGCAAGAAACACGACGGTGCATATTTTGAATTGGAGTCCTTGCAAATCTTTGGAGGATGTCACACCGAGGAAGCTTGGTCAAGGATCAAACTAGAGGTAAAAATTTGTGTTTTTGGTTCAGCTGCATATACTTTGGTCCTTGATAGAAAAAGGAGTAAATTATATTCTAAAAGTACAACATTTGTTTGTTGTTGGTGATGGTGACCAAATCCAAGGCTTATAGACTTATTGATATTTCCACTAAAAAGGTCATTGTTAGTCGAGATGTTGATGTGAAGGAAATATAATCCTTCTTTGGTTGTAACCAACAAGCGATCACGATAGTGTTGTGGTTCCTTTGAAAGATGAGGAATCTAGTTCATCTAGTACTCCATCCTAGACTCCATTACAACAACCTGTGACACCCATGGCTGATATCTCTAATACACTAGTCTATAAGAGATGCCAGCCTGAGTTGATCCCAAATGCATTAGAAGTTCAACCAATATAGAACTCTCTAGTCAATGGAGGCCTAAGTGGTTTTACTTCACTATCCAAGACGTGCAAGAGGATGAAATGCCTCAATCAAAAGCACAGCCCCAAAGGACTGGTAAGAAGGTTGTTGATTCAGAGCATGTTCATTTTGCTCTCTCCTCTAATCTTTTCATGGTGCATGAACCATAGAGATAGTCTCAAGCAAAAGGAAAACCTAAATGGGAGACTGCCATGCAAGCAAAATATGATGCCTTGATGAAGAATAATACTTGGAAATTGGTGGAATTACCTCAGGGAAACAACCCATTGGTTGCAAATGGGTATACAAGGTCAAATGCAAAGTTGATGGTACTTTGGACAAGTACAAGGCTCATCTTGTTGTGAAAGTTTTTCCCAATAGGAGGGAATAGACTATGAGGAGACTTTTGCTCCTACTATAAAGATGGTCACTTTTCAGTTGCTTCTCTCCATTGCAGCCTAGTTTGGTTGGAAGGTTTTTCAAATGGATGTTAAGAGCATCTTCTTGAATGGAGATTTGGATGAGGGGATCTATCTGGTGGAGCCTGATGGTTTTAGGGTACTTGGATGTGATCATTTGGTTTGTAGGCTGACTAAGTCCTTATACGGATTTAAGCAGGCTCCATGAGTCCGATATATCAAAATTGATGAACATATACAAGATTTTAGATTCGAAGAAGTCTTTCGATATGAATTTCTATGTCAAAAGTGATGGTGATGACATTTTGATACTAATTGTCTATGTTGATGATCTTTTCATCATAGATAGTGGGGCCACTGCTATTCAGCGAGTGAAATCAAATTTGTGTGCTTCTTTTGACATGACTTATCTAGGCCTCCTACACTATTGTTTAGGTGTAGAATTATAACAACAAGATCATTGAATTTTTATAGCTCAGGTCAAGTATGCTACATATCTTTTGCAGAAGTTTGGGATGTCTGATTACAACCCTTCATCTCCACCTATGGAGGTCGGGCTCAAGTTGTCATTCCATGATGATTCATCACCGGTTGATGAATTACTCTACGGACGGTGGGCAGTTTGATATGTCTTATGTCCACACAGATGGACCTATAATTTGTTGTCAGCTATCTTTCTGGATTTTTGTCTAAACCAAAGATCATTCATTGGACAACAACAAAATGAGTTTTGAGATATGTTGAAGGAACTTTGGCATTCTATATTAGAGGATACAAAATGTCAGATTGATAGTTATAGACTCTGATTGGGGAGGATCAGTCGATACTCAGAGGTCTCCCACTGGGTAAATATTTACCTTTAGTTATGGAAATGTTTTGTGGCAGAGCAAGCTTCAGCACATCGTAGTTACATCTTCCACTGAAGCAGAATAGAAGGCAGCCGTCAGTGCCAGTTGTGAAGCAGTTTGGCTAACGCCAGATTTTGATTGAATTTCAACTTCCCCAGACTAAACTTTTTTCACTTTCTATTTTCTGTGACAATCAGGGTGTATTGAAGTTAGTAAAGAATCTCTTGCACTTAACACATTGAGATTCATCATCACTATATTCAATGGTTGATTTTAGTGATATCTCTCTTCACTTCTGTGCCTCTAAGGAGCAGCCTGCAGATCTAATGACTAAACCTCTTGGTCCCATCTTGTTTGTAAAGTTTCGGGACAAACTTGGAGTTGTCTTCGGTTTGTCATTGGGGCGGGGGTGGGGGTGGCGGGGGAGGGTAATGAATATATTTAAATTCTATTTGTAATACATTTGTTACATATTAACTAATGATCAGTTACAATTTATAAACTACCCCAACTATATTGTAACTCCTTTCAGCATGATAAAATGACAGACACACACATATCTCAATGTGCCTTCTAGTTTCTCTTCATTTTCTCTTTCTCATCTTCTAACTTGACAATTAATTTCGAATCTAGATCCAACACAGTTGAATGAAAATTATGATTTTCTTTAATATTTTAAAAATATTATTTATTTATTTGTTTTCAACTTTTTAAAAATTAAAATTAATTTTATTGTTTTGCTTAATGATAACTAGGGAAGGGTATTATCATGCAAAGTATGCGTAAGTCAAGCCAATGGCCCAAGGAAAGATATGATAACGGGATATCTTTATCTTTACCGATTTTGGATCACCTTATCCAGCTCCTCATACCATGATAAACAAATCTTTAGCTCAGCAGTTCTTTATTCCGTCATCATTGACTTGTGAGTGTGCACTTAATGCTTGCATCTTGCAGCATATGCTGCACCTCTACACAAAGATAACAGTGTAAGTAGTAAATACAAAATTCACTACTATCCGATATCATCTTAATTCTTTCGAATGCTTCTATCATCGTGATTGTTGTAAAGTGACTATCCATTCCTTTCTTGTGTGGACATTGCTGGAAAGAGATTTCGCAGATCTTGATATCTTCTAATACTGCCATTTCAGATTCTTCCAATCAAATGCATACATAGACCAACAGATCAGGCATCAACAAAATGATAGTTTATGTGTGTTTCTATATATGTACATTTTGGCCACAGTATTATCAGTCATTCAAAATCATCATCTGTCAAGGGAAACCACCCATTTTCCCCTTAGAGTACGGGCAACAGGAAAATTACACAGGCCATCCGTCTATATGAAAGTAAAAGAAATAAAACATTTTTAGTTCTATTTCAGTAGAGAATTAATCCACCACTATCACATTATCTGGACTAGCTTCCATAGCTTCGTCATCTTCATCAGCAGATGGGGAAACAAGCAGAAGGATCAAAGATGGCATCTTGAGTGAGCTCAGTTCAGCCAATAGTGACTATTCTCTGCTCAGTCCTCATTCCTTTGAGCATGATGTGTTGATAAAGAGTGATTTCTGCTCCAATTTAATGCAACGAGCAATCAATATTCTGTGATCTTTGTCTAAGGTGAAAAAGCTAGCAGCATTGGAGAGCAGATTAACATATTTCAGGGATCGAGTTACATCGAACACAATTCTCCGTCCTATGGATTGCCCAGGCTCTAGCATCATGCTTTTCATCAGCTACTTAATATCTTCCATCTCCACATTGTTTAATTTCTTACCAGTAGGCCAGATTCTTCTTATCCAGATCAGCATATATGGGTTTGAATCCTTGATTTAAGTATTCAGTAAATCTAAATTGATCACTTAGGGCTTTCCTAGAAATTCTCTTTGCCCTCTGTTTCTCTTTCACTTCCCATGACCTAGAGGCACTGGGTATACCTTCATGCGGAGCAGCCGAGCATGCTGACACCTAACATTACAAAGACTGATTAACCCCATACAGACTCATACCAGAGATACCATACCCAGACTCTTGATCAGGAACATACAACCATAAGCAGGAGGAAAGTAATCAATTAACATCCACTGCTAGAACTCCTAAAAACAAAGGAGTGAACTATTTCTGTAGTGAGTGTAAACAGACACAGCCACATGACTCATTATCCACGGGGAATTATCAACCCACACATAAGCAGACCACCTAGAGAGATCCAAAAAAATAGGGTGGAGCAGGCCATGGGACATAGAAGGAGAGGCCCAAAACAGGACAAGGCTACTGGGGCAACACCAAGGGTTAAAAAAGAACCACAACAATTAATGGTCGTCAACCCAAATCTCATACCAATTCTGTCCATGAGAGGGGGGGCAGATTTGAATCCTTGAATAAAGAAATCACAACAATTGATTGCACACCCACAACATCAAATCCTCTCATAAACACAAATCAAGAGGAGGGTTGTACAAATTTCCATACCTGAAAGCTCCCACTTGCCAAGCGCCACCTGAGCGATTAGAGACCTCCATAGCCACATGCCACCTTTCACGTGTTATCTCCCATGCATGGAGCTAAACAATAAATCAAGGGTGGGTAATGATTATTGGGAAGGGATCTATTTTTCTGTGGTGTGATGTAATCCTTAACTGATCTGCTGGGCTGATTTGACAATGGCGAGGTGGGTGAATTAAAATACTTTCTTTTTCATCATTTAAAATCTGATTTCAATGTTGCTTTTTGTCATTTTGATTTTGATTTTATGTTATTCTTTTTTTTTTTTTTTTTTATGTTTTTTGTATTTCTTTCCTTATTGTTGGTTTTCGTGAGCTATCTTCATGACAAGAATTTGCTGAAATGGGTTTACAAAAGGTTGATCCCATACTTAATCCGGTTTGGGAGTTAGTGTAACTCCCGTTATGGTATGCCAACAAGAGAGGGATCTTTTCTTCCTTGGCATGAAAGGAATGAAGGATAATTAATTGTATTCGTGTAAGACTGGGTTTTGCATTAAATGGTAGAAAGAAAAGGGAGGGGACGTTGAAGTGTCTGACAAAAGGAAATTTAAATCTTCACCTCTTCACGCAATGCTTTGACTGGTGTAAAGTCTGACTCCACGAAGTACCTTTCTTTTCACCACACCTTCCCCTTTGGGTCGTTCTGCCTTGCAGTAGGATGGAGATTAGCAGACGATGACATTGGCTTTATATGGTTGTTCTTTTTATATATATGTATTTTGCTGTTTGAATCTTGTGGATGCCGCCTACCCAGCTGAGTTGGTGGAGGCGTGTAGGAGAAGTTTAGTTTTTAGCAGAACATGGAGTGTGACACATCCTATATGGCCTTCAGACCTGTCACTTTCCTTGCATAATAATACAAGCACTTTATTCGAGATCCAGAGGCGTTAACCATGGTGAAACCCAAGTTAACGTTGTAAATTTAGCAGTAATTGGATAGTTGCAACGAGTGCAGAAGTTGGAGCTCTGCTTTACTAACAATGGTAAAGCAGGGTTCTGTACTCTCATAATTAAATAAACAGAACGTTACAGGGAACTGTGCTAAACGGAGCTCGCTAATAGCCGTCCTAAAATCAGTACCATTATGGGTTAAATGCTGCTGCTGCGCATGTTTTCCCAGCTTGTGCCAAAATAGGCACTTTGGAACAATGAATGGACATCCATCAAGGCATAAAGGACAGGAGGTTAGTCATACGTTGTAGTGTGACTACCGTGGTAAACAGGTCTGCAAAATGTAAAAGTGTAGACAAGGCAAGAGAATCATTTGACACAATGCCTCAAAGTGAAAAAAAAATGTTTTCTTGTGGACAATGTTGACTATTGGTTATGCACGTAATGGGTTTGTGAAAAGGCATTGGAATCGCTCAAGAAAATGCTATTAGCAGGAGTAAATTCAAATTCTAAAGTTGTTTCCAGCAGCCTCCTTATCTGCGCCAAATCTTGGTTTCTTGTGGGAAGTCAACGCATTCCTGAAGATTCTTGATGACTCCAGCAATTTTTCCTAGTGATAAGTTATCAGTTCAAACGCTTTGCCAATGTCTTGCTATGGTGGTAGGGGATTATATCTTTCTCCTCCATGTTATTTTCATTTAGTACATGCTTGGAATCTGGGAAAATACCTTGTTGCGTTCATTTACCAAGGCAAATTTTCCAACTTTGCATAGATCTTCTGTGTTGTGGTGTGATCTGTCTTTTGCACAAAAGCATGCATAGTTTTATGGCCTTCAATCCAACTGCATCTAAGTACTCTCTTTTATGTCCTTCATCCTTCTTCTTACCATCTGGACCGCACCCCGCCCGTGCAATGCTACATAAACATTTGACAGAAGAACATATTTTGCAGCAGTTGAGGAAACCAACTCAGAAAGAGGAGTCACTGTAAATAATTGTAAAGCCAAATTCCGCAAGCTTTATGAGCATTCTACCCACCTGTGTAAAATTAGGAGCTTTGAAATGAGATATGGATGCAAATGGAGGAATTGTGGTTTCACACAAACTACTTGACGGAATGCCTAAAGGAGATTTGGAGTCTCATGAAATGCTGGTGGACCTGCGTTGAGCCCCTCTTACCCAACATCGTTCTCTATCAGGTATGATCTCCCTTACCTTCATCTTTCATAATTTTTCGTATTTCTTTTGGAAAAGGGTAAATTTGGGAGTTTTGAAAGGACCCACATCCTTTTACAAAAGGCTCTCAAAGCCAGATACAACGATGAGGCAGTACAGAGAAAAAGCCCGAAGGCCCGAGGAACAAAGGACCAAGAAGGCCCAAAACAAACGAAGACAACAAAGAAAGGAAGAGAAGAGCTGCAGCTGACCCAAATGCAGCAACTAACTGCAGACAAAGAGGAGGGGAAGAAGCAGCCCCAAAACAACTGCACAAGATGCAGCAGAAAGAAGAACAAGAAGGAGAAGGGAAGATGCAGCCCAAAAAGCTACAAAACAAGAACGTGAAAACGAAGCTGAGCAGGCGGGGGAAAGAAGGCAGAAGGAGGAAAACTAGAGTTTCCCCTTCTTTCCCTTCCTCGAGCGCACAACCTGCCACTTGTCTGGGGAATCATCTCTGAAATAAGAGGGTTGTATTCAGTTATGTCCAGGGGAATGGAGACCTGTAAATTCTTATCAAGAGGATGACCACCATCCTTATCCGAGTCAGAGTGATCGGATTCATGGGGCCGCTTAAGTCCCAGAGAAGGTTGCTCCAAAGAGGGAGGGAGAACTAAAGCTTGCCCTACCTCTTTAGAAGGAGCTGTATCTGGTTGAGTTGAAACTGTTGGAGCCGTAGTTGCAGCTGGAGGAGCTGAAGCTGCAGCTGCTTGATCTTTTGATTCAGAATCGTCTTCATCCACAAGATCTGGTGGGCTCCAATGCTTGGGAGTGGAACCTTTTTTCCTCAGAGCTTGGGTTTTCTTCTGAGGACATGCAGCTTGGAGATGACCTGAAGTTCTGCAATATAGACATTTGAAAGCTGTATTTTCGGAGTCGAGAATTTGAGTATAGCTTGTATCTCCCATCTTGAGGATCATCTTATTTGGCAGTCCCTTGCGAGGTCTACTTCAACACAAATCCTAACAAAAGTATGCAGTCCACTCCGCAACCTTTTGTTGTCTTCTTTGATGAACCGCCCTAGGAGGTTACCAATTTCTTCCACTACAAAGAGAAAATGAAGGGGAAGATTAGGTAGTCTTACCCAAACTGGAACTGTGTGATGGAGAAGGTATTTAGATCAAATTCTGGAAACCATGGTGTAGTGAAAAGATCCGCCGATCCCCAGAACCACGGAACCTCTTCAATAACCCTTTGATACTCATCCAGTTCGTTGAAGTAGCCTAAGAAGAAACCCTTGGCACAAAGGAAGTATATGCAATTTTCAGTCCATAAGGTATGAATCCAATGAATCACAGCGTTGGACGACGGCCAAGCACCATTAAATCTGTAGATCAAGGTCTTGGATTTTAGGTCTTGTAACGAATCCAAATATTCTTCATCATTGATCTCCAGTAGGAGATTCAACAACTTGCTCAACGATGTAAGCGGGGGGAGGAGGAGAAGCAAGCATCTTCAAGGCATTGACATTTTTAAAAAGCACCTCTTTGAAAGGTGCTGAGCCCCGCTCTTTGGTTCCACCCAAAAGAATGCCATTCAAAGAAACCATGGAATCCCTAGTTATCCCGTAGGTGATGAGAGGGGAGTCGTCCAAAATTTGTTTTCCCGAGAAAAGGAGGTTGAGGAATCTGTAATGTCCCCTTTCCAATCGAAGACCTTTGGCCTATTTTGTCAACCCGACGCCAAAGGAAAAATATAAGGGTGACTTAAGTTATAATAAATTATTATAAAGTGCTATAAAAAAATAAAATAAAATAATTAAAGCACTTATATTAATTTATTTAGCTTAATAAAAATAAATTGTAATCCCTATGGAAAATATGATTTGCCTTAAGGGGCAAAAGTCATTGTAAAGGGATTTATTATATTTTATTCCTCCTAGAAAGGATAATGGCGACTTGGGCCAAAGGGGAGTAATGAAGCCTAGGAAAGATAAAAACATAATTAATTTATGTATTCCCCTAGAGAAATGCGACTTGCACTAGGAGGGAAATGTTGTTGGGAAAAACATTTAATATGGGAAAATATTAAATGTTTGCATAGGGAAAATCATGTGAGCTCATTGGCTGGTTTGGAGGTTGGTTGTTGGCCCTTTTCCTTTAAAAGGGAAGTCGACTTGCCTCTTCCATAATCCAGATTTTTATATGATATTTCTCTTGCATTTGAGCTCTAAGCTTTTGCATAAAAATTCCAAGGACGAAACCCCTTGTGAATTCTACCTCTTGTGGACGAAAACCCCAAGAGTTTGAGAGGGTTTTTCACTCAGAAATTCCCATTGATTGTAATCAGATTTTCAGTCTATTTCAGGCTTTTTCCAGCAGTGTTATTGAAGACTTTTCGAAGTATTTTGGTGAATAAAATTGCAGCAGTGTTTTCTCTATTGGATCGACTCACTTTGGGACTGTTTGGGCATTATTATTGAGGTATTTAGATCTGCAAATCATTGTCTAATATCTCATAATTTCTGTGAATGAAAATACCCAAGTTTCATAATTCTTCTGAGGGTTATTTGCCAGTTTTATAATCAGATTTCAGATCTGATTTATGAGTTGATTTGGCATTCGAAAATTCTGATTTTTATATGAATGAGTTCCTAAAAATATAGGCAAGCATCTGGGATAGAGAAAATAATTTTTGGAGCTCATTTGATGCCCTAAATGTGTGGGCCGAAATAGTAGGAGGGCCAGATCTGCATGTTTGGTAGTTGCTGTTATAATTTGGTTTACATCATCTTGTTCCTTGTATTTTTCCAAGTTCGGGATATGTCATTTGCCTAGATCGGAGTTGTGTAGAGAAAGTTATGCTATCTTGAAGATTGCAGCAGTTAGGGTTTCAGATTTAAATTATTTTCCAGCTGTTGTAGAATCTGATTTTCGCCATAAATTCTCTAGGGTTGTTCCAAGGGTTTGGGAGTAAAAATAATTATTGTATGCTGATTTTGGGTGTGTTTGCATATAAAACCCTAATCGCTTTTTGCATAAATTAATCTGGTTGCCCTAGTTTATCTCCCACTGCCAAAAGTATATTTTATTATTTTATAAAGTGGGAAAATTTATATTTGCTCCAAGGATCCATTTGGGGATCTTTCAGAATCTAAATGAGCCCGGTTTGTGGGCAATAATGCACTTAAAATCTATCCCGCGAGCAAGCCAAAGAAGTTGGAGACGCAGAGTATTACTAGTCGGTGGTATAGACAAAGATTTGGAGGAGCTCGTATTCTCTGCAAACGGTTGGGCAATGTCAAGAGGAAGCGCAGTGAGTACATTCATCAAAGGAGAGCCGGATAAAAGATCTCGAGCAAATCTTCCTTTCACTATGCAAAGGACCCGTGTGTGGGCGGTCGTTGTGCCCCGAAACTCCTTTAGGCCAAGAGTGATTCCTTATGATTGCAGGGTCGCTGCCTTCAAAACTAGGGTATTCTCTGCCATTTACATTCCATCGGGTTAGGTAGACCGTCACAAGGCCGCTCTTAAGGTTAGGGCAGATTACTAGAGCCATCGCGAGAGTTTTGACCCATAATTTTCGTATTTTGGTTCTTCATTTGCAATGAAATAAAAATATAAATCCATAGATTATCATACCATTGGTTATTTTTAAACGAACTTGAAGTGCAAAACAATAAAACTTCACCTCGTGACTTACGCAAATCCGAACTACCCTTGGTTTGCCAACCATAGTCTGTAACCCTCTTTCGGAGATGATCTGGAAACTCCGTAGCCGAACTGGATAGCTATAACCCCTTTAGTTGACTACTTGAGTTTGAGTTCGCCTTTAAACCTAGCTAACGTCCCTTGGTAAAAGTTAGTAAATCACGATTTTGGAGACTCGCAAAACAACCTTCCGTATCGCGTAAAAGAGATGGCAAGTTTCGTCCGTGTTCCTTGTTATGTGGGATGTTGCTTCAAGCCTTAGATCGACCTCGATTGACCGTTTGTGCTCTTTCGTCAGGCCCCCTCAGGAGATATCGATTTGCAGTTTTGGGAAGCTTCTAAAAGTGAAAAGTTGGGTTTCGTTTCAGCTTGTCGTTTGGACCCTGAGCAAAGAAATGATTATCTGCCATCGCAAATCTCTAGTATTTTTACCAAACAATTTCCTGCAACCCTTAGTTTAGATAAAAATATATCGCTAGCTAGTTTTTCAAGGAGTTTTGTAGGCCTTTGGTCGCTGTTTGACCAGGTCAAAACTGGTTCAATTACGACTAGTGGCCCCGAAAAACTAGTCGCCATTTGTAAACCATTCGCCAGTTCTAAGTTCCCTTAGTTCTTGTGAATTCTTGGTATATAGGAGAGAATGTAGGAATTTACCTGTTGTGCATTTGCCCATCGAGAGGACAATTTTTGAGTGTAGGTTTTTAGCCTCCAAGCTAAAATTAGACGTTTTCACAACTAGTAGGAAAATGTAAAAGAAGGCCGTAGGACCTCGTCAAGTTAACAAACCGAGAAAACTTATTGAAACTTATAAATAACTGTATGAAACTCTATTTTGTGGCTTGTTTTGAGAAATTCTATATTTGGAAAAATAGTGTTTTCTCTCTCCTCTTTCTTCCCTATCTCTTTCTCTGCTCCTTAGTTAAGAAATGAAGTGCAATGAAATGATTATATATCTCTAACCCTCTCTAGTTGTGTGTGAAGTATTCTGATTATGTAAATGAAAAACTAAAAAACGTTAATTATGCTAGATTTAGGTGGATGTCATGCCAACATTTGTGCGACCATGTGGTGGTTGCAAGTACCGAGACATGGAGGAAGTGAAGTGTTATTGATAATCTCATATTTGCATGTTATTTGAAACAATGAAATTGTAGAGGCTAAATCAACATTCTGTGATATATTGAAATGTTTATTATTGAAATTTTGTAATAAGTATGAGTTGCTAGTGTTTAGGGGTGTTTGGGGAAATGTGTATTTAATCATGGGTGTTATTTTGATTTAGAATTATGAATTGTAAAAAGGTTAGATATTTATGTTAACTGAAATTGAATTTGACATCTTATAGTGCATTTTCAGTGTGAAATTAATGATTAAATCTTTGGTGTGTTGTGCTATTTACCTTGAAAATGTAGAAAAGAAATCTAAATAAAACAATCAACCTTAGTATAAAACCCTTGTATGACTACCCTTCTCGTGTGATCCTTCATAACGTAGAAAACTAAAACCTTAGGGTGAACCTAAATCATTATACTCGATGACACCTTCTAGCTTAAGGAAATAAGAGCCAAGTTTGAGATTATCATCATAGCATGTACGCTTAGCGACATTGTCGCGAACCCGACCGTTAGGAATGGTAATGGTTAAACTTTGTCTAGAGTATGTGGCTTCCTCCTAGGATTGGTAATCATGTGTGTAGCAAGGAGAATGTGTTCTCTTAAGATAGTACTCCATGGGAAACCAACTTTAAATCTAATGTAAACCCCTTGAGCCGGAACATGAGTAGAATAAAGGGCTTTAGGTGGCAAAGATCGACAACCACCCTTTGAAAGTCATCTTGAGGAGTTGGGGTTATGAATGAATTCCATACCCAATTTCAATTATCGTTTTGGTTCTATAATACAATAGTAATTGTTAATTGTGGAGTATAACAAAATTTTAATTTATGCTTAGTTTGTGAAAATGTAACAATGAGCTGATGTGTTAGGAGAAAAGTGAAATTGAGATCCTTCTTGTAACATGTTTAAACCATTTTATTGTGACAAACGGAATCCATGATGTGTAAACCTTAATGTGAATCTTAATATTTTAAACGATGGACTATTCCCTCTTGTTCTCCCACTAGTCCTATTGTGTAATGAATGTATGATGTGAAACCATGTAATCATGTTCTTAGAGATGATTCCCTAGGACAAGAACTAGTAGTCTCATGAGCATACAAATGTCCCTATTAACAAATGGGTTACACAATTAATTGCAATAAGGTATATGAACCAAATTTAGTGAAACCATTTTAAGATGAATGTAAATGACTCGAGTGGATCCTATGTTTTTAGTTACCTACACATGAGAATATTGAGTTTGAACCCCTTAAACCCCTCTCAAACAAGAGTGTTAGCTTGGCAAGAAGTATCGAAGTTACCTTGAGTTGCACGAAGATTGTGGGAGATAAGGGTGTTCGATTACTCTAGTTGTGACCTTAGTAGGGTGTAGAGTATGGAGAAAATGATTTAATTAATCGTAGTATCTCCTTGAGATTATTGGTATATGAAACCTTGAAAATACGTTACCCAATATTCATTTTAGTGTCTTAGAAAGCCTTGGAAGTGTAGGTGAGTTGGAGTCCTCTCGTGTAATATGTGCTTAATGTTTGTGTGGTTAATGATAGTGAAATGAAATGTTTGGTGTGAAATCACTCCCCCTGGAGTCTTGAGACCCTAAATGTTGAGCAAGTTTTGTGTAACTTGATATTGTTTAAAAGAACGTTAATGAAAGACCAAAGTAAAAGCTTAAGTGTAATAATATCACGAGTAAGTGAGCATCAATGATAGCAAATTCAAGAAAAAATAGACATGCCTAATGGGCGGAAGAATATATCTTGGACCCTAATTGTTTTTTTATTCCACATCTCGACTTGGGGGTCGGGAGGGATCTGAAATTTCTACCGCTAAATCGTATTTGGCTCCCGATTCGATTTAGACTTTTATCTTACGTTGTTTCCCAGTGAGTTTGTTTTGACCATATGCAAAAGTCCTTGGCTATGATATGAGAGGAGAGTAAAGGACAAGGGAATGTTGGTCCCATTAAGTTTTATAATTGCCTTGATTTTTCATGACCAAATGTGCTCACAAAAAAAATTTTCGCATTTTCCAATGAAACTGGCCCTCAAGTGCTCCTAAAATGCCTACGTGGCATGATTTGATTGGTTGGATGGATTAAGGTGGTGGGTGGGGGGTAGGGCACTTACGGGTGAAATTTTTCTTCAATTTTTGAAAATTTTCAGGAAAAATATCAATGTCAATTTTTTTGAAATTTTTATCCGAGGCCCGCATTTTGCCAATGACACGTGGCATAATTCGAAGGTCGTGGATGGGAGGACGGGGTCACTAATTTTTTTTTTTTTTCAATTTTTGAAAATTTCACAATGTCAATTTTTGATCCGAGGGACCGCACCCAATGGGAAGGCGACACGTGGCACAGGGAGATCAAGCAGAGAGGTGAAGAGTTGGAAAATTTTGAAGTTTTTGGCTTCAAAATGCCAAAGGAAATATTTGGCCCGAAAGCCCTCACCCAATGGGAAGTGGACACGTGTCAGCAGAATCAACAGGGGAGGCGTGAAGTTTTTGAAGATTTTGAAGTTTTTTAAGCTCAAAATGTCAAAGTACAAATTTGCCCGAAGAGCCCGCGATGAGTAGGAAGGAGACGTGTGTCTGGAGGAGAAATGGGAATAGGGGCCGAAGGAAAATTTTATGGATTTTTGCCTTTTATGTTTCAAAGGGTGAAAGGTCAAAAAATTTTGAAAAATGCCCCCACCAATGAAAAATGGACCGTGTCCTAAATTTTGGTGGAGGTTTGGAGCGCGGAAGGAAGTTGAAAATTTTGTAAAATTTTAGCAAAGAATCTCGAAGTAAAAAATTGATCCGTGGAAAATTTGGAGGTGTGCCCCCACATCCAATCAGGGGGCGACACGTGGCATTTTTCAAAGGGTGAAAAAGGAGAGCTCGGCCCGCAAGGTTTTTGTGCTTCGCGGAGGTTTGAAGGAAAAATGGAAGGGTCGGCTCCGCACTATGAATGGGAGACCGACACGTGGCGGAGAAGAGAAGCGGGTGTTCGGGCCACAGGAGAGGTTTTGAGAAAATTTTCCTTTTCTCAAAAAAGGAGAAAAATTCATCATTTTGGCCCATGGTTTTAGTAGGGCCCACAGGAGGACACGTGGCGTGTCCAGGGGGCATGCGGGGAAAATTTTCAAAATTTTCCCGAAGTCAAAAAAGGTTTAAAATGCATTTTTAAGGTGGAGGCCCGATCCAATGGTATTTGGACACGTGTCCCACCTCTTATCCAAAGTCAAAAAGATATTTTGAGCCTAATATTGAGATCTCATCTGACACGTGGAGGGTGGAAATTTAAAGTTGATTTTAATCAACGGTTGCTGAGTGTTTTCATTTTTGGGCGCCATGGAAGCTCCAGGATGCTTGGAATCGTCATTTCTGCACCAAATCACATGAAATTTTATATGAAATCGCATCCCCTCAACCTTTTGAGTGCAATGGCACCATTCTTTTGAGCTAATTTGATGTCCTATGATGTTTTTGATGAAATTTTTTCCTCAGCCCGTGAAAAAATGTGAAAAGTAAAAAATTAAAGTTGCAGGAGTTAAAAATGATGAGGGAAAAAGGTGGAAAATGATTGCAAAATGCATGTTGGCATGTGGAATGCCAAAAATGTGACCCTAGGATGGATAAGGATCTGAATCCATGCAATATTTTAAAATATTTGTGCATCTCTGGCATTTTGCGAGTTGTTTTACAGTTTTATATCATTTTCATCAAATGGATAGAGTTTTGTAACAAATTTGATCCCTTTGAGCATATTCTTTGCTTGGGATGCAAGGATCCAAGTTGGCATAGGGTATATTATGTAATTTGGAGGCATTTTTGAAAAGGTTGTTGAGAATTTTGGAGAAAGAGAGAAGAATTTTCACAGGAGGAAAACTGGAAGAAGTCCATTTTCTTTTGGAGAAACTGCCTGAGAGCCATTTTTGATTCCTGTTTGCATCAAATGTTCATCATGTTGAGTTGGTTTCAGTTGTAAAGCCATCAACAAGCTTTGAGATTGTCTAAATAACATTCCCTTGTTGATATATTTGATCAAAATTCTTGGATTAACTGGTTTTATCTCTTGGCAAAGCTTGCATACACTTGTATTTCAGTATGTTTTCAATTTGTGTTTCATGCTCATGTTGCAATCTTGTGTTTGGGATCTTTATTGGTCATACATGGTCTCATTTCTTGTAGAGGGTTTGAAGGCATCTGCAATCTTCCATTCAGAAGAGCATTCATTTGAGTGAAGATAAACAGATTTAAATTCATCTTACCTTCCTTGTAAATTGAGGGTGTTTGTAAACCTTTGGGTGTACCTTAGGTCATGATCTAACAAGGGTTTCTAAATGCTTCATTGATATTTTGCTTCAAGCCTTTGTGGTAGGTTATCAAAGTTTGTGTGGAATAGTGTAGATTTGGGCATCCATGTGTGCACACATCCTAGTTGAAAGAGCACTTCAAATTCATTGAAACATCTTTGTTGTTTAGGTGTTGTAATTCATTTGCAAAGCTTCCCAAAGAAGGTGATGATTTCTAGCTACTCTTGTCCCAACATCTCTCATCAAAATTTCATTTTAAACTAACTCATCCTACCTACAATACCCCTGCATTTGCATTGTGTGTCCACAAAAGAATTCAATCCTTTCACTAAAATGCACAAAGTTGATCAGGGTTTTATCATGTCTTTAGTAGCTCTAGCTTTGTTTTGAGAACATTTCCATCATTTAGTAGTGACAACTCCTTTGAGTTTGGATAATGGATACTTGATCATGTTTTCACAAGGCCTCTTCATATCATATGCAAAACACAAGGATATCTCCATCTCCTTACCATATAAGGGCTGCAATATAGGTTCTCTTGCCTTGGTTGATAGGCACAACCTAAAATAGTGAGGGTTAGATCAAAACCCTCTTGAAGGTGCTATCCACTCCCTCAAATCTTGAATGCAAACAAGAGATAGGTGTGCTCCCCGGCTACAAATGACATACAAACCATCTATCTATCCTTGAGTGTCTTGTGCAAGTTCATGATGTTGTTCAAGTTGTGAAGGAGATTAAATCTGGATACCAACACCCGAGTGGGCACCGTTGCCCTGGGGAGTTTTTGAATTTCTTGGTGGTTTTGAAGTATTTGAAAGGTTTGAGCATTTGTGTGATCAAGTATTTGAGCTGTTACATTCTTGAGATATCATTTCATACTTCAGATCTGCATGTTTTGGGTAAAAAGGATTTCAAACTCAGCTTGCTCTTCTCATTTACTAGCAATAGTTTATATGATTTGGATGCATTGTTTTTTGTTGAATCAAGAAGAAGAAGATCTGATTTGTAAATCCTTGCAAAGTTTTCAGTCATAGCATACATTTGACAGAATATTTTAGTGCTTTCTTGCACAACTAAGGTGGAAATCCTTAGTGGCGACTCCATGTTGTTTGGATCTTGAAATACCAGTTGTCTTACACATTTCTGTCATTTGAAACTTGTTGTTTAAATCTGTCAAGCTGGAGGGAAGGAGATCCCTCTTCATCAAGGACTCTTCTAAGAAGTTGCTCACCGAATCAAGAAGCTCAGAACTAGAAGGAAGAAGAGTGTGGAAAGTGGTTGGTGATTTGGTTGCAAGAAAAGAGATCCCCATAGTTGAATTTGAAGGAGAGCAGCCTGTTATTGAAGATTATAATTCTTCTTCAAGTAGATCTGATTCAGGCAATCTTCTTGCTGATTTTCATTCTCCATTAGGTGAGGGACCTTCTTGTGTATTTAAAAAACTTACTCCTAGATCTGCTCCTGTGGTTTCTAAGTTTGCTAAAGTTTATCAAGAGAGAGAGCCTTTGGGGGGTTGTCATTTTAAAGATCATTCATCTATTCCAATCAGACCCATTACTACTCCTCATCAACTTGTTTCACCTCCAAGATCACCCCCACCAAACAATATGGCTCAGCCTAGACCTCCATTTGTTGTTAACACCTTTGGTCCTATAAATTTTGGAGGAATGGATGGTTATCCAAATGTTGTCCCACAAGATGTGAGAAATAGGTTACCAAAATTCCAAGGTAACAATGCCATTACTGGAGATCAGCATCTCAAACTCTTTGTTAACATGATGGAAGACTTTGAGATAGAATTTGAGGATGTGTATATCAAGTTGTTTATCCATACACTTGAGGAAGATGCAAGGATTGGTACAAAGCTCTGCTGATAACTCTATTGATTCATGGTGAGATGAGTAATGCATTCAGATTACAATATGGAGACAAAACAGATCCAAGGTTCCTTCTATCCGAGTTTGAGAACATCAAGAAGAACCCTAATGAGACAGTTCATGATTTTAATACAAGATTTAATAAAACATTGAGAAGGTTTCTGTCATTTTGAGGCCTTGTGATGAATCTTGCTTGATCAAATATGCAGATGCATTTGATAAAAAGGCAGCCTATTACTTGAGAGACAAAAATCCTACAAACTTGAGACAAGCTTTCACCATGGCACTTCAAATTGAAAATAATATTAAAGCTATTGGTAAACCACTTAAGAGGGATGGTGTGAAGCTGATAAACCCTGAGAAGCCTCAAGCTAGCAAGGGTGCTGATTTAGAAGATGTTGTCAAGACTTTGGTAGGGGCTGTTAAAGAAATTTCTTACAAGTTAGCCTGGGCTGAGAAAGGAATTGGGAAAAGTTCACAAGGACAACAAAGAACTCAAAACCATGATAGATTTGGCAATCATCCTAGGGGTGATCAAAGACAAGATGATAGAGGTAAAGGTTTGTTGGATCTGCAAATAGACAACCCCAAGCACGTGAAAATAGAGTGGTGCCTGACCCTTTGACTGCAAGAGTTAGTTGTTGTTCAAGAAATTGCTGATATGGATTGGTGTGATAGATGTTTTCTTCCTCATCCTCCATGTGAAATGGACCAGCAAGATATTGATGATGATAATGAGAATGAAATGGATGATGACATTTGTATGATGGGCAGCTCTTCAGGCTCACAACAAGCAGCAACATCAACAGATGTGATAAGTGCAAGGACTGCTGCAACCTTTTGGGATTGCATAAAGAGGGTACCATTTCTTTCTCTTCCTCAAACTCATGATGTAGATGTAGTTCAAGGCCTTTGAAATTCCTAATAATGACTTTGAATATCTAAGGGCTTTAATGATCAAGAAGTATGATGGTGGTATTCCTTCGGAGGAAGATAGACAATTGTTAATGAATGTTGTGGTTGGTCAAGAGAAAGAGTACAATACTAGAAGTAAAGTTGTTAGAGGAGCTGGTCCTCAAGCCAAGCCAAAGACACCCTTGCTCACAAGCATTCCCAAAGACAATCCTAGAAAAGAAACAATTGCCAAGAACCCTGTTGTCCCATGCAAAATATCAGTCCTCTTCATGCCCAGGCTGCCAAGAATACTTCTCCATCTGATGAACCTTCTTGTTTCCCTTCCAATGTTGTTTTACCAAAGAATGTTCCATATGATATAGCCCAGGTTTTGAGCCAAATTAAAGTGAGTGTTCCAATTATTGAATTGCTTAGAATACCTGAGCATAAGAAGAGAGCATTGAGTACTTGGGATTGAAAGAAGAAAAGGTTACCCCAAGTAGAAATATAAATGTTGTTGAGAATCCTCTTCAAAGCATTGCTGGCCTTGAAACACCACCACCAATGGAAGATCTTGGAGAGGCACCTGAAGTATATTTGGGGACATCCTTGGTTGATTCCCAATTGAATGTTGATCCATTCTTCACAACTTTGCTCATAAAAGATAGGTTGCTTCACAATTGCATGTTTGATTCTGGTGCATCATGTAATGTCATGCCTCTAGAAGTCATGAATGAGTTGGATATCAAAGTGACAACAGCATATGGGAAGTGTACAACCATGGATTCAAGGGAAGTTCGGTTGTTGGTTGTGTGAAGGGTTTAGTAGTGCAACTTGCAGCCTATCCGGGTAAGAATTTAAAACTTGATGTTGTAATTGTTGATTGCCCTGCCAAATGGGGTATGCTTTTGTCAAGAAAATGGGCTGCAAGTGTTGGTGGTAGTGTTCAAATGGACATGTCTTTGCCACCATTCCCATTGAGGGAAGCCTTGTCAAACTCTATGGTGAAAAGAAGATGTTACACTTGATTGAAGATCCCAACAATGCTTCTTATGAAGTGTTGTTTGCTGATGTAGATGTTGATAACTTCATTGGTTTTGCTGATGGAAAAGAGAATAAGATGGAAAAATCAGAGTGCCTTGGTATGGTAGGTTCTCCATGGACATTACTATTTGATGGAGCTTGCTCCAAAGTTGGAAATGGTGCTGGTATAGTGTTGGTTTCTCCTAGTTTGGAAGAGTTTCCTTTCTCCTTCAAGCTCAATTTTGAATGCACTAACAACATTGCTGAGTATGAGGCATTATTATTGGGATTAAGGATTGCATGGAAATATGGAGTGAAGGATATTGTTGCTAAAGGAGATTCAGAGCTGGTTGTCAAGCAAGTAAGAAAGTTGTATGCCACAAAAAATCAGCGTATGAAACAATATAAGCATGTTGTTTGGGACTTGATTGAAATGTTTGATTCCTTTAACATTGTTTACCATGATAGAAGTCTTAATGCTGCTGCTGATAAGCTGGCTGTCCTTGGTTCTAGATTTGACAATTGCACCATTTCACCTTTTTGTGAATAACATTGAAGTGCTAACAAGGCCAGCTATCCCGGATAATGTGAAACATTGGCAGATTTTTGATGATGATGCACAAGTGTTGAGATTCTTACAATGCCAAGGTGAGTTTTCTGGTCAGAATATTGATTGGGAACCAATGGTATGCATGAATGAAGGTAGAGAAACTTTGTTTGACAAGGATATTATACAATTGAAAACAAATACCATTCCTAAAGGTCTTGTTGCACTTGAATCCAATTTTAGCAATGTTGATTGCATCATAAATAGAAAGATGTTTGCTTCAAGGGATGTGGAAGAGCACAACTTGGGAACCAAGGATAAACCAAGGAAGATCTGGTTGGGCAGCCATCTCAGCAAAGAGGAAAATAGTCCTATGCCCAACTTTTAAAGAAGTATCAAGACTGCCTTGCTTGGTCTTATTCAGAGCTGAAGGCATATAGAGAAGATTTATTTCAGCATGAGATTCCTCTTGAGGCCAAGACTAAGCCATTTAGACAAAAAAAAGGCCTATTAACCCACTTCTTTCCATGAAAATGCAAGAAGAGTTGAAGAAATTGAGAGATGGTGGCATCATTCAGCCTACTAGATACTCATCTTGGGTGGCAAACCTTGTGCCCAGTTAGAAAGAAGAATGGAGATATCAGACTTTGTGTGGATTTTAGGAATCTAAACAAAGCATCTATGAAGGAAATTACCCCTTGCCAAACATGGAGAATATGTTGCAGCTTGTAATAGGGTCAGAGATGCTTTCTACTTTGGATGGTTTCTCCGGATACAATCAAGTAGTTGTCAAAGAATCAGAAAGACTTAAGACAACCTTCACTACTCCTTGGGGGACTTATGTTTTTGTAAGGATGCCTTTTGGATTGATGAATGCTGGTGCTACTTTTCAAAGGGAAATGGATGTTGCCTTTGCTGGTTATATCAATGAATTTATTGCAGTTTACCAAGATGATGTGACTATTTTTTCAAGGCAGTGAGCAGACCATTTGCAACACCTAGAGAAGATGCTGATCAGATGTAGAGAGTATGGCATTTCACTTAATCCAAAGAAGTGTCATTTTGGTGTGCAAAAGGCCAAGTTTTGGGACATATTGTGTCCAAAGAAGGTGTTATGATAGACCCTGAGAGAGTGGAAGCAATCAGCAAGGTGCCTATTCCAAGAACCAAGAAAGGTATTCAATCTTTCTTTGGCCAAATCAATTTCATTAGAAGGTTTGTTTCTAATTTTGCTGAGCTAACTCTTCCAATCACAAGCATGCTAAGAAAGGATCAAGTTATCAAGTGGGAGGAGGCTGCCATTCAAGCTTTTGAAGGAATAAAGGATGCACTTAAGCATGCACCTGTTTTGGCAGCTCCAAACTATAAGAGACCTTTCCAAATCTTTTCTTTTGCATCTGAATTTACTATTGCTTCAGTTTTGTTACAAAAGGATGAGAATGGAGCTGAGAGGCCTATTGCTTTCTTTAGCAAGGCTTTACAAGCAGCTGAATTGAAGTACACAATTATGGAGAAACAAGCATTTGCATTAGTAAAAGCAACAAAGATTTTTAGGCCCTATACATTTTGAGTTCAAAGGTTGTTGCCTATGTTCCTCATACAATGGTTAAAGACATCTTATCTGACATGGAGATATCAAGCAAGAGATGTAGATGGGTCAACAAATTACAAGAATATGATATGGATATCCAAACAACAAAGTTGGTAAGAGGTTTGGGTCTTGCCAAGCTCATGGCTGAGAGTAATTTGCAAAATGTAGAAGTGAATCAGCTAGAGGAAGAAAGGGCAGATCTACTTGACAAATTGATGAATTCTGAATGGTACAAGGATGTGGTCTTCTACCTCAAGCACCTATGTTGTCCTAGTCACTTGAATAAAAATCAGAAAAGAGCCCTCAAGCTGGCTTCTCAGAAATATATCATAACAGACCTTGGGCTGGCTTGGAAGAACCCTGAAGGTGTCCTCTTGAAATGCATAACTGAAGATGAAGCTCCCAAGTTGATTGCTGATTTCCATGGGGGAGTTTGTGGAGGAATTTTCTGGTAGAGTGACAACACACAAGATTTTAAGAGCTGGTTATTGGTGGCCTACTCTTTTTAAAGATGCAAACCCAGCTGGTTAGAAGATGTGATAGTTGCCAACGCTTCTCAGGAAGATTGAAAGCTTCAGGCTCCCTTCCTTTGCAGCCTGTATCAATTGAAGCTCCTTTCAAACAATGGGGAATGGACTTCATAGGTGAGATCTCAGATCCTTCTAGTGCTGGTCATAAATGGATCCTTGTAGCAACTGATTATTTTACAAAATGGGTTGAAGCAATTCCATCTAGAAAAGCAACACACCAAGTGGTGATGGATTTCTTATTGAATCATATCATATGTAGGTTTGGAGTTCCAGTTAAGATTGTATCTGATAATGCTATGTGTTTTAGAGCCAAGCCTTTGATGGCAATGTGCAATGAATATGGGATAAATCTGACTTATTCTTCAAATTACAATCCACAAGGGAATGGGCAAGCTGAGTCAAGTAACAAGAACTTGCTCAAGATTATTAGAAGGACTTTGGAAATCAACAAGAAGAAGTGGGGAGAGCAATTGAAATTTGTAGTTTGGGCAGATAGAATAACTCCAAAAAGAGCAACTGGTAAAAGTCCATTTGAATTGGTGTATGGAACTCAAGCATTGCTGCCCTTACATTTGCAATTATCCACTTTTCAGTTTGCCCAAGCAGTTAGAAGATCAAGAACATGGCCCATATGAATCAAGGATCAATCAGATCATTGAGTTGGATGAAGAAAGAAGAGCTTCTCATCAAAGGCATGTCAGATTTAGGGAGAAATTGAAGAAGTTGTTTGATAAGAAGGTCACCCCTAGAGCCTTTTAGTGTTGGAGATCTGGTTTTGTTGTGGGATAGTAGGCATGAAGACAAGGGAAAGCATGGCAAGTTTGATGCTCTATGGATGGGCCCTTATGCCATTGATATCAAGGATTGGAGAAAATACATTTTTCTCAAGGATTTGGATGGGGATTTGCTGGAGCTACTGTTAATGGTAGACATTTAAAACATTTCTTGGATTAAATCCCCATGTGAGGTATGCACAAGTTGTACATTTTGTATAGCCCTTGTTTTTGTTTTGTTTTTTTTTTGTTCTTGTTGTTGTTGGCTTGTGGTTTGCCCTTTTGTCCTTGGCAACCATTGTTGGTCTGGTTTTTCTCGGTCCTTTTTGGTGAAAATTCTAGTTTTTTGGCTGCTCTGCATTTTGACTCCTTGCCCAATGGATTTTTGGCACTTGGTCTACGTTTTGATCTTGTGGCACTCGCTGGGAGTGCCCATCCCCAAGAAAGAGCCAATGTTGGTGCAAATTCTGAGTTTGCACACTTTGCCTTAATTTTTCATGTTCCATTTTTGCTCAAAACGTTTTTTTTCTTGAGTGGGTGATCTCGCAGTTCATTTTTCAATTGAATGCTTTGAAAATGCCCTCAATGTTGTTATTTTTGCCCTAAATTGAAACAAAATCCATGTTTCCCCCTTTTTGTGCCCTAGTTTTTTCATTTTTATGGGTGTGTTCATTTTTCCTTTGTCAAATCGTGAAAAACTCAAAATTGATCAAATCCAAATTCCATTGAAGAAATCCTCAATCCCAAGGTCCTAAATGATGTCAAAATCATGATTCATTGGATTTAAATCACGAAAAATCTACCCTCCTTCCTTCAAAATTTTTTGATTTCTAGGGCATCTTCTGCATTTTTTGACGTTTTGACGGTCATACGGGTGTATTCTACCCATCAAATTTATCATCATGCAACATTATGCTAACGTGTGGAGGCTCTATTTGGGAGGATGTGCAGGAAAATGTTATAACTTGTCTTTTTTGACTTTTAGCAAAAAGGAAAATTTTTCTGGCCCGCATGATCCCTGCATTTGCCTAGTATGCCTACGTGGCATGATTTGATTGGTTGATGGACCGGTGGGTGGCGGGGGTCACTTAAATTTTTTCTTCAATTTTTGAAAATTTCTCAAAATCAATTTTTTTCCGAAGGGCCGCACCCAATGGGAAGGGCGACACGTGGCACAGGAGATCAATCGGAGAGATGGTGAAGAGTTGGAATTTTTTTTGTTTTTGGCTCAAAATGCCAAAGGAAAATTTTCAAAGGTCCCCCCGAAAGCCCTCACCCAAGAAAGTTAAATGGAGAGTGGACACGTGTCCGGAGGAATCAATAGGAAAGGACACATGGGAGGGCGGGGGTTTGAAGATTTTGAAGTTTTTTAATCTCAAAATGTAAAGTAAAATTTTGGCCCGAGAGCCCCGCGCGAAGTAGGAAGGAGACACGTGTCCGGAGGAGAAATGGGAATGGGGGCCGAAGGAAAATTTTTGGAATTTTTGAAGTTTTTATGTTTAAAAGGTAAAAAAATTTTGAAAAAAGAAGTCCCCACCACCAATGAAAAGTGGACACGTGTCCTAAATTTGGCGGAGGTTTGGAGCGTGGAAGAAAGTTGGAAAATTTTACAAAATTTTGGGCAAAAATCTCAAAGTGAAAAAATTGATCCGTGGAAAATTTGGAGGTGTCCCCCACATCCAATCAGGGGGTGACACGTGGCACGTGGCATTTTCAAATGTCAAAAAGGAGAGCGTCGGCCCGCAAATGGAAGGTTTTGTGCTTCGGGATTTGAAGGAAAATTTGGAGGGTCGGCTCCATGAATGAAATGAGAGCGACACGTGGCGAGAAGAGAGAGAGCGGGTGTTGGGCCCATGGGTTTTTGAGAAAATTTTCCTTTTCTCAAAAAAGGAGAAAAATTCATCATTTTGGCCTGCGGTTTTTAGTAGGGCCCCCTAGAGGACACGTGGCATGTGTCAGGGGCATGCGGGAAAATTTTCAAAATTTTCCCGAGGTCAAAAAAGGTTTAAAATGCATTTTTAAGGTTGGGGTCCAGTGCCAATGGTATTTGGACACGTGTCCCACCTTATCAAAGTCAAAAAGATATTTTTGAGAATATTTGAGATCTCATCATGACACGTGGAGGGTAAAATTTAAAGTTGATTTTAAATCAACGGTTGCTGAGTGTTTTCATTTTTGGGCGCCATGGAAGCTCCAAGATGCTTGGAATCATCATTTTTGCACCAAATCACATGAAATTTTATATGATTTCACATCCCTCGGCCTTTCGAGATGCAATGGCACCATTCATTTGAGCTAATTTGATGTCCTATGATGTTTTTGATGAATATTTTTCTCAGCCCGTGAAAAAACGTGAAAGGTAAAAAATTAAAGTTGTAGAGTTAAAAATGATGAGGGAAAAAGGTGAAAATGATTGCAAATGCATGTTGGCATGGTGGAATGACAAAAAATGTGACCCTGGGATGGATAAGGATCCGAATCCATGTAATATTTTAAAATATTTGTGCATCTCTGGCATTTTGTGAGTTGTTTTATAGTTTTATATCATTTTCATCAAATGGATAGAGTTTTGTAACAAATTTGATCCCTTGAGCATATTATTTGCTTGGGATGCAAGGATCCAAGTTGGCATAGGGTATATTATGTAATTTGGAGGCATTTTGTAAAGGTCTGTTGAGAATTTTGGAGAAAGAGAGAAGAATTTTCACAAGGAAAACTGGAAGAAGTCCATTTTCTTTTGGAGAAACTACCTGAGAGCCATTTTGATTCCTGTTTGCATCAAATGTTCATCATGTTGAGTTGGTTTCAGCTGTAAAGCCATCAAAAAGCTTTGAGATTGTCTAAATAACATTCCCTTGCTGATATATTTGATCAAATTCTTGGATTAACTGGTTTTATCTCTTGGCAAAGCTTGCATACACTTGTATTTCAGTATGTTTTCAATTTGTGTTTCATGCTCATGTTGCAATCTTGTGTTTGGGATCTTTATTGGTCATACATGGTCTCATTTCTTGTAGAGGGTTTGAAGGCATCTGCAATCTTCCATTTAGAAGAGCATTCATTTGAGTGAAGATAAACAGATTTAAATTCATCTTACCTTCCTTGTAAATTGAGGGTGTTTGTAAACCTTTGGGTGTACCTTAGGTCATGATCTAACAAGGGTTTCTAAATGCTTCATTGATATTTTTCTTCAAGCCTTTGTGGTAGGTTATCAAAGTTTGTATGGAATAGTGTAGATTTGGGCATCCATGTGTGCACACATCCTAGTTGAAAGAGCACTTCAAATTCATTGAAACATCTCTGTTGTTTAGGTGTTGTAATTCATTTGCAAAGCTTCCCAAAGAAGGTGATGATTTCTAGCTACTCTTGTCCCAACATCTCTCATCAGAATTTCATTTTAAACTAACTCATCCTACCTACAATACCCCTACATTTGCATTGTGTGTCCACAAAAGAATTCAATCCTTTCACTAAAATGCACAAAGTTGATCAGGGTTTTATCATGTCTTTAGCAGCTCTAGCCTTGTTTTGAGAACATTTCCATCATTTAGTAGTGACAACTCCTTTGAGTTTGGATAATGGATACTTGATCATGTTTTCACAAGGCCTCTTTCATGTCATAATGCAAAACACAAGGATATCTCCATCTCCTTACCATATAAGGGCTGCAATATAGGTTCTCTTGCCTTGGTTGATAGGCACAACCTAAAATAGTGAGGGTTAGATCAAAACCCTTATGAAGGTGCTATCCACTCCCTCAAATCTTGAATGCAAACAAGTAGATAGGTGTGCTCCCTGACTACAAATGACATACAAACCATCTATCTATCCAATAAAGCAAAGAAGGAAATACAGAAAAACAAGTGTGTTCGCTGCTACAAAGTATTCGTGTTACAGTTGTTCGCTGCTACAATATTCGCTACGGTGTTCGCAGCTACAATGTTTGCGCTACATGGAAAGGACGGGAGAATAGTCGTGAAAGGTAACTTAGGTTTTGTTTTTAGGTGTATGAAATATTAACTAGTCTTTATTTTTTTATTGTTTTTTTTAATTTAAATGTTTATATGTTAATAAGGTGTTAGTTAACATAATATATTGTTAACTTAATATATTAATAATGTTATTAACATGATATATTATGTTAATAATGTATAATGCTACTAATAAATTAATAATATGTTATTAACATATTATATTAGGTTTATTCACATAAAATATGATTCATAATATATTATGTTAATAATGTATTAATAATATATTATATATAACGTATTAATAATATGTATAATGTTAATAATATGCTATATGAATAATACATATAATACGTTAATGTATTATAATATATTGTTAATAATGTTAATAATATATTATTAATATAACGTTAATAAGTAATAACTAAACATTAATATTTAGTTATTGCATATAATTACTTTTCTTTATTTTCTTTCAAATGTTTTAATCCTTTTAAAATTTGTTATATATACATATATTTAAATTGGTTTTAAATTCTTATTTAAATTTTTATAATTTAATTTGTTTATTATATTTATTTTTAAAATCTAATATGAAGTAGTTTATATATATATATATATTCAATGATGTTTTAAATGTTTTTATAATATTTTTTATTTTTTATTTTTATTCGTTATTTAATTTTAATGTTTTTATGTTTTTCTATGAATCGAACTTAATGGCGATTTTTTTCGAACTTTATCCATTGGGCGAACTTGAACCGAATTTTATCCTTGTCGAACTTAAACTCGAACTCGACCACAGTGACTTAGATTGCAGGCATGTAAAGAATGGACAAATAAAATGTGGAAGACTCCAGGTGAGTATACCATCTCAGTATACCCAAATGGTTATTTTCTTGTTTTTTTTTGCCTCACCTCTAGTTCGTGAGTTAATATTTCAAAGAGGACCATGGTTTTTCGGAAGAGAGGGGCTGTTTATGAAACCATGGCATACAATGTTCAAAGCAGAGGAAGAATTACCATCGGTAGCACCAGTTTGGGTTAGATTATTTGGTCTCCCAGCTGAATATTGGAACCATCATGTTTTCATGGAGATCGGAAATACTCTAGGAACTTATATGATGACGGCGGATGCCTCAATGAAATTGGAACAAATGATTTATGCACGCATATGTGTGCTAATGGATCTCAACAAGCCATTACCACAAAAAATTTCTCTGGCAGTGGAAGATGAGACATGGGAGCAAGTTCTAGACTATGAAAACATCCCTTTCCGCTGTCGCAACTGTCATGAATATGGACATCTGGTTAGGGATTTCCCTCTCAAAATTCTAGACACCATTGAAGATGGGAGGAAACAGGAAGAATTTATCAAACCAAAAGGAAAAAGACAACGAGAGAGGAGATTCCAAAGAAAATGGAGGAAAGCAGCCACAATAGATTTGCTAGCTTGCAACAACTACAAGAGGAGGAAGGAAATGAGGAGTTAATGGAATCCCAAGTTCCAGAAACACAACCTAATCAGTCTCTTCAACAGGAACAAAACATGGATCAGCAAAAGGAAGAAAATCAGAATCAGCTGGTAGTTTATCAACAACAAATAAATTCTGATACTACAGGGAGAAATATAAAAAGTTATCAGAGGAAAACCAAATATCAAGACAAGTTCTTGGATGTAGATCAACAGGCAGCGGTACCTGAAAATATGGATAAAGCTTTAGTTTTATTTGATCAAGATAAGGGCAAGCAAATTGATGAGTCTAACTTGGGTGTTGCTCAGGATAAAAGTAAGAAGATAAAAATTGATAAAAATATCAAACTAGGATGTAAACCAAGTCAAGTATCTCTTCAAAATGAAGGCAAGAAGTTGAGTAATGCTGGGATGGTATGGGATTTATCCCAATTTTTCCAAACACCCCATCATGAAGATCATCACCTGGAATATAAGGGGGCTAAAAGGAAGCCCTTCTAAAGTGCAGGAGATAAAAAGAATGATTCATACTAATCACCCATCTGTGGTTTTAATTCAAGAGACTAAAGCCTCTATAGATCTTATGGCTGCCATTTCGGAGAGAATATGGCCTAAAGCACATCATATAGCTCTGAGTTCACAAGGATCCTCTGGAGGTATTATTACTTTATGGGATCCAAAGGCTATCATGGTGCTGAACTCATGTGCTATTCAAGGAGGACTCTTAACTCATATGTACTCTAAGGTGGATGACCAAAATTTTGTGCTTATAAATGTATATGCCCCTCTGGAGGTGGGAGCTAAACAAAAACAATGGAGCTAGATCTCTTGTATGACTAGTTTGTTTACAGGGACCCTCTCATCTTAGGGGGAGATTTTAGTACTATTCTCAATCTACAAGAAAAACAAGGTGGGAATAAACAGCTGGATGCTAGCTCTACAATTATGTCTCAACAGATCCAATCATTACAACTACTGGATGTTCCAACTGGAAATGGGGTTATGACATGGAATAATAGAAGGCAAGGCCAACAATGTATTATGGAAAGACTTGACAAATTTTTAGTTTCTGAAGAATGGTGGCTAAATAATTTTATTCCCAAGGAAAGACTTCTGAACAACATTGGCTCAGACCATTGGCCTGTATCTATTGAGATAGGGAAATATTTTCGGCATTATGTGCCCTTTAGATTCCAATTGATGTGGCTGCGACATGAGAATATCAGACAATGTATTCAACAGTGGTGGATGGAAGGAAAGCCAAGACATGGTACTCATGTATTCCTTTGTTAAGAGGTTGGATTACCTTAAGACCAAACTTAAGAAATGGAATTGGAATGAGTTTGGAGACATTAAGGCTAAGAAAACAGGTATTCTGAAACAACTGGAAGAGATCAACTCTGAAATGCGTCAAATAGGAAATATAGGTGATATTATTCAGAAAGAACAGCTGCTAAAAGCATAATTGACAGGATAGGAAATCTAGAGAGGAAATAATGTGGAAGCAAAAATCTAGAATCCAATGGTTAAATGAAGGAGATAAAAATTCTGCATTTTTCCATAAATCATTACTTCATAGAAGGGTGCATAATTATATTTATTCTTTGAAGAAAAAAGGGGGACTACAGACCTATTCCTTGAAGAAATGAAACAAGAAGTTGTACCGTTCTTTACTGACTTGTATACAGCTCAACCTCTTCATTTAGAGAATTAGTAAAGAATTTTAGATGTGTTGCCCAATCTGATTTCCCAAGAGGAAAATGAATAGCTTATACAGCCAGTTTCTGAGCAAGAGTTATACACAACTGTCTTCAGTATGGGAAAAGGAAAAACACCTAGGCCAGATGGTTTCCCAATCGAATTTTATCAGACGTTCTAGGACACAATAAAGCAAGATTTACTTGGTGTTGTGGAAGAGGCAAGAATATCAAAATCTATGCTCAAGGAAATAAACAAAACATTTATCACTCTCATTCCGAAATCGAGGATGTGGCAGAGATCTCAGGATATGGCCTATAGCGCTATGCAATGTTTTGTATAAAATTATCACAAAAGTTATGGTAGAAAGGCTTAAACCTCTTCTATATAAGATTATTTCCCAGAATAAGGTGGATTTGTTTGGGCGTCAGATTCATGATGAAATAGCTTTGGCCCAGGAGCTCCTGCATTCTATGGACCTCCAGAAATCACCGGCTATGTTTATTAGATTGGATTTATCCAAAGCATATGATAGAGTGGATTGGAAGTTTCTCAGCCAAGTCTTAGCTAAATTTGGTTTTTGAGGATTGGATTAAATGGGTAGAGGCTTGTTTAATTTCAGTCTCTTTCTCTGTGTTACTTAATGGAGCACTTACAAACCTTTTGGAGCTTCTAGGGGTATTAGACAGGGAGATCCTTGTGTCCTTTTCTATTTATTATTTTGGTTGAATGTTTGGGATGACTAGTGAATAAAGCTTGTCAGGATAAAAGAATACAAGGTGTGCAACTTGCTACTTCTATTAAGCCTCTCTCCCATCTTCAGTTTGTTGATGATTCTACTTTGGCAGGGAAGGCTACCATAGTGGAAGCTAAGCAATTGGCTAAAATCCTTCAACTTTTTTCTTCTACCATTGGTCAACTGATCAATGAAGCAAAATCTAGTATTATTTTCTTCCATTGCTCCCTACAACAGGAAGAGAAAATTCTCAAGATCTTCCATTTCAAAAAAGGTTCTCTCCCTATTAACTTTTAAGTATTTGGGGGTTCCTATTTATACTAAGCAGAGTAAAGATTGGGAGTGGATAATAGTGAAGATAAATGGTAAGATGCAAAAATGGACCAATAAATGGTTATCTACAGCAGGTAGAATGACTTTGGTTAAGGTTGTCCTTCATGCGGTTCCAGTTTATGTTTCATCCATCCTAAATATTCCTAAATCAATTTTGAAAAAAATTGATGCTATTTCATGAGTCTTTTTGTGGAGTGGGACACAAAATCAGAAAAAATGGTCATTAGTAAATTGGGACACTCTTTGTCGCCCTAGAAAGGAAGGTGGATTAGGCTTCAGATCAACAACTAAACAAGCTCAGGCCCTAGCTGGTAAACTTTATTGGAGGCTAATCACATCTCCAAATGATTTATGGGCTGTTAATATCAGAGGTAAATACCTGGAAAATCAGCCACCAGAACTTATTATTAGATGGTCTCTTCCAACAAGAGGATCTCCGATTTTGGCAGTTCTTAAAATGGGGGAATGCATGATAAAAAAGCTATTTTGGATAGTGAATAATGGGAATCAGGCATATTTTTGGTTGGATTCATGGGATGCCCAACCTCCTTTAATCCATCAATTTCCTCATTTACGTAATGTTATGGAAGCAATGCATCAAAAAGGATGGACAAGAGTTATGCATTATACTAAACAAGTGTCTCAACATTTGGAAATGGGCAGATGTTGGATACCTACTCATGAATGGCCTATTTCTTTAGAGCAGCAAGAACAAGCTTTGATCAACCAAATATTGAAAAGATATTCTCTCTCCTATTCTAATGAACCAGATCAAATAGGATGGGGGAATACGTCAGGAGGAGAATATACAATGCACTTAGGATATGAGGAGCTAACTAGAAGCAACCCTCATCCCCTCCAAGCAATGTTTAAGCAAATATGGCAGCCCGCAATATGGCCCAAGGTTAGCTTTTTTCTTTGGCTCTTGGCACATGGCAGAATTCTCACAGGAGATAGACTTATGAAGAGAGGTTTTTATGGGCCATTAGATGTACACTATGTTGGAATGAGGACGAAACCAGACACCATCTCTTCTTCCTTTGTCCTTGGGTTGTACCTTTATGGCAATCTCTTGCAAATATGTTTGGTATACATTACCATGGACTTCATTCTCTTGAGCAACTGATGAAGGAATGGCAAGAAGGTATTCCAAAAGGACAAAATTTACTTCTGCTCTATGGACATGTATCTCTTTGTTAATTTGGAATATATGGAAGGAAAGGAATAAAATAATTTTTAGCAAGAGATTACATAGAGAGGGGGTACGTATGGCAAAAGACTATAATTAATATGGCAGAAACTATAAAGCAGAAAGTCTCCCTTCCCTCTACTCTTACTCCGAAATGGAATAACATATGTAATCTGTTATCATTACAACCTATTGGCTTCCCGCTTTTAAAATAAAAAAGAGAGAAGATAAACAGAAAAAATGGGTTCCTCCTATGCAATTTGGTAAATTGAATACGATGGGGCTTCCAAGGGAAATCCGGGAAAGGCGGCGATGGGGGTATTGGAAGAACTTATGATGGGAGAGTTACTTTCTTGTTTGCTGAAACTACTACCAATAATATTCCTAAGATCGAGCTATTTACGAGGTTTGCAAGAGGCTATTAAGTGTGGGTGGACTCAGGTGCAGGTGGAATCTGATTCCAAGATTATTGTTAGGATGCTGACTACTACAAAGAAACGGGAGTTCAAATTGGCAGATTGAGAGAGAAAAGTAAAATCAAAGGCTTGCAGGTTAAGTTTCAGTTGATGCAAATCAGTCACATCTCTAGACAGAAAAATCAAGTGGCAGATGCTTTAGCAAATTGGGCTTTGGACAATCATGACATAAGATGCTATGGAGACCCTCCTCTGTGGTGGCCTCAACGAGATCAGGAAGATATGAGAGCTATTTTGAAACTTGACAATCTTTCATGATCTTTATTAATTTTATTTTGTTTCATAATGCTCAGGATTGGACTAATAGTTTCCAGGCTTGACATAGTCGAAATTGTAAAAATATTTTTCTTTTGAAATAAAATTTTGCGTTTTTTATAAAAAACGAAGGTAAAATTAAAATTCAAGTAAACTTTAAGGAACAAACCCTTGGCATAAGATCCAACATCGGGAATTTGTACATGTTTAGAATGCATATAACAATTGAGTTATGGAAATTATTATAACGGAGAATGAACCAAATTCTAGTTTACTTATTATAAGTTAGTTTTTAAATGAAACCATCATAGATGAAACGTTAAATAAAATAAAGAAAGATGCAACCTAGTTTTAAGAGGAAGGAAGGTATACATGTTAAGTGTTCTACAAATAGTTAAAGTCAAATGATGAAATCAAGAATGTAATAAATTTGTAACCATGAAAACGATGTGTTGTGGGAAGTGCCTAATTGTAAGTGTATATTGTTGTTGGATCGTTGTATGTACTTTGTCATTTGGGGAAAGTGGCTTTGATGTGCATCATGTGTTTTCATGTTATCTATGTGGGTTCACGGCTGTGCAAATGTCTCTTGTGTTGTGTGTTATCCTTAGTGATCTCATGTGGGTGTGTATACAACATGTATGTACGTCGTCAAAAAAAGTTTTTCTGGTTTTGTTGTGGTTGTATTTGTGCGTCAACATTGTGGGCGTGACATTTGGTATCAAAGCGAAGGTTCATGCTCTCGAACCTCTGGAATAGTTGGTGTTATGATGATTATGCATGGTGGTGGAGGAGATGGGAAGAGTAATGTGATATTATGTTGTGATGTGACCAATGTTGTACTTGTGATATTATGAATGCACCTATTGTGCATGCCACTTAGAGTGGTTTTGTTATGATGTTGATGTGCTTGTGATGAGATTAATCACTCTCTTTTCGTGAATTCAATGTGAATTTCACGTGTGATGTATTGCCTTATTGTGTGAAAGGAATGTTATTGTGGACTGCAAAGTGTTGGAGTGTTTCATTATCACGTGATATGTATGTGTGCTAATGTGTTGTATGACAAAATTGTTTCATAGTGAATTGTATCATATCGTGATATGCCACCATGTTGTGATGTATCGTGTTGTGTCACCATGTTGTATTGCAATTGTTTGTATGTTGGGATGTTAATCACTATGTTCAAAATACATATACCATGCGTAAGATGCTATGGTTGATGTGTGTGAATCACCATTGTGTTAGTAATGTAGTTATGTGTTGTGTTGTTAACCTTACACTAATTGACCCTAAGGGAGACTATCGGTTAAAAGTGTATGTGTGGAGTGAGGAAATGATTACCGTTGACTAGTCACTCCAACCGAGTACGAGATAGGAAGTGGAGTCTTACATAGATTAAAAACCCACTTCTATTTGTTTGGTATACATGACACTTGCCCAATGGGTGCCATGTATATTATGTTTCGCGAACACCTTAGGCTCAATAGATGGAAACCCATACCTTTCTCTCTCTCCCTATATGGTTTTTGTATAAATAACTATGTGTACCTGGGGTACCATTGACCAATCACTTGAGCCAAGTACGAGATAGGAAGTGGAGTCTTACATAGACTGAAAACCCACTTTTGTTCATTTGGTATGTATGGCACATGCCCAATGGGCACCATGTATATTGTGTTTCGCAAACACCTTAGGCTCAGTAGATGGTGACTTGTACCCTTGTCTCTCTCCCTTTATGGTTGTCGTATATATGACCTATGTGCGGTTACGACTATGTTGAGCCTTGTGAGAGTATGGAGGGATGATTTAGATAGAGATTATGACAGTTATTATTTATATTCCGAGTCGCGATCGATGTTGGATAGGGTCCGATGCCCTTATGAGGATGTCGAGATGTACACTCAATGCCGGATGAGATCCAAGGTACTTGTGATGTTTTTTTGTTATATATTTTGTGAGTTGAGGCTCGATATCCGAGTGCCAACAACTCGATGAGTACCCCTTTGGTGGCCGTATAAGGCCACATAGTGATTGTGATGTGATATTTCTCTATACGTATTTTATTTGTAAATTTGACTTTTCTTTTCTCTTCCTTTTCTGGAACCAAAAATATATTCTATTTAACTTTTGGTTGAGTTATGGTTTGCAATTTTGGGCATTTTATTTGATTGTTGCACTAACATGATGATTTTTGCACTAATTGCGACTAATTAGCCATTTATTTTGCTTTGATTGAAAGTTGAATTTAAGTTAAAATTCTTCCTTGAGTTTCAATATATTTTCTCGCTTGGCCCAAAGCGATTGAATTTGATGCCACTTGGCAATTTTGCTTATTGTTTTGACATGTTGGTTCTAATGTTGTTATGTGTTGTAATAGGGACATGGGTTCACCAAGGATTGGTGGTACCTATGGGCCCGCTTCGTTGTATGGGGGTACACCCCAAGGAGTTACAGATAACTAGCGGGTTGTTGAACTACGAGTTATTATGTCACTTGGGTTAGAGGTGTCTGGACTCTATGTGCTTAGGGTCATAGGGTGACTGACCTCTTTGGTGGAGCGAAAAGAAAAATTTGTCTTCATTGACCGGCCTCTTTGGTGGAGCAAAAAGGAAAATTTGTCTTCATTTTGTTGTTTGGGAGGTATATGGAGTTGTTTGGGAGGATTATGGAGATTGAGAGGTGTATGGAGTTGGTATTATGATTTATGTGTACTCATGTGAGTCTGGTTATGTTTTGTGATGTTGAGGATTGATGCTCCTCATTGATGGTATGATGTTGATTCCATCTTGACACTATGTAGCTACAGTTATGGTTTTGAGTTGTGTGAAACTTGTGTATGTGTATTGTTGGGAATTCCATGTTGTTATAGTATGCTTATGTTACGAGTACTTTTGTGTCAGGGGCATGTGTGTGACAAGTACTATGTTGTGTGGACTGTATGTTCTTTCCATGGTTTGGTTGAGGTCTTGTGATGTGATACAATCGTGAAAGTATGTAGTAATATGTCTTGTGGACCATTAGTGTTGTGTTTGGGCCTTGTGTGGTATCATGATGTCAGTTTTTGATGGGCAACCACAAAAATAAATCAACTAAAATCCTAAACAATGAAATATTAAGAGCTTGAGATTAATAAATACTGTTAAGGAAAAAGATTAACTAAGTAATAATGTAAACTGGAACTACCAATCTTCACAGAACATTAAGAAATTGTCAAACCTTGCCTTCTTTGTGGTCGCGCTTTAGCAACAAGTATCTTTTTGCTGGTGACACGAGTCACTGATTGTTTCCTCCTTGATCATGAGTACCTCTTCTAACCTTAGCATCGTGTCACATTGAGGACGATGCTCTTATAAGGGGAGGGGAATATAATGCCACGTTACGGTATGCTAACGAGAGAGG
This sequence comes from Taxus wallichiana var. yunnanensis, assembly GCA_018340775.1. NCBI lineage: Eukaryota > Viridiplantae > Streptophyta > Pinopsida > Cupressales > Taxaceae > Taxus > Taxus wallichiana. Next base: position 84,808,820 of record CM031244.1, on the reverse strand, counting down.
GATCATTTCTTCCCTGACACGAAAGGAATGAAGGATAATAACTGTATTCGTGTAAGACTGGGTTTTACATTAAATGGTAGGCAAGAAAAGGGAGGGGGCATTGAAGTGTCCGATAAAAGAAAATTTAGACCTTCACCTCTTCACGCAATGCTTTGACTGGTGTAAAGCCTGGCTCCACTAAGTACCTTTCTTTTCACCACACTTTCCCCTTTGGGTCATTCTGACTTGCAGTAGGATGGAGATTAGCGGAGGATGACATTGGCTTTATATGGTTGTTCTTTTATATATATGTATTCTGCTTTTTGAATCTTGTGGACGCCGCCTACCCAGCTGAGTTGGTGGAGGTGTGTAGGTGAAGTGTACTTTTAACAGAACATGGAGTGCGACACATCCTATACGGCCTTCAGACCTGTCACATTACTTGCATAATAATACAAGCACTGTATTCGAGATCCAGAGGCGTTAACCACAGTGAAAACCAAGTTAATGTTGTAGATTTAGCAGCAATTGGATAGATGCAACGAGTGCAGAAGTCAGAGCTCTGCTTTACTAACAATGGTAAAACAGGGTTCTGTACTCTCATAATCTAATAAACAGAACGTTTCAGGGAACGCTGCTAAACGGAGCTCACTAATATCCGTCCTAAAATCAGTGCCATTATGGGTTAAAACAGCCCTGCAGGCAGAGATAAATCTGTAACCGTAATATCTTCTCATTTTCCTATATACAAATTGATTGATGTGGATCTGTATCTGTTTCTGAAGCGGTTTCAATTGTCCCTAAGGAAACTACAGCCTGCCGCTGTTTTGTTTGTTATATGGAGCAGAAGAAGAAGAAGATTGAGGATCAGGAGGCACTGCACTTACTCCTGCTGCTGCACACGTTGTCCCAGCTTGTGCCAAAATAGGCACTTTGGAACAATGAACGGGCATCCATCAAGGCGTAAAGGACAGAAGGTTAGTCATATGTTGTTGTGTGACTACCCTAGTAAACAGGTCTGCAAAATGTAGAAGTGTAGACAAGGCACGAGAATCATTTGACAAAATGCCTGAAAGCAAACAAAAATGTTTTCTTGTGGACAACGTTGACTATTGGTTATGCACGTAATGGGTTTGTGAAAAAGGCATTGGAATCACCCAAGAAAATGCTATTAGCAGGAGTAAATCCAAATTCTAAAGTTGTTTCCAGCAGCCTCCTTATCTGAGCCAAATCTTGGTCTCTGGTGGGAAGTCAATGCATTCCTGAAGATTCTTGATGACTCCAACAATTTTCCCAGTGGTATTATATCAGTCTAAATGCTTTGCCAATGTCTTGCTATGGTGGCAGAGGATTATATCTTTCTCCTCCATGTCATTGCCATTCAATACATGCTTAGAATTTGGGAAAATACCCTGCTGTGTTCATTTACCAAGGAAAATTTTCAAACTTTGCATAGATCTTCCGTGTGTGTGGTGTGATCTGTCTTGTGCACAAAAGCATGTATAGTTTTTGGCCTTCAATCCAACTGCATTTAAGTACTCTCTTTTATGTCTTTCATCCTTCTTCTTACCATCTGGACCGCACCCCGCCTGTGCAATGCTACATAAACATTTGACAGAAGAACATAATTGGCAGCAGTTAAGGAAACCAACTCATAAAGGAGTCACTGTAAATAATTGTAAAGCCAAATTCCACAAGCTTTATGTGCATTCTACCCACCTGCATAAATATTAGGAGCTTTGAAATGAGATATGAATGCAAATGAAGGAAATTGTGGTTTCACACAAACTAATTGACGGAATGCCTAAAGGAGATTTGGAGTCTCATGAAATGTTGGTGGACCAACGTGGAGCCCCTCTTACCCAACATTGTTCTCAATCAGGCATGGTCTCCCTTACCTTCATCTTTCATAATTTTTGTATTTTGGTTCTTCATTTGCAATGAAATAAAAATATAAAACCATAGATTATTATACCATTGGTTATTTTTAAATGAACTTGAAGTGCAAAACAATAAAACTTCACCTTGTGACTTACAAAAATCCGAACTACCCTTGGTTTGCCAACCATAGTCTTAACCCTCTTTCTGAGATGTTTTGGAAACTACGTAGCGAATTGGATGCAACCCCTCTAGTTGACTAGTTGAGTTTGAGTTCGCCTTTAAACCTAGCTAACGTCCCTTGGTAAAAGTTAGTAAATCATGATTTTTGGAGACCCGCAAAACAACCTTCCGCACCTCGGAAAAGAGATGTCAAGTTTCGTCTGTGTTCCTTGTTATGTGGGGAGTTGCATTAAGCCTTAGATTGACCGATTTTATGCTCTCTTTTCGCCACCCCCTCGGGAGATCTGTCACCCTGTTTTGTAGTTTTGGTAACTTGTTAAAAGTGAAAAGTTGGGTTTCGTTTCGGCTTTCTTGTTTGGACCTTAAGCGAAGAAATGATTATCCACCTTCGCAAATCTCTAGTATTTTTACGTGACAATTTCTTGCAACTCAGTTTAGATAAAAATATATTGCTAGCTAGTTTTCCGACGGAGTTTTGTAGGCCTTTGGTCACTGTTTGACCAGGTCAAACCGGTTCAATTTACGACTGGGGCCTCGGAAAACTAGTCGCCATTTGTAAACCGTTCGCGAGTTCTAAGTTCCGTCAGTTCCTGCGAATTCTCGGTATATAGGAGAACACGTAGGAATTTACCTGTTGCGCATTTGCCCATCGGAGGACAATTTTTGAGTGCGGTTTCTTAGCTCAAGCTAAAATTAGACGTTTTCGCAACTAGTAGGAAAATGTAAAAGAAGGCCATATGACCCTCGTCAAGTTAACAAACCGAGAAAACTTATTGAAACTTATAAATAACTTGTATGAAACTCTATTTTGTGGCTTGTTTTGAGAAATTTGATTTTTGGAAAAATAGTGTTTTCTCTCTCCTCTTTCTTCCCTATCTCTTTTCTCTCTCCTTAGTTAAGAAATGAAGTGCAATGAAATGATTATATATCTCTAACCCTCTTTGGTTGTGTGTAAAGTATTCTGATTATGTAAATGAAAAACTAAAAACGTTAATTATGCTAGATTTAGGTGGATGTCATGCCAGCATTTGTGCTTGACCATGCGGTGGTTGCAGGTATTGAGACATGGAGGAAGTGAAGTGTTACTGATAATCTCATATTTGCATGTTATTTGAAACAATGAAATTAGTAGAGGCTAAATCAACATTTTGTGATATATTGAAATGTTTATTATTGAAATTTTGTAATAAGTATGAGTTGTTTAGTGTTTAGGGGTGTTTGGGGAAATGTATATTTAATCATGGGTGTTATTTTGATTTAGAATTATGAATTGTAAAAGGTTAGATATTTATGTTAATTGAAATTGAATTTGACATCTTATAGTGCAATTTTTAGTGTGAAATTAATGATTAAATCTCTGGTGTGTTGTGTTATTTACCTTGAAAATGTAGAAAAGAAATCTAAATAAAACAGTCAACCTTAGTATAAAACCCTTGTATGACTACCCTTCTCGTGTGATCCTTCATAACGTAGAAAACTAAAACCTTAGGGTGAACCCAAATCATTATACTCAATAACACCTTCTAGGCTAAGGAAATAAGAGCCAAGTTTGAGATTATCATCATAGCATGTACGCTTAGCGACATTGTCGCGAACCCGACCGTAATGAATGGTAATGATCAAACTTTGTCTAGAGTATGTGGCTTCCTCTTAGGATTGGTAATCATGTGTGTAGCAAGGAGAATGTATTCTCTTAAGATAGTACTCCATGTGAAACCAACTTTAAATCTAATGTAAACCCCTTGAGCCGGAACATGAGTAGAACGAAGGGCTTTAGGTGGCAAAGATCAACAACCACCCTTTGAAAGTCATCTTGAGGAGTTGGGGTTATGAATGAATTCCATACCCAATTTCAATTATTGTTTTGGTTCTATAATACAATACTAAGAGTTAATTGTGGAATATAACAAAATTTTAATTTATGCTTAGTTTGTGAAAATGTAACAATGAGATGATGTGTTAGGAGAAAAGTGAAATTTAGATCTTTCTTGTAACATGTTTAAACCATTTTATTGTGAGAAACGGAATCCATGATGTGTAAACCTTAATGTGAATCTTAATCTTTTAAACGATGGACTATTCCCTCTTGTTCTCCCACTAGTCCTATTGTGTAATGAATGTATGATGTGAAACCATGTAATCATGTTCTTAGAGACGATTCCCTAGGACAAGAACTAGTAGTCTCATGAGCATACAAATGTCCCTATTAACAAATGGGTTACACAATTAATTGTAATAAGGTATATGAACCAAATTAAGTGAAACCATTTTAAGATGAATGTAAATGACTCGAGTGGATCCTATGTTATTAGTTAACTGCGCACATGATTAAACCCCTCTCAAACAAGAGTGTTAGCTTGGCAAGAAGTATTGAAGTTACCTTGAGTTGCACGAAGATTGTGGGAGATAAGGGTGTTCGATTACTCTAGTTGTGACCTTAGTAGGGTGTAGAGTATGGAGAGCAAATGATTTAATTAATCGTAGTATCTCCTTGAGATTATCGGTATATGAAACCTTGAAAATACGTTACCCAATATTCGTTTTAGTGTCTTAGAAGGCCCTTGGAAGTGTAGGTGAGTTGGAGTCCTCTCGTGTAATATGTGCTTAATGTTTGTGTGGCTAATGATAGTGAAATGAAATGTTTGGCGTGAAATCACTTCCCTTGGAGTCTTGAGACCCTAAATGTTGAGCAAGTTTTGTGTAACTTGATATTGTTTAAAAGAACGCTAACAAAAGACCAAAGTAATAACATTAGTGTAATAATATCACGAGTAAGTGAGGTGTCGGTTAGGGGAAAAGGGACACTTAGAGTTCTCCTCATAACATAATTAGACTTTGTTTTATGTTGTTAAAAGGAGGGGTAGATTTCTCCTAGTGAGATTAAACTTTCGTGAGAACATGAATTCATATGGAAAACAAAACTTATGACGTGTAAATATTAACAAAGACTCAAACCAAACATTGAATGATAACAACTTCAAAAAAGAAATAGACATGCCTAATGGATGGAAGATTATATGGAAAGGGAACTTGGACCCTAATCTCCTTTAAATCTTAAGATTACTTTCCCAACTTCATGATAGTTTGCTTGTGTAATGAAGGTAAAACTAAACTTCAAGTAAACTTTTAGGGAACAAACCCTTGGCATAAGATCCAACATTAGGGTATTTGTACGTGTTTAAAATGCATAGAACTAACAATTGAGTTATGGAAATTATTATAATGGAGAATGAACCAAATTTAAGTGTACTTATTAAAAGTTAGATTTTAAATGGAACCATCATAGGTAAAATGTTAAATGCAATAAAGAAAAATGCAACCTAGTTTTAAGAGGAAGGTATACATGTTAAGTGTTCTACAAATAATTAAAGTCAAATGATGAAATTTGGACTGTAATAAATATATAACCATGAAAACGATGTGTCGTGGAAGGTGCCTAACTGTAAATGTATATTGTTGTTGGATCGTTGTATGTACTTTGTCATTTGGGGAAAGTGGCTTTGATGTGCATCATGTGTTTTCATGTTATCTATGTGGGTTCATGGTTGTGCAAACGTCTCATGTGTTGTGTTATCCTTAGTGATCTCATGTGGTGTCGTGTATACAGCAATGTAAGTAAAAAAAAAAAGTTATTTTGGTTTTGTTGTGGTTGTATTTGCGTGTCAACATTGTGGGCGTGACAGTTAGGCTTTGCAATCCCACTTTTACATTTGTTGCCCAATCTGCAACTTGGTCCCTGTCCTCTTTATGTGTGAGATCTCCACCTTATATTTAATTTGGAGGACAACCAACTTATTTGCTCAATGATTCCCCTGATTTGCCAAGCTTTGGCACAATCCCCTTTAACAACATTGATGATTATTTGTGAGTCCCCTCTATGATAAGATCTTTGCAGCCTTCCAAGATTTCCAATCACACTCCTTTCAGCATATCCTTCATTTATGCAATATTTTGGTATGTTGCCCAGTATCTGGGAGAAAACTAGTAATGGCTGACCTAGATAATTTCGAAAAACACTGCCCCTTTGCCAGTCGAAGATTGACCTTTGCAGCCCCATAAAAATTATTTTATCCATCTTGGATCCTGGGGGATCCATTGGACCTTTACCTTCTCCTTGCCTCTTGTAGTTAACTCTTTTTCAATGACTTATTTTATTTTAATGTTTTAAATTCTAACTATATTTCGCTTTGGGAAAATATCCAATGCCATTATTTTCTGCAATTTGTTAGGAAGGGAGTTTCCATATCCGATTTGGTTTGGCCGATAGGTGTCTCAAGTTAACTCCTCCACTTGTTGCTTGATTCCTTGCTCTTCTATGCTTAAATTCCATCTTATTCAATTTTGAGCATAACCATTTGATTTCATCAATTATACCTTGAATTCATCCCGCCCGATGTTGTCCCCCCAATGCATTAATAATAACTGGGAGTCACCTTCGATAACCAATTCCTTCCAACCTTTCAAGATCGCTAATCGCACCCCTTTTAGGAGGACCGTTGCCTCTACTTGTATTGTTAGTGTTCTTCGCAATATCTCGAAGATGTAATGCCCACAATTTCACCACCCAAAATGTAACAAAAAATTGGCAATTTTTTTTTTTTGGTCGTTGTTTGACACATCACTTATCATCAACATGGTGACATGACATATAACATTGGGCCCACATAACACTAACACTTACATTGCATTAATTCAATTAACACATGGTTTACAATTTTACTTTTGTATGCATTGAATTTTGTTACTTAAGAAGTATCTCATTTGCGGAAGCGCGATTAATACCATTATGACACACTAAATCACATTTCAAACGGGGTTCCTTTATTCCAAGATTCAATCATGAGCCAATTTCCATACACGAGTTTTCCCGACCACCATCCTTCTATGGAATCTAGGTCACATGCGGTCCAATGCTACCGAAGGCGATGAGTAAACCCGATACACCCTTCACAAGGTCCCGTGCACGGCACCCCTACCAGTGTTTTGTAGATACATTAAGTAGGTTCCATCACGATTTAACCTTCTCTTAATTAGGTAAGAAGGTGATGCTCGGCTCAACACGAGAGTGCGTCTTTCAAACAACACCATGTTTCCCCATTTTACGACGACCCAAACCACTGACCGCACAGATGCTATCTCAAAAGCATGATTATCACAAAGAAACAAAATTAACCGGGGTATAAGGCCCTAATTCAAGCCTATCATACAAATTTTTATTGCTTAAAATATGCACAATCCATTACAGTCAAAATAAAAGGCAAGGAAACATTTACAGAGGCCAAAATGAAGGCTTGTCACTCACAGTTGCTTAGGAGACCATTTTGACATGGTTCCTTTGCAGTTTAGAATGTCCATCCTCTTTCAAAATGAAAGGTTTTACAATATATAGCAAAGAGAAAGAGAAAGAAGAGAGAAGAGAGAAGGGGCATGACTTTTGGACTTCAACCACCAACATTCTGCATTAAAGTCTTTTGTAAAGCACATGGGCACCTTACAGAGCCATCATTCAGTCTATTTCGTCTGTAGAAGGAAATGAAGCCATGCTTCATCAATTCTGGTGGTTGAGCTACTTGATTTGATTGTTTATGTGCCCAAACTGTTCTTCTCTTCCCAAAAGCCATGTTTGCCATTTTGACCCGCCAAAAGCTACCAAAATCAGATTTTGATGATGTCAAATTGAAGAGCTCGATGAGAGCTTTTCAATGATATAAATTTTGTCTGATTTGGAGCTCTGGATCAAAAGATAATGCCTCTTGAAGATTTTCCTGTCGGGGTGCTTAGGAATTTTGACACGTGGTAGCCCTTGATTGGTTCGGGGATCGGCCTTTGCCAACGTGTGCTTTCTTTTGTCTTTGCTAAGTGTCCACCTCCCATTGGTTTGGGGTTTCGGGCTTTACTTCCTTCTTTTCCCTTTTCCTTTATTTCCTTGTCTTTGCCTTCATTCTACGGCCTTTATGAAGTACAGGCCAATAAGAGCCTGCCACGTTACCTTTGGGGTGCCAGACTGTCACCGACCCTTAGAAATGCGAGCCAATGACAAGGCTCCACATTTCTTCGCAATCTGCCCTTTCAAAGCCCTTTGATTGATCATTGCGAAGTGTGAGCCAATAGAAAAGCTCCACGCACTCACATGTCAGTCCTTTTGATATACTGCCACCGACATCCGCGAAGCATCTAGCCAATGGGATCATTCCATGCCCTAAGCGCGTTGCGTGACTTTTGGCAGCCTCATCCGACAATCGCGAAGTGTGATCCAATGAAAAAACTCCATGCACTTCACATGTCGGTCTTTTATTTGAACTCCCGACAATCTGCGAAATGCGAGCCAATGAGATGGCTCCACGCCGCCCCGTGTCGGGACTCCGTCGCCGCCATCCTCATGCTTATCTTTGATTCGATGGGCCTTCGCATTTGTCAGTCTGCGAAAGGCAAACCAATCGAGTGGCGCCACGTAGCTCTTCGCATTGCAATTTCTATGTCCGGGGAACTTAGAAACTTTTTGGCTTTGAAGTTGTCCGTCACTTGTCCCTTTGACCCTGTGTGACCTGCGGACACGACGAAATATGAACTGTGATTAACTCCGGGGACTTGGAGTCCGGATGAGCCAATCGCCTTAGAAATTGTTGGAATGCCGACACTTGTCTTGCTTTGACCGACGATCTCCTACCACTTGTCGACCTTTGATTTCATCGCGGATCTTCTTTGTTGTGCGGCTTTTAAATGTCCCGCGGGTTTAAGTTAAACCCGCCTAAGTCTTTGACCGAGCTCCTTTGTTTCGCGGGTTAGGAGAACCCGCAGAACACTAAGTTCCATGCAAACCCAGCGATGAAACCAAGCTTGATCGTTTGCCGTTTTTGAAAGCCAATAGCAAGGCAATTTGACGGTTTTGAATGTCTCGAGACCGTAAAAATGGCTAAGTCCATTTTTAATGAGTTATTCCAATTTAACTCGTGGGGAGAAAATTTGGGATAACAATGCGTGAGGGGAAGGATTCTGCAAGATTATCATGAAAAATGAATGGATCTTTTAACACGATATGCCATGTTCGTGAGACCCACTTACGTGTCTCTTTCGGTTAACTACTTCCTCTTAAGGGTCTTGAGGTTGGTTTATCCCAACTTGCAATAGCTATAACCCACCAAAGGATTAGTACTAGGACTAAAACGTCTTTATCCCACAAAAATTTGATACGACTAATGACATTTCTTGGTAACAAGTCAAGTTAACACTTTTTGCCTTAAGGTATGATCAATATATTTACATGAGTTAGGGGCGAAGGATTGTACAGATACATGGAATGCAACTCGCGAAAGGTTTACTTGACGAAGAAAAGGACAAGGCCCTCGTTATGCAAGCTAAGCGAATGTTATAATGCAACAATAACATATATTTCAAGGCACTTCATTCAAGAGTTGAGTAAAGAACTCGACCCCACTATAGAAACTACTCAACTCGACCCCACTATAGAAACAAGAATTTGAGGGTAAGTTCAACAGTACCATTCCTTACAATAATAATAATGATTTCATCTTGTAAAATCAGATTGACGTTTTCCCATCCAAAACGGAAACATACATATGCTAGTTGTTGTTTTTCTTTTGACGACTAAGTGATTATTTGGTTCAGCCCATCATTAACAATTAGGTAAATATCCTCCATTTTCAAATTTTTACTTTCAATTCTAACTAGTACAATTACCATCCAAATTACGACGGTACAATAGTTTTGATAACAAGATTTCAAATTCATCTTTCTATAATGATTCAAGTACTATGTGTAGAATTCCCATATACATCAGTTTCATTGCATACATAAATACAGTCAACTTCTTTTACTTTACAAAACATACAAAAGTGCAATTAAACATGAAAATAATTCACTTTTCCATTTTAGTAGAACAAACATGCTAGAAACCATCTTTAACACTCGATTTTACCAAACATTTTATATCGTTACGCTACCTGTAACTTGAAAAACCATATAATCATGGGTCAACGACAAACACTAGCACCAAGACACCCCTCCTATCTAACACGCTATCAAGATTCACACCATCAATCTAGGGTTAGAGAGAGATAACAAAAATATTTACTTTCCATACTTTTCAAATCAAGACAACTTTTTTGCAGAGTTTTGAGAGAAAATAGAGAGAGAAAACACTCATTTTCTTTTACACAAGTCAACCGGTACATTTCCATGATTAGAGAGGGTGAGAGATAACACAAACAATTTTGATTCATAACATTCAAGTTTCAAAAGCTTTTAGAGCAACACCAAGCTTTACGACCTCTAACATAGTTTTCATTTCTCGTTGACACTACAGAGTCTTGATAAAAGTGCCAAATTTCACGACTCTAATCTTCCATTAATAGTCTTGTTTAAGTGTACCAAACCACATATTTCTACTCATCATACGCATTTCCAAACATCACATTAGTTTTAAGCATTGAATGAACCTTAGAAGGTCAACGCAAGTCCACGGGTCTTTGTTGTGTTGCTTGCAATGTAGCCCAAGTGGCCACGGAATGGGCCTGCAAAACTGGTGTGGAACCCTCAAATGGGTTGTTTAATTGCTCTACCATATTCTCTACTATACAAAGAATCACAAGAAACTGACAGGATCCAAAATCGATAATTGAGGCTCAAATTGCAACAACTTTCCGGAGCCAGTGGGCTGAAATCGGCTGTTTGCCCTCCAACAAACTAAGCCAAGTGGGCTCTGAAATGGGTGCGCAAAATGCACTTTTCGAAGGTAACGGGTAAAATGAAATGCGTTATGCTATTCTCCATATAGCAACAAAGAGGTTTGCAGGGTCAAATTTTACTTTTGGAATCCATAGGCACAAAATTTGAGGTGATTCTAGGAGGGTTTGGTCGTAGTAAGCGGTTGCTCCCAGCAACCAGTTTTCCGAAGTAGGCCAAAACCCACTTCACAAACATGATCATCAAGCGTTTTGGAAATGTTTCTAGGTTCGAATGGGGTCAACATACGACAAGGGAGAGGTTACAATAGTTTAAAAGAAGAAGTGAGGTTTAGAGAAGCTTCTTGTGCGTCTGTTTTGAGAGGTGTTTGGTATAATTGGCGGCTGTTTTGTCATTACAAGTTTGCATTTTACAACGTTTTTTTTCTAGTTTGACTAGTCACGGAACATAAGCAATGGTGAACGGGTTAGAGGTTTGTTTTGATCCAGTTCGTGGCCTAGTATTAGACACGCTGTCCAAGGCAACCACTTGCGACATTGGTTTAAGACAATGTGGGAAACTGTTTAATGTGGTTTGCAATGTGATTTAAAAACAACACGTCCATAACAAGCTTGATTTCATATTAACATTTAAATTATTATAAACAAAGTGAGAATTCAAAAGCAAGTAGGAAAGGAGGAATGAATCCATGCCTGGAAGAGAAGAAGCGAAAGTGAGAGGAGTTCCATGGTTAGTTTGGACACACACTCTACGAGTCCACCACAAGAGCACTTGGTCAATTAGTTCACGTGTATTGTGTAAGCTTCCAACTTGCAAACATGTCTATCAAACCAAACTTCTTGTGAACGATGGAAGAGTGGAGTTTTCCTGTTTTGTGAACGTACATTGCCGAGAAATACAGATCTGTAATAGTTTAAGATAATTATAGAAGTCTATAGGAAGGAACACATGCAAAGGATAAGTGTGAAGTGTCTCCTTCAAGAACTCCTCCATAAAACCTTGAAATAAATGAGCTTAGCTTTCCCATTCCCGGTCCAATAGACAAACCACTGCTTGAATGATGTGTTCACAACCAAGACATATGACAAAAGACCAGTCTCAAAGCTCCTCCTTGTGGTATTTGGAAAGGCTAAGTGAGGCATTTTTAAGTCCCAACCATTTTGTGCAAAGTCTGCAATCCTAGCAGTCTAAGAATACACATTTGTTTGTGGCATTTTGTCAAACAGTTCACATTTTTGTATACATATCTGCCATAACACCTGCAACTACAGCATCTGCCAAATGTCCCTGCCCTGACTGAAGCCCTTGAGACCACGTTTTTATTTCACTAGAACCAAGCAAACACATCCTTCCAGCCACCACAGGCTTTTCCCAAACACCAAGCAAGCACATCCACACAACCGCCACAGGTTGCTGCAAGCACCAAGCAAACACCTTCACACAGCCACCACCAGTTTATTGTCATGCTGATGAAAAAGTTTAGAGCTTCCTCAAGATAGCTGGGCCCGGCCACGAATGGCCATTCACACACACAAGAAAATATATTATTATTATTATTATTTTATCTTGCCCTGATAAAATCAAAGGCGCCCATGTCCTGTTCCAAGGCTTCCCATTTTGGCACATGCGTGAAGGATGCTGAGTGTGTTGTGGAGTTTGGCTTTAAACCTGCCAACAGTATTTGCTTGAAAGTTTCTAAAGCTTTTTTAAACAAACCCATTTTGTGCATATCCTGCAATGAGCTGTCAACGACAACACTTTATTTTAATTGAGGCATTTTGACATTCACAGCCTCCAACTATGCACATACACGTCCGCCAGGGCTCTTGAAACTACAACATCTGCCCAAACGTCCAGTCTGCCATGCTAGAAGGGCGCCCAAGAGCAAGTCTGCAGGTTTGAGGCCCAAAATACTCCACTACACTGATTTGGCATGGCAGGGTGAAGTTAGAAATGTCAAGAAATCTGCTACTTGCCTGGAGAAAGCTTCCATTTAGGCGCAGACAGGGAGGATGATGTAGAAGGTTGCTGAGTTTGTTCTTAAATCTGCCACTAGCCTCTGCGTGAAAGTTTCTAAAGCCTTTTTAACAAATCCGTTTTGTGCAGATCTTACAGCTGTTGCAGTCCAAAAAGCCACCGCCAAAGAGGCGTTTTCCCCCAAACCCTGGTGCAAACTGGAAGAATACTGGTAGAGGTGTGAGAGGTCTGGCTTCATGCCCAAAGAAAACTGAGTTTAGTCAACATCGCACCTGACATGCACATGCTGGCCCACGTCTCAAGAAAATGGAGGAGTTTGATATTATTATTCTTATTGTACTTATTTAAATAATCTAAAATCCAAACCAAGATCTAATCTAGGATTAAGATTTAATTTTATTTACTCCTTTAATTTGTATCTTTATAATCATTATTATTTTATTACTATTTTTTTTTAATTTTTAATTTTATATTATCAAGGGTTGAAATACTAACTGTCGTTATTGGGGAGGGGAGGCGTCACAGGAGACAAGATTTCCAATGGCTTCCCTTGGGGGTCCGGAACAATTCCACGGTTCCACCACACCCCACTGAACCCAGATTATCCTTTACTGACCTATCAAAGTTAAATTTTACCCATCCAAGCTCTGGGGAAGGCACTGGGCCTTAACAACCTTGGCTTTACATCTAGTCATCGCTTTATCAGGAAAATATATTTGAACTTTAAATGTAGTGTATGACTCAATTTCAAAGCCAAGTTTTTAAATTTTATCAAACCTTAATCTAAAGACTAAACCATTTGTGAAGGGTTCATACCTAAAAACATTTAAAAAACTTATGCCCTACATTTAAAAATCTATACTAGTTCAGAAATCTAAAATATAACTTATAAAACTTAATTCATATAAAATTTTACAACATAAACTAAACTAAACTTAAGTTTAAATATAAATAAAGGTATAATCTATGTTGAACTAGAAAGTAAATCATAAGTTGACATAAGATTGACACAACTGTTTCCTGTAATGCATCTATTTGCAAGGGCAGTGGGCACATACAAACCAGCTGGACTGTAGCCATATGCAATGAAGGGTGGGAACCTAAAATGATTGCAAGGCAGAAACCACAAGTTTTGAAGCAAAATGTTCAGAGTCAGACCATGCAATCTGCAAATTCAGTCAAGGGATATAGGCTCCAATTATAATCTTTTAATATTTTGAAGGAAACACTCGGACAAATGACCAATGAGATGAATTCTGCCAGCTGAAAAAATCCTAACAGATATTTAACAGAAACTTTATAAAAGATATAAAGAATTTGAGAGTTGAATTTGTAAGTTGGGATTGCTGAATTTGTCTGATGTTTTGTTTTATGGTACACAATTTTGCTACACGATGTGGCTATGAAGGCAGGCCCTAGTGATGGTCTTGTTGGTTATAGACACTATATTGAACTTACAATATATACCTGTTAGTGTTACCAAAAAATCATTAATTTCTTAGACATTCTTCTCATGATATAAGTTTGATGAGCTGGCAATGTCCTTACTGAATGCAATTACAGGCATTAAACATTACATAAAAAGGCATGAAATTATAGCTAATTTTAATTGTAGAAGCAGTACTTTTTATAATAGTGGTTAGCATTGTTTACATGATTTCTGGACATTATTTGTACAGGTATCTAACTTCCTGGTTGGTATTTTAAAGTTTATGATTGTCTTACCAGGAGATTTGGTCTGGTTGGATTTTTATACTCTCAATTTGGTTTATATTTTATGCAGGTGAAGCTGCAGACACAAAACACAGATGCCCATTCTTATAAGTACCGAAATGCATTGCACTGCACAGCACACATTCTGAAGACAGAAGGCGTATGTCATTAATTGCTAATTTGAATGGATAGATGAATATATGTTTGAAAAGTGGGACTACATAATGCAAATCTTATTTGTATTTTATGTCCTGAAATATGTTAAATGCAGACTTCAAAGTTTTTATATCGATATTTTTACAATTCGAGTTTTAAGATGTAATTGCATTTGTAAGAGATGGCTTTTAATGTTTATGGTTTCCAAGCATATAATGTTTTGCAATCTGTAGTCATGAATTTCTTCTATAATGACGAATCATCTTTATCCAATCTTTTGATTTTTCCCTTAAAATTCTTTGGCAGTGTTAACTTGGTAGACCTCCATGATATTTAACAGGAATATAGAGTCAGTTTGAATTTGACACTCTTGTAATGAGTTCATAATTACAGCTTGGTAGGAGTTAGCAACTAAAGAAACAAGCCATATATACATTTTATATTTTGCACTAGTACTCATAGAAGAGACTATATTTAAACCCCATTGATTTGATTCCAGTGTTTATTTTTTTCTTTTATTTGATAAACTTCATTTATTATTTTTTCTGAATTGGAAGCTGTTGGAGATTTACTTAGGCCCTCTAAGTTGCACTCTTCGGCATTGAAACAGGTTGTCAGGCCAGATATGCACCAAAAACGAGATAATTTTACTGGAAGTATAGAACAGAAATGCCTTTAGAAATGTTTCGGGTTCTTTTCGTCTGCGCATCTCAAATGGAAATTGAGCAAACAATCTAATAATCTTTGGCATTGTGATTTATTATTACACTTTTGTTCTTACCACAGCGTGAGTGTGGAAAAGGAGAAAATTTACTTGTGACTTTGTGTTGGTCGTAGAAGTTTGCACTATATTGGGTTCGATTAAGTTGGACTCACCAAAACAATCAGTGTTTAGACTGAACATGGGCGGTTTGAGTTGAACCTGGAAATTAGTGTTTACTTTAGTGGATAACTCACAAGGAACTGAATTCTTCTAGTATTCACTGCCTGTCATGTTCTTTCCGTCTGCGCATCTCAAATGGAAATCGAACAAATACTCTAGTAATCTGTGGAGTCGTGATTTACTATTGCACTTCTGTTCCTACGACAATGTGAGTGTGGAAAAAAAAAAATTACTTGTGAATTGGTGTTGGCTGTAGAAGTTTGTACTATATTGGGTTCGATCAAGTTTGACTCACCAAAACACTCTGTTTTGATCGAACATGGGCCAGTTTGAGTTGAACCTGAGAACTATAGTGTTTCTACTTTAGTGGATAACTGACAAGGAACTAAATTCTTCCAGTATTTGCTGCCTAAGTATGAGTGTACATAACTAGTTGCAAATGGTAGGTGGGGATGTTAACTACCTTTTTCTCTTTACCTTTAGTTTTTAGATGATTGATATCAAAATTACATTGATGCAATCCACCTCCTATGCCTTTAATTATAGCTTCATAAACACATATTTTCAAATCATTAGGATTTTTGACAACTTGATTCTCTCATGCTCAAAGTAATGTCACTACATCCTTAAGACATTGATTAGCACAGCCAACTTCAAATCAGGCATGGGTAACATACTTCATGGTCATATAATTCTTGGCTTAAAAATAATATAACTTAGCCATGTTGCGCAAGCACTGCTTTAATGCCATTAATGCTAGTGTTGGTCTTCAGCAAACCTAGCCTAGAGATTGTGGTAAGTGATTGCTTCACCTTTTGAATGCTTTCTTCACATCTGACACTTCATTCAAATTTAATCCCTTTCTTATTCAGATTAGTGAATTGATTCGTTCTCTTGGAGAATTTACTACAACCCTCTTCTAATAGCTTGTCAAACAACAGAACTAATGAACATTCTTTTGTATGACTGCTCCTTGAAATGCCTTCCTTTGAAATGAGGACACAAGTATTGTCATTTTTTCTTGAACTCACATTTGTCTAGCTTTACTTCAAGCTGATCCCCATGTTCGGGGTGCACATACTTCATTTCTATTTTATCTTCTTTATTCAAATGAGAGTATAAATGATAATTTTCATATATTTCAATATTTGTTAATGATGCATCGAAATGATTATGTTATAGAGTTGATTTAATTGTTTATTTAGTATCAGATCTTGATGCTTTTGTGGAGTAATTTAATACGAGCGGATCTATACTATTTGAAAAGCTTGATGTTAGGAGTTGCAGTAGCTTGGATGTTCATTTCCATGTTTCCATTGTGTAAAATCAATTTTAGAACGGCCATATGAGTTGCACCCTTTTCCACGCATTAGTTCTTTATATGCTTAGTGAATCAATTGTTTGGTTCACATCTCTAAGAACCTCAATGGGCAGTCAAAAGAAACACAGTCCTTTTGCCACTGCAAGTAGTTCAGGTTCATACATGTTTTTTTTTGCTTCAAAGCATTTTTTTGACTCATGTAGAAGACTCATGGATGTCTTGGAAACATCCATTCCCAAAATTTAGGGACAACCCCCTATTTTTGGGTGCTTGGTGGAGTACATTTTGGCCCTGCCCCCAAGTTCCCAAGACTTCTAGGATGGTTGTGAAATGCCGGGACTCTTCCCGTATAACATCGTATCGTGCAATGTGTATTGAGCATAGGGGTGGTGGATAGATAGATCAGTGTAGAGGATGGAGCACAGGCCGAAAGACATGTGGGGGTTTGTTATCAGCTAATTTTGACTTCGCAAAATTAATAAACGTGAAAATTTTAAAAAATTTCAAAAGTGTTCCTTTGCGTGATTTATCACCCTCGCCGTGATCATTTTATTCTCGTGATCGTTTTGGTTTTGGTTTCGTTCATTTCGAGTGAAAACTCCTCCCACTAGGTCGCAAACCACGTAAATAATTTATTAATTAATTTATTGCCCTTTTATTTAATAAATTATTTTGGGGTTTTTAATTAAATAAATATTAATATAATATTTATTAAAAATCAATCGACAAGTTTTTTTAATTGCCAGGGGAAAATAAAATTCCGCTTCCAATTGCCGAGAATGCCAAATTGGCTTTCCGCACTCGGATTTCCCTTTCTGGCAAAATCTACATTTTTCCTCGCATGTGGAATTTCTCCTATTGACTGCCAACCCAACTGGATGGCAAACTAGCAAAAGATCTCCCAATTTCCCACATGGGGAAATAAATGGGAATTGTCGACTGCTTTGCCATTGCCACGAGCAAATGATTGAGTTTTTTCCCATATTTCCCTAGCAATTAATTCCCACTACCCGAAGAAAGGGAAATTGGTTATTTCAATGGAAACAAATAAACGGTTATAGGAAACTTCTTTAATCCTCACAACAAATCCTCTCGTGAAACTCTGTGGAAGAAGTCGTGCGTAAGAAGTTGAGGCTCTTTATTTCTAACTTTTTGTTATTTCCAAATTCTTCTTATTTCCCCGAACGTTTGCAGAGAAATATTTTTCCAAAGATTCGTATTCATCACAGGTTTTGAAGGAGAATAGTTTTCAACGCATTTGCATAAGGCAGGTAAATTTCCATGCAAAGGACAAGGAATAACTTCTTTGCAGCACCATCCACGTAGTTCAAAGCCCACACAGGCCACACATTGGTCAAATAGAAGCAAATAACCTGCCCACGCATTTTTTTTTGCATAGTCCACACCAAAAAATCAGAGAAGAAGCAAATTCACTGCATTCTTTAGCAGCTCCCACAAAGGTTTCTAGAAGAATATTTGTCCACACACCAATAAAACCCATGCACAAGGAGTCAAAACCAATATCCACACATGTTTTTGGCAGCAAGGCAATAAAAATAATATGCATTAGCCAAAGCCATACAAAACAGCCACACAACTGTCAAAGAAATAAGTTTGAAAAAAAACACAAGGCAACACGCAGCCAAGAGGAAGAAGAGCCCACGCATTGGAGAAGAGGTAAAGTAGAATCCAGTCCAAACACACGCCGGCAAAGGTAGTAGTTCCACGCATTGGAAAAAAGCAGTTGACCACGCTAGAGGTAAAGAAATCAGTCCAAACAATACTATGTTTGCATAGGAAAAACCAGTTCATAGTCATTTTTACGCTAAAATCCACGCAATTGCGAGAAGAGGAAGATTGTGTGTGAAGAGAAATCACGTGAACCATTTGACAAAATGTCAAACAAGATATATCAACAAAAAAATGAAATTAATGAAGAAAACAATAGATGCGGAACGAAGAACGTGCGCGGGTTGTATCTGTCGAAGTAATCAACTTTGGAGCTTGATATCTCGAAGCTGGATGATTTTCGTGAAAAACCAATCATTGCCCACAATTTTACTCATGTTAAGGTGCTTACATACTCATTTGCAAATGCACAACACCTCATTTGGTATTTTTCACGAAGCCAAATAAAACGTAGTTCATTTGATTTTCACCGCGCGCACTGTTTCAGCTTGTCGAAGGCCTACTTTGAGAATTTGTATTTCGGGCCTGAGTGATTTTCAAGAAGAACGGTTTGGTTCGTTGAATTCTCCCCACCTTCATGTACTTCTTTGCCAAGTTTCAAATGCACAACACCTCATTTGATATTTTTCACGGAGCCAAATAAAACACAATTTATTTGATTTTGCTGCGTGTGCAGTTTTCAGCCTGTCAAGGAGACTGACTTTGAGAGTCGATATTTTGAACTCGGATGATCGTCAAGAGAAAATGATTGTTTCTTTGGATTCTCCCCACATTCATATGCTCCCTTGCCAAGTTGTAGATTCCCAGGGTGACGTTTGATATTTTTCGTGGTAAAACCAAGCGGGTTTTTGCAGTTTTACATTTACATTTTCTTGGCAGTTTGAAGAGTCAACTTTGACCTTAATATTTCATTGAAGAATTTGATTTGGGAAAAAACTCTCTGATCCACAAACTTGTGGTACCTTAATAGACTCCCTCATCCAGTGAGAGTTTCTCAGAACAAGATTTGCTATTTTTCTCAGGGCAGTTTCAGAGGCGATTTGTGCAATTTTGTAAGAAGGAAGTAATAGCCTGAAAATACGCTTCTGACACAATTATGTCATATTCAAACAAAATGATGTTGCGGTATGGGTTCCAGGCTCGGAAGCACCAAACGTCCCTAAGGGTCTCATATCCATGGGGAAAGCGTTTCCGAAATGTGAAATGCATACATAAACGTGCCGAAATGTGCTAGGCGTTTAAAAACGTTTCCGCTGATTTTTCTAAGTTTTAAGCATCAAAACTTAAAAAAATAAAGAAAACAACATTTAATACACCTAACCCTAATCTACCTACCTAGACTTGCTAAAGACACTTCCTAAAAGCTATATAATGACCTCTTGGGTCCATTCTAAATCACACTCTCATTTTCTCTCTTGCTAAATTCAGTTTTCACTAAACTAACATTTAGCATTGTGAAAACAAAGAGACATCAAGGAGCAACTTAAAGGAAGAGACAAAATATTTTGAGTGCTTTATCAATTATCTCTTATGGTCTACAAATTTACAATTATAAAATGAGTATTATGCATATATATATATATATATTTTTAATAATATATTGTACGGATGTTTCCTGTAACGTTTCGTATCCAATTTGAAAATTGTCGTTTCCGTGTTTCGTATTCGTTTCCGTTTCCGTGCAACATAGGTTCCAGGGCATTGTACCCACCTCGACACTCCATTCAGAGTATGAGAACATCACCGATACCAACTTGGGACATGTTGACGTAAGTTGGTTCTGCGATCGCATATCAACCGAAGGCGAGTCACAATTTTCCCGACGCTTGTTCCGAATTGGTCATCACTTGCATGGATGCACTACGACACCTGCATAGTGTGGCGATTCAACTCCAATGGCTCCAAAGTGGAAGCGACCTCGACTTGTGAGTTCTCAGTCTCGTCTCCGTGGCGCAGGCGCTTCTCAATGGCACCAATGGGTCACCTCTGACTTCCTCATTATGTGGTATAGGTCGTAGTTATTTGCAAAGGTCTCTTCGGAGTCAAAAGCCATTGTTATCGGCAGAGATCGATAATGGGAGAAATTTGTCTACATCAATTGTCTTCACTTAATCGTTGTACGGATCTATTCATCGACAAACCAAGACCAATGACAAGTGTAGTTGTGCGGATCATTAAGCAAGGCCACATCATTCAAGCGTGTCCCTGTCAACTCTCAGTTAGCAGCGGGCGTGATACTTCATCGGCCAGTCTTAAAGTTGGAGCGTTCTTGAATTGGATGATCGTGAGAGAATCGAATGGCAACACTTCGGGATGGTGACAAAGACGAAAGACATAACTCCAAGAAGTGAATTGCAATCTTGACTCTTGGAAGATCTTCTCAATGGCGAAAGATCAGGAGCTGGATTCTGACAAGCCAAGGTGGCGTAACGACTACGGTCTCGTGACAAATGAATAATTCACCATGGAAAGTTATTCAGAGCATGTGGAGAATTGTGTGTAATTGTGAATGCGAATGCAAATAAAGACAAAATTGCTCACACCAGGATGTTGCTCAAATGAAGAGGTGGATGAATTGCTCAAGTTTCAAGCTCGGCTCTCTTGTCATCTAGAGGATTGCGGAGCATAGTCGATGAGTTCATTCTGTATGACTGGGATAGGCGGACTCTTGGCCTAATGGATAAGGCATTGATCCTAGGTGTCTTGATCTAGGTGGCGTGTTGTTGACTAGGATGTCTATGTGTGTGTCCAAGTCATTTAAGTGGGGTCCACATGTACCCATTGCTTTTATTTATGTACTTTTCCTAAAATGAATTTAAAATTTTTATAAAGTGAGGTTATTGTTAAACTCACTTTTGACAAATTTTGATAACTTAAGTGGTTTCTATTTTTAGTCGTTTTTTAAAAGTTGGTTGAAAAAGTCAAAGTCACTTAAGTGCCCTATTTAATGTGCATGTAAATCCTAACTACTTTGTAACCAACTTTTGGGTTATAAAAGGAAGTGAGGGGCTCATTTGTAAAGGGACTTTGAGAGAGGAGAAGAAAATACTTTTGTATGCAAACTTTACTTCAAGGAAAAAAACTGTGTTCTTTTGAGAAGACGTTTTGGAGTTAATGAAATATGAACTTTGTGTCCCATTCATTGTCTCTTGTAACATTTGGTGTTCTTATGTTCATTAGATGTTAGCATTTGAATCTTGCATGCAAATATTGTCTTGGATCTTATTGTCAACTATATTAATACGTTGTTCTAGTTCACAATGAACAAGCTCTGATTATCTACTTGCTCATGTGTGTTCCCTTTTATTCATTCTTATTTAGCTGACTCAAACTCGTTTTATTTGTGTTAGTTATTCATCGTTCTTCTTTATGCAATACAATATTAGGCTCTGCATTTACCTAACTCTTGCATTTTCCTTGATTCATTCCTTTCCATTCATTTTCTTCATTCCATTCCATCTCCCTCATTCACTTTTCTTTCCATTGATGTTCCAAAACACCCCACATACAATTTTGAATGTGCAGATGTAAATCTTGTTTTGGTTTTCAATAAAGGCAACCTCACCTTCATTGACGAGGGACATCGTTCTCATTTGTTGTATGTCATTTGCATACATGCAAATCCATATGCTAATAGGGTTAGATGTACAAATGGATGACCACATGGTCACAATAGATTGAGAGGTTTAGGGCATCCTCCCACTCAAGGTAGTGATTATGACCACACTAGTAGGACAGGACCAATGGGGATAAAACATGAGTTTTGCCAGGATTTATCATTGGGACGGTCATAGGGGATAAGAGCAAGAGCATTCGTACACATGGCCTCCTACATACTAGGTGAGTACTATTGCTTGATGGATTGTATATGAAGACTTGACTTGGGTGGTCTTAGCTACACCACACTATCGATTGTGTGGGTCTACTAGAGAGGTTGCCCTGTGCGAGACCCGGAATGAGGGTGGGAGTGGCAGTATACCCACAGTGGTAGCAGATGGAGCAACTTGTGCTAGTCGATGGACAAGGTTGGGGTAGACTAGCCGAGAGGATAGACACTATTGTTTGTCTAATATGTTCTTTGTTAGTCGGGACCGACTCATTTAACCCCATGGAACTATGGATCATATAACCCCTATGAAAAATCGGAATAGGCCACTACAAATATGACAAAATCTGAGGGAAACCTATTGCGAAGCATATAATTTTAACAAAATTAAAATAGTGTACAAATTCATTTAATTGAAAATAGATATTGAATCAATTCTATACGAGGCTTGACTCATGGACATGCGATATAGTGATGTACTGGTCAGGTACATGTTAAAAATATGCCATGAAACTCTTTGGAATAGCTTGAACCAAAATTTAGCTTGATAAATATGTAGGCCAAAGTATAAGAGTTCAACT
Organism: Taxus wallichiana var. yunnanensis; assembly: GCA_018340775.1. Lineage (NCBI taxonomy): Eukaryota > Viridiplantae > Streptophyta > Pinopsida > Cupressales > Taxaceae > Taxus > Taxus wallichiana. The sequence goes on along the minus strand of CM031244.1, from coordinate 84,785,931 downwards.
AAGTGCGATCAAATCTTTGTAAAATATAGAGCATTATATAGCCTATAATGAGGTTATGTAGTTGTTATTTGGTTGGTAATTGTTCAACCAATCTGTAATCACCTCTCCCTATATAATAAACGCTGTCACACTTGTTTGAGTGTGCATTCAGCCGTCTCTGAATTCATTCTTCTCTTTGCATATGCTAACATTGGTATCAGAGCGGTCGGTTCGTAGTTCGAGGAAGCCTTTCAAAAGGCACGAATTGGAAGTTTGGGGAAGCCCTAGCAGGGCACAAACTGAAGATGTTATTTCACCGCTTATTGTAGAAGACTCACAAGAAGGGTTTGAATCGTGTTTGCTGGTGCGTGCCATCGTGAGGAGTTCTTTGAGCATTCGTAGGCGAGGTTACTGATCACAAATCCACAAATCAACGGTGGTAAAGTCGCAGAGAAAGAAAAACGAGGATAGAAAGGAGTAAAACATGGGCTCGTGTATGTCTTTACCCGGTCGTGTGGACAAAAACGTGAATAACAATCGGTTTGTGGGCAAAATCAAACCATTCGAGGTTGTTTTTGAAAGCAATACTAGTTGCAAATACCCGAGTTGAAAAGCCAAAAGTCGTGGTCACAAAACAACGGAAGCGTGAGGGAGCGATTCGTTTCATTCCTAAAAACATTAGGCGAGTCGTGGTCGATCCGGCTCGCCAATAGCACAGTCGTGTGGGCCAACAAAGTCATGGAGCAAAATAGGGCAATTCGTGGGCAAATACAGTCACAAGAACTAGAAAGACAAGTCGTGAATGAAGCAACGCCATAACCAGTTCACTGTTGCTGCTACCTGTTACGATTTCGAGGGTAGGAAAAATGTGAGTTAAATACTCTCGAAGGGTTCGAAGGAAGATTAATATTATTTGGGCAGAATAATATTTTTTTATTTTTAGCAACAAAGGTATTCACCTTGTGCTTTACATGTGAGTAATAAATTTCATACTATTTGCTGGAATAAGTAATATATTATTAGTGTGGGAAAAATATTATTTTATTATTTCCGTTACTTTGGAATAATAAAATGGCAAATATTTCACACTTGACTTTGTTGAGACGCAAAAATTAACGAGCACTAATTTCAATGTATGGAGCCATAAGATTTTAATGCTTGTGGAATTTCATGATTGTGATAAAATAATCATAGGTAGTGAAGGTCGACCAACGACAAACTTCGCGGATTATGACAAACGTCATAAGGAAGCTTTATTGCTTCTCAAGTTATCGGTGTCGGATGATATGATACCGGAAGTGTGGAATGCTATTGTGGCAAGCATGTTGTGGGCTAGTTTGAGGGATAAATATCAGACGTCAGAAAAGAGTCGGGTTTTATACCTGAAGAATATGCTCTTTTTCATAAAATTACAAGGTGGATAGCTATCGAGCACCTACTTCGGATGAAAGACCTCCGAGACCAGTTATCTTCCATCAACAAAAAGGTGGATGACAATGATATGGTGGCTCTAGTTCTGAACAACTTACCTTCTTCGTATGAGTCATTTGTGGAGGCACTCCATTTAATGGCTGAAAATCAAACTCTCACGTTTGACAAGGTGAGTTCTTACTTGTTGCAAAAGGAGCGGAGACAAATTTAGGCAGAATCTAATTGTGACCAATCAGAGAGTGCTCTTGTCACACAGTCAAAAGGAAAGTGGAGACGTCATTTTGGTGAGTCTTCCACTCGGTATCAAGTCACATGCTTATTATTGTCACAAGGTTGGGCACCTTAAGAAGGATTGTCAAAAGCGGAAGTATGATCTTTCGCAACAGAACAAGAAGCCATGTGATGAGGAACATGTGGCAGTAGTTGTAGAAGAATGGGATTCGGATGACGGGCATGCTCTTTATTGTCTTATGACATCATGCTCGCATGACAATGGTACTAGTTGTTGGATCATTGACTTTGGTGCGTCCGCACACTTTTCATGTCGTAGGGATTGGTATGTTTCATTTACTGCAAATATCTGTTTTGAATTAGTAGTACTAGCTGATGGAGAATCACTTGTAGTAGAAGGGATAAGAGATATATGCATTGTATTGAATAATGCTCATAAACTATTGGTATGAAATGTTAGATATGTACCTTCTTTACAAAAGAATCTTCTATCTATTCATCAATTAACTGAAAAATCCCAATATTTTTGTGGATTTATGTGGGAAGAAGTGTGTTGTCTCGATGTGAAACAAAGATAGATGATTTCCCTTGGTATTGGGCAAGGTGGCCAATATCGGCTTGTTGATCCTACTACGATCAACATGAATGCACGTGTGGAGGACAACTCCACCATACAGGATGTGCAGGAGGTTGCAATGCCTTGGGAGGAAGCCATTCCTCACATATCGTTGACTTGGATACAATCAACCTCCATGCACCTATTGTGGAGGGAGTATCCACTATACCAGATGTACAGAAGGCGAACATGCCTTGGGAGGATGGATTTCCTCATTCTAAAGAACAGTTTGTTGTGGATGGAGACCACTATTCCGGATGCTGCGACGGTGCATGGTGAGATGGCATGCTAAGCGACTCACTCGAGGTAGTTGCTCGAAGGATAGTGGAGCGTGAACAGTTTGCTCATTTTGTTGTGAAAGATCTTTCCCAACAGAGGGGGAGAAATGAGCAAATAGATGACGAGTTGGTTCTCACTCTTCTTTGCAGAGATGGTTATTTCTCCCACTACTGAGATATATGAGACGGAGATGGTTGTTTCTCCTACTATTGCAGAGTTGGTTCTAACTCCTACTGCACAAATGGTCACATTTATGAAAAAGTTGGATGGGCACTACATGGTGTTGTAAGGAGTCAAGGACATGATCGAGGTGCCTTGATTGCAGGATAACTGAGTCTCTGTATAGACTCCAATAAGCTACACAAGCCTAGAGCAGATTTTTCAATCCACCTCTCCGAGTTTCTGATTCCAACACTCTAGAGATGGGGTTGACACTCTCAGCCATTGATGATTCATCACTGGTCAATGAATCACGTAACAAAGAACCAGTGGACCACTTGTCATATCCTTTGTTCATGTGACCAGATTTTTGTTTTGCAGTTCTTCTCCATTCGACAACCGCAACACAATCATGGACTGCTGATTTTGAAGTACAATCTATGGCACAGTTTGTAGATTTAATGACTAAACATATGGGCTTTAAGACATTTGTAAAATTTTGGGACAAACTTGGTCTTGTTTCCGGTTTAGTCATTAAGAGGGGGTGTTAAAATATAGAGCATTATATAGCATATAATGTGGTTATGTAGTTGTTATTTGGTTGGTAACTGTTCAACCAATCTGTAACCACCTCTTCCTATATAATAAACGCTGTCACACTTGTTTGAGTGTGCATTCAGCCTTCTCTGAATTCTTTCTTCTCTTTGCATATGCTAACAAATACAAGGCTCCTACTAATGCTCTGGAATGTAAGATGCTTCCAAGTGGGGGCTCTATATGCTCATTCATATGATTGGTTTTTATAATCTGCATAAGCAATGGTGTATAAGTTTAAAACTAATTGCTAATCAACCTTGTCAATTGGCTATATAAAATCACTTGACTCTCTTGAACAGAAGATAGCCAATTTAAGGCACAGTGGCAAAACTTCCAATCTGTGCATTCCTTATCGTTTTTGTATTTTGTTTCTCTCTTGGGCATCCTTTGGATATCATGTGGATTTCTCTCTATTCCCCTCTACTTAAGCAGTTGGTCGTGAATTGATTGCATCAAAGGCTTATAGCCCAAGCCAGTTGTATTAAGATTGTTTTCAAAAAGAAGACTTAGGAGGGTATTTCAACCTTTGCTCTGCATTTGAAGAAGTGCTGCAGGAGAATTCTTGCGATGTGAACTAAATAATACATGTGGCCTGTCCAGTGCACAAAACCTCAGGTACTCATCAAATGCATATATTATCAAGGATTCTATAGTTACATGCCCTCGTTGCTTTATAGATCTTCAGACTGCCTTTAGTATTTACAAGTTTAGAATAGTTGAGCACTGAATTAGGTGCATGAACACTTACCATTTATTCTTAATCTGACTGAGATTCGAGGTGATGGATTTAGGTGTTACAATACGATCATGTCACTTTTATAATGAAGTTTGATATCTTTATTGAAGTTGAAATTCTTCTTATGTGTTTAGTTGGTGTATCTTGGTAAATCTCAGTTTGCAGACAAGGATACATACAGAGAGTTTAATTCAGAAAGACTCATTAGAATGGTTATTTCCATACATATTTGCACATGGGCATTTCCAACATGTTCGGCATGCAATAACAATGCTATATCTTTTTATTACATTAATCTCTCTGACCTGTTTGTGAATGTTTTAACAAAATCATCATAACAACCCTCTTATTTGTTGTTTATGAAACGCATAATCACGGTCGTCATACAAAATGTAGGAGGCTTTCAAGTTGGAGAAGAAAACCTCCATTGCATCTGCTTTGTATGGGGAACATGTAAAGAATTTGAATACCGGAAGCCCTGGCTACATGTCAGTTACTCCATAAGCCTAATTACATTATAATATTTGTTTTCTAAACGCTTTAATCTCACATTATTTGTTTACACATGGTGCTCATTTGCAAAATACTATTGTTATTCCGATTTGAAATATTTTTGAATGGGGCCACTTCATATGTTCTGTTTTAGAGAGCATGCACAATTCCCGCACTGTCTACAACCTTAGACAATGAAAAAGTCTGTTCTGCTAAAAGTGTTTTGCTATATTATATTTTACATATATTTATAAGTGGTGAAGTGTACACAATAGAATAGACTGTATCACTTCATGATTCTCTTTCCATGGATCAGGTGAAGGGTCTCTACATGGGTGCAACCTCATCTTTTGTTGGGATGGCTATGGAAAGCTCACTTCTATTTGGTGTATATTCTCAAATGATTAGCATTGCAGGTTTGTCCTTGCCAATGTGCATTTGTTTGTTTGATCAGGCAACGCTACTTGAGTTATCTGCAGGTTAACTTTAGTACTAGGTAATTAACAGAAAGTGTATGTTCACCTTTTGTGGCAAGTTTTTGATGTTTTTTTTCCCCTCTTGTAGTGGGTAGTTTATGTCTACGGACCTGATGCAATAGTATTTGGCATGGTGGTTCTTTGGAAAGGGAGGAGATCCTGGCAGTGGCAGGCCCAAACTTCAGATTGTTGTTCCTTCTGCAGCTTTTGGGGAGCATTAATTAGTTTTGTACTGTGCCCAGCAGAGCTGATAAAGGTAACCAGATCTAGAATTTATATCTGCTATATGCTTTCTATATTTATACATATTGAAATCCAGATACGATACCAGCTAATATTTGTTGTTTTGCAGTGTAGATTGCAAGTTCAGGAAAAAGACAAGATGCAACTGAAGAAGCATCACCAGAGATATAGTGGGCCCCTGGATTGCGCACTCAGAACCCTTAAAAATGAAGGGGTAAGCCTTTATTGGTTGCTAAATTGCTGATACTATCTGTAATCGTGCAATATATATGCTTCACATTTGCTATCCTTATGCAAGTTACTGTTTGATTCTTTTGTTGGCTGAGCAATGGTTCAGGTACAAGGTTTATTTAAGTGGTGGCCTAGCTACATTCTTGAGAGAGTCAATTGGAAATGCAGTTTTCTTCAGCACTTACGAATTGACTCGTTATTATATGCTTTCAATTGTTACCATGCATGCTAAGGTGGATCCCCAAGCCAATTCTGAGCCTTCTCAATTCGTTAATCAGTCCTCTAAAATTCTTTTAGAAGCAGGAGTCGGAGTTATCACTGGTGGGCTTGGAGGTGTTGCGGTATGCAACATGCAACTTTGGAAGTCATTCTTTTAAACTGAATTCTTCTGGATCAATTGTGTGTGACGGAACAGATGATTTGCTTTGCAGTTTTGGTCAGCAGTTTTGCCACTTGACGTTGCAAAAACCCGTATTCAGACAACTCCAAATATTAATGTCAGCAGGAGTCCCGTACGCACAATCAATGTGGTAGGACCTATTTTTTATTTATTTTTCCATGGATATCATTTCAGAAAAACAAAAAACATTACTTTTCCCAATAAAGCTGTTTATTGTAGCATCGCAAATACCAGTATTTTTAGGCTTTTACAAGGCAGTAGAATTGTTATAACTGATGGCAGTGATTAGGATCTGTTAGGATTGAAGGTTTTATTTATGATAATGACACCAAACTTTTCTATACCTACTTTATAACAAGCTTGTGGAAGGTTCTCATCAATACAGTAAATATTCTAATACTACACAATTGACTTATTTTTCTGGCTCTCTTTCAGGATTTGTTCTATTACTAGGACTGGTCTTAGATAGCCAAAATACGGATTTAAAAGTAGGAATTGCCTGTATTAACAAGTATGAAACAATTTTCTGATTCTGTGTTCTACAGATTTATAGAGAACTTGGTTTCAGAGGATTATATGCTGGCTTAGGGCCTACATTGGTGCGGGCTTTCCCTGCCAATGCTGCAGCAATTGTCACTTGGGAACTTGCAGTGAATCTGCTGGGGTGAAGCGTTTGTAAGAGTTGCATCTTCATAAAACAATCTTGTAACATTTGATTGTCCATTTATAATTATTCTGGAATCCTGGCAATTGTTTTATACTTAAGCATACTCTGAAAGCCGAGCTACACAATGCTTATATTATAGAAGATATAGCAGCACAACAGTAGCATATAGCAATTTGCTTTCTGACAGGATGAGCAAAACCACATTCCGTGTTAGTGACATTTGTTTTGCTTTTCAAATGAGTGTTTTGGCCATTCTATTTCCTTATTTGTTCTGGCATTCAAATTTATAATTTTGTGGTTAGGACCTCAAGCACGCAAAGCTTGTGAATAGATTGCATTTCAAGCAGTTTTCTGGTTAGATGTTCTGTATGACATTGCTTATCTTGACAAATCTTAAGTGTGTATTTGAAAAATTTTCTGATGTCTTGATTAATATTAAGATCAATTATATCAGTAGGATTATGGTTTTGAGCGAAAGAAACCATATCAATGCTCCAAGGTGACCAAAAAATCAGGCAGTGTACTGGTCATTGACAATTATATAGTCAAGGGGGAGCAATGATTATTTGAAAATTCCACATAAATAGGAATCCATTCAGGTGAACATCTCAAAAACAATGGAAGACTCTTTATTGTCATGCTAGAGTTTGCTTCTTGTAACTTCCTTTTCAAATATCACTTAGTTGATCTTATACATATTATGTTAGCATATGGATCATCCTTCAATGCAACTACCATGGAGGTGTTTGTTATTTCCTATTTTACTTCATGATGTTTACTTATTTTCAGTCTCCCCATAATCTTAGACAACCTTATAGTCTTAATTAGTATAAACACTACATAGAATCAGAAGAGCATTCTCTTGAATTTTCTCAAGTGGCTGTCAAAAATATATGTAGGAAGAATGCTACTACAAAGAAATTATCCATGAAATTATTCATGAATGATGGAGTTGCTGTATATATTTGGTCAATGATTCCATTTTTTCAACAAGGGACCTCTAAGTATCGCAATGACCCAAACTCGTACATTGATTTTCAAATCAACGATCTTTAGGTCAAGACAACCCTCATGGCTGACCAATTTGGCTTGAATACCATTTCATGAAGTTTTGTTAAAGATGAGATATTGCTCAAAAACACACACGTAACTACGAAAGGGATATGACAGCCTTTGTTTTCACTTGTTTGAGACACAAATATGGAAATTACCCTAGGGCTTAATATTGTTGTTATACATTATGAGATCAATTTAACTTGCAATCTGCCATTTTTCTGACCTTGAAAACATGGCCTATATGTCATCTGTTGACCTTGAAGACACGGTATGCATGCCATTCTGATGACTTTGGAGACATGGTATGTATGCCAATATGTTGACCTTGGAGACATTGTATGCATACCATTTTGTCGACCTTGATTCAACAAATCAAATTTACCGCCTAAGGAGAGTTTATTATGTTTGATCAGCTTCTCAACGGCTCCATTGACATTGTAGTTATAGTAATTTCAAACAAAATTCCACGCCTCAACTATCTTGGATTTTACCGGTGATCCTCCTTTGGTATATAACTTTGTGGTTATAAGCCGTCTTGAAGAGGTTCATATAGCCTTGTAACATCAAGACGACTTCTAACCACAAAGTTATATACCACGCTCAATCTTCGAACTATCATCTATCTTGGATTTTATGAATGTGATCCTCCTTTGGTATATTCCACATCATCCTTGCTATTTTGGGGGTAAGCGAGTTAACAAAAATAAGCTTTTGTAAAATCCCTATATAGGCTATTTTAGAGTCACATGCAATAGATAAAGCAATAAAATACAAAATGTGACACAAACAATAAGCAAGATAATTTAAAACCCTAAGTGCAAGAAAGACGAGAAAAAACTTCATTGATTAGCAATAATTCCGAAGGTGTGCGAAGCTGGAAAACTATTGGAACCAGAACACAAAGTGTCACAATCGAGCTTTGAAAATTGTAATAGAGATGGGGCGGCCGAACAGGGTGCTTGGTGGTATCGGGGTGCATAGCGCTAGAGACCCTAAGCAGGCGCTAGGGTTTGTGTAAAACCTCATAAACTAGTTTCACGGGGTTGTTAGATGTTTGATGACCTTCGTCTTTGATCACCTTTGTTTCGCACTAAGTTCATAGATGTCGCTTGTGACTTGTAATGAAAAGGATATCTTGCAAAGCCCCAAAACACATCAAATCCTAAAAAAGAAAATATGCAAATGGGGAGTTGGGTGACCTCGGCGGTCACCCGAGTGAGCGAACTTACGATCCGGCGCGCACTACATTTCGGACTTCATGTAGTTACGTATGCGTGCGTGCGTGCGTGTGTGGAATCGTGCCATAGGAAGCTCTTGTGGAAGATGCACTTGATAACGAGCAATAGTTAGTTTTAAAAGATGTAAATAGACGTGTGCATGAAAAAATGAACTTCCCCTCCTATACATGTATGCAGAAATGTGATCCCTTGTCCCTTGAATGAAGCTAGATGGATGCTTTGATGCTCTTATAATGCCTTTGGATGCAACCTTAGACGATGGTAGTAGATGCTTAGAGCTTGGTCTTTTAATTTGATCACATAACATTGTATTTATATGATTTCCTTGTTTGAATTTTGTGATTAATCACTAAAAGGCCGACCCATAAGAAAACAAGATGCCCAACGGCTAGAAGAGGCCCAAAAGTGGCGAGTAAGATACAAAGAGGTCGGGGCGACCGGAGGGGACGAGGAACGTACGTGTGTTTGGCGTTACGGTTGGGCACTAGTGTTTAGACTTAGAGAAGTGAAGTATCAAAAGTCATCTTGAGCAATAGGTCTGTGAGGCCAAAGAGAGAACAAGAAAGAAAGAAAAAAGACCAAAGATAGTGGTCAATTAGTACTTTTATCGCTTAGAAATCATATGAATGCAAGTATGTGATTAGGACCTAGAAATGTACCTAAGTGTGTGATTTTGTGTCTACATTTGCCCCCACTTTATGTTGTTGAGAGAAAGCTCGATAACATAAAGTAGATAAGAGATGCGTACCTAATAACCATGTAGATCAATGGTGAAAACATGTCGAGGAGACAAGAAAAAGCGTGGAATGAATAACATGAAGTGTGAAAGCTAGAGGAAGGGGAAGTGAAAATGACCCTAGGGGTGAAGTGTATGCGATACGTCGTGTTGTACTTGTTGTCATTGTCGTGCCCGATGTTACGTATTAAGGATAAACTTGCAAAAGAAGAGTGAAAGAGTAGTCAAATACGTGTATAGAAAAATTTCGATCCAAATGTATGAAAAGTGTAAAAGTATGCAAAAATGTGAAAAAGTAGTAAAAGGAACATGTGCACCTGATCCGTGAAGAGTGAAAAAGATAGAAAAGTTTTACGAAATCTGATGAGGAGTGAGTTTTGGGCGATCTCATGCCACGACAGAAGAAGTGTAGGGAGAAAGGTCTAGTGTTATTCTCCATCCTTTGATTGTTTCCCAAAATTTATACACCACTGTAGATGGTGTGATCTTGTCTTGCTCAAGTTCGATCCAGTTTGATCAAGGAAAATATAAAAATGGAAATGTAATGCATTCTCCTTGCTTTGGAGGATTGTGCTGTCTTGTAAAATTGCTTTGGAAAGTGTGTTGATAGGAGAAAAAGCGTGTATGTATTTGCCCCCTGGTCATAAACGCCGGGAAGAGTCATAAGTGCCTAGGAAGGGTCGGAACCGCCTAGGCGTCCATGTCTGCATCTGGATGCTAGTGTTTGTGTTGAGCCCGAGGACCCAAGTCGGATTCGATCCCCTTTTGTAATTGTAGCTGTGTTGTTTCGGTATTGTGCGGACACTGAACTATGACTGTGTATTGCTGGATGCCCCCTCATTTGGGGTGCATGTGACGTCGCTAAGAGGATGTGGCCCAAAAGAGGACCCGATGTTGAATTGATACCAATATGTAGGAGGAATGTGCTTGGTAGAAACCAAGGCACATGCAAACAATGCTAGGAAATAAGTGTTAGTGCTAACAAGATAAACATGCATATAGAAGACAATGTGTAAGCTAACAAGAAGGAAAACAATGTAGGATTTGCAAAAGCGGGTCATGCAAACATGAGATACCGCTCATAATGTCGCAAGAAAATCAAGGCCGAAGCGGCCAAAAGCATACAAGCGGTGAACAAACAAGACATAGGGTAATGCCTACAAACAAAAGGCATCAATGACAAATAATGGCAAGTAATTAGGCAACCATGGTGGCAAAAAGTTCTAAAGCAAATCGCACATGAAGCACTGTTAGTATGTTAGAAAGATACAAAGTATGTCAAAGCGTGTATAGATCCATACAAAGTAGTGTGCTAGGAATAGTAGAAAGTAGAAAACAATGGAACAATAACACATGTGATGTGTACAAATGTAAATGCCCCCCGGGAGCCTCGATGGGATTTGGTAAGAGGTACATTGCCAAGCATTAATCTTTGTGTGTAAAGCTCTTTGAAAAGTTTGCATTCACAATTTGAAGAACAAATGAATGCGCATGTGTATGTAGAAAAGATAATGACATAAGAAATATCGACTAACATAGTAAGAAAAGTGTTCATGTGAGTATAGGCAAGCAAGAACAATGTGCAACCAAGATATGCAATATGTTGTGTAAGAATGTGATGAAATGGTATGCAAGATGAATGTGATAGGGGCAACGAGCCCCGAGCGAGTGTGTAAGTATGAGTGAGGCGAGGCTCATTTATAAAAGATCCCTTGATAGTCAAGAATGAACCATAGAACAAGAGTGCGTCATCGGGAAATGGTTTGATAGATGTGTATGCTAGAAAGATTTGTCAATAAAGTGCAGAACGTAGATTGTAGAATGGTGTAGTATGATGCGTGAGAAGAAGATGTTAGAAAGATTGAATGAGATGCTAGAAGGATTGATCGTGAAATGTAGAATGATGTGCATGAGATGCTAGAGAGATAGATCATGAAGCGCATCACGTAAAATGTAGGATGGGGCGAGGTTCAATTCAGATTTAGACCCTCAGTAGTTGAGTATGAATCGTGATACTAGATTGTGTCATAGGGTAGTGGTGTACTAGAAAGATTGATCAATAGGCGTAGAGTGTTGATTGTAGGATAAGGTAAGGTTCAATTCGGGTTTAGACCCTCAACAATTGAGTACGAACCATGAGACTAGAGTGCGTCATAGGGTAATGGCGATATAAGAGGTGTATCAAGTTATGTACGGTGCATGTGAAAGAGTAGCTATGAAACAGCGAGCGTGATAGAAGAAATGAGAGACGTATGATAATGCTAGAAGTGGGGAGAATAAGCGTGATGTCCCCCAAGCGCATGAGTATGAGCAAACTATATAATACAAATGAAGGGCAAGGGTCCTTCACCCGATGTATGAGGAGATGAAGATGCGTGACCATGCTCTAAAGGTGGCGGTGAATGAGATTGACGATGTACATGCAATGAAAGCCGAGGTGGTGAACACTTATAGGATGGAGACCACGAAGGTGAGATGGACCTAGATGAAGGAGGCGCGAGGTGATGTGTGCCTAAATGAATACAACCAATGAGGTGATATACACCGAGATGAAGGAGACATAGGAGGTGATGAACACCTAGATGAAGGAGGCTTATGAGGTGATGTGCACCTAGATGAAGGAGGCCTATGAGGTGATGTGCACCTAGATGAAGGAGTCGTCAAGCGGTGAACCTAGGCGTGCGATGGACTAGTGGACCTATGAGAACGAGTGTGTCGTGCATGAGTAGGAGAGCTAGGAGCAGATTTTGCTTTAGATTTTAGAGGTCCATGGGACCTATATGCTCTAGCGAGTGTAATGGCCACCTCAAGAGGAGGTGAGGCCATGGTGTGCATGGAGGGATACCTTGAATAGTGACAACTTGGTTGTTATGAATGAATTTGAGACACAAGTGAGGCATGTAAATGATTGCTTGAGCGACGAGGAGCCATGGGAGACCTAAGAGCATGTCACAATATTTGACGCTAGGTGCCACAAGGAAAGGCACAAGCATGGTGAGAGGAATGACCATAACTAGAAGCTTGACATAACCACAAGAGCTAGGAGTTGGATATGAAATTTGCGAGAGTGGATAGCCAATAGCGACAAGAAGTTCATTAGAGCACGCGCTTACGTGAAACAAGGGATCAACCATGGTGTTATTAATAGAAGTAGATCTAATAGAAGCACTAATGTGCAAATGATCAAAGGAAAATGGAGCATGATAATCATGATCAGAAAATGTAATGAAAGGTGGAGATGAATTAACATGAGAAACTAGAAAATCAAGAGGCCCCGACGATGGAGGAGGCATTGCATGATATGCATGATTAGCTGAAGATTCCACAACTTGCTTCTCATGATTTGGTAGAGTGTTGAAGATTTTAAGCTTCTTAATTTCGTTGACCGATGTAGATACCAAAGGTTTAGGAAGCTCAATTTGATTATTGTCAATTAGATCTTGAATAAGATGTCTCAATTTGAAACAATGATCAATAGAATGTCCAACACATTGGTGATAGTCACATTAGAAATTTTCATTATAGTTGCGGCCCTTAGGGTGAGATGGATCGAGTAAGTCGAGGTAAGTTGTCAGAGAGTCCATGTGTTGTGGATCATTATAAGTAATAGAAGTAGGAGTAGGTAAAGCAGTAGTTGAATCTAGGGTGCAATATTTGAATGGATCACGATCAACGACGAATGTATATTCTATGCCCTCATGTAAGAATTTAACACATCGATGCACTGTAGAAGGCACTTCTTGCATGACATACAACCATGGCCTACCAAGTAAGCAATTGTATTGAATTGGGAAGTCGATGAAAAGAAAACCATAGGAAGGGTTTTGGCCCAACAATGATAGGTAATGTAATAGAGCCTATGCATGGACGTATAGAAGCATCATATGCACGAAGAGAAATGGATGATGGGATAACATAATCCATGGAAAGGCGATATTTTCAATGAATGATAAAGTACAAAGATTGAGCTCAGATCCATTGTCAACTATGGTTCGCTTAACACCCACATTATTGATGTGAATCATGATGTATAGAAGAGGATCATGTGATCATCAGAGAGATCATCAACGATGCGAGATGGAAAAGTAATTTGTTGAGAAAATGCATCTACAAATGTGTTATATACTATATCTGGATGAATGGTAGAAGGAATACGAGTATTAGCCAAAGAGTAATGATTTTAGCTCGACAATCAGGATTGGCTAGTAAGAAATCATGAATAAAAATATCCATGATGAGAGGATCTTAGAAAAATGCAAGAAATGATGGAATGAAGACCCAAAAGTGTTCAAAGAGGACGGGTTCACAAAATGATTTAACAAAAATAAGCATTTTGTAAAAACCCTAGATAGTCTATTTTAGAGTCACATGCAATAGATAAAGCAGTAAAATACAAAATGTGATACAAGAAATAATCAAGATAATTTAAAACCTTAAGTGCAAGAAAGAGGAGAAAAGACTTAGCTGATTCGTAAACATTTTGAAGGTGTGTGAAGTTGGAAAACTGTTAGAACTAGAACACAAAGTGTCACAACCAAACCCAAAAAATTACAAAAACATTGGAACAAGCTAGACTAGGGATCCTAGACTGGTACTAGAGCACCCAGGCGCCAAAGACCCTAACTGGGCACCAGGGTTTGCGCAAAACCTCATAAATGGTTTTGCAGGGTCGCTAGATGTTCGTTGACCTTCACCTTTGATCATCTTTGTGTCACACTAAGTTCACAGATGTCACCTGTAACCTGCAATGAAAGAGATATCCTACAAAACCCCAAAACAAATCAAATCCTAAAAAAGAAAAGATGCAAAGGGGGAGTCAGAATGACCTCGGTGGTCACCGACGAGTGAACTTACGATTCGGGCATTGCACTACATTTTAGACTCCATGTAGTTCTATGTGTGTGTGTAGAATTGTGCCCTAGGAAGCTCTTGTGCAAGATGCACTTGATAATGAGTAATAACTAGATGTAGAAGATGTAAATAGATGTGTGCATGGAAAAATGAACTTCCCCTCCTATGTGTGTATGCAAAATTAGTGTCCCTTGTCTTTGGAATGAAGCTAGATGGATTCTTTGATGCTCTTAAAATGTCCTTGGATGACCTTAGGTGATGGTAGTAGATGCTTAGAGCTTGGTCCTTTAATTTGATCACATAACATTGTATTTATATGATTCCCTTGTTTGAATTTCGTAATTAACCACTAAAAGGCTGACCCATAAGAAAATAAGATGCCCAACGGCTAGAAGAGGCCCAAAAGTGGCGAGTAAGATACAAAGAGGTCGGGGCGCGGGGACTTGACGTCCTAGCTCGGTGTTGGTGTCAGGACTCGAGAGAAGCTGAAGTATCAAAATTCAAGCTGGGAAATAAGATGTGTAAGGCAAAGAGAGAATAAGAAAGAAAGCAAAAAGGCCAAAGACAATGGTCAATTAGTACTTTTCTCGCTTAGGAATCATATGAATGCAAGTATGTGATTAGGACCTAGAAATGCACCCAGTGCGCAATTTTTGTCTACGGTACCACACCTAAACAAAAAGAGACTAAGTGCCTAAACGAGACAATGACAAAGGTAAAGCCTCATCCACATGGTTTTGCTTAATGTGACATGTTTGGATAATTAGATGTCTTGCCTTCCTTTATTAAGAACCATATATCTACTATATAGTATATTGTTTAACAACATTAAATATGAACACGAGATGTATGGTGACCGATGTGCTATGATCTTTGATATATTCATAATAGAAATAGAAGTACCTATACGCACCCAAATTTGCATGTGCTACATTGTCGGAAAATGGTTACAAAAGGTCCCCAATGATGATTCACATCTTTTCTAATGTGTTCGAGCTCCCTAAACCTCTTTGCTGACCTACATTTATAGTCTACTTTACACTCTCTTGAGTCATTCCACTGCTTTGCGAAAATTTCCTGCACCATTTTGCCTTAGTTTTTGCCTTTAGTTGCGAAACTACCACCCTGCACAGGTGGCGATCTTGTAACCGCCATCTGCGTAGGGTGGTGGTCTTGTGCACTTTTTCTAGAATTCTTTACCCAAGAATTGACGTGTGATTGCTTCACTTCAGTTCACTTTTAGAGCACATTTCTCAATCATTTTAGCTGATTTCAAGCTTGATTGACTTGTGGCAACCTCCTCTTCCACTTGTAATTTGTAATTGACTATTTAACTGCCCCTTCATGTGATGATGTGGCACCCCATGGCTGCCAAGTGTGGTAGTGCACTACCCAACCAACCTTCTATAAAACCATCTCTTCTTTTAAAGAAAATGGCTGGAGATTATTTGTGTATCTTGCTTAGTTGGTGTAACAATTTTGGTAGAAAGCTCGCATAGTCAAACTGTTCTCTTGTGCTATCTTTCTTCTGCCTACATTGCTACTAGACTGCCATCAAGCTGCCATTGCTCCAATGCTTTCTCCTTGCTTCTTCTACTGCATTCCCAACGTCTTGGACTCACGTGAACACAAGAGATTGAAAAGACAAACTGAGGGGACACAAAAGCACACCACAATTGGATTTCCATAGTACTGCAAATACCAGGTTGGGGTTGTAATTGGATTTCTTTAATTCTTTGTTTGAGAATCTTATTCATATTATTCATTACAGATAGAAAAGGCATTTCATTTTTATTGTTGCAATCATTGAATAGTTACAGTAGATCATCTCCTTTAACAAATATTTCTTAGGAAAGACAACTTCCTTGTCTATCTTTGTAAATTTGTAAAGAGGTGATTTTGGAAGAAAGCTTCTATGTTAGTTTAGAAATCAACCGAAGCATCATCCCATATAGAAAATCCTCCATAAAAATCTTCTTTACTTTGTCGGGAAGTTGTAGGGGAAGAAAAGCTTATGAGAAGCTCTGATTTCTTCCCGTCCCTCTGAGGAAAAATAGAAGATTTAATTCAGATCAATAGTTTAGAGAAACTTTGATTGTTTAGAATAGATTATATTTCTTCTACACATACCTATTTAAGAAACTTGTTAAAAACTTTCAGAGCATCGTTGAGGCCTTGTACAAATTAATGGTGGTTTGTTGGCTAGGGTCCTTGCTTGCACCGCAACCAACGAACTTCTTTTTTAGTTTCCCATTCTTTCAAACATCCTCCAAAATGTAAGCTTATGTCACAAATTTGCTTAACTTGAACCTGAATAAAATAAAATAGTGTTTTGTGCATGGAGAGTTGGTTGATCTACTTGTTCAAAATTTGATGCACTCTCTCCTCCAAGGCATTGTGTTATTTAGTGAAATTTTCCATTTTCTCCTCAAGCCTAGAAAGTATAACAGGTTCCAATTCCTCCTTGTTTCCTTCATTAAGAAGAAATTCACTTGTTGTTGTTTATTCCATTGATAGTGTTAGCATGTTGCTTGATTGGGCTTTGAGATTAGAGCTATCACGAGGGTCGAGGAAAATTGGTTGATATGAAGAATATTTTTAGCCACCTCAATATCTTTGCCCTTAGTGTCACTACGCATGACACCCTTTCGGTTGGGGGAGGCGAGGTGGAGGCCCAAAAGTTAGGATTTTGGTTACGATTCTAGGCTTTTGAGGAGGGTCTATAGGGTGGGGGATTTTTGACCACAACATCAAGAAAATCTTGAGTGCGAAGGAAGATAACCCCCTAATGAAGGGGAGACCACACAGATGGGCTTAAACACCAAGGAAAAATTTCTCAAGCGAACCAAGAATATAATAAGAGAAACCGACCTTAGTAGAGTGCCTCTGATGGTTCAAAATAACCAAGTGATGGGCAACGAGTTAAGTAGCGCCCTTCGAGGGGTGATGTACCTCACAACCATTTTAGCAACATCTCCATACGAGGGGATAGAAGAGAAAAGTATACCAGATTTCCCAATCTTCAGGGCTTCCTCTCCCTCCACAAATAGTTTTTCCTCGACATCCTTGCGAATTTAATTTTGTAAAAATTAATCCCATCCATACAAAAGCGGTAATGAAGGAAATCAAGCTCTTTGTTATATCAAACTCCTTACCCTTGAAGGTTATCACCCTATCTTTCCATTTGCGGGCGAATGTGAGAGATATGTGTCTATTGTGCCCTTTTATCCTTTGCATGAAGTTTTGAAGCCATCCATGTTAAGGATATTCCATAATTCTTCATTTTGCTTCTAGGAGGGATCACAGATTGGTTCCACACGACAAGGGGTCCACCCATTTTGAGAAGGAAAAAGATAGTCGGGAAACAACAGTCTAAACGCACTGGATATTGGCCCCAATAGCACAAATGTTGGAGCCCAAATATAAATACCCAAAATAGAGGACCCATGCAGAGCTACCGGATAATGTAAATGACAATTGGCAAGCTTTATCGGCTTAACTGTTGAAGCCAAAAAACAAAAAACAGTAATAATGGACCATTTCGGGAGAGATAACTCTTAAATGTAGGGAGTACACCACATCATTTTTCCACACGTGTTTGATACGCGAGATGGACATAATTGAATGTACAGGTGGCCTCGGCTTCCTTAGAAATGATGGCTCTTATTGTATGAGAGATTTCCCTTTGATCATGCCAAATTTTAAATTGATTGTTGATGATGCCATCATTTGCAAGTGCATCAACAACAATATTCCCCTCCCTATAAATGTGGCATATATTAATGTTATTAAACCCTTTACATAAGGTCTTGGCCTCATTGATGAAATCTCTTATGGTCCAGCTAGGGGTTGGATGCCAATGAGGTTTTTTATAATTTTCATAGAATCTCCCTCAATTATATATTTTCATTAGTAATAGAGCGGCTCAAGAATTTTACGAACCTAGAGACATATCCCAAGCTAGGTGAACTTCGTTATCAACCTGGTTTGCATTTTTCTATATTCTCATCATTTTCTCATTGTTTTTATTTATTTTTTAAAGCTGAATTTAATTATTATGCCAATTTTTACATAAAATGTGGAAAATTGATAATAAGACAATTTTTAATGATTAATGGAGAAAATTAAGAATTTGGATAAGTACTCGAAATGGAGAAAATGAGTCGATTTGATTGATTTCCCATTTTTAGATCATATTTGGTATCAAAGATGGTTTTACAAGTGTTAATAACACCTTTTTCATATTATATTCTTCCGATTGGTTGAGTCATAATATAGAATTGCAAGTTTGGGATATGGAAGTGGCAAAGGAGAAGTTAGAGAATTCTCCAAAATAGTAGAAGCAAAAAAGATTCTAGAGGAAGAGGGACCATGCCACTAGCTCGTAAAATCATCCCATGCAAGGATAACATTACATTGAAGTCTCTTTTGAGAGAGTTTTTTTCATTGCAAAAGAGATACCCTAATTAGAAGAGTTTAATCCATTTTGTGATCTTTTTATTGTGAGAAAGACTAAGTTGAAGGTGAGATCCTGTTATAGTGATGTGTAGGGATCTCCAAAGACACCACTTTATTAGAGCAACTAGAATTAGAAGAAAAAAATAAGTAGAATAAGGAGAAAAGGGTTCGATTCTGAGCCTCCACTGTTCGGAGTGGTGGTTATGTAACCTCCCCTCTACACAAATTGGATGTTGCATAACCATCGGTCCTGCTTTCACCTTTGGAGGTCATGTCACTATTGGAAAAAAACATCCATGAACATTCACACATTTGAAGCATCTAGATGGTGTCTCTTTTTGTATTGACCCTTCTTATTCTCCAGTGCATGAGAGGACATGGGAAGAAACTATAAAATCGGGGAGAAACACATCGAATTCATCATCAATTCATGGGAGAAGTGAGAAAGAAGATGTTAGTGGTGGAATTGAATTGTAAAAGAAAGGTGTATGAGTAGAGCAAGCAATTGTAGAGGGTGGAAGTAACATTTTTGTCTTCCTTGACTTTTTAATCTCTATTCATTCCAATTGTCAATTTATAAGCTGGGAAGAAAGAGCAATTTCCTTTCCCGGATGGGTTTCCCTCAATTTAGGGGTTTCTAGGATAAAAATATTGTGTTTATGTTTGAATTTTTCATTCTTACTTACTAAAAATTTATTCCAAGTGCTAGAACTCTTTCACTAACTTTCAAAATTGTCATTTTCAAGTAAATTGGAAGTAGGAACAACAGTTGTGTGGTTTTTGTAAATTTCCAAATTAGAGGTTTACATATCATTTTGGTATCAAAGTGATAATATTATTCAAGTGACCACAACATTCATTATTGTGTGATTAGTATGACAGTGACAAGGTATAAAGGCGAAGAAGTAATACCTTTTGATACAAAGATATTTGTGAAGAAGTGGAAACAAAGGATTAGAGATCAAATGGAAGAAGAGAACTTGGTCCATAGAAGGCGAGATGTTGGAAAGAAGCTGTGGAAAGGGTGTTTCAACACCAACGGAACTCTCATATCAATAACGGACAACAATAATTAAGAAAGAATCTATAGATTCGATGGTTCCATCTTTTTTAAGGAAGTTTAGCATAGGAAAGAACAACGACAAGGAAGAAGATGTGGAAAAACATGAAGAAACTCCGAGTTGGAAGAGAGAAGGTAAAATTTGATCATGTTCCTTATAAATTTGAAACTAAAGTTGAGATTAAAATCTTTGAAGGACAAGTAGATTCATAATTGCTAGATAAATAGTTAAAACAATTGGAGGTTTATTTTAGTGTGCATAATGTCACCGAGGCACAAAGGATTACCTTTGCACATCTCAAAATGGAAGGTCATGCTCTAGTTTGGTGGGAAACCCATCTAACCACTTTTGAAAAGAAGAAGCATCCTATTATAAGTTCTTGGGAGGGTTTTAAGGAATTGCTTAAAGAATTTTTTATCCTATATATATATAAGACTAACTGATGATTAAATGGTATTATTTTAGAAAACGTAGTGGTTAAAATGTGTAGGATTACACTACACAGTTTGAGAGGAAAGCCATATTTCTTAATATGGACTTGGAGGATAAGGATATTATGACCAAGTATTTGGGAGGAGTTCACACTCACCTTCGAAGGAAGTTCATCTCCACGAATCCTAGGGATCTCAATGAAGCATGTGTGCAAGTATATTACATAGATGATGAGAAGAAGCAAGGAGAAGCGAGTCAAGGACAAAGCAATCAACAATTCAGCTAAAGAAATAATAGGTACAAACAAGTGATAAAGGTAAATGGAAAGGTAAAAAGACTGCTATCATTTTCAATACTTGTAAAGATCCTAGATTTTTTTGCAATAATTTTTATATCAATGGTCATATTGACGCTACATGTTGGAATTTACATCTAGAATTGCATCCAAAGAACCAAACCAAGGACTCCAAGAAGTCCATGATAGTTGTAAAGACAGATGGGGAGGTAGAGATAGAGGATGCTTCGATGTAGATGAGAGGCTAGGATGCACATCCACAAATATGGATAATCAAGAACAAGAGGAAGAGATAATTAAGCTATTTCATATCAAAATACAAATCAAGAGGACTAAGGTAAATGCTTTGGTTGATATTTTTCTCAATGTAATTTGATTTCTAATGTGGTTGTAAAGAATCTTGGTCTTGAAACTTATGAGCATCCACATCCTTATCCTTTGGGATGGGTGAAGAAGGGTGTATAAATTTAGGTAACACAAAGATGTAAGTTCAAGTTTGGGATCAATTCTCAATATATAGATGTATTAGAAGCTGATGTAATTCCACTTGATGTTGTTTTTGGGAGTCCTTACTTATATATCAGGGATGATATATTCATGAGGAGGGAGAACCAATACATATGGGTCAAGGATGGAGTCAGTTATAACATTGGAGCACACTAGCAAAAGGAAAAACTTACTTGTGGTAAGTGCTAACCAAGAAAAAGACTAATTCATGCAAATTATAACAAGTTTTGTTTTATTTTATTCAAGATAAGCGAGATGGGGTAGAAATTTTAGATAATTCTAACAAAGGGATGAAGGATTTGATAACAAAATTCAACCTTTTCAAGAAGTGTTCCAAACTCCCAAAGTGGGTTACCTCCAAAATGAGAGGTAGAGCATGAGATTCAGCTATTTTCAAAGTCCCATCTACCAATTATAGGGTTGTATAGGAAATCCTTATTGGAGATTACATAGGTAAAGAAACAACTTTAGGAGCTATTAGACCAAGGGGTAATAATACCGGGGAACCTCGCCATGTGGTTCACCTAATGTGATGGTGCCAAAGAAGTATGGTTCTTGGAGAATGTGCATCGGCTATCGTTCTTTGAATAAGATTACCATAAAGAACATGAATCCACTCCCATGTATATATGATATCTTGGACCAACTTCAACATGAAAATTTATTCACGAAGTTGGATCTCAAGTTTGGTTATCACCAAGTTGGGATGAAGGAGGAGGATATATGGAAGACTACCTTCAAAATAAACAAGGTTTGTATGAGTGGTTAGTACTTCCATTTGGTTTATGTAATGCACCCACTACATTTATGAGATTGATGAATGATGTATTGCGGGAATTCATAGATTCATGTGTCATTATATATTTGGATGATATTCTAATTTTTAGTGCCACATGGGAGGAACATCTAACACATTTGCAGGAAGTATTATAAGTTCTCAAGGAGAAACAACTATTATGCAATATGAAGAAGTGTGAATTTTCCAAATAGTCACTTGTCTATCTTGGGCATGTGGTAGAGGAGGAGAGCTACAAGTGGATCCAAAGAAGGTGGAAGCCATCACCAACTTTCCAACACTAATGGGAGCCATAGAGATTAGGAGTTTTGTGGGAGAAGTAAAATACATGAGGAATTTCATTTCGGGCTTCTCTATTATTATGAAACCTCTACACATAGTGACGCGAAGAGCAAGGGCTTTGGTGACGTAAGGAATAAGACTAGGATTTTGAGTTATTAAAATAAAAAATTAGTCATGCTCTAGTGATTTTTCTTCCTAATTTGCAACAACCCTTTGAAGAAGAGACATATGATAGTGATTACACTATGGAAGCAATGGTGCTACAGAGGTAAGCTAGTATGTTATCATTCTAAAACTTTCACTTCAACAGTTAAGGGATATTCAATATATGATAAATAGATGTATGCACTAGTTCAAGAAATAAAGAAATGGAAACATTATTTGTTTGGTAAATAAACTATTATGTACACTCGACCACAAACTCTCCAAAGATTTGTAATCACATTCTAAATTGCAACAGGAAAGGCACTACGAGTGGATGGGATTCCTTCAGTAGCTCCATTTGGTGATCAAGTATAAGAAACATATCACAAATCTAGTTGAAGACATGTTATCTAGGCCGCCCACAAAAGATAAAATCTCTAGTTTGGAAACTATCTCTCATGTTGAGCCCTTCACGAAGGAAGCTTGTAGGGAGGCATATGCTCAAGACAAATATTTTGAAGTGACATATCAGTAGTTGTAGTCCAAAGGGAATGAAAAGACATGTATTGATGATTTTTATCTTAAATATGGACTTCTCTACCGATGGGGGAATCTTTATGTGCCAAAAGAAGAAAGGCTTATATTGATGAGGGAAGCACATACCTTAAAAGTAGCAGGACATTTTAGTGTTGGCAAGACCATGGCCCACTTGCAAATGTATGTATATTGGCCCAATATGCAAGAAGAAGTATCTAAATTCATAAAAGGATGTAAACTTTGTTATACAAGAAATCCTAAAATCAAGAAGGTTCGTATATGCCTTTACCAAGACTACTACTCGTCCTTGGGAGGATATTTAAATGGATTTTATAGGAGGACTACATATGCCTAAGTATGGTCATGATTATCTATATGTTATTATAGATAGATTCAATAAAATGTGTGTTCTTATGGCATGTAAAAAGATAATAAAATAATATGAGATAGTTGAACTTTTCTTTGTTAATGTATGGGTTCATTTTGGCTTGCCAAGTCTATTGTTTTTTACAAAGATTCTAGGTTCTCGAGGAATTTTAGAATAATTTTTGGGATAAGATGGACACCAAGTTATAGAGAAGCACTACCTTCCATCCCAAGACAAATGGGCAAACAAAGGTGGTAAACATGACTTTGGTACATCGATTATATGGAATAATAGTAAATATCCTCAGACTTGGGATGAGTCCTTAGCCTACATTCAACATTCCTACAATAAGGAAGTACACACATCCACTATCCAGTAACCTTTTGAAACATGTTTTGGATATCTACTTACCGATCCACTAGACATTGCGGTTGGATAACGGGAATAAAGGGAGATACATGACTCAAAAGTGACTAGAGTAATGAAGTTCGTTGAGAGGATCCAAAAATCCATCTCAAGGTAAAGGAACAATTAGAGAAGTCTTAAGCCAAGTATAAGGATAGACACAATCAACATCGTAGAGAGAAAAAGTTCAGGTTGGAGACAAGGTTTGGTTGTACTTGAGAAAGGAAAGACTACAAGGTCAAGAAAACAAACTCAAGCCACTACAGTATGGACGCTTCACTATCTATTGGAGGAAGTTGGAGAAAATGCTTTGAGAATTGACTCACAATCCTTCATGTGGATGTAATCGGTAATAAAAATTGAGAACTTGCACCTATATGAGTTATCCATGCTTGAGGAAGAAGAATAATGTCAGTTTCTACCTTCCATAGAAGATTGTTTCTTGGATTCACGAGGTGAGTTGGAGGAGGATGTAGTCTTTATAACAGAAGGTCAAGCAAAACAAGGAGATGCCCACAAGATTCTTGGCGAGTTTGAATCAAGGGGAAGACATCAATGTTGGATGGATGGTACTCAAAGGATAAAGTGAGGGAATTTTTTCCTCATCTACTCCCCATTAATCTTTTTAGGACCAAAAGCCTCCTAAGAAGGGGAGGTGTGATCCACATGGATCTAGAAATTCTCCACTTCATTAAAGCAATAAGATTGAAGAAGAAAAATAAATAGAAGAAGGGTAAAAGCTGTTTATTTATATAATCCCGCTCTATGTAGAGAGGCGGTTGCGTAACCCCCTCTGCACAAATTGTGATTTGCATGCATAACCGTCGATCGTGTATTCATGGGAAGTCATGTCACTAATGAAAATAAAAAATACATCCACGAACAGTCATGGATTTGAAGCGTCTAGACTGCTGTGTCTCTTCTTTTATTGACCCTTTATATTCTCTAGTGCATGGGAGGACATGGGAAGAAGCTACAAAATCAAGAAGAACATGTGGAATTCATCATCGATTCATGGGAGAAGTGAGCAAGAAGACTTTGGTGCTGGAATTGATTTGTAGAAGCAAGGTGTATGAGCAGAGAAAGCAAGTAGAGAGGGTGGAAGTAACATTTTTGTCTTCCTTCAACTTCTTGTAATCTGTATTCATTTCAATTGGCCAATATATAACTGGGAAGAAAGAGCAATTTCCCTTCCGACTAGTTTTCCCTCAATTTGGGGGTTTCCAGGATAAAAATATTGTGTTTATGTTTGAATTGTTCATTCTTATTTGTTGCAAATTAATTCTAAGTGCTAGAATTCATTCACTAACTTTCAGAACTATCATTTTCAAGTAAATTGGAAGTAGGAATAGTAGTTGTGTGGTTTTGTAAATTTCCAAAGTAGAGGTTTATAGATCATACAAAGATTTTGTAGAGACTAGGCTGAGACTTATGTACAAATCAAGAAGGGGAAAACCTTCCAGTCTTAGAGGAAGAAATATCATATTTTCCCCTCATGAGAATTTCATAAAGGGTAGTCCTAAAAGGTATGGAAAGTATAATTACTCCGATATTCTCTTTTATTATGGGAAGAATGGCCAAGTAACACGAGTTCTTGGTATGCATATCCATGTTTGTTTCATGAAATGAATATTCATTGCGTGGCCATATGTTAGAAGATAAATTCCATACAAATAAATCCCATGACCTTTAAGGAGAAGGAGACTCTTTGTAAAGACCACTCTGTAATTTAGAAGGTGTATATTAGTGAGCAAGGCTTACTATCTAAGAAAATAGACAATAATTTTTACTCATTACAATATGAGTGGATACTAGGTTGAAAAATGTTGGAATGTCCATCCACAACTTCATCGAATACCAAAATGAAGAAATTTTTGCACCAAAACCATAAGATAAAATGTGTGAGAAATCCCACTTATCCATTCAAGATCTCATCAAAGGGGACCTACCCAAATAATAACATTCATCAGTTTGGATTGGTAAGAACATATTTGCTTTCATGGATAGTGTTTTTACATAGCTAAGTTTTTTTAGCATGCGTATTGCACCTCAAATCACTTTTTAGGTTTCCGTTGCTGAATAATCCTAAGGGAAACTAACCCCATGTTTTTGAGTAAGTGTGAAGGTTGATAACTCGTTGATGGTGAATATGGAGTAACCATCTAGGTTTTTCTTACCACTTTTATAGATTTGAGAAAAGGGTACACACACACTCCATTGAAAGGGAAGTTCAAGAGAAGGTCCTCCAAAATAGTTTGGGGTTATGTTAGTAGTAGATACATGTTTATTAACATCTATAACATGCACGTGAGGTAAAGTATTCTTCCAAGAGGAGAAAATGTGTCCATAAATCAACATGGGAATTGTTTCTTTTATGGTGAATAGAACTCAATATGAACATTATTGTTTTTATAGATGTATATCGACATCTAGTTTATTCAATTGAAAAATTTACTATCAATACATGTTTTATTATTTGTATGCATGTTTTAAAGATCCAAGTTTGGAAAATGTTTGTAAATGGAGTTGTTTTTACAATCCATGTAATATTGCAACTGATTGTAAGACCCCAAGAAGGGAAAATTGTTCAAGTGGTGACTTGTTATAACACCACTTAATATGTAATGTATTTTTCCACCCTTTTTTATAAGATTGAATAATAAGGATAATCCAACAACATCTCTTATTGGAGAGCGTCATTCTATCTGTTAATACTGCAAAGGATAAGAGAGTCTTCCATGAAGAAGACATAGACATCACGAGTATAAGTAGGTCAATTGGTAGATATGGGAGTGAATTATGAACTCTCTATATCACTTGGGTTTTTAAGATCTAATTTGGGAAGTAATCCTCCAAGTGAGATAAATGAAGTATTATTGTACATGTAGGTGTACTTTGAGATATAGCCCCTATTTTGGGAGAATAAACATTTGTATACCCCTTATTGGGAAAAATGGGGAGGTGAATACGAGATATGAATACAAGGTGGATATTATGACCCTAAGAGATCCTAGAGATAGATAATCTACATATGATAGCCTCATAATAGGAGAGATATGCTTGTGTTGGGAGAAACAAACCCATATTGGGAGAAATAGCCCTATGTTGGGAGAAACAACCCCATGTTTCAAGAGATAGCCTTGTGTTTGGAGAGATAGTTGTCGATGAACATCAATCAAGGTGATAAGTACAAGTTCCTTCCACTATTGATTTTTCTCCTAAATACTCACTTGAAGAGTCACATGAAGAGGTTATGTTTTACATAAGAGTACAGAGGAAGCCGAGAAATGAATGAGTGGCACCATTAGTTAATTTTCTAATAATGAAGAAATTTTGCGGTATAAAATATTTTCATTATAGAGGAGTGATCTAGAGGACACCTATAGGTTAGAAATTCTAAAAATATCTAAAATTGTTTTCTTACAAAATATTTCTTTTAGATTTTTCCAACACACTTTGAATGGGGTCAAACCAAATTTGTATACATAAGTTACAACCTGCAAAAATTTTATGTCAATAGGAAAAAATGGAGTAGTTTTCACAATGTTGACTAGGATTTCCATGTGGGCCAATGGTGTATTGACATGTGGTAAAGAGAATTTTGGTAAAAATAATGTGTTTGGTTTTTCCCCTCGGTATTTTACGATCGAATATGGGGCCCACGCTATTTGGTTATTAGGGGCCCTTCATCTGGTGGGGTCCACTTTTTTTAGGAGGGGGGACTAAGTGCCTTGTTATCATATTTACACATGCACTAATCTCAACTATATGCATCGAGCTAAGGGTGAGCTCACATGGACTGAGTTCTACTCAAAAGTTTCAATAGTCAAGTCATCTTACCAAGTTGAGTGCCTAAGTGCATTATTTTCAAGTCATCACAATTACCACACATTTTCCAGCACATAACCAATACTAAGCTAAGTTCATTCCACCAAGTAGCTGAGTCAAAGTGTGTAGAGGTGGTCCTTTGACCACTTAATATGGTGGGGGGATTTATTTTTAAACCCATGTTTATCTTAATTCCCACTAATGTGGGATAATAATATTATCCCTACCTGCATATGGTGGATTTTTTTAAAAAGGGTATGGATTGGGGATTTTAATCCCAAAAATAATGCACCAAATCCTTTTAAAGGTTGTTTTTTGTTAATGCCCACATGAATCTGGGATTCAAGGGCTAAAACAAATAAAAATGATATGTTATGAATCCTTAAAATTTTAGCTAGCTAGCAAAAACTATAAAAGGCCCATTTTTAGATGCATTTGAACATAACTTTGGCCAAGTTATATCCCTAACCAAGGAGATTGAAGAATTTAGTGAGAGAACTTGTGAAGTGAAGCCTCGTAACAAGATAATGGAGCCTCATTTGGAGAGAAATTATTTTTCATGTGTAAGGAGAATTTAGTAGCCGTTTAAGAGAGAGTTACTTATAGAAAGAGATCTATTTACTCTTTCCCATGTAAGGAGATGATTTTATTTACTTTGTAAAGGATAGATATTATATTATAGCTTGTTATTACAAAGAAAATGAGCATGTGTAATAAAGAGAGATAAAAATTATATGCCCTTGTAACAGAGCGATAGTATGTCATAATGCAAGAGAGCCTGTTATTACGAAGCAATAATTTCCATTTGTATTAGAGAGATAACCTATTTTTGAGAGAAGAGAAATTATTGTGGGAATGCCATTGTATAATGGAACCAGTGTTTTCTTGGAGAGAAGAATAGAGTTTTTTTGCATACTAATAATACATTATTGATGTAAAAATTCTATGGAAATTATATTTGCATCGTAATAGAGTGATTTGAGTATTTTCTAAACTTGGATACATATCCCAATAGGTGTGAAATTCGTTATCAACATGTTTTCCATTTTTCTATATTCTCATCATTTTATTATTGTATTAATTCATTTTTTAATGTTGATTTTAATTATTGTGTCATTTTTACTTAAAATATGCAAATGAGAACAAGCCAATGTTTTAATTATTACGGAAGAAAATTGAGAATTTTGATAAGTATTAGGAAATGGAGAAACTAAGTCGGTTCTTATAAGCACCCAATTTCATATCAATCTTGTAACAACTCCTCACCTACAACCATACTCTATTGGTTGGGTTAATCAAGGAATATACATCCATGTTAACCAATAGTGTTACCTTCCCTATTCAATAAATCCATTAAAAAATGTGGTGGTATTTGATGTGATTCCTTTTGATTTCTATAATGTACTTCTTAGACATCCATACACATGGGATCACCATGGTTTCTATGAGGATAGGCCTAAGAGTGCCATCATCACTCTAGGTCGTAAGCACTACCACATCCCGAGAGGTTTACCCTACTAAATTTGTGTCCCTAATGAATGAAAAGGGGTGTTAGGGGATTATTTATCAAACCAAGACCTTGGTATTACTTGTGATCAAGCATGAGGATAAAAAACTAGTTGTATGGACCGTAAGAGAAGTCCCATTAGGTCAAAAAAATTAGTGAAAGCATATGGATCAAATGATATTTTAATACACATGTCTATTCATACCACTAAGAGATGTTCCTTTATATTATCAAGTGAAGCATTCAATTGACTTGGTCTATAGAACACCAATACAAAATTGGCCCTTGTATAGGTGTTAAGTACTTGAGGATGAAGAGACCAAGTGTTAGATTTAGGAATTGATTGGAAGGGTCACATTCAACCAAATTCATTTCCTTGTGGGATCCCAACCTGCTATCTCTAAAAATAAATATGTGATGTGGTGGATTTTCATGGACTATTGAGCCTTGAAAAAAATTATAGTAAATAATAGATAACCATTTCCATGGATTGATGACCTTCTCAACCAGACTTAAGAGAGCTAAGTTCTTCATGAAGATCGATCTAAAGTCAAGGTACCACTAAGTACCCATCAAAATAATAAATTTTGGAAACTACATTAAAATCCAAGGAGAGATTATTTGAATGGTTGGTCATGATTTTGGGATGAAAAATTCAATTGTAACATTCATGAAGATGATTGATGATGCAAGTTAACTTACATCAATTAATATGTTGTTCATTAATCTACATTCATTCAATCATCAAACCAATGGATGTAAACTTTCAATAATTCCAGTTTTGTATGCACGGTTATAAAGAATTTAGGAGGTAAGGAAAGAAATTGTTATCACTAAAATTCTTGAAATAAAAATGCTGAAAACAAACTAAACTCAAACTAAAAGTAAGTATCTTCCAATTAATATAGATAAAACAGAGCTTGTAAATTCGAATACGAGATAAAGGAATGAATTGTTTGATAATCTATCCATGCAATGAAACAAAGAAATAAAATATGGAGCGGGTAAGTAGACCACATGGGCCCTATCATGGGTGTTTATCCATCCTAAGGATTGTACCTAAAAGTTTCTTGAACAAAACTCGATTCTTATTGATTTGGATTGAAGATTACATTTAGAAGAAAAATAAAATTATGCATCGGTGTATCCTCTATTCTAATTATATGTCTAGATCTCTATACATCTGATACATTTACAACATTAATCCTTCTCTTTTATATTCCTTGTTTTGCTTAAAAACGTGAGAAGAAGAGTTTGGAGGAGTTCAAAAAAACAACTAAAATATCTCAAACAGATCATCCGGAGATTTGATGCATGCAACAAAATTAATTATCGAGTGTTTAGATGTCGAACACATAACTTAAGTAATAGATCAATTCAATCAACCCGTTCTCAAATAACGAATTCAATCAATCAATTCCTCATTAAGTTGCAACGAATAACAAGATCTAGAGTTGAGTTATCTCTTAGTTTTCATGTTCCAATTTGTAACTTCCTCTTTCATGACACATAAAAACTTGGAGTGTCATCCTTCATGTTCTAAGGGTTCTGCATAATTATGGATCCTTTGTTATAGGTGATCTTCTTTGGTGGGGATGGGTTGATGAGGACATGTCCTTTGGTTGTAGGTGATTCCCTTTGGTTGTGGATGGGTCCTTTATTGTATATAGGTTGATGCATATAACATGTTTCTTACAAAAAAGTGGCACTACACATATCATCATTTAAACAACTCATTACAACCATAAGAATAAATGTATAATCAAAATACCACAAAATAAAGTTAACTAGTAATAACTATATTAATTAGTATTATGCCAATAAGTTCAAGTTATAGTGATGATGTTCAACAATATGATAGGGAAATACAAGGACATAGTCTCAAAGGATTAACAAAAGTACAGAGGATGAGTTGTTTATAAAAGGAATTTAATCAACTCATCACATCCCTAGGCTTAATTTCTTGAATTTCCTCATTTAAGTTTCCTTAGGTTCTTCCTTAATTGTGTTACATCTTTGTGCGAAATCAATTGGAGTATCCATCCCTTTTGGTTCGTGAAGAAGTAACATCCATTCATCCTGAGCGTTTTCATGACTCTATCATGTATTATTTCATTCAATGGTTTATCACCTAACCAATTTGGTATCAAAAAGTGGAAGATTGGGGGATGATAAGCAATTGGGAACCATTTTCTTGCATATATAATAGAAATGTGAATGTATGCATTCAATCTTATTAGATTTGGTATTATGTTAGGGTATGAATGCATTTCCTTTTGTTTCAATTCAAGAGACATCTTATTCCAATGTATTATGCAGGATTGAACTATCTGAATTCCATGATCCTTAATCATATATTTGACCTCCTCATGAGCTGATTTCCTCATTTTCCATACCCTTCATCTAATTTCCTTCTTTTACATATACTTTCCATATTACTCCATAATTTATTTGGTGTTACCAGCTTCAACCCTGACCATCAGTGGTTGTACTTTATCCAAATGCCTGTAGTCATCCATTTGTCTCTCCCTATCCAACTCATTTAGAAAATAAGAATAAAGTGATTTAGCCAAAACATCCCCAATGTATAGGACTGGGATCCAATCCTATCATACTCAAGAGCATAATTGTACATGTAGACTTCACAAAGTAGAAGCTGAGTTTCATGAGGGTTGTTTAGGTACAACATGAAGAAGCTCCTAGCTACACTAATGTCAAATTTCATGTTAGAGTTGATACAGGTAATATTTAGCTACAACATATTTTCTTTTAAGAAAATAACATAGACATTGAAAGGAGGCACGTATTTGAATATTTCATGGGCCACCTTAGCCTTTCAATTTCTTAATCTTTTTCCTCCATTTCTTGCTTATCTTTGGAATATGAGTTCTTTTTTTTCTCTTTCATACTATCCATTTAACCTATTGACATAGGTTTCAAATTGATTCACCCATTAACCAGTCAGTGTTTTTTGTGTTTCCATTTCTCTATATAGTGGTTTGACAAGTTCTCTTATAACTTCTTTAATGACAATTTGTGGCTGCAATGGGGCGACATTTACTTGCTACATGCTAGCATGTGGTAAAAATGGTGGTGTAACTTGTTCAATTACATCAGCCACAACTATAGGGGTATGTTATGGTACTTGTTCAACTCCCACAGAAATCTTCTCTTCCTCAATTCCATGAGCCAAGTGCTTAGTGAAATTCTTAACGTGTGCAATTTTTTCACCAAAATATTGTTCAGTTTCTTCCTCATCACCCTTTGATACATGAATTGTTTGGTCATATTTCTTGCCAATTTATTCTCCCATTTCTCCTTAGAACCTTCCATTTCATAAACTATCTCATTAGTATGAATTACTGTTGCATGTTCCTCCATGCACTCCTCGAGTACTCTTGTATAATTTCTCCTTCAACCTCTTCTTCCTCTCTCTCTACATGATCATCCTTTACACACACTGTCTCCACATTCGAGCTTGGTCTTCTTGTCCCTCCATGTACTCTTCAGGGCCTTGTTCATGGAATTTAGTATTAGCACCTCCTACTTTGTCTCCACAGCTCAATGTTTTCCTCTGCAGCTTCCACATCACTATCAAGTGATATGGTCTGTGATTTTTTGGTTTGGAGGTTTTTGGCCATTTAATTTTTAGCCTATGAGAGAACCTTTGTGGTGTAGGGGTGGACTTGGAAGATTTTATTTTACCCTTTGAGGTGGATGATTCAGGAGTAGAAAATTCAAGGATGGTTTCAACAAAGATTCTTTTAGGGGATACAAGAATAAGATTTTCTTTAGTAGGTGGTAAATTTTCAAAGGTAGGGTGTTCTTCTAGTTGTGGTTTAGGTTGGGAGGTAGAAGCTATGGGATCAAATACATATGTGGAAGAGATTCCAGTACTTCTTCTCCTCTTTCTTTTATTTCCCAACAATTCATCAATACTTTTAGTTCTTGCAAAATCTCCCCATCCAATCTCAGGATAATCCCTCTGCAAGGTGTGCTTTATAATCAGGGTGATGAGATAGTGGTGTGATAGTGTATACCTACCCTTCTGTGCTTCCCTACTCATCCTTTTCAATATCTTAAGTAAGAAATCTAGTAGATTTACTTGTCTATTATTCTTCAAGTGATGCACCAATTTAAAGTGAAATTTATTTAACTGAGTGTATCTCCCCTCACTAATTTGCAACATCAGACTAAAAGGGTTTGAGAGAAGTTCTGTGTGTACCTTGTCTATCATTTATGAATACATCATCTTCATCAAAAATTCCCTTCTGTTTGCCTCCATATTTTTATTCTCACGAAATGGTTCACCAAGTGTAGGAAACCCGATTACCTCAGCTAAGATGTCATTACTAATTATTAATAATAAACCCTTTATCTTTGCTTCTCCATCCCTGAATGTATTAGAAAACTATTTAACCATTGATTCATTAAAACCTTGGAATCAGTTTATGTAGTCCAACCACTCGTTATCTCGAAAATACTATGAAATTTGAGGGTTGCTAAGAATATGAGAGTACTCTGTAGGTTCATGGTGAATCAAGTCTCCTCCTCTCTTGAACTTGATGTTTTCTCTAGTCTCTACACACATTCACACAATTTTTTTACTAAAGAACGATACTCAATTGAGCGTTATAAATTTTTTGAGTATTTTCAAAATTAAAGCACACATAATACAGTTATAGGAGAGGTAATTAATTGATATGAATGCATAAAGCATGCTAAATAAAGTGATATGACAATAAGGGATGACGTGTATGACACATCATAACATAAAGGGTGGAAGTATTTTAAATGCATTGAATAATCAATGACTTGGCATAAATACGAATTCATAATAATCATTTTAATCATACTTAATAAATCTGTAGTTAAGTGCACTTATCTTGATGCATTTTTAGAATGATGATTGTGTGTGATTTATTGAATTTTAATTGTTGTTGAATACATGCTTGCTATAATGCTTCGGATGTTGCTATGATGTTGTATGCATGTGTTGAATTTATGTTGGCTACTCCTTACTACAATCAGCTAACTCCCGGAGAGGGAACACCAATTTTTTGGGGTACCTGCTATCTTTTGTCATCTTCTCACATGTGATAATATATTTGATATTCTTCATGTAATCATGGGATCTATCAAATGTGAAAACAAAACAAGGGTTTGTTGCATGTTGCTGCAAGTGGATCTTCATTCATTGCATGTTCTCCTTGTGATGGAGATCATGCACTCTTGCAACAATCTAACGTCAAATCCTATAACACAAAAATTCTCAGAAAATTAAATGTTAGTAGAGTGTTTTTGATCACCTAGATTTCTGATCACAACACTTTTATTTATCCTTAGAGTATTCAAAAAGATGAATATACCAAGGCCACTAAAATATATCAATCCTCTGAAATCTTAGAAGATGAACCAACAGGATCAACTTCTAATTTTAACTCTAATGTTCTTATTTCCATCCTTCTTTTTCCTCCTCTAAACTGTTACATGAAGGTACTTCTGTCAGTTGGCTTATTGTACAACCTCAACTGTGGCCATTCACTAATAACTTGAACCTTACATGGTCTATGGTGGTGATTTTTACACTCCATTGGGAAATATTTTCTCAATCTCATAGGGGCCTAGCCACCTTGTCTTGATTTTTCCCATATGGTTTGTGTATTTGGAGTCAAACAAGAGTTGCCACTCTCCCTCATGAAACTACCTCATCTTGATGTACTAGTCATGCCATTTAGTTCTTTATTCGCACTATACGTATTATGCACAACCTATCTTCTCATTTCATCCAACTCATTGAGTTGGAGAATCCTTTTCCTTTGTGCTTCAGATAGATCTATGCCTAGCTCAAGTGTAATCCTTAGTGTTTTGTGCTCAAATTCAATTGGAAAAACAACAGTCTTACCATACAAGAGTTTAAACGGTGTGAAGCTAGTTGTTGTTTTCCACATTGTGTTGAATTCCCATACTGCCTCTGGAAGTCTATCTGCCCAATATTTTTGGTGGAGTGAAATTTTATTTATCAAGATATACTTTATCTCTTTGTTTGTTACCTCTACCTATCCATTAGATTAGGGATGGTATGGTGTAGACTTCCTATGCCTGATTTCATATTCTTTAGCTAGATTAGAAATTACATCAGCAGTAAAGTGTGTACCTTGATCAATGAAAATATCCCTTGGAACTCCATATTTGGTGAATATATGATCATAGAGAAACTTGGCTACTTTCTCACTTTTCTGACTTAGTAGCACCTTCACTTCTATCCAATTAGTTAGATAATCTGTGCATACCAAGATGTACTCCTTCTGCTAAGATTTAGGATATATGGGGCTAATGAAGTTCAAACCCCATTTGTCAAAAGGCTGCAAAACGGGTTGATCTTTGTAATGACATTTCATCTGATTTGGTAGGATTACCTATTATTTGACACTTATCACATATCTTGGTGTAAAGTGTTGCATCTTTATGCAATGTTGGCCAATAATAACTAGTTGTTAACACTTTCTGCGTTGTTTTTTTACAAAAAAATTTCCTCCACAAGGTTCATTGTGGCATGCTCATGAGGACATCATATATTTCCTCATCATCTATACATATTCTCATGACATGATCTTTCCTTGTATGAAATAGAAATCCAACTATCCAAGAAAAATGCACTCTTTTCAACTATATATTTCTTCTTAGAATATAAGTAGTGTGGAGGTGTTTTACCTGAAACTAGATAGTTGGCTATGTCTGCATACCAAGGTGTTTTTGTAGAGATAGAAAATAAGTGCTCATCTAGAAAAGAGTCATCAACTACCTGTTCTTCATCATTAGTCTCCATTCTTGAAAGGAAATATTCTACCACGTTGTCCTTGCTAGGCTTATCCAATATTGTGACATCAAACTCTTGTAGGAGAAACCATTTGATGATTATGCTACTTACTACTTGGTTTGTTTATAAAATATTTTATTGCAACATGGCCTGTGTGAATGAACACTGGATAACCTGTGATGTAGTGTTTGAATTTATTGATAATATATACAAATTCCAAGAAATCCTTCATTCTTGTGTGTTAACAAGATTATTCATCAAATTTTGGATAAGCCGTGAGCATAAGAATGAAACCGCTGAAGTTATTAAATAACCACGAAGATTTGGATTAAGTCAGTAAAGGAAAAAGGATAGCCATAGATAAAAGGTGAAAGCCTCGAGATAAAAGGGACAATCAGTAGATAAAAGGAATAATTTGTGCATAACTAAAAAATCCATGAGAGGATTAGAAAGCCACAAAATATGGGAAAAATCCGCATTAGACTCTAGGAAGCCACGAAAGCCGACATGATGCCGGGGAATGAATACAAATTGAGCTAGTATAAGACAAAATCCAATAGAGGTCCAAATCAAAAGAAGTGACTTTTAGATGTCATGTATTTTGTATATTTATTGTAATTAACCTTTTGTGTGAGCACGTCACAAGAAATGAATATGTGAGTGCCATATTGAGAGAATTTTATAAGGAATGAATTATATGAGATAAAATGAGAAGGATATGAATGTAATTGAGACTAATGTAATGATTTATAAGAAATAAATAAAGATTGGAGTTT
Source organism: Taxus wallichiana var. yunnanensis (assembly GCA_018340775.1). NCBI lineage: Eukaryota > Viridiplantae > Streptophyta > Pinopsida > Cupressales > Taxaceae > Taxus > Taxus wallichiana. The sequence continues at coordinate 84,749,298 of CM031244.1, read as the reverse complement.
GGGATGAATTTTGTTATATGTTTTCTATTTTTGTTCATAGTTTAGATCCATTTACTTTTCCCGTGTACATCCTTAACAGAAGGTTGAACGACCTAAATCCCACACTATTGTCGGGGTTTTAGGTCAACATTTGGTGTCTGAGCCCTAGGTATCCTTTTGTTAAGTGGATGTCAGGAAAAATATCACCACCTAGATATTGGAAACTGCACTGACAGAGATAGAAGATTGGTGGGAAGTGCAAATTTAAAATTTTGTGCAAAGGAGAAGCCAAAATATTGAAAATTTCTTACAAAGCAAAGCAGAGTCGAAGTTCTTAGAGAGTATAGAGAAGAATTTTTGTCCTAGTTTTCTCACCTTCTATGGCCTTGCTTATTAGCTCACGCCAAAAGAATAGAGTGATCTAAATTACACTAGATATCATTTCAAGTGGACCGCATGAGTAAAGTTAACTATTATTAATCACTTAGACGAACCTTGGACAAGGGATATTGATCGTTAGTACGAGACTACCCTAGACTCATATATAATTACTTGGGCCATATAGGGGTGGACCAGTTTTGATTATAATAAAGGATAAGTTTTAAGTGGATTAAGAGGACATTTTCTCAAATTAGTTCCATTCTTAATTAATATTTTGATGATCAAAAAGGGCTTAATCAAAAGCACAACAAAGTTATTCTAGGGGAAAGGTACTAGTGGATGACATACGTGAAGGGGGCGATCCAAGAGACATAACTTATTAGGATTAATGGGGTGTTGGTTGTGGTGGAAGAAATATGATGACTTGGGGAAAAAGAAAAAATATAATTAGATAGTTGGAAAAGAGGGGATTAAGAAAATTAAGGGAAGTTAGTAATATTAAAAGAGTAAATAAAATGAGGAGGATGGAAGAAAGAGCAAGGATAACCATAGAAAAGAAAGAAGAAGAGAAAAATTGGAAAAAAAAAGATAGTATAGGAAGAAAGAGCTAAGAAAATGAATGAAAGAAAGTAAAATTAAATAAGGTTAAGAAAGAAGAGAAGATATTAGAGAAAGTAGAATCACCCATGTCAAGTGGAGGCCAGAAATTGGCTCACCCGAGGTGGACACATCAATTCTAGCTATAATACCCACTTCATGTAGAGACCAACAAGTTTTTCTCACCCCATAGAATCTCATGGTTCAATACACTACAAAAACTCTAGTTCAACAAGCGATAATGAGACAAGCAATCCTAATGAGAGATCTACAACAAATAGTAAGAGGTTTAGAGCTAGCTTTTAAAAGGGTATTAGAAGTAGAAGGTTGGAACAAAGAGGAGCTAAGAACCCCATTAATGATTAAGGAAAAAGGTGAAGAAGAAGAGGATGAAGTTACTAGAATGAAGGAATTAATTGAGGAATTCAGAGAGAAAATAAAAATAGTAGATAAGGAAGAGGAAGGAGAAGAAAATAGGGAGAAACAAGAGGAAGAAAATATAGAGACAATAGGAAAGAAAGATGAAGAAGAAAATAAATGGGAAAAACAAGAAAAGAGAAAGAAAAAAATAAGAGGGAGTGATGAGGGATTAGAAGAAAGATATAGATTAAGAAATAATAAATATAGGAAGGTAGTTATGGAAAATGTTAGTTACAAATCACAAAGTAAAGATGCTTCCCCAGCCAAAACACAAGCCTAAAGGAGATGACCCCCAGATCGCTCGTCATTCCATATGCCGCTTGAAAAACCAATTAAAAAGATAGAAAAGGGAGAAATCTTGGAAGAAAGATATCACAAATTGTAAGAAGAGAGTTAGAAGAGACAAGAGATTGTAAGAGAATTTAAAGAACTACTAGGAGAATTATACTTTGATATTGAGTTATCTAGAGACAAAGGACAAAAGAATAACTTGGTAAATTCCCAGAACTAATCAAGACATGTGAAACCGATGAAGCAATGCAGACAATTAGTCAACTTCGAGAGACCTTCTCAACTAGTTGGAAGGATGGCACAAAAGGTCAAATTTCCACTTTTTGATTCATACTCAAGTGATGTTGTGGAACATCTATTTTTTTAGAGACCCAGTGAAAGAAAAAAAATATCACGGATAATGTAGTCAAGTTAAATGAATTCATTGGCACTCTGAGTAAAGAAGCGTTGAGGTGGTACATGAAAACAAATGCCCAAGGAAACAAATATTGGGATGCTTATTGAAAAGGAGTTCAGGACAAACTTCCATTTCCCAGAAGCACCATCAAAAGGGGTGAGCAAGATGAGATACCTTGTATAGGGAGAGAAGGAAATAGTTAAATAATTTATCCATCGATTCAAAACTACTACCAAGAAATTAGAGGATCCCCTGATAGATAAACAATAGATAGAATGGTTAAATTTTGGGATTCTTCCCTATATCAGAGGGACATTGGATGGGAAACAATTCCAAATTCTATTATAATAAATTAAAATGGAAATTAGACTAGAATCAAAGCCATGGCGGAGAAAAGGAATAACTTCAATAAAAACATAACTAGAAAGAGTACATTTGGAACTAGAAAAATTAAAAATTCATCAGGAAATTCAGAAGAACAAAGGGTTGAGAAATAGTTCCCCACCAAGGAGTCACTTGAAACCTAATATTTTTTTCACGGTATGTTGTGTTGAAGGGCATAGTAGAATAGAATGTCCTCACTTAGAGAGTGCAAAAAGAGTAGCCATAGTCAGACAACATTCATCACAAAGGAAATCTTCTAGTAATATCCTAACATCAGAAAGAACATGGTGTGGCATTTGTAGATTATGGGACCAACATACCCAAGATACTTGTCCCTTATTAGAAGTAGCACCTCCAATAAATCAATTGATGTATTACACTGCATGTGGTTCATATAACCATTACCATCACACTTGCCCCTTTGTAGAGGCATTGGAAGATTTAAAAGATTATAATATTAGAAGAGTTATGGCTATGAGACAAACTACAACACCCAAGCCCCCTACAACATAAAAATTCTTACAACAAACCCGCCACCTATAAACCTAGCAATAAGTGCACCTCTCGTACCCAAACCAAGTAAGGATTAAAACCAAATTTTGGAGGTGGCTATTAGGGAAACAATTATAATCCAAATTACCAAGGATATAATGAAGGAGGATACCACGAAGGATTCAAAGGTGGCTTTAGGGGAGGTTATAGAGGTGGTTATCGAGGAGGATACAGAGAGGCGGCTATGAAAATTATGAAGGGAAAAAGACGGAGGTTACTCCTGGAGGCTATAAAGACAATCAAGGAGGTGGATATCAAGATAGGAGACCAATGAATTGCTATAAGTGTGGTCAAGATGGACACCTAGCCAGAAACTACACCAAACTTGATCCTTGCATCTTTTTCATGAAAGATCCCATGATGTATTCAATTATCCTAAAGTTGCGTGTTCTATAGGAGGGGAGGAAATAAGTTAGAAACTTTGGGGAAGGATGCTTATAAACATGTACAACATTTGACCAAAATTCCATGGGATGAGGAAAAAATAGCAAAATATAAAGCCACAAGAGCATCCGGCTCGGGAGGAAGGCCAACAAAAGAATATAAGAATGAAGAATTAAAAGATACTTATCTCGAGAAGAAAGGAAGCAAAAGGAGGCATAAAAATCAAAGAACCTAGATACAAAGCAACATTTACTACCAGAAGTGCCACAAGGAATGAGGCTGCACCTAAAAAGAAGAAAATAATCAGATTACCACAAGAAGAAAGTTATTCAAGTGAAGAATAATGGAACCCTAAAGAGATTAGACCAAATCTCTATATGAAAGAAATTGAGAAAAGTAAGGCATTGGTACAAGAAGAAAAAAACCTAGGAAGAAAATGAGAATAATTGTTTTGTGGAGGAGGACATCCTTGCTTCAAAATAAATAGCTAAATTAACAATAAACCATGGTCTAGTAGAAAAATTGAAACAATTTAGCAAATACTGGAATAAGGAGGAGAAGACTTTTCATGTCTAGAGAATTGAAGTAGGACATAATAAGAAGAAAAGAAATGTGTTTCGTACCTAGCGTACATGGCATAAATATTCCATCTACTTGGATGCTGATATATTCGAGACCACCATCACCAGAGTATTACTAGACCTTGGCATGGTAATACAAATGATGTCCAAGACTACTTGGGAGAGGCTAGGTAGGCCTCCTTTGGAACCCGCTAGGTACTTTATTGGCTTAGCAGATGGATCATCTAGACAACCACTGAGAGCATTGAAATTTTTGAAGTAAATGTCATGGGAATAAAGAAGTGAGTCAATTTTGAAGTGGTATAAAATGTAGCTTTGAACCCTTCTTACAATGCTATCCTAGCCTTGGAGTGGTTCATGGATTGTAATGGAACTCTCAATTTAGAAAAGGAAGAAGTGACACTCCAAGAAGATGACATATGTGTACATGTACCCTTACATGCAGGAATGAGTTTTGCATGGGTGGAAGAAGTATGGCATGACCCTGAAGAAGAAGACTTTGATGATATTCAGGGGTATACGCTCTAAATAATTTTTCCAGTATCGATAAGGAATTTGAGCCAAATTCAGAGGAAAAATTTTGGTCAAAAGTGAAGCTAATAGTGACACTTCAGATAATGTTATTGAAGCTTGGATATATGGATTTATAGAATCATAGAAAATGAAACTAAATTATGCAAGGAGGATCCCATTACAATTAATCACGTTGGACAATGATACCACAAATATTTATTTAGACATTTTCTCTCTTGCACGTGATAGATTTGAAGAAGATGATGGTTATTACTCTGCAAAAGAAGAATTTGGAGATGATAATGTGTACTATTCTATAGAAGAGGAGTTTGGAAAGTGAAATACCTCATTTATTAAGTACACACTATGGAGATGATAAATGCCTTTCATTCATTGACTACATTTCTTAGAACAATATATTTGGAAAGTGAGGGTTACTATGCAACAATACCTCAATATACCGATGAAATTGATCCACAGAGACACATTCAAGTTTGTGAAAGACATTGGAAGATATGTGGAGAAAATTCACCATTAGTTTGGATATAATTTTTTTTATGGACTCTAGGACCCATACCGTAGTCTTGGTATATGCACCAAGAAATCAGATGTGAAACAAGGGATTGGAATCAGATTGTCAAAGACTTTTGTCATACATTTAATTTTTGGGATGTAGATCTGAACACCTTGTAAGCACTACAGAAGATAAGAACTTTCTTGTTCTTAACTCCAGAAGAAGAAACAAACCATTATTCAAAAGAAAAACTAGAAACTAAAGTACTAGAACCACTAGTAAGTTTACACAAAACTCTAGAAATGGCACGCTATTTTACAGTAGAAAAAAAAGAGAGGGAAGAAAAACCAAAAAACATGAGATATAAAACAATATAAGGGGAAAGAGAAGTGGTAGAAACCAAGGAGGAGGGAGATCAATATTACTATCAACCTTTGAAACTCAAGACTGAAAACATTGGCATAAACAGAGAGGAAAAATTTACAAAATTTGGGATTACTGGTCAGATGAGGAAGTGGCTAAGGTAGTAGAGTTACTATAAGAATTTCAAGACATCTTTCCTAAGGATTTTAAGGAGTTAAAAGGCATAAAAGAAGAATTGGGCACAATGAAGATTCAAATCAAAGAAGGCTTCAAACCTTTGAAGAAAATACCTTACAGACTCAATCCTAATTTGAAAGTCAAGGTGAAATCTAAAATTGACAAAATGTTGAATGCCGAAATCATCAAACCAAAGAGAGTATTCAAAATGGATAAGTCCAATGGTTATCCAAAACAAGAAAATTGGAGAAATATGCATATGCGTAGATTATAGGGAGTTAAAAAAGCTTGCATTCATGACCCATTCCCTACACCTTTCACAGAATAAGTCTTAGAGAATGTGGCAGGAAGGGAAGTGTATTATTTTACTGATGGTTTCTCTGGTTACCATCAGGTTAGAATTACACTTGAAGATCAGCCAAAGACTACATTTTCCATAGAATGGGGTCATTTATGTATATTGTGATGTCGTTTGGCTTAAAGAATGCACCAGAGTCTTCAGTAGGATAATGATCAATGCTTTTAAAGAATTTATCCATGATTTCTTGGAAGTATATTTAGATGACTGGAATGTGTATGGATTGCTGAAAAATCACATTCAAGTACTGAGGATGATGTTCAAAAAATGTAGGGCATTGCAAATTTCCCTTAATTTGAAGAAGTGTATATTTTGACCCCATTTGGCACATTATTGGGGCATATAATTTGCAAAGAAGGTATACTAATTGATCTAGTAAAAACCTCAGTGATAGTTAATCTACCACCACCTAAAACACGAAGGATGTAAGAATAATTCTAGGGTATACAGGCTACCATAGAAAATTTATAAGGAATTATGTAGAAATAAGTGCACCATTGGAAGAACTATTGAAAAAGAGGACTAATAAACATATTCCATGGTCAAAAGAATGTGCTGATGTCGTTGAAATTTCAAAGGAAAAAAATCCTACATGCGCTTTATCCCCATCTTTCTAGACTAGAAATTCCTTTTTCGTGTTCATGTGGATGCATTTGGCATTGCAATTGGAGCAGTACTAACACAACCTAGAGAAAAGATGGATCATCTAGTTGCTTTTGCAAGGGAAACTAGCCAAGGAAGAAATAAATTACTCAACAATAGAGAGGGAAGATTTAAGTATGGTGTATGCTCTGTAAAAAACCACCCATATATATTAGCCACTTCTTTTTTATATTGACCATGAGCCAATGAATTAATTATTGAAAAAACTAGTATTGCAAGGAAGAATTTGTAGATGGTTACTTTTATTTCAAGAGTTTGACTTCACTATAGCAATTAAGCCAAGAAAGTTAAATAATGGACCAAATTACTTATCAAGAATAGAAAATGGAGAGGATGAAGGTCCAATAGATGATGATTTTCTGGAGCTCACTTATTTAGAGTTGAAGTTATTCCAAAATAATTGGATGAGATAGCTCAGTTGCTTACTACAGGAGAATTTCCAACAGACTACACAAAACAACAAAAGAGATTTTATTAACCAAAGCCTTCCCATTCACCTTGATTCAAGGTCAATTGTACAAAAAAGGGCATGATGACATCTTGAGAAGAGTAGCTTTGGAATATGAAAGGAAAAATATTTTAATAGAAGCACATGAAGGAGTTACAGGAGGACACAATGGCGGGGATCAAACAATAAGGAAGGTATTAATGGTTGGGTTATGGTGGCCCACATTATTTAAAGACGCACATAGGCATGCCAAATCTTGTGAAATTTTTCAAAGAGTAGGAAAACCCAATGCACGTGATGAAATGCCATTGAAACTTGTGTTAGCACTTGCACCATTTGAAAAATGGGCAATATATTTCATTGGACCAATCAAGCCAGCCGTGAAACACTCTTTGGACAATTTTATCATTACAAGTACTGGATATTTAACAAGATGGATGGAGGTCATTGCTACCAAAGATTGAAGCTGCTAAGACCATATAAAATTTTACATATGAAAATATCATTACAAGGTTTGGATGTCCATTAAGCATTACTAGTGACCGGGGAAGCATTTTGTCAATGCCACCATCAAAGAATTGTTGAGCTAGTTTCTGATCAATCATAATAGGAGAAAACCATACCATCCCCAAGAGAATGGAATGGTAGAAGCATTTAATAAAGTTTTGGAGAAAGTTTTGACCAAGATTTGTTCACTCCAATAGGAAGACTGGGATTTGAAGATACCAGCCACTCTATGGGCATACCGCACAACATACAAAAGGCTCACCAAATACTCTCCCTTCCAATTGGTTATGGATTGGAAGTTGTAGTACCTCTAGAGTTTGTGCTCCCAAGTTTGAGAGTTGCAGTTACCTTTAGAATGAATGAAGATTCATCATTGCATGAAAGACTGATTGAATTGGAGAAGCTAGATGAAAATATTCATAGTTGCATACAACCAAACACAAGAGAAAAGAAGACAAAAACATGGCATGACTACCACATAAAGAAGGAGTTTGATGTTGGAGACAAGGTCCTTTTATATGATAGTAAATGGAAACATCCAGGGAAGCTTAAGGTAAGATGGCTAGGACCTTACATTGTCAAAAATATACTATCTTCAGGAGCCAAAAAGTTGGAGACTTTACAACAAAAATAATTACCAGGATTTGTAAATGGAGCCAAATTGAAAAATTACAATACCTTAAGCACAAAAAAAAGATTAAAAAAAAAAAAAAAGAAATAAAATTAAAAAAATAAAATAAAATCCATCCTATTTGAAAATCAAAAATTCGGCGGATGAGACGAGTGGTTAGATGAAACCCTTGAGGGCATCCTTACTCTAAGAGACAAAAAAATAAAGAAAAGTTAAAACCACAGAGAGGATCATACCTACGTAATAAAGACCAACAGAAAGAAAAAGACTAAGTTGCAGAAAGAAGGAATGGAAAATCTACGCAATGAAGGAATGAAGGAAAAGCTGTGGGAAGAATGAATGAAAAAAACCACGGATTTTAAGAAAGGAGTGAGCATGCAAAAATGAACAAATAGGATAAAAACCAAGGAAAAATAAAAGAAATGTTAGGTTAGTTAATTATGCATAATATAAATTGATTATTTAATTAATTTTATTAATTAAATAATGTTGTTATATGGTTATATTATAAACCATATTATTGTTGTATTTTGTTATATGGTTTTATCAACCATATTTTTCTTTTATTTCCACATGTATAATTGTTATAATTGTTATAACAATTATGTGCTTCCGGATGTAATATCGAAGCACGATTGTGAGTTTAGTTTTACTGTGCAACCTATTTCTTTGTTCGCACATGGTGCATTCAATTCCTATAAGAATTGCAGCACTCCATTGTAGTTTTGGTTGATTGAGTTTAATAAATATATTCAAAGCTTCCGCCCTTTGCTGCAAGAAAGACACAGAATAAGGAAATAAAATGGAAACCATGGAAAGAAGGAACATCAACAGAACACCATAGAACGAAGAATTAGGGAAAATCTGTGACATGAAGAAAGAATAAAAATTGCCAAATAAAGAAATAAGATAAAATGCGTAATAAAGGAATAAAGAAAAGCAACATGAGAGTGTAATGGAGGAAATTTTGCATAAGAAAGGTAAAGCCACAGGACAAAGAGAAAGTCGCTAAACAAAGAAAAACATGGAACATGAAAAATACGTGGGATAAAATCCGTGGTGAAAACAAATAGTTATTCGATAAAATGTAGTAAATGGGGTAGGTGAAAGTGTTAGGAAATTAATTATTAATGTTTACATTATAAATATTAGGTTTGAAAGAATATATTGTTTCAACAATATATTATTCATAGAGTATTGTTGTACCCGTAAATCTATTAACGGGTTATTTGTTTGTATGGGTTCCTATTTTATAGGGTACTGGTTTTCTATTATGATGGCTATATATTAGCCTAATGTATTGCACAAGATATTGAAGACAGTAAATATAATAATACAGAGAGTGATTTACCTGTGCAAGTCTGATCAAAAATCTATATTTGGTATCAGAGCAGTCATGAATTCCTAGGATATAATGAGGGGCAAAGCCATTACAACTTTTGGTTGCCTCGTTTCATGAGAGAATAGTATTGTGGAGAGATTTGTAATATGGTGTTAGTTCTGTTTGTTTATTTTGTGTGTGATTTGAATTGAAAGACCACTAATCAGATAGAAGGAGGTGCTTTAAATTCTGTCTTAGATCCAAACATCCTGTCGCATACCTGCAGACCCGTGTCTTCTTTGTAATCGCATCTGTTTTCTGGAAATATCACATGCAAGAGGATGATTTGTTGATTAAAGATCTGGATTCAAAAAATGCCGCTGCAAATGACAAGGCGTATTCCAATCTATTTCTATTGATTCAATCTTGCAGTGTTTGATGCTTCCTTTTCAATTCGTTCCTTGTATCATTGGAAGACTCCGCTCCATGCATGCCGTGATAAGCTGAGTCAATTCTATGCATGCCGTATTAAGCTGTCACATATTCCTCCATCCGTGTGTGCAGTCCTCCTGCTCATTGACTGTCTCCACATCATCCAATTCCAGGTTTTTACAGTTCTCTTAAATTGATCCTGATGTAAAAGCATAGCGGATCCAAGAGTTCATTTCTTTGTTAGCTGCTATTCATTTTTTCACGTAGCAAAGAGGCGTGTTCAATGCATTTGGAACAACGATACAGACCTGGAAATTGATATCTGATCTGAGGAGAAAGGAATATATCTCAGCTAAACGTCTTGAAGTCAATTCTTACGTGAAGACTCCACCAAATCTGTTTCAGATCTGCGCATACCACGAGGAAATTTACATGAATATGTGAATGCATTTAAAAGATTGGTGTGATTATTATTTGGGCCTGTGTACCCCGATATTACACCCGTGAATTTTCTCCACGTGCTCCTATATTTGTGTGGAGATCTGCAATATTAGCGCCATTTTTCAACATTTGACGGGAAACTAAAAACCAGTGCATGTGAATATTGTGTCTTGACAGCCTGCAACCAGTTGTGGAAGTGGCTCTGCTTCACAAGATCTCTGCATTTTAAGCCACGTGCTCAAGGTAAAATAGTGAAGTGTACAGCTGACTTGAATTTGGACCTCAGTTTCAGAAGGGAGCACATTTTTTAAAGAGAAGGTTTTATCAAAAAATTGCGGCCTCCAACAGCCAATATGGCCATTCAAATATTGGCAAGTTTCACCATGTGACCGCTTCCACTACAAGCTTCCACGGTGATTCAATATATTGCGTGAGGATTGGTATTTAGTTTTTTAAATATATATGTCTATTGTTTTAGTTAGTAGCCTTCCATTCACAGTTTTTCTGACCTTAGATGGAGTCTCAACTTCCATTCTATATGTGTCACTATAAAGTTATTTCTCATTGTCATTTAAACACATGTCTAAGTCATAAAGTGTCATTTAGGTGGTTTTAGGTCTAGATAGATATTTTATTGGTCCACATTTCTCTAATTAAAAGAGTAATGTCCATTGTGTTTAAAAGTAAAGCCAATATTGTCAAATCTTATCACGTGGATTTTAAAGTTTATATTATTTGTTAGTCAAATTTTTAATGTCGTAGAAAGTATCATTATTTCGTGTCAATAATTTTGTTGTCAATGAGTCAAAAAATTAAGTCATTGTCGTCAAGAGTCGTGTCATTGTACAAAGAAAAAAATTCCTCTTGAACACATTTTCGGTGTTACCCGACGTTCGGAAATAAACTGTTTCACATTGCGGGAGGAGAGACAAAATAAAGTAAAATGTGAAACTTGATGAGCTTCAAAGACATATTCGGCTGAGTTAGCAAAGAGACAACCGGAGGACGGAGGCACAGGAGGATGGAGGTCATTCAGCGACCTCTCGTCGATCCACCAACACGGGGCCAGGCACTGAGAATGATTTGGTGGCACAGGTGTGCAGTGTGAGTTTTCTTTCATTTCTGAATTGCAGTTTGTTGTGTGCAGTATGATTTCAGAGTTCCTATTTTGGATTGAATAAGTGAAATGTTCACAATGAGGGGGGGAACATGGTCTCATTGTTCCATTTCCATTATGTTTTATTGTTCAATTTTTGGTAAGCAATATTTCCTACATGATTCCCTTTTGTAGTGACATTGTATAATATTGATCAAAAGTATTGTAGCAATCATGATGTAAGGTTTTTGGTAAACCTGTAAAAACCAATTGTGTAAGGTTTTTGGTAAACCTGTAAAAACCAATTGTGTAAGGTTTTTGGTGATCCTGCAAAACCAAGTGTGAAAGGTTATTGGTACACCTGCAAAACCAATTGGTAAGGTTGTTGGTAGAAGCCGGAGAAAACCATCAGTGGAAGAAATGTGCGTTGGCACATGTTTGAATTTTGTGCAAGCCCAATGCTGCACATTTGTGGAGTTGATCATGAGCACACAGAGGTGGCAGGCTACAATCAGTGAATGAGATATGTTGTACCATGTAAACATTAAGGGGGGGAATGTTAGGAAATTAATTATTAATGTTTACATTATAAATATTAGGTTTGAAAGAATATATTGTTTCAACAATATATTATTCATAGAGTATTGTTGTACCAGTAAATCTATTAACGGGTTATTTGTTTGTATGGGTTCCTATTTTATAGGGTAAGTCTTGGTTTTCTATTATGATGGCTATATATTAGCCTAATGTATTGCACAAGATATTGAAGAAAGTAAATATAATAATACAGAGTGATTTACTGTGTAATTCGATCAAAAATCTATAGAAAGAATTAGGCTATAAAAGGTGACAACATAAAAAAACTAAGGCATACAACTATAAAAAGAGATCGAGCAACTCATAAGCACAAGTATGACAAATAGATCTACGGAAAAATTAGGAAAACTCAAGAAGAGGACATGGATACTCCAGTTGAAGTCATCCAAACAGAACTCCCAAGGCCAAAATTCATGAAGCACTCAATGAAAGAAAATCAACATGATCCTAAAGGAGCATTTTCACATATTTTGTTCAAAGTGGCCCATACGAGATTTGTAAAAATACATTCACTCTTCGATCTTTGAATATGATCACACATTGCTGGAAGTGGACAAAGCTTTACTCTTAGAAGAATATCCCAATATGAAGGATCTAGTATACAAGAAAAACACAAAAGTGATCGGTGAATTGAAAATTGATGCATGGAGTCACATTTCGTACTTCCAAAGGGAAGATCATGCAACTAAATTTCTTCTAAGCCGACTACACAATAAAATTTTGTATTTGGATCAATCATACCTTATTGACACAAAATTGAAGGTTAGGGTTATAGGATTATGGGACAAAGGATGCCCATCAATTACCAAGAAGAAAACAACACTTAGTGAAAAGGCCTTAGAAATGGGAGTGAAGAAACCAAAGAGTATGGTATGCATCATGGACATTGCCAATCATGCACTCAGGTATGCCACTAAGGCCATCTGTTTAAAAATTTATCACACTAATAGAGAAGATGGTGCCCATGGACTTAGCACACAATTAGCCCTAGATATGGTTAATTCATACTCATAATATAACCTCATTGAATTGTTAGCCGCATAATTTCATGAAAATACAAGGAAGATAAAAGAAGGAAAGCATACATTTTGCTATGGCTCAATATTGATATGTTTAGCAATGTATTTTACAAAAACCCTACCCCACAAAGTGGAATTAGTTGACTGGAGACAAATAAACCAATAACTTAAAAAATTTGGGAACATATGAACAGTCTAGATGTCGTCACTCAAATTACATCATTATTAGGGTGGATAAACAAAATTAGGAAAATAATTGGAAATAAAGCAAGGGTTTCAGAGAAGATTGTGGCAAGGTATGAGAAAGAGGTATACTTTATTGCTGACATTGATTACACCTTTATTTGGCCTACAACTCCACACACATAATACATACCTCCATTACCCTATGAGGCTTCAAATGACCTAGTGGCCACATTAGTTGAAGAAATTAGAAATCTCCTGTGGATGCAGAAAATCCAAATTTCCCAATTTTGATGAAGTAATTGAAGAACCATTTGAAGATTACACGAAAAAATACTCAGTACAATATGGAAATCTAGAATCAAGTAAAGGAGTTCCCAAAATATATGAAAAAATAAATGCCCTACTACTGCAAGACCTATTACTAAATGCTAGAAAGCATTGGCGAAAAGGGAAGTTAAAACAAGTTGCAGACAATATAGGAAAAGAAGAAGAAGAATCTGAAGACAAAGGAAATTTCTGAATCAGAAGAAGAAGGAGAAATTACTCCATCACCCATACACCCACAGGAACAAGAAGCACCACAAATTTTGAAGAGGCAGATCCATGGGTGGAAACACATTTGATAAGAATAACATATGGGTATTATAAAAATGTCTATCTCCAGGTGGCATTTCCCAGGTAGCACAAGAATATGAGGCCAGTACATGAAGAGAACAAATGGCAATAGTTGAAGCAATAGTATACTACCTAGAAAAATTTGGGTTCATAATTGAGGACATTATGAGGTTACTCCCAATAGAATTAATAAAGGAGATATAAGAACAAATAGAAGCAGAAGAGACAAGCCACTGAAATATCTCCAGCAAGAAAGATCAAAATTAAAACAAAAGAAGAAGAAGATTGTAGCCAAGTACAAATGCATAGAAGAACTAATAGGCTTGCTAATTAAATAAAGGAGAGAAAGAGAAGATAAAACCACAACAACTACAGTTTATAAATTTCAAAAACAGAGGAGGAAAAGAAGATGAAATATATAGAAGAAGAAAAATAAAAAGTCATGGATAAAGCTAAGAAAAAGAAAATAAAACAACAAAAACAGAAAGAACAAGAAGAAAAACAAAAAGAGTTAGAAGTAGCTAAAAAGATAGTTGAGGAAGAACAAAAGAAAAAGGCTATAGAGGATGTAGAGCAGAAGAAGAAAGAAGAAACAAAGAAAAAATAATCAGACAAACAAAAAAAAGAACAATAAGAGGCGAGAAAGGAAGCAAAAAGAAGAGAAAGAAAACAAGGAGAGAGAAAGGAAAGAAAAATAAAGATTATAAAAAAGAGGAGATAGAGAAAAAGAAGAAAGAGGAAATAGAAAAAAAGGAAAAATAAGAGAAAGATAAGAAGGAAAAGGAAGAGAGGAAAAAAAGAGAAATAAAAGAAGGAGAAAGAAGAAAGAGAAAATAAATAAAAAGAAGAAGAAGAACAAAAGAAGAAGGATCAAAAAGAGGAGGAAAAAGAAAGACATGCAACATCCTCCTCTACTAAAACATCTACAAGTATGGTAACAACACAAGCACCCCATGACTCTTTGGCAAAGATCAAACAAGCACTGCAACAAAGGAAAAAGGAACATTCAATATAGTTTCAACAAGGGGTTGTGGAACAAACTATAGAAGGCTACAAGGTACACTTAGACAAACTATCCCCCTTACAAAAGATAGCTTGTGGTCAAATTTTATAACAAAGTGAAAAACAAGATTGACTGCAACAATGTGTAAAGTGGAAGAAACTATGCAAAAGATGTTATCTTCCATCCAAAAACAAAACCCCACATCACCACCAATCCCAAACTACAAGTGGAAGTGGCTATAATGAAAGCAATGAATGACATTTTACAAGAAGGAAAAGTCAATCTTGAAGTAGAAAAGAAAAAAATCCAAGACAATGTAGTAGAAGATTACAAATAGAAAATCCTTAAACCCTAGAGTGTAGAAAATCAGAAAAGAAGGACAAAAATGCAAGCAACAATAACTAAGTTAGAGGTAGAATTACAAAATGTCGCAGGTTATTATACATATACCACTTTGGTGGCCCAACAAAACTCGAAGGAAAAAAAAAAAGATAGATAAGTTGAAACAACAAAATCATATAGAGTCCACAACATATGATATCAATAAAGACAAGGATGGTACACAAAGAAGGAAGATAGTTGAATTAACTGAAAACTATCAAACATAGCAAAGGGCGTGGAATGAAAATATATTAGATATGTAGGAATTTAGCACACCACTTGATAGAGCTATGATTCAAATGCAACAAGAGTTACAAACCACCCACCACAGATGGAGTCAAGTACAAGAAAAATCACCACCATATGATATTATCTAGTTAATTCAGAAAACACACAACTACAAGAGTGGACCAAACAAATAGAGGAACATATACAATTATGGTATACATTTGAGAAGAACATCATACCACAAGTCACTAAGTACATCCCCGTAGCCACACCATAAGGAAGAGTAGGAGGTAGGGCATCCCACATACCCAATCGGGTGATTCAAGTGAAGGAACCTTTCCTTATACTAGACGTCTAAGTTCTTGGGCGGTTGATGCTTTTACCCTCCCCAAATTGGCATCCCATAAATCCAGTCGGGTGAGTCGAGCGAGGGAATCCTTCCTTACGCCAGACATCTAAGTTTTGGTGGTCGATGCCTACATAATATGTTTTTGAAGATTTTTTTGAAGGAAAGAACATGGTTCTTCATCAGTCGTTGTCTTAAGGATGAGACAAAGTTTTAGTGGGGGGGGTGATTTTGATAGATTTCTTCATCAAATTTTGGATAAGACACAAGCATAAGAATGAAGCCACCAAAGTCAGTAAATAACCACGAAGAGATGGATCAAGACGTGA
Source organism: Taxus wallichiana var. yunnanensis (assembly GCA_018340775.1). Classification (NCBI taxonomy): domain Eukaryota; kingdom Viridiplantae; phylum Streptophyta; class Pinopsida; order Cupressales; family Taxaceae; genus Taxus; species Taxus wallichiana. The sequence continues at coordinate 84,733,164 of CM031244.1, read as the reverse complement.
AGGAAAAAGGAGAGCATTTGTGGATAAAAGGGAAAATCCATGAGATAAAAGGAAGAAGCTACGCATAACTAAAGAAATATGTAGAGGACTAGAAAGCCACAAAATATGGAAAAAAGTGAAATTATAATCTAGAAATCCATGAAATCCAACATGATGCCACAAAATGAAGACAAATTGAACCAATATAAGACAAAAGTGATAGAGACACAAATCAAAATAATTGACTTTTGGATGTTATGTATTTTGTATATTTATTGTAATTAATTTTTTGTATATGAGTGCATCACAAGAATTGAATATGTGAGTGCCATATTGAGAGAATTTTATAAGGAGTGAATTATATGAGATAGAGTGAGAAGGCTATGAATGTAATTGAGACTAATGTAATGATTTATAAGAAATAAATAAAGAGTGGATTTTGGGATGAATTTTGTTATATGTTTTCTATTTCTATTCATATTTTAGATCCATTTACTTTTCTCATGTACATCCTTAATAGAAGGTCAAACGACCTAAATCCCACACTACTATCAGGGTTTTAGGTCAAAACTATGTAGTTGAGATCAAAATGTTGCAAGTTCTTGTTAACATAATAAATTGCATAATTCAGAACTCCATCCTTTTTCCTAAGACAAATCCAATGGCATGGTTTGATGCATCAATATGGATGTGGAAGGGCATGTTCCAATCAGGTCCTCTTAATATAGGAGAAGTAGTTAACATTTGTTTCAAATTTTAGAATACAATTTCACATTTTTAATCCACTCAAATCCTTTCCTAGTAATACAAACAATGATACTGCAATCTTGTTGAAATCTTGTATGAATATCGTGTAGTAACCAGTATGGCCTAGAAAACTCCTAACATAATTTTTCTTCCTTGGTATTGGCATATTTACAATAACATATATCTTTCTGGATCAACTTGAATTCCATCAAAATAAATATAGTGTCCCAAAAATATACCTTCAGACATCATCATGTAGTATTTTTCATTACTTAAGGATAGATTGTGCTCTTTGCATCTCTTCAAAAATGTATCCAAAATTTCATGAATTATTCAAAAGTGTTTCCTTATAGTGTGAAATCATCCATATATACCTCCATGCAATCATTTGTTAGATCTAAAAATATTCTTAAGGCCACCCTTTGGAATGTAGTAGGTGCATTACAAAATCCAAATGGAAGAACAAAATATACAAATGTCCCCTTGGGCATGTGAAGGTAGTTTCCTCTTAATCCTCTCGTAATTTGAATTTGATTATAACCACTATATCCATCAAGAAAAGAGAAATAATTTTTACCAACCAAAGATCCAAGTACCGATCAATTAAAGGAATTAGAAAATGATCTTTATTTGTTGATACATTCAACTCTCTATAATCTACGAAGATCCTCAATTTTCCATTCTTCTTTGGCACAATGAAAAGGGGTGACACCCATTGACTGTCTGAAATTAGATATATAAATCCAACATCCAATAACTTCTTTAATTCTCCTTTTACAATTTCCCTTACTGATGGGTTCATTCTTCTTTGTGGTTGTTTGATTTCTTTACAAATTTCCTTGATATAAATATTGTGTGTGTAGAGCCAAGGATGAATTCTATGCATGTCATCATAATCCCATGCAAACATTGTTTTACATTTTTGCAGAAGGGCAATCAATAATTTCTCTTACTACATACTTAGCATTTTGCTTACATTAAGTGGCCTTCTTGTAGTTATTTCCACTTTCTTAGAGAGATCAATAATTGAATATACATTGTTGCTTACATAATTTAACATGAAATCATGGGGAAGAAGTTGATGGAGAATATAACTCTTACATGGAATATCCATGGTGATTTTATGTGGTAGAAATTGGTTCAAGGGTAGTTTAAACACCTTAATCTATCATCCACTTCTTCATTTCTTCCATATTTATTTTGCAAGACATTGGAGAAAAAAATCTTCTTCTTGTCCTTCAATTATATAATACTTCTCCAACATCATGAGTTGTTGCATAGAGTTTTGATCTGCTTTATGGTTCTTCTACCCAAATTGTCTGATCTTCATCATTCAATGGTTGGGCAGGAGGATAGAGCATTAGATTTTTAGTACCACTTCCATTAGAAATAATCATGTTTCCAGACATGTAACCTATGAATACATCAATAATGGCCAACCATGGCCTTCCTAGGATGATAGGATATCCTCATAAACTTGATTTTGGTTTAAGGAAAATAAAGTTAGTAGGGTATTCCCAAGAGTCTACCACCACAACTATGTCTTCAAGTACTCTATCAGGTATCACTATTGATATATTTGTAAGTTTTATGCCTATAACTATTGGCCTTAATCCTTCCAATTTTAGATCATCCATAATTTTCTTGTTCATGACGTTAATGGCTTCCCCTAAGTTAATAAAAGCATTCCTTATTTTTGTGTGATTAATAGTAACATTTACCAAATGATTGCCTGGATCTATATACTTTGGTAAAACTAAATTCCCAAGCATGATATCAGCCAGTTGTCCAATAAATTATACAGTGAAGGGATCCTTTCTCTTTCTACATGGTTTTTTATGTATATATCCTTAGCAAATTTGTTGTAGATGGGAAAATATTTGATGGTTTGAATAAGTAGAATTTTGACACAAATATCCCTCAACTAGTTGAAAAAATTAGAATCAGATTTTGATTTGAGGTCAATATTCTTTTCTTGTAATCTCTTTGGAAATGGTGGTTCATTAGCTTGTACTTTACCCTTGTTGGAACTCTGTTCAGGTTGCTATAGATCATCTTGCAGCGTGTTCTCACTTTCTGCGGATCATTCAGTAACAACTTTGGTTCATCTGTAATTTTTATAATGGTGGGTCCACTTGGTGGAGGAAGTGATCTTCCTGAGTAGAGATGGATGTTATTAACATAAATGGAATAGGTAGGGTATTGAGATGGTTCAATGGAATAGGTTGGTTGAGTAGCTTTATTGTTGGGGTTAGGCATTGGTTGAGATGGTAATTGGGTTACTTTTGGCTAAGATCCAGGTTGGGAATTTGGCATCAGATCTTGTTGTTATAGATAAGGAGGTGTGTTATTCCATTATTACCATCATCTCCAAGGCTACTACCATGATTGAGGGGTTTTTTTCCATTGTTGTTGGCCTGAAAATTAAGGTTGCCATTGTTGTTTGATATTAGCTAGGATATGGAGCCCAACCTTGCTGCGGATTAGACCAAGGTAGGGGTTGCATATATGGATTATTATCCCAATTATGAAATGATGGCATAGATTATTACGACATGCCTTCTTATCTTGGAAGCCACAATTTTATTTAAGCAACATATAAGACTTTCCCATCCTCTATCTCCAACATATTGAATTCAGGTTCAACTTCCTTTTCTTATGCAATGTTGTCCAATCATCTCGTGCATCCGTAGTCATATTTCTTTATTATGCATGCATGGAAGAACTCTATAAGTGTTTCCTCTACATATTCTCTTTTCTCATTGGCATTCAAAGCATATAATTGAGTGGCCATGTCATTGAAAATATATTGTTTCATTTTATTGATCATATCAACAATCTTTTACTTGGATATGTCCCCAATTGTTTTGGTAGTTGATCCACCTCTTGATCTTACATTTCTTATTCTCTTCATGGTGGCTTTGGAGTAATTCTTGCAGGCTTCAAAATCTCCTCAAAGGTAGATTTTGAAATATCTTCAACTCCTATCATATCTAGAGCATCCATTTCCTCTCGCCGACTCCCTTCAAAAGATTAATTTGAGAGATTAATGAGGTATTATTATATGCCTTGTCTTTTGAAAACAAAACATGAATCTTTCTAGATAGTCTTCTAATGGCTCATCCTCCTTCTATGCCATCTTGTATATTTCATCACCTCCTCTACTACTCAGCCTATAGTAGTCCTGATACTTAGTGAGAAAATTATCCTTCATCTATGCCCAAGTGGTAATGGCATCTCTTCCTAAACCCATGAACCATCTCAAGGTTGCATCCTTGAGTGTAGAAGGAATAACTTTAGTTTATGTGCATCAATGGTATAATCATAGCTTTTACATAATATATCAAACTTAAACAGAACAATGATTGGGTCTTTATTCATGGATCCATGAAAGTTAGGAAAGGCAGAGGGAGAAATATTATTCATAGTAGCAGCCTCATCATTGTTGGAAATGGGAAACTCAAAGGTAGTTTCCTTGTCTTCAACATTTTGGTTCACTTCTTCTGCCATGTCTGGCTGATCAGGAGCAACTTCAGAACTTTCACTTGGGAAGGGATCTTCTAACAACAAACCTTGTACAGAGGAAATTATATCTTCTTCAAAATCCTCATAATTATATGAAGAGATTTGTGTTACTTGTGGATTGAGTAAAAATATACCATGGGCATCCCTTGGATGGTGCATGCATCAAATAGCTCAACTCAATCAATAGAAATTAGTGGGGGGTTGGTTGGAGGTGAATTTCCTAAAACCTAAATTGCTTCTAAGAAATGAAAAACCTCTCAAAACCTTATAAATTAGCAATATCCCCAGAAATGACATCAAAAATGATGGTGCAAATTAACTTGCAACAATTAATATGTTGTTCATTAATCTACAATCATTTAATCATCAAACCAAGGGATGTAAAATTTCAATAATGTCAGTGTTGTATGCACAGATTACAAATAATTTAGGAGGTAAGGAAAGAATTTTTTGTCACTATAATGCTTGAAATAAAAATTCTAAAAACAAACTAAACTCAGATTGAAAGTAAATAACTTCCAAATACTATAACTAAAACAGAGCTTGTAAATTCAGAATACATATAAAAGAATGAATTTCTTGTTAATATATCCATGCAATGAAATAAAGAAACAAACTATGGAGGGGGTTAACAGACCACAGGTGGGCCCTACCTTGGGTGCTAATCCCTCCTAAGGATTTTACCTAAAAGTTACTTGAACAGAACTTGGATTCTTATTGATTTGGATTGAAGATTACATTTAGGAGAAAAGAAAATTTTGTATCTATGTATCCTCTATTCTAATTCTATTTCTAGATCTCTATACATTTGATACATTTATAACATTAATCCTTCTCTTTTATATTCCTTGTTTGTAGCAGAATGTGAGAAGCAGAGTTCAACTAGGAGTTCAAAAAATCAAGTAAAACATCTCAAACAGATCATCTCGTATATTTGATGCATGTAATAGAATTAATCAACAAGTTTTTTATATGTCAAACATATAACTTAAGAAACCAATCTGTTCAATCAATTAGTTATAAAATCACAAATTCAATGAATCAGTTCCTCATTAAGTTACAACGAATAACCAGATCTAGAGTTGAGTTATTTCCCACTTTTCATGTTCCATTTTGTAACCACCTCTTCCATGACATGTATAGACTTGTATTGTCATCCTTCACATTCCAAGAGTTCGCACAATCACAGATCCTTTTCTATAGGTGATCTTCTTTGGTAGCAGACATATTGTTGTAGAAAGGTCCTTTGGATGTAGGTGATTCCCTTTGGCTCGTATGATTTGCTTTGAACGGGTCCTTTGCTACATAAAATTTGTTATATATAACAAGTTACTTACAAACAAGAGTGGCATCACACATATCATCATTCAAACAACTTATTGCAACCATAAGAATAAATACATACTCAGAATACCACAAAATAAAGTTAACTAGTAATAACTATATTAATCAATATTATGCCAATAAGTTCAAGTTATACGATGATGTTAAACAAGATAACAGGAAATACAAGGACATAGTATTAAAGGCTTAGCAAAATTATAGAGGATGAGTTGTTTATAAAAGGAATTTAATAAAATCATCAATGATGAATGATATCCTACAACCATTCATTAATTTATTTATGGTCATGTACCTAGATAACGTTATTGTTTTTAGTAAGATATGGGAGGAGCACTTTCAATATGTCGTTGGCTAGATTTTATATGTGGTTGATACACAAGCCTAGGAAGTCATGGGATAAATCCCTTCATTTAATGGTGAAGCTCCTATGTACTTTATTTGTTTATTCTATGGCCTATTTTAAACCAAATTCATGGTATTACTTTAATTGGATAGCTCATGCACCATAACTAAACAATTTTGCAGCAAGTAAGAAGTTGTATGGTAACTATAAGAAATAGAAATGGAGAGTGGAAATTGGAATCAAATATGCAAAGGGAACGTGTGGTAATAAGTAAGTAGTTATCGAGCAAGTTACGGCCACACGGAATAAACAAATATTAAATAATTATCAAAACTTTAGCAAAAGAACATAAGAATGCTTATTATAAAATCTGTGATAATATAAAGTCTATCATTAACATTCACAAATTAAGAAGTCAAACTTCAAGTAGACATAAAGTTCAACAAAAATCCTCCTTTCTTCTTATTCAAATTTTAACCATTTACAATATGCACATCTAATTATTTCAACACAAAGTGTGAAACAACCATGTATAACGTAAAATAATAGTTTTTCCAAAAGTTATAAGATCCCCCAACCTCGTAGGTCTCTTTCTCTATTTATTGTCATCATAAGTAAAGTACAAGGAACTAATATCCATTATACTTCAATAAATGAATAATTGAAAAATAGTTAGGATTTGAACACTTTTCTCCTTAAATTCTTCGTTACATGCCACATAGATATTTGGAATGTTTCATCTTTTAAAACTGGAATAACTACCTCTTAACTACCACCAAGTAATTGAATTTATCAAAAAAATTGAAGTAATGGTAATTAACCACCGAATTACTTAAGTCTTACAATTAATATACTTGGGGAGTAAAGAGGAGGAGGAGGAGAAGAAGAAGTCCGCACATATTGCATTAAATTCCGATAGTTGGTCATTACATTATGCCCGGGCATGCAACATATTTAATGAAAATTTTTACCCCTTACAATTACCAAATTTTAAATCTTATGTCTTTGGTGCATAGAGGGCTCCTATAACTTTTTGAAAATTCCAAGAACGCATGAAACAAAGCTCGAGCGGAAAGTTATGGCCATTTGAAGTTCTGTAATTTCTCCTTACCTACGTTGATTTCATACTATTTTACTACTTTGGAAAATAATTAAAATAGTTTGAATTCACTAGTTTACTCACATTTGCTTCTCCTTACCTATGTTGATTTCATACTACTTTACTACTTTGGAAAATAATTTAAGTAGTGTGAATTCACCACTTTACTCACATTTTCTCCCCCTTACCTACATTGATTTCATATTGCTTTACTTTCTTTGGAAAATAAGTAAAGTAGTTTGAATTCACCACTTTACTCACATTTTCTTCCCCTTACCTACGTTGATTTCATACTTCTTTACTACTTTGGAAAATAAGTAAAGTAGTTTGAATTCACCACTTTACTCACATTTGCTTCCCCTTACCTGTGTTGATTTCATATTGCTTTGGAAAATAAGTAAAGTAGTTTGAATTCACCACTTTACTCACATTTTCTCCCCCTTACCTGTGTTGATTTCATATTGCTTTACTACTTTGGAAAATAAGTAAAGTAGTTTCAATTCACCACTTAACACTACTTTTCCATTCCTTTGTTATGCGGTGATTTCACATTACTTTATTGCTCTTACTTAAAATAAGTAAAGCAGTTCCAATTCACCATTTAACATTGTTTTTCCATTCCTTTGTTATGCGGTGATTTCACATTACTTTACTACTTTTACTTAAAATAAGTAAAGCAGTTCCAATTCACCACTTAACATTGCTTTTCCATTCCTTTGTTATGCAATAATTTCACATTACTTTACTAATTTTACTTAAAATAAGTAAAGCAGTTCCAATTCACCACTTAACACTGTTTCTCCATTCCTTTGTTATGCAACGATTTCACATTACTCTACTACTCTTAGTTAAAATAAGTAAAGTAGTTCCAATTCACCTCTTTACAAAGGAAAGCAAGTAATGGGCCATAATTTTTAACTAGATGCTCCATTTTTGAGATCTTGGACTTTTTGGAAAGCTTTCGACCTCCTCTTCAATTCGAAATCATGAAAATCAGATTTGTAGGGGTTAAGTGGGAGAAAATGGTAAAAAAATTCCCAAGCATAAGGAGTTAGAAATAATTCAGTAAAGTGCCCCAAGCCAATTTTGCCATTTTTAACCATGTTTTAAAATTCTTTGGCTGAATATGGACTTCTAAATCCCATAGAGAAGGGAATGCCATCAAATGAATGTAAGTGTTAGAAAACCATGAATTTTCCCTGCTTTCTTCCGATTCATCAATGAAGCTCCATCAACTTCCCAAGTCCATCTTTCTCAAGTTGTCTATTTTACCAGGGGTGAAAATGGATAACAAAGGTAAAGAATTTTGAGAAACCAATTAAAATAAGAGAGCAAGTACTTAGTTTTTAGGCATTTTAGGAAAATGGGTATTTCTCTAACTACTTCTAATCAACCTTTTGCAACCTTCTGGAGAATACTAGAGAAAATTTGTAAAAATCTAAAAGGGGTATCCCAAGATTTCTAAGTGAAATATTTTGGGACACCAATGTCCAATATGTTCTTCATTCCTTACATGTTCATAAGATCTATGCCAACATAGAGAAGTGTTCCTTTAGCATGGATATTATCCACTACTTAGGATGCATCATCAACAAGGACATTGTGCATGTGGACCTAGAAAAGATCTAGGTCATACAAGATAAGATGAAACAAAATAATATCATTGAACTCTAAAGTTTCTTGGGGCTAGCCAAATTTTATCATAGGTTTTTACTTGGTTTTTATCACATTACATGGAATTATAATCATGTGACATGTGGAGGAGTGAAAGAAACACTTTTATGAATAGAATAACAATAGAAGGAATTTTCATGAATGAAGAAGAGACTCTACTCAATATCAGTTCTAGTATTTCCATATCTATAAGATTGATTTGAGATAGAATCAAATGCTTTATAATACACACCTAGTTTTTCCTCACCCAACATAGGCATATAGTGGCATACCACATTGACGCCTTCTCTAACAAAATGTGCATGTACCTAACATATGAAAGGGATTTTTACGTCTATTTATAAGATAGAAAATAAGGGAACCACTAAATTGCGGGAAAATCAACTATCATAAGAACATATCATAATCCTTTGAAATTCATGTAGATCCAAAGGAAGTTGCATAATAATTGTCATAAAATGTGGTCCACTTTTCTGTAGTAGTTTGATATCAACATCCTGCAAAAAGGGGGAGTGTCAAACGAGTTGTTGATTATTTGAGATGGCCCTAGATCAATTATTTAACAATAATCTTTGACTCATGATGGCATAGAACATTAGAGTGGATTGAAATTTATGAACATGACTATGAGTTTCTAACATAAATTCAGATCTAAGTGATAGAAAAAAATTCTAAAATATCATTTACAAGAATGGTTTCTATGTCACATCGACACATATTTTTTCCTATAGGGGAGTGTTGTAAATTGATGTAGGAGGCTCACTATAGTTAGGTTGTGGGTCACTTTAGAGTATATAAAACATTGGAGTCTTATATAAGTATTTCTTTGGAAAATCTCTATCATGATGTTACCAAATAAATCAGATCTTGCACATCATGTGCAATTTCCAAGCCATCAAATCAAAATCAAATCATTTACACCCTCTATCATGGTCATGAATGCTATTTTTATTATATAAGGTAAGAAGCAGATTTTGAAGGGATCGAGAACCCGAACAAATGAAAGATAGGAAATAAGTCACAAGAGAAAAAACAAGAAACAAGGCCCAACAGGCCCAAGATGAAGCCACCATACAAGCCCAAGAGCCCCAAACAGACAACCTAAGAGAGAAAGAGAAACACAAATTAGACCACCAAAGAAACTTGACCAATATCAATGAGCAACCTAGACTACTAGAGACCAAACCCAACAAAGTACTCAATAAGGGCAAAGAAAGAAAACACTTGACAAAAAGGATGATAGAAATGTTATAATTTTATAGAATGAACTTGAATCCATACCTCTTCCTCCCAAGCATGCTTAATAAGTTTAACATGATTTCGAAACCAAAGCTATCAAATATGTAGCTATTATGGTGTGACCCTTTCTAGAAATCCAATACTTTGAGTTTATTGGGGTCAAAATACCCAAATGCAGCCTTCTTCGAAACTTTATCAATGTCCAAAACTATTTCGATATTCTTAACACTAATGCTTCCATTCGGATTTTCCAAATTTTCTCATAAAATTTCCATGAACCTTCTTCAAAAGAGTTTGTGGTCTTGCACACAAGAACAAGGAAGACACTCCAGAGTCTCAACCATTTTCTCATACCCGTAAGAAGATTCATCTTCATCCTCTAACCCATTGGGTGATTCACTGCTCGGTCTACCTCCTCCATTACACTACCATCTAGATCCTTCGACTCAATCTCATTTTCCACTATCACGCGATTGTTTGTGAAACAAAGGTGGATTAATTTCCAAGTGTGAGCCATTTTTGATTCCTGTCATCGAGTTCCACCTTGAGCAGAATGACACCCACTGCAGGGGGTTAAATTTGATGACCACCTCTACTTATCAAACAATTTTCGAGTGATGGTAATTTTTCTATACTTCCCTTCAAAAACACAAAACAATGTTATTTTTTACTAATTATTCTATATTTATTATATCTTTTTATATATATTTACATATATTTTTATATTTTATATACAAATCTATATAAAAATTGATGGCCAGTTTAAAATATACAAGTCGCGTGTGACAGGTTAGATCAGGTATTTACAAGTATTTTACATCTAAAATCACTAAAAACATCTAAACGGCCATCAAATTTAACCCCCGCCCACCTATACCTAACAACATGACTCTATTCACCGCCCCACAATAGATGTATTTGTTTCATTTTCCCTTCCCACCATTTCCTTGGAGGACCCCAGTACCTCCCGTGTATGCAACACTCTATTAGGTGACATGTTACTACGCGAGCCCATTCCATCATCATCTTACACAAACCCCAAATCTTCTTGGCATGCCTCAAGCATGGAAACTTTTCCCGGTCACAAAGTTAAAATATGAATGATTAGACTAAGCCATCTTGGTGGTACATGCACCCTCTTTGTGCCCAACCGACCTACAAATATTGAAACCTTGGTCATAAATGTGTTTTTGTGGTGGTTGACAAATTCTCGAAAATGGAAATATTAGAACCTTGGAAGAAGACAATATAGTAGAGGAGATTACAAATATGTTATTTAATCAAATTTGGGTTCAATTTGGCCTTCTTAGAAGCCTCGTGTCAAATAAGGATTCCATATTTGTATATATCTTCTATTCTATACTATCATCTATTATGGACATAAAACTAAATAGAGGTAGTAAAATATATGATTGTTCATCTTATTTTTATTGATCACTATAAACATCCATAGACCTAGGATGAAGGTCTTGTGTATGTTCAACATAGCTAAAACTAAGATCTTCATAGCTCTATGGGACATATACCATTTCAAGTATGTCTTGGATTCCATCCATTATCTCCCATTGATGTAGCATGTACCTTTATGTTATAATACAAATCTACCCATATGTAAAAAATAATTGGATAAGAAAACCAAATTTTTGCAAAGAATTAATCACATCCAACAATAAGTTCATGAGATTATGGTACAAACCATCTAGAATTAAAAGCAATGTCATGATGCCCATAATGTTCCTCATCAATTCTAAGTGGGAGATATGTTCTAGTTACATCTTTAGAAATCTTTACTCAAGGGTCCATATAGGAAACTTAGAACTTTGCAATATGGACCATCTACAATAACAAAAACATTAGTGAGAATGAATTTGAGCTCAATCTTGCACCCTACCTCTAGTTGCATCCAGTTTTCAATGTTGAGTTACTCCACCCATACTTTCCTCAACTCTTGGAAAAAATAGACATTAGTGAATATTTATAAAGTAAATATCTAAACTTGGATTGTGTGACACAATTAAAATCTGATTAGATCATTGATAGGGTTGTCAAGGACATGTAGTATTAACAAACCACACTATACCAAGTAATGAAGGCATGGTAGATGGTACAATAAGAGAAGTGGTTAACCAAGGGTCTTATTGAGAAGTAATTTTCACACCTAGTAAAAAATATAAGAGCAATTGTGTCCATTTCTTCTCAAGGAAAACAAATGATCTAGAATATGATTTATGAAAATCTATTTTTAGTAGTTTTTTACAACCACGGTATTTTACATTTTTGGGGGTCTTTGGATCATTTCTTGGCCTTGGAATATATGATGATAGATAAATTATATCATCACAGTGATGTTTTTCAAATTTTTTCTATCATCTTCCAATGGATCTTGTGGTTCAAAAATTAGGTCAACTGGCTAGGAGATATGACCACACCAAGGAATGCTAAAACAATAATAGTGATAATAGGATAGATCTTGGATTTTTTGAAATTTGTTTTATTGAATTCATCTCTAAGGTGGATAATAATTTTCTCCATGTACGATGAAATTTTTCCTCCCCTCTGGAATCTATCATATTTTTTGGTATTTTTTCATATTCCCCATTATATAGCTATAAAACAACTTGTTTTCAATAAAGAGGTAGGTATCTAGGCATACATCTCTCTTATAGAGTTTTCCAGTTTGTATACATTTGTAATTGAAATAAAATTAGTTCTTTTAACATCGATTTCATTATGAAGTGATTTTTATAATACATTAAGAACCATCTTTAATGTATTTTCCACCAGGTTTCACCTCAATATGTATTAGTGGTATCAGAGATAGTTTGTTCCACTCTTGTCTTTTAGAATGCATGAGGTTATAATCCTAAAATTATGGTGTCTGGACCCATGATATTTCATATTACCTTCATTTTCACCTCAACGAACCTCAATAAATGCAAGAGGAAATGTTTCTTTCTTGGGTCATCCTCGCAATCTTTGGTCCCACCTCCACATCTACACCGACATCAAGTAGATTCTTCAGGGGCCCAAAACCATTCAAGGTACAAGTAAATTTTAACATTTTATATTTTGAAGGAAAAAATGATGTTGATGAATTGGATAAATGGCTCGATCAAATAAAATCATATTTCTCTATCAATAGTTTTTTTGATGATAAAAAGATAATATTTTCACTTCTGAAAGAATATTTTCATGTCAAAAAATGGTGGGAATCATACTCCCTACAAGAGTATGATATCAATTATGTAATTTTCAATCCAAAACCCCATCTAAACATGGGGTGGTTTTGTAGAGGCCATAGGAGATGAATATTATCTAGTGAAGAACTATGAGTACCAATTCAAGAAACTAAACTAATTACATCAGGGTCATGATCGAACATTTTAGGACTGCAAGAAATATTTTCATACCCTATCTACAAAAGTGAGTGCATGAGACACTAAAAATAATTTGATTCTCAAATAATATAATGGTTTACAATATTACATCTAAGAAGAGATGAATTCTACAAACATCAATAGTCTTATGGAAGCCTACACATATGCATTCAAGTTTAAAGAAAGGTCTAAACATATGGAAATAAATATAATTCATATTATAATAAAGGTAAAGTTGACATAAAGCAACAAGGAAAATATTCCCTACTATAGAAATAAGATAGGAATAAAAATGAAAAGAAAATCCACAAAAATACATAGGGGTGTGGTGTAAAATGCACAAGAGAAGGTACCATAACACAAAGGATTATCTATATGTCAACAAAAATTTGCTAACATATTCAGTGAGCCGGATATAGGATAAGCCTCTCTAGATAACCAAGATGCACATGAATAAGGGGGTCTCATTTTGGATGTAGATCTATATATCACTATTGATATTATATGAATAGTATCCCCACAAGAAGAGGATGTTGAACATACATTTCACTTACATATGTGGGTAAATGGTATAAATCTTATCTTTATTCTTAATAGTGGTAGTAAGACAAATCTAGTATCTAAAAAAATAGTAAGAGAATAAATCTGTAATAGCTACTCACTCGCAACCATAATCTACAGTCAAGTTAGCAAGGAAGAGCCATCCATATGAATCAATAGTGTTTCATTCCCTATTAAATTAAACCTTCCAAACATGTGGTGGTATGTGAAATTGCACCATTGGATGTTAAAGGTGTACTTATTTGAAAACCACACATGTGGGATTGTCATCGTGTCTATAAGGATATGGCTAGGAGTTCCATCAAAATTCTAGAGTATCATTTACAATAATAAGGGGTTGTATTCCACATGGGATACCTCTGTGTTCCTATGGGGAGAATTACAAATTGATCGAGGAGGCTCACTATAATATGGTTTTAGGTCACTTTGGAGTAGAGAAAATATTGGGAGTCTTGTAGAAGTATTAATACTAACCAAATCTTAGTCATGATTTTACCAGATAGATCAATTTCTGCACCACCTATGTAATTTATAAGCTATCCAATTTAAAGAAATGCCTTTGCACCCCTCTTCCAATTCTAAAAAATTCATGGGAGTATATCTTGATGGATTTCATGTCATATCTCCCTTCCACCAGGCATGACAATCACTTATATTTTATGGTGGTTGACATGTTCTATAAAATGACAATCTTGGCTCCATAAAAGAATAAAAAATCAGCATATGAGAATGCAAAGTTTTTCTTTGAGAACATTTGGGTTTTTTTAGCCTCCCCAAAATAATCATGTCAGATATGAATTATAGGATTGTGTGGATCTTGGTATGCACTATGGTGCATGATGGAATTAAAACTAAACAAGTCCACTTCATTCCACCCTCACACCAATGTGAAAATATAGGCATTCGACCATATAATTGTGTTCTTTCTTTATATGTATAGCTTCAAACATCCAAACACATGGGATGAAATTATTTTGTGTGTACAATAGAACTATAATTGAGATCTTCATATCTCCAAGGACATATCCCATTTCAGCTATGTCTTGTATTTTATTATTCAGCTCTAATTGATGTAGTGTTTACCTTTATGTTGTAAGAAGAATTTACCTTACAAAAATGAGTAGATAATGATACCAAATTTGTGGAAGGAATTTGACACATCCAATAACAAGTTCTTGATATCATAGAAAAAACCTTCTAGAATTACATGTAGTGTCATGATGCCCATCTATTTCCTCATCAATTCCAAGTAGGAGATAAGGTATGGATATATTTCAGAAATATTTACTCAAAACTCCATATATTTAATTCATACCTCTATGATATTGATCATACATAATAACAAAAAAATTGTGAGAATGCATTTGAGATAAATCTTTCACCCTACCTTGGGTTACATCCAGTTTTCAATGTTGCGTTGTTCCACTCATAATTTCCTTCACTCTTAGATACATCATACATTCTTGAAAAATTACAAATTACATATTTGAACCCAAACTATAAAATTCTAGTGAACTCTAATCATATCATTGATGGGGTGGTCAAGTACATGAAGCATCAAGAAACCCCACTCTACCGAGAAGTGAAAGGTAGGGTAGATGACATAGTAAGGGAAGTGGTTCACCAAGATTTATATTGAGAATTCATTTCCAAATTTGATCAAATATATAAGAGGAATAATTCCTATTACTTCTTAAGGAGGAATGAATGTTATAGAACAAGATTTTTAAAAATATATTTTTGGAAAGTCCTTAAATTATATTTTTAGTAGTCTTTAAAGCTTTTGGTATTTTTTGTTTATGGGGGCTCTTCGATCATTATGATATATCAAGGATTTCACGCTTGTTACCTGTCAAGTTAATGCACCAAACTAAACACAAAAAACCGAAAAACTCCAATGAAATCGATACGATGGACAAGATCCAAAGATGTGACGGATAAGGAAGCGATGTAGATAAGACGGGCGCACACGAGCAATTACGCATAGTAGATCCAAGTAACTGCGAGACACGATGCTTGATAGAAAAAGACCACATTAAAAGATATTTAAGTGGACTGCCTGAGAAGTGGATCGGGAAGCGATAGGCTCCCTCGGCGGATGTCAGTCCACGTTTTCAATTAAGTAAAGAAATATACATGATAAAAGATGTACGTACAAGACTAGATTTTCTGATCAAAGTAATAAACAGAATCTAAACAGCAGGTAAAAAGCAACAGAAAACAGGGAACTGTGAAAAACAAAGCTGGATTTGTGTTACCTGCGTCTTTTTACCTGTCTGCAGGGAGATCGGCGTCGATTAGGTATAATCGGCGTCGACTGTTTGAAATCGGCGTCGACTGATGCAGATCGGCGTCGACTGATATAGATCAGCGTCGATCCGAGATAAAGTGCGAGAAGATTTGGAAATCGGAAAGCGAAGGCCAGATCGTCAACGTCTGCTGGATCTGCGGAAGCCTGAGAGATACTAGCAAGACTCCACCCGTGTTGGGTGCAGGAAAAGAGTCACCAGAAAATCAATGGAGACGTGAGATGTTGATGTGATAAGAGCAGAGTAACGGTGCTCCTCTCAGGGATTGATTCGGACAAGATCCGCTCTCATTCGATACACTTGATGCTAAAAGATCTCTCGTTCTCTCTCTTACAACCTGTGTCTCTGTGTCATGATCTGTCTCTCTCTCTCTCTATTTTTTCGTTTTCCTCTCCTCCGTAGAGGCCGAGTTACAGGCTTCCATTTATAATCGGCGCCGCTCCGAAAAATCAGCGTCGACCGAGTACTGGTCGGCGCCGATCATGGAACAGACTCCCGAGACGGCCAAAATGAACGATTTCTGGAAAGATAAGAGTTATCCCTCCACCTCAAATACGGGAAATATCCCACTTGGGGAAGAGGAGAAATAGGGGTGATACATAGATAGGATAAATATGGGGTAGATAAGTGGTTAGGATACATGTGAAGAGGTGTAATTAAATAGTTAATATTTAATTACTCACGGGTAAGACATAATGGGGTGAATTAAACTTAGGATAGGTGTTTAAATCACAAATCGAATAATATCCCAAGGGGATAGTGGTGATATAAACGTGCCCCAGGTTACCTGAGAGAGCAAACGCGCACAAGGGACACCAGATTGGATAATCAATTTTAGGTGTCTACATTTTGCCCCTTTTTGTCAAGTAACTTGCGATAAGCAAGGTTATGAGACAAAAACAAGGAGATGGAAGAAGGGAAGAAAAAGTGATGATGTGATCCCCCTCAAACTAGGGATGGGATGGGTGATAGAACAAATGATCCCAAGTTTGAAAAAAGGTAGATGAAAATGCGGGATGCCCCAGCTGGATGTCTGGAGTAGATCTGATCATTGATGACGCATAAAAATAAATAAAAAGGCAGCAACCTAAGGAACTCACATTGGTAGGGCAAACTAGACGGTCTCCTCATGAGACGACGTTAGTACCTACAGACCCATGAGTGTAAGGAGGGCTGCAAAATAGTCAGCATCTAAAGAGAGACACATTGGTAGGGACAACTAGACGGTCTGCAAAGCAGACGACGTTAGTGCCTACAGACCCGTTTAACTCTAAGTTGCCAAAAAGTACGAGTGCCCCATGCAAAGGGAACAAACTCGAAATGGACGGTGATATCGAAAATATGTGCCAAAAGGCAACATTCAGCGCACAATAATGATCAGATAGATAAATAAGCCAAGCATCAACACTATGGCAAAGAGATATGGAAAATCGGTGGTGATTATAATAAGCGGTGCCGATCAAATAAACGGCGTCGACCCAAAATAGTCGGCGCCGACCGTTCAAAGCACATATAAATATGTGAACGGAAAACGTGAACGATTTATTTACATCGTGATGATCGAATCAGAGAGAGTCAAAAATTGGATTTGAGCACCATGGAAGCCTCTGGAAGCGGTCAGAAGCGGAGGAGGACACGACCTGGGGTAAGTGGTTCTTCTTGAACCCGTTGTACTTATTTTATTATTATATATATATATATATATTTATTTATTTTGGGTTTTGCCTGGTGGGAGGCCAGGGTGTTTTTTACATCCGGCCGAGCAATCGGCGCCGATTGGTATAATCGACGCCGATTATATGCAAGCGGCGCCGATTGATATCAATCGGCGTCGACTATAAATAAACGACGCCGATTGTATTTAATCGACGCCGATTGTATAGACTCGTGAATAGATTGAATTTTTTTGTTTTGTTTTGGATGTTCGGATTTGGGTAAATATGAGGCTAATATTGCTTTTGATGTCGTGGATGTAGGCACGAGAGGTTCTGCACATGAGGGATGCTATTCCCGAGTTACTAGAGACTATTCTCCCTGATGTGACTGATGCAGATTGGCGGCATTTAGAGTTAGCCGGGCTCGGGGGCTTTAGGTACTACAGACGAGTGCCGCGAGATGTAGAGTTGATGCGAGCACTAGTGCGATGGTGGGATAGCCAGACGTGCACTTTTTGGTTCAGGATGGGTGAGATGACCATCACCCATGAGGATATATATAGGATTTTGAGACTGCCGATTACTGGGGACCCGATAGAGATTACACCACGAGAGCAGCAGCAGAGGGCCCTAGTTTGATTGTATGGAGATAGGGCAGATGATTCAGAGATAGTGTGCAAGCAGTGCGGATAGCCTCGCAGTATAGACAGGATAGTCCCGGAGCAGACGGATAGTTTTGATTCAGATGGCGATATCCTATTTTGCTCTTCCAGATTCAGGAGGCGGGAGATTCCCATTATTATTATTGGATTGCGTTTGCGACATCCTGCAGTTCAGACAGGTGTTTGCTTTTGCTGATGCTTTGATAGCTCAGATATATCATGAGCTATGGATGTATACCACTGGCCGGAGGACAGGTATTGATGTTAGTTTTGTGCTCCACTGTTGGGCATATGAGCATATAGCAGTGATCAGGCCATCCGGGCTTCCTTGGATGCCAGCAGCAGTGGGAGCTATTGATTATGGATTCTGGCGATGGCGGGCGATATGGCCTCTTGGAGATACAGGGAGATCGGTGGATTGGTATACTGAGCGTTTCAGGACGCTGACACCGGATCAGGTTATCTGGAGACCATATCGGGTATTTTCGACATGGGCTGGTCAGGATGCTCACTTGGTGGCATTGAGGCGGAGCAGGGTGGTTAGGGGCCGCAGGCCTGATATGTGGGAGCGAGTCCCGTTTATGCGGGTATTGAGACAGTTCGGCCTAGTGCGAGCAGTCTTGACTAATTACTTACGAGCCTTATAGGCGAGATAGCAGGGAGACTGATCTACCGATTTTGATCCCGGCAGATCCATTGAGAGAGGCCCCACCCTCCACAGACAGCGATGATGATGCTAGAGTAGGTGATGGTTATGCTGCATGGTATGCGACAGAGCTACCACGACATCTCTCGGCATCTATAGATGCCAACGAGGAGGATATGGCTACGGTCTTTGGAGAGAGCTGGAGGGAGAGCACGCCACCTTAATGCAGACACACCAGGTGGCTCTTGAGGAGATCAGAGCTCTGACAGAGGAGAGGGATGCCCTGATTTTGGAGAGAGACACCGCTCGCCAGGAGCGAGATACAGCGATCCAGCAGAGGGATCGCTACCTTCGACATAGGGAGGCCCTCAGGGCCAAATATGGGAGCAGTACCATGTCGAGTCCGGTACGAGGCATGACCTAGGAGGAGCACCACCAAAGCACACAGCAGCCCCGGCAGCCACCAAGAACACCATTACGAGCACCGGTACCGTGAGCTTGAGCACATATCAGTCTCTCCTCGCTGAGGTGAGATACTATGAGGATGCCTTAGCGCAGCATGCCCCAGATGTGCCTCGGTACGGGGCGAGGAGGAGATCAGCGACGGCCACAGCGAGCGGGGCCTCAGGTGGAGGGAGCACCGGGAGAGACCGAGGTGGGCAGAGGCCTCCAGCAGTAGGTGCGTCTAGCTCGATAGGCGGCGGCCAGGAGAGACAGCCTGGTCCAGAGGAGGGTGGAGGAGATAGTGTCCTCCATGCATCAGATTTTACGATATAGGGATTGATATATTTTGTATCAGTGTAGTGATGTAGCCTCGATTGGAAGGCATTGTATAGATGGCTTGATTGAGAGCCACCCATTTTTTGTTGTACAGACACTTATGTATATATATAGATTTATCATTGTTTTTGTCATATGATTGTTCTCCTGTCTTTTAATTTTGATGTGCATGGATAGATGTAGCGTAATTGTGATGGATGTAGACATAGATCGATAGATGATAAATAGATGTGATTGAACATAGACATAGAGGATAAATAGATGTGATGTAATTTGATGTGATTGATATGTGGATATAATTTTGATGAAAAATAGATATAGATGGATGTAATGTAACTTGGATGTACATATTTTTAGATATTTTGATGGATAGATGGATAGATGTGATTGATGTGTGGACTTAATTTTGATGAAAAATAGATATAGATAGATGTAGTGTAACTTGGATGTACAAGTTTTTAGATGTTTTGATGGATAGATGGATAGATGTGATTGATGTATGGATTTGATTTTGATGAAAAAAAAAAAAATGGATATAGATAGATGTAGTGGAACTTGGATGCACAAGTTTTTAGATATTTTGATGGATAGATGGATAGATGTGGTTGATGTATTCGGTATGTTTGAGATGTTAATTTAATTTTGATGAAAATAGATAGCCAGATCCACATGTGTTGACAATACATGCTTTGATAGATAAGATGAAATTAGATAGATGATAAATTTTGATTAAATTAACATGTGAAATGTCAATTTGACTGGATGAATAACAAAGAATAATGGGGAATACTCTTTGCGAGAGCCAAGGATGTAATGAAAATGACCTTGACTAGAAATAAAGGAAATATACCCAGATAAGAAAGAAAATGATAAGTTGGACTCTCAACCGACCATAGATAGAATCTGGATAGGAAATCAAAAGATCATGCATGCAAGGCCCTATATGAGGTTAAAATAAACCTGACACTAACTAGCCGCAAACCAGATTTAGGAGGGAAATGAAAGGAGCAGTAAGTAGGTATCTTGTCGGAATTTACAAGGGACAGAATACATGTCCATACTGGGAAAATAGGATTCTCCATATGATCGACAAAAGGTCTTATATCTCAGCTTCATGATTTCTGGCAGAAAAGCAAACTGATCAATGCGGGAAGTTTGCTTGATATGGAAAGACTGATCAATACGGGAAGTCTTTCAGTGATGCTAAAAAGTGTATAAACTGACTGAAAGGCTGATCAATTGCAAGAAGCCTTGAATATTTCTTTGAGAAACAGCCGTCCTTCAAGGGAGCGGTCTGTATTTTGAATTTTAATGATAGCCATCCTTCGAGGGCATGGTCTATATCTTTTGATTCATTTGATTGTATGGGTAGCTGTCCTTCAAGGGATCAGTCTATCCCCCTTTTTTTTTTTTTTTTTTTTTGAAAAGTTTTTTGGAAGAAGCTGAGTTTAGACCTAGATAGATCAGATAGAGGGGAAGAAAACGTATAAAGAACATACACTCATGCCCCGAGTAGATCCGATTAAGATAAGCACTTGGGACAAATGAAACAGTGATTAAGGTGTTCCTACCATGAGGAGAAACATATCCCGAAAAAAAAATGCTATGAGTAGAGCCGCGATACTCATATTTAAGGTAAACAAGACAATAGGTGGAGAACCACATAATTTCGAATCACCATGAAAGTATATGACTGGTTGTTAGACGGATGAAAGATCTGTCTTGTGACTAGATTTGTGTAAGATAGATTTTAACAGTAGAAGGGCCGTAGATGCAAGGCATTAAGAGGTTCCACTTCGGGTATACCATCCATGGAAGATAGACGATAAGCCCCAGATCCATATTTATGGGTGATAACGTACGGACCCATCCAGTTGGGAGCAAACTTACCACGCTGACTCCTTTCGAGTGTAGTGACATTTTGATTTTCTTTAAGAACAAGATCACCAATTTTGAAGTCACGGTGCTGCAAGTGCTTGTTATAAGCACGTTTGACACGCTCAAGATAGACTTGATGATGTTTAAGAGCGTTGAGACACCGCTCATCTAATAATTCAAGTTGTCTTTAGCGATTTTGACGATAGTCCTCATGGAGACAAATTCTCTAAGAGAAACACGGAGAGATGGGATTTGGACTTCCAAAGGAAGAACAGACCTCGAGACCCATAGCGAGAGAGAAGGGAGTAGCACCAGTAGGAGTACGGATGCTAGTCCGATAAGCCCAGAGAGCAAAAGGGATATGTAAATGCCAATCCCTACCAGCTCGACTAGTTACCTTTGCGAGGATATTACGCAAAGTTTTATTGGAAGCTTGGCCTGACCATTAGCTTGAGGATAGTATGGAGAGGAAAAGTTGAGCTTGATATTGAAAGCGTCGCAGAGGTTCTGCAAATCAACGTTCTTGAAAGACTTACCGTTATCTGTAATGAGTTTGTGTGGAACACCAAAGCGACAAATGATGTCTTTGATAGACAAAATCAACTATGGGTTTAGCTTTTGTTAAAGAAAGAGGGATAGCTTCCACCCACTTAGTAAAGTATTCAGTGGCAGTAATGATAGAATGATGACGTTGTGAAGAATGGGGATTGATGAGACCAATGAGATCAAGACCCCATTGTGAAAAAGGCCACAAATCTTTGTAGGTTGTAAAGCTTGACTAGGGATGTGCGTGAGATTGGAATGTTGTTGACACTTGACACATTTCTTAGTGTATTCACAACAATCTCGATTAAGAGAAGGCCAATAATATCCCAAACGTAAGATGCGTTTAGCTACGGCCAAGCCATTAAAGTGTCCACCACAGATACCGTCATGGACCTCCTGGATAGCTTTAGATGATTCCAGGGATTTGAGGCACCGAAGCAAAATGCCATCAAAGCCGTGTTTGTAGAGGATCCCGCCTAAAATAGTATAGCGATTAGCGCGTAGGATAAAAGATCTTCTACCATTGGGAGTCAGATCCGGAGGAAGCACCGAATGAGATAGATAATCAATGATCTGTTGATACCACTCATCCTGAGTATGGGTTGTGATAGCATGGATTGAAGTTAGTTGCCTAAGATGAGATGGTTGATCTAATCGTTGTACAGCCACATAAAGTCGCGAGTCCTCGGTAAAAGGTGGGATAAGTGAGGCTAACGAAGCCATTGTATCTGCGAATCGATTCGCAGTGCGAGGAATAGCTTGGATAGTGAATTTATCGAAAGATTGGAGTTGAACGAGAATGATATCACGATATTTTTGAAGGATATCATTCTGCATTGATAGACACCCGTGACTTGATTAACGATGAGTTCAGAATCACCAAAGATGTCAATATGATGAGTGCCGAGATTAATGGCATTTTGAAGACCCAAGACAAGAGCTTCATATTCAGCCATATTATTGGTGCATTCAAAGTTCAATTTGTATGTGACTGGGATAGGCGTACCCCAAGGAGGAATCATCACGAAACCCGCACCTCCCCCTTGCTGGCATTTGGATCCATCAAAGAAGAGCTTTACTTTAAATGGAGACAGACCAAAATCAATTTGTTGGATATATTCATCGGGGAATTGAGCAAGGGGACTTGAGTGTCGGGAGAGGAGCATCAGCTAATTGATCTGCAATGACCTGACCCTTGATAGACTTTTGCGGGATAAACTCGAGATCAAATTCTGTCATAAGCATGAGCCAACGAGTGATACGATCATTGTGATAAGGCTTCGCATGAATTGTCTTGAGTGGATTGACACTTGTGACAATGTAAGTTTTGTGATTAAGGAGGTAATGACGAAGCTTAGAAGTTGCGAAGAAGAGAGCACAACATAGCTTTTCAGCTTCGGAATAACATGTTTCATACTCATGAAGGGTGCGACTGATGTAATAGACAGCTTGTTCTTTACCGCAAGCGTCCCGTTGCGAGATCATGGCTCCCAGAGCATGGTCAGTCACAGAGATATAAAGATAGAAAGGCTCCCCCTCGCGTGGAGGTGTAAGCACAGGTGGGGAAAGAAGATAAGCTTTGAGATCATCGAAGGCCTTTTGGCAATGTTCATCCCATTCAAAATGAACATTCTTACGGAGGAGATGATGAAAAGGTTGACAACGGTCCGACAATTGTGAGATAAAGCAGCGATGCTTAGCGATTGAAGACGTCCTTGGAGACTGCGGAGTTGCTTTAAGTTAGAAGGGGGAGGCATCTCAAGGATAGCTTTTATTTTTGCGGGGTCTACTTCAATACCCCTAATGGAAATGATAAAACCTAAAAGTTTACCAGTGAGAATGCCAAACACGCACTTAGATGGATTTAGATGAAGACAAAAGTGGATAAGCCTCTCAAAGAGAGGTGCAAGGATGAAAAGATGATCCTGCCGACGCTTGGATTTACCGAGGAGATCGTCGACGTAATCTTCCACAGTTTTGTGTAAGAGATCATGGAAGATGTAGGTCATTGCTCGCTGATAGGTTGCTCCAGCGTTCTTAAGACCGAAAGGCATGACACGATAACAAAAGGTCCCCCAAGGAGTTATGAAAGAAGTCTTATGTTGGTCTTCTGGTGCGATGAGAATTTGATTATATCCAGAGAAACCATCCATAAGAGAAAGCATCTCATGACCCGCAGTTAAATCCACGAGTTGGTCGATATTAGGTAAAGGAAAATCATCTTTTGGACAAGCAAGATTAAGATCCTGGAAGTCGGTACAAATTTGAATTTTCCCAGTGGCTTTAGTTACTGGTACTACATTGGAAACCCATTGTGGATAATCGATGGGTTGGATGAAGTTAGCCGAGAGCAAGCGTTGCAATTCTTCTTTAACAAGAAGGGCTACTCTAGGGTGCATTTTACGTAATTTTTGTTTAACTGGTCTGATGTTGGGAAGAGTAACGATATTGTGGACCACAATATCGGGATCGAGTCCTGGCATATCCTCATATGCCCAAGCAAAAGCTTGACGATGGTTGGAAAGAAAAGTGGTAAAGTCTCCTAATTCCTGTGGATTAAGAGACTGGCCGACCTTAATGATGCGAGGGTCTTTAAAAGTCCCTATATTAAGGTCGACAGTGGCTTCGTTGAGAAGCGTAGACGTGTCAGAAGGAATAGTTTTGGGAAGATAGGAATCCTCTGCCCCCAGATAGGTGAGGACAGAATCATCATCCGCACAGTGGATAGTGTTGATAGTAGGAGAGTCATCTCCAACTATTTCAGGGAAGATTAATGGTATGGAAGTGGACTTGTCGTTAGTCTTATAGGCTAGCGGCCCTAAGGAAATGGTATTGATAAAAAAAAAAAAAAAAGTTAGACGGGATGGAAATGTCGTCGTCCACATCGAGTGATGCTTCTGACTTAGCGGGAGAAGATGGTTCCTCAATAGGAAGAGGCTCATCGAGAACAATGATGGTGGCTTTTGAAAGAGGTTTAAATCCTAAACCAAATTTTTGATGTGGCTTGAGAGTTGGAATGGACGTGAGGTCATGCACACCTTGTTCATATTTACCCAAGCCAAAGCCCTTCCATGCGCATCGATATAAATAAGTTTTTGCAAACGTGGGATTCTGTAGATAATCGAACCCTGTTAGATAAGGTTTGGTCCTAGGAGGAGAATCCAGGTGATAGTGAGGTGTGTCAAGACCACCGTAAATGAAATTAGTCTGTTGATTGGGCAGACCAATGGTGACGATGCGACCAAGACCTGGCTGATATTCAGGTTGTTTGTCTGGTCTACCATACTCACTAGGTTTAAGATGGTTGTCAAAAGAAAGGAGAGGAAGCTCTCCTAGTGAGAAACGCTGCAATGTCTCTTCTAAATTTTGTACATCCGGTAGTTTGGTTGCAGGTATGGAAGAAGATGAGGCCCCGTCAGGAGAACAGGCATTTTCCTTTAGAGGGGTAGACCCTGTGGTCATGTCGCATTGCGCGGAAGGAAAAGGATCTCCTGGATGAGTATATATTTTGCCCTCATATTGATATTTTAAGCATCGATGGAGGGTGGATGGGACACAATGCATTGCGTGAATCCAGGAGCATCCGAGGATCATATTATAGTGGAATTTCCCTTCAACAATGTAGAAGAGTTCGTGAAGCAGCTTCTTACCTACTCGAATGGGTAAGACCACAGTTCCTAAAGTAACTGCTAGCTGATCGTTAAATGATCGAAGGGCGAAAGGCGGGGGTGACACTACGTTCTTTGGTAACTTAAGTTGCTCGAATGTGTGAGGGGATGACGTTGAGTGCAGCTCCACTGTTCGATCATAATGCGTTTTAATGTAGTGTTGTCGATTTGGACTGTGATAAAGAGGGGAGCCTTCAAATCCTCTGAAGAAAGAGGAGGAATTTCGAATCTTCAAAAGAAATGGCGGTTGATGGTCTATTCAATCCAACAACCAACTCAAAAGGCTGGGGCTCATCTGAATTCACTACGATGCGACGCAGATTATCAATCAGAGCCTGGCGATGTTGCGGAGAGGATTGAATGAGGTCGAAAAGAGACATTTTGACCGGAGCCTGGGTGAGTTGTTTCATAACACTCTCCTCAACTGACACGGGAATTTGAGCCCGAGGTGCAGCACGAATAGAGACTCGAGGTCATGGGGCTAATGAGGAAGGAGGAACTCCTTCGGGGGCTGCAGAAATGACAACCTGTGGTCGAGACGCTGTAGATGAGGATGGATTATCATACTGTTGGGTTCTCGTGGCGA
Source organism: Taxus wallichiana var. yunnanensis (assembly GCA_018340775.1). Taxonomy (NCBI): domain Eukaryota; kingdom Viridiplantae; phylum Streptophyta; class Pinopsida; order Cupressales; family Taxaceae; genus Taxus; species Taxus wallichiana. Next base: position 84,706,546 of record CM031244.1, on the reverse strand, counting down.
TATGGATTGTGTCGATTTGAGAAGGTGGAAGATCAATTGGAGTGTAATCACTAGAAGTAGAGGCCTGAGTAGATCGTTGGGGTTCAGATGGAGCTAAGATGACAGGAGGTGCTTGTTTCTCCTCCTCCAGCAAAAGGTCACTTTCTTCCAAAAGGTTGTTGACGACAGATTGAAGAGCTTTACATCCCTCAGTATCATGACCCGGGGTACGGTGGTAAGCACAAATCAAATCAGAGTTAAACCAGGTAGGTTTAACTCCTTTAGGGTTATAGGGTTTAATCGGAGGAAGAGATATGGATGAAGATTGGATAAGTTGGTGAAGGATTTCGGTGTAGAACCCGGTAGACGAAGATGAGGACAGAGATGATGAAGGCGCCTCTTTTACTTTATGCAATTTGCCGAGGTAAAAGAACCTGCATGTTAGGTTTGATAGTCTTTTTAGGGATCATCTTATTTTTTGGACATCTGGAGGAGCAGCCTTGGGCACTTGAGATGGAAGTAAGTGAGACATGATTGATTTTGGTGGAGAGGAGCCCCAAAATAGATTTTGAAGATGATGGAGATGTGACAAGTGTTGTGGTCTTTAGAGATAAGGGAGGCTGCTTGGTCGAAACTAATGATGATTTAGATGATGTCGATTTAGATGAGGGAGAAGCTTCCAAAGTAGGAGTAATCGGAGGAACATAGGGTGCCCTGGCTTTTGGTAATGAAGATGATGATACGATAAAAGAGGTGCGTCCTTTTAGTAGGTAAGTCCACTTTTCGGAGTCTTTAGTGAAGAATGTGTTGTAGAAGAAGATGATGGTTTTGATAAGTGTGTAGAAGAAGACACCTTCTCAGTGGACAAATCCAATCTTTTATGAGGCGTAGAGAGAGATTTTTGTGGGAAAGCACCAAGAGTCTTGATGGTTCGAAATATGGGCTTTCCTTTTTCAGGGATGGTGACAACTTCAACCGCATAAGGTGATTGTAACCTTTTCGGGGGAAGCAAATGGGGAGGTACTGATGGCGCAACGTTAGATTCCGGTTGTCTCGGTCTAAGTTCAGGAACCGAGCGTATAGGTGTTGGTGCTACTTCTTTAGATTTTCCCTTAATAGGCAAAGTAACATTAGTGATGGAAGAAGTGAGTGATGAAGAAGCAGTTCCTTGCGAGGGGACTACTTCTGGTGCAGTAATTATGGGTGAAACTACTGTAGGAAAGGAGACAGGAAGAGTCAAAATCGAAGATGCTTCCATCGAAGTCGGCACAATTATAGGTATGTTCACCAGGGGCATAGTCGCAGCGAGAATGGGAGAAACAGAAGTAGATGTATCTGCAGTGGAAACTCGAAGGGATGTAATTGCCTCGAGCATTGAAAGAATGTTTGATGATGAGACAGGTGAGGATGATACGGTCTTGGGTATGGACGGGAGATCAGACAAAGAAGCAGAGAGAGGTGAATCCATATCTAACAATGTTGGAATATTCAAAGACGGGCTATCTGAAGATGGTGGAATCCCAGCGATTGACGAAGTGGAAGGAGATTCTGATTCGGTCGATGTGTTCGCAAATGGCTTAGTTTTAGAAGAAGATTCTTCAGTAGAGATGAAGCTGATAGTATGAGTGTTTGGTTTTTGAGACTCTGAAGCATCATGGTTCGGGGAATGATTGGGAAAAGGTTGTTTAAAGACATCTAGTGCTTGATTTGGGGGAGCATTTGGGTTATCTAGAATGAGCTCGCCTTTATCAATGAATTTCTGGACAAGATTTTTGAAGGTCTGACATCGTTCAATGTCATGACCTTTGGTTCTATGATAATGACAGAAGTCATTTTCCCTATACCAGAATGGACGTTCTTGGCTTTCATCAATATTCCTAATGGGGGGAAGTTCGATCATGTGAACTTCCAACATTTTTTTCAGGATAGAAGCATATGATTCCCCCAATGAAGTGAAAGATCGAGATGATGAAGTCCCTTTTCGAGAAGATGAGGGGTCTCTTCGTGGTGTTTGATTAGAAGTGGTATCGGCTCGTGGTGTTTTTAATATGATAGCATTGGTGGATCCCTGATTCTTGTCTTTAGAAGTGGAAGGATTTGATTTGGTAAACCGAGAAAAATCTGGTTTAGATTTAGAGTGAAGTTTTAGCTTCCCTTGTTCAATGGCGCGAGATTCAAGTTTGCGTGCCATCGTAAAGGCTTCTTCAAATGTATGAAAAGTCTGGATCCTTAAAGTGGAAGAAATATGATTAGCACAAGATCGAGTAAACAACTCGATCTGTTGGGATTGAGGAAGGGAGAAAGACAATTGGTTGATTATCCCTCTCCAACGAGCGACAAAGTCTGCAATAGACTCATCATCGAATTGATGAATGTTATAAAGATCTGTAATCGAGATCTTATGCGCGATATTTATTGAAAAGTTTTCAACAAACATCTGGGCCAATTGAGAGAAAGAAAACAAGGAATGTTGAGGAATGTTATTGTACCAGTCTAAAGCAGGACCTGCTAGAGACATAGGAAAAGTACGGAGCATAAGCTCCTGATCCTGGACTATGAGGTAGCAAGCATGTTTGAATGCTCGCAAATGTTGTTGAGGGTCCTCTCGACTATGAAATTTTGAAAATTTAGGAAGTTCCCATTGGGGAGGATAAGGCTTAAAAGCCACCGAGGGGGTGAATGGGTTCATTACACACTTCTTCAAAGGAGTATGAAGGACGAGCCCCTTTGGTGGAGGCTTCCAAGTCTGCGATTTTCTTGAAAAGAATTTGAACCACGTCAGATTGAGGAGGAGGCACACTGGCATGTCCTACATAAGAAGCAAATGGTGGATGTTGTTGAGGTGTCAACGGGGGATTCATCTGTTGATTGATAGGATGATAAGAGGAGTAACCAGGCGTTCTGGGTGACACCTGGTGGGGTATTTGTTGTGAAGGAGCCTGTGTATAGGCAGGCTATGAGATAATAAGTGGTTGAGAAAATGAAGGTTGGATGACGGATGAGCCTGTGATTGGTGGACTCCTATGCTTGTTGACTGAATCGGGACAGATTGAGGAACATGGGTGCCGATTTGATTGGACATATTGGGGAACAAGACCTGAAAGAGGCTTTCTACTGCCGGATTAGGCATTAAGGGCGCCGATACTAGAGGATGGGCGAAGGTCACTTTATTCTTTGGAACATTGGAAGAAGGACCCCTTTGGAGGACGAGAAGCGAGGAACCAAGCCCGACTAGTCGGAGGGGTTGACTCATAAAAAGTGCGACCTTGGGACACGATGGAGGCATAGATGAATTAACAGCAATATGCGGGTGCACAGATGCACTCATTATAGCCAGAGTAGAGGACCTCTCAGAAGTAGGTTGTGGAATATTCGAGGTAACTGCGGTGTTAGGAATAGGTAAGACTATTTGAGAACTAGTCGATATGGTCGGTGGAAGAGAAAAAGGAGGCACAGGGGCACCGCCCTTCTCCGTGGCTCGAGGTGAGAGAGATGATGCTAACTGTTCTACAAAGGCCTGGGATGGTTCACGAGAATAATCATACACTTGCTGGATTGGTGGTCCCTGATCAGATATTTGAATAGACTTGTGTACTAGGTAGTCCATGAGGGCTACCGGATTGTGATCGAGGAGTGCCTGAAATTCAGGATCCCCACGAGGAACATACTCTGAGTCAGAAGCTAGATGATATTTCTGAAGGACTAGGGGAAGCTGGATGTGATGGGGTTGCTTTGGCCTGATAAAAAGGATTATATGACCAAGATGGGGAACCATTAACAGTGGTCCCGAGGAAGACCTGGGGGGTGCTGAAACCTCCACACTAGTGGTGATCTCGGAGGAAGAAGGGGCTAATTGAGCCATTCTTCTAGATTGTAACCGAGTGATGACCGTCATAAACAAGCAGAAAAGAAGATTGGCCTAACTAATGCACAGACAATTCAAGCAGCGTAGGTGATTATCTCTTTTAAGTTTTTATGCTTTTAAGAAAGAAAATATTAGGGAAGGCCTTTAGAGAAGGAACTATTCGAGATAGCCAAACTAAGGATGGTTTGGGGATGTTTTGGTGAGGAGTCCGAAGGCACTTGATAAAAGACCGTGCACGTGGCTTGATATAGGGGCCTACCCCGCACTTCACACACACCGCTGCGATAAAGGGAGTGGTGCTTTGCCAATATATACCGAACTTCCGTGAATTTATAGTGCAGCCCGAGTACCGCGTAGGCTCTTCCTCTTGGATGTCACTTCCAAGTAGGCGAGGCCAGGGAAAGAATTTTTGTTTAAATGCTTTACACCTAATGATTTTGGCTTTGTGTGCAAGGGTGAAAAATAAAAATCAAATAGTGTCACTACCGATTTTGATCAATTTTCCAGCCTAATTAAAACTAGATGAAAAACATACAGTAGAAATGACAAAGAAAGAGTTCCTTTTAAGCACTTAAAAATGAAGTGTTTGATTTCGATGAAGACAAGTCAAACAGATTCTTTCCCAAATGCGATTAAATTCTTTTTAAGCACCAAAAATTGAAATGTTCGAATGTGATAGACAACAAACAAAGAATTTTTTTTTTTTTTTTTTTTTTTTTTTTTTTTTTATTTTTAGTTCCTAAAAAGGAGAAAACACCGTAAAAGAGAAATACCTGTAGACTTAGCTCTCCAAGGTGTGTGGACTTCAAAAAGCGCGTTGTTGAGCTCTTCCCCTCGAACAATCCCATGAACAAGCAAAGTGCTCCGCAAGAAGAGGTTAAGCAAACACCAAACAAAATCCAGAAAGATATATCCAGATAATGGTGAAACGGAAATTTCTATTTCAAGGAACTAGAAAAATTTCAAGGAAATAACAATTTCACATAAAGAGCAAGATTAAAACGATGAAAGGAAATGCTCAAGCAGAACTGATAGAAATTTGTGAAGAAAAAGAACAAAGCTCAAAACTAGAAAAGAAATGAACTTACCAATAAGGGACTTTGGTTGGGTCCCACCGGGCGTGCCAGAATGTAGATCAAGGATTTCGCGCTTGTTACCTGTCCAAGTTAATGCACCAAACTAAACACAAAAACCCTGAAAAACTCCAATGAAATCGATACCTGATGGACAAGATCGAAGATGTAGACGGATAAGGAAGTCGATGTAGATAAGACGGGCGCACACGAGCAATTCTGCACAGTAGATCCAAGTAACCTGCGAGACACCGATGCTTGACAGAAAAAGACCACGTTAAAAGATATTTAGGTGGACTGCCCGAGAAGCGGATCCGGGAAGCGATAGGCTCCCTCGGCGGATGTCAGTCCACGTTTTCAATTAAGTAAAGAAATATACATGATAAAAGATGTACGTACAAGACTAGATTTTCTGATCAAAGTGATAAATGAAATCTAAACAATGAGGCAAAAAGCAACGAGGAAAACAGGAAGCGTGAAAAACAAAGCTGGATTTGTGTTACTGCGTCTTTTACTGTCTGCGAGGAGGGAGATCGGCGTCGGAGAATCGGCGTCGATTAGGTATAATCGGCGTCGGCCAGTCGATCGGCGTTGTAAATCGGCGTCGATCCGAGATAAAGTGCGAGAAGATTTGGAAATCGGAAAGCGAAGGCCAGATCGTCAACGTCTGCTGGATCTGCGGAAGCCGGAGAGATACTAGCAAGACTCCACCCATGCTGGGTGCAGGAAAAGAGTCACCAGAAAATCAATGGAGACGTGAGATGTTGATGTGATAAGAGCAGAGTAATGGTGCTCCTCTCAGGGATTGATTCGGACAAGATCCGCTCTCATTCGATACACTTGATGCTAAAAGATCTCTCGTTCTCTCTCTTACAACCTGTGTCTCTGTGTCACGATCTCTCTCTCTCTCTCTCTCTATTTTTTTTCATTTTCTCTCCAGAACCGAGTTACGGGCTTCCATTTATAATCGGTGCCGCTCGAAAAATCGGCGTCGACCGAGTACCGGTCGGCGCCGATCACGGAACAGACTCTCGGGACGGCCAAAATGAACGATTTCTGGAAAGATAAGAGTTATCCCTCCACCTCAAATACGGGAAATATCCCACTTTGGGAAGAGGAGAAATAGGGGTGATACATAGATAGGATAAATATGGGGTAGATAAGTGGTTAGGATACATGTGAAGAGGTGTAATTAAATAGTTAATATTTAATTACTCATGGGTAAGATATAATGGGGTGAATTAAACTTAGGATAGGTGTTTAAATCACAAATTGAATAATATCCCAAGGGGATAGTGGTGATATAAACGTGCCCCAGGTTACCTGAGAGAGCAAATGCGCACAAGGGACACCAGATTGGATAATCAATTTTACATTAGTGTGTTGTCTACCGATTTCTACCTCAACCTATATCAATGGTATTAGGGAAAGTTCATTCCACTCTTGCATGTCAAAACATATGATGTTATAATACTAGAAGCATAGTCTCGAGACTTGCAATCCTTTAGCTTTCCTTCCTTGTCACTTCAAATGACCTTAAGAAATGCAAGAGGAAATGGGATATCCCTTCATAGAATAACTTTATGAATCCTTTGAGAGGTGGAGGAGGGAGATGCTGGTACAATTTGTTGATTTTATCTCTCAAGTCATTCTTGTAAATAGCTCCACATTTACATCTACACCTACATCAAGAAAACCTTGAGGGGCCATAATCCATTCAAGTTAAAATTAGTTTATTATATTTTGTGAAAATAGTTTTTGAAGTTTAAATGATTTTTTTCACTTTTAGAATCATTTATTCATGTCAAAAATGGTAGGAATCATAATCCCTATAAGAGGATGCTAATGATTATGTAATGATCAATTTGAAACCCCTATAAATATGGGGAAACTTTGTAGAGGCCATCACATAGGAATATTATCTATTAAATAACTATGAGGACTAATTCAAGAAACTACACTTGTTGCGTCAGTGGTCATGATCACATACCACATGACTATACTGATGAGTTTCATGTCCTATCATAAAAAGTTGGTGCACGAGACATTGAGAAGCATAGTTTTAAATTTTATAGTATATTGGGATATTACATCTAGAAAGAAATGTAGTTTTCATATATCAATAATATAAGGGAATCCTATTGATATATATTCAATATTCAAGAAATATCCAAATGAATGGAAAATAAAGGTACTTCATATTCCAAAGAAAGGGAAAGTAGATACCAAGCAACCAAGAAAAGATGCACCACCATAGAAACAAGATAAGAAAAAGAGATGGAAATAAAATCCATGAAAATAAATAGGGATGTGGTGTGAAAAGAACAAGATGAGGTACCATGACACGAAGGATTGTCAAGATTTTAACAAAACTCTCCAAATATGTGTATGAGCTAGATGAAAGAGAAGCCTCCATAGAGAGCCAAGGTGCACATAAAGAAGGTGATTTGATTGTGGATATTGATCTATATACCACTATTACCACTACATGAATAATATCTACATCAAAAGAGAATGTAGAATTTTTATTTCACTTGCATATGTGTGTTGATGGTATGGATCTTCAATTTATTCTTAATAGTGGTATTTGAATGAAGATGATATCTACATAAACATTAAAGAGGCTAAATATGATAAAAAAATCCTCACCTACAACCATAATCTATTGGTTAGGTTACTTAAGGAATACACATCTATATAAAACAAGAGTGTCACCTTCCTATTTCAATTAAACCATTCAAAGATGTGGCAAAGTATGTGATGTCGAGTCTTTGGATTTTTGTGATGTACATATTAGAAATTCATACATGTGGGATCGCTATGATGTCTATGAAGCTACTATTAGGAGTGTTATCATCAACTAGGTCATAAGCGTTATTGCACCCAAGAGGCGCCCTTCCTAGATCAATGGCCCGAAGAGTGTAAAGTAGTAATAGAGGTTATTTACTCAAACTAAAATCTTTATACTACTCATGATTAGGATTGAGGATAAGAAAATGTTACGGTGACCACAATATTGGTCTAATAAGGTCAAATTAGTAGTGGAAATATATTGATAAAATTATATTTGAATACAAAATGTATTCATACCAAAAATAGTGTTTCCATTGTTAGGGGAAGAATCCAATTGGATTGGTTAGAAAAACAATCATAAATAGGCCCTTGTAGAGGAACTCAATACTTTAAAATGAGGAGATCAATTGTCAATTTCATGAACTAATTCAGAAGGGACACTTAACCAAGTGCATCACCTTGTGGGATCCTAATTTTTCTTTCCTGAAGGAAATTTGTGACACGGTGGATTTGCATTAACTATCAAACCTTGAACAAAATCATAGTAAAGAAAAGACACATATTTACAAGGATTGATGACCTTATAGAACATCTCGGGGAGCTAAATACTTCACAAATATCGATCCAAATTCAAGGTACCATTAAGCTACCAAAATATCACATATTCTTGGAAAACTACATTCAAATATAACAAGGGTTTGTTTGAATAGTTATTCATGCCTTTTAGGCTAAAAAATTCACCCTGTAAAATTCATGGAGATGATTGATGATATCCTACTATCATTCATTGATTCATTTGTAGTCATGTACCTAGATTACATTATTGTCTTTATTAGTACATGTGAGGAGAACATTCAAAATGTTCAACATGTGCTTTAGACCTTGAATTAACACAAGCTCTATGCTAACATAGATAATTTTCATTTGGTATGGAGAGTATCTAGTACTTGGGATACATCATCAACAAAGATGATGTACTTGTGGACCTATAAATGATCCCGATCATCTAAGATTAGTTGGAATCAAAGACCTTCACTAAACACTAAAGTTTCTTTGTACTATCCAACTTCTTCATAGTTTTGTATTAGGGTTTTCTCACATTACATGGAATTTTAATAGGGTGACACATGGTGGAGTGATAGTAAACTTATTATGGAAATAGGAACAATAGAAGGAATTTAAACAAATGAAGGAGAGACTCTTCTCTAAACTAGTTATAGAATTGTTAAATATACAACAATCATTTATAAGAGAAACAAATGCTTCTTAATACTCACTTGGTGCAGCCCTCACCATACATGGGCATCCACTAACATACCACAATGAGATTTCTCCGACATAGTGCATAAGTACCTGATATATGAAAAGGATATTTACGCCATCGTGTAAACCAACAAATAGTGGAATAACTACAATATAGAAAAATAAACTACTATACACACAAATCATAACCCTTTGCAATTCATGTGAACCCAAGTCATGATACAAAATTATTTTCATCAGAGGTGGTACATGACGAGGCCATAAATTGGCCATAAGTTATCATTATTTTTTCCGTCAAAGTTACATTTGAAAGTGGATTTAAATCTAATCTTGGAACTTATAGTTTGTTTAAGATAGAATATAGGATATATATCTTGTTTGTTCTTTAGAAGTCTTTTGTTATCTATTTTTTTGAATACTCCTATTAATTATTTAGGAAAGATGCAAATTCTTGGGTATGTAGAGCAAAAAGGAAAGATAATGCTCTGGAATAATTGGAGTTAGCTCAGAACTTGCAGTTTTAGTTCCGGAACATGCAAATTAGTTCTAGAACTTGTAATTTTCATTTCAGAACCTACATAAAATGAGGAATTGTGAATAATAAGAGAATCCAATGGGAAATATGAGAGAGGTTTTTTTCATAGAAATGTTTTTAACAAAAACCTCATTCATATTTGCTACATGTTTTACCAATAAGGAGAAATCTAACTTTTAGTGAGCTGCAATCCAAAGAAAAAGTGTATCAAACGAGCACTAAAAGTTCCACAGACAGAAAAAAAAATTCAAATGGAAAATATGAGAGAGGTTTTGTTTATAGAAATGTGTTTAAAAAAACCTCATTCATATTTTCTACAGGTTTTACCAATAAAAATGAATCTAACTTTTAGTGAGTTGTAGTCCAAGGAAAAAGTGTATCAGACGAGCACCAAAAGTTCCACAGCCAGAAATAGAAAAGTCAAATAGAAAATATGAGAGAGGTTTTTGTTCATAGAAATTTTTTTAACAAAAACCACATTCATATTTGCTACAGATTTTACCAATAAAAATGAATCTAAATTTTAGTGAGTTGTAGTCCAAGGAAAAAGTGTATCAGATGAGCACCAAAAGTTCCACAACCAAAAACAGAAAATTCAAATGGAAAATCTGGGAGATGTATTTGGTCAAATTAATGTTTTGAGGAAAAATTCATTTCAATAAAGTAAGAGAATAAAATCAATGTGTTTCTTGTTACCAAAAAGCAAGGAAAATATTTGGAAGCAAATCTTCCTAAAATAAGCGAGATAAGACTTCGACTCCAATAATATATCTCTCCATATTTTGTGGAGATGGAGATCTTAGTTGTTAGGATTGGAATAAAGATAAGATAAGATTGTATTTCCCAAAATAAGGAGTTGGTTGGATGCATGAATTATAAATGTAACCTCCCACACTCTTATATGTAATTTTCACTACCAAGAATAATATATTTGTTCTTCCTCATTAATCTTCTGAGAGAAATTATTCTGCAAATTTTGAATTAAAAGTATGAATTAAGTCCTCTTCCAAGGAATGATCTAGCCACTCATTCCAAGGAAGATGGATCCATGTGTTATGTTCATTTCTTTATTTCTATCGTTTTCCTTTTGTTGTGATTTCTGATTTTATGTTATGTAATTCTTCTGTCCGTACAATTTCTTTTGTGAACTGTAGGTGTCCTATTTATCTTTCCTTTATTTTTAATTCAGCAATTTCATTTATGCAAAGTGTGATTTCTTTCATGCAAAATTTATTTCTGCAAGTGTGCCTTTACATTTCTGCATGTGTGATTTATTTTATGCAAGTTTGGATTGTGTTTAATAGAGTTGTTTTCCAAAGATATATTTTTCTCTTAATGCATACAACCATCGGACACTAGCCATGGATTGACATTATTAATGGAGAGGATTGGCAACTCTCATCATTTTGGGACCATTTCCAGGGACACAATGTTATTAAGATATTTAGATTTTTCTAAGAGAATATTCTAGTGACAGTAGAATACCTCTTGGAAAATTTTGTGACAGGAAGTATTTGGAGGTAGTTCTTTAAACTTATTTTCTACAATTAGATTAAAATTTCTTTCATGTAATATAGATTAAAATTTTATTTTTGCAATTAGGAATGTTAGATTGTAAATATTTACCTCCACACAAACTAACTCTGTGTATAAGGAAAATGACTGTGATGTTTGATCAAGAAGGTATAATGATAGGGACAAATAATTCAAATTTGGATTCTATTTATTAATAAATGGTAGAAATATGATATTGAATATGGAAGTAGATTCAATTGATGAAAAATAAAATGCCATTATTGACAACCAACACCATCCCCCTTTTATCAACTAACACTCGGTGATCTTATTGCATGTAATCTTAGTAAAAAAGCGGCTTATCCGGTTTGTAATAATGAAGTCGTGGCATTTCTAATTAACTTCATTCATATTTAGGGAATTCATTAAAGCCAAAATAAAAACCCACTCATAATAAATTCACCCATCTAAATTAGTTGTCATCCCATGATAAAATTCAATCCCTGAACCATATCCATTAGAAAAATTTGTTTTCATGTCTTTCAATTTCTTCATTTTTGTATATTTTTGTATAACATTAAGAAGTAATTATTGTGAATATCAAGGAAATTACTTTTTCATGCTAACATCCATAGGAATTTCTAGAGTTTTTCTTGGTACTAGCATGCAATTTTTGTAGCACCAACAGTATCAACCAAGGAGCAGTTTAGAGGGACCCACAGATACATAACACAATCCATCTCCTGAGATCACTAGTTTGGGATTTGAAGATTACTATGGTGATTCCGATAATGCATAATTCAAGTTGGGCTTTGAATACCAAGAAATTGTGTACACAATTTTTGGAAATCTTCTTGGAGTTACCAAGTATGCAAAGAGGTTTTTATTAGATCTTAGACATTGCTTCTTATTTTACACAGGTTGCACTTTGATGAATATAGTCTGATAATGGAACAATTTTTCTCTAATATTTCTCATGCTATCATTTCAACAAAAAAGCTTTGATTGGAAAACCAGCTTGTTGACCAATCAAATACAAAAAAAATTTGATTGAAAAACTAGCTTGCTGGACAATCAAAGGCTAAAAAAACTTTGATTGGAAAATCAGCTTGCTGGCCAATTAAAGGCAAAAGGGGGGTGGTTATTCTTCAAAGGTAATCAAATGTTACCTGGTGGCTTCCTTCTTGACATTATTTGAACATGTTAACAATAGGACAACAAAGACAACTAGAGGTATGATCAAGTTATTTTGTTCTATTTTATTTTTAAGCTTTGTTGTAAGTTATTTTATTACAGCTAGATCCACTTTTAAGATCTCCAAGGAAGATAAGATAAAATTCATATCTCCCCTACTTACAAATATGAAAATATATGCACCTCTTTGTAATAAAAATTTTAGAGTCTAATTTATGGGCAGCCATGAATAAACAACATGCATGAGCTTAGGTGTGGGAGAGAAGGAGAAACATGAGGTATGCATTTTGATTTTAAATATGAGGCACAATCAGAAGGAGATCCACATAAGAACTGTTGTAAAAAAAAATAAATCAAAAATAGCAGAAGGAGATCCACACAATAACTGCTATTGTAAAAGAAAAGAAATCAAAAATAGCAGAAGGAGATCCACACAAGAACTTTGTTGTCAAAGAAAAGAAATAAAAACAAAAGAAGGAGATTGACACAAAACCTACCGTAAAAGAAAAGACATCAAAAACAACATAATGAGATCCACACAAGAACCTGTTGTAAAATAAAAAAAATTAAAAGTACCAGAAGAAGATCCATACAAGAACCTACTGTAAAAGAAAATAAATAAAAAACAACAAAATGAGATCCACACAAGAACCTATTGTAAAAGAAAAGAAATAAAAAATAGCAGAAGGAGATCCACACAAGAACCTACTATAAAAGATAAGAAAATAAAAAACAACAGAAGGAGATCCACACAAGAAATTGCAGTAAAAGAAAAGAAATAAAAAACAACAGAAGGAGATTCACACAAGAACCTACTATAAAAAAAAGGAAATTAAAAACAACAGAAGGATATCCACAAGAGCTTGTCTTTGAACTATATATGGAATGCATACATGCATAAGCTCAATACAGAGAAGACTCTAAGAAGAGGATATAATAATATAATTCATGAGGACATGCATTATATTAGGTGTGGGGCAATGATGAGGCCATAAATTGGCCATAAATTACCATTATTTTTTTCTTTCAAGTTACCTTTGAAAGTGGATTAAATGTAATCTTGGAACTTATAATTTACTTAAGATAGAATATAGGATATATATCTTGTTTATTCTTTATATGTCTTTTGTTATCTATTTTGTTGACTAATCCTATTAATTATTTATGAAAGATGCAGAGTCTTGTGTATGCGAGCCACAAATGAAAGATAATGCTAGTTTTGGGAAAAGTGGAATTGATAATGAATTATATATATAAACTCAAATATGATTTCATATTTAGATTCCTCTTAAAAAATTATGCAAGTTCAAAACAAGAATCATCTCAATCGAGATCGTGTGCAAAAGTTATATATGTTTTTAGTTAGCTCTGAAACAATTGGAATTAGCTCGAACTTGCTTTGTTTTAGTTCAGAGCTTGCAAATTTAGTTCGAAACTTACAAATTTAGTTCTAGAACTTACATATTTAGTTCTGGAACAATTGGATTTAGCTCCGAAACAATGGAAGTTAGCTCCGTAACAATTGGAGTTAGCTCCGAAACTTGCAGTTTTAGTTCGAACTTGTAGATTTAGTTCTAAAACTTGCAGTTTTAGTTTCAAAACTGCATAAAATGAGGAATTGTGAATAATCAGATAATCCAATGGGAAATATGAGAGATATTTTTTCATAGAAATTTGTTTAACAAAAACCTCATTCATATTTGCTACAGGTTTTACCAATAAAGAGAAATCTAACTTTTAGTGAGTTACAGTCCAAGGAAAAAGTGTATCAAACGAGCACTAAATGTTCCACAGCCAAAAACAACAAAGTAAAATGAAAATTTGAGGGAATTTTTTGTTCATAGTAATGTGTTTAACAAAAAAATCATTTTAATTTGCTACAAGTTTTACCAATAAAAAGGAAATCTAACTTTTAGTGAGCTACTGATCTAAGGAAAAAGTGTATCATATGAGCACCAGAAAGTTCTACAACTAGAAACAAAAAAGTCAAATGGAAAATATGAAAGAGGTTTTTGTTCATAGAAATGTTTGCAACAAAAACCTCATTCATATTTTCTACAGGTTTTACCAATAAAAATTAATCTAAATTTTAGTGAGTTGCAGTCCAAGGAAAAAGTGTATCAAATGAGCACTAAAAGTTCCATAACCAGAAACAAAAAAGTGAAATGGAAAATCTGGGAGATGTATTTGGTCAAAGTAATGTTTTGAGGAAAAACCTCCTTCCAATAAATTTGGAGAATAAAATAAATGTGATTATTGTTACCAAAAGCAAGAAAATATTTGGGAGCATATCTTCCTAAAATAAGCGAGATTAGACTTTGACTCAATAATATTACTCTCTCCACATTTTGTGGAGATGGAGATCTTAGTTGTTAGGATTGGAATAAAGATAAGATCAGATTACATTTCCCAAAATAAGGATTTGGTTGGATGCATGAATTATAAATGCAACCTCCCACACTCTTATATGTAATTTTCATTACAAGAATAATATATTTGTTTTTCCTCATTAATCTTCCGAGAGAATTTATTTTGCAGATTATGAATTAAAAGTATGAATTAAGTCCTCTTCCAAGGAATTATCGGGCTACTCATTCCAAGGAAGATGGATCCATGTGTTATGTTTATTTCTTTATTTCTGTCGTTTTCCTTTTGTTGTGATTTTTTATTTTATGTTATGTTATTCTTTTGTATGTATAATTTCTTTTGTGAACCTGCAGGTATCCTATTTATCTTTCATTTATTTTTAATTCAGCAATTTAATTTATATAAAGTGTGATTTCTTTCATGCAAATTTTATTTCTATAAGTGTGCCTTTACATTTCTGCATGTGTGATTTATTTTATGCAAGTTTGGATTGTGTTTAACAAAGTTGTTTTCTAAAGATCTTTTTTCTCTTAATGCATACAACCATCGGACACTAGCCCTGGATTGACATTATTAATGGAGAGGATTGACGAACCTCATCATTACACCTATCTACAACAATTCCATTTTAATCTCCTA
Source organism: Taxus wallichiana var. yunnanensis (assembly GCA_018340775.1). NCBI lineage: Eukaryota > Viridiplantae > Streptophyta > Pinopsida > Cupressales > Taxaceae > Taxus > Taxus wallichiana. The sequence continues at coordinate 84,691,323 of CM031244.1, read as the reverse complement.
CAAAAAGGGGAGTTCTAAACAAGTTTTTGATTGTTTGAGTCTACCATTGATCACTTGTAAGAAAATAATCCTTGAATTATGTGGGCATGAGACATCAGAGTGGCCTCAAATTTATGAAGATGGGATCCAAAAATGCATCTAGAAGTACCCAATTCTATGTATTCTTTGTTTAACTTGTGAGATCCTCTCTCTCGATTATAATTTTAACATAAGAATGGTTTAGTAAGTTGAAGGTTATTCTACATCTTCTAATGACAATGCAAGAGAGTTATGTTTTTAGAAGGAATTTTGAAAGCGAGATACATGGAGATTATGCGGTGGTTATGTGGCGATTACAAAGTTGTTATGTAGTAGTTAAGCTGGTGAGTTTACAACAATTTAAAAATGTGAAGATGGATAGTTGTAAATATTTAACATTGATCAATTGGTTTCACTTCCTCCTTCCTTAGTAGAGAAATTATAAATACCAATTCATTTATTCATCCATGGAAGTGATTTGAGTGAATTCAAGTGTGAAACAAGAGGAATTTGGAATTATTCTTGTTTTCTTGAGAAAGAGTTGAGTTATTTCTTGTGGAGGATTATAAACAAGTAATGTAAGTAGAAGGAGTGGGAATCCTTATTTAAGGTCATAGTTTGATAGTAAACTTGTATTATATTAGAGATTTACATAGTTAAGGAAATAAATTTCTTACCAAGATGGAGTTTTTTCCCACACCAGACAAAATTGTTTCCTCCTTGTCTTGCATATTTCATTTTCAGTAGTGTGTGAATAATTCTTACATAATAAAGTGGATATTAAGAGTTTATTCATATTATTCTTTCATTATCACAATATATGATCTATTTATTGTTTAAAATAGGTAGTTTATGGATAAAATTAGTATTAGAGAAGTTAAGATCAAATTATTTTATGTGGTTTAACTTGTGTTGACATTTTTAGTTAAATGCCCCTCACCCAAAAGGGTAGTGAAAGTAGTGAAGGTATCCTCATTCCTTTTGAAATAGATATTTCCACCAAGAAGTGGAAGCAAGGAATCCAAAACATGGCTCGTAGAGAAGATGTAGTTGAGATTGAAGAATAATGTTTTTACAAGTTGCAGCAAAGTATACGGAAAGTTTGTCCCAAGATGTGGGCAATATTTCCTTATCTATGGGGAAATTAGAGTCCATCACAAGATTTCTCATGGAGAAGCTTGGAAGATCTACCCCATGACAACCTTACTCCTCCATTCAAAGTGGAGGAAAATATAGAGATTCATCCTTATGATTGGGATGTAAATTCCAAGAATTTTGACCATTGGATAGCTCAGCTTGAGGTGTATTCCATTTTGCATTAAATCGATGAGAGTCAAAAAAATTCATTTGCAAGGTTAGAATTAACCAATCGTGTTTTAACTTGGTTTAAAATTTATGTTCATTCTTTGGTTGTTAAGAAGATTCTTCCTATTACTAAGTGGGATGAATTTAAGAGGCTACTCAAAAATGACTTCTATCCTATTTTTATGAGGAAGAGAGTGATGTAGACACTAAACAACCTTTGACGACCGACATGAGGTTAGTTTAACACCAAAAATCAAAACCCTCTTTTAAGGCTTCAAACTCGGCACCTTCCTTTAATTCAAGAACCTCAAAAACAATAATTTTTACGAATTTTTACCATATTAAACCTAATCAAAACTTTTACCTTTCTTCTAGATCTCTGAAATTGCTATTTCAACCATAAAATTGACTCAAATCAATCAAGAAGATTAAATGTCTCACCTATTTACAAAATTGTCTTACTCGGCTTTTTAAGTCACATGTCACTACAACATTCATGGTTATAGATATTGGTGCTTACCCAAAATAATATAATTTCACTTTCCATTACCCTTTATCTTGTTTTTTGTGTGTGCAAAATTTATTGGTTCAGTTCTTTGGTTAGATTAATTTTCTACTCACTTCCCCTTTCCTAGCTTTATAAACTCTACTAGCCATGTCTACCCACTCTTCTAGAAATAAATTTTGTTTCAATGCCTAAATCCACAAAATAAGTCCTATTCTAGGAACCCATTTGGTTATACTATTTGTATTCAAATTTTTAAAATAACTTACTTTGCAAAATTTCCTTCAACTGCCTCTTAAAGACCTCAAGTTAGGTTTTGGTGATCATGCAAGATTTTCCAAGGGTAGAATGTCATAATTTCGAGTATGGGTTGAAAATAATCAAAACTATTTTATATCCTTCCCATACCTAATTATATTCTAAGTTTAAAATTTCAACATTCACTCCATCCTCAAACTCCCTCAACTTACAAATCCTTCTCTCTCTCTCTCTCTCTCTCTCTCTCCTTGTAAAATTGTACACTACAGTCTTCCTTGTGCACAATTATGCAAAAACACCATCGAGGAGATTAATAAAGATTTAAAATTGCATGAATGTGTATGTGAGTAATATTATGATGTTTTCTTGCAAGTTATATTACTTAAATTAATGGATTGGCTCTCATGAGATAGTTCTGCTCAAACCCTAGTCTTTATCCTTTTACAAATATGTACTTCCCCTCTTTGTCATGCATAGAAGAAATCATAAAACACTTGAGCATTAATTCCTTTGTAATATCATTCTATGGAATACTCAAAGAATAACTACACATTTGATCCCTATCTCTTTCACTATACCTTTTTTCTTTATAACCTTAGGAGGGTTTCAAGATAACTTTGAGAGAGTTATTTTTGTAATAAAATTGATTAAATACAATTTCCAGGCATTTGGTTTTTCCTAGGCACCTTTTTTAACCTAGTGCATGTGTATATCTTACCAAGTAATGTTTTCTATTAATCTCAATGTGAAATTTGATGCCTACTCTCGATGTCCTTCCCAAGAAGAGGGTTTCCTCAAACTTATCTCGATTGATGAGAATGAAATAACATTTACCTTACACTATATGAACTCTAATGTAAATAAATGAATATGTAGATCTCAATATTTCTCTCTCCACTAATGATTTCAACCTCTTGGTTAGACACTCTCATTCACTATTGATATTCCTTAACATACATACACTCAAATTTGTTATTAAAGGCTCGTATAGCTTTTTTAGTCTTATTTTCACACAATACAACAATAAAACCTTCTAAATTTTGTACATATAGAGAAAAAATAATTCTTATCATTCGATTCCTTCTTTATATTCCTGCATAAGATTTAGATGAATCAAAAAGATCATGCATAGTTTAGATTCTCTTCACAAGATCTAAAAACCAACAACATTGTCAACAACAAAGCTTAAGCTGCAAAATATTGGAGCTCCAATTCCTTTTCTACACTAGAATATTTGAATGATTGTTCTAACTAGTTATAATGAGGACTTAAATACCTTTATATATCCATGCTTATTTGGATTGATCCCCTTAATACCCTTAACACACACTTATTTAACCTTTAATGTTTCATTACAAGCCTCATCTAGGCTATAACTTGAAGTTCTTATGACCTATAACATGATTATGATGTCTAGATCCACTAAGACTTATTACAGATCCATCCACCTCTTGAATGCTCCAAGAATTACATTAAAACACCAATTACAAGCCCAAAATTGCCTCCAAGATTCAAATTTGCAATTTGCAGAGAAATTGTCAAATTGAAACTTGGGAAGGATTTAAACTAAAAATACACATAATAGACCCTACATGACCCCTATAACCTGTGAAAACAATTACAAAGACAAATTTGATAATTTAAACCTTATGTACAAATTAGGAGTGATGATCTTACATCATAGAGGCCATGTATTGGCAATATCTCGAGATAAAAGAAATGCTAAAATGTGCAAGAATACACCAACGAGTTCCGAAGAAATTTGTCCAAATGGGAAAATATGTATCAGACCATGACATAATGATGAAGTACATTAGTGGATTCCATAGCCATTTGAAAAGACTAGTCCTCTTGGCCAAGTGGGTGAATGTAAATGAGGCTTGTTCTCAATCCCACTTTCTAAAGATGGATAAGAAGAAGAGTTCATGTACATATCAACATGCTTCAAACAAATAAGGTGACACCAAGAAAAAGGAGAAAGGGAAATGGAAAGGTAATAAGAATGCTACTTCCATTTCTAAAAAGGATACTAAAGTTCATTGTGGTCCTTGTAATGTTGACACTCACTCGAGGAAAAATATTAGAAGCTCCACCCGAAATTACATCCCTTCGAAATTAAAAGAACAAAAAGAAGTCCATGAATTCCCTCTAAGTATAGGAGATATTTCTCATCAAATATTTGGATGAGACAATGTGTGGTACCTCCATTCATAGAGAGGTATGTTTGGATAGAAATAATGTTGCTCAAGAAAATGAGCTTACTAAGATTTTTCATATAAAAATTCAAGTGAAGAAAACTAAAGTGGATATTCTTTTTTATACTTGTTCTCAAGATAATTTGATAAGTAAGGAGTTAGTTGGTAAGATTAAGCTATAATATTACAATCATTTGAATCCATAATCATTGGGTTGGGCTAAGAAAGGTGTAGACATCAATGCTACCTAGTAATGCAACATTACATTTGGTATTGATAAGAAGTTTGTTGATGAAAATACTCTGGATATTATTCCTCTTGACGTGTGTGGTGTAGTATTTGGAATCCTGTACTTATATATCAAGGATGTCACCTTAATGAAAAGTTCCAATTGATACTGATTGGTGAAGGATGGTAAGAGCTACATCATTTCAGCCTTTGCAGGAGACTCAAATATCTATTTGGTAAGTTCCTTCAAAGATAAGAAGCGTACTAATGTTAGTGGGAAATTTTCATTACTTAGTTTTAGATATATGCAAGAGTATGAAGTTGTTTCATATAAATCCACTTGTATCATGTTTAATAACAAAGATAAGAATAAGATGAAAGAGTTGTTCTAGTAGTTTAGGGAATTTTTCCAAGAGTCTTAAGGATACCCCAGCAGGCCAATTGAGCATGAGATACACTTTCTACCCGATAGTCCGATTTCAAACTTGGGATTGTACATAAGTATATAAAGGATGCTAATAAAGTAAAATAATAGTTGAATTCTTTGATTAAGAAAGTTATAATACATCCCATCACTTCTCCATGTGGTTCTTGTATTATTTTAGTACCTAATAAAGATGGTTCATGGAGAATGTGTGTTAATTACAAAGCATTAATTAAAATAACCATCAAGAATATGTACCATTTTCCTTGCATTGATGATTTTTGGATTAGTTACAACATGTTAAATATTTTACTAATCTTGAATTAAAATTTGGTTATCTCCGAGTATGGATAAAGGAATAGGATATCCAGAAAATAACGTTTAAGACCAATAAAGGGTTGTATGAATGCTTGGTTTTACCATTCGGGATATGTAATGCCCCAAATACCTTCATGAGGTTGATGAATGAGGTAATGAGACCATTTATTGATTACTTTGTCATTGTGTACTTGGATGACATTCTAGTGTTTAACATAAATTTTGAGGAACATATTAACCATTTACGTCAAGATTTGTAAGTTTTGAAGGAGAACCGACTAATGTTGAATGAGAAGAAGTGTGAGTTTGTTCAACAGTCACTTTTCTTCTTAGGGCATGTGGTCGAGAGATGGAGAGTTGAGGATTGATCCAAAAATATAGAGGCCATTGTGAATTGGCCTAAACCATCTATTTTGTGAGAGACCAAGAGTTTTATTAGTTCAATTAGTATTTGAGAAAGTTCATCAAGAAATTCTCTTTCGTAGTAGTGTCTCTACATTTGATGATAGGATGACAATAAAGGGTAAAGATTTTTATTGGGGTAAGAAAAAAATTCATTTGAGTCATTTAAATAAAAGATTATTCATTCTCTAGTTTTGGCATTACCTAACTTACAACTACCTTTCAAAGTGGAAATTGATGTTAGTGACTATGTTATGGGGGATATCCTACTTCGAGGAGGTAGGCCCATATGTTATCATTCGAATTATTTCATGGTGCGTTTTGAATTAATATACATATTATGATGAATTGTATGCTCTTGTGTAATTGGCAAAGAAATGGAAACATTACCTTATGGGTAAAGGAAACTATCATACATATGGATCACCAACCTCTTCAATATTTTCAGGTTTAAAATAAACTTGAGTAGGCTAGACACTATAAGTGGATGGGTTTCTTTCATAGATTCATTTGATTAGAAAATTTATGAAATGTGTCACTAAAAAGTTAGTTGTTATCTTATATAGACCTCCTTTACACTCACTTATGGGCACTATAACTCTCCTTGATAATTTTTTGTGTGACGCATATACAAAAGGTTATGAGCATGATCCAGATTTTGGGGAGATATTTCAGCAAAAACCTCTAAGAAAAGGATTTCCACCTAGGGGATAATAATACTTCCAATATGGTTTGATCTATAAGAAGAAGGAAATTTGTGTGCCTAATAGGGAAAGAGTTCAGTTGATGAGGGAATCACACACTTCTAAGGTGACAGGTAACCATGGTGTGAAAAATATTGTAGCACACTTAGAGAGGTATTTTTATTGGCCAAATATACAATAAGAAGTTATTAAATTCATCAGAGGTTGTGTTTTATGTAGTCTAAGCAAGATTTGTAACAAAAATTTGGGGTTATATATGCCATTATCAGTTCCTTCCCAATCATGGGAAAGTATCTCCATGGATTTTTGTGTGGTTTTCCTACTTCCAAGAAAGGGTATGATTATATTTTTTTGGTAGTGGACCGGTTTAGTAAAATGTGTATTCTTATTCCTTGTAAGAAGACCATCAAGAACAAAGATGCAACTAAGTTATTTTTCCTAATGTGTGGGATCATTTTGGTTTTCCTAATGCTATTGTATTAGATAGGGACTTACGGTTCATCAGGAATTTTGAGTCTACCTTGTGGGAGAACATGGATATTATACTAAAGAGGTCTACCACTTTTCATCCACAGATAGATGGGAAAATAGAAGTGGTAAATTGTACCTTGGTCTAGCTCTTGAGAGGGTACAATAGGAAACATCATAGGACTTGGGATGATAATTTAGTATATATCCAAAATTCTTATAACATGGCAATTCATCCTTCTAATAGTAAGACTCTTTTTGAGACATGTTTTGTTTATTTTCCAAAGAGTGCATTTGATGTTGTTTTGAGATAACCATGTAGAAATAACCGAAAATTCGATATGGAGACCCAAAAATTTTAAATTTTCTTTGAGAAAATTTATAAGATACAACTATAGGTACATGAGAGGTTAAAAGAGTCACATAACAAGTACAAAGCATGGCATGATCAACATAGAGCCAAACATTTTTTTCTTATTGGTGATAAGGTATGGTTGTGCTCAAGTAGAGAAAATTGCAGGGAAAATCTAAAAACTCAAACCTCTTCATTATGGCCCATTTGAAAATCTAGAAAAACTGGGTAAGAATGCATTTCTCTTGGATTTTCCTCCTTATGTGAGAATACATTCAGTTGTGAATGTTGACAATTTATGTCTCTTTGAGCACTCCACATTAGATTATGAAGAAGAGGAATTTTTCTACCATATATTAAGGATATTGCTTCAGATAGTCAATTGGAATTAGAGGAAGATGTGGTATTACAATAGAAAGGGAGAACAACACAACGGTAGTGCAAGACATGTTGTTAATTGGGTTGAAAGATCAATTACCTACCAAGGCCAAGTGGTATTCTAGAGAAGGTGTGGGGAAAAAAATTTCCTCATCTGATCAGTCCTTGAAGCTTTTAGTGAATCAAAATCCTCAAATTAGGGATGCATACTCTAAAAATGGATCTAAAAGTACCCATTTCTATGTATTCTTTGTTTAACTTGTAATATCCTCTCTCACACTCATGTAAATTTAAAATAAGAATGGTTGAGTCAGTTGAAGGTGATCCAAACAACTTCAAATGACAAGGAAATATATTTATGTTCTAAGAATGAAGTTTGATAGAAATTACGTGGAAGTTACACAACACTTATGCGGCGATTACACATTCATTATGTAGCTTGATTAAATGGTGATTTTATAGAAATTTAAAAAATTGTGAAGGTGAATGGTTTCAAACATTTAGCCTAACCTAATCAATTTTTTTCACTTCCTCCTTCCTTCCTTGGACAAGAAATTATAAATACTGGTTCATTTATTCATCTAAGCAAGTGATTTGAGTGAATTCAAGTGTGAGAAAAGGAGGAATTTGGAATTGTTCTTATTTTGTTCATAAAGAGTTGAGTTATTTCTTATGGAGAATTGTAAGAAAGTAATGCAAGTAGAAGGAGCTTGAATCCTTCTTGAAGGTCATAGTTTGACAGAAAATTTATATTGAATTAGAGATTTACATAGTGAAGGGAGTAATCACTTACCCAGTGTAGTTTTTTTCCCACATTGAGTTTCTCCAGGATAAAATTATTGTCTCCTTGTCTTGCATCTTTCATTTTTAGTATTGTGAAAATAGTTCTTACATGATAAATTAGATATTAATATCTTATTAAAATTGTTCATTCATTATCACAACATATGATTTTTTATTGTTTAAAAGAGGTAGTTAATGGATCAACATGAACCTAATTTTTGGACACATATCGGAGGATAAGGGCTCGAAAAAAAATCTAGACTATTATTTACAAGAAGGGGTTCTATGCCATATGGGAAACCTTTGTGTTCATGTAGGGGAACATCAAAAATTGATCTAGGAGGCTGATTATAGTCAAGTTGTAGGTCACTTTGGAGTAGATAAATAATTTCAGTCTTGAAAAATTAATTCTACTTTCTAAAGCTTCGTCGTGATGTTACCAGAGATATCAATTCATGTACAACATGTGTAATTAACAAGCCATGCATTCAAAATAAAATCCTTTACACCCCTTTTTAAATTCTAGGAACACCATGGGAGTATGTATCAATATATTTTATGTCAGGTATCCCTTCCACTAGGCACGACCATTGCTATGTTTTTTTGGCTGGAAAGTTCTCAAAAATGGTAATATTAACACCTTACAAGAAGACACTTTCAGCATAAGAGACTATAAAGTTGTTCTTTGAGCACATTTGGGTCATTTTATCCTTCCCAATAACATCGTGTTAGATAGGGGTTCTAGGTTTTGGAGATCTTCTGGTCTATACCATGGTATATGATGGACACAAAACTAAACAATTCCATTACATTATACCCTTAAACTGATGGGTACAATGAGCTAGTCAACCATATGATTGTGCATCTTCTTCAAGGGTACCACTCCAAACATCCAAGAACATGGGATGATATTATTGTGTATGTCCAACATAACTACAACTGAGATATTTATAGATCCATAGGATATAGCTCATTTTAGGTATGTCTTGGATTCAATACATTGGCTCCCATTGATATAACATTGTTTTTATGTTGGAAGAAGATTTTTTCCATATGAAAAAAGTGGATAAGGTAACCAAACTAATTTTTTGTAACTACATGGACACATCTTATCGGGAATAAATAGAAAATATAATTAACCAATTATAAATTCACCATTAATATGTTGAAGATTATAGATTATGATGTACAATCAAGTAAGCCACACATTTAGCTTATTAAAGATAGTGAATTACAGAGGTTTTAATAACAAGAAATGAAAGTACATAACAAGGGATAACATAGAAAAATAACACCAGATTTGAGTAGGGAAACCTGAAGGAGAAAAAACCCACTAATAAAGTATTGCCTTATATTAAGAATTCAATAGGTTTAACACAACACATCCACTTCACTCCTCGGTCTCTCGAGAGAACTATAACAAACTTCGAGTCTCATAGTATAACAACTCGCATAAGTAGCTTAGGATTAGATAAAATGATATATTAGCTCATTATCACATTAAAAATTCCATCAAGATTACCAATCTCATGAGGGATCATCATATTTATATAGAATGGGTGGTCGGTCATACCATTCCACTCTTTTAGTATTAAGATGACTAAGATTATTAAAAATAACTGTATGACAAGGGTTTGTTTAAGTGGTGGTCCACAAAATGGTATCCCCACTTGACATTAACACCCCAACACTCCCCTTTAATGTTAAGTGGGGAAAATAAAAATAGACATGCCAAATTTACCTTTTTCTACAAAAGGATTTACAGATCTATGAATCAACATCGAGTGATTCAGAGGCTAGCATAAAAACAAGGGAACTCATACAAATCACCCCATAATTTGTAAGACCAATGCTTTACATATGAATACTTACATCATATTATGGAGCCTTTTATAAACTAAGGCATACCCATAACTAAATCTTTGTTGGGATTTACAAGTAACTTCACATAGAGTGACACATTTACTTATTACAAAATGGAGGAAGTATTGGAATTTTACAATAGCCATTAAGAGGTGGCATTGTCATGCACACTCCCCCTCAATGAAAAATATGATAGGCCCAACAAGGCACAAAAATTTAAAAACTTCACAACATACAATGGCTTGGTGAAGATATCTGTAACTTGATCTTCAGATCAAACAGAACTTGAGATCAATATCACCATTCAAGAATTTCTCTCGAATAAAGTGCATATGAACTTTAATATGCTTGGTCCTTTGATGCTGAAATGGATTCTCTGTAAGTGAAATGCAACTCTAGATGTTACATAGAAGAGTAGTTATCCCTTTGACGCCCATGTGCAGTTCATCCAACAGTCTTTTCATCCACATAACTTCTTTTGTAGCTTCCATAACACTTTTATACTCTACTTCGTTAGAAGAGATAAACACTATTGGTTGTTGTTATCACCAAATCACAACACCCTTATGTTTACACAAGTGCATATACTTGAGCTCATAGTGTGATTGGATAACATGGGTACTATCTCCAAGTTGTGGGACTTGCTACTTGAGATATACCTCTAGAGAAAGCTGGTTCTTGCTCCTAAACTACCTACCACAATCTACTCTAATGCAGGTAAAACTATATTTCCTAATCTAACTTTCCAAGGGACTAAGGAGAGAGAATGCATGAAAATGAAAACCTACACTAAAGTGGTGATACACCTAGAAAAGGAGGGAGTGAGGGTATTCTTCCAATGTGTGAGATACAAAAGTAAAGTGCACACTAGAAGGGGTGATAATAATTCTCCACAATCTAGAAAAATGCATTCACAAAAACATCTCAAACATACACAATGATAATGGATCCTTGCAAGAGTATAAAAATAGACACAATATTACTATAATGAAGGTTAAAAGGGAAAGAAGAGTGCAAAAACATAGCAGGGGAAGATGCATCCAAAAACTTGTATTTTATCGCTTCATGATATGCACAGTTCAATCTATTACAAGATAAGGGTCTGTATCACCATATAAGGAGTCCAATACAAGGGCCTAAAACACATTGGCTTCACAAAGAAATTTTGACAGAGCTTTGCTACAACAAAACTCCTCCCTTTACAATGAGCCCAACACTCCAATTTATAGAAAAATAAGAAGAGAGAGAGAGAGAGGGAAAATGGAAATCCCAAAATCTATCCTTCAACCACTTGTAAGAGGTATTAAATGGAGTGAAATGATGTTCTTTTGCTTGCAAAAATGCTCCCCATACTATCCCATGACTTGCAGTAGTGAAATATGTCATCCCATGCTTCATTGAATGCGTCCAACTACCAAATAAAACACTATTATGAACTTGGCCACATTTTCAAGAAAATATCCATCGATCCCTCATTGAATAAAAAATTTCTTGATTTTTTACGTCAAGCTCAGAAACATGATTCCAATGGTATCAATTTCATGCGAGTTTTGAGAAATGCAAAATTTATGGCCTTCTGAGTGCGAGCAACTCTTTTGGGTTTGTCAGGACATTTTTCTGTCATTTGACGGGAATGAGCATTAATTGATTGGAGCTGAATATGTTTATTTTATTTTAATATATCTACCCTCATAAAAATTAATAAATCCATTTTTTTATGTAGAGGATGTCGTGCTCATTCCAGAAAGTCCAATTTTATGAAAATCGGAGCTCGAAGTCAAAAGTTATGGTTGTTTGAAGTTTAGGAGGTGAAACATTGACTTTTTTCTTCATTGCGACCATTTTGGAAAAATCAAGTCCACGTGTCCCATCTGTCCTGCAGACACATTCTTCTACATTTCCTAATTCAGGCTTCCTTGTCCTTACGTGTTTGCCATTGATCGGGCCACGAGGGCCATTGACCTCCGCATTCTCGCAATATCTGGTTCCTTTTGCGGCCTTTTCACCTTTGCATGTCTTATGCATACTTTTTTCCCAACTGTTCCGTGGACCGTGCAGGTAAAAAAGTTCTGAATTCATCAATTTCCCTTTGACTTTGGCATTTTCGACAATGCGGGCCCCGCATGTCCCTGGCGTACTTGTGCAGTCTGGGACATAGAAAGCTAATTTAGTTGATTCCTTTGTATTTCAGCTCCAAACCTGGTTTGACAAACTTTGAGTACGATCCGAGCCTCCAGACACTGTAATGTATTAAAACAAGCCCGTGACTTCATTTTTGGATTTGTTTCAATTTTTTCTAACTTGGATTTTTTCCTTGGATGGGGAAGTTAGAGAGAAACCAAAGGGACCCCCAAAACATGATTTTGGGCCTTGAATCAATTCTACTTGCTCAGGACTGAAGAATTTGATGCATGTTATCAAAATTACCTCGGGGAAAATTTTAGATGATTGCTTCTTGCTACTCAAGTGATGGCCCTTGCACCCAACTTAAAAAGATATCCAGAAGTATACTTTCTATCCGTAGCATCACTAGCATGATCAAAATCACAATAACCAAATAATTATGCATCATTACAGGAAGAATAAAAAATCCCATAATTGAATGTTCCTTTAATATATTTCAAAATTATTTTTTTCCATTTTCCAATGATCCTCATAAGGTTCTTTCATAAATCTTGAAACTACTCCCACTACATAAGAAATATTAGGTCTAGTAATAGTCAAATAAATTAGACTACTAACTAGCTTCCTATACAGAGTAGGATCAAATTTAGCACAAGTTGGTTTAGGGTCTAACTTAACACCAAATTCAATAGGAATGACAATAGGCTTACAGTCAATCATGTTAAATATTCTAAGAAAATTCACAACATACTGAGATTGAGATGCAACAATAGAATTATGATCTTGAAATATAATCATGCCAAGAAAATGATTTAATAAACCTAAATAAGTCATTTCAAAAAATGCTTTAACCTTTCTTTTATTCTAACAATTAAATTTTTATCACGATAGTAATCAAAATATCATCAACATAAAGAACAATAATGATAATATGATTGTTATCAAACTTAACAAATAAATCATTATCAGAACAATAGTTAGAAAAACCAAGCTCCTGAAAGAACCTATTAATTTTAGCATACCAAGCTCTAGGAGCTTGCTTAAGACCATATAAAGACTTTTTAAGCTTACAGACATAAATTTATTTACCAGTGTTCTTCAAAACCTTTAGGCTAACTCATATAGATTTATTCTTTTAATTCACCATTTAAAAAAGCATTTTTAACATCCATTTGGTGAATCTCCCAACCATATTGGGAAACTAATACAAGAAGAACTCTTACAGTTCTCATCTTAGCAACATGAGAAAAGGCCTCAACATAGTTAATACCTACTTTCTGAGTGAAACCGTGAGCTACCATCCTTTCATTGAACTTTTTAATCTCTCCTACAGAGTTATATTTGATTTTGAACATAAAATGCTTATTTTAGAAGGAGGGACTAATTCCCAAGTGTCATTTTTGATTAAGGCATTGTATTCATCCTTCATATCCTGAATCCATCTATCATCTTGAGATGATTCTTCAAAGGATTGTGGTTCTACCTCATAGAGGGTCATCAAGGCATGATAAGTATGCTAACTTCTAGTTAGCTTTCTAATATTATCAGGTTGAGAGTTTTGAACAAGAATTTGAGCCCATTTAGGAATCTTAGGTTGCAAGAAGTTTTGAGATGACTCCCCCTTAATCTTCATCATATCTAGATCAGGATGATCAGACTCTTGAACTTTTGTTTTCACGGGAGAAGAATTATCAGGCTCTATCTCTAGAGAAATAGAGGAGGGTTCATGAGGATCATCAAAGAAAGTTTTTCTAAGACTTGAACATTTATGTTTTCAACAATGTCATGCTTGAATGTATCTTAAACACTCAATCCTTTAGTTTTACAAAGTCATAGCCAAAAAAATACAAGAGAAATAGGTTAGATCAAGCTTCTTCCTTTTTAATTTTGGAATGAAGATAGAAACATGACTACCAAATATTCTTAAGTGAGAAATATCTAGTTTTTACTTTGTCCATACTTCATGAGGAGTAGCTTGATGAAGATCTTTAGTAGGTACTCTATTAAGAATATAGACATAATAGTGTTCATAGCTTCATCCCATAAGAACTTAGGCATATTGGAAGCATGAATCATAGTCCTAGCCATTTCTAATATAGTCCTATTCTTTCTTTCTGTAATGCCATTTTGTTGAGGGGAATAGGGAGTAGTCAACTCTCTTTGAATCCCACATGACACAAAAAAATCATCAAATTTTTTTCTGACATATTCACCTCCATTATCAGTCCTAATTATCTTAATTTTCAGATTAGAAGCATTTTCAACTAGAGCTTTAAATTCCTAAAACTTAACTAAGACATCAGACTTCTTCTTAATGAAATAAGACCAAGTCATTCTAGAGTAATCATCAATAAAAAACAACATACAAATCACCACTAAGAGAAGGAACCTCAAGTGGACCTCTCACATCACTATGAATCAGTTCTAATAATTGAGAAGAATTTGGATCATGATGTTTTTGAAATGGTTGAGCATGTTGCTTACCACGTAGGAAACTTTCACAAGTTTCATGACCTAAATTTATCTTTGGAAGACCAACAACAAGATTCAATCTAGACATATCATATAAGATTTTGAAATTTACATGACCAATTATTTCATGCCAAAGTTGAATATCATTCCTAGAAGAGGAAGAAAAACAAGACTCAGACACAAAACCATCAAAGATATACAAGCCATTTTTTAAATACTAGAAACAATAATATTACCGAATTTACATTTTACATACCACTTATCTTGTAGAAAAATAACTTTACTGATTTTCTTTGGTTAGCTGAGAGAAAGAAAAATATTCTTTTTCAATTGAGGAACATACAAGACATTCCTAATTACACTATTTGATAGCTTAACATTTCCACAACCTTTAGATCTAATGATTGAGTTATCTCCTAGATAGATATTCTCTTCACATTTAACTACATCTAAGAGGATACCAGGAGTACAATTCATGTGCCACTGTCAATAATGCATTCATTTTCATTTAAAGTGAAAGGCGTATACAAGAGAATATCTTTGTTAGCCACATTTGCTTGATTTTGCTTTTGTTTTTCTTATGATTATTAGGCTTGTTGTTCTTAGCATTCTTAGCTAATTTGTTAATATTTACTCTACAATCAGACTCTTTATGCCCAAATTTTCCACACTTATTACAAGTTCCATTAAATTTGACTTTAAAGTTTTGATTGTTCTTAGCAAAATTAGTCTTAGGATTTGATTTAAATCTAGATCTGATATTAGACTTCTGATTATGATTGTTATTATTTCTATTATGATAAGACTTATGATTATATGAGAAAATATCTTGAGAAAAAGTCTCTTTTGAATCAAAGTTCTCCATGACTCTCTCTTCTTGAATCAACAAAGAAGACAAAGTGTCTAGATTAGGCAGATCATTCTCATTCTGATACTTAGAATTAAGAATTGAGATGTAATTTCTAAATTTCTCATGAATATTTATTTGAATTATGAAGTAAAAATCTTATCTTGAAATAATTCATAGTTACAACCATCTAATTGAGCTTTAATGTTCTTAATTTTAGCTAAATAATTGAAAATTTTCTCATCCCCCTTCATGGGTGTTGTAAATAGCTCTAAAACTAGTTTAATTATCTTAAACAACCTACTACCTTCATGCATGGTTTCTAATTACTTCCATGCATTTGCAGGTGAGTCCATATGACCTATATGCATTAATAATTCATCTCTAATGATTTGCAATAGGATGGACAAAGCTTCTTGAGATCTCTGAGAAAAAGAACTAAGGTTTTCAGGGGTAGCTTGTCTCCCTGTGGGACATTTTTCTATACCAGTCACAAGATCCCAAAGATTTCTAGCCATAAAACAAGATTTTAAATGCACTCTCAAAATGCTATAATTTGTTCCATTCAAAAGTGAGACTTATCCAATGAAAAACTAGCAGAACTAGCCATTTCTAATGCTTAGATGGCAATGGAAACAATTACAATTAAAAATGAAACAAGGAATCCAAATAGAGGTAAACAACTGACCACTGATCTTCTAATTTGTTATACGAATGCAAACATCTCTAAATTAATAAAAAAATATCTTGATTTGGTCAAAATTAAGATCATTTTGATAGAGCTTAGTTAGGGTCATGTTTACAGGCAAGCTAACTGAGCTTGGATTGAGTCACCCTAGAGTAGTTCGACGAGTTATTTAACAACTCGAAGGGGCGAGGTCAAAAATGAGCTAATTAATAGTTTAAAATAAGTTTAAAAAATAGCAAAGTAGGGGGAAACACATAGCACAACTCAACAATACCAAGAGAGGCACATGTCGACTTTAAAATAGATCCTCAAGTGGATGCAAAATATTTAAAAATTAAAGTCAATGCCTTTTTAGATCCGAGACAATAAAAAAATAAACACACGTAAAAAAACTATGACAAGACTAACAACAATGAAAAACAAATACACGTGTCACTTTTCAATTAGCTCACATTTCACAATGTAGCTAATAAGTTAGAAGACAATTAATTAAAAAAGAACCATATACACGTGTCTTAAATTAATTGGATCACTTTTTTGCACTCTGACACAATGCGAAATCAAATTCTTAGTCAAACAGAGACACTTGTTGAAAATTTAACGACTAAAGAATAGACCCTTGGTGACTTTCTATCAAACCTTAAATAGGTTGCTTTGAGCGGAATTTAAGTCCTCGAAATGAACCAACTTAAAAAAAAATTGGGTCGAAAAAAAAAAGGGTATAAGACAAGTGTCACAATCTAAATGGCTAATTCAAAGAAAATATTGACACCCTGACACTTGCGAAGGTTGACACAATTAAAGATTAATATACTTGTTAAAAATAATTAGTCTGCATGTCACAAATATTACAAAGGCTAATCCAAAAAAAGATACGTGGATCCTTTTAAATGGCTCACTTTTCACAAGACTGACACACCTTTGAAAGATGTAAAAGGTGGAAATTCTTATTGAATAACTACCGCCTACAAATGAATGACTTAAAAATGTGAATTATGGAGCAATTCTATTGGCTCGATTTCAAAATTTTGACAAATGCAACATAAAAAGATACTTGGAGAAATCTTATTGGATCAAATTTCACAAATGACTAGAGGATAGCTAATCCAAGTATGACAACATGGAGACATGCGTAAATCCCTTATTGGCTCATGTTTTGCAAAAATAGAAATGTCTACTAAGAAGATTGATAGCATGAAACTAGCTGGATCAAAATGATTGGTTCAAGTTTCACAGTCAAAATAACTTCGTAGAAATGAAAAAATTCAAAAAAAAATATCGGACAGAGCGAAGACAAATGACACTAGAATATTGGAGCGTGCTTCATGCAAAGATAGAAAGTCGTAGAAAAATAAAGATCTAATCAGAAAGATGAAAAATTTAATCCAATGGGCACTCTAAGAGTGGATATGGCTTCACAAAAATGAAAAAAGGACATCGAATATATTTAGAGCAATTTTTTTAGTCCAACCTTTGCAACACCAATATGATCTTAATACAAAATGACAAAGCAAAGATAGATGGCGTAAAATTATTGGATCGGGCTTCGCAAAAGTAGATCTAGCGAAAAATAAAGGTTGGGCAGATTTAAACGCATGAAATAACTAGATCTAAGGAAATCCTTTCAAATCCACAAACAAAATTAACCCTAACGACATGAAAGCTTAAAAACTAGCTCACAAATAACAAATTTAAATCATGAACAACTAAAACAAGATGTAGAAGCAAAGATCAAGCATACAATAGCTCAAACATGATCTAAGTAACCATTTGGCCAATATTTAACCAATATTCCAAACAATATTTAGGCGGGAATTGGAAATTTAAACCTGGTTTTCTTGAAGATGACTGAGAACTTTTAGGGTTTCACATATTCACGGATACACTTAAGGTTTATTCACCTATTCAAATTAAAAGATTCCAAATCAATCCTAGACACGCATAATCACAAGCTATCATACCATGTTGGGGAATAAATAGGAAATATAATTAACCAATTATAGATCCACCATTAATATGTTGAAGATTATAGATTATGATGTACATTCAAGTAAGACACATATTTATCTTATTAAATATAGTGAATTATAGAGCTTTTAATAAAAAGAATGAAAGTACATAACAAGAGATAACACCGAGATCTAAGTGGGGAAACTTGAAGGAGAAAAACCCCACCGATAAATTATTGTCTTATATTAAGAATTCAATAGTTTTAACCCAACACTTCCACTTCACTCCTCGGTTTCTCAGAGAACTATAACAAAATTCTATCTTGCAGTATAATGAGATCACATAATTAGCTTAGGATTAGATCAAATGGTCTATTAGCTCATTAGCACAATAAAAATTTCGTCAAGATTACCAATCCCATGAGGGATCATCCTATTTATATAGGATGGGTGGTCGGTCATACCGTTCCACTCTTTTAGCTATGAAGACCAACTAAGATTATTAAAAATAATCTTTAAGACAAGGGGTTGTTTAAGTGGTGGTCCACCAAATGGTATCCCCACTTGACATTAACACCCCAACACATCTAACAACAAGTTCATGAGATTATAGAACAAATAAGACAATAGTAAAATAAATGTAATGATTCCCATTATGTTCCTCATCAATTCTAAGTGGGGGATAAGGTTTGGATACATATACAAAAATATATACTTAAGGTTTCATATAAGAAAATCAAGTCTCTTTGATATTGGCCATACAAAATAACAAAAAAATGGTGAAAAATGAATTTGAGATCAATCATGCACCCTACCTTAGGTCTCATCCACCTCTTAATGTTATTTTTCTCTTCCCATTATTTCCTCCACTCTTAGATACATCAGAGATTATTGAATAATTACATAATACAAATCTTAACCAAGACTATGCAACACAAGTGAATTTTGATAAGATCACCGACAATGTGGTCAAGGATATGATGCATCAACAAATCACACTCTACTGATTAGTGAAGACATGATAGATGGAACACTAAGGGAAGTAGTTCACCAAGAGTTAGATTGAGAATTAATTTCCACAAATGCTCAAAAATATAAGATCAATGGGGCCCATTTATTATTAAGGAGGAACAAACAAGATTTCTAAAAATATTTTTAGAAAGTCTTGAAAACGTATTTTTAACCATTTTGAAGCTTTTAGTATTTTACATTTTTGGGCATATTTGTAACATTTATGGTCTTCAAAATATACAAGGATATCCAATGTTCTATCATTATAGAAAATATTTTGAAATTCATTTCATCATATTTCCAACCAATCCTATGGTTTTTAAATCAGTTCAATAGGCTACAACCTATGACCCCAATAAAGAGCACTAAAAACATAATAGTAATAATATGATAGATTTAAGATTTTTTAACATATATATTTTTGAATCCATTCCTAAGGTTGATATAAATGGTCTCCACACAGGATGGCATTTTGGTTCCCCTCTTAAAATCCTTCATATTTTAGTTTTAGTAGTTTTTCATATTCTCCATTGTATAGCTATAAAGAAACATGTTTTGAATAAAGAGATAGATATCTAAGCATACATATCTCTTATGGAGTTTTCCAATTTGTATACATTTTTAATTGTAATAAAATTAGTTCTTATTTATATCTCTTTCATTGTGAATTGATTATTATAACACATTAAGCACTATCATTAGTGTGTTGTCCTGGATTGCACCTTAATATG
This sequence comes from Taxus wallichiana var. yunnanensis, assembly GCA_018340775.1. Classification (NCBI taxonomy): domain Eukaryota; kingdom Viridiplantae; phylum Streptophyta; class Pinopsida; order Cupressales; family Taxaceae; genus Taxus; species Taxus wallichiana. Next base: position 84,671,300 of record CM031244.1, on the reverse strand, counting down.
TATTAGTGGTATTAGAGTAAGTTTGTTCCACTCTTGCATGTTAGAACTGTGTGAGGTCATAATAATACAAAAAAATGGTGTCCAGAAATGCAATCCTTTGAATTACCTTCCTTTTCACTTCAAATTACCTCAAGAAATGCAAGAGGAAATATGATATCCATTCAAAGAATTACTTGATGAAGTCATGAGAGGAAGAGGAGGAATATGTTGGCACAATTTTTGATGGCTGGTCTCAGTCCTCCTTACAATTGGCCCCACCTCTACATCTATGCATGTATCAAGTAGACTATTTGAGGTATTGACAACATTCAAGGTACAATTAAATTATGGCATTCCATAGTCTAAAGGACCAATTGATGTTGATGAATTAGTTAAATGGCTCAATCAGCTAGAATCACATATCTCTATCAATATTTTTTTGATGGTGAAAAGATAATTTTTCACTTCTAAAATCATCTCTTCATGTAAAACAATTATAGGAATCATACTCCCTTTAAGAGGATGATAAAAGTTATGTAATTCAATCCAAAACCCCAAAAACATGGGGAGGTTTTGTAGAGGAATTTAATGAGGAATAATATTTAGTGAAGAACTATGATGACCACTTCAAGAAACTACACCAACTACGTCAAGGTCATGATATAATAATGCAAGAAAATACCAATGAGTTTCATACCTTATAGGAAAAAGTGTGTGTACAAGACATTGAGAAGTATCATATTATCAAATAGTGCAATAGGTTATGATATTAAATCTAGGAAGAGATGGAGTTTGTAGACATTGATAATCTTAAGAATGCCTACGATATTTAGTCAAGATTGAAAAATTCCAAACTTAAGGGAAATGGTGATACTTCAGATTCAAAGAATGGGAAAATTGACACCAAACGAAAATGAAATGATACACTACCAAAAAACAAGATAAGAAGTAGCCATGGAAAGAAAATCATGAAAAGGCATAGGGATGTCTTTGTAAAAATAATAAAAGTAGGTACCTTTACATGAAGGACCATCAATATTTCAAAAAAACTTTACTAATATATTAATGGGATAAAATGGATGATAATCCTCTAATGAGAACCATGGTGTACATGAAGAAGTGGAGTTGATTATGGATGCAGATCCATATGCCACTATTTCCACCACATGAATAGTATCCCCACCAAAAGAGGATGAAAAATGTCTATTTCACTCAACAATATGGGTAAATGCTATCGATCTTCACTTTATTTTTGGTAGTGGTAGTAAAAATAATCTTATATCTATAGAAACAATAAAGAGGATAAATTTTCTAACAAATCCTCACTCACTGCAACCGTAATATGTTGTTTCTGGTTAGTCAAGAAAGAGCCATCTATATGAATCAATAGTGTCATCTTTCTTGTTCAATCAATTTTTCAAATATGTGATCGTATGTGATGTTGTACTATTAAATGTATGTAATTTACTTATTGGATAGCCATACATAGGGTATTACCATATTATATATGAGGCTAGGCATAGGAGTTCCATCATAACTCTAGGTCATAGGTGTTATACATTCTATAGGTAGTTCTACTAAATAAGTGTCCCTAGCCGGTCAAAGAAGTTTTATTGGTTTATTTCTCAAACCATGACTTTTTCCTACTTATGATTAGGAATAGAGATAATAAAAAGGTTGCAGTGAACATAAGAGTGGTCCCACTAGGAGAAACTACATAATATAAGTAGATGGATCAGATGATATATAAATACAAATATGTATTCATACCACTAATAGGTGTGTTTTTGCTTTGTTAGGTGAAGCATCCATTTGAATTGGTCCCTATAACACCTCTCTTGAATGGGACATGTATAGGTTATTAGTACTTGAAAATCAATATATAAAGAGTCAAATTTAGGATCTCATTCAGAAGAGGATCATTTGACCAAGTTCATTAGCTTATGGGAGCCTAGTTTTTCTTTCATAAAATAAATATAGAATGTTGTCAATTTTCATTGACTATTAAACCTTGAAAAAAATTCATGGTAAATAAAATATATTCACTTCCATGGATTGATAACCTCTTGAAAAATATAAGGAGCTAAGGTTATTTATAAAGGATGATATGAAGTAAGGGTACCACCAAGTTCCCATCGATCCCACAAAGGTTTAGAAATTTTTATTCAAATTAAAGGAGGGATTGTTCAAATGGTTGGTGATGCCTCTTGGGATGAAAAATTCACCTACAAAATTTGTAAGGATGATGAATGATATCTTTTGACCATTCATTTATTCACTTTTAGTCATGTATTTAAATAAATTATTATCTTTAGTAAAACACAAGAAGAGAATGTTCAATATGTCCAATAGGATCTTCATACCTCACATCAAAAAAATATTTATGCCTATTTAGTGAAGTGTTCCTTTAGCATGGAGAGTATCCAATACTTGGGATACATCATCAACAAGGAAAATTTTCATGTGGACCTAAAAAGATCCATTTCATTTGAGACAACTTAAAACCAAATACCATCACTGAAATCAAGATTTTATTAGGGCTAGATAACTTGTATGATAGGTTTTTACTTGGTTTTCTCACATTGCATGGCCTTTAAATTAGGTGACACATAGTGGAGCGAAAGGAAATTTTGTATACATAGATACACAATAAAGGAATTTACATGAATGAAGGATATACTTTACTCAACACCAATTCTAGTATTTCCATATCTAAAACAATTAGTTGAGATAGAAATAGATGCTTTAAAATATGCACTTGGTGCACTACTCACCCAACATGGATATCTACGGTGGAATACCACAATCATATATTTTTCGACACGGTATGTGAGTACATGACATATTAAAAGGAGTTATATGTCATTGTCCAACCCTACAAATAGTTGAATCTCTAAATTATGGGAAAAGAAACTATCATACACATAGATCATAAGACTTTTTAATTTATGCAAACCTAAGGAAAGTTGTAGAATAATTTTCATCAAATGTGGTACACATATATGCAGAAGATCCATCTCAACATCATGCACAAAAATGGGAGTTTCAACCGAGTTTTTTTATTATTTGATTTAGACCTCAGCCACTTCTCTAAAAAAAAATCCTTGAATCATGTGGACATGAGATATAAGAGTGGCCTCAAATGTATAAACATGACCATGAGTTTTTATGACATATATAAGGGGATAAGGGATGGAAAAAATGTTCTATATTATTATTTATATGAAGGGTTCTACAAAACATGGGACATCTCTATGTTTCTATAGGGGAGAATTCTAAATTGATTTGGGAGGATCACTATAGTCAGTTTTGGGTCACTTTGGATTAGATAAAAAGTGACAATCTTGCAAAAGTATTTCTATTAGCCAAAGATCTATCATGATGTTACAAGATACATCATGTTGTATATATCCTTTGTGATTTATAACCTGTCTAATCAAAATAAGGGCCTTTACATCCCTCTTCTAATTCCAAGAACACCATAGGATTTTATCTTGATGGATTTCATGTTAAATATCCCTTCCATTAGGCATGGCCATTACTATGTTTTTGTGTTGGTTGACAAGTTCTCAAAAATAGCAATCTTGGAACCTTACATGAAGATACTATTAGTAGAGGACACTACAAAATGTTTTCTTTGATCACATTTGGGTTCATTTTCCTTCCCAATATCATCATGTCGAGATAGGTATTCCAAGTTTGTGGGGATATTCTAGTCTACATTATGGTCCATGATGGAAATAAAATTGAACAAGTTCACTACAATTAACCTATTGGTTCCCAAAATTGCACCCCAAGGAATTGAGCACTTAATCAGAATAGGTTAGCCTTGAGGTAGTGATCGAAATGGAATTTTTTTGTCATTGATAGTTAGAGGTTTCTTCAAAATCAATCTACTGACTCAATTTTGAGAGGTGATCAAGAAAAACCTTAACTAAGGGGATGAATTAACCATGTTGCTTTTGGATCTTCCTAGGCCAAGGTGAGAGGACCTATTTTGAAGATTTGATTAAAGTAAAATTTATCATGGCTCAAATTATCCTTTATAACCGATGTAGCTCAATTTGAGGTAAGTGCAACCATAGGTACAATACTCACACATGAGAGTTGTCACTTGATTATTGTATGCACTTGACACATCAAATACATATAAAAATAGATAGATAATGAATAATTTCAAATATTTATTTTACATAACAATATCAACCAAGAGTGTTTTAGATGACAATGGATCACAAACTTAGTGGGGTTTAAACAAAGCGTGATGGTAATGATCAAGTTTTATGCACAAATCTGAAAAACTGAGCATATGTATGGTATACCAATTTGATATGTTTGATAAATTTGAAAACAATAAATCTTAGTGAAAATTTAGGATGGAGGGTTGTTTCACCTTTTTCTTAGATTGTTTCTTTGAATTGTTGATGAAATAAATAGGGTAACAGGCATAGGAGGAATACCTATTCAAATGTCGATTGATGGGTTGTTGCATGTGTATGACTTCCGAATCCACATCTAATCGTGAGAGCTTCCTTTTGGCTAGGAGGAACTACCTATAATTAAAACAAGACCACCAGAAGGAATTAAACAATGTGGGTAGTGAACTACCTAGCGTAAGCTAGATCCAGAAGTATGATACTTCCTAGATGGCTGTCAGTCCACTGTTTTAAACAAATTAATGCTGTAAACAAAATAAATCCTATTGTTATTTTGAAATGATTTAGGTATCTCACTTAAAAACACAATAAGAGATAGATATAATCTAACAAGCTAAGCTAGAATAGAATCTAAAGGTCAAATGCTTGGTTCTGGGTCTCGGAAGTCCGATAAAGGTCTTGGGTAGATCACAGGTGAGTGAGGGTGAGGTAAAATTAGGTGGGTAGGTCTTTGTTTAAGGTTGTGTAGGCAAACACAGAGATCGGTGTCGGTCATGAGTGACCAACGGCGGTTAGGCATAACCGGTGCGATTCTTGTGAGATGCGGAAATGTCACGTAACAGGGTTTTAGTCTCCTTTGTGGATCTGCACAAAGGATTTTGGTTAGTCGAGATGAGGTATTGGGTGACTAGAGTAGGATTTTGTGAGGTTTTAATGGGTCTATGGAGGTGAAAATGTTGGAGAAGGTCAATAGGGAGCAAGATAAACAATGGGTGATAAAATAATGATGAAATGAAATAACCAAGAAAGTATGATGTTGTACTTACTTGGATTTCATTCCTGAAGGTTTGTGTGTGAAGGATGGAGGTGCTGATGATGGGTTTGAAGGCTGTAAGTGATCACCAACTGAAGAAAAGCTTCTGCATGGGCTGCATGCACACTCCTCTTTGCTTGGTTGGATCAGATCATGGCTGGGATGGCTGTGCAAGAGAAGATGCTCAATCTCCTTCCTTGGATGTGAGTTTTCGCTGGAATTGGCTCTCTGAAGATGCGTTATCTCTCTGAGATGTATTCTTGCTCATCAAATTTCTCCCAAAGTTTTCCAACCTTAAGAATAAGGTAGTTTAGGGGTTAAAAGGGGTAACCGAGGTGGCGATGCAGCTTAACCGGCGATGGTTAGCGGTAGCGAAGCGTCGGTCAAGGCGGGATTTCCTAGGTTTACTAAACTAGGGAGATATTCTGATTTCCTTAGATCTCATGTTGTTATCCCGTGGATTAGACTTAGAGCCTCTTGTAAGCATGCAGGAATGTGGTTAGAGGGAATGTAGGCATCGATTTTTAGGGTTTGGGTAAGTCTTAGTTAGTTATGGTAACTTGCTAAGAATAGGTCTTAGGTTGAGTTAGCTTGGTGAGGTGTCTAAGTGAACTATATCGTAGATATTATTTAAATAAGATATTTAAATAATGAATAAAGTGAGGATAATTCATTAATTTAATTTAATTAATTAAATTAATATTAGTAAGTGAAGGGGGTCATGACTAGGTAAATGTAATAAAGGGTGCTTATTTGTTGAGGGACAAAAGGGGAGTGTGACCTAATTTTAGTGTCTACATTTTCCCCTTTTTGTTGCATAGCTTGTATTGGTAAGTGATGCTAACAAAAATAAGATGTGGTTGGCCCATGTGAGTGTGAAGGTGATCCCCCTCAAACCAAGAATCGATGAGGCGAGGTGAAGTGGTGAGTGGTTTGATAAAAGGTAAATGTGAGGAGAGGGCAAGTGGGTATAGGGAAAAGGGGTGAAAGCTCTATGTGGGAAATCTAGGTAATGGGTCGGGTCATAGGTAGTAGCAAGTCAAACACACACACACACACGTATAAACTGTAGCACACTACCGGGTTGAAGAGTAGGCAAACTCTACATTGTCTAAGGTCGATAGGTTTATCCAAACAAGGTTAAAGTGAATCTGATATCCAAGGTATAGGATAAGGTTAGGAAGCACAATGTAGGTTAGGTGCAGGAACGTTTAGGTATGTTTTGGTACACCAAAGGTAGGGTCAGGATAAATGGTCACGGCAATAGGCTAGGTAAGGTCATTAGGTCAATCAACACAGGTAACAGTGCCACAAGGTATAGCAAACACATGAGGTCAAAGGTCACTAGTGATGGTCTAGGTCCAAATATCTAGGTCACGGCATGGGTAAGGCCGAGGTAGGGGTAAAATAATGAGTCCCCAAAGGAGGACAAATGGAGGTAGTAAAGGATGAGGTCAGGAAAGGTAAGGTTATGGGTTGGGTAAAGGGTGGATGGGGTGAAGGAGCAAGGTAAAGGGTTGGGTAAAATGGCAAAGTAGGGGCAATGTGTAGGTAAGGGTGACCGATGGCGGTCATGGATAACCGATGTCGGTATGGGAAAACCGCGGCTTGTTAGGTAGAGACACGAGGACCGATCTTGGTCTAGGTGAACTAACATCGGTTATGTCGGGTTTGGTATAAAAGCAAAAATATATGTTTTTAATATTCATTTGTGAATTATGAAGTGAAGAAAGGACAAAAAGAGAGAAAAGTGAGAAAATCATCCAGAGAAAATGAGACAGTGAGCTGGCAGTGTGAGTTAATGGTGGTTGGGTTAGTGAGTAGCGGGTCCGCAAGATCTTTGTGAGGGATTCTATTGGTTAGAGTGTGTGGGTAGATAGTTGGTGATGGCAAAGGTGAGAGGGATCGGGTGGACCACTTTGGCATAGCAACCCAGACGTGCCTGCCACCGAGATGGTGGTAGCGCGACAAGGTAAGCACCTAACTCTTTAATGTTAATTAGATAAAGTAGAGGTGTAATAGTTGTTTATTTTTGGGTTTTGTGGGTGTTTGTATTTTATGGGCGGGAAAAAGTTAGATCGGGTGTGGGGGAATAATGGGCCAAAAAGAGGGGGAAGGGTAGGAAATTGGATAGGTGGGGTGGGTAGGGGTTTTGGGGTAGTGTAGGTAATTGTAGGTGGGGAAAAGGGATAGGTGGGAGGGTTTTTAAATAAGGGGGTTTGGGAAGTCACATTTTTCGGCGGTGGACCGACATCATCAAGCTTGGCGGTGTCAATCGGGTAGAACTAGGATCGGTTACCTAACGGTGACCGATGACGATACGTGGTAACCGTGGTCGGTCAAGTTGAACCAGTATCGGTCACCAAATAGGTGACCGATGCGTTTAAGGGTGACCAGAGTTGGTTAGGATGAACCGACACCATCGGGACTTTAGGAAAAAGGGTCCAAAAAAATGATGTAGGTTAGGTGGTTGAGATGGGTAAGGTAAAAATAGGGTGGTGGGTAATGATAAGTGATGAATAAGGTCATGGTAAAGGTAGATTAATGTTGTGCTTTGGATTGGATGTAGGGTCGATCATAGTTACACATGCGAGACAGGGTTCCGCCACTATTGGTGACATTGCGTGGCCTAGCGAGCCCGTTGGAGCTGTAGCACATGGAGGCAGTGGGCTTGAGTGGTATTTGGCGCTACCGACATGTTGTTTGGCAGCCTAGTTTGATGGTCACGCTCATCGATAGATGGGACTCTGTGACCAACATGTTCCACCTTCTGACAGGTGAGATGACTATCACCCTGGAGGATGTGTTCTGGATTCTGAGGTTACCCATATTGGGGGCCTAGGTGTACTCTATCTCTTTCAAGGCCTCAGAGGAGCTGATCGGGACCATATTTGGTGAGGGGGTGATGGAGTTGAGCTTCCATAGCACCAGTTTGAGCTATGATGAGATGTACCTAGCCCATCCGGATGAGACAAGACTAGTGGTTTTGTTGATGGAGGCAATGTGTTGCTATGCACTACCTGATGTAGAGGGTAGACACTTTCCCTGATCATTGATGGGGGTGCTTGTACGTACCTAAAATTGTAGGGTACTGCACCACGGAATGATGTTACACATGCCCCAATGATGATACTGAGTCTCCTTGCAAGGTGTTCGGAATCTAGAAAGGCTCGCCAAGTATACGCTTATATCCCGCATGCCCCGCTCAGCCTCCACATGCTTTGTTTTTCCCTTTTCCCCCTTTCTTCTTGCATTTTTGTCTTCAGTGATGAAACCGCCGCCCTACCTACCAGGGGCGAGTCCTATGACCACCGCCCAGACAAGGCGGCGATCTAGTAACCGCCACCATGCACAAGGTGGTGGTCCTGTACGCATTTTCCAAATCCTTCCGACGATCATGTCAAATGTAAATCTTGAGTTTTACACACTTTCTTCAACCACTTTGGCTTGCATTAATGTTTTTGGTCCCCTAGTAATAGTGTTTTTCCTTTGTTTATAGTAAAAGAGTTCTAATGGGAGTTACCCTCTGGTAAATGCATTGGTTATAAATAGCCAGACTTGTTTTCAAGAAAATGGCCCCTCATCCTCTCAATTCTCTTGTTCAATATTTCAATTTCTTTCTTAGAATTCTGTCAATTTCATGTTTTGCTTCCATTGTTGGTATTTTAGAGGTCATATGATCTTCTTGTTTTAGTCTTGTTCCATTGTTGCTGCATATAATCAGTTTAACATAGAATAGCTTCATTTCTAGACTAGAATCCATTAAAGTTGTAGGTTTTGTTTTGTCACAAGGATAGTTTCTGAAACTCTTGGTACACTTGTGTTGTATTCCCAATAAATCCTGCTAGGAATTACATAGTCAAGCTCTGTTCACTTGCACTCTCTCTCCTACTCGCATTGTATTCAGTCTATATCCAAAGCTACCATTGTTCGAATACCATCTTTTGTTGATACGATCATATACATACTTTCTGGATTCACGAGGACATGAAGGAACGAGGAGATCACACTAAGGGGATGAAATCACACACAACTAGATTTACCACTATTCTGTAAATGCCAAGTTTGAGCTATCAAAGTTCTAGTTACAACATATCAAATAGAGTAGTGAATTATTTCATTTCAGTTAAAAGTTCACTCTCAATATCCCTAGGAAGTTGTGGGGATTGATAGTTTCTAAGAAACTGTGATTTGTTCCCCACTTCTGAGGTAGGATTGAGAGCCTTTCAATTTAATATATTCAGTTGATTAGATATTTAGGATAAAATCATAGCTGCACAGGCAAATAGCCATACCAAGTTACTTTGCTTGTTTTTATTTTGTTACTAGATTAGTTGTCCATTTTATAAATATACTAGAGTAGTTGCTCTTTAATTTTATTGAAATATGTCATTGAAAAATACAAAAATAGAAGAATGCTTGCATAGTGTAATACATCTTTCGTAATCAATTTATTAATTTTAGTTAAAAGTTGAATCATTTTGTATGACAATCATAGGACCTAGAGATTATATATTTGAACCCATAGTGCCTCAAATGGACCTACCCACAACATTAGCTAATATAGATCGGGACCTCATGATACATGTCTTTTCGAGAAACAACAAACTTATAAGCAATTAGTGAGAAACTAAGAGGATTAAATGCTGAAGATGACAAAGCTTACACATTCTGGTCAAACCATCCAAATTATAGATCACCTTGATAAAACATCTGAATGACTGTGCAAGGATTCAAATAAGAGCAAACATTTGGTTGTGATCCTTTGGTTCCATAGCCTAATGCGGGAGACCTCCTCATTGACATAGACACTAGCTTACGTATTCAAGTTGCAGAACACCTGTTAGGTACTCTGAGAAAATCATACAACTTCTAGTTCTAAACATAGAGGCTGAAAAGGCATACGATTACTAGATAGTTGGGAGAAGGGATTGATTCTTCACATGACCATAATAGGTCCACAACAACCATGAACTCACGGTTGTGATCCCCAAGTCCCATAACCTAATGGGCCTACAAGTTAGTTAAGTATTGACACCGGTTTACGAACGCTGGTATTTAGATCTTCACCACTCCCACCAGATATTATAGTACAATTCTCCGTATTAAACATAGAAGCCAATCAATCTAATATTTTCTAGGCTAGACCAGAAAACCACCCATATTTAACTGTGAATTCACTAAATCACCCATCACTATTTTATGACCTTATCTGGAGATATATACGAAGCTCCCACAGGTCACTTCCCATGTATCCAACAACCAAGAAACAGGATCTTGGTAGAGCTCAACATTGATTGGAGCCTCCGAGCAGCCATCATATCTGAATGAACCATTACACCAATTTAGGTTAGGAGGGCCTTCTTTGCCTTAGATTCACAGATTCCATTATTACGTATTGAGGATATAAGATTACCTGATTAGCTTGTCTGTATCTATTCGCATTCAACATTCACCGGTTGTCTCGACACAACCTCGGGAGGTAGGATATGAGGAAGAGGTACTTGTAGATTCCTATGCTTGCATGTCACTTTTCCATCATATAGTTCTATGATGGTGCACGAGACACAGATTTACATGGGCACTAGCATTCTTGGTGCAGCTATATAGAGAGGTGTGGGCATATGGGCGGTTGCACGGAGTTCACTGTCTTTGCACATTTATCCGCACTACTTCTTTGGGCCTATGAGCACATAATGTGTGTTTGACCTATAGGAGCCTTGAGTACATGCATTCCCATCGAGATGTGTATGGTTGGGATACAAGAGATGGGTGCAAGTTGTAGGAGAGCGAAGTTTGGATAGGCCGACATATGATGTGGCCCATTTTGGCGATTGTTGGAGGGGTTGTCAGTGGACATTATCTGGAGACCATATGTGGGATTCCCCTCATATAGGCACATGCATGAGGAGCTAGTTTGAGCTCTAGGTGGAGAGGTGGATATAGGTCATCGGCTACTGGGAGGATGAGATGATCCTGGTCGATAGTGTCCAATGGCAGTTTGGGCTTGTATAGGATATTCCTCTGCCCTTCCCATAGTATCAGAGAGATGATGTGGAGAGGAATCTCCCTCTACCACATGCCCTACGGTGCTACGGGGAGTGGAGGAGCGATCGGTGGATTGGCAGATTGATGATCTTTGGATGCATAGATAGGTATACGTAGTGGTGGGTGGCTCGGCACGAGCCATACCACCTAGATCAAGGCAGCCAAACTTAGCTACCGTGACAATGTAGAGAGATGCCCTACATGGGCGAGTAACGACACCGATCATGCAGATAGGTATACCGTAGACACGGTTGGAGGGTCGAGAGGTAGAGGTAGCGGAGCTATGAGTACAAGTGTCCAGTCTGTAGGCCTAGATGGCAGAGGGAGAGGGTGGAGGAGATGGAGACAAAGATGATCGTGTGGTAGCCTTATAGGCTCAAAGTGGTGGCGGGATTATAGAGTCATTTGGCCATAGCTTGAGCACGCAGATGGGGTCTTACGGAGCCCACGAGATACGATCATAGGGATAGGGGCACCACCACAGAACAAGGGTAGGGGCACCACCACAGCACGAGGATCCGGTCCCGGTTCACGAGCTAGCGTAGGGTAGATATAAGGGCCGAGACCTATGGGAACACCACAGACTGTGCCTATATCAAGGTTATGGGATGCCTTAGGTGAGGCGTGATACTATCAGAACCAGCTCATGGCAGCCGGGATAGACTTCCTCTCTTATGGAGAGTACAGGGCACAACAGGCATCCAATGAGAGGACGAGATCCACACACATAGTGTGGAGAGCATAGGAGGGTAGCGAGCTCGAGGCTTGATCGTGGTGAGGCCACTATGCATGGCGACTAGAGCTAGGTGGTGTGTCAACAAGGACACAGGAGGCCGAGGGTGCAAGGACACAGAGATGGAGGACATCCGGTGAGATGTCTAATATGCAGCCACCTGATTTTGATGTATATTAGTGATTATTTGATATAGATGTTGGCCTGTGTGTTGAAGATAGTTGTATTTTTTATCACATACCAGCCTGCGTGCCAAAGACAGTGAGGATGTATGAGTGATTGTTGTATATTGTGAGCATATACTGGCCTGCGTGCCGAAGATTTTTGGTATTAATTAATTCATTCTTTGTGTATATATGAGACCGGCCTGCGTGCTAATGACATTTTGTATTGTATATCAGCTTGCGTGCTGACATTTTTGAGATGATGGCCATGATGAGATAGACATGTATTTTGAGATACACATTTATTGATTTATACGATGAGATTCATGGTATTTGGTGATGTGTTAATGTGTTTATGAGATATTGGTTTTATGGCTTGTGTTAAATGAGATATGGATGTGTTATTTTGATATGGATGGAAATTAGGTGAGTTAGGCATGATGGAGTTAGGTCAGTTTAGGCATGGATCGAGTCAGGTTATAGGCATGGATTGAGTCAGGTTGGTTAGGCATAGATTGAGTTAGGTTGGTTAGGTATGGATTGAGTCAAAGTTATAGGCATGGTTGAGTTATGTTAAATGCATGGATTGAGTCAAGTCATAGGCATGGATTGAGTCAAAGTTATAGGCATGGCTGAGCTAGGTTGGTTTATGATTCATTAGTGTTTGCGATGAATGATACTATGGGTCATATGTGAAATGTTATATAATCTATGAATAGTGATGATAGAGGGATGATAGGTGTAATAAATGTACGTTGTTGTAAGCAACTTTTTATGTATGTGGCTTAATTTCCAATTTTGTTAGAAAAAGGGGACTAAGTGAAATGTGGGGTAAAGGTGAGTTAGGCATGGTTAAGGAATTATTTAGGGTAGAGAATGGCCGAGCTAAGCGCCAAGGGTCACATGCCCCGGGAGTCTTGCCTACGTAGTCCACGACAAAAAGGGACCTCGAGCCGATGTAGTTCTCCCATGAGCTAGGAAAGAATATGAAAATGAGTTGGCAGGTTTGTGGGAATGTAGTGGGTTTAGGTTTAATAGGTGTGGGTAAATGATAGGTAAAATGCTGCGGGTGAATGCGATTATGGCAAAAGGAGAGGATTACCCCAAAGGTAAGTGTCGAGGCCAAGTCCTGTATAAGGTAATCAACATGTAAAAAAATATGGTTAAAAGATAAGAGGGGGCAACAAAGCCACCTGATTGGGTAGGATCATACCGAGTAGATCATACCTTAAAGGGGGTGGTGAACACAAGACCCATAACTATATATTTAATTGTATATATTTTTAGTGACAGTCTTTTAGGTAAGAGGTCCGAGGTCACAATGGGCAAGTCCATGACTACGAGGTTTTTGTTGTGATAGACTCGATCGATGTGGGAAGTCTATATGGGATAATAATATGGTACTCGTTGAGGTCCACGTGAAGGCGATCGATGCGGGAAGTTTCAGTTTCTCTCATTTTTTTTGAAAGCTTCACATAGCTGTCCTTTAAGGGAGCAGTCTATTTATAGTAGCAATTTGGTCAAGAGGAAGATGTCCTTTTGAGGGAGTCATCTTGTTTATTAGAATTTTGACTCAAGGAGTTTGATCCGATTGGAGGTCTTTGAAATCATGGACAAGACCAAGGTGAAGGATAGGACTCTTGTTCAAAAGGCAAGGTGGAACGACCATGGGATCTCATCTAAAGATAAACGAAAAGTATCAAGGAGAATCATGCTATGTGGAGTGCCGTGGTACACATATTCAAGAGAAGATAACAAATGAAGGGTACTCACATGATCCTTGTTTGATCGTTAGTGCGGTGTATGAAGTGGATAGTGCTCAAGGGACGAGCTGTAAAGAGACAAAGGGTGAGGTAGGACAACGAGTCAACAATAGAATGGTCGAAGATGCAATGTGTAAAGGGGCTCTGTGTTCGTGGTTACCCTCAAGTGAGGACAAATGATAGGCACTTGATCCATAGGTATGAGTTACGATGTATGGTCCAAGCCAATTAGGAGTGAATTTTCACCGTTTACTTTTTTTTGCTTTGGTTACATGTTGATTTTATTTCAAGACAAGGTCACCAACTTGGAAGGTTTGTTCATGAACATGTTTGTCATAGGCACATTTAATACGTTGTTAGTAAACTTGAAGGTGATCTAGAGCATTAAGACGACATTCATCTAATAACTCTAGTTGTGCTAAGTGGTCTAGATGAAAGTCATCATTAATAAGCATGTCATGGAGAGAAATGTAGAGTGAGGGGATCTGGACTTCGAGAGGAAAAACAACCTCGGTACCGTAGACTAGAGAAAAGGATGTGGCCACAGTGGAAGTGTGGATACTAGTGCGGTATGCCCATAGAACAAAAGGAATGTGCGTATGCCAATCCTTTGAGATCATCAACCACTTTCATGAGAATTTTGTTGAGGGTTTTTAGTGGATTCGGCTTGGCGTTCTTTTTGTGAGTAATAAGGTGATGAGAAACTAAGTTGAATGCTGAAGGCGTCGTAAATTTTTTGCAGTTTTTTGTTTTTGAATTGTTTTCCATTGTTAGTGATGAGGCGATGAGGAACACCAAAGTGACAAATGATGTGATGGTTAATGAACTCACATATTTTCTTAGCTTTTGTGGAGATGAGTGGTATAGCTTCCACCCATTTTGTGTAGTATTTGGTAGCAGTTATGATCCATTGATGGCGTTGGCAAGAATGAGAATTGATTTCTCTGACAAGATCCAAACCCCATTGAAAGAAGGGCCAAAGGTCATGAGTGACCTGTAAGGCATTTATAGGTGTACAATGAAGGTTTGAGTGTTGTTGAAATTCTCACACAAAGTGTTTGACATCGTCACAACAATCATGGTTAAGGGTCGGCCAGTAATAGCCTAGGTGAAGAATACGCTTAGCAATAGCAAGGCCACTAAAGTGACCACCACATATGCCATCATGAAACTCCTTAATGGTATAAGGAATTTCAGAACTTGTGAGGCATCATAAGATAATACCATCAAATCTGCGCTTATAGAGGAGTCCCCAAGGATGATGTAATGAGAGACCCTTTTAAGGAAGGCACATTTTCCGTTATGGGTGAGATCAAGAGGTAAGATGGAGAGGGAAAGGTAGTCGGAGTATTGTTTATACCAAAGGTCACTCGGGTCAGGGGTGTCGTTTCCGATTGAGTAAACATCGTGAGGTAAATAAGAAGGTGAATGGAGGCATTGTATGGTGACAAATATTTTGGAATCGACAGGGAAAGCGGGTATTTGGGAAGCTAAGCAGGCCATGTTATCTATAAATTTGTTGGTTGATCATGGGATGGTTTGAAGGGTGTAACAATCAAAGGTGGTCAAAAGTATGTCTACATGATTTTTATACTTTTGGATTATCTCGTTGCGACATTGTTACATACCATTGACTTATTTTACTACCAATTGTGAATCACCAAAGATGTGGATTGATTTGACATCTAGGGCATAGGTGGCATGGAAACCTAGTATGAGCACTTCATACTTGGAAATATTGTTGGTGCATTCAAAGTCTAGTTTGAAAGACAAAGGCATGGGGTATCCATCTAGAGGAATGAGGATAACAATAGCCTTTCCCCCACATTGACACTTGGAACCATCAAAGAATAGTGTCATTTGGTAAGGGGGTTCGTCCAGGGAAAGAGTAGCAATTGACTCATCGGGAAAGTCAAAATTAGAGGGTTGGTCCCCGGAAATAGGTGCGTCAGCTAGTTGGTCGGTGATATCCTAGCCCTTGATGGAATTTTGGTGAATGAACTTGAGGTCAAGATTAGCTAAAAGCATAAGCCATCATGCGGCACACTGATTTTGATAAGGTTTGGCATACATGAAGTGTAAGGGATCAATGTTGGTCATGACATAGGTTTTGTGGTTGAGTAGGTAATGGTGGAGTTTGGTGGCAATGAAAACTAAGGCTAAGAAAATATTTTCTGGATGGTTGTATCGGGTTTCATAGTCCAAAAGAGTATGGCTTATGTAATAAACCGCTTGCTCCCTGTGTTGTTCATCGTCATGTTGAGCAAGCATGGCTCCCAAGGAATGATCAGTAGCTGATATGTATAGGTAAAAAGGTTGATCGTCCTTAGGTGGAATGAGTATGGGTGGTTGGAGAAGGTATTGTTTTAGGGCCTTAAAATCTTTGTGATAGTCATTATCCAATTTAAAGGAGACATCCCTCCTAAGCATATGATGAAATGGTTGACACCGATCAGATAATTGTGAAATGAAATGGTGAATGGACTACAATTTACCTTGTAGGCTATGGATTTGTTTGAGGTTAGTGGGCGAAGGCATTTCTAGAATGGCCTTGACTTTAGTAGGGTCAACTTCTATACCATAGAGGGAAACAATAAATCCTAGGAGCTTTCTTGAGAGAACTGCGAAGATGCACTTTTAGGTTGAATTTGGATGTAATATTTAATGAGGTGGTGAAAGATGGTTTTGAGAATGGTGAGGTGATTAGCGCGACATTTAGATTTATCCGAGAGATCATCCACGTAATCTTCCAATATGCGATGCATGATATCATGGAAGATGTACGTCATAGACGCCGATATGTAGCACCAGCATTTTTAAGGCCAAAAGGCATGACTCAATAGAAAAAGGTTCCCAAGGGGTAATAAATGCGGTCTCTTGCTTATCTTAAGGGCAAGCAAAATTTGGTTTATACCGAGAGAAGCCATCCATGAGGGAGAGCATCTCGTGACCAGCAAAGTGAAGTCAACTAACCGATCAATACCGGGCAAGGGAAAGTCTTATTTTGGGCAAAGCGAGGTTAAGGTCACGGAAGTCCATGTAAATGTGGAGTCCCCCTATTACTTTAGTAATAGGGACAATGTTAGAAATCCAACGAGGATAATCAATGGGTAAGATGAAGGAAATAGAAAGAAGCGTTGAAGTTCTTCTTTGACAAGAAGAGAAATGCGAGGGTGTATTTTCCTCAGCTTTTGTTTGATAGGTTTGGCATCGGGAATGGTTATGATATTGTGGACCACTATGGTGGGGTCAATACCAGGCATGTCTACATAAGACCAAGAAAAAGCATGGTTATGATTTCGAAGAAAAGAAGTGATGGCTTCCTATTCAGCAGTATCTAAAGATTGTCTGATCTTTAGGATGTGTGGGTCATCCTAAGTATGAATGTTGATCTCGATAGTCGATTCATTCAACATAGTTTGTGTCTCAGAGGGTAACGACCGATGAATATATGAGTCTTCTACACCAAGGTAGGTGAGTATGGATTCATCATCCTGACATTGAACGACGTTAATGGTAGGTGTGTCATCTTTGATCATCTTAGGATACAGGAATGGGAGATTGGAAGGGGCCTCGCCTTCGCGTTGATAAGTTAAAGGCCCCAAGGAAATGGTTTTTATGAAAAAAAAAAAGTTAGGAGGGATAGAGTCAGGATCCATCGACTCCGTCGGTGAGGGTGGTGATGAAGGTGGAGAAGGGATAGGGTCCTCAACGAGTTCAATGCGGGCATATTTGGTAGGAGGTTTGGGGAAGTCGATACCACTATGGTCATTATGTTTGCGGGTGGTACATGGAATAACGGTATGGCAGCCTTGCTCGTAAAAGCCAAAACCAAAACCCTTCCATACATAGCGGTGTGCAGGAAGGTGTGGGTGAAATGGTGATTGGTAAGTGATTGGAATTCAACAGAAAATGAGCTGGGGTTATGATGGTGGTTCAGGTGTGTAAGTGGTAGTATCAAGTCCCCCATAGGTGAGACTAGTACAAAGATGAGGAGGACCATAGAGGAGGCATTATCCTATATGGTGATCATAGCGAGGGTGTTGGTGAAGGCTTCCATACTCGTGTGGAGTAAGGAATGTGTTAACACTATATAGGCGGTACTCCCCAGAGTGAGGCGTTGAAAAACACCTTCCAAGGGATCAGTGGTGGTTGGTATGTGGGTAGCGGTTATGGATGATGTGTCGAGGTCAATGTAGAGGTGTAGTTAATAGATTGGGAAGCTACCGGGTCAACCGTGGAGGTTATAACAGTAGTAGGAATAGAGGAGGTATGTGCGGTGAAAGCAGCGGTTGTACTGGTAGGTGGAGGTGTAGGTGAAGTGGTAGTGGTTGCGGAGGTAGATGGCTTGACAGGTATGAGCACATCATTGGGTCGGTGAAGCATGTTGCATGTTTCGAAAGGTGATGGGTCAGCTGGAATGGTATAAGTGTGTCCTTTGTGTTCAAACTTTACACAACGATGAAAAGTAGAAGGAATGCAACCCATGACATGGATCCAGGGTCTACCAAGTAACAAGTTATATTGGAATTCCCCCTCCAAAACATAAAAAATTCTGAGCAGTGCGGGGGCCCATGCGAACGTGAAGGATGAAGTGCCTAGTGTGGAGTCGATAGCATCATTGAATGAACACAACATGACCGGATGTTTATGCATGCAATTTTTAGGTATGCACATTTGAGCAAATGCATGGGATGAAATGGTGTTAATGCTAGCGCCTCAATCAATCATCACACGGCATACCCATATGTCATCAATGTGGATGGAGATGAAGAGGGATGGGTACGGGTCATCGTTTTGGTATGGTGCGATCTCCTCCTCTAAGAAGCTAAGGGAGGCCACTTGGTGAATAGGGTGAGGTGAGGATGAAGGTGGTAATTTGGTGAGAGAGGCTACATGATGGGGTGTGATAATGGAGGCTATAGGTGTAGGGTCATTGGGTAAAACCTCAATAGATTGAAGAACCTCCATAAGAGCTTGACGATGGGATTCTGAGGTTTGGATGAGGTCGTATAAGGACATTTTGAGGGGAGATTGGTGTAGTTGTTTGAGCATGGTGTGATGTGTGATGCCATTAGAAATAGGGTATGTGGGGCCGTAGATAGTTATTTTAGGTATGGGTGTAGATGGTATGTTGGGTATAGGATTGGTTGGTGGGTCAACTACCTTTTCTTTTCCCTTTTGCACATGTGTAGTGACATGTACCATGTTGATTCGAGGGAAGTTGGCAAATGGAGAAGGTGTAGGGTGAGTGGTATAATGACATGAAGGGAAAAAACCTATTGGAGGAGAAAAATCCCTATGAGGTTAGTTGGGCGCAACGAAATTTGGGTGGTGGCATGGTAAGTTATCTGATGTGAACCATGTTAATTTAAAATATTGAGGGTGGCTCTAGGAGCTGTGAGGGTGGAGGTTATGGTTGTTGAGTGGGTAGTGTGGAAATGGGTGTTGGTGAAGCAGGATCCTCATCGAGAAGGTTGTCATCATCAAAGTTGGTTTCTAGTGGACATAATTAGATAAGGATGATTTTTAAGGCCTTGAAGTTCTCCACATTATGCCCGGAACACGATGGTATGCACAAATTTTAGTATCGTCAAACCCTTTGGGCTTGGGTTTGAGGGGGTCAGTAAGGTCGAATGGCGGTACGTGATAACAAAAGTCTCGAGGAGGTTGGTTAAAATTTTGGCATAGGACCCCGCTAGTGGATCACAATGGGAAGTGAATGTAGGTTTGGGTGTAGGTGTGTGGTTGGTAGTCGAGGGATTTTTTTGGAAGTGTAGGAATGGGTCGAGCCATGGGTTTAGGTTCCAGTGTGTTTTGAGGTATTGGTCGGGTTTGTTTGGGTAGGGGTACAGTAGATGGATGGGTAGGAGAGTGTGGGGTTGTTTTGACTACCTTGTTGTGGGGTAGTGGGGTTTTTTTTTGGGTTGCACCTTTTGGGTAAAGGTGATCCGGGTGTATGAGGTCTAGAAGGAAAAGTAGATGGAGGAAGAGGGAAAGTTACCCACGGGGGATAACGGGGTGCTATGAAGGTAGATGATGTGGGTCGTACTTGGGGTGTGAGGGACAATGACTGAAGTGTAGTGGGTAGTGAAGCAATAGCTGAAGGTATTGGAGGTATTGGTGGTAAAGAGACTACAGGTGTGGGTATAAGTCATGTTGTGTGCTTGGGTAGGTTAGAGGTTTGTGAGGAAGGAATGGGTTGTTGTGTTATTGGTTTATGGATGGGTGAAGGGTGCTTGACCATGTTGGGAAGCTGAGGTCTGAAGGTAGACGAGATAAGTGCGGGTGTGATTGGTGCGGTCGGGGTATGAGGTCGATGAGTTTGTTTCTTTGGTTTGGGTGTCAGAGTAGGTGTGGTATTGACGTTGGAGGATGAAACTAAATCTAGTTTAATATGTGGATGAGAAAGGTGGTGGTTGGGGTGACCCCTAAAGTGGTAATAATTTTAGTGGAGGTAGATGTTGTGGGTATGGGTTTGGGTTTAGATATAGGTCGGGTTATGAGTAAGGGTGTGGTGTGAGTGCTTTGACGGGTATCGTGGAAGGGGTAGTGAGTGATAAGTGGTTGTATTTGGTTTGATGGATGGAAATGTGTTTGGGTAGATAGTGGAGGTGTCATTAAGGGATCTCTGCATCTATGTTGAGATAGGGAACAAGAGGTTCCCCCATAGTAAAGCCCTATCCACATAATCTAAGTGATTGGCCAAACATGAGAACGACACATTTGTGGGTGGAGTTGGTGAGTACCTAATGGGAATTCTCATAAAATGTATCTTAGCAATGGGGAATTGGTTATCTTCACTTACGTGGGTAAGAGATATCTGAAAGTAGGTTTGTTGGATGTTGGGTATCCAATGGGGAATGCTCGCCAAGAGGCAAAGGTATCTCCACTAGGTCTATGATGGGTGGAAGAGATGATGGGGGCTCCTTTATAAGTGGAGGAATGGATAGGTTCTCCTCTCGTGGGGTGTGGGTGGAGGAGGTAGTGGGTGCTCCCCATGGGTGGAGGAGGTATGGTAGGTAAAGGATCTCTAAGTGGTGAAGCTAGGGGTGAGAGGGGCTTGATGTTAGTGGAAGACTCCTCCGTTGGTGATGAAGGAGATGAAAGGTGTTCCTCTATTGGTGAAGGAATAGTGGAGGTTGGTTCCAATGTGGAAGGAGGATTTTGGGCTAGGATTTCCTCTATAGAAGGGATGTGAGGTAATTGAGAGGTGACAGGTACCTTGTTAAAGATTGCGTGAACCTCACGGGTATGGGTATCGTGAGTGGATGTCTCACTAGTTTGATTGGATGAAGGGGCATGGTTGGGAAATAGTTTTTGAAGATTTGTAGATTTTGGTTGGGGGTGGCGTTGGGATTATCCATAGTTAACTCACCTTTCTTAAGCATTTCTTGGAAAATATTCTTGAAAGTGATGCAGTTTCCATCACTATGACCCTTCACTCGGTGATAGTTACAGAAATCATGCTCTTTATACCATGCGGGCATGGGGTGAGTAGGGTCAAAACCAAGTGTGTGGTTTTATGGGTGGAAGGGTGATGGCCCCACTTTGATAAGCTTTTCTAAAATAGAAGATTAAGGTTCCCCAATTGGGGTATATTTTCTTGCTCTTGTCTGAATCGAAAAGCCTGGACATGTGATAGATTAGATGAGGGTGTAGCCTGATTGGATGGATGAGCTGGGCTGGCCTTTAGTACTACTACGTTAGCGGTACCCTTAGCCTTTGAATAATTGGTTGGTGGTTTGGAAGAAGAAGAGGTTTCATTCAACTTGAATTCCAAATTCTTATTTCGTAATTAGATTCTCTTCTCTTTGATGGCACAAATCTCTAACTTTCGTGCCGTGGTGAATGCCTCATCAAATGTTCGGAAAGTTTGGACCTACAAGGTCGGGGAGATATTCATAGAACAAGCTCATGTGAAGAGCTCGATAAGTTCAATTTGTGGTAGTTGGAAGGTAATTTGATTGATTAGGCTACACTAGGGAGCGACAAAATCTATGATAGATTCATCCTCATACTGACATGTGGAATATAGATTGGTCATGGTAACCTTCTTGGCAATATTGACAGAGAAATGATCCAAGAAAGCTTGGGCTACCTAATTGAATGAGAATATAGAGTGTTTGGGTAACCCACTATACCAATCTAATGTAGGTCCAGTGAGGGACATGGGAAAGGTTCTCAAAAGTAGGGCATCATCATGGGCAATCAGATAACACCTGTGTTTGAATGAGTGCAAATGTTGTTGTTGCAGGTCTTCCTTTCTATTGAAGCGGTTGAATTTAGGTGTTTCCCAATGCACAGGTATGAACGGATAGGAATGGATGGGTGAATAGGCTCATTGCAAATCTTGTTGTAGGTGAGAGTGTCATGCGGGAGCTAGAAACCAATGCCTCCAATGTATCTGCATCTTGTCCCATCAATTTAATTAGGTCATTGGTGGGTTGTGATGATTGGATGTCTCTTATAACACGAGGAGGTTGTTTTTGGGCATATAATGGGGGTGGCATTCCAGTGTATGGGCTACCATGTAAGGTGGTGGAGAAGAAGGCAATTAAATAGGGGGTACATTCCTGGAATGAATAATAGATGAAACAGGTGGTTGTTGGTAGTATGTATATGGGGGTGGAAGAGTCGTGGTAACCCTAGTGGTAATAGGGGCTAATGATTGTGGAATAGAAAGAACCACGTTCTGAAATCGGTAGGAGTCACCAACACTGGAGGTGGGAATGTAGCTACATGTATGTATGAGACAATAGGGGTGGATGAGGTTGTGTTTGGGGTAGTCATTGAGGGTATGGTGGATGTAATGGGTGCCACAAAGACAACAAATGTGGCAGTCATAGCGGGTATAGAACCTAACTGTGAAGCGATTGGGGGTAACATGGATGTGGGTAGCACGGAGCCAGATGGGGCCAACGTGGAAGTGGGTGTGAGAGTTGGGGGATAGATATGGGCATGTCATATATCAACTAACCCGAGGCATCTCAAGTGGATGAGTGAGAGAGGTAAAACCGCAAGGCGGCGAGGTTCCATTCAAGGATTCGTGTGAACTCCTCATCTCCGATAGCGATAGTAGTAGGCTCGATGGGATCCATGGATGGTGATAAAATAGAAGGTGGTGAAGGACTAGGTGGGAGTGGTTTTCAACTAGCATGGAACACAAGGGAACTTGCTTGTCTTTGGGTCACACTACCATATGAACCAAGTATTGATCGATTAGGGATGTTTCTCTATAAATGATACTGAGAGAACAACATGAACAAGTGAGTCTGGTGATGAAAAGTGGATGAAGTAAAAAATGGTGGCTGGAATGTGAAAAAGTCTAACCGATCTTTGGTTAGGAAAATTGACGTCGTTAGGGGTAACATTGTCGGTCACTATAGAAAATGGACAATAAGTAAACAACAAGGAAAAAGGTAAAATCGACAGGTATGCCAAATTTGAAGATGTTTAAAATGTCAATGAGAATAATGATAGTGACAGAGACTATGGAAAGTGGAAGAAAGTGAAGTGAAAATTTCCTTTTGAGTAGGTTAGCAAAAGGACCTAGAACCGACGTCGGTTGGGTATAACCGATGGCGAGTTAGAGGTAACTAATGATGATTACTGTGGAATTGAAACAATGATGAAAGAAAGTGGTTGTGAATTAAAATTTGATGTGGAATTAGACCTAGAATTATGGGAATGATGATGATATGGCCCAGGCACACTCAAGTGAAGCGGAATACACCAACTATGATGAGGAGCGTGCAAGGATGAACAAAAAGAGTGATGAACATGATCTTTCACCTCAAAATGCAAGCCAAGCAGAAACACTAAGAAAATGCAATCCTAGGAGTGCCCTTTTCTATTATGTTTGTTTAGTTTATGCTATTTAGGGACTGACACATGAATTGTGAAATAGATTTTTGGTGAGGATGGCTTCCTACAAAGAAGGAGATCTAAAAGGTGAGGTTTCAGGTATGTTATGGTGGGGGCGGGCTTCGCTCTGAAGTATGACTCGACAGAGCAGTGAGCTGGGTGCCCACTATGCCATGATCGTGTGATCACCTACAACTTATTCCAAGTAAGATGTTGTTTAAGAATGTATGTTTTTGAATTTTTGTTTGGTCTGGTAAGACTCAAAGAAAGAGAAAAGGATAGAAGTGCTTTTCTACGATTCATTTTTCAACCATCAGCTGGTCATGACTTCTAGCATATAGGTTGCCCTTAATTAATGTGAGCTAATGCAATAAATCAAAATGGAATGTAATTTTTTTAAACCCAAATCAAAAATGTGAAATTGGATGACACAATAAAATGAAGAGGAAGAGGGATGCTCTTTCACTACAATGCAGAAAACATGAAGAAATGATTCTTTTTAATTACACCAAAAGAAAAGTTTCCTTTAGAGAAAAATAGAAAGAAGAAGTGGATTACCAAGGAAGAAAATTAGTGTGTATGCTTTTAGAAGGAAACAAACACAATTTTTTTCCTAGGAATGAATGAAATGCAAGGAACCCTGGATGGGTCCCACCGGGCGTGCCAAAATGTTTCACCTTTTTCTTAGATTGTTTCTTTGAATTGTTGACGAAACAGATAGGGTAACGGGCATAGGAGGAATACTGTTCAAATGTCAGTTGATGGGTTGTTGCATGCATATGAATTCCAAATCCATAGCTGATTGTGAGATCTTCCTTTTGGCTAGGAGGAACTACCTGTAATGAAAACAAGACCACCAGAAGGAATTAAACAATGTGGGCAAAGTGAAACCGCCTAGCATAAGCTAGATCCGGGAAGTATGATACTTCCTAGATGGCTGTCAGTTCACTATTTCAAACAGATTAATTATGTAAACAAATTAAATCCTATTGTTATTTTGAAATGATTTAGGTATCTCATTTAAAAACACAATAAGAGATAGATCTAATCTAACAGGTTAAGCTAGAATAGAATCCAAAGGTCAAATGCTTGGTTTTGGGTCTCTGCAGGTCTAATAAAGGTCTCGGGTAGATCACAGGTGAATGAGGGTGAGGTAAAATTAGGTGGGTAGGTCTTTGTTTAAGGTTGTGTGGGAAAACACAAAGACCGGTGTCGGTTAGGGGTGATTGATGGTGGTTAGGTATAACCGGTGCGGTTATTGTGAGATCTGGAAATGTCACAGAACAGGGTTTTGGTCTCCTTTGTGATTGTACAAAGGATTTTGGTTGGTTGAGACGAGGTATTGGGTGACTGGAGTAGGATTTTGTAAGGTTTTAATGGGTCTATGGAGGTGAAAATGTTGGAGAAGTTCAATAGGGAGCAAGATAAACGATGGGTGATAAAATAATGATGAAATGAAATAACCAAAAAAGTACGATGTTGTAATTACTTAGATTTCGTTCCCGAAGGTTTGCGTGTGAATGATGGAGGTGCTTGATGATGGGTTTGAAGGTTGAAAGTGATCACCAAATGAAGAAAATCTTCTGCATGGGCTGCATGCACACTCCTCTTGCTTGGTTGGATCGGATCATGGCTGGGATGGTGGCAAGTGCGAGAGAAGATGCACAATCTCCTTCCTGGATGTGAGTTTTCGTAGGAATTGGCTCTCTAAAGATGCGTTATCTCTCCGAGATGTATTCTTTCTTGTCAACTTTCTCCCAAAGTTTGCTAACCACGAGAATAAGGTAGTTTATGGGTTAAAAGGGGTAATCGATGGCGGTCCAAACCTTAACCGGCGATGGTTAGGGGTAATTGACGTCGGTCAAGGTGGGATTTCCTAGGTTTACTAAACTAGGAGATCCTCCCGATTTCTTGGATCTCATGTCGTTATCCCACGGATTAGACTCGGAGCCTCTTATGAGCATGTGGTAATGTGGTTAGAGGGAATGTAGGCATCGATTTTTAGGGTTTGGGTAAGTCTTAGTTAGTTATGGTAACTTGCTAAGAATAGGTCTTAGATTAAGTTAGCTTGGTGAGGTGTCTAAGTGAACTATATGTGTACATATTATTTAAATAATAAATATATTGAGGATAATGCATTAATTTAATTAAATTAATTAAATTAATATTAGTGGGGTGAGGGGGTCATGAATAAGTAAATGTAATAAAGGGTGCTTATTTGTCGAGTAACAAAAGGGGAGTGTGACCTAATTTTAGTGTCTATAAGGGTAATCGATCTTGTGATTTTGGCATGTTAATGCTTCTGTGGAATGAATTCATCCTCAACAACAATGCTTGAAAGAACAATCAACTTAACATAATCTATGAAACAAAATTTGCATTCATTGATACTCAATTCATACAAATGTTATTGACAATATTCTAAATCATAACTACAAATCCTTGAGTTAGAAATTATATTGAGAACTGGTTATATTTTATTCATACAACCAAAAACCATTAAGGGATAAAAATAACCTTTCAAGAATAATGTTGCCTTTAGGATTTTACAACCGGACTAAAATATTGTTGAGTATACACTACTCTATAGTATTCTCACAATGACAAAAAAATGCAAAAATTTAAGAAATATCCTTACACACTTAACAAAGTAAAGTCAGTACAAGATTGTAATAGAAATTATGTTGCCTCATTCATACTTTTAAAACATAATAAACAAGAAAACATAGTTTGATAAAAAAATAGAAAATCCATTCATATAAGTTTTGGTAAGGAGACATAAACAAATGCCTTCAAAACCTACTAATGGTTGTACAATGAAACCACCTTAGCATTTCCTTACAGAGTTGGATGCTATAAAATTTTCTATAAAAACTAGAAAGCTGGAATTATGACTAGACCTTCTTGAAAAAAATTCTACAATCACCCTCTCCTAGAATGAGGAAAAGAACCTCATTCTTATACAACCTCTACCAAAATATCTACCCAATTTCCCCCAAAATCATCCCGAGGGATCCTTTAAAATTTTCTTCATGCAATCCAATTTTTTTCCAAAATGAGGGAAATATATTCTAACTGAAAAGATTCCCTCCTTCTTCTGATTGGGTTGGGCAAAAAGGAAACAACATAGTGACACATAGAAGGAAGGAAAAAGGATATTCCTCTATTCCTCAAGAAAATCCTCGCATTCTAATTGAATAAATCTTCGTACTAGAATATATTACCTTGAGGGAAAGTTTGTTTTGATTTCCTTCTTCTTTCCTCTTTATATTTCTAGGTCTACATCAATGGGATGATTTACCAAACTATCCCTCACCTTGTCCCCGTAGGTATAAAATGTTCGAACATCGTATGATAATATCCTCATCAGGCCCTGAATGGTAATGGAAAATTATTTTCTTCCTCACACCTACATCATTAAGTTCCACATAAACAATTATTCCCTTCTTTATTTTCTTCA
The DNA here is from genome assembly GCA_018340775.1 of Taxus wallichiana var. yunnanensis. Classification (NCBI taxonomy): domain Eukaryota; kingdom Viridiplantae; phylum Streptophyta; class Pinopsida; order Cupressales; family Taxaceae; genus Taxus; species Taxus wallichiana. The sequence goes on along the minus strand of CM031244.1, from coordinate 84,644,096 downwards.
TTAGTTTAGAAATTGTCAACTTGATCTGCACCCATCGTTGCATGGTAGACAAACTAAAAGTCCTAGATTCTTTGGGCTTACCAAGATCATGATCCTGAAGAGTCTAATCACATTTTCTTTATTTTCTACTCGATACTTTATCCACTTCCTGTCCCAATAAAAATTTCAATCCAATAATGGAGATTATCAATGTATTCATGTGTTTTATCCTTCACCCCATCAAGAATTTGGATAGATTTTACAGAATCTCTACCCTTACTTTTATAGCTTCGTTGTATTCATGCTAACTTCCTACAGACTAGGGAGACATAATTCCTTCCTTAACAATAAAGTAATCATTTAAATTTTTAAGGGCTTCCACTTTTGGCAACATATGAGTCCACATTTTTTTCAAAGCATCACATTTGTGCATTAGTGCCTTGATTGCTTTCGTTTTATCAAAAGTGGGAATAATGCTTTAAGGACTCCTTGATAACTTCTCCACCTCTAGAGACCAAATAATTTTCCGATTGAATGGTGGCTTCCCTTCTCTATCCTATTTCACTTTATCTTTTGATATTCTCATTGATGATATAGGGAATTTCAACCTGCCTTTCCCTATGGGTTGTAGTCAATTTTCTAACTAGGTTGGATAATGCTTCATTTTTACCTTCAGATCCTTCTTAGTCTATTTGAATTCATAAATCTTCTAAAAGACTCCCTCTAATGTCATGTAGAAATAATTTTTATTTCTTTGGTGGAGGTTTTACCCAATGGGATCCTTGTGACCTAGAAATCAGATGGAGATGCTTCACCTCGGAGCACATTGGTTTTAGGAGTTGCAACCTCTATGAATCTCTCTCCCTTATTATTCAAAAATTCTCTATAAATAACCTTTACTCTGTTGGGTAGACTAGTGGTATTGAGGAGGGCCAAAAATTTTAGATCATCATCATCCAATTGCATTTTACCTTTTCCTTCTTCACGATAGTACCCTCTATCCTATCCCCCATGGGTGACACATGTTCATCAAGTGATTTTAATACCAGATCTATAAGAAAAATGCAAAGGCCTTGGAAGATGAAGGAGGTTTAGGGATACTTTCCGTGGTTAAAAATATTGGTTCCTCTTGATCACATTGATACACAAGTCTACTTTGACCATCTATTTTATCCATAGATTCAAATTGATCCCTTAATTCTTCATCTCCTAGGGAAATTTTCTCACCAACTTCTCCTTCTGTTTGTACCAAACCTTCATCCATTTTCTCATTCGAGACAAGGATTGTTTCAAAAGGTTCTAGGAAACCACAATGGTCATTGGGATCTGGGCTTTAGGAACTTATATAACCACTTCATTGTCCTCAGATGTTACTATAAATGTGACACCCAAAGTCTCTCCTTGTGTTATTTCTACCATAATCCCTTATGTGTGAGGCTACACCTATGCATCCTTAACACTCCTCCCAATATCTTGCACTTCTTTCTCAATTCCTCACTCATCTCCTATCATGAAACTACTTGGAACTAGCTCCGTGGTGATCTCAACTCCCACTCCAAATTTAGATGCATCGGGTTCTTTTAGATGCTTCCCTACTATGAGAATCTCGGTGATCTATTGTGGATTGGGTGGGACATCGAAGCTTAGGAGCATTCATAATGGGTTGTTCTTCATTGGGTGAAACAACATGAGTTGGGTTAACAGGTACATATTCCTCAACACGTAGATTCACTGCAGATTGGGTAATAACGAGAGAAGGATCGAGACATCAAAAACTATTACTTTCTTTATTGTCTTTGCATCCTCTAAATTAATAAATTCAAATACCTTGGTCTTCTTTATCTTTTGGAGATGGGGTCATTCCTCCTCCTCCGAGTTTTGTAGACTCATCTCTAGTGTTTTTACCTTGCAAGGTGTTTTAGATAAACTCACTTCCTTAGGCCTCCTTGGATTGTATTCTATTACTTATTCTTTCCCCTTCGACCCAGAAACAAATTTTGGAACAAACTACAAAGGATTATCATGAGCAACAAGGGCCTTAACCATACTTTCTTGAAGTACTTCTTAAGTTTTTTTGTCAACTGAGTAACGGAAGTCCTAATCTTGCTAATCTAGGAACTCACATCATCCCTTACTAATGTAGATGTCAACTTCTTAAAAGGGAACTTACTACTTTGCTTCCCTAAAACATCTTGGGTAGCGTAGACCTTCTAGTATGGGGGAAGGACATCATCAAGTAAGTTAGTGTCCTTGTACTCTCTTAACACTGGGGTATTTTGGTAACTTATATCCACACCCTTTGAGAACAACCAATTTAAAGAGAGTCTGATGATATTTGTGGTCCTTTCTTGATTATTTATTCTTTCATTAGCCTCCCAATTTACTAGAGATAAAGGATGAGAGGAAAAATTATCCTTAATTTAATCATAATTGATTATATTACTATCATCTTATAATTCCTCATGGGCTTGAATAACCCCAAAATCAATCATCTCAGAGAGCTTTATCCTTTAATAATCTCTTAGTTTGACCTCACTATCATCTTCACAATTCATCCAAAAATCTTCATAGTGATCCTTGTGCTCCATCTGAGTGGGTTCAATACTATGTATAATTTATTTTATATCATACTGAAGCCTGGCCTCAAATCTATCCAACATACATCTACCCATCTCTGCCTCCAATGTTCTTGCCTTTTGGATATTTGGTAGGTGTAATTCCCAATAATCATGGGAAACTTGATAGGGGATGTGAGATGTTTATTGGTGATGATCTGATGTACTAGTAACAATTTCCTAACCAATTCCATCAATTCCCACTTGTCATCCACATACCTAGGGAGTAAATAGGGACTCCCATCAAAACCACTAACCCTTATATAAGAAAAAGTTTAGAACTGGATAAAATAACACCCATACTAGGTAATAAATCGCTTGGCATCCTAGGAAAATATTTTAGTTTCCCAATCGGGGTGGAATAAGAAAATTATAGGCACAAAGAAGAGATTCATGAAATTCTTGTAGTCTGTAATATAATTCTCCAATTTCAAATGAAATAAGAGATCATATAACCTAGAACTACCGAGATCACCATCCATCATCAGGATTGGGAAATTTCTTTGGAAATTAATGTTGTAAAAAAGTGATAAATAATTCTTCCATACTGGCCTTTTCTCCTTTTTCAATTTAAGAAACCCCCATGATCTGTTCATGAATCTGATTACTTATTATTTCGGCCCAAGGGAGAGGTTTTTTATTCGTGAGTATTACCTCAATGAAATAAAACATAAATTCATGAAATAGAGTAGTTTATTTCATACCCATCAATTGGTTCAAAAACTTAATCGCATCTCTAACTTCCTCAATGAATTTGGTCATGTTCATCTTTTTAGTCATTTTGGTGATGGAACCCTGAGGATTAGCCAACCAATGACTATTCATAAAGATTTTCCATTTCTTCACTCTGTGAATTATAATACGCCTATGTTGAATCTTCAATAATAGCACCTTATTCTCGACAAGAGGAAACCCCAACATTTTATCAAGATGCATGTTTCGAAAAGATAAAACTAGGTTCCCTTTCCTTTCCCAAAATTTTCTAGTTATAAGGTTATATTGTTGAGCATGTACCTATACAAGTTCTGGGCATGGTGTAGCTAGAGGGAAAGCAAAAAAAAGGTCGATATAACTATTTTCCACAAGGGCCATGGTACTACTTCTTTCTGGGGAATACAACCTCTACCTAAACTCATTCAAATTAGAACTAACAAGGTTAGATTTTGTAATTATGTGTAGGGGAACCTGAGATTGGAAGTTTTTTTCATGGAGTGTATGTGAAGTCTCATGGTCTTAACACAATTTTAACTAGACCCCTTTTTGCTAAAAACAAACCCTTTAAAAATATTCCTCAAAGATTCATAGAGAATGTGAGAACTAATTAACACACCTGTCTCAACAAAAATTTGATTGTCATTCAAGATCTGAATCAAGAATACCACTATTTAATCCCGATATTTAAAAACTTCTTGCTTCAATATTTTTTTAGTGCCGCTTGATTACCTTTTAGAGTTTCAAACTTTCAGGTAAAAATGGATATTTATACCAAGTTATCACATTAACTACTCATGGATTCATGCATTAATGTCAAGATTGTGTTCGTGGGAAATTTTCATAATTCCTAGATTTTTCTCTTTTTAACCATTGCAATCTTTTCAAGTCCTATCATACACGCTTTTTTCATACGAGTCACTCTCATTAACCGGAAAACCTCCACAAATTTATATCATGTATGACTAGTGCATTAATGATGTTTCTTACTTTGTTAACAGGCTTCAGAGAAATATTGGAAGATAACCCCCACACCACCTTGGTAGAAATAAAAATGCATTTCCTCTTCCGTTCATGTGTGTGCCACATACTTGGTCAACATATCCAAGTCATCGGGCCTTCGAGACTTCTTTTAAAATTTGCAATTATCAAAGAAGCATGATACTTTATTCTTTTCTTGTCTAGTTCCTTGACTACTATTTTCATACACCTTTTCATAGGGGCTTCAGTCACCCTGGGAGTTATTTGTAATTTACATAATGAAAAAGTACAAAATGTTATGTGCACATCTATACATGACCTTTAAACTTTAGATAATTCTTTATTATGGACATCGAGACTAAAAATGCACTCTATTACATTTGCCAACAACCAAGTGCTTTACTATTATCCCAGGGAAAACAATTATCGTGCTTTATCATTTTGTCGGGAACATTAATAATCCTAACCTAGTTTAGAAATATGAGACTCGGGAGACAACATAAATGCTTACAAAGGCTACCCACATGTAATTCTGAGGAATCCTAAATAAAAAATATGTCAAATTAGGAATGGACCAAGACCGACGACACGGATTATACAAAAGTGTCTAGATGTATTAGGAAAACATATGGGCACCAACACTACCCTCGTGTCAAAGGGAAAATAGAGATAGTCAACAATATGATTATGGATCTTCTTCATAGATATCACTCCAAAAATCCACATGCATGGGATGAAAGTCTTGTGTATGTCCAACATAGCTACAATTGAGATCTTCATAGCTCTGAAATACATCCCGTTTTATGTATGTCTTATATTTCATCCAATGGCTCCCATTTATATATTATTTTCCTTTATGTTGGAATAAGAATCTTCCTATGTGCAAAGAGAAGTGGATAAGGAAACCAAATTTGTGGAAAACATTTGACATGTTTAACAACAATTTTATCATATTCTAGAAAAAATGTATGCCATAAGTACAAGTAGTGTCATGATGCCCATCAGGTTCTTCATTAATTTCAAATTGGGGATAGTGTCTAGATACATATACGAATGAGTAAATCAAGGTTCCGTACAAGAAATTTACACTCCCTCGTGATATGGGCCATACACAATAAAATAATTTATGAGAATGAATTTGAGCTCAATCTTCTACCCTATCTTAGGCTACATCAAATTTTCAATATTGAGTTGTTTTCCCCATAATTTCCTCCAATCATTGATACATCAGATATTGTTGAATAGTTATAGAGTACAATATTAACACATATTATGTGATGTTATTGAAATTTGATCAGGTCATTGACGGGGTGGTCAAGGACATGAAGCGTCAACGAATCACACATTACCGAGTAGTGAAGGTAGGGAAGATGGCACACCAAAGGTCAAATTGAGAATTCATTTATACAAAGTTAAAAATTAAGAGAAATGGGGCTTATTTCTTCTCAAAAAGTAACAAATGAACCAAAATAAGATTTCTAAATACATATTGTTGGAAATTCCTAAAAATCTATTTTTAGTATATTTTTATAGTATTAGTATTTTATATTTTTGGGTTCTTCGGAAAATTTATGGGATTTGAATTGTATGACACTAGTTAAAGAGATATCATCATATTGATTCTTTTCAATTTCATTTTTCATATTTCCAATAGATCATTTGGTTCGAAAATTGGGTCAACAAGCTAGTAGACATGACCCCAACAAGGAGCACTACATAAAATAATATGCACTAATAAGATATCTTTCAAAATTTTTGACTTCTATATTTTTGAATCTATCCCTAATATAGATATGAATGGTCTCCATGTAGGATGATATTTTGTTCCCATGGAATACTTCATATACTATTATCGTAGTTTTTCATATTCTCCATTATATAGCTATAAAAGCAACTTGTTTTGAATAAAGAGATAGTTCTCTAGGAATATATCTCTCTTATGGGTTTTTCCAATCAGTATATATATATATATATATATATATATATATATCTTTCATTATGAATTGACTATTATAATTTATTAAACATCATCATCGCAGTGTGTTGTCCACTGTGTTGCACATTAATATGGATAAGTGGTATCAAAGAAATTTCATTCCACTCTTGAATGTTAAAATGTGTGATGTCAAAATACTATAAGCATGGTATCTATCCCCATAATCCACTTGATTACCTTCCTTTTTCATTCAAACGACATTAAGCAACATAAGAGGAAATGGGATATCACATCAAAGAATTACTTGATGAAATTTTTGCGAAGTAGAGGAGAGAGATGATTAAAAATTCATTGATTTCCTCTCTTGTTTCATCCTTGTAACTGACCCCCTTTGTATCTATACCCACATCAAGAAAATCCTTTGGGATCCTGAAACCATTCAAGGTACAAATAAATTTTGACATTCCACAGTTTGAAGGAAAATTTGATGTTGATGAATTGGATAAATAAATAAATCAACTAGAATCATATTTCTTTGTAAATATTTTTATTATGAAAATATAACATTTACACTCTGAAAGACTCTCTTCATGTAAAAAAGGTGGGAATCATAAACCCTATAGGAGGATAATAATGATATGTAATAGTCAATTTGAAACCCATAGAAACATGGGGTATTTTCATAGAGGAAATTAGCGAGGAATATTATCTAGTGAAGAACCATGAGGACCAATTCAAGCAACTACGCATGTTGCATCAAGATTGTGATTAGATGGTGCATGAATACACTAGTGAGTTTCATACTGTCAAAAAAAGTAGGTGCATAGAACATCGAGAAACATTGCATTATCAAATAGTCAAAAAATAGATTGTTAGGATGTTTTAGGACTTATTTAGTTCATTAATATGTTTTTTAGTCAAGTAGGACCAAATAAGTGATTTTCAATGATTTCCTAAAATAGTTGAAAAGAGCTAAAAATAGACTTTCAATTGTCGGTTTATGATAAGTGTAAATTATTTTGTAGTCATCCCTAAAGAGTTTGGGAACACTTTATAAGTTAAGATAACTGAAAATATTCAAATTTTATGGCCATAGCTATATTTTAGGGACCTTTGGGTGAATTCTTTAGGAGAAATTTATAATTAGGCTTTGAATGCATGCCTAACTTGCATTATTCTATTATGAGAAAATCTTCTTGCATGTTGACTTTGTCTAAGGATTACATGCGTCTATTTTTAATTAAAATAGAAGTCTAAAATTATTTTATGAGTGTTTTACTATTATTAGTGGTTTTATTTTGAGTATAAATTTATTTTCAAGTTGATTTGTAATTCCTAATTTTAGTTTTTTTATTGATAAAAGCATTGCTAAAAGGAAAGCATCATAGTGCTCCATTGTTGTAATTTGTGAAAGTATTTTTACTATTTTGTATTTTATGTATTCATGTTTAAAAATAATAAATATTACAAATATTATCTTGAATTTTAGTAGTGCATACACTCCCTAGTTTGATCATCAAATGCACAAAAAATTGCACTATCTTACTCACTAGTTTTCATGGGCTTTGTTTAGATAATATAGAGCCTACGTCTAGGTTAATTCAGAGGTTTATAAACACTTTAAACATTTTGTATGTGTTATCCTTACACATCGATTCCAATATTTTTATTTGGTATCAAATTCAGTTCTACAAGAAATGGATTGAGCTTAATTATACTTCTATGAATATCCCTACTTTTCAAAGGAGATAAGTTTGATTATTAAATGGATCAATTGAAGATAATTTTTGTTTGGTAGGGATTTTGGGACGATATTTTCAATGAGTATCAACCAAATACTAATTTGAATTTTCTCTCTCAAGATCATAAGAGAGTGAAAAATGATGAAGAGAAATCGATGCTCAAGCCTTATTTTATCTTCATGGTGTTATCGATCCTAACATCTATCTAAGAATTGTTGGCTATGAAAATTATCATGAAGCATGGGATATATTGGAGACTTCATATCAATGATCTATTAAGGTAAGAGAAAAAAATTCCAAACCCTCAAAATGAATTTTGAAAATTTAAGAATGTCAGAAAGTGAAGGTGTAGGAGATTTTTGCATAAGGGTAAATGATATGGTTCATAGAATGAGAGTTTATAGAGAAACCATTAAAGATAAAATGATTGTTAGAAATATTTTGAGATCTTTGACACCAATATGGATACATATTATTATTAATCTTGAAGAGTTTAAGGACATGAACACTACAAGTGTTGATGAATTAGTAGGTTCTCTTTTGTCCCATGAGGATAAGATGAATATATATGTAGGAAATCTAGAGCATGTACCTGAAACCAAAGCCAAAATTTCCAATCCAAGGAAATTACACTTAAAATAAATTAAATTTTTTAAATAACTCTAATTTAAAGTGGAAAGAACAAGAAAATTTCACAAGAAAGAGTAATAAATCCTTTATATTTCATTATTGTAAAAACTTGGACACTTATAAAACATTACACGAAATTGGCAACAAAGAATAAAGCTAATCAAGAGGTAAGAAGAAGGAATTTTGAGATGAAATATGACTCATATTATTTTCTCACATGGAATGTGGGAAAAGAATATGCCAAAAATATGTAGTTTCTTTATTCAAGTTTCGCAAATCACATGACAATCCAAAAAGAGGGTTTTAGTATTCTAGATGACACCTTCAAAAGTCTAGAGAATTTAGGGATTGAAAATCCATTAAAATTGAAGTAAAGGGTAGTATGAAAATCACCTAAAGTAAATATAAGGGTATTATTAATTATGTGTATTTTCTCCAAGTTTGAATCACTTGATCAGTGTTGGAAAACTAGTTGAAAAGGGTTTTGAATTACTTTTTTAGATGGACTTTGTTTCAAAATTTTATAAGAAATCTATAAATAGATTTATTATAAAATCGCATACATGGAAAATAATATGATGTTTCTACTAATGATCAATTTGATTAATGGGGTTCTTTTCTCTTTACCTGTGAGGATGTTAACACGTTATGGTATTCAAGAAATGGTCATATTAGTTTCTAAAGTTTGCATATTATTGACACAAAGGGTATGGTAAGAGCTCTTCCAAAGCTAGATTCAAATAAGGATATTGCATTAAAGTCATGTATTATTGGTAAAAATAACAAGGATTCCTTCCTATTATAAAATGGAGATAAAGAAAACCTTTCGAGTTAGTCCATGTATATTTGTGTTGACCAATTCCTTGTTGAAGTATTGGTAGGAATTTTTATTTCATTTATTTCATTGATGATGCTACAAGGTTTATGTGAATTTTTATGTTAAAATAGAAGAGTCGAGATTTTAAAATTTTTATATATTTAAAATCTTTGTCTAAAAAAAAGTCGACATTCTATCAAAACCCTTATAACATATAGAGGTGGAAAAATTTTTCCTAATGATTTTTTGAGTTTTTTCTTTACAAGGCATTGAGAGGTAGTTAACAAATCCCAATAAACCACAACAAAAGGGTGTAGTTGAAATAAATAAATTCCGTCATGGAATTATCATGGAATATGTTGAAAAATAAGCACATGGAAAGATGTTTTTGGGCTGAAGCAAAGTAAATATTGTAGTTCACTTCATAAATAGGATTCCTACAATTGAAATCAAAGACACGATACCTTATGAGGCTTGGTATGGTTCAAAACAAGATGTGTCTCATTTAAAGGTATTTAGTTTTTTGGTTTTCGTTCATGTTCCTAAAAAAATAGGAAAAAATTGGTTCTTAAGCGTGTATCTCATATTTTCCTTAATCATAGTGATGAAATCAAAGCTTACAAGTGATATAATCCTACTAGTAAAACTTCAATTATTTCAAGGAATTATAATTTTTCTGAGAATGAGATGTATGTTGATCTTGATTATGTACATAATAGGATCATAAGTGAAGTGGATAATCCCCCTAAAGAATAATTTTAGGAATTATAAATTCATACATGGGTTTCAATGCTATAAGAAATGATACTAGCTCTTTACAAGAGACTAGTCATCCATCTACAACAACTCCAAGTAAGCACAAATGGTTGTTGAATCCACATATAAAAAATAAAATTTTATATCAGAATTATGAGATAAGGATTACAATGTTGCAAGGTCAATAAGTTAATTTATTTGATGATGCATATGATGAAAATACTATACATGTACTATCTTCTATGACAAGTGAATGTAGAAGTTTTGAAGAAGCTAGTCAAAGGAAAGAGTTGGTTGTTTATATGAAAATTCAAATGGATTACATTAAGAGGAATTATACTTGTAAACTTATAAAAACTCTTTTTGAATTATATTTCATTGTTTACCTAGCTGGTCTACAAGAACAATGTAAACAATGATGGTATAATTGATAAGCTAAAAGCTAGACTTGTTGCAAAAGGCTTTGGAATTTTTTTGGTGTGATTCTCAAGATACTTATGATGTTGTTGAAAGTTAATATACTATAAGAATAATGATTTATTTAATTTATCATAAATGTTGGAAAATACATAAAATGGATGTAAATAGTGCATTCCTAAATGGAGTGATTAAAGAAGAAGTGCATGCGGAGAAACCACAACATTTTGAGGTAAAGGGTAAATAATTTTGGTATATAGTTTAAATAAGGATCTTTATGGGCCCAAGAAAGACCAAAGAGATTGGTAATTAAGAATTGATCATTTATTTTTGGAATAATTCTTTTTATAAGTCTAAATGATAAAAATATTTACATAAAAGCATTCAATTCTAATGTTTTGTATGTTTGCCTCTATGTAGATGATTTGATCTTCATAGGTAGCTCTATGGAGATGTTGTATAGCTTCAAGGAAGATATGAAATAATAATTTGAGATGAGTGATATTGGAATTATGAATTAATTTCTAGGTATGGAGTTCCATCAAAATAAATATGAAGTATTTATTTTTCGAGAAAGGTATATCTAAGATAAGTTGTTGAAGTTTAATCTTCAAGATTCTAAAGCTACAGATACTCCAATTGTAAGTGGAGAAAACTAATGAGAGATGATGGAATCCTTTTAGATAATATAATATCCAAGGGATATATTAAGCACACACATGGAAGAATCAAGAAAATTATGGAATTTTTTTCCCACATCAAATGGGGGAATGATGTCAATTTATGTATTTGAAATTCTACTAAATTTGGATAACTTATATTTATAGAAGTACTCTAAAAATAGAATTTTAGGATGTTTTAGGAATTATTTATGTCATTCATGTGTTAATTTATTCAATTAGGAAAAATAATTTATTTTCAATGATTTCTTAAAAATAGATGAAAAAATTGTAAAAATAGATCATGTAACTACCAGTTTAGGATAACTAAAAATTCTTATGTAGTCATCCCCAAAGAGGTGGGAAACATTTTTGAAGTTAAGATAACTATAAACATGCTAAATTTTTTAAATCATAAATATATTTTAATGACCTTTGGGTGCATTCTTTAGGATAAATTTATAATTAGGCTTTGAATGCATGTCTAACATGCATAATTCTATTCTCGAAAAAAGCATCATGCATTTTGACTTTGTCCAAGGATTGCATGATTATATTTTTAATTTAACTAGAAGTATAAAATTATTTTACAATTTTTTACTATTATTAGTGGTTCTATTTTATGTTTAACTTGCTTTACAATTTTAATTATAATTCCTAATTTTTCATTTTTTTGTGTTAATAAAAGCATGGTAAGGAAGGCACCACAGTTGATTCATTATAGCAATTTGTGCAAGTATTTTTACTATTTTTAGTAGATATTCATATTTAATAATAAAAAAGGTTACAAATTACATTTTTAAGTTTAGTGGTGCAAACAAACCATAATTTGATCATCAAGTACATAAGTAATTACACTAGCTTAATCACTAGTTTTCATGGGCATTGTTTGGATGATATAAATAATATTTTGGGTTATTTAAGAGGTTGAAAAACACTTCAAGTTGCTGGTTTTTTTCTCCTTCCACATCCATTCCAAAATTTTAGGAATTGTAGAAACCTAATTTCGACCATCCAATTTTAATACTAAAATTGCACCAATTGTCTTCTTTATTGTCATTATATTATAATTAGTGATTTTCCACTAATTAGATAACATTCCCCTTCATCTCGATCAAATAGCGACACTTCATTAATTCGCTAGTCTCCTTCCCCACCCTATATGTCAATTAACATCATTTCATTAGTTTTTTATAGATAATAATTGGAAATAAGGCTCCAAGGGCCTATTACATAAGAGATATTACAATAAATATCCATTGAAACAAAAAAGTACAAAAACGGCCCAGTCAAAAAGAGATTGACCCAAACAAAGCCCGACAAAAATAAAAATAGCAACAAAAAAACACAACACCAGTCAACAACCTGGCCTTAAACACACTTTTCCCTAGTCTTAGAGATCAGACTGACACCATCCACTTGGTATTCTTCTTCATTATAATTACTGATATCAAGCTACCTCTTTTTACCTTTTTCCTCTACAACCATCCCTTGGAGGGTATCTATCCTATTTTCTAAAACTTTCATCTTAGCATTCATCCTCTGCAACCCCCACAACAAATTCTGATTTTGTGCTTTAACCTGACTAACCGTATCCTCTACAACATCAATTTTACTGGAAAAGAAGTTAAAAATTGTGTTTCCTTCCACCAACCGCTCCTTAGGCATATGCTCTTAAGCTTCCCCAATAAGGTTTTGTAACGCTGTCACCACATCCACCTCCTTCATAGCTCTATCTTTCATTTTCTTAAGCCTAATCCTATTAGATAAAGAAATATAATCTTCCCAGTCATCCCTCAATCGTATACCAGCCCCCTAGTTTACAAATTTGGCTTACCCAATTTAACCAACAAAAGGATTAAGCCTTGATGAAGAAGGACCTCCGTTTTTTCCTCTTTAAAACTCTTAACCGAAAATTGTAGATATTTAAACAAGTAAAAAGGAATACTCATCCTCCTGCCTCTACAAAAATGGTTCAGAAGCATTAAATGTTGAGAATGTAGCTTCCGGTACTTCCCATCCAGAGTAATATACTTCATGATATAGAAACAAACTTCATCCCACCTCCCCGAAAAGATTTACGAGAAATACCATCCTCCATAAAACAAATTTTCTCATCATTATTGAGAAAAATATGAATTTCCTCCCGAAGTCGAGTCCTATCCTTAAACACTTTACAACCCCCATAATCCATCTTAGTAACACTTCTAATGAAATCCTCAGAAACCAGGAAACTTACACCCCTCATAGAAACAAACCCATTATCCCAAGCCATAGAAAATTCCCTCAAGATATTTTCATCAGACCCCCTTAAAATATGAATAAAATATGAAATTCCACCATCCTTAAAAATATCCCAAAGAAAAGAATCTCTTTCCAAACTTGCCAACAAATAAGGCTCAACCCTAACCCTAGCCCCACCCATCTCGAACCAACAACTAAAACAACCTTGGAAGAACCTGCTTAAAAACTTGAACCAAACCTTTAAATAACTAATCCAAACCAGTGCATACCCTGTAATGATTTTCACAATAAATATCACCCATGGTGAAATTATTTCCAGGATATCACATATCCTTTTCTCACATCTCGAATTTGTCTTTTTGCATTAAGCATGGATTTTGTACTTTGGGGAAAATCCACCTCATTCGCCACCACATTCTATTATGAACCCGAACCCCAATATTGGCTAACATGTCAGCACACGTATTAGCTTCCCGAAACACGTGATTAAATTGAATATTATCAAATTTTACTAACATAGTCTTAGCATCTCTAATAATAGAATCTATATTAATATGATGCTTAGTTAGGCCCTTCATCACATTAACAATGTATAAGGAATCTCCCTCCACTTGAATTTTCTTTATTTGCAACGAATTCACCCATTGTAAACCAATTAAAAGAGCATAAGCCTCAACATAGTTATTTTAATTATTTCCAATAGGCTCAACATAAGCTAAAACCAAGGCACCCACTTCATCTCTAATAATACCACCTATTGAAGCTAAACCAATTCTTCCTTTTTCTGCTCCATCAAAATTCAATTTCATCCATCCTTCAATAGGCATTACCCATTTAGCACTTTTTCTAACCATAGCCTTCAACAGAGGAGCTTTTTTTACAGACTTAGTGATACCTAAGGCTTGAATAATCTCCTTCTCATGATTAGGATATCCACCTTTCTCTTTAATCTTCACAATAGAAAGATTATTTACCAGAGCACCTAATATGCCACTCCCCACCCTCAAAGAGTTTTTATGTTTATCCCTAAAAATTCGACCATTCCTTTCAAGCCAAATCCCCCATAAAAATGAGGCAACACAAAACTCCAAGCCTTAGAAAGACTTAAAGAAACAAAAGGACTTGTCCATTGCCCATACCAGTCAGCAAAAGTCTTTGGAAAGACCCACAAAATATGGAAGACTTTCATAACATGAAACATAACCCTTCTAGAAAAAGGACACTGAAGAAAAAGGTGTTGAACCGATTCACTATCATTTTTACACAAGATACACCAGATTAGGGATCATCATTCCTTTCACCTGTAAGTTATCAATGGTTAAAATTTTATTTTTGGAAACATGCCAAAGAAAAAAATTAACCTTTGGAGTAAGATTCTTATCCCATAATTTTTTCCAAAATAGTTGAGAAGGAGGAATATTTCTTGCTATACCATACCCGTTTTTAATGAATACATACCATCCTTTGTCAAAGACCATATCAACTCATCCTCTTTTCTGGACAACAGGTATATGTAATCCTCTAAGATTAGCATTTAATATTCTAATTCTTTCTTGAATTTATTCATCCTCACCTTCCCATTCTAGTTATTTCCAAACCTAACCCCAATCAGATATATCCCAATAATCTCTAATCCAAATTCCCATAAACAACTGAAAGTGAACTGTCACCTCTCTCCAATGAGCTTGAGTAACTAAAGGAGCCTCAGATAACCACCAGTCTTCCCATTATCTAATTTTTGCATCATTCCCTATTAACCACTTACTACCTTTCAAGAAAATATCCTTGCATTTACCCAAACCATTCCAAAAAAAGGACCCATCCGGAAGAAAAATTACAGACAAAAGAGGCTTGATCAAAATATAAATACTTAGCTTTTAGAATTCTAACCCATAAGCCATCTTCATGCTCCAAATGCCAACCAATTTTAGCCATAAGGGATAAATTCATACTTTTGATATCTTTCAATCCCAACCCACCAACATTCTTTGGAAGGGTAAATTTTTCCCATGCCACCAATGGAATTATATCTTTTCTTCTATTCTCACCATAAAAGCTACGTTGAATCGAGTAATAATCTATCTAATTTTAGCTGGAATTTTGAATAGAGACATCAAATACACCACCAAACTCTAAAGGAAACTTTGAAGTAATTGAAGTTTACCTGCCTGAGATAACAAAGTTCCTTTCCAGGTTGCCAATTTTTTTGAAATCTCATAATCAAGGGATTCCAACTTTCCAACTACATCCTTCCCTTAAACAAAGGCATTCCAAGATAAGAACATGGAAACACTTGTATAAGACACTCCAAAACCGCAACAATTCTGTTTTGAATTTCAACATCCACATTAAAAAAGAAAACAAAGCTTTTCCTAAAATTAATGAGTTGACCTATAACCTCCTCAAAATCTTGTAAGACCTCCTTAAACACCACAACTTCCACTTGAGTTGCCTTACCCAAAAGGAAAGTATCATCCACAAATTGCTGCAAAGCTATATGATCTAGACCATTAGAAACAACTAACCCATGCAACTTATTTTTCAATTTATAGTCAGCACAAAGTCTCTAAAGTCTCTCGCCATGATGATGTAAAGAAAGGGAGAAAGAGGATCCCCTTGCCTTAATCCCCTTCCTGATGAGAAAAAACCTTCAGATTTCCCATTGACCAAGAATTGAGTATTTTAGAGTAGAAATACACTCCATTATCATATCAATAAAATGATTATGGAAACCAAATTTCAAGAATTATTTTAAGAAATCTCCATGATACTCTATCATAGGCTTTATTCATATCTATTTTAAGCATCATGGCCACTCCTTTTTGAAACATCCACCGAATGAACAACTTCATGAATAGTTATCACACTATCCAAAATTTGTCTACCCTCCACAAAAGCTCCCTGATTTGGTGAAATAAAATGTTCCAAAAAACCTTTAATTCTTAAAGAGATAATCTTAGTTATTATCTTATAGACCATGTTACATAGACTTATTGGTCTAAAATCTATCACTTTTTCAGCCCCAAGCACCTTAGGAACAAGAGCAATGAAATTAATATTAACCTCCTTCAGAAGCTTACCATACTTGAAGAAGTATTGAATAGCCTCTTCCACATATTTATGAATGATTTCCCAAAAATTTTGGAAAAAAAGAACAGGAAATCCATCAGGGCCAGGGGATTTATCCCCTTCTAAATCAAAAACTATAGTAGATATCTCCTCAGCAGATGGAATTTTAATCAATTCAACATTATCTTGATGAGAAATGACTGATTGAAAAATATTTGCAATATCACTTTCCTTACCAGATCAGGTTCCTTATCGCTACCAATAACTGAGAGAAAAAACTAATAAATTCCTATGAAATATCACCCGATTCTTTATTCTAACTCCTCTTCTATCTTCTATTTCTAGAATAGTGTTGTTATTCTTATGCATAGAAGCAATAAGATGAAAAAATTTGTATTCCTATCACCCTCCTTTAACCACAAAACATGAGAATTTTGTTTCCAATAAGCCTCCTCTTTTGCTTCTAAATTATGATATTCTGTCAAAAGGAATTTCTCCTTATCTCTCAAATCTTTTTGCAAACCTTTGTTATCAATCTCATCCTCCACCTTCTTTAAAGCTTCACTAATAAAAGTTTTTGAGAAAACATATTACTAAACTTTGTTCCAGACTTTCAACCTAGTTTTAACAGTTTTTAATTTTGCCACTAGCACGAACATCACTTCATTAATTATAATCCTCTTTTAACTAATTAATTGAACATTGTCATATCCCCCATGGTTTCATTATTAGGAGTGAATATCTTATCTTGTTATAGATGATGATAGGTTTGTTTTCCCTAATCTTGTGTGATGCTTGACCGTATTCACAGATATGTTTTTGGTTGTATAACTAAGTTGCTTAGTTTAGAAAAAAATGTGTGAATTGACATTGAGCTTGTTGATTTAAGATTTGTTAATGTTGAACACCACATTACCACTTCTCAAGAAAAGACAAAGCCTTGATAACCAAGATGGAATAAACAACCTTGGTAAGAATTTTATCTATTTTTCTTTATGGTTTGACTAGATGATAAATAAAAGTGGTATTTATAACCTAGAGATCTTAATTTGTTGTAATAGATCAATGCTCATAGACCATTTGAAACAAGGTTTTATTAATCTATGATTATTGAATTAACAACTACTTAAGGGATATCTATTATCGAATGCAGAAGGACACGTAGGTTGTATGGTCATGTACCTTATATATTTTGACATTCTTATCGATTTGATGGAATATTAAAAATAATTTATATATATATATATATATATATATATATTATAAATATATATATTATAAACATACATTACCACGTGGTTGAGTATGGACCTAAACTTATAGATATCAAATGGGATTATTTTATTAAGTCTCGATGATACCACCTAAGCTACGTTAAATATAGACATTGGAATATGTGAAGGCCTTTAAATCGGCCATGTTAAACTTGGTTAAATTGTGGAAGTGTCTTGGACTACTCGATGCCTCCCTATCTCTAGATGTATGACCATGATTTAATGTTAAAATTATCTAGAACTTGCTAGGTAAACTTGAAGATGGTGGTAAATAGGTAGTGGTGGAAACAGATGGTAGTCCTAGCATGCATTCAATGCATCATTACTCACCTTGAAAGAAACGTGAAGATTCTTGAGGAAGCTAACAAAGTTTGTATGGTTATCTTTGAGGTTCATTTTTCAATTATTATTTTATTCTCCATCGAGCTCTACATGCAAGAAATGTGGGGTAGCTATTTGCATTTGAACTTTAAATGCACTTTGTGCATTTTGAGAAACTTTAATTAGATGGTGAAGATATTTTTAGGCTATTTAAATGACTGTTAAGATTAGAATGAGGTTTTCTATTTGATTCAAATATAGTTATACTTAGATTTTCGGGAGTACTTGTAGAAATTTCTTTAACAAAGATTTGGTTGCACCCATTGACACGGAAGAGAACTCAAAATGATTTTGGGCAAGCATACATGCATGAAATCATTCTCCCCATCTTTATTGCTTATAGCATTTAAACATCTCAATGTTTTAGTTTCAAATAATTATTTTATGCTTTATTCTGTGAAATATAATGATTCTTCCTTTTTTTTTTTCCATGGATAAATTTATGTGATTTTTCGTTGATGGGTTTTCGAATATTTTTGTCATCAAGTCACTATGACTCGCATAGGTTTAATTTTATACTATTTAAGTTGGGTTAAGTACCTAGTTTTAGTTTTCTTGCGAGTTGTGAATATGTATATATATATATATATATATATATATATATGTATGTATATGTATATATATATATATATGTATATATATATATATGTATATATGTATGTATATGTATATATATATATATATATATATATATATATATATATATATATATGTATGTATGTATATGTGTGTGTGTGTGTGTGTGTGTGTGTGTGTGTGTGTGTGTGTGTGTGTGTGTGTGTGTGTGTGTGTGTGTGTATCTAGCTTGTTTTATCCTTCTTGAATATATTGTACAAAGGAAATGAAATATTTCCTCCATGGTTAAGTTTTGCATGATTATATTCTTGAACTAATAACAAAAGAAAAATAAGTGAATTTTTAAATGTATATTTATTATTTTGAAACCCATCTGGGTTGAAGATATTCAATTTCTTTTGTTATTGTTTAAGATTTTAAGTTGTTTGTATAGTCATTGTTTCCTATGGAAATATGAAGGATATGAATATATCATTTAATTAGTAAGAATAATGGACTGGTTCAAAATCCATTTGGATTTTCCTTATATCGTCTTCGTGCGATAAATACATATATATTTTATAGTGAAACATTCTTTGTTATAGCTTTTATAGGAATAGTGTAAGTCACCATTGAATTTTTAACTATTTGTATATATACATATACATATGTTTTTTATGAATCATGTAGGTTGTATTAGCTAAACCATAGTGCACAATCGTACACAATCATAATCGATTCATAAGTAATACAGTGGGGATGGATAGGTTTGGGGTCAAATCCATTATATTTTATGTTGACCATGTATGAGTGATTTAAATAACTCAATTTATTATGAGTTGAACCGTGGCCTTTATAAGTGGTTTCAAATGAAAATATAAAGTGAATTCAGATATACTAAGGTCAATTCAATGATGTTAAGGTAATGATAAATTGGGTTTACTAAGTTAATTTTGATGTTTGTAAGATAATGATATTATATCTTACCTTTGTGTCATCGTGTTGACTATTATTATTATCAAGCCATTCTTAAACTAAATTCTATTTCGTAAAAGGCACTCGAATGTTTAATTAATAGAAGGTTTTGTTGAATAATCATTTCTTATTTGTGTAACATAGCTTCATATTTTGATAAAACATGTACACGAATGTTTTTATACACTTAACGCCGTTATGTTTGATTTTATAAACCGAATGCTAGAAAACTTGAAGTTGATTAGAATGAGCTCTATTGATTGATTCATTTGGGTTTATTTAAATTCAGTCAAGTTATTAATAACATTGTGTGTAGTTTGCAATGATCATAACTTGCTTTCTTTTATATTAGAATTAAAAAGGAAAGGTGAGGTGGGAAAAAGGAAATGTTACTTGATTTATTTTATTTGTCTTATGATGTTCTTTCACTACTATATTTTGATCATTGAAATATTTTAGTGCTATAAAAAGTAGAGATGAGGTGGATAACCTTTTCATTTTAGTTCTTTCGAATTGATAATTTCTAACATTTTACAGATGGCGGAAATTAAGTCTATTTTGGTGGATGATCTAAAAAGGATATGATTGATTCAAATGTATTCTTATGATTTTAAATTAGTTCATTTGATTGGCATTATTGTATAGTGAACATGAGCTCCACTGCCTTAATTATTTTAAATGACAACTTATTCCTTAAGTGAAAGTGTACTTTGTGTTGAAAAGGGATTGTTAATATGTAATAATATTGATTAATTATTTATAAAGTGACCAATATTGGTTTTTGTGTATTGATGTATTGTTCTTAAATGAATATTGAAACATGTAATACTCATGGGATATTATTAAAATGAGTGTTCAAAGTTGATTGTATACTATATTGAGTGGCTTACTTAACTCAACCTTATATGACATATGTTGATTATTGCTTAATGGATTTATTGAGTTATGAGTATAATGTTAATAAGAAATAAATAAGTAAAACATAGTTATACTTGTGGAACAATTACAACTATGAATGATAGTTAACTATGATGATAGTGAGATCAATTATATGTATTGTTTTGGATTAATATGGAAATGTCATAAATAGTTAATTATAGAATGTGATACCCACACAACAAACTATCTTAAATTACAATTAATATGTATAATGGATGCGAGTAAATAAATTTGGAATGATTACGATCTATATCAAAAATAATTTATGGACCTATGGTCGTATTCTCGATACGACAATGTATCGTTGACGATAAAAAGGAACATATCATAATCTAATTATTTTATAATTAATTAATTATGTATTACGAAAATCCTAATGAATGGAACTTGATAATTCAACTACGAGTGGTGGTTATAGGGAAGTATCTTCTTAATGACGCAAGTCATTAATTGAATACTTCCATATAATAGATACTCTATGTTACCTTATCAAGGTCCAATTATTATGTATGTCATAATTCATTAAAGGATTTGTGTTATGCTAAAGATACAAAGTTGTTTGACCTACATGAGCAAGTTACCTCGGTACCAACTTATGTTGGCTATGGGGAAGAAAATGGTTATGCGGTGACAAAATTCATCATGTAAGATCTTTCTCTCCAATAAGTAACCTAAGTTGGCACATAAGTGCTTCTTCACATAGATTGAATAGATTTTTACGTTATGCGTAGTTAAAAATAAACTCAACTCAACTAACCGATTGGATTTCGATAATAGAACAAAGTGATATGGTGATGGGACATGTTTCTGTTGACGAATGTGCCATGTCTAGAAATAGAGCATGCATAACACGACTCTTAAACTTTGGCCAAAGTAGTGTAAGACATTACATTGTCAGGTTCACCAAGTTCTAATCAATTATGTGAGATGTTGGATGGGATTCGATTGACTAAATTCTAGTTAGACACTTATAAAACATCACTTGTTATCAATATTGAGAAGGATACCACATATATAATTTGTATACATCCTCCAAAGAGTAATTAATGATGGATTCGGTGGATCTAATTGACCCATAAACATATACACATGAATAATTGATTGGTTATCTGATGAATTGTAATTCTGTAGTTACTAGATTTAAATGTTGTTCATTTAAATCATTGAAGGCAATAGTTAGTTTGGGAAATAAAAAAATTCCTTGTAATTTGAAGTATTGAAAATTAGGTGTTACATTTTGGTATCAGAGTTGAAGGTTGTAGCTCTTGGACCTATTGAGTCCTCACACTAACTAAAACTTAATTCTTGTCTAACAGAGAACATGGTTAGAACAAGAGGAAATGTGGTTAACAACCAACATGTAGGTGGCAAAGCAACCACAATGTAGAAGTTAGATGATATTCTCACTGCCATTCAGGATACAAAATGGTATGGTTGTTCTTGAACAACAAGTCATGGATAATGACAATGGTGAGGATAGTGAAGGTAGTAAACCATATTAGAAACATATTAACGCTGTAAAAATCAACGTTGTAGATCCTAATGTAGTAAATCGTTATGCTATAAATATAAATGCAAATGAAAATATTAATTCAAATATGAATATTAAGGTTGGAACGTATGGTAGTTGAAATATCAAACAATATCAAGAGGATCATCCCACAAAAGTTTGACAGTATAACCTTAGGTGATGGAGCTGAGAATTGGTTTAGCGAAATGGAGAAGTATTTCACCATTAGAAACTTCTCAGAGGAAACCAAGGTGTAGACACAAAATCATGCATTTTAGATATTATTTATCCCAGTTTCATACTACTATTTAGAAGGTTCTTGAGTGAATAAAGTACTAATTAACCCCTATCTTTTGGCCATCTTGTTTTATTTTATTTCATCATTCTTGATATTTTACACCTATATGCCCGGTTTGTTTCGGTCATTTTCCATTATTTTATCCTTGACTAGGGTGCCAGTGCTAGTACTGGGGTGCCCATGGTTGCCTTGGTCCCACCATGGGTTCCCTAATCCTTTTTTATCTTTCCCACCACTTTTTGGGATCTTTTTTACCATTTGAAATCTCTATCTTTTTGGTATTCATCATTTAAGGGTTAATTATGAAATTAGATCAAGAGAAACCTATACATATAAAGTTATGAGACTATAATGATGGACCTAAAACTAGTCACTATTATCATCCACTTAGAGTTGTATCCACCTATTGCATTGGATATCACTTGCGTCTACATAACTCTATAACAAGGTGCAAGGCTAGGACATCTCGCATCACACACAACATATGAGGAGGATTATATTTTATTCCATGCACACATTTTATTGCATTTTATACATCTAGTTATTGCTCGCTACTTCACAAAGTGTGATTAGAACAAGAGCACTTAGGGCACATTATGCACATACTCACCAAAATTACATTTGGGTCCAAAATTTAGTGCAACGCTCAGTTAGTAAGCCCATTGTTGTGGTAGCTGAGGTCATTCTGACCCATTCATTTGCATTATTTTTTTAGGGTTTTGATACTCATCTTTGATATTTTACATGCATTTTCATCATCTTGGAATATCAGTGACATCCAGAGCAATGCAACGAAGTTAATGCAATAGATAACAAGGGTTTCGCACCATATTCGAACCTATGAAGATCGGCCAAGTGCTTTTACACGAGACCATGTCACTTATATTATAGACTAGAGTTCCCATAGGTTCCCTAGTCCCTCTCTAGACACTCTAGTCAAGCCAGATACCCAAGATCAATCCTTTTAAGAGCTTTTACAAAGTCGTTCCTATTTCTAGATTCTCCATACTGACTTGGTGACACACGGTCCCGTAATCATCTTCTATTTAGTTGAGTTATTTCCTCTTATCTCTTGAAAATTAGGGTTAGCATTTCCTTTTTGCATAGTGGCTTGGGCCATCTTTAAATTTATTTACAACATCCATTTACTTTATTTACAATTTTTCATAGCTTAGATTAACTATAGTATATATCCCCACATATTTCCACATTTTTAGTTAATCACAAGGTGATTTGGGGATCTTATCAACTCTTTAATGAGGCATCCTCATGGTGGGATAGCCGGAAGGTTGAGTAGGTTTTGCATGAGGAAAATATGACTTGGGATCAATTTAAGGCATACTTTAGATAGTGTTGGTTACCCTAGCTATACTATGATAAAAAAATGTCGAATTTTAGACACTAACACAAGGAAAGTTGATAAGAATTCTAAATACCGGGAGAAGTTTACCTAACTTTTGAAATAATGCCTCAATACTAAACTAATGAGAAATTTTGAATCAAAAAGTTCATCATGGGACTGAACCCAATGATATGAGGTGAATTTGATTTCCATGGACCATCAACAATGGAAGTTGTTTTTGAGAAAGTAATAAGATAAGAACAAAAACTGCAGCTATTTTTGCACATAGAGAGGAAAAGAAAAATAAATATGTTAATACACCATCATATTTAGCACCTAAAAAGGTGGCATGGAAGAAATTTGGCAGAAAAAATAGAAATGGAAATGGAAAGAAAAACACAATGCTTAAGACTGTTCATGCAAATAATATGAAAAAATGGACAAAACAATGCAACTAATAAGGAGAGTAAAGCGAGAGGAAAGGACCCTTCAGGGGCTGTTATATCTGCGGGTTAGATAATTATGCTAACAATTGTCCTTATATGAAGAATAATAACAATCAACAAAGTACCATATTCATGTTACGGTGGTTGAAAGCAAGCTGAAAATCAGGCTACTTCATTCAAGTGGCAAGTAAGTTTTATGGATTACCTATAACTATTTTATTTAATACTTGGTGTAACTAAATGATTTATTTCTACTAAATTAAAATATAAGCTTAAAATAAAATTTTGTTATATGAACAAATCATGTTTTGTTCAATATGGTAGTAGAAACATTGTCCACACTGTTAAACAATGTCTATTTGGCGTAGCATTGGAATTGCCAAGCTTTACCACTTAAGTAGACCTTTACTTAGCTCCTCTAGGTTCATATGACATAGTCATAGGTATGAATTGGTTAGCCCAACACATGTATACAATTAATTTCCTTGAAAATAGGATCAAATGCCTTGATGACCTATAGAAAACATAAAAATTCAGGGAGTAAAAAGAGATTTTATAGTTAGGAAAATCACAATTATGTAGCTTAAGAAGGCTAAGAACAAAGGTTGCATGTTATATGCTGTAAAAATTATAGATTTGGGTGAAGAAGGTAATATTTTTATGGAATACCATCGTATTCTATGTGAGTAAAGATATGTATTTCTAGAAGAACTACCTGGTCTTCCACCTAAAAGAGAGTTTGATTTCACAATAGATATCAAATTGGGAACCAAACCAATTTTAAAGGATTTCTATAAGATGAAAACAATTGAACTTGTTGAACCGAAAGCAAAAATTCATGAGCTAATACAATTTTTTTGATAAGACTAAGTGTCTCTCCTTGGGGAGCATTGATCATCTTTGTAAAAAAAAAAAGATGGAACACTTATGTTATGCATCGATTATCAGAATCTTAAAAAATCCACAATAAAAAATAGGTATCCCCTTTCAAGAATTGATGATCTCTTTGATAAGATGTATGTAGAATTAGTTTATTCTAAGACAGATCTTCGATCAGGATACCATCTGTTGAGAATAAAATAAAAATATATACACAAGACTGCCTTTAGGACAAGGTATGTACATATTGAGTTCATTGTGTTACGCTTTTGATTTACAAATTCTTCAGCTGCCTTTATGAATTTAATGAATAATATAATTTTAGCATACCTGGACAATTTTGTGTTGATATTCTCATTTATTCTTAAAGCGTTAAAGAAAATAATGAACATATTAGAATTGTTTTAGATGTGTTAAGGAAGAGAAAATTATATGGTAAGATTTCAAAGTGTTTGTTCTATCAAAACAAAGTGCAATATTTGGGACACATAATAAATAAGGATGGAATTTCTGTAGATCCATCAAAAATTGCAGCAATAACTAAATGGCCAACACCTAAAAACATACATGAAGTGAGAATCTTCATGGGGTTCATTGATACTATCAAAAATTTGTAAAAGACTTCTTGAAATTAATTGCTTTGATTACCTCACCACAGAAAAATGATAAGAAATTAATTTGGTCTGAAAAGTGTGAAAATACTTTCAATTTGCTAAAAGATAAATTAACAATAAGCACTGTGCTGAAATTATCATATCCTAATGGGAACTTTGCAGTAGCAATAAATGCCTCCAGAGAAGGCTTAGGAGGTATCTTGTTGTAAAATGACCACGTGATTTCTTATGAGAGTAGAAAACTCAAAGTACATGAGTTGAACTATGATCCCCATGACTTGGAACTTACTACCATTATGTATTCTTTACAAGTTTAGAGACATTACCTTCTTGGAAATCCCTTTGAGCTGAAAATAGATCATCTCGGGCTGAAATACATCTTCACGCAGCCAAACTTGAATGCGAGGTAAAAATATGGTTAGATTTTTTATTGTAATATGACTTTGATATCAGCTATATTAAAGGTAAGGAAAATATAGTGGAAGATGCACTAAGCCGTAGGAAGCACATTTCTACCCTTTTCAATTTGAGTTCCCAATTAAAAGATGACATAAATAAATAAATAAATGTTTATTTATTCTTATTATTAGGAAGTAAAAACAGTTCTTGCTACAAATCCTAATGAAAAATGATACAATAGATTCATATTCGACAATGAAGGAGTCTTAAGGTTTGAAAATTGAGTCTATGTACCCTTGGAAAATGAATTAAGGACAAAAGTGATAAAATAATTTCATGATGCTCCCTATTCTAGACATCCCACAATGATTAAGATTCTTGTTGATGTAAAATAGCAGTATTTTCAGAAAGGGATGAAAAAGGACATAGTAAACTATGTATCTCATTGTTTAGAGTGTCAGTGTGTTAAGGTTGAACATATGCACCGCAAGGATTGTTATCCTCACAACATTCCAAGGTTCAAATGGCAAGTAATGAGCATGAATTTTGTGAAAGGGTTGCAAATGTCTAAAAATAGGCACTATGTCATCTTATTGTAGTTGAAAAATTAACTAAAGCAGCTCACTTTATACCGGAAATCTTAAAGATGATTCACCTATAATTATAAATAGGTTCGTGCATGATATTTTCAGATTGCATGGAGTACCTAAACTAATAATTTCAGATCGAGATCCTAGGATGACTTATCATTTTTGGAAAACTTTGAATTCATCCTTAGGGAAAAAGTTGATTTTTAGTTCCGCATACGATCCGAAAACAAATTGGCGATGAAAGAGTAAATTAGACAATGGATGAAATGCTCGAGAATGTATTACATGGATCAGCAAAAGTACAAGTGGGAAGAATACCTTATGTTGGTTGAGTTTTCTTATAATAACACTTATATTCATCACTGAAAATGGCTCCGTTTGAGGCATTTTATGGATGAAGGTGTAGGGCACCTATCAATTGAGATAGTGTGGAAGACGAAGAAGTAGGAGGGCCTAAAATGTTGACTGAAATGGAATAGTAAGTCAAAATGATTTGAGAATGATTAAAAGAGGTTGCAGATAGGTAGAAGAGTTATGTTGATTTAAAGAGAGTTGACAAAAAATTTGAACTAGGAGATAAAGTATTCTTATGGGTCAAACCTAAGAAAATCTCAATTTCATTTGGAAAATCATCCAAGCTATCTCCTCACTTTGTTGGATCTTTTGAAATTATTGAAGTAATCAACCTTGTGGTATGACTAGCATTTCCTCTCGCATTGTCTAAGATGCATGATGTTTTTCATATCTCTTTTCTTAAAAAGTATGTATCTTATTTATCACATGTACTTAACTGGAACTCATTATAGGTTCAAGATCGGGTGTCATCATGGTTGAACCCATAAGGGTGCTGGAAACTCATAAGATGCACTTAAGAAACAAAGAAATAAGTCAGTGCAAGGTCCAATGGGACCAATTTTCTGAAGAAAGTGCAACTTGGGAGAATTTAGAATAGATTAAAAATGCATTTCGTACCTATTTCATTGATAAAACATTAAATTAGATATAATTTTCATATAATTTTATTGTTTGAAAGATTGAATAATGTCATAATTTTTTCCTTTTTGGTAATAAATTGATTAAATTGGGTTGTTACAATCGACATAATTCTATTTTTAAAATTATGAGAACTTGATGTTGTAAGATTCAGTTATTCATTTCTAAATATTCAATATTTTAAAAAAGTATATTCTTTTTGTTTGATTTTGAATCTAAATAATGATGGAATTAATCATCAGGGACAATGATACTTAAGAGGGGAGGTATGTCATATCCTCACTGATTTCATTATGAGGAGTGAATATTTTATCTTGTTATAGATGATGATAGGTTTGTTTACCCTATTCTTGTGTGATGCTTGGACTGTATTCATAGTTATGTTTTTGGTTTTACAACTAAATTGCTCGAGTGTAGAAAAAAATTGTGTGAATTGACATTGAACTTTTTGATTTAAGATGTTTTAATTTTGAACACCGCATTGCCTTTGCTTAGGAAAAGATGAAGCCTTGATAACCAATTTGGAACAAGAAACCTTGGTAAGAACATTAAATTAGATATAATTTTCATATAATTTTATTATTTGAAAGATTGAAAAATGTCATAATTTTTTTTCCTTTTTGGTAATAAATTGATTAAATTGGGTTGTTACAATCGACATAATTCTATTTTTAAAATTATGAGAACTTGATGTTGCAAGATTTAGTTATTCATTTCTAAATATTCAATATTTTAAATAAGTATATTCTTTTTGTTTGATTTTGAATCTAAATAATGATGGAATTAATCATCAGGGACAATGATACTTAAGAGGGGAGGTATGTCATATTCTCTTTGGTTTCATTATGAGGAGTGAATATGTTATCTTGTTATAGATGTTGATAGGTTTGTTTACCCTATTCTTGTGTGATGCTTGGACTATATTCATAGTTATGTTTTTGGTTGTACAACTAAATTGCTCGAGTGTAGAAAAAATTGTGTGAATTGACATTGAGATTTTTGATTTAAGATGTTTTAATTTTGAACACCGCATTGCCACCGCTTAGGAAAAGATGAAGCCTTGATAACCAATTTGGAACAAGCAACCTTGGTAAGAACTATTTCTATTTTTATATATGGTTTGACTAGATGATAAACAAATGTGATGGTATTTATAACTTAGAGATCTTAATGCTACTACAATAGATCAATGTTCATAGACCATTTGAAACAATGTTTTATTAATCGATGATTACCGAATTAACAAATAGTTAAGGGATATCTATAATCGATCGCATGAAGGAACTATAGGTTGTATGGTCATGTACCTTGTATTTTTTGATATTCTTATCGATTAGATTGATATTAAAAAGAATATATATATATATATATATATATATATATATATATATATATATCCACAAATATATACCTATATATATAAGTATATATGTGTATGTATGTATATATATATAAACATACATTGCCACATGGTCAAGTATCGACATTGCCATAAGAACCATCGAGGAGCTCGATAAGACGGATCTGCCCACATGACCGCTTTGGGTATGTTTCATGCTTGGAAAAAGTCAAGATCGGTGTTGATCAAGCAGCCAAAAAGTAGTCCTGCATGCTTCTACTTTGCTCTCTTTTGTTATTCTTATTGTTTCTTAAGTTTTGTCAGTTCATTGTTTTTTTCTTGTTGTTTTTCTTTGTTAAGCCTCGCTTGTGTAGTCAAGTTTTCAGGCTACGTTGATTTTCATTGTTCCTCTTGGACTTGGTTAGTCCCTGCTATGTTTCTCACTCTTATTCCGGCTTAAAGGCCTTTTTTTGTATTCAAGGTTATAGTCCCTTTCAAAAAACTATTTGCCATTATTAAAAAATAAAGTATCGACATGAACTTATAGATATAAAATGGGATTATTTTATTAAGTATCGGATGAGACCATCTAAGCTAAGTTAAATATAGGCATTGGAATATGTGAAGGCCTTTGGATTGGTCATGTTAAAATTGGTTAAATTTTGGAACGGTCTTGGACCACTCGATGCCTCTTTTTCTCCAAGTTGTATGGCCACAATTTAACGTTAAAATTAACTAGAAGTTGCTAAGTAAATTGGAAGATGGTGGGAAATGGGTGGCAGTGGAAATAGATAGTAGTCCTGACATGCATTCAATGCACCATTACTCCCCTCAAAAGAAGCAGAAAGCTTCTTGAGGAAGATAATGAAGTTTTTATGGTTATTTCTGGGGTTCATTTTTTAGTTATCATTTTGGATTAATCAAGCTCAAGATGTAAGAAATGTGGGGGAGCTATTTGCATTTGAACTTTAAATTCACTTCATGCATGTTGAGAAACTTTACTTAGATGATGATGATATTTTTGAGGGCTATTTTAATGATTGTTAAGATAAGAATGATGTTTTTTATTCAATTCAAATACAATTCTTGCTAGGATTTTCAGGAGTACCTATAGAGCTTTCTTTGAGGAAGATCTGGTTGCACCCAATTGACCTGGAAGAGAACTCAAAATGATTTTGGGCAAGCATACATACATGAAATCATTCTCCCCATCTTTATTGTTTATAGCATTTAAATATCTCAATGTTTTGGTTTCAAATAATTCTATTATTCTTTATTCGTGAAATATAATGATTCTTCCTTTTTTTTTTTTTTCCATGGATAAATTTATGTGATTTTTCGTTGATGGGTTTTCGAATATTTTTTGTTATCAAGTCACTATGATTTCGCATACGTTTAGTTTTATACTATTTAATTTAGGTTGAGTACCTATTTTTAGTTTTTTTGTAGTTGTGAATGTGTGTGTGTGTGTGTGTGTGTGTGTGTGTGTGTGTGTGTGTTATATTTTCTTCTTCTCAAATATATTGTATGAAGGAATTGAAATATTACCACCATGGTTAAGTTTTGTATGGTTATATTCTAGACACGATAACAAAAGAAAAATAACAAAGTGAGTTTGTAGATGTATATTTATTATTTTGAAACCCATATGGGTTGAAGATATTTGTTTTATTTTGTTATTGTTTAATATTTTAAGTTGTTAGTATAGTCGCCATTTCCTATGGAAATAGGAAGGCCACGACTCTAATGTTAAATGTTTAAGAATAACAAATTGGTTCAAAATCCATTTGGATTTTCCTTATATTGCCTTCATGTGTCAAAGAGGTAAATATATACATACATACATACATACATACATACATATATATATATATATATATATATATATATATATATTACAATCAAATTTTCACTTTTATAGCTTTTGTATCTATCCTTATAGATATCTCAACGTGTAAATAGTATACGAGTCACCACTCACGTTTTAACTATCCGTATGTGTGTGTGTGTGTGTGTGTGTGTGTGTGTGTGTGTGTGTGTGTGTGTGTGTGTGTGTGTGTGTGTGTGTGTGTGTGTGTGTGTGTGTGTGTGTGTGTGTGTGTGTGTGTGTGTTTTATTGAATCTGTAGATTTTATTAGCTATGACATAGTGCATAATCACACACAGTCATAATCAATTTACAAGGAATACATTGGGAATGGATAGGTTGGGGTCAAATCCATTGTATTTTATGTTGACCATGTATGAGTGAGTTAAATCACTCGGGTTCTTGTGAGTGAACCGTGACCTTTATAAATGGATTCAAATGAAACTATAAAGTGAATCAGATATACTACTAAGGTAAATTCGATGATGTTAAGGTACCTGATATATTGGATTTATTAAGGTAAATTTTTTTAAGATAATGATATTATATCTTACCTTTGTAGTCATCATGTTGTTTATCGTTATTATTATTAGGCCATTATGTTAAACTAAATTCTATTTGGTAATGGTGCTCAAATGTTTAATTAATATAAGGTCCTGTTGAATAATCATTTCTTTTTGTGTAACATAACTTCATATGTTGATAAAAAAATGTAAAAGAATGTTGTTATACGATTAACATCAACTATGTTTGATTTGTATAAACCGAATGCTAGTGAACACGAATTTTCTTAGAATGAAATATATTGATTGATTGAATTGGGTTTATTTAAATTGGTCAAGTTATTAATAAGATTATGTGTAGTGTGTAATGATCATAAGTGATTTATTTTATATTATAATTAAGAAGGAAAGGAAAGGTGGGAAAAGGAAATGTTTGGATTTCTTTTATTTTTCTTATGATGTTTTTTCACTACGTATTTTCATTATTGAAATATTTTAGTGCTATAAAAGTAGAGATGAGGTGGATAATATTTTCATGCCATTTCTTTCGAACTAACGATTTCTAACATTTTCTTGATGGCATAAATTGTAATACCCCTACTATTTTTATAATCGTACTTAGATTCTATGATTGATTAACAAACATTTGCATGAGATTGTGTTCGCTTGATATTCATTGATAGACTATTATTGCATGTTTTCTGAAATAATATAATTTATTTATTGATCTGGCAGACTTATAATTATTTAATGGTATAATTTGTACTTATGTTTTGAAAATATTATGAAGTACTTACCTTTATGTTGTTGAAATGAGCATAGTAAATTTAACTCTTGGATAATACAATTTGGGTTACGGAGTAGGTAAGTAATAGGGTAAAGGGGTAACCTTTACAATTATTTCTATTTGACTACTTGTAGTTTTACTATTTTATCGATATGAAGGTTCATAATAACACCTTGGATCAATTTCAGTGATCCAAGGTATTATCCTAAATCGACATACTATTTTTACTAAAAATTGAAAGGTTTACTTGACTACTTTGTAAACTATGAATTAGTATTTTCAAATCATTTGGAATGTAAATATAACTTAAGTTATTCAGGTTGCATGGCTTAATGAAGGCTTACAATTGTTAAATTAAGCCTGGTTCATTTGATAAGTGCTAAAGGGACCTAATGTGGATGATTATGTTCATGGTGATTAAATGTATCCT
Organism: Taxus wallichiana var. yunnanensis; assembly: GCA_018340775.1. NCBI lineage: Eukaryota > Viridiplantae > Streptophyta > Pinopsida > Cupressales > Taxaceae > Taxus > Taxus wallichiana. The sequence continues at coordinate 84,611,419 of CM031244.1, read as the reverse complement.
AAACTAAACCTATTCTATGTGGGTGTGTTTAAGTACTAATGACCTAAGGATAAAGCAATGTATTATTGAATTAAAAGAAGACCTAACCTAAGTTGATGGTTGAAGGTGATTAATTAAATCCTAAACTATGTTATGAAACCCTAAGACCTAACCTAGACATGACCATGGTTAGCAATATGGAAAGGGGTAAGTTGCATGGTAAAATGAGTTGGGATTCCACCCCACTCGTACTTGGAATTTTTAATGACTTTTATTAAATGGGAAACTGCCATTTGCTAGTAAGGAATTTGGTCAAATTTGGAGAATTATCCAAATCTATGGACAAAGGGATGGATAAAGTGTAGTTAACTGTTTGATTGGCCTCTAAAATTAAACTAGAAACAAAGTGTTTGGAGGAAACAAAGAAAGGGCGATGGTCTTTTCCCAACATTAATGGCATTGAAAGACTCCAAACTACCTTGGAGAAGGCAACTATGGTTTGGAGGAAAAATAGAGAAGTTGGTTTCATTTTTTTTTTCCATCGAGCTCTTGGATCTCTGCATGTCAATTTTTATTTTGATTTGATGATCTATTTTGAAACTTTATGGAATCATCAGTTACATTATGGAGAAAATAGAGGAACTCTTATTGGCTTCGGCTATTAAAAGAGGTGAATGGAGAATGGAAGGGTTAGAAGGTTTTTGTGAAAACTATTTTGGTCTTTTTGTGGAGTTAATTGGTGTTCGAGTTTGCATAGAAGGAATCATGAAGCCGATGACGATAGAAGGATCTCTACTAGGCATGATAGGATCTAACTATTTATAATATCTTTCTCTACATAATACTTTCATGAAGGGAACTCGATCTTAGTTTGAAATGCATTTCGAGGTTTTGGGTTATTATTTGAGGTTTTTTAACTTTTATTAATGGTGTTCCCTTCATGCTTAAAAAATTAGGAGTTCAAAATATGATTGTTACAGGATATGGCATGAGCTTGTTATTTCTTGTATTCTCTAAAAAAGTTATTACAGCTATGAGATTGTTTTTAATAAACCGTTAATGATCTGGGTTGATTTCTATCTACTTATCATTCTTTAGATTCATAACCTTTAAGAATATTCTAGGAACACTCTTTAACCAGATTAAATAAATTGGCAAAGTTGTGAAAAACATTGTGGAAGCATTGGATATGACTCATTATGGTGTTAATCTGTACTTCTCCTTCTATTATATAAGTATTATCGACTTTTTTTTTGGTTGGAGAGATACCCTTAAAGGGTATTCGTTGGGATGTCTAATAGTTATGTTTACCCTAGAGGGTTTATCTGGGTATTTATTTTACTATTATATGAAAATATGTATAGAGTAATTTGTGTGAATGGGTAACACAAAGTGTTCCTCTTCGTCTTACGAGATCTTAAAATTCAGCAACTTTTTACCTGAATCCTTTTGTTAATGGCTTGTACTTAATCCTGGTTATGTGGTATAATAGACTTGCACCTAGTCGCATTTATGGAAGCATAAATATATGGTTGTATGTTATATACTCTTAACTCGTTTGTTGTTGACTATTCATTCTAACTAAGAATTCTATATGACCGACTTGGACTTCTACTTGTCATGTCTTGACTATATCTTGAAGTGGTGAATCTTTTGGATTCCTGTTAGTAATTTTAGAGATACATCAAGCCTTAGGCTCAAGTATCTCGTCAAGTATAACCTATATAAGAATTATGATTTATAATTATGGAAATTTTGATTCAAGTAACATTGAATTGACATGATGTATTAGTTTTTCTTGAACTTTAAGGTAAGGAAGTTGACCTAGAACTTAATCCCCTACATGAGGAACTGTATGGCAGTCCTCTTTCTTCACCTACAACTACATTCCTATTAAATGAATTGTTTATTTCTCATATTTCTAAGCATAGAGGATATAAGTCTTTTATTGAATTAGTATGAATTGATTCTAAGAGATATCTCGAGCCTAAAATTTGAATGGTGGATTGATCATGGTTTGAGTTACTATATGTTACTACACTTTATGATAATGACATGATATATGGATTCATGCTTTTAAAAAAAAAATTCCCTAACATGTAGTAACATATTTGGGAAATATTACCTCGGGTTTAGTGAATCCTTTACATTCTAGTTTATGAGCAGCCTTCTCATCCATATAGGCTTAGTTGGTATGAGTGAATACATTATTGAGAGTATAGCTTATAATTAATGATCGATTAAGTTATTATGTGTATAACTTATATTGGAAGGTTTGACCAAGTTATTGTTGTATATATCATAATTGAATTCTTTATTATGTTATTTTCTATGCATCATAGTTGATTGTTATAATTAAGTTCTATATATTCCTCATATTGGTGTTTTTAATGATTCAATGTTCTATGGATGTTCAAAAAGTGTATGTTACTTTATGAACCTTAAAGTAATTTCATTCAAATATCAAAATTCCTTTTATGAAATTATTAGATAGAGCATGTTGTTTTGAAGATTTAGATCTTATCATGCTCAGTTTGTATGAACTGACAGATGCTAACAATCTTGCAGATGGACTTCGTGAAAGGTGAAATAAGGATGAAGTTTAGAAGTTTGCATTTGTTCTATTGATTGAAGAAAGATTATTTGCATAACTGATTGTATTATTCATTACTTAGTCTACTTGTGTTTGTATATAAGAAAGGCTAATGGCCCATTTATAGTATCAATTCCGAAAAATAAGTTGTTGATTCAAGTACATGATTCTATTACTGGTGTTTGGAATTAAATAAAGATAGTACCTTAGTAATAACATTGTCTTATGTACTTCTTGAAGTGAATGATTGTAAAGTTTGAACTTATTCATTATATCATTTAGAAATGAAAGGGAAATCTGCATTAGTTTTAGTAATTATATGAGATATGGAGTCTAAAACAATGAACGATAATGATGCTATTATATGATTGAATATCGGTTATAAACTGAATGTAGTATGGTTTATTATCTAGGTACATCATGAATGAAGTTGAAATATAAAGAATATGTTGTAATTAACTTTGTGATTATAAGTTATACGTAAATAATATATAAGTAACACAATGTGTTTGATTTTATTATCTAGATAATTGTTTGAGTATGTAAAACAATAGTTAACCATTTAAAAGAACATTGTGTGGTTATATACATAAAGCAATGATTAATTCAGATATAAATACATTATCAATTAAGGAAAATTGATTGATGATAAAAGGATATTATTATTATGAATTGAAATTAAGATATGCGAGAATGCTTTGATTAACTATGTTTACTCCTTAAGTATGAAAACATACATAAGCATGATAGTTATGTGGAATCACATCTATTCCTAAGGGAACACACATGTATAAATAATAATGTATGATTTTTCCCTACAATAAAACAACTAACAAGAAGAACAATGCACCTACTCATTTATACCTAATTAAGGAAAAAGGTATGTTTTCATGATTAAGCATAATGCAGATTTAAATATGTAACCTGCCCTTAATTGATTAGTGGTTACTATCTTATTTAAAGGTAAGTTGTTACGAACACTTGTAGATATTTAGGTATGACACCTATTGATGAGAGAAACTAGGATGAGATTAAAGAGTGGGAATTAATCAAACTAATGAACTTGTTAATATATGATTTTCATTTAAGCGAATAACTTGATGAGCCATCGTAGCATAGTCGTTTTCGCAAAATAACTAGTTAATGACGTAATTCATTAATTGGTTACTATGGAACAACTACTATCTTGCGATAATCCTTCTAACTCCCCTAAACATAATTGTCATAAAACTTGGATCCAAGTAAGTGATAGATACCAATTTGAGATGGAGGTATGGTCTAGTACCGATGTCATCTTATGATGACTATGGGAAAGGAAGAGGATCTGAAGTGATGCAAGTCAATTTTGGATACGCTTAATTTCCCATTGTCACCCTAAGTTGACTTATCAACACTAGCCTATGCATACTATCCCTAATTAGTACCTATCCTGACCTTGGAAGTGATTGATGTAAATCAAATTAGTTCTAATCTAGACAACAATTTTGAGTGTGGTGAAAGACATATTCCTTATGATGATTATGTCATCATGGAATTGGGCATGGCATACATGACCCAAAACTTTGGCCAAAGTAATGCAAGCTACTTGATTGCATTGTCTCAATTTCACCTAGACTAAAGATGTAGGATATCTGATGGGTTATCTATAATAGATACCCAAATATGCACTTTAGAGATTACACATGAATGCCCCTTAATAATTAAGGGAACCACAAGTATACTTTGTGTACACATTTGAATAAAATTATATATGAGGGATCGGTTTCCCGACTCATAACAACTGCATATGGTTTACTGTTGTATGATGGATTGAATAAGATAATGTTGGTTCTAAATTATGTGAATTTAGAATAGTGAAACATTATGATAAAAAAATCCCTTGTATTGAAGTCTTAAAATGAGGATGTTACATTTTGGTATCAGAGCTGAAGGTTGCAGCTCTTGGACCTATTTGAGTCCATCATTGAAAATAACTAAATTTTTATTAACAGAAAATGGTTAGAATAAGGGAACATGCTACAAATAACCAACATCCAGTTGGTGAATCAACTATGACACAAAAGATGGATGAGATCCTTGTTGTCCTTCATGACACAAGGAATCGATTGTTGTACTTGAAAAACAAGTAGTGATGAAAATGAGGAGGATAATGCTATTAATGGCTAGAAAATAAATGAGCCACCTCCTGAAAATAATTAGAATGCTAATAACAATGATGAAAATGCCAACAATAATGTTTCAAATGCTGAATGCAAATGCACTAAAACCATCCTGAAAACAAGAAGGAAAGGTTGGCAACTGAACTTATAATGAACATAAAAAGGAAAAGTCCACAAAATTTTGACGGTACCACTCTGGGGGATGGGGTGAGAATTAGTTCAGTGAAATGGAAAATTACTTTGTAATAAGGAAATTATCGAGGAAACAAAAGTAGTATGGCGATCTTATCAGCTTTCCCACAAAGCATCTTCCTAGTGGGACAACCGAAAGGTTGATCTCAATGTTGATGAAGCAAAAATCACTTAGGATCAATTTAAGGGATAATTTAGGTAGCGCTTGTTGCCTCAATTTATTATGACAAGAAGATGTTGTAATTATAGAATATGACCCAAGGAAACTGATCATATCGAGTATTGGGAGAAGTTTACAAAAAACTTCTCAAGTATGTACCATAGTACAAACAAATAAAAATTTCATATATGTAAATTTATTATGGGGATGAATCCATTTATAGGTGGAGAGGTTGATGTACACAATCCATCAACTATGGAAGGGGTTGTTAAAAAGGCCATAAGGCAAGAATAGAAATTGAAAGCAATTTCTATGCATAAAGAAAAAACATAAGAAATATTTTAGTTCTCCTTCACCCCTTGCACCTAAAAATGTGGCATGGAAGAATTTCATGAGTAAAAATAGATTTGGGGCTGATAATGGAAAGAAATAATAGCAAATAAACCTACTGTAAATAATAGAAATAATGGGTAGAAAAAAACAATAGTGGCCAAAACAATAATTCCAAAGTTGAGAACAAGTTTGAGCCTAGAAAAGGACCTATTAGGGGCTATTATCTTTACGGTAAAGGATCATTATGTAAGTTATTTTCCTCAAGAGGAAAAATGACAACAATCAACAACATAAAGATACATGTTGCGGTGGTGATAAACAAGTAAAGAAAGCTAAAATGTACTAGGTAAGTTGTTTGGAATACCTGTAACTATACTTTTTGATACTGGTGCTACTAAATGTTTTATTTCTAGTAAATTAGCTTCTAAATTGAAAATAAAAGTTAGTTTTATGAAAAATTCATGGACTTTCCACTATGGGAATAATGTTGTACACATTTGATAAATGCTTATTTAGTGTAGCCTTAGAATTGCCAAGTTTTACTACAGAAGTAGACCTTTATGTTACACCTTTAGGGTCTTATGACATCATAATAGGTGTGAATTGGCTAGTTGAACATAAGGAAAACGTAGATTGTTATGGAAAACACATCAAATGTTTAGACGATCTGTAGAAAATAGCAGACATTCAAGGTGTAAAAAGAGATATTACAATTAGAGAAATATCAGCCATGTAGCTCAAAAAGGCTAAAAACAAAGGCTACATGATTTTTGCTGTAAAAATTTCTGAAACATCTGAAGAGGGTAATGATTTTATGGAAAATTATCCATTGTTACGAGAGTACATCGATGTGTTTCTGGAAGAACTACTTAGTTTTCTTACAAAACAAGAGTTTTATTTCACTATTCAAATCAAACCTGGAGTAGAACCATTTCTAAGGCACATTACCACATGAATACAACATAATTAGTTGAACTAAAGGTACAATTTCATGAAATATTGTCTAAAGGATTGATAAGATCGAGTGTCTCGCCTTGGGGAGCACTAGTTATATTTGTCAAAAAGAAAGATGGAACACTTAGATTGTGTATTGACTACAGAATGTTAAACAAAGAAACAATTAAGAATAGGTACCCTCTTCCTAGAATTGATGATTTGTTTGATCAAATGCATGGTGCATCAATTTATTCAAGATCGATCTATGATCTGGGTACCATCAGCTGAGAATAAAAGAAGAAGACATACATAAAACAACCTTTAGGACGAGATATGGGCACTATGAGTTTATTGTTTACCTTTTGGTTTAATGAATGCACCTGCCACTTTTATGAATTTGATGAACAATATCTTTCAAGAATACTTGGAAAATTTGTTCTTGTATTCTTGGATGATATTCTTATCTATTCAAGAAGTGTGGAGGAACATAATGAACATCTAAGGATTGTACTTGAATTTTAAGAAAGAGAAAACTATATGGAAAGTTGTCAAAATGTTCATTTTATGAAACTGAAGTACAATACTTAGGCCATGTGATAAATAAGGATGGAATATCAAGTTGATCCATCAAATATTGCAGCCATAATTGAGTGGCTAGCACTAAAAATGTGCATGAAGTCAAGAGCTTTATGGGACTAGTTGGATAATAAAGGAAGTTTGTAAAATACTTATCTAAGATTGTTTCCCAATTGATTTGTTCATGGAAAGAAAGAAAAACGGTTTTTTGGAGTGATAAATGTGAGAATGCATTTAAAACGTTAAATGAAAAGTTAACAACAACACTTTTTAGCTATTCCAAATCCAAATGGAAGCTTCATAGCTGTGAAAAATGCTTCCGAAGATGGATTAGGTGGAATATTACTACATAATGGTCATGTGATAGCATATGAAATTATAAAGATCAAGTTACATGAGCTAAACTATGCTCCCCATGATTTAGAGCTTGCTTCCATTGTACATGCACTACAAGTTTGGAGACATTATCTTTTAGGGAAGCCCTTTGAGTTGAAAACATACCACCTAGGGATGAAATACATCTCTCACAACCTAATGAATGCAAGGAAACAAGATGGTTAGAATTTTTTTCTCAATATGATTTTGATATTAGTTATATTAAAGGAAAAGAAAATAGAGTGGTAGATACGCTAAGTCGTAGGAAGCACATTTATGCACTTGTAACCTTGAGAAATCAGTTCAAAGATGAGGTAAAGAAATAAATGATAACAGATCCATACTATCATCAACTAAAAACAACAATTGCTAGAGATTCTAATGATGTGAGATACAATGGATTCTGAATTGATAGTGAAGGAATCCTAAGGTATGAAAATCGGGTGTATGTACCCTTGGAAAATGAGTTAAGGAAGAAAGTGATGATTGAATTTCACAATGCACCTTACTCTAGACATCTCGGAGTGAAAAAAATACTTGTTGATGTAAAACAACAATATTTTTGGAAAGGGATGAAGAAGGATATACTTGACTATGTGTCACATTTCTTAGAATGTCAGCATGTTAAGGCTAAACATATGCACCCAACTGGATTATTATACCCTCATAGCATTCCATAGTATAAGTGGCAAGTGATAAGCATGGATTTTGTTCAAGGGTTTCCTATGTCTAAAAATAAACATGATGTTATTTTGGTTATAGTTGAAAAATTAACAAAAGTATCTCATTTCATTCAGGGAATCTGAAAGATGATTCACTTGTACTCACAAAGAGATTTTTACACAAATTTTTCAGATTGCACAGTGTACCTAAGCTAATCATATCTAGATAGAGATCCAAGAATGACATCACATTTTTGGAAAACTCTAAATGCAGCCTTAGGAACAAAATTAAATTTTAGTTTTGTGTACCATCTGGAAACTAATGGGAAGACTAAAAGAGTTAATCAGATAATGGAAGACATGCTTAGGATGTACTATATGGATCAATAGTACAAATGGGAATATTACCTTCCTTTGGTTGAATTTACATACAATAATACATATCATTCCTCTCTAAAAATGACACCTTTCAAAGCATTATACAAATGAAGGTGTAGAACCCCTATTAGTTGGGACAACATAGAAGATAGAGAGGTAGTTGGACCTAAAATTCTTACTGAAATGGAACAAGTAAAATTAATCCATGAACGATTAAAGGAAGTTGTTGATAGGAAGAAAAGTTATGCAGACCTAAAAAGGGTTGATAGGAAATTTGAACTTGGTGAAAAGTCTTTTTAAGGGTCAAGCCTAAAAAGAGTTCTATTTCCTTTGGAAAATCAGCCAAGTTGTCACCTCGATATGTAGGACCATTTGAAATATTTGAAGTGATCAACCATGTAGCCTATCAATTAGCATTGCCTCATGCATTGGAAGCAAGGATGCATGATGTTTTCATATTTCCTTTCTTAAGAAGTATGTTTCAGATTTGTTACATGTGTTAAACTGAAATTCTTTGTAGGTCCAAGACCTAGGAATAATTGTGGTTGAACCTATAAGGGTGCTGGAAACTCACAAGTTGAACTTTGTAACCGTGAAATAAGTCAATGCAAGGTCCATTGGGACCGGTTAGTGAAGAAAGTGCAACTTGGGAGAATATGGAAGACATGAAAATACTTATTCACATATATTTTAGCAAAAAAATTTCAGTTTTCTATGATACTTAAGATATTTGATTTGAAAACTATCTTTTAATTTTATTTTTATTTTTAACTTTTTGTTGTTTTACAGCCATTTTAAGTTGTTATAAACTTCTAGAAACTTGAATTTTTACAAGTTATACTTACTGCTTGAGAAATTGATGATTGAATAAGTTCTATATATCATTTATTTTCTTAAACATGTTTTGATTAAATTTAATCATCGGGATAATGATGCTTTTAAGGGGGGAGGTATGTAATACCCCTACTGTTTTTATAATTGTACTTGGATTTTGTGATTGGTTGACAAGCATTTGCATGGGATTGTGTTTGACTTGATGTTCACTGTTGGATTGTTATTGTATGTTTTTGAAATAACATCATTTATTTATTGATCTGGAAAACTTATAATTCTTTAATGGTAGAATTTGTACTTATGTTTTGATAATATTATGATGTACTTACCTTTCTGTTGCTGAAATGAGCATAGTGGCTTCAGCTCTTGGATAGTACAATCCAAGTTTTGGAGCAAGTAAGTAATAAGGTAAAGGGGTAAGATTTATAGTTATTTCCATTTGAATGCTTCTATTAAGACTATTTTATCGATATGAAGGTTAGAATAACACCTTGGATCAATTTCAGTGATCTAGGGTATTATCCTAAATCAACATACTATTTTGACTAAAAATTGAAAGGTTTACTTGACTACTTTGTAAACTATGAATTAGTATTTTCAGATCATGTGGACTGTAAATCTAACTTAAGTTTTTCAGGTTACATGGCTTAATGAAGGCTTAGTTGTTAAATTAATCCTGGTTCATTTGATAAGTGCTAAAGGGACCTAATGTAGATGATTATGTTCATGGTGATTAAATGTATCCTAAACTAAACCTATTCTATGTGGGCATGTTTAAGTACTAAGTGCCTAAGGATAAAGCTATGTGATTTTGAATTAATAGAATACCTAACCTAAGTTGATGGTTGAAGGTGATTAATTAAATCCTAAACTATGTTACCAAAATCCCAAGACCTAATTGAGACATGACCATGGTTAGCAATATGGAAAGGGGTAGGTTGTGTTAGCATAATTTAGCATAGGCATATTTATTGCATTGTCTTTTATTTAATAATGTGCAACATGTGCACTCTAGTCTAGTGAATTGAATTCAATATTGTTATGTTGGATAACATTCAATATTGGTATTAGTAGTAATTACATGTGCATGTGAGATGTGTCTTATCATCTCGTAGTTGGTGTCTGCTAGGGTGTCATGTCTATCCATATGAGGCTGTCTAATATCTATAAATATTACAGCTCTTGCATTGTTATGTAATCTGATTTCATGATCAATAATATTTGTGAGGCTTTCATCCCTCTTTGGTCATTGTAATCTTATTCTATTCTATCATTTGGTATCAAAGCTATACCATTATTATCAGGTTGCATGGTAAAACAAGTTGGGATTCTACCCCACTCTTACTTGGAATTTGTAATGAATTTTATTAAATGGGAAACCACCATTTTCTAGCAAGGAATTTGGTCAAAGTTGGTGAATTAGCCAAATCTATGGACAAAGGGATGGATAAAGTTTAGTTAACTATTTGATTGGCCTCTAAAATTAAACTAGCAATGAGGTGGTTGGTGGGAACAAAGAAAGGAATTGAAAATACTTTGCCAACATTAATGGCATTGAAAGACTCCAAACTTCCTGGATAAGCCACAGTGGTTTTGAGGAAAAATAAAGAAGTTGGTTTCATTTGTTGTTTTATTCATTAAGCTCTTGTATCTCTATATATCAATTTGTTATTTTTTGATTTCATAATCTATTTTGAAAATGAATGGAATCATCAATGGCTTGATATGATGGAGAAAATAGTGGAACTCTTAATGGCTTGGGCTATTAAAAGAAGTGAATGGAGAATGGAAGGGTTGGAAGGTTTTTATGGAAACTATTTCGGTCTTTTTGTGGAATTGATTGGTGTTCGAGTTTGCAGAGAAGAAATCATGAAGCCAGGAGAAGATAGAAGGAGCTCTACCTGGTATGATATGCTCTAACTCTTTAAAATATCTTTCTCTACATAATACTTTCATGAAAGGAACTTTTCTCTGTTTGAAATACATTGTTAGGTTTTGGGGTTTTGTTTGAGGTTTTTAAACTTTTGTTGATGGTGTTCCCTTCATGCTTACAAATTTGGGACTTCAAAATATTATTTTTAAAGGATATGGCACGAGCTTGTAATTCTCTAAAAATGTTATTATAGTTGTTAGCTTGTTTTTAATAAACCATTAATGATATAGGTTTATTTCTATCTACTTCTCATTATTTAGATTCATAACCTTTAAGAAGATTCGGGAACATTCTTTAACCAAATTAAATGACACTGGGTAGATTGTGAAAGACACTATGGAAGCATTGGAGATTCCTCATTCAGGTGTTAATTGTACTTTTCTTTTTGTTGTATAAGTATTATCAACTTATTTTGGTTGGAGATATACCCTTAAAGGGTATTTTTGGGATGTCTAATAGTTATGTTTACCCTAGAGGGTTGATCTAGGTATTCATTTTACTGATTATATGAAAATCCATATGGAGTATTGTGTGTGAATAACTAACACAAAGTGTTCCACTGTCCTACTAGATCTTAAAATTTTGCAAATTTAATCAAGCCTTGGTTAATGGCTTTTACTTAGTAATGGTTATGTGGTATAATAGACTTATACCTAGTCGTGTTTATGGAAGCATAAATATATGGTTGTATTTTATATACTCTTAACTACCTGTTGTTGATGGTTGATCTAACTAAGAAGGCCATATGGTTGTCCTAGAATTCTACTTGTCATGTCTGATCTGAGGCTTGAAGTGGTGAAGATTTTTGTCTTCCCCATTAAGTAATTTTAGAGATACATTGAGCTTTAGATCAAGTATCTCATCAAGTATAACCTATATGAGCATTATGATTTATAGTTGTGGAAATTTCGATTCAAGAAACTAAATCGACATGATGTATTAGTTTTAGCTTGAACTTTAAGGTAAGGAAGTTAGCTTAGAACTTAATCCCATACATGGAAGATCTGTATGGTAGTCCTTTGTCTTCACCTATAGCTACATTCCTATTAAAGGAATTGTTTATTTCTCGAGTTCTAAGAATAAAGGATATAGGGATTTTATTGAATTAGTATGAATTGAGTCTAAGAGCTCTCTGAGCCTAAACTTTGAATTATGGATTGATCATCATTTGAGTTACTATATGTTACTACACTTTATTATAATGATATGATATATGGATTCATGATTTTAGACAATAAATTCCCTAGCTTGTAAGTAACATATTTGGGAAATATTACCTCGGGTTTAATGAATCATTTACATTCTATTTTATGACCAGCCTTCAAGACATATAAGCCTAGTTGGTATGAGTGAATAAGTTATTTTGAGTTTAGATTATAATGAATGATTGATTAAGTTATTGTGTATAACTTATATTGGAATTTGTGACCAATTTATTGTTGTATAGATCATACTTGAATGTTTTATTAATTTATTTTCAATGCATCATAGTTGAATGTTATAATTGAGTTATATATATTCCTCATATTGAGGTTTGTAATGATTCAATGTCTATTATGGATGTTCAAAAGAGTTGTATGTTCCTTTTTTTGAAACTTAAAGTAATTTTATTCAAAAAGTGGAATTCCTATTATGAAATCATTAGATAGAGCATGTTGTTCTAAATATTTTGATCTTATCATTCTTAGTTTGTAAGAATTGACAAATGCTAACAATATTGCAGATCGACTTTGTTAAAGGTGAAAGAAGGATGAATTTTAGAAGTTTGAATCTATTCTATTGATTGAAGAAATATGATTTGTATAACTAATTGTATTATTCATTACTTGATGTACTTGTGTTTGGAAATAGGAAAGGCTAATGGCCCATTTATTGTATCTATTCTGAAAAAAGAAGTTGTTGATTCAAGTTGTTTTAACAAGATTCTATTACTAGTGTTCTGGAATTGAATAAAGATAGTTCCTTATTAATAATATTGTCTTATGTACTTCTTGAAGTGAATGATTGAAAATTTTTGAACTTAGTCATTATATCATTTAGAAATGAAAGGGAAATCTGCATTAGTTTATGCAATTATATGAGATATGGAGTCTAAACTAATGAAAGATAATGATGTTCTTATATGATTGAATATTGGTTATAAACTGAGTGTAGTATGGTTTATTATCTAGGTACATCATGAATGAAGTTGAAATATAAAGAATATGTTGTAATTAAATTATGTGAATATAAGTTATACTTAGATAATATATAAGTAACACAATGTGTTTGATTTTATTATCTAGATAATTGTTTGAGTATGTAAAACAATAGTTAACCATTTAAGGAACATTGTGTGTTTATATACATAAAGTGGTGATTAATTCATATATAACTACATTATCAATTAAGGAAAATTGATTGATGATAAAAGGATATTATTATTATGAATTGGAATTAAGATATGTGCAGAATGCTTTGATTAACTATGTTTACTCCTTAAGTATGAAAACATACATAAACATGATAGTTATGTGGAATCACGTTTGTTCCTAAGGGAACACACATGTATAAATAATAATGTATGATTTTTCCCTACAATAAAACAACTAACAAGAAACACATTGCACCTACTCATGATTAATCATAACGTAGATTTAAATTTGTAACCTACCCCTAATTTATTAGTGGTTACTATCTTATTTAAGGGTAAGATGTTATGAACACTCATAGATATTTAGGTATGGAACCTATCGACGAGAGAAACTAGGGTGAGATTAATAAGACAAGAATTAATCAAACTAATGAACTTGTTAAGATATGATGTTATGTTTAGCGGAACTCGGAGGGTTGTCATAGCATATTCATTGCTACACAATACCTAGTTAATGACGTAAGTCATTAATTGGTTACTATGGAGAAACTACTATGGCACGATAATCCACCTAGCTCCCTAAATGTAACTGTCATAAAACTTGGATCCAAGTAAGTGATAGATACCAATTTGATATGGATATATGGTCTAGTACCAATGTCATCTTATGATGACTATGGGAAAGGAAGAGGATCCAAAGTGACACAAGTCAATTTAATATACACTTAATTTCCCATAGTCACCCTAAGCTGACTTATCAATACTAGCCTATGTATACTATCCCTAATTTGTACCTAACATGGACCTTAGAAGTGATTGATGCAAATCAAATTAGTTCTAATCTATAAAATAGTTTCGAGTGTGGTGATAGACATATTCCTTATGACAACTATGTCTTCATGGAATTGGGCATGACATACAAGACCCAAACGTTTGGCCAAAGTAACACAAGCTATTTATTGTGCTATCCCTATTTCACCTAGACTAAATATGTAGGATATCTGATGGGTTATCCATAACAGATACCCAGTTATGCACTTTAGAGATCTACACCTTACTTCTCCTTAATAATTAAGGGAATCACAAGTATACTTTGTATATGAAATATCCCTTTTTTGGATTTAATTTATATTCAAGATTTCAAACCAAATTTTCACAAATAACAATATGATTTTTATGATAGTAGTATATAGAAAAATATGACAACAAAGTATAGTTATTATAAAGAAGGTATAAAATAAAAAAAACCAATATCGTCACTTTTATTGAAATAAAACTAACATGCAACAACATGCAATGACATGTAATAACAAGAAGTTTCCACTGATAAAATAGATGATCTATCTTACTGAATATGGTTGTCTTCTCTTTCTAGACTTGAAACTAGATCGGAAGCATCCAAACTTTGAATCGACAACCCGATCTGAATAAAATCCATAATAGAAAACTAAGGTTGGATCTTTCACCATCAAAGAGTTCTCTACTAGCTAGGGGTAGATATTTCACTACCGAAGCTAGGGTTCCTATGGAATTTCACCTCCACAAGAAAGGAAATTACAAACATCAGTTGCTTCAATATCAAAATAGGTGAGTATGAATGAATTCTATTCTCCCCAATCGCTTCCTTTTATAACTTCTTATTGCAACAAAAGGCCCAAAATAACCCTAATCACCCCCTTGGGTATTTTCTTTAATTAATTAAAATAACTTAAGTCACTTTATTCCCCACATTCCAAGAAGTGCACTTAAGTCACCCCAATGAAGAATTAGAACATAAAGTACCATATATTCACCCATTACTTAAGTCATCAACTAAATATAACATAAAGTACCTTAGGGGAGCATATCATAACCTTATTTCACTTAAGTCACCTCAAAGCATGTTTCCAACATTGAAACATAACCTATAAGTGAAATGAAGGTACAAACCATACCCAATAACCATCAACATCACTAGCCCTTGGGCATGACTAAGGTTAAGACATATGAAAGACCTCCTAGGAAACATGCTCAGAAATGGGGACATTACAATCCTCCCCTCCCGAGAAATGATTGACCCCAAGCATTATCTTGTCATTATGCAAAAGATGAATACCACAAAGTAAGTTTCTCCACCTCACCTTACTGATCAACCAAAGATTGGTGTGATCCGAAGTAACTAAGACACCTCATGTAGTCATCATGCTCTCCATGCCATGTAGAGAACAATGCTGCCCTTGAAGTGGTATGATTCCCACATGAACTCTCCACTGATACCCACACTTTGAAACTGCAAATTTGCTTATTCCTTGTCAATGTGAAGCTATCATAATGTGATCATTCACTGCTCTCCAATCAAACCATGGGTACAAAATTCCTCTTTGAATCCTATGAAATTCTCTAGATCAACCTTTGTGAAACAACCCGTATAAGCACAAAGTGTGCAAACTCTCCCACATGACCCCTACTCATGTGAGAGAAAGTCTCCTCATAATGCATCTCAATGTGTCATGTTGGGAAAAATCCCAAGCCTCCAAGAAACGGTCAACCTGACAATATCAACTCTACATAGTCCACCTCCTGTGTTGAATGTGAACCTATTGAATAACCAAGTAACTGATTCAAAGCCATCCCTTTACTTGATTAGCACATGAGTGAAGTGCTCACCAGGCATAGAAAGCAATAAAATACACAAGAGTACTATCCCATGTCGGCTCAGAAAATGATGAACCCGTAAGCTTTGATTTGTCATAAGGACAAACCGTACATCCCTATATAAATTTGAGGATATCCTCCCTCAACCCATGCCATCTAAACATCTCCCATATGAACTTGTAGGTCTCATAAAATCTCAAGTTTCTAGTCATGTAATAATAATGCACATGTCACAAGTATCTCCATCCTCAACCATGAATCACACACAAGGTATAATCTACACTGATACAAGATCATCTCATCCTCCAATCTATAGTTTTCATCTTGTATGTGACCATCATGAATCTCACAAGTGTGTTGGTTCTTGGAGTACTCAACAAGAAAATGAGATCTCAGTCTACTGAAACCTTTGATAACCAACATAATGATAGACTCGGGTGATCTGAACCTGTAACCCCAATCTCTGTAACTGTCTCATGTGCAACACTACTGGTCACACCCACATCCATGACTCCACTCACCCCATCTGGAGTCAAAGTCTCCATCATACCTAACTCACTCCCAACTCAACATCATTTGACTCACTCTCCACATAATTCATCATGGTGTGCTCTATGTTTCGCAACAAACAATCCGTCAAAATAGGAGTCATCAAATATCCCACTTGTCTCATACCTTGTGATGTCTCCATGATCAACAATGGGCTGAATTATTTCATGAGACAATTGTTGCGATAACATGCTCCTCTCTTCGTCATCCTTATCTTGTGCAATCTTCTCTTCTTGGATTGATCCTTCCATGCTCTTGGGTGTCAATATTTGAGGAACACCATTCCTCATACCAGAACAACTTCTTTTAGATCAACATTATTTTCTTCTTCTTCTTCATTATCTGAAACTACCTCAATGTAGTGGTTAGATACCTTACCTTGCAACCCACTAATTGCTTCCATATGTTTATCATGTTGAAATTTTATTGGTTCTTCAAATGAGTTCTTTTTTGCCCCAAACTCCTTTTTAATTTAGGTATCGATATATGATGGTCTCTCTTGGGCTTACTACCAATCTTCATCATGCAATAATCTAGAAATGGCATATTATCTCTGAATCCCTTGCTCAAAGATTGGTATTTCCTCCAACAAGAATCCTCATCCATCACCTTTATTGGCTTCCCTACATCTGACATTTTAGAATCTTTCAAGAAAGAGGGCTCATGAAGACTAAAAGACTTGTTAGATGAATGGGGAGATCGCTGCCCTAAATTACTATTCTCACATTTTTCCCCTCTATCTGCCTGAGGCCCAGATCTGCCCTGTGATAGTCTCTCTATGAGTTGGCTCAAATAGAGGTTTGTACTCTCATGTTGCTTAACTATATTGGTGAATAATTTTTCATTAAATCCACATTGAGATCTTCAATGTCACCCATTGTAACCCACACATGCTGGAGGAACAACAACTCTGATACCACTAAAATTTCCCTTTTCTAGATTTATTTTATATTCAATATTCCTAACCAAATTTTCACAAATAAAAATCTGATTTTTATGACAACAAGTATGTAGAAAAATATGAAAACAAAGTACGATTATGGAAGCAAGGTATAAAATCAAAAAATAACCAATATCTTCACTTTTATTGAAATTTAACTAACATGCAACAACATGCAAGTAACATGCATCAACATGTAATGACATGCAAGTAACATGCATCAACATGTAATGACATGTAAGTAACATGCATCAACACGTAATGACATGCAATAACAAGAAGTTTCCACTGATAAAATAGATGATCTCTTACTCGAATATGGTTGTCTTCTTTTCTTGGACTTGAAACTGGATCAACAAGCCTCGAAACTCTAAATATGACAACCCGATATGAATAAAATCCACAATAGCAAACTAGGGATGGATCTTTCACCACCTGAAGAGTGCTATACTAGCTAAGGGTAGATCTTTCACTATTGAAGCTAGGGTTCATGCAGAATTTCACCTCCATAAGCAAGGAAAGAACAAACATCAATTGATTCGATATCAAAATAGGTGAGTATTAATGAATGCCTATTTTTATGACAACAATATATAGAAAAATATGACATCAAAGTACAATTGGCAAAGCAAGGTATAAAATCGAAAATAGCCAATATCTTCACTTTTATTACAATTAAACTAACATGCAGCAACATGCAAGTAACATGCATCAACATGCAATGACATGCATGCATCAACATGTAATGACATGCATCAACATGCAATAACAAGAAGTTTCCACTAATAAAATAGATGATCTCACTTCTCTGGATATGGATGTCTTGTCTTTCTAGACTTGAAAGCTGGATCAACAAGCCTCTCGGAACTCAAACCGACAACCCAATCTAAATAGACTCCATAATAGAAAAATAGGGATGGATCTTTCACCACCAAAGAGTTCTCTACTAGCTAAGGGTAGATTTTTCACTACGGAAGCTAGGGTTTATGTAGAATTTCACCTCCACAAGCAAGGAAAGCAAGTGAAAGCTCCAACACAATATGGTAAAATGATCCTAGATCCTTTTTCTTCCCCTAAAACCACATTTTATAACTTTTTCCATCATAAAAGTGCCCATACAACCCTAATTCAACCCCCTTGGAGATATTTCATGTTTTAATCTTCACTTAAAGTGACTTTATTTATCCTAGGCCAAAAAAGGTCTACTTAAGTGACCCCAACAAAGAAATAGAACATTACCCCACCTTTTTACTCAAGTCATCATAAAGTACATACATAATGCAAAAACATAACATATAAATGAAATGTAGGTACAAACCATACCCAATAACCATTAACATCACTAGCCCCTTGGGTATGACCAAGGCTAAGATGGATGAAAGGCCTCTTAGGCCACCTACTTGAAAATGGGGATAGTACAAAGTGTACACATTTGAATAAAATTAGATATGAGGGATCACTTTAATTGAATCATAACAGTTGCATATGGTTGACTGTTTTATGATGGATTGACTAAGATAATGTTGGTTCTAAATTATTTGAATTTAGAACAGTGAAACATTATGATAAAAAAATTCCCTTGTATTGAAGTCTTAAAATGATGATGTTACATAAATTAAGTCTGTTTGGGCAAATGATCTAAAAAGGCTATGATTGATTCAAATATATTCTTATGATTTTTAAGTAGTTCATTTGATTGGCATTATTATATAGTGAGCATGAGCTTCATTTCCTTAATTATTTTAAATGGAAACTTAGCCATGAAGTGAAAGTGTACTATGCTGAAAAGGGATTTTTGATATGTAATAATATTGATCAATTATTTATAAAGTGACCAATATCATTTGTTGTGTATTGATGTATCATTCTTTAAAAAATATTGAAATATGTAATACTCATGGAATATTATTAAAATGAGTGTTCATTGTTGATTTTATATTATATTGAGTGGCTTACTTAACTCAGCCTTATATGACATATGTTGATTATTGCTTAATGGATTTATTGAGTTATGAGTATCATGTTAATAAGAAAAAATAAGTAAAACATATTTATACTTGTGGAACAATTACAACTATGAATGATAGTTAATATTTTGATAGGGAGATCAACTATATGTATCATTTTGGATTAATACAATGTCATAAATAGTTATTATGGACTCGTGATACCCACATAATAAATTGTCTTAAATTATAATTCAGATGTATAATGGATGTAAGTAGATAAATTTTGAATGATTATGATCTATATAAAAAATTAATTATGTACCTTATGGTCGTATTCTCGATATGAGAATGTATCAACTGCGATAAAATGGAACTTCTCGTAATCTAATTATTTTATAATTAATTAATTATGTATTACGGAAATCCGAATGAATGGAACTTGATAATTCAACTACTAGTGGTGGTTATAGGGAAGTATCTTCTTAATGATGTGAGTCATTAATTGAATACTGCCATATAATAGATACTCTATGTTTCCCTATCAAGGTCTAATTATTATGTATGTCACAATTCATTAAAGGATTTGTGTTACACTAAAGATACAAAGTTGTATGACCTGCATGAAAAATTTACCTCGGTACCAACTTATGTCAAGCTCGCCACGGGGAAGAAAATGGTTACATGATGACAAAAGTCATCACATAAGCTATTTCTCTCCCATAGGCAACCTAAGTTGGCACATGAGTGCTTCTTCACACATGTTGAATAGATGTGTACCTTGTGTATAGTTACAACTAAATTCAACTCAGCTAACCAATTCAATTCTAATAACAACAAAAATTGATATGGTGATGGGACATGTTTCTGATGATGAATATGTCATCTAAAAATGAAACATGCATAACATGACTCTCAAAATTTGGCCAAAGTAGTGTAAGACATTACATTATCAGTTCTCTAAGTTTCAATCAATTGTGTGAGATTCTAGATGGAATTCAATTGACTAAATTCAGATTAGACACTTAGAAACCATCACTTGCAATCAATACTGAGAATGGTACCACATGTATACTTTGTATACAACCTCAAAAGAGTAATTAATGGGGATTTGGTGGATATAACTAAGCGATAAACATATGGACATGAATAATTGATTGGTTATATGAATAATTGTAATTTTGTATTTGTTGGATTTAAATGATGTTCATTTAAATCACTAAAGGCAATAGTTAGTTTAGGAAATAAAAAAATTTCCCTGTAATTTGAAGTATTAAAAAGTAGGTGTTACAACAATTATTAGCTATTTAATCTTTTAATATCATATTTAATCAATAAACTTTCTTATTGGTTGAATCCCCTCTCAAACCCTTCAAATTCTACTAATCTCCCCTAAATCATATCCAAATGGCTTCTATAAGCTTAACTTGGTCTATTAATTAATCCTAGTTTATTAATTAAACCTTCCCAAACTCCCATGAGTTTCTAATCATTAATTAATCTCTTCTAATCATATTTATCCCTTTCTAATTCTACATTCTATTTATCCCACATTCACTAGGTTACAAGCTTCTCCCAAAATAGAAAGCTATATAATAAGTCTCGTACACCTTATCTAAACTTACACCATGTCCTTGAAAGATAATATACTTGAGAAGAGAATTCCATGGTATTGGAAGGCTTGTTAACTCTCTTATTTTTCTACTTGCAAAAGAATAGTAACAAAAGAATCAAAAATGGAAATTAAGCCATACTTGATGATATATCTTCCTCTTGTTTGAGAAATCCTTAATCATGTGTGGTCTACGTTAGGCTCATTTAAGGAAGTATATACAACCAAAAACACATATAAATGTCAAAGGGAGGTTTTTATTAAATGTTAGATTCATGTTTTATGCAAGTTTAATTATCTTACCTTTTATGTTTTATCATGATATATTAGCTTAAATTTAACTAAGTTAGTATCTAATTAGTGTTAGGTTCTTTCAATTAGATTAGTTCAAAGTTTAGAATACATACAGTACAACTCTTCAATTTATTATTGATAGTGGTATTCTAAAGAATATGATATATACTGAGAAATAGTTAAGAGGATAAATATGGTAACAAATCGTTACCCGCAACCATACTTTGTTGGTTGGGTCAATCAAAGAAGATAAAACTATGTGAATCGATAGTGTCACCTTCCCTATCTAATCAAACCATTAAAATATGTGGTGGTATATTTTTGCACCATTGGATGTTTGTGCTTGAACTTAATAAATCCATGCATGTGGGATCACCATGGTGTCTACGAGGCTAGGCCAAGCGGTCTCATCCTCACTCTAGGTCATAAGAACTACTAAATCCTATAGGTATACCTTGTTATATTAGTGGACCTAATCGGTGAAAAGAAGTGTTAGAGGTTTATTTCTCCAGCCAATACCTTTTTCTTACTCATGATCCATCTTGAGGATAATAAAAATGTTGTAATGACCAAAAGAGTAGTCTAACTAGGCCAATATTTGGATTAGAATTAGATATATCAAATGATATCTAAATACATAGATGTATTTATACCACCATCATGTGTTTCTTTTCATTTTAAAGTTAAGAATCCAATTGACTTGGTACCTATAACACCACTCCCGAACGGGCCCCTATACAAGTGCTCGATACTTGAAAATGAAGAGATCAAGTGTTTTATTTAAGAGATGATTTAGAAGGGGCACATTTAACCAATCGCATCACCTTATTGGAGCCTCGATTGTTTTTCTTGACAGAAAAATAGGACATAGCATATTTTCATTGACTATCGATCCTTACATAAATCATAATAAAGAACACATATCCACTTCCATGGATTTATGGATTCTTGGATCATCTTAGGGGAGATAAGTGTTTCATGAAGATAGATCTTAGGTTAGGGTATAACCAAGTTCCCATCAATCCCATATATTTTTGTAAAACTACATTCAAATCCAAGGATGGTTATTCTAAATGGTTGTTCATGCTTTTGGGATGAAAAATTCACCTACAACATTCATGAGGATGATGAATTATATCTTCTAAAAATTCATTGATTCATTTGTAGTCATGTACTTGGATGACATTATTGTATTTAGTAATACATGGGAGGAGCATGTTCAACATGTCCAACTAGTTTTTTAGACCTTGCATCAGTAAAAGGTCTATTCCAATATAGAGAAGTGTTCCTTTAGAATGGAGAGTATCAAGTACTTGGGATACATAATCAATAAGGATGGAGTGTATATGGATCTAGAAAAGACCAAGGTCATATGAGACTAGCTGTAATCAAATATTATCACTGAAATATGAAGTTTCTTAGCACTAGCCAACTTCTATCACACTTTTGTACTTTGATTTTCTCACATTACATGGCCTTCAAATTAGGAAAACATGAAGGAAAAAAATATTATTAACAAGGGAACAATAGAAAGCATTTTCATGAATCAAGGAGAGACTCTACTTGGCACCAATTCTGGTATTGCTAGATCTACAACAATAATTTGAGATAAAAATAGATGCTTCAAAATATCCACTTGGTGTGATCCTCACCCAACATGGGTATCTAATCGCATACCACAGTGAGACCTTCTCTCGACATAGTACGCATGTACCGAAATATGATAAGGAGTTAGACACCATTGTGTAAGTATACAAATAGTAGAATAAATACATTCTGGGAAAATAAACTATCATACACACAAATCATAAACCATTGAAATTTAGGTAGACAAAGGTAAATTATAAAATTATCATCATCAGATGTGGTCCACTTATCTGAAGTAGTTTCATATCAACGTACTACACAAAATGGGAGTGCCAGTCAAGTTGTTGATTGGTTGGGTCAACCCCAATCACTTCTATGACAAAAATCCTTAACTCTTGTGGGCATGAAACATTAGAGTGGCCTCAAATATATGAACATGAACCTGAGTTTTATAAAATATTTCAGGGGATGAGGGATGGAAATTTTTTTCTATACTATCATTTATATGAAGGGTTTCTATGCCACATAGGACACCTTTGTGTTCCTGCAATTGAGGTTCACAAATTGAACTGGGAGGCTTACTCTAGTTCAGTTGTAGGTCACTTTGGAGTAGATAAAATAGTGGTAGGATTAGATAAGTATTTCTATTAGCCAAATATCCTCCATAATGTTATCAAATACATCAATTCCTACACATCTAGTGTGATATCCAAGTCATTCAATCAAAAGTGTGTCCTTTACACCCCTTTGCTAATTATAGGAACATCATGGGATTTTGTCTCAATGGATTTCATTTTAGATATATCTCCTACCATACATAGACATGATTGTGTTTTTTGTTGCTTGACATGTTCTAAAAAATGGAAATATTTTCACCTTGCAAGAAGACAATCTTAGCAGATGAGGTTAAGAAAATTTTCTTTGAGCACATTTTGGCCTTCCTAAAAACATCATGTCGGATAGGGATTCCAAGTTTGTGGTGATATTTTTGTTTTCACTATAGTCCATGATGAACACAAACTTAATAAGTATTTTACATTCCACCCGATATTGATAGGAAAAGAGGGGTAGTAAAATATATGATTGTGCATATTCTTTGGATGTATCACTCCAAACATACATACTCATGGGATGAAATTCTTTTATGTCTAACATAGTTAATAATTGAGCTCTTCATAGTTCCACAAGATATCCCATTTTAGGTATGTCTTGGATTCCATCCATTGGCTCCATTGATGTAGCATTTATATTTATGTTGGAATAAGAATATACCCATATACAAAAAGTAGTGGATAAGATAACCAAATTTTTGGAACAAATGTGACACCTCTAGAAAAATGTTCATGAGATTTTGGGACAAACTAGCCAGATGTAAAATAAACACCATTATTTAATTGGGTTCCTCATAAATTCCATATAGGGGATAAGGTTTGGCTACATCTTCAAAAAGAGTGACTCAAGGGTCCATATAGGAAACACACACCTCTATGATATGGGTCATACATAATAACCAAAAATAGGTGAGAATGCATTTAATCTCAATATTCCACCCTACCTTGGGTCGCATCACATTTTTAATGTTGAGATACCCTACCCATACTTTCCTCCACTCTTGACACATCATGCATTGGTGAATATTTATATAGAACAAATTTGAATCTAGACTATTTGACACTAGCTAACTCTAATCAAATCATTGACATGGTGGTCAAGGACATGAAGCATCAAAAATCACACTCTATCGATTAGTGAAGGAAGGGAAGATAACATGCCATGGGAATTGGTTCACCGAGATTCATATTAAGAAGTAATTTCCACACATGATCAAAACTATAAGAGAAACAGGTCCATTGATTCTCAAGGAGGAACAAATGATCCGAATAGGAGTTATAGAAACCTAATTTTAGAAATTCCTAAAACATATTTTTAGCTTCTTTTAATTTCTTTTATTTTGGGGTATTTAGAGCATTTAAAGGATTTGGTCTTTACAATAATATCCAAATTTGTATCTCCATTACAATTTTTTCAATTTAGATTCATCATCTTTCCAATAGATCCTATAATTGGTAAATTGGGTCAATGGGATATGAGATGTGACCCCAACAAGGAAGACTAAATACAATAATAGTAATAATAGTATGGATTTCATAGTTTTCATCTTCTATATTTTTGAATCCATCCATATAGTGGATATGAATGGTATTCATGTAGAATGAATTTTGGTTCCCATATGGAATCATATTCTATTTTTAGCAATTTTCCATATGTTATATTGTATAGCTATAAAATAGTTTGTTTTGAATAAAGAGATAGATCTTAGAGAATAAAAATCTTGTATGGAGTTTGTGATTTTTTTATACGTTTGGAATAGCAATAAAATTAGTTTAAATTTAGAACTTTTTCTTTGTAAATTTATTGTTATAACACATTAGGCACCATCGTTAGTATGTTTTCCATTGGGTTACACCTCATTTGGATCAATGGTACTAGATAAAGTTTTTCCCACTCTTTCAAGTTAAAAATCACAAAGTTAGAATACTAAAATGATGGTTTCCAAACCCAAAATCCTTCATATTACCTTCCTTTTCACTTCAAATGACCTCAAGTGATGCAAGAGGAAATGGGTGAATTACTTGATGAAGCTCTTGAGAGGTAAAGGAGATATATGATGTAAAATTATTTGTTTATGTCCTATCTTAGGTCATCCATTCAAATCAACCCACCTCCACATTTACAACAACATAAATAAAAACATTTGGGGGCCCAACACCATCTAATGTATAAGTAAATTTTGACATTTTGTAGTTTGAAGGAAAAAATGGTGCTGATGAATTGGATAAATTACTTAATCAACTAGAATAGTATTTCTCTGGAAATAATATTTTCATGATGAAAATATAATATTTACACTTCATAAATCATCTCTTCATGTCAGGAATCATACTCCCTAAAAGAGGATGATAATGATTATCTAACATTTAATTTGAAACCCTTAAAAATATATCACGGTTTTTGTATAGGCCAATAGAGAGGAATATTATCCAATGAATAACTATGAAGATGAGATCAAGAAATTGTACTAGTTGTTTCAGGATTCCAATCAAATGGTATAGGAATACACCAATAATTTTCATACCATATCAAAAAAGTGGGCACACAAAGACATTGAGAAGCATCATATTCTCAAATACTACAATGGGTTGTGATATTACACCGATGAAGAGATGGATTTCATAGACATCATTACTCTCAAGGAATCCTACTTATATGAAGTTAAGACTAAAGAAAGGTCCAAGATTAGGAGAAATATAGATAATCCATATTCCAAGAAAGGAAAAAATGACACCAAGCAGCTAGGAAAGGATGCACCACCATAGAAACAAGATAATAAGAAGGTAATGAAAGAAAATCCATTAAAACACACAGGGATGTGGTGTGAAAATCACAAGATAAAATACCATGAAACAAATGAATATTGATTTATCAAAAAAACCCCACTAGTAGAGTCATGGGAGCTAGATATAGGAAATTCCTCTATAGAGAACCAAGGTGCACATGAAGACAAATATTAAATTATGGATGCAAATATATATACCACTATTCCCACCAAATGAATAGCATCCCCACCAAATTAGGGTGTAGAACATATATTTCACTTGCAAATGTGGGTAAATGGTAAGGATCTTCACTTTATTCTTGATATTGGTAGTCAAAATAATATGATATCTATATAAATGGTAAAGAGGATAAATATATTAATAAGTCCTCACACCCAACCATAGGACATAAATATTTTCAAATTGACTTGGTCCCTCAAACACCACTCTCAAATGGGACCATGTATAGGCACTCATTACTTTAGAATGAAGATATCAAACATCACATTCATGAGTTTATTTAGAAGGGGAACTTTTGAAAAGAGTATCACCTTGTGGGATCCTAATTATTCTTTCAAAAAATAAAGATAGGACATTGTGGATTTGCATTGATTATCATGCCTTGATAAAAATAACAGTAAATAATAAATACCTACTTATATGGATCGATGACCTCCTAGACTAGCTTGAGGGAGATAAGTTCTTCATAAAGATCAATTTTATGTCAATATACAACCAAGTTGCCATCAATCCCACATATGTTTGGAAAAATTATTTCAAATACAAGGGCTTATTAAAATGGTTGGTCACACCTTTTGGGATGACAAATACACTTATAACATTCATGAGAATTATGAATGATGTCCTGCAACCATTCATTGATTAATTTTAAGTCATGTACCTAGATGACATTATTATCTTTAGTAATGCATGGGAGGAGAATGTTCAACATTTCCAATAGGTTCTTCATAACATGCATTAGCACAATATTTATGCTAACATAGAGAAGTGTTCCTTTGGCATGGATAATATCTATTACTTGGGATAAATCATCAATAAGGATGGCATATATGTAGACCCAAATAAGATCTTGGTCATATGATACCGCTAGTACCAAAGACCGTCACTAAACTCTAAAGTTTGTTGCGAATATACAATTATATCATGGATTTGTACTTGGGTTTTATCACATTTCATGACCTTTGAATAGATGACACACATAGAAGTGAAAGAAAATTTTGTATGGATAGATACACAATAAAAGGTATTTACATGAATGAAGGAGAGACTCTATTCAACATGACCGTCACTAAACTCTAAAGCTTGTTGGGACTATAAAATTATATCATGGATTTATACTTGGGTTTTCTAAAATTTCATGGCCTTTGAATTATTTGACACACATAGAAGTGAAATAAAAGTTTGTATGGACATATGCACAACATAAGGTATTTAGATGAATAGAGGAGGGACTCTACTCAACATTAGTTCTAGTATATCCATATCTACAACATTCATTTACAATAGAAACATATTATTTATAATATGCACTGGGATTAGTCCTCACCCAACATGGGTGTCCAATGGAATCCCATAGTGAGACCTTCTCTACCATAGTTTGCACATACATGACATATAAAAAGAACTTATACGTCATTGTGCAAGCTTGAAAGTAGTGGAAGCACTACATTATAGGAAAATAAACTATCATACACACATATCATAAGCCTTTGCAACTCATGCATAATCAAGGAAATGTATATAATGGTCTTCATTAGATATGGTCCACCTATCTACAATAGTTCAATATAAACATCATGCAAAAAAAAGAGGAGTGCTAATAAAGTCATTGATTATTTGAGTCATCCCCAGTCAATTCTCTAATTTTTTTTTTTTACTCATGTCGACATGAGACATTAGAGTGGCCTCAAATGTATGAATATGACCCTATATTTTGTACATATATTAGGGGTTAAGGTCAAGAAAAAGTTCTATAATATCAATTACAAAAATGGGTTCTATGCCACATAGTTTTTATCAAATTTTTTGGCTCATGTTTCAAGTTAATGGAAAGGAATACAAGAAAATAGGAAACTCTAAATTATGAGAGGGTTTAAGGATACCTCTTGATATGTGATGATGAAGATACGGGCATAAAATATCCTCTCCATGGTGAGCTAGATAACCTGCACAACAAAGAGAAACTAAACAAGAAAATGATTAGTAGATAAGATGGTGGGTTTCTGAAAAAATCATCACGAGAAGTGAAAAATTCCTAGGGATGGATGTCAACCCACTTTGATAAAAGATAAATAAATGATAATGGATAAATAGGATGCATCCGATAAAAAGATGAAGAAGAGATCATATACTACTAAGATAAGCCAAGATGTAGATCTTATAATGTAAAAATGAGCTAAGAAAAATCAAACCCGATCAGTCAATGATGACCCAAGATTAACTAGGATAGTCAATGACAGTTGTATCAAGTTGTAAACCATAAAGATGTAGAAAATAGATCTAAAACAGGATCTAAGATGCTTTGGAGATGTCATGATCTGAAATATAAAATAGAAAGGATGTAATAAAATTATATATCTAATCAAGTGTAGATCGTGTCAATGGTGACTAAGATGGATCAATGGAAAATAGAGACAAGAAGAAAGGTATCAACTGTTAAATAGACAAGAACATTGAAATAAGGAGATCCAGATGTTTTAGGAAGATATAGAATAGATAATGAATGAGGAAGATAGTAGAAATAAAGATGATATGGTTAGGGTTGATGATGATTGAGTTGGATCGATGGTAACTAGGGATAGTGAAGATGATATATGAGATGGAAGATGGGCACAAAAAAAAGGTTGGAAGATATAAATTACTATAGGGGGCAAGAAAACATATGGAAAAAATGGTCGAATGTAGAACATGATGTAAATACAAATCTGTTTGATTTACGACCAAGGGGTATATCTAGGGTTTGATGGGATGGATAAATGGAAAAAATAATTATGGGAAGGGATTAATGATGGAAGATCCCCAAGATGTTGAGAAGACCTAAAATATTGATGCAAATGGGTGATGAAATGATGGTCAAGATATAAGAAAACAAAAGTATTCAAATCTCCGAGATGGCATGAAAATCTTCAAGATAGCTCCAAGTTAATGGTTGTGGCTCATAAGAAGAGGAATAAACAAAGTAATCTTGCAAGAAGGAAAAATTCTCTAAAGCTTCATCCTAAAGAGAGAGGGTAGAGGTATACTTATAGACCGATAACAACATACATGGGTAATTGGTCAATGTGGAAGACCGTTGATTTGGGTGGTGGAGATGATGATTAACTCAATGAAAAGGGCCCTAAAGAGGTAAAATTAGGGTTTTGAAGTGTTCAGTAGGTTATTGTTACACAAGGATGATAAAAGGTGGTTGGAGGATAAGAATGCATTGAATGAGGGTAGATGGGAGTCTAGGGATGATAAATGGGGGTTAGGGATGTGATTAGGATAATAGATGGGTTTAGGGATAATTAAATGTGATTAGAGGTAGATTAGGGAAGATGGGATTAAGAGAGGGTTAAGATATGGAAAATTGGAATTAGATGAAATAAATGGGGTTTAGGAGGGAAAAGTGTATTTGAATAGGAATATAGGTATGTATGTGCTAAAAGGAATGATAACCAGATTGTACCAAGCCAAAAACATAGATGCTAATCAAACACCACAATCAATAAGGTAAAAGTAATTTTCTAGGATAACTTTACATAAATATTTGCAAACAAATGAGAAACAATATCATATATTAATATGGAACTCAATGAAATACAATGAGAATGGGCCTTGCTTATATAGGAAAGGAATAACAATCTAAGAAATAGTTAAGGTCATAGATCTAGCTATAAATCATGGAAGGAACTATTCATCAAAGAACTAGTCAAGACCATAGATTTAGGAAAGAACTAGACATCAATGATCTAGTAAATACCAAAGATCAAGGAAAGAACTATACCTAAAAACTAGATAATATCCCCCTAATATCTAAATAAATAAAAATAAATATCCAAACACATAAGTGGGTGAGGATAAATATAATAAAGGTAAATAAAGTACCTAGGTGAACATGAGCTAAGGTAAATACCTACTCTAACACCCCCTCAAGTGAAGCTAGGGGCCAAAATAGAAGTGGTATGTCCATAGTATGAGTCCCGAAAACTAGGCTTGATGAGGTACTCATGTACAATATATCCATGAAGAAATCTCGAACCAAAAGAAGGAAAGAATCCTTCTAGAAGGAAAGAGAAAGAAAAAGAAGAAGAAGGAAGATGTTCTCACAAACACCCCAATAAAAATTACGAAACCCCAAGCATTCCATGCAACTTAAGGTAGTAAGGTGATGCAAAAGGATTTGTAATGATGTTCGCAACTTGTTCTGAGTTGGAATGTACTCCAAGAAAATAAATCCATCCTAAATGTGTTGACAAATGAAGTGGATGTGTATCTCAATATGCTTGGTCCACTGGTGCTCAACAGGGTTGCGAGAAATATGAATTACACTTTGGTTGTCACACCAAAGTATAGTCGATGAATCCTATGGGAATATAAACTTTGTTAATAACTATTGAAGCCAAAGAATCGATGAATCGTTGTAATCGCTTCCTAGTGCTCTACCTCTAAAGATGAAAGTGCAATAGCCTATTAATTTTTACATGCCCAAGCAATTAGAGAATAACCAAGACAAAGAATATAGCCGAAGTGGAACACCTATTATCAATAGAACCTACCCAATCTAAATCTGTATACCTAACCAATTGAGTAGAACCCCTAGTGTAGTGTAGGAAAAAGTGAGAAGTACCTGCCAAATAGCACAAAATCCTTTTAGCAGCATGCCGGTGACTACTATGAGGAGAATGTGTAAACCGAGATACAAGCCCTACTGCAAATGAAATATTAGGATGAGTATGGGTCAATTACATGAGACTCCCAACCAACTTCCTATATAATGTAGGATCACAAATTGGTGTGGTATATGTAGAAGTAAGAGTAACCCCAAACTAAAAAGGAAATGGACTTGGCTTGCAATCAGCTATATCAAAGCATCGAAGAAGATCATGGGTGTACTTTTGTTGACTCAAATGAAGCCCGAATCTATTTGAGAAATCTACAAACCAAGGAAATAATGCAATAACCCAAGATATTTCATGTCAAAGTGTGTAGAAAGATCCCTCCGAATACTCGAATATGGGAAGAAGAGCTTCCAAAGTAAGTAAAGATCATCAACGTACAAGATAAGTATCACAATATCATCACCAACATGCTTGAAGATACCATATATGATTGGAGTGGAGATGAACAAAACTAGTAGATAGAAGAAAATAATCCATCTTCTCATACCAATCCCAAGGGGCTTGTTTGAGACCATAGAGAGACCTTCAGAGCCTACAAACAAGAGAAGAATCTTGAACAAATCCAATTGGCTGCTCCATGTATATTTCATCTTGTAGATATCCATGTAAGAAGGAACTCTTTACGTCTATTTGGTATACGGGCCCCCTGTGATGTAGAAATAACAAATACAAGTCATATAGAATCCATCTTGACAACAGATGAAAAAGTCTCAAAGTAATCAATACCTTCAACCTGTGAAAACCCCTTTGCAACAAGACGAGCCTTATACTTGTCAATGGACCCATTAGCTACGTATTTTGTTTGGTATACCATCTTACACTGTGATGCGAAATAACAAGTACAAGGAATATAGAATCCATCTTGGCAACGGGTGAAAAAGTCTCAGAGTAATCAATACCTTCAACTTGTGAAAAACCCTTTACAACAAGACAAGCCTTATACTTGTCAATGGACCCATCAGCTACGTATTTGGTTTGGTATACTGACTTACACCTAACGATCATTATTCCTTTAGGAAGAGATACCAAATCCCAAGTATGATTCTTCATCAAAGAAGAATACTCATTTGCCATCGCATCATCCCACTCATGTATCCCATGAGCCTTTGAAAAATACTATGGATCCTTATAAACTTCCTAACACAAAATTCCGAACCATTAGAATGTGCATGATGATGCCTAGTGGATGGAAGATCCTGTATGAAAAGTGGTGCCTCGAAACTATAGTACAATCCCACTTAGGCATAGTGACAACATCGGTGGGAATATGATCATCAATGACATTTATAACCTCCTCAAAGAAAGGATCCTTGAGATGAGATGATGAAGAAGAAGAAAATGGAGAATCATGAGGAGTGAAGCACTCATCAAACTAAACATGTGTTCAAAAAATAACGCAATGAGTATCATGATCTAAAAGTCGATAAGCTCTCATGTCCTCACAATACCCTACAAAGATCAAGGGTTTGTTATTATTATCCAAAGCTTTCCTTTTCTTCTTTAGCACAAAGTCCCAAGCATGGCTCCCAAAGACTCAAAAAAATGAGACATTTGGTTTAGTGTTAGACCAAGCTTCCTCTAGAGTCAAATGCTCAAGTGCTCTATGTGGTGTTTGATTCTGAGTGTAGTTACCACAATTAACTGCTTCTACCCAATAGATAGGAGGTAAATATCTATAATGCATCATACAGTTAGTCATTTCCGTCAACGTTCTATTCTTCCACTCTACTAATCCATTCTGTTGTGGAGTATGAGGAACATAATGATGGTGAATAATGCCTTGAGTTGCCAAAAAATCAGAAAACTCATTGTTGAAGTACTCCCCCATTGTCATTGTGAAGGTTCTTTATGCAACTCGAAGATTGTTTCTTGACCAAAGCCTTGAAGAATTTAAAGTGTGAAAAAACATCACTTTTATACTTCAGAAAATAAACCCAAGTACGCCTTGAGAAATTATCAATAAAGGTAACTGCATACTTAACTCCATTGAATGAGGGGGTTGGAAAAACCATCAAATCACTATGCACAAGCTCAAGTGGTGAAGAATCTCTCTTAGAAAAATTCTTAGGAAATGGATCTTGGTGTTGTTTCCCTAATGCACAACTAGAGAAAACTCCCTGAATACAAGAAACTCTAGGAAGACCATCTACCATACCATGAGTGCTCAACTCCTTCAAATATTTGTAATTAAGATGTCCAAATGTTTCATACCAAAGCTTACTCTCTGAATCTTCATGAGAAACCAATCTTGTCCCTATAGAAGAAGTGTCATCAAAACCCTCAAAGTGATATAGTCTAGATTTATGATAAAAAAACCCGAGCAACAAGTGAATAAGGCTCTAACAAAGTTCTTACTTCTGCCCCATCTAGTGTAAAAGTCACTATTTTCCTTGATCGAATGACAAATTTGATAAACATGAAGAAAATTTGTAGTGATGTTAGGAACATATAGTGCATCTTGGATACTATCACCATTAAGTTGTATATCACCTTTTCCCTCAACAAAAAGAAAGGAAGAATCTCCAACCTCAATTTTGGAAGTAGAACTCAAACTTAGAGAAACAAAAGACTCCTTGGAAGAAGTCATGTGATGAGAAGCACAGAATCTATAACCCGGCTGTCTGCAAGTGGTGGATGAGATCTCCCAACAAAATTAAGTGTTTTTCCATCTTGATTAGAAGGAGGTGGAGTGGAGATAGGAATTTTGTGTTTCTTAACTACATCCTCTAAGGATTGCATTCACTTATAACACCTATGTTCTTCATGACCACCATCCCCACAAAAAGAGCATTAAAGGCTAGACTTATAATTACATTTAGAAGACTCCTTGGGTTTAGAGTTGTTTTCTTTAGGTTTAGGAGCACTTTCGAGATGGAGAAGGGGTGGATTTAGTTTTACGTTTTGGTTTTACATTGCCCTTAGGATTAGATGCAACTAATGCCTTTTGAGATATGGAAGACTCAAGGTGAGAAAATTTGGATTCTTCCCAATAAGTCTTTCACAAAATGTTTCTAAGTCGGACATTTTGAATTTGTCACCTATGACATCCATTCTAGAGAAAAAGGTTAAAGAAAATATTTGAAATGGTCCTCTCAACTTGGATAGAATCAAGTAAACACACTCTTCATCTTTATTATCTCTTCCACTCCCCTTCAACTATGTCAACAAATGTTTGAACTTGGTAAAGATAGCCTATAATTATTGGAAAATCTTCGGGATTACGAGAGGTGGTCTCAATTTAAATTTTCATGGCTCTCAAATGATCTAACTTACTGAATAAATCCTCCAATTTCTCCCATATTTTGAAAGGAGAGTCACACTTTTCCAAATGAAACAAAATACTATAACTTACATAATTTCCTATCAAACTCATACACTCATCAAATTTGCATTGGTACTAAAATTTCTCATATTCTCTAGTGAACACCGGTTGCTCACAAGAAGTTAAAACCCATAATCCTTTCTTCTTAATTATTATTTCCATTCTTGGTTTCCATGTGTGGTAGTTATGTTTTGTTAATGGCTCAACATGATCTAATACAGAAGTAGACCCCATCCTCAAAAAAATCACCAAAAAATACAAGAACAAAGCAATGCAACAAGAGCCCCCTAGATTTATGTACTTTACAATGAGTGCGTGTTACAATATGAAACTTTATAATTATAGTGTGATTCTCAAAATAAATATTTCCAATGTAAAGAGAACAAAAAATAATCACTTTTGCAAAAAAGAACTCAAAACCAAGTTCTTGACCAAAAGATATAAGCTTTTCAATATTATGCTCTACTATTTATTTTAATTGCCACTAAAACAGAATAAAATGCTCTTTTTCACTACACAAATAAAGTGAAAGGGGGTTGGAGTTAAACACCTAATAATAGGAATCACAAGCTTTAAGCCCTTATACGACCATACCATATGATCAAGGGCTAAGGATTTTAATGGGTTTATGCTCCACTTACTATTCTGGGGTGTGCCGCTAGTTTTCGAGAAAGTCACATCTAATTGC
Source organism: Taxus wallichiana var. yunnanensis (assembly GCA_018340775.1). Classification (NCBI taxonomy): domain Eukaryota; kingdom Viridiplantae; phylum Streptophyta; class Pinopsida; order Cupressales; family Taxaceae; genus Taxus; species Taxus wallichiana. The sequence goes on along the minus strand of CM031244.1, from coordinate 84,576,106 downwards.
TTCATCTGGTAAAACCTACTATTTCCGAACCGTGTCGAAAATGACCTTCTTCGCCCAAAAAAGTAGTCTACGGATTTTCTGAAATAGCAAATTGTGCACAACCGCCCATGGACCCCTACCAAAAAGGAAATAAACTTCTTTTTGGAAAACCCCTATGAACACCAACCGAGAATGTTTCCCCACAGAGAAAAAACCCAAATCAAATCTCAAAAACCTAAAAACCTAGAAAAAACCAAAAAATGACTACCTCCAGAAATGGTCGATTTTATAGTCGATCTTATATGAATATCTCGAATATATTCATAAAAATACACGCAGCAACAAAATACGAGACAAATCCCAAATATATGAATATACAAACAAAACATACGAGATGGATATCAATAGCAGGTCTCCTACTACGATACAATAAGATATTTGTTGTCACACAAAAGCTTGAATTGATGGTGGAGAGGGATCTCATCATGTTAACTAGTGCTACGCCAACATGATATCGATGCAACCACGTGAGCTATGATATAATGTATGATTTGTCGTCATACCAAAAGCTTCAATTGGTGGTGGAGAGTGATCTCATTATGTTAAACAGCTGCTACGCCAATACACCCCCACATGATGGATCCATATGCAACCACGTGAGACCTGGGCCCACCATGTATTCATCAAATTAGGTCTAACAACATTAGGAGGCAACGACACCGGGAATTCCTGGGAGGTCACCCATCCCAATACTACTCTAGGTCAGGCACGCTTAACTACCTAGATTTGATACCATAAAAGGAATGATAACCAGATTGTACCAAGCAAGAACATAGATGCTAATCAAACACCATAATCAATAAGATGAAAGTAATTCACCAAAATAACTTTACATAAATCTTTACAAAAAAATGAGCAGCAATATCATATATTATTATGGAACTCGATGAAATACAATGACAGTGGGCCTTGCTTATATAAGCAAGGAATAACAATCTAAGAGCCAATCAAGGTCATAGATCAAGCCATAAATCATGGAAATAAGTAGTCATTAAAGAACTAGTCAAGACCATAGATTTAGGAAAGAACTAGACATCAAGGATCTAGTAAATACCATAGATCAAGGAAAGAACTATACCTAACAACTAGATAATATCCCCCTAATATATAAATAAATAAAAATAAATATCCACACATATAAGTAGGTGAGGATAAATACAATAAAGGTAAATAAAGTACCTAGGTTAACATGAGCTATGGTAAATACCTACTCTAACATGTGCAAGATGATGGTGAAGGGGACTGAACATGGGATGAGGTACAAGTGTACAAAATTTTTGTGTCTACATATGGTACAACTCTATGTCCATACAGGGGAGTGTTATAAATTGATCTAGGATTTTCACTATAGTTAGGTTTTAGGTCTCTTTGTAATAGATAAAATAGTGGTAGTACAAGTATTTTTATCATCCAAAGCTTCATCATGATGTTACCAAATACATCAAGTCTTACATAATCTTTGTGATTATCAATTCATCCAATCAAAAGTAGGGCCTTTATGCCCATCTTACAATTCTATCATTCTCGGGAGTTTGTCTCTTTATATTTCATATCGGTTTCCCTTCCATTAGGAATGGCCATGACTATGTTTCTTGGGTGGTTGATAGGTTCTCAAAAAAATAGCATTCTTGGCACCTTGTAAGAAGATAATCTAAGTAGATGAGACTACAAATTTGTTCTTTGAGTTTGTTTGGGTTCATTTTAGAATTATCAAAAACACCATGTCAAATACGCATTCCAAGTTTATGAGGATATTCTATTCTACACTATGGTCCATGATAGACACAAAAATTAACAAGTACACTACATTCCAACTCTCGACCAATGGGAAAAATAACATATTCAACCATGTGATTGTGTATATTATTTGGATGTATCACTCCAAATATCCATGCACATGGGTTGAAAGTCATGTGTATGTGTAACATAGCTATAATAAGTCTATGATTGCTCCACGAGACATTTCCCATTTTAGGTATGTCATGGATTTTGGCCATTGGATCCCATTTATGTAGAATTTCCCTTTATGTTGGAGAAGAATCTTCCCAAATGTAAAAAGAAGTGGATAAGGAAACCAAATTTGTGGAATGAATTCAACACATCTAAGAATAATTTCATGAGATTCTAGAACAAACTATCCAAAAGTACAAGCAACATAATGATGGACACTTTGGTTTCCTCATCAATTTTAAGTGGGGAAAAAGTTTGGTAATAGCGGCACAAAGAGAGAATCAATGTTCTATATAGGAAACTCAAACCTCTACAGATATAGGCCATACACAACCAAAAAAATGGTGAGAATGCATTTGATCTCAATCTTCCCCTACCACAAAGTTATGTCTCATTTTTAATGTTGATTTTCTCCACCCATATTTTCCTCCACTCTTGGAAACATCACACATTAGTGAATAGTTATACAATATAGAGATGAAATCAAACCGCATGACACTAGCAAACTCTAATTAGATCATTGATATGGTGGTTAAGGACATGAAGCATCAACAAACCACACTCTACCGAGTAGTGAAGGAAGGGAAAATAACACACCAAGGGAAGTGGTTCACCAAGAGTTAAATTGAGAATTAATTTATACACCTAGTAAAAATGTAAAATCAAGTGGAATACATTTCTTTTAAATGAGGAATGAATGATTCAAAATAGTATTGCTTAAAATCTATTTTTGGAAAGTCCTAAAAATCTATTTTTAGCAGTTTTTGGAAGCTTTTAGTACATTACATTTTGGGAAGTCTTTGTAGAATTTATAGGATTTATATTGTAAGATAATTACTAAAGTGTGTTTTTGTAGTGATATGTTTCAATTTTTGTCCATCATCTTTCTAATAGATCATATGGTTCACAAATTAGGTCAACATGCTAGGAGATATGACCCGAAAAAGGAACACTAAATAAAATAATAGTAATAATAGGACAAATTTCATATTTTTTTACTTATTTCTATTCAAATCCATCCCTAACATGGATATGAATGGTCTCCATGTATGATGAGCTTTTGGTTCACCTCCAAATTACTTCATATACTATTTTTAGTAGGTTTTCATATTTGCAATTACGTTATAAAGTATCTTATTTTGAATAAAGAAATAGATCTCTAGGAATACATCTCTTATGGATTTTCATAGTTTGTATACATTTGAGATTATAATAAAATTAGTTGTTTATGGCTCTTTCATTGTGAATTTATTGTTATAACACATTTAGAACCATTGTTAGTGTGTTGTCCACCGGGTTGCACCTCAATCCGGATCAAGTGCAGTAGGTAGGATCACAAAGGGATGGTCCACAACCTATGGAGGTGGATCATGAACAAGGTCATGGTATGATAGATGGTAATGGTTTTTAGGACCAAGGAGTGGTAGTGGTGTGGCACGGTCGCCATGATATAGCTTTGTTTTGTAGGAGACAATAAGAGATTAGTGTTAATATTGGAGAGATTGTGGGATTACATTCACAATATACTATAGATACTACACATATTTCTCTTCTATCCTTTTAGTTTCCAAATTTGATAGCACATGTGGATGTGTTAATAGGATAGAAATATTAGTTTAGATCGAGATAAGGATCAGGTTTTCACCGAGAGAGATCGGTTCAAGGATGAGAAGGATCAACTTAGAGCTACAGTATCTCAAGGTTATGTTTCTCTTTCCTAAAATCTCATATAATCAAGGAAGGACATTTCATATTGGCATCAACTATATCATTGGGCAGTACACTGTACATAGTGATTACCTTTTTTATAGATAGTCGGTGGATCGATCATCGATGAAATCATCTTTGAGGTCATTAACTAGTGGGAAACCTTATAGTATAAATCCATGACATCCTCCTATAGATTTAGGGAGTCATGTGTGAGAGGATGATTATGTATAGAAGATTTTTTGGTATATGATGTTATTATATTGTAGTTATATATATATCGAGGCATATTATATATAATTATGTGAGCATTTTCTCAACCATTGGTTATCGTGATGTATATGATGATAGACTTTATATTTATGATAATAGACATGTTATGGGTATTTTATTAATGCATTTTGATTTTAAATATTGATTGATGTATGTTATGATTGGATGCGATGTTGATGGAATTAGATAGATTTTTTATTCATATATGTTTATGATTGATGTGGTACTTTTTTATGATATTATGGATGTATGATGATTATCCTTAGATATATTTTAGAATGGTTATAGATATGTTGATGATGTTTTGATTGTGATATTATGGATGTTGATATTGATTATATTATGATAGAGGTATATGGATGTAAATAGATGTGTGGATTATTGATGTCGTGAAATTTATATGATTGATGTATTAAGAGGTGATAATGATTTCATATCTTTTTGATTTGTTTAATGATGATAGATGTCATGAAATTTCTCTCCTTATTTTATTTTTGATGCACACTTATTCATTTTGATGAAATGTATTTTAAAATGGGTGAGATGATGTGGATTAGAAATGTATATCAAATGGTAGTGAGAAAGTGTTGAAATTATGTTACGTGGTTAGTAACGTGATGAAATGTTATGTAATGTAATTATTTTGATGATTTTAGATTTAGTAATTGATGAGTATAGATGGATATAAAGTTATGTTGTGATGAGTAGTGTTTCATTATGATTATCTATATTATTAAGAAATAACTTTTTCACATAGAATTATATAATATTGACCATGAAATATATTTGACCATAATGATTTGTGTACCATAATGCATGTTTAATTACTCATAACTATTATAATATCATTGTGCAGATACTAAAATATTCTAATTAACCAATATACAAACTAAATACAAAACTTACAAATAACACATGTCATTTACAAAGAAGACTCGAGTCATTTGGAAAGAAGAGGATTCATGAAATTTCATAGTCAAATATGCATATCTTCTAAATTGGAATCTACTTTGGGTGAAAGATATCATGCCTAAGGTTAACATCTTCTACTAGTTGGTGGTTCAAAATAAGATCCTTATGGTGGATAATCTAAGGAAGAGAGGCATGGTTATCCCCAGTAGATGTCCTTTATGTGTCAAGCAGGAGGAAAGTGTTAACCATATTTTTTATTGTGTCCTTTTTCTCAAGTGGTTTTTTCTTCTGTGATGGAGATGTTTTAGATCTAGTGGTTACAACCTAACACCATACCTACCTTATCTATGTAATGGGAGTGCCCTTTCAGATTTCTGTCTTGGTGGCTTCCTGGAGGATGGTGCTTCCCCACTTCCTTTGGAGCTTATGGAAGGCCAAGAATGATATTATTTTCAGAAACCAGAAAGCTAATATCAAAAAGGTTAGTGCTTATTGTTTCTCTTCCATCAAAGAAAACATCAAACTTTTCAAGGGAAATATTAAAGTTGTCTATCCTAGAGTGGAGGTAGAAGTCCTCAAACAGTTTTCCTTTAGTCCTCCCGATGTTTAAATGTCCAAACCAAGTAATGAAATGGTCTAAATTGGAGGAAAACTAGTTTAAGATGAACTTTGACAGTGCTTTGAAAGGAAACACTTCGGAAATTTGGAGGAGGGAGGATTATTAGAAACCACGATGATGATTGTATTTTTATGTTAGGCCATTGGGTCTTCAAAGAAATAATATGAAAGAGGCTAGAGCTTTATCGTGGGGGTTAACATAGCCAGGGAAAAGGGTGTTACACATATTCAAATCGAAGGTGACTCATTTCTCATTATGAACACCCTTAAAAGGAATCTCATCTAGAACTGGACACTTGGAAATATTTTACAATATGTTATGCAAGATATTAAAGCATTTGAAAATTATATTATCACACACACTCCCCGTAATGGTAATAAATGTGCGGATAAGTTGGCTAACTTAGGGGTGTATAGCAATGATTTAAAATTTTGGGTGAAGGGTGATGAAATCCCCTTAGCAATTAATAATATTATTCACCATGACAGGTCATAATGTAATTATTTCTTGTCACATGAGGGATATCAATTTTTGTGCTTGTCAAGGCAAGGAGCTTAAGTGCTACATAATCAATACAGAATTTTCATTCATTTCAAACCTTACTGAGAATTATTGAGCATCCGGTTTGGTGTTGAAGGGTAAATAGAGAATCCATGGGTGGTGGCAGAGTTCGGTTTGAACCTTCGAGTCATGGGGCTATCGTTAATAATCCTTCGATGTGGCATATGCTTAGAATTGGGGGCTTCAGGGAGTATATCTCCAAGATAAAAGGGCATGACCCCTCTCTCACCATGGAGTTTGGAAAGTCTCGAAATAGTGGTAGGGTTGTTGTTTAGGGATAGAAATGGAGATTTGAGTAATTTCTTTCCCAAGCTACAGGCATGAACACATAGGAATCAAAATCTTCGAAGACCGGAATCACAGAGACCATGAAATCAACATTGTTTTTAAAGGTAAGGAAAGAGTCTATTTTCTTATTGATGACATTACTAGGTCTTGTATTCCTAGGGTGTGGAAATAATTTTTTTATCATATTATGCGGTATATCACTCTCGAAGGAAATTTTTAGAAGATATACACGCACCACCTATCTCTGCTTGAATATGTTTAGGAATCGGGTTATGTTGAGAATTCCTTTCTTTTTCTTCATTGCACTCTCGATTACGTGAGGTATTTTCAAAAGGGGAAGCTAGAGGATCCCATTCATGAAGGTCTTATTCTTCTTTTGTATCATAATGGAAAACCCATCTTTCCAAAGGAGGTTGTTGTGAGTAGTGGGTTTGAGGATGATATCACCTTGGAGGAGTGCTTGGCCAAGATGTGTACTGGTAAGGGTCCCCACAACATGGATGAGGAGGAGGTGATCCCACAGACTAGGGTTCCAAAGGCTAGCATCAATGAAGGGCCTTCTAAGGGGAAAGGTAAATTTTGTGAGGAAGAGGGTTAGAATTATGAGAATCTTAACAACAGAATGTAACATTTAAAGATGATTGTGTAGGAAATGGAGGAGGCTAACTTGTACATGAGGGATGGGTTAATTGACTGCATTAGTGTATCCAAAAATATCTACATTTTACAAAAAACATAAGAGGGGATGTCTCAGAGTTCAAAAACTTGGTCAAGGATATGAGGAAGAGGCGTGTTAGAGTAGGTATTTACCTTAGTTCATGTTCACCTAGGTACTTTATTTACCTTTATTGTATTTATCCTCACCCACTTATGTGTGTGGATATTTCTTTTATCTTATTTAGATATTAGGAGATATTATCTAGTTGTTAGGTATAGTTCTTTCCTTGATCTATGGTATTGACTAGATCCTTAATGTTTAGTTCTCTCCTAAATCTATGGTCTTGACTAGTTCTTTGATGACTAGTTATTTCCTTGATTTATGGCTTGATCTATGACCTTGACTGGTTCTTAGATTGTTATTCCTTGCCTATTTAAGCAAGACCCATTCTCAATGTATTGCATTGAGTTCCATAATAATATATGATATTGTTGCTCATTTGTTTGCAAAGGTTTATGTAAAGTTATTCTGGTGAATTTATTTCATCTTATAGATCATGGTGTTTGATTAGCATCTATGTTCTTGGCTTGGTATGATCTGGTTATCGTTCCTTTCATGGTATCAGAGCTAGAGATTGTTGTTGACATCCATCTATAAGTTTTATTTTGTAAATAAATTATTTATGTATTCATATATTTGGGATTTGGTTGTATTTTGTTGCTGCATACATTTTTATGAAAAACAGAGGCTTCTATTGGATTCAGAAGGTGTGAAAACCCTAAGATTGACTGTAAACTCGGCCAATTCTGGAGGCAGTCATTTTTTTGTGGTTTTTAAATTTTTGCAGAGAAGCACATAGGTGTGTCTCGGGATTCGAGCCAAGGAAAGAAAAAAATTAAAATAATTATCCCTTAGTCATATGGTATCATCATATGAGGGCTTAAATCTTGTGATTCCTACTAGTAGGTGCTTAACTTTATCCCCCTTTAAATTCTTTTGTGTGGTGAAGGCAACAACAATTTTTTGAAAAGTTTGTATCTTTTGCTCGGTAACTCGGTTTTGAGTGTCGTTTTTGCAAAAGTGCTTGTTTTTTTGTGCTCTTTCCATTGGAAATATTTATTTTGAGACTTTCAATATAATTATAAAGTGCCAAATATGGAGGAGTGTTGTAATCAATTATGGATGTAATTTTGGCTGAGCCCGACGTCCTAAATTTTTGGGAGTTGCAGTTTGTACCTATCATGGATTCTGAGAATGATATGCTTTTCTTTGAAGTATGTGGACTTCAAGAGGATATTGTAAAATTTTTAGAAGAAAATAGATCACTCAAGAAGTAAAATTCTCTTCTGCAATCACTCATTCACGATAAGGATACAATAATACACTCCCTGCAGAACAAACTTGCTAGCCTATAACATCACCATCATATTGTGAACAACCATATCCATGCTCATAGTACACTTGCAGCTATTTCTCCTGAACCCATTGACATTGATCTATTAGTCTTTGAGTCTGTTCCTGATCTTGATGCTCATACACCTATGAATTTTGTTACTGCTAGCTCTTCCACATCTATGCCTATTACAGTACCACATGTTGTGTATCCTACTTCTACTCAGTTGCATGGCTTTTTTGAGAAGCATACTACTGCATTCAGTTCTCACATGCTCCGTTCTATGGGTCTCACTAGCGAAGTCATTGGTATAAATTCACAAGGTATTGTTTCCTCTATTCCACATGTTAAGTGGAATTCTCGTCATGACATTGGTTTTCGAGCAGATACTTCATTGGGATCACACATTGACAGAGCTTCTTTTTTGTTCACTCAACTCTTTTTGAGGATCCTAAGCAACACATGAGTTCTACATCTTCACTCAGGCTTGAGAAACCTGAGATTTCAGTTGTCATACATGATCAACCTGACACACATTCTGATGTTCTTTTGTATGCACCCATTGTACATTTTGCACCAATTCATATGCAAGCATCTTCTTCATCCATCCATGTTGATTTGGGGTGGATATTTGATCACTCATAGAGGCAACATAGGCATTCGTTGAGAGGACTCTACAGGTGTGGCTCCTCCACCATTCGGCCTCTTGCTCCACTTTCTATACCTTCTACATTATGATGCTTCTTGTTTTGAGCTTGTTTTTAGCAGGTGTAGTGTATCTCTCTTATTTGTTGAGAGATTTTGTATACGTATTTTTGAAACTTTTGGCCTTTTTGTGTATCTCTTATGGGGAATCTATTATGGTGTATTCCAATGTTAGTTTTTCAGTGTTCGAGTAGTTTTTTTGAAAACTCATATAGATTTGTAGCGTCACTCCACCCATTCAGCAGTATGGGAGGGTGTGGTGCTGATCCTACTTCTTCAGGTTTTGTGTCCTTGCCTTGTTACCGTATATTTTCTTGGATCGTGACACTCTGGAGTTTATGTCCTTGCCTTGTTGCTTTGGTTATTGTTCTTGGATCGTGGCACACCTATTTGTAGTAGTTGATTGAATTATGTTTGGTGTTTTTTTTGCACTTTCGACATCACTCTATTGACAGTCTCCTTATATGGAGCTATTTTGGTGGAGCCCAGTGTCAGTTGTTTTTTATTTTTGTGATCAAGTAGTGGATTCAGACCACAGTGCACACCAAAATTCTTTAGCATTGTATGATTTTTTTGAGCCGAGATTCTTGAGATGCCTTGGAGTGGCTCTTTACTATCTTCACTTTGTTGTTATTGGTTTTGGGTATCTTGCGGTGTCCCTTTTTTTCCCAGTTATTGTACATGAGTACCTCATCAGGCCTAGTTTCGAGACTCATACTGTGGACATGCCACATCTATTTTGGCCCCTAGCTTCACTTGAGGGGGGGTGTTAGAGTAGGTATTTACCTTAGCTCATGTTCACCTAGGTACTTTATTTACCTTTATTGTATTTATCCTCACCCACTTATGTGTGTGGATATTTCTTTTATCTTATTTAGATATTAGGAGATATTATCTAGTTGTTAGGTATATTTCTTTCCTTGATCTATGGTATTGACTAGATCCTTGATGTCTAGTTCTCTCCTAAATCTATGGTCTTGACTAGTTCTTTGATGACTAGTTATTTCCTTGATTTATGGCTTGATCTATGATCTTGACTGGTTCTTAGATTGTTATTCCTTTCCTATTTAAGCAAGGCCCATTCTCAATATATTGTATTGAGTTCCATATTAATATATGATATTTTTTCTCATTTGTTTGCAAAGGTTTATGTAAAGTTATTCTCGGTGAATTGATTTCATCTTATAGATCGCGGTGTTTTATTAGTATTTGTGTTCTTAGCTTGAGTACGATCGGTTATCGTTCCTTTCAAACCGGAAGCAGTGGAATTGGGCCAGAAGAAAAGGAAATTCCAACTCAACTTGAGTAGATCTAAGGATGATGAAGGTGGGAGGGTGACTACAAAATATCTAGAGCATGAGGACCAACAAGAGTATCCCACTAGTACTCTATATAGTCCCCTAAATGTCACAAAATAATTTAGTTTCTTGTTCTGTTGGTCTGGATTTTTTGCAGAATTCTTTCGAATTATGTCTACTTATTTTACAAACTGTTTGTTTTTGTTCCTTCTGGTTGTTGGTTTTGTTGGACCTTCTTTCTCTTGAGTTAAGTTTGTTTAACTCTTTTTGGTCGTGTCTCTTTTTTCTTATTTGGGTGCTTTCATGATGTATCTTCTCTTGTAAGGCCTCTGGGAGTTGATCCTGTTTATTACCTAATATAATAATAAGAAAAATAATACACATGATGAAATAGAAAAATGTGTACAATACTTATTATTAGTTTACAAAAATCATTGAGGATGGATAAATGATGGATGAAAATAGTTAAACATTTTACCCACTAAAATGAATGATTCTTATTTACACTTGAAGATGATTGTTTACCCATTTCCTCAAGTGAAGATCCTTAGCTTATGTGAGTGAGTCATAATTCAACATGGGCTTGTGTTTGTTTTCCTTTCACTTTTCCCTCGAGTGATAATAGATTCCACATGGTTTGAGAATGATGTTTATAATGACTTTCTTATGAGAAACAAGGGTTCATAGGATTCTAGAAGATATATAGTGAGGATTGATATGAGTTGGGATACATGTTTGGCTAATTTTTTATGTGATATGGTGTTTTTAGACAAATTTTATGTACATAAAGGTGAAAAATAGAAAAGAAAAGTCATTGAGTAGAAAAAAAGATTTTATAGGGATTATGAATGATGGGAGATAAAATCAAATGAAAACTGAATGGGATGGGGGAATTCGATGTAGGAGAATCAAGAAACATAAATAACAAATTTTGGTTCCCTAGAAATTTTGGCTTGAAGTAGGATTAGGGAGTCATTTTTAGTTATTTTTCATAGGTTCCAACCTATTTGGACTTTCCATGGTGCACCAAAATGGTCATTTTAAGTTTCCCTCCAAAATGCACTATTTAAATGTTTGAATTCATAGTTTGATCTTAAAGGGTTTAATAATATGTGTGAAATTATATAATGATGTAAAATACCATCAATTCCCCCATTTAATGCAAGCAACATGTTTTCACCCATCCAAGTGGGGTTACCATGTTGTAGTCAGTTCTTACCTTTTTAGGATCTAAAATTAGTTGTTACTACCTCCTTTTAGGTCATGAAAAAGGAGATATTAAAATGAAATAGACACGAGTTAGATGAGAGGAAGTTAGTAGATGTGGTGAATAAGTGTGAAAGAGAAATGAAGGCTCAAAATTTTGTATGGAATCATGCATATTTTTGTAAATACAAATAAGTTATGGAATTAAACTTATAATCTTGTTGTTATGGAATGTGAAGAAAGTTAATGATGTTTTTGTATGATTTGATTGTGTTGAACTAATGAGCTTTAGGGTAATATTATGATCCTAGGAGTATATTTAATCCTTTTTAGTAAATTAAATGCTATAAGATCGTATCTTGTGTCAAAAATGAAGTTTTGCAATCTACCTGGAGTTGTTACATGTGTAATAATGCATGTGCATAGATTATATGGAGAAAGAGAGAGGAATTTAAAGCTTTGGCATGGATGAATAAAGAGAGTTATAAGTTCTTAATAGAGAAGAGGACTTATATTAAATTCATGAAGGTCTTAGATTCCATGAAAAATAAAGACGTCAAAGTCATTTAGGGGTGAATTTTCTTAATATTATTCTTGTAAGTATGAGTGTATATGATTCAAGGAGGCATTTGAGATACGGTAGAGACTAAAAGAGATTTATTATTGTGTGTGATTATGGTTCTATATATTAAGAAGGTTTTTTTATGGGTACAAAGGTTCTCGAGTAACAATTTGATACATTATTTCTTGAAAACCGAGTAACTCTACCTCCCATGTCCTTTAAGTGTGGTGTTTTGTTTATAGGTTTTGATATTTTCATGGTAGACATTAGAAAAGGATAGAATAAATTTATAGAGAGTATGGGACCATAAACAAGGGTTTAAAATCAATAACCAAAAGACTAAAATCTTAAAAATTGTCTAGAAACAGAGTTCTAAGAAGCTAGAAATAGGAAAAGATTATTTTTGGGGGAAATTAATGCATGATAACCTTGTAAGATATAAAGGAACAAGCTATATAATGTTAAAATAGAGTTTTAGAGTCCAATTTAGAGTCTTGAAGATAATTTTTTTCCAATATATACATCATTCTCACTCTCAGTGCTGGTAAAACTCTACAGTAGGGTTTAGAATGGAATTCTCCTTTAAAACACATTTTAACTAGTAAAAATTGATGAAATTTGATATACAATGACTACAAAATGTGATTCAATAGATTTATTTTGGTTCATGTTGATTTGAGGTGTACGAGAAGAAGATAATGGTGATATTATGATAAATTAAGACCTAATTAAGAGCCTAATCTAATAGGAACTACTCTTTTTCTTAGGAGAATCCTAGAATATCATCACCAAAATTTGAAAAAGACAAATGGGTATCCAAATTTGTAAAAATTTTATGAATAATTTTTTTATAATTATTAACATTTCAAAATCTCGATCGGGATAGAGTTACTAGGTAGAGTAGGAAAGATAGGGCATACTAAGGTTGGAAGCTTGATAGTCATACTCAATTTATTATGGTTGATTGTAAATATATGTAGGAAAGATAAAAATGGAGGTGTAAATTGAACGAATGATGATATCCTAGTGGAAGAAGGAACTCAATAGTAGCAAGACCTTGCAAAAGTATCCAATACCCTATGAATTAAGGTGGATGTGTTAATGTTAAAAAAAAAAGAAGGTTGATGGTCTAATCTCTTAAATTTTGACTCATCATCATGTATAGAAGCGGCTCTTAAAAAATAAAACACATATGGAGAGTTAATAAAACCTAATAACCTAAGGGTCCATTCAAGCAAGTTAAGGACAAGTAGAACATTGTTTACATGATTAACCACATGAATATATTTCTATTATGCATTCTAATTTGTGTATGAAAATTGTATGATCTTGAGAGTGAAAAAGGGATCAAAACATGAATAAATGATTGGAAACATAAACCAAAGGTGGTGAAATGATATTTGTTCTTAAAATATAGATTGAGAAGCTTGTAAATATTTTTCATGGTAAGGTAAAATGCATCTAACTAGTGATTTTAAGGGTGGTTATAGTTGTCCTCTACATTAGGTGGTATCGAGTAGGTTTTATCCTTGAGGAGGGAAAGAGATATTGAAGTGAAACAAAGTGAATTTTGACATCAAATAAGTGTTATGTGAATAACCCTTAGCCATTGAGGCTTAAGAAGAGAATAGGAAAAGTTGAGAAGAATAATTCCAAGTTCAAACAAACTTACAGGTTGAAAAGAGAAGAAAATAGGTTCCAAAAGACTAGGTGATACTTGTGATAATGTGTTATGGAGAAAGGTGTAAAATACTTTCTTAAAATAAGAAAAGAAAATATATATATATATATATATATATATATATATATATATATATATATAGAGAGAGAGAGAGAGAGAGAGAGAGAGAGAGTTAATGAGAAAAGTGAGTAGATATGAATGGTTTCTTTCTAGAGGGATACCACATAATTTGAAAGAGAGTATAAGGAAGAAATATATGACAAAAGAAGAGATGATTTCTGATTTAATATAGATAAGGAAGAGTTTTAGTTAATGATACAGATAAGAGAGAAAGAAAACCAAGTTATTTCTTGGAGTATGAGGGAAAAGGTGAAGTGGCCTATATATCTACTTTTAGAAAGGAGTAAGCATTTGATTTCTTGGAGAAAAGAGGGACAAAGAAGGAAAAGGATTATGAAGGGTAATATTTGATATCTAGAAATGGGAGTGATGTTAGGAGGATAAGAGGAGGAAACTAGTGAAGAAAAATATCATTAAAAAGAGAATGAAGAATAGATCTTGCTAAGATCTTCTCAAGGAGCTATGTGACCTAAAAAAATTATTCTAACATTTATTTTTATGTATGAATATAGGTGAACAAATTGAAGAGATTAAAATATTATAAAGTTCCTTGAATGAGGACCTAGAAGACCAAATAATTAAATATGAAAGAAGGTATGAAGAGGATGAAGAAGTTGTAGATGAAGAGGATTTTATATCAAAAACATCCTACCATAACCTAAAAATTCAGATCTATAAAGGGATGAAGAATATTTCAAACGAGTTGAAATGGATATTATAAAGATCTTGAATGGTGAAGAATATGTCAAAGAAGAGGAAGGCCAAATGAATTAGTCATGGAGAAGCCATGGGAAGATAAATTAAAAAATGAACTTGATTTTATAATGCAGATGAGAGGAGGAGGTGAAGAGAAAAATAAGGATAGAGAAAGAGATAAGAAATATGAAGATCAAACAAGAAAAATAGAGTCTAAGAAAGAAAAGAAAAGACAGGCGGAAGACATTGAAGTTGAAGTTAATCTCAAGCAATCTAGAAAAAGAGGAAAATCGAAGGAGAAATTAAATTGGAAGAATTTAAAAACAACAAACATTTGATTTGGAGCTAAAATCTTCCCACTTGGGGAGTATGATGTAGGAGCATCAGGAAACATATAAATAAAAACTTTTTGTTTTCTAGAAATTTTATATTGAGGTAGGATTAGGGAGTCAATTTTAGTAATTTTTGATAGGTTCCAACCTATTTTGACAAATTTGTTCCCAATATAACACCCCATACAAGTAGGGAAGTGAGGAAGGAGGAAAGGAGAAAAGATAACCTCTAGGTACATGTCATTTTGTAGATAGGGACGGGTTTATCATTCTATCTTGATTATACCTTGTGGGAATTATAAGGAGGCACATGACTAAGGATGCAGCTATTATCATGCTACTTTATGGCTCTTCTTTAACCAAGGCAAGATAAATTGAGGGTGACTTAGGAGAGTGAGGGAGATAATATTTTTCAAACCGTCATACTTGTTGGAACCTCAATATGAGATCAAGTGCAACCACTAAATAAAATGCTCATTCAAAATAATGGTCACACAAGCATTGCATACACTTGACACATCAGACACAAGCCACTGAAGAAAAATGAAATGTGATCTCATTCATCATCTCTGAAGAAACTGTTGACAAATTGGAATATGATGATGATGGGATGTTAAAATTTACAGATCAAGGAAAATACACTTGAAATATGTGAGATAGGTGTAATTTACGGGAAAACATAAGTATAATAGAAAAGATAATGTGATTTACAAGGGTAGGATGGATAAAATGTAGTTAAATGAAGTGGGTGGTGGTGGGTCTAATGGGGAAGGGTACCACAACTTTCCATCTCAACATGTTTCTTCTAGAATCCCAATAAAAGAATAGATATCCAAACAATATAATCTCAAAAGCGATACTTGCATTTATTGATACCAAATTTGTGCAAGCATTACCATGTAACCTCTAAAATCTTAACAAAACACTTGTACTTGAAACTTCTAAATATCTATCAAATCAATTTCATAACACCTAAGATATACTCGAGAAGCTGTAAATATTCACCTTTGAAACAATATTACGAAAGGAACTTTATAACCAAATATACATTGTAAGGTAACACTACAAAGTACATTATTTGTTAAGTAATCAATCATATATAATAACCCAAAAGGATTTTTTCATATTTCATTATTTAACACATAAAATATTACATTATTCAAATATTCTCTTACTTACAATCCAGAATTCTTTACTAAATCATAGTAAATGGTTTAGATAAGGGAGACTTATACAAAATGCTCTCAATTCCAGCTAATGCCTATACAATGAAATCACCTTAGAAAAAACCTAAGACTCAAACTAGAGCCTCCAAAAATTAGAACGAATAACCATAAAATGACAACATGCCTTCATTCTTATACGAAATTACCATCAAAGGTAATATACCCAGATGCCCCGAAACATTTTTAAACCGATAAAAATGTAGGTCCATGACCCTTAATATGCCAAAATGAATGGGAAGGCCACTCCAACTAAAAATATTTAATCATGATATGCCATATTGGAATAGTTTAGGATCATGATTGATCCTATGGATAAGTGGAGAATAGTCCTTTTGCCAAAAAACTCCTTTTGTCTCTTTCTTCCCTATCACCATCATGTGTGCATTCCTAGGAAGATTTCATTCTTGTACACACAAAAACTTGCACTGGTTACATTTTCAGATCCTAAGCACATAATTATAATCATATGATTCCTAAGTGAGAAAAATAGTAATTGACTACTTTCTTTAGCCTTTTTCCTTTGTCTCTGGTCTTATTTCTAGTCTTTCACACCCTACACCCAATCAAGTACTTCATTACTTTATCTTTTATGGCTTCGAACATAAACACCCAACTAGGATGCCGGTGCCGGGCACCCTCATCCCCTCTGGGCACCCTCAACCTCTTTGTATCTTACTCACCTCTTTTAGGCCTCTTTTATATTTTGGGTGTCTGGTTTTCTTATGGTTTGGCCTTTTAGCTATCAATTATGAAATTCAAATAAGGGAATCATATAAATATATAGCTATGTGACCAAAATAAAGAACCAAGCTCTAAGAATCTAAATTATCACCACCCAAGGTTGCATACAAAGGCATTTTAAGAGCATCAAAGGCATCCATCTAGCACTCATACAAGGGATTGCATTTTCTACATACACACATAACAAGGGAAGTTCATTTTGACATCTACACATCTATTTACATTTTGACATATACCTATTTCCCGCTATCACGTGAACTTGCAAAAGGGCCTCCTAGAGCACGATTCTATCACACACTTCAAAAGAACTACATGGACTCTAAAATGTAGTGCGTTTCTCGATCACAAGTTCACTCTGTTGAGTGACCTCGGGGTTAGTCGACTCCCCATTTACATCTTTTATTTTAGGATTTGATGTGTTTTGTGGTTTTGTAGGAGAACATTTGTTTTCGGGTTACGAGATGAATTCTGAGACGGTGCAACATACATCGGACCAACGGTGAAGGTTAGCGACCACCTTGCGAAACCAAAAAATCAGATTTCAAGCTCTTGCATAGTCATAGGAACCTACTGAGAGGTTTTGGTGCCCAGTCCCTTTATAGGAGTCATAGTCCAGAAATTACCCACTTTTTTAAAGTACGGTTGTGACATTTTCTTCCTCCTATTTATAAGTTTTCTAGTCTAGAACACTATAGGAATCTTTGCAAAATCAACTAAGTCTCATATTCCCTCTCTTACACATTAGGTTTCAATTTTTATTAGCTTATTCCTTGTGTCGAATATGTGATTTATTGTTTATTTATCGTATGTGACTCTAAAATATCTAGGGCTTTACAAATTTCAATATTTGTTAAATCATTTAGTAAACCCGTCTCATTTGAACACTCTTGGGTCTTCATTTCATCACTTCTTTCAACATTTTCATATGATCCTCTAATCATGGATTTCTCCATTCATGCCTTTTTACAAGATCACCCTGACTATGTAAACAAACTTAGATCTCATTTTTCCAATACCTACATTCATCTTCATACCTTCCATGACTATTTATATCATAAACTCACTTCAACCTTATCTTTCAATAAAGAGCACATTGCTTTCACATCATATGAGTTGCCTTCTCATGCTATGTTAGATCATGATACTCCTCTTTATATTCATGTTTGCGTCAATGATGTTGGGGTTAAATGTGCATTGGTTGACAATGGATCAAGACTTAACATTTGAAATCTTGTATTTCTCCACCAAATAAACCTCTCTGAAGCCTCTTTGAATTCCTCTTGTATCGATCCATGGTTGTGAATATGTAATCAAGTGGGTCTTAGGTACTATTACATTCCCTATTACTGTTGGGTCATGTACTCTACCTAATTTATGCAATGTGGTGCTCAACAATCTTAATTATAATATTCTTATTGGGTGGCCTTGGATCCATGCCATGCATGTGGTCCCCTCCACTCTTTAGACAAGGCTCAAACTCCTTTATCAAGGCATTGTTTATGAAATTCTAGCAGATCCACCCCCTGCATTTTTAATTTTATTGAATGTTTTACTAAAACCCTCATCTCTCTCGCATTTCTCCAAGTCTAGTATCGTTATAAATATATGCTTTGTTATGGATTTTTGGTGCTGATTTAGGCTAGAATGGTCAAGGGTTCATTGAACCATTGGCTCTCCCCACTCAATCTAATAAGCTTGGTCTCGGATATCATCTTCCATCTTCTTTGGAGGCTTATGTTGTTTTACATACTTCTTCACTTCCACTCCTACATCCCGACCTCATCAACTACATTACTTACATGGATTGGCCTAACTTAGACACATTTTCTATAGATGAATCTCTCTTAGAATAGATGGGTGCCTATGATCACCTCCCCTCATTTCATCACAAGAAATGATTTCAAAATTCTCTTAATACTACTTCCTACTTTGGAGAATTAGTTATGTCTAATGAATATTTAGATGCTCCTAACACAATCACTACTAACCCTTATGTTGAGGATCATTCAAATCTACTAAATGAAAAAACCATCCAATATAACCTT
Source organism: Taxus wallichiana var. yunnanensis (assembly GCA_018340775.1). Classification (NCBI taxonomy): domain Eukaryota; kingdom Viridiplantae; phylum Streptophyta; class Pinopsida; order Cupressales; family Taxaceae; genus Taxus; species Taxus wallichiana. The sequence goes on along the minus strand of CM031244.1, from coordinate 84,557,094 downwards.
GGTACTAATGCCAACCCACGAATGGTTTTTTTGGCCACCTCTCTCTTGCCCTCTTGAGCAATAGGATATCAAACAAGTTATTCATGATTTATTTTATATATTTAGAGGGGATTAAGTGGTACATTTGGTATAGATCCTTGAGTATCCATGCACAATATTTTCCTCCACCCTGGTGATAATCTGTTTAACAAATAAATCACAAAATGCATCTCAAGGTTGCATTATTGGTCAAGGAAGAAATACAATGACTCTTGGATGTTGGCTTTATTCATGTCATTGATTATCTGAATGGGTGTCTAAAATTTTACGAGTTATGAAATTAGATGGTCAAATCTATTTTTGCACATATTTTCATGATCTTAATAAGGCTTGTTCCCAAGGATAGTTTTCCATTACATGTGTATCGATTCCATCATTGATCCCAATGCTAGCTACGACATTATTTCTTTCATGGATGGATTTTCCAGTTATAACCAAATCAAAATCAACCCCAAAAATTAGGAGAAAACTTCATACTCAACCACCGAGGGTATAAAAATGAATTGAACCTCACACCTTTATACACTTCATGCTTAGAATTTCATGAGCACGTCTTTCTAGCATTTGATTTCCTTACTTTCAAGCCACCACCCTATGATGCAATTTAGTTACACAATTCATACTTGATTGTTGAGGGTCTAAATCTAAAATAATTCATGAACCTCACCATATTCACACTCTTTATGCTCTATGCTTCATTGATCTATCTCTCTAGCACACATGTTCAAACAATATCTCTATGACACACTCTTGTTCTATAGTTCATTCTTGACTGTTGAGGGGTATTTTATAAACGAACCTCATTTCACTCATGCTCATTCACATTCACTCGGGGGCATGTTTTTCCTATCAAATTTATATTACATATCATTCCATCTCACTCATTCATAGTATACTACATATCTTGGTTGCATTTAATATTTCTTACTTATGCTTACATGTACACTTTTTTCCCATGCTAAATGGATACTCAATATGTCATTTATCTTTATCATATACACATGCGCATTCACTTGTTATTTAGTTGTGAATGCATACTTTCTACAGATTTTTACACACATAAATGATGTTTGGTCTTACCAAGTACCTTCGAGGCCCTAGGGTCATCTACATTCTTACACACTACAAGTGTTATTGTTTTGTTTTATACTCCTTCCTATTCTTTCTATCTCACTACTCTATCGATACATACACGTCTTAACATACTCTTTATTTTTATAACATGTTAATGGGTGCTTCATATGCAACATTTTATTTACAAGAACTAATTTCCATCATGCTTATCGATACTATGTTTGCTACTTTTGCCATTTTTTTCCATTGTATGCCATTGTTTGTGGGCTTTTTTGCAATGCCCCATATTTGGCATGACCCAAAACAAACAAAAACACCTAAAAATCTAGGATTTTTTTAAAAATAAATTACTTTATTAATGTTTAGGTGGGGTGGAACTACTATGGCTGACAGTTAACTAATGCTACTAAATTCATTGCCGATTTAATAATCTTCTTTATTTGTATTAAAATTATTTCGGGAATGGTTTCCTTGGTCAACCATACTAGCCCATGTTAAATAATTATTTATTAAATATTTTCTTAAATTTTAATTTAATATTCTAACTTAAACATGTCCCCTAAATAACCCAAAGGGACCCATTCCAAATAAAACATTTTCCTATACCCCCACATTAATATTTATACCCCCATGGTCACTAATAAAACTAATGAACCCACGTTTTTATTTTATGCCTACCATGGTCCTTATTCAAAACCCTTAGGATTATCATTTAACTTATTAATCCCAACACCCATTAAAACATATTCCCACACTTCCTAAGTTGTGAGGATTAAATTAGAGCCATTAGACTATTTTAACCTCCACCCTAGATCTTAGGTATGTTAAAAAACCTAACCCCCTTATGATTCTATTTATAACTTTTATTTTTTTATTTTTCCTTCATTTGTACAAGTTGAACTAGGGAGAAGATGGAGGCGGGAGGGAGATCATGTAGGGAAATTGAGCTCCATCTCATTTTTTTGTTCTAGATTTGTGGAGGAAAGAAATTTCCCTTAATATGTTTGGGTTTGTATTCCTATCTAGGATTTTTTTATTAAAACCCTTATATTTCTTTTTTGTTCATCTCTTTATATTTATTTTTATTTTCAAGAACTAGATATTTTTGGTTGTATATATATATATATATATATATATATATATATATATATATATACATTTAGATATGTATACACACACACACACATTAACACACACGTACATATTAATAATAATATAAAGGGCGGATTAAAAATTGGGTGCATGGTTTTAAAGAATGCACACACAGTATGTATCCGTGGTCATGGCCGATGTGTATGCGGAACAAGTGGCAAGGGATAGTGTGGTGTGGCACGTCCACACAACACCTTGTGAATACCCCTGTAACAATATTTTACCAATCACAAAAATTTAACTAGAAATGGAAACAACTTACAACAAATAACTAAATCAAAGGAATCAAAATAATATTAATCGTAGGCCTCTTGGGGGAAAACCTCCTTTGAGAAATATCAATACAATATATTCATGGATGCTTCATTGAGCCTCAAGACCTTCTTATATACTAGTTCCTATCAAAGAAACTACTACTTCCCACACATGTGGGATTATTTAAATATCTTTGAAGGGATGACTTATAAAGAATATGTATCCAAAGTAACTAATCTACTATAAAGGAAATAGAAGGGTAGGAAAATAGGTTCCTAACATCCCCTCCCTCTTGGGAAAAAAGTGGTTCTGTACGCACCCAAAATTGCATGTGCTACATTATCGGAAAATAGTTACAAAAGTCCCCAATGATGATTCAAGTCCTTTCAAGAAGGTGTTCAAGCTCCAAAACCCATTCGCAGTGTATATTTGTTACCTAGACATATTTACTTAGCCTTCCCACACTTTTTTCCAGCTTTCTACCTCTTTTGTGCATATTTTGGCCTTTAGTGCTAGGACCACCGCCCTGCCTAGGTGATGGTTCTAAAGCGCCACACCAGCAGGGAGGCGGTCCTGACTGATTTTTTCATATTTTGTCATGCATGTTTTTAACATGCAATGATTCACTTAACTTCACTTTTATCATGCATCCAGTGGGCCAAATTGTCTAAAAATATTTTTGATTGCTTGGTTCTCCTTCCCTCTTCTATTTTTGCATGTGCTTTAGTTAGTTGGAACTTCCTCTTCTTTCCTTGTGCATGAAGGCACATCCCAGCCCCAATTCTTATATATTCCATGCTTGTGTTCAAGAAAAAGGCCTGAGAATTTTTGTGTATCTTGCATTGTATTGCTTGACACAATCTTTCTAGGAATTGCATAGCCAAGCTCAAATCTCTTGTGTTATCTCTCTTCTACTTGTATTGCATCCAAACTACCTTCAAGCTTCCATTTCTCAAGCACCATCATCCTACCACTTGTTCTTTCCCAATCCCTTGGACTCATATGAACACTTGGAGAAAGAAAGGAAAAAACTGAGGGGACAAATACATATACAACTAGATTTTCCAAATATCTTGCTTATCCAGGTTGGAATTGTGTGTTTGTTTTCTTTATTTGTTAAATTGTCAATTTCAAATCACTAGTTTCAATTGCATATCAAATAGAGTAGTAAAATTGTTCATTTCAATAGGTTAGGCAATTGTAGGTAGATCAAATCATTAGAAAGTTTTCTCTTTAACATTACCAGGGAAGTTTTTGGGAACAATAGATCTTTCAGTGTTATGATTTTTTCTTCACCTCTGAGGTAGGGTTTGAAGGGTTTTGATTGGATTAGGTTATTTTTTTAGATTAGATTCACATATTCGCACAACTAACTAGCTACATCCGACTGATTACTTATCTTTATTTTATTTGTTAGGTTAAAATGTATTGCTTAAAAATTAGAAAAGATCAAAAAGATTTCCTTTGATAGATTAGTTTACCTTTTATTATTTTTCTCTGATATATTGTGAAAACTCCAAAAACATAGATTATATTTCCTTTAATAGTTAGTTTGCTTATTAAAATAATTTCATCTCATTCTATATGACCATCAACATTCCACAATAAGAAAGATGTACAGTTGTGATCCCTTGGTCCCACAACCCAATAGGATGGAATTGATAACTGACATTGATAAAAGTTTATGTTTGATAGTCTTACGCACACCTGAAACTACTTATGAGAAAATAGAACAACTAAATACGTTGAACATTGCTGCTAATCAAGCCTACAATTATTGGACTGCTCCTAGAAACAGGGTTTGATTACATGCATGACTATATAAGGGCCACAACCTCCATGAGTCTTTGGTTATGATCCTCAGGTCCCATAACCCAATGAGCTTCTTTGACTAGTTAGACATTGACACTAGTTTACGTACATTAGTATTCAGATCTTTGCCACTTCCACCAGACATTATTGCACAAATTTCCCTTCATCGTAGAACATAGCAGCCCGATCAAGGCTAATAATTTTTAGACTAGACCATAAAGTCGCCCATAAGTCCCTATGGCTCCATTACGTATCTCGTTCTCACTTCCATGACCTTGTCTGGGAATCCATACAAGGCACTCACAGGTCATTTTCCACATGTTCAACAACCAATAAATAGAATCTTGGTAGATCTCTATATTGATTGGAGTCTCGGGAAGCTATTATATCGAGACTAAACCACAACAAAACTTCAAGTTAGGAGAGCATTCTTCACCTTAGACTCGCAGATCCCGATATTACATGTTGAAGACATAATATTGCCTAACTAGCTTGATTACCATCACCACACTCACATTCACATTCATTCTACTGGTTGTCTCAAAGACAACCTCAAGATGTTGGGTGTGAAGAAGGTCATGTGTTGATTTCCTATCGTACAATTCATATGTTACGTATTTTGGTTGCATATTGTGCCACTGGATTAGGACTTCGTGATGGAGCGCACGTGGAGTTAGTGGGTCCACTTATCTAAAATGGATTCGGGTTTAAGAAGGATGGAACCTTCATTATCGAGCTATGGTAAAGTGGTTTGTGCTTGGACATTAGTTCCCGAAATTTCTTTAAACAAGAGACATGGAAAACTGGGTGAATTTTGGAGGAGGGTTGAAGATCTAGCTTGTAAGTTAAACTGAACCAATTTTTTGGAGGATTTTATATGGCCCATAAAACTTTGGAGAAATATTATTACATACTTTGAGCTTCAATGATGATTTCTTGTAAGGTTACAGATGAAGGAAGGCCATATCTCTTGGATGGAAGGTGTGCTTAGAGTAGTGTTGATCATCCTATTGCTTCATGTGGTTCTGTGCCATGTGGAGATTGGGTTGGAGAGTGTTGAGAATCTGATCCTAGTTGCGAAGAGTAGTGTCGACTACATGAAATCTTGAACTACCAGGGTGATATGGAAGAAGATTTGGTGGATTTTGACCATAGACTGCTTCATATGGGGTCATTTTAGTAGAAGTGTGGTATGAGGTATTGTACCACCACTCTACTGGGGAAGCCAATTTATCCACTTTGGTGTTGTTGTTCGAAACAAATTAATGAAGGAACGTTTCTAAACACTTGTTGACAATTTTTATCTGGCCATCTATTTAGGGGTGATATCTGGAGCTCATCTTTAGTTGGGTGCCTATGTGTCGGAAAAGCTCTGTCCAAAAGTTGTTGGTGAAAGTGGCATCATGATCAGAGACAATGGAGGAAGGAATGCCATGCAGATGGAAAATATGATCCACGAAAATCTGGGTGACTATGGAGGCTGAATATGGATGGGTGAGGGAACAAAAATGACTATATTTGGAGAGGCGGTCAACCACAACCAAGATCATTGATTTACCTCCCAACTTAGGGAGACCCTTGATAAAATCCATAGAGATATCTGTCTAGATCCTAGTCAGAATTGGAAAGGGATCCAACAAACTAGGAATTGTTGTTGTCTCACCTTTGTTGCATTGGCAGTATCACATTCTACCACCATCTGTTTAATAACACCCTTCATTCCTTTCCAAAATAATTTTCATCATGCCCGCTCATATTTTTGAGAAATCCAGAGTGTCCTACTAATGGAGAAGCATGGATTTCATAGAAGACAACTTGATGAAGGTCTATGCAATGGGGAAGCACTAGACGGCCCTTGTGTCATAGAAATGCACCATCCCATGAATAATGTGGTATGGTGGTGGGGTCAATGGCCAATTGTTGGATGAGGTGTTGTGAGGAGGGATCAAGTGCATACCCTTTTTTACATATTCCATCTAGTTTAGGATGGGAATGGAGATGGCCAATAGGGATGCTTGGTCCTTGAATGTGCGTGAGAGAGAATCGACCACAATATTTTCTTTACCCTTCTTATAGGTTATCTCATAATCATACCCCATGAGTTTTCTAACCCAATTCTATTGTGTTGAGGATGACCCATTGTTCTAAGAAATATTTCAAACTTTGGTGATTGGTTTTGATGTAATTATGATTCTCAGTAGGTATGGCTGTTATTTTTGTATGGCATGGAGAATTGCCATCATTTCCTTCTCATATGTAGACAAGGCTAAGTTTTGTTCGAAATACCTTTGTTAGTGAAAGAAATTTTTGACTTGTTTGGAGAAGGATAACACCCAAGCCATTCCCATATGCATCACTTTCAATGGTGAAATTTTGAGTGAAGTTTGGCATGTCCAAAACGGTGTGTTACACATAGCCTGTTGAAGAGCCACAAATTTTTGGTCAGCTAATGCGTTCTAGGTGAAGGCATCCTTCTTTAATATGGTTGTCAAGGGGGTTGTGATCTTTCCATAGTCCTTGAAAAACTTATGGTAGTACCCTGTAAGGCCTAGGAAACCACAAAGGCTCTTGAGAGTTTTTGGCCAAGGCCACTCCTGCATTCCACTTATCTTTCTGGACCTACATGGACCCCATTGGCAAAACCAATGTACCCTATATATCCCCCTTATTTGAGGCCAAAGGAACACTTAGAATATTTGGAACATAATTTTTTTTCTTCTATAATTTTTAATTCCCTATCAATATGTTGGAGGTGTTCGGCCCATGTGCGGCTGTAGATTAGGATATCGTCAAAGAAAACCAGGACAAATTGATGGAGGAAAGGCTGAAATATCTTATTCATGAGTGCTTGAAAGGTGGAAGGGGCATTTGTAAGGCCAAATGGCATGACCAAAAATTCATAGTGACCCTCATGAGTGTAGAAGGTATTTTTGGAATGTCTTCAGGATGCACTCGAATCTGGTGATAGTCGAAGCAAAGGTCCAATTTTGAGGAAAATTTTACCCCATGGAGCTCATCCAAAATCTCATCAATGACTGGAATAGGGAATTTATCCTTGATGGTGATGCAGTTGAGGGCACGAAAGTCAATGCAAAGCCACCACGAGCCATCCTTTTTGTGGACAAGAAGTATTGGAGAGGAGTATGGGCTAGTGCTGGGGTGAATGATGCCATATTTGAGGAGGTATTAGACTAGGTTTTCAATTTCAGACTTTTCCAGATATGGATAGAGGTAGTGATGGATATTGAGGAGGATGCTTCTAGGGAGGAGTGGGATATGGTGATCTTCGGGTCGTGAAGGGGGAAAACCCATTGGTTTGATAAAAATAGTAGCATGTTTTTTAGGATGGCTTATAAATATGTAGGGTTATTAGTGGTAGTGGGGGGTTGGAATTGGATGGAGTGTAGTAGGAAATTATACCATGGGAGCCTTTCTTTAGAAGCTTTTCCATGCGATGGGAGATGATGATGGAAGAAGATCCTGGCAATAATCCCTTTAAGGTGTGCTTCTGGCCATTAGCTGTGAACTGCATCTAGAGCTCAGAAAAATCCCATAGAATGTGTCCCAAAGTGCGGAGACATTATGCACCTAAAATCACAACACAACCACCTAGAGGGAGGGAAAACATATCCAATTGTAGAGTTTAGTTTCCAATAAAAATGCATACATTCTAAAATTTCCCTTTACAAGGAAATGTTCCCCCATTAACAATCATCACTTCAAAGCTAGAACAAGGGTACACAAAATAGTTTATCTACTTAGAAATGCGGGGATAAACGAAATTGTGTGTACTACCAAAGTCAATGAGGATTGTGAGAGGAATATTTTTGAAGCACCCCTTGACCTTCATAGTTTGTGGGGTGGTAACACCAACTAGTGCATGCAGAGAGATCTTTGGTTGATCCTCCTGGGGTGTAGAATCCTCTGTGGAGCTTGGTTCATCTGGAGCATCATGGAAGTCTTGGCTATCGGCCTCATTTTCCTACTCTGGTGGTGATTCCACATCGAGTAGGTAAATATTTTTGTGACACACATGTGACCCTTAACCCATTTATCATCACAGTTGTAACATAATCCCTTCTCCTTATGAGCCCACATCTTGGCCTCGGTGAGACGCTTGATCTGGGTGTTGGACATTGGTCATTGGTTGGTTGGGTTCTTGGTTGTTGATGACAATGGGAGTTGACGTTGCGCTGAGATTTTATCTTCAACCAACTTAGCCAAGCCCAAGGCTTTTATCATGTTGGTGGGGTGAAACATTTCACTTACGAGTGGATTGGATCCTTGAGGCTACCAAAAAAACATCTCTTAAAGAAGTCTTCTATTATCCCTTCAGTATGATTATCCAGTTTCTCAAACTCTTATTGATCCTCCCAAATAATACATGCGGTGGAGTTTTGAGAGCTCCAGTGAAGTCCTTGAATTCAAAGGGACCAAATCTTCCCAAAATGAGGGATGTAAATTTCTTCCAATCAACTTCATCATGTGCTATGAGATACCAATGGTACCATTGTAGTTTGTCCTTTTCAAGTAGTAGGAGGAAATTAGAACTTGATTAACAGAATAAGTGTCATGAATGTGGAAGAACTACTTGGCCTGATAAATCCATCCTATAGGATATGTACCATTGAACTTTGGAAATTCCATCTTGGGCCCATGGGATTGGGTGGAGAAGGAGTTGTGTGAGGACTCCTCCTTTTTTGTTGTTTGATCAAAATATCATTTTGTATATTCAATCCTTATAGCCTTTGAACCAACTTAGTGACCTAGGCTTTCAATGTTTTAACTTCTTCCTCCATGAATTTTGTGCCTATACGGGTGACAACCACAACCAGGGTTCTTTTTTTAAATATTGTGTTCATGAGATGGAGAATGGTCAAGCACCCACTGAAGACCCTACAAACAATCCAAAAACTAAATCATACCTTAAATTAATAGAACAAAATTATTTTGGCCCGATTTGGTTTTGCAGAGAGAAGAATGGTCTCAACCAAATGATGAAGGATGGCTTCTAAAGCTTGTGGTTTGGAAATGGAGACAACCACCTGGAACTTTCAAGGTTTCCTAGCTCTAGCCAATTCTCATGTCAGGTTTCCATGTGAAAGTTAAGGAGTGCCTATGCATGTGAATAGAATGCAAACAGAATGTAATATTGTTGGAAACAACACAACTCACAACTTCTACCCAGATCTACAAAATAGAATGCAACAGTGCGAACAGAATGCAAACAAGATCTAGACTAATTTATAATCACCAAGATCCTGTTTTGGTGAGGTGAGAGAGTATAGTGGGAATAATTAGATTTCGTGATTTACTTGAGTGAGAAAAAAATGGTTGTGGAAAGTTCTTTGGTACCATATGTGAAGACCCTACAACACTATTTTACCAATCATAACAATTTAACTAGAAATGGAAACAACTTGCAACAAATAACTAAAGCAAAAGAACTCAAAATGATATTAAATCACAAGCCTCTTCGAGGGGGCAACCTCCTTTGAGAAATCTCAATACAATATATTTGTGGATGCTTCATTGAGCCTCAACACCTTCTTATATACTAATTCCCATCAAAGAAACTACTACTTCCCGTATGTGGGATTATTCAACTATGTTGAAGGGACAACTTATAAAGCATATGCATCCAAAGTAACTAATCTAATATAAAGAAAATAGAAGGGTAGGAACACAAGTTCCTAACACACCCAATTAAAAGTGAAGGAAAGAGGGGCTAGGCCCCAACCTATCTCCCCTTATATTTTTCTTCTTATTTTCATTACAAACAAAATAGTCTAGTTTCCCATTGTAATTTTTATCTTGTTATAAAAATCACTTTTGACAACACACACACACACACACACACACAAACACATTTAGATACAAATGTTATAGCTAGGTAATCTAATATTTCAATAATTTTTTGTTGATCAAAGAATACTTGTCAAAGATCAAAAAAGGATTCGCGTGGGATAGAAGGCCCCGAGAACCAAGGTTGCGAGAAGGGACGGGAAGGACCCACACGCGGAAGGCAAGTTCAAATTTTAGGACTTAGCTGATTTTGAGCATGAAGACCTATTTTTAGAAGATGGCATGTGGAACACATCAACGATGTAGAGACGTGCATGCCATGCATCGTCTATCTTTGGAGAAGCGGTTTGAAGCATTTTTGCATGGAGACAAGCTGAGAATAGAATTAACACTTCAGTTAACTACAAGAGGACTATAGATAACACACTTGCATGTGTGGCTATGATTGTAAATGGCGTGTGGCTATTAATAGCATGCAACCTATTTCTAGAATAGATAAGCGGTGAAGGGCAAGTCCCCATCCTATATATATCATGTTAGGTGTATAGTAGATAAGAAGAAAGAGAGAGAGTTGGATGTGTGGAAGGAGATGTATGTATGTGTGTAACAGATAATATACACATATGATTGAACTACTATATCAATTCCATATGTGCATTGGTATAGATTGACAATACTGTAAGGAGCTTCTGTATTTACTAATAGATGGAAGACATTGGCTAAATCTAAGTATCATTCTATGTGTAGTTGTGTAGTGCATGTTATTAATTCAAACATGATTCTTTGTTTAAGCTTGTTCTTTCATAGATCTGAGTATAGCGTGTATTGTGGAATGATGGATTAGTTATGAATCTATATGTTACTTCCTTCATCATGTTAACATCTTGTTACAAAGCAACCCTAAAGAGGGACCTGGTACCTTTGCACACTTTAGGTGAGTGCTCAGTCTAGGTTGAGTGATGTGCCAACACAACTAGGGTGTTATCTGGTAAATTCTAGGTTGCATCATTGGTTCCATTCTGGGACCTATTTTTTAGTTGTTTTTAGGATGGTTCGTGATGAAGATGTACCGGTTAACTCTAGCAAGTATTGAGGAATGGATACATGATCTAGAGGAAGAATATTTACAAAGTGGTTCAGCAATGGATCTGAGTTTAATGCACACACTTGGGTAGAACAGAACCTATATGATAGCTTATATGAGAGCTTTTTCACTATCTTTCCAGTAGAACTATATGAGTGTCTTACTGCTTATGCATCTCAGCGGAATTAGAGGTATCACACACTTGTCTGGACATAGGAAGAATTTCAGGCCCTCTATGATAATCTTGATCTGATCTGGACTCACGTGGTGGATACGTGGTTTTGCAGTGTTCTAAACAGTTATATTCTAGAATATTCAATTTCGACGTACTCTTGCCAAGAGGAACATATTTGCAAGGTATTCCACTAGCGATCAAGATCTTAATGGTAACTTTGAACCTAGAGAGTAAACTGATGGCTAACTAAACTTTTCCATGCATGAGGGTAGGAACAGGTTTGGTTTAAGATGGCAGACCTAGCGGTAGAGAAGTAGAGAGAGGAAAGGCAGTTTAAGTATAATGAGGTGCGTGAGAGGGAGATAGAGAAGTACCGTTCCATTGCAAAGAGTATGGCATGGAGGAGAGAGATAGATTGTGAAGGATTTACAGACTCACGTAGAAGATGTGGAGCCAGAGCATCAGGAACTCCCCCATCTTGGAAAGCATGATAGGGATCCCCCCTCGGCCTCACATAGAAGTGCGCTAGCAAAGACTACAGGACTGCGGGCGTGCATCTTAATCCACACGGTGGCCTATCCCTTGTGCTTGGTTTTCGAGTATCTAGTACGACAAGTAACCAACAAACTAATTTGGGAAGTATGAGAGCCGAGTAAGTTAGGGATCAAGAACATCAATGGAAAGACAGAAAGCTTCAATGTCATTTGAAGGAACATTCTTAGGTGCATCATCCGCACAGAATGTGAGCGCACATAATGTTGGATTCACCTATGGAAGTGGAACTACCTCACAGACTATAGGAGTACAGTATAATACTACTACTATCGGAGCACAAGGAGTACGTCTATAGGCCCTATTCCAACTACAGGTGGCGAGATCAGGAGGTATAGGTGGTTCTAGTTATGGTGGATCTGGTGGTTCTAGAGGTAGAGGGAACATAGGAGGTTCTGGATCAGGTGGTCAAGGCCCGCAGCAACCACAAAATATCTATATGGAGATGTCTCTTCATCTCCCAGAGTATAGAGGTATAGAGGATGTTGTTGAACATGTGCATATGTGTGAAATCTTGTGGCACGCTAAAGGGATCACGGCTGCTGAGTGAAAGGCAAGTTAATTTTACGGTACATTACATGGGCGCGCACTGCTGTCGGTATAGGAAATTTGAACCTAATCAAACTTGTGTGGATTATGCAAAGCATTGAGAGATGCTTTCTTAAAAGAGTTCCATATACCCGAGTTTGAGTAGAATAGTATAAGTGCACTCAAGTATATCAAGCAAGGCACTACTGAAAGTGTACATGAGTATGATGCTCATTTTAAGACACTTCTATCTAAGTTGTCTTATGATATTCACGCTAGCCAACATGCACAATGGTTCATTGGAGGGTTGATTACACCTTTTAGAAGGGCAATGTCACATAAGACATACATTGATCCACACGAAGTGCTAGAAGTAGCTGCGTCTTTGAGTTAGTTGGGAGCATTGACACTAGCATTAGCCCATTCCTAGAGGCATAGATTGCAGCTATGGCAAAGCAATTAGAGAAGCTATCAGCAAATTCAGCCCATGAAACGCGCTCAGGAATTTGGTGTTGGTGTCCCCCAGATTTCATCCTGAAATCTGTGACTACCCTATCTGAAATTTTTTGTACTTTTAAAATAATGGGTCGTTTTGTGTTTTTATTTCTGAAGATTCTTGTATTGTGTCAAGATATTCCCAAAGAGCCATATTAGCCTTTTTCACCAAATACCCAGATGCCCAAAATTGTTATATTTTGTCGTCGGGATTTGTCTGTGGGAAATTTGTATTTAATTATTTTGAGCCCCGTTTGAGGCAATTTGCGCTCCGTTTTAACCCTGTTGTGATCGAACATATCATTATTCCTATATACTAGAAGGGTTTTAACTTGGAATAAGTTTTGGGCTTTATTTGTGACTTTTGGCAAATTTTCATGTTTTTGTGTTGTCCCGTTTCGTTTTCTATGAAATTTCTCTAGACCAATTCCTTTGTTGGGTTAGCCTGATTCTTACCTGGAGCAGCTGGAGAACATATACACACATTGTGCCAGAAGGAAGTCACCATCGGAGGTCTGGTTCACTGGGAAAAGGCGAAGTCATTCACTAAAAATCCCTGCGGGGTTGGGCACATTTTTGGAAAACAAAGGATTTAAGTGGATCATGGGGAAAATAGAAGTAGCAGGCAGGTGGGATTTTATTTCCTGCCTTGCAGGGTACTTTTTCCCATGATGGAAAATTCACTTAAGTTGCAGTGGGAAAATTAGAGGCAGTAGGCAGGCGAGAATTTATTGCCTACCTTGTAGGGTAAAAATTCCCATGGTGGAATAAAAGAAAAGTGACTTAAGTGAATCAGTGGATTTTATTTCCTGCTTTATAGGGTAAATAATCCCATTATGAAAGTCAAATCACTTAAGTGGATCATGGGATTTTCGGGGCTGCCTTGCAGGGTAAAAATTCCCATTGTCATGTGTTTTTAAAAATAGAATTCTCTTTAGCCAAAAAGTGCGACCCACCTTGGGTGAATAATAATGCATTAAATAAATATTTATTAATATTTATTCACCCAAAATTGGCGCCCAAGCATGGAAGAAAGTCAACAAGGTAAAGGGGAATAAAGAAGATGGAAATAGATTGGCTAAAATTAAATAAATATTATTTATTTAAAGGCAGCCCCTTCATGCTAAAAAGTGCGCCCCATTTGGGATATATTTAATACTTTTTGAAGTATTAAATGATTAAATTAATTCCTATTTTCAGTGGCTATGGTCAAAGCACACTGTGAAGCTTAAGTGAAGTGAAGAGTGGATGATTAAATTGATTTAATTTAATTAATTGGATGGTTGTCCTTAAACATGCTATTTTAACACATCAGTTAAAGAGAAAAGCATGATTTTTAATTAATTAATTGCCAGGAATAGAAGGGGCAATTATTAATTATAGAATTATGAGGGTTATATAAGCATGGGATGCCATAAGGGTGAATTAATTAATTCACAAGTAAAGAATTGCAGCCAGGAGGAAAATTGTGCCCCATTTGAAGAGGAATTTTGCTCAAAATAAGATCAAATCAAGGCTAAAAGCTTCCAATTTTGGCGCATACATTGAAGAAGGTTGATTTGTGTCTACATAATTGTTTGTAGAAGTGATAAAAATGCTTAGGTGATGTTGGTAAAATTCATGCTTTCTTTGCATGCAAATAAAATGTCAAATTTTGGGGCAGCAGGCTTGAATTATGTAGATTTTTGTGATTAAAATTCACTGTGCATGCTCTGGTTGCCATCTTTGTCTGAATTAATTGTAGGAGTTAGATACAGGTGCTTTTATAAAGAAAAGGAACTTATATCAATGTCCAATACATTGAATATTTCCTCTGAATCTGAAGGATTATCCAGATCTGCACTAGTTTTGAAGAATTCCAGTCAAATAAGAAGAAAAAGAATTGTTCAGACAAAGATAGACAAAGCTATGGCGAAGAAAGATGAAAAAGAAAGCACAATGGAGTCATGCATCACTTCTAAATTTATAGATATTGGAGACATGGATCTAGGCTCGGAACCTCTTGCTGAATTGATAGACAGATCCAGAGTAGGAAAGACTTCACTCATGCGTGTAGGAAAAACTTCACTCATGCAGTGTAGATTAAAAGTAGTGGAATTATTCAAGCTGTAGCTTTTCCATCCACAACCTAGTTGTCAGAGTTTGTTATGCAGGTGTAGATCCATATCCAGATGCGAGATGTAAATGCGAGATGTAAATCCATATGCGAGATCCAGATCCGAGATCTCATAGTTGCAAAATCTTAGAGCACAATGGCTTCATCCTCTTGTTTAGAATGTAGCTTTGTGAAGAAGTCAGTGCATGGAAAATTCCTTCCAAGATCTTGTGCAAATGCTCCCATCTTCCAGTTGAAGCCTTCATTGAATTTTCATTCATCCGGAGTGCTTTCTAGAATTTTTAATTGCTCATATGTAATTAAAAATAAGGATGATGAGTTATCTACGGCAAACATTGCATTGATGCATGTCTTGAGAGAAGAACTACAAAAGCTTCAAGGATAAAAGAGAAGACAAGGCGAAGGAAAAATCTAGTTGTTTCCAATTCTAGCTTGTTGTTTCTAGATCCAGTCAATTCCAGCTTGTTTCCAGATCCAGCCGTTTCTAGATCCAACTACTTCCAGATCCAGTTTGAATCAACTGCATGCAGACATGAAAAAGGACAAGACTGCAGCTTTCCTCTTCCTTCTTCTTTCCTCCAACAAAGTAATTGAGTGATCAATTAAATTATACAACTTAAGTGATTGGTTTAAAAGCCATTACTTGAAGAAGTCAACTACTTGGAGATAGGTGGCGGACGTGTAAAATAGAAGGTTCTATTTTCAGTTGCAAATCATACATGTCATGCAAAGAGGAATTCTAGGATGGAGATTGCCAGTTGTTTCTTTCCTCCGACTTCCACATGTGCCAGTTCAACTAAAAGCTTCCAACTTGTAATTTCCCTTCTACATTCTATAAGTAGAGGAAGAACCTTCGGGTTAATGATAAGAATTTGTAAGCAACAACCTTGTGTTCCAGACTTTGTGTTGAAACCCTTGAGAGCCACTTGAAGCAAAGGAATATACATGAGTAGATTTCCAGAGAACTTTGTGTCACGGTGTATTGTGTTTCTTGCTTTTTATCTTAGATATTTTAATAGACTTTGTGTTATTTCAGATCTAGATCTAGAGCTACCTTTTCTTATAATTTTGTGTTTATATCTATTGGTTTCTTCTATTTGCATGCAATAAAATTTGTTATCTATTGATTGGGATGCACATCTTCCCCATTTCTTCTCTGTGTTGATATAATTCCCTTTCCTCTCTTCTATAAATATTTCCTTTCTTTTAAATAGTTGCTTACTTGCTGCAGAACTATTCAGTTATGGTTCATGAACTGAGTAGTTAAAGTAAAACCCCATTTAGATATTAGCATACTTTAATTGAAAAATCTGACATGGGAGCCTCACCCATAAATGAGGGAGATTTATCTCATGACTACCTAGGTTTGTGCTATGCAGAAAATCTAGCCAACAGGTGTATAGAATGTGAAGTGGAAGGTCACACCAAGGATAGTTGCCCTCACAGATCTGTATGCTCACTATTGTTAGACTGAAATTTGTCATTTAAATCATGATGCTATTCATTTTCCTTTGTTACATCATGTGATAAGGAAGAATGTATCTTGCTTTTGTAAAATTTACAGGTCCACGACCCATGATGCGAGGATTATTGGTGATTAGTCGGATCTAGGATGCTTTATAGACCTTAGGGTACTGACGAGAAAAGTATAACAAATAGTTCTAAGGGTAAGAATGAGCACTAGGATCGGGATCATAATCAAACGTGCTATGACAGGAATGAGGGGTGTTTTGAAGGAGGTCATGGAAGGGGACGTGGATATCGTGGTGGATATGGAGGACGAGGCCATGGTGGAGGAAGAGGTGAGTTCCCTTGTGGAACATGTTATACATGTGGATCTCTTGACCACTATAATTGTGAATGTCCTCAGAATATTACATGTTCTTTCTACGGAAAGAACCATAGCTATGAAGAGTGCACGAACTTATATGAGCATATGAGTAAGCATCATAAGTAAGAAAACAAAGGCACCGAGATGGTTAGAATCTAGCACGTGGTAGAGGATCAATGGATGCCCAAGATAACGTGAAGGACTGAGGAATTGTGGTGAAGATTACTACACTTGCTGAAGTAGCACGCGCGAGAGAGGCATTGCACAAGAAGCCTATGATCACCAAGGAGGAGGTTTTGCATATGAGGTACCCAGATCCTATTCATCAGAAGGAAGTTTACCAGGATACCATGGAAGTGTTAAGGAATCTTCAAGGTGAGATATAGTACCTAAAGGAGTAAAAGAAATCATCAGAGACAATCCATACTGATATCGATGATCTATGAGAGGTGTGCAAGATGTTGCACCATGAGAACATTATTCCTCTATTGGAAAGTTGGTTAAAAGGGAACACTCCACACGCAAGTCTTGAGACCGGATGACAAATTCTGCATGTGAATCTTCCCTTGATAACATTGACTATGACAAAGAAGTTACTTTGAATGTTGTTGTGGATGGGTGGCTATTGAGCAACATATTGATTGATACAAGTGCGGAAGTAAATGTGCTTACATTAGATGCATGGGTACAAATGGGGAGGCCTCCATTACAACCATCATCTAATGTGTTGTTTATGGAAAACCAGACTAAGTCCACTCCCATAGGAGTTTTGAAAGATGCATCTATAACTATACAAGGGTCCAAGTTCACTGGGGATTTTGAGGTATTAGCACTTGCAAAAGCTGAAAAATTTCCAGCCTTACTTGGACGCCCTTGGTGTTATACGAATAATGCTGACTTGAGATTCAATAAGGGGTATATCAGCTTTGAAAACAAGGAGGAAAGGGTTATGATACCTTTTATAGATGGAAAGTCTACACCATATGTTGAACCTCTAAGTGAGGAGGATTTAAATAGAGTTTATGTACGCATTATTCAGGACCTAGAGGTCAATGAGCCATTAAAAGAAGGCATCCTACAGTGGGAGGATTATCATTCTATTAGTGATACTATGAGTATTTCTTGTGACAATTGGGCTCATGGTACATATGAATTAGTAGGACGCGAGGTGAAAATCATGGTTGTGTGCAAGAATGGACTTCGTTCAATTTGATGGATAGGTAGCACAAGTATCTTGGTATACAGGGCAGAAGATCTTCTTTCCTTTCTGAGGGCCATGGAATCATAGTGGATAGATCAAGTTAAAAGGAGAGATATGTTAGTATATACACTATGCGGGATAGCAACGCGTTGGTGGGTAGTCCACAGAGATAATATTATAAATTGGGAAGAGATTGGAGTCGCTTTGTCTACTAGGTTTATAAGGAACAATGCACCTATGTAAATCTACACTTATCATGGTAATTAACCTATTCAGCATCACATTCAACAGTGTGAGAGACTCTGGACAACAGGACATGAAGCATTACCACCTTCACTATGGGTGCAAAGATTGTATTCTATGCTACAAGGATACGCACGCACTTGGTATGTATATGCAAAACTACATCGAGAAATTAGAAACTAGAAATATTTGACTACGGGAATGATCCAGGACTTTCGACTACTTCTCGAATAAACCTCTTGTAGTAGAGGCATTAAAAATTGTCAAGTGTGTGTACAAGTATTTCATCAATTTAGCTAAATTTAAAGCAAGAAACTACCACCTAGAAATAACTTCCTAACCTAGCTAGAAATGAGAAATGTGCACCATCATGATGAAGAAATAAGCAAGTCCTACCCTCAACATTATAAATTTTAAATGATCAAAACATAATGTAAATTAATGAACTCTATTCTCCTTAATTGCCTAATTTAACATTAAAATGAACCTAAGTAGTTCAATGGCAATCAAACTATATTTTCTTGCTTTGATCCTTCAATGGATGCTTGGGTGTGAGGCTTAGCTCTTCAAGAATGGAGGATGGAGATCTCAAGAATGACAAAAGGCTATTAGTATGAAACTATGTGCTTTCTTTTGTCTCTTGAGAGATTTAGGTGTAAGTGTAGAAGTAGAGGGAGGGTTGTTTATATAGCCCAAAGGATAAAGGATTCAACACATCCTCATGAATGTGGGACTAATGGAGATGTAGAGTTAGTTATGGATAAGGGGGGTTTATATGGGGTTGAGTTAACTTTAGGAGGGTTTAGTTTGTCCTTAAGTGGCTCATGTGGATAAAGGGGGTGTATTAATTAATCAAGATGATTAATTAATACATGTGCAAGCTTTTATAAGCTTTTAGATGGATTTTAGTGTGATTTGGACCATTAGGAGGGAATTAAACCAATTAAATAGAGATTTATTGATTTAATGAGAAGGGAGGCTAATTAATCAATAATAATTAATTAGACTAGATAGAAGGTGTTGATTAACGAAGGGTTGTTAATTAGGGTATGTGTTGGATAGGGGACTTAATTAATTAGCGTAATGTAATCAATTAATGACAATGGAAGAGAAGATGAGCGCTATTGACAATATGTCATCAATTTGTGGGAAAGGAGATAATTAGTGCAATTTAAGTATTTAAATTGCTCGGGCGTAATTATAGGTGTCTACATTTGCCCCTCTTTGGGGTGGCATAAGTGACGCCACTTCAAAGATAGTAGACGGAAGAAAATTTTGAAGGGATAGAAGAAAAATTAGTAGGAGGGAGAGATGCCCCCTCAAGTGTCGATGGGGTGATGAAAGAAGCGATCGATGATCGAAAAAGGTGAGAGATAGGCAGAAGAATGGGGGAGAGGCAGGATGCCTCGGTGAGAGAAAAAAATTAGGGGTGAAAGGGAAGTGATGTAGAAGAAAAATTAGTAGGAGGGGAGAGAAGAGCTTAGCCTCTAGCCGTTGTTTATTGGAACAATTTTGATATCATCATATTGCCATAGGAACTACATCATCGGTCCTTATGAAAAATATAAGCATACGACAACGGTAGAATGACATGAAAATCCATACTACGAATAATTTTCCATTTCTGAAAATACCAACTCCATGCAACATATAATAATGTAATGCAATACGAGAAGGAAATAAGCTCATTTAACAGGGAAAACAAGTACGAACACACATATCCAACCCAACAACGGTCAAGATAGTTGTAAAAATGTTTTGTTATCAGTGCTGAAGAGATCCAAAAGTTTGTGATTGATGAAAAGGGTTAAAAATGATGCCTCGAGAAAGGATACATGTAAGGGGAAATGACAATGGACATGGGGTCCATGAAAAGTGTTTGTGCGCAATGAAATAGCACCAGGCAACAAAAGTGCCCCAGAGTACAAACGAAGCAAGTAGCTAGCTTTGTGAATGGTTGTGAATCTAGTGATCCACAAGTTGTATTAATCGGGGAAGATGTGAGACAAACCAATAGGATATGGAGAAAATACCATGCGTAAGACACAAGTTTCAGCCATAATAAGCAAGTTACCATTTTTGTAGGGTTTTTTACTTTTTAGGATTTTTTTGAAAAATTTTGCCCTGTTTTTAGATTTTTGATATATATATTGTTTTTGTGTTTTTGCTTTCCAAATTGTGGTGAACAGTAGAAGAAAATAGAAGAAGGAAGCGAAGGGCCTAGGGGCAACAGAAAGTGCCCTAGGTGGAAGAAAGGTGAAACAAATGACAAATAATGTCCTTGTTTAGTGGAAAAATTAAGAAAAATAATTATTTGAAAAATAATCATTTACGAGAGTGTGGAGAAGAATAAAAATCACCAAGGAGCAATAAAATTTCCCTAGGGAGAAGAAAGGGGTATCGGACAAAAAAAATGCCACAATATGATAAAAATAAGAGAAAAATAATTTTTTAATAAAAATAATTATTCCACGATGAACAAAGGAGAAAACGATGATCGAAAGCGGGCCTCCGGTCCTCCCGACAGTGAAAAATAGACTAATATACCCCACCAGGGGGGGTAAAAACATTGCGACCAATTCACTTTAACTGAGTAGTTTAGAAAATTTATTGTGAGGCTTTGACACTGAGGAGAACCATGGTGATCGCATGAGACCAATTGAGGCATGCAGATGTAGTCCAAGGGTACCAACGGCACCCAGATGACGGCCCCTTTGTGAGTATCGAACCCTAGCTCATTAATTTTTGTCATTAATGCCCTAAAATTAGGATTTAGTAGTAGGAAAACACGTTGGTGCACTGAGCATAGGCGCAAGTGTCGGATAGGGGGCGCATGTGCCAAAACATAGGTGCACACACGCGCTGACACATACAACACACACCCACATGCACGCGCACACCCAAGCACATGTGTGCACACGCACACACATGGGAAATAGGGTGTACATGCAAAAAGCATGGCACATGCACGAAGAAGGCAATCGCACACACGGGAGCATAGTGCGCAAGCACAAGCACCCAATGTGTGGCGCACATGCCAAAAATAGTGTGCGAGCACTTGAAAGAGGGCGAAAGCACCAGAAGACACACACTCGTAAGTGCAAGCACCAAAAATGTGGTGCACACACCAAAAAGGGCGTGTAGGCACCCTAGACAAAGCGGAAAAAGATAGGAAAGTGTCAAAAACATGACACTTAGAAGAATTTTTAGGATTTTTGGGTTAACCCTAAAAGATGAGATAGTTTTTAGAAGAAATGCTAGGAACTGATGAGCGGCATGTTATTTTGTAGAGAGACGACTACCAGTTTTGTAGACGCGGGAGCGACATACCCAGATTGTAGAGCTAGAGGGTAGTATGCACTAGTGCGACTGGTAAGCCATGGTGATACTTCTCAAGGTGGTGGGGCTAGGCCCCGTGTCTTGGATGCCTTCTATCGTATTAGATCACAACCTATTGACTACGCTAGCTAAGCGATGGCATAGCGAGAGTCAGTGTTTTAGACTACCGACAGGAGAGATGACTATCACTATTGAGGATGTATGGTGGATTCTTCACATGCCGATGATGGGCACCTTGATTGAGTACAACTATGATGCAGGGCTGATTAGAGCAGCTTATAGTGCCTGTTTGGTGTGGATGATATACCACATGACGGGATGACTATAGCATTGTATGAGTGCATCTCGACCCCACATTGCATTGGGGGCATCTATACATCATGGCTCTTATCAGTGGGTTCCTCCTCACTGATAAGACAAGGACCTCATTTCCGAGAGGACTACTACCATTGGTTCATGGTATCTATAGTGGCGAGAGATATTGTTGGGGGTAGTGCATACTGGCCCACCTATACTAGGATTTGCACTTGATTACGAGATATGGTCATGGGATCATATTGCGATCAAATGCCTTGTGGGCCCCTTTCATGTTTGAGATCTTGATGAGCCATCATATATGGCATGGGTAGCAGCTGGTGGGGATATACGTGGCCATCTTGGCATCCTATTCAGATATAGGTGGGAATTTGACAAATTTGGTAGAGATAGACATGATCGGCGGCCATACAAACATTTATAGTGGCCAAAAGATGCCCACAGAGCTTAGCGTGTGCTTGGTGGAGCACTTTCTTATTGGCAGTCTTAGTTACATCATGGAGTTGTATCACATAGACAAAGTGCGGCGGCAGCTTGGCGAGAGGTACTGGGGTCCCCTAGCCGGATATATGGCATGCTCACGAGGGATTCAAAGAGGCAAACCATGGGGCCTCGTATGCGGTGGCCCAAGCTAGGAAATTTTCACACACGGTGGTCCCACAGGTATGGGACCCGATTCGGTAGGTGAGAGACCCGGGACCACGGTGACTATGCAGCTTGGTATGCTACAATGTTACCTCGGCATCTCACCATTCTAGAGGAGGCTGCGCGTGAACATTCATCTGCCTATAGAGATATTGCACGGTGTAGAGTGCAGGGTGAGGGTAGTGGCACAGGGGCTAGACCCAGAGGATCCTTTTGATGGTATCCCACATGATGGACAGGGTGCCTCATAGGCACAGGACCGAGGCCACAGGGCCCGAAGGCAGCAAAGCAGTGCCACCACCCGAGGCGGGGTCTTCGAGTAGGGACAATCATCCAAAGCACCCTAGGACCAGTCCCTAAGGAACACATAGCCTCTTAGCTAGTGGCATAGATAGCCACAGTATAGGTGCGATTACGGTAGCTCATAGCCGAGAGAGATGTGACCAGAGTAGAGAGAGATGAGGCTCGAGGCTGGTGTGTGACTACCATAACAGAGAGAGATGAGGCCCGAGCTCACATTGTTACCTTACTTTCAGAGTGGGATCAGGATTAGGCCCAGGCTAGCCTAGGAGATGATAGAGTAGCATGGCGAGCCAAATCTAGGAGACAACGGCACAGGGGGCTCAGATATTAAGCCTTCTACATCAGTCCTAGTCATAGGTGCGGATGGTTGTTGCACAGAGAGACCATGTATACGCAAGATCATAGACACTATTAGCATAGCGGGAATAGACCTACACCGAGCTATAGGCTATGACTACAGAGAGAGACCGAGAGGTTGTTACTTCTAGACGAGTTGAGACAGACTTAGGCCAAGTGATAGGCGAGCGAGATACTACCCTTCAGGAAACGCTCACCTCCGGAGATGCCGACCTAATAAGCGACGCCACCGGGCTTAGTTCTGAGGCCCTATTTTATAGGATTGCTTATTATAGAGTGGTTCCTCCTAGAGTAGTGAGTAACATTGCCACAACTGTTAGGGTCAAGTGCATCAGGCTCTCGATCATGGAGATCAAGTCATTCTACTAGATCAGTGAGACAATCCCTACCAGAGTAGCCAACCAGACTAGTGCCTCTAGTGTTTCATCGACTAGATGATAGATCTGGGAGCCCCCGAGGGTGAGAGCTGCGGTTAAGATCCACATTTTTTTTGTACAGATTCTTTATATGTATGCCTCTTATGAAGGCCGATTTTTATGTACAACCTTGTATATATGTATTTTGATGATGCCTCATGATGAAGGATTGATTCTTTCTAACACATGCCCCTTTTTGATGGCATTGTGTATCGATGATGTATTGTATTGAGTATCGATTTGGACATTGTATATTTGTATAGACATTTGTAGCATCTTTGTACGCCTCAGCTGAAGGCATTTTTTTATATAGAGCACTGATTTGTATCCATTTTTGATATAGATGTATATTGACACACATGTATATATATGAGGATTTCTTTTTGGGCTCAAATACACATGTTTATGAGATGATGCATATTATTATTTTTGTGTCTTGATGCATGTGACATGAGTGGGATAATTCTATGATGTGAAATACCCTTTTCAGAAATTACTCTATGTTGATTCTCGTTGCATGTTGCGTTTTTGATTAAGCACTTATGGATGTATGGCTTTGATTCAACTTGTGACATGAGTGGGCATAAAAAATACCCTTTTCGAAAGTCGATTCTCATTTCTGTTGCGTTTTTTGATTCAGCGCTTATGGACGATGTCTTATGATGTTATACGATTTTAATGTTTTGATGTATACATGTCTTTGTGGATGTTAGATGATAGATCCTTATATGATATCAAATGCATTTCTCATGTGTTATTTTGATGTATATGGATGGGATGATATGATGATATTGGTGCAGGGGGGATAGATTTTTTATCATGTGTAACCCCTCTTTCCCCATTGATGATACAATATGTGATGATTAGCTTAGCATACATGCATGATGTAAAACTTAGCATTTTGTTTATATATGATGCATAGATGATGTTATATGTGATGATGATGATGGTAATGTGATGTGAATGATAACAAACAGAGCACATGTAATAAACAAAACCAAATGCCAACAAAGAACACCAGGAATCAATGCAATACACCATGATTCACCATGCTTTATTAGCATGTAACAAACACAACCAAATGCTCAAGAAATAACATAATGAATTAACACATGACATCATGATTTCCCAAGATTTACTAGCATGCAAAAACATACTGCAATATGCACAAACAAGAATAAATCTAATCTAAGCAAGAAAATATGAATCCTAACAAAGTATGCCCAAGTAACAAACAACCCAAAAGCAAGAATACAAAACAACTATACAAGCAACAAGCAAAGCAAGGAACAAGACAATGTAAGTAACTATTTTTGCGTAAGATTTGTTTTCATGCACCGATTTTCTATTCTTTAGGTTTTTGTGAAACAATTTTCTATTGTTTAGGGTTTTGTGAAACAATTTTCTATTGTTTTGTTTTTGTGAAACAATTTTCTATTGTTTTGGTGTTTTATAATGGTTTTCTAGAGCTATGTGCAGGTAACCAAGAAAGCATGGATGCCCCCAGCGTTAGATGGGGAATATACAAGGGTAGAAGCCACACGTTTATGAACAAGAAGGTGAAGTTGTTGAGTTGCCCCCAGTAAGATGGGAAATAGTGAAAGACCATACCCCCATAGACAAATAGAAGAAGGAAAAGCCGGATCAAGGCTTGATAGGATGGGGCGCACAGGAAATCTCGAAGGTAGAACTAGGTCCAGGCCAAAGAAAACCACCCTCCTAATACAGAATGCTTGTGAACAATGAATCTTCCTGAGGTGTTGAAAACTATTTTTCACCCAAGGACTTGTCCAAAGTGCCACAATTTTGTGGTTTTCACTAGTGGATGACCTGTTTTCTCTTTTCTTTTTATGATTTTTAATTCTTATGATTTTTTTGATTTTGTGAACTTTGTTACAACATGCTTAAGCATATAACCACTTAAGATGCATGGCGTTCATGGGCTCCCAAAGCTCATCACCATTGGGGTGAGCCAATTAAATACGCCCCGTGTCATACTTGGCGCTTATGACATAGGGTCATAACTAATGTGGTTCGAACTTCCCTTTCTTTTCTTGCTCTACTCTAGTGTTGAATTGGTTCTCCTTCGTGACTAAATCACCAACCTCAAACCGACGAGGGATGACTCTCTTGTTGTAGTTTTGGAGACTCGTGTTGATACACTTTCAAGTGATTAAGAGCACAAATGCACCTCTCATCCAGGAGTTCTAACTCAGTCAGTCTCACCACTCGATAATATTCATCCTTATCCAGATAGTCCCAAAGAGAAATTCTCAAGGATGGAAGTTTGATCTCTAAAGGGATGATATATTCTTTCCCAAACACTAAGGAATATGGTGTCACACCCATAGGAGTGCAAACGGATGTTAGATAAGCCCAAAGAAATTTGGATGGATTTGTAGGTGCAGTTTCAACTGTTTTGGTAACCATCTTTTCCATTATCCTTACCAAAGTCTTGTTTGTCACCTCAACTTGTCTATTACCCTAAGGGTAATATGGCATGGACCATTTAATCTGATTTGGAACCTGTTGGCAAAGACCTTTCACAATTTTTTTCTTAAATGACTTCCCATTATACATGTGATAATGGTCGGGAATATCATACCGACGAATAAAGTGATTCATGATAAATTTAGAAATCACTGGGTGCTTGTGACATAGGTTAAAGGGATAGCCTCCACCCATTTTGTAAAGTACTATGTAGCTATGATGATATGTATATGACCATCAAATGAGGTAGGAGTAAGTTTTCCTATTAAATCAAATCCCCACTTAGAGAATGGCCATGGGGTAGTGATAGGTTGCAATGGTTATGATGGAGCATGGATGAAATTTCCATAATTTTGGTAGAGTACACATTTTCTAACATAATTACAACAATCAGTTTCCATGGTAGGCCAATAGTAACCTACTCTCAACAATTTCTTAGCCAAGACCATTCCGTTGGTATGTTCTCCGCACACCCCTTTGTACACTTCTTTGATTGCTTGGATTGACTTCGTCACATCTAGACAACATAATAGATTCCCATCTTAGCCATGACAATAAATTATACCTCCTAAAAGGGTGTACTGGGCTATCTGGAAAATCAGGATTTGTTTTTCGAGAATGGGAGATATCAGGTGGGAATGTGTTGTCCTTAAGATAGGTAAAAATGGGTTCGTACCACGGGAATTGGGACCAACAACCTCACAAGCCAAGCAAGATTTTGGCATGTCATACATGGGATAAAGTATATTTTCTATGAATAATGGCATATCCGTATTCCCTAGTAGAATATGAAACATAGATCCCGTCATTGTCATGGCATCCACCGTCTCGTTTTGTGCTCTTGGGATTTGTTCAAAGGTAATGCGCACAAAGTACTCCTTTAGATTTTCCACTAACTTTTTGTAAGGTATTAGGTTGTCATCCTTAACCTTATATTCATCATTAACATGTTTGATGATTAAGCGTGAATCACCTACAACCTTGATGTGATGAACATTCCACTTGATGGCTATCTTCATCCTCGCGATGAGTGCCTCATGTTTTGTAATGTTGTTTGTGCAAGGAAGCCCGGTGAAAAGCTTGTGGTATAGGAACACCAGAAGTAGTAATAAGGACCACTCCCGCTTTGAACCATGAAACATAAAGGATCCATAAAAATTTATCTCGCCACATGACATATTATTCAATGTAGAGAAAGGAAGCATCTAGCGAGATCCAGACTTGAAGGTTTCATGCTTTGCAAAGGTGCTTCCGCTAGCTGGTCCGCAAGTACTTGTCCTTTAACTAATTTTTGATGGAAAAATTCTATGTCAAACTCACTGAGTAGAATGATCCAATTAGCCATTCTACCTGTGAGGGTGGGTTTGGACAATAAATACTTGAGTGGGTCAACCTTGGATATGAGCTTGGTCTTAGTATTCAACAGGTAATGGCGAAGTTTTTGAAAAGTAAAAACAACGGCCAAGTAAGCCTTTTCAATTTGAGGATAATTGAGCTCATAGGAAATGAGGGTGTGACTCAGATAGTACACCACTTTCTCCTTATGACCAAGGTCGTATTGGGTGAGCAACACACCAATAGCAAATTGTGTAGTGGAAATATAGAGCAAGAGTGGTTCCCAGGAGTGGGAGGCATGAGGATAGGTGGATTAGCCAAGTACTATTTAAGAAAAGCAAAGGCTTGTTGTTGCTCAGGTCCCCAGATGAAAGCGACATCCTTTTTAAGCAAGTGGGTGAATGAGTGACATTTATTTGCAAGCTGGGAGATGAAGTGGTGAATGGCTTGAATTTTCCCCTGTAAGCTACGCAATTGCTTGATATTCTCAAGTGGAGGCATTTCAGTGATAGCAGACACTTTAGCAGGGTCTACCTCAATACCTCATCTTGACACAATGAAGCCCAATAGTTTCCCTGATAACACACCAAAGACACACTTCTTTGGATTCAGCTTGACTTTTTATTCATGCAGAAATTCAAAGATACGCTACAAAATGATAGGGTGATCCTCTCTTGTTTTGAACTTTCCCAAGATGTCATCTACGTAGTATTCCATGATATCATGAATCATATCATGAAAAATCACTATCATGGCCCGCTGATAAGTTGCTCCTACATTTTTAAGGCCAAATGGCATCACCTAATAGCAGAAGGTGCCCTAAGGAGTTGTAAAAGTTGTTTTGTGTTGGTCTTCTTCAACGATCTTGATTTGATTATATCCCGAAAAGCCATCCATGAGTGATAGCATTTTGTACCCTGCTATTGAGTCAACAATCATATCAATGTTGGGTAGTGGAAAATCATCTTTAGGGCAAGATTTATTAATGTCCCTAAAATCCATGCAGATTCGGATATCAATAGGTTTTTTATGGATAGGAACTATGTTCGATATCCATTCGAGAATAATCAATTCACCTAATGAATCTCGCTACAAGCAATCTTTCCAAATCTTCCTTAACCAACAGGTCCACTCTTGGGTGCATCTTTGAGCTTTGTTTGATAGGCTTAACGTCTACATGCACGACTAGGTTATGCACGACCAAAGTCGGATCTAAGCCAGGCATGTCTTTGTAATACCATGCGAACACATCAATAAACTCTCACAAAGCAGCATAGTGAATGTCTTTGTTCTCTATCCGAGAGTGATGCTCCCAATTTTACTATCTAGGGATCTTCTTTGGTACCAATATTGACATCAATGGTTTCTTTGACTAGAAATTTTGATAAGTCCTCCATACGCGTAGGATCGGGAGGTAGGTTGAGATCTTAATCAAGGACGTCTCCATGATATTTTCATCCTTGGTGTGGTCACTTTGTTTGTCCTTTGATTTTCTTATTTGTTTGTCACCCGGTGCCTCAAAGAGGTTTTCACGTGTGACTTAGACTTTATTTTTACCGAGGCTTTTCTTTAGAAAATTTTCCCTCACTTTTCTTTAAATTTTCTTGACCACGAAGTTGGCCTCCTCGCCAAGCGGCACAGTGTCTAAGTCGATAAAGAAACCTTTCTTGTGATCTCCAATGGGAATTGTATCCCTTATGCCCATGAACTCTATGATAGCTTCGTCGTTCTCAAATAAATCTAGCGGTATGTGACGTTGTTTGTCCCGTTCAATAAGGGAAGGGTATATAAGGTCAAGGGTTGGTTCCATGGGGGTTATGGTTAGGACAATGTTGTTCATGAAAAGGTTTGTGGAGGCCAGATCCTCATATTGGCTATAATGGGAATCCGTATCACTGTTTGGATAGTCAGAGCTATTCTTATGCTCAGAACAAGTAGCATCTTGATCATTGGGGTGTGCTCCATAAGGGTGAATCACAATGTTGTATCTTTATAT
Organism: Taxus wallichiana var. yunnanensis; assembly: GCA_018340775.1. NCBI lineage: Eukaryota > Viridiplantae > Streptophyta > Pinopsida > Cupressales > Taxaceae > Taxus > Taxus wallichiana. The sequence goes on along the minus strand of CM031244.1, from coordinate 84,527,536 downwards.
TTTGAAATGCGAGAAGAGGGATTGGTTCTTTTTGTCCTTGTTCATTCCTCCCACATCCTAGGCCTTTGTAGCCCATGGAGTACATCGTTCTACTAGATTTTTCATATTCCGGGGTTCGATAACAGGATGCTGAGTATCCTCAAGGACCCAAGTTGTAGGTGGATCAAGTAATTTTTCCTCAGCTAACAAGCCTCCAGGTAAGAATGACCCAATAGTGTGTTCCTCTCTAGGTCTTCTTGAAGTGGTAGTTGGGTCGACCTATAGTCTTGGGTGATAATTAGAGGCCTAAAACCAAGAGCACTTGTTTTACATTATACTTCCCGCACCATATTCAAGGATTTTCATCTCCCATGAATTAAATGGAGATGTTGAAGTAGACGCCCCATGAGCACAAGAACTAAGAGAATCTGAATCCACCTCGGATTCCATGGCCTCAGACTGGAGAGGGAAAACTATATCTTTGGAGGGACATGCATATGTACCCTTTCATGCAAAGCTATTGAGAGCTCTATAATGAACAAAGGGCTTGGAATCTTCTTGTATTGTAACTATATGTCCCTTATGCTTCAACTTAATGCATTGATGAAACATTGATGACACATGACTGCGCATGGCATGAATCCATGGTTGGCCTAGAAACACGTTATCCCGGAAGTTCCAATTCTAAGACATGAAACTTTGTCTGATGGCAAGTGGGACCCACCTCCATGGGTAGTGTGATGGTGCCTGCTGATTCCCTTTCTGCGTTGTCGTATGCGGTGATAGTGATAATATGGGACTCAAGATCTTCCTCTGTATGTCCCAACTATTTGACCAACTTGAGCATGTAAATGTTCAACCTAGATCTATTATCCACAAGCACCTGTTTGATTTTCCTATAGGTGACAACTACCTCAATGTATAAGGGAAGATTATGTGTTGGATTCTCAGTAGGGATCTCCCTATGGTTGAAAGCGATATGTTCACTTGGTGCGATGTTTGCCACCGCGGCTTGAAGGTGTGCAGGATTGACTTCTAAAGGAACTCCTGACCCCTGAAGAGTTTGGTACAGAATTTATTTATGCACATTGGATATCTTGAGAAGATCTAAGATCAAAATCTTAGCAAACATCTTTTTAAGTTGTTCTAAAAGGTTATATTTCTTGGTTTGCGGGGTTGACGGAGAAGGTTCCGAGAATCACAAGGTGGGCACGCCTTGTTCTGCTTGATCTTGATCATTTCCCTTGATCCGGATGGTATTGACACGGTCAGCAGAAGAATGAATACATCCAATAAGTGAATCATAATGATTGTTGTCTCTTTTGGTGTACAAGTAATTTGTGGATTTATAAGTTTGGGAGGACTCCCCGATCCGGATTTGACTTTTCTGACTTATCATGCTTGGGAATGGTTCTTTATATATCCCCATTTTCTCGTTATGTGTTTGTGTTTTTCCAACGTTATCCACCTCTATCTCCCCATTGTTAATGAGGTCTTGAATATAATGGTGAAGCCACAGAAATTTGTCTGTCTTATTTCCTTTGACGCGATGCATTTCATAATATTCATGCTCTTTGTACCATGAAGGTTTTGGAGCGTTGTCGTCAAATGGTTGCGTTGTAGGATAGGTCATCATGTGGGCCGCATCCAATTGTTTTAGAATAACTGACAAAGGTTCATTGAGAGAGGTGAATTTTCTTCGCTTTGGTGGTGGTTGAATTGGGCCCTTGGTCAGTTTAAAAGTTTGACCAGTTTGGACCATTTGAACACGTTTCGAATCAGTGATTTCATCTCCCACCACATTTTTGTTTTTGTTAAAGATCTTCGGCTTTTCCATGGGTTTGACATTTTGGTTGTCTTTAGATTGGGTTTTGAGGGTGCCTTTGGCAATGAGAGATTTTTCTATCGAATACCTTTCTTGATAACCTCCTCAAAAGTGCAAATGAAAAATACTAACCACCTAGAAATTTAGCTAAATTTCTTGCTAATTTCTAGGAGGTGGAGCTTTTTCTATCCGAATCGGGGTCGAGATTGGGAGCGAAAAATACCAGCTAACTATTTTTAGGGAAGGTGCGAGGGAAGCGAATAGCTATCCCTCTCCACCATTGGAGAAAGTGGAGAAAGTCTCATTCGGGTCTTTGCTTGGTGCCACATAAGTGCGGCATGGTGACATCACTCTCATGTTATACGAGAAGTGACACACAAATCTTTTACCAATTCGACTAGGTGAAAATTGATCCTCGTGGTAAGTGTGTAAACCACTCCAAGGCCTAACCTCCAAGACTCTTGGGAAAAAGTTTGATGAGGTAATTTTCACTATAAGACACCTCTTGACATGCCATGTAGAAATATTTAACATGATCCCATGGATCTCCTTTCCCTTTATATTTGTCGAACTTTGGCATATCAAATTTCTTTGGAAAGGGTTGAAGGGTCATTATCTTGTCAAAAGTATAGGGGCATAATTATTCATATTGATATTTCCTGATGCTCCCTATATTGCTCTCTTGTAATCTACAAGTGTCACTTTCATAGATTGCACTTCTTGTGTGAGAAATTGTTCTTTAGTGGGAGAAGTGGGGATGTATACATGATGATACCCTGTGTCTTCTTCTCCTTGGTTTTCTTGATGGAGTTCATTGATCTTAACCTTAGGCCTCAACTTTTGAACGTTCTTGTTTGTGTCTTTCTGTACATGGGAAGTAAGCAAAGCTATTTGTCGGCTTAGGTTATTGATTTTTGTTGGATTGTGGCTTCTTCTTCTAAAGGTTCCTCCTCTTCGTATTGTGGAGGTTCTTCACTGTCTCATGTTGTTCTATATTGTTTCTTCGTGGCACTTTGATAAAGGGTATTCTATGCCCCACAAATTTATCATTTCTGCGTAATAAGTGGAAGCATGTTCGTGTGTTAAAATATCTCCCATATTGATAAGGGGACGTTCTTCCTCAGTATTGTCATTTTCAGGTATTATTGTTTCATTCTCGATGGGAAATTTGGCCCCTAATTCTATTACCCATGCCAACACTCTATCTTTGTTTCTAAGAAGAAACTCATCTAGTAAAGTGGGGAAATTGACTTGTGGTAATTCTAATTCATTTCTGCTATGATTGACCATCTCTTTTGTTTCCTTTTCTAGAAAACAACGGTCCTAGGTCATGTCCAATGAAGGGGTTGGACCCTTTTCTATTATAGGTTTCCCAAGCTTGCACTTGTTGTTCCTCGTATGTCTGTTTCTTTAACCCTAGATGTGTTTTAGGATCCATGTTTTTGTGATATTTTTGTTAAGGTAAGTTGTAAATGTGTTCAAAGCTTAGTGACCACCCCTAAGTGAAATGCAAGATGTATTTGCTAAGAGTATGAATAAATCAACAATGTGAGAATACCAAATAGAGTGAGTAATCACCAGTGACACAAGCATTTGGTATCAAAACTTGTTTAACTGAAGTTCCTCCTAGACTATGTTTCAAAAAGTAGTTTCGCATCGCAAGATGATTAACAAGATGTCTTCACTTATGCCAAGTTCAAGGGGATGAAAAAATGTAAGTAAATATAAGAAGTCAATGCGACCTCCCAATCAAGATATACGATGAGCGAGCTCAAACTCGATTAAGACCTATATCTCAAAAAGTGCCAATTACAATTTGCGAATGACACAACAATATCACCAAGATATGTTAACCCACTTTGCGAGAAAGTGAAGTATTGATATCAAGGTGTTATTGATATAACACACACAAATGGTAACACCTAGCACTCTTTAAAATCGAGGTAATAATGGAATCAAACTAAAAATCTCAAAGTATAGCTAGGAATAGTTTAAAATGTGTGCAACGTAACCTTACAATATATATATTTATGTCGAGTTTACAAAAAATAAGACGTAAATATCGAAATTGTAGTGATATGATAGAAACAAGCTAACTCTTATGAGGAAGTCCGCGGTGATGAACCATGCCTAACTATAATGACGATCTTGACATGGGTATTAAGATCACAATGGCTACCAATGACATGAATACATCTCCGTACACTTTAGATGTTTAACTTACCCGGCATGAAACATGTATGGGCGTAAACGGACATAAAAGTGGCGAAAGCAGATAATTGGTAACACAAAGGTAGTCACCCCTCTTCGATCAACAAAGTGTCAAAATAATTTTCGAGGAAGAAAATAAAAAAGGATGAAAAATGTTGGCTTCACTTTGGTAGAGTTTCGCCTCGCCCTAAGGCAAGTAAAAACTAGGTGAAAGTAATGCGTCACACATTTCACAATGAAAAATATGGTTCACAACTCAACCTTTGTTTTAGAATGGTCAAAGTGGGCTCTGGCCAAAGTATATCTTCTAGGTGGTTCTCTCGTCCTAGGTGCTACGAAGATTATCCACAAGCGGGATGATTTACCCAAAAGTTGCAATGACTAGTTTGGGAGTATCTTGACTTTGCCCCCTTCAAGAACGGTAGGCAATAAATGTGTCTAATTGTGTGTTTAAAAGGGTCGCGTAGATGACTTTTACCTCTATCTCACAAAGGATTTGCTAGTTAGATAGGTAGTGCGGAGCACTTCTCGTTTCGTCCACAAGGTTCCCTCTTGCGTGGACTACTTTGGGGTTCTGGAACCACCCCCATTGATATAGCTTAAGGTGTTATGCCAAAGGGGTTATGTTCGATTGAGCGGAGAGGACATACCCTTTTCTAAAAAACTGCAATACGGTGTTTTGAATATGTTGTTCGTTTTATCTTTTTAATTAGATGTAGTTTTCTTGAACACCGTTTGGTAAACTTTGTATAACATTTGTATTAGAGTTTCTTGACTTTTGTTTCGATTCCTCCATTCTTTGACAAGTGATGGTGTTTTGGTCTGTATGCTGATTTTTAGTAGTTTTCCATCAAAAGAGAAGGCATTATTTCGATTCTCTAGATCCTCCAAGGACGCAAGAGAAGAGCATACGTGATTTTCTTCAAAAATCCAAAAATATATCAAATGGGAAAACACTTTAATTCAACTATGCCAAATTAACCAATTCCAACTCAAATACTCCAAATAACCTCAAAGCATCAAAAAGACTTAAGAATTGTTTCGATTCCCAAGATTGCCCCACGGGATGTGAGGGAAGTGCATACACGATCTTATTCCTATAAGTAAACAATGCAAAATATTACCTAATCAAATACAAACATGTAAAAACAGCCTGTAAAGACAAATATATGATTAGATAAACCTACAAGAATGTTAGCACATCAACACCTTAATTTTAAAAATGTAAAAGGACACCTACGCCCCTTTTTTAGCGTCTACACGCAAGTTAGGGCATATGCACCACTAAATGTTGTTTTTGGCTCACATTGCACCTGCGCCACCAGAGAGATGTGTGCGCCATGAAAATAATATATGCGACACTAAAATAGTGCTGCGCCACTCTGTGGAATTTTTGATCTATTAAGTTCTGTGCCACCAGAGAGTTGTGTGCGCCAAAAAATAGCGTGTGCGCCACAAAAATAGCGTATGCGCTACTATGAGAAAAATACATAGAATAACCACATTATTAGAAAAATGTATCTGCCACTAAACTAAAACAGCATGTGCACTCTGGTTAGGGCATGTTCACCGATCTGACATGTTTTAGAATGCAATGAAGGTAAAGTATGAAATGACATCTATGCAGGTTAGTGCACTGCGCCTTTGGTTAGGGTGTGTTCTCAAGGTTAGTGTGCATGCACGGGGTGAAACGAGTAATGAGTTTTAGCAATGCTCTGCGCCACGGAGAGATGTTTGCGCCCTAAAAACTACGTCTGTGCCACGAAAATCACACCCTGCACCCCTAAAAACATTCATGCACGGACACTGTAACCAAAATACGGCAGCAAACACAAGAAAATCACAATACCTAAAATTTTGACAAGTTAACTTACGAATGGCAATAACCCATTAAAATTATGGCTATGAACATGAGGCTACACATATCAAATGAGCAAAAATTCCAAGAAAATGGACATTAATTACTACATGTGCATATCAAAAGTTAGCCAAAATAATAAAACTTAAACTAAAATGCCATGGGACTAGGGGTCCCATCGAGAGTGCCAAATGTGTACAAGTATTTCATCAATTTAGCTAAATTTAAAGCAAGAAACTACCACCTAGAAATAGCTTCCTAACCTAGCTAGAAATGAGAAATGTGCACCATCATGATGAAGAAATAAGAAAGTCCTACCCTCAACATTATAAATTTGAAATGATCAAAACATAATGTAAATTAATGAACTCTATTCTCCTTAATTTCCTAATTTAACATTAAAATGAACCTAAGTAGTTCAATGGCAATCAAACTATATTTGCTTGCTTTGATCCTTCAATGGATGCTTGGGTGTGAGGCTTAGCTCTTCAAGAATGGAGGATGGAGATCTCAAGAATGAAAAAAGGCTATTAGTATGAAACTATGTGCTTTCTTTTGTCTCTTGAGAGATTTAGGTGTGAGTGTAGAAGTAGAGAGAGGGTTGTTTATATAGCCCAAAGGATAAAGGATTCAACACATCCTCATGAATGTGGGACTAATGGAGATGTAGAGTTAATTATGGATAAGGGGGTTTATATGGGGTTGAGTTAACTTTAGGAGGGTTTTGGTTTGTCCTTAAGTGGCTCATGTGGATAAAGGGGGTGTATTAATCTAGATAGAAAAGCTCCACCCCTAGTTTGTCTAGTTTTCCTTAGCTAAATTTCTTGCTAATTTATCCAGGGTTGAGATTGGGAACAAAAATACTAACCAGCTATTTTTTAGGGAAAGTGCAAGGGAAGCAATTAGCTATCCCTCTCCACCGTTAGAGGAAGCTGGTGAAAGTCTCATTAGGGTGTTTCTTGGTGCCACATAAGTCTGCCATGGTGACATCACTCTCTATGTTATACGAGAAGTGATGCATGAATCTTTCTGCCAGTCGGCCAGGTGAAAATTGATCATCATGGTAAGCATGTAAACCACTCCAAGGCTTGACCTCCAAGACTCTTGGGAAAAAGTTTGATGAGGTAATTGTCACTATAAGACACCTCTTGACATGCCATGTAGAAATATTTAACATGATCCCGTGGATCTCCTTTCCCTTTATTATTTTCAAACTTTGGCATATCAAACTTCTTTGGAAAGGGTTAAAGGGTCATTGTCTTGTCAAAATTTTAGGGGCATAATTCTTCGTATTGATATTTATTGATGCTCCTTATATTGCTCTCTCTGCAAGCTCCCAAGTGTCACTTTCATAGACTGCACTTCTTGTGTGAGCAATTGTTCTTTAGTGGGAGAAGTGGGGATGTATACATGATGATACCCTGTGTCTTCTTCTCCTTGGTTTTCTTGATGGAGTTCATTGATTTTAACCTCAGGCCTCAACTTTTGAACATTCTTGTTTGTGTCTTTCTATACATGGGAAGTAAGAAAAGCTAGTTGTCGGCTTAGGTTACTGATTTATGTATTAAACTAGATAGAAGAAGCTCCACCTCCTAGAAATTAGCAAGAAAGGCACCTCAAGCTAGACACATGACAATAAAGCCTACTTTCATGTCAGATGATCAAGTCATTGAGGTGGCTAGAAGAAACATGGACAAATCGGCCATGATCGGAGCCTTTGTCACGAGGATTTGAAGACAAAGGATGTGGAGATAACATGCATAACATAGGAGAGGGAATTCATGCAGAAGAAGAATGAGGTGTTCATAAGCATTACAGAGGAGATTGGGGACAATGTAATCAAAGCAAGGCCACACTTGGAGGCCAAGGTACCATAAACATTTCCTTTAGCGATACATTATGTGGGAAAGATGGTGGACTTGGTACTTGAAGATGAAACTTTGTGTATGCAAGCACCAAAACGCTCTGAATAATATGCCAAATGAGAGAAAGGATATGTGATGAGAAAAATTACATCTTATGAAGGGTTGTTGCAAGCACTACAGGAAGCATTGAAGAAAGCAGACTAGGCTTTAAATACATGCACAGCTCCAAAGGCGCTGATCAACATCAAGACCCTCGAAGAGAATAACGAGGTCTAGAAAGTGATGAAAGATGAGACATTGGGCCACATAGAAATATTGTCAATGGTTAAACAGAAGTGTAAGGCCCTGACAGAAGCACAAGAGCCGCACAAGACTCAGTTGGAAGAGCTTGGAAAGTTGATTGCACAAAAGATGGACCTTTTAGAAGGAAGAATGACATCAATGTCCAATGTTGTGTTGGTTCTACAAAATGAGAAGGGAGAAATTGTGAGGGATGAGTTGGAATCCATTCTTTGTGGAAATCCCATAAAAGTAGAGAAAACACTCACTAACTAGCAGGTATTAGAGGCCGAAATAAAGGAAGAGTATCTAGAGTTGATACTGAAACTGATATAGAGAATGTTTCCTAATAACCTTATAGAAATTCTTTATTTATCTACATTCTTTTATTCTTATTCTTTCCATTCTTCTATTGTTTCCTTCAATTTTTGGAGATAACCATTATCGGGACAACAATAAGATTAGTATGGGGTAATGTTGATCAAAGAATACTTGTCAAATATCACACAAGGATTACGTGGGATAGAAGGCCGGAACCAATGGTGCAAAAGGACGGGGAAGGACCCATGCGTGGAAGGCAAGTTCAAATTTTAGGACTCAGCTGATTTTGAGCATGAAGACCTATTTTTAGAAGATGGCGTGCGGAACACATCAATGATGCAGAGACGTGCATGTCATACATCACTTATCTTTGGAGAAGTGGTTGAAGTGTTTTTCATGGAGACAAGATGAGAATAGGATTGGCACTTTACTTAACTACAAGAGGACTATAGATAGCACACTTGCATGTGTGGTTATGATTGTAAACTAAGAGGGGGTTAATCGGTGCTAATAAAAACTTACAATCAATTTCCTCTTCTTTTTCTATAAATGTTAAATATTATTTATTGTCATAAGCATGTAATATTAACCATACAGATATAGAATTGAGGATTACATACACAATTATATGAGGAGACCAAATATAATGTGGGAAACCCTTTCGGGACAAAAACCCAAGGAACCCAACACTTTATTAGGAACACCAATTCCAAAGGCTTACAATGGTTTTGGTTGAGCACCCACTCAACCCTTGAAGCACCCACTCCAGATTCTTCAAGCACCCACTCGAAGATAAACTGAGCACCCACTCAAAGCAATTTAGCAAACAACCACTTGCAAGGAGCACCAACCCCTAATTTAATCAGATACAACTGATCTTTTATAGGCTACTATCCATAAGGAGGATACAAACTCCTGAATAGGTTAAGCTACAACTTAGACTTATTATTCATAAAAAATTTGATCATCTAGTTTCCATGTTGCACATACAAAAGATTATGATCACCTTGTTGTTTCACATTTATAATCACTCTTCAAAGTTAGATATGCAATATTTTATTTACCTCCTTATGATCTCTCCTCTCTCACATTCAACGTATCAGTTTTCTTCTCTTCTCTGCATATAAGTTCTTCATTTGATAACATGATCTCCTTCATATCTGAGATCTTCTATTTCTCTCAACAATAGATCTTTATTATTCAACATCATCATCGCTTTCTCTCTCTCTACAACAATTATAAGCTCAACTTCTCATTGCTCTTCTCTTCAACAAATCTACATCATGCAAGTGATCTTCATTCCTTGCACTGAGATCTCTGTTTGTCTCTCCTTCGTTAGCATCGGATGTTCAACAATGGCAATGTGTCATTTCTTTTTCTAAAAATCCCCTTAGCTCGATTGCCCTCTCTCTCTTTTCTATATTCTTCATATCTTCAAATCTTCATCTCTACAACTCATAAGAGTTATCTTCTTTATTCCATAAATTTTTAATGCATTTGATCAATTCTTAAAACTTTTCCCTCATAATCTCATTACTCCTTTAGTCTCTTTCCTTTTGTTGCTCCATCACGAAATGCATCATTTTCTCTTGAGTAACACCCGCGTTAGCATTGAGTTTTCTCTATAATAGACAATTGAAACTCTCCATCACATCCTTTGGTGTATCCTGCACACTTTCCATTATGTCTCCTAAGAATATGGTCTATTAAATGCATGCAACAAACTCTAGATTTAATCTTTCTATATTCAACTTAACTTCACCATTTTCTATTCACTTTTCCAAGAGCTATTTATGAGCCGATACCTAAAATAGATTTCTCATATTTTTAGGATTTCCAACGTGATCAAGATGAGTGAGCCACTTTCTTCTCGATATTTAATTTTGCCTAGAAATCAGGAATTTCATAGAGAATTGTAACTACATTTCCACAAATTCAAAGAGCATTAAATGCTAGTAGCTATAACTCGGAGATTATTCAAATCGGATCTAATTTTTGTGGTGCTCAAGAAATGTTTGACCTTTCTGTTTGACATTATAAATCATTTTCGATTTCCTATATCAAAGTTTTATTTAACCATATTAAAAAAATTGATTATCCTCAATCCTATTGCTCAATCCATATTTGTTCATTCTGTGGATTTCTTTCGGTTCTATGATATTCTTCTTTGTATCACAGCTATATCCTTGATATGTGGCTTTTTAGTTATCCGCGTATTTCCTTTACTTCTCTGATTTTGCATTATTCTACGACTTTCCTTCTTTTTCCACTACCTTATTTAGTATTTTGTAGCTTTGTTCCATGTTCACGGTTATTTTCTTTTATCTACAAATTTTATAGTTCTTCACAGCTATTTCTAGTCCTTCACTTATTTTCTCCTTATCCGTGGCTTCTTCCAAAATTTCCTTACTCCCATGGATTTTATTTCACATCTGCGGCCTTACCATTCTCACTTGCAACTTGTCCTTTAGCTCCTTTTTTCTTTGCGGTTCCATCCCTTTACCTACGGATTTCACTAAGCTTTTGATGTTCCTTCTAGAGCTCTGCTGCTTCTTCAAGTCTTCAGTGGCTACTTCAAGACTTCATTGGTTATCTCCTCATATCTACTGACTTGCACAAAATAGTTTGAGTTCCTTATAACTTTATCCTTAATCATCTTGAAGCCTTCTAGAGCTGACCATGAACACTCATTAACACTTGAGACTTTGCATACCATCCGGAGAGGCCTCATTACACACCTTATCTATTTGAGCATGCATCTATAAGTTTCATGGCTCTAATAATCATGGAATCACTTGGAATTCCTGCGTGAGATAACACTACCAATTAACCTTTGTCTTCATCACTTGCTCACTTTTCCAATCAACCCTTTTTTCCATCAATGCCACTTGACATCAATGATAACACATATGATAATGAGAGAGGTATAACAACCTCCCCCTTTGTTATTGATGGTAACACCTCAACACCTCAGAAACCTACAAACTTTTGATGGAAAAATGCTTGCATACCTAGTTTCGATAACACTTTGTATTTCTCCTTGGAAGATTTTTGTTTACAACATCTCTCTCCCTTTTGATGCGATTGGATGGTTTCTTATTTCAACATCTCCCCCTTTAATGATAAAGTGAAAAAGGTCCATCTATGCTGCATAAATCTAAAAATGCGGGTAAGATGGATAATTCATGTTCTTGCCTCAAGAAGCTCCCCCTCATCTCATGATTTTGATCCATATGACCTTGTATGCTCGTGGAAATTCTCTCCTTCACAAGAATACCTTTTGCATTGATTTGGAGCTGATACTCCATGAGAATTATCCCCTATAACTATGTTCCATATTTTCTTATTTACATTAACAACAAAACTGATCCACTTCATCACTAGTAACTTCCCCTAGGATAAATGTTGTGATTTTAAGCTGTTAGAAATTTTTCTATTGCATGTTATGTTTCACTCCATTTTCTTGAACTAGCACTAATTTTTACTTGTTCAAATGCTCTTGTTGAAGCTGTATCCCATCTTGTATGTTGTAGATTTCTGTTTTAGAGACTTTACACAAGATAGGAATGTCTTCTTCTAATTCCTTGGTTTCAAACTTCCGATACTTATCCACTCCTTAGTGTCTTGTTTCCACTTACGGCTTGTATTAATCTGCTCATTACGTAGCCTATCTACTTTCTCCACTGTCACCTTTCCTCACACTTGTGAACTATTAAGATCTTACATTACTTTACTCATGTTAGTGGGATGTGAAACAAACACAATTCTGGAACATGCACTTATACCATGAATACACATGTACTTCACACATTTTGCATTGAGGGATCATGATAACAGACTTTGACACTTGACACTTATGACTGGAATTTTTAGGCATCAAGATTCACATATGACCAATACGTGCTAAAGTTATATTTTGACATTTGAATAGTCTCTTCTTTTAAGACTCAAAGCACAAGGATTTTATGACCACATGAACCATTTTCAACTATGGACATGTGTTGCTAATAAAAACCAAACAATTGATGACTCAACTATGACATGGAAACTCACATCCATACATACAAAAATAAAATCACAACTATTTTGATTCAGATATTCATTATATATAAACATCTTGTTCATTGATTCAATATTTCTCTCATGGAACCACTTCTCACTTGACTATACCAATGACAAGGTTAAGGAGACACATACATGATCAGGAAACAATTGAAAACTTTCTCTTCCTATGTTGGCTCAGGGGAATACATAAGGACTTCAATATATATTGCTTCATTAATCATGGAGCAAATCATTTATGATATACCTTGACATATTACTCGAGACATTGTGCAGCAACTACTAGCACCAACCATCATTCTTGACTTTCTTATGCAAGCTCGCCATGATAAATTCTAAACTATGCTTCCTCTAGATTTGGTATACCTTCTATAAGCTTAGAGAAGGTATATCATGTCTTCTTAGGTCTTGTCAAAATAGTAAGAAGTCATCAAAACAACATGATGAATCAGTTTTATCTTTTCATGGTCCTTGTTCTCTTGTCACTCTTCTTGACTGCATCTCTTGGTGTGACTATCATATCACTTGATTTCTCTCTTCCGACTTGTATGCCATTAAGACACATGTGGCATTTTCTCTATCACCACTTGAGGAAGAAATTATTCATTGCTTGTACTCAGCTTGTCTTCCTTCTTCTTTCCCTTGTCACATTTCATTGTTTCATGATTTGTGCTTGATTTCTGATTTTATATATCATCTACCCATGATAATTTCTTGTCCTTTTCTTCTTTGACTTCTGATTTTTCTTCCTTGATCTTGTATACCCATCTCATCTTCTTCTCTTTAGGATTTGTTTGAGTCTTGGTAGTTTTTGTATGATTCTTAGGAATCATTTTCATGGTAGAAGCTTTCTTTTCTTTCCATATGAAGGTATGGAGCCTACTATTTTGTTTAGGTTGTTCATTTTGATAGCAATACTTTGAATAATTCCCAATTTTATGACATGTATAACACATTACATGATTTATCCTTTTATCTGAATATGAATGATCATTGTTAAACTGTCTTAAAGATTTTTCTAAGCAATACCTGCGGTAATGTGTCCTCTTTCATGACAATTGAAACACATCCTATTCTTCTTAGACTCAAATCTGTAATCCCTCCATGGATGTTCTTTGTCTACCTTGTGCCTTTTACACTCTGTGGCCTTGTGACCAAAACCATAACATGAGTAACAATATCCATTAAATGTCCTCTCATACTGGATGCATTGGGTTGTATGATTGACTTGAATCATCTAATGTTAGTCTCTCCTTATTGCACTGGTTTCATGTTGGAACCAGATTTTTCATCCTTCTTATTCTCTAAGCATATTTGACAACATATTTTTCTCGATTCATCTTCCAACTCTCTTTTCGTTTCTTGTTTTAGTTCCTCTCTGAGAGTATTAAAATCTGCATTTATACTTTCACATTCTTCACTCTCTTGTTTGATGTTTGTTTGACATACATCATGCTTTATTGCATCAAAATATATTTTTATACCTTGGAGTTCATTATACTTATTATTAACATGTCCCATTTCAGTCTTCAAAGTCTTTAGTTCATCTTCAAGCTTCTGGCAGGCATCTTCTTTATCAATGTTGTTCTTCACATTTTCTTTCTTTGCCTGGTCTAGATCTTTTTCAAATGTCTTCATGGCTGAGCTGATTTTGTCACATTCTTCAATTTTTTCCTTGAGATATTTAGAGATCAGATTTATTTGTTCCTCAAGTTCCTCTACTTTTTCTTCATGTTCTTTCTACATTTGGATCAAGTACTTCTTCATAGTGTTTGTTTTGACCTTCTTGATCCTTGACCAAGGTTTTCAAATTGTTAATTTATTCTTCCTTGAGTTTGAGAGAGTCTAGATTCTCTTTTGATTGATAGTCCTCTTGGTTTCACTTGATTAATTTATTTTAAGGAGATTGATGTGCTTCTCATAGGCACTGATGTAGGTTTTCAATTTCTTGTTTTTCTTCCTTTATTTATATAATTCTTCTAGAGCACATCCCAACTCAGCTTCTAACAACAGAATCTAATGGCATATGTGCCCCTGTAAAATGGGCTTGTTCACCAAGTACTTGAGTGTCATGTGATTTGTATAAAATATAAACAGGTATCCAAGTAATTATAAACAAAGAAAAATTACCTAAGAATGAAAGATAAAAACAATACAAACCTTTCAAAGAACCTTTCATGTGCAAGCCTCAAATAAGGGTCTCCAGCAAAATCTTGTAAATGAATATTAGAGATGATTTGGATGCTCTTTAGTACTCTCCAAATATAGAATGTAAATGCTACCAACATAGTAAATTCAACAGAGTTTTTGTATGTCATATTCTAGAGGATTTGTAAGGAAGGTAAGCCTGCAATTTATAGAGGTAGAAGTAGTTAAAGTTGGTTATACACAAATGAATGAACATGCTAAAAATAGCATTGTGGGAAGTTGCAATAGTGTCGGGGGTAGTAAATGAATTAATTGCAAAAATATACATCCAGAAAGGTGGTTGTACATGCAATTTAATTTCCCCACATTTCTAGGATTCTAGAAGTGCAGTTAACTAGGATAAGGATAGGGAGTCCAAGTGGAGTCTAAGTGGAGTCTAGGTGGAGTTTGATCAAGTGGCAGATGACTAGGATGTGCACACACTTAATTAATTAATTATTTAATTAATAAATAATAATTAATTTAGCTAAAGGGGTACTAAGGATACATGGGATTAATTTAATTAATCCAAAGGGGTACAATGTGTATTAATTAATTAATTTAATCAATTAATCACAAATGGGTGAATAATAGGGCGTACTAGGATAACACTGGGAATAAGTGGAAACAAAAGTGTAACAAGTAGAAATAGAAGTGTAATTTTGGGGTGTCTACAATAAGTACTATCTAAAATTGTGCAACATGTAAATCATGGACAAATCCTCACACTCTATAGTTGTGTAATTTTGTTCACTAGTGTCAACTTCTGCTTGCAAAGTAAATAGGATGATCAACAATAATGTCTCTAGGATTGGCTAATACCACATGAACATGAAAAGGTTTGATCCATGAAGTAAAATGCAAAATACGCGTTGTAATAAGCCTTTCCTTCAATGTATCAAACATGCATTGTTGTGTTTCACCCCAATGGAACTTTCCTTTATTCTTCAATAATTCTTATAAGGGCACAAAAATCTTAGCATAACCCTTTATAAACTTCCTATAATATCCTGTGTGTCCCACGAATCATTGTGCACCTCACTCTGGTTAGTAGTTTCCTTTAAACCCAAACTAACAACCACCTTATCAAGATCCACTAACAATCCTTCTTTACAAATAATATGCCCTTGAAAAGTCCTAAAAGGTGTAGCAAAAATGCACTTTTTAATGTTTAAGGATATGCTCAACTGTTGCCACATCTGAAACACAAGTATTAAATTATCACAATGATCTTTCACTAGCCCATACACTATCCTATCATCCAAGTAAACTTACAAGAACTTATGAACAAAGTCTTGGAATGCTTACACAACAATTCACGAAAAGACTGCATGCACATTATTCAATCCAAAAGGCATAATTGTGGATGCAAAACTTCCCCACTCTATAGTGAAAGTTGTTTTTCTTGATCCTCTTTAGCATTCCTTACCGATGATATCTAAAAATTCCACCAATGAAGGAGCAGATCTCGTGCCTTGCAACTCCTTAAAGAATCTCTTCAAGTAAAAAGTTTGGGAACAGGATCTATTACACATGTAGTGTTCGACTCCCTATAATCTATAAAAATTATTATTCTCCCATATTTCTTTATATTGATCACCAAAGGGATAACCCATTCTAGCGCTCGACGGGCTCCATGATCCCAAAATTCAACATCTTATCAATTTCCTCCTTTACCTTGATGTGCAAATTAGGATTCATCCTGTAAGGCCTCTTCCTAATCATGTGTGAACCCTCCTTGAGCTTGATCTTCATCTTTCCCAATGAGTGATGTACCCCTTTTAACTCATGATAGCCTCTAAGGAATAAGTCCGGTAGTCACGTAGCAGCTCAATTATCTTAGTAACCTCGATTCAAATCAATAATCCCCAATGATGGCCTCGTTGGGTTCAACATCTGTCAATCTAATTTTTACCTTCTTTGTTTTCATAGGATCATGATAAGCAGACGCCTTCTCATCTGCACTGTCTAAGACCTCACGTGTACCCTCAGTATTCTCAACATCTAGATTATCCACTTCTTCATCATCAATTACATAGACCATATTACCCTATTCTCTTTCTAGGAAAGCACACCCAAGTTGTTCTCGCATCCTGTCTCTTCTTCTTCAAAATGCACCTCCAGATATGACTCACCTAGTAATTCTTGAATAATTTCCTCAACAATTGCACTATCTCTCATAGTCAAGCATTTCATAACCTGTAACACTTCATTCACTAGAGGTTTAGTGGAAAAATAGTCAAATCTCTTAATCAAACATGTATTCAACTCCTACCAATTACTGTTTCTCTATTCAAATTTGCATATACATACCATGCGCATGCACAACCTTGCAAGGTGTATTAGAACTTTTGCACCCATAGTGAAGGTGGTAAGGACTCATGTCCCTCTGTTTAGAGTCTGTCACACTATTTAACATGGTGTTGAGTATCCTTCCCATGAAATTCACATGTCTCGGTAGGCGCATTTCTCTAGAGGAATCTTGCAAAAATGTGATTCCCACTTCTCGCCACTCCAAAAGATTATCTCGTGAAACATCCATCAAGCACGTTTTTATCCCACATAAGGTATATACCAATATATTCCTTCATTCCACTTAATATTTCCGCTGAATTTCCATAGTGCACAAGAACATCTCAATATTTCCTTCACCAATGTACCTTGGTACACAGTTCTTGCCTAAACACCTAACACATTACAACCTACTTACGCACATGACTTCACTTCTCACCTCACATCCAACCATTTCATAAGTTTTATGTGCCTATTTCTCACATGAAAAACTTGTATTATCACTCATGGATTGTGCATCATCCCACTAGATAAATCCTTGCTTTGATGGATCAAGTACCTCAAGATCTCTAATAGTTCACACACAAATTTTTTTCAAATCCTCTTCACTCAATTATACATAAGTTGTATCCTTTCCCTCCATCAAAGGAATGATCGTGCACTCTTCCTTGTTCTCAAAACTTATATATCCTTTGTTGAAGCATAGATCAACATTATTTTCATAACACCAAGGGCACCCAAGTAGTTATGGAAAAAAATTTCTTCTGCAAGCACCAAAACCTCAAATTCCCTAGTAAACTTGGCCCCTTGTATAGTAATAGTAGCATATTTCAAAACTCCAATGGGCATGGCCTTAGTCCTGTTTTCCATAAACAACACATTCAAATATGGTTGTAATGGTGGTCTCCCCATCTAAATCCACACGTCCAAAGTGAGTACATTCACTTTTACACTTGTATCAATCAAAATGTTACTCAGGAGCCATCCATCAACAACAACATTCAAAGTGATCTCTTTGTCATAATCTAAACTATGAGGAGGTAGGTTAGCATGCAAAATTTTTCTTTCGCACTCAACTCCAGCGTATGACATATTCCCCTTAACCATTCCCCCAATAAAGGAATGATGTTTTCTTGTCGCAACATCTTGAAAACCTCCTTTAAATCATCAACATCCTTCTAAGGAAGTTCAGTTGTTTTTTCCTGCTCCAACTTCCGTGACTTCTCTTTTAAAAATTGTATCTCACCCTGTAAATTTCTAATAACTTCCATGGTTTCTTCGTAGACTTCTTTCTAATGAGTAGGTTCTAGATACTTTG
This sequence comes from Taxus wallichiana var. yunnanensis, assembly GCA_018340775.1. Taxonomy (NCBI): domain Eukaryota; kingdom Viridiplantae; phylum Streptophyta; class Pinopsida; order Cupressales; family Taxaceae; genus Taxus; species Taxus wallichiana. The sequence goes on along the minus strand of CM031244.1, from coordinate 84,509,339 downwards.
TATGCAATACCTCTTCCTTTATAATAACAAAGCTTACGCTTTGGAACTTCCGTGGCGTGCATAGCCTTAGTGTGTGTAGTGATCATCACAGGCACCAACTCGTGGTCGTGCGATCACTTGAAATATACTAATCTTCCACTGTGTGTTCTAATCTAACCATTCATGCACACTTATCATGCTTGTGCTTCTTTATCAAGTGTTCATACAATTCTATGAATTCTTCATAGTTATGGTTCTTTCTGTAAAAAGAACAGATAATATTCTAGGGACACTCACGTCTTTAATGATTAGGGGATTTTCATGTATAACATGTTCCTTATGGAAATTCACTTCTTTCACCACCGCAACCTCGGCCTCTAAATCCTCCACGGTAACCTCGACCTCTACCTAGACCTCCATTAAAGTGCCCTTCATTTTGATTATGCTCATGATGCTAACCTTGTTCCTTAGTATTTGAAACACTGGTCTAACATACACCAGTATCAATGGCATCATGAATATGATCAATCAAAATGTAATTCTCAGTATCATGAGTGTTAGACCTGTAAATATTGCAGTAACATGACATGTTCTTTATAATCACGTGTTAAAATAATGGGAACCTACTTGAATCATTGTCTAAGTGATAGTTCTCACAATCCAACAACATGGTGCACACCGATTTACAAGGACAACTATCCGTAGTATGTCCTTCTACTTCACAATCTATGCACCAAATTCCACTACATGTCTCATGTGTTGAATTAGCTGACAATGTTTCTAATTTTTCCATCACTGTAATCTAAGCTTACAAATATGGGATGACTCCTATGTCTACACTCCCAACTACCTCGGCACGTAGAGCTTCCTCAAGTGCCTCGCACATATCTATATAAGTATTATGTGAGAGTTCCCTTTTGAAAGGTGTGATCAAACCTCTAATGAACCATTGAGCATGATGAATCGGGTGAATGTCATAAGATAAATTTGATAAAAGGGTTTTGAATCATGCATCATACTCCTAAACACTCTTAGCCATGTGCTACTTAATGTCCTTTAGTGCATTGATGATCTTCTACTCAAAATCAGGTATGTGAAACTCTACCAAGAAAGCATCACATAATGCGGGATAATCCACACAAGTCTAGTTTGGATCATATTTCCTATACCAACTATGCATGCACCCTTAGATCTCAAGCCACCTAATCCTCCTCCTATAGCAAGAAATAGACCAGAGGATGTAATGCCTTTTGTTCCAACAGTTGTGCTAAACTGAACTCCCATAGTCTCTGAAGTTGTGATACTTTTAGATGTGATGCCAGCATTCTATGTGCCCACGTTCGTGGCGATGACACACTAGAAAATATACCTCCAGCTAGACCTCCAAATAACACAGAAGATGATTGTGCCTCCATAGATGAATAAGCTACCTAATTAACTATTGAACTTGAATTAAAATTAACTCTATCCATTGCTACTCTATTATCCACACTAGTTTGATTACTAATGACCTATCATAGAAAGCTGGAAAACCAAACATAAGGGATAGGTTGCCATGTAGGATCAAATGTGCACCTACGGTTCTCAATCTTTCTGAGAACCACTTTCATCCGAAATTGAAGTGGGATCTCTACCATGCTTTCCCAAATGGGGATTCCCGGATGCTCTAGCTCCACGTCTTCTACATGAGCTCCAAATCCTTCCCGAGCCATCTCTCTCTGCAACACCATTATTTCCACAATTTCACGCTACTTTTCCAAATCCGTCTCGCATGCTTCATTAAACTTAAGCTTCCTTTATTCTCTTTTCCTTTCCACCACTAGTTCCATCATATTCCACATCTCTTGCTCTTCTATTCTCTTTTCCTTTCCACCACTAGTTCCACCATATTCCACATCTCCTGCTCCTTCCCCCACACATGGTGTGGTTTAGCTAGCCATAGGATGTTGTTCTAAATCTAGGGTCATGATAAAGATATTAATGGCTAAAGGAATTTTGCACAAATACAATCCTCTAGGTTCACACAAGAATTAGAAACCTCTAGACAAGAATAAGTAGAAACCGCGTACTCCAAAATGTAGCTATTCAGAACACCACTCCACCAATGATCTATAATACACATCCAAGTCGGACTAGCATCATGCAAAGACTAGAATTATTCTTTTGTCTAAATAAGTGTTCAAACCCTCCAATTTATCTTCGATGTGTAATCAACCAACCACTCGTAAAACTCTATAGGTAAAATTCATAAGAACGTATCATACAAATATTGATACTGATTTTGTTCCACCCACGCGTGTGCATTAAATTCAGGTCCAGTGCTAAATATATGAGCATACTCTTCCTCTAAATTGTCTAACCATTGTTTAATATTGGCCAAGGTCAATTGGTACGCCTTCATCATGTAACATCCGGAAAATAACTAAAAAGAGGTCCTAGCAAGTAACCAAAATATAGTCTTATTATTTCAGCAACAACCCAAGGCACGTTGGCACGTCACTCATCCAGAACTTAGTGCTCATTCGAAGCATGCAAGGGTACTAGGTTCCTCTTTTATGTCATCTTGTTAAAGGAGTTAGCATGATCATATAAATATTCCAGATCCATAATATCCATTCAAGAATAAAGCATAACATAAACTAGATCTAGATCACAACTATTATGCATGAATAATTAAACAAGAACCATAATCAGATTTACCATACAAGATCCATGTTCAGTTATGTCAATCACCAATATCCAACCAAAAATATCCATTATATTAATTTTTGTAAAACACAGAAGCTTCATACATACATAATAATGTCACCATAAGTCACACACGCTCATAAACCCACAACATAACTCTACTAAAACATGGATCCCTAAACCGTGAAAATCAATACATATTTATAGGTAGTGGGAATTTCCCTTCACCACCTAAGCACCCTCAAAATAGACTGCATGCTAAGAATAATCATGCGCCCTTACATGATAAATACAAAAGCATGCAAGCTCACTAATAATAGATCATCTAATAATACAACTATAGTCTAATCCTATTAATAGCTCCAAAACTATGCATGTCAATTGATCTTCCACTTTTCCAAAATATCCTTTATGTGCTCTTCAAGTCTTCATACTATTGTGTGCTCTGCACTACATGTCTATAATTAGCCTTACACTAAAAAGGCTAAGTCCCGATTCCATGCTTTCTGGGCATGGCATGTTTCACTTTAATTTCATGTGCACCTATGCGCCTTATGCCTTCATGTCCAATCCTTCTATGCCTTTCATAATTGGGCTGCAATATTTCATCCCAAAAATTAAAGAAAGTTTGAACTTCCAAGTAAATTGTTATTAACATCATTATCTAAAACCCCTACATGGTCACACGTAAGTGGATGTCCAACATTAAGGTCACTTTAAGGGAACTATTTTTTTATCTCAAAAAACATGCCTCACCAAGTATAACATGGGTCAAAATCAATTTTATCTCAATAGGAGAATATTAATCAAGGGAAATTTTAGCTTCCAAAAATATTCAATTTCATTATCATATAACTTCCTAGAAGGGTCCACATAAGTGGATGTACAACATAAATCCCACATTTAAAGGAAATTATTGACGTGTGAACCAAGGTAACATAATGATCATCTTTAAAATGTTATCAAGTTATGCATACTTGATGTGCACGAGCCTACTATTGAAATCCATCCAAGGTGCCACAAATACCACACAAGAAGAGAGAAAAATTCCAAGTTTACGTGTGGTTTCACCTTTTAGCTCACAATTAACTTTAAATTTTGGAAAATGGTTCACAAGACTACAAATTAGCCCTAACACCTAAATTATTCATTAAGGGGTCAAAGATGAAGATTCACATAATACCAAGCATAATAAAGGGGTGGTGACTTGATTTGGAAATTATTTTTACGTTCACATAGTGATAGTACCAATAAATTGTGGGTGAAATATCTAGCCAACCATCAAGTTAGGATTGATTTTCTAGTTTGGTTTCAGGTTCCATAGCTTGTACCATTTTCTAGAACATCTCAATTCCAGTTCAAAGTTTTCTCTAGAAAACCCATAAAGGATAGTTTAATTCAGTATTTTTTAAAATTTCACCTAAGTTTTCACCATGAAAAATCAATTTTCAAAATTTCTACACTCCAAACAAGCCACAATTCCTTAATGAAACAACAAACAACTAATTTTCAATTCAACAAGACATATGAGAAGTTTACCTAAATTTATTGTTTCTTTATCACTATAACCAAGAGAATACATGAATGAGTTAGGTGAAACAAAATTCATTCAAAAAGGATGTTTCTAAAAACCTATCACGATACTATTACAAAATTATAAATTGGATAGGATACAAAAATAATATATTCATACCTTCCTCAAGAGTTCAAGAGGTCAATACACATTTTCTTTTAAGGGAAGGTATAACCTAACGCTGCTCAAAATTCAAAACCTATGCTAACTTTAACTCAACATTTAACTTGGTCACTAAATTCCCTTTACATCGAAAGCGATTTAATGATATATACTTCTTGACTAGAGGGATTGAGTCCATTTTTACACAAAGAAATTTAATTTTGCTACCGTATTGAGTGGTGAAATAAATGGGGCCATGTTTTTCAAGAGTACCCCAAAACAAAATAACTCTAAATCCAACTCTAAATCCACATTGCTTTTTTATACTAACAACAAAGGACGTCTTCACCCAAGGTAAGTGGAATGAATAGATAATCATCGTTCTTTAGTCTTCACAAAAGGGTTAAACCATTTATCTATTACTAAGTTAATATGGGTCCTCCAAGTCGAGATCTTATACCGAGGTCTCCTAAGATTCCAGTAACCAAAAAGGATATCCAATCTAGGGAAAAAATTGCAACCCTATATGATTCACATTTCTTTCTCATGTAGGACCTAAAATGATAGCACAATGCCTAAGTTAGTTACACAAGACCATCAATTTAGTGTGTAATCCAAATTATATGAATATCACACAACTAAGAATAATAATCATCACTTATTTCATTTGAAACTATAACTTATGATCACCTAAATTTTAGATCAAAAGGGGATAACAATCTATAACATTGTTTGTCAACAAATTATGATTATATATATATATATATATATATATATATATATATATATATTCTACAAGTTTTACTATTTACATATAATTACACGAGTTTATTCTTGTTTATAAGGCATAAGTACGTAAATGTACTTATAGATATATTTATATTTTTTGTTGGTTACGAATCATTGTATTCATCATTATTACACCATATTACTTGTAATTTCTATGGGCCAACACTAGCATTTGTATACCATCTCGCCCAACCAAAAGAGCAATCAACACTAAGTTCTTTTTCTTTTTCCAGAGGAGAGAAAGAGAGGATGAGATAAAGTTGTTATTTTTCACATAATTATTGTTCTTCTGTCTACGAGATAATGTAAGAGGAAGAGGGTGATTCCATGATTTCTACACATAAGTCTTAGTGTCATAAACATGATTAATTAAGAACATTCTAACCAATTCAAGAAGGGTTATTATCACAAGTGTACCTTCTAGGGTAAAACGATTTAACCATGTTATATTGCACCAAAACTTAGTAAATGATCATAGCATGAACATAGTCCGAAAAGAAGGGTTATAATAATTTGAACATTACCAAAGTTATTCCCAAATGTTATACTAATGGATTTGATAACAATTTTAAGTTTTGAAAACCAGATTTGTTTTCCAATAGCTCAATGTATTCTTAGTTTACTAGAAGAGGATAAAATAACTATGAAATATCACTTTGTGTAAAGCCATCGTATATAAAAAGAAACCAAAAATACTTTCCCCTTATCATTTATTGATTAGAGACAAGTTATAGAAATTTACGTAAACAAAATTTTTCATCCAAGTATGCTTAATTTAGAAATACACTTTCAAAAGGAAAAGCAAGGTTATAAGGTTGCTTGGTAAATTTTCTTATAAAGAGGGTTATAAAATTGAGATTGGTAACATATACATGAGGAGTAGAAATTATTCTAATTCTCAATAATTAATTTTAAGACGTGGAAGAAAATTTTATCTTGTTAGGTTGCTCTACAACAAGGTACAATTATTTATTTCACGCTCATACCAAAAGGGTTTTGTTAGGTTTAAATGTGGTGCCCTTAACATTGTGAGTGAGTGTCCCAAGAAATAATGGATCAATCAAAGAGGAAATAATCCAACTAACCAAACACCCAAAACATATTCCTTAGATCTAGGGAACAATTCTACACTCTCATATCCAAACACTAATTATTTGTGAAACAACCATGACTGCATATGGTGTCCAAAATGACCAAACTATACCAAAGCAATTAGCACCCAAAAATGCCTCGTAGCATCCAATTTTTTTGGGTCATAAAATTCAACCTAGAACACATGTAACACATCAAAATAATCATATTATAAAATCTTGCACCCTCCAAGGGTGTCTTAAGATGTCAAACGGATCAAAAAGACCTAGTTCTCATGTTTTACGATCTAGCCAAAATGGCTACAAAAGGGCCTACCAAACAACTACCAAATACCCAAATGGTAAAACAAACACATCCAACCAATTCTCTATTATATAGGAGTCAAGAAATACATAGAGAACCCAAAAATGGCAAATTAATATGGAATTAGAAGTACCTTCTCAGGGCCAACTATTAATTTTTTTCTATTGCATTTCAGTAGATTTTTAGTGAAATTAGCTACGAAATGGGTTTCAAAACAAGAAATCCCAAATCAAAATATTGTTCTATCAACTCTCATCTATTATCCTATATATATAATCTGATGCAACTTACAAAATATAATTATGATACCTAGAACTCTAGTTGTGACCTCGTTTTGAGCTGATTTATGTGATTGACTAGTTTGTTTTTGTGACAAAACGACTAGAGGCCTCCAAAACATGCTTGAAAAACTAGCTCCCAAATCCATTTTCACAAAACCAATTGTTGCAATCAATTGAGATGGAAGAATACTAAAGGTTAGAAGTGGTATATTTCAATTTCCTACTAAAGCTCCCTAAACCATGGGTCAAAATCGAAATGAAATTCTTAGATTTTAGTTCTTTGTCACATGCGGAAATGCAATCAATAGGGATAAAAATTCCTTCAAATAAACAATCAAATGATCTTATAAATTGGGTTTAAATTTTTTTGTGACATCTCATGTCACTAGAGAACATGACCATCCTAAACAATCTCTACTATGGAAGACACATATTTATTTTGCACATTATTTTAGGAACGAATTTTTGTAAATTTTACCAAGTGTTTTAAAACAAATAAAGTGATCAAAATTTGTGTTCCAATCACCACCGGTGGCTCTAATTCACAAATTTAATCATCCAATCTTGAAATCCTTATCCAAACGTCCCTGTTAGAAGAAGAATTTATCCAACATGGTTGTTATAGAAGTGTTGGGGTGTATGCCTTATTACGGTGTTTGACCGATAGGAGGAAATGAAATAGTTTAGCGAAACGTTATTGCTAGATGGGAAAACAAAAAAATATTTATGTTTATCACTCATTCAATCCAAGACACCTTGTCTGGAGCCCAAGCTCGATACTAGATGGAGTGCCCCATATTTGGCATGACCTAAACCAAACAAAAACACCTAAAAATCCTGAAAAATATTTTTAAAATATATTAATTTATTAATGTATAAGTGGAGTAGGACTACTATGGCCAAAAGTAAACTAATGATGCCAAATTTATTACCCATTTAATCCTCTTCTTTATATGTATTAAAATTATTTCAAAGTAATGGGTTCCCTTGGTCAACCATACTATCCCATGCTAAATAATTATTTGTTAAATATTTTTCTCAAATTTTAATTTAATATTCTAACTTAACCATGTCCCCTAAATAACCCAAAGGGACCCATGCCAAATAAAATATTTTCCTATACCTCCACATTAATATTCATACCCCCATGTCACACCTCTACTAATTGTGGGATGGAAAAACACCAACATGAGAAACACAACTGGTGGAAAGATGCCCTCCCGGAACACTTGGTTTTCGGTGCAAAAGAGGACCTAGAATCAAATTCAAATGCAGAGGTTGAATCTGATTTAGTCCCTGAAACCCCTTTATCGGAAAATCCTATTGCCGACAGCAAGGAAAATGCAACAAATTTATCTCATTTAGTTGTTGACAACAAGGAAAAATCATCTCAAGAAAACAATGATGTTGTTTCAGTTGGAATTATTGCAACTATGGAAAATACTCCTTTTTCTAACCCTCCATTTGTGGAGGCATCATCAGGTTGGGTAACTGTCCGTAAAAAGAAAAATTTTATTTTAAAGAATGCCACTTCTCTGCCTCGATGATTTGTTTCTCTTTTGTTGTTCGGTTGTTCTACATTGTCCCTTGTCTTTGACGAACAGTGGTTTTTGGATCTGCCATGGTGCTGCGGTGTTGTTGCAGACTGGTTGTTGTTTTTCAGTTGTTTTTTTGTTGGATTGATGTTGGGTGTTGGTACTTTTCTGAGCAGACTATTTTCTGCTGTTGGGCTTCCATGATTCTATCCTGGCTTTTGAGCCTTCCTGTACAAGGGTATAGTCCCTTTCAAAAAACTATTTACCAATAATAAAAAAAATATTCATACCCCCATGGTTACTAATAAAACTAATCAACCCACATTTTTTATTTTATACGTACCATGGTCCTTATTCAAAACCCCTTGGATTCCCATTTAATTTATTTATCCCAACACCCATTAAAACATATTCCCACACTTCCCAAGTTGTGAGGATTAAATTAGAGTCATTAAATTGTTTTAATCTCCACCCTAGATCTTAGGTATGTTCTAAAAACCCTAATTCTCCCTTATGATTCTCTTTATAACTTTTATTTTGTTTATTTTACCTCCATTTTCATAGGTTGAACCGGGGAGAAGATGGAGGCGGGAGGAAAGAAATTTTCCTTTAATATTTTCAAGTTTATATTCCTATCTAGGATTTTTTTATTAAAACCCTTATATTCATTTTTATTTCAAGAAAATATATATATATATATATATATATATATATAAAATTGGGCATAAATTTTTAAAGAATGCACGTAGGGATTATATTTGCGGTCATGGCCGCCTGTGAACACGACACATGGGGCTAGGGATAGTGTGGTGTGACATGGACATGCAACAAGGTTATGTGGTGTGGTCGTGCCACACCACACCCAATCAAAAGTAAAGGAGAGAGGGGGTAGGATGCAACTAGTCTCCCCTTGTTTTTTTTTCTTCTTTTCATTACAAACAAAACAATCTGGTTTCCCATTGTATTTTTATTTATTTTTATCTTTATAAACAAATCTCATTTATATATACGAATACATATATATGTATATTTGTGTGTGTGCGCGTGTACGTGTGTGTGTGTGTGTGTGCGTGTACGTGTGCGTGTGCGTGTGCATGTGCATGTGTGTGTGCGTGTGTGTGCATTTTATATATATATATATATATATATATATATATATATATATATATATATATATATATATATATAATGACGTGAGAAACCCAGATTTAACATGATGATAGAAATATTTTTATAAGGAAGATTAAATTTATGTTTTCTATATTTTTGTATAAAATGTACAACTCTTTACACTCAAGCTTTATCAATAACAAATAATATCTCATATAAAACATTCAACCCATTTTACAAATAACCAAATAGATTCAAAACCATTTAGTGAATTTTCCAAAGCTAATAGTATATCTTAATAGTCTATTTTCTCTTTTGTTATCCACTATAGATTACAAAAAGGAAAGAATTTTTTATTAATAAGTGTCACCAAGATTTCAAGACTTATTCTCAAGAACAATTTTTACAATTAAAGTTACACTTTTATCTCTAAGCATGCACTTCATTTCAAATCCCAAATAATAATACAATGGTTGTGTATATTTCCCAGAACTAAAATAAACTTCCCATCATTCTTTTTTTTTTACATAACCATTTCTACATTACCAAAGCTAAGTGCTTTTTCAAGCTTAAAGCATACAATATTTTTCAAACTCAATGATGATATAAAGTTTACATACATTTCCAAATCCAAACAAACATCTCTACAATCTAAATTTTTGAGAGATCATAAGGAAAGACTCATTACAACTTCAAATAAATTTTTTTTACTAGATTTGACATACTCCAAAAATGGAGAGTAAATTTAGACCAAACTATAGGAAAATAAGAGAAACAATATTTTCCATGGCTCTAATATAATACAAAATAGCAATAAAGCTTCAAAACCACTAGTTTACAATATTACAAGACTTCTTCTCAAGAGAGAATAGAAGATACCAAGATATTACATAACCATTACAAACAATACTTTTAAAATGTAAGAGGAAAAGCCTCCCCAAAATGGGGAACAACATGGCCAAATTTTTAAACTTTTTCCTTCCATGCTCCAAGCATATTTTCCAAGCTTCCAATCCATATGAAAGTATTCAATGCACAAGAGAAAGAGGCCTGGTTTCCTCCCAACCAAATGGCATCATCACATGCCATCTCCACCAATGGAGGACATGCTAGCCCTCCTTGAGGGCAGGGAAGCCTACGGGCACCCGGGATCTATAGAAATTCTAAGCCCATGGGAGAGATAGAATGCATGCCTTAAGATTGCATAAGAAAGGGGAGACAAAAGGGTCACACACACACACACACACACACACACACACACACACACACACACACACACACACACACACACACACATATTTTCAATACAAATAAATCTTAAGAACACAAAAATAACAAGAGGAGAACTCCATGTTTTTATCAATGGGGAAGAGTGGCAAGGATCCGATTATAAACCATATTGTGATCCAACCATATGAAAAATAAAATAATCTCCATAAAACCCTCCTTATCATTCCATCCATAATACCCTCTTTATCAATCCATCCCAAACACCAATCTTCCTCCTTGTAAGGATTTTCAAACCATGAGATAGTTTCCTTCACAAGGATGGAAGATGAGATTCAAACCATATGAATAGTCATCTTCCACATCAAAACATATGAGGGGAAGAAATAATAGAAATACCATTATGGATTTCCCATCAAGCCATGTGGTGTAAGAGGTGTTTCCTCCCTCTTCCCCTATAATTCCAAAATCCACCTCAAGTGTGATGGATGGAGAAAATGAAAGCAACAAGATTTACAAATATTCCCACAACAAACATGCAAGCTTAGAAGATTCAAAACAACTATATTTCTTTTGCACATTATACTATAGAAACACAACATAAGAGTTATGAAGGCCTCGCCTCAAAAATAAGCCACTCAAATCCAAAATAATCCAATCCCTTCAAGCCACAAACACCTAGTGCAAAGCTCTCTCCAACTCCCAATAGTAAAAATGAGAAGCAAAAGTCCATACCCCTCTCCATGAGGAGGTATAAAAAGAAGAATCAAATTCCAATCCTCACAAATGAGAGGGTGACATGTGTCACCCATCTCATTCTCCAACCAAAATATTCCAAAATCCCAATAGACATAAAACAAAACACATTTAGGAAGTAATCTCCCAAATTTCCTAAAAAGCCAATAAGCCAACACACTTCAACTTTTAAGAAATCACAAAAATAAACCACACTTACAAGATGGTGACAAGAGAGGGGTCATATGGGAGGGAAAATCCCATTTGAATATGAAAAGAGACCCCTACCTATAGGTAGGGTACAAGGGGTCTATTTTAGTGTAAGGATACCCCAATGTGAAAAGAAGCCCTTACAAATACCACATTTAGCCCAAATTCGATATTGGGTAAAGTGGCTCAAAAGAAGAGGTGGTGGGGCCCACCCAAATGATGATTAGGTGGTCCCAAACCACTAACAACAAGATTAATTAACATAAAACATCTCTAATGCATGTAGGGACCATTAGGTCCCTAAACTAGTTTATCACAAGGCTTAAACAAATTAAAATTAACATAGATACATTAGGAATCACCAATGGTGTCCAAACATGAATACGCCACATACACACAAGGTTACACAAAGATCATGCATGGCTAAAGGACTCGGCCCATTCAAACACTTATGCAACTTGAGGTGCAAGTATGAAACCCACGTTCTCTGTGTGACTTGTAATTTACACACTCAATTCACACATTAAACATACCTGCTCGATACAATAAATTAAATAAATAATATCAATAAATCAATCATGGATATTCATTCTAACTATACAACAATCAATGTCTGTATGGAATGGCTAAGCACTAACAACATACATCCATAGTAACTCAAGATATAAGATCCATCTAAGCACTTGCATGATAACATTCAATTTACCATTATAAACTAATGATATCAAAGTATACAACAAAATCATACATCCATCCATCATATATGAAATAAAAACTAACTGTATCATATCTTGTCAGTACTCATAAGTGCTAGAAACTAAAATGATGATCATAATACTAGATTGGAACTACGTTCCCTAATCAACACATGTGTCACCAAATGATCCATAATGAAACCACATAATATCCAAATAGTGATAAATCCATGTCCATAATCTAGTAAGTGTAATGAGTCAGCAAATTAAATGATGCAAGAAATAGGTGGGCACTACATTTTCCCTATGTCTTGTATGTTCATTTCTTGTATGATTTTGGCCACTTAGGCCCCGATTATCTTGTGAGATTGTGATCGATATCCCATGTTTGAAACCCCACTTTTGGCGATCTAATTTTTCTACAATATTGCTTGTTACAGTATTTTTCTATTGCATGTTTTTTAATTTTCTGCTAACACATGTATCTAACCATATTATTTGAATGTGCCTTGGTTTCTACCACTCATATTCCCTCCCCACTATAGGGTATTAGTTTCAAATTAGAATCAAGTCCTCTCTTTGGGCCACATACTCCTAGTGAAATCTCATGCACCCAAAATGAGGTGGGTATACATGGGTGAATCAATCACCCCATACATAATTAAAAAGCTACAATTCGAGATCTACACAAGACAGAACACAACACTCTATAGTCACATAAATGACCCGAATATAATTGGGTCCTTAATTAACATGTACACCAACACCCAAATATAGACACTAGCACTTTGGGCACTCCCGACCTTTCTGGGCTCCTATAACTAGGGGCAGTTATAATTACTTTCTCATATCAACACAATTTTCATCAGTTCATGGAGAAAATTTCACAAGATAGAAACTATCTTCCAAAGCAATCGAAATGCGTTCTAATTACTTTTTATTTTTGGATCAAGTGGAACAAACACAAAACAAAGAAGGATCACACCATCTACAGTGGTGTATAATTATGGGAAGTAGTATGGGATGGAAAATAAAACTAGAACTTTCTCCCCAACACTCTTTTGTCAAGGTGTGAGATCACCCAAAAAATCAGACTTGGCGTAGATCACCTAAAAACTTGTTCTTTCGCATGAGATCACCCAAAAAACTTGCTCTTGGTGTGAGATCACCCAAAAAAACTCTCTTCTATAGCACTTCAGGACATTTTATATTCTTTTTTTACTCATCACGGATCAGGTGTACACTTTCCTTTTTAGACATTTTCTCATACTTATGCATATTTTTCATATACACATATTTGACTACTTTTTACTCTTATTTTGTAGGTATATCCTTAATACACAACAAGAAGTAGCCCTTCATCAAGAAAAATAGTAGGTACAACATGTTAAAACATCATATGTTTCACCCCTAGGGTCACTTCCTCTTTCTTATCTTTCACGCTATATTTTTATCACTCCATGCTTTCACTTGTCTTTTCAGCTTGTTTTCACCATCACACTCTACATGGTTATTAGGTATGCATCTCTTAATTACTTTATGTTATCGAGTATTCACTTAAAAATAAAGTGGGAACAAATGTAGGTACAAAATCATGCACTTGGGTACATCTCTAGGTCCTAAGCACATACTTCTATTCATATGATACCTAAGCAAGAAAATCAGTAATTAAATAGTGTCTTTTTCCTTTTTATTTTATCTCTAGTCTTAATTATGGTCTTTCACACCCTATATCCCAATCAATACTTCATTACTTTATCTTTTATGTCTTGAGACACTAGCACCCATCTAGCACATTGTTGATCCCAGAAAATGACTAAGTCCTAAAATAAAGGATGAGCGTGCATGGAAGGGCACTATGGAGAAAAGTGCAAAGAGAAAGTGCACAATGAGAGATAGGTTAGCATGAAAGAGTAGATTGGGTTTAAGGTTTTAAGGACTTAGCCGTATTTCAATTAAAGGGCATCACATGAAAAACACGTGAGGTTGCGGATAAGCGTAATTATGAGAAGGTTGTTACATAGAGACTTGATGCTTAAGAAAAGAATATTCCAAGGAATCTTTATGGGTACATGATGGAAATTGGAGGTTCCTATGGCTATCTTGCATCTCGCATGGCATGGGAACATGAGTAGAACATAATATGATGGCATTTGGCATCCGGGCCTACTTTTGGAATGATGATTAGGTGAGATTCTATTCTATTTAAGGAAGCAATTGGATCTAGATAAGGGCATTCTGATTCTGACTATGGATAATACATAGAGAGTTAGAGATTAGAGGATGTGTATAGATTTTGAGTGTGTATGCAATGACAGATTCATGGTGATAAATATGTAATGGCTCTAGGGGTAATATAGGGTTTCTAGTTGTAGGATGTTATTATATTGATCTATTCGGTCTATTATGACCCTTTTGATGTAGTATGGCTACTATAAACACTGATTTTCAATATATATGATCTAGTTATTCTGTATATCTGTGTTTATGGGTTCAAACCCTAGTGTTCACTTTGCTCATGGTTTAGATCTGGTTCCTTCGTATTGTTATAATGCTTATGTTCTTTTCATGATGCATCTATGCTTAGATCTAGTATCTTTACTTTTTCTTGTATTTATGTTTTTGTAAACATTCCTCCATTAATGAAAAATAATTCTTACAAAGCTCACATAAAGGAGGGGCTCGGCACTGTGTGCACCTCAGGTGAGCGCCCAGCTAATGTTGGGTGATAGGCCAACGCGCTTGGGATTTTAAGGGAGAAGGTAAATGAGGCTATATTTTGGTTCCATTTCTGGGACCTCTTTTGAAGTTGTGAGAATTGTGTGTGATGATATAATTCTTAACCTTGGATAGGATCTAGACTTGGCTTAAAAGCACTTGAGGATGAGTTTGATCGGAGATTTAACATTGGACCCAAGTTTGATACACATAAATGAATAGATGAGCACTGTATCATGAGCTTTATGAGACATTCTTTTGTTGTTTTCTAATAGAGTTATATGAATGGTTATCAGCATATGCATCAAGGAAGAGCTAGTATTATAGACCTCATGTTTGGACCCAAGAATAGTATTAGAGGTTGAATGATGTTGATCGACACTGGAATCATGTTATTCATCACCTGGTGGAAAGGTGTGTTGACTATTTATACCTTAGAATATGCAATTTATACATATTCTTTCCTAGAGATCAGTGAGTTTAAGTTATTACGGGAGCCAAGAGGATCATTCTTGTGTGTTATGTCATTATCCATTAAGATCTTGATCATCACTTTGAGTATGGAGGCATTTCCTATAATCTGGCTAACTTCCCACTAGGCGTGGGGTGTTGAAGCTGGTGTGGTGAGAGATGACGGATCCTACGGTGGAAGCAGAGAGAGAAAATAGGTGACTCAAGTAAAATGAAGCGCAAGAAAGGGAGTTAGCGAGACAAAATGAAGTTGTTGGAGTGATGGATTTATGGAGGCAAATGTTGCGGGAAGGATTTTAGGTTCGAGCGGAGGCGGGAGACCTGAGAAGTCTGTGCTACCCCATCTTGGAAAGCATGGGAGAGAAACACCCTTAGATTCTGGTGAGAGCTCATCGTATGAAGAAAGGAGGAGAGTCATAAGTGCACATCTTATCCCACGGTGACCAAGCACTAACGCTTAGTTTTCCAAAGATATCTGAGACAAGTATTTCTAGTCTAGCTTGTGTTAGTGATCAAGTAACATTAGGTAGATATCATTTTACGTTACACCCATCTATGGCCACGTAGACATTTTTGGTGTTTGGAGGTATTTTTCTAGCACATTGTTTGGGAAACGTTTAGGTACACAAAGTTTGGGTATCACATCTAGAATTGGTTCTACATCACAAACTATCGGAACGTAGTTTAGCGTGATGATGGGTATGTAGAGTGCATCTACATCATGCCCCTTACCCGTGACTAGAGGAGGATCTGTTCGACTCGGAGGAATATGAGCTAGTGTATCTAGTGGATCTAGTGGTGGAGGTAACATAGGAGGGAATCAAGGTCCTGGATCTGGTGGGCAAGGTCCACAACACCATCAACAGTGTGTTTTACGAGACATATCTACATTTTCCTAATTACAAGGGTGTTGATCATGTACACATGTGTGAATTACTATGGCACACTAAGGGAAGTACTTCCCCAAATTGGAAAGCAAGTTAGTTTACAATTACGTTGTAAGGGCATGCACATAGCTGGTACCGGAAGTATGACCCCCATTAGATGGTGGTGGATTATATTATGTTGTGTGATGACTTCTTGGCAGAATTTCACATTCTTGAGTTTGAGCAAAATAGCATAAGTGTGTTGAAGGAGACTTAATGAGGAATGGTAGAGAGTGTGCAAGACTATGATACACACTTTAAAAATCTTTGTCATCCAAGTTGTCTTAATATATTCATCCCTCATAACATGCTCAATGGTTTGTTGGAGGATTGATCATGCCTTTCAGATGATTTCTTTCCCACAAGAATTTCACGGATCCGTATAAGGCCTTAGAGGTTGTTTTGTGTGTTGAAGCTGTCAGAAGCATTAACACTAGAGTAAGCCCATTTTTAGAAGCACAAATCATTGCCATGGCAAAATAACTTGAGAAATTGTCGTGAACTCATCTCATGAGACTCGCAGTGGACTATGGTGTATGGATTATGAGGTAGAAGGACACACAAAATATAGTTTCCCATGAAATACAGTACATGTCGTGTCATTAGATTTTGAGATCTATCACGAGATCATGATCCAAGTAGATGCTCGTTGTTGCAGCACGTACTCCGCAAGAATGTGTCTTATTATTGTAATATTTTCTCATCTACGATGCATGATACAAAGGACTATCAATTGATAGACCAAATTCATGATGTCATTGATATTGGTGTGCGCGGACTATTGTTGGAAGAAGTTCTAGGAACAAAGTTCATCGAGTTTAAAGGGTGCAGAGATGGAGGCGGTCAAGGGAGAGGCTTTCGTGAAGGATTCGAGAGGCCATGGTAGTCAAGTAGTTAGGAGTAAATTTCCCAGTGGAACTTGTTACAATTGTGGATCTACTGAAAACTACAAGCGTGAGTGTCTGGATTTGTTAAAATTCTCATGGTGTAGGAAGAATAATAAGTATGAGGAGTGCCCTGAGTTGTATGATAACATGAGACAAAACTAGAAGAAGGATAGGGGTGTGGGAATGGTTAGTGTGAAGTGATTTGATCTGTTATGGATGCCTAGGGTGGTGCATAACCCTAAGTTGGAACCTATCTTAGTAACTACGTAAGGCGAAGCCATGCACGCGAGGAGGAACCAAAGAAAATACCTCTCATTACAAGAGAAGAGGTGTTACATGGGAAATATCCTAATCTAACTCATCGAAAGAGGTTTACCAAGATACCATAGAGGTGATTAGAAACCTGCAAGGGGAGATTCAATGTTTGAAGGAGAAATCATGGACGTTGAAGAAAAAGAAGAGTGATAAGGTCTCTAGAAGGATATGGATGAAGTTAGAGAAGTGTGTAATATGTTGTGCCTAGGAGAATATTATCCCTCTCTTAGGATAGTGGCTAAGATTTAAATTATCGTGCTTTGGGTGAGCGTGAGAGGTAGGTCTTGCATGCTAATCTACCCCCTCATAGTATTGATTATGAAAAATAAATCACATTGAATGTAATTGTGGATGGATGGCTCTTGAGAAACATTCTGATTGACATAGGTGTTGAGGTTAATGTTCTCACTTTAGATGCATGGAATCGATAGGGATACCCCATTGCAACCATCGAAAATGTGTTGTATATGAAAAATAGGTTGAAGGTTATGCCCGTCGGAGTATTAAAGGATACATCCATAACCATCCAAGGGGAAAAGTTTACTAGGGACTTTGAATTCTTCTTTGCTTTTCGAGGTAGATAAATTTCAGCCCTACTTCAATGCCCCTCTAGCTATAATAATAATGCTAATTTACACTTCAACAAAGGGTACATAAGTTTCAAGAATAAAGAGGAGTGCGTCGTTATTCCACTCATGGATGGGAATTATGCACCCTATGTGGAACCCTTGGGAGAAGAGGACCTGGATAAAATCTATGTGTGCACCATTAGAGACCCCGAGGTTGTCCATCCATCAAGAGACAGAGTCATTCAATGGAAATATTCTCATTACATGAGTGATACAACTAACATGGCATGTGACAATTGGGTGCACGGGACCTATGAGTTGATTGGGATACAATTAAAGGGAACCATAACTCACATTGCTTGGGAGTGCTCGATTAGGCACCTAGGAAGAAATTAGTTACCTAGATACACTGGAGAGGGTAACCCTGACATCTTTCTGTGCATGATGGAGGCGCAGCGTACTTTTCAAATAGAAAGGAGGAATATGCTAACTTATACCTTGTGCAAATTGGAAGCACATTGGTGGATGACCCATCGAGATAACCTTCTAGAGTGGTGCGAAGTAAGAATCACTCTTTGTTAGGTTTCTTAGGAGTAATGCACCCTCTGCAATACACAACTATCATGGGAAGGATTCTGCCTCATTCCATGTCCAAGAGTGTGAGAGAACTGGATGATGGGCGCGGAAGACTTGCTTCCTTAACTATGGGTGCATAAGTTCTATTACATCCTGTAGGGATGTGTGCTCATGGTATACACGTAAAGAGATGCATCCTCAAATGGGAAACTAGAAGGAACTGATAGCAGACATTATTCATACTTTTGAGTATCAAATTTTGAAGCCATCGGTGAATAAGGCATTACAGGTAGTCAAACGCCTTACTATGGGAGATAGTTCCATGGTTGAGGACCGAATCCTAAATTTGTTAAGAGAACATAAGTTTGGGGTGTTCTTTGTAGAAGAAGAACCAAAAGAACAAGAGACAGAGGAGGTATAACTTGAGCGTGCCTACGGAGAAATAAAAGGAAAGTTAGTCTATTTTATAGATGATGAGGAAGTGGAAAATTTTGATGTTAACCATACTTGTAGGTACGCGTGAAGTATTGGACAAGGCAAATGAGAATGTGTGCGCTTATCATGATCCCTTGAGAACAAAGAAAGTTAACATTGGAAAAGAGACATAGCCTGAGGAAGTTGTCATTAGAGATTCTTGGTTGGACTAGGAGGTTTCAAAAATAGTTGATTTGTTGCATGAATTCCAAGACTTGTTCCCACATAGGTACTATGAGCTTAAGGGAGCTCACCACTAGGGGAAATAAGGATAAATTTAAAAGAGGATGCACACCCAAGACGGAGATCTTAGAAGGAGTAAGAGGGGGGGGATCTATTCTTTTACGAGATGGATTTTCATGCTATCACAGTGAGAATTGTCAAGGAAGACAAGGAGAAGACTAATTTCACCACTGAATAGGGAATTTTTACTTATACAATCATTCCTTTTAGATTGAAGAACATGTCATTGTTGTGTTTTCACGCATTATAATACAGGCCTTTCAAGATTTCATCCATAAGTTTCTACAAGTTCATTTGGATGATTGGACGGTGTATGGGTTAGTAAGAGACCATTGTGGCAATTTTAGGTTGATGTTTGAGAGATGCAGGTAGTTGAGTATCTCACTTAACATTAAGAAATGTGTCTTTTCTACCCCATTTAGCACTTTACTAGGTCACATCATATGTAAGGAAGGCTTATTGGTAGACCCTACAAAAGTGGCTATTATCTTGGGTTTGGAGGAACCTACTACCAAAGTGTGGTGCATGCAGATTTTAGGGCACACGGTATATTATAGGAAATTTATAAAAGGCTATGACAATATTTCCATGCCACTCGAAGAGTTGTTGAAACATAAAGGTAAATTCCATTGGGAGAGGCGCAACAGATGGCTTTTGACAAATTGAAGGATATACTTACCACTACACCCATCTTGTGCTTTCCCTCTTGGAATAAGCCCTTTCATGTGCATGTAGATGCATCAGGGATGGCGATTGGAGTGGTCTTAGCATATCCTGAAGAGGGGATTGTTGACCATCCCTTGTGTTTTTCTAGTAGGAAGCTAACTCCAACAAAATAGAATTATACTACCATGGAGTGCGAGGCATTGTCGATGATCTACGTGCTGCACAAATTCAGGTAGTATTTTCTAGTGACACCTTTTTATATTCTACATAGATAATATGGTGCTCAAGTACTTAGTGAACAATCCCATTTTGCAAGGGTGCATATGCCATTGAATATTATTGTTTCAGGATTTTGAGTTTAAGGTTGCGGTGAAAATAGGGAAGAGCAATTTAGGACCTGACCTTCTATCACGAATTAACTCAAGAAAGGATGCACAGAGCATTGAGGACACAATGTTAGATGCATAGTTGTTTAGATTGTATCTCACACCCTCTAACTTGGAGGATATTGTTGTTTTCTTTTGAATGTGTGTGGTTCCGTAAGGAATGAAGGTCTTGGATACAAATCATTTGTCTATACACGCCACATCGTATATGTTGATAAGCGAGAGACCTATACAAGCTAGGCCGAGATGGGGTTTTTTGCACCGGTGTGTGTTGGAACATGAGCATATTGCAATCATGGAATAATCTCATGGTGGCATTGTAGGAGGTCACTATGCGGGGAATGCAACCACATGCAAGATCCTGTTGGTAGGCCTTTGGTGGGAAACTGATCTATAAGGATTGTATTGAATATTGCAAGTCTTGTGATCATTTCCAGTGCCTTGGTAAGCTAGGATGAAAATATTAAATGCACCTAAGACCTATTGCTAGTGCAGAGCCATTTGAAAAATGGGAAATCAACTTTGTGGGCCCTATTTCCCCATCCGCACGTAGGAAAAGTTCATGTTATATTATCACTTAGATAGATTATCTTACACGGTGAGAAGAAGTGGCACCTACAAAGGATTTCATGGTAGCTACAATAGCTAGGTTCTTATGGGAGAATATAATCAGTAGGTATGGATGTCTATTGAGCTTAACAAGTGATAGGGGTACACATTTCTTAAATTAGACTATTCGAATCTTTTTGGCAGAATTTATGGTGGCGTATCAAAAACTACCTCGTATCACCCTCAAACCTAATGGAATTGTTGAGGCTTTTAACAAGATATTAAGCCACATGTTAACAAAGATTTGTGATTTCAGAAGAAGAGATTAGGATGATAAAGTATTTGTAGTGTTATGGGCATATAGAAAAAATTATAAGTGATTGAACAAGGCCACACCCTTTCAATTGGTGTTTGGTGCGGAGGAAGTTTTCCTATGGAATTCATGTTTCCATCTCTACATATTGCACGTGCAAGAGGATTGGTTTACAAAAATCATTAGAGGAGCACATTGATAAACTTATGAAGTTGGATGAGAGGCGTTTCATTTCTAGATGGAGTTAGAAGATGGAGAAAGCATGATAGAAGCCATGGCATGATCGTCATATTAAAAACAAGAAGTTTGAGGTTGGGAAGATGGTCATGTTGTATGATTCTAAGTTTTTGTGCCACCTAGGGAAGCTCAAGGTGCATTGGTTGGGACCATATACTATCACTTACATACTTGATTCAAAGGCGCTTGCCAGTTACAAGCGTTGGATGGCACATGGTTTCCTAGTTTCTTTAACGGGAGTAGGTTGAAGCCCTACTATAAATAAGTCTTCTTGGTGTTTGTAAATAAGGTAGTATTTTCAGTTAGCTTAGGATTTCCCTTAATGCATTTTCCTTTATATGTGTTTCCTTTTGTCATCACTTTTCTTTTTCTTTTTAGTTTTTGTTATGGGAATGCTTACACACATGTAGATAGTTTTATCTAAAGTATTTTTATGTGCACAACACCGTGCATCCATTTTAGTATGGGGTGGAGAGTTTTAGTGAATAGTGTGGTAAGAAGCAAGTGTTGGGAGTGATGTTGATTGAAGGCCCGGATGAGAAAGTCAAAAGTGCATGGGTTCAGAGGAGTGCGCGTAGAAGAAAGGTGATCATGGGAGAAGATTGGTGTCAAAAGCTTTATAAAAACCATGTACAAGGATAAAAGCGTAGAACAAACTAAGGTAGGTTGCAGCAAGAACTTGGCTTAAGAAGCAGAGGAATATTGACTTTGGCACTATGAGGGCACGTAATTATCTGTGGTTAATGAATTTTTATGCGCAAGAAGGTTGTGGGAGGTTCGCGTAAGTTTTTATGTGAAGGAAAAGCCTTGGACAAAACACGTGGGGGAAAGCATTAAAAAATCAGAATTTAATGTGGTGTAGACACAGTGGTAGGTGGTGTGCAAGTTAATTTGAGAAAAAATAAAAAACTTATAAATAGAAGGTTGGGGAGATTTACTCTTTTAACCTTACATTTTTTGTTGAAGAGCTCTAACAAACTAGGGCATCTTTGTGAAGAATTTTTGAATATTTATGTGTGAAGTGGATAAGTTGCGGATTTTTGAACCAAAGTGGAATAGAGTACATAGGCATGTGCGAGAGGAAGTTATTTGTTGGATTCCCATGGGGTTTTAAATTTTCTTGTGGAAGGATGATTTTTTGGGTTAAGGTTTGTAGAGCTAGGGCATGGGTTTTGAAGAAATTTTACAGGAGTGGAGTGAGGGAA
The DNA here is from genome assembly GCA_018340775.1 of Taxus wallichiana var. yunnanensis. NCBI lineage: Eukaryota > Viridiplantae > Streptophyta > Pinopsida > Cupressales > Taxaceae > Taxus > Taxus wallichiana. The sequence goes on along the minus strand of CM031244.1, from coordinate 84,486,485 downwards.
AGAGCAAGTATTAAATCACGATGTAATGAAGAATTTACAAGGACCTAATGATAAAAATGGCACCAAGGAAGGGATCGAATGTTTCACCGAAGAAGGGAAAGGGAAAGGGAAAAGGAAAACCCATTGTATCGACAAGTTTTAACAAGGAGTGGTACATAGAGATGCAATACCCAAATAGTGTCTTAATGGGTTTTTCACATGCACTAGATGGTTATCAGTTATTATAACCACAAGATAGATACCATGGACAAGGAGATGGCATTGGAGCTAGTTCACCCAACTGGAGAGAGAACACATGATGAAAAACCTGTGTATGATGATTCTGTGAAGACCACATTAGAAAAGGCTGGACTTTTGCAACTCTATGAGTTGTCATATTTCAAAAAACCTAAAAGTTTATACCAATGGTTGATGGCACACGTACATGAGGACTATTTCTACTTTGTAGGAAGGAGAATTTTCTTAACTTCTCAGTTGATCTCCAGATACACTGGGCTTATCTGCATTGGAGAATCACTAGAGGATGACTTGGGTGATAAGGACGTCGTTAAGGAAATAGCCATGGAATATGAATACAAGAAGGGTTCATGCTACTTTGATATCACCAAGATCACTAACACAATAATGAAGATGGTCACGCACCTACTCACCAAGTTGAATGGACAAGAGTGGTGGACACAAGTGGACAAGAGGTGGTTGTATGTTTGCAAGAAAATTTCAGAAGGAACAATCTACAACCTCTCGGCCTTCATTATGGAGGAGATCATATATGTCGCGTGCATGACAGGATAAGATCATGTATGGTAACATCCTTCTTACCATTTTGTTTTCTAAGATTGGAGTGCCTAATGGGCCGAATAGCTACATATGGGAATACCTTGATGAGAACCATTCCCCGCTAAGAGGTTTAAATCATACACTTGTGATACAATGACTGCTCCATATAAAGTGCGCTTAGAGAAGTGGTATAAGAGAATGCGTGATGTATTCAAGGTAGAATGGAGAATCCCTAAACAAATTCTAGCCTTGGTGGATGGTGAGGTTGAGTTTGTTATATACCAGCACTTTTACATAAGCAGATTCACTTTGACTGATGGCACAAAAATTCCATGGTGTAAGCTACCCTTTTCCTTCATAGCACAATACTTTCAAAGCGTGGTTAACAAAAGGAGGCCAGAAGCTCATATTTGATCTAAGTGAGGTAGATCAAGATTACCACATGTTGTGCCAAACCTTAGTGTATCCTAAGAAGAGGGCATACATGGAGAATTATGTCTCTCACAATGTATATATGGTAAAATTCGTGTCAATACCTATTGTAGGAAAGAAAACAACAAGGGTCTATGTACACCTAAGGCCCAAGTTCAAAAAGGAAATGCATGTTGAGGATAATGTATCCATTCCATTAGACCCAGTGGAAGAAAGAATAGTGTGCCAAAGAAGAGAGAAAGGGAAGAAACCTAGCAAACAGGTGCCAATTTTTCATACAATTCAAACCATGGAAGCACAGGAGTCAAGTGCGGGCACAAGTACTTACACTTGGAGGAAGAAATCCCCGTGAAGGATAATTCACCTAAGAAGGAAATATCCCTTGTGATGGAGGAGCCTCCAGTGAAGAAGAATCAGAAGATGACACATATTTAAAACTCTGAGGAGATAGAAAGCATGAAGGATGACAACTCTAAGGAGGAGAATGAAGAGCATGATGAAGGAAAGAGTCCCCTTGTGCATGATATACATGACTCTAATGAGGAGTAGAATGATTATGAGGAGGGTGCTCATAATGTTGGAGGAAGTGAAGAAGAAGTGGGGACAAATGTGCAAAAGACCCCACACCTGGCCGGAGGAAAGTTGGAGGACATTGTGGAAAGGGAAGTGGCTAATATCATTTACAACTTAGTTGATCACAAAGTGGAGCACAACGGTGAAGAGATATTGTGAGAGGAGGAAGAGAGAATGGAAAAGGAGAATAGTCTAGCGAGTCAACTTCCCATAGGTAGTGTGCACCGGTGGTAAGGGAATGCCATTGGCACAATGACACATGAGTTATTTCAATGACCTTGACAAGGTCCTACGCACGCACTTCCGAATACATTTCCCATAGACCAAATCTTTTTTTGGTCATATTTTGAGAAAGATATCTCATACATGTGCACAAGGAATATGTTGTCATGGAATTTTGAGTCCCATGTTGATGAGCTTGAGTTAAAAGTTAGTACGGATGTAGTAATAGGGATGAAAAACCCTAATGAGGTGAATCCTATTGTGGATACTCAAAGCTAGCAATGAACAAAAATATAACGCGCTAGAAAAGGTGTTAGTAGAAGTAAAGCCATGGTTATTCACAACGAATAAAAAAATCAAAGCCTTGGAGGAAGAATTGGAAGAAAAGAATAAGGAGATAATAGAGAGAGACATGGAGATAAAAGGGAAGGAGTCCATAATTGTGCAGTTAAAGGCTAAGTTGAGAGAGGAGAAGGAAAAAGTATGCGAAGCTTATAAGAAGGCAGAGAATATTTTAGACTCCATCATTCTAGCATGCCTAGATTTTTCCCCTCCTGAGTAGAAGTATGAGTCATCTTTCCTCTTCCTAGAGGATTTGACATGCTTGATCACAATGGAGAATCAATCACTTATGCTAGAGTCGGAAAAAGAAGGTTTGACATGACAAAAGAATAGGAGAAGTTGAAGGTTGAGGATATCATTACTCGGTACTCTAAGCTCCTTTCCTTTGTGAAAACCATGCCGCACATGGCAAAATTTTATGGGCCCCAGAATATTGGCTTAGTACAAGAAGGCATGTGGGTGTGCGGGGCCTATATGAAGAAGGGCGCGCAGGGTGAAGGCACATAGGAAAAGGTTCTAGAAGGGTTTGACAGAACCCAAGGTGCGTGCACAAGGAAAAATAGGAGTTTTAATACTTAGCCATATTCGGTGTCCCAAGAAGCACATGAAAAAAGCGTGACCCGTCTAGCATGCGGAGTGGATAAGGTATCACCTAGCATCTATATGGTCAAGAAAGGAATATTCCATACATGCACTTTGGAAGGATGCAGAAAGACATCATTGAAAAGAATGGAGAGTTCAGATCAAAGGGAGCATGCTCCATTGGAGGACCACTTGGACACTTGGCAAGTGATCATTACCTCGAAAGGCATGGTGATGGAGGATAGAGCTATATATAGAGATTTTAGGTAGAAGAACGGAGGATCATAGGGTCATCAAACAAGTATTTGGACAAGCAAAGCTCTGTAGAGATAATAGTGGGTTCGTGGGTTAAGGTCCTCGTTAGGAGGAATGTAGGTGAAATGGCATGTTTAGGGGGATGTCTCGTAATAGGTTTTGTAATGTGGAAAGTATAGCTTAGGTTCCTGATGCATGAATCTGATCTAAATTGTTATATTTCTCTGTTATGGCCTTAATGAATATAATGTGGTTATTGAACTGGTTAACATGAATATAAGGTTCTATTCTAAATAATATATGTTGTTCATGAGCATAAACCCTAGTGCATTTCCTTTGTGTTATGAATCAATTCTATATTCTATTTGATACTTCTCTTTTGTTATTTGAATGGATGCATTGATATGATAACTCATCCTAAGATCTTAGAATGAATGCATGGTTCTTTCCTTCTTGCATCTAAGTTTATGTCAAGTAGGGGATGTATTCTCATAAGACTCACATAAAAAAGGGGCTTGGTGCCTGTGCATGCCTCGGGTGAGCACCCAGCGCCTGCCGGGTGATAGGACAGAGTGCATGGGATTATATTGTTGTTCTAAGGGTATAAAAATGACTACATCTTGGTTCCATTTCCGGGACCTCTTTTCAAAGTTGCTATGATAAATTATATACATTTTGGTTCTGTGATGTGTGATGAAAAATTGTTTTACCTTGGAAAGTGTCGAAGCATGGTTTAAAATCACGGAGGATGAGTTTTCTCAAAGGTTTAGTACCGGACCTAATTTTGATGCACACAGATGGGTAGAAGAGCATTTATATCATGAGTTTTATGAGACCTTATTTTTATGTTTTCCAGTAGAGTTGTATGAATGGATTTCAACATATGCATACGAGATCGTGCATATGGACCCAAGATGATTACTAGAGGTTGCAGGATGTAGATCTGACTTGGACGCATGTTGTCAATCACTGATGGAAAGGAGTCCTAACTAGTTATACTCTAGAATACATCATTTCTACGTATTCTTTCCCAGAGGTTGTTGAGTTTGAGTTTCTGAGGGATCCCAAAGGATCATTTTTACATGTTATCCCTTTGGCTATGAAGATCTTGATCATTACCCTAAGTTTAGAGGCATTCCCTATGGTTGGCTAAGCTTCTCTGAGTGCTGGGCGAGGAAGCTAGGGTAGAGGAAGATGGCGGACATTGCGGATGAAAGGGAAAGAGAAGAGAGATGACTCAAATATAGTGAAGCTTGTGAAAGGGAGATGGCTAGATAATGCGAGGTTGAAAGTGTGATGGATCTATGGAGGCAGATGTTACGGGAAGGAGTTGAGGTTCACACATAAGATGTATAACCCGAGCGATCTGTCTTTACCCCATCTTGGAAAGTGTGAGAGAGAATCCCCTTCAACTTCTAATGAGAGTTTGTCACATGGAGAAATGAGAGCCATTGGTGTGCATCTAAACCCACCTGGTGATAAACCCTTGGCATTTGGTTTTCCAGATCAAGGAAGTATTGCTAATCTAGTTAGTATTAGTGGAAGTAATTGATCTATGCCTAGGAGATATAATTTCTCATTTGGGACATCCATGGCTGCACAAACCATTCTTGTATTTGGAGGAATTTTTAGACAAGGTACAAATATACAAGGTTTGGGTATCGCATCTGGAAGTGGTGCGGGACACACAATTGGTAGCGAGACAATATCACAAACCATCGGTGTATAGTTTAGTGGGATGTTGGGGACATTAGGCATGACCACTTTCAGACCATTTTCTAGCTACATGAGGTAGATCTAGTGATATAGGAGCTAGAGGACCTAGTGGATCTAGAGGATCGGTGGTTCAGGGGAATAGGACCTCATGGGTCTAGTGGATCTAGTGGTGGAGGAAACATGGGGGAAACCAAGGTTTTGGGTTAGGTGGACAAGGGCCTCAACCACCTCCACAAGTATTCTTTGAGATGTCTTTGCATTTTCTATACTACAGAGGTATTGAAGATGTTGCAGAGCATGTGCACAAGTGTGAATTGTTATGGCATGTGAAGGGGATCACTACCTTGGAGTGAAAATCAAGTCAGTTTGTAATGACATTACAAGGACACATGCATAGCTGGTACCACAAGTATGACCCCCACCAAATGGTCGTGGATTACACTACATTGAATAACTCCTTCCTAGTAGAGTTCCATATCCCTAAGTTTGAGAAAAAGAGCATCAATGCTTTGAAGGAGATCCAAAGCAAGGAATGGTAGAAAGCGTGTAGGAGTATGACACACGATTCAAAAATCTCTTGTCAAAACTATCCTATGACATTCACCCTTCTTAGCATGCTCAATGGTTTTTTGGGGGATTGATAATGTCATTTAGAAGGGCACTATCACACAAGACTTTCATAGACCCGCGCGAGGCCTTGGAAGCCACCTTGCACACCGAGGTTATTAGGAGTGTTGATCATTGGGGTTAGCCTTTTCTGGAGGCTCAAATTTCTGTAATGGCCAAGTAGTTGGAGAATTTGTCTACAAATTCAACGCATGAGGTTCATAGTGGTCTTTGGTGCATAGAATGTGAAGTGGAAGGGAACGCAAAGGATATTTTCCTCGAATTTGGTACATTCCATGGCGATAGACTATAAGATTTTTCATGGGGATCATGATGCAAATAGGTGTCCTCTACTACAACGCACAATCCACAAGAATGTTTCTTGCTATTGCAAGATCTATACCTCTATGACCCATGATACCAAGGATTGCAGGCTGATTGACCAAATTCATGATGTTATTTATCCTAGTGTACGCGTAATAGCCTTACAAGAATTTCCAAGGATGATGATCGCCGCTATGAAGGGAACACAGATGGAGGAGCACATGGAAGATATTTTCAAGGAGGATTTCATGGTCACGGTAACTGTGGTGGAGGAAGAGGTGAGTTCCGTGAGGAACCTATTATAACTATGGGTCTACAGAGCATTATAAGCATGAGTTTCTTGATCTATTGCAGTGCTCATGGTGCAGAAAGAAACATAAGGATGAGAAATGCCCAGATTTTTTTAAGCACATGATTCAAAAACATCGAAATATAAAAGCATTGGGATGGTAAGTATAAAGAAGGCCGAACCTCAATGGATGCCAAGAGTGGCGCGTGAGTCAGGATTAGAACCTGTACTAGTGACAACATGAGTAGAGGTTATGCGTGTAAGGGAGATGCCAAGACAAAAATTGGTTGTTAGGGAAGAAGTGGTACATGGGAAGTATCTAGACCCTACTCATCAGAAGGAAGTGTATCAAGAGACTATGGATGTGATTCAGAGTTTGCAAGGGGAAATCCAATGTCTAAAGGAGAATTCAAGGTAGTTGGAGCAAAGGAAGAATGTTGAGGCTCCATGAAGGATCTGGATGAGGTCAAGGAAGTGTGCAAAATGTTAAGGTAGGATAATATCATTCCCTTTCTAGGAGAATGGTTAAGGGAGAAGGTACCATGCGTCGGGAGAGAGCACAAAAGGTAGGTTCTACATGCCAATCTTCCTCCTCACAGCCTTGACTATGATAAAGAGATTACATTAAATGCAATTGTTGATGGGTGGATTCTAAGAAATATCCTCATCGACATAGGAGTGGAGGTCAATGTTATCACCTTGGATGCATGGCATCAAATGGGAAGGCCCACATTACAGCCATCTTTGAATGTGTTGTATATGGCAAATAAGAAAAAGGCAATTCCCATTGGAGTCTTAAAAGATGTAGTTATCACTATTCAAGGGGCCAAGTTCACTAGGGACTTTGAAGTCTTGGTGCTCACCAAGGCGGATAATTTCCCAACATTACTTGGGCACCCTTGGTGTTACAAGAAAAATGTTGACTTGTGGTTTAACAAGGGGTATATAAGTTTTGAGAACAAGGAGGAACGGGTCATCATCCCCTTGATGGAAAATTAGTGCCCTATACTGAGCCCTTAGGAGAGGAATTCCTCGATAGAATCTATGTGTGCTCCATCAGAGATCCTGAGGTAATTCATCCTACGAAGGAGTCATCCAATTTGAAGATTCTCAGTCGATGAGTGATACAACTAGCATAGCGTGTGACAATTGGGCGCATGGGACTTATGAGTTGATTGGGTGACAATTGAGAGGATTTGTAACAAGGGTGATGAAGGTGCACTTAGTCAAGCACCTGGGAAGAAAGAAGCTACCAAGTTACTCCGGAGGGGAAAGCTCTGATGATTTCTTACAAGAAATGGAAGCTTAGTGGAAAAATGAATACGAGAGGAGAATCATACTCAGTTATAACTTACTCGGGACTATAGTGCGTTGGTGGGAAACTCATCGTGAGAGTATCCTAGAATGGCATGAGGTAAGAGTCACATTTTCTGTAAGGTTCTCGAAGCAACACACCCATTGTCATACATGACTACCATGGCAAGGAGCCCACCTTGTTCCATATCCAAGCTTGTGAGAAGGCCTAGATGGAGGGCACAAAAGTGTTACCACCTTCATTATGGGTGCATAATTTATATTCCACCTTACAGGGTTATGTGCATGCATGGTATATCCACTCAGAGACACGCCGTCAGATGGGGAATTGGCAGGAGTTAACGGCTGATCTCATTCAAGATTTTGAGTATCGAAGTACCAAGCCATTAGTGGATAAGGCATTACAAGTTGTCAAGCACCTTACAATGGGAGATAGTGCTATGGTAGAAGATAGGTTACTTTGGAGTTTTGGGTGAACCTTGTTTGGAGACATACCTCAATGAAGAATAATTAGAAGAAATGCATATCGAACACGTGTGCATTGAAAAGGAAAATGAAAAATGGTCTATGTAATAGATGGTGAAGAGATGGAAAGTTTGTATGTTAATCATTCTAAAGGTATGTGTGAAGTCATAGATAATGCTGATGAGTGAGCACGTGCCTACCATGATCCCTTGAAAAAAAAGAAGGTTAACATTGGGATAGAGACAAAACCTAAGGAAGCTATCATTGGGGACTATTGGTTGGAAAAAGAAGTTTCAAAGGTCATTGATCTATTGTGTGAGTTCCAGGATTTGTTCCCTCACAGTACCATGAGATCAAAGGTGTCCACCATTCCTTGGGGGAGATGAGGATCAAGTTGAAGGAAGGTGTGTGCCCACTTTGGAAGAGGTCTTATCGAATGAATCCAAATTTATGCGTACGGGTCAAGGAGGAAATAGACAAGATGATAACATCTAGTATCATTGAGGTTGTGGAGGAATCAGAATGGATAATCCCAATGGTCATCAGTATCAAGAAGGATGGAAGAATAAGGATTTGTGTTGACTACATGGACCTGAATGTAGTATGTGTCATCGATCCTTTCCCAACCCCCTTTATTGAAGAGATTTTGGAGGGAGTAGTCGGGCACAAGGTTTACTCTTTCACGGATGGGTTCTTAGGGTATCACCAAGTCAGGATTGCAAGGGAAGACCAAAGAAAGAAAAATTTCTCCACTGAGTGGGGAAGCTTTGCCTACACTGTCATACCTTTTGATTAAATAATGCACCTATTGTGTTCTCGCGCATCATGGTACAAGCATTCCAGGACTTTATCCATAAATTTATTCAAGTGTACATGGATGATTGGATAGTGTATGGGCTAGTGAAGGACCATTGTGACAATTCGAGACTGATGTTCAAGATATTTCGGTAGTTGGTGATATCCCTCAACATTAAGAAATGTGTCTTTTCTAATCATTTGGAACCTTGTTGGGACACATTATATGTAAGGAAGGCCTACTAGTGGATCCCGCCAAAGTTGTAGTTATTATGGGATTGGGGGAGCCTACTAGTCAAAGCGCAGTGCATAGATTCCTTGGACATATGGGGTACTACATGAAATTCATCAAGGGGTATGCCAAGATCACACGCCCTGGAGGAATTAATAAAGCACAAGAGTGTCTTTCATTGGGGAGAGGCACTGTGAAGGCATTTGACACTTTGAAGGATAGACTTGTCACTATGCCCATACTACATTTTCCTTCTTAGGATAAGCCTTTCCATGTACATGTTGATGCCTTAGGAACAACCATGGGAGTAGTACTAGCACAACCTAGTGAGGGATTGTTGATCACCCCTTGTGTTTTGCAAGTAGGAAGTTGACACCAAAGAGAACAAAATTATACCACTACTGAGTGTGAGGCACTATCAATGATCTATGCACTACATAAGTTTAGGCAATACCTATTGGCAACACCTTTTATATTCTATACGGACCACATGGTGTTGAAATACTTAGTGAACAAGCCCATTTTACAAGGGTGCATATGCCATTGGGTCCTATTATTCCAAGAGTTTGAGTTCATAGTGGTTGTAAAACCAAGGAAGAGCAATTCAAGGGCCTGACCACTTATCAAGGATTGACTCAAGGGAGGATGTGCAAAGCATTGAGGATACCATTTCAGACACACAATTATTTAGGTTACGGCATGCACCCTTGAACTTGGAATATATCATTGTATTCTTGAAAACCGGTTTGGCACCGGATGGGATGAAGGCTCTTGAGAGGAAGTAATTAATAATACGCTGTTGCACCCTACATATTGATTAGTAGAGATCTATATAAGTTAGGACGTGATGAGGTTCTGCACCGATGCATATTAGAACATGAGCACATGGTAATTATGGAGGAAGCACATGGTGGGATTGCAGGAGGACACTGTCCAGGAAATGATACCATGCGGAAGATTCCAATGGCAGGGCTTTGGTGGGAAACCATCTACCAGGATTGTATTGAGTTTGCAAGGCTTGTGACCATTTCCAGTGCCTTCACAAACATGGAAAGAGGGATGAAATGCCTTTGTGACCAATAGCTAGCACTCAACCATTTGAAAAATGGGCAATCAACTTTGTAGGGCCAATTTCGCTAGCCACATGAAGAACTGGTTCTCGATAAATCATTACTTGCATTGATTACTTGACAAGATGGGCAGAGCCAACACCTACAAAGGATTGCCTTTTAGGAAAAGCGCTAGATTTTTATGGGAGAACATAATCAGAAGGTACATATGTTCTTTAAGCTTGACAAGTGATAGAGGTACACATTTTTTGAATGAAACGGTCAGGATTCTATTAGCAGAATTTATGGTGGCCCATCACAATACTACCCCTTATCGCTCTCAAGTGAATGCAACAGCTGAGGCATTTAACAAAATACTAAGTCACACGTTGACCAAGATCTATGACATCAGAAGACAAGATTGGGATGACAAAGTATCAGTCTTTTTTATGGGCATACAGGACAACCTCCAAGAGGTTAAACAAGGCCACACCATTTTAATTGGTGTTTGGCGCAGAAACTATTTATCCGATTGAATTCATGTTACCATCACTGCGTATAGTGTGCACAGGAGGATTGGATGATGAATAAGCACTGGAAGAGAGGATTGATAAGTTGATGCAGTTAGATGAAAGGTGATCACTTTCTAGATGGAGTAAAAAGACAAAAAAGGAAAGATAAAAGGCATGGCATGATCATCATATAAAAAAATAGTTGAAGGTTGGGCAGATGGTCTTGTTGTATGATTCCATGTTTTTGCACCATCCTGGGAATTTGAAAGTCCATTGGCTAGGACCTTACATAATCTCATACATCCTTGATTCAGTGCATGTTAGTTACAAGCATTGGATGGAACGAAGTTACCTAGCCATTTCAATGGGAGTAAGATGAAGCCCTACTATAAATAAGCCTTCATGGTGTTTGTAAATAAGGTAGTATTTCCAGTTAGTTTAGGATTTCCCTTTATGCATGCTTTTTTCTTTTCTTGTGTTTCCCTTTCTCGTTGCTTGTTCCTTTCCATTTTTTTGTTTTGCACCTTATGCGCCAGTAACCACATTATTTTCTAAGGTTGTGTATGCGCAGAGGACCACACATCTATTTTAGTGTGGGGTGGAGTAGTGCAAAGTGAAGTATAAGTTGGCAGTAGTAAAAGTTGAATGAACTAGTAGAAGGAAACATGTAAGGTCTAGAAAGCACATGGGGAAACGATGGATAATGAATTGTGGTGTCAAGAAGGCTGTAACAAAGACCACATACAAATGATGAAGAGCGCAGGAACAACATGAGGTAGGCAAGGGAAAAAATCAGGTAAAGGAAAGAAGAAGTGTCTTCGGTGGTACAGGAGTACGTGTGTGTAAGATTCTTCGATCAGATTGGATTTTTGCACGCCAGAAGGTTGTAGAAGGTTTTTCACATAGGATTGGGCATGTGGGTAAGGGCACTTAAATTCGGCCTAGTAGAAAAATCCACATTTAATGCTAAGTACATCGTAGGTGGTATAGCATTTATTGTTGGAGAGGAGAAAAAACTATAAGTATGAAGTTGGGCACATTATTATTTACCTTGATTTTACGAAGTAGAAAAGCTCTTGCGAACTAGGGCATCCAGAGAAATTTGTGCAAAGGAAGAAAAATCATAAATATCTAAGTGTGTGACTAGGGTTGATCTACAAACCTGAAGTAGAAGGAGTACACGGGCGTGGGGAGAGTTATTTTCACAATACGGTGTCTTGTGGAAGAATTTGTTCCTAGTTAGGGTTTGACAGCTAGGGCACGGAAGAAGGAGGATTCTTTATGGAGTGGAGCCTTAGAGTTGAGAAGAGTAGTAGATCAGAGAAAGGAGGGATTTAGGTTGTAACCCGACAAGAAAACATGGCACCAAATAAGGCGACTGTTTCACCAAAGAAATAGAAGGGAAAGGGAAAAGGAAAGCAAACCACTGCCATCATTAGCTCCAATGAAGAATGGTATGCAAAAATGCAGTACCCAAATGGAGTATTGTTGGGGAAAGAGTGGGTGTCACACTTGAGACAAATGGCCATGAGCGATTACAACCATCGCACAAGCACTACTGAGAAATAAATGGCATTGGAACTAGTTCGTCCAACTAACAAGAGGACACCAGACGGAATGCCAATATATAATACGAAGTAAAGGTAAAGTTGGAAAAGCGGGGTTGTTGTAACTATATGAGTTGCCTTATTTTGGCAAGCCCGAGTGGCTATATCAATGGTTGATGTCGTATGCGTACATGAAGACCACTTCTATTTTGTAGGTCGCAAGATGTGCATAACCCTCATCTTATATCAAAGTTCACTGGCCTGAATTGTGAAGGAGACTCCATAGATGACAACTTGGATGATAAGGAGGCCATCAAGGAAATTATGGAGGCTTATGACTACAAAAAGGGTTCACGATACTTTGACATTGCAGAAATCTATAACCATGTTATGAGGATGGCCACACACTTAGTCACCAAGCTTAATGATCAAGAAAGATGGACACAAGTAAACAAGGCATGGTTAAATGTATGTTAGAATATCTCAGAAGGGACCATCTATAACTTTTCCACCTTTATTGTGGATGAGATCATAAGTAGCGTATAGGAAGGAGAAAAGATACAATTCGAAACATTCTCCTCACCATCATCTTCTTAGAGATTGGAGTGCTTGATGGGCCAAAGAAGTTCGTATGGGAGTATCCAGAAGAAAATCCCTCACCCGTGAAAAGGTTCGAGAAATATACTTGTGAGACCATGATGGCCGCTCACAAGGCATGCCTAGAAAAGTGGTACAAATGAATGTGCGATGCATTCAGGGCAAAGTGGAGGATCCCTAAATAGTTTCCCGCACTCATGGATGGAGAGGTAGATTTTGCAAGTATATCAACATTTCTGCATTGGCAGGTTTACATTGACAGATGGGACTAAGAGTCCATGGTGCAAGCTACCTTTCTCCTTCACCGCGCAATACTTCCAAGTAGGGGTCAATCGGTTTAAGGAGGCCAAAAGGATAAGGTTCGACCTTAGTGAGGTAGACCAAGACCACCGTGAGCTACATCAGAAGCTCGTGAACCCTAAAAGTGTGCATACATGGAGAAATATGTCTCCCATGAAGTGCATATGATGAAACCAATAACGTTGCTTATCACCAGAAGGGCTGTAGCAAGGGTATATCTGCACATAAGGCCAAAGTTTGAGAAGGGCCCTACCTAGAGAATGATGTCTCCATTCCAGAAGACCCCACAGAAGAAAGAAGGCCACACCAAAGAAGAGGGAGAGAGAAGAGGTGCAGGAGAAGAAGGCACCAAGTGTGTAGACAACACAACCTATGGGTGCGCTAGAAACAAGCACTAAGCCAAGTACTTACGCACGTAGAAAGAAGTCCCCAGTTAAGGAGAAGACCCCAGAAGAAGAGGCACTAGAGCAAGAGGATCCCCTCACAAGAGAAGAGTCACCAAGGAAGGATTCACCGCTGAAGAGAAAGAGAGGGAAGAGTCTCCTTTACTGGAATCACCAGTTAGGAAGAAACAAAAGGTAGCGGAGAAGGTGGACTTAGAGAAAATGGAGTACTTAGAGGCCTATAGGGGTGAAAAGGACAAAGATGAGGATGAAGAAGTTCATAATCATCCCATGTATGATATACACAATTCAGAAGAAGAAGGAAGCAAAGGGAAGAATGGTGAGGAAGAAGCAAATTCTCAAGGAAAAGGGGTGAGTGAAGAAGTGAACACAAGAGATCAGAGGACCCCAAGCCTCACCAAGGAGCAAATAGAAGAGGCCGTGGAGAGAAAAGTGGTAGGCATCATCAAAACGTTAGTGGAAGCAGAAAGTAGATTGCAGCGCAGATGAAGTGATGAGTGATATTGAGGAAGAAATCATTAGAAAGGAGTATGGTAGCATGGGTGGAGATCTCAGCCTAGTAGTGAGTTTTCCAAAGGCTACGTGAATAGGTGGGAAGAGCGTAGTGGTAGCACAAGGGAAAGGAATGGGTTATATCAATTATCCAAGAAATTTTCTACGCACGCACTTCTAGAGCACCGTGCTAATAGAAAAACTCTTGGCCATGCCCTCATTTAATGTAGAATGCACATACCCACAAACTTGGAAAATGCTCTCTTGGGTGTTTGAATCCCATATTGATGAACCTGAGTTCGAGGTGAGCCAAGGGCACCACCGAAGGTGCCAAAGACGAAAGGAGTAAATCCCTTGGTGAATTCTCAATGGTTGTCAAATGAGAAAGTATGTAATGCACTCAACAAAGTTTCAGTTGAGGTTGAGGCCAGACTCTTTGGGAGGAATGATAGGGTGAGATTCCTAGAGGTGGAGTTGGAGAAGGAGGAGGAGCTTCTTGAGAAAATCAAGGACTGAAAAAGAATCGATCGGTGCACGATTAAGGTGTGAACTGAAAGAAGAAAAGGCAAGGGTGCGTAGATTACACAAGAAAATTAAAATGATTACAGATGTTATTTTTTTAAAGCATCTTAACCTAGCACCGCCCGAGAAAAAATATGAATCAACCTTGCAGTGCCTAGAGGACTTAACTCACACCCTCACTATGGAGAGGCATCCACTCACCTTCAAGTCTGAAAAGAAGATCCGCACACCAAGAGAGAGAAGACAAGTGAAGGTCATAGGTATTGTGGCTCACCCTTGCCGATGTGAAGACGCTGCATAATTTGTTAAAGCTACCTTTGATAATTGAGTGATAGAGATAGAGTAGTAAGCATCTTGGTCACTACACATGAGATAGAACTCAAGGAGTTCTAGGAGAAGAATAAGGGGAACATAAAGAGTGGGATAGGATCCTAGCCAAGGTGGAGAAGAAATTAGAGGCTATCGAGACCTTACGGGGCTCGATCAAAAATTGGCTGAAGGAATTATACCCCCAGATCACCCTGCAAGATGGACACACTGATGACTTGAGAAAACAATTGGAGAGTATTGTTGAGACAATGAGTGCCAAAGGGGAGGAACTAATTTTTGAGGAGGTGAGTTCCCTAGTCGGAGACTTCTTCTAGCAAGCTCAAAGCGAGGTTGACACTTGGGAAAATCTAGAGGCAAAAATAGGGAAAGATATTCCCCTCCTTCAACAATAAACAAGTTCTCCTTCATTTCCCCAATCTTTCATTCTTTTTCCCAATTCTTCATTCCTTCATTATTTTTCCCACTATTCAAATCCCGCCATTCTTTATTCATTAAAGAGAAGTGTTTCTAAGGATAGAGAACATGAGTAGTGTGGGGTGATGTTGGGCCCTAGAATATTGGCTAGGTTCAACAAGGCACGTGGGCGCATGGGACCTATATGAAGATGGGCACACGGTGGTGAAGGCTTGTAGGATAGGGTTTTACAAGGGTTTAGCATAACCCAATGCAAACTCGTAAGGAAAAATAGGGTTTTGGGACTTAGCCATATTCGACATCCTAGGAAACACATGAGAAAATTGTGACCCGTCTAGCATGTGGAGTGGATAAGGTGCCAACCTAGCAGTTGTATGGTCAAGAAAGGAATATTCCATGCATGTGATGGAAGGATCAAGAAAGACATCATTGCAAAGAATGGAGAGTTCATATCAAAGGGAGCATGCTCCATTGGAGGACCAATTTGACACTTGGCAACTAATCACATTACCTCAGAATCCATGGCGGTGGAGACTAAATCTATATATAGAGATGCTCAGGTAGAAGAAATGAGGATCCGAGGGGGCATCATATAGCATTTGGACATGTAAAGCTCTACAGATATAATAATGGGTTCTATGGGTTAAGGTCCTCATTAGGAGGACTGTAGGAAAAATGGTATGTTTAGGGGGATGGGTTTGTAATGGGTTTTTGTAATGTGGAAAGCATAGCTTAGGTTCTTAATGCATGACTCTGATCTACATTATTATATTGGTTTGTTATGGCCTTAATGAATGTAATGTGGTTATTGAACTAGTTAACATGAATATAAGGTTCTGTTCTAAATAATATATGTTGTTCATGAGCATAAACCCTAGTGCATTTCCTTTGTGTTATGAATCAATTATGTATTCTATTTGATACTTCTCTTTTTTTATCTGAATGGATGCATTGATATGATAATTCATCCTAAGCTCTTAGAATGAATGCATGGTTCTTTCCCTTCTTACATCTAAGCTTCTGTCAAGTAGGGGATGTATTCTCACAAGACTCACATAAAGGAGGAGCTCAAGCACCCGCATGTGCCTCGGTGTGAGTGTCGAGCGCCCACTAGGTGATAGGCTAACACGCATGGGATTAGACTATTTTTTAAGGGTATACAAATGACTGCAAAATTTTTCTATGAAAACTATGGAGATAGATATAGAGTGACAAGTATATTAATTTCTACCCATGAGGTGGAACTAAATGAGTTCTAGGAGAAGAACAAACGTAATGAGGTAGAGAGGGAAAAAATAAGAGTGGAATTCGAGAAGAAGTTGGAGGCAATTGAAGGCCTAAGGGTATCAATTAAAAATAAAGTAAAGGAATTATATCCCTAGGTCATGTGAAGGATGGGTGCACTTTGAGCAACCTTAGCAAGAAGATGGAGAATATTGTTGATACACTGAAAGATAAGGGTGAAGAGTTATCATTTGATGAAGTCAGCGCACTAATAGGGGATTTATTTCAACAAGTGCAGAGTGAGGTGGATGCCTAGAATAAAATTAAAGCATCCTTGAACAAAGACTTCCCAATCCTTATGCAGCACAGTAGTAAAATTCTTTTGTTCTTTGGCACAAGCCAGGTACAAATTATTCTTTCCTTCCATTCTTTATTCTTTGATTGTTGGAGGATAGATTATTTCCAGACAAATAACATGTTTAGTGTGGGGTGATGTTGAGCCCAGAAAATGACTAAGTCCTAAAACAAAGGATGAGCACGTGTGGAAGGGAATTATAGAGAAAATCACATAAGAGAAAGAACGCAAGGAGAGATAGGTTGGTGCATGGGAGAAGAAAGGGGTTAAGGGTTTAAGGACTTAGTTGCATTTCAGTTAAATGGCATCACATGCAAAACACGTGAGGCTGCAGATAAGTGTAATGATGACATGGTTATTACATAGAGACTTAAGGCTTAAGAAAAGAATATTCCAAGGAATCTTTATGGTTATGGGTTGGAAAGTAGAGGTTTTTATGGCTAGCTGGCATCTACATGGCATGAGCACTCAAGTAGAACAAAATATGATGACATTTGGCATGCAGCCTACTTCTGGAATGATGATCAAGTAAGCTTCTATTCTATTTAAGGAAGCATTTGGATCTAGACAAGGGCATTTTGACTCTAACTATGGATAATGCATAGAGAGTTAGAGATTAGAGGGTGTGTGTAGAGGCCGAGTGTGTATGCAATGGCGGATTCATGGTGATAAATATGTAATGGCTCTAGGGGTAATATAGGGTTTCTAGTTATAGGATGTTATTATCTTGATCTATTCATGCTATTTATGACCCTTTTGATGTAGTATGGCTACTGTAAACACTAATTTTCAATATATATGACTGGTTATTTTGTATATTTGTGTTTATGGGTTCAAACCCTAGTGTTCACTTTGCTCATGGTTCAGATATGGTTCCTTCATATTGTTACAATGCATATGTTATTTTCAGGATGCATCTATACTTAGATATTGTATCTTTACTTCTACTTATATTTGTGTTTCTGTAAACATACCTCCATTAATGGAGAAACATTCTTACAAAGCTCACATAAAGGGGGCTAAGTTCCCGCGCGCACATCAGTGAGTGCCCAAATAGGACGACGATTTGGGGATTTAATGGGAGAAGGTAAAAGAGGCTACAGACGTTAGTGCTCAGTGTCCTTGTCCCCCTCGGCACCCCTGACCTCTTTGTATCTTACTCACCTCTTTTATCTTTTTTGGCATCTTATTTTCTTATGCTTAAACCTTTTAGTTTTCAATTAAGAAATTCAAACAAGGTAATCATATAAATACAAATCTATGTGACCAAAATAAAGGACCAATCTCTAAGCATCTATTATCACCACCTAAGGTTGCATCGAAAGGCATTCTAAGAGAATCAAAGGCATCCATATATCACTCATAGAAGGGAAAATGGATTGCATTTTCTACATACACACATAGGTGGGGAGGTTCATTTTTACATCCAAACATTTATTTATATTGGTATTGTTATCTATTACCCCGTAAAAATAGATAACTTAGGAGGATATGTTTGAGCACCTGGGAAGGGATTCATGAAGTAATTTGGAATTTTGTAGGAATATTCAGATGTTAGGAACATCAAGGAGCTAATTTTGGAAAATTACGGGAAGTTTTGGATCTGATTTATCGAAGCATGATTTCGAGCCTAAAGGAGTGTTGTCGCCAAATCACTGCACCCTCCGAATGGCCAGGATGTGAATAGGACATTTGATGTGATTGAGACACATGGGATCACTTCTCAAGTTGTGGGACTTGGGCTCGAAGTGAACCTCCGGAGAAGGTCGGCTTCCTCTTCCTAAACTAAGTGTTGTACTACTCCTAGTGTAACAAAAATGATTATCTAATCCTATGCTAACATCTTCATGGGGTTTTAGGGAAAGAGATTTACAGAAATGAAACTATACTAGGATGGTGATGCACCAAATAAAGGGTGTTTCCGGACTCGGGGAAGGGTTAATTTGAAGAGGGTGTGTGCACCACAGTCAACTTCACCTACCGCAACTTAGAGAGGGTGTATACCACAAACTAAGAGACACGCATTCCCTTTGTTAAACTTTATCGGACCAAGAAATATACCAATTTCCCATGAAGAATGATGAACTCAAGAAGGGTGAACAGACATCACAACTCAACCGCATGCAATACTCCACCACTCGATAAGCACGTAACTCCAAGAACCCGCAATAGAAACTTAAACTTTCACAAAGTGTACTGCAAGTATGAGAAAGGCACAAAGAAGCACATGAGAAGGATGAAAGGACCAAGATTATTCACAAAACACACACTTTTATTGCTTCAATAACATGCACAATGCATCATACATTTAGAAGAGGCAATATTTGTCGCATTCTGATCTTGAAGAGGAGGCTTGAAAGTTCTCTCAACACACAAGAATAGCTTGCGTAAGAGAGAGGATTCTTGAAAAGTATACACTCGCCGAGATATCTAACTCGTCCAACTTGTCCGAACTGTTGGAACCCTTTGAAATGAGCTTACAACTTACATTTATAGAAGAATATGTGAGAAATAAAAGAAAATTTCATAATTACATTCCTAAATTGAAGGCCCATGATGTATTTATTATAGTTAGTTGAACCACCTGAGAAGGTTCCATCATGGGTCATTAATTGCCTGATGACCTAGTCTTCTCAATTAATTAAAAGAATATTTAAATAATAATAATAAATATTATTATTAAAATATTTAAATAAAAATATTAAATCAATTAACATAATGTCGGGACCCCCGTTGACCCGTTTGACTTGAAGAGGAGGAGGGTCCATGTGGATAGAGTCTGCACATAGCCCAACTCGGTGAGTTTTGAATCCTCTATAAGCTCGACCGGAGCCAATTTACCCCACCGTCATGGCTTTTTGAACACCTTGTGAGCCAATCAAAATGAACTCAATTCTCCACAACTCGTCTTCCACCAGCTCTTCTCGATGCTTCGTGTCGTCTTACCTTCTTTCCAGAACCGAACTCCTGAGTTCTTCTCTAGCTCAACTCACTTGAATACCGAGCTTAACCCAACATTTCTGAAAAGAATGGTTTTACCACAATGCTCACGGTTCTTCCTTATTATATAACACTTGTAGTAAGAATGTTCGGCTTGCCATAATAAGCACAATTGTACCTTCCAAATGATGAGAAAATGCCATTACCAATAAAGACCTAATGCTGCCATGATGATGACCCAGGTTCATGCCCATAACATGTCGATAGACACCCTTAAGACTGATTCTTGGCCAAAGATCCCTTCGGTATTTTGGTAGTGCACTCTGTAATCTCAGCTCTAATCAACAATTATGCCATTATAGGGATCTTAATATGGCATAGGTAGTCGTGAGTTACACAATATACTCATTTTTCCAGAAATTAAAAAGATCCTTTATGTTACAATTTGCAACACATAAAAGAAGCCCTTCAAAAAATACATTGAACAATTGGGGCAACCAAGAGGACCTTGGAAAAATGTATAGGTAACAACCACATGAATTCTTCCTTAGTCATGGATCAAAGCTAATAGAAATAAAGCTAGATAAAATTAGCTTGAAACTACAGTATAATCGTCCATTGTAAAAAAAAAGCAAGTTAAATATTGCCTGATTGGATGTACATAATGGAAGGGTATAAATATTACCTATTGCCCTCAGAGTTTCTCAAAGAGACCATTTACAAGTAACAAGGATGTAGCATACAAAGCGGCCAACCAGGTATTTTCGTGAGTTGACCTTCACATTCGATTCATTTCTAGGAGAAAAAATGCTTGAGCAATATGAATCGTTTCATTTTGCACCGTAATAAACCTCCATCTCCGATTCAGTGGAAATTTTATGAAGCCTTGAATATCGTGACTCCAATCCATCATACACGGCATTGAATATTTGTTTCTGCAATGACTACCATGGATCTCGAGTTTAGAATAAGGATAAGCCTACAAAGTGCATTATGCTAGAGCATTGTAATCCCGAAATGTTCTCCTTTTCCCACGCATTCGAACCGCAAGCGCCGACCCCACTCGCCATGTTACTCAAGATCATTTAATAAATATCTCGCATAATGAGGTGAGTGGCTCGTAGCCTCCGCTGAAATTGGTATCACGTCGCGTTGTTTTCTCCATGACCCACTCCAATTCACAACTGTCTTATTAATCCTCCTGGTGACTCGCACAAAGACTCGGACCACTCCAAGCTGCGCGGAATTCTCATGACGGATCGCCATCATATGATCTCCACTTGGCAATTTGATCCGATTTCTCCCATTCACTGAAGTCTGATCATGGTTTACCAACCCAATATTTCCACTTGGCGGTGTATTCCCTGAGTTCCCCTATTCATACCTTAGCGGGATTAACAGCTTGGCCTGCCATCATCAAATTTCTGACCTCGGCATACTAGCTCCAAATCCCCACGTAACGGCTCGGTCACATTAATCCACGGGCCCCGGCCTCAGCTTCACCGCACAAACTTGGCAAGTTCATTCCTTATCTCCACAATTCCCACCAGTGCGCAGGATCACCATGATTTTTTCTCCTGCCGAGTTTTCCTTCATCAGATTTGAGGATAACATCAAACTCTCGGTGTAAACATTTCAGCTATAGCTTGTAAGGTGTGATAATTCCAATAGAAACCTTTATGCCTGCCAACTTAGTGACTCATTGAAGATGCTCATATAATTGCAAAGCAAATGGTGCTTCATGAATATTCTAATATAAAACAGTTCCACCTCTACGAGATTCACTTCCATGAGTTACATCATAAAATAAGTAAGGTCTCGATAGAGAATCTTTGTAATAAATTTCATCAGGTCTCCCGATAACACTCTCACTGTCACTTAATCAATTTTGATAAAAATATCTTGAAGGAAAATCCCAAATTTGAGGATGCATTCGATCATCGAATGATAACAACATAGTTGGATGACCTACTTGTTGGAAGCACTTAAAAAGAATTTCTACTATACTGCAACATGCCTGCTGCCTCAGCCTACCTTATATCTTGTTGAGTTTAGACAAAGTTCTGTCGCTGTGCACCGAATGCTCGGCCGAGGAAGGTCTGAACAATGCCAGTGAAAATATATATACTGTATTCACTAATACCCTGGCCCGGCATTCTTGTTGCCTCTACGAGCTTACCATTGTAAAATTATTTCGAGCAGGCCTCCCATTTTTGCATTAATCAATGAGCCCTGGAATTGTATCCTAGAAACCGTCTTTAATGCATCCACACAAAATGAGTTGCCTTGAATTATCCATCATGCTCGATGAGTCCCATCGATAGGGCTCCATCACGTATCTCTATTTACGCAACGATCTCCATTCATTTTATGGCACTCTTGATGCCTTGGCTTGTGTTTGAATCACCCTAGCTCTGCAGAACGTGTCCTAAAAGAAGCTCACCACATGATCTCCAAAATGAACGAGTCGCTAAGATGAGTCAAACTCCTTATCTCTGCCTTCGCTTCCACCTGTGGCTTGAACCTTTCCAATTTGTTGAGACTTTATTGATGCCATAGCTCAAACTTTGACTCTCCTTGACTTGGCCTTCAAATCTTTTTGCATCGATCTCTACCGAGATCCTTATAGAGTTCCCTTCATTCGTCAATTTTCAACGAGCTATATTTTGCATTAACAAGACCATCGTCGAGCTCTTACAACTGAGAGTCTCTACCGAGATGATCTCCGAGATGACTATCAATTTGACACCGGGTTCTCTATCAACTCGACCCCGAACTCTTACTGAGTTGAGATCAACTGGGTGCCTTTCGATGCTAGGTGATCTCTTCATATGCAATTTAGGAATTATTTTTAATTATTGTATCTCGATAATAACCAGAGGTGGGTTCCTGAGACTATTATTTCATTTAGAACATGATAGGACCCCGTTGTCCAATCTTACCACGTGTGCAAAATTGGATAACAAGGAGCATGCACCATGAAATAGGACATGAGTTTCAAAGAAACATTTCGGGAGTGGGAAACTCTTGAAAAAAAATTCCTCAACTCCAATGAGTTGTAAGCATTCTCCTATGCATGGCAAGCGTATTTAGGCCTATGTGCATCAATGTAAATCGTCTATGCATGTTTTGAAGCAATAAAAATTGTGTTTTGTGGTGTTTCTTCAACCCTTTCTCATTTTTATTGTATTTCCCTTACCTCTCTATTTTCTTGTTGCATTATGTGTATGCTTTCTCACTTGTAGGTGTAAGATGTTGTGTTTCATGGAGTGCATATGGCGAATGGAGCTTGGGTCGTGTCACTCTTTTTGACCTTTCCCAGCTCTATTTTCCTCTTATTTTTCCCTCATAAGAGTATCTAACCCCTTTTCTTTGTGCTATCACCCCCCTTTAGTGTAGTATTTCCCTTTTTATGCACTTTCTCTCTCTATATATATCCTTGGAAGTTTTAGGATAGGTGTTTTTCTTGTATTAAGAGTAGTTTAGCATTAGGATTAGGTAGAGGAAGGTGGCTTCTCTCGAAGGGTTATCTCAAGTTTGCAAGTCCCATAGCTTGAGAGATAACCCCATGTTATGTAGATTACACTGATGGCCCATGCACACACACTTAAGTGATCAGGGGTGCTGTAATTTTGACATAACAAGTATATCTACCTATTTACCGTTATCACTTGCACTTGCACAAGGGTCTCCTAGGGCACGTTCTATTACACACTTCACAAGTACTACATGGAGTTTGAAATGTAGGGCAAAGGTTTCGGTTGTAAGTTCAATTTGTCGAGTGACTATTGGGGTCACTACAAATCCCCATTTGTATTTTTATTTTTAGGATTTGATGTGATTTTGGGTTTTGAAGGAGATCATTTATTTTGCAGGTTATAGGTGAATTCTATAGACATGTTGCAACATACAAGTGACCAATAGCAAAGGTGCCTACGAGAGGTTTCTAGGGCCTGGCGCCACCCCATTCCGGCACCCTGGTCTAGATTTTTTTGCAATTAACTAATTTTTATTGTGGTTGCAACATTTACTTCCTTGTGTTTATTATTTTTCCATTCCATAACACTTCGGAATTCATTGCGAAATAAGCTAAGTATCATGTTCCATCTCTTGCACATAGGGTTTCAATTTTTATTAGCTTATTGATTGTGTCAAATCTATGATCTATTGTTTATTTATCATATGTGACTCTGAAATATCTAGGTTTTTACACATTTAAATCTTTTATAAATCAGTTTCTCATTTTCATCATTTGATTTGAATCCTTCACTTGTAATAATGATGAATAAAAAGAATAAAGAATGAGGATGAAGAATAAATAATCAAGAAAGTGTTCAAGAAGGGTCGAGATCTATTTATTCACCCTTTGCCTTCTTTTCTAGTTTATTCTTATATGCATCAAGGAATTCAAACATCCCCAAGATGGGGTCTTCATCCAGCCCCATATGATAGAAAAATAATATTTCCTATTTAGATAAGACACCATCCATTTTATCATAAATATATTTCTTCTTTTTAAAGCTCTTGGCCAATTTATTGATGTAACTCTCCAAATGAACAAAATTTTGAATAAAATAATAATTGAAATATTTTTGAGTTTCGACTTCCGTAACATGCTTCCTTATAATTTTAATATTTTTTTACATCTTCAATTCCTATAATGTATGCACCTATGAGGGGAAGAATTTTCTCAATTTTGACTCAATGTCATCAACATATTCTCCTTCCTTCTCCCTCATGTTTTGGATCATGCTTATGTATTATCTTAAAGTCTCAATTCATATATTAATAGCTTCTTTATACTCATATTGTCTTCCTTCATGGTTTTAGGGTACTATCCCTTCCTTCTCTATTACCTCATCATCCATGACAGTGATTGCCTCAAGCTTAGATTGCAATCCATCCCAATACTCAACCTCATTCTAATATTTTTCAATTTATGCTTTACATGCCTCCATTTTCTTAGAGAATTGGTTGTATAATTCAATTACTTCCTTGAGGACTGGGATTCCTATGCTTATCAATTCTTATTCCCATTTCTTGGTGTCCTCTCCATTGTTCTTTAAATCCTCTACATTCTTCATCATTTCAGGGGTAATAGTAATGGTAACTTCCTAGATTTCCACAGAGCTTACAACCATTTCTATACGTAAGTTGAAAATATGTCAACCTTTTCCCTTAGTTATTTTTAGTTTCTTTTTCCTTATCCATATTTTATAAAATTCCTCCCATTTCCATTATGGCATCATGTTTAATCCCTTCTCTAATTGGCTTCCCAAACGAGACCTAGGTAATCTAGTAATCAAAAGGGGAAGCTTAGCCCCTTAAGACATCAGTTTCTTTGGTGGGAAATTCCAGAAATATTTCTCCTTGAGGACCCACCATTATTATTGATAAAATATTTTCTTTCTTTGGTGTTTTATATGGTCTCTAAGAGATGATGGTCTCTAGGTCAGGTTCTTCTACCCGCACTCTCACTTTTCTTATCCTTTGGAGTATTGCCCCAACCATCCTTCACCTAGATTGCTTCCTTCCCCTTGTGTTTGTTGATGGGAGGAACTTGGTACAATCACAAGTTCTTGTGATCAGACAATGTGAGATCGGAGTCATGAAGTTACATTTGTGGTATTTTTACACTTATAATTAACTATACATAGACTTCCTCCTCCTCTTCCCTTTTATCTTTCACTTATTCTTATTTCTCCATTAAAGGGTGTGATGTACTTGCATGTGTTGGATGAACCATTTCAAATCCAACTCCCTCCTCCCTCGATGGAGAAGATTCATTTATTGGATCAAAAAAATTCTTCTTGAACCCGAGATTCTCGTTTTCCACAATTTTACCCACAACTTCATTAATTTCAATCACCTTGTCTATCATTACAAAATTTTATTGAAGAGTATCCATGGTTTTATGGTGTTCAATCTCTATCAATGAAAACTCTTCCCCACTTTGTTTCTTTGTTTATGTCATTATTGTTTCTTCCACAGTGGATTCCTCATGAGTTATTAGGCCTCCATCCTCCAATTCAATTGGTACATGCTAAGTAGGTACAACTCAAATATTATCGAGTGAGGTTTTCTCTAGCATCTTGACCAAAGCCATGCAACAAATCAGTGAAGACTTGTTCATAAGATGGATCTTGCACTTCTTTTTCCACAAATCCAATTGATATAGTATTTTCTTCATGATTTTAGACCGAGCTAAGGGATTCTTGTGATAATGGAGGTGGGCTAGTATAAACTACCTAAAGTTCCTTTAAAACTTGGGAAAGTACCTCAAATGCTAGGACAAGTCTTTGTATGGGTGCACTTGCAATTGTCTTTGTTGGAGTTATTTCCATATTTACTCTTTTACCCTCACAAATTGCTTGGTCAATGGTTCATCCTCCACTTCCTCAAGTATGGGTTCCAATGTTTGACTCACCCTTGTTTGATTTGGTGAAACACTTCCCTTGTCCTATTTCCTTTACTAGGTGATCCCTATGGAGCAGAGGATGATGAACCTACTAGGGATTTCCCATGAGCAACAACTACCTTGGTACTTGAAGTGGGATGTGGCACAACTTATATTGGAGTGTCCTGAGTGATTAGGGAATCCTTCATTGCATTTCTCAACATAGCCTAAGCCTTTTGTTAACACGACATTAAGGTGTCAATTTTTCTTGCAGCAGAACTTAACTCCTCCACTACTTTTAAGGTTGGTCATCTAATGGAAGTATGTGGATATTTTTCTTTCAATGGATCCATACTTTATACTCCCTTCATCAAAGGTTAAATAACATCCTTGACTACACCAATGGCTTTGTTTGCCCTCAAAATTGAAGTGTTTTTAAGGGATAAGTAAATTCCTTTGCTTATGAGCCAAGAGAGAGTTAATCTGATGACATGAGTTGTCCTCTCATGCAAGTGTATTAGATCCTACAAAGTCCAATCAAGAGGCAGAATTGGTTGAATTATAATGTTATTTTTTGTATAGTACCTTCTCACTAGACGTTTATCATCTACCAAACCCTCGAGGACGATTGTAACCTTGTAATCAATTATATGGGAGAGGGAAATTCTATAAAAATCCTTAAGTATCACTTCTTCTACATCTCTATAGTCCATTAAATATTCCTCATAATGAGGATCATGCCCATATTTATTACCCAAGGCACCTTGCACTATCCATTTAATATCATAATTGGGTTGAGCCTTAAAATTTTGCATGATAAATCCATTCATTTCGGCTTCAAATATTTTGGATTTGACTATTTGGGGTAGGTGTACCTCCCAATAGTAATTGGGAACTTTACATTTCTCTTATGTTTCCCTATAATGAGCTTATGGAATTCCATAAGTTATCTTGACAATTTAAGTAGTTCCCACTTATCATCCAAGTATCTACAAAACATAGATGGTGTGCCCTAAAATCCACTTACCATGATGTAGGTGAAGAATATGAATTGGATGAAATAAAATACATATTCAGTAATCACCTCTTTTTCCCCTAATGACATTCTAAATTTTCCCCATGCATGCTTGAATAAACAAAGGATAGGGGAAAAAGGCATCATGAACCATCCTAAAATTGTGCTTATGATTTTCAAGTTTGAGATGTGGGTATACATCATATATCCTACATTGAGAAAACTCTTTAGCCCTTACCAACCTGGGAATGAAGTGTGGTATGTAATGTTGTATTCCAAGTAGGAAGTCATGTAGAATTCACATTTTTGGACCCCCTAAATCTATACTATTATTTTAATAATTTGTTGATGGATGGAGTTACTTATTAACTCCCCTAGTGGATATGTGCTTTCTGATGCAAAATTAGTTGGATGAACATGAACATCCAATCATGGTAGTGATATGCATATTCATTTCCCATAATCCTATTTAATAGGGTAATGAGGTCTCCAATCTCTTCAATGAAGTCAACTCTGGTCAACTTCTTGGGAATTCGAGTGGCATACATCATTGGATTCTCAAGAAATTGATTTTTAACACTTTGGAGTACTTAGAACTATTGGAAATCTAAAATTTATGTACCTTTTCAACTGTAATGTTTGTCACTTCATCAACATCTAGGAGTAACAACATTTCATCTAAAGCATTTGGAATCAGGGATAAGACCATAGCACCACTCCTATCTCTAACTTCCCTATGTGTTGGTGTATAATTTTTGCACAAGCCCATACCAATTCTAGGTACTCATCTAAGTGGGGAATGTAGCTACTAGGAAATAACACTTTTTTCATTTTTTTCCATAATTTCATTCATATCAGTTGTATACATCCTCTAGAGGAAATCATATGTATTTGCATTACCTAGGTTATATAATTTATCTTATTTATATCAAATATAAGGTGGGATGACGTTTGGGCTCCATTAAATTGGATCTTCATTGTGTCAGGGTAAGATGACGGATAATTTTCTTCAAGGAGCAAGCTTATGAAAATTAAGGGCATATAAGAACCTTCCTTACTACCCAACATAACCTCATAGCATGATGTAACAAATAAATTCCACATTTAAGAACTTACCTACACATTAGGGTAGTTGCTGATTCCTTCTTTATAAACCAATAGAAGCCTTAAAACTTCGTTGACGCTCCAAACACAACCTTCACACAACTTAATTATAGAAACTATGGCATTTTCTCATTATAGGGCTCAAGTACTAAACAACTTTGAAATTTAAATGAAAAGTGTGGGACTTGGCCTAAATTTCCAACCATGTAGTTCTTTGCAGACTCTCATTAATAGAGGTCATCCCGCCATATTTTTCATATTTTTTCTCGTTGATTTTATAATCTTGTTTAAATATAAGCCCTACATGTGGAAAACATTTCCACATTGGATTTAGTTGGGATACATGTCATTTTCTCACCAACCCAACTCATAAAACCTTCATATGTGGCCCAACAACTATTTTAATTCTCATGAGTTGTGAAAAATTGGCATGTGGCCATTCTTACGAGGTGGCGGGGATAGAAGATTTATTAGTAGTTTCACAAAAATGTAAAATTTCCAACTGTGAGGCTGTAAATTTCCCTTTCCACACGATGCTTCCGTACTACACCGTGTGTCTTTAGTGTCACGTTGTAGAGATATAAATGAAGTTTCCAACATTACATAAATTATAAGACTTCCAATTGAAAATAAAAAATTCCCCACCTTGAAGTTCCATCATAGGTTACCATGTGTCTTTCCCATCGAGCCTCGAAGATGGAAGCACATTAAACATCATTGTAAAAACTTAGAAAATTCCAACTTCCAGACTACAACGATGCTCCATCTTCTAAATGCAACCATGTCGTTTCATGTGTCCTTTATTGTCATGCTTGAGAGATGGAAGTTAACTTACAAAGATGTGCAAGAACTACAAAGTTGCAAGCTACAAAAATTTACAATTGTAATCTTCCTTGTATCATCCGAGACTCTATGAATATTTCCGAATCGAGCCTCGGGACGAACTTGCAATTTACATATCCGCATCAACTTTGACTTTGTAGAAAAAGTCATCAAATCGAGGAATATTCCCTTGTCGTGGTTCGAAGTATCATTGTATTTTACAACTTTGTAAAAGTTGTAAAACTACTCATATGGCCCACATATCCCCATATTCTTTGACTATTCCATTTTTTGTGCCTCGAGGAAGAGATGAGGTTGCAAACTTACATAATTTCTAAGAACTCAATTCCAAAAATAAGGAGCCTTATTCGAAGGATTGATCATTCAACCAAGGTCTTAACAACATCGTACATGCCCTCAAACCCGTAAACCATCAAATCAACACAAACATAGGAAACATTAAGGCATTAGCAAAATGTGAACAATTGACTAGGACTGCAATATGGCTCAGTCAAATTAAAGCTTGAGGGAACGCAAAACATCTTGAAAAGGTCAAAGAGATTAAAAATTGGAAATACATACCAAATTCTTAGTGGGGATACAAAACATGCCATGATTTACAACATGATCAATTCAAACACCAATAGGACCTACCATGGTGCATAAAATGATCATTTTAGGTTTCCCTCCAAAATTCACTATTTAAATATTTGAATTCCTAATTTGAATTTGAAGGGTTTAATACTATGTGAAATTATATAATGATGTAAAAAACCATCAAGGACTCCATGTAATGTAAAAAACATGTTTTCACCCATCCAAGTGGGGTTACCATGTTGTAGTTATTTCTTACTATGGTTAAGAGTTAAAATTAGTTGTAA
This sequence comes from Taxus wallichiana var. yunnanensis, assembly GCA_018340775.1. Lineage (NCBI taxonomy): Eukaryota > Viridiplantae > Streptophyta > Pinopsida > Cupressales > Taxaceae > Taxus > Taxus wallichiana. Next base: position 84,456,656 of record CM031244.1, on the reverse strand, counting down.
CTACCTCCTTTTAGGACATGAAAAATGAGATATTTGAATGAAATAGGAATATTTAGGTGAGAGGAAGTTATTAGAGGTGGTAAATAAGTGTGAAAGAATCATAAAGGCTCAGAACTTTGTATGGAATCATGGCGATTTTTGTAAATATAGATAAGTGATGGATTTAAACTTATAATCTTGTTTTTATGTACTATGAAGCAAGTTGATGAGGTTTTTGTATGGTTTGGTTATGTTGAATTGATGATATTTATGGTGATATTATGATCCTAGGATTAAATCTAATCCCTATTTAGTAAATTAAATTTTACATGATTGTATCTTGTGTCAACAAATATAGTTTTAAGTCGGTCATTAGATTTATTACAAGTGTAATGATGCATGCATAGGGATTTCTATGGAGAGAGAGAGAGAGACACACAGAGAGAGTGGGAGAGGAATTTCAAGCTTTGACATGGATTAATATAGAGAGTTATTATTTCTTAGTAGATAAGAGGACCTTTAATATAGTCATGAAGGTCTTAGAGTCCATGAAAAGCATAGATGTCATGTAATCATTTAGGGGTGAGTTTTCTTAATATTCTTCTTATGAGTTTGAGTGTATATGACTAAAGGAGGCATTTGAGATGTGGTGGATACTAAAATAGGTTTATTAATGTGTGTTCATATGGTTCTAAATATTAAGAGGGGTGCTTCATGGGTACAATGGTTCTAGAGTAATAATTTGAGATATAATTGCTTAAAAACTAGGTAATTATGTTACCCCCGTCCCGTAAGTGTGGTGGTTTATTTATAGGTTTTGATATATTCATGGTAGACATTATAAAAGTATAAAAGAACTATTTAGAGAGTATGGAACCATAAAAAATGGTTTAAAATAAATAACCAAAATACTTCAAATATTGAAAATTATCTAGAAACAAAGTTCTAAGAAGCTAGAAATAGGAAAATCTTATTGTCGAGAGAAATTCATGCATAATCACCATGTAAGATCTAAAGGAAAAAGTTCAATAATGTTGATAAAAGTTCAGAGAGTCCAATTTAGAGTCTTAAAGTAAATATTTTTCCAATATATTATTTATTCTCATTCTCATGTATGGTAAATCTTGAACTTGGGTTTGGAATGGAATTTTCCTCTAAAACATATTTTAACCATTAAAAATTGATGAATTTTGATAGACAAGGACCGAGGAAGGTGAATCAACAAATTTATTTGTGTTCATGTTTATTTGAGGTGTACAGAAGAAGATAATGGTGACAAGGTGATAATAGGACTAATTAAGACCTAATTAAGAGCATGCTCTAATAAGAACTATACATTTTTCTTACGAGAAGCCCATAGTGTCCTCACCAACATTTGAACAAGCCAAATGCGTATCAAAAAGTGTGAAATTTCCGAAGAAACTCTATATAATGATTTTTACCTCAAAATTTCAGTTAGGATAGGGCTAGTATGTAGAGTAGGAAAGGAAAGACAGAGTAATATTGAAAGCTTGATAATCATGCTCAATTTCTTATGATTGATTACAAAGATGTACATGGCATAGACAAAGGGAAAGTATGCATTTAATTAATGGTGATAACCTAGTGGAAGAAGGAACTCAATAGTACCCAAGACCTTGTAAAAGTATTCAATATCTTATGACCTAAGGTGGATGTGTGAATGTTCAAAAAAATATGTAACTTGATGGTCTAATCTCTTAAATGTTAACTCATCATTAGGTATACAAAATCTTCAGTCTTAAATATGATCTTAACAAATGAAAAACATATGGAGAGTTGATATAACTTGATCTAAAGGTCCATTCAAGAAAGTTAAGGAAAACTAGCACATTGTTTACATGATTAAACATATGAATGTATTTTTGTTTTACATTTTGAGTTGTGTATGAACATGGTATTATCTTGAGATTGCATAAGGGATCAAAACATGAAGAAATGATTGGAAACATCAACCAAAGATTGTGAAATGATATTTTCTATTAAGAGGTAGATTGAGAAAATTGTAAATATTTTGCATGGTTAGGTGAAATGTATCTAACTAGTGATTTCAAGGGTGGTTATAGTTATCCTCTCGCATCAAATTCCAAGCTCAATATAGGATGATTTAATGGTTGCATGTTTTTATTGTGATTTTCCCATGGTTTTTCTTCCATCTTTACTTAACTTTATTGTTCTTTCTTTGATTTCCTCATAAATTTTGAGAAAATTCAAGACATCTTTCTCAAATCATGTTTTTAATGACAACTTCGTTAAGGTTAAAGTGCGGTTTTGAGATAGTAAGGATACGAACGAAGGAAGAGAGGCTTTCCCAAGTATATGGGGTAGGAATAGGAAGTATTTTTAGATATATTATTTCTAGGAGTGACACTCGGAAATTGGTTTTCATCACCATATTTGTCCTGGGGTGTCGGATAATTAGTTTTTACCATTGGACAATTTTTTAAAATATTTTTGTGAATATTTTTATTTTTGGATTTTTGATATTTGAAGGGCTTTATCAGAGACATTAGTAACACATTTTAGGTATAAAAACACTTTAGATTCATGATGTTCATGGGTTTTTGATCTTATAACCATTCTCGCATAGCTAGCTTGTATGTCCCGGTCCATATTTAGTGATGGTGAGGTAGGGTCCAAGATAATTAGGCTCAAGCGTTCCCTTGTTTTCATGCTAAGCATTAGTGTTTATTTAGTTCTCCTTTAGGAAAATATCACCAATCTCGAATTTTCTTGGTCTAAATTTCTTGCTATGTTATGACATAGTTTTTTTATAAGATTTTAGATAATTAAGATCATCAACAAGTCACTCATCTAAGAGTTCAAGCTCTTGGATTATTGCAACATAGTATTCTTCTTCATCAACTAGACCTTGTAAGGGGATATGGAGATAGGGTAATTTGATTGCAACTAGAAAGATATCTTCAACACCAAAGAGTATGGAGTATGTAGTGGCATTAACGTGTTCAAATTTAGGTACGGTAGGACCAAAATATATGGTATAATTATAGATTCCAATCACGTCTAAAGCATCGTTAATATTTTTTTAGGATCTTGGTGATGATTTTATTATTGGCTTCAGCATATCCATTACCCTAAGGGTAATAAGGAATAGACCATATTTTCTATATATGGAAATGTTGGCAAAGTGCTTTGACATATTGGTTGTTGAAGGATCCATCATTTTCAATGATGATAATGGAGGGATTTTGAAGTGAAATATGATTTGATTGAGAATGAACTTGAAGATTCATTTACCATGATGTAAGTGAGTGGTATGACTTTCACCCACTTGATAAAGTATTTCGTAGTGATTATTATGTGTTTATGACCATCGAATGAATTAGGATTGTTTTTTATAATATTGAATCCCCAAATGTAGAAATTACATGGTGATGTGATGGGTTACATGTTGTGTGATGGATTATGGATGAGATCAAAATAATTATGTCGGCTATGCATTTATTAACATATTATTAAGCATCATGTTCCATAGTTGGCCAATAATAACCCACATGTATTAGTTTCTTGGGTAGGTCCATCCCACTAGTGTACACCCAACATGTGCCATCATGGACCTATTTAATGACTAGGTTAGCCTCTTCCAATTTCAAGCATCTCAAAATAGTTTTGTCATATTCTCGAATGATAGAGTGTGTTTCTAGGATGGTGAAATGAGAGGATTTTTGGATGAATTATTTGAATTGAGGCCGACTAATATCAAGTGGTAAGTTAGTATTGTGGATGTAGTTGTATATGCTATGATACCAATTGGAAGTAGGACCAACAATTTCACATACCATTTTCGATTCTAAGACATCATAGGTGGGGATCAATAATTTATTTACCAACAATTAACACTACTATATTTCCTGGAGGCTTCTCAAGTGGAGATTTGATTGTAGCCATGAAATTTACTAATTTTTTTCTAACACGTGGTACCTATTTAAATATATTATTATGAAAATATTGTTTAAAACTATCAATTATGCATTTATAGGAAATCAAATTGTGTTCATTTGTTTGGTATTAATCATTGACCTATTTGATAACCAACTATGAATCACCATAAACTAAGAGATGTTGAATATTATATTAGATAGATATTTTCAAACCAGATATGAGATCTTCATACTTAGCAATGTTGTTTATATAATTAAATATAATGTGAAACTCCTTAAGGATTGATTCTCATTGTGGTGTGATGGAAAGGATTCCTATCCTCAAGCCATGATGAGTGAAATACCCATCAAAAAGAGCTTATATGTAGGTGATTCCTCAATGGTTAAGATTGATTCATCATAGAACCCAATAGTTAAAGGTTGATGATCTACTATAAGAAATTCTACCAATTGATCAATGATCACTTGTCCTTTCATTTCCTTCTAGTTGACAAATTTTATGTCAAATTCACTTAATAACATGATTCACTTAGTCATTCTACATGTTAAAGTTGATTAATAGATATTTCAATGGGTCAACCTTGTCAATAAGCTTGATTTTTTTATTTAGTTATAGAGCCATAATTGTTTAGAGACAAATACAATAGCCAAACATGTTTTTTCAATTAGTATATAATTAAAGTCTTAAGATACCAAGGTTCATATAAGACAAGTATATGAATCGTTACTTTTCTTTCTTATCATGTTGTGCTAAAATATATCCTAATGCACATTGAGTGGATGGTATGTACAACATAAATGGTTCTCTAGGTGAAGGTGGAATGAAGGATGGTGGATGGAGAAGATAATATTTGGGATGCTCAAATGCATGTTAACAATCTTGATTCTAATAAAAACTTCCCTTTCTTAAGCATATGGGTGAATGGATGACACTTTTCTGCTAGATATGATATAGACCTACAGATGGCCTAGATATTTCCTTGTAGGCTATAAAATTACTTCATATTTTTGGTTCAAGGCATTTCAATGATATATTTAACTTTTCTTGGATCAACCTCTATGCATCATCTAAATAAAATGAATCCCAACAATTTTCCTACGATAACAAAAAAATAGACTTCTTGGGATTAAATTGGAATTTATATTATCTTAGTCATTTAAAGATTCTTCTATTCACTATAGGATGATCTTCCCTTATTTTTATTTTCCTATGATATCTCGACATATTCTTTAATAATACCATGCATCATATCATGTAAGATAAATATCATTTCTCATTAATAGGTTGCACCTACATTCTTGAGGCCAAAGGGTATCACTTCATGAAACACTTTCCCTAGGAGATATTCAAATCTCTCTTGTGTTGGTCTTCTAATGTAATTTTGATTTTATTGTAACTTGATAATCCATCCATGAGTGATAACATTTAATTTCTATTTATTTATTTGATAATCATACCAACATTTAGAAGTGTTGAATTTTCCTTAGGGTGTGCTTTTTTGATACCCCAAAAGTTAGTGTAGATATAGATGCATCCATCATATTTTCTTACGGGAATGATGTCGAGATCCAATCGAGGAGTTGATTGGGTGGATGAATCATGCATCCCAAATATTTTCAGTTCCTATCTCGACTAGTAGAGCTATTTTTAGATGCATTTTCGTAAGATTTTTTTACTAGATTAGCATTTATATGTACAACAAGGTGGTGGACTATTAAGAATGGATCTCGTCTTATCATATGAACATACAAAGATATCAAATAAATTCATGATGAGTGTTATGAATTATTATCTTTATTTAAGTGGTAGGGGTAGCCCCAAATTTTAGGATCCTCAATTCTTTGTCATTACTAATATTTATATCAATTGTTTCTTTAACTAATGGTGGTGATCTTTCCTACTCATCATCTAGAACTTATATAAGTATATCATCAATATTTTTGGATGTTAATGGACTAGAGAGTCTTCCTACTATTTACTATTAGAGATTTGAGGTTATTTTATGCCATATTCAAAGGACAAATGGAATTCCCCATCCATTGCTGCCTCAAAGAGGTTTTCATGACTAAAAATGACTTTATTTTTTTTTATTTTTTTTTTTACTTATTTTCGCCACTAGGGCCTCATGGGGGTTTTTACTAGAAGACTCTACATTTTGATTAAAAAATTTTTTTGCATTTTTGATTATTTCAAGTGATTAGGCAATTCCACTTATTCTAAAAATAATTACATGTATCCAAGTTAATCTTGAACCCCTTCTTATGATATTTTGCTAGAATATGATCCTTAAGTCCCATGAATTGTTCATTTGCTTCATCATTTTGAAATAAATCAAATGATGGAGGGTATTTTTGTCCCAATTAATGAGGGAAGGATATAGGAGTTTAAAATCAATGGTTAATATGGTAGTGTCAGTAAATAGGTTGGTGGTGGCAAGGTCCTCATATAGAGTATGAGTGGATCATATTTTGACGTTATCCTCAAAGAAGGATTCCTTTGAAATTGAAGAAGTATTTATGATGTTTACATATGCATTACCGCTTGTAACTCATACCCTAAATCAAGATGTGGTGGGTTCTCTTCAAGATATAGGGGTTCTATATTTTTTATTCTTATGGAGCAAGACCTTTCCTTTTGTATATTTGGATATTTTGATTGCTGATATAAAAAGATTACATCATCAACAAATAACCAAGAATCGTCTAAAAATTTGATCTTTACACCATATAGTAAACTAAAGTAGTTAAAAGTGGTTGTGTCGAGCTAATATGTTGTATCATTAGACTCCCTCAAGATGGGATTCTCATAACTTATTGGTGATGTAGGGAGATGTCCAATGTGGAAGGAATCTTGTAGTTTATGTGCTCTACATCTTTTTGGGATGATTTTGACATTTGATTCAATGGATGGAGGTTCAAATGTGGATGTGAGGTTATCAAGATCGATGTATGATGATGAGGATTTAGGTGGATCTCGGCTCATTAGAGTGATCCACGGTGTTAGGGAAATAGAGGGTGCTTCATTAATTTCCTTCTAACAACTTTTAGTACTCGAAAGGGTTGGGTATCGCTAGGAATTGTGACCTTCGTGCCAAAGTGGTGGAATTTGATACATTGATGGGGTGTGGATGGAAATTCTTATATCTCTTGTATCCGTGGTATTCCCAAAAGTATGTTATAGGGAGTTCAATTTCCACCACATGAATCAACATTTGATGTTGAAAATACCCACCATTATAGGAAAATGAATTGTGTTTATAGACTATCTCTCAAAGCATCATCATATGCATTGATTGTAAAGATATCAAGTGTTAGTATTATCTCATAATAGGAAAATCTCTTTACTGTGGTTAGGGTAAAATTGTTGACACTGAGCCATTATCCAAAAGTACATGCTTGATTTTATGTTTGTAAATGATAAATTCAATATACAAGGAAAAATTATGAGAGAGACTGGATAGAGGTGGGTCATTTTAATCAAAGGTGATTTGTTGGTTAGATGATAGGTTACCCATAAGAGCTTGAAACTGATTAGGGTAAATATTAGTGAGGACTGTGGAGTCTTGAAGGATTTTATAAAGTATGTTTTTATAGATGGATATTTTTGCATGAGCCATTTCAAGTTGTTTAATCAAGGCATACTAGCCTTTAGATGAAGGTAGGGGATCCCTTTGGATAGTGAGATTATGTGGTGCTCTTGGGATAAATACTTCTCTAAGTGGTGACATTTCATTTGGATGATTTTGACTTAATTATGATAGTATGATGAGTTTGAGGAGAAAGGCTCTTAGAATACTTCCATTTTATTTTCATGGTAGTGACTGATGGTTTGACTAGTCAATACAACCCATCGCTGAATTATAATATTACATAATCTTCTTATAGTTGATATGATTGGTTTGACGTGTTTGAAAATGCCCTTTTGTTTTATTTTTTTCTTTTGATCATGATTTGTGATTGGATCTTGGTAGATACCCAGCTATTGATATCAATTTCACCTAGATAAATCCTGAATATAGTTCTTGAGCCTCATACAAAAATTTAGGTTGTGACCTTAAGTTTTGTGAAACTTGCAATACTTTTATTTTTTATACCATTATGGTTTGGGAATATTTTCATCAAACATATTTGTATCAGTAAATTCAATCTTATTCATAACTAACATCTTGTGAAAAATATATTTTAATGGCTCATCAAGAGTCGTATAATTTCTCCTTCTAGAGTAATGCTTTGGTTTACCACCACAAACATTTATGTTTGATGCATTTGGAGGCTTAGGATAGATTTTTATTTATGGGTTAGGTGTATTTTGAATGGTTCTTATATTTTTGGAGTTAGTGGCCCCATCCCGACTAAATTTTTGTTCTTGTTATATAACTTTGGCCTCTCGGATGTTGATGTAAATGGTTATTAGTATCCCTTTGAATCTCTCTTTATTATCCCCTTTTCTATAAGAGATTTTTGAACATGTGTTCCTTTATCAATGATCTCATCAAATGCATAAGTATAGTGTACTTGTAAATGAAAATCCAAATCCCGATTTAAGTTAGAAATGAAGATGCTAGCTAGTTGTTTCTCTAGGATTTGCAAGCGAATCTACTAGCAATAATCCACCATCTCTACAAGAAGGATGAGTTTATTTTTTCATTTCTCTACTTTGTTTCACACAAATATTTCATTATGATTTCATGTTTGATTTTATAGGATAAATGTTTGATAAATTTCTCTAACAAGTCGACAAAGTTAGTAATTGATCCCTTAAGTAGATGCACCTAACCAATCAAGTGTGTGTCCTCCCAAGATTCATAGGAATAATATTACCAAGTAATATAAAATTGCTTCACATGCTCTATTTGTTTTCTTCAAATTTAGTAGGCTCAAAGTATGCTAGAAAAGGAACTCGGATGAGCTTTGTATCTAGTGGATAAGGACACAAATCTATGAGCCTATAGTTTTTTTCTTGTGTATGTATTTTTAACCCTATATTATTTCATCACTTTCCATTCTTGAGTGGATGATGAGATGACAATGGTAGTGGATCATAGAATTAATTTGGTTTCATGGTGTTACGTTTCCAAATTTGTATGGGGTTTATGGTTTTCATATGGATTAATTTGGCAGCTTTTCTCATCAGTATTGAGATTGATTTGTGAATCATTTTTTCAACTTGGATGGGTATTTTATTTATTTTGTCCCATAAGGCTTAGTTATTGTCTCATTCCACTTGTCATTCTAGGTTATTTTTCCCTTTTCCAATTTTTAGAGATTGATGTTCATATATTTGGTCAAGGGATATTCTCATTTAAAGGGATTTTAAATTTTGGTTAGATATACTTATTTGGGATATTGTTAGCTTATGATGTTTCTTAGGTTTTTAATATCATAGTTAGGAGGTAATTTAAATCAAATACTAATAAGGTGGTTGAGAAGTTCATCCCTATTACCATGCAAGTATTTGTCAAGTCGAGAACTTCCTTTTTAGTTGAGAGAAAGTAATTACATATTCCTTTATTATATTCTTCATGGTTCATAAGGATCTATTCATCATAAACATCATGAATTTCCTTGATATTCCAAGGATTTTCAAGGGGATCTTCATTTTGTTTTTAGAGTCCTAATCGAACCCTATGCCTAGTTTCATGTGCCATATATTATTGTTTGTTGAGTGTAGAATAATATTTCTTAGGATTTTATTTGGAAGTTGGATATGTATGGATGTTAAGGGAGATGATTATTGGATGGTAAGTAATATTTTTGATTTAGGATAAGGATTTTTCAAAATTCTATTTTATGTGAACTAGTAAAATGATAACCCTTGATATTTTTTTATTTAGATTGATGTTGATGTTAGGGTATAGGCGATCCTAATTTATAAGACTAGGATTGATTGATGGTGGGATGTTTGATAGTATTTTGATTGTTTTTAATGGGTTAAAATAGCTTTTAGGTTTAGACTCTTAGAGTTTTATTCAAGCTTGATTTATTTTTTGGATGGTTGGATATGGATTATAATTAATAGAATTTAGGAGAGGTTAGGTGTAGGCTATGTTGAATAGGATTTTAGATGGTTTAATAAGCTTACATTATTTGAGAATGTATTTAAACAAGAATGGATGGTAATGTATGTTTGTTTGTGTTAGTAAGTGGATGGGATATTTGATGAAGGTTTTGGATTATTTTGATTGGTTTGATTAATATGATTGTATGATAGTATAGACACTAGAAAATGTACCTTACACATAAGGTCTCATATTCAAAAATACCAAAAAATTATAAAGCATAATAATCCCAAAAAAATCAAAAAAATTATAAAGCATAATAATCCCAAAAAATAAAATAATCCCATAAAAGAAAATAAAAATAAAAATCCCCAAAAATGGTGATAAAAGACACCTCATCACTCATTTACTAACCCTCACCCACTCACATTTAATTTTGTCCATCCCACCTACCCATTTGCATGCCCAATGCACTATGGACCCTTATCATCTCACCCATCTATACACATTGCACCCATATGTGTAAAATTCTTCTATGCACTCAAAAACCACTCACCCCATCATTCCAACCCCTAACTCTTTGTGCACTTGATCCCATACATGATTTTTTGCTTCTTTACTTGCATATTTTGGTTTTGCAAGTCTTGAAGAAGTGAAAATAAATCACAAAGGATATGTGCAACTTGTTCTGACGTTGTTTTAGATAAATTCCAACATAGATGCAAATTGAAAATGTGATTAGCTTGCGATCTCTGTGTGATTTTTTAGTGAATTACAATCGTGATTGTCCTGTGATATGAGTCACATATACTTGTCATTTTCATGCATTGTTTTGTCAGTTTTACTTCAATAAAATGTCTTATATCTCCTTAAAAGGTTAGGGATCTGACTGAGGCATCTCCCTAACCACCAAAAATAACTAACATTTCTCTTATTGCATTTTTTTGAAGGTTTATATTTAGATCAGGAGGTTTTATACCCACTTTATTTAATAAAGAAACCGTAATTGTCCCTTTCTTTTTTAATGGTAGCATATGCCCATTTTATTTAAAAGAATTGATTTGGAGATTTCTATATAAAATAATACATATTGTAGGTGATCAAAATGTTAGCATATAGATAGATGAAGAATGATTAGGGGTGATTTAGTTAATGGGTTTGGCCAAGCATTGTAATGTGAAGTTTTTGAATGCACAAGTTTTAACAATACTCAAACAAGATCACGTAAGCCAAAATCCCTATGCTAGTAGAAAGGGTACACAACATGACTATAATGCCACTAATATATCTCATGTAGAGAGTGGTTTTGTCTCCCAAATCTCACTTTATGCAATATAGAGTAAGTAAATTTGGGATTTTTGTTCCCTTTAATGCTAACAATTTACTGACTAATAGGTCTTAATGTTAGGCTAGACGAGGCTCACTAGGTGTGTCCCCTATATACCTTTTAGTATATGGCTCCCACGTCTATGTTACAAGAATATTATCTAAGGAATGAATATTGTGATGTGAAATCCCCTCACTTCACATTACCACTAAAATAGGTCAACACTTAGCAAATAATGATAGTTTTCCTTAAACTTATATAGCCCGTCAAAACATGGGGTGTGTCTTGGTGTGTGGTGAGGAATTCCATGTCACAAGACACCCAAATACTATGAAAAATGTGTGGAGATGAAATCGATGTCATATTTCACCTAAAAACAAAAATTATAAGCATAGATTGTTTTTTATCCCTAATATTTGTTGGAAATATTGTCATTAATGTCAAAGGAGTCTTTGATGTCACAAGAGAATTCATGAAATAGGATTCATTGATGTCAAAATAGAATGCACAAAAATCAAAGATAAATAGTGTCCTTGATGTATTATAGTGATCATATTTAATATAATAACAATGAATGTAATGAACATCAATCACATTATATACTAGTGTTTTAATTATGAAAAGGACCGGTGATTTAATATAAGGTAATAAAAGAAATAAACAAACATTTAATGCAAGCTTAGCCAATCCATTTGGAAGGAGTTAAAGAAGTTAATCAATATTAATTTAATATACATATATTTTGATAGTCTCCCTCGTGGGAAGAGGCACATTAAGGATATAAAAATAGATGAAAAGCTTGAAAAAAACAAATAGATATATCATTTGAGAGAAGAAGTGAAAGAGAGAAAAAGCAGTAAAATTAAAACATCATTTGAATAAAGAGTAAGAAGGAAGAGTAGAAATCTAAAGCAATCTGATGTCATTAATTGGACCAACGTCCATGTTGGAGGTATGATATAATTTGAGTGTATGAAGATAAGTGGAATTTCCATCATTTGGTTAAAGAAGCAACTATATAAGGTGGAATTTTATATTGTTGAGGTCACTTCCTCAAATAATTGGGGATCGATGTCTCTAATTAGTTGGTGCTCACGAATTGGTTAATTTGGTACTTAGCATTGGGGATTGGTGTCTCCATTAGGTAGGTGCATGCATGCCTCGAGAATTAACACGTCATTCCTAGAGGCACGTGACCTCTCAAGGTCATTCGGGACATCCGGAATGTCTAAGATTACAGGAATACTAATGGGCAACTATAGGAGAATTAGGAACTAAGATTGGGTAGTGTGAGTTCCTAGAATTTGAGTTGGAAAAGGGGAAATTAGAGGCTATGTACGGGTGGTGTAATTTCCCTATTGTTTAATTTCTTGGTTTAATTGAATCCTAAATTACGTTGAAAGTTCATTTTAAATAACTATGAAAAGTAAATCTAGCTTAAATAAAAGACAAGTGTGTTTTAATCTTTTAATTAGCTACATTCATTCCTAATTAATTATCCAAAATGAAATAAACAATATAATCTATTTGTTTGAAAGGAAATGAACTAAAGGAAACTAAATAAAAAAAACTAACATCTACCTTTCACTAATTAATTAAAATAAATATAATCTACAGACATAGACAATTGCTTCTAAATTAAATAAAATATACTTCTATACTAAAATAAAATAAAATAAATAGGGAATAGCTGGATGTGGCTATTCCTCTATTGTAGATTAATGAATTCTAATCTAATTTAAATAGAGGTTTCTTTTCATTTGTATTTGTGAACTTTATTTCCTCTTATTGCTTCACCTCATAATCACGGGAAGAAATAAATATTCTCATAAGAAATTTCTTCTTCCCCTGAAACTTCCTTAATAAAACACTAAAATTCTATAGAAGCTTTAAATGTGAAGAAATTCAACAAAATGCATAGACACCGAAGCTTCCTCAAACTTATTTCCCTTGTAGATCCATAGGGATAAACAGGGAGGAAGTTTCAATGGAAGCTTTGTTCATATGCACATAAAATATAATTTATAAAGGAAATGAAAGATACATGTAATCTAAAATAAAGAAATAAGGAATTATGTGCACATGAACTTCCTCCAAATCCTTTCCTAGGAAAATCCACAGGGATGAGCTGAGAAGGAATTATCAACAGAAGCTACTTACAAGAAATAAACAAATTGTAAATTCTACTTTCTTAAAATAAGTTATTGATTTAAGAACAAATTTAAATCTAGATTAAAAGCTTCAAAAGAAATTTGAATAACATCCCCAACCTGGTTATTGTTGAACTAAGATGATTTCCAAAATTTATGATTCCTTTCTTTATCCCCTCAGCTTATTTTTGAGTGATGAATCCAAATGGTCTAGGGAGCTTTGCGAGTTGGTATGTAGAAGTTGTATAGATGTTGGAGCAGATCGTTTACGAGTTAGATGGTGTCAATTGTAGATAAGGAAGTAATAAGGAAAAGCTTTGAGTTACTTGTGTTCTTCTTGGCAAGATTTTAGCAGAGTAACGGTGCAATCAAATTCAAGAGACTCTAACCAATGCTTTAGGAAAAAGGCTTGGTTTTAATAGAAAAATGGCAGGGAAATGGTCCAGTAAACTTGGCAATCAAGAAGTGTCAAATCATCCTGGGAAGGGGAAATCAATTTACTAAGAATAGTAAGTAAAGAATAATTTCATATGCATCTAACAAGCCTAGAATCAGGAAAAATAGTTGAGAAACATGTGAGAAAATCATTGGTAAACTTGCAACACACGTATAAATTTAGAAGTTTAAAGTCTTGAACAATTTTTATGGTTGTTACGTAACTTAAAAGGAAAACACTAAGGAAAGGTGGTGAAAAACATTTGCAAAGGAAAGAAAATATAAGGAAATGATAAACAAGGGAGAGTATACCATATAGACATGTTGTAAACAAGAAAATGGAACCTGGATTTCATCACTTATTCTAGAAATGAAATTTATCATCATTGGCGATTTTTACCGTCCCTATAATGAATCACTTTGTGTAATTTTAGGTGTGTACAATTCTTACAAAAATTTGTAAAGCATTTAATTGTAGTCTATATTTGGATGGTAGATCCAAGTATCCTTATTTTGTGGCTTTTCTCAAGATATATTTATCCACGTAAATTTGGTGTTCTTTATATGTTATGGTATTTGAATGCTTATAAATGCTTTAATTTTGGATATAATTTTTAATAAGTAAAATTTTATCTTATACTAACTCATCCCCCTTTCAAGTATAATCATGTGTTTAGAAATTGGTATCAGAGCAAGTTCCTTCATATATAGTCTAATTGTTATAAGGTAGATCTCTTAAGAACACATAGCTAGTCATCATGTTCAAGAAGGTTTCTACATAAAAAAATTTCATTGTTTGACAAAAAAACTATGTTCGGAGCATATAGATGCAAACATATCTAATGACCCTTATTTTTGATATCTAGAAAGTAGTATTAATTGGATATATAACATCTTAAACTCCACTAATCGATACAACCTGAAAAAAAAAAGTTAGTGAAAATAATACAAAAGCCATGAATGTAATTTTGTGTAGCTTATCATAATTAGAATTTTTCAAAGTAATGTATTGTAACTCAATAAAGACCATCTATGAGGGTGACAACAAAGTAAAAAAGGTAAATCTCTAAACCCATAGGAAACAATTTGAGAGCTTGAAAATGAAATATGAAGAAAATGTTACATCATATTCTCTTCATGTAGATGTGATCGGGGATCATTTTCAAAAGTTCCCTAAACATCCCTAAATGGTGTCAGTGCAGAAGATCATCTCGAGAGATTTCCAACGACTGTAAGAACACGAAAAACGGACATCGGGAGCTCTAGATATGTTCGGTCAAAGTTCAGACAATGGGAAAGTCAACTCTAGTCAACTGGTCAATATTGGACAAATCGCACTGTGACACGTGGCTTGCCACCACTCATCGAATTCGATCGATTTGCCTATCGGGAGACGACAAGTGGAATATATACTATTTACCGAGTTAATTATTTCCATACCACATTACATGGGTCGAAATTATATTTACTTGGTAAGTCCACTTTCCAAATGCCACACATGTATATGCCAAACCGCTATATATTAATGTTTATACATTAGTATTAAAGCCCACATAATTCTCCTAACGCCAATTTAACCATGCTATTGCCAAACTTCCACGTGGAAGGGAGAAGGTGAAGTGGTGTTGGAGGGGGCAAATCCATGCGTGGAAAATGGACGTGGTGATCAAGGTGGGGGCGGTTATGCTCCAAAGTGGTCCTTTGACCACTATGTTTGCGTGGAGAAAAAGGCTTATTATAGCCTTAACCAAACATCCACTTACCTTGCGTGGAAAATGGTGGAAAAAGGCCACTCCACATGGGATTCATCCCATCTAAAATAAATGCTAATCCTTTTAAAATGCATGCCATCTTTTTAAATGTATCCACATCACGTGGAATTGGGAAGAATGGTTAAAAAGGGGATTAAGGAGGATTATGGGGATTATTATCCCATCCAAATTATGTGGTTAGGCTAATATTAGCTTAATGATAAATGATTTTCCATTATTTTTGGGCCCTAAAATTGTATAAATAGGGAACCCATTCCTTTGTAATGGACACCCGAGCTTATTATTTGTTAAGCTTATTTGAGACAGGAATTGTGTAGAGGATAAAGACAAGATCTCAGAGAACACCATTTTTGAAGGCCTTGCACTCAGAATGAGAACTCGGAGTAAAAATATGAAATGAAGGAAATTCTGAGACAATTCCAACAATGTAAGATTTGATATTTTTTGTTGAGTTTTAACCTATTTTGGAAGCTTTGAATGCAGTTTTTAATAGGGATCTACAAGACAGCTAGTTGGAAAACACAAATTTCAATGCACTTCTGGTCCGAATTGTGACTTGGTGTAAACATGAAAAGTGTTAAAAATTCAGAGATGATCTCATATATATGATTTTTTTTCATAGAATGTTTTTAAATCTCCATTTGTAGGTGTTTTTCTAACACAGTTGCAAGGAGATCACATTGTGAAAACACTGTAGGAGCCACGGATCATTCTTGGGACAATTTCTGCTATTTTTCAGAGTTCTTGGGACATTGATCAGCTCATTTGTAGGTTTTGATTCATTATTGGTTGTTTTTAAGAGTTATTGTACTTACATTTCAATATTATTAATGGATCCATTCAATCTGAACCCAGAGACGTAGGAATTTCTAAACCCCGTAAACAATCTTGTTTGTTATCTGAATGGTTTCAGTTTTTTGATTATTTATTTGCTACACAAGTTTTCCACACTTCTATGGATGCATAATAATCAGAATTTAATCAATTTGTGGAGTTTAGAATACTTAAAATTGGTTAAGAAAATCACGATCTTTGGAAACTTTTAAAAGTGAAAAAAATACAACACACGTTTTTACAGATCAAGTTTGGTATCAGAGCAGTTAGATTGTTGGATTAACTTCTAATTGTGTTTGGAAATTTGGATTTAGTTTCAATATTGATTTCAATTTTCAGTGTGCAGACATTTTGGGGCTTGTTAATCTTCTTTTGTAGTGTGCAGTTTTGGAAGTACAAGTTGTGTTTGCAGGAACCGGGAATCATGGGCAAGTCATCCAAACAGGAGCAACTGGATGAGCTTGAAGCCATAAACCGCCAACTCCAAGAAGAAAAATCTTTCTTGAGAGATAATTTTTATTCCTTGGAAGAGGAAATAGTGCGAGTTAAAATCTGACCCATAATCCTCTATAACCAAGAAAGAGGAGTATGTCAACAAGATGCTTGAAGAGAGCAAGAAGTTGATGGGCTTTGTTAAAGAGTTGTAGGAAGAAATACGGACCAAGGATGCCCTCTTGGAAAAGCTGCAACAAGGTGAACATAAGAAGGAAATTCCTTCCAAATCAGATGTAGGTACTATGACAGAATGAGAATGCACTATAAGTTTTTCACATTTTAATTCTTCCTCTCATTCAGTTTCAGATATTCCTTTGGGTCAGTTTGAAAAACACACTAAGGGAATTGGGTCTAAGCTAATGGTTAAGATGGGATTTAATAGAAAGGGCCTTGGTAAAAATGAACAAGGTGATGCTAACCCAATACAGGTAGAGGATCAGCCTCGGTTTGCAGGTTTGGGTTATTCTAGTGGGAAAATGGAAATTGGAGAAAGTTCTAAAGCAGCTGAAGGAAGACAAGCTTCCAACAGCCAAGGATCTACACCACTAGAATTACAGGATTCCGCCATTAGGAGGAACAATGAAAGGTGTAAGAAAACAGGTAAAAGAGGTAATCATATTCCACCTCCTTCCACTTACACTAAAAATAGCACTAAGGGAAAATCAAATCCTAAAACTTCTAATACACTCTTTCAGTTGGAACAATATAGCTTTGGTAGGCAGAAATATGCTTTCCCTTGCACATTTTGTGAAGGTACTAATCATTCTGTTGCATATTGTTGGAAGAGGAAAAAATTGATTAAGAAGTTAATGCCTTTTGTGAATGATAAGGTAGGTGCTAAAGACCAATCTCACCAAGGAAAGGTGAGAAATGGCAAGAATGTTACCTCTCCTAAACAGGGGAATCATTCTCGTAGACAGAGTTCTGAGAATGGTAAAATGGGTAAGACTCCTAAAAACAGGGAAGTTAAATTTTGTTCCCATTGTAATAGGAATGGTCATGATGTTAAGGTTTGTTGGTTTGTTTCTAAACAACAAAATTGGAAAGTTGTTAAAAAGAACAATATTGTAAAACCAACAGTGCTAAACCTAACTAAAACTCATTGTGGTATTGAGAAGGTAAAACAACCAAAACGGAAAAACCCAAGTGATTGGTTGGGAAAAACACTCCTCAACTTTATATTTGCACTACAGTAAATTGTTGATAGTAGGCAAGCAAAATGTTTTTCAGAGCTATATTTTAGGGATTCCTATTGATTGATAAGGATTTGTTCCTAAGTTGATATTTAAGCTTTGAAAATGAATGGAAACAACTGAAGAGAAGATTTGAGTGATAGGTTCATCATACTCATGTTTTGTTTTCTCATATTGGTTGGTAGTTCCATTGTTGAAAACACTATGCAGGGATAGGCATCAGTAGCATGTCTAAATTTGAAACTTGCAGTTGTAATCAGCATAATCACAAAGTGTCAGTTGAACACTAGCTTCCGTTATAGATGGGTGTTATTATCTGAGTTATTATTTGTGATGGCGATACAATGTTTTGGCAGCTTCACGTGGGTTCAGTTGTTGACTATAGCTATTTTTGGCGTTGATAGTCTATTATATTCGATAGTGAATACTTGCGGTTATTCTGAGCTTTAGATGGGCGGTGGCACTAGCCTAATTGTGGGCTAGTTTAGATGTCTTGTATACTGATCTGTGTTATGGAATTGTAATTTTTGGTAATCGGTTATATCACAAAGTGACAGTTGAACACTATCTTTCCGTAATAGAATGGGTGTTATTATCTGGTCAGTTAATTGTGATGGCATTACAGTGGGGTATGATAGTTCACGGTTGTGTGTAAAGTCGATGTGGGGGTTGCAAAGATTTCGATTGAACACTAGCTTAATTGGGTGTTATTATCTGATCGGTTATGTGACTAGCTAATCAACTATTTGCATTTATTTAACCTATAATGTTATTTTGGGTTCTTGTATGTGTTTTTGCAATGCAGAAGAGATATCATGTTTTTGTGGGTTGATACACGCTTTTTGTGGACCAAAAGCCTTTCTTAGTGGGGAGGTGTGATCAGGGGATCATTTTTGAAAAGTTCCCTAAACATCCCTAAATGGTGTCAGTGCAGAAGATCATCTCGAGAGATTTCCAACGATTGTAAGAACACGACAAATGGACATCGAGAGCTCTAGATATGTTCGGTCAAAGTACGGATAACGGGAAAGTCAACTCTGGTCAACTGGTCAATATTGGACAAATCGCACTGTGACACGTGGCTTGCCACCACTCATCGAATTCGATCAATTTTCCTATTGGGAGACGACAAGTGGAATATATACTATTTACCGAGTTAATTATTTCCATACCACATTACATGGGTCGAAATTATATTTACTTGGTAAGTCCATTTTCCAAATGCCACACATATATATGCCAAACCGCTATATATTAATGTTTATACATTAGTATCAAAGCCCACATAATTCTCCTAACCGCCAATTTAACCATGCTATTGCCAAACTTCCACGTGGAAGGGAGAAGGTGAAGCGGTGTTGAGGGGCAAATCCATGCGTGGAAAATGGACGTGGTGATCAAGGTGGGGGCGGTTATGCTCCAAAGTGGTCCTTTGACCACTATGTTTGCGTGGAGGAAAAGGCTTATTAAAGCCTTAAACAAACATCCACTTACCTTGCATGGAAAATGGTGGAAAAAGGCCGCTCCACATGGGATTCATCCCATCTAAAATAAATGCTAATCATTTTAAAATGCATGCCATCTTTTTTAATGTATCCACATCACGTGGAATTGGGAAGAATGGTTCAAAAGGAGATTCGGGAGGATTATAAGGATTATTATCCCATCCAAATTATGTGGTTAGGCTAATATTAGCTTAATGAAAAATGATTTTCCATTATTTTGGGCCCTAAAATTGTATAAATACCCATTCCTTTGTAATGGACACCCGAGCTTATTATTTGTTAAGCTTATTTGAGACAGTGTGTAGAGGAAGATAAAGACCATATCTCAGAGAATGCCATTTTTGAAGGCCTTGCACTTAGAATGAGAACTCGAAGTAAAAAGATGAAATGAAGGAAATTATGATACAATTCCAACGATGTAAGATTTGATATTTTTGTTGAGTTTTAACCTATTTTTGGAAGCTTTGAATGCAGTTTTTAACAGGGATCTACAAGACAGCTAGTTGGAAAACACAAATTTCAATGCACTTCTGGTCCGAATTGTGACTTGGTGTAAACATGAAAAGTGTTCAAAATTCAGAGATGATCTTAGATATATGATTTTTTTTCATAGAATGTTTTTAAATATCCATTTGTAGGTGTTTTTATAACACAGTTGCAGGGAGATCACATTGTGAAAACACTATAGGAGCCACGGATCGTTCTTGGGACAGTTTCTGCTATTTTTCAGAGTTCTTGGGACATTGATCAGCTCATTTGTAGGTTTTGATTCATTATTGGTTGTTTTTAAGAGTTATTGTACTTACATTTCAATATTATTAATGGATCGGTTCAATCGAACCCGGGGACGTAGGAATTTGAACCCCGTAAACAATCTTGTTTGTTATCTGAATGGTTTCAGTTTTTTGATTATTTATTTGCTACACAAGTTTTTCGCACTTATATGGATGCATAATAATCAGAATTTAATCAATTTTTGGAGTTTAGAATACTTAAAATTGGTTAAGAAAATCACGATCTTTGGAAACTTTTAAAAGTGAAAAAAATACAACACACGTTTTTATAGATCAAGATGAGATTTTTAACACCATCATAGGGCTTGGTGAAAATGTTAAAGAATATGAAATAGTTCAAACAGTCATAAGGTCTCTACCATTAAGATTTAGTGTAAAATTTAATTTTATTGAAGAGATGAAAGACTTGGACCAATTGAAAATGGATGAGTTACATGGAATTCTCACATCCTATGATATGAGGACAAAATCAGAGAATTGATCAAAAAGGGAAGTAGCCTTCAAATCTTAAAATAAAGGGAAAAAATAAAAAGTCTGAATCAAGCGAGAACAAGATGCGGAGGATGTCATGTTCATCAAAAATCTTTAAAATGGATCTAAAAATACAAAGTCAAGCTATCTTTCAATTGTCTCAATTGTGGTAAAATAGGATTTTTTTGCTAAATGTCCACATAAGGATGATAGCGATGACGAGGAAAATTACAATGAGAAAATGAATAACAAGGAAAGAAAACCTCAATACAATAAAATATTCAAATAGAATGGATATAAGAAAAAAATTGGTAAGCATAAGAAAATCCTCTATTCTAAAAGGATAATAGCTCATCTAAGGAAAGAGATGAGATCATATTAGAAACAAGTAGAGAGAAGAAAATATTTTCATGACTATATAAATAAAAATGATTCCTCTACAAGTAAAGACACCTTGGAAGAGGAAGAAGACATCAAAGATGAAGGAGAGGTAGATCTTGAAGAATAACTCATTTTTGCTTTAGGTGAGATAAAAGTGCTTAAGAAAAAGAATCTGAAACAAAGATTACATATTCAAAAATATGAAGAAGAAAATTGTGCTTTGGAAAAAAAAATGTCACAAAGTCTAGAGGAATCAAAAAAAATGGTCATTAACCTAAAGATTCAACTTGAAGAGGTAAATAAAATAGAGGAAGAGGTTAGAATTCAATTAAAGATAAAGGAAGAATATTGTAAGAAGCTAGAGTCTGAAATAGTTACCCTCAAGAAGGAATTGGAGTAGACAAATAATCAATTCAAAAGTAGTTTAACATTTGAAAAGAGCACTAAATTTTTGGATGATATAATAAACCGTTGGAGGTTACCATTCATCAAGATTGATTTTGGCTATGAGGAAAAACAAGACGTTAGTAAGAATAATTTGGATTCAAAAGCTAATGAGCTATCAAAGAAAGAAGATAAGCTTCCTTAGGAGATCAATCCTCCTAAACAAGAAAAAAAGGTGAGAACCAATAGCATTATGTTCCCTTAAGAAATCATAAAAGATCATTATTTCCAAAATAGTATCATATGATCAAGATCCAAAGTTCATTTTCTCGGTCCTTTCTTTGCTTGCAATAATTTTGGTCATAGAGAAATGGAGTGTAGGACACATCTAAGAAATAGGTATGCATGTGACAATGGTAGAATTACTTATGAAGTTTTTTTAGTATAGGTAAAAGGGGGTTAAGGGGGCCCTTACTCATATAAAGAGTCCATCAAAAGAAAAGAATCCAAGGCCAACAAGATACCCATTGAAGCCTATAAAGAAAAGTAATTACAATGTAACAATGCTCACATGACCAAACTAATGAGAATGATAAGATAACTAAAAAAATGCTACAACGCAGATCCAAAAACTATTCATTCACAATACCATCCAAAGTCTTCATGTTTTCAGTCCATTCCTTCACTAATCCAACAGTTGTCACTCTCTCTGTTTCTCATAATCACTCTCTATCATTTCCTTCATGGGGTAACACCTTAATTCTCCATCGACTTTGCCTTTTACATTGCGTTACCGGCTCCTCCATAATTTTCAAATGCTCCACCATGCTCTTCATATTCAACATATGTAGACTTTTAATTTGAAGCATTATTTCCTTCATGATGAGAAGTTGCTTTTCCATGATCTCACATATTTTTTTCATTGTAAATCATTGGATTTAACCACTTTGTGTCTTGAGCTATGAACAAGTCCTTTTGTGTGATTTCAAATATTTTAGGTTTTCTACTGCATCCTCTATATTTTGTGTTTAGAATTTTGACTCCTCTTCCGTCTCTCGTCTCCATCTTTGCTTCATTATCATCTCGATTCTAGACACTTATCCTCGTTAAGCACTTCACTTCCACCTGTCGATTTTCCCTTCCATGTATTCCTCCACATTTATCTTCTCCTTAGTACTAGGATCTTCATTTACTTTCCTCTATTTTCTTTCCCTTAATTCATTCCCTAGTTCGCTTGAATTGACTTCCTTTCCTTTCAAGTCCTAGGACTATTTCCCATTTTCTTCCCCTTGTTTGGATAACAAGACTCTAAATAAACTCTTCCACTAGAACTAATTTATTTTCCCTACTTATCATAGGATCCCTAGTTTTAATAAAATATTTAATTAGGCCCTCATTTAAAGGGAGATTGAAGGTCCCTTTCTTAACTCGCTCAAAGTGGATTTAGAAAGAGATATGAACAGGAAATTGGGAAAAAAATTGCTTCTCATGCCTAAAATGGTTCAACATTGGAAAGTGGTATGCATAAACCACTTTGAATATTCCTTCAAGAGTAACATAGTGCATAAGAAGTAAAATGATATCATCATACGGAGAGGGAAAATATTCTCGTTCATACCTAGTGAAATTTTGATTTAGAGATTCCTTACATTTAAAGAATGTTTTTAGCTCCATGTTGCAGTCCATCTTAGGTTTAAAATCATCCTACCTTCCAATGGGAGCTATGTGACCTTAGTAATAAGCTTCACTATTATGGAGAAGGAGAAGCCCCGCATGCAGACCCTACCCTCATTCCATTTTTTCATGACCTATAAGCTTAACTTCTCATAATGCCATCTAAATTTTTTGAAGAAATATAACATGCCAACTTTCTCGATTATTTCCTTTGCAATGTTGCTTAATTCCATCATGGTTTCTAGATCCACGCTAATAAGATCCTCTCCCATTCTAAAATTTTGAAAATTTTATCTCTACTCTTTTGACAAAGGGGAAAGAACAAAGTTCCAAACCCTAGGCTCCTTTGCAAGTACTAAACACCAACAGTTTCCTTTTTTCCCAAAAAAAAAAAACATTTTCCCGCAATTTTGAACAACTTAGTTTGGTTGGGATCGGTTGCACACTCCAAATATATGGGATAATTAACAGCAAATTCCACCTCATGATCCCCCACATCACTCCCTTCTTTCATGATAATAATCCCACCCATAGTATCTATTAAATACCTTTTGGATTTGACATCACCCCTCTTATCTATATTATTACTAAACTTCGTAAGAATCATAAAAGGGTTAAAGTTAGGATCTAATATCAGCATCTATTAAAGATATAATGTGTTCTTCCATGCCCCTCATATTTTCCACAATATTAAGTTCCATAACATTCACTCCTTCAGGAAAATTTATTTTTCACCATATTCCCTTCACGATATACATGTTGAAAGGTGATGGAATTAAAAAAAAAAGGATACACTGCTTAGTTACTTTAATGAAATCTTGTATAGTTACCAATATAACATTTCTTCCATTCATGCATGATATAATGTTTTTGAATCACCTTCCACAATTATAAAGCTGAAATATCTTTCCATAGCAATCTTAACACCCCAAAACATGGCAGCTTCTTCCACCACGTGGTTGGTTTGACTCCCAAGGTTGAAAAAGTAAGCCAAAACAAATTTTCCGTTAGAATCACGGAAAACCCCTCCACCCCCAACTTTTCCTAGGTTTCCTTTCATTATGCCATCAAAGTTAAGTTTAAAGAAACCTTCCATGGGAGGATTCCATCTCACCCCTTCTCTAGGATTCCCTCAACGAGAAATCCTTTCATTCAAAATGCCCCATCTTCTTGAAATATTAACTTCCACATCTAATATCTCAACCTATTTGTTTTTTAAAATTGAAAATTTGTTCCTAACATCTTGAACACACCTCTTAGTTATATGTTGAGAAGTATCCTTTTTCCCCTTAAAATCCTTCTATTTCTCTCCTTCCACACTTCCCACCAAAAGTGGAAAATACTTAAAATCCAAAGGTTTTTTAGGCCTTGACTTTAGAAAGGGCACTACCATTGTGACCATGAGTTCTTCACATTTTGAGGAATAACCCACTCAACCATAAATAAGAAGAGGAGATATATAATGATCACCAAGGAGTAAGGACATCCTACAAAAATATGGTTAGTAGTCTCTAACTTTTTTTCACATAATACACATCGGTTTACCATGTGAAAACCTCTTTAGTTCAATTATTCTTTGTCATGATCTTGTTTAGCAAAGTTAACTAGCAGAAAACATTAACTTTAGGAATGAGATTTTTGTTCCATACCTTCCCCCATAAAATGTCCTCAGTAGGCTCTTCCTCTTCAAAAAAATGGGAATATGTAGATTTAACTAAAAAGGTGTTTGTCTCCTCTTTATCCCAAATTATTCTATCTTGTTCCCTCGATTACAAATGATTTGATTGCTTAAGAATTTATTAAGAGACTCTAGGTTTTGGTGTAACTCCTGCCTATCCACCCATAGTTTTTTCAAAAAATTTAAATTTCCCTCCTATGCAAGATAATTGCTAACCAAAGTACCATATTTCCTGCCTAAGATCTGAGAGAGTATAGGAAATTTTTCTTCCATAGAGAACTGTCCATCCCATTTTCTTTCCGAAATAGGGTCTTTGTTCCATTTCCAATTTTCCATTTATATCCCTTTCCTAAAGATCCTTTGAAAATTTTATCACCTTCCATATTCCCGATACATTAAAGGATGGGGGCTAAAACCCCACCTCTCATCATGAGAATTTGTCCAGTACTTCCTTATAATGATATTTTTCCACACACTTTCTTTTGTAATCAATATCTAGCCAATTTTAGCAATGAGGGCCTTGTTTATTTTAACCCATTCCCTTAAACCCAAGCCACCCAATCTCTTGGGTCTATAGACATTCTTTCAAGCCACAAGTGGTATGTGATCCTTACTTTTAGTACCACTCCCTTTTTTATGGTCTCTAATTTATCTTCCACCTTTGTGGGGAGTTGGAAAAGTGACATTACATATACTGGGAGGCTTTGTAATGAACATTTAGTAGTGTGATTTTTCTTTCCTAATAAAGGAGGTTAGCTTTCCATCTAGAAAGCTTTCTTTCAAACCTTTCTATTAGAAAGTTCTATTCATTGCTTTGGGGTTTTATATCACCCAGTGGCATAGCCATGTAAAAGGAGGGGAAGGGTTTAGTTTCACATTCCAAGACTCTATCTATTTTCCTTCCTCTATTTTCCAACGTGTTGAGGAAAAAATCCAAACTCTTTTGGTAATTGACGAGCTACCCCAAAACTTCCATGTAGTCATCTAACAACAGTTTGAAGGAGCGGGCTTCAGAATTGATGCTTCTCCCACTAAGATTGTATCATCCATGAAGTGTTGGTGGGAGACATTGTCACATTCCAAGGCTAGGGATATTCCAGTAATATTTCCATCTGAAGTGGCTTCATTAATTTTCCTACTCAAGGCTTCATCCATTAAAATGAAAAGGAAAGCGGATAATGGATTACCTTGTCTTAGACCTCGAGAGCTAGGAAAAAAACCACAAGTCATGCCATTGACAAGAACTGAAAAGTGAGTTGAAGATAAGCAAGCACTAACCATATGTATGAAATAACTATCGAACCCAAATCTTCCCAACACCTTATCCAAAAAATCCCATGAAACCCTGTCATAGGCTTTTGCCATGTCTAGTTTAGTGATCATAGTTGGTTTCTTTCTTATTTTGATTAAGTGAATCATTTCTTGAATAGTAATGATTCCATCTTGAATTTGTCTTCCCATGACAAATCCTCCTTGTTGTTCCGAGATTAAGGATGGTAGAAGAAATTGGAGATGAAGTGCTAAAATCTTAGTGCATATTTTGTACAAGGTATTGCAAAGACTTATTGGTTGAAAATATTTGAACTCCACCGCATTGCTAACCTTAGGAATAAGAGCCAAAAAGTGTAGTTGACATCCTTCAACATCTTCATGTGATTGAAAAATTCATGAACCGCTTTATAGACATCCTTTTTAATGATGTCCTAAAAGTGTTAAAAGAATAATGTTGGAAATCCATTTGGACCAGGAGCCTTGTCTTGACTTAAATTCTTTATAGAAAAGAAATCTCTTCATGAGAAGGATCTTATAAGTACTTATGAAGTTTTAAGTAAAAGCTATAACTCATTTTCTTCGTTATCGAATTATAAATAAAATAACATTATATGTTATAATTGTAATACTATGGACATATAGCATGGTATTTTAGAATTGTTGTTGTAGAACCCTAGAAAGAACAAGAAAGTGAATGCTCTTGTTGTAAATAAAAGAGAATCTACAAAAATTTGGAAACAAAAGTAAGAGGAAGTTAATCGGGACAAGAAGAAATATATAATTGTGCAAATAGAATTTCATGCACAAGATGAAGGGAAGAAATGGTATATTGACAATGGATTCTCAACGTGCATGACCGAGGACAAGAGAAAATTTCTCGTCTTGAAGGAAATGAGTCAAGGCACAATAAAATTTAGAGATAATGCAGCGAAATGGATAGCTAGAAAAGGTACACTTATCTTTGATAATGGAAAAACAAAAATAGAAAATTTATTGTATGTTGAAGTCTACAATCATAACCTTATAAGTTTTTAGAAACTAGGACACTGAGAGGGGGGTAAATCAAATCGGTGTCTATATATATTTTTACCTCATAAATTGATTAATTCAACATTCATCATTAATTCTAAATTGGAAATCAAAAGAAAAATAAATAAATCACACATTGAGACATATTTAATGTGGGAAACCCAAACTAGGAAAAACCCACTTGAACCCATGAACTATGTTTAGGATCAACCGATCCAATTTGTTACATTAGTTTCATGATTGAGCTTTAACTCAATTTAGAGCTGAAACTCTGAAGTTTGACCAAGATGTTACTCGATCAGAGGCTTCAACCAACCATTACTAATCTTTAGTGAGCTTCAACTCACAAGGAAGTTGTAACTCCCTAAATGATAAGTTGTTACTTAGACTCGTTTAACCAATTTTGTCACTCTTGATTCATTGTCATACATAGTTGATAATCACCTCTATATTTTCACACCTTTCTTCTTTTTCTTTGCTTCACAATTTTTCTTCGATACACTTTCTTTTAATAATCTTTCTTCATCTACTCTCAGTCACACCAGGCTACTTCTACACACAATTTCTTGTCATGTCTCAGATCTTCAATTTTCTGCACACACCCTAAATTTGATTCTAAGTCACTTACACTACTTTTTGAGTTCTTGAGATGTGTCATATCTCTTCTTGACTGATCAAATCAAGTAAACCGATAACACTTCTTGTTCATGACTCATCTTAGTAAAAATTCATAATTACATCATTGATTTTCTACTCTTAGTCTCAAAACCCCTTCATATACACTTGAATACTATATCTCACTTTCAATAATGTCAAAGAATAAATCTCTATTTGCACTCAATATATCAGTTTATCTCACATCCTTTATACAATGTCCTGGATCACCTACATTCATGTTTTGAAACTACAATGCCACATATACTATTACCCCTACATATTCCCTTATAGTTTCACCTTGTTTATTCACCGTATTTTTGCATTCTACAAGTGCATACACATTATCATTTTTTCATATTTTTAGGATAAAAGTATCACTCTCCAATTATCTCGACCACGTGTTCACATTTCACACTTATATATTTGTATGAACTCTAACTCGCATCTCGCATCTTCTCTTTCATACTAAACTACTTGTCTTCAAAAGCTCTTCCTTATAAATTCAAGACCATACATCACAAGTATTTCACATAAAATTATATATTCATACTACAATCCTTTTAAATCACCTTTGTTCAAGTTCTTCACACTTGAAGGTGACCTTTCAACTTCTATATATCCATTATGACTTTTCTATATTTTAGGTTCTCTTTCATAGTTTGGGAAAAAACTAAATATTCATATTCTACTTCAAGGTAAATGAGAAGAAAGGAGTTTGTAATCGACAACGAACTCTTCAATTCCTTCTATACAATGAGCAAGACTCCATGAGACAGGATTTATATGCTATTGTGTTCGAGGTTTAATCGGGTAACACATAGTTATACTCACAGGTTTAACTCTTCCTTGAGGGAAACTTACAACATTGGATCCACTTCAACATGTTAAACCACTATGCCAACATTTTTTGATAAACATTTGATTATATCTAGTAATTGGACCACTTTATTGGAGGATACTTTACTTGATCTATCAAAGGTGACAAAGTGAATCGATAAACTCGGATTTCAAACCAACACTAGAACAAGATTCACCACATCCACACAGGATTTTGATCAACCTAAGCATTCCCTAGTTGATTCACAACATTTAGAACCTTTTAATGAAGGTTTATATAGCTCAAACATTAAAAAAATGCATTTTATGACCATACCCTACCTACATAGTGAAGAAAATGGTTTTTGGAGAAAACAATTATCAAATTCTCTCTTGTTTCGAGATGAAATGTTTTGAAATTTTTTTCAAAGACTTCATGATGTCCATATAGATACTTCTCTAAATTTTTGTGATTTTTAGTTGGGGAAACTTGAGATTGATGGAAAACCTAGGTTTAGGGTTTGAACTCACCGAGAAAGGCCGAGACTCTTAAAAATTTGAATTCTCATTCAATTCCTAATGAAAAGTGAAATTATATGTTGTTTTATTCTTTTGGGAATGATATACTACTTCTACATACATTTTATTTCCCTAAGATACCTCAAATTTTTCACAAACATCAAAAAAACAATGTTTGGTGACTGTACAATTTGACAAGGCTCTCATTCAATGATGCTTCATAGTATGATTTCGAGTTTTTCCTTGAACTTGGTTTCACTTGAGTAAGAAATAAGGTAATATTATGATCCATTAGACATCTAACACACCTTTCAAGCACTAATTAAACCTCTTTATGTGATGAGACCATCTTCCATAGAGGAGATCACTTTATTTTCTAAATGTCCATGGAAACACATACAAACTTCTCCTTCTTTTTCTTAGACTTAACATATGCAATCTTACACTTGACACCTAAACTTCAATAGAAACATGAGAATCAAACTCGAATATCTTAAAGGAGAAAGAGGTTAAGAAAATCTTCACACAAGCTTGTGTACATTGTTTTCTTAGCAAGACACCTCAAGATAGAGTGGAAACAAGGTTTTGTGCTTTGAAAATTACTATAAGGATCAAACGTGAGTTTATTCAACCTCAGAAATGTCCATTTTAAGATATTAAGATAGATTTCCATCCCAAATAACCATTTTGAGCACAGAACTCTAATGTACCTTTAGATCACATGACTGAAGGAGATTGTCCTTACAAAACAGAGCTTAATCTTCTAGACTGACTATGCTTGAATTTCATGCTAGTAACCACTATAATATGGTTAATACATCATTGACCTCTGAACATATGCACCACTTCACAAACTTGACAAGAAAATGAAAAATGACTCATTTCAACTCAATACTTCAAGAAACAGCCATGAGAAGAGAAATAACTTGTCAGTAGAATGCTCATATCTTCTTTAAAATTTTCCCATTTCACGTGAAATTTTTGTAATATCTCAAGCTTGGATTCCTCTAAAAAAATCCTTCTTTGACTTATCTGAAGGAGTCTTCATATTTTTCCTTGGGTGCTAAGAAGACAAAATCCTCAAAATGCATTTTTCAAGAGGGAAGCTTTAGAAAAACTTGAATAACTTTAAATTACCATTTCAAAATTTGATGAAATTTGGCATGAAGCACTAAAGTACACCCCTATACACATTCCATATGTTGGTTATCCATAGGTTTTATTGTAAAGCTCAGACCCATCTCATTTATCTCAAAGAACCAATACAATTTCTCAAATGTAACTCGATGAAATTTTGAATTTGGTCTCAAGGAGCTAAATTAAACCTTTTTATTACTCACACATTCCCTAGACAATATTCTTATGCTCCTTCCATGATCACATTGTATTTTCATGACCTATACCAACCTTTCACCTCTTATCGGCTCTAGAAACATGCCCGAATGAACCACTTACAACCGTGACTCCCACCAATTGGCTTGGAACTTATTTTGAAATATCTTGACCATACTAATATCTTACCTATAAAACCTCTAAGAAAAAAATGAAAACCTTGTAAATTCTTCCTTTGGACTCCTACCTCACAAACCAAGCTTGTCAGAGCACACCGAAATTGTCTTGAATGCTCAATACACCAATGATAAGGCACTACCAATCAAATTTCATACCTCTGACTGAGCTTCACTTCACCACTCACTGATTTTCCAGTAATACCACTTGAAATCAATGAAAACACCAATAACCAAGGTTCAACAATATCCCCCTTTTTCATTGATGACAATACATTCAGAAACCTTTCATGGAAAACACAAGCTCACATCACCCTTCCTGGTTTCTGACAACATTCTCTCCCCCTTTGACATCTTCGACAAAGGGTTCTTTTCCACTTAACATGAAACAATGATAGTTAAATACAAGGAGTCATGAGTAAATGAACTTATCTATCCACGAGCTCCCCCTTGGATGGTGTTTTATATTTCCTGAGATCTTATACCAACCTTGAGTTATCTCTTTCCTATGTTTTCTCATTTGACCTTTGCTTGACTAAGCCAAACTCCCCTTAAACACTAACATTGTTTTCTTCAATCCCCATAAGTTTATGTAATCAATTATCTTGTTGGAAATATATAAATTTGACTCTTAACATTACTTGCAGCCCTTGAAGATGATTCAAATAGTTAGGCACTTCCCTCAACCAACTTTTCAGCTCTTATAGCCATATCTTTATGTGACATTTCATATGTAGACCTAACATGCCTTGCCCTTTGATAAAGATAAACAAAAACCTACCTTCCATAGAATTTAGGGAACCTTTTAGGAAAAGAAACAATACTCCCCTTGTCATAAGAATTATCCCCTTCTCATAAAGACTTTTTGCACATCTAAACAACATTGATGATCATTGTAGAACCATATTAGACTTAATGTGAGTTGTGAGTCATCTTTTGACACACACAAGGCTAATATACCAATTTATTAGCATCTCCCACTATCTCACTATCTTGTACATATATAAAGAGCAACCAAGACATCATACTTCAAGAATACTTCCACTATATCTCTTCTTCTAGTCATCACATGAAGAAATTTTTGTGTATCTTATCCAACTAAAAATAACTCACTTCATACAAAAATTATCATACTACGCATCTTATACAACTGTATATTGTACCTTTAGTTTTGACAACTTGAATATAATTCATCAAATGAGTCATGCCAAACTTACTACATTTGATATCAACCTCCCTACAACATCAAGACTCATAATACTTTTTCACATGCATTAAACAATTCCTTTAAACTCGGACTCATCAAGAATTCAATATGTCTATTCCTATACCTGTAGATATCTAGAAATGCCTTGTAGTATGTTTTTTATTGCACATGAAGTCACAAGACATCACAACAGACTTATATTTTCTAAAACATATTATCCATACAATTTCAAATTTTAAAATACATTTATCCATGCCTATTCCAGTGTCCTTGGATACTTAGACTCAACACAATGAAGCAGGGTTATCAGTCATACCTGTAGATGCTTTAAAACTGGCCTCTTAACATAATTTTCCTTGATAGAACATACTTTATGCTATACTTCATCATTGAACTCCTCATCAAATGGAATTATGTATGAGGAAAAACCATTTCATACTCATAACACACCCTTAAGAACATTATGACCATACATGAGCCTTGAAGTAACTCTGAAGACATGAAACTGGGACCTATAGGCTTGTACCCTTGAACAATTCACAATTCACACTACTCATGATGAAACCTTCAAGCCACTTGACCTTCTTATTGCTAACTAAAACTTTTAAAACTCCCACATTCTTATTTATGTTATAGAAGTTCTGAGAAAACATCATAAGATTCACTATGCCTTCTTTAATTCATCAACTATAGATACATAGTCAACTAGCCCTTGAATAAAGTGAAATCACTCCTAACATTTTGTGTATGCACTTTCACAAGAATATCATACCTATTTTTAACACCCATTTGGTTAACAAACATCCATCAACAACCTTGTGAGCACATTCTAGAAGATACACTCCCAGTTTGCAAGAAACTCATCTCATAATTAAGTCTTTTAGAACCTTCACTGTGAACTTCTACTATTGTCAAGAGTTCTAGAAATATTATGCATTTTCAGGTCCTAAAACCTCATGAATCCTTTATCCCTCCATGTCTAGATGCATTTTTCAAAATTTTATCTTCTAACTCCATCATTTGGTCCTCCAAAACCTAGTTTCCATTTGTATCACTCACTATGGACTGTGACAGTCCAGTCAGGGTAGAGAAGTAGAAAATTTCAAAAATTTTCTATTATGACCACAAAAATTCATTAACATCACTTTCATATCATTCCCCAAACACTTGAACACTTATATACTTGATATGAAACCATGTATGGCATTTTCATACCTAAAACCTTCTTGGCAAGTTAAGACCCCGGATGACCATTTCTACTTCTAAGACACCTTCACAACTTCATACTCACCATGGAATCTTCAAAGACACATGGGACATCACATTACACGCCTTATGACATTATTGGAACTCATACTTGTCACCAACACTACACATACTACATACCCCTTTCTATGTGTTGAGTATAAACTTCAAAGACTATGGGGACAAGAATCATGAGATCAAGGAACTTGAAGCTCATGATTAACTCACAACATGCCATTTGACTCCTTGATACACCACTTTAAAATATGAAAAGAATAAGGTTAGCCTTGATACTACAACTATCATAACTCAAATTTGTACAAAACAGTCAGCTTGTTTATTGACTCAAGACACTCTCTTAAAGCCACTTATTGCTTGACACCAACCTTGACACACTCAAATACTTCAACTTGTGCTATACATTTAACATGGAGTAAGATAAACATATTGAAACTAACATACCTTTTCAACTTGATAGATGCAGCAATAAACCTTGACTGGTGCTTCCTTTCAATCAGTGTAAAACTTTTGCAAGCTTAGAGAAGGCATACCATTTTGTCATGACATCTTAGAATAGGAGAAAGTGTTAGTATTAGCACACGGGTTGTACATATAATATATCAAATCTAAGCATACATGCAATAAAAGAAAATATTCTACTAGAATAAATATACAAAACAAGAGATATAAATCAACAATATATTTAACATGGTTCACCTAGTGTGGGCTACATCCACCAAGAAACAAGACAATCTATTATTCAAAGCTTTTAGAAGATTTAAAATATTCCACACCTCTCATGATATACAGTACTTTCTTTCTCTCAAGCTTCTCCTTCTTCTCCAAGAATTCTCTCTCACAATTATTTTCACAATAATCATTAACTCTCTCTTCTAACCCTATCTTTCTAGATTATAAATACCTTATACAAACTTAGGGTACTTAGCCATGCAATTACAATCAATATATATGCTTTAACACTATAATTATTTCTAATTCCCATGAGTTAAATAAAACACTCACGCACAAGTAACCAATGTTGGTTAGCCCTAACCAATGAGGGTTCCTACTTTCCTGACTGATTTCGATCATAGGTGACCGATGTCGGTCCTTTAATAACCGATGTCGATTATTGTGTTTTCTAGCAAATTGATATAGCATGCTAAACTGAAATAATTGAGCTCCACATCTCAACAATCTCCCACTTGGAGATAAATTACTCCACTATACCTATACAGTGTCATCCTTGGATCATTTCCTTTGCTTTGTTTCTTCCTCTTCAAGACTCAAACTTGAAGACCAACAGAAGTGGAGTGTAGCTCCAAATTCTCTTTTACTAATGAATTCGTTAACATATCCGCAGGATTTTTACTCGTATGAATCTTCTCCAATTTTAGTTTTCCAATCTTCAATACTTGTCGTATGAAGTGATATCTTAACTGAATGTGTTTAGTTCTATAATGAAATGTTGAGTTTCTTTCCAAATGAATTACACTCTGACTATCACTGAATAATTTTCAATCATCTTGTTCCTTTCCCAACTCTTCCATGAACCTGATCATCCATATCATCTCTTTGCTAGCCTCTATAGTTGCAACATACTCTACCTATGTAGTATACAAATCCACAACCTTCTGTAATCTCGATATCCAACTAATTTTCATCCCACCTATTGTGAAAATATATCCAATAGTTCTCCTTCTACCATCTAGATCTCCAGCCATATCTGAATCAACATAACCACATAAATAAATATCCAAACCTCCATAGCATAACTACATGCTAGATGTCCCTCTTAAATACCCGAGTATCCATTGGACTTATTTCCAATACTCTTTACTTGGATTGGCCATAAATCTACTCACAACTCTCGATTGTCTCAGGCAATGTCTGGTCTAGCACAAACCATAACATACATGAGACTCCCAACTACTTGAAGCATATGGTACTCGTGTCATGTATTCAACCTCCTCATGTGATGAAGGACACGATATTTTCTCAATTTGAAGTGTTCACCATAGGTGTACTTACGGTGTTTTGAATTCTACATTTTAAACCTTTATAACACCTTGTAGATGTAATCCTCTCCGAGACAAATACAACTTCTTGTTCTTACTATATTTGTGTATTTGCATGCCAAGGATTCATTTTGTAACTCCTAAATCATTCATAGAAAATGTGTGAGCTAGTTTTCCCTTAAGCTCACCAATGTTCAACATACTAAATCCTGCAATAAGTATATAATCTACATAAGAACAAAATAATATAGCTCCCATTTTCAAGCTTCTTGAAATAAAAACAATGTTCATATTCACATCTAAAGTAACCATGCTCATGCATGAAACTATCAAACCTCATGTACCATTACCTTGGATCTTGTTTGAGCCCATATAGGCTCTTTTTCAACCTCGCACACTAATTTATACTTACCCTTGACTTCATACCCAAGTGAATGTTGCATATAAATCTCTTCATCCAAATCACCATGAAGAAAATCCGTCTTCACATTTAGTTTCTCTAAATGTAAATCATCTACTGCAACTAAACTCAATACAAGACGTATGGAAGTCATTTTAACAACAAAGTTAAACTATTTCACCAAAATCAATACCTTCTTTTCTGTGTAAATCATTTTACTACAAGCCTTTCCTTGTACCTTTTATATCCACCCTCTTCTTCCTTGATCCTGTGAACCCATTTGTTATGTAATTTCCTACCGGCGGAACTTAACCAAATCCCAAGTCCGGTTTTATTCCAAGGATTCCATCTCTTCATCCATGGCATGCTCCCACCGAATGTGGGTCTCATCCTACATTACTTCTTCAAAAATGTATGGTTCACCATTATCATCAATAATAAAGAATATAGAGAAGGTGTAAATATTTTTGGAGGTTTACTTACCCTTTGTGACCTTCTCACAGGAGTTTGGGGTACCGAAAGCTCATTCTGGACCTCCTGGAAATTTGTTTCCAATTTTGACAAAGGACCGATGCGAGGTCACCTATAGCCAATGTTAGTTCTTCTAACCGATTTTGGTTTGGCTCTTCTATAACTGATACCGGTTTAGTTGACCAATGTTGGTCAAAGGTCAATCGACACTTACAGTTCTTTGTGTAACCCTATAGGTATGAGTTTTAAATCTAAGATTTTATTTTCATTCACAAACTTCTCAACCTAGTTCGTCTTTGGGTACCAAAATTTGATCCATGTACATTCTCTTTTCATTCCATTCAATGTCACGACTCCTAATAATTTTAGAATTCTCTAAATCCCAAAAATAGAATCTGAAATCACCAAATCCATAACCAATGAAAGTGCATCTCTTGGATTTTACATCCAACTTTTTCTATTTTCCTTATCAATATGCACAAAAGCTTTTGAACCAAAAAAATTAAGAAAATAAATATCTACCTATTTTTGGTCCAAGCTTCCTCTGGTATTCCTCCATCTAATGAAATTGAAGGCTCATGGTTAAAAAATAAATTGTTGTATCAACTTCTTCTACCCAAAACTGCAAGGGCAATCCAGCATGTATCCTCATACTTCTAGCACATTCCATGATTGTTTTGTTCATTCTTTCTGCAACACAATTCTCTTGTGGTATTCTTGAAACTGTCCTTTCTCTACATATTCCATTCACTGAACAATAATCATTGAAAGCCTTTTTATATTATTCACCACCATTAGCAAATCTAAGGCCCTTTAACTTTTAATTTGATTCATTCTCAACAAGAGCTTTCCAAATTTTAAAAGTCTCAAAAACATCATATTTTTGTTCAATACAATAAACTCATACCTTTCTTGTAGCATCATTAATGAAAGTAACATAATACTGGGATCCTCCATGAGAAACTACCTGGGTTGGTCCCCACACATCTGAGTGTACAAGCTCCAATTTATACTCCTTCTTAGTTGCCCCAACTTTGAGAAATATCACTCTCTTTTACTTTCCAAAGACACAATACTCATAGAAATCAAGATCTAAATCTTTCAAATATGATAACTTACCCTTATCCTTTAAGATTTGCATTCCTTTTTGACTCATATGGCCCAACTGATTATGCCACATGCATGCATATGAATCTGAAGTAGATAATATAGAAAAATAATCGTAACACATGTAGATAAATCTAACGCTCCTACATTTTTGCCTTTTTCCACAATAAATGCACCCTTGGTGACTTTCCAAGAGTTTACTATGAATGTAACCATGCAACTAGCTTCACCTAGTTTCCCTGCATAAATAAGATTCCTCCTGAGGCTTGGCACATGCTTCACATCTTTCAATACCCATGTATTTCTATTCTACAATTTTAGATGAATTTCCCTTTACCAGTAATAATGCAAGGTTCATCATCACCCAAAAAAGCATGCCCAAAATTTCTCTGGACATAATTTCTGAAATAAATCTTATTAGGGGTTACTTGGAAAGAAACTCCTAAATCTAAAACTCAATATTCTATTCTATTATCCAAAGAAAGAATAAGAGCATCTTGCATTACCTCTGCTATAATATTTGCCTCTTTACCTTTGTCTGGGTGTTGGTTCTCTTTATCCTTTGACCAACAATATTTCTTTGCATGTCCTTTCTTTCCACAATTCCAACAGGTAATTCTCTTACCTCTGGATTTAGATATGTCATTCCTTGACTTTTATTTCCCATTATTCTTACTCTTGGATCTCTCCTTTTTCTGCCTCTACTTTCTACATT
This sequence comes from Taxus wallichiana var. yunnanensis, assembly GCA_018340775.1. Lineage (NCBI taxonomy): Eukaryota > Viridiplantae > Streptophyta > Pinopsida > Cupressales > Taxaceae > Taxus > Taxus wallichiana. Next base: position 84,418,701 of record CM031244.1, on the reverse strand, counting down.
CAAAGCATTCCCAGATGATGATTCCTCTGTACTTTTCCTATGAATTTCTTCATTCAAGATTATACTAACCACATCATCAAACTTCAAAATATGTTGTATTACTAATAGTCATTACCAAGTTATCCCTAAGAATAATATTTCTTTCACTTCATCATCGAATGGAATATCAATTGATTTTAACTAATTTATCATAGATCACAAATCATTCAAATGACTAGATGTAGATCCACCTTCATGCATCTTAGAACTAAATATCTTCTTCATCAAATAAACTTTATTTGAAGCACTAGGTTTTCATATAAATTCTCAAGAGATTTCATTAACTCTATCGTAGAAGTTGCTTCGTAATATTATAAGCCACGGATCTTTGTCAGGATCAATCTTATAGATCCCAAATCCTTTTTTCAAGAATATTTCATTCTTCATTAGTCATCTTCATAGGTCTAGACTTCTCATCCAATGGTAAATACAAATCTCTTTAATACAAATAATCCTCAATCTGCATATTCCATAATTGATAATTTCAGTCGTCAAACTTTTCTACCTTGTATTTGTTTTCTTCTACCATTGTTGTTGCTCCCACTCAATCAAAAACCCTCTATGAGTAAATTTTTCAATACACAAAACCCTAAAAAAATATTTGATACAAGTTGTTGGGGTTAGCACACCGGTTTTATCGATAATATATCAGATCTAAGCATACATGTAATAAAAATAGATATTCTACCAAAAGAAATATACAAAATAAGATATATAAATCAACACCATATTTAACGTGGTTCACCCAGTGTGGGATACATCCACCAAGAAACAAGCAAATCTATTATCCAAAGCTTTCATAAGATATGCAATGAAGATTTACAATCTTCCATACCTCTCATGATGTACAGTACTTTCTTTCTCTCAAGCTTCTCCTTCTCCAAGAATTCTCTCTCGTAATTATTTTCACAATAATCATTAACTCTATCTTCTAACCCTAGATTTCTAGTTTATAAATACCTTATACAAACTTAGGGCACTTAGCCATGCAATTACAATCAATAGGTCTAATTTCATACTAAAATTAGATCTAATTCCCATGAGTTAAATTAAACACTCACGCACAGGTAACCGATGTCGATTAGCCCTAATGGATGACGGTTATTACTTGCTTGACTGATGCCATTCATAGGTGACCAATTTCGGTCCCTTCATAACCGATGTCGGTTATTGTGTTTTCCAACAAGTTGATATAACATGTTAAATCGAATTAATTGAGCTCCACATCTTAACAGAAAGTCATCAAAACAACATTATGACTTAGCTCTTTCCTTCTGTCCTTGGTTTTTTGTTAATCTTATAAGATGCAATCCTTTGTGTGACCACGGATCACCTACGATATCATCTTATTCTTGGGTTCTAGATAGGCATACATGTTGTAATTCATACACCTGTTCTAATACTACTTGGGGAAGACATTCTTCATACTTTATACTAGAGTTGTGTTCCTTATTCTTTCCTTTTTCATCATTTCCTGTTATCTTGTGTGTTCTTGCTTCAATTGTGACTACTTAGATTGTTATTATTCTTCAAAGATCTGCCCTTGTTATCTTCTTGTCATCCTTTGATGTCTCAACTTATAATTTTTCTTCCTTGACCTTGCATACCCATTTTTCTTTCTTCTTTTCAGCATCTCTCTCAACCATAGTTGATTTGGTCTTACTCTTTGAGTTTGAATTTTCTATGTATATCATTTTTCCTTGTCTTTGGAAATCATTAAACCTATAGCTAAATCTAGGTGGTTCATAAAAATTTTTGGAAAAATTCCCTAGCTCATGGAAGTTAAAGAAAACAACCTGATTCTTATCCCAAAACTAATTTACTTGATCTTCTATACAAGTAATTGGCTATGTGACCTCTTTCTTTGCAATTAAAACACACTATTTTCTTCTCATAGTCAGACTGCAATCTCTCCATGGATATTTTTCATCTACCTTTCTCCTACAATATCTAGCTCTATGTCCAAAGATGTTGCATGAAAAACAAACTCCATAAAACTTACCTGATAATCTCCTTGCAGTTGGTTGCCTAAAGATCCTCTTAGGATCTTTTTGTTCTTCTTGGGATGAGAACATCCTTGATAAGAAGTATGACTTGATTCAACTCTCAAATTATTTTTATTTGTTTGTTCTAGCTCCTCTTTTAGGGTCTTTACTTCTGCATTTAATTTTTCATATTCTCCACTCTTGGCTTGAATAATGATGACATGTTTCATGCTCTACTTCACGAATGTCCTTGTTTGCTTTGCAACCTTTCAAGTTGGTTATTAACTGTACCAACTCAATCTTCGTGGTATTTATTTCCTCTTCAAATTTAATACAATTGTCTTCTTTGTATTTTAATACCTTTAAAGCCATCTCATTTAATTCTTTCCCATGGTTAACTTCCTTGAGTTTGATTTCTTCCTTTTAACTCATTTATAAGGGATTGAACAATTTTATACCTCTTTTCAACACCGACTATGCTTATTTTCTGTGATTGTGTCTTCATGATCACCTCGAAGCTCTTAGGATCAATTTAAGAGGACCAGGCTCTAATACCAATTGTTAGAATCTATGACACTAAGAGGGGGTGAATCGGTTTCCATTTAGATTTTTACCTCATAAATTGATTCATTCAACATTCATCATTAATTATAAATTGGAAATCACAAGAAACAAAAATAAATCACACACTAAGATAGATTTAATGTGGGAAACCAAAACGAGGAAAAACCCATTGAAACCATGAACTATGCTTAGGACCAACTTGTCCAATTTCTGTTACATTAGTTTCATGATTGAGCTTCAACTCAATCTAGAGTGTAACTCCCAAGTTTGATCAACTTGTTACTCAATCTTGGGTCTTCAACCTCTTGTAATTCAACCAGCCATTATTAATCTTTAGTGAGCTTCAACTCACATGGAAGATGCAACTCCCTAAATTCTAAGATGTTACTTAGAATAGTTTAACCAATTTGGTCACCCTTGATTCACTGCCTTACACAATTGATAATGACCTCTATATTTGCACACTTTTCTTCTTCTTATCTACTTAAAAAATTTCTTCGATACACTTTATTTTGATCACTGATCGCATCCAGTCTTGGTCACACCAGGATGTTTCTACCCTCAAGTTAGTGTCATGTCTAAGATCTTCAATTTGTTTTTCACACCCCGACTTTGATTCTAAACCACTTACACTGCTTCTCTCGAGTTCTTGAAATTTTTCCTATCTCTTCTTGTGATCAAATCAATACACTAATAACACTTGTTGTTCATGACTCATCTTAGGAAAAATTTATAATTATAACATTGAATTTCTACTCTTAGTCTCAAAACCCCTTCATATGCACTGGATACTATATATTGGTTTCAAGAATGTTAAACAATCAATCTTTGTCTACACTCAATATATTAGTCTATCTCACATCCTTTGTATAATGTATGGATCACCTACATTCATGTTTTGAAACTACATTTCCACCTATACTACTGCCCCTATATATTCCCTTAGAATTTCACATTTCTTATTCTTCGTATTTTGCATTCTACAAGTGCATACACTATATCATTGTTTCAAATTTTCAGGGATAAAATTCTCACTCTCCAATTCTCGACCACCTATTCACATTTCACACTTAATGCTTATTTCACTAAATCTGGACATATTCCAATGAATCGGGACTCCAGTATTACAAGTATTGGAAGAAATCCATCTCCATTTTTGTGTGTATTGGATTCCATTTTTGGCTATACTGGATTCCATTATTACTATTATTGGATTTTGTTAGTAGTAATATTGGATTCCAATATTTTCATTATTGGACTTATTCAAGTTCCAATTTCTCTATTATTGGATTCTAATTTCACTATTATTGGATTCCAATTTCCCTATTATTGGACTCCAATTTCACTATTATTGGATTCTAATAACGCTATTATTGGATTCCACTTTCACCACTATTAGAATCCAATTACTAAATCCTGATTTTTGGATTTCAATTTCACTATTTTAGGATTTGTATTTCATTATTACTTTATTTCCCCATATAAGCTGACAGGTCACCCACTTACATTAGCCTAGCGGTTCTTTATCTTACATAACCCAAGTGGTTGTTATCTTACATAACCCAATTGATTGCCAACTTACATAAGCCAAGAGGTTGTCAACTTACATAAGCCAGGTGGCCACTAACTTACATACGCTAAGTGGCTGCTAACTTCAAGATAGTGCGTAAGTGATTGTTGTCATTTATGCCACATATCAATCTTAATATCATCATACATATATGACTATTCATGCATACCTTATTCAAATCAATAAACATTGACGTTGAAAATCCTATCCTTGAACATCCTTAAATGGTGTTAAATTTGATAGCTATTTAGACGTTTTTCGTGATTTTAGACGTAACATACTTTCAAATATTTTATAGAACTCGACACGTGTGACTCGCATGTTTAAAAGGTGATCGTCAATTTTTATATACATTTATATAAAAATATTATTCATATATATTAAACATAGTTAAAAAAATATGGAATTATCATTTATAAATTTTGTAAGTAGTGTATAAGTGCGAGTGATCGCATGTACAAACGTAATTTTTCACACATCTAAGTGCGAGCCTCAAGTTGCACATATCTCGAATCGTACTTTAAGTGTGAGTACTATCACTTCTATGTGCCAGTCTCGACTCGCACTTCTAAGTGCAAGTATTGACTCACACTTCTAAGTGCCAGTCTCGACTCACACTTCTAAGTGTGAGTCTTGATTCGCACAACTAAGTGTGAGTCTTGATTCGCACAACTAAGTGTGATAACTCACCTATCAAACAATTTTTGGGTAATGGTAATTTTTCATCACTGCCCTTCAAAATACAAAACTGTGTTTATTTATACCAATTACTCTGTATAAATTTCATTATTTTTAATAAATATTGATGTAAATTTTTATAATTTATATATAAATATATATTATTAATTAACGGCTAAATATTAAATATGAAATTTGCATGTGACGTTTATTAAAAAAATTATAAGTATTTTAGGACTATAAACAACAAAATGTCTAAACGAGCATTAAGAGTTACACGTCGAAGTGCAAGCACAATGAATAACATCTTTATTTTACCAAAATTATATAAGGGATTTAATTTACAATACAAAAATTATAATATTAAATTCTTATATTAATTCTACAATACCAAATGAAGTATTAATGATAACCATTTTGTAAGGCAAAATGCTAATTAATGTTGTGCTTGCCTCAACATTAATTAGCCATTAAAATGAGCTATGTAAAATTTTCCATTTAAAAGTACATGCACCATTCAAAATATGTGCTCCTTTTGGAGCATGTAAATGTTGTCAACCATTAATTATCCATTTAATGTAAAGAAATGTAAAATCATACGCATGCCCTCTTAAATTCGTGCACCAATGAAATTGGTGGTTGGATTTTTCAGTTACATATCACTATAAGTAGACAATTTTTGAGTTTATATTTTTAACATTTGCCTTTCTATTCTCTTTGTCAATGTGTAAGCTTATTCATCAATAGAAAAATATCACAGGGCAAGCGTTGAAAATTTTTTCTTGATTTATGGAAACATTTTGATTTCCTCTCCATGCCAAAAATTGGTATGCATTCTCACCTTTAGTCCCTCCAAAATTACAAAATTTTGTTAATGTAAAATTTTCCATAGCTAATTAGGGCTTATATCCATGTAGGGATTTTATAGATAATTAAATGGAAGCAAGTTTGTTATTCAATATTTTGTAGAAGGTAGTTTTGTTTATCAAATAAATAATTTTGTAATATAGTAAACATTTGTTAGAGTAGTGAAAGAGGACGGAATGGAGCACATCTTGACAAAGAAATGACGCAGATTAATACGTAATAACATGAGAGGAAGATTTGCAAAAAATTTAAAAACCCATAACACCTGCCAAGAACTTGTTTTGTTGTGTCTTGAAAAAGAAGTCTAGTGGTATGGATGGTGGCTCAATTTGCACAATAAAAAATTGAATATCGGAATCGATTTATGGTCATGGTGGTGTGTAGGAATAGATGAACAAATGTATTTTATAAAATTGATATTATTTTGTTGGCCTTATTATTGTCTGCAAATAGTCCTCTGCTGCACATACTCAGCAAAATTCAATGGCTATGACATCGTTGACATTGTCAATGACAATATTTTAGAAGATATTCATGTTAAGAATGAGTTTTCATTCAATGTGTTGGTTTTGGATTACAGTGACCTATTTGTGAAAAAATATGGTAATGCAAGAGTAGGAGAACCAAACAGATTTTGGAGAACAAAAGAATGAATACAAATTTGTGAAAGGAGAATTCGAGGAACAAGGAAACTCTAAGATGTTTCTTATTATCTTTAACAAAAGCACCACTTCGCTACTTATGGAAGCAACAATTATCCTCAAAAAAATTCACAAAATGTAAATTTTCTCTATTTGGGTTGTGGCTATGTGGTTTTTTGTCTTTTGTTGCCTATAGGATTTCTCTCTTCTATGCTTCAATGTCATATTTTTCCTTAAGGACCTTTTTGTAAAAGGATGCGGGTCCTTTCAAAACCCCCATATTCACCCTTATACAAAAAAATTGGCATAGTTTTTGTACATTGAAATATGTTGTTGTGGCATAACCTAGCAGACTCTATGATGACAATATCTTACTTTATTTTGTTAAATCCTATCGATCGATAATATCCAATTACTATGGTGTCGCATAAGCTAGCGGACGCTAAGCTAAAAATAATATTCTTTGACTTGTTAAATGCTAGTGATCCATAAGCTCAAAATATTATATTGTGGAAGTATTAGGTTACCTTAGCGGGCACTAAGCTCAAAACATCTTACTTAAAATTTCTCCTCAATCCACCAATCAAAATAAAAAAATTCTATAACTTTTCAACTTTCTAATGTTTATATTTTATTTAAATAATTTTTTAAACTACAAAACTTATTTATATTTTTCTTTAATGCTAGTTAGTATTGATTTGACAAATATGAGGCCTTGTTGCAACATTGATTTATTCTATTTAATAAAAATCATAATTCTAAGAAAACAATCACACAACTAACACATCTAGCACAATCACACAACTAGCACATCTCTTAACCATGAGGCATGAACTTGTCACTTTGTCTTTTTTGATTGAAAATGTCATTAAAAAAATTACTCTTAACAAGGTTTATTAAATATATGTGAACATAATGATTGGCTTAGTCAATACTTTACTTTAAAAAAAAAAGAAATAGGACAAAAAAGGCTAAAACAACTTATCCCAAACTATCCAATAGATCAATACAAGGAAAAATTGCAAAACATGGAGGGGAAAACATCCCAAATGATACAGTCCACAAACAGTCAAACAAAATCTCCAAGATCCAATGAACTAGTTAGTCTTCAAACGTTTGTACTCCTTCGGTTGATGCTCTTCATGTCCTTTCATATGATCATCCTGATCTTTCATGATAGGGATTTTGTCTTCAACTTGCTCTTCCTCATTAGAACTACTAAGGTGGATATTATACCTGCAAACTTTGTGTCCCTGCTCCAACTTGACCACACACCCCTGTAACTCCAAAACCAAAATTTTGATCTCTACCATATTGGCCCTAATAGAGTTTTGGGTGATGCAAATTTTCTTAGAGGTGTCAATGCAATGCATGAAACTATTTCCCATATCCATTCCAACTTTTCCTAAGGCCTCCATATCCAATTCCACGGTGACCTTGAGAGCAATTTTATCATAAGCCACATTCCAACCCATCTCCGCTCTATCTTTCCCTTTAGATGACTCCCCTTTCGTATCAATCAAAGAACCTGCAGCCCCAGTACCAAGATTTCCCTTTTCCTGAGGTGTCTTACTCTTCTTTCTTCTCAGTTGTTTCATATGGTTCGCAAGATTGCAATTTTCATCTGAATCCATGGATTTGGGCTCTAATTCCTTTTCCACCACCGGTTTACCATTCTTAAAAAGCAAAATAATTAGTCCATGGTGTATTGGGGTATCAATATTTCCCTGTTGAAAATCATTCACCAATGCAGAGAGTGACATAAACAAGAAAAAGGGAAGGCTCATAGAAATATTATGCCTAAACATATTAAGCATAGTAAGATGGTGAGTAAATATCTTTCTATAATTCACTTCAAGAGTAATGTACCTCATAAGGTGGAGGAAAACCATATTCCAAATATCAGGGATGCAGAATCTAGCTATACCGTCTATTAACAAGTAAACCATTTATTTACCACAGAATAAAGTCTCAATTTTGTGCTTGCATCTAGTGCAGTCTTTGAATATCTTTAAGCCCTCTGTCTCCATTCTAGCCACTGTGCTATCAAATTCTCTGAAACCTTAATTTCCATGATGCGAGATCACCATGTTTCCATTGTTCCATGCTCGACCAAACTCCAACGCAAGATAAGGATCAGACCCGTGATTTTTGAGATGAAATTCCTAAACCCCTAATTTTCAGAATGTGCCATAAGGAGGTTTTGTCCTTAAGGAACCATAGCTTGTGGGCTCGGTTCTTGAATGACCACCTCCCATGGTTTTAGTCGATCGAGATTGAAAATGGAAGAAATAATGGCCAAAATGAATCGTAAGAGAAAAATTAATACAAATCCCGCCATATATCCTGCATGTGTAAAGGGTCATGCTAACCATAAGTACAAGGATGACATCCCAACGAGGGAAAAGAGCCACCACCGACACATCAATACTTAATGTTCTTAATGAGATTAATAACATTGGTGATATCATCTCCCCTCTCACACACTTTAAAATTACTACCTTTAGCCCCCAATTTGGCAAGATAATCCACACATTTATTACCCTTTCTAGGGGTATGAATAATTAAATTTATCAAACTCTTTAAAAAATCTTTAGTATCTTTAAGGATATTGCTTATGGTCCAATTATTAATTGTATCCTTTCTCACATTGTCAAGGGTTAAAATCTTGTTTTGAACAGCTAACTAGAAAAACATGTTGACATTGGTGAGTAAATCCTTAATCAAAATTTTCCTCTACAAATCCTTTGCAAGACAACATATGTTCGGACAATGAATATGTTTGGTCCAAGAACGATGATATCAGGTGTTATACTTAAGCATTATAGTCATTGATCTCCATAAACATATGTAGGAAAATATTTATGTGATTAATCTAGGATGTTTAAAAGACATCAAATTATTTTAGAAACATGTTCAATATTTTTCATTCAAATAACAACATATTATAAGTACAACATAAAAGGTATTTTGTAGTAAGTAACAAATCTTTCAAATAAATACAATTTTCGTCCTCCAATCTTTACAATTCAATTCCAATTAAGGCAAGTAGACTTCATCTTGTTGACCTTGGGGAGTAAATCCTTAGTCCAAATTTTCCTCTAGAAATCCTTTGCAAGACAACATATGTTTTGACAATGAATATGTTTGGTCCAATAACTGATATGTCAGGTGTTATACTTAAGCATTGTAGTCATTGATCTCCATCAATGCATGTAAGAAAAGTGTTTTTGTGAAAACAATTGATCTAGGACATTTAAAAGACATCAAACTATTTTAGAAACATGTTCAATATTTTTTCATTCAAACAAAAACATATTATAAGTACAACATAAAATGCATTTTGTAGTAATTAAAAAATCTTTCAATCCTTTCAATAATAATAACTTCTAACATCCATGACGTTAGTTGCACTTCTATTTGAGTAGTAACAAATTTAAAAAATAGGTTACAAATTTCACTTCAATCCCAAACTACTATACCTTTTTTTGTTATATCAATTCAATCTTCAAATAAGGTGGAAGTTCATTACGAGATTAACACTGGAGATACTAGCAGAAAATAAACTCAATATTTCTTTCTTTATCTTGTTAAATGATAGTGACTCTTTAGCTCGAAATATTATATTCTTCAAATACATTCGAACGCTAAGCTCAAACTAGGTTGATTTAATTTGTTAAATCCCAATGACCACTAAAATCAAAATAATATCTCACTTTATTTTTTTGAAACCTTGAGACCACAAAGATCCAAATATTATGTTGTGTCATAAGCTAGCAGACACTAAGTTCAAAATATCATTCAAGTAACTTGTTAAATGAAAGCGACCACTACACTCGAAGTAATATAAACAACCAATTGTCGATTATACCTGCAATAAAACAATCTTGATTCAAGTTAATATATATACCCACACCAGTTTGAAGTCACGTAAGGGTTCAATATAAGAATAAATTTTAACATCCACGAGGCTAGTTAAAATATGAAAAATCATATTATTCTTGTCATGTACCTATAATTGTGAATGTAATTGTACCTGTAAGAGAACACAAACCCAATAAGCATATTATTCTTTCCACGTACATGTAATTGTATCTACATTTAAATTTATCTTAGTATGAACTAAACATTTACTCTCGTTGAAAAAATCAAACCCCGGGATGGAGAGGACTCATGGGGATGCATTTTTTTGAGACAACACTGTCCCCATCTCATTCCAGTCAAATAGTGTTTTGTGAAATCACCTCACCAAATCTTGCAAACAAATGCCCATCACAAGTGTTTTTGTGCTCCCTGTAACATCTATGTGCTTACCCACTTCATTTCCATGTGTAGAATGAATAACCTTGGAGAACCTAAATGTAACAAATAGATGTGTCAATAAAGAAATTCTAATAAGATATTACTTTATGATTTGTTGTCTGATAATCTATACAATATGAAATCATGTCTAGAAATGTTAGTTATTTCACCTTGCTTCATTTTGTTTGTAGATTCTTCCTTTATAATATATATTAACTAAATACATCTAATATCACTAACATTCAAACCTTCAACCTCCACTAAATGCAGTAATTGCAAGAACATTAACTAATTAATGTTACGGTTGGCTAAACATTAACTAAGATTACAATAAAATTTGTTAGGTTATGTTGAGGCATAACCTCTTTTAGGATAGTAAGAGGATACTGACATTTGTGGTTTTTGGGCATTTATGGAATTCATAGATTGTGTTCGTGTGATGGATGGGACCAATTAATGAATATTACTAATTATGAAATATTTCAATTAGAAAGCTTTGGAGACACGTGTTGAATATTGGAATGAAGGTGCTTGACATCTCTATTTAAGCATCATCTATATCGGGCCTTTGGCAATCATTGTCACAATATCCCTGTTCACTATGGGTGGCACCATCAAATGCATTAAGCCTTCTTCTGTGAAGAGGTCAAGGCCGACCCGATAGTATGGAATATTTTGCATGATGGTGGTGTTACGTCATTTATGGAAAGACTATCTAGTCACTCTATCCGAGTGACCAGCAGTGTGTTGGCAACCTAGAAGAAAGGAAGAGTCAAAGTGGGCAAGACAAAAAAATTATTTTGACAGAGTCCATTGCGGCTGAGAGGACTCCCAAAGAGGGAGACATTTATTTTTACAATGGAGGAGATGGATATGAAAGAAATGTATCACTCGGGCTATGAACAGGACTTGCTTCCACAACCTTGGGATATGGTTGTTGAGCAATTGAGGAGGTACTTCACGTTGCAGTGATGCTACAAAGTGATCTATAGACCTCGATTTTCTTCTTGTGCATCTTCGACATGATTGGAAGGTAAAATTTGTGGATTTTCTATTTTAGTCGCTTGAGAGGTACCTTAAATTGTCTAGATAAGATGAAGGTCTTTTCCTACACCAAGGCCTTTGTATTTTCTTTTTAAAATGGAAGCTTCCCAAAAATAAATCCCGTGCTTCCCCTTTAAGCCAGGAAAGCAACGTCGTGTCCCCCCTCCTCTTCCGCAACCAGCTCCCTCTTTCCATAGTCATCACCTCCACCTTCTTCTCCCCTTAAATCGATTCAAACATCATGATCATTAGCCAAGGCGTTGGTGGTCTCCCCCGTTATTTCACTCTTGGGTCTCCCTCATCTTCACTAGAAGCTCTTAACCCTTGAGACTCCTCCGAGCACTCTTCTAAGGTATCTGAACTACTTTCGGACCCAAAATTTATCTCCTTTCCACCTCTTTGGGACACTTCTCTCGTTTCTCTTTCTTGTCTCCATAGACATTGTAATGGCTAAAACCGACTCAACTCACCTGATCATGGAAGAATGTGTGGATGCCCTCCCTCATTTTTACATGGAAGTTAGCATGGAATCGGAAATTCCATGTGTTCTAGGCTCTCTCCTCAATTTACCATGATTCTCCTCTATCAGAAAAAATGGGCTTGCCCACTGCAGCTTCGTAACACAAGGAGCATTTAGAGAAGATCTCTCCTAATCTGCACGAGGCCATTGAAGCTTATGTTACACTAAGTGTCTGCTATCAAGGAATGGAAAAGTCACACAAACGTGACCTAGTTGAAAATCAACAAATACTTCCTACAACACATTAAGTTAGTGGATGTGTTGGTTGAAGGAATCCATATTCTTGATGCTAAGGATGAAGTAACCACTCTCATGAATATCCATCAAATTTAATTTGTCTTGTCTAGTTTGGGAATTTTTGGTTTTTGTTTTTTGTTGCATACGGGATTGTTTTCTTTGTTTCACTATAATATCTAACCATGAGGTATTTTTTGTGCAATTATGTGGGTCATTTGGGAAAACCCATTTTTACTCTAATTCCAAATAGTTTTATGTTTTGGCATATTGTAGTCATGGCTAAGCTCCTAATATCTTAATGATTTTTCTTACATCCTTAAGATCGCTTATGCTCCAAATTTTATGTCTTGGTATAACCTAGCGACTTCTCAGATCACAATATCCTACTTTATTTTGATAAAACCTATGACCACCAAGCTCCAAAAATTTATGGTGTGGCATAACGTACCGTTGTCTAATATCAAAATATAATTCTCTTAATAGTTAGGTGATAGTGAAAACTAAGCTCGGAATATTATATTGTGGGTTTAGCACCATAAAATTTATAAATATCTTCCTCTAATTTGTTAGATGTTGTAAAATATCTTAATTATGAATTATTAAACCCTAGTGATGAAATCACCAAATAACATGTTGTGGCAAAACCTAGCGGCCGCGAAGATCAAAATATATTTCCCTTATTTGTTAATTGCTACTATCTTTTGAGCTCAAAATAATATATTGTTTAAGTACCTAGTGGTCATCGCTAAGCTCAAACTATGTTGATTCAAATTTGCTAAATCCCAGTCACCATTAAGATCCAAATATTATGTTTTGGCATAACCCACTAATAGCCAAGCTAATAATATCTTATTTATTTTGTTTAAACCTAGTGAGCACTAAGCACCAAATATTATGTTGTGTCATAATCTAGTGGATGCTAAGCTCAAAATATCATTTAGTAACATGTTAAATGATAGCAACCACTATGATCAAAATAATATATTATGGAAGTACCTAGTCTCCACTTAGTTCAAAATATGTTAATTTAATTTGTTTAATCACTATCGATCGTAACCTCCATATATTATGTCGTTGTTTAAACTAGTTTCACTAAGTTCAAAATATCTTCATGTAATTTGTTAACTGCTATAAAATATCGTAACTATGAATTATTGAACCCTAGCAAATTCAATCTCCAAATAATATGTTGTGGCATAAGCTACCAGATGCTAAGCTCAAAGTATCTGAAACCACCGGTAGTCTCCAAATATTATGTGGTAGCATAACCTAGTGGGCACTAAGATCGAAATATCTTAATTCCAAATCTTAAATTCATACAAAAAAATTCAACTAATTTATACTGGTCTTGATTGCTATAAATATCTCCAAATTCAATGTCATTGATAATCTTAGAGGTTACTAAGCTCAAAACAACGTAATTTAATTTGTTGAAACCTAGTGACTTCTAAGTTTACAATATAAATTTTTAGGTTATGTTTAAGCATAACCTAGAGGACATTGGACTCAAAATGTCTTTCTTTTGTTTGTTAAATACTATTGACTTTTTAGCTCAAAATATTATATTCTTAAGTTCTTACTTTCTTTTGTTGAAACCTAGAGACTACATTAAGATCCAAATATTATGTTGTGGCATAACCTAGTGGCCGCTAAGTTGAAAATATCTTAATTTAATTTATTAAATCCTAACCACCAATAGGCTACAAAGATTGTGTGGTGGCATAAACTAGCGAGGCATTATGCTCAAAATATCTTAATTTGAAATCTTAAAATCATACAATAAAGTTGACTAATTTATACAGATCTTGATTGTTATACATTTCTCCAAAGTTAACGTGGTTGATTAACTTAGAGGTCGATAAGCTCAAAACAACTTACTTTAATTTTTCAAAACGTAGTGACTTATAATATTTTAATAAAAAAATTAGATTATTCTAAGGGGTAACCTTTTTGGTAGTGACAAGAGGATATGGCATGTGTAGCTTTAATGGTCATTTATGACATCAATAGATTGCATTCATGTGATAGACAAAATTGATTAAGGGTTATACGCACACGAGATGTAAGATGGCATTGGGAATTTAAGATTTTTAATGGGAAGCATGATATTTATGATTAGGATATCTAATTGATGATCTTCGTACCATCACACTTACCTCCTTTCATGTGTTGTGTGTTAGTGGCTTTATATCTCCGGTCGGCTGGAAATTTCACTACCCCTTTCCTCTTTTCATTTTTGGTCGTTATGCTTTCTATCTCTCTCTGTGACAATGACATGGGTGTTGGTGGTTTCCTTGGGTAGCATGGAGTGTGGTCCTGGGTAGCATGGAGTGTGGTCCTAGTAGGAAGAGGCGAAGAGCTATGATAGGAAATGACATTGGGGAATTGTTTACTTCTTAGATGGATGGGAAAATTTAGAACACAGATATGTGGAATTGGCTCGAGAAGGTCTGGTTGGTCATGAAGTGATTCAAGAAGAAGATGATGGTGATATTTGTGAGAGAATGCATAAGCTAATGCTTGACCTGAACTAGTCCAAATGGAAGAGGAACTTTTTTGACATGGTGCAAGGGTTGAGTGTGGAAAACATATTGTTCAAATCTTTGGGGCAGTTTATCTTACATAAGGAGAATGATAAGTTAGAAGAGCATCTAGTCAACATTCAATATCATCTCAATGCCTTGACGTGGGGATGCACGTGATTTGCACATGGTCCGGAGGTGGTTGAGAAAATCAAGGTATAGAAATCCCTGCTTGAGATAAAGTGAAAATGTCGAGAATGTTGTGTCGATTCGTCCTCCTCCTTTGATTAGAGTAAATGGGAATGGATGTCGAGATCATCGACGAGGTGGAGCCGAGAGGCCGAATGGCCTAATCTTTCCTAGATGCATTTGTCTTTAGTTTTTTTATTAAGGGTTGGAATGGTTGTCTGTATAGCGAAGTGTATAGATATAGGAAGTATTTGTGGGTGAAGTGAAGCTGATTACAACTCTTCCCCATATTTTGGCATATATTTAGTATGATAAGTTTTTGTAATCATCATGGGAGTCCATTTCTGGAAGACTTATCATGGAATGGTTCCTCATGTACTATTTTTGAAGACTTATCATCGAAATTTATTGGTTTAAAATCTTAAAATCATATAATGAATTCAACTTATCATGTTATTTGTGATACATAACCAAGCAAATTGAATACTAGTTTGCATCTTCTTTGTGATACATATCATGTTTGTGATATGTATAACCAAGCACATTGAATACCCAAATAATATGTTGTGGCATAACCTAGCAGCCGTTAAGCTCTTAATACCTTAATTTATTTTATTAAATCCTAACCACCGCTAGGTTCCAACGATTATGTGGTAGCATAACCTAGCGGGCGCTAAGCTCAAAATATCTTAATTTAAAATCTTAAAATCATACGATAAATTAAACTAATTTAAACACATCTTGTTTGCATCTTCTTTCTATACATATCATGTTTGTGATACATAACCTAGCGAATTGAATACCCAAATAATATGTTGTGGCATAACCTAGTGGTCGTTAAGATCTTAATACCTTAATTTAGTTTATTAAATCCTAACCACCACTAGGTTCCAATGATTATGTGGTAGCATAACCTAGTGGGCGCTAAGCTCGAAATATATTAATTTAAAATCTTAAAATCATACAATAAATTCAACTAATTTAAACACATCTTCTTTGTGATACATATCATGTTTGCGATACATAACCAAGCGAATTGAATACCCAAATAATATGTTGTGGCATAACCTAGTGGTCGTTAAGCTCTTAATACCTTAATTTAGTTTATTAAATCCCAACCAATGTTAGGTTCCAACGATTATGTGGTAGCATAACCTAGCAGTGCTAAGCTTGAAATATCTTAATTTAAAGTCTTAAAATCATATGATAAATTCAACTAATTTAAACACATCTTGTTTGCATCTTCTTTGTGATACATATCATGTTTATGATACATAACCTAGCGAATTGAATACCCAAATAATATGTTGTTGCATAACCTAGTGGACACTAAGCTCTTAATACCAAGTATTCACTAAGATCGTATTATTATGTTTTAGCAAAACCTATCGGCCACTAAGCTTACAATATCGTACTTTATTTTACTTTGAAACGTAGAGACTTCTAAGATCCAAATATTATGTTGTGTCATAAGCTAGTGGACGCTAAGCTCAAAATATCATTGGGTAACTGGATAGATTATAGCGGCTACTAAGCTATTCTTAAAAGTAAATATATTATTTTTATAATGTAGTTGTGTTATGAATTTAATTGTTAGTCTTTGTGTATTTAACACGAGACAAATAACAAAGTGATCACTTGACCCAAAAAAGTGTGTTTCCTATAACAAAATCCACTTATTTGTGAGTCCGCAAAGGTAAATGAAGATTGCATCCAAATAAGAATTATAGCCTAGCAGTTGCTAGAGTAGGAAACATTTTTCATGTAGATTGTATTCAAAAAGGATTTTATATAAATGGTAAAAAATAAATTTGAAATTTATATAATAGTATATGTATAGACTTGGAATCGTTATACCCTAGTGACATGACTAAGCTATTCTTAAAGGAAAATATATCATGTTCATAATGAATTTGTGTACGTTTAGAATCGTGTTTTTCATGTGTTACACAGCTATACGTCTAGAATTTTATATTTCTTATGAAATTTTGGCATAATATTTTTACATTTAGGACAAGAAAATAAACTTGGACTAGCGACCTAGAAGTTATACTACAATTTTTTGAATGCAACACAATCTACTCGTTACACCCTAGTAGCCGCTAAGCTATTCTAAAGGTAAATATATCATGTTCATAATGAAGCTATGTTATGAATCTAAATTCTTAATATTTGCATAGATAACAGGAGACAAACAACAAAAACAATTGCTAACACCAAATAAATGGTTTCTCTAAATAAGAATTATAGCCTAGCAGGTGCTACTGCACGTAAATTTTTCATGTAGAGTGTATTCATACAGGAGAAATCATATTGAAAAGCTATAAACGATAACAAATAAATCTGGTGTTTATATAATGGATACATAAATATATGTGTAAAATTGTATATTTAATATGTTATATAGGTATACATATAGTTTTATCTACTTCTTACAAGATTTTGGCATAATTATTTTACATTTATGAAAAATATAGAAACTCGGAATTGCGACTAAGAATCTATAAAACAAGTTTTTACATACGACACCATCTACTTGTTGCATCCTAGTGACCACTAATCTATTCTTAAAGGTAAATATATCATATTCATAATGAATTTGTTTTATAAATCTAAATTGTTAATCTTTGTGAATATAACAACAAACAAAGAACAAAAGTGATCATTAGGACCAAAAAACATTGTGTTGCCTGTATAAAAAGAAATGATCTATGAGGGGACAAGGAAAATGAATGCTTTTTCCAAATTATAATTATAGCCTAGTGGACGCTAGGGTAGACAACTTTTCCTATGGTAGATTTTATTCATAGAAAATAAATCATATTGAAAAGATACAAATGATAACAAATAATTCAGAATTTATATAATGGATATATAAATATATGTGTAGAATCATGTATGTAATTGAAATAGAATTGGGGTTTCGTAAATAGGTTGTCGAAACAAAGAATTATATTGTGGAAGCCTCAAAGATATGTTAATTTTTGGCATAGATTAACAAGCTCAAAAGGAAGAATATATTAATTATAAAATGCATAGTGATTAAAATTAGATTTAATAATATTATTGCATATATAATGTGTTTAACTTCCAATGTACATAACATAAAATTGATGAAGACATTACATTTGGTTAATTCTACATGGAAACACGTATATAATTGGAAATAATTATCATACAATTGAATTCTTAATATAGTTTTATAGTTTTGAATTAATTTTTTAACCTCATATATTTTCATAAAATATCTACGTGGAAACCATGTAAAAAATGTAATATGCATTAATTAGTGGTGTTTCATTACATCATCTTAATGAACAACATTAAACTATTTTTGGTTCTCCCGACCAAAATAAAATTTAAAAAAAGGTGATTGTGATAGAAGCTATTACTATCCTTAAAAAAACTCGCATGAACGAGAACGAAAAATTTAAAATGAAAATAGCCAAAAAAAAAAGACATAGAATGGGCAAAAATGAGAAAGTGTTAAACATAGATAAATACTAGAGAAGAAAAGCAATTAAATTTTTTTCATTAATGCACAAAAAAAGTGAGTTTTCATGAAGAACAAGGTAGTTTGATGCGGAGATCAAAAGCAATTGGAAAGCAAGGCTTGACTACGGAGCACGATTCAAAGTAGGAAAAAGTAGGGCTTGTGCGGATCACAATTGGACTATCGTGCAAAACACAGGAACCGGTCGACTACAAAGAAACTAATAGATCCCATGATTTAAAAAAGGTACACCTTTACTATAAATACATGGTTTAGTAATATATGGGATTATTTCGTGTTTTATGTTGTCTGTGAAACCTCCATTTGCTACCTCAATCAAACAATCTGTGTGATTCTTTTCGCAACCTCTATTTCTATCCTCCTTCATGTGCATCCTTTGTGTGCATCCTTTGTGTGCCTTCTCTACAAACAATATTATAATCTCATATAAAAATAACCGTAATTTGAACACTCATCCCTGCAATTTATGGCTTGCGCATATTTTTTATTTTGAAGACATGTTTTTCTGATTGACCAAGAAAAAATCAGAAACCCTACTCAATATTTCTCCGAGGTATTTAATAATTTGTTTAGCACATTCCACGAAAGAAATTTCAAAAATAGAAAAAGAGCGGGATACAAAAATTTGAAATTTTCACTTTCCCCCTCTAAAAGCAAAAGGGCGGGCTATTGAAATTTCAAATATCTAAAAATGTGAGGGAATTCGAATTTCCCTATTTTTATTTTTCCATGGTTTAAAAATTAAAAACTAAACATGAATTAAAAACAATGCAATTTTTCATTGTCTATAGCCTATAATAATATAAACATAATAACAAATATATTATACAACATATATTAAAACAAGCATAGAAAAAAATATTATAAGAAAACAAAAGAAATAAATCCTAAACATAGTTTTGAAGTTTATTAGAATAATATACAAACATTTACGTTCCATTCTTTATCAAAATCAATTTCTAAAATGTTAGATATAGTGTGCCTAATTTAAATTAATTATCTAATTAAAATGTGCCACGTGGCAAGTTCAAAAAAACTATTTGGGATACATAATAAGGCTAGTGATCCAAGTATGCATGAGATAGTGTTACTATATGGCTATTTTCAAAATAAGAAATGTTTGAGCCTAGGCTCTGATATGTCATTTCTGTCAATAAGTTAAGGAGCATAGCGGGCACTAAGAATTTTCTTTGTTAAGAAACGATGTGAAATATGTCTTGAAAACCATGTATCTTATGGAAACTACATACTAAGCCTAGCGATCCACAACTTTATAGATAGTGTTTAAAATGAGAAGAGGTAAAGGTAGGAGCCTAGTGGCCGCTAAGCTAAACCATGATTTATTATTTTATGGCTACTTTCAAAATAAGAAACTTTTGAGCCTAGGGTCTGATATGTCATTTTTGTCAATAAGTAAAGGAGCTTAGCGGGTGCTAAGCATTTTCTTTGATAGGAAATGATGTGAAGTATGAGTTGAAAACCATGTATCTCATTGGAACTACATACCAAGGCTAGGGATCCAAAACTGTAAAGATAGAGTTTATAATGAGAAGAGGTAAAGGTACGAGCCTAGTGTCCGCTAAGTTATACCATGATTTGTTATTTTATGGCTATTTTCAAAATAATAAACTTTTTAGACTAGGGTCTAATATGTCATTTCTATCAATAAGAAAAGGAGGTTAGTAGGTGCTAAGCATTTTATTTAATAGGATATGATGTGAAGTATGAGTTAAAAACCGTGTATCTCATTGGAACTACATACCAAGGCTATGGATCCAAAACTGTAAAGATAGAGTTTATAATGAAAAGAGGTAAAGATACGAGCCTAGCATCCGCTAAGCTATACCATGATTTGTTATTTTATGGCTATTTTCAAAATAAGAAACTTTTGAGACTAGGGTCTGATATGTCGTTTTTGTCAATAAGTAAAGGAGCTTAACGGGCGCTAAGCATTTTATTTTATAGGAAATTATGTGAAGTACGAGTTGAAAACCATGTAACTCATTAGAACTACATACCAAGGCTAGGGATCCAAAACTATAAATATATAGTTTATAATGAGAAGAGGTAAAGTACGAGCCTAGCTAGCGTCGGTAAGCTATACCATGATTTGTTATGTTATGACTATTTTTAAAATAAGAAACTTTTGAGACTAGGTTTTGATATGTTGTTTCATCGATAAGTAAAGGAGCTTAGCAATCGTCAAGCATTTTATTTGCTAATAAATGATGTAAACTATGATTTGAAAACCATGTAGACTTATGGGAACTAATATTAAGGCTAAGCAATCCAAAACTATAAAGATATTGTTTATAATGAGAGAAGAGGTAAAGGTAAGATCCTAGAAACCATTAAGTTATACCATGGGTTCTTATTTTCAAAAATAAGAAACTTTTGAGTCTATGGGAAACACATAATATGTCTCGATCCATTTAGAGGGTATTTAATGTAGGAATTTCTCTCTGCCATGCATAGCCTATCAAATATGGTACAATTAAAAAAATGGATAACACTATCATTCAAAAGTCATGCACATAGTGTTGAAATAAAAAATGGTTGATCCTAGTGGTCATTATGGCGTTCCATTCAATGCGTACAAAATCTTAGTGGTATTTAAGCATTTTCTCTCATACGAATAGATGTCAATTATATGATACAAACAATATATCTTGTGAGTACTACATAATCCATGAAAACATAGTAGTGACCCAAAGCTATATACATATGGTATTTATAATGACTGGTAGTAATGGTGGGAGCCTAGCGACCACTAAACTAGAGCATGATATTTTATTTTATTGTTATTTTCAAATTATGAAACTGTTGATCCTAGCGTCCACTATGTCGTTACTTTTGATAAGGAAAAAATGCTTAGCGTTCGCTAAGCATTTTCTCCTATAATATCTTATGTGAATTATGTGTTTCAAACAATATACCTTATGGGAACTACATAAGGATTGATCCCTCTATATGGTATGTAGTGCAACTATTGTCTCCACCAGGTACATTCCAACCAACATGATATAATTATAATCAATGAAAAACACTAGCGATCCAAAGTTATATAGATAGTGTTTACAATGACCGTAATGGTAGGAGCCTCACGGTCACTCAGCTAGGTCACGATTTATTATTTTATCACAATTTTCAATAAAAGAAATTGTTGAAACTAGCATCCATTGTCTTTGTTACTTTCAATAAGTAATGAAACTAAGCGTTAGGTAAACAATTTTTCCGATATGAAACGTTGTGAATTATATGTTACAAACAATATATTTTATGGAAAATACATATGGCTTGATCCCTATCAAGGATTTGTAGTGTATCACTTATTTCTACCATGGATATTCTATCGAATATGATAGAATTATAATCAATGAAAATCACTAGTGAGCCAAAAGTGTACAGATAGTGATTACAATGACAAGATGAAATGGTGGGACCCTAGCTTCCACTAAGCTAGGTCGTGATTTGTTATTTTATCGCTATTTTTAAATTCTTAGTGTTTTTTACCCTCAATGGATACAATGTATTGGACAGTAAATGTTTGCAGCCTAAGAATATTGGCACTATAAATAAGTTAACATAAGTTCGAACAATTTGGAATAAATTTCTTCAATTAGTATTGTAAATCTAACTTATAGTCAAAGTAAGAGAGAATAGACCCTTGTTTTAGAGGTATAACCCACCTTGACCTTATAGAGATCATTGTTTCCACAAAAGTGGCTATTGTGACAGTGGCAATACTTACATTTAGGAAAAGTGTAATCCTTCTCGTTTGTTTTTGATAGCTTGTTTTGGAATTGCCCACCAAGTGTTACACTTAAAATATCATACTTAGAGTAGTTATAGACATTTAAACATAATGAATAAAGTATGTCCGATATATATATATTTCACATTGTCGTATATAACAAAAAATTATGAGTTATCACTAACTCCGTTAATGTGATTTGTTGCTCAAATACTCTCCTCTAAATACAAAACATTAGATCTTCTGACCACTATCCTTTAAACATCTTCATTAGCCTTGTTATAGGCATTTAATCCTCACTACTACATTATGACCGATATACACATAAATCACATCGTCTTCTAAAACAAAAAATCCCAAGCTACCGCAAACTCTCTGAAATACCAAATATTAGGTTCTTATTTTATATGTTAACTAGAAGTTTATTTGCCACTAAAGTGTGTATTTTTTAACGTTCCTATCATGTCATCTATATAATGTTATAGCTTGTCCGACTCATATGTAATACTTTCAAAAGGTGCAAATGGTTTCGTATCTTTCAATGCATCATAATTTGATTTCAAACTTTTAGAAAAAATATATTATTGATTTTATCCACAAAATATGAATTATTGTAACCATTTGAATGATACATAAGATGTCCTATCGAATCCTAGCGGTCGCTAACCATTAAGTTAATTACTCTGTTATGATACATAGTAAAGAACTCTAGAGGTTGGTGTCCACTAGGGTAGTATTTAAATTCCTTAACAAAAATGTGAGAAAAACACTTTAAAGTTCGGAAATGACCTAATTATTAATGTATTTTACTCTAAATATAGGTAAAATGTCTTTCATTATGCACTCCATTCAAATTAATTCCATTCATCGCGCAAAGTGTATTTGTTGCAAGAAAAGAGAATATGAATAGTTTGTGGAAACTAATTCCCCGAAAACTACCACGCCAACGACTGTGGTTGTTGTTTTTTTGTTATAGATGACAATCGCGAGGAAGTTGGTATTTTTCTATCGTCAGAATTTATTGATTTGGGGACATTGTGTGTCCAAGTGGAACGCTTTGACTTTGAAAACAATAAGTGTCTTATTTTGGATATGGAGTTGGATGTTTCTTTGTTCAGAAACGGGAAATGCATGCCTCCATAAACAAACAGACCATATTCATGTTCAAAATATGGTTGGAATTTGGGGATTCTAATAGATTCTGAAAAAATTGGTTGTTCAAATGTAGAAGACATTCAAAATGGTATATTTCTAGTATTCAAAAAATTGTATAGAAATGAGAAAACATCTTATGTTTGTCATTTCTTTCATATAAAAGGTTTTATTTCACCTCCAAAACATGCCAAGTTGTTTACTATGTTGAGGCAAACATATTTGACTAAATTGGAGATAGACCCATCTAAATCAAAATTGCATGGGTTGAAAAGGAATACTAAATCAACTAGGTATTTTGAGGCTAGTGTAATAGCAAAGAAATTTGATTCTTACTATCGGAGAATAAAAGGAGACAACAAAATGAGAGCAAAAGTTCTACATTATTTGAGAAATAAGCATCTAGATAATATTATATTGACATCCTGTAGTGAATCCAATGTAATCGAAAAATTTAAATTGCATGAATCACACTACCACCATTTGTTTTATCTTGTTGGGTGAAGAGAGAAATGGAAAAATAAATTTGATTCCCATATAGGAAAAAATGGCAAAACAGAAAAAAAGATCATGAGGTGGAAGAAGTTCTTCTCATCGCGGCTCAGACAATATTAGACAACTATGTGATGTCACTGGAAGGAAATATACCAGCAAGGATGGAAATCACAGACAATTTTTCTTGTAAATGTGCATATCCATTCCAACTTCCATCAACTTTATCAGCTATTCCTTCAACTAATCCTTTCAATGTTGAATGTGTGATTGCTGATTTTTACAATTTGGCCAATGATATTTCTTTCGATGTCATAATGGAGCTTCTAATAATTATCGGAACCAGTGTGCTGGATTGTATTATTATTGTTCTAATACCAATTGGTTATTCAAAAATGTTAAGAGACACAAGTACAAAGATACATGGAAAAGGTTAAAGACATTGGAGTATCAATTCTAGATGGATGCTACAGACTCTACGATAGCAACAGGATATTCAAAAGTTTGTGTCTTATGTACACAATATCTTGTGTGCACAACCACGACAATAACGATGATTATAGAGAAGAGGTCACTATGGATTGGATGGAGAAACTGCCACAAAAATTAGTAACTGTAAGCGAAATTTTCCTACAAGGAAACATCCATCCTTTTCTTTGCGAAATATCATATGAGTTCTAGGTGAGATGTTCACTCGATGTTGTTCCAAAAATTCTCTAGTACTAGTGCTTTACAAGTGGTAGTTGCATTGGTGGATTCCAAACTATTTGTTGTTTTTATTGTTGAGACACATAGCCAAAAATGTTTCTAAAGCATTACTATTCTTATATGAATAAAGGTTCATCGCCGAAAAAAACTTCAACAAGTGATTTTGTTTAATGGATTTTAACCTAAATATGTTACTTATACAATTATTGTTTATGTAGACAACCAAAAAGCTATAAAAGTTGATGTACAACCATTTCACCATGATGCTACACAACCAGTTTAATATGATGATTTACTTTCAATCATTTTATAAATATGTTTAATGAGCTCTATCTTCAATTGCCATGGTTTTCAAAAAATTTAACAAACTTATGTTTTTAATAGTTTAGATGATAGATGTGGAGAACGCAAGAAAATCGGCCACGAATACGCCATCAAATTGAGGTAGGTTAATCATGTGAATTTACAAACAAAACCACTAATAAGCCCCACAAATTTATAAGACAATAAATGATTATGCAGACAACCAACAACTAAACAATGTAACTATGGAGGGCGCAGAGGTATCCAACATGAATAAACACTCACAACCTGGTATGATATCCATGTGTATTTTACAACAAAATTATTTATAAGGCCCACAAATTTATAGGAAACGATAACTAATAAACATTAGTTTATATGCTTGGCATAGGGTCGAAGAAAAAGTTTAAGGAAATCCATTTGTAAGTTATGATAACAATTTAAAACGAAGTATATAGAGCTTAGTGGACTCTATGCATCCACATTCAATACAATAATGGTTTGACTAAAAACCTTACATTCATCAATATCTCATTGATTTACAACTGCATATTGTTTACAATGTTTCACTGATTCACTACTGCATACTAACTACTTACATTGAATTAACATTGTTTTGGCTTCAACATCATCATAAATAGAACTACATACGGCTTGATCCAACTTGTACGTATGTAAAGAAGTACTTGGCTAGCCTCATTAAAGGTTGTCTAGCTAAGTGTAGTTCGGCCAATGATGGCATAGCCTAGCGGTTGCAAATCCTCATCAATAGCTGAGGATTGTTTTCCGCCAAAGGGTGGTTTGACAAATATAAGTGTAGCCTAGCGGCCGCTAAATTTGAATTATAAGATAGAGAAAAATTGATATTGTACTTACCATATCACCACATAAACCACTATGTTTATCCATTTAAGCTTTCATTTTCCACAACATGAAATTGATTATGAATTGATTAATGTTTATTTCAAATACATTATGCTCACATTTTTAATAGCAAGAAATAGATTATGAATTAATGATTGTTTATTTGAAATAGCTCTTGCATCAACGAATCCAACAACGTGTAAAGGAGGTGTAATCCAACCCATAATCTCAATCAGAACTATTTGTCAAAGCTGCAAGGTGGTCTGTCGAATTTATAAATTTATTATCACCATCTTGTGAAAAGAGATTCAGTGTCCGACAATCTCATTTCTACCGATGTTAAAAAGATACCAATGGGCTTTAATAAAAAAATATCGACCAGTATTGAATCCAAGACTCACTGGGGAAAGGAACATTGCAATATAGTTGAGGGAATAGAAATAAGAGGCCTAGAAAATGTTTGGAGTAGAAACGATTTTTCATATAGTTCTAAACACACGTTGCGTATTGCATTAGGTGCAAAAGGAAGCCCTCCTGAAAATTTTATGGTGGAGATGAAAATCGACGCAAAGACTGTACAAAAGATAAATGGTGATGGTCAATTTGTACCAAAAAATATCACAAATAGTGTCTGAGGGATTGAATGTTGTAGAGGGCATCAAATAGTTGGAGCAAGAAAATGCTAAATAACTACTTATCTTTTCAGAATGTTGTTATGATGGTACTGCTTGACATTGTCAATAATATATACATACATATGTTATTATGAAAGTACTACATAACTCTCTCATATTATGATGAGATTGTTGAAATATAAGTTACGAGGATTTATATTTTTATTGATTATAAGTCGTGAAGTATGATTGAATAACTTCTGTGGTGAATTATCAAAAAAACTTGCCCTTGAAAAATTGTAAAATAGTATTTTTACACTATTCATAAAATAAATATAAAATTATATTGTATATACTTAATTTTTTTAATATAATTAATATATAAATAAATCTCTAGAAAAATGATGGTCATATCTATAATATGCAAGTCATATGTGACGATTATTTCAAAGATTTGCAACTATTTTAAGGATTAAAACAATTAAAAAAATGTCTAAACAGGCATCAAATTTAACACCACGTTGTGGCCTTTGTTGCAACCATTGAAGGACAACAAAATATGTTCACTATCTTGTATAAAATAGAAACATGTTATGTACATAACATGTCATAAATAATGCCTAGCATCCGTTAGACCGTATAAAACGAAACATGTTATGTATACAACAAATTATAAATAATTCTTAGCAATCGCTAGCCCATTTAAAACATAAAATTTTTCTTTATATAACATAGCATAAATAATGGTTGGCAACCACTAGCCCTTATAAAACATAAACATGTTTTGTACATAACAAATCATAAATAATGCCTAGCGGTTGCTAGCCCGTATAAAACATATACATGTTTTGTTTATTCCAAAGCATAGACAATGCCTAGCGGATGCTAGCCCATATAATGGATTCCAATATTTGACTTTTTTATTCCAATATATGGGACTTTGGAGTGCAAGTAAATTCCAATATATGTGATTTTGGATTCCAATATATGTGATTTTGGATTCCAATATATGTGATTCCAGATAATTCTAATATTTAACATTTTGGAATCCAAGACAAGTAGTTTTGGATTCCAAAGTCTTGATTTAGTGAAATAAGTGTTACTTCTATATCTCGCATGGACTCTAACTCTACATCTCACATCTTCTCTTTCATACTCAACTACTTGTCGTCATATTCTATTCCTTGTAAATTCAAGACCATACATCACAAGCATTTCACATAACATTCTATATTCTTTTCAACTCAAATTTGTTCAATTTCTTCACACTTGAAGGTGACCTTTCAACTTCTATATAGCCATTATGACTTTTCTACCTTTTAGGTTATCTTTCATAGTTTGGGAAACACTAAATCTTCATATTCTACTTTGAGATAAATGAGAAGAAAGGATTTTATAACTTACAAAGAACTCTTCAATTCCTTCTATACAATGAGCAAGACTCCATGAGACAAGATTTATGTCTTTTGTTTCAAGGTTTCATCAGGTAACACATAGTTATACTCACCAATTCAAATCTTCCTTAAGGGACACTTGCAACATTAGAGCCACTTGAACATGTTAAACCACCATGTCAACATTCTATAATAACCATTTAATTTTAGTGAGTCATTGGACCAATTTATTGGAGGGACTTCACTTAAGCTATCAATTATGACAGTTAAGCGATAAACTGGATTTCAAACCAATATTGCAACAATATTCACCACGTCCACACAATAGTTTGATCAACCTAAGCATGCCCTAGTTGATTCACAACATTTAGAATCTTTTAATGAAGTTTTTGGAGCTAAAACACAAAAAAAAATTCCATTTTATGACCATACCTGCATGCATAGTGAAGAAAATGGTTTTGAGAAAACAGATTATCAAATTCTCTCTTGTTTCGATATGAAACTCTCTAAAAATTTTGCAAAGACTTAGTGATGTCCATATAGAGACTTTTCTAAAATAAAAAAATTAGTTGGGGGAAACTCGAGATTGATGGAAAACCCTAGGTCAAGTTTTGAACTCACCGAGACTGACCCGGGACTCTTAGGAATTGAATTCTCATTCAATTCCTAATGAAAAGTTAAATTCTTATTTTTGTAGCCTTTTAAGAATGATTTACACCTTCTACATACATTTTTTTCCCTAAGATACCTCAATTTTTCATAGACATTGAAAAAACAATGCTTGGTGACTGTACAATTTGACAGGGCTCATGCAATGATGCTTCATAGTATGCTTTCAAGTTTTTCCTTGAACTTGGTTTGACTTGAGTAAGTATTGATGTACTCTTCTACTCCATTAAACATCTAACACATCTTTCAAGCACTAATTAAGCCTCTTTATGTGATGAGACCATCTTCCACAGAGGAGATCACTTCATTTTTCGAATGTCAATGAACACACATGTAGACTTCTCCTTCTTTGTTATAAATTCACATATGAAATCTTAAAATTGACACCTAAAATTCAAGAGAAACATGAGAATAACACTGAATATCTTGAAGGAGAGAGGGGTTAGAAAAATCTTCACACAAGCTCTTATACATTGTTTTCTTAGCAAGACACCTCGGGACATGGTGGAAACAAGGTTTTGTGCTTTGAAAATTACTATAAGGATCAACCATGAGTTGTTTCAACCTCATAAATGTCCATTTTAAGAAAGTAAGAAAAATTTCCATCACAAATAATCATTTTGAGCACTGAACCCTGATGTACCTTTAGATCACATGACTAAAGGAGATTGTCCTCGCAAAACCGAGCTTAATCTTCTAGACTGGATATGCATGAATTTCATGTTGGTAACCACTATAACATGGTAAAGACATCATTGACCTTTGAACATATGTACCACTTCAAAACTTGACAAGTAAATAGAAAATGACTCATTTCAACTCAATACTTCAAGAAACAACCCTGAGAAGAGAAATAACATGTCAGTAGAATGCTCATATCTTCTTTAAAACTTGTCCAATTCACCTAAATTTTTTTGCAATATCTCAAGCTTGGAGTCCTCTAAAAATATTCCTTATATGATTTATCTGAAGGATTCTTCATATTTTTCCTTGGGTGCTAAGAAGATAGAAGCCTCAAAATGCATTTTTCAAGAGGGAAGTTTTAGAAAAACTTGAATAACTTTAAATTCTCATTTCAAAATTTGATGAAATTTGGAATGAAGCACTACAAGACACCACTATACACATTCCATTTGTTGGTTAGGAATAGGTTTTCTTGTACAACTCATACCCATCTCATTTACCTTAGTGACCACTGCTAGTTCTCAAAGGTAACTCTAATGAACTTTTGAATTTGGTCTCAAGGAGCTAAACTAAACATTGTTGTTGCTCAAAAATTCCATAGAAAACATTCCTAGGCTAATTCTATGATCAAATTTTATTTTCATGACTTGTACCAACCTTTCACCTCTTATCAGGCTCTAGAAATAGGCTGAATGAGCCAATTACAACTGTGGCTCCCACCAAATGACTTGGAACTTACTATGAAAGCTCTTAACCATGGTAATACCATCATATTTGACCTAAAAACCTATAAGCCAAGCATTCTAAGCTTTTCCATGCTTCCACTCCGCCTTACAAACCAAGCCAATAAAGACACCTGAAACTATCTTGAATGCTTAATACACCACTGATAAGGCACTACCAATCAACCTTCATGCCTCTAACTAATCTTCACTTCACCACTCACTAATTTTCCATCAATGCCACTTGACATAAATGAAAACACCAATGACCATGGTTCAACATAAGTGTCGGTAAAATGTGTGATCAAGGATGCACTCTCACATTTTATGGTCAAGGTTGTGAGATCGGGGTAGCATGACAGAGAGGAAAATTAGTTGTAAATGCAAATAGAATAACAAACAACATGTACATACTTATTGAATTTAAAGGAGTGAAATGTTACATGATTCAAATTCATGAAATATGGCTATGGCATAGAAGGAAGGGCCATATGAATTTTGATAATCTAGTGAAAATCAGTACTAGACAAGCCATAAGAGATATGTTGAATATTACAAAACCATCAAACATTATTTGCAAGCAGTTTCTACATTGGAAACAGATAAGGGAAAGTTTCAAATCAAAGGAGTACTCAACAACTAATCCATTAGAACTAATCCATACAGACCTTTGTGGGCCTATAAGAATGCAAAGCATACAAGGTGAAATTTATTTTATGTTGCTCATTGATGATTATTCTAGAGTGACATGGGTCACTTTTTAGAAAAAAAAAATCTAAGGCATTTGAGAAGTATAAATATTTTAAATCCTTGGTGGAAAATGAAACAAACTTAAAGATCAAGTGCTTGAGATCAAATCGAGGAGGTGAGTTCCTCTCAAATGAATTCAATGACTTTTGTGAGAAACATGGAATAAAAAGGCATCTCTCTGCTGCAAGGAATCCAAAGCAAAATGGATTTGTAGAAATAAAGAATCAAACTATTCAAGAAATGGATGGAAAATGTTAAATGAATCTAAGCTATCAGACATGTTTTGGAGAGAAGAAGTTAACACCACAGTCTACATTTTGAACAAAGGAAAAATCAGAGTAAACAATAGCAAAACCCCTTATGAGTTATGGAAGGGTATACTAGCATCAGTCAAATATTTCGAAGTGTTCGGGTGTAAATGATTCATTAAGAGAGATGAAGAAGAATTTGGAATTTTTGACTCAAGAGATGATGAAGTTATTTTTCTTGGATGTTCCTAAAAAAGTAAAGCTTATAGATGTTATAATAAAAGGATGTAAACAATCGTAGAAAGTGTCAATGTAAATATGGACGAAACGAGGCCTCAAAAATTAATTGCACAAACAAATTATCATTCAAAGGGAACGAAATTCAAAGAATAAGAATAAGTAGAAGTAGAAAAACAAGAAGAATTGGAATAGGAAGATACTAAGGCACCATCAATATTTATCCGGAAAAATCATGCAGAAAGTCTAATACTTGGTGATAAGAATAATGGAATATAAACTAGAAGAAGAACAATAAGTACACTGAAAAATAAAATTCTCATTGTTATCCAAAATAGAGCCCAAAATTTTTGCAGAAGCTAGCAATGAAAAGCATTAGATCAATGATATCGAAGAAGAATCAAATTGAAAAGAATGAGACATGGGAACTCGTTCCTAGACCAAAGACAATAATGTAATTGGTACCAAGTGGGTGTTTAGGAATAAGCTGAATGAAGATGGCTAAGTAACAAGAAATAAAGCAAGGTTGGTTTGCAAGGGGTATGCTCAAATGGAAGGTATTTATTTTGAAGAAACATTTGCCCTGTTGCGATATTAGAAGTTATTAAAATGTTTCTAGGATATGTTGGTTTTAAGAACTTAAAATTTTATCAAATGGATGTGAAATCTACTTTTCTAAATGGAAAGTTAGAGGAAGAAATATATATTGAACAACCATAAGGTTTCCTTCTATCAAAAAACAAGGACTATGTGTGCATATTGAAGAAGGCACTATATGGGCTAAAGTAAGCCCTGGAGCTTGGTATTCAAGGCTTGATAAATGTCTACACAAACAAGGTTTTTAAAGGGTATTTTCTAATAGCAATCTCTATATCAAGACTGAAGGTGATAATCAGTTGATTTTTGTGGTATATGTGGATTATATCATTTTTGGAGGAGATTGTGAATGAATTTCCCAAGAGTTTGCAAAAGATGTGCAAAAGGAGTTTAAAATGTCCATGTTGGGTGATTTTTCATTTTTCTTTAGTTTGCAAATTTCTCAATCTAACAAAGGAATATTTATCTCCCAAACCAAGTATATAAAGGAGATGTTAAAGAAGTTTGGAATGGAAGACTTCCCACATGTTAACATACCCATAATTACATGATGGAAGTAAAGTAAAGAGGATGAATCTCTTGAAGCGAATCAGACACTTTATAGATCCATGATTGGCATCTTGTTATACACCATGGCATCAAGACCAAACATCATTCAAGTTGTAGGCTTAGTAGCATGTTTTCAAGCAGCCCCAAAAGAAACACATGTGCAAGTGGTGAAAAGGATATTCAAATATCTAAAAGGCACTTTGGACTATGGCTTGTGGTATCCAAGAGGTGAATATTTCACACTAACAACATACACAAATGCATATTCAATAGGAATTGTTGATGAGAGAAAGAGTACCAGAGGAGGAGAAATCTTTCTTGTAAAAATCTTGTGGCATGTCTAAGAAAAAATAGCCTTCAGTTTTTTAATTTATAGCTGAAGTAGAATACATAACAACATTGTCTTGTTGTACACAAGTCCTTTGGATGAAGCAAACATTGAAATATTTTAAGATAGAATATGAATATCCAATCTCAATACTCTGTGATAACACTAGTGTAATAAACATTTTGAAGAATCTAACTATGCACTCTAGAACAAAACACATTCCAATTAGGTATCGCTTCTTGAGAGAACAAGTTGCAAATCAGAAAGTAAAGATGGAGTACATTGCCACAAAGGAATAAATAACATATATTAGATAGCATATATCTTCACGAAGCCCCTCCCAAAAAAACTTTTGAGTTTCTAAGGCAAAAATTGGGAGTGATCCATTCTTCATCTAGTCATTAAAATCGTCAAGAGAAGCATGGATTAAGGGGGAGCTAATCATTGCATTATTCAGCTCCATGGATATTTTGGTGATATACTATAGTGCCCACAATATACTCACCCAAATACAATGGTAAAATACCAGGATAATTTTTTTGACTTACATTGCTCACGACACACAACACAGTAAGGGCTCCAAGTACAGAACTCGACACACATGCGACAATCACATAAGTCATCGACTCACATAGACACATGCAGACAACATCGACATGTCGATACCACACTCTTCCCAACGAATGAATACTAGCAAAGACCCAACCACAAGAAACGTGACTTTAGGAACGGTGAACCCACGACATATCATTACTTTAAATGTATTTTAGTTACGGCTAACTTTCCAAGATCCTTATTAGGTAAGCATGATTTTCTCCCTTTTTCCACCTACATGTCCTGAAAATTTGTTTCACAGATCACTTATTGTTCAACCATTTAATTTTCTCTTTACCCTTATGACAGATCTTCATAACTTACATAAGTATTTTCCATAATTCAGATTTTGTACAAAATTCTAACTCTCCCATTCTTATGTTAAGATTAGGCTTCCCAAAATGCTTATTCAAAGTTTAGAATTTAACCTTGTTACACAAGTGAACCTAACGTGATGTCAGGATGAAATCTTGGGATTAAGGAAGACATAGATTGAAATAGCCTTTTCCCCAAGAACACCCATCGATCACGGAATAGTTATTTCCCTACCATTATTATTATAGTACAATAACTTGTTGAATTCCAAATTTGATTTATATATATATACATCCTTTGTTTTCTCGAAGTTTGATCACACCATTTGACAATTCATATTCTTGTAACACATGAAGTTGCTTAAATTAAGTCAAAAGGACTCCCAGTGACATTATTCCCAACCTCAAATTTTGGTTTTACTCTCATATAATTTACTTTTGCGTCGCACTAGGGTCTCATTATTACCATCGTTTTAAACGTAAGAGTTACAAAAGTACTTATCTGGCATATTAAAGAAGCACATGGTTAAGTTTAATTCCAGTTTCTCCCAGGGTTTCAATCTCTATTATAGGTGTGATTAAGGTTAAAAGGTATTTACCCTATACTCCTTTCGTGAAAGATCAAGGCACTAAATTTTCACAAGCCCAGAACAGGACGTTTAATTACGAGGGACAAAAAGGGTTCACTAACGAGAGTGCAAGACAAAAAACAACTATATCGCGATCTTCAATTAGGTCATTTGGGTCCAACAGGGATTTCATTCACTGATGAAGTTAATTTCTAGATCTAATTTCGTAAGGCCCGGAAATCCAATAGGATACAAGGGAGTAATATCTCTACCTACTCCACAGATGGGAAGGTTACACCGCTTAGTCATTCCTTCTAACAAGGACTCATGAGGTGACTTCCAAGGTGATCTTCACCACTCAGCCTGGTGTCGGGCCTAAAGAGAGGACATTCTTCTCACGATTACCAAACTAGAAGGAAATCGCATACTCTGGATAGGTTGGACCATGCCATTCCTAAAATATGGGTTCACGACAACGTCGTTAAACCTAATGACTATGACAGTAACTCCAACTAGGGTTTTATTTACCTAACCTAGGAGGTCTCATTGAGTGCAAGCTTAAGTTCGTTCTACGGTCTTAATTTTCTTATATGGTAAAAAGGGATCACACACACAGAAAGCTATACACGAGTATTTTATTAAGGTTGAGTGTTCCCATTAAAACTCTTTATTGTGTTTGCAGGGTAAGAAGGTAATCCAGTAATTAATTTAATCGTTCATGGAATACTGAGAAAGGACTACAATATATTAACTTCAATTTCAATTTACTATGCATAAATCAAACCCCCCTTTTTTGCCATACACAACTAAAAATCAAATTGAACTGGTGATAAGATGCACATTTCCTAAGTTATCCCTAAAACTAGCATATCATGCATATTAACAAATTTCATTTATAACTTTTCAGTACAAGAGACTACCTTATACAGTTATTCATTTTACAATGACCTATAAAAATTTCAATAATAATAATAAATTTACACATCGCCCCCTTTTT
The DNA here is from genome assembly GCA_018340775.1 of Taxus wallichiana var. yunnanensis. NCBI lineage: Eukaryota > Viridiplantae > Streptophyta > Pinopsida > Cupressales > Taxaceae > Taxus > Taxus wallichiana. Next base: position 84,383,490 of record CM031244.1, on the reverse strand, counting down.
TGTTGTCATTCTTCCATCCTGCAAAACCCACGTGAGCAAGATATCAGCGATAAATCGCTGGCATGGCTTCCACCCTAATCAATCATAATTATCATTTTTTAGTTTCCCATTTACATCTGACAATAATTACAATTTGCAATCGAAATAAGAAAAAGGTCTAGAAACATGTATTCATGGCATTTCATTTTTCTTCATTTTATAAACCTGGAGAGAGAAAGAGAAAGGAAGAGAGAGAAAACATCATTTTTTCAAAATTTCTAATACACACAACAAGTTTCATTATAGTGTTTTTAAATAGTTATTTACATGTGTTAAAAGTTTCTGGGGTGATTTAATAACCCTACGAGGGTCCGCAACTTTCTACTTTTACATTTTCTCACTAGCTACAAAACGTACCAAACAGGCTCGGAGGCTAAGAAGCGCTTCCAAAGGTTATCTTTCGATAAGCATGCACATCACGATTAACTGCTGTCTATGTGTCCCCGGATATACCAGGAGTTCATAAAGAATCGACGAAATTGAAAAAGAGCGAAGGGTTTGCGTTTGGTGGTTAGTTCTCTCGAGGCCACTAGTCGTAGTTCACCCAGTTGTAAAATGCCAAAAGTTAACTTGAGGGCCAAAAACCGCGTCATAACTGACGTTCGATGAAGGAGCACGTAACAAGACATCTCCTACTAGTTCCCCTATATAAGGAGAGTTCATCAGAGTCAACGAGACGGAGAACTAGTAAACTATTTTCAAATGGCGACAAGTTTTCTAGAGCGACAAGGAGAAATTGGTCCAGTTTGACCTCGTCAAACTGCGATTGGAGGCTTACAAAATGGCTTCACCAAACTATCCCGACAAGTGCTCTTTCCTATACTTGAATGTTCCATGCATTTGTCTAGTATAAACGCTAGAGGTTTGCGAAGATGGAACGTGATTTCTCTTTCCGGGTTTCAAAAGGTGGTCCCAAACGAAAGCCAACTTTCTAGTTTTAACCACTCTCTACTGTTGTAAACTAGTGAAACAGGGCTCCTCTAAGAGCGTCAAAAGGATGTCATATGATCATTTCGGGTCAAACCAAAAATCAAGGCGACTCCTCGTATACCAAGGTACACGAATGAAACTTCACATCTCATTTCTAGAGTTGCGAAGGGTACTTGGTGAGTCTCCAAAATTGCAAAATTTAACTATTTAAAACCAAGAGAAGGTCAACTTTATCAATGGGGAGTCAAATTCGTCTGGTCGATAGAACGATATTGGAGCGGTCAAGAAGGGTAAGAGTTTTCTAAATCATCTCGAAGTGAGGGTGATAGTTCATGGTTTAAAGTAGGCAAGTTATAACGACTTCGAGAGTTGCGACACGACACTTTATTGTTTTGCAATGAGTTGAAGGGACATTTAACTGTATTAAAAGTCCTAATGAGTTAAAATTCTATTTAATTGCAAAAGAGAACTAAAATACGAGAATTAGGAGAGGTAAGGGAAGAAGGACCATGCCTGGAAATGAACTGGTGAGGCAGAAGTCGAGGAGTTGACATCGCACCGATTGATTTCACTTGCTTGCAGCCACAACGGCAGAAAACCCAAAAATAGCATCCACAATAATGTCAAAATCGGTGGCCAGTTCTATTGGAAAATCCTCTGGTGGCAAGAAAGGAACAACAAGTGCCTCCAGCTGAGTAACAAGCCCACGGTAAAGAGGCTTATCAGTGTGTTTGGGATAGCAAACAATGTCATGTGTACTATGAATCCATTATGTGCATATCCTGCAATCCTGGCATTCCATGAGACAACATTTCTTTGAGGCATTCTCCCAAACAGTTCATGCACCTTCTCAACAAATCCTCTACATATTCAAATGTATTCATCGGGAAAAGTTCATATGCAGCCCATGTATTTGAAATATCCCAAAACCATTGCATTCCATGAGATGAAATATCTGAGGCATTTTGCCGAACAATTCACATGCCTTGAATACACTTCCACATTTTCCACGCATATCAACTATGACACCAGCAAGCACAAAATATTACAAACAAAACCAGATTCTATTGTTCATACCATGTTCCAATACTTCCATTTCGGCACAGGCTGGAAGCACGCTGGCAAAAAACTGATTTGATTAGAGCCTTATTTGCAACATATGGTGAAGTAGCAAGACTATCTCCTGAGGAAACCCATGTCCTCTATACACTGCCGTAACCTATTCCAAGAAAGTTATCTTGTTCTTTCCTTTGGTCAAACGCTGAAACAATGCCCCCAAAGTATTGCAACTACAGCATTTGACCCGATCCCCTCTATTGTTTTGTGATTTGAAAGCAGTCCATGCAGGGACGGAGTTTCCCCCATTTGCGCGCCGACGGGGAGAAAACAAACGCGGCAAGAAACAAAAAAACAAATTTCCATTATGCTTTGATGGATGTGCGCACCCTGCTCCAAATCTCCTCTTTCAACACGAACAGGAAAACAAAACGTGTGGCAATGTAAATCGGCAAGGGAGTCAGTCGGGTTACATTTGTGGAGCAAACATCAAGGCTTAAACGGATTCCCAAATCCCCTACGCCGCCATCATTCTCTTCTATGAAAACATGTTTCAAAAAGACATTACTCTCCACAAGGCACGCCCCCTACCCTGCGCACCTTCATCTGCAAACAACTGGCCAAGTTTTCTCCTCTGGTTCCACGCGCTGCCTCCCCTCACGCCTTCTTCACGGCCTGGTGGAAGAGTAAGAGTGGTTCAAAGTTCTCCCCACCTCCCTCCATGGCAGCGGCGCTTTCCTCCAACAACAAAACCAAAAGGATGAAAACAACCCCAATGGAGCCCGAGCCCTAAATTCGCCCCAACAAAGAATTCATGGCTTTTGAATTTTAAAAACTTTTATTTTATTTATTATTTATTTTATTTTATTTTTTAAAAATGGAGGCATTACATATACATTTTGATTGTGTTGTATATCCCTTTGCCATTGATGTCAAAAGGGGAGAGTTAAAGAAAGGGGGAGCAGTACAGAAGAGGAAGAAGTCCAGAAAGAGGGAGTATTCTGGTTAGAGATGATTATTTCTTTGTAGGGTTGCCATCAATGACAAAGGGGGAGATTGTTGGAAATATTGTCATTGATGTCAAAGGAGTTGTTGATGTCACAAGAGAATGCATGGAATAGGATTCATTGATGTCAAAAGAGAATGCACAATGATCAAAGAGAAACAATGTCCTTAATGTATTATAGAGAACAAATTTTATAATGATCAAATTTAATATAATAACATGATGATTGCAATAAAAAACAATCACATTGTATACCAGCGTTTTAATTATGAAAGGGCCAACAATTTCATCTAAGAAAATAAAATAAATAAACAAATATTAAATACAAGCCCAACCGAACCATTTGGAAGGAGTTAAAGAAGTTAATTAATATTAAATTAAGAGATGTATCTTTTGATAGTCGCCCCTCTTGGGAAGAGGTACATTAAGGCTATAAAAGATAGATGAAAAGGTTGAGAAAAATGAAATAGATACATCATTTGAGAGAAGAAGTGAATGAGATAAGAAGTGAAAGAGAGAAGAGGAGAAGTAAATTGAGAATATCATTTGAATAAAGAGTAAGAAGGAAGATCAGAAATATAAAGTGGTCTGATTTCATTAATTGGACCATCATCCATGATGGAAGTATGATTTGATTTTTGTGTATGAAGAGAAGTGGAATTTCCATCATATGGTTGAAGAAGAAACTACAGAAGGTGGAAGTTTATATTCTTGAGATCGGTGCCTCAAAAAAATGGGGATCGGTTTCTCCAGTGGGTTGGTGCTCGCAAATTGGTTGAGTTGGTGCTTGGCATTAGGGATTGGTGTCTCTAGTAGGTTGATTCCTATGAACATTTGTAAAGCATTTAATTTTGGGCTAGATTTGGACAGTAGATCCAAGTAGTCTTATTTTTAGTTTTTCCTAAGGGGTTTTCCACATAATTATGGTGTTGTTCTATGTTATGTTATTTTAATTCTTTTAAATTCTTTAATTGTGGATATATTTTTTAATAAGTAAAATTTTATCTTATATTGATTCACCTCCCTCTCAATATAAATGCAGCTTAACAAGATCATCAAATAATGCAAGGGGATAGCGTACACAACCTAGCTTCGTGTAGGGTACACACATACGAGACAAAAGGATATATGAAAGGTATACAAAGATTATGCAAGGATATACAAGTAAAATCAAAGCAATAGATTATTACAATGATGATTTTGGTGTTGATTCTTGTACCGAATGAAGATAAAAGCATGTAATTAGTAGTTTTGGAGTTTAGTTAGCTCTTTGACAAGCACCAAAACCTACGAAATAGTGAAAATGTCATTAGCAAAGTGAAAATGATGTTACAAAGAGTGAAAATGATCTAATCTCCATGAAAACAACGTGGTTGGAAAAAAATTATGTTAGCGAAAATGATGTGGTTAACGTGATAACGCACGTAGTTAGTTGAAAAATAATGGGGTTAGTTTTGATATAAAAATGATGAAAATAGAGAAATAGAATATTCAAGGACATTATTAAGCTAGATAAGATAATATTAAATAGCTAAAAGGTGATAAGAAGCTATAACCAGTGAAAGAAAGTGGATGAAATCAAAAATTATACCTTTTCTCATAAGAGCGAAGTGGTTTATTGTGAAAACGACACATTCTATGTGAAAATTATGTGGTCTCATCAAAATGATGCGGACTGTTTGAAAATGTAATGGTCATTTGTAAAAATGGTTCTCACTTGCATCCCGCACACAATGAACAAAAATTATGGGATCCTTTTGAAAATCATAGTATCATTAGTGAAAATTACGTTACACAACATGGAAACAATGTTAAAAAAACATGGAAATTTGACAAGAAAAACTCAAATTCTCTTATTTGATTTCTTTATAGGTCTAATATAAGGTCCTAACAATCATGAAAAACTATAAAAAAATGTGAACATACCACTATGTGTTCCAAATGTGTTAAGGTTTTAGTTCCAAACATAAAAGTTGAAATCTGTGGAAATCAACCAAAGCCCTCTACCAAGAACTAATCCTAACACCTCAGATTGGGCCAAAGGATTAAAAAACTCAATATAATTATATTAGGACAATTTTTACCCCACTTTACCTTGAGTTTTAATTTCTCCTTGATGGAATGGATATTCCCAAATTTGATTATTTAATAGCTTGTTTGTTGGCTCCAAGATTTTCCATCTCTTCATTATAGTTTCTTGATTGATCTCGAAGACGGGAAGATTTAAGTATGATTCTTCTTAGATCATGGTATGCATGGAGGGTGGTAGCTTGAGTTTTTAGGAAAATTGAGGGCTAGGATGAAGCCATGGTGGATTAGGTCAAGGGTGGAGGATGATTGTGTCGATAGAAGATTCGAGAGGGAGAGGGATTTCCATGAATTCAAAATTCATGGAAAGTGGTAGAATGAGAAGGCTCTAGCATTAAAGAATTATAGAAATTTGGCGAAGATTTCTTAGATTAGATTAGAATTTTCTAGATGCGATTAGGATTTAATGATCGATTAGTAGGAGAGACTAGGTTAGTAGGTAGGAGTAGGTAGATACGAATATTAAATTCCTAAAAATATGTGAAAGGATTTAATGAGTGTTAAGTAGGTGGTTATTTGGAATGTTAAGATGGTGGGATAAATGGTAATGTTATAATGTGTGGAATGAATGTTAATAATATAAGGAGGGCATAAGTAGTATAATTAGTAGTGACTAATGTTATGTGTATACACCATGGACTTGAGAGCTTCTACCATAAGTTCATTGAGGATCTAGTGAGATTTGTGCCACAATTCGAGGTAATGCACAAGGATAGAAAGGAATTTTATGGACCATAGATGTAGAATATGCATTCGGTAGATAAAGAGTAAGGTCTCAAAGAAGTCAACGTTGGATTTTCCTAATTTTAATAAGGTATTTTAGGTGGATTGTAATGTCAATGGGTTAGCAACCAAGGTAGTGCTAAGTGAAGAAGGAAGACCAATCACATACTTTAGTGAAAATTTGAATAATGCATAGATAAATTACTTTATGTGTGATTAATAATTATATGCCACTATCCATGCTTTGAAGAAATAGAGGCACTACTTGTTTTCCAAAGAGTTTGTATTGTAAACAAATAATCAAGAACATAAACTTATATATATTCATGGAAAACTAAATCAAACACATGAAATGGGTTGAGTTCTTACTGAGCTACTAATTTGTCCTCAATTATACAAACAAAAATCAAACCATTTTAGAAATGCATTGAGAAAAGATGTGTCTCATTCATTGAGATGCGAGTGTAATAGGTTTTGAGGGGATGAAGGAACACTACGTAGAGGATGAAGACTTTTGGGAAGCATAGAGTATATACGTAGAACCATTGAGTGTCAAATACACACCTTGGTTAGACTACTTCCTACTAGAAAGGTTTGTATTCAAGTTCATAGTTTCATGTACTATAAGGATCAATTAAGGATGATTTGGTTTGATAGAAAAATTGCATAGGAATGTTAGGTAACTTTGGGATAGATAAGACCTTAGAATAATTGGTTGGTTGATGTTATTTTTCGTGCATGACTACAAATGTGTGTAGAGATGTAGAGTATACCAACCTGGAAAAAGACAAGAGTTAGAACACATGGTTGCGTAGACCATTTCCAGACTTGAGAAACCATGGGAGAACTTTCTTATGGACTTTGTTTTGGGATTCCCCATAATGCTTTGGGGTAATGAATTTATTTTCATTGTTGTGGATGGATTCTTGAAAATGGGTCATTTCCTTACTTTTAATAAGACAAGTGATGTTACCCATGTTGTGAATCTAGTTTTTAGGAAATTTGTGAGGTTGCATGGATTTCACACACCATTTTATCGTATATAGATAAAATGTTTGTGGATCATGTTTGGTTCATGTTATGGAAGAAAATAAACACTAAGTTACAATTTAGTTCTACATATCACCCCCAAATGGATGGCCAAATAGAGGTTTTGGATAGGATCCAAGAATATATTTTGATGTGTATGGTAGGAGAGAGGGTAGGAATATGGGGTATTAATATTGGCATACAACAACTTTTTCAATATAAGAACTAAAAAAATCACCTTTACAAATTGTAGAATGGTACAATTCCTAAGGGAATTGTAGAGTTGAGGGATTTACCCCATGAGGAAGGGAAGAGCGTGGAAGTGGAGGACTTCACATAGTATATGAAGGAAGCAAACAATTAAGTTCACAAATAGCTAGAGACAAGTGATGCATATTACAAAGACTAGGAAAACCATAAAATAAGACACTTGAAGTTTAAGGAGGGAGACTTAGTTCTTGTGTGCCTAGGGAAGAATAGATTCCCATGCGGAATGTATAACAAGCTCAAGTGGAAGAATATTCGACCATGAAGATTATTGAAGAAGTTTTGGAGAACACGTCTAAGTTAGAGTTGTCATAAGGGATAGAAATATTGCTAATTTTCCACATCTTGGATCTATACCCATATTATAAAGGGTAGACAAGTGGAGGATAAATTCCTTTAGAAGTAAATTGTAGATTCCAACTACCATAACAACAACATGCATAAGTAGAATGAATTTTGGAGTAACACATAGTGAAACTAATATTTAGAAAGGAACACAAAGAATATCAAGTAAATTAGAGAGGAAAGGAAGTAAAAGTTTCATCTTGTCTTAGTGAAGTAGAGATCATAAAACGCTTCCATTCCGGTGGAGACCTTCATGGTACTACTTGAGTAGGGGTTCATGTTTCTTCTTAGTTGGACAATATGATGAAGGAGCATCTAGGTTTATATGCAATCATACATCAACCAAAAAGACTTAGTATTAGAAAATAAAGATATTTGCAATGTATGTTTGTGATGTCTCTACACAATTCCCTTACATAATCCTATGACACTCTCGAGTGAGCCACGTAGTGATGTCCTTGACATAGCCGATTTTTAAATACTATGCAGAACTACTTAAGCTATGCAATACTACGAATTGACATAATAATGTGGAACCCACACAAATATTACTCATGTGTCAAAAGAATTTTTTTATTTGTACAAGCTTTTTTAATGTTGCATAATCATGCATGAAGCCAAAAAAACATCAAATAATATGTGAAACACTTTCATAGACCACGAATTCCTATTTGTAGCTTATAATTCTATCATAAACCACAAACATCATTTTCATGTCATTAGATGCCAACACAAGCTAACAAAGAACCAATGATTAGATGTGAACACCTAGAGTTCCTATCAACATCACTATAGTTATGAGCATGCACACATGAACCTTGATCCTTCCTATATGGTCAGGGACCACCTAGATAAACCCAATCGAATAAAGGGGGACATTTTGTGTAGATCAAAGATCGATCATGGATACCTAAGAGTATATTCTTCTTGGGATCTTTACCCGTATTTGGTATCTTTACCTATCACCTTTAAAAAAATTAACTCTATCTATAGAGGGGAGTGCAAAGCATTTATAAGGAATTTTTATCCTTAGAAGATCATCAATCTTGGTTTGAATCTTGAGCTTAATTTTCGGGATAATTTTTATTTGAGGTTATTATCCTTCTAATTGTGTGCCGAGTTTGGCTCTATAGAAGCTTAGTATAGTCTGTGAGCTTAGGTTAAGTCTAGGTTGGGAATTTTTAGTAGAATATTTGTGGAGTCTCATAGAATACTAGCATTGTGGTGTAAGTGTATTTCGCAAGAATTTGTAATTCAATTTCTTTACGTTTAATAGAAATATTTTCATTTGTTTATATTTTATGGGTGGTGCATAAGATCTTGGCTTTGTGACGTCTACTCTAACAAGGGCTACATGGTGGAAGGCATCCCTTGATTTGGAAACCTAACTATGATTATATAAAAAAATTCAATAAGGTCTTATATCACATGCTTTAGCTTGAAACATCAATTAGTAAACTTCTCACATACAAATGGTAATCACAATAAGCATTAGAATCAAAACAATAAAGTTAAGGTTTTATCGTATCAACCTCCATAAGTGGAGGTGGAGATAAAAGGTCACACTTGAGAAATTTTTGAAGTATAATATGTGGTGTATATGGTAATCATGTTTTTTTGTCTATGATAACCTTGTTATTTAATCTTAGTAGTTGGTTGATATATAAAATTGAATGTCACTTTTGCTTTTTGCTTACCTTCTTTAGATTTATCTTTATAACTTTGTTTACTTTGAAACTTGGTAGTATACCTAGTTAATTTATTAGGTGCATACTTCATTCAATGTCAAGAGTTTTAATTCTCCCTCTTTGAGTGTGTAACATATATCATTGACTAATAAAAATTATCAAACATGATAGACTTTTGCAAAGGTGCTAATACACTTTGTGTGAATAGATCTTGGAGCTAATTATCCATAAGTAGATCATTCAACTTAGTAATCATGGTCTTGTAACACAACACATTCCTTGATTAGGTCATTGGATCATTGATGGAGTTTTTATATTTGTGTGTAAGATACATTTTCACCAATATTGATTGAAAAATGTGTTTAAAATTGGTCCAACCAAAGGATTAAATTACTTGATGGGGCACAAAACAAGGTCATAGAAACATAATAATTTTAATCCTTAGAAACATGATGGGCCACTTGCAAAAAGTATCCAAAACATGTGCAATCATGGGATTTTGAATATTACCCCTTGTTTTAAGGATTTACCACTATATACTCTCATTATTGGTTGCCCCTTTTACACTACTACTCTTTTTTATAATGACATAATGGTGTAAGAAATATAAATAAAAATTAACCCATGTATGATCACACATGTTATATACCACCTTTTCAAGGTGACCCCCATGCTTGGAAATAACATAATAAGGAGATAATCGTTGTAATTGTAATCTACACAAGCTGCATGGAATGATCAAAGATAATGTTTCAAATCCCATTTATCTTCATAGAGTTGAAATTTAGGGAGGGAATCACATAGGTATAGTTTAATATGCTTCCTTCGATGCTAATGGATTTTAAAGTAAGAGATTTGAATCCACAACATGAGAATCTCTAGACACAACCTTCTCGAACTACAAAATGTGGTCTGCAAATCAATAATGGTCATGTCTAAGGAGGGTATAGAAAATAGAGTATTAAATGACCTATACATGTGTAAAATGGGTGGTGTAATTGTAGTATGTGTAGAAATAAGTATTTACACTTACAAGGGATTGTGGGCGTCCTTATACTAGTAGTAATATTAGATGTTTACTTGGGAATATTAAAGGAGCTTCACATCAAATTGAACTAATTGAGCCTTTTAGGAAAACTTAGATGTAATGATTATGTGAATAACCTAATCATTATCAATAGGATGCATGTCAATACTCCTACAAAAATATACAAAATATGAACTTGATTTGGATTGACACCATTAGGCTCATCGGGAAAGATTCTTCTAGATTTTTTAAATTCATTGAGTTCATAAATAGGTATGTGGTGGTTGTTATTTGGCATATTCTCAATGATAATTTTATCATCGATATTAGGACAAAAATTGGTATCCATTCGATATGTGTGCTTTTTTAGAATCGTATGGAAGTTGAATGTGGTAAATCAGATGACCATTGATCCTAACACTATGTTAAGATGTCATAGAAGACAAACTTAAAGGATAGAAAGGCTTGACCAAATATTAAACCCCATGTAAAAAAGGGGTTTAGATTGTTGTATTGAATCAATATCACGTTCGAATTGAACAATATAAAATAGGTTCCCTTAACAATAGGGTTTATATCTAATTAGTTAAAATCTAGAAAATATTTACATTAAAATTATAAATAAATATATTTACACACATATCCGAAACTATGGTAAATGATTGAGAATTTCAAATTAATTAAGCTACATGCTAAATATAAACATTGATAGGAGGATGAGTGCACTTATTGTTATGTAGGTTTTTTGAGTAATCTAGGTGTGGAAACAAAGGAACAAGATGGAAACATTCTATATTTTCTTCATCTCTAAACTTGAAACTATTTTTTCCTTAGAGAGGATTTACTATGAGAAAGGATCAACCCACAAAACTTATTTAGACGTGCACACATGTTTCCTCTTGAATTATACCTTCGTATTTCAATTTGTGTGCTTTTGTTATTATATCTGTCATGTATTTTTTTCTTGTAATCACTTTAGATGTGTGTGAATATTCCTATAATAAGTGTTCTTCTCTTGAAAATCGATCTTCCTTGAAATACCTGTAAAAATGTGTTATTGTTTTGGGTTGAGAAAACCCTATGCCACTACATAGCACTACTCTAGAGAGGATTCAAACCCACATATATATTTTCCTATTGGAACAAAGAATTGTGATGATGCGGCTAAATGTATGAAACAATAAATTATCCCTTGATACTTGATAATGCCAACTTTGACTTGGCATGAGATTCTCTTGATTTGTCTTATAATGCTTTTGTCTCGACTTAGAGTGTTTTAGACTTGTATAGGGGTTGTTCTTAATCTTTTCTCTTGAAATAGGGAGATTAGGAAAAATTGCTAGAGATTTGATAAATATTTCTAAGGGATATCTTGATAAATATCAAGTATTAGCCAAGTAATAAACATGTCATTAAATTAGTGGGGTTTGATTCGTAATTATACAAATCACTCTAAAGTTGACGTAGGGGAATAAATATATACATTTTATAAACTAATTGTTATAGTGCCCTAGATAGGATTGACTAGTAGATCTTGTTCCTATTGGACAATTCTATCTAGTGAGAGAGAATCTCAATTGAAGGTATGAGAATTTGCATAGGAGATATAAGGGGTTTTTAATGATATAAGTGTTTTTGTAAGTGTCTCGAGCAAGTGGAATGAGATTTAACAACTCTTAGGAAAGTGTTTTAGCTTTTTTTTTGTGCACAAGTCAAGGGATATAAGACAACTAAAATCGTCAATTGGCAAAATGCCAAATTTTTGTCTCTACAACTATATCTATGATTTGGAACCCTATATCTTTCATAGAGTGGATTATCTCCTTCTTGATCCATGTATTTAGTAACCTACAACTCTATCATGTGCATATTTATAATGGCCACCTTATTATCCTAGTTCTTGTGGTGTAGCTCAACTTGCTCTTCAAATTATCTTTCTAAAACTTAGAACAAGGCAATAGGGGTTTTCAACAAGATTAGAATTCTTAAAACTAATAGTATCACCGATAAAGGATTGGGTAACAATTTTTTAGAACATTAGGCATGTTTCCATGATTCATGAGCTTTGATACACACATTCACAACATTGTATAAAGCGAGATAAATTTGGATTCTTATCACTATTAAGAATGGATAGCGAGATGTTCAACTCGGACCTTAATGATTATGACAGGGATTGTATTAGATAATCTCGGATCCTCTTGACAACTATTAAACTTGAGTTACATCTTTATGTCGAGCTTACATCGATACCGAGACAAAGTAACAGTGGTTCCAAGACATTGACACATGATTAACATACTTAAATGTTGGCCTTATAGGCTTCAAGGTGCTCCAACTTAACCCTTAACTCTTATGACAAAGAATTGTGCTTAATCGTGGTTTAGACTCCAAACAGAGTTTTTGAACATACAAAGAGTATTTTGGCTTACGGAACTCGAAATAAATCATTGTATTTTAAGCATTAAACCTCCAAATATACTCAACTATCTTGGACATTTGTTTTCTTTCTCATATATTGATGAGCCCTAGAAGATGACCATCCAAATTTGTGTATCGATGCTTGATTGTAATAGGGTACTAAAGCTCATCTTGATTGTATCCTAACAAGATTATAACCCTTTCCTACGATCGCTCTTAGCTTCCAGACGAGATTCCAAAACAAGAACTTAGATTTCACTACAACAAAGGCTTGATCATAATCCTACCCTAGTCAAGGTTTTAACACTTTAATGAATAGAAAACAGGGTTCAACTTCTTAGCATTGTTCAAGATCTAGACTCCACTCTCTCTCTAGTATATACTTAGCACATCTTCCTATTCTCGCTCAGAACTATATAGCAAGGAAATTTTAAAATAGTTTTTACGATCTCTCTAGTTTAAAGTATTATTTACCAAGGCAACGGATTATAATTGTTCTTCATTCATATGACAAGCCTTCTAATAAAGTCTATACACTCTACACATATATTGGGGTGCTAACAACCTAAATTCCCACAATTACTAAACAAGAAATAGATAGGAAAGATATTGTACGGGATTATGTTTACAAGTGTTAGAGATTTTCAACTAGTCCCAACATACAAACACAGAGCTATGAAAAGTTACCAACCTAAGAACCCTTTATTCTCCTTTTTAAAACAATGTATAATCAGTCTATATTTCATTTACCAGAGTATTAATAACCTAACAATGACATACCCTCTCTTCTTGTATTTCCTTAGGACTATACATATAAAAATCGGGAACCTTTAATTTTGTACTTGAAAAGTGTTTCTCCTCCATTCTTAGCCTCATTACAACTTCTCCCGTCTCTCGCCTCTATCACCTTCTCCTCATTCATTTGATTTCTCTCCTCACAAAATTCAGCTTATACAACTCCTAACTACTTTTTGGTTCCTTAACTCAAGATGGTGAGCATGTTCAATATTCGTGGTTTGTACATGAGTTACATGATCAACCATTGCCACTAATGATGTTGGGCCTTCTCAACTATACAATGGATGTACATAATCAAACAACAAGATTTATCCCCAAGATTCATTCAACCCTCCACTAATTTGAATGTTCAAACTTCAATTTTGGTAGGAAAAGTGAATAAAGCCAATTTGGAGAACTCCAAGCAAGGCAAAAGACATGAACAAGACTTATTGTCCAAAACACGGTCTAAGACCTCAACATAACCAAAATTTGGATCACATTTACGGACTATTAAGGATGTCCCCGCAACATCTTGTTACCCAAAGAGAAAGAGAGAGAGAGAGCAGATTCTATTAGACCATTCTTTGCATACATACGTCTAATAAGCCGACGTGAATCTTACCCTCTTTCCAATTGACTTTTCTTCATGTTAACCTATTAGTATCTTAACTTTCAAAACATATCACTATCTAAAACTATATTATGATCATATTGTCATATCTTAGGTTATTTTAGCTAGTCTTAACCCATTTAGATTGCATATGGTGTACTCATTTCTCCCTCTCATGTACACCATTAATACTAATCATTCATAGTGCACTTTTTACAAACACAACCAACACCAACCATTGAATGAAATATGGTCCAAATCATAAGAAAAGATCCTAAGCTCATCTTTAATAACTTGGATATCAAGGATGTAGTAACTCCTAACAAGGATGGATCCATTTTCCAAGAACCTCAAACCAAGATACCCATGGATTTAATCTCCCATAAAACTATCTCAAATACTCTAAACAAATTTCCTTATACTCTCTTTAAAGATTTCATTAGGGATACTTCTTCTAGTAGAGATCCCCTAAATCACAATTTTAATCCTTTCAATCATTCTTCCATTTCTTCCAATCCAATGAATCCACCTTCAAATCTAATTAATAATACTACAAATCATATTCCATCATCTAGACAAACCTCATAGATTGACGCTAATCTCATAATGCTTCAATTATTAGGGAAAACAACTCGAATGCAATCGAAAACTTGTCAAATTATGGCCCCAAATGCAAAATAATATCTTGCAAATGGAATCTCAATCTTTTTAGGTCATTTAGGACCTACCAATTCCATTACTACACATATGCTACCTTTGGATGACTTGAGAAAACCAATACCCCAACCTCCAATTTGCAATAAGGTTCTTCAAATCATACAAAATGAACCCATTGCTCCTTACATCACTTCGATGGATCTAGGGGTATTTCATCATCTATTTCTTATAACGAGTTAGTTGACCCCAATCTTCATTTTAAATATTTTGGAAACCTCTTCAAAGAGTGGATACAAACCAATATGTATGTGGCTACCAAGTTATTTATTAAACTCGTCATGGGTGATGCTTTAGAATGGTACAATCAACTTCCTCAACATTCAATCATAGAAATAGAAGCGCCAGTAAATTCCTTTAATGAAGGAATTTTAACAACTTAATCTTCCCAAAAATATCTTTGAAAGGTTCTTTAACATGAAATAATCTCCTAATGATTCAATGCTTGACATCATAAAGAGATAGGTCATCATGGGAAACAAATCCAATCATACTCTTGATGACCAAAATTTCTCACATCATTTCCTTCAAGCCTTGAATCCAACCCTCTAGTATAAATTATGATTGCAAAAACAATGACTCAAAATTTATGATTCTTAAATCATCATAATATCATGCGACTTTAAACCTAATTCACACACATATTGCCAATACAAACCATATCCAAGACTTAACCAATCTCACAAATATTTATAAATTATGTATGTATATCCATGTATAGATGGTTTGACTAATTTATTCAATTTAAAATGAAATAACAATAATCACTTATATTTTCAATTAATGTAATAACATCTAAATAATAATTTTGTGAACGGGTCTCAAACCTACTCACAACAATCGCAATACTCTATCATTTTATAACTCCTAACCTACTTAATTGTGTTTTCTAATTATTTCACCTAATAGAGATCACATCCTTTATTTTAATCATTATTTTCAGACAACCTTATATTCGAATTAAGCATCATCTCTTTATAATTAACATTATCACAATCACAATAGAATTCAAAATTAGTAATAAGTGTTAGGATAATTCAAACCCATGGTTTGCTATCATTATGTTTATATTGCACTCATAAAGCGTACAAATAACAATCTCACTTTCATAGTTAAAATTAATCGTGTGTGCGTGCACGCAGTCGTGAGTGTGTGCGTGCATGTGTGTGCGTTTTAAAACCCAATATATGTCTCCAAAACATATAATCAAACTAGGCACCATGTGCTAAAACAAAACATCACAAGGAGTGTCAAAATCTCTAAATGATAATCTAATCGATATCTAACAAGTGTCACAATAAAATGGGCACTACATATCGACTAAAGAAGGTTGTGGGGACACTAATTAGGCATACCCCACAAAATTTGTTGAGATTTATTATACATGTAAGTAAGGTTCTCATTCATTTGAAGAAATTGGTTGTTAGCACTAGCTTGCTGCCTACTCGTTTAGCCAATGAGTTGTAAAATAAGTTGAATTGAATCATTAAGAGGTTTTTTAGAAGAATTTTGATTAGGGTTTTGACGTGCATTTGTGTTAGCACCCATTGAATGAGATGGATTGATGTCGGAAGAGTCACCCCAAGTGGCATTATATGCCTATATATCAATCACAATGAATTGAAGAGGTTGACCAACAAAATTGGTGTAGGCTAGGATGAATTCTTACATAATGAGTATAAACATATTTTTGTTGTTTTCTTCCTCTTTGTTGGATTCTATTGGCAATATTAAATCAACTATTCCTTCTATTGTTATCTTTTTGGCTTGTTTATTTGGCATTGGCGTAAGCCATATTACAATTATGGTAAAAAAGGATAGGCATATGGGAGGAATCCCAATTGTTAGTTTAGGAATCATCGTCTCATTGATAATTTTGATAGTCAGAAATAATGTGTTAAAATACTTTAGGAAATATTGGAAAATATTTAGGAAAGATTTAGGATGATTTTACAGAGATGAGATAAAAGATAAAATAAGAGATAAAACGAAACATGAATGTGAGTCAATCGAAAGAGAGTAAGATTCACATCGGGTTCACTAGTGTATGATGATGATGGTGAAACCGAAGTGAAGATAATATAAAAGGAAATGTAAATGTGAATCTATTGGATTAGAGAGTAAGATTCACTTCGGGTTCACTAAAGTGTATGCAAACAAAGACTGACCTAATAGAATATCCTCTTTGTCTCTCGATAATAGGTAATTTAGATTAGGATAATAAGATGTGTCATGCTAAAGTTGCTCACCTTAAGGTTGTAAGTTGCAAAAGACGTGGAATAAGGAAGGTAATAGTCCACCCTATAAGAGATGTATGGTTTCAAGGCCTATATCTAGGATACTTTAATGACATCTAACTATTTCCGATAATAAGTTGATAGTAGCAAAGGTTGTGATGAAATTGTAACAAGATCTATATTCTTATGGTAAGGTTGTAAACATGAGTTATAAGAATCAATAGGTTGTAAAGGGTTCTAAACCCCAAAGGGCGGTTTCTAAGGCAAGAACCGATAAACATTGCAATAGATTAAGATTATGTTGCTCTACTCTATCCTAACCATGACCACATCAAACAAACATTTAAATCTGAAATGACATAAAGGAAAAAGGAGGTTAGAGATATTTACCCGATTGCAAACACTATTGACACATTAACATCCCCAAGGTTAGTACCGCCTTGTGAGAGAGTTGATGTGGGGAATCACAAACAAATAAAAGAAAGACCTTAATAATTTGATTGTTAAAGACTTCAAAGGCTTAGCAGATCATAGTAAGTTCAACTCCTATACTTGGGAATTCTATGTACCCAATGCTCCAAGAGTAAACTTCAAAAGATACACAAGATCAACTTCAAGACTTCTAAGGCTTTAAAAGAAGATTGGTGAACGTCAATAGACTGAATGAGTGATGATGGTGATGTGGAATGAATGCTTAAATGTCAAGTTTGTATAATGATCGTGATTGGATATTGTCGCTTTTTTGTTAGCCAATAGTATCAACCATGGTCGGTATCTTTAGCTCTTAAAAACAACCCATACGGCATTGACCATTGTCAATACCATCGCCATTGCGCAAGACAATATCACGGGAGTCAAAAGTAAGTCTTATCTCGATGGAAGCGGCCTTTGGAGTTGTTGAAATTGTCATGACATAGGTGTGTCCACTAAAAGTAGGCATGGAGGCGACTACAAAAAAATTAAGGTGGTTGCATAGGAAGATGTAAAAGAACAATTGTAAAGGTATAAAAACATGTGAAGTATGATTTAATTGGACTACACATCAAGGGCCTCTCATAAGTACTATTATTAACCAACCTAATGCAACCAACAAAGATTGCACGTAACCATTTATGGTTACTCCTCTCTTTCAACAATGTTCCAAAGGACACCGCTCTGAGAAGCCAATGCACCAATAGTGTCTGCGAAGAACCATAGCCATTAAAAGTGAAAAATTAGCTATATACAAGTTTCTATTACCTATAGCTTATCATAAATTATCTTTTTCTTGTATCTTCCTTGACTATTTTTTCTTATAAGCTCTTTACATATTCACCTTTCTTGATCTCGCCTGCCAAAATAGCTTCCAAGACTTCAAAACATTACAAAGCATGAAAAGACATAGGTATGGCTTAAATTTAAGAATCTTGCACTAATGGTACCTACATAAGTATCAAGGCTTGCTAAATATCATAATCTTAATAGAGTTATTTAAAATTAATTTTATTTTCAAAGAAGAGAATTAAAATAGAATGTAAGATTGGTTGCTAACCCCACTAGCATATATGGTTAGTAAATCTTTCTACTCTTTATAAAAGTTAATTTAAAATAAAATAATTTATCAACCCCTAGATGTTGGTGTCCTAGGAGTTGCCTAGTTAGTCTAGGCCTTAATTCGGTTGTGGGTGTTGAAGACTAAATGGAGAGGTATATTCCAAATTCATTACACAACTATAGCAATTGGGGCAATTTTTGAAATTAGGAAGAATCAAATATATGATCCTCGGGTCACATTTTCATATATAGGAAATACTATGGAAGGTATCACAAGAGGTTTTGGGAAAAGGAGTATGTACGTTATTTTAGCCCCACTAAATACTCTTAAAGATGAGGATCCTCAAAACTTGTGGTCGCATAAAGGTGCCGACTCCATTCGATTTTCTTATGAAAAATAATTTTTGAAATAGGAAGGTGTACACTAATTGTGATGGAGCATGGTGTATAAATATCATATGCATAATCCAGCGGATAAATCAGCAATTGCAGCAAATTCTAACATCACACATGCGTCAAGGCTACAAAATTAATATTCATGATAGGCCGCTATGATAAGCCAAGGGAAAAGCACTATTGCATAATGACTATATTCCATCGACAATTTTGCACAAGTAAATCTTGTATTTTTCACAACCTGTCAATATTTTGTCCCCTAATAGAGTCTTGATGGTATTCTGACCGAAATTCCTTCACACATTCCTTTGAAAATAATAATGAAATTTAAAAGTAGCATGAAATTAGGGCTCCTCCTCCATTTGATTGCCTATTATTTTCATTTCATTGTCACAATCTTCATCGAGTATTTTGACACAATCCTCTGATTGTGTGTGATCATTATAGGAGGGGTTCTCATGAGCGAAAATTTATTTAAATATTTTCGCCGTAAAACAAAAGGCAGATTTTCTTATTGTGGAAGAGCATAGACATTATCAAATAAACTACAAACTTTCTATATTGTGAGGTGTTACTGTCATTGGCAAGATCACAATATGTTTCAATTTTATTTTGCTTCTCCATTTTCTTCCCTAAATTGATCTATTCATGGTTTGGGTACTACAATAAGTCATTAGTTGCATATCTATGTAATTACTTCCATAAATAAAAAAATCCCAAAGAACATTGCTAATAATAAAATCCCAAAGAACATTGCTAATAATGAAAAACAATAAATGCCTTAAAACCGTTGTTTGTGATTTGCAATAATATGGGATCTAGGTTCTTGAGTATCATAGTTGTCAACCCTCACTAAGAGGGTTTTAAAATACTTCCTCTTATTGCCCCTTTCAGAAGTTTCTATACTTATATGGCCTCGTGCACATTTTGGAATTTGCATCTCTGGCCTTAATTATATTTCTCGTATTTGACAATATGGTTGTGCTGTATTGCCACATTTATCAAAACGTTAATTCCATAAGAATGTCCATCGAAAAATCCGTTACAAGGCCTGTCAGAAATTCTTGATTAGAATTTCTGTCATAAATTTTGTCAGACCTTTATTAGATGGAGGCAACTTGATGGAAACGAAAAAAGGTTCATTTTTGTCGGCGTTCAGTTACCTATTTTGGGAAGCCAAAAATAATAAAAATGTTCAGAATGAAATAAACCTGAATTTTTATGGAAATCTAGCACAAAATCTTACAGAAATCAAGTCATATCTAGCAGCGAGGGAAACCCTATAAATTCAGAAAAAAACATAAAAATCTAAAACAAAGAATGACTAATTACAAAAAAATTAAAGCTACATAAGAACATTATATTGTTATCTTTTTATCTTAGCAAAGAAGAAAAAGATAGCAGTTCATGGCAATCCTACTTAGTAGAGGGTTCTTGGAATTTGAGACTCGTCTTAAAAGAAATTAAAATTTGCAAATATACATGTACCACCAATTGCAATTTTGCAGTTAGTGCTACACACGACAACAATAAGTAAATATGATCATTTGGACTTACCAATATTTCAACGCTTAATAATTATATATAATTGCACTTACGCATATAGAAAAGAGTGATTGACAAACATAAAACTAGTTTGAACATTACTAATTATAAAGCATTTGAAGATATCTATCCAATATGGAAGTACAAGATGAACGATAACTTGAACCAAACATGTTGTAATGGTTCAAGTAATGATATAACATATACAAGTTCCTTCGCAGCTCAAATCCATTTTGTTTAGGCATCACCTACAAACACAAATATATATGATATTTATATATTATTATACAAGAAGCTTTTATGTTCTATTTTATAATTGAAACATCATAAAGACAACATGTATCTAAAACATTATTTCTTACCATGCCCAAGAACAAAATAGAAAATTCATTATTTTTTACCCTTTGAAATCAATATTTATTTATGTTTAGGTGAAGAATATTATAAACGAACAATAAAAGGTGGTTGACAACAATTACCAAACTTGTATGCTTTGTATCTTTCCACAAGTTATTTCGACTGTCAACAAGAAGTAAAACAAATTTTGTTCTTCATAATCATTTTTATTTATATTGAGATGGAATAAATATAGAAAATATATATGCCCTCAAGAACGGGCTATCTCATTGAAAAGTATCTATTATCATAATGCAAAACAATTCAGTTTATGACTACAACTAAATATCCCAAAGTGGAATAAATGTAGAAAATATATATGCCCTCAAGAACGGGCTATCTCATTGAAAAGTATCTATTATCAGAACACAAAAATAATTAGTTTATGACTATAACTAAGTATCCCAAACTAAGTATCAGACTGACCACAATCAGCCAAATCTAAATACCAGGATACTAATTGTGAAATTGAAACAAGATTATGGTTAACTAAAGGCTTGGAATCAAAATGACTACGAGTTTGGGCTATGAGAATGACTGAGACTTGCGATAGAGATAAATGGCCCACACAGCGACCTCTGCAAGTGATTACTTCCAAGAAAAATTATGATAAAACTCTCTCCCAAGTGCTTTCTTTAGGCCTGAACCATAGATGGTCGAATTTTTACTCTTTCAAAGTTTGGATGTTGAAATTTGATATTGTGTGGGCATCTTGAATTAAGCCTTTGAAAGCTTGTTTTAGATGGCTAATCCTGTATCAAAATCCTCTTGTTGTGTTTGTTCTTGCAAGTGTGGTATACATAATAGGTTTTGCTCTTTCTCTGTTTCTGAGAAATCTGTTAATCATATTAAAATATAAGGCTTATTTATGATAAAACTCTCTCCCAAGTGTTTTCTTTAGGCCTGAACCATAGATGGTCGAATTTTTACTCTTTCAAAGTTTGGATGTTGAAATTTGATATTGTGTGGGCATCTTGAATTAAGCCTTTGAAAGCTTGTTTTAGATGGCTAATCCTGTATCAAAATCCTCTTGTTGTGTTTGTTCTTGCAAGTGTGGTATACATAATAGGTTTTGCTCTTTCTCTGTTTCTGAGAAATCTGTTAATCATATTAAAATATAAGGCTTATTTATTAGTGTTAGTATAATATTAGTTTTAGTTAAGTGTTAACTAATAAACGGTTGTAACCACTTCAACCACTTTGTAACCATCTCTCACATAATAAAAGGACAGACAATGAATAATGTGTGCATTCCGGTTTCTCTTCATCCGTTCTTTGTACATTCTAATCTTTCTTTATTCTTTCTCTCTCCACATATTCTAACATTGGTATCAGAGCGCGGCAAGCAAGGAGAAAGAGAAGGGAAGAAGTTCAAGTTAGTCCCGTTAGGGCACAGTTCGAGTTTACAGTAATTGCAAGGGCCTGCAAATCGCGAGAGCAGATTACTGATTTACAGCGAACATTTTGAAATACAGCCAAAGACTCTGCAGTTTGGACGAAATACAGCCAAAAACTCCATTTCCACCATTAATATAATACCACAGTTCAGACGCTTGAAATAAAACAGTCACAAATTGCGAATTTCGAGAGAAAAAACACAGTCGATTCAGTTAAATCGAGGGCAAAATAGAGAGTTTCAGATTGTGATAAGTCGAAACAAGGGCAATATACATACAAAGTCGCAAAAGGGCAAGAAAGACTGTCTGTAAATCGCAAAGATGTCATTCAAAGTTTTTCCGAAGGCACGAAAACAGTTGTGAGGTCAAACTCCATTCATTTGCCTGATTTCAAGGGCATCGTAGATGCCCAAGTTAGTCGAGATTTGAAGCATTGAACCTGAATCTATTCGAATCTGCAAAAATGCCATTGTCTTCTAGGGCATGACTTGAATCTATTTGAATTTGCAAAAACGCCATTGTCTTCTAGGGCATGGAAATAATTTTTTTGGCACAAAGGAGTCATTAGTTACGAGTTTTAGACTTGAGATTTCAAGGGGAAAATGCAAGAGCACAGAAGCGAGAGTTTCAGACTATACATTATATGTCTGATTGAAGGACGACGTCATTTCCGTATTATTTGGTCCTGTAAAGAAGGTAGAAATGGCAAGAAAAGTAACAGAGTTGGCATAGTCTTGAATCCGACGTGCGGGAATGACTGGACTATGAATCTTGAAATTTGTGATAAGCCAAAGATATTGCTCTTGGAGCCACTTGATAAAGAATTGTGAAAAACATTTATATTATCAAGTTATTGAAAGAAATATTTGTCAAAAGACGGAAAAGTTCATAAGCAAAAAGATGAAGGGAAAATTCCAAGACAAACCAAATGAAGCCATTGTTGAAAATCCACCAAATGCTGAAATTGATGAACTCACTGATAGAGAATGTGTATTTTAAAAGAATCGCAACACTTTGAAGACATGAAGGAATCTAGTGTAGGTAAAACTCGGCATGGATGGTTGTCCAGATAGTTCGGGAGTCTGTGAATCTTGGGAATTTACCCTTACGAGGGTCATGAGACAACTTGATGGAGCACTGTGGGAGTAGCTCAATATGGATGGTTGTCCAACAATTTGGGAGATTTTGTAATTCGGGAGTTCGGGGAGGTGGAATCCGGGAACTCGGGAACTACACCTTTACGAGGGTCAGGGAGGTAGCTTGATGGAGTTCTACCTGGTCAAAGCATTGTTTTCAAAAGGGAAAGCTTCTGAAGAATGTGTGGTCTTGTTTGGTTCTGTTATTTTAATCTTTTGTCAGTATGTTCTATAGTGTAAGCCTTAAGAGGGGTATTAGGATATAAGACTTATTTATTAGTGTTAGTTAAATATTAGTTAAGTGTTAACTAATAAACGGTTGTAACCACTTCAACCACTTTGTAACCATCTCTCACATAATAAAAGGACGGACACACAATGAATAATTTGTGCATTCCAGTTTCTCTTCATTTGTTATTTGTACATTATAATTTTTATTTATTCTCTCTCTCCGCATATTCTAACAAATCATTTATTCTTTGAATGTTAATATGCTTAATGTGTTTGGAAATACTTACTTGTTGCATGATGGTCTAAGTTTGCACGTAAAAATGTTTCCTAGCAAGATATTATGTCCGGTTTCATTTCTTGTGATACAAAGATTCCTTTTTCATAGAATGCTATGGTTGATAATGTCGACTAATTTTTATTTTTCTATTACAGAAAAAAAAAAAACAATTTTGATCTTTTGGCATTTGTTATAGAGGTTAGAGTGTTTGTTGCACGATGAATTCAACCTTTTGCATGTGGTTGTGCAAGCTAATATTCATTTATAGATGTCTGAAGATGGACTCGTAAAGTTTTAAAAAGGGCCACACGAAGATCTCAACTAAACATTTATTGGATACTAGTGGATTCCCTAATCTTAGCAATGTGTCGAGGCTAATGTCAATGATGTTGGCCCTATGGATAGTGATATTGATGAAGGTTGGCATGAGGCATAAAAATCCCTTATCAACAGACGGATGCATAACAAGGGCAGGTCGGACCTAGTGGACAAGTAAGTGTTATGGCTGCACTAGTTGACATTGTTCCCACAATGAAAGTTGATCGAAGCAAGCTCAAGAGAGACTCGATAAAATTATCTCCTTGAATTCCAATGAAGTAGTGACAACTAATAGTGGACCCAAATATGAATGCACTACTTCATCTTACTCACCATTGATCGATTGTTCCTCGCTTGAGCTTGTCTATGAGGGTGTTCTTTTCAAGAGGGTGGAAATCTTATGGAGGACCTATTGTCACCCGGAAGTTGCATTCGATAGAGAATGGTGTGTGAACTCTCTCTCCTGTTGACAAAATGGAACACCTCAAGGTTGTGGGTAACCTATGTCCGAGGTGAACCTCCATAGAGGATTGGTTCCCTGCATGAGTCACCTAAAAACGAAAACTTTGACGAGGAAAAGGGAAAAGGAAAGCGGGAAATTGAGATAAGGGTGATACACCAATAATTTAACACATGTATGTAGCTCTGCACACGGAGAAATCAAAGATCCACACACCTGCACAACTCTAAACTATTTTGCATAATAAATTCAAGGGTTTGGGAGAAAAGGACAGCGGAAGAGGGAGTAAATTCCACACTAAGGAAATACAATATCCAATCAAACAAAACAAGAACTCAGAAAACAGCGATATGAGAGGGCAAAAATGGAGCTTTTTATTCAAAGGTGCAAGTACAAGGCTAGAATTGCCAGAGCAAATCAGCCCAAGTGTGTCTGATGTTTCAATAATACAAAATTGAGCCTACATAGGCTGCTGCATCCAAAAATAGTTGTGTCTGCATGCTATTTTATTTGTTTTATTTATTTCTTAACCCCATGTGGCGCATGGGCAGCAGTGTGTCCTTTTAATTATTTAATTCTCTCCATCGTTGGCGCCATATACCAAACTAATTGTTGCATGCTTTCTTTTGATTAAATTAATCTTACCCATCTTTGGCGGGGACTATTGTTCTTTATTTTATTTGTTTTCTTTGTCTCTTCTATCTTTGTCCCTTCTATCTTTGTCTTATCCAAACCTTTATCCTTTTGTCTTATTTGTTTCTTATCTCTTCCTCACCTTCCTCAACAGACTAAACTGAAACAGATTGTTTCTTTTTTTTATTTTTATTCATGCATCATACTTGGCGCCAACAGTCTATTTTTATTTTATTTATTTCTTTTCTTTTTCGTCGCCACAATCCAAACAGACCATCTACGTGCCTTTTCTTTTATTAAATCCATCTTTATCATCCTTGGCGCCAAAAAATAAGAATAGTAGACAGCTGCTTTCTATTCTTTTTCATTTTTGCAATTTCTCTTGTACACATTCGCACGCCCGGTGGGAGCCCCACGTTTTCTTATTCGCTTTTTTGGCATTATAATATCATTTTCTTGATTCTTGTAGTTTTTAAAGGTCATCAATGAATTCACGGTCATTTAGTGAGTTGGTTTGAACAGTTTGCAAAAACCGCACAATTTGGCCATATTCTAACATATTTAGTGCAAGTACAAGTGATTTGCGGTTTTTTTGTCATCTCAGCGCTAGCGTAGCTCGTTATCTACGTTAGCGTGCCTTTTCTAACTTGCTTTTGCATATCTACGTTTTTGCTTCAGTCCTTGCGCTAGCGTGTTATTCCCTCGCGCTAACATGCTATTTCTTGCGCTAGATTGCTAGTCTTATGCTAGTGCGTGCAAGTCCTTGCGTTAGCGTAATCTATGCTAGCATTCTATCGCTCGCGCTAGCATGCATTTGAAGTGCGTTAGTCTATGATTTAAAGAGTGTTTGTCTAGTCTGTGTTTCTATTTCATTCCTTGCATTAGCGTGCTAGTCTCTACGCTAGCGTTCTATGTAAAAGTTATTTTTTTTTGTAAATTTCCAGAATGTTTGTACTTGCTTCCCTACTATTTTCTTTACAATTTTGACATTGTTTTTGTAATGTCCCCAATTCCGAGCAGTTGGCCTAACGGCCCTATTTTGGTCTTAGCCCTGGTCATTCCCAAGGGACTAACGACTTTGGAGGTTATTGGGGATGGTTGTCTGGTTTCCTACTAGGGTTTTGTTATATTTTGGGCGTTGGGAGGGTCTAATGGGCCCTTTGTATTCTATTTTGTCGTTGGGATCACTTAAGTGGACACTTCTGGCATTTAATGTTATGTTTCTTCGTTGGGGCCACTTAAAGTACCTTTTTGGCGACTTGAGGGATATGTATTGCATTTAATGTTATATTTCTTTGTTGGGGGCGCCTTTTTGGGCCAAGGCGCCTAGGGGAAAAAAGTAACTTTAAAATATTTATTAAATGGGCCCTCTCCATGGGAAAGTGCGCCTTGGGGGTTTTAGGGTTTCTTTGACATGAAAAGGTTATAAAAGGAGAAGAGGGGTGAAAGGATAGTCATTCATACATACACTTATATTTCTTTTCATGGTGCAACTGCTGTTTGCAACTTTTAGCTTGTGGAGTAAGATCCCACGGGAACCCTAGCTTCGGTGGTGAGAGATCCATCCCTAGCTAGCAGGGCATTCTTCGGTAGTGAAAGATCTACCCTAGCTTGTCATTTGGAGCAGATTTCAGGGCTGGTTTTACAGAGGTATTTTCAGAATTTTCAGAATTAGGGTTTGAGGATTTTTGAGAGTTTGGTGGAGGTTTTTCAGCTGGTTTTCGGATCAGACCTACGGCAGCCATAGAAGAAGGATTCGGCATCATCTACAGAGGGTTTCACAAGGGTTTTGGCTATTTTCCAATGGGGGCGACTTGTTTGGGAATTTGCAGCCCTAATTTCTAGGGTTTCCAGCAGTCCTTTTTCCGATCTGAAGGTTGGAAAGTCATCTACTATTTTTATATATATTATTTCCAAAGTTTCATCATTAGTGCATTTGTATTCGGAAAGATATTAATTTTCGAAGTTTTCCGGCTATTTTAGGCACGCTGTAATTTTCTGGCAGCGTTATATTGACTGAAAAATTCCAAAAATATTTCCCTTGTGTTCTTCATATTATTATTTTGTTCCAGTTAAAATTTCAAGTATTTTGGAGGGGTATTTTGAGAGTTATTCACATTTTTCTGTTCGCTGCCCTAGCTCTACTTTTTCTGCATAAAATCTGCAAAAATCAGATTTAGTATTTTGCTGCAAATTTTTGTGTTTTGTCATTTTTGTGGTAAAATACCAACTAGGATATTTCAGTTTTGCAGATTACTTCACAGAAAAATAGAATCTAACACAACTTGTGATCTTTGTTTCTAGCCAAATTGCAATTATTTCTCTTATTTTCTTTCATTCCTAACCTTTTACTTTTACAATCAATGTGGTATATGCTCTTCTCTCACGCCCTTTGGGCGATCTTGAGAATCAAAAGCGTATGCGATTTACTTCATATTTAAATTATTTCATTTTCAGATTTTAATCTAACACATCTTATTACCTAAGTCACCGCATTCAGCGGATTTAATGGAAAACCCTTAAAAATCGCCGAACCTCTTCCAAACATTTGAAATTCGATTTTATTCGCCGAATTTAATCGAGTGCATCTAAACACAAATTCTGAGGGCAGAAAAAGTTAAAAAATTCATTTGACTTCGTTTGTATTTGGAAAAGGCATTTAGGGTTTCTTTCAAAACTATAAAGTAAAGGAGCCGTGACTCGTCTAAAGCACAGTGCAGATTGCAAAAGCCAATGCCGTCGAGTATAAGCTAGTGTCATCGTGTCTTAGAGCCTACGAGTCGCCTAAGCCTTCCACGAGTTGTGTGTGAGGGTAGCAGAGCTAACATAGCCTTCCACTAGCTCTTCCAGAGGCAAAGGCGGCGGCGGCTAAAAACGAACCTTCACGAGCCTTAGCCTTCTGTGACCTACCTCGGGACCTCGACTCACATTTCAAGTAAATACGGGTAGGAGGATTTTATTTGTATTGTTTTTTTTTAGGTTTAGCGTTTATTAAGTTTTTGTGTTTTAGTTTATTAATAAGTTAATAAATTGGGTATTACGTTTAAGTTTTTAAGCTATAAAGTATTAATTTAAAAGTTAATAAAGTTAATAGTTTATAGGTTAAAGATTTGAACGTATTTACCTAAATAATTATTTTATTAAATCAACGTTTATAAATTTATACAACAATTACATTTGTTTATTTTATTATTTTAAAATTTTAATATATGTTAGTGAATTTATAATATATTAAAAAATAAAACTTAGTTTTTAATTTGTATATTTCCTTTTTACGAAATGTTTAGTTTTTTTAATTATTTATAAATTTATATCATGATAGTAAATTACTATTTTTTTTAAATTTTAATCTATGGTAATAATCTAATTTAGTTTTTTTATTTTTTTATTTTTAAAGATATGGTAATAATTTATTATCAATCTCATAATTTGAATTTTTCATTTTTTTATTTTATTTTTAAAATTAATTACTACGTAATTTTTTATTTTAATATCAAAACCCGTTAATTGTTAATTTTTATTAATATAGTGTTTTTTTAATATCAAAACAATATTCATTTTTATTTTAATATCAAATAGTTTAACTTTGTTTTTATTTTTTAATTTAATTATTTTTATTTGTCAAAAATGCAGGGACATCAATACATTGCTATGGCACCTCCAAAATCAAGTGCAGAAGGATGGAAATATGTGACCCGCGAGGGACAATCCAATAACGTCACATGCAACTTATGTCAACACCGCTTTACAAGGACATTAACAAGGGTAATGGACCACCTTCTTGCCATTTCAGGTGGTAAAGGAGGTGGCGTCGAAGCATGTCCGAATGTCACCCCTGTAATGAAAGAAGCATTGGAGAAAGACTACGGGAATTCATTGGTACTAAATCAGCAAAGGGCACAAAAGAAACGAGTCCAAAATGAGCTTTCTAGGTCCAAGATACCCCGCACATCTTCCTCCTCTGGCATGTCCGCAAGCTCAGTAATGCCACAAAAAGAGAGTGGGATAGCAACACTAAACAGTTTTTGGAAGCCTGTACAAAAACAACAGGTTGATGATGCATGGGCTGATTTCTTTTATGAATCTGTCATTCCATTTAATGTTGTCAGGAGTCCTTATTTTACAAATGTTGTTCAACAATCAGTTTCATTTGGAAAAGGGTACACAACACCAGGTTCAGAAGCTTTAAGGACAACACTTTTGAGGAGATCAAAAGACAGGGTCACTGAAAAACTGGCAGACATTAAAGACTCTTGGAGCTCAACAGGTTGCACCATCCTGAGTGATGGTTGGTCCAATATGCGCCAAAGGCCATTAATCAATGTGTTGGTCTCTTGCCCCAAAGGTGTTGTATTCTTGAAAGTGATTGACACCATGGAACATACAAAAACTTTTGAGTATATCTTCAACATTCTAGATGAAGCCATTCTCGAAGTTGGTGTACAAAATGTGGTCCAAGTTGTTACCGATAGTGCTAGCAATTGTGTGGGGGCTGGAAAGTTGGTAGAAGAAAAGTACCCACATATTTATTGGAGCCCTTGTGCTGCACATTGCATTGATTTACTACTCCATGACTTGGCCAAATTTCCTTGGGTACATGAGGCAGTGCATAGAGGAAGAGCAATTGCCAATTTCATAAAAAATCATCGCCTCACATTGAGTATATATAGAAAGCATGCAGCGAAGGAGTTGTTGAAGCCGTGTGACACAAGGTTTGCCTCTTTCTATATCACTTTGAAAAGAATTGTTGAGGAGAAAGGAGCTCTCCGATCTGTGATTTGTAGCAAAGAGTGGGAAGAATCTGTGCTTGCAAAAGGTTCTAAAGGTAAACATGTGGAGCAAATCATTCTAAGCTCTACCTTTTGGGAAAATGCTATGAAGGTTCTAAAAGTATGTGCACCCATAGTCCGCATGCTTCGTATGGTTGATGCTGACATCCCTTGTATTGGCATGGTTTATGAGGGCATGGACCGTTGTAAAGAAGCCATCCAAAAGGCTTTCAATAATGTGGAAGCGGAATACAATGAAATATGGGATGTTTGTGATGGAAGATGGAGGATGATGCATACACATTTGCATGCAGCAGCATGTTATTTGGAGCCAACTTTGTTTCATATAGAAAGAGAAAGTGATCGTGAAGTCATGAGTGGTGTCTATGCAGCGATTGAAAAGTTGGTTCCTGATAGAGAATGTGCAAAGAAAATAAGAGAGCAGCTTAGAGCATACAGGCGAGGAGATGGGTTATTTGGAACCCAATCAGCTATAGATGACAGAGAGGACATGGATGGAGATGAATGGTGGCGATTCTATGGAGCAGATACTCCTGAACTACAACATTTTGCAATTCGAGTTTTGAGTCAAGGAGTAAGTGCATCAGCTTGTGAGAGGAATTGGAGCAGCTTTAACCATGTTCAATCAAAGAAAAGGAATAGATTGTTGTCAAGAAAGTTGGGGGATCTTGTTTATGTGCGTAGCAATTTGCGACTGACTATGAGAAAAGTGGCAAAAGATGCATGTGCTTCAAGAAGAAGAAGAAGCTTCAACATTTTCTAGAAGACTCTTCTGATGAAGATGAACCTGATTTTGTCTGTGATGAGCTTGAGGATGACACTAATGATGTTGGTATTGATGTTGTTGATGCTAGTGATGATGAAATTGAGCCAAGTGCTCTTGATGATCTAGAGCTTTTTAATGTAACAAGTTGATGAGCCTTAGCTTGTAGGAAAATCCAAGAATCTGAAGTTGAACTATCACTTTTTCAAAGCATTTTTAATATTGTTGTTCAAAATGTTTTTCAATCAATATATGACAGCTAGTTATTGGAAAGCTATTTTTGACATGTTTACTTATCACTTTTTCAAAGCATTTTTAATATTGTTGTTCAAAATGTTTTTCAATCAATATATGACAGCTAGTTATTGGAAAGTTATTTTTGACATGTTTACTTATACGAAATGTGAAATTATAACTGTATTTCTATTAGCCGAATTTAATCACGAATTTTATCTTTATTTTTTTAGCAACGAATTTCTTATGAATTTTATACTCGGCGAATTCGAATGCGGTGACTTAGTTTATTACTAAGTGTTTTTAACCTTTTCACAACCACATCGCGTATGCTCTTCTCTCACACCCTTTGGGCGGACTTGAGAATCGAAATGGTTGAAGTTGTTTGTCTTGTATCTAGCTAACTTGGTTTTACAGATCTCGTAGACCTTGAAAAAAGAGAAGCAAAAATCAAGAAAAAAATACTAACTCGTTTGCATACAGGTTTCCTTTGTCAAAAAAAACAAAAAAAAATTGTTAAAAAAGTTAGATATAGCTTTGCTTTTACTTGTCATTTTTGCATTTCTTTTCATCAAAGTTGGAAAGAAATTGTTTGTAACCATTCATACTTGTATTTGCATGTAGCGACGTGGATTTCATCACCACTTAGCTACACCGGT
This sequence comes from Taxus wallichiana var. yunnanensis, assembly GCA_018340775.1. NCBI lineage: Eukaryota > Viridiplantae > Streptophyta > Pinopsida > Cupressales > Taxaceae > Taxus > Taxus wallichiana. Next base: position 84,351,762 of record CM031244.1, on the reverse strand, counting down.
GACGTGGATTTCACCACCACGCACCAATCATTTTGCATTGCATTGCACTTGAGACTTAGTCTCAAAACAACATTCGGTGCTTTCCTTGACTCTGTCCCCTAATTACAGGTAAAGTTGTCATGACGGGTTACTACGAGTATATACCTAAAATATTTGTAACAAGGTGGCATTATCCTTGTAAATTCTTAGGGAGAAATAAGGACACCATACACACATTCATTCCCTCATTACCTTACCACCTATTCACGAAAACTCATCATTGGAGTGGTGATTCACTCCTCTAAGAGGGCCATTATTGATTAGGTGATTCTCTTTCAAGTATTCCAAGGGTTCCCCATACCACTTTTGTGCCCATGGCAGATTTGGTTATCAAGACTGGGATATATCGAAAGACGCATCTATTTAGAGTGATAAGAGCCTTGCATCCATTATTCCACAACATTTTGTCTTGTTGCATTAAACATTACACTTCCCGACGGTATTCTACCTCTTAAGCCAAAACATATCAAAACATTGTTTGTTGTTTGTATACACTCTTGTTGTTTTTGAATCAAATCTTATAGATCAAAACTTGTGTTCCACAAACACCATTCAAATCAAATCCAATCCAATCAAAATCAAGAATCCAATCTACCCCATCCAAAACTGAATTTTATCCTTTGGATACACACCCTTTTGATCAAACTAGAACTTGATTCCTTAAACTCATTTATGAGTAAACACCAAGTAAACAAAAATCCAATCCTATCCCATACGATTAACCACTTATCCAACTTTTGAGCTTACCTAGGTTCTTACCTATTAGCAACATGGTGGTTACTCGCAATAAGAGTCACAATATTTATGAAAACACCGATATATTCAATCTTGGAAGTGATAGTTTGGATGAAGAGAATGAGGTAAGACAACCCGAACTCAATGATGAAGAATGAGAACAAGTAGACAAACTATTAAAACAAAACAAAACCAATACCTTCTTCGCATCCTAGAAATGGGGGTGAAGCTACCTTCTGATTTCGGTGAAGAAAACTTGAGTCGCCTTTTTAAAAAGCCCAAATCGAGTACATCCAATGATTCAACGAACACATCCAACAAAGCATTGTTATCAAAAATTCACGAAATTAAACAACAGCTCACTCACATAGCTTCTATGGTTGCCAACAACTTGTGTGATGAAGTGAAAGAGCAACCTAGTCACAAAATCAATGACGTCATAGATACCCCTTAACAAAACTCTCCATTTGCACAAGAATGGAAGAACATGAAAGAAACAATCATGGGGTTACAAAAACATACCAAACAATTTAACTTTGAGGAACTTTGTCCTTACCCATTTGATAAGGCCATGTTACAAATACCATTTCCTCCATTATTTGAAACTCCTAAATTCGACAAATACAAAGGAAAACACGACCCAAGAGAACATGTAAAAGAATTCTTCATGCAATGCCAAGAAGTAGCATATAATGACATATACCTTTTGCGTCTTTTCCCTAAAAGTTTAGGAGGACAAGCTTTAGATTGGTTCTACACCTTCCAAAAGGATCTATTACCACCTTCATTGACTTGTCGGAAAAATTTGTTAAACATTTTTCCTTTAACTTAGCCTCCGACATCACCATGATGGACCTTAGCAATACAAAGAAAAGACAACGAAACATTTGCATCTTTTCTCTAAAGATGACGAGGGATCGCAAGACGATTCCCTTGCTCAATCCAAACAATTGGATAGCATCTTTATACCTAATCTCAATCCTGAACTATCATTCTGAATGCAAATACATTGCTTAACCAATTTTCTAGAAGTAATTGAAAAGGGAACACAAATCAAGAGAGCCCTTATTGCTAAAGGCCTCATCAAAACTCCTAAGGATCAACCTCATAAAGACATCAATCAAAATCAAGACAAGCCAAGGTTCTTCAATCAAAACCATAATGTTGTGAACGACGGAGTCATTAATTCTCGCCACATTCAAAACAACCAATCCAAACCAAACAAATCAACTAAAAAACCAATCATCATTCCTAGTAAGGAAGCTACTCGAGAATTTAGATGAAGACAATTCATTCCAGTTGGAGAAAGTATTTCTAGCATATTCAATCACCTAGCAATTGCAGATATGGTCACATATCCAATCGCAAAACCCTTCGAAGAAGTGCAACAAAAACCAAAGTGGTACAAGGAAAACAAATATTGCGAGTACCATCATATCAATGGCCACCATATAGATCATTGTATGCAACTTTGCCACTACATTCAAGAATTAATCGATCGCGAAGACATAGAAGTTGAAAATACTTCCAACAAAACTCCCAATGAAAAATTAAAAGTTTTCAAAGACCCTTTCCCCAAACACGACGAAGCCAAAAGAGCTCAAAAAGACAAGGGTCAAACATCCAACAATGTTGAATACGACTCAATCATATCATTTGTCGATCAAGAACCCAACATTGTTGGTACCATCAAAATCAAAACTCCTGACTGTGCAGTAACCACAAGACAAAAGAAGGTTTGGGTGCCCGCCGCCAAACAACCTTTGACATCCACAATACCTCAAACATCCAATCCTCAATCTACTTCTAATACAAAATCAACATCCAATACAAAATCTTCCTCCGATTCCTATGATATTATCAAACAATTGGAGAAGACATTTGTGCAAATCTCCCTTATGGACTTGCTTAAAACATCACATGTGCTTCAAGACATCCTTACTCGCGCATTACACGATGCATGTGTTCCTAAGGACATCAATACCAACAATTTCAAGCCTTGATCGCAAATATTTCACTCAATAGCCCTATCTTATCATTTGGTCCTCGTGACCTTTTAAACCCAAACATTCCAAACAACAATTACTTATATGTCGAAGCATTCATTACTCATCATAAGATCAAAAGAGTGCTTATAGACAATGGAGCCGCATTAAACATTTGTTCCATGAAACTATTACAATGTCTTGGCTATACCGAGGAGAGTCTTACTATTGACATCATAACCATTCGTGGGTATGATAATCATGAGAGAATCTGTGGGAACAGTCACGCTATCACTCATGGTTGGACCAATCACCTTGGACACCTTGTGCCACGTTGTGGACTTGGAGGTTCCATACAACATTCTCCTTGGGCACCCATGGATCCATGCCATGCAGTTGTCCCATCCACATTCCATCAATGCATCAAATTTCCCTATCAAGGCAAAGAAATCACATTGTGCACCGATACTAAGCCCTTCGAGTATTGTCGAATTCTTCAAGGGAGGTATTAACAAGCCCGCTATTGTCAATCCACAGTAAAAGTTTGCTCCCCCTCGTATCATACGATTCTCTGAAAACTCATGAATTGATCTCAATACACTCTCAAAACTTCTTCCAAAGAGTAACGCCGAGAATATCGATAACAAAACCATTAATCCTCCTACATCCACCAATCCACCTTCTACATCGTCTAGTGTGCCTACTAGTTCATCTATGCAAACATCCACATTTAAGATCATTGACAAAGGATGTGGTGAATATCAATTTCAAATGGTTGAAAATTCCTTTCACATTGGGAACTTACCCCTATCACCACACACCTATGGAAAAGCAAATGCTTCACATATACACATCACTCCCATCTACAAACTAGAAAAAATCATCTTTCGACGATTCGGATATTTAGAAGATGAGAACATTCAAGCTTCTAAGAGCTCTTGGTTGTATGACAATCAGTTTGTTGACTAATATCAATCGCCCGAACAGATCATAGGCAATAAAATCATCAAAAACATGCAATGAAATGGAAAAGGTTTTGGAAAGAACAAACAAGGCCGTCTAGATCACATTACCTCTGTACAAAAACTAAACTCCTATGGTTTAAGTTACAATCTCGATGCTTCCACATGTGAAGTGTCTGCTAGTACAGAAACTAATAGTGAAGATATTGACTCTAACAATGAAACAAGTGCCACAACGGATCCCTTTGAGGATCTCGCCAACATGATGCTTTTTTATCAGCTTTCCATCCTAACCATTGACATTATCTATCCTTCCGTCATCGGATCAAGATCACATTTCCATAGACCTCTTCCAAAACGATGAGGCCATTGAAGAATTTCTAGAAAATTGAGATCACATACCCCCTTCCGATCACAAGAAGGGATTCGATATCAATTTGGACGCTACAACCTACTTTGGTGAAGAGCTTCAAAACCCTAATCCACCAAAAACCAAAAATAAAAAAGTAAAAAGAGGAAAAATCTCCCATAGTGAAAACCTCACTGAGACGTTATTGGAGAAACAAAAACAAAAAATAGAAAACTCCACAAGACTCCTCCCTCGCGAAGAGGAATCTCAAACAGATAATCTACATCAACCTCCGACATCCTTTATAGAAAAAGATACATCTAAAATGTTGGTAGAAGAAACCACAAACATCAACATAAGAACACTCGAACACCCTATGATTCTGCAGCTTGGAGCTAGTCTAACCCCACAAGAAATAGAAGTGTTTACCGTACTTCTTACAAAATTTCTTATACATATAAGGATATGCTAGGACAAAGTTCAAGAAAAATGCATCAAACAAAAGTTAAGAAAAATGCATTACTAGTTAAAGAGGAATTACAAAAACTCCTAGCAAGAAGTTTTATTAAACCCATCGACTATTCAAACTAGATATCCAACATTGTGTCAATTGCTAAAAAGACTCATGGGATTAGAATTTGCACTGACTTTCGTGACATCAACAAAGCATGTCCAAAAGATAATTTTCCATTACCTAACATTGATATGATTGTCGACTCAACGACAAGTCATGAAATGATGTCTCTCATGGATGGTTTTTTTGGCTATAATCAAATAAAAATTAAGAAGAAGATCAACACAAGACAACGTTTACCACACCATGGGGAACATTCTATTATAAGGTCATGCCTTTTGGCCTAAAAAATGCGGGTGCTACCTATCAACGAGCAATGATTGTAATCTTTCACGACATGTTACATACAATAATGGAAGATTATGTTGATGACATCCTAGGAAAATCACAAACTACATAGGAACATCCACTAGTCCTCTGCCACATCTTTGAAAGATTGTGTCTCTACAAAGTTAGACTAAATCCAAAAAAATGTGTCTTTGGCATTACATCAGGTAAATTATTGGGGTTCATTGTTTTCACGAAGAGGTATAGAAGTGGATCCCACAAAGGTTCACGCTATAATGGAAATGCCTCCTCCCAAAAATATAAGACAACTAAGGAGTCTCCAAGGAAAAATCCAATCCATATGACACTTTATATCACAACTAGCAGACAAGTGTCATCACTTCAACTAGCTACTTAAAAAGGATGTTCAATTTCGATGGGATCAAGATTGCCAAAACTCCTTTGATAAGCTAAAAACATATCTAGCCAGTCCTCTAGTGCTCATGCCACCTATTCCAGACAAACCAATGCTTCTCTATACATCAGCCACAAACTATGTTATAGGAGCATTGCTCGTGCAACACAATGATCAAGGACATGAACAAGCAATATATTATCTTAGAACTTTGATTGATCATGAGCACAAATATTCATATGTCGAAAAAATATGTTTGGCCGTGGCATTTGCTTTCCATAATTACACCATTATTTGCTAAACCGTACCACCAAACTCATCACAAAATCGATCCTCTCAAACATTTGCTTTCCAAGCCATTCTCACAAGACGGATGTCTAGCTGGATTATTCTCCTTAGTGAATTCGACATTGAGTTTGTTAATCAAAAGGCTATCAAGGGACAAGCCCTTGTAGATCACCTTGCCGCATCACCTCTCCCAAGAACCACTACATTTTGAGTTTCCCTAATGAGTCTCTCATGTTCCTTGACGCTACTCCTTCATGGACACTCTACTTTGATGGCTCTTGCAATGTTCGTGGTTTAGGAGCTGGAATAATGTTAATCACTCTGGATGGAGATATCATTCCTAAGACTTTAACTTGGGTTTTCCTTGCACTAATAATAATATTATGGAGTACGAAGCCCTTATAGTTGGATTAAAGGTAGCCATTCAATGGAATATCAAAGAACTAGCAATCATTGGTGACTCACAATTAATCATCAAACAAGTTAGGGATGAGTATCAAGTAAAAGACGAAAAATTAATACCCTACAAGAAAATGGTTGACAACCTTAAAGGATATTTTCATATGGTCACTTTTGAACAAGTCCCTAGAGCTCAAAACAAATCCGTGGATGCTATGCAACTATCGGATCCCTTCTTGATATCACAACAAATCAAACACAAACACACTTCCTTGTAGAACATCTCTGGCTCCTACTTATGACTTGCCCGAGACTACCATGGTATGTGAAATAGTTGGTCCTAATAGCCCTTGGTACCATGATATCTATACCTTTATTCATGACAAAACCTTCCCCCTAAATACGAACTCCCATCAAAAACGTGCATTAGCACAACGTGCCTCTGTTATACTATCCTAGCCAACACCTTATATCGAAGAGGTTATGATGGCACTTTACCGATGTCTTAATCAAGAGGAGGCATTCTCACACCTTAGCTGAAGTGCACGCAAGAATTTCGAGGCGCACACACAAATGGAATGGCCTTATCAAAGAAAATCTTACGCATTAGTTAATATTGGCCCACCATGGAAAATAATGCATGCCACTTTGTCAAAAGGTGTCTAGCTTGTCAAAAACATGGCAATCTCATTCATGCACCTTCCCAAACATTACAACCAATCATGACACCTTGGCCTTTTCTCAATGGGGGCTCGATCTTATTGGGAAAATCAAACCTACATCATCCGATGGACATAAATTCATCATCACAGCCACTGAGTACTTCACTAAATGGGTAGAGGCTATGCCTCTCACTTACATCACCAACATTCAGATCTCCAAATTCATATTCAATAACCTCATTTGCCACTTTGGTATCCCATCTTCCATTGTCACTGACAATGAAAAATCCTTCAAAAATCAAATTGTCAAAGACCTTGTTAAATGTTTCCACATCACCTTAAGTGGTCCACTCCATATTACCCTCAAGGTAATGGCCAAGATGAAGCGACTAATAAAACGTTAAAGAGTATCATGGAAAAGATAGTCAATGCACATGGATGAAACTAGCATACCCAAATTTACCCCCTTTGGGCTTATCACACATCATATCACTCCTATAGGAGCCACTCCATTCTCTCTCATTTACTGATTGTGAAGTTGTTCTACCCATTGAGATCGAACTCCCATCCTTGAGAATATCCCTTAGGACTTAATCAATGAAGATGAATATAGACAATCACGACTTAACGAACTAGAGCTTCTTGATGAAAAAGGCTTAATGCTCTAAACCATCTCCAAGTCTATCAAAACCAACTACTGACGTAGCTATAACAAAAAGATAAAACCTAGAGAGTTGAGATCGATGATTTGGTTCTCAAAGAAAATTAAAAACACAACCAAGGAAAGAGAAAAGCAAGGTAAATTTGAGCCCAATTGGTTAGGGCCATATGTAATCACTGCTAAGTTTGGGTCTGGAGCATATAAGTTGGCCATGACGATGGCCAAACACTTGATGAACCCATGAACGCTATCCACCTAAAGAGGTTTTATTCCTAGAACCACCTATCCATGGGTACTCTTTACACATGGGAGAGGCCACTTGTACATTCCTTTCATCTGGCTCATCCAAAAATAGTCTTAAACTTTTCACTCCATTGGCAAATATTCCCATCATACAATCAAATCTTCGTAATCATCACCTATTTATTTCATGTCATCATAAGACACGAGTTAATATTAGCTCCTATTTAGGTGTTGTGCATCTCATCCCTCTTATGGTTTCTCCCATTTCGGATATTTTCACCTATGGTCCTATCTAGAAGCTTATTGATGGAAAATCCTCCTTTCAAAAGCTCTCTCTCTAACAGGAAAGATCTAAAAATTCTTTACCCGACTCTTTTGACCACCCATCTCATTCTTCGATGTTGAACCCTCGTATCCTACTAGTCGTGTGGGGCTGAGATTTGGGGGCAAACGTTCTCCTTCCCATCAAGCACAATTCAAATACAAGGCAAAAAAACAAAATATACATATATATGCATATACATATAGCAAATAATTACACCTCTCATCCTTCACAATCTTTGGTGTTGAGCCCACGCTTCTTCTTATTGGTAGTGTGAGGTTGGGAACGAAGAAAGGTGCCCTTACTTGCATACATTTTGTCTTTGGTGTTGAGCCCTTTCCTCTTATTGGTGGCATGAGCCAAAATGTAGGGGGTCATTTCAAAAACACACAAAAACAACAAAAATAAGAAAAAGAAAGCCTTCAAAATCACAAGTGTTTAATCCTACAAAATCCCAAAGAAGCAATTTAGATGCCCATGTTAGGAGACAACCACCATTCTTTCAGTCTTACCACTCAAGTAGGCCACCTGTGGGTCTAAGTCTAGTCAAAGACCTATAAAGTGCAAATCATCTTGGAGTCGATCGAATAATCCTAATTAGAGATGAGTCACAATTTCCCACATGGACCATTGTTAACCCTCGTGTCTTCGCATCCATTCACTATCTCATGTGTCTCACATCCTTCTTGGCTCTTAGTGTTGAGCCCTCGCATCTTACTAGTTGTGTGGAGTCAAGGGTGGAGTAAGACATCCTATCACTATATCATCTACAATACATTCTGCCAATGGAATGAAATATTTAATATTGTTTGAAAATGAGTTCCCAAAATGCAACATTTACACGTGTATGTTCCCATACCTCCTCTTGTCTATCCTATCATATCACCTCTCATGTCTTCTATTGTCCTATGTTCCAAACAAGTCAAGACATTTACCATCTATTATATCATCCATCTTCACTCTATCCATCTTTTCTTATGTGAGTTGGAATGGGTCCATGATCACTATCACAACTAGGTCCCTCACATCGATACCTAGTCAAAAATCCCTAAAAATCCAAAAAAAAAAAAAACACAATTCAATATATTTTCCAAAATCCCAAAAAAACAAATATTCCAAAACTACCAAAAACATATAAAAATGAAAAATCTTTTAAAAAACAACAAATCGAAAAACAATCCCAAAATCCTAAACATTTGCAAAAAAACAAAAATCCCAAAACATCAACACACTTAACAAAATTACACATTAACTCCTATCCTATCCTGCAAGATTCGGTTCCTACCAAATATCCACATCCCTCATGTGTATCTCGCTTTGGGAGCAATCTTGGCTCTCATTTTCTCCCTCGCATGTATCCTTGCTTAGGGGCAATGACCCAATCAATCTTGAATCATCTTACCCCTTCTTAGGGGTAAATCAAATCAATCAATTATTCATTGTGGAACACATTAGGGACAAAGTTCAATGTCTTTATGTAAAGTTGTGTTGCATTGTTACTTTTCTTTAGTTGTTTGACCAATTACAATTTTATTGTTTGTTATCTTGGTTCATTTATAGCCATGGTACATACATTTACTTTGTATATTGGGTTTGTTTTTACTTTTTTGTTTCTTGTGTGTGTGTGTGTGTGTGTTTACACACATAATGGGTTAATCATCATGGTTCTTTAATAATCATGGTGCCAACTCTATTGTGCAACAACAAAATAGGTTGCTCTAAATTACCAAATCGAATGGAATCTCAAACTATGAGCAAGGTTAATCCCATCATCATCCCAATTAATATCAAATCCTAAATCATCATCATTTGTCCATCCTATATCCTTTACCATCATCAACTCAATCACATATCCCTTCTATTTAACCATTTTTCCAACCATAATTTAAATCCAAAATCCGTCATTTTGGCCTTTGACCCTACGTTTCTCATTTTATGAGCTCGTTTTTTCCCATCTCTCACATGGCAGTCTCTTATTCTTCCTATCAAGCAATTGTCCACCACTTTATCATGTCATCCATCCACTCAAGGGGTACTCCCTTGGCACAATCTAGATCCGTTGGGGCATCCAAATGCTTCAAAGGGACAATTAACGCAATGTAGAACACTTCTCTATTATCCTTTCATTGATCTACACACGTCTACTATCTTTAAAAATACTATTACACTTTAAAGAGGGGCAAATGTAGACACCCCAAAAATACCCATTACACATTATAATGTCCAACAATAATATTTGGTTCATTATTCACTCATATTCCACTTCTAGAATTAATTTAATTAATTCTATACACCATACACCACTTTGGCTAATTTAATTAGCTATTTAAATAAATAAAAAATCAATTATCTACTCACCTTCCACTCATCTCCACTTCACTATCCAACTCACTCAAGTTGAACTTGTCACTCCACTCAAGTTCTAGAATTCTACAAACATGGAAGAAAATATTCACGTACAACCAACAAAATCAAGAGCCAACCAATTTGAAATAAAGCCTCTTAATTTCTCATTCAAAGAGCCAATTGCATAGAACAAATCAATCATGCTAAATAAGGAAATTGAAATCAATATCCTACAACTCAATCAATTCCACCTTCCTCAATCTATGGATTCTTCTGCATTTATAAATAACAAGCTTCGCTCCTCTCAATTCATCATTGGAAGCTTGGAGAATTTGCAATGTTACTCTCCCAAAATCTCATTGAAAATCATTTGAGCATTATGTTGTCTAATTGATCACTCATCCATCATTCAATCATCATCCATTCATCCATTGCTTGTAGCTTGAAGTATTTCTATTTGGAGCATTCTGGAACACCCACATATCAAATAAGCATTTTCAACTTCATCAATGACCCAACAAGAGTGTCATTCAACAACCAGTCCAATCCGAGGTTCCAAGGAGCTTGCTGAAAAAAGTTTGGATTCATTTTTATTGTTTGTTCTTTTTCGTTTCACCAATTTCCCACTAGACGCGCAAAATGTGTACAAGAGAAATTGCAGAAATAAGAAAAGTACAGAACATAAAACAAAATACCAAACATTTCTCAGCAAGCTCCTTGCCCCCTTGGAGTGGACCAGCTGAAGAGTACTCTTGTTGGGTCCTTCATGAAGTTGAAAATGCTTCTTTGCTATGTGGATGCTCCAAGAAAGCTCCAAATGGAATTACTTCAAGCTACGAGCAAAGGATGAATGGATGATGATTGAATGATGGATGAGTGATCAATTGGGCAGCATAAGGGTGTGCACAAGTGATTTGTAATGAAATTTTGGTAGAGTAACACTGCAAATTCTCCAAGCTTCCAATGATGAATTGAGAGGAATGGAGCTTCTTATTTATAGATGTAGAAGAAGCCATGGATTGAGGAAGGTGGAATTGACTGAGTTGCAGGCTATTGATTTCAATTTATTTATTTAGCATGGTTGATTTGTTTTGTGCAATTGGCTCTATGAATGATAAATTAAGAGGCTTTATTTCAAATTGGTTGGCTCTTGATTTTGTTGGTTGTACGTGAATATTTTCTTCCATGTTTGTAGAATTCTAGAACTTGAGTGGAGTGACAAGTTCAACTTGAGTGAGTTGGATAGTGAAGTGGAGATGAGTGGAAGGTGAGTAGATAATTGATTTTTTATTTATTTAAATAGCTAATTAAATTAGTCAACGTGGTGTATGGTGTATAAAATTAGTTAAATTAATTCTAGAAGTGGGAATATGAATGAATAATGAGCCAAATATTATTGTTGGACATTGTAATGTGTAATGGGTATTTTTGGGGTGTATAAAGAGATTACCGCTAATGCACAATATCATCGGTCACCGAGAAAGACATGATGCCGGGAGCTAGTCTCAGAAACAAGGCGTCGTATAGAATGACTCCAGAAGAAAATGAAGAAGTGTGCGAGACAAGTACAAGAATCGTTTGATAAAGGACTAGTGCGCGAAAGTTTGAGTCCATGTGCAGGACCCACCGATAGATAAGATAAGGTAAGATAAATATATTAATGTCCAACGAATGACCACAAAAGTAGGTCAATGGGACCTGAAAAGGCCCACAAGCGTAATTACAAAGCAAGAGAACCAAAAGGTTTTCGAGAAAGAACACTACGAAGGAAAGGAGAATGACACGTGTGTTGACTCTAGAGCTATTAACAATATCAGAATTAAGTATAGGTTTCCATTACCCAGGATGGATGACTTGATTGATTGCCTTAGTTGCACGTGGTATTTTTCCACGATTGATCTAAAGAGTGGTTATCACCAGATCCACATAAAGGAAAGAGATGAGTGTTAGACCGCATTCAAAACGTAGTAAGAGTACATTTAACACCTGCATAAGGTAATGAAGTGCTTACAAGATGAGAAGTTGTTGGTGAACATAAAGAAGTGCAGCTTTTTACACAAAGAGTTAGTATACTTGGGTTTCGTAATATCCCAAGAAGGATTACAAATGGATCCAGAGAAGGTGGATCCAGAGAAGGTGCGTGCAATTATAGATTGGCCAACACCAAGAAGTGTGACCGAGGCACAAAGCTTTCATGGTTTAGTGATCTTCTAGAGGAAATTTATAAGGAATTTATGTAGCATATGTACAGCGATCACGGAGACGGGTAAGATCACAAGGAGTTTGTGTGGATTGAGGAAGAGGAACGCAACTTCCGGGAGTTAAAGCGGAAGATTATCAGAGAACCAAAGTGTTAGCATTGCCAAGTTTTGAGAAGGTATTTCAAGTGGATTGTGATGCTAGTGGAACAGCTATTGGTGCAGTACTAAGCCAAGAAGGAAAGCCCATAGTTTATTTCAATGAAAAGTTGAATGATGCCAACAGGAGATACTCGACCTATGATCAAGAGTTTTACGTGATAATCCAGGCGTTGAAGAAATGGAGGCATTATTAGTTCTTGAATGAGATTTCTTTGTACACTCGATCATCATCGTTCTGACGCTTTTCCATAGCCAAACGAAGTTAACCCAAAGGCATATGAAGTGGGTAGAATTCTTACAGAGTTATTCCTTTGCATTGAAGCACCGCAGTGGAAAATCCAACAAGGTTGCGGACACGTTGAGTAAGAGAGTGTTAGTGTTGATAGAAATGCACAATGAAGTCATGGGATTTGAGACCATGAAGGAGTTATATGTACAAGACAAAGATTTCAAGGAAGCATGGGAGGCATGCATGAACCAATGCATATGAATAGGACACATTGGTTAGACTATTTTATTCAAGGAGGAATGTTATTCCGAGGAACACAGTTATGTATACCACAAGGGTCAATGCGCGATAACTTAATTAGAGAAAAGCATAGTGGAGGTTTAGGAGGTCACTTTGGAGGTGACAAAACCTCAAAGACAAATGCCTAGAAAAGCGATACTACTAGCCAAAGATGAGTATTAATGTGCGTGACTATGTGCGGGGATGCGTGGTTTGTTAGATAGCTAAAGGGCGCAAACAAAACACGGGGTTATATCAACCTTTACCCATACCAAAGAGACCATGGGAAGACATTAGCATGGATTTTGTGTTGGGATTGCCAAGGACACAGAGAGGAAACGACTCCATCTTTGTGGTAGTCAATAGATTTTTGAAAATGGCACATTTTATTGCATGGATGAAGAGAAGTGATGCAACGAGGATCGCACAATTATTCTTGAAGGAAGTGGAGAGACTGCATAGATTGCCAATGAGCATAGTGTTTAATAGAGACACCAAGTTCCTAGGTCATTTTGGAGGACTTTGTGGAAGAAAATAGGAACCGGGCCAACTTACAATTCAGCATACCATCCGTACACTAATGGGCAGACAGAAGTAGTGAACAGAAGCTTAGCAACTTTTTATGCAACTTTATAGGAGACAAATCGAGCCAATGGGACATGATATTGGCACAAGAAGAATTTTCCTACAACAATTCAGTTAATACAAGTACAAGGACTCCATTTCAGATTGTTTATGGAATAAGTCCAAGGGGGTCACCGATTTACACGAGGTAGTAGACAACCGTAACGCGGAAGCAAGGGAGTATGCAGAATATATGCGCGAACTACATGAGGTGCGTGAGAGATTGGAGGAAAGTAATCGAACTACAAAGAACACGCAGATGAAAGGCATAAGGCCAAAGAATTTGAAGGAGATCACGTGATGGCACACTTCGGAAGGAAAGGTTTCCAAAGGGAACCTATAACAAATCAAGCTAAAGAAAATTGGACCATGTAAGGTAGTGCATAAGAGTGGGCCAAATGCATATAAGTTAGAATTATCCGAAGGATTAGAAATCCCCAAATATTCAACATTTCATATTTATATGAGTTCCATGAAGAGGATGTTAGTATACGCAAGGATGAGGAGAAGCACGAAGGAGTAGATGGAGACACCTTGGATATGGCGAAACTTTAGACTCAAGAGATAAATACCAAAAAAAAGAGGTCCACGAAATTGAAACCATACTGGATTCAAGGTTGTAAGAAGAAAAACGGGTGGAAAAGAATTGTTGGCTAGATTTTCGCACTGGCCTGAAAACTTAGGCGATCATGAGATAAATCTCCCTCATTTACCGGTGAGGCTCCTGTGTAAGATTTTGTCAATTATATTTTCTAATACCTATCTGTTGGTTTTACTTTAACCACGTAGCTCATGCACCATAGCTAGGCAATTTTGCAGCAATAAGTAAGATTGTAAAAATGTATATATGCGTAAGAGGGAAATAATTGAATGCGAAAGAAAGAAGAAAAAGATGTGCAACCTAACCAATAGTTGATGAGTTGGTCACATGCACATAGACGAAACAAATAGATCTAGAAATGCAGAATTTAAAGCAAAGGAAAGTTTCTAGATCTAAGATAACACAAAGTTTATGCAAAGATCTAAAGAAATAAGAAACAAATGCACCATTGACAAAAAGTTCTCGGAAATCTGTCTCCTCTCTATTCCGTAGCTTTGAGACATGATATCAAGGGTTTCACCAAAGTCTAGAACACAAGAATGTTGATTAAAAATTCGATCCTTTAACCCCATGAGTTCTTCCTTCATTTATAGCGTGTGAAGGGGAGATTACGATAGGAAACTACAACCTGAACTAGAACATGAGGAAGCCGAGAAGAAAACAACTGGCAATCTTTCTCCTAGAATTTCTCTCTAAGTGACATGTATTTGAAGACTAAATCAAGATTGTGCACATCTACCACTTATCTTTTTGAATAACTTAAAGTAATGGTTTTTAAACCAATAACTTTAATCTTACAACTTCATCCAGATACATAAAAATAAGAGAAGGAAGAATGGAAGAAAGAAGATCTACCAACTGTAACACTTTATTCTTTCTTTTTGTTCTGATATTGAATATACTTGTCAAACATGTAATTCAACATTTTCCCATCTGTTTTAACAATAGCCTCTCTCTCGGTCCTGAACTGCAGCAACCCTCTGGACAAAGCAGCAGTGTTAGCCTTTACCTTCTCTAAACCAGGCCCATACCCCTCAACATCTGCCTAAAGCTTTATGAGTCTGCCAATTGAATCTATCATGAAAGGTATGACAACTTCATCAATCTTTTTCTACACAACCAAAATAAATTCCTCATGGGAAGGTGTAATTGCCTAGAATGCTCTCAAAGACTTCTCCCATCTCATTTTCCAAAGAATCGCATTCTTTTCAAAGCATAAGTTCGAGGATCTCTACGCGGAAGGAAACTGAAATTTCTAACTGCTTCCCCCTTTCTATCAATCCATCAGGTACAATTTTCTCTGCAATTAGCACATCCTCTGGTAACGAATGTATCTTAGCTAAAGTATCCAAATGACTTTCAACAACTATGTTCTCATCTTCTATCTGTGTCATTAGTTCCTTTAGCTGAGATACTACCCTGTGCATATTCTCCAATTCAGCTGGTATTCTTTCAAACTGTTTTGAAGCTTGGTGAATGATTTGCTCTTTCCATTGAGCAATAGCTTTGACGTAGTCCCCTACATCTTTCCATTGAGTATTTTTCCCTTCCCTATACAAATCGCATTTTTCAGTATAAATCAAACCTGCGGTAGTATGTCTAGCGGTTGGTGGTTTTTTTGGTTGAGTTTTATTCTATTTCATTAAAGTTCTCAATCAGACTTTGGAGGGGACATTACAGTGGTATCAGAGCTAGTATTCCTCCCATCCTGTGAGAGAAATCTGCAGTGATAAACTTGAATGCAATCAGCCAAGGATCATATAGTTTATCATAGAAGGAACACTCCAAAAAAGAGTACAATGGAAGATCATGGTCAGAGACCCCCTCCCAATGATGCTCTTAGCTATATGAACGAGACTATAAGCAGGGTTCAAAGAGAGTTACAACAAGCAATGAGGGAAAACCAAAGGGAAATGCGTGATGCTTTTACTAGTTCGATTCGTGACTTGGCTATGGCTTTACAGGGTAATACTACAACTCCTAATCATGCAAATACTAATGTAGGAGAGGGCAGCTCTATGGGGGCAAACAAGAATACTTCCAACACTACACATACGACCTTCAAAGCCAAGTTTCTCCATAGAGAAGAACCGGTTGAGGAAGTGGTACAAAGTGACGTGGATGATGTGGAGGCCTATGGAGATGAATATATGCAACTCAGCATTAGGGTAAGGGATATGTTACCTTTCAGAGATTTTTGTCAGCTTAAAGAATAATAAAAATGCAGGAAGAAACAGGAGGGTCCAACAAGAAGCACCAAGGAGAGATATCCAACATAAGTTAGGGAAGGTAACTCTACCTTCTTTTGATGGCACTGAAAAATGTTCAGCTAGAGCTTGGGTACAAAAACTTGATACATATTTTTCCTTAAATCCTATGTATGAAGAGGAAGCCCTCAAATTTGCAACTCTACATTTAGAGGGAATAGCTCATGAATGGTGGTACCATGGGTTGATTACCCAAGGTCATGGTTCCATTACCACTATGGAGGACTTTAGTTCATGTTTGATTGAGAGATTTGATAGGACAGATCCAAATATGTACTTTAGAGAGCTAGCTCAACTTAAACAAGAAGGATCACTGGAAAAATATATTTTGAATTGAAAGAATTTCAGTTATGGTTCCGGATATCAGCGAAAAGAGGTTAGTGTTGTTGTTTTTAGAAGGGTTAGAAGAACAACTAAAGGGGCTTGTGAAAGCATTCAATCCACCATCTTTACAAGGTGCTATTAGGAAGGCTTTTGACTTGGAAAAAACAGTACCAAAGAATAAAAACCTGCAGCAAAAATCAGCAGCATATGGGCAGCCAAAGGGGATGTTTGGGCAGCCAAAATCATCTTCATCTAGTGGGCAAAAGGCACCAAACTATGGGCAGCAAGGTAAACCATTTCAAGGCAAAACAGATGTGAAAGATTGGAACAAAAACAACAAGGAGATAGAGTCCAGAAACGAGCTTAGGAGGAAAAAGTTATGCTTCCATTGTAGGGATCCATGGACTCCTAATCACCATTGTCTTCCAAAGGGGGCAGCCCACTACATAGAGATTATTTCAGATGATGAAGATGAAGAAGAAGAAGAGGGAGCTGATCATGAAGAAGTGGGAGAGCAAACAAAAGAAGAAAAAGAAGAACCCAATGATGGAACATTGGCCACCATATCCGGAGCTCCTAGATATCATGCTTTCCGTATTAAGGGTGTTCTTCATGGACAAAGGATCATAACCTTGGTTGATAGTGGAGCTACTCATAATTTCATTGATGAGGGTTTAGTGACAAGAATGGGGTTGAAAGTAGAAGACTTTCAAGGATTCAATGTGACTGTTGCGGATGGATACACTCTTGCATGTTCCAAGAAAATTCCTCAACTCGAAATTACATTGGGAAGGCACAAGGTATGTGATGATTTTTATGTCATTGGGATTGGTGAAACAGATGTTGTTTTAGGGGTCCAATGGCTACAATCTTTGGGTGAGTTTACTCAAAACTACAAGACCATGGAGCTGAGATTTAAGTCCCAAGGCAAGGAAGTTATATTGCAAGGCTTGAGAGGTGGAGTTCCTCAAGTAGTAACCGCCAAAAGCATGGAGAGAGCTTTTACTAGGGGCAGATTACATGGGCTGCTCATTGCCTGGTAAGTGTCAATTCTGAATTTTTCATCACAGCCATCATTTCATGTGGATATCCAATCTATATTGGATAGACATAACAATTTTTTTGCAGATTTACCTCATGGCTTGCCACCGGATAGAGGATTTCAGCATATAATTGAATTGGAACCCGGGTCAACTCCGGTAATATCTTCTCCCTACCGTCATCCAAGAGCCTTCAAAGAGGAAATAGAAAGGGTGATAAAAGAATTGTTAGAGATGGGCCACATAAGGCCAAGTTCTAGCCCATTTGCTTCTTCGGTTGTGTTGGTTAAAAAGAAAGATGGGACATTGAGGATGTGTGTAGACTACAGGTTGCTAAATAAGAAAACCATCAAGAATAGGTACCCTATACCAAGGATAGATGAATTGCTTGATGAATTGCACGGGGCTGTTTTCTTCTCAAAGATTGATCTAAGATCCGGCTACCATCAAATCAAGGTAAGAGATGAGGATGTACACAAGACAACTTTTAGGTGCCACTTTGGTCATTTTGAATTTTTGGTGATGCCATTTGGGTTGACCAATGCTCCTGCCACTTTCCAATCCTGTATGAATCACATTTTTAGGGAGCATTTGAGGAAGTTTGTATTGGTATTTTTGATGATATTTTGGTGTATAGCAAATCATGGAAAGAGCATTTGAAACATCTGGATATGGTTCTAAGCATCTTGGAGCAGCAATCTCTCTTTGCCAAATTATCCAAATGTGAGTTTGGAATGGAAGAAATTTTGTATTTGGGACATGTCATCAATGCAAGAGGGGTTCATGTGGACCAACAAAAGATTCAAGCCATTTTGGATTGGCCTACTCCTACTACCTTGACTCAACTAAGAGGTTTCTTGGGTCTTTGTAGTTATTACCGCAGATTTGTGAAAGGATTCTCACAACTTTCAACTCCCCTAACAAATTTGACAAAGCAAGGAGCATTCACGTGGTCACAATCAGCCCAACAAGCATTTGAGCATCTCAAAAAGGTAATGAGTTCTTGTCCCGTACTTGCTGTTCCAGATTTTTCAAAGCCCTTTGTGGTAGAGTGTGATGCATCCGGAGATGGAATTGGGGTTGTTTTGATGCAAGACAAACATCCTATAGCATTTGAAAGTAGAAAGCTTAAGGATGTAGAGAAGGGATACTCTATCTATGATAAAGAGATGTTAGCCATCATGCATGCTCTTGTGAAGTTCAGGCAATATCTTGTTTGTGGCAAATTTGTTGTCAAAACAGATCATAATAGTTTGAGGTATTTCCTTAACCAAACTGATTTGAATGATAGGAAACAAAAATGGGTGAGTAAAGTACAATCCTTTGACTTTGAGATTGAGTTTTTGAAGGGAAAAAAGAACATAGTGGCTGATGCTTTGTCAAGGAAACCTCATTGTTGTTCCATGAGTGAAATTGCAGCAGATTGGAAGGCTGATATAACAGCAGAATATGCCAAAAATCAGCTTGCTTGTGATATATTTGATGGGAAAATTAATGATGATAATTACCAGTGGTGGATGATCTCATTCTCTATAAAAACAGAGTTCTTTTAGTACCTGAATCTAAAGTTAAACGCAGAATTTTATCAGCCATGCATGACTCACCATTAGCAGGACACCAAGGGTACTTTAAAACATACAAACAGGTGAGGGAGAAATTTGTATGGAAGGGGTTAAAGAAGGAAGTATTACAACACATTAGGGAGTGCCTTATTTGCCAACAAAGCAAGGCACAACATGAATTTCCAGCAGGACTTTTGCAGCCCCTACCCATTCCAAATCAGAAATGGGAGAGTATTTCAATGGACTTCATTATTGGTCTTCCCTCGGTCCAAGGTAAGACTGTTATCTATGTTGTAGTAGATCGTTTAACCAAGTATGCTCATTTTTTCCTCTTCCTACTAAGTTTGATGGACCTTTGGTGGCTGGAATATTTTTTAAAGATGTTTTTAGACTTCATGGGCTACCCAAGAATATTGTGAGTGATAGGGACAACAGGTTCATGAGTTCTTTTTGGCAAGAGCTCTTTCATCTTGCAGGCACGGAACTTACTCCAAGCACCAGTTACCATCCACAAACGGATGGGCAAACAAAAATTGTAAACAAATGGATAGAGGGGTATTTGAGATGCTTTGTTATAGGGCAGCAATCAACATGGATTAAGTGGCTTTATTTGGGTGAATTTTGCTACAACACCTCTCATCATATGTCCATTGGTATGTCTCCATTTAAAGCACTATATGGCTATGATGCATTTTCATTTGTTGATGTTGTTCTTCCAGATAGTAGGGTACCAGGTGCCAAAGATTTATTACAACAAAGTCAAGATATCATGAAAGCACTCAAGGATAACCTTGCACATGCCCAAAATCAGCAGAAACTATATGCAGATCAGCGAAGAATAGAGAGGTCTTTTGAGGTTGGAGACATGGTTTTTCTAAGGTTGCAACCTTATAGGCAATCCTCCCTCAAAGGGAAAGGTTCAGAAAAATTAAAACCAAGGTTTTATGGACCCTACACGGTCATACGAAAGGTGGGAAAGGTTGCATACGAGCTTGAACTTCCAGCTCAAAGTAAAATACATAATGTGTTTCATGTATCTTGTTTGAAAAAGCTTTGGGGCAGCATATTGTTCCTTCCATGGAATTGCCTCCTCTTGATGATGAAGGCAAACTTGTCTTAGAACCGGAAATCATTTTAGAGGTACGTGAAAGGAGATTGAGAAATAGAGTTATCCGGGAATATTTGATTCAAAGTGGAAAGGACTACCTACAGAGGATGCTACGTGGGAAGGTGCAGAAATATTGGAACATCCAAATCTGAAATTGCTTGTGGGCAAGCAATTTGAGGAAGGGAGGACTGAAATGTCCCTCTTTCCGGAATAACAATTTGAAGACCCTTGGCCTATTTGTCTACCGACGGCTAAGGGACATCAACAAGGTAGACTTAAGTCATCTATAAATTATTATTAAGTGCCAATATAAAAATAAAAATATGTCTAGCACTTATGATAATTTATAGGACTTAATAAAGTATTAGAAGTGGTAAATGTAATTTTTATTTTCTCTAGGAGCTTTGGCGACTTGCATTGGGAGGTCATGGGAGTCTTAGAAAGGATAAAAATTAAAATATAACTTTGTATTTCCTCTAAAGGAAAATGCGACTTGGGTAGGAATGTTTTTGGGTGCTTTGTGCATTGAAAGAATAACCGTTGTTGATTGGTTATGCCTTAGGTTGTCTTTTGGGTCACTTCTCTTGCATATGGGAGCAAGTCGACTTGGGTGGGAATTCATTCTATCATTTCTACTTTTGCAAATTTGGCTTAGAGCTGAAGCAATACTGCAGCAATTTTCTGAGGACAAAAACCCTCATGAAAGTCACCCGGAAGAACGAAAACTCTTCCTATTTCATGGTATGAATATCCAGATTTAAATCTGCACTTTATTATATTTTCTACAGGCTGGAGCAACTAATTTTGGATATATTTTCATCATTTTGGAGCTGGAAAAATTATAATTTTATTTGCAGCTGTTACAAGGGTTTTTCAGGAGTTATTGCAATATTTTCCAATATTTTTCCAAGGGTTTTAAACCCCTATTTCACTGCTGCAAGTACAGGTCAGATTTGGCATTGTTTATCATTATAAATCTGAATTTTAACTTCAGTTGCTTGTGTTTGCATAGCCGTATGTTGATAAAAATTATATATTACAACACAAATCCGAAATTGTCATTTTATGGTGTGGTTTTTGGTATTTTTCCTTCTCTATACAAATCGCATTTTTCAGTATGAATCAGACCTGCAGTAGTATGTCCAGCAGTTGGTGGTTTTTTTGGTTGAGTTTTATTCTATTTCATTAAAGTTCTCAATCAGACTTTGGAGGGGACATTACATTAGTTTTTCTTTACTAGGTTCTGTTTTGGTTTTAAGCAAAGGTAATAGATTTGGCAATGAGAGTAATTGGTAGTGGGATTATGCTTGTTCCTCTGTCAATGTAGTGAACATATGCAGAATTTCTGAGTTTATAGCAACCAAGGATTCAGGGACAAACTTTGTCTCCTCATTGTCTAGTCTGCTAGAACCAAAAAGGGATTTTGTTAGATGAATGGATCTGATTTTTGTGAAGAAGATTTCCTTTTCTTGCATATGCTCCTTGAAAATCTTCATTCCTTATGTATCATTCACTTCCATTGGGGGTTGGTTCAAAGGCCTTAGTTGAGCTCTTTGGTTTATCCGATTGTGTGGCCAAATCTTTTCCTTTGACATTGTTTCAAGTTTTGCTAGTGGTTGGTTCTCTAGATCTGCTTTGGTATGGTTATGACTTATGAATTTCCTGGTGAGGGAAAACCCGTGCCAGATATCTGTGTTCATGGCAGAATCGACGCCGAAATGGGATATTCTCATAATCAATGGGTTGTTCCCATTCTATTCATCCCGTGTCCAGAATAATCTGATCAGGAAGAGGTTTGTCAAGATCAATGTTAACACAAATCCTTGCATAGTTGAGCATTGTTGGATTTCTTATGAATTACGAGGCTGTTGTGTATTTTCCTATGGTGTTCCCTATTTTTACAGGTGTTTCTCTTTCCATTATTCACTTGGAAGCAGAGGAAGATGAACACATACTAGGATTGTTGCAAGTAAGTCTTCAATTGCATTAGACATTGGAGCCAAGCACTTCATGAAGATACATAATGTTCTCATAAACCAAGGTCCACCTTAGAAGATCTCAAAATTTTCGAGCTTGGATGAGAAGATTGCCATGAAATAGCTCTATGGCGTCATCATTATTTCAACCAATCCATTTGGCTTCCAGTTTTCATTCACCCATGCTCTAATTGTTTTTAGGCCTGTAAAAGCCCCTGTGACTCTACAGATGAGGGGGTTTGCTTTCAAGGATAATATGCAGTGCTCCATTTCATTTATCGTGAAGGAGACCGTTGGTAGGGATTCCAACTTGAGAAAGAAACCATTCTTCTTTTGACAGGGAAGTTTGAGTGGGTTAGGCTCTTTTGTCATGTTGTTTGAGAATGATTTTAAAATCTTCTTTACAGATTTGGTCAGATTAATGTGAGACAACAGTTTTGACATTCTGCTGAAAATTGGGGAGGGGGAACGGTTGGGGGGGTGGTGGGGTGTGGGACGATTTGAGAGGAGGCCATAGCCTCCTCGGGGCGAGTATTAAGGTCTGATCAGCTTACTTCTAATTTCAGATCTGAAATGACGTAGGAGGGGTAGAGGTTACAGAGATTGGCAGGAAGAGGAGAGATTTTTAACATACATTGAATTCTTTATTTATTTTTTCCAATTTGGGATTTTCCTTTACAATTCAGGCCTTCTTTATCTGGCTAACTATTATTTCTTGGCATAGCTAACACAAGTTCCGATCTTAAAAGATATATTCACATATAATACTTCTTTAGCATATAACAGCATAGCAGAAAATAATAAAACCCTCAGAAAACATCATTATCTTCAAATTAAAATGCCACACTCAATTACTATTTATATAGAATCAGAAAACAATATCTAAACATGCACTATAATGCCATAAATTTAACCCTGTAAAATTACATCCCTCGTAAGACTTAATATTCATACAAGATCCTATAAAGTACACAAAATAGATCATGCAGTCATATTCTGTTGCATATTGCATTGATTTGCAATTCAAATCATCATTCTATCTTATTTATACATACAGTTAATGGGGTTAACAGAAAAGAGTGTACCTCAAAGTACGAATTATAAAAAGAAGTTCCAAATCCAGCACACCATGACATGCCAAATTCTGCTTCATTGTGACCATCTATAAATGCATTCAATCAAGAATTAAATATTAAGGCATTTCAAGGGGCTTGAGGACAATAATAATTACAAGATAGTAAATAGACATTGGTTCACATTGAAAATAAATGTACCTTTTTCTTTTAGCCATTAAAAACAAATTCTAATAAGCAATAGTAATTTACAACAACATAAACCTTCCTCATCCTTAACTGAATGAATCAAGTACATAATTTGGATCCATTCCTACTCCGACATTAATGGTACGAAATGATAAGCTACATTGTGCTATAGTCCTCGAAGCCAGCAACACTAGGGAAGGTATTGTAATTATCATCAAACCTTGAACAGAAGCATACTCCATATAGTAAACACTTCTTAATGATCATTGACCCCGATATAGGAAGAAACTACATTTTTAGCTCCATGATTTTCATCATCCTACTATGGCTACAGAATGAATTTATTAAGTGCTTAGAGCCTTTGTTTCCAAGGTGAGCCTAATCAATAGATGAGGATAGATTCCTAAAGGCACAAAGTTGCTCCATATCCATTAACTAGAATTTGAATTATATAGTATTTTACAACGTAAATCTCCCTGTCATTACATGGAAGAATCAAGTACACAATTTTTCAATAGATTTATTTGTGTGAATTCCTACTCAAACACTAACAGTGGACAGTGATATGATTCATTGTATGATAATAGTTCTCGAAACCATAATCAGTAGGGAATATGTTATTCTCATCATCAAACCTTGCACAAAAGTATAACCCTTATAGTCAACACTACTTCAAGGTTGTCAATACCCCTCAAATGGGAAATACAGCACTTTATAGCTCCACTATTTTCATTATTCTTCTAATAAATGAATTTTTCAAGTCCTTGGAACCTCACTTGCCAAGGTAAGTGCTAGGCTTATAAGGTTGCAAATTGAACAGTTAATAGTAGGATTCAAGACTTGGTTTATTGAGTTATTAATGAAGAGTTCTGATTTTATGTCAATAATGAGTTAAGTTTAAGTCATGGGAAGGTACCTTCAAGAAATATCCTTCTCGTGAAGGTAATATTTGCTTGAATACTTATACCAAGACATTTCTTTTGTTTGATCAGCAAGTTTTATGCAATTATATAGCTGTTATATTTTTCCAAGAAATATGTCGTGTGATTCTGTTTATTGGTTACTGTTGTATGCACTTGTGATTGCTGAAATCCTGTTCATATATCAATCAATATTGTTGTTTGGTTTCACAGTTTAGGCCTTGAACGTCTTTACATTGGTAGTATATGTACCAGAGGGGTTAGCAGATCAAATTGAGAAGACACCAGTTAGTAAGAGAAGAAATAAAAAGGATAGATGGTATAAGGCACAGAGTGTATACAGATCAATTCATTTGTGAGCGATAATCATCAACAAGATATTGACATCAATCAAATTCTAATCTGCCCACTAGAAATAGATCTGTTTTTTATATAGTTAGAACACATAATTAGTTGAAGCGTGATGCAATTATGGTTAGAGAATCCAATGAAGGACTGTCAGACCATGAGGCCAAAAGATTCACATAAACAACAATGATTCGGCATGAAATAACAAGCTTTGATTTATTAATTCAATGGAGGAAATTACACTCCGGCACAAAAATTGCAATCTATTACAGTCTTGAAATAGCAGACTCTACAGAAATCTTAAACAGGACGTGCTACACCTGCTCTATCCTAAATAGACTTGCAGCATTTGCAAGGCCCTGCTTGAATCAAACTTAGCTCCTCTCAGCTTGGCTCTAGGCTCTGTATATGCTGCTCTTTTTCTATCAAGATTCCTCTCTTGAGTTCATTGGCCCTTCCCTTTATAGAATGCAAAGTCAGCTGTAAATATTCCCTTTCTTTGCCAAATCACTGTTCAGTTGGGGACAAGCTAGTTTACTAGTGACCACTCATGGAGATCCCATTGTCTGATTGGGACGCTCCAGTTTCCAAGTAATTATGTTATGTAGAAAGCGGATCAGGTGAGATGTAGCATAAAAACAGTTATTCATCACAGGCATGTGTAGAAGAAGGAATGTTGCACAATAATTTATTAAGTGGCCATGCAAGCTGCACAAGCCAACGCATGGTGCTAAGCTGAGCATGGCCTTCCAAAATAATTTATGCAATACATTGCACAGAGCATTCCCCTTTTTTCAGCATAAAAATTCTAGATACTAGCGCACAGCTACACCAAAGCAAGTCCTTTATTCAACAATTTAAATGTTGCGTGCAAGGCTGCACAAAAATTCTTATTTCTAGTGTTTTTGGTGATGCAAGATTGCTTGTGACCCCAGATGTTCTTGTATCATACAACCCAAGTAAGAGAAACGATTTATGGGTTCCTGCTCACGTGCATTTCATGAGGTCTTCTATGGGTCTTCCATGTTTAGCTATTTCGGTTGCATTCAATTACATTGCATCTTCAGCTTCTCAGCCTTTTTACTTGCATTCCCTTCTATGCGTTATCTTTTTGGCTCTCAAATCAATTACCTCCTCAACCTCTTCTCGCATTCTATCTAGTAGTTGGTGCCTCCAATCTACTTATGTGTTATTGTTTTCTCCACTTGTTTGTCCCTAGCAATAAGTGTACAAATCTGTGATATTACAGATAAGTGATATGTCTATCCCTTCTAGTAACTCTATCTCATATGCATTAGACACAAAATTCTTTAACATCTTCAATGGTCCAATCTTTTTCCATTTCAACTTGTCATAAGTTCCTCTTGGGAACCTCTCCTTCTGCAAGTATGCTAAGACCATGTCTCCCACTTGAAACTAATGTTCTCCTCAAATTTGTGCGTTGCTAATACTACGCATTTCTCTTCTCTAATTGTCCATGCACTTGATGATGCACGTTGCTCATGTACTTCGGAAAGTCTTATGCTTTTGCGCTCTTCCCTCTTTCTCATGTGATGTTCGACAACTCTGAGACTACTCTTGAACTTTGTCCATAAACATTCTAAAATGGCATTCTTCCAATGCTTTTATTTACGCGAATTGGTGTACACGTGTTCTTCTTAGACCAAGACTAAATCCCATAACCTTGGCCTTTCTCGCACTAAACATCTTAACAAGTTTCAAAGACTCATGTTAACCACCTTTGTCTAACCGTCCGCCTAAGGATGATACGCAAAACTAAACTACAACTTAGCATTTAGTTTCTTCCACCATTTCCTCCAAAAAGGCCCCACAACTTTGGCATCCCTATCAGATGCAATGATACATAATAATCCATGCAATCTCACTACTTCCTTGAAAAATAGATTAACTACGTACATAGCATCATTAGTCCTTTTACATGAAATAAAATGAGTCATTTTCACAAACTTATCCACCACAACACAGATAGAATCATGGTCTTTCTACATTCTACAAAAACCTAAAACAAAATCCATGCTCAATTGCTCTCATGGTTTCTCAAGTATTGGCAATGATTGATATAACCCTAGAATCTGACTTCTTGCTTTTGCCAACTAGCAAACCCTACCCCATTATACATACCTTAAAAATTTGTAGCTATGCGAGGCCAAACATATCTCACTTATCTACACCATTGTTTTGTCAATACTAAAGTGATCATTTAACCCGCACTATGCTTCTCATTAATCAAGTTATCATGCACATATCCTCCGGGAATGCACAATTGTGTTCCTTTGAACAATAAGCCTTTTTTAAAAATAATCGAACCAAGGTGTCTAATCCACGCTCATGGTTTTGTACATGCATTCTAGTCCTCCTTGGAATCCTCATCCTCTACATAAGGCTCCTTCACGGAATCAAATCCCATGACTTTCACATGCGTCTCGGTGAATAACACACATCTTCTACTCAAAGCATATGTAACCCTCGAAGGATTTTCCAATCCTATGTTTCAAGACAAATGAGTAACTTTGCAACAATTCAAACCATTATATATATATATATATATATATATATATATATATATATATATCTTTGATTCAACTTACTTTGAATGCTTATGAATCGTGGTGCTTGGAGTTTTGTGTGTGACAAACTCTTTGGGCAACAAGTAGTACCTCCACTACTTCAAGGCGCCGCCGCTAGGGCATAGAACTCTTGGTCATAAATTGAATACTTTCTATGCACGTAATTCAACTTCTCTCTAAAGTAAGCGATGGGATTACCTTCTTGACTCATAACAAGTCCAATGGTTGTGCCACTCACATCATAATCAACATGAAACTTCTTGTTGAAATTAGGTAAATGGAATATTGGTCGTTATGTCACCTTTTTCTTCAACTTTTGGAACTAATACTCTGCGTCTGCAATCCAAACAAACTCCTTTGTCACCTTTCATCACCTTTGTGATAGATGCACATATGCCACTAAAGTTTCTTATTAATTTTATGTAGAAGCTTTCCAATCCATGGAAACTTTGCACTTCAAATGTACTCTTAGATGATGGCCATTCTAGGATAACTCTCGCCTTCTATGGATTCATTTTCAATCCGTCTCAAGATATCACAAAATCCCAAGTATGCTAACTCACTCTTCATGAAGATGCATTTCTTCAAATTCAATAAAGCAACTTCTCTTCGCACAAACGCTAGTACGCTCTCCTCGAAGATCCAAGCATTCTTCCTACATTCCATTAGAAATCAAGATGTTATCTAAATAAGTAATGACAAACTTACCTAGAATAGACTTTAGCACTTCATTCAGAGTCTCATAAATGTACTTGCATTAGTCGGACCAAATGGCATTACCAACCACTCATACAACCTGTCCTACATTTTGAAAGTAGTCTTCCACTCATCACCTTCTCTTATCCTGATTTGGTGATAGCCACTCTTCAAGTTGATCTTTGTGAAATCATGCACCGCACATAAACAATCAATCACGCCATCCATGTGCAGAAATGGTTATTTGTATTTGATAGTAATCTTATTGATGGATCTGGAAACAATGCACATCCTTCATTCAACTCCTTTCTTTCGCGCCAATACTCAAGGTATTGTAAACTCTCTCTAATCAACCCCTTCTCAAGTAGTTCTTGAATCTACTTCTTCACCTCTTCATTCTCTTACAAAGTGTCATTTTGTTCGTAGCTTTGTTTGGTAAATTGATCCTAGAATCATATCCATTTGATGAATTTACCACGGATGGGTGGTAATCCATCTAGAATATCTTTTGACATGATATCCTCATATTCACCCAACATCTTATTTACTTTGCATGAATGTTCTTCTTTCAATTCCTTCCGATTCTATGTGGGTTTTAGAATGAAAGCATAACATGCCTTCCCCTTCTTCATTTCATTTACCTATTTCTTTCCCGAAACTAACAAAACTTTTGGATTTTGGTCCAATTCTTCACTTTTATCCTTCAAAAGATTCAAAGTGTATTGTTAACCATCTTCAACAACGTAAAGTTATTTGCACTCCAATCATGCAAAGCTTTCCTTTCAAACTAACAAGGTCTACCCAACAAGACGTGGCATACATCCATGGGTATTATATCACACAAAATGTCATCCTTATATGTGCCAATTTGAAAACTTGCCTTACATTTCTCATTTGCTAGTAATTGATGTCGTTTCAATAACCAAGACACTTGTATGGATTCGAGGTGTGTATTCCTCTTCAAACCAATTTTCTCAACCATCTCATTATAAACAATGATTATCAATGCGATCGCCATCACAAATCACTTTAACACTTGCCTCCGCATTTGTAAATAGTCCTATAAATATTCTTCCTCTCGCATTGGTGTGTTCTCTTCCTTCATGCACTTCAACACCACCTGTCTTCATCATGAGAGTTTTTCCGCACTCAAGTTCTTGTGTGTTGTTTATCGACACAAAAATATTTGTATCATCTTGCACAACATGTTCTTAGCCTCATTCCATCTAATGTCATTGTCTTCATATGTGTGTAGACATTGAAATGCTTCATCTCCCGCTTCTCTACATTGGAGACATGTTCTGCATTGAATCCTCTACCTCTTCCTTGTCCGTTGTATCCTCTTCCTCTAAAAGATTATGTTCTCCCTCTCTCGTGCATGATCATGACCATGCAAGGTACTTGCTTCTCCCTTATGTGCACATCCTCACCCACAAGCAAACATCCCTTTTCTTCACATGGTGTTTTGTGATCTTCTAGACAAATTTTCCAAAGGCCTTCAACGGACATCGATAAGCTTACTCTATTGAATTAAATCTAATCATATCAAATTCATCTTGAATGGAAATGTGTAACCCATTCACAAACCTTGAGACTATCTACACCTTCCATGTGACCAGCTTGTATGGTCAATTGGTAGTACTTTTCTATGTAGTCCTTCAAGCTCATCTCTATTTGTGTTAGGTTTTGCAATTTCTTGAACAAATGCTAATCTGTGAGTAGAAACTTCGTCCTCATCTTGGCAACCATTCAATTTGAGGATTTGATCTTGTCCTTTCTATTTGTCTAAGATGCATGTTCCTTCAGCTTTTCAGGCAAGAAAATCTAACCTTTTAAGGGTCATCAATTGATTCGTAGTTAGAATATTTCTTGAATCTTGCAATCGAATCTATCATATCTTCAAGACATAAGCTTTATGAATAATTCGAGATGTCTATTTGTGGTTTCCTCCAAATTTTGAAATAGCCTTCAAATATATGTCTTCGGATCATCATCAAATTCATTTATATCAACTTAGGGGGACCTCATCATGACTAGAGTCTTCATCTCGCTCTTCTTCTCTAAGAAATTTCCATCACATGGAAAACCTCTCATCCGATCTTCCACTCTCGGCTTTGTTCAAGCAAATCTAGCCTTCTAAGGGTCATCAATTAACTCATAGTCAATATTTTGCCAATTTTACGATCCAATCTATCATATCTTCATGACGTAAGCATTCTAAATTATTCAGATGTCTATTCGTGGTTTCAGTCCAATCTTTGAAATAGTCTTCAAATATATGACTTGAGCTTTTCATCAAATTCATTTATATCAACTTGTAGGGGCTTCATCATCATTGGAGTCTTCATCCACACTTTTTTCTAAGCAGTTTCCATCACTTCTAGCCCCTCATGGAGGCCTCTCATCAGATCTTCCACTCTGGGTGGCCTATTTCCTCTTCCTCCAACAGAATTCCGTATGTGGCATTTTATTCCTCACACAACAATAACAATTACTACACCCACTACATTTTTACCCAATCTACGTGTTAGAAGATCCCTTCACCGCCATCTACCCACACTTGAAAATGAGGAAAACAAAATTTTGTAATCACTCACTCACAAGACAATAAATCTTGCTCGACATCGAAATGATGCAACCTGTGGTTAATGAATCCAATGGGGATTGTCTTAGACCACGCAGCTTAAAGATTCAAACAAGTAACAATGTACTAGTACTTGAAAAGGTGTAATGTCCCCTTTTCCAAACTAGTTTGATTGAAGACTTTGAGCCCATTCCACTTCCCGTGGGCAAGAAGGAAATGAGCAAGGGAAGTAATTGTCATGTTTTTCAGTTATTTTCATGAGCATTGCATTCTTCTTTAGTAGTTTTCCATATAAAGTCAGGTCGGTTGGGTTAAGAAGATGAAAAGCCAAAGGAAAAATAGAAGAGAAGCATCCTTATGAGGTCGGTCCTAGTTTGGAAGCATTCTAATTGGTTTTGGTGCCACAACAAGGTATAAAAAGGGGTCGCTTGGCTCATTTGTGCATCATCATCTTGTGAATTATATAGTTCTTTTTGGAAATTGGAGCATTGAGCTCTCATTTTCAGCCTTTCAAGACGAAAACCCTCATTGGATCCTATTGGGGACGAAAACCCTCATTTGTTACATTGGTGGCTTCATCCAGAAGTCACGTTTGGGCTTCAAAATTCATAATTTCATAACAATAAGGTTTCCATCAGTGCTACAGCACAAATTCCAGCTAGGACGTGTTATTTTGGGGCTGCCACATTCATTTCCAGCTTGATCTACCCATTTGGAGATTCCGGGATCACTTTTCAATGGGTTTCTGTGGTTGGAAAATTTTGATTCTAATTTTGTTGGATAGCTTCTATTTTTGTGATCATTTTGAGCTATCATTTGTATTTTTCTCCAAGTATTTATGAAGTTATGGAATTTTGAAGTTTCAGCTGTTTTTGAGCATTGATTAATTCCAGCAATTTATGGTTGAAACATTTATTTTGCATGACTTCATCAAGGGTTTTATGTTGTTGATGTATTTCTAAATATTTGTGTGTGGAAAAGGAAAAAATCTGAATTTGCCCTAGGTTGCTTAGGGTTTGGTGCAATTAAAAACAGGTTGCTACCGTAGTTCTTGTATAAAATCATATTGCTGTCGTAAAAATCAGATTCTCAACATGTGGTTGTCATCATTTCCGGCAATTTTCCATTAGGGTTTGGGGAAAATCCAAATTCCTCAAATTTGAGACAGAAAGGGACATTACAAAAGGTCCCAGGAAGAAATAAAAAGCTTCAATTTATTATTCAATGAGGAAATTACACTTAGGCACAAAGGATTACAATCTTATTATAGTCTTGACTCTTGAATTATCAGACTCTACAGCAAATCCCAAAAGGGATGCTTTACACCTACTCTATCCAAACTAGACTTGCAAGCTTTGCAAGGCCCTGCACGAACCAGACTTGGCTCCTCTCACACTTGGCTCTTAGCTCTGTATATGCTGCTCTTTTTCCACCAAGCTCCCTCTCTTAAGTTCCTCAGCCTTTCCCTTTAGAGAAAGCACAAGTCAGTTGTAAAGATTCCCTTTCCTTGCTAGATCACCATTCAACTGGAGACAAGACAATTTATAGGTAATTACTCATATAGATCCAACCCTCCAGTTTCCAAGTAGTTTTGTTGCATAGAAATTGGATTGGGCGACACATCGCATGAAGACAGTCACATACACATCACAGGTGTGCCTAGGCAATGGGTTGTCACACGACAATTTATTAAGTGACCACGCAGGCTGTGCAAGCCAATGCACAGCATGTTGTGCTGCGCATGAACTTCCAATACAGTTTGCACATGACTGCACCAAGGCTTGTCCTTTATTTATCACGTAAAATGCTGTGAGAAAGGCTGGGAAACACTTCTGGTGCAAGATTTCTTGTGAACCTAGATGATCCTACATCAAAGCACTAGGTCAGTTTATAGAGTATGACATGGTAGCTTTCATGTGGGATTTGGAGCCACTTGTCAAATTTAAATAGACTTACATACAAAAGCATTAGAAGGATTCACCAGCTAACAAATGACAAAAGGTTAAGAAACATTTAGATCATAATTTTTTTAAAGAGTTCCAAAACTGACACAGAGTTTATAAACGAATGATGATTTACAATCACTAAAGCAAGGACCAAAATATTCTATTAATAATTTTATTCTTCCAATCGAATAATGTTGGACCTAGAACAAACTATCTAAACCATTAGGAAATCAGTTCAACAACAAATATTTCATGAGAAGATTATGAAAGGGATTCGAAGGAAGTTTAAGAATTGCACCAACATCAGGATATAAAGAGACCTTAAATTGTTTGTTGCATGGCAGAGAATTAGAGGACAGCAACGAAGGTGGTCTGGACTGCAAAAGGTCACAACAATGTTCAGAAAGATGATGCGGTAGGAAAAACCAAGAAGAAAAAGGTAGAAAAATCAGGAATATAATGTCTGAAATGTCATATAAAGTGGCATCGAAAGGATGAATGTCTCATTGAATTTTGTTTAATTTGCAATGTTAAGACATGACATCAGGGACTGCACATTTAATTTAGAAAAAGAATAAAAAGATGATAGACAGTGAATGCTGGCAAAAGAAATACCCACAAGTGGAGGATATAGAAGCACAAGAAATAAAAGATCACCCACCAACAATAGTAATAACAATTCAAGAGATCCTATATGACCACTATAGGCGACCCTTATACAATGTAGAAAATGTGGCAAATGGGGACATTTTGCAAGAGAATGACATTATAGTGTACAGACTACACAAAAAAGTGCAGATAATGTGGTCTAAGATACCAATCAGACGAGGAGTGTGTAAGTAGCATACGGGTACTTGGGTGCATGCTGCAAATAGATTAACACCAAGTAACTCGGTTCATTGTGTTGCTGAATCATTATTCTTAATTAAGAATTAAATATTATTTTGGAAAGGTATCACCAAAGGTATAGCTGTCGATGATAAACTTTCACTTGTATTTATATGGACATCTTAGAAGTAAATCTTAATAAAATCATTCTTGATGAAATCACTCATATATTTCAATACATAGTGGTTCTTTCATTTTATTGCTATACATTGTATGTCGTTATATAATCTGTTTTTATGATGTTATTCTCATATGTTTCAAGGATTACAAGACTAGGATGCATGTATGTTATCATTGGTAAACCCGACATAGCAGCATGAGAGAAGTTTTGTCATTGTATGGAACCACAGTTTTCAATGTCAAGGAAGTGATTTGTCCCCATAAAGCAAGAAAGTCACAAGATAAGGAGGTCCACAACGTTGTGGAGGAAGAATCATTCAGTTTATATCGATATCAACCGAGTAACTATTTCACAAAGTGAATAAGCAGAAGTACTTGGACCAGTTCATTTCCCACAAAAGCCAAAGATAATAGAAATCAGTACCAGATTGTAAACAGGGAAAGAATGAAGACAAAGCCATCCATGATCTCCAAACAGCTAGGTTTGGTCACAAACAAAATCAGAATCCTACTACACACTGTTTAAACTGAGAATATTATTAGAAAGCTAATGTCATAAATGAGGGTAAAACCTAACTAGACTATTTTCCAGAAACATTGCAAGATTATGCTGTTAAGGGGTATGACTAGATGAAAGATGAAGAAATGAATACAGGGTCAAAATTGAAACTGCATTTAATGCAGAATTCAAAAAGTGTCACATGGCTGCCCAGATACTAAATGAGTTGATTAGTTTGCAACAAGGAAAAGACTAATCAATAAAAGTTTACAATCGAAGAATGTTGAATTTA
Source organism: Taxus wallichiana var. yunnanensis (assembly GCA_018340775.1). Classification (NCBI taxonomy): domain Eukaryota; kingdom Viridiplantae; phylum Streptophyta; class Pinopsida; order Cupressales; family Taxaceae; genus Taxus; species Taxus wallichiana. The sequence goes on along the minus strand of CM031244.1, from coordinate 84,317,002 downwards.
GTTCAGATGTTAGAAGAGGATTTAAAATAGCAGTAATTCATAAATGGTCTACGAAAATTATTTATAAAAGCTCAAGGATAGTAACAACCCCTAAGTATCAAGATATATATCAAAGAACTTTGATGTAAAACAACAGCATATCTACAAAAACATAATATTGATGAGGATGAAGGTGAGTCCAAATTATAAGAGATGCTGAAATTATTGAATTGAAAGGAGGGTAAGAAAGTGCAAGTAGGAAGAATAGGCATGCAGTGTTTAAAATGCCAAACAAAAAGACATAAGGAGGACGAAATATTGATGAGGATGAAAGTGAGTCCAAATTAGAAGAGATTCTGAAATAATTGAATAAGAAAAGGATTAAGAAAGTGCAAGTAGGAAGAATAGGCATGTGGAGTTTATATTGCCAAACATAAAGACATAGGGAGGATGACTACCCTGTTAAATATTACACAATTTGCAATGTAAAAACACAATATCTTAGTGAATGTCCATTCGAAATGGAACAAATAGACAAGCAATTCACGATGGTGCACAACAAACACCTTCAGATAAAGGATATAGAAATCAAAGAAATAAGAGATCGTCAAGTAACAGTAGTGAAGGTAGTAGAGGACCAAGGACACCCCTCATGCGAGATAAGAAGGAAGATTTGTAATACAATGCAGAAAATGCAACAGGGACCACTTTGCAAAGGAATGTCCCAATGCACCAACACAAGTCTCCAATCAGTGTACACAATGTGGTCCTAGTGACCATCATGATGATGATTGTTCAAATATGGCATCAGTCAACATGGTTGAAATAGAAAGATAAGGAGATAAGCATTTGCATGCAGTCACAAAGGACACTTTCTGCTTGGTTGTACAATAATACAAGAGGGACTGCACAAGTAAGACCGCCCAGTATAATTTGCAAGTAAATTATTGAACAAGGCTGGAAAAACTACACTACAACAGAAAGGAGGCACTAGAAATAGTACATTCGGTACAAAAATACAACATTACTTTTGGAAAATACATTTACAATTTTTGTGGACCATTAAGCATTCTTATACAATATCAATAAAATAGTCAAATGGTAGAATCTAGCCATTGCTGTTATTGTTACAAGAATTCACCTTTCCTATAGCGGTATGGAAAGAAAAAACAATATACTTGCAGCTTACTTATCTAGAATAAAGACTGGTGAGCCACCACAACGAGTCGGTAATGCCTACCCAGATTCATGGTCACTTCATATTGCCTTGTGAAAATGGTAGGAGATTGGAGAAAAAAATTCCACCAGAAATCTTGCAGTAGAAGTGCAATTAGCACAAAGAAGATAATTCTGAAATCAAGACCATTTTAGCTGATCCATGAATTGTTACATCATTCAGGTAAGGAAAATTTTTAGAGAAGATGGGGTGATGGAAGAAATGGAGTCCATTCTAAAAGAAGCACAAGAAGGTGATGCAGGAGGGCATATGAGTGGAAACCTATGGCTCTAAAGATATTGTAGCAGAGGATATATATTCTGCTTAAGTGGTGTAATCACAGGTAGAAGAAGTGAAGGAGACAGTTTTAGATTGGTTAGAGATGGGAAATTAACCTGTTAGCACAGCTTCAACATCTTGCCAGAATGCACAAAGGGGCAACATATTGATTTTTCAGCCTTACCCAAGTCCATCAATGGCGACTGCGCTGACAAGAGCAGCATTGCCACCAACAGCGGCTGACAAACAACCATATGAAAAAAAAAAAAAGCGTGTGAAATGGTTTTGGCAAGACTATTTTCTGCTAAGTCAGCATTTTAGAGTGGATCTAAGCCATATGTGCTATGAAAATATGTAAGAGGCAAGACCGAAATTGCTAATTACCATGGTTGTGGTAATTACAGAAGCTCCCTTGTTGATTTTTTTTTCCAAGTTCGACTTAAGGCTGAAAGCCATTATATATCAAGTTCATGGAATGAAAATCACATCAAAAAATTGTTGCAGGAGGTGTTCAAATTGCTAATGATGGAGAGTAAGTAGTACAAAAAGCTGTGAGGAAGGTGAAAAACATTTCTTGCAGAGAACTGAATAGTAGGCCCTGCAACAATTTTCAAACTGCATGGCATTGACTTCGATGCAATCAGGACATAGTGTTAAAGGAAGTAGCCAAGTTTGTGTTGGCTCAGTCATTTCCAACATACTAATTAAGAAATGCCATTATGATGTATCCATTGCGTCCAGCACATAATGAAACAAAATCAATATAACTTGGCCAAGTATGTGGTATATATATATATATATATATATATATATATATATATATATATCAGTGGGAGAAGTGTTGTACCTTGTATCATTGTGTGTAACAAGAAGGTCAATTCACTTGTTTTTGCATGAACAGTTCTCATTATCAATATTTCCATATGTAAAAGAGACAGAAGACTATCTAGATATATGCTGCTATAAACCTTGCTTGTGGGCCTTTGGATCTATGGGATTGCCATAAAACATAAAAGATGAGACGAACCAATGCATATTTGAAGCAAAATGATGAGAGGTGTGAAGTGAAGAGGGCACACTATTGCAGAGAAAACGAAGAACTACAGCACAAAGGCAGGGAGCAGCAACGATGGACCAAAAGCCAACAATGCTGCCACCAGTTTAGCCCACAAACATGGCACCAACAACCAGCAACAGAGCATCTCCTACATCCTCTACATGTAATTCATTCAACCTTCTCTATTATAATAAGTTCAAAACACCTAAAGCTACCCATGTTTCACTAAAAACACTGGATGAGGAACAAAGACAAACATTTTGAATTTTTGAGCAATTGAGAAATATGGATAATGACGTAGAGATGGAAGGGCCCTGTCAATACAAAGAACTTCATGAAATTAAAGATTCTGAAGATGAGGGAGATGATTTTGAATTGAATATTCCTGAGTTTGAAGTGTCAACATATGCAGAGGCTGGAATTTGTGTAATCAGTTATTGGTTGGAATATACACGTAACTGCTAACATATCAGATAAGAGTAAGCCTATAAGGCAACGTGTGAATTTAGTGGTAGAACTCATTCATGAGGTTGAGATTCTTGGCAGATTCAGAAATTTTCAGTGAGGATGGCAGTATGAAAGAAATGTTGGGATTCATAGCTCATATCACAAAACAGTAACAGGAATTTTCCAATAAATTTTCCAAGAAACTCTCATCGCTGAAACTTCCTAGTTTTGTAGTAAATATTATTCAAGACACAGCAATAATGACCCAAAAGCAATGTGGTGATCAAGCTATGATATATATACATATAAAAACTACATAGTTTGCACATTGAAGAAAGAAAGTATCATAAATACATGAATTTAGTATGGCTAAAGTGTGTTGAAGAAGAGAAAAAGACAGAGACTCATTGTGGAATATGAACAACTGTTGAAAAAAAAGGAGAAGCTAAGCCAACAGATTATGCAATTGCTGACCACGAAACAGCATATGCAAAATACTTTCGAACAACAGAATGCTAGGTTAAGAAAGGTTGCAGATTCTCATAATCCGTATGTATGGCTAACTGCAGACTTGAGATAGAAAAACTACAAAACTCGTTGACTTTGGCGGATAATGAAAATCAATAACTAGAGTTGGAAAATTTGAAGAATTCGCCAAATACAGAATTCGCATTCACTAAGCCGTCAACTGCAGACATGATACAGATGTTACATGAGCGGGGATTGAGGATACAATGTCACGATCCGAGGGTCAGGCAGTTCACGGGGAAGTAGCAAGAACTTATAACAGACAACAGAAACAACACAAAATTCCCTGCCACAAATCACAAAACCTCCACAAGGCCAGTTGAATGAAGAGTTAAACCCAACAGATGAAAGGCCCAAGGTGGTTGCAGGCCCAAGCCATCAGCAGCGCCAACTCAGTTCAAAGGATCAAGTCCAGCCAATCAGGAGGCCAATTATTTCTTTTAGGGAGAGTAGTGTAGGCAGCCTAACAGATACTTAGCTGTATTTTGCATATAAATTAGCACCATGTTACTTTTATGCTTCTGAACAATTATCTTTACTTCATTATGTAATGATATTTTGGGAAGGTATCACCCAAGATATGACCTTGGGTGGCAAAATTTCACTCTTATTTACATTGATATCCATGATTTTATGGCATCATCCATCTACTTCAATACATGGTAGTTTATCACTTCATTACTATCTATTGTATGTTGTTATAAACTGCTGTGAAATCTGTTTTATAGAGTAATTCTCATAACATGATAAGGCCACAAGACTAGGCAGAATGTATGTTATCGCAGTGCCTAAAATCAAGGTCTGCAGACAATGGTAGAGATAGAAGATTGGGACCATCAAGGATATATAATGGTTGTAACAAGAGCAACCAGAATCAAAGCATTGGAGGCCAAAAACAAAGAGAATGCAAGAATCAGTTCAAGCAATAAAAGAAAGAAATTCAACAACTAACTTGGAAGGGTGACAATCAACAACGGAATATGAACATATAAAGGAAAAATACATAGTAACTAAGAAAGAAAGTCAGAAGGTCATCCAACCTAAGAAAACAATTCATGTCATACAAAAATTGGACAACGGTTATGGTCCCAACTAAACTGTGAATTGATTGTATAATGCAATTAACTAAAGCAAAGAATAAGATATCCAAGACCACAAGAAACTGAGAAAGATATCTTCTTATGTGGTAAAGACACTACTCCAAAAATTGCCTTGGAGATTAATAAGATGCTCTTGAGAAACACGTTGATTGATGGTGGTTCAGACATAAAGATTATCCTGGAACAAGTTTGGCATCAATTAGGAGAACATAAAGTAGTAGTGTCATATTTTCTCCCGAGAATGGCAAATCAAGCAAGAATTATAGTGAAATGTGTATTTCCACGGAAAAAATTATAATTGTTGAAAACTCCATGGAGAGAATTTGCATTACTTAAAAAGGGAGATGTTTGAAAACAATGTGATGGGATTTTGGAAAGTCCATGGTTAAGACATTTAAAGTCCTAACATGATTGACATCAGGAAATGAATTTCATAAAAGTTGGTACTAAGAAATTAAAGATGGATACCGATACTACAAAATTGATTAAGATGTGATTTATTAGGCACTACACTCACCAAAAGCTTTGCCAATGGGGAAAAAGGCTAGAGGGTGAGAAGCCCAAAGTGGTGAATTACATTCACCATTCCTCTACCCCTTAACAAATGCTTACGGTGCTTGTGTGCTAAGTGGGTCCCCTTGCCTTGTAATTATTACCAAAAATACATAAGGAAAAATGTCATTAGAGTAATGACTACTCATGGAGGTCATTTGATTAATGCTTAAAAACCACAAGAGTAAAATGGCACAATATATATATATATATATAATGTCTCATGATGATTAAGTCACAATGTTCGAGTTTGCCAAGGATAAAATTGGTTCACGTTCGCCAATAGATAAATTTCGAATAAAAATCACCATAAGATTCGACCGATTGGCAATATATTAATAAATATAAAAATAGTAATAAATATGATAATATATTAATGAATATAATAATAGTAATAGATGTAAAAATACTAATTAAAAAGAATAAATAATATAAAAAGTAATTAAACATATAAACAGAAAGTTTTAAGTCATCGTATTAAAAAAATTATAAAAAGCTTAAAAATTATTTAAAACATTAAAAAGAAACAAATAAATTAAAAAGACAATTAAAATATTAAAAACGAATATAAGAAATAAAACCCAAAGAAAAAACGAAATTAAAAAAACTAAAAAGATAAACTTCTTATAAGTTTAGGTAATGAAATAGTAAGGCAATAATAATATACCTAAACCCTAACCATCCAACACGTGACTCGTGAGAATAAGATGTGTGTGCAGCGGTGCAGCATGAGTGCCATGGAAATATTTTCTCTCTTTTACAGTTGTGCAATACCACGAAAACCTCTTTTGAAAACATAATACCTTGGCATGAAGAAAACGAGCATTGCAGTCTGCAGACACGGAGAGGTCAGTTTTTTCTGGCTTTGAAAAGGAAGGACAAAATAGAAACAAACACACAAACTTACAAACACGCAGCCCACACGCGCAAACCCACAATTCCGCAACATAAGCAAACTTCCAAGATATGTGGCAAGAAGAGCAGACCAAATAATTTGGCAAACCCAACGAATTTTGGCATTTTTGTGGGGGAATAAAAATCGGCGAATTTCACATTTTATCCAACAAACCTTGTGACATAGCTTGTATCTAGATTTATTGTCATGTTAATTTTGCATTATACATATCTAGATGTATGGTGGCAAGACTTTGATAGCTACACTTCTAATACTCAAAACGTTATTATCTGCATAGAAACAAACTTAAAATGCCTTAAATGAGAGTTGCATTCAATATGTTCAAGAAAATATACTCCATGCAACACAACTGATTGGCGCAAAAACATATGAATTATTTAGTATTAGTGCATAAAATTGTTTGCAACAAAAACTAGAAAGATGTAGAAGTTCCAGTGCCATTTAGCTGGACGAAAGGAAGGTAGCCCATAATGTAGAGATAAGAACCTCAATTGGCTAGATGTGGATTGAAATTTGGAGAGAGAGTCTCTAGCACTTTGGGATGCAACAATAGAAAATTCACTTTGATAAGAATAGTAGTTAAAAGTGGAGAATGGGGATGTAGCAGTTCCTCTCATTTTTTTTTTCCCAGTTTTGTTTCATTCCACAGCACATCATCCATGGAGTTTGTACTTTATGGATAAAATTTGGGTATTTTGTATAATTAAATACTAAAAGTTTGTTTATTTTATACTTTGATATGCATTTGACAATTTAGCATTTATTGTACATGACTTCATGTCAACTGTCATGTTTATGAAGTGAATTTGCAATGGAATTGAAGCTGCCTTCAAAAAATTGACAAGTTTTAACCTTAGGTTTTGCTTGGTGGCGAGTTGACTCTTATTATCAAGATTGTCAAGTCATTCAGGAGAAACAAACTACTTGGCCCAAAAGACTTAGTCTTGGAGACCGATTTCAATGGAGTATGGGTAGTTATAAGCTAGAACATTCTGTCTACAAATCAATTAAGGATAGAATTTTGTGTACTATCTAGTAGTCAGTATGCTTTATAATCGAGATGATAAGAACCCAATCCTATCATTGCTGTTTTGGGTTCATGTAAGTTCCTTTCATTATCACTATTCAGGGACCCAATCCTGAATATGAAAACCTCATAAATTAATGATGTTTACTCGGGTAATATGCCCTTCGTTTTCAACACGTTAATAAGCAAAAACCTTCATGAAGGGGCCTTGAGGCTTGTTAATACAGAGTTACATATGACTGAGTTATCTAGACTCGTATAAATGCTTATATGGGACTCAATCCTATTCTAAAATAAGTCTATATAGAAAATAAAATAGAGAGAAGTGAACACAAGGGCAACTTAGTGAGCAAGCATGGTCAAATAGAATGTATGGTAATTTTTCAAACTTGGATTTAGTAGGTTCCCTACCTTAGTCAAAATTAATTTTGATTTGCTTCCATCACTTAGCCTGACTAAGAAGGACAAAGTACTCAGTTACTAAATATTAATGGACCATTCTAGTTCTATCTATTTGCCTTCTCTCGACTTGCCTAGGGTGTTCGCTAGTATGTAATGTCCCCTTTTCTAAATTAAAAATAATTAAAGATATTGTAAGTTGGTCCCAGCTAATTCTTATGTTGGGACAACTTCATATTATTATTATTGATATAATAGTATTTTTAAATACTAACATAAAAGGGAGAAGGAGGTCATCTCTTTTTATGAGGGAAAATCAAATAATAAAAAGAAATAACAGGCCTATATGGAGCGCTCCACAAAGAAAGAAAAGAAAAGGTTATAAAAGCAAATGTTGGGGCTTGTTCTAGCATGAAAAATTTAAAATTTTGGTCATGACAACCAAACCCATACTTGAAATTCCCTTTCTGGTCAATGTAAACCTTTCCTCGACCAACATTTCAACTGTGTCATCCTCATTTTGGCCGAGAAGAACGTGCTAACATAATTTTCAAGTGTGTTTCATGTGCGAAAAGTTTACCTGGCTTGGTTCTTGAAGCTACTAAGATCTAAGAAAGAATAGTGCTCTCGGAGGCTTCAAAGGGCTATTTTTGGTTTTTTTATCATTGGCGAATACCCTCGAAACCGTACGGGAAAAGTAAAATCATTAGGAGTGGTATGGGAGAGCAATGAAGTTGTTCGAGGCGGTTTAGGAAGATTCTGTGAAGAAAATTGAGTTTAGGAACAAGTTAAGCAATATCGGGTCTTTTTAGGCAAGGCACTGGGAAATGCAAGTTTCAAAAGAGCTAGTCACCTTGTTCGAAATATTTCAGAGCCTCGTGAAGTGTTGGGAGCTCATATCCCAAGCATTGGAAAGCTGACAAAGCCTACTTCATGGTGCAATAATCAAGGAAAAATTATGGGAGTATGAAAAAGTGGAAACTTGTCCATCAGTGCAACACAAGAGTCCTTCTACAAGGTGGAACTTGCTCGAAATGTTTCGGACACCCCGTGAAGAGTTAGGAGCCTAACAAAAGCTCAAATGAGAGTATTTTCAATGCTCTTCATGACCCACAAGTTTGTTTGGCTCATCTTCTTCAAGAACCCTTCTTGCCACTCTGCTCATCGACGTACCACTCTAGGAAAAAGTGGAGATGCGGGTAAAAGTTGTTGAAGAACTCATTTTCAAGCCTTCTAAATAGGATCATTGGATTCATTGGCCTATTTCCATGCAAATTCATATATTATTTGGCCAAAATTCGTTAAGTTTTGACTTTGGGCGAAGAAAACATTTTGGGAAGCAAGTTAGAGGTGCAAACCATGCTCCGATGCAACACTTGGGCGCACTTTTGGTGTCCCTTTGCACCCTTGGTGCACTTTTGAGGTGCAATTGCACCTCATAAGTGTGCCTCACTCCTATTGTTGGAATTCTCAACTTGAAAACATAAGATGGTTTTGTCTTATGTGAGTGTTTAGTGCTGAAGTGAAGGTCGGCCCCATCTTCCCTTTAAGGTGCATTTTTGAACTCCATTTGCACCTTGGGTGCACTTATGAGGTGTAATTGCACCCCATAAGTGCGCCATGCTCTCAATGGGTGGAAATTTTGCATACATGCATGTCATGTGAACTTAAAAACACAACGAAAAGCCTCCACTTGGGCATGTGCATGTCATGTTTTCTCCATCCCCCATCCCCATGGCACATTTTCCAGCCCTCCATGCACCAAAGGCGCATTTTTGAGGTGCACCGTGCATCCAAAAAGTGTGCGTAAAGTGTGAGGAGGCTTCCATCTTCCATCTTACATCTTTCTCTCTCTTCCACTCCCACCATATAAATTCACTCACCTCACTCACCACAACTCAAAATCATAAAACATGAACTTAAAAACATAAAGTGACTCCTTAGCAGCCATTAAAGAGGTTTTTAAAGTTGGTTCACCACGTCAAACACCAAAAACTCCTTTTGTGCCCTAGCCATCAAAATCTTGTTTTGCTCATAACTTGCAAACCCCAACTCGTTTACCACAAAATTTTGACTGAAGCTTCCTCATGAAAACACCTTTGAGAAGAATGTTTACTTGCCTCCATTGATGCACTCAGCCATTTTTTACAGCCACATGCAATTTCCAGCCATAAAATAATTTCTTAAATCTACAAAAACTCAAAGAAGCCAAATTGCTTGAAAATTGGAGCAAAGCCTTGAAATGTAAAATGGAAACTTCTGCAATGGATTTCGTTCGATCCGACACCTAGAAGACCACTTTCTATTTTTAGTAAGCCTATTAAAAATAGTAAGTCTAAGAAACAATGGATTTCATTACCTCAAGTCATTCCTCTAAAAGTGCAAAACACTCAAAAATGACAAATTGGCAAAATTGCTAAGAAATTGACACCCATGTATGACTTACTAAAAATAGTAAGTATTAGAATGAGCTCAAAATGGTCACACATGTTCCTCCCCTGCATGTCTCACTGATTCCAATCTTCACAGAGGTCAAATCTTTAGTTTGCAAGCAAATCCCCACATTTTCGGATGTGGTAAGTGTAAGGTGTCTTAGAGTGAACATGCCAAATTTGGAAATATCTGCAAATATCCACCTATCACTATGTGGTGATCATCTCTCAGAGCTTTCCTCATAGGAGTGATAAGGACAAATTCATGCTTACGGAGGAATGGTAGTTGAATTGTGACTCAGTGGAAGGGAAGCCCTCTTGGTTTCCAATTTTGGTCTCAAAGTGCATTTTAGTCCAGAGGACATTTCACTTCATCTCATATGGGGTGTTTGATCATAAGGTGAATGACATTGCATTCAATCTCTCTCCCTTCCTCCACCTCTGTGTCAAAAGGATATGTCTAGTCTTGCATCTCATTGGTCATCAATGTTCTCAAGGTGACAAAATCAAGGATCATCATGGTTATATTGTGCGGGCAATTATTTCAAGTTCATTTCATGTGAATGATTGATCAAGAAGGCATGGCAGTGTTTCAAGGATCAAAGGTTTTTTCAAGTGAGGGAAGACATCCTTCATTGTTTTAAATGGTCCATTCATCAAGTGCTTCTCACTTCTTCTCTCAGTGTACCTTGACGAGGCTACATGGTTGATCATTTAAGAGGAGGCTTCTCGCAGTGCAGAGGGGTCAAAGTTCTTCATCTAGAGTCCATCACTGGAGCATTATTGCAGAGGTCATCAAGATCAGGATTGAATTTTCTTCATGATCGGAGCTTCTTCATCCTTCTTCATTCAAGCTTGGAGCTTCTCCTCCTCTCTTCTTTCCTCTCTTCTCCTCTCTTTCTCTCTCTAGAATTCTATTTCTTCGTTGAGGAGAAATTTTGTAAAAAGTGACTTAAGTCACTTAAAGTTTCTATTTCTTCGTTGAGGATTACACTTTAAGTTGAAAAGTCACATGGGAATGCGAAGAGCCCGTATTTGGCTATATATTGTAATGCTCTCTCCATTCCAAAGGTTTAGATTTTTTTGGTTGATAGCTCCCATTGTCTTACTACAAGCAAGAAACTACAATTCTTTATCTTCTTGTCTTATGTTTTCCTCTCCATCTCAACTACTACTCCAATAGAGCATGTAGTTAAACTTTTCCTCAACCAGGGAAAGAATGAATCTTTTGATGAATATAATGCAGTTAAACTTTGTGTTGATTGTGTTTTTGTCTTGTTTTGCATATTGGTGTCTTCTCATTGTTAACTTGGAAATACTCTGGTTTTATGTCAATGAACTCAGCTTGCTATTTATTGAATAAAACCCCTTCTCACTTTCTCCCTCTCTCCATACACACACATTTCCTCCACCTCCTTTTGCACACGGGTTTAGTGGAGTATTCTTGTGTGATCCCTAATCGAAAGGCCACCCCTGATGGTTAGAGTAGTGTACATATTTCCTTGTTTTCAAATAAATGGAATTGCCCCATTCCTAAGCAGAGGGACCTAGTCCCAGAGTGTTGGTGAAAGCCCCTAATTTTCCCTTGCGACAAATTATTTCGCCAACAAGGCTTATTTTGGATGACTTTTCGCATATATACTTTATCAATTTGGACTCTAGGGTTGATTGCTCTATTTCCAACTCCACTAAGGCGAAAATCCATAGTGTGGCATCCAAGGAGGACGAGCAACCTTCCTTGTGGCATATTGGAGAATGAAAACTCTCCAAAATTGGTGGTGTGAAGACAAATACTGAAGATCCTCTTGTTGGTTTGTATCTAGGGCATTAAGGAGAAGACCTATCAAGAGATTTTGCATTGTTTGGAGTCCCTCTCCTAGGGAACGACTAGGGTTGGGCACGGAACTCACTTATTATTTGATATTCAGATTTGTCATAATTTATAAGGTTGATATCCTTCATATTTGGCCATTGTTGGGGTTTGGAGACCTCATTTTTATCATTTATCTTGGTTGTACTTCTGTTGTTGATAAATAAATTGCCAGTTGTGTTTGGGATTGGATTTCATAATGAAAATTGTCCTAAAGTATTTCTAAAAGGTTTATAAATATTGTGGATGAGTTTTAGGGTGATATTTGGGTGAAATCTTGTTGTTTACAACCTGTTCCAAAAATCGAGACAGGTTGAAAATTGTTCATCTAATTTTTCAGTTTGCTGGTTTAAAACCAGATTTAACCATTTGGGGTTTGTGCTATATTCTTGTTTTTAGTTTCAGCCCAAGAACGGGATATTACTATGGTATCGAGCTTCGGTCTTCCCAGCCCAAGGGTTTCATGCGAGGTGAAGAGAAGATGGATAGGATGATGAAAACGCGAGCAAGACTAGCCGACACCTTGGACTCCCTTGCCCTCACCATGCAAAATCCACATGGGGGAAGGGCATTCAAAGAGGAAAGGGTGTCCTGCACAATTCATGATAGCCAAAGGGAGAGGCCATTCTCATCAAGGCCCTTTAGACCTACCTTCATTGTTAAAGAGGAAATCGCAACCAAGGAAGAACCTAGGGTTTCAAGGGTTACTAGTGTTACATCTAACTTTGAAGAATATCAAGCCTTTCCGGAAATTATTGGTGATACTCTAACAGTTTAGGAGTTTGTAGGATGGAGAAAAGATAGAGTGTGCATTAGAACTTGGTCCAAGCCCCGAGCCATGCACAAGGGTCATGGTATGTGAATATTCCATTTCTCTTGCTGGCCAATTTGTCATTTCAAGTATGTTGTCATCACGCACCACTGGTTAGGAAGGGTGACCATGTCTCATGCTTGTTGTATCTTCCTATGGCACCACTAGTGAGACATCACCATGATAAAGGTATGGGTGTTGTTATAAGGCTTGAGAAAGGGAGAATCATCCACTTCAAAATCAGTACTTGGGGAAAATTCATCTTGGTATGTGCCGGTGTAAGGAAAATGTCAAAAATCACTCTTGGGAAAGGTAAGCCTAGTGGTTCTATTCCCAATAGATACTCCTTGCAGCCCTCTTTTGCTAAGTCTTTGTTACATTGGGATCATCTAGAGAAGGATCACAATTCTGATTTTCTTATTGATGAGGGGCTGACCCATAGTTCCATGTTTGAGAAAAAGGTTAGGAGAATAAGGGGAAAGGGCAGCATACTTGTTTGGGTGCATGACATACATACTTATCAACCATTCCGGGAGAAGGGTCTTCTTCATAACCAAGGGGTCACTATGCTTGTTGGGAGTGGCACCCTCATACCTTGTGCAAGAAAAATAGTACAGCTGTCACTTCTCTTGGGAGATCATGAGGTATGTGGTGAATTTTTGGTTATTGAACTAGCTAATGTTGAAATTGTTCTTGGGGTTCAATGGTTGCAAACATTGGGGAAGTCCACCCTCAACTTTCATAATGAAGAACTAAAATTTTGTGACAAAGTTGAAGAAATCAGAATTCATGGCAAGAAGAAACAACATAGGACAATTGTTTTGGGGCAGCAAGTAAGGCACTTGCAATTTGAAAATTTTCCACAACGAAGGTTGCTCACACTTGGTAAGAATATTTATTATCATAAAGTGAATTTTGAAGAGCCTAATGGGGTGAAAAACACCACTTTCAATCATAGATATAGAGCTGGTTTGAGTCAAGTCCAAGATGGCTATGACATGGAGAATCCGGATGGTCTTTGGAAATGCAAGGCGGATCACTTCTTGGAACCAAGCTTCACACTCGAAAACAAAGGTATAAAGGTAGTCACCATTGCCGGGGCAGCAAGATGTTGGATGTGGAAAGTGGGTAAGCAATATGATCTTTTTATATTTGTTGTCTCGTAGACACAAAATCACGCACTTACTACTATTTATTATACCGCCAAGTATGTTGTTTTATATATGGATCTTGCATAAGAAAAGTATTCATTGGTGACCCATTCCCTAGTCCATCCGCTTGTCTTTTTGGTTTCTATTGCTTTTATCTTTCACACTTGTCACTCATACACCCAGTTCTGGTCAAGTCACAGGGATCCCTGTCAGTCAGTCTCCACTCATTTGTCGTCATTTGTCTCTGGACACTAGCACCAGGACTAAACACTAACGCTCAGGGCTCATGTCCATCATGGGCGCCCGTGCCCTCTTTATGTTTGATCTTATTTTTGACATTTGAGGTCGGTCTTTTCGATTTTCCCACTCATATCCCGAGGTACTAGTCAGCATGTCAAGTCATTAGTGTTGAAATTCAAGCAAGAGATCCCTATATAAACACAACATACATACCATAATAAGGGCGGGCAATTTCTATCAAGGGCTATCTATCTACATATCAAAGGGACTACATCTTGGGCTCATTATTCTACATACACACTACATAGGAAGGGGAGTTCATTCTATTCCATCCACACATTTGCATTTTATCTAGCTACCGCCCACTATCTTGGCGTCATTGGCGCGAGGGCGACCTAGGAGCACTATTGCACATAGAACTACATTGGATCTCGAAATGTAGTGCGGCGCTTAATCGTAAGTTCACTCGTTGACACTAAGGACATCCCTAACCCCTCATTTTGCATCTTTCTTTTTTAGGATTTGATGTCTTTTTGAGGGTTTTGCAAAAGGGTATTTGTGTGCAGGTTTACGGGTGCCTCGGCGATCCAAGTGCGACATATAGGAAATCAAAGGCAAACAAGTGTGAAACCCTAGCGGCAATATCGGAACTCGGTTACGACCTTTCTGCAGAACTCCGGCACCCCCCACGAGAGGTCTTGGGCGCTGCAGGAGCTCCTATTCTAGCCCGGGCGCCCGTGTCTAAGCATTTCCACCTCCTCTGCATTTTTATGAGGTTCGTTGCGATGGTCTGTCTTTCTATTTCATCACATTCTTCAGCCCAGGCACACTTGAGATAAGCGAAATCAAGGTAAGTGCCCTATCTCTTCCATTTGCTTTCATAATTAAGATTGGATAAATTGCCTAGCATATATATTTCATTGTATGTCATTTATAGCAAACATTGCTTTCAGATTTTAATAAAATAAGTGTGAACTACAAGGTGTCTACAATAAGATTCAGATTTTATTAAATCATTGTCATACAAGTAGTTTCAATCATTGGAGTTAGTAAATGGCTGTTCTTGGGCATTGTTGGGGCATATTCCATCAAAGTTGGGGTGTTTCCAACCCCCATGTCATTGATAGTATGGAAATTTTTGGAGAGAAGTCATGATTACAGTTGTTGTACCTTCTTTTCATCTGCTGATCACAACTTTTCCAGCTACTTTCCTACTTATGAGACACCTAAAAAAACCTCCGATAATAAGGTTGAAGAAATTCCAAGCTTCTACTAACATTGGCATGTTTATGGCTGATTTAAGGTGGTTCCCAGCCACTAACATTCTATTTTTGGGGGAACAATGCAAGGTTACAACTGTGTTTGAGACAACATTACTAAAGTATGGGGAATCCATCATTTGGATGGTAATTGTAAGGCCTTGGCAAGCAAAGGAGAAGAGCTGGCCATCATACCTGCAAAGCATGAGTGGATGAAGAAGGAAACACATTTTTTCTTTAATGAGTTTGCTTCATGTGCAGGTACATCAAAGAAGGAGCCATATATTTATTTGGGATCCAAGAGCTTGCAGTTTGCTTGAGGTCCAGGCAAATTTGAGGAGGGAGGGCCGTAATGTTCCCTTTTCTAAATTAAAAATAATTAATGATATTGTAAGTTGGGCCCGGCTAATTCTTATGTTGGGACAACTTCATATTATTATTATTAAAATAAAAGTATTTTTAAATACTAAAATAAAAGGGAGAAGGAGGTCGTCCCTCTTTATGAGGGAAAAACAAATAATAAAAAGAAATAAGAGGCCTACATGGAGCGCTCCACAAAGAAAGAAAAGAAAAGGTTATAAAAGCAAATGTTGGGGCTCATTTTGGATGACTTTTGGCATAATTTATACAGCTGATATCCTTCATATTTGGCCATTGTTGGGGTTTGGAGACCTCATTTTTTATCATTTATCTTGGCTGTACTTCTGTTGTTGATAAATAAATTGCCAGTTGTGTTTGAGATTGGATTTCATGATGAAAATTGTCCTAAAGTGTTTTTAAAAGGTTTATAAATATTGTGGATGAGTTTTAGGGTGATATTTGGGTGAAATCTTGTTGTTTACAAGCTGTTGTTCCAAAAATCAGACTATTGGTCATTGTTGATCTAATTTTTCAATTTTTTGGTCTAAAAATTGCATTTAATCAGTTTGGGGTTTGTGCTATTTCCTTGTTTTTCAGTTTCAGCCCTAGAAAGGGATATTACATAGTAAAAGAAGATTAAGGTGGTAAAGGGAAAAGAAATGGTACTTTTTCTTTGGCGGTTTTTAAGATTGACCTACTTTTGGTCAAAGTGATAAGAGTAGCAATTTACTAACCCCATGAACTCTTTAGTAATATAGTGATGTTGTTCTTTGGTTCCTTGTGATGAATGCTATGTAATATGATAAGCCTGAAAAATTGTTCACTATGTAATCAAAGTATACAGTGGTATTACAAGTTTGAGGACTTACAATAGCATGCAGGATCAAATATAACGGCCTCATTGTTCTTATCAGAACAAATATTCCCACTCCAAAGATCTCCATGAAGCAAACATGGCTTTATTTCAATATCCTTGAATAGTGTTGGTAGATTTCTTATTAACCTTTGTCCTGTCCAGGTAAGTTGTACAATGGGTCATCATTATAGCCTGTCTTTCTTCACAACTATGCATATATTGAACAACACCCTACCTAATCGCCTTTAATATAAGTTTAAAATGTGACCAGCTCAGCATATAATATTACTGTCTAATTTTTTTCAAAAAGAACAGAAAAAAGGAAACAGAAATCAGGTGCAGAATGTCTGCACAATTACAAGATAAAAATTCTTATTCATACTGCACTATTAAATTTAGCACCCTGTGTATGCTGTCATGCCACATTCAGGATGTAAGACATAAATCCAAACATTTGAAACCTATTAAGGAATGACTTAAAATAAAATAAAAGAATATTCACATAGATACGGCACCCAGTCTTTCATTAAATTTCAGGAATATGAACACTTGATGACATATTAGTATGGACTTACGAGAGACTATTAGTTTATTTTCCAGCCCATGTTGGGAAGCTCTTATATACAGAAAATACAAAATAACATTACAAACAAGAAACCTTTTCAATTAAGGATGCAACTTTGATCCATTTTTCTCATATCCTGTGACTTGGTATCACTAATCAAAGTAGCTTTGTATTAATAAAATCCAAATCTTAAGTGTTATTATTTACCTTTTTCATAGATATCATTATCCCTATACTGTTGCTGAGCCAATTGAAGTTGATATCCCAACCTATGTTCACCATAAAATGTTACCCAGTCTGATGTCCAAGAGTTTACTTGGGGAGTACTGCACAGCATACAACCTATTGTCATAAGGTAATGATTCACTCACAGACATTGTAGAGGAGAATATGGCCAAAACAAAAGAGTTCTACACATATATCATGAAAGTGATTATCAGAAGACTAAAATTATAAATCTCAATGAACCCAAGTAGACTGATTTTGTGTTTCTGGAGTCATTTGTTGTTTTAGTTTAACAGATTAAGCTAGTCCATTTTTATTTACAAATTAAAAATCACCAATGTAAACTGAAAACTTTCTCTCGCATCGCTAGCCAAGACTGCGCTGCAAAATTAATAAAATCAAAACAAGAAATGACATTTATGTTCTATATGATGTACTAAATAATCAACAAAAAAATGAGTACCTGCCAATTGTATTGTCAACCATAAATCCAAATCCCTTATTAGAGATGCCAGCTTTGTGCATCTCAGCAAGCTTCCTTCCTAGCTTTCCCTGCACAATAAACATTTGTCACCACCGACAAGTCTAACATTCAAAGTAAGTTCGAGACTTTGAGGATAGGGCTCATAAACAGAATGGTATCAATATTACCTGATCACTTCTGGATAATCCACATTCAATGAATTCCATTATAATGTAAGAACCCCTTCCTAATAAATGTCCAACCTATGGATAAATATATTAGATTAGTACTTTTTGGCATACATTTATTCAAGAGTCGAAACCTTACAAGCTGTAATGCAACAACATTACAGAAAGTCATGAAGCAAATTTAACGAGCTTAGAATATTTTGGCAGACCTTAAATGGTTTTGGCACGCGGATGGTATTGGTGGAATACATTGTGTTCAAACCAATGGCCTCTGCCTCAAACATTCGTGGACCTATATCACTGAAAAATTCACAAAGAAACATATTTCCTTGATCTTGAAAGAGGAACAAAGTAGTGTTTATATAATAGACAAATTACATGCTTTTTGTGTTCCTACATTTCCCACATGCATGCAGGTACTACATATGTAATGGGTAGCAGGTTCAATAAGCGTACAGACAATAGAATGTTCAATTCAGCTGTGCCCAAGTTTGCAACTTTATGATTTAAAATGCGACACAAATGACAAAATAATCAAATATTCAAGTTTGCAAAAAGTTGAAAAAACAAATTGTATCCATAGGTTGACAAAGACAATTTCTTTTGTAGTTACTCTTCCTTTCTCTGCACTTTGAAACCTAGACATTTGCATAACAATGTTAAGAACTGTTTGCTACTTAGAACATCTTGGTCAAAAGATATTTACCAGGCACCTCGCATGGAAATCTGGCAAAAATTCATATGTGCGGAAGCTTAAATGCAAAGTCATCATGAGGCAGTTTCTTTCATTGGCAGTTAAACTCCTACCATGATTCATTCCCAACTATGGAAATTCCGAAAAGAACCAACCGGTGTGCCAACTTTATGAGGATAATTACAAGACTTTCACACTAATCATATTACAGCATTCGCGGTTGCTCTGATCTTTCATGTCTTGGTGGTTCACACTTTTGCTGGGTCATTTGATCCAAGTGGTTTTTATTTTTAGTATTGTTAACAGGGCATGCATATCTTTACGAGACACCCCTGTAATCAATTAATTATGTTAGTTTACTTTAGGAGTTAATATTACTCATCAACTTATGTCAATAAGTTATATGAGTTGCTATTCAGGTATATAGTTAGTTGGGCCTGTAAGTCGGTTTGGTACCATAGACAAACCACCTGTGAAAGCTTATATAAACTTGGGAGCATTGTAAAAGAGATTAACAGAGTATTTTATTGTACAAGTTTTCTATTCAAAAATAAATGAATATTATGTAGCTATTCTTGTCCATTTTCCTGTGCTATCAAAACTATTAGTTGTATCAGAGCTCGACTGTCTAGCATCAATGATGAAGAATTTGTTTGAAGAGGTTTTGATGAAGTATTTTCCTTTGACGATTTTTTTTTGTTGAAGCTTTTAGAAGTTTTATTTTTTTGGCCTAAGATTAATTGAACACAATTTAATTTTATATTTTGTTCATGAGAAAAAGATTTGATCGGATTCTTTACTCTCCTGAGAGTGGAAAACTTTCCTGAAATAAGTTCGAAGTTGTGTGGGGCATTGAAGATAATGCAAAAAGAAATGCTAATTTTCTGTTGAACAAGGTGCTCCTTAGCATTCAAAAGAATTGCCAAAAGTGCTAAAAATTGTGTCTTTCATGGAGAGCATGTGCATTAAAAAAGGGTTTTGTAAAATTCATCTGAAATATTTCTGAGCAAAATTAATTGTCAGACTTTGCCAAGAAGCTGGAAGAATCCCTCAAGGACGTGTCATTTGTTGTTGGAAGTTCTTTTGTTGTTTTTATTTGAAAAACCAGCAGAGGCGTTTTAATCCTTACCTGAAGAATTTTTGGAGTTTGAAATCTAAGTGTGCCTCCTTGGGCACTAAAGCGCATCTGAAAGTGTGCAAATCATCACTGAAGCATTGAATTTTAATTTGGAAAATTGTATGTTGAGTACAGGACATTGGACACAGAAGGCATTGGAAGTAGAATAGAAATGCTATTTTTAATCTTTTATAGCTAAGAAAGGCATGGGTCCCTCCCTACATTACAAATATTGTTATTGTCGAGCGATTTACTTTACTGGGTAAAAGTTTACTTGGTGGGTGAAATTCATGATAGTGTCATATTTTTATTTTTATTGTTTTTAGGTATCATTCAAAACCAAACTTGAATGTTAGTTTGTGAAGTGCACAGTTCACCAACATGCATAGGCCAGTTGGTTTGAAGCCTGGAAATAAAACATAGTGTGAAGAGGTAGTGTTCAATTCTCTTCACCTTGTTCTTTTGGCTAAAAGTGTCTACATCCAAGAAATACAACATATATATCATATGGTGAGTTTGATTCTCCAAAGTTGTTTTAGTTAAGTTGGTTATCATTAATTTGTTAAAACTTAAAACCATCGATTGGCATCCCTTTGATCATGAGTTCCATTCCTCTAAATGCCCAAAATTGTCTTTTTCTAAACCAATCAAAATCAATTTCTGCTAAAAACCAAGAAAAGTAGTACCCACAATCACAGCTGTCACCCTATCTTTTTGTCTAGTCAAATTTTGTTGGAGAGGTCACCTTTCTAACAACTGGACTCAAAAGTTTTCCAACAAGTATAAAGAATAAAGGGTACATGTTGCCGATCTAATGAATTTTAATGCCCATAAAACAAACAAATTTTCAGAACTTACATTGATGAGGGGTATATCTACCCTGAAAATAGTGGGAAACTCGTATGCCATAACATTTGCATATGATGGTCAAATCTAGCTTATAACCACTTTCATGGGATGGAATATCTAAGAACTTATACGTGGATAGGTTTTGGTTCCAAAGCTTGTAGATGCTTTTTCCACATTTTTTGAAGAAATAAGGAAGGTTTAATGTATAACATGTGCATTTTCGATGGAAACTGACACCTTGCTTTTGCTCAAATGCTAAATATGGAGATTTTGTACTTGAAAACCATGAATGTGATGGTGTTTCCCACCAATTGTGCCATCGGAGACAACCATGTTGCACTTTGAAGTTTACAATTCCTTAGGGATCTAACAGACTAACAGAAGCAAAGACACCCACCTTGAGTGAGCTGCTAATTCTCGGAATGGGTTTTACTACTGTGGCAATTTTGGATAGATGATAGATATGTTGTTTTTGTTCAATTTTTGTTTTCAATTCTTCGATATCCATTGATAAGGACCAAACTCGGTTGTTTGGATTGGTTTTTTGTTGCAACTACTTCTCACCTCTCACCTGATAGGGGAAGATATTGTATTGACCTTTGACCAATCGAAGGTGTTTGTACAAGTTGACAAGAGAGTTGCTAGCACCAGCAGTGTTGAGCAAAGTAAGGCCAACATTGTTGGGCATCAAGATAGATGTGCCATACATAGTACTCAATAGTCATTGGATGGGCCTCTATGTGAAGCCTTATGTGGATCGATGTAGTTGAGCAAACCTTAATTATGTTATCAGATGCATAAAGAAGAAATACGAGTTGTATGTTTAAGGCATTGTCCTGTATGGACTTAGCAGAGTTTATTTATTGATGAGAGGTGGTTACTAACCCAAAAACAACATTAAGTATGTCGCGAAACTTTACAAATAATAAAGGACCAAGGGGTTTAGTCATTATATCGCAGGCTGCTCCTTAGAAGGACAAAAATGAAGAGAAACATCACCCAAATCAACAACCTATCGGATATAGTGATGATGGATTTCAATATGCTTAGCACGAGCATGGTATATAGGTGTAATATCCCTTATGGGATACTACTTAAAAATGCACAAAATATTGAAAATTTGCAGCCAAATAAAATATTGATTTATGCAGATTTTTACAGTAAGGACAGCGAACTAAATAAAATCAATATCTCCCAAAATATCCACTCGAATTACTTGAAAATTTAAAGAGAGCTTGATATTATTATAAAGGACATAATAAAACTGTTTTTGGAGTTTTACAGAAATTAAAATGCTGCCAGAAAAAGCACAGTGTGCCCTAGACAGCTGGAAAACTTCAGAGGTTCGTAACTCTCCAAATACAAGAGCAAAAATAAGGGTCTTTGGAAATAACATTGACAGATATAGGAAATAATATTTCCACCTTCAGATCTGAGAACGGTCAACTGGAAAACCCCCAAATAAGGGCTACAAGTCACCTCGCTTGGAATGGGGTCGGAAAATGATGGAGGCGCCTTCAACGTGCTGCCACGCCCAACCCAAATGGCTGCCGTGAATCTGATCTGGAGCTCCTCTGATTATCTTCCCCAAATGCCCCCAAAACCCTCGAAATCCTTCCTCTAAAACCTCTGTTATTATCTCTGTGACACAGCCCTGAAAGCGGCTCCAAAATGACAAACTAGGGTAGATCTCTCACTACCGAAGAATGCCCTACTAGCTAGGGACGGGTCTCTCACCGAAGCTAGGGTCCCTGTGGGATTTGACTCCACAAGTTGTAGATGCGCAACAGCAGCAGTTGCACGTGAAGGAGGCTAAAAATGTATATGACAAA
This sequence comes from Taxus wallichiana var. yunnanensis, assembly GCA_018340775.1. Lineage (NCBI taxonomy): Eukaryota > Viridiplantae > Streptophyta > Pinopsida > Cupressales > Taxaceae > Taxus > Taxus wallichiana. The sequence goes on along the minus strand of CM031244.1, from coordinate 84,294,590 downwards.
ATGTCCCTCTCCTTTCTCTCCCAGCTCCTTATATACCTTCCAAGGGCAAAGAGCCCCAAAAGACCTAGACACGTTTCATTCCACAAAGGGGTCAATAAAATAAAAATAACTTTAAGTTGCTTTTCCCCTTTAAGTCGCCATGGTCCAAAAACGACCCTCAACACAAAATTAGAATATTGGAACCACGTGGCCCCTTCCCATTAGCTCCCAGCGTCCACAACCCCTTGGGTCTGACCACGGCTTGGACTCGACTTGACCCTTAGGCCTTTGGCGTAGAAAAGGGGACATTACAGTCCTCCCTTCCCGAGAAATGCTTGACCCCAAGCATTATCTTGTCATGCTGCAGAGGTTGAATACCACGCCGTAAGTTTCTCCACCTCACCCTGTAGTCAACTAATGATTGGTGTGATGCGAAGTAACCAAGACACCCCATGCCCCCATGTCGTAGAGAACAATGTTGCTCCTAACGTAGTATGATGCCCACACCGACTCTCCTGGTACCCACACCGAAATTGCTAATCTGTCAATCCACCAATGCAGAGGCTATCATCATGTGATCATCTCGCATATTTGAAAACCTAGCGATCATAAAATAAATCTCCCTCATTTACCGGTGAGGCTCTTGTGTCAAATTTGTCAATTAAAATATGCTAGTATCTATATGGGGGTTTTACTTTAACCATGCAGCTCATGAACCATAGTTGTATAGTTTTGCAGCAAGTAAACAACTATTTAAAGAAAGGAAATATTTAAAGAAGGGAATAATAAAACAGGGAAGAAATAGGAAGATGTGCAACCCAATCAATAGATAACAGAGTTGATTGCATGCACATAGAAGAAACCAATAGATATCAACACACAAAATTATAAGCAAAGGCAACTTTCAGATCTAGATCTAAAATAACACAAAGTTTATAAGTAGATCTAAGATAAAAGCTAGAAACAAAATGCACCGTGACACAAAGTTCTCCGAAATCTGCTCCTTTGTATTCCTTTGCTTCAAATAGCTATCAGGGGTTTCAGCACAAAGTCTGGAACACAAGAATGTTGCTTACAAATTTTGATCATTAACCCGAAGGTTCTTCTCCTACTTATAGAATGTAGAAGGGAAAGTACAAATGGGAAACTCAACTGAACTGAAACATAAACAAAAAGTAAAGATAACATCTGGCAATCATCCTCCTCTAATTCCTCTTCAAGTGACACATCTGTCACTTAACTAATAGAATTGTTCCACATAACTTAAAGTAATGGTTTCAAAACCAATAACTTTAAAGTTTTACAATTACATCCGGGAACGTGGAAAATAGAAGAAGAAAAAGTAGAAGAAGAAAGACACGCCAGCTGTAACATCTATATCTTCTTTTTGTTTTGATACTGAATATACTTGTCGAACATGTAATTCAACATCTTCCCATCTGTCTTAGCCACAACTTCCTTTTTCTGTCCTGAATTGCAGCAAGCCTTCGTTCAATACCCTGATACATGCTTCCACATCCTCCAAGCTAGGCCCGAACTTCTCAATATCTGACTGCAGTGCCACCAAGTTTACTGATGGAATTCATCGTGAAAGGCTTAACAACTCCATCAATTCTCCCTTGCACCATCAGAAGAGATCCTTCCAGGGAATTAGGCACTTTGCTAGGAATGATCCGTGTGTATGAAGTAACGTTCCGACCACTTCCTCATTAGTGAAAGCGATGACATTGTCTGGTAAAGATGATGCCATACTCTCAAGTGCCTGCATCCTTTTCAACATAATTCTGCAGATCTCCAAACGGAAAGATACTGCAAACTCAAGCTGCTTCCCCTTCTCAACTGATCCGTCGGGCACAATCTGTTCCGCAATCAACACTTCTCTCGGCAGCTTATTTATTTCGGCCAAAGTACTCAAGTTACTCTCAGAACTGTGTTCATATCTATCGTGCTTGTCACCAGTTGCTTCAGCTGATCTGATGCATCTTTCATAACCTTTAGGCGGGTTGGCACCTCTCCGAGTTGTACAGAAGCTTGACGAATGATCAGACTTTTCCATTCATCGATAGCTTTAACTTGGTTGCTTGCATCTTCCATTTCCTGCATCAGATGATCACTCACCTGCTTTTGTGTTGAAATGGGCTGAGTGGAAGATTTAGCAACCTTGGCAATGATCTCGCACAACTGAGATACCTGCTTCTGAAGTTCAACTTTCTCCGCCTTTTCTTTGTCAAGCCTAAGGAATAGAGCATCTATCAATGTCTGCGTGTCCTGCTTCAATCCTTCTGTGGTGGCTTGACCTATGGGTACTGGTTACTGTTATGTCTTCTGCCGTGAGCTCATCCTCCTTCCCTTCTGCCGGAACTGACATCTCAGCGAAACTTTTGCCCCGACTCCTCAATGATCAACCTTGAAGTTACCTTAGCAACTTTAGGTTTTCTGTCTTTTCCGCTTAGATTCAGGAGCAGCTGCAAGTCGTGTTCCTCCAAGTTGATTTCTCTCTAGCCTCTGGAACCAACTGCGAAGTCAACCATTTTGAGAAATTACTTCTCGGAGAATGAGAAGTTGCCGAGTGTACCACTATCTCGCGCTCTGATTCCTCTCCATCTGAAACCGCTACAGTGTTGTGGCTGCCATCCTCTGAGTCATCCAAAGACAAAGCTCTTTCAAATTCTGCCATCTGCAGCTTCAACGTTTCTTCAGGAAGAGGCGCTGAACGGAGTGGCTGAGGAGAGAAGATGAATGTTGCCGGATTCAACGGAGGAATGGCAAAGATCCGCTGAGGTGCAACAGTCGGTGAAGTACTTGATGCTGGAGAAGCCGAAACTAACATCATAGCCGTAGAAGTGATCTTCTCCTTCGAATGAGACCTTCTGTGCACTTTAATCTTCTCAGGCCTTCTTCTGCTTTCTCCTCCGTGCTTCCTCTTGAGGGAATCTCTTGTGCCGAAGTTGCCCGTGATTTGATTCATCAATGCTTCATCAAGGCAATATCCCTTCGTCAGCAACCAGTTTGAAGTATTGACCGAACAAGTGCGCAGACCTTTCCTCAATCATATGGCAGCCCCCTACGTTCTCCTGAAGTACAACTCTATCTCCTCCCATCCGATGGTATGTGTCAAGTAACACAGGCCCATCATCTTTAAGATCCGCAGGTATCCGTGCTAATCCAAAGTCAAACACTTGCCGCTGCTGATAACCTGCTGAAATCTTTCTTTCTAACCTCGTACTCGCTTCTGCACTTCATCCAGAAATCTTCCAATGAAGGCATGTGCGTGTACTCCTGGGAGATTGTCTTCCTTGCCACTCCAAATGGATCGAAGTTCAGCCGTGCTGGGAAGAACTCTTGCTCATACTCAGAGAACATCTCCGCTTCAATTCCTCGGGCCTTATGAATGCTCTGGCAGCTATAATGGCCCACAATGATCGGGAAGAAGCCTGTAGACTTGTGTCGTTTCGACTGTAGGTCATGCATCTCCACGAGTTGTCTACTCAGCTCCATGATGACCAATCTATCACTCGGATATCTGGGCAACTTAACTGGTTCTCCAGAAAAGCCGGTGACCCTGAGGTATGTGAAATCCACAAACTAAATGAAGATACTGCCAATCCTGGACAACTTCCCACGCTTCCTTGCTCACCATGTTGGCCTTTAGATCGTCGTCTCCAGCCTGCAAATGAATTCGTAGAAGAATCCATCATTGACCACTTTGAAATCTTTCTTGCACGCAGGTACAGTAAGTTGTGGGTAGCACTCGAAAATAGGGTCCTTGGAAAGAACACCACATCTATCCATCTTGGAGAAGATGCCTTGTGAAGTTACTGCATATACCAAATAGGAAGTCATTTTGAAGTTGTAAGTACGCCTCACATTCGGAGCTGCTCACCAATGTTGTCGCTAATGATTTCGACCAATTGATTATTGAATCTGCTTTGTTGATTTCAATGGTCCTGATGAAAGCATACATCCATGCGCGAAGTTGTGAGCGTTCGCTTCGCCATTTACCCTACATAACAATTTGGCAATATCATCCACCTCTTGTACCAAGATTGGATCGTGGAAGAGTTCTCGGGAACTTGGAAGGAGATCTGGGCTTCTTCATGTATCTGTTGTTCATTATGCCCATGCAATCAACTTTATGCTTTTCCCATCTGTTGCCGCATCCTATATGCTAATAGTAGTCACCACCTTTCGTGCCGGAATCTTCAAACAATAATTGATGAATTGATGAAGCTAAGGCCCAACCGGATTATTGTTTTCCCCGCAAAGATCTTGATCGATCTGGATAATGGATGGTAAGACCTAGCACACTCCATGATGAACTGCAATCGGGTTGTGAATGGAAATGTTGCAACTCGATGATTCCACTTTTTATGCTGATCGCACGCATGAGGGAAGTCTTTCCGCTCTGGATCTCGTCAATCAATTCGAAAGAGGTTCCGACCTAGATCTGTGTCTCCAATGTCCGCAAACTTAGAAGTGATGCATGCATGACATTCAGGCTTTCTTTTTCATCCCTCTTTGCCATGGTCCGTATCTATCTTTGTCTGAACAATTCTTTTTCTCTTTATTCGGCCGGAATTCTTCACAACCGGTGCAGATCTAGATAATTCTTCAGATTCGGAGGATATGTTCAATGTATTGGACATTGATTTAAGCTCCCTTTCTCTTATAAAAGCACCTGTAATGAATTCCTGCAATTAATTCAGACAAAGATGGCAACCGGAACATGAACAGTGGATTTTAATCATAAAAATCTGCATATATCAAGCCTGCTGCCCCAAAATTTGATGTTTTATTTGCATGCAAAGCAAGCATGAATTTTACCAACTTCACCTGAGCACCTGTACCACTATGCAGACAATTATTCAGACACAAATCAAGCTCCTTCAAACCTAGGTGCCAAATTTGAAGCTTCCAGCAGTAATTACACCTTTTGAGCAAAATTCCTCTTCAAATGGGGTGCACTTTTTGTCTGGGCTGCACTTCTTTGCTATTGAATTAATTAATTCATCCTTATGGCAGCCCTTGCTTATATAACCCTCATCATTCTATAATTAATTATTGCCCCTCTATTCCTGGCAATTAATTAATTAATTAATAAGCTTTTCTCTTCAAATGGGGCGCCTATTTTGTGCATGTTCATGGCTGCCATTAAATAAATTAAATTTATTTAATTTTAGCTCTCTACTTCCAGTTAACTTAAGCCTCACAATATGCTTTGACCTCATCCACTGAAAATAGGAATTAATTAAATCAATTAATACTTAAAAAGTATTATTCCTCTCCCAAATGGGGCGCACTTTTTGACATGAAGGGGCTGCATTAAATAAATAATATTTATTTAATTTTAGAATTTCTAATTCTAATTCCTTTTATCCACTTTCCCTTTGTTGACTTTTCCACAAACCTGGGCGCCAAATTTAGAGAAGAAATTAATTAATTTAATGCATTTAAAGCTGCCCTTCTTTCCCAAAAGGGGTCGCACTTTTTGGCATAGTCAATTTCTATTTTTAAAAGCCAATTAACAATGGGATTATTCACCCTGCACCGCAGCTCCAAAAATCCCATGATCCACTTAAGTTGTTTGACTTTCATAATGGGATTATTTACCCTGCAAGGCAGGTAATAAAATCCCATCAATGCCTTAAGTGATTTTTTTTTATTTCACAATGGGAATTTTTACCCTGCAAGGCAGGTAAGAAATTCTCGCCTGCCTGCTGCCTCTAATTTTCCCATTGTGACTTAAGTGGCGTTGCTTCCATGGGAAAAAGTACCCTGCTAGGCAAGTACAAAAATCCACCCGCCCCGCTTGCTCCAAAAATCCCATGATCAGCTTTAGAGTCTTCTTTTTCCAAAAATGCGGCCTGCCCAGAAGAAGTTTTTTGTGTGTGACTTCGTCTTTTCAAGAGAGAACCAGACCTCGGTGGCAAATTCCTTCTGGCATAACGTCCATAGGTGATCTCCAGATACTCCAAGAAAAGAATAGGACCAAACCGGCAAAGGAATTGATCCAGAGAAATTTCACAGAAAACGAAACGGGAAAACACCAAAAACACAAAACGTTAAGTCACAAATAAAGCCCAGATTCATTCCTGGTTAAAACCCTACTGGTATATGGGAATATTGACATGTACGATCACAACAGGGTTAAACCGAGCACAAATTGCCTCAAACGGGGCTCAAAATAATTAAATACAAATTTCCGCAAGCAAACCCAGCGACAGAATAAAACAATTTTGGGCATCTGGGTATTTGTCGAAAATGGCTTATATGGCTCTTTGGGAATATCTTGACACAATACAAAAACTTTCTGGCAATAAAAACACAAAACGACCCATTATTTTTAAAAATTCTTTCTACATAGGGTGGTCCCATTTTGGGGTTTCACCCGGCAATATCGGCTCCACATAGTCCACCTCATGCGCCGAATGTGAACCTCTTGAATAACCATGAGTCAATTTCGTCTCTGGGACAAAAGCGAAGTGCTCATCGGGATAAAATACATAAGAGTGTTATCGATGTCGATTCAAAAATGATGAATGCAGAGGATTTGACTTGTCATAGTGACAAACCGTATATGCCTGTATAAAGTTGGGGATATCCTCCCTCAACCTGTGCCATATGAACCTCTCAGACATGAACCTGTAGGACTCATTGCAGCTCAAATGCCCAGTCACGGAAGGACAATGCACATGTCGCAATATCTCCATCCACAACCATGAATCTGACACAAGGCTCAATCTTCCCTGATAGAGGATCATCTCATCCTCCAATCTGTAGCTATCATCCTATATGTGACCATCAGAATCTCACAAGTGTGTCGGTTCTTGGAGTACTCAACAAGTAAATGAGGTCTCGTCTACCGAAACTTCAGATAACCAACATAATGATAAGCTCGGATGATCTGAACCTGTAATCCCAATCTCAGTAACAGTCTCATGTGCAACATTGTTGGCCACACCCACATCCATCATACTCCACATCGATCCACAATAATAAAACTCCTCACCATGCCGGATCGTCCTCTCCATCCCCTCAGTTGTAACCACCCTTGGTGCTCCTGCAGATACTCCCCTCAAAAACACATTCCTGCCCTCGGACTTAAACTTCAGCTCTATCGTCTAAAAGTTAGTCCGAGACTCACCAAGAGAGTGAAGCCACTGCACTCTCAGCGCTATGTTGGTCACTCCCATACCAACAATGTGGAAATCATTGGTAACTGTATAGTTACCCATCGTGATGCTCACTTGGGGAACCCGCCGTGTGCACCTCAAAGACTCTCCATTGGCTACAACCCCGTTGAGGCCCTCAAAATCCTCTATCTGTAATCCTCGCCTCTCAAACAATGAGGCATCAATACAGTTGTGGGTTGCCCCACTATCAATGAGTACCCCAACTCGCTGACCCTGCATAACTCCTCTAATCCTAAATGCCTTGTACATCAGAGTACTAAACAATGTGGCTATAGTTTTCCGAGGAAAAGCCTCCTCCTGTCCCGCATCAGCACTATCCAACGCAACCCCATCTCCATCATCCATCTTGCGAGTCTCTAACTCCTCACCTTTGTCACCCTTGCTCTCCTCGAAGACTTCAATGAATTGGGCCTTCCCTCTACCTTTGCAATCATGTCCTGGAATCCAAGGTGTGTGGCAATCGAAACATAGTTTCTTTCGCCTCAACTAATCTCTGTCTTCACGAGAAATGATTGCCTTTTTAACCACCTCCTGCCTCGGTGGAGGCTCCCTCTACTGACATTTGTCTGATCCAGATGGAGGTTCCCTTTGCTGAACGTGAGGTGGAGCCCTCGGCTTTGGAGTGGATAACTCCAAGTCCCGAGCTTTCCTAACAGCCTCGTGCAAAGAAGAAGGTTCAAATGCCTTCACAAACCCAACGAAAGCATCTGTCAAACCTGCTATAAACAGCGAAATCAACCTCATCTCCGTGACATCAGGTACCATGACTGATAATCTCTGAAAATTTGTGATGTACTGATCCAGGGGACCGGTTTGTCTCAAATGAGTCCACTCCCTGAAATACCTGTCAGGGTCCCTCCTATCAAATCTGCTCACCAACCTCTGCGCGAACTCTGCATAAGTAGTAATGTGTATGTGTCCCTGTGTAATCAACCCATGATGCCACCAATCATGAGCGTCTCCCTCAAGATGCAAGCTTGCAAACTTAATTGCATCTTCCTCGCACATAGGATTCAAGTCGGAGTATGTCTTCAACTTCTGGACCCAAGACGGTGCAGTACACTTCTTAGAACCATCGAAGTGTGGAATGGAGATCTATCCCAATCTCCTCTGTAACTCTGGTACCTGTTTCTGATGATCTCTCTTGGGTCTACTGCCAATCTTCATTTTGCAATATTCTGGAATGGCATGTTGTTACGAAAGCCCTCACTCAAGGTCTAGTTCCTCTCCCACAAGACTCATCCAAAATATCTACTGGCTGTTGTACCTATGAAACTTCCGGATCCTTCAAGAAATAAGGTTCGTGAAGCCCCAAAGGCCTGGCAGAAGAATGGGGAGGCCGTTGCCCTAAATGTCCACTCTCACCTCTTTGACCCTGTTGTCCCATATTGTTATTTTCTCTTCTCATTATGACTGTTGTTATACACAGTCCAGCAGGCTGAAGATGATTAAAAAATATTCTCTTACCCTTTTTAGCAATCATAGAACCAACGCTAGTACCTTGAGAGGTACTCTCCCTTCTTGCACCGGAGTCTCCAATGAAGAAATCATGCTTGCCAACACTTGTAATCCCACAAGACACATTTGAATTCCTTCTTTGGCTTATGAAATCAGTCACAAAGTTTTTAAAATCAAAATCGATAGTTTTGGATGATTGCCACATATTACCAGGATCCCATACCTTATAATGCCCATGAGCCCTTGTATCTGTTAAGTGAGCTAAAACTTGCCACCTTATATCATCCACAAGATGCTTGTATACACATAGTTGGAGCAATGGTTCAACAAACTCCATAATGAAGACTTCATCATCTACCATACCATGCATCTCATGATGGAAATAAATTGGAATAGGCAACAATAAATAAGACACATTAGTGTGCTCTTCACACCTTTCAATGCCATCAATGTCCTCCGTGTGTTCAAGATAGACATGTGTTGAGTTGCCCCCAACATTGTTGCCTGAGTGCCCGTTGTAAGTATCTAAAAGCTGATCAAAAGTTGTTGGTTTGGAAATTACAGCAGGCTGCAATTTCACAGAAGTGTCCATGTGAGGCTCCTCCTCATGTGCAAGTTGCTCTATAAAGACTTTTTCATGATTGTAGACTTCCTTACATCATTTGCCCACATCTTTTCCTTGAACTCTTGTAAGTGTTGTCTTGCTTGAGCAGCTCTAACTCTGTTATTCCATTCCTCACACCATTTTAGAGTTTCCATTACATCCTCCTTGCTTGCATATACAAATTTTTTTCTGATGGAATAATTTCTCTAACAAGCAAAGTTTCACTAATGCAATTATTTTTCTCAATGGAAATCATACATTTTTCTCTAGAAGCTTCTTCTTCAAATGAGTTCTTTTGTAATTCAAGTACCGGCATATGATGATCTTGCTTGGGCTTCTTTACGATCTTCATCATGCAATAACTGAAATGACATATTATCTTTGAAACCCCTACACAAAGATTGGTATTTCCTCCAACAAGAATCCTCATCAATCACCTCTATTGGCCGCCCTTTATCATTGTTCTCACCATATTCCTTATTGTCCCTAGATCTGCTTTGATTCACATTCTGAGTGAGCTGGCTCAAATAAAGGTTAGTGGCTTCATGTTGTTTCACCATGTTGGTGAACATTTCCTTCATAAAACCCACATTGAGATCTTTCCAAACTACCATATTTAACCCACATAGGCTGGAGGAACAACTCTGATACCACTGAAATATCCCTTATGGGATACTACTTAAAAATGCACAAAATATTGAAAGTTTGCAGCCAAATAAAATACTGATTTATGTAGATTTTTAGTAAGGACAACGAACTAAATAAAATCAATATCTCCCAAAATATCCACTCGAATTACATGAAAATTTAAAGAGAGCTTGATATTATTATAAAGGACATAATAACATTGTTTTTGGAGTTTTACAGAAATTAAAATGCTTCTCGAAAAAGCACAGTGTGCCTAGGCACTGGACAACTTCAGAGGTTCGTAACTCTCCAAATACAAGAGCAAAAATTAAGGGTCTTTGGAAATAACATTGACAGATATATGAAATAATATTTCCACCTTCAAATCTGAGAACGGCCAACTGGAAAACCCCCAAATAAAGGCTGCAAGTCGCCTTGCTTGGAATGGGGTCGAGAAAATGATGGAGGCACCTTCAACATGCTGCCACGCCCAGCCCAAATGGCTGCCATGAATCTGATCTGGAGCCCCTCTGATTATCTTCCCCAAATGCCCCCAAAACCCTCGAAATCCTTCCTCTAAAACCTCTGTTATTATCTCTGTGACACAACCCTGAAAACAGCTCCAAAATGACAGACTAGGGTAGATCTCTCACTACCGAAGAATGCCCTGCTAGCTAGGGACGGGTCTCTCACCACCGAAGCTAGGGTCCCTGTGGGATTTGACTCCACAAGCTATAGATGCGCAACAACAATAGCCTGCACGTGAAGGAGGCTAAAAATGTATATGACAAAAGGTCCCTCTCCTTTCTCTCCCAGCTCCTTATATACCTTCCAAGGCAAAAGAGCCCCAAAAGACCTAGACGCGTTTCATTCCATGGAGGGGTCAATAAAATAAAAATAACTTTAAGTTGTTTTTCCCCTTTAAGTCACCATGGTCCAAAAACAACCCTCAACGCAAAATTAGAATATTGGAACCACGTGGCCCCTTCCCATTAGCTCCCAACGTCCACAGCCCCTTGGGTCTGACCACGGCTTGGACTCGACTTGACCCTTAGGCCTTTGGCGTAGAAAAGGGGACATTACAATAGGGTTCTTTACCATTTTTAACACCTTGATTATCACAAAAAGTGAAAGAGGTGTAGCAGTAGCTTGAGGAAGATGAAAATCAATCAGAATCCTACGAAGCCATACTACTTCGCAACTAGCACTAACAATTGCCTTGTATTTTGCTTCAATGGAAGAGATGGCTACAGTGGGTTGAAGCTTACTCTGCCAAGAAACAACTCCTAAACCAAAAGAGAAGATATATCCAGTGGTGGATCTCGAGTATCCACTGATCCTCCCCAATCAGTCAAGTATAGCCAATCAATCTGAAATCTACAACTCTCTGATACAAAATGCCAAAGTCAAGAGTTCCTTTGACATATCTTAGAACTCGTTTTGTTGCTCCCCAATGAATGAGTTTTGGTTTAGACAAGAACCGAGAAAGATAGCTAACAACAAAACATAGATCCAATCGTGTAGTTGTGAGATAGATCAAGCTACCCACCAATTTGTCTATCAATGATTCATCAACCGGTGGTGAATCATCATGAGCTAAAAGTTTCAGCCCGACCTCCATAGGTGTAGAAGAAGAATTACAATCATACATCTGAAATTTCTGTAAGAGGTTCGTGGCATACTTAACTTGAGAAATGAAAATCAAGTGAGCACGTTGCCAAAATTCTACACCAAGACAATAGTGAAGGAGGCCTAAATCAGTCATGTCAAAAGCAACACATAAATCTGATTTTACCTTATGAATCACAGCATCTCCACTGCCTATGATGGCAAGGTCATCAACAAAAGCGATAAGAATCACAATGTTTTCACCATCGCTTTTGGTGATTCGGATCAGAATGACTTCGTTTGAAACCCAAATCTCTCGAGATGTTTACCTATTTTGATATAAAAGGCTAAAGGAGCTTACTTAAGTCCATACAAGGACTTAATCAACTGCATACTAGATGCTCACAACCACATGCCCAAAAACCCTCAGGTTGTGTCATGTACACTTCTTCCTCCAAATCACCATTCAAGAAAGCACTTTTGACATACATTCGATATACTTTCTAACCAAACCGAGTTCAGTAAAGGAAAGAAGTAACCGAAAAGTGACCATTTTCATAGTAGGAGCAAAATTTTCCTCAGAGTCTATCCCCTCCTGTTGCGAAAATCCTTTTGCAACAGGCCGAACCTTGTAAATATTCAAAGTACCATTTGCTTTACACTTGATTTTATACACTCATTTACAACCAATGGGGTGTTTCCACGGAGATAACGATACCAACTTCCGGGTATTATTATTAATCAAGGTATCATACTCTAGTTGCATGGCAGTTTCCCATTCCAGTATGCCTTGTGCTTCAAACTTTTGCGGCTCATGAATATGAAGAAGATCATAAGTAAGAGCAAATTGAGCTTGCTCGGAATAATCAATCTACTTACCAGTCTATCGAGACCGGCCATATAAGAGCAGAGACAATTCCTCCTTCCTCGGATCCTGAATAGAGGAGTAAAACCACTTAGCCCACCTCTGAACTGAGGATGTGGGATCATGTTGTGGTGCTTCCGAAGGCAAAACCAACACAAGTTGATTTCCTAGAGACTCAAAAGTCTTAGTGCGAGAGAGCATAGATTCAGATGAAGTCCATGGAGGAGTATGTGAAAGACCAGACTCATCATTGGGCAAGGAAAGAGAACAAATCTCCAATACGCCCCTTGCTTTGATTGTTGGTCCCCTTGCTAATTACAACCAGAGAAAGATTGTTTCTTTTACATCAACATCCCGACTAACAATGATTTTATTAGTGGAAGTATCAATCAATCTATAGGCTTTAGAATGATCACTATAACCAGCAAAGAAATATCTAGAACATTTGGAATCTAACTTACTCCTCTTACGATCAGGAACCAAAGTATAAGCAACTAAACCAAAAACATGAAATGTTGATACCTCAGGTTTGATTTTGGACCAAGCCTCTTCCGGTGTGATCTCTTGCAAGGCTTTGCAAGGACTCCGATTGAGAATATATACCATTGTGTTAACGACTTCTCCCCAATACTTATATGGCACTCCTCAACTGTGCATCATGCACCTTGCCATCTCCATGATGGTTTTGTTCTACCTCTCGGCATCCCATTCTGTTGTGGAATATATGGGATTGTCAATTGTCATTGAATCCCTTCTTTACCGCAAAAATCTACAAATTGTTTAGAGGTGAACTCACCCCCATTATCGGATCTCAAAGTCTTGATCTGCCAGCTGGTTTGATTCTCCACCAAGGCCTTGAACTTGACAAAAGAAGCAAAGCAATCAGACTTCTTCGTCAAAAAATAGACCCACATCCATCGGAAATGATCATCCACCAAAGAAGAGAAAATAGCGTGCACCAAGGATCATGGGGTTCTTCCACGATGGCTCACACAAATTTGCATGCACAATATCCAAGTGCCCCTTTGCACACCAAGCACCTTCAGTGGGAAAAGGCTTCCGCTTCTGCTTGCTTGCAAACCAGCACACATATCCTGTTTTTCCTAGACAGGTGGCAAATCAACAAACATGTGGGCTCTATGAAGGCGGGCAAGATATTGAAGGTTGATATGTCCATATCTCTCATGCCACAAAACGCTGGTATTGCCATCCACAACTAAGGCATGCAAGTTGACCGTGGTAAGATCAACCAGCCTATATAGACCACCATGCCCAATCACAAAGGCAACAGCCTGATTTTGCTTGATATCAGACACAATACATTGTTTGCCAGAAAATTTTACAAAGATATTAAGATTATCAGTTAGTTGACTGATAGATAACAAATTTTTATTCATGTTAGGCACATATCTAACATTTTTCACAAGCCGTTTGGTGTTATTATTCAACAAATTATGCTTGTATTGCAGTACGGGTATAAAATGCTCGGGGGATGAGCATGTCGGTAGGGTGTTCATCATTCATACCACAACTCGAGGGATAACAGGCTTTTGTGTAAAGCAGCATCGATTGATATGTACCACGATGTATGGGGTGCCGTTTGCACGTGCAACAAAGACTATTGGATGACTTCACAGTCATACACTCGGATCATCTTCTATTCCCCTTTAGATCAGGGGAGGGGAGCAGCGGTGGGGGACAGGTTTGTTGGGTCATTTGAGTATTGTAAACAGGACATGCATCTCTTTAAGAGACACCCCTTAATTAATAAATTATGTTAGCATACTTTAGGAGTTAGCATTACTCATTAACTTATGTCAATAGGTTATATGAGTAGTTATTCGGACCCATAGTTAGTTGGGCCCGTAAGTTGGTTGGGTCCCCTAGGAAAACCACCCATGAATGCTTATATAATCTTGGGAGTATTGTAAATTAATAACAGAGCATTTTATTGTACAAGCTTTCTACTCAAAAATAAATAAATATCATGTAGCTATTCTCTTACGTTTTCTTGAGCTATCAAGATTCAAAACTACCAACTTTTAATTTACAAGAGGAACTTCAATGAAAGATAAAAAGCAAGATTGCAAAAATGTTTAACAGGTTAATGGTTCATCTCCAAATCAGAAAGGCAAACAAGGGATTGAATGACTCAGTCATCAATACAACAGAAACGTGCAGATTTTGTTGTATGAGAAATATTTTCCATGGATGTTGTGTTTGATGAGCATTTCCTATGTATTTATGAATATCGTCTTTCCACTGACATTAGTGCAAACCTGTCCCCAGAATGAAAATTCAAAATTATAGAACTAGCATTTGAATGAAGGATGTGAGGTATGCAAATGGAGATTAGGGCTTCCTGGTTTATTATCTGATTTGTTTATCATCTGACAATGATGTAATGTGGATAAGAATGTGACTTGGCTGCACACAACAGATAGACGAAGAGGCATAAATTGTAACACCATACAGAAATAGGTTATTCAAATTGCAATTCTGCATTAAGGATGATTTCCATTCATCAGAGAAGAGATGCAAGGATTAAGTGTCCACAAATGGTTATAAAAACTGAATTCTCAAAGGATAATAAAAAAAAAAATCCAATCTCCAATGAGTACAGAAATTTTACGTTGTTGCAATAAGCTTTGTCAAGAAACAATTGTCCATTGTTTAACCTATAACTAGTTCTCAAAGCACCTACATCTGAAAAATGAAAAACTACAAGAAACGCCATTGCAAGGTTTGTATCAGTAAATAAGAATCAACATAAATAAAAATTTCTGGATTTACTGCTGAAAGACTAAAGAAATGTTTCAATCAGGATATAGTGATGGACATGTACTTGTATCTGTGTCTTAAATTATCAGTTTATAAGAACCCAAGCATTATAACAACATTGAAAAATTCAAGACGGTTTGTGAGGTCAAGGTGAATCTTGTGTTGAACAGAAGATATTGTCCATAATTACTGGTGCTATGATATACTTGCTTTTACAACTATAAAAATCCTCACTCGATCAAAAAAGTAATCTCACATTGGTTGGTTGGCTTGGACTGCAGCAACATATAAGCCCCAATATATCATGATCCTTATGCCAATAGAGGTGACACCACAATAGAAGTGGCCCTCTTACTAAATATAACAGTTGATTGGTTGTGGGATGAGTATGTTTGCTTGCTTGGTCTTCCCTTCTACTCCTTTATGGCTTCAAAAATCTAAAAAACCACATAAAATTATCTCTAAAGACATGCCTTACTACCCAGGTCGGATATACCTCTTCAGTACATCTTGGAATTATTTCTACGACTATTAAAAAAATCCTCACTTGCCCCTTTAAAGCTATTATTAGGAAACCATGGACCATCTAAAGGAATGTCTGGTTAAAGTTCTAAAAGTAGTTGATAGTGAGCGACTATGAACAATGATCAAGGCAGAACTAAATTTTTGATTCAGCTTCACTTCACAAAAGAAGCACTAACTTCACATTGGACTAATGATCATGAAGTCTAGAAATAGTCTGCAAATTTCAAGACACTAACAATCAGCTTGAAGTTTGTTACCGGGAAGATACTTGTCTCAAAATTCAAGATTAATGATCTTCATATTGTGCGGTGATTTGTACTTATTCTAGAATCATATTCAACGGGTAGGCAGAGAAAAATTATATTACATATTGAAGACTGAAATTTTGAGAATTGGATACGGTTGAGAGCTTTCAAGTTATTGTTGTCACCTAGAAGTTGCAGCCTGATAGAGAATGGTGTGGATACTCTCTCTCCTATTGACAAAATTGGGACACCTCAAGGCTGTGGGTAACCTATGTGTGAGGTGAGCCTCCAGAGAGGGTTGGCTCCCTTGTGAAATACCTAAAAACTAAAATTTTGACAAAGAAAAGGGAGAAAGAATGCGGGAAAAGGGAAATAAGGGTGATACACCAAAACTTTAACACATGCATGTAACCTTGCACACAAAGAATTCAAAGATCCACACACCTGCACAACTCTAAACTATTTTGCAAAATTAATTCAAGGGTTTAGGAGAAAGGACAGCAGTAGAGGGAGTAAATTCCACACTAGAGCAACACAATATTCCTATCAAACACAATGAAAAATCAGAAAACAACAGTATGAGAGGGCAAAAATGGATTTTATTACTCAAAGGTGCAAGTACAAAGCTCTAAAACCAGAGCCAAACAGCTGCAAGTGTCTAATGAATTTTTACAATGCAAAAATCCTTTTATCCAACTGACTGTTGCTGCTAATAATAGACTATTGTCTCTTCGTTTCTTACTTATTATTTTCCCTTGCATGCTGCTGGCGCATGGGACTGTAACAGGAGTTAGTAAACTTAGTCGACTCTATCCTTGCCTCTATTCCCTTTGGCAACATTTATATGACCAACTGTTGCATGGAATTGATTGTTTTAACTCACCTTATCACCCTTAGTGCAATAATCAGAACAGCAATTCGCTAAATTTAGTAAAAGCATGCTAATTCACTTCTCTTTTGGCGCCAAGGGTTAAATTTAGAACCAGCAGTTGCTAAAAATAATAAAAGCATGCTAACTTTAATAAAAGCACTCTCTTTTTAGCGAGAGCAAGATATCTTTATCCATCCACTCATGCACTCTAAAAAATAGAACTGAACTTTTTTTAGCTTTTCTTATTTTTAGCACCTCTATCTAAAAATAGCCAAGTGATATTTTTAGCCATGCTATTTTAGCCAAGCTAAAAATAGTCAATCTTCCAACAAATAGCCAATCTTCTAAAAATACCCACTTTTCCATTTTTAGGAATCCTTATGGTGGAAAATATGGTAACATTTTGGCGACATCATGGGATTGTTTGCTGTTAAACAAAGAGATTAGTAGCCTTTTGCATCCATTGGGTTATGGAGTCGCATACCTCAACAACTTGTATCCTCAATAACTTCTATCCTCTCGAAACAAAAGAACCTGAGATACCCTCTCCAACAAAAGGAAAACATGTGCATGCAAGCACTAATTATGCAAGAAACAAACCTAAACTACTCCTAACCTAAACAAAGAGAAAGTAAATCTAAACAAAACCACATACTGGTTGAGAGAAATAGCTTCCTTTTCTCAGAAATTGCGGTCATGACATCAATTTTGCAACTAGACCACCAGTTAAAAGTGAGAACATTGTTTTCCCCTTTGTTTTGCTCAAAATATCAGTCCAGAAAAGAATAAACACCTCAATAGAATTTGTACTTAGATTTTGTAGATTTTGGGGCTGATTTTTGGCAACTTAAGTCTCCTTCTTATGCTCTAAAATGAGCACAACTAATGGAAACTCCTTGTGGCCCTAAACTAGCCAAATACCTGATTGGACATGGTTTCCTCATAGCTGATAAACTGATTTTTCTGATCTGCCCCTCTTCTTTGTGTGTAATCTCATCATTTAGAGTACTTGAGGCACTTTCCTGATCATATTGGATGCTTGAAGATTGATCTGAAAAGTTTTCTACCTCATCTTTTGCAAACAACCTCATATTTGGCTCCTTCTCATACTCAAAAGAAGATGTAATAACAAGAGAGTCTTTATTGAAGAGGATAGATGATGGAGGTGGAATAGTTACAATTTCAATTGGCTCTTCCTCATCATCAAAATCTTCCAACTCTAATAAACCTCATCCTCGTTATTGTTCATGCTTGAGGAAAACTCCTTTTGAATTTGAATTTCTTTGTTGATTTCCTCCTCTGTATGATTGTTTGCAAGTTGATCTGAAGATGATATAGGCTCAATATTGCTGATCTGATCCTTAGAAACATTCATATGCTCCTTCAAAACATTATCTTTATGTTGTATCTCAAGAGATTTGAGAAAACTTTGTCTAACCTTTGCATGTTGGTCATATTCCTCCTGCTGCTCTATAACTTCAACCACTTTTGTGCACTCCTCTATCAGTAGGCATAACCAATTGTGGAATTTGTTTTTCCTCAAGCTGTGAGCTCCATTTTGTTAGATTTTGCCTGAGAACTTCTTCACTTAGCTCCTTAGTTGGCTGCTCTTCCAAATTGATTTGCTTATTAGTTTCATTCCAGAATGGATGTAGGAATATGAGGGGAGGGGGGGGAGGGTATTTAACTCGATTTTGCAATGGTTGAGATGATTGGAGAGGTGTAAGATCTTGTGGAGGAGAAACTTTAAGAAAGCTAGGAATTTGGGACTTGGGCTCCGGTTGAAGTGGTTGGAAAGTAGAAGTAGGAGGGTTGCATGATGATAGTGAAGAATTACCCCATTGACAGGGTTTCTCAACACTATATTGGTAAGTTTCCATCTCTTCATTCCACTCTAATATTTGTGGTATCAATTCAGACACAAAGTCTATCTTCTCTTGAGGACTATACCAATTTGGCATAGGACCGGCCCATGGGTAGGATACCCTGAATCCAAGCTTGGTTGCCTTGATAGTACTTGTTGCCCTCATTTGTACCATTTTTATCTCCAGGTGTTGTACCTGCATTTGAAAATCATCATTAGGCATGGAATTGTTTCCATAATCTGCATATTCCTACTCTTGAAAAACACCATGATTATTAGGATAACCATATGGATTAGTGAGGTTTGGATCATGGGCATATTCATTATGATAGGGCTTATAATACTGATCCGGAGGAGGATTTTGGGAAAAAGAGGTGGAGGGGAGTAATAATTCTCTTGGGATCTGGGAATTCCAAGGAGGAATTGAAGTCATGATTGCACAACCTCATAAAAAATGGAAAAATGGAGGAAATGGTCTGCTGATTGAGAAAAAGGGATCTTTGGGCCAATGGAGTCAGCCAGATGTTGAATATTTGTGTCTGAAACACTAATATTTGCTAAGAATAACATCAACTTCTTTAGCAAATTTTTGTACTATCCCACCGGGCGTGCTGTAAAACTGTTGTCACCTAGAAGTTGCACCCTGATAGAAAATAGTGTGTGTACTCTCTCTCTTGTTGACAAAATTGGAACACCTCAAAGTTGTGGGTAACCTATGTCTGAAGTGAACCTCCGAGAAAGGGTCGGTTCCCTTGAAAATCACCTAAAAGGGAGAGAAGGAATGCGGGAAAAGGAAATAAAGGTGATACACCAAAACTTCAACACATGCATGTAACCTTGCACACAAAGAATTCAAAGATCCACACACTGCACAACTCTAGACTATTTTGCAAAATTAATTCAAGGGTTTAGGAGAAAGGACGGGAGAGGGAGTAAATTGCACGCTAGAGCAACACAATATTCTATCAAACACAATGAAAAATCAGAAAACAACAGTATGAGAGGGCGAAAATGGATTTTATTCTTGAGGTGCAAGTACAAAGCTCTCAAACCAGAGTCAAACAGCTGCAAGTGTCTAGCAATTTTTACAGTCAAAAATCCTTTTATCCAACTGACTGTTGCTGCTAATAATAGACTATTGTCTCTTCGTTTTTTATTTATTATTTTCCCTTGCATGCTGCTGGCGCATAGGACTGTAACAGGAGTTAGTAAACTTAGTCGACTCTATCCTTGCCTCTATTCCCTTTGGCAACATTTATATGACCAACTGTTGCATGGAATTGATTGTTTTAACTCACCTTATCACCCTTAGTGCAATAATCAGAACAGCAATTTGCTAAATTTAGTAAAAGCATGCTAATTCAGTTCTCTTTTGGCGCAAGGGTTAAATTTAGAACCAGCAGTTGCTAAAAATAATAAAAGCATGTTAATTTTAATAAAAGCACTCTCTTTTAGCGAGAGCAAGCTATCTTTATCCATCCACTCATGCACTCTTAAAAATAGAACTGAACTTCTATTTTTAGCTTTTCTTATTTTTAGCACCTCTATCTAAAAATAGCCAAGTGATATTTTTAGCCAAGCTAAAAATAGTCAATCTTCCAAAAATAGCCAATCTTCTAAAAATAGCCACTTTTCCATTTTTAGCAATCCTTTGCGTGGAAAATATGGTAACATTTATTCCCAAACATCTATGTCCTAATAATTTATTGCTTCCTAGTATCTGAAAGGTGGATTCATTGTGACTGAAATTTACCTAAAACTATGCAAATGCAATATATGGCTTTGATTAGATTTATTTCTTCAAGAAAGTGAAAATGTTTCCATTCCATTCAATATTGATAAAACAATATATACAGAATACAAGGGGTGCTGCACTTTTATCATACAAATATTGAAATTTCAAAATCAATTTGATTGATCTTTTGTTTTAATCTTCTGTTCATTTGAGGACATTCAAATTTATAAAATCTCTAAGTTTATAAAATTAAAAAAATTCATTAAATATCAAATGTATTTCAGGATTGGATAAAGTGTTGCAGCAGAAGCTCCACTAGTTGATCCTGATGTTAGAACAAATTAGTTTCATTGTTGAAACTGAAGCTTCAATAATTATTACAAAAAAACTATCTTGGATTCGTTGTTGTAATGGAAGCTCCAATATTTTTACAAGAACTTACATTCAGTTATCATCATATTATGTAAGTACACAAACAGAAAATATAAAAGTGGAATAGCCCCAATGATTGATGCAATCACTATTAAAGTATATTAGCTAATGTTTAATGAACTATTAGTTATCAACTAACTAATGTTTGGTTATGAACTTTAACCTCTTTCAGCATAATAAATATGAGCACCACACACCTCTCAATGTGTGTCATGTGCCTTTCTCATTTCTCTTCATTCTTTCAATGTTCGCATCTTCTAACATTGGTATCAAAGTGATTGGTGCTTAAGCAGTTCGCAGCACTTGCTGCTAGGGAACTTAAAGAGGTCAAAATATAGTTGGAACTTGGAATACAATCAAGGGTTTTCTGATGTTAAAGAGTCATTTTCGAGGCAGAACACAGACACATGAATTTGCAGGGACAGTTTTAAGGGGGAGCAAAGGCAAGGGAAAAGAACTACTAGGGCAGAATCCCATGCAAATACAAATGTAGATTTCACATTTGAAGTTTTTCAGAGGACAAAACGCCATTGATTCCATCTGATTTCGAGGGTGAAACAGATGCATCTGAAATTCACATTTTCAGACATTTTCTAGCGCATTGGACACTGAAAATCGCAAATTTTTGGGTCATTTTTCAGTCGTGATTTTCTATTTTGTTGAGTTACAGTAAAACACAAGGACACAATCAAAACACAATGGCATAGTCACCACAAGAAATGTATTGTCGAGGGCAAGGGCTCGAGTTTCAGTCAAGGGATTCCAATTTTTAGGGTTAAACGCTATCTGCTGCCTAGGGCACGTTTTCCCTTCTCTGGCTTAGAGCAATTTCCTACGAGGGCACAGCTGGTTCTCTGACTTCCAACAACGATTTCTAACTGAAGCATTATTAATGAAAGAGAGAGCAAAACAGTCGCAGACTAGATCTTTGTAAGATTTTTCATGAAATTCTTGCTGTAATAATTTATTTCGCTTACATTGATTTGCAGGTCATAAGTTAGAAGTCAAAATATAGATTTCCAGGTTGTAAAATCAAGTCTTGTGTGAAAAATAGCCAATATTCATAATCTTGTTTTGTCGGAGGCTCAAAAATTGACTGGCCAGAAACTAAAACATCTGGAGTCACAAGATTTTGATGATCACAGGGTATCGAAACTGCGATAAAATCATTATTAGCGATGAAGGTTGGCATATTGCTAACTTTGTTCATTGTGACAAGCGTCATAAGGAGTCGTTCTGTTGTTGAAATTGTTGGTATCAAATGATTTAATACTAAGGTTTGGAAAGCCACTAAGGCTAGTGTGATATGGAAAGGTCTGAAAAATAAGTACATGACTTCAAAGAAGAGTAGGGTTTTATGCCTGAAAAAATTGTTGTTTTCAACAAGGATGATGGAGGATGGGTCCCTGTCAGAATGCCTTCTTCGGATGAAAGATCTCGAGACCAACTCAGTTCCATCAATAAAAGGTGGATGATGACAACTTGGCCATTGTTCTGAATAGTTTGCCGCCCTCCTATGAAACATTTATGGAGGCTCTACATTTGATGACAGAAAGCCAAATCATGACGTTTGATTAGGTCATTTCCTATTTGTTGCAGAAGCAACGCAGGTAGACAAGCAATTAAATCCAATTTTGGACAATTAACGAGTGCATGGACAGCTCGGTGAAAGGGAAAGTGGAGACGTCATTCTAGTGAATCTTTCGAGATACGGGTGAAATGCCATTACTGTCATAAGTTTGGGCATCCCAAAAAGGATTGTTGGAAGCGAGCAATATAATATTTCCCAACACAAAAAAATCCACAGGATGAGGCAAATGTGACAACAATTGAAGGACAAGATTCTACAAACGAGTATGCTTTCACAGCATTATGCTCAACTAATAGTGATACAAATTGTTGGTTTATTGATTTAGGCACAACCAAATATTTTCATGATGTAGGGACTAATATGTAACATTTACTCCACTTCTGAATCAATTTTATTAGAAGATGGAAAGTCACTTCCAATAGAAGGGATAGGAGATATATGCCTTGTGTTTAATAATGCTCAAAAATTATTACTAAAGAATGTTAGGTATGTCCCTAGAATGCAAAAAAACTCTTATTTCTTCATCAATTAACAAATAATCTCAATATTTCTATAAATTTCTGTAGGAAAAAGTGTACTTTGTCGGATGTAAAACAAGGACGGGTAATTGCCCTAGGCATTAGGCAAAGGTGGCCAATATAAGCTTGTTGAGTCTAATATAATCAACTTAAAAATCACATGGAGGAGACCACCAATCGGGATGTGTGAAGAATGAAATTCTTCATAGGCTTGTTGACCCTACTTCAATCAACTTGCATGCACTCGTTGTGGAGGGAATATCCACTATACAAAATGTGCAAGAAGATGCAATGCCTTGAGAGGATGGAATTCCTCACTCAATACAAAATGTGCGGGAGGCTAAAATGCCTTGGGAGGATGGAATTCCTCACTTAAATGCATAGTTAATTGTGGAAGGAGACTACACTATCCAGGATGCATTGGCATCGAATGGTGAGTCGACAAGACATGTCACTCAATCATAGGCACTAGCTCAAATGTCACCAGAGGATGGATATTTTGTCCATCTTGATGCGGAAGGATTTTTACAACAAAGGGGAATAGATGAGCAACAAGAGGAGATGGTTATTTCTCCTACTACTGAGGAGATGGTTATTTCTCCTACTACTAAGGAGATGATTATTTCTCCTACTACTCGTGGAGATGGTTATTTCTCCTACTACGGAGTTGGTTTTTACTCTTACTATGGCACTACAAAATTGCTTATATTTTAATTAAGTTGTTTCTTTCCGAAAATTTGGACAAGGAGATCTACATAGTGTTGTTTGAAGATTTTTGGGTACCTAAATGTGCTCATTTGGGATATAGATTGATTGATTCCCTATGCGTACTTGATTAGGCTCGACGAGCCTAATACACTCTTTGATCCGCATCTACAAGATTCTGATTTCAAAATTATGGAGGTCTGGCCAAAATTATCAGCCATTGATGATTCATCATCAGTCAATGAATCATTCCGCAAAAAATTGGTGGACCACACTGTATATCTTACATCCACACAACAACACCATGATTTTGTTGTTAGTATTCATTTTTTCATTTCCCCTTTTTGGAATTAGAATAATTGGGAGAGCCATAGCCTAGTCCTTATTCCCCGTAGGCTAAAGGATAAAGTTAGGGAAATAATTTAATAATAATATTTTAAGTTGTCCTGGTAACTTTATTTTTATAACATTGTAAAAGGGAAACTTGTGTATTATAATAAAAGGGCCTAATGTAATGTCTTGTTAAAAGTGTTTATAGACACTTCTGGAAGGAATTTTAGGAGGACAAAGGAAATTCAAATTAAAAGGTTGATTGTAAAAGAAAAAGCTAAGAGGAAGAAGACATCCATATTTTTGTTATCGAACCCTCCTTTGAGAGCTTGAGCATTCCATGTTCAATTTCTTCTCCCAGGACGAAAACCTTAGGAGTGTGGAGATTCGGATGACGAAAACCCTCCTCCATTGAGGTGATTCCATCCAGGGATCGCGTTTGAGATGAAAGATTGAAGTTTGTGTCTAGTTCCAATTGGTCAAGAAGGATTTCTAGAGATTTTTAGTTTGCTAAAGTGCCGCTACAGTAGTTCAGTACCACTGCAACAATGTTGTGCTACAGTATCATCACAGCTGCATATTTCGTGAGTTGGGTTTGTTGTTTATTTTGGTAGTTTGAATAATAAATGAACCAAAGATTTTCATTGTACATCTTTGAATATTATATGCAAAAAGGGGTTTGGAACCGTTGCTACCCATTTGATATAAAAGATTTAATATTAATATTGTTGTCCAACATTCAGTAAATGACAGTTTTGGCTTATGTTCAATGCTGTATAAGGGTTCAATAACCAATATTGATATTTGTCATTGTTTAGTATTTCATAAGTGTTGCATAGATATGAAACTTAGAAAATTTGCAGAGGTAATAAAATATTAAAAAGGGACATTACAGTGGTATCAGAGCAAACATCTTACCAGCCTGCAGGTTTGAGAGTAACTTTTAATGCAGCCTAGTGATAGAGCAATCAGATTTTACCAGAGGGAACAAAAGTGGTTGCAAAAGAAAGGAACAAAAACAGGAACAGAAGTAGAGGAGATGGGTGAAAGAGGAAAGTAGGTGCTAACTGATGAGGAAAAAGCAGAGATCCAATACAATGCAATTGTTAACATGAGTCAAGGACAGCAGCAAATGACAAACCTCATGGCTCAGTTATTACAAACAATGCAAAATATGAACGCACCAAGACCAACCCAAACCCCTACGGGTGAAGGTAGTGCTTCAGGTAATAACAGAACGGTGATTGGATCAGCACCTAGGCCCTTCCAGCCTAAATTTCTTCAGAGAGAAGAGGAGCAACTAGAAGAAGAAGAACAAAATCCGAACAGAGATAATTTTGCAGCTTTGTTTGATGAGTATAGAGCCCTTGGACCTGATTTCCATGCAAAGATGTCTCTCACAAATTTCTGCAGTTTGAAGATGAAGAATGGGCATAAAAATGAGAGAAGATCAAACACAAACCAGCTTCACAAGGATCTACAATAGAGGTTAGGTAAGCTAATTATTCCAGCTTTTGATGGGTCTAACAAATGTACAGCTCATGCTTGGGTGCAGAAACTAGACACATATTTCTCATTGAACCCCATGTATGAAGAAGAGGCCATCAAGTTTGCCACACTACATTTGGAGGGAATAGCACATGAGTGGTGGTACCATGGTCTAGTGACCCAGGGACATAGCCTCATCAGCACATATGAGAGATTCGGCCAGAGGCTCATTGAGAGATTTGACAGGAAAGACCCTGAGATCCATTTCAAAGAGTTAGCACAATTGAGACAGTATGGTACAGTGGATAGCTATGTGGCAGAGTTCCAGAGACTATCGGTCATGGTTCCCGATATCTCCGAAAGGAGGCTCACTATTGTGTTCATGGAGGGCTTAACCGAACCTCTCAAAGGTTGGGTAAAAGCTTTTGATCCACCCTCCTTATAGGATGCCATTAAGAGAGCTCTCACATTGGAGGATTCAGTGCCCAAGAATAAACTCTATGCAAAAACACCACCTTGGGGCAGCAAAAGAAACCTTTCCAAAAGGGGGGATTTCATCAAAAGGATGTGCCACAAAGATCAAGCAGGAAGAAGAATCCAAAAATGAGCTCAAGAGGAAGAAGCTTTGTTTCACTTGCAAGGATCCATGGGCACCTGGTCATAGATGCCTTGGC
Organism: Taxus wallichiana var. yunnanensis; assembly: GCA_018340775.1. NCBI lineage: Eukaryota > Viridiplantae > Streptophyta > Pinopsida > Cupressales > Taxaceae > Taxus > Taxus wallichiana. Next base: position 84,268,497 of record CM031244.1, on the reverse strand, counting down.
AAAGGCCAAGTTCACTACATAGAGGTAATATCTGATGATGACACTGATAATGAAGAACTTAAGCCACAGATAGTAAGGGAAGAGCACGAACCTGAAAAGATTAAGGATGAGGGCACAAATGGGGGCATACTTGCAACTCTTTCAAGAGCACCTAGATATCATCCATTCAGGGTCCACAGAGTGCTAGCTGGACAATGGATTGCGGTGCTCATTGATAGTGGGGCTACCCACAACTTCATTGATGAAGGTTTGGTGGTTAAGAGGGGACTAGAAGTTGAGGATTTTGAAGGTTTTAATGTTATTGTTGTTGATGGTTTCACCATCCCCTGCACCAAAATAATTCGGCAACTCAACATCACTTTGGGAGACCATAAGGTATGTGATGATTTTTACATTGTGGGATTAGGAGAGACTGATATGGTGTTGGGTGTACAATGGTTGCATTCCCTTGGTGAGTTTTCACAGAATTATCAGACTATGGAGCTTAAGTTTAAAGTTGAAGGGAAAGAGGTGGTGCTTAGAGGCATCTCAAATGGATCACCACGAGTGGTCATAGCTAAAAGAATGGAGAGAACCTTTCGCAAAGGACGAGTGGTTGTAATGTCCCCAATGGACATATTTTTTCCCTAGACAGATTTCAGGCAATCCCCAATCCTCATATCACAACTTATAACACAAAGATTAAATTTACTTTTGCAGATCTGAATTTATAAAGGAAATTGCGACTAGGGTAGGATTAAATACCACCACAAATCAGCCCGTAAATCTATATCATTCCACTCAAATCTAGTACCACTAATTTATAAAGCCCAAATATGTATAAAATTGCAGATTTCAGATGTAAACAAGGCTGCAATAAATTATTTAAAAACCCTGTCTACAACATAACTTCAAAAATTCATATCTTTTGCTAGAGAAGTCCAAATGAGCTGAAACTTTGGATCTTGGGCCACAAAAAATGAAGAATAATATTCCAAAATTAGTTTTTGCACAACAAACACAAAACCCTAATTTTGCCCTAAAAATTAGGTCGCCCAACACATTTAGGGCATCAAATCAGCTCCAAAAATTAAGAAAACAAGCTACTTTGATTCCCAACATTCACCTCAAGATATAACAATACAAATCAGATTTTTAAGTACCTCCAAAGCACACAAATCAGCCAACAAGTGGGTCGCTCCACTAGAGATTAATAGAAGAACAACCGTTGCAATATTTCTTTAAATCCTTGCTACAAAAATCTGCCAAAAACTCCTCTGAAATTAATCTCTACAAATCAGCCCTGAATCAACTCCAATAATGACAAACTAGGGTGGATCTTTCACCACCGAAGAGTGCCCTACTAGCTAGGAATGGATCTCTCACCACCGAAGCTAGGGTCCCTGTGGGATCTTACTCCACAAGCTAAAGAAAATCTAAGTGTGTATGCAAAAGCTATAAGCTTAAGACACAAATCAAAAAATATCAAATGGTTATGGAATACCTTCCCCTCAAGTCGACTTCTCCTTATAAAGGAAGAAGAGACCCAAAACAACCTCTACAATATCCAATTAGTTCACAAGGATTTTCCCTATGCAAGCATTTAATATTTTCCCATATTAAATGTTTTTCCCAACAACTTTTTCCCTCCTAATGCAAGTCGCATTTTTCTAGGGGAAATACATAGTAAAATGGGCATTTATCCTTTCTATGTTCCCATTCCCCTTCTAAGGCAAGTCGCCTTTTCACCTAGGATGGATAACAATTTATATTTGGGCTTTTTCCATCCTAAATTTAATAATTATTAAATCAAATAAATTATTATAAGTGTTCTTTATATTTTTTTCTTTTATTAATGGCACTTTATAATAATTAAATATAACTTAAGTCACCCTTATATTTTTCCTTTGGCCATCGGGTTGACAAAATAGGCCAAAGGTCTTCGAATGGGAAGGGGATATTACGGTGGCATGGGCAGCAAGTTGTTTAGTGATTCCTACAAATTCATCCATGGGTAAAGCGGGGCACTTACCAGGCTGATATTCAGGAGATCTTGAATAAGCACAGTGTGGTGTTTAGTGAATTGCCTCCAGGTCTCCCACCTGATAGAGGATTTCAACACATCATTGAGTTGGAACCAAGATCTAAGCCTATCATGACTACTCCCTACCGCCATCCAAGAATGTACAAAGAGGAGATTGAGAAGGCCATCAAGGAACTCTTGGAGATGGGACATATCAGGCCTAGTTCTAGCCCATTTACGTCATCAATGGTCCTCGTGAAGAAGAAGGATGGTACTATGCGGATGTGTATTGATTATAGAGCCCTGAACAAGAAAACCATCAAAAATAAGTATCTTGTCCCTAGGATTGATGAGTTGCATGGAGTTGTGTACTTCTCAAAGATTGATTTGAGATCAAGATATCATCAGATTCGTGTGAGGGATGAGGATGTACACAAAAAAGCCTTCAAGTGTCACTGTGGGCATTATGAGTTCTTGGTCATGCCTTTTGGCTTGACAAATGCACCGATCACTTTCCAATCATGCATGAATCATGTATTTTAGGAGCACTTGAGAAAGTTTGTTTTGGTTTTCTTTGATGATATTCTGATTTATAGCAAGACTTGGGAAGCTCATTTGAGGCATTTAGGCATAGTTTTGGGTATATTAGAGCAACAGACTCTCTTTGCAAAAGAGTCCAAATGTGAATTTGGGATGACAGAAATTTTGTACTTGGGCCACATCATTAGTGCTCAAGGAGTTCAGGTGGATCAACAAAAGATCCAAGCAGTCTTGGATTGGCCTCCTCCTACCACACTGACACAGTTGAGAGGATTCCTTGGCCTTTGCAACTATTATAGGAGATTCGTTAAGGGATTTTCACAGCTTACAACACCCTTGACAAATATGACCAAGAAAGGAGTTTTTACATGGCCAAAATCAACCGTGAGCCTTGGTGTCGTGATACCAAAGACTTAGGGTCCTCTTATAGCGAGTTATCACCGACAAAAGAAGAATGCACATCTAAAAAAATAACTTGGAAATTTCTCCGATGACCTTCAAAGTGCTCTCCTAGTTTTAGAGCCGAGTGACAAGATGTAATATCACTCATAAGGCTAGGCGAGAACATTAATCTTCTTGGATCAATTGAAATTGCACAACCTCTAGCTAAGGATCCCACGAGTGCCTAAGGTTGCAATCCTAGGCTCGATTACCATGTTGAATGCATTCACAAAAAGAAAAGAACATTGAAATGAATGAACATAGAAAAATGAAGAGAAATCTATAGAATAAGATATCCTGAAGGACCAAAGACAAGTCGGCGTGGTCTACTAAAGTGAGTTTACACCATTAACGTACGTTTTATAGAAAAGAAAACAATCTTATCAAATCTCAGCATCTCCTTCATTCATCTCGTCCTTAACATCACTCATCTCTTATGCTTAGAATTTTTCTATGCTACTTGAAACTTACCCGCCCATCCTTTGACATGTCGACTCCCCTCTTATATTTCCTTCATCAACCTTCTATCTTCTTCGCTATCAAAGCATTCACTCAAGATGATATTCAAAATGAGATTTTTCTTAAGTGATTTTTGACCCCAAATTTCTCCTAATGCATGTGTGCCCCTCATCACATCGTTATCGCAATTCAATCCACATCCTCTCCTTTAAGTCTACATCGATCCTCATCCCCTTTTCCCTCCATTCAAACCTATAGTTCTTCGTGTGACTCAATTCTCAATGTCAAATTTAAAGCTTCAACTAGACAAGTCGATTTCTTTTCATCCTTCTTTTACAATGAACTTTTGTGTAGAAATCGATCCACTCTTCATTCTTTGGTTGACCTTTTCTCTCGCCATCATCCCTATCACTTCTCATTTCATCTCTTCTCCATTGTGACATTGTCTCTTCATCCATCTATCTGCCATTTGAAAACATTCATTGGAACATTTATATGTGCCATAAATAGGAAAAAGATAACACAAATCTACATCTTGATGTAGTAGTTCTTATTGAAAAGTTAAGGGAATATATTCTAGAGAGGAATTTGAAGGAGGTAATATGAAAAGGCATATATGGCTAGTCTCTAACCATAATTGATAATGGACTTGGACAATAGACAGCCATCTTGGGTGCCAAAGCAATCCAATAAATTTTGAGTATCCACAAAATCAACCGAATAACCTACACACCAGGGAGGAGTGGATGTATATGACAAAGCACAAGGTCTCAAATTTACAAGTCCTTGAGAGAATTGAACAAAAGAATTATGTCATCCCACATATGGGGGTCACCTTAGCAAGGTAATAAATATCTCTTATGATCATATAGAAGGTAGTTTTTCTTTTCAACGCGTTTGCACTAGAATATCAATAAATATAGGTGTACCAATGTAAAAGGGGAGTTCCTAGAAAAAGTGGTTGTATTGATAGATTCTAAAATAAGTAATAATATTCAGAAACATGTGATCGCACATGTTTTCATTATTATTTATGATGTGACACCCTATGTTCTCCCACCTACACAGATTGTCTCCTCTTCCCACCTCACTACAACGCGGGAAGCGCCCAATCTTGGATGGTATGGAAACTGTTAAACTTTCTTTAACTCCTAAACCATTGATTGGCACATGGCCTAATGGGAAGGGGATGAGTTCAGAAATGAAAATTTGTAGGATGCAAGTGTCTTCAACTTTCAAACTTTCCTTCCTCTAACATGTAACTCGCATTCTCCACTTGACACGTCCAAAATAAACAAGGAATGGAAGCTTGATAAGATGAATATTATAAGTTTCAAGTTTTCCTTCCTCCATCAATGAACAAGGGGATAAAGAACTTTGAAGCAAATAAAATTCAATGAAATGTTGAGCATATCATTTATTACACTCCATTTTACATAAGCTTCTCTAATCCAATCTTCATTTGACATGTGACTCAATAAGAGGGGAGCAATTTTAGAGTTTTAGATTTCATATCTTTTATTCCTTGCTATCAGATTGAAGCTTTCCTCAATTGAAAAACGCATTCTTTAAACAAAAACAACGAAAGCATTTAGAAAAAGCAAGTCATGGTTTGAAAGCTAAGCTCCAAATGTCACTTGGAGAGATGAGAAAACTTGAGAAGAACACTTTCACAAACTACAACCACTTCAACTCTCACATCTTTTGTTTTCCATTCTCACTTATTTTTTCCACAATAATCAAATAAAATAAAAAAGCAAAATGGTTTTCATTTCTTTAAAACGAAAGGGTTAAGTTTTTCCATTTGCATCCTTGCATGTGATTATTCCTCTCTACATCATCAAAATCTTAAGAAGCCAAAAGCAAATAAAGTTTTGAACAGAAGGTACATAACTATCATTGTGTTTGTTGTTGCAAGTTGCACAACAAAGTAGACACAATATTTATTCAAAGCTATTGCAAATCCATTTTGTCAAAATGCAATGATTCTCATTGTCAAATTTATCTTCTCTCCAAGGTGTCATTCCCCACCTCTTCTATACCGATCTTCATACCCAAATTTCAAGATCTCCATATTGCACCGTATTATCCCGCATAAAAGCTCCCACTTATTTTAGGGGTTTGACAGAAAATATTACATATTGCAATTGGGTTAAGAGGAGGTAAGGCTAGTGCCTAGATTAGTCTTAAAGAAGAGGGAATCAAAGTTAGCGGGATATTTTTAAGCCAAGGTTGTTCATTATTCAAATCCATGGTATTAATGATATGTTTCCAAAGACCATACATTTTGTGCAATTCTGCCATTAAAAATGGATTTGGATTTATAGATCGTTCAAAATCCTATCAATGAGATTGTGATTGGAAAAATTAAGCAATGCAAGTTTAGCAAGTGTTTTGGTTCGAGCTCGAGACTCTCCTCTTTCAAAGAACAATTCACCTCTCTCGCTTCTCAAATCATTGTCCAACATTTTTTATGCAAGGAAACTCTCCCTACTAAGAAGTCAATGCGTACCCCTAAAACTCACTAGGCTTTGTTAATAAACCGAGTGATTTTCCTCCAAAAGATATATTGGTGGCTTGGTGAGGCATTCTTCATTGAAACTGAAAGCTAAATAAGATTTCAAAATGTAAATATTAGTCATTAAAGGGATTATTGTAATGTTAATTACTTTAGACTTTAAAACATCGAAAAATGAATAATTTCAAAAAAGGTGAATGATGGCTAAGAAACTCAACAAATTGTCCTCTTTCTCTTCTCAATAATGTACATTGAGATATAGATCGTTGTTTTAAAAATCAGTCGAATGGAACCGGTAGAAAACTGGATCGTGGACATGTTTTGTATCTTGAACCGATCTTGAACCGGTCTGTATCAAAATAAACACCAATTTGACATTTAAAACACCTTTTTTTTTTAAATCCAACTTTCTAGTTGGCTTTATTCTAGTTTGATGATCGATGATTTGATCATTGATATCATAATCAGACATGTAGTAGCTTGTAGCATTTTTTTTTTTGGACTCTAGGAGTCTAGAGGTCATTTAGAGCCTCATTGTTTATGTATTTTGTTTCGGATATGTAGTGCACTTGGTGCCATTTTGCTATATTTACCCTTACATGGTATATACATGAGCAAACTTTGCATATTTTGTCTCTAATTGTTTGTAATCATGGTTTGGAAATTGGAATCTTTAAAATATATTTTTTTCATTAAAATTGTAATATTTTGTATTTTTTAGTAAACGGTTCATAAATTTCAAACCGATCCGGTTCCAATCTGGACTGGTTCGGTTTTGGTCCCGACCCTTGGCCGGTTCCGAGTTCGGTTCCAATTTTTAAAACATTGTTATAGATACAATACCATTCTAAGGCCAACACACAAGCCAAGATTGTAATTATGACATCTATAAGTAGTGTATCTTGAAGACGATAATCCACACTCTATCAAAGGCTTATGGTTCCTAATCCTAAGTAGAGGATAGAGGATGGGGTCTTATCAGGTCCTAGGTTGTGACAGTAATGATGGTAGTAAGTGCATATGAGGTGTTTAAACTAGGGTTGTATAAGCCAATTGGCAGATAAATATAGGGGCCGAAAAATAATGTAATTGACAAAGAATATGCTACTATATCCTAGTCTAAGTACATGATATATCAATCTAATCAGTCAAATCAAACTATACATAAAGAACAAGGAAGGTTGGAGATACTACTATACATAAAGAACAAGGAAGGTTAAAGATACTTACTTTCGTGAAGACACCATTGGCGCATTAACCCCAAGGGTTAATAGCACCTTATGAGAGAGTTGTTGTAAGGGACCACAAAAAGGATAGAGAACCTATACATAAATCACAATTGGGGGCTCCAAAGACTTGGTGAACCTTGCTAGTGCAGCTCCTATTATTAGCATAAACCCAATGTTTCAATGATTGACCGCCAAGTATAAGCACACTATACCTAAACCTTTTATACCTTAAGAGCAGCTTGGCGAGCGCAAGTAGACCAATAGACGAAGATGTGGTGATATGAGAATGACTACAATGATGCCCTATTTATAGGGGACATAAACTGAAGTCACAAGACTTTCAAGCCTACAAGATCAACCCCGGTTTGAAGAATCCCGCCAGACAGCATCAAGCAGGGTTGATGCTGCCGTCTTGCAACTGTTGATCATGAGGGTCCTAAGGGGAGAGGATTAGGAAGGGGAGCAAACACTTGGAAGCATATGTGAAGATGGTCTGAAGGTGTTGTAAAGTAGGTGTGACAAAGGTTGCAAAAGAATAGTAAGGAGGTCTCAAGGAGGTGGTAAAGAGTAGGATGTCTAAGGCATCAAGGACTGCACAACAAATGTCTCACAAGTACTGCCAACTGACTGTTTCCAGTACACCCCTCTCCCAGTGACACCCTCCTCATGGCACACACTCAAGGAGATCAATGCAACAATGGCCTTTAAAAGAGAAATTGTTAGTAATAGTGAAAACTGAAAACTGAGGCATATACAAGAGGCACCCTTGAAAACTTGGAAGTTCAAGGTCCACCTTAGTTTTATAAATAAGACTCAACACAGAGTGTGAAGCGGAGGTTCTTCAATGATTTTTTTCTTATTTTAGCCTCATTCCAAGAGATAACCATTTCATTACTGAATCAACAAAATTCATTTTCTGAAATCTTTTTTTTCTCTCCAGATGGTTTTGATCAGTTTTATGAGTGCATGGGTGGTGATTTCTATTTATACAATTTTGCTAATCCGTGATTAAAGAGTTTGTTTGCTTCCTTTTTATGTACAGGTGCTATGCTACGAGTATGGTTGTGAAGCCTTCTTCCTTTCAAATTAATTTGCTCCTTTCAAATAACTTAATCTCCTAGAATAAACTGTAGTGTAAAAAAATTGTAATTCTTCAGTTGTACTGAATTCAATTTTATAATTTTTGTACAGCAAACACTCAAGTTTTAGACCTACGAATCTAATTTTCTACATTTGATTTCATCAACAATTTTTATTTCTGCACTTAAGATTTTAGTTTTTCTTTCTTTGAAACTTTTTCTTTGCATATTTTATATAATCTTGGAACAATAAGGCAACCAATGCCATTTAACTCAAGGGTATAAACCCCTACTCTTTCTAAGGATTAAAATTCGTGTCAACAAGGCCTAACTGAGACTATTGGTCTGCTTAACGCTATGGGTCTGCTAATGAAATATTGGAACAATAAGGCAACCAATGCCATTTAACTCAAGGGTATAAACCCCTACTCTTTCTAAGGATTAAAATTTGTATCAACAAGGCCTAACTATGACTATTGGTCTGCTTAACTCTATGGGTCTGCTAATGAATTTCTTTCTTTTTCTTGGTTTGACTTCATGCCTTTTCTTATTATTGAGGGTTTCATCCATCATTTTGAACATGCAATTATCGATATAACGTAATTAATTGAGATTTATGGCAAAAATTTACATTCACGGTTTGTGTGCATCTTCATTTTCTGCTCATAATTTTTTTCATACTTGTCTATTCATCCAAATGCCCATTGAATTAATTCATATGTAATTACGAAATGATTGACAAATCAAAAGTAGACTGACCCATTTGTCTTGACAAAGAAGGATCCAACATCAGTGTCATAACGATTTGCAATACTAATGCACCCACCACCAATTGGAATTATACGATTGACCTCTGTTGCACCACCTTCCCGAGAATCCATTCTTGAATAGGATCTTTCTCTGACTTTGCCACTGTCATTTCAACACAGCACCAGAGCTAATGTCAAATACAATTCTCCTAAGAAACAAGAAATGAATGTGATCATTGTATATAATTTTTCTTTCAAAATCCAAAAAGATTTTTCAAAAGTATTGGGAAATATCTCGAGGGTAGATAAATACATTATCTTTTTGCTGATGACAGACCCAAATAATCCATTCTCTCATCTATACATATAATTTCTTGCAACTTTTCCGTATGAAACACTGAGAGAAAATATAGATATACAAGATATGTGCAAGTTTCAACATGATTAAAGGTAAGGTCAAAAATTTAAAAAAATTAGAAGATGATTTTAAAACATAACCAATTTTTATGGTTTAAATAGAAACCCTTCTAATTATATGGGTAGTTTATTTATAGTTGGACCTGTTGGGAAATTAGTATTAAATATAATATATACAAGTATATAATTAATAATATACTATAACTGGAGTGAGTACGAAAGTAGTTGGGTGATTGTTATACCAGGCGGAATAGGTTGAGGGATAAAATTTGGTTGAGAAGAAATAATAACATAAAAAATATTTGTTATGATTAAATTTGTATGAAACCTTTGATATTTTAAAATATTTTAATCCTGATACAGTGCAATTTCACACATCATTTGGTATCAAAGCGGACTAATATCTTGTGAAAGTGAAGAGCTGGAACATTAAGTAGCCACTGATTATTTTTTCTTGGGTGTTTTGTGGTGGAGATTTGTTGTTTATTTATCACTGCTCAGAACAGATACATTGAGAACAACAAGGGCCATTCAATTGGCTTTGTGGGATTCCCGTGTATGAGAGAGTTTAATTCACCACTAAATATTCGTACCATTGATTCCTTATAAGACCATAGTTGTAACTGATAGATATATGAGAAGATTATGCAGAGATTTAATCAGAATATTTGAAGATCAGAACTCTGAAAATAATAATGTAGCAGATATATTAATTTCCACTCTACAATATTCATTTGGGAGATTACAAATATATATGCAATTGTTCTCCTATTTTTTAGGAGTCGTGCTGACTAGAAAATCCCAACCACAAATCTCTAGGCCTATTTATGTGGGGTGAGCATAACTCACGTAACCCACTTACAATAATAGGTTTAATTATATTAAACTGATATACTAACCATGTAGCAATAAAATACCATAAGGTAAGTAACAATAATGGAGCACTAAACAAATTATTTCCTAATATTCCCCCCCTTAGTGCAAACATGGGGAAAACTTGCCTTTGTACTTGCACCTGCTTTCATGATTAGGTGATTTTTACTACGGGAAGATCAAAACCCGTTGTATAGTTTTCAAACGGTTAACCACGAACCGAAAATGGTGGTTTTCAATTGGAATACCACAAACCAAAAGTGAAGGTTTTTGAGTGGTTTACCTACAACCACATCATGATGTGCCAAGTACTATTATCAACCCTCATCACATTTCACCGCAAGGAATAACATAGGAAAAATTGTTGAATTTTGCTGCTCATACACATATAGAAAATGCTGACATAATGGAAATGGAACATTGGGTTCATGTTCCCCCTCAATGTGAAATTTCCACTTATTGAAAACAGAACACCGCAAAACTGAAAGCAAACTGCAAACACACATGTCACCAAACCTTCATGCGGCCACAAGATCATCCGGATCAATCGACACCTCCTCCACGCTATGTTTTTCCCCAAATGCCTCTTTATTGTTATTTGGACACTCAAACAAAGTTTCAACACCAATCCTTCACATACCACTCTCACCCAATGATTTTTAGTTGCACTTGTCACATACCTAGTTGCAAAAGTTGTTTGTGTTTCAATATTCGTTCTAGATCAATCGGCTATTTGAGTCAAGTTTAGAGGACGTAGGGAGAGAAGAATCTTTGGTTTTGAGCATGCAAATTGAGCCTATGCCAAGACTAAATTAATCCAGTTTTTCTTCCACTAGGCATCTCAACAAAGTTACCCAGATCGATTCACCACTTTTGTCTAGCCACTTGCTTAGGATGATATGCTGAACTGAACTGCAACTTGGTGTCCAACTTCTTCCACAATATTCTCTAGAAGTGTCCCACAAATTTTGTGTCTCTGTCAGGATATAATGTTGTGTGGCAACCCACATAACCTCACAACTTCCCTAAAATACAGATTACTACATGCATAAGATCATTAGTCTTTTTGCAAGTAACAAAATGAGCCACTTTTGAAAACCTATCTACCACGACATAGATAGTATCATAGCCCTTCTGCATTCTAGACAAATCCAAAGCAAAGTTAATACTCAAATGCTCCCATGGTTTCTCAGGTACTGCCAGTGGTTGATACAACCTTGCATTTTGACTTCTCAAAATTTTGCTAAGTGGCAAACTCTACATCCTTGAACATATCTACGCACACAAACAGCCATGAACAGCCAACAATACCCTTCACTTAGTTGTGCCAATGTTTTATTGATATCAAAATGACAAACCGATTCTCCACTTATTTTTTCCTTGACCGAATTGTGGCACATAGATCCCCTAGATATGCACAATTGCGCTCATTTGAACAATAACCCCTCTTACGTAAAGTAATTTAACCAAGGCGTTCTGTCTACCCTCACTAGTTCTATGTACACCTTCCATGCTTCCTTGAAATCTGCATTTTGTGCATATAACTTCGCTCCCTTGAAATTTACATCTTCCACGCATAACTCCATCGAATCAAATCCCATGATCTCCAAGTGTTTATCAGTCAATAGGACACATCATCTGCTTAGTGCATCTGCAACTCAGTTAGAATTTTTGTTCCTATGTTTCAACTCAAATGAACAAATTTGCGAAAATTCTATCCATTTCATGTCTTTGGTCTAGGTTACCTTGACTATTTCTTAATTGTTGAGCTTGGTGTTATGTGTACAACACAAACTCCTCTGTAACAGATAGTGCCTCCACTTTTTCAATGCTCGCACAATATCATAGAACTCCTAATCATAAACTGAATACTTTCTTTTTTGTCATTCAATTTCTCATTAAAGTAAGCAATAGGTTTGCCTTCCTAAATTGTTATAGCTCCCAATTGGTGTGCCACTTGCATCACAATGCACCTAAAACACTTTGTTGAAATCGTGCATCGTCAACACTACCTCTTCGTCACCTTTTTCTTCAATTTCTAGAAGTATTTTTCTTCCACATACCACACAAAGTCCTTCCTATCACCCCTTAGTGCTTCTATGATAGGCAAACAAATCCCATTATTGTATCTTATGAACTTCCCATATAATCTCATCAATCCATGGAAACTTTGTGCTTCAAATGTGCTCTTCGCGAATAACCATTCAACAATAGTTCTCACCTTCTCTAATACATTTTTATCCTTCTTGAGATATCATAAGTTCCAAGTACACCAATTCATCCTTCATGAAGTGCATTAATTAATAAAGCAACTTCTCCTCACATAAGTGTCGCAACACTAGTCTCAAGTGCGCTAGGTGTTCCTTTTTGGTCCTACTAAAAATCAAAATGTCATCCAAATACACAATGACAAACTTACCAAGGAAAGGCTACGGTACTTTGTTTATGAGTCTCGTGAACATGCTCAATGTGTGTGTTAGACTAAAAGGCATAACCAACCACTCATATAGATCATCCTACATTTTGAATGTAATCTTCCATTCATCTCCCTCTCTAATCCCGATCTGATTATAACCACTTCTCGGATCAATTTTGGTATAGTGTCACGTTCCACTCGTGCAATACATCAAATCATCCATGTATGGCAATGGAAATATGTACTTGATGTTTATCTTATTGATGGCTCAATTCAATGCACATCCTCTATTTTCCTCCTTTCTTCTCGCGCTTAGCACTGCAGGTGTCATGCATGGGCTTAGAATTGCCAATCAGCCCCTTCTCAAGCAACTCTCGACTTGTTTCTTCACCTCCTCATTCTATACACACTTTGTTAGGAAAACTTGAACCTAGTATCAAGTCCATTCGATGACTTATATTGCGCTTGGGCAGCAACCCATCGGCAGATTGTTGGAAATTATCTCTTAAAACTCACTCAACATCACATCCAATTTGCACAAAACTATTTCTCTTATCTTGTGTGGGCCTAGGAATGAATGCATAGTATTCCTTCTTCATTTCATTCAAGAATTGTTTTCCCCGAAACCAACAACACCTTTGGACTCATGTTCACTTCCACACCCTTACTCTTCAAAGGATTCATGGTGTATTTGGTATCCCAGATTTCACCCCGAAACTGAGACTACCCCATGTTAAAAAAATCGTTCTTTTAAAATAATGGGTCGTTTTGTGTGTTAATTACGAAAGTGTCTCGTGTTGTGTCAAGATATTCCCAAGGAGCCATATAAGCCCATTTCAACAAATACCCAGATGCCCAAAATCATTATATTCTGTCACTAGGGTTTGCCTGCGAGAAATTTGTATTTATTTATTTTGAGCCCCATTTGAGGTAAATTGTGCTCCGGTTTAACTCCTGTTGTGATCTTACATGTCAATATTCCCATACACCAAAGAAGGTTTTAACCAGAATGAATCTTGGGCTTTATCTCGTGACTTCAGCAACGTTTTGTGTTTTTGGTGTTTTCCCGTTTTGTTTTCTGTGAAATTTCTCTGAGTCAATTCCTTTGCCGGTTTGATCTAATTTCTTGCCTGGAGTATCTGGAGATCACCTATGGACGTTATGCCACAAGGAATTTGTCACAGGAGGTCCTGGGTTCTCTCGAGAAAAGACAAAGTCATGCACAAAAAAAGCTTCTTCTCAAAGGCAGCCACATTTTTGGAAAAAGAAGGTTTTAAGTTACAATGGGATTTTCGCAAAGCAAAGCGGTGAGAATTTTGTACCGCCAAAGAAGGTACTTTCCCATGGAAGCAACACCACTTAAGTCACGGTGGGAAAATTGGAGGCAAAGAGGCGGGCAGAATTTTTACCGCCTTGCAGGTGAAAATTCCCATTATTAAATAAAAGAAAATCACTTAAGGCATTGATGGGATTTTCTTACCGCTCAGAGGGTAAATAATCTCATTATGAAAGTCAAATAGCTTAAGTGGATCATGGGATTTTTGGAGCTGCGGTGCAGGGTGAATAATCCCATTGAAAATTAGCTTTTAAAAATAGAAATGCCTTCATGTCAAAAAGTGTGACCCTTTTGAAAAGAAGGGCAGCTTTAAATGCATTAATTAATTAATTCTTTCTCCAAATTTGGCGCCCAAGCATGAGGAAAAGTCAACAGAGGGAAAGTGGATAAAGGGAAATTAGAATTAGAATTCTAAAATTAAATAAATATTATTTATTTAATGCAGCCCCTTCATGTCAAAAAGTGCGCCCCATATGGAAGAGAATAATACTTTTTAAGTATTAATTGATGTAATTAATTCCTATTTTTAGTGGATGAGGTCAAAGCACACTGTGAAGCTTAAGTGAACTAGAAGTAGAGAGCTAAAATTAAATAAATTTAATTTATTTAATGGCAGCCATGAGCATGCACAAAATAGGCGCCCCATTTGAAGAGAAAAGCTTGTTAATTAATTAATTAATTGCCAGGAATAGGAGGGGCAATAATTAATTATAGAATGATGAGGGTTATATAAGCATGGGCTGCCATAAGGATGAATTAATTAATTCTTTAGCAAGGAAGTGCAGCCCAGGCAATTTTGGCGCCCCATTTGAAGAGGAATTTTGCTCAAAAGGTGTAATTACTGCTGGAAGCTTCAAAATTTGGCGCCTAGGTTTGAAGGAGCTTGATTTGTGTCTAAATAATTGTCTACATAGTGGTACAGGTGCTCAGGTGAAGTTGATAAAATTCATGTTTGCTTTGCATGCAAACAAAACATCAAATTTTTGGGCAGCAGGCTTGATATATGCAGATTTTTATAATTAAAATCAAGTGTTCATGTTCCGGTTGCCATCTTTGTCTGAATTGATTGCAGGAATTCATTATAGGTGCTTTTATAAGAGAAAAGGAGCTTAAATCAATGTCCAATACATTGAACATATCCTCCAAATCTGAAGAAATCTCCAGATCTCGCACCGGTTGTAAAGAATTCCAAATTGAATAAAAAGAAAAAGAATTGCTCAGGACAAAAATCGCTCCGGCCATGGCAAAGCGGGATGAACAAAAAGATCAGCAGAATCATGCATAGATCCAGATCCAAATCCATAATTGCAAAGGCTTCATCCTTTTGTTTCGAATGCGATTCGTGAAAAATCTTGAGAAGAACTGCAAAAGCTTCAAGGATAAGAGGGAAGACATGTCAAAGGCAATACCCGCAAGCAAATCATAGTCACTTGCTTCCAGATCCAACCGCTTCAGATCCAGTTTGGTGAGAATCAAAGGCAAAAGAATCAGCTGCATGCAGAATATGAAAAAGGACAAGACTACAGACTTTCCTCTTTCTTCTTCTTTCTCTTATTTCCTCCGACAAAGTAATTGAGCGATCAATTAAATTATAAAACTTAAGTGATTGGTTTAAAATCCATTACTTGAAGAAGTCAACTACTTGGAAATAGGTGGCAGACATGCAAAATAGAAGGTTCTATCTTCAGTTGCAAATCATGCATGTCATGTTAAGAAGAATTCCAGGAGGGAGATTGTCAGTTGTTTCCTTTCCGACTTCCACATGTGCCAGTTCGACTAAAAGCTTCCTATTTGTAATTTCCCCTCTACATGCTATAAGTAGAGGAAGAACCTACGGGTTAAAGGGATCGGGAATTTTGTAAGCACATTTTGGTGTTCCAAACTTTGTCTTGAAACCCCGATAGCTATTTGAAGCAAAGGAATACAAAGGAGCAGATTTCCGGAGAACTTTGTGTCACGGTGCATTTTGTTTCTAGCTTTTGTCTTATAGATCTACTTATAAACTTTGTGTTATTTTAGATCTAGATCCGAAGTTGCCTTATAATTCTATGTGTTGATATCTATTGGTTTCTTCTATGTGCATGCAATCAACTCTGTTATCTATTGATTGGGTTGCACATCTTCCCTATTTCTTCCCGTGTTTTATTATTCCCTTTAAATATTTCTTTTCTTTAAATAGTTGCTTACTTGCTGTAAAACTATACACTATGGTTCATGAGTTGCATGGTTAAAGTAAAACCCCCATATAGATACTAGCATATTTTATTGAAAAAATCGACACGGGAGCCTCACCGGTGAATGAGGGAGATTTATCTCATGATCGCCTAGGTTATCACTATATGCGAAAATCTAGCCAACAAGATTGCTTACCATCCATCAAGATGTGAGTATTTTCTCTTCCATCATGTAGAGCTTTCCTACCAACCCGCCAAGGTCTCTTGAACAACACAAGGCATACATCCACTAGCAATATGTTGCACAAAACTTCACCTCAGATGCACTAATATGTAAACCGACCAAGCATTGCTTATTCACAAGCATCTAATGTCCCTTCAAAAACTTTAACACCTTATATGGATTTGGGTGTGCATTCTTCTTTAGACCAAAATTTTTAACCACTTCATTAGAAACAAGAGTATCAACACCGCCACTATGAATGATTAGCTTGCAACACTTACCTCCAAATTTGCAAACAATCCTCAAAAGATTCTTCCTTTACGCAGTGCATTTTCCTCTTTTGTGGGCTTTAATAGTTCTCTCTTCATCATGAGATCCTCTCCACACTTTGGTTCCTCCGCACGCTTAATTGATGCAATACTCTCTTCGTTGGCCTGCACAACGTGGTCAGCAACCTCATTTCTTCTTGTGTCATTGTTTTGCAATGTGTGCGGGAATACAAACGCTCAATGCCCCACTTTTTCGCATTTAAAACATACTCTCTTCCCTAGAAGATCTCTTACTTTGAAAGCGCCTTTTTCTCTCTACGCATGTTCTTGACTTTGCGATGAATGTGTTTCTCCTTTGTTAGCATGCTCTATTCTACCATTCCGCAATGAACCTCCTCTCTCATGCACAAGCTTTCCCTCTCCAGTGCAACACCTTGTCTTCTCAACAAACTCTACTCATTCTTTAACACACAATGATTGGCTTCTTCTATTGATTTCGGATTTATCATACCGAATTTGTCCTAAATTGAAAAGCCCAATCCATTCATGTACCTTTAGACTTTTCTACATCATCTTCCATGTGACTTGTGTCAATGGTCAATTTGTAGATCTCTTAGTGTAATCCTTGATGCTCATCTACTTTTGTCTCAAGTTTTGCAATTTTTTGAAAAGATTCAAATTGTAATCCACATGCAAAACCAATACCCTCAACTTAGTAACCATTCTCAATTTACACAGATACCAACATAAGGATACTTGTCCTTTCAATTATGTGCGTGCACACCAAACCTTCTTCGTGGTCTTATACAAATTCATACTCAAAGTACTTTTCCAAATCGGCAATCCAATCTAGCAATTCCTCTAGGAGTAGCTTGGGATACCCATACACAACTTGCCTCTTATCCCGACAATGGCCTTTATCAATCTATCTCCCTGCTCTTCTTCAAATTCATCCATGTTCACTTTAGGTGCCTCATCTTCATTTAAATATGAATCCATTCCTCTTTGTTGAGCAGTTTCCATTACGTCCAATCTTGCTTGGATGTCTTGTTGACCATGATTGTCGTTAGACCAAAACCTGCAGGCATTAATCTCAGCTCCAATCGCCAGAGTTAGGATCCACGAGATGCGGTTAGTCCATGTCATGAAACTCACAGGGAGCAGCTGGACGCACATGCCAACAATCCCCCCCCAGCGTTACCCGAGTGAGTTTCGAACTCGAGACCTATCACTTTGATACCATTTGTTGGACCACGATTGTCGTTAGACCAAAACCTACAGGCATTAATCTCCGCTACAATCACCAGAGTTAGGATCCACGAGAGGTGGTTAGTCCATGTCACGAAACTCACGGGAGCGCTGGACGCACATGCCAACATGTCTCTCATCACATCCACTAAATATACCACTCTTCGCAGTCTGTTTCCTGTTCCTCTGAGAGGAACTCCATGTTATTTCTTTTCCTCGGTACAACTACTGCAACAACCGCAATCTCTACACCTTCTACCCAACAATCCCTACATTGGAAGATATCTTCATTGCTTTTGACTTAGACTTCACAAATGTGGAAAACATAATTCAAACACAGGATACAACCTGCTCTACTACCAAATGATGCAGTCCCGGTTACAGAGTCCAATGAACGATAGTCTTCGACAATGCAGCCTACAGTACGTGTGCGCCAATACCCAGTGGGTGCACAAAACAATCATTCAAACGCAGCGCAAAACAAAAGAAAAGATAGAATTAATTCAATCGAGAAAATTCAGTTACAAGGACTAAGTATGATCCTCTTACAGTCTGGAAATTCAAAGATTACAATGATCCCGAGTGGAATGTTCAAAAAAAAATACTCCTACACTAGTATTGCAAGGCTCTGAATGAACAAACAATAGTTCCTTCTCACACAGGCCGTAGAAACTTGCAGTTTTGTCTCAGACTCAGCTCTGTATATTTTTACTCTGGCTGCCAACCCTTAATTGATTTCAACCATCATATTTATAGGCATGGGAAGCATTTACAAAAGCTGAAAAAGTTTGCCTTCTTAACCCTCCAACTGTTTGGGCGTGACTCATAACCTTCCAATTGTTACATGTTCTCAACCGTCATGGTCTTCTTTGTGCACCATGCAACATTCAAGTCAACCAGAATCACATTGGCACATGCATGTTGCTTCACCTTTTATCTATGCAGCTGTGCACAAGCAACAAAGGTGATGCCAAATATTTTCTAACCAACTGCATGTGCCATCTCATGAGCTACCATCCATTATGCAGAGTTGCACAAGATCCCGCATGAGGGCAAGACTTCCATTCTCTGCGTGACTTCCATTCTACTGCACAAGCTTTTCCTTTGTGCCAGGCCTCAACCCTCCTGCACCTAGTATGCAACTCCAACCTTTACGCAAGGATCTACATTTGCGCAAAGAAAAGTTTTTATTCAACTACACTGCACATGTGGAAGGTTGCGCAAATCACTTATCCCTGAGTCTTTTTGCATGATGTGGACTGCTTGTGCACCCAGATGTTCCTACACCATACTGGTATTGTGGCGTTCCATTTTCTAGATGCATGAGTGCAATGTTGTCAATTTTGAAAGCTTTTAAGCACTCAAATTTCTGCCACAAAATTCAATATAATATATTAGCTTTGGGTGTATTGATTTTACCTACACTTGATGCTATGGCCACAAACGTGAGAAAGTAAATAGACGAACCAGGTATAGATCAATTAGTTTTCAAATTTGCACATGGCAGCATGGAAAGGAGGAAAAAGGCATGCCAGTGCAAGAAGATACCCTCAAGGAGACCAACAGGCAATAAGTATAGCCAGCAAAAAAAGTTGCTACCCATAGAAGTGGACAGACAACTTTGAATCATGTCACGTCTATCCATCATCAACCATAGATAAACTTGATATAACATGGTTGAATGAAACTATAAAGTTAACTTTTAAGAGATTTAAATAATCATGTGAATTGCTCCTGAAGTCAACATGGCAGCCACTATAGACGTCAAATCCAGGTTGTAGTTAGACAACTACAGAAATGCTATTTTCTGTGAAGAGGGTAAACTCATTTATGAAATTAGTGTCTAGGGTTTGAAGGCTCTTACACACCCAACTACTCATTACAAGAGAGATGTGACTCTAAGTTAAACTCAAATTAACAAAGTAGAAAATAGGCAACCTGTATGAATATTAAATGTTTGGTTCTTAAAGAAAGAGATTTGCACAAGAAATTACAGCAGTCCTTCGCCCAAAACGTTACAGCATAGAGAAGGCCTACACTTCATCAAGAGGCCAGCAATTGCATTTTCAAAATCATGGAAGAAAGTTTCTAGGCATGCACCAAAAAGAGTAAAGAAAAGCCAAAGAACGTTGGAAAGACCTCCTAATGTCAACATAGCATCACCCTTTAAATTATGAAAACACAGTCAAGCACATTCGATGAACACGTCATCACCTTTCATATAAATTCCAAAAGAAAAATGTATTTCTTTGAAACTTTTATATTCAATGGTCTACTGGCTGACCTACTCACTTAGCCATGTCATAATAGGAAATTAATCAAATAAATGAATATAAGTTAATTTGGTACATTTACAAGGTATTCCATCATTATATCTCTTCCAAATGTGTGAAAAAACAGTGAGGCAGAAAATAACATTTTGGGGATTTGTGAGAGAAAGTTGCTCATGACATCAGTGCATGGTGCATCAGCATCCAAAGATCGAAAATTAGTGTGCATTGCAGGTACTTCGATATGGCATTAATAAATAAGCAAATAAGACGTGGCATAATGTTCTGAAACCATAACTAGTAATGTAATTTACAAACGACAGAATTAGGATTGGTGGTTGTGTAAAGGTTGTCCAGACAATTGTCACAAAGACACCCATTGTGGCCAATCCCATACTAGTATTTTTTGTTAACCATTGAAAGAGTTCTCTTGTATTCTCCCCATATTCTGGACTAATTGCAAATTACAGATGTTCCTGGTGAAATTAATGTCGTCTTCATATACCTTCTCTCACTTATGATCTTGTTCTACTAACATGAATAATGTGATGACATGTTTGGTACATTGTAATTATCTTGTGTTCAGAATAGTTTTCGCTTGATGATCTGCTATACTACATGCATTTTAACTAGTAATTAGTAATCTTCAGTAGTGGATTTTGCTGGTCCCGAGAGTAGTTTTGAGCAAAGTGTTATTGTTCTACCATTGACGGATCCAGCAACTTTCGGTGGAAGGCCTAAAAGATGAAGTAAGAAAATGTATGATTTACTCAATTTTGATGAAAATTAAGCAGTTCGTAACTTTGTTTCGATGGCTCAAATTGCATGTGGAGCATGATGCCCTAATGAAAAACAAAACTTGGGTTCTTGCATAATCATTGTAAGGAATGAAGTTCACTGGGTGTAAATTGTTATATAAGACAAAGAACAAAGTAGATGGATTCTAGAGAAGAACAAGGTGACATTGGTAGCAAATGGGCTTGATCAACAAGAGGTATAGAGCATGAGGAGACCTTTGTTCCAATATCAAAGATGGTGAAAATCAGGTTGGTTCTAGGCAATGCATCTCAATTTGGGTGGAAAACGTACTATATGGACATGAAGAGCACATTTCTTACAGGAAATTTGAAGGCAGTGTATATGACTCGACCAGAAGGATTCATAGCTGCACGCTTGCAAGTAAAGAATGTATTCTGTGTAATTTGGTCAAAATCTCTTTATAATTTAACATAGGCTCAACAAGCTTAGCATTTAATATCTATCTCCATCTCACTACGTCTGGATTCAGAAGGTGCCCCTCTGATCCAAACTTTATCTCATTGTCTGTTGATGACTTTACCATCACAGACAACAAGACTAGCATGATTCCACATGTAGAATCAGACTTGTGTTCTACTTTTCAAATGAAAAATCGTGGTCTCTTACATTATTTTCTAGGAGTAGATTTTTGGAAAACTAATGATGGAGTTTTCATTTCTCAAATGAAGTTGCAGACAATCATTATATGATTAAGTATCATTATCAGAGCAGCATATGAATAAATACATGTCTTTGTAGCCGACTTAGTTATGTTGATAGTTATTGTCATAGTTAAAAAAATTGTAAATCGGCATTAATCGGCAGGCCAAATTTTGAATCGAAAATCGGGAAACGGCAAAAAAACCGCAAAAAATCGGCATTAATCGGCAACTTTATCACTACTTTTAAAAACATTTAAATTCATAAAATATACTTAAATTAAATGTAAAAACAATGTTAATATATATTATACAGTATTAATATTAATATACATTAATATACAGTATTAATATACTATTATACAGTATTAATATTAATATACAGTATTAATATTAATACTTAATATACAGTATTTTTATTTTTACTGTAATAATTTAATATTACTGTATTTTTAGTTTTACTATTACTGTATTTAGTATTTACTATTAATACCTGCTAGGGCACGATGCCACGAACTGTTGGAAATGAGCACGAAATGGGCACGGAATTGCCACGAACTGTTGGAAAATGGGCACGAAATGGCCACAAACCTGCCACGAACCTGCCGCGAACTGAACTTGCGTGCCCTCCTGAGTCCTACCCACGTCGAATGCCCTCCTACCGACGTCGAATGAACACGGATTGAGTAAATGCAAGTCGCAGTAGCAAAAACGAGTTCGTGGAAAGAGAAAACAGGATAAAAAACAAATCGATTTGGTCTATTTTCGTATTTAACCCTAGGCCACGATTTTTGCCGATTTTAGCCACGATTTTCAACGATTTTGCAAGGTATTTTATCGCGATTAATCGGCGATTTATCGGGATAACAAAAATCGCGATTTTTCAGAAGTTTAATCGTTTTGATGAAGGCAAACGATTTATCGCGATTTATCACCAATAAATCGCGATTTTGAAACTATGGTTATTGTATTGTTGGCTTTGGTAGAGTTAATCAGTCACTAAGTTATGAATGGTTGGGACGTGTTGTCGCATGAAAATAGCCATGAAAATTTGCCCCAAATTTTTCAAAGTTTGTCTCATTAAGTAAAACTTCATGTATTGGACTTAGCCAAAATTATGTTTTTGGGCTTTTATCCTATGTTACTAGGGTTCGCCCTGACCTCTCGTAACCCCCTAGTTATGTACCCGATACGGATACGTCCGTGTATAGTTTTGATATGTCTCGGATACGCCCAGGTACGTTTAGGACGTACCCATGACGTATCGTAGGGTCAGCAATGGGGGCTCTATAAAAAATTATTTTATTTTAACTCAAACAAACTTCAATTTTATTTAGGACTAGACTAGGAGGGCATGGCAACCACAAGGAAACATGGAGATTGTTTAAAATCTCTCTAGTTTATTGAAGAGAAAATATTCAAAGGATATCAAGAATGTTTGAGGTAATTATTTGGGATCATCGCAATTGGCCTAGGAAAGAAGCTATTCATAGAAATTTGGACATATATCTAAGCCTTTGTACAAGTTATTTATGAGATCAAATCTCAAGTGATCTTCAATACTAATAGAAAAATTTGGAACCACAAATTGCATAGCTTAAAGATTCAAAGAGCATCCTTTCCCAAAAACTACCAAGGCACAACATTGACTCCTTCCCACATCCTTAAGGAGGATTAGAAGGTGATTTTGGATAATATGAATGCAAGAACCAACCATTGGACTGACCTCTTTAGTTATCATTGGCAGGTTAGAGTCAATCTCATTAAATAGGTCCTTTAGGAGCTCACTATATACATCTTTGATGGCCACCATCACAACACAAAAATTAATCTCAAAGGAAATGGATGAAACACAAAGGAATACAATATTCGTATATCATAGAAAATGTAAAATCTTAAGTATATTGAATGTTTTGAACATTGATCGTACTATATTTTTCAAGTTTTGTATTTCTTATGGACTAAAAATGAGTAAAATGAGTATATGTATAATATATATATATATATATATATATATATAATTTTTAATATATATGTACGAACATATCCAAGACGTATCGTACCCAAGGGTTTTTAAAATCGACGTATCATACCCAAGGGTTTTTTAAAATCGACATATCCGCGTATCGAACCTGTACTGTATCCGGCAACATAATTTTTATGAGCTAAATCGCGCATGGCGCGCTTGAGGAACTTGTGGAATAGTTCCTCAAATTCCACAATTCCGTGAAATGTGCGATAAGGCGATGTTGGTATAAAAAGTTGTTGTGAGTCCCGGAATCTCCAAAACACTTCCCTTTGTTCCTCACTTTCACAAGTTCCGCGATAAAGCAAAAGGCGCAACGAATGTGGTTTTGCAATAGCCAAATTTTAGAACACATTGCCCATATCGCATGAACAAGGAACCCTTGAAATTGTTTTGTTAGTTCCATTGTTCCACGATATGTGCGACCACGCAATCTGTTAAATAAAAACATTAAATGATTTTAAAGGTTCTTGAGGCAAAGGGACGGGCTCGACAAACTCTTTTCAAAAAGCTTTATATAATGATTACTCCCTATTTTCACTTCACATTTGAAAATCATTTGAGCACTACCACAACTCTACCCTTCATGCTCTTTGCCCCAGCTGTTGCCCTTCCCATCATTATTGTGTGAGCACTTTGTTCTTGAAGATTTGCCTGCAAATTCCGTTTTTCATTGATTTACCCCTTATTCCTCACATTTCGAGGTAACTTCTCCACACTCTACAGGTTTTCTCTCACTCAAAAGTTGACAGAGATTGGCAGACCTGTACCTTGGAACGGCATGCAAATTCAAGCTAGGTACTCTGTCACGTCTTATGTTGTCTTCATTCTTGCACCCATAGTCTTGCAACTGATTTTTGAGGAATCTCATAAGTTTTCCCTGCTACACACTCTTTTTCTCCACTGTGCCCTAAGAGAAATCTTGCCCTTGTCTTCCATGACCAGATTGACCTGCCATTTTAATTCTCCAAGAGCAATTTCCCTCATTCAATCTTGGCCCTCTTAAGTTGTTGGATTGAATTGCTCATATTCAAGCCACCACAATGAAGTTCTATTACTCAAGATACAAGTATTAGTCTTCCTTGAAACTGACATCCTAAAGATTGGAGATAGCAAAGTCAAGCATATGGACTTGGTAGAATATTGGATCAGAATTCATCATGAGAAGAGAACACCTCTGAGAGAATGTATATAAAATAGCGGACTGGCTCATGTGGCTGGATTTCCCAACTCGGTTCAATGTGCAAATACAATTATGGCTTGTGCCTGTTGCTTTAATCCAGAAATGAAGGATTTGAAGACTCCAAATGGTCAGGTACTTGCTAAACTGGATGCCCATCATATCAATGTCGCTCTTGCACTCAAGCCTTTAAAAGATGCTAACGTAATAACTCTAGAAATGGCACAAGAAGAGTTTGATGAAAACTCGGACAAATATTTAGCTATGGTTGCCAAGTATTGGGTGAGTAAGAAGAAGAGAGAACCCTCCAGAGTCCAAACAGCCCAGAAACCTGTACAGATCATATTTCTCATAAGAACTTTATACAATGAACACTGTGCTTGCTGAAGCTATGGGATTCCAAACAACCAAAGAACTTCACAACAGGATGTGCATGTTTATAAACATCATATGCACATGGAAGCAAGCCATCAACTGGGGGATTACTGAGTGAAAATCTATGCAAGCAACTCACTCAACTGAATTATGCTAAATCATTCTATATGACTTCGTACTTGATGTATCCTATTGCTACTTTCAGAATATGAATTAGTCTCTCTAGTATGGGCAGGTATAATTCATCAAAGCCTATGTATGTATAATTAACTCAACTCACATATGATAACAACAAGAGCCATTTCAGCAGGGTCAATGATGCAAGTTGATTGTGAGGTTGTTGGAAGGGGATTCAACAGAAAGAATCTCCAATGAAGCAGGAACACTGATTAAGACCTATGGCAGCTTCTTCATTCAGTTCCAGAAGTTTACCTACCTCAAGGTGAGTGGTTTTGATGGCATACCCTACAAACTTCCAAAGTTTTGCAGTGACAAACTTGTCCTCATTGAGTTGTGTAGACAGCTTGATGTGGTGCATAGAATATGCAGAGACAGGAAAGTGTATGGCATAAACTCCCCACTACTTTAGGTTATTATTTGTGTAGATTGGGAAGAGATGCTCGAAATGTAGAAAGAACCATTGCTCCATCCAATATGTATCCCTTTCATAAGAGACCTGCTTTTGATAGCAAGGATTTTGTCATAAATAATCTCAGATTGTCCTCCACCTATGATCATGCACCTCCTATTGAGGACTATTGGGAAGATTGTGAAAATGATTTTGATGAAAAGGCAAAGCTACAGAAGAATGTCTCTTGACCAGATTAGAGCCTTCGAACTTGATCAGGTCCCCGATGATATGCAAGATGATGGCAGTGACATGTATGACCCTGAGTTTGAAGTGACCACTCAACATGTTTCCCTGCCAAGTAATGATCGGTCTCAGAAAGAACAAGATAATCTTGATGATTTGACAGCACATGTGATCCTTAGAACCAAGCAGCGGTTTCAAAGAATATTGGCTGAATTCAGCTCGAAAGGCTTCTCCCCAAACACAACAAGAAGCAAGTTATTCTTCAGTCCCTCAACCCATAAGCAACAAAGTATATGCCAAAACTCTAAAGATAGATACTAAATCGGGAGGTGGAGAAGATGATAGTCCAAAGTGTTGGCTAGATTTTCTGCATAGCATAAAACCTAGACAGTCATGAGATAAATCTCCTTCATTTACCGGTGAGGCTCAGCGTCAAATTTGTCGGTTAAAATATGCTAGTATCTATATGGGGTTTTACTTTAACTATTCAACTCATGAACCATAGTTGTACAATTCTGCAGCAAGTAAGCAATTTGTTTAAGAAAGGAAATATTTATAGAAGAAAGGAATTACATAAACACGAAAAGAAATGGGGAAGATGTGCATCCCAATCAATAGATAACTGAGTTGATTACATGCACATAGAAGAAACCAATAGATATCAACACAGAATTATAAACAAAGGCAGCTCTAGATTTAGATCTAAAATAACACAAAGTTTATTCAAAGATCTAAGATAGAAGGCTAGAAACAAAATACACCATGACACAAAGTTCTCGGAAATTTGCTCATGTATATTTCTTTGCTTCAAGTGGCTCTCAAGGGTTTCAAAGACAAAGTCTGGAACACAAGAATATTGCTTACAAATTCTAATCTTTTAACCCGAAGGTTCTTCCTCTACTTATAGAATGTAGAGGGCAATTACAAGTAGGAAGTTTTGAGTAAAACTGGCACATATGGACGTTGGAAAGGAAACAACTCGCAATCTCCCTCCTGGAATTCCTCTTTGCATGACATGCATGATTTGCAATTGAAAATAAAACCTTCTAATTTGCACATCTGCCACCTATCTCCAAATAGTTGACTTCTTCAAGTAATGACTTTTAAACCAATCACTTAAGTTTTATAATTTAATTGATCGCTCAATTACTTTGTCGGATGAAAGAAGAATAAAGAGGAAAGTTCAGTCTTATTCTTTGTCATATTCTACATGCGATTGATTCTTTTGCCTTTAATTCTCATCAAACTAGATCCGGGAGCGGTTGGATCAAGCAGCATTTGGATCTCGAAAGCAAGTTGGATTTGGAAGCAAGTGGCTGTGATTTGCTTGCGGGTGTTGCTGCTGACATGTCTTCTCTCTTATCCTTGAAGCTTTTGCAGTTCTTCTCGTACATGCATCAGTGCAATGTCCGCCGTAAATAACTCATCATTTTTATTTTTAATTGCATATGAGCAATTAAGAATTCTGGAAAGCACTCCGAGGTGAATGCAACTTCAATGAAGGCTTCAATTTGGAAGATTGAAGCACATGCACAAGATCACGGAAGGAATTTTTCACGCACCGACTTCTTTACGGGCTACGTTCGAAACAAGAGGATGAATTTTTACTGGAAGCTTTTGCAATTATGAGATCTGGATCTGAATCTGGATCTGGATCTGGATCAGTGTCTCCGATGTCAACAAATCTAGAAGTAATGCATGATTCCGCTGAGCTTTCTTTTTCATCCTCTTTGTCATGGCTGGAGCAATCTTTGTCTAAACAATTCTTTTCCTCTTTATTCGGCCGAAATTCTTCACAACCGGTGCAGATCTAGATAATTCTTCAGATTCGAAGGATATGTTCAATGTATTGGACATTGATTTAAGCTCCCTTTCTCTTATAAAAGCACCTGTAATGAATTCCTGCAATTAATTCAGACAAAGATGGCAACCGGAACATGAACAGTGGATTTTAATCATAAAAATCTGCATAATTCAAGCCTGCTGCCCCAAATTTGATGTTTTATTTGCATGCAAAGCAAGCATGAATTTTACCAACTTCACCTGAGCACCTGTATCACTTATGCAAACAATTATCCAGACACAAATCAACCTCCTTCAACCTGTGCGCCAAAATTGGAAGCTTTTAGCATTAATTTCACCTTCTTCTGAGCAAAAATCCTCTCCAAATGGGGCGCACTTTTCCTCTGGGCTGCACTTCTCTGCCTTTGAATTAATTAATTCATCCTTATGGCAGCCCCTGCTTATATAATTCTCACAATTCTATAATTAATTAATGCCTTTCCTATTCCTGGCAATTAATTAATTAATTAATAAGCTTCACTCTTCAAATGGGGCGCCTATTTTGTGCATGCTCATGGCTGCCATTAAATAAATTAAATTTATTTAATTTTAAACTTCGCTTCGATTAACTCAAGCCTCACAAGTATGCTTTGACCTTAGCCCTTTGAAAATAGGAATTAATTAAATCATTTAATACTTTAAAAATATTATTTCTCTCCCAAAAGGGGCGCACTTTTTGACATAAAGGGGCTGCATTAAATAAATATTATTTATTTAATTTTAGAACAGTCTATTTTCAACCACCTTTTGTCCTTTACCCTCTGTTGCCTTTTCCACAAGCACAGGCACCAAAATTCGGTGAATAAATATTAACAAATATTTATTTAATACATTATTATTCACCCAAGGTGGGTCGCACTTTTTGGAATAAAGAATTTTTATTTTTAAAAGTTAGATGTCAATGGGATTATTTACCCTGCAAGGCAGCCCTGAAAATCCCATGATTCACTTAAGTCGTTTGACTTTCATAATGGGATTATTTACCCTGCAAGGCAGGTAATAAAATCCCATGATTCACTTAAGTGATTTTTCTTTTATTCCACAATGGGAATTTTTACCTGCAAGGTGCAATAAAATCTCACACCGCCCTGCCTCTAAAAATCTCATTGTGACTTAAGTGACGTTGCTTCCATGAGAAAAAGTACCCTTCTGGCGAGTACAAAAATTCCCTTTGCCGAAATCCCATGATCCACTTCAAACCCTCTTTTTCCAAAAATGCGGCCAGCCCAGAAGAGGCTTTTTGGTGCACGACTTTGTCTTTTCCCGAGAGAACCAAACCTCCGATGGCGAATTCCTTCTGGCACAACGTGCATAGGTGATCTCCAGATACTCCAAGCCAAGAATCGAGCCAACCGCAAAGGAATTGATCCAGAGAAATTTCACAGAAAACGAAACGGGAAAACACAAAAACACAAAACGTTGCCAGAAGTCACAAATAAAGCCCAGGATTCATTCCTGGTTAAAACCCTACTGGTATATGGGAATATTGACATGTACGATCACAACAGGGTTAAACCGGAGCACAAATTGCCTCAAACAGGGCTCAAAATAATTAAATACAAATTTCCCGCAGGCAAACCCCAATGACAGAATAAAACAATTTTGGGCATCTGGGTATTTGGCAAAAATGGCTAATATGGCTCCTTGGGAATATCTTGACACAATACAGAAACTTTCTGGCAATAAAAACACAAAACAACCCATTATTTTAAAAGTACGAAATTTTTTAACATGGGGTAGTCTTAGATTTCAGAGTGAAATCTGGGGACACCAAAAAGGATATTTCTCCAAAACAAATTTGTGGAGAAGGTGATACTGATAAAGAAATTGCCAATCAAAAGGCCTTCTCCTTCCCCTCATGAACAAGGTGAGATATCCATTTTGCTAATACTTCATTTGTAGAGACTTTGGGTCCCCAGTCTCCACTCACATTTAATGTTCCTACATCAACTCTTCCTCTCACCCAATCGACATAGATGTTGGTCACTCTTCCGTCACACAGGTTCAACCTCTTATTGAGAACAAAAGGAAAACTCCTTCAAAAGTAATTGCTCTAGACTTTGATGTTATCACCAACTCGCTTCCCACTTTTTGTTTGGTCATAGATTCTTCCGATTTTCAATTTGTAGAGATTGTAAAGCCTGTGTCTAAAAAAAATGAAGGAGAAATGACTCTGGCTGACTATGAATTATCAAGAGTTTCATTAGGAGAGGTCAGCC
Source organism: Taxus wallichiana var. yunnanensis (assembly GCA_018340775.1). NCBI lineage: Eukaryota > Viridiplantae > Streptophyta > Pinopsida > Cupressales > Taxaceae > Taxus > Taxus wallichiana. The sequence goes on along the minus strand of CM031244.1, from coordinate 84,238,341 downwards.
ATGAAGGAAATGTTCACAATTTCAAGGAATCCGCATCAAGGCTTTTTTGTAAAATTGAGAACGGAGATCTGGTGTCCCAGCATTTCACCCTAAAATCTGGGACAACCCATTTTAAAAAAAAAATTGTTCTTTTAAATAACGGATCTTTTTGTGTTTTTATTGCAGAAGATGTTTGTATTCTGTTAGGATATTCTCGAGTGTATCATATGAGCCAATTTCAACAAATACCCGGATGTCCAAACTCATTATTTATTTGTCTCGGGAAATTTTTATTTAATTATTTATTGAATAAATAATGTCTCATTTGAAGCAAATTGTGTTCCGATTGAATCTTGTTGAAGTTTTGCATGCTAGTATTCACTCATCTCGTTAGGGTTTTCACCAGGAATGAATTCAGGGCATTGTCTGCAACTTCTGGCAACGTTTTTCACTTTTATTTATTTCTTTTGCGTTTTTCTCCGGTTTTCCCCGGTTTCTCGTGAAATTCCCATAGGTCAATTCTTTCGCCAGTATAGTCTGTTTAATTGCCTGAAGCATCTAGAGATCATCTACCGACATAACACCAGAAGGAATCAGCCTCAAAATGCAAACTGCTAACCAAAAATGATGAAGTCATGCACAAAAAGCCTCTCTCAAGCAAGTCGCATTTTCTAGAATTAGTGAGTGTAAGCTGCAATGGGATTTTTGGTAGCTGCAGGCAGGTGGGAATTTATTACCTGCCTTGCAGGGTACTTTTTCCCATGAAGTCAAAGTCACTTAAGCTGCGATGGGAAATTTAGGGCGCGAGCAAGCGGGAATTTCATACCTGCCTTGCAGGTGAAAATTCCCATTATAAAATAAAGAAAAATCACTTAAAGCACCGATAGGAATTTTTTGTCTGCCTAGCAGGCTAACTTTTCCCATCGAAAGGTTTTATTCACCCATACAAGTCGCACTTTTTCAAAAGAAGCTATTTTCAATACAAGTCGCACTTTTTGGGAAGTCACTTAAGCTGCAATGGGAAAATTGGAGGTGGCAGGCAGGTGGGAATTTTTTACCTGCCTTGCAGGGTAAATATTCTCATTATAAAAGTCAAATAACTTAAGTGGAAGAAGGGATTTTTAGAGCTGCGGTGCAGGGTGAAAATTCCCATCAGAAGTTGACTTCTTAATTTTAGAATTCACCCTTGCCAAAAAGTGCGACCCATTTGGGCATTAAATAAAGCTTTTAATGATATTTATTAATAGTTGCTTTGCCTAATTTTGGCGCAAGGATGGAGGAAAAGTCAATGCATGAGGATAAGCCAAAGAGAACTGAAGGTAGCATGCTAAAAATAAATAAATTAAATTTATTTAATGGCAGCCAGCAACATGCAAAAATAGGCGCCCAATTTGGGTGAATAAACATGTTTGTTTATTAATTAATTGTCAGGAATAGGATGGACAATTATTAGAAATAGAATGTTGAGGGTTATATAAGCATGGGCTGCCATAATGAAGAAGAAATTAATTCTTTTTGCTAAGGGTTGCAGCCCGGACAGTTTTGGCGCCAAAAGGAGGATTTGTGCATCTGGAGGTGTTTTTCATTGTCGGGAAGCTTCAAGGTTTGGCACCTAGGGTTGGAATAGTTTGATTTATGCTATGATAATTATCTGCATGTTCTTTATAAGAGCCTGTGAATTTAAAAATATTTATGCTTGCTTTACATGCAAGCAAAGCCTCAAATTTTAGGGCAGCGGGCTTCATATGCAGATTTTTGGTGACAGAAATCAAGTATTCATGCTCTGGACTTCATCTTTGTCTTAAATAATTGCAGGTATTCATTACAGGTGTTCATACAGGTGAAAGGAAGTTCAAATCAATGTCAGGTACATTGAATATATCTTCCGAATCTGAAGAAATTGATAGATCTGCACGAATTGATCCAGTTATAAAGAATTCCGGACAGATTAAAAGAAAAAGAACACAGACAAAGATTGCTCCAACCATGATGAAGCGTGATGATAGAGAGGGATCAGCAGAATCATGCATAGCTTCCAGATTTGTTGATATCAATGACACAGACATGGGCCCAAAACCCATCTCCGAAATAATTAACAGATCCAGGGCTGGAAAGACATTTCTCATGCGGGCGATGAAAAGCAAGTGGAATTATTCCAACATCAGCATTCCCAGTCACAGCTCAGTTGCCCGAATTTTTCATGGAGTGTGCGAGATCATATCATCCTCTTTCCAGAACAATCCGGATGTCGGGAAAGACAATTATTAGGCTGGATGCACAGTTTATCAATTTTTGTCTGAAGATTCCGACACGAACGATGGTGATTGCAATCAAAGCATGCTGGATGCAGGTAACAGATGGGAGAAACACAAAGCAGATTGCGTGAGCATAATGAACACCAATATATGAAGAAGCCCAGGTCTCCATCAAAGTTCCCGAGAACTCTTCCGCGATCCAACTTGGTGCAGGAGGTGGATGATATCACTAAATTGCTTTGTAGGATAAGTGGAGAAGCCAACACTCACAACTTTCGCTCATGGATGTATGCTTTCATGAGGACTATCGAGATCAACAGAGCTGATTCGATAATCAATTGGGCAGGGATCATCAGTGATAGCATTGGTGAGCAACTCCGGAGTGTGAGGCGGACTTACAGCTTCAAAATGACTTCATACCTGGTATATGTAGTAGCCTCGCAGGCATATTTTCCAAGTTGGATAGACGAGGTGTACTGGCGAAAGATCCTATCTTTGATTGCTATCCACAGTTGACAGTTCCTGAGTGCCACAAAGATTACAAAGCGGTCAACGATGGGTTCTTTTATGAATTCATCTGCAAACTAAATGGTGATCTGAAGACCAACAGGGTGAGCAAAGAAGCTTGGGAAGCTGTATCTCAACATGGTTACATTTTCATCCAGTTTGCAGACTTCACATATCTCAGGGTGACTGGCTTTTCGGGAGAACCAGTAAAGTTGCCGAGATATCCAAACGACAAGTGGGTCATCATGGAGTTGTGCAGACAACTCGTGGAGATGCATGACTTACAATCAAAGCGGCACAAGTCTACGAGGTTTCTTTCCAATCACAGTGGGTTACTACAGTTGCAGAGCATCCACAAAGCTAAAGGAGTCGAAGCTGAAATGTTTTCTGAGTATGAGCCTGAGTTCTTCCTAGCACGGCTAAACTTTGACCCATATGGAGTAGCGAGGAAGACAATCTCCCAGGAATACTCACATGTGCCTTCGTTGGAGGACTTTTGGATGAAGTGCAGGAACGAGTATGAAGTCAGAAAGAAAGACTTCAGCAGGTTATCGGCGCAACAAGTGTCTGATTATGGTTTGGCACGGATACCTGCAGATCTCGCCGATGATGGGCATGTGATACTTGACTCGTATCATCAGATGGGAGGAGATAGAGCTGCTCTTCAGGAAAACGTTGGTGGCTGCTGCAGACGATTGAAGAAAGATCTTCCGCAGTTTTGGTTAACACTTCGAACTAGTTGCTGACAAAGGGGTATTGCCTGGATGAAGCATTGATGAATCAGATCACAAGCAACTTTACCACGGGAGACTCCAACAAGAGGAAGCACGAAGGTGAAAGCAGCAAAAGGTCAGAAAAGCTTAAAGTTCACAAGAAGTCTCACATATAGGAGAAGGCCAAATCTACGACTATCGTTCCAGTTCCAACTTCTCCAACATCAACTCATAGCACTTCAAAGCCCCAGAACCTCAGAGAGATCTTGTTGTTCCTCCTTTGAATCCAATGTCATTTGTATTTTCTCCTCGACCACTCAGGTCTTCACCTATTCATGCGGAGAAGTTGAAAGCACAAATGGCGGAGTTTGAAAAGGCATTATCTTTGGATAATTCAGGGTAACAGTCATAACACGGTGGCAAATTCTGATAGAGCGGAGTCAGAGCATGAGATGGTGGTGCACTCGGCGGTTTCTCATTCCCCAAGAAGCAACTTTTCATCATGGTTAGCTTTGCAGACGATCCCAGAATCCAAAGAGGAGATCAATCTAGAAGAACACGACTTTCACTGCTCCTGAGTTTGGGAGGAAGAGATAGAAGACCTAAAGTCGCCAAAACGACTTCTAGGTTGATTATTGAGGAATCGGGACAGAAGTTCACTGAGTTATCTGTTCCAGCAGAAGGAAAGCACAAAGGGAGCTTACAAGACTTGATATATAGAATGACCAAAGTGCCAATAGGTCAAACTACCACAGAAGGGTTAAAGCAGGATACGCAGATGCTAATGAATGTTTTATTCCTTAAGCTTGACAAAGATAAGGTTGTGAGATCCAAGCTTAAAAGCGGTGTATTCCAGCTGTGCGAGATCATTGCTAAGGTTGCCAAACCTTCCTCTTAGCCCGTTTTAGCACATGAGCAGGTGAGTAATCATCTGATGCAGGAAGTGGAAGATGCAAGTGATCAAGTCAGAGTTATTGCCCACTAGAAGGAGCAAATCATTTACCAAGCCTCGGAGCAATTCGAACCAATACCGGCTGAATTAGAGAACATGTGCATGGCAATGTCTCAGCTAAAGGATTTGATGACACAGATAAAAGATGAGAACATAGTGGCTGAAAGTCATCTGGATACTTTGGCTAAGATACACTCGTTGCCAAAGGATGTGCTGATTGCATTGTGCTTAGCGGATTGGTGGAAAAGGGGAAGCAGTTAGAGATTTCAGTTTCCTTCCGTGTAGAGATCCTCAAGCTCATGCTAAAGAGGATGCAGTTGCTGGAGAGTAAGATGGGAGAAGTGTCGGGAGCATCCCAGATGAATTACCTGCTTCCCATGAGGAATTTATGTTGGTTGTGCGGAAAGAAGTTGATGAAGCCACCATACCTTTCACGATGGATTCGATTGGTAGACTCATAAAGCTTCAGGCAGATATTGAGGGATATGGGCCTGGTTTAGAGAAAGTGAAGGCTAACATTGTTGCTTTGTCCAGAGGGTTGTTACAGTTCAGAACCGAGAGAGATGCTATTGTTAAAACAGATGGGAAGATGTTGAATTACATGTTTGACAAGTATATTCAATATCAGAACAAGAATAAAGTATAAGTGTTACAGCTGGCAGATCTTCTTTCTTCTCTTCTTCCTTCTCTTATTTCTTATGTTCCCGGATGAAAATGTAAAATTAAAGTTATTGGTTGAAAAACCATTACTTTAAGTTATGTGGGAAGATTCTTTAAGATAGGTGACAGATGTGCACAATTTTGACTTAGACTCCTGATGCATGTCACTAGGAGAGGAATTATAGGAAGATAACTGCCAAATGTTCCCTTTACTACTTCATGTTCTAGTTCAGTTGCAGTTTCCCATTTGTAATTTCCCCTCTACACACTATAAGTAGAGGAAGAACCTACGGGTTAAAGGATCGGAATTTGTAATCAGCATTCTTGTGTTCCAGACTTTGAGCTGAAACCCCTGATTTCTGCAAGCAGAGGAATAGAGAAGAGATTTCCAGGAGAACTTTGTGTCAACGGTGCATTTTGCTTCTTTCTTTCTAGATCTATTCATAAACTGTGTTATTATAGATCTAGATCTGAAAGTTTCATTTGCTTTGAATTATGTGCTTAATGATCTATTTGTTTTAATCTATGTGCATGCAATCAACTCTGTAAACTATTGTTTGGGTTGCACATCCTCTCTACTTTCTTCTGTTTCCTATTATTTTCCTCTTCTGTAGATTTTTCCTTTCTTTTACAGTTGCTTACTTGCTGCAGAACCGTATAGCTATGGTTCATGAGCTACACGGTTAAAGTAATACCAACAGATAGATATTAGGACATATAAACTGACAAAATCTTACACGGGAGCCTCACCGGTAAATGAGGGAGATTTATCTCATGATTGCCTAGGTTTTCAGCTGTGCAGAAAATCTAGCCAACAAAGACAAAGTCAAGAACTAGAAGAGCAGGTTCGCATTCTCACTTCATATGTCAAGTCTTTCTTGTCTCATGACTCAAGCCCATTGGCACCCATACCCTCTTCAACTTCAGTTGATGATATTGACCCCAAAGCTATCTCCGAAAGACATAAGCATAGCAACCGTGGTAAAGTCATTGAGACTTGGGTAAAGCAACTCCTCATGTATGGCCTTAATTTCATTGGTGAAGGCCTAAATGCATATGGGCATGGAGCCCAAGAAAATATAATGTCTCAAGTGAAATCTGCAGAGAAAGAAACTGCCTTGTGGGAAAGTCTAACTCAAGATTTGAGACGCATAGTAGTCAATGATGTAAAGATTCTCATCTCTGAGAAGATTTTCAACAGTTCCTAGGATAATCTCTCCGAACCTAGTCTCATAGCTTAGAATGGAGAGTAAAAGTGCTCGAAGAAAGCAAGGTTGATCTTCAGACACATTCAGAAATGAGGAGCCCTCAAAGTAGAAATCTATGTGGATATGACTTCACCGTGATCTTTTCAAGGAAAATTCTTCCAAATTGAAACTCGCCGTAGACGTGAAGGAACAATTTAGGAAGCTGATTAAAGAAGATATGTTTGGCACAAATAGTTACAATAAACATATTGGATGAGCTTTCAGAAATACATAATATAATTGTTAATGCATCCAAGAGTCTGACTAGTTTCGTCAACGGAAGTTCTGAAATGATTGACACCATGAGTAGTTAATCTCTCGACACAAGTATTCCAAGTGAAAAAGAACTTGTGGTTGCAGTTACAAGATTCAGGGTTCAGGCATTGAAGTGCATGAAATTGACAGATTCAAGTCAGAAATCTTCCATCCCTATGACATCTTGATTCCCCGTCTTCTTTGCTCCTGCTCTCTTTGTGCAACTTTTCTATTTTCTCATTGCACTTTTTGTAATATTTTTTTCAGAAATTAAATGTTGTAAAAGTCACTGACTATTGTAGTGGAAAAGTAAGATTGTAAAAATAGAAGAGTTACTAAAAGGTAGTTATGAAGTAGTTAGGGTAGTTTTGCTCCCAATTCTATTAAAAGAGAGAATTTTTTTCTTCGTAAAGAGTTGGATTTTTGGGAAACTAAAATACTCAGAGCTTCAGACTTTTCTCTCTCTTGTTCATGGTTGTATGTCTGACAACAAAAGGTGACATGAATCTTTTTGTCAAGAAATACAAAGAAGAATTATTGAACTTTGTGTCTTCATTTCTTTTTGATCATATTCAATCTGAAGAAGAATATTATTCTTCTTGGTACTTTACTTCTCTTGTTACATGGCGTGGCAGCACATGATATCTTTTCCACTAGTCTTTGACATGCATAAGTAAGATAAGATCTAAATTTGCTTACTGGAAAGTGCAGTCCTCGCCTTCCTTTTAAAACTTCCTCCATTTCTACCTACTCATCTTTTTGTTCTCTCTTAGCTCCTTCCCATTCTCAAATTCTGCAACACGAGAGTAAAACACCAAAGCCAAAGTTTAGCTAGAGTAAACATTATATATATTTTATTTACTCTTCTTTTGGCTTTCAATGAAGGGAACCCCCTCATAATAGAGGAGAGCTTTGCTCCCTGAACTGTTGTGGAATCCATATTTTGCCAAGTACAAAATATGGAGGCCAACAGGATGAAAGTTGTCTTAATTGACAGCTGCTTGTTGTCATAAATAGTAAGTCAATTGTCAGAGTAAGGCCATTGTTGTGACAATGCCTCCTGTACAAAGTATTGTATTGTACTCTAACTCATGCAATAAACCTAATAGTTCTCTTATATTCTTTTGTGTCACATCCATGGTATCCATTTTTGCAAGTAGTGTCGATTGGTAGTGTAGTATTTTGTTTTGAACATTTCTGACATTGTTGCCTTTATGATGTCATGTCGGGCTAAAGTCGAGTAGTGGCAGAGATAGGTCGACAATAACTATTGCCGATGACACATTACAAAGATCAAAGCATAACATAGAGTGAATGGGTCAACCAGTTCAAGAGCCATTCGAGACCAAGCAACAAAGAGAAGACAAACTATCTCGAGACTTCAAGTATTTGTGGGGTCTCCCGTACGAAGAACACATCAAAGAAGAATTTGAAAGAAACGAAGTGTCTGCAGATTCTATCTAGCACAATTTGGTCGTCATTGAAGAAGTCAATTGACTTTTGGATAATTTTCCTAGACTCCTCACAAGGCACTACATTATCTTGCAAGATCTTCATGTCGATTGCCAAACGTGATCACAAAGGGCAGAGAAAAAATATTTTCAGAAGTACGAGGAGAGGTGTCATTAGGAAGAAGACGAAAGAATTGAAGACCGATGCTGAACAAAAATGGATTAATGCTGTTGAACCCAACTAATGGCAGTTGAAGAAGAAATCAAAGAGTCTATTAGATTGATGGAAAAACAAGAAAAGAGACAAAGGCTGCAAGAGGCAGCCAATTCGAAAAAAATCCATCAAGGCAAGTTTATAGTAGAAGTGAAAGCCAAAGCCGAAGCAAAATTTGAGGCAAAAGTGTCAATCGAAGCCTAAGCCAGAGCCGAAACCAAGGAAGGCTTCAACTGAAAATAAAAACCTTATGCCACTCAAAAGCTTGTATGTGTCTAACACCACTGAGAGAGAAGGAAAGTCCAAGACAGACCTCTCCAAGGAGGAGGATCGTACCAAAAGAGTCGTGTCAAGTCCAAAAACAAAGTCACAAAGCACCAATAATTCCGGCCACTTCATTAAGTCTGAATTTTGAGTGACAAAAGTTGTTGAAGGTAACTAGAGATGAATTTGAAAACCCAATGTGGCACAATAATATATGTATTACCATCTACGATACAAGTGAGCAGACAAATGAACACCACTGGTTGCAGTCTGTCCCAATGATCGTCAAAGGAGTGATTATTGACTGATTTACAATTAAAAATGGTAAATGACAAAACCTCTTGGGACAAATTGAAGAAAGAATTTGAAAAAGAATTTAAGCTCCTTAGAGATGACAATGAAATAGTTATGAGATTCATAATGCCTAGCAAGGAAAATACGGAATTGTATGAGCTTATAATAGAAGATTTACAAAATTGCTAAGAAAACTTGAGAAGGAACCAATCGGTGGTTTGAAAAAGTAGTGGTTCATTGAGAGAATTGTACCTTCATAATGGACGAAGATGAAGGTGGTTCCACCTTCATATCATGAAGATGCATACAATGGAGTGATGGCTATCAAGAGCAAGAATAAAATATCAACACGCTAAAGGAGCAAAGATTATCACTCAAAGTCCAATGATGACAATGAACTAGGATCAATACAAGCTCTTAGAAAAGATATGCTTCGAATGATGAAAGAGATAAAGAAAGATGTGAAGAAAGAAGACAAGGATCTACGGCGTACTAACTACAAGACAGAAGGTCACACAAAGGCCAGTTTCCCAAATAAGATGTTCTGCAAAATTTGCCAAGTTACAGGGCACTCTGTCAAGGGTTGCTTGTACAACCAAAGGAACAAGAGTGCCCAAGTACCCTTCATACAATGGGAGCAATCAACACTACCCACTATGTTGATAAAGCCAAAAACAACCAGAACAGTAAGGGGGTGTCTCCTAGCAGTTATCAAAATCAAAGAAATAACAACATATAACACAATAACAATGGTGGAGGTAGTAATACCAAAAGTGTAATGAGTGGGAGCATTTCACATGAGATTTATCATAAAGCATAACAATTTTGGACTTCTTTGTAAACGGTGTATGCCCAAGAGCCACAATGATGCCAATTGTCCAAAGCAAGTAGTCAAAGAGATCATCAACATGACTAATGTAACCAAGGGCAAAGAAGTAGTAGCAATCACAAGAGCACAAGTTGAGAGAGTTGTATATCCTGATCCAAGAGCAAAGGAGGACTTGTCGAAGCAAAAGTGGAAGACGATAAAGGCATGGTCGAAGAACAAAGGTTGTGCCATGAGTAGACAAATAAGGTGACCCGTCAACTTGAATCAAATAAGGCAATTGTAAGACAAGTATTGCAAACTATAATACCTATAAAGGTAGTGGATTTATTGCTAAGCATCTTGAATGCCATGACGACTCCCATACATGCAACCAACAATCGCCTAACATGGAGCGTGTGACAACAAACCTATCGTCAAATAATGGGAGGAATAAGATTTGAAAGATAAAACCTATTGTCAAGTCCCGATGTTAGCAACCAAGTGATCGACCTTATGCTTCTAACAAGACATCTAGACTAAAGGCCAATAGTGGTGCACATGGAGATATATGGGAATTGAGAGAAATATACCAAACACAAGGGTGGATGGTGGATGGTGTGATGGTTCCTCCAAAGGATACTTTGAGAAGTCTAGTGAAACCAATATTTTGGCCTTGACCTTCCAATGGTATGCCCCAACCAATACCACATATAGGTGTTGGGCATACTAATGGCGCAAAGGGTATTTATTGGAATCCAGCCCTTTATATTGAACTTTGTAGTCCTCTCATTACACAAGAAGACCGAAAATAAATTGCTAGGAGAAAATCTATTCTCCATTGAAGATAAAGGGTAGAAATATACAATATATCTCAAGAGTCGTGCAATCAATGAGGTATTAGCCTTGTCTAACTTGTTGAGCTCAAACTCCAAAGAAGAGTGCTCACAAGATGGAACCCAAGGTACCATGGAATTGAATGATGGAGGAAAGGGATCTTGGAGTTACGCAGTTGCTCCAAAGATGAGATGAAATCCCTTAACAGCTTTATTTCATTAACAAATGGAAGACTACAACATATTTCAACCAAATTACAATTTCATTGAAATGATGGACATAAAAGGAGAAGGCTTGCAAAGAGATGATAGGAAACAAAATTCAATGATGTCGAATCCTAAACAATCGACATCACGGACAAGCTACCCATTAGAGTTCATAATCCTAAGCCCGGAGATGCAAAGCTTTACGATAAGCCAACCCACCCAACTTTGAAAGTGCAACTCATATGAATTATAAAGATCCCACTGTTGTGAGGTTGATTCTAGGGTCAAGGAGGAACTCCCAAATGATCATGGTTAGCAATGATTGGGAGTACTAAACCCTGTAAAACTAAGGATCTTCATGGACTACAACGACCTATTTGCTTGGACGTATAATATTTGAAGGGAGTATTTGTGTGTGCATAGAATCTCTCTTATATCGAAGCCTAGCTAGTGCGACAAAAGCATATTGGATGGACTTACACTACTCCTAAAGTTCGTGAAAAAATTTAAATATGCTTGATGCCAAAATCATTTTCGAAGTGGAAACATGTGAATGACTATCACCGATAGCTATTAATTTCATGAAAGAATCAAGACAAATAAGAATTCCTATCTTCAAAGACCTTCGCATGGTCAATTGGAGGAGCAATATACATGATTTGAATAACAACTTCAGAAATAGATGCAGCTTACTAATAACCAAGCCACAAAAGTTGTTGAGTGTATGTAATGTCCCCTTTTTAGACAAGTTAGGAAATGAAGAAATACTTGTCAAAATCAAGCAAAAAATGGATAAACCCTTTTGCATCAACCTAAAATATCTCAATGTCAGCTATTTCAAACCCAAATGGGGTTGGAACTAGCCAAGGTGGTGGGATAGATTGGAAGAAAACAATCGGAATTTAAACACATTCAAATCAAATTTTTCAACAGTTGGAAAATAATTTAAATCGAAACCCTAAGCTCTGCTGTAATCTTCAAAATAGCACAACTTTCTTTACACAACTCCGATCTACGCAAATGACATATGCTCGAACTCGGAAAAATACAAGGAATAAGATGATGTAAACCAATTTATAACAGCAACGACCAAACATGCAGATCTAGCCGTCCTACTATTTCGCCCCACACATTTAGGGTTGATTAGGGCATCCAAACTTGCCCAACAATGATGAAATTAATCCTCAAAGCTGCCACTAATTTATGAAGCCCAAATAACCTCATAAATTCTCCAAAAACCTTAGATCTGATTTTTATTCAAAAGGAAAACACAACAGAGCTTGAAAAGGGCATAACTTCCTCAAAACTTAGTATTTTCGCATGAAACAAAGACCAAAAGAATCCTTGAATTTTTATCTTTCCAACAAGCCCAAAATCGCCAAATTCCAAGGGTGGGAAGACCCCAAAAAGTCCACACAAAACCGAGCAGTGGCGCTGCCCTAACGTCGATCAAAATTTGTAAATTCAATATCTCACAAAATACCCAACCAAATCACGCAAATGACATATCAAAATGTTCACAAAATTATGAGTATTTTTGCAGATTTTTCTAGGCACGAAATGTGGAAAAACAGCCCCAAACCCTAGTCATTAGGGTTAGAAAAAACAGGATTTGCACTAAAATATTCCACCAAGGAAATTCGCCACACTTAGGGCATAAACAATAATGATAATCCACCACAATAATGCAAATATAAGTCTTCAATCAGATCTTCAATAGCTCCAACTTGATTGTCAAAGAGAGAGCAACAACTAGGGCATACATCCCATTTCTCCAAGCATGGAGATAAGATAAGATAAGATAATTATATTAAATGTCCAACAAGTGACCACAAAAATAGGTCAATGGGATTGCACCATACAAAGCAAAGCAAAAGCAGCGAGAAAACCCAAAAGGGTCTCCGAAAACAACAGAAGAAGAAGAATGAAAGAGAGGAGGTGGAGGGAAAAACCTCGACACCAACCCTCACGACTGTCACCCAAGGTCAGCCGGAAAGAATCTGGTGATGTGCTGATGTCTGGTGTCAGGGACTAGAAGCTGTCTGAGACACCTATGATCCGTGGAATGTCGAGCTCTCTAGGTGAACTGGTGGTCTGTCGCCTATAAGAGGGGGCCCTTGGCCGTGTCTGAGTCTCGGATATCTCTGGTCTGGGAAGAAGCTCCTCTAGTCTGACAGATCTAGTCTGAAGATCTCCATTAGGATCAGTCCCGCTTGGTGCCCCTCTCACCCGGGAGCACAACAAAGAAAGATGTGATCCGTCGAGTAGTAGTCTCCCTGGAAGGAGGATGGAGGACCTCATCACGGAGCTTAAGAGCTTTCGTAAATAGAGAGCGAGACACCTCTGATCATAATACCTGAAGAAGGTCGTGAACGTTGGACGTTCACGGAATAGACAATGAAACCTCCCTCTAATCTCATAGTAGATGGGGCATCGGAAAATGAAGTGTTCCTCTGTCTCAATCTCCTAGAGAGCAAAGCTGGCAGATCCTCTCGAACCGATCCAGCAGGAGATCACTCTCGACCCAAAGCCTGTGGGAGCCAACTCTCAACTAGCCCAGAGATATGCGAAGAGCATGCATCCAATAGCAGGGAGGAGATATAGGTGGGCCGAATGATAATTCCATTGTTGACTTCAAGGAAGTGATTGGCGTAGAAGGCCATTTTTGGGCGTAGCTCATCCGGGGGTTGGTCCACATAATCGAATGAATTGGTTGTATATGTCGTCTCGATGATTCATTATGTGCAGGTTCTACATGCTCGGAAGGAGATGAGTAGGAGCATCCATGGAGTACCTGAAAGGGGAGACATGGTCCATGTTGATCCCAAGAGATCCAAGGAGACGAGAGGCCCCGACATACCAACACCAAACACAACCACTACGATCAAAAAGAGCAATGGCTTTAAGAATGGTAGGATAAGGTAGATGTATCTATCCTGCGGTGGAAGAATCAAAAATCCTGGATGCGGTGCAAGAGTGAGACGAGACCAAAGATGACCTCTAGTCTGAAAGGGTGAGCCCCAAACTCGGCAAGGATGATATTATGAGGAACAGTCTCTTTGCATTTGATGATCCATCTGAGCAAAAGGATCTGAACTCGCTCAATAGAAGCCCAATCCGACTCGAGCAGGGAGGGACCCCAAACCTCAGAACCATAAAGAATTGTGGGTCTCACAAGAGAGTCCGAGAGAGACATCTTGGACAACATGTCCTGAAAGTGGTGGCGGAAGCACTGTCTCTCCAAGATCGCAAGGGAACCATACCCCTTGTTGATGCGGGGTTGAATAGTCGGCGTAGACTGAAGCGAGGTCCAAAGAAGAGAACCCCCAGATAGGTGTAGGAGTTGGTGATCTCTAGCTCCTCCCCTCTGTAGAAGAAATGGAAATCGGAGGTCTTCAACACATTGAAAAGCATAACCTTGGCTTTACCAGGTTGATTGTAAGTTACCTATGATCGCGCAGAAGAAGGCTAAAGCATCAAGTTGTCTCTATAACCCCTCTGCAGAAGAAGCCAGAAGGACCACATCATTTGCGAAGAGAAGAATGTAGATCAAAACCTGGTGGAGAAGACAACCGTCCCGTCCTGTATGTGGTCTCTGAGAAATTCCTCCAACTCATCAATATAGATGCCAAACAAAGTAGGAGAGAGAGGGCAGCCTTGTTTGACCCCGATGGTGCTCTTGATGAAGTCGGAAAGCCCAAGCAATACGAAGGCGACCCAAGACCTCCTCATACAGCCGAGTGATGGCGACAAGAAGGGTTTCGGAAATACCAATGTCTCTAAGTCTGTGGAAAAGAGCTTCTCGTGGAATAGAGTCAAAGGCTTTCCGAAAGTCCACAAAGCAGAAAAGACTCTGGACGAACGGTGACGTGCTTCCTCAATGATAACACGGAGGGTAAGAATGTGATCAATAGTCTGGTACCCTGTCCTGAAACCAGCCTGTCCTCTTGGCTCTACACTGGTACTGCTCTAGAAACTCAGATAGCTACAAATGGAGAACAATGGCATACAACTTGGAGAAAGTGTGACCCACCATAATTGTCCTATAATTATTAGGATCAGAAGTAAGACCGGATTTGTGAATAGGGTGGATAATATGGTGGGACCAAGGTTGCGGGAAGCCAATACACACCACCTAATTGAAAAGGTCTACCAAATAACTGTTGATGGTATTGATTCCATGCTTGAAAAACTCTGCTTGGAAGCCTTCCTCATCTGCTGCTTTGTTGCAATTCATCACCGATATGGCCTTCTTAACATTTGTGTAGGTGAAGATGTGGCAGGTGGAGGGTGGGGACACAACCTGGGTCTGGGGCTGACCGGGGATGTCATAAAGGGTGGAGGTGTGGGTGAACATAGTATGGGGGTCAAGGTCCAGGGGGTAAGGGGGCGTTGGGGAATGATGGTACGCCAAAAGTGTTCGAGGAATGCAAAAGTGAGGTGCGGAGATCCCTTCTTCTGTGGGCAATAAAGGTGTGTTTCTTGTGACGAAGGAGATTACGATAGGCAATTTTGAGGGGGAGGATGGGAGGTCATGGGTAAAGGCCATGCGGAGTTGGCGGTGAAGGGTTTTGCAGTCGTCATCATACCATTGGTTCATGGGGCATGTCCTCGTACTAAGGGGCCTGGAGGTGGAATGGGGGTAGGAAAGCAAGGCTGCCTCGTGGATAGCAGTGGCAAGAAGGTTGTACATCCTATCAGTGGGGAACATAGTGAATTGGGATAAGGGGGGGAGAAGCTGACGGAGATGAAAGGAGAAGGTTATGGGGTCACCCTCATCAAGTCTCAGAGTGGTACGTGGAGGGCAGTGGGGGGCTAGGGGCCTGGGGGAGTAGTTTCCAAGGAGAATGAGAGGGTTGCATGGATAGAAGGGGAATGGGGGAGATGGAAAAGTGGTGGATAAAGGGAAGAAGGTCAGGGGTAGTCATGACGTAATCAACTACACTAGCGCCACCACAGTGAGGTCTCGTAGGTGAAGAACTAGGAATCCGGGAAACAAGATATGCCATTAAGGATCAATAGGTCATGAGATTCCCCCATCTGTAAAAGGTGTCGGCCATATGTCGTCAAGGGCCCTGCCACATCATCAAACTCCCTTTGAAGACCAACAGAACCCGGGTCCACCTCTGAAGTACAAAGAGCATCAACAATCCTGTCATATAATGGAACTTGGATGTTTTTGGTTCAAGCATTGAAATCACCCAAAAAGATGACCTCGCCAACTGCAGAGAACTGAGAAATGCCAGCAGAAAGGTCAAAGTAAGGGTCCCCATCCGAGCCATTCTCAATGGCAAAAGGAGAAGAGACAGGGGAAATAACAAACTGCAATATAAATGTCTCGGATAAGGTGTGGGGTCCGCCTAACCTTGATCCATGAAAACGTGCAAACTCATCCTCGGCCGCCATAGAAATTTGCCCCGAAGAGTGTCCCTAACCAAACAAGCAACTCCACCAGAACCCCTAACTCCACCGGAGCTCCTAGTATCCTGCTTGCAAACAGAGAACCAGTAGTACCCCCAAAGGCTGGGAGAGGACGAACGGGGCTCTCATGTGTTTCCGTAACAAAAAGGAGATCTGAGTGACCCAATGCATCCTGTAGGAGACCGGGTGAAGACCAGTATGACCCATTTCCATTCCAACATGAAATGGAAATGCCCCTGTTACGCCACCTCTCCCAACGGGACCGCCATTTGGACCCGAGAGCCCAACCAGAGGGAAAGTGTCTCGAAATCACTGCTCTGAGATTCCGAATCACCGCCCATTTTCCTGCCTTCCTGGCTGCCATGACCATCTCTCGAGACTGTTTGAGTTCTGCCACTGGGCTCTAGTGAGATCTTCATCAAGGAAGATCTTATCGGAAGTGAGAATAGTCTCGTTTAGCCCTGAGAGCCCGAAGCCTATCTTGACTGATTTGAAGCGAAGGAAGAGGGTAGAATCAAGACCAAGCCATGCTCTATCAATTTGCACCTTCGGCAGCCCCAACTTGTTTGTGATGAAGTCAAATGCGATGGCTAAAGGATCGAAGGAGGAGGAGGTGTGGGCAGACCTCTTACCTTGAGATTGAGCTCTCTTGCTCATCTGTTTCTTTCTTCCACAAATTTTGCCTGTACAACTTCCTCCACAACTGTAATAGGAGAAGTGTTTTGGTCCTTACCTTTCACAATTTGTGCCCATGAATCAGATTGTTTCTGAGATTTTCATGTTGGGTTTGAATCTCTTCCTGTTTGTGCTTCAAATCTGAAATTTCTGCATGTAATTGATCATTAGTGCCTATAGGAATGGCCTGGGTCGTGATATTTGTAAGTTGCCTGTGAAGGGAAAGGTTGTCCGCTTCAACCTTTTCAACCCGAGAGGTTAATTCAAAAACCTCAGTTCGAAGGGTTCTGTTGGAGGATTCCAATGTCTCTAATCTGCTGAGCAACTTAGCCATAATGTTTGGGAGGTTGCTTTCCTGTTGACCCTGTTTGTTCGATCCGAGGCTAAAAACCAACGGTGCTGCGGGGGTGGAGGGAGACATCATAGAGGGGTAGATTGCTTGGAGGGTTCCCCCACGTTTCCCCGTCCCCAGGACGTTTCCCAACCTCTTTAGACATCCTCAGGACATTTCCCATCAAGCATGCATTGTGGGAAACGTGAGGGAAACGTTTCCCCCACGTCCCCATGACGTCTCAGACGTGTCAAAAATTTGGGGGACACATCCCCGCATAACTATGATTCACAATATCATCAATAATAATGTAATCTGTTTAAGAATAGATCGTTACACAAAATGGGTGCTACAATTAAGAATGTGACTATGGCAATAACTACAAGAGGCAAAAATGTAAGATCCTTGTACAATAGTTGCAAAAGGCTAAAAAAATTGGAAATTAACGCAGACGCAAACAAACAGCGAAAGGAAACCATGGAGAAGTAACATCTAGCCAAAAAAAAAATTAAGAAGCTATTACAACAAACAAGCATAAACTTTGTTCAATCAAAGGTTCTTAATGTGGAATCTATTACATGTTAAAGTCGATTTCGTCATGTGGGTTCTATTACATGTTAAAGTCCAGCGTACATGGAATTGATGTTTTTGACCCAACAAACAATGAAAGTTAAAATTGCAAATGGACAGTCCCATCCATGACAATAAGTTCACCTAATACAATACAACCTTGAAAAGAAGATACCCTCTCCTACGTAGAAGAGTATTCAAAAGGAATTTTAATTTGGACAATCTCTTGAAAATTAAACGCATGCACGTCCTGCAACGTGAACTTGTATGTAATGTGATCAGAACAAATTGACCAGGCATAGATCATTGCAAATGGGGGTGATTTGAGGTCATATATGCACTACTTGATAACAATAAGGGACTACGTTGGCAGAGCACATTTAAAGGAAAACAGAACATAGAATCACCTCAAAACTATGGAAAAAGGCCCAGTTTGTGGTAGATAGGAAGCCAATACCCAACGTCTTCCAAATAAACAAAATTGCAAGTGACCGTCTTCCAAATAAAAATGGGTGAGGTGGGAGTAATTCTAAAGAGCAACAAAACATTCCAAGGGAGTGTTGTGAAGTGCAAAATCTTGGGCATATTTCAATGGCGGTAAAGTTACCCACAGAAGGTCCTACGGGGGCGGACTTCATATCATACCATTGTTGATAGTTCCTGTTAATGAAGATCGAAGGTGCGTCCAGAAAAAGAGAAAAAAAGATGGAGATTTTACAGTAACAATGAAAAGACATAGTGACTGGACGTGGTCGAACATGATGGCGATGGCGTCTCTGTAAGTGTGTTGTGAATGGCGGTCGCGAATGCAGGCCTACAACTTGTACAAGTGCAAGTGCCATTAACATTAATTATGGCGGTCGCGACTCCTTTTCTTTCTTCGACTTGCTCCGTCCATTTTTTTTTTTTCTGTTTCCCAAATCCGCCCTATCTCTTCACCGGTGTAAGGTTTGAATTTACTACCACAAAAAGTTGAAAGGAGGTTTTTGTTTTGTGATGTAAATAATTATTATTACGCCCAAGGCGTTCCCTTTGGGAAAGGTCTCTCCGGTCGCAGTGGCTTAAATTTGATAGGAGTTACTTTTTTTTTAGATATGTCAATTTCAATTATTTCTTAGAGTTTCTCTAATTCTTGTTTTTATTTCTCATGATTCGAAGCACACTTATAACTCGATAGATATTCCCAATAAATACAAGTGTTTTGTATAATTTCTTCCTCATGGTTGAAGGTTGATATTAGTTGTAGCTTGTAAGTTTACTTTATGAAGATTTTGGTTTTTGATTTGGCTTGATATTAGCAATTTTGTATGTTTTTAGTGCCTTCTTACTCAATTGGCAAACGGAAGCATCTGCTTTTAAATTTTCTTTTTGTGCCATGAAATTTGTTATTAAACCTGTTCTTTGTGTCAATTTCGAATATCAGTGCAGCAATTTTGAGTTGGTATTTATGATTTTTCTTTGATCATTTGAGTACTTTTGTGCAAAATTTATTCATGGTTGAGGCTTATTAGTGTTATTTATTTTATAGTTGGGTATGAAGATTTTTTATTTTGATTTGGCTTATTATATACCATTTCATTTATTTATTCTTACATGATTGCCTCAACGAATTTGCCTTTTTTAAATTCTTTTCTTATTATGACGATTTATTGTATTTACTTCAATAAAATTATAAAACAAAAGCTAATGCATTATCAACTTTTCAGGCAACATTTATTTAAAATTGAGCCGGTAATTGTTTATTCTTCGTGTGCTTTCTGCTCCTATTCTTGAACGTTTGATCCGTGTGTATTTATTGTGTGTGCTTTTTTGGTTCTTCCTCCTAGTGATTGACATAGAACTTGTGATTTTAGCTATTTCCAAAAGCATTGTGTAAATTATTTTTGTATCTTGCCATTCCACCTTTTTCCAAACTTCTTTGAATTGCTTCTGGAAATCGTGATCATTCTTGTGTGTGCTTTTTAGAATTTGTGGTCTTTTTCTAAATTAGAGATACATGTTTTAGGTTTTGGGTATCATTCTAAGAAGTTTTACGAAATTTAGGCTCTGATAAGTGACTTGTTTGGAGGTGTCTTTGTTTAAGCTTGCAAATTATGATGTAGAAAGCTTTGAAGTTAATTTTCTCTGGAATTTATTAATCCATAATTCTAGGGGTATTAAAAACATAAAAGACACGTATGCCCTCAATGGAAGAAAGAAAATGGCGTATGCATACTCAAATGCAGTGCTTACATTCCAATTGTGCTTATCATTATAGGAAATTTCTACTTTTATTTAATTTTAGAAAAAAGGTAAAATTCTTTTTCATTTTCAACTTTCATGTAGATGTTTGTTGGTCCCTTTTAAATTAACGCCCTTATGAAGAAAGGGAAGTGGGTACCTTGTTTCCACTTTAATCATTTGTATGTTGGGATGGGCAAGAATAGGCTAGGGGGGAAGTCATTTGGCCAGTTTTATCTTTGAGTTTGAACAATAAAAAGAAGCAAACAAGCAACTACATTGGGGAGAGGGGGAGGCCACGATTTCAGGTTAGTATAACAACGAAAATAATTTTCAATCAAACATAGCTCATGTCAATTGAAAGTTGAAATATGCCACTGAGAGACCACAGTATACAAAGGGGCAAGAGGGCCCGAAGCTAGAAGAGCCAAAAGACTCAATCAAAGCCATCACTATGGAACAAAAGCATTACAAGTACCCATTGCATTTATCTGGAAAAAATCAAAAGCCTTCAAAAGGCAAAACATTCATATCATCCCCACCACCAACATTCAAAATCTTTAACACTCCATTGCCATCAGACATTTCTTTAATCTCTCAACATGTCCTGAAGAATGCCCAAATCTTGGAAGTGTTCTTAGTGACTTGGATCTCTTAAATCTTCATTTTCCTTTGTAGTGTTGAAATGTTTTCATAAATCTTAGTACTCTAAAAATGCATTGTATAAACTATAGAGATAACTAAGTTGGTTGATAAAAGAGTATGTGTGAAGATTACAAGCACTTAATTTCACTTTTTTATTGTTTATGACAACTCTTTAACTTTTTCTTTCACTTTTTGCGCAGGATAAGTCATAGCAATCTAATATTTTTTATTCGCTTTCTTTTACAAAGCAAAGAAGAGAGTGTTGTCTTTAAATGAACTTTAGGTAGGTTTCAATATTAATTGAAGTATTTATTCATTTGTTATGTTTATTGCATGTTATGGACTAAAAAATTATTGTAGACTACTTTCATTTTATTTGCTTTTGATTGTTTCATTTATATTTATAGTTGGCTCCAATCTTTTTTCCGAAGTGACGTGTGGGGGCATGTGCCTTCGTCAATGATAGGATTCGTTACGTGTCGAGGGGATCGTTTCCAAATGAGGCCATTTCGAAGCGTCCCAAGTTGGACGTTAGATTGCTCAATGACAAGACTTTTAAAGTTACCAATCATAAATAAGTATATCTTTCGACTAACACACTTATTTTCCCTCTCCAATTTAATACAACACAGACTAGAAACACAATTCCTCTCCCCTCGGTGGGCTTGACAATAACTACGCCTCGCTTGCAAAAGGAGGAAGAGATTAAACGTCATATAATCCAATTTTGACTTCACAAAATTAATATAAAAACTAGAAATTTTGAAAAATTTCAAAAGTGTTACTTTGTGTGATTCATCGCCCTCATCGCGATCATCTCATTTTTGTTATCGCTCGGTCTTCGCTTCGTCCATTTCGAACAAGAACTCCTCCCGCCGGGTCTTAAAATGCATTAATAATTATTTAATTAATATTTAATTAATTTATTATCCTTTATTTGATAAAATCATTTTTTATTAAATTTGGGGTTTTTAATTAAATAACTATTAATATAGTAATTATTAAAAGTCATTCAACAAATTTTTATTTTATTGCTAGGAAGTAAGCTTATGCTTCCAACTCTCAGAATGCCAAATTGGCTTCCCGAACCTAGATTTCCCCTTTCCTGGCAATTTTATTTTAATTTCCTGCTTGTGGGATTTTCTCCACCAATTGCCAAATCATGGATTGGCAAACGGGCAAGAAATCTCCCAATTTCCCACATGGGGAAATTAAACGGAGATTGCCAGCCCACTTTGCCATTCCCGACCTGTTGCTTCCACATTTCCCCGGCAATTACTTCTACTACCCAGGAAGATGGTGCCTTCATAAATTCTTCCATTGGACTCGTTGGAAAGAGTCATGCGAAGCTTTTCGATTGCTTCTTATTTCTTCTGAAGAACATAATATTTTATCACATCCCACAATACTGCGAACGCCATTGTGAAGAAGAAATACAAGGAGGATAGCAAATCATTTTTCACGCATTGGTGAAAGAGGACAGTCCAAACCAAATCAAATTTCAACACTGGTGAAGGAGAAGACAGACAAGCTTCCACGCATAGGAGGGAGGGCAGCAGGTGAGAGAAAAGCCAAAAGTTGCGCAGGTTTCAAGGAGGACAGTCAAATTTAGTTCTCCACGCATGTACAAGGCTCAGCCAAAATAAATAAAAAAATACAGTCCAACAAAGGAGTTTCCACGCACAGTCCAAAGAACATAAAGATTTGCGCAGGTTTTAAAGAAGGAAGACAATCAGATACATAATCCACACATTGACTGACATAGACAAAAAAATCTACACATTTTTCAAAAGAAAAGAACAGTCCAAAGCAGTGCCCACGCAGGAGCAGCAAAAAGTCATAGCAAAAAGAAATTTTGTTTGTCTTTGCTAAGTCAAATCCCCACGCAGGAGCAGCTTGGAGTTTTCATGCAGCCAAGGAGGAAAGGAACTGTTTTTGTTTATTATTGTTTTGTTTTGTTTTGGTGCAGCAGAAGTCCACGCCTAAGGAGGAAAGGAACAACAACAAAAATGAATTCCACGCATGCTTAGGAAGGAGGCCAAAGAACATATTTCCCACGCCCAAGGAATGAATCCACCCATGGGTAAAAGCAAGAGAAACAACTATTTGAATAAGACAAAACATTCCTCCCACGCATTCATCAAAGAAAGCAGCCAAGGAAATAAATTTTTTCATGCTAATCAATCAAACAGCCAAAAGAAATAATCAACGCATGCATAGAAATTTCTTTTTATTTAAAAAAAAAAATACCTAGAATGCCACGCATAGGAGAAATAATAAGTTCCAACCAGTTTTCAACGCATGCAGCAAAGAGAAAAATGTGAAGTTCAACGCCTTCTCCAGATCATACTCATTTCTTTTTATTATTATTTTAAAAAAGAAAGAGAATATATAGAAGTCCACGCAAGCCTGTTGAAAGCAAAAGATCAATGCGTCAGGGAAACGGAAAAAGATCATTCGCTGCAAAAGAAGGAAAATACCAGGATCATGCAGCCCACGCATTATTGATGTATATTGGCACAAAGAAAAATAAATTTAATAAAGAAAACGATAGATGCGGAAAGGACGTGCCGCGGGTTGTATCTGTTGAAGTAATCAAGTTTGGAGCTTGATATCTCGAAGTCGGATGATCGTCGGGAAGAAAGGTTTGGTTCGTTGAATTCTCCCCAACTTCATGTACTCCTTTTCCAAATTTCAAATGTGCAGCACCTTGTTTGATATTTTTCACGAACCCAAGAAAAACTCAGTTTGCTCGATTTTGCCGTGCGCACAATTTCAGCTTGGCAGAAGGCCTATTTTGAGAATCCGTATCTCGAGCCCAAATGATCGTCAAGAGAAACGGTTTGGTTCGTTGAATTCTTCTCAACTTCATCTACTCTTTTGCCAAATTTCAAATGCACAACACCTCGTTTGATATTTTTCACGGAGCCAAATAAAATATATTTTGCATGATTTATTTCATGCACGCAGTTTTTAGCCTATCAAGGTGACTCACTTTGAGATTTAATATTTTGGACTCAAATGATCATCAAGAGAAATGAATTATTTCGTTCTATTATCCTCACCTTCATATGCTACCTTGCCAAGTTTTAGATGCTCAAGGTGACGTTTGGTATTTTTACTAGGCTAAAACCAAACGGGATTTTCACAGTTTTACACTTGCATTTTCCTAGCAATCTCAGAAGAGTCAACTTTGAATTTTAATATTTGACTAAAGAATTTGATTGGAAAAAATTTCTCTGACACGCAAACTTTTGGTACCTTAATAAACTCCCTCATCCAGTGAGAACTTCTCATAACAAGATTTGCTATTTTTCCCAAGGTAGTTTTACAGGTGATTTGTGCAATTTTGTAAGATGGAAGTAATAACTTGAAATCACGCTTCTGTCACAATCATGTCATCTTCAAACAAAATGATGTTGCGGTATGTATTCCTAGGCATTCTACTCACCTCGACGCTCCATTCAAAGTATGAGAACATCGCCGATACTAACTTGGGACACGTCAACATAGGTCGATTCTGCGATCGCATATCAACCGAAGGCGAGTCACAATTTTCCCGACGCTTGTTCTAAATTGGTCATCACTTGCATGGATGCACCACGAAACCTGCATAGTGTGGCGATTCAACTCCAACGGCTCAAGCGGAAGCAACCTCTAACTTCTTCATTATGCGGTATAAGTCGTAGCTATTGACATTGGTCTCTTCGGAGTCAAAATCCATTGTTATCGGCAGAGATCGATAATGGGAGAATCTTGTCCACAAAAATTGTTTTCACTTGATCGTTGTACAGAGCTACTCATCGAAAAACCAAGACTAATAATAAGTACAATTTTGTGGATCATCAAGCAAGGCCACATCATTCAAGCATGTCCTGTCGCTCTCTCGGTTACAGCGATGCGCAATACTTCATTGACTCTTTAAGTTGTTATGTTCTCGGGTGGATGATCGTCGGTGAATTAGAGTGCCAACACTTCGGGATGGTGACAAAGACAAAATACATAACTCGAGGGAGTGAATTGCAATTTTGGCTCTTGGAATATTTTCTCAATGGCGAAAGATCGAAGTCGATTCGATAAGCCAAGGTGGCGAACAACTACGGTCGTGACCAATGAATAATTCATCATGGAAGGCTATTCAGAGCATGTGGAGAATTGTGTGTAATTTTGAATGTGAATACGAATGAAGATGAACTTGCTCACACCAGGATGTTGCTCAAATGGAGGGGTGGATGAATTGCTCAAGTTTCAAGATCGACTCTTTTATCACCTAGAGGATTGCGGAACACGATCAATGAGTTCATTCACGTACGACCGGGATAGGCGGACTCTTGGCCCAATGGATAAGGCACTGATCCTAGGTGTCTTGATCCGGGTGGCGATTCGCTAACTAGGATGTCTACGTGCGCCAAGTCATTTAAGTGGGTCCGCATGTACCCATTTCTTTTATTTATGTATTTTTCCTTAAATGACTTTTTAACTTAAGTGGTTTCTATTTTTAGTCACTTTTTAATAAAGTTGTTGAAAAAGTCAAAGGTCACTTAAGTGCCTTATTTAATGATCATGTAAAACCCTAACTATTTTGTAACCAACTTTTGGGTTATAAAAGGAAGTCAAAGGCTCATTTCAGAAGGGCGACTTTGAGAGAGGAGAACAAATACTTTTGTGTGCAAGCTTTGTTTGTGTAAAAACTTTGTGTTCTTTTGTGAAAACATTTTGGAGTTAATGAAATACGAACTTTGTGTCTCATTCATTGTCTCTTGTAACATTTAATGCTCTTATGTTCATTAGATGTTAGGTGTTTGAATCTTGCATACAAATATTATCTTTGATCTTATTTTCAACGTTATTAATCAGCTTGTTCTAGTTCATAGTGATCAAGCTCGATTATCTATTTGCTCATGTGTGTTCCCTTTTACACATTTTTGTTTGGCTAACTCAAACTCCGTTTAACTCTTGCATGTTCCTTCCATTCCTTCCATTTCACTCCTTTCCTTCATTCCAATCCATCTCCCTCATTCACTTTTCTTTCCATTGATGTTCCAAACCCCTCCCCCAACATATAATTTTGAATGTATAGATGTAAATACAGTTTTGGTTTTTAATAAAGGTAGCCTCACCTTCATTGAGGAGGGACTTCTGTTCCCACACTGCATTGCATGTCATTTGCATGCGTGCAAATCCATATGCTAACAATGTCATCAATGTGTTGTTAATGTTTTGCATTCACAGAGCAACCGAAACCACCTAAAACAATGATAGCCGAGATGATCAAATATCACCTCCACTTGTTGCCAACATCCCCAATTTTTCTCTCCAAATTTCAAACAATTGGACCGCATTCACGAGGCTTCTGCTTGGTTTATGATTCTAATGAAGATGCATTGAAATATGAACCACCCCACAAATTGAGGAAAATGGGAATAACAATCGAGGCATCTCAGAATCGCATAAAAACACACGAAACGTGTAAAAAAAATTACACAAGCAAAAAGTAAAAAAATTGATTTTAAAAAATAACTTGTATTGGTTTGTTTATAAGTGTTTTTTCAAACAATCTGTAACTCGTTTCGAATAATTCCATGTATTTATTGTGGCGGTATATATCAGACAGAGAATCAAACTTTTTAAAATACATGTTTAGTTTTTGTAAACCAACAACTATGCATTTCTAATTTATTTATCATTATATCTCCATACAAATACCTATAGTTTTGTTAGTTCAAGTGTACATATTGTTCTTATTGTTTTCCATTTTATTTGCTTAACATAATAATTTGTAACTCGTTTCAAATAAATGCATGTATATATGTGGCAAAGACATATGGGACACACAATCTAACTTTTCAACATACATGTTCAATTTTTCCTTCTTGTTATTGTTTGTTTCTTTATGTAAACCAACGACAATGCATTTCTAATGTATTTTTCATTATATCTACAAACAAATACCTCTAGTTTTTAAGCGCCGAAAAAAGAACTATGCAATTTATAGTTGTTTTCATCCAAAGCTTTGTACATTATATCAATTTTTTGCATATTGAATTGTTTTAAGGGTTAGACTTCATGTTTGCGTATAAATTTACTTACGTCATATACAAGGTGAACAGTGTTATGTGAACACATCCTTCATTTCATGTTTGAATGCGCTACAAGTTTACATTTTCCACCATATATTTGCAGAACTCCCACTTTCTTGAGCATCTTTTACTTTCCATGGAAATAACTTTGACACACGAAGGCATTTCTCAATTAATCAAGGCGGATCCAATGTTGACCCTACATTTCATATACTATGCTTGTCCTCCCTACAGCTTTGTTCTCAACACGGGTACCCAACATCATGTTGACCTTTTAGATGGGCTACATTTTCAAACATCACTTCTACCCTCCAAATTTACAAGTGTAATCAAAATCAATACAAGAAGGCTCCATTGTGTGCTTACACAAATCCCATGTTAGAATGATAAAAAATGAACTATAAGCTTCATCTCTTGCTCAATTACCAATGTATATAATTCCCCTATAGTAATTATAATTTCTTTCTATTTGTTTTTTCCATCCGTTGCTCAATTCTAATTTTTCCCAAATTTATTTTCCATTGCAAGATTGTTCTTATCATTGAAATGGATGTTGTTGTAAACACATATGCTAATTGGTGCTCTAACCCGACTACCAACAAATGCTCTCCAAAATAGTCAGTTGCCAAACAGATGCAAGTGCAAACTAGGTTAACAGATATTTTGTGAGAACACCAACTCAAATAAGTGGATTGAATACATCTATGTGCATGTGGTCTGTAGAGGGTCGTGCCCTAGCAAAAACAACCCTTCATGAATATCACAATGCAAGGGGAGATGGTTCGTGTTTGGGTTTGATTTTGTGGATCAGGAAGGAGGGGAAATCCACATCACCTGTTTCAATGAGGTTGCTTGAAACATTCTATGAGCAGATTGAAAATGGGAAGCTATATATAATTTCCAATGGGAGGATTGTTGATGCAAAAATATGTTACAACCATTTAAACAATGCTTTGGAGATTTTCTTACAATCGTCCTCAACCATAACTCCTCTCATAAAGAAATGAGGATACAATACCTTCCCATCACTTTCACTTCACCAAAATCAACGACATACCTGCAAGCATTGTCGGGTCTTCTGTTGATTTGATTGGGATTGTTTTTGTCATGTCACCATGCTCAACTATTCATAGGCATGACTAGTCTAAAACAAAGAGAAGAACTCTACAATTAAAGGACATGTCAGGAATCAATTTCATTGTCACTTTGTGGGGACAACACTTAGATGAGATAAGCAAAGAACTTGAAGACATTCTTTATATACCACATCTTCTAGTCCTTGCCTTGAAAGTTGCTCATGTCTCCAGTTTCAATGGGACCTCAGTTGACACTGTTTCAAGTACCAAATGTTACGTCAACCCTCCAATTTCAGAAACTACTACACTTCATGGTTGGGTTGCTTCTGATGACTACTCCCATATGATGCATTTTATCACAAACAAATTTATGGGCCCTCCAAAAATTTTGAGCTCAGAATAAACAATTTCGCAGGTCTTATAAATGGGGACCGGTGAGAATAATGAATGGGCCATGTTTACAAGCAGAAATCACAAATATCAACATGGACAACTTTTTTTACACGGCATGTCCTCTGCAAAAAGGTAACAAACAACGCAATAAAAAAGTGCGAGAGAATGGAAATGGTTCATGGTTATGTTCAAGTTGCAACATAAAAGTTCATAACTATAATTATAGACATGCACTCATGATCGATCTAAAGGACCCAACAAGGGAACTTCAATCAGTTACTGCTTTTGATGAGATAACTGAGTCAATCATGGGTGTTGCAGCTAGCAACCTCTACCTATTGTCTATAGACGAAGATGTAACTAGTGAAATTACAAGCAATGTCATCGGTAATGAATACTACTTCATACTTTCCCTGAAAAAAGAGACATACCGCGGAATCAACAGATTAAAATGTGTCATCCTCAATTAAAAGAAAGTAGATAGAAGACATCTCCTGATAACCTTCTTTACACAAAGTTTTCTCCAGAGTTCCCTCACTTGCAAATCTGTGCATTTCACCTCCTTTTTCATTCGAAAGGTACTCAAAAATGGCGCACGTAACAACACTTGGAGCAAGAAGAACGGAGGATTCGAGACTACTATCACTCAACCAATCATAAATAATACCATTTACTTTGATAGCACCTCCACTACTACTTTACTCAACACTTCTTATATCCAAAGCGGCAGTGCCGTTCAAGGGGTATCAAATGTATTCATGTTTAGTGAAAATATAATTTCCCACAAAAGGCTACCATTCATAATATAGAATCTGCAAATGTACAAAGGTCTTCACGTATACATGTTTAGTTCAGATGTCATGATATAAGATATGTATATGTATGAATTTGTAACAAATTTAAATGTACATATAGAACAAATCAATGTAATGTTTCATCTATAGTCCTACACTACCACTATCAATCCCACCCCTTATCGACTGTAAAAAAATGTTTTTTCAACAAAAGACCAACCAAACAATCGATGTAACACTAACACAATTTCCCGAGATAAAATTACAAACCACATCAACTACAAAAGTAATTAACTATCTAAAATGGTATAAAATTTATTCATGTTTAGTGCAAAAACATCGGCCACAAAAGGCTACCACTCATGATATAAAATCTGCACATGTACGGAAGTCTTCGTGTAGCATGCTTAGTTCAAATAAAATAGTCAAGAAAACACTACCACTCATAATATGAGGGAAGAGCTTAACTTACCGGTAGGTTCTAAATTTCCAAACAAATGTCTTTTAATATGTTGTCAATCACACCTTTTTCCGTATATGTGCTTCCTCTCTGCTCGAGCCATACTTTATTTTCCTAAGCATCTTACTCGGCGTGGAAAACACATTACTATTAAATGCCTATCGAGACATGTCGGACATAAATATAAATATGTTCCAACTTCAAGATCAGGCACAAATTATCAACGTGGAACTACTATATTTATTAAATTAAATATTTGGAACTAATTGGAAGATCATATACTTAGATAGATGTCTGATTTTTATGATATATGGATTTCTTTGATCTTGTCGTCCACACGGGTCACATTTTACGGCCACTTATGCTGTCAAACAATTTTTTTTGGTGGGTGTAATTTATTAATATTGTCTTTCAAAAATATAAAATAGTGTTATTTATATAAATTATTATATGTTTGATTAATTATTTTTAATATATAAGTAATATATAAATTTACATAAAATATGATGTTCACATTTTAAGTATGCACGTCAAATATGTCAGATATTTTAAATAATTGTAAGTACGTTACATTAAAAATCACAAATAAATAATTGTAAGTACTTTACAATTAAAATCACAAATAAACATTTAAAATATCGTCAAATTTAACCCTTACCTCTATAAATCTATAGTTATATTTAGTTTACACCTTTTCCATTGTTTTTTAAAATTAATCTTAGACTTACTAAAAATGTGCCTTATTTGTATTCTCTCAAGTATTTTTAATATATAAGTATATTCATTCTTTTTTAAAGAATTCAAAAATATGTTGGCCTCTCTCGTGCAAGTGGTTTAATGAATGTAACAAAAGTAAAATTTGTAATTGAATCAAAGGGCCCTTGGTCTATTGGTGATGTTGTTAGGCTTTGAATGATCCCACTAGGGATCAAGTCTTGTTGAGTGCAAGGCCCAGAGCTACCCGACACAGAGAGTCAAAAGGGTTGAGGCCCGGATCGTTCCTGGATGACTTTGATGGTGTGGATGCACCTTACTCGTAGCTGTTTAGGCTAAAGGCGATCCTAATTTAGTTGTACTCTTACTCGTAAATGTAAATATGTTATATACTTCCTCCGAAGAATGAGCAGAGATGTCGACAATCTATGTAATATAATGCCCAATGAGTGCGCACTACTCATCCAAAAAAATTATAATTGAAAAATACATTTTAATTGGAAAGAATGAATTTTAAATTGAACAATATATATTCATTCAACCCTTATAATGAAAAGTTAGCAGTGTATTCTCTTATCTTTGTTTGCCTCAACAACCATTCCCAAACGCTACGCATATCATCTAGTTAGTCAGGAAGCTCACCCAAGATGCGCGTAGCGCCGAATCCCTCATATATGTTAGTTTCATGAGAATGTTCCTTCTTAACACAAGGATGTAATATAACCAGAAAATAAGTGCATTCATTCATGGAATTTAAGATATAAGCATTAACTCCTAACCTAATGCACCCAAGCATAGAAAAACATGATTAACTAAATGTAAGTAGAATCAACCATGAGATAACATCAAAGAAACCCGTAACACACATATGAACATAAGGAAAATAAAAAGATCAAGATCCATCACATGAGTGTTTCAAAATCACTTTATTATATTTATAAGCAAAAATATGGTAGCCAAGATTACATCAAGAGAGTTCCATTTGTGGAAATGTTCACACTAGCAGAGCTTACTTTACATCATAGAGCTCGCCATTACACATTTTTTTGCCCTCTCTCCTACTCCCTATCTATCCTTACTTATCTCCCTTCTTTCTATGTGAAAACCATCATCCTCATAGAATAATCATCCTCCTTCCATCTTAACCGCTCATCATTCTCTCCTACAAAATCCTGAGGGAATCCGGTCATGATTTCTCTACCACTACCTAGGAATATATTAGGTGTCGCCATGCATTTCCCTCAATGAGTGCCTTCTAGTATGCATGTGTTAGCTAATCCTTAACAACCTCGACTCCTTATCCTTTCATGATAACCATATTGATGCCCTAGAATATCCTTTCCTTGAGTCACAAGTCTCCATGGCTTATCCACATCTGTATCTGGTCATTTTTCATTTTCTCCCTACGTCTTTTCTTGATGTCCAAAACTCACTAAGTCCCAAATCCATTCTGCCCTGGCGTGATCCTTCGAGCCTCTCCATGAGTTAATTAAGTGTGTGCCTTCGCACCCTCGCTTCTTCACGCTATTAGGCTTCACGCCTTAGGTACTTAGTTACTTTAGGGGCCCAACATCACCCCACACTAAACTGGTTTCCATCCCGACAATCCTCCACGCTTCCTAAACAAAAATCTTATCTTACCAAAACCAGAATAATGTTTCGCAAAGAATAAAGAATAGTGGTTGGGAGAGAATTTGAATAAAAATTGAAGAATGGGGGAATGTTATTTGACCAATTAGAGGAGTTTGGGAACTCCGCATCTATCTCATCCTTCAATTTTTCCCAGGACTTCAACTCTAATAAGGCCTTTCCTAGCACTTCACCTATGACACTTGGTACCTAGTATGGGGTGATCTCTTCCCCCCCCTTCAACGTGTTGATAGTCATCCCCAAATCTATGCAGACACCCTCAAACTCATCCATCTATTTAGTGATGGAGTCTGGAGTTCATTGATTCTGAAGTCCAGCCTTCTCATGCTTTTTCTTGATTTTATCCTTTTGAGCCGTGGTGTTAACGACCAACTGTGCACGCTCCGCCTTGTTGGTGGGGATGGTCTCCTGTAAAACTTTAAGGGCTGCCTCTTCCTCTATTACCCGTGTGTCGATGATTGGCTCACATTTTCTATAGCTATTGAAGTCCCTATCTCACCAGTACATTCGCCTCTTGAGTTGGGAGAGAAAATCTTCCAACTCCATGATCCGGGCTTCAATTGTGACCTTGTTTTCTTCTTTTTCCTTTGTGAGCTCTGCAGTTGTGGGGCCCATGTTATCCTTGATGTTAATGAGTAACATCCCCACGAGGTCCTCAAGGTACTCCATCTCATCCCCATAATCGGTCCTGTCCTGGCTCACCAACGCTGGACATTGTCCCAGAATGTTTTTCACGAGGGCGCCAACTCGGTCATACACCTTCGTCCACACATGTTCTCCCTTTACCCCTGGCGTAACCTATCTATTTCCTTCTCCTTTCTCTTCTTCTCTATGATCAAGGTCCAAATAAAGTGGTCCCTCGTATCCAGACTCGTGCCGATTACTTTGAAGACATCTTTTGCAGAGCATTACATGCCTACTCATCTGTGAGGTGGTTAGGATCCACCACTTTATATGTATCTCCTCCCTTCTTCTTTAAGTGAACGGTCTGATCGCATGATCATTGACCTCGAACTTAGGTTCCTTTGTGTGGCAGTGCATGCTCCAATTGAGCATCTTCTGGTCCTGGGCACACCCCGTCTTGATCCATCAAATCCTAACCATGTAATTTTTCGGTGGGAGGGTGGCTTGGAATCTTGTGCACAAGACCTTTGTGGGGTCATCCACGAAGTCCATGTGTGGGGACATGGGTGTCCACTTATTCCTTATAGATTTTCACTGGTTCTTTGCTTCTTCACCCTAGGGTGAATCCCTTATCCTCCTTTATAGTAAAGGAGTCCCCTTTATCTCCCTTTGGGCTAGGTGTTTTATGGTCTAGCGGCCTCACGTGCTGGACTCTTCTTAGCCCCTACAGAGTGTTCTTATCCTTCTCCCCATGCCTCCCGTATCCATGGTCTCCGCCTTAGCCTCATGTCCCTTCATTTTTTCTTCCAATTCCGCTTTGAAAGTGGTGGGGTCTTTTCCTCTCCTTCCTCTAAGCTCGCCACGGGGTTTGATACATCGGGTTTCTTTTGTTTCTTTTCTTCCTTGGTTCTTCCTTTTCTTCCTCCTCCTCTTTTCCTTCCTTCTCCTCTTTCGTGTCCTAAAAATGAGGCCTTGGTGCCATCCTGTTTAGAAGTATTGGTGCCCTTGCTCTCATTTTGGTGCGTGTAGTACTTCCTCTTTCTGGAGGTATCCAACCTTCCTTCATCTTATTCTTCTTCCTCTTCCTCTTCCTCCTACACTGCTTTCATGGGACATGATTGGTGTCTCCCGTGGCTTTGGAAAGGGAGATTCTATAACCTCCACCTCAATCCCTCCTTGTGTTTTGGGGCGCAACTACATGAACACCCGATGGACATACCCTTGATGGTAATGTTGGCTTGTGGGTGTAAGTCTAGAAAATATGGTTCCAAAACTTCAACGTAGGTAGGTCAAGTGCCATACTTGTATGTAGTGTAACATGTGGACATCAACATCCACCTTGTCTGCATCAAAAATCAAATTTTATGCGTCCTTGATCCAGTTGATGGCGCACTTCATATATCTGGTTGTGAATGTGAAGGGGATTTTACACCATGGCCCCATCTCTCCTTTGGCCATCATAAACCTTGCTAGGAAAAAGTGTTGGGTAACGAAAAATTTTACCTTGTCTCCAAAAACTTGTGGTAACTCATGGGGGATGTGCCACTCATTCTCAAAAGCTTCCGCGCAAACGATCGAACCATATATTCATCCAAGCCTTGTAAGTGCTTGAGATGGTCCCATCGCAGGTGGATTTTGTGAATTGGACTATAGTGGACACGTGTACGTGTGGGAGTGAACCTAATTGTTCTCATCTGGTCCATCTTGGAACACCAATATCCCGAACACGATCAATAATAGGATGGATCCCCAAGTGATCTTCGCTCCTGCCTCATTTTTGTATACTCGCCTCTTCGATAATGCCATTCACAATGAATTGGGAAAAATTGTAGTGTGCCCTCTTGGATACCCTGTAGGCCACGTACAAGAACCTCCGGTTAATGTTTGTCCACCTTTCTGATGCGCCCAATTTGCAGCTAATGAGTTGGGAGGTGACTCTCAATGTTGGGTCTGGGAGATCTGTAATTACATATGCCCTACCCCCTTCTCATAGTTTAGATTTTTTTGTCAGCTCCTCAATCTTGGCAGTGACACATAAATCAAGTGCCATATCCTCTCCAGTGTTCCGTAGGCCCATAACCATCGAATCAAATGGCATGTGATCCTCATTCTTCTTCCCATGAAGTAGAATAAATCTTCATGCACTGTGACATTAACCACCTAAAAAGTGGGGCGGGTTTGGCAAAGAAGGGTAGCTCCCATAGCTGCAAAGAAAGCTCCCATAAGTTTTGCATCACTTATTGCACTGAGTTGTCAACCTTAAGGTTTCCGAGCTTGTCTACCGTCAGAGTGTTGACTCTAGGTCCACCCGCATCAGCTTTTCATTGTTGGTCATTATGTGGTTGTATTCATTGATCTTACATTTATATAGCTTCGAGCTCCACTTTTCGGCCTTAATAACTCCAGGAGGGTACTACATCTCCGAGTAGATCTCCACAAGATCCTCCTTTTCCACCACTTGGTTTCTTTGTTCGAGCCTTCTTTGGTGCCATCTCCCTCTCCTTTTTCATTTGTGCCCTAGGTGTTATGTTCCTTTCTTTCAACTGCCCTAACTTGACAACTTCCCCGCTTCTCTTTCATGCCACCTCCTTCCTACTCTGTTGTCTTCTTCCCTTCGTGCTATGTCACAAGATTTTACTACAACTTTGCACAAGTCCACTAGTTCATGATAGTACTTCACGTCACTCTTCTTCGAAAAACCTTCATCACACTTCGAGCTCGGGAGCACAAAAGAAATTATCTAAGGAAAATTAGTCGAATTGACTACTCTTACCTCTTATTTATACTTTTCTCGACACCTTAGAGTTCCTCTGACCACGTGCCTTAACGTCACTTTTTAATAAAACACTTTATTTCACTCAAGCCATCTTCCGCACTTCCCCTCGCGCTTTGTAGCTATAACCTTCTGGCGCTCCAATACTACTAAACTACCACATACCTCCTTCATGCGTGCATGTCATGCCAAAGTACATAACCTCTGCGTCATCTACTAAGTAGTTCCCCATGGTGTTTCCTACCTTGTGTTATATCGCACGATCCTTCCCTTCTTTGTGGTCTTCAGACTTCTCTCAACCCACCTTCATAACCGCATGAATTTACGTACCTTAGCCATTACATCACTCGTTCTTCTGTCTTCATGCTAATTTTTCCCAATAGTCCATCATCAAAGAATTTTGGCCTCCATGTTCAATATAGTTGCTCCATGTTCAATATAGTTGCTACTTCACCCCACACAAAAATGTATGCACGTCCCCTGCACATAGAACCTCTTACAATGCAATTAGCCACCGATGCACCAATACGCAACACAAAGCCGAAAACAACGACAAAGGAAACAACCAAAAGGACTAAAAGAAATCTAAACTAATTGGCAAAAACTGCCTTATTTTTTACTATACAAAATCCTTATTTATAGTAGGGCTTCAACCTACTCCCATTGAAGTAACCGGTAACCTCGTCCCATCCAAGTGCTTATAATTGGCACGCGCCTGAATCGAGGATGTACGAGATGATGTATGGTCCTAACCAATGGACTTTTAGTTTCCCAAGATGGCGCAAAATTTAGAGTCATAAAGAAAGACCATTTGCCCAACCTCGAATTGTTTTTTTTATATGACAATCATGTCATGATTTTTTTTGCCTTCTTAGTCTTCTGACTCCACCTAGCAAGTGATCACCTTTCGTCCAACTGCATTAACTTTTGCATGTGCTCTTATAGTGCTTATTCATCAGCTAATCCTCCTGCAAGCACAATACATAGAGACGGTATAATAAACTCTACTGGTAAAACAACTTCCGTGCCAAACACCAATTGAAATAGTGTGGCCTTATTCAATCTCTTGTAGGTTGTCCTATATGCCCATAGTACGGCTGAGACTTTATCATCCCAATCTTGTCTTCCCACATCACAAATTTTGGTCAAGCGTGTGACTCAATATCTTGTTAAATGCCTCAGTGGTTCCATTAGCTTGGGGGTGATAAGGGGTGGTCTTGTGATGGGCCACCATGAACTCTGCTAACAAAATCTTGACCATCTCATTCAAAAAGTGTGTGCCTTTGTCACTAGTCAGCTTAAAGGACACCCATACTTGCTGATTATGTTTTCCCATAGGAATCTTGCCATTGTGGTCGTTGTGCAGTCCTTGGTAGGCATTGCCTCCACCCACCTTGTTAAGTAATCAATGCAAGTAATGATATAGCGTGAACCAATCCCTTCGCGCATGACAGGTGAAATCAGTCCCTAAAATCAATCGCCCACTTCTCAAATGGTTATGCGCTAGCTATCGGTCTCAAGGGCATCTCATCTCTTCTTCCTAGTTTTCCAAGGCATTGACAATGGTCACATGCCTTGCAAAAATCAATATAATCCTGGTAGATACTTTCCCACCAAAGCCTACCAGTAGAATCTTCCACGCGGTGGCATTCCCTACATAGTGTCCTCCTACAATTCCACCATGTGCTTCCTCCATGATTGCAATGCGTTCATGCTCTAACATGCACCGACACAAAACCTCATCGTGGACCTAGCTTGTATAAGTCCCCACTAATTAACATGTAGGGTGCGACACGTATGGATAACTGCTTCCTTTCCAAAGTCTTCATTCCCTCCAATGCCCATTTTGAGAAACACAACAATATCCTCCAAGTCAGAGGGTGTGCGCCGTAATCTAAACAATTGTGCATCTGACATTGTATCCTTAATGCTCTGCACGTCCTCTCCTGAGTCAATCCTCGATAAATGGTCAGGTCCCAAATTACTCTTACCCGGTTTCACAACAACCATAAACTCAAATTCTTGAAACAACAGACCTATCAGCATATGCGCCCTTGTAAAAAGGCTTATTTATCAAGTAATTCAATGCCATGTGGTTTGTGTAGAATATAAAGGTGTTGCCAACAGATATTGCCTGAATTTGTGCAGCACGTAGATTATTGATAATGCCTCATGCTAGTAGTAGTATAGTTATGTTCTACTGGGGTTATCTTTCTACTAGAAAAACACAAGGGGTGGTCAACAATTCCTTCTCTAGGTTGTGCTAAGATTTCCCCAATCGTAATTCCTGAAGCATCAACATGTACATGGAATGGATTATCCCAAGAAGGAAAGCATAATATGGGCGCAATGATAAGCTTATTCTTCAATGTGTCAAATGCATTCATTGCGCCTCTCCCCAATGGAATGTACATTCGTGCTTCAACAATCCTTCAATGGCATGACAATTTTGGCATACCCCCTTATAAACTTTTGGTAATACCCCGTATGCCCAAGGAATCGCACACTTGTGCTTTTGGATGGTATGTTCCCCAATCCCACAATAACGGAAACTTTGGCAAGATCCACCAACAAACCTTCCTTACATATGATATGCCCCAACAAGGTTCCAAATGGAGTAACAAAGAGACATTTCTTGATATTGAGGGATATGTGCAACTACCGACATCTTTCAAACATCAACGCAGATTGTCACAATGGTCCCTTACTAATCCATATACCATCCAATCATCAAGGTAGACTTGAAGAAACTTATGGATGAAGTCTTGAAATACTTGCACCATAATGTGCAAAAGCATAGTCTGGCACATTCTTCATTCCAAAAGGAATGACTATGTGTAGGCAAAGCTTCCCCACTCAAGTGGTGAAAGTTGTCTTTTCTTGGTCCTCCTTTGTAATCCTAACTTGATGATATCCCGAGAAGCCATCCATGAATGAATAGATCTCGTGCCCAGCTACTCCTTCCAAGATATCCTCGGTGAAAGGGGTTGGAAAGGGATCAATGACACATACCGCATTCAAATCCTGTAATCAACACAGATCCTTATCCTCCCATCCTTTTTAATGCTAATGACCATTGGGCTTATCCATTATGATTCCTCAACAACTTTAATGATACCTGAAGTGATCATCTTGTCTATCTCTTCCTTGACCTGAGATGCATAGATTTGGATTCATTCGGTAAGGTATCTTCCGAATCGGGCATGCTCCTCCTTTAGTTTGATCCACATCTCCCCTAAAGAGTGGTGAACTCCCTTAAGCTCATGGTACCCGTGTGGAAATAAATCTTGAAATTTGTGCAATAGATCAATGATCTTTGAAACCTCCCTTTTTGACCAATAATCCCCGATAGTAGCCTCCTTAGGTTTCATTTCTAAGCCAATGTTAACCTTATTTATTTTGAGAGGTTCATGGTAGGCACACGCTTTCTCATCAACACTATCTGTTACCTCACGTGTACCCATAGTATGGTTAACATCCAAGTTCTCCACTTCCTCACCATCTATCACATAGACCAACTTTCCCTTCTCTTTCTCCATGC
The DNA here is from genome assembly GCA_018340775.1 of Taxus wallichiana var. yunnanensis. Taxonomy (NCBI): domain Eukaryota; kingdom Viridiplantae; phylum Streptophyta; class Pinopsida; order Cupressales; family Taxaceae; genus Taxus; species Taxus wallichiana. The sequence continues at coordinate 84,199,735 of CM031244.1, read as the reverse complement.
ATGCGTGCTCAAGTTGTATCTCATCTTATTCTTCCTCATCAAAGCGCACTTCTAAGCCAAGGTTCACCCAATAATTCCATTATTTTATCCTCCTCCATGACACTATCTTGCATAGTTAGGTGTTAAACAACCTGTAACACCTCATCCATTGATGGCTTAATACTCGATATTTGAAAGCTTCAAGGAGGTCATCCGTTAACTCATACCAGGTTTCTTGTCTGACAACACATCTCTGAGTGAATGTACCATGCACACACGCAACCTTGTAAGGTTGAGTACAACTTATGCATCCATAAAGAAGGAGACAAGGATTCTGTGCCTTCCATCCATGCCTTCTCACATGCTTGGACGTGAAATGAGGCGTGCTCCTTCCCATGATATTTTTATGATAGTAGGTGTATTGCTCTAGATAAATCTAACAGAGAACGTGATTCTCACTTCACGCCACTCTACAAGGTTATCGCAATGGGTCGCCCACCAACGTGCTGTGATCCCGAGAAAGGTATGGCTAAACATCCTTCTCCTTTCGATGTCACATCTCCACTGGGTCTCCTATTTCTTGCAGAAAAACATCGTGGTTTGCTCCCCCAAAATAAATTTACAACTTTTTTCTTCCTAGGCACTTAATTGAGTGCGCTTTGTTACTCTAATCACAAAGCCTCTTAACTGCCTTCCAACTAACTCATATGTCCCATGTGCCCAATTGTCACATGCCACACTAGTTATATCACTTATAGATTGAGTGTCTTCCCACTGAATAATGCCCTCCTTTGTCGGTTGCACAACTTCAGGGTCCTAGATAGTGCACACATAAATTCTATCTAGGTCTTCTTCTCCTAAAGGCTCAATATAGGTGATGACTTCCCATCCGTCAAAGGAATGATAACACGTTCCTCTTTGTTCTCAAAACTTATATACCCCTTATTGAAACGTAAGTCAACATTGTTCTTATAGCACTGGGGTGCCCAAGTAGCATTGGAAAGTTGTTCCCCTAGCCTAGCGCCAAGACTTGAAGTCTCCAGTGAATTTCACCCTTGGATAGTGATAGTAGCGTCCTTCAAGACACCAATGGGCATCACCTTTTTCTTGTTAGCCATATACAACACATTCGAGGATGGCTATAATGGGGGCCTTCCCATTTGATGCCATGCGTCTAGGGTGAGAACATTAACCTCAAAGATCTCGTATCTATCAGAATATTCCTTAGGAGCCATTTGTTGACTACGCATTCAAGGTAATCTCCTTATCATAATCAATGGTGTGAGGAGGAAGGTTAGCGTGCAAGACTTGTCGCTCACACTCTCTTTTGACACGCGGTACTTTTTCCCGTAACCATTCACCTAGCAAAGGGATGATATTCTCTTGCCTCAGCATTTTGCACACCTCTTTACTTCATCTGATCCTTCGTGGAGCCTCGAGCATCTTATTTGCTCAAACCGCCATGACTACTCCTTTAGGCACTAGATCTCTCCTTGTAGGATTTGAATCACATTCATGGTCTCTGATAAACCTCTTTTTGATGAGTACGATCCAGATACTTCCCTTGCACCACCTCTTCTCTTGTGACTAGTGGTTTCTACTTTGTATATCTCCTCTGCGTGTAGCCTCACTTCTTGTATTGTCACCAAGATAAAGTTCTAACTCCAACCCACGCACCACCCTTGACATCATTGAGTCACCTTCTTCACGCTTACCATTTGGCACCTTTATCCTTCCTTATTTTGGCTCATGTACTCAAATAACTCTGGGCACTCCTCATACTTGTGATTCTTTCCACAACAAGATATGTAGTAAGTCAGGCATTTGTGCTTGTTATGTTATGTGGACCCACATTTATAACAGTCCCGTGAGGAAATTCACTTCTTCCACCTCTACGATTACCACAACCTTTAAATCCTTCGCGAAAGCCTCGCCCATGAGCCCCTCCATCTATGCACTCTTTATAGTGTGACCACCATCCTTGGAATTATTAAGCAACACTAGGTATGGCGTACACCAATATCAATGGCGTCATGTATCTAGTCAATCAATCTACAATCCTTGGTGTCATGAGTAGTAGAGGTGTAAATCTTGCAATAGCAAGACACATTCTTACAGATCACACATTGTAGTAGCAGGAACACCTACTTGCATCATGATCTCTCGTGGAAAATCTCATAGTCTAATGTCATGGCACATATTGATCTCCGAGGACAATGTATTTTTTATGCCCCTCTACCCCACAATCTGTGCACCATAGGCCATTGTGAGTCTCATGCACCGAGTTTGCATACATCTTGTCTAGCTTCTTTTCCATGGAACCAATATGAGCTTCAAGAAAAGGACTAACGCCAGTATCCATGCTTCCCATAACATTAACACGCAGGGCAGCCTCTAAGGCCTCTCGCAGTCTCTGTGAAAGTCTTTTGTAAAGCGCTCTTCTTAAAGACATTATTAACCCTCTAACAAACCATTGAGCATGTTGAGAAGGATGAATATCATAAGATAGTTTTGATAAGAGAGTTTTAAAATGCACATCATACTCTCACACACTCTCTACCATACCTTGTTGAATCTCCTTCAACGCACTAATGCTCTTTTGTTCAAACTCAAGAATATGGAATTCAGCTAAGAAGGCATTACGCAACGCGGTATAATCTACTACTGTCGATGGGGGTCATACTTCCGGTACCAAATATGCACGTGCCCTTACAACGTTGTTGCAAACTGACTTGCCTTCCGTTATGGGGTAGTGATCCCCTTCAATGCCAGAGCAGACTCACATTTGTGTACATGCTCTACAACATCCTCAACACCTTTGTAATTTGGTAGATGCAAAGACATTTCAAAAATAATTTTTGAGGTAGTTGAGGCCCTTGTCCACCTGATCTAGAACCTTGATTCCCTCCGATGTTGCCTCCACCACCAGATCCACTAGATCCACCAGCGCCTATTCCTCCTGACCCACTAGATCCTCCAGATCCACCAAGTCTGCTAGTTCCTATTCCACCTCCTATAGCTGGTAAGGGTCCTGAAGTGGTCGTGCCTTGTGTCCCCAATGTCGTGTTGAACTACATGCCAACAATTTGTGATATTGCACCGCTACCAGATGTGTGTCCCACACCGCAAGATGTGATACCCAAGCTTTATGTACCCGTACTTTTCCCAAATGTTATTCCAGAAAATATACCTCCAAACACAGAAATGATTGTGTAGCCATAGATGTGCCAAATGAAAAGTTATACCTCCTAGGTGCTGATCGGTTACTTCCACTAATACCAACTTGGGTTAGTAATACTTATCTCTGGATTTAGAAAACTAAGCGCCAAGGGTTGGTCACTAGGTGGATTCAGATGCACACCAACGACTCTTCTCCTTTCTTCATATGACGAGCCTTCTCTAGAAGCCGAGGGGGTTTCTCTTCCATGCTTGCCAAGATGGGGTAACACAGACTACTCAGTTCCACGTCCTCGCGTGAACCTCAAATCCTTCCAAACATCTTCCTCCATAAATCCATCACTCATATAGCTTTATGCTGTCTTGTCAACTCCCTCTCCCAAGCCTCATTATACTTAAGCCGTCTTTCTTCCCTCTCCTTTTCAGCCACAAGGTCTGTCATCTTCCTCCACCCTAGCTTCCTCACCCAAAGTGCTCAAAAGAATCTTAGATGGCCATAAGAAATGCTTCCAAACTCATTATAATGATCAAGATCTTTATAGCTAAAGGGATAACACACAAGAACGATCCTCTTGGCTCCCTCAAGAACTCAAACTCAACAATCTCTAGACAAGAATACATAGAAATCACGTACTCCAAGGTGTAACTCATCAACACTCTATTCCACCAATGATCAACAACACGTGTCCAAGTCAGATCAACATCATACAACCTTTGATACTCATCTTGGGTCCATACGTGAGATCTATAGTACCATCTTGATCTAGATGCATACGCCGAAAGCCATTCATACAACTCCACTGGAAAACAACAAAATAAGGTCTCATATAACTCATGATACAAATGTTATTCTACCCATTTATGTGTGTCAAACTCAAGTCCATCACTAAATCTCTAGGTAAACTCATCCTCTGTGATTTTAAGCCATGCTTCGACATTGTCCAAGGTCAAGCGCTTTGTCATCACGCACCATTCTCACAACAACTTCAAAAAGAGGTCTCCAAACAATGGAACCAAAATGTAGTCTCTTATCATTGCTTGCCTCAACATCCATTCCCAAATGCACCGACATATCATCCAGTTAGCCTAGATGCTCACCCGAGGCGCAAAGCACAAAGCCGAGTCCCTCCTTTATGTGAGCTTCATGAGAACGCTCCTTCTTAACATGAGGATGTAATATAACCAGAAAAATAAGTGCATTCATTCATGGAATTTAAGATATAAGCATTAACTCCTAACCTAATGCACCCGAGCATAGAACAACATGATCAACTTAATGTAAGTAGAATCAACCATGAGATAACATCAAGGAAACTCGTAACACACATATGAACATAAGGAAAATGCACAAATCAAGATCCATCACATGAGTGTTTTAGAATCACTTCATTATATTTATAAGCCAAAATATGGTAGCCAAGATTACATCAAGAGAGTTCCATTTGTGGAAATGTTCACACTAGCAAAGCTTACTTTACATCACAGAGCTCACCATTACACATTTTTCACCCTCTCTCCTACTCCCTATCTATCCTTACTTATCTTCCTTCTTTCTCTACAAAACCATCCATCCTCCTATAATAATCATCCTTCTTCCATCTTAACCACTCATCATTCTCTCCTATGAAATCTTGAGGGAATCCGGTCATGATTGCTCTACCACTACCCAAGAATATGCCAGGTGTCACCATGCATTTCCCTCAATCGAGTGCCTTCTAGTATGCATGTGCCAACTAATCCTTAACAACCTCGACTCCTTATCCTTTCATGATAACTATATTGATGCCCTGGAATATCCTTTCCTTGAGTCGCAAGTCTCCATGGCTTATCCACATCTGTATCTGGTCACTTTTCTATTTTCTCCCTACGTGTCTTTTCATAATGTCCAAAACTCACTAAGTCCTAAATTCATTCCGTCTTGGTGCAATCCTTTCGCCTTTCCAAGAATTACTTTGGCGCGTGCCTTTGCGCCCTACTTGTGTGCGCCACAAGGCTTCACGCCTTAGGTACTTATTTACTTTAGGGGCCCAACATGCAGATTAAAAAGTCTCTAGTTGTAGCTTATTTGATAAAAGCATATTTACACAATTCAATGTGAGATAATACACATCATATATATTAATGAACTATATGGGTTGTCATCATGTCTTTGTTTCTTTTGCTTCCCCTTTTCTCTTTTCCATGTTTCTAATTGTTTAGAGTTGTCTTGTTTAGAACATTCAAATGGTCTTAGTCTTTGTATAGATTATTCCCACATTCTTAGTGATGTAAATAGTTTCTTTATGTTCGTGGTCCTTTTAGTGGTGCCTTTTTGTCAAGGTGCATACATCTTTTAGGATCATCCTTTTCACTGTTTAGTTTTTACTTTTCATTTTGTGTGCCATTAATGGGTCCTAATTGAATTTCAATTCTCCATAAATACACAAGCATTGTATTTCATTTGTAAGAAGAAATTTGTAATATTCTTTATTCACATGTGTCTATTTAGAAAATACACAAACTTCATAGAATCTCAAAATTCATTTATGTCAGAAAACTCATTAAAAAGGGAATGATTATCACTATTATTAGTATTTTTACGATATTATACATTAACACTCAAATTTGGAGATCAACTTGACATTGAGTTGTCCCAAATTTGCCTCATACTTGTTCCTCCCAATTTTCTTGTAGTGATGCCAACTTTGACTACCATAAGTTCATTTATGTAAAATGATGAGAGATACAATCATATACAACTACTAAAATTTTAAAAGAAAAAATCTTGTATTTCAAAGGCATCCCCATGCCAAAAAAATATTTCAATCATTTAGAGGTTAATAAAATTTACTTGTTGCATTCATTGAAAGTGATAATTCTTGGGACACTTGTATCAAAAAGGATATATTACCCATCACAGAGGATAAATTATCCATCATATAAGTTATTGTGACAAAATGTGTAACACTTTAAAACTCTATTTCCTCAAAACATTTCAATTATTTATATTTCTTACGATCCTATCATATTCCTACTAAAGTATGATTTATGCAATTCACTACAATTTACTGAGTTATATTGTTTTAAGCCTAGTTGCAATGTGTTCTCATTGTATTGTAATGTTAATTTCAAACCACTTTTCACATACATTTTCTTGAACTCAACATTAATTGAACATGAAACCTTATGAAATTTCTTGCAAAGATGTTCATTATCTTGTTTATATTCTTTCTTTTATGCATTTATCATGTTATCATATGTTTAAAATTCTTATATTTCATGTCTTTGTTCTCATATTGTGATTGTTTCCAAATTTTCAAATGGTACATGTATACCTTCTCATGTTTTATCTACCAAAAATATTACCAAATACATCAAGAACAACCATCTAAAGTTTCTCTAGTTCCACCTAATTTTATATATTCTAGATATGCCCTTATTTGCACAATTAGGAATGATATGATGATTTATATATGTTGCAATCAAAAATCAATCATTGTTTTGAATAGTTTTAATTTATTTGTTAAAGCTATTCAAGATAGGGATTGATCTGTGAAAAATATGGTGATAGAGCTTCACACCATCATTTGACTTCACCAAGGGATTTAGCATCATACTACACACATGTGGATATCGTGAGATACTTGTAACTCTTTCTTCGTAGCGCCACATGTCCCCAATAGTATTTGTAATATACCAAACATATGGGTAAATGTAAATTGAAGATGATGGACTAATTTGAATTTCAATTGTATATACATACACAAGTATTGTATTGCATTTGTAGGAGGAAATATAGAGAATTCATTATTCACGTGAATCTATTGAGAAGTTATAAGAATTTAAGAGAATATCAAGCATTCATTCATGTTTGAGAAGTCATTGAAAATGGAAATGTTATAAACTACATATCACTAGTTTGTTTAGCTAACGAATTAATGTAATTACTCATTTGCTTGGCTAACGAAGCAAACACCATCACAACAATAACGAAAGAGGAGAAGAGAAAATTGAAAGCGGAAGGAGAATAAAGAACAAGAACTATACAAACCATAGTGACTCTCCTGTGCAATAGACCACCACATAGTTTCTCCTAGTTATTGTCATAGAAATTGGAGCCTCATGCTTGGAGAAGCCATCTAGTGAAGAAACTGCACAAGGGGACACAAAAGCATTTTGGTAATTAAATTTTTAAGTTTAATTACATAAATTTTGTTTTGTATTTATAAGCAGACCTATATAGATTGAAAACCCACAAGGGCGGTCTATGAGGGAGTTTCCGTATATTGAAAACCTAAAAGGGAAATCTGTTAGAAATTCCACTTAATTCAAAACTTGAAATGACAGTTTAGTAGTGCACAAAGGATGAAAACCTATAAATAATGTCCTCTATGTTGAGTATGATTAGAGTATTACAATGTGCAACACAATCAATGTTTGGTATAGTCCAGTGAAAGCAACACACATGACCTCCCAGATAATCGAAGCAATTTTTTTCTTGGGACAAGACAACTATTTAAGTATGGGAAAGTATTGGGAAAGCAACGATGATGTATATATAGCTTGGGTATAAAGGCACATATTTAGAGAATTTTTACAAGATATTTTTGAGATTATTGAATCCCTAGAGGAGGAGAAGGGAATATTGATTAAAGAAACATGTATTCATGATGTAATTAATCAACCATTGTGTTAGTAAGAGGGTCACTTCCATTGTGACATCACCTCTATTAGTATAAGGATCGTGATATTATAAACACCTAATTTTGGCAACTTTTCCTTTGGCAATTACAAGTTTGTTTTTTTCCTATATTATGGCTTACACTAACATTCTAAGCCTAATTGACACACCCTTATCTCTCCCACACGACTTTATAGTCTCTATAGATCGCATTGTCTTTCTCCCAGTCACTTAAACTTATCCAAATTTGTACTTTACTCCTAGGCATGTATTTAGAGGAAATTTTGCATGATTTTTGGGATTGTTAAAGCCACAAAGGAGTCCCAAACCAACAAGACATTTAAAGTGAAATTGTGTGAGCATTTTAACATTCTTTCTAAGATAACATCAAACTCCCTTTTCTTGATCCCATCTAAGGGATGAAACAACAATTATATAAACACAAATACCCAAACATTTTGGTGCAAGCAATTGTGAAAGTATTAATTGTAACCATCTCATGAATATTACAACATCTTAGAAAATTTTAGTGGGAAATTTATAGAATTGAGCTAATTATTAGGATGTTGTATCACCTACTTAATTATTTTACATTATACAAGAGACATAAATAATGTTTCATATATATTTAGTGTTAATGATTTTGATATATGATGAAACATGGTGTATTTTGATAAGAAGAAAACAACCCACGACAATATTTAGTGCATTAAGTACTTACACTTTAATTGCTGATTGAAATCTATGGTTAATGGCTAAGCTCATGCAACATTTTTGTGTGCATTTACCCCCAAAACATGGTTCACATTGTCCATAGTCCACAAATTCTAACCTTATGACATTGTATGCATTATTTTAGAAAGATTTCTTCTCTCGATTTTCTTCATGACTCACACCTATTTCCATGCCACTGCTTTAGATTTTTCTCCATCTACAAAGGTTATTTTTTAGACTTTGCATTGTTTGGTATGTTTATACACTTAATTTTATTGGAGGATATTTATTACGCCGATAAGCATGTGCCCTTTGGGTGAAGGGTGGCTGAAGTCCCCCGCACATGAGCAAAAATGGCCATAAAATTCGTGGTTGAGAGCACCCTCGGATAGTTAATGCATGTTATGGAAGTAGTACTTGCACGCCACGGAGGCTCAAAAATTATGTAGGGGGTTGGGATGACAAATTTGACAAAAATGTACATCATTAATTTTTGACAAAACGTTTCAACATTCCATAGACTGTCATCTCACTATATATTAATTATAATATTCAAAAATATTTACGCTAAAGGCGTTTCCTCAGTTTGATTTGGGGTTGGTCTCTCTGACATTGATGGAGACCCAAATGGTAGAGATTTTGTTTGGGGATACATTGAGAGTACAGTCAATGTGTGCCATCCACATTGCCTAGTAGTTAAACTTCCTTACTCTTGTTTCAATCTTCGACCTCCTCACATACCCGTGCAACTTCTTTCACGAGTCTAATAAGTGTGGAGCCCCCGATCTTCTACTTGGTATCTTTGATATCTGCGACCCATCTTTCGGATGGGCTCGCCTCAATTCCACAAATTTCTTTCTTTTTCTAATCCGAGATTCGAAACTACCTCTTGAATAACTACGGAAGCCTTCAGAATGAACCACATTTAAATCTTTGGATGCGGACTTGTTTTTTCATTTATAAATATAATATCCATGTCCAAGCCACATTGGAAAAATGAAAAGATTGTTGAATAACAAACGATACTAATTTTATTTGTTTATTCCCTAATTTTATCTTTTTTTGAGATTTATAACTTGGGTGGTGAATATATTGACCACATGTGGTTTGGGTGCTACAATTTGAGTTGTGGAATTCGTGGGGTCCATCTAGGTATTTAATTTCCATTTTTTATTTCCAACTTTTCATTGTTATTTTTATCCTATCTAACAAATTAAATGTCGTCCAATAATTTTTTTACGAAATTAAAAAAATAACACAACTTGCTTCGACAGATAAAATATCCGTCACCCATATGGCTAATCGTTGGAGGGTCTTGGTTATGAGTGATTGTTCATGCATAGCCTATTTTCTTGCATTTACTCGAGCTAAAGACTAAAAGAGGGCTACAAAGTGTTATATGAACAAATCAATGTGGTTGGGTTCCAACCCCGAAACCTATTGGATTTTCCCCATTTTCTATTTTGGCCCCTTTAAGCTCAATTGCACTCACATGAATAATGGAGTCTCAATCTACAACTTTCATTTGCTAGACATGTATGACCGATCACTGGAGGGACTCAATTATTGATGATTGTTTGTGCATCCCCATTTTTCTTGCACTTGCTTGAGCTTCAAATTGAAAAGGGGGCTACAAAATGCTCCGGGAAGTAAGCATTGTGGTTGGGTTTCGAATGTGGAACCTATTGGACTTTCCCGTTTTAAATTTTGGCCCCTTTAAGTATAAATTGCACTCATGTGGGTAATGCGAGCAAGATTGAAATGACAAAGTGGAGCACACATAACAAATGTTGCTTGAGTAGGAACAATTTGAGTCATGGAATATGTGTGGGACATGTAGGTATTTAATTCCAAAAAATTATTTCCAAATTTCCATTCATGTCTTCTTCATCTAACAAATCAAATGTCATCCACTCGAAAACCTTGATGCCGTAAAATAAAATAAGTAACAAAGCCTTTTATGATAGTTAGTGTTTTGTTGCCACCGATATTACAGTACATATTTCCTTTAAGTTTTGATCAAAGATGGTTGGTTGCCCATCTCCTTCTTTCCTGTAATTGCTCGAGCTTTAAACTAAAAAGGGGCGGTAAAAGTGCTATAAAATGGAATCATCACATGTGGATTTCAAGCCTCAAAACTATTGGTTTTTGCACTCAAGTGAATAGTGCAAGCAAGAGGCAGATGATATTTCATAGAGGCCAAAAAGTAAGTTGAACCAAGGCCATTACAAAGCGTTCGCTCATGCTTTGCACAACAAATAACTCTAGAGGTTTACATAAAAGTAATTTCTATTTAATTGCTTACATTTTTAATTTGAGAATACACACGAAAATAGAAAATATGTTTCAGTGTGCACTTTAGATCTTAGAAGAATACAATGTTAGATCATCTGTTACCGGTTCTTGCTTTTTGCACTTTATGTGCAATGTTAATGGTGTACTCAAATAATAAAGGGCAAGGATAGCACAGCCGTTAGAATTTACTGAAATTTATAGCAGGCATGGGATAACACTTGATATAATATAGGAGACATATTGGGATTAATGCTGTAAATACTGTCCATGAATGGCAAAAGGCAAAATAAACCAAGACACCATTACAATGTGTTCACTGTTGCTTTGCAAAACCAATAAAACGAGCGGTTTACATAAAGTGAGTTCTGTTTAGCTTACAATTTTAAGTAAAATTGAACACAAAAATAGAAAATCTCTTCTGACAGGCATGACGTCAAATAAATTGATGGTAGGCTCCTCCTTACATGCCTTGCTGCTGGGAAACACCATAGAAAAGTGCAAGGCCTTGCAAATCATCGCGTACATGCCTAGTCTTCCCACTACATCAAGCAAGGACCATGTCAAAACTTGTTGTCATTTCTCTCTCACAGCATCAAACAGAACATCCTCTGATACAAATTAAAATTATAAGTATTAGGTACTTTGGGTGTGTCTTCTGAATATTAGAAAGAGAAAAAACTAATTATGTAATACCTGGTCCCGTGTGGAAGCATATATGCTTGCATTGTCCTGCAAATATGTTGTCTGAATATATAAACGATTGGAATCTAACAAATAAAAAACATTTGAGAATAAGCCAAATCTTACATCTGCATTACACATGGTTGCTATTAGAGAGACCCTCTACAACGTGCGGACCATCTTGAAACCTGCAACGTAAACAATAGAGTTTGAAAAAGAGTTAGATATGATGAAAACTGTGTTTAGGGGGAATTTTTTAATTTTGTATTAGAGGGAAATTCAAATTTTAAAAGCAGTGGTGCCAGAAGATATAACTTGTTTGTGGGTGCCGGAAAGTGGAATGGGCAACATAGACACTTAACTAAGAGGGCAATGGGAGAACCGTTTGTTTCACTCACGTCATCTGTCAAAGTCAAACTACAGCACGCCAGTCAACATTGAACTCACCGGTAAGATACGCTCCGCGTGACATGAGATTTGAAAATGTATATGTACGAATTTGTAACTAGTTCGAAATGTAGAGATGAAACCTTTAAATGAAGTGGTTCATCTATATATCTACACTTACAAAATCAATCACACCCATTATCAACATCAACTACAAAAACAATTAACTATCCCTCTAAAATAAATAACATATACTGTTTAGCGTTCACATTACATTGTACACATGCGATTGCTAGTTATTATCTTGCCGAGAAAGCAGGTATATAACCTTCGCAGTAACTAATATTCTTTTTTTCATAAACATATTAAATTCTGCCATGTGTATTTTGACAATATATTGCTCAAGTTTGAAAGGCCGAATTCTTTTTTTATAATTAAGAAAATACTTTTACTCAAATTTCATTAGTTAAGTATTTATTCCTCAGTGATTTTTTTTTTTAATAAAATAACCAACCAAAACAACACAAGCAAAGTAAAAAATGAATTTAGAAGGTTTAGGTGTGGATTTTTCTAAAAAATTTTATGGAAATATAATTTAAAACTTATGCATTTAATGGCATGCTGAATTGGTGTGATAGCATTCGAATGATGCAAGAGGAGATAAATGGATTGCAAGCTCAATTGATGGATATGGTAGACACACTTGAAGCAAAAGGATAATTGGTGGTTTGACTAAAAGATGCAGAGGAATCTGTATCAATTTCTGAAGTGAGTTCTCAATTCAGTTGGTGTTCATTTTTCACAGGATTTTTGTTTAACTCTAAGCTAAATTCAGAGCTAGTTTTAGTATTTTTAGATAATTTGGTTTTGCTCATCAATGTTTCTATTAGCACTTATGTATAACTATTGTGGTTGTTTGCATTGCACTGACTGGACTACTTGGGTACTAAGTGAACATTAATGGATATAATATATTGTTCTCAAATGTGTAGGATGCTTCTAGTCGTGAAATGGATGCACAAGATCTGCGTTGGGACATTGAGAAATTAAAGTTGATGCATACAACAGAGATTGCCACACTGAACAAATGACTTTAATTAGATATTTGTCTACAAAAATCTCTGTATGCCAAGTTACAGAAAGAGTAAAATTTGAGTTTCATATACAGACGATGCTACTATTGACGTAGCTTCCACCGCTAATGAAGCCAAATGAGAGTGGAAAGGAGAATTGGAGAAGAACTTTCCCCATGAATTTGAAGAACACGGTGAGTTTTTTAAAATGGATAAAACGGATAAAACTTCTTGGTTTAGTGGATATGATGAGTGAGATATCTAAAATTCTCTTCCTGTAAGTAGGTTTTATAAAGATAGGTGCACATTTGGGTATATAAATGTTTTAAGGACATTAGACGGTTGAAACACCCTAATCTTACCATTCATTACCTTTAAATTGCGCGTATGTCTAATAACATATTCAATTTTTTTTTGGGTATCCATTGTCGTAACTCTTTATTAATGGTACTTTTACTTGTTTCATGTAAAGTACAAGGGAGAATTTATTAACAGTTTAGACTGATTTATAAGTATATAATGAGTTGATAATTTAGTATTTTTGAAATGGCAACTTTGGACAAGGGAGAAGTCTGTGGAACTATATTTTCACAGTTGTATTACAGCGCAAATGAAGGTGTATACAAAAGAAATAAGTGAAAATGTTCTTGTATTTTTCTTTTTAAGGGTGCCGCTCTAAAATGTCCCCAAACAACGCTCCACATATCCTATGGTATGTTCACACTAATTTTGTAATATTTATTTTCTAATTATAATTATTTGTGTGGGAGATTTGTAATAATAATTTATTTGATATTTTATCAAATTCCTCACTTTATTATGTTTCCTTGGAAATTAAAAAGAGGAACTCGCTTTGAAACTTCAACTTTTTATCACTTGAACTCCTTTGATTCCAACTTATTTTTGTATATTGTTCACTTAGAAATTCTTTCTTTATATTATGGATTGTGGAAGCTTAAAGTCTTCAAATTCAAGAAAAAAGTTTTCTTGAAGTTTGAAAGATTGTTAGCGATTTTGGTATGGATATTTGTATTCAAATTGTTCAAAGTTGTCAATAATTTGTTAATATCACATTGTCATGGGTTGTGTAATAGTTTTACCATTCGTGGATGTGGTTGGTTAATTAAAATTCCATAACTAATGTGAAATAAATATTTGGGATGACAAATAAATTCCTACATTTTGAGCATGACTATTTAATTAAAAACTAATTTTTAAAACTTTATTCAATAAATATAAGGGGTTCAAATTTTATTTAATATTGTAAAGATATCTCGACATTAAAATTTGAAGTTTTTAGTATAAAAATACATTTACATTTAAAGTCTCATATTTATTTTCTTTTAAATATTAAAATTTGTGTTGAATCATCTAACTTGCTACTTTCATAATCACTAATTTCAATTTTCCATTTTTTTATCTATTACATATTATATTATTTTTTATCTTTTCCTAAAATTCATCCACTTTGGCAAAATTTGCTTACTATTGAACCGCCCATTATATTAAACAAAATATATGAGAGTTCAAAAGCAGGATGACCTAAATACTCACGGTCCCACAAAAATCCATGAGGGTGCTACAAAATGCCCAAGGGCCAATAAAGAACACCACGAGGGAAAACACGAGAATTACATAAAACTAGAGAACATTAAGCACATGTTGCCGCTCCGGGAGGAGGAGGAGGATCATCCCGAGGAGGGATGAAAGCTCCACTCCATGACTCGTTCAAGGAGGATCAATGTGCCTACCATATTGATCAGGAATTTGCATAGGCAGAGGCACCATAATTCCTCAAACAAAGGGCAGAGAGCCAACAAACATTTGAACTCCATACGAGAGGAGAGGGCCAATGTAGAGAACTTTCCACCGCCTTCCCCACGAAGGAGAACTCCGGCACCCGCCCCTAATGAGGAAGGAGTCAAGGTCACTCCCATGGAGAGGCAAAGTGGTGGCATGCGAGAAGCTTTTGTGATATGGTCCTTGCGAAAGTGGCCGACGTGACATAGATGACCGAGGTGGCAACAACAAAGGGTCGGGAGGGACTTGAATCATCATGCAAGGAGCACTCCCCAGTGTGCGAGCAATTCCTGCAGTGAGCTAACTCTACGATATTTTTTCGGCTTGAGCGTGAATCTATATGCGCATTAAATGACAAAATAACCACTTTATCATTAGTGTAAAACAAAGCAACAATTTGATCACTCTGGAATATAGTAGTATTATGAGATTTCCAAATTTGAAAGAGAATACAAACTCTAAACAAATGCCATAGAGTATCAATATAAGTAGGACGAGAACCCGAAATCTCCAAATAATGTCATATGCTAATGAAAGAATTCAGGGTAGTAGGGCTAAAATAATGTATGAATCCAATACCAAATGGCTTAAGCATGAGAACAAGACAAAAAAATGTTTAAATGATTCAAGTCGAGCTCAAAAGGGGCATTTAGGATTGGGAATTCCAATGTGACTAAGACACTCACCAACAGGAAGACTTTGGTAGATAAGGCACCATAGAAAATGGTTGACTTTAGGTTCCGAGTAAAGGGTTCCAAGCACGGAAAGCCAACGAAGCCAAGTGGTAGGGGTCGATTGTAGACGCCTTTATATGCGTGTGATTGAACCAAGCTAAGTTAATCAATAGAAACTAACACCAAGTAGTCTCAATAACAAAGATAATATAACAAAACATCATGATAAAGCCATAGAAAAGGAAAAGCTAACTAATGCATCTAATTAACATGAAATGCTAAGCCATCCTTTGATGTTTTTGATATGGTTTTAGATTGTAGGTACTCCTTTTGTTGAGCCGAACGTGACTACGTGCGATCAAAGGAAGCTATCTCCATGAAGAGGAAGAGATCTCACCAATATGGCTTGATTTCCATGTATGGTTCTTCTCTTACTACTCTTTGCAAGTAGAGGATAGAAGGTTGCTTGATCAATAAGTTTTCAAAGTTGAAATGCTCTTATCATATGCATATAGTAATATTGGTATGTGTGATGTCGGTTTGGAAAGAAGCTACTTGGTTGTTTATATAGCTTTCCAATTTGGGAGAAGCTTACAACCTAGTGAATGTGGGATAAAGGTAAAGTAGAATTAGAAAGGGATAAATATGATTATAAGATATTAATTAGAGATTAACAACTCATGGGAGTTGGGGGTGATTTAATTAATCAACTAGGATTACTTAATAGCCCAAGATAAGCTTAAGAATCCATTTGGAGATGATTTAAAGGGAAATTAGTAGAATTTGAAGGGTTTGAAAGGGGATTTAACTAATAAGAAGGTTTATTAATTAAATACAATATTGAAAGACTTAATTAATTAATAATGGTTAATTGATTAATTAAAAGAGGATTATAACTAACGAAGTGTTGTTAATTGACATCTAGGATGGGGAAGGGTTAGTTAATTAACAAAGTGTTGTTAATTGACCGAGATGAAGGGGAATGTTAGCTAATTAGTGGGAAATCAATAATTATAATGAAATGAAGGAAAGAGTATAATCAATGCAATTTTAGTACTAAAACTTTGTAGTCAAATTTAGGTGTATATATTTTCCCCTCTTTGATGTGGTGTAACATAAGTGACGCCGCTTCAAAGATAGTAGACAATTACAAAAAATTAATTTTGAAGGAGTAGAAAAAAATTAGTAGAATGGATGATGTTTCCCCCGAGTGTTGATGGGGTGATAGAAGAGGTCGATTGACACTCGAAAAGAAGGAAATATCACAACAAGAGAATAAGATACTACAATGACCGAGATTCGAATTGAGCCTAGTAGGCCGTTGTTCAAATTGATTGATTAGAAAAGAAATCTCAGGGTTTAAACGTCTGGAAGAAACAAGGGAGAGAGGGGGATAAATATGATAACTATTGCCCCAAATTTTGTGGAAGAAAATATTGATAACAATGGAAGGGGATTTGAATTGGGCTTGGTTGGCCATTGTTAGAATCAAGAAAAAAGGAGGATCATGTGCCTCAAGTGGAAGAAGCAAGGGAGGGGGAAGAATTGGAAAATGATAGGTAAAAATTAGTGAGAATAGAAACATGTAGATACATGGAGAATGGGAATATTATAATGTAGTGACGAACCATCTAGCTTAGAAGTAACTATTTATTTGATATAAACATACAACAAAAGTGTAAAATGACATGAAGAGCCATAATACTGATTTTTGTTCATTGTTAAAGGACTAACTCAAAGAAAAATACATAAAGCAATGCAATACGAGAAATTAAACAAGTAGACCAAAAAATAAACAAGCACAAACAAACATACTCAAACAAACAACATTCAAGAAAGTTGCACCAATGTTTTTGTTATCCAGCTTCAGTTCCCAAATGTTTGAGTTATACGACAAGGGTTAAAATGACACCCCAAGAAAGGATACATGCAAGGGGAATAGACGAAGGACATAAAAGTCCCATGAAAAAGCAATTGTGCACTATGAAACTACCCCAAGCAATGATATATATAAGTAAAGACAAACATAGCAAGCAAAAAGCTTAGTTAATGGAGGAATATCAAGATGATTTGCATGTCGTGTGCTAGAACAAGCAAACACTAAAGTAAGATGTTTTGTAGGATAGTTTTCAATGTTTGAGGATGTTTTGTCCGTGAATGTTTCAAATGTTTGAATGGTGTTTACCAATTTTTGGATTTTTAAGTTTTTGATTTTTATTTTATTTTTGATTATTTACCATTTTTTTGGTTTTTAATGATTTTACCATTTTTTTAAATTTTAATGATTTACCATTTTTTTTAATGATTTACTATTTTTTTGGGTTTTAAGAAGAATGTGGTGAAAAGAATGATAACGGTGTGTGTGGTACACCAAAAAGTCCCTAGGGAAGCGAGAATATGCCCTGACGAGAAGAAAATGTTAGTGCAAAATGACTATTTAAATAAATGATTCATCACGATGGAATGTCAGTGCGTGGCGGGAGAAAATAGAGGAAAAAGTGTAATATGGAGGAAGAAAATTAGTAATCTTGACCACATGAGGCAAGAAAATGGATAATTAGGGTTATGAGGGTATAAATAGAAGGGGAGGGGTAAAATTCACCGCGACCCATTTGTGCTATTATACCTCTTTTTCCCTTTGTGAGAGATTTTAGCTCTAAGTTTTGGGAGAGATGACACGTGAACAATAGAGGAAACATCGCACGGATCACATTTGAGAGTACGGAAAACTCTAGATGACGACCATGCGGTAAGTGATGCAATTTATTTTACTTTTGAGCGTATTTAATGTTTTTTTAGGTAGAGGAAATTTGAATTTTAACGCTAGTGCACGTAAGCGTAGCCCGAAAAATGCGCTAGTGTGAGGTTCACACACTAGTTTCAAACTAAGAGCATGGACGTAGCTAGGGTTTTGTCTTTAGTGCATTTCATGCACTAACATTAATGTAAGATCATGAGCATAAATGTTCATGTGTTACCGTTAAATGCGATAGTGTCATAATGTATGCACTAGTGCGAAAAGAATATGCGCTACCATACCAAAGGGTGCGTTAGTGCAAGTTTTGACTTTTTAGAAGAATTTAGAAGGTGAGAAATGAAGAAATGATGTTAATTGTTATGTTTTGAGTGATTTGGGAGATACCACATAATTTGGATGTGCGAGAGCATCATGGATGATTGCGAGCCTTTGAGAGGAAATTCATTAGAACATAATATTAAGTGCTTATAATGTTTAGTTTATAATTAAATAATTTAGAATATATTTAATATTCTTAATTATTTAATATAAAATTTATATTATGTTTTATTAGTTATTTAATAACTAATTAATTTAAACCGGGGTACACACCCCATCACTTAATTGTTCATGACCCTTGGGGTCATTTAAATATGGTCGTAATATTTGGTTCAATTCACTTTGGGTGAATTTGATGGAGAGAAGTGAGGAGTTTGGAGAATTATTGATTTGTGGTAATATGTTTCTCATAAATGGAAATTCTTACTTTCCGTGGTTTTTCCCCCTCAAAGTGGTTTTTTACGTTAAATTCTATGTTCACGTATTTATTTAAGTTTACATTATTTTGATAAATGTTATAAATATAATGTGATTGGTTAGTTAACCTTAACACCTCATAATTGACATGGTACTAGAGTGTGTTGGTTATGTGGTTAGCTTAGGTAAGAAATTTTAATTTTAATTCCCCCTTCCCTCTAGGACATAGGCTGGTGAATAATGAATGTGTACAGTGGAAAGGTCTTAAAAATATTTACTTGGCGTGTAAAATATCGAACTTCAAAGAATTATGAGAACCTACAAAACAAAGGTAAGAATATATTTTTAATTAAATAGTCTATCATTTCTTTATAGTTTTGAAATGTGCAAGTTGAAATAATTTAGGGTGACATTCAAAGTTAAAAAGGAAGGTTAAAAGGTCAGGAGACAAGTTCCACTAGAATAGGAAATTCATTTTTTCTATTAGTGAGATAAAACCCTTATCCTCTCGGTGTCTTGGTATACCCTGGTAAAATTCTAATTTGTATTTTCATCTTTGTTATTTAAAATTTTTTATGTCCTAAGAACCCTTTAACTAATAAGGGTTACATTTGAAAGTTTAAAAATTATTAATACTAATGTTTTTTAAAACTATAAACTAGGTCAAAATAACCTAGAAACCAAACTATAGTTTAAAACTTTATAAACTATATCATATTCAAGCAAACCCCTCTTAAAACTCTCACTCATCCTCACGGTGGAAATATTTTTACAATGTTTGTAGTGGTTGAAAAATTACTCTCCAGGTGCACTCTCCATACACAAGTAAGGGTAAATGAGTGTGAAATATTTTATTTAATTTATATAGTTTTTAATGTGTGGTAAAAAATTAAATATCCAAGTTAAAACACAAGGTTTCCTAAATGGAGACAACCCTTCATGGAAATAGGGTTTTTAATTTTTCCTATTGATGGTGTAAAATTTTGTAACTTAGGGTTATTTTTCAACCTATGTCTAACTTGGCCCCGTTTATTTTTCAATTACATATGTTTAAATAAAACCTTTTCACTTTAAAACTATGCTAGGAGGGCCTATAATATAACTTTTATAACAATAAAATTTAATTTCTAGCCTATTATGTTTTTTTAACATAATAACCTAAATTATCAAGTATGTGTTCTATCCATAATTAAAACCTATATCCTATATATATATTCTTGTGGCCTTTTAAAATTAAATTTTAAATTAAAATTTATAAAATAGATAACCTAGAATTAAAAGGATATAAAATTGAGGTTTTGTTTGGCACTTTGACCAATCATATCTATCTACCATATTACCTAATATATCTATCTATTGTAAACATGACATGGTGGCTTTAAACAAACTTAATAAAATAAAAACTTTTTTTTGGGGGTCAAAGTTCATTACCTTACGACCCGCTTTAAGGGAAAGGACACCATCTCTAAGCACCATAACTTGTAGGTTACACAACCACGTAGCAAACTAACTAGGACTCCAAATCAACATAGTAGATACCTATTTGTTTTATGAATCTTCAAATGTAATTTTTAAACCTATTGACATGTTTCATGACACATGTAAAAGGATTTCAATGGATACTATTAGAAATGAGTGAATATAAATGTCAAACCCATCACCGCTGATTTTAAAATGTAGTGACAACACGTATTTGAGTGGGAAGCCGCACATTCGAGGTGACAACAATATACAACAAGAGGCTATTAAATTAGTAATAGGTGGATTAATATCTCTACCAACTCACCATTATTTTCCACCATCATCCCCGTAATGGTGTGTTCAACTCCCTTAAACTACGCATTCACTCCCATCTATTTTCCCTACATTGACATTCTTGTATAATAGTGAACTTCGTTCGATCCTTTGGATTATCCTCGTCATCCATGTAATCATCCCCGCAGGAATTTTGACCATTTGCATTGATGTAATTATCCCGTAGGAACTTCGAGAATTCGACATGCCATTGTAGTAGTTAAGGACACTCTTTCTTAAAAGGTTGCGTATGCCAAGTTTTACAAACGAGGTATGTGAAATGTGTCTATGTAGCCTTACATAGACTAGTCTCTTTCCTGACATAGTTGTTGCCATTTATGTATCAATCCACATAAGAGTTAACAGAGAATTATTCATTCTTGAGTGCATCCCAAAAGTGTAGCCTAATATCCATTGACTCATAGTCTTCTTGATTTTGTTGAATACAAGATGATTATACCTCCACAGTTTAATATGCGATGCATGCTTCAAGAGCAGTTTTCTCATTATTAGGGAAATTGTTCGCAGAAATACATGATTCTTTTTACTTAAAGTAAAGGGTATTTCTAAATTGATATGAATGTTGATAGGTGTTTGGCCTCCAAAGGCTCTTCCTGACAAGGAGGATTGAGTATAGGGGATTATTTGTAGAAGAATTTGAACAAACCGATTGATCATTTTCTCTCTCTGCCTTGTATGTGCATCTTCTATAATTTCTCAAACAGGGTCTTGTGTTTTTGCATTGTCTTTCATATGAGATTGTTTAATGCCCCGAGGAAGCTAATTTACAGGATCATGTGGCTGGACACTGTACTTCGTGTAGCTTTAATTTTGTTTAATGCGGACATACAAAAGAAACTCCAGTATGTAGTTGTCACCCCTTTGTAAATTAATTCTCCAAACCTAAACCTATGAAATGTCAATCTTTGTCTCAGAGTGTTGAGGAGACGAGATATAAACATTCAAGATTAAAATCTTATGAATTTTTTGAACAAAGGTATACAAAACCTCTCACTATAAGTTATATGGTTGGTTTGTTGTATAAATTTCATGCCATGTTGAATTTCATAAACTGTAAATTTATTAACGAATTGTTGTTGCAGGGTAGAAAAGAATAACAATGCCAGTGGTACGTGAATGGGGATGAACAACATGAATTTATTTGCAGGTAAGGTCATTTGTGACCTTACTAAGGCAATGATATGTTTATCTTAATCCAAATTGTTGTCTACAATTGTTTGTCTATGAGTAGATGATTGAGTTATATTCCAGTTTTCTATGGTATATTTTATTTGTGTGCCTTAGTTATATTTACAAATCTTTGGGAAGGACCCAAAAATGGAATACAACATAAAAATTACATAAATGGATAGTCCTTATTTCACACACAATGAAACATATATTGTTTTATATTCATTTTGATAGTCTTCTAAAAATTTACAGTAAATCCAACTTCAAGAGGATTAAATTCAGTATAATATTTATCAAAATTATATAAAAATATTCGACAAAATAAACATATTCGACTTGACACACACTTCTTTTGTTTTCTATGCATCCTCATTATCTAACACATTATTCCTAATTTCTTCAAAACATCGTTGTACATCTCCATCTTCTATTCCCTGCCATCCTCAATATGTTTTCAATAGTCGCCACCTCATATTCTTCAATATGAAAGGCTTCACATGGCCTCATATCATTAGAAATAACATTACAATCAAGTGGCCATATATACCTGTCCTATGAAAACCTACTTTGATGTTTTTAGGAGTAAGTGTGAGTTGGAAAGCTTGTTGCTAAGTGTTGCCAATTCTGTCCTCCCGATTTCAAGACTTGAGTTCTTTGCCATCCATTTGGACCTCATTGATTTGAAGTAGTTCTTGAATGGAGAGAAAATACTCACATTTAATGGCTGATTTTTGTGACTGGTATGAGCTGGCAAAGTCACAAGGTCAATTCCTAAATTTCTAGCTTCTTGGATTGTGCCAAAAGCTACATGTCTGTCATGACCATCAAATATTAGAAGATGCCTATTTGTTGGTGAAACTACGCCAGGCATAGATCCTGTAAAATGATGCATCCATTTAAAAACAAATCCTTTTTCATCCATGCATGTGGTTTTGCTGCCATGTATGCTCTAGATTCACATCTAACTATATAGTTTTAAGTTATCTCTTTTCCTTAAAAATATAAAATCTAGGAATGCTTTGTCTGCTGCATTAACACAACATAATATAGTAATCCATTCTCTAATTTTTGACATAATGTGTGGAACACTTCTACAACCTAATTTAGTAATCACACGCATGCCATAATTCCTTCCTGCAGTACACCGACTTCATCAAAAATTCATATTTTATTAGGCCCATATTGATTTGTTGTATACAATTTTTGCAAGTTATCATAGAAATCAACAACGATTCTTGGTCATAATATGACATCTCGTATCTCTATTAAGGACCTCTCGTAGTTCTTATTGTCAAATCAAGATGGCACCTACAAAACCCATACCACCATGATCTTCCTGGTAGACCATCATTGAATGGATTTGGTATGCTTTGACATATATGAGCTACATAGGACTTTAAGTGAATGACTTCAAGACCATGGCCAAGTTCAACCATATCTTTTCACCATGTCACAATTTCCTGCTCTTTATTCTTTGTCAGAATAGTTAGAGGTCCCTTCCTCTTAGTGGTTCTTTTTCCATACAACCAATCAATCATGTTTGTGGTAGGAATACCCCATTTAGATGCTACTTTTCTTGTTGACATTCCATTCTCCTCCACATCCCTTATGGTAGCCTTCATCTCTGCTTCTATCCGTTGTCCTCTTATGTATAATTTCTTTGTTATAGAAGACCCTCTAGTTACTTCAACATTTGGGTTTATACTAGTGGTGAATTCAGGTTCATGTGTAATTGTGATATTCTCATCAACAAATTTTTCTTTTCCTTTTGATGGATTTCTTCTTTGAGTGGAAGATGTATTTTCTCGAGGTTGTACTTGAGTAGAATTATCCATGCTTAAATCTTGTGATTTGGCTCTTGAAGGAGTCTTCTTTCTGTTAGAAGTGGTGGTTTTTTGAGCTCGTGTCTTTGCTATTTTATCTTCATCAGAAGATAGATTTGTAAACTTTGCCCCTCTTTGCAAGTTGCTTCTCAACCTTCTCACTGGTCTTTTGGTTGTCTACTTTGCACGTGCCATTATGAAATACAAGGAACTTTTTAGTCTCTGCATTAGTCTTTTGTTAGCATATTTGGATGCATTATGTATATGGAGGTAAATTTAGCACCTTATGAATGTGTAAATCTAATACTATGCATGTAGAATTTTAGAGGTTGCTAAAAAAGTAGTGGCTATTTTGAAAAACAAAGAAATTGCTATTTTGAATATTGGAAAAGCAATGGCTATTTCAGAAAAACAAAGAAATTGCTATTCTTGGATTTTATCTTTTTAAGGCAAAGAGAAACAAAGAAATCATTACTTCTATAGATTACTATACATTTCAGAAAATGTGTTAAACATTTAAGAAAATTATGATTTATTTAGCACAACAAATCATACTTGGAGGAGCAAGTAAACATTAAATTAGTTATGCACACCAATGAGTTTAAATTTGTAGATAGAGTATAAACAACATGAATTTGCAATAATGAAGTGGTTCATTGTTGCAAATTTAATGATGTTTGTAAACTATCTACATATTCAGACTTCCTGATGTTCATAACAAATTTAATGGTTAACTGTGAGATCTAAAAATGTTTAGGGAAAATAAAAGAGACAATTTTCAAAAATAGTGTTGAATACAAAAGGTAAGAAACTATTACTTTTTGTGATTTTAGAAATATTCTGCTATTTTATATTTGTGCAACAAGAAAATCAGTGATATGGAAGTATTATGTTCTTTCGTATCTGTGCACTTGTATATCAGATTGCAACAATAAAATTGATGATGGAAAAGTGCAACAAGAAAATTGTTAATAACAAAGATGCATACGACTCATCATCTTAATTTATAGATTTTACTGCTATATATTTTTCTTTGGTATATCTATGGCATTGGATTCTATTAGCTGAGAGGGGTTGACACGAATTGATTGAGAAATGAAGAAATTTGAGAGGTTGTATTTAAATATTTTGTTGATTGATGGATTTCTATTATAGTGAATGTGAGAGAGTTTGTGGGAATTGGGAATTTGGGAGGGAAATATATCATTTTTGTTTTATTTTATTTTTAATTACGGTTGTTTTATTGAATGTTGTTTTTGAAATCTGCTAAAAATCTATAATAATGATGACTTTTTCTTGTAAATGGCGAGCCTTAATGAATTTTTATGTTTGCGGTACCGTATTAATTGTAGAAAAGGAAGTAGAGGTTGGATAAACGGATGAATAATGTTTGCTTAAGGATGTATGTATAACTATGCAAAAATAATAATATTTGTACATGTTGAAGACCATCAATAATTTAAATGCGTCAAAATAGTAATGGAGATAATATTTTTATATTCATGTGGGAGTTTCTAAAATTTAAATGTGAACCTAAAGTTGTAGGGAATGACATCTATTTATGTTTATAAATTAGAATAATTGCACATGTTAAAATTGGCAAAGAATAAGGAAATAATGTACATGTTTATGTGTTTTTTTGTTTAAGTATTTGGATAAATATATATACATAATAATATTTAATTGTGCCAAAATAGTCTCTGGTCAAAGGCCCTTTGCTCGGTTATGGGGTCCTTTCCCTATATGCTGAAATTTTAATTCGGTTTTCAACATCCTCTTAAAAATGACCTTTATTGGCCTCCACGTGGAACCTTAATTGCATACAAATGTCTTTGCACAACCCAACACAATTCAAACCCGTGTTTGATTTATTTTTTGTGTATTTTTTTGTTATGAATTTAGTTTTATCCCATATTAGGGATGCGAGAAAAATGCATAGACTTTATAACCCTTTGTGTCACCCTTGGTCAATGTGGCTAAGGCCATGTTATTTTGCTTTTGGTTGGCGGATTAAGTTGTTGATACTTAGAGATTGGTTGGTTGCAATTATATTAGAACATGTTTTGAATTGGCCTCATATGAGTTTGTTATACTGTGTCTTGAGTCTTCACACAATTTTTTTAAATATATACAATATAAATCTTATCTTCCTAAAATTATTATTTTTAACAAAAATTAATATAAAAATTCAAAATTATTCTTATTACGGTAAGGATTTTTTTGTTTATTTTGTTTTGATAATTGAATGTTTTCTAAGTTTTGTTTCAAAATGAGAAATATTTATACTTATATTGACGATAAATAAGTTAGTATTTTTTGAAAACTAAAAAAACAAATTCACTTACATTTCAACTGAATATGTGAATATTGTAGTCAAATTAATATATGCTTTGTAAGTATTTTTTTAATGATTTATTTTGGCCCGAAGAGTTCAACTTTACGTAAAAAAGGGGAGAAAAACACCAAGATACGACCCTCATATTCACTTAAAAATAACGGGGATTGTTTCTTTTCAATGTTTTTCCTCTGTAAAACCTAATTTATTATCGAAAAGTTGATCATACAAATTATCATAATAATCATGGTTTTTATCACAAAGAGTTAATTTTTGTCAATTTCAAAGGAGGAGTAAGTTATAAATTATGCTTGGCGTTGAGGCGCTACCCCTGACTCCCGCATGGAAGGCACTTTCCTCGACCCCGTTGGGGATGCCGCCCCAGACCCCCTCTCACTTTGGTCTTGTGTTTAGTACCTTATGTGAACAAAACCTCTCCTTTGTGTTCTTGTGAAAATGTCAATGGATGATGGTATAATAGTGTTTATATTAAAAATAAATCTAATGTAGTTTCTTTATGAGCTACATCTACCACTACCAATGAAAAACAAATGCTTTTTTGTGTATTGATATTGAATTGAAAAAGAAGTTGTTCATAATTAACTCAAGAATAAAAATAATTTATGATGGTTTATTGAGAATGAACTAGAAGTAACTATAGCTGAAAACAGACCAAAATGGCTTATATGTGTTTAAATGATTTGCTTTGTTTTTTCTAATAGTTTATTCAAACTATTATTTATTTTGACATGAAATCTTGAGATAATTTTTTAGGATCATGTATGACATGGCTTAAACTTACCACCTATGAAATGTGTAAAGGGTGCTTACATGGTAAGCTATCACCAAAAACCCTTCCTCAGTCATTTATTGAAGCAAACTTCACATAAATCCATGGGATGTGTCCATAGTTAGTGGATCATTTTTTTCAGTGAATGTTGTGATTATTCTTGTATGATTTGATTATTTGTTCAGATATATTATCTATTAGTCTTATCACTTTAAAAAGGGCTTAGAATAGATAATGAAGATATATACATTGTTGATAAAACATTTCTTAGTATGTGATTACTAAAATATTATTATATGCATATCAAATGACACTTGGGGATGCCTTTGTGTTTGTATTGGAGACGTCTAATATTGATTGCATCTAATATATATTTTACAAGAGTAATAGGCTGATATTTTTCAACATATTTTTACATAGTTGGTATTGTCAAACATATTGTTATGTTAGCTGTTATAAAACTAGTGTTTAAATTTTATAGATGGTTAAAAGTGAAATCAATAATGATTTATATTATGCTTATTATAATGTCTATATGGATATTATGAATCTAACCATGTTGATGTTGTATTGGATATAAAATATACATATGGATTTTTGTTCAAGTTTTTTGATGTAGGAGCCATTACTTCAAACAAAACAAAAACCAACAATATTCATTTCTTCTATCAAGGTAGAGTATAGAAATGCAATGGAAGCAATGAAGAAGCCATCTAGATGAAGTAGTTGTTGGAAGAGATACACATGAAAGCTAAAGGAAGTGTTCCTCTTCTATGTAATGGAAAAATTTGTATTAATCTTGCTAAAGTATCTAGTTCAACATCAGAGAGTGAAGCATATAGATGTTCATATGCTCCTTATCCGAGAGAAGATCATTTGCAGTGACATAGATCTCCAGTACTGCTTGTCTAAAGATCAAGTTGCAGTTATATTTACAAGTCATTATGTGTTGTAAAATATGATATGTTTTGTGTAATACTTGGCCTTTCAGAGTTGTCATTGAGGGAGTGTGCATGGAAATGTCACCTCCTAATGGTCAACTAATTGATATTTTCTTCTCCTCTATACTTCTTCTCCATTGTAAAGCATTGTAAAGCATTGTAAAAATATCTTTATGATATTTGTAAACTTATAACTCTAAGTTTACAATATACAGTAAAATGTGTTACATTTATTTGTAAATGAGGACCTTATGTTATAAAAGACTTCTAGAGATGCGGTTTTAAGAATTTTCCATGAGAAACTATGAGATGTAGTCTCACAAATCATGCTTAGCCTAAATCATAACTTCTGATTTATGGATTCCAAATCCTTTTGTACCAAAAGGTAAGTTGAGCATGATGAAGGTGTTATAAATCCTTCAAAAGTGATATGCTATCCTAAACCTTCACTAATAGTTTATGGATTTGTAAATCCTATTTATACAAATAGGTTACGTTGGCACATACCCACTTAATATTAAGGGGAGTGTTAGAACATAATATTAAGTGCTTATAATATTTAGTTTATAATTAAATAATTTAGAATATATTTTATATTCTTAATTATTTAATATAAACTTTAGATTATGTTTTATTAGTTATTTAATAACTAATTAATTTAAATCGAGGTACATACCCCATCACTTAATTTAAATATGGTCACATGACATATTTGGTTCAATTCACTTCGGGTGAATTTGATGGAGAGAAGTGAGGAGTTTGGAGAATTTCTAGACTATGTAAATATGTTTCTTGTAAATGGAAATTCTTACTTTCCATGGTTTTCCCCCTTGGGGGTTTTCCATGTTAAATTCTATGTTCAAGTGTTTTTACTAGTTAGTGTATTTATTTAAGTTTACATTGTTTTGATAAATGTTATAAATATAATTTAATTGGTTAATTAACCTTCGCATGTCGGACTTGACACATTCTCTCGAATGCAAGAAGAGAGGGTTAGTTGCTTATTCTTACTAGAGGTGACAGGCTTGAAACACATTACCCAAGCGTCGAGCTTGCGACAACATTATCGGAGCGATGGCACGGTGAGAGGCGGAACTTCTAGCTATAGGCGGGGAGATGAAAGTTACATTGGATGACATCTATAGGATCTTGCGATTTTCGATACATGGGAGATTAGTCGTATATGATGGGCATGTTGAGTGGATATGGGGACATATACGGGACATATCTCTGAGAATGGATGTACCTTGAGAGGGGATGGTAGTACACTTGGAATGATGTTTTGACAATAGGAGGATAACATGACCACTTGTGTACCGATGGATCTTATCGGTGACTACCTATTTCTCGATAAGCGGGGACTCATTTCCAACCGGGATTGATAGGAGTAGTGGCTAGGTGTATGGAGGGGTAGATATTTGTATGGGGTCAATGTATACTAACAAACCTATACAGGATCTATAATTGATCGCCTAATGGAAAATGAGGAGCTTGAGTCATGCTTTACCTTATTATAGATATGGGAATGTGACCATATTGCTATTAGATGACCATTGGTTGTTATGTGGGATGACGGCCGGAAGAGCCATCATGCGCAGAGGTTTGGGGATGACAGGGGAAGGTCACAGAGGACACATGGGGGATATGGCTTCTTACGGGTGATCATTTGATGATTCTGATTGCATATGGTGACTTGGAGGCCATACATGTTATATCGGTGGAGGACATATGCCTTGGATTTGTGTCTGATAGAGGTAGAGCACTACCTCATGGCGATCCACAACCATATCCTTGAGTGGTATAGAGTAAATAGGGTATAATACCAACCGGGCATTATACATGGGATACCATGTGGTGAGCGGTGGTATGCGTGCAGTTGTGTAGGAGACCTTTGACTTTGGGCCATAGCTCGGTGTAGACACTAGTTTTGATATAACTCCTCTTCTTCGTCCCTCCGTCATCTCACATTCATTCAACTTTCACTCTCACTTTTATTTTTCTTAAATTTAAATAAATCCCATCCATTTACTCACCCAAATTTAATTAATTATCAAATGTGATCCATATAAACCCATTTAATAATTAAATTTTGGCATCTCTCAAAATTATTCAATTCATGGGAAATAATACACCCATCGACATCCCACTCTTAATTTGAAAATTGAATCTATTATTTCACCTAACTATGTCAATCATACTCCCCACTCCATATCACATCCTTATCTTTTTAACCTCATAAGTCAAATTGTGAGCCCCATTGAATCACATCACCTCTTTTAATCAGGGTTACTTTACCCAACCCTGATTACCTAATAACCCACAGTCTAACCTCACCCTTAGGTTATAAATATGGGCCTTCCCCTTGGAAGAAAAAGTTGGAAAATTTGGGAAAATGCTATTTTGAATTTTAAGCCTCTTGTTTATCATAGTATCCTCATGATGTCCTTGTAATGACATTGGAATCCCCATAATACTCTGCTCATGATTTGTTGGTTCACATAGCATGGTTCATGTTGCACGTTGTGTTTGGATCAAATCAGTAGCACCATCTACATACTAGCATCGTTAGGTTCCTTTGATCATCACTTGCATGTTATCTGTTTGTCTTGTATTTTATCATTATTCTTTATCACATGGGGGTTGACAGCCACCGAGGAAGTTAACGCTTCTTAGATTTGCTTTGTCAGGAAACCCCACATAAAATATCTAAGTAGTTTCCTCTAGTGTCTTTGAGTTGTAGGTTTGTTGAGATCGCTACGAGGAGCTCATCATCTACTTTGCACCCGTATCAGTCATCACCATCTCCAAGGTACTAAGCCCTTGCATATTCGATGTTGTTTTGTGTTTATTGATTTCTCGTACACCAATCTGGACAAGAAGCAAGAAACTTCGATCAACATGTGGCGTGCCTAGTGGGACCAGAACTAAGTTCGGTCACCTTTTTAGCCCCTTGTATAGGTGTCGTATGTATAGCAGTTCTTACATTTCATAGTTCTTTTCAATCTTGATATATGCTACCAATATTTCGTTTATAAACTCACCGATTGTAAGATCTTTGGTATTGTCCCCATCCATGTGTGGTGTTTTGTACATTTGATCATTTATGTCGTCATAAGAGTAAGTAAGTTTATCGTTTAAGAAAGAGCATATTCGTAAGTTGTTTATAATAGGTGTAAACTTTTATTGTTATTACTATTATAATTCAAAGAAAACAATAATATCCCATCTCCTTTCCACTCCATTAGAGCTCACCATTCTTCACCCATACCGAGCTCTTCACTTCCCTATCTTGAGCCCAAATCCAACTCTAACCACCTCTCCCCAACTCCTTCACTGGCCGAGTTAATCCCTTATCTCTCCACTCACTTCCCCAGTCATCATTTTCTCTATCCGAATCTCGAGCAACTCTTCATCCCCAAGCCCAACTCGCCACTTAGCTCCCTTCACCCAACGCCCTTAACATCATTCACTTCCACATACGGCTCCCAGTGTTCCCCTTCAAAACAACTACCCTTGGCCCATCGAGGTACCATCCCCACATGCCTGAGCTACTCCTACTCGACTCCCTCACCGAGATTCCTACTCTCTACCATATTTCCTCGTTGATCCATTCTGACCTCACACAACTCCCACACACTTCACACAGCTCGAGTCCCTCTCCTCTTAACACGCATCTCTACCCTTCTATTCATAGTGGTGTATTGGATTGCCTACAAGGGTTTTGCTTTCAAGTCTTTGGCCTACGTTGTCCTCTGTATTTGGCTTGATTCCTTCTCATCGATTTGTTTGTACCAACCTTGAGCTTTTGCTCCCCCTGCACGCATTGGTCCTCGGCCACTGCCTCTACACCATTCTGGCCACATCTCTTCCCACCATTCTGTCCCCACGGAGACCCTAACCTCTCCTCACATATCTTTCCACTCTATTTTTGTTATTTATTTACAGTTGGATGGAATACTGCTCGCCATTTTTTTATTACCTCGTAATCTCCATGTGCAGAGAATGAATATTCATACAGGTTCACGGGGTTTCGAGCGTGTGCTGGTTTTTAGTTTGGTTTCAAATTCAAGCAAATACCTTCCCCACATTTCCACACACCAAGTCTAATATCTTCCCCCGTCCACATCTATCACACGTGTCTCCTTGGCTGATCATGATTCATTGACCCTTACCTCATCACCATTTTATCTCCTCGCTCGTCTCTCCACGCCCAATCGACTACGCCTCAACTCGTTGGCCTCATCCCTTGTCCATACATGCTTTCTCTCACCATGTGGATCCCACCACTTGCACTTCACATAGCTCAACCACACATAGGTTCACTTTTGACATCATATTTTCAAGACATCACATCCACACCTCTTATTAGGATAATTATTTTGATATTAGTGGCTTAGTTAGGCTTTAATTACGTTAATTATTTTATCTTTAGTTAAGTAATTACAATATTTTCATTAGAATTCATAGGATAATTGTTAGTTACGATTTTTTTAGAATTCATAGTGTAATTGTTATTACTAGTTAATTTGTTACGATTTGTTAACTAGAATTCCTACGATAATTATATGAGGCTAATTATTTTGTTATTAGTTAATTAGTTAATTAACATTCATAGGTAGGATAATTATTTTGTTATTTTTTTTTATTTTGTTATTATTAGTTCATTCGAATAATTATTTTTGTTATTATTTCCATAATTAAACTTTGTTGTTAACACCTAACAACGTCAGGACTCCGAAATTGTCTTTCTTATTTTGTCAACCATGTCCACTAATTGTCTTCTCTACATTTGCAGGTGAATTCCACAACGTTGCAACCACAACATTATGTTGCCAAAGATAACCATTGAAACAAAAACATGCCTAAAATATCTTTCGCTGACCTTTTCTACAATCATGCATGGTGTAATTTAAGGGTACCTAGACATTCCTGGCTACTGACCATCACTTTCGAATACGACATCATCAAGTACAATCAAATAATGGGGGAAATGGTTATCGGTATTCCTCATTTTTTCCATATTTTCTCCTTTCTGCATTGTAATTTCCCTTTCCTGGGTGATTGTCTACATCGAAATTCATCTTTGGAATTTGGTCTAAAACAAACCCCGTGCATCCTGCCTACTCACATAGCTTAAATAGGGGTTTAACTCTCTGCATCACATATTTTATCACACACTACGAAATCTCACAAATTAATCAACACACCCAAACGTTCCTTTCACTGGTTCACTTGATTGGGATTTGATCATCGAACAGAAACCGTTTGGACATTTTCCAACCATAACTTACCTGAAACCAAACATAGTTTACCTTCTTCTAGGTCCTCTTCCAGCCATTTTCTTTTTCTTCACACACGTGTTCTTAATCAAAAAGAAAGAAAAATAAAAAATAAACAACAATAATAATAAATGTTTTCCTTACTTGTTTGTTAATATAACAATAATTTTCTTTTTTTTTTATGCCGTAATTATGTGATCCACCACTAGAAAAATGGAACACAACCTCGCCTCACATAATGCTTCATCCCGACCACTTACCACCTCAACAACTTCATCCTCCATGCCTCTCCCTACCTCCCTCACAAGCACCCATTCTCTCACCAATATACCTCATCCAATATCTTTTAGTCATACTTCGGTATTAGACCATCATTCCATCCCATCTAGGCCAACCACTCCACCTTACCTCGCCGATTAGATCCTGTTGGTACTCTCATTTTATCTCTCGGTGATCTAAAATTTCAATAAATTCTTGACGCCAATCTTGTGGCTCTTCAAGACTATCTTCTAAAAAGATACATACAAATTCCTCTAGATGGCCCACCACTTCAACAAGTTTATCCTTACAATACTAGTTCTGAAATTATTCCATCCACATCCATATGTGATTTTGCTTCATCCTCTATCAACCCACCAGCCCACCAAACTACTCAAATAGTCACACCCATTACACCTAATCTTCCTCAAACCAACACAACCATCAGAATCGCCTGTACCCATCACTACCGCAACCGCATGACTATCACTAGTGCTCTTATCCAACCTCCCCATGTGTCATATCCTTTATCCGAAAAACAAATTCCTCTCACATCACAAGTCTATGCCATTACTTCTCAACTTCCTTCGACAATCCCTTTGCAACATGCAGTGTCACTTCCAGTCTATCAACCCATCTATACACATATCTCCACTCAAAAATTAACACAACAATCACGCCAATCCCAACAATCATACCATGCTCCTATTTATCACCAACAAAAATTCTATTAACCTCCACCTCAACCACAACCCCTAATTTACACTCACCCATATCAAGTTCCTCGGACACCCACACATTCACAAGTTCAACCACCACCTCTTATTTCTCAAGAAATTCTTAATGATCCCATGTGGATATTAATTAGTCGGTTAGCCAACCTAGAGGTCACTACGTTAGGGTCCAAAGTTACATTGTCTTACAAAAAATATGTGACGAACCCATTCATCCATCTGTGTCAATGAAACCATATCCTCCACACTGGGAATTGCTAAAGTTCACCAAATTTAACAAAAAAGAGGACCCTCATCAACATCTTCGAGCATTCAAACATGCATGTTAGCTTATCACACACGACCAAGATTTTATGCTCCATACATTCCACATGTCTTTGGGTGGCCCTGCCTTAGATTGGTATAATAATATTCCCCAATATTCCATATTTTCTTTCTCTCAGCTTACACAATTATTTCTCAAGCATTTCTCAATTAATATTACGCGCAAGGTAACCATCAACGATCTGTATACCATCTGCCAATTCGAAGATGAATCCATCATGGATTTTATCACACGATGGTGTAATATTATAAACCAATTATCTTTTCCTCTTCCTCAAACCGACCTAATCGAGCTCTTCGCACGCTCTTGTGCGAAGCATATTTCATCAACTTTGTAAATTCAATCATTTCGCACTTTTGAAGAAGCTTTCACCATGGCTCACAAGCTTGAGACACATGCCCTCGAACAAGGGCATTTAAAATTAAAGTCAAATAATGCCAAAACAAAATTTGTTAGACCATCCACATCAAATGATAAGTCAAAGAAAACTACCAACGTTGTCATTGTCAAATCATCTCCTACATCTACATCTACTACAATATCCCAACAACGATTCACACGACCAATGCCCACTTATACTCCTCTGGGAGAATCATATAGCACCATCTTTGACAAATTAATAACAACACATTTGATCACACTTCCACCTATCCAACCAGTTGACGAATCTAGACCAAGACCTATGTGGTATCGTGAGGACCATTACTGTAAATACCATCAAGTTCGAGGACACGACATAGAGAGATGTTGGACTTTCAAGGATTCGGTCCAAATACTCATTGATCAGGGAGATCTTCAAGTAGATAATCCAAATTCTTCGCCTAATCAACCACTAGATATTTTTAAACACCATTTCCAAACCATACACCCACATCAATAAGTCAAACCAACACTGCTTCTACATCACAATTTCCCAATACCCACACCATAAATACTATACACACTGCTAGTAAAAATCCAGTTTCATCTGTAGATTTACCTTCTTCATCAACCACCATATCCACCTCACTAGAATCTCCCCTTTCTTCAATCCGTTAACCCTCACCCCCATACTAACCTTGGTCCTATCTACGTCCACCTCAACACCTCTTCCCACATCCACCGTTGATTCCACATCTGAATATACCTCATACACTCCATCATCCACATCTATTCCATATTTACCCATAATGCCAACCATAGATCCAATCCTAGTTCCTACACCTACCACATCAGTCATTGAGACCACATCCACATTGTCCTCCCCTCCTACATCATTTGAAGAACCTTTGAAATAAATTCAAATGGATTCAAATTCAAATAATCTTTCTACCTCATCAGTGCAACCAAATCAATTTCCACCTTCCTTAGATTCCAACGAACAAATATTCCTTCCTACGCCTCTATCAGTACCACCTCTAGATCCTCTGGTAAAAATTATTGTCGTTCCTCCCAAGGATGCAACCTCTCAAATATTGCCTCAAAATTCCATTATACAAGAAATTAATATTCCTTCTTCTAAACAATCCAACCCCACACCCCTTCAACTAAAACTGAAATCATCTAACACTATGAAAACCATGACTGGTTTCCAGCCATCAAGACATAAACATTCTCAAACTTTATCCTCAACATCCAAATTATTTCAAACATCCACTCCTTCTCCAAAGACTAAGAGATTCTGCACAAACAAAGCATCTCCTAACTTTTCGATCTAATCATGTACGGAGGTCTTCCAAAACTTGTTACAAATTTCTGCAATCACACTTCTGCCTATTAGGGCCTTTGACCCTAGTAGCAAAAATCCATTCTGGTTCAATTCCCGCCTTGTTTGCACATATCATCATACCCTGGACATGATATTGGACATTTCAGAGAATTTCAAGCCATTGTTCATGACTTCATTAAGGAAGGATGCATCCTTCCCAAACCAAACCAATCTATTCCTTCCACTTCATCATCTGCACCTTTGACCTCATCTATGCAAATGCAAATGTCTCCTCATTCTTCACACAATTCCACAACCATATCCCTTCCAAATGAAGAATCTTTTAAAGAGGATCCTTCATTGTCCATCAACATTATTCAAGTACCTCCTCATTCCAGTTCATGTGACCCCAAATAATCAACTAACATTAAAAATGAAACCAAAACATTAAAACCGCAATGCAATCCATCCCCATCCTTAGCATCTATATTGGTTCATACATCGACATCCCAGACTTCCACATCAAAATCCAAGCCAAAACATCATCTTAAAACCCATAAGAGTTATCTTCTTTTCGACACCTTGATTGGGTCCTACGCAGACATCCTTCAACATCTAATTCAAACTTCTATGATCATGCTTCCTCCCATTAGACATTTGGATCCTTATAGTAGGAAACCTCCATGGTTCAATCCCAATTGCATTTGTGCCTATCATTGTGTTCTAGGCCACAACATTGAGTAGTGTAGGGCCTTTCAGACCATCGTCCATGACCTCATTAAGGAAGATGATTTCCTCATTCAGGGGGAACATCCTTCCCCATCCACAACAAGTATAACTCATCTTTCTACATCCTCATCCATTGGGTTTCCTAACACTCCCCCATCCCCATCTATTCCACCTTTTCCTATCATACCATCTATTGATTCTATCTCAGTTCCTCTTTCCACACTTCTACTCATGCCAACCACATCAACTAGTGTGACTATTACCACATCATCCTCTTCTTCCACACCATTTGAAGAATATTGGATGCAATCCTCCAAGACAACTCATACAACCACATCCCAAGAAATTGCATCAAGATCTAAGTCAAAGGATTCCCAAGAAAATACATATACTAATGTATCAATTGAATCGTATGTAGAAACCCTTCAACACTTATTACAAATTTCCACCATCACGCTCCCACCTGTCAAGGAATTTAACCCAAATAGTAAGAAGCCATTGTGGTTTGATCCCCACCTCATTTGTGCCTACCATCATACCCCGGGTCATGACACTGAGTGTTGTAAGGCCCTTCAGACTGTCATCCATGATCTCATTGAAAGAGATGACCTTTTTGAGGATTTTCCCTCTACCATTTTATCCACAACTAATTCCACGTCTATCGAAGTCTCTAAGTCTTCTCCTCCATCCTCCATTAACATCTCTCCTTCGCATGTTATTCCTCATCTGAAGGTCCTCCCTTATTCATCAACACTGTTTTCCTATGATCCCCAACTCATCTACCTAATCCAAATCTAAGGTTATCATCATCCAATCTCTTTCACCTATCCACATCTAATTTTCCTATAGTGATATAATCTCTTTCACTGGGGGAGTAGCCTCCCCTCGTCCTTGAGCATATCATCTGTATTAATGCATTTCATATCTAAAAAAATCTCCTTTCATGCTGAGAGACTTTAATCCTTGACATTTTTTATTTACCTCATCCAAATACATCCAATCTAAACTAACCCCATCCAAATCTTCATCTCATTTGAAGCCCACTTTTTGGCCATATGTGTCTATCCCTTAGGGGACCATTTATTTTCATCTTAAGCCCATTGTGGTGGCCATGTTTGTCTCTCCATTAAGAGACCATATTTCTATATTTTTCATTGAAGTCCACCTTTGTGGCCATGATTGTGTCATCAAAGTCCTCCTTTGAGGTCATGTTTGTCCTTCCAATAAGGACCCTATTTTTTTTTTTTTTCCCAAAGTCCACCTTTATGTCCATGATTGTGTGCATATGAAGCCCACCCTTTTGACCATATGTTCTTCTTGTTAGGGATGTATATTTTCGCTTCCTGAAAGGGTAGTGCATAGTTTTACCTTCACTCATCCTCCCAAAGTTCTTATCTTATCTCAGACGAAGCGTTAATCAAGGAGCCAATGGGGAAAATTTACTCCCAATTGGATCGGACCGTATATTATCACACATAAGTATGGGTATGGGGCTTATTGTTTGGCTTCCCTAGACGGTAAACCAGGGATCGAACCCCTTAATGGATTGTACTTACAAACATTCTATTGTTAGTACATGCACTTATGAGCATAGTCATATCTTTAGACCATGTATCCACCATTATCCCCTTCGTCTATCATGGTAATGATATGAATTATGTGGTCTACCATCACTACTTTGATATGACCTTGAATATGAGTACCACGGCTCTACTCATAGAATATTAATTATGGATAAGTTCTCCCATTTGGTGAGAACCCCATAATCATTACATCCATCACCCTCTCATTTTCCTATGACAGTCATGTAAAGGGTACATGGGTGTCTCTTGTACAATCATCATCCCCTCCTAAGTGGTATACTTAGCTATTCCCAACTCTCCCCCCATATAAAGCTAAAATTCATGCATGCAAAAAGAAATCAAAGTTATCCAAAAATAGACTGATCCCTCAAAGGACAAGCTGTTCATACAAAAAGAAAAAGGAAAATAAAAAGAAAAGCATGCAAATCAAAGTCAAAAGAAACATCATAAGAAATAGACTGATCCCTTGAAGGATGGATATCATGTATTTTATTCTTTCCATCCATATTATGTATATAGTAGACCATACCCTCGAAGGATGGCTACTCTTTTGTTATGGCATTCAGAAGACTTCCCACTTTGATCAACCTTCTTTTTTATCAACATTCCTGAAAGCTTCCCACATTGATCAAATTTCTTCTATTATTGTTCTTTCCCTTTCCCAGAGCTGGGGCATAGACTTAAGGAACACCACCTTTGGAGAACCTTCTTCCCGCATACAAGTTACATCTCAAATCCCTAGTCATGTCAATATTAGGTTTATGAGAATATTTCATCCATATTTCCCTCATGGTCTTTTGGTATAACTAAATATCGTTGGTTATGTGTTAACACTTGCTATTGGCTGCAAGTGCAATGCCTTGAGTGGTACCTTATTTTTGTTTACCTCCTATCTAGTTCGAAGCATGGTTTTCTTGCATGCCCCTTGTTATGGTCATGTGACACTCATCTCCTCAAAGTCATCTCTTATCATAATCACATTCTTTGAAATCAAATTTCAAATCATAAATCTGCATCCATATATTTACTCTTAAGGATGTCCCCTATTAGCGTCATCCATAAAATCATGAAATATATTACTATTTCTACACACTCTCTTTGATACACTATTTGGTTTGGGAATTCTACTTGATCTCCATTGCAGTTTGTGAATTCTACTTGAGAATATATCTCAAGTAACATTCATTATCCAACAGCTCCTCATCCCCCACCATGACTAATGTGACCTTTCTCCATCCATCCTCTCGCATCGTCCTTCTCTTCTCACCAATTATCCTCCCATTACCCTTCTCATCACTCTTATTCATGTCTATCACCTAGTGTAGACATCATCTTCTTCACCATTCCAGGTTTTCATCCCCAACTTGGCACATCTACGTAACTCCCCACACAACATGAAAATCCTACTCAAAGTAGACTGTCATTCTAGACAAGGTCTCATTCATAATTGCATATGTTGACCATTCCTTCCTCCTAGTCTCCTTTGTCAACCCAATTTTCTCCTAAAATTCATCCCATCTCATTCTCTACTAATCTTCTCACCTAATTCATCCTTCTCCATTGTTTCTTCGATCCTTCACCCGTCCTCCACCCAGATAATTATTTTTGTATTTTTCTCTTAATATCCTTTTACTGGCATCTATTTTATCATCCTGTTTCCAATTTCATTCTTGTTGGCTTGACGATCTTACTTAACCACCCATTTTGTGCAGGATTCTTAATTGCAATATATCTCTTTCCTAAGATCTTGCCATTGTAGAAATTCCTTCACCTTTTTTTATTTTATTGAACGACAATCATCACTAGAAACATCTTCCCGCTCCATAAATTTTGCTTAACGCTCTAGCATCATCACTCACACAACATGGACATCCTAATTAATAATTCCCCTTAAACTCTTCATCCTACACCGCATACATTCCTCCATTAACTCATGTCACACTCCTTTGTTTCGTTGTTATCACCTCCTTTCATCTCTTATTCCATTTTTGTATACATTGCTAAGACTTTTCATCATTCTTCTTCTTCTTCGGCTTGGCGATCCTACTTAACCATTCCTATGGCATGGCAATCTTACTTAAGAGTCTCTCTTAGGAATGATCTGTCTCCTTGCCTTTCCCCTTCGCTCCACATTCCCACCATCCGCATTTTCTCTTCATTCCCCATAAACACATCCTCTTCCTTCCTCTTTTTCCTGCGAAAATATCTCATACTTTCTCAAATATCATCCCCATCATCTCTCATTTAGAAATCTAACTTGACCACTTCATAATGTTTATTACTATGTCTCGTTCCTTCATCTTTACTTCCTTCATATTCATCCACATCCTTATCCATTACATCCTCTCCTCATCGTCATCTCCACAACAATCATTATCCCTTATTTCTTTACTCTTTCCACTCCATTTTCTAGATTTCTCCCACATATCTACCCTCATACTTACCCGTCATTGGTATTATTCATATCCTTACTTTCTTTCCTCATCATCTTCCATTTTCATGTTAATAATTATTGGTGGAATTCTCTTAAAATTCATTTATCCCCATTCCACACATCCTTGTTCACTCCTTTTTACCTCCTCCATTTTCTCTTCCCTCCTTTTCTATTTTGTGCCCTCTAATCATTATCGGAGGATTTATCCTAGCATCTATCCACTTTGGAATTACCTTCCCATATTCCCTTCGCCTTCCTCAATATCTCTAATTTCTTCATCATACACCGTCTCTCTATTTTCTCATTGTCAATTCCGCATCTTTGACAACATGTGTCACTCCTCCACTCTAGCTTCTCTTACAAGTCTTATAATGCTCACACTTCACTTCTTATCTCCCATTTTGGTTTCCTCCTTTTGCATCATTTTCTATGTTTTCCTCTCCTCCTTTCTACTCCTAGTTTTCTTTCACTTCCTCTGTATCATCTTCATCCCCTCTTCTCCTTGCACTTTCATCTTACTTCTCCATTGATAACCTGGCTCAGAGCTGTTGTCCCATATTTTTTATCATCCCACCATCCACATGCATTTCCATGCGTTCTGTTTCATATTCTTTACCTGGGTCTTACCCCTAACACCTTGGTTCAATTCCCTTCCTGTTTCGGCTCTATCATCTCTTCTTTCCCTCTTATTTCCACTTCCCATTACCAAACCTCTTTCTCTACCACCCCTATCTTATTCCATCTCTATACATCAGTTTCTTTTCCATTCTCTCATCTCCTATACCTCCTAGTTCCTCATTGTTCCTTTCTTTCTCTTCTCTATTCTACCTCCCCTCTCATCTTCTTTAACTTCTTCATCTTCTTCATCCCCTTCATCTTTCCATCCTTCTCTTCCTTTTCCTAATGTTATCCCCTACCCTCATCATGTCTTATTATTCATCTCTCATATCATCCTTCTCTAATATTCTTCACCTATTAGTTTTCTCAGCTTTGTCATCTCTTTTGTGATCCATTCTTTCTCTCCCCTTATTTTTTATCTCCATCTCCCTTTCACCCTCTCTTCTATCATTTTCTTGTCTTCTTATTCTTTGTCCTTCATCATTTCTTTCTCCCACCATATCTCCTCTTTATTATGTCTGCTGCTTCTTTACTATGGCACATCTCTGCAGACGTTCACTATATCCTCTAATCTCCTTTCTCTTCTCATCTCGTCTTCTTCGTGTTTGTTCTTCCTCCTTCCCTTCTTCTCCTATTTTCTTTCTCGTATTTTCTTTTCTCCGGGTCCATCACGCAGTCTCTATTTCTTTCCCCCTTATCTTTTCCCACTACCTTCATATTGACTATCATTCTCTCTCTTTTGTGATTTCATCTATCTTCTCACCTCTCTCTTCGTCCTTCTCTATTATTCTCTTCCTCTTCTTTCCATCACAATCAAGCACCGTTCATGAGTCCTCATTATCGACATGGATGACAGTTTCTCCATCCTACTACACCGCATCCTCGTTTATCCTCTTTCATGATTTTTTCTCCTCCTCCACCACATTCGCTCTACTCCAGTTGATGTCCTCTTCCTCTTATCTCTATAATCTATCATCTACATCCCTCATCCCATTGTCCTTTGACAGTTTTGTCTTAGAGGATACCATAATGGACATCACCTATCTGATCTTGTTCTCTTCCACAAATGTTTGTTCCACTTTTTCGCAAAAGTAGCTTAACTCCTTTTCCTATTTTTCAAAGAATTAGGACTTCTTTCCTTCTTCTTTGCCCCATTATTCATCTTCCTTCAACTGCAAACCTTTCTTAAAGAAACATATATTCAACATCTTATTTAACACCCTCTTAGGGAATTTATCCGATGTGTTCTTCATATCCACATTCGTGGCCATACTCGTTCCCCCTGGGATATTTTATTTCAACATCCATCTCCCATTGTGTCATTTTCATGTCTATATATTGGGGCACCTTTTCATCCTTATACTTGTTGACGCATATAACTTAATTTTTTTCCTTCTCGTACCTATCTTATGCTTTGGGGCATCATTATTTTCATCCTCGTCCCTTTTACGCATGCATGATTTTTCACTAAATTCCTCGCAGATGAAGGATCTCACATACTCTTCACATTTAGATGCGCATACTTTGATGTTTACCTATGACCCATTGGTCATCACGGCCTGCATCCATACTATAGTGGTCTCCACCCACTCATTGGTCTGTAGAACATTGTCGCTTGTCTTCGTTGAGACCACAATTATCCTCTACCAATGTGATATTTGCATCACCACCATATTTTTCATTGTTATTGTGATCCTTCTTCACCTAGGGCATCTTTCCTTTGTTTATGTTGCACTCATCCTTGTCCCTTTTGTGGATGCATGATTTTTCACATGATTCCTTGCAGACAAAGGATTGCACATACTTTTCGCATTTAGTTGCACATATTTTAATGTTTTCCTATGACCCATTGGTCATCATGGTTTACATCCATATTGCAGTGGTCTTCACCCACTCACTGGTCTATAGAATGTTGT
This sequence comes from Taxus wallichiana var. yunnanensis, assembly GCA_018340775.1. Taxonomy (NCBI): domain Eukaryota; kingdom Viridiplantae; phylum Streptophyta; class Pinopsida; order Cupressales; family Taxaceae; genus Taxus; species Taxus wallichiana. The sequence goes on along the minus strand of CM031244.1, from coordinate 84,156,365 downwards.
CACCTGTTACCATTGAGACCATAATTGTCCTCTACCGATGTGATGTTGGAGTCATCGCCATTTTTTTCATAGATATTGTGATCCTTTTTTTCCCGAGGCATCTTGCCTTTGGTCATGTCTTTATCCATTCTCAGACACATAACTTCATCTAATTCGTCTTATTTTTTTCTCATGGCTTGCTATCACAAACCACTCAACAAAAAGCGGAGCAAATGTAGACACCAGTTTTTGGTATAACTCCTCTTCTTCGTCCCTCTGTCATCTCACATTAATTCAACTTTCACTCTCACTTTTCTTTTTCTTAAATTTAAATAAATCCCATCCATTTACTCACCCAAATTTAATTAATTATCAAATGGGCTCCATATAAACCCATTTAATAATTGAATTTTGGCATCTCTCAAAATTATTCAATTCATGGGCAATAATACACCCATCCGACATCCCACTCTTAATTTCAAAAATGGAATCTATTATTTCACCTAACTATGTCAATCATACTCCCCACTCCATATCACATCCTTATCTTTTTAACCTCATAAGTCAAATTGTGAGCCCTGTTGAATCACATCACCTCTTTTAATCAGGGTTACTTTACCCAACCCTGATTACCTAATAACCACAAGTCTAACCTCACCCTTAGGCTATAAATATGGGCCTTCCCCTCGGAAGAATAAGTTGGAAAATTTGGGAAAATGTTGTTTTGAATTTTAAGCCTCTTGTTTATCATAGTATCCTCATGATGTCCTCATAATGACACTGGAATCCCCATAATACTCTACTCAGATTTTTTGGTTCACGTAGCATGGTACATGTTGCACGTTGCGTTTGGATCGATCAAGTAACACCATCTACATACCAACATCATTGGTTTCCTTAAATCATTAGCTTGCATGTTATCTGTTTGTCTTATATTTTATCATTATTCTTTATCACACGGGGTTGACAGCCATTGAGGAAGTTAACGCTTCTCGAATCGATTTGTCGGGCATCCCCGCATAAAATATCTAAGTAGTTTCCTCTAGTGTCTTTGAGCTGCAGTTTGCTTGAGATCATTGCAAGGAGCTCATCATATACTTTACACCGTATCAACCATCACGATCTTCAAGGTACTACGCATTTGCATATTCAATGTTGTTTAGTGTTTATTGATTTCTCATACGATGTCTGGATAGAAGCAAGAAACTCCGATAAAAATCGAGCCGGGATAACTTTACAAAGTTTCAATGGATTCATCCCAAAAGCATGGGATGCAGTATAGGTGGTTGATCTAGGGACTACCACAGAGTTACGACGCTTGGTAGGTGATAGTGCTATCGGGGATGATTACTATACCGTAAGAAGCCATAGCGGTGGGATACTAGCTTCAATAGGGCTTGAGGGACAAGTATATAGGGAGAAGGCTAGAATTGGCCAACAAGAGGCCGAGACATAGGCATAGGGCCATGATAGGTTCTATAGGTATAGAATTTGCACATGGGTTGTAGGTACAAGGACAACATTTGCCATAAGTACAAATTCCACGGGGGGCCTCTAGTATAAGTTGTTCAACGGGTTCCTTGTTAACAAGTATTACATCATGTCTTACAACAAGTACCATTACAAGTGCCACCAACCCCACCTAGACCAAGTATTCCGGGTGTTTTTATAGGACATGGGGGATGGAGATGGAGTGTGGGTTGCATAGAGGCCACCAAAAATAACATTGTCTGCGGCTTTAGAGTAGTACTAGGAGTAGTAGGTGGGCCATTAGTGGAAATTATATAGGTAGAGAGGGACAAAGTCGTGCTACGAGGGGATGTTACACTTATTATAGTGTAGACATTAGTAAAACATGTGGAGTAGAGATCAGTAGAGTAGGTTGCTCTTAGGCGAGAGCTGCAACAAACTATTAGTGAGCGAGATCAACTTACTATAGAGTGGGATCAACTTGTTTCTAAGAGGACACCACCGGGAGTAGAGGTTGCGAAGATCACATGAGAGTGGGATTATATACATTGGCGGTGGCGGTGGATCTAGAGACATTTTGTATGATTACGTGGCAACATCTTGGGAGACATGATATTACAGAGCATTATACCAATTGGTGGTACCGAAGGGCGGAGGTCACCTTCATATAGCTAGAGGTTAGGCAACAGATCAATGAGGTTATAAAGACCATCTAGATTAGTGCGGTAAGTACAAATTCCCCCACCAAGTCATAGACCGGGAAATCCTGGCATAGGAGAAAGTCAATATTGACTCTTTATTAGATGATGGATGATATATACATTTTTTGTATATGCCTCGAGATGAACACACATTATTTTGATTGATGCCCATGATGACATACCAATATGTATATGATTTTGCCGAGATACATTTGTATATGGATGTTGATGAATTTTTGATATGTATATGAAGGACATTATGTATATCCCATTTGATTGTGAGATATTTTGTCAGCCCATGTTTTATTATGAGGAGGGGGATAAATATAATGCCTATTTCCCATATGATATGATGTGATGTGATGTGTAGCTTAACATACATGTTGATAGCTTAGCATTTATTGATGATATGTGATGATGTTATAGATATATGTGATGATATAAATGTGATTGATGAAATGATAACACACAAGGTACAAGAAAATAACACAAGTACAAGGAACAATTAACAAATCTAATACATACACATGCTAAACAACACAATACATACAACATATATCTCGATATGAATAGGAAAGAAAACACAAGAGCTCATCTTGTTAAAATTACATATTAATATAAGCGTCCTGTAAGACAACCCGACATATGTACAAATAAGAAACAATATTATGTATAAACAAAAAAACAAACAAGTAATATTGACATTGGAGCTAACTAGTGAGCAATGATATAACACAATGTATAAGAAAATTTTGAATTGTATTTTTGAGAAAGTAGTAATATTTCATACCCTTAGACCAATAGTCTAATCCCATGCACATCGGCCTATCACCCAACGGGCACCGGAGCTCACCCAAGGCATGCGGGGCACCAAGTCTCTCTTTTATGCGAGTTTCATGAGAATGCATCATCTTATGACAGATAATCAAATGCAGAAGGCCGAGAAAATAACCATACAACATTCTAAGAACCTAGAATGAGTTGTCATCTCATTGCATCCAGAAAAGAGAAATAACAAGCAACATATGGAAATGGTTCATACATAAAGGAAATGCATAAGTATTATACTCCTAAACACATATATGATTCATAACAGAGCCTTATATTCATATTAATAGATTCAACAACCACATTACATCCCTTGAGGTCATAACAGATCCTCATATAACCATGTAGAGCCAAGTCATGCATCAGAACTACACTATGCTCATAACATTACAAGAATGAATGCAGACCCATCCCTCTAAGTATGCCATTATTCCTATATCCTCCTAATTCCTAACCCTTAGAACCCTCCATTATATTTCTACAAAGCTTCACCTCTCTTTAACTGTTTTCTACTCTCTTTTTCTTCTATCAAGCGCTTATATTTATAACCTTAGCATCCACCGTCATGCCTTCATGAAGTTATAGATCAGTTGCCAAGTGTCGAAGTGGTCCTCCATGGGAGCATCCCGATCAGATCTCGAGATCTCTACTACGTGTGATGATGCTCTTCTAGAACCTTCCATCGCATGCCTAGAATATTCCCTTTTTGATCCTCCAGTTGCCAAGCTAACACCTTATCCACAAGGGTCATGCTTTTCTCATGTGATGCATGGGACACTAAATATGGCTAAGTTCAAAACCTATCTTGCCTTCGCATGTGCACGTCACATGTTACAGAAACACCGCTAGAACCCTTCCCTACACACCATTCTTCAACTAGGTCCCGTGTGCCCACGTGCCTTGTCATCCTTAGCCAATATTCCGAGGCCCAACATCACCCCACAATACGATTGTTCTCCATCCTCGGAAACACTCCTCAATAAAGAATGGTAGATCCTTATAATGGTTGGAAAGAAAGAATAAGGGAATGAAGAAATGGGGAAAAGAATGAAAGAATGGGGAACTTGTTTATCACTAGAGGAGGAGAGGGAAATCCTTCTCTAATTATACTTCTAACTTTCCCTAAGCGTCGACCTCGTTCTAAGCTTGCTGACAGAGGTCACATGCGAATGCTCACTTCTTCAAAACTCATCTCCTCTCCTTAGCGCTCATTGTCTCCACAATCCCCTTAAGTTTTTCACCAAATCCTTGAGTGCGTCCATCCTTCAAGTGATTTTGGGGTACAATTATTTTAGCCGGTTCTTGATTGAGCCCCACAAGGTCTCAATGGCCTTTGATTTCTTTTCCACTTTGGCTAGGATTTTGTCTTGCTTAGCCCTGTTCCCCTTATTATTTTCTTGGAACTCCTTGAGTTCTACTTCATGGGTGGCAACCAAGATACTTTCCACTCTATCCCTATCTCATGCAATTATCATAGGTATCCTTAGTAACTTACACGGTGAATTTTACATCGGTGAGGATCTTGTTGTACTGAGAAACAATTTCTACAACCTTCATCTTATTTTATTTTTCTTGGCACACCAATGCCTCTTCTACGGATTCTAAGGCAAGTGGTCACCTCTCCATAGTGAGTATGTGGGTCAAGTCCTCTAGGCACTATAAGGTTGATCCATATTTTTGTGCGGGCAGTGTTAAGTATGGATGCTTTAAGACGATGACATCCGTGATCATCTCTATTTTCTTGTATGCCTCATGCACCCCTCGCCTTCTCGTCCTTTAACTCACACCTTAACTAAGAACCGATTAACTCCTACTACTTGGGTCCTTGATTTTCTTAAGGAGCTCCTCTTCCTTTTCTCTATCTCTGCCTCTAGGAACTTCACCTGTCATTTCTTTGAAGAGTCTGGATTTAACCTCAACTAAAACTTTATTGAGCATGTTGTAGATTTGCTCATCTAATAATTGTTGAGCATTCACCAAGGGGTTTATTCCTTTTATTTCTGGCACCTTCAACAATTCTCCTTAGCTTATTTCAAATTTGGTCTCATCAATGTGGGACTCAAATGCCCATGATAGCATTTTCCTTATCGAGGGTATGCACCTTCCTCATCAAATGAAGCCATGGCCAAGAGTTGTTCCATTAGTATGGTGCTCTTAAAGTGCGCACGTAACATTTTGTTTGAATCATAGATGTAGCCATTTCCTTGACCTTTAGCTTCTTTCGTGATCTTCCTCCTTGTGCATACAACCCTTGGAAAGCTTACATCCAAACCGGGATCCCCTCCAATCTGCCATATTATTTTCCTACACTTTCCTCCTCAACTTCCTTGACTTCTCATCTGCGCTGCATTGTACCTCTTTTTCCACCGGGTCCTTGATGATTTTTTTAACTTCTCTCTCCGTGGCCTCATCTACCTATTCCTTCGTTAGGTTTGGGGTCCTTTGATCCTTTGTATTTACTTCTCTACTCATCCCCTTGCCTTGAGCCTCAGATTCCTCTTCGTCATCCTTCTCCTCATCCCCTTTGTGTTACTCCTCATCTCATTCTTCCTCGAATCATACATCTCATAGATGGGATGGTCTTCACCTCCTTTAGGATCATCATCATCCTTCACACTCGATGTAGGCATCTAGATTCTATGTCCCTTTTGAATCTTCCTCATCACCACCTTCTACTTCTTCCTTCTTGGGGATACTTAGCACAAGAGATTCTTATTTTTCCCTCTCTTTGATAGGTGATGTATTCCTCGGTGATTCCTTGAAAAGAAACTTATTTCTCCACACGTAAGTACTAGGATTATCACTTGCTTCCGGTGCGCTCACCATTTGTGTGGTTTGAACACTTGGTGCCTACTTCTCCCGCACCTCTTCTCTTTCTCTCTTTCTTAGCATGGCCTTATTCCTTCCTGAAGGGTCTTCAGGAATGGAGACATCATTCTCCAAGTAAGCACCCTTTTCAAACTTTGGCCTTATTCGAAGGTATAACCTTGCTGCAACCCTTCCAACAATTGACAACATTATAGGTTTCATCATTTGAACTTTGTGGGAGATATAATTCTCAACGTACACGTGATTTTTAGGATACACAAGCTTTTAGCGCAAATCATGGTGGTCTTGGTCCACTTCACTAAGGTCGAACCTTAGTCTTTTGGCTTCCTTAAATCTGTTGACCCCTACCTGGAAGTATTGGATGGGTGAAGGAGAAGGGAAGCTTGCACCATGGACCCTTAGTCTCATTTGTCAAGGTAACTCGCAATGTAGAAATGTTGTTATACTTCAAATTCTACCTCTCCATTCACGAGTATGGCAACTACTACTCGGGATCCTCCATTCTACCTTGAATGCATCACACATTTGTTTATACCACTTCTTTAGGCGTGCCTTATGAGTGGCCATCATGGTAACACAAGTGTACTTCACAAACCTTTTTGTGGATGAGGGATCCTCTTTTCATACTCCCCAAAAATTTTTCGGCCTATCGAGCTCTCCAATCTACGAGAAGAAAATGGTGAGGAATATGTTACCGAATAAGATCTCCTCTCCCTCATGCACACTGCGCTTATAATCTCATTCGCGATGAAAGAAGACAAGTTATAGATTGTTCCCTCTGATATATTTTGGCATACATTTAGCCATGCCTTATTCACTTAGGTCCATCATTCCTGATCATTGAGCTTGGTCACCAAGCGCATGACCATCCTTATTATTGGGTCTAGAATCTCGGTGATGTCAAAGTATCGTGACCCTTTTTGTAGTCATACGCGGCTACAGTCTCCTTGATAGCCTCCTTGTCACTCAAATCATCATCTATGCTATCTCCTTCACAATACAGACATGTGAACTTGGATATCAGTTGTGGTGTGATGCATATATCACACTTTGTAAAGTAAAAGTGATCCTCATGCACGCACGACATCAACCATTAATAAAGGTGCTCAAGCTTGCCAAAGTAAGGTAACTCATACAGTTGCAATAATCCAACCTTCTCTAATATGACCTTTACCTCGTCACTGTAAATAGGTATCCCATCATCGGTGTCCTTTTGTTAGTTGGATAGACCAAATCTAATGCCATTTCCTTCTCAGTTGTGCTTGTGCGATGGTTATAATCGCTCATGGCCATCTTTCGCAAGTGTGACTCTCACTCTTTTCCTAGCAATACAACATCTGGGTACTACATTTCCGCATACCATTCTTCTTTGGTGAAACAGTTAGTTTCTTTGGTGCCATTATTCTAATTAGGATAAAATTAAAAATCCTTCCTCTTACTCCGCTCTACTACTCTGCTCAATCCCAAAACTTCATGTTGAACCCTGGAATATTAACCAAGTATGAAGGTGCGTAGGCACACAAGGTCCCAGTTATGAAAAGGCACGCAAGAGAAAGGTTTAAGGAAGCACATAACACATGCGAAACACGAAAGGAGGTTCGAGACTTAGTCAATTTGAGCACCCAGGGTAGAACACATGAAAAGCATGATCGATTGCGTGTGGATAAGATGCCAGCCTGGTGATAGGTTGGCCTTGATAGGGGCATGCCTTGGAATATTCTAGAAGAACATCATGAGATAAAGTGGAAAGCTTAGGCCTAGAGAAGCATGCTCACATGAAGGACCACATTTGACACTTGGCACTAGATCTGAGGGCATTGGAAGGCGAGTTGGCAGTGTAGGAGAATTATAAATACAAGTGCCTACGGAGTAAAAGAGGAGACACTAGGAGTTAGGGAGATAAGGAGTTTGATATACATGGTGAGTTTGAGATATAGTATGGGCGGAGCTCTACAAAATTGCTGCGAAGACTCTGTTAGTGGATAATTGATTCAGGAGAGAATGTACTAGGCATGGAGTTGTAAATTTTCTTTTTGTAGCTTAGTTACATAAGTCCAGTGAATTGCATGACTGCGGTCTGCTTCCCTATGACACCCTGTAATGGTTCAATGAATGTAATGAGGTTACTTGATATAATATATACATGAATATCAATGGTTCTAATGCATATTTCTCTCTTATGAGTTCTCTTTCCTTTCATGCCATGTATGAATGCTTGTATAATTCTTTTTGTCATAATATATGTTTTGGATTCTATTAAAGCACTCGATCCGAAGTGACTGTAAGGATCTAGAGGCCGTTCGAGCCCTATAGTTCTTGTATGTCTTAAATTTCCTCCTAAAAACTCTTACATAGATGATGCTTCCCACTAAACTCACATAAAAGAGAGACTCAAGTACTGCGCTTGCCTCGGGTGAGTGTTTAGCTTTTTTCGGGTGATAGGCCGGTGCATATGGGGGTTCCTTCCTTTTGTGATGGGAGTAAAAATGACTACATCTTGGTTTGTTTCTGGGACCTCTTTTTGAAGTTGTAGTGGGATATAACATACATCAGGATCTGTGTAATGAGTAATGACAGAGCGGTTAACATTGGAAAATGTTGAATCGTGGTTCAAGAGCATGGAGGATGAATTTACTCAGAGATTCAACACTAGACCTAAGTTTAATACACGTAGATGGGTAGAAGAGAACCTCTACCATGATCTATATGAGACCTCCTTCTGCGTTACTTCCCAATAGAACTATATGAATGGCTTTCAGCATATGCATCTAGATCAAGTTGGCATTATGGATCACATATGTGGACCAAAGAAGACTACCAAAGGCTGCAGGATGTAGATTTGACGTGGACCCACGTTGTAGATCATTGGTGGAGAGGAGCATTGACTAGTTACACTCTGGAGTACGCCATTTCCACGTATTCTTGTCCTGGAGGTTGTTGAGTTTGAATTTTTGTGAGAACCTAGAGGAACGTTTCTACGTGTTATTCCTCTAGCTATGAAGATATTGATGGTTACCATGAGTTTAGAGGCATTCCCAATGGCCGGCTCGACCTTTTTGAGCGCTGGGTAAAGGAGCTTGGGTGGAGGAAGATGAAAAATATCATGACAGAGAAGGAGAGGGAAGAAAGATGGCTCAAGTATAGTGAAGCGTGTGAAAGGGAGATTGCTAGATGACGCGAGGTTACTAGTGTGATGGATCTATGGAGACAAACGTTGCGGGAAGGAGTTGAGGTTCACACGAAAGATGTGGAACTTAAGCGATCTGTCTACCCCATCTTGGAAAGCACGTAAGGGAGACCCCTTCGGCTTCTGGTGAGAGTTCGTCACATGGAGAAAGGAGAGTCATTGGTGCATATCTAAACCCACCCAATGACCAAGCCCTGGTGCTTGGTTTTCCCAAACTAGGAAGTGTTTTAACCTTGATTAATAAGTGGAGGAGAAGTGATAAAAGGTATAAATTTTACAGCTTGCTTCTATATGGCTGCACATATTAGATTTGAGGAGTCTTTGGATAAGGAGAAAGTGTACAAGATTTTGGTCTCCATTAGTGGTGGCGCGAGACACAAGAGTGGTATCGGAGGTGGCCATCGGCACATAGTTGGTGAAACCGTGGGGCACACATTGACTCCTCCTGAGCCATATTGGACCCAACGTGGAAGGCTGGAGGCACAGACCCGGTGGTCGGTGGATCAAAGCGGTGGAGGAAACACTAGAGGGAACTAAGGCTCGGGTCAGGGGACTCCAACCATCACCTCAAGTATTCTTTGAAATGTCTCTACATTTACCAGATTATAGGGGCATTAAGGATGCTACGGAAGTGTGAACTACTATGGCACGTGAAGTGTATCACAACCCGGAATGAAAGGCTAGTCGGTTTGTAACCATGTTGCAAGGGCATGCACATAATTGGTATAGGAAGTATGACCCTCATCAGATGGTGGTGGACTACACTACTTTAAAGAACACATTCTTGGCAGAATTCCACATTCCTAAGTTTGAGCAAAAGAGCATTAGCACTCTGAAGGAGATCCAACAAGGAATGGCAGAGAGTGTGCGGGAGTATGATGCACATTTTAAAACTCTCTTGTCTAAATTATCATATGATATTCATCCTTCTTAGCATACACAGTGGTTTGTTGGAGGATTAATCACCCCTTTTAGAAGGGCCTTGTCTCATAAAACTTTTACAGACCCGTGTGAAGCATTGGAAGCTGCCTGCGCACCGAAGCTATTGGTAGTATTGATACTGGTGTTAACCCATTCTTGGAGGCTCAAATTGCTGCTATGGAAAAGTAGTTGGAAAAATTATGTACAAAATAAACCCATGAGACTCACAGTGGTTTGTGGTGTACAGATTGTGAAATAGAGGGACATGTTAAGGATAATTGCCCCGGAGGATAGTACACACTATGATAGTAGATTATGAAATTTTTCATGGGGACCATGATGCAAGTAGATGTCCCTTGCTACAAGCATGTGATCAGGAAGAATGTGTCTTGTTATTGCAAAATTTGCACCTCTACAACCCATGATAGTAAGGACTGTAGGCTCATTGATCAGATCTATGAGGCCATTCATCATGGGGTGCACCAAACTAGAATTTTCGGTGGTTCTAAAGGTGACGATCACCATTATGAGGAGTGCATAGATGGAGGCGCATGTGGAATAGGTTTTCAAGGAGGATTTCATGGTTGAGGTAACCATAGAGGAGAAAGGAGTGAGTTCTCACGTGGAACATGTTTCAACTGTGGATCTACAGAACATTACGAACATGAGTTCTGGACCTATTGCGGTGCTCATGGTGCGTAAAGAAGCATAAGTATGAGGAGTGCACAAAATTATTTGAGCATATGAATCAACAAAGCACTAGAAGGACAAGGGCACCTGCAATGGTCAAGCATCAAGAAGGTAGACATACGGTGGATGCCTCGGGAAACACAGGATTTAGGTTTGGAACCTGTCTTGTAACAACAAGGGCATAAGCCGAGCACGCAAGAGAGGTACCAACACGAGAAAACCCGGTTTTAAGGGAGGAGGTCATTTATGGAAAGTATCCGGACCGCGCATTAAAAGGAGATATATCAAGACACCATGAATTTTATTCGAAGCTTATAAGGGAAGATCCAATGTCTAAAGGAGAAATCCAGGAGGGAGGAACAAGAAAGGAGAGTCGATACACAAAAGGATGACTGGATGAGGTCAAGGAGGTGTAAAATATTAAGGTAGGATAATATCATTTCCTTACTAGGATCCTGGTTGAGAGAGAATGTACCACGCACCGGAGAAGAGTGCGAGAGATAGTTCTTGCTCGCGAACCTTCCCCCTCATAGCCTCGGCTATGATAAGGAGATTATGTTGAATACAGTTGTAGATGGATGGCTCCTCAACAATATCCTCATTGACACTAGGCATGGAGGTTAATGTTCTAACTTTGGATGCATGGCATCAAATGGGAATACCTACATTACAACCATCTTCGAATGTGCTATATATGGAAAATAAGACTAAGGCAATGCCCATCGGTGTCTTGAAGGATGCAACTATTACTATCTAGGGAGCCAATTTTAATGGGGACTTGAAGTCTTGGTGCTAACCGAGGCGGAAAATTTCCCAACACTACTTGGGCACCCTTGGTGTTACAAGAACAATGCGGACCTTCGGTTTAACAAAGGGTACATCAGCTTCAAGAACAAGGAGGAATGGGTCATTATACCCTTGGCTGATGGGAAGTCGACACCATATATTGAACCATTGGGAGAGGAAGTTCTGGATAGGATTTATGTGCGCTCAATCAAAGACCCTGAGATGATACACCCTACTAACGGGGTTATCTAGTTTGAAGATGCTCAGTCAGTGAGTGATACCACCAGTCTGGCATGTGACAATTGGGTGCATGGAACTTACAAATTAATGGGATGGCAGTTGAGAGGGTCGGTGACCAAGGTGACTAAGGCACATACGGTTAGGCACCTTGGAGGAAAAGAATTGCCCAAGTATTCAGGAGGAGCCTTCCCTAAGATATTTTTGCAGGAGGTGGAAGCTCAGTGGAAGGATGGAAAGGAATGAAGGGGGATGTTAAGTTATGTCTTACTTAGCATAACAGCTCGGTGGTGGGCTACACATCAGGAGAGCCTTTTAGAGTGGCGCAAGGTAAGAATTGCTCTCTCTGTCAGATTTTCTAGGAGTAATGTACCCACCATCATCAAGGAGTACCATGGGAAGGATCCCACCCCTTTTCATATCTAGGAGTGTGAACGGATATAGAGAGAAGGTGTAGAAGCTTTGCCACCATCCCTCTGGGTGTAAAGTTGTATTCTACACTACAAGGTTGCACATGTGTATGGTACATTCATTCGGAGACATGCTACTAGACAAGGAATTCACAAGAGCTCATGGATGACCTTATTCAAACCTTTGAATATTGGAGTACTAAGCCATCGGTTGATAAGGCCTTGTAGGGTATCAAGCACCTTACCATGGGGGATAGTGCCAGGATGGAAGATAGGTTGTTGGAATTACTAGGTGAACCAGGATTGGAGGCACGTTTTAAAGAAGAAGAGGAAGTAGAAGAGTTACAACTTGAGTGCGCGTGTTTGGAAAAAGAGAAGGGAAAGTTGGTATATGTGATTGATGGAGAGGAATCGAAAACTTAGATGTTAGCCATTCTGTAGGGATGCATGAGGTAGTGGACAGTACAGATACTCACGCACATGCCTACCATGAGCCTTTAAAAACGTAGAAAATTAACATTAGTTTAGAAGAAGATCATAAGGAAGCTATTATTGGGGATTACTGGACAAAGAATGAAGTATCGAAGATCATTGATCTGCTGCGTGAATTTGAGGAATTATTTCTGCATGGGTACCATGAGCTTAAAGGCATTTACCACTCCTTGGGAGAGATAAAGATAAAACTAAAGGACAGTGTGTGCTTGGTTAGAAAAAGGCCCTACCGGATGAATCCCAACTTGCACGTGAAGGTCAAGGAGGAGATAGAAAAAATGATAGCTTCTGGGATCATTGAGGTAGTGGAAGAATCAGAGTGGATAAGCCTAATGGTAATCAACATCAAGAAGGATGGGCAGATTAGAATTTGTGTGGATTATAGGGAATTGAATGCAGTTTGTGTCATTGATCCATTTTTGACCCCCTTCACTAAAGAAATTTTGGAAGGAGTTCGTTGGGCGCGAAATCTATTCCTTTACGGGTGGATTTTAGGGTATCACCAAGTCCAGATTGCAAAGGAAGACCAAGAGAAGACAAATTTTTCCACCGAGTGGGGAAGTTTTTCATATACGGTCATGCCCTTTGGGTTGAAGAATGCGCCATCTGTCTTTCCGCGCATAGTGGTGCAAGAATTCTAGGACTTCATCCATAAGTTTCTTCAGGTTTATTTGGATGATTGGACAATATATGGTCTAGTTAAAGACCATTGTGACCATTTGAAGTTAATGTTTGAGAGGTGTAGGTAGTTGAGGATATCCCTCAACATTAAGAAATGTGTGTTTGCTACACCCTTTGGGACTTTATTGGGGCATATCATATGTAAGGAGGGCTTGCTAGTAGATCCCGCTAAGGTTGCAGTTATTATGGGGTTAAGGGAGCCTACTAGCTAGAGCACAGTGCGCGGATTCCTTGGGCATATGGTCTTTTACTAGAAAATTCATCAAGGGATATGCCAAGATCACCACACCTTTAGAGGAATTGCTTAGACATAAAAGTGCCTTCCATTAGGGAGAGGCGTAATAGAGGGCATTTGATACATTAAAAGATAGGCTTATCACTGCGCCTATTTTATGTTTTCCCTCTTGGGACAAGCCCTTCCATGTCCATGTAGATGCCTCAGGGACCGCTATTGGAGTAGTGCTTTCATAGCCAAGTGAAGGGATTTTTGATCACCCTATGTGTTTTGCAAGCAGGAAGCTGACACTAGTAGAGAAAAACTATACCACAACCGAGTGCGAGGCATTGTCAATGATCTACACACTTTTCAAGTTTAGATAGTATCTACTGGCAACACCCTTTGTGTTTTACACCGATCACATGGCATTAAAATATTTAGTGAACAAGCCTGTTCTACAAGGGCACATATGTTGATGGGTATTGTTGTTTCAAGAGTTTGAATTCACCATTGTAGTGAAGCTGGAAAAAGTGAACTGTGGGCCTAATCATCTGTCAAGAATTGATTTAGGGAGGACGTGCGAGTATTGAGGAAGCAATGCTTGATGTGCAACTGTTTAGGTTACGGCGCACACCCTCAGATTTGGAAGAGATTGCAATATTTTTAAAGGAAGGTGTGGCGCGGAAGGAATGAAGACATTGGAAAAGAAGCAGTTGGCCATACACATTGTGCCCTACATGTTAATTAGTGGAGACTTATACAAGTTGGGACGTGATGAAGTTTTGCATAGATGTGTCTTAGAGCATGAGCGCTGGCCATCATGGAGGAAGCACATGAAGGAAGTGCGGGTGGGAATTATGCAGGTGATGCCACCGCGTGTAAGATATTAATGACAGGTTTGTGGTGGGAAACCTTGTACAAATATTGTAGAGACTATTGTAAAGTGTGTGACCATTATCAGTGCATTGGAAAACTAGGAAGGAGAGATGAGATGCCTTTGCACCCTATTCCTAGCATGGAGCCTTTTGAAAAGTGGGCGATAGACTTTGTAGGACCTATTGCACTAGCAGCGTGAGGCACAGGTCACATTATGTCATTACTTGCATGGATTATCTCACATTGTGGGTAGAGACAGCCCTAACTAAAGACTCGCATTGCGACAACAACGATGGTAAGGTTCTTATGGGAGAACATTATCACAAGGTATGGATGCCCATTGAGTTTGACTAGTGATAGGGGTACACATTTCCTAAATGAGACTGTGAGGATCCTATTATCAGAGTTCATGGTAGCTCATCACAAGACTACGCCCTATCACCCACAAGAAAATGGAACCACGGAAGCATTCAACAAGATACTAAGTCATACCTTGACAAAAATTTGTGATGTCGGAAGACAAGATTGGGATGACAAAGTATCGGTAGTATTATGGGCTTACAGGAAAACATATAAAAGGCTAAACAAAGCCACACCTTTTCAATTGGTGTTTGGCATAGAATCTATTTTTCCAATTGAATTTATGTTTCCTTCTCTGCGAATAGTGCACGTAGGAGGGTTAGCCGATGAACAAGTGTTGGAAGAAAGAATTTATGAGTTAATGAAACTGGATGAGAGACGATCATTCACCCGATAGAGCCAAGCAGGGGAAAAGGAAAAGCAAAGGATTGACATGATTGCCACATTAGGAACAAGAAGTTTGAGGTTGGGAAGATGGTGTTACTATATGATTCCAAGTTTTTGTGCCATCCTGGGAAGTTGAAAGTCCATTGGTTGGGTCCTTACATAATCTTGTACATCCTTGATTCAGTGCGTGCCGATTCAAGCACTTGGATGGGATGAAGTTGCTGGACACTTCAATGGGATTAGGTTGAAGCCCTTCTATAAAAAAAGTCTTCTTGGTATTTGTAAATAAGGTAGTTTTTCCAGTTAGTTTAGAAGTTTTCTTTATGCATTTTCCCTTTCTTGTGTTTCCCTTTCGCGTTGTTGTTTTGTTTTGCGCCTTGGGCGCTAGTAACCTTATTGCTATTTTTGAGAATTTGTGAGTGTGCAGAGGACCACACATCACTTTAAGTGTGGGGTGGAGAAAAGTGAAGAAGTGTGTGATTAAAGTACCAAGGAATTTGTGTTGAAAAGCCTTGTTGAGTAGCCGGGTTGAAAGAGGTATATAAAGAGAAAAGATAAAAGAATGGTTGGTGCCAGGGTAAAGCTACTTATAGATCCCACATACTAAGGAGGAAAAAGTGCATTTAAAGCAACACAAGGTAGGTGAGAGCAAGAATCAGGACAGAAGAAGTGCCTTCGGTGTGGGTTACATGCACGTAAGAGTCTCCTGTCATGTTGGATTGGTTGCGCGCTAGAAGGTTGGAGGAGTTTTCGTGTAGGAAGGGTGCGTGAGTGAAAGTGCTGAAGACAGACTTTGTTTGAATAATCTGCATTAAATGAACAAAATATGATGGTAGGTGAGGTAACATTTAACATTCGAGAGAAAAGAGGAAAACTATAAGTAAAGGGTCGGGCACTCTCATTTTTACTTTATGAAATAGAGGAGTTTGAGATATAAGCCAGTTCTATAAACTAGGGTTTTAGAACCAATCGAGTGAAGGAAGATCTGTGAGATTGAAGTGTGAGTAGCCAGTTTGAGTTTGTGAACCAGAAGGGGTTACACAAGTGTGGAAAGAGTTAAAGAGGTCATTGTCTTGTTAAGATTTTATCCTAGTTAGGGTTTGACAAACTAGGGCATGGGTTCAAAAGAGTTGTATCACGGATTTGAGATCGAGAGGATTGGAAGAAGTAAGACAGAGTAACAAGGAGAGAGTAGGAGTGATAAGAGGACCTCAAAAATGGCACCCAAGAAAGGGAAGGGCAAGGCCAAGGCCAAACAACAAAAACCCGAAGTAAACACAAATGAAGAATGATATGCAAAGATCAATACCAGGATGGGGTGATGATGGGGAAGGAATGAGAATCCCACCTAAGAAGTGTACATGTTAGTGACTATAATCACCACAAAAACATAATAGAAAAGGAAATGGTGTTGTAATTAGTGCGTCCCACCAACAAGCGAACACTAGAGGGTTTCTTAATATACAATGATGATGTTAAGGTAAAAATGGAGAAGGCAGGCTCTTTGTAACTCTATGAGTTGCCCTATTTTGGAAAGCTAGAGCCTATACGAATGGTTGATGTTGTCAGGTACAAAAAGATTACTTCCACTTTGCAGGGCGCAAGATGCACGTGACTCCCTAGCTTATTTCACAATTTACAGGCCTCATATGTGAGGGAGATAGCTTGGAAGATGACCTTGGCGACAAGGAGGCTATTCAAGAGACCATCACCGAGTATGCCTGCAAGAAGGGTCATGATATTACGACATTTTAGACATCAAGGACCTTGAGATGAAAATGGCCATGCATTTGGTGACTAAGCTGAATGGCTAGGAAAGGTGGACACAGGTCAACAAACCCTGGTTACATGTCTGCAGGAAAATTACAGAAGGCACCATATACAACCTATCCGCATACATTGCAAAAGAAATCGTTAAGTGCATGAAGGAAGGGGATAGGATCCTCTTCGGTAACGTCTTACTCACCATTATATTCACAAATATTTGGGTGCACGATGCATCGGAAAAATTTGTATGGGAGTACCCTGCTAAGGATCCTTCACCCGTGAAGAGGTTCGAAAAGTATGCCTACGATACAATGACAACACCCCACAAGGCGCGGCTGGAGAAATGGTACATTCGCCGAGGAATGCATTCAGGAAGAGTGCGAGAATCTCCGAACAACTCCTAGCAGACCCTGAAGGGGAAGTCGAGTTCGCTGTCTATCAACATTTCTGCTTGGGCAGGTTCAAGCTAATAGATGAATCATGGAGCCCTTGGTGTAATCTTCCCTTCGCGTTCACTGCCCAATACTTCCAAATGAGAGTGAATAGATTTAAAGAATCAAATAAGTTAAGGTGGAACTAGGTAGTCTAAGCTGGGAACATAGGGAGATGAGGAAGAAGTTGAATTACCCCGATGGCAAACACACTTATGTGGAAAGGTACGTGTCGCACGAGATCAAGATGAATAGGCCGATAACTCTACCCATCATTGGAGGAGCCGCGACGCGTATGTACCTCTGTATAAGGCTGAAGTTCGAGAAGGGTGCATATCTAGAGAATGAAGTTTCCATACCTAAGGATCCCATGGAGACAAAGAAGCCCACGCCTAAAAGAGGGGAAGAGAGGAAAAAGCACCAAGTGTTCCGACTGCTCAGATAGTGAGCATGCCAACAACAAGTGCAAGCCAAGTACCTACATACAGAGAAAGAAGTCCCCGGTGAAGGAGAAGATGCTAGAAGTAGAGGCACCTAGGCAACCCCTCGCCAAGGAAGAATCACCGAGGGAGAAGATAAGGCCAAATCCCCAGTTCAGGAGCCACCTCTCAAGAAAAAGTAGAGGGTAGATGAGGAAGCTGACTCGGAGGTGACCGAAAACTTGGAAAAGTACATGGGCGAAGAAGAGGGGATGAGAGTGAAGAAGATGACGGCAAAAAGATGAGCCTAAAATACCAGAGCCATAGGCTTTTAGCGTCTATGACTTAGAAGAGGAGAGTGGAGATGAGAAGTAGGAGTTCTTATTCAAGTAGCATAAGGGTACACAGGATGAGGAAGATATAGGAGACAGGGAGGGGAATGAAGAGGTTAGCGGGGAAAAGTAGGGAGCCATAAGTTTTATGAAGGAGCAGATCATTGAGGTGGCGTAAAGAGAAGTACATAAAATGCTCAAAGTCCTGGTAGACCAAGAGTTGGAGCGCAGAGCGGACATAGTGTTGAAGGAAGGGAAGGAGGAGAATACTAAAAAAGCATGACAACCTGGGAGGAGGTCCCACTCTAATAGTAAGTTTCCCCAAAGGCGCGCGCTCGGGTAGGAGGACTCTTGATATGAAGCTAGAGGCAAGTAATGGGCTATGTTGATGACACAAAGAAGGTGCTACGCATGCGTTTCCAAAGCACTGTGCCCATAGAAAGACTTCTAGCCATGGGGTCTTTTGAAAAGGATGGCACATACCCGGATCAAAGAAGATGATATCTTGGGCATTTGAGTCCCACATTGATGAGCCGGACTTCAAAGTTTGTCGGCGGGCACTCATAACATTTCTAGAATCTAAGGAGGTCAATCCATTTATGAATGCTCGGGAGCTCTCGAACGAGCGATTCTACAATGCACTTAACAATGATGTGGTGAGATCGAGGCTAGACTCTTTGCGTGAAATGATAGTATAAGAGTTTTGGAGGAAAAACTAGGGAAGAAAGAAAAGGAGCTGGCGAAGAAGACCCAGAGCCTAAAGCAGGAAGAACTGATTAGTGCACAACTAAGGCATGAGTTAAAGGAAGAGAAGATAAAGGTGCAGGAAGTGTACAAGAAAATGGAGTCTATCAAGGGTGCCATCCTTTTGAAGCACCCAAACTTAGCACTACCCGCACATAAGTACTCGTCCCTTCTGAAGTGTATAGAAGATCTAACACTTGTCCTCACTATGGAGATACGTCCTTTGGCCCTAGAATCTATAGAAGAAGTGGCCGCACGCTTGAAGGAGGAGGACAGATTAAAGGTAGTAGCACTCATTTTCGAGTATAGCCAAGTACTCGTGGAGGTTAAGGTTCATTGCCCAATCTACGGAGGCCATGTATGATACATGCATAGACAGGGATAAGGTGGCAAGCTCCTTGGTTGCCACACTTGAAGAAGGACTAAAAGAGTTCCAAGAAAAGAACAATGGGAATAGGGTGGAGAGAAACAAGGTTCGGCCGAAGTAGAGAAGAAATCAGAGGCAATTGAGGCTTTAAGGAGCTCAATTAAGGCTTGACTAAAGGAACTATACCCCCAGATTACTAGGAGGATGGATAAAATTGAGGACTGGGCAAAGACATGGAACAGATCATGGGCACTTTGGGCACCCATGGAATTGGTCTGAGTTTTGATGAAGTGAGCACCCTAGTGGGCGACCTTTACCAGAAGGCACAGGGTGAGGTTGAAGAGTGGAATAAGCTAGAGGCTGATTTGTGAAAATATTTCCCTAGCTTGCTAAATTGATGCTCCCCTATTCTTCATTCTTTCCCCAATTCTTTCATTCCTTATTCTTTGTAAAGTGTAAGACTATTCATTGATTCCCTAGATAACATGCATCTTGGTTAAGTAGAGTATTTCCGAGGATGAAGAACAGGCGTAGTGTGGGGTGATGTTGGACCCTGTAATATTAACCAAGTATGAAGGTGCGTAGGCATGCAAGGTCCCAGTTATGAAAAGGCACACAAGGCAAAAGCACACAAGAGAAAGGTTTAAGGAAGCACATAGCACACGCGATGCGCGAAAGGAGGTTTGGGACTTAGTCAATTTGAGCACCCAGGGAAGAACATGTGAAAAGCATGATCGGTTGCACGTGGATAAGATGCCAGCCTGGCGATAGGTTGGCCTCGATAGGGGCATGCCTTGGAATCTTCTAGAATAACATCATGAGATAAAGTGGAAAGCTCAGGCCTGGAGAAGCATGCTCGCATGAAGGACCACATTCGACACTTGGCACCAGATCTGAGGGTGTTGGAAGGCGAGTTGGTAGTGTAGGAGAATTATAAATACAAGTGCTTGCGAAGTAAAAAGGAGACACTAGGAGTTAGGGAGATAAGGAGATATACATGGCGAGTTTGAGATATAGAATCGGCGGAGCTCTGCGAGTACTGCTACGAAGACTTTGTTAGTGGATAATCGATTCAAGAGATAATGTACTAGGCATGGAGCTGTAAATTTCCTTTTTGTAGCTTAGTTACATAAGTCCAATGAATTGCATGACTGTGGTCTGCTTCCCCGTGACACCCTGTAATGGTTCAATGAATGTAATGAGGTTACCTGATATAATATATATGTGAATATCAATGGTTCTAATGCATATTTCTCTCTTATGAGTTCTCTTTCCTTTCATGCCATGTATGAATGCTTGTATACTTCTTTTTGTCATAATATATGTTCTGGATTTTATTAAAGCACTCGATCTCGAAGTGACTACAAGGATCAGAGGCCGTTCGAGCTCTATGGTTCTTGTATGTCTTAACTTCCCTCCTAAAAATCTTACATAGATGATGCTTCCCACTAAACTCACATACAAGAGAGACTCGGTACCCATGCATGCCTCGGGTGAGCGCTCGGCCTGGCTGGGTGATAGGTCGACGCGAGATGGGGTTCCTTCCTTTTGTGATGGGAGTAAAAATGACTACACTTCAACTCCTGGAATAAATCCTTCTTTCTCCGTGCCCTAGTTTCCAAACCCTAACTAGGAAAACCTTCCACAAGATGATGCCTTTCACACAACCTTTCCTCATGCTTGTGTACTCCTTCCTTCTTGTTTTTAGATCCACTCTAGTCACACACTTAAAGTTCTCAAATTCTCCTTCCTTCGCATAAATTCACCATTGGATGCCCTAGTTCGCAAAGAGCTTCTTTCACTTCATAATCACAAGATAGAAAATGACTTGCCTGACCTTGTATTTATAGTTTTTGCTTCCCTCACTAAGCAATAAATGCGATGCCACCAGCCAACGTACCTTAACATTTAATGTGGCTTTTTCTACTAAGCTGAATTTAAGTGCCCCTTATCTGCGTGCCACATCTTACTTGAAAAATCCTTGAAAACCTTATGTCAAGCTAAAATCCAATCGACCAAAGACTCTTATGCGCGCGTCTATAGCCCCAAAGGCACTTCTTCTATCCCTTTTCCTAATTTCTTCTCTCACCTACCTCATGTTGTTCTTGTGCTCTTCGTCCTTTATACGTGGTCTTTGTTCTGAATTTTTGACACCATAATTCAATATCCACCATTTCCTCATGTACTTTCTCCACCTTACATGTTTCCTTCTATTGGGAAACTCAACTTGTATTACTGAGCCTATAATTTGTATCACTCCACCCCACACTAAAAAAAATGCGTGGCCCTCTGCGCATACATAACCTGGAAATAATAATGTGGTTATCGGTGCACAAGGTGCAAAATGAAACAAAAAGGTAGGAATAAACAATGAGAAAGGGAAACACAAGAAAAAAAAGCATAAAGGGAAATTCTAAGCTAATTAGCAACACTACCTTATTACAAACACCAAGAAGAATTATTTATAGTAGGGATTCATCATAATCCCATTAAAATGACTGGGTAATCTCATCCCATCTAATGCTTTTAAGTAGCAAGTTCTGAATCAAGAGATGATGTAGGGTCCCAAAAATGGACTTTCAACTTCCCGGGATGACACATATACTTAGAAGCATACAACTACACCATCTACCGCACCTTAAACTTCTTGTTGTTGATATGACGATCATGCCATGCTTTTTGTCTCACTTTTTTGTCTTTTGAATCCATCTAACAAGTGGTCACCTTTCGCCTAACTACATAAACTTCTCAATCCTTTCTTCCAACGCTTGCTCATTAGCTAACCTTCCTACATGCGCTATATTCAACGATGGTAACATGAATTCAAGCTGGAAAAATAGCCTCCACACAAAACACCAATTAAAATGACAAGGCCTTGTTCAACCTCTTGTAGGTTATCCCTGTATCTTGTATCCCATCTTCCAACGTCACGAGATCTTAGTCAAGGTGTGACTTAGTATCTTGTTAAATGCCTCTGCAGTTCCATTTTCTTAAGGGTGATCGGGGGTAGTCTTGTGATGGGTCACCATAAATTCTCGCTAATAGAATCCGACCATTTCATTGAGAAAGTGTGTACCTCTATCACTTGTTAAACTTAAAGGATAACCATACATGCTGATTATGTTTTCCCATAAAAATATAGCAGTTGTCATTGTGGTGCAATCCTTTGTAGGTGCTACCTCTACCCACCGTGTCAAGTAATCAATGCAAGCGATGATATACCGTGAACCGGTCCTTGGCGTGGATTTGGAAAAATTGGCTTTACAAAGTCAATTGCCCATTTTTTAAATGGTTCAACACTGGCTATTGGTTGCAAAGGCATTTCATCTATCTTTCTAGGTTTTTAAAGGTGCTGGAAATGGTCACAAGCCTTGCAAAAATCAATACAATCCTAGTAGATGGGTTCCCAAAAAGTCTTGCTAATAAAATATTCCGCACGGTAGCATTTCTTACATATTTTCCTCATGCAATCCCACCATGCGCTTCCTCCATAATTGCCATGCGCTCATGCTCCAATATGCATCAGAAAAAAACTTCATCACGAACTAACTTATATAGGTCGCCACTAATGAACATGTAAGGTGCAACGCATATTGCTAACTACTTTTTCTCAAGATCCTTCATCCCTTCCGGTGCCACACCTATTTTTAAGAACACTACAATATATTCCAAGTCGAGGGCACACGCCACAACATTAACAGTTGCATGTCTGACATGGTATCCTCAATGCTTTGCGCATCCTCCCATGAGTTAATCCTTAAAAGTGGTCAGGCCCTAAATTGCTCTTTTCCCGGTTTTAATACCGCTATGAACTCAAATTCTTGAAATAATAGGACCCAATGACATATGCGCCCTATAGCATGGGATTGTTGACTAAGTCTTTCAATACCATGTGGTGAGTGTAGAATATAAATGGTGTTGCCAAAAGATACTACCTAAAATTATGTAATGTGTAGATCATAGAAAATGCTTTACACTCAGTAGTTGTGTAATTCTATTATCTTTGGTGTCAAATTTATACTTGCAAAGCACAAGGGATGATCAAAATTCCTTCACCAAGTTATGCTAGTCTTTGCTCCCATAAGCTGTCCCTTAGGCATCAACATGCACATGGAAAGACTTATCCCAAGAGGGAAAACGTAGAATAGGCGCCGTGACAAGCATATCCTTCAAATTATCAAATGCCTTATGCGGTGCCTCTCTCCTTAATGAAAGGCACTCTTGTGTTTTAACAATTCCTCCAAGTGCATGGCGATCTTGGCATACCCTTGATGAATTTATTGTAATAACCCGTATGCCTAAGGAATCCACATAGCATGCTTTGATTAGGAGGCTCCCCTAATCCCACAATAGCTGTAAATTTGGTGGGATCCACTAGTAATCCTTCTTTGCATATAATGTGTCCTAACAGGTTCCAAATTAAGTAAAGAAAGACATAATTCTTAATGTTGAGGATATCCTCAATTTCCGACATCTCTCAAACATCAACCTCAAATTGTCACAATGGTATTTCACCAATCCATACACAGATCCAGGTCATCTAGGTAAACTTGAAGAAACTTATCGATGAAGTCTTGGAATGCCCTGTACCACGATGCACGAGAACACAATAGCGCATTCTTCAACCCAAAGGCATAACCATGTAGGAAAAATTCCCCATTCGGTGGCGAAAGTTGTCTTTCTCTAGTCTTCTTTTGCAATCCGGCTTGGTGATATCCTAAGAACCCATCCGTGAAAGAGTAGACTTCACGCTCGGCTACTCCTTCCAAAATTTCTTGAGTAAAGGGGTTGAAAAGGATTGATGACACATACTACATTCGATCCCCGTAGTCGGCGTAGATTCTTATCCTACCATCCTTCTTAATACTAATGACAATTGGGCTTATGCATTCTGATTCTTCTACTTCCTCAATGATACCAAATGCTATCATCTTGTCTATTTCTTCCTTGACCCGTACATGTAAATTTGGATTCATTCGATAAGTTCTCTTCTGAATTAGGCGTGCACCTTCCTTCAACTTGATCTTCATCTCCCCCAAGGAATGGTGGATGCCTTTGAGTTCATGGTACCTACGAGGGAACAAATCCTAGAATTCTCACAATAGATCAATGACCTTTAAAACTTCTTTTTCCAACCAATAGTCCCCAATGATAGCTTCCTTAGGTTCTACCTCCATTCCAATGTTAACCTTCTTTGTTTTCAAGATCTCATGGTAGTCGCTCATCGGTGTTGTTTATGAATTTGTGTGTACTTTCGAGAATGGTTAGCATCCAAGTCTCCATCTCTTCACCATCTACTACATGGAACATTTTTCCTTTTTATTTTTCTATGCATGCACACTCAATTTCAGTACTTCCTATGATTCCTCTTCATTGAGGCATGTCTCCAAATAAGGATCACCTAGTAACTCCAATAGCCTATCCTCTACCATAACACTTTTTCCAATCATGAGGTGCTTGATCACTTGTAACACCCTATCTACTGATCGATTGGTAATCCTATACTCAAATGCTTGAATGAGATCAGCCGCCAACTCCTGCCAATTACCTTTTTGACGACGCATCTCCAAATGAATATACCATGCCCGAGAACAACCTTGTATGGAGAAATACTACTTATACACCCATAATGAAGGTGGTAACGCTTTTGTGCTCCCCATCCAGGACTTCTCACATGCTTGGATATGAAATGGGGCGGTCTCTTTACCATGGTAATCTTGTATGATAATAGGTGTGTTGATTCTGGAGAACCTTATAAAAATGTGATTCTTACCTTGTGCCACTCTAGGAGGTTCTCTCAATGTGTAGCCCACTAATGCACTACAGTTACGAGTAGGTTATAATTGAGCATTCCACTCCTCTAGTCCTTATTCTTCCACTGAGCCTCCATTTCCTATAAGAAAATTTCAGGATATGCTCTGCGAGTAACTTGGTGACTTCTTTCCTCCTAGGTGCTTGACTAAACGCACCTTTATCACATTTATTATAGATCCTCTCAATTATCACCCAATCAACACATAAGTCCTATGCGCCCAATTGTCACATGCCACACTAGTGGTATCACTCAAGGACTGAGCATCTTCAAATTGGATGACTCCCTCCATGGGATGAATTATCTCAAGATCTATGATGGAGCACACATAGATTATGTTAAGGAATTATTCTCCTAAGGGATTAGTATAGGGAACTGAATTCCCATCTGTTAAAGGAATGATCAACCTTTATTCCTTTTTCTAAAAGTTGATATACCCCTTGTTAAACCGCAGGTTGGTGTTGTTCTTGTAACACCATGGGCGCCTAAGTAATGCTGGAAAGTTGTTTGCCTCGATGAGTGCCAAGAATTCGAAGTCTCCAGTGAACTTGGCCCCTTGAATGGTGATAACTACATCCTTTAGGACTCCAATGGGAATTTCCTTAGTCTTTTTTTCCATATACAACACATTCGAAGATGGCTGTAATGCGGGCCTTCCCATTTGATGCCAGGCATCTAAGGTAAGAACATTGACCTCTGCTCCCATGTCGATAAGGATGTTACTTAGAATCCATCCATCAACAACCACATTCAAAGTAATCTCCTTGTCATAGTCAAGGTTGTGAGGAGGAAGGTTTGCATGCAAAACTTTCCTTTCACGCTTTGCTCAGTGCATGGTACCTTCTCTCTCAGCCATTATCCTAACAAGGGAATAATATTCTCTTGCCTTAACATCTTGCATACTTCCTTGACCTCATCTAGGTCATCCTTTGGAATCTCAACATTCTTCCGTTGCTCTAACTAATTTGATTGCTCCTTTAGACATTGGATATCCCCTTGTAAACTCCGAATCATGTCCATAGTTTCTGATACACCTTCTTTTGATGAGAAGGGTCAAGATATTTTCCATGTACCGATTCCTCTCTTGAAACTAGTGTCATTTTTCTTAGCATCTCCCGGCACACGTGGCCTCTGCTCACATCATCACCGGTCTGAGGCTCTAGCCACGACTCGCGCGCTACTCTTGGCATCCATTGTGAATCGACCTTCTTGATGCTTACCATCCCAACGCCTTTATCTTTCCATTTTTCTAGTTCATATGCTCATAGAGCTTTGGATATTCTTCATACTTATGTTTCTTTTCACACCATGAGCATTGTAACAGATCGGGACACCCACATTTGTAATGTTCTATAGATCATTAGTTATCAAATTTTCTTTGTGGGAACTCACTTGCATCGCATTGGAGTAGAGGGAACCTACTTGCATCATGATCCCCATGGAAAATCTCATAGTCTACCACCATAGCGCATACCAAATTCTGAGGGCAACTATCCTACACATTCCCTTCTACTTAACAATGTACACTGCTGAAGCCCACTATGAACCTCATGTGTTGAGTTTGCAGAAAAATTCTCCAACTATTTGGCCATAACAACAATTTGAGCCTCTAGAAAAGAACTAACACCAATATCAATGCTCCCAACAACTTCGGTGCGTAGGGCAGCTTCTAATGCCTTGAGCAACGATGCTCTTCTTCTCAAACTTAGGGATATGGAAATCTACTAGGAAGGCATTCTTCAATGCGGTATATTCTACCACCGTTTGATGGGGGTCATACTTCTTATACCAACTATGCACGCGCCCTTGCAATGTTGTTGCAAACTGACTTTCCTTCCACTCCGGGGTAGTGATCCCCTTCATGCGCCATAGTAACTCACACTTGTGAACATGCTCTATAACATATTCAATACCCCCATAGTCTGGTAAGTGCAAAGACATCTCAAAAAAAACTTGTAGAGGTGGCTTGAGTCCTTGTCCTCCCGAACTAGAGCCTTGGTTCCCTCCGGTGTTCCCTCCTCTACTGAGATCCACTTTGGATCCACTAGGTCCGACCCACTAGATCCACCTCCCGCACTTTACAAAGGGAATGAAGTGGTTACGCCTAGTGTTCCCAACGTCCCTTTGAATTGTGCACCGATGGTTTGTGATAATTTCTTGCTACCGGTGGTATGTCCCCACACTTGTTCCTAGATGCGATACCCAAACCTTGCGTACTTGCACCTTGTATAAAAATTCCTCCAAATAAAAGAATGGGTTACGTAACCATGGATTTTTCAAATGAGAAATTAAATCTATTGGGTGTAGATTGGTTATTATCATTGATACCAGTTGGGTTAACAATACTTCTACCTTGATATGGAAAACCAAGCGCTAAGGGTTAGTCGCCAAGTGGGTTTGGATGCGTGCTTCGACGACTCTCCTTTCTCCATGTGATGAAATCTCATCAGAAGATGAAGGGGATTCTCTCCTGCACTTGCCAAGATGGGGTAGCAAACACGCCCAAGTTCTATGTCCTCTACATGAATTAAAACCTCATGTTGTCTAGTAATCTCCCTTTCACAAGCTTCACTATACTTGAGTTGTCTCTCCTCCCTTTCCTCTTGACCCACAATTTTTACCATCTTCCTCCACCCTAGCTTCCTCTCCCAATGCTCAGAGAAGCCTAGCCGGCCATGGGAAATGCCTCCAAACTCAAGGTAATGACCAAGATCTTCATTGATAGAGGAATAACATGCAAAAATGATCCTCTGGATTCCCTAAGAAACTTGAACTCAACAACCACGGGAAAGAATATGTAGAAATGGTGTATTAAAGAGTATGATGGTTAGCACCCTCTTCCACCAAGTGATAAAAACACTCATCCAAGTAAGATCTGCATCTTTCTGACCTCGATAGTCATCTTGGGTCCATACACGTGATCTATAGTACCAAATTTATCACGGATGCATATGCTGAAATCCATTCATATAGTTCTCTTTGGGAAACAACAAAAGAATGTCTCATACAACTCATGGTATAGTTTCTCTTCTACCCATCTATGAGCATTGAACTCAAATCCAATGCTAAATCTTTGGGGAAAATTGTCCTCCGTGTTGTTGAACCATGTTTTAACACTTTCTAAGGTCGAGACGATCTGTCATCATGCATCAAAGGGACAAAGATGCATGTCATTTCTCATAATAACTTTGAAAAGAGGTCTCGACAATGGAACCAAGATTTAGTCATATTTTATACCCTTAGGCCAATAGTCTAATCCCATGCACGCCGACCTATCACCTAGCGAGGTTCGGGCATTCACTCAAGGCATGTGTGGGTGCAAGTCTCTCTTTATGTAAGTTTCGTGAGAATGCATCATCTTATGACAAATAATCAAATGTAGAAGGAAAAGAACTATACAACATTCTAAGAACCTAGAATGAGTTGTCATCTCATTGCATCCGAGAAAAGATAAATAATAAGCAACATATGGAAATGGTTAGATATAGAAAAGAAATGCATAAGTATTATACTCCTAAACACATATATGATTCATAACAAAGCCTTATATTCATAATAACATGATTCAAAAACCACATTACATCCTTGAGGTCATGATAGATCCTCATATAACCATGCAAAGCCAAGTCATGCATCATGACTACACTATGCTCACCACATTAAAATAATGAATTCATACCCATACGTCTAAATGTGCCATGATTCCTATATCCTCCTAATTCTTAACCTTTAGAACCCTCCATTATATTTCTACGAGCTTTGCCTCTCTTCAACTCTCTTTAACTCTCTTTTTATTCTATTGGGTGCTTGTATTTATAACCTTAACAACCACCTTCATGCCTTTCTAAACCTATAGATCGGTTGCCAAGTGTCGAAGTGGTCCTCCATGGGAGCATGCCTTCTCGAGATCTCGAGCTCTTCACTATGTGTGATGATGATCTTTGGAACCTTCCATTGCATGCTTGGAATATTCCCTTTTGATCCTTCTGTCACGGGATGGCACCTTATCCACAAGGGTCAAGTTTTTCATGTGTGCTACCTAGACATGAATATGGCTAAGTCCAAACTGTCTTGCCTTGCATGTGCATGCCGCATGTTACGAAAAATAATTCTAGAACCCTTCTCTGCGTGCCCTTCTTCAACTAGGTCCTACGTTCCCACGTGCCTTCTCATCCTTAGTGAATATTCCAGGGCCCAACATCACCCCACACCACGTTTGTTCTCCATCCTTGGAAACACTCCTCAATAAAGAATGGCGGATCCTTATAATGGTTGGAAAGAAAGAATAAGGGAATGAGGAAATGGGAAAAAAAATGGAAGAATGGGGAAGTTTTTCATCACTAGAGGAGGAGAGGAAAATCCTTCCCTAATTCTGCTTCTAATTTTCCCAAGCGTCGACCTCGTTTTGAGCTTGTTGACAAAGGTCACCCACTAGGGCCTTCACTTCTTCAAAACTCAAATCCTCTCCCTTAGTGCTCATTGTCTCCACGATCCCCTCTAGTTGTTTTCCTAAATCCTTGAGCACGTCCATCCTTTGAGTTATTTGTGGGTATAATTCTTTCAACTAGTTCTTGATTGAGCCCTGCAAGGTCTCAATGGCCTCTGATTTCTTTTCCACTTCAGCTAGGATTTTGTCTCGCTCAGCCCTATTCCCCTTATTATTTTCTTGGAACTCCTTGAGTTTTGCTTCATGGGTGACAACCAAGATACTTGCCACTCCATCCCTATTTGTGCAATTATCATAGATGACCTCGAATAACTTGCGATGACTTTTACATCGGTGAGGATCTTGTTGTACTGAGCAACAATTTCTACAACCTTCATCTTATTTTATTTTTCTTCGCATACCAATGCCTCTTCTGTGGATTCTAAGGAAAGTGGTCACCTCTCCATAGTGAGTATGTGGGTCAAGTCCTCTAGGCACTGTAAGGTTGATCCATATTTTTGTGTGGGTGGTGTTAAGTCTGGATGCTTCAAGAAAATGACATCTGTGATCATCTCTATTTTCTTGTATGCCTCATGCACCCTTTCCTTCTCGTCTTTTAACTCACACCTTAACTGAGCACTGATTAGCTCCTCCTACTTCAGGTCCTTGATTTTCTTAAGGAGCTCCTCCTCCTTTTTCTCTAGCTCTGCCTCTAGGAACTTCACCCTGTCATTTCTTCTGAAGAGTCTGGCTTCAACCTCAACTGAAACTTTGTTGAGCGCGTTGCAAATTTGCTCATCTGATAATTGTTGAGCATTCACGAAGGGGTTTATTCCTATTGTTTATGGCACCTTCAACAATGCTCCTTGGATTATTTCTAATTCAGGCTCATCAATTTGCGACTCAAATGCCAATGATAGCATTTTCCTCATCTGAGGGTATGTAGTTTCCTCATCAAATGAAGCCATGGCCAAAAGCTGTTCTGTTGGTATGCTACTATGAAAGTGCGTGCGTAAAATTTTGTTTGAATCATCGATGTAGCTAATTCCTTGAACTTTAGCTGCTGCTGTGCTCATCCTCATTGTGCATGCAGCCCTTGGAAAGCTTACATCCAAAGTGGGATCTCCTCCCATGCTGCCATATTTTTTTCCTATGAGTTCCTCCTCAACTCCCTTCAACACCTCATCCGTGTTGCGTTCTACCTCTTGTTCCACCAGGTCCTTGATGATTTTCACCACTTATTTCTCTGTGGCTTCTTCTACCTATTCCTTTGTGAGGCTTGGGGTCCTTTGATATTTTGCATTTACTTCTCTGCTCATCCCCTTTCCTTGAGCCTCAGATTCCTCTTTCTCATCCTTCTCCTCATCCCCTTTGTGATACTCCTCATATCCTTCTTCCTCAGAATCATGCATATCATAGATGAGATGGTCTTCACCTCCTTCAGCTCATCATCATCATCCTTATCACCATTGTAGGCATCTAGAATCTCTCGTCCCTTCGAATCTTCCTTGTCGGTCACCTTCTCGCTTCTTCTTTAATGGGGATTTCAACATAAGAGATTCTTCTTTTTCCCTCTCTTTGACAGGTGATGTATTCCTTAGCGATTCCTAATGGGTGAGGTGTTATTCATGTTCAGTGCCTCTTCTTCTAGGTTATTTTCCTTACAGGATACTTGTTTCTCCATGCATAAGTACTAGTCTTAGCACTTGCTTCCAAAGGTGCTCTCACCATTTCTCAGTTTGAACAATTGGTGCCTTCTTCTCCTGCACCTCTTCTCTTTCTCTCTTTCTTGGTGCGGCCTTCTTCCTTCTTGTAGGGTCTCTAGAAATGGACACATCATTCTCCAAGTAAGTGCCCTTTTAAAAATTTGGCCTTAATCGAAAATATATCCTTGCTGCAGCCCTTCCAGTAATTGACAACATTATAGGTTTCATCATTTGAACTTCGTGGGAGACATACTTCTCGACGTACGTGGACTTTTTAGGATATAAAATATTTTGG
Organism: Taxus wallichiana var. yunnanensis; assembly: GCA_018340775.1. Classification (NCBI taxonomy): domain Eukaryota; kingdom Viridiplantae; phylum Streptophyta; class Pinopsida; order Cupressales; family Taxaceae; genus Taxus; species Taxus wallichiana. The sequence continues at coordinate 84,125,015 of CM031244.1, read as the reverse complement.
TACATCTCATGGTGGTCTTTGTCCACTTCACTAAGGTCGAATCTTAGTCTTTTGGCTTCCTTAAATCTTCGACCTCTTCCCGGATCCTCCATTCTACCCCTAATGCATCACACATTAGTTTATACTACTTTTCCAGGCATGCCTTGTGAGCGGCTGTCATGGTTTCACAAGTGCACTTCAAAAACCTTTTTGTGGGTGAGGGATCCTCTTCTGAATACTCCCAAGAATTTTTTTGGCCCATTGGGAGCTCAAATCTTCAAGAAGACAATGTTGAAGAGGATGTTCTTGAATAAGATCTTCTCTCCCTCCTATGCGCTATTTATAATCTCATCCGCGATGAAAGTATAAAAGTTATAGATTTTTCCTCTTATATCTTTCAACATACATTTAGCCATGCCTTGTTCACTTGGGTCCATCATTCCTGATCATTGAGCTTGGTCACCAAGTGTGCATCCATCCTCATTACATTGGGTCTAGAATCTCAATGATGTCAAAGTATGGGGACCCTTTTTGTAGTCATACGCGGCTACAGTCTCCTTGATAGCCTCCTTGTCACTCAAATCATCATCTATGCTATCTCCTTCACAATTGAGGTATTTGAACTTGGATATCAGTTTTGGTGTGATACACATATTACACACTATAAATTAAAAGTGATCCTCATGCATGCATGACATCAACCATTGATAAAGGCACTTAGGCTTTCCAAAGTAAGGCAAATCATACAGTTATAATAATCTAGCCTTCTCCAATATGACCTTTACCTTGTCACCTTTGTAAATAGGCATCCTATCTCGACATCCTTTTGTTAGTTAGACAGGACCAACTATAATGCCATTTCCTTCTCAATTGTGCTTGTGTGATGGTTATAATTGCTCACGGCCATCTTTTGTAAGTGTGACTCTCACTCTTTTCCTAGAAATACAACATCTGGGTACTACATTTCCGCATACCATTCTTTGTTGGAGCTTTTGACAAGCAGTGTTTGTTTGCTTTCCCTTACGCTTGACATTTGAATTTATTTAGTGAAACAGTCGGTTTCTTTGGTGTCATTCTTCTAATCAAGATAAAATTAAAAATCCTTCCTCTTGTTCTACTCTACTACTCGCTCAATCCCAAAGCTTCAACTCTTGGAATGGATCCTTCTTTCTCCGTGACCTAGCTGCCAAACCCTAACTAGGAAAACCTTCCACAAGATGACGCTCTTCACACAACCTTTCCTCATGCCCATGTACTCCTTCCTTCTAGTTTGTAGATCCACTCTAGTCACACACTTAAATTTATCAAATTCTCCTTCCTTCACTTAAATTTCTTGTTGGATGCCCAAGTTCACAAAGAGCTTCTTTCACTTCATAATCGTAAGATAAAAATAACTTGCCCGACCTTGTATTTATAGTTTTTACTTCCCTCTAAAGCAATAAATGCTATGCCACCAACCAATGTACCTTAGCATTTAATGTGTATTTTTCAACTAAGTTGACTTTAAGCGCCCTTACCCATGTGCCACATCCTGCTTGAAAAATCCTTTACAACCTTTTGTCGTGTAAAAATCTAGTCCAAATGAAGACTCTTATGTGCACGTCTACATTGCCAAAGGCACTTCTTCTATCCTTTTTCCTAATTTCTTCTCTCACCTACCTCATGTTGTTCTGTGCTCTTCATTCTTTAAACGTGGTCTTTATTCATCGACTTTTTGACACCATAATTCAATATCCACCATTTCCTCACGCACTTTCTCCATCTTACGTGTTTCCTTCTCTTGGGAAACTCAACTTGTATTACTGAGGCATATACTTTACATCACTCCACCCTGGACTAAAAAAATGCGCAACCCTCTATGCATACACAACCTTGGAAAAATCATGTGTTTTGGCGCACAAGGCACAAAATGAAACAAAAAGGAAGGAACAAACAACAAGAAAGGGAAACACAAGAAAATAAAAGCATAAAGGGAAATTCTAAGCTAATTGACAACACTACCTTATTACAAACACCAAGAATACTTATTTATAGTAGGGCTTCAACCTACTCCCATTAAAATGACCTAGTAATCTCGTCCCATCTAGGGCTTCAGTAGGTGGCAAGTGCCGGAATCAAGAATGTACGAGATGATGTAGGGTCCCAACCAATGGAATTTCAACTTCCCAGGATGGCGCAAATACTTGGAATCATACAAAAAAACCATCTACCCAACCTCAAACTTCTTGTTCTTGATATGACGATCATGTCATGCCTTTTTCTTACTTTTCTCGTATTCTAACTCCATCTAGCAAGTGATCACCTTTTTTCTAACTGCATCAACTTCTCAATCCTTTCTTCCAGAGATTTCTCATCAACTAACCCTCTTGTGTGTGTAATACGTAGTGATGGTAACATGAATTCAACTGGAAAAATAACCTCCACGCCAAACACTAATTGAAATGGTGTGGCCTTGGTCAACCTCTTATAGGTTGTCCTGTATGCCCATAGAACGGATAATACTTTGTCATCCCAATCCTGTCTTCCAACGTCACATATCTTAGTCAACGTGTGACTTAATATATTGTTAAATGCCTCAACGATTCCATTTTCTTGAGGGTGATAAGTGGTAGCCTTGTAATGGACCACTATAAATTTTTGTAACAGAATCCCGATGATTTCATTGAGAAAGTGTGTACCTCTATCACTTGTTAAACTTAAAGGACAACCATACATGTTGATTATGTTTTCCCATAAAAATATAGCAGTTGTTACTATGGTGCAATCCTTTGTAGAGTCTTTGCCGCTCGCCCACCATGTCAAGTAATCAGTGCAAGTGATGATATACCGTGAACCAGTCCTTCGCATGGCTGGTGAAATTGGCCCTACAAAGTCGATTGCCCATTTTTCAAATGGTTCAACGCTGGCTATTGGTCACAAAGGCATTTCATCTCTTTCCAGGTTTGCCAAGGTGCTGACAATGGTCAAAAGCCTTGCAAAACTAAATAAAATCCTAGTAGATGGTTTCCCACCAAAGCCTTGCTAATAAAAGCTTCCACGTGGTAGAATTTTCTGCATAGTGTCCTCCTGCAATCCTACCATGTGCTTCCTCCATAATTTCCATGCATTCATGCTGTAATACACATCGGCACAGAACCTCATCATGACCTAACTTATACAGGTCTCCACTAATCAACATGTAAGGTGCGACGTGTATTGCTAATTTCTTTCTCTCCAGAGCCTTCATCCCTTCCTGTGCCCCACCTTTTCTTAAGAAATCTGTGATATCTTCCAAGTGTGAGGGTGCACGCCATAACCTAAACGAAGCACGTGTCCGATGTGGTATCCTCAATGCTTTGTGCATCCTCCCATGAGTTAATCCTTGACAAGTGGTTATGAAATGAATTGCTCTTTCCTAGTTTTACAACCACTATGAACTCAAATTCTTGAAATATTAGGACCCAACGACATATGCGCGCCCTACATCACGTGCTTGTTGACTAAGTGTTTCAATGCCATGTGGTTAGTGTAGAATATAAATAGTGTTGTCAAAAAATACTTCCTAAACTTATGTAATGCATAGAACATAAACAATGCTTCACGCTCAGTAGTTGTGTAATTCTATTATGTTGGTGTCAAATTTCTACTTGTAAAGCACAAGGGATGATAAAAAATTCCCTCACCTGGTTATGCTAGTATTGCTCCCATAGCTATCCTTGAGGCATCAACATGCACATGGAAAGGCTTATCCCAAGAGGAAAATGTAGTATGGGCACCGTGACAAGCCTATCCTTCAAATTGTCAAATGCCTTATACCGCGCCTCCCTAATGAAAGGCACTCTTGTGTTTTAACAATTCCTTCAAGGACAACCATACATTCGATTATGTTTTCCCATAAAATTTAGTAGCTATCGCTGTGGTGCAATCCTTTGTAGGTGCTACCTCTACCCACTGTGTCAAGTAATTAGTGTAAATGATGATATCAGTGAACCCGGTCCTTTGCAATTTGGAGAATTTGGCCGTATAAAGTCGATTGCCCATTTTTCAAATGGTTCAATGTTGGCTATTAGTCGCAAAGGCATATCATCTATCTTTCCAGGTTTTCAAGGCACCGACAATGGTCACGAGGCCTTACAAAACTTAATACAATCTCTGGTAGATGGGTTCCCACAAAATCCTTACTAATAAAATCTCCCGTGCGGTAGCATTTCTGGAAAGTGTCCTCTTTCAATCCCACCATGTGCTTCCTCCATAATTGTCATGCACTCATGCTCTTATATGCATCGGCGCAAAACCTCATCATGACCTAACTTATATAGGTCGCCACTAATGAGCATATAAGGTGCGACGCGTATTAATAACTACTTTCTCTCAAGAGCCTTCATCCCTTCCGGTGCCACACCTAGTTTTAAGAAGACTGCAATATCTTCCAAGTTTGAGGGCATGTGCTGCAACCTTAACAATTACATGTCCAACATGGTATCCTTAATGCTTTGTGCATCCTCCCCTGAGTTAATCCTTGAAAAGTGGTCAGGCCTTGAATTGCTCTTTCTTGGTTTTACGACCACTATGAACTCAAATTCTTGAAATAATAGGACCCAATGACATATGTGCCCCTACAACATGGGCTTGTTGACTAAGTATTTCAATGCCATGTGGTCCATGTAGAATATAAATGGTGTTTCCAAAAGATATTGCCTAAACGTATGCAGTACGTAGATCATAGACAATGCTTCGCGCTCAATAATTGTGTAATTATTTTCTCTTTGGTGTCAAATTTTTACTTCATGCAAAGCACAAGGGATGATCAACAACTCTGTCACTAGGTTGTGCTAAGTCTTGCTCCCATAGCTTTCGTTGAGGCATCAACATGCACATGGAAAGGATTATCTCAAGAGGGAAAACATAGTATGGGTGCCGTGACAATCCCATCCTTCAAAGTGTCAAATGCGAGTCTAATACACCTCTCCCCAATGAAAGGTAATATTTTGTTTGAACAATTCCTCTAAGGGAACGAAGATCTTGGCATACCCCTTGATGAAATTCCTATAATACCTCCGATTCCCAAGGAGTCAACACATTACACTTTGATTAGTAGGCTCCCCTAGTCTTATAATAAATGTAACTTTGGCGGGATCCATTAGTAAGCCTTCTTTGCATATAATGTGTCCTAACAGGGTTCCAAATGGAGTACCAAAGACACATTTCTTAATGTTGAGGGATATCCTCAATTGCTGACATCTCTCAAACATCAGCCTCAAATTTTCACAATGGTATTTTACCAATCCATACACAGTCTAGTCATCTAAGTAAACTTGAAGAAACTTATGGATGAAGTCTTGGAATGCCTGTACCACGATGCATAAGAACACAACAGTGTACATTATTTAACCCAAAAGTTATAAGCGTGTAGGAAAAATTCCCCATTCGAGTGGTGAAAGTTGTGTTTTTTTGGTCTTCTTTTGTAATACTTGACTTGGTGATATCTCGAGAACCCATCCATGAAAGAGTAGACTTCTTGCCCGGCTACTCCTTCCAAAATTTTTCTAGTAAAGGGGGTTGGAAAAGGATCGATGACACATATTACATTCGATTCATGTAGTCAACACCTATTCTTATCATACCATCCTTCTTGATCATACGATGACCATTAGGCTTATCCATTTTGATTCTTCTACTATCTCAATGATACCAGATGTTATTATCTTTTCTATTTCTTCCTTGACCCGTATGCGTAAATTTGGATTCATCTAATAAGGCCTCTTCCAAATTGGGCACGCACATTCCTTCAACTTGATTTTCAACTCCCCTAAGGAATGGTGTACATCTTTGAGTTCATGGTACCCATGAGGGAATAAATTCTGGAATTTGTGCATCAGGTCAATGACCTTTGCAACTTATTTTTCTGACCAATAGTCCCCAATGATAGCTTCTTTAGGTTCTGCCTCCATTCTAATGTTGACCTTCTTTGTTTTCAAGAGCTCATGGTAGGTGCATGCTCACTCATCAGCGTTGTCTATGACTTTGTGCGTACCTTCCAAATGGTTAACATTCAAAGTCTCCATCTCTTCACTATCTACTACATAGACCATTTTCCTTTTTGTTTTTCCATGCACACGCGCTCAAGTGTACTTCCTCTCGATTTCTCTTCATTGAAATGCATCTCCAAATAAGGCTCACCTAGTAACTCCAATAGCCTATCCTCTGCCATAACATTATCTCCCATCGTAGGGTGTTTGATCACTTACAACAACCTATCTACTAATGGCTTGGTACTCCTATACTCAAACAATTGAATGGGATCAACCGCCAACTCTTACTAATTACCTATTTGAAAATGCATCTCCAAATAGATATACCATGCATGCACACAACCTTGTAATGTGGAATACAACTTATGCACCCATAGCGAATGCGCTCCCCATCTAGGCTTTTCACACGCTTGGCTATGAAATGAGGAAGTCTCTTTACTATGGTAGTATTGTATGACAAGTAAGTGCATTTCTTCGAGGAGAACCTTACAAAAATGTGATTCTTACCTTGTGCCACTCTAGGAGGTTTTCCCGATGTTTAGCCCACCAATGCGGTGCGTTACGAGTAGGTTATAATTGAGCATTCCCCTCTATCGTCCTCATTCTTCCATTGAGCCTCTATTTCTGCAAGAAAATTTTAGGATATGCTTGGCCAAAGTAACTTGGAAAATTCTTTCCTCCTAGGTGCTTGAATGAACGTGCATTTGTCACCTTTGTTATAAATACTCTCAACTATCACCCAATCAACACATAAATCGATGCGCCTAGTTGTCACATGCCACACTAGTGGTATCACTCAAGGAATGAAAATATTTAAACTGGATGACTCCTTTCATGGGATGAATTATCTCAAGATGTCTAATGGAGTGCAAATAGATTTTGTCAAGGACTTATTCCCTTAATGGCTCAGTATAGGGCCTTTGAATTCCCATATTTCAAAAGAAATATCATCCTTTCTTCCTTGTTCTCAAAGCTGATATACCCCTTGTTAAAGCTGCAGTCGACATTGTTCTTGTAACACCATGGGCACCCAAGTAACATTGGAAAGTTAATCTCGCCTCGGTGAGTGCCAAGAATTTGAAGTCTCCATTGCACTTTCCTCCTTGAATGGTGATAACTGCATCCTTCAAGACTCTAATGGGAATTTTCTTAGTCTTGTTTTCCATATACAACACATTCAAATATGGCTGTAATGTGGGTCTTCCCATTTAATGCCATGCATATAAGGTAAAAACATTGACCTCTTCTCTGTGTCAATAAGGATGTTACTTAGAAGCCATCCATCAAAAACCACATTCAAAGTAATCTCCTTGTCATAGTCGGGGATGTGAGGAGGAAGGTTTGCATGTAAAAATTGCCTTTCGTGCTTTCTGCTCCGTACATGGTACCTTATTTCTCACCATTCTCCTAAAGAAGGGAATAATATTCTCTTACCTTAAAATCCTACATACTTCCTTGACCTCATCTTGGTCATCCTTTAGAGTCTCGAATTCTTCCTTTGCTCTAACTAATCGATTGCTACTTAGGACATTGGTTATCCCCTTACAAACTCTGAATCACGTCCATAGTTTCTTGATACACCTCCTTCTGATGAGCATGGTCCGTATATTTTCCTTATACCACTTCCTCTCTTGAAACTAGTTTCCTTTGTCTTGGCATATCCTCGGCACACACGGCCTCTGCTCACATCATCACCAAGTCTGGGCTCTATCCACGACTCACACGCTACACTTAGCATCCACCTTGTGAATCTACCTTCTTGATGCTTACCATCCCAATGCCTTCATATTTTTAGTGTTGCTAGTTCATATTCTCATAGAGCTCTAGATATTCTTCATACTTATGTTTCTTTTTGCACCATGAGCATTGTAACAAATCAAGACACTCATGTTTGTAATGCTCTATAGATCATCGGTTATAACAGGTTCTTTATGGGAACTCACTTGCATCATCTTTGGAGTAGAGGGAACCTACTTTCATCACGACCCCCATGGAAAATATATCCTTGACTTGCAAGCCACTCTTGGAATCCACTATGAATCGGCCTTCTTGATGCTTACCATCCCAACGCCTTTGTCTTTCTGGTGTTGTTGGTTCATATGCTCATAGAGCTCTAGAAATTCTTCGTACTTATGTTTCTTTCCACACCATGAGCATTGTAACAGATCAAGACACTCACATTTGTAATGCTCTGTAGATCCATAGTTATAATAGGTTCCTCACGGAAATCACTTTGTTCTCCACCATGGTTACTTGTGACCACAAAATCCTCTATGAAAACCCCTTCCACGCGCTTCTCCATATGTGCTCCCTTAATAACGATGGTCATAATCCTTTAGAATAATTGCAAGGCTAGTCTGGCACACACCAAGATCAATAACATCATGTATCTGATCAATCATTCTGCAATCCTTGGTATCATGGGTCATAGAGGTACATATCTTGCAATATCAAGAAACATTCTTACGGATTGCATGCATTGGAGTAGAGGGCACCTACTTGCATCATGATCCCCATGGAAAATATCACAATCTATCACCATAGCATGTATCGAATTATGAGGGCAACTATCCTTCGCATGCCATTCCACTTCAAAATATGTACACTAAATCCCAATACAAACCTCATGCGCTGAGTTTGCAGATAACTTTTCTAACCTGTTTGGCCATTGTAGCAATTTGAGCCTCCAAAAAGGAATAACACCAAGATCGACGCTCCTAACAACTTCGGTGTGTAGGGAAGATTCTAATGCCTCATGTGGGTTTGTGAAATTCTTGTGTAACAAAGCCCTTCTAAATGGTGTTATCAATGCTACAACAAACCATTGAGCATGTTGAGAAGGATGAATGCCATAGGACAATTTTTACAAGAGAGTCTTAAAACACATGTCATACTCCCACACACTCTCCACCATTCCCTACGGATCTCATTCAGAGTGCTAATGCTCTTCTTCTCAAACTCAAGGATATGGAACTTTACTAGGAAGGCATTCTTTAATGTGGTGTAGTCTACCACTATCAATGGGGTCATACTTCCTATACCAACTATGCACGTGCCATTGCAACATTGTTGTAAACTGAATTGCCTTCAGACTCGAGGTAGTGATCCCTTCACGCACCATAGTAACTCACACTTGTGCACATACTGCAACATCTTGAATACCCCTATAGTAGTACGGTAAGTGCAAAGAAATTTCAAAAACACTTGTGGAGGTGGTGGGGTCCTTTTCCTCCTAATCCGAGCCTTGGTTCCCTCCGGTGTTTCCTCCTCCACTAGATTCACTAGATTCACTAGGTCTTGACCCACCAGATCCACCTCTTGAAGTTGGAAAAGGGCTTTAAGTGGTCGCGCTTAGTGTTCCCAACATCCCACTAAACTGCGCGCCGATGGTTTGTGATATTGTCCCGCTACTAGTTGTATGTCTCGTACACTGCCATATGCGATACCCAAACCTTGTGTACTTGCACCTTGTCCAAAAATTCCTCCAAATACAGGAATGGATTGCATAGCCATGGATGTTCCAAATGAGAAATTATATCTCTTGGGTGCAGATTGGTTACTCCCACCGATACCAATTGGGTTAACAATACTTCTCCCTTGATCTGGAAAACCAAGCACTAGGGGTTAGTCACCAGGTGGGTTCAGATGCACACCGATGGCTCTCCTTTCTCCATGCAATGAACTCTCATCAGAAGATGAAGGGGCTTACACATCTGTGCTTACCAAGATGGGGTAATAAAGAATACTCGAGTTCCACGTCCTTTGTGTGAAACTCAACTCCTTCCCATAATGTCTATCTCCATAGATCCATCACACTTGGAACCTCACATTGTTTAGTCACTTTCCTTTCATGAGATATTCCATACTTGAGTCATCTCTCCTCCCTTTCCTTTTCAGCCACAATGTCCATCATCTTCCTCCACCCTAGCTTCCTTTCCCAAAGCTCAGAGAAGCTTAGTTGGCCATGGGAAATGCCTCCAAACTCAAGGTAATGAACAAGATCTTTATAGCCAAAGGAATAGCATGAAAAATGATCCTCGGGTTCCCTTTGAAACTCAAACTCAACAAATTCTAGGCAAGAATACGTAGAAATGGCATATTAAAGAGTATAAGCTGGTCAACACTCCCCTTCCACTAGTGATCAATAACACATGTCCAAGTCGGTTCTACATTCGTAGCCTTTGATAGTCATCTTGGTTCCATATGTGTGATCTATTATACGAGATCGATCTAGATGCATATGCTAAAAGCCATTCATATAGTTTCTTGGGAAACAACAAAAGAATGTCTTATATAACTCATGGTATTGGTTCTATTCTACCCATCTATGCACATTGAACTCATATCCAATGCTAAATCTTTAGGAAACTCATCCTTCGTCTTTGTTGAACCATGTTTCAACACTTTCTAAGGTTAGACGCTCTGTCATCACACATCACTAGGGAAAAATATGCATGCCATTTCTCATAAAAACTTGAAAAGAGGTCCCGGTAATGGATCCAATATGTAGTCATATTTCATACCTATTGACCAATAGTCTAATCCCATGCGTGCTAACCTATCACATAGCGGACTGGGTGGTTACCCGAGGCACACATGGGCACCGAGTCTCTCTTTTATGTGAGTTTCATGAGAATGCATCATCTTATGACAAATAATCAAATGTAGAATGACATAAAAAACTATACAACATTCTAAGAACCTAGAATGAGTTGTCATCTCATTGCATCCATAAAAGAGAAATAACAAGCAATATATGGAAATGGTTCATATAGAAAGGAAATCCATAAGTATTATACTCCTAAACACATGTATGATTCATAAAGAGCCTTATATTCATATTAATAGATTCAACAACCACATTACATCCCTTGAGGTCATGAAAAATCCTTATATAACCATATAGAGCCAAGTCATACATAAGAACTACATTGTGCTTATCACATTATAAGAATGAATGCAGACCCATACCTCTAAATGTGCCATGATTCCTCTATGCTCCTAATTCCTAACCCTTAGAACCCTCCATTATATTTCTGCAGAGCTTTTCCTCTCTTCAACTCTCTTTTCTATTATCGGGTGCTTGTATTTATAGCCTTAGCAACCATAGTCATGCCTTTTTGAAGTTATAGATTGGTTGCCAAGTGTCAAAGTGGTTCTCCATGGGAGCATGCCTTATCATATACAAGATCTCCACTCTGTGTGATGATTCTATTCTAGAACCTTCCATCACATGCCTGTAATATTCCATTGTTAATTTCTTTAGTCGCTGAGTTGGCACCTTATCCATAAGGATCATGCTTTTCTTGTGTGTTTCTGGGACCTTTGAATATGGCTAAGTCCAAAATTTGCTTTCTTGCGTGTACCGTATGTTTCTGCAAAAACTTGCTAGAACCCTTCCCTACATGCCTTCAACCCGTGCACCCTTCTTTAACTAGGTCATGCGCACCCACGCGCCTTCTTATCCTTAGCCAATATTCTAGGGCCCAACTTCACCCCACACTACACTGTTCTTTGTCCGAGAAACACTCCTCAATAAAGAATGAAAAATCCTTATAATGGCTGGAAAGAAAGAATACGGGAATGAAGAAATGGGGAAAATAATGAAAGAATGGGGAAATTTTTTATCAATGGAGGAGGAGAGGGAAATCCTTCCCTAATTCTGATTCTAACTTTCCCCAAGTGTCGACCTCATTCTGAGCTTGTTGATAGAGGTCACCCACCAAGGCACTCACTTCTTCAAAACTCAGCTCCTCTCCCTTAGTGCTCATTATCTCCATGATCCCCTCTAGTTGTTTGCCTAAATCCTCGAGCACGTCCATCCTCTAAGTGATTTGGGGGTATAATTATTTCAGCTTCAGTTCTTGATTGATCCCTACAAGGTCTCAATGGCCTCTAATTTCTTTTCCACTTTGGCTAGGATTTTGTCTCACTCAACCTGTTCCCCTTATTCTTTTCTTGGAACTCCTTGAGTTCCACTTCATGGGTGGCAACCAAGGTACTTGGTACTTGCCACTCCATCCCTCTCCACACAATTATCATAGAAATCCTCAGCAGATTGCATAAAATATTTACGTGCTCCGATGCCTCTTCTTCTGGGATCTTTGCCTTGACATGAGACTTCTTTCTCCGCACATAAGTACTAGGCTTAGCGCTTGCTTTCGGCGCACTCACCATTTATGTGGTTTGAACACTTGGTGCCTTCTTCTCCTGCACCTATTCTCTTTCTCTCTTTCTTGGCACAACCTTCTTCCTTCCTATAGGGTCTTCAGGAATGGAGACATCATTCTCCAAGTAAGCACCCTTTTCAAAAATTTTCCTTATTCAAAGGTATATCCTTCTTTGTAGTCCTTCCAACAATTGAGAACATTATAGGTTTCATCATTTGAACTTTGTGGGAGACATACTTCAACATGCATGCACACTTTTTAGGATTTACGAGCTTTCGGCACAGACTTGCGGCGGTCTTGGTCCACTTCACTTAGGTCTAATATTAGTATTTTGGATTCCTTAAATCTATTGACCCCTACTTGGAAGTATTGCACGGCGAAGGAGAAGGGAAGCTTGCACCATGGACCCTTAGTCCCATTTTTCTAGGTATACTACAAATTCGACTCTCCATTCATGAGTGTGGGAAACTACACTGGGATCCTCCATTATACCCCAAATGCATCATGCATTGATTTATACTTCTCTAGGTGTGCCTTGTGAGTGGCCGTCATGGTTTCACAACTGTACTTCACAAACCTTTTTGTGGGTGAGGGATCCTCTTCTGGATACTCCCAAACAAAATTTTCTGGCCCATTAGACACTCCAATCTTTGAGAAGGTGAGGATGACATTATTGAATAAGATCTTCTCTCCCTCCCGTGCGCCGCTTATAATCTCATATGCGATGAAAGAAGACAAGTTATAGATTTTTCCCTCTGATATCTTTTGGCATACATTTAGCCATGCCTTTTCACTTGGGTCCATTATTCCGATCATTGAGCTTGGTCACCAAACACGCAACCATCCTCATTAATGGGTCCATAATCTTAGCGATGTCAACGTATCGCAACCCCTTTTTGTAGTTATACGCGACTATAATCTCCTTGATAGCCTCCTTGTCACTCAGATCATCATCTATGATATCTCCTTCACAATTGAGGCATGTGAACTTGGATATTAGTTTTGGTGTGATGCGCATCTTATGCCCTGCAAAGTAAAAGCCATCCTCATGCACACGCAACATCAACCATTTTTAAAGGCGCTCAAGATTGCCAAATTAAGGTAACTCGGATTGCAATAATCCAACCTTCTCCACTTTGACCTTTACCTCATCACTTTGTAAATAGGCATCCCATCTCATGTCGTTTTGACAAATTTATTTCTCTTTGTTGTTTTTGATTTTTATTTTTTTAATTTTTTTTTACTACACCCAAGATCGGGAATAGAAATGATTGAGATGCATGATATTCATAGGTTCCTAGATCTCTTCACCATCATGAGATGCAAGCTTATAGGCCCCATAACCAAATTTAGCTACCACAATATATAGACCTAATGGTTAATCTTAAATTTGCCTTTCTTTTCATGTTGTTCGATGGTGTTAACATTGTTTTCCTTAAGAATGAGATTACCTATCTCAAATTCATGAGGGATGATATGTATATTTTTGCCCAAATAGAATCAATTCTCGATATACTTTGAGATGATCTAGGGTGTTAAGTCGCTTCTCATTAAAGACATCAAATTCTGCTAGCCTAACAACTCGTAATCCTCATCCTTGTCTAGGTAGTCTCATAAGGAGATTCTCAAAGAGGGGAGATTGATTTCTAGGGTTATAATGGCTTGAGTGCTAAACACTAATGAGTATGGGGTTGCACTTGTAGGTGTGCGGATGGAAGTGTGATAGGCCCATAGGGAAAGATGGATTTGGAGGTGCCAATTGTGGCTGGTTTTACCAAGCATTTTATCCATAATCCATACAAGTGTTTTATTACTCACCTAAAATTGCTCATTACCTTGAGGGTATAAGGTGTAGATCACTTTTGGAAAATCTTAAAGTGTTGTCACAAAGCCCTCACTTTTTTTAAAATGACTTACCATTATCAAATATAATGGAAAAGGGATGTCATAACGACAAATGATGTGGTTAATGTTATGGATATTCTATGGTTAGTGCTCACATTTGAATAATATGTGTGTGATGAGTTGCATTTACAACTCATATCTTTGTAATATTTTTTTTAAACACTTTTGACCGGAGCTTAGAACCAGGAGAGTTGATGGGACCCACCTAAACAAACATAAAAAGTGAAATAAACCTCTAACACACAAAATCCCAACAATGGCTCAAAGAGAGGGACAAAAGTAAAGAGAAATTAATTCCCACCTTGAGATGGGAAATAATCAGAAATGTTAGCTCTCCGTCCCTTCTTTCCTTTTCTTTTCGACACCTCTTGCCACTTACCAAGATTTGAACTAACAACCAACATGAGATTGTTTTCCTCTTCAGCCTTCTGTGCTATCTGGTAAAAGTCGACCGAGTCGAATTTCTAGGTGAATGTTCACACTTTGTACCTCCTACAACTACCTTTTTATTTGAAACATCTTGCTGATTTTTCCACCCCATTCTCATTGTTCTCTTTTTCCGAATCTTCCTTGAATGTCATAGCTGATACTAAATCTGGGCTTGGAGTTCCCCATCCTGAGGCTCCCTTCTTTGCATTTTTGGTATTTCTATTAAACGGGCATGAGGCGTGCAGATGACCCGGATTTTTACAGATTCGACACCGAAAGGTGGTGTTCTCATAGTCCAAGGGTTGGACTCGCTGCAAGTTCCCAAATTTCAGATTTATGTGATCTGGAAAACCTTTACTTAAATCTACTTCAACACACAATCTTGCAAAGGTGCACATTCTAGAATGTATTCATTCCATATCCTCTTTTATGAAGTTACCTAGGGCATTACCAATATCCTCCAATGCATACCAGAAATACAAGGGTAAATTGGGTAACCTTACCCAGACTGGCGTTATTGTGACCGGATGAGTGTTAGGGTCAAAATCCGGGAACCACGGGGTTAAATACAGACCAACATTACCCCAGAACTAGGGGCCCTCAGATAAACACTACGATATTCTTCATGATCTCCGAAATGGACTATGAAAAAACCTTTAGAGCATAGGGAGATTTCACACTTACTTGTCCAATTTTCAAATACCCATTGATACAGGGCTGAAGAGGAGGGCCAAAGACCATTAAATTGGCCTATGATTGCATCTTCTGACAAGGTTTTGAAATAAGCATCAACCGCAAGGTTAATGATCTCCACCTCAACTGCTTCCTCTGCTAAATCGACCAGATATGGCTGATTTCCTGCTTGGCTTCCCCCATTAAACCCCAACACCTCTTTGAAAGAGTTTGGAGAGGGGTAGCACCCATGTTATTTCCATTTTGCTTCCTCCTAGCTTAGTCACTACCCTACAGCCTCCTCCTAATCCATCTCCACCATCAAATGCACCGATGGTGCCTTCCCATTCCTATCTATCTTGAACCTTCAAGCTTAACTGGTCCCTCCTCCTTCTTGGTGCCATCATCCTTGTCTTGATGGTATTCACTACCCTCAAGCTTGGTTTCAACCCATTCCCCTTCTCTGTGTGCCGCTTGTTTTAGGGTTAGTTTTGTCTATCACTCCAACTTCCTTCATCCTCATCTTTGTAATATTATTATTAATATAGTTGTCATGATAATACAACTCATTGATAATAATATAGGATTATATTTTTGTACGTGAGTGATAAAATCACTAGAATGCAATATTCTAGGTAGGTTGAGATATCTTGGGGATTGGGAGAGATATGTGGGATGAGGGATGACTCTTATTATTTAGGAGATCAATATATATATATATATATATATATATATATATATATATATATATATATATATATATATATATATATATATATATATATATATATATCTTCAAAATAATGTAATAATATCCCAAAACAATTATAAAAGAAAGTGTTTTGATTTATTGTGAAGTATTCGATGTTAAATCTATAAAAATCAAAACCAGAAATAATATCTGGTATTAGAGTAGGCTGTCCAAAATGAGAGTCAAAATTTTTATGAGAGAAAATAATCATTAATGTCCTGCTTTCTATTATTGCATGGATTGTAGAACATTTTTATTCTAGTAGATAGATGTGTGTTGAAGGTTTTCCACCCAAAGGACCTGCCTATTGACTGTTTTTGTCCCTACCACAAATCCATACATCTATTCATCTAAGTTTTGATTGACTTCTCATACATTTAGTTACAGATGTTGATGCTTGCATAAAGTGAATTGAGTATGTGATTGAAGTTTAATATGTGTTGGTGCATATAACAGAGAAAGTTGTGGAGAAGTGGTTAGTCAAACCTAAAATTCTATTCTCAATCATTTATCTTTTTAGTTCAATGTGATAGTTCTTCTCATTGTTATCCTGGACGTGGATTCTAATAATATATCTCGTTTTACAATCTTGTTGGAGTCTTCATGCTTTCATCAGAGATTATTCATTTGTACCGTGATCTTCCATGCATTCTGTTTGATCCATGGATGATTTGTCAAAGTTGTGGTTGTTTTTATTTTTAATCCATCCAAAAATGTAAGTTCGTAGTTTGCTAATTTTCATTTTATTTGTGTAGTAGTTTGGATATGGTCCAAATAGATTTTTTTAGTAAGTCGTGTTAACTTTAAGTCTTTTGTCATTTTGTTTATTATGAGTCAATGTTAATGTTTTTTAATTTTATTTTTGTTTATAAACTTTAGTTTTTCATTATATGTGGTATAGTAGTTTTATGTGCTTTGTTATTAAGTAAATTAGTTATTTTAGTTATGACATCCACATGTAAAGTGTAAATAAAAACATTTTTGCTTAAGTTTGTTATTATATTTTTAATGTGAATTAAATTCATTTTTTTGTGTTATTTTTAGTATGCCATTTAAAATATTGTATTTTTTGGTCTATTAGCCACATTTTAACTAGTAATTTGTATAAAACTTTAAGATTTTATGTTGTCAACACATTTTTATATTATCCTTGTCATTAATTTATTGTCGTTAAAACTTATCGTTTTGTCGGTCATTTTTTAAATATAAAAAAAATTTCCTTACGAGATGCATTATCACTTGTACGCGACATCTGAGTCAACATTAAGGGGGGGATTTTCAAACTAAGCTTTAAAAGGAAATTTTTGTGAGTTAAGAAGAGACATTATGGATGAAGGAGGCAAAAAATGAAGGAGGTTAATTGGTGACCTCTCGCCAAGGCATGCAAATAACGTATCCACAAAATGAATTTGTGGCATTTATTTTTGTTGTGTGTTTTATTTTCACTGTGTGATGTAATAAGAATAAATGAGTTATTCTTGTTTTCTCTTGTAATAAGTGAGCTCATGTATGAGTGATTTTTATTTTATTTTCCCTTGAATGTAAAGATGGGGGTGGGGAAACATGTACGCTATTATGGAGTGGTTGGTGGTCCACTAGAAAACCAATTTGAGAGTTTGTGAATCTCTTAGAAAATCACATACAAAGTGGTTAATGGTTCCACTAGAAAACCTGTTGGAGTTGATGGTACTCTTTGAAAACCATCATATCATGAGCAAGTACTAGACATAACTCATCCATGTTCACACTAAGGGGGGAATGTTATGGATATTCTATGGTTAGTGCTCACATTTGAATAATGTGTGTGTGATGAGTTGTATTTACAACTCATATCTTTGTAATATTATTATTAATAGAGTTGTCATGATAATACAACTCATTGATAATAATATAGGATTGTATTTCTTTGTACATGAGTGAGAAACTCACTAGAATGTAATATTTTGGTAGATTGAGATATATTGGGGATTGGGAGAGATATGCGGGTTGAGGGATGACTCATATTATTTAGGAGATCAAATTTGTATATATAACTCTTCAAAATAATGCAATAATATCCCAAAATAATTATAATAGAAAGTGTTTTGATTTATTGTGAAGTATTCGGGGTTAAATCTATAAAAAACAAAACCAAAAATAATAGTTCATGATGAACTTGGGAATCTACGCATCTGTAACATAAGTGAGAGGAACAACCTCCACCCATTTGGTAAAGTACTCAGTGGTAGTGGTACTATGTTTGTGGCCATTGGATGAGGTAGGGGTAAATTTTCCTATAAGATCGAGCCCCCATTTAGAAAATGACCATGGTATTATGATATGTTGTAATGACTAAGATGGTGCATGGATCAAATTACCACACTTTTGACATAGGATACATTTCTTCACATACCGACAATCGTTTGTTTCCATAATAGGCCAATAGTATCCCACTCGTAGGAGTTTCTTCACAAGAACCATTCCACTAGTATGAGCCCCACAGATGCCTTCATGCACCTCTTTGATTGCTTGGACAGACTCTTCTAAATTTAGACAACGTAATAGAGTCCCATCATAGCCTCGACGATAGAGAGTGCCCCCAAGTAGGGTGTAAGCGGGATATTCGTTAGATAAGGGTTCATTTTTTGGAATGGGAGATGTCAGGTGGGAAAGTACCATCCTATAGGTAATTATAAATGTTAACGTACCAAGGGGAAAAGGGACCAAAAACTTCACATACCAAATATGATTATGGCATGTCATGATCTGGTATTGTTAGATGATAAAAAAGGAATGTAAATTTTCGGTATTTGGTGATAAACATAGCAGGATCCAATTGTAGTCATAACATCCACTTATCACTTCTTCATATGTGGAACCGATGGAAGGAAATCATAAAAAAATACTCTTTCAGGGTGTCCACCATGCATTTGTATGGGATAAGATTCTCATCTTTGACTTTGTACTCATCATTTACCTGTTTGATGATCAGTTGGGAGTCACCAATAACCTCAACTTGTTTGATGTTCCATTTGATAGCGACTTTAAGTCCTGTAATGAGAGATTCATATTTGGAAATATTGTTTGTACATGGGAAGACGATTCTGAAATCTCATGGGATGATATCTCCTGTGGGAGTAATAAGGATTACTCCAGATCTTGAGCCATTAAATGTGAATGACCCATCAAAATATATCTTCAGGTTGATGATTCTTCAATATATAGAATAGAAGCATCTGGCAGATCCAGACTTAAGGGTTCCGTTCCTGGAAGGGGTGTTTCAGCTAGTTGATCAACAAACACTTGTCCTTTCACTACTTTTTTATTGACATATTCAATGTCAAACTCACTCAAAAAAATGATCTAATTGGCCATCCTTCCTTTAAGTTTTAATTTGACAAAAGTTATTTGAGAGGGTCAACTTGAGATATTAGCTTAGTATGATGGTTCAAAAGGTAATGGTGGAGTTTTGAAAAGCAAAAACAATATCTAAGCAAGATTTTTCAATCTGTGGGTAATTGAGCTCATATGTGATTAAGGTGTGGCTAAGATAATAGACAACTCTTTCTTTGTGTTGGGAATCATATTGTGATAAGAGCACGCTTATAAAAAGCGAGTAGCAAATATGTATAGCAAAAAGGTTCACTGGGGTAGGTGGTACAAGAACTAGTGGATTTTCCAAGTATTGTTTGAGTAAATAAAAGGCTTATTAACAATATAGACCCCGATTAAAATCCACATCTTTCTTGATTAAATGGGTAAAGGAATTGAAATTTTACGTAAGTTACAAGATGCATATTCAAATGGATTGAATTTTACCTTGTAAGCTGCGCAATTGTTTGAGGTTCTTAGGAGGAGGCATCTCAGTAATAGTAGAGAATTCAGGATGATCAAATTTAATTCCACATCGAGACATAATGAATCCCAATAGTTTCCCTGAGATAACTCCAAAAACACACTTCTTAGGATTCAAATAGACCTTGTAATCCTAAATCCGTTCAAATATGTGACGAAGGATCACTAGGTGTTCTTCTCTAGTTTTAGAATTTTTAAGGATATCATCAACATAATCCTCTATAATGTCATGATATATGTCAGTCATAGCTCTCTGATAAGTGGCACCTACATTCTTAATGCCAAAAGGCATGACCTGATAAAAAAAGTTTCCCCAAGGGGTAGTAAAGGTTGTTTTGTGTTAGTCTTCTTACACAATCTTTATTTGATTATAGCTTGAGAATCCATCCACGATGGATAACATTTCATGGCCTATAAAAGAATTGAAAATCATGTCGATGTTTGGAAGAGGAAAGTAATAATTAGGACATGTTTTGTTGATGTACCTGAAATATATACAAATTCTTATACCAATAGGCTTCTTCTAAATAGGTACTAGATTGGAGATCCACTTAGAGTAGTTGATGCACTGATGAATCCTACGAATAGTAACTTTTCTAGCTCCTCTTTGACCAAAAGAGCCACATAAGGATGCATTTTACGTAGTTTTTATTTGATTGGCTTCACTGATTCATGCACAACCAAGTTATGCACAACTAAAGAAGGATCCAAGCCTAACATGTATGCATAGGACCAAGCAAATACATCCAAAAATTCTCGAAGGAGAATAGAATTTTTTTGTTCACGAGTTGAAAGAGAAGCCCCAATTTTGACCATTTTAGGCTCATCTTCTATACCAATGTTGATATCAATAGTCTCCTCCACAAGTAATTTGGATCCATCCTCTATACACATAGGATCGGGGGAGATTGAGTTCTTTCTCTAAGGGCGTCTCAACAATATTTTCACCCATAGGTTGGTCACTTTTTATATCCTTTGTTTTTTCTATTTGTTTGTCCAATAGTGCCTCAAAGAGGTTTTCACTATGGGACTTGGATCTTTTATTTTGATGAGGATTTTTAGAAGATATTTTTCCCTTGTTCTATTTTTGCTTTTACTAACCACAAAACTCAGCCTCCTCCTTGAAATATGTGTATGCATCAAGGTTGATAGAGAAGCCCTTATTGTGATTATCAATAGGAATGTCATCATGTAGACTCATGAATTCACCAATTGCTTCATCATTCCTAAATAAATCAATTAGTATGTGTCGTTTTTGGTCCCAATTAACAAGGGAAGGGTGAAAAAGGTCTAATTCAAGAGTGGAGGGGATAAGGTTAAAATAGTCATGTCGGAGAATAGGTTGGTGGAAGCAAGGTCCTCATAAAAGATACAAGGGGACTCTATTTCACTATCAGAATATGAAGAACTATCCTCATGTTCAGAAGAGGTGTCAAATTTTGTAGGGAAAAACCCATAAGATTATTACCAATGTCATATATTTCCCTTCTTTCAGTACGAGAAGAGGTTCTTACACACCTTGTTCATTTATGCCACACCCATATCCTTTGTACCCCATAACATACATCATCTTATTAGGGATGACATAGTCTAGGGATTGATAACATGAGGCCATCATTTCATTAGGGGATTGGGATGTATAAGTTTCAAATTTTTCTCATTTTTCAAGAGGCCACTAGGAATGAAGGTGTCAATACCGTAATGTTCATGAGGTCATTAAGGATAATAAATGGGACTACCATGTGTTTTAGGTGATAGGGGAAGATTTGAAATGAGGAGGGCTTGTTGGAGATTGTATTCCCTGCATCTGGTAGGAAGGAATTTCATCTCCCATGTAGAAAATTTAGATAGGGATGTGGAGGCACCACTTTCATGTCGACACAATGTATCTAGATCAATGTGGGAGGTGAAATCTTCGATTGAATCTTAAAAACTATCTCAATAGATAGGCATTCATATGTTGTGGGTGAATATCAAGCTAATGCTTTGTAATGTGCAAAGGGTTTTGGATCTCCAAGAATGGTGAGTGTTTGTCCTTCATGGTAAAGTTTGATACACTGATGGAAAGTTGAGGGAACAAAATGCATGGCATGAATCCATGGGTGATTGAGGACAATATTATAGGGTATTTCCAAGTCTAGGACATGGAACTGGGTATCATGAGTAATGGGCCCAACTTCCATAAAGCAAGGTTATTGTTCATGTTGACTGTAGACACCCTAAAAATACATACATATTTTTTATACCGCTTATCAAATTATAATTAATCAAATTAATTATATCTCGCCGTAGTACACCCCCTTAAGAATTAATTAAATTAATTCCAACATTCAAATAGTCCTATTTAGAATTAATAAAAATTAATTATATTACCTAAGCTATATTCCCACCCTTTGGAATTAAATAATTTAATTCTAACATGCCTTTAAAATTAATTAAATCAATTCCTACACCCTTCTAACTAATCTAATTAACATTTATTTATTTAAATGGTTAATTATCTCTGACAATTAAATTAATTAAATTTATTTAATTCTACCATTCTCTTGGAATTAATTAAATTAATTCCTAACACCTTCTAGCTAATATAATTAAACATTTATTAATTTAAATGGTTAATTATCTCCTCACAATTAAATAATAATTAAATTTAGTTATTTAATTCCACCTATCTCAGTCAACAACCACTTGGAATCCACATCCTCATCCTAGTTAACTACACTTCTAGAATCCTAGAAAGGTGGGGGCAATTGAATTGCACGTACAACCACCTTTTCGGATGCACACTTCTTTGTAACCTCTTCCAATATTATTTTTAGCATGTGCATTCAACCACGTTCAAAAAATTTCTAACTGTCTTTGATTCTATAAATTGTAAGCTTGTCTTATCCCAAATCCTCCTGAATTATTTGCAAATAAACTCTGTCAATTTGCATTCTTAAGCTTTCCAACTATTCTGTTCATAGCAATTACACTCATCGTTGGAGGCCATTCAAGAGCACCCATAAATCAATCACTTGTAAAGGTTATACACTTCAAAATATCTCCTACTAAGTTTTGCATTGGAAGGTTACTAGAAGGTTTGCAAGTTTATTGTTTGTCTTTCATTCACTGTACTTTTTCTCTACATACATTTTGACACGTTCGATGGGACTCCCCACATTTATTTATTTCATTTTAGTTAATAATTTTGTGATCTAAATCTTTCTGTATATTTATTGTTCTTATTCAACCTTTCTATCAAAATTTTAGCTTCTTAGGTGAAGTACATAAGTCAAAAACCAAAAAAACCAGTTTCTGGGTTGTTTTTCTCACGTTCAAATTTTTCACTGAGAGCGCTACTGTAACCCATCTTCCGGAAGCCATAACTTTTACTCCCGAACTCAGAATGCCTTCATTTTTTTTACGAAAGGTATTGAAAAGATCTATACAATGGAAAATGAATTTTTGATTTGGAATTAAAAAAATTTTGGTTTCATTTCTCCTAACACTTGTTTTTTTTTTAAAAACAAAAAATTGTAGTTTTTTTTAATTTTTAGTTTTTTTTTTTTTAACATAACAACCTCACGTGTATGCTCTTTCCTCGCACTTTCAAAGTGATCTTGGAAATCAGAAATGTGATTGTTTCTATTTATGTTGGGAATTAACCTTTCTTTTCTTTTTTAATCAAAGCTTGTTTTATGTGTATGCTCTTTCCTCATGATTTTTAAAGTGATATTGGAAATCAAAAGTGTGAACTTGCTTTTATTGTCTTGTCCTCTACCTACCTTAGGAGAAATTTCTAATCCTTTATTGTAGGACCCACTCTCACAAAGGTTGATAAAACATTGAAAACTACTAACTACAGGTTGCCAAATGGTGTATGACTAAACCACATTAAGCTCAAAAGATAAGAAAATACACCACATTCAAAACATTGTAATTGTAGGTTTGGTTAAGAGCTATGGCTTGACCACTTAACTAGAACATAACCCCTTTGGCATAAGCCTTAAGATAACAAGGGGGTGGTTCTAGGAACCCCAAAGTAGTCCACACCTTGAGGGAACTGGTGGATGAAATGGGAACCTTTTCTCCTACTTGACTAGTAAAGCCTTGTGAGTTAGAGTCATGGATATCCTTAGTGGTGCCCCAGTGTGATTCATTCTGAGAAATATATTTTCTCAGGGTTTTAAAGGGGGTAAATTAAAGCCGTCAACTAGTAATAGCATCGTGCTCACTTGGATATATTGCTGACACCTAGTTGAGAGAGCCACCTAGGAAGCCAAACATTGTCCAAACCAATTTAAGGTAGAGGCCACAAATAAACAGTTAAAAAAACCTCTTTTTCTATTTTCTTCTTTTGTTATCTTTCTTTTTGTAGTAGTGTTCCACACTCACTTTTTCCCAAACACTCCTTGTTTGGGATCCATCTTTCACGTTTGTATATTTTTTGTTATTTTCCAAACACTCCTTGTTTGGATTCTACTTTCATCCTCGTTTCATCTTTCCAAGTACACTTTACTTGGATTATTTTTCATTTCCTTTATGCAATCCCAAATATTACTTATTTGGGTTCATCTTCTATTTTGTTTTTTATCTCCAAATTTATCCTTATTTGGACTTGAAATTTACTTCTTCTTCTCATCATCTTTTATCTTGATGAAATCAGTCATTCACTAACTTTAATTTTACTCTTGAAATTCTCCTTTTCAGAACTTTTGTCTCTTTTTCATTATTTCAATATTTTCATCCTCATTGCGTTCTCCATTTGATCTTCTTTCATTCATTTGGAGTTTTCATTCACTTATTTGAGTCTTCCTCTTTTGCGGTCATCAAATTCTTCTATCTTTCGTACTCACCTCATTTTGAGTTTATCTCCCATTTCATTCGACACTTAAACATTTGGATTACATTCCCCAAATTTTAAGTTTCCATCTTCTTTTCGACATCAAGTCTTGAGTTGCAGATATCCACGTCCTCGCTCAAGCACTTTCATCTTACAACTCGCATCTTGATAGTGTTGTGTTCCACTTTGTCACAACTCAATTTCATCACATCTTATCTTCATTATCTTCTTGCATCCTTTAGTTTGACATTATCATCATTAAAATATATACGTTTGCTTTCTTCACATCTCTAACTTGACAAAATATTTGTTGTATTTTAGACACTTCATCATATCTTCTTTTCCCAATGTTTACGTTGTCGATATTTGAGTCTTATCCTTTCATTAGCCTCTTCCTTCTTAACTAATTCTTGTTAAGGGTTGAGCACATCACATATGATTTGAATCATTTTTCATACCCTCTTCCCATATAGCATTCACTTTTCTAAGTGATAGAGTGAATTTGCAATCAATCTATCCTCGCTCCTCCACTATAACATTCACATTGTTGGAGGTTGAGCACATTTGGAATTTTTTCACTATAACTCTCCTCCATTCTAGCATTCACTTTGTTAGAGGACGAGAAATTTCACCACATTGAACCACTCTTCCATCTCAGCATTTACTTTGTCAAGGGTTGAGTTTATCAAACACTTTCACACGCTTCCATTTTGACATTCACTTTGTTAAAGGACAAGTTATTACAAAACTTAATCGCACACCTCTCTTCCATCGTCACATTCAATTTGCTATGGGTCGAGTTATCTTTTTCATCTCTCTTTTGCTCCCTCCCTCTTTTAAAAATGGTGGGAACACGACACATATATTATAGTCCTTTTAGAATTTCGATAGTGAAAATGATGAGAACTTTGAGGATGATTAGAATGACATCTCACTCGAAGAATAATCCCATGTCAAAAATATCTTACGTATGAATAAAGACCAATTTTTTCTTCATCTCATTATTATGGGAGAAAAATTAGCCTAAGATTTTGCGAGGATATTCTACATTATTTGGAAAACCACCACCCAACAAGGGCGAACCTTTCATTTTAACAAACAATAACGATGAGGCAGGCCATAGTCACACAAACAATGATGATCGAAACAAGTCCACCTCGAACAACACCAAAGGCGATGAACCAAACAAAGACAAATTTGATGAAGGAAAGAAAGACAAATATGACGAAGGGAACAAAGTTAAATCAACTGATTCGACCACCTATCCCACTCAAGCTCTCATGAATAAAATTAATGACATGGCTAAGCAACTTGCTATCCTAAATTCCAAAGTCACCAATGAATCCCATATCAATGAGGCACCAAATAAAACTAGTGATGCTTCATTTAATAGTCATACCACACACACCAAATATAAAAACAACTCTACGAGTGATGGTTCCTTATCTTTCTTGTAGAATAACTCACCATTTTCCCAAGAATGGAAAATGATGAAGGACACCATCTTGGGTATGCAACATCAATGTAAACAATTCAAATTTGAAGAATTGTGTCCTTACCCCTTAGATAAGGACATTTTGTGCATCCCCTTTCCCAAATATTTTGAGATGCCCAAATTTGACAAATACAAGTGTAACATTCCCATTTTAAGAATTTAGAAACAAGGGAATTTTTTTGAAACATAATGTTCTCCGTTCTAAATAAAACATCATTTAGAACACACATTCCATGCCAATAAATCTCATAATAGATAACCATATGCAGCTATAATGACTCAGTATACCATCGATCTCTCATTCCATGACTCGGTTACCAATCGATCTCTCATGTTTGTCTTAAAGTATAGAATACTTTATGTATACTACATATACTTGGTTTCCTACCCTATTCTAGGCACTGAGTGATTTGTTTAAAGAAATTATCTGAATATTTGTTACTAATATTCATCTGACATCATGTTGCTTTAAACTAGGTGACATAGGACAACACAACTAGTAGCTTGTGATACTTTGGCCAAAGATTTTCAACATATTGTTCATGTTACTATTCCTAGATGACATACTCATCATTCTAGAATACATCCTTCACCTCACTCTTCTGTTATCTAGAATGGTCTTTACTAACTACCATCAGTCCACTTGCCCAAGGTTTGACCCTAGCTCAAGTTAGCAACATAATTTATTATAGGAAGGCGCTCATGATGACTTAGGGTATATGGGCATACTCGGCTGACCTAAATCAACTAGATGTGCCAAGGTACCCTGAGTCATTGGAAGCTACTACCTATCCTAAACATGCTACTAACTTGACCTAGAGAGAAACTAAGTTCAAGTCCAAATGTGCATAGATCTAGATGAACAAATATGAAAGGGTGTTGCCACATGTCAACTACAACACTGTATCCTCGAGAAGTCCAGGACTTCTTGTGGGTACAATCCTGTAGTTGGCGTGTGCCAACATTCGTGAGAACTGATTCATCAAGATGTAAATACCCCCTCTAAGTGGTCATTATCATAATTAATATTGGATTAAGATTCAGATAACAACCATGCCTAACCCTGATTCCAACATTTATTAAGTTCTTTGTCCATAACTAACCTGAATAGATATGGAGGACTTTATTATTTCAAGTTTGCATTGTTGTTCATTAATGTGGCATAGCAAGTAGTTATCCCAAAAATAGGACAACAAACATCAAACATTAATTCTTAATGCAACCTAGCTGTCCAAATCAAGTGTGTTACCCACCTAGATTCAGCTAGTGTTTACTTTATAAATGTAGTATAAAGATTAGAGATCATAACCACTATTCCTTTTATCTTTCATTCTTTGAGGGAGAGGAAGAGTCTTCCTCTCAACATGGTTAGATATTAGGGATTAACATAACCTTTTATCATTTATTACTCATATATTTTAATTGTATGCCCAATGTATATTTCATTATTAACTATAGTTTTGTAAATAAAGAACGACATCTTTATAATTTAACAAGTTCCTTTCAATAAGGGGGAAATGTATTATCCCCTTTATCTAACTTATTAATTGATAAATTTAAAAGTACACAACCACATATAAATAATACCACCAACATATCACTATTATTTCCGTCATACAAGTATAAAAGAATTCACATCACAAATTGGAGTCCAACTCAAAACCTTTCAATTCATGATGATAAATATATATGTACAAGACTATGCATTTGGACATTACGCATGTCAATAAGAATTAAGATCTAAAAAGAACATCACTTTACTTTTTCCAATACAATTCAAGAATAATTTAAAACTCTTTACATAAGATCCGAATTAAGTAAGCCAATGCATCATAAAAGTTTTTGCCTTCTTTTATCACTTACGATGTCCATCTGCAAAAATTGCTAGCACGGTCAGTTCAATGAATTGAGCATGATAAGAATTAAACGTTAAAGTGAAGTGCATTCTACTAATTGTTCCATTAAAAAACTCGCTTTAATGAAACAATTAATATATCCTACAAATAAGCGTAAGTAATCTCAACCAAAAAAGAAGCATGATTAAAGAATCTGGATTCACTTTTAAGAAAAGAGCATAATATAATCCACAACATCTGCATTATATCATAAGGTTTAATTGATCCTATCAATTACTTAAAAACAATCAACAAGTCTTGTCATCCAATTGTTTCATAATTCTATAAGAATAGAAATACACATTTATCTTTACTAAGTAGAAAAAGAGTTATATACAACATAGCTCATATTAGGATGATTCATCCTACAACTTAAGAAAAGAAGAAGAATCAATACATACTATTCCTTACACACTTAATCATCTGAAAGATAGAAACAGGTTTAGAACTCACCTAACTGCTTCAGTTCAAGGATAACAATATAAGGATTCAATAATAAAGAGACAACATCTAAACAAGAATCCCGAATCAATCCAAGAAGTAATAGGAAATCAAAATAGTCTAACTGTAAGTCTTACTAACTTCTACATGTTAGAAGATATAATTCATAGATTTGAAACTAGACATTCCACAAATCCAAGCTAGACTCACACAAAATTAATCTCTTATCCAGTCCATCCAAGAAGGGCTCATAATAAGACAGAGTGCAAAAAGAGGCAACCTACCAATATCAATCCAAATGGAGTATGACTCAATCAAGAAAAACAGTTGGTCTAAGCATGTTATATTTTCTTTCCAACATACCAACTCAGCTAATCTCTTTCCACATCATTACAACCAATGACTTATACAAAGTAGACCAAACAATCCACAAGAAATTTCCATCTCAGAAGAGAATCAAATACAGAGAAGTTCAATCAAATGAACTTATCCAAACAACAGTAAAAAGGGATCTCCATTAGAAAAGGGCCAATCAATAATTCATTTCATTTATACTATAAAATGAATTACCATTTCTATTTCAAACTTAGAATTTCTTTAACTAGTTCCCAAGAGAGAACACAAAACCAAACACACAGTTAGAAGAAAGCACACTTCTAGTTTCCCTTACAAATCTTTACCAACTGGTTTATCTATCCCATTCATTAAACACAAGTTCAAATTCAATTCTCAGAATGAAGTACACAGTATAGTCCCAAAAATAGAATACTATCCTTAAGAGAATTACATTCCTTTCTCTTTTTAAAGACCCCGAGATTCCTTTAATGAATCTAACAAGAATACAAAAGCCCAAAACAATAAAAGCTAAACAAGTTCAGAAGTACTCACAAACTCAAAAGACTGAAATCCCATTACAAGGCTTTAACAACTCAATACAAAAGAGCAAGTAGTTCGTGAACTAGTTAAGAACAATTATACAAACAATTTGAACCAGAGATATTGTATCCTTCCATACAAAATTTAGTACACTAAGGTATTCAATCCATCTTTTAATAAAACCCATAAATCAATTAAGAAGATCTGAAGAGAGTAAGAAAACCCAATAACATTTAAGTCAAGAAATGTCCCAATCTTACCTCCAACGTGACTGAAACAAAATCACAACAAAGACTCTCAAGTTCCATCTAAAAAGCTTGCGACAAGAAGGTATTCGTTTCAACATTGTTCACAAGAAGGAAAATGCATACTGTATTTCCATAAACCTCTTAAACTATTAGTGACTATTCCAACGAACTCTATATCAAACCAAACCCACAACAAGGTACAATTATAGTCTAATAATCCTTCAAACAAAATAGTCAAGCTTTCAACAAGATGCGAGATTTCTCAGAGTAGAGAAGGGAAGAATATCCCCAAACTTACATGCCCTTACCAGTTCAAGAACATGGTACAGTCTAAAAGACAAGTACTACAACCATTCCCACTCAAGAAGCTACATGAGAGAAGATCTCAAAAGAGATTACCCAAACAACTAAAACCAAAACTAATCTCTCAAGTCCCTTTCAAGTAGACAGAGTCCCAAACGAGTTCAAAGCATTTTCAACTCCTTGAATATGAGTAAAAACTCCAGTTCAGAATACAAGTATCAGAACCAAACACATCAACTTGACTACAAGTTCGAATACATGAGTACTGAATATGAGTATAGTGCCGAACATGAAGCTTCAAACAAAAGTTTAGAATAAACACAAAGTTCCAATACAAGCTCAGAACAAACACAAAGCTCCAATACAAGCTCAAATGAAACCCAAGACTCGATACAAGTTCAAATGAAACACAAGGCTACAATAAAGGTTCAGAACCTCACAAAGCAACGAATGCTAGTTTAGAACAACCCCAACCTCGAATACAAGTTTCGAATGAAATACAGAGCTTCAAATACAAGCTTCACATGCATGTCACCATTAAACTAGCACAGAGAAATTTTTCCAAAAATAACATTAATTTGCAATGGATTTACATCCCAAAAACCACAGAGATTCATAAAAACATGAAAGTAATTAACCAGAAAAATCATGCAAATATTTATCTCATGAGAGAAAAGTTGTTTTAATGAATCATTTAGAAGAAAGAAAGAAATCTTAATGGGTAGAGCCTATCATGCCTGATAGTTCTTCTGTAAATTTGAAGGAGACTTCCACTAAGCTTCCCACTCTTTTTCTTCTCCACAAAAGATCAACAACAAAACAAATTTTCTTCCAATGCCTCATATACATTCCTTTGATCGAAAATAGACCAGAGAAACCAAAAATAGCCAAAAAGTGGAAGTCAAACTCTTTGGTTCAAAGAACTAGATAGCTCCATGCAAAGCAAAATTTACGAGACATGCAAAACCAAACAACCTCCCACAAATCCACCTCCCTTGTTTCTAAGACGGTTTGCACACAAAAACCGAGGTCCATTAATGTCATTACTCCCAAATCTCCTACTTATCTCTCCTTGCCACCGCCTCCCAAAACTGGTGAATGCCATTTTTAATTTAACATGCATTTCCATATTTAGTGAAGCCTCCACGTAAGCCCCCACTAAAGTTAACTAGCCTTTTCCAAAACTGGCAGTACCTCCATACATTAAACCCAATCAAATCAATTAAATGCCATTGGAACCATCACCTTATTACCCTGTGACCCTTAGGTCTCCTTTTTAATAGTTTAGGATAGATTTCCCAAAACTTAGGTTAGTCTAACAATAATTACCTTAGGTCTTAAACATTGCCATAGGTAATTTCCAACTTAGGTTAGATTAAATTCACATCCATATAGTATTAGGCATTAGGTTAATATAGCCTAACATTACTTTAGTAATCTCCCCTTATTCATTTAGCACAAGAGCTTAGGTTAGGATGCCATCCCAACAAAATAGAATAAGAAGCTTAGGTTAGAATGAACCCAAATAAGTAGACATAGCTAGGAAGTAGGTGCTCTTACCTAGTTTAGGATACCGTTAGGATAATCCTTTAGTTTTAGGATTCTGATCCCCTTCATAGTCATGAAGCGACTATATTTCGTTTACGCCATTA
Organism: Taxus wallichiana var. yunnanensis; assembly: GCA_018340775.1. NCBI lineage: Eukaryota > Viridiplantae > Streptophyta > Pinopsida > Cupressales > Taxaceae > Taxus > Taxus wallichiana. Next base: position 84,093,529 of record CM031244.1, on the reverse strand, counting down.
ATGTCCTACAGAGATCAATCCCAAAGACCCAAGCACAACATACAACCTAATGAAGTCACGTTAATACAAGACCAAAGAATTTGTAAAATACAAAGGTTCAGTCCGCTATGTCTCTCAAACTAATGAATGTCAATTTATCATTCAATCCAGCAAGAAGATTTAAAACATTCCTTGGATCACTGAAATTGATCCAAGGATGAGTCAATAAAAGAGATAAGTTTACAACTCTCAAAATCAGATTGCAGCTTATCGATAAGAAGTGAAAATAGATTATTGCAAGCCATATCATTCCGTCCAAGAGTAGAAATGATTTATCCATAACAAGCATGATTTTCAACAATCAAGGAAACACACCTCATACAAGAAAATCACTTACCAATGCTTGTAATGCAAAGAGAAATATAACAATTTGTCTAAGGTGTTACAACAAGGAAAAATGATCCTAGAGAGCATATCAAGGAGTTCTATATGGCTTGTCAAGAGGTGGCCTATATTGATGTATTATTAATGCATATATTTCCATAAATTCTAGGTGGAACAGACCTTGGAATGGTTTCTACACCTCCCTAAGGGCTCTATACAAAATTTCATAGACCTCTTAGAGAAGTTTGTTAAACATTTATCATTCAACTTAGACTCGAAATTACAATGATGGATTTGTGTAATGCCAAACAATGAACAAATGAAACCTTTGCACAATTCCTACAAAGATGGCATGGGATTGCTAGTCGCTTCCCATGCTCCATGCGAGAAACAACTTGTGAGAATATTTTTACCTAACCTCAATAGTGAGTTATCCTTTCACATGTAAATGCATTGCCTTAATACTTTTGAAGAAGTTATTGAGAAAGGATCACATATTGAAAAAACCCTTGTCATAAAAGGTTTGATCAAACCTCATTTAAAGGATAATGGGAAACATAGTAACCATCCTAATATCTCTCACCAAGATAAATCTAAACACATTAAGCAATCGTAATATGGTCAATGATGGTGTTACGGACAACTGAAATGTCCACAACTTCGAGAAAACTCGAGAATAGACCAAACAAAGGTAAACAACCTCTTGTTGTTTCTAGCAAAGAGGCTTCCTCCCCTCATGATTCAAAGTGACATCATTTCAATCCTTTGGGAGAACCTCTCTCAAGTGTACTCTAAAAAATTGTTAACGCAAACATGGTTACCTATCCCATCACTAGACCTTGGGTTGAGGGAGAACCCAAGCCCACTTGGTATAAAGTTGATACTTATTATGATTTTCATCACATTGATGGTCACCCAACTAATCGATGCTTTCGCCTATGCCACTTTGTCCAATATCTCATCGATAGTGGAGATATCACTGTTGAAGAACCATCACCAAATAAGACACCCAATGAAAATCTCAAGGTGTTCTCAAACCCATTTCCCAAACATGGTGGTGACTATAAAAATGATGAAAAATGTTCTTACGCCAATACCAGTTGATTTTAGTTCAATCATCTCATTTATTGAGGAAGTACTATCTACAATGGCAACCATTAAATTCAAACCTTTGAGTAATGATGTGACCACCCACCAAAGGAAGATGTGGGTTCCGTGGCAAACCAACCTTCTACATCATCTACAAAACCTCAAACATCTAAACCAAGCTATTTTGAATCAAAAGTCAAACTCTAATTCCAAATCTCCCGGTCTTGGTCGGTATGACTTCATCGAATAATTAGCAACCATGCCAACATATATCTCTCTAATGGAACTATTAAAAGATTCACCTAACTTTTAGGATATCCTCACTTGTGCTCTAAATGAATCACATGTTCCTCGTAATCTCAATGTTAAACAGGTTTTAGGTCATGATTGCAAACCTTACACTGAAAGTCCTATCATGTCTTTTGGCCCTCAAGATATGTTGAACCCAAATCTGATTAACAATAACTCCTTGTACATCGAATCCTACGTTATAGACCATAAGGTAAAGATATTTCTTATCAACAATGGAGTGACTCTTAACATCTACTCTATAAAAATGCTCTGCTGCCTTGGTCATACAATCTATGACTTAGATGCTAATATCATTACCATTCATGGTTATGATAATACCAAGTTCTAGTCCTGTGGTACTATCACTCTTCCCATAAAAGTAGGCCCGCAGCTCCTCGACACTGTATGTTATGTAGTTTACATAGAAACATTGTATAACCTTCTTCTAGGTAGACCTTGGATACATGTGATGCACGTAGTACCTTCCATCTCCCATCAATACATAAAGTTTTCACATAACAACATAGATTTCACCTTGCATGGTGATTGGGACTTGTGAAGATGAGAAAAGATTCTCCGAGAGAAGGCTGGTTCTATTCCTCTGTTCGAGATGCATACAAAAATGCAGAGGGTTTACTAAAACCTAATCTAACTTGCCGAGGAGACAGGGTAAGAAAATGCATAGAATAAAACCTAAACTACAAAGGTGATGCACCGAGGAATATTAGACATTTGTTTTGCAAATTTAACACAGACCACATAAATGCAATACAAACACCATGCACAGGTAACCAAAGCTAAATAAGAGATCAAAGCAATGACAATGAATACATGAGAGGGTTGAGAATCAATCACGAACATATATATTATTGCTCAAAAGTCAATACAGTATATTGCAGTGGCCAAGAGGAAAAAGACTGGCATTACAACCTATATGGGAGGTTTGAAAACTCCACAAACTCTCTTGCAAGCGAGGGAAGAAGGGAGGATGCAAAACAAAAAAATGTCGTTGTCTTAAAAGGGCTCCTCTTTACAATATATATCAAGAAATGAGAGAGGAGAGAGGGGAAATTCAGAATCTGCTCCAACCACTTCTTGGTAGCATTTAAATCATCTCATTATGATCCAAGCGGTGGATCCTGGCAAAACGGCGGGCTATCTAACAGGAGCGGCGAGCTGTCTGCTGTATTAAAGTTGGTTGTTGAAGCATTACACGCGTCAGAGACGTTTTCTTAATTTTCTCCTCAAACTACACCAAAATGCAAGATTGACCCCAGAATCATGTAGAGAATTTCAACAGCTTTCCGTTGATATAAAGAACGTGCAAATCGAGCTCTGGATCGAAAGATATGAAGGTCTGAAGATTTAGGGCACAAAACAGGTGAAAACGGATTTTTAAATTTCTTTTCCCGCGTTCTGCCATCTGGACGACACGTGGCAGGCTCTGGTCCGCTGAGCAATTCCCTCTCTCCACCTTTTCATGGGTTTTTCTTGTGGGCCCCTTAAACTTGGACACGTGGCACTATTTCATTGGTTTGGATCAGTGCTCGAAAACTCGCCCCTTTGACTTTTGGACCTTTTTCCTTGGCGACACGTGTCATGCTGTGATTTGTCCACGGGCCTACCGGATTTTTGCGTCCACCGCGTCCTTTTGTCCCAAATGTCCCAGTGCTTCATGGGAAAAAATCCTCGATCCACCCGAAATGGGCTTCCTCGTCCCTTTTCTACCGGTGACACGTGGCGTGATCTGATTGGCTTTCGGCTCCTTTGGCTATCCGCGTCCCGCGCGTCCCTTTGTCCCACTTGTCCTTGTGCTGCAGTTTCCTGTTTCGGCCGAACCGGCGGTTCGCGTCCTTCGCGTACATTTGTTCCACTTGTCCCAGTGCTTCGCGGGCCGCCTGGAGGCGTTTCGGCCGAACCGCGCCTTGGTGTCCCGAACGTCCCAAATATTTCTAGGACAAGGACTTAGCCGATTTTCACAATTTTTTTTTTGGTCAGGCTTATTTTCTGCAACTTCTCGCATTCTCTCAGAGCTCGTTCTTTTTCAGCCTGGGACTTGAGAATCCTGATGTATGTTATCAATTCAACCCCGGGGGGTGAAGTTGGATAACAATTTGGCGACTCAGCGGGGTCATCTGCCTGCTAGATGAAAAGACCAGTTGCCTTTTTGCGATCCATTGGGCATGGAGTCATAAACAATGACCTGAAATGAGCCTGATACTGCAACTCCCTCCATGAGAGCACGCTGAACTGTAAAAACTCAAACTAGGAGTGACAAAACCTGCGCCAAAGCACTTAGGGAAACTGAAACCTAACTACAACAAGACAATGTGCATACGCACTTAGAGGAATTGAAATCTAGACTAATATTTACAAGGGTGAACCTTTTATTTTCAGTAGCAATGTTTGAGATAGATTCCATTTACTGGAATCTGCAGTTCTTCACCGTCCAATGAGGCCAATTGGAAAGCATTGCTGCTCTTGCACTTTGTGACCATGTATGGGCCACTCGAATAGCATCAAATTTTGAATGCCTTCCGGATTTTTTTTCTCTGTCGCATCCCATTTCAACACTAGATCTCAACTTGAAAAGATCTATCCTTGGCCTTTCTATCGAAGGTTTTCTTGATCAAAGCTTGATCCTTTTCCATTGCTTGGGATGCTTGATTTTTGATCTCTTGCAGCTCCATCAACTCTGCATATCTCACCTCCATGGGCTCAAATTCAAGTAACTCCAGTTGCTTCATGAGTTCCAATGTTGGTAACTCAAGTGACATGGGCAAGATTGCCTCTCTTCCATAGACAAGCCTGAATGGAGAGTTACCTGTGGATCTTTTGGGAGTGATCCTATCAGCCCATAAGGCTGATTTCAGCTTGGTGTGCCAAGACTTCTGATTCTCATCAAGAGTTCTCCTAATGATCCTTAACAAGTTCTTGTTTGTAGACTCGGCTTTGGCCATTACCACGAGGGTAATAGTTCGATGAAGTGCTCGAGGTAAATACCGTTCTTGACGGCCCACTCGGTCACCTTAGATCGATGAATGCCGATGCATTATCAGAGATTATTGTGGTAGGTACACCAAATCTGGTTGTTATTCCCTCATAAAAGTCTAGGATCTAGACTCATTTGCCTCTTTGAGTGCTACTTTGCTTGTCCATTTGGTGAAGTAGTCGGTTCTTTCATCAAAATCCATTTATGCCCTTGGCTTGAATTGGGGTTAATGACTCAATGAAGTCAAACCCCATTGCATGAATGGCTGGTCAAGCTGAGATTGGATGCAATGGAAGGGCAGAAAACTTCTCTTTTCCTGTGAAGAATGCACAATTCTTACACCTCTTGATCCATGCATAGCAATCACTGAAGATTTTAGGCCAATAATAACCAGCCTTCATGATTTTTAGAGTTGTCACTCTTGGTGCAAAATGGCCACCAGCTGGTCCACCATGAAACTCTTCCAACACCCTTTGAATCTGATCTGTGCTAATGCATCTCAGTAGCACTCCATTCACGTCTTTCTTGAACAAAACTCCATCAACAATGGCATACGGAACAGCCTGCAACCTGAAGTGTCTCCTTTGGGTCTTGTTCATCTCTAGGGGGCATTGGCCTATACCTAGGAAGTGCATAATATCTTGGGTCCAGCAAGGAGTGGGGGAAGCATCGTCTTCTTCTTGATTGCCACTTGGCTCATGATTGTCCTGGACTATCAAAACAGCCTCTTCTTCATTGCATACTTCCTTTTGCTTCCCCAAAACCAGCTGCTCACACAGTCCTTTCCCTCTTACCAGCTTGGTGATCTTGATATCAATGTCATACTCCATGACACGGGTGATCCAACCTGCCCTTTTCTCATTCAAATCCTTGTTGAGGAGGAAGTCTTTAACTCCAGCATGTGAGACCAGCAACTGGACCTTGTTGTTTGAGACTAAATGCTTGAATTTCTTCAAGCTTCTGATTACTGCAAGTACATGCTTTTCAATAAAAGAGTACCTCACCTCGCAGTCATCTAGGCTCTGGCTGAAAAAGGCAATCGGCTGCTCATCATTATCTTTGTTCTGTTGTACCAGAATGGCAGAGATAGTGTCATCACCTCCAAATGCATAGAGGATGAAATCCTTGGAGAAGTCTGGGTTAATGAGAGTTGGTGCTTGAGAGATAGCTTCTTTGATTGCCTCAAAACTCTCCTTGCCTTTTTTTGTCCACTTAAAAGCCATGCTCTTCTTTAACATTTTGGTGATGGGCTTGTGAGGGCTGCAAAATCTGGGATAAACCTGCGGACAAAATTGATCCTTCCCAAGAAGCTTTGAAGAGCCTTCTTGTGACTTGGCAATGGCAGTGCTCTTATGGCTTCAACTCTCTCTGGGTCAATTGCCAGTCCCTCTTTCGAGACAATATGGCCAAGGAGCTTTCCTTCATGTGCAAGAAAGATGCACTTCTTGGGGTTCAAAGACACTCCGAACTTTCTACACCTCTGAAACACTTGCCTGAGGTGAAAGAGATGGTCTGCTGCATTCTTGGAGAATACAGTGATGTCATCAAGGTATATCAGCACTATCTTGTTGATCAAGCCCTTGAACGCCATGTCCATTGCCCTTTGAAAGGTAGCACCAGCGTTGGACAGCCCAAATGGCATCTTCTTGTAAGCATACGTGCCCCATTTAGTTGTGAAGGTTGTCTTGAATTGGTCCTCTTCTTTTACCATCACCTGATTATACCCTGAGTAGCCATCTAGGAGAGAGAATCTCTCTGAACCGGATACTACTTGCAATATTTGCTCCATGGAAGGGAGTGGATAATGATCCTTGAGAGATGCCCTATTGAGGTCTCGGAAGTCCACACACAACTTGATTTCTCCGCTCTTCTTCCTGACCGGAACCAAGTTAGCAACCCAGCTTGAGTGCTTGATCGGGAATATAATGCTTGCCTCTATTAGCTTATTTAGCTCTTTCTTCATCAGAGGCTCAATGTGAGGGTTGACTGGTCTCTACTTCTACCTGATGGGCTTAGCATCTGGATCGATTCTATGGTATGTTGTGCCAAATTTGGATTGAATCCTCTCAAGTCTTCATAGCTCAAGCGAAGACATCACGGAAATTCTTGGCAAAGTGAACAAAATCAGATTTCTCTTGTGAGGTACTTACTTTGCCAATCTCTGATGTTTTGCCTTCTTCCACTAAAATAGGCTCGAATCCTCACCCTTTACTTGAATGTTTGCCTTCTCCTTCGGAGGCTGATCATTCGGGTTGAAGATTGACTCGAGGTTATGAGGCCTTTTGGTAATTTGTTAGTTCTCATTGCACCACTTGGTCACCACCATCTCTGCTGATGCTGACTTGTCTTGATTCTGGCGAGAGAACTCGGCTTCTTCTTGTAGGAAATTGACGATTTGCTTGGTCATTCTCAAACACTTGCCAAGCTGACATTGTTATCCGGCCTTTGAAGGCCTCACAATCACGTGGATGTTTGGTTGTACCTTGTCTTGTTGAATGCTTTTCGTAATGTCAAAGGCTGCCCCTACTGCTGCAAGCCTGTCAGTAGCTTGATTCTCTTTCCTGGGAATGGATTCGATGCCAAAACCTTCAAAATCTTCCATGAGGTCCCACACCTGTTCTTGCTTAGCACTTTGAGTAGATCATTCTTGGCAGCATGCCGTCCCTTGACCTGATTTACAATCAATTCACTGTCCCCAAAGACTTGCAGATTCTTTATTTTTCTCTTGATTGCCCAATGCATCCCTTGCACCAAGGCTTCATATTCAGCAGTGTTATTGGAGCATGCAAATTGAAATCTAAAAGCTGAATAGTACTTTATTCCTTGGGGTGAAACAAGCATGGCTCCACCTCCTGCACCTTGCCTACTCCTTGATCCGTCAAAAAATAGCTGCCATACCTCGTTGTCATCATTATGGCTTGGCTTGGTGATGCTAGGAACAGGTTGATTTTCTTCGTGTATACAATAGACTCCCAGCTCAGATTCTTCTACTTCTTGATAGGGATCAAAAGCATGTATCTTGTTTGCCCATTCATCAAGAGTTAGGTCAGGATACTTCCAACCTTGGTGTCAGCCTCATCAGTACTAGGGTGATCTTCTTGATCAAATGCTGAGCAATTGGCATTAATCTGACTTGGGGTGTAAGGCTCAATATGGAAGTTTGCAATGGGTTCGGATCTGATTGTGGCCTTAGTTCCATACCTTGTTCTAAACAGCATGTGAGACCAATCAGCAGACAAATACCCTCCGATCTTGGTTTGTGAAGTCCCTTGACAACAAAGGGCAAAGAGTGGTGGAAGGTCTATGATTGATACATCTTGTAAGACAACAACATTTGGACATGCATGCAAGGTAAGACTCAAGTTTTTAATCACTCCAACTATTGCTATTGCTGTCCCATCCAATTGCACTACTCCTTTAGATATTACTTCATATTCGAGACCCAGCTGATCAGCTATTTGCTTGGGCATCACGGAGCTACTTGCCCCGGAATCAATCATGCAATTGTGTACTAGTTTATCCCCAATGATTAATGAAACATAGAAAGGAGGGGGCTTGACATTTTACCTTGTTGTCCTCCATGACTTCCTTGAGGTGGGAGCATTTGTAAGCACTTTGTCTTGCATCGAACCCTTGATTGAAGTTGTCCAATCCTTCATGGCAGCTTGCAGCGAGATCTCTTTGGCACGGGATAGATAGGGATTCCCACATTGATATGTTAACGTTTGTCTTCTTCATCTGATCAATGATACTGAATGGTGATGAAGAATCTCTCTGTTGTCCTTTGGTTTGCACGTTTACTCCCTGCACGTGGGCAGCAGCTGGCATTTGAGTTGGCCTAGGGGCTGTTCTTGGCTGCCCTTGTGTATTTGAAGCTGGACTCTGCTTGCCAATCATTTGTGGAGCCATGGAAGGTTGTGGATTGGCTGGGGCTAATGGCTATTCTTCACCTAGATTCCTCCTTTTTGACCTTGTGTTGGCTGTAACACCTTGAGAAACTGCTTGATTCATGCCACAGAAATCTTACGCTTGCCGGTTCACCAATGTAGTGTCATTTGGGGCTGATTCTTTGTTGGAATGTTTACGGTTGTTGGTTGTTTCCTTAACTGCCCTCGCCCTCCACACCGGTAGTTGTCACCATTAGTGCTTGATTGAGAGCACCATTGAAGCACATGGATTGGTTGTGAGGCTCGTTGCATGGAAAGCACCAATCATATTCCTGAGCAATGTTGTTCTGTGTTGGCACTAATGCCTTAGAGGCAGATATGGCATTTGGATTATAGGGCTGGAATGGTCTATTGGCAGGAGGCCTTACTTGGCTTTGATTTTGATTCATATTTGCAGTTGGATTAGGTGGTCTTTGTGGTTGGTATGGCTGCCTATTAGGCTGAGCTTGAGGTTGATAAGAAGGTCTGAAACCTTGGGCTTGCTGCCTCTTAATAGTAACCAGCTCATTTCCCAAATTTTGCAACTATTTCATGACCTCTTGGAGTTCATTTGAAGCACTTGGAGATGAAGTGGAAGCTTCATTCGAACTCTGATTTCTAGGAGTGGGAGCGAGGGCCAAAGTGGGTGCTTGACTAGTGCTTGGATTTTCTAAGTTTGGATACTGAGGGCATAGGAGGCCTAGGAGCGAGTTTACCGGCTTGAATAAGGCAGTTTTCAGCTCTAATGGCAATTTATAAGCCATAGGGATTGTTGTGCCTCCCATGGACTGAATTAACATAGAAATATCGAATTCAAAGCTTTAAGGTAATATAGAAAAGCACCTCCTGCTGTTGGCACATTGCCCTTTGGAATCCTATCCCAAGACCTTTGAAATCTGAAGTTGAAGTCGAGTCATTTGCTCGTTGGGAGCTCTCTTGATAGTTGTCAACTTGCTCTAAAAGAGACAAGTTGTCTCCCTTCTCTCCAAATTGCTCGTGAAGTGCAATGCACTGGTGATTCGGTTTGTAATAGAACCAGCCCAAGGCTCCTAAACCATTGCAATGCTTTACCCTTGAATGAAGATGCGTAATTTGTGACCACTTGCATTTCATCGATTTCATGGATTGCACAAAGGTTAGCAATATCTTTAACATGATCACAGGTAGTATGATTTTCTCCGGTGAAGTAGGGAATGTTCTTGAGGCTATGATAGGAAGCTGGATGTTGTGCATTGAGAGCAAGTGGGCTCTACTGTGAAGTTGACGTAGGGGTTGTTACGAGCCATTTTGATTGGTCTTAAAACCCTTGTATATTGAAAGAAAGGCTGTCGGTGGAGGAGTTGAGAGAGTTTGTTTGGTGGAGATGGAGACCTTTGAATCCTTCTTCCTCTTTGCCTTCTTCTCGGAGATAGCTGCGAGGTATTCAAACAACACTTCTTCTTCTCGACTCTTGACCTTGTGGTGATTCTTCTCATGAGTTTTCGAGGCCTGCACCTCTGAAACCAGTTGATTCTTCCCCTTGGAGTCGCGGATATGCAAATAATAGCTCTTATAAGCAAGAAAACTGCAGCGAGATGCATATCAACTTTGCTGTGATAAAAATGAGACCTCTAGTGTCCCCCACCAGTGTGTGCCAAAGCTGTTGTTGCGAGACTCACGGCACCCACGGATGCGAGATCGGGCTTCTAGGTTGATGTTTAGGCATCAGTGTGATTGCACAACATGGAATCCTTTCTCCAAGTGTGGGACTTGTGAAGATGAGAAAAGATTCTCCGAGAGAAATTTGGTTCTATTCCTCTGTTCGAGATGCATACAAAAAATGTAGAGGGTTTACTAAAACCTAATCTAACTTGCGAGGAGACGGGGTAAGAAAATGCATAGAATAAAACCTAAACTACAAAGGTGATGCAGGAATATTAGACATTTGTTTTGCAAATTTAACACGAGACCACATAAATGCAATACAAACACCATGCACAGGTAACCAAACTACAATAAGAGATCAAAACGACAGCAATGAATACATGAGAGGGTTGAGAATCAATCACGAACATATATATTATTGCTCAAAAGTCAATACGAGTATATTGCGGTGGCAAGAGGCAAAAGGCGGCATTACTGACCTATATGGGAGGTTTGAAAGCTCCTGAAACTCTCTTGCAAGCGAGGGAAGAAGGGAGGATGCAAAACAAAAAAATGTCCGCTGTCTTAAAAGGGCTCCTCTTTACAATATATATCAAGAAATGAGAGAGGAGAGAGGGAAATTCAGAATCTGCTCCAACCACTTCTTGGTAGCATTTAAATCATCTCATTATGATCCAAGCGGTGGATCCTGGCAAAATGGCGGGCTGTCTAACAGGAGCGGCGAGTTCTCTGCTGTATTAAAGTTGGTTGTTGAAGCATTACACACATCAGAGACGTTTTCTTAATTTTCTCCCTCCAAACTACACCAAAATGCAAGATTGACCCCAGAATCATGTAGAGAATTTCAACAACTTTCCGTTGATATAAAGAACGTGCAAATCCGAGCTCTGGATCGAAAGATATGAAGGTCTGAAGATTTAGGGCACAAAACAGGTGAAAACGGATTTTTAAATTTCTTTTCCGCGTTCTGCCATCTGGACGACACGTGGCAGGCTCTGGTCCGCTGAGCAATTCCCTCTCTCCACCTTTTCATGGGTTTTTCTTGTGGGCCCCTTAAACTTGGACACGTGGCACTATTTCATTGGTTTGGATCAGTGCTCGAAAACTCGCCCCTTTGACTTTTGGACCTTTTTCCTTGGCGACACGTGTCATGCGTTGTGATTTGTCCACGGGCCTGCCGGATTTTCACGTCCACCACGTCCTTTTGTCCCAAATGTCCCAGTGCTTTGTGGGACAAAATCCTCGATCCGCCCGAAATGGGCTTCCTCGTCCCTTTTCTACCGGTGACACGTGGCGTGATCTGATTGGCTTTCGGCTCCTTCGGCTATCCGCGTCCCGCGCGTCCCTTTGTCCCACTTGTCCTTGTCTGCTGATTTCTTGTTTTGGCCGAACGGCCGATTGGTTCGCGTACATTTGTTCCACTTGTCGGTGATTTACAGGTTTGTTCCCTTGTCCCGAGCGTCCCAAATATTTCTAGGCAAGGGGCGATTTTCACAATTTTTTTTTTTTTAGGCGCTTATTTTCGGAACTTCTCGCATTCTCTCGAGAGATCGTTCCTTCACTGGGTGTCCCGATGATGCGTCCCAAATATTTCCCTAAAGGCTTAGGGAGGACTTTGCATTTCTTGTTGGAAAAATCCCATTTCACAATTTTTTCCAAACATTCATCATCTAAGAGAACCTACAACTTACTATCTTGGAAACACTATTTGGAAATGATATGGATATCTAGAAGATGCATATTCTATGAAAAATCTGGCTATATGAAGACATGATGGTTCTACAAATTTACACCAAGGGCCATAGAATGGACTTGAGAAGATGATGGCCCATTAGTTCCACACATATCCTCTTCGAAGACACGGCTAAAACTACACTTTTCCTCGAATAATTATCCATTCGGACCTTGATGTTGTTTATCATTCCCTCATTGATCAAGACCAACAATTCCATATTTCCATAGACCTCTTTCAAAATGATTAGTTCATCTAAGAGTTCCTCGGGGCTCGAGACCCTTTTCCCTTGTTGGACCACAAGAAGGGTTTCGATATAAAACTTGATGCTAACACCTACTTTGGTGAAGAACTTACAATCTCTAGAAAAATAAATTAAACACATAAAAAAGTAAAATTATATCTCACATAGTGAAAACATTTCTTAGGAGCTATACGAGAAGAAAATAATGAAAAATAAAAAGAAAGAAAAGGATGTATATCCTAGTGAAAACATTTTAGAGGTGCTAGAGAGAGGAGATTCAGATCTAGAAATATCGGATAATACACAAAATCCTACAACATCATTTCAAGATAATGAAACTTTTAATTTGTTGGTAGAAGAGAAGATAATAATCAACATTTGAACTTAAGACCAACCAAAACTATTACAGCTAGGTGATAGTTTATCGAAACTAAAATCAAAGCCTTCACAATGCTTCTAATCAAGTTTTAGAATGTATTCACTTGGTCTTACAAAATGATATGTCAGGCCTTGATCCTTCTCTCGTGGTTCATCACCTTGTGTTGCACCTAGATGCTAAACTGTAAAGTAAAAAATACGTAAAATACATCCCAAGGTCACATTGCTTATTACGAATGAACTAAAAATATTATTAGATGTAGGCTTCATATGGTGCATTGACTTCTCAAAGTAGATATCTAATATGGTACCGATTGCGAAGAAGACCCCGAAATTTGTATTTGTATAGATTTCCATGACATTAACAAAGCATGTCCCAAGGATGACTTCCCTTTGCCTAATATTGACATGATTTTTGATTTAACTATGGGACATGAGATGTTATCCCTTATGGATGGATTTTCTAGGTATAACCAAATTCAAATTTCTAAAGAATACCATCATAAAACAACTTTTACAACCCCATGGGGGACATTTTGTTACAAGGTCATGCCTTTTGGACTTAAAAATGTTGGTGCAACTTATCAATGTGTCATGACTGTTATTTTCCATGACCTTCTTCATGACATAATGAAGGATTATGTTGATGATATTCTTGCAAAATCAAAGACTTGCATGTATCATCCATTAGTTCTTAGGTGTATATTTGAGTGACTAAGGAAATACAAGGTTCACCTTAATCCAAAAAAAATGTGTCTATAGTGTCACTTTAGGAAAAATTATGGGATTCATCGTCTCACGAAGAGGAATTGAAGTGGACCCTACCAAGGTCAAAGCTATAATAGATATGTCACCTCCTCAGAACCTTTGACAACTAAGAGGCCTACAAGGAAAAATACATTCTATCCATTGCTTCATCTCTCAATTGGCAGATAAGTGCCATCACTTCAACCAGTTGCTTAAGAAGGATGTTCAATTCAATTGGACACAAGATCTGTCAATACACCTTTGTGAAATTGGAAGAATACTGTCATCTCCACTCGTACTCATTCCACCTACACATGATAAGCCTATGTTATTGTATACTTCTACAAAAAAACATGTGATTAGGACATTATTGGCGTAACATAATGATAAGGGTCGAAACAAGCTTAGTATTACTTGAGAAGAACTCTACTTGAACATGAGACCAAGTACTTGCAAGTTGAAAAGGCTTGTTTAGTGGTTACTTATACTTTTGGAAAGTTGTGACACTATCTCCTAAATCATACCACCAAGATAATTTCAAGGGTTTATCCTCTTAAGTACCTACTTTCAAGACTAATCATAACAGGATGAATTTTTAGCAGATTACACTACTCAACGAATTTGACGTTGAAATGTTCAATAAAAAAGCTATCAAAGTTCAAGCCTTTGGGAGATCAACCTAGCGCTGCAACACCGGTGCAGGATCATAACCGTTAAAATTTTAATTTCCGAGATGAATACATTTTATACATAGAAGCAACACCCTCATGGACGTTATTCTTTGATGGATCTTGCAACATTCATGGTTTTGGAGTAGGAATCATCTTACGTACACCAGATGGAGACCTCATACCTAAATCTTATCGTATCAGCTTCCCTTGCACAAATAACATAGTTGAGTATGAAGCATTGATAACAAGCTTATGATTTTCTATCTCATGACATTTGTAAGAATCGACAGTTATCAACGATTCTCTTATCATCATTAATCAAGTTAATGGAGAGTATCAAGTAAAATATGAGAAGATCTTACCCTATAAAAGAATGGTTGATAGCCTTAGAGGGTATTTACAGATTATTAATTTTGAACAAGTTCCTCGCATACAAAATAAAGTAGTGGATTCCATAACAAGTATCACATCCCTTCTTTCATTCAAAACTAATCAAACTCACAATGAGTTCTTCATTGAACATACTTTAGTGCCCGTATATGAATTTTTGGAGTCCTCCATGGTCTGTGAGATTGTTGGTCTTGATCATCCATGGTACCATGATATATATACCTTCATTCAAACTAAAGCATATCCTCTTAATTTGAATTCAGCCAATAAAAGAGCCTTAACAAAATGTGCTTCACGCTCTGACCTTCTTTGCTAACACCTTATATCAAAGAGGCTATGTGGGAATCTCTTAAGATGTCTCAATCAAGATGAAGCTAATAAGATATTAGATAAAGTACATTCATGTATTTGTGGCACCCAAAATAATGGAATGGTCCTTGTGGAGAAGATCTTGCACATTAGATACTACTAGCCCACAATGAAGGAAGATGCATGCTAATTTGTGAATAAATGTTAGGCTTGCTAAAAACATGATAATCTCATTCACGCACCATCCCGTGCCTTACAACCCATCACTTACCCTTGGCATTTTTCAAAATGGGGACTCAATTTAATTGGAAAAATAAATCCCACATCTTCTGATGGCCACACATTTATTATAATTGCCATTGAGTATTTCACCAAGTTGGTTGAGGCTATGCCTCTTACTAATGTTCTTGGGTGTAGTATTTCTAAAATCATTTTCAACCAAATTATCTATTGTTTTGGCATCCCCACTAATATTGTCACCAACAATGGCGGTTCTTTCAAAAATAAGGATCTTAAGGCCCTAGCTAAAAATATAATATCTCGCCTAAAATGGGATACACCTAATATCCATAATGCAACTGACTAATCCGAAGCATAAAAAAGACTATCAAATCCATTATGTAAAAAAAAGTCAATAAACACGAGACGTAATTGACATATGTAGTTATATCCCACCCTCTAGGCCTACCACACTTTCTTCCGTACTCCTACATGACCTACTCCATTCTCCCTAGTATATGGCTCTGAAGCCATATTACCTATTGAAGTTGAGTTGCCTTCACTTTGTGTCTCCCTTCAAAACCTCATTCATGAAGAGGATTACCATGTTGTACACCTTACAGAGATGGAATTACTAGACAAGAGATAACTTCGCACCTTAGACCATATGCGGCAGTCTATCAAAATAGGCTGCGCCATAATTATAATCACAAGATTAAACCTCAACAATTTGAAATTAGTGATTTGGTCCTAAAGTAAAATCAGAAGAACACAACTAAACCATGAGAAAAATAGGGAAAATTTGAGCCTAATTGGTTGGGTTCTTATGTTATAACTACCAAATTTGGATTTGGCACATATAAACTATCTACTGAGGATGGTAAAGAGTTAAAGGAGCCTATGAATTCCATTCATCTGAAGAAGTTCTACTCCTAAGTCTCTAAAGAGTTACCCTTATGTTGGGGGCATATCAGTGCATCCACATGTTTCGTCATTTCCCCTTGTTTCCCACTTGTATCTTTTTACCTCGCCGTGTGTCGCATGTTCTCCTTGTTAGGTTGTCATGCCCATTGTCTACCACTATTGTTCACCTTCCATTATGCTTTCATTCACTTCCTTCATACGTAGCGTGTTGGTTTTGACTTGGGAATTTCCTTTTCCCTCTTCTTTGGTGTGTGGTTCAAAATTCCAAAAAGACCAAAAACATTCAAAAATGTCTCACAAAACTTCAAAAACAATATAAAATTGTTTAGAAAATACAAAATGATTAGGGACAACTCGACATCTATCTATATTTTTATCGTGGAACACACTAGGAAAGTCTTTGGACATTATTGTTGTGAGTTGTGTTATATTATCGATTTCTTATTAGTATTTAACATTGGTGTGCTTTGTTCACTAGCTTGTTTGTTGTATTTTCTTGTCTAAAGTTTGTACATATGGAATGTTGTATTGTCTATTCTTAGCTTAGTATCTTATGTTTATTAGTTAGAATAACCAGTACTCTATGTATTGCACTTATGGACCAATTGCAGGAAATTTATTTACATCTTAGTTCCCATATAACTTTTGTGTGGATCCTTCCTGTTCATATTGGGTTTGTTTCTATTACTTGTTTTGTATCTTTTTGTCACTTGCATGTGTTGTGTTTTTCTCCTGGTTTATTTAAGTCATTTAGCGTTTTCCTTTTATTGTGTATTCATGTTTGTTTGCATTTGTATTTCAAACTTTTCAAAACTCGCTAAACGTCATACCTTTATCTATTACCCTAGTGATCATTTTGATCTTACAACTATCACTTTCTTCCCTTTGCATGATATGCTAACTCTGCTTGGGGAAAGTCACAAAATTGTTTTCCCTTCACGATATAACTTTGCCGGGGAAATTTCAAATTTGGTCATTTACACAATGGATCCAACAAGAGTGTCATAAGGAGTCACTTTAACTCCGCTCTTCCAATCTGATCCTATTCCAACTTAAGAGCATTTGTATCTACTTAATCATCATTGTGGCATGCATTAGGGGCATAGTTGATTGTCTTCTTTTATGAATTTTTATTGCATTGTTGATGTTTACTTTTTTGGACCACTTACAAGTAGTGTGATTACATCTTGGTTCCTTTATAACCATGATGTCGACACCTACTTTGTATATTGGGTTTTTTTCCTTTTTATCTTTTTTTTTTTTGTTATGTGTGTTTGTTTATGTGCATATAGGTTAATCATCTTGATTATTTCATAATCACAGTGAAAAATCTATTGTACAACAAAAAAATAAGGTTTCTCTAAAATTACTCTTCAAATGAATGCTCATGCTTATGAGCACAATCCCTTCCCATATTTGTTCCAATCCCTTCCCATATTTGTTCCAATCCCTAGCTTTCTTCCTATCAAGTGGTTGTCCACCGCCTTATTGCATCATCCACCCACTTGGGGGTTTTCCTCTACCATTTTTTTCGCTAGGGCATCCAAATGCTTCACTTATTCCTACTTTACCTGGGGCATCCTAATGCTTCAAAATTTTTGCTCACTGATCTGCATGTGTCTACTATCTTTAAAGCATCGTTACTTCACAATAATGGTTTAAAAAGGGGAAAAATGTAGACACCCTAAAAATACATACATATTTCTATCCCACTTCTATCCAATTATAATTAATTAAATTAATTCCAACATTCAATACTTCCCTTTTAGAATTAATTAAAATTAATTCTATTACCTAAGCTATATTCCCACCCTTTGGAATTAAATAATTTAATTATAACATGCATTTAGAATTAATTAAATTAATTCCTACACCCTTATACTAATATAATTAATTTATTTAAATGATTAATTATCTCCTCACAATTAAATTAATTAAATTAATTTATTTATACCATTCTCTTGGAATTAATTAAATTAATTCCCAACACCTTGTAGCTAATATATTTAAACATTTATTAATTTAAATGGTTAATTATCTCCTCATAATTAAATACTAATTAAATTTAGTTGTTTAATTCCACCTATCTCTCACCAACAACCACTTGGAATCCACATCATCATCCTAGTTAAATACACTTCTAGAATCCTAGAAAGGTGGGGGCAATTGAATTGCATGTATAGCCACCTTTCCAGATGCAACTTTACATTTAATTGATTTATTTCCCCTAAATTCCCCAACATCTTTATTTTGAACCTCTTCCAATGTTATTTTTAGCATGCACATTCAACCATGTTAAAAATTATCTAACTGTCTCTGCTTCTCTAAATTGCAAGCTTGTCTTATCCCAAATCCTCTGAATTATTTGCAAATAAAATTTTTCAATTTGCATTATCAAGCTTTCCAACTATTCTGTTCATAACAATTACACTCATCTTTGGAGGCCATTCAAGAGCACCCACAAATGAATCAATTTCAAAGGTTATATAGCTTCAAAATCTCTCCTACTAAGGTTTGCATTGGAAGGTTACTGGAAGGTTTGCAAGTTTATTGTTTGTCTTTTGTTCACTATAATTTTTCTTTGCATACACCGACCGCCACTTTGCATTATCATAGGCCTTAATGGTGATTACATTAGGCTCTAGTTTTGTATCATTTCATCCTAATTGTTGTTTAATGAGATTTAAGGTACATATGTTAAGGTCGGATCCATAATCCACAAGAACCCTTTTGATCTTCTTGCGAGTAATGATCAATTTAATATAAAAAGGGAGATTGTGTGTATGATCATCCATTAGAATATCATGTTGGCTAAAAGTATGTTGTTTAGATGGAGAATTTTACATAACCAAGGCTTGGAAGTGTGATGCATCAATGTCTGTGGAAACTCTTGACCCCTAAAGAGTTTTATAAAGGATATCTTTATGAACATTAGATATCTTGAGAAGATCCAAGATAGAAATCTTGGTAGTAGTTTTCTCAAGCTGATCAAGGAGATCATAATGATTATCCAAAGGGGTAGGCAGAGGAGGTTCTAGAATGATAAAGTGAGTGTGTCATGTTTCCACAACACACTCCTATGTTTTGATCTTGATGGTATTTACATGCTCAGTAGTAGGATAAACATAACCAATGAGAGAGTCAAAAGGATTGGTTGTTTCAACAACAACATGATTGGAATTTTTACTTTGGGATGATTGACCTCAATTTGGCTTTTTTTCGCTTGTTTATGATTAGGGAATGACTATTTATATATTTCTAACTATTTGTTAGAGGTTTTGGTTGGCTCTGGAGAATCCATCTCAACATCTCCACTATCTATAAGGTCTTGAATGAAGTGTTTCAATTTTAAACATTGATATGTGGCATGGCCTTTGACATGATGATATTCACAATATTTAGAGTCTTTGTACCATGATGGTTTTGGTGCATCATCGAGAAAAGGGTGTAGTATTGGGTAATCTAACCATGTTGACCACATCCAACTATTTCAATATTGACGATAAATAATCTGTAAGTGGAGTAAACACTCGATGTTTAATCTCAGGTTTGATCGGTCCTTTGGAAAGTTTCAAAGGAGGGTTGTTTTAGACCACTTGGACACATTTTGATTAACTAAAATTAACTAAAATGTGGAATAATAGTAGTTAATATAATCTAGGACAGCATGTAAATCCAGTTTTAAATGCAGTAAATGACTACGTAAGATGAACCAAATAGCTAAGCTAATGTAAATAGAAATCCTACTATGTAAATAATAACGGAAGTAGGAACGACTATGCGAGAGGTCTTAAAAAGTACATATACGGGTGATTCTTTGAACTAGGGCATGTAGAGAGGGACTTGGGTGCCTATGGGCACCCTGGTCTATAGAATGGGTTCCATGGTGCTCATGCGCGAAAGGTCCGGAAATAAATTTCACGGGTTACGTAAGTGGTGCGAAACCATCACCATATATTACATCAGATTCATTATAATATGCTGAATGTCACTAATAATCTTAGATGAAGAGAAGACCTGCAAGACCCCAAAACAAACATCAAACCCTAAAAAATGTAAATGCAAATGGAGGAGTCGTAATGACCTCAACCACCACAATGATGGAATTACTAACTGAGTGTTACACTACATCTCAGACCCAGTGTAGTTATATGTGCAAGTGTGTGCAATCATGCCCTAGGTGCTCTTGTGCCAGTCACACTTTGTGAAAGTAGTAAGCTATAACTACGTGTAGAAAATGTAATAGAATTGTGGATGGAATAAAATAAACTTCCTCCGATCCTTGTGTGATGCAAATGAACTAATATTGTCTCTTATGATGGAGCTAAGTGAATGAAAATGATCTCCACATGCCTTTGATGAATGTAATCCTAGGTGGATGATAATAGGGACTAGTGTTTGGTCCCTCATTATGGTCTCATAACTTTATATTTATTGGGTTCTCTTGATCTAATCTCGTAATTAACCCTGAAATGGCCGACCAAAAAAATATGAAGCAAAAATGGATAGAAAGTGCCAAAAAAGTGGCAGGAAATTTAAAAAATGATCAGGGTGCCCTTGGTAAGACCAAGGCACCCATGGGCACCCCAGTCAAAGAAAAAATAATGTGAAACAACAAAAGCTGACTAGGCATGCGGGTGCAAGAGGTCGGGAATGACGAAAGAAAACAAAGTAGGATGTCCAAAAGATGGGGGTTAATTAGTACTTCCTTCACTCAAAAACCTTCTAAATAGTAGTATGATACTGAGAATAAATAATGTCTAAAGTGTTTGATTTTGTGACTACATTTTCCCCCACTTTATGTTTGTGAGCAGAAATCTCGGTAGCATAAAGTAGATAGAGATGCATATCCGATGTCATGAAGATTGTAGTAAAAATACACCGAAGGACTAGATCAAGCATGGAATGACAAAAATATGATGGATCATGGAAACTAAAGATGAAAAAGTGCAAAAAAAGTGATGAGAGTGAACCTAGGATGGAAATGAGTGTGTAATTACCGATGTGTGTAATTTACGTACATAGTTAGCATGGTGTGTGCTACCGTAAGATGTTGTTGTTACGTTGTTTTTGTTTCCCCCTTTTAAGCGCTTGTTTCCCATATGACCGGACTTGCAAGGATAAAATGATCAAGTAGTCAAATATGTATGTATGTGTAAAAACACAATGTAAAAGATGCATGTATATAAATGTAAAAAGCATGTGAATGTAAAATATGCAAATGGAAAATGTAAATGGAACATGTGCACTTAATCCATGTCGAGAAAGAGAGTGTACAAGGATATCCTATACTACAAGGGTTTTTGGGCCATCCGACACCATAGGCCAAAGAAGTATAGGGAGGAATTCCGTTGTATCCTCTAACCTTTGATTGCTTCCCTGAACATGTGTGAATATATCTTTGTATGTCCTAATTTTTTCGGTGATTTGATGCCACTTTGGATGAAAAATTATAGGGAGGAATTCTGCTATATCCTCCAACCTTTAATTGCTTTCCCAGAATGCTAAGGACTACCATGTCCTATAAAATCCACTGTGTACGGGGTTCATAGACTGGTCTAAACCCACTCATTGTATATAACCCAAAATGCCAAGGGTGGAAAGTACACTAAATTGAACCAATGTAGAAGCACTGTGTAGAATGTAAAAACCCCAAATGATGCCCCCTTTGGGGACGCATGTGACGTCGCCGATAGGAGAATGTGGCCCCATAATTGACCAACTGCATGTACTCGAAACTTTCACCTACATAGGGAAGGGAATACACTTGGTAAAAACCAAGGAACACATAAAAAGAAGGCTAACCAAAGACTAGTGTTAGTACAAACAAGAATACATGTATAAAAAAATGTGTAAGCTACAGAAATAGTGCAAAAACTACCAAGAAAAGTGGTAAAATAAACACACAAGAAGACAAAGTAAGCCATACAAATTAGGTTGCAAACATGGGGCATCACTTACAATGTCGCAAGACACGTAAGGCTATCATAGCCACATAAAAACAAACAAGTTTGCACACCAAACAAAGAGAAAGGCCTACATCTAAAAACAAGCAATAAAAAATAGTGTAACAAATAATTATAGAAACAAATATCCTTGCATAACAAATGTTGCACATGAAGCACTTGTTAGCATGTTAGAAATATAACTAGTATGTCAAAAGCATGTATAACTAAGTAATGTAAAGTGTTAAGTAAAAAATGAAATAATATCACATGTGAGAGATGAATGTGGATGCCCCCGGTGACCGAGTGTAGGAAGGGTAGAAGGCAAGAAATGCACCGCATGTAAGAGACCTATATCTATGATCATAACTAGAAAAATATGTGAACGTGCATGTGTGGATGATATAGATAAATGACATACAAGTAATCTAACTAGCATGTGTAATAAAGTGACCATGAACAAAAAAAAGTAAGCAAGAGTAAAAGTAACCATAATATGCAGTATGTTGTGGATGGATGGAATAGAATGCAATATGGATGGTAGGATCTACATTCCCCTAAGTGAATGGAAATGTATGTAGTGAGGTTCATTTGGTTTTCCCCCTCAGCAGTCAAGAATGAACTGTAAACAAGAGTGCATCATTGGGAAATGGTCGAATAGTGTGTGTTGTGTCTAACGCACTATGATGAATGTATGTGTGTAATGATGATGATGTGACATATAGAAGAGATGTGCATGAACCTTATAGCCTAAGAATATATCACGACAAAATGAATGTATGAGTGATGATTTAGCCTAGAAGCATGTATCACTACAAGATGACCGAGGAAGTGATGATTTAGCCTATAACATGTGTCACTACAAGGTGAATAGTAGGGGTGGTGATGTATCCTAAAGCATGTATCACTACAAGATAAGTAGTAAGGAGTGGTGATATAGCTTAAAGCATATACCACTAGAAGATAAATAAAGTAAGTGATGATTTAGCCCATAACGTGTGTCACTATCCTAGAAATGTTGCATGCTGAAAGGGAGAATGATAAACACGTGATGAATGTAAGGTCCATTAGATTTCTAAACCCTCGAAATTTGAGAATGGACCGAGGAACTAAAGTATGCCATAGGGTAGTGAGTGTAGCACGTTGAAGACAATGTAGTATATCTAAGGATGAAAGGTGACTATGTGATGAGTGGAATGTGTAATGTACAATGTAATGTAAGATGTAGATTGACAAGTGTAATATGAAATATGTAGACTAAATGTAGTATGTATGATGTGAGATGTATGAAATGTAATGTGTGGTGTCTATAGTATAGTTTTGGGGTTCATGTGTAGTAATCCCTCAACATTCAAGTGTGAACTAAAGCACAAGAGTGTGTCATCGGGTAATGACGACTCTAAAATGTGTAATGTGTATGGCTATGTGAGAAGATTGATGTATGATGATGCAAGTATGATAAATGTGTTGTCGTTTACTATGAGGAGGGGGATGATTTTGTTGGATGTGATTCCCCCATGTGTGAAAGATGAAATATCGATCATGTAATGCCATCTAGGAGATCATCGGCTTGTGGTCAAAGTCATATGAATAACCATTAGTTACTTGGTAAGCAATAGTGTCTGGTTGATCATATAACAAACCATTGAGGTGTAAGTTTTACATGCCCATGACATATTCCTCATCAATGAATGGAGGAAGTGGATAACCATGCACATACCAATAAGTGAGATTTTGTGAATAGCCAAGAAAATAAATATTGCAAATAAAGACATGACTAAAGGGCATGGGGAAAGATATGTTTGTATGATCAGGATCAAGAGTGCCCCCAATGTAATCAAGACATGATTTCCCTAATGTGAGTGGTGAAGAGTGAGGAGTGCACGTTAGGTAGACCATAATATGAAATGCACGTAAGCCATAAACAATAGTAAGAGAAAAATCCATAATATAGATGAGGAACATGAGTAGGAGGATAGAGGTCCTCAAAAGAGAAACCAATTCAGGCTATACCATCATGTGAGAAAATGGTGTCATCATAAGTAGGATCAAATGGAATATGTTCCCAATATGAGTCATTCATGAAGAGTTTACAATTAAATGGTCGGCGTGCTTATGTAGATGGTGTAGGTAAAGGTATGGGTGATAGAGTGATGTTCATGGAGTGGATAGACCCTTGATATGGGATCATAGTAGTAATAGTAGTAGGTGACATAAAAGCGTATCTATAATGCAAATGGAACCATCAAGTAGTGGTAAGTGAGGTTGTTCTTTGATAGGTTGGGGATCATCTATAATAGCTCATGTGAATGGAATAGGAAGACAAATATTAGGAGCCCCGTCAATATCTTTGGAATGGATTGTGGTCACAAAAATGGTGTACTCAATGATTTCATGTAAGAATTTTACACAATTATGTACAATAGAGTTGACAACTTGCATGACATGAAGCCATGGACTACCAAGTAGATAGTTGTAGGAGATTGGGAAATCAACAACGAAAAATATAGTGTGGACAATATTTGGACCAACAGTGATAGGAAATGTAATGTGATTGAGACATGGACAGAAAAAAACCATTATAAGCATGCATTGAAATACTAGATGGACTAACATCACAAATGGAAAGACCTAAAACTTCAAGGAATGACATATGACACAAATTAAGTTTAGATCCTAAGTGTACTTAACACCTACATTATGAATATGACATATGATATGCAAAGGCGGGTCATTATCAAAAGTATGAACATCAATAGGAAGGTTAGAATTGAATACTATGTGTGAAGAGAATGCATCGAAAAATGCTTGATAAACTGATTTTGGATGCATGTCAACATGAATGCAAGTAGTAGTAAGAAAATGTTGGACTCTATGTAGTAAATCAATATTTGCAAGCAAATAATCATTGATTGAGATACTCATGATGACCAAACCCTAGGATGACAAGTAATGAATGAAGAACCTAGAAACATGAATGATTGAGTTGGGTTCACCAAAATGATTAACTAAAATTAACTAAAATGTGGAATAATAGTAGTTAATTTAATCTAGAACAACATGTAAATACAATAAATAAATGTAGTAAATAACTACGAAAAATGACCCAAACAACTAAGCTAATGTAAATAGAAATCCTAATATGTAAGAAGAGTGAGGAAGTGACTTAGCTGATAAGAGGAGCTCACTAGATTGTGTCGCAAAATAAAAATAATAATTTGGAAGCAGGAATGACTATGCAGAGGTCCTAAAAAGGAGAGAAATGGACTGATTTTCTAGACCGGGATGCCTAGAGAGGGACTGGGGTGCCTTTGGGTGCCCTAGTTTGCGCAAAAGGTCCATAACTGAATTTTATAGGTTATGTAAGTGGTTAGAAACTTCTCCGTCTATCACATTAGTTTTCAAAGTGTACCACACCAAGTGTTTTTGATAAACCAAGATGAAGAGAATACCTGTAAAACCCCAAAACAAGAATTTAACGCTAAAAAAGAAAAATGCAAATGAAGGGGTTCGATGACCTCATTTGCCACAATGGTGGACTTATAAACCGAGTGCTTTGCACTACATCTTAGACCGATGTAATTCTATATTCAAGTGTGTGTAATAATGCCCTAGGTGCTCTTGTGTCAGTCACACTTTGTGAAAGTAGCGACCTATAACTATGTGTATAAAATGTAATATAATGGTGGATGGAATAGAATAAAATTCCCTCCTATGCTTGTGTGATGTAGATGAACCAACCTTGTCTCTTGTGATGGAGCTAAGTGAATGCAAATGATCTCCAAATTCCTTTGATGAATGCAACCCTAGGTGGATGATAGTATTGACTAGTGCTTGGTCCCTCATTATGGTCTCATAACTTTATATTTATAGGGTTCTCTTGATCTAATTTTGTAATTAACCCCAAAATAGCCAACCACCAAAAATATAAGAAGCTAAAATAGCTAAAAAGTGCCCAAAAAAGTGACGGGAAATTTCAAAAAGGATCGGGGTGCCCTTGGTGGGACTATGGTACCCATGGGCACCCCAGTACTATCTTGGGCACCCCGGTGAAAGTGAAAATAATACAAAACAATAAAATCTTATTGGCGTGCATGTGTAAGAGGTCGGGAATGACAAAA
This sequence comes from Taxus wallichiana var. yunnanensis, assembly GCA_018340775.1. Taxonomy (NCBI): domain Eukaryota; kingdom Viridiplantae; phylum Streptophyta; class Pinopsida; order Cupressales; family Taxaceae; genus Taxus; species Taxus wallichiana. Next base: position 84,067,544 of record CM031244.1, on the reverse strand, counting down.
GAAAACAAAGTAAGATGGCCAAAGATGGGGTTAATTAGTAATTTATTCACTCAAAAACCTTCTAAATAGTAGTATGAGACCAAGAATAAATAATGTCTAAAGTGCGTGTTTTTGTAACTATATGTTTAGAATAAGTGATTCCATCACCTACGACATTCTTATTTTTGTTGAAGAATTTGGGTTTGTCTGTAGGTTTTGATTCATGGTTGTCTCTTTGAAAGGGTTTTAAAGTCCCTTTAGCAAGTAAATCCTTCTCAATCTAGCTTCCTTTCTCAATAAATTCTTCAAAAGTGCTTACACAATGTATTTGTAAGTGAAAGGCTATCTCTAGATGCAAGTTAGGTACAAATATACTAACAAGTTGTTTCTCTAGAATAGAGCAAGGGAAATGACTAGCTAACCCTCGCCATCATTGTAAGAAACCAAAACATTTTTCATTATTGCATTGTTTGGTGTTATAAAGGTCTATCATAGTGATATCACTTTCCATGTTAAATGAAAAGTGATGAACAAACTTCTCAGCTAATTCGAAAATGTGAAAACAGACCCTTTGGGAATATGAAGAAACCATTAAAGTGCCTAGCCTCCAAGAATTCATGGGAACAAACCAATAAGAAAATTATTCTATAAGAAACTTCCGACAAGCGGTGAAGAAGTATTTAATGTGATCATGAGGATCACCTTTACCCATATATTTATCAAATTTAGGGCAATCAAAACTAGGTGGAAAGGGTGTACACAACATTGCTTGATCAAAAGGGTATGGACACAATTCTTCAAACATATTTCTTATTATGTCCAAGGTTATTTTCTTAAAGACTGGTAAGGGAATTTTTATTGATTGCCACTCTTGGTCAAAGATCTGGCCGTATGAAGGTGTGACGGTATGTATACATGGTTAGCCTTTAACCTTTCCCTACCACGATTTTCAATGCAATGTTTAGTATAAGTGACCTTAGGTTTCTCAATACGTGTAACTCTACCTATGTCTTTGTGGACATGGGAAGCTAAGTTTTCCAATTGATGGCTAAGGGTTTGTAATTTTTGTTGTATGGTAACCTATTCATTTTGGGGTTCCAGTTGAGGTTCATGTGGAGGGTGTTGTTCAGGATCTCACCCTTAGTTCTAGCTTCATGATCGGTTCAAATGACTGGTATGTGATAGCCATTTGTATTTTTAGGAGTTTCTTCCTCTTCTTCATTATTGCTTTCACTAGAAGTAGAAACATGTCTAGGGTTTAGTATTTCCTCAAGAGATTAAAAGGTAGGTTCTATTTTTTCTCCTCCATGGATCATGTTTGTAAGAATAGTAGGATCATATTCAGGTGGCAATTGTGACCCTAACTCTACAACTCATGCTAAAACTTGATCTCTGTTTTGAAAATGGAAGTTGTCTATGTGCTCTCGGTCTAACTCAAATTTATCCCAAGGAGTTGTCTCCTCATCTCCACTATGGTCAATAAATGTTTCTTCTTCAAGTAATGGGTCTAAATTGGTACAGAGGAAAGTATTGTATCCTAACCTTCTATGTGTCATTCTCGTAATAGGGGCCATGATAGGAAATGTTTTGCTAAGATTTAAAAATGTGCACAAGTGTCACAATTAATCTAGGAAAAATCAAGTAGTGTAACAACTATAAGTGTCACAATTAAATTTCCAAGGGCACTTTGAATGTATGACGAAAGTCACTAAGGAAAATACAAGTCTTAAAAAAGAAGAGATAACAAATGAGACTATTCCCTATGTCTGAATTTTGTCTCAAATATTGTTTTTGATAAGATAACAACACAATTTCAATATTTAAATTGAGTTTTGAAAAAACAAGATTTAAATATTAAAAATGGCTTGAAGTTATTTTGATAGTATACACTTAAAGCAAGTTTAATATAAACAAGGTTTAAGTCCTGAAAATGGAGGATACAAATGCAAGCAATGTAACAATATAATTTGGACACTTAAATAAAGTTCAAGAAAACAATATGTAAGTATCAAAAAGGGATTGACACAAATGTGAGAAGCGTAACAACACCACCTTCAAAACTAAATTCAAGCTTGAAGAAAACAAGGTCTAAGTATAACAATGGGTCGACAAAATGCAAGCAACGTAACAATACAATTTGGACACTTATATCAAGTTTTTAAGAAAAACAAGATGTGAGTATAAAAAATGGACTGATATAATGTGAGTAGTGTAATGACACAAATGGAGATAAAGGTAGGATAACCTTTTACAATGATATGTCTCAATATAAAATTTAAGACAAACTACCAAAATATGAGGATGTACCAACACACTTTCATCACTTACACTTGAATCACAAAGAGGAAGTGATGTAAGTGGGTGCTAAAGGAGTGGACACAATTTTGGAAGCACTTCGAGTTGTTTTCTTTTGACCAATAATGCCAACAAGAGAATAAGGGAATTAGTGAAAGTGATGATGTAAAATACATGACACAAATTTGGAATTTTTTTGCCTTGTTTGATAACATGGTAGAAATTAGGACAAAGTTTTACATTGTCAGATTCATGATGAAAGATACACGGAATTTAATACACTATCACCTTGTTTGATAATAAAGGTTTTGACTCGAGGAAATATTTCTTTGTAATGGATAATTAAAACCTGATTGGATAATGGTCAAGTATGCCCTTATGACAAATGGCTCCCTAAGATTTTGTTCTCAACGCTCACCAATAACTTGTCTAAGAGAGGTACACTTTTCTAGAATAAATCCTAGACAAAGAACCATTATCCCACAATCAAATTAATGAACGAGGCCTCATATAGACAATATTTAGCACTCCTCATAAGAATTCATAGTCAAGTAGGTAGTGGCACACTTCCCAATTTATCAACCAGGTTCCCTCAATGTGTTGACTACTTTAGGGTTCTTGTGGTATTCCTCACAACCTGTTTTATGGATTATACCAAAGCACTTCCCATAGTTAAAGAAATTGGGTCATAGCCTTCTCAATTACACTGCAAATACAAAGTGTGAGTGAATGGTTTGTTTTTTAATCTTTTGTTCTTAGTGTGGTTTTGCATACCATTGGCAACCTACACACAATGTAGTTAGTATTTGTTTTGATTTATTATTTGACAAGTGAAAAGGTCTTGCACTCCAAAGATTAGTAGTTTTCCATATAAACCCTAATGTTTAAAAAGAGGATCAAGGTTGTTTTTATTCTCAAGATCACCCGAAAGTGCAAGGAAGAGCATACACAACGTTTGATCCAACTAAGTAGAAATGAAAAACTTAAGTCAATGACCATTAAATTATTTTTAAAAGATTGATTCCCTTAAACAACTTAAATGATGAACTTTCGAAGGGTACAAAATGTTAGAAAACGAAGATCAAAGTAACTTTTGATTCTCAAGATCACCAAAAAGTGCAAGAGAAGAGCATACACAAACTTTGATCTAACTCAAGAAAAATGGAAAACCAACATTTATCAAATCATTTAAATGTTTGAAAATGAGTTTTAAAGTAAAACCCACAAGTTAGAAGTTAGAAATCCTGTAAAAATAATAGGAAACACAAAAATCATATTATGGATTTTTTGAAATTCAAGCCAAAAACACACAGAATGATAGCTCAACTATGTTTTGATGCTAGCGCATAGAACAAATGCTAACACATAGAGATGAATGTTGATGTAGGTAACCGAATATACTACGCATATGAAATACACACATAAAGATAGTAGCACATGAAGATTGATGCTATTGCACACGGTTTGATGCAAACACATGCAGATAGATGCAAACACGTGAATACATATGGAAATGTAAATACCTTAACACAAACACAAACAAGAAAATATAGGCACAAGAAGACTCTCTATGGAGACATAGGTGAAAATACAGATGACGCTAGTAAAAATACAGGAGGACGGTAGTGCAATTAAGATGACGAAAATGCATATACTTTAAACACGATGCATACAAAAATGACTATAGTGCATGCACAAGAACTCTAGTGCACGAATAATAAAGCAGTGTAAACATAATCTATGCTAGCGCAGAGACATCTGGGTTGCTTCAAAAATACGTAAAAATGATCCAAAAATGTCAAAACAGTTAAATTTTTGTTGATAAGCTTTAAATTTGGTAGCACTTTACCTCCTTCACACCTACAAGGAACACTCAACACATGCAAACTCAACAAAACAAGTTAAGAAATACAAGTTATTTCAACATGTGCTAAAATATGTTAGTATGCAAAAATGAAACTTAACTACAAAAACTCAAGAAATGTGCATGAGACAAATAAGTTTCCTACTGGGCATGCCATATGTATGTGTGTGATTAAACCAAGCTAATTTAATCAATAGAAACTAACACCAAGTAGTCTTGATAACAAATATAATCTAACAAAGCATCATGATAAATCCATAGAAAAGGAAAAGCTAACTAATGCATCTAATTAACATGAAATGCTAAGTCATCCTTTGATGGGATTTTAGATTGTAGGTACTCCTTTTGTTGAGTTGAACGTGACTACGTGGTATCAAAGGAAGCTATTTCCATGAAGAGGAAGAGATCTCACCAATATGGCTTGATTGCCATGTATAGTTCTTCTCTTACTACTCTTTGTAAGGAAAGGATAGAAGGTTGCTTGATCAATAAGCTTTTCAAAGTTGAAATGCTCTTACCATATGCATATATAATAACACTGGTATGTGTGGTGTAAGTTTGGAAGGAAGGTACTAGGTTGTTTATATAGCTTTCCAATTTGGGAGAAGCTTGTAACCTAGTGAATGTGGGATAAATGTAAAGTAGAATTATAAGAGGATACATATGATTACAAGAGTTCAATTAGATATTAACAACTAATGGGAGTTAGAGGTGATTTAATTAATTAACTAGGATTAATTAATAGACCAAGCTAAGATTAAGAAGCCATTTGGAGATGATTTAGAGGGAAATTAGTAGAATTTGAAGGGTTTGAAAGGGGGATTTAAATAATAAGAAGGTTTATTAGTTAAATATAATATTGAAAGGATTAATTAATTAACAATGGTTAATTAATCAATTAAAATATTATTATAACTAATAAAGTGTCATTAATTGGCATCCATGATGGGGGAAGGATAGTTAATTAACAAAGTGTCATTAATCAACCAAGATAAAGGGGAATGTTTACTAATTAGTGGGAAATCACTAATTATAATGAAATGACGGGAAAAAGTATAATCAATAAAATTTTAGTCTTAAAACTGTGTAGTCATATTTAGGTGTCTACAACCCTAGTGAGCGTTGATTTTGGAAATGACGGTGAAATAGGACTCAATAGCTGGTGAATGGTGCCTACATTATAATGCGAAAGGAAATATTATTATTCCATCGCCAATCTTGCCACCACACATCAAAAGGGTTAAGACCCAACTTATGAAGCATGACATCCAACATAAAGTCTTCAATTCTATAGATAGACGAAAGGTCCGAATTGGAAAGATTGAATTTTATCTTAAACTCGGACTAGGAAATCTAGTCTCTACGAAAAAAAATATTTAATGGTTTGGATCTACTTTCGATATAAACATAGACATTTGATGCCGAAAGTTTCAACAAGTGGAATACTATCTTCCATCATAAGGCAAGACCACTAGATATTTTGGGAATCTAAAGAGATCCTAGTGTGAAAGCCATCGCAAATCCAATGTAGTAATGGTTTCATTGCTTCAAAGGCCTTCCATATACTTTTGGTGCTGAAAGTGATAGTAAATTTTATCGGTGCCTTAGTGATAATTAAGGTATGCATCCCTACATTATTCCAACATATTTTTCCGTAAGGGGAACATGAAGTAATGCAATGACGAAGCATAATTTTCTAGGATTTATTACCGAGAGACATCACACCACCCATTTTAAACATAAAGTGATTAACTAAAATATTCTAATATTATAATCTTCTAAGTTAATCTAAACTAGTAACAACAATGAAATAAAGCGATATGAAATAAAATGTAAATGCTATGTAATTTTATTTGATATTTAAATGAAATGAAATAATTGAAATAGGAGGGATAAGATACTAACCTGAAAATGACTTACCTCAATGTGATTTTGGATCGAACATGATGATGTGCGAGATAAAGTAGAGTATGATGATATAACCCAGAAATTGTAGTAGATGAATATTTGACTAGAATGGGTGCACGGAAGAGGATTAGAGCGCATATGGGTGCCCCGGTCGTAGTATGGGCACTCTAGTCTATAGAAAAGATCGAACCTGAATTTGGATACGTCACTAGATCTTTGGGATGTCCCAATCCTTACCATGTGATTGTCACAAGTAGCTTTTCTTATGTCAAAGCATAAAACTTGTAATGAAGATCTACCTACAAAACCCCATACGAGAGAATCAAATCCATAAAAAAGAAAGCTATATATGAAGGGGCCGACTGACCTTACATACCGCATGAATGGCAGACTTACAACTAAGTGATGAATTATGTTCCGGACTCCAATGTAGTTATGTGTGCTTATGTATGCCTAGGGTTCCCTAGTGTCAATGACACATAGATAGGGGCAATAACTAGATGTAAAATGTAAATGGTGGATGGAATAGAATGAATACAACCCTTCCTATGTAGTGTGTGTGATGAAATGATTCCCAAATGCAGTCCCTTTCCTTAGTAGATAGCTATCCCTTGATAGTAGATAGTCCACCCATAAGATAATAAGTATGTTATGTTTATATAGGGATCTCTTGCTCAAATTTTGACACTAATGACCCGACATGCCGACTAGTACCTAGGGGAATGAGAGGGAAAATTACAAAGACCAACCTTGAAACTCTTAATTATACACATGTGTTTCGGGACTAGGGCACCTAAAATTAAGGACCGGGGTGCCCATGGGCGCCCCAATACTACCCTAGGCACCCTAGTAAAAGACTAGAGATGACAAATGACCAAGTAATGATACGAGATTCCCGGGAGATGAATTGAACTATGTAAATAACTTATGACTATGCAATAAAAATGCCAACGATGACCGAATAAGCGATGATGACAGGACTAGGGGATAGGTCATTAGTGAATACTTTTCTTACACGAGATCCATATATAAAATAACATATTTGGCAGTATAAATGTAATAGTAAGTGCATGATTTTATGACTAAATTTTCCCCCACTTTATGTTGGTGAGTGGAAAGCTCGGTAACATAAAGTAGATAGAGATGCGTACTTGAGAGAAACCTAGAGAAGCACATGTTGTAGTAGAACATGTAGATATGGTAGTAAAAGTGTGTCAAAAGAACCATAAAAGTATGCCAAACCATGAAGTAGTGGGTTGATCCATGAAACATATCGAAAAACATATAAGTATGATGAAGTGCACTAAATGAGAGTGATGGTTGTGATGTATGATGATCTCAAATGCGTATGACAATGATAAGATGTGGTAGGGAGTGATCGGTTCCCAACCCAAATGTATGCATGTGAATAATCTATTGGAGGATTTTGGCGTCCTGCTGCCATAGGAAGAGTGTAGGAAGAAAAGTGCATTATTCTCCAATCTCTAACTACATCCTTAAGATATAGCCATTGCAGACAGAATCAGATTAAAGATTTGTGGTTTTTGGATCCATATAATTTTAATCAAATAGTCGACCCATATACGAGTGGTAGAGGAAAGGAGCTCTTACCCCCATTCCATGGGTATCACCATAATGTGATGGATTCTAAGTTCTGTCATTTGGAAGTAAGCATAAAATGATGGCTTCAAGTTAGGTCATATGGAAGAAAACAAAAAATATAGAATAGATTCCCAAGGTAAGTCATCCGGGAAAGTGAAGGATGTAATCTACCAAGTTAGGTCATCTAGGAGGCCACAAGTAACTCCCAAGTTAGGCCATTTAGGAGGCGAATTGTGTTATATCATATTTATTGGATGATGGTTGTTAAAGGTATGAATGCATTAATTGATTGATTGGTTAATCATATAGAGATTTTACGCTATTTGCCCCTAGGTTAGGTCATTAAGGGGAATTGATAGAAATTTATGAATAATTGCATGGAAAAGATTTTAACGTTTTTTCCCTAGTTTAGGTCATTAGGTGGAGTGATGAAATGTTGCATATAGAAATTGTATGTTTCTTGACCCAAAGTTAGGTCATTATGGGGAATTGTTGGTGAAATGTCACATAGTGTCTTAGTAAAATGTTTGGAATTGTCGAATCAATAGTGTTTGTTTAGATGCGTGGTGATATAGGGGAATTATAGGATGAATCCAATGATATGCTTCCCCTTTTTGGTGCAAGGGGCAGTGATGATAAGAACAAACACTAAGCCGGAAGTAAACACGAAATAGATAGAAAGTGATAAAAATCACAAAATGTTATGAATCTGGATGGAAGAAAAATTCAAGGAGAGATAATGCATGTGCTATGTGTATGTTATGGTGGCAAGAAAAATTATAAAAATAATGCCACAAACAGGGTGTAAATCGGAGTAGAAATGCTCAAGATATGAAAAAATATTATGGTGTGTATTAGTTGTGTGAATAAGCATAAAATAATGACTATAATAAAGTAGGTGAAAAAGTAACTATAAGTAGTGAAGTGAAAAAGTGTGTAGTCACTTCATTTGTTATTTACACAATTGTGAGATTGAGTACAAAGTGATTGAAAATGCTGCAAGTGAGAGCACCTCATCCTAGTCGGTTTGAGAGTGTGGTGGAAGCCATAGTGTCATGCATGACTGTGGAGTTGGTAAGTGTATTGTTGTTCAAAAATGTATGGTGTAATAGTCATTTTTATTGAATTTTCACAAATGTTAGAATTTTAACTTTCTTGACATCAGAGACTGGAAAATAGTGGTGAGGATGCTAGTGACCCTTTACAGAGAGCACCTAGATTTGGGCGCCCAATCTTGCATCTGGGTGCCCTGGTCTAAAAATTGTGTATGTGGCCTAGAATGGTGAAAATCAGATGCGTAATGTATAGTAATATGATAAACGAGTGTGTTTGAATTTGCGTAGTGTTTTAACGTTGTGTTTGTTGTCATTTTTGTGTCATGTGCAGAGGGATATTCACTTGAGGGAGTTCCACGGTGGGTGTCATTTGAGTACATTTCTTGGGTTGGGCTTGTTAGATGATGAGTGGGATGTGATGGATCATGCTATCCTATGGCACATAATATGGATGGGGGATGTGCCCCATAATATGCCTATATTGAGTGTACTTTACGAGATATGGTGTGCGGATACATGTACATTTTGGTTACCTACAAGGGAGATGACTGTGACGTTGGAGGATGTGTATTATATATTGTGGTTTTCAGTGGTTGGAAAAAGAGTATAGGTTATTCCGGTGGCGGATATGGAGAGGCAGATGTGAGGTGCTATACGATATTTTGTGGGGACTTGAGTACCTACCGAGGCCCATATCAGTTTGGATGCTATTTTGAGGTCTGGGTTTCTGTGCTTACGGAAGTTCATTATTGTGGTGATTGCTTCATCTATCAGAGTATAGGGAGGAGGTGTAGGAATATTGTATAAGATGCATGATATATTTCAGTGTATAGAGGAGGAGAGCACTTGATATGCGTAGGTGCGGTATGTGTTGGTGCACCTATATAGAGACCTGTACCGATTTACTCACGATGAGCATGGTGGTGGGATATGAGCCACTACATTATTGAATGTATGGGATTATGAGCACATAACCGTATTGAGTCCAATTGGATGTCCAAAAGGAGATATGGGCTAGGCCAAAAATGTATGTGAGGAGGTGCATTAATATTCATGGTCACAAGATGGACACATATACCTACAGGACACTGATAAATAGGATGGGGCCTGAGGCAATTACATGGAGGCCAACCGTGATTATGGAGGATGACCTAAGGATGCTAGAGAGTTGTGGTATATTTGAAGGACTATGTGGTTAGAGGATCGATTATAGACAAGATTTTTTAGGTAGAGAGAGTATCACAATAGTTTGGCATGGCTCGGATGTGCCCACAAAGCCACATATATGGTTAAGAGCTATTAGAGCACCCGGGAGGGCTAGAGTGAGACTAGGGCCCATAACAAAGAAGCTAGCACCTCCTGGGATAGATGAGATAGATGTGATGATAGAGGCGATAGACATAGACAATGTAGGTTACACAATAGAGCACCATCATTGATGGGTATTTTTATTCCCATTATTTGCAGCAGATGTAGCATAGTTACCACATGGAGGATTAGAGAGGGGAAACACATGCCCCGATAATGTGGCGTGTGGATGTAGTGGAGCAGAAGTATCTATATATAGTTATGTAATGTATTTTTTGTTGGCTTATGGATTAGTAATGGTTGTCTAATGTGTTGTGTTATTTATTTTGTAGGTGATGCATATTGGTACCTAATAGTAGACACATCCATCCACACATTGATGCGAGATGTGCCTACTAAAGTACTTGGTAGAGGGATAATTGAGTGAGTGGATGATATAGTGGGTGAGTATACCCATTTGTTCAAGATAGCAGCCATAACATCTACGGCATGTACTATATTACTAGGCAAGAGGGATGGGGAATTTGAGGAGACTCAATAAGCTAGAGAGGTGTTGGGTGGTGGTCCCTTAACACATGATGTCTTTGCACGATACGTGGATTTACAAAAGCATTTTTCAGAGCAGTCACAGAGAACACCTTATTACATAGGAAAGTGGAGAGGTATTGAGGCCATGAACAATGACACAGGGTTAGTGGTAAGGCATCTAGTTATAGGGCTCTCACAGTACCCAAGAGTGATAGTGATGATGAGGTGTGATTGGTGTTATTATATATGATGTAGAGGATTTGTCCCTAGTGATGAAACACTTTATTTTTTTGTATTGATGATTGTATATATATATATATATATATATATATATATATGGACACATGTGATTTATATATGATGAGATTATTTTATGGTGTGTTGATGTCGAAATGTGATTGATGATGTAGGACTTGGTGATCAGTGTTGGAATATATGTGATATTTTTTTATATTGATTTAATGTTCATGCAATGATGACAAATAGAGTGTGCAATAGATAACATATGTAATGTGAGTAATGAGCTAAGTGAAATGTTTATTAAATACTCTTTAGGCTTAATCATCATGCATTTTCATACATCATCTTTAGGTCACATATCATCACCACACATACACATTCACCAAAACGCACTACATACAACACATAGTTTGACCATTTCCTTATGATACACTATCTTTTACGGTTCATTCATGACTTCTAAGGGGGCATACTAAATGAGCCTCACTACATACAATTCCATTCACTCAGGAGCATGCAGATCCTATCATTCACACCGCATTCTATTCCACCCATCCACAACATAATGCATTTTACAGTTGTATTTACTCTTACTTACATTTACTTGTACATGATCATTATTACTTATTACTTTTACCATACACACATGTGCATTCACTTTTTTCTAGTTGTGATTGTAGACTATACAGATCCATTACACACAACATGGATGCTTGGACCTAGTACCAGTCCCATAGCGGCTCCTAGGGCCATCCAAATTAGTACACTACAGGTGTTATCATTTCATTTTTTTCATAACACACTACTTTATTGGTTTACACACGCTTTGACATATGTTTTATCTTTCTAACATGCTAACGGGTGTTTCATGTGCAACATTTTTCATGCAGGGATATTTTCTTCCATACTTGTTTGTTACATTATCTACGTTCTTGTTTATGGGATTTCCCTTTGTCTTGTGTGCACACTTGTTTGTTTACGGCCATTACAGCCTTGAGTGTCTTACAACATCATGAGTGATGTCCCATGTTTTCTAGCCACCTTGTTTGCATGTGCCTTGGTTTCTACAAAGCACATCCCTTTCTCCATGTAGGGCACAATTTTAGTGGTTTGTCCTCTTTTGCCACATTTTCCTAGGATGTCACATGCACCCCCAATGAGGGGGACATCATTTTAGTTTACAAACACTAAACAATATTGTATCGTTATATTTTCATTTTAATTTTTTTCCATGACACAGTGGGTTACACAACAAGTGGGTTTAGACTAGTCTACAACACTCCATACACAACGAATTTTATAGGGAATGTTGTCCTTAACATTATGGGGATCGATTACAGGTTGGAAGATAAACCAAACCCTCCTCTCTACATTATTTTGGCCAGTGGTGTCATATCACCAAAAAAAAAGGAAGTATAGAGATCCCTTGGTTTTGGGAAAGCAGTTATAGGTTTGAGGATAAATTTGAATTTCCTCCCTACACTTCTTCGGCCCATGGTACACAATTTCCTCAAAACTCGCATGACATCAACATGATCCTTTCTACCCCCTTTTATGTGCACATGTTCCATTTTCATTTTTCATACTTTTATTACATTATTTTTACACACACACACATATATGCATCTTTACACACATTTTTACACACATACATGTGTATTTGACTAATTAATCATCTTCTCTTTTGCAAGTCCATCCATATGAGAAAAAAGTAGTCAACACCATCAAAAACATCACTCAACATCACACACATCATACTAACATGTAAGTACATCACACACATTGACATCTACACACATGCTTCTACCCTAGGTTCACTCTCATCACTTTTATACTTTTGCATCTTTAGTCTCCATGCTCGACCTTTTTGTCACTCCATGCTTTGTCTAGTCCCTCAACACACTTTCTACATCGATCTACATGGATATCAAATACAAATCTCTATCTAATTTATGTTATCAAGCATTATTCTCACCAACATAAATTAGGGGTAAATGTAGACACAAAATCATGCACTTTGGATAATTATTTTAATCCTTGTCTAATACTTCTATTCATATGGTTCTTAAGTGAAAAAGAGTACTAATAAACCCATGTATTTGCCCATATTGCATTGTTTTCTATTGTTACTTTCGATCTTACACCCATACTTGCCCAATCTGTACTTTCATACTACATTTTCCCCATTTCGATCGGGGTGCCTAGCCAGATCCAGGGTAGCCAGATGCTCCGATCCTCTTTGTACTTTCATCTCACTTTGTGGGCACTTTATAGCCGTTTGAGCTTCTTATATTTCTTAGTGGTCAGATTTTTCAGGCTTAATTATGAAATTAAATCAAGAGAACAATATAAATATAAAGTTATGTGACCATAATGAGGGACCAAGCACTAAACACTTACTATCACCACATAAGGTTGCATCCATCAAAGGCTTCTACTACTCCATTTTCATCCATCTAGATCCATCACAAGGGACAAAGGTTGGTTCATTTGCATCACATTTCATAGGAGGGGATTTTATTCTATTCCATGAACACATTATTTACATTCTACATCTAGTTATTGCTCACTAATTCACAAAGTGCGACTAGCACAAGAGTAACTTAGGGCACAATTTCCACACACACACCTAGAACTACATTGGGTATGAGATGTAGTGAAACGATAAGTGATAAGTCCATCAATTTGGTAGTTGATGACAACTTAACCCCCTTTATATGCATCTTTATTTTTAGGGTTTTGATTATCTCGCTTGGGGTTTTGCATATGATTCTTATATTAAAGGTTTATTAGTACTTCGGTGATCACACATAGACATTCATGTGATAGGAAGCAAACACATGTGAACATTCAGTGACACATTGGAGGAGGTTCCCTGGTCATTTCCACGTATGACTAGGGCACCTAGATCTCAAACCAGGAGCCCTAATCACCTCCATCTTTCTTCAAACGCTCTAGTCTAGCCAAACAACCTAGATTTGCACTTTTTTAGGATCATGTGTGATGATTTTCCGTTATGTTCACCCAATCTCCACTGCGACATAATTCCACAACATCTCGCTAATCAGCTAAGGCCTTCTTAACCCTCTTTACACATTAGAGTTTTACATTTTATTGCTTAGATTGCTTAGGTGTATTTGCTATATTTTACCGCAATTTATTTACTACTCATATAACATCTAGATTACACTAGAATATTCACATTTTAGTTAATCCGATGATAGTTAGGCTTATTAAATTCATATATATTTGGGAATATGTTTTGATTTGTTATTATAGACCAATTACAAATGAATTATTAACAATTTAGTTCATATATAGCTTGAGTGTAGTTAATTATTGTCGATTTTGGTGTTGTTTGACTTGTGTTATCATCTTGGTTTAGTAAATAAGACATGATATGTTTTGCTTGTTTAGTGTGTGTGTGTGTGTGTGTGTGTGTGTGTGTGTGTGTGTGTGTGTGTGTTAGATTTGTTAACATTTCTTTGTATTTGTGTCAATTACATGTACTTTTTGTTATCACATGTTTACCATCATCACATCTATATCACATCATCATATATCCATAATATCATCATACATCATAAACCAAAGATAATATATGAATAGGAAGCTAAACTACATATAATATCATCATCCATACATACTAACTAAAAATAACCATCATCATATATTCTAAAATCATGACATCATATCATATAACCACTACATCATATGTAAATAAAACATCTCATCATCATATGGGGTGTCAAATTTCCAAATCATATACATCAAATAATAAAATGTCCATATACGCTATGTCTCAAAAATGTTCCTTCATCACAAGGCATATATAAATAAATATACATATAATATCTCATCAAAATTGAGTCATCCATGAATCTCTCCAACACTAGGAATTCTAGGTCTATCCTCAGGAGGTGACATCCGCACTGATCTTAACAATCTTAATGGTTAATATGACCTAGTGGATCGGATGCTAGATCTCCGACTATAAGATGGATCTCTTTGAACCTCAAGGAATACACCCTCATATAAAGCTCTATAATAACCAACTTCCCTTAATGTAATAAAAAAATTTGGTAATACATCGCCAATGCTACCCATTTCCACCACATAGAATATAACATCCTTCTCTATTATTACCCGACATAATGTATACTCATATGATCCCTCTTAGTAGTATTCTATTGTACTTGTTTTCTTAGGCCATCCTTCGTAGCCAACCTATGGTCCAAATTTCGTAGAGGGTCCGGATGGTGATGATTGCAACATCACCTCGTACTATAACTTTATTCCTTTCTACATGTAATGTGGCCACTAATGGCCCACATGATAATCTTGGAGAAGGTACTTATAGTGGTATCTACAATCTTACTCATCCATCTCCTCCATCTCCTCCCTTTATAAACCCAACACATGGACTAGGTGGTCTCTGTGGTGACATTGGCATCCGTAAAAGGTATCTATGATTATACCTACATTTGTATAACTAGCCTCTCGCACTAACATATGTGTCGAAACCTACGTTGGCATCTACACCGGTATTTGTGGTGTATGCCCTAGTACTAATTTTGCACATAGCTGCAATGCATAATCCATGTGAATATTTTCTTCTTGCACTTGTGCTACATGTGATAATGGTATATGTGGTCCCTGCACCATGTGAACTTTTGGCATCTATACAACATGTATATGTACCTTTGGCCCCTAAGCCACATGACCGTCACTATCTATACCGATGGCCCCGAGGTGCCTTAACATGTGGAGCCTGTACATCCTAGCCCTAAACCTATGCTTGTGTATGCACATCATACTCAACCCACCCCAATATACCTCTATCCCTACTATGTTGTGGAAATCCCACTTTTTTGCCATTATCCCCACATCTATAGTTTCTGTGGAATAGTAATCCTCCTATGCATGATTGCTTGATACCATGTAGCATACTAAGGAGTTTTTATGGATCTCTATCTATGCATGAACATCCCATGCTTGTGGGATGAAACCAAAGAAACTCTTTTTTGACAGCCCACACTCTAACCCACCGCTCAAAATCTAGTGTCTCCTATGCCACTCGTGCGTACCACTTATCGGCACTTGGGACATCCAATCTAACCTCGAGTTGTCTCTCGCACCCTATCTAATCTATACATATCTATAATGTGACTACAAGTGTCAATGATAAAGTTCTCTATCTCCATAATGCACAACTCTATGCCATATTTCCCCCACTGATATAACATGTATGGTCTCCAAGTCACCATATAGAGATGTAGGTCATCAAAATCCCGCTGATAGAAAGCAATGTCCCCTATGTGACACCTCTGACTTGCACCTACTATCTCCCATCTAAAGGATGAGGGATCATTAGGCTATCTATCTCAAAAATTCCAACTGGTCACCCAATCATGATATGATCCTATGCCCATATATGTAGAAGAGTGGTAGACTAAGACTTTGCATACCTCTATACACAATCAGATGCATGTCTCTATATAAATGCATAAGGATACACTAAACCCATGTGAAGACCTCACCCTCCTTCAATCTTGTAACTTCCCATATCAATCCCAACCGAAAAATGTGTCCTAGTCTTAAAAGGTAGCAAGTAGCCACCGATCAGAGCCATCAAATTTATAGGTAGTTGAGCTACCATACTATTGTCCATGCACTCATATAGGTAAAATTTCATCCCCTCTCGAGGTATGTCCTCTAAAAAAACATGTCCCATATGTGCCTAAGAATATATGTGGCATATCCATCAAACTCAACTAGGCTACCTTGTATCACCACCCGTAGGATCCAATACATATCCTCTAGCGCAATCATCATCTCCCTCGTTAGAAATTTAATGTATAAATATTACTATGCCATCTCTCGTCCAACATAATTAGAATAAAATGATCTAGTATGATATGTGGTAGTTGTGCAATGTAGGTCAGCCCCGTTGCTTCTAATAATAAAACCAAATTTTGATGTTGAATCCATGTAAATATCCTCTCAAATGACCACGATCAGATGATGCGACACTCTTGCACATCCAAAGCTAGTGGTCTCTCTTGTAAATCATACCAAAACATAGTTAAATTTAATCTTCCTCTTTTCCAACCTTCTAATTTTATTCTAAAAACCATTTTTTCATGCTAGCACACCCTCGCTACGCTAGTGCACCATTAAATACAATAGTGCATGCACATGCACACTAACATACCCAGTTGAATGCTAGCATACTCACTTTAACACTCATGCTCCCACAATGATGTTAGTGTTTGAAAAATTATAGTGCATTCCTCTTTTAACATTGATTATCTAAATGACACACTAACGAGTGAATTCATCAAGCTATGTTAGCACTTTCAAGTGCATGTGATAGTGTTAAAAACCAATATTTTTCTACCTAAAACTAGTCATAAATGCTTCAAAAATTAAATATTTTAAAGATACTTACCAAAGGAACTGTTATCCAAATAACTCTCCTAGTTATATGAATAACTTATATTTTCATTATGACTCGGGCATTTCTCATTTTAGGTTGTGCACACTCAAGATTGTTCTTTTAACACCTTGGCACGATTCTGATTTCTCTGTGTTCCTTCTTGATCCCTTTACATTCTTATATCTCCTTCCATTTCTCCTTGCGCGCACCTCTCGCAGATCGACCTTTCAATGAGATAAGTCCCCGGAATTACCACTCGCATGCCTTCCTTCATTTTAATGCTCACATATTGTTTCCATACTTTCCTTTTGCAAGTATGCCTTCCTCCTATGTGCGTGCCTCCCCTCTATTCCCCTTTTGCACACTTTCCTCTTGCTCCCATTCCTTGTGCCTTCTTCTATGCCACCACCGTGCCCTATCATCTTCTATCATAATTGAGTGTGCTACACATAACCTATCAAAGCGTACCAATAGGGTGCCGAATCTGGACAACCAATTGATGCATGACATGCGGTAGGAAAGATAATAAATGAATAGTTGGTTGACTCCTTCGGTCTATCCACACGTGCCATGTGTTATGCGTGCTTTGAAGGCTCGAAATCTTCTCGACGATTGCATATTTTTATACAGATCTTCGATCGGTGTGTGCATGGACTTGTCAGAGAACTACTAACACAAGCTACACGTTCGAATTTTCAAATTCAAATGCAGGTGACATTTGTTAAGTGGAAAACAAGGAAACGTCTTTCATCTCATCAATGCATACATCCAATTGATCTCAACCAAAAGATTTCATTAGGTCTTTCCTCCTTCTTCTACACAACAAAAAGACATGGGGAAGCGCATCTAACAACCTTGTAGGTGGATTTACAGGAATTTATCACTGGTTGTTGGTGGTTGAATATTTGAACCCGAGTTTGCCTTCATTTCTCCTTCTCTTCTCTCCTTCTTCTTCTATAAATAATAGAGTTCTACTTTGTAAAAAAGATCCCTCCTTGTTGTAACAACACCATGCCAAAATGGTGGCCGACTTCCCATGGGTCTCAGACCTTGGCATGGTCTCTATAATGTATTCTCACCTCCTGTTGTGAATGTAAATGATTGTGCATCCCTTAAGTAATAAAATCATGTTTTGTGGAAATCTTGTCTTCCCTCTCTCATTTTCATTGCATATCACCTCTCTATTTGCATTTTATGGCATGATGTGCGTATTTAGGTTCTTGTAGTCCCCACGTTCATGTGTTGTGCATGCTAGAAGGCCGAGCCTACATGTTGATATGTGGCATGCACCATCTACCCTCTTCTCTCATGCCCTCTATATTTCCTTCGCCGCTCATGGAGAGAGATCGACCCTTTTTTTTTTGGTGCTATCACCTTCCCTAGTTTAGGATTTCCCCTTTTTGCACATCCTTCTATCCATGGTCCCTTAGCATTATTAGCTTAGTTTCCCCATTCAACATTAGGAGTAGCAAAGAATGCGTTAGAGGTAGGTAGAGGAATCGTCCTTCTCCGGAGATCCATCCCAAGTGCACAAGGTCCTACAACTTGGGGATGGTTCAATTGTGGTCTCAAACACCTCGGACCTTCCGAGATCTAAGACACGGGTGCATGTTTGAGTAACCAATATTTTCTGGCACACTCGATGGGACCAGAGTGAAGAGCTTTACATCTTCATCTCGAAATTTCAATGTGTTATTGCTGAGATCCAACCTTTAGAGGCATTTTTCAACACATCTGGTGACTCCACTAATTCAATGCACCCATTATCTCATGTGCAGACTAGTCTCCCCTCATTCCTCCATTCATTTCTCCTTTTTCCATCATTCCATATTCCTCTTTTAAAGTTGTGCAATCATGACTTCTTTCCCTCCATGGAATTCTCTCTTACAACAATAGAACTATTTCCCTCCATCCCCACATTTTCAAAATCCTCCTCCAAATCAGTTTTATAAGCCCCATTATCCAGAAAACGCATATAACCCAATTTTTCTAACCAAAATGTTTATGAAGAACAATTTTATGCAGATGATGGTGGCAACTCCTTAGCAGAAGCTGATTTTGAGAGGCAGGTGCAAAAGATGGAGATGGACATGATGCAACTTGAGTCAAGTGCTCCATAAAGGAAGCTAAAGTTGGCTACAAGGTCCCTTGTCCATGGGTCAGCCATGTACTAGGCTAGTTTAATGCCCAACAGAAGCTACACTTCATCACTGAGATGCTACCCCAGATTACAGAGTGGGTGGAAGAAATGGAGGCTCAAAAATCTAGCACGCAACAACCTTGTCAATGGGGTAACCCTGCACTACCATCCTACAACCCTCCCACTCCTCCGCACCAACTTACATCATCTCACCCGATGCATGTGTCCCGATTCTTCGCACGATGCTCCCATGGAGAATTACCCTCCTCTATCCTCTCACCTTTAGTTCCCTTCCATTCCCCATTTTACGCATGCCTCTGCTCCTCTTGCGCATGCACCTTCCATCCCTTTTACATCCATCCTCCCATTTTTTCCAAGTCCCCTCTCGCCTAGTTGTACCAAAAAATGCAAACCCCCTTGCCAATGTGCCTTTCCCACCAACATCATCATGTTTGATCACTGTAGAACAATTGAAGAATGGAGTGACTCATGCAACTCGACTAGGAAGAGGAAATCATATGGGTGCTTGTTCTAGATGAAAATCAATTAGCTCTAGAGGGCGCAGATTCTAGAGGAGAATGAGTTACTTGTAGAGGTAGAACCATGCACGCCCCAGCCTGGAAGCACTCCCCTTTAGAAGGAAAGTCTGTAAGAAAATCCCATATGTGGGATTGAGATTCAAAGTAATGGGAAAACCACAAGGATCAGACTATTCCCAATCAGATATCTAGCTAGCCTAGAGCCAAAAACAGAGTTTCCACCGGTCATGCTCATTTCAGAGCATGAGGTAGAGCTTCAATGTGCCAAAGGTCAACAACAATGCCTCCCAGATCAAACGTAAAACAACTCTAGGAGGTGTATATTTTGTTTGTTGATACTTTGAGGAGGGAAAAACATCGTCAGTAAGGTGGTTTTTCACTCTCATTTCGAACATGTTTAGCGCCAAATTAATTACATGGTCACAATTTTTGAGGAAGGGAAGCTACTTCTCCTTGCCTATTACATGTTTTACTTGAGCCCCTTGCCTCTGGTTAGTGTAGGTTAGTTTAGGTTTGCTTTTAGTAAAACAAGTTCTCGTGCACACTTTGCATGTTCCATTTGGGACATGTATGATTTTCAGCTTTTGTACATAGTGTTGTGCTTTTGTTTTGATGTGCTCCCTCTGGTGCCTTTCCTTTCTTGTTATGCTCGTGCACCCATTTTGTTGCTTCCTGGGATAGCAGTTCAATTTTGGTAGAGGTAGTTCCAACGGTCAATGCATAACTTTCACTCTCATCAAACCAATTCAAAATATCTTCATATGAGAGTAGTAGTTCAATTCAGAGTTTAGACAAAGATTTAAGTGACTCCAGGATGTTCTTCAAAGTTACAGATTAGATCTTCAAGATTAGCACTTGAATCCATGCCCAATGGACTTCTAAGGCTATTGGTCTCTTCATCTAGCAAGAAGATGGCCCTCGAAAGTCACCAAAATTTTTATCCAAATAACTCTCCTAGTTATCTGGATAACTTATATTTTCATTCTAACTCTAGTGTTTCTCATTTCAGGTTGTGCGCACTCAAGATTGTTGTTTTAACACCTTGGCATAGTTGTAGTTTCTCTACGTGCCTTCTTTCTCCCTTTGCATTATTCTATCTCCTTCCATTTCCCCTTGTGCACACCTCTACAAACTGACCTTCTAATCGGCTAAGTCCCTGGCATTCCTCTTGCGTGCTTACATAGACTCAGTTCCTTTACGTGCCCTCTTTTCTTTCTACCACCGCACTCCTTCCTTTAGTTGAATTCTCATGTCTTATTTCCATACTTTCCTTCTACAAGTATGCCTTCCTCTTACACGTGTGCCTACACTATATTCCCCTTTCACGCGCTTGACTCTTGCTCACACACCTTGCGCCTTCTTCGTGCAAGTCATTGTGCCCTTTCATCTTCTATTAGACTTGAGTGTGCTACATGAAACGTATCAAAGTGTGCCAATAGGGTGCTGAATCTAGAAAACCAACTAGTGCATGAAACATGGTAGAAAAGACAAAATAAATGAATAGTTGGCTAAATCCTTCAATCAATCCATGCGTGCCACATGTTTTACGATCTGCTAATGGATCGACATCTTTTGGCAGTTGTATCTTTTGATACATAGCTTCGATCGGTGTGTTCTTGGACTTTTAGAGAACTACGACATAATATACACGTTGGAATTTTCAAATTCAAATGTAGGTAGGATTTGTTAGGAAAAAAACATGGAAACGTCTCTCAGCTCATCAATGCATACATCCAATCAACTTCAACACCAGATTTCATAAGATATTGCCTCCTTCCTTCTTCTACATGTAAAAAAACATTGGGAAGTACATCTGATAGCCTTACAGGTGTATTTACAGGAATTTATCACTAGTTGAAGATTTGAATCTTAGTTTCCCTCCCTTTCTCCTTCTCTTCTCTCCTTCTTCTTCTATAAATAGTAGATTTTTGCTTTGTAAAAAAGGATCCCTCCTTGTTGTAATGAAACCATGGAAAAATGGTGGCTGAATTCCCATGGGTCTTAGACCTTGGTGTGGTCTCTACAATGTATTCTCACCTCCTGTTGTGAATGTAAATGATTATGCATCCCTTAATCAATAAAATTGTGTTTTGTGGAACTCTTGTCTTCCCTCTCTCATTTTCATTGCATCTCGGCTCTCTATTTGCATTCGGCGTGTGTGTACTCTTGTGTCTTTGCAGTACCAAAATTCATGTGTTTTACGTGCCTGGAAGGCTGATCCTATGTGTTGATACGTGGCGCGCGCCGTGCGGCCCTCTTCTCTTGTTCCCTCTCTATTTCCTTCGCCGCTCGTGGAGAGAGATCAACCCTTTCCTTCTAGCATTATCACATTCCCTATTTTAGGATTTCCCCTTTCTACACATCCTTTTATCCCTGGTCCCTTGGCATTATTAGCTTAGTTTCCCCTTTTAGCGTAAGGAGTAGCAGTAGCATTAGAGGTAGGTAGAGGAACCGGCCTTCTTCGGAGATCCGTCCCAAGTGCGTCAGGTCCCAGGAACTTGGGGACTATTCCATTGTGGTCTTAAACACCTCAGCCTTTCCGAGATCTAAGAAATGGGTGCACATTTAAGAAACCAACAAGAACCTCATCTATCCTCCACCCAAACTCTCAAACGTGGTCTACACCGTGTTTCCTCGCGATGGTGAGCCATATCTATAAAATATTAGAGCTCAAATCTCACTCAAAGGGTAAAAATAATCTATAAACACAAATGAGTCATGATGATTATTAACCCTCCCACCCATCTATTTATACCTTTTTATAACCCTAATTATTCTTTGTAACCATGACCACTCATTTTTCTTCTTCATTACTCTCAACATTTTATCCACTGATTCTTCCTCCCTTCTCGATGTATTGGCAAAACGGTGTTTTATCCATTGGAAGCATAATCAATGAGAAAGGGGTTAATCAATGAGCCTTAAAAATTTCATTCACATTCACTTTAGCATTCATCAATCATCATCAACCATTAAACATTCATTCACTAAGCGGCATTAGCATACACATGAGAAAATGAACACAAGAACACCAAATTTAAATGAGAAAAACTTATAGGGAAGAAAACTCACTAAAATAAATTTTATTATAAAAATGAATCAAATTTAGTTGAGCACTAACTCAACATTGAGCACCAACCCATAATTTTAGCAAGGTACTAACCTAACAAGGAACACAAAACCCTAGATTTAGTAGAACACTAACCCTACATGAGGCATTAACCCCTAGATGAATCAACACTAAAGTAACCACCTAAATTTATTTTTCACATCTATAATTTTGCACCAATTGATGATGAAACCCTTGTCACAACTATCCGACTCACATTGAAAAAGTGGGCACCAAGAAAATCAGGATGACATTAATGTGAATATCCTCTACAATTTGAAACACGTAGAGATAAAACACTTGGGGAAAGTTCATTAGAAAGGAAAGGGATAGAAACATGGTGGATTGGGAAGATAGGGTTCTTATGTTTAATCCATGGCCTATACGATCCTTCTAGTCAAGAAAAATCTTGTTCAAGAAATTAGGGAGTGTCACAGAAAAATTGATGTGCAAAATAAGAGAATATGTGGGCTTAATGTGGAAATCATCATGTAGGAATAAATAATATCCATCCTCTAGGATCAAAATACCAAGTCTAAAGCGGTGGAATATAAGGAAAAAATGCATCCGGAGTTGAGCGGATCGAAGGATGATGAGCTCATGGAAATGGAAGATAAGGCCCCTATCGAGAATTTCCCTAAAAAGGTTACCATTTTGTGGAAAGATGATCTTGAGGGAGCCATAGACAGGGGACCTAGTGCGAGAACTAGAAGCAAAATATCCTCAAGAAAAGAAAACTTATGGAAACACTTTGGATGCACTTCGTAACTAGACTTGTGTTGATTTTTATACTATAGTTGTCATGGATTTTATTAAGTATTATTTCAATAAAATGTTCCTCTGTAGACATGGTATGGGTCGTGCCTTGCTTTGAGGTGCGCTTTTGGTCAAGTATGTTTAACTTGGGTCCCTTGGTTTATTTTTGGTGGATTTTTTCCGTTACTTGGCTTCTTTCTGTACATGGTTTTTTGGTCCCTTCAAAACATTTTTTTTCACATTATCTAAAAAATATCCGATGATGACACCTATTAATTTCTCTTTCCTTCTATCTTCTCCACATCTACCTTTCTTGCTAATTCACTTAAGAACTTCTCCACCAAGCTGATTAGGTCATCTGACCTATCTATCCAAAAACAAAACAACCTCTAACACTTAATGCAACCTTTTTCCCTCCCTTTATGGTAACACAAACCTTCTACATCTCCTCAAACTACCCTCTTGCTTGCCCAATTTATCTCCTCCTCCAACAATAACAAATAAGCCCAACAACTAGGATATATACATGATTCAAACCTCAAATACATATAGGTTATCCATAATAGGAAAATACATTAAAAAACATGATAAAATTATGAAAAAACCATACAAAAGACCATTTATGTTGGAAATAACATCTACAAGCTCAAATCCATCATTATAACACAAGTAGTTCTAATACACTCAAACTACCCTCTCGCTAAAACCAAGACCACTTGGGCCTACATGGCCTTCACCAAACAAAAATTACCAATTACAAATATTTTATAAGTCTTATATCAACCTCCAACAAGCTTCTACAACTCTGCACCACCATCTCATATAATGACACTACCATTAGGAGCAACTCTCATGACTTACAAAACTAGTCCTCAAAGATGAAGCTAGAACACTCATCAAATCACCTCAAACATGTAATTATGAAACATGGATGAAAATTTCATGACATTAGTATCATCACCAAATTCATAATACACCATAACTTAGGGCTCAAGGCCCCAAGAACACCTCCTCTGCAACCAGGACCACCAAAATTCTCCAAACTGTCATAAAACTAGTATTGTAAAATGGACTTCTAAAAACCTCATAATGGATCAAAATTATTATAAAACCACTCCAAAAATGTATCATAGCTTCCATAATTCATCAAAAAAACAATTTATTCAATAGTTCTAATCCATAAATTGGGAGAAAACACAACTTCTTCATAAACTTGTAAATTACTGTGGGGTCCACACACTATCAAGATACCTAAATGCCACCTAGAGAAATAAAGAATATTCCTCTACAACTTCCAATGACTAAAAATGCCAAAAATCCATTCTATCTCACTTGGAACAATACATTCTCCATCGCTACTCAACTAGGGTTTAAGGAGGGTTTTAGAACACCTTACCTTATTAACAATTTTTCATAAATATATTTCCCTTAAACCACAAACTAATTCTTGGAAAATATATTTAGGACACTTCCCCAACTACCATTAAGATATTGGGCCACCATGTAGACTTTAGATGTGCAAACGAGAATCAAACAAACCATCTCAAGCTCTGTTTCTCACTTGTAAGAGCTCAATAGAGGTAAAAACACAATATCTTGCTCATTCCTTCAAACTAACACCTAAAACTTGGATCACATCAGTGGAAAAACCTTCTATAACTTTTTCAATGCCTACCTTTGCATACTTAGCTTAGAAACATATCATCTCACCTCATTTGGCCACCTAGGGCTTAATAATAGGTATAGTACAAACCTAGTAAACATATCAAAACCCTATTTACACTTCGATACACTTTTGATAGTATCTACACTTCATCATCATGCTTCTAATGCCCTTATCATGCATAACCAGTGCTATATACCTATGAACCATCATGACATACCTCATCTTTACGATCATGCCTCCTAACCAAACACCTTAAATATACTTGCACCATCAATAGTGATCACCTCATGACATTTCCACTCTTTCCCACCTATAAGATCCTTCACCACTCTTCATGACATCACCAAAACATCACCACAACACCGTAATACCTTTGCAAGTCACTAGGTGATCCTCCATACCTACTCAAGACATCTCAAAACACCATGCCACCTCATCAAACAACATAACATAAATGATTGACACTAAAAATCAACCTTCATGTTTTATTCTCCTTTTGAAATCAATGACACCTATTGACATCAATGGCAACACAACTTTCTAATAATCTCCCTATTTCATTGATGGAAAATCCATTGATGGAAAACACATGAAGTTCATTCTCTTAAGCCATCATCTCATTCTCCCCCTTTTGACTTTAATGACAAATAATAATACCGTAAAATATTACTCCTCTTCTCCTATCATCAAAATAGGCTCATCTTTTGGTTGTAAACATCACTTAAATAGACAAGTTACATTTTACCTTATTATTCTCTGTTTTGACTTCATACATGCTTCACTAAGATACTCACTGTCAAATGATGAGAACACATGATTGAATCCCCTTGAGTCCTTGACTTGCTGGAAATACACACTCACCAACCTGAACTAGTGTTTTCCTTTAAGTATATCTTGACTAGTAACAATATTCAACACATGTGTTTCCATATATCAAAATGAGAGCTATCAAGCTCCCCTCAAACCAAGAACCTTCAACAAGATACTCTTTCTTGTAATGCGATCTCATAAAAAATCAACTCATCACATGCCCGATACTAATAGACCAAACTCAAGATACTAATTGCAAGTAACATTGAATAACCTCTTACCTTTAAGGAACTAAAAACTTCTCAAATCTCCCTAGTTTCTTGACTTCTTGAGCAACCGCAAGATCCCATTTAGACCTCACAAACCTACCTTTTGATCTGCATAATTTCTTATGGAGTGTTGGTCGGGTGAATTATTGCCTAAGTATTAAAGGTGCATAAGAACAAGGCACACATAAAGGTGGCACATAGGTACACGTAGATTTTGGTGAAAGTAGGGCATGCCCGGGGAGAAAAAAGTTTGCGACTTATTTGCTTTTTGAATGTTACAATGTTGATGTATTTTTCATTCAATATCAAATTAATGACTTAGCTAATAAAGAAAGTACACAACTCAAATTGCTGGAGGATTTATGTTACCTCGGATGTAATATGGTGGATATGGGTGCAAATTAAATGGTGGATCTTGCAAATTGCTAATTGATAACCTACAAATAAGATAAACTAAAACATGATTGATTAGATAGATTTATGCGGGGTTTCTGGACAAAGCCAATTCCAAGACATGATTAGCTTCCTTGGCGGATGTCAACCCCTATGTTTGATAAGATAAGATAAAAGTAATAATAATAAGCTAGATAATATGTAGAATCTGAGGCACACAGAAACTAAAATATGCAGAAATGTAAGGCACATACAAATATGATCTAGATGAATGCAAAATATTATTACCTAGTAGGGTCGACGGTGACTAGGGATGCACAAAGGAAGGTCGATGGTGACACGGGAGGTTGGATATGGAGAAATAAGTAAAATATTTAGATCCTATAAAATCTGGATAGAACCTAAATGTAGGTAAAGAACTAATAAATGTTGGGATATATATGCGAGAA
This sequence comes from Taxus wallichiana var. yunnanensis, assembly GCA_018340775.1. Taxonomy (NCBI): domain Eukaryota; kingdom Viridiplantae; phylum Streptophyta; class Pinopsida; order Cupressales; family Taxaceae; genus Taxus; species Taxus wallichiana. The sequence goes on along the minus strand of CM031244.1, from coordinate 84,040,195 downwards.
GGAATATGAGGGGCCCAACAAAAGAATAAAATAAAAAGGCTAGGAGGAGTAAGTTAGGAATTAAGACCTGGTTGACAGAGACTAGGGTGAAGACAAGCTAATTTTAATGCCACATAGGGATCAAAAGATAATTTAGGTAATTTGGGGGAGACACCAAACTCTTGCAAAGAAGGGAGAAGGTTTTAGAACAGAAAGGAAGATATGCGAGATGGATGGGTCAACGAAAGCCTTCTAGAGTCGATGACAAGTGTGAGATCTAGGAAAATATGAGGGAAGGTAAGGTAGAAAAATAATATGCAAGTATGGGTCTAAAAAGGAAGGTTGAGGACAAAGCTAAAAATGTTGTTGTGGTGATCTGTTCTTGAAAAAGGTTGGATACAAACAAAGCAATGATAAAATGAATCTACTGAAATAAATTAATTCACAGATGATGATGCACTTACAAGGGTTGATCCTGAGGGATGTAAAATCATTCTATAGAGATATGAGAGGCATATAATTTCTTCTAGAATGCTTAGGCATGAGGGATGTTTGTTTAGTTCACAAGGAAGCTTGAAAAATGCATGTAACTTATTTTTGATTGCTTGATTGTCCACCCCTCCAAGTGGGAAGGAGAACTTGGATTTCTAAGGTTGATGACGATTGGGTTGGGTCACCATTGACTATGGCGAAATTTTCCCCATCAAGAGGATTTTCTACTTTTGGCATGATTTTGTCTTGTTTTAAGGGTTGGCCAAATTCTTCAAAGCATTAGGCGGAAAATGTTGTTTAGAGATAAGGTGTAGGTGGGTTAGCAATGGAGATAGATTATAAAAAGTGTAGGGATGTATAAGATGTATATTTAGAATGAAAGCATCCTAAAATAGAAGGTTGGTAAGATAAAGGGTATTAATTAATTAATGATAATTAGTGTGGATGGGATAATTAGGAATTTAATTAAATTAAGGGGGGATGGGTTGATTTTAAAATTAATTATACACATGCAGTGATAAGGGTATAGAGATAACAAATTCAGGTGTCTACATTTTGCCCCTTTTTGTTGAGTGATTTGAGATAGCAAGCCATGAGACAAAAACGCTGAGAGTTGAATAAGGATTGACAAAATAATTTGGTGATGAGCTCCCCTTAAATGAGGGATTAACAATGTTAAGGGAAATCACGACATGTTTGAAAAAGGTAGATGATGAAGGGTGGATGGGCGAAGAAAAATGGGTAAAATGATTACCAAGGCAAGATGCCCTAGGCAAAAAGGAATTGTAATATTGATGGAGAAATATGGTGGTGACTCCAATATCACATCGGTAGGGGAAAATTGTGGTTTCAATGGAGACAAATAAAAACGTTCTACTGAGAATAGTGAGTGGGTGAAGATCATTGCATTATGGATGCAGGCGGGATGACCAATAGGTCATAGGAAAGTAATAAAAAATATACGCTACTATATGAAAAAGTTATGCGAAATCCTTCGTACACGAGGAATCGATCGAATACGTATGCAAACACAAGGGATGAAGATGAAAGGTATGGTGCCCAATGGAACATGAACAATGGACGATAAATAAAAAGGAAAAAGTGAATGATGAAGTAATATGCTCCGAAGGAGAATTATAGTCGAGAAGGTGGAAATGAAAAATGCTCCAAGTGGGGAAAGGTATGGCCTCAAAGGAGGACTTCGAGAGAAAACGAGGATAAATAGATGAAAGTAATGGTGCCCCAAAAAGGACACAAATATGGCCCAAAAGGTGAGATAACAAAATGTGAGATATGGTGCCTCGAGAGGGAACACAAAGATGGCCACAAAAGTGGACTTAAGATGAGATAAATTGGATAATATTTGATGAAATAGATGGACAAGATCAGATAGATCGATAATATTAGACGAAATGTCAGATTGGATTTGGATGAGATAAGAGATAGATGCGACTTAACAATGGAAATCTATGGGTATGAATGACATTACGTCATATCAAGGAACATGTGAGGAAAATATGCCTCTAACCATATTGGAGGTAAACAAGAAGGGGATCTAGGTAACACAAGGCACATGCGACCAAAACAAATGTTAGTATGCAACCAACGACAGTTGGTCATACCAAAGATCATAAGGAGGATGGATGAAATGAACTCATAAACCTAATGTTGACATGATGAAGGGGTTTGAGATGAAACTTGTAAGCGGGAAGAGGGTTCTCCAAAAGTGGTGTTCCCTAAAACTATGCCCCAACTCTGGGAAGGGGAAAGAGAAAGTTGATCAATGCGGGAAGATTTCTTAGGATGCTAATAAAATGGAAGGCTAATCAATGTGGGAAGCCTTCAAATTCCATAAGGAGTAGTCATCCTTCAAGGATATGGTCTACTTTATACAATATATATGTGGAAAGAATAAATGATATCCGTCGTTCGAGGGATCGAGTATATTTATTTGATTTTGATTTTGATTTCATGCTTTTGATTTTTTCATGAACAACCTGTCCTTCTTGGGGTCGGTTTGTTTTGGATGACTTTGATTTTGATTTGAGCATCAATGATTTCTACTTTTTACATGGGGATAACTAGGAATAGATAAGTAGACCACTTAAGAGGGGATAAAAAATGTACAAGAAACACCCTTGGAACTTTTGCATGTTTCTAATAGGTGAATAAGAGGGTGATGGATGGAATGATTGTGAATTTATCACCAAAGGGGAGAACTTATCCATAAGGAATATGCTATGGGCCCATATTTAAGGTCACATCTTGGAAGTGACAAAATACCACATAATTCTAAATCATCACAACGAGAAATGGAAGAGGCTAAGATGGAGGAATGATCTATGGATATGACTAAGGGCATTGGTAGATATGTTAACAGATAATGGTCACGGTGTAATGCGTTAAGAGGTTTGAATTCTAGTTTACCACCAAGGGAGGGAAAATTTTCCACGCAATGTTCTAATTTAAGTCACATTTGAGATAGAATGATAGCTTGTAAAAGATGGGATACAATGAGATAGATAAGAGAAGATAAAAAACCATGTGCTACCCTTAAGGAAGCAAAAATATGCATCCCTAACGAGATGAGTAGATGGTCCCCTAAGGGAAGGATAAATATGACCACAACGGTGGATTTAGGATAAGATAAAATATTGGATAAGACATCGTGAGATAGATAATATGGAAACTATGTGCTACCTCTCAAAAGTGAGGAAGCAAGAGAGAAAAAAGATGCATCCCAGTGAGATGAAAAATGGCCATAAGAGTGGGATTATGATAAATATGGTGTCCCAAGAGAGGCACAAATATGGCCACAAAGGTGGACTTTGAAATGAAAAAATATCAAAATAAAATATGGCGCCTCAAAGGAGGCACAAATATGGCAAAAATGTGGAATTTGATGAAAAAGATGGAAATAAAAGTTGGTGCCTTAGGCAAGGCATGGATATGGCCACAAAGGTGGAATTTGATGAAAATAAATGGTCCCCCAAAGAGAGGTACGATTATGTCCACAAAATTAGACTTAAAATGAGATGAAGATTTGGACAAAATCAATTTGGATTTAAGATTGGATGAGATCAAATAAAGTGATGCCAAAAGGGAAGTCCCCCAACATCAAGGGAGCTATATGGGTGGATAAGAAGATGCATTGATAGGATGCATGGATGAGAGGATCAAAAATGAAGGGAGGGTACTCCCTAGTGGAAGAGACTATGTCTCATTTGGGCGATTTAGATGTGGATGAGTTAATGGATGTCAAAAGAGTTTAGATGAGATCGTCTTGAACTTGGATTGGATAGATGGTTGAGGATCACAAGGGTGATTAGCAAAACCAACAATATCAATAAATAAGGGAGGACCCTCTTTAGGAGGAATGGTAAGGGATGATGTAGATGAAGGATGAGATTTAGTAATTTTGGTGGATGGGGATGTAGGAATTGGATTTGGATTGGTTGTGGTGGATGGAGTCGTGAATGAGGAAATTGTCTTTCTCAATAAGATTATGGACTATAGTCTGAAAGGCCTTAAAATGCTTGGTGTCATGACCCAAAGTACAATGATAAGAACAAACATGATTGATATTGAACCATGAAGGTTTGGGACTATTTGGATTAAAATATTTAACAAAGGGAAGTGTGATGGAAAATATTTGAGTTAGATGTCGAAGGATATATGCGTAGGACCCAATCAAAGTGTCAAAAGGAAGATAAATCTTATGGGTTTTAACATAATGTTTTGGCTTGGATTTAGGTATGGATGTAGATTGGATGGGTAAATTAGGTGTCTTGGAAGACAAATCAAATTTGGTTGGAGGATTGGATTGTTTGGATTTGGATTTATCATTACAAGATGTCCTTTCTTTGGAATTCTTAGACTTGGATTTGGACGTGGATGTTTGGGATGTTGATGATTGGGTTGATTTGGATGATAAGGATTTGGGTGTATTGATTTGGAGTTTTGGTTTCTATTTTAGTGTCGGATGATAATTTAGGGTCACGTTGACTTGATCGAGTGGTTACTCAAATAAATTTGATGGATAATGAAGGATCCTCTTTAGAAGAATCGTCATTTGGAGGTGAAATGGCTGCAAAATTTCATGAAGAATGAGGGGACTTTTGCATTTGGATAGATGAAGTCAAAGGTGTGGATGTTGAAGTGGAAGGAAGAGATTAGTTTGGTTTGGGAAGGAGGCATCCTTCCTTAATGAATTTATGAACAATGGCTTGAAGTGCTCTGCAATGTTCAATATCATGTTTAGGGGTACAATGATATGCGTAGATGAGGTTTGAATTAAACCAAGATGCCTTCTTGATATTTGGGTAAAATGACAAAATAGGTAGAATTATGATTGTAGAAATTTGTAACAAGTGTCGGAAGACCTCCGTACATGATGATGAGGCCATAAATTTACTATTATTTTTTCCTTCTAGGTTACCTTTGAAAGTGGATTTAAATGTAATCTTGGAACTTATAGTTTGCTTGAGATAGAATATAACATACACATACATACATACATACATACATACATACATACATACATACATACATACATACATACATATATATATATATATATATATATATATATATATATATTATTCATTATTTAGAAGTCTTTTGTTATCTATTTTTTGAATAATCCTATTGATTATTTAGGAAAGATGAAAAATCTTGTGTATGCGAGCCATAAAGGAAATAGAAAGCTAGTTCTGGGAAAAGTGGAATTGAATATGGATAATATATCTAAACTCAAATATGATTTCATATTCAGTTTCCTCTTAAAAATTATGCAAGTTAAAAAAACAATCATTTCAATATGAGATTGTGTGAAAACTTCATTTTGGTAAGCTCGAGGAAAAATTGGAGTTAGCCCGGAACTTGTAGTTTTAGTTTTGGAACTTCAATAGATTTTAGTTACGAAACTTACAGTCATAGTTCAGAACCTACATAAAATGAGGAATTGTGAATAATAAGAGAATCTAATGGGAAATATGAGAGATATTTTTATTCATATAAATGTTTTTAACAAAAATCTCATTCAGATTTGCTACAGGTTTTACCAATAAAGATAAATCTAACTTTTAGTGAGCTGCAGTCCAAGGAAAAAGTGTATCAGACAAGCACTAAAATTTCCACAAACAGAAAAAAATTCAAATAGAAAATATTAGAGAGGTTTTTGTTCATAGAAATGTATTTAACAAAAACAACAATCATATTTTCTACAAATTTTACCAATAAAGATAAATCTAACTTTTAGTGAGCTATAGTCTAAGAAAAAGATGTATTAGACGAGCACCAAAAGTTCCACAAATAGAAAAAAATTCAAATGGAAAATATGAGAGAGGTTTTTGTTCATAAAAATGTGTTTAACAAAAATCTCATTCATATTTACTACAAGTTTTACCAATAAAGATAAATCTAACTTTTAGTGAGTTGTAGTCCAAGGAAAAAGTGTATCAGACGAGCACCAAAAGTTCCATAGTCAGAAACAAAAATTCAAATGGAAAATCCAAGAGAGGTATTTGGTCAAAGTAATTTTTGAGGAAAAAACTCCTTCTAATAAAGTAGGAGAATAAAATCATTGTGATTCTTGTTACCAAAAATAAAGGAGAAGATTTGGGAGCAAATCTTCCTAAAATAGTGAAATAAGACTTTGACTCCAATAATATATCTCTCTATATTTTGTGGAGATGGAGATCTTAGTTGTTAGGATTGGAATAAAGATAAGATCATATTGTATTTCCCAAAATAAGGAGTTGGTTGGATGCATGAATTATAGATGCAACCTCCCACACTTTGATATGTAATTTTTCCTACGAAGAATAATAGATCCATTCTTTCTCAATCTTTTGAGTGAAATTGTTTTGCAGGTTTTGAATTAAGTTTGAAAGTATGAATTAAGTCCTCTTCCAAGGAATGATCTAGCCACTCATTCTAGAGAATAAGGATCAATGTTTTTGTTATTTTGTTTCAATGTTTTATGTTCCTTTCTTTATTCTATTTTCCTTTTGTTGTGAACTTCGATTTCATGTTATGTGATCTTTCTTTCCGTATAATTTCTGTTGTGAACCTATAGGTGTCTTATTTATCTTTCATTTATTTTAATTTAGAAATTTAATTAATGCAAGTGTGCATTTACATTTCTGCATGTGTGATTTATTTTATGCAAGTTTGGATTGTGTTTAACGAGTTGTTTTCCAAAGATATTTTTTCTCTTAATGCATGCAACCATCAGTCACTTGCCCTGGATTGACGAGCCACATCACATGATCCAACCAAAGCGTTAGGAGGTGTTTTGAATTTTTGGAATATCTTTATCTTTGAAGAATAAGTGGATGTTTGGGATAAGCTAGATGTTGAGGATAAAGTTTAAGCATGTTGATGTCTTGATGGTTTGAATTTATTTTGGTATTGGTAAATTCCATAGTGTTGAATGATTTTAGTTTTAGTTGATGAAATGTTCTTGATGAAATTATTGTCAAGTTGGATTGTTTACTAAAAGGAATATTAATTTCCTTATAGGAATGTATAAGGGATTTTTTAGGTGATGTATTAATGGTTGTAGATTTTATTTTTGGGGTTATGTCCTTAGGAGGAACGAAAATAATTTCCACTGGAGGATCTAGAGGTGGTGTTGGTATAGGCGTAGGAAGAAACATTTGTTTGATGGAATCCATAGAAAGTGAAGATTAAATCAATTGTGTTGATGAGGTATAAGGATAATTTGAAGTTTTCATAATTTGAAGTACTTTCAAAGGTTCTTAAAATGATGTAGGAGGGGAGGACGATGTGGATGTGGTCTCAATGATTGATGTGGTAGGTGTAGGAATTGGGATTGGATCTATGGATGGTATTATGGGTAAGGAAAAAATAAATGTGGATGAGGTAGATATAGGTGTGGAATTAATGGTAGATGTGGGTGTGGGTACTAAAAGAGGTGTTTGATGTACAATATTAATTGAATAAGGATCAAAATCATATGGTGTGGAAGGTAGAAATGGATCTGTTGATGGTGGATCTAGGAAGGTTTGTTCGAAGATATCTAGGAGTGGAGATTAAATTGGTTGGGGGATTATGTAATATTGGGAAGTAGGGCCATAGTAGGATGGCTGAGATTATTGAGGTACATAAAGTGTGGTAGATGAAGTAGGGATGACATTGACATAAGGTGATAGGGATAGAGTAGGACCCTCTGGTTGACATAATTGAGAACCAGAGTTATAGTGAAAGTATTCATATATGGGGCTAGAAGGAGACAAACACGAGATATCGATCATGCTAGATGTTTGAGGAGTGGTGGTAATTGATGTGATAGGAATGAGGGTTGTAACTATGGTTGGTGTGGGTGTAGCATAAGTATTGGATGGCCGTGGGTGCACAATAAAAGGAGTGGATGGATGATGATATAAACAATCTTGGTGTGTTAAAGACAGAGGAGACATTTGATAGGATGTTTGAGGTTAGATTAATTTTTTTGATTGTTAGAGAACACAAAAACTATGATGTTGGTAGATTTTGATGATTGGACGGGTATTCCATTGGTAAAACAATGATAGTAGGGATAGTGTTTACAGGAGAAGATGTAGGTGGAATATAATCCTCCAATTGAGTAGGTTGATAGGTTTGAGAGATTTTAGGGGGTCTATAAAGTAGAAATTCATAGATGGGGCTAGGGGAGGATCAGAGGCCTCTAAAGGAGTAGGAGGTAGAGGTGTTTGAGGTATGGTATTGATTGAAAATGGGTTATATTTGTTTGGTATGGTTGGTGAGAACATATTTGTTGGTGGTGAGTTAGGAAAGGGATCTCTGAAAATGTCGAGAGTGGTGAAGATCGTATTGGTTGAGGGGGTGCATGATATTGGGAAGGAGGAACATGATAAGATGGTTGGGATTGGATGGGAAGATATGATGTATGAGGAACAAAAATATCAATAGGTTGGACATGCATGGTGATGTTGGATGAAGCAGGGACAATCCAAGGGGGTGGGATAGAATCTACTAGTCGGTGTGATCTAGAAGGAGACAAGCATGAGATATCGATTGTGGTAGATGTTTGTGCAAAACCATTTGGGGTGAATTTTTTTCCATTTTAAATCAAGCAAGTTAGGCAAACAATTATTTTTATGTTTTTTCGTTTTAAAAAGTATGAAAAAGAAAAGGGAAATGGATAATGAGGTACCTAGGAGAAGGCAATCTATGTTTGGTTTCAGGTATGTTTTGGCTTGGGAAGTCTCAGGAGGCTTCTTGTTGGGTGATCAAATCCCAATCAGTCTCACTAGGTAAGGATTTGTGAGTTTTAAGGTTGTGTGTGATAAGATGTGATATGCAGTAAGTTAAACCCCTACTTAAACTATATGAGCAAGAAAGATGCCAAAAGAATATTCCTTTAAACCAAAAGGGAAGTGTGATATTTGATGAGGGAAAAAATAAGAATGGAAAATTACAATGCAAAAGGAGAAAATAGGGAAAAATTAAGGAATACCTAGATAGCACTTTTCCTATTTTTCTATACTCTTGAGCGATGATCAATCCAGGCCATGAACCCAACATGAGAAAAAAATAAAGAGGAACTCTTGCTTAAGTGTTAGTGGAAAAAATGCAAAGGAAAAATCAATAAATACAAGAGATCACCTAAAGGGTGTCCCACTTGGCATGCCAAGCATGTTGATGTATTTTCTTGTTTGATATCAAATTAATGAGTTGACTACTAAAGAAAGTACAAAAATCAGAATTGATGGAGGGTTTATGTTACCTCAGATGTGATATGGTGGATACAGGGACAAAGTAAATGGCGGGCCTTGTCATTTCTAGTTGATAACATGCAAATAAGATGAACTAACACAAAAATGGATCAGGTAGATTTATGTGGGGGCAGCCCAGATAAAGATGGTTCCAAGAAGTGATTAACTTCCTTAGCGTATGTTAACCCCGTGTTTGATAAGATAAGATAAAAGTAATAAAAATAAATTGGATAATATGCAGAATTTGAGGCACATATAAAATAAAATATGTAGAAACGTAAGGCACATACAAATCTGATCTAGATGAAGGAAAAATAAGATTACCTAGCGAGGTCGACAACAACCGAGGGTTGCACAAGGGTAGGTTGAAAGTGACCTGGGAGGCTAGATATGTAGAAATAAGTAAAATATGTAGATCCTGTAGAATCTGGATAGAACTTGAATGCAACAGGAAATGATAAATGTTGGGATAGACCCACATACGGAATCGAGGGACCTAGGAAAAGATGAAAAATAAAAAGTATAGGAGGAATAAGTTAGGAATCAAGGCCCTAGTCGATGGAGACTAAGGTGGAGATGAGTTGATTTTAATAACACAAAGGGATCATACGAGATTTTAGGAAACTGAGCAGACCCTAGACTCATACAAAGATGAGAGAAGGTTACGTAAAAGAAAGGAAGAGCTACATATGACTGGGTTAATGGTGACTGCTATAGTTGACAATGACTATGAAAGAGCTAGGAAAATCTAAGGGAAGGAAAGATAGAAAAACAATCTACAAGTATGGATTTGAAAAATAAGGTTGAGAAAAAGCTGAAAATGTTGTTGTGGTGATCTATTCCTACAAAAGGTTATATATCAACAAAGCTATGATAAAACAAATCTATTGAACTAAATTAATTCACAGATGATGATGCGCTCACAAGAGATGATATTGAGGGATGAAAACTTATTCTCTGAGATATTTTCAAGGTTTGTAATTGCTTACGGAATGCTCGGGCATGAGAGAGGATGCTTATTTTGTAAATAAGCTTGAAAAATGCATTGATTGATTTTTGATTGCTTGATTGTCCCCCTCCAAATGGGAAGGGAGAGCTTGGATTTATAGGGTCGATAATGACTGGGATGGGTCACCACCGACCACGGGGAAAGTTTACCCATCAAGAGGATTTTTTTGCTTTTGGCATGATTTTGGCTTATTTTAAGGGTTAGCCAAATGCTTTAAAGAATTAGGCGGGAAGAGGTTGTTTAGGGATGAGGTGTAGGTGGGTTGGTAGTGGAGATAAATTAGAATAAGCGTAGGGATGTATAAGTTATATATTTAGAATGAAAGCATCTACAAATAGAAGGTTTGTAAGATAAAGGGTATTAATTAATTAATAGAAATTAATTAATCAATGAAAATTAATGTGGATGGGATAATTGGGAATTTAATTAAATTATTGGGGGTGGGCTGATTTTAAAATTAATTATACACACACGCAGTGATAAGGGTATATATACTTAATTTAGGTGTCTAGATACGGGCTAAAAATATGATGGAGTGCAGAGCACGCAAAGATAAGAACAAGGAGACTTCTCGGTGAAGGAAAAGCTATTTTTGGAGCAAGAGGAAGATCAAGAGTAATGCTGAGTCTAAGATAACAATAGGATTAGAATTGGATTTAATTATAGATAATCTATCATTAGACAAAGTTTACATGCTTATTTAGGTATCTCTGTAGTAGCGCATGGCTATTTTGAACATGAATCCTATTTTTGAGAGTGCATGGGTGGTGAAAGGAAAGTCACCACCCCTAAGGGAAAGTCCCCACCCCTATATATATGTATTGATTTTAACGGATTAGATACCATGTTATGACTATATGTAATAGAGTTATGCTATTGGTATGATTTGTACGCATGAGTCTATGTTGGTATTTAAGATGTATTTAACTCTTTGGTTCATCATGATTTAATACAATGGATCATTATGGATGGATATTGATTGTTGATGTCTCTATTCATGGTTATTATATGGTGAATCTAGTATTAATCCTTATGTGATCTATATGCTTTCTTTATTATGTGTGTTTCCAAATTGAGCTCATAATCTGATTATTAGAATGGAATATGCACTTTGAGTATGGTTATTATAAACATGCATGCTAACATATTGGCTAGATAGTAACAAAGAGGGACTTGGTACATTTATGTGCTCCAGATAAGTTCTTGGATATGTCCGAGTGATGTGCCAACGCATCTAGGGGTTTGAGTGGGAAAAATAGACTACATTTTGGTTTCATTCCGAGACCTCTTTTAAAAAATGTTTACCACAATGTTGCATGATGATGGTGTATCGGTTGACTCTTACAGCCATTAAAGATTGGGTTATTGACATTTTACATGAAAAAATGGTTTTTACCTAATTTCTATGTACACGCATGGGTTAAAGAACATATTTATCATGAGTTTTATGAGACGTTATTTTTATGATTTCCAATAGAGTTTTATGAGTGGTTTTTTTAAACGCATCAAATAAAAGTTGGAGTTATAGACCAAGGATTTGGATGTAGGAAGAGTATCAGGATTTGTTTGATGTAGATGAACCTTGGACGCCTATTGTAGATAATTGATGGGATGGTGTAAGGCATAATTATACTTTGGAGTATGTTATGTATACGTATTATTGTCTGGAAGTTGATGAGTTTGAATTTTGTGCGAGCCCAAAGGATCTTACATTCGTGTTATTCCTTTTTCAATTAAGATCTTGATGGTGGTGCTGAGTTTAGAGAACCTACCTATGGATATCTAAACACACCACCATGTATAGGGGTAGGATCAGGTGTGGTGAAATATGGCATACCTTGCAACAAAAAGGTAGAGAGAAGAAAGGTGACTTAACTATAATGAAGTGCGGGTGAGGGAATTATCAAAGAAGTGTGATATTGAGGAGTCTGTGGAGTTGTGGAGGATGATGCCTCATGAAGGATTTGAAGATCATATGGAAGATGTAGATCCAAGGCATCGACTCTCCCCTAATCAGAGAAAACAAAATAGAGAATCACCTTCACTTCGATGAGAGAGTGTCGAGATGAGGATAGACTAAGGACCGTGAGCGCACATTTGATCCCCACGGAGACCTAGCCCTTATGCTTGGTGTTAAATTTCTATAATTAATTATTGATAAACATATATAAGTGTAGGTAATCCAATAGATTTAGATAGATATCATTTTCCTTTGAATGCAGAAGTGCATCAGGAAACACATACATCTATGACATCACAGGTGATAATATCTATTTGGAGGACCAATTAGAGGATTATTTTCTAGCGAGTCATCAAAATAGAGTGTGGGTGAGTAGAACATTGGGAATACGTGCGAAAGTACTAAAAATTCCTAGACCGTGGGAGTTAAATTTAGTACCACTGTTGGGATGTAATGAAGTACATCCAATGGTCAAGTAACCTCTACATGAGGTGGTTCGGGAGGATCGGGGGCTCAAGATTAAGTGTATTAGGTTGTTTTGGTGGAGGAAATACTAGTGGGGGTTTTGGTTCTAGATCTTGTGGAAAAGGCCCACATCCTTATTAGCCACAACAAGTGTTTTATGACACGTCTCTTCACTTGCTATAATATAAAGGTATTGAAGATGTTGTAGAACATGTACACAAGTGCGAGTTGTTATGGTGGGCTAAAGTAATCATCACTTTTGATAGAAAGGAAAGTCAGTTTGATACTACTCTTCAAACACATGTGCATAGTTGGTACAAAAAGTATGACCCACATCATAATGTGGTGGATTATGATGCTTTGTGCTCTGGATTTCTACCTGATTTCCATATCCTTGAGTTTGAACAGAAAAGTATCAGCGTGCTTAAGGGAATTAAGCATGACTTATATGAAAGAGTTTGGGAATATGATTCATATTTTAAATCTTTACTATCAAAGTTGTCTTATGACATACATCCGAGTCAGCATGCATAGTAGTTTTTTGGTGAGTTATTGACTCCTTACAGAATGACACTATCTCATAAGACCTTTGTGGAATCACATGAAACTTTGGAGGAAGATTTGTGTGCTGAAGTAGTTGGCAATGATGGACAGTGAGAGTAAGCCCATTTCTTGAAGCACAGATTACAACTATGTCAAAATACTTGGAGAATCTCTCTATTAATTCAGCTCACGAGACACCAATGGGATATGGTGTATAGATTGTGAGATTGAAGGTCATACTAAGGATATCTATCCTCAAATGTTTGTGCATGACATGATGTTAGATTGTGAGATTCATCATTTGGACCATGATGCGAGTAGATGTCCTATTTTGCAAAGCACACGATCTAGAATAATGTGTCTATGATTTTGCAATACTCATACTCATGACACTGTTAATTGTAGAGTGATTGATCATATACATGAAGCCATTAAAAATGGTACACACTAGACTAGTGTAGCAGGTGGATCTATGGAACAAGGGGAACAACATAATGAAGGGCATAATAACGGGGATAACAAGAATATAGGCTTCCATGAAGGATATAGAGGTTGAGGTCGCGGCGGTGAAAGAGGAGGATTTCCTAGAGGAACTTGTTTTACTTGTGGATCTCCTGATCATTATCAACACGAGTGCCCTTAGAATGTGGTTTTCTCATGGTGTGGAAAAATACATAAATTTGAATAATGTCCAGACTTGTATGAGCATATGAGAAAGAAACACACGCAAGACAGGGTAGTAGCTATGATTAAGATACAATACGTGAATGGAGATCAATGGATGTTGAAGGTTGGACTAAATTTTGAATTAAAAACCATGGTAGTTATCACAGACATTGAGGCTACATGCACTTGTGAACCTCTAAAGTATAAACCAACTATAACAAAGAAAGAAGTGATTAATTCTAAGTACCATGATCCCGAACATCGAAATAAGTTTACATAGAAACTATGGATGTTATCATGAATATACAAGGAGAAATTAAGACCTTGAAGGAGAAAGTGCGCATGTCGTAATGAGATAAGAATGCTAAAATTCCATATAAGTATATAAATGATTTGAAGGAAGTCCATAGAATGTTGCGTCGGGAAAAGATAATCCCTCTGTTAGGAGAGTGGTTGTGAGAAAAAGTACCACACGCAGGTAATGAGTGTGAGAGGTAGATAATTCATGAAAATATTCCTCCCCATAATCATGAGTATGATAAGGATATTATATTGAATGCGGTTATCGATGGATGATTTCGAGAAACATTATGATAGATACATGTGTAGAGGTTAATTTTCTCACATTGGATGTTTGGAATCGAGATGGGAAAACCACCATTGCAGCCTTCTTTAAGTGTGATGTATATGGAAAATAGAACTAGGATAATCCTATTTGGGTATTAAAAGATGTGACTATTATGATTCAGGAGCCAATTTCTTGGGGACTTTAAAGTATTAGAGCTTATGGAAGCGAAATAGTTTCCCAACGTTACTTGGGCACCCCTGGTGTTATGAGAATAATGAATATTTGCACTTCAACAAGGGGTGCGTTATCTTTGAGAAAAAAGAAGAGTGCATTATTATACCATTAACATAGGAAAAGGTTGTTCCATATGTAGAGCCTTTGAGTGAATAATATTTGAATAGAATATAGGTTCATACAATCAGATACCCGAGGTAATTAAGCCATCTAAGGAAGGAGTAATACAATGGGATAATTGTAACATCCCCATTTTAAGATACTAGAACAAGGGAATTTTTTTTTTTTTGCAAAATGGGTAAATGAAATAAATCTGTTCTTGATGTGTGAGTTGTTTGAAAATGTTGGGTAATCGTTTCTTTACTCAATATGAGTTGAGTTGTTGAATGTATTAGCTATGCGTGTATTATTTTATGAGTTCTGTGTTCTCTTGTAAAAATGGAAGAATAAAAGGATTCGGTATGACCTTCTGGTTTGAGCTGTCATTACAAAACAAACACGACTTGGGCATACTTGTTGCGTTTTAAAAAGAATGATGAGTGTTTTCTTACAGAAATAGTTAATGAAACGAGTTATCTCTTTTGCTATTTTGAATTCTAAAAATAATGATAATAGGGTTTAATTGTGTAATATGGGTTGAACTTACCGTAGTAAATATGACAATGTGTGAATTGTTGTTTTGATTGTGTGCGCTAGTGGATAAGGAAAGCCATAAAAATGCTTGACAAGACTCATGTTTAACCATTCCTCTTGTCATATTAGGTGTGGGGTATGAAACCTCCCCGGGACAAGTAAGGTCGTAGTAGCATCGTACATCGTTGTTCTAATTGGATATGGTGATCTGCCGCTTGTTCTTGGTCTTCATATATGATTTGTTTGGAAAGAAGTTCGATCCGAATGGGTATAGAATAGTCGAGTCATAGAATAGAATGGTGGGTAGAGCATACAAATCATACTCTATATCTTTTATAACTCAAGGATATATATATATATATATATATATGTATATATAAATTTATGGATTGAAAACCTTTCATTATTTTCATTGAAACGGAATACGAAAAGATTTCTCCTTTCTTTGTTGGAAAGTGAATTCTCTCATTATTATAATGAAAACGTGATATGTTGTTGATGTACACTCTTACATGTTATATATATAGACGTGAATGTCCAGTAGAGTGAATTATTTAAAAGGAAATGATTGTGTTTAGAGGTTCTTTTTGTAATCGATGCTTATGGACCAATTGCGATGAACTCTGGTTAACTTTTTGGAAAGGTAATTAGTAGTTTTGAATATTGAAATATACTATTCGTGAATGAATCATATTATTGGATTATGTCCTTCTAAATAGTGGATATTTGGTTAGACAAAGTGAGAAGAGGTAATATGACCCATCTTCCTTTTTTCGATTGTTGATTTTATTTACTTCTCTTTGGACTGTTATCATTGATTGATACCACGTTTGGATTAAACTCTCAGTACAGTTTTGATGAAAGGAAAGAGAGTGTTGGATGGATAATTTGAAGTAATGTTCATTTCTTCTCTCATACAGTTGGAATTCTATATTTGTTATGGAATGAATTTTGTACTGCCTTGGTATAAGCATCTGCATTTAAATACGGTTTACTTTCTTCTAAATTGAAATAAGTAATATTCTGTTATTGTATTTTGAGGATTGACACCAATGAATTCATGGTGAATGACTACTTTTCTCTTCAGCGTTTGATTTTTCGAAATTAGACAAGTAGTAAGAAAGGAAAGTAAAGTGGTTCTGTTGGAAGTCTTATTTAGAATCTATTACGTGAATCCTTTCTTTAACTACTGTAAGGAAATGGAATTGATAGCATTTACATTGGAACAACAATATATACTTAGGTGTATTAGTTCTTACAGATGTTTTAATCTGGACTGTTTGAAGGAAATTACTTATTTTTGTAATTATTTGGGAAAATGGGTAGTAATCCTTTTGTTTGATTGGAATGGTAATTAGATGATTGGGTTGTTAGGCTGTTCATCCTTATCAGCACTTAAATCTTGGATGGTGTTCATCTCATATTTTGTTTACGTTTCATAAAAGCAGGGTTCTTTTATTGAGACAGGTTAATTAAAAGCACATCATTCTAATGACAAGTGCTTAATATGCCTCGATCAATGAACCGGACCTGCAAGTAATTTTCTTTGATGGAACTTGAGTATAAATGAAGACATGGTTGTTTTTCGATACTTATTTTGATTAGTGAGGATGGATCGTATTTGATAGCTATTATTCCTCTACGAGGAAATGGGAAAAGAAGAAGTTACATTCTTCTATCCTTATGTGTTGAAATGTTGTTTGATATAAACGAAGTTTAGTTGTTTGGATGGCGATTGTATAGATTGTAAATATTATAGATGAATACAAGGAAAAGTGTGATAATTTAATGGTCATGTATCAATTTGAAACTGTTTGAATAAAAATTGAGAATATAGTGTTATTCCTTGATTGGAGTTATTCAAATGATAGTGGATAGATTTAAAAGGATATAATATCTATTCTTTACTTGAATGCAACTTTTACGTTGTAATGTGCAATTAGTTCATACTTGGGTTAAGATGAATTTTAAATTGACATTAAAATGGATTTAGGTGAATATGAACTCTTAATTGAAAGATATTCGGGATTAGTTTATAAGCTAAGGAATATCAAATAACATAGGAGTAGTTGAACCTTGTATTCGGACTCGTTAACATCCTCAAAATGTTTAAATTCAGAAAACATTAGATATGGGGAAACATATCTATTGGTAACCAACCTTAACTAAAGTAAGGTTATGGAGAATAAATGAATACATTCATTTAGAATTAGACCTCGTTTAAATGATGTCTAATAAGATGGAATTCTGAATTTGTTTACAGCTGTGGGTAAAACTTGGTTAAGTTTAATAGGTTAAACTTATTACGTTCATCTGTAATGGACTGATTAGTCCGAAGATTAAAGAAAAGAACCAAGAAGAAAATATGCAACCCTTCGGTATGAAGGAGAGGATGTATATTAAGCTATAAGACAAATTAAGTCTCTCTTAGCTACATACAACTGTAACGAGAACGAGGTTAAAGGATCAGCACGGTTGCTGAAAATTGATCTTAAATATTAAGATTATAATCCAATCACACTCGAGTTGGATGTGTACTCCTTGATGAGAGGATTCCGTAGGACCTTGACACATGCCAGCTGCAATATGGTGTCTTCATGAAGGCGGGGCCTTCATGATGACACAATGTTGTAGCTGACATGTTACAACACCCTCTTAAATCAATTCATCAAGTTTACATAAGTTGGGACTAAGTTTCTTAGATGGGGATAGGAATGTGATCGCGTATATGGAGTGACTCCGGAGGACTAAAGGTAACTAGACACACGAAGTCACTTAGGGATGACACCGTATGTCTGCGTACCTTTAGTTACCATGAGTAACTTCCTATACTCGTTCATATTGCTAGTTGGGGTTAGAGCTTGACCATAGATGGAAGGACTAACGAGAGATGGGAAAGACAATTCTAGATAATGAGACAAAGTGAGTGAAGGACGCATTCCACCGATGTGTATAACATCTAGGAATATGATCATGAAAAGCATGTGAAAATCTTTGGCCAAAGTATCGCAAGTTTCTGGTTGCGTTGTCCTAATCACCTAGTTTAAGAAGTGGGATGTCAGATGAATATCAGTAACATATATTCAGATAGGCCTCTTAAATGGATCACTTCGATAACCGAAATGGTAAAATAACCATGTATACTTATTATACAATGCATGGATTAACATGAAGGATCGGTAAGTCGCCGAGTCATGAAATGAGAGAACGCTGAAACTCCGAGCCATAAAATGGGAGATCGGTAGTTCTTAGAGTCATTTCTGACAGCATGTGGTATCGTTATATGATTGAATGGCATTGAATGTGTGTTCCATATTACAAATATGCAAACAAAGAACATTGGTTTTAAAAAGAAATTGTGTGATCCGAATTACGTTAATTGGTCGTGAGAACAATTATTAAAACTTGAACGTGTGTTTGAATTACATAATTTAGAACAGAGAGAACATTGTATACTTTTTTTTTCCCTTGTTCTAGTATCTTCAAATGGGGATGTTACAATGATGCTCATTTAGTTAGTGATACTACAAGTATTTCTTATGACAATTGAGCACATGGAACATATGAAGTGGTTGGATGAGAGGTTAAGAACACAATTACTCACATGATCAGGACACACATGGTTAGGCACTTAAGTTATAACTAGGTACCTCGGTACACTGGTGAAGGAAACCTTGATGTATTTCTACATGCCATGGAATCCCAGTGGAAGGATACTAGTGATAGAAGAAATATATTAGTTTATGCTCTATGTGGGATAACAACACGCCGGTGGGCTACTCATAGAGATAAAATTTGAGAATGGTGTGAAGTGAGAATCACCTTTTCTACTAGGTTTATAAGGAGTAATGTACCTTCACAAATATGTAAATTTCATGGGAAGTCCCCTGCTTCGCACCATGTTTGGGAATGTGATAGAATTTAGATGGAGGCGCAAGAGGCCTTACCACCATCACTATGGGTACATAAGTTCTATGCAACCCTCGGCAGATGCGTACACATGGTATGTCCATGTAGAAATGACATGGGAAATAATTAACTAGCAAGAGATGACCTCAGGTATGATTCACACTTTTAATTAGTTTTCTACTAAACCTTTGGTCAATAAAACACTGTAGATTATGAAGCTTGTTACTTTTGGAGATAATGTGAAGGCTAAGGAAATTTTGTTAGATATGTTTGGTGAGCTATATTTTGAGGGCGCTTTGACCTTGAACATCCGAAGAAGAAGAAACGGTCCCCATTGGGAGATGAAGGAAAAGGGTAAATTGGTATGCATAATAAATGAAGATGATGATGAGGATAATAACCTGGATGTTAACCATACTAAAGGTATGCACAAGGTGATAGACACAACAGATGGAAAGGTGCCCACGTATCATGAGCCTATGAGAACAAAAAGGTAATATTAGAGCACATGCAGAGCCTAAAGAGGCCATTATTGGCAATTAATAGTCGAGAATATGAAGTGTCTAAGATTATTTTACTACTGCGTAAATTTCGGGACTTATTTCCACGTAGCTATCATGAGTTAAAAGGAGTGCACCCTTATTTAGGAGATATGCACATCAAACTTAAATAAGGCACATGCCTGATTAGGAAGAGACCTTACACGATGAATCCTAATCGTGCATCAAGGTAAAGGAAGAAATTGATAAGATGTTGAAATCTGGAATCATTGAGCCCATTGAGGAGTTAGAGTGGGTTAGCTTGATGGTAATAAGCATTAAGAAGGATGGGAGAATAAGGATCTGTGTGGAATATAGGGAATTAAATGCTTGATGTGTTATTGATCCTTTCCCCACCCCTTTCATAGAATATATCCTTGAAGGAGTTATTGGGCATGATATTTACTCTTTCATTGATGGATTCTCTAGTTATCATTAGGTGCGTATCGCAAAGGAAGATCAGGAAAAGACAAATTTCACCACTGAGTGGGAAGTTTTACATACATAGTTATGCCCTTTGGATTGAAGAATGTGCTCATTGTATTCTCGCACATTGTTTTGTAGGATTTTTAGGACTTCATTCATAAGTTTTTACAAGTATATATAGATGATTGTATAGTGTATGGTCTGGTTAAGGATCATTGTGAAAATTTGAGGCTTATGTTTGAGAGGTGTAGGAAGTTGAGAATCTCTTTGAATATTAAGAAATGTATCTTTGTGACACCTTTTGGTACTTTTCTTGGGCATATTATTTGTAAGGAAGGATTATTGGTAGATCCATCCAAGGTCGCTATGATCTTGGGATTGGAAGAACCTAACAATAAAAGTTAAGTGAATGAATTTCTTGTTCATACTTTGGGCATTATAGGAAATTCATGAAAGGTTATACAAAGATTGCCACACCCTTGGAGGAATTATTGAAGGCTAAAGGAAAATTCTATTGGCATGAGGCATAATAACATGCATTTGAAACACTGAAGGAAAGGTTGACCACTGCACCTATTTTGTGCTTTCCTAAAGTATTTGGTCAACAAGCATGTTTTACAAGGGCACATTTTTAGGTGGATACTATTATTTTAGGAGTTTCATTTTATAGTTGTTGTAAAACTAGGGAAAACAACTCAAGACCCGACCAGATTGTCAAGAATAAATTTAGGTGAGGATGTGCAGAGCATTGAGAAAAAAATACTAGATGCACAACTATTTTGATTGAATCACGTTCCCACAGAGTTGGAAGATATTGCAAAATGTTTACACACTAGACATGTGCCACGAGGGAATGAAGACTTTAGAGAAGAAAACACATGAAATACACATGACAACTTACTAATTAATAGGTGGAGATTTATAAAAATTGGTTGGGATGAGGTTGTACACCAGTGTGTACTAGAACATGAGCATGAGGCAATAATGAAAGAATCTCATGGTGGAATTACAGGAGGTCATTATGTAGGAGATGCCACCATGTGTAAGATTATGATGGCTAGATTATGGAGGGATACTCTGTATAAAGATATCAAAGAATATGTCAAGGCATGTGATCATTTCAATGCCATGGGAATCCTAGATCCAGGATGAGATCCCTTTGAGGCTGATTCCAAGTGATGAACTATTTAAGAAATGGGCGATTGACTTTTTGGGTCTTATTTCCCTACCCACGTGTAGGAATGACATGTGCTATATTATAACTTGTATAGACCATCCGACAAGGTGGGCGTAAGAAGCACCTACAAAGGATTACACGAAAACTAAAAAAAAAGATTTTTATGGGAAAACATTATAAGAAGATACAAATGTCCATTGAGCTTGACCAATTGATAGGAGAATTTTGTTTTTGAATGAGACTATCATGATTTTATTGGTTGAGTTTATGGTGGCGCATCACAAGACAACACCCTATCACCCATAGGAAAATGGGATTCTTTGAGGATTTAAACAAGATTTTGGGACATACATTGAAAAAAATATGTGATGTTGGATGGAGATACTAGGATGATAAGATATTTTCTATAATTTGGGTAGATAGGACTACTTACAAATGATTGAACAAAGCCACACCCTTTCAGTTGGTGTTTAGTGCACAAGTCTGTATTGCTCGTGGAATTCATGTTGCCATACCTGCGTATTGTGCACACAAGAGCATTAGATGATGAACAAGATGTTGAAGAGAACATAGATAAACTAATTCCATTAGATGAGTAACGTGCTATTACTTGGTGGAGCTAGAAGATAAAGAAAACATGATAGAAGGCATGACAAGATAGACATATTCGGGATAAGACATTTGAGGTTGGAAAAATGGTTCTTCTAGATGATTCCTTTGCACACCACCTTATGAAATTGAAAGTTCATTGGTTAAGACCCTTTGTAGTAACAAAGATATTGGAATTAGGCGCTTGCTAGTTATAGGCACTAGATGGAACTTTATTGCCTGGTTACTTCAATGGGAGTAGGCTAAAGCCCTACTATAAATAAGTCTTCTTGGTTTTTAATAAGGCGGTGTTTCCATTTAGATTACATTTTCCATCAATGCATTTCCTTTAATATGTTTCCTTTCATTGTTGATATGATTTTTCAATTTAGTTCAGTGTTTAATTGTAATAAGTGTGCTTGCATGCTAGTAGCTGATTACTATCTAGTGGATTCATGCATAGAGGACCGCATATACATTTAGTGTGGGGTGGAGCAGATATAAGTGGTATATGGGAACACATATGAGTTGGATTATGAATTTCCTTTGGAAGATTGATGGGAAGAAAATAAGGATGTTATAGGTGCTTGGATTAAAGGTGTTCTTAAGGAAATTTACTTAGATTTAAGACTACGAGAAGAAGGATGGTCACACAGTGTAATGTGAGGTAGGAAGTAGCATAGAAAACTACTTGGTATGAGGTGTAGTGGATAGATACTTTGGTGCAGGGGAGCACATGAAAGGAGGTATGTGGCTGAGAAGTAGTGGGCATGCCAAAAGGTTATGACTGGGGCATGGAAAAATCAGAAAAACATAGAAAAATTAGAAAGGTGTGATTAATGCGAGTACGATGGTAGGTAGAGAGAAATTAATGCGGGAAAAGTTTGAAATTTATATAACGAAGGCTTGCAATGTCATTTTCACCTTGCATATTGAAGTATTCAAGATATAGTGAGTGAGTTGAGTGTGAAAGTGCATGAAAGATAATTTATAGGCATTGAACCGGTGTTATTTGTGCATGGCCATTGACGGAGCTCCATCGAAGGAATTTCGAGTGAGGGAAAGGCATGCGGGAAAAGATTTGTGAATTCGGGGTTCAAAGAAAATTTTTTATAGCTAGGGCATGTGGATTTTAAAGTGCAAGGATCAAAAATATTATATGAAGTGTTTTAAATAATTGTAATGGAACCCAAGAGAGCACCTGAAGCAACTACATGGGAAAAAAGTAGAAGGAAGTCAAGATAGAAGTAGAGGATGCACGACACTCGGTTATGTGAAATGCAATATCTGAAGGTATCATAATGGGATTATATTGGGAGTAGCACATAAGATGAAGTAAAGTGATTGATTACAATCACCGAAATAAAAATAACAAGGAAAATTTGGACAAGACCCCAGATAAAAAATAGATTTACGTATAAAAATGACATGACCATCTATGACGATACAAGACATAAGTTGTTGAAGAAGGTTGTAGTCCTACAGTTGTATGAGCTGCCATATTTTGGCAAACCAGAAAAATTATATCAATGGTTGATGTCCCGAGTCCATGAGGAATTTTTCTATTTTGCAGTAGGCAACGAGATGCGACTTACTACACCCTTGATTTGGAGTTTGATGTGTTTGAGAAGCTCGGGAATTGAGATTTGCAGTGACCTCAATGATGATGAGGCCATAGAAGAAACTTTTGTTGCATTAACATATACAAAGGGAGGGTGTACTATGGATATTGACAAGCTATAAGATCACCCTATGATCTGGGCTATTGTGCACCTCCTCACCAAGTTGAATAACTAGGAGTCGTTGGAGCTAGGTAAATAAGAGGTGGCTCCATATTGCTAAGAAGATGTCTGAGGGAGTTGTGTACAATTTAGATACTTTCATTGCTGAAACTATCATTGAAGAAGCGCACCAAGGAGATAAGATAACTTTTGGTGTTATTTTTCTATCACTTGTGTTTGTGGAGATTGGGGTTCTGATGGGCCGAAGGAAAAAAATTGGCAGTTTCCTAAGGAGAAAAGTTCACTTGCAATTATATTTTCTAAATATACTTGTGATGGATTGATGAGTGGCCCATATAAACAGAGGCTAGAACTATGGTATAGGTGTATGTGATAGGTTTTGAGCATGAGTTGATGATTCCAAAGGACCTACTGTTATGTTAGAAAAGTAAGCCTAGTTTGTAGTATTCCAACATTTTTGCATTGGTAGATTTGGTATGAAGGATGGGAAGTGGAGCCCTTGGTGTAAGCTTCCATATGCCTTCACTTTGCTATATTTCCAAGATGCGGTAATTTTTTTTTCAAATGCAAGCAAATTAAGATTTGATGCGCATACAAGGTGGATTGTGAGTGTCTTACTCTTAGGAAAACATATATATATATATATATATATATATATATATATATATATATCCAGGACAATCTACTTATATTGAAAAATTGATTTTTGATGATATAAATACCAATTTAATGAGTTTGGTAGTTGGGAAGCTTGGCGCGGTTAAGGTATACATTTACCTTAAACCCAAATTAGTTGATGGGAAGTATATTGAAAATGAGTTCAAAGTTAATGAACCGCCTAGGGGAAGCACTTTGTTGGAGCCTTATAAGATGATGAGCCTAATCCTCCTCTCATAGATGAGGAAGAGCTTGAGGAGGAATAACTGAAGGAAGACAATGATGGCATGTATCATGGTTCAAGGAAGAAACTAACTATAGGGGAAAAGAGAACACATGAGGCAACTCCTCCGAGACAGGAAGAAGGTGGAGAAGTGAGAGAGGAGATGGGCACGATGGAGATGGAGAAAGGTGAGGGCACTAAAGACTAGGGTTTTAGAAGAGTACTAAGGAGAACTAGAACATAGAGTACAGGTGTGGGACCTTCACAACCTCCGATGAGATCACCTATAACATCTCATGTGAAAATCGAACTAGAGAAGAAGAGGCACAAGTATGTGCCCACTAAGGAGAGCAAGGAGGAGAATTCAGATGAAAGCATGCATATCATTAAGGAGACTCCTATTATTAATGTGGATGTAGAGGAGCCTCATTACAAAGAGATACAACATGATACAGAGGTGTATGAAGAGTGTGAAGAGGTAGGTGGTGCCACAAGAGAAGAGAAAGAAAAAGATAAGGGAAACCAAGTTTGGATACTAAAGTACACATTCCTAAGGGTTACCATTCTAGGAGGAATAAGGATGGAGAGATGTATAAGACACATGCACTTGGGTACATTGACGACCCCTCTAAAATAATTTGTGCCAAGTTTTAGAGTACTCTGGAGCCTGAGAAATTATATGGGTGGGAGTTAATGGATCTAGAGGCAACAAACATGTGCATGTGGAAGAAATTATCATGGAGCATGCAGAATCACATAGATGAGCTTGAGTTTGATGTGAAGGAGGACATATGTATAAGGAGGAAGATGAAGAAGAAAGCTCAAGCCACACAATGGACAGTTAGGCTAATAGAATTTATAGATGAACAAATAAGTAATGCTTTAAATAAAATGGCAGAAGAAGTGTCGCATAGAAACATAGATAAATTGTCTACACTTAGGACATTTTTAGAATATAACAAGAATATAAAATAAAAATTTGAGCAGCTTGATTGATTGAGGCATGCAAAAAGGATAGGGTGAAGCGAAGGAAATTCTATAATTTGTGGTGGAACTAGGGAAAGATATTATTGATGCACATCCAGAAATTGATGAGAAGACTAAGTAGACATATCAGTCATCCTTGCACTTCTTATAGGACTATTTCCACTTATTATATAAGAAGCAGATCAAGGGTGTAGGTAGAGACTAAGGAGGATGAAGTAGCTAAGAGGGAGAGAAAAAGTAAATAATAACACACATAATAATTGGGTATGAATCTCTACTCCAAACATTGAAGGATGAAATAAAGAAAGTGAATCTAGCACTAAACATGTGTGAAGACCCAAAAATAATAGTAAAAACCAAGATGTTGATAGAGGAAAATAATAAATTCCTTGTTATAAAGAAGAACAAAACTTTGGGGCGTGAGGATAGGCTAACCTTACTTGCGAGAAAAGTGCTCAAAGTAGCCAGAGACCCTCACAATGAGAGAATAAAAGATCTTGGGAAGCTGATAGCATGGAGAATGGACGTAATGGACAAATTGATTTCATGTCTGGTGAATATTATCATATTTTTGAAGAAAAATGTTGAAGACATGGCCTTGGGACGAGATGGATGGAGTGTTTGGGGATATTCTGAAAAGGCAAAGAAGGGACTTAGTAATTAGAATGAGTAGGAAGCAGACATTAAGAATGAGTACCCTGAACTTTTGTTACTTATAGAAGAATAAAACCCATGATGTCAATGTATTATTACATTCTTTCATGTACAATCATTCTTTACTTCTTTATTCTTTATTCTTTGGAGAGATAAGGTATGAGTACCCATTCTTAGGGACGGTAATGACATTAGTGTGGGATAATGTTGACTACGTGAATTATTGCCTAAGTATCAAAGGTGCATGAGAATAGAGTGCACATAAAGGTGGCTTGTAGGTGTGCATGGATTTTTGGTGAAAGTAGGGTGCACCTAGGAGAAACAGAGTTCGGGAATTTTTCGTTTCTATATGTTACGGGCTAAAAATAGGATGGGGTGCATATCACGCAAGGATAAGAACAAAAAGACTTATCAATGAAGGAAAAACTATTTTTGGAGCAAGAAGAAGGTCAAGAGTCATGCAAAATCTAAGCTAATAATAGGATTAGAATTGGAGTTAATTATAGATAATCTATTATTAGGCAAAGCTTGCATGCTTCTTTAGGTATCTTTGTAGCGGTGCATGACTATTTTGAGCATGAAACCTATTTTGAGAGTACATGGGTAGTGAAAGGAAAGTTCCCACCCCTATATATCTCTGTATTTATTTTCACATATTAGATATCATGGTATCTATATATGTAATATAGTTATGCTTCTGGTATGATTTGCGCATATGACTATGTGTTGGTATTTAAGATGTATTCAACTACTGGTTTGTCATGATTTAATACAATGGATCATTATGGATGGATATTGATTGTTGATGTCTCTATTCATGGTTATTGTATGGTGAATCTGGTATTAATCCTTATGTGATCTATATGTTTTCTTTATTATGTGTGTTTCCAAATTGATTTCATAGATCTGATTGTTAGAAAGGAATATGCCTTGTGAGTATGGTTATTATAAACATGCATGCTAACACCTTGGTAAGAAAGTAACAAAGAGGGACTTGGTACCGATGCGTGCTTCGAGTGAGTGCTTTGAGACATTTCGAGTGATGTGCCAACACGTCTAGGGTTTGAGTAGGAAAATAAGGCGTATGGAGCTTTAAAAAATACCCCGAGACCATATCCTCTTTCAAACACCATATAAATGATACCAATAGATAAAGAACACACTTTGGGCTAATACCTTGCTTATGTAGATAACTTGGACTCATCATTCATCTTATGACTATCTTGACTCTTTACCACCATGGGGCTAAAAATGGCCCCCTTTAGAAGATGCACATGGAGGCATTATAAGACCATAGTCCCCCTAAATCATACATTCCTTCATGAAAAGCCCTCCAAAACATCTTACTAACAACTCTGTTACAACAAATCACATGTCTTCTTAACAATATGTTTCAATCTATTCTCATGACCACCACTACATACTTGCTCATGAAGCTCTACTCATCTCCCCGACTTCTAGACATCTCAATGATTGATTCCAAATGTGATCTCATGGAAAATCATACTCACATGCCCTTGACATTACTTTTCAAAAATCACCAAATGCTTATCCATTTTGACTTTGAAGCATGTACAAACTAAACTCATCAATGGACCAAACTTAGAACTTATCAACACAACACAAGAGAATCACCTCCATTGAATTCATAACATGTTCTCATAAACTATATCTCAGACCTATATATGAAAAAATGAACCAGGAAAAATATTTATACCTTATTTATGACTATCATACTCCACTTGAGACCACACTCTTACTTCTCTTAAGATCCAAATGCATAAACTCATACCCATGCATGAATATAGGAACTTAATCATCACAAGAATAACTTGAACCTTTGAACCACAAGCATGATGAACTATAAAACTCCCCTAAATTCATACAAGGACTAACAAACACCTTTCAGTCTTACTCTACCTTCTTTATGAACCAAACAACATCACAACAACTACCATTTCTTCTTCATCAGACTTAACAACTATGTCTCTACTTCATGTTTTGATATAAATTCATCAAGACATCAAAATACAAACCTTACATATACTATAAACTCATACCTCCATTAACTTCACATCAACTCATATTTTACAAGCCTCATACCCAAATTTTTGATCTTTAAACTTTGTCCTTTTATTCAAATGTGTACCCTAAAATACACATTTAGGGTCATATTCATATCCACTAAAAGACATATTTGTCTTAAAGATCAATTTCTTGCATTTAAAGGTCTCAGACCCATGTTAGATCTTAATACACAGTTTTAAGATCTTCAAACTCATCAAAATAGTCAAACTACTTGAAAAAAATCCTTAGATATTCTTAATGCTTACAACATGGCTATATGACTTAAAACATATCTCCATACCTTAGTTTTCTTTCTTCATAACACCATGCACATCCTTCAATCCATCTTTGATGCTTTAAAGGAATGAATATTCATACTGAGACCTAACTCAGCCTCAAAACACCATATTTAGCTAACCTAAGCATATCAAACTATCTACTCACCTTCAAATCTTTTACCAACCTTTCTATACCCATTACTTATTGAAAGCGTAGTGAATGAGAGGGTGGGAGTGAATCAATCATAAAAAACTTTTACTTCATTTACCTTAGTTTAATTATATCATTTAAATCATCCCTCCAACATACATAATTAATGTGTTCTTATTGAGAGTGAAACAACCATCCAAAAGTGAAAAAACAAGAGATAACTCATGAATACCATATATAATTAGGGGAACCCTCAAGGGGAAGAAAACCCCTTTAGAAACTAGGACACTGAGAGGGGGGTGAATCAGTGTCTATTCAAATTTTTATCTCATAAATTGATTCATTCAACATTCATCATTAATTCTAAATTAGAAATCACAAACAACAAAAAGAAATAACACACTGAGACAAATTTAATGTGGGAAACACAAACTAGGAAAAAACCAACCTGAAACCATGAACTATTCTAGGGACTAACTTGTCCTATTTAAGTTACATTAGTTTCATGATTGAGAATCAACACAATCTATAACTGTAACTCCTAAGTTTGACCAAGTTGCTACTCATTCTGGAGGCTTCAACGTCTTATAATTCAACCAGCCACTACTGATATTTAGTGAGCTTCAACTCACAGGAAGTCTGTAACTCCCCAAATGCTAAGCTACTACTTATATTATTTTAATCAATTGGTCACTCTTGATTTACTACCTTACACAGTGACAATCACATTTATATTAGCTCTTTTCTAATTTTTAAAATTTCTCATGATTTATCTCCTTTATGATCATTAGTTCCAATGTAAGGATATACTCTATCGATCTTATTTAATTCACATATGATGGCTTCATTATTTCAAGACTTCATCTCCGAGTTCATATGCTATAACAATGTATTCTGCTATAATGTCACTTATTATGTCTTATTCCACTTCTATGTCTAATATGTCTTCAAATTTACTTGTGTCTCGAGATTCAAGAAGGTTATACTTATGTGATCTGTCATGCTCTCATTTTATCCCTATCATAATTAATAAATATTTTCACCAACTCATTGTATGCTTGTACTTTTCTTGTCAAATAAATGTACATGAGATTCTCAAACCCCTTAGACATGGTTGTGAATTGAATTGGTCTTCATCAATGCTACTTTTCACATGTTCTTGCTCAGTCATTTGCTTGATTCTATGATTTTTACACTCCTGTACTTTATCTTTGTGTGTTTATTTCAGATTTATAAACAACACCTCTGCATCAACACAAAAATATGCATTTCATTCCAAGTTATGCTTCAATGTCATTGTGCATGGTACTTTTACAAGTTAATATTCTGATTATTTAGCTAGCCAACACCTTTTTCACCCAAAGTATCTTTCTTCTATATGATTATCATATTAGAAACACTTCCCCACATGTACCTCATATTCTTGTAGATATACAAGTCTCATGCATTCATAGATATTCCCTTTTCAATTTCAATACTTAATCACCATATTAACTTCATTGTTAGCCTTTGATATCTAACTCGTGCATTATTCTTGATTTCTATCTTGTTTTCTCCTTTGATAACTAACTCATAGTATTATACCATTTTTCCATTCAAAAAGTTGTTTCAATCTAACGTTTTCTTCCTTTTATCTTCAAATTATGTAGTCCCAACCTTTCACATTAATAGCTTAGACTCTTTAACTCTAAATTCTCATTCTAACAAGCTAGCTCAAATAAAAGCTACTCCTTAAATTTTCAAATTTCTACATTATTGCTTTTATGTCTTTTATATTTCCTCATTTGAGATTTGTCAAGATATAAACCTTCACATTATTGTCTCGAGTTGAGCGAGAATATTTACATGGCATTGTAATTGATCAACGACCCTTCTTTTTTATCTTCTTCAACAAGGAATATTGTTTTCGGTTCTATTGGCTTTTGGTGTCAAAGGTTCATTGGATGAGTGGGAATGCTTAAGACCAAATAGTTTGAGATACCACTAACGAATAAAAATCCATATTTGATGTTAGATAGAAATTTATGTACCATTTAGGCCATTTAATGAAGCAACAAACTCTTACACATACAATTGAAATACAATGCATCAGATCGGGTTTATTTCCTCAAGCCTCATCACGTAGGTTTAAACATTTTTAAGTCGATTAAAGATAACCAAAAAGTTGAATATGATATTTTCTATCGGTTGAAAAATTTGCATGAATATATTTGAGCACATACACTAAATAATTACATCAAAAATGTGTTTCTATCTCTTCACATAATTTTGACCCAGGCTTCGAGGAAAATATTATGAATTGATCCTTTGTACCTTGATCAATCTTCTTGAAACTTAGAAAATATTGATCGTGACAATAAAACATACCTTTGCACAAAAATCCAAGAATTTTTGCTGGTTCCAAAATGATATTTGATCTTCTTCTTCTATCAAACCCTAGAAGTAGAGTTTGACTCCCTAAGATTTCCCAATACCACAAAAATAGCTATCTCTCTCATTTTTGAGTGAAAGTAAAAATTTAACCCATCGAATTTTTTTAAGAATGTTTTGTATCTTCTCTAATTAATTATTGAGATTGAAACACTTTCACACATTCCCGTGAGTCAAGAAACATCAATGCACAATGATCGATACAATAATTTCCAAATCTTGTTGAGTTCAAGAGACACTTTAGTTGATCCTAAGATTTTTAATTGAAGGAACGATATGTTTAAAGGTTCATTCTAAATCAACTGTGTTTCCTTAATGCAACAGATGGATTTATTAAGAGGTTCAAACCTATCATGCACAATGTAAAGAATTTGTTCAATCCAATATGCTACAATTGCTTCTTTCTTATTTTCAACAAGAGTAAGCCATCAATCTTGATTAAGATGCACTAAGGATAGATGGATGATGCTAGTCTTGACTTCCACTTCACTGAAATCAGAAGGAAGGCACAAATCTCCATTTCATCCAGAGTTATACACTGGACTCTTTGAGCATACACACTGATCTTCAACTAATATTTCATTTGATTTGGAACTTAGAAAAAATTTCAGGGAGTATTCTTTATGTAAAAAAATCCCATATAATATGTAATTACAAGCTTGAAATAGTCTTGTCTAGCCTTGTAATGAAAAAATTAAGACTAGGGTTAACATATCTTGATACCTTTCATGGTAGTATTGACTTAATACTCACTTACCCTTTATCCATATGTACAAGGAATACAACTTGAAGAATATTTGTAGAATAATAAATACTTTGAGAGAATGGTGATGAATTAAATAAATCAGGTCTCTTGAGAAGCATAGAGAAGTTAGAGAAAGATGATTCTTACACATTCACAATCATTCATATGTATACATGGATCTTCAACTACTCACACTTGTCCTATAGAGAGTTATTATAACCATTTTATATGGAGATTATTTTTCACTTCAGGGGAGTTTATAGATATTACACAAGCAATTTAGAGGGAGAAAAATCATATTAAGCCTATCAACTCAAGAAGAGGCCTTGAGAGAGAGAAAACCTTCTAGAAAAATGCTCATATCTTCAATGATAGTTATCCATTTTCCCTGAAACATTTTGAAAAATATCATACTCAAAGTTATCTTCAAAAATTCCTTCTATGATTTATCTAAAGAAGACTTGAAAATTTTACTTGGATGCTAAGAAGCTAGGGTGCTCAATTTGCATTCTTTAAGAGGGAAGTTTTAGAAAACTTGAATAACTTTAAATCCTTGTTTCAAAATCGATAAAATTTGACATGAAGCACTTAAAGACACCCCTCTACACATTTTATGTTTTGGTTAGACATAGGTTTTAATGTAAATCTTAGAACCATCTCATTTACCTCATCATTCATTTTCAATCCTTAAGGCCAATTTCGTGAAATTTTGAATTTTGACTCCAGGAGCTAAGCTGAGCCTTTTTTTGCTCACACATGTTATAAAAAACATTCATAGGCTGCTCCCATGCTTATTTTACCTTTCCATTACATGTACCGATCTATCACACCTCATCATGCTACGAAAAAGGCCTAAAACGGCCATTTTTAACTACAACTTCCACCCGGTGACGACACACCCTGTAAGAGAGTTCTTGCCCATTATTACAACCTCATTGTTGACCTATAGACCATTTGAAACCAACAAGCCAACCTGTAATTTACTTTTAGAGATCACCCAACACACTATTTGAGCTTATAACACCTTGAAACCAACCTGAAACCATATTGAATGCTCAATACACCACTGATAAGGCACTACAAATCAACCTTCTTGGCTTTAAATGAGCTTCACTTCATCACTCACTACTTTTCCATCAATTCCACTTGACATCAATGACAAAACTAATAGCAGGGTTTAATAATCTCCCCTTTGTCATTGATGACAACATACTTAGAAACCTTTGATGGAAAACACAAGCTCACATCACCTTTCCGGGTTTTGCCAACATTTTCTCCCCCTTTGATATCTATGACAAAGGATTCTTGGCCACTTGACATGAAACAATTACTTGTTAAAGAAAATGAGTCATGAGTAAATAAACTTACATGTCCATAAGCTCCCCCTTGTATGGTGTTTTCTCTTTCTTGAGCTCTTATCCCAACCTTGAGTTTTCTCTTTCTTGTGTTTTCTCTTTTGACCTTTGCTTGACTAAGCCAAGCTCCCCCTAAACACTAGAACTCTTCTCTTCACTCCCCTTGAGTTTATGCAATCAATTATCTTGTTGGAAACATAAAAATTTGACTCTTAACATTGCTTGCATCCCTTGAATATGATTCAAATAATTAGGCACTTCCCTAAACCAACATTTCAGCTCTTGTAGCCATATCTTGATGTGTCGGTTCAAGTGTATGCATAACATGCCTTTCCATTGAAGAAATATAAATAAAAAATACCTTCCATAGTATTTAGGGAACCTTTTAAGAAAAGTAAATAATACTCCCCTTGTCATAAGGATTCTACCCTTCTCATAAAGAATTTTTGCACATCGAGCAACATTAATGAGAATTGTAGCACCATATCGGGATGAATGTGAGATGTGAGTCATATTTTTACACACATAAGACTTCAACTTGTGCTATACATTTAACATGGAGTAAGATAAACATCTTGAAACTAACATACCTTGTAAATTTGATATATGCAACAATAAACCTCGACTGGTGCTTCCTTTCAATTAGTGTACACCTTCTGGAAGCTTAGAGAAGGCATACCATTTTGTCATGGAATCTCGAGAACAAGAGAAAGTCATCAAAAATGTTTGATGACTCAATTCTATCTTTCCTTGTCCTTGTCTTCTTATTTCTATCATTGAATGCAATTTTTAGTGTGGTAACCATATTATTTGAGTTCTCATATTTTTCTTGAGTGTGAGATATGCACACAAGGTTTAATTCATGCACATGTTTGAATACTACTAGAGGGAGAATTTATTCATTCTTAGTACTAGATTTGTTTTCCTTCTTATTTCCTTTTCCATCACCTACCGATGTATTACTTGTACTTGTTTCTTATGTAAATGTCTTATACTATTATATTTCTTCAAAGCATCTACCTTTGTTGTCTCAACTTCTGAATTTCCTTCCTTGACTTTGCATATCCATTTTTCTTTCTTCTTTCTAGCATCTCTCTCAAACATAGCTGACTTGGTCTTACTCTTTAAGCTTGCATTTTCCATGGAATGCTTTCAACTTATAGCTAAATCTAGGTGGTTCATAACAATGTTTGGAAAAATTCCCTAGCTCATGGTAGTTAAAACAAACAACCTGATTCTTGTCCCAAAAATGACTTACTGGATCTTCTAAACAATTATTGGATATGTGACCTTTTATTTTACAATTAAAACACACTATTTTCTTCTCATAACCAGCCTTGCAATATCTCCATGGATATTTTTCATCTACCTTTCTCCTACAATCTCTAGCACAATGTCTAAATATGTTGCATGAAAAAAACTCCATGAAACTTACCACGATAATATTCTTGTAGTTGGTTGTATAAATATTATCTTGTGATTTTTTGTCCTTCCTGGGCTAAGAATATCCTTGACAAGAAGTGTGACTCAATTTAGCTCTCGAATACCTTTGATTTGTTTATTCCAGCTCCTCCTTTAGGGTCTTTACTTATGCATTTAATTTTTCACATTCTCCACTCTTGGCTTGAATAACTACTTGACATGTCTCATGCTCTACTTCACTAGAATGTCCTTGTTTTCTTTGCAAGATCTCAAGTGGTGATTACCCTGTTCTAATTCAGGTCTTCAATATTTTTAGTTCCTCTTTAAATTTAAGGCAATAGTTTACTTTATCTTTCAAATCCTTTGACACTTTCTCAAAAAATGAGGCCATCTCATTTAGTTCTTGACCATGGTTAACTTCCTTAAGCTTGATTTCTTCCTTTAACTCATTTATAAGAGCTTGAGAAATTTCATACCTCTTCTTCAACACTTTGAATCTATCGATGTACCCATGCTTGTGTCTTCAGGATCACCTCTAAGATGTTAGGCTTGATTCATGAGGACCACACTCTGATACCAATTGTTAGAAACTAGGAAGCGAGAGAGGGGGTGAGTCGAGTGTCTATTCAAATTTTTATCTCAAAAATTTATTCATTCAACTTTCATCATTAATTCTAAATTGGGAATCACAAGTAGTAAAAATAAATCACACACTGAGACAAATTTAATGTGGGAAACTCAAAATAGTAAAAAACCCACTAAAACCATGAACAATTCTTAGGACTAACTTATCCTATTTCTGTTACATTAGTTTCATGATTGAGCTTCAACTTAATCTAGAGCTGCAACTCCTAAGTTTGACCAAGGTACTACTTAGTCCTGGAGGCTTGACCTCTGTATGAATCGAACTAGCCACTACTAATCTTTAATGAGCTTCAACTCACAAGGAAATTGCATCTCCCTAAATGCTAAGCTACTACTTAGACTAGTTTAATCAATTGGTCACTCTTGATTTACTACCTTACACAACCTGATAATAACCTCTATATTAGCTCTTTTCTACTTTTCAAACTCGCTCTGATTTCTCTCCTTTCGATCACTAATTCCAATGCAAGGCTCTACTCTATCAAGCTTATTTCATTCACATGTGATGGATTCATTCTTTTAGGACTTCATCTCATTAGTTCATATGCTATGGTGCCTTACTCTTGCTACAATGTCAACTAATTATGTCTTAGTCCACTTCTATGTCGATATGTCTTCACATGTACTTATGTCCGAGGTTCAAGAAGGTTATGCTTATGTGATCTATCATGCTCTCATTTTACCCCTATCATACTTAATCAATATTTTCACCAACTCATTGTATGCGTGTACTTTTCTTATCAACTCAATTTACATGAGATTCTCTAAACCCTTTAGACATGGTTGTGAATTGGATTGCTCTTTATCAATGATGATTTTCACATTTTCTTACTTAGTCATTTATTTGATTCTCTAATTTGTTTACACTTACGCACTTTATACTTTGTGTTTATTTTAGTTTTATAAACAAAACCTCTGCATAAACAAAAAAATATGCATTTCATTCCAAGTTATCCTTGATTTAATTGCACATAGTACTTTATAGGTTAATCTTCGATTGTATAACAAGTCGACACCTTTTTTATTAGATAAGGTAAAAATAGGGATCGGATCCCAGGGGCCTTACAAAAGGAGGAACAAAAACCAACGAGCATGAAAGAAACAAAAAAGTCCATGAAAGGAGTTAAACATGCTTAAATCTTACAATGAAGATCAGGACTTTAAACCAAAGAGAGTAAAATAGAGAGAAAGAAAACCAGCTCCAAAACTTCAAAACTGCAGAAGTTCACCAAAATTCTACCAACAATCTAGAAAACTCAGCTAATTTTTAGGAGATCCTTCATTACTACCATCATGACTGCCTTTGATCTTGGCACCCTCAAAGTGCCCTTGACATTTATATCTTCCTTCACTCATCCTTAGAGCTACTGATGCGCAAGTTAAAATTCCTTCTTTTAGTGCCTTCCTCCATCCCTTCTAACCTGTCACTCATCTTTTTGACCTGGTACTCTAGCTCTAAAAAATTTTGCTTGGACTTCACCTGAGCAGAGACAATTTTCTTAGAAGTGTTAATGACATCCAACATAGTTTCCCTTTGACCAACATTGGTTTCCTCCATCACCTGAAGCACACCCTCTAAGTACTGAACCTTTCTACTCAAATCCTCAAAACCCTTTAAGTTACCATCCCAATTCCTTTTTCTTGAGGTGCTCGCTTCCCCATGACCTTCCTCACTCTTCTCTTTACCAAAATCCTCCCCCACATTTTTGCATTTCCTAGCCTTCATCTTAGTAAGGCATTCCACGAGAGTGAGGTCATCCTCTTCCACCTTATCTTTCAAAGAAGAATTTAGAATAGGTTTCCCATTTTCAAACAGTAGAAGGATGAGCCCTTCATGCAAAGGCATCTCAGCTTTCTCCTACTAGAAATCCATCAAAGAATTAGTCAAAGAAATAAACAGGAAGAAAGGGATGCTCACCATGACCTTATGGTAGAACATATTCAGAAGGGTCATATGGTGGGTATAGATTTTTGGTATTTTCCTTCTAGAGTTATATACTTCATGATTTGAAGGAAAAAATATCTCCATATTCTGGAATACATGACCTGACAATACCATCTCAGTAAAGAAAGAAAACCTTTCCTTACCCACAAAGAACAACTCAATTTCATGTTCTCTGTGGGTTTTGTCCTTAAAATTTTTGAGCCCGTCCATTTTCATGTTCATCGCAAGGGAAATGGTGGACTCAGAAACCTCAATTTCCATACCTCTGACCTCAAACTTACCCTCTTTCCAAGATTTTCCAAAATCCTTTGATAGGGAGGGGTTGTGACCATGTAATTTGGCTATGAAATTACTGAAACCCCCAATCTTAAGCTTGTTCCACAAATGTTGATTAAAAGCTTCAATGCTCTGGCTAGCAGGTTCAACTCTAATCCTATCACCACCCATCTTCATGAGACTAAACTTCCCCTATTTTCTACCACTTCTCAAAATCAGACCCCCTTTTGCACTAACAGAAACCGTGGAAACAAGATATTAAGTAAGCTATCACAGCCCTAGAGCTCACTTGTGCCAACATCATCAAACTTAGTGCCCTATATCTCTACTAATGGTTTCATTAATGTCCATGGGTAATTCATCATCTTTACACCAGATCTTGTAATCATTACTAATGGCTCCGTAATTAGCCATCTTATCTACACACTTGTTCCCTTGACACAAAGTATGATTATAAGAAACCCTTACAAAATATTTTAAAGTTTCCTTAACATCATTGAGGATATTTCTTATGGACCAATTAATGGAACCTTGATTATTGAGGGAATTAATTATGATGAGAGAATCACCTTCAATCTAGATGTCCTTGAAGCCTTTTTCTTTAGCCAACAAAACCCCCAAAGAAGAGCTCTAGCTTCCGCCATGTTGTTTATTTTCCATCCTAATGGACCCGCATAAGAAAAAAACCAATCTCCTTCACTGTTTCTTAAAATTTCCCCTCCCCCAGAAAGACCTAGATTCCCTTTTGATGCTCCATATAAATTTAGATTAACAACATTTTCCACAACCCTAATCTAGCTGGAATTCTTTTTTGGTTTGTGTAATTCCACCAGTCTAAGGGAGAACTTGTCAAGAACTTTCTGATCACTTTTTGGGCAGGGTTTCTTGACTTTGCCTTTAAAGAGTTTAATTTTTTCCTTAATGGCAGCCAAAAATTTTCTTCTAACTTTCAAGAGAAGAGATTTCTGATCTCGGAAGATACAATCATTCCTAGCCTTCCATAATCCCCCAAAAAATGAGGGAGGGAAATATTCCAAGGCCCAGACCAAAATGGGAAAACATAAGGGACTCTCCCATTGAAAACAACAATCTTTAATCGTCAAGGAAAGGTCCATTGGATATTGAACAGATCCAAAATGGAAGCAAAGACATCATGGGAGAAGGAGCAATGAAGGAGGAGATGGTTGAAATTTTCCTCCTCCTTCCTACAAAGAGAACATCTATTGGGAAGCTTCATTCCCCTTTTCCTGAGATTATCCACAGTCAAGATTTTATTTTGGGCAGCCAGCTAGTAAAAGATATTAACCTTTGGGGTAAGATCCTTCACCCAGAGTTTACCCCAATAGTCCTTGTGCATATCAGTCTTGAAATTTAACATGTAGGTAGATTTAACCGAGAAAATTCTAGAATCTTCTTCTTTCCATTTGATGGAATCCTCCTTGGTTTGGAACATGGGGATGTGGAAATCCCTTAATTTCTTATTGAGAGCCGAAAGGGTTGGATGTCACCATCAAAATCTAGAGGAGGTTCAATGGTTTCTCATCGACAAAATAAAATAGATGTTAGGCTTGATTCAACACTTGAATCTATCGACATACCCATGCTTGTGTCTTCGGGATCACCTCTAAGATGTTAGGCTTGATTCATAAGGACCACACTCTGATACCAATTGTTAGAAACTAGGAAGGCGAGAGAGGGGGTGAGTCGGTGTCTATTCAAATTTTTATCTCAAAAATTTATTCATTCAACATTCATCATTAATTCTAAATTGGGAATCACAAGTAGTAAAAATAAATCACACACTTTGAGACAAATTTAATGTGGGAAACTCAAAATAGTAAAAACCCACTAAAACCATGAACAATTCTTAGGACTAACTTATCCTATTTCTGTTACATTAGTTTCATGATTGAGCTTCAACTTAATCGAAAGCTGCAACTTCTAAGTTTGACCAGTACTACTTAGTCTGGAGGCTTCAACCTCTTGAATCGAACTAGCCACTACTAATCTTTAATGAGCTTCAACTCACAAGGCGCATCTCCCTAAATGCTAAGCTACTACTTAGACTAGTTTAATCAATTGGTCACTCTTGATTTACTACCTTACACAACTGATAATAACCTCTATATTAGCTCTTTTCTACTTTTCAAACTCGCTCCTGATTTCTCTCCTTTCGATCACTAATTCCAATGCAAGGCTCTACTCTATCAAGCTTATTTCATTCACATGTGATGGATTCATTCTTTTAGGACTTCATCTCATTAGTTCATATGCTATAACAAAGGTGCCTCTTTGCTACAATGTCAACTAATTATGTCTTAGTCCACTTCTATGTCTCGATATGTCTTCACATGTACTTATGTCGAGGTTCAAGAAGGTTATGCTTATGTGATCTATCATGCTCTCATTTTACCCCTATCATACTTAATCAATATTTTCACCAACTCATTGTATGCGTGTACTTTTCTTATCAACTCAATTTACATGAGATTCTCTAAACCCTTTAGACATGGTTGTGAATTGGATTGCTCTTTATCAATGATGATTTTCACATTTTCTTACTTAGTCATTTATTTGATTCTCTAATTTGTTTACATACGCACTTTATACTTTGTGTTTATTTTAGTTTTATAAACAAAACCTCTGCATAAACAAAAAAATATGCATTTCATTCCAAGTTATCCTTCAATTTAATTGCACATAGTACTTTATAGGTTAATCTTCGATTGTATAACAAGTCGACACCTTTTTTATTAGATAAGGTAAAAATAGGGATCGAATCCCAGGGGCATTACAAAAGGAGGAACAGAAACCAACGAGCATGAAAGAAATAGAAAAGTCCAAGAAAGGAGTTAAACATGCTTAACTCTTACAATGAAGATCAGGACTTTGAACTAAAGAGAGAAAAATAGAGAGAAAGAAAACCAGCTCCAAAACTTCAAAATTGCAGAAGTTCACCAAAATTCTACCAACAATCTAGAAAAATCAGCTAATTTTTAGGAGATCCTTCACTACTACCATCATGAATGCCTTTGATCTTGGCACCCTCAGCACCCTTGACATTTA
Source organism: Taxus wallichiana var. yunnanensis (assembly GCA_018340775.1). Lineage (NCBI taxonomy): Eukaryota > Viridiplantae > Streptophyta > Pinopsida > Cupressales > Taxaceae > Taxus > Taxus wallichiana. The sequence goes on along the minus strand of CM031244.1, from coordinate 83,999,620 downwards.
TATCTTTCTCCAGCTCATCCTTAGAGCTACTAATGCGCAAGTTAAAATTTCTTCTTTTGGTGCCTTCCTCCCTCCCTTCTAACTCTGTCACTCATCTTTTTGACTTGGTACTCTAGCTCCAAAAAAATTTTGCTTGGAATTCACCTGAGTAGAGACAATTTTCTTAGAAGTGTTAATGACATCCAACATAGTTTCCCTTTGACCAACATTGATTTCCTCCATCACTTGAAGCACACCCTCTAAGTCGAACCTTTCTACTCAAATCCTCAAAACCCTTAAAGTTACCATCCCAATTCCTTTTTCTTGAGGTGCTCGCTTCCCCATGACCTTCCTCACTCTTCTCTTTACCAAAATCCTCCCCACATTTTTGCATTTCCTAGCCTTCATCTTAGTAAGGCATTCCACGAGAGTGAGGTCATCCTCTTCCACCTTATCTTTCAAAGAAGAATTCAGAATAGGTTTCCCATTTTCAAACAGTAGAAGGATGAGCCCTTCATGCAAAGGCATCTCAGCTTTCTCCTACTAGAAATCCATCAAAGAATTAGTCAAAGAAATAAACAGGAAGAAAGGGATGCTCACCATGACCTTATGGCGGAACATATTCAGAAGGGTCATATGGTGGGTATAGATTTTTGGTATTTTCCTTCCAGAGTTATATACTTCATGATTTGAAGGAAAAATATCTCCATATTCCTGGAATACATGACTTGACAATACCATCTCAGTAAAGAAAGAAAACCTTTCCTTACCCACAAAGAACAAATAATTTTTATGTTCTCTGTGGGTTTTGTCCTAAAAGTTTTGAGCCCGTCCATTTTCATGTTCTTCTCAAGGGAAATGGTGAACTTAGAAACCTAAATTTCCATACCTTTGACCTAAAACTTACCTCTTTCCAAGATTTTCCAAAATAATTTGATAGGGAGGGGTTGTGACCATGTAATTTGGCTATGAAATTACTGAAACCCCCAATCTTAAGCTTGTTCCACAAATGTTGATTAAAAGCTCAAATTCTCTGGCTAGCAGGTTTAACTCTAATCCTATCACCACCCATCTTCATGAGACTAAACTTCCCCTATTTTCTACCACTTCTCAAAATCAGAACCCCTTTTGCACTAATGAAACCGTGGAAACAAGATATTAAGTAAGCTATCGAGCCCTAGAGTTCATTTGTGCCAACATCATCAAACTTAGTGCCATATATCTCTACTAATGGTTGCATTAATGTCCATGGATAATTCATCATATTTATACCAGATCCTCTAATCATTACTAATGGCTTCGTAATTAGCCATCTTATCTACACACTTGTTCCACAGGCACAAAGTATGATTATAAGAAACCCTTACAAAATATTTTAAAGTTTCCTTAACATCATTGAGGATATTTCTTATGGACCAATTAATGGAACCCTGATTATTGAGGGCATTAATAATGATGAGAGAATCACCTTCAATCTAGATGTCCTTGAAGCCTTTTTCTTTAGCCAACAAAACCCCCAAAGAAGAGCTCTAGCTTCCGCCATGTTGTTTGTTTTCTATCCTAATGGACCCACATAAGAAAACAACCAATCTCCTTCATTGTTTCTTAAAATTCCCCCTCCCCAGCAAGACCTAGATTCCCTTTTGATGCTCCATCAAAATTTAACTTAACAACATTTTCCACAAGCCTAATCAATTTGGAATTCTTTTTGGTTTGTGTAATTCCACCGGTCTAAGGGAGAACTTGTCAAGAACTTTCGATCACTTTTTGGGCAGGGTTTCTTGACTTTGCCTTTAAAGAGTTTAATTTTTTCCTTAATGGCAGCCAAAAATTTTCTTCTAACTTTCAAGAGAAGAGATTTCTGATCCCGGAAGATACAATCATTCCTAGCCTTCCATAATCCCCCCAAAAATGAGGGAGGAAATATTCCAGGCCCAGACTAAAATGGGAAAACATAAGGGACTCTCCCATTGAAAACAACAATCTTCAATCGTCAAGGGAAAGGTCCATTGGATATTGAACAGATCCAAAATGGAAGCAAAGACATCATGGGAGAAGGAGCAATGAAGGAGGAGATGGTTGAAATTTTCCTCCTCCTTCCTACAAAGAGAACATCTATTAGGAAGCTTCATTCCCCTTTTCTTGAGATTATCCACAGTCAAGATTTTATTTTGGGCAGCCATCTAGTAAAATATATTAACCTTTGGGGTAAGATCCTTCACCCAGAGTTTACCCCAATAGTCCTTGTGCATATCAGTCTTGAAATTTAACATGTAGGTAGATTTAACCGAGAAAATTCTAGAATCTTCTTCTTTCCATATGATGGAATCATCCTTGGTTTGGAACATGGGGATGTGGAAATCCCTTAATTTCTTATTGATAGCCGAAAGGGTTGGATGTCACCATAAAAATCTAGAGGAGGTTCAATGGTTTCTCATCGACAAAATAAAATAGATGTTAGGCTTGATTCAACACTGAATCTATCGACATACCCATGCTTGTGTCTTCGAGGATCACCTCTAAGATGTTAGGCTTGATTCATAAGGACCACACTCGATACCAATTGTTAGAAACTAGGGCGAGAGAGGGGTGAGTCGGTGTCTATTCAAATTTTTATCTCAAAAATTTATTCATTCAACATTCATCATTAATTCTAAATTGGGAATCACAAGTAGTAAAAATAAATCACACACTCTTGAGACAAATTTAATGTGGGAAACTCAAAATAGTAAAAAACCCACTAAAACCATGAACAATTCTTAGGACTAACTTATCCTATTTCGTTACATTAGTTTCATGATTGAGCTTCAACTTAATCGAAAGCTGCAACTTCTAAGTTTGACCAAGGTACTACTTAGTAGGAGGCTTCAACCTCTTGAATCGAACTAGCCACTACTAATCTTTAATGAGCTTCAACTCACAAGGAAATCGCATCTCCCTAAATGCTAAGCTACTACTTAGACTAGTTTAATCAATTGGTCACTCTTGATTTACTACCTTACACAACCTGATAATAACCTCTATATTAGCTCTTTTCTACTTTTCAAACTCGCTCCCGATTTCTCTCCTTTCTGATCACCAATTCCAATGCAAGGCTCTACTCTATCAAGCTTATTTCATTCACATATGATGGCTTCATTCTTTCAAGACTTCATCTCATTAGTTCATATGCTATAACAAAGTGCCTCTTTGCTACAATGTCAACTAATTATGTCTTAGTCCACTTCTATGTTTGATATGTCTTCACATGTACTTGTGTTTGAGGTTCAAGAAGGTTCTTCTTATGTGATCTGTCATGCTCTCATTTTCCCCCTATCATACTTAATCAATATTTTCACCAACTCATTGTATGCTTGTACTTTTCTTATCAACTCAATGTACATGAGATTCTCTAAACCCTTTAGACATGGTTGTGAATTGGATTGCTCTTTATCAATGATGATTTTCACATTTTCTTACTTAGTCATTTATTTGATTCTCTAATTTGTTTACATTCGCACTTTATACTTTGTGTTTATTTTAGTTTTATAAACAAAACCTCTGCATAAACAAAAAAATATGCATTTCATTCCAAGTTATCCTTCAATTTAATTGCACATAGTACTTTATAGGTTAATCTTCTGATTGTATAACAAGTCGACACCTTTTTTATTAGATAAGGTAAAAATAGGGATCGACTCCCAGGGGCCATTACAAAAGGAGGAACAGAAACCAACGAGCATGAAAGAAATAGAAAAGTCCAAGAAAGGAGTTAAACATGCTTAACTCTTACAATGAAGATCAGGACTTTGAACCAAAGAGAGAAAAATAGAGAGAAAGAAAACCAGCTCCAAAACTTCAAAACTGCAGAAGTTCACCAAAAGTCTGCCAACAATCTAGAAAACTCAGCTAATTTTTAGGAGATCCTTCATTGCTACCATCATGACTGCCTTTGATCTTGGCACCCTCAATGCCCTTGACATTTATATCTTCCTCCAGCTCATCCTTAGAGCTACTGATGCGCAAGTTAAAATTCCTTCTTTTAGTGCCTTCCTCCATCCCTTCCAACTTGTCACTCAACTTTTTGACTTGGTACTCTAGCTCCAAAAACTTCTGCTTGGACTTCACCTGAGTAGAGACAATTTTCTTAGAAGTGTTAATGACATCCAACATAGTTTCCCTTTGACCAACATTGGTTTCCTCCATCACTTGAAGCACACCCTCTAAGTATTGAACCTTTCTACTCAAATCCTCAAAACCCTTAAAGTTACCATCCCAATTCCTTTTTCTCGAGGTGCTCGCTTCCCCATGACCTTCCTCACTCTTCTCTTTACCAAAATCCTCCCCCACATTTTTGCATTTCCTAGCCTTCATCTTAGTAAGGCATTCCACGAGAGTGAGGTCATCCTCTTCCACCTTATCTTTCAAAGAAGAATTCAGAATAGGTTTCCCATTTTCAAACAACAGAAGGATGAGCCCTTCATGCAAAGGCATCTCACTTTCTCCTACTAGAAATCCATCAAAGAATTAGTCAAAGACATAAACAGGAAGAAAGGGATGCTCACCATGACCTTATGGCGAGAACATATTCAGAAGGGTCATATGGTGGGTATAGATTTTTGGTATTTTCCTTCCAGAGTTATATACTTCATGATTTGAAGGAAAAAATCTCTCCATATTCTGGAATACATGACTTGGCAATACCATCCGTAAAGAAAGAGAACCTTTCCTTACCCACAAAGAACAACTCAATTTCATGTTCTCTGTGGGTTTTGTCCTTAAAATTTTTGAGCCCGTCCATTTTCATGTTCGTCACAAGGGAAATGGTGGACTCAGAAACCTCAATTTCCATACCTTTGACCTCAAACTTACCCTCTTTCCAAGATTTTCCAAAATACTTTGATAGGGAGGGGTCGTGACCATGTAATTTGGTGATGAAATTACTGAAACCCCAATCTTAAGCTTGTTCCACAAATGTTGATTAAAAGCTCAAATTCTCGGCTAGCGAGGTTTAACTCTAATCCTATCACCACCCATCTTCATGAGACTAAACTTCCCTATTTTCTACCACTTCTCAAAATCGAGACCCCCTTTTGCACTAAACCGTGGAAACAAGATATTAAGTAAGCTATCAGAGCCCTAGAGTTCACTTGTGCCAACATCATCAAACTTAGTGCCATATATCTCTACTAATGGTTTCATTAATGTCCATGGATAATTCATCATATTTATACCAGATCCTCTAATCATTACTAATGGCTTCGTAATTAGCCATCTTATCTACACACTTGTTCCTGGGCACAAAGTATGATTATAAGAAACACTTACAAAATATTTTAAAGTTTCCTTAACATCATTGAGGATATTTCTTATGGACCAATTAATGGAACCTTGATTATTGAGGGAATTAATTATGATGAGAGAATCACCTTCAATCTAGATGTCCTTGAAGCCTTTTTCTTTAGCCAACAAAACCCCCAAAGAAGAGCTCTAGCTTCCGCCATGTTGTTTATTTTCTATCCTAATGGACCCACATAAGAAAACAACCAATCTCCTTCACTGTTTCTTAAAATTCCCCCTCCCCCAGCAAGACCTAGATTCCCTTTTGATGCTCCATCGAAATTTAACTTAACAACATTTTCCACAGGCCTAATCCAACTGGAATTCTTTTTTTGGTTTGTGTAATTCCACCGTCCAAGGGAGAACTTGTCAAGAACTTTCTGCTCACTTTTTGGGTAGGGTTTCTTGACTTTACCTTTAAAGAGTTTAATGTTTTCCTTAATGGCAGCCAAAAATTTTCTTCTAACTTTCAAGAGAAGAGATTTCTGATCCCGGAAGATACAATCATTCCTAGCCTTCCATAATCCCCCAAAAATGAGGGAGGGAAATATTCCAGGCCCAGACCAAAATGGGAAAACATAAGGGACTCTCCCATTGAAAACAACAATCTTCAATCGTCAAGGGAAAGGTCCATTGGATATTGAACAGATCCAGAATGGAAGCAAAGACATCATGGGAGAAGGAGCAATGAAGGAGGAGATGGTTGAAATTTTCCTCCTCCTTCCTACAAAGAGAACATCTATTGGGAAGCTTCATTCCCCTTTTCTTGAGATTATCCACGTCAAGATTTTATTTTGGGCAGCCAACTAGTAAAATATATTAACCTTTGGGGTAAGATCCTTCACCCAAGAGTTTACCCCAATAGTCCTTGTGCATATCAGTCTTGAAATTTAACATGTAGGTAGATTTAACCGAGAAAATTCTAGAATCTTCTTCTTTCCATTTGATGGAATCCTCCTTGGTTTGGAACATGGGGATGTGGAAATCCCTTAATTTCTTATTGAGAGCCCGAAAGGGTTGGATGTCACCATAAAAATCTAGAGGAGGTTCAATGGTTTCCCATCTGACAAAATCTTCCTGGATCCAAAAGTCCCGAATCCAAAATTTTCTGTTTCCTTGTAGAACTGAGCAACCCTTTTCCAGATTTCTAGGTTAGCTAAGGGGGAATCCTCAATCCAATTATCATACCAAAAACTAATTCTAGAGCCCTTGCCTATCTCCCATATAGTACCTTTGGTTAATATTTCTTTGGAGGCCACAAAAGAATTCCAAAAGGGAGACCCTCTAGGAAGATTATCTTGATTAAAAAAGGATTCCATTCTGCCTATATTCTGCAAGTATTTCATCTTTATAATTTGCACCCAAAGTCCTTCCTCTCTAGCAATCCTCCAACCTGCCTTGGCAATTAAGGCCTCATTCATAAGAGAAATATTTTTTAACCCCAATCCTCCACAAAGCTTTGGTTTTGTGACTTTGTCCTAGGCCACAAGAGGGAATTTGAACTTCTCTCCAGCTCCCATCCAAAGGAATATCTTCTGGATTTTCTCTAAGGATTCCTTAATTTTAGCAGGGAGCATGAAAAGAGACATCACATAAATGGGAATGCCTTGAAGGGAAATTTGGAGCAGTTGAATCTTACCAGCCTGAGAAAGCAAGAGACCCTTCCAAGACAAGAGTTTACTATTAACTCTTTCCAGCAGAGCATTCCAAACTGTGAAGTCAAGATTCTTATGGATCAGGGGCATACCCAGATAAGAATCTAGAAAATGCTTAATCCTACACCCCAAGATGTGAGCTAATCTAGCTTGAACTTGATTCTCCACATTAATGAAAAAAACAACACTTTTATGGAAATTAACCATCTATCCCAAAACCTGTTCATAATCATTAAGAACCACCTTAAAATTTGAGGCCTCATGGACAGAGGCCTTCCCCATCATAAAGTTATCATCCACAAACTGATTGAGGTAGATAGAGGGAAGGCCATTAGATATTTTAATACCCTGGATACTATTTGAAAACATGGCTAGTTGACATATTCTACTCAAGGATTCAACCATTATGACATAAAGGAAAGGTGAAAGAGGATCACCTTGTCTCAACCCTCTACCTGCTTGGAAGAAACCTTCTGGTTTTCCATTAACCAAAATTGAGAAACTAGCAGTGGATATATAGGTCATAATCATATTTACCAGGAAGTTATCAAAACCCACCTTTAATAGGATGGCCTGGAGGAAAGACCATGTTATCCTATTAAAGGCTTTATGCATATCCAACTTGAGAAACATTGCCAATCTTCTAGATATTTCAATGGAATGTATGGCTTCTTGAATCACAATAATGTTATATGTGATTTTACTTCCCAAAACAAAAGCCCCTAATTCCCGGAGATAATTCAACACCTTTTTCACCCAAAGTCTCTTTCTTCTATATGATTATCAAATTAGAAGTACTTCCCCACATGTACCTAATATTATTATAGACATACAAGTCTCATGAATTCATAGATATTACCTTTTCAATTTCAAAATTTAATCACCATATTCACTTCATTGTTAGCCTTTCATATCTACATGTGCATTCTTTTTATTTCTGTCCTTTTTCCTCCTTTGATAACTAAATCATAGTCTTATCCCTTTTTCATTAAAAATATGTTTTAGTCTACTATTTTATTCCTTTTATCTTCAACTTCTGTTGTCATGACCTTTCACATTCATATCTTAGACTCTTCAACTCTAAATTCTCATTTTAACAAGCTAGCTCAAATAAAAGCCACTCCCGACTTTTCAAATTTCTCCATTTAGTGCTTTTATTTCTTTTATACTTCCTCATTTGAGCTTTGTTAAGATATAACCCCTCACATTATTTTCTTGAGTTGAATGCAAATATTTACATGGCATCAGAATCGATCAATCACCATTCTTTTTTCTCTTCTTCAACAGGGAATACTATTTTCAGGTTCTATTGAATTTTGGAGTTAGAGGTTCACAAGAAGTGAGTGGGAATGCTTAAGACGACACTATTTGAGATACCACTAACACATCAAAAATATATCCTTGATGTCAGATGGAACTTAATCTACCATTTAGGGCATTTCATGAAGCAAATTTTTTTTCTACAAATAACTAAAATACAATGCATTAGGACTAGGTTGATTTCCTCAACTATCACATAGGTTTCAAGTTTTTAAAATAGATTCAAGACAACAAAAAGTTGAATATGCTAGTTTCTATGAGCTGACATATTTTCATGAAGATATTTAAGAACATACACCAAATAATTGCATCAAGAACCTATTTCTAGCTCTTCACAAAATTGTGACCTAGGATTCGAGGAAACAATCATGAAATGCTCCTTTGTACCTTGATCAATCTACTTGAAACTTGGAAAATATCGGTCATGAAAAAAAGATAAAACTTTGTACAAAAATTCAAGAATTTTTTATGGTTCCAAATCGATATTTGATATTCTTCTTCTATCAAACCCTAGAAGTAGGGTTTGACTCCCTAAGACTACCCGATACCAAAAAAAATATCCATCTCTCTCATTTTTGAGTGAAAGTAAAAATTCAACCCACAAAAGTTTTGTAAGAATGTTTCCTATCTTCTCCAATTAATTATTGAGATTGAAACAACTTCACACATTCCCAAAGAGTCAATAAATATCAATGCACAATGGTTTGATACATTGATTTCCAAAGCTTATTGAGTTCAAGAGACACTTTAGTTGATCTGAGATTTTTACTTGAAGGAATGAGATGTTTAAATGTTCATTATAAACCAACTATGTTTTCTTAATGTAAGAGATGGATTTATTAAGAGGTTCAAACCTATCATGCATAATTAGAAGAATTTATTGAGTCCAATAATAATACGGTTGCTTCTTTTTTATTGTCAACAAGAGTAAGCCATCAATGTTGATTAAGATACACTAAGGATAGATGGATGATGTTATTCTTGGCTTCCACTTCACTAAAATTATAAGGAAGGCACAAACCTCCATTTCATCAGAGTTATACACGAGACTCTTTGACAATACACACCGATCTTCCACTACTATTGCCTTTGATTTGGCACTTAGAATTTTTTTAGGGAATATTATTTATGTAAACACATCCCATACAATATGTAATTACAAGCTTGAAACAGTCTTATCTAGTGTAATGAAAAAAGTAACACTAGGTTTAACATATCTTGATACCTTTCATGGTAGTATTGACATGATACTCACTTACCCTTTATCCATCTATACAAGGAATACAACTTGAAGAGTATCTATAGAATCATTAATAATTTGAGAGCATGGTGATGAAGAAAAAAAAGCATGTCTATTGAGAAGCATGGATAAGTTAGAGAAATATGATTCTTACACATTCACAATCATTCATATGCAGACATGAATATTCAACAACTCACACCGGTCCTGTCAGAGAGTTATTATAACCATTTTCTATGGAGATTATTTTTTACTTCAGGGAGTTTAGTGATATTGCACAAGTGATTCAGAGGTAGAAAACTCATATTAATCCTATCAACTCAAGAAGGGGCCTTGGAGAGAGAGAAAACCTTCTAGTAAAATGCTCATATATTCATTGATACTTATCCATTTTCCCGATATTTTGAAAAATATCATGATTTGATTTATCTTCAAAAATTGACTCTATGATTTATCTAAAGTAGGTTTGAAAATTTTACTTGGATGCTAAGAAGCTAAGGTGCTCAATTTGAATTATTTAACATGACAGCTTTAGAAAAACTTGAATAACTTTAAATCCCCATTTAAAAATATGATGAAATTTGACATGAAGCACTAAAAGACACCCCTCTACACATTCCATGTATTGGTTAGACATATATTTTCCTTTAAAATTAGACCCATCTCATTTACATCAGCAATCACTGCCAGTTCTCATTGCCAGTTTATGTGAATTTTTTAATTTTGACTCCAGGAACTAAAAAAGCCTTATTTTTGCTCAAACATTCTATAGAAAACATTCATAGGCTGCTCCCATGCTTAGTTTACCTTTCCATGACCTATAAAAGCCGATCACACCTCATCGAGGCTCTAGAAGTAGGCCTAAAAGGGATAGTTTCAACTGCAACTTCCTCTAGATGACTTGATACACCTTGTACAAGAGTTCTTTCCCATGATTACAACCTCATTTCTGACCTATATACCATATGAAACTAGTAATCAAACCTATAATCTTCCTTTAGAGATCACCTAACACAATGTTTGAGATTGTAGCACCTTAAAACTAACTTAAATCCATATTGAATGCTCAATACACCACCGATAAGGAAATTCCAACAACCTTCATGCCTTCGATCGAGATTCACTTCATCACTCAATGCTTGTCCATCAATGCCACTTGATATCAATGACAATACCAATAACTAGGGTTCAACAAACCCAATGAACCTATGCTTATATTACACAAAACAAAGGCATTATGTGAATATTACACATCACACAAGATTTTTGTAGTGAGGAACAAACCCCAAAGGGATCACCAACCCATGGATGAGTAGGGCACAACCCTACAAGGAGCACCTAACACTGATTTAGTAAGGCACAAACCCTATAAGGAGGCTACACCCCTTATAATGATGAATCACCAACTCAATCACCCAAATATGATGATCACCTGATGATTTGGTGCTCCAACAAATGATTGTGATCATTAGTCTAGCTCCATGAACTCAAAACTCTCTCAAAGTCCTCATTTTTCTTCCTCACTATAACTTTCATATTCATTTTCTAATTAGGTATAATGACCTATATCCTCTTCTTCTCTGGTCTTTTCATCTCCTCATACATTTTCCTTTCTCACTCATACCCATGCACACAATCTAGGTCTTCTTCTCTAACTAGGTCATGCATGAATGACCTCCTTCAACTATCCATCACTAGATCAACATTATGGAAACATAATTTATCATTTTCAAGGCCTCATATACTTCATTTCTTCCCTCATAGCCTGCTCTTCCTTCCTTCCAAAATTTGTTATGCTCCCATATCTCCAACATTCACAAATGAGCCTTATAATTGATTATATACTTGTCTCTTGCTTTCATATCATATAGGTCAAACTTCATAAAGGGAATATCATAAAAACATAATAAATACATCATGTATACATCACATAAAAGGTCACATAGGTCGGTCATATCCTCTGCATGCCAAAAACTCTCCATTAGATCTCTAATAGACCTAATTACACCAAAGTGATAAACCATGCAAAACATGAAGGTTTAAGAGAAAAACCAATTTCATCAAAGCATTAATCACACTTAGAAAGGTTTACTAAAACCTCATCTACCTCCAAAGTAACCATGAATCATCTTGTAACATCTTTTCGTGCGATGAAACCATCTCAAGGACATGGTCGTTCTTGTGCACCAAAGGCTAGTCTTAAAAGATGAGGCTCAAAGCCACCTCAAATTCTGTATACACCAATTTTCAAAGTAACACCCCTCTTTCATCTCTTCTTAATTCAACTTTCCCTCTCACTTTTATTTTTCTTAAATTTGAGTAAATTCCATCTATTTACTCACCTTTAATTAATTAATTATCAAATGGACTCCATGTGGACCCATTTGATAATTAAAATTTTGGCATTATCTCCCATATCAATTTTATTCAATTCATGGGTAATAATATACCCATCCAACACCCCTTTCTTAATTTCAAAAAATGGAATCTATTATCTCACCTACCATGTCAATCATGCTCCCCACTCCATCTAATAAGTCAAACTATGAGCCCCGCGTGATCACATCATGTCTCTTAACCAAGGTTACTTTACCCAACCCTAGTTACTCATTAACCCCAATCTAACCTCACCTCAAAGTTATAAATATGGGTTTTCCCCCTCTTTCACCAAGACTGAAATGGGACCGGACCTAGACCGAGAACTAGAAAGGACCCATAGAGGAGGAAGAATGAGTATGAAATCTTTGTGTATTGAATTTTTAGGAGAGGAAAAGAAAGTTCTTGATTAAGTTCTGCAAGTTTGAGATCAAGGAAAACCTTTACCATTATTAGGAGTTAAAGGTGAGGAGTGTTAGAGAAAGCTTTTCCATTATTCGTCATCTTTCTATCCTGATGCCCATTTCATCTCCATATCAGAGCACAAGCTAAGTCCCCTCGTCATTTCAATTACTTGACATTTTGTATTACATTATTTCTACATGATATCTATTGTTCATCATTTATTACTATCTTTCTAGACATGGGGGTTGACATCCTCCAAGGGAGTTAACATCCTCTTGGAACCGATATTGTCTAAGTAACCCCCACATATTTTTATCTAATCACATTTGTTTCAGTTTTGTAGATCTATCTTATTTTATCACATATCTATCTTCTCTGTGCCCATAGACCCATATCCGTATTTGCAATCCTAATCCCTCCATCATTCGATGTTGCTAGTGGATTTCAAGATATCAGATTTTTTCCGTGCAAGAAAAAGGTTTCTGTACAACATTTTGGCATACACGGTGGTGTTGGTGCCATTTTTGAGCTTGCACCATTTTTCCCTAAATTTTTCCTTCATTCTCGTGTGCTCTGAAATGTTTTTCTCTCAAATTGGTGGTCTACAACTTTTCCCTCCATTCGAATGCCTTGAAATTCTCATAAACTTGTTGTTTTTCCCCAATTTGAAAGAAATCTGCATGTGTGCCCTATTTTGTGCCCTAATTTTTCCAAAATCTATGGGCTCTACCATTTTTCCTTTTTGCTTGATTGTGGAAGTTTAAAATTGATCGATTTGCACTTGTATGCCATTGAAAATCCAATTCCATGATAAAAAATGCTTTAAAAACATGTTTCAGTTGGTTCAATTTCGAGAAATTTGTCATCCTTAGCAAAAAAATCAAATTCTAGGGCATCCTGGCATTTTCTGTGTTTTGACGGTCAGACGGGTGTCATTTTCCCATCAATTTCTTCTTCAGCATTCATCGGCAACGTGGCTTGTTCTAATTGGCCGAGGGATGGCAGAAAATTGTTTTAACTTATCACTTTTTACTTTTTTGGCAAAAGGGCAAATTTGGTCCCATGGCTCCACTTTACTCTGATTGGTTCTAATGTTGCTTACGTGGCGTGTTTTGATTGGAGGAGGAGTGGCGGGTCATTTTGAGAACTTGTTCTTTTTTAGCTACTTTGGCTAAAAGTTTCAAATTGCCCCGTGGCCCCGCCAAGTGTTAATCTACCTGAATTCAAGCAGCGGAGAAAATTTCTAAATTTTTCTGGAGAATGATGATGTGTCCTCTTTTGACTGGATGGGAAGCAGCGGGTCTTTTTGTGCCTTAAGGCATTTTGTTCAAAGAATTAAAGAGAAAACAAAATGCCTAGGGCCCACAACGAATCAAAATGGGACATGTGGCAGGTCGAGGTGGAACTTTGGGCCTCGGGGGAAAATTGAAAATTTTCCCATTTTTTGGCATAAAGGCATAAAATTAAAAGGAGGAATGCAAACCCATAATGAATCAGCAATCGCCACTTGTCAGGGACAGAGTCGGAGGTGCGGGTCTGCAGGGATAATTTGGAAAAAATTTCTTTTAAAAAAAAGGTGGAAATGTGTAGAATTGGTTTGTGATTCCAATGGGGCCCACTTTGGGACACATGTTAGGCCCATTTTCATGAGGTGCGGGTGCGGGAAAATATCAAAAAAATTAATTTTTTTCGAAAAGTTTAAAAGGTAAAATGAAGCTCCTATGTCCACATCCAATGGAATGGTGCCACGTGGCCACTCAGAATAAAAAGGTCAAAAGGGTAAAAATGTGAAACCCGTGCCCATGCTGAATCAAATCTCACCACGTGGCCGTTTCTTTTTAAAAATGCAAAATGGAAAAAGGCACCTCCAAATCCCATCTCTAATGGTTTTTCTCCACGTGGAGGGCGTAGATTAAAAGTTGAATGTCAAATCAACAAGTAAAGTTGTGCATCATTTTTTGCTCTACCACCATTTTTGCCCTAGAACGCTCCAGAAAGTTTGGAGATGTGTTTTTACATCAAATTTTGACAAATTCATGTCGTTTGTGCCTACAAGGACCAATGCAATCAGTTTTGAGGATCAATTTGAAGATCAAAGATGTTTTTGAAATGAATTTTGCCCTAACCCGTCCAAAAACATGAAATATCGATCGAAAAGTTGCAGAGTAAAAATTTGCGGGGATAAGGATGAAATAATGAAAGGAAGGGGGTTTGCATGCTTTGAAGATGAAAACGTGCCTCCACAATGGATAATGATGTGAATTTTACAATGATTCATCTCTTTTTAAGACAATGGAAATTTTTGGACGTGTTCTATTAAACGCCCCCCTGTGCATGAATCATGAGAAATTTTTGTAACAAATTTGATCCTTTGGCATATTATTTTCTTAGGAAAGAAGGCTCGAAGGAGATTGAAAGCTATATATTACATGAATTTGTCATGCAAAGGGTTAAAGAGTTTAAAAATCCTAGAAAACTAAAAATTTCACGGGAAAATCTGGGAAGAAGCCCATTCTTTGAGTGACCACTTGAGAAACTCATGTAACTCTCTCTATATCAAATTTCAAATCATGTTAAGTTGGTTGCACATGTATAGCCATTAAAAAGATCTAAGATTGTTTTTCAAAACATTCCCCTACTGATAAATCTGATCATTTTTGAGTTATTCTATGTTGTCTTTGGGAAAAATCTATGAATGCTTACATTTTAGAATGCATTTCAAATTTGTGTTTCTTGTTTCCTGTTGCAGTCTTGTGTTTAAAATCTCTCTTGATCATACATGGTCTCATTTATTGTGATAGTTTAGTGGCATTTGCAATCTCACATTCAGAAGATATTTCATTTGATAAAGAGATAAAAAAATTTAAAATCACTTTACCTTCCTTGACTTCAGAGATTATTTGTAAACCTTTGGGTGCACCTTAGGTCATGATTAAATAGTGATTGCTAAATTCTTCATTGGTTCATTATAACTCAAGATTTTGTGATAGATGATCAAAGATTGTTTGGAAAAGTGCAGATCTGGGCCTCCATTTGATGCACATATCTTGGTTGAAGGGATGATTAACCATTTTGATACTTTGTGTTGTTAAGTTTCTCCATATTTTGCTGAAATCCTCAAAGAGTCTGGCGGACCTTGGTTTTTATTATCTAAATTCCCACCCAAAAATCATTCAAAATAACTAATTCTACCTTGTTTTACCCCTATTTTGACCTGTATACCCATAAGATCAAAATCCAATTGATAAAGTATGCAGTAATGATTAGGATTTCAAAATGTCTTCAGGAACCCTTGCCTTACATTGAAAGTATCTCCATAATCTGGAAGTGACAACTTGTGAAAGTAAGATTTGGAGTGTTGATCATATTTTCCCAAGGCCCTTTTCATACTATTTACACAAATTGAGGTATATTTTCATCTCCTTCACCATTTGAGGGTTACAAAATAGGTTCTCTTACCTTGGTTAAAAGGCAAAACCTAAAACAATTAGGACAAGATCAAGTCCTATTTGAGTGCTATCCATCTCTCCACAAATCTGAGTGTTAGTTAGATTATATCCCTAGATACAAAATGAAACACACCATGATCCATTTGTCTTCAATCTTCATGTCATATCTTTGATGCTGCTTTCAGTTGAAAAGGATAACAAATTTGGGTACTAACACCAAGTGGCGCCATTCAGGATATTCTTAGTTCAATCTTATCCATGTGCATACATATTTGAGATATTTGAATGCATATTAAACCCTGGTATTGTCTCTTACAAGTTATGTCTGTAAATATATTGTTAAAGCATCATTCTATACTTAGATTTACAAGGTGTATGCAAAGGTTTCAAACTTTGTCTGCAATTTTATTAGTTTCCAATAGTAGTTGCACTTCATTTGCATTTGTGGTTGATAGATTCAAGAAAAGGAAGGTTTGATCTATAAATTTTGGAAAGATTTTTAGTGTTGATAGGTATTTGACAGAGTATTTTAGTGCATTTGCACAACTAGGGTGAAAGTCCTTAGTGGCGACTCCATGTTGTTTTGATCTTGATAAATACCAATGTCTTAGCTTTCTGTCATTTATTTTTGGTGTTGCTAATCTCTACAAAACTAGAAGGAAGAAGATCTCTCTTCATTAGAGACTTTGCTAAGAAGTTGTTTTCAGATTCAAGGAACTCAAAGTTAGAAGGGAGAAGATTTTGGAAGGTGGTTGGAGAGCAGAGCTCAAGGAAGGAGGTTCCCTTTGTTGAACTTGAGATTAATCAGCCTGTCATTGAGGACTGCAGTTCTTGTTCAGGTAAATCTGAATCAGATATTCCTCTTGAAAATTTACATTCTCCATCTGAAGAGGGACCTTCATTTGTCTTTTAAAATCTTGCTCCTCATTTTTCCCTTGTTTTTTCCTAATCTACTAGATTTTATCAAGAAGCCAATCCTATAAGGGATATCCATTTTGTAGATTACATTTATATTCCCCAAAGACCTCTCACTCCTCCTCATCATTCTATTTCTCCTCCAAGATCACCACCTCAAAATAATATGGCTCAGCCTCCCCTAGACCTCCATTTGTTGTTAACACCTTTGGTCCTATAAAATTTAGAGGAATGAATGGTTATCCAAATGTTGTCCCTCAAGATGTCAGGAATAGATTGCCAAAATTCCAAGGTAACAATGTAATAACTAGTGATCAAAGCATCTCAAACTTTTTGTTAACATGATGGAGGATTTTGAAATAGAATTTGAAGATGTTTATGTGAAATTGTTCATTCATACACTAGAAGAGGATGCAAGGGATTGGTACAAGGATCTACCTGATAATTCTATTAATTCTTGGACTGAAATGAAGAATGCATTTAGGTTGCAATATGGTGACAAGAATGATCCTAGATTTCTCTTATCTGAATTTGAGAATATCAAGAAGAACCCTAATGAATTAGTTCATGACTTCAACACAAGGTTTAACAAAACTTTGAGAAGGCTTCCTATTAATTTGAGGCCATGTGATGAGTCATGCTTGATCAAATATGCAGATGCATTTGATAAGAAGGCAACCTACTACTTAAGAGACAAAAACCCTACTAATTTGAGGCAGGCCTTCACCATGGCACTGCAGATTGAAAACAATATCAAAGCAATTGGGAAACCTCTCAAGAGAGATGGTGTAAAGTTGATAAACCCTGAAAAACCTCAAGCTAGCAAGGGTGCTGATTTGGAGGAGGTTGTGAAAAATTTGGTAGGGGTCTGTCAAAGAAATATCATACAAGTTAGCCTGGGAAGAGAAGGGAATTGGGAAGACTTCACAAGGTTAGAAAAAGCACAAAAACATGACATATTTGCCAATCATCCTAGGGGTGATTAGAGATCTGATGATAGAGGGAAAAATAGACATCCTCAAGCACGTGAAGGAAGAGTGTTACCTGATCCCCTAACTGCTAGGGTTGTTGCTATTGAGGAAGTTGTTGATATTGATTGGTGTGATAAGTGTTTTGTACCCCATCCTCTATGTGAAATGGACCAGCAAGATGGTGAAGCTAATAATTATGACGGCATCGATGTTGATATCTCGCATGGTGGACTATTATTTAGGTTCACAAGAAGGAGCAAAATTGATTGAGGTAATAAGTGCAAGGACAGGCTACTGCAACCTTTTGGGATTGCATAAAACGGTACAAGTCTTTCTTCTCCCTCATACTCTTGAGGTAGATGTAGTGCAAGCTTTTGAGATTCCTAACAATGAATTTGAATACTTAAGAGCTTTGATGATTAAGAACTATGATGGTGGTATCCCTTCGGAGGAAGATAGACAATTGTTAATGAATGTTGTTGTGGCTCAAGAGAAAGAGTATAACACTAGGAGCAAGTCTGTTAAGGGAGTTAGGCCTCAAGCAAAACCTAAAACACCCTTGCTTACAAGTATTCCCAAAGAAGCTCCTAAGAGAAACACCGCCAAAAGCTCTTATGTCCCAAGAAAAATTACGGTCCTCCTCACGCCCAAACTACCAAGATTCCCATGCCATCTAATGAATCTTCTTGTCTCCATTCCAATGCTTTGCCTTGCCAAAGAGTGTTCCATATGACATAGCCGGTATTGATCCAAATCAAATTGAGTGTTCCAATCATTGAGTTTCTTAGGATTCCTGAGCACAAGAAGAGAGCATTTGAGTACTTGGGATTGAAAGAGGAGAAGAGTACCCCAAGCAAAAATGTAAACGTTGTTGAAACTCCTCCTCAGATCATTACAGACCTTGAAACACCACCAAGTAGAGTTTCTTGGAGAAAAACCTAAGGTATACTTGGGGACATCCTTGGTTGATTCCCAATTGAATGTTGATCCATTCTTTACAACTTTGATCATAAAGGATAGACTACTTCACAATTGTATGTTTGATTCTGGTGCATCATGCAATGTCATGCCTCTAGAAGTCATGAATTAGTTGGATATCAAAGTGACAATAGCCTATGGAAAGTGTAATGCCATGGAATCAAGATAAGTGCTGGTAGTTGGTTGTGTGAAGGGTTTGGTGGTACAACTTGCAGCCTATCTAGGTAAGAATTTGAAACTTGACGTTGTGATTGTTGATTTCCCTGCCAAATGGGGTATGCTTTTGTTAAGAAAGTGGGCTGAAAGTGTTGGTGGAACTATTCAAATGGACATGTCTTTTTCCACAATTCCCATTGAAGGCAGTCTTGTCAAGCTCTATGGAGAAAAGAAGATGTTACACCTTATTGAAGATCCCAACAATGCTTCCTATGAGGTGTTGTTTTCTGATGTCGATCTTGATAACTTTGTTGGGCTTCATTGATGGAAAAGAACACAAGATCGATAAGTCAAAGTGCCTTGAATAGGTAGGCTCCCTCGACCTTTCTATTTGATGGAGCTTGCTCCAAATTTGGAAATGGTGATGGTATAATTCTGATTTCTCATAGCTTGGAAGAGTTTGTTTTTTCCTTCAAGCTTAATTTTGAATGTACTAAAAACATTCTTTGAGTATGAAGCCTTGTTGTTGGGTCTGAGAATTGCATAGAAGTATGGTGTCAAGGACATCATTGCAAAAGGATATTCAGAGCTATTTTTCAAACAAATAAGAAAACTATATGCTACAAAAATCAGCGGATGAAACAATACAAACATGCAGTTTGGGATCTAATTGAGATGTTTGATTCCTTCAACATTGTGGATCATGATAAAAGTTTCAATGCTGCTGCTGAAAAGTTGGCAATGTTGGCATCAAGATTTGGAAATTGCACCATTTCACCTTATTGTGAGTACAATATTGAAGTGTTAACTAGGCCAGCTTGTCCTTGAAAACATCAAGCATTGGAAAGTGTTTAATGACGATGCTTAAGTGCAAAGGTTCTTAAAAAATCAAGGTGAGTTTTTAGATCAAAATATTGATTGGGAACCAATGGTGTGTGTGACTGAAGGAAGAGAGACTTTTTTTGGAAAGGATATTATCCAATTGAAAACTAACACCATTCCTAGAGGTCTTGTTGCACTTGAGTCAAATTTTGACAATGCTGATTACATCATCAATAGAAACATGTCTGCCTCAAGGGATGTGGAAGAGCATAACTTGGGCACTAATGATAAACCAAGAAAAGTTTGGTTGGGCAACAATCTAAACAAAGAGGAAAAATAGTCCTATGTTCAACTATTGAAGAAATATCAGGACTGTCTTGCTTGGTCTTATTCAGAGATGAAAGCATACAGAGAGGACTTGTTTCAGCATGAGATTCCTCTTGAAACAAATGCCAAGCCCTTCAGAAAAAAGTAGAGGCCAATTAATCCACTCCTCTCCATGAAAATGCAAGATGAATTGAAGAAACTAAAAGAGGGAGGGATCATTTAGCCCACAAGGTATTCATCTTGGGTTGCAAACCTTGTGCCAGTTAGAAAGAAAAATGGAGATATCAGACTTTGTGTAGACTTTAAAAATCTAAATAGAGATTCATTAAAAGACAATTATCCTTTGCCAAACATGGAAAACATACTGCAGTTAGTGATTGGATTTGAATTGTTGTCCACCTTAAATGGTTTCTCTGGCTACAATCAAGTTAATGTCAAGGAGTCAAAAAGATTTAAAACTACCTTTACCACTCCTTGGGGAACATATGTCTATGTAAGAATGCCTTTTGGTCTTATGAATGCTGGAGCTACTTTCCAAAGAGCAATGGATGTTGCTTTTGCTAGTTACATAAATGACTTCATTGCAGTTTATCAAGATGATGTGACTGTGTTTTCAAGGAGTAGAAAAGATCACTTGTAGCACTTGGAAAGAATGTTGATCAGATGTAGAGAATATGGCATTTCTCTCAATCCAAAGAAGTGTCATTTTGGGGTGCAAAAGGCCAAGTTGCTTGGTCATATTGTTTCAAAGGCTGGTGTCATGATTGACCCTAAGAGGGTAGAAGCAATCAGCAAGGTTCCAATTCCAAGAACAAATAAGGGCATCCAATCCTTCTTTGGGCAGATCAATTTCATTAGAAGGTTTGTGTCTAATTTTTTTGAATTGACTCTTCCTATTACATGCATGTTAAAGAAAGACCAAGTTATCAAATGGGAGGAGGCTGCTATTTAGGATTTTGAAGGAATCAAAGAAGCATTGAAACATGCACCTATCTTGGCAGCTCCAAATTACAAGAATCCTTTCCAAATCTTCTCTTTTTCTTCTGAAAATACTATTACATTTGTTTTGCCACGAAGGATGAAGATGGGGCTGAGAGGCCTATTTCCTTCTTTAGCAAGGCTTTACAAGCTGCTGAGTTAAAATACACAATCATGGAAAAACAAGCATTTTCCTTAGTGAAAGCAACAAAGGTTTTCAGGCCTTATATCTTAAGTTCAAAAGTTGTTGCTTATGTTCCCCACACCATGGTAAAAGACATCTTATCAGAGATGGATATCTCAAGCAAAAGATGTATATGGGTGAACAAACTATAGGAATATGACATGGATATCCAAACCACAAAGTTGGTGAGAGGTTTGGGTCTTGCTAAGCTCATGGCTGAGAGCAACTTGCAGACTGTGGAAGTGAATGAAGTAGAGGAAGAAAGGGAAGATGTTCTTAAGAAGTTGGTAAGTTCTGAGTGGTACAAGGATGTAATCTTTTACCTCAGACACCTATGCTTCCCTGATCATTTAAATAAAAATCAGAAAAGATCCCTCAAGCTGGCTTCTCAAAAATACATCATTACTGACTTTGGGCTAGCTTGGAAGAACCCTGAAGGTGTCCTCTTCAAATGTATAATGAAGATGAAACTCCCAAAATAGTTGCTGATTTCCATGGGGGAGTTTGTGGAGGACACTTTGCTGGAAGGGTTACAACACACAAAATTTTGAGAGATGGTTATTGGTGGCCTACTCTCTTCAAAGATGCAACCATGCTAGTTAGAAAATGTGAAAGCTGTCAACATTTCTATGGAAGAATGAAAGCTTCAGGCTCCCTTCCTTTGCAGCTTGTATCGATTGAGGCTCCTTTCAAATAATGGGGATGGACTTCAATGGTGAGATTTCAGACCCTTCCAGTTTTGGCCATAAATGGATTCTTGTAACCACAAATTACTTCACCAAGTGGGTAGAAGCAATCCCCACCAAGAAAGCAACACACCAAGTGTTTATGGACTTCTTGTTAAATCACATCATATGCAGATTTGGTGTGCCCGTAAAGATTATTACTGATAATTCCATGTGCTTTAGAGCTAAGCCCTTGATGGCAATGTGCAAGGAGTATGGAACTAATCTGAATTATGATTCAAACTATAACCCTCAAGGAAATGGACAAGCTGAGTCTAGCAATAAGAACTTGTTGAAGATCATTAGGAGAACCTTGGAGTTGAACAAGAGAAAATGGGGTGAACAAATGAAATTTGTAGTTTGGGCTGATAGAATCATTGCCAAAAGAGTTACTGGTAAGAGCCCATTTGAGTTGGTGTATGGAACTCAAGCTCTTTTTCCCCTTCATCTGTAATTATCTTCATTTCAGTTTGTTCAACAACTTGAAGATCAAGAGGTCAGTCCATATGAAGCAAGGATTAATCATATTGTTGAGCTGGAAGAAAAAAGAAGAGCATCCCACCAAAGACATGTTAGATTTAAAGAGAATTTGAAGAGGTTGTTTGACAAGAAGGTCACTCCTAGGGATTTCAATGTTGGATATCTGGTTTTGTTGTGGGATAAAGAGGAATGAATATAAGGGCAAACATGGTAAATGTGATGCATTGTAGATGGGCCCTTACTCCATTGATATTAGAATTGGTGAAAATACCTTTTTTCTCAAGGACTTAGATGGGGAATTTCTTGAACTTCCTGTTAATGGCAGGCATCTGAAGTATTTCTTGGATTAATCCCCAAATTTGAGGTATGCACCACTTGTATAGTGTATAGTCTTTGTTTTTTGGCTCTATTTTTGCTGTTTTTGTTGGTTTGTGGTTTGCCCTATTCTTGGCAGCCATTTTTTGTCGATTGGGTCTAGTTTTTCTACCCTACATTTTTGACTCCGTTGCCCAATGGTTGTTTTTGGCACTTGGTCTACTTATTTTGTTCTTGTGGCACTCGCTGGGAGTGCCCATCCCCGAGCAGGAGCCGATGTTGGTGCCATTTTTGAGCTTGCACTTTTTTTTGCCCTAAATTTTTCCTTCATTCTGCGTGCTCTGAAATGTTTTCTCTCAAATTGGTGGTTTGCAACTTTTCCCTCTAGTCGAATGCCTTGAAATGCTCACAAACTTGTTGTTTTGCCCCAATTTGAAAGAAATCTACATGTGTGCCCTGTTTTGTGCCCTAATTTTTCCAAAATTTGCGGGCTCTGTCGTTTTTCCTTTTTACCCGATCATGGAAGTTTAAAATTGATCGATTTGCACTTGTATGCCATTAAAAATCCAATTCCATGATAAAAATGCTTTAAAAACATGTTTCAGTTGGTTCAATTTTGAGAAATTTGTTGTCCTTAGCGAAAAAATTGAATTCTAGGGCATCCTTGGCATTTTCTGTGTTTTGACGGTTAGATGGGCGTCATTTGCCCATCAATTTCTTCTTCAACATTCATCGGCAATGTGGCTTGTTCTAATTGGCCGAGGGACGACGGAAAATTGTTTTAACTTATCACTTTTTGCTTTTTTGGCAAAAGGGCGAATTTGGTCCCATGGCTCTGCTTTACTCTGATTGTTTTTAATGTTGTTTACGTGGCGTGTTTTGATTGGAGGAGGAGCGACAAGTCATTTTGAGAACTTTTTCTTTTTATCTACTTTGGCTAAAAGTTTCAAATTGCCTGTGGCCCCGCCAAGTGCTAATTTGCTTGAATTCAAGCGGTGGAGAAAATTTCTAAATTTTGCCCAAAAATGATGACGTGTCCTCTTTTGATTAGATGGGAAGCAAGCGGGTCTTTTTGTGCCTTAAGGAATTTTGGAAAAAGAGTTAAAGAGAAAAGAAAATGCCTAGGGCCCGCAATGAATCAGAATGGGACATGTGGGGGTCGAGGTGGAACTTTGGGCCTCGGGGGAAAATTGAGATTTTTCCCATTTTTTGGCATAAAGGCATAAAATTAAAAAGAGGAACACAAGCCCGCAATGAATCAGCAATCGCCACGTGTCAGGGACAGAATTGGAGGTGTGGGTCCACGGGGATAATTTGGAAAATTTTCCTTTTTCCAAAAAGGTGGAAATGTGTAGAATCGGTCCGCGATTCCAATGGGGCCCACTTTGGGACATGTGTCAAGCCCATTTTCATGAGGTGGAGGTGCGGGAAAAATATCAAATTTTTCCAATTTTTCCTGAAAAGTTTAAAAGGTAAAATGAAGCTCCTAGGTCCGCATCCAATGGAATGGTGCCACGTGGCCACTCAGAATAAAAAGGTCAAAAGGGTAAAAATGTGAAACCCGTGCCCGTGCTAAATCAAATCTCGCCACGTGGCTATTTCTTTTTAAAAATGTAAAATGGAAAAAGGTGCCTCCAAAGCCTGTCTCCAATGGTTTTTCTCCACGTGGAGGGCATAGATTAAAAGTTGAATGTCAAATCAACAGTAGTTGTGCATCGTTTTTTTCTCTACCACCATTTTTGCCCTAAAACGCTCCAGGAAGTTTGGAGATGCATTTTTGCATCAATTTTCATCGAATTTTTGACAAATTTGTGTTGTTTGTGCCTGCAAGGACCAATGCAATCGGTTTTGAGGATCAATTTGAAGATCAGAGATGTTTTTGAAATGAATTTTTTCCCTAACCCGTCCAAAAATGTGAAATATCAGATCCAAAAGTTACAGAGTCAAATTTTGGAGGGATAAGGATGAAATAATGAAAGGAAGGGGGTATGCATGCTTTGAAGATGAAAAATGTGCCTCCATAATGGATAATGATGTGAATTTTGCAATGATTCATCTCTTTTTGAGACAACTGGCAACTTTTTGGACGTGTTCTGTTAAATGTCCCTGTCTGCAAATCATGAGAAATTTTTGTAACAAATTTGATCCTTTGGCATATTATTTTCTTGGGAAAGAAGGCTCGAAGGAGATTGAAAGCTATATATTGCATGAATTTGTCATGCAAAGGGTTGGAAGAGTTTAAAAATCCTGGAAAACTAAAAATTTCATGGGAAAATCTGGGAAGAAGCCCATTCTCTGAGTGACCACTTGAGAAACTCATGTAACTCTCTTTGTATTAGATTTCAAATCATGTTAAGTTGGTTGCACATGTATAGCCATTAACAAGCTCTGAGATTTTTTTCAAAACATTCCCTTATTGATAAATCTGATCATTTTTGAGTTATTCTGTGTTGTCTTTGGGAAAAATTTGTGAATGCTTACATTTTAGAATGCATTTCAAATTTGTGTTTCTTGTTTTTCTTGTCATATCTTCTTGTGTTTAAAATCTCTTGATCATACATGGTCTCATTTCTTGTGATAGTTTAGTGGAATTTGCAATCTCACATTCATAAGAGCTTTCATCTGATAAAGAGATAAACAAATTTAAAATCACTTTACCTTCCTTGACTTCAGAGATTGTTTGTAAACCTTTGGGTGCACCTTAGGTCATGATTAAATAGTGATTGCTAAATGCTTCATTGGTTCATTATAACTCAATATTTTGTGATAGATGATCAAAGATTATGTGGAAAAGTGCAGATCTGGGCCTCCATTTGATGCACATATCCTGGTTAAAGGGATGATTAACCATTTTGATACTTTTCTGTTAAGTTTCTCCATATTTTTGAAATCCTCAAAGAGTCTGGCGGACCTTGGTTTGTCTTATCTAAACTCCCACCCAAAAATCATTCAAAATAACTAATCCTACCCTGTTTTACCCCTGTTTTGACCTATATACCCACAGAAGATCAAAATCCATTTGCTAAAGTATGCATAACAGATCAGGATTTCAAAATGTCTTCAGTAACCATTGCCTTGCATTGAAAGTATCTCCATAATCTAGAAGTGACAACTTGTGAAAGTCAGATTTGGAGTGTTGATCATATTTTCCCAAGGCCCTTTTCATACTATTTGCACAAATTAAGGGATATCTTCATCTCCTTCACCATTTGAGGGTTACAAAATAGGTTCTCTTACCTTGGTTGAAAGGCACAACCTAAAACAGTTAGGACAAGATCAAGTCCTATTTGAGTACTATCCATCTCTCCACAAATATGAGTCCCAGTTAGATCCTATCCCTGGCTATAAAACAACACACACCATTGTAACACCCTGATTTTGTAAGTTATCTTGGTGAATATTTTTCATACTATTATAGCTGCTGAAATGAAGGCAAACATGTTAAGATAAATTCTGATCTTAAAGGAATGTGTTGCTAACTTGGATTCTTGCATACTGTAATTTATTGCATAGAGAGCAGTTATTGTGCCTGTGTGTTTGCTGATGTGATGACAAATTGTCATATACTTGCTAAACTCTCTTTACTGATTGACAACACACCTTGAATCAATTTCATTGATCCAAAGTCTGCTATGGTCTTCTTGTGATTTCTGTGTCGATTTACTCTTTAACCGAACTTGAGGTTGATATAAATGTGCAGCGCCTGATTGCAGGTATGAGTAGCTGGCACGTAAATGCCAACGACAAAGGTTTGATTCTTGAACCCTGTACTGTCGAACTTGAGACCTCGTGGGGTAGGAAATGTCTGGACACGAGGTGGTCTTGGCATGTGAAACAAAGGACGGAACGTCCTGCACAACATTGATATGAGTGTCAGTTGAGAGATTGGATTAGAGGTTGATTAATGTTAGTGGTTAGAAGGAATTAAATCCTAAGCTAATCCTAAGTTCTAACATGCATCCTAAACTACTATCCTAAGTGGATTTTTAAATTACAAAAAAAGAGGGAAATAAACCTAAGTCCTAATAACCTAAAACTAAACTATGACCTAGGTTGAATACTAATAAACATCCTAAACTAATCCTAACCTAAAGGGGGACGCGCAGACCCTTGGAGGGAGAGGATAAGGATGAAGGGGTATTCAATGGCATTAAATGGGAGTCCATACGTGGACAGGCTTGATTTTGATGGGAGGTAAGTGGCGGAGGTATCTAGTTGGAGATGGAACCAAATTTGGTTTTGCATGTGAAATTTGAAATTTAGAGATCGCCAACTCAAGTTGGCAGTGGCGTGAAATTTGGAAAAGGCAGAGCCTTTAATGCATTAAATGTTCTTGGTCCTCGCGACCAGCTCGCCTTGGAAAGTGTATGAGGGAAATTTGATTGTTCATTGTGTCGATTTGGATTTGGTGAAGTTGCTCTGCATTTGGTTTTTTTGTTTGGTTCAGTCGAACCAGTTTCTTTGGATTTATCACTGTTCTTTGGAAATTTAGAGGCTGTTGCTGAGCCTGTAAGAGGAAAGGAATTGTTGGAAAGCTCGTGTTGTCACCGAGGAAGGAAATATCTTCGGCAAACGCAGTTTTCTTCGAGTTTTGGAAAAGAATCACAGGCATGTTAAGCCCTTCTCTTTAAAAATACTTGCTTTGTTTAAATGTCTCATTAAAACAACCCTGCTCTTGGGTTTTGGGCTTATGTGATTGTTGTTGTGTTGATACGATTTGGATCTCATCGATTCTTGCTGTCATTTTTGGAAATGATAGGTAAAATCGTCTCTGGTTGCTGTGTTTAACTGTCTTTGCATTTCTTTGAATGGAATACCTCCATGTTGTGCTGGTTGTTGACGTTAAATGGAAATTTGAAATGGGTTTTTCTCTGTGAAATGTTAAATGGGAACTGTGCAGGCAGTGTGGGTTGTTTTATTGCTGTGCGAATGTTCTTTTGTCATATGAACTTTTGTGATAAGATTGTATAGGTTGTGCGAGCGGCTTGATGTCGTTTCTATACTGAAGTTTTCTTAAAAGAAATAAGACCTCTCTTTTATCTTTCTGCTGTTTCGGGATTAAAAGGGAATAGCATTTCTTTTTGAACTTTAAGGGATGGGTTTTAGAGTTTTATCTGAGCAATGCGAGCTCGGTTAGAAGGATATGCCAGTAATACAATTGTTGTTGTACTTCTTCTTGTATGTAAATGGACGAATATGATTTTGAGTATTCGTGAAAGCTGGAAAAGAAATTGTTTTCTCTTCTGAACATATGAATGATTACAGTCCTTCTTGCTGTGATGAAAGGTTGGTTGTGTTGTGTTGTATGGAAACGACTTG
The DNA here is from genome assembly GCA_018340775.1 of Taxus wallichiana var. yunnanensis. Taxonomy (NCBI): domain Eukaryota; kingdom Viridiplantae; phylum Streptophyta; class Pinopsida; order Cupressales; family Taxaceae; genus Taxus; species Taxus wallichiana. The sequence goes on along the minus strand of CM031244.1, from coordinate 83,971,707 downwards.
ATCATACGGCTCGGACTGTAGTCATGAAAACGAGCTTGACTTGTATTCTGTGCTTTAAATAAATCATGTTGAATCTTGTTGAAGGGATTAGATGATTTGTTGTGTTTCATTAATGTTGTTCGACCCTTTTAGTTCTGACTGTCTTTGTGAAAACGCATTTTACTTGGATTGCTGTACAAAGAAGGAAATGCTTGGGAAGTTGTCTTGTTGTTGGACCTATTTTGATTATACTTTGTTGTGCATCTGATATTCTATGCGGGTTTTTAATAATAAGGGTATTATTGGATGAAAAATCACATTTTTGAGTTCTGTACATCATTGTGAATAGAAAAATGGATTCGGGTAGAATCATTTATTGGTAAGGAATTCTTCTTCTGTCTGCTGTTTTGATTTGGTAAAATCAGTAGTCAGGTGGTTATTGAACTTTACCAGTTCAGTCGGTAGAGAGGACAGTGGCATTTAAATTGTTTCCGAGTGCTGAGTTTTCTGTACAAAAGAAATAATTGAATGTTCTTGAGGTCTCTGATTTGCACAGTCATTTAGAAGAAATGAAATCAGCATGAATAGTTCTTGTTGAGTTGAAGAAAATGGTTATTTTCTTGTATGGATGGTTATAGAACGAGTTCTTCTCTTTTGCTGTTTGAATTCTGGAAATAGCATTGAAGTATTACTGTACATTATGATTGGTCTTGCTGTAGGTAACAAAGCAATGAATAAAATTTTATCTTGAACGGGATGCGTTCATAGAATTAGAAAATCACGTGAATAATTGATTGCATGATTGTATAACTGTTTATCTGGTTTACCATATAGTGAAAGAATTATGGTTTCTTCTAGTACGGTAAATATATAGTATGCATCCTTGTACTATTTGATCTATGATAAATATGAAGATGTACTAACCTGTTTTGGGATATGCATATGAGCCTGATTTAAATGAAGTATTGATAAGGACGATAAATTCTTCCTTGTTTTCATTTAAAGCTGATTATGAATGAAATTACTCTTGCTTTGCCGGAAAGTGAATTCTGAATGGATTTTGTAAGTTTCACTCTGAACTGTTATCTTGATTTGTGTCTCGTTTGGATTCCATTTTTAGGACAGTCATGAGGAAGGAGATAGTAATGTGGATGAATTACTTGGAAAATGATCTTTTCTTCTTTCATACAGTTGAAAATTTGTAATCGTTAGTAACGAATTTTGTAGTGCTTAGATATGAGCAACTATATGCATTGCTGTTCGCCTTCTCGTCTGTGCATGATTGCTAGGAACCTAATATGATGCATGAACTGAAAGGAAAGTAATGGGTTTACATTTCAGTTAGTTTTATCCTTTGTTTTTATTATTAATGAAAGGAGTGGAAAAAGATAACAGTATGTTATATCAGCAGTTCTTTGGCTGATTGTGATGGTATTTTGATGGTTTAGTGGTTATGCTGATCATTCTTTGGTGCCTATTTCTTGATTGATGTCTTCGTCGTTTCATAAAAGCAGGTTCTTTTATTGAGAGTTAGCTTTAATCAAGCACCTCATTTTAATGACAAGTGCTTAATATGCTCAGTTCATTGAACTGACCCGTGAAAATAATTTTGTAGATGGAATTTGATTAGAAAGAAGACATGGCTGTTTTCTGATGCTTCTTGATTGGTTGAAGATGAATTGTATTTGTTTACTTTTATTCCTCTTTGAGGGATTGTAAAAGAAGAAAGTGTATTCTTCTATGTATGAATTGCAATAATGTTTTATGTAAACAATGTCCATTCAGTTGGATTGGCAAATGTATGGATTATGACATGAATTGATGAATACAAATACAAGTGTGATATTTTAATGACTATATCATTTTGATATTGTTGACTAAATTGGAAATATAATGTTATTCCTGATTTGGATTTATCTAATTGTCCTTGGATGGACGTTAAAAAGAAATAGATATCTATTCTTACCTTAATGCAACTTTTAAGTTGAAATGTGCAATTAGTTCATACTTGGGTAAAGATGAATTCTTAATTGACATTAAAAAGGATTAGGAAGAATATGAATCCATAATTGATAGGTATTCAGGATTAGCTTGGTAGCTAAGGAATATCAATTAACTTCGGAGTAATCGAACTTCACTTTCGAACTCCATTAATGACCTCGTATGTTAAATTCAGAATAAAGGATATGGGATAAGTATATCCATAACTAATGGACCTTAACTATGTAATGTTAAGGAGAATAAATGAATACATTTATCAGAAATTAGACTTCGTTAAATGACGTCTAATAAGCTAGAATTTTGAATTTAGTTACAGTTGGGAAAATCTTGGTTAAGTTTAATAGGTTAAACTTATCACGTCCGTCGGTAACGGGCTGCCTAATCCAATGATTAAGAAGAGAACCAAGTAGAGAGAATGCAACCCTTCGGTACGAGGAAGATGCATAGCAAGCTAGAAGACGGATTTAGTCTCTCTTAGCTATATACAACTGTAACGGGAACGAGGATAAAGGGATCAACATGGTTGCTGAAAGTTGATTTTAATTATTAGATCATATCCAAATCACTTGAGCAGGATGTGTACTCTCGATGGGAGGATTCCGTAGGACATTGACATACGCCAGCTATAGCAAGGTGTCTTCATGACGACACAATGTTATAGCTGACATATTACAATGCCCTCCCGAATTAAAACATCAAGAATACATAGGCTGAATGTGAAGTTCTTTGACAGGGATAGGAGTATGATCAGGTATACGGAGTGACTCGGGATACTAAAGATAACTAGACACACGGAGTCGTGGGGAACGACACCGTATGTCTGCGTATCTTTAGTTACCAGGAGTGCCTTCTTATATTCGTTCATATTACTAGTTGGAAATTGGAAGTTTAAATCTGACCTTAAATCGAGAGGACTGGTAGGAACCAGGAAAGACCATTCTAGATAACAGGTGAAGTGAAGTGAAGGATGTATTCCATTGATGTGTATCACATCCAGGAATATGATCATGCAAAGCATGTGAAAATCTTTGGCCAAAGTATCGCAAGTGTCTTTGGTTGCGTTGTCCTTGTCACTTAATTTAAGATGCGAGGATGTCGATGAATATCATGAGATGTATATTCGAGATAGGCTTCTTAAATGGATCACTTCGATAACCGGAAACGGTTAAGAGAACTAGTATATATAATATACTATGCATAAACAAACATGAAGGATCGGTTGTTGCCGAGTCATGAAATGAAGGATCGATGAAACTCCGAGCCATGAAAATGGAAGATCGGCAGTTCCTCGAGTCATTTACAGTAGCATATAGAATCTGTTATAAGATTGAATGGCATTGAATGTGTGTTCCATATTGTAAATATGCGAACAGGGAACATTAGTTTTAAAAGGAAATTGTGTGTTCCAAACTGTGTTGTTTGGGCAGAGAACAATTATTAAAACTTGAACGTGTGTTTGAATTTTATAATTCATAACAGAGAACGTTATCAAAAAGATTTTTTTTTCTCCTTGTTCTAGTATCTTAAATGGGGATGTTACACACCATGATCCATCTGTCTTCAAGCTTCATGCCACATCTTTGATGCTACTTAGACTGAAAAGGAGAACAACTTTGGGTACCAACAGGTGGGACCAAACCCAATTTCTAGTTATTTGTTTTGTTCCTTTACTTGTCTTGCATAAGTGTCATAAGCATAACAACTATCTTGTTTCATAGACCTCTTCAATTTAGATATCACTTGAAAATATTTTGTTTTTCCGGCTCACTTGTTTGTAGGGTTTAAATTTGTCTCCACTAGTGTGGTGTCCTTCTTACATTTAGGGGTCAATGCCGTCTTGAAGGTAAGTGGTCTTTTTGTTTTCAATTGTCTTGTTATTTTGTTATTCGTAGTTAGTATAAAATTAGTTTTTGTCATTATGAAAATATTAATCATAATAATCAATAAATGCAAAAATCATTAAATAATAAATATTAAATTTAAAAAAACATCAAAAATAATAATAATAATAATAATAATAATAACAAATAAAACAAGAGTTATTATCCTAACACTACCCCTATCCCCTAATCTCCTTAGCTCGGCCAAGTTGGTCGAGTTATTCCCCTCTCAACACCCCATCTCCCTTCTAACCACCTCTCTCCAACTCCTTCACCGACCGAGCTAATTCCATACACAACTCCCCCACCGAGCTCTCATCCCACACCTTGACCCAACCTCCCAACCCACCTGTTAACGCCTATTATTTCCACTCCACACAACCCTTCACCAAGCTCCCTACCCGAGCTACCATAGTACCCCGCTCACTCCCCAAGCTACATCTCTCTTCACCCAAATCTTCCTCGTCTCCACGAATCCTTCACTACATCTCCTCCACTCGCTTCCCACAGTCCTAGCCTCAGCCGAGCCATATCCACTCACCTACCAACTGAATCCCACCTACCCACTGTAGTTCGCCATCCCCTTTGGCAAAGTTTCATTCTGAGCTACATCTCCCCCGAATCTAAAGATGAGTCATTCCCTCGCTTCGTCCTGCACAAAGAACATACATACAACAAAAATGTTTCAGTCGTGATGATCTTTAGCCATGCTCCATAACCATGAAATCGATGGCCACATCCTCCAAGAAGATATTTTATTATAATCACACTCAAATTAATAGGATTTTTGAGAAAGTGTTTCCATTTCAGTTTTGGATTCACAAAGCTTTGTGGGTAGTGACTGTACAGTCACTTCATAGAAATAGGCTCGCAATTCTCTACAACATAGTTTTAAATGACACAGGCATAACGATTAGCTTAAAATTCTTGCTTTCTAACAACCGTTTCCAGCTCAGTTTCAAATTCACGTAAGCTTTGTGAGTACTTACGAGAAAGGAATATCCACGCAGACTCATAAACCTCTTATGCCTGATTATTTCCAATTGATTCTAGCTTAGTTCTAAATCCACGCAAGCTTTGTAAGTAGCGACTGTACAGTCTATTTACAACGATTGGATTACAATTCTTTATTACACATTTTCTAGCACCATATCCAATTAAACATTTCTCGTTTAGATTTTTTGTGATTCTCATTATGACATCGTATATGTGAATATCCATATCCATGTGCATTCGGCCGAACCCACAATCCACCGCCACACAACTGCTAAGCTATACTGTCAAAAATATCAAAGAGTTTCTTTGGATATTTTTCACTTTGTTTCAACCTTTTTTTCTTCTCTCACCATCTTGAAGACAACCTAACATCGCAGGTACTGCATTTATCATAATTGTGTCGGTATAAATTCAATCTAAGGGGTATATAGAGCATTCAATTTTTGTAATCATTATCGTCACATCTTCTGAGTATACAACGATCAATTTCCACTGCTCGCCTATCTCTCACCGCTAATTCACACCCTCCACACATTGAATTCATGTAAAGTAGGATTCGAAATAATCTGCCATCGATTTGAACTGATCCTCCATTGATAAAAACTTGATAAAGCTCCACCCCCCCATTCGCCCACGTGGAGTGCTCCTTAGTGCTTGGTTCAGTGGGAGGTCTATTAGTTTTCCGACATGCATGGGTGGTCGTAGTTGAGAGAGTTTTTTTCAAAAGGCATAACCGACCCATTAACTTGTGGCTTGGGCCATGTATTCCTTTTTGTCAAGACGTGTCGCCTATGTTGTGTTGTCTTTATTGTTTCCGAACTGTGAGGTGGAAACCATCCAATGTTGGTTCTCGGTCTTTGTCACAAATAAGTTGTCAATCAAACTCCACTCGGGTAAATCCTTTCCTTTTAATAGATTATATTAAATCAACAATCACTTTTATTGTTATTTAGGCCATTTTGACTTTGTTTCATTTAGATAAGATGCATTGTTCCTTTATTCTTTAATCCGAAGTAGTCGATATCCTTATTTAATTTGTACACTATCATATTTTGATTACTTATTTTTATATTCCGCTTGCTTTACGTATCGTATAACTATTTTATGATATTTCCATTTTCCTTGACACCATTTAAGACTAAGTGGTTAATTGTGGTCTTTGATTTTGTAGGGTAGTGTCAACGACCTTGCGACCATTCAACAATGATGTCAACAACCAATATTTAAAACAAATGCCCAGTTTAAAAACTTTCAACGACCTCATCCGCAATTATAAATAGTGCAATTTTAGGGTACTTGGGACGTTTCTAGTGCCATCGAATGTCACTTCCAAATACACCATCATCAAGTGCAATCAAATAACAGGAAAAGTGTTCTCCAGGTTTTACTCGGGTTTCCCTATTTTCCTTTTCTACATTGTAATTTCCTTTTCTTAGAAATTGTTTGCATCAAAATTCACATTTCGAATTTGGTATAAAACGAACCTCGTGCATCCTTCTTGCTCACATAGCCTAAATAAGGGGTTTAACCTTCTACATTTCACTTATCACACACTGCCTAAAACTTCACGAAAAAAATCAACACATCAAAACATTCCTTTCACTTGGTTAACTGATTGGGACTTGAACACCCAACAAGAACCATCTCAGACATCTCCCAAGCCAAAACAATCGAAACCAACTTTATACTTCCATTCCTTAGGCACATTGCTATCCATTTTTATTTTCACATCTCGTAATTAATCATGATGATAAAAAATATGCTGCTTGATTTGTTTATCAAAAATTACATAAACAAATGTTTATCTATTTCACACCTATTGTCTCTCTCTCTCAAATTGAAACAAAATAACAATGTCCTCCACCCAATAAAATTACTTCCTATAATGATCTTTTCCAACAAGATTCTAAACTCAAAACCATACCTTCAGTTACCAAACCTCCAGTCTTCATGGTATCGTCTCATGAGAACCATGTCATCCAAGATTGTCCTTATCTTAAAACTAATCCTCATATCCCTCACCAAGCCAATCTTCCTAAACCAACCACACCACCATATCCCGCTCCTCTAGAGATGTTTGGGCCTCCTCCTAACCCCATATATGATTTTGTATTTCAAAATCCCCCACAATCTCTCAATCCTCCCAATCTCCTCAATTGGTGGATCACATTCCACCCACATCCCTTTTTGTCAATTCTATTTCATCTGCTACTAATATGCCTATCCAACCATCTCAACCTCTTCACGCTTACATTCCTACCCATCGTATGATCCAAACCGTCTCAACCCCTTAAGACTCATATCCCCATTTATCATTTACCATAAAAATATACTCAACTTCAACGAACACATCATGTCCCTATTGTTCAAAGTCATTCTATGCAACAATCTCAATGTATGGCACATGTTAATACTTACCAAACGATTCCTCACACACCGCACACCCGCAAGTTTATCAACCACCTTATCAAACGATTCCCCAAATACCCATACATCCACAAACGCATAATTCACCTTATCAAACTATGTTTCAAACCCCACAACCAATCCAATCTCAACCTAACAACACATCGAGTGATCCAATTCATGCCTTAATAAATTAGTTGGTTAATTTAGAAACTCATACCTTGACACCCAAGAACACCTTATCTAATGAACACATCTCGTAATGAACTGATTCATTCGTTGGTTCCTATCAAACCTTACCCTCCTAATTGGAAACTTCCAAAATTAATTAAGTTCAACAACAAGGAAGATCCCCAATAACATTCCCTAGATTTTAAACACACATATTGTCTTATTACGCATGATCATGATCTACTTCTTCACACTTTCCCCATGTATTTGCTTGGTCCCATGTTGGACTGGTAAAACAATATCCAACAACATTCTATATTCTATTTCACCAACTTGCGCAATTATTCTTAGAACACTTTTCTATAAATATCGCATGCGCAAAAACACTATCACCGACCTATACACCATCTCTGCGGGTTTGAAGATGAACCCATCACCGACTTTGTCACCCAATGGTGTGGTGTTATAAACCAACTTTCCTTCACTCTTCCACAAAACAAACTCATCAAATTATTCTTGCGTTCGTGTGAAAAACATATATCATCTTATTTATAAGTCCAATCATTCCAAACCTTTGATGAAGCTTTCACAATGGCCCACAAAATCGAAACTCGTGCCATTGAGCAAGGTCATCTTAAACTCAGATCAGCCAAACCTACAATCAAATCTACTAAACCATTCACACATAACAACAAATTTAAGCGTGTGGTCAACACTGTGGTCATTAAATGCTCATCTGCATCTATATTCGACACATGGCCTCAACAACGAGTCCCTCAATTGACAGTCAACTATACCCCCTTGGGAGAATCATACAACTCCATATTTGATAAGTTGATGATCTGTAAACTCCATCAAAATTTCTCCCATATGACGCATGGACAATTTGCAAGCCAAGCCTACTTGGTATCAAAAAGCCCACTATTGTAAATATCATCGAGTCAAAGGTCATGACATTGAGAAATATCGGTCCTTCAAAGATCGTGTCCAACAACTCATAAATCAAGGGGATATCCAAATTGATGGCTCCACCTGCTCAAAATTTACCTAATCAACCACCAAAAATTAAGCCACGCGCTTTACATCTCAACTATCAAATGCTTATATGATTGACATCCAATCAAGATCTCATCTTATCACCGACTCCACATGTTCCTACCTTAGACATTATTCCCACTCCTTATGCGGAACCTGTTGCACCCACAACTATCACACCTATGTCAAATTTTACTACTTGTCCTGAACCTACACCTTCTCCTATCCTTATCACATCCACATTAAATTTGACTATACCATCCACTTCATCCACTTTGATCACACCCCAATCTACCACATTAGATTCATCCTTAGCACCTATTTCAGCCCCATTGATATCCACACATATCCCTACAACTCTCACATCTATTCCTTCACCCACATTTGCATCAAACACACCTATTACTACACCTACATTACTCACAACCATCCCAACTAAACTCAATTCTACTACATGCACCTTTATAGCCCCACCTTTGACATCAACCCCATTAGCAAACATATCATTCTTACCCTCAAAAATTTATAAAACAACCAATCCCACCTACTTTTACACTAGAAAATAATCATGCATTTGCTGCATTACCCATAATTTCTACTCCATTGGTTATCACATCACCCACATCTCCAAATATCCCAAATATGCCTACATCCCTATCTATCCAACTTACCCCTATATCTATCATATCAACAAATCCACCTATCCCTACCTTGACATTTTTACCTATATCCTTGCCCATGGCCACATCACCCATTCTACCCCAATACTCTTTACCTAATTCTTCTATCACAATGAACAAATGTTCTCGATCTGAAACCCAATCAAGGATATTCTTTGAAACATATACTACACAAACACCTCCACCTAAATCAAATAAAGATGGTCTACATTCTACAAAATTAACTCTTTCCATGCCAAAACCTAAACAATCCACATCCCACATAGATCTCATTAACCACATGATACAAACACCTATTTCTCCACTAACTTCCTCATCTTGTTTTAGGACATTTTATCCATTAATAACCATACCACCACCTGTCATATCCTTAAGTTGAGATTATTATCATCCCTGCTAAGAGTAAATCTTCTCAATTAAATTCTAAGGCTCGTGGAAAATATCCCTGACAATCACCTACACATCCTTGTAAGCATTCAAATTTTCTCTCTTTTCAACAATCCAATGCCACAACATCTATTTTAGGATCATTCGCTCCATCTACGACATCTTCGCAATGATAAATTTATAGCCAAACAATCCAATCCTCCAATCAAATTTGATTTGTCATCTAAGATGTATAATCTACCTATCCAATGTACATCCTCACCTAAATCCGGATCCAAACAATAAAATCCTTCCACCAAATTTGAGTTGTCTCCCAAAACACATAATTTACCCATCCAATCTCCATCCACTTTTTCTCCTAACTCCAAGCTGAGATATCCTATCAAAACCCACAAGAGTTACCTTCCCCATGACACTTCAATGGGGTCTTATGTAGATATCCTTCGACATTTAACTCGAATACCATCACACTTCCTCCCTTTAAATACTTTAATCTATGGTCCAAAGCCATCATGGTTCAATCCTAATTGCAGGTTTGCGCTTATCATCATACCCCCGCCATGACATCAAACATTGTAAGGAATTTCAGATAATCATCGACAACCCTATTGAGAAAGATGATTTCTTCATTCAGGGAAATATCCTTCTCCATCTACATCTAGGTCAATTTTTATCCCATCCTTCGAGTTTCCCATTATTTCCTCATCCACATCACCCCTTAGCATCCCTCCCGCACATGACATTCCTCCTAAGGAAGGTACTCCATTGTTCATCAAAACCACGTATCTTGTCAAGCACACTTGTGGTCTCCAACCATTTATCCCATCCAAATTGAAAAAATATCATCTAAACTCTTTCGACATCCTTTAACTCCTTCACATTCAACTCATTAGGGAACAACCTTCCCTCACCCTTGAGCTTATTATCCGTACAAATCCCTTAACACTAGGGGACTTCAATCCTTGACATTGTTTTGTTTACCTCCTTCACATTCATCCAATCTAAACTAATTTTGTCCAAATCTTCATCTCATTCTAAGTCCACCATTGTGGCCATTTTTTTCCTTCTATGAGGGACCATTATTGTTATTTTGCTTATCGAAGTCTTCCTTTGTGGCCATTTTTTTCCTTCTATGAAGGACCATTTTTGTTATTTTCTTATCAAAGTCCACCATTGTGGCCATGTTTATGCCTCTTTTGGGGCACCATATGTTTCATCAAAGTCCTCCTTTGAGGCCATATTTGTCCTTCCATTAAGGACCATTTATTTTCATTGAAGTCCTCCTTTGAGGCCATGTTTGTCCTTCCATTGAGGGACCTTTTTATCAAAATCCACATTTGTGGCCATATTTTTCCTTCTATATTTGTGTCTCTCTTGGGGCACCATTTATTTTCATCAAAATCCACCGTTGTGGTCATATGTTCACTTCCTTAAGGACATAATTTTATTTCTCACTTGTCTATCACATCTAATCCTTTGCAAAATATCATCTCATCCTGTCACAACTTAATGTCTTCCCTCTCTTGGTGGGAAACTAGAGACAAAACCTCTTAATGCATTTCACTTCATGACTACCATCTGTTAGCATATCTATATCCTTAAATCAATCCTCCATCCTTAGCCCCTTCCATTTTCATTATAATGATATGAATTATGTGGTCTCGCCTTCATTGCTTTGATACGACCCTATAACCATTGCATCCATCACCTTCTCATTCTCCTATTACAGCCATGCAAAGGGTCCAGGGGTGTCTCTTGTACATTTATTATCCCCTCCAAAGTGGTCTACTTCGCTATTCCCAGCTCTCCCCCATGTAAAGCTAAAATTCAAGTATGTAAAAGGCAAAATCAAAGTTATCAAAAATAGATTGATCCCTCGAAGGACATTTGTTCGTGCAAAAAAAAGAAGAAACTAAAAGGAAAAGCATACAAATCAAAATCAAAGAAAATCAAAAGAAATAGACTGATCCCTCGAAGGATGACTATCATATATATTATTCTTGCCATCCATATTTATTTATAAAGTAGACCATACCCTCGAAGGATGGATACTTTGTTATTATGGCATTTGGAAGGTTTCCTGCATTGATCAACCTTCATTTTATCAACATTCTTAGTAAGATTTCTATCATTGATCAAATTTCTTCTATTGTTCTTTCCCTTTCCTAGAGCTAGGGCATAGACTTAAGGAACACCACCTTTGGATAACCTTCTTCCCACATACAAGTTACATCTCCAATTCTTTTGTCATGTCAACATTAGGATTATGAGCATCTTTCATCCATATTAGTCTCACGGTCCTTTGGTATAACTAACTATCATTGGTTATGTATTAACACATGATATTGGTTGCAAGTGCAATGCCTTGAGTGGTAACCTTTCTTGTTTATCTCCAATAGTTCAAAGCATGGTTTCCCTATACACCCTTGCTACAACTATGTTTCATTCATCTCATCAAGGTCATCTTTTATCAAAATCACATCAAATTTCACACTATGAATTCTATATCTATCCATAATATCCATGAATGCTCTCGCAAATACACTTTTCAGTTTTCAAATTCTACTTGATCATCGTTGCATTTTGTGAATCCTACTTGAGAATCCTTCTCAAGGAAAGTTCGTTATCCCGCAGATTCTTATCCGCCAACACGTTCAACAATGTTTTTGATCCATTGCTCTTTTCTTCCCATTTTCACTCATCACCATTTGTGTCCGCATCATCCTTCTCACCTTTCTGTCCCCTTGCACTATTCCATATATCCTACATGTCTTTCCTCTCGAGTTTCCTTTCACTCTTCTTCTTTCGGTTTGAAAATCCTACTTAACCACCCCCGTCACATGACAATCTTACTTAAGAGTCCCTCTTAAGAATGGTTTTCCATCTAACCCTTCCACCTCCCATCATATCTTCCTCATCTTTTATCTCCCACCTCTCATCATACTCGTCTAATCCAACCAACCATTCCACACCTGTATCCAATACAATGTTGTCTTTCTCCTTCCATATTGCCACTGCCGGTTTGGTGATCTTAATTAATTCCTCTGTGGCATGGAGATCTTACTTAAGAGTCCATCTTAAGCATGATCTTCCATCCTTCACTCTCCCACCACTCCACATTCTCACCATCTACATTTTCTCATCATTCCCATCATCACATCCTCTCGCCTCCTCTTTCATTCTCACAAACACCACTTCCTACTTGCCTCATTTCCATCTCAATCATCCCTCACTTAGTGATATTAATTAACCATTGCTTCCCCATTTATTTTTTGTCCTGTTTCTTCATATTTCTCTCATTCATTCTCATCCACTACGCCCTCTCCTTTCCTTCATCATTACACACATCACTATCCCTCCTTTCTTTACTCTTTCTACTCCATCTTCTAGGATTCTACCACATATCTACTTCCATGTTTACCATTAATTGTCATTGTTCATCACGCTAACATTATTTCATCATCATCTTCCATTTTTGCACTAACAATTATTGCGAGACTTCTCCTAAAAATCACTCATCCCCATTCTCGCACTTCTTAGATCCTTCTCTTTGATTTTCCCCATTATATCTTCATTCGTTCCTTCCTCTCGTGCCCTCGATCATTATCGGGACTTCTCTTAACGTCCCTTCATTGACATTCCCCTTCCATTCCTCATTTACTTTCCCCCTCTTCTCACATTTTTTTCCATCCTTCCCTACTGATCATTATTTGTGGATTTCTCCTAACATCCATTTGTTGGCATTTCCTCTCCTATCCCTTCCTCTATTTTTCCTCGCCACCTCTCCATCTTTCATTCTTCCTTTCTAATTTCTTCAATGTATTCATAATACACCCTCTCTTTATTTTCTCATCATCAACTTATCCTCATATTACGCATCTCTCGCATATTTTCCAATCTATGTCATTCCTCCTCTAGTTTCTCATTACGTCCCTTATGCTTCTCACTCTTTATCGAATATATCCACTCTTGGTTCCCTTCATGCTGCATAATTTTATATGTTTTCTCTCTCCTCCTTTCGATTCTTGTCATATTTCACTTCTTGTGTATTGTCTTCTTCCCTATTTTACCTCGCACTTACTTCTTACTTCCCCATCAATAACCGACTCTTCAAAGATTGTACCATATTTTTAGCATCCCACCATCCACATATATTTCCATGCGGTCATTTCTATATTATTTTCCTTGAATTTCCTCACCATGTTTTTTCTCCTCCTCCATCTTCATTCCTCTATTCCATACCCTTTTCACCTTCACATTCAATCTTTCTTTCTCTTCTCATAATCAACCAAATTCCTATTGTCCATTCCTTTTTCTCTTTCTCATTACTTCCTTCAAAACATCCTTCACACCTAGCATTCAAAGTCAATTCCAATGTTTCTCCGTTTATGTACCACCATCGATCCATTACCGTTCTCATTCTTCTCTCTGCAGCATTGACCTCTTCTCTTTTTGAGAACCCTGTCACATATTTTATCTTAAATGTCCTCTTGCAATGGCATCATCATATCCATTTCTAATAATCTCTTCCCATCTTCCTTCGACATTTTTGTCTTGGAGGATACCATAATGGCCATCACCTATCTGATCTTGTTCTCTTCCACGAATGTTTGTTCTACTTTTTTGCAAAAGTAGCTTGAATCCTTTTCCTATTTGTCAAAGAAGCAAGACTACTTTCCTTTTTCTTCACCCCATTATTCATCTACCTTCAACTACAAACCTTTCTTAAGAAACATGTTTTCAACATCCTATTTAACACCCTCTTAGGGAATTTTATCCAATCTGTTCTTCATATCCACATTTGTGGCCATACTCATTCCCCCTGGGATATTTTATTTCAACATCCATCTCCCATTATGTCATTTTCATGTCCTATGTTGGGGCACCTTTTCATCCTTGTACTTGTCGATGCATATAACTCACTTTTTGTCTGTCTCATGCCCTGTGCTGGGGCATCATTAATTTCATCCTCATCCCTTTTGCGGATGCATGATTTTTCACTTGATTCCTCGCAGATAAAGGATTTTACATACCTTTCACATTCAGTGTCACATATTTTGATGTTTTCCTATGACCCATTGGTCATCACGGTTTACATCCATACTTTGCATGGTCTTCACCCACTCAATGGTATGTAGAACGTTGTCACCTATCTCCGTTGAGACTGCAATTTTCCTCTACCGATGTGATATTGGAGTCACCACCATATTTTTCATTGATATTTTGATTCTTTTTTGCCTAGGGTATATTACCTTTGGTCATGTCTTCATCCATCCTCGGACACATATTTCATCAAATAATTTTTGTTTTTGTCTCTTGGCTTTCTATCACAAACCACTCCACAAAAAGGGGTAAATGTAGACACCAATTTTGGTGTAACTCCCCTCCATCATCTCCTCTTCATTAAAATTTCCCTCTCGCTTTTATTTTTTCTTAAATTTGAGTAAATTCCATCTATTTACTCACCCTTAATTAATTAATTATCAAATGGACTCCATGTGGACCCATTTGATAATTAAAATTTTGGCATTATCTCCCATATCAATTTTATTCAATTCATGGGTAATAATATACCCATTTCTTAATTTAAAAATAGAATCTATTATCTCACTTACTATGTCAATCATGCTTCCCACTCCATCTAATAAGTCAAACCGTGAGCCCCGCATGGTCACATCATGTCTCTTAACTCCGGGTTACTTTACCCAACAATGGTTACTCATTAACCCCAATCTAACATCACCTCCAAGTTATAAATATGGGTTTTCCCCCTCTTTCACCGGGACACGGAACTAGACCAGAACTAGAAAGGACCCAGAGAGGAGGAAGAATGAGTATGAAATCTTCGCGTATTGAATTTTTTAGGAGAGGAAACAAAAGTGCTTGATTAAGTTTTGTAAGTTTGAGGTCAAGGAAAACCTTTTCCATTATTAGAAGTTAGAGGTGAGGAGTGTCGAGAAATCTTTTCCATTGTTCATCATCTTTTCATCCTAATTCCCATTTCATCTCCATATCGAGAGAACAAGCTAAGTCCTCTCATCATTTCAGTTACTTGGCATTTTATATTACATTGTTTCTATATGATATTTATTGTTCATCATTTATTACTATATTTCTAGACATGGGGGTTGACATCCTCCAAGGGAGTTAACATCCTCTTGGAATTGGTATTATCCGGGTAACTCCACATATTTTTATCTAATCACATCTATTTCAGTTTTGTAGATCTATCTTCTTTTATCACATATCTATCTTCTCTGTGCCTGTAGATCCATATCCGCATATGAGGTCCTAAGCCCTCCATCATTCAAAGTTGTTGGTGGCTTCCAGATATCGGCTTTCACCCGCGTGAGAATGAGGTTTCCTATACAACAATTACCTCAACCGTGCAAGTATTATATTTCATTATAAATCTCTTGATGTTTGTGACATATCCATGTGCTCATACAACCATAAATTAGACATTAGATGCCTCAAACCATATCTGCAAGCAGACTACTCAAAACTACCTTTTTGACCCAAAAAAATTGTCTTCAAAGATAGGGAACACTTTAAATCTTAGGAACTCAACCATGATATGAAACTATGATGGAAATGTAGTACACTCCCATGCTTCAATAAATGCTAATTTAGTCATGAGGTTAAATGGTAAACTTTTGCACAAAATAGAAAAATCCAGAAACTTACCTTTTTGGATTGGGACCACATAATTTGAAAATATATAAAACACACCAATAGAAATATGGAGGATTCCTCTTCATCATCAAATAATCATATTAGTATAAAAATCATTTTCAGACCTATACAATCAAGTTTCCTCAAGTTGCTTTCAACCTAGGGTTTTGAAACCATAACAGAGCAATTTTGGTGTTAGTGACTTTTCATAAAAATGTGATGAAAAAAGACATCATTATTCTTTATACACCTTCTTAGTTCAATTTTATAACATCCCCAAGGGCCCCAAGAGATTTGGTGCTTGACTTGATGCCCTTTATTTATTTTTGGTAGCTTTGGTGTCAGTTTCAGATTATTTTTTTACAAGGGTTTTTTGGGCCTGTTCAAAACCAATTTTTTTTTAACTTATCTAAAAACATCCCCCAATATCTTAGACTCCCATGAAAAAAATACAAGAGTGGGTGAGCATAAGAAAGTGACCTTTGAACTAAAATTTGCACTTCTAAGAACTTGATTTGGCTAAAAATGAGTTTTCTTTAATTTTCTTCACTCTTCTAACCGAAACTTGGATCATAACAATGTAGCAACATCCTCTATTTCCATCTCTCATCCATTCTTGCACACCTCTAAATCTCTCCAAACACTAATAGTTACCCATGCAAACGAGCCTTGTCTTCATAGTCTTGCTTCAAAATGACCTTAAACATGCCTCATATACCTGATTTGTGACCTTTGACATCTTCTACACATGCCATAAAACCTAAAAACACATTACTCATGCTTTCCTTGACTTGCTCTACTTATTTTCTCATGTTACCATACCATCATGCATACTCTAGGTCTAGGATTAGACTTAGCTAGGCTTGAACCAGCACATGATACCCAAGAAAAGACCTTCAAAACCTTAAATACACTCTTACACACTTGACACATCATATTGAACATGCTTTCCACCATAACATCACTCACATAACTTTTGAAGCCCATACATGTCACCAACTTGCTTGACCATGCACCAAAAACACACAATCTCACCTAGTCATCATGCATTTACAACCATGCAACTAATCATCCCACTTCTACATGACATTAGACACCTCATGTTGACTAAGGTTCCCTTTGACATCAATGTGACACTTGACATCAATAATAACTAAGACACTATGTCCAACATTACTTATCAATAAAACTCCATGACTAAGACTAAATCAAATCAAGACAACAAATACATACCTTCAAGAATCCAACATGAGCTACATGACTCCATGTTTGTACCATTAACACATCTTCATTATATCCATTCAATATCCCCTAACTATATGCTTCTTATTATTGATGAATTCCTATAATAAGATTTATAGAGATATGCCTTATTGTAGACACCTGTAGTTTGATCAAAGCACTATTATCTCTAATATTGCACTAACTATTCTCTTCCTCACCAATTGACGACACATCATTAGTTAGATCTATCTAACTCCCCTTTTACGACACTCTTCTGGTCTTATTCCTCTTATAAGTCAATTAAATAGGCTATTATAGCCTCTTCTTGGCTAGAATCCTCTTCTTCACCGCCTCTATTAGCTTCCTGGACTATCAATCCATTTCATTGGATTGATTAGGCCTTTCAAAACCCTTCCAAAACCCTAATTTCTCTCTAAACAAGATTAATTAGTCTAACCTAGGTTAATTACCCTAAGACATGATCAACCTCTTTTAAACTTAGTCAAATATTGCTTTGACTTGCTAATTAACCTATTGACTCCCTTTTAGTCCCACATGCACCAAAAATCCTTCCATTTCCCAAATGGAAAACTATAAATAGCCCACTACCCCCTCTCATTTTCAAGAACACTTCTTCCCTCTAACATAAACTATAGTGTTATTGCTAGGATTAGGAGCTTTATTTTCTTCTTATTGAGCTATCTTGCTTTGTATTTTGCATTTCACCACATAAACATGGAGTAAATGGGAAGAACCATTGGCCTTGAAGCCATTAATGGTGAGATCCCATTCTCTTAAAGCATAAATTGATTGCTTAGATCCTTATTAGGCTCATTTGATTAAGCTTTCAAGAATAAAGGTTAATTAATTACATTTGCTAAAAAAATTGTTTTCTTTAAACTAATGCATGCAAAGTAGGAATCCTTGTTTATTTCTTAACTGATGGTCCATTGATCAGTTTTGCACAAATATTTGGGGTTCTTGAGTGTTCTTACCCCATTCCATAGCTTTTGTAACCTTTCTTTGAACACATTTGGCATGCCTAGTGGGACACTTATGTCCATCCTCCATTAATGGAGGTATTTTATGTTTTTCAAAGTTCACTTACAAGTTTTTTAGAGAAAACAACTTGTTATTTGCTTATTTCCATTCCTAAAGCTAGTTAAATCACCCTTGTTTGCATATATTTTGTGGGTTTGAACTAGAAATAAGCTTCTTTGACTAACAACTAACCTATTTATTTTTAAAAATTTCAAAATCTGTGAATTTTACAGGTTTTTTAGGGGTACGCACAGGTGTCTGGACATGGAGCATCTCCATCAAAACCCTAATGATGGCATTGAGTTGGCCATGCACTTGTTTGAGCATATTAAATAGTTGATAGTTCATTTTAGAATGGGCCGCATCTCTATCGAGAGGTGGGCGTCTCCATTGGTTAGTGAGCGTACCTATCACGCTAGAAGCATTGGTGTATAATGTCTTATTATGTAAACTCTGTCACTTTTTTGACTGGCTGCATCTTTGTTGACACATCAGCGTCTTCGTTGACTTTTGAGTGTCTCTGTATCTCTGTACGCATTGGTGTATGCTGCCACACTATGATTTTTGACATTTTTTTCCTTGCAGGCGTACCCGTTGAATAGAGAGTGCATGCGTTGAAACCTAAGCGTACTGTTGTGACAGGCCCTCTTAGATGTTATAACCCTCTGTCGCTTTTTCTTGTCATGCATCTCGTGTTGGTTAGGGCATGCATTCGTCGGATGGGGTATCTTTGGTGTCATTTTGGGCACGCATGCGTCTGTATTAAAATTTGAAAATCTTTCTCCAAACTATAAACTCATTTTGCTAAGCGTTTCTAAGGTTTTTTAAGACTAACAAAGTAGATGCAAGGTTTTG
Organism: Taxus wallichiana var. yunnanensis; assembly: GCA_018340775.1. Taxonomy (NCBI): domain Eukaryota; kingdom Viridiplantae; phylum Streptophyta; class Pinopsida; order Cupressales; family Taxaceae; genus Taxus; species Taxus wallichiana. The sequence continues at coordinate 83,952,377 of CM031244.1, read as the reverse complement.
TTTTGTCATTTCAACTTATGACTTAATTTTTTCATTTCTTTGCTTCGCATGAGGTTCATAAAGTGTCTATGCTCTCTCCTCACTCCTTCTAGGTGATCCTGGAGATAAAAACACTTGTTCTATGATTCTAAAGAGTAAAATAATTTCCATATGATTTGTCTTAGTAGAATTTTCACATTGTGTATGCTCTTCCTTCGCGCCTTTTGGCGATCTTAAGAATCAAAAGAAAAGTGTAAACTCTCTTTCTTAAATTTGTGAATGGAAAAATACTAAAATTTTTATCTACATGACCTAAATGCTTGTCAAAGAAAGGCATTAAAAACAAAAAACTTGTAATACACGTGTTTTTATATAGGTTTCCAAACGGTGTGCTACTTAAAACCACATTTAAGATAAGCAAGATAAAAAACACACCACTTTCATCACACTGTATTGCATGTTTCAGAAAATGGTACGTCCCTATCTACTCAACTGGAACATAACCCCTTTGGCATAATTCCTTAAGCTACAACAATAGGGGTGGTTCTAGGAACCCTAAAGTAATCCACAACTGAGTAACCTCGTGGATAAAATAGGAATCCTTCACTTAACCACTTGACTAGTACGCCTTATGAGTTAGAGTCAAATATTGTTCGTATCACGACCCGGTGATGGTACAACTAAACACACTAGTTGCTCATTGTATTAGAAGGGGGTAAAGTAAAGCTAAGATATTCCCAAGATAGTCAATGTGACTATTTGGGTAAATTGAGATTTCTCCTGACAATCTTCGACACTGGTTGAGATAACTTATTAAGGATGTCATTCTATCTTGGAGCCCACTTTGCTAGTCCATTATGCGTCAAGTCATCATGAAGTGACAAATCACTTAGAGTCTAAACCTTGTTTATCGAATAAGTAAAAGAGTCCACGTAAGTTTGATCTAAGTGTCTTTCATCACCGAATTAAACTACAACCCACTTAGCTTAGTTTTACTCTCGTCCTCACCCTTGCGTTCTCACTTCCCTATTGCGTTTAGTTTATTTTCATATTTTTTGATCTATACCCTTACATTCTCACTTCCCATTTTTGGGGTGAGAAAGGTGCATACCTCACCCTTGTTTATCGGAGATAGTACCCGCCACTTTTTTCTATTTACACCCATCCATGTTTGCGGCTGGGTCTTTAAACGTCTAAAGTGCGCAGATACATTTTTCATATCTTTGATAAAGTCCTTCGATCTTGATTTCAAGATCATATTCACTATCGTGAGTTTGATTCATCATTTGTCTCTTCTTGAGTTGATAGTTTTTCTCACATTCTAGTCTCATAATCTTGGTACTTACATTGTGTTTTCATTTTTTGAGAACATGATACAAGTTCCTTTATTCTTGTGATTACGTTGCTCACACAATTAAAAACTTCTTATTATACTTATTACTTAGTTTTAGTTTCGACGTCATCGAGTCTTTTAAAAAGTGTTGATATCACCTTATATATATCGCAATAATGTTGTCATGATACTAACATCGGGCTTGCTCGGTTAATGTATCACGATAGCGTTGTTACGCTATATCTAGTCACGACTTCCATTTTTAGAAGAATTAAATTTCATCGGCATTCAAAATAATTTTAAGTATACCTCGTCGAGAGACTGTGTCAATACCGCTTTGATAGTTAGGTCTTGTTAGAATTCTAACTTGACCTACGTATTGATACAATATTGTCATTTTTTAGGGTATAGGCTTGGTAGCAACAAAATTGAGTGATCATTACATTTAGGTGTGCATATGAGTGTTCTTTGATAAAAGAAATTGCATAGCATTGCATCTAGGATACACTGTGGTATATTTCAAACATCACCTTGGATGGCTTGCAAAATCACACATTTAGGAGCCACACTAACTTCATACAAACGTCGGCTAGTAATGCCTAAAATCATGAAGATGGAAACCAAATCAAATGATCATGACTTAGAAGAAAACCATTTTGAAACCTTCCCATTTAGCAAAAACAACTTAGTGCCTCTATTTTCTCAAGTCAAAGATACAGAGCCATTAATTGACCATAGTGGAGAAGAGTCTGACTCTTCTGGAGAACAAAACAGATTAGACCTAAGTAGATTTGATGAACTCCTATATTATAATAAAGATAAAGTACTCGTAAGAGTCTTAGAATCGGGAGCTAAACTTGTGTATGAATGCGAAATAGAAACCAAGGTCATTAATCACAAAGCAAGAAAATGGGTATCACTCTTAGACATAGATAACCCCTTTGAAACAAGGTACGCTTCTACTTCTGGGAAACATCATGTCACTGTTGAAGGGGACTCATCACGAAGGCCTCATTACCAAGCTTCACGTAAAGTTAAGCTTGAGCGTAAAGCTTCACCTCCTCCAAAATTTGATGAAGAAGAAGACCCTCTGGTTGAAGAGGAGATCCTTCAAAAATAGATCTTGAAATTGAGCCAGAAATTAGCAAACCTAGGCTCTTCAAGAAGAAACGTATACAAAGACAAAGACAAAACGAAATCTAGTGAATTTCACTTTGATCCATACACTGACATTACTTTTAAAGCGGCTCAAAATAAAGACCAATGTCACCTACTAAAGAACAAATCATTCAAAAAGAGTTACAATCAATGAAAGATATGCAACCTATGCTTTATAGGAGGGAAACATAGGCTAGAATAGGAAATATTCATATGAAGAAATATGCCCTTACCCATTCGATAAGGAAATTTTACGGAAACCCTTCCCAAAACACTTTACCATTCCCAAGTTTGATAAGTACAAGAGTGATCCTTGTGATCATATAAAAGACTTTTACATGGATTTCTAGGAGGTCGCATATAGTGATAACTTCTTAATACGACTTTTTCCTCACATCCTAGGAGCACTGGGATTGGAATGGTTCTATAGTATTCCCAAGGGCTCCATTACAACATGGCCCACATTAGTAGAAAAATTCATACGACATTATTCCTATAACATGGAAAATGATATCACAATGAACGATCTATGCAATACAAAAAAAAAACCCAATGAGACATTTGCCAACTTTTTACAATGATGGTGAGGGTTAGCAAGTCATTTCCCTTGTGCATTACCGGAAAAACAACTAGTGAGCATATTTGTTCCTAACTTAAACCTAAAAATAGCCTTCCATTTACAAATGCACTATGGCTCAAAATTTGAAGAGGTCATAGAGAAAGGTGGTCAAATCGAGAAAGCCCTCATCGTGAAGGGAATGCTTAAGTCTGTCATTAAAGACAAACATGAAGCCAAATCCGTAGACAAACCAAATTTCTTCAATAAAAACAAACATGTTATTGGTGATGAAATTACAGGACTACAAGAGATTTCAAGCCATACGAGATGAGCCCACTTTTAAAGTTTTCATAAGGACCTCGTCCCAAGGCACCCACTAAACATACGTTTATGCCATTAACGAAATCCCTATTGGCCATACTAAAGCAGTTAGATAATGTAAAAATGGTGGAATATCCAACTACGACAGTACCATACCCAAAAGATGCTCTAAAACCTAGTTGGTTCAAAGACCATGAGTCTTGTGAATTCCACTCTGTTAAAGGAAACAAGATAGATAAGTGTTTAATACTACATCACTACATACAAGACCTCATTCAAGAGGGTAAGATAGCCATAGATTCTCCTTGACTCGGAAAAGGTCCAAACGAGAAAATGGGTATCTACAAAGAGTTGTTTCCTAATCGACATGAGAAAAAGAAAAGGAATCCAAATCATGGGAAAACCTCCAATGACTATAGAATAACCACTTATGTTTACCCTACTAATGATAGCCCCTTTGATTCTCTCATAAGATGTATTCACTCATCTGATGAATAGGTCAACACTATCTGGATCTTAGAAAAGAGTTGTGGGGTAGGGATAATAAATTCTCATTTAATCATACCATATCCCATGCATATCCCTTAGGAATGTCGGTATAATTTGATAGATCAGTTAGAGAAAACACCTGTTAGGATATCCATTCTTGATCTACTCAAAATATCTACTACCCATAAGAACGTAATGTATACGACATTGTAAAATTCAAGAGTCTCTACAAATGTAGATCCCACACACCTCAAGCCATTATTTCACACCTTGACACCAATGATTATATTACTTTTGATCGCACCTGCAATCCCACGTAACAACCCGAACACGATTACCCTTATACTTAGAAGTGGTGGTTACCCATCGCAAAATCAAGAGGGTACTTGTGGATGGTGGATCTGGTCTAAATATTTGCATTTTGAAGTTGGTTAAGTAGCTAGGCCATTCGTAAATAGATCTAGGAGCTAAGAATATCACGATCACAACTTATGACAATGAAGAATGAGAATCGGTGGGTACTTATAGTAGTTCCCATGGAAGTAGGCCCAACTTGTCATGACATGACATTTCATGTCCAGGGACTTATAATTTCCATATAACATGCTCTTTGGGCACCCATGGATTCATGACATGTAGGACATTCCATTAACTTTCCATCAGTTTATTAAACTATGTCATGAAGGATAAGTGGTTACCTTTCTAGGTGACTCGAAACCATTCACACATTGTAGGGCATTGCATGGTTTTCTTGTGTAGCTTATGAGTTTCCTTCAGCAGATATGTTGTTATCCCCTACAAATGGAAGCTATTTAGAAACAGGTAGATTCAAAGTCACTCACACCTTATAATCAAGATTTTCCTTCATTAGTCTACCCGTTCTCTTAATGGGAGGAAACATCGGCAAAATATTACCTAGGTGATCCATTTACTCTTGGACATGCTTTGTTAATATCATATTTATTAGTATCTCTCAAAACATAGGGTAAGCCTTATTTTTCAGTTTAAGAGCACTCGGGAGTAGTGTCCTAAACCATTAGATTTTTTTTTCCATTGTGGTCTCCTATCTGAAGAGAATATGTTAGAAGATCCTACTAGCAGAGTGCTAGAAGGTACCATGGCTTTGTGCCATCAAGCACCCCAGTACATCAAAGGTCACTGCATGATGTTTTTCATGGGCTATAGTGGGTTTGGATGTGGAATTAATGCACAAGGATGGCTAGATTGTAACATCCCCATTTTAAGATACTAGAACAACGTAAAAAAATTTTTTTTTTTATACAACGTTCTCTGTTCTGAATTATGTAATTCAAACACACGTTCAAGTTTTAATAATTGTTCTCTATCCAATTAATGTAATTCAGATCACACAATTTATTTTTAAAACCAATGTTCTCTGTTCACATATTTACAATATGGAACACACATTCAATGCCATTCAATCATATAACAGATACCATATGCTGCTGTAAATGACTTGAAGAACTACCGATCTCCCATTTTATGGCTTGGAGTTTCAGTGATCTCTCATTTCATGACTCGGTGACTTACCAATCCTTCATGTTAATCCATGCATTGTATAATAAGTATACAGGGTTCTTTTACCATTTCCGGTTATCGAAGTGATCCATTTAAGAGGCCTATCTGAATATCTATTACTGATATTCATTTGACATCCTGCATCTTAAACTAGGTGATTAGGACAACGCAACCAGCACACTTGCAATACTTTGGCCAAATATTTTCACATGCTTTGCATGATCATATTCCTAGATGTTATATACATCAATGGAATACGTCCTTCACCTCACTTCGTCTGTTATCTAGAATGGTCTTTCCTGATCTCTGTCAGTCCTTCCGTCTAAGGTCAAGCTCTAACCCCAACTAGCAATATGAATGAGTATAGGAAGTTACTCATGGTAACTAAAGGTACGCAGACATACTGTGTCATCCCTAGGCGACTCCGTGTGTCTAGTTACCTTTAGTCCTCTGGAGTCACTCCATATACGCGATCACATTCCTATCCTTGTCTAAGAAACTTAGTCCCAGCTTATGTAAACTTGATGAATTGATTCGAGAGGGCGTTGTAACATGTCAGCTACAACATTGTGTCGTCATGAAGGCCCCGCCTTCATGAAGACACCATATTGCAGCTGGCATGTGCCAAGGTCCTACGGAATCCTCTCATCAAGGAGTACACATCCAGCTCGAGTGATTGGATTATAATCTTAATATTTAAGATCAATTTTCAGCAACCGTGTTGATCCTTTAACCTCGTCGTTCATTACAGTTGTATATAGCTAAGAGAGACTCAATTTGTCTTATAGCTTAATATACGTTTACTCCTCCATATCGAAGGATCGTATATTTCCATCTTGGTTCCTTTCTTTAAGCTTCGGACTAATAGTCCACTACAACTTAACGTAGTAAGTTCAACCTTTTAAACTTAACCAAGTTTTACTCCCAACTGTAATTAAATTTAGAATTCCATCTTATTAGATATCATTTACACGAGGTCCCTTCTTAAAAGAAGGTATTCAGCTATCCTCCTGAACCTTACTTCAGTTAAGGTTTGTTAACAATAGATATGTTTTCCCATATCTAATATTTTCTGAATTTAAACATTTCAAGGATATTAACGGAGTCCGAATACAAGGTTCAGCTACTCCTATGTTATTTGATATTCCTTAGCTTATAAGCTAATCCCGAATATCATTCAATTAAGAGTTCATATTCACCTAAATCCATTTTAATGTCAATTTAAAATTCATATTAACCCAAGTATGAACTAATTGCACATTCCAACTTAAAATTTGCATTCAAGTAAAGAATAGATATTATTTCCTTTTAAATCTATCCACTATCATTTGAATAACTCCAAATCAAAGAATAACACTATATTCTCAATCTTTATTCAAACAGTTTCAAAATGATACAGCCATTAAAATATCACACTTTTCCTTGTATTCATCCATAAGATTTACAATCTATACTGATATGAGTCAAACAACTGGACTTCGTTTATATCAAACAACATTTCAACACATAAGGATAGAAGAATGTAACTTCTTATTTTCCCATTTCCTCATAGAGGAATAATAGTTATCAAATATGATCCATCCTCCTAATCAAAAGAAGTATCGAGAAAACAACCATGTCTTCATTTTTACTCAAGATCCATCTGCAAAATTACTTGCACGGTCGGGTTCATTGGCCGAGCATATTAAGCACTTGTCATTAAAATGAGGTGCTTTTAATTAATCTGTCTCAATAAAAGAACCCTACTTTTATGAAATGTAAACAAAATATGAGATGAACACCATCCAAGATTTAAGTGTTGATAAGGATGAACAACCTAACAACCCAATCATCTAATTTCCATCCCAATCGGATAAAAGGATTACTACCCATTTTCCCAAATAATTACTACAAGAAGTAATTTCCTTCAAATAGTTCCAGATTAAAACATCTGTAAGAACTAATACACCTAAGTATATATTGCTTTTCCAATGTAAATGCTATCAATTCCATTCCCTTACATTAGTTAAAGAAAGGATTCACGAAATAAATTTTAATAAGACTTCCAACAGAATCACTCTCCCTTCCTTTCATACTACTCATCTAATTTCAAACAATCAAATGCTGAAGAGAAAAGTAGTCATTCACCATGAACTTATTGGTGTCAATTCTCAAAATTCAACAACAGAATAACACTGCTTTCAATTCAGAAGAAAGTAAACAGAAATTAAATGCAATGATTCCACCTTAGGTAGTACAAAGTTCATTTCATAACAAGTATAGAATTTCAACTGTATAAAAGAAGAATTGATCATTACTTCAAATTACCCATCCAACACTCTCTTTCCTTTCATCATAACTGTGTTAAATAATTTAATCCAGACGTGGTTTCAATCAATGATAACAGTCCAAAGAGAAGTAAATAAAATCAATAGTCGAATAATAGGAAGAAGGATCATATTACCTCTTCTCACTGTCTAACCAAATATCCACTATTTAGAACAGACATAATCCAATAGTATGATTCATTCTGAATAGTATATTTCAGTATTCAAAAACTACTAATTACCTTTCCAAAAAGTTGACCAGAGTTCATTGCAACTGGTCCGTAAGCATTAGTATCAAAAGTACCTTTAAATACAACCATTTCCTCTTAAATATTCCACCCAGCAAACATTTTCAGTCCAGAAATAGCAAGTAAAGATGTACAGCAGACAACATTTCATATTTCATCGTAATAATAATAAAAGGACTCATTTCCCAAATACCAAGGAAAAATTCCAATTCCGATTCAGTTGTAATGCAACAACAAGAAGTTTTTGGACTGCAATCTGAATATATATACATTTAAATGAAAACTTACTTGTTTGCTAGAAACAGTCATACCCAACTTAATCTGAAATGAGTAAAAATACAACAACTATACTACCATCGTTTCACTGTAAGAAGTAAGAAACCCCCTTTTTTTTACAAGAACAAGAATCTATTCAAGTTCAGTTCCAGCCGATTACATTAAAGGAGTTCGAACAAGCATCTCTGTTACTCATGTATATATATACTTTCCAAAAGATTCAAGAAAGATATCAATACATTTTACTCACTCCTCAAACATTCTAGTTCAGTTCATAAACATTATCCCGAATTTGTTTTTCCCAATCGTTTTCACGCACTGAACTCAGAAAAACAAGTACTCGCATAACTAATACATTCATCCACTCAAACCCATATAGGGTAATAGAAGCGAATGCTAAACACAGTAAAAAAAAACTCATACAGTAAACAAAACCTCCTTTGTTTCACTCATTTGCAAAGAAATACCAAATCTGTGTTCATTTTTATAATGACAGTTCAAACCAGGGTCATACAGAATCATCTCATCCTTCCGTTTTTACAAGAATGCATAGAACTCAAAATTAATACATGCATAACTAATGCATTCATCAGACAAAATCATATTGGGTAATAAAAATGAATACCCAACACTGTCAAAATGAACCCACACAACATGGACAGTTTTATTCGATTTAATCATTTTGCAAAGAAATGCTCAAGTCACATGCAGCAAAAGAAAACGACTCAACCCAAAAATCACCTCAACATATCAGCAAAATCAAATAACCAAAACCCCCATCATAAGAGCAGGGTTGTTTTAATGAGATGTTTAAACAAAAGCAAACGGTTTAAGGAGAAGGGCTTAACATGCCTGTATTTCTTTTTGTGGTTCAAAGTAAACCGCATCCACTGGAGCTATTTTTCTCCACGGCATCCTCAGCAAGGCTTACCCAACAGTCCACTAACTCCCACAGGCTCAAAAATAGCCATGGCTTCTCCAAATAATAGCAACAGTCATCAAAATAGTAGCAGGTTCGAAAGAACCATGGAAGAAATGCAGAGCAACTAAAAACCCGAATGAACACAATAACAAACAATTTTTCCTCTATCCTCCTTCCAAGGCAAGCTGGTCACTAAGACCAAGATTATTGAATGCATTGAATGCATTGCTTTTTCCTCAATCCTCACGCCACCGCCGACTCAGGTTGGCGAGTTCCTTTTCAAATTTTTGCATGCAATTCTTCCTTAGCTACTTAGCTAGTTGAATACCTCCATCTTTTCCCATGTTCCCGCCAAACTTGGCACTGAAACTGTAAGGACTGAATTTACTACCTTAATAAATTTCTAACCTTCCCTTCTTATCTGTTTTCCATCCACATGGGTCCATAAGTCCCCTTCCATAGGTTAGTAATAGTTTAGGATTTTATAGTCCATAGCTAGGTTGTTCACCTAGTTCATAAGTTATTAGGATTTGCATCAATTTTCATCCTTATGCAATTTAAAATCCATGTAGGGTAGTAATTAGGCTATGGGTTATAACATAGTTATAGGTTAGGATTTAATTCCATAGCGTCTAATTAATAGTTTCCAACGAGTCTTACCGACTGGCGTTCACATTCAACACAATGCAGGACGTTTCGTCCTATGCTCAACACATACCTGTGTCACTTGCATCCAGACTCCTATTGTCTTACGCTGTCTAGTGTTACAACTTGTATGTGGTTCGGGAATCAAACCTTTTCCATTGGCATCTACGTACCAGATATTCATACCTGAAATCAGGTGCTGCAACATTATATCAACCTTCAGTCTGGTTTCAGACTTCCTTCCGATTTAGAAGTAAATCAACAAAGCGATCTCAAGAAGGCCCCAGCATACCTTGGATCAATGGAATTGATTCAAGGTGTGTTGTCAATCAGCGAAAAGAGTTCATCAAACATACGACAAGTCTGTTGTCTCATTTTGCAAAACACAAGCAATAATAACCTCCATCCCAAGTAAACAAATTACAGCAAACAAGGGTCCAGATTAGTAACACATTCCTTTTAAGATTAAAAGATATATCTTAACATATTTATCTTCATTTCTGTAGTTACAACATCATGAAAAGTGATTACCATGATAGCTTACAAAAATCAAGGCGTTACATAGATCCTATTCCCATCCCTCATTTCAATTTGCTAAGCATGGTCTGGGGATAAGGCCGCATAACACTCTACCCTCTTATATTGACGCCACCTCTTCTAAACGTGAGGATGTTTCATCTCATTCGGATAGTGACTCGGATGCCCAATGTATCCTCTACAAGGATCTTGCTTACACTAACCTATTCCCAGCATTCAATGGTCCTTACCTTATCTAAATCCAACCCCATAACCAATCATCAAATAGCCTTCGTATATCCTAAACTTATATATTGGGATCAACAACTTCACACACCACTCGATTTATTTGAAAATGATGAAGCATTTATGGAGTTCATGGGACTCAAGGATTCTATTTTGGATGGAGACCACAAGAAAGGATTTGCAATTCAAATAGACACATGTGCATACTTCAGAGAAAAGGTAGAGATTTTTGGACATTTGAATAAGAAGGTGGTAAATAAGAATACAAACACTTCACAGAAACCTTGCAGAAAAGATAAATGGAAGTCTCGCGATTCAAACTCTTTGAAACACTCATAGATAAACAAAACGAAGAGTCTAAAGATGAAGTGGTTTATCCATTTAAAGATGATGATGAGCTACCATAGGAAGTTGATCTTACTCTTCCCCTTATCCTACATGGATGGAAGATGTGTCTAAGATGCTTATTGAGGAAACAATTAATGTCAACATTGGCTCAGAAGAGAAACCTAGAATGATAAAGTTGGGTGCTTCACTCTCATCTCAAGAACAAAAGGTCTTTGTAGAGATCTTAAGAGAATATGCGGATATATTCACGTGGACATATGTAGATATTATTGGTTTGGACCCATAGTTTGTTGTGCACAACCTCGTTGTGTACCTAGATGCCAAACCCATCGAACAAAAATTGAGAAATATGCACCCTAAGGTGGCGCTCCTTATCAAAGAAGAATTGGAAAAAATGTTAGCTACTGATTTTATTAAACCCATTGACTATTCAGAGTGGATCTCTAACATAGTCCCTGTACAAAAAAATTGTCGGCATAATAATCTGACTGATTTCCATGACATCAATAAGGCATTCCCTTTACCTCACATCAACATGATAGTTGATTACACCGCTAGTTATGAAATGTTATCTTTAATGGATGGGTTTTCAGGTTATAATCAGATACAAATTGTAGAAGAAGATCAACATAATACAACCTTCATTACCCTTTGGGAAACCGTTTGCTACAAGGTCATGCCTTTTGGACTCAAGAACGTTAGGGACACTTATCAGTGGGACATGACTATTATCTTCCATGATATGATGAATGAAATCATGGAAGATTATGTTGATGACATCTTAGATAAATCCAAGAGTAAATGAGAGCACCCTGAAGTGCTGAGATGTATTTTTTAGCATCCGAGATTATAAGGTTTTCTTGAACCCTAAGAAATATGTCTTTGGTGTTTTATCAAGAAAGCTCCTAGGGTTCATTGTTTCATAAAGAGGGATTGAAGTGGACCCTGTAAAGGTTACGAATATCACAAACATTTCACCACCTACCGCTCTCAAATAGCCGAGGAGTCTACAAGGAAAATTCGGGAGATCCTTTGCTTTATTTCACAATTGGTGGATAAGTGCCACCCATTTACCCATTTATTGAAGAAGGATGTTGCATTCAACTGGGGACCAGATTGTCAAAAGGCCTTTGCACTACTAAAATAGTACTTGGTCAACCCACCTATACTCATGCCGCCTACCCTAGGTGAACCTCTCCTCTTGTACATTTCCACTACCCATTTTTCTATTGGTGCACTACTTGCCCAATACGACTAGACCATAAAGAGAGAACAATTTACTATCTCAGTCACACCTTGATTGTGTATGAGTTGAATTACCCACAGATTGAAAAGGCCGATTGGTAGTTGTCTCTACCTTCCAAAATCTTCACCATTATCTCCTAAACAATAAAACCAAACTCATATCCAAAGTCAACCCTATCAAGTATCTTTTATCTAAACCCGACCTCACAGGACAAATTCCTAATTGGATCATTCTCCTAAGTGAATTTGATATCAAGTTTGTAAATCAGAAATCCTTAAAAGGATAGGTATTGGTTGATCAATTAGTAGAAGCTCTTCTACCAGGAGTGAAACCTTTGTAACTATATTTTCCAGATGCATCTATGATGTACATTGAAGAGTTTGTAGAATGGCAGGTCCATTTTGATGGATCTTTCACCTTCCATGGATCTAGAGCAGGAGTGGTGCTCATCACTCCCACAAGGAAGTCATACCAAGAGCATTCCAATTAGGATTTCCATGCACTAATAACATTGCAAAGTATGAGGCACTCATCGCTGGCCTCAAGCTAGCTATTACTTGGAATATCAGAAAACTACGAGTCATTGGAGAATCCCAACTTATCATTAAACAAGTTAATGATGAGTATAAAGTTAAAGATGAGAAGCTCATTCCATATAATAAAATGGTCAAAACCCTGAAGGAGTACTTTACACAGATCATATTTGAGCAAAAGCCAAGGTTGTATAATAGATCCGCAGATGCTATGGCTTTAATTGGGTATCTGTTATGTATTCCACCTCAAGAAAGTAAGATTCCTTTCTTTGTAGAGAATTTACAAGTACCCATATATGATATGTCGAGTCATGTTTGGTATGTGAAGTTGTTGGTCCATTATCCCCCTGGTATGACCAAATCTTTTGATACCTATAATATGGCACTTTTCCATCGACATCACCCATTCTCGAGAAGAAAGTCCTTTATCGTCATATAGCCCATTATACCCTCCTAGGAGGAACCCTTTATCATCATGGCTATGACAGTGAATCGCTTTCACTTTGTTTGAATGTTGCTTGACTCAATCCACACTATTAAAGAAGTACATGGTGGTATTTATGGAGCACACACTAGCGGCATGGTCTTAGCTAAAAATATTAAGAGTAGGCTATTATTGGCCTACCATGGAATCATACTATTGCAATTTTGTAAAGAAATGTGAGCTATGTCAGAAGTATGGAAACTTAATACATGTGTCGGCACATGCTTTGCAACCTATCACAACACCTTGGCTATTTTATAAATGGGGCCTAGATCTCACAGGGAAGCTCCATCCTTCTTCAAATGGTCACACTCACATCATCACGCCACCGAGTATTTTACCAAATGGATAGAATATGGGCCTCTTACTTACGACACTTGGTGCACAAATTTCTAAATTAATTATGAACCATCTAATCGCCATTATGGTATCTCCTCCATAATTGTCACAGATAATGGTAAATTCTTCAAAAATAAAACGGTTAAGACATTGTGTCAACATTTCCATATCCAACTCAAGTGGTCTACCCCTTATTACCCCCAAGGTAATGGACAAGAAGAGGATAATAATAAAAACCTTGTACATATTATGGAGAAAATGGTTAGTAAAACCGGTCATAATTGGCACTTACAGATACATCATGCCCTTTGGGCCTATCAAACATCCATCCACACTCCTACTAGTGCAACCCCATATTGGCTTGTCTATGGCACTAAAGCCATCATACCTCTAGAAGTGTATCTTCCTTCCATGAGAATATCTCTCAGGGAATATCTTGATAAAGACGAGGACTATAGAGTTGCTCGACTGGCAGAGTTGGAACTATTAGATGAAAAGTGTATCAGAGCACTCAATCACCTGAAAGTCTATCAGAATAGAGTGTCCAAGGGATACAACAAATGCATCATTCATCGGGAATTTGATGTAGGAGATCTAGTCCTAAAAGAAAATCAGAAGAACACCGTCAAAGATAGAGAAAAGAAAGGTAAGTTTGAAGCTAACTGGCTAGGCCCTTATGTGGTGGTTGCTAAGTATGGATCAGAGCCTATAAAATTGTGTACTCGGATGGTGAAGAGATTATAGAACCTATGAAATCCATGCACCTCAAGAGGTTATACGCTTAAGCATGATGAGAATATTATATAAGAACTAAAAATAGAAAAAAAAAAAAAAAACAAGCAAAAAATGGAAAATTGAGAAAACAGTAAAGAAAACGTAGGTTGTCCACATGTGATAACAAAGCAATTGTGGGCGCAAGTGGAAAGGTCTTTGGGTGAAAACTAGTTTCCGGTGCTCAAGGAGGATTCACTTTGGTCACAAGTCACTCTTACAGCAAGACGGGTAACCCTCACTAATTTCTAGATGTAACTTACTTTGCTAGGTCTAAGAACCCTCTCGAATCCGCCTTCTTCGAGCCGTGATCTGGCTTGTTTACTCTTATATCTATGTGAAGGATGTTGCCTTTGTATATTCCCATCTAATGTTGGGGAACCTTCACATTCCACTTTCTCATACATACACGCATGGCATTCGGCCTTTTGTATATTCCCACATCACGTTGGGGGCATCCACGCTTCTTTGTCCTTGTACATTACTTTCAGAACACGACCTTAGAAAATACCTATTTTTTTTTGAAAATATCCCTTCTAGGGACGAAGCTACACCAACTGCATAACATTTTCTCGAAAAGCCTCAAAATGACATAAACAATAGCCTTGAAAAAGTATCTTTTTAGATAAACCCAAAAATATTAGAAAATATGTCAATGTTGTCCTGCAAAAACAAGGTAATGATTTAATTGCTTTTAGTTGTTGGTTTGTATAGTTTTGATTGAGAATACTTTTTCATGTGATGTTGTGACTCATTTGCTTACCATGGGTTGGATCTTGTTTGAATTAATTGTATATGGCATTAGGTTCATTTGTAGCTTGTATGCATCTATTAGGATTCATTTTACTTACTTAGATTAAATATCCATTTGATCTCTTTGGTATGTTTAATAAATTCATGTAGTTTGCATCTTGGTTATGTTATGTTGTATAGGTATAGTTGTTTAGCTTTGTTAACTTTTTCTTGTGTATTTGTTTCTTGCATAGTTGTTTGTTATCACATCTATCACCTATCATTCATCACATATAAAACATCATCTACTACATCATATATACAAAAATGCTAAGTATTACATCATGCATGTATGTTAAGCTAATCATCGCATATCATATCATCAAATGGGGAAAGAGGGGTTGCACATAATCACAAATCTATCCCCCACACCAATATCATCTAGTATCATCCCAAGTACTAGAATAGAAATCAAAAACATTATATAAACCCAAAGCATGTGATATTATCTACAAATATATCATTACTATGAAAACATAGAACATACATATCTCTAAATCTAAAGTATGTCACATATATAGAGGAAAGGAAAATCATACATCATGATACGATAATTGCAAAACAATGACCACAAATTTTACATGGCATAATCACAGTATAACATGACAAAATCATCATCAAATGTCCATATGATACATACATAAATTTCCATCTCAAAAATACATCATCGATATAATATGACATCTAAAAGGGGCATGCATCAAAATCCGAGCCTTCATCAAGAGGCATCACCAAAAATAATGGTACATGAATCTATACATCAAAAAGTATCCTTCATAGGAGGTATAAATACAATACATCTATATAAGAGGAGAAGTGAAGAGCTCAACCATAGCTTGCGCCTCGCTATTTAGGGCTCCTAGGTCCATGACCTGGAGGATGGAAGAGTGGTGGTTGTGATGGACCAACATTGGGGTATTACCTTGCTTTCTCGGTTGGTTGTTATCTAGTGGATACCGTCTAACTAGCTACTCAGTAATGGGCTTCTAAATGATCTAACCTGAATGACTCGACCACCATGACCTAGAGCCTGTCGTGCTCACACATGATCGCTTTCAAAAGGTGCTACTCATTGCCTCTTGGGACTAATATGAAATAATTAGTCCTATAATATAAGGCCTCGCCGCCAGACCTCATAACATCTTGTATCAAATTGGTGTCTAAAAATCAATAGCTACTGCAAAGCAACATCTCACTTGCCTATAATTTGTCCCATGTCAAGCATGAGCCTGTCTAGTAGCAGTGGCCTCTCGGTCTCTATCTGCAGTAATAGTCTGCACCTAGGCTCATGCCTGATCTCTTTGGATGATATACCCTTGTGTCTATGCTTGGGTGTGGTCCCTCCGAGTGAAACCATCGCACTGGGTCTAGGACTAATGTAAAAGGGTAAATATCTGAGCCCCATGTGTAGCCATCTCACTAATCTGACTCTGCCATGAGGCACTATCCCCACCCTAAGTGGCCTGTAATCTGGCTTGATCCCTCTCCATTGTCAAACTATACACCCGAGCACCGGCCTCGATCTCACTTTGCTATAAGGGTCTATACTGTGCTCTAGCCGCATCTCTCTCTCCATCCACATGTAACTACCGGCCAAGAGCATTCAATCTTTGTTCACCATCTCCGCCACCCCTGGAGCATGAGGTGGCGGGCCCTACTCTAGAAATACCTAATAAAGAGGGGAATATATCCCCATTGGAATGCCTATTGGAGGTAACTCTATGTCTGGTGCCCTGGGTACCTATCTCGACTGAGTCCGGGAACATGTCTCTATGGCTGATGTAATGTAGGACCCTTTCACCTACCCCTAACATAATGGTGTGAGTCGGGACCACCACCACCAACGACGGCTCCACCTCCTCATCACCACTGGGAGGCCCCACTAGAGGATCTCTCACACCGGCATTATAAGCTACCCTAGAAATAGTCAAATGACATGGAAGCACACCATGGTACTATGGCCCATACTCAGGTGTGGTAACCGTATATCCGATCTATCTAAATGACACCCACATAGTAGTTACCACTTGTTAGAAGCTGGCCAGTGCTCTATCCCGGGAAATCTGTGGACCCATATCAATATACTCTCGGGCCCTACGAGCGTACCACATATCTAGCCCAGGAACATCCTAGGTAATTCCAAACTATCTCCCACATATAGTTGTGGCTTCCCAACATGAAGTGCTCAACTATGGCAGGTTGAGCTCTAAACCGTCCTTAGGCCACTAGAAATGTCTATAAGGCCTCCATACCATGGTGGCTCTATGTAACTCATCAAGCTCATGGTGGTAATGATACACATCTCCCATGTAGGGCGCACATTGTCCCCAATCGGGACCCAACCCATAGTAGAAGGCTCCTTTGGAGCCCGAAATCTCAAAACACCTAAGGGGTGACCAATAGCAATGTGGTCCCACGCCCAAATCTAAAGTAATCTGGCTGGCCCTACCATCTTTTGACAGTAGTAGGTAATCAAATGTAGGTCCAGTATAAGTGTGCTAGAATGCACTGACCCCAATAGTAGGTCTCTCCATCTATCAACCCACGTATCACTCCAAGGAGGCCAAGTGGAAATGAAGCACCGGTCTTGTCAGGGAGTAGAAATCCACTGACAAAGGCCATCATGTAAACCACAACTCGTCTAGCTTTGGATCCTCAATACACCGCGATAACCTAATAGTCATCCCATGCCATGGTATCGTCGGGACACCAAACAACTCTAAGATATACCATTGAATATCATGCCGTGGCTCATAGACTGGATAAGCTGACCTTGGATCGAGACCCGCATAATGTGCCACACATCCTCAAGAGTAATCATGATCTCCCAGTTAGGAAGCCAAAAGCACTGACTCTCACTGTGTCATCTCTCTGCTACAACTATCTAGAAGGTCGTGATCTAGTGTGATCTAAGGCATATCAGCCACGTAAGCCAACCCCATGACGTATAGGAGGCTATCTAATATCTCCCTATCATCCTCATCAAATTGTGCCTCTATCGCCACTAGCTGACCATATCGCTCGTGTGTATGTAGGATGGGTAATATACACTATAAAAAAGAAACACACATGTATTAGGCACATTTCTATCTACTTCTATCTAATTTACTAGTAAAATCCTTCATTCTTCCATCTCATTTCCTAAATTTTCACTTTCTTCTAGTCTACTTTATTTTCTCCTTGGCTATTTGGCCGGAAGGGTGTTCTACTCCCCCTTTCCCGATGCATACATGCCTTTCCCGATGCATATGTGCCCTTGCTAATGCATCTCGTGCCTATTTTAGCACATACGCGTCTCCTATATTCTTCTATCTCTTTTTCTCATCTACACAGGATGCATATGTACCCAGTTTGACTCCTACATTCCCTTTTCGGTGTGCAAGCACGTATGCCCCTTTTTTCCCTACCCAAGATGCATACGTGGCTTCTTTGATGAAGGTGACCGCACCCATGTCATTTTCCCTTCGATGGAAACATGTGCGCATGTCTATTCTTTTCGACGGATATGCATGCACGTACTGCTAAAATCGATGCATGCACATACGTGTATATGTCAAATTGACGCATGTGTGTGCACACATACATCAAATTTTCCTAATCTAGCCTAAAATTCCCTAAAAGTGACATTAAATGCGTAATTCACAAAGAAGGATAGACCACTCACATAAGGTCCATCCGCTGGGTCCGTATGAACTCTCGAATGTGATCTGCTTGCCTCCTCCTACTGCTTGGTAGCCTCACCATCTCACTCCAGGGCTATCACTCTCACTGCGGTAAAAATTTGCAAGAGCTATGGTAAAATGAACTGGTCATGATTGATTTACCCCCCGGGTGGGTATATTAGGCTACCATGATGCCCCTGGGACATGTTTTCCGCCGTGGTCATTATGGCCCTTCTTCTATCTATCGAGGTAATTATTTTTCTATTAAAATAGTTATTTTTACTCCTTTTGCACGTTGGGGCACTCAGTGTCACCCTGCAGTCACTTCTTCACTACACTGGAATAATTTACACATATTACAGTGCACCATTTCCTATCATTTTCTTCTATTTTCCCTCTCTTTCACTTATGGTGACGATTATTTTTATTAAATAATTATTTTGGCTTATAATTCTTCTTGTTAGGGAATTTTATGTGCTTATTGATGCCTTTTCCTTCACCTTTAGGCAGTTGCGCATGTTTTTAGGAAATATTTGATCTCTTATACAAATTCTTTTGACCGATCAAAAAAATTTAAAAATTGTAAAACCATTTAAAAATCCAAAAACATCGAAATACTTTGAAAATGGACTAAAAATTGGTAAACAACTCATTTGCAACTAAAATTTGTGTCTCTCGCATGACACTCATCTCATATCTTGCTAACATTTTCACATGTTTTGAAACAACGACTCATGGATCATCTGAATCTTCAATCATCTGCAAAAGCTATGCTACTTACTTTATCTGTACTCTGGGGCACTATCAATTTCCTGGTACTATTTTCATCATACACGTCACTTTTTCATTGGACCCAAGTGTCCTCCATCTTTTCCCTTGCATATACAGATTGCTTGGGGCATCATTTTTAACCCTTGTCGTTTATCAAAACATTTGGGACTACATCTTGATAACAAAATATTTGTGCAACTATCTTGAACGTTGTTGGTTTAAGTGTGTGATTGTACTCATTTCCATGTTAGAAGAGTTTGTTTACTTCTCGTATTGCATTGCATGTTTGTATGTTGCATGGAGTTGTTATTTTAGCAATGGAAAGTTATTTGTATCATGGATTTTTCATGCCATTTTACACTTTTTTCATATGCTTACATCTTAATAAGGGCCGATGATGAGGATTCTAAGCAAAATGATGATTTAAAGTGTTGGCACTAGTTTACGGATAGCTCAATATCCCCTTTTCTTGTTGTTTTCCTCATCTCCTCTTTACAATTTTTCTTCCTTCTATTCTCTTTTTGATCGTTGATCAAGTTCTTCTATCACCCCATCGACACTCGAGGGGGCATCCTTCATCCTACCTTCATCCTATTAATTTTTCTTCTACCCCTTCAAAAAATTTCTACTCGTTTATACTTATCTACTTTCTTTGAAGTGACGTAACTTACGTCACCCCAAAGAGGGGAAAATGTAGACACATATAGTTTGATCAAAGCACTATTATCTCTAATATTGCACTAACTATTCTCTTCCTCGCCAATTGACGACACATCGTCAGTTAGATCTATCTAATTCCCCTTTTATGAATCTTTTGGTCTTATTCCTCTTATAAGTCAATTAAATAGGCTATTATAGCCTCTTCTTGGCTAGAATCCTCTTCTTCACTGCCTCTATTAGCTTCTTGGACTATCAATCCATTTCATTGGATTGATTAGGCCTTTCAAAACCCTTCCAAAACCCTAATTTCTCTCTAAACAAGATTAATTAGTCTAACCTAGGTTAATTACCCTAAAACATGATCAACCTCTTCTAAACTTAGTCAAATCTTGCTTTGACTTTCTAATTAACATGTTGACTCCCTTTTAGTCCCACATGCACCAAAAAGCCTTCCATTTCCCAAATGGAAAACTATAAATAGCCCACTACCCCCTCTCATTTTCAAGAACACTTCTTCCCTCTAACATAAACTATAGTGTTATTGCTAGGATTAGGAGCTTTATTTTCTTCTTATTGAGCTATCTTGCTTTGTCTTTTGCATTTCACCACATAAATATGGAGTAAATGGAAAGAACCATTGGCATTGAAGCCATTAATGGTGAGATCCCATTCTCTTAAAGCATAAACTGATTGCTTAGATCCTTATTAGGCTCATTTGATTAAGCTTTCAAGAATAGAGGTTAATTACATTTGCTAAAGTTTGCTTGTTTTCTTTAAAATAATGCATGCAAAGTAGGAATCCTTATTTATTTCTTAACTGATGGTCCATTAAATGGTTTTGCACAAAGATTTGGGGTTCTTGATTGTTCTTACCCCATTCCATAGCTTTGCAACCTTTCTTTGAACACAAAGTAATCATAGGGATCTAAAACAAAAACTTTAAGAGATTCCAAGACTTGTTTGTCACCTGTGACTTGTCTTCTTCAACCTTCCTCCGATCAGCAACATGTGATTATTCATGACTTAATCCTTCATCTAAATTATTCTTAGATAGACTAAATTTATTATTTCTTGGCTCCCATACCTTATCTTTCCTTCTATCATATACTCTAGGAGAATGGAACTTATTTATTTTCCTTGAGGGACCATGAAAACAATATTTTGCAATGTGACCAACATGATGAAAATTATATCAAACAACTTCACTATTACCTCTTAGCTGGTGTGAACTAAAAATTATTCCATGGTTCCATAAATCCTTGTTATGAAGGAACTTCTACCACATTCACTTTCTCTATGAAAAATTCATTAAAAGCATATTAGTAACCATTGAATTATTTTTCATAACTTGTTGCATTGGGTTGCTTAACATACCTTGTCTTCATATTGACCTTATTTTTTTCTCCTTCCGATCTTCTTTAGAACTTGGTCTAACATTCTTCTTACATTGAGCAAGATCTTCTTGAGTTACCATTTCACCCTTCAGTCTTCTTTAAATCCCACCTATCTTATCACCTGTAATCTTTTGAATATTCAAGACATCATGTAGATCCTTAGAAATCTTCCTAAAAATTTGGTTGTTCTTATTTTGATATTATTTAGAACTTGGGCCAACATTCTCCTTGGTATAAGAAACATCTTCTTGAATTACCAGTTCACCCTTAAGGTCTTCCTTAAATACTAGACCTATCCTATCACCTGCAATACTTTGGCTATCTAATAGATCATCTAGATCCTTGGAAATCCTCTCAAAATTATGAAAGGATATTACCTTGTTAGCTCCTTCAGTCACTTCTTCCTTTAGGGACTCAATTTCTATATCATACTTGATGCATTCTTCATCTTTTGACTTTATGCTTGCATAGCACATGAGACTCCTCTTGAGTTTCTAACTATTTGAGGGTCTCATCATACTCATTGGTGTCATTCCAATGTTTCTCTTCAATAAGATGAATCTTTTCTTCATATTACTTAACCTGTGCCTTCAATTTCTTGTTCTTCTTATTTGCATGCTTCAACTCTTCTAGGACACGTATCAATTCAAATTTAAACTATTCTTCATCTAAATTCATACATGAACCTAGGAAAATGGAATCCTCTATTTTAGGAATCCTAGCTTATTTGGCCATAAAAAGGTTTAATTCACAATAACATCTGTCTCATCATCATCAAAATAAAATTTACTAGTTTCAATACTTACCTTAGATGAGATGTTGTCCTCCTTAGAGTATACATTTCTCTTGGACTTATTCTTGTCTTCAAACTTTCTAAATTTATTCTTACTCTTATCGATATGTGGGACCTCTTATCATCATCATAAAATTCATCATTCTTTTAGTCCTTATGCTTGTGAGGACACTTGTTTGCAAAATGTCTAATCTCACCACAGTTGAAGCACTTGAAAAGAAACTTACACGAACTTTTCTTCAACTTCCTAAAGCAAACATAAAAATCAATTCATCATTATCAATATATGAAATATCATCATTCAATACATTCTTACCTTTTGACTTCCTTTCATCTTTTAAGTCTTCTTTATTCTTGGGAGATTTATAAACACATGTCCTCATCATATAAATTTTCAAGATACCATGGAGTTCATCCATTAGTAGAGTACTTAGATCCTTCACTTCCTCTATAGCCAAGACTTTAGGATCAAACGTAGAATTCAAATATCTCAACACCTTATGCACCACAAAATATGCTTATACATCCTCTCTTAATCCTCTAATGGTACTAACCACTTGATCTACCCTAAGAAGATGCATAACAATGGTTTCTTCTTCCTTCATATTCAAAATTTCAAACTTACTCTTTTAGGTCTAGAGATTTTCCAACTTAACCTTAATGTCACATTCATAAGTGAATTTTAGCTTATCTCACATAGAATTATATGTAAGAAATTTCATTACCTTGACAAATTCCAACTCTACTAAACCACACAAAATGGAATTCGTTGCTTTATAATTGTCATTACGCACCTTCTTACTTGCTACATCAATTAAAGGATTTTGAGGAATAATATACCCATCTACAACTAACTGCCAAATATCACATCCCAAAGAAATTATATGGGTATTCATCCTGATGCTCCAAAAGGCATAATTATTTCCATCAAACATAGGATCTCGTGTTAGTAGAGGAATCAATTTGTTGACTAGCCATATTTGTTCTTTAAAATATCACCTCAAGCTTGTTAATCTTTCTTTAAAGGTCCCGCCTCGATACCAATTGTTAGAATCACGATCACCGAGAGGGGGTGAATAAGTGAGGCTTAAAAATTTATTTCACATTCACTTTAGCATTCATCAATATCATTAGCCATTAAACATGCATTCACCAAGGGTTATAACCATAAACATGAGAAAATGAACACAAGAACACATGGAAACAAGATTTAAGTGGGGAACCCTTATAGGGAAGAAAACCCACCTGAAATAAAGATTTATTATAGCAATTAATCAAATTAATTTGAGAACCAACTCAGAAAGGAGCACCAACCCCACAAGGAACACCAACCCCTAGATTTAATAGAGCACCAACTCTATATGGAGGAACCAACCCCTAGATGAATCAACCACATAATTTTTTTTTCACCTCTGGAATGTTGCACCAATGATGATGACACTTATTAAGATATTTTTCCTTATATCTTCTATATATATGCCTTTCTTGCTAACTCACTCAAGCACTTTTACACAAAGTGATTAGGTTATCTCGAAATGTATATCCAATAATAGAACAACATATAACACTTCATGACACCTTATTTTCCCTCTCTCAATGGTAAAACAAACCTTCTACACCTCAAAAAACTTCCCTCTTGCTCACTCACTCTATCTCCTCCTCCCCAACAAAAATAAGCCCAACAACTAGCTTATATACATGACTCAAACCTAAAATACATCTAAATCAGATATCATAGGGAAAATAAAATTTAAAAAAATTTATAAATTATTAAAACACCATACAAAATACCACTTAGGTTGGAAATAGCATCTATAAGCTCAAATCCTTCATTTGAACACAAGTAGGCCTAATACACTCAAAATTGCCCTCTCATCAAAACCAAGACCACTAGGGCCTACATGGACTTTACCAAAAATAAGGACCACTTATACATGTTTTCTAAGTCTATTAGAAACCTACAATAAGCTTCTACAACTGTGCACCACCATATCATGTAATGACACCACCATTAGGAGCAACTCTCATGATCTAAAAAACTAGTCCTCAAAGATGAAGCTGAAACACTCATCAAATCACCTCAACCATTAAAGTATGACACATGGATGGAAATATCATGACCTCAGGGTCATAACCAAATTCATAATACACATAAATTAGGGCTTAGGGCCCTAAAAACACCTATGCAATAAGGACAACAAACACCGCCAAAACTCGCCCGAAATCAATCATGAAAAGTGGAATTCTACAAAAATCCTAAGGGAAAAACGTATTCTAAAACCACTCTAAACATGTATAATAGCTTCCATAATTCCTACAAAACCAATTAATTCAACAATTCTAATGTAAAACTTGGGAGCAAATAATACTTCTTCATAAACTTGTAAATTCTTTGTGGGGCACACACACTTTTAAGACACTTAAATTTCACCTAGAGAAAGATGAATAAGTCCTCTACAAACTAAAATAACTAAATAAGTTCAAACAATCCATTTTGGGTCACTTAGAACAAAATATTCTCCATCTCGACTCAAATAGGGTTTAAGGAGGCTTTTAGATCACCTTACCTTCTTAACAATTGTTCATAAAACTTTTCCCCTTAAACCAAAAATTAATTACTAAAACATTGAGCTAGGACCATTCCCTAACTACCATGAAGATATTGGGCCACCATGCAAACTTCACACATGCCAATGAGCATCAAACAGACCATCTCGAGATCTATTTCTCACTTTTTAGAACTCAAGTAGAGACAAAAACATAATATATTGCTCATCCCTTAAATAAACACTTGAAAAATTGGACCACAACATTGGAACAACCTACTACACCTTTTAAAATTCTCACCTTTGTATACTTATCTCAGAAACATATATTCTCACCTCATTTGGCCACCTAGGGCTTATGAATAAGTTTAGTGCATACCTACAAAACATGTCAAAACCTTATATTTTCACTCTAAGAAACTTGTGAGATTATCTACACTTCATCCTCATTCTTCACATGCCCTTACCATACATAACTAGGTACTACATACACGTGAACCATCATGACATATCTCATCCCGCCGACTAGGCCTCCTAGCCAAACACCTTGAACATGCTTTCACCATCAATGTTGAACACCTCATGACATTTCCACTCTTTCCCACCTACAAGAGCCTTCAACATGCTTCATGACATCACCAAAACACTATAACACCTCTATAAGTCACTACAATTCTCTATACCTACTCAAGACAACTCAAAACACCATGCCACCTCATTAAGAAAATCAACATAACATGTCATCAATGACTACCACTACCAATCAACCTTCATGATCCATTCTCCTTTTGACATCAATAAAACCTATTGACATATATGACAACACAACTTGCCAACACTATCACGATGATCACACTCATGGAGGCATTTTCCCTCCATTATTTTCGTCTGATCGGGGTACACAAATGATTCACTGGGAAAATAAGGTGTACTGCACACATCGCTCCCCTCCTTTGCATCAAAATTTTCAAAAATAATCTATTTCAAAATAAAATCAATAATTATATAAATTATCAAAATAAAAAACAAATCAACAATTCCAACAAAAAATCTATAAAATTACAATTTAATTAAAAAAATCACTCAACGTAATTTTGATAAAATAAAATTTTTATCTACTACTTAAGGGATTGTTTGAATTTTTCGGCTATCATTATATATTGTTTCCTTCTAGATATAACCTTGCTTTGGGAAATTTCAGATCTCATTTCCTCTCCTACAATTCATAAGTTTATTGCTTAGCGGAAATGATCCTTTTCACACCTCATATAAATATTCAATACAAATCCAACAAGAGTGTCATTGAGGTATCTAGGATCACTCTTCTCTTTAGTATGATCCTATCCTTATGCATTTCATAAGTTTAGTGCTTGGGGAATTTACATATTTTTAATCATCATTGTGGCATATATTAGGGGAATATCTAATTATATTCTTTTCAAAGTTGTGTTTCATTATTGATCTTACTAATTTGGACTAATTAAACATATTTCATTCTCATCTTAGCTTCTTTATAGCCATGGTGAAGAATTTTATAGTGTATATTGGGCTTGTTTTCATTTTTTATCTTTTCTTTGTTATGTGTGTGTGTGTGTGTGTGTGTGTGTGTGTGTTTGTGTGTGTGTTTCTATGCACATAACATGTTAAACATATTGATTATTTCATAATCATGGTGAAAAATCTATTGTGTAACAACAAAATAATTTTTCTTTAAATTTTACTCTCCAAATGAGGATCATGCTATGAGCATAATTGTTCATATCCTTCTTCAAAGTGACCTTGTCTTCTTCCTACCAAGAGGCTTTCAACCATTTTTTTGCATTTCCCACCTACTTGAGTGGGCATTCCCTTATCATTCTACTCGATGGGGCATCCAAACACTTCACTACCTTCCACTCGCTAAATATGCATGCATCTATTGTCTTTAAAATGTAATTACTTTGTAATAACACTTTAAAGAGGCGCAAATGTAGACACCCTAAAAATACATACCAATTTATAGCTTATTTACATCCCATTAGAATTAATTAAATTAATTCTAATTACATACTCCTACCCTTTATAATTAAGTAATTTAATTTACAATGCCCTTGGAATTAACTAAATTAATTCCTAACACCCTTTAGCTATTTTAATTAAAAGTTTATTTTATTAAATAGTTGATTATCCTCTCATAATTTATAACTAAATAAATTTGTTATTTAAATAATAATATTTATCTACTCACATTCCACTCCACCCTACTTCTAGAACCCTATAATAGTGGGGGCAACAAAACCGCATGCACAACTATATTCCTACATACAATCAAAATAATCATTGCCCCTAAAAAGCTACAACTGCATAGACCAAATCCTATTACTATTTTAGGAAATTATAATTATGATCTTGGAGCTCATTCAAACTATGATCCAGTTCTTATGGCCTCACCCTTAGCTATAAAAAGCAGGTCATTCCTTTATAAATGATCCTTGGAAGCTTTGTGTAATTTGCAACCAACTTCTGCTAAAATTTTCATCCACATCCTCGTGTTTATGTTCTCCTAACATTTGCAATCCCACATTCAGTGGAACAATTCAAGAGCTTCCAAAATCCTTTGAAATAAAATATTATACAAGTCCAAGTTCTTAACAATATTATTTAAGGTTTGCAAGGAAAAACTCGAGAGAGGTATACTATTCATTTTTGTTTATCATTCAAATTCTGCATTGAGATTTTTATTACTCACAATGTCTATATAATAAATTGAACTATATCTCAAATGTGAATAGTGTATGTAACTTTGAAAATTTTATTTTATATCGTAATAAAGTAAAGAGACAAATCATGGAAGGAAAACACCTATTCAATTTTGAAAGGAGGATCTCTCATTCTTGTTGCACTTAGATATTCTAAGTTATGTTTAGATGTTAAAGGATTGGCGGTGATGAGTCTCCAATGTTGTTGAATGAAAATACAAAGCCAAATTGGTGTTGAGAATGCATCACCCAACACCAAGATGAGAGGTGTCATAGTAAATGCATCATAAGGAACCCTTAAATAAAGGAAAAACCTCTAAAGTATTTATCCACACCGACATCTTTACACAAAAAGAGTAAAGAAGGAAGAATGAACTATAAAGTATATAACCCTTCTAATATATTCCCACCCCATGGACCAACTTACTGTAAATAGATCTAGGTTGGAATATAAAATAACATAAATTTGAAAGGGAACGAAGTGTGTCTCATCCCCACTATGTGTTGTAATTGATGAATGTGATAAATGGAAATACTAAATAATGTAAAAAGAGAAGAAGGCCCATGCCCCCTACCCAATATTTGAAACTATACATGAATGATGTAATGAAGAAGGAAGGAAGTACTCACACCCTTGTATTATGTAGTGTAATTTAGGGAAATATTCTCTAAACTATGTCATTTGTCTCGGTTATACCATAAACATGTAATTATCTATGTAAATATAATAATTCTAATTTTTTTAATACATCTACCACATGATGGAAACATCCATCCTTCATCATAGTGTATGATGGTTTTATCCTTGGTGAAAAATTTTATACATGTTCTTACTCTATTTATATTCTATATTTGAATCTATTTATGAGGATCGGTGTCATGTATAATTTTGTATCTAAATCCTAAATGTCATTTGTATGATTTATGATCCTTTACCGAGCGGGACATTCCGTGGGGTGATGAATCAATTTAAATCACCGTGGATGTTACTTGCTTTGGACAACTTGAATTTTTCAGTTGATCTAATACATGTGATGCTATTTATAGAAGGTACTCATCCGAGAAGAGCTAATTGAGCATGCCATGAGGTACCTTCTAGCTTATTGGACGAACCAAGGCCCCGAGGTAATCACTAGAGAAATACCCCATTTAGATGCTCACTTACTCCGTCATTTGGACGAAAACGGCCTTGTAATGATAGGATCTTGGATAGAAACAGGTGATGTTTTAGTGGGCAAATTAACACTTGAAGCAGAAGAAGACTCACTATTAAATACTCCAGAAGGAAGATTATTACAAGCTTTATTTGATATTAAGGCACCACCTACTGGAAAAGAAAATTGTTTTAGAGTCCCTAAAGGTGTGAGAGGCCGAGTTATCGATGTGAGATGTATAGAGGAAGAAGATTATTCTGGCGATATTGTGGAAAAAGTCCATGTATATATTTCACAAAAACGTAAAATACAAGTGGGTGATAAAGTAGCTGGAAGGCATGGTAATAAAGGTATTATTTCAAGAGTTTTGCCCATACAAGATATGCCTTATTTACAGAATGGAACACCAGTGGATATGGTATTAAATCCATTAGGGGTACCTTCACGAATGAATGTAGGACAGATCTTTGAATGTTTGCTCGGTTTAGCAGGAGAACTAATGAACAAACATTATAGAATAGCACCTTTTGACGAAAGATACGAGCGAGAAGCTTCTAGAAAACTAGTGTTTTCTGAGCTTTATAAAGCTAGCGAGCAAACAGCTAATCCATGGGTATTTGAACCTGATCATCCTGGAAAACATAGATTAATTGATGGAAGAACAGGAGAAATTTTTGAACAACCTGTTACAATAGGAATAGCTTATATATCGAAATTGTGTCATCAAGTTGCTGACAAAATTCATGCACGTTCCAGTGGACCTTATACAATGGTTACACAGCAACCTCTGAAAGGAAAATCCAAACGAGGAGGGCAACGACTAGGAGAAATGGAAGTTTGGGCTCTAGAAGGTTTTGGTGTTGCTTATATTTTACACGAGATGCTTACTTTGAAATCTGACCATATTGATGCTCGTGAAAAAGTATTTGGTGCCATTCTCACTGGAGAGCCAATGCCTAAATCTAGCACTCCTACAGAATCTTTCCGATTGCTCAGTCGAGAACTACGATCTTTAGCTCTAGAATTGAATCATACTATTCTATCTGAGAAAGACTTTCAGATAGATAGGAAGGAAGTTTGATCAAAATCAATCAAAATTTTTTTTTATGAGTGAACAGGATAAACATCAACAACTTCGAATTGGATTAGTTTCTCCCGAGCAGATTCTTGCTTGGTCTGAAAGAATTTTACCTAATGGAGAAAGAGTTGGAGAAGTGACTACAGACTATACTTTAGATTATAAAACTTATGAACCCGAAAGAGATGGGTTATTTTGTGAAAAAATCTTTGGGCCTAAGAAAAGGGGAGTTTGTGCTTGTGGAAAATCTCGAGTCATCGATAATGAAAAGGAAGACCACAAATCCAATTTTTGTGCCCAATGTGGAGTTGAACTTGTTGTGGATTCTCGAATTCGAAGATATCGAATGGGATACATTAAACTGGCATGCCCCGTTGTTCATATTTGGTATTTCAAACGGCGTCCCAGTTATATCGCGGATCTATTAGATAAAACCCGTAAAGAATTAGAAGACCTAGTATACTGCGATGTGTGACTTGATCACAAGCTCCTATTAATACAGATCCGTTAAAACTGTCATCCTATTAAATCTAATTGGGATGCCCTTAGCTCTGACACGTCCCTCGGGAAGAGTAGCATGAAGCTCAGAGATGTTGATAAAGAGGCATGAATCTAGGGTTAATATCTTGTATATTAAATTGCTAATTGGACTTCGTAAAAACACTTCTTTTCTTATAAGAATGGTTCATTTTGTTTCAGATTATCCTTTATTTCTTCGAGACCAAAAAGAATATATGGTTATAGGAGTCTATTCATCGCACATATGCTTCAAAAAGTATTGTAACCATCGAAGTAAAGCAGAAACCTACAGGATCAAATAGAACGAGATACAGACAAGTAAATCCCTTATGAGTTTCAAATGAATTGAAGGTCTTTAGCAAAGAAATGTATCGTTCAAAAGGGAGGAGACTGCTCAATAATTCCGTATTTATGTTTTAATACGAATCGTAAACGAATATTTGAATGAACTTGTAACTTGAGCAAAGAGTAACTATTTTATTTAAGAGCAAAAAACATTATTATGCATAATAATAATTATGCATAATAATACAAAATTACTTTACGTTTTGTTATAGTTATATAGTTACTTGAGCCGGATGAGAGAAAACTTTCATGTCCGATTCTGAGGGGGGGAAATCCTAGAATAACCTATCCAAATGTTTGTATTACTAGGCCCATAGCTAATAAGCCAACTTTATTGCGATTTCAGGCTTCACTTAAATCTAAGTATCAATCCTGGCCAGAGATTACTGCTTATTATCTCTCTTGGGATTTTGATTTTGGGCTATTTCAAGAGAGAGAGAAATAACCCAATTATAACCATGATATAATGCTAATTATAACCAAGTGCTTGTTGTTGCATCAAGAGCTATCAAACTAGGAGCCGAGGCATGAGTATTTTGTATCCATTGAGCAAAGATAGGTTGTAATTATATAGCAGTATCTAAAAACATATATTGAGGACATCCTAAAGCACTCATAGTATCATTATTAATATACAAATAAAAACTATGGAAGCCTAAGAATATACATGCCCAGTTGAGATGTGATACAATTGTATCACGATGTCTCAAAACACGATCCAAAAGATTGTTGTATTGAGTAGTCGGGTCATAGTCTCTTACCATAAAAATAGCTGCATGTGCAGCAGCGCCAACTATGAGAAATCCACCAATCCACATGTGGTGCGTGAACAGAGAGAGTTGGGTACCATAGTCAATAGCTAGATACGGATAAGGGGGCATAGAATACATGTGGTGAGCTACGACAATAGTTAAAGAACCTAACATAGCTAGGTTAAGAGCTAATTGAGCATGCCAGTGGAGATTACCTTCCAGAAATACATGATCCTTTACTGAGCGGGCCATTCCGTGGGGTGATGAATCAATTTAAATCACTTTGTGGATGAAAACCCAATGTAAAAATTCCAATTATATTGACAGAAGGCGCATTTGTCAGGAATTGATCCAATTTTTCTTGTCTATAGCATCTATCTAATCTATCTAAATAATATCGAACTACCTGTTCCAAAGTTCTATCCGCTGCCTGAATTTCATTCACTTGATAATGATCCACATCCGCAAAAATGACGTTGGAATCAGAAATTATGGATGCTCTATACACAAAGTTTTGTAAATCCTCTTGCAAAATACTAGAGGTACATGTAGGTGTCAATATAATAAGATCGGGACGTTCCTCCTTATCTTTCCGGAGAATATTATCCACAACTCTTTCTTGAGATCCATGTGCTAATACATGACGATCTACTATGCTAGCACTTGCAGCAGTAAAATCTCTTTCGCGTTCTAACATAGAACGCATTACATTAAAATAATCATCTCCTAGAGGAGCATGCATAATGGCATGCACATTTTTGAAGGAACTAGCTACTCGTAGAGTTCCAATATGAGCAATACCAACATACATCCAATAGGCTAATTTCATTTTTAAAATTTGATTTGTGTTCCTATCCTACACCACAAAAATATACTTTTCCATATTTATGCCTTATTATATTTCCCTTCCATAAGTATAGTCTATGAAATGATGAGAAATAAGAAGAAAGTATAAATTCAATTAAATTGGATTTACCATTCTTATTTAATTTAAATATTACTATTTGTCCCATCTGGGATGAAAGGATTCGAACCTTCGCAATAGCAGGACCAAAACCTGTTGCCTTACCGCTTGGCCACGCCCCATTCTTATATGATGAATGCATATAAGATCCTATATCTTGTTTATATATTCAAACAAGGTTCCATTCTAATCTGAATTGTATTATTCTTGTATTATTCTTATTAGATTTCTTATATGGAATATCGATTGTATATTTATTAATAGCTTTATTTTAAGTAATTCGGTTGGGGAACGGAAAAAGAAACAAGAATATCTATTAATTGGTCATTCTCTATCAGAATGGTTAAAATTATTTATGAAGAAATGATCCCTTCCAACCCGAAAACTCAAAGTATAATCTTGCCAAATAATTTCGATTAATTGGCAAAATACTTTTGAGCTTTTACATCATTTTTATTGATCGGAGAATCAAAATGCCAGTTATACTCAACCTCAATATTTGTCTAGACGATGCCGCTTTTCATTTGAATAATCCATTTTTAGCCAAATTGCCCGAGGCTTATGCTATTTCTGATCCAATTGTAGATATAATGCCAATTATACCTTTGTTCTTTTTTCTCTTAGCCTTTGCTTGGCAAGCTGCCGTAAGTTTTCGATAATCTTAGCAAGAAGTATCGATTTCTTTTTATAAAAAAGAAACAATTAACTTGATGCAAAACCATTTAAATATTGTATCCATACTTTTATTCCATTTCCATATATTGATGGATCTTGGATCGCTGTCATTAACCAAATTTTAATTTTGTAGAATTAATTTTTCCTTGTTCTGCTGCTTATTTTGTGAAGCAGCAATTCTATTCTGGTTGCCAACAGATCAAAATACCTACCTCCCAGGCTCAATCCTTTTTAATTCGTCTTAGTCAGTTCCGAACCCCCATCATAGGGAGAGTTGGGGCTATTAGATATTGATGCAAATGACATAGAGGAAATATCCGTTAGATTTAATTGCAAAAAAAGGGGAGTAGGGAATCAATTTATTGATTCTGACGATCCTAAACTTGTTTAGGATAGTTGAACTAGGAGTTGAGTCCCTATTTCAACTCTTCAATCCCAAGCAAAGAGTAAATTTCAAAATATTTAATAAATTCATATTTTTTAATTTGATCTCCACACATAATGTGGAGACCAAAATCGTACCATTTTAGATTTAAAATGGTAATATTGCTTGGTATTGAAGTATCAATTATATGATGCAAAGATTGATGATCTATTCCTTTGTAACTCTAATAAGAATCCTGGAGATTAGATAATGCTTACTCTTAAGCTGTTCGTTTACACAGTAGTTATATTTTTTGTTTCTCTATTTATCTTCGGATTTCTATCGAACGATCCAGGACGAAATCCTGGGCGTAAAGAATAAAAAAGGTCTATAGGTTAAAAAATTTTAGGATTCATTTGAAGTGACTGAACGGAGAAAGAGGGATTCGAACCCTCGGTACAGATAGTCTGTACAACGGATTAGCAATCCACCGCTTTAGTCCGCTCAGCCATCTCTCCGAGATGGGAGATATAGAATGAATAGAGCTAAAATTTTGAAGCTAAAGACCACGAAAATACAATTGTATTGTTCATTCCGTTCTAAATTACTCTTCGATTTCTCTAGCCCGGCCAGTATCTGGCCAGGCTATGATCTTCCCTATATCAGGAATAATTGAATAAATTATTAATACAGTGCTTTACCTAATCTGAAAGCTAAAATGCTTGTTATAAAAGCAGCAAAAAGGGCTATCAAAATTTGACCCTCTGATATCATTTCTTTATTTCCTCTCCAATAACTTTTTAATTCATTATTTAGATAGAGCCCTCTATTTATTGTATTATTTTAATAATACAAGCTGTTCAAGGCTATAATCTGGATGAAATGTTGTAGATTGAAACTGGATAGATCAGATTAGGATGATAAAAGATTATAAAAAAAATAAAAAAAAAAGAATAATAATTATTTTTGACTTGACCCCCCCCCTTTCTCTCTGCCATGGAGGAGCCGAATGAAATTTTCATGTTCGTTTCTGAATTAGAGGCGTTAATCGACGCCGACTATAACCCCTAGCCTTCCAAGCTAACGATGCGGGTTCGATTCCCGCTACCCGCTCATATTGCTTATTCAAAGCATTTTGTCGTAGGTAGCATTTCATTCGAAATTAATTTTTGATGCCCTACTATTCTTTCTCTTTATTTCCCGAACATAATCGTGGATGGATAAAAAGTCGAATTTGTTTTTCGATAAAGCGATAAAGTATTTCAATAAATTAATAAAAAAAAAGATAGCGTCCATCGTCTAATGGATAGGACAGAGGTCTTCTAAACCTTAGGTATAGGTTCAAATCCTATTGGACGTAATCGTAATAATATTAATTCAATTGTTCAAGATTTAATATTGAAATGTAGCAAAGTTATTTTCTTTATTAATTAGGATCTTCTACCCTGTTCCGAACGATTTTTCAAAAATAAAGAAAGTATTATTTTTGTTCTCGAAGTAGAAAACGTTCGGTATTTTCTTGAATAGCTTCTTTTAAAAGAGTTTCTGCTTGTTCCGTGAATGTCCCAGTAGAACGTATAAGTTCTCCAAACTGGGGTTTATCTTTTAATAAATATTTGCGCAAATTAAGGATAAATTTTTTCACCTGTACAATTTCTAATACATCTAGATATCCGTTCGTTCCAGTATAAATCATAGCTATTTGTTCTTCCACTGTCAAAGGATCTGATTGAGATTGTTTGAGCAACTCGCGTAATCGTTGACCTCTTGCCAATTGATCTTGAGTGCCTTTATCAAGGTCAGAAGCGAATTGTGCAAAGGCTTCTAACTCTGCAAGTTGAGCTAACTCTAGTTTTAATTTTCCAGCTACTTGTTTCATAGCTTTCATCTGAGCCGCGGATCCTACTCTAGATACGGAAAGACCCACATTAATGGCAGGTTGAATTCCTGCATTGAATAGATCGGCTGATAAGAAAATTTGTCCGTCGGTAATGGAAATTACGTTAGTGGGAATATAAGCTGAAACATCTCCAGCTTGAGTCTCAACAATTGGTAAAGCAGTTAAGCTACCCCCACCTAACTGAGAATTTAATTTAGCTGCTCTTTCCAATAGACGGGAATGCAAATAGAAAATATCTCCTGGATAAGCTTCCCGGCCCGGTGGTCTTCTTAATAGAAGAGACATTTGTCGATAAGCTTGTGCTTGTTTGGAGAGATCATCATAAATTATTGATGTATGTTGTTCTTTATACATGAAATATTCGGCTAAAGCTGCTCCTGTATAAGGAGCAAGATATTGTAATGTAGCGGGAGAATCCGCAGTTTCCGATACCACAATGGTATAATCCATTGCGCCGCTTTTTTGAAAAGTATTAACTACCTGAGCTACGGAAGAGGCTTTTTGACCAATAGCGACATAAACACATATTACATTCTGATCTTTTTGATTGATAATTGTATCTGTAGCTACTGCCGTCTTACCGGTCTGTCTGTCCCCAATAATTAATTCTCGTTGACCGCGTCCTATAGGGATCATCGAATCAATAGCAATAAGACCCGTTTGAAGAGGTTCATATACAGAACGTCTTGAAATAATACCTGGAGCGGGAGATTCGATCAATCGAAATTCGGAAGCTGGAATTTTACCCTTACCATCAATAGGTCGAGCTAGAGCGTTTACAACACGACCCAAATAAGCATCACTTACTGGTATCTGAGCAATTTTTCCTGTTGCTCTCACGGAACTGCCCTCTTGGATCATTAAGCCATCACCCATTAATACAGCTCCAACATTATTTGATTCTAGATTTAGCGCAATGCCTACTGTACCATCTAAAAATTCTACTAATTCCCCTGCCATTACTTTATCAAGACCATGAATACGAGCAATGCCATCTCCTACTTGAAGTACAGTGCCAATATTAACAACTTTGACCTCGTTATTATATTGTTCAATCTGTTTACGTATCATACTACTAATTTCATCGGGTCGAATAGTTACCATTAATACTAAATAATTCTCTTTTTAAAAATAAGACCCATACTATATATATATTTGTATTTTTTTTTAAGAAAATGATTTAGTATATATTAAAGCTAATCAGTTATGTTTTTCATGGCTCTAAGCAGGCCGATATTATGATCGATCGTACGTAAATGTAACTCGCTATTCAAACAACTATTCAGAGTTCCTAGAGCTCTTTGTACAGCTTGGCGAGAAATTTGCTGTCGGACCTGTTCAATTGCTCTTTGTTGTTCAAAGTGAACAGTCTCATTCTTGAAATTCTCTAATTGTTCCAAATTAGCAGAAGCAACATTAATGAGATCCTCTTTTTCTTGCTCTATTTGAGAGTACCCATTTACCCGAATTTCGCGCGCTCTCATTTCTACTTCTCGTAAGCGAGCCCGGGCTTGCTCGAGCTGATCAGCAGCTCCTTTACATAGTTCTTCGGAATTCTGAATAGTACTCAATATTTTCTGTTTACGGTTATCTAATAGATTATTTAATGAAAGTAGATTATAAATTTATTAAACTTATGAATAGATAATCTCTTCCCAAACCGAACACGAACCTTTCGATTCATTCGGCTCTCCTGCTCGGCTTTTTTGGGAACAATCCCCTTTTATTGTTTCCACCAAGCTTGCCCTTTCCGTTCATATTATCTAATATCTAATAATAAGATCAATCTATCAAAGACCGAAATCTCCGAAGGGCTCTTTTGCCGAAAGGCATTTTTTATTATCAAAAAAGTTGTTGTTATTTTCTTTTTTCCTTTTCATTCGTATTTCCTCTTTATCTTTTCTTGAATAAATTCCCTTCTGTGTAGGTCGTCAGTTCCGCACTGAAACCAAAAAATTTGGATGGGAGATTAGAACTATTTTTCAGTAGATAGATCGAATCATTCCATTGATATGAATGTTATATATCGGATCAATCTCCAACTGTGTCTTTGAACCCATCTCATATTGACACAGCGGTGGAAAGAATACCCTGTTGTGCTTGGACTTCAAGCAGTTTAGCTTTAACCATTCTAAAGATTCTCCCTTATTGGTTTATATATTTTCCAACCAATTACGAAATGCTATAGTTCTTCCATGATTTATCGTTTAGAAGTAATTCGTTGAGATCATGCACTTTTCTATCCACAAAGTGCAGCTGGTTGGACCCAACTATATTATTCAAATATACAACTCGCACACACTCCCTTTCCGAAATAGATCAGTACACCAAGTACCACACTTAGATTTATTATATTTGTTTCTAAAATATTGGTATTTAACCCGAAACCCCCAACGGAGGGCCAATAAACTAGGGAAATGAAAGAATCAGTTACATTTTTCATACGCTCTCCCCTCATAGATAACGATATTTAACTTTTATAAAGTTTTTTCTATGACTCGACTCTATTATTCCAGTTTTGGATAAGGAAATTTTAAGTACTTAGTTAGTCCCAGGTCCCATATAACTGTGAATAAGGATACAATTATAAAACATTATTTGAACCAGCCCTCCCCTATTGGCTGAACTAGGAAATGACTAGAGGAGGGTACTTAGAATCCCGACGGGTACAGATTTTTTTTTACAAGATCAAACGAATGGATTAGCAAATAAAAGTGCTAACGCTACAACTAATCCATAAATAGTTAAAGCTTCCATAAAAGCTAAACTTAACAGTAAGGTACCCCGTATTTTACCCTCCGCTTCTGGTTGTCTCGCAATACCTTCAACAGCTTGTCCCGCAGCAGTGCCTTGACCAATGCCAGGTCCAATAGAAGCGAGGCCTACGGATAATCCAGCAGCAATAACAGAAGCAGCAGAAATCAAGGGATTCATAGTAATCTCCTCTTACTAAGGTTTATAAATGGTGGATAATACGATAGATCTATTGATTTGATTGTTCGTTCAGGTTCAACTAGAGAAGAATTTAAATAACGATATTAAAAAAAATTAAAATACCCTTATTTATTCTTTTTTTTTATGAAACAGAAGCCTATTTTTATTCTTTTTTTAGTTAGGGAATAAAAAATCCTGCGTAAGAACTTATTTTTATAGAAAAATTCTATAGATATATTAACATATTTAGATAATATATGCATATACATAGTATCATATAATACAAACTATATACATAAGATATAAGATATATGTATCCCTTCGGGGTCAATTTATTGTTCCATATCGGAGTACATATCAACAAGCTCCGTGAACTTGTTCCATTTTATTTATAGATATGAATCTACAAATATTATTTATTCTATCTAGTAATTTTCTATTAATCCGCTAGTAGTTTACTGATCCTAAATCTTTATACTAATACCTTATACATTAAGGGATTTGAATCCTTGGGTATATAATAATAAAAATGGAAAGAACATTCTACATCCCATTATTATATAAAATAATTTATAAGTTCGAAGATTAGAAAAGATTAAGTCCAATCTAATTAGAATTAATGATGATTCTCCATGGATTCACCTATATAAGCTGCAGCCAGAGTTGCAAAGATTAAAGCTTGAATACCACTTGTAAATAATCCTAGAAACATTACAGGTATAGGAACCACTAAAGGTACCAAAGAAACAGGAACGGCAACTACCAATTCGTCAGCTAATATATTCCCAAAAAGTCGAAAACTAAGTGATAGAGGTTTTGTAAAATCTTCTAATATATTAATTGGTAAAAGTATTGGGGTTGGTTGAATATATCTCCCAAAATAGCCTAAACCCTTCTTTGTAAGACCTGCATAAAAATAGGCTACTGATGTGAGCAAAGCTAGAGCCACCGTAGTATTAATATCATTTGTAGGTGCGGCTAACTCCCCATGAGGCAATTTAAGAATTCCCCAAGGGAGAAGAGCACCCGACCAGTTAGAAACAAAGATAAATAGGAACATAGTTCCTATAAAGGAAACCCAGGGACCATATTCTTCTTCGCCAATCTGAGTTCTAGCCAAGTCCCGAATAAATTCGAGAACATATTCAACAAAATTTTGAGCTCCGGTCGGAACGATTTGTGGATCTCGAACAGCTATAGTAGCTGAACTTAATAAGATAGCAATTACAATCCAGGAAGTTATAAGTACCTGTGCATGAACTTGAAACCCCCCTATTTGCCAATAAAAATGTTGACCTACCTCCACAATGGATATCTCGTCAAAATGATTTAGCGTATTAATAGAAAATTGTATAATATCCATAGTTCTCTTTACAAAAATTTTTTAATTTCAAAAAGAAATGATTTTGGTTCAATGACCGATTCCTAAATTATTTCACTATCATCGGCTATGAAATAGAATAATGGAATGGTTATTTGATTAAGGAAATTTCTTGATTTTAATAAGAATAGATTATTCTAATCTATTCTCTAATATTTTGGAATAGTAGCCAACTCAGTATATAGCTTACCGTTTTTAATTAAAAATTAACCTTTTATATAACCTCTCTACCCGCGCGAATTGCTGAAGTTAATTTTTTTAGGATCAATCGGATGGGTCCTCTACCATCATCATTGGTTGGAATTGGGATATCCACGAGATCTGGGTCACAATCTGTATCAACTAAGCAAATTGTTGGAATGCCCAAAGTTATACATTCCCGAATGGCGGTCGATTCTCCTTTTTGATCGAGAATTATTACAATATCGGGCAATTTTGTCATGTATTTAATCCCACCTAGATATTCCTGCAATTTGTTCAATTCTCTCTTTAATAGTGCTGCTTCTTTCTTTGTAAATCGATCGAATCCTCCCGTATTTTTTTTTTTCATCAAATTTTTTAATTTTTCAAGTCTTGCTTTTGTAGTGAACCAATTAGTTAACATGCCCCCTAGCCATTTTTTATTGACATAATGACATCGAGCTGCTAAAGCAGCTAATTTAGTAGCATCAGCTCCTGGATTTTTTGTGCCAACTATCATAAATTGTTTTCCTCTCCTTGCTCCATCAAAAACAAAGTCACAGGCTTCTGATAAAAAACGAGCAGTTTTAGTCAGATTTATAATATGCATATCTTTACGATCTTTAAAAATGTAAGGTGCCATTTTAGGATTACATTTTCTAGTCTGATGACCCAGATGAACTCCTACTCCTATCATTTCCTTCAAATTGATGTTCCAATTTTTTATTTTCGTCATTTTGTTTTTATTCTTTCTTTTTACTATTAACTGTAATATCTACATTCCGATGGAATGGATTAAAAAAGATTGCTTGCCCCGTATCGTACGGGA
The DNA here is from genome assembly GCA_018340775.1 of Taxus wallichiana var. yunnanensis. NCBI lineage: Eukaryota > Viridiplantae > Streptophyta > Pinopsida > Cupressales > Taxaceae > Taxus > Taxus wallichiana. Next base: position 83,911,688 of record CM031244.1, on the reverse strand, counting down.
TAGAAAATATCCATTTCATTTTCTATCTTTATTCTAAAACTGAAAATGAATCTAACAATAAAAATTAATATAATAATAAATTCCTCTATTTCTAAAAGTTATTTACCTCTTTTTTACTGGTCGTTTCAATTTTTTCTTTTTTACTAATTTTTTTATAACTTTTTTTTTTTTTTGCTTAACGGACAAAACAGAGACTTCTTTATATTGATGATGAGATAAAATCTCTTTCACTTTGTTGCTAAATAGATTTTTATTCTCCGTTCCCGGATCCATTTTGTTCCGTTTTCCCAAACGGTTGAATCCAGTACCGACAGGTATAATATCCCCCAGAATAACATTTTCCTTCAAGCCTTTCAACCAATCAATACGACCTCGAAGAGCAGATTTAGCTAGGACCCGAGCAGTTTCCTGAAAACTCGCTTCTGACAGAAAACTTTTAGTATTCAGAGATGCCTTTGTTATTCCCAATAAAATTGTTCGATAATTGATTGCCTTTTCTAGAGCACGATCCATTCTTTGCGCTTGTGATAATCCAACTAGTTCCCCAGGTAAAAAAACATTACCCAATCCATTTTCCAAATTTCCATTTTCCGAATTGTCCACATCTACAATTAAAACTTTTGATGTCATTTGGCGTACAATAATTTCTATATGTTTATCAGAAATTTGTACTCCCTGGGATCGATAAACCCTTTGAATTTTATTGACCAACTGAATCTGACTATGCTCCATAGTTATCCTAACACTGATGAATGACCCCCAAAAGTTTCCAAGAGATCTTGCCAGGTTCTTGTTCAATTTTTTAAAACTTTTTTTGCGATTTTTCGATATTGAAGTAGTCGAACGGGCTTCTGACAATTGTTCAACTTTAGGAAGACCTTGAATTATCACATATATTAGCATAATTGGTATAATTGGCATTACACCCGCCTAATGATACTACAGATACACCATGTAATTTTAAAAGGTTCATGAAATAAATTCAATTATAATTATGAATACAATTAAACCCTCTTCTCAGGATACATCTAAGCCTAGGACAACAGATACGTCATCTGAGCCTAACACGACCGTCGTCTAATACTAATACAACAGATACGCCGTCTAAGCCCAATACATCTACAGATACACCGTCTAAGACTTATAAATATAAGCCTTATTATCGGCCATCTAAGCCTAATACTACAGATATGCCATCTTCTCGGAATACATCTAAATATAAGCCGTCTTCTCGGAATACATCTAAATATAAACCATCTTCTAGGAATACATCTAAATATAAACCATCTTCTCGGAATACATCTAAATATAAACCATCTTCTAGGAATACATCTAAATATAAATATAAACCATCTTCTAGGAATAAGCGATCTTTTAGGAAACGTTTATCACCAATTGGGCCTGGAGAACAAATTGATTATAAGAATATTAGCCTAATTAGTCGATTTATTAGCGAACAAGGAAAAATTTTATCTCGCCGAGTAAATCGATTAATGTTGAAACAACAACGCCTAATAACTAGGGCTATTAAACAAGCTCGTATTCTATCTTTGATACCTTTTCTCTCTAATGAAAAGTAATTGGTGCCTAAGAAATGAACTTACTCATACTCCTGAATAGAATTGAAGCTGGGATATCTGTCAATAGATAGAGCAGATTTTAATTCTTTAAAAAGGATTAAAAAAAGGAATAATGGATCGAATATGAATTAAATTTAATTGTCTCTAATTAAATTTCCCGGAGGAAATTCTCCGGGAGATTCTATTTCACGATACGATAATTTTATCCAAGATTGTATAGAAGCAATTACTATCTAATACAGCTAATTGTGATAGTGTTTTACGATTTGTAAGCAACTGCCTTTTATATAAATATTGTATAAATCTGTTATAGGAGACTCCATTAGCACGGGATGCTGCATTTATCCGAGTAATCCACAAACGGCGAAAATCTCTCTTTCGTTTAATTCTATCTCGGTGAGCGAAAACTAAGGCTCTCATTTTCTGTTGGTTAGCAATTCGAAAAAGTTTTGAATGGGCCCCCCGGGAGCCTGATACAAATGCAAGAATCTTTTTTCGACGTTTTTGAGCTATATATCCACGTTTCACTCTGGTCATTGAAGTTGATTCTTATGAAGGACTAATCTATTTTTTGATTAGTTATTCATTCTTTTGTTTTATTAAGAAACAAACTGATTTTTCTGATGTATAAAATACGGGTTCCAATGGCTTTTGCTACTGCAACCTTCCCAACCATAATTGCATTAAGTTAGGCACCTTCTAGGTAGACAGGGGATCGGACCTTGTACTAAAAAAGAAAAAAATATTATGGGTTTCATCGTTTCTATGGTTCTTTCTCTAACGGTAAGGTCCTCTCTATACGCCGGAGCCCTAAATGTCTAAGACATGATATTAGTATTTGGTAACTTGTACAGTTTACCATCTCTAGCTCTACCCCCCCGAATTATCAAATAAGAAATACTCTTATTATAAAAGAAATATTCTTATTATAAGAATAAGATTTCTCTATATAGTGACGACATGTAATTATAAGATAAGAGTTGGCAAGGTAGCTTACCTTGTGTCCGTTATCGCGGCAATAGAGGCATAATTTTTATGCTTTTTTCAATTTGCATTATTTCCCCGCTCAATGGATTGATGACCATTCGCTACCAATGAGGAATTGCTTTTCATCCCACATCAAGGTGATTGGATTTGCACCAATGGAAACCATAAATTTCATCCTCAGTAAGAGTAGATGATAGATCTCTACTTTTACAGATCAGAAAAGTTCTTCGAATCTCCTGGTCCGTTTTAGCTTATGATCCAAACGAGTCGCACATACACCCTAGCACATACTCCTTTACGCTGAGGGCATCCTCGAAGAGCAGGAGATTTTGTTCTATTTTCTATTGGCTGTCTCGCATTTCTAATAAGTTGTTGAATAGTTGGCACTCTGAATTCTATGCGAAATTGAACGGTTCGGATTGATCTTAACCAACTATATTACTTTGTTAATAGTTATTAATAATACAGGAATTTTTAAAAATTTGTTTAATTTAATTTGCTACAATTCGAAATAAATACAAATTTATAATATAATTTATAGAAGAATTCTATAAAGATATGATATAAAATGGCATAAATAACGATATAACATAAATGATCCCAATTAGTAGATTTAGTAGATCATTAATGATCTTTGTGACTTCAATTACTAGCCATAAAGTTTATTTTTTTTAAAACTTTAGATAAAAAAAAGTACTCTTCTTTAGTGTATTTTTATGTATATTCTTATGTTATGTGTTTTTTTGGAATACGTTCCAAATTACCATAAAATACATAATAATTCACCTCCTATTTTTTTTTGTCGAGCTTCTCTATCAGTCATAATTCCTTGGGAAGTAGAAAGAATGACGATTCCCATTCCACCTAGAACTTTAGGGATCTCCCTAAAAGGGGAATAGATTCTCAGACCAGGTTTGCTAATACGTTCTGGAGCGGTTATATATCTCTTTTCCTTCCTTTCTCTAGATTTTGAAGTTAAAACCAAAAGAGATTTTTTACCTTCTCGATGTTCCCTAACATCCTCTAGAAAACCTTCTCGTAGAAGGATCCTCGCAATGTTCTCAGTAATAATAGTAGTTGCTTTACTCGAACTGTTTTTTTTTTTACCATGTCAGCGTTTCTTATAGAAGTGATTAAATTGGCAATAGTATCGTTACCCGTGACGAACTAATTCTTAGGAATTTCAGGTCTCAATATAAAAAGGCATGTTTATTTTATTTAAGAAATATGCCTAAGATTCCAAATTAATTTCTATTTTTGTATAATTAGATACACATTAAATATAACATATTTATAATACTTCAGGAGACAATGAAATTATTTTGGTGAAATTCAATTCTCTTAATTCTTCAGTAACTGAACCAAAAACTCGAGTTCCTTTTGGATTCCCTTTCTGATCAATGATAACTGCTGCATTGTCATCAGATCGTATTATGATTCCATCGTCACGTTTAAGTTCTTTACACGTTCGTATAACTACGGCTCTAACTACTTCTGATTCTTCCAGGGGCATATTAGGTGTTGCTTCTTTAATTATAGCGATTATAATATCGCCAATATTAGCGTATTCCCGATTATTTGCTCCTAGAACTCGAATACACATTAATTTTCGGGCGCCACTGTTGTCTGCTACATTAACATAAGTTTGAGACTGAATCATTTTTCCTCCAAAAGATTTGATTTGTTGCCTTGGCATTAAACTTTTTTAGCCATAAATATCTATTTCGTTCGGTCTGGCGAACTAACAAGAAATTGAGTATGTATAGGCATTTTGTATGCTACGACTTGAAAAGCTCTTCTAGCTATAGTTTCTGATACTCCGCTTATTTCATAAAGTATTCGACCCGGTCTGACCACAGATACCCAATATTTGGGAGTTCCCTTCGCTTTTCCCGAACCCATACGTATTTCTGCAGGTCTTCTTCTAATAGGTTTGTCCGGAAATATACGTATCCATATTTTTACGCCACGACGGGCAAAACGAGTAATTGTTCGTCGTCCTGTTTCTATCTGCCCAGATGTGATCCAAACAGGTTCCAATGCCTGCAGAGCAAATCTACCAAAACAAATGCAATTGCCTCGGGAAGCTACTCCCTTCATTCTTCCTTTATGTTGGTGACGAAATTTCGTTCTTTTTGGGTTATAGTCGATGGATTATTTGAATCCCATCTCTATTTCAGAACCGGATATGAAAGTTTCTTCTCATCCGGCTCCTTGTGAAGAATCTATGGCTTGGATAATCAATATTTAGATCATGTGTTGTGTTATATATTATGTGTTATATAGCATAAACAATAGATCTTTTATTTAAATCGATACTGCCCAATAATAATAATAACTTCACAGGCGAATATTCACTCTTCCAATATTTGGCTCATGGGGCCGATTTATAGACTCCAATGATATAAATTCTTTCTTGGTTTATTTCGCCATCCTATCCAATGAATGATTAAGATTTCTATATGATCTTATGCAGTCACAGGTTCCATCGTTCCCATAGCTTTCAAATGGCTGTTCAGGTCTACCCTCTGCAATGAAGCTTTTATTTCATTTCTTACAGAATCAATTTACTTAGTTTCCATTGACCCGAAGCTCCTTTTTTTCATAAACCTAATTCATTGAAAATGAAATTGATTAGGATGATTCTTATGCTTTATCACACTACTCTTTGGGGGTAATTTAGTAAACCATACATAGACGAAAGAAGATTTCCTTCTTTCTTTTTCTCCTTCCTCTCTTTTTTTCTTTTCTTGCATTACCAAAGACCTTTTTCGCTTCACGAAAGATATGTATCTCATTTGTTTGTCTCTTTGTGGAAGAAAGTCTTTCTTTCATTTGATGAAACTATCTTGCTTATTGGATCTTAATAATATGAAACAAAGATCCAGTTTGTAGTTCATAGTATACCAGAGACCAATTCGTTATTATTTCGATATTTCGAGTTCTTCATCATTTTAAGAAAAGAAGAAAAAACTTGCTCTCAACGAGTCGCACACTAAGCATAGCACATCTCCAAGATGGTCAATCTAGTTTTTATTTGATCTTGCAAAATTGATGATTTCTAATCGGTCAGAATATAGAAAGGTATTGCTCATTTTTAACAAAGATCCAAATTTTGATCCCCAATACTCCATATACGGTTTGAACTGCATAATAACAATAATCAATTTTAGCTCGAAGGGTCTGTAAGGGAACTCTACCTTGTAGGGCCGATTCTTTACGGGCTCTATCAATTCCGTTGAGACGTCCTTTTATTTTTATTTTAATACCTTCTACATCTGCCTCTTCAGCCAATTCAATAGCTTTTTTCATTATTTTTCTTATTTCAACCCTCGCCTTTAGTTGTAGAGCAATATATTCCGCAAGAATATTAGGTTCTCTATAAGGTTTTTCCACTTTTTCTATAGAGATGAGAAGTTTTCGGTTCACAGAACCTAACATATTCTGTAAAAGCATATTTTGTACTTCGTCTCTTAATTTTTCAATTTCTTTATCTTTTTTCTCTTTATATTTCTGTTTTTGGATGAACAAGTCGGTAAATCCAATATATATGTTCACCTGAATAAAATCAGTCTTTTTCATAATCTCTATACGTATAATTCCTCCATAATTTGAATTTGAGGCATCTTGGATATGTCTTACATAATTTTCAATGCAATTATGTATTTTCTCATCTTCTCGTAGATCTTCGGAATAATTTATTTGTTCAAACCAAAGGGAACGATGGTTTTGAGTAAAACCAAGTCTAAAACCAAGTGGATTTATTTTTCTTCCCATACATATTTGTCTTTTTGGTAATCCAATACAATTGTTATATGACAATTTGGTTTCTGTATTGGATAACCACGTCCCCGAGCTCTAGGTTGAAATCTTTTGAAAAGAGTACCTTCATTAACTTCAGCTACACTGATAAATAGATTGTGTTTGTTTAAACCCATATTGTGATTAGCATTTGCGGCTGCAGAATGAATTACTTTTAAGATTGGATAGCATGCTCCATAATGCATCCAACTCAGTATAATCCATGCTTCTATATAGGGACGACCACGAATTTGATTAATTACTCTACGTGCTTTATTAGCAGACATACGTATATGTCTAGCTAAAGCTCTTATTTGTGCCATATTCATCCTCCACAATGAATTAATATTTTATCATTTCTCTCTTTTTTATCATTTTTCGTTTTTTTATCGTTTCTCGCTTTTCTATCCTTTCTCGCATGCCCCTCAAAAATAAAAGTAGGTGAGAATTCCCCCAATTTGTGGTTTATCATATCATGTGATATATATATGGGTAAATGTTCTTTTCCATTATGCACAGCAATGGTATGACCAATCATTGCGGGTACAATATCAGATGCTCGGGACCATGTCACTATTATCTTCTTCTCTTTCTTCATATTTAGGTTTTCTATTTTCCTCGACAAATAATTAGCTACAAAAGTATTTTTTCTTAGTGAACGTGCCATGATTAATTACCTTTCTTTTGATTTACCTTTTTTTTTCTTGAAAGAAAAAATGTATTTACAACTATAAACTACTTACGTCGACGAAGGATTGAAACATCACTATATCTATTTATCTTCCGACTCTTTCTTCCAAGTGCGCTATAGCCCCAAGGGGTTAGGGGTTTTTTCCTACCAATTGGGGATCTTCCTTCACCGCCCCCGTGAGGATGGTCCACAGCATTCATAACTACTCCTCTTACTTCAGGACGTTTACCCAGCCAACGTTTCGATCCAGCTTTACTCAAAGCTTTATTTTTCCATTTTACGTTGCCTACTTGTAGATATAATGCCAATTATACCAATGTAGAGTATATTAGATCAATTGAAAACTTTAGGCTGTCCAAAGGAGGTAACATCCACGGTGATTTAAATTGATTCATCACCCCACGGAATGGCCCGCTCAGTAAAGGATCATTTATTTCTGGAAGGCACTCTCCACTGTTGGTTATCGAAAATCTCACTCTTTTATCCATTACATTTTCAACAGGAAATCCATTGCTTAGAGCTTTAACTCGGTCTTCAAGCTCTTTGCCTAAGTAATTCTTTCTTTCTTTTTTGGTAACTATCCATCTATCAAGATGATCCTGATTTGTGGTAGAATTTTCACTTCCTAAATTGACTATTTTCTCAAAGAAAGTCATACTGGGTAGAGCTGTAAAAGAAATTCTTTGGCGCCCATCACTGAGACAAACATCGAAAAAATACTCAGCGAGTTGGGTCTTGACAGGACCGCGAAGAAAGAAATCACCAATACCGACATAACGTAATGGCTGATTGAATCGGCGATAATCAAAAAATATTGTGGGCCACGGTTTACACATGATATCTGATAGTATTACATCTTTCTCTTTGTTCTTTTCTTTCAAGGATTCTTTTTTCTTCTTCAAAGCTTCTTTTTTCTTCTTCAAAGCTTCTTTTTTCTTCTTCAAAGCTTCTTTTTCTAATCACCCGTCCAAAGGCTTCGACAAGGGTTCATTTGGATGGGTGTACCTCCTATTTCTGGAAGGTACTGCCTAGAAGAGCTAATTGAGCATGCCATGAGGTACCTTCTAGCTTATTGGACGAACCAAGGCCCCAAGGTAATCACTAGAGAAATACCCCATTTAGATGCTCACTTACTTCGTCATTTGAACGAAAAAGGCCTTGTAATGATAGGATCTTGGATAGAAATAGGTGATGTTTTAGTGGGCACCTAATTGGCCTTACAATTCATAATTTTATTGCTTAGGGTAAATGATCCTTTTCACACCTCATATAAATATTCAATACAAATCCAACAAGAGTGTCATTGAGGTATCTAAGATCACTCTGCTCTTCAATATGATCCTATCCTTATGCATTTCATAAGTTTAGTGCTTGGGGGCATTTACATATTTTTAATCATCATTGTGGCATATATTAGGGAATATCTAATTATATTCTTTTCAAAGTTGTGTTGCATTATTGATCTTACTAATTTGGACTAATTAAACATATTTCATTCTCATCTTAGCTTCTTTATAGCCACTGTGAAGAATTTTATAGTGTATATTGGGTTTGTTTTCATTTTTTATCTTTTCTTTGTTATGTGTGTGTGTTTGTGTATTTCTATGCACATAACATGTTAAACATATTGATTATTTCATAATCATGGTGAAAAATCTATTGTGTAACAACAAAATAATTTTTCTTTAAATTTTACTCTCAAATGAGGATCATGCTATGAGCATAATTGTTCATATCCTTCTTCAACATCCTTGTCTTCTTCCTACCAAGAGGCTTTCCACCACTTTTTGCATTTCCCACCTACTTGAGTGGGAATTCCATTATCATTCTACTCGATGGGGCATCCAAACGCTTCACTACCTTCCACTCGCTAAATCTACATGCATCTATTGTCTTTAAAATGTAATTACTTTATAATAACACTTTAAAGAGGGGAAAATGTAGACACCCTAAAAATACATAAAGCAATTTATAGCTTATTTACATCCCATTAGAATTAATTAAATTAATTCTTATTACATACTTCTACCCTTTATAATTAAGTAATTTAATTTTACTGATGCCCTTGGAATTAATTAAATTAATTCCTAACACCCTTTAGCTATTTTAATTAAAAGTTTATTTTATTAAATAGTTGATTATCCTCTCATAATTTATAGCTAACTAAATTAGTTATTTAAATAATCATATTTATCTACTCACACTCCACTCCACTCCACTTCTAGAACCCTATAATGGTGGGGGCAACAAAACTGCATGTACAACCATCTTCCCGCACAAAATCAAAATAATCATTGCCCCTACAAAGCTACAACTACATAGACCAAATCCTCTTACTATTTTAGGAAATTATAATTATGATCTTGGAGCTCATTCAAACTATGATCCAATTCTCATGGCCTCACCCTCAGCTATAAAAAAGGTCATTCCTTTATAAATCATCCTTGGAAGCTTTGTGTAATTTGCAACCAACTTTTGCTAAAATTTTCATCCACATCCTCGTGTTTATGATCTCCTAACATTTTCAATTCCACATTTGGAGAACAATTCAAGAGCTTCCAAAATCCTTTGAAATAAAATATTATACCCAGTCCAAGTTCTTAACAATATTATTTAAGGTTTGCAAGGAAAACTCGAGAGAGAGGTATACTATTCATTTTTGTTTATCGTTCAAATTTTGCTGATATTTTTATTATTCACAATGTCTATATAATAAATTGAACTATATCTCAAATGTGAATGGTGTATGTAACTTTGAAAATTTTATTTTATATCGTAATAAAGTAAAGAGATAAAGCATGGAAGGAAAACACCTATTCAATTTTGAAAGGAGGATCTCTCATTCTTGTTGCACTTAGATATTCTAAGTTATGTTTAGATGTTAAAGGATTGGCGGTGATAAGTCTCCAATGTTGTTGAATGAAAATCCAAAGCCAAATTGGTGTTGAGAATGCATCACCCAACACCAAGATGAGAGGTGTCATAGTAAATGCATCATAAGGAACCCCTAAATAAAGGAAAAACCTCTAAAGTATTTATCCACGCTGACATCTTTACACAAAAAGAGTAAAGAAGGAAGAATGGCCTATAAAGTATATAACATTCTAATATATTCCCACCCCATGGACCAACTTACTATAAATATATCTAGGACGGAATATAAAATAACATAAATTTGAAAGAGAACAAAGTGTGTCTCATTCCCCACTATTTGTTGTAATTGATGAATGTGATAAATGGAAATGCTAAATAATGTAAAAGAGAAGAAGGCCCATGCCCTCATACCCAATATTTGAAACTATATATGAATGATGTAATGAAGAAGGAAGGAAGTACTCACACCCCTTGTATTATGTAGTGTAATTTAGGGAAATATTCTCTAAACTATGTCATTTGTCTCAATTATACCATAAACCCTGTAATTATCTATGTAAATATAATAATTCTAATTTTTTTAATACATCTACCACATGATGGAAACATCCATCCTTCATCATAGTGTATGATGGTTTTATCCTTGGTGAACAATTTTATACATGTTCTTACTCTATTTATATTCTATATTTGAATCTATTTATGAGGATCGAGTGTCATGTATAATTTTGTATCTAAATCCTAAATGTCATTTGTATGATCAATATGTGTGAATATAACACACTAAATATCCCCTTTTTGAGGATCGTGCTATGTGAAAATAGATCATGTGGATTACAAGAAATGATGTGGATTAGAAGATATGATAATATGTATTGGATCACGTGGATGATGTTTTGGGCTGCCACACTTGAGATCTTGTTCGCAAGGTGTGCATGGTGGAGATGCGATACACAAAGATAATAATAAACAATAATTTTAATTCCCATCATGTATAATAGTAAATAAGTGTAAAGGAAACAAGTATAGAAGTAATATAATAAACAATTATACAAAAAAAATCATGTGTAAAGATACATATCAAAGACATGAAGCTACAAACATGGGACACATAATTGTAATAAGAAAAACATAGTGAAGTTTGTAGACCGCATATAAAGAATAAAGTATACAAGAAATCACACATACATGTACATGATAAATGTCACATACCTAAGGTATGAAACTAAAAATAAGGGAAACCAATGTGTCAAAAGATATATTGAAGGCCACATGCCACATAAAAAGAGTCATGCATAAAATAAATGAAGAAAATGAATACAATATAAAATAGTATCATAGAGGTGCATAGAGAAAGATAAGATAGAACTAAAAAAAAATGTGTGTTATCCATATTAGTCCAAAAATAAAATATAAATAATATAAGTAATTAACCATAATGAGGAAGTGAAAGTAACTACAATGAAATAAAAGAACATGCAAGTGTAAGAGCTTCCTCCAAAAGATCGAGGTTACCTAGAAAGGGTCTAAGATATTACTTGTCATCGTGTATCAATTTTTGGATCAAGATGAACATTCCTTGTGAATACATATGTGTAAAGAGTATATAGGAAAAATATGTTATCTCTCAAAACAATATGACAAAAACATATATAAAGCAAAAAGTTAGAAAATAGAGTCACATGTAGGTCTGATTTGTTATTATCGAAAACATGTGTATGATTTTGTGATTATTTAAATGTTTTCATGTTTTTAAATAATAGTAAGAGTATTCATGATTAATCCATTAAATCATACTCACGGTCAGAGATGAATAAAATTAGATCAACTACGTGATGTATCCACTAAAGGCAATGATGTTCCAAGTGAATATCTTGTCAAAGGTTAAAGAGAGTTGTAATGAGATCCTCATCGTAATAAATAACCATATGGTATCACAAGAGTATGCCAATTTATTAATTTATTTCGATTCCTAGCATAAGATTCACATATAATAGTGAGAAACAAACCATTATGAGGGAATAAAAATACTATTGATCATCATATAAAATTACACGAAGGTGATGGAACTATGATGATAAAAAAACAAGGTACATATTATTGGAATTTTTAGTTACCCATAGCATTGTTCATGTAATGTGTATGCCACATGTAATAACAATAGAATCATAATATTGAGGTAATTGAGATTCATATATAATGTGTGATAAATTATTACCAAGATTTTACAGCTTTGACCTAGTGCACGTGTTTGAGCTTTATTCCAATAGAGTGATACATATTTCCAATAGTTACGATTGGTGTAAAATTTAATTATAGTATGATAATGTGTGTATGTTTTGAATCGAAACAAGATTTCTCAATTGATAAAGGTAATGTCTCGAATTAAGCTGTGATGGTTTGTATTGTGCCTTTAACTTTTAATTCATTGATATTAGTGATTAGGATTTGGAAATGATTAACGTCATGTTTAGATATATGATGTTGTTAAAAAAGGAATTATTGGGCCATTGTGAGATATGTGTAGTAGAATGATGGAATGTAGAAGGAAATGTAATTAATTCAAGGTTGAGTAAGATAGAAAATAGATTTCAAGGTGTGTTTATATGTTTAGGAATAGTAATAAAGCTAGTAGTAGGTACAACATCAAGTACATTAAAAATGCATAATGATATTACGGATAGCCATAATAGGTATCGTATGATAAATTTGATTATTAACATATGGAATCAAAGATATGAGTTGATTATTATTCATCATCATGATATAAACATTTGACTATATACGAGTAGTGTTAGTATCTCCCACAATGGACTTGTTATCGCCAAATCACTGCACCCCCAAATGGCTTGAAGGTGAACACGACATTTAGTGTGATTGGGTAACATGGGATCACCTCTCAAGATGTGGGACTTGGGCTCAAGGTGAACCTCCGGAGAAGGCCAACTTCCTCTTCCTAAACTAAGCACTACACTACTCCTAATGCAATAAAAATAACTACCTAGACCTATACTAACATTTCAAGAGGATTAAGGAGAGAGATTTGTAAGAAATAAAACCTAAATTAGAAGTGGTGATGCACTAAGAAAGGGGTTTGATAGACAAAATTTTGGCTTTCCAATGAAGAGATATGATCATGAGGAGGATGAAGATACATCACATACTCAATTTACATATAGTACTTCATTCCTTGATAAACACAATGACCTTTAAAACTTGTATAAGAAACACTAGTTGCATAGTTCACCTGAAAACATGAGAGAGGAAAATAGAAGTATAAAAATGATGTAAGGACATATAATTGATCACAAAACATGATTTCCATTACTTCAATCACTTGCACAGTGCATCATTACAGTAGGGAAAGGCGAAGTTTTCATTCCAATGTTTTGTAGAAAGTCTTGTGAGCCTAAAATTCACAACAACTTAGTTTGTGAAGAGAGGGGAAGCTTGGAAAATTTCTAACCTCTTTGGAATAAGCACCCCTTTAAATTTATATAAAATTTTGAGTTGTTGAGAGAAAGAGGGAAGAATCCTAAAAACTAGGCAAGAATGTAGCTGAATGGGTCAACCATGCTTGCTTCATTAATTACACCTCCACCTCATGGGTATTGTTTCTAAGAATGAAGAAACCTTGCAATTTGGAACACTAAACACTCGAAAATCCATCTCTTGATGATTCCATGGTGTAGCTCTCATTTTCCTGATTCCAATGACTATAATATTGTGAAAAATGAGAAATTAGGGAGGAAGTTGTGGCTTCACGAAAAAATTATTTTTAGGGTCTCAAGGCATTATACTCAATCAGCTTGCCGAGTCACAAAATAGCTTAGTGAGTTACCTTCTTATTCGAGTGAATTCCATGTTTTATGTTAACATCATGGGATTCGAAATCAACTCGATGGCTCTTTGTTTTAGATGCCTCACATCTAGTTTGGAGGCCAACTCAGCCGGTGTTTTGGGAATGACTCGGTAGAGTCTTGTTTTAACCTCAATTTTGTGTGTCCATTCCCCTTGGTGGCTCCCTATGTATTATCTTGACTTAATCACCACATACCTCAGATAATTCTACGTTCAACCACTAATTCTAACATGTTGATTATATACAACAACTTGGCTCGATGTTTGCTATGAAATACATCCTTCCTTTGTGTAAAAACTCTTGACACAATGTTGGGCTACCTGATTGCTTCCACTATCCTTGCATCGTTAATCCTTTCACACATTGCCAACAAACCTGGTTGACCCTTTCCTCTCGGTATTCCAAAACCAACGTGCCATGCACCTCCAAGTTTCTTGCCATATTAAACTCCTTGAATGATCTCACCTTACCACGAATATCTACATTGGTTTTTAATTCCACCATACTCTGACGACTCAACATTTGTCTTGCTATGTTCCTCAATCATCACATGCTTACTAGACCAAATCAACCTCAGATTTTGAGATATGATCAAGCTCACTAGGAGCACTTAAAATTTCCAACTCGGACTTTAGAGTCCGAATGAAAATCCTTTTCGGATTTTGAAATTTGAACCACCCAAAATCAACCTCAAATCTTCGAAATGTAACCCACCTGAACCCCAAAATGAGCCAACTCTGAAACCCGAAGTCTAAATTTTAGACTTTAGAGTTTGGAAGTTGGCTCACACTTCCTCAACTCATTATCCTAACACTCCGAACACCCAAAGCTCAAACTTCCAAAATTCCCGACTAGTCAACCTCGAAACAAACTCCTCACAAAGTCTAAAATGTGTGCAATCCCTCGAGTCCACGAGAAACATGGGTCTCTCCAAGTGAGAAACTCGATCGATCTAGAAATACCTCAACCACGAGATTGACTTAAGCCATCACCTCATGAGCCCGCCGCTTAGTTAAACATCTTGGAAGTTTCATTCTCTCTGAAAAATTTATAGACATGCCTTGTCAACTAGTCCTAAGTGAATTGATCCTCCCATACTTCCCATGCATGTTCTATCGAGCCACCATTCATCGAGCTCCAAAATCTATGTTTCAGAGAATATTGCACTATTACAAGGTTTGTCTGCTGAGTTCAACATCTTCCTTAATGAATCGAACATTAATCCCAAGTTCATGAAGAGTTCACTTGAGGGGAAAACTACTGGCAACTCTACCATGGAATGGACCGTGACAAGCCATCCTCGTTCATTACGATTCGAGCTATCCATATGAAAATTCAATTCCACGAGTCACCACTTCTCATATTTCTACAACAATGATCTCATGATATCCCTTTGTGCTTTACTGAACCTGAGCTAACACACTATTATCCAATAGGATCTACATTTGTTTTATAAACCATTGTGTTGCATTCACTTAGCATCGAGTTCAAAACCTTTGTGATTTCTTTCATTTGCTGATATGGATTCCAGGTGATCTACCTCAAAACTTAGAGGCTAGCTCCAAACCATTTAACATTCTAGACTGCGGATTCACCTAATTGATTCTCACAGACATAAAAATATTCATTTAGGACTCGTAATCACCGAGCTCTGAAATCATTTCCCCATGTTAGCTGTGACTCAGCCTTCATTCAACATTTTGGTGATTGGTTCATTTAGAGCAAGTCATCCTCCACCCTACAACATGATCCCAAACTCATTGTCTCCCAGACTTGGTGCATAATTTTCTCATATTTTGACTCACCTCTCCAATCTATCAAAACACATTCCCTTCCAAACACACCCTCGTGTTGCTTCTCATAACTCAAAGCCTCCAACGCCGGGTTGATATCCTCTAGGTAATTCAATCTAGGCTCGGCCTTTTCATTCTTTCTTCCACGTTGATCTAATTTTCCATGAGCCAAAAGACTCATCAATCCAAAATCCTCTGTGATACATTTCCTCCTAAGATCTCTTTACTTTTCAAGGCATGGATCACTGAGCCATTCTTACATAACTTGATCCATTCAGTCGCATGAGATTGATTCTTATATATGTAACTCGTGGAACAAAAATCAGTCTTCTCACCTATTGAAACAATGAGTTCCACACTATGAGTTTTTCCCATGATGAGATGAATACAATGTTGAGCCCTTTTTCATCTACCAAGTTGATATGTCTTCATGCCATAGTCTAACTCAATGCCACACCTTCTATTATCACCTTGGTTGTTCGGTCATGAACTTAACAACCTCAAATTCACACTATATGTTCATCTTGGGACTCAAACCTTTAACTCCTTGGTAAGCTACAAAGTAGTGACTCTGCGAAGGAATTCTATTAATGAGCTCACCTGAGCTATTTAAATGAATTGTCCATCCCAATTTCAAGATGCATTTCTCAACCTTCTCGTCTACTAGCTCATCGAGATGATAGACGAGTTGTTTAGATCGATGGCCCATTTATCACCTTTAAACCAACCTTTTTTATTATTTTGAATTCCCTGGCCATCCTCTCGAAACCATATGGAAAAGGGAATACGGTAAGACCCCATCAAACATGATAAATTAATTCTGGTCATTTTTCACTCATACGGACTGAAAGTGGACCCTCGGGCCAATTTCCTTGTTTTGTGCAACCATGAACCTCCAAGATCCAAAACAATCCCAAAACTTCCTGAAATACCATAAATGTGTCCCAAACACAAAATTTTACATGTAATCTCAAAGTTTCTCTATGGAGCCCCCCTCCAGTCCTAGGTTCCTTTTACCTACATTATCCAATTTTTCTCTAAGGGTAAAATTAGATAACATTTTTGGTATTATTGTATATATCTTCCCCCGGGTAGATATAGACAAGCGGAAGAATATGGAAACCAAAGAAATTCAAACCTCATCCCATGGCGCACAGAAGAGGCGCACAGAAATGAGTGTCGACATAAGAAAGAATGCGCCCATGGCACACAGAAGTGGCGCACAGAAATGAGTGTCGACATAAGAAAGAATGCGCCCATGGCGCACAGAAGAGGCGCACAGAAATGAGTGTCGACATAAGAAAGAATGCGCCCATGGCACACAGAAGTGGCACACAAAAATGAGTGTCGACATAAGAAAGGATGCGCCCATGGCGCACGCAGAAATGGCGCATAACAATGAGTGTCAACAGGGAAAAAGTTGCGCCTTGGCGCACATAAGAGGATGTCGACACAAATGTAAATGCGCCCTTGGCGCACAGAAGAAGATGTCGACATAGAAATAGACACGCCTTTGGTGCACAGAAAGGAATGTTGACACGGAAAAAGTTGCGCCCTTGGCGCAGGTAAAGTGGCGCACGTAAACATGTGTCGACACAAACATATTTGCGCCTTTGGCGCACAGAAAAGAGTGTTGACATGCAAATGAATGCGCCTTTGGCGCACAAAAAGGGTTGTCGACACAAACATATTTGCACCTTTGGCACACGAAAAGGATTGTCAACATGCATATGGATGCGCCAAGGCGCACCTTCAGGAGGCGCAACATTCTGAGCGCTGACAGGAAGCAGACCCTGACCCAGATATTCAGATGGCCATAACTTTTGACTGGGAGCTCCGATTCACACAAGGTTGGACTTTTCGGAAAGCCTACGGCGTCCTCTACCTAACTACGACTGGATATCTTTAATTGGGTGGGAACAAGTTCTTAAAAATGCAAAATACAGTTTGCCACTTTTGGGGTTTGATATGGTCCTCACCTACCACCATAATGAGATGAATTAAATACAACCTGAGGTGGTTGGGGTAGATTTGGACTTTCTCTCTCTTCTCTCTCTCATTCTTCCTATAAATTGTAAGGAGGGGCTTCTTTCTAAAGGTTGGACATTCTTGTTTTGCCCCTCCCTTCTTCTCTTTGGCAGGTGAATCTGTGGAGTTAAAACCTCCCATTTAAAACTGTAATGCGGCTTTGCCTCTTGGCATTTTGCAGTGTGTTGTATCACATCTTTGGAGCAAATTAATGCATGTCTTGTGGATGATTATCAACCCTCTCGGTGTTTATTTGCATTTTCTTGATCTTTCTTTGTAAACAGTTATCTCGTGCATGATCTTGCATTACATTTTTATGGTCTGTGTTTATTGGCAAGACAGGTGTTCTTCATTCCTCGGTGCATCACCTCTGTTAGTTTAGGTTTTATTTTCTGCATTTTCTTACCCCTGTCTCCTTGGAAAATTAGATTAGGTTTTGAGTAGACCCTCTGCATTTTTACGTGTGCATCTGAACAGAGGAATAGGAACCGGCCTTCATCCGGAGAGCTTTTCCGATTTCGCAAGGTCCCACACTTGGGAAAAGCTCCATGTTATGCAATCATACTGAGAATCTGCAACCCATCGAGTTACAGAGTCCCAGGGGTGCTGTGATTCGACATCAATAGTGACCTCTCTAGGATGCTTGCTTGCTAAGCATGATTCCAGTATCATGTGACATCCATTGGGCATGGAGTCATTGTTAATCCCAAAACAGATCCCAAACTTAAATTAGACCACTCTGACCTTGTCCCAGAAGTATGAAGCACATTAGAATCCATGAGTTCCTGGAATGCAAGACACACTGTAGAAATTTAAGAAAACATTTGACAAGTTTAGGACATCATGGAACTCTCTTAAATCTGGATTTCCCTTCTTCTTTTAAAAACTCTTCTTATGAAACACTGTGCGATAGCAACGAAAAACACAACACACACAACAATTGAAAATCATACATGCTTCAAATGAAACATGCAGAGTGTGTTAGGCACTTATTCTATTGAAAGAAAACCTATACCTACTCTATGCTAACTGGAGGCACAAGTGATCTAAATGAACCATAAAAAAGGTTGTGTGCAAAATAACTTCCTTTCCTTACAATGGGAAGCCATGTAGATGATGTGACAATGGACATGGCTGAAAATAAAAGTGAAAATCTGAAACAAGCCCAATTCTATTGGCGTAGTAATCGATTAACATGATGAGATCCCTCTCCACCATCAGTTCGAGCTTTTGGTGTGACGGAAAATCATTTGGTATCGAGCCGGGTGTTAAGCACGCCCTGACCCAGGTAGTGTTGGGATGGGTGACCTCTCAGGAAATTCCCGGTGTCACTTCCTCCTAATTGTTGTTGGGCACGATTAAGAGGAAGTGACACCGGAAATTTCCCAGGAGGTCACCCATCCCAACACTACTCTGGGACTGGTGTGCTTAACTCCCTGGTATCAGAGCTACACGACTTGCAGTCACACCAAAAGCTCGAATTGATGGTGGAGAGGAATCTCATCGTGTTAATCAATTGCTACACCAATACCATCCCGCACGATGGAGCGGTATACACCCAATCAGGCCCAACAACATTAGGAGGAAGTGACACCGGAATTTCCAGGAGGTCACCCATCCAGAACTACTGGGGTTGGCGCGCTTAACTACCTGGCTCTGATACCAAACGATTTTCCGTCACACCAAAAGCTCGAACTGATGGTGGAGAGGGATCTCATCGTGTTAATCGGATTCTTTATGCTAACAAATTATCCACTTGGCTCACCAATGCATAAACTAGGAAGACAAAATATGCTTCTTGTAGTTAGTTTTCATTTGTCTTATAAAGGCACAACAACTAGTCCTTGGGGTTATGAAATTCATCCTCACATTCCAAAGTGAACGTGACTGGCTGTGACTTCTCTTTTGGCTCCAAAGAAGCCAAATACCTTATGGGACATGGTCTAACCCTCTGAATATCCATTTCACTCTAAGATTCAACTTTGACAAAGAAGTGTCCCTAAAGACATCCCTGTATGAAAAGTGTTGAAGTGACATCCTTTCCCTCTTGTTTCCCATTTACAAATGATTGATCTTCCTCATGGATGATTGGCACCAAAGTGATGTTTCCTTCATTTCCCTTTCCTTCCTTAACAACGAAGAATTCCTCATCAACATACTGACTCCTTTAGACTATTTGCAGCCTCCAATGAAGTCACTTGAAAATCATTGCAATTGTTTGAAATGTACTACTCATATACGAGTTCCCCTTCCATTTGAAGAAAAAATCATTTTAAACTTTTGACCTTGTCATCCCACATGAAATGTACAAAGTTAGATTCATCCACCTGTTGCTTTTGAGGATTATTAGGGACAACAAGATCTTCAAAAACATTCTCCTCCAAAATTGGTTCATTAACCAAAAAAATTCCACAATTGAGAGCAAGAAACTCCCAATGATGTCATCTTCACTTAAGACTTATAAATCTAGCTCAGTATCTCTTGTAGTCTCATTTTTAATTTTTTTCAACGAGATATGTCAAAGATTCAATTCCTCCACTTCAGATTCTAAAGGATTGCTTGGAGTGATGGGTTGTTCTTGAGTGCTTCCTTCCATAGAAATATGCACTTTGTGTTGGAGGAGAGATGTTGGAATAAAAGGAACCGAACTTTAGAAGCTCATGCCCATCAAAGCACTCCTCCAAATCTGATAAATAAATTACTTCTTCATTCTCCAACCGTGTGAAGGATTCAACCTCCCCTATGATGTTCTCGAAATCAGCAACTGATCTGCCATAACCTTCTTCATCTTTAAACATAAAATTTGCACGATCAAATTCATCTAAGAAATCAGATTTTTGAAAAAATGAAGAAGAGAAAAGATTTGAAACCTCCTGCATGACATTGTCTGCATCCAAGATCTTTGAATCTACCTCATCCTAACTAATTGTAACATCTAATGATAATCTTGGAAATATGTTACAACCTTCCGGAAATGTAACACGTTCTCGACATGCATGGTAATTAGGATCATTTCACTCATAAGAGTCACCTTATACACTTGAGAGTCTTTCTTCTTCATCTTGCACATGCTCTTCTTCGACTAACTTTGCAACTTGTGTGGAATAAAAATTCTCCACAAACATAGTGTCAATATGTACACTGCTCTCTGAACACATAGAATGATGCTCATCATCCTCTTGTACTTTTTCTTGTGAAAACTCAGTCTCCACTATATGCTCTTGAATCTCAACCTTGGATAGAGGTTGAGTTATGAGGGGAACTTACTTGATGTCCAATTTTACAGCTCACTCCTTCTCCTCATTTTCTAGCTCATTTTTACTATGTTCCTTAACCTTCTCCTCATTTTCTTCACTATAATCATACTCTTGGTCTTCCCAAAATGGATTCGGGACTATAAGAGGAGAGGTGGGTTGGGGATGAACTATTTCATTCATTATTTGAAGTGGTGGAAGAGACACAACTTCTTGTATTGGTGGCCTTTGTAGAAAGGAAGGAATCCTAGAATAACGAGGAACATAAGATTTATGGTGGAATGGTAAGATAGGAAATGCAGAAATGGGATTATCAACATGGGCAGCAGGTGAAAATCCTAGGATTTGGGTTCTATATTGAAATGATATTGGTTGGGAAATAAGAAGAGTACTCCGAGGTGGTTGTACAGAATCAACTCATCAACAAGATTGCATTACATCAAACTCATAAGACTTTATTTATTCAATCCAACCTTCAAACCGAGGCAACATTTCATTCATAAAAGCAATCTTTTCTTGCAAGCTATAAAAACTTGGATTAGGTCTAACCCATGGACAAGCTACCTTGAAGCCAATCTTGAATGCCTTAATTTGAGTTTTGGCTCTAGATTGTACCATGCCTGCCTCCAGTTTCGCATATTAAGTTACAACTTTACATTTTCATCCTTAGGATAGCCTCCATCATCTGCATGTTCCTGCTCTTGAAAAGCTACATACTTAAGTGAATGATCAAACTGACCATGGATCTTCTCATAGAGATATGCATGCTACTGATTTTCATCATAAAATGGAGCTGGAGGTGGGTTAAAATAGCTTAAAGATGGAAAGTAGTATTGCTTTGGTGAAAGTGGGATCTCAACTGTGGGAATGAATCCATGATTGTATAACCTCATGAATGGGAGAAAACTAAATGGAAATGGGTAAAAAGTGAAAGTATGAAA
The DNA here is from genome assembly GCA_018340775.1 of Taxus wallichiana var. yunnanensis. Classification (NCBI taxonomy): domain Eukaryota; kingdom Viridiplantae; phylum Streptophyta; class Pinopsida; order Cupressales; family Taxaceae; genus Taxus; species Taxus wallichiana. The sequence continues at coordinate 83,889,877 of CM031244.1, read as the reverse complement.
CATAGAGAGTGGGTTACTTTGACCAATGGAGTTTCCAATTATGCTTGGGTATAACTCATAAGGATTAATTTTCACTAACAGGAAAACAACTTAATGAAATGAAGTAAAAAATATACACACCTATGAAAAATGTGACTCACATCTCCCAATGGGCATGCCAAAAATAGTTAGTGTTCATAAAGCACGGTGGCTAAGATATTACAATGGGATACTTGTGAAAGGTAGAACTTTCACCTCTTGTCCCCACCGAGTGTGCCAAAAAACTTTAGTGTCGGTAGCACAGTGGCTAAGATATTACAATGGGATACCTGTGAAATGTAGAACTTTCACCTATTGTCCCACCGGATGTGCGAAAAAATGTTATTGCCAAATCATTGCACCCCCCGAATGGCTTGAAGGTGAACACGACATTTGGTGTAATTGGGTAGCATGGGATAACCTCTAAAGCTATGTGAATTGGGATCAAGCTGAACATATAGTGAATGCCAGATTCCTCTTCCTAAACTAAGCACTACACTACTCCTAATGCAATAAAAACAACTACCTAGACCTATACTAACATTTCAAGAGGATTAGGGAGAGATATTTGTAAGAAATAAAACCTAAATTAGAAGTGGTGATGCACCAAGAAAGGGGTTTGCTAGATGAAATTTTGGCTTGCCAATGAAGAGAGATGATCATGAGGAGGATGAAGATACATCACATACTCAATTTACATACAATACTTCATTCCTTGATAAGCACAATGACCTCCAAAACTTGTAAAAGAAACATTGGTTACACAATTCACCTGCAAACATGAGAGAGGAAAATAGAAGTAGAAAAATGATGTAAGGACATATAATTGATCACAAAACATGATTTCCATTACTTCAAGCACTTGCATAGTGCATCATTACAACAGGAAAGGTAGAAGTTGCCATTACAATTTTTAGAAGAAAGGCTTGTGAGCCTACAAATTCATAACAACTTAGCTTGTGAAGAGAGGGGAAGCTTGAAAAATGTCTAACCTCTTTGGAATAAGCACCCCTTTACATTTATAGAAAATTTTGAGTTGTTGAGAGAAAGAAGGAAGAATCCTAAAAACTAGGCAAGAATGTAGCTGAATGGGTCAACCATGCTTGCTTCATTAATTGCACCTCCAACTCCCCGGGTATTACTTCTCGATTGAATAAACCTTGTAATTTGGAACACTTAAACCTTGGAAAATCCATATCCCGATGATTCCATGGTGTAGCTCTCATTTTCCTAATTCCAACGACTATAATTTTGTGAAAAATGAGCAACTCGGGAGGAAGTTGTTGCTTCTCAAGAAAAAATTATTTTTAGGGTCTCCAAGGCATTATACTCCATCAGCTCACGATTCAAATAATATGTCGGTGATTTACCTTCTTACTCGGTTAATTCCATGTTTTATGTTTGTATCGTGGGCTCCAAAATCAATTCGGTGGATCTTTATTTTGGATGCCTTACATCTAGTTTGGAGGCCAACTCGGCTGATGTTTTGGGAATGACTCAGTTGAGTCATGTTTTCCACTCCCATTTTGTGTGTCCAATTCCCTTGGTGGCTCCTATGTATTATCCCGACATAACCGCCACATGCCTTAGAGAATTCCACGTTTAAACACCGATTCTAACGTGTTGATTATACCAAATAACTCAGCTCAATGTTTGCTATGAAATCCATCCCTCCTTTGTGCAAAAAAATATTGACACAATGTTGGGCTACCCAAAAGCTTCCAATATCCTTGCATCGTTAAGCATTTCATGCATTTCCAATAAACTGGTTGACCCTTTCCTCTCATTCTTCCAAAACCCATGTGTCATGCACCTTCAAGTGCCTCGCCACATTAAACTCCTTGATTAAGCTCACCTTACGATGAACACATGTATTGGTTTTCAATACCACCATACTCCCGATGACTCAACATTTGTCTCGCCATATGCCTCAATCATCACATGCTTACTAGGCCAAATCAACCTTAAATTTCAGGATCCAATCAAGCTCACCGAGAACACTTAACTTTGACAACTCATACTTTGGATTCGATCGGAAGAGCATGTTTTTCAGATTTTGGAATCCAAACCACCCAAAATCAACCTCAAACCTCTAAAATGTAACCCTCGCAACCCCGAAATGAGCCAAATCTTAAACCAAAAGTTTGAATTTTGGACTTCAGAGTTTAGAAGTTGGCTTGCACTTCCTCAACTCATCATCCTAACACTCCAAACACTCAAAGTTCAAACCTCCAAAATTCTTGACGAGTCAAGATCTGAAAACAAACTCCTCACAAAGTATGAAACGTGTGTGATCCCTTGGGTCCCTCGAGCAACATGAGTCTCTCAAAGTGAGAAACTTGACCGATGTATGAATACCTCAACCATGAGATCAACTTGAGCCATCACCTCACGAGCCCTCCACTTAGTTAAATGCCTCATAAATTTCATTCTCTCTATAAACTTTACCAACATGCCTTGTCAGTGGTATTAATTGAATTGATCCTCCCATACTTCCCATGCATATTATATTGAGCCACCATACACCGAGATCCAAACTATGTGCTTTGGATAATATTACACTATTACGAGATTTGTCTTCCGAGTTCAACATCTTCCATGATGAATCGAAAATTAACCCCGAATTCATGAAGATTTCACTTAAGGGGCGAGATGCAATGCAACTCTACCATGGAATGGACCTATGCTAATCCATCCTCATTTGCTATGGTTCTAAGATATCCATATGAAACTTCAATGCCACAAGCCACCACTTCCCACATTGCTATGACAATGATCTCATGAGCTCCCTTTGCGCTTTACAAACCGAGTTATCACATTATTCTCCAATAGTATCTACATTTGATTTATAAACCATTGTGTTTTGTTCACTTAGTGTCGAGCTCAAAACCTTTTATGAGTTCTACCATTCACTAATATGGATTCCCATGATCTTCCTCAACACTTAGAGGTTATCTCCAAACCATTCAAAATTTTAGACATTGGATTCACCTCATCGATTCTCATAGACATCAAAATTTTCATTTAGGACTTCATGATCGCCGAGCTCCAAAATCATTTCCCCATGTTAGCATTTGTGACTCGGCCTTCATTCAACATTTTGGTGATTATTTCATTCAGATAAAGCCTTCCTCCACCCTACAACATAATCCCAAATTCGTTGTCTCCTAACTTGGTGCATAATTTTCTCATATTTCGACTCACCTCTCCAATATATCAAAACACACTCCCTTTCAAACACACCTTTTTGTTTCTTCTCATAACTCAAAACCTCCAATGTCAGGTTTATATCCTCTACATCATTCAATCTAGGCTCGGCCTTCTCGTGCTTTCTTCCACATCGATCTAATTTTCCACGAACCAAAAGACTCGCTAATCCAAACTCCTATGCGATACATTTCCTCCCGAGATCTCTTCACTTTTCAAGGCATGGCTCACAGAGCCATTATTGCATAACTCAATCCATTCATTTGCATGAGATAAATTCTTATATATGAACCTCTCCGAACAAAACTCGGTCTTCCCACCTATCTCTGCAATAATGAGCTCCACACTATGAGTTGTTCCCACAATGATTTGAATACAATGTTGAGCCCTCTTTCATCTACCAATATGATATGCCTTCATGCCAGTCTAACTCAACTCCACACCTTATATTCTCACCTTGGTTGTTCGGTCATGAACTTAATGACCTCAAACTCACACTATATGTTCATCTCTAGACTCAAACCTTTAACTCCCTTGGTAAGCTACAAAGCGGGGACTCTGTCGAGGAATTCTATCAATGAGCTCACCGAGCTATTTAAATGACTCGTTCATCCCAATGTCAAGATGCATTTCTCAACCAACTCGTCTACCAGCTCACCAAGACGATAGACGAGTTGTTTAGTTTAGTGGTCCACTTATCACCTTTAAACTGACCTTTGTTATAATTTTTACTTCCCTAGCCATCCTCTTGAAACGAGAGGGTAACGGGAATACAGTAAGACCCCATCAAACACAATAAATTAATTCTGGTCATTTTTCACTCGTACGGATTGAAAGTGGACCCGCCATGCCAATTTCCCTGTTCTATCCAACCATCAACCTCCAAGATCCAAAACAATCCAAAAACTTACTGGAATACCATAAATGTGTCCCAAACACAAAAGTTTACCCTGTAATCTCAATTTTTCTCTATGGAAACCCCTCCGATCCTAGGATCTTTTTACTTGCATTGTCCAATTTTTCTTTAAGGGTAAAATTGGATAACATGACTTGAGATGATAATGCCAAGGGATGGAAAAGATAAAATAAGCATAAAACATGAACTCATCCTTGATTATAGGATTATAATTAAGCTTGTGTAAACATTCATAAGTAAGTTTTATAGAACCATCATTGTTACCAAAGTAATAAAAACCATCCTAGCATATCATCTTAACCAAAAACTTAGGTGGAGTGGTAGTAATGGATGGAATACATATTAGAGATTTATATTGATTAAAATAGGGGCCTCATTCTATAGGTATAAGGTGGGATCAGGTTTTTTTAAAGTGGTGGCACAAAGAGTGTAATATCAAAATTATTTCTTGATTCACCAACCTTATATGCATGTCATTTATCCAAAAGAGTGGGATGCAATGAAGGGGTGATAATAAAATAACTAGGATCACATGAATAATTTTTCTAATATTTTAAAGGATTATCATCATTATAAATACTACATTCATAACCATAATGTATAAATTTTCTATAATGATGTATGGTGGATCAAATAACCTCCATAACATGGATCTAAGGGTGTTTCTTAAGAGGAGATTATAATAAATGTAATTATCCATAATGTGTAATGTAGTATGAATATTCATAGAGCCAAATAAGAGATCCAAAGTGACGTTATTTAGTATAGATAATGTGATATCATAAAATCCTTTCACAATAGTACTAGTCTTATCAATTGTATTCATAAAAACATATTTATTTAAGTAAAGAGCTAGGGAAAATGTTCAAACCAAACCCACTATCAATCAAAGTCAACTTAATGAGAAATCCCAAAATGCATCCAATAATAAGTAATAGTTTACATTCATCTAAACGTCATCTAGGAGGTATCTCAGTGGGAATAACAATAATTGACTTATCCATAGTTTTATATGTGTCCATAATAGATTTAAAGGAAAAAGGGTGAGCATCATTGGGTAAAATAATAGACTAAATAGCCTCCTATATGATGTCCTTGTATATTAGTGCATTCTTGAGTAATTACAAAGAGATCTTAACAAAGGTATTGTTTAAGTGTTCCAATATACAATACCCTTTAGGAGGGGAACTAGGCCTAATGATAGGAGTAAAAGGTGGTCGGAGTAAAGGTGGATTTCCCATAACTATTTGTTTACTACTCCTTGTATTAACCACATTGACTTTGGGATATATAGGAAGAGAAGAATGTGTGAAACAACTTAGTTTATTTATTTATATCAAATTGTATATCAATATAAATAGGAGTCATTTGAGACCATACCATTAGGAAAGTAGAATCAATAGATATATCCCTTGTCTCAACTTGAGTATGAGTATGAATCTAGTTAAAGGGGTAGTAACCCATATTAGTTTGAGTGATGGACCCTTATCTTTAATGATAATATCATAATACGTTTGAGGGTAAGTCATGATGACACACATAGAAATAAAGCTAAGGGATAACAAGGGGATCATATATAAAAGAAAGAATGAGAAACCCTAGGGGTACTTAGGGTTTTATCAAGGATAAGGTTCACCAAATGTTTACACTCTAAATAAATAAGGGGTTGATATAGATTTATTTCCTATTTATTAGAAGGTGTAATAATGTTTTAGGTAGAATATTTGTAACTAATTAATAAAAATTAATCATATAAAATAAAATATAGCTTATAATATAATGTGTGATGATAATATGATATAAAAATTACTTTAAACACGAGGAGGGAATATTACTTAGTTGAAAAAATGTTATATAGAAGATCTAGATGTGAAAATGAGGTGTATAGACGGGTAAGGATCTAGAAGTACGTCATCTATGAGAAGGGTTGAGTAATTCTCTGTTAAGGATCTAGAAGTATTGGACCTCAAATTGGATCGAGTGTAAGAGCAAGGTTGAGTAATGATGTTGTTGGATCCGATTTATTTGAAAGATTTTGTAGTTTTTAGGATCCTCTAAGAATTATTCCTAATGGAAGATTTATCAAGTTACGAGCATGAAGATGTATGATTTGATAAAATATGGGTAGAATAATAATATGAATGATTGATTTACTAAAAATTAGTTAGAATAAAAATGTAAATTCTCAAGCTTGTTTATGGATTATTTGTGAAGGAAAAACCATTGATTTATAGCCGAGGAAGGTGAATCCTCAAGATAAGTTTAGATTGATTTTATTTGAAGATAACTAAACATGACTAATTTGTTTAGTTGAGTTTCTAGATTGATTGAAGAGTTGAACTACTATTCTAGATTTGCATGAATGAGTCATTGTTGAGTTGGAAAGGGGTTGCACATGTTTTTTACTATTAATTCCATATCCTTTATTTTATTCACCCAAAAGTTTCATGAATGATTTTATTTTGGAAGGATGTGAACTAATTTTGGATTTCCATGACTTGGGAGATATCTTTAGTTAACTCAAATACATGATTTGAGTTAATTTAAACATATATTCTTGATTTTAATAATGATTTTTAGCTTTAGTCATGAATTTTAGTCAACTTGAGTTGAGGAGGTGGATAGGATGTGAGGATATTTAATTTATTTAAATATGAAAGTGGATATGTGTGGAATTATTTAATTAATTTGATATTAAATTATCTAATAAAATTAGCTAAGGGGGTGATAGGGTGCAATATAATTAATTAAATTAATTCTAGAGAGGGACAATGGGTTTAATAAAATTTTAAATGATTAAAAGGTGTAGTGGATATTTTGGGGTGTTTACATTTTTCGCTCTTTAAAGTGTTACTACAGAGTAACAGATTCTTTAAAGATAGTAGACACATGTAAAATGATGTATAAATGATGAATAAGTGTGATGGACTACTTGATTTTCCCAGTGTAGCATTTATATACTCAATGAGTCTCAGTATTAGTATCAAGGAGTTCCCCCTTGAGCATGTGGGTGACGTGACCAAGTGATGGACATATACTTAATAGGGGAGAGAGAAGAAGATGAAAGGATCTCAAAATTTAAGTACAAGGGCACAAAGGAAAATAATTGAAAAATATGGTTAGGAGAAGGGTATAAGTAGAAGGGTGGGAGGGTTAAAAAATTATTGGTCATTTTTTCTACTATAGTGTATTTTCCCTCCGAGTGATATTTGTGCTCCTAGTTACGAGAGAGAGATGGCACGTCATCCCCAATCTTTGTCATTATACGAGATCACGTTTAAGAGTTTGGTTGATCTCTTGATGATGATGGTGTGGTATGCATCCAAAAAGTATCTTTTGAATGAATTTATTGTGTTTTAGTCTTAGAGGAAAGTTAAAAATTATACTAGCACACGTACTTATTTGTGCTAGCGTGACCTACAATATACACTATTATATAACTATACGCACTAGCGTAGATTTATGCATATAAGTGTGAATGGGGAAATGCGCTAGCATGTTTCACGTCTTAGCATACATGTAGGTGCATGAGAATTAATAGGTGCATGTGCTAGGATAACATGCACTAGCGTGTAGATGTACAAACTAGTGTGACATGCACCGGGATTATCGTTCACATGCTAACATCAAGGTAGGTGTACTAACATGAATTAGAAGAAAAAGAATAGATTTAGAGGATGAATTAGAAGAAAAGAGAATTTTAAATGTGTTAACATTGTTATTTTGTGATTTTTGGGGAGAGATTATATGCCTTATATGTGTGGGAGCATCACATATGGATGCAAAAATTTGAGAGATGCATGAATCATATATATAAGAGAGGGTTATGTTCATTGCTAGAGGTGACATGACTTACATATATTGATTAGATTTCAAATATTAGGTTGATCATTGTTTACTAATTTCACTAGACAGTGATGACACAACTAGAGTTAGAAATTCAGATGATTTATGTGTGAGATGACAAGAATGTAGGAGGATGTAATCGGATCTTACGAGTACCAAGACACGATGAAGACTGTTATAGTTGGATGGTAGGGTGACATGGATTTAGGCACATATATGGTCACTTTGTTTAGATTAGAGGAAATTTATATAGAGTACATGGTAGTTCATCTATATGAGTGTATGGAGGATGATAACGTGGATAGATTACCCATATACTTGATGGATCTTATTAGTAACTACTTGCTTCCCGATAAGACGAATAGTCATTTCTAGATAATATTGATCAATATATAGTAGTATATTTTAGGAAGGGTATAATATTTGTATGGGGCCCTTCATTCTATCTAATTTATATAAATATCTTCATTTGGTAGTATATAGAGATCATAGGAGACTTGTTCTAACTACCTTACTCCATATTTGGTCATGGTATCATATTTATGTGAGCCATCTCTTGGGAACACCGAGAGATAGGCATCTGGATGAGCCATCAACATTTGGATGGGAGATGGTGGGTACTAGTCATAGAGGTCATTAGGCTTATATGGAGTTCTAAAACATGCCATAGATGATCTATAGTTACACATGATTACATGGAGACCATATAAAAGGTATAGATGAATGAAAAACTACACAAAGTTAGTTATAGTGGAGGTGGACTATTACATGATTAGAATCCATGTGCACACATTATGGAGAGATATATAATGGATAGGGTCATGCTGAAGCTTAGAGTGATCCAACATATACCTAGAGGAGAGTAGTGGTATGCATGAGTAGATGGGAGATAGTTGATATTTGGAGCCTATATCCGATAGAGGGTTGAGGGGTAGGATACTATGCAAAGTGGTGGAAAAGGAAGTTAACATATAATGCATTAGAGATATAAGGGTTAAGCGGTTAGGATAATGTGTGGGGGTTTGAATAAATGTGTGGCACATAATATAGACCTCGAGCATTACCAACATATAGTGACTTGGAACCACAAATATCATGGTGAATAATTACAAAGTAATATAAAATTCAACCATGAATAATAATGTGATATTTCAATAATGAAATATGCCAAAGTGGTGGCAAGCCACGTGGTGGCTTGAGGACCCACCACATTGGCGATCAATATATAAGTCCTCACATAGTCGGGCTCCCTTCCGTAACAAAAGTTGAGCCTCTTGTTTCAACAAAAAAATTGTACACCTGACAAATACCAGAGGTTGAAAACACCTCAAACAACCTTAATTTTTCCCTTTTTCTCCTTTTGCTACTTGCCTCGCTTATTCTTTGACTAAGCCACTTGGCCAATTTTGCACGCGTCCACATCACCATGGACCTATTGACAAATGTTGACCTTCCAATTGACCAAAATTTGACTGGACCTATCTTGAGCTCAGAGTGTCCATTTTCCATGTTCTTATAGTCATCAAAAAGATCTCTGAAGGCTCTACTACACTGGCATGGTTTAGGGAAGTTTAGGGAAAATTTGACACTAAAATTGATCCCTTGATCAGTAAGTTACATTTTGAGATGTAGACATTGGATATGGACATTTAACATTGTATAAATGATAATGAGATGGTTTTTTTATTATTTTCTATATTATTGACATGATGGTATACATAGTGTAGATGATGATTTTGTATTGTGATTTAATGGATATTTGAAGATGATTATATATTTTAGAGCAACCTATTTTATTATTACACAATAGAGTTAACACCATGATTATTAAAAACCATGATGAGTAACCCATATGCACATACAAAACAAACACACACACACACACACAAAATACACCATGGCTATACAAAATAAAGAGAGAGAGAGAGAGAGAGAGAGAGAGAGAATATACAAAATAAGATGATATACACCATGGCTATGAATAAACCAAGATGCTTACAAAATACTCGTAATTGGTTAAAAGTGTAAGACAAACATGCAAAACAAGCCCAATATTTTTGGTTGGATATTTTATCAAGGAAAAATATGAGGTTCAACCAAAACATGTGGGAAAAAGACCCTCCTAAAATAAATGGGAGGCACCTATTTATTACTATTTTAAACACACCAAAGAGTATTTAAAAATTTACACTATTCTAACCATTGGGGTTAGGATCTCATCCTAGTAATTTCATTTATGATGGAATGCAAGATAGATCGGGAAGCAAGAAAAATTTAGATAGTGGGATTAATAAGTAGAAGCATTAGAAAAGGATGGTAGACACATTTTTTTATCTAGCAAAAAAATTTGAAGATACTAATACGAGATAAAACAAGTAATAAATTGATTAAAGATATAATAACAATACACTGGAATATAAAGAATAGTATAATGCATTAAACTTAAGAACAATACTTTAAATAAAGAAATAACACTTCAACACATAGTTTGTAATGTATCTCTTATATTCCTTATCACAAAAGATTGAAAACATAAAGTTTTTTCTCTTTAACAACTCCATCTTATAAGTGTTTTATTCCCAAAATCCTCCTTGATAATGCCTCAACATTTTACATTTATAGAAAAGGGAAGAGAGAAAAAGGGAATTTGTTTGGATTGTAGTCTAAAAATAGAAAATACACATTAAGAGTTTCCTTGACTAGTTCTTACAAAATGACCAAGTCAACTTGCAAATCCAAACGATGTCTTGACATCTCAAAATTTACATGCTTGATGTTAGAAAGGAAAAACATGGCAAAACCTTAATCAAATTTTTCCTTTTCGATTTCATTCTTGGATTAACAACGATGATACTCATGGAATTTCTGAACCATATCTTATGTTTATTTTTTTATCGGTGTCTGTATGAGTATCAATTTTGAACATCACATGTGTCAAGTACACTAACCATCCTTCAAGGGTGTTTCGTAGCCTTTTGATACTCTTGAATAAATTATTCAAAACATTTTAGCACAAGATCAACTTACCAATTGCCTTTAAATAAAAATCATTTTCAGTTGACTCTTTTTCAACTAACTCCTTGAATTCCTTAAAGTTGTCATCAGATGGAAGCATATTTAAATCATCATCTTAGACATGGTGAAATATATTGGAAAACTCATCACTAATGTAAATGGTGGCATTTATTCCTTCTTCTTGATCCTTTTTAATATTTTCACAAGATTATTATAAAATATTGAATCAAAATTCAATGGCTTTGTAAAACTCAAAATAATCGTCCCTTTCATTAATTACCTCTTCCCGAACAAGGGTGTCCGGATTAACTTTTTTGATCTCGCTCAAAGCTTCAAAAGTCAACTCCCAATTGTTGCATTATTCTTGGAGCTCATTATTCATTTTTTCAATAGATGATTTCTCCAGGGTTCATTTTAATACCCCCATCCGAAAAAATATTATAGAATGGGTGGTGAATCTCCGCAATGTACTTTTGAAATGATGGAAAATATTCAAAAAAATATATTCGTGGAAAAGGAGAATTTGCGGGGAATTTTTTTTATGGTTTCATATGGTTGGATGGTGTTTGATGGATGGGAATAATGTTAACAAATCAAGTTAGGTTAGAGGGACTCCTATTTAGGTTGGATTTCTATCTAACCTAAGTTGGATGACCATCTAACCTAAGTTACATGACCATCCAATCGAGGATAGAAGGTCCTCCAACTTAGGTTAGATGACCATACATTGAGGACTCTTGTTGCTCACATTTACGGACGGCCGTCTATTCCATTTGGGAGGACATACGTCCAGCGAGATGGACATATGTCCAAGTTTTAAGCCATCCAACCGAAATAATCTGCATCAAATAAGATATGGATGGATTCTATTAACCGGTTGGGAGGCTCGCGCATAAAATGTACACCTACAAGAAGATGGATGTGCAGCTTTCACAAGTGTCCCTGGCAGTTTCCTCAAACTTATCAACTAATTGTTTGTCTCCACATGTCCCTTAAACCCTTCAGATCCCTATACATACCCCTACAAGGTTCATTTCTTCAATTTTCCACCAACGTTTCTAGTGCTCGAGCTCTCCAATATTCTGCCAAACTTACGTGCACCTTTCTTTCCTCCCTCTCCTGCAAATTTCAACAATGGAAAACACCACATCTACTCCCACACCCAAATTCCAATACAAAAATCTCATGTGCCCACATATTGCAGCACTAATAAAACTGAAAGACACACCACATGAATGGATGTAAAAAACACAATTTACGGGGTTGGGTGAACATGCCCCAATCAAACCGATACTTCGTGCTTGATTACCTGCTCACATCTTACAACCAGAAATAGGGACAATTTTCCATTCACCTTGTGGATCATACATTTTATTTCACAATGAAGCCCACAAACGTACATTGTTTAACTAGTTTACCATTCCAAAACCAGCCACCCATGACTACAAAGGCGGTCCTTATAGATGAAGACAATTTTTTTGGAGTCTCATTACAATGTGCAGAGTTGATGGTAAGTTAAATATTATTTTCAATTATTTGTTTTCTTAATATTACTTAACTACCCAAGCATCTAACATTTCTTGTATGTTGTTGTAACTCTTGTTAATCATTCAAAAAGAGGCCTTGTTATACAAGGTATTACACACAAATTATTTCTTGCAATTGTATCACTTTTTCAGGCCAAGATTGTGTTACAGGGAAGATCTGCAGACATTCCATTTTGGGTAGTTCAAAGATATCACGTAGACACTAATAGGGAAAAATTTGATTAGTGCACATATTTTTCCAATCAAAATAAAAATATGTCACCCATGCTCGTAGTATGAATACATCGATAAATCCAAGATTGTATTCTCTTCTGCCAATTATTTACTTGCTTTCTATCATGAAGCTTTCTACCAATTACAGCACACACAAATTCCAACTGCAATTAATGATAAAATGATTGGTCTCCCTATTGAAGAACAACATGTAACAGATTACTTTTAAAGTTTTCACATTATAATGATTTCACATTAATTATTTTTGAATACAATAATAATTGTAATATTATATTTTGCAGAGAAGAATTATGGCTGTAATATCTCATAAGGAGGCTATTTCTCGAGGTAAATCCCTCCATAGGTCTCTGCGGATACTGACATGGATTCAACATAATCAACACCAATACAAGTTCCTCATCAAAAACGACCTAGGGGGTTGATAGGTCCATCACACCTACATTCTATACCATCACATTTGTCTTCGGTATAAACTTTATTGTTTATATAATTAACCAATTTAACCTACTAGTATAGGTAATAGGATGAAACACAATCAACCTATGTTATGTAAGTAGTACATTATTTTAATATTTCTACATTTATTGTGTTTAGAAAGTTTTGAGTTTGATGATGAAGATCAAACTCATTCTCAGTGTCAAGATTAAATTGTCATGTCTCAATCTCTCGAGCATGCAAGGTAATGTATAATATTTAGCATGTTTTATTTAGTTACATTTTTTTAGTATTTACAAGGCCCAAGGGTATAATGATTAATTTTATAATAATTTGTAGTTTGCTTCTTAGTTAATAGACCTTCTCAGCACCTTCCAAGAAGGCCACCAATACCACCAACATGTACAATCCAAACAATAAGAAGATCTTCAAGCAAGAATATAAGGTTTCCTATAGACTCGGTAGGAACAGTTCATCCTGTAACCACATAATTTCTTGGATTCTCACTAGGTGGTGTCTTAAGTATAACGAGCACCCAGGTTTTGAACAACATCAAACTTGATGATGAGTTTTTGGGCTTTAATAGTGGCGATGCAAACAAGGGTAACTATTTTGACACCCATGATATGATTCAATCTACTCCACCTCCTCAACCACAACTATAGCAACATGTGCATCAATTATAAGACTCTCCTCCTCCTCCAAGTAAATCTCCACTCACAAATGATCGGGAAGAAAAATTTTGTAGTAAAAAATCTGCTATTAGATAGTATGAGGGCATAATTCAATAAGTTGTAATGAATGATGTGGATTTAGTGTGAACTTGGGAGAGGAGGGATAAAATTTTGATTAAAGAAATAAATATCCGATACCATAATCATGCTCAAAGGAATTCATTGTTCATTGTCATAGAGAGCCAACCGACAAGGCTTGACATTTTGCTAAACAAAGCTCAATCAGGAAAAATTTCATATAATAATGATTATGATGATGATATTATAGAAATAATGTTAAATAGGTTGGATAATCTTAATGTTGAAGCACATGCTTACTATAAAAATGGGCTAAAGACAAGAAAAATGTTTTAATTACAAATGTAGAAAAATAAAAAGATGTGGTAAGTCATCTTTTACACGTAAAATTGTAATATTATGAGCACCGAAATATATTATTTTGACTTATCTAATAGACTAATACATTTATATTTATATTTTGTAGGAAAAATATGAATTGTAAAAAAAAAAGTAGTTGTATTTGAATCACATTTCAAGAATGCCCACAAAATTTTGAATTCATTTATGCAATTGAAGGAAAAAATTATAGTATTAAATAAAAATAATAATACATTGAGAAGGATAATCAAGGATCATCAAATGGATCCATAAATCTTACTGAAGGAAAAGAAAAATGCCGATCCATCACTTTTTTCATTAGGAGATGTTGTGAGGGAGGATCAAAATATTATTGAAAATATCAACACCGCAGCGCAAGATTTGCAGGCGCATGAGTTTTAACATATAGCACCGTATATACTAAGCACATTCCTAGGCCTCTTGCACAAGAAAAAGATCAAGCTTCCCCTACAATATTAAATTTGAAAAATTATTTAGTTTCACCATGTGACAGGTGTGTTATCACAATTCGACACTAGCGTAGGAATTAAAAGATAGTGGCCAACTAATTTTTTCCTTTTTTATTCCGTGTGGAAAACGTAAGGATAACTATAATTCAGAATCATAGGAAAAAATAGGATTCCCTCGTAATGTGTTCTTATATGACAAAACTTTCCCAGAAGCTTTGAAAACCATTGACAACCCACAATTTTGTAAATGTATTGGCCAACAATGCTTTATGAAAACATGTCTTCATAAAGTATTTTTTCGTTGATAGAATGAATACAAGCCTTTTTTGAATTGGAATTATATTAACTGTTGTATTGCATTTGTTAAATGTTTTCAACAATTTAATATGTAAACTTGTAATTGGATTTCTACTCACTATGAATGTTTTTATGTTACTATTTGGAGATGTAAACAATAAAGGATGGTTTAAGACACATAGTTTGTGTATGTTTGAAAATATTTATGTTTCATGCATAGATAAAACATTAATCGACAATCACATAGATGGAGCCAAATAAAGCAATCTTTATTTCATTAATTAAGAAAAATATAAAAATACAAATTTGTTACAAGTAAAAAAATTCTATTAAGACCAATTGATTATCATTAATGAATATGAAATATATCAGTATCAAATCATTCTCTGTCAATAATGTCAAGAATGTATACAAGAAATTAGAACTCTGGAAACTGAAATAGTCATGGCATAACCCATTCATTTGTGTCTTGGAACATTGCAGAATCGGAAGTGTTTTTTTGTAGATGTGTTCGGATCCCTGGATCAGTCAAAATGTTACCGAATCCTCTTCTTTCTATGAGTGAATTCCATAATGCAAGTGCTCGCTCATAAGGGAAAGTTTCCATAGAGTAACTAGATACATACAATCTTAGACAAATTTCTAAATTTCTATCTAATATGTTTCAAACTTTTGAATTTACAAAGGAAAATGCACTGAATACCCTCTCATCTTCAATAGAACCCAAAATCATTGTTTGAAAAAGTTCATATAGCTTAATATACTCGCTAAAATCCTCTTGTAAAATACTATTAGAATAAATCTTCTTCCAAAGTCTTCTAATGGAATCATTTTTATTTGGCTCTTCTAGAAAGCGAAATTTCTCTAGCATAGTAGTGGCAAAATCTCAGGACTGAGAACTCAACAAATTTTTCTATAAAATACCTTCAACAACAACTTCGTTTATCTCTTCTCGCTTGCATAAATGTTCAATTAGACTAGTCATGTATTTGAGAAATAAAGCATTGATGGATGTATCAAGAATGCCACCATGTGTATTCCAAAACTATGGATTGACAATTCCCATTTCTTTCATTTATACTTTTTGAATCTTTCATGCGGATCTCTCAGTAGATAAATATAAAGATATTTTTTCAATTTATTTCAATTTTCAGATAATATTATTTCATATAAAATGTGTGTCACTCTTACTTCCTCCATCTCTGACCCATCCAAATCTACTCTTTTATGAAAAGTATGAAGTGGTATCTCTTTTCCATGTGTTGTTATACACAGATGATCATGTATGCCACCTTTACTCAATTTTGCAACAATTATGCCACCTTTTTCATTTAGAGTTTTTAGACTCTTTTTATTCTTTTTCATATTCTTCTACATATTTTACATGCAAGCAATCTTTTGCATATTTCCATTTATGAGTTCTTGCGATGCTCCCATCCTTTTTCTTTTGGGAAATATATATTTTCCCTCTGTATTTTCAATGGTGTCTAGTTTTAGCTGCATTGTGTGGTATTTCCCTTGTTTCCAACTACATATTTTGCATTGACATTGAGTTGGAATAGCATTACTATTTTTTAGCTCTATTGGTTCAATAAAAGGATATTTTGTTGCCCAGTCAAACCTGAAAGTACTTCCTATTGTCCATTTTGTCCTCTTTCTTATGATATTTTTTTACTTTCTTCAACTTCAACTTGTGCATTTGGTTCCTCAACAAGAATATCTCTATCCTCACGTGTCCTTTTTGAAACAAACACTGGAATACAAGCTTCCTATGTTGGTGTTGAATGATAATTTGATGAATATTCTTCTAGTTTGATGTCATCAAGGGAATGAATGTTTTCATCAACATATAAAGGATCACCGAAATCTAGAAATGGATTAGTTTGTGAAGGTGTTTGAGAAATGTCTATATATTAAAGTGTTACATAAATAGTATTAATTATTTATATAAAACAAGAGTGAAAATAGTATTTGAAACAATATGAAAAAAAAAAAAATTATGTCAATCAGATCATTAAAACATAAATGATCATCAAGATTGATATGTCGAAACACATCAATTTGTGAAGATGTTTGAAAAATAAAAAATGTCTACATTTAAAAGTGTAATAGATATAGTATTAATTATTTATATTATTAACAACACTAAATAAAAAATAAAAGAGTGTAAAGAGTATTTGAAACATACAAGTGAAAAATATAATAATAATAATTATAAATTAGTAGATAGTACATACCTATATTTTTCATAGATCTAGACACATCGGTGGTTTTTGTGAGTTTCTAAAATAGCCAAACAATGTCTTGTTACTCTTTTTTGAACTTGCAGCAACCTTCTTACTCTGCTTTCTCGAATCCATGGAAATGGCACCAAACAAGGGCGATCAGACAAGATTAAAGTTGAGCTTAGAGTTGGATGACTCGAGTTGGATAGATCCGATTTGGACGAATTTAATTTGGATGGATCTCAATCAGAAAAATATGTTGGAAGATTATGTTAGATGACTTAGTTGGATGGCTCACTTGGATTGATCGGTTGGGCGGATCAGCTAGAAGGCTTGGTTGGACATCTCTATTAGATGGATTTGTTGGACAAATTGGTTGGATGAATCGAGTTGGACAACTCTTGTTGGAAGGATCTGTTAGGTGGCTCCATTCAACGACTTGGTTTGAGCGGAAATGGTTGGAGTGACCGCAAGAGGTTGGGCAATTTGGGGTTTATCTTCACCCTTCCATGGAAAATATTTCAAAAAAGGTTGGATGATTGTGTATGTATTGTATTATACCTTATACCTTATATACTTCGGTGAATATGGGCACAAGTGTATTCGAGACCATTGGCAAATTACATACATAAGTTCATTTATATGTGTAAATACTAGGTGAACTGACCCATTTTAAGGCCATGTCGGTGGAATTTTTGGTAGACGATAAATGATGCTAAATATTCACCATTTCTAATTTCTCAAAACCGAATATTCATGATTTTATGAAAATTCACCACTAAAATTTTCCCTGGATTTCTCCTCTTGATATGATCACAAAATTCAAAAACATCCTTAATAAATTTTTTACATTGAGTTAGGAGCCATTTAATCCAGCTATCAACTACTCAATCCTTCTTCCCAATATTTTCCATCTCATATATAGATGTTGTGTTAAAACTAACTTGAACCTAAGAAGAGATCAAGTTCGGTTAGGATATTTTGAGAAGGATAACCATCAATTATTCTAATTTTTCTTTTAGATCATCCTTGGTAGCCTTGGTTTCTTTGAGATTTTTGAATAGATTATCTATGACCACCTACAAATCCTATTGTGCTCCTTGAAGTGACTTTACCTAAGTACTACCTTAGTTATTTGATAATCGAAAGCGGTGACATCTTCCTTGGTCTTATCTCAGTAGTAGGCATAACAATCTCAAAAACCTTTGACCTAATGCATCGATGGTGATGTGAGAAATGGTATTGGGTTTCTTAGATGTGTGATATGGGATAGGGGTTATCATATTAAAATAAAAGGCTTCGGGAGTATTATTGCATAACTCCCCCAAAAAATTACATTTTCATTGGGACCCTATGTGATTAAGTTTGAGCTTAACAACATTTTCGGTAGAAGGAAATATTAAGTGGAGTCATTTTAAACAACTAAAGTACTTATGCTTGATGAAACTAATTATTTACTCTACCTTTTGAGCATTCACACTTTATCCATTTTTTTGAACATTTGCACTTTTTCTATTTTGAGTACTCACATTTTACCTATATTAAATTACTTACACTTCAATTTTTCTCAAACTCACACTTATCTTTTCTTTCCTCTTGCACTCGTACTCTTTTTATCACTATCACACTTTGATTTTTTGGAAAATTGAATAATTGAGAGGTTGAATTTTCTCACGGGTCAAGGGGAGAGTAATCACACTTCCAAGTGTGAGGGTTCAAAATCCAAAGATAAATTATTACAGTGCTAAGTTTGAGCACTCACACTTCCAAGTGCGATGACCAGAGAGAAAACATTTAAAACTTGACACTTATAAGTGTGATTATTATAATATAACACCTCTTAGTTCATAGAGGATAGGCTCACACTTCCAAGTGTGAGGAAGTGAAAAGAGGTCAGCGATCAATGAAAATTCAAATGACACATCACCAAGTTTTAGGGTCGACCCAATCCTATTTTTACATGTGGCATCGCTCTCAAACTAAGCAAAGACATAGAATTTAAACTATGTTATAATTTTGACACGTGGCATTTTACTTGTGCCCAATTCTAATGCAGTAGTCCCCGTGGAATTACAACTCAACTTTTAGTATAAAACATGTAATATTCGAGGTATTTAATGAAAAGGTGATAACTAAGATCAAGGAATTAGGTTCCCATAAAAATTATAGGTGTATGTTTCTCATTTAAAAGGCTTAACAATTCAAAAAGTAACATCTTCACTAGACAATAAACATTAAGTTTTACAATGTGCACTATTAATGTAGAGCACACAGTTTAATAAGAAATATTGCATGAAAGATAACCTAATAAAATATATTTGATCTTATTATTCACACTATTGCATTCAAGAATTTTGGTGAAATAATTTGTTGTATGGTAAATTATGTGTTTCCACCAATGCTCACTGGCTATGCCCCTACTTCTTGTGTATGGGGAGGCTACCATTATTGAATGTAAAACATCTTAATCCTATATAGTACTATGGGGTGGCCAAATATGCTAGGGATCACACATGTACACTTTATGGAACCCATGGAAAAGTGATTGTCAGACGGGGTACAAAGGAGGAAATTGCAGCAATGAGGGGTGAAGGAGAGAAATTAGGAAAGGGGAGGTTATTGTTATGAGTAGAAAATTGCAAAGTTCACACCCAATAACCAGAGTAGTTCAACATTTAATTGGAGGAAAGCAACAATGAAGCACCTAGTGAGACTAACAAATCCGACACATAGTTCTTTATATTCATTCATCAAGGACACTAAGTTCCTTCTTGATCACCATACTTACAAAGTTGCAGAAAAGAGAGAGTAGAGGAAAACATGAGCAAAGAAATGGAAGAATGTAGATTTTATTCCTTGTGTTGGTGATACAAATTTCAACATCCAAACAATTCACAATTTCTACAAAGTATAAATCTTTGAAATCTAGCATCCTTTGGAATGGAGTGGCCATTCCAATTTATAGCCTTGTGAATTAACCTTTCATCTCCCCCACATGACTCTTCATGTTTCCATTCTACTTGTGACCTTTAAAATTCCGCTATAATATAAAAATTAAGTATCCCTCTTATAATTTTGAGAGAATACTTTTATAAATTACATATTGGTACTTAAGTGAATAGGAAAAATACAATGATTGTGTACAATGAAGAATTAAAAGAAAGGAAGATAAGAGAAAAACGGAAGGGGATTGATTGATCTCATTGAATAATATAATTCTTATGGATAAATTTTTGATGATGATCACAATCTCATCCTTTTTCATGATGCACAGATACATCGGGCTACTGAATGAGTGTTTAGAAACACTATTGAAAGATCCCTTGAAGTGAGCTCAAGATGACCGCAAACATTGCTCATGATGATCCTCATGTCTAGAGGACCCTAAATTTCATGAATTCACCTTATTCAACCTCTAACTATTTTTATCCATGCCTCACCATAAACACATGCTATTTTTATTAAGTACACTACATGTGTTAGATTGCAACGAAAAAGGTCTTGAAATTATGGGTTTTATTCTAGGATTACATGCTTTGACTTTTGGATGATTTATTCATCCAAAAAATTGGAAAAATGGATTTTTCAAGATAGGCAGAAGAATATCAATAAAAAATCATTCCTCCATATCTCGAAAAATCAGCCACTTGATTGTGTAAAAACTAGTTTTAATGAAACTAGATTTTTCAAAGACTTTTTCCTTTGATTTCAGATGATTTTTCTTGACGGATCTTTGGGAAATTGAGATTTTATTCGAGTAGGGAAGAATCATAATGAAATTTTTTTTGTACATATCCCTAAAAATAGGGATTTCATGGTAATAAAACTATTTCATGTCAAACTAGATTTTTCATGGATCATTTCCTCCAATTTTCATGCGATTGTTCCCATTAGTACCTTGGGAAGTGAAGATGAGCCTCAATTCCCTTTCAATACTACATTATGACAGAAATTAATGGATTAAATGAGCATCATGTATCATATAAATGCTTGCAAATGAGAAAAATCAGCTCAATCCCTTGGTACAATCATTTTCCTAGTTCACTGGCAATGCTTTTTTTTTGTTTTTGCAATCAAGGATGCTTCAAAACAATTTTAGGCGCATGGTGGTGTTTCTATAAATAATGTATAGGTTTAATGGAGGTTTTGAAGCAGAATTCATGGATCCATGGATAAAATATGAAGTGGAAACAAGTTCTACAACTTCTTGCAAAAGCACGTTCCATTCACGAGCAAGGAAGAAAGAGGAAACAATGAGTTAAAACACTTAGCCAAAATTTGAGGTTTATACCGAATTGGAAAGGGGCTTATTTTTGTACCAAATTTCTAAAAGGGATGGGGAAGATAGGGCATAAAAATTATCCTTGATGTTAGTATGACAAGTGACAATATGTTATTTGACCAGGCGGAGAGGAGAGAGGGCTTAAAAATGCACTACGGAGCTAGTCTAGGTTCAAGTGGAGAATAGTGGGACAAGAAAAACATGGAGCACATTTTTTTCCCATCTATCCCAAAGGGATGGGACATATGGGGAAGAAAAATTCCCCCTCACCTTAGGTTGACAAGTGGCATTGTTGCATTGGTCAATGGGAAGGGCTAAAATGAGGTTAAAAGGGCTTAAAATGCATCACAACGCTTCAACAAGGTCATATGATGGACCATAAAAGGGTCATATGATAGATCATAGGTAATAAATGGGGATAGACACATTTTCTCATCCCAAGTGTCAAAAATGGTTTAAATGGGAAACAAAATTCTACCATGCACATATAGTTTAAAAATTTGACTAACTACCTGGAAGCATACCTTGAGAGGGAGAATTGCAAGTTTGATTGTTAGAGCTCTAGGAGGTATTTTTTAGTGCTTCCTTATATGAAATTAACTCTAAAAAAATTCCAAGATGAATGAGATGGGTATCATGATACAATTACTCTGAAACATCTTTAACAATATCCTTTTATCTCACGATAACAGGTGTATCTCATGTTGAAATGAATTGTGGAAAGAAGCTCCTAGGTCTTGTGAAAAATATGAAAGTATACTCATTTATAGGATTGAATAATATTTCCAATGGTATATTTTTTTACCTCTAACTCCTTAAATATCTCCCATAATCATCTTTGAAGTTCGTGCACTATTTTAAAGTACAAGCTCCTCACCTTCAAAACTCGCTTTCACTAAAATTGTTCCTTAACCTTCAAATATTCCCTGTTTCACCTTTTTATTAGATTTTTTCTTTGAAGTGTTGACAAAATAGATAGGGTAACAGGTGTAGGAGGAATACCTATTCAAATTTTGGTTGATGAGTTGTTGCGTGCGTATGACTTCGAATCCACGGTGATCGTGAGAGCTTTATTTTGGCTAGGGGAGCTACCCGTAATGAAAACAAGACCACCGAGAAGGAATTAAACAATATGAGTAGTGAGTTTCTAGCGTATGCTAGATCTCGAGAAGTGTGATACTTCCTAGATGGCTATCACCCCCTGTTTTAAAAAATTTAATGTTGTAAACAAAATAAATCCTATTGTTATTTTAAAATGATTTAGATATCTCACTTAAAAACACAATAAGAAATAGATCTAATCTAACATGCTAAGCTATAATAGAATCCAAAGGTCAAATGATTGGTTATGGGTCTTTGCAGGTCTAATAAAGGTCTCGGGTAGATCACAGGTGAATGAGGGTGAGGTGAAATTAGGTGGGTAGGTCTCTGTTCTAGGTTATGTGGGTAAATACAGAGACCGGTGTCGGTTAGGGGTGACCGATGGTGGTTAGGTGTAACCGGTGCCAGTTACTGTGAGATCTGGAAATGTCACAGAACAAGTGGGTCTCCTTTGTGATTACACAAAGGACTTTGGTTAGTTGGGATGAGGTATTGGGTGACTAGAGTAGGCTTTGGTGAGGTTTTAATGGGTATATGGAGGTGAAAATGTGGAGAAGGTCAATAGGGATCAAGATAAATAATGGATGATAAAATGACGATGAAATGAAATAAACCAGGAAAGTATGATGTTATACTTACTTGGATTCCATTCATGAATGTCCATGTGTGAGGGATGGAAGTGCTGATGATGGGTTTGAAGGTTGTAAGTGATCACAAATTGAAGAAAAGCTTCTGCATGGGCTACATGTACACTCGTCTTTGCTTGGATAGATCAGATCATGGTTGGGATGGCTATGCAGAGAAGATGCTCAATCTCCTTCCTTGGATGTGAGTTTTCGTTGGAATTTTCTCTCTAAAGATGCGTTATCTCTCCGAGATGCATTCTTGCTCGTGAAATTTCTCCCAACGTTTTCCAACTTCTAACCTTAAACCTTGAGAATAAGGTTGTTTTGGGGTTAAAAGGGTAACTGACGACGGTCCAACTTAACCGACGACGGTCCAACTTAACCGGCGACGGTTAGGGGTAACCGACGTCAATCAAGGTGGGATTTCCTAGGTTTACTAAACTAGGGAGATCCTCCTAATTTCCTTGGATCTCATGTTGTTATCCCGCAGTTAGACTGGGAGCTTCTTGTGAGCATGTGGGAATGTGGTTAGAGGGAATGTAGGCATTGATTTTTAGGGTTTGGGTAAGTCTTAGTTAGTTATGTTAACTTACTAAGAATAGGTCTTAGGTTGAGTTGGCTTGGTGAGGTGTCTAAGTGAACTATATTTGTAGATATTATTTAAATAATAAATATAGTGAGGGTAATGCATTAATTTAATTAAATTAATTTTAGTGGGGTGAAGGAGGGTCATGGCTAGGTAAATGTAATAAAGGGTGCTTATTTGTCGAGGGACAAAAGGGGAGTGTGACCTAATTTTAGTGTCTACATTTTTCCCCTTTTGTTGTGTAGCTTGTATTGGTAAGCGACGCTAACAAAAATAAGATGTGGTTACCCCATGTGTGGGTGAAGGTGATCCCCTCAAACCAGGAACTGACGAGGCAACAGGATGAAGCGGTGAGTGGTTTGATAAAAGGTAAATGTGAGGAAAAGGGCAAGTGGGTACAAGGGAAAAGGGTGAAAGGTCTACTCGGGCAATCTAGGTAATGGGTCAGGGTCACAAGTAGCAATAGTCAAACGCACGCACACGTATAAACTACAGCATGCTACCGGGTTGAAGAGTAGGAAAACTCTACATCATCTAAGGTCGATAGGTTTATCTAAACAAGGTTGAAGTGAATCGGTATCCAAGGTATAGGATATGGTCAGGAAACACAACGTAGGTTAGGTGCAGAACGCGTTTAGGTATTTTCTAGTACACCAAAGGTAGGGTCGGGATAAGCGGTCATGGTAATAGGCTAGGTAAGGTCATTAGGTCAATCAACACAGTAATACAAAGTGCCATAAGGTATAGTGAACACATGAGGTCAAAGGTCACTATCGATGGTCCAGTCTAAATATCTAGGTCATGACACGACGTAAGGCCAAGGTAGGGGTAAAATAATGAGTCCCCAAGGAGGGAAAATGGAGGTAGGAAGTGACGAGGTCAGAAAGGTAAGGTAATGGGTTGGGTAAAGGAGAAAGGTAAAGGGTTACGTGTAGGTAAGAGTGATTGATGGTAGTCATGGATAACTACCATCGGTATAGAAAACCAACGACAGTGAGGTAGGGCACGCAACCGATGCTTGAGGTTAATGGTAACCGACATCGGTTAGGTCAGTTTGTTATAAAAATAAAAAAGCCATGATTGTATTATTCATTTGTTATTTGTGAAGTGAAGAAATGACAAAAAGAGAGAGAAAAGAGATAAAAGTGTCCGGAATAAATGGGATAGTGAGTGGCAAATGGATTTGACGGTGGTTGGGTTGGTGAGTAGCGGGTCCACGGGATCAGGGCGAGAGATTTGATTGGTCGGAGGGTGTGAGTAGATATTCGGTGATGGAAGAGGTGGGAGAGGGATCGGGTGGACCACCGACACAATGGCCAGACGTGCCACCGAGACGATAGCAATGCGATGAGGTAAGCACCCAATGCTAAATTGCATATTAAATAGATTATAGGTTGTGGTTATTGTTATTTGTAGGGTTGTGTGGGTGTTTTATTTTTTGTGGGTGGGAAAAAGTTAAATGTGGGTATGGGGGATAACGGGAAAAAAAGAGGGGGAGGGTAGTAAAGTGTATAGGTGGGGTGGGTAGAGGTCCGGGGTAGTTTAGGTCATTGTAGGTGGGGTAAAAGGGACAGGTGGGAGGGTTTTTAAAAAGGGGGTTTGGGAAGTCGTGGATTTTTTCGGTGTGATGGACCGCATCCGTCACGCAGTCGGCATTAGTTGGTAAGAACCAGGATCGGTCACCAAATAGGTGACCGATGCTGTTAAGTGGTAACCGTGGTCGGTAAAGATGAACCAGTATCGGTCACTAAACAGGTGACCGATGCTAGTTTAAGGGTGACCAGAGTCGGTTAGGATGAACCAAGACCGGTCGGGATTTTAGGCACAAGGGTCCAAAAGGGATGTGGGCTAGGTAGTTGAGATGGGTAAAGTAAAAATAGGGTGGAGGGTAATGATAATTGGTGAATATGGTCATGGTAAATGTAGATTAATGTTGTGCTTGAATTAGATGCAGGGGAGATCGCAGATTACACATGCGGGATGTGGTTCCGCCACTATTGGTGACATTACATGGCTTAGTGATCCCTTTGGAGTTGTAGCAGCAAGTGGAGGCAAAGTGGGCTTGAGTGGTATTCAATGCTACCGACATGTTTTTCGGTAGCCTAGTTTGATGGTCATGCTCATCGATAGATGGGACTCCGTGACTAACACATTGCACCTTCCAACAGGTGAGATGACTATCACCCCGAAGGACGTGTTCTGGATATTGCGATTACCCATATTGGGGGCCCAGGTTTACTCTATCTCTCTCCGAGCCCTCGAGGAGCTGATCGAGATATTTTTGGCAAGGGGCGGTGGAGTTTGAGATTCCATAGCGCCAATTTGAGCTATGGTGAGATGTACCTAGCCCATCCGGATGAGATGAGGCTAGTGGTTCTATTGATGGAGGTAGTGTGTTGCTATGCACTGCCAGATGCAGAGGGTGGACACTTTCTCCGATCAATGATGGGGTGCTCCACGATATGATGGTGCATGAGACACACTTTTCCTAGGCACCAACATTCTTGGTGTAGCTATACCGAGAGCTATGGGCATATGGGCGGTTGCGTACAGGTTTAGCTTGTGCTATACATTTATACTGCATTCTTTGGGCCTATGAGCACATAGTCTGTGTTCGACCTATAGGGATGCCCCGAGTAGATGTGTTTCCCATGAGATCTGTGTGGGTGGGATATAGGATATGGGTGCGATTGCAGAGAGGAGGTTAGATAGGCCGATATATGATGTGGCCCATTTTCGGTAGTTGTTGGAGGAGTTTTTCGGATTGGACATTATCCGGAGGCCATATGTGGGATTCCCCTTATATAGGCACATGCATGAAGATCTAGGCTAGCTCTAGCTAGAGAGGTGGATACAGGGTCACCGTGCCGAGGAGGATGAGATGATCCTAGTAAATAGGTTCCAACAACAGATTCGGGCTTGACAGATATTCCTCCGTCCTTCCCATAGTATCGGAGAGATGATGTGGAGAGGCCTCTACCTCTACCATAGCCTACAGTTCCTATAGGGGAGGAGGAGTAGCCAGTGGATCAGTGGATTGATGATGTCGGATGCACAGACAAGTATAGGCAGTGGTGGGCGGCTCAGTTACGAGCCATACCACCTAGACCGGGGTAGCCTGACTTAGCTACCATTATAGTGTAGAGAGACACCCTACAAAAAGGTGTAGCGATGTTGATCACGCAGATAAGTATACTACAAAGGCATCAATTTGGAGGGGTCAGAGGTAGAGGTAGCAGAACTACGAGTATAGGTGGTCGATCGGGCCCGCATGCCCAGATGGTGGAGGGAGAGGGTGGAGGAGATGGAGACAGAGATGGTCAGGTGGTAGCCTTACTGGCGCAAGTGGAAAGTTTACAGGCCGATTTACCATAGCCGAGCACGATTGGGGCTTTACAGCCCAGACATATGATCACAAGGGTAGGGGCACCACCACAGGCACAGGGATAGGGGCACCACCATAGGCATAGGGAGTTGGTCCTAGTTCACAAGTTGGCGTAGGGCACATTGCACGGGATAGGGGTTGAGACCTATGGGACCACCACATACCATGCCTATATCTAGGTTATGAGATGCCCTAGGTGAGGTGAGATATTATTAGGATCAGCTCATGGTGGTTGGGATAGACTTCCTATCCTATGGAGAGTACAGGCATAACAGGCATCCAGTGAGAGGATGAGATCCCACACACATAGTGTGGAGAGCACAGGAGGTCAGTGAGCTCTAAGGCCCAATCAGGGAGAGGCCACTAGCGCACGGTGACTAGAGCTAGGTGATGTGCCAGCAGGGACACATGAGGTTGAGGGTGTAGGGGACATAGAGATGGAGGACATTTGGAGAGATGCCTGATATGGAATCACTTGATTTTGATGTATACTAGTGATTGTTGGATATATATGCCAGCCTGCGTGCCGAAGGTAGTTGTATTTTGGATCACATACCGGCCTGCATGCCGAAGATAGTGAGGATGTATGAGTGATTTTTTTATATTTTGAGTATATACCAGCCTGCGTACCAAATATTTTTTGTATTGATTCATTCATTCTTTTTGTATATATGAGACTGGCTCGGTGCGATGGCATTTTGTATTGTATATCGGCTCGCATGCCAACATTTTGAGATGATGGTCATGATGAGATAGGCATGTATTGTGAGATACACATTTATTGATTTATATGATGAGAGTCATGGCATTTCGTGATGTGTTAATGTGTTTATGAGATATTGGATTTATGGTTTGTGTTAGATGAGATATGGATGTGTTACTATAATGTGGTTTCAAATTAGGTGAGTTAGGCATGATGGAGTTAGGTTGGTTTAGGCATGGATAGAGTCGGGTTATAGGCGGGGTGGAGTTAGGTTATAGTCATGGATTGAGTTAGGTTATAGGCATGGATTGAGTCGATTATAGTCATGGATTGAGTTAGGTTATAGGCATGGATTGAGTCAAAGTTATAGTCATGGATGAGTGGAAAGTAGGTTTAGGTATGATTCATTATCTTGGCAATGAATGATACTATGGGTCATATTTGAAATGTTGTATAATCTATGCATAGTGATGATAGAGGGATGGTAGGTGTAATAAATGTATGCTATGGTAAGCAACTTATTATGTATGTGGCTTAATTTTCAATTTTGTTAGAAAAGGGGAACTAAGTGAAATGTGGGGTAAATGGTGAGTTAGGCATGGTTAATGAATTTTTTTAGGGTAGAGAATGGTGAGCTAACCTCCAAGGGCCCCATGCCCTTGGATTACTACCTACATAGTCCTAGGAAAAAGGGACCTTAGGCCGATGTAGTTCTCCCATGAGCTAGGGAAGAATATGAAAATGAGTTGGTAGGTTTGTAGGCATGTTGTGGGTTTAGGTTTAATAGGTGTGGGTAGATTATAGGTAAAAGGATGCAAGTGAAGGTGATTATGGTGAAAGGGGAGGACTACCTCAAAGGTAAGCGTCGAGGACTAAGTCCTGTATAAGGTAATCAAAACATAAACAAAGATGGTTAAAAGATAAGAGGGGGCAATAAAGCCACCTGATTGGGTAGGATCATACCGAGTAGATCATACCTTGGAGGGGGTGATGAACATATGACCCTAAAGACATTACACGATTGACTATTCTACGGTGAAAGTAGTCACCTGGATCACCAAATGTCTAAATTCCAAGATGTCCCTTGAGGAAATTGAGAAAATGAGAGTGGAAGTTGTAAGGAGGGTGAAAGGTAGTTAATTTTATATGTTTGAGTGATAGGGATTTTGGGCAAGAGGTCCTAGGTCATAGTGGGCAGGTCCATAACTAAAAAGTTTTTGTTTTGATAGACCGATCGATGTGGGAAGTCTATATGGGATAAATAACATAGTACTCCTTGAGGTCTTCGTAAAGCTGATCGATGCGGGAAGCTTCGGTTTTCTCACTTTTTTTTAAAGCTTCACATAGCTGTCCTTTAAGGGAGAAGTCTATTTATAGAAGTAATTTTTTTGAGAGGAAGATGTCCTTTTGAGGGAGTCATCTTTTATTAGAAGTTTGACTCAAGGAGTTTGGTCCCATGTGAGGTCATTGAAGTCATGGACAAGACCATGGTGGAGGATAGGACTCTTGTTCAAAAGGAAAGGTGGAATGATGATGGGATCTCATCTAAAGGTAGACGAAAAGTATCCATGAGAATCATGATATGTGCAAAAGCTGCCATGGTACACATATTCAAGAGAAGATAATAGGTGACAAGTACTCACATGATTCTTATTTAATCATTAGGGAGGTGTATGGAGTGGATAGTGCTTAAGGGATGAGCCTGTGAAGAGACAAAGGGTGAGGTAGGACAAGGAGTCAACAATAGAATGGTCAAAGATGCAATGCGTTAAGGGGATCATGTTTGGGTTTACCATCAAGTGAGGATAAACGATAGGCACCTGATCCATAGGTATGAGTTATGATGTACGGTCCAAACCAATTAGGAGTGAATTTTACCAGTTTACTTTTTTCAGCGTTGGTTATGTGTTGATTTTCTTTCAAGACAAGGTCACCGAATTGGAAGGTTCGTTCATGAACACATTTTTCATAAGCACGTTTGATATGTTGTTGGTAAACTTGAAGGTGATCCAAAGTGTTAAGATGACATTCATCTAATAAATCTAGTTGTGCTAAGATTGATGAAAGTCATTAGCAAGAAGCATGTCATGGAGAGAAATGTGGAGTGAGGGGATCTGGACTTCGAGAGGCGTAATGCCCTCCTGCACCGTAGACCAGAGAAAAGGGTGTGGCCGCAGTGGAAGTGTGAATACTCGTGCGGTATGCCCATAGGAAAAAGGAATGTGCATATGTCAATCCTTCCTAGTATCATCAACCACTTTCATGAGAATTTTGTTGAGGGTTTTTTTAGTGGATTTGGCTTGGCCGTTGGTTTGTGGGTAATAAGGTGATGAGAAACTAAGTTGAATGCCAAAGGTATCGCAAAGTTTTTGCAATGTTTTTGTTTTTGAATTTTTTTCCATTGTCAGTGATGAGGCAATGAGGAACACCAAAGTGACAAATGATGTGATGGTTAATGAACTCACATATCTTCTCAGATTTCATGGAGATGAGTGGTATGGCTTCCACCCATTTTGTGTAGTATTTGATAGTAGTTATGATCTATTGATGGTGTTGGGAAGAATGAGGATTGATTTCTCTGACAAGATCCAAACCCCATTGAGAGAAGGGCCAAAGGTCACGAGCAATTTGTAAGGCATGACTGGGTGTATGATGAAGGTTGGAATGTTGTTGACATTTCACACAATGTTTGACATAGTCGTAACAATCATGGTTAAGGGTCATCCAATAATAGCCTAGGTGAATAATACACTTAGCAACAACAAGGCCACTAAAGTGACCTCCACATATGCCATCATGAACCTCCTTAATGGTATAAGGAATTTCAGAACTTGTGAGGCATCGTAAGAGAATACCATCAAATCCACGTTTATAGAGGAGTCCCCCAGAATGACGAAATGAGAGACCCTTTTAAGGAAGGCGCATTGTTCGTTACGGGCGAGATCAGGAGGTAAGATGGAGAGAGAAAGGTATTTGGAGTACTGTTTATACCAAAGGTCACTCGGGTCAGGGGTGTCGGTTTTGATTGAGTAAACATCATGAGGTAAATAAGAAGGTAAATGAAGGCATTCAGACGGTTAATGAAGCAGGTATTTGGGAAGCTAAGCAGGCCATGGTATCTGTAAATTTATTGGTTGAATGTGGGATGGTTTGAAGGGTGTAATGATCAAAGGTGGTCAAAAGTATGTCTACATGATGTTTATACTTTTGAAGTATCTCGTTATGACATTGGTACATACCATTGACTTGGTTGACGACTAATTATGAATCACCAAAGATGTGGATTGATTTGACATCTAGGGCATATGCGGCTTGGAGACCTAGTACGAGCACTTCGTATTTGGCAATATTGTTGGTGCATTCAAAGTCTAGTTTGAAAGACAAAGGCATGGGTTCTCCATCTAGAGGAATGAGGATAATACCAGCCCTGCCCCCATGCTAACACTTAGAACCATCGAAGAATAATGTCATTTGGTAAGGGGGTTCGTCTAGGGAAAGAGTAGCAATTGACTCATTGGGAAAGTCAAAATTAGAGGGTTGATCCTTGGAAATAGGTGCGTCATCCAGTTGGTCAGTGATAGCTTGGCCCTTGATGGACTTTTGATGAATGAATTCGAGGTCAAGATTAGCTAAAAGCATAAGCCATCGTGTGGTACGCTGATTTTGATAAGGTTTGGCATACATGAAGTGTAAGGGATCGGTGTTGGTCACGACATAGGTTTTGTGGTTGAGTAGGTAATGGCAGAGTTTAGTGGCAACAAAAACTAAGGCTAAGTAAAGTTTTTCTGGATGGTTGTATCTGGTTTCATAGTCCAAATGAGTGCAGCTTATGTAATAAACCACCTGCTCCTTGTGTTGTTCATTGCGATGAGCGAGCATGGCTCCCAAGGAATGATTGGTAGCTGATATATATAGGTAAAAAGGTTGATCGTCTTTAGGTGGAATGAGTACGGGTGGTTGGAGAAGGTATTTTTGTAGGGCCTCAAAAGCTTTGTGACAATTATCATCCCATTTAAAGGAGATATCCTTCCTAAGCAGATGATGAAATGGTTGACACCGATCAGATAATTGTGAAATGAAATAGTGAATGGACTGTAATTTACCTTGTAGGATATGGAGTTGTTTAAGGTTAGTGGGTGGAGGCATTTTGAGGATGGCCTTGACTTTAGCAGGGTCAACTTCTATACCATGGAGGGAAACAATAAATCCTAGGAGATTTCCGAGAAAATGGAAAAGACGCACTTTTTAGGTCAAGGCGGATGCGATATTTAATGAGTTGGTCAAAGATGGTGTCAAGGACGGCGAGGTGCTCGGAGTGAAATTTAGATTTGGCCAAGAGATCATCCACGTAATCTTCCAATATGTGATGCATTATATCATGGAAGATGTAAGTCATAGCATGCTGATATGTAGCACCAACGTTTTTAAGACCAAAAGGTATGAATCAATAGCA
The DNA here is from genome assembly GCA_018340775.1 of Taxus wallichiana var. yunnanensis. Classification (NCBI taxonomy): domain Eukaryota; kingdom Viridiplantae; phylum Streptophyta; class Pinopsida; order Cupressales; family Taxaceae; genus Taxus; species Taxus wallichiana. The sequence continues at coordinate 83,857,419 of CM031244.1, read as the reverse complement.
AAATTTTCCCCAAGGGGTGATGAAGGCGGTCTTGTGTTGATCTTCTGGGGCAAGCAAAATTTGGTTATAACCCAAGAAGCCATCCATGAGTGAGAGCATCTCATGACCAGTGGTGAGGTCAACCAGTTGATCAATACCGAGCAAGGGAAAGTCATCTTTTGGGTAGGCTAGGTTGAGGTCACGGAAGTCCATGTAAATGTGGAGTCCCCCTGTTGCTTTAGTAATAGGGACAATGTTAGAAATCCAACGAGGATAATCAATGGGTAAGATGAAGGAAATAGAAAGAAGGTGTTGAAGTTCTTCTTTGACGAGAAGAGCAATGCGAGGGTGCATTTTCCTCAGCTTTTGTTTGATAGGTTTGGCATCGGGAATGGTTACGATATTGTGGACCACTATGGTGGGGTCAATACTAGGGCATGTCTGCATAAGACCAAGTGAAAGTGTGGTTATGATCTTGGAGAAAAGAAGTGATGGATTCCTATTCGAAGCATCTAAAGATTGTCTAATCTTTAGGATGTGTGGGTCATCCTGAGTATGAATGTTGATCTCGATAGTCGATTCATTCAACATGGTTTGTGTCTCAGAGGGTAACGAACGATGAATATATGAGTCTTTTGCACCAAGGTAGGTGAGTATGGATTCATCATAATAACATTAAATGATGTTAATGGTAGGTGTTTCATCGTCAATCATTTCAGGATACAAGAATGGAAGAGTGGAAGGGGCCTCACCTTCGCGTTGATAAGTCAAAGGCCCCAAGGAAATGGTGTTTAAAAAAAAATTAGGGGGATAGATTCAGGATCCATCGACTCTATCGGTGAGGGTGGTGATGAAGGTGGAGCGGGTGAAGGTGGTGATGAAGATGAAGGTGGAGGAGGGCTAGGGTCTTCAATGAGTTCAATGCGGGCCTGTTTGGTAGGAGGTTTGGGGAAGCCGATACCACTATGGTCATTATGTTTGCGGGTGGTACATGGAATAACAAAGATGGCAGCCTTTCTTGTAAAATCCAAAACCAAAACCCTTCCATGCATAGCGGTGCAGGAAGGTATGGGTGAAATGGTGATTGGTAAGTGATTGGAAGTCAGTGGAAAATGGGTGGGGTTGTGATGGTGGTTTAGGTGTGTAAGTGGTAGTATCAATTCCCCATAGGTGAGACTAGTATGAAGATGAGGAGGACCATAAAGGAGGCATTCTCCTATACAGTGATCATAGCAAGGGTGTTGGTGAAGGCTTCCATACTTGTACGGAGTAAGGAATGTGTTGACACTATATAGGCGGTACTCCCCCAGAGTGAGGTGTTGAAAAACACCTTCCAAGGGATCAGTGGATGGTATGTAGGTAGCTGGAATGGATGATGTGTCAGAGGTCGATGTGGAGGTGGAATTAACGGAATGGAAGGCTAACGGGTCAGCCATGGAGGTTATGGAAGCGGTAGGAATGAAGGAGGTATGTGCGGTGAAAGTTGCGGATGTACTAGTAGGTGGAGGTGTAGGTGAAGTGGTATTGGTTGCAGAGGTAGACGGATTGACAAGTATGAGCACATCATTGGGTCGGTAAAGCATGTTGCATGTTTTGAAAGATGACGGGTTAGCTGGAATGGTATAAGTGTGTCTTTCGTGTTCAAAATTTACATAATGATGCAAAGTGGAAGGAACACAACCCATGACACGAGATCCAGGGTCTACCAAGCAACAAGTTATATTGGAACTCCCTCCAAAACATAAAACAATTCTAGAATAAAGGGGGCCCACATGAATGTGAAGGATGACAATACCTAGTGTGGAGTTGATAGCGTCATTGAATGAACGCAACATGACCGGATGTTTATGCATGTAATTTTCAAGTATGTGCATTTGATCAAATGCATGGGATGAAATGATGTTAATGCTAGTGCCTCCATCAATCATCACACGGTGTACCTATATGTCATCAATGTGGACAGAGATGAAGAGGGTTGGGTCCGGGTCATCGTTTTGGTGTGGCACAATCTCCTCCTCTGAGAAGCTAAGGGAGGCCACTTGTTGAACAATATGGGGTGAGGATGAAGGTGGTAATTTAGTGAGAGAGGCTACATGATGGGGTGTGATAATGGAGGCTACGGGTGTAGGGTCATTGGGTAAAACCTCAATAGATTGAAGAACCTCCATGAGGGCTTGACGATGGGATTCCGAGGTTTGGATGAGGTCATATAAGGACATTTTGAGGGGAGATTGATGTAATTGTTTTACCATGGTGCGATGTGTGACACCATTAGAAATGGGGTGTGTGGGGCCGCGGATAGTGATTTTAGGTATGGGTGTAGATGGTATGTTGGGTATAGGATTGGTTGGTGGGTCAGTTGCCTTTTATTTTCCCTCCGTGCATGTGTAGTGACATGTATCATGTTGATTTGAGGGGAGTTGGCAAATGGAGAAGGTGTAGGATGAGTGGTATAATGACATGAAGGGAAAAAACCTACTGGAGGAGAAAAGCCCTATGAGGTCAGTTGGGCGCAATGACATTTGGGTGGTGGCATGGCAAGTTCTCTGATGTGAACCATGTTAATTTCAAATCTTGAGGGTGGCTCTAGGAGAGGTGAGGGTGGAGGTTGTGGTTGTTGAGTGGGTAGTGTGGGAATGGGTGTTGGTGAAACAAGATCCTCATCAAGAAGGTTGTCGTCATCAAAGTTGGTTTTTGGTGGACATAATTGGATAAGGATGGTTTTAAGGCCTTGTAGTTCTCCACATCATGCCCTGATACACGATGGTATGAGAAAATTTTAGTATAATCAAACCCTTTTGGCTTGGGTTTGAGGGGGTCGTAAGGTTGGAGTGATGGTAATGTGATAACAGAAGTCTCGAGGAGGTTGGTTAAAATTTTGGCATAGGAACTGCTAGTGGATCACAATGGGAAGTGAACATGGGTTTGGGTGTAGGTGTGGTTGATTGCCAAGGAACTATTTTTGGAAGAGTAGGAACAGTCGAGTTAGGGTTCTAGGTGCGGGTGTAGTTTTAGGTATCATCATGTTTATTTGGGTAGGGGTACAGTAGATGGATGGGTAGGAGGGTTTGGTGTTGTTTTGACTACCTTATTCTTGGGTAGTGGGGTTTTGTTTTTGGGTTGCACCTTATTGGGTAAAGGTGATGTGGGTGTATGAGGTCTAGAAGTAAAAGTAGATGGAGGAAGAGGGCAAGTTACCCATGGGGATAATGAGGGTGCTGTGAAGGTAGATGACGCGGGTCGTACTTGGGGTGTGAGGGACAATGACTGAAGTGTAGTGGGTAGTGAAGCAATAGCTGAAGGTATTGGAGGTATTGGTGGTAAAGAGACTACAGGTGTGGGTGTAAGTTATGTTGTGTGCCTGGGTAGGTTAGAGGTATGTGAGGAAGGAATGGGTTGTTGTGTTATTAGTTTATGGATGGGTGAAGGTTACTTGACCATTTTGGGCAGCTGAGGTCTTAAGACCAACGAGAAAAGTGCGGGTGTGATTGGTGTGGTCGGGGTATGAGGTCGATGAGTTTGTTTCTTTGGTTTGGTTGTCAGAGTTGGTTGGTATTGAGGTTTGAGGATGTAGCTAAATCCAGTTTAATATGTGGATGAGTAAGCTCGGTGGTCGGGGTGACCCCTAAAGTGGTGATAGGTTTAGTTGAGGCAAAGGTTGTAGGTGTGGGTTTGGGTTTAGATACGAGGTCGGGTTATGGGTAAGGGTGTGATTTGAGTGCTAACGGGCATCATGGAAGGGGTTGCAACAACGGTGGTTATATTTGGTTTGATTGGTCGAAATGTGTTTGGGTAGATAGTGGAGGTATCAGCGAGGGATCTCTACATCTATGTTGAGACGGGGAGTAAGAGGCACCCCCATAGTAAATCCCTATCCACATAATCTAAGTGATTGGCCAAATGTGAGAATGACACATCTATGGGTGGAGTTGGTGAGGACCTAATGGGAATTCTCATAAAATGTGTCTTAGAGATGGGGAATTGGCCAGCTTCAACTTCCGTGGGTAAGAGAGATGAAAGTAGGTCTGTTGGATTTTAGGTAGCTGATGGAGAATGCTCACCAAGAGGCAAAGGTATCTCAACCGGGTCTATGATGGGTGGAGGAGATGATGGGAGCTCCTCTATAAGTGGAGGAATGGATAGGTGCTCCTCTGTGGGTGGAGGAGGTAATGGGTGCTCCTTTGTGGGTGGAGGAGGTAATGGGAGCTCCTCTATGGGTGGAGGAGGTACTGTAGGTAAAGGTTCTCTTAGTGGAGAAGCCAGGGGTGAGATGGGCTCAATGTTAAAGGAAGACCCTCCGTTGGTGATGAAGGAGATGAAAGGTGTTCCTTTATTGGTGAAGGAACATGAGATCTTGGTTCCAATGCGGAAGGAGCATTTTGGGCTAGGATCTCCTCTATGGAAGGGATGTGGGGTAATTGAGAGGTGACAGTAAGTACCTTGTTAAAGATAGCATGAACCTCATGGGTATGGGTATCATGAGTTGATGTCTCACCGGTTTGATTGGGTGAAGGGACATGGTTGGAAAATGGTTTTTTGAAGATTTATATATTTTGGTTGGGGGTGGTGTTGGGATTATCCACAGTTAACTCACCTTTCTCAAGCATTTCTTGGATAATATTCTTGAAAGTGATGTAGTTACCATCACTATGACTCTTTACTCGATGATAGTTACAGAAATCATGTTCTTTATACCATGTGGGCATGGGGCGAGCAAGGTCAAAACTAGTGTGTGGTTTTATAGGTGGAAGTGTGATGGCCCTGCTTTGATAAGATTTTCTAAGATAGAAGAGTAAGGTTCCCCAATTGGGTTATATTTTCACTGCTCTTGTCTAAATTGAAAAGTTTGGATAGGTGAGAGATTAGATGAGGGTGTAGCCTGATTTGATGGATGAGCTGGGCCGGCCTTGAGTACCACTACGTTAGCAGTGCCCTTAGATTTTGAATAATTGGTTTGTGGTTTGGAAGAAGAAGAGGTTTCATTTGACTTGAATGCCGAATTCTTATTGCGTAATTGGATTTTCTTCTCTTCGATGGCCCAAATCTCTAACTTTCGTGCCATAGTGAATGCCTCATCGAATGTTCAGAAGGTTTGGACCTGCAAGGTTGGGGAGATATGTCTAGCGTAAGCTCATGTGAAGAGCTCAATGAGTTCAGTTTGTGGCAGTTGGAAGGTAAGTTGATTGATCAGGCTACACCAATGAGTGACAAAATCTGTGATAGATTCATCCTCATACTGACGTGTGGAATATAGATCAGTCATGGTAACCTTCTTAATGATATTGATAGAGAAATGATCTAAGAAGGCTTGGGCTACTTGATTGAATGAGAATATAGAGTGTTTAGGTAACCCACTATACCAATCTAATGCAGGTCCAGTGAGGGACATGGGAAAGGTTCTCAAAAGTAAGGCATCATCATGAGCGATCAGATAACACCCATGTTTGAATGACCACAAATGTTGTTGTGGGTCTTATTTGTTATTGAAACAATTGAATTTAGGCATTTCCTAATGCAGGGTATGAATGGATAGGAATGGATGGGTGAATAGGCTCGTTGCAAATCTTGTCATAGGTGAGAGTGTTGTGGGAGCTAGAAACCGATGCCTCCAATGTCTGCATCTTGTCCAACATCAATTTAATTAGGTCATTGGTGGGTTGTGATGATTGCCTCTTGTAGCGTGAGGAGGTTAGTTTTGGGCATATAATAGAGGTGGCACTCCGGTGTATGGGGCTGCCATGTAGGGTGGTGGGGAAGAAGGAAGTGAAATAGGGGTACGTATACGAAATGAATAATGGATGAAACATGAGATTGTTGGTAGCATGTATATGGGGGTGGAAGGGTCATGGTAACCCTAGTGGCAATAGGGGCTAATGATTGTGGAATGGAAAGAACCATGTTCGAAATGGGGTAGGGCTCACCGACACTAGAGGTGGGAATGTAGCTAAAGGTATGTATGAGACATTAGGGCGAGATGAGTTTGTGTTTGGGGTAGTCGTGGAGGGTACGGTAGATGTAATGGGTGCCACAGAGGTAGCAGCAGATGTGGCGGTCATATGGGTGGGTAGAACCTAATCGTGAAATGGATGGGGGTAAGGTGGATGCGGGTAGTACTGAGAACTAGATGGGGCCGATGTGGGAGTGGGTGCAATATTTGGGGGATAGATACGAGCATGTTGTATATCAACCGACCCGAGGTGTCTCGAGTGGATGAGTGGGAAAGGTAAACCGCAAGGCAATAGGATTCTAGTCAAGGAGTCATGTGAACTCTCATCTCTCGGTATTGATAGTAGTAGGTGGATGGGATCTATGGCTGGTGATAAAATAGAAGGTGGTGAAGGACTAGGTGGGAGTGGTTGACAACTAGAATGAAATACGAGTGTGTTTTCTTGTCTTCGGGTCAGCACCATGTGAACCAAGATCGATCGTAGTAGGGCTACTTCTCTATAAATGACACAGAGAATAGTAGTAAGAGGTGAATCTAGTGATAAAAATTGGATAAAGTAGCAAATGGTGGCTAGAATGTGAAACAGGCTAATCGATGCTGTTAGGGAAAGCTGATGCGGTTAGGGGTAATCCGCTGGTCAGTCCGTAGAAAATGGATAGTGAGTAACAAAGTGAGGCGAAGGTAAAATTTGACAATTATGCCAAATCTGAGGATGTTTAAAATGTCAATGGGAATAATGACCATGACAGAGGATGTGAAAAGAGGAAGAAAGTGAAGTAAAATGTCCTTTTGAGTAGGTTAGCAAAAGGACTGGAACCGACGTCGATTGGGTATAACCGATGGCGGTCGAGGTAATCGACAATGGTTCTTGTGAATTTGAAACAGTTGATGAAAGAAAGTAGTTGTGAATTAAAATATGATGTAGAATCAGACCTAGAATTCTGGGAATGATGATGATATGGCCCAGGCACACTCAAGTGAAGCCGGAATACACCAGTTGTGATGAGGAGCATGCAAGGATGAACAAAAAAAGTGATGAACATGATCTCTCACCTCAAAATGCAAGCCAAGCAAAAACACTAAGAAAATTTGATCCTAGGAGTGCCCTTTCTATTATGTTTGTTTAGCTTATGCTATTTAGGGACTGACACATGAATTGTGAAATAGATTTTTGGTGAGGATGGCTTCCTACAAAGAAGGAGATCTAAAAGGTGAGGTTTTAGGTATGTTATGGTGGGGGCGGGCTTTGCTCTGAAGTATGACTCGACAGAGCAGTGAGATGGGTGCCCACTATGCCATGATCATGTGATCACCTACTAACTTCTTCTAGGTAGGATGTTGTTTAAGAATGTATGTATTTTGAATTTTTGTGTGGTTTGGTAAGACTCAGAGAAAGAGAAAAGGATAGAAGTGATTTTCTATGATTCGTTTGTCAACCATCAAGCTGGTCATGACTTCCAGCATATAGGTTGCCCTCAATTAATGTGAGCTAATGCAATAAATCAGAATGGAATGCACTTATTTTTAAACCCAAATCAAAAATTGAAATTGGATGACATAATAAGATGAAGAGGAAGAGGGATGCTCTTTCACTATAATGCAGAAAACATGAAGAAATGGTTCTTTTTAATTACACCAAAAGAAAAGTTTCCTTTAGAGAAAATAGAAAGAAGAGGTGGATTACCAAGGAAGAAAATTAGTGTGTACACTTTTCAGAAGGGAAACAAACACACAATTTTTTCCTAGGAATGAATGAAATGCAAGGAACCCTGATGGGTCCCACCAGGGCGTGCCAAAATGTTTCACCTTTTTCTTAGATTGTTTCTTTAAAGTGTTGATGAAACAGATAGGGTAATGGGTGTAGGAGGAATACCTATTCAAATGTTGGTTGATGGGTTGTTGTGCGCGTATGACTTCCGAATCCACAGCTGATCATGCGAGCTTCCTTTTGGCGAGGAGGAACTACCTATAATGAAAACAAGACCACCAGAAGGAATTAAACAATATGGGCAGTGAATTGCCTAGTGTATGCTAGATCCGAGAAGTGTGATACTTCATAGATGGCTATCATTCCACTGTTTTAAACAATTTAATGTTGTAAACAAAATAAATCCTATTGTTATTTTAAAATGATTTAGGTATCTCACTTAAAAACACAATAAAATATAGATCTAATCTAACAGGATAAGCTAGAATAGTATCCAAAGGTCAAATGATTGGTTTTGGGTCTCTCGTGCAGTCCGATAAAGGTCTTAGGTAGATCATAGGTGAATGTGGGTGAGGTGAAATCAGGTGGGTAGGTATCTATTCTAGGATATGTGGGAAAATACAGAGATCGATGTTGGTTAGGGGTGATGCTGATGGCGGTTAGGTGTAACTAGTGCCAGTTACTTTGAGATCTAGAAATGTCACAGAACAAGCTGGGGTCTACTTTGTGATTGCAGAAAGGACTGTGGTTGGTCGAGATGAGGTATTGGGTGACTGGAGTAGGCTTTGGTGAGGTTTTAATGGGTATGTGGAGGTGAAAATGTGGAGAAGGTCAATAGGGAGAAAGATAAATAATGGATGATAAAATGATGATGAAATGAAATAAACCAAGAAAGTATGATGTTATACTTACTTGGATTCCATTTCTGAATGTCTAGGTTTGAGGAATGGAGGTGTTGATGATGGGTTTGAATGTTGCAAGTGATCACCAATTGAAGAAAATCTTCTGTACGGGCTGCATGTACACTCCTCTTTGCTTGGATAGATCAGATCATGGCTGGGATAGCTGTGCAGAGAAGATGCTCAATCTCCTTCCTTGGATGTGAGTTTTCACTGGAATTTTCTCTCTGAAGATGTGTTATCTCTCTGAGATGCATTCTTTCTCATCAAATTTCTCCCAACGTTTTCCAACTTCCAACCTTCAGCCTTGAGAATAAGGTTGTTTTGGGGTTAAAAGGGTAACCGATGGTGGTCTAGCTTAACCAGTGACAGTTAGGGGTAACCGACGTTGGTCAAGGTGGGATTTCCTAGGTTTACTAAACTAGGGAGATCCTCCTAATTTCCTTGGATCTCATGTCATTATCCCATGGGTTAGATTGGGAGCTTCTTGTGAGCATGCAAGAATGTGGTTAGAGGGAATGTAAGCATTGATTTTTAGGGTTTGGGTAAGTCTTAGTTAGTTATGGTAGCTTACTAAGAATAGGTCTTAGGTTGAGTTGGCTTGGTGAGGTGTCTAAGTGAATCAGATGTGTAGATATTATTTAAATAAGATATTTAAATAATAAATATAATGAGGTTAATTCATTAATTTAATTAAATTAATATTAGTGGGGTGAAAGGGGGTCATGGCTAGGTAAATGTAATAAAGTGTGCTTATATGTCGAGGGATAAAAGGGAGTGTGACCTAATTTTAGTGTCTACAATTCCATAAAATTTACTAAATCAATTGAAATATGTTCATATATCCTCAATACAACTTCTTATAGAATTTTGGCCTTCAAATCTATCCCAGAGGATGCACACATGTCTTGAAAAGGTAAAAATAACCTTTCTAGGCCTACTAAAGAATCCACCTTTAGAAGCACTACACTAAATGGAATGAGTCACCTTGTTTCAAAATTTCAAACAATGAGGAAAGTATATAAAACACATGTGTAGGATTAAAATTTTAGGATAGGTATGACATAGAGGGAAGATTGGTCTTAGAGGGGTGTCTAGGAGGATTTACAAGAAATTTTTGACACTAGGGTAAAGTTGTCATGTTTCACATTAAATTTTTCCTTGCAAAAACACATGAAAACAATTGGATATAGCTCGGGGACATGTTATGGATAGAGCATAGTGAGGAAAAATAAAGAAGGAACCCCGGGGTCTCAATACACAACATGGAATAGTGCCTTATCTATTAGGATATAGAGTCACTAAAAAGATATACCACACAACTTCCTTTATTGAACACATGCACAAAAAGAAACAAACACATAAGATGAGAAAGGAAACACACAACACAAGGGAAACAAAAATGAGAAATTTAACACATAACACCATAAGGGAAACATCATATATCACCTATGTATATGTGGGGAACAACCGCTTCCATTTAAGAACAAACTTGAACCGAGGATTACCCATAAATGGTTATCACCAAATTTTGTTCTTCCACAAATCCGTTGACATTTTCACTAAATTATGAATGCCTCCTCAAATTCTTGAGAAATATAGCATGATTTCTAGTATAATTGATGATCAAATCATTTATTCCGTTACCTATGTTACTTGGACACATTATTTCCGGCTTCTCATTACACTTGCTGATTTTCCACCACTGCCATAAAAATGGTTCTTGATTAAGCTTGATGTATCATTCTCATACATAGAACTTTTTATTTGTCACACATTTTCTTCATGATCACCACTTCCATGGGTTTATTATTGGCAGATGTCTTAGAAAATTTGACATTATCACCCACCTTTTGATTTTCTTTGTTTCCTTATTGTATCAAAAATCATCTTTTTTTCTACTCTTTCACCAAATGCTTCCATGTACAGTGTGACATGTGTATTACATCATTCTATTGGAAAGATAATGAGCTCAAAGTTGGGAATATAATATGGAGAATGTCATCTTCTTCACCTTGACCATGTTGGGTTTTCACACTCATTTTTATGCTGAGAGCATCCTTCTCTTGGACAGAGTGAGCACTGAAAGGTTGAAGTCTATTGAGAATGTTTCTATTTTGAAAAAAATCATCCTTAGGACTAAGCAACATTCCATTTCTCCATTTTTCATTGAGAATGTTTCCATTCTCATGAAAAGGGAATGAGCACAACATTGGAGTTGAAATGTTGTCATTATCATTTTCCCATTCTTGGTCACTAAGAACCAAGAAATCCATTTCCATGATGAAATCATCATCTCCTTGAGTAGGTTCAAGTTCAAGAGGTGGAAACATGTTTCCATTCTTGCATTTCTTGTCATCTTCTTCCAATGAGAAAGAGAATATTTCAAGTTCACCAACATACTCATCACATGGAACCTTATACCGAGCATCAAGATTAAAAAAATTGATCTTACATGCCAAGAAGTTACCGAGTATCACTCATTATTATTGATCCATATTGATCTTCACTTCAATATTTATTTGTTACAATTTGAGGCTCTCCTCATCATCATCAACATCCAGTGGAACAAATTCATTTATGCTATCATCCCATGGGAAGTAAACACTCTCAAACTCTAATTTCATCAAATCATCATGATGTTCCTTTCTCGGTGATGCTTGGAAATTCTTCCACCAACATGGGTAGCTTGAGATAATCTTTGAAAGTCCTAAAAAAGTTGTAAGACTTAGAGTTTTGGCACATGATGTTTGTCATAGGGTCATCGGCCTTTGAATAGTATACTTCATCTTCCTAATAGGAAGAATTTTCTTTTCTTTACCATTAACCGTGATGGTGGTGTGCAACCAATATAGCTGCACATCTCCACCAAAATCTTGATAGAAACTTCAGCCCAAAAAAATACCATATGAGGTGGGAATTTCTTCCACAGGATTCATATTACTATTTTCTTTTCACAAAAATATTCCAATGCTACCTCAACATACTCAATCGACCCTATAAGAGGGACTTATTTCAATGATTGCAGAACAATCTCTCTCACTTTTAAAATATAATAATCACCAAAAATATGATCTCTTATGTATCAATATGGTACCAAAGGTGTATGTGTTTGTTCATTACCAATCCCGAGAGGGATCACCTTTTATATAGGATGGGTGAATAGGTCGCAACATTTCACTCTTAAATATGGAAGACCTATTATAAGAACAATAGAATGATAGGAGAGAGAGTGAATAAGTCCTTACAGATCAAACTTTAATTTCAGATCACTCACAAATTATTAACCATTAATCCATTCATTTATGTGTGCATAACAACATACAACATTCATTCAATAAACCAAGAGCAAGATAAGTAACACCATAACACAATATGTAAGTGGGAAACCCTCAAAGGGAAGAAAAAACCACTGAAATTTTTTCTAATATTACACACAACAAAGACTCAAGTGAATATTACACATCACAAGAGATTTCTTTAGTGAGGCACCAACCCCACAAGGAGCACTAACCCCTAAACCCTTGTTGATATTACACACAACAAGAGACTTGCATGAATATGAATCATCACACAATATTTTGATGAATTATGACCACTGAAAATATGTTGATACCACAACTAATAGTGATCCAAATATTCAGCTCCAAACTCTTCCAAACCCTTGCTCAAACCCTAGGTCTTCAACTTGCACAATCTAGCTCTTTCTTCACTTCTCAATGCTTAAAAATATTGCACACATGCTTGATGATATTCCTCAACCTGTCAAACACCTAATATGATCTCAATTAATTCTCATACACTTGCAAAATAACTTTCACTAGGTCGCTCACCTTGCACACACACTCCACTAGTCCACAAAACACCAAAAACATGTTTTTTATATGTTTTTCATCTTTCAAACTTAGGCCCAAAATTTTCCCTCAATTTGGTTTGACCAATACATCAAATAAACATTTAATATTTTAAATACAACATCTACAACTGACCCAATAAGGCAATCATGTCTAAAACCATCACTTCATGTGCCAAAATGGCTCAAAACCCCATGGGCACAATCTTAAAATTCCCTAACATGAGTACCATATTTTTCATGACCCATGAACCCTTAAATATGAGTAAAACATCATTAAACATTCATACATGGTCACAATTAATATCAAACAATCAAATTATTTCATTTACTAGGCCCAGTTCTCTTTACAATTCTCAAAACAGTTGTTTCTGCACCCTTAAAGACTCGAAAACTTCATCTGATCACCAAATAACTTATACTAAATAAAATCATGCCATGTGAACACTCAAAAGAAATGGAAGAACCTGTAGAAAAATTCTAAGCATGTTATAAGTCATGAAACATCTTTCACTTCAAACCACAACAATATTTGCCTTCACCAAATAAACCTACCAAAATGGTTATTGCAAAGGTTAGCTTATAAAACCATGTATAAAAACATTCTTGATCTTAAAATGAATTAATTTTATTATTATTAATCCTTTTTCACATTCTAGGTAATATAAATCATCACCCAATCCATCTCATGCTTCAACCAACATCAAACTTGCACAAAAACAGATCTTGTCTGAACTACCAAAAACATTATTTCTCAAATAATTCCATAGAAACCATGTCATATGACCTCATCATGATTCAATACATATATAAATGGAAATATATCTAAATTATATTTCCAACACAACTTGAATCATCTTAGGAATCCACTTGTAGCTCAAGTTATAGCCAAAACATTGAACCTTGTTATTTGAGATCCCAAAACTACCCTTTGACTAGTCAACCTATTTGGACCTAAAAACCTCATCAAACTGTATAAAAATGTCTTGAATCCTCCATGTAAATCAATAAAAACTCCCATAGATCATGTAAAATCAATTTTGTATGCTACTTCTTTGTACCATATTGTCCTAAAACCTTATTCTCCGAAACTATTATTTATAGGTGGGGTCCACTTATGGTCACAAGATAACTCATACCTTTCTGGAAATATGGAAGATTCCTCTACAACATTAAATCATATAATTTTCACTTATAATCAAAACTGGGTCACTATACTTCATATTTTGAAAGCTGCTCCTAGTTAGGTTTTAATTAGGGTTTTTGACCTCTTTACCTTCTTAACATTCATTCATAAAAATGTCATGATGAACTGAAATCATTAATTTTGTGAAACCTTATAAAATAACCTTATAATAATCCTTGAAATCCAAAAGGTCCCATGTAAATAACATGATTCACAACGAGCATCTGAAGTTACACTTCGAGCTGGATTTTACATTGTTTTTCACCATGTCTCACCAAAACTAACATAACTAGAAAAATAATCATCATGGGCACACTGAATGTTTCGAGAGGATTATCAATCATCCGTATAACATATCCAATCATAATAATGATAAAAACATGGCCCAATATTTCCATCCTATCTCATTTACATAGCCTTACCTTAGGGATTCTCACCGTAGCAACTAGGGCCAACTGAAATAATGTAATAACTCATCAAGTAACCTCTAAAAATGACCCAAACATACCTCATATACCATGATATACATGATAACATGCATCCATGATCTCAAATGGCTCTAATACACTCTGTCACACCTCTAAACAAGCATACCGCTCCCAATGAGCACTTGTAACCAAGAAAACCACTTGTACCTACACTATTCCACTATTGTGAGTGCTCAATAACCCTCAAATCATGTTATAAATCATATCAACATTCTTCCAAAGCATACAAGAATCTCACACTGTCAAGTTACATCTCCTAGCACCTATATGGGCTTGCTAAAGCAAGCATGCATCACCGAACCTCCCGTAAAGCAGCTGATAAACATCTAAACCATCATGTTAGCACCACATAAATCATCATGACATCATCCTACAACATTCAATTTTTCATTAATGTGGTTTTGCATCAATGACAACACCTATTAGGCCTACATGCCAATAATCTCCCCCTTTGTCATTGATGGAAAACACCCGAACTTCTCCCCTTTTTACATTAATGACAAAGGCTAACATGTTACTCACCTTATTCACCTTATTCAGCTTCATACCTTCATGCTTTGGTTGGAAACATCCACCAAAGGTCTTAAATTTGCTCATTTTCTTGATTTTGCACAAAATCTAAATTTTGCCTTCATTTTAGGCATGCAAACAACAAGCTCCCCTAACAAGCATATACATCATCCGAACATCATTAGTCATCATGAAAGATAAAAATTCTTACCTTTTTTGGAGGAAAACATCATCTTCAACCTTCTAAGCATGCAAGAACATCAAGTTTTATTTTCATCCCTGTTTTAGCCTTCTTGGAACTATTGTTACAAGTTATAGTCCGAAGTCAACTTCATCATGCACATGCCAACAATGTCATTTATAGGCATATCCAATCATTACTCGCTTTTCTTAACCAAAATCCATCATTTCTAGGCCTAAGAAAAGCTTTTCCATGCTCATTTTCATTCACCATACCATGCTTGAGACATAGAGCCCTAAAATGACTAGTTAGAGTAATTTCATCCAACTTTGACAAGTCTTAGATCAACATTCATACCTCTACCATGCATATAATGAATTTGTAGACACAAAATCATGCACTTTAGGAATTATTTATCCCGATCTTATACTACTATTAAGAAGGTTCTCAAGTGAATAAAGCACTAATTAATCCCACCTTTTGGCCATCTTTTGTTTATATTTTATTACATCATTCCGCGCATGTTTTTATATACTTATCCACTTGTTTTCGCAGCTTGCCTTTTCATTCTAGCCCAAGATTGGGGTGCCCCCGCCTATCTTTGGAGCACCACGGAGAACCCCTGGTCCCACCTTGGGCACCTTGATCTATGTTTCTCTTTCCCGCTTATTTTTGGGGCCTTTCTAGCCATTTTTCATCTTTTTTCCTAGTCGGCCATGTCGAGGTTAATTATGAAATTAAGCTTGAGAACCCTATATATATATAAGGTTGTAAGACCATAGTGAGGGTCTTAGCATCACATACTACTATCACTCCATCTAGAGTTGCATCCATTGCATCACTTTCATCCACATAGTGCCATACATCAAGGCTAGGAGATCTGCATCAACACACACAACATAGGGGGGGGATTCTACTCTATTCCATGCACACATGCTATTACATTTTTATAGTTATTATTTCTCGCTACTTCAAAAAGTGTGACTAACACAAGATAACCTAGGGCACAACATGAACACACTAGTAGAACTACATCCAGGTCCAAAATTTAGTGCAGTGCTCAGTGATAAGACCACTAGTTTGGCAGCTGAGGTCAATCCAACCCATTCATTTTGCATCTTTATTTTTCCTAGGGTTTGATACTTCTTTTTGTATTACAGGTTTTCACTTCATTATCCAACACACTCAACATAGTTTCGTGGATCCAGTGTGACAGACAGAAATGTTCAAAATAACTTATGAGCATCCATAAAATTCAAATTTAGAGCATTTACAGAGATTAGGGTGCCTAATCTATAGACTAGGGCACCCGGGGCAGCCTTAGTACCTTCTAGGGCACCTCGGTCAGTTCGGATCTTCCATATATAGTCTTCACAATGTCTTTGAGTGATCGTTTTGGGTTACTGGAACCTCATATTTTATTTCTAGACATTCTACGATAGTCTCTTCAAATCAGCTAAGCCATTTATCTTCCTTCTCTTACATACTTAGGGTTTTATTTTGCTTAGAATAATTAATTACAATTATTTCATATTATTTTAGTTTCATTTATACATGTTTTAGTCCTCATAATTAGATTAACTAGTGGTTATACTTTCATAGTTTAGTTCTATTTTTTTAATCATTTTGGTGAACCCCACATTTCTTCATAGCACCTTCTAGGGTTTTTGCATTTGCATTTACCCATCATGGGTAAGCATCATAGAAAATCCTCTTCTTCTAAGTCTTCAACTACTTTACAATTTGATAGCCATGGCCATGCTTTCATCGACACTCCTACTGCTACTTCTGGCTATAGACCTTTCCCTTCATTTATTCAGCTTCCATCTTTTGGAATGGATCCTCATGCTATTGAAGATGTTGTTTCCACCTATCTATGCACTATTAATCCTACTACTTTAGCACAACTTGTAGTGGAAGTCAAAGCTCTCCCTCCTGATCCCATAGTTCCACCTACCACCATTAGGGAACCACGAGACCACTTACCTTCACTTGTTCATTCTCCTACATTAGGCATAGATGATTCTACCACTACACTACTTCTCCCTACATTTCCTTCTCCTCTCCTATGATTGATTATCAACCTCGTGAGGCTCCACATGACTTGGTTCCTACCATCTGCATGATTGATATGGTCCCTTCTTCTTTCGCCACTTACTCCTATTGTTACCAATGCTTTTATACCATCTACCACACCTACTCCACAATACTCAGTTCTTTTCATATTCCTCCCATGTCCCCTTTTCTCTATGAGATGCCATTTATATCCACTATTCACATGCTTAGCACGGTCTCTTTCCCCATCTCTTACTACCACTACGGAAATTATGCCACACTGGGGACCTTTACCATCTATAGATATCATCCCATCCTCTCTGCCATCATCCTCCTCCTTAGTATGCCCACCATTCACTTACACTCTCTTCATAAATAATTCTTATTGGGAGCACATACCACTAGACACACACATCCTACATAAACCATCATATGTTCCCATGATGGTCTCCTTTACTTGGTTTTGAATTTTATGACCTTCATGCTCCTTTATGCGATCCACATTTGTATCATGGTTCTATCATCCTCACTGCTGCATATGGCCTGCGTGTTTTCCATCTTATTGTTCATCTTGCATGTTCTCATATCACTTCTCCACTCACTCTGGGCCAATCTTGGTTAGATTATATTAGAGGGACACTTGATGATGATCTCGTTGATATTTCCTTTCCCATGCCATTTGGTGACATCACATTTGTAGTAGTTCCTTTCTTTTCTATTCACCCAACTTCACTATTTGGTATGCTCAGGGATGTCCATTACCTCCCTTTATGAATGAAAATATGCCATGGTCATGTACATCTTATGCATTCATGGTTACTTGGATGACCAACCACATACCCTCCCTTATCAAGTTTCTCACTTTCAATACAATTTTGATACTTATCTTGATGATCCTTTAGAAGATCTTGCTCCTCCATTACCTTCTTGCATTAATACTAATCCGCCACCAACTCCAATATGCTCTATATCCACCAACGCAGTTGATGATTCTCACCCTTGCAATCCTCCATCTAATGCACACCTATTGGATGATATACAAGCACTACAAATTTAGTGTTAGTCCATGGAAGCCACAATTGTGTCTCTCCTTGTTGAGATAGAGCAACTTAAGGATGTCACTGCTACCTTGCATGCTCATACTACTCCTACAGCTCATGTGCCATCTACGTCCCCTACTAGTCACCTCACTGACCCTCCAACTGTACCATTACCTTCACCCCTTATCTTTCCTTCCAATGCTACACCACATGACATTCTTGGCCACTTCTTCATCATTAAATCATTGCTCTACCATCTAATCATCATTATCCTCCTTCTCAACTAATACAATATCATGATCAACCATTTTTCCACTACCATCGAATTTGAGGGCATCATACCGAATCTTGTCACTTTGAGCCATATTATTCATGATCTCCAATAGTTAGGCCTCCTTTCATTTATTACACAACCTCCTCCTATCCATAAGCAAAGCAAGCTCTCTTGCTACCCACATATCCCATCAGTGTAAACCTTTTGTACATCCTTTACCACCCCCTCATCTATAATTATCACTACAATGTGTCCCTCTATCTAAATATTCCCCATTCATTTAATCCCTCGTGTGCATATAAATTTTGTTTGTCAGCACCAATTTATCTACTATATCCCTACTCATAGACCATGGCCCTTTGTTTTCCTCATCCAAGGCACCGGTCGATGGACCTTCATCCCTCAACCTTATCGGTTGATTCCTCCTTCAATACCACTTGGGGGGCATAACCATCACACAATCCCTCATCTCTCTTAGCATAACCACATCTCTCATATTTTCACTCTCATTCATTCATATCTTCACATATAGTCATACTTATCACATGTTATAGCACCCTCATTACTTGATGATGCACTCTTGTGCTTGGTTCACACTTGATTGTTGAGGGATTACCATTACACTGAACCCCACACACTTGCACTATAGGTTCTACACATTTACATTCTATCATGAACATCACACATCCTACATCATCATTTCTATACATAGCCTACGTCCTACATTATCTATACAGCCCTCATCTAGTATTCATTTATACATCATCTATCTTATACATACTACACTAGTCGTCATATGATATGTGTCTAGTTTTGCATCTCTTTCATACATTCTACATTTACGCTAGGTTACATTATATATGGGTCTAACTTTACATGTATCATTAATTCATATTCTATATACACCTATCACCGGACCTTACACACAATCTACACACCCTACATTTCCTACATTACATGAGTCACATAGTGCATCTATTCATCATATATATTCTACATACTACACTAGATTCCATTACATATGGGTCTAGTTTCATTTATCATCATTTACATATTCCATTTCTATATACAATTACTATTGCATCTCACACATTACATATACCTATACACGTCATACATCCTAATTGCATTACTCACACCGTGTATTTACATACCCTATTCATCACTTGGTCATTTATACTACATTGTATTCTACGTGCTGTACTCACTACCCTATGATGCACTTTAGTTCCTCGATCCATACTTGACTAATGCCAAGGGTTTACCAATTAAATGGACCTTACACTCATCATGCGACATTCCCTCCTACAATATATTTCTCACAAGACATTTCAGCACATTAGTGACATACACCTTAGGTTAAATTGTCACCTATCTTATCATCTTATAGTGGTATATGCTTTAGGATAAATCACCACCCCCATTCTCATCTTGTAGTGGCATATACCTTAGGGTACATCACCACTCACCTCCATTCATCTCATAGTGACATATGCTTTAGGCTAAATCGTCACCCATTTTCATCCTTTCATCTATAGTGATATACGCTTAGGGATAAATCATCACTCATACATTCAACAAGTCGTGGTATACGCTTAGGCTATAGGGTCCACACACATCTTTCCATATGTCTCATCCCCATACACTCATTCTATAGTGATATACACTTAGGGATAAATCATCACTCCTCCATTCAACAAGTTGTGATATACGCTTTGGCTATAGGTTCACACACATCTCTCCACATGTCGCATTTCATCACCATACATATACACACTCATCACAACGCACTAGACAAAACCAAACACTACTCGACCATTTCTCGATGATGCACTCTCATTTACGGTTCATTCTTGACTGTTGAGGGGAAAAAAAAATGAACATTAGTGTATCCACTTGGGGGCAACTACTCTATCATTCCATCTTGCATTCCATTCCATTCATCCAAAACATATTACATTATCTTGGGGAATTTACTTTTGCTTACTAGTGTTTTGCATGCTCACTTTACTACACATGTTAGATTACTTTATTATATTCATTATCATACACACATGTGCATTCACACCTTTTTTAGTGTGATCAAGATACATGACTCTACACGCGGCATGGATGCTCTCCTTCTACCCTTCCTATACTGGTTGTGGGGGCATCCACATTCATCTTATCCAGTGTTATTGTTTCATTTTGTACTTAGCATCTTATACTACTTGTTTATACATGCTTTGACATATTGGTTATCACTCTAACATGCTAATGGGTGTTCCATGTGTAACACTTATTTTATAGGATTACATGTTTCCATGACTACTTGTTTGTTTTTACTTGTATGCTTTTTTTTCCATATCTACAGGATTTTCCCTTTGCTTGTGTGCATACTTGTCTATTATTTGTGTCCATGATGGCCTTGTGTGTCTTGTGACATCATGAGTGATGTCCCATGTTTGAAACTTGCTTTATGTAGTCTACTTGTTTTCTTGCATGTTTACACTACTTTTCTTGGTAGTTTTACATTGTCTACATATTTTACACTTTTCTTATTTACATGCATGTGTTTTGGACTAACACTTGTTTTGGCTAGCCATCCCCTTTTATGCATCCTTGGTATCTACCAAGTGTTTTCCTTTCCCCCCCAGGGAAGATTTTTATAGGTCGAGTGTGGTTGGTCCTCTTTTGGGGCTGCATTCTCCTTTTAGTGACATCACATGCACCCCCAAAGAGGGGGCATCATTGAGGTTTTTTTTATACTAACACAACATATTTACACTGGTTCACACACATTGAGTGAGTTCAGACCAGTCTACAAACTCCATACACAGTGGCCTCTATAGGACATGATGTCCTTGGAAATTCTACGCAAAGCGATTATAGGCATTGGGGTTACAATGGGTGTTTATCTCTACACTACTTCATCTAGTGGCATTGGATCACCTAAAAAACTAGGAAAATATAGAGATCTCTTCACACATTTTAGTAGAAGTGGTTAAAGGTTGGAGGATAAATGAATTTCCTCCCTATACTTCTTTAGCCAAGGTGGCGTGAGATCACCCAAAAACTCAGCAACAAAGTACAAGATATCCTTCTACACCTTTTTTCTTGACATGGATCAGGTGCACATGTTCCATTTACACTTTTATTTCAGCATATTTTACATTTGCGTACTTTACACATTTCTATATACATGTGTATTTTACACAACATTTTTACATACATACATATTTGACTACTTGATCATTTTTCTCCTTACATGTCCATCCGTATGAGAAACAAGTAGTCAAATTGGGGGTAATAACAACAACAAAAACAAAATGACAACAACAATGAAAACACACTGCTATAGGCACTTGCCTTTACTAACCATGTAGGTACACTACACACAACAATAGTTACACACACATTCCACCTAGGTTCACTCTCATCACTTTTTATGTGCACATTTTCATCTTTAGAATCCACGCTCCTCCACATTTTTATTTTTTTTTCATTCCACGCTTGAGTCTAGTCCATCGCACGTCTTCTTCTACACTCTACATGGATATCAAGTATGCATCTCTATCTAATTTATGTTATCGAGGTTTTTGCTCACCAACATAAAGTGGGGGAAAATGTAGACACAAAATCATGCACTTTAGGCATTATTTAGCTCGGTCTTATACTACTATTTATAAGGTTCTCAAGTGAATAAAGTACTAATTAATCCCACCTTTTGGCCATCTTTTTCTTATATTTTATTTCATCATTCCCGCATGTTTTTCTATACTTATCCACTTATTTCAAACTTCCTCATCATTCTAAGCCTAAAATCATGGGCACATGCCTCGACTAGTGCCCTGGGGCACCTTGGTCCCACCTTGGGTGCCCCGATCTATGTTTCTCTTTCATACTTCTTTTTGGGGTCTTTTTAGCCATTTTTCATATTTATCCTTTTCATAGTCGACCATGTGGGTTAATTACAAAATTAAGTTTGAGAACCCTATAAATATAAAGTTATAAGACCATAATGAGGGTCCTAACATCACATACTACTATCACTCCATCTAGAGTTGCATCTATTGCATCACTTACATCCACATAGTGTTATGCATCAAGGCTAGGAGATCTGCATCAACACACACAACATAGGGGGAGGGATTCTATTATATTTCATGCACACATACTATTACATTTTATATAGTTATTATTGCTTGCTACTTTACAAATTGTGGACTCGAGAAAAGAACACCTAGGGGGTATGAACATGCACACACTCACGTAACTACATCCAGTGTCTGAAATGTAGTGTAATTCTCAGTGATAAGACCACTAGTTTGGCGGCTGAGGCCAATCTGACCCATTCATTTTGCATATTTATTTTTCCTAAGGTTTGATACTTCCTTTTGTATTGTAGGTTGTCACTTCATTATCCAACACACTCAACACATATTTGTGAATCCATTACGACAAGCAGACATAGGTCATTTGATTTAAATTGTGACCATATAAATTGATTCGATCATTTACAAATATTAGGGCATATAATCTACGTAAGAGCACCTCGGGGTTCCCAAGCACCTTCTAGAGCACCTCAGTCAGCTTAAAACCTCCATATCTATCCTTTGCAAGGTCTTTGAGTATTCATTCTAGGTTATGGAACATACGATTAGACTTGCAACATTGTGTGATAGTCTCTCAAAGATTAGCTAAGGCATTTCCTTTCCTTCTCTTCCATATTTATGGTTTTATTTCATTTCGAATAATTAATTACAACTATTTCATACTATTTTATTTTCATTTATATAGTGTTTTAGTCCTCGTAATTAGATTAACTAGTGGCCATAATTTCATAGTTTAGTTCTATTTTTGTTAATCAAACTCCCCTAGGATTGGGACCACCATGTATAGCTCAAAATCACACATTTGAGTCATTTACCTTACAATCATGGATAGAAATCATCTAAGACACTTTTACCATGGCCTAAACAACTTCTTCAATCTATAATATCATATGGACTAATATCATGCATTTTAAGGAGAAAAATTCATATATAGCACACTCTACATACCTCAACTTCTTATAGGAATTCATAACATTTATGCACTCATGCCTCGGATGTACCTAATTGTTTTAGTCATCCTTAATCGAGACTAGGTTACTCTAGCATTCAAGACCATCCTTATAATTTTAGAGATTCCATACTTTCATGATTTCTTAACCTCCCCGTAATAAGTCAACTTGAGCAAGTACCAACTATTGTAATCATCATTACTATGTGTATATCATCAATTGAGTCTAGATGATCTTGTAATTACATCATTTTATTTGATGGACAAACATACAAACCGAGTGATTTTTCCTTCTTGAAATTCACATCCTTGTGAAGCAACATCACCTTTCACTATCAAATTATACCTAGTAGTTATCCTTATATCCTTTTCAACTCTATGGTCCCATAAAAACACACCATCCTTTGATTATTTGACTTGATATTTTATTTTTCACCCATAGGTCTCATCTTACCTGTATCATCTGTAGCAACACATTTATTAAGAATCTTATAGCTTATAGGTCTTGTCACAATCATGAGTACAAATCTTGACTGTAGGTCTCTTTAGTGATGCACCTTATTGAGTAAGAATTCACAAACCCTAATGTATTTGATCTTTTCATGCATAATTTCTAGTCTCCAAATTACCGTACTCACTATTTATTCTTTTGAAACACTAATTTTGCCTCACAATGCTCCTTGTTCGCTTATTCTTCCAATTTCTTCCTTCACGATCATATAAGGTCTTCATATT
The DNA here is from genome assembly GCA_018340775.1 of Taxus wallichiana var. yunnanensis. NCBI lineage: Eukaryota > Viridiplantae > Streptophyta > Pinopsida > Cupressales > Taxaceae > Taxus > Taxus wallichiana. The sequence continues at coordinate 83,833,521 of CM031244.1, read as the reverse complement.
TTCTTGGTACAACTCTTGGCCTTGTCACAATTTTTGAGAGACCTTGTAGGTCAAAATGCATCCACACACATCACACTAGCAATCATAGGTCTGAGATATGCTTACACTTTCTTGCTTGAATCCATCTTTAATATCCTTCATGATCTCTCGTACTTGCAAATATGTCCTAACTCGTAGCTCAAATTTTTGAGGTCATATTTACTTTAGGTCACCTTGTTACACATATGGTATTACAACTTTACACCCTCGAACACATGGACCACCATGAGACATCTTTAGATACTTTACAATGGTAATAGACTATATACAATCGTATTTGTACAATCAATTCTAAACATTGACTCTGTGATTTGGAGAGATAAGATACCCTTGACAACCTTTTCTTTGACTGATAGCACTGTTACACCTTAGATCACTAACACAAATGATTCAAACATGGATTTGGTTGTTTCATTAAGGCACATGCCTTCTAACCCTTCAAGGATATCCTTATACTCTTGATAAAGGAAGAGATGACCTTCCCTTTCATTGGCATTAAATATGTCATCCCTGTACCTTCCATTTTCTTATTCACAATTTTTGTATACTAATGTGAAGTCTTTCTTGCACCATTTTGAGTGAATACATCCAAATCATTGAATTTGAGGGATTATCACTACTTAGACTTAGAATATAGACATGCTTTGAGACATAATGGACTCACATGATGATAGATGACATCTTGATTTCATCACTAAAACCTCCTTGATCACACACATATATACCATGTCCTATGCACATTTATAATTTCATAGACCTTCCTTTGATGTACCGGTATCTAGACCATTTGAGACACACATAGTACAAACAATTGTAGTAGGATTATCTTTACATATTATACTTTTTTCAAACATCAGGAATCATTTTTCACAACACCATTTATCACTTGATCTAAGAATTAGGTCTTCTTATTACTCAAACTTTTAAATTCTCGAACTATCAGAGGCTCCTGATAGACTATGCATCCAAAAGACTTGAAACCAACATGTTCCTTTAGACCTAATTATGTAAGTGCAAAGTACAAGTTTTGATCAACAAATTCCACTATTAGACCCATCAAAAACTAGTTTCCATAAAGATTATCCATAGTCACAGTCTTTGGGGTGAACCCTTCAAGCATACCTTATTTTTCATTCATGACCTCAAACATAGCTCTTATAAATTGAGAGAGAATCCTTAAGCTTCTTGAAACCCTCAATGGATTTCTGAGAAGTATAAACATACAAAATCATACCTATACCCTCCTTCCTTTGCTTGATGCAATCCCGATTTTGAGATCCTTAGGTCACATATTACTTTTCAACCATAATACTGATCAAGTTATCACTTGACCACCTTCACCATTTTCCCAGAGATAATTCAACTTGTTATGAGATATGTAGATTCCTATGGGACTCATATCTAGAAACAAGATACCTTCCAACCTAATACACAAACACAAACACCTATATACATACAACACTCATAATATGATATACAAGACAATATTTTTCAATGATTTGAACACAATTATAGATATAAACACAGATGGAAATGTGGTACATTTTTCAAGACCATTTAATTTTAATGACAGATCCTTATAACAACCTTATGACTCAAACAATTCTCTATAGCCTTCTCGGATCACATACATACAATAGAGTCCAGATTTAGAGATAAATACAATCAACATGTTTTTCAAGAAATTTGAGTATTTTATACACACATTGAGACATATCAAGGTGACACTAAAGCATACATGAAAAATAAAAAAATGTAATACACACCATGAGATTACAAACTTCGAACATATGAGCTTCTTACAAATACAACTCGAGACATATGATTGATTATCAAGATCTTTTCACAAAAACTATCAACATGAACCAAAACAAGACTTATGAAAAGCATGCACATACAGACCTTGACCTTATGAAGATTGATGTAGTAAAGATCATAAATTATTCATTTATTCGAGCTGTACAAGAGAGCTAATCAAATATTTTTCATCTATACAATGTAAAGATCATGAACAAGGCCTAAAATGCCTTATAATGCTAGTATTGAAAAAAACACCTTGGTTGGTTTTCAAAGTTCTTTACCCTACCTACCTACCTCATGTCATTTCAACAACAAAATGATCTCATTTCATTCAAATTGCCTCTTGCACTAACCTTTTATATTCACAACCTCACTAGCTTTCCTTGAATTCTTGTTTCAAAATAAGAAATTGGAATCTTTAGTACCCTCTAACCTCTCCCACTTATATTCCATGTTTTACCACTTCCAACAGAGTTAAAAACCATAAAAATATTCCTATTCAAAGAAACTATTTTCTCACCTATCAACACCATACTATCCCTCTTTATTACCTTCTTATCAAAACATGTCACATTTTCTCTTAGGCTCATTCAATGCATCCTCCTTCATTCATCCTGTTGACATTATCCAATAAATGTTAAATCAACTATCACTTTGATTTCTAGAGATCAATAACACACTTTTGGAATCATGTACTCAAGCTTGTTATGTTATGCTCTTAAGACATGTCAATTGGAATAGTCATGCATATAGACCCCTATGATGACCCAAAATATTCTCTCAACTAGTTCCTTGACCTCTTACCATATTCATAATGTTCCCAAAGTTTCATATATTTACCTTCCTCTTGAAAAAATACATTCCCTTCCTTACTCACAAACCCTCAACCAGTTTTTAGGAGTCAATATCATATTTATCTTCAATTGACAGCGGTTTTAGGACACAAATTTTATATTTTAGAGCTCCTTTATGTTATTTGTTACTCCTTAGGAGTCTCAAATTTTGGTTCAAGGTATAAGACTAGTCTCCTTTGTATCGTAGTCTTCACAGTTTAGGCTTTCCCATTGTGCACTCGTATACCAAAGGGGAATGTAAGGAATTAGAAAAATGTACCAATAAAACTTGAAACTTCTTCTTCCATAAGTTAAAAGATACTTGATTCCAATTTTTAGGGCTTAATTCTTTGTGTAGATATTTGTATGATCCCTTTTCTTATGAAACCTTAATTATGTTATTCATAGACCCAAGAACTTGGTTTTATTTCTATATTTCATTATAATTCGAATCAAGGCTTAAAATTTGTTACGAGAGGTGTGTCTCTATTTTTTAGAATGTTTTTTCCTTACCAGTAGGAGTTTAGGAATCCAATAACACATGTGAATACCTAGTCTTTCCTCTTAGATACTGTTGATGATAGTATAATAGAGAATCCTGGAAACACCGAGTTGTTATGAAAAATTTCTTTCTTTTCTCAAAGGTGAGCCTTGTAATATATTTATTTCAATATCAAGACCTTTATCACTACATTGAAAAATCCTAAGATGTTTAGTACATTTCAAGCCTTAGTGCTCTAAAGTCACCATTTTGCAAAGTCATTTGCACATTCAAAGAAAATACACGGTTTGTATAGGTGTTTAGAGTTTTTATGCTCAGTATCATGATTATCTTTGAGATGAATTACTTCTCAGGACTAATGACACCTCATTACAAATCCTTGCAATATTTTTTAAGTAATAGTGAGGATTTACATAGTTTAACATTCATATGGTTAATGTATTCTTCCAAACTCATGTCGAGATTCTTTTGTCCAACCAAATAAGGGTACCTATACAAGAATCAAGCCTCTAAAAACCTTGTAATCAAGATAAAAATTTGTAAAACCCCAAAGGATTAGTGTAAGAATACATGTTCTCTATCATAGTTTGCTAAGACTAAACACAAAGAGTTCCAAGGATACAAAATGTTTAATGACTGAAAATACACCTCTTTGTATGAAAGAACATTTAAGAGACTTTTCAATAATCATTTATCAAAACTATGCTTTATTGAATATAAAACAAGTCAATACTCTTACTCAACTGCATTATTCATCAACAAAGTTATCAATTATCATACCAAAATAGAGCTTCATTCATCCATGTCACTGTAATTCTTAGAAAACTCAAGATTTTTCTCTTTACCTCTCTCCTTCTCATCCTCATATCTTGAGGAATCCATTCTTCCTCTTCCTCTAACTACTTCTTGAAGGTACACATTCTCTCATTCAAAATCCTCCCTCTTATAATGCATTCCTTCTTAAAACCTAACTAACTCTTCAAATTCCTTATGCCCATACATAACATGAAGCCTTGTTACACAACTTTTAGTCATTTCATAACTCATACATACTCTAAAGACTTATTATCCATCCTAAGACTCCATTCCTTGACAAGAACTTATTGTATTATATGCAAGCTTGTAATATGAGTTACATGATGAGGGAAAATGGTGCATTTGATATTTGGACTTATTGAACACCTAACTCCATTTCAAAGGGTCTCACCTCCTACCAACATACTTAGCTTGATCTCATATACATGATTTGATTGAGATTTTAAAAAATTTGATGTTCTTCATGTGATGCCCCTATATTAAAGAGTCACATAGTGACATAGACAACTCCCCCTCTCATAGACACTTCATATGCAATGGTATGCCTTCAAGAAGCACGGTGAAGGAAAATGAGACCTAAAAGAAGATATTAAAGAGGTCCCAAGCCTTCTTGGGCACTTGTAAAACAATTTCATCTTCCCTTCTCTTCTCTTAACACTGATATTTTCTCTTCATTGCATTATTTCCAACTCTTAATGAGACACCAAGGTCTCTACTAGGTCCCCATGTCCTTCAGGACAGTTTTCTTGCACTCTAGGCCACTAAAACTCACTTCTTTTCTCTTTAGAACCCCGAGAATACCTGTCATGACCTGAAAAGGCTTGATAAAAATTGATTGCAACATGAAAAAATCTATTACATTTATAACATACCACTTAATTCTTTCTCTTAAATCCACATTATGTCTAGGTGAATTGTACAAGAAAAATCTAGAATATGACCTTTCTTGTTTCAACCATAACACATTATATTGTTGGAAAATTCACCTTTGTTGTCTTTCCATGAATATTTGTCTCTGGAGGACCTTCTACACTCTCTTACCCTATGACCAAATGCATTGCATGAATAAAAATATCCATTGAAATATATTTCATACCTTGAAGCATTAGGTTTCCTAGTAACTCTTGGTTTCTTATTGTCCTTGATGATTTTCTCCTTCTTTTCTTCTTTAGTGATGTATTCACTTGATTATTTTCTTGAATTAATGTCTTCTTTATTCACTTCCTTATCTTTAGAATCCTCTTTGAATCCCAAACCAGTCCTATCATTTGCTGCTCTTTGTTTTCCAAGTAGGTCATCTAGGTCTTTTGTACTTTTCTTAAATTTCGAAAGCTCATAGTATTGTTACTAGATTTTAGCAACTCAGCTCTTAAAATCTCTATGTCTTCTTCGTATTTTGAACACAAACTGTCCTTTTCTTGAAATTTTGAAACAAGATGCTTTAACTTTTCCTCTAGCAATCTCATTGACTCATTTTTCTTAGTAGATTCAGAAACATATTGCTCTTCTAGCTCATGAAAGTGATTCTCATACTCCTTGATCTGCAAACTCAGCTTATGTCTTTCTTTTTCATCTTGTTTAAACTTATTTTGAATTCCTTAAAAATCATATTTGTCATCCTCATCATCTCCACTAGAATAGGTGCAATAACCTGAAATAAAATATCCTAACAAAGAAGATCCCTCACTAGAAGACTTCATACCTTCTTTTTCATGAACAATGCCTCATTTCCAATATATTCACAATTAGTTTCAGATTCAGAATCTGAAATACCACTACTTGCATCAGATAACTCATCATCTTCATTTTTATAAAATCTCTTTTTGTCCTTCTTCTTGTAATCAACCTTTTTAGGATTTTATTTCTCTTATCATACTTGCGGTCATGATTAAAATCATACTTATGTTCATCATGATCTTCCTTATTGTGTTTTTTAGGACAATTAACAACAAAGTGTCCTATCTTACCACATTTGAAGCATTTATTAGGAATCTTACCTTTTACTTACCTAATCCAAGCTTCATTCTTCTAGCTACCATAACAAAGAGTTCTTCATCTTCAATTTCTAGAGTGGATTCATCATCCTTCACCTTATTATTTTTATGCTTCATTTCAAACTTGAATGTAGCTTTTCCTTGGCTTGTTTGAAATCACCTATCCTCATCTCATAGGTAGTCAAGGTACCAATTTTCAAAGTAGTCAAATCCTTTTCTTATTCTATAGAATATACTTTGGAATCAAATTTTGGAGTTAGTGACCTTAGAACCTTTTGAAAAACCATTTCTTCTTTTACTTCTTCTCCTAATCCTTTCATACTATTGACAATTTTTTCAACCCTAAGTAGATATGAAACAATGGACTCTTCATCATTCATCTTAAGAGACTCAAACTGATTTCTAAAGGTTTGAAGTTTAGAAATTCTTACCTTTGAGTCACCTTTATATAGGACTTGCAATTTATCCCATGCTTCCTTTGTTGATTTTTAGTACATAACCTTTCCTAACTCAGATTCTCTAAGACCCTAAATGATAGCATTAAAGGCCTTAGAATTGTGTTCATATGCATCCTTGTCTGCTTTATCTTGAATATGGGTGGTAGGAGGAATATAGCCATCTTCAACTGTCTTACAAACTTCAAACCCTTGAGACATAATGTATGTTTTCATCCTTATTTTACAAAACCATAGTTCACACCATTAAACACTAGTTCCTTTCCAATCACACCGCTTCTCACCATATTGTGCTTCAAGGATATCCTTTCAAGCTGTTAAACTTCTACAAAAGTAATCACTTTGATACCAATTGTTAGAAGCACAATGGACTGAGAGGGGGTGAATCAGTCCTTACAAATAAAACTTAAATTTCAGATCACTCACATAAACTATTAACCATTTATCCATTCATTAATGTGTGCATAACAACATACAACATTCATTCAATAAACCATGAGCAAGATAAGTAACACCATAACAAAATATGTAAGTGGGAAACCCTCAAGGGGAAGAAAAACCACTAATTTTTTTTTGATATTACACATAACAAATACTCAAGTGAATATTACACATCACAAGATATTTCTTTAGTGAGGCACTAACCCCACAAGGAGCACTAACCCCTAAACCCTTGTTGATATTACACACCAAGAGACTTGCATGAATATTACTCATCACACAATATTTTTATAAATTATGACTAATGAAAATATTTTGATACCACATAGTATAGTAATCCAAATATTCAACTTCAAACTCTTCAAACCATTTCTCAAACCCTAGATCTTTAACTTGCACAATCTAGCTCTTTCTTCACTTCTCAATGCTTCAAAATTTTGCACACATGCTTTCCAATATTAATAAAACTATCAAAAACCTGATCTGATCTCAATTAATTCCCATACACCTATAAAATAACTTTCCTAGGTCTCTCACCTTGCACACACACTCCACTAGTCCACAAAAGCACCAAAAACATGCTTTTTATATGCTTTTCATCTTTCAAACTTAGGCCTAAAATTTTAAATCCATTTGGTTCGACCAATACATCAAAGAAACATTTAAAATTTGAAATAAAACATCTTCAAGTGATCCAAATAGTTTTTCCTAGCTAATACCATCACTTCATGTGCCAAAAATGGCTCAAAACCCCATGGGTACAATCTTAAAATTTCCCTAACATGAGTACCATAATTTTTCATGTCCAATGAACCATTAAATATGAGTAAAAAATAATTATATATTAATATATGGTCACAATTAATATCAATCAATCAAATTATTTCATTTACTAGGCACGATTCTCTTTATAATTCTCAAAACAGATGTTTCGCATCCTTCAAAGACTTTGAAAACTTTATCTGGTCACAAAATAACTTATAATAAATAAAATAATTCCATGTAACAAATAGAAAAAAATGGAAAAAAATTTATAATATTTATAAGCATGTTAGAATTCATGAAACATATTTCAATTCAAACCACAATAAAATGTTCCTTAACCAAATCAACCTACAAAAATGTTGTTTCCAAAGGTTAGATCATACACCATTCATACAAACATTCAGGACCTAAAATGAATTAATTTGATGATAAATTAATCCTTATTCACATGACATGTGTTAGGAAGTATCACCAAATCTATCTCATTCTTCAACCAATATAAAACTTGCACAAAAATAGATCCTATCCGAATCGCCAAAAACCTTCTTACTTAAACAATTCCATGGAAATACTACCATATTAACTCATCATGAGACAAGACATAAATAAATTGAAATATATATTAATACTCTTTCCAGCACAACTTGAGTCATCTTATGAATCCACGTGTAGCTCAAGTTATAGCTAAAACATTGAACCCTGCTATTTGAGATCCCAAAACTGTCCTTTGACCACTCAACCTATTTGGACCTAAAAACCTGATGAAATTGTATGAAAATTTCTTGAAACCTCCATGTAAATAAATAAAAACTCTCATACATCATGAAAAATCAATTTTTCATGCTACTCCTTTGGACCATATTGTCCTACAACCTTCTTCTCCGAAACTACTATTTATTGGTGGGCTCCACATATTGTCACAAGATCAATACAACCTTTTTGGAAATCTAGAAGAGTCCTCTACAACATCCAATCATCAAATTTTAACTTTCAATAAAAAATGGGTTAGTATACTTCATCTTTTTGCAAACTGCTCCTAGCTAGGGTTTAACTAGGGTTTTTGACCTCTTTACCTTCTTAACATTCGTTCATAAAAACGTGATGATGAACTGACCTAATTATTTTTTAAAACCTTTTAAAATCACCTTAAAATAATCCTTGAAATCAATAATTTCCCATTCAAATCACATGATTCACAATGAACATCTCGAAGTTACTCTTCGAGCTAGATATTGCATTGTTTTCACCCCGTCTCACAAAACTGACATAACTAGAAAAATACTCATCATGGGAACCTAAAACTTTTTATAGCATCATAACTCATCCCTATAACATCTCCAATCATCATAATGATAACTCCATTTCCCAATATTTCCATCCTATCTCATTTGCATATCCTTACCTTAGGGATTCTACCTGTAACAACTAGGGCCAACTAAAATAATGCAATAACTCATTAAGTAACCTCTAAAAATGACCCAAACATACCTCATATACCATGATATACCTGATATCATGTATCCATGAGCTTATATGGATCCAACTCACTCTACCACACCTCTAAGCAAGCATACCGCTCCCAATGAGCACATGTAACCAAGTAAACCACATGTACATGCACTATGCCACTACTGTGAGTGCTCAAGCACCCTAAAATCATACTATACATCATGTCAACATGCTTCCCAAGCATCTAATAAGATCATTTTTTCATACTGCATCTCCTAAGCACCTATACGGGCTTGCTTAGAACAAGCATACATCATTGAATCTCCTTGTAGTATTTGATAAACATATGAAACATCATGTTAGCACCACATAAATCATCATGAAATCATCCTACAACATTCAATTTTTCATTAATGTGGTTTTACATCAATGAAAACACATATTAGGCCTAAATACCAACACAATTGACATAATAAAGTTTAATAAATAAACTTAAAAATAATATGGGGTGTAAAGTGGTGGTCCACCCAAAGAGGTATCACCACTTGAAATTATTACCCCAACACTCCCCCTTAATGTTAATTGGGAAAAAAACAAACCATGCCAAATTACCTTTTTCTATAAAAACATTTATAGATCCATAAATCAGCAACGATGGTTCACAATAGCATGTAAACAAGGGAAATAAAATAGATCTTCCCATACAAAAATAAACAAGGAAAATCATAAAAATCTAACCATATAAAAATTATTAGGACAAGTTATTTATATATGAAGACTTATATCAAATTATGGAGCCTTTTATAAAACAAGGTATTCCCATAACTAATGCTTCATTGGGATTTACAAGTAAACTCACATAATGTGATTATTTACTTATTACAAAATGGAGGAAGTATTGGAAGTTTATAACATGTTGTTAATAGGTGGCATTGTCATGCACACTCCCCTTCAATGAAAAATCTAAAATACCCAATAAGGGAAGAAATTTGTAGAACTTTATAGAACACAATGGCTTTGTGAAAATATCTACAACTTTATCTTGATGGAACAAAAATTTAGATCAATATCACCACTCAAGACTTTCTCTTGAAGAAATTGTGTATGAACCTTGATATGATTTTTCCTTTGATGTTGAACTAGATTTTTGCAAGAGCAATGCAACTCTGGTTGTCACATAGAAGAGTAGTGCTTCATTTGACACCCATATGTAGTTCATCGAACAATATTGTTAGCTTGATATCTTCCTTTGTTGCTTCTATAGAACGTATATACTTTGCTTCAAAGTATAAGAGATAGAAATTGTTGGTTCTTCTTGTTACTCCAAGTGATGGCACCTACACCCAACTTGAAAACATATCCAGAAGTAGATTTTATATCTATAACATCACCAACATGGTCAGAATCACAATATCCAAATAATTTTTCATCATCACAAGAAGAATAATACAAACCATAATTAATTGTTCCTTTAACATATTTTAGAATTATTTTTTCCATTTTCCAATGATCCTGCATGAATCTAGAAATAAATCCTACTACATAGGAAATATCAAGCCTAGTAATAGTTAAATAAATTAAGCTACCAACTAGTTGTCTATATAGAGTAGGATCAAATTTAGCACATGTAGGTTTAGGATCTAGTTTCACACCAACTTCAATAGGAATGGAAATAGGTTTACAGTCAATCATGTTAAATATTTTAAGTAAATTAGTAGCATAATGAGATTGAGATGTAATAATAGATTTATGATCCTGAAATATAACCATGCCTAAAAATGATTTAGCATACCTAAGTCAGTCATTTCAAAATGTTGTTTTAATCTTTCTTTGATTATAACAATTAAATTTTTATTACTACTAGTAATCAAAATATTGTCAACATATAAAACAATAATGATAATATGATTATTTTCAAACTTAACAAATAAATCATTATCGAATAGTAGTTAGAGAAACTAATATCCCGATTGAGATTATAAATCTTAGCATACCAAGCTCTAGGAGCTTGTTTAAGACCATATAAGGATTTCAGTTTACATACATATAGTTCCTTACCAGGTTCTTCAAATCCTTTAGGTTGATGCATGTATTTTAGGTCACCATTTAGAAATGTATTTTTAACATCCATTTTGTGAATCTCCTAATAGTATTGAGTAGTTAATGCTAGAAGAGTTCTAGCAAAGTGCTCATTTTCAAGACAGGAGAAAAAGTTTCAACATAGTCAAGACCAGGTTTCTAAGTGAAACCACAAGCTACTAACCTTTCCTTAAGTTTATAAATTTCACCTGCAGATTTATACTTAATTTTATACAACCACCTAGATCCTAAAATGCTTCGTTTAGGAGGGACTAATTCCCAAGTTTTATTTTTAATCAAAGCATTGTATTCATATTTCATATACTTGATCCATCTTTCATCTCAACTAGCTTCTTCAAAATATTATGGTTTAACCTAAAATAGGGTCATTAAGGAATGATAAGTATGTTGACTACATGTAACTATACGGAAGAAAATCAACACGTGACTTTCAACCACATTACACGACTCCACGAGGTCTTGCTAAGGAAGTCGGTGTAGAAAATATGAATGGCTAGGTGGTAGTGAATATGGTAATGGATGATAGTGTGTAGATAGGTTTTCAAGGCAATGCAACACCTCTAACTTGCAATGGTGGGATCTTCTCATCAAGCATGATGAAAGCCTCTCTAACTTGGGTGGATCGAATGGAGAAATCGGAAAGGATGGAAACACAGAGACTCAGTCAATATCAAGCTCTAGAGATATCTTGTCTATTGGTTGTGGAACTCATGGGAAACTGAATGGGGCCTCGTAAATCTATCTAGAAAAGGTCATGGAATAATTAAAAGTGAGAGGTGTGATTTCGTTTCAGCTCTATGGATAGTTAATGGGTTCGATAAAAATGAGAGGGCTCGATGAGCTTCTTCATTTAGAACATTCAATTGTCTAATGATATCCGATGGTAATGGAGAGGTTTGAAAGACTAACACTCTCAATCTGGTGTCTACATCCAATTGGTTATTCTATTCCATTTTCTTGGGGAACTGTAGGATCACAACCATACATTTTTAAGTTTGTAGTCCCTCTATGGTCATAAGAATGATCAAGTGCCTAATCCCAAGAGTTGTAAGGAAATATATGCTCAGGGGTGGTCCAGTAATCATAATCCCGATTGGATACAATGTTTAGCATGTTGATTTTTTCTATCCTATCGGTGTATCATGCCAGGTTTTGAGGACAAGAAGATAGAGTCTTGTATCAATGTCCATGAGTAGTTCAAGTCTATTTGGTTGCGGGACCAGTGGATCATAACTGAAATTTTTCTCTTGCTGCGGACCTTTGATGGTCATATAGATGCTCAAGGTATTCGTAATTTGGTTGATTCGACCAATACTCAAACACTTTATCATATTTAATGTTTAATGTGTCTAGTTGTCGATTGATTCTTTGTATGTATCTAGTTGTCTTGAAAACATTGTACCTAAGGCCTTTATCTATATCTGCATGTGGAACCGCTAGATTTGGTTGTGGTATTACTAGTTTGAAGCTAAAATCTCTAGGTTCTTTGGGGCCCATAATTGTCATATGAAATGTGATTGCATATAATTAACTAAAAAAACTAATAAAGAAAATCAAATCTAAACTATGTTTTTGTATTTTCTAGAATATAAATGAACAAAGCAAATGAATGATTAATCTAACAAAGGAAATATTTTTGGACAATTTTTCGATATTTTAAGAACAAAAATTCTAATATAATAAATGAACCTAATACAAAAAATTAACTAGGTGTATCTAACTTCTTGTAAAAATGGTGTTAATCTAAATCCTAACTAATTAACTAATTGAAATATTTCAAATAAAACCTTCAATATTACCTCAGAAATAGAGAATAAATCACAACCTCATAGAAGCAATTATTCATTGCAACTTCCCTGGTAATGCTAAAGAACATACTTTCTAATTTGATCTGATCTACTGATGACTTGATAATTGAAATGATGAAAGGATTTATCCATTGTATTAGATATGAACTTTGAAATGATAAATTCAGAATTGATAATTACATGAATGAATCAAACAGCCCCAACTCGGATATTGCAAAAATGTGGCAAATTTGGCTGTAATATTATTTTCCCCTCAGTTTATCCTTTCAATATTTGTGTCCACATGAGTCCAATGGATAGTAACACAACAAAAATAGAAGAAGAAGGATGCAAGAGCAAAAACTTGAATTCACAGATCGTGAAGCAATGTAAGTGGAAGAGTGTAAGAACAATTGAACTGAGATTGGCTTTGGCAATTTCCAACAAGAAAGGTAGAAACTTTGTAATAGCAAGAATAAAAATTTTCTCCAGGTTTTGATTACACACAAGCATGGTATTTATAGGAATTTAGTTGGGAAATGGTTGAAGCCATTTGACATCCAAAGGAGGACATAACAAAAGTAAAGAGGGAGTTCAAACTATTAACAACCATTAATCATAAATAGAAGTGCAAGAATAGATTGCCACAAGGTAGTTGGGCCTTGGAATCATCTAAAATGGAAATTAAGTGAGATAATTCCATGTCAAAACGTAAGTGAACTCTCTTGAAAATTTGACAAGACTCGCCACCCTAATCTAATCGGGCGGTCACAAAACCGCCACCAAGCGGGGTGGCGAGTTTTTGACACTAAACGTCAAAACTACTCTAAAATGTAGCGAGAAGCTAGGAAAAGTCATGTGAGGGATAAGTAGGGATATCTAGGCTATAAATATATATTGTAAATGGGTTTTAGAGCTCAAACATCTTCGAAAGGATATGAATCATCATTGGGAAATTTTATAACATTTTTCTAACAATGTAACACATGTAATTTTGGGTGTGTACATATTACCATGTCGAGAAGAATTTTAGCCATGAAGAGAAGTAAAATTTAGAGTCCGAGTATGGTGTTCTGAAATGGGGAGTTATAAGCTATATTTGACACACTTGTGTGCCGAAATGTCTCCATCAAAATTCCCGCTACCTACAAAATGAAAAGAAGACTCAAGTGCATATAGAAACATAATAAAAAAATAAACACTAAATTAAAATAACAAGAGTAATTACCATTTGTGTGGGGATATATAAGTATACATACGCCAACGCTCTAGCCCGTGAACACATACAATAAAAACAGGTCTAAACAACATAATATATATATATATATATATATATATATATATATATATATATATATATATATAACAAGTTCATTATTTAATTCATTTGTGCATATTTGATTAGTGATTTTTGAGCTCTAGACCTATGGTGACCATTTCCCATGAGAATATAACTGAAATGTCCGTTACGAGAGGCTGTTATCATGCCTCCACAAGTGAGAGATTGAGTCATGTGGTCTAAGGTTGGTTTTTCTCATTTGTTTATTTTAAAACCTAAAATATAAAAATGTCAAAATCTTTGCCTAGGAGGGGTTATTTTTGAAATTTCTTGTTTAAAACTAGTCTCTAGGGGGTAGCCCATAGGGTAGTCATTTATTTCATGAAAATGGTCAATTTTAGCATTTTTAGGAGCTTTTTAGGGCCATGTATCCATACGGAAAATCAGTTTAGGACCACCCTACACTACAGTAAGGCGGTGGTTCGAATAGAATGCAAAAGATTTTTGCTAAATCTATTTTTATTTTTAATTTTTAATTTTTTATGATGTTTTAGATGAGCTTGCTATTGAAAATGTCATTGACTTGTTCTTTTTGTTTTCTGGTAGATGCAAAAGAAAGTGGAATTCATCCGATGGATTCATGAGTGGAAGTGTGACTGGCTCCCTGAGATCCTTGATTAGCTGACTCAGGCTGAGATCGATAGACTACAGAGAGTAGGCATATGGAGGATTTCTCGGGTGCCCCATGTTACTCCTACCAGTCATATTCTTTGTGACTTGTTTTTGTATTGGGATGTCACCGGAATACCTTTCGGTTGCCAGGTTGTAGGGGTGAGTGGATGATTACATTAGAGGATGTGTATTAGATACTTGGAGTTCTGATACTTGGGAGGAGGCTAACTCTTGAGACAACAGGATCTAGAGCCATGAGGACTTTGTGGGCTAATTATATGGGTGATTCCATGGTGTTAGTTAGTTCAAAGAAGGGTATGAAGGTCCGATCTATTGCTACCACTCCTATCCCCACTATCCACAAGGCCATCATGGGTATTCGGCTTCATGATTGATAGGGGATAAGGGAGGTGATACATTGTTATATTGTTATGATCCCATTATCAACGGATAGAGGCACATGGCTGCATTTATGCTTGGGGACCCAATATCCTTGGGACCACCTACCATGACTTATACTGAGTGGTTTGTTTATAGGGTCAATCTCTCAGCCATCCCACACTCATGATGAGTTGGGTGTATGAGCGCATTACCCCTACCAGAGGGGAGTTCTAGTACAGGATCTAAGGGCCATTAGGGCCGCCGGATGGTTTGCGATGTCGGTGCTCGAGAGGGACACATCACCCAATTGATTCATTGGCTAGTGATGAATTAGTTTCCACTCCCTAGCATGACATGGCAGGAGTTTAGGAAAAGATGAGACTACAGTGGTAACTTGTGCCACTACTAGTCAGTTAGTTGATAGGATGGGGAAAGTTGAGATTCACCCATTTGACTGAGTTCCTCGAAGTTCAGTCTTCCTTACATTGATATGCTTCCCCCTGTGGTAACCATGTAAAGGAGTTTCAAGGAGGCTTGAAAAGGCCCTGATGGAGATTTGGGTTGGATAGTGGTGACTCTAGGAGTTCCCATTGCAATTAGTTGAGTTTTTCATGGTCAACGGGAAGATGGTTCCATTCATGCACCTTTACTCCAGATCGAGGTCACACCTACTCGTGAGGAGGCACGAGATAGACATTGAATCTGATTCTAATGAGAAGATGGGAGATGAGACTGGAGAGGAGTCGGGTGATGAGGAGACCAGAGAGAGGAGGAAATAGTTGGTGACTCAAATGATGAGGAGTTAGGTGATGAGGGTGGCGGGAAAAATCATATGGAGGAGGAGGAGGAGGAGAGTGACCCTGAGTGGCATGACACCCAGGATGTCTCAACAACGGAGTGGGAGGAGGAAGACATGGAGATGGAGACATTAGTCTCAGAGGACCCACTTCCTTGAGATGAGGGAGGGGATGAGGGATCTGTCATGAGTCGGTGCATAACTTCGGAGGAGGTGAGGCACACCCAATACCCATGGAAGCATTACTCGTCGACCCCATATGGATTAATGGGGATCGATTATGTGGACATTATTTCCTTGACTCTGTTAGATTGGAAGTGTTAGTTGTTATACTTGTATCTATTTTTTTATTTTTGTAATTTTCTAACTCGCCATTATTTCATTGTCTTTGCAGGTGAACACCGAGAGTAGTGCCGAGGCCTTATTACTGGGTCTGCAAGGACACTTTTCTACTTCCCATGGGAAAGATGAGAGCACGATTCATTGGAGGATGTGGTTCAGCCTTTGTAGGCCAGCCACCACACTGCGATATTTTTCACCTCTCCGGAATGCTACGAAGATGGTTATGGACTTGAATACCGAGTTGCAGCAAAGCTATGAGGTGGATGAGAGGGAGAGAGAAGTGATGAGGAGGAGCCACAACGAGACCATGGCTAGTGGTCATTATCATGAGAACTCACACCACTCAATTCACTCACATGATTGGAGTTGTAATAGAATCCCCAGAGTCGAGGCATGCACCTTCTCATGGATCCCACAGAGACTGACAAGCTTTTGAGCCATTATTACTTTTTTTTTTCATTTTTGAGGCACTTATATGATTTTTTATTTTATTTTCAAGCTCACTATGAATGTTTTGACCATTCCTAATGTGTGATGGCATTGTAATCAAACTTATTCTATGATATATATACAAATACATATTTTTGATCGGTTATTTGTGTCGTAGAGTTGTCTTCCATTTTATGGCTTGATTCACATGTGTACTCTAGATATTTAGAATTTCCATTTTGACACTTTTCAGAATTTATGTAATGGATGATGAATTCTAACAGAATGATTTTCTTTTTGTTGTTTTTGCAATGCTAATATATGATGATGTAATTATGATGTAATTATGAACTTTCGTTTCTTAAAGCAATTTTTGATACTTCTTATTGTTTTGGAAAAACATGGTGAAAACATGATATGATCATAGAACAAACTTTCTCTACTCCTAACCCCACATAACCAATAAGATGTGAGGGCTCAACACCGAGAGATAGAAGGGACACAAGATATCAAAACATTTTGAATGTTAATGGTGAGATAAAGACAAGGATTTGGAAAAACCAAATTCATAACTTATGACCTCATTCTACTCAAGTTTGCTATATAGTTTAAAATTCTAATTTCTTTCTAGTTTATCTAGACTTAGATCCATAGATGGAAACTTGGTTGAAAAAATATGGTTTAAGGTTTTAAAATATCTTAAAATTTGAACATCTAACTCACTTTGCTTTCATTTTATGATTTTACATTTTCTTTTATTGAATGAATTACTTTTAACTTTCTAATTTGTTTGGAAAGACCCCATACACCTTATCCCATGCTATCGGTAGGAAGCATGGGCTCATCACCAAGGAAAATGCATAGGTAAGGGAAATTTTCTCCTTTCCCAACCTCATGCCATTAGTAAGAGACACGGGCTCAACACCGAAGGTTGGTGGGGAAAAAAAGTGTGTAAATAATTTTTTTCTGTTGATTTACATTTGACACATATATCTAGGTAAAATGTTTAGAATGTTCTTATTTCCAAAGAGGTGTATATGGGATAA
The DNA here is from genome assembly GCA_018340775.1 of Taxus wallichiana var. yunnanensis. Classification (NCBI taxonomy): domain Eukaryota; kingdom Viridiplantae; phylum Streptophyta; class Pinopsida; order Cupressales; family Taxaceae; genus Taxus; species Taxus wallichiana. Next base: position 83,815,595 of record CM031244.1, on the reverse strand, counting down.
ATGTGACACCATGAAGCTTCTAGAACAAACTATAGGAAAAGACACCTAATCTAGAAGAAACTATGAGTAGAACCAAGTATGTAGGCCTTGGTATGGTTATTGTCAAAGCTTTGTCTTATCTTGCTTGAATTGATGAAATGATTGAAACAATTAATGATATTACGAAAATTTGAGGAGATATGATTTGAATGTTTTGCAAATATTTTTTAAAAATTAGGAATTACTATAAGAATAAGTCCCTTGATTATAAATTTTACAAAATGGGATAGCAAATGAAAATGCAATGCGGATGCAGTAATATACATATGGAAATGCTAATAGATCATGCGTAGTATCTCTTTAGGTGAAGAGAGTTGATGGATTTTCCAAATTCCTCACCCTCTAGTGTGAACCAGTGATATGCCCCATTTTTGTAGTCTTCTATTACTCAATATGGACCCAACCACTTGGGCCTGAATTTCCTTCCCTCACTAGTCTTCTTGTCTATTTGGATGTTGAGTCTTAATACTAGATCTCCCTCATATATCTCATGCTCATAAACTTTCTTTTTGTATTGCCAATCCATTCGATTAGCGTAAACACTATTCCTTTTTTAGAATTGAGCCTAGCTTCATCAAGGCTTTCTAATTGAGAGATTCACACCTCTTGATAGCCTTCTTCTCCCAAAATTCCTTACAGTGAGATACAAAGACTAGGTATTTCGACTTCAAGTGGTAAAACCACTTCTGCACCAAATACCAAAGAAAAGGGGTTTCCCCCATCGAGGTTCTTACCGATGTTCAATAGTTCAAAAAACTAGAAAGAGCTTTAAATATCAATCTTGTTTATTCTCCTTGACAGTCTTAAGGAGAATGGATTTTAACATCTTGTTTATAGCCTCAACTTATCCATTGGCTTGAGGATAATAGAGAGAAGCCATATGATGATTTATTTTGAACTTTTCACACAGTTCTCATTCTTCCTCATTTTTGAAAGACATGCCATTACCAGAGATAATGACTTATTGGACCCCATACCTATAAATGATTTGGTTCATAATGAACTTAGCAATTACACATCTAGGCATGGTGGTAAGAGGCATGGCCTCTACCCACTTAGTAAAGTATTTTGTGGCTGTGATTATGAAGTTATGGCCATCTATTAATGAGGGAGAAAACTTCATGTTATCCATTTTTGCCCCCTAAAAATTGACAACTTAGTAGGTCAAAACATCGACAGATTGAGGGAAAAAGGGAAATGTGTCACAAAGTATATAGGGTAGCTCATGTGTTGGCTCGACGGAGTTGGTTATAGCTCACGGCAAGCCATGAGGAATATTGGAGTTGGTAATCAAGCTTATTGAAGGTTGGTTGAGTGATGGGTTTCTCGGCTTAGTTGGTTAGGTGATGGTTACTCGGGTGATGGGTTAGTCGGCCTTGGTTGGTCGGTGATGCATTGGTTGGGTGACTGATTGGTCAAATGGGTTGGTCGAATGGACGGTGTATCGAGAGGTTGGTTGGCTCACCAAGTTGTATGGGTACCAAGGTTGATTGGCCCAGCGAGATGAACAACCATCCGGTTGGTCAGCAACCATAGTAATGTATGGCCCACATAGTTGGACAATGTCCAACCCCTGTGGTTGGATGGTTGAGGTCAAGGGACACATGGTTAGATGGGTCATGAATTTGGATGCCTAGGTGGTGGTGGTACAATGAGGTTAGACATGTCACATGGTTGAGCAGATCACGAGTCCCTAGTGAGGGATAGATAGGTGAATGAATGACACATCAACAACTAGATTTAATGTGGTATGACACCCATGTCTTCATCTGATAGAAGTACCCTTGGGAAGAAAATTTGTATGGGAGCCTATACCTCTTTAATGAGGGTGGGTGAAAATTGGCTATAAAAATAACTCGAACCCCTCATTTTTCGAGAGACATTCTGGGAGCTAGGAAACTCTTACAAATATTTTCCTCAACTCCATTTAAGGTGCAAGCCTTCTCTTGGGCCTAGCAATGTAATTATGCCTTTGTGTATAAAATATAATGGTATGTGCATACTTTGAAGCAATAAAAATTGTGTTTTGTGGTGTTTCTTCAACCCTAGATCATTTTTATTGTATTTTCTTACCTCCCCATTATTATTGTTGTATTTTGTGCATGTTCTTTCACTTGCAGGTTTATGATGTTGTGTTCCATGGAGTTTTGATGGTGGATTAGGATTTGGGTCTGTGTCACATTTGTCTAACCTCCTCAGTCCCTTTTTCCTGTTTTATCCTCCCTCAATAGAGTATATCACCCCTTTTCTTGGTTTTATCACCCCATTAGTGTAGGATTTCCCATTTCATGCACTTTCTCTCTCCCTGTCTCCTTAGCATTGTTAGGATAGGAGTAGTTAGGTGTATTTTCTGCATTAGGAGTAGTTTAGCATTAGGTTTAAGTAGAGAATCTAGCCTTCTCCGAGAGGTCCATCTCAGGTTCACAAGTCCCACAACTTAAGAGATGGACCCATGTTACATATTACTCCAAATGTCACATTCATATTCAAGCCATTTGGGGGTGCTTGTAATTTTGCACTAACGGTTTTGGCATGCTTGATGGGAGAAGCGGGTGAAATATTTACATTTCAAAAGTGTTCCCTTTGTATATATTTATCAAAATTTATTTTTAGGTGTGCATTTCAACATTTGGAGTAGACTTCATTTCGAGAAAGTTGGTGTGTTCTTGTAAAAATTTCAACCTTTGGAGGTGTATGCTCAAACACATCTGGCGAATTCATCTAGTCAACAGTCCCTTCTCTAAGTTATAGACCTTCCTCCAATCCATCCATTTCCATTTTCTTTCCATCCCTCTCATTTTCTTCCATTCCATGAAGTTGTGCAATCATGACTTCATTCCCCTCATGGAATTCACATTTACAGCAAAGCAACAATGTAGTCCACCTCTAATGTATTTCTCAACTCCTCCAGATCAATGTTATGAGAAAATCCAAAATCACTATGCCTACCCCTATGAGAAGTACCAGGATTAGTTTGGCTATGGAACCTACCAAGAGGGATATGCATGTAGTGAAATCAATTACATGGAGAATGCTGATTTGTAGGATAATATTAAAAAGATGGAGGTAGGTATGGTGCAGTTAAGGGCCACAACTCAAATGAAAGCATTTAGAGTTGGTTATAGGAAACCTTTTCTATGGGTTGGCCCTATGTCAAGACATTTCAGCCCATAAAAAAATCTTGATTTTATGGTTGAGATATTGCCTCATTTTACATAGTGGGCTGAGGAGATAGAGGCCTACAAACTTGGTGTCAGGAAGCCTTGTCAATGGGTAAGTCCCACATCATCATATAAAAATTTTCCCTCTATTCCACAAGCAACACCATCTCATCCTGAGCCTCAATTTTTGAGCTTTGTGCTTGTTGCCCCTAGTGTGGAATCTTGTTCTCCATATTTTAGTCTCTCATCCCACCTCAGTTTTTCTTCCCTTTTCCCTTCCAAATCCAAGTCCCCTCCACGAGAGAAAAAAGCAATACCTTCCCCACTCACCACTCCTCCCACTTTCTTGAGTCCATGTAGAGAAGAGACTAAAAATCTAGTCAAGGGGAGAAGTAAGAAGAAGAGCCAACAAAAGAAGAAATGATTAGAAGCTTGGTGAGCTTGGTTCTTTGATTCAGGATTAATAAAATCCCCTTGATGGAGAAATCCACGGAGAAGGATGAGGTCAAGAAATAGTGGGCGAAGCTTCGGTTATAGCAAAAGCAAGAGTGAGAGTGAGAAGAAGATGATCAACAATCGGTATGTTTTGAGTGCAATGTCCATGACAATGCCCTATTTCTAAAGGTTATTGACTCATCACCAGATACAACACAAGTGAGGGAAGAAGTAGATACTCCAAATCCAAAAGGGGAGGGGTGTATTTTGGCTATGGTGGAGACACTCACAATTTCGAGAGGATTATAATATAGAGCAGGTCGCGAGAAGAACCTTCGCTTCTTCCTCCCACTTCATCCCCTTCGAGCTCTAATGTTAAAGGAAATTTAAGCCTTCAAACTGCATGTTTAAGGATGAGGGGAACCATTGTGAGAAAGTTCTAGATTAGGAGGACACCATGGAGGAGGTCGAGCACATAATGAAAAGAGTTTGTGAGAATCAAATCGGAAACGAGGCACCACGAAGTAGTTACACTCCAATGGAATCGTGATAGTTCCAGCGATAGCCAGAGAAAAATTGATCAGTAATGGAAGAACTTGCTCAATAGAAACAAATATTGCATAGTGGAAAGACAGCAGAGTGTCTTGGCATACTCATAAATGAATAGAAAAGGGGTACATATAGGGTGTTGAGTAACCCTAGTGCATGACACACATAAAACCCTAAACCTAACCCATGTGAGATGACCCTCCAAAATGAGAGGAGGAAACATAGGATAACTCGCACTAACACCCCCCTTCATTAAAGCTGGGGTAGCAGCTGCGATGAGTTAGAAAGAAGAGGAAGACACTCCTAAACAACTAAGAAAGATGTGTCAATGGGGCTTGGCAACTAAAGGCCTAATAAGGTGCCCATATACAAACACAATCTTCTAGAAGAAGAAGAAGAAAAGAAGGAATACATAACCTGAAGGAGATGAGCAGCTATAGAATACCTCACCCCAAGAAGAGACTGTAAGTGAAGAAACTTCATCTTAGTGAAGGGCTTGGTGAATAAATCTGTAATCTGATCAGCTGTTTGAATGTACTGAATGTCGATGATACCATCATGAATAAGCTCCCGTATGAAGTGCATATGGATCTCAATGTGCTTTGTCCACTGATGCTAAACTAGATTTCTGTAGATAGAGATTGTGCTTGTGTTATCACAGTAGATAATGGTATGCCACCAAAATTAGATGCCAAACTCTGTCAAAATACCCTATAGCCAAATAGCTTCTGTAGCAACATTAACTGCTCCTATGTATTCTACCTCTGTAGATGATATTGCAATTGCATTCTGCTTCTTGCTAGAACAACTAATAGGACCCAAACCAAGAGAGAAACTATAGCCAGAAGTAGATTTCGATGATCTAAGTCACCGGCCTAATCAGAATCTATGAATCCAATCAATTCAATATCAACCCCTCCATGATAGTGAATGCCATCAGCATAAGTGCCACGAACATAATGAAGGATCCATTTAGCTACTTTCCAATGCAGCTCATGTGGCTCCTGCATGAATCTGGACATGATCCCAACAACATACGATAAATCCGGTCGAGTGTGAGTTAAGTAAATCAAGCTCCCCACCAACTGTCAATAAAGAGTACCATCAACCAAGGGAGTAGAGCAATCTGAAACCAACTTCACCCCGGAAAGAAAAGGAGTAGGAGAAGACTTGTAATCAGACATATGAAAATGAGCTAGCAAATCAAGAGCATACTTAGGTTATGAAATCAAGATTCCCGAGTCAGATTGTGAAATCTAGATCCCAAGGAAGTAATGAAGCAGACCTAAGTCAGTCATGGAAAACTTGTTGGCTAAGGTGATCTTCACAGAATCAATAATAGAGGAAGAGCTGCCTGTGATCAACAAGTCATCAAAATATAGAACAAGAATGAGTATGGATTCATCTTTCCATAAAATATAAACATTTAGATCGAGTGACACCTAGTAAACCCCGATGTAAGTAAAAATGAGTCCATCTAGGCATACTAAGCCCGAGGGGCTTATTTAAGGCCATAAAGAGACTTCTTTAACTTACAAACGAGGGAGGGATCTTGGACACAACCCGGAGGTTGTTCCATATAGATCTCTTTCTCTAGGTCACCATGAAGGAATGCACTCTTAACATCCATTTGTTCCCTGTGGTAATGGATAAGGTCGGTCGAATAGAAGTCATCTTTGCAACTGGAGAAAAAGTTTTTGTATAATCAACCCCAGCTATCCGGGAGAAACCCTTAGCTACTAATCATGATTTAAACTTTTTGATGTCTTTGTCTACTCCATACTTTGTTTAGAACACCCACTTACAAAGTGAATGATTTTTATTCCTTTCGGAAGAGTGGTGAGATCCCAAGTATCGTTCTTCATGAGAGAGGAATACTCCTCATCCATGGCAAAATCCCACTCAGGAATACCAGAAGCCTCTTGGAAAGACTATGAATCAGAAGCAGAGGTGAAGAAAGAGTGGGGTCTAATGAAATCTGAGTGTGTACGTCTCATATCTAAAGTATCTCTAACTAAATCTCCAAAGCACTTTGTAAAGTTTTCCGGCCCAAAGGGGACCAAGAGGATCGAGGCTCGAGTCGAAGATTCTTCGCTTGAGTGAGAAGGGACATAGTCCTCGTCATCACTCTGTCGAGAATCGAGAAGACTCAAAGTTACGATGGTCGGGAGGCTCTAGAAGAGGAGCACGCTCAACAATATCATCATCTGATGAGTTAGAATCTGAATCAGTGAGTGAAGAACCTCAATAGGTGGAGAAGTAGAAGTCGAAGAAGACTCATCAAAATTAACACTTCTCTCGATATACATCTCATGAGAGGTAGGATTCATCAATCAATATCCCTTCACGCCATCAAGATACCCTACAAAGATACAAGGTTTGGATTGTGGTTCCAAGGCCTTGCGTTTCTTCTTAGGGATCGAGCCATAGCCTTGGATCTCGAAGACTCGAAAGTGCTCAACATCAAGCTTGCGTCCAAACCAAGCTTCAAAGGGTGTCATCCCTCTTACTACCTTGTGTGGAACATAATTTTGAATGTAATTTACACAATTCTTTGCTTCATTGCCCAATACTACGAGAGGAAGAGACTTCCAGTGAATCATACAAGTGGAAAACTCCTTCAAAGTACAGTTATTTCTTTCTGTGACTCCATTCTATGAAGGGCTATAAGCAACTATATGCTGCAAAGAGATCCCTTCAAAAGTACAGAAATCCATGAACCTATTGTTTACATATTCACCTCCATTTTCAGTTCGAAGAACCTTGATAGACCGTTTCACTGTTTCTCAGCAAGAGCCTTAAAGTTGAAAATGTTCAAAGACTTCAGACTTAAGCTTAAGAAAATATACCCAAGTATATTGCGAATAGTCATCAATGAAGGTTAGCACATAAAGAGCTCTAGTAAACAAAGGAGAAGGAAATGGACCAGAAACATCGTTTGAACAAGATCCAAAGGATGAGTGGCTCTCTAGGCTTTTCCTTTGTCAAAGTTCTTTTCAGGATGCTTTCCAAGGGTACAACCCTCACAAAGACCCTTAGAAAACTTGACACGAGGCAACCCATTGACCATTTTGTTTTGGCTCAATTGTTCAAGGTAGCGATAATTTAGATGTCTAAAATGCTCATGCCATAGCTTACTAACCTCATTTGCATGAGTGAGCAAGGCAATGGGCATAGAATCAGAAGTAAAGTGGGAGAAGGTGTACAACCGTGAACGGTGATCTGCCTTTCCCTCAACCACTATAGTTTCATTGTTAAGCTCACGAATAATCACCAAGTTAGGACCAAATTCCACTCGCATTCCTTCACCAAGGTGAGTAATTTGGTAAACCGATAGGAGATTGGTAGAGAGATTAGGAACACTTAACACTTGGTTAAAAGTTCCCCCATCCATCTCTACCGATCCACTACTGTAGAAACCGACACTGTCGTGTCATTACCCATCGTGATTTGGGACATTCCACAAGGTTCGATGTTGGAAAACTCAACATGTGAAGAACCCATGTGGTGCGAGGCACGGAATCTATAATCCATGTCGATGAAGGAGAAACTCTGGCTACAAGGGATTTTCCTTTCTTCTTATCATTTTTAGCACCTTTTGCAGCAGAAGACTCGGCCTTCGGAGCACTTTGTTTTATGGATTCAGGAACACTTATTTTATTCTTCTCAAGTAAATGAGATAAGTGATCAATCTATTTCTTAAAATAGTGTTTCTCATCGTGACTAGACTTCTTGCAATAGGAACACAAATACTTTCTTTTCTGTGCCTTAGGCTCAGAAGTTGAAGTGTTTGTGTCATTTTTAGGTTTGGTCTTGGTTTCTTTCTTAGGTTGATCCTTTCTTTCTTTCTTCTTTTCAGTATTATTTCCCTTGCTAGTACTTGCTACAAGTGCATGTGACTTGGACTTAAGAGACCCCATTTAAATGAGTTTGTCCTGTTCTCGAATGAATTGGGATGAAAAATAGTCAAAGGAGGGCATAGTCCAAGTATCACCCAAAGCAACTTTTGTAGCGTAGAAAGTTGACATGAAGATAGAATATTTGGGACCTAGCTTAGAGAGAATCGACAAGATCAGTTGAGAATCTTTCTTTTCTACTTGACATCCTTTTAACAATAATCTAATGTGGACAAATTTTGAGAAGAAAGCTTGTAGGTTTTTAAAGTCACTAGGATTCAACCCTATTAGTTTTTTTTCAAACTCATGCGCTCTCATGTCATCTAGTTGTCCAAACATCACATCTAGCATTTTCCACATGATTTAGGTGTTTTGGATGGCTCAATGTGGAAGATCAAGTCAGGAGAAATGGACATGCAAAGAAGACCTAAAGCTTCATCACTACGGTTTAACCACTTAGATTTTTCAGTTCGTCATCTAGTTCAGTCTCAGTTCCCATGGTGATGCGGAATAACCCTTTACCCCTTAGTTTTATTATTATTTTTTATCTCCATTCAAAAAAGTTGAATGGCGTAAGCAAAGGAATTGAAAGTGCATCCACAGTGAGAGAGAGAAAAGAAATGCGTAAAAGAAACAAAACCACCCAAGAAAATAACTTCCTCGCTTTGGCACTTTATAGTTTAGTGCGTTGATTACAATCGGGTCCATGCGTGCGGTTTGAAACACTTGGTAACTCGTCTTGCAATTAGCATAATAACATGCAAGAGAGGAGACCACAACAAGTGTTTCATGGAGTGCAACAAAAAAGGACACCATAAACAAGCACAAGAAAAAAATAGAAAGGAGGCGAAAGCCAACCCTAGTGGTGAAAAAACGTCTCACATCGTAAAAGGAAACCCCCTTGCTATAAACTGTGGTAACGTGCTCACTAGTCGCAAGCAATAATAAGGGTGAAATACAAGGTTTGGGAACTCAAGGAGTTCAGATAGTCTTCAAAACGTCGAAAAGAGCTTGGAAGGCAAAGAGGTGCACGAAGTGTCACTGCACACTTGAGCGCACGATTAGTGAAAAAAAATTTGACAATAACCCTAAATTTTACCGTTTGAAAATGCCCAATTTTACTATTTTGAGAGCTATTGGAGTTTGTAAAAAGATGATAAAAAAAGGTGATGGAAGGACGATTTTTAAATTACCAGATCGTAAAATAAGATAGAATCAAATTAATTTGCAATTAATTAAAAAAATAGATTTAATTAAATTAAATCTAATTAATTACAAAAATGAATTAAGATCTAAAAAATTAAATCCTAATTAAGTATTTAAATAAGATATATTTAATTTAATTTAGATCTTATTAAGAGAAAATGATTTGTTTAAAAAACTTATCATAAGTTTTGATTAATAGAAAAAAATTCTATTATTAAAAGGCTTACGAATTTAAAAAGTTTCTATTATTAAAAAGCTTATGAATTTAAAAGGTTAAAACTTTTAAACTTTAAAAAAGCAAATTTGAAAACTTTAAAAAATTTAGAAACTTAAGAAAAGCGTATTGAATTTAAAATTTTTTAGAAAGTATCTTTTTGAAAAGTGAACATGTTTTAAAAAGCGTATGTTTGAAAAGTGAAAGGATTTTTTAAAGGCGTATGATGCAAAAAAATGTATTACCTCTTCGAATGTATTACCTCTTCGAATACGTTACCTCTTCTGAATAAAGTATGTTTTTTAAAAACGTATCAAAGAACACTTACCATAAAAACTTTACCACGCAGATGCAAAAAGGCGCAGGTTTGTTTAAGAAGGATTTGGATTTTGGATTTTTTGAAAACATATGGTTTAGGTGTTTAGAAAGGTAGGTAAAAACGTAAAAAAAAAGACTTACCAATAAAAACACTTACCAAGAAATGCGCAGACAGCCGTGGAAAAAACGTAGGTCATGAGGAGGTAGCGAGGTCATGTAAAATGTTGTTGTGATGTTTGTTGTAGTGTCCAAAGAAGACGTGGGAGGTCATTGGAAGAGAAATACAGTGCATGATAGGAAAGGAAAACACGAGGATAGTCCAAAGAAAGAGTTTATGCACGAGAAAAATGGCCAGGATAGTCCAGCAAAGAGCACGTCAGAGATTACGCACAACATACATGCAGAGAATGGTTCGGTAAAGAGCCGAATGAGTAGAAACCGAGGCCAGGAGATGGAAAAACCTTGCAACTGAACTCCAAGCCACAAAAAAAACCTATATTCTGCAAAATACCAGAAAATGGAGAGCCAAAAAACACAGATATCTAAAAAAAAATCACTTCTATTGTAAAATTATATTTTAAAAAATGAAATAATCTCTATTTTGGTTGAAAAGCCAGATTTAGCTATAGATAGCTAAATGTGGTTGTAAATACCCTAAAACCTCTAGGAATACTGCACAAGTACAAAAAACAATCACAAAAAACTGACACAACTTTTCGAGAAAGCTTGTTAGAGAGATTAGCAAAATAATTCCTAGAAATAGTGATCGAAAAACTTGCATGCAGAGTAAAAAAACGAAACCAAGAAGAAGTAATTGCAACTAAAAAATAACGAGTGCACGTTTACCCGATCTCAGATCTGAAACCATGAAAATAATTTGTGAGAATCCAATCGGAAACGAGGCACCACGACGTGGTTGCACTCCAGCAAGAATCATGATAGCTCCAGCGATAAAGGAGGAAAAATTGATCGTAATGGAAGAACTTGCTCAATGCGAAACAAAGCTTGCATAGAGGAAAGAAAGCAGAGTGTCTTGGCATACTCATAAATGAATAGGAAAGGGGTACATATAGGGTAGTGAGTAACCCTACTGCATGACACACATGAAACCCTAAACCTAACCCATGTGAGATGACCCTCCAACATGAGAGGAGAACACATAGGATAACTCACACTACTATATACAACAAGAAAACAAGGAGGTATATTATCTATCTAACTTGGAGGATTGCTTTGATGGAGAGGATCCCGTAGATATCAAAAAAATTTCTCCTCCATCATCCACCTTCCAATCACATGAACCTATTGTCCCGAAGGAGAACATTCAAGTGCAATAGCCTACATTTCATAATGTCCCTATGGAACCAAGGTTGGAGGATCCAAATCTTCCATGTTATTTACAGGAGGAGGAAGGGAACAATGATGAAACACATTACATATCAGTCATGAAGGTAGAATGTCAGTTTTTGTAGATGAGAAATGAAGGGAAAGTAATTCCATGGGAAACCACTTATTCCGGGAAGGTCGGAAGGATGTCTTCACTTGTGAAGTCGGGATTTAGAGTGATTGGCACATCCATTGGATCAGATCATGCCCAATCAGGTACTTGGCTTCATTGGAGCTAAGGGAGAAGCCAAAAATGGTCATGTCCATTTCAAGGCATGAGGATGATATACAAAGCACCAAGGGTCACCATCAACACCTCCAGAGTCTAATGTCAATCAACTTGAGGAGGTATTTTTGATTGATGTTGATACTTTGGTTATTTGGGTGGAGGATCAACCTCTTGTCTATTTTTCACTCATAATAACAACCATGTTCAACACAAAATCATATATATGGCTTCCTATTTTTAGAAAGGGAAGCTACTTCTCCCTGGCGACAAGCAGGATTTATTTGAGTTCCCTTACTTCTGATTAGCATAGAGTAGGTAGGTTTGTTCTCAGTAGAAGAAGTGCTTGTACACACTCTGCATGCCTCTTCTTAGAGCATGTATGTTTTTCTCCTTTATACATAGATTTTGCATGGTTTTTTCTCTTGCATAGTACATCATATTCGTTGGGAAAAAATGTGTCATAGTAAAGGGTTCAAAGTGATAAGAAATAGTTGCAGTCTTCAAGTAAGTCCAAATACAGAGAAACTAAATCAGATTGAGGGATAATTTCCTATGTTTTCATCTCTATGTCTCTCTAGATTAATCGCAATTGAGCTCCTATGTCTCTTCTTCCATCAGAAAATTAGTTGTAGGGGAATTTCTATCTTCAACATTTTAGTCAGTGACATTGTTCATGAGGAGAATCAGATTTTTTGGGGCAGTCTCATAGTACATACATTCAACCCCAACAGATTAGTTTCTAGCTCATATTTATTTGCACCTTTTCCTTTATCAAATTTTTAGTTTTGGGGGTAGTTTACAAGTTTTATCCAAAGTCCCAAAATCACATTTAAGGGCAAGCCAAAGAGGTTTCATCCCAGATGCTAAGTTCATACAATCCTAGGGGACATGTTTTCAAATGGAAAGATTAGTTTCTTCAAGGTTAGGCTTGACTCCATGCCCAATGGATGCTTCAAGGAGACTGGTCACACATCTAGCAGGTAGATGTCCCCGAGAGGTTACCAATTGTTATCCATTTTTTACCTCCCTATGAAATGGATAACTTAGTAGGTCATAACATCGACATTTGAGGGAAAAAGGTAAATGTATTGTAGTATGTAGGGTAGCTCGTGTGTTGGCTCGGCCGAGTTGGTTATAGCTCATGACGAGTTGACGAGTCAAAATAAATCTTGAAGTTGACAATAAAGCTTATTTAAGGTTTGGTCAAGTGACAGTTAGTCAGCTCGGTTGGTCAAGTGACTAGTTGGTCAAGTGACTAGTTGGTCAACTAGGTTGGTAAGCTAGGTTGGTTGGGTGACTAGTTGGTTAGCTCGTTTGGTCGACTCGGTTGGTTGGGTGCTTTGGTTTGTCGGATGATAGGTTGGTCGGCTCGGTTAGTTGGGTGACTAGTTAGTCGGCTAGGTTGGTCTAGTGACTAGTTGGTTAGCTAGGTTGGTCGACTTGGTTGGTCGGGTGATTGGTTGGTGAGCATGGTTAGTCAGTAATGGGTTAGTCGAATGAATGGCATATGGATAGGTTAGTTGGGTCACCAAGTTGGACGGGTACCAAGGTTGCTCCCAAAAATGAACAACCATCAAGGTGGTCAACAACTATAGTAATGTACTACCCACATAGTTGGATGACGTCCAACCCTGTGGTTGGATGGTTGAGGTTAGGTGATGCATGATTAGACGGGTCATGAAGTTGGACACTTGGGTGGTGGTTTGGTGAGGTTAGATGGTTCATATGGTTGGGCGGCTCATGAGTCCCTAGTGAGGCACATGTAGGTGAATGAATGACAACTCAATAACTAGATTTAATGCGGTATAGCACCCATGTCTTCATCTGATAGAAGTACCCTTGAGAAGAGAATTTTTATGGGTGCCCATACCTCTTTAATGAGGGTGGGTGAAAATTGGCTATAAAAATAACTCGAACCCCTCATTTTGTAGAGACATTTTGGGAGCAGGGGAAACTCTTGCAAAATTTTCCCTCAACTCCATTTGAGTTACGAGCCTTCTCTTGGGCCTAGCAATGTAATTATGCCTTTGTGCATCAAATATAATATTTTTACATACTTTAAAGCAATAAAAATTGTGTTTTATGGTGTTTATTCAACCCTAGTTCATTTTTATTGTATTTTCTTGCCTACCCATTATTATTGTTTTATTTTGTGCATGTTCTCTCACTTGCGCAGTTTATGATATTGTGTTCCATGGAGTTTTGATGGCGGATTAGGATCTAGGTCTATGTCACATTTGTATGACCTCCCTCAATCCCTTTTTCCCTATTTCATCCTCCCTCAACAAAGTATCTCACCCCTTTTCTTGGTGTTATCACCTCGTTAGTGTAGGATTTCCCATTTCATGCACTTTCTCTCTCCCTGTCTCCTTGACATTGTTAGGATAGATGTAGTTAGGTGTATTTTCTACATTAGGAGTAGTTTAGCATTAGGATTAGGTAGAGGAATTTAGCCTTCTCCAGAGGTCCATCTTAGGTTCACAAGTCCCAAAACTTGAGAGATGGACCCATGTTATGTAGATTACACCGGATGCCCCATTGATTAAGGCATTCGGGGTGATGTAATTTTACACTAACACTTCCCTATCAAATCTAGGCCCGACATGGGAAAGGGACATGGTATTGTAATTAGTTGCATAGCTTATGCTTGGTATGTGGATCTCATGGGAGAACTCTTGATATTTATGGAATTTTTACACAAACTCTACCAAGTCATGTTCTAACGTGGGCAGAGTAACCCATCCGATGTATCTTCGCAAAGCGGTGGCTTGGCCTCCAAAGTGTCCTCCACATACTCCACTATGAGATTCATACAAAATATTCTTGGATTCTTCTTCGCTAAAAAAAATATTAAAAAAATTCCATCAAAGGCTTTATGATGAAGCACTTGCTCCAAGATCACATACTTAGCAGTTATGATGTGTAGCCTTCTTCTCTATCACAAGCATTGCCCCCTTGAGTGGTATGCATTATCCACTATGGAATTAATAATGTCAGTGTACCATGGGAATGAAGAATTAGGGGGTTTGATTTTGATGTGATATACAAATTCATTAGGGAACTCCAAATTAACTAGATCATCTCCATCTAATGGGTTGTCATCCAACCGGTCTACAATGATTTGTCCTTTGATAGACTTCTAATTAACAAACGTTATCTTGAACTCACCCATTAGAGTTATAAAATGTCTAGATTTCTTAGATAAGGACCCTTGTGTGAGAAATGTTTGCAAATGATCTTTCTTGACAATGACCCTCATTTCTTGGTTAAGCATGTAGTGTCTTAACCACTTTGTTGTAAAAACTATGGCAAGGCACTCTTTCTCTACCTAAGTATATTATGTCTCATAGTCGAGGAACATTCGGTGATAAAGTAGACTAAAAATCGCATTTATCATCATCCTCTTGAGCTATCATGCAAGCCAATGAGACATCTGTAGCTCGTGAATATAAGATTAAGGGGTGATATGACTTAGGAGGCATGAGTGTGGGAGGGGATAGTAAGAATAATTTGACCAACTCAAATGCCTCATTTCACTCTTCCATCCAATCATTACAGTAATCATTTTTCAACAAATTGTTTATTGGGTGAATAATGAAGGTCAAATTAGGGATGAACCTTCGGATTACACCGAGATTTCTGAGAAAATACCTAATGCCAAACTAAATCGATGGTGGGATCATTTCCAATACTACTCATATTTTTGCTAGATCTACATCAATCCCTTGTGAGGATATACTTTACCAAAATAATTTTCCTCCTGTCACACCGAACACACATTTTTCTAGATTTAGAGTGACACCATATTTGATTAGATGGGAAAGGATGACACGAAGCACTTCAGGATGATCAGAGTGCATTCTATCCCTAGCAGATCATAACAATTCCACAATCTTATGAATAAGATTATGGAATACGTAAGTCATAGCCTTTTGGTAATGTGATATGGCGTTTTAAAGTCCAAACAACATGACTGTGTAACAATAAGTTCCCCAAGGAGTGATAAATGTAGTTTTGGTCGAGATATTCCTCAGAGATTTTGATTTGGTTGTACCCAGAAAATCCATCCATAAGGGAAAACAATTCATAGCCAATAGTTGCATTGATAATAACATCGACGGATGGTAGTGGGAAATCATCCTTGGGACGCGCTTTGTTAATATCCTAAAAATTAATGCAAATATGAATCTTTCCATTCTTCT
This sequence comes from Taxus wallichiana var. yunnanensis, assembly GCA_018340775.1. Lineage (NCBI taxonomy): Eukaryota > Viridiplantae > Streptophyta > Pinopsida > Cupressales > Taxaceae > Taxus > Taxus wallichiana. The sequence goes on along the minus strand of CM031244.1, from coordinate 83,799,960 downwards.
TGAGAATGGGGACGATGTTGGATACCCACCGTGAGTAGTAAAATAGTTTGATGAACCCCACATGCAGGAGTTTCATCACTTCTTCTTTTACCATAAGAGCCACCTTGGGATTGATGGGCCTTGACTTCTATTTAATAGGCTTAACATATGTTTTAGTGACTAGATTATGAAATGCAATGTGAGGAGTGATTCCTTTCATTTCCATATAGCTAAACATAAAATATTTTGAATGTTTCTTCAGAATTTACGTGTGTGTCTCTATGTCCTTTGGAGTTATAGAAGATCCTAACATAAAAAATTTGGTTCCTCCTCCATCTCGATGTTTATATCAATTGTTCCTTCAATTAAAGAGGCATTACCCTCTTCAAATTCAGGCAGGCTAGAGGTAGCTCTAAGTTCCCTCTTCTTCTACCTCATAGACCTCAAGAACCTCCACGGAGGAAGGTTCCATTATGGGATCTCCAAAGTAGGAGGAAGAGTGAGGGATGAGATAAAATCTAATCTTATGGTGAGCGGGATATAAATAAGTCTAGGCATTTAAATACCCTATGATTTCTTCATCATTTTCGGCATATCCTAGGGTGATGGGCTCATTCTCATCTTCTAAGTGTGCCAGAATTAAAGTTGTTGGCATCTTGTAAACCAAAGGCTCGAAATGAATCGAAGCCGTAAAGCTTGTGTCTTCTAACTCTTTGCTTGGAGTGAAGTGAGATGTAGAGGTTGCAATGGAATCAGCTAAAATATTTTTTCTCTGAGGTATAGCTTCAATTGAAATGAAATCAAAATCCTTACTTAATTCCAAGACAACGGTCTTATAGAGTTGCAGGTGTTCAGCCCTAGTCTGATATACTTCAGATACTTGATTTGCGACTAGTTATGAATCCCCTAGTACCCTAATGTTATGAGCACCCATCCTTTTGGCTACAATGAGACCAATAAGGAGAGCCTCGTATTCTACACCATTATTTGTGCACTCAAATTTTAACTTAAAGGTGAAAGGCATGACCTTCCCCTAAGGAGAGGTAAGAATCATGCCTGCCCAGTGCCAAAGCGAGAACTTTTCTCCGTCATAATTTAAAGTCCAACAATTACTTGGGAAGACTGACATTGGATCATCTTTGGCATCATCCTCCTTCACTTTTGAGACCTCTACCATGCATAATTCATTAGTAGGGAGAGAGCCAAGTCCCAGGGAATGTCTTATACCCATGGAATCAAATGAAGGAGAAGGGGTAGGTCATTCTCCAACAACTTGACTATATTTGTTTTTTTTTCCTATTGATACTTTATCAACAATTATAGTTTCATCCTTTATAATAGGAACTCCTTCAATCAAACCCATAGTTTCTAGTTCCATTATAGGAACCAAATTTTCTTCTAGTGTTGAGCTTGTAGGTTTGTTTAACTAGTTTACAGGAAGCTCAAACTTATAATGAACCCCTGACCTCTTCTTTAGATTAGCTAGATGTATGTCGAAGGGTTTTGGGTCACCCTGTGCCACAAAGACTATGGAGGGAATCACCTTCATGCGATGAATCCAAGGATGACCAAGGATCATTTTATAGTTTTTTCCCTATCTATAATATAAAACTTAGTTAGAACTGTCTTAGGTCTAAGGGTGACTGGAAACACTATAGTTCCAATTGATGTCACTTTGAGGCTGTCATAGCCTCTTAGTGTGTTTCGTGTTGAGGAGAAATTGGTTTCTCCATAACCTAATTTCTGAAGGAAAGAGAAGGGGACTATGTTGATTGCTTCCCCATCATCAATCATCACATGCTTTACATAGTTATTGTAGATCTAAACTTGTAAAAATAAGGCCAGATCACCTCTACGATCTATTTCAGCGTTCATTGGCATCTTACTGATGTTGAATACGAATCCAACATCTCTTTCATGTTGTCATGGAGGATAAACATCAAATTCTATATGGTTTATATATGGTGTTGGAAGAGAGGTGACATTAATCAAATTCCCAAGGCCTAGTACTTCTAATAAAGCAGCTCTGTGAGAAGGGGGATAATTTAACATTCCAAGAAGGAAATGTGAGAGAAGGTCTTGGTTAGGTCATTGATCAATTCATAGGTCCTCTTGGCTTGCCCATTGTTTCACGAATGTCATCTATATAGTCGAGTATATTGATATAGGTTGCGAATAATAGTCTCTAGTTCTAGTGTCCATGTTTATTTGAGGCTCGGTATCTAGTTCTACAAGACCCGTGATCTTAGTCTACCGATGCCCGTCTAATGAGGGTGCAACTGATGGGTTTGATGAAGTTGAAGATTCCTAATTGTTGGTTCCCACCATAATACCCTTATTTGATCCGTTGGGGTCTAGCTTACCATTATTGGGTCAATTTGGGAGAGGATTAAATATCCTAAGCAAAATATTTTGAGGGGACACTGGTCCCATGCTAGCGTTTTGATTAGGCACAATGGGATTTTCCAAAAATATGTCAACAAAAAGTTGTCTTTGGTCTTCGGGTAGATATTACTAAAACTTATTAAAATCTCAACAAGTTTTGGCATCGTTGTAATCCTGAGGTATTTGGTTTATATTCCATTGTGGTCCAAAGTTTCAATTTTTATTCAAGTACTGATTGTTATAATTGAAGTTTGGAGCCCATTGCCCTTGATTTTGAACCTAGTTTGGGTATCCGCTATGGTATTAACTAGATCCTTGGGCATGCACTTTTGAACTTGTTTTTGTTGTTGTTGTTGTTGAGGATGGTTGACGTCCACAATGTTGACCATAGGTGTAAAATTTTTATTTATTTGGTTATTTCCGTTCATGTTGTTTTTGTTAGTAGTGTTTGCATTGGGGGTGCTAACAATGTTTGGTTTCTTTTCTCATGATCGGTAACACCATCAATTGTAACCCCACGATTCTTGTTGAGGAATTTTGGTCCCTAATTGTTGTTCATGTTATTAGGGTAACTGGAGTTACCTTGGTTGGGAGTGATTAGTCTCCCATTTGTTCCATAGGTCTTGTGACCACTGTCTATAACTTCTTGATCAATTCAGAGAGCACCCTCCAATACTTCTTCATAGCTCCTCAATGGAAACTTCTAGAATTCTTCCTTTGTTTCCCTATTAAGGGAGTGAAGGAATAGATCAAAAATATCCATTTGATCCATGTTAGGAGTGATTGCCAAAGAATAAAGGACCTGCCACCATCTTTGGATGAAATGGGAAACAAACTCATTATGCTCTTGTTTGATATGGAGGAATTATCTTGATTCTGTTCTCAAAATCTTGTTCATGTCAAAATATTTAATAAACTCTGACACAAGTTTCTTGAAAGAATGTATCAAAGCCTTTGGTATTCTATAATACCAGTCAAGAGCAATACCTTCTAACATCTTAGGGAATATTTTTGCAATGACTACATCCCATGGGAGAAAATATTGAATGGATATTGTGTACGCCTTGATGTGTGCGTTAGGATCTCCTTCCCCTTTAAATTTTGGAAGGTCTGGAAAAGGTCTTGGGAGCATGACATTCCATATAGATAATTCAAGAGGTTCTTTTAGATATTTTGAATAGGTGCCTACTGCATAAGACTCAACCATTGATGACATTTGTTGGGGAAGTGTAGGTGAAATTGGTTGTTGGAATGGTGCAGCATATACATTTGTCAGGGCATAAGGCATTCCCGTGGTTGACCATATGGGCTTGGATAAGAATACATGTCCCCCTGTGGTGACTTAGAATACATGTGCATGTAAGGGGGAGGATTGTTTTGATATGGATTTTGAGGCACAAAGCTAGGGAACATTGCATTTCTAGGTGGCATGGCGTTTGAGAATGCACTTCTAAAGCATTGTACCTATGGGGGTATCTATATGTAGCATGAGGGGGTATACCCAAGGTACGATCCGATTAGAATGTCTCTATGGCTAGGAACGCCTGTGTAAACTAGAGGACCTAGTGCAATAGGTGCTTGGCCATAGTTATAATAATAGAAAGGAATATTTACTTTCCCAGATATGAAGTTTGAGTATTTTGGGAAATTTCCAACTCCTTAACCTTTTCCACCAACACCGAGATGACTTCACCCATCGATGGAATGGTGTTTTGTTTTGGCATATGCTATTGAACCTTTGCAGGCTATTGAGGGATATGATATCCCACTATAAATTTCTCATTGTTTATCCACCCCTCATTGGCAACATTTTCCACTATATGAGGGGTAGTATTATTGTTTTGAAGCAAGACATCAATGTGTCCTTGCAGCCTATCAAAAGGTTGACTCATGTTTTGGAAGCATTGTTCGCTTCTTGCATAACATGCTAAATAATCCTCATCTAAATGTGGGATTTGATCAAACTACATGCTAATGGATTGTCTAAAAAAGACCCAAGGAGATGATCCGTCTCTCCAGTAAAATTCATGTTGTTAGATCTTGAGAGTTCAGGTTGTTGGGTTTGTGTAATTTGATCAATTTCCTCGATCCTTACTGAGGAACCAACATTGGTCCCCGAGGAGGAGGAGTTTGAAGATGGGTGGTTGAATAGTTATCTTTCTATGCGAGAAAGTGAGGTTGACTATTGCTGTTTATCCATCTAATAGTTATATGCTTCAAAACCCAAAATGGGTCGGTCATATCCATCGTATCCCGACATATTCGAGGGGTATATAAATACCCGCAGAATAATGGGAGAGAGGAAGGTGGATGAATAAATTGGAAATGATCAGATAATATCTCTTCACATCGGGTTCACCAATTTGTATAGAAGAAAATAATCATGTGAATTTCAACCGCACTTGACTCTCTCGAGGTCGTTCTCCAAGGCAACCAAAGTGTAGAAAATATGAATGGCTAGGTTGTAGCAAATATGGTAATGAATGATAGTGTGTGGATAGGTTTTCAAGGTAATGCAACACCTTTTAATTTCAATGGTGGGATATGCTCATCAAGTGTGATGAAATCCTCTCTAACCTAGGTGACTCGAATGAAAAAATTGGAAGGATGACAACACGAAGAATCTAGTCAATATCAAGCTCTGGAGATATCCTTTATATTGGCTGTAGAACTTATGGGAAACTGAATGAGGCCTCATAAATCTATCCAGACAAGGTCATGGAACAATTAAAAGTGAGAGGCACGATTTTTTTCAGCTCTATGGACGGTTGGAGGGGTTTGGTCCAAAATGAGAGGGCTCGATGAGCTTCTTCATTTAGAATGTTCAATTTTCTAATGATATCTGATGGCAATGGAGAGGTTCAAAAGACTAACACTCTCAATCTAGTGTCTACGTCTAATTGGTTCTTGGTTCCATTCGATTGGGGAACCATAGGATCACAACCATAATTTTTTTCGGTTGTGGTCCCTCTATGGTCATAAGAATGATCAAGAGCCTAAGCCCAAGGGTGGTTAGGCAATCTATGCTTAGGGGTGGTCTAGTAATTGTAAGCTTGATTGGCTGAAATGTTTAGCACATTGAGCTATTCTAAACTCTCGGCATATCGGGCCTAGGTTTTGAGGACAAGAAGATAGAGTCCGTATCAATGTCTCGTGAGTAGTTCAGATCTATTTGGTTGCAGGACCAATGGATCACAACTGAAATTTCTCTTTTTGCGGACCTTTGATGGTCATATAGATGCTCAAGGTAGTCTGTAATTTGGTTGATTCGACCAATACTCAAAAGATTTATCATCTTCAATGTTTAATGCATCTAGTTTTCGGTTGATTCTTTGTATGTATCTAGTTGTCTTGAAAATGTTATACCTAAGGCCTTGATCTATGTCTATAAGTGGAACCGCTAGGTTTGGTTGTGGTATTACCGGTTTGAAGCTAAAATCTCTGGGTTCTTTAGAGCCCATAATTGTCATATGAAATGTGATTGCATCTAATTAACTAAAACAAAATAATAAAGAAAATAAAATCTAAACTATGTTTTTGTATTTTTTAGAATATAAATGAACAAAGAAAATGAACAATTAATCTAATAAAGGAAATATTTTTGGACTATTTTTATGATATTTTAATAATAATACTTCTAATCTAATAAATGAACATAATACAAACAATTAACCAGGTGTAGCTAATGCTTGTGCAAATGGTGTTAATCTAAATCCTAAACAATTAACTAATTGAAATATTTTAAATAAAACCTTCAATCTTACCTTAGAAACAAAGAATAAATCACCACCTCAGAGAAGGTATTATTCCCCACAACTTCCACGGTAATGCGAAGAACAAACTTTCTAATTTGATATGATCTACTGTTGACTTGATAATTGAAACAATGAAAGGATTTATCTACTATATTTGATATGAACTTTGAAATGATAAATTCAGAATTGATAATTACATGAATGAATCAAACAACAGCTCCAACATGGATATTGCAAGAACTGTGGAAAATCTAGTTGTAAGAGTATTACACCTCAATTTATCCTTTCAATCTTTGTGTCCACGTGAGTCCAACGGATGGGAATGCAGCAACAATAGAAGAAGAAAGATGTGTGAGCACTAACATCTTGAATTGGAAGTTTGGGAAGTAATGCAATTCGAAGAGTGTAAACATAACTAAGATTGGCTTTGGAAATTTCCAACAAGAAAGGAAGTAGCTTTGCAATAGCAAGAATACAAATTTTCTCCAGGTTTTCTTGCACACAAGCATGGTATTTATAGGAATTTAGCTGGGAAATGGTTGAATCCATTTGGCAGCCAAAGGAGGACATAACAAAAGTGAAGAGGAAGTTCAAACTATTAACAACCATTAATCAAAATAGAAGTGCAAGAATAGATTTCCACAAGGAAGTTGGGCCTTGGAATCATCTAAAATGGACAAGCAACGCGTCTAAAAATGGAAGTTAAGTGAGATAATTTTGCATCAAAATGTGAGTGAACTCTTTGGAAAATTCACACAGGACCACCACCCTTGGCAAACCATCATTCTAATAGGGTGTCAATCACAAAAGCTGTCACCCAAGGGCGCAGTTTTGACACTAAAGGTAAAAACTACTCTAAAATGTAGCATAAGGCTAGTAAAAAGCATGCAAGGGCTAACTAGGTATGTCTAGGCTATAAATATATACTACAAATAGGTTTTGGAGCTCAGACATCTTCCGAAAGGATATGAATCATCATTGGGGACTTTTATAACCATTTTTTGACAATGTAGCACATGTAATTTTGGGTGCGTACAGTAAGCTTTCTTAGGCTAACAGGATGAGAGTCTTTAACAATATTTTGATCCCATTTAGGAATTCTAGGATGCAACAAACTTTGATATGACCCTCCCTCAAACTCCATCATATCTATATCAGGATAATCACCCTCTTGAACTTCTATTTCCATACTTTTAGGAGAAGTATTATTAGGCTCTATTTTAGGAGAAGCAAAGAAAGGTTCATAATAAGCATCACAAAATGTCTTTTCTAAGACATAAACATTCTTATTTTAAATTTTTTCATGCTTGAAGTGATAATAGAATCTTACACATTTTTTCTATAACTATAACCAAAAAGATACAAGAATAAGAGGTTGGATCTAGTTTTTTTCCTTCTAACTTTTGGAATAAAAATAAAAGCATGATTACCAAATATTCTTAAGTGACATATATTTGGTTTTTGTTTTGTCCATAACTCATGAGGTGTAGTTTGATGAAGAGATTTAGAAGGAACTCTATTTAGGATATAGACAACAATATTTATTGCTTCTTCCTCTAAAAAAACTTAGGCACATTTGATGCATGAATCATAGTTCTAGCCATCTCTAAAATAGTAATGTTTTTCCTTTCTACAATGCCATTTTTCTATAGATAATAGGAGTTTTCAACTCTCTCTGAATCCCACATGACACACATAACTCATCAAAATATTTTCTAACACATTCACCAACATTATCAATCCTAATTCTTTTAATTTTCATATTAGAAGCATTTTTAACAAAGGCTTTATATTTTGAAATTTAGACAAGACATCAAACTTTTTCTTAATAAAATAAGACCAGGTCATACTATAGAAATCATCAATAAATCATATAGCATAAAAACACCACTAAGATAAGGAACTTCAAGTGGACCTCTCACATCACTATGAGAGGAATTTGGATCACGATGCTTGTGAAATGGTACAACATGTTGCTTACCATGTAGGAAACTTTCACATGTTTCATGATCAAATTTCATCTTAGGGAGACCAATTACAAGACTTAGGTGAGACATTTAATAGAAAACTATGAAATTTACATATCGAATCCTTTCATGCAAAATTTGAATATCATTTCTAGATGAAGAAGAAAAGCAAGATTCAAAAACAAATCCATCAAAAATATATAAACCATTTTTCGTATATCAAATACAACAACATTACTGAGTTTATTTTTCACATACCATTTATCTTGTAGCAATACAATTTTATAGTTTTCTTTAGTTAAATGAGAGAAAGATAAAATGTTATTTTTCAATTGAGGAACATATAAAACATTCCTAATTATTCCATTTTTAGTTTAACATTTCCACAACTTACAGATCTAATGATAGAATTATCTCCTAGATATATATTTTCCTCACATTTAACAACATCTAAGAGGATACCATGAATACAAGTCATGTGCCTAGAGGCACCACTATCTAGGATCCATTCATTTTCATTTGAAGTTGAAAGAGTAGTATACATGGAAATAGAATGCTCAACATTATTTGCATGGTTTTTATTTTTAATTTAATTTTGATCTTTCTTATGATTGTTAAATTTACTTTTAAAGTATTTTTAACAAATTTGTTAGTTTTTACACGACAATCAGTCTCTTTATGACCAAATTTTCCACATTTGTTACATGTACCATTGGATTTTAATTTAAAATTTGACTTTTTCTAATAGAATTGGATTTAGTATTGGGTTTAAATTTTGATCTCATGTTATATTTATGATTGGGATTGATATTATTCTTATTTTAAGAAGGTTTATGATTCTGAGAGAACAATGCTTGAGTAGCAGTATCTTTTGAATCAAAATTCTCCATTACATGCTCTTCTTGAATTAAAAGAGAAGACAAAGTATCCAAATCAGGAAGATCATTTTCATTTTGGTATTTAGAGTTAAGGATGGAGATATAATTTTGAAATTTTCATGTATATTGATCTTAATGATAAAATATAGCAGTTTATCTTGAAATAGTTCACAGTTACATCCATCCAACTGAGCTTTAATGTTTTTAATTTTAGCCAAATAATTAACAATTTTCTCATCCCCCTTCATGGGAGTTGTAAACAATTCCATAATTAGATTACTAATTTTTTGTGAAGACTTCCTTCAAGTATGGTTTTAATTTTTGAAAAATCCATATGACTTATATGTAGTAGAAATTCATCCTTTATACTCTGTAATAGGATTGATAGGATTCCTGATATCTTTGAGAGAAGGAACTAAGGTTTTTAGGATTTTCTTGTCTTCTGGTGGGTCATTTTTCCACACCAGTCACAAGATCCCATAATTTTTGGCCATAAAACAAGCTTTTAACCTAACTCTCCAAATACTGTAATTCATTCCATTTAATAACTAAGATTTATCCATTGAGAAACTAGCATTTCTAGCCATTTTTAATAATAATAGTAGGCACAAAAACAAATATGAAACAAATATTTGACTAGAAATAACAAACTCCTTACGGGAGATAAAAACAAAGTTAATATGTAGCTATCTTATCACAAGCTATAAAACCAAATCAACACATAATACACACATCTCGGTGGAAATTAACTACAAATCATGAGAAATTCAATCAATCTCGAACGAGTTGAGATACAAAACCACAACCAAAAATTAAAGACAAAATTAATTAAATATTAAAGGAAACATGGCGAAGCAAAAGGAGACACACAATATAAATTGTAACAATCAAAAGGACACACGACAAATTTCTAGAAAATTTCAAGTAGGTTAGCCCAATGGACGTGAGGTCCCAAGAATTTTTTTAAAAAAATTAAGGTCCGGATGTGCAAAGCAATAGAAAAACATAACACATAACCAAAGAAAAAGAAGACACTTGGAAAAGATTAAAACAAAGAGATAAAATGAAAAAATAGGAGGAAACATGCGTTGAAAACTAACAAACAAAAGAGAGCATGTGTCGATCTTCTAGAAACTTTACAATTTGATGATCTCATCGGATGTAATGTCCCCCGTAATTTAACACAGACAATAACTTGTTGGGTCCATGAAAAAGTTAAAAGGTCAAAAAATAAAATTCAATGATTAAACAAGGTGACACTTGTCTCAGATAAAGACAAAGCAACAAGACACATGTCGTCTTTCCAGTGAATTTCTAAAGGTGGTGCACTCGATGGATGTGAAGTCTGAGAATAAACTAAGATAAATAGTTTATCGGGTCCGTAACAGGGTTGGAAAAGGTCAATGGGGTACGTGGAAAACAAAAAAATGAACATGTGTCACAGGATCGACGATGTAGAGGTCACACATGTCTCAAGATCAATAGAGAGAGGATGCATGACACATTCTCGGCACTCTCAAACAGAGATGCACCCTACAAAACTCAAGCTCGTAGAAAAGCTAAACAAAATTTCTTTTCGGATCCATGACGAAAGAGATAAAATAAAACAGTAAACAAATAGTGAAACACTTGTTAAAGGATCAACCATGGAGAGAGGACATGTGGAAATATTGTCACTCTCAAGAAGATATGCGTTCCATGGATGTCAAGTCTATGGAATAAGCTAAATAAGATAAATTTTTCAGGTCCTTGGCGAAAAAACAGATGTAAAGAGGACCCCCTCGTAAAAAAAAAAAAATGGAAGCACATTTCATAGAGATAACAATCGACAGTGCAGAGATGCGTCACTAATCCAAGAGATTTCAAGGGAAAATGATCTCCATGGAACTCAAGCCATAGAATGAGAAAAAAAATACAAACTTTAAAATCCGACCGAAGACAAAGAAGGCCACAAAAGACTTAAAAAGAGGTGCAAACTTATTGAAATAAGTTGCATAATGGTAATGCATATAAAAAGGTGTGAAATAATAGTCTATAGAAAGACCGCAAAAAATAAGAACAAAGAAACAAGGTCGCAGATAGAGAATAAACACATATCTATGCACACAAATGCACAAGAAAGATCTATTCAACAAATCAACCAATATTCTTATAATATTTTGACGGGATTTAGAATTTTAAACATGATTAACTTGAAGTTGACGACAATATAACTAGGCTTCCATAGATCTGAAAAAAAAAAATCAAGTTCTTTACTCCTGCAAATCAAAAACATCCAGATCTATCCTACACAAGCATAACCACCAGCTTTGATACCATGTTAGGATTTATAAGGAATGTATAATAAACTAATTATAAATCCACAATATAATTTCCAAATATTATAGATTATGAAGTGCAGTGATTAAACATAGATTAAGATGTTTATATTTTCATATTACATACCTTGATCAGAAAGTAAATAACATAAACATAAATTAGACAAGAACACCAAATTTATAGTGGGGAAACCCGAAGGAAAAAACCCCACTCTAAAATAAATCACTACATGTATTAAGAATTTCACCAATACTTTTACCCAACACTTCCATTTCACTCCTTGGTCTCACAGAATGATTGTAGAATAATTTCTAGTACTTGTAAAATATAATGATCACCAACAATATGATCTCTCATGTATTAATATGGTACTAATGTATATGTTTATTCATTACCAATACCGAGAGGGATCACCCTATTTATATAGGATGGGTGAATCGGTCACATTGTTTCACTCTTAAATGTGGAAGACCGACATAATAAATTTTAATAAATAAAATTTAAAATAATACATGGTGTAAAGTGGTGGTCCACCCAAAGAGGTATCCCCACTTAATATTATTACCTCAACATGAAGAGGCAAAAGGATTCTTGGCATGAGTGATCTCATGCTTCTTCTCAACTAACCCTGTTGAAGCGTACTTCAAGATCCTCCTTTTGTTATTATTTTTCTCGAGTCACCAAATAAAGATTCAATTTATTAGCTTGGGAAGTAGAATAAGATCCTTCTTTCTCATTTTGGGATCAAGTGAACACCGCATATGAGTAACTATTTTTGGGTTCTTAATATTTACAAAAATCGATCTCGAGCACATGTTCTCCTTCTCCTTCATCTTCAAATTTTGATTCAAAAATCTATTCTTGTCCATCTTCATTGATCTCGCATATATTGACATTCGGTGGAGCTCTAAGGAAATCCTTTATGATGCTGCTATAACTCGGCTCTTATTCTCGGTTCATATGAGGTGTCCATTGAGCAAATTATTTTTTATCATTATCAATTCATTTGCTAACTTCTGCAACATTGGATCAGTTCTCTCATCTTTGGAACTTTGGGTTTTATCTTTCATTAAAGGATTCTTGATCTTACCGACAAGATGAGGTCATCTTCCACCTCAACAATAATTTCTTGAGCGTTGTCTAAATATCTTGGTTGAAATCTCCATAGTATGAAGCTTACTTTAGGAAATTGAGTATTCAAAAAGAACATCTTCATATTATCTACATTCAAAAGAGTAATGGTGGGGATTATGTTGATCAACTTGTTGAATTTTACCACGAAGTATCTCATGGAATCTTGCGGATATTTCTTCATCTTAGTGAGTCAAGTAAGGAGGTTATGAGCATCTTCAGAAGTTTTGAATCTCTCTTCAAACTTATTTTTCAAACTACCCCAATCAACGATTGAGCATGAATGAAAATAGTAGAATCAATCCTCCGCAACATCTTATAATTTTTCCATAAACAAAAACACTACAAAATATTCATATTGCATTGCAAGGATGCCACCGGATGTGATATGATCGTTAGAAAAAAATTCCATCTCCATAGAATTTTGGAAAATTCTTTCTTGATCCTCATGGAAGTTCATGGAGTGATGGAGCCAAAGCCACTAGACCAATGTTCTACCCTATTGGTAAAGGTGTTTGTTCTACCATTTATTTTTCTCTTTCTTCTTTGTGTGGAATGAAGACTAGTGGTTCAATAATTGGCTCTTTAGTATGACCTTCAAGAGGATTTTTAGGAACTTGTCTTCTTATTGGTATAATAGGAAGTCTAAAATCAATTCTTCCTCATTCCTTAGATGCATGATAAATAACACCACTTGCACAATTAAACCGATTGTAACTTTTTTTGCCATCTTTTCTCAAGTGCTTAGGAAGGAAGGAAACTTGAAAAGTGTAGATTTATCAAAAGGATTGAAAAGAGGCTTTTGAATATTTGGTTAGTTTTCTTTAGTATTTTAAATTTTCTGATTTTTTTGTATTTTTAGATATCTATATGGGTGCACAAGGAAAAATATCTCCCCAACGGAGTTTCCAAAAATTATTGGTGAAATAATTTGTTGTATGGAAAATTATGTGTTTCCACTAACACTGATGGGGCTATGCCCCTCCTTCTTGTGTATGGGGAGGATTCTATTATTAAATTTAAACTATCCTAATCTTATGTAGTGTTGTGGGGTGGCCAAATAGTATGGGGACCATACAAGAACACTTCATTGAACCTGTGGAATAGTTCTTTTATGGGGTACAAGGGAGGAAATTACGGTCTTTGAAGGGTGAAGGAGAGAAATTAGGAAAAGGGAGGTTATTACTGTGAGTATAAAATTACATAGTTCACAGGAAATAGTCGAGTAGTTCAACATTAAATTTGAGGAAAGCAACAATGAAGCACCTAGTGAGACTAACAAATCCAGACACACAGTTCTTTAGATTCATTCATCAAGGACACTAAGTTCATTCTTGATCACCATACTTAAAAATTTGGAAAAAAGTGAGAGTAGATGAAAAAATGAGTAATGAAATGGAATAATGTAGCTTTCATTTCTTTTATTGGTGACACAAAGTTCAACATCCAAAAAATTCATAATTGCTACAAAGTAGAAATCTTCAAAATCTAGCATCCTTTGGAATGGAGTTGCCATCCCAATGTATAGGCTTGTGAATTGACCTTTCATCCCCCTCATGATTTGTCATGTTGTTATTCCACTTGTGACCTTTCAATTACCCCTACATGAGACAAATTTAGTATCCCTCTTATAATTTTGAGAGAATACTTTTACAAATTACAAATATTGTCACTTAAGTGAATAGGACAAAATACAATAATTGTGTACAACAAAGAATTAGAAGAAGATGGGGAGAAGAGAAGAACAGAAGGGGTTTGATTGATTTTGTTGAAGAATATCCTTTTGATAGAGAACTTTCTAATGATGATCACAATATCCTCCTCCTTTGACATGATGCACATATACCTTTGGTCATCGAATGAGTGTTTAGAAATAATTTTGAAAAACCCCTAATACGAGCTCAAGATAACTGCAAACATTGCTCATGATTATCCTCTTGATGCTTCTTTCCTTTCTAGAGGAATTTGAATGTCATGAATTCACATTATTCAACCACTTACTATTTTTAGCCATGCCTCACCATGGATACACTATTTTTAGTAATTACACCGCATGTGTCGGATTGCAATGAAAAAGGTCTTGAAATTTTGGGTTTTATTCCAAGATTCCATGTTCCAAATTTTAGATGATTTATTGGTCAAAAAATAAGTAAAATGTTTTTTTCATCAGATGGGGAAGAATACTAATAAAAAATCAGTCCTCTATATCTCAAAAAATCAGCCACTTCATCGTGCAAAAACTAGTTTTAATGAAACTAGATTTTTCAAAGACTCTTCCCTCTGAATTTTGGATGATTTCACCAGTTGGATCTTCAAGAAATTGATATTTTATTTTATAAGGGAAGAATTTTTATGAAAAATTCAGTCCTCCATATCTCTAAAAACTAGGTATATCATGGAATGAAAACTAGTTCACGTGAAACTAGATTTTCAGGATCATTTCCTCTAATTTTCATGTGATTCCGCCCACTAGAAATTCGAAAGTATAGATGAGCCTCAAGTATCATTTTTATACTTCATCATGACATCCATTAATGTAGTCACTGAGATTTGTGTATCACAAACATGATTTCAAATGAGAAAACTTATCTCAATGCCTTAGTACAATCATTTTCCTAGTTCACTAGAACGAGAAAAACTTGGTTTTTTTACAATCAATGATGCCTCAAAATAATTTTAACACCATGGTGGTGTTTCCCTAAAAAAATTTCAGGTTTAATGGAGGTTTATGAGAAACATTTATGGATCCATGGAGAAAATATGAAGTGGAAACAAGTTATACAACTTCTCGACAACACTTTCCATTCACATGAAAGGAAGAAAGAGGAAGCGATGAGTTAAAACACTTAGCCAAAATTTGAGTTTTAAAACAACTTAGAAAGGCGTGAATTTTTGTCCCAAAGGGATGGGATAGATGGGGCAGAAATATTTTCCTTTAAGTGAGCATGACAAGTAGAAATTAATGATTTGACAAGGTGGAGAGGAGAGAGGGCTTAAAAATGCCTTTGGAGCTAGTTCAGTGGTCATGTGGAGAACCATGGGCCAAGACAAGCATGGGGCACATTTTTTGTCCCAACTTTTACAAAGGGATTAGATGTAAAGAGAAGAAGAAATAAACTAATATTCTATTGTTTAAGAATGTTTCAAGCAACTACTTCACCAATCTCTGCATTTGAGGATCTTTTACCAAGCCTAGAATGGTTATTCCCTGTAATTTTTGACTAATTTCACCTTAAGTGTCTTATAAGCACTATACCCTACTTCTATACCCTGATCTTATGTCAAGTGATAAAAAAATGAACTCATTACATTAAATATTACTTAACACCTACCTTTCATCAAATTTCCTAACTTCTTATTTCATTAGTTACTAGTCCACAATGCCAATTTTAGATTTATCTAATCTCCAATGTTTCCTATATCATTCACCCTTTTCACACACTCAAAATAATATTTTATCTAACATTAAAATGACTCAAAATATAAAAATGCATCAACTCTTACTAATCTTGTCTAAATTGTCTCCTAAGTGACCTTAAGAAAAACATTCTTGTATGCTCCATAGTTAGAGACATCTATAGCTACCTAAAAACATATTTTAACTCCTTCCAAGACCCTTCATCATCCTCATGGTGTGTGAAAAATGTATAACTCAAATCCTTTATATTCTCTCCCTATATCACTTTCCTCCTTTTGCCTTCCACTAGGCCTACTAGCCCTACTTCCACACTCTTTCAAGTAAACCTTCTCTTAACAAGAGGTTTCAATGTATAAGGAATACATTTTCAAGAACCCATTTTGAACTTCTTTCTATGCCCAAACTTACAAAATATAACTTCACTTTCAAACCCTTGTTCCTTTTTTATTATGCCTTCATAATTAGTTATTACCCTGTGCATGCATACCTTGTAGGAGACTATGATGAAAAGATGAAAATTTAACCAATGAGAAATCAAAATTTATTCTTAAACAATTTAAGGAATCCCTCACCTTCGTTTCTTGCAAATTTCATCCAAATAATCATTGATTTGATACTTCACATTACAAACCCTCTCAAACCATAACTATGTCTTCCTATGCAGATCAAGAGAGTGAAAATGCTTATAACTCAAAGATTTTTAGTCTCAAGGTCTAATTATTGGTTTTAAGGTCTATTATAACCTTCTCAAGAGTTTTGGGTTAACAATAGTCACTATCAAGGTACTTAACATTGTTTTCAACTATTTAGGGAGGTTTTGGAGGCTCATTTAGGCGGGGTAGTCAAAACCCTCAAGCATCTTAATGAAATAACTTTCTTGAATGAACTTAAATATTGATTGAATACACTCATACAACCTTTCATCATATATTTCATGTGCATGCAAGCTATTACTTAGTACAATAAACCTCAACTTACTCAAATTAACTCCATAACCAAAGTCATATGTACTTTGGTTCATTTCAACATATAAAAGGAATATTACAAAGAATTCAACACCTAGACTTTGAAAATAGGCTCAAGATCATTTGATAACAACTCTTACACACCTCTTCATGGGATTAAACTAAAAATTCATTAAGATACCTTTATAAAATCCATTACAATCATGTTTGGTTACAAATATAGTCAAGACTCTTTAACTTTCCATAACAAGGTGGTCCTGATCAAAATCCACCTTCAATATTCCATGAGCACTAAGAAATTTCTTCCACATGTTTCTAAGAGTGATATTAACTTTAAAAATGAATCTTTTTAAATGGAAATACATAAAATTTGATAATTATGATCATACACACGATATTTCATACATGAAATAGAGATCCTCATTCAAACATATATATTTTTACATACATGATTGCAATTTAAATCTTTTACTTACCTTCCCCTCATCCTCCTTCCTTGAGGAATGACCTCTCACTAACTCACCCCCTCTCATATATTTAAATTTTCTCTTTGAATGTAACTTCTTCTTAATTCATAACTAAGTTTTCCAAATTCCATAATGACTCATTATATGCCCATCATCACATTTGGTAATTTTACACATTTCATGACTCACACTATCACTTGAAGAATCATTACACATCCTACAACACAACAAGACACTTACAAACCCTTAACAAACCCCTAAGCCTCTTCAACATGCCTTTAAAATTGAATTATATTTTTGGAGGGAAAAGCTCCAATTTGAAAATTAAAATTCTCAACCACCAAAGTGTTTAACATTCAAACATTGAGAAGGGGAGTGGGTGAGCCAGTTCCTTCTAAAACTTGTGAATTTGAACTTAGAAATCAATACAACATTAATTCATAATCCTTTGAAACAATGAACTAATAAAAACATCCTATCATGAAAGAAGGAAGAGAAAATACATGAGGACACAATAATTAAGGTGGGAAAGCCAATAATGGAGAAAAACCACAGAAATCATAGCAATATCGGGGAAAATGTCTTATAACAATTACAATGATCTTGAAAAACCCACTTCAATTTTTAAGAACTCACTCCAATAAAATCCAACCACCCACTTGACTATTTTACAAGCACCTACTTGCAGTGGAATCACCCACAACCAAATTTCTAAGAAACAAATCAAACCTTAATCAAAATAATTTTGATCACCTTCAACTCATTTTCTTACATCAACACTTTTTTATCATTGTTTCAACTCTTCACTTCATTTGCACCTATCTCTAGAAATGAGCACATTTTAATACCTCTCTCTATAGAAAACAACATTCCATATACTATGGAGCATATTTATACACAACCACATCTCTCTTCATGTATTTTACACTTCATATTCTTACCTTTATGTCTTCCTTCTCCTTTCAACCCGAACCAAGGAGACCAAGAGATAAGCCACAAACTACCAAAGTGAGAAAACATTGCCTTTGGTAGTTTAGTTTCATATTCCTTTCATTGCCTCAACTAAGATGACTCCTCATAAACCTATGAAAGACAAAAATATTCTTTAACCATCGACAATCAATTAAAAAATCAGAAAATATGAGTTAGACCTGTAGACTTCCTTTTTCAACCATTACACAAGCTTTGTATTTTAGTCAAGTGAATATATGTTTGTCTCTTATCTCTATGACAATGTGCCAAGTGTCTTGTGCATGAAACCATGTTAAAAAATATCCTAGGATGCTTTATTAACTCTCTATATTCTCCATTTTTCGCCATTCTCTTTGCAAACTTCATTTGAGCACAAAAATGCTAGAAGAAGAACATAGAACTTTGAGTATACAAAGAAGGTTCACTTAAGGACTAGTATTAAGAATATATTCAATATATTAGAACTACAAGGTCACTTTATCAAGGATTGAAGAACATTTTTATCGATACTACGAAGTCATTGGCTTATTTTCTCATTCATAGTTATGCATTCTCAGTCACATGATAAGACTTGAAATAAGTCAAAAAAAAACTTGTCAAGGCATGAAGGAAACGTATTCCACTATTTTCATAGCTTGGATATGATGATTTAGGATCATATTACCATTCACCTTACTCAATAGGTCAGGTCATCAAGATAATTCTTCACTACAAAAGCTTTAGGAAATGACATTAACTATGTTTCTCAACACAACCTTACAAAATTGAGAGATTAGAAGAATCCATGAACATTCTTAGTTAACCATGGCAATTGGGACATATTTCAAGGATAATATGAAAAATATACAACTTTTCAAGACCATTTTATTGTCTAAGAACATGCCAATGGGATCAATAAGGTAGTTTCCCCAAATATGTGCATAATGAGGGATTTGACACACTAAACCCTAGCTTGTGTGGAAGCTTAAACCACCTTGTCTTTCACTAGTATTCCGATGTGAGTGTGTGATAGATTTAATGATAGTTTATACACCCTTTCACACTACGATGTCAAGCCTATATATAAAAACTTCTTCAAATCACCATGACCGGTTATATCATGCACAATTTTCTAGCAGTATGAAGGGGAAATGCATCTTCAATTCAAATTTTTCTCATACAAATTACTCAAAAATGTTTGTGAGCATCTAGAGGACATCAAGAGCTATATATAACTTTGAGTTTTTCTTCATAAATCATTCATCATACACATGTACTTGTAATTTTCATCAAAAATAGTGTTTTTATACCTTATAGTCAAATCAGTAACTACACAATTTGTTTTTCATGAGCCCTAGAGTCTTTTTCATGTCTAAGAAATCAAAAATATTTACCAATGAATTTTATGTTTATAACTTACATATTTCTCCTATCTCTCTAAGTTAGGGATGAAGGATTTGAAACAAGCTTAGAAAAATGGTTAGAAATTTATATCACCATAATTTGATGTTAGACCTTTGGAATTTACTTTTTATCCCAATTTCCTCTAAAAAATTCTCTTATGAATTACCTGAAGAATCCATGTCAATTTAGAACAACTTCTAAGAAGTTTAGATGCTCAATTTACACTTCTCAAAAGCTCAGTTTTGAAGAATGTGACTCCACATGCTTGGTTTCCACTATTTGACCCTAAAGTTTTTTTTACACCATGAGAAATCATGCCTCCAATATCTCCCATGTTTTTTTTTCATGATTATCTCTGAATTTTCATTTCCCATCTCATTTACCTATGAATTATAGGCATGTTCTCAAGCCTTCATTTTCACTTGACCAAATTTAAGCTCTAAATCCCTGATTTCTTATATTTTAGAAATTTATATGCCTTAAACAATGCTTCTCAAAACCTCATAAGTTTGGAATGTCCTTATCATACCTGTAAGCCATCAAGCTAGACCTTAGGAATATGCCTTCAAACTAGACCCATTTTAGCTAGATTTGCCCATAAATCACAAATTTTGACTGTAAATCTTCATGAAACCTTCTTTTCATACCGAGAAACATCTTAGAATATTTGAAATCACAATTTGGTTCATACCAAGATATATCAAGATAATAAAATACAAAAGGTATGGGTAGACTTCTCAAGGTATCAACTTCACTCACCAAGACAACACACATTTCGACCTTTAAAGATAGTAGACCAACACTGAGACACATTGAATGATTTAATGACAAGACACATTACATACCAACATTAAGACTAAGCTACACACTTTTCCACTTTGTCATCACTAACATCAATGAAAACATCAATGCACAAGGTTTAACAATATCCCGTATACCTTAATGGCAAACACTCACCCCATCATCATCACAAAAACTTTTATTGTTTCAAACACAACTCTCCCCCTTTGATATCTATGAAAAAGAGTTTACATATACAAGAGATAAAAAAACCACATAATTACAACATATGCATACCTCAAAGATCTCCCACTAGACAAGTGCACGTGTTTTTGACATTGGATATTTTAGGAGCATATTTGATACTGATGTGCTCCATTAGGATGTCTTTAGGATTTTAGTTCTGTTAGGATCAGGAATAACCCCCAAATTCTTACCTTAGATGCTAAAAGGTGGCTTTGTCAATATGTCAGCTACCTCTTCCTTAGTACTCAAATGTTCTAATATGATTTTCTTGTCATTCACCTGTTCTCTCAAGAAGTGGTATTTGATTGGGATGTGATTAGTTTTATAATGTAGGATAGGGTTCTTAGATACACTTATGGCACTAGTACTATCACAATATAGAGGTGTTGGTTCATCAAATCTGATTTTCTAGTCCTCCAAGGTTTTCCTCATCCAAATTACTTGAGTGCAACAACTTGCAGCTGCTACATACTTAGCTTCACATGTTGAAAGGGACACTAGTGATTATTTCTTACTAATCCATGGTACAATGTACTTTACCACAAAGAATTCCCCTCCATTTTTGCTCTTTATGTCATCAATTTTCCCTTCCAATCATCCTTTGTGAATTCCTTTATGCTAAAATCCTTGCTTGTCAGATACCAAAGTCCATAATTCAAGGTTCCCATTAGGTATTTGAAGATATGTTTGACTACTTGAATATGACTATCTCTAGGTTCTTCTTGAAATCTCCAAACTAACCCAACAACTTGCACTATATCTGGTCTAGAATTAGTTGAGTATAGTAGAGTTCCCATCATGGATCTATATAAGGATTGATTAAATTTTGGTGAGTTGTCCTCTTTACTGAGCTTGCATCCCATGATCATAGGTGTCCCTACTAGTCTGAAATTTTCTATGTTGAACCTCTTAAACATCTCCTTAAAATATGAAGATCCCTTTCTCTGATTGGCTGATTTGTAGTCCCAAGAAGAAGGTTAAGTATCCAAGAATTGACATTTCAAATTATTCCTTCATGACTTCAGAAAACTCATATGTCATTCTCTCATTGTCTCCCCCAAATATTATGTCATCACATATACAACAAAAATCAACAAGTTTCCTTCTTATTCCTTTATGTATAGGTTACTATCAGCTACTCCTTTTCTAAAGCCTTGGTCAAATAGATACTTTTCTAACTGTTATACCAAGCTCTAGGAGCTTGTTTGAGCCCATACAAATCCTTCTTTAACTTACATACATAGTATTTTTCTTCAGTGAGGGAAAAACCATCTGGTTGTTCAATATAAACTTCTTCATTTAGGTGACCATTCAAGAAAGTTGATTTAACATCCATTTGGTAGATTTTGAACCTCTTGTGTGCTACATAGGCCAAGAACAATCTGATTTCTTCCATCCTTGCCACTGGTGCAAAGGTTTCATCAAATTCAATTCCTTCCATTTGAGAATACCCTTTGCATACTAATCTTTCCTTATTTCTAGTTACTTCACATTTTTCATTTAGTTTATTTCTAAACACCCACTTTGTTCCAATCACATTCTTGTCCTTGGGTCTAGGCACTAACTCCCAAGTTTCATTTTTCTCAATTTTATCTAATTCTTCATTCATTTCTTTCACCCAATGTTGATTTTTTTAATCATCTTCAACATTCTTGGGTTTTATCATGGATAAGAGGGTTGTGTTCTCATGAGTTTTCAAGTTTTTCAACTTTCTTCTTGTGAGTATTCCTGCATTTTTTTCCAATAATCTGATCAGCTGGATGATCTTTCTTAACCTACCTTGAAGGTGTTTTTATATCTAGTCTCTCTTGTTCTTCATCTTCTTCTTCATGAGTGTTTCTTCCTCTTTACCATCTTCTTGGAATTTTATGCATGGATATTTATCTTCTACATATTCTTCATCATTTTTGGTTGATTTTTATCTTCAAGGGATAGGACTCATCAAACTTCACATTAGTAATTTCTACTATCATTTTTAGCCTTTTACTATAACACATAAATCCCACACTTACCCTATAAATATTCCTTCATCACATCTAGAATCAAACTTCCTAGATTATCCTCATCTCTCTTGATGTAGAATTTACTCCCAAACACTCTAAGATGTTTTACATTTGTTTGCCTACATCTCCAAATCCCATATGGTGTCTTATTACTATTCACTCTTATTTGTGCCCTGTTCAAGATGTATACCGATGTACATACTACCTCTCTCCAATAACCATCTAAAAGTTTGGACTCATTCAACATTTTCCTAGCCATCTCTTGAACTGTTCTATTCTTTCTCTCAACCACCCCATTTTGTTGAGGTGTCCTTACTTGATGAAAATTGCCTCCTTATTCCATGTTCTTCACAGAAATCATCAAACTCATTAGACCAAAACTCAATACCCCTATCTGATCTCAAGCATTTGATCTTTGTATTCTTTTCATTCTCCACTAAGGATTTGAATTCCTTGAATCTTTCTAATGCTTCTTATTTTTCTTTCAATCATTTAACCTAAGTCATCCTAGCACATAGTCATCAATCAAAGCAGTATAAAATACTCATCTCCTTAGATGTTTATAGTTCTTGTGGGTCCAACAAGATCAATGTGTATTAGTTATAATGGCCTTGATGTGGAATATTCCTTTGACTTGAATCTTCTCCTAGTTTTTTCCCATGTAAGAAAGCTTTACAAAGTGCATCAACTGGTTTGATTATTCTTGGCATGTTTCTAACACATCCTTTTGAGCTTATTTTGACAAGGTTATCAAAATTTAAGTTCCCTATCCTTCTGTGTCAAAGCCAACTATAATCTTCCTTAGTTGTAAAGCACTTTTCTTTGTGGAATTCCTTTAGCACATACATGTTATTCTTGGTTCTCTTTGCTTTTCCAATCTTCTTTCTTGATTTTCTTTCTCTAATATCACACCCTTTGTCATGGAAAAATAGTGTGTACCCTTGCTTAAAATTTTTTCTAACAATTAGTATATTGTGTTTGATACCTTCTACATATAATACATTTTTAGTGACTGATTTTCCATTATCTAGGCTTAATGATCCCTTACCAATAATGTTAGTTGAGTTGTTGTCTCCAAATCTGACAGCTCCTGAGGCATTCTTAGTCAGGGAGATGAACTTGTTCTTATCACCTGTTGTGTAACTTAAGTAGCCATTATCAATATACCATATTTTCCCCTAATATTTAACATGAAACCTTGTTTGTGTTATCATAGTTTTTCTTCCTTATTTGTAGGATCTGACTTTACTACATATAGCTTTTATCTTTTCTCAGGGTGTTCTTATTGTAGGCCTTGTCTATGTGCCTAGTCTTTTGGAAACAAACCAAACCCTTATCTCTTCTCATATTTTGTGAATTATAATTCCTATCATGACCTTTAGCATTTTTCTTACATTTTATAGATTTATGACCGAACATGTTTCATGAGAAAAAGTAACCATAAAATGAGTGAGTTTACCTGGTGTCTGAAGGGCTTGGTCCATATTTTGAAATCATTGTCGATCTTCTTGTTGGTGGTGTAAGATGATTCTAGAGCACTCTCCATTTTTCTTATATGTTGTTACAACATCATTTTCTTATTCTTTGTATCCTAAACTTTATTTGTCACTTGCATCTCTTTAGATACTTAGATCAGCTAGATCATGTGTGATTTTTTCAAAATTTTCATACAACTTAACTTTTCTTTTGATTTGATCCAACTCAGTATTTAGGTGTTCTATTTATAATTTGAGTCTTATACACTCTTCTTCTTTATATGTGAATGATATTGATATTATTTTTAGTTAATATTTTATTTCATTGAACTCATATTCCTCTTCTCTCTCCTTCATAATGAGTCTCTTTTCATACATACTAATTTACCCCTCATATTCCTTTAACTTGGATCTCAACATGTGGTTCTTCCTTCTAAAGAGTTGTAACTCTTCAAGAGCACTCACCAATTTAACTTCAAGTTCTACCACAACACCTTCTTCATACAATTCTTCAACTTCAACATGGTTATTGCCATTAGAGCTTCTTTCATGTGATGTTTCAAATTCCATGAATAAGGTTTCATTATAGGCTTCATCCTTATCACTTTAAGAAATACTAGTATTACTTGATTCACTTGAACTTGAATCCTCCTTGGTGTAGAATTTTCTTTTTCTTTTTGAAGAAATTCCCTTTCCTTCTCTCTTGAAGTTCTTTTTGTGCTTGATATGCCTCTTACCTTTTTCTTCATGTTCATCTTTCTCATCTTTTTTCTTGTGAGGACACTTTGATGCAAAGTGACCTACTTGGCCACAATTGAAACATTTAAAGGGAAATTTTACCTTATATTCTACTGAGCCTTTTTGAGTTTTCTCAAAAATGTGGCCTCTATCTTCTCATCATCCAGTTCCACATCATATTATTCTTTAGTTTTCTTTGGGTGTAGTTCCTTTTCATCTTTGAAAGTAGATTCTTTCTTACCTAATTTTTCTCCCAAGGTTTTCAATTCATATGCACCTAATATACCATGAAGCTCATCTAATTTTAGCTTAGTTATGTCCTTGGCTTCCTCCATAGCTGAGACTTTTGCATCATATTTAGGAGTCAGGGACCTTAGTACTTTTGAAAAATCATAGATTCCTCTTGATTTTCACCTAGCCCTCTTATCATGTTTGTCACTTCATTCACTCTTTGTAGATAAGAAGCAATGCTCTCATCCTCCATTTTTAGGCTTTCAAATTGTGTTCTATAGGTCTACAATTTGGCAAGTTTTACTTTTTCATCTCCCTCATATATATTTCTTTAGTTTGTCACAAATGTCCTTGGATGTTTTTAAATACATAAACTTTACAAATTTTGTCTTAGATATTCCACAAATGATGGCATTCATAGCTCTTGAGTTGTTCTCATGAGCTTTCTTGTAATATGTTGAAGTGATAAATGTATTAGGAATGGTGTATCCGTTCTCAATGCTTCTCATACATCATGTCCAAGATATTGAAGGTATACAATCATATTGACACTCCAAAAGGTATAGCTAGTTCCATTGAAAAGAGGTGACTTGGTCATGGAGAGACCACTTTGTACTTGATTGTTGTCCATGTTTTGTGTAAGAAATATCTCCTTGAAGTGGTTATAATTTCTCCAAAAGGTACCTTATATGATTCCAATTGTTGAACATTAAATCACTAAGGGGGAGGAGGTGAATCAGTTCCTTTTAAAAGTTGTGATTTTGAACTTAGAAATCAATACAACATTCATTAATAATTCTTTCAAATAATGAAATAATCAAAGCACACTATCATGGAAGAAGGAAGAGAAAACACATGAGGACATAAGAATTAAGTTGGGAAACCCAATAAGGGAGAAAACCCATGGAAATTAGAGTAATATCAAGGAAAAATGTCCTATAACAATTACAATAATCTTGAAGCACCCACTCCAATACAAATCCAAACACCTACTTGGCTGTTTTGTAAGCACTTACTTGTAGTAGAAACACCAACTCCCAAATTTATGAGAAACAAAACATAATTTAATCAAATGAATTTTGATCACCTTTAATTCATTTCTTACATCAACACTTTGTGATCAATGTTTTAGCTCTTCTATTCATTTGCATATATCTCCACAAATTATCACACTTTCGTTACTCTCTCTACAAAAAACATTATTCCATACACCGAGAGTGTATTTATACAAAAATAAATCTTCATTTCATGTAATTTACACTTCATATTCTCACCTTTGTTTCTTCCTTCTCCTTTCAACTCGAACAAAGGAGACCAAGAGACAAGGCACAAACTTCCAAAGTGAGAAAAAAATTTCTTTTATAGGTCAATTTCATATTCCTTTCATTTCATCAACTGACATGACTCCTCATAAACCTATGAAATACAAAAAATATGCTTTAACTATCTGACAATCAGTTACAAACTATGAAAATATGAGTTAGACGTTGAAGACTTCCGTTTTCAACTGTTACACAAGATTTGTCTTCTCATCAAACAAATATATGTTTGTCTTTTAGATCTCGACCCTGTACCAAGTGTATTTTGCATGCAACCATGTTACGAGTTCTCCTAGGATGCTTTATTAACTCTCCATATTCTCCATTTTCACCATTCTCTTAACCAACTTCATATGAGCACAAAAATACTAGAAGAAGAAGTAGTAAACTGAGTATACGAGAGAAGGTACACTTATGGATTGGTATTAAGCATATATTAAAGATATTAATACTACAGGGTGTCTTTATCAGGGATTTAAGACCATTTGGATAGAGACTACATTCATTGGCTTATCTTCTCTTTCACAGTTATGCATTCTCGATCACAATAAGACTTGAAATAAGTCAAGAAAAACTTGGCAAGGAATGAAAGATACATATTCCACTATTTTCATAGCTCAGAGATGATATTTTAGGAGCATATTACCATTAACCATACTTAATAGGTTAGGTCATCACAAGACTTCTTCATTACACAAGCTTTAAGACATGGCATTCACTATTTTTCTCAACACAACCTTGCAAAATTGAGAAATTAGAAGAATCCATGAACATTATTAGTTAACCATGGTTGTAGGGACATATTTCAAGGATAATATGGGCACTTTGTATAAATTATCAAGACCTTTTTCATGTCTAAGAACATGCCAATATGATCAAATAAGCTAGTTTTCCCAAAATTGTGCATAGTGAGGGTTTTAACACACCAAACTATAACTTGTTGTTTGGAAGATTTAACCACCTTTTCTTTCACTTTTATTCCAATGTGAGTGTGTGATATCTTCAATGAGAGTCTATACACCCTTTCACACTACAATGTAAGCCTATATAAAAATACTTTTGAAATCGCCATGACTGGTTGTAACATGCATAGTCTTCTAGCAGTAGGAAGGAGAAATGCATCTTAAATTCAAAATTTTCTCACACAAATTTCTCATAACACTTTGTGAGAATCTAGAGGACATTAAGAGATATTTATAACACTAAATATTTTTTTATAAATCATTTAACATAAACATGTACCTATAGTTTTCATTTAAAAAGTTCTTTTTGTACCTTACAGTTAGATCTGTAGCTATACAATTTATTTTTCACGGGCCATGAGGCATCCTTTTCATGTCTAAGACATAAAAATATTGAATGATGCATTGTATGTCCATACCTTGCATATTTATCCTATCACTCTAAGACAAGGTTATGGAGGATTTGAAACCAGCTTAGAAAAATGGTTAGAACTTCTTTATTTCACCATCATTTGATCTCAGACCTTTTGCATTAGTTTTTAATCTTAATTTCCTCCACAAAAGTATCTTATGACTTATCTTAATAATCCCTATCAATTTATAACAGCTGCTAATAATTTTAGGTGGTCAATTTACACTTCTCAAAAGCCTGGTTTTGAAGAATGTGACTCCACATGATTGGTTTCCCCTTTCTAACCCTGAAATCTTCTCATACCATGAAAAATCATGCCTACAACATATCTCATAGTTTATTTTGTCATGAGACTCTCTAAATTTTCTTGTCCCATATCATTCACCTATGACTACTATGCATGTTCTCAAGCCTTCATTTCCACTTGACCAACTTTAAGCTCCAAATCCTTGATTTCTAACCTTTTCACCTTTATATGCCTTGAACAATGCTTCTCCACACCTCACAAGATTGGAATGTCCTTATTAAACCTACAAGCCATCATACACCAAGACCTACTAGGAATATGCCTTCAAACTAGACCCAGTTTAGCTAGATTCACCCATATAGCACCAAGTTTGACATGTACATCTTCATGAAACCTTCTTTACATACTTGAGACACCTCCTAAAACATGTGAAAGCACAATTTTGGTTCATACCAAGACATATCAAGACAATATAATACACAAGGTATGACTAGACTTCTCAAGGTATCAACTTCACTCACCAAGACAATACACATACTAGCCTTTTAAGGCACACGACCAATACTAAGACACATTGAATGGTTGAATGACAAGAAACACTACACACCATACCAACATGAAGACTATGCTACACACTTTTCCACTTTGTCATCACTAACATAAATGACAACATCAATGCACATGGTTCAACACCAAGACCCTTTCTCATATACTCAATTTGACCTCCCAACTATGATTTTTTTCTTGGTTAATGACCCTTGAAGATTCTCCTTAATCATAATCCCAAGGTGGAGAAAAAAAAATCCATAAATTTTTCTTTCTTGGTCATGTATTCATCTTCCTTGTTGGTCCTTAGTCTTCTTTCCTTGCTCCCATTGTCCTTGCTTGATTCATATCCACCGTGTCTCACACGGTAGTATTTTTTCTTGAATTTTCTTTGAAATTACTCTCTTTCCTCTTGAGTAACACATTTAATTTCATCATCTTCATGCTTCCACTCTTGGTACCTACACAAAAACATTATAATAGAAAAAATACATTGTTATTCCTACACACAAACATTACAATAGAAAAAATACATTGTTACTCATCTCTTATCATCTTCTTCATCCATATACAATCCATATCCATCATGTTTTCATAATTTTCCTTGCCAAAATCTGTATTTGCTTTCTCATTTACTTTCTCATTCACGTTTACCTTCACACTAAACTCGCTCTAACTCTATATACATCTTCCTTGTATTTATTTTGATTATTACATGCCCAATAATTCATATCTCTTTCAGCTACACCTGCACTCTTTTCATCTTAATCCATATCATATAGTAAAACTTTAAATATATCACCCATATAATCAATCAAAAATTCATTATAGTTTCTCTCATCACCATCCTTATCACTCTTAAATGCTCATTATAGCTTTTCTCATCATTGAAAGTTTTATTTATGGAGCTTTAGGAGGTATTTTTAGTGGTTCCTTATATGAAATTTACTCCAAACAATATTTTAGGATAAATAGGATGGGTATAATGATCCAATTATTTGTTTTACCCCCTTAAAAATATAATTTATCTCGGGACAACATGGCGTATCTACTGAAAATGAGTTGTGGAAAGAAGGGCCAAGGTCTTGTGAAAACTATGAAAGTATAATCACTTAGAGGATTAAATTATATTTTTAATGGAGTTTGGTTTGACCTATAACTCCTTATGCAGATCCCATAATCATTTGTCAAATCTTAGGCACTATTTTGAACTACAAGCTCCTTCACCTTCAAAAACCCACTTTCACTGAAATTATTCCTAAACCTTCAAATATTCCCTAAACTTTCCTAAATCACTTTCAATATGTTATTATATCATCAATACCACTTCCTGATGAATTTGGGCCTTCAACTTTGTCTTGGAGGATGCACACCTATCCCAAAAAGGCCAAAAATAGCCTTTCTAGGCCTACTAAAGAATCCACCTTTAGAAGCACTACATTGAATGGAATGAGTCACCTTGTTTAAAAATTTCAAACAATGGGGAAAGTATATACAACACATATTATGTCTTACATGGTTACAATAGGTATGACACAAAGAGAAGATTGATCTTGAAGGGATGTTTAGGTGGGTTTACAAGAAAATTTTAACAATAGGATTAAGTTGTCATGTTTAAAATTAAATTTTTCCCTTGTATAAATACATGAAAACAAGAATTAAATTTTTCATGTGCCTATGTCTGGAGCTAATTGTTTCAATGGAGCCCATTTCTTTGACATTTCCATAGAACCCAAAGCCATCATTGGAGAAGAAGGATCTTCCAGAGCTATTGACACTTATTTTACTCCTATGCCAATTCATGAATGATTTGAGACACTGCATGTATGTGACTCGCTTGACCTAGGTCATGAGTTTCAACACTACTCGACCATATTTGTAGAAATTCAAATTGAGAGAATGGAGGAGGACCCCATAGTTGTGGTTGGAATGTCTGCAGACTAAACTTAAATATATACCATTCTCATAGCATTAAAGAGATCCGGATTACATCTTGTGGTGGCTAAACTAAAGGTATTTCCATGTCTTGAATTATTATCTTCCATATTACTACTTGAAAATGCATAAAACCAAATATTGTCATCTAAATATGGGAAAAATAGGATTGATATCTTTGTTGGGAACACCTTCTGGTCATATTATAAGCTCTCTAGACATAGAGACCATTTATAATTAAGTGATCATTAAATCATGGATGGCCACAAGGAAAATTAGAAAAGTTCTAAAGAGTTAGACTAAGTACCCATATGACAATATGGATGATCCCCACTTAGGAGATATCCAAATTAAAAGGTTTAGGCATGGGGTCTGTATTGGAATATCATTAATGAACATGTTATATGAAAACTTGATGACCTCTAAGTTTGATGTTTCATGGTTTCCTTTGTTAGATATGATAATTAATGACCAAAAAAACCCTTCCCTTGAAACAATTGTTACTTCTATCCTATCCCTCCAAAGATTCAATTTTATTGATCACAAGAAGTTGTTTTATATGGCCTCCTACCTATTAGATGTAGTGTGTGGTGTCATGTCTTATCCTCAATTCTATAAACCATGGTCCCTATCTTTCCCTATTTAATTTAGTAAGTTATATGCATACCTTTATGCACACCACTTCATATCCCATATTGAAGACATTTGCAACCATTTTTACCATGTCACTTACGAGAGGGTGCATGAAGAAGAATACCTAAGGATTTATGAGGATATCCTTAGTGTAATAATAAAAATGGGGGAAATATTATTCTAACTAGAGTATATTGTTATAATGATTAAATTCCTCCTCTCTCATCCTATGAAACTTCATTACTATGTTCCTAATAAATTGGAAGAACATGAGATTGCCTTTCAAATATACAACCAAGTTACATGGAAGTGAAAATACAAGAAACTAAGTGTTCATCCTCCCACATCATTAGTTCTTAGGTGTAAATAATTCAAAATGTGTCCCAACCTCAAGGCTACAGCTTCTGACTTCTCATAGGAATTCCTCCTTCTTACCCTAGCACCCACAAAGATGTTATGATCCAAGGAGAGAGTGTCTAAGCATATATTCATGAGCATGATGTAAATGATTGGGTATCAATTACCCAGACATATGAGAAGCTACTCCAAGAAAATATAAAGACCACTGGGGTAGTCCCTCCTCCAAAAGGGGAAGTAAGAAGAGAATATTTAATAAGAATGATAATCAAACCTTCAGTTGAGCCTCTAAAATCTCCCTCATCCCCTCTTGGATTATATAGTGTGCAAGAAGAATCAAAGGTGCAAGTAGTGGTTCCTCCCCTTAATTTGATGTTTCTACTCTTGTATCATATGATTTGTCTTCTTCAGTTGACAAAAGGGACCTACCCAAAGAAATAAATTTAACTGGTCCTCCTCAAACAGAGCAGAGATAAACAACTCCTTAGGAAAATCCTCAAAATCCACATCTTATGAGCCTCGTGTAAGATTGGGTTTAAAAAGTAATAATTTCTCATAAAGAACAACTTGACTAGGTGTCTAAAGATGAACCTTTGATAAATATTGAATTTAATCCTGAGAAAGGAACATTTAGAATATTAATAAAGAAAATAATGTCTACTCACCAAGTAATTGTTTTTCACAAGAAAATGAAGACCTTTGATCTCTTACTAAGACAAAAGGAAAAAGGTGCACAGGTACCTCATTATGAAGAGGATTCAATATCCTACATTCGAGCCTCTCGTTGAATTGGAAACTGAAATAGTCAAGGGTGTTTAATCAAGAAACAAGGAGTTAGAAACTCGAGTTAAAGATATTGTCCCTAAAAACATAATCATATATGTTGAGGAAGCACTTCTAACTCTTTATCATGTTATGGATGAAAGTAAAGAAGCTAAAAAGAGGGAGCATACTTATATTAGAAAGGACAATACTATGATAGACAAAAATAACATCATGAGGAGGATGCTTATTAGTATGGATCAAGCCATAGAAGGAGAAATATGCAAGGACCCCTCAATTTTCACAATTGAATACATTGGCATATGCCAATTATAAAAAAGAAAAGTTAAGAGAATGGACAACACAACTGGGACAAATCCTTCCATAATTTGATGATTTCATTTCTCAAGGAAACAAAATTTTAAATGAATCCTCTATTACTAGTATCTATAAAGAAAACAATGAATTAGTATCCACTAGAGAGTATGTAAAGATCCTTATTCAACTTTTGGATAAGTTTGAAAAGAACAAAGTAGATGTCAATGATGTAGATGTCTCCAGATTAATTCCTAGACTTGGGAAAAGATGCAAAAATTGAGAATTTAAAGGAGATTACTAGGAAGGCCTTGGAGACATTGAAATATCTCACAAAAAAATCCTCCTCCCTATTTAGAAATCCAATTCTTGATCTCAAAAATTTTGACATGGACTAATAAATATGAAAAGAGGCATACCTCACCTCGAAAAGTGTCCAAATGTTCCTAAACCTATGCAAGAGGATATAACTTAGAATCATATGGTGATAGAAGCATCTTCTAAGGTGTACCCCACATAAATAAATCTGATTGGTTAAAAATAACTGCAATAATTCTATGTTTTTAGTGTTTTACTCTTGTTTTTTGCCACCTATTTGGGAGCTTCTAACAAAAACTCATTGAGATATTACTTGTGGTGATGCGTCACTAGAATATTCTCAAAATTTAAACAAATTTTGGAATGGGAAAAGGAAAATTCTAAGAAACTATAATGTATAAATATGTATCCCTATTTCTTACTAAAAGAGGAGGTGAAATTTTGATCAATGAATGCAAGCTTGTTTAAAGTTAGCAAATGTGAGTTTTCATGGTCTTTTTCATTTTTGTTGCTACAAAATAATATGTTAATAGTTTAGTGTTAAAATTACATTTCATTCAAAGCTTCCTTAGTGAATTCGTTAAGATTGATCTATACTAATATTAGGACAATCATCATGGCATATTGAATTATCAAACTAGTTAAATGAATGTGCATCTTAGCAATTTATTTGGTTAATTTGATTTAATATGAGAAAATACCACAATCCCTTGAATATATGAATCATTGGCATTTAAATTTGAGTTTAAACTAGATTTATTGCTTTTGGTTAATTAAAGGAAGTGTGTTTTTATAAGGATCAGACATCAAATTGTAATATAGTCTTGTTTTATAGATTACTTATTTTATCTCTACCTTTCTTTCTCTTTCAAGCTACTTGAATGATCAATCTAGATTAAACTAGTTTATATACATTACAAGAGGGACCATAATTGAAATAATTATAGGAGTGGTGCTAGAAGGATTAAAATCTATCATACAACCTCTATTTTTGGCCTAAATAGCCAACACCCTATAACTCATGCCTTGAGTCACTATAAGTTATTCCTAAATGAGAAGGATGTAAGATACTATCATTCCCCTCTTCAAGCATGTTATTTTAATGCATTAAAAATGTTTTTTTGAATTAGTAATGGTGTAGACGAAAAATCACACACTTGGGTACATTTCTAGGTCCTAACAACATACTTACATTCATATAATTCCTAAGTGAGAAAACTAGTAATTGGTGATGTCTTTGGCCTCTTGTTGTCTTTCTTACTTTCTTTTTGGTCTTACACACCCCACAACCCAGTAGAACTTTACTACTTTATCTTTTATGACTATGGACAACAACACCCAACTAGGATCCCAGATCCAAGGTGCCCTCGTCCCCCTCGGGATCCCATGTCCTCGTTCTATCTTACTCGTCTCTTTTGGGCATCTTGTTTTCTATGGGTCAGTCTTTCAGTCATCAACTACCAAATTCAACCAAGGGAATCATATAAATACAAATGTATGTGACTAAAATAAAGGAACAAGCTCTAAGAATATATTATCATCACCTAAGGTTATATCCAAAGGCATCTAAGAGCATCAAAGGCATCCATCTAACACTCATATAAGGGACAAGGGACTGTGTTTTCTTCATACACTTCATAGGAATGGAAAGTTAATTTTCCCATCCACACATCTATTTACATTGGTACATCTAGCTATCACCCGATATTAAGTGCATAGGCACAAGGGTATCCTAGGGCACAATTCTATCACACACACATAAGAACCAAAAGGAGTCTGAGATGTAGTGCAATGCTCAGTCATAAGTTCACTCAGTCAGGTGACCACCAAGGTAAGTCAGACTCCCCATAATGTATCTTTTATTTTTGGGATTTGATGTCATTTGAGGATTTTGCAGGTCATCTTCTAATTGTAGATTATAGTTGAATTTGGCAATCATCCAATGAGATACATGTGGTAAATAGCGAAGGTTATAGACCACCTTATGACACTAAGATAACTATATTCTGGGCTTGTGTGTAGTGATAGGTGCCCTAGCCCCACTCCACGCACCCTAGTCCATCCTATTTCGACAGATTTGCAAAATTTCTTGAGCGCGGTTTTGACAAAGTATCCCCTTCTGTTTCATCAATATCACATTTAATTACACGTATTTTAGATGATATGATTATTTCATTCTTTCTGTGGACTATGATTTTATCTTTTCATCATTATTGCTCAATTATGTTATTATAATGTTGGAATATTCATGTTGTCGAGTTGAACATTTAGTTTTATATACTTGCAAAAATGATAACAACACTTAGTATCTTAAATAACCATCTATGTTGTAATTTTCATTGAGCGTAGTGCGTTAAAATATTATATGTTGGAATAATATTATGAAGGTTAATATATTCATTTACTTATGTTGCTAACTTGTGTTACTTATAATATCTCCATGATGGCTAGCCGGGCTCAGTCCCTAAGATTGTGAAAGAAATGGTTTGAATTTATAATGTCATTATTAAGACAAATTGGTCGTAAATGTAATGTATCTAAATGATTTTATAATACCATACATAGGAAGGAATATCAAGAGAAAATTTGGGTTATGAGTTGATATTTTATAAAACAAAACATTATTATATTAATAAATAGGGTCTTAGACCATTTTATTTGTGAGAATGCAATACTGAGGATATTATGGATTTTGACCATGTTGGAATGTGATGATTTATAAACATATTCGATGAGTGGTCATTGACAAATCTTATGGAATACAAAATTATTAATGAATTTTTTTGTTAAGCTAAGCTCAATCAATTCGCAATCTGGCCCCTAAGCCATTATTAAATATAGTTTTTTCAACAAATATGTCGACTCAAGCTTAACTATGAGTTTGAACTCCTTAAGCTTTTGATTGCTCGAATTTTTAACCGCCATGCATTATCAGCTAAGTTTGGTGATATTTTTGGAGGGAGCTGGGTAGTGGTACCTACATACATTAATTTTAATAAATCCCCCTACAGATCTTTGGGAGAAGCATGAAGCTTGTCGAGGAATCTATTAAGAGTTTTATGGGTATTTTTGGCTCCCATTTCATACTTACCACTTTTTCACTCCTTTGAGATCTACATGTTGAAATTTCAATGTGATCATTTTTAGATTTGAATATGTTAGTTCGGGAGGAAATTTCACCATTTATTCAATTGTTATTTAATTTTAAAATCACCGTATTATTAAAGAAAGTTTTGGAAAATATTTGGGTGTTTGGCGGGTCAAACTAGTTGGGTTTCTTGAGAAAGAACTTTGGAGCCAAGTTGAGGAAGTTGGAAGAAAAGAGAGCAGCAATTTGAGCTTCTTAGATATGCATGGATTGTTCTTCTTTCTTCCTTGTCAATTATTTTTCTATAATGAGTTATATCCAAATATATCTCTATGATATGATGGGTATTTTTGGTTGTTGTGAATTCATATAGAAACATATGCAATGCTTGTTTATTTAAATTTTATTTAAAGTTTGTGTAAATGTCAAACAAACTAGTTCCTCACCTTATATTGTTTGTAAAGTATGATTTCTATTTTAAAAAATTACTAGGAAATCATTTGGAGTAATGTGTAAGGTTATGACAAGGCCCATTACGGGCATAATCATAAATATGCATCTTTTAATTTTCTACATGTGAGATCAATTATTATGTTTCTTGTGTAAATCTAGATTGAACCATTTTTTTGGGGTGTTCATACTGCTCAATGATCTTATGGTTTATCATTATCTTGGGTAGGAGAAATATACTTGAGCCCGACTTTTGTTTTGGGTTAAATTTCTAAAATTTCCTTATGTTGTTTGACCGGGTGCTAGGTGATTTTATGCTACCCCATTTTCATAGTGTAATCATTTTCTTTCTATGATTTCCCGTATAATGTATAAGGCTCGAAGTGAATCCCCAAATTTCTATCGTTTTGAGAAAATAGTTTGATAAAAACTATTTTCTTCTTGGGTTGTTGATGTTTCATTTTTCTATAAATGTGCTTATCCTAATAACATCTGTTCAAAAGATTTAGATTTCTCTTTAATACAAGGGTTTTATTTTAAATATGGAACTCATTGTAGACATGGGTTTGTTGTCTATTATTAAATCATGGAAGAACCCGGTTACTACTTAGGGTAAAAATAGTTAAAATCGGTCTTGTTTTATTATGAGTAAAGCATCATTTGACATGAATAAATTTTAAATCATTAGCTTTGACTTAAATTTGAAGGCATTTTCATTTTATGATTTGATGAAATCAGGTAATTATTTTCTCTGTTGACAAAATTAAGGTAACCTTTGTCTCTGTTCGTTTAGACTACAAAAATCATAATTTCTATTTGATAAATCAAATAATTTTCAATTATCACTATTAGAAAAGGTTAAGGAATTTTTCATTACCTTTGTTTGAAAAATGTATTAATCATTGTATTGTTTGACAAGATTAATCTATTAATCATTGCATTGATTGAAAGATAAAGGTGTTAATCATCGCATTGTTTGAGATAATTTAGGTATTATCATTTTCATAGTTTGATAATATTGAGGTACTTTTATTAGTACTATTTGGAAAATTTAAAGAACCAATAAGTTGCATTTTTAATATGAATGGTTGTGAACATTATTTTTATAACAAAAAGTCACACCCTAGGATTTTCTCATTCTGAGATCCCTACTTTGTGCTAACATGGGACTATATATCAAGTTGTGGGATTTTCTACTTGAGATAAACCTCTAGAGAAGGCTCGTTCCTCTACTTATTCCAAATGCTAACACTAATCCTACAACAAAAATAAAATATAAATAATCCTAACCTAAACATTCCAAGGATTAGGGTAAGAAGGAGATACATGAAAAGGGAAATCCTAAGTTAAAAGGGGTGGTGATAACACCAGAAAAATGGGTGAATCTCTCTCCACAAGGGTAGGGAAGGAGAGAAAACATAGGAGAGAGGTAATACAAATAGGTCATAGATCAAAACAATGTATTCTCCACTTTTCCACGCATTTAAAACACAACAAAAAGGGAACCTGCAATCAAAAAATAAACACAACATGCCAAAGATGAACAAAGAGGAAAAAATACAAATAAAATGATCTAGGGCATAAAAATGTGCCACAAAATAGATTATATTTATTAATATATGAAAAATTCCATTACATTCATGGAAGAAGGTGTGAGTACATTGCAAAGACCAAATTCGAGGTCTAAAACTCATGGGAATTCGCCACCATTTTGGCATTGTGTCATTACAACAAAAAGTGGTTCTTTTTACAATGTGTGAGTTCCAGATTTATAGAAAAATGAGAAAAGTAAAATATAAGGAGAGGGAGGTGTCAAAATGATGGATTCAACCCCTAATAACCAATTTCCATTGATGTTCACATGAAGGTGTGGGCACCTATCATGGCTTCTATCACACGCCATCAAATTTCACATGTCCAGAGAACAACACCCATACTTCATTAATTCTAGTCGGTGGAGTGGTTGATGTTTGAATTTCAAAGTAGGTGCAACTTTGAAGACTCTCGTGGATTTTCTTGATCATGTGGATTTTCAATGACTCATGGCCTCTATCTTCATTTTGTGGCTTTTCTTTGTTGTACGGATTTGGATGTTTTGTGGCTTCTACCGCAAATTTGAAAACTTCCGCATATTTTATTTTTATGCTCCCAACATGCCGCAAAGATATAACCTTCTTCATTATGGTGTTTTGTATATGGCTATGCTCCATTTTTCTATAGCTTCTAGGGAAACCACACAACACTAAAATTGGGAAACCCGCATAACACTAGGATATAGTTTCACATGCCTTCCAAACTTTAGTCACATTTTATTTTTAATTCATTGTTACGAAGTACCTGGCACTACTCCTTTACATCACATATTATACTTGGCACATTGCATCCTTTTTGTTGAATGTTATGTGTAATGGGTCCACATGACATTTTTACTTCCATGCCGCGATAGTCTTTCTGCATCAAAATTCCTCCTAAGTCCTAAACTGATGCTCCTTTGTTTCTCGGGTTAAGGGAACCCATGGAACACTAAGTTCCTACACTCCATAGTAAAATGAATCAATATCCCATGGTTATCTTACATAAAAATGGCTAAGTTCATTTTTACGAGTTATCCAAATTTGTAAAGGGTGAAAATTTGGTATAACAGTTTGGAGAATTTCAGGGGACATCTACCTACTAGATGATAAAGACCAGTTACCTTGAAGCATCCATAGGGCATGGATTTAATCCTAAATTTGAAGAAACTAATCATTTCCTTTGAAAATATGTCTCTTGAATCCATTATGAACTTAGCACCGAACTTGAACTATGCAACAACAAGAAAGGGCACACAAAAACTATTTACAAACATAAAAAAATCATGCATGTTCCAAGTGGAAACATACAGAGTGTGCATAAGAATTTATTTTAAAACCTACACTAACCTACTCTAACCAAATGAATGAGAAGATAAATAAATCTTGAAACTGGAAGGGATAAATAGCTTCCTTTTTATAGAATGCAACCATGTGATCTGTTTGGAAATAAAATCACATGGTGAGAATGAAAGCATGTTTTGCACTCCTAGTTTCAACAAAGTATCAACTAAAAATGATGAATACCTCCTCTGATTGTTTTACATTTGGTTGGAGGTGTTGTGGCTGACCTTTTGGATGTTAAAGCTTATCCTCAGGCTCTGAATTAAGCATGACTGGTTGCAACTCCTTCTTTGGCTTTAGATTATCCAAATATCTAATTGGGAATGGGTTGGTCCTTAAAGTTTTCCCATCTTATTTAGATGTAACGTCGTGAATGGAGCTACAAGGAGTGCTTTCTTGCTTTCCTTGGGTATCTGTAAAATGGTTTGTGCTTTGTTCTTAATGTTTTTACACAAATACCCTAGGTTCCACACTTGAATTTTTATTTTATTCTTCGAAAAAGAAGTGTAGAAACTTAGACTCACCATCCTTGATGACTTCTGATTTGGCAGTGGTGTCATCATCTTTCTCCTTTTCTTCATCTATGGAGTTTGAAATATCAAGCTCCTTTCTTCCTTCCTCATGCAAATCCGAGTTGGGTAGCTGGTTCTTCTTTTATGTTCTTCTCCATGGCCGAATCTTGGGATTTTTCTGTAGAAATAGGCTCTTTTCGTTGGAATATAGATGGTAGAATTAAAAAAGTAGTGATTTCAATGGGATCTTCTTCAACAATGTAATCTTCCAAGTATGATAAAAATCAACCTCTTTGCTATTAATCTCTACAACACACTCCCTTAGGTTTCATCCTCCTTGTGTTCCTCTTCATTTGAATTTGATTCCTCCTCCCCTTCTAATTTTACAAGATGGGATGCATCATAAACCTTCATGGATATGGTTCCATCATGCACACTACATTCAAAGCATAGAGATTTTTGATCATCTTCTTCTTGTGCTTTCTCTTCTACAAAATCAGCCTCCACCTTACGTTCTTTGTTCCCAGCCTTCTATTCAAGGCTTAACCACATGTGGAACTTGATTGGATTCAAACCTCAAGCCCAATCCTTCAATTTTTTCATAATTTCTTCTCTCTGTTGGATTCTTCAATTTAATTCCCTCCTTCTTTGATTTTTTGAATTTTTTTCTTCCCAAAATGGGTTAAGTAATGTAGGAGCGTAGCTTAGGAGTAGATCGAGTGTAGGGAAGGTTCAGTACTTGCTGTAGGAGTACTAGTAGCAGGAGGATGAAAGATGGATACTCTCAAATTTTTTATTGTTTAGCAAAGATTCATGCATTAGGAGAGGAGATGAGATGTTATGATTAACTAGTGAAAAAGTACTTATCATGCGTATCTCCCTATGTAGAGCATAGAGCTAGTGAGCATAGATTGATTTGTCAAGACACATCAGCTGAGAATTGGGAGTGTCACATAGCCTCAAAGAGATCCGGGACCCGATGGAGGACCAGTAGGAGGCCAAGGTGGAGATCGAGTGCCTAATTTGGATTTTACCACATAGTATGTGGATTTTGTATGATTCATATGTATACAAATTTTTAAATTATCCCTTTTGAGGAATTTTGTATTAACATTATTAATGAAAATATATATATATATATGATTATGATTTTGGATTCATGTGTTATTGATTATTTTGATGTGATGTTGTATATGAGTTTTGTGATGATATTTTGAAATGTTGAATAGATTAGATGTATTTGATATGATTTTTTATTTTGATCATGATGTGACTCAAATGTGGTGATCTGGATGTATGTTTCAAAATGTAGTTTATCATGGTTAATAATAAATTTGAAATGTTTACTTTTTTAAAAGGTTTTGAAATATGTATTATCTTATGGTTAATTAATTTACAACGACAATGTACCTAAGGCCTTGTAAATAATGTTAACACATAAGTAATAATAATTAGTCACATGTAGGATCATGGATATATGTGGAAATGAGATTATATACCTTCTTACAACATGGGAAGGGTTTATATGCAATTTCTAATGGGGAGTAGGTTCTCCTTTGATGACTTTATAGGTTTATGCCCCCAACTATATTTTTATTACACAAAATGATTGATGTGAGAAGTTTGTTTGGGATGGGAAAGTTGGTCAATGTGGGAAGATTTATTAAGATGTTTTTTATTAATTTTACTTTGATATGAATTTTGATCGATGTAGGAAGAATTTTTGGAATGATTATGGGTAGCCATCCTTTAAAGGAGTGATCTAAAAATTTTCAATTTTGATCCTAGATAGTCATCCTTCGAGGGAGTGGTCTCTGTGATTTTTTTATTTTGATTATAGATAGTTGTCCTTTAAGGGATCGGTCTATATTTTAATATAATTTTTATTAATATTTTTCCTTCGAGAGAATAGTCTCTATTTTTTATAGTGTTCATCTATGCATATAATGTTTTATTTTATTTGAGTTGAGGGCAGCCTAGTAGAACATTTAAAAGGGGAAAATATGTGTGTGCAAACTACTCATGTGTACCCCTATTTTGTTTTCAGTTTGTAGATAATAGGAAGATGGAAGTAATGATTATAGAGTTCCTACTTATGAACAGGAACTTTTCCATGTGTAAAATGCGATGAAAAGAGCCGTGGTGCTCATCTTTAAGGTTGTAGATATAGGATAATGACAGAGATGTCCAAATAATTCCAAATCATTTTGATAGTGAATGGTAGGTTGGTAGTGGAATGAGATATTTGATTTGATTAATGTCATCAAATTATATGTGTTAACAATATAAAGTCCCTAAGTGCAAGGCATTTATAGGTTCCTTTTCAATTTTACCATCTAGGGAGGCTAAGAGATAGGAAAAATTTCCACGTTTACTCCGAGAGTAGTGAAATTTTGATTCCCTTTAAGGAAAAGATGACAAATTTTGAAGTCACATTCTTTAAAATGTTTATTATATTCTTGTTTTGTGTGTTTTTGATAGACATGATGATGTTTGAGGGTTGTTAGGTGACGTTCGTCTAACAATTCAAGTTTTGCTAAGAATTCTTGATGATAATCCTCATCAAAGATAAATTCTTTGAGGGACATGCAGAGGGATGGGATTTGAACTTCAAGGGGTAG
Organism: Taxus wallichiana var. yunnanensis; assembly: GCA_018340775.1. Taxonomy (NCBI): domain Eukaryota; kingdom Viridiplantae; phylum Streptophyta; class Pinopsida; order Cupressales; family Taxaceae; genus Taxus; species Taxus wallichiana. Next base: position 83,757,476 of record CM031244.1, on the reverse strand, counting down.
AACCACCTTGGATCCGTAGACTAAAGATAATGGCGTAACACTTATAGGAGTATGGATGCTAGTCCGATAGGACTAGGATCAATCAAATTTGAAGATGCCAATTTCTACCTATTTGGTTGCAACTTTTCATGAGAATTTTATTGAGTTTCTTGTTAGAAGCTTCTATTTTATCATTTTCTTGTGGATATTAAGGAGATGAAAAACTCAGCATGATGTTATAGGTGTCACAAAGTTTTTGAATCTTTTTATTTTTGAAATATTTTCCATTATCTATGATAATTTTTTGAGGAATGCCAAAGTGATGATAATGTGATGGTGGATGAAGTCAATGATTTTATCATCTTTAGTAGAGATGAGGGAATAGCTTCCACCCATTTTGTAAATTATTCAATAACATTGATGATAGAATGTTGTCATTATGAGGAATGAGGGTTGATGAGGTAAATGAGATCAAACACCCATTGTGAAAAAGGCTATAAATCCTTAGCAAGTTGTAGGGCTCGACTGGGAATGTGACCGAGATTACAAGTGTTGTTGGTACTTGATGTATTTCTTGATGTATGCATTATAATCTTGGTTAAGGGTAGGCCAATAATATCCCATCTATAGAATGAGTTTAGTAACAGAAAACCGCTGAATCTGTTCACCAAAAATGACATCATGGAATTCTTGGGTATATTTAGTGTATTCATGATATTTGAAGCATCGGGCAGGAGACCATCAAATCCGTGTTTATAAGGGACATCACCTATGATGACATATAAGGTAGCACATTGTAGAAAGGATATTTTAGCATTATTATATGTTGGCTATTATGTGTTTGTGTTTTCATTGATTTCAATTCCATTTATGGAAAAATGTGCCATGGTGTTTTAGGAGTCTCCATGAGATGTCATTCAATGTCAAAGATGAAGGCTAACTGGTAGTGTCCAAGTTTGGTATGTTCTTATGAGGTCCTAGTGTATGGTCTAGTGAGATGAGTCATAGTTTGAGGTCTCCCAAGCTGAGTGAAGGTTTTCATGATGTCAAAAATGGTCATAAAGGTGTGTTATAGGTGTTAATGAGTCCGTAAGAAGTCATCATTGTTAGTACCCAAGTTATATGTGTTGAGTTAGGTCATTACAGCTTATCCCTATCCCTAGAGAATGTAGAATGAGATGGAGGTATGAGGTTTGTAGCTAATAATTATTATTGTAGAATGATAGCACCATGGTGGTAGTGTATATTATGTGTTTGGTGAGTTTCAATTCATAACTCATAGGTATGATGTATGTATGAGGTCCTTAGGAAGCAAAAATGAGAAACAGGTAGGTAAGCATGGGTAATTTAGATTGGTTTGATATTTTCATATGAATTTGGGCTAGATGGGGATCATGGACATTTATAGTATTTTTCATGATGCTTCATGACAAGTTTTAGGTCAAAATGCTTAAGTAATTGTAAGATACATTAGTTTTGGTAAAACCAGGTAAGTTACATTAAATTTTCAAAGCAAAATTTGGCCTTCTAATGTTCATTGTGATTTGTATGATTTTCACAGGAATTGATCTCTTTGGAATATATTCTTAGGTCAGTTATGAAGTTTTCAAAAATAGAATGAGGTGGTTTGATCGTCACATTTTTATGAACGATTGTTAAGAAGATAATTTTCTTTGAAACCCTAGCTAAACCCTATCTAAGAGAGAATTGGAGAAAAAGAGGTATTTTGAGTCTATTTTGATTGATTATGTAAAAGTGATGATTTTTATTATATAGTACTCTTCTAGCTTTCCAAAAAGGTACATTAGAGCATGTGACAATATGTGAACCCCAATCAAACAGCTTATTTTGGAATAAGTTCAGTTTTGGATTAGGTTGTCCAAAGGAGTTACAAAATAAATGGAAATTGTTTTTATCAAGGGACTTGTAATTAATTTTCATGATGATTTCATATCATGGTGATGCTTCTAAATGGAAAAGTGTGCCCTATTTGTGAAGACTAGTCAAAGGGCACTTTTGGGGTAGTTTCGTGAAGTTTGCAGAGAAAGGCTTATCAAGGCCTTCCACTTTGTGTTGGAAGGAGATATATTATTTTATGGAAATAGCATTTATAGGGTTTTAAATTATGTATGTATTGTGTCTTTATGATGATATTTTATGGGTCTTTCAGGTCAATTTGTAGAGAAGAAGGTATGTTGATTTTTCAAGACATTTTTTGTAGGATGAAATATTGAAGTGATTGAGGGATTATATGGATTATATGATGCTTTATATCAGTTAGAGAGTTACAAGGGATGAATTGGGTTCCTAGTTAATACAATTGGAGATATTTTAAGTGGAAGAAAAGGTGTAAACTAGTTGATTTTGTAAAACTAGTTTCTAGGCAACTTGATTTGGTGAAGAGGAAAGTTAATGTGGTTTGAACATATGGATGTTTCATGAATTCTATAATGCTTGAAAGTGACCTAAAAATCCTGAGGATTATATTTATTTATTACATTCCATATTTTATTTTATCTTTGGTGGTCTTGAGGCCCAAAGGTGAATATATCATATTTTTGGTGAAGGATATGAGCCTTTTGGCTTATGTTATGAATTATTTGATTGGTCCAAGATAATTAATGAACATGGATGATTTTTTTATGCTATATTACACATTTGTGATAAATTTTTGTATTTACTAATCATGGTTTTGGTGTTAGTGGATTTTACTCATCCTAGTGATAGGGTTTTGAGCTTATTTGGTGCAAGTTTGATGGTTTTGGGCATGGCCGACATATATATGGGTTGTATGTGAATGTTTTAATGACATTAATGATATTTTATTAAGTTTTTTTGGTATAAAAATCATGAGGACTGACCAACCTTGAGTTTATGAGTTGATAAGGGTATAAAGGCAAAGTTTTGAGTTCATTTTTGAACTAGTTGTGCATGGGGAAAGTGTGACCCAAGAGAAAGAGTATAACAGGTATGAAGACATGTTTTTAGATGTGAAGAATTGTTTTATATGTTGAATAATATTATAAGGTGTGTTTTCATGTGTTTGAGGTCAAGACAAGTGAGGAAGGAAAGAGAAGTGAGCTAGGTGAATGAGGATTTGAACAAGGGTTTGAAGGAGTTTGGAGTTAAATTTTGAGATCATCATCAACTCGAGTTTTTGCAGCATATCATCATTTATATCTTCATAAAAATATCTTATGATGATTCATATTCATAGGATTATCTTGTTGTGAGTAATATCAATAATATTTTAGGGGTTGGTGCTCCTTATGGGGTTGGTGCCTCACTAAAGAAATATCTTGTGATGTGTAATATTAACTTGAGTATTTGTTGTGTGTAATATCAGAAAAGTTTTTACTCGGTTTTATTCCCCTTTAGGATTTCCTACTTACATCATGTGTCTATGTGTTCTCTCTCTTGTTTCATGTTCATTTGAATGTTTGGTGTACACATAATAATCTAATTTTGAATGTATATGATTGAATGAATGTTTGATGGATGTTGTAACAATGGTAAATGAAGTGGAATATTTTTAGGACTAATTCACCCCCCCCTCAATCCCTTTTTAGTCCAACATTAGATAGATCCGAGGGAATTTTAGATTGAGAACGATAGTCATAGGTTTGAGTGTACCAAGGATCTACTTGATTGTTTTTAACAAGATTAATAGAAGGGGTTTTCTTGGTATGGGATAGTTGATCAAGTCTATGCATAACAATGAACAACATGTAATCTTCAATTGATAAGGGTATAAGTGATGTGAGAGAAGCCATAGTGTCTATGAGTTTTTTCAACAAATGGGGAATTGTTTGGATTATGCATTGATCAAAGGCTTCTAAGAGGAATTCTTTTAATATTTTTTTAAAATTTCATTCTTACATTGATAAATTCCTTTGATTTGATTGATGATAAGATATGAGTCTCCATAGATTTCAAGGATTTTAACACCAAGCATGATTGTGGTTTGGAGACCCATGATAAGAGCTTTGTACTTGGCCATGTTATTAGTGAATTAGAAGTTTAATTTAAAGGATAGAGGGATAGGAGTCCCCCAAGGAGGTATGATGATGATATCAGCACCTCCCCCTACTAACACTTAGAACCATCAAAGAAGAGTGTCATTTTGAGGGAGTGTGTTCTTGATAGATGGTGTTGATGGGTTATTCGGGAATTATTCTTGAGGTAGTTAATTACTAGGAAGGGGAGCTTATATGAGCTTTTCAGTTATGGATTTCCCTTTTATAGATTTATATTACATGAATTCTAGGTCATATTCAGTCACAAGCATGATCCATCAAGTGATACGATTCATCGTAGTGTGTTTTTGAATGCATAGTTTTGAGAGAATTAAAATTGGTGATAATATAATTCTTATGATTAAAAAGATAATGAAAAAAATTGGAATTCAGGAAGTACAAGGAATAACATAACTTCTCTTCTTCATTGTAATGAGTTTCCTAATCATGAAAAGTGTGGCTTACATAATAAAAGGCTTGCTCATCTTGATGTGATAGCATAGTACCTAGGGCATAGTCAGTGGTAGATATTTATAGATAAAATGGCTACCTTTCACGTGGAGGTGTGAGCATGGAGGGTGATAGAATATATTTTTAGGTCGTCGAATGCCTTTTGATAGTTGTGATCCCATTTGAAGTGGTCATCCTTTTAGAGGAGATGATGAAAAGGTTGAAAGTGATCTGAAAGTTGAGAAATAAAGTGGCGAGACTTATTAGAGCCTATATTAGAGACTACGAAGTTTTTATACTAGAAGAAGGATGCATATCAATGGTGGATTTGATTCTAGCAGGGGTTAATTTCAATACCACTTATGGAAATGATAAACCCTAAAATTTTCCTTGTGATAACACCAAATACACACTTTGTTAGGTTAAGGCAAGAGGAAATATTGAATAAGACGGGTAAAGATGATTTCAACGACAACAATATGGTATCTTTGGTGCTTATATTTACTTAAGAGGTATTCAATGTAGTCTTCTATGGTTTTTTGGATGAGATCATGGAAGATATAAGTCATAACACGTTGATAAGTGGCCCCCACATTCTTGAGTCTAAAGGGCATGATGCGATAACAAAAGGTAGCCCAAGTGGTAATGAAAGAATTATTATGTTGGTCATCGTCATGATAAGGATTTGCTTGTATCCAAAAAACATCCATGGGAGATACCATTTCATGGCCTATCGTGAGGTCGACAAGCTAATCAATGTTAGGAAGAGGAAGTCATCTTTAGGATAGGAAATGTTGAGGTCTCATAAGTCTTTGTAGATGCATAAATCTCTCAAGACTTTGGTTATGAGTACAATATTAGAAACCCATTGTAGATAGTCAATGGGTAGTATGAAATTATCGAGACAAGTTGTTTGTAACTCTTCTTTGATGAGGAGGGATACGCGAGGGTGCATCCTATGTAGTTTTGTTTGATCGCTTTGAATTATGGATTATGATGATTTTGTGGATAATCATGTTAGGTCAATACGTAGTATTTCACTATATGACCATGCAAATTCCCGAGTGTGCTTGGAAAAGAAGGTGGTGAATTTCCTTAATTCTTATGAATTTAAAGATTGGCCAACCTTGACCATATGATGGTCTTATGAATTACCTATATTGATGTCGATATTGGATTCGTTAAGAAGTTTTAGTGTGTCATGTGGTAGATTCTTTTGAAGGTAATGGTCCTCTGCCCCCATATAGGATAGAATGGATTTGTCATGGTGGCATTGAATAATGTCAATGGTAGGGAAGTATTCTTCTACTATTTCTAGTAATACAAGTGGAAGGGTCTTAGTGCCTTTAGTAGTTTGATAAGTGAGCAAATCCTAAGGTGATCGTATTGATTAAAATGAGAAATCAGATATAAAATTCTTAGCGCCATGTTGATTAATGTGGTGTGGGAAATATGATCAATCCTCCATATATGAGACTATTTTTAAGATGGGGAGGACCAAATGAGATGATATATCCAATTTTAGGTTCATACATGGGTTGCTTAACATGTGTCTTCCATATGTTTTTAGTGCAGGGGAGTGAGTTAAGGGATAAAAGGTGGTACTTACCTAACGAGAGACGTTGCATGACATCTTTAAAGGAGTTATCAACTAGTAATTTAGATGAGGGAATGGAATATCTGGTAGAAACTTCATCATAGGATCCCTAGTTTCTCTTAGGAATGAGCACATCATTAGGTCAGTATGTCATGTGACATGCTTTAAAAGGATTCAGTTGGCGGGAATAGTAAAGGTTTTTCCTTCATGTTCATACTTTAGACAACAATGCAATGTGAAGGGTTATAGTGCATATCACGTATCCAGGGTTGGCCTAGCAGTATGTTGTATTGAAACTCTCATTATACGAGATAGATGACCACATGAAGGATTTTAATACCTAATTTTATGGGTAAAATGATCATGCCTAATGTAGGGTAAATGGTTTTGTTAAAGGCACGCAACACGTGAGGTTACTTTGGGAGATGATAATGTCAGTTAATTGAATAATTTTGAAGGCATGAGAAGATATGATGTTAACTCTAGCATTGTTGTCAATCATAAAAATTTTAATGAGCATATCATCAATTTGAATGGTGATGAATAGAGGAAGGTCATGATCTTCAGGTTATAAGGATTGGATTCATGAATTGTCGAAGGTCATAAAGAAAGCATACATTTTAAGGGTGCCGACAATGTTAGAGAATGGTTAAGGATTGTCTCGATGGTACCGACATGGACTAGATAACCTCAATCATTGCTTTTCAAAGTGTTGTGGAGAATTTTAAACAAGATCGTAGAGGTAAATTTTCACGAAGCTTGATGTATTTTTTTAATGATGTTTTTTTATATCGACGTGGTAAATTGAATGTGTGGAGTGGAAAGGATGGACATATTAGCCTTAGAAGATGATGGATTAGGTGATTCGGGATAAAGAGAGATAGATACTTTGGGTTTGTTTTGATCTCGAGGTCTTGTGGTCTTACACATGTGCTCTTGTAGTTATACAATTAACATCAATATGATGGAGTGGAGTTTTACCGAGGAAGCCTTGCTCTTATTGGATATAGATGTAGTTTTGGATGATTATTCAAAAGGGGTGGCTTTAGAGATCAAACGAGTTAATTTGATTTGATTTGGATGTTTTAAATATATAGGAAGAATCCCTTTAATAACAATACTTTGAATCATATCATGGAGGGCTTTATATTCCTCATTGGAATGTCCTAGTGTTCAATGGTATGCATAGAATGCTTCAAATTTGTACCAAGAGGGTTTTCACCCTCAAGAGTCAGATGACTTAATAGGAGGTAATGTTATGATGGATGATTTGTAATGAACTGTTACACCAAAACCTCAAGGCCTTAGTGAAATCCTCACATGAGGATCATAACATCCCACCACGATTTCGTAGACTAGACCTTGGGCTAGATTTATGCCCATATAAGCGGGACCATACCCCGCCTTATATGAGCCTCGAGAGAACAATGCAATGTCGGCATATCTACCCGTGTCGGGACTCAATCATGGGTGCTCACTTGATACCAAATGTAATGAACTGTTACACCAAAACCTCAAGGTGTTAATGAAATCCACACATGAGGATCATATGTAATGAACAATTACACCAAAACCTCGAGGCATTAGTGAAATCCTCACATGAGGATCATAACATCCCACCACGCTTTCATAACCCAAACCCAGCTGGATTTGTGCATGTATATTGGGACCATGCCCTACCCTATATGAGCCCTAGGAAAGTAATGTAATGTCGGGCGTAGCCACCGTGCCCTAGGACTTGAACCGGGTGGTTGCTCTGATACCAAATATAACAAACCATTATACCAAAACCTCGAGGCATTAGTGAAATCCTCGCATGAGGATCATAACATGATTGAATTATATTTTTGAGGATTTTAACATAGTAACCTGATGTAGTTGTCAGTTATAATGATGATGAAGGGATATGTGCATCATTTGACATTTTGGGAATTATATTTTATGAGGTCATGTTCGTGTGACACGTTTAGGTGTCGATCGATGAACGCCATTAGATTATGTAAGGGTGCCTATGAATTTAGAGAATGGGTAAGGCCCTAAGATAGAAAGTAGGGGATATTTATGTTTTGATAACATCATTTGACAATTTTGAGGAACAATTTCTATCTTTTCTGGATGAATGGGTTGTGGATTGTGTTTTAAGATTCGGATTTATTTTGATACGTGATGTTCAAAAGAGATTTTTGTGATTTCAATGATGGGTTTGTTTTTAGTAATTTACAAGAGGCAACGGGTAGGTTTGAAGAGGATATGGCATATGTACAAGGTATCATGATAATACTAAAGGATTCGGGTGATTTGGTGGTACTTCTATAGTAGAGGAAAATAGGTGTCAAGATGCAAGTGAGAGTTATTTAATGGTATTGATGATATGATGAGAATTGACAGAGTTGGATTATGGTTGACTAGAAGATGGGTAATGATTTGGGAAAGGTTTTTGAAGACATCCAAGTTTTCATTTGGAGGCACATTCGGATTTTCAAGCTACAACTCACCTCACCAATAAGTTCTTGGATGACATTTCTAAATGAACAAAACTTTTCAATAATGTGGCCTCAGAATTGATTTTAATTACAATAGTCATTGTCTTGATACCATGAGGGTTTACAAATGTATGTGTCAATAGGACGGATAAGATGAATTTTAATAATGCATGCGTCTATGAGTTTATCAAAGACCGTAAAATGATACTCCCCAATGGGTGTATAGTTACGTTAAGGTTGAGTCCATTCAGAGTTAGAAACGACCTTTGGACATGGTTTTACAATGACCATGTTTGTTGAGCCTTTGGATTTATCATTTCTAGAAGAGGGTTTAAACGAGGACTCATGTTTGGGTTTCTTTGATTCAAGTTTATTTTTACCATCTTCAAGGGTGCAAAGTTCTAGTTTTTGGGCCATGGTAAAGGCTTCATCAAATGTCTAAAAGGATTGGATTTGAATGGTTAACAAAATATTCTTATCATAGGACCAAGAGAATAACTTGATCAAATTAGTAAATGGGAGGCGGAAGGATAGTTTATTGATGATCCCCTACCACTTGGAGATGAATTCTGCAATAGAATCATCTTTCGAACTGTTTAAAATCATAGAGATATGTAATATAAATCTTATGGTGATATTGATGGATAAATGTTCTAAGAACAACCGAGTGAGTTGTGTAAAAAGAAGAGTGAATATTGTGATAATCGTATACTAGCCAAAGGTAGGTCTTTTTAAGGACATGGGAAATGTCCTCAACATAAGGTCTTAGTCATGTGGGATGAGATAACATGTATGAATAAAATCCCTAATGTTTTGTTGAGGGTCCTCCTTCATTGTATAATTTGATGAATTTTGGGAGTTCCCAGTGTGGGGGATAGGATTTAAAAGGTACTAATGGGTTTATGGGCTCGTTACAAATCCATTCATAAGAGAGGGTTCTTTTAGGACCCATGGTAGCAACTTCAAGACTTGAAATCCTATTCATAAGTGTTGCGAGGGTTCATTTTGAGGTTGTTATTGTAAGTTTGATGATGATGATCAAGGTTAATTATAGATATGTTAGTTGGATTTTGGTATAGCTGATATGGTTATGAAACATTATGATGAAGAGAAGTACTTGTGGGAATGTTGTGGGGATGTTGAGGGATGTTAAGAGGCTTATATTTTTAGGGTTGAATGTACTTGATAAGGGGGTAGGAATAGAAGTGTATATAAGATTTTGAGATGATTGTGTTATGTACCGAGAAGGAATGAAAGTGTTGATAAGAGGTTGGGATGGTGTGATACATAGTGAGAAAAGATATTTTTGTATTGTGAGATAGGAGCGGTAGATGCCCTGTTGTGAAGAGGGATGAGTATTAGCAATATAACTTGTATTAATGAGGGGTATAGATGTGGGGATATACATGAATATATTTTGGATTGAGGATATGGTTTCCTTGAAAGGATGGGTTGAGATGTAATAAGAGGAATGAAAACCAAGCTTACATGAGGTGTAGGATAAATGTTGGAGGTTATGGGATTGGATATATAAGGAAATGTGTTATTTTTGGTTTATGATGAATTTAAACTTGATGAGGGAGCCAAAGACAGAGATATTGGTTAGTTGGATGTGTCTTGTGATGAGATAGTTTTAAGGTTAAAACTAATGACATGGATTTATGAAGAGGGGATTTATGTCTTTGATCTACGTGAGTGGAATAGGGATAATTTTTTTGGATGACAAAGCTCATGATTAGGTTTTATGAGTTAGGAAGGATTTAAAGTGACAATAGTAATGGGATGTCACTGTGTAGATTCTCATTGTTGGAGGAAGACTCTTTGAGAAGAAAGATATGCATTCACAGCCACCAGGTTAGAATCTATAATTTTTATAAAGAATAGATCACCACTATTGAAGACCAGGGCTTAGGTGGATCCTTGATTTGTGATATGGCTGACTGGGTACTAGGAAAATGTGGGGATTCTTGGTCTATCACTAGAGGTGATCATAGTTGATCAATTACATCTAGGATGTCTTGAAGGTGAGATTCAATATTATCCAGGATTGTAGAAGATGAATTGTCATATTATCATTGTTTTGTAGATGGGATTATTGTTTGGTTAACACCTCGAACTATGAAAAAAGTCAATGAAGAGAAAGAAAAAAGGTTGTTTAAAACAACCGCAAACAAGTCATAAAAAAATTTAATTATCTTGATTAATTTAAGAAAAAGTGTGAAATGAAAAAATGGCTAGAAGGATACCGAGAAAAGGTTGTCTAAGGCTAGTTTCGAGTTAGTTTAAGTTTAGATTCCTCAATAGACCAAAAGGTATGCGAGGATCATATTTGTGTTGGTGTCATTACAAGGCATGATAATGGTGCCTACCCCTCACTTCACAATCCTCAAACAATAAGGGTGTCAAGTGCTTAGCTAATATACCGCCCAACAAATTATTTATACTCAGCCATAGACCGAGTCAACTTATGCTATTGGTGATGAAATCTAAGTAGGTCCACCTGGGAAGTATTTTTTAAATGAAAATTTGATATGATATGTGGTTTGGTTGTGTGTGAAGGGATTTTCTTGAATGCGATTCTTTCAACCCCTAATTAGACTAAATGAGAAGGTTTTTTATTAAGTTTCAAAAGGAAATGTTTAGTTCGATGAGAAAAAAATCACACAAGATGCAAGCATAAAAGGAAAAAAAAAGGGAAAAGACATACCTGTGATCACTATTCCTTTTTTATTTTTAGCTATTTTAATTTTTAAATGTGTTTTTGAAACAGAAACAACAAAACACTCCAAGCTGAAAGGTTAGATAATATGAAAAGAAAATAAAGGAAAGATATGGAATTTAAATCAAATGGACTAAAGGTCCCATCGGGCATGCTAGGATATTTATGGTGATTTTCATCAATTTCTATAATGCTAAAATAAATAAATCTCTAACAAAACAAGGTTTACTGATATCTATTCCAAAAATGCAATGTAGGGATGTGTGGGGTACATGAAAATGTAATAGGATCCTCCTTTACCATGTGAGAAAACCTATATACAGGGACAACTAGATAAGGCGAGTATTAGATAAAGATGTAATGATTTTCTCGGCTAGAGGTTGATCCTAGGAATCCAAAGGGATTCCTTGAAGGGTATCAACTCGTGTTATACAATCAAGTGCTATAATATGATAAAATAAAATACAATGATTTAAAACTCAAGAGGGATGGATAGATCTTGCTCAGATTATAGATGGCCCGTGCTAGGGTTGTGGTGAGCTTGAAGTCCAAGAAATAGTTGAGCCTATATTGTTCTGATGCATATTGTATTTCATTCATCACTTTGAGTTGATATTCAATGTATTTGATTTCTGGTGTGAGTGTGATGGTGCAAAAGCTAAGTTCATATGATATGTCAAACTTATCCCAAACGAAAGGATTTTAGACAATCAAGAGATCATATATGCTTGTGATGGGGTGTGAAGGACCTATAACATTCATCTATATGAGTACATTTTACCGGACATCATATTAGATCAAAATAGATTGTTGAAAATATGATAATTGCTAAAAAGGACTAAAAAAGATAGGGATTGACGATGATCAGGATGAAATGTTTACTTTGATAAAAAAAAGATAAACATATTGTAACTAATGCAAAATGAAGATTGAAAAGTGCTAATATAAACTAGAATGACTCTAAAAACATGTGAAGTTCATAAAAGATATTTTCAAGAGTATTTGAAGGACTAATGAAGGGAAAATGGGTTAAGGGATCGATCGAGGGTGATCGGGAAACGTCAACGATCACCGCTGAAATTTTAGATGTTCTAAAACTTGTCTAAATATTTAAAAAGGGACTCGCTCATGAAATTTATATAAATTACAATGTAGACAATTAACTATAGCTCATAATTAATACAAAATATGATTATAAATTATAAGTGAAGATGTACTAACCATGTTGAATGTTCTAAGGATGACAGAGCTCGAAAATGGTGATCAATGACTTGTCAAGGTTTCCTTAAGTATTGGCAGTAGGGTGTTGATGTTTCCAAACGTAGTGATGTCATACGAAGGTGCAAAAAATCTTTCCCAAATACAATCTCCGAATAAGCTATATGTGTGTAATTGAGAAAATGGGAAAGAGGGTGATTTAAGTAGAATCAACGGCGTCAGTAATGATCGCCGATGATCACATATTGTCATCGATTTTTCAAGATGTAAAAACTAACAAAAGAAAGATGGAAAATGGTTGAAGCCACTTGCCATCGAGGATTAATATTTTTTAATAATTATTAGGAGGTTAGGAATCCATGTAGGAACAATCTAAGGGGTTAAGATGGGTAGGATAAATTAGGCTAGGTTGGTTTTAAGTGGTTAGGTGAGGGTATGGGAGGTTTTATGATAATAAGTGAGGGTTCAAAATGGTGAATTATAATGTACTTAGGATAGGGATAATAGTGTTAATAATGATTTGATTAATGTGCATCAGGTCACCTAGGAGTGAAAAAGTAGTGTCTACATGTACTTTATTTTTCTAATTTTTTTCGTAAGTCTCGTGATATTGTCAACAATGCTTCATTTTTATTTCAGTCCCTATGCTATTATGTTATTCCTTGTGTTATTTTGCTAGTCCCTACACTAGTGTGTTATTCCATATGTTAGTGTGTTATTCCTTATGCTAGTGTTTTATTCCCTATGCTAGTGTGTTATTCCCCGTACTAATGTGTTATTCTTATGCTAGTGCGTGAAAGTCCTCGTGTTAGTGTAACATGCACTAGTGTGATATTTCTTGCACTAGAATTCTATTCTCTACACTAGTGTGCATTCAAAATTCATTGGTGTATGATTTAAAGTGCATTTACATAGTCTATGTTTCCATTCCATTTTTTTGTCAAGATGCTAGTCTCTCGTGGTAACATTCTGTGTAAATGTTCTTATTTTTTTATAAATTTCCAAGATGTTTGTATTTACTTCCTATTATTTCCTTTACATTTCTGACACTATTTTTCATATTAGTTCACATAAAAATATAATCTAACACATCTTGTGATCATTTTTTCTACCTAAATTACAATTATTTCCCTTATTTTCTTTCATTTCTAACCTTTTAATTTTACAATCAACATAGTGTATGCTTTTCTCTCCTACCCTTGGGGTGATCTTGAGAATCAAAAGTAACTGTCATTTATTTCATCATTAATTTATTTCATTTTTATATTTTAATCTAATTCATCTTATTACTAATTTTTTTATCTTTTCACAACCACATCGCCTATGCTCTTCTCTCACACCCTTTGGGTGAACTTGAGAATCGAAAAAGTTGAAGTTGTTTTTCTTGTATTTGGCTAACTTAGTTTTACAATATCTTTAGAACTTATAAAAAGAGAAGTAGAAATCAAGAAAAAACTACTAAATTTTTGCACGTATTTTCCTTTATCAAAGAAAGCTGAATTTTTTTAAAAAAATCAGGTATAGCTTTTCCTTTGCTTTTCATTTTCACATTCTTTTTCATCAAATTTGTAAATAATTTGTATGTAACCATTCATAATTATATTTACACGCAACGACTTGGATTTCATCACCACTTAGCTACAATGGTGACATATATTTCACCACCGTGCACGAATCATTATACATTGCATTGCACTTGAGACTTAATCTCAAAACAATGTTTGACACTTTCCTCACTTTTGTCCCCCACTTACAAGTAAAGTTTTCGTGATAGGTTACTGTGAGTATATGCCTAAAATAGTTGTAACAACAATGTATATGGAATTATCCCTGTAAATTCTTCAAGGAGAAATAACAACACTATACACACATTCATTCTTTCATTACCCTACCACCTATTTAATAAAACCCATCATTTGAGTGGTGATTCACTTCTCTAAGAGGGCCATTATTGATTAGGTGAGTCTCTTTTAGTATTCCAAGGGTTCCCATACCACTTATGTGCACGTGGCATATTTGGTATATTGGGGCTAGGATATATCGAAATACACATCTATTTGAAGTGATAAGAGTCTTGCATCCATTATTCCATAGCATTATGTTTGTTTCATTAAACATTACACTTCCCAAAAATATTTTACCTCTTAAGCCAAAACATATAAGAACATTACTTGTTTTTTTAGATAGATAAATGCTTTTGACCGGAGCTATGAACCAGAGTACATTCAGCCAAGATATAGCATTTAAGCTCAACAATTAGCGAACTAGAACCACCACACTTGAACACACTTCTAGCATAGGAACTTTTGAACCAGAATCCGCCTCTATTAAATTTTCCCGCGTCGTGCCACCTCGAGACATTACCACCCCAAACAGGGATCGTGCCTAAGTGGTATTTGAACCTAGGTGGAGCCAAATACAACCATATTTCTTAACCACTCCACCGGACCCCCATCGGCGAGAACATTACTTTTTATTTGTATACCTTCTTGTTGTTTTTGAATAAAATATTGTAGATCAGAACTTTTGTTCCACAAACACTATCTAAATCAAATCAAATCCAATAAAAGTCAACAATCCAATCTACCCCATCCAAAACTATATTTTATCCTTTGGATACACACCATTTTTTTATCAAACTAGAGCTTGATTCCTTAAAAATCATTTACGAGTCAACACCAAGTAAACAAACAAATCCAATCCTATCCCATACAATTAACCACTTATCCAAATTATGAGATTACCTAGGTTTTTACCTATTAGCAACATGATGGTTACTCATAATAAGAGTCACAATATTTATGATAACCTTGATAGATTCAATCCTCTTAGAAATGATAGTTCGTATGAAGAGAATGAGGTAATACAACCAAAACTCAATGACGAAGAATGAAAAAGTAGAAAAACTATTAAAACAAAAAAAAAATAATACCTTCTTTACATCCTAGAAATGGGGTGAAGATACCTTCTAATTTTGGTGAAGAAAACTTGAGTCACCTTTTAGAAAATCCCAAATCAAGTAAACAAAATCACACATCCAACGATTCAACAAAAACATCCAACGAAGCCTTGTTATTAAAAATTCATGAAATGACACAACAAATCGCTCACATGGATTCTAAGGTTTCCAAAAATCTCACAATGAAGAGAAAGAGCAACCTAATCACAAAATCAATGATATCATAGATACCCCTAAAAAAACTCTCCATTCACACAAGAATGGAAAAACATGAAAGAAACAATCATATAGTTACAAAAACATACAAAATAATTTAACTTTGAGGATATTTTTCATATGAATTTGATAATACCATGTTATAAATACCATTTCCTCCATCATTTGAAACTCCTAAATTTGAAAAATACAAAGGAAAACACAACCCAAGAAAACATGTTAAAGAGTTCTTCATGTAATGCCAAGAAGTAGTATATAATGAAATATACCTTTTGCATATTTTCCAAAAATTTTAGGAGGAAAATCTTTAGATTGGATTCCTACACCTTCCAAAAGGATCCATTACCACTTTCATTGACTTATCAAAAAAATTTAAAACCTTTTCCTTTAACTTAGAATTTGATGTCACCATGATGGATTTTGAAATATAAATCAAATAAACAATGACACATTTCACATCATTTATTTAAGATGGCAATGGATCGCAAGCCGATTCCTTTGTTTAATTCTTGAGAAACAATTGGTTAGCATCTTTATACCTAATCTCAATCCTAAACTATCATTCCAAATGAAAATTCATTTCTTAACTAAATTTGAGGAAGTAATCAAAAGGGGATAAAATTTGAGAAAACCTCATTTTTAAGAGTGTAATCAAGACTCCTTATAAGGATCAACCTCACAAAGACACCAATAAAAATCAATACAAGCCAATGTTCTTCAATCGAAACTGTAATGTTGTGAATGATGGAGTCACTAATTCTTCCTACATTAAAAACATTTAAAACAACCAATCCAAATTAAATAAATCAACTAAACAACTAATCATCATTCTTAGTAAAGAAGATACTCCTTGGGAATTTAGATGAAGATAATTCACTCCACTTGGATAAAGTCTTTCTAGCATATTCCATCACCTAGCAAGTGTGTATATGATCACCTATCCAATTGTAAAAACCCTTCAAAAAAGGGAAACCAAAACCAACATGGTACAAAGGAAAATGAATATTACATGTGTCATCATCAATGAACATCATATAGATCATTGTATGCAACTCCACCACTAGTATTAAGACTTAATTGATCAAGAACATGGAAGTTAAAAATACATCCAACAACAAAACTCCCAATGAAAAATTAAACATTTTCAAATACCCTTTCCACAAACACAACGAAGCTAAAATAGTTCAAAAAGATAAGTTCCAAACATCTAACAATGTTGAATAAGATGGAATCATATCATTCATGATAAAACCCAACATTTTGGTACTATCAAAATAAAAATCTTGATTGTGTAATAACCATAAGACAAAAGGAGGTTTGGGTTCCCGCCACCAAACAACCTTTGACATCTATATATTACTTCAAACATCCAATCCTCATTTTAATTCAAATCTAAAACGACATCCAATGCTAAATATTCCTTTGATTCCTATGATATTATCAAATAATTAGAGAAGTACATCCACACAAATATCCCTTATGGAGTTTCTTAAAACATCACCTATGCTTTAATACATCCTTACTCATGCATTACATGATGCACGTGTTCCTAAGGACATCAACACCCAAAAATTTCAAGCCTTGATCAAAAATATTTTTCCAATAGCCATATCTTATCATTTGGTCCTCATGACCTTTTAAACCCAAACATTCCAAATAATAGTTCCTTATATGTCAAAGCATTCATTACTCATCATAAGATCAAAAGAGTGCTTATAGATAATGGATCCATGCTAAAAATTTGTTCCATGAAACTATTATGGTGTTTGGTTATACGGAAGAGATTCTTACTTTTATATCATAACCATTCATTGGTATGATAAAAATGAGAGACAATCTGTAGGAATAGTCATGCTTTCACTCATGGTTGACCAATCACCTGGACACACCTTGGGCCACATTTGGACTTGGAGGTTACTTATAATATTCTCCTTGGCACCCATGGATCCATGTCATGCAGGCCATCCCATCCACAATCCATCAATGCATCAAATTTATTTATCAAGGAAAATAAATAACATTTTGTACCAATACTAATTCATTTGAGTATTGTTGAATTCTTGAAGGGATGTATCAATAAGCCCACTATTTTCCATCCGTAGAAAATTATGCTCCCCTCGCATCATACCATTTTCTAAAACCACATGAAATGATCTTAATACACTCTCAAAAAAATTCTTCCAAATACTATAATGTCAAGAATATTGATAGTAAAACTTCTAATATTCCTTATATATTCATCAATCCACCTTCTACATCATCTAGTATGCCTACTAGTTCATCTATGCAAACATCCACATTTAAAATCATTAACAAAGGATGTGGTGAATATCAATTTCAAATGGGTCAAAGTTCCTTTCATATTAGGAACTTACATCTATCACCCACATGCCTATGGAAAAAGAATACTTACATGTACACATCACTCCTATCTACAAACTAGGAAAAAACATATTTCTATGATTTGGATACTTATAAGAAGAGAAAATCCAAGATTCGAGAGATCTTTTTGTAATGACAATGGTTCACTAAATATTATCAATCACCCAAAAACATCATAGGAATAAAATCATGAAAAACATGCAAAGGAAGGGAAAATGTATTGGAAAAAATGAACAAGGTCATCTATATCCCATTACCTCAAGTAGAAAAGATAAAATCATATGGTTTGAGTTACAATCTTTATGTTTCCGCATGTAAAGTGTCTTCTAGTATAGAAACCAATAGTGAATACATTGAATCTAATAGTGAAACAAGTGCCATACAAAATCTTTTTGAGGATCTTACTGACATGATCTTTTTTTATCAACTTTCCATCAAACCATTGAGATTTTATGTCCTTCCCTCATCATTCACAATCACCTAAATCATGTTTCCATACACCTCTTCCAAAATTATGAGGCCATTGAATAATTTCTTAGAAGGTCGAGATCATATGCCCCCTTCTAAATAAATAAGGGATTCAATATCAATTTGGATGCTACAACCTACTTTGGAAAATATCTTCAAAACCATAATCCACCAAAACCAAAACTAAAAAGTAAAAAGAGGTAAAATATCCCATAGTGAAAACCCTCACTAAGACATTATTGGAGAGAAAAAAAAAAAATTAAAACTCCACAAGACCCTCCCTCACAAAGAGGAATCTCAAACAGACAATCTACATTAACCTCTAGCATATTTAATATAAAGGATACATCCAAAATGTTGGTAGAAGAAACCATAGACATCAACATTGGAACAAACGAACACCCTAAGATCTTACAACTTGGAGCTAGTCTAACTCCACAAGAAATAGAAGTGTTTACCACACTTCTTACATAATTTCAAGATGTATTTGTATGGACATATAAGGATATGCCAGGATTGGATCCCACTTTATTTATACACCACCTCATGGTTCACCCTGACGCTAAGCCAATCAAACAAAATTTAAGAAAATGCATCCCAAAATTGCATTACTAGTCAAAGAGGAATTACAAAAACTCCTAGATGTAGGTTTTATTAAACCCACCAACTTTATAATAGATATCCAACATTTTTCTATTCATAAAAAGACTCCTAGGATTAAAATTTTCATTAAATTTCATGACATCAACAAAAGCATGTCCAAAAGATGAATTTCTATTACCTAACATTGATATGTTTGTTGACTCAACGACATGTCATGAAAATTTTCTCTCATGGATGGTTTTTATGGCTATAATCAAATACAAATCATAGAAGAATATCAACACAAGACATCATTTACCACACCATGGGAAAATTGATATTATAAGGTCATGCCTTTTGGCCTAAAAATGCAAGTGTTTCTTATCAACGAGAAATGACTATAATATTTCACTACATGTTACATACAATAATGGAATATTATGTTGATGACATCCTAGGAAAATAAAAACTATAGTGGAACATCCACAAGTCCTTTTCCATATTTTTGAAAGATTACATTTATACAAAGTTAGACTAAATCCAAAAAAATGTTTCTTCAACGTTACATCAGGTAAATTACTAGGGTTTAGTTTTTCATGAAAGGTGTAGAAGTGGATATCATAAAGATCCATGATATAAATTGAAATTCCTCCTCCCAAAAATCTAAGAAAACTAAGGAATCTCTAAGGAAAAATCCAATCCATACGACGCTTTATATCACAACTAGCAGACAAGTGCCATCACTTCAACCAACTACTTAAAAAGGATGTTCAATTTGATGGGATCAAGATTTCCAAAACTCCTTTGATAATATAAAAACATATCTATCTAGTCCTTCGGTGCTCATTTCACCTATTCCATGCATGAACCAATATTTCTATATACATCCTCCATAGACTATTCTATAGGAGAATTTCTCACACAACATAATTATCAAGGACATGAACAAACAATATATTATCTTAAAAGAAATTTAATTGATCATGAGCACAAATATTCACATATCGAAAAGTATGTTTGGCCATGGCATTTTCTTTCCATAAGTTATGCCACTATTTTCTAAATTGTTCCACCAAAATCATAACAAAAATAAATCCTCTCAAACATATCTACTTTCCAATCCAATTCTCACAGATGACGATGTCTAGCTATGGATTGATCTCCTTAGTGAATTCAACATTGAGTTTGTTAATCAAAATTCTATAAGGGACAAGCCCTTTTGCATATCATCTTACCACATCACCCTCCCTAGAAAAAAACCTTTAAATTTTGATTTTCTAAATATCCTATCATATTTCTTGACACTACTCCTTTATAGATGTTCTACTTTGATGGCTCTTTAAATTTCATGGTTAAAGATTTGGAATAATGTCAATCACTCTGGATGAGATATAATTCATAAGGCCTTTCACTGGGTTTTACTTGCACTAAAATACCGTGTGATTAAGAATCCCTTATAACTAGATTAAAGGTAGTTATTCAATGGAATATCAAAGAGCTAGTATTCATTGGTGACTCGTAATTAATCATCAAACAAGTTAGGGATGAGTATCAAGTAAAATACAAAAATAAATACCCTATAAGAAAATGGTTGACAACCTTAAAGGATAATTTTAGATGGTCACTTTTGAACAAGTACCTAGAGCTCAAAACAAACCTACATATTTTATGGAAACTATAGGATCCCTTCTTGAGATCGAAACAAATCAAACACGGTCCCACTTCATTATATAACATATTATGGATCCAACTTATGAATTTCTTGATATTACCATGGTATGTGAAATAGTTTTTCCTGATAGCCCTTGGTACCATGATATCTATACATTCACTCATGAAAAAATCTCCCCCAAATACAAACTCCCATATAAAACATGCATTATCACAACGTGCCTCTCACTATACTATCCTAGCTAACACCTTATATCAAAGAGGTTATGATGGAACTTTACTTAGATGTCTCAATCAATAAGAGGCATATTTTACCTTATCTAAAGTGCACATAGGCATTTGAAGTGCACACACAAATAGAATGGTCCTAGATAAGAAAATATTATGCGTATGTTACTATTAGACCACCATGGAAAATGATTCATGTCACTTTGTCACAATGTGTCTCACTTGTCAAAAACATGGTGATATCATTCACCTCCTTCTCAATTATTACAACCAATCATGACACCTTGGCATTGCTCTTAATGGGGCCTTGATATTATTGGGATTTTCAAACCTACATCATCCGATGGACATAAATTCATCATCACAACCACTAAGTACTTCACTATATGGGTTAAGGTTATGCCTCTCACTTATGTCACCGATGAGCCCAAAATGGCCCATTTAATACAATATTTGACATTCTTTTTCCTTGCATAAATTACAGAAAGTGTATCTAACTGTAATTTCTGAAATTATGGTTTATTTAGGATAAAATAGAGAGTATATATCATGGTTATTTATTTAGAATTCATTGTTATATTTTTTAATCTATTTCTAATGATTATTAGATAAAATATGTCAATTTTTACATATGCAGTCCATAATTTTCTTTATTTGTCGAATAAGGGATTTTGAGCACTAAGCACCAGCTAAAACCATCCTTGGAAGATATTCAAAATTTCTCATATCAGCTCCAAATATTGTTATTGTAGCACCGTACTAGCTCCTAAGGTTCCCTCACTAGCTCACGGAGGTTTCCTCACTTGCTCTAGAAGTTCCTTCATTAGCTTCAAAGGTTCTTTCAAAGTAGCTTTGGAGGTTCCCTCACTAGATACAAGAGGTTTCCTCAATAGCTCAGGAGGTTCCCTTACTAGCTCCAGAGGTTCTTTCACTGGATTTGGAGGTTCCTTCACTAGCTCTGGAGGTTCCTTCACTAACTCTAGAGGTTCCTTCACTAGATCTAGAGTTGAACATTAGAGCTCCATATTTGAACTCTAGATATGGATATTAAATACTTGGAGATGAATACTAGAGCTACAGAGATGATCATAACTCCAAGGGTGGTTTGAGAAGTTTGTTTATCTACTTTTGAAAATCAATCTAAAAATAGATATTTCTATAAATGTTTTATTATTTATAAAATAAGGAAGAATAAATATTCATTTTAATTCTCAACAATAAAATAAGAGAGTCAGATTGTTAATTAGAGTTAGATAAGATATAGATCCATATTTTATGGAGATTGATTCTTTATGGATATATGAAATCTTAGTTGATAATATTTGGTTAAGATGTATGCCTTATAATAAGGAGTTGGTTGGAAGCATGAAATTATAAATGCAACCTCCCACACCAAGGAATGTAACCTCTATTATTCTAATTAATTCATTCTAAGGTTATGTTACATCTAATTTGTAAATAAGTCTTGATTAAAATCCTCTTCTGAGGAAAGAGCTGGCCACTCAATCTAGAGAATATGGATCTATGTGTTTATGTTTGTTTCTTCATTCTATAATTATATTTTTATTGTCTTTTTCTTTGTACCATGTAATTATTCCTTTAGTGTACAGTTTTTGTGAATATGCAGTGTTTTATGTGTTTATTATTTCTTTTCAATTCAAAAATTTCCTTTCCTATAAGTGTGACATTTAATTTCCTACAATTTTGAAATTTAATTTCATGCAAGTGTTCCTTTCAATTCTTGCAAGTGTGTTTCAATTCCTACAAGTGTGTTTCAATTCTTAAAAGTCTGGATTTAGTAGAAGGGACTATTTTAATTGGATATCTCTCTCCTATTATAGATTGTCATGGACACCAGCCATGGATTGACATTATTTAATGATGAGGATTGATGAACCCCATCATTTTGGCACCTTTTCCGAGGGACACAATGTTATAAGGAGATTCAGAATTTTCTAAGAGAATTGTCTAGTGATAATATATAAATAATTTCCTTGTGAGAGGGAATTTCTCGTAGAAAATTTGGTGACAGGAGATTCTTATTTGATTGTTTCTTTAGACTTATTTTCCTACAAAATAGATTGGAATTTACTTTTCGCCATTAGGATCTAGACCCCCATCTCATACTAACACAACTGCATAGAAAAATGTAACTACTTAAATCATAAAGGAAGAATTATTTGTTGATGAAGGTTGGGTATGAAATTCTAGAATGAATAAAATTTACAAGGATATGGCATGGAAATGATCAAAATCTACAATATCTCATTTTTTAGAATAAAGAAGAGAGAATAAAATCACACTACCACCAACTACTACTTATCACGAGATAAATATGCAATAAAGTTTTTATGGTTGCTGAATTCATACACATGAGGAAGAAGTAATTCATTTTTAGGTAAGAAAATTTCATTTTCAGAAATTATTGATGTAGATATGTTGGATAAAGTAATAGTTTATTAGGAGAGAATGTTTTTTTCTTTACCGATATAATAGGAAAAGATGCATGTTATGTTAATTGGCAGTTGTAGTTAAAGAAACACAATATGAATTATTTATAATTGTTTATACAAAAAATGTAGTTGTCACGTTTGAGAAATTAAAAACTACATGTATATCATTTTTACTCCAACTAAAAAACATGTAATTCTATATGTTATTTCTACTTGTACAAATTAACTCCATTATGAATCGGGACATGGGTGCTAAAAATATTGTTGTGCGTGATAAGGTAGAAATGTATTTTAATGAATTATTTTACTCTTATCACAACACACATAGTTTTGATAGACTCAGAAAATAATGGAAGAATGAATCCTCGTATCCATGTGTGTTTTTCAAAATATGTTAAATAGAGTTGAAAAAACCAAAAAAAAAAATATTTAAGTTCCTTGTTTGATTTTAATTTATATATAAATATCTCAATACCTTAAATCTAATTTCTACACTCTTTCTTTCTAGGATTATCAAGTGGCATATCCCAAAAATTAACCATTCTATAATAAGTTCCAAAAACACACAAAATTAATGATTAGGAAATAATATGTATGGTTATGTTGGATTTTATTGGTAACATGATTATATTCATTCATATTATGATATGATATATGTGGTGCACGTGCACGTGTGTGTGTGTGTGTGTGTGTGTGTGTGTGTGTGTGTGTGTGTGTGTGTGTGTGTGTGTGTGTGTGTGTGTGTGTGTGTGTGTGTGTGTGTGTGTGTGTGTGTGTGTGTTTGTGTGTATTTTTAGTGTTTGTTTGTGTGTGTGTGTGTGTTTTGTGTGTGTGTGTGTGTGGGTGTGTGTGTGTGTGTGTGTGTGTGTGTGTGTGTGTGTGTGTGTGTGTGTGTGTGTGTGTGTGTGTGTTGTGCATGTGTGTTTGTATGTGTGAGTGTGTGTGTGTGTGTGTGTGTGTGTGTGTGTGTGTGTGTGTGTGTGTGTGTGTGTGTGTGTGTGTGTGTGCACGCATGTGTGTATGTGTACATATGCATGTGTTTGCATTTGTGTGTGTGTGTGTGTGTGTGCTTGCTTAAAGGCGCGCGCATGTGTTTCCTAATATGTTTTCATGTATTTGATGGGTTATAATTAAGGAACCTAGCTAGTATTGAACTAGTGATGGTAAATTTTTATTTTACTTATACCTAAGAAAATGAGATCCTAGGACTAGGAAATTCTATAATTTGGCATCCTAAATAACATACAAGTATGCAAATAAGGATCACATTCGTATAGATTTCTATATCTATTCTATTTTCTCGTTTTTATTTATTGTGATAGATATTGAACTTGTATTTTCATTTATTCAATTTTTTTGTATAGTATCTATGTATCTAACTTTTGTAGTATGGTTTTTAGTTATTGAGCCTAACCAACTATTAAAGCATTTAACAAGGTGTTGAAACCTTTATTTGATATTTAGCATTGATGTGGCACTATAAGACATTATGTTATTATAACCTCCTATTTGTGAGATATGTTTCATTATATTTCAATAACAAGGTGGTTAATACCGATTTCACCGAACTTTAGTGATAAGTTTAGTGGAACAAAGGTAGTGGGTTTATTTATAATTAAGTTATATAATTATTGTGACCATGGGTTGGTGGAATCAATTAACTTTGGATATAATACTTGTTATAAATGTTATCGCTGGAAAGTTTTCATTTAGGTTTGACATATAGTCAAGTCACATATTTTGGTGGTTAGTTGGCATTGATATATCACTTTTAGGGAATCACTATATGCGTAGTTGGTGGGATTATCACCATGATATGATGGGATTTGAACATTCAACTAAGGTTTCTCCCTTTTTGGAGAAATTAGGAGATAAAAATACGAAGGTGTTTGGGAATGTTTCAAATATTTTGGATAGAGGAATAGTGGCATTTTTCCAAGTATACAATAAATAAGAAAAGAAAGAAAAAGATAAAAGGAGAAGGAAATAGAAAATAAAAAACACACAAATATTGATAAATCAATTTGTATGCAATATTTATAAGGAATTGAGAAAAGGTTTGAAAGTGAGAACGGTTTTCTTCTTGTTTTTTCATTCTACTAATTATAGGTGCAATGTAGAAGAGAATTCTAGATTTTCTCATTTGATAATGGAAACGAGAGAGGAATTTCATGGTATCTCTCCCACCTTCTTATGCAAGTGATAAGTCTCCAATGAAACCTCCATTATTTTCATACTTGAGGAACCATGATCCGTGAGTGTATGTTTTCTTGTTCACTTAGGCATAACTATTCTCCATTGAATTCATAAAGGATATCATGATTTTTGGAGCCAAGGAAGATGTTTTTAAGAAGTGGTTTATGAATATTTCATGATACCTGTATTTTTGTCTTCATGCATGTTTTATTTTAATTAGTTGATTTCCTTAGAAGTAAATTATTGATCCATTTTGGATAATAGTTTTATTTCCATTAAAATGTCCTAGAGGGAAATGATAGAGTTTAGAGATCTCTATATTTGTGTTGGTATGATATTTTTGTGATGAACATGTGGTTATTTCTTTGTGTCAAGTGTTTTTATGTTTTGATGAGATATTGATTACCCTTTGTATGATCTTTCTCTTATCGAGTTTACCATTCTCATTATTATTAATGGTGGGGAAGGTAAGGACAAATTGTCATACTACTTAATTGTAGGATAGTTTATGCCATTCATTTTAGTAGTTAATGATATTTATAGACACATAGACATAATTATATTCATTTTTATACTCTTCCATATTATAACTCTTTATAGGTATTATGTATATTGAAGAGTGACTTATATTGTTATCATTTTATCTATATAGACCTTGTAAGCTTTATTATTCTAAATAAATTAGTGTGAATATGAAGGTAACACTTGGAAATAAAGAACTAATCCAATTCTCATTTATTGTATTTGGAAATAATTATGTTGAATTGAATGAATATTATTTTGGGTTAAGCATGAATCTTGATGTATGTATTTACTTGAAAGTTCTTACTTTTGAACATCAAGGATCAAGGTTATCATTTCTTTTGACTAATATTAGTATTAGATAATAGGTTCTTTTTATATTAGTAGTTTTTGGGAACTTATAGTATGTTGAATGGACTTATCGATAATATTTTTCTTAGAATCCCTAGATTTTATATTAAGGTTCTATATGATTTTATTCAAATAATAAATGTTGTTACTCTTGAAAGCATTTATTATCTTAACAATGTTTTCTTCCTCTTTCTAGTATTGAAGGTGATTGATGGTACTAATTCATTATCATAGTTAATTTTTCCTCTAATGAGCATGGACTATGTCCATTATTGCTAATTACTCTTGGAATTAAATTCATGTATGATGGACAATATATTTAGAATGTAAATAGATATATTGGAAATTTATATGCTTTAGATATTCATTATGAATGAATTTTTGTAGAGGAATTAGTCATGATTGTAATATGTGTACTATAGCGGAATTTGATCAATATTTTTAGGCTTGGGAAATTATCTCTTAGAGATCCAAGTCTTGGAGTTTCAATCTATTTTTGTAAATATGTTTCTCCTAAATGTTAATTTGTGATTCTAATGGTTATGTTAATTTTGATTTATAATAGGATGAATCAAAATTGCATGTTACTAATATATAATACTTAATAAGTCTCTTTTATCAAAAATGAACATGTATTCCATTTTTGGGTTTATCTCTAACTCAACATTTGATCACTAAACCCTAGTTATTTTAGGGATATCAATGTGGAAAATATTGATGTTTGTCTATTGTATTAGGATTTTGTTTTAATACTCTAATATGTGGATAATCATGATTGAACCTTTATCTCGTGTCTACATCGTATTGGGATCTACCTAGGTATATAAAATTATTGATTAATTTGTATTTACATCAATAGGATACCCTAAAATCTAGGTCAACTCTACCTTCGTGATTACTTATATGATTTATTAGTGAGTGGTTAAATCCTTGGAATATATATTGGCATGGATGCATGTCTAAAGTATAATTGGTTACACATATGAAGATGATCTTAGTGATCCAAGTGGGTGGTTGAGTCATAGTTTGAAGCATTTTTATTTTCAAAACATTATTTTGGTGTTGATTTTAACCTTGACCTAGGATAGTTGGACTCTATTTTGGGGTTACTTCATAAAATTATTTCATTTTTGACATCCATTTGGGCTCTTCCTCACTAGGAAAATTGAATTTAAATCAAGACCCTAAATGGTTTATTACAGGAAATAGTTTCAATAAATTTTCAATGTAATATTGTCAATGGTGTTTCTTCACTTTCTTAAGTAATTGTATACCCCTTACATGATTGAAATGTTAATTTTCCTAGTATATACTTGATTTAGAAATGATATCTTCTTCGTGAATACATGTAATGATTATTTATTGGTACAATCTTGTAATCGAATAGGAAATACATATCCATCAATATAGTAATAAGAGTTATCAAGTAGTTTATCTAAATATTTAGCCAACAATAGATGAAATGATAATGGTATTTTTTTACTCTTTTGTTCCTTTTGTGAGGTATGTTCTTTAATTTTCTTGAGTGGTTATATGTTTAATAAATTATGAGTTAAATTGCATTTACATCCAATATAGTTACTTGTATTGATATGTATCTTGGAGATGATATTGGTAATCCAAGACACATCAAAATGACTATCTTATACCCCGTGATGGTATTTTTCATGAATTATATTAATCAACATGAAAGTATACATTTAAAAACTAGTAACTAAAGATGAAAGTAGTGATGAAGAGTGTTGATCTATCCTGAATACACTTGATGGTCATTTATTATGTTGCATCTTAATCTTAATAACCTACTTAGTTATGTACAATCACTAGGTGATTTGGTTACATGAAAATTTGAGATGAATATTTAGAATGAATGTTAATTAGTTAGTAATAACACTTTTACAGTTTTATTATTATTGTTATTTCTAGCAAAATTACTTTAGAGATAGAGATAAGAGTGGGATTCTATATGATATGTATGATGGGGGTTGAGTAATGATTATTATTTTTATAATTAAATTCATTAAATTTATTTATCTAGTGAAAAGGTGAATTTAAGTGGATAAGTATCCTAGTAATTGTGTACTTATAGGAAAGAATAAGTAAAATTTATATTTTAAAAATGGTTTACATATCTTTATTATAAATGGAACTTTATCTAGTCAAAACTTGCATGTGAGCTAGGCCTAGTATGTCAATGGTTGGGCTAAGAGGAAGTGGAGACCGAAAGGGTATCTAAATATTTTAATCATTCCCAAAGGTTTTTTCCTATTCATGTTCTCTAATCAAGAATATTGTGACAAAAGGTAAATAGGAGGCGCTCTCTATTTTTGCAAAACAAGCTTCATCCTACATAAATGGGTTCTATGGCTTTTCTATAAAAAGCAAGACAAATATCATACCCATATGGGTAAGGCTTCTTAGCCTCTCACTAGAATACAAGGAAGATGATATGTTAGAAGGAATAGAAAAATTCATAGGCCATACCATCATTTTTATGTTGTTACCGAGGCTCCTACTAGGTTAATTTATGTAAGATATTTTGTTAATGCTAATATTCACAAAGAACTCGGGAAAATCTATACAATCGGCCTCCGAGTTTAGAATTTGCAATCAATTCATTTAATATGAATATCCCCTATATTATGTATAAATTTACAAAAGGTGGGTCATGATTCAAGATTATGTAGGGAGAAAAGAAAGGAACCAAAACATGGAGGAAGAAATCTTCTACCAAGCTAGATAGTTGTTCTAAAATTTTGGAGTCTCAAATTTCATTTGAGAGGATAAGGTCAAAAAAATAGAAGTAGACATAGGGAATGATGGATGGTCAAATGCCTCATGAAAACCCAACCAAGAAAAAATATTGGAGAAGAGGGTGATCAACAACATAATGAAAATATGTGTGTGTGTGTGTGTGTGTGTGTGTGTGTGTGTGTGTGTGTGGAAATAAATATTTCAAAACAAAGTGGAGAAACTTAAGAAAAAGGAAGGGGAATTCGATAACTCTATGCATCATTATGATGGTTAAAAGACCCAAGGAGAGCTAGTTGATTCACAAAAATGGAGGTAGAGTTTCCAATCCATAAGAAAGTTGAGAATTTGTTGAGATTTTTCTTCCTAGGTAATAAAAAGTAAATAATAGTTTAATAAAGAGAAGGTGGAAATCACTATGAGCTCCAAGAAGTCAACAGAGGCTAGATTTATTTTAAGAATAGGATACCAAACTACTGGAGGTCATAAATAAATAAATAGCTTGAGATGTTTCTACTATATTTCAGATTTCATTACATTTGAGTGGTCCAAAAGTACATTTAAAATTTATAAATTGAAGTCATATTTTGGACTATTATAGGGGTTAATAACCCTTCAAAACAGAGAATCCTTAAAGGACCTAAAAAATCATCTACCAAGTGTGATATTGGTTCAAAAACAAAAATGCTTGAAAAATCATTGTTTTATTTCCATAATAGGATGTGGAAGAGGGATTCCAAGGAGGTTTTTAGTTCTCCTAAATCTTTTGAGGGTATGGCGATTTTTAGATGAACTAGATGATGCATGGTAAGGTTATTACCTCCTCCTCCAACCACTTACTTATTTTCTTTACCATTATCAAGGACAAATAATTTATTTGTGTCCCTAACTCTCAATCTAGAAGAATATTTATGTGTGAAGAGATAAGTGTAGGATATCTTGTTTGTATTCAGCTGAATGGTGATGGGGAATTAAGCACCCCATTCCTCTTATAAAATACACTAAGTAACCTAGACGAAACCAATAGTTTAAAAATATGGCTCAATTATCATCTCTAACGGTCTAATGGATATTGAGCTTAGAGGAGTGATCTATACTTAGTTAAATAGAAGAATGGGGGAGAAATTTATTCAGTTAAATTTGATAGAGTTCTTGTTTCTATAAACTAGATTTTTAATTTTAATAGTTATATTTCTTCTTTGTCCCATATTGGCTTTGGCCATTAACCACTTATCGTCAATTTGTAATAAGACTTCAAAAATGTGAAACCTCTTTTCCACTTTGAGAGTATGTGGTTCCATTCATCATCAATATTTTTAGAAAAATTTAATGCTCACATTAATTAGTGAGTAAAAATTATTAATGCTATGTGGGATATTCGTTTGTTTTTGAGTTGTTGAAACAACTCAACCATTTTAGGTAGGCAAGTAATATGGGTTGGATTTATTATTGAGACTCCATAAAAATAAGAACATATATAAATCTATATATTATAAATTCATATGAATAACTTATAGGTCATGAATTAATATTATATTCAATAAAGTTTTAGATGATATTATGTACATAAGCTAACATTTAGTATCATAGAAGGTGATATATAGAGAATTAATTTAACAATGGGAAACTACAATGTTTGAAAAGTTGTCCTAGCAATGATATTCAAGATTCCTAATTGTTATAGTCTTTATGGTTGATATAGTTTTTAGATTGTTAGGTAGTGAAGAATATTAACATTGTAAATTGAGAGGTGGAGAATTATGAGAGAGTGGTTGGATAGTAAATATAGAAGCACAACGTGTCGCAAAGCATTATTGGGTGAACAATTATCAATAAGATCGGTAGATTTTGTTGTCTCAAAACATTGATTGGCATTGGAGAATAACTTTGTTGAGCCTCAAGAGGAAAACATTTATGTCATCTCATAGGTAAAATTAGAATCCATTACAATTGATTAAATTATGGGCATTGGGAAGTGTAGCAGAAATTATATGTTTGATAAAAAGTCAAAGAAGATTTCTCTGTTGAACAAATAGTTTTGAGAGAAGGGAAGTATGGAGACAATTAGCAATTGTGAAAGGACTAAAGCTGATAAAAACTATGAAATGGCTCTTCCAATTAGTGATGCTATGAAGGTGACCTATGAATTATAATGTCCCTCAATGGGTGGTATTTGTTTCATAGTTCCCAATTCTCTATCACCGTGGATGTGATGTTTAATTTTTTCCATTTCCATTATCTTCAATGTCGACATGAAGTGATCCCTTTACTTAACAAGAGAAGCAATGTAATTAAGTACTAATGTACACGCCGGTAGAATGTTGAAAAAGGTAAACCAATCAAGATGGATACTTGTTGCTTGCATTTTGTAAAACAATGTTAATGTCTCATGAGGAAACCCATTTCTTGTCTTTAGATCACATTACATAATATGATATCTTATTCATTCATTTTGTTAAACACTTCATGTGCATACATGCATATAAGAGCATAAAACCTTGGATAAAAATTTACACTTACCATACATGCGTAGAAGATAATTTCATAGAAGTTTGCATGTGGGAAACTTGAATTCCATGTTATTGATGTAGGAGTCATATTTTCTTACCATGTGAAACGGATTTCTTTCAAGTGCGCGTCTATAGTAGTGGAAGATATTTGGAAGAGTTTTCAGGGGTGTGTATAGTAAGGAGAATGTGTAGTGCCTCCTTCAGCAAGCCTTCTCTACATTACGTTGTGATTATGAGATTGAGATTGGAAGTGGATGGTACATGATTATTTTACAAATTTACAAGTATTTCACACCTAAAAACACACATTTTTTCAAAAACATTCATAAAATTTAAATTTAGTCTACACTACCGATGAGAGTCAAAATTGGGTGCGGATACGAGCATATTATATATATAATGATTGATAAGTGAGGAGAGTGAAAAGTATACCATACCTTTGCGTAGAAGCAAGGTTGAGCTTATCGTATCCATTCGCAACAAAATCTATCCACTCCCACCGAATCCCTCCTAATCTTAAAAGGTTTAAAAATGGCCAACTTGCTAAGTTAACCTTACCCAAGCCCCCCATGCATGTTTAATACAACAGACTTGTAATTTACAAAAGCTAATGGAAAATAAGGGGACGTATCCATAAATCAAACATCCATAATTTTTTGTGATCATAGGGAATTGCGGGTGGGCCTCATGAATTAAAGAAAAGCCTTATTTATCCATGGGAAGAAATAGGAAATATATATTTCCTCTTGAGTTATATTTTAATGCCCCAATCCGTGGAACTTGGTGGGTGAGGTTGTGGGACCTCTTTTCATGAAATGATGTGCCACATTTAAATTCTAAATGAGTAGTGTATCTCATTATGAGAACATTTGCGACTGGATATCTTAAAGTGATCAAGGTGGATGTCAAATGTTGATTGAATGTGCTTTTCCTTACCAAAGTAACACCTTGTCATGTACTTGGTTGGCAATCCAATACTAAAAGTCATCAATTTAGTTAACGATTTCTCGCAAGTGATTTCGTGAGTTTGGTCATTTGAATCCTCTTAGAGCCATAAGTAATCTGAAACCACGCCTACTAGATCATGCTACTAAATGTCACAATAACATTGTAATTTTTGTCATTCTTATTAAAATATATAACAATAGTGATATTCATTGCGATTTAAACCATTAAAATTATTAATTGAGATTTAAAATATTTTAAAGGAATAAAATATATTAAAAGGGTACCAAAAATAAAAGAAAATAAGTGAAATAAAAGAAAAGAAGACCGAGTTTTAAAAATGTAAACGTAGAAAATAAAATGAAATGAATAAAATTAGATAACACATATTAAATTATTAACAAAGGGAAATGCGTGTGAAGTGAAGTTTGATGGTGGAAGAAGGAAGCATCGACGCCTTCACAAATCAATCTTCCATGTCTAATGGGATTGAAATGGGTATGGATGTCCTGTAAACAATATGAAGAAGGGATTTAGTTACAGGTGCACTGGTATACATTTATGAAAATGAGGAAGCAAACACAAATCATGCAAACTGTTTGGCAGAATGTCTGAAAGAAATTTAGTTTTATGGAGTGTAAATGGGAGATTTAGAGTAGGTTTAAGTTATTTGACAAATGCAAGAAAGAGAGTTGGTCTTCATTATATTTTATTTTATGTTGGTCGCATTTCATGAGTGTTGTGAGTTTTAGACTAGCAGCGTATGGATTTGGCAGTGTTTTGTTTATTTAATTATTATTATAATGACTGAGAATGCAGCCTCATGGCCTACCTTAGGAAGCTTTCAAGCCCATTAGTTTATGGCCGCCAGCAAGCTCAAGACATTGTAGTATATAATGCATTGGTAAAAGTGTTTGAAAAACATTGAAGCAGCCAAAATCCACATCTTTGCTACTTTCCTCCCAGCCGTGCCAAGGAGAATTTTGATCTAGTTTTAGACATCTTCCAACGCAAAATATTGTCAGAGGAGGCTGTTGCAAATTCCCTTGAGGACATCTCACATCGCACAATTTCGGTTTGTTTAGTTGAAAGGATAGTAAAATGTTAAATGGTTTACGAAGGTCAGGGAATAAGCCTTGTCATGTAGTTTAGTATGTATCTGCACATGCATATGTATATCCTGAAAAGGATATACACATGTATGCGGAATTGCATGCGCAACCACGCAACAGTGCTTATTCCCCAACATTCTTAAAACACTTAGCTTTAAAAATTATTTTTGTTTTGGCTTGTTGTTTATATGTACTTACTTTGTTGGGTATGCTAATTTTGGTGCATAATGTACTACTTGGTTTTTGTACATGTCTTTAATATTAATAGTTTACCTATCTTACTAAAAGTAATGACTTGCAAAGAATGAATGAATTTATTCATAGTCGCATTATATTATTCGTTATGTGGAATTAATGATTGTATAATGAGAAAGTATCATTTCAGTATGGAGGTATAGTTTGACTTCATGATTCTAACCCCATTTTTTCATGACGGTCAAAGACCATGAAGCACAATAGCGGTCCGGGGCAAGGGACAGGTAAAATTATAAGCTTGTTTCATTAAGGTAAAAATCTTGAAGTTGACATAATGATATTTTTATCAGCAAGACAATCGTAATTCAATATATTGCCATAAAATATTAGTTTTGTCTGTATGATCTTGATTATCTACTTGACTGATTTATGGCTTGATCATAGCATATAATGTTCTATAGATGATTGGTTATTATTGTTCGCATTAAACAAAAATATTGAAACTTTTCGGTTTTATAAATAACCTTGGACTGAACGATATTTCTTTGTTGATTAATGAACAGTTATATCAATTGCTTTACATAATGTCATGATTGATAAAGCACCTTGGTTAGACAGTCATAAGTAAAATCGTGGATGGAATAGGACCGTGGTTTATGGCATTCAATTATTTGTTTAAGAGGTCATATTTCTTTGCATCTATTGCTAAGGTTATAATTGGTTCCTTTTTATCGTTGATAATTATTAATGCTTTGATTGGTAATTAAAAAGGGGTCTTTAACCCTACCCGTGGCATTGTTATAATTACAAAAGTTATGTAAATACTTTGATGGATTCTTAAAAGGCCTTATCTCATGGACCATGGTAATTGTGTTAAAATTTAAGGTCTTTTTAAATGGTCTTGGACCAAGGTATGGGGGAGAGGGGGCTTTAACATGTTTAGAGGGAATGATGACCCTCGACCCTATCCGGTCTAATGTATAAAGTTTGACTATTTTATTAAATGCACTCTGTCATGCAACCTTGGATACAATTAAAATGATTAGGTTGTTTTAATAATTATAAAGTGGTCGTTAAATCGACCCATGCATGGTTTTAATGATAAGATGTTGTTGATAAACTTTTATTGTTCGTTAAAAACTCCACTAACGTGATTTGGTGAGGAGAAATAGATGGCATTAGGTAAGTCATTTGGCCTACTACGTGGCACTTTGTGATCATTTAATGCATTTATTAAAAACTCCACAGACTTTGGGAATTGAGAAACTTCTAGGTAAAACTATTGTATGAGTCATTGAGGTTTCATTGTTCCTTCACCATTTTCCCACTCCTTGTTTGGAGCTTTGCATGTAGGTATTTTTCTAGGAGATCTATTGTTGAAGTTTCGGCTACATGCAAGAATATTTTGCATCATAATGACCACCCAACATTTCCTATATACCCGTGAATGATTTGTTTAATTGAAAGGCAAGTGTTTGGATTTTTGGGGTTGGAATATTTTTTGCAATGTTTTGAATGAGTGGAACTATTTTGAAGAAAATTTTGAGGAAATTTCAAGGACTTTATAAATCTAGGCATGGTTACATCCCTCTTACTCGGGTTGTTATATTTCAAAATATTGAGCATTTTTGGAAAATCTTCCGTGGTTTTTCTTAAATCTTGCGAAGGTTTATTTTATGGTTTATGGGTTGTTGTGTTAATTGCTTTTAGATGTGTAAAATAATCACTCAAAACCATGCATAAGATTGAACTTTACGTGATATAATCCATATTTGGGGCTTCGAGTGGATACCAATCTTTGACGCACTGGTTGAAAACTTTAGGTGTTGTTTTCTTTGAGTTCAAATGGGTTTGTGTGTGAAGGGTAATGGTTCTTCTCTACCAATACCGTGTGAAAATCAAGTCACCATTCCTAGATAGAAGGTGGATTCAACTCGAACCCTATCTATTTAGATTTCTTTGACACATTATGTCTTATAGAAAATGGTAAGGAGATATGTCTTGTCTATAGCTAGATTTGAATCCCCTTTTTTATTATTAAACTCGACATATTCCTAGTGGTGATGGTTTGGATGGCTGTCGGGAATTGTTTATAATTGTTATTTTAACTTCTTCCATTAGATTGTTGTGACTTATTTTTCAATTATGTAAACATTTTCTACAATCTTAGTCCTTGTTGCATAATTTGAGTATCGAGATTATTTTAAGGGAAATTTGTCAAATTTGGTATAAAATCTTGAAAAGAGTTGTTAGATTTATGTTTGATTCTATGGATGAATGTTGTTTGTATGAACATGGTTTCCCATCTACTTTTATGTATTTTACTTACATCTAGAATGGACATTGGAAACAATAATAAATTGGTTTAGAAATATTTCTTATTCGACATTACCCAATGAATGTGATTTGAATATGGTATTTTGATGCAGGGCATCTTCAAATAATGTCAACCAAGAAATTTTCCATTTTCATGAGGTCAAAGATGTCAAATTGGATATATGGAATCAAGAGGGAGTGAGTTTAGGTGGTCTAGAGTTTGAAATTTCGAAGAAGGATTTTTCCTCCAAAACATGTAAAAGTGAGTCCTAAGTTTGCTAAGGGGGTAGAATGGTCTAGGTGTAGGCATGCTAAAAGAGGTATTAAGTTACAAAAAGGTGAAAATGATGAAAAGAGGCCACCTTCCTAAGAATAACATAAGGAAGGTCATTATGAACCTTAGAAGGGAAGTTACACAAGAAAGTGGGTTACACACATTTTTGTATGAAGGATAGTTAATGAGGAAAGGAAACTCTGTTTTATGCTTGAATTTCTTGTCTAACCGTGAAGAATGTTGAGTTTGAGATGTGATTTGTATGAACTATGATTTCTCCTTGTACTTGCAGGTCTAGCTAGTGTGGAGAACATTGTATAACATGTTTTAATGCTTATTGAATCATCTATGGAGACTAAATTTGATTTCTTTGTTTTTAATTAGAGACTCGCTTTTTTATTTGGTAAGACTATATCATGATTGTGCGTGTTCAAGATATGGTTTGTTCTTCCGAGTAAGGTACAAATCTTTGCATACACATATAGAAGATCTATTTGGTTTCAACTTAGGCTTGTATCCTTGCATGAGGGTATGGATGACCTAGTTTAATGAGGATATATGTGACTATATAAATTGATGAGTACAAATATTGTGTGTGTAAGGTTATAACTATGTTACCTTTGAACTTGTTGTATTTTAATCTCTCTGATATCTTCAAGGTAAGGAAAGGATAATGTTCATAGAGTGAAAGGTAGATTCTTTTGAGGTATCTTATTGCATATTTAAATACCTTGAGAGATATACAAAATGTGTGTGCAAACTAAGAAGTGCAATTTAATACTCTACATATGTGCAAATACCTATTAATGAGTCCTTGGTGAGCTTCACAAGAATATTATAGAGGGTCCTTGATGTATTGATATGATTTATCTCTTTGAAGGATTTATGTTTACACTATTAGAAGAATGTAATGTAGACTTGTGTAACATTGTGTGCATCTATAACAAGGTAATTATAGACATGATCCATACATAAATGCAAGATGTGTTAAATATTTTATAGATATTCATACCATGAGAAAAAAATCCTTCCATAATGGTTAAATGCATGAATAGAAAATTTAAGTGTGTGGTTTATGAAGAATGTGATTTCATTAGATGACTTGCATGCATGCACACAGTTTTTATAAGAAGGTACGGTCTAAGGGATAGTGTATTTTCAAGGATTTGAGATTGTTAAACCTCAACTGATAAGATTCCCTCATGAGTTACCCCAACACAGAGCTACAATAAAAAATTTAGGTATTGAGAGAAAATATTAAGCACTTGGTAGGTGAAAATGTCTTCTTAGGCTAGTTATCCACCACAACTAGGGTTTGAGTTTCCGAGAGCCCTAAAACTTATCATTTGATCCAAAATTTTATAGAAATATTAGTGGAATGATGTGTGAAAGGATTCTAAAATATATTTAAAATTTCCATGGTTAAATTCTCATATTTCTCTCGGCATTCTTGTTTGCAGCGAGACTATGACACGATTAGAGATCTAAGATGGGAGATTATTTAACAAAGGAGGTGGTAGTTTCCTTAGAGACTAGACTTGAAATTTTACATTCTTGAATAACTCCTTAATGTGTGATCAAAAATCTTGAGTTTTGGTCTTCATCCCTCTTACATGTAAAGATATGATGGTACAAAGGTTGTCACAGGGCTAGAAAAGATAATAAGAGTCTAGAGAGAAAAGGTGAGGTTGAGAAAGCTAATGAAGGAGTGTGATTTTGAAACTTTGAATACACCTTGAGCATGATAGGAGGTTTATGGAGGAGTTACAAGATTCTTTTTGGTGGCTACAGATGTCTCATTGCATTAATGGTCCAAACAATCATGTCTTAAGGGCATAAATTGAAAGTTAGAGCAAGTCTATAAAAAGAGGAAGTCTTGGGTCTTTTAGTTCATGATGATGATTTCCTAACATGGGTTTTGAGTGATTAATCAGGGTAGGAGGTATAAGAAGTAGTGAAGGAGAAAAGGACCAAAATTTGCACCGTTGAGTTAAAGGCTAGTGAAGACCAAAAGTTGGTAAAGTGGTGAAAGGTATGTCCAAAGAAGAGTTGATGGAATTAGATGGGTTTGGTGAATGATGGAGCAACAATTGAAGGTGTAAGAAAGGTAGGTTGATGATAAGACCTATTTAGGTGAAAATTTACCAGTTTTATAAGTTTTTAGCCTTTATAGGATTGCGTAAGAATCCTAAAGTGGAGAGATATAGTGAAAGGTTTGCCATTATAATCATATTGAACTTTTTGAAAGGAATGGGTGTAGGATTAGCTATGCATCATTTGGTATTGGAACAAAGTTGAATATATTTGATATTTATATATTGTTATAATATTTAAGTGATTGAGTTACAGGAGTGAAGGAATAAAGATTCTAGAAGAAAGAGATGAGAAATCAATTGTATAAGGTGGGTGTAAACACTTTTAGGTCGATACTTATCACAAAGATATGCAATCAGGAGGTGACTAGACCTTGATGAAGAATAATTGTTGATGTGTAACCTTGAAGCTTGAATATTCTTTAATTACAAATGAAGAATGTTAAGCTTTGAAGAAGGAATATTTCTTTTTTCCGTAGAAATATTACAGAGCTTTGATGCTTGAATTTCCCTAGATTATTTTTACTAATCAATTTAATGAGACTTGATAAAAGTTAGTACCTAACAAGTGGTGAAGTGTTGAATGGTTGACATGTTGAGAAGATAAGTAAGCAAGTTGTATAAGAGAGATAAGCTGAGGTGTTGATAATCTTAGTGAAGCATCTAAGAAAAGGCGGAAGAGTATAAAAGAGACTGAAGCTAGTAGACAAGGCCAAGAGACTAGGACGAAAAAGACCTAGGTGTGGGTATAAGGAGATCAATAGACCAAGGTGAAAAGACTTGGGTGAAGATCTTATGGAGAGGTTGAGAAAATATATGGGCAACAAGTTCAAGAGCTTAGAAGAAGGAAAAAGCAAAGGTAAAGTGGAGGAAGGCACAAAAGTGAAAGAGATAGTCTCAGAGAAGGAACTAAAGGTGGCGAGGAAAGGTTTGAGAATTCGAAACAATTATCAAAACCATGATGGAAGTAGAAGACCAAATATTTGAATGGAGGTTGAAGAATAATATGAAGTGGCCTATCAAGTTACTTATGAAGAAGAATAAGACACAAAATATGATTTCTTGGAAAGAGAAATGGTAAAATATACTCATGAGGAAGTGAAGGGAATGAGATGATTTGTGAAGAGGGTGAAGTGGATAGAGAAGAAAAGAAGAAAGTGCCTATGAAGAAGACTATCATGGGGGCCTTATGGGCTCTATTTTTGTTATCTAACTCTATGTTTGAGTGGGTACTTGCAGGTATGAAGACAACTATGCTGAAGATGATAGAAAAGACCTCAAAATGGATGAACATAAGGTCAAATTAATCACCTTTTAAAGAAGATGAATCTGAAATAATACAAGTACAACTAGTACAAGCAAATGAATAAAAATAGAAGATCTTATATCTGAGAAAAGGATTATGAATACCAAATGCCATTCTATGAGGCATGGGAAAGCTACTTGGAAGAAGAACAAAGAGCTAGTGAGCAAGGAATAGATACTAACAATGGAGTATTGGAGGTAAATCATATTGTGCAGATTGGAAAATAAGATGATAGAGGTTTAAAAGCTACTCGTAATGCAGAAAAAAGGAAACATGGACTATACTAAGCACAAACACTAAGCTTCTCATTCAAAGGAGATCATAAATCATGGGTATATTATTCCTAAGTGGCTTAAAGGGAATAAAATGAAAGTGGAGAACAAAGAAGATGCAAACAAATGGAATATTTGTCAAGATTTTGAAGCAAGTCTACAAGACAAAACAAAATAATAATTTGATATAGGACAAAGGACAAACTACAAGAACAATCAAGCAGCTGATATAAAGATAACAACTCATCCAAAGCATATGATAAACAAGAAATGGAAAGTCAAGAGCAAGAGCCAAGTGAGTATACCACAAGAACACATGAATGAAGTGGATACTAGTTTAAAGGAACAAGGTAGTATGAAGGAAATAACCCAAGCATGGAAGCCAAGAGTTTTACATAAGAATGAACAAACTCGTGAAGAATACCAATGCATATTTCAAGGTAAGGAAGTGGTTTATGAAATATTTGATGATGTATTAGATCATGGTGACTTGAGAGCATTAAATGAAGCAAGAAAATAGAAATGCATAGATTTCAAAGAGGTGAATAGGGTAGCTACATGGGAAGTTGGTGAGTGCTCCTACACAAATGAAGAAGAAATATGGAGGAAATGTGAATATTATGTAAATAAGGATGATCATGAAAGCCCCAATTTTGATGAATCCATGGATAAAGAATACACTCTCATGTTGAGAGAGAAAATGTACATGATTGAAGAACTCCTTAACTCTCCAAGAGGTATACAAGCAAGGAGTGAAGATGAGGTGAGTAGTTTTGATGATGAGGTACTTGATAATTTTTATTTTGTGGATAAATTCCTTTAAATTGTACCAAATGACTCCACTAATGCACATGATAAGTGTGATACAAGAAAATAAAATGGATGGATGATTATAAGAGGTATGATAATCACATTTGAATAGGTGAACTAGATGATTGATTACGAGATTTGATTGATGAAATTGACAAAGAAAGGAAGGATGAAGCAATGACTAATAGAGAAACAAATTTTTGGGAAAATATCAATCAAAATGAGGACCAAAAAATATCAAGAACATCCATGGAGAAGTTGGGTATGATGAAAGGCATGATTAAACAAGAAAATAAGCAAGGAAAAATAAGTATAATGAACAAAGGCATGAAGATGAGGAGAGTGAGAGTGAAGATCAAGGGGAAAAGAGGAAAAGTGAAAGAAAATGGATGGTCAAAGAGCCAAGTGTTAGACCCAGGTGGACATCAGAAAAGCACAATAAAAGTAAGGTAAGATAGAGATAAGACCAAACAAAAAAGTGTGGGAACACTTTTTCTCCACCTTGGGATTATGATGCAGGGGCATCTTCAAATAACTTCAACCAAGAAATTTTCCATGGTCATGAGGTCAAAGAGGTCAAATTGGATATATGGTGTCATGAGGGAGTGAGTCTAGGTGGTCTAGAGTTTAAAATTTCAAAGGAGTTTTCCCTCCAAAACATGTAATTCAAAATTCAAACTTGTAAAAGTGATTCCTAAGTTTTCTAGGTGGATATAATGGTCTAGGAGGTGGTGTAGACATGATAGGAGAGGTCTTAAGTTACAAAAAGGTGAAAATGACTAAAAGAGGCCACCTTCCTAAGAATAGCATAATGAAGGTCATTATGAACCTTAGAAGTGCAATTACTGAAAAAAAAAAAAGGGTTACATACATAAGGAATTAGAATATGGAGGAGAGGTAGGAAGTAAGAGGATTATTCCTCGGTGGAGAGGACAAAGAAAAATGGAGATGACGAATTTTTGTATGAATGATAGTTTATGAGGAAAGAAAACTTTGTTTTGGGCTTGAATTTCTTGTTTAACTGTGAAGAATGTTGAGTTTGATATGTGAGTTGTATGAACTGTGATTTCTCCTTGTACTTGGAGGTTTAGATGGTGTGGAGAACATTTTAGAACATGTTTTAATGCTTATGGAATCATCTATGGAGATTAAAGTTGATTTTTCTGTTCCTAATTAGGAGACTCAATTTTTATTATGTCAAACTATATCATGACTGCGCATTTTCAAGAGATGGTGTGTTCTTGAGATTAAGGTACAAAGCTTTTCATACACGTATAAAATATCTATTTGGTTTCAACTTAGGCTTGTATTCTTGTTTGAGGGTATGGATACCCCTGGTTTAAGGAGGATATATCCGATGGAGAAATTGATGAGTGTAAATACTATGTGTGTAAGGTTATAATTGTGTTACCTTTGAACTTTTTGTATTTGAATCTCTCATATATATTCAAGGTAAGAAAAGGATAATGTTCATAGAGTGAAAGTTATATTCTTTTGGGATCTCTTATTGCATGTTTAAATACCTTGAGAGATATACAAACTATGTGTGCAAACCGAGAAGTGTAATTTCATACTTTGCATATGTACATAGAGCTATTGATGAGTCCTTGGTGAGCTTCAAGAGAAGAATATATAGGGTCCTTGATGTATTGATACTATTTATCTCTTTGAAGGAGTTATGTTTGCAATATTAGAATAATGTAATGTAGACTTGTGTAACACTTTGTGTGCATTTGCAATGGGGTAAATATAGACTTGATCCATACATAAATGCATGATGTGTTAAATATTTTATAAATATTCATCCCATGAGAAAAAAATGCCTCCGATAATGGTTAAATAAATGAATAGAAAATTTGAGTGCGTGGTTTATGAAGAATGTGATTTCATTGGATGACTTACATGCATGCACACAGTTTGTTGTAGAAGACAATACAATCAAGGGATAGTGTATTTTCAAGTATTTGAGACGAAAAAATCTCCACTTATAAGATTCCATCATAAGTTACCCCAACACGTAGAGCTGCAATAAAAATTTAGGTATTGAGAGAAAAATATTAAGCACTTCGTAGGTGAAAATGTCTTCTCGGGCTAGTTATCCATCATAGCTAGGGTTTGAGTTTCAAAGCCCTAAAACTTATCATTTTGATCCAATTTTTTTTAGAAATCGTAGTAGAATGATGTTTGAAAGGATTATAAAATAAATTTAAAATTTCCATGGTTAAATTCTAAGATTTATCTAACAAATGAGTCTTGTTGCATAGACTTTGACA
This sequence comes from Taxus wallichiana var. yunnanensis, assembly GCA_018340775.1. Lineage (NCBI taxonomy): Eukaryota > Viridiplantae > Streptophyta > Pinopsida > Cupressales > Taxaceae > Taxus > Taxus wallichiana. Next base: position 83,714,129 of record CM031244.1, on the reverse strand, counting down.
CACTTAGAGACCTAAGATGGGAGGTTATTTAACAAAGGAGGTGGAAGTTTCCCTTAGAGACTAGACTTGAAATTTTACATTATTGAAGAAATCCTTAATGGGTTGTGAAAAATATTTAGTTTTGGTCTTGATCCATCCTACATGAAAGGATCGAAGGTACAAAGGTTGCCCCAGTGGCTAGAAAAGAGATTAAGAGCCTAAAGAGAAAACATGAGGTTGAGAAAGTTAGTGAAGGAGTGGGGTTTGAAACTTTGCATACACCCCGAGCATGATACGAGGTCTAGGGAGGAGTTGTAAGATAATTTTGGGTGGCCATAGATGTCTCATTGCATGAATGGTTTAAACAAGCCTTTCTTAAGGGCATAAATTGTAGGTTAGAGCAAGTCTATAGAAAGAGGACGTCTTGAGTCTTTTAGTTCATGATGGTGATTACCTAACATGGGTTTTGAGTGGAAAAGTAGGGTAGGAGGCCTAAGAAGTGGTGAAGGAGAAAATCTCTAAAATTAGCACTCTTGATCTAAAGGCTAGTGAAGGTGAGAAGTTAGTAAAGTGGTGAAAGGCAAGTCCAAAGAAGAGTTGAGGGAATTAAATGAGATTGATAAATGATGAAGCAACAATTAAAGGTGTAAGTAGGGTAGGTTGATTATAATAACTATTTAGGTGAAAATTTACTAGTTTTATAAGTTTTTATCCTTTATAAGTTTCTTAAGGATGCTCAAGTGAAAATTTATAGTGAAATATTTTCCATTAGAATCCTATTAAACTTGTTAAAAGGACTAAGTGTAGGCTTAGCTCTCCATCATATTTCTTATTTTGAAAATATAATTGTGGTAATTTTATTAATACCAATAGAATATTTAGTCTATGTTATTGATGATGTGGGTTTGATCATGTGGTAAGGATGATTACAAAATTAATGTTGCGAGTAATCGTTTGATTTTATGAAATGGTTAAGTTGAGATGATGGGTAGAAACCTTGTCTTCTTCTTCTTCTTGTTTGTATCAAAAAATAAGCATGCTTAATGAATGTTGTAATTTATTACTTTAGATTTTAGCTGTTGATAAAGGAATGTTGGTTTAGTTGGATGTGTTAAAATTTGTTTTGAGTTATACTAATTCGGAACTTTATTCAAGTTGACCATGAAAGGGACTTGTTTATGTCCTTCAAACACTTGGTTAGTGTATAAGCCTTAATTTAATGATAATTAATATTTTACCATTAAATCATGTAAGTAAATGCTCAATTATTTGGTAATATAACAACTAGATTAAAAGATGTATAGCCATACCAATTCATCTAAACTAACCTATAGACACCTAAAATTGGGTCACAACCCTCTAAGCCTCACCCTTCCATATTATTAATTATATACCCGCTTACCATGACCCCTTTCACACATTTTTATTAATCTAATTATCAATATTAGATTAATTACCATCTCACCCTCCACCTCACATCTCCACCTTACCTTAGACCCATTCCAAGGCTATTAAACATCTAAGGCTAAGTCATCACTCCCCTTTAACCACTTAAGACCGAGTCCTCACTTCCCATAACTAACTCGAGACTCTTTATAAACCTAACATTTATTGCCAACTACCTCTCTCATCAATTTCCCACATGTTTAAACAAGAATCAAAACTCCTAACCCATTTTCATTCTTCACCCACGACAAAAAGGGAAGAAACTGTCTATTTTGAGAAAAGTTGTCTATTTTTTCCTAATTGGCATCGGTTATACCTCTACTAAGACCGAATAAGGAACCACCATCAATTCCTTTAAATAAGGATTTTCAACTCTTTCCCCATGTTCTTAGTTTGGTTGGATTTGGATAATTCATTCACATCCCAACATTCGATTGAACATTCGACAATCAAACACAACACCAAAGCATTCAAGTTATTCACCAGAAACCAACCTCTTGCTCCATAGCCTCGTATCACTCACATAGGAAGCACTAAGGCTTCATTGCCATGACACTAGATCTAGACCCATTTTAATACAAGCACCCACCAATCACCAACATCTATCAATCTCTAGATCCTCAGATAAGTATCTTAACCAAGTTGTTAGTTCTTAATTTTAGTCTAAGATCTCTTATTGTCTTATGTTTTACGACTTCTTTCTCACTTGAATACCATTAGTCGCCCATCTACCCAATACCCTACCAACCTAAACCTCTATGTTCTTATAACCACCCTTTTTACCTCTATTAAGCCTTCACCTAAATCCCAACACCATGCCTAAGCCTTCCTAACAATTTGTCCAATCACAAAGATCCCAAACCAACCCCTTTTCACCTTTGGCACCCAATTTCCCCTACCATGATCAGTTAGCCAACCGATCGACTATAACCAAGGATCGGCATTAGTTCCCCTAACCGGAATTGGTCTTTGTGTCTGGATTTTTTCCTCAAACCAAAAGCTTATTTCCTCACCCAAAACCTCTCAAAGCCTCCTACAACTTCACCCAAACTTCCATAATACCCTTTTCTACACCTACAAACCTTAAAAACCAACCACCCTCCTCAAATTTAATCTTGTATTCACTATTTATATTAGATTTGAATTATTGTGCTTATGTGAGATACCCAAATTATACAACTACAGTAGGACTCTCTCTTTCATGTTATTTATTAGCATTAATTTTGTTTACAACGTGGGATGATGGCCTCAAGGAAGCACCCTACTTCCGAATCTAGCTTTTGCTAGGAAATCCACCAACCGATGCTTTTAATTCTATCTTTTGGTCTTGCTTTGTTTCTCAGGTAGTCCTTCCTAAATAAAAATGAGTGCTCTTGATCGACCTGGTCTTTAATAGTGCATAACCTCTTCATGACCTCCAGGCATTCCTTACGTACCATCCTTCTACCTTAAATGTTTTTCTCATACATTTGTACTTATTGGTGAAACATTTTGGCACACCCAGTGGGACCCTCATCATTTATGGGTTCATTATATTCATTTAGGATTGCATTTTTGGTTGTTTCCTTTCTAAAATATTCACTAAATCTCTCCTTGGTAACATTCTTTCTTCTATTTTCTCTAAAAGTCACATTTCATTTAGTGAAAATTAAAATGAATCATTCTTTCTTCTTTCTTGCTTGCATTAGTGAAATTCATACTCTATTCCTATTCACTATTACTTTCATCCAATCTCAATCTTTCGATTTGGGTTTAAAATTTTTGCATTGCATCATGTGTATTCTTGTATTTATCTCACATAGTCTAATTAGAAATCAAATATAATGGAGGTCATGACTAGTTGATGATTGCGTAATTAAGCGTAGTACACTTTTTCACAAAATTTTCCAAATCAATCAAACAAACAACACATTTCTTAAACATTCCCCAAATCCCGGAAGAAGCTATCAAGGATTTAAACACCCATTGATAGTGGGCCCCGACCAGTGTTCTGGCGATTGTCATATAAGAGCTCGGACATCACGTACCAAAAGGTATATCAAGGAATCCCCCACCAAAACATTCCTAAAACCATCCATAATTGGATTTTAGGTACCTTATATCCATTCCTTTCTATATATTCACAGTTAGTCCTAAGGATTAAGCCATCAAAACACTAAAATCTTATTCCTAGGATAACGTGTTTGTTAGATTTTACTTGTTAGATTTGTGACTTTCTTTCTTGTCTTCTACTATTTGAGGTGTGAGTTCGTATTTCATCACTTTTATTTCTTTTTCACACTCAGTCATCACAACCGGTTAATTTTGGTTCTCTGAGTTTGTTAGATTAGATTATCTATACACGACCTCTTTATTGGCTTATTTTGACCAAATCTAACTCAGAAATTTTAAATTTCTTCATTTTCATAGTAACCGGCATCGTTACCTTCATATTGGCATCAAGTCAACAACCGATATTGGTCCTTTTATATAACGGAACCAATTCACCGACGATGTCGGTCTCTATGTTTTTGAATTTATGTCAAAATAACAACCTATTTTCACCTACCAAACTCTTTCAAAAATTTGTTTCGGGTTTATGTCACTTTTGCAGAACCCAGTACCTATTTTCCACCTTTCATATGGTTTGGACTCGCCAACAGAGCAATCTCTTACTTTCCACACAAGTTATGTACCTTTTCCTTCTATCCCTTTGTCACCTTCCATTTCTTCACCAATGGACCCTAATTCTCTCGCGAATGTACTTGTAGGTGATGAGGAATTCACTATATTCCTTGATCATAACACCAAGTCCTTACAACACTACCTTACTACTTCTTCCACCCGTGACTCATCAGGTCAGCCCCTTTATGGAATGCCCACTTCCATGCCCACCATTTCTACCATCTCTGTCATATCGTGGAATGAAAATGTGGCTACCCAAACTACACTAGCATTTCCTACTCCCATTTCACAACAACCTACTTCCCATGTAACCTCTACATCCTTGACATCTTCTCTCCTATCGACATCTGCAGTACCCATATCCACTTCCCCTATCATATCATCCTTAGTACCTTATGTGCCTATTCCTACACAACTAATGTTGTGTTGATCTCTTCCACTCCATTTCATAATGTGGTGGTATCTATTCCCAAAAAATTCCACCCGTCACCCAAGAGGATTTTTCCACAAGATCCTTCCACTTCCACCTTACCTCAAATGCAACCCATCACTTCAATTACATATTCGGGGTATATGCCCTCCTCGTCCACTACTCCTTGCATGTCTACGTCTTAATTCACGTACTGTAACCACCACATATTAGTATGCATTTTACAACCCATTCATCTTATCAATCCCCTTATACCTTAGGGGGCATCCCTCAATCAAACCCCACAACAGATCTCATTAAAATGATGATGGATAAAATGCAGACGTTTGAGGCCTCCATTTCCATATCTCATAATGTCTTAACCTATGATGAGATTTGTAATGAACCCATCCATCCTTATATACCTATTCGGTCATATCCTGTGTATTGGGAGCTACCTAAATTCAACCGCTTCAACAATAAAGAGGACCCACAATAGCACTTGTGTTCATTTAAACACGCTTATTACCTAATATACCATAACGATGTCTTGTTCCTTTGTACCATTCCCATGTCCCTTTCAAGACCCGCCTTAGATTGGTATAGTGCTTTTCCCAAGCACTCGGTATTTTCCTTCAACCAATTGGCCTAGACCTTCCTTGATCACTTTTCGATCAATATCTCTAAAAATGTCTCTATGACATGATTTATATTTTATTCACAATATGAAGATGAGTCTATCATCGATTTCGTCACATGGTGGCAAGGCTTAATCAATCATATTTTATCATCTCTCCCATAACCCGAGCTCATATATTTTTTATGAGGGCATGTGTCGAAACATTTCCTCAACTCTTCAGGTTCAAATGTTTTGTACGTTTGACGAGGATTTTACCATGGCTAGGAAGCTTAAGATTTGCACTCTCAAAGAAGACAAACTAAAACTGCGTAGTAAAAATTCCATCTTGAAATCAAATGATTCTTCTTCCAAACCACCCAATAAACATCACAAACCAAAAGGATCCACCAATGTGGTAGTTCTAAAAACCAGCCCTTCTCATCCAACCAATCAATCTAAACCTCCTTCAGCTCTCTCGTAGGTGCAAAATTTTCAATATTGGTATGAAAAAGTGTTACACTCCCATTGGGGAGCCTTATTCTTCAGTATTGGAAAATTTGTTAAAGTCGGGAACTATCACTCTTCCTCCCATCAAACCACCTACTGGTTTTGATCCTTCTCTCCCCACACTGGCTTGGTATAAAGAAAATGACTTTTGTAATTACCACTGCGTAAGAGGACATAGTGATGCAAACTAAAAACCTTTTAAAAAATTGTGCAAGGAATGTTAGACAATGATGATCTCATCCTTGAAAACCCTAACACGCTGTTAATGTAAACTTGGACATTTTTAGAAAACCTTTTCCTAACCATGTCCCTTCATCAACTCATACTGGTGAGACATCTAAAGAAGAAACCAATGTACATGTAGTTCATGTAGTCTTCAATACAATGTCTGATCCTTTTGTCCAGTCTCCTCCTATAGCATCTATTGAGGAAATCTTTGAATGAAATCCTCTACCCATAGAGGAACCAAACTTACCTACTCCATTACCCGTAGAGGAGCTCTCCTCACTTGTTCCTTTATCTACAGAGGAACCTGCCTTACATGTTCCTTTACCCACTAAGGAACCCGCCTTACCTATTCTTCTACCCACAGAGGAACCCACTTTATCATCCTCTCTACTCATAGAGGAGTCTATATTACCCATTTTTCCTCCTCCTCAACCCACAAAGGATCCAATTATATCTACTCTTCCTATTGGTGATACTTCTCTAAAGGCCTTCAAATATCCCATCGCTCTCCTTACCTCACTCTTACCCACCGAGTCTAGAGGCTAAGACCTTCCCTATCTCGCAGGCCTCAGAGCTCTTCATGGGATTTAGAACTAAGTCATCATCCTCTTCATCTACTCCAAAACCCTTCTCTCATTTGGTTGACTACTTGGAGTACATCGATTACACTACCCTCTAGGGATGCCTTAGAATCCCCATTTCCACACAAATGTAGATGTCATCCCCTAATACCTCTACCATATATCCAAAGATCTTCAAAATGACTAACGTTTTTATTCCTGAACTAGTGGTATTATCCCTTTCTTCATCAAAGCACCCTCCACTCAGCCTCCATCTCGCTCAAAACCTACTACCAACTTAGAGGTTTTACCGGTACCAAGTTTGTTACACCCCCGTAAAGCTAGACTTATCAACTTCTCCACCACCAATCACAAAACCTACTCTAACACCTAAAAGAAAGACCCACCTCTTAGGGCTTGCACCCCAATATCCTCCACATATTCTCACTCACCTTCATCTTTTCGACAATATTAGGCTCATATCCTTCAACCTTTGTTAACCTACCCCTTTACCAAGGAAAACCAAAAGCATGACAACCTATATCCTTTTCTTCACCTCCCGCTCTACCCACACCTTATCCATTATCTTTACCCTCACTCTTTCCAACACCCATACTTTCACCTTGACTTACTCGAGATACCTACACCTTCTAGGTCTCCTTCACCCTACTACGATGTAAATCCACCTTTACCCAAGAAGGTATAGCCTAAACCCAAACCTTCACTACCTCCCAAAAAGTTGGTTACACTAACATGATCTCTCACCTCGCCATCCTCACAAAGGTCACCTACCCCTTAGCCCAATACAAACTTGAAATATCATTATGATCCTTTGGAAAGATATTACTTTAACATCCTCGCTCGGTTGTTAGAGACATCTACCATATAACTTCCACCTATCAAGCCTTACAATCCTCTCAAACCCAAACCAAGAGGGTTTTATGACACAAAACTTTTCACTTATCTTCTCTCACCAAGGCATGATCTCGAGATTTTTAAAGCCCTTAAAAACATTCTCCTTCATCTTTACGATTTTCATGGTCTCTTCGAACAAGATTATCTGTTGGAGGAGGATTCCATTCTTTCTTCTCCCGCCGCCACACAACCTAGCCCCAAATCTATTCTACAACCTTTACCTTCACATCCACCTAGGGATAAAGGTAATCCTAAAAACCCTCTTTTCCTCCTCCTATATTTGAAATTAACATGGTGTGTGTAGCCACTCAGTCACAACATGCGAAAGAAAAAGGAAAGGAAAAAGTTGGTAACCCTTCTAGTTCGCCTTCACCTACCATTTCACTTGCACCTCCCCAAGATAACCATCCTTGGGTCAACACCACCTACTTCTTCTAGGGTTACACATCATTCAATGATCAAACAAATTAACAAACCCCTATTGAAGATGTATTTATATAGCTTGATTCAAAATTTTGATTATCATCGCCAGGCCCTCATTGAGGTCCTGCAATACATCGAGGTTCCACCAAACGACACTTCACCTATCGCCACCCTCATTACCCCTCATCAGATTACTTCCATTAATTTCTCCAAATTAGATATTTCCCTTTCACAACTTGATGATCTTGATCCTTCTCTTTTCATATTTTCTTACCTTAATGATATTCATGTTAAATGTGTTATGATTGATGGGGCACTAACATCAACATCATCTCTTCTCATGCCTATGAAAAAATAGGCATACCACCTAATTGTATGTCTAACAACCCCATCATGCTTTGATCTTTCAATGATGTTATGACCACTACCCTTGGCACCGTTGTCCTCCACATCCGTATGGGTCCCCGAACTATTCTCAAACTCTTCTACGTTCTCTATGGAGAGTTTAAGTATAACATGTTGTTAGGTCATCCCTATATTCACACCATGGCTTGTGTACCATCCACCCTTCACCATTGCCTCAAATTTGAATATGAAGGGGAACCTTACACCATTCAGTCATATCCCTCCCCTTTAAAACCTTGTAATATGATTTACCATCCAAATGATGTTCTAATCCCAGTTAAGGCATCTACCACATCTACCACTTCGTCACTTCACTTTCCTCATCTAACCCACCTATCGACCCTCCTATTCTTGCCCTCTACTGATGTCCCATCTTCTCAGGATTTAGATAGCTCATCTATACCTACTACCCAAGTACCAACCATAGACCCCTTGGTAGGAATTTTTCAACGCCTCATACAAGAAGAATTCCACCTCCTCACCATTGACACATTCCTTACTCCTTAGGATTATGGAAAACTACACCAACACCCACATTATGATCATCATGTAGGATATGTCATACCATACAACCCTCCCCACCTTCACACCAATATAAGCTATGGGGGACTCAACACTTCCTATTATTCTATTAAATCTCCCTTCCAAACAAGACCTTTTTCATTTGACTTCTCCTATCTCACCAAACGCAGCTTCTCCTTACTTTCCTTCACCGTCTGCACTGGAAAGGCTTCGGATTTGGTCATTATGAATAAGGTCATCACACCATCATACCATGTACCACTAAGAAACACAAATACTGTTGTGGTCTTGGATTTCCTAAGAATGCCCGAGTCACCCTCGTGGAAGACAAACAACCTTCCTAACCTTCATCACCTATCACATTTCCTTCTCCTACAAATTTTATGGATCCCAAATCCATTCCTCCTAATTTTTTCATGAATACCATCTCCTTGGGAGATCCGGCCTATTAACATGATAATGAGGATCCCTCTTCCCTTCCTCTTCTTTATCTTGACATGTTGACAATAATACGCCTTCTATAAACGCGTTCAATGTCAAGATGATGATTCTATTATGACCTATTTAGGTGTGGAGGATTCTTATATTCAAAGGTCATTACCTCTGACACATAAACCATGTTGAATGAATCTACCATATAAATTAATATTCACACTCAGATGACCCCGAATTCTAAAGATAGGACAATCTTTAGACTCCACTGAATAATAATCTTGTTGAGTATGGAGCTAAATTACTCATGTTTTAGCATGCAAATAGAACTTCTTTGGAAGTTGACATGAATCGCATCGTTAGACTATGACCGCATCGGTCAGTGGAAATTTGGAACTCGGTGACGGTTGGATAGAACCAAAGCATCGATTACTCAGTGCGACGAGCTTTTCATTAACTCTCGGGTTTATTTCTATTTTTAGTATTGGAATAGATTTAATGAATGTAATTGCATGGCTAAGTACCCTAAAGTCTTAAACAACTATTTAAAGTATAAATCTAGGGTTTAGAATGAGAGGATTGATCATAATTATAAGATAATTATGTGAGAGAGAATTCTTGGTGAAGAATCAAAAAGCTTGAAGGAAGAAAGTACTGAACATCTGAGAAGTGTAGAAGATTGTAAATCTTCATTGTATATCTTGTCAAAGCTTTGGATAATAGATTGGCTTGTTTCTTGGTGGATGTAGCCCACACTGGGTGAACCACATTAAATATGGTGTTGATTTATGTCTCTTGTTTTGTATAATTCTTCTGGTAGAATATCCACTTTTATTTGCATGTATGCTTAGATCTGATATATTGTTTGTACAACTGGTGTGCTAACCCTAACAACTGGTATCAGAGCTTTGTTTGAGGGTTTTGTGTGTTGACAAATTTACTACAGAGGGTTTTCTCGATTGAGTGGAAGCTACAAAGCAATGACTAAAGATAATAAATACAAGGTAGAGAAGTTTTACGGCCAAAGTTATCAATTATGGAAGATGCAGATTGAGGATTATCTCGTATCGTAGATATTTGTACTTACTGTTAGATGAGAAGTCTAGACCTACGAAGATGACTGATGAAGAATGGAATATTCTTGATGTAAAGGCTTTGGGATCTATAATATTGAGCCTGACAAAGCATCCCTGGCTTCCAATATTACAGAAGCGGCTTCTATGGTAGACTTAATGAAATCTCTTGCTAATTTAGATGAAAACCTAGTGCTTTAAACAAAGTTTATTTGATGAAGAAACTTTTTAGTTCTAAGATGCATGAAGGTGAATCGCCTCTAGTCATTTGAATGATTTCCGATCTATTGTAAATCATTTAAAATTGGTTTCAATACCGTTTGATGATAAAGTAAAAGCACTTTTATTCTTATGTTCTTAGCCTGATAGTTGGGACAACTTGGTAATGGTTGTTAGTAATACAAAGCACCTTCTAATAATATTTTTAAGTTTGATGATGTGGTTAGTATAATCTTGAATGAAGAAATTCACAGGAAAAGTACAGAGGAAACATCATTTGGAAATGCTTTGAATGTAGAAAGTAGGGGCAGCAGAGAAGGAGAGATCCAAGAGTAAGAGTAATGGGAAATCAAATTCAAGGGATAGCAGATCTAAATCCAGAAGTAAGGGAATTACTTGTTGGAAATGTGGAAAGAAAGGACATGCAAAGAAATATTGTTGGTCAAAGAATAAAGAGAACCAACAACCAGACAAAGGTAAAGAGGTAAATCTTGTTACATCAGAGGTAATGCAAGATGCTCTTATTCTTTCTTTAGATAGTAGAATTGAATCATGGGTTTTAGATTCAAGAGCTTCTTTCCATGCAACCCTAATAAGGGTTATTTTAGAAATTATGTCCAGGGCAATTTTGGGCATGTCTATTTGGGTGATGATGAACCTTGCAGTATTACTAGTAAAGGGGAAGTTCATCTAAAATTGCAGAATGGAAATACATGGGTATTGAAAGATGCGAGGCATGTGCCAAGCCTCAAGAGGAATCTTATTTCTGCAGGGCAACTAGGTGAATCTGGTTGCATGGTTATTTTTACAGGAGACTCTTGGAAAGTCACCAAGGGTGTTTTTGTTGTGGCAAGAGGTAAGAAGGTAAGAACATTATATTTATCTACCAGTAGACATCGATTCATTTTTGCATTATCTACTTCAAACTCATATGCATGTATGTGGCATAATCGGTTGGGTCATATGAGTCAAAAAAGAATGCAGATCTTAAAGGCTAAGGGTAAGTTATCAAATTTAAAAGATTTAGATCTTGATTTATGTGAGCATTGTATCTTTGGAAAGAAAAAGAGAGTGAAATTTCTCAAAGTTTGGGCAACTAAGAAGGAGTAGAAATTAGAGCTTGAACACTCAGATGTGTGGGGACCACTGTGTAGCTTCTCATGGTGGATCCCAGATTATGTTACTTTCATTAATAATGCTACAAGAAAGGTATGGGTTTATTGTATTAAATGAAAATCTAATGTTTTTGAAACTTTTAAAAGATGGAAAGCCCTTGTTGAGAATGAATCAAATTCTAAGTTAAAGTGTCCTAGATCTGACAATGGTGGTGAATATTGTAGCAAGGCTTTCAATGATTATTGTTCAAAGTGAATGGGATACATAGAGAAAGAACGGTTCCAAGAACACCACAGAGAATGGTGTTGTAGATAGAATGAACAGACAATCATGGAACATGCTGAAAGTATGAGGATACATTTTGGATTGCACTTGTAGTTTTGGGCGTAAGCGGCTTGACAAAGTTGGTTTATTTGATTAACCGTGGCCCTTCAAGTTCACTAGATGGAGGAATACCAAAGGAAGCATGGACCGGAAAAGAGGTAGATCTTTCTTTTCTTAAAGTTTTTGGTTCAGAAGCTTTTGTGCATGTTGATAGAGAAAATAGAAAAAAGTTGGATGCAAAATCCAAGAGGTGCACTTTCATTGGTTATGGATCTGGTGATTTTGGTTTTCATTTTTGGGATTTAGAGAATTCTAAAATTGTTAGGAGTCGTGATGTTGAATGGAATGAAAAGAGAATGTACAGGGATCAAATTTTGGTACCCAAGGATGAGAAAATTGAGAAGTTTATTGATGAAAATGAACTCTTGGGTTTTAAAGAAACACCTTTAGAAATACACAGTAACCGTGGTCAGTTAGGCCCTGACCGACATCGGCAGATGAACTGCTGACGGTTACAGAGGAGCATAACCGGTGTCGATTAGCCGAATCGACGTCGGTTAGAGGTGATTGTGTCGGTCACCGCCGGTTGATACTAATGTCCAGGAGGTCCAGATTGAGCCTCTGGTACCCCAAACTCCTGTGAGAAGGTCACAAAGGGTAAGTAAACTTCCAGAAATATTTTCACCTTCTCTATTTTATCTATTATTGATTGATAGTGGTGAACCGTAAAGGTTTCAAGAAGCAATGTAGGATAAAAGTCATGCTCAGTGGGAGGATGGCATGGATGAGGAGATGAACTCTTTGGAACAGAACCAGACTTGGGATTTGGTTAAATTGCCAGCAGGAAAGAGAACATTGCAGAACAAGTGGGTTTACAGAATTAAGGAAGAAGAGGGTGGATAGAAAAGGTACAAGGCAAGGCTTGTAGTAAAGGGATTTACACAAAAGGCAGGTATTGACTTTGGTGAAATATTTTCTCATGTTGTTAAGATGACTTATATTTGTACTATATTGAGTTTAGTTGCAGTAGAAGATTTGCATTTAGAGCAACTAGATGTGAAGACGGATTTCCTTCATGGTGATTTGGATGAAGAGATTTATATGCAGCAACCACTTTGGTATGAAGTCAAGGGTAAGGAGAAATTAGTGTGCAAGTTGAAAAAGAGCCTATATGGGCTCAAGCAAGCTCCAAGGCAATGGTACATGAGGTTTGATAGTTTTATGCATGAGCATGGTTACTTGAGATGTGAATCTGACCATTGTGTTTATTTCAAAAGCTTGAAAATGGGAGCTATATTATTTTGTTATTGTATGTGGATGATATGCTTATTGTAGGATCTAGTATGCAAGACATTGGTGAGCTTAAGAGAAAGCTAGCTCACATGTTTGTAATGAAGGATTTGGGAGCTGCAAAAAGAATTCTTGGCATGTAAATACATAGAGACAGAAAAATAAGAAATTGTATTTGTCTCAGGAGGATTATATCTACAAGGTGTTAGAAAGGTTCAACATGTAATGCAAATCCTATTAGCACACCTATGGCTGGACACTTCAAATTGAGTAAAGATCAGTGTCCTTCATCACAAGAGGAGGTCAAATACATGACACGAGTGCCATATGCTTCAGCAGTTGGAAGTCTCATGTATGTTATGGTTTGTACAAGACCGGTATATTGCACATGTGCAATGGGAGTTGTGAGTAGATATATGGCTAATCCACGTAAAGAGCATTGGAAAGCAGTCCAATGGATACTCAAGTATTCGAAAGGGACATCTAGCATGCAGTTATGCTATGGAGGTTTAGATATTTCATTACGTGGCTATGTTGATTCGGATATGGTTGGAGATCTGGATGGTAGGAGGAGCACTACTAGATATATTTTCATAGTAGGTGGAATGGAAGTTAGATAGATTTCGAGATTGCAGAAGGTGTGGCTTTGTCTACTTCGGAGGCAGAGTATGTTGCAGCTACAGAGGCTAGTAAGGAGATGATATGGATGAGTAGGTTCATGGAAGAGTTAGGAAAGGAGCAAGGTAATTGTAAACTATTCAGTGATAGTCAGAGTGTAATTCATTTGGCAAAGAACTCATCATTTGAGCTATATTCTAAGTGGTTTATGGGCATGCTTTGATATTCGAGTCTTTTATGTTATTTTTAATGTAGAGTCTTACTCATGATCTTATATTCTTCCAATTCTTAATTTCAATATATTTTGTACTATATTAAATAAATTTATTTACTATTTTACTATACTTTATCATATTCGTATTTATTACATGGTGTTGTATACATTTTTTCATGTGTGTACATTAGACAAAATAGGTTGGATTATCCACTAGTAAGAAAAAAAGGAAACTATGCCCATTTCTCAATACATGTTCCTATGAGGGAAGGTCACGATCAAACATATTTTTTTTATAGCAAGGTCACCTAAATTAGAAAGTAGTTAGTGTCCACGACATTCATTTTGTTTCTTCAAGAAAATATGCGAAAGGGAAGGTTACCATCAAATTCATGGCCTTTTCCACTATTGTTGGGAAACCAAACCTTGTTTCCTTTTCATATGACATGGAGTTACACAAGTTTATTTATATGGCCTTCAAGGAAACATAATATCTTGTGTGGCTATAAATTCATGATATAAGTTAGGGGTCTCTTGTTCCTCCCTTTAAATTTCAATATACCAACACATAAAATAAGCACAAACAAACCCACACAAACTTGCACTTCAAATCAAGCAAAATAAGAAAACATTTTTTTCATTTTCCTCCTCTCCTCCTCTTCAATATCTCCACTTAGTAACCTTTAAAATGATAATCTTAGCTTTATGTTGAGTTTTTAAACCAATCCTTGTGGATTAAGTAAAATATCAGAATTTATAATATAAAGAAATAGATTTGATTTGATTGAATTTCTTAAACAAAAAAATCCATTATTCAAGGAAAACACTATTTAAAATTAAGTGTAGTTTCAAAAGTTTATTTAGGATTACATAATCCTTTATTGGCGTGAAATTTTGGGATTCTTATAATCACATTGCTAGGAAATTTATGTTTTTACCCTTTTAATCTCAAATTAAATTAATCGCATAAAACAAGTTGACATTAGGATCTTAATAAAAGCTCTAATGCTATTTTTCTCTAATACTAAGTGTTATGTCATAAAAAGAGGCATGATAAGAATAACTAACGCAAAGAAAATATCGGGTGAAAAATATCAAAATGCTACACAAGTGACTTTCAAAGGTAGAGGGTAAATTATATTGCTAAAGATGGTTTTGGTAGATTCCTGGGCATTATAGATTAGGTTTCAAGCATAAAATTGAGTTGTGTATCTTTATTCTCCTCTCAATTCTTATTCCTCTCTATTTGACTAAAGGTAATTGGAACTAAATGACACCATTCCTTGACTAACGTTTTTTGTGTTGTATTATGTCTTAAAGTTTAGTTTGATTTGGGCAAATGTTGTTGATAAAATAATATTGCATATTTTACTTATCACAATTGTTACTTCACCCTTAACTTATAATTGCTAAAGATGGGGTTCAATATGTCCAAAGATGCACTAACAAGATAATTGATTGTAAAGATGATTGTTGTTGTAGAGCGTAGACTCGCCTAGTTAGGGCCTTTGGCATGAATAGCTTATATCATGGTGAAATTACATTATTCTTGTATTTTCTAACATCGTTTTACAATTGTGAAATTTGTGTATGGTTTTTCTATTAGTTAATAAGAATTAGAAATTAAACTTATGTAAGGATCAATTTAGAGAATGAATATGTTCCTATATAATGAGATAGAAGTGAACTATTTAGATGGATTGATATACATGTGTTAATTAAGGAATAATTGAATTTGATGTATCATAGTGATGATTTTATAACTTACCGCAATGAAATAAGCTGAATTTTAATGGGTGGGTCATGTTATTAGGACTTTTATTCTATTCAGCAAGTTAGAGGATGAATTTAAACTTGTCATACTTTATAACACACTAGAGGTGTGTTAGAACATAATATTAAGTGCCTATAAGCTTTAGTTTATAATTAAATAATTTAGAATATATTTTATATTCTTAATTATTTAATATAAAATTTAGCTTATATTTAATTGGTTATTTAAATAGCTAATTTATTAAACTAGGGTACGATTTAATCATACCACGTCACTTAATATGTTCATGACCCGTGGTGTCATTTAAATATGGTCGTGGATCATATTTGTTTTTCACCTTGGGTGAATGGATTGGTGGAGAGAAACGAGTAGGGAAATTAATGTTGGATTGTGTAAATTGTTTCTCAATAAATGGAATATCTCATTTACCGTGTTTTTACCCCTCAAGGGTTTTCCACTTAATTCTTGTGTTACGTGTTATGTGTTATTGTTATTTATTTATATGTGTTGCATATTCTAATGTTCAAAACAATATTATATTAATTGATTAATTAATGTTCCTCATTCTCGACATGGTACAGAGTAGAGTACTAAGGTTTGTTAAATTTTTTTCTCAAATCAAATGTCTGTTGGTTGGTTGGTTAGAATAATTATTTTAAATACCCCTTCACTCTCCTCTCAAGACACATATTTTTACACATGTTAAAAAAAAATTTAAAGCCTTCAAATTTCTTTACCCGTAAAATTTCGTGATATAAAAAGTAAGGGTAAATGTGTTTGAAATATTTTATTATTTTCCTATAGTTTCTAAGGTGTGTGGAGGTAAAAAATAAAAACGAGGGTAAAGTTCAAGTAAAATCAAGATTAAAATCAAGTTACAGGGGGACACAAATCCATGAAAGTAGGAATTCAATTTTTCCTATTGGCTAAAGTCTAATGTCATGTCCTTGCGGTGTCCTGTTTAGTCCCCTTCTAACCCTTGAGTAATTAATTTTCCATCTAATTTACTTGAAGATAAAAACATTATGTCCTTGGTACCCCTTTAAATAAGAGGGTTACATTTGAATTTGAAAAACTATAGTATAAAATATTTATACTATTGTTTAAATTTAAACCTATAAACTAGGTTAAAATAATAACTAAAACTATAGCCTTAATCCTAATTTATTATCAAAAAGTTGATCATAAAAAAATCATAATAATCATGATTTTTATTCACAAAGAGTTGTTTTTTTCAATTTCAAAGGAGTAAATTATAAATTATGTTTGACATCGATGAGCGTTCCCCTCAACCCCACCCCGTATCACGACATGGAGCGCGCCAAGGGCGCGCCCCTGACCCTCGCTCCCGGTCATGTGTTTAGTACCTTCTTTGAAATAATCCCCACCTTTTTGTAAGCAAGAAGTATCAATGGATGATGTTATATTGAATTTGATTTCTTATTCTTAGCTAACTCAGAATAATTATAGTATAATTTTTTTATAAGATAAATGAGTTAGATGTTACTATCTAAAGGCATATAAAAGAATGGATTATATGTGTTTAAAAGGTTTTGCTTCGGATTTTTGGTTTTCTACTCAAAAATAGAAGTGATATTCAATTGTGGCATGAAATATTGGGTCATTTTGTAGGAACATGTATGACATGTCTCAGCTTAACCTAATTTCTTCGATGATCGGCCATCTATTTCTCATGAAATGTGTAAAAGGTGCTTACATGGTAAGCTATCACCAAAAACCCTTCCTCAATCATTCCTTGAAGAAAACTCCACATAAATCCATGGAATGTGTCCTCAATTAGAGGATCTTTTGATTCAATGTATGTTGTGATTATTATTGTATGATTTGGTTATCTTTTCAAATATGTTATTATCAATATTATCACTTGTTTGAGGGCTTAGAATATATAATGAAGATATATATGTTTTTGATAAAAATATTTCTTAGTATGTGATTACTAAAATAGTATTATATGCATATCAAATGACACTTGGTGACGCCTTTGTGTTTGTGTTGAGACGTCCAATACGATTGCATCTAATATATATTTTACAAATATTAATGTGTTGAAATTTTCAATGTTAAGCATATTGTTATATAAGTTGATATACACCTAGTGTTTAACTTTTACAGATGGTTAAAAGTGAAATCAGTAAATATTTATATACTTATTATTATATTGTGACTCTAATCATGTCAATGTTATGTTAAATATAAAATATACAGGATATGTGTTCAATTTTTTTAGTGCAGTGCCATTACTTGAAACAATCAAAAGCATCCAACATTCTCCATTTCTTTTAGTTGAGGAAGAGTATAGAAGTGCAAATGGGGAAACGAGAAAGAAACCATGTGGCTAAAGCGACTATTGGAAATATATACACATGGAATTTAAAGGAAGTATTCTCTTCTATGTGATAGCCATAGTTGCATTGTTGTTTCTAATAATCCAGCTTCAACATCAGAGAACAAAGCATATAGAATTTCATATGCTCTTTATCCGATAGAATATTCTCTCGTGGTGATATAGATTTCCAATACTATTCGATTTAAGATCAAGTTGTAGATATGTTTACGAATCCATTGTGCTCTGTAAAATTCTACAAGTTTTGTGCAATGCTTGGCCTTTCAGATTTTTCATTGAGGGGAGTGTGTATGTAAATTTCACTTCCTAATGGCCAATCGGTTTATATCTCCTCTATGCTTCGCTCCATTCAGAAACATTGTAAAAGATCTTTATGATATTTGTAAACTTATAACTCTAAGTTTATGGTGTACAATCTAGTGTGTTGCATCTATTTGTAAAGGAGGTCCTTGTGTTATAAAAGGCTCCTAGAGATGCGGTTTGAGAATTTTCCATGAGAAACCGTGAGATGTAGTCTCACAAATCATGCTTAGCCTAAATCATAACTTTTGATTTATGGATTCCAAATCCTTTTGTACCAAAAGGTAAGTTGAGCATGATGAAGGTGTTATAAATCCTTCAAAAGTGATATGCTAGCCTAAACCTTCACTAATGGTTTATGGATTTGTAAATCCTGTTGTACAAACATGTAATGTTGGCATATGGTTCCCCACTTAATATTAAGGGGAGTGTTAGAACATAATATTAAGTGCCTTTGGCAACAAATTACACATTGCAAGACAGACTCTACTACCTTCCGACTTGATCTCAGATCCTGACACCATCTCTTCACTGGATGGCACTGGACGCACTCCATATGATCTTAGACCTAGGAAAGATCGAGCTGCCCCCGATACAATCGGCTTGTTCTCGGGTCCGGACCTAGATCAAAAACAATAGCATAATCCTATGGCAGGCCCTCTTCTATGAGGAAGGCACAACATAAGGCATTGAGAGAAATCAAGCAAGGGAAACAAGCTTCAATACAAGGGGTTCTTAGAGCAAAGACCACCCACAAGAAAGGTTCCAAATGAAGGTACTCTCTATGAACATTTGTGGCCTGGGGGGACGGGATAAGAAATTATCCCTTAAATGGTTTGTGGAAAACTTTGCTCCAAATTTGATTCTATTGCAAGAAACTATGGGTCCATGCTCTACTATCTATGAGTCCCTGACCAAACTACTACCTAGTTGGTCCTTTATTGGACTTGATTATGCTAGAAATTATGGTGGCATCATCTCGGGATGGGATGACAGCATGACTCTGATTAATTCTTATGCTATGAATTCTTGTATTCTGATTGAAGTGTTCCTGAAATCTTTGAACAAATCACTTAAGGTCTTGAATGTGTATGCCCATATGAGAATAAACTACCTTTCTAGAAGCTCTCCTCAACAATCAACACTTTATAGCCAATAATGTTATTATTGGTGGTGACTTAAATTTCACCTTGAATGGAGGGGAAGTGTGGGGGAATACTGCCCGATCTGATCCACTAGCTGAACAAATCTTGGCACTTCGGAAGATAATGGACTACTGGATATTGTGCCTATTGAAAATAAGCCAACCTGGGTTAACAATAGGATTGGTTCCGCATCAGTCTCCAAAAGACTTGATAGATTCCTCCTACACAATCACCTCATGATGGACATGGGCCGTATACGCACCTGGATTGCAGGAACCCAGTGTTCGGATCACTTTCCTATTATTCTTGATATTGAGGATGATGGAGTTAAGCCAGGTGCACCTTTCAAATTTAACCCTGCCTGGATTCTGGACCAAGATTTTAATAATCTGGTTAAAGAGAACTGGAGTCCTTTTGATCCCTCTACAAGCAACTCTGCTTGCCAACAATTCCATGACTCCTTAAGAAACCTGAAACAACTTGCCTCCAAATGGGCCAGCTCCAAACATAAAAAACGTAGCCAACTTCTCAAACAAACTGAAGGAAAACTGGCAGCTCTCATTAGTGCACAGGAAGGATGTCTATTCTCTGAAGAAGTCCTATATGAGATAAAGGAACTAGAAACTCACAAAAATAAATTACTACTTGAGGAAGAAATGGAGTGGCGCATGAAGAGTCGTGCTACTTAGATCTCCGAGGGTGACCGTAACACAAAGTTTTTCCATAACTTTGTTGCACACCGCAAGCACAAGAATACCATCTGGGACTGCAGGATTGACGGTAGAACAGTGCATAAATTCAAAGATTTGGTTGCACTGGGTGTTCGACACTTCAAAAGTATCTTTATGGATCCACATAGGAACAATTTGTTGGATGTCATGAAGACCATTCAAACTTTTCCTCGCCTCATACAGGAATAAGACAATGAAAATATCCTCAAAGAGATCACTAAGGATGAGATCCTGGCGACCCTCAAATCCTTTCGGAAGGATCATAGCCCGGGTCCTGATGGCTGGACTACTGAGTTCTTCGTGGCCTATTTTGACTTACTTGGTGAGGATCTTGTTCGAGTGGTTGAGGAGATCAGAATTAGTGGACTAGTTCCACAGAATATTAACTCTACCTTTATTGCTTTGATCCCAAAGACTGATCACCGGTGGGGTTCGGGGACTTCAGACCAATCTCACTATGCAATATGACCTATAAGGTGGTAGTGAAGGTACTAGCTCTGTGCATCAAACCTATACTCTCCTTGGTTATTTCCGATGAACAATTTGGGTTCCTACAAAACAAACATATACATGAAGCTATCAACACGGCACAAGAGACACTCCATAGCATCAAGACTAGGAAAAAACCAGCTTTTGTTCTACTGTATGGATCTCTTTAAGGCTTTTGACAGGTCTTGTGCCATGAAGTGGATCATGGCATGTGTTACTAGTGTTAACTTTGTTGTGCTCATAAACGGATCTGTGTCTCCCTTCTTCAAACCTGAAAGAGGACTCGACAGGGGTGTCCTTTGTCTCCTTACTGTTCCTCTTGATTGCTGAGGGTTTAAGTTGTTTACTTCATACTGCATATGGCAATAGGCGCCTCAAAGGAGTGCTTGTTGGTAAGACTCAGATTATCACTCACCTGTTGTTTGTTGATGATGTTCTCATTTTCTATTTTGGAGAAGAAGGAGAGCTCCAGAGAACCTCTGAACTACTTGATACTTTTTGTGCTAGTACCGGTATGGAGATTAATTTCCACAAATCTGCCATTTATGCCCATCAGGTGGACAGAAGATTATTGACACAACTACATAATTTTTGTCCATTAAACAGGAAGGATTTGGACTCGGGTTTAAAAATCTTGGCTTTTGGCTGAAGCCTAACAAATACCAAAAAGTGGATTGGCTTTGGCTTATTACGTGGGTTGAGACTAGAATCAAACACTGGTGTAACCGTTGGCTCTCTAGGGGAGGTCGCCTTACTCTCATTAAATCTGTTATTGAAGCCATTCCTATCTATTGGAGCCTTCTAGCACATATTCCTAAGGGCATCTCTGACAAAATCCGTCGGTTATGCAACAACTATCTCTGGAGGGGATCGGATAGATATAAAGGCATGCATCTTGTTAGCTGGACTAAAATCGCTCTCCCAAAATCAGCAGGTGGATGGGGACTAAAGGATGGTACGCTCTTTGGGAAAGCACTTGCTGCCAAGTCTCTTTGGAATTGTATTATCGTGGATAATCTCTGGAGTCGACTGATCATAGACAAATACATTGCTCCAGATACAATGCTGGAATGGATTAGGGCCTGAGATAAATCTGTGAAAAATGTTTCAAACCATTGGAAAGATTTAACACTTTCCTTTCCTCTTATTGGTAGATTCCTTGCTTGGAGAGTTGGTAACGGCTCCCTCATCAGAACTAGTGTGGATGGGATTATGGGATGCAAAAATTTATTCTACCTTGTGGAGGAACTTGTCAGACTTCTCCAACAAACTAGATTTTCTACATTGAACAAAATTGGCAATATTGCCCGCACTACTATCTGGAAACAGGAATGGCTTACCACTGAACAATTGGGCCTTCCTAGTGAACTTGACCCACATTGGAACAATTTCACCTCTGAATTAATCCATGGACATATTCGCTTAGCTGACCATAGAGACGAGCTGATTTGGTCCTACAATGTCTCAGGAGGAGAATACACTACTAAGCTTGGATACCTCTCGACTCTGGAGGAAAGGACTGCTGAGAGAACAACCTGGTGGAAAAAAATTGGAAAGCAAAAGCCCCCTAAAATGTCTTTTGTTGTTATGGCTGATTATCCACAATAAAGTTTTGACATGGGATCGACTACAAAAGAGGAACTTTCAGGGCCCGGGTATGTGCTATCTATGTCGATCTAATGATGAAAATATTCAGCACCTCTTTCTTACCTGTCCATATACCCGTGAGGTATGGGTTTATATACAAAGCAAACTCCAGCTCACTAATGTTTGGGACAACACTACTATTTCTGACTCACTTGATGACTTCCTGACTAAAGGAGCTTTAAAAACTTGGAGGGGTGTCCCAGCCTTGGTTTGTTGGGGCATTTGGCTTGCTAGAAACACAACATTATTTGATTCCAAAACAAATCCCCCACTTATTACTGTTGCCTTAGTGGAATCACGCATATATGAATATAAAATCTGAAATCTCCCACAACACGTAGGATTGTTGAGCCACTTACATTTAACAAATCCTCCCCATGGTCCTATTTCGATGGAGCAAGTCAAGAAAAATCCTCTAAATGTGGTTTGGGATTTAAGCTCCATCTTACTGACCATGTCTTTTGGACATTTAAAGCTAACCTTGGTGAAGGTACCAACAATCGTGGAGAAATTATGGCACTTTATTATCTACTGAAATGGGAAAATACTAATTCTGTCCACACTATGAGGATTTTTGGTGACTCTCTCCTGGTCATCCAATTCATCAATGGATGGGCACATATTACACACCTTGAACTTGCAAATATTGTTGGTCACGTAAAGGAGATCCTACAAACTTTCTCTCACATTGAAGCTTGTCATATTTACAGGGAGCTGAACATTGAAGCGGATTCTTTGTCTAAACAGGACTGCTTCTTCAAGTTGGGCACTATCAAATATGCTACAAAACTAAAAATTTTGAACAGGTCATCTCTGGATTACTTAGTGATCTTTAAGTTGGGTGTCTGGCACTGATTGATTTTTGGCAAGCAACTTCGGTAATCAACTCCTTTGGTGGATTACTCCTTTTGTTGGCATGCTGAGTTGTTTGTTTTTTGATCCTTCACTTCGGTGATCGACTCCTTTGGTGGTTTACTACTTGATTGTTACTTTGTCTGAGGCTCTGTCCTCTTTTCCCTTGTTGACTAATTGCTACTTTAGAATGTACTTTATTTCAACTGCAATAAAGTATGATTTTTCCTTGGGAAAAATGTTAAGTGCCTATAAGATTTAGTTTATAATTAAATAATTTAGAAAATATTTTATATTTTAAATTATTTAATATAAACTTTAGGCTATGTTTAATTGGTTATTTAAATAACTAATTTATTAAAGTGGGGTACGATTTAATCATACCTCGTCACTTAATATGTTCATGACCCATGGCCTCATTTAAATATGGTCATGGATCATATTTTTTTCTCACCTTGGGTGAATGAATTGGTGGAGATAAGTGAGGAGGGAGATTAATGTTGGATTGTGTTAATTATTTCTTGATAAACTGAATATCTCATTTACCATGGTTTTTTCCCCATCAGGGGTTTTCCACGTAATTATTGTGTTCTATGTTCTGTAATATAGTTATTTACTATGTTGTGTTATTTATTTATATGTGTTGCATAATTCAATGTTCAAAATAATATTATATTAATTGATTAATTAATGTTCCTCATTCCTAACAAGGTGGACCCCTTCAAGAAAAATGTTGTGATGACTTATTGACTTGAAATCAACTGGTTCTGGAGTCTTCAACATTCATAACTAACCCATAGTATGCTCTTATGAATAGTTCACATTATGAACCATTCATATATATTTTTAAATCTATAGATCTTAACTTGAAAAGGTAGAAAAAAGTTTTAGAAATTTAAGTTCAAAATTTTATGATGTTACATCTCATATCAAAGCATATGTCAACCCCGTGGATCTCTAGTTTAACCATTGAAACATTACATGATGTTTAATTTTTTAAATAAAATAGTGAGAACGATATGTGGTAGAAAAGATACGAAAAGGGGTGACAATCATGGGAGGGTTCTCTAAAGGAAACTTATTTAATAAAGGGGTACCTCGCAAAATAATGTTGGCCCCAATGTTGTACCAACTCTTCAAAGTATTTTCAAAACCCTTGAATCTATATAAGTTGGGCTTGATGTTCAGAAACCCTCCTTGTGAGTTTTTTTCACCCCCACCAAAACCAAGAGGAACAGTTCATGGAGCTTGATAATAATCAAGTTTTGAATAATAATAAAGGGATGAAAATAATTGGGCTAGTAATGATAAAAAAATTAAGGTTTGGGGGGTGGGACCAATTTGTAAGGGAGTCGAAAAATCTATCTCCACCCAAGTATACAAGTATATAGGTAGGTGATGCAATTAAAAATTTTATATTCATAATGAAAGTAGTTTTTGCTTGAATAAAATGCATTTAATGTGCATGCTCCCATCAAAATATTCCAAGTAGAAGGATATGTTACACTTAGTAGGAACACAAGAGATATTTGAAGGGTTATGACTTGAATACCCTCACTTGGAAAGTTTTTGAGAAATAGTTCAATAAAGGGTACTTGTTTGTGGTACATCCCGAAGCCAAGGTTACTAAATTACAGCTATTGCAATAAGAGACTCCTTATGTTGTTGATTATGAGACCAAGTTTTGTATCTTTCTTTGGTTTATTGATTATCGTAGGATGAGGATACCAAGATAACCATGTTCAAGTTAGGTCTCAAAAATGTTATTAAGCATGATGTGTATATGAACAAACCCAAGACATTGGATTCTATAATGGAGTCATCATATAAGGCTAAAGCTAAAGAAAATTCTAAGTTAAAGGCTAGGCAAGAATTTTGAAGCAAGAACCCTCCCAAACCAAGTATTTCACTATTCCCACTCCCAACAATTTCCAAAGAATGGATCCACATAGTGCATTTTTGAGAAACAGAACTCATTTGATTGTTAAGGGAGTCGGGGAAGAGGATGTCTTAAATCTCAAGGTTTCCAAAGGGAACGTCAAGAAAATTTACGACGAAATCCCCTATGGAAAACACACACTCCTAGTTTTGGTGCCAACCAAGTTTCAACTACATGTAATACTTATTGCATATGTGGGATGAGGGGAATACCTAAACAGAAGGAACTTAGCCCCTCATTTTCAGTTCTATGTCCTGATAAATCAAACAAAACACAATATTTTTACGTGCTCATATTTCAAGTACAAGGAATATGGAAGGTCATAAAGTGCATTTAAATCTATAAATATGTAGTTTATATGAGGCTTGTGAATAGTGGATTTTCCATAGAAAAGATATGAGTGTAACAAGAAATGAGAAAGGATCACCTAAAGGGAGAGAGGTTTCATATTAAGTAATGTACACTTGCAAGAAACCCAGTTTCTCACGTAAATTATTGAGCTTCTTTGATTATTTTCATTTTTTAATTTCCCAATCCCATATTTTTATATTGTTATTATTGCACTCTACATTTGAATGTGTAATGTTGTGATGTATGGAAAATTAAAAACTATTACTTGTCGTAAGGAGTTTTTTTGAATATAACCCATGTTGTTGAAGTTTCCATTGCAATTTCCAAGGAAATTGCATATCATATTCACATCATATCTGTTATTTTCCTTCATCTTATAAGTGATATATTATATGAGTTTATCATAAACAAAGGAATGGCATGAATGTGGTGTTGGTTTCCTTTAGACCTTAAAATTGGGGTGAATAAATGGAACGCTCAAGCTATAGCTTCACTTACAAACATGGATGATCGTAGTTTGTATCCGAATGAAGCCTGGTTCTTGAGATTGGATACACCACCAATTTCCATGATAAACTAGTACCATACCTCACCAAAGTGGAAACATGAAGGTGGATGATCTAGAGGAATGCGAGGATAATAATTTGAGATCTAAATAAGAGGTGGTTTTAGGTAGATCATCAAAACCACCATTCAATATGAAGATGAGGTAGAAATAATATATGAAAGTTAATTTATCATATTCAACTAAATAATTAGCTCAAATAGCTTAATGTCAGCTTCAACATACAAAAACTAAGTGAGAAAATATGACTTTTCCATGCATGAAGATGTCAAGAAATGGCTTTATATAATGGGAGAGCTATGTTGATTTCTTTCCATGCAATAAATTAGAGATTAAAAATGTGGGCTATTCAAGGAATTAATTAAATTACATTTCTACCCTATATAATATAAGGAAGAAAAACTCATGAAGTTTCAATACCACTTGCAAAAGTAAGGATTGTGCATTCAAGACTATACGTCTAAATATCATAAGCAATTCTTGTTTACAAATAATTCTCTTAATATGTCAAGGGTCATAGTGAAGTAGAAATTGTAGGTCTTTTATGTCAATAATATTGAAGAATCAAGAAGAGCACCTCTTTAAATTAAAATGGAAAATGATAAACCAAAGAAAAAAGGTCAACATACTCTAGAAGAGGCATCCTCGAGTATAGCCAAGTTTCTTGCAATAATTGGCCTTAAAAAGAGTATAACCATTTTGAGGTGGATGGTAATTTATATGAGCATTTTGGAAGTTGCATCCTACAATTGAGGACCTAAATGACATAAAAAATAAACAGGAGGAACAATCCAAAGTAAAAAAATTAGAAACACTTTGAATTTAGATCACAAGATAAAGCATGCTCTTCAGTTAACTAAAAACAATAGCAAATGATCCTAAAATATATTTTGGTAATTTTGTGGCTCTTAGTTTATCAAGGCTCAAACCGGTGGCTTGGACATCGTTATGCCTCAAATGCACCTAGCTAAAAGGAAAAAGGGTCTTGGTTGAAAGGAGAGTAGAAAGTGCTTAATATTCAAGTTCTAAGTAAAGAACATGAAGGTAAATTGATTATGATTCACAATGTAATTTACTAGTTGTTTCATTAGTGCATAGAATTGTATTAGAGGTGTTATTTGATTGGGTTGGTTTCATAAAGGTGAAAAAAACTAAGTCTTTAGGCAATGGAAATTTGAGATTATAATTTCAACTAATTTATTGGCGAGGTTGTGTGTCGTATAACTCCATTAACGAAAATTTATGTTGTATTGTTTACTAATCCATACATGATGAGAAATGTCATCTTAATGAGAAGGATGAACTCGAGTAAGTTATTTTGATGATGAGAAAAATCATTACCAATGCTAAAAAGACAAGCATTTCAACTATAAAAGAGGGCCAAGAAAGCGATAATTGCATTCCAACTTAAAGTGGCTTCAAGTTCAAAGGTGGAAAAGAAATAATCCATTAAGTTCCATAGAGGTTATGGTGAAAGGCTTATGCCTTGGTCTTCTCCTTAATTGAACTTTGGTGGGACCAAAAGGCTCTAAAAGGGTGAGGTGAAATCCATGACAAATTGATGTTAACACATTTGACATTACTCAAATAATAGAAAAAGGGCTTGTATTTGATTTCAATGACAAATTTAGGACTATGGAAATCCAAAAACATATATAACTACACATATATGTGGTTGATAGGAACTTTGCATTAAAATTATTATGGGTTTTTTCTATAACCAAATAGATGAGTTTATGAAGAAATTGGAAAGGTGGTGTGTGTACAAACACTCAAATTTGGAAATTTACTCTTTGACCTTGTTGGTTTTGACAATGCACTCTTGTTAAGATAAAAATGCCATTTCTATTCTCTCTTAGTACATCTTGAGATATTTTCTCTAGTTTTCTTAGTAATATACACAAATATGTGAACAAATTGTGAGAGCTCAATGCGTAAAATACATATACAAATATCAATTGAGAGGATGAAAACTCCAATTTTCATCTTGTCAGGATTTTATAATTGGTCTTGACCTATTTGTGCACTTTTTCACATGCATATCTTCCATCTTTGCTTTCAATTTCACATTCTTCGTTGGGTCCTTTAATCCCTTTGGGTCATCCTTTCTTCAATAATTTACCTTCGAAACCATATATAAGAAAACATAGAATCTTTTGTTTACGCGCCTAAAAATCATATGACACTACATTGATACACTCACTTCCTACACTTGCAAAAGGAACCCAAGGCTCCTTAAATCTCACAAAATCTCATGCACACTCATTAGGGAAGCAACCACAATATTTCTGAAGTTTCTTACTAGGCCAAGGAATCAATCTTTCTCATTTACAAGCACTTAAACATCCTCATTTCAAGTATTAGCAAGAGCCCAACTCAACTCAAGAATTATCAAAGATTTCTCAATTTACAAATATATTTTTTACCATTAAGATATCACATGCTAAGTGGAGAACGACGTGTGGTTTGATGCCTCTTTAGATTAATTCCAACGTCGGTGGTGCACAGGGTTGCCCACAACTCAGCTAACGTTTGTTTTGTAGGGTCTCCAACTCATGGTTAGGGTTTGATATATTATTCATAATGTTCAGAGAGCTTCACATCATGATCAAAACCGGGGTTTGACAATAGAAATATACAGAAGGTGATATTTCTAGAAAATTACAGAGAGAATCCAAGCACGGGGTTGTGTGCTTTGCATGTGATTTCCCACAACCCAACTAACATTTTCTTTTCGTGGTCTCCCACTCATGGTTAGGGTTTGATATATTATTCATATTTTTAAATAGCTTCACATCATGATCAAAACCAAGGTTTGACGATAGACATTTCCGTGAAGGCGATATTATTTGAAAATTGCAAATCTAAAATCCAAGAGATCTAAGACCATATGGTAGGGTCAAGACCCTACAAATGGTCCTAGAATAGTTGTATGGTCCCGCCCCAAGTAATTTCCCATCCATATTTCTAGGAACGAAGCATTATCAAATTCATATCCTCCAATTCTAGCAATCAACACACCTCAAACTTCCTAGATCCATCTATAAATAGCTAAGTAAACTCATCTCCTTGTGTTTTCGGTGGTCATATCATGTTTCATACATCAATTATAAGTATTAATGTGATGTTATGATATTAGATAATTAATGTTGGAAGTTAATTAATCATAATAACCTCTCAGTATCTCCCCTTACATCCTTACGTGTACTTAATTCACTAATCTAGATTTTATATAATCTAATAAGCATGTAAACATTTTGGTGAACCCAACTCAAGAACTAAATTTATTGTTCAAATCCTCATGCTTTCTCTTCGTTTGTTGTGGTACATCATGGTTCCAAATATCATAAATCATTATCATCATTTAGATCTCCTTTCTAAGGGTTCTCACCCTTGCTCTAATGGAAGCTCTTATTTCTCTAATCAACCCGCGCCCTATGATGATGCACTTCTTACATCTTGTGAGCATACATGTACTACTTATATATTTTCCAATGTTGTTTTCATTATGAATGCATATCATATCCAAGGCGAAGGCTCCAACAATAACCCCGCAACTTACTCTCACCTTCCCAAAGGTGAGGGACAACACCATACACATTTCCTACAAGAGAATCCCGCTAATATTAATATTCTTATATATGCTACAAGAGATCAAATTAAGCATGATTCATTATCTCATATCGAGATATCTATTAGTACTACATCTAAGGTGCCTCTAATATTTCAATGCATAATGTCTTTATGCCTCTTCCTGCCACAACTATTGTTACTACACATCCTATATTCAGTTATAATAGTTTGCAGTGCTTCTTCATCTAACACACTTGAAACCTTTGTTTATACACTACAAGCTCGAATCTTACAATTATAACAAGGTGCATCCACTTCCTCTCATGTTATGCATTCTACTGGGCTTGCTTCATACCCCACTTCCACCGAAGTGGTTTCTTACCTCAAATATATATCTATATAGGGGCGTTCTTAGCTCACAGAGTTCTTAGCTCACAAAGTTCGGTTCCTAAGATATCTATATAGGGGCGGTTCTATAATCAGGCAGATGGTATATATCTAAGGCTTCCCATAGTGAGATATGGGCTGACGACCTACCGTACTAGATCTAGCTAGGAGAGGGCTCGACCCCCTACCCCTCTATATACATTTACATGGCATGGGGAGAAGTAGGGATCTCATGAACTAAATGCTTCCTATTGGTTTTTTTGTTCATAAAATCCCTATCTATGATGGCAAAGGGGATCCTGCCAAACGTTTGTGATCATTTTATATGGCTTGCTTTGATTATACCTCTCATGACATCTTGCTCACCAAGCTCTTCCGTAGAAGTCTTATGGAATTTTCCTGAAATGGCTATATGATCTCCCCACACAATTTGTACGCTCTTTTACTACTTTGGAAAATCAATTTTTGGCACAATTCTCTATCAACATTGGGGACAAAGTTTCTTATGCACAACTATCTAAAATGCAACAAGGATATAATGAACCTATCAACGATTATGTCTTATGATACAAGACCATGATTAGTACGACAACACTATCTTATTTGATAGTGAATTATAAGATCTCTTTACACAAAGCTTGTTTTCTCCTTTGGAAGAATCATTCATATTTGATAAGTTTCGATATTTTGACCATCTATGTTAAGTTCTTACATATGAACAAACTCAACTATGTTACTAGCACTCCTACTATACACTACATATGAATAAAATTAAATATGTTTCTAGTAATTCTACTCCCGTAGACACAAAATTATGCACTTGGGGTAATTATATAGTCTCGATTACATACTACTATTTATATGGTTCCTAAGTTATAAGTAATAACTAACCTATTTCTTTGGCCATATTTCATTGCTTTCTTTTGATACTTTCGGTCTTGCACCTTTATAGGCCCAGTCTATCTTTTCATACTTCAATTTTTCCTTTTCTAGACTGGAGCGTCAGTCAGACGCTTGAGCTGCCAGCGCCCTCGTCCCCCCAGCGCCCTTGTCCTCTTTACTCTTTACTCTCACCTTTTGGGTCCTTTTTATCCATTGGAGCATTCTATCTTTTTGTTAGTTGGCCTTTTCGGGGTTAGTTATGAAATTCAAGTGAAGTAACCATATAAATATAAAGTTATGTGATCATAATAAGGGACCAAACACTAAGCACTTACTATCACCACCTAAGGTTGCATCCATCAAGGCTTATATTTCTCCATTTGCATCCATCTAGCTCCATCACAAGGGATAAAGGTTGGTTTTATATATCACACTTCATAGGAGGGGAGTTTATTCTATTTCATGCACACATTATTTACATTCTACATCTAGTTCTCGCTTGCTACTCAAAAAGTGCGACACGCACTAGAGCACCTAGGGCACAATTCCACACACACATAGCGAAGACATTGGGTCCGAGATGTAGTGCAACACTAATTCATAAGTCCATCCATTTGGTAGCTGATGACATGTCCAACCCCTTCATTTGCATCTTTATTTTTTAGGGTTTGATGCTTTGTTTGGGGTTTAGCAGTGATTTCTTCATCATAGGGTTATAGTGACATCCGGTGAAGCTCAGCGACATACACGAAATAAGAGGTGAACAAGTGCAAAACCCTAGTGACACCTCGAGGAGGTTCTCTCGGTCATTTCCACATACCGGGCGCCCAATCCCTTTTCCAGTGCCCCATTCCAGCCAAATAACTCGGATCTAAATTTTTGCAAGCTCCTATGCGACGGTTTCCCCCTCCCATTCATCCGGTCTCCACTACAACACAATACAACAATCTCGACAAATCAACTAAGGCTTTTCTAACCCTCTTTGCATATTAGGGTTTCATATTTTCATAGCTTAGTTGTTTGGGTGTATTTCAGTTATTTCATTACTTATTTATTTACTGCAAACTTACATTAGATTAGGCTAGAAAAATTCCATTTTAGTCAATCAACTCCTACTTTACTTAGACTTCCTATACATATGGGTATGAGTGCATCTATTATACACTACACATAGATTGTATTGTTTTATTATAGTTCTTTTATACTTCCTCATTACGCTTGATTACATATATTGTGTACATGTTATCTTTTGAGCTAATAGTACTAACACATGTGTCTTGTGTAGCATTGAAACCTCTTTCTTCACATGTCTTTCTATATCAATTTGTTGGCGAAATAATTTGACACGGGAAAAATTAGTGATTTTCACCAACACTCCGAGGACTAGGTCCCTCCTCTTGGGAATGGAGAGGCTCCCGTTTATGAATGTAAGGTATAATTGAATTTTTGGGTGATCGTTAAGTGAGGATCACACAACAATACACCAATAAACCTATGGAAAATCATTTTTAATGAATACAAGGAGGAACTTGTTTAGGGAGAGATGAAGGTGGGATAAGAAAATAGGGAGAGGGTTAAGGTTGTGAGTAGGCACTTACAAATTTCACAAACATTAACAGAGTAAGTCCACATTTAATAGAAAGGAAAAAAATTGTGTAAGAAATAACAAGATTAATAAATCAAAGACACAAAGTTCTATTGATTTATTCCTCAAAGACACAATTTTATCTTGGTTGTTCAAGATTATAAAGCTTGCATAGTTGGAAAGTAGGAAGTAAAAGAACATAGACAAGGAAATAGAAGAAAGTAACTTCTTGTAGAAAAAGTAGCTTCTTGCTTATAGTAATAAAAGAAAAAAATATCAACCCTTTGGAATGGAGAATTCATCCCAATATATAGCTTTACAAAATGTCTCTTCATCTCCCCAAGTGACTTTTCACATTCCTATCACTTGTGACCTTTCATATTCCTATAGGAATAAAGATGAGTCCTTTTCTTATTAATGAAAAAGAACTCTTACAATGTAAAATTAAAAGGTCACTTAAGTGAATAAGATGAAAAATCTAAAAATTACATTCCCAATGAAGAATTAGAATGTAGAGAGAGAAGGAAGAAGAGAAGATTAAGAAGCCTATGATGATGAAGAGCATGCTCTCAATGAAATTTGTGGAGCCTTGCAAGTATGAATCCATTCTTTCCCATTCTTGAGAGGAAAATTCCCGAGTGATGATCACCATGTTGTTGCAAGTGGGAATTTGCAGACGTTGAGAGATGCCTTTCGGAGTGAGGATTGCTGGAATTAAATTGTCATTTGTCACAATTGTTCTTGAGTCTGGATCATAGCATTGGGCATAAGGTAGGACTAGCTCTGTGCTTTGAATGGACGATGGATGACCACCTCCTCCGAATAAACCACTTGAGAAGATATCCCCCTAGGTTCACGAGGTTCACTCAGATCCTATCTTTTAGATCCTTCAGGTCCATGTTTGTCACATCATTGTCACCCACATTGGGATACTCAGTGTTTAATGTGGAAATTGGCTCTAAACCTGAGTACTTGACCTTCATGGTGACTAGAGTTAGTGAAACAAATGGGATATGGATGAGTATGAATGATTTGACCCCAATCCCAACACTTACTATTTTTAGTAGGTCCTACCCTAGATGTCTATTTTTGGAAGTTTCTCAAATTGTCACTTTTTAGTGTTTTCATCTTGAAAGGAGTGATGGTGACATGGAAAGTAGCCCATTTATAAAACTTACTATTTTTAGAATGTGAGGGCCTAGGACAAATTATTTATAGAAAGTGTTCTTTAGGATGTCGGAATAGGATGAAAATGGTCTCAAAATTTTTGTTTTCATTCTAAGATGCCTTGCTCCAAATTTTAGGCAATTCTCTTGTCTAGATCAATGGGAAAGTGTAATTTTCATTCAAGAGGGTAGAATAATTAGAGAAAACCTAGTCCTCCATTTCTCTAAAAGTACTCCACTTCATCATGCAAGAAATGGCTCAAATGAAAGTTTATTTTATGGGGATCATCTACTCCAAATTTCAAGTAATTTGGCTTGTTGGATCACTGGGAAAATACAAATATATTCGAAGAGGGAAGAATATTGAGAGAAAATTTAGTCATCCATATCTCCAAAAATACTCCACTTCATTGTGCAAGAAATGGCTCAAATGAAAGCTGATTTTGAGGATCATTTGCTCCAAATTTCAAGCAATTTCGCTCGTTGGATCACCAAAAAATGCAAAGACATTTTCAATTGTTCTCGGAAAAATGGAGTTCTTGGCTAGAAAACTCTTTCTCGAATAAAAAAAAATTAAAACACGACATCCCCCAAGTGATAGATCATTTGAAAGGCATTTTCAAATGGATCATTTTGGCAAAGTTTCAAGGTTTTTCGACCACAAGATCATCAACAATGAGCAAAAGACCATTTTGGAAACATAGAGCATGGAGCTGGTTTTAATGGCTTCCATGGAGGCAAAATGTGAAGTTTCAATGTGGTGTCCCTGCATTTCATCCTAAAATCTGCGACTACCCTATCCGAAATTTTTTCGTACTTTTAAAATAATGGGTCGTTTTATGTTTTTATTGCTTGAAAGTTCTTGTATTGCGTCAAGATATTCCCAAAGAGCCATATTAGCCTTTTTCGCCAAATACCCAGATGCCCAAAATTGTTATATTTTGTCATCGGGATTTGTCTGTGGGAAATTTGTATTTAATTATTTTGAGCCCCGTTTGAGGCAATTTGCGCTCCGTTTTAACCTGTTGTGATCGAACATATCATTATTCCTATATACCAGAAGGGTTTTAACTAGGAATAAGTTTTGGGCTTTATTTATGACTTTTGACAATTTTTCGTGTTTTTGTGTTTTCCCATTTCATTTTCTGTGAAATTTCTCTAGATCAATTCCTTTGCTAGGTTAGCCCGATTCTTGGCCTGGAGTATTCGGAGATCACATACGCACATTGTGCCAGAAGGAAGTCGCCATTGGAGGTCTGGTTCACTGGGAAAAGGTGAAGTCGTGCACTAAAAAGCCCCTATGGGGTTGGGCGCATTTTTGGAAAACAAAGGATTTAAGTGGATCATGGGAAAAATAGAAGCAACAGGCAGGTGGGATTTTATTGTCTGCCTTGCAAGGTACTTTTTCCCATGATGGAAAAGTCACTTAAGTTGCAGTGGGAAAATTAGAGGCAACAGGCAAGCGGGAATTTATTGCCTGCCTTGCAGGGTAAAAATTCCCATGGTGAAATAAAAGAAAAGTGACTTAAGTGAAATCATGGGATTTTATTGCCTGCCATGCAGGGTAAATAATCCCATTGTCAAAGTCAAATCACTTAAGTGGATCATGTGATTTCTGGGGCTGCCTTCACAGGTAAAGAATCCCACTTTGTCATAAATTCTTAAAAATAGAATTCTATTATGCTAAAAAGTGCAACCCCTTTGGAGAGAGAAAGACAACCTTTAATGTGATTAAATTAATTAATTTCTCTTCTAATTTTGGCGCCTGTATGGAGAAAAGTCAACAAAGGAAAAGGACAAAAGGTGGTTGAAAATAGATTGCTCTAAAATTAAATAAATAAATTTATTTAATGGCAGCGCCTTCATGTCAAAAAGTGCACCCCGTTTAGGAAGGATTTAATGCTTTTTGAAGTATTAAATGATTAAATAAATTCCTATTTTCAGTGGCTAAGGTTAAGGCACACTATGAAGCTTCAGTTGAGTGAAGAGTGGATGTTTAAATTGGATTAATTTAATTAATTGGATGGTTGTCCTTAAACATGCTATTTTAACACATCAATTAAAGAGAAAAACATGATTTTTAATTAATTAATTGTCAGGAATAGAAGGGGCAATTATTAATTAAATAATTATGAGGGCTATATAAGCATGGGCTGCCATAAGGATGAATTAATTAATTCACAGGTGAAGAAGTGTAGCCCAGAGGAAAAGTGTGCCCCATTTGGAGAAGGATTTTTCTCAGAGTAAGGTGGATTTGATGCTAAAAGCTTCTAGTTTTGGCGCATGCTTTGAAGAAGGATGATTTGTGTTTGCATAATTGTTTGTAGAAGTGATACAGGTGCTCAGGTGATGTTGCTAAAATCCATGCTTGCTTTGCATGTAAATAAAACGTAAAATTTTGGGGCAGCAGGCTTGAATTATGCAGATTTTTGTGATTAAAATTCATTGTGCATGCTCCGGTTGCCATCTTTGTCTGAATTAATTGCAGGAGTTAGATACATGTGCTTTTATAAAGAAAAGGAACTTATATCAATGTCCAATACATTGAATATTTCCTCCGAATCTGAAGGATTATCCAAATTTGCACCAGTTTTGAAGAATTCCAGTCAAATAATAAGAAGAATTGTTCAGACAAAGATAGACAAAGCTATGGCGAAGAAAGACAAAAAAGAAAGCACAACGGAGTCATACATCACTTCTAAATTTGCAAATATTGGAGACACAGAGCTAGGCTCGAAACCTCTTCTTGAATTGATAGACAGACATATCCAGAGTAGGAAAGACTTCACTCATGCGTGTAGGAAAAACTTCACTCATGCGCACAGATTAAAAGCAGTGGAATTATTCGAGCTGCAACTTTTCCATCCATAGCCCAGTTGCCAGAGTTTGTTATGCAAGTGCAAATCCATATCCAGATGCAGATGCAGATGCAGATGCAAATCCATATGCAGATCCAGATCCAGATCTCATAGTTGCAAAAGCTTCCGGAGACAAAGGCTTCATCCTCTTGTTTCGAATGCAATTCGTGAAGAAGTCAATGCCTGGAAAATTTCTTCCAAGATCTTGTGCAAATGCTCCCATCTTCCAAATAAGCCTTCATTGAAGTTGCATTCACCCGGAAGTGCTTTCAGAATTTTTAATTGTTCATATGCAATTAAAAATGAAGAGTTATTTATGGCAAACATCAGACCGATGCATGTATCTTGGAGAAGAACTGCAAAAGCTTCAAGGATAAAAGAGAAGACAAGGCGAAGGCAAAATTTCAGCTGCTCCAGATCCAACTTGTTATTTCCACATCCATTGCCTAACTCCGGTTTGGTGAGAATCAAAGGAATTCCAGATCCAGCCTACTTCCAAATCACTTACGAGATCTAGCGCTTCCAAATCCAGGTTTTGAATCATTTGCACGCAGACATGAAAAGGACAAGACTACTGCCTATCCTCTTCCTTCTTCTTTCTTCCGACAAAGTAATTGAGCGATCAATTAAATTATACAACTTAAGTGATTGGTTTAAAAGCCATTACTTGAAGAAGTCAACTACTTAGAGATAGGTGGTAGGCATGCATGCAAAATAGAAGGTTCTATTTTCAATTGCAAATCATGCATGTCATGCAAAGAGGAATTCCGGGAGGGAGATTGCTAGTTGTTTCCTTTCCGACTTCCACATGTGTCACTCAACTAAAATCTTCGACTTGTAATTGCCCCTCTACATTCTATAAGTAGGAGAAGAAACTCCGGGTTAATGATCAAAATTGTAGTGGCAACCTTGTGTTCCGGACTTTGTGCTTAAACTCTTTAGAGCCACTTGAAGCAAAGGAATATACAGAGCATTTTTCAAGAACTTTGTGTCACGGTGTATTGTGTTTCTTTCTTTTTATCTTAGATCTCTTGATAAACTTTGTGTTATTTCAGATCTAGATCTAGAGCTACATTTGCTTAGAATTCTATGTTTATATCTATTGGTTTCTTCTATGTGCATACAATCAACTCTGTTATCTATTGATTGGGATGCACATCTTCTTCATTTCTTCTCTGTGTTGATATAATTCATTTTCCCTTCTTCTATAAATATTTCCTTTCTTAAACAGTTGCTTACTTGCTGCAGAACTGTTCAGTTATGGTTCATGAACTAAGTAGTTAAAGTAAAACCCCATTTAGATATTAGCATACTTAAATTGACAAATCTGACATGGGAGCCTCACCGGTAAAATGAGGGAGATTTATCTCATGACTGCCTAGGTTTTGTGCTATGTAGAAAATCTAGCCAACACAATGGAGTTCCATGTTACACTTCATCTATTTTCATGTTGAGGTGCTCTTTTGGGGGAAAACTAGTTTCAAAAATTATTTGAATCCCTCTCTCCTTTAGCACTTTAACTCACGTTTAACCACACATGCTTAACCCGGGTCAATCGGGGTTAGAGGGTGAGTTACACCCATGAAAATAGGGGACAGATTGAGGTGAGGGGACAATGGGGACACTAAGTTGCACTTTGCACCAGATTGTGACAAGTGTCACCATGTGAGATCATGTGAGGGAGATGGAGGGGATGAAAATGGGTCTCCAGGGGTTGACGGGAGGTTCTGCATGTGATCAAAGCTTAGCATGAGAGGTGCGATGCATTTTTGTGTCCTTTTTTCCGATTGGTTATTGGGACAATGGGACAAGGGATGACAAGCCTTGAAAAATGTGCCATGGATATGTTTATCATGAGGAGGGGACATGTCAGTGAGAAAGTGAGTTATTAGCCTGCTGCAAGAACCAAATCGAGTTGTCTTAAGTGTTGAAACTCAATCCACCATAAGAGGGGAACATTTTTGTGTCCCCTTACACCAAGGGACAAGTGACACAAGAGTAAAAAAGTGCACCAATGTGGTCATGTTTTTGAGTTGTAAAGTGGCCTAGGGAGCAAGTTATCAAATTTTAAGTGACACAACTTAACTTCTCAATAGGGGTGCATTTTTGTGTCCTTACTAACTCCTCGCACCAAGGGACAAGTGATAAGGGACAACCGAGGTCAAAAAGTGTGCTCAAGCTTATAAACAAATCTAATGTCATTCACAATGCTAGAATAGAACATGAAGAGTGCTTTTTCGGCCCCAAGAGAAGATCTTGGAGTTCGAAGCCGAGATATTATATGATTTTGACTCCAAAATACATGTTGAGTTCATTCCAGCCATTTCTAAGAGCCAATTATACTTATGTTTTTATTTTCAAGGATAATCACCCTTTTAGCACAAAGGGGTAAGCGATAAAGTGACCCAATCTATCGAGAAAATTGTAGGGTCAAGGATCAAAACCGATATATCCAACATGTAGTGGAGTCCATGAGATTTTCATTGATTGTTTGTTTAGCTTCTAACTCCTTAGGAACTCCCGGACTCTTCATGATAAAGTCACTTTCTCCATCAAGAAGCTTGCATTCCTCGTACCCGAAATGACCTAGTTTTTCTTGGATGGATCCCAACACCACATGCCTCCATAGTATTCCTTGAAACTATCATGGATCTCTTCATTGCTCTTCGCACAACCAACAAATGGGTTAAGCCCTTGGAGTTATCTTTCAAGGGTATTCTCATGTCGCGATATGGCTAAAAATCGTCGATTTAGTGCTTCATAGAGCATTATTCCAACTTATAACTTAGTAGCTTCATAAATCAGCTTATATATACTTCCTTGCACATGAAACACACTTGAAAACTATGTTAGCACGTTCCTCTCGGTCATAATGAGGATGAAACCGACTCAAAGGGATCGAATGATGATGTAGGAGCATAGCCTCAAGATCAAGCAAGTGACCTTAAGAGGTGGAAAGGGGGATATTTTTATGTTTCTAAGTGGTCTTGGCAGAAAAAAATTCAGATTTAGGTGTTTGAATGAGGGTTTTCCATTTTCCTTCCATAATGAATCATTTGAAAATTTGAACTACACAAGGGCTTTGAGGCCTCAAAAATTGAAAGGTTGTCAAAAGGTGGAGATGAACTTAAAGATCCCATTGGACAAACTTGTATTCTTCCATGTTGTAACACCACCTTGACAGGTGAGCTAAAGGTGATTGAAGAGAGTAGAGGGGTAAATAGAGTGAATTTGACTTGGTAAAAGGGTAATATAGGCAAAATAAGGCCATGAAGGCCATGTCATCATGTGGAAATTGCCATGTACGTGCTCAAGAGGAGTTGTAGGGTGATTCTTATCCCCTTTACATGTTTAGTAAGTTGTTGAGTCAAGATAAGGTTGTTGAGTCCATGTAGGAGTAGTTGAGGGTTTGTAGGAACAAGATTAGGTGTGTCTAAGGATAGGAAACCCAAGTTTGGGTAGAGAATATGTATAATTGGAGCATGTAGAGTTGTTGAAAAGTAAGGGTAACATGTGTAGATGATAAGAATACAATTCGCAGGTTTGTGTGTAGAGGATTTGTATGTGTTATACTGCTTTTTATCCAAACTGTTATGTTTTCCTGAGCAGAACAGTGGGATTAAAATTTATAGTCTATCTTAAGAGTGCTTTTTCTTCTCCACTGTCACCTCGAACATGTTATCACAAGCACATTGAAATTTTATTTTTATCTTGACAGTCAAAAATAGCTAAATGTTTGCTCGCTCGCCCGAACTAGGGCACGATCCAGAAATTTTTCTAGCCAACGAAATTTGCTAAAAATTTCAACAAAAAGCTGCCTCAATAAGGAGAACACGTCCACAAAATTTCATGTCTTAAGAGTTCGTACAGAGGGAGAAATCTCTGACAGAAAATTTCCAAGTCGTGTATGCAAAACAGGGTATAAGATT
Organism: Taxus wallichiana var. yunnanensis; assembly: GCA_018340775.1. NCBI lineage: Eukaryota > Viridiplantae > Streptophyta > Pinopsida > Cupressales > Taxaceae > Taxus > Taxus wallichiana. The sequence goes on along the minus strand of CM031244.1, from coordinate 83,673,628 downwards.
TTATGTTTTTTTGTCTTTTCTTTGATAAACTTGAGGCTCAAGCTCGTAGTTTGGTAATCTTCCACTCCCAAAGGCAAGTGGTAGGTGATCATGATGATTTTAGATTAAATTGAACCCAATTCATATTTGTTGTTACAAGAAAGCCAATTCTTGGCATAGTGGGACAGTCATTGTCTTGTTTTAGTAAATTTTGTGCGAGAAGTCTTAGTTAAAATTTTGTACACGATCTTTAACCAATGAAAGAGTATTCTTTGATGCTCGGGAGTACAAGGATGACCATAACACAGGGAGCTATGATGCTTTGATTTTGGAACAAGATCTATTAGATCAAAGAAACGAGTAGAACCAAAGATTACAGTTAAGAACACATGGAACAAATTGATACCTATGAACTCTAGTAGATGAAACTAGTAGTGATTAGTTGATGAGGATTTGAATGATTTGGTTAAGATATGATTATACTAATGATCCAGTTCGGTAATCTAGAGAAGAAGATTTGGAAGTCATCTAGAATCAAAGAGTAAAAAGCAAGATCATGCATATAGAGAGAAAGAAAGGTGAATTGAGCTAAGATTGACATCAAATGAGTTGAAAGGTTGACTAGAGGAAGGTTTCGCAATGACCAAGAAAGAAGATTTCAAGTGTAGGGTTTGTTGTCATGGCCAAAAATTGAAAATTTGCATGCTAAACATTTAGCATGACAATACACTTGTATCATTTTATCATGTTCTAAAACTCTTCGCTTTCATACATATTTTCTTGTTGTGTGTTACTACTTGATTGTTTCACTAATTGTGGCCCGAGTGTCTTACTTGTCTTGTAACACCGTAGATGTCCCATATTTGTGGCTTTATGCCTATGTTGTGTGCTATTTGTTTGCAAGCCTACAAGCCTTGATTGACTTGTGACATTGTGGTTGTCTCATGTTTGTGGCTCTACGCTTTGTGTGACATTGCATCTTTTTTACTTTGACTTTATTATTACATTTGTTTTCTTATACTTACATTATTACTATTGTTTCTACTATTTCTATTGTTGTTATTATTGTTCTTGTTGCGCGCCATGGTTGCCACAATGCGCAAAACCTCCTTTTGCAAGTACAAGTTCTTCAAGGTGGCCACCTCTTCAACATCCTACACTCTTCTACAACTTCTCAGACATCTAGTGCATGGGCACACATCTATTATTTTGAGCCACATGCTCAACATAGTTTTTTGCATGAGTGCCAAAAGACTATGTTGAGCATGGGGCTCAAAATAATATACAGGTACAAACATGGTACAGGTACTTAGAAACAAAATCGAGCACATAAATCTAAAAACCGGTACAAGTTCGAAAATGTACATCATGGTCATGAACGTGTGAACGGTTCTAACCTCTTTATATGGTTTTACACATTGGTAGTTACATCAAATTTCTCAACATTTTTGAATTTCCACCTACATGTACATATTTTTGACACAGTTTTAGATCCACATCACTCACCCAAATCAGTTACAGGGGGCATGAACTACCTTACTCCTCCACAACACTCAAATTCTACTACGATTTTAAAAATCTTGGGTGCACGGGTCTCCTTTCTTCATCTACATTTCAGTACCTTACACTTTCTATTCAGTTTTCACTTAGTTGTGTTGCACATGAAGAGTGCATGAGGGCACTCATATTCTTTTCTATTGTGTCCTTATTTACAAAATTAGACCTAGATCCGTCCATGGCGGTGTATTATATAGATTTTCGAAAGATATCAAAGTGGCTACAATCTTCGTAGGAAGTCCTTTCTTTCCTCTTACATTTAAAGGAGAAGATAACATAGTTGTTGAATGAATTTAATACACAATCTTCTTCCTTCGTGGGGTGCTTCGATACTTGACTCTTCTTCTCTTTCCTCCATTTTTGTGTTGGGTTACATGCATATAGCACTATGTTTCTCCTTGGCACAATTGGGGAATGATCACCCCCAATCCTTTAGCAAACTCAACAATGTAAATCCTCAAATGCAAGCATGTAACGAGAACTTCTCCCTCCACAAAACAAGTAGGTTTATTCCACGTGTTGCACCTCTTTATTTCATTTTAGGCAAAAACAAATCTTTCATGTTAAATTTTACATATGAGTTGAAATTCAATTCTTTACTATGAAGCATGCCAACACCAACACAACAAGACTTGGCAAAACAAATTCGAGAAAAATAAAGTGTATCTCGCACACTTAGGTATCTTTTCCTTTAAGCGTGTAATTTTTATTTCATACTGTTAAGGGAGAGGGGGTAGGGTGGAGAGTTGGGGGAGGGGAATGTAAACACTCAAATTTGACAATCTACTCTTTGACATTGACAATTTTGACAATGCACTCTTGTTAAGATAAGCACACCTTTTCTATTCTTGTTTAGTACATCCCAAAATTTTGTCTAGTTTTTGGTCATGCTCACTAATATGCCGACAAATTATGAGAGCTCAATACTTAAAATACATAGACAAATCCCAACCGATAGGATGCAAACTCTAGTTTTCATGTTTCCCATCCCTAAGCAAAACCATAAAATTTGGTCATGAGTTTATATCCGGTCTTGACCTATATATACGCTTTTGCACTTGCATATGTTTCATTTTTATTTTTAGTGTCACATTCTTCGATGGATCCTCTATTCCTTCGAAGTTGACATTTCTTTGATAATTTACCTTCGTAACCCTATACAAGCTAGTATAGTCTTTGTCATTTACACACCTGAAAATCATATGACACTTCATTGATACAGTCACTTCCTACACTTGCAAAAGGCACCCAAGGCTCCCTAAATCTCACAAAATCTCATACACACTCATTAGTGCAGTAACCACAATAAGTTTGAAGTTTCTTACTAGGTCAAGAAATCAATCTCTCACATTTACAAGCACTCAAACATCCTCATCCCAAGTATTAGCAAAAGCACAACTCATCTAAAGCAGCATCAAAGACTTCTCAATTGTCAAATCTAGTTGCATCCATTCAGAAATCATGTGCCACATGAAGAACGACATGCAGTTTGAGGCCTTTTTGGAGTAGTGCCAATGTCGGCGGTGCACGGGGATGCCTACAACCCAAATAATATTTGTTTTGTTGTGTCTCCCACCCATGGTCAGGGTTTGAGATCTTATTTAGAATGTTCAAAGAGTTTTATAGCATGACCGACTATGGTTTGTTGACGACGGACATTTCAAACACACGACACTTCTAAAAATTGCAAAACCAAATTCTAAGGTGTCCTAAGACTATACAATAGGGTCAAAGACCATACGAACAGATCCTAACATTGTTGTACAATCCCACCCCAGTCATTTTCTAGTTGCAAGTTCAAATCCTCTAGTTCCAAAGAACATGCACACTCATAACTTCTCAAATCCATATGTAAAAACTAAATGCACTTATCCCCTTTGTGTTTTCAAGTTCATATCTTGTTTCATACATTAGCTACAAGTAGTAATGCATTGTTTTGATATTGGATAACAATGTTGGAAGTTAATTAATCGAATAGCTTCTTATACCTCCCCTTATATCCTTTAGTGTACTTAATTCGGTAATCTGGATTTTCTAATAATCTAATAAGGGTGTAAACAATGAGAGAACTTTGATATTGTGATATATGAGAGATAAACAAATGGGAGTTATTCAAGGAATTAATTAAATCACAATTCTATCCTATACAATATAAGGAAGAACTACTCATGAAGTGTCAATACCACCTGCAAAAGTAAGGATTATTCATTCAAAATTATACGACTAAATATCATAAGCAATTCAAATTTACGAATAATTCTCTTAAAATGTCAAGGGTCATAGTAAAGTAGAAATTGTCTATCTTTTATGTCAACAATATTGAAGAAACAAGCAGAGAGTCTCTTTACATTAAAATGAACAAGGAGAAACCAAAGAACAAAAGTTCAACATACTCTAGTAAAGGCATCCTCGAGTATAGCCAAGTTGCATACAACAATTGGCCTTTAAAAAAGAGTATAACCATTTTGAGGTGGATAGTCATTTATATGAGCATTGTTGGAAGTTGTATCCTAGAATTCAAGACCTAAATGTCATCCAAGAAAAGGGGGAAGTAACAATCCAAAACAAAACAAGTGGAAAGCACACCGAATTTATATCACACTATAGCATGCTTTTCGGTTAAGAGACAAACAATAGCGTAGGATCCTAAAATCTTTTGTTTTGCTAATTATGTGGCTATTAGTTTATTAGGGCTCGAACCTAGGTGGTTTAGACACCATTATGCCTCAACTATTGCACCGAATCAAATGGACAAAGGGTCCCAATTGAAGTGGAGAGTAGAAAGAGCTTAATATTCAAGATCAAAGTAAAGAACACGAAGGTAAATTCAATATTTGATTGTGATTATTCGCAATGTAAATTACTAGTTGTTTCATTAGTTCATAGACTTGGATTTGAGGTGTGAAAATGCAAGTCATTAGGCAATGCAAACATAAGATTGCAATTTCAACTAATTTATTGGTGAGGTCGCGTGTCATATAACTCCATTAATGGAAATTTCTGTGATGTTGACTAGTCCATACATTATGAAAAATGTCATCTTAATGAGAAGGATGAACCCATGTAAATTGTCTTGAAGATGAGAAAAAACATTATCAATGCAAACAAAGGAAAAGATTTTCAGCTATAAAAGAGGGCCAAAAAGCGACAATTGCATGCCAAAAGCGGCTTCAAATTCAAAGGTGATCGAGAAATAATCCATTAAGTTCCATAGAGTTTGTGGTGAAACGCTTATGCTTGTCTTCTCCTCTATTGAGCTTTGGTGGGACCAAAAGGCTCCAAAAAGGGTGAGGTGCCATCCATGAGAGATTGATGTTAACACATTTGACATTACTCAAATAAAAACAAATAGGACTTGTATTAGATTTCAACGACAAACTTAGGATTATGGAAAGCCAAAAACACATTTAACTGCACATATATATTGTTGATAAGAACTTTGCACACAAATGATTGCGAGTTTGTTCCATAACCAAATAGATGAGTTTAAGAAGAAATTGGAAAGATGGTGTGTAAGAATGAACTTTGATACTGAGAAATATACTCTTGCAAGTAATTCTTGTAGAATAATAAGAAGGGTTTATTGGAATGTAGGAGTTTTCTTAGTTAGCGGGTTTCTTTAGGGTGAACCTTTTGAACTTCCTTACATTGTTTTTTGCATTCAATATTTTAGTTCCCAATTTTATTTATCTTTTCTATTAGCTAAATTCATATGAATATATGGTACACTGATCTATGGAGCATTACAAACCTTGTAGTTTTAATTAATCTTAATAAAATGTGGTAAAGAATTGTCTTTATAATTATTATCATTGGGGGTGATAATAATATCGGTATATGTTACATGACACTAATTTTAATAGTGGTTACGTGTATGAATAGAATTTCTCGTGTTCCATCTGGGATCACTACTCTTGTCCCAAAATTTGCAAACTTTTGTCTTCTTTTCTATTTTTGAATAAAGCAAAATCGGATTATTTGTCTTCCATATAGGAGTCTCACATGATGTTTATAGACCATTTGAATTCGGATTGAATAGATGCAGTACTTGAATTCCGAACATTACAAGAAACTGGAAGCCGATATGGCCAAGGTAATAGGAAGATCTCACAAATAATTGCCAAATCACTCCTAATTTTACAAGAGCTATTAATAAACAATAATTATCCATTTGGCCACTTGTGGAAGGGCAATGGCGTATCCAATCATATAATTCTGTAGTTGGCATGCATTGAACATGACTAGATAATGGTAGAAAAAGAAACAATTCTAATATGCACGTCAGTGTTCGATTGCTATGCGACAATAATGCGTTTTCATTTGTTATCAAAGTGAGTTGGTTATAGTTCAAATATATTTCCAACATTAACAGTGTGATTTCTGCATCCTTCAGTGATGATGTCAGCCACTCCATGAAATCTCGAGATTTTATCACCTGAAAAGCAAAGAAGCAAACTCTGCCACTTACATTCCAGACTCTACTGATGTAGGCATGTGAATTGATAACAGCAAAGAGCCTATTCAATGACGACAATGAAGAATATCTCAGATGAGTTATCTGAGCCTCTGAAATCGCAGATAAAGCTTTTGCCAGCATAAAATCTGAAAATGGAATGCATGAAAAGCTGTTTTGGTGAGATGTATTAAGGACTAGACCCAAGTGCCCAAGTACCTTACAAGGAGGACAATCAATGAGGATATCAAAATGAACTGTTTGGTCATGACCTACTGGTGCCTGATCATATAGATTTGATTTGGCATGATTTAATGGATAATAGACAGTTTTACTCCTGAGAAATGACAATGAAGACATCCCCTAGTGACCACTTTTGTCCAATAGATTTATCTGGTGGGTTGATGACTGCACGTTCGGCAGAAGCCAATCGATAACCTATAACAATTTCCTTCCTTTGCTGACCACGAAGCATAATTTCATAAAAATTCAGTTCTTCCTGATCATAGATATAAAACTCCGCAGGTCTTATATACAATTCATTGCCCTGTTTCAATTAAACTGCAATTAGAAAACAGATAGAAGCACTTGAGAAGAAAACCTGATACAGTGCAAAGTTGAAAGAACATCAAATTTGGAGCAGTTCATTTCGTAAGAAACACCAGACACACACCTCTTCTGCAAATAGCTCCTCAAGTACACGGTTTATCTGCTTGTCCTCAGCTACCATGGCCAGTGCCATGCTAACAAGCTCATTAGATAGCACATAATCACTAATTTTAGACACAGATACAAGATTTCTTGTTCTAGAGTCCAAAATTTCACTGATTATGATAGACCTGTCAGAAGCTTGTTGCATTTCACGAATCCATGAACTATGAGAATACCCTGCTTGACGAAGGTGAGTTACCTTAGCTTCTCTATAAGGAAGACGCTTTGACTGAGACAATTATGAACAAAACACAATTTCATTAAGTGACCAAAATTACATTGTTAAAATTCAAAACTATAATATATATTCAGTGAGCTTTTGAAATGCAATATTTGATCTACTCACATGCATCCATACATGAGCATGCAATTTTTAAGAATGGATTCAAGGAGAAAAAATTAACTATGTAGGTAATTCCAAATTAAGTTATTGGTACAAGAAGAAGGTTCAAGAATTTTTCTACTACTAAGAAGTCACATTTTAGAAATTGAGGAGCTAGCAACAAATGAAAAACCCAACCAAATAATGGGGACACTTCCTGTATCTTAGTATTACGATCTAATAATGACAAATTGATACTTAATGTGCTAGCTCAGAAGCATATGAACCAACACAAAGTCCTCATAATGGAATCTTGATTAGAATATCGATCAGGGGGATGTGGGTGTTCAAATTGTTTCCCAGAAATTTCTTCTCAGTTGTTTTTACAAGCTCATCCCCTTTGGTATTCCATCAGTCAAGTTTTAAACATCCTCTTCTCCATTTGAATGTCAAATGAACTATCAGATTTTAAGATAGCTGAAGGAAAGACGTTTCATTGTTTCTGTCGGTGTCATGCAGTTCACTTCTATTTTCTTCTGCTGCAAAACTCATGTCCTTGCACTATCACGAGTTTGTACACAAGCAGCAGCCACTCCAGGGAATTCCTAGGAAACTCCACATAAACTCTCCAATATCTTTCAAAGTACCAATTTTCTTTCACTTCTTAGTTTGTCTTTTCATTTGACAGCAAGAGCTTCTCTACGCTAAATGATTATATAATTCTTGTAGCAACTAGACACCAAATCTGCCACAAAATAAAATATACTCATAGTTGGAGGGATATATGTTTGCCCCTACAATTTGGTAATCTATGTTTTTCTCTGTTTTTAAAATTCGAAGAAAGCATGGAACAATAAATAGATCAGAGACTAGCAAAGTCATATTTAGGAGACAAAAGCAGATCAGGACACATAAATAAGTGGAAACAGAATGGAGTCATTTCAGAACATGACAATTCATAATTTTCAGAAACTTGTCACCCTATATAGAAGTAGGATATGCAGATTCTTATTTAGTTTGAGGATTTATAGGATGTTGTCACACAATAAAAAAACTTGTACAATTAAAAAATTATGAAAAATCTTATTTGAGATGCTTACATTTTCTATTTCCAATAAATTGCTTCAACAGGTGAGAGGCATTGAATCTGCCTGTTATGTCTGGGGAAAACAACAAACTAGATATGAAATGAAGCACAAGCTCAGAATCATCATACCGGGAGACCAACACTCTAGTCTCAAATATCCAAGATAGAGAATTCTTGATTCTATTAAGATATTGGAAGAGATCCAAAAGTTGTTGAATGTCATTAAAAAGTTTCACAAGGACTTCAATAGAATACAGGGCAGAACTGAAGTGTGAATAAGTCCTCACATTTCATGACCACATTGTGTGTCTCGTATGAGAAGCTAGTCATTACTACAGCAAGAGATGCAACACATACTATTAGGGGTATAGTCAACTAGTCTCAATAGAGCATTCCAATTTTGTGATTGTTAGCGCTATTCTTTTCCTAAATCAATTCCATGGTAAATAAAAACAAGAGGTTGTGATCGAGATCTGTTCACATAATTCAACACTGTGTACTACTTGGAATAAATGGAAAGAAAAGGGAAATACTTGTTGCAATCTTTTAAATCATATCAGAAAGAAAAAAATATATAACATCGAACATGATAAAAGAAAAGCAAGGTAGTGCTTTTCATTGATCTAACCCTTCTCAATGTATTACAGTCATCCATCTAACCGAGATCTGAATTGTTATGAGATGGTTTGATCAATTACAACATCGCAGTGACTGCAAATTATCCTACAGTTAAATTTCCTAAACATTCACTATTCCAAGCACTGCATAAATACACTTCAATGTCATTATATAATGTTTAAAATAGGGATTATCCAAGAATTGACTATTTAAGAAAATCCCTCCCCCACCTCCCCAAACAAGTCTTCCTGAAATAAATATTTGTCTCATCCACGAGAAAAGAATGGTGGACTCTGATTCAGTCTTGTTCTGCAAGGTCTCTGTAGCCCACCCATAATTCATTATCAAAATAACATACAACGGTCCTATGAAACCCATGCTATAAATAAAAGGTTCTTTTAAAACTGCTAAACCTGCCAGACTACACAGAACAAAATACTTCCAACCCTCCCTTCTCGGTAAAGAGTCCATCTCTTGGCATGTAATTGTGGTACTGAGGAAGTGAGGCAAAAACATAATTCAAATGGTTAATCCAACTGCTTGTCTGTAAATTCCTCCTGCAAGACCATCTGCATGGCTGTTTCAGCCTGAATATCAGAAAGTTGAGTTTTGCAAGCTCAAGGAGTGTCCACAAGCAGGTTGAGGTCACAAATTCTTTGCACAAGACTTTCTCAATGTCTCTTAAGATACAAAACAACACCAGTGCAAAACTGGAGTAATATGTTGATGGCACCCTGCACAACATGAATGTTCTTCCTGCTGTGCATAGGCTGCTAAGGCCTCTGCATTCATGATCCTCTACTTTCCAAATTTCTAATCTTACATGCATTGCAGACCAAAGGTCTTTGTAATCTCCTTATCTCTTTTCAGGAAAATGGTAGGCCAAGCCAACAAGGGAAATCCCATATCATCTACAATTCACTCAACAATGTTCAATCAGGAATGCTTGCTCAAAAGTTCGGCTCCACTTGATCTGATTGCGCCATATAATTCTGGGATTCTGCTCCAACTGAGAAGGTGTAGCATTGTCAACAACATTTTTCAACAGAATATCAAGTCTATACTTTGGAGATTGGATACCTTTTTTCAGTTCCCTTCACCATTAATGCACGATTTGTTTCAATCTGTGTGACAAGTCTACCAATCAAAGCTTCAAAATCTTCAATTATCTTTGTTGCCTGCTTTGATTGAATTTTTGTGGTCTACTCCAAAAGCTGAATTGTGTTTTCCTGTCTTATTACACATGTTGCGGTCCAAAGCTGTTGCAGGCAGCAACCTAAATTCATTCACAGTGGGATCCCTCTGCTTCGAGGGTATACAAGTTCCCAATAACTCTGGTGTGGGAAAGCATAACATCGTCATTTTTAAAACAAACTGCAAAGGTTCGATCACTTTCCCAAATTAAACTGAATATTCTGTGTTTTAAGAACTTCAAAAGGGCACCATCACTGTTCTTCACAGAACGAGAAGTAATAACATCCTCCAAATGGTTCCATGTTCCTTTCATAGCAATTCTTGCCCTTCTTTCTGGGTGGTCTGTGGAATGCCTTACCCTTGTTTTCTCAGTCAATCCTACAAAGTTCTGGATACCTTGTGATCTCAGGTGTTTTTGTACCAGCATTATGATATTGCAAATTTTGGGGTTGTCTAGGTTCACCATGCAGCTGGTCAAGCCCTTTTTCTTTGGCGCTGGAAGCAATTGAGAAGTGAGATAGTTCACAGCCACTATACTCAACCTTGAAGAAACACTGTTCACGTGTTCTCCACATTTCAAAACATCTTTGGGTATGGGGTAGGCGTTTGGCATGATAACATTTGGAAGGGGCTGAATGGATGAAATCACCATGTAAGAATACAGAAACTGAAGATCACTGCAAAACGATTATATTCTCAGTAGGAAAAGTAAATCAACATAAGATCAGGGAGAATCCACACGTGAGAGCTCTCTATCCAAGTATAAGTCACAATCGTTGATACAATGATGGCCAATGGGTGTGCCACCTATCAACCAATGCTAACAAAAAAATAACTAATTGCCATACACAACATAACTTAGTTTATGTCTATCACAGATTTCACTTAACCTTACGCTTTATTCAACCATACTTTATTTCTTGCGTGCACAGTAAAATCAACACAGTTGTATAACTAGAAAGTATAAACAAACAACATAGACAAATGGTGTACAGCAACACTAAGATCTCCATAAAAACAATTGTATTATCAATAGGAAGAGTACATCAGCAGATAGAATACCTGGGAGAATGCATGTGCGCGAGATCTGTCCAAGTATATGTCATGACTATATATACTCTATTATGTATGTCCAAGTATATGGATCGGTTGAGACAACCATCAGCAACCACCCAACGACCATAGGGTCGACAGTAACTAAGTTTTTTCATAACACGCACTAAACTTATCCTTTATTCAACCAATACTGTATTTCTCATCTGTGGCTCACTCAATACAAAATATCAGGCGACATACTACAAACATAAGTGACATATATCCATAGCTACCTAAGTCTCAGGGACGGGGGGACAGGGGGACAGAGGGACGGGGTTTCGGGACGGCAAAAATTTCCCAAATTTTGGGGATGGCAGGGGGACGACTATTAAAATAATATATAAAAATTAATATTTTAATATTTTAATTGTATTCAATGAAATTTAGGGATTTAAATTGTGTTTAATGTATTTTAGGTACTTTCAAGATCATAATTTGGTGTTCTTGGTAAAAATAACAACATTTTAAAAGTAAAAATGTTAGAAAACTTTTGACATATTTTTAAAAATAGGAGACGTCCCTCTAAGTCCCCAAGTCCCCAAAATGTTTGGGACGTCCGAGACGTCACCAAAATCTAGGGGACGCATCCCCGCGTAACACTGCTGATATATCTTAGTGCATGAATCTATCCCCTCACCTCTGCTAGGGGCAATTCGTAGGTGGAACCACTAGGGGTAGTTTCAACACCGTCAGTGGCAGTTTTGAAACCTCCTTGGCAGTTCTGTCACTTCTTCTAGAAAACAAAGAAAGAAAGAGATATAACTATAGGCAATAATGATAGATGATCAGAAGAATTGACCAATAAACTAGTCATCATTGCAAATAGGATCAAACTGACATCAATATTTAGAGGCCAATAAACTGTGAGAAGATGATAACCTAGGACTCAAATGTGGCATGTGTTTAAAAATTAGAGGTCTAAGATCATCAACGAACATGTGTGGCACCACGAAATACAACTTATGGGTATATATATTGTTCATACAACAGTTCAGGATGGCTAAATTTCTGCTGTAGGTAAAATTCTCATTATTGACAAGCCTTTCTGTTATATGGACCCATTGACCAAATGCCCTTTTTCTATCAGCTCTTCCGCTTTATGGTCCCCCATTGGCGATGTCCACCTTCTGGCAGTACTTATGTGTCCAGCAATGTTCAGGTCTCTAGCAATCTACCTCTGTAGCAATGCCCAACTCTAGGGAAAAACCCACAATCTTGCCCCTTCTCATGAGAAACTCCACCCATGGCACATTTTTTGAGATTTTTGTCCCTTTTCCCTTTGTCCCAACATCCAATTGGACACTGGGGACACAAAAGTGTGCCCAAGCTCATGGTGTTAGCCCAGGTCACATGCAAAACCTCATTTTCGCTCCCAAGAGCCTATATCCAGCCCCTCCATCTCCCTCACTTGCTCCCACATGGTGAAACTTAACACAATATGATGCAAAGTGCAAGTTAGTGTCCCCATTGTCCCCCTTTGGCAATGCCCAACCCTATGCATATAATTTTTGGTTTGGTGAACAAGTGAACTTGTTAGTTGATGTACCTACAACCTGTGTCAGCCAACATTCGTCCAACCATTATGAATCAAGATTTTTTTACTGATGTTTCCTTTCAAACTCTTCGCCAACTGAAATTGTTTCCCCTCTTTCTTTAATTAACATGCTTTTGGTTCCTTCGTCCCCGCCAACTGAAATGACAAGCAATCCTCTGCCAACTAAATCCCCATCAAATGAGAAGACCTCTATTCTCCCAACTGAAATTTGATTAGTTCCTTGGTATGTCCTTATATTTTCTATAATTGTATGTGTTGATGTATAAAGAAAAACAAAAACCTTCCCAATTACTGAACTCGAGCTGGCAAACCTCTTCTTCATCAATCCCTTAGCAGTTCCTTCTCCACCAGAGTCTTTGTAGGCCTCAAATTTTATTGAATTCAATTTTTCCTAACGGTTGAGACGCTCAACAACTAAAATATCATCAATTTCCAACTCAGTAATAGATATAACTTGGTACTCTAGAAAAAGAAGACTGACATTTTAGTGTCTTGCACCATGAGAGGCAATGCCAAGGTTGCTTCTTCATCTTCCTTCACAATATATCCTCATCTTGGTCTGCACTTTGTATTGAGTCTTCTGTCTCAACTTGTTCTCTTGGCTCAGCTCATTTTGAAATCCTCTTTTCATTTGGAAAAGGCTGTGGTTTCTGACCCGTGATGAGACACGAACAACATTCTCTTTACTTCTTCCGGGATGAACATCCCTTCTTTCTTATCGCTCACTCGTGTGCTTGCTTGCATGCTTGCTCATGTGCTCGAAATTCCATGTCTTATGTTTGTTGAATTCATTCCAAGGATAAATATCCTTTTTCACTTATGTCACATCCTCCCTTAGAGGAATCTTTTATACTTATGTTGCGAAACATGAACGGTGTCTACTAGAAATTGAGAGTATATATTACTCTCACCCATTTCTAACCTACGATGCTCTCTTTTTCTTGTTAACATAGGATGAAGCAAGTAAATTATATTGAATAAATTAAATATTGATTAAATTGATTATAGGATTATAGTAAGCTATATGCAGATATACAAAGCAACATAAAATTATTAATTTACAGAAATAAAAAGTTACACAACATGTTGACACAAGATTTTAAGTGGGGAAAAGCCTATGGTAAAATACCCCACCGCAGTAAAAAAGCACCTTATTAATTGAGGAATAATACGAATTTGCTCAACAATCTATAAATCTTCTCTTCTCACAATCAGGGCCCACAGGGCTTAATATCACAAAGGAGGCGATATAAAAATGAAATATTTCTCATCACATTTCAATCTCAAAATGAGATCCCCTATTAAATAGGATGGGTGATGCGGTTGCACCATGACAGCTCCATTGCTTCGCTCTCATATTAATTCATAAGAATTAATTATATCTCCACACTAATGTTGGAGAGGACTTGCCTTGTATAAGTTATATTTGGTGGTCCTATTAAAGGTGACTCCACTTAATATTGTGAACAAGGAAAATCACAGACATAAACGAATAAACAACACAAATTTACCTTCTCTATAATGATCTTGCGAACCTCAATAAGATTGTAGAAGCTTTTGAGCTTGTGGAATCTTGTATATTCTGATTTGTGGGTGCTCTTGATTCAATCTCCAAATGGGGATGCAAATGCTACAAAAATATTTCACAATGATGCAGATGCCAAATTGGCAGAAATTGGATGCAATTTGCTCAAAATCTCTAGGGATGGATTTACAAAGGAAATGGCTTGCTTTTATAGTTGAGGGTAGAGCCATGAAAGGTGGATGAAAGATTGACTAAGCTCCAGGTTAATGGTTGAATCACCTGGGTTAGAAAGTAGACTTGGCAATTGGTAGTTCTGATTTACAGGGGCAATGGACATTTGGAATAGCAAAAGTTACATCGACATTTGAATTGCACGTACAATTCTATAGCCCCCTCATTTCTAGGAATCTAGAAGTGGAGTTCAAGTTGAGTTGACTAAGGAGAGGAATTGATTAAATAACTAATTTAATTAGTATTTAATTGTGAGGGAATAATTAACCATTTAAATAAATAAATATTTAATTATATTAGCTAGAAGGTGTTAGGAATTAATTTAAATTAATTAATTCTAAAGGGTAGGAATATGACTTAGATAATAGAATTAATTCTAAAAGGGTGTATTTAAATGGCGGAATTAATTTAATTAATTCCAAAGGGGTGTATTGCGGCAAGATAGAATTAATTTAATTAATTCTAATTGGATAGAAGTGGGATAAAAATATGTATGTATTTTTAGGGTGTCCACAAATATTACACTCCAACATTCTCCCTTAATGTTAAGCGGGAAGCATGCCAAGGTTACCTTCTTATACAAAAGAATTTACAATTCACATATCATCTACAATGATTTAGGCTAGCATGCAAACATGGATAAAAACATATGCTAAGGTGAAGATCATGTATTTCGAACTACATGATAAACAACTTGTCATAATTTAAATCCCAAATTCTTCAAGGACAAGTGTATTACATGAAGTCTTATATGAGTTCATGGAGCTTTTTATAAACAAGGATCTTCCATAACCAATGCTTCGTTAGGTATTACAAGTAAACTCACATAATGTGATCATTTACATAAGTTTCACTTTACAATGAACTTTTACAATGTTTTTACAACAAAATAAGTATAGAAAATTTACAACAAGGCCGTTATGAGGTGGCATTTTCATGCACTCCCTCTCAATGGCAGCACTGAAAGGCCTAACATTGTACAAAATTTGAAGATTTTCACAACACAAAACGGCTTTATAAAAATATCTACAACTTGATTATTTGTAGGGCAAAATTGTAGATCAATATCACCATTGAGGACTTTTTCATGAATAAAATGCATATGAATCTTGATATGTTTCGTGCGTTGATATTGAACTGGATTGTTCACAAGAGCAATATAACTTTAGTTGTCACATAGAAGAGGTGTACTTCCTTTGATGCCCATATGAAGTTCTTCCAACAATCTTTTTAGCCACACGGTACTTTTTTTTTTAATACTTAACTTCCGTCAAGAGATAGATAATGTTGTTTGTTTTGTCTTGCTCCAGTGATGACACATGCACTAAACTTGAAAACATATCCAAAAGTATATTTTCTATCTAAAATATCAGTAGCATGGTTAAAATCACAATAACCATATAATGTTGCATCATTACAACAAGAATAATATAAACCATAATTGATTGTACTTTTAATGTATTTTAATATTCTTTTAACCATTTTCCAGTTGGTTATCATATGGATCTTGCATAAATCGAGAAGCAATACCTACTATATAAGAAATATCATGTCTAGTGATGGTTAAATAGATTAGACTACCAACAAGTTGTTTATATAAAGTAGAATTTGTTTTCGCACGTACGGGGTTAGGATCAAGTTTAATACTAACTTCTACGAAATGACCACAGTTTACAATAAATCATATTAAATCTTTTAAACAATTTTTTAGCATATTAGGATTCGGACATAACAATAGAGTTTTGATATTGCAATATAGTTATGCCTAAGAAATCATACGAAAGACCTAAATCGACATTTCAAAAAGACTATTTCAACTTAGCTTTAATTTTGAAGATTAAACTAGTATCACTTGCTACTAATCGGAAGATCAATACAAAGGACAATTATTATAATATGATTATTTATAATTTTAACAAACAAATCATTATTTGCAAAACAATTACTAAAACCAATATATGTGAAAAAATTGTTAATCTTAGCATACTTAGCTCTAGAAACTTGTTTTAAGTCATACAAAGACTTCTTGATCCATAAGTAGAGCGTAAGGTTTTTGCTAGGTTCTTTAAAACCTTCAAGTTGAGACATAGATTTCTTCTTATAGAGCACCGTTTAGGAATGCATTTAAATCATAGTTACGCGGGGACATGTCCCCCCATTTTTGACACATCTAGGACTTCCGGACGTCCCTGGGGACATGGGGAAACATTTCCCATAGTGTTTACTTGGTGGGAAATGTCTTGGGACGCGTCGGAAAGCGTTTGGAGGGCGTGGGGGACGTGCGGGCGTCCCGAGAACTACCCGAGGGCGTCCAGATGTCCCCCACGTGATCTCGCCGCATTTTTAAATTTAAAAAACATTGTTTTTACACTCTAAACTAATTTTTTTAATTGTAAATCACTTATAACATAAAAACAACATTACTAACCTAACCCTAACCCTAAAAGTGCAATTTTATGTTATAAATTTATATTATGGGCTCATTTCCTATTCACACCAAACAAGAGCAAGAGTGAGAGTGAGAGCAAGAGCAAGAGGTATTTATAATTTTATTTGCTTACAATACTTAAATTTTTTTTTTTTTAAATTTAGATTATATTTGCATTTTTATGGGTTGTTTTTAAGCATTTGCATCTACATTCACAATGTAATCATGTATAAGTTTGTAGGATTTGAAAAAATGCATATTGCATAGGGTTTGGTTGTAAATGTGTAATGTCCCCCTTTTCGGGACATTATTAATATTTATTTTTCATTTGCATTTGTACCCCTTGGCATGCCTAGCGCTACAAGTGGGAGTCTCTTTAGTTAGTTTAATGTGCACATAGGTTAGTTACTTTTATTTATTTAATTAAAAAATAAATAAAGTGCACATAGTCTTAGTATTAAATATTTTAATGAGAGTTTATGTTTTCCCTCCAAAAGGGAAAGGTCAGTCTTTATTGGATATTGCACCCCTTAGTTCTATAAAAGGGAGGTCACATTTCCTTAGAGGGTATGTTGATTGATCATTTGATGTTCACTCCATGCTTGGAGTTGGGATGCATGCCCATTAATGTTCTCTCTCTTGCGTGGGAGTTATTGTGTTGGTTTGATATTCAATTGAAGTATTTTCATGAGATTTGCAAATCTACTTGTTGGTGATTCTCTTTCTAGCTTTGGCACCTTTTATTGAGAGTAAAATCTGCATGTTATTGAATATTATGAAGGGTTTTATGGTGTTTTAGATCTGCTGGTTGTTGGTTTTACTTGATGAAATCGACTTGTTTGGGCATGTTTTAAGAGTGTTTTGAGGGATTTTGAAGTGATTATCAAGCTGCTGTTTTAGATTTATTAATTGCAGATCTGAAACTGCATTTATTGACTCTAAAGTGAAGGGAAAAAGTGCTGGAATTAATTTGCAGATTTTACCCTAACCCTAGCGACTGGGTTTGGGATTTCGGGGGCTGATTTGAGTGGTTTCTAGTGCATGCAAAGATCTGATATTTATTTTGATGAAAAGCTCATAATTTTCCCTCTCTACTGCATTTGATTTCAAGTTAAAATAGTGAGTATTTTGGGAGTTATTAATTTCCAAAGTTTCAACTAATTTTCAACAGTTATTATTTATTATTTTTACTTCTGCAAATTGTATTGGATAAAGGAGTGTAAATACCAATTGGATTGCCCATCAAACCCTCACCTTGGCTCACTCCAACCCTATTTGGGTTGTATTAAAGCTAACACTAGGGTTCGTTGAGGTAAACCTAGGAGGGTTTATCTTCTACGTGTTTATTTTTGCAAGTATTTAATAATAATCAGTTAATATCCTACAAGGGGATATTACAAAATGGTTACGTTTTTTTAATTACATTTTTATTTATAGTTTAAAATTTAGATTATATTTGCATTTTTTAGGGGATGTTTTTTAGCATTTGCATCTACATTCACAATGTAATCATGCATATAGTTTGTAGGATTTTTAAAAATGCATATTGCATAGGGTTTGGTTGTAAATGGTTACGTTTTTTTTAATTACATTTTTATTTCTAGTTTAAAATTTATATTATATTTGCATTTTTTAAGGGTTGTTTTTAGCATTTACATCTACATTCATAATGCAATCATGCATATAGTTTGTGGGATTTTAAAAAATGCATATTGCATAGGGTTTGGTTGTAAATGGTTACGTTTTTTTAATTACATTTTATTTCTAGTTTAAAATTTATATTATATTTGCATTTTTTAGGGGCTGTTTTTTAGCATTTGCATCTACATTCACAATATAATCAATGCATATAGTTTGTAGAATTTAAAAAAATGCATATTGGTTGTTTTTTTTTAAATTAATTCATTACATAATCAATCAATCATATAGTTATGGTTGTTTTTAATTCATTGCAGCAATCATCACCATGAGTTCTTCGAGTATGAGTATGAATCAGAGCATGAATCAGAGCAGGAGAGGGTTGAACGGGAAGTTGAGATAGGTGGTAGTGGAAGAATTGGTGATGCCACAATGGGGAGAGTGGAGAAGGGACACAAAATGTACTGGCAGCGACAACTGGTAGTTTAGTTGATAGTGCTACCAATTACCCCTCTCAAATGTTGCTCAAATAATTGATAACCCCATCTCCAAGTCTCAAGGGGGGAGCAAAGTATGGAAGTGCAACATATGTGTGACTTGGCATGGCAGTATCACTAGGACCAATGCACACTTGTTGCACCTTACAAGAAGGGGGGTTGGCACTTGTAAGGGCCTTTCACTAGAGCAAAGAGCTGAGATGGTGAGAATCTTCAATGGAAATACTACAGACAATGTGCCAGAAGTTCGTGGTTCTACTCTGGCTAGCAAACATAGTAATACTCTGGTTGGTTCTAGTTTTGGAGTGTCAGAAGTGGAAAGCAGAGGGAAGAGAAAGGTCGTGGGGGCAGCCCCAAATTCAGTTGTTGACACGTTTGATTCAAAGGCAAGGAAGAGGCGGATGATACTATTGGGAAATTTTTCTATCTTGATGGGATTTCATTTAATATCATTTGCTCTCTTTATTACAAGGAGGCTATGGCTAACGTTGCAAAAGCGGTACAAGTTATGTGCCTCAGAGACACAAAGCGAGGACAACAATCTTGGATAGAAACTATTCCAAGGTTAATCTGTTGATGGAGGAGATGAAGGTGACATGGGTGTCACATGGATGTAGCATTATCATGGATGGGTGGACGGATATTAGACATTGTCATCTCATCAATATCATTGTCTCTTGCAAAGATGGACCGTACTTCTTGAGAGCAATTGATTGTTCTAGGAAGCGGAAAGATGTTGAGTTCCAGTATCAGATTTTGAAGAATGTCATTGAGAAGGTTAGACCTTTAAACGTTGTACAAGTTGTCATAGATGCAGCTTATGTGTGCAAGCAGCGAGACAAGCTAGTGGAGTGGGGATATAGGCATAATTATTGGACTCTATGTTGTGTGCATGCCATGAACAATGCACCGAAAGACATAGGGAAGATTCAATGGGTCAACCAGATAGTGACTGAGGCCAGGGACATGCAGAAGTTCATATGTAATCACCACACATCATTGGCACTTTTCCAAAAAATTTCAAAGAAGGAATTTTTGAAACCAGTTAACACCAGCTTTGCATCCTATTTTATTTTGTTGGAGAGGATGTCTGAGTTGCAGGAGCCCCTACAAATTATGATTATGACATAGGATTGGACTAGGTGGCATGAGTTCAAGACAGATAAAGCGAAGAGAGTGAAGGAAGTGGTGTTGCGGGAAACATTTTGGGTTGATATGAAATACATCATATCAATCATAGCTCTAGTTTTTAGTGTCATCAAATATGGGGATTATAGCATCCCCAATCTTGGTGAGATCTACAAGTGCATTGAAAGATGCTTGGGCAAATGAAGGCAACTATTCAGTTGAGGGACCCCACTTTGGAGTTCTATAATGAACATATACAACCCATTATTCAGCGGAGATGGGAGAAGTTGAACACTCCTTTTCATATGGTTGCATATGCACTGAATCCCAAATGGTATGTGGAGAGACCAGCGAGTTATCCCGTTAGATGATGATGAGGTGAAGAAGAGCCTTATGAAGGCCTTTAAAAAAATGTACACTCCACAGGAGGCTTCACAGATCAGATTGGAGTGGCTCGACTTCACTAAATTTGATGAGTACAAAACATCAGCAAAGGCAGACAAGGTAACAATAGCATAGGAGAAGCCAGTGAGTTGGTGGCGACTGTATGGGCTTCCCAGGATCGCTCCTTTGCCTCCGAGAGGCCTGGTCTACATATGGTTGGATACACCATGTTAAGAAGAATAAGCTTACCTCGTGAGAGCGAAGAAGCTCGTAGTTATACACAATGCTTGCGTCTTATGGATCACAAGAGACACGAGTACAAACAAACCCCAAAATTATGGTGGGATGTAGATCCCAGGAGCCGAGGCAGTTCAAGAGGACAATGCATGTGCGGCGGGGATTGATTGGGCTTACCTTTGAGGATGAGGATGCTAGTACCAATGAGGAGTTCATGGATATTGCTTTAGATGTTGATTCTGATTTTTAGGCTGATACTTGTAGTTGTCCTCTCTTTTTTTGTAATATTGACAATAGACAAATGTTGTTGTATTGAGTATTTGGCTATGAGATTAATGATATGAATATCAACTATTGTCACTTGATCAATCGTAATTTAGAATGGTTTTACTTTTATATTTTATAATATATTTGAAATTTCAGCTTGTCTCAAATTCAAAATTCAAATATGTATTATGAATTTTCAATTTATGACATTAACATATTGATATTATAGTATTAAGGAATGTATTTGATGTTTATGAGTTCAAGTTTCACCTTATTTAAATCTCAAATGGTTTTATTTCAGCTTATTTATATAATTTAGTCAAGTATATCTTTATATTTTAAATATTTATATATTTTTAATTAGCCATCCCCCGCTGTCCCCAAAATTTCGTATTTTTGCCATTCGCCATCCCCAAAATTTAGAATTTTTTTGCCGTCCCAAAACCCCGTCCCCGTCTTAGGTAACTATGATTTAAATTTTCACGTTCATTTGATGAATCTCCCAACCATATTGAGCAACTAGTGAATGGAGGATCCTAATTGTGCTCATTTTTGTTACGGGAGAAAAGAGTTCAGCATAGTCAATCATGGGTTTTGAGTAAAATCATGAGCCAATAATCTTGTCTCAAACTTGTCAATTTCTCTTGTAGAGTTATATTTGATTTTGTACAACTATTAAGAGCCTCTGATGCTTCTCTAGGGACTAGTTCCCATGTATTATTTTTAATAAGAGCACCATGTTAAGACTTCATAGTCTCTCTCCATCATTCGTCTTGATTAGCCTCTTCAAAGGTTGTGGTTCACAATCATGAATCGTCATTAAGGCACGATAGGTGTGTTGACTATGAGTCATTTTTATAAGGTTATCTGGCTGAGAATATTTCATCAAATATCGATCCCATTTAGGTCTTTTCAATGGTAACACATTTTGTGAGAGCTTCCCCTTATCCTCTGTATCTATAGTGTCTGGAGAAGGATCTTCATCCTTTAGGACTTCTATTCTTCCTCGAGAAAAACATAAGATGGTTCGGTAAAAGTTTCACAAAATGGATTTTCAAGCACATGAACATTTCTAGTTTCTATGATTTAATGTTTAGATGGATATTATATTATCTGTCTTAATCCTTTTGTTCGACCTCCATAACCAACGAATATACATGAGTAGGAGGTAGAATTGAGATTCTTCCGTTTAAATTTCAGAATAAAAAATAGAGAGGGACGGCCAAATATTTTTAAATGAATAATATTTGGTTTTTGTTTGTCTATGCTTCTAGAGGTGGAATTTGATGTAGAGCTTTTGTAGGAACCCTACTAAGAATATAGACCACAATATTCATTGTTTTTTCCCATAAAAACTTAGGGAACTTGAAGCATGAATCATTGTTCTAGTCATTTCTAGGATAGTCCTATTTTTCCTTTCTACGATGTTGTCCTTTTGTGAGGAGTGAGGAGTAGTTAACTCTCTCTGAAGTCCACAAGACACGAGAATTCATCGCACTTTTTATTAATATGCTCATCTCCATTATCTGTTCTAATTTTTTAATTTCTTGATCATAAGAGTTTCCAACTAAGACTTTGAATTCTTTAAATTTAGATATGACTTCAGATTTTTTCTTGATAAATTATGACCAAATCATCCTAGAAAAATCATCAATGAAACTAACAAATAGAGCACCACCGAGAGAAGGAACCTTGAGTGGACCTCTAACATCACTATGAATTAATTCTAAAAGATGAAAGAAATTATTGATGTTTGTGAAATGGTTCGATATATTGCTTACCACATAAGCAACCTTCACAAGCTTCATGATCGGATTTCAACTCAGGAAGGGCCTATTATAAGATTAAGACTACACATATCAGGCATACTTTTAAAATTTAAATGTCCTAATCTTTCATACCATAGTTGTAGTTCATGTTTAGAGTTAGAAAAACAAAATTTGGAAGCAAACCCATTGAAAATGTACAAACCATTCTTCCGAATACAAGTTGTAAATACTTTATTGAACTCATTTTTGACATACTACTTATCTTGTAACAACACAACTTTATAATTCTCTTGAGTTAATTAAGAGCAAGATAAGAGATTCTTTTTCAATTTTGGTAAAATAAAACATTTTTTATCATACCTTTAGCAATTTTAACATTACCACAACTTTTAGATTGAAGCGACAAAGTTATCTCCTAAATAGATGTTTTTTAGGACATTCTACAATATCTAAGAGAACATAGAATATAAAGTAATTTTTTTTTGCGTTATTGAACTAGTTTTGGGTTTGATTTTGATTATTTTTCTAATTGTTGAATTTCTTACCTTTGAAATTTTTATTAAACTTTTTCTTATTTTGATGACAATCTTCTTCTTTATGACCAAATTTCCCACATTTGTGATAGGTTTCATTGAATTTTACCTTGAAATTTTCGTTATTCCTATTACTACTAGGATTAGATTTGAATTTTGATTTGAAATTTAGCCTTTGGAATTAGGATTTGCACTTTGGTATGGAATGGAACTGATTTTTTATTCTAAGAGAGCAATGCCCGAGATGCATTTTCTTTTAAATCAAAATTTGTCGCCGCTGGTCTTCTGAATCGGGAGAGCAGATAATGTATCTAAATCAAGCAAGTCAGTTTCATTTTGATATTTAGAAATCAAAATGGAAATAAAGTTTTTATATTTTTCATGTATATTCATCTTATTTATAAAATAAAGAAGTTTATCTTGAACAATTGACAACCACAAACCATCTAGATGAACTTTAATATTTTTAATTTTTACAAGATAATTCACAATTTTTCATCTTCTTTCCTTGGAGTGGTAAACAGTTCCATGATCGGTTTGATAAGTTTCGAGAGATGACTACCTTCATGCATTGGCTCAAGTTGTTTCCAAGCTTCACTAGGAGAGTCCCGATGTCGATATGGAGCAAAAATGGACATGGCCTCCTGTGATTTACGTTGGAGTGCACTCAAATTTTCAATAGTCGAAGTCTCTCGGCGGGTTTCTTCTCGACACCACCGACAAGACCCCAAAGTTTCCTAGACATAAATTCTGCTTTTAACCTAATTTTCCAAACGCTATAATTTGAGCCATTTAATAATTGCGATTTTTCCATAGAAAAATGAGAAGCCATACTTTTCTCTCAACAAAAATTTAGAGACACGAATTTTATTTTTCTTTTTTAAATCGTTTTTACAATAATACGATTTTTTCAACTAAGATTATTCTAAAATAATTTTCTAAAAATTATGCTATATATTTTTTTAATTTTTGTAAATAATTTTACTTTTAAATTCTAAGGGAACCTTTTATTATTAAAAAGGGTAAAACATCTTTCTTTTTTAAAGCACTTAATAAGAAAAGAACTTGTCTTCTATAAAAAAACTTCAACACATTTTTTCATGTTTTACATATTAAAAAATATTCAAAAGAATTTTAACACATTTTTTATGTTTTATATATATATAAAAACTTGAAAAAAACTTTTAGCATGGAATTCTAATGTTATATAAAAACTATCAAGCCCATGCAACGGTTGAGTCAAGAAATGTGGCTTTAAATTTAGTTAAATTTTTTTGGGTTTTGGTTTTTATTTGCCAATTGAATTAGATTAAGAGCAACCGAAATTTTTCTATTGCTTTGAATTGTAGGGGCAGCTGAGGATTTTATGCTCGTACAGCTGTGAAGAGCAACGAATGGCGGATAGGAAGAGGAAAACCTTGAAGGACATAGGAGAGCGATTAGGCCATGAAGACTTTCAAACGTAGGGTAGAAAGTTGTCGGACACAGAGGTATAGGCAAAGCCCCTCATGGCCACCAACCAGTATGGCGTTGGCCCAATGCAGTTTGTAGATATTTCTGCAGTTCTAAAGCAGCCACAAAAGGCCAAGCATGAGTGCAAAGTAAGAAGCCCACAACATCTAAAGGAAGAGCATAAAAAGCATGAGTCGAAAGACAAATTCAACTACTTGCGGCCATTTTATGGAAAGTTGAATATATTTTTTTAAAAACGGAGCTCGAATGAAAAAATTGTTATACAAATTTTTGGGTAAGATCTAGGTCTATAGAATTTAGGTCTAGGAAGTTAGGATTTTCAATTTAAATTGATATTCAATACAATTTGGGTTTGTATAGTAGTTTTTAGTTTTGTATCATGTACTAGGTGAGGAGACACAATAGATGCAAAGACTTTCAATAAGATTTTTATTTCAATGTAATTTGTGTGAATTGAATTTCTTGCACATGAGCAACTCCTTAAAGCCCTAATTGCTTTTCCAAGTTCCAGTGGATCCGAATTGCCCCTGAAGCAATTCGGAGATCCTCCGTCCTTAGTAATATGCTCGAGAAGTCTTACATAGGCTCGATACCATGTTAGCACATGATGAAGCAAGTAAATTATATATCTTGATTAAATTGATTATAGGATTATGGTAAGCTATATGTAAATATACAAAGCAACATAAAATTATTAATTTACCAAAAGTAAAAAGTTACACAACACATTGACACAAGACTTATGGTGGGGAAAATCCGAACGTAAAAACCCCACCACAATAAAAAACATGATAATGTCCCATTTTCCAAGCTAGTTCGATTTGGCGACTTTGAGCCCATTCCACTTCCGTGGGCAAGAAGGAAATAAACAAGAGAAGTAATTTTCATGTTTTATAGTTATTTTTCATGAGCATTGCATTCTTCTTTAATAGGTTTCTACTTCAAGTCAAGTCATTTGGGTTATGAAGGTGAAAAGCCAAAGAATTTTTTTAAACAATATTCATTATGAGGTCGGTCCTAATTGGAAGATTTTTAATTGGGTTTGGCACCACAAGGTATAAAAGGGGTCGCTTGGCTGATTTGTACATCATCTTATCTAAAATTAGCATTGCATGGTTTTGCGCTGATTGCTCAAGTATTTTCACTTAAGGGCGAAAATCCTTTGATGTGGCAAACAAGGAGGACGAAACCCTTGTTTGATTGAAGAATGAAAACTCTTCAATTCATTGAGGATACTCCATCCCGGGGTTTCCAAGGAGCTTCAAGAAGATTAATTTTGCAGATTTTCAGCTAGGGTTCGACTGTAGTGATTTTCAACCCCTCTCCTAGGGGAGCGACCCACCTTGTGGAGGAGTTAAGGGGTTTCTAGGACACGGTGACATCCAACTCAGCCATCATTGCATTCCTCATATTTTTAATAGCTGGAATCTGTATTTGGACTTTGTTTTTGGGCTTAGAATCATTCATTTCCAACCCCTTTTGTAAGAATGTTTTGTGGTGTCATTTATTTAAGTAAATAAGTTTCGAGTTGGGATTTGAAGGTTGATTTCTTGGTTAATATTGGTTCTAAAATATTTCTAAGTTGCTCTACATGTTTTGGATGGTTTGAATGATGTCTTTTTTGAAGAGTTATTGCTTTTTCCTAGTTGCTGTTATAAAAATCAGACTGTTGCTCATTGATGTCATAATTTTCAGTTGCCTGTCATAAAATTCAATTTACTATCTATTGGGGTTCGTGTTATTTTCCTTTGTTTTCAATTAGCCCGGAGAGGGACATTACAAACACCTTCCTTATTAATTGAGGAATAATATAAATTTACCCAGCAATCTGTAAATCTTCACTTCTTAGAATTAGGTCCCACAGGGCTTAATATCTAAGTCACAAAAATCACCAAACTTTAACCCGAAAATTCGAAAATTGTCATATTCATAAAAAAACAGTCAAAAATCGTTCAAAATCAACATAAAATTCAGCTATTTGAACTATTCTGCAATTTATTGAATAATGATAAAAATCATGAATAAAATCACCAAAAAAAGTCATTGAAAAGTCGCTCGAAATTTATTTATTCTTTTGGAGTTGCAAGCTAAAGGTTAGGCTTTTATACTTTTATTTGTTATTTAAACACAGTTTGTCTATGTTCTTTCTCACAAGTTACAGCTACAAACTTGCAAAGAGTAGAGGTTTTCGAATTTGGAGCAGCGCCAAGAGTGGAGGTTTTACAGCAGCAAAGAGAGGTATTTAATAGCAGCGGTAAGGCCCTAGAGTGGTGGTTTCCCCTGACGGCGGCGATTTTGGACAGTGACTGGTCCAACAAAGATTTAAGAGAGTCCAACAGCAGTTTCAGTCTTATAGACATCCATCCTCCAGCAGTGGTCTGCAGGCGGCAGTTTCAAACGGAGCAAAAACTTCGACTCCCATCTCAGACTTCCACAAATCCTGCCCAGTCGCTGCAAGCCTGCACAGTTGCACATAGGTTCAAGCCCATTTATGTATTTAAAGTTTTAAGGTAGTTAGTAAAATACTAAAATGAAATCACCTAAAGGCTAAACCTACGGCTTAAACTTACAAGTTAGGATTTTAACTATATGTATTTGTAAATTGTAAGTAATTTTTAAAGTCATAAGTCAACATTATAATTTATAAATATAATAGTTTGGAATTTAGATATTTGTTGTAAAACCATACGGTTATGATTTTTACGCCAGAGGCGTTCCCCTATGAGAAAGGGCTTTGCGGAAATTCACGGAACTATGTTAAATTTGACAGCCGTCTTTTCTGTACTATTTTAAACAATTTTGCTATTCTGATTTTGCATGCTATGCGCGTTTTCTGTTTTTAAGCTTTAGTTTTTGGTTTTTGCATGTAATTATTGCCTTTGGCTTTAAATACTCGTCACTACGCATCTAACACCGAAGATTATTGTTGCAGCCAACGACTGAATCTCCCAAGGTAAGCAAGGTTTTTTCTTTTAATTGTATTACCTGATTTAGAAGTTGTTTCGATCTGTTATGGTTGGTCTGGTATGGTTGTAATTCACTGTAATTTCCTTGCGGCGTAGACTAAAGAATGTTCAACATGCAGAGTTCTTTTTCTCAGAATTTCTTACTGCGGATTTCGTAGTTTATGGTCAGAATTTCTTACTGCTGATCTCGTAGTTTATGGTCAAATTTTCTTAGCAAATCCAGATTTGCCCAAAAGGTTTGAGCTGAACACTCCTCTCAACAAATACAACAGGGAAACACAGGAAATTCAATTGGGGTTTTATTTTCTATGGAACTGGGTGATTATCTCAATTATTTGGATTATTCCTTAGGTCAATTTTTCCAGTTCATTCTAAGACATGCTTTGAATATAGGCACTTATTTAAGTATAAGGTATTAGTTGAGCGTAGAATTTCTCCTGATTGTGCATCATCAGGCCTGTATATTGTGTGTTAACACGGCAGGAGACTTAGGGTTTACATGTTACTCCATAGTTGTTAGGTGTCTATGTTCAAAGCACTTATTAGAGGGACTGCATTGGCTGTAAGAATGATAGGCCTAATGCCTCAGGGATTACTGTTACACCAAATTTCTAGAAATCATTGTATATAACAAATGGTAAAAGCCTGATAGATTCACCTTTGTGTGCCTTAGGAAGGCCCGGACAAGTAGATTGGATCAAATCTTCATCGCAAATTGAAAAAGGACTTGTGGAGCTATGTTGCAAGAAACCTCATGTGTTCCTTGTTGGTTTACTTTGTGTTTCCTTTTTGTTGATTCATCTGTTTTGTGGAGCAAAGCCCAAATACAAACCAGGTGTAACCAAGCTTTAGGATTAGGGATGCAATTACAACTATGAGTTGCTAATTAAGGTTTTGGGGATGTTTTAGTGGCTAGAGATAGCAGCTTAACTACTAAATTTCTACTTTATTTTTATTTTTTGTAGAGAAGCAGCTACCAGATAAATTTGAGGAAGATATTTATTAGGAAAGGTGCAAGCTCCTCATTTTCTGTAATACGGTAAGACTATGTGGTTGCTTGTAGAGCTCATGTGCTTTTATGAAATTAATATGTTTGCACAGTTTTGGACCTTTGATGCCAAC
The DNA here is from genome assembly GCA_018340775.1 of Taxus wallichiana var. yunnanensis. Taxonomy (NCBI): domain Eukaryota; kingdom Viridiplantae; phylum Streptophyta; class Pinopsida; order Cupressales; family Taxaceae; genus Taxus; species Taxus wallichiana. The sequence continues at coordinate 83,644,859 of CM031244.1, read as the reverse complement.
AATAAATGTCGAAATTGACTCTTGAATCCTTGATTAATGTAAACTGATATAGTGCATCACTGTTTGTTGTTGTTGAGTCTCAACGTGAGAGACTATTGTATGCTATGTTGTTTTGGTCATTAGCTTAGCACTTCAGTTGAAGTCAAACGGGTCACAATTGGAGGACCAAAAAAAATTACTTACGAAGCTTATGGCTACATAAAAACCCAAACCATCCAGCATAAAATTTTATGCAGATAGTATAGCAACAAGATGTAGCGTCCTTACAGAGAACCAAAAGCCTTTTAGCTAAAGTAAGGCAGGCTTTCAGAAAGCTTTTAATAAAAACTAGAGGAAGCAATAAACACAAAAGGTGTGGATAAGAAAGATGGAATAAATTCAGCTAACATTAATGTACTTTATGGCTGTCTCAAATTCCAAATCTTTTCTGAATGGAATCTCTTGGAGAGAGTTCCAAATTTTCTATCTAAACATTTGGTTGTTAATTAACAGGTAATGTACAATTGAGAGCATGAAGCAACAAGCATTGAAAGTAACATACAAGAAACAAGAACACTTAGGAACATTCAAAAGAGGCCCGAGAAAGAGTGGAACTTCTACAAATGGTAGGTACTAGGATATCTTTGGAAGCCATATTAAACTGGGGTAAGTCCACACTTGCACAATGAGTATGCCTGGATGCAAATATCTGAATATGAACAGTCTCTGCAGAGGATCAGTTAATGTTAAGATATAAACTTTGTCCTAAGTCAAACTATCGATAGATTACTCATAGTTTCCCCTTCCAAAACATTTATTGAAGTTGAACTCTTTTAAGTTTTGATACACGGAAAAAGGTGGATTCATTTCTTTCATGACGAAGAAAAGAATATTGAAGGGGATCAATCTTGTGCCTCTATGTGTTTATGGATTGAAACATATTGAAGGGGATCAACTGTGTAATAAAATTAAAGAGGAATTTATTTGCAGGTGTTGTAGAGGTGGTGTGGAGGTTTCCCATCCCTATATAGAACCTTTAAATGTAATGCTTCATCTATATTCCTACACTTACAAAATCAATCACACCCCTTATCCACATCACATAACATATACGTTCGGCGTTCACATTGCATTGTACACATGCGATTACTAGTATAGATTCATTTAGAATTTATTAGTATAGTTTGGTATTATTTAGTTTTAATTTTTAATATATATAAATATTTGTATTGTTTATTAATAATTAAAACATTAAAGTCTAAAAATTAATTGATAAATTTATAATTACAAAATTAGTAAAATAATGGTTTACTATTTTATTATTTAATTTTAGGTTTTTAAAAACAACTTACGGAATTTATCAAATATAAACAAGAATTTTTAAATATAAATTGTTTTTATGAATAGTTTTTAATTTTTAAATTAAGTGAAAAAAATGTTTGATTTGTAATTTTTTTATTAGTTAACTTATTATTTAGTTTTTTATTTTTATTTTTATACGACTTTTAACACCGTAATAAGATTATTTATTTTTTGGGATATTTACTCAAAGTTGGTATTAATTGGGTTTTAAATTTACTAGTAACACTTATTTTTAATTTTTTTACTTTTTTATTATTTTTTTGTTTTCACTTAATTTGAATTAGTGTTGATAAGGATTTACTGTTTTTTCTTATAATATATTTTTGTAATTAAAATTTATCTTATAATCTCATCTTTTCTAAAACATATAGGTTCATAAGAGAATTCAATGGCACCCCCAAAATCAAATGTTGAGGGATGGAAACACGTAACACGCGATGGCAATAATATCAAATGTGATTTGTGTGGTCATTCATTTGTCGGGAGTGTCACAAGGGTAACAGGACCACCTACTTGGCATCTCATCTGGTGTGAGAGGGGTGTTAATGCATGCCCAAATGTTACTCCAAAGATCAAAGTTGCATTGGAGAAAGAACAAGCCTCTTCGTCTGCAGGAAAGCAAAAATCAACACAAAAAAAGCAAAGAATTCAAGCAGAAATATCTAGGTTCACCACAAATTTTATGCCTCATCGCTTCAAACATTCCCACGTCTAGTGATGCAACAAGGGGATCAGAGAGTGGAACTTTGAACAGCCTTTGGAAACCAGTGGAGAAACAACATGTGGATGATGCACTGGCTGATTTGTTTTATTCATTCAATGTTGCAAGAAATCCGCATTTTAAGAATGCAATTCAAAAAGTTGCAGAGTTTGGCAAAGGGTATACACCTCCTACTTCAGAGGCTCTTTGAACAACTCTTTTGAAGAAATCAAAAGAAAGGGTGACTGAGAAACTAGCAGCGGTCAAAGCCTCTTGAAGTGTAACAGGGTGCACTAAATTGAATGATGGATGGTCGAATTGTGTCAGAGGCCATTGATTAATGTTTTGGTGGCTTGCCCTCTAGGCGTGGTGTTCTTGAAAGTGGTTGATGTCATGAACCTTAAGAAAACCTCTCAGTATATTTTCATAATCTTGGAGGAAGCTATTCTTAAAGTGGGTATAGAGAATATGGTTCAAGTTTTAACTCATAGTGTTGCAAATTCAGTAGGCGCGGGAAGCTGATTATGGATAAGTGCCCGCATATGTTTTGGAGTCCTTATGCAACACATTATCTTGATTTCTTGCTTCATGACTTAGCTAAATTTTCATGGGTGCATGAAGCAATTCATAGAGGGAGAGCAATTGCAAATTTCATCAGAAACCATGGCCTCATGTTGAACATTTACAGGCAACATGCATCCAAAGAGTTGTTAAGGCCTTGTGAAACAAGATTCCCCTCATTTTATATCACTTTGAAAAGAGTGGTTGAAGAAAAATCAGCATTAAGGTCAGTTATTTGTTCAATTGATTGGGAAAATTCAAAGTGCTTTCTAAAAGTGCAAAAGGAAAGAACATAGAGCAAATAATTCTAAATAGCAATTTTTGGGAAAGTGCAATAAAGATTTTAAAATAGTGTGAACCGGTTGTTGAAGTGCTTCATATGGTTGATAGTGATAAACCTTGTCTTGGTATGCTTTATGAAAGCATGGAACGTTGTAAGGAAACTATTCAAAACCATTCAATCATGTGGAAGCAAACTATATTGAGATATGGGAAACAATTGACTCAAGGTGGAAAATGATGCACACACCCTCTTGCATGCAGCAGCTTGCTATTTGGAGCCAAAACTCTTCCATATAGACAGATAGGGCGACAATGAAATCATGAGTGGGCTTCACGAAGCCATAGGGAGGTTTGAACCAGATCCACAAGTTGCAAGTAAAATCAAAGATCAATGTTTTCTTTGATATGTTTGTTTCATGTGCAAGTACATCAAAGAAGGAACAACTGAGATTCATTTAGGAAGGTAGGACTGTAATGTCCCCTTTTCCAAGCTAGTCACCATGAATGACCGTATGTCCATTCCTCCTCTTATATGCATCAAGGAAGGAGCAAAGAAGGGGAACTTGCCATGATTGTAAGTGATGTACCTTCATAATTAATTATTTTATTTACTAATCATGGCATTGGAATGGTTTGACTAGGGAAAGAAGACTTGTCAAACAAAGCAAGGAGAATTTCTATTTTTTCATTATGAGGTCAATCTTCTAAGTGAAGATTAAAAAGTGCATTAAGAGGTTGACCATGACGGTGAGGCTTCTAATCAGTGTTTTAAAAACCGGTCAAACTGTAATTGCAATTGGCCAATTCAACCGGTTTACTATTTGTTTGCATCAACCGGCTATAAAATCGGACCGTTTGACTGGTTTGAGGCCAAACCGGCTAGTTCCGTACAAAACCAGCTAGTTTGGCCTCAAACTAGTCAAGCGATCCGATTTTATAGCGGTTGATGCAAACAAATAGTAAACCGGTTGAATCGGCGCCTGGTTCCGATTTGACCGGTTTTAAAACACTTGATTAGAAAACCGGCTAGTTTGGCCTCAAACTAGTCAAACCCGTCCGGTTTCGACCCAAACCGATTGGTTCGTACTCGCATAGCCTTAAACAATTTTTCCCATTAAAAACACTTTTTATTACATTTTTTATTTTTTATTTCTTCTAAACCCTAATTTGGTGTTATATATACACCCCTATTCACTTCACACCTCTCTCATTGAGCATTTGTGAGCATTTGTGAGTTTAGTTTTGGAGTGAGCTTAGAAGTTGGAGGCTTGGAGCTTGTTTGGCATTGCTTGTGGGCTCTTTGTGGTGATATTGGCCACCTCTATTTGTGAGCACCTCTCTTTTGTGAGCACCTCTATTATTTGGAAGGATTTGGAGGCTTGGGGCAGCATTGAAGAGTGTTCATTTGGAGTGAGTTTGGGGGTTGTTTGGCATCAAGTGTGGGCTCTTTGTGGTGGTCTTCACATCTACATTTGGAGGGTGTAACCCATATACAAGCTTGGAGTGTTTCTTCACCTCATTTGTGTGCACATTGAAAGGTATGTTACATTTTAAACTTGCCCCTTATTTGTAAATTTTATTAAATAAGAAATCTGAAATTTATTTTGTTTTTATTTGCATTTTCATATTTCTTTGCATTTGCAATGGCCCCCAAAACAAAAGACCCTACATGGAACCATGCAAACGTAGTTGATAATCAAGTTTTTGTAAATATTGTAAGAAACACATCAAGGGGGGGATTCATAGGTTGAAACAACACTTGGCTGGTCAAAGAGGCCAAGTTTCCCCATGTGATGCACCTGATATTGATGCCATTAGGTTGGAAATGAAAAACTTGCTTGAAAAACATAAAGAAGAGAAGGCTAGGCAAAAAGAGATGGAAGCTGAAATAGGGAGGAGGGAACATGCCTTGAGTGTTGAAAGATCTTTCTCGACTTTTTATCCATGTTAGAGACCCCTTTCGATATATGCCTCCCCCATCCACTCATAGTCAAGAAAACCGGGCTCACTGAAAAGAAAGAACATTCAAAGCTTTTTTCATGTTCTACACTGTTAGTGTCTCCATGCTAACAGAAAATTAGCCCACCTTGGATAACCATTCGAAGAAGCAATACAAAGAAATAGCTTTTGAATACATTGCTAGATGGTGGTATGATGCAAATATCCCTCTCAATGCTACCCGCTCACCTTATTACCAACCTATGTTTGATTTCATTGTTGTTGTTGGTAAGGGCTTCAAAGGCCCTAGTATGCATGACTTGAGAGGATCACTTTTGAAGAAAAAGTTACATCCATAGATGAATATTTGAAGAGTTGTAAAGCATCATGGGACAAAAGCTGGATGTACTATTATGTCGATGAGCGGAGTGATGGCAAGAACCGCACCATAATAAATTTCTTGCCTCTTGTCCACAAGGTACTATGTTTTTGAAATCCGCTGATGCATCTTATAGGGTAAAAGATGCAAAATTGTTGTTTGAGCTTTTGGATGAGATTGTTGTAGAGGTGGAGGTGGAAAATGTACAAATCATAACAACTAATGCTTCTAACTATGTTCTTGCTGGTAAGATGTTAGAGGCTAAACACAAAACAATATTTTGGACTCCATGTGTTGCACATTGCATAGACCTCATGCTTGAGGATATAGGAAAAAAGATTGGATCAAGAACACTGTAAAGCATGCCAAAAGCATCACCGGATAGATCTCAATCACTCATGGGTATTGACCCTGATGAGGAAGAACATGAGGGCAAAGAACTTGTTAGGCCAACCATCACGAGATTTGCAACAAACTTCCTCACGTTGCAATCTCTTCTTTCCCAACAACAGAACTTGAAAAAGATGTTTTCAAGTGATGAATGGAATGCATCAAAGTGGAGCCACAAACAAGATGGGAAAGACACAAAGAAGAAACTTTTTGACAATTTATTTTGGAAAAAAAAGCAAAGATTGTGAAAGTTGTTGAGCCTCTTGTTAAGGTGTTGCGGTTGGTGGATGAGAAAAAATTAGCCATGGGCTATATTTATGAGGCTATGGATTATGCAAAGGAGAAGATATGGGCACCATACAAAAACGGGGTTACTAAGTATGGGCCTCTATGGGAGATTATAGATAATAGATGGAACAATCAACTCCATCGCCCTATACATGCAAGTGGATATTTCTTGAACCCGAAATATCATTACAAAGTGCTCAACTTGGAGAAGATCAAACAGGAGAAGTAAAAGATGGTTTCATGACGAGTGCCAGAGAGCATGGTCCCTGATGAGATGCAACAACTTGAGGTTCACCAATAGATCAGTTTCTTCAGCAGAGCCATAGGTACCTTTGGGAAAAATCTTGCAAAGATTGCAAGGTATGTGGACCAACCAGGTAAGCAATTCTAAGTTTTATTAAGTTCATTTGATTAAATTTTTTAATGAATAATCATAAATTTTTAGCATAAGGCACAATCTAATTTGTTGAATTACACTTTAAGTTTTAATTTTTAACGTGTTTTTATCGTCATTGTTTAATAATTAAACATTTACATTTTTTATCGCAACACATTGGTGGGATTCATTTGGTAGTCAGTGTCCTCAATTGCAAAAGTTTGCAATTAGGATCCTGAGCCAAACTTGCAGTGCTTCTGGGTGCGAGCGCAACTGGTCCATCTTTGAGCGGATTCACACGAAGAAGAGAAACCGTTTGGAACAACAACGGTTGAATGATCTTGTCTTTGTGCAGTACAACCTTTGGCTAAGGCACAACCAGTTGTTGAACCGAAGACCTGATACAAATCCCATTGTCTTGGATGATATAGATCCAACCTTAGATTGGGTAGAGGAGAGTCACCACAGAGTTTGATCCCGATGACTTGGGGTGGATGGGTTTGGATCAGGATGATGAGCCATTAGCAGACTGCCGCCACCGTCACGAGACATAGCAAGCACTAGTCGCACTCATGCTACTCCTCGTGCCAATATAGTTGTTGTAGATGTACCTGAGGATTTGGATGGGTTCGAGTCAAAGTCCAGAGGCCGGTGATGATATTGATGAGGATGACCCCGAGGATCCCATTTTCAGCAGTGGTGCAGAGTTTGATGATTGCTCATTGATGTCTCTGTTGGCTAAATTTTATGCATAACGTAAAACCTAGCGGTCATGAGATAAATCTCCTTCATTTAACGGTGAAGCTCCCGCATAAGATGTTTATCTATTTGCGGGGTGAATCCTAATAACTACTTACTTTGGGGTTTTACTTTAATTCCCTCAACTCATGAACCACATTTCGGGCAATTCCAGTATAAGTAAGCAACTATGAAAGAAATATTTGCAGTAAGGGGGAGAATAGAAGTTAGGAAAGAAGATGTGCCAAAGACCAATAGTTATCAGAGTTGGTCTCATCCACACAAATTAAATAAACAAAGAAAGATCACAACATTCAACAATGAGGGAAGGAAATAGCTTCTAACCTAGATCTGAGATAACACAGTTTATCTAAAACCTCTGAAAAGAAGCAACCAACAAATCACTGTAGACACAAAGTTCTCCAAAAGTCCACCTTTTATTCAATCCCCAAGCTTTCACATCAATCACATCAAGGGTTCCAACACAAAGTCTGAAGACTCGAGAATGCTCAAATTACAAAAGCTCTTGCTAAACAAGTTCGCTAAAACAAATTGTGATTATTGATCTTTTCGATCCTTTAACCCGTAGGCTCTTCCTCTATTTATAGTGCATAGAGGGCAATTACAAATAGGAAACTCTCAATGAATTGTTGCATGTGGAAGCCGTAAAGGAAACAATTGGCAGTATTTCCCCTAGAATTCCTCTTTGCATGACATGCATGCCTTACAACTGAAAATAGAACCTTCTATTTTGCATGTCTGCCACCTATTTCCAAGTAATTGACTTCTTCCAATAACTTGAAGTAATGGCTTTTAAACCAATCACTTAAGTTTTACAATTCAATTGATTACTCAATTACTTTGTCGGAGAAAATAAGAGAAAGAAGAAGAAAGAGGAGAAGAAATTAGAAGAAAGCTGCAACACTCTCAGTCTGATTTTTCTTCCATATGCCTCATGAATGATATGAATGATACCTCTGCCTTGAATCTGAGAAGCTCTTTCTCCCACATGTGGTTGACTAATAAGCTGGATCTAGAAGTAAACCGATCGTGTGATTTGCTTGCATGTGGGTGTTGTCTCGACCTGTCTTCTCCTCTTATCCTTGAAGCTTTTGCAGTTCTTCTCAAGTATGTACACCAGTGAAATGTTTGCCGTAAACAATTCAGAAAAAATCATCACCCTTTTATTTTTAATTGCATATGAGCAATTTTGAATTTTGGAAAGCACTCCGGGTGAAGGCAAATATAAGTAGACTCAATGTGGGCTTCAACTGGAAGATTGGGAGCACATGCACAAGCTTTTGAAAGGAAATTTGCATGCAATGTATGAATAACTTCCATATGGGCTGCGTTAGAAACAAGAAGATGAGCTTCTTAAAATTCACACAATTCACTCTCAAGAAATTGTGTGGATTTTACAAGGCATGGATTGTGTGAATTTGCAACAAGGAGGAAAAAGTTGCGTGGATCTTGAGTGAGGAGGATTCTTTGCAAAAGGCAGACCAGACTATGAAAAACCACAATTTCCCCTTGAATGACTTTCAATTCCTTATACCAGGCATCGTTGAAAATAAGAAGACAACCTTAGGGAAATTCACACAATTCACTTAAGTGAATTCTCCTCAAAATTGCATTAAAACTGGAAGATGAGGCTGCTAATATTCACGATTTGCATTAAGTGGCTTTGAATTGGAAGACAAGCATTAAAATCCACGATTTCCTCTTAGTGATTTCTCTCTTCTAAAAGCTGCGTGGAAACTTGAAAGACTTTCCTTTGAAATTGCGTGGAATTCAAGAAGAGGAGCTGCCTGAAATCCACGATAACTTAAGAGCTTTGCCTTGTGTTTTTAATACCAAGAATTGCGTTGAAAAGAGAAGATTGGGCTGTGAAAATTCACGACAAAACTTTAAGTTAATTCTTCTCTTTAAAATTGTGTGGATTTTGGTATGCCAAGGCAGCTGGATTTTCATGATTTAACTCAAAGGACTTGCGTTGAAATTTGAGTGGACAAGCACTTTAAAATCCACGATTTCACTTGGGAGGCTGCGTGGATTTAGCAATTGGAAGGCAGGTTGCTTTTAGAAGACATGACTCCTCTAATTCACGACAACTTAAGTGACTTTTTCTTTAAAAGAATTGCGTGAATTCCAAGGGAGGAGGATTGTGTGAATTTGGAAGGAAGAGGATTCTTGAAATAGAAGACAAGCCAAGGGAAATCCACGACAATCACTTAAGTGACTTATGCTTTTGCTTTAAAGGTTGCGTTGAAAGATAGAAGACAAGCTTCTAATTTTTCATGACACAACTTAAGTGACTTGTGTGAATTTTGAAGTGAATGGATTGTGTGAATTTTAGAAGACTCAGCTGCCAATTTCCACGACAACTTAAGTGACATTTCTTTCTCTTGAAATTGCATTAAACTTGAAAGATTGGCTGCCTAAAATTCACGACAACTTAAGTGATTGCCCCTTTATTAAAATTGCGCTGATTTTTGGAAGGAAGTCTGCCCAAAATCCACGATTTGCTTGAGTATCTTTGCCTTGTATTTCTAATACACAGAATTTGCGTTGAAATTGGAAGAATTGGCAGCTGCTTGCAAACTAAAAGACTCATCATTGAAGAAACACGATTTGCACTAGAAGACTTTGCTTTGATCCTTGACGCAATTGCCTGAGTGATTTTGCCCCTTGAATGATCCTCCAGAATGTTGCTTTTTCTTCCTTGGCCATGGCTGCTCTACAAAAGGAAGACACTTCTCCAAGTCCGTGATCTGCTCAATCATTTAACTTGGATTTAACCTCAGACAAGGCAAAAATCCTGAGCTCTGGTCACCTTCAAAAACAAGCTTTGGCAGACAAATTAATTAGCAATTAAAAACATTGGATAGCTTTTCAAAACCCTAGGCCCGGGAAAAGGTCTAGCAGGAAGAAAGAATAGGCTACGGGGATTGTCGGACGGAAAACAGAGAAAGACCAAAACACACGAAAGAAGTTGAAAGAAGGGCAATTGCTCGAAAAATTTCTCCAATTAGCTAGTCTGCAAAAACTCTTCCTCGGGTGAATGCTCGTGGTAATAATGACGGGGTGAGGTGCTTATATAACCCAAATTTCTTAATTTTAGCTCAACCTATTTTTAAAATAATTTTATTTATTTAATATAAAAATAAATAAAACACTTGCAAGCTAAGTCTGGGAAAGGAATGGGTGAGCTTTAGTATGTAGGTATTTGACGATCATGGCTTTATAATTTCCTGAAGGTACCTTTAAGCAACGCGAGCAACCATGGTAAAACAAAACACAAAAACATGACTGTTACTTAAAAAGAACAAAAAAATTTAAAAGGGGTAGTCACAGATTTCAAGGTGAAATCCTGGGGACACCAATGTCATCTATTTTATTCTAGAGTTTTGTAACTTGTAGCATCGTAATGTATCAATGATCATAGCATGTTTTTGTGGAGTCTTGGATTATGGAGGCCATTTAGAGCCTCGGTGTTTATGTATTTTGTTTCAGAATCTCATATATGATATATGTATTGTGTATTGGACTTGGAGTTCATGCCATTTTGCTATAAACACCTTTGTTACATATATATAAGAGCAAACTTTGCATATTTTGTGTGTAATCATTGGAATCATGGTTTTTAACATTTCAAATATATTGTTTTCAATAAAAATATAAAATTTTATATAGTTTTTAGTAAAACCAATTCATAAAGTTTGAGCCGGTCCGGTTCGGTTCGGTTCGTCCGACCCTTGGCTGGTTCCAAGTCCGGTTCCGATTTTTAAAACATTGCTTCTAATACATTATTGGCACCAAAGGAGGGGTACTTAAGAAAGTTCGAATGGAGAGGACTACCATCTTTCATCTATTTTGACATTTACTTGGAATGGAGCTAGTGTAGCTTTTCTTCTTGCCATTGAAGGACGAAAAACCCTTCCTTGGTCACCTATTGAGGACGAAACCCTTCAATAGGATCACACTTGGGGACGGAAACTCTCATTTGTGCATTGGTGGCTTCATACGGAGGTCACAAATGAGCTTTAAGGAGGATTTCATATTTATTTATTCCCTTCTAACCCTAGGCAACTTGCTTGGGTGAAGGGTTTGATATCATCTAGGGCACTTTTGGACAATTTGAGTTGATATTATTGTTCTTCATATTTTATAAGGTTGGAATCTACAATTTGGTGATTTTTGGAGAGGTTTATGAGCTATTTTTAGCCCTTGTTTGTGGCTGCCTTGCTGCTGTCATAAAATAAATTGCAGCTGGGTGTAATCTCTTATTTTCTCTATTATTTTGATGTAATTTGGATGGATAAATGTTGTCGTGCTTGAAATAATTATTTAGAAGCATTTTCAGTTGTTATTGCATGGTTGTATGATGATTTGAAGTGCCTATACAGTTCGCTGCCCTAAAGGACTGATTATTGATTGCTCAAATAGGGTTAAAGTGTGTTTCTAGTCATTTTCATATTGATGCTTGTTGGTTGATGGTGTATTTTCAGATTTGATTCATTTGGGATTGTGGCCAAACCCTTATTTTCAATTTTTGATCTAGAAAGGGACATTACATTTGCAAAAACTTTCTTTAGAAATTTGAATAGCTGCTTGATAATCATTACTAATTGTCCCTAGGTTAATGTGGGCGGTTCCTAATTCTTCACGTTGAAACCCCAACCCAGCCCCAATATTTTACTTGGTAATCGACATAATTTCTTTTTGGGTGATTTTGTTAACAATTCTTTTTCTTTTTCCATCATAATTTTGGGCAAAAACCATGACATATTGCAGGCAAGGAAAAATCTCATGGAACATTGTGCATCCCAATCCAACTACCCATGGTGCGGTGGCACTTATTTTACTAGCAAACCTATGATTATTTTCCTTATTCTCGGACGTGTATCTACACTCGAGGTGCATTTACCAATGATTACGAGATCACCAATATCATGGTATTCGTCACTAAAATTCGGCGTTTTAAGTAATTCGGCATTTTGTTTTTTTACATATGTGGTGGTATACATGCTTATACACCCTCAACCCTAAACCCCAAGATTGAAAATTTTGAAATAAAAGGCTTATACTTATAGAAAATAATGTGGGACTTCATTTACCACGAAAAATGATATAGTGACTTTGCCTGACCCACAACCGATATTTCAGGCCAATCTCGCTTCCACGGACGTTATTGCACTTTCGTGAATCCCAGAACTTTTATCCCAAAATGTGTGTGAATCATATTTCCCTCTCAAAATACGCCTTTAGTTGTTGATCATTGTTCTTTGGACGATGTAGAATTTGCCAAATGCCAAACAAATATATTAAGGAAAACAATGTGATTGCAGTACCACCACCTAATGACATCATACAATAATGATTATTACAACCAATGTTACGTGGGGACGCGTCCCGGCCATTTTGCTCACGTCCCGAACGTCCGAGACATCCCGGGGACTTGGGGACGGGATGGGACGTTTCCCTACCGTCCCCAATTTCCAGAAAAAAAGGGGGGCGTCCCCCACAAACCAGAGCACGCACCCGGGGCCCCAGGTGCTTTGGGGACTTCACGACGTCCCCGAGATGTCCTGGGGACTTCACGACGTCCCCGAGACGTCCCGGGGACTTCACAACGTCCCCAACAAAATCTGCACTTTTCCAACATTAAAACATGTGAATTTCAGTTTTATAATACTTTTTTATATTTTTAAACTTTTAATACATTCTAGTAAAAAACAACATGTAGATTTCTCATAATTGCCATAAACTGCAGAAGTATTGTTGCTCCTCCATGTTATGTCTAATGATATGAAGTAATGGTCACAGGCCGAGTTTTATAAATTTTCAGTCATACACTATACACTAGTGTTTGTTAATTCTTCGTTGTTGGTTATCTTGAGATAGTTTATGGTTCTTTCTGTTTCAATGATAGGACATTTTGTTTGTTTGCTGCATATTTAAGATTGTATATATCGCAAAAGTTTTTGCTTTAGACCCATCTGCATGTAGCAAGGATCAGAATGTATGTAATCCTATTCTCAAATATAAAATATAATAGTCACAATTTTTTTAAAAGGAAAAAGTAGAGATTATAGTTTGTACAATGTTGTGGCATTCAAAAAAATGGGTAATCTTTATGCTTGCTTAATTTTTTATAAAGATATTGTAGTTTTCGTGGACTTGCAGAGACACTAACTAGATATAGCTAGCTTAGTCGAGTGCTAGTATTTGAAAATCATGAGAACAAAGGTATGTGATTACTCTTGTTCTTGTTATGTTCTAATCGGTGGCTTTGTAAGGTACGTCAACCACATATAGATGCAATTACCCATGTAGTAGTGGATGATATCACGTTACAAACGTATTAACTTTCAAAACATATAGATCTACTTAAATGGGAAACATAAAAAGTAAAATGAAAAACCTCAAATAAAGACTCTTACCTCTTAAATCCTTGTCAAAAAAATTTTGAAGTGATGCGAGATGAATAATTGGATTAATCATTAATGGTTTCAATCTTCAAACTTTCAATTTTAAGTCTTAGTTTCATGAATTATTCATGTTATATTTGTAAAATTAATAAATTATATATTTTTATTAGTCGTCCCCTTGGCGTCCCCCGCCGTCCCCAAATTTTCAAAAAAATTGCCGTCCTGAGTCTTAGGTAACTATGATTACAACCCTTGATTTGAACAAATCGGACGGTTGACGGTTCCCTTGATTTGAACAAATCGGATGGTTGATAGTTATCGGGACTTATTCCTCAAAACTATATTGGTATGATTTATCTCCTAGAATAAAACAACCAACTTTGGATCCTTGGCAATCAAATGATGTCTATTTGTCAAATAAATTAATATTTATCCTTTTGTGTCGAATGATTTGCCATTCAAATTAGGTAATATTTTTGAGTCGATCAATAATTCACTCAAGTAAATTATTTTACTTCTTCAAATCAAATGATAATTCGTCAAATAAATTATTTTATGTTTATGTGTCAGTCTATAATTTGCCGTTAAAAGCTACTTTATTAGACAGAGCACAAATTTGCCACGAAAATGTATGTGTTCCCAAAATAGGTATAGATTCGCCGGAAAAAGAATGTACTAGTCTAGGATTTTACGTAAATTTTTAGGGGGTTATCTTAAAGTTATCCCTAATGCAAAGGTAGGTAGCACTTTTGGACTTTGAAAATAGTAAAATCTAGCCTTCAAACGTTAGAGGCACCATAAGTTCAATGGAAACCTCCATAGAATATCAAGCAATTTCTTCCACCACCAAAACACATTGACACACACAACTCTACGGGTTGCGAATTGGTCCAACAAACTATTGTCATTCTAATAAATTCATAGCACAACCATCTACAATTGTTATAAAATGATATACAACTCGTAAGTTTTAAGGGTACGGTAAATAATTTTAAACTAGTCTTTTTATCATTTAATGCTAAATTAGAGGGAAACCCTATGGTTATCGCAATTAAACATCAATATCATTTAAGGCTAATTGCCGCCTCATGAAGGATACATATCAAATCTGAGAATTTAAAACAGTAACTGAAATTTAAGACAAGGATATACTCATTGACGAATTGAAAAATAAAGCAAATCTTTCAATTCAAGGGTTATCCCAGCATGCCATAACGCAACCTCCATAGACCAATGAAAACAACAAACATTCTTCTAAATCTTTCAACTCAAGGGTTATGCCAGCATGCCATAAGGCAGCCTCCATAGACCAATCAAAACAATAAATATTCTTCTAATGAAGGCCAGATGGTAACATCAGTGATAAACACCGAAATAAGAGATCATTTCATTAAGAAAATCGCCCAAAAGGATCCACCAACTTTCTGTAACCATTAATATTCTTCAAGTTTATTGTCTTTATAAGGGTATAACTTCTGATGAATGACTCAAATTTGAACATGGTTTGCTCCATGTGAAACTTCAGATTGAGATATTTCTTCCATAGGGCAATAGCCCATACATTGAAGAGTAATCAACAAGTTATTTGGTCAAAATTAGCAGAAGGAATCAGTTCACATCTCAACAATTAGCAATTCACTATACGTGAGGCAGAGAGGACTTATTGGAATATGGTAAAATACTAAGAAATGAGAATTTAACTTAAATATTGCTACTTGATGCACCATAGCCAGTATTATTTTTACCCTTCCTTATATAGGTCGTCATCCCTCTATATTACCATACCAGTGTCCTATGTGGGCGCCTATCATAACTGTATGGCTTGAATATATGCATGGATTTTCTAACTACCTCATCCGGGGCCCCTATCTCTGGCAGCACAATGACTCTTCAATGTCCAAATTCTTCTTTTATCAAAGATAGCTTCATAGGTGTGGCCCTCTTTTTGCTGACAAGTGATCCCTCATGCAAATGTCAAATTTCATTTTAGTTATTCATCAGCACATTTATAGATTATTATTTTTAACTTTTTAGTCATTTCTTTCTGATTTGTTACGGTTGTGACAAGTACTTATCATAAAGGATGATCTCAAAGGGAAGCATGACATAGCCATATTCACTACACGAATGAGTTGGACTGTTCACAATATTGTGCTCAATGTTCTATTAGTTAATTGAGTGGGTATGCATCCATGCCAACAACATTTTCTATTAGCTGACTGAGTACACGTGCAACCATGGAGATAACATTTTTATTAGTTGGTTCATGGTTGTTAAGTTGCTGATACATTTTCGACCCGGCACGGATACAAAGTATCCGATACACAGATACGGCAAAAACAAAATTGGGCCCAGATATGGCATTGGATACGGCCATAAAAAAATATATAAAAATCAAAAAATTATATAAATTCCAGCCTAATAAATAGGAATTAACCACATATTATGCATATGAAAAACAAAACAAGCTAAATAACCACAACAAACTACTCATAATTTCATTGAACCTGGGCACAAGCATTGTCCCTACCACATCTAGTCGAGGTGTTTATTACATTTATCTCATACATGCTATTTTTGTCCATGTTTCTGATGGCTTGTATTTGGTACCTTCCATAGAATAATGCTGCTGTGAAAACTGTAATTTCTGCTGTAATGATATATTAAATTTAAAGTAGAACAACAACAAAAAAACTGTTTTAGGCTTAGAAATGCCGTGGAAATGGCTAGGGTACAACTGGCCAGGTCCAGGTTTGTCCGGGTACATTTGTAGATGTACCAGGACCTACAGTCATACCTTGATTGTAACCAGGTACATTTCGTACCCGTACCAAGTGCCATCGGGGAGCCATTTCAGTAACTTAGGTTGGTTGAGAACGTATGTAGCCTAATTGCACAATTGTCCTTTCATCCCTAATTGTAGCCTAACTAATTTTATGCTCCAGGTAGAAATGTTCATCCCTATAAAAATGTCATAAGCAACTAAAAACTAAAGGGAGAAAATAGAAGTAGATGATTAAGAACTGTTCCAGCACTATTATGTGCATGACATCTACATGTTTGCTAGGATTTTAAAAAAATGATCACAAAATGATCTAATAAAAAAATTGACTACATTGAACAGTTCCACATCTCATAGAACAGGAACAGTCTAGGTAAGTATTTCTATTTGACATTTGTCCAAATAAGTGATGATGAAACTAAGAACCCATAAATAGAATATCAACATACTTTAATTCATTAGATTTCATACATTGTCAAAAACATTTTGAAGTCAAATAAAGAAAGATGTCTCCCAATGAAAACAATTACCTGGATATCACGTATCAGTAAGAGAGTAGCAAGAGATCGAGAATCTGAATGAACAACCGAACCTTCCAAGGACTCGTCTGCAAGAATTAAAATCTGGAAATCAGATGATGTATCAGTATTCTCTGAATCACAATACAAAACCAGAGTTAATGTCTGTGTACGTGTGTATGTCTATCTGTTTGTGTGTGTCTGTGTGCATGTGGAATTTTAAGAATTTGATTGACAATAAGGAAAGGTAATTTATAGTTCTTACCACTAACTCAATCCAAACATGTTAAATAGTAACAGCCCAGAACCCAAATTGCTGAAAATGATATTATATGTGTCAACTTTCTTGCAGCCACACATTCATGCATTTAAAAACTACAGTTTTAACATAGAAGGTGCTGTCATATCCCATTTCTGGCCAACCTCGAGTAGAACCCAGGAGGCAGGAAAAGATGAGACAAAGTGTTATTATTCACCACAATGTGAATGTGGGTGTTTGTTTGGGTAGCATTCTCTTTATTGAATCACAGTTACCTTGGGTTCTTAATCTTTTCCGTGTGTCGCCGTTGTTTATCTTCCTATCAGCACCCTAAATGATCCTTTTTGGGGTAGTGATGGTCATCTTGCTGTACACAAGGATCAAAGTTTTCCAACAGATCATTGTTCGTTAATGCTGTCGATGCCCTGAACCTTGATACATCTATGAACCACTCTGACCAGAATGAGGAAGATTCATTGAAGAACTCTCTGACTCCACTGAATGGTATTGAAGGCTCTCTCTTCTGGGAAGATATATGCTGGTTGAGTGAGGTGGATGGCCATGAAGAGAAATAGTGGAGGATACAGGCGGTGGGCTCATAGATCAATGGAGATGAAATTTCTAAGAAGCGGGAGCGGTTTGGAAGGTCAGTGGAAAATGCGAGGAGAGGCGTGCCCACCAAAAGTGAAACCCACTAAAACTGGTAGTTGATGTGAAAATGCATCAAGTAGTAGAGTTAGCAACCCAGGCTTTGGTAGGAAGGTTTCATGGTAGATCCATTTGTGAGAAAACCTTGAAAGACTGGATTCATGCTGAGTGGGAGCCTTGGCTTGTGTATACACCGGTTTTCTAAACTCTATCCAGGGGATGTGGATTTTATATTCAGGACAGAGTTGGATGTGGATAGAATACTGAACTCTTATCGCGAGTGGGGTACTACGCTATTATCAATCAAATGGCGGAGTCCATTTTTGGCTTGAGACTGGAACAGACAAAAATTCACCCAGTGTGAGTAAAAGCTCCCTGGTCTTCCCCTAGATTTCTGGACATATGACATCTTCAAAGAAATGGGTAATAGTTTGGGTTCTTTTCTGGAAGCGGATATGAGCTTTTTGGATTCAAATAATTTATTCATTGCTCAGATTCTGGTGGGTATTCATCTTAAGGATGGTCTAGCTGAAAAGATAATGTTAGAAAAAGGATCCTTCTCACATTGCCAGATTTTGGATTATGTTGGCATACCTTTTCGCCGTGGGAAATGATATGGGTATGGTCAGTTACTTGTGGATTGTGAGTTAAACTTTAGTAAAAAGATTGGTTTAAAAACCAGAAAAGAAGATGGAGCAAGGAGTTCAGGTTGAATCTCAAGTAAACAAGGAAAAATCTGTTAAGGAAAAAGAGACGTTATTGGAAGCATGTGATGATGCGCCTCAGAATGGGGATGGTTGCTTTTCAGAATGTGGAGGGCTACAGCCAAAGAAAATCAGAAATTCCCCTTCATCTCCAGAAGTTAGCCTTATTGCTATAGGTGAAGGTGGTTCTACTCAATGCCTGGATAACAAGGGGATTGAGTCACATCAGTTTTTGCCTCTTGGTGAAATGAAAGAGTCCAAAGACGACACGACACTCCATTGGATCTCCATAAAGATGATTTCCAGTAGTTAGATTTAGGGAAACGGCTAGATTTAGAAGTGTATAAGATTGGTGGTTCAATGGGTAATAACAGAAAGCCGAGGAATTTGGGGAGTCTCCATCATGCTTTCTTTTCAGGAAGAATTTGGGAAGGGAGATTTGCCCAGATCTTCAACGGGGCAATATTGAATCCAGGGTGTAACAAGTGGTCAGTGTTAGTGATCAGTGTTTTACTTCGCCTGAGGGAGACAATTTGTCTGAAGGTCACTCTATATTTTTTAAGGTTAAGGCATGTTGTTTCTAGAACTATGGATATTGGAACTGTAGGTGTTATGGGGTCGGAGGACCACAAGGGAAGTATTGGGTTGAGGAGAGGAAAGAAATCACATTTGGCTATTGCACAAGTAAAGGCAAAAAAAGAAATTAAGTTGGGGAAACAAAAGTCACTCAAGGGGGTTCTTAGAGGAGACCATACCCCGAAGGAGGGTGGGTCATGATTTGTATGTCTTTAAATATAAGAGGGTTAGGCAGCACCTCAAAGAAAAACGCCCTTAAAAGGCTTATGGATTCCCATAAGTTGGATGTTATTCTACTTCAAGAAACCATGGCTAAAATTTTTGTTAGAATACGTGAACAAGGAAGAATAAAGAAGGCAGATTGCACACTTTGGAGATTGTGTGTCCGTCATTTTATTATGCAAAAGATAGTTACAATGTAGTTGATGGTTACAACCGAATATTAGTTAACATGTAACTAATAACTAATTAACTAAAGCCTTATATTCTAATACCCCCTCTTAAGGCTTACCCTACAAAAGTTTTTGGAGATTTGGGAAGGCTGATGGGGATTGGGAGTTTACTTCAATCGACTATGTGGACCGCTCTGGGGGTAATCACAGGATGGAGTAAGAGGGTTATAAAATGTACTAACTCCATGTCTTTTCTAACTGGTTTGGGTACTGTCTTATTTTCTCATAACCTGGGCGAGGAATTTTACAGTATTGAACATTTATGGGCCCTGTGCTGACGGAGTGGCCTATTGGGACAAAAAAATTACACTAGATTTGCCAAGGCAAAGAAATACTATAATACGCGGAGATCTAAACTCCACCCTAAACAGAGCTGAGATTTGGGGTTCATCGTCTCTTACAAACCCTTTGTCCAACTATTTCTTAAACAAATAGGTTGATGTTGGGTTTATTAGATGTGGAACCTGTCAAACTTTCTCCTACATAGAGAAATATGAGGGTAGGCATTGATTGTATTGCTAAGAGACTTGACAAGTTTCTAGTCGATGAATCAATTATGGGTTATCAACTGAGGTTAAGGCAGCGGGTTGGTGGGGAGGGAGGTTCTGACCATATACCTGTTTTAATGGAGCTGCGGAGGATGGTAGAAAACCTATCAGTGCATTTAAACTCAATCCAGCCTGTCTGAAGGAGGAGTTTACCAACATTATTAAAGAGAAATAAGTTCCTATAAATGGCTCATTTAAGAAATCAGCCAGTACATAGTTTGGGTCAAATTTAAAACAAATTAAACAAGCTATTGCTGAATGGGCTCATCTTAAGAGGGCTAAGGATGACCAAGATCTTGTCACTATAGAAAGTCAACTTGAGGTTCTATATTCCAGGGAGCCAGTGGGATATCCTAATGAAGAATTTAGAGATCAAGTGAAGGCTTTGGAACAACATAAAGGGTGGCTCCTAGCTGATAAGGAGAATGTTTGGCATCTTAAGAGCAGGGCTCTATGGCTCTCAAAAGGTGACAAGAACACTAAGTTTTTCCATCATCATGCAAATTTTAGGAAAAATGTCAATACTATTTGGCAAATAAAGAGGGATAATGGGTCCTCTACTACTAGCTTTCAGGATATGGCTCAGCTTGGGAATAATCATTTTGAGGGTTTCTACAAGAAAGAGGGTAGGGTTCACATAGTTGAGGTGGTTAGATCTTAGAATGACTTCCATTTTACCGAGTTTTGTGGAAGAGGCAGATAATGTGAAATTATTAGAACAAGTCACAAAGGATGAACTGCATGGTGTGATGCATAGTTTCCAGAAGGACAAAAGTACAGGTATGGAACATTGGATGATTCAATTCTTTCTGAGATGTTATGAGATATTAGGGGACAATTTGTTGAGGGTTATTGAATAGTCTCAAACATCCGAAAAGATGTTAGCTTCCTTTAACTCTACCATTATTGCTCTCATTCTAAAGGCTGCTAAACCAGAATCCTTTGAATATAGACCTATCTCATTATGCAATTGTATTTATAAAATTATAGCTAAGAATATGATTTAAGGTTAATACATTGCTTTCTGAGTCCATTTCAAAGGAATAGTTTGGTTTTTGTCAGAAATACAAATCCATGAGGCAATTAGGGTAGCTCGGGAGAGACTACATTCTATCAAAACCAAAACTTGTCACCTATGGCGCTCAAGTTGGATCTGTCCAAGGCCTATGATCAAGTAAGCTGGTTGTATTTGAGATTGATGCCGATTAACTTGGGGTTTTGTGTACATTTTGCAAATTGGGTAATGAATTGTGTCTACACTGTCATTTGTTGTTCTTATCAATGGGTCAACCTCCGGTTTTTTAAGACCGGGTAGAGGTCTTAAGCACAGATGCCCTTTGTATCTGCTTTTGTTTCTTATTGTTGTTAAGGGACTGAGCAGGGTTCTTTGAGAGGCGTGAAGGACTGGAAGTCTAAGAGGTATTCAGCTGGGAAGATCTGTGTTCTTGTCACACCTCTTCACCGTAGACATTCTGGTATTTTCTGATGGCTCAAGAAGGGATGCGCTTAAGTTAAAGGAGATTTTAGACCTATACTACACTGCTACAGGAATGAAAATAAATTTGATTAAATCATCTATTTCTTTTTCTGGGGTAAATGAGGAAGATATTAGATATCTTGCCCATTTATTTCCCTTCCAATAGTTAAGTTTACAAAAAGGAATTAACTATTTGGGCTTTTTCTTGAACCAAATGATTATGAGATAAATGATAGGAGTTGGCTTCTAACAGAAGTGGAAAAGAGGTTAAACATGTAGTGTAATAGGTGGCTGAGTAGAGGTGGGAGACTCACTTTGATCAAATCAGTGTTAGAGGCCATTCAGGTTTATTGGATGTTATTAGCCTTTATTCCAAAAGGTGTGCTGGAAAAGATAAGGAGCCAGTTTCAGATTCTTGTGGTGCGGACAAAAAGAGAAATAAAAAATTCCTTTGCTTAAGTGGCAGGTTGTTCCAAAGCCAAAAGATATGGGTGGGTAGGGTCTTAAGAAATTCTTCTTTTTGGGAAAGCTTTAGTGGTCAAATGTGTTTGGAGACTAATCACTTGTAAAGGACTTTGGTGCCAGGTTGCCATAGAAAAATACCCAGATCCAAATGAAGATTGGATCAGGAATCCCTCAAAGAAAATACAAAATATGTCTATCATTTGGAAGGCTATAGTATTAGCCTTTCCTTTAATAGGGAACTGGATAGTGTGGAAGGTTGGGAAAGGGGAAAGAGTCTGTATAGGAGTTGATCCTTGGGTTGGTAGTGAGGAGAGCACATTCTACGTGAAAATCTGATCACTTCTCTCCACAAAAAATGCATCTTCTTTTTGAGATGGGCTGCTGTCCGTGATCTTACAACAAAATGGAAGCAAGAATGGAAATCTGTTGTTTCGCTTGACTTGAGGGAAGGGGAAAAGGAATCTTGGGATTTGTATGTTGCTAAGGTATGATCAAATCATGTGAGAATCTGGGATGATGAAGATGAACTTTTATGGTAAGAAAAATCCTGCACAACGCAACAATATTCCTAGGGTGGGATACAAGGTGCTATGTGGAAGTGAGACGATGGCTGAAGTCCAATGATGGTGGAGCTATAATTGGAAATTCAAATGCCCTCTAGAAAATTGCATTTTTATGTGGCTTTCCATTAGGAACAGAGCTCTAACAAGGGAGGTTTTGCAGAAAATAATTTGGCAGGGTCCTAGTAGATGTGCTCTTTGGAGAGAGGAGGAAACTATCAGAAATCTAATTATTTCTTGTTCATACATTGTTCAGGGATGGAATGATCTACAAACCTTCATAGGAATATGTTTATCAGCTAATTTTGACTTCGCAAAATTAATTAAAAAAAAATGGAAATTTTGAAATTTTTCAAAAGTGTTACTTTGTGTGGTTTATCACTCTCATCACGACCATCTCATTTTTGTGATCGTTCCGGTCTTCGTTTCGTCCATTTCAGGCGAGAACTCCTGCCAGGTCTTAAATCATTAAATATTAATTAATTAATATTTAATTAATTAATTACTCTTTGTTTGATAAAATTAATTTTTAATAACTTTGGAGTATTTAATTAAATAAATATTAATTAAAATTCATTTGACAAGTTTTATTTTAATTGCCGGGGAAAAATAAGCTTCGCTTCCCATTGCCGGGGATGCCAAATTGGCTTCCGGGCCCAGATTTCCCTTTCTGGCAAAATTGTTTTAAATCCCCGCTTGTGGGATTTCTTCCCCCGATTGCCAAATTAATGAATTGGCAAACGGGCAAAAAATCTCCGATTTCCCACATGGGGAAATAAAATGGGGATTGCCAGCCCGCCTTGCCATTTCTGTTGGCAATTGGCCGTTGCTTTCCCCATTTCCCCCGGCAATTAATTCCACTACCCGGAAAGAAGGGAAGTTGGATTAATCCTCATAAATTCCTCCATCAAACTCATTGGAAAGAGTCGTGCGAAGCTTTCCAAATTGCTTCTTATTTCTTCTAAAGGAACATAATAATATTTGTATCACATCCCTCAAACAATACTAGTTTACTGTGAATGCCATTTTGAAGGAGAAATACAAGAAGGAGGACAGTCCAAGCAAAGGCCACGCATTCACCAACAGAGGAGAGGACAGTCCAAAAGCCAGAACAGTCCATGCATCAGGAGGTATTAATCCAAAACGCAGCCATAGCAAAGGATAAAACCAGTCCAAAACACAACACAAAGACAAGTCCACGCAGGGGAGAAGGTAGCAAAGGCCAGGTGGGAAAGAAGAAAGTATTTCAATGCCTATGCAGGGAAAACAACCAGTGTAAAAGTAAGAAGGCCACGCATTCATTAAAGCAAGGCTACACATTCATCAAAATCTCCAACACAGCCAAAGGAAAACAAATTTCCACGCCAAGGTAATAAAAAATAAGAAGGTTTTTGAATGACAAAGTAACCCACGCATTGCCAAACAAGAAAACAATAATAATAAAAAAGGATTTCAAACATCTTCATAGAAATCTCCACGCATAGTCAAGGGAGGGCAGCAAGGTGAAAGCACAGGCCACGTGGGAAAGAAGAAAGGAATCCACGCAGGTTTTCAAGGTAGGAGTGCCACGTTCCATCATTTGCTAGGTGAATTTCAACGCAGGAAAAGCAAAAAGAAATCCACACAGGCCAAGGATTAGCAATATCCACGCTCATGCAAATACGAATCTCCACGCAGTTGTCTTGAAAAGGGTCCTACGCAGTGAGGAAGGAATAAAGCCAAAAGTCAAAAATAATTATCCAATGCATTCAAATGCCAGGAAAGAAAAATAGTTGTTCACGCAAAGTCAAATAAAATAAAAGAATACGTGTTTGCACGTAACGGGTAAGATTTCACGTGGAAAGGGTCTGTTACGTATTCAAAGAGCTCACGTATTGGCATGATATCGTATCCATAGTCTACACGCGATCCCAACATTAGCAAAATAATTTAAATCAATATTGCACGAAGTCATTATAATCGGGAATATATTAAACAATTGTTATTTTAACCTAATTTGTAATTCGAGCCTAGTCTCGATATTTTGCTCGTGTTAGTATTTAAAAAAATTGTAAATCAATAATTATTATTATTATTTTTTAAAAATTAATAATAATAATAATAAATTAAATGAGCCATATTTTTCTTGTGTAAACGGTGGTTCGGAGACTGAGACCCGACACCATTTACATTGTTTTGCGAGCCTAAGTCATTTTTCTATAAAATTCATAATGGCGAAAAATCCAATAAATCTGTAGGAAAATCGAGGAAGCCAGTGGAGAAATCAAATAAGTCGCGCTCAAGTATGAATTCCAAGGAATCATCCCTCCCAGTTCCATTAAGTTAGCATATGACAATATCACTGATACAAATCTGGGTCACATCAATGTGCAACATTGCGTGAACGGGTGGCGAAGGCAAAACCATATTCTCAAATAGGCTTTACCATAGTGGTCTACCCTAAGCAGCGGCATTTTCTGTCTCAATGCAGTGTCTAAAACTGGTTATCGCTTGTGTGGAGCATTATAATCCTGAGAGACGAGGAATTTTTAAAGATAATCACGAGCCTTTCCTCTTAATCACACCATAGCACATTGAGGAATTGTTCGGCATACCTGAATTTCCTGAGAATGCGGATATCACTCTTGATCAAGACAAGAATTTTGGGATGAAAAACCCCTGAGATGGAGCAAGATGGTTAATAACAACTGGTTAGTGACCAAGAGGCCTCAAATTGATCGGCTTCCCAAAGAATTGTACCGTGTTGAGTTCGTGGAAGAAATCGGGGACATGATTACTCTCCTAAGTCGAGTTTTCGATTTACCCTCTGCTAGGATTTTCCACCCATGGATGTATCAGTTTATCTGTATCATCCTTGCTAAGAAAGAGTTTGTGGATTGGGCCACCATTATCAGTAATACCCTTCACAAACAATTGATAGAAGTTAAGATGATTGGATGCTTCTACATGACATCGTATCTAACTTATGCAGAGAAGAAAGCTATTTTCTGGACTCAAAACAAGAGGAGTCATGGGGCCATCAAATAGTGTCTTCCATTACTATCCGCAACTAAGTTTCAAAAATAGCTCTCACCATTTTAGAAGAGTCAACGATGCATTCACCTTCCACGTGATTTGGAACCTGAATCGGAATACAGAGGAAAGATTTTCTAAAGAAGCCATGAATGTCATTTCCCAATGGGGAACATGGTTTATTCAATTTTCATCATTTTCCTACATTCGCGTGAGTGGCTTTGTTGGTACTCCATGGAAGCTTCCTAAGTACGTTAGTGACAGATGGGCATTAATGGAGCTTGCGTGACAACTATTCCAAGTTCACTATCTTCTCAGTGACAAGCACCGTTCAGGAATTCATTTCCCAATCCAAATCGGGGAATACCAATGTCCAAATCTTTTTTCAGTGCACAACTCATGGAAAAAGAGTTCGCCCTCATCACAATTCATCCATATGTGAAGAGAGCCCAATTTGATATCAATGGATATATGCAGAAGATTCTTGGAGCAAAGTATCAACATAACCCTACCATGGAAGATTTCTGGGTTGTCTATTCGAACGAACATGAAGTAAGAAGACAAGAATTTTCTCACCTAACACTTGCTTAGATCAAGGCCTTTCGCATCAAGAACCCTCCCAATTCGTTCGTAAATGATGATGAAGATGTTATTGATCCCTCATATGATGCAGTTGCTTTTACCCGTTGCCTCGATTTGGACCAAAAGAGATGAATTTTCTCTTGATAGCAAGAATCAACCGATTCTTGAAAGAAGCATATCTTGGTACGATAGAGAACTTGCCAAGTTACAATCAATTCAAGATCATACTTTAGGATCACAAAAATTGCCAACTCAAGGAGGTCTTCATTCAACCAAAGCCCCTTCTCAATCAACCTCCGTACCATCCAATCATACACAACAAGCAAGAAAGGAGTGGTTGCAAAATCCACTTCACCGAATAATGTGCCACGAGGAGAAAAATCTAAAGGCCCTAGCCACAATGAAGGAAGAGAGCGTGTATCAGGATTTTCTACTTCAAGTAGAGATTCTTCTACTCACATTGTTAATAGTTCTCAGAAGCTCGTGACAAACGATCCTCAACCATGCTTTGCACAAGCGTCCACTCAGGTGCAGGTAGTCCAAATATCAAACACTTCGGAGCATGCAGTTCATGAAGAAATTTCCCAAAATCTCCCGAATGATCAGGAGGTGGATATTGAGGTTATTTCTCCTCAAATCGAGGTCGTGGATAGGATTCTTGCAGGATCTCATGATGTCGAGAACAATGAGAATATTGCTTCGAGCTCTAGGATTTTGTATGCGGAAATAGTGAATGATACTCCTTCCTAGGTTGATTCCGAGGTTAAGAAAAGGAAGAGGGTTGTCAAGGCAATTGACATTGATTTTGATGCCCTTTTCAAACTTTCAAATGACGTCATTCCCAAGAAGCCTAAGGTGCTTTCTCGAATAAGGGTGGATAATGACGAAAAGATTTGCAAATCTTGCCATCCCACAAGTTGATAAGGAGCGTGATGCCATGACACATGCTAATTATGAAGTTTCAAGCTTGGACTTGGGAGGTCCACATTAGAAAGTGACATGGCGATGGCTCGAGATTCAATTGATATCGTGCTAAAAGACTTGAGAAATAAGTCTCGAACTCTCAGCTCAAGGCCGAAAAGAATCAATTGGTGGAATATGTTCAACATCTGATAAATCCCATATCATCCACTTTCCCAATACCTGAGGCAGTGGCTGCCCCTGATGAGGAAACTCTCAATTTGTCAAAAGAAATAAACACATTGGGCCATGTCACTAAAACAATAAACTTAGCTTTCAGAGATTCTCGTTTTAGGCCAAGGAACGATCAAAACAGCGGTTAAGCTCCATGAAGATGTCAGTGTGTATCTTGATCCAATTCTTTCTTTCAAGGAAACTTTTGTTTCTAATATATCAAATTTGGATGAGATATTGCCCAGTCTGCAGGAGATGACGAGTATGGAATCCTCAGTTTTAGCCATTGAAGGAATTCTCGAATTTGAACATCGAGGGACATGTTTTCTTTGGTGTCTGCATCTCAAATCAAGGAAGACGCTTCTCGAGGATTCTATGATCCATTATGAGAGCATATGCAATGAAGCCTTCACTTCACTCGCCTTGATTCAAGAATTCATAGTTGAGATCCCTTGCAACCTTGTAAATGAACATAATCAAAGGTGTTCATCGGAACAGGTGGAAGAGCAATTTTCACAATTGTTTAAGGACATGTACACTCCCGCCAATAATTTCTCATTAGTTTCAATGGAGCGGTGCATCAAATTAAAGAACTTATTTGAGAACGCTCAATCAAAGATTATTAATTTAAATGATATGCCAAGTAGGATTCTTGAATTGCAGGTATTTTGTGAGGCTATTCTTCAACCAAATGAACCTCCAGAAGAAGAAAAGATGTTTGAAACTTTGGGAAGGTTTAGATCCTTTCAACTAGCAAAAGCGGCAGATCCTAATTTCACTGGCGGCAGTTTAGGAGAGTTTTCTTGGTATCTAACGAAGTGGGAGAGTCCATTTCTCATATGTTTGAGATAGGCGGACCCCATTTCAATGGATAAGGCATTGGTTATTATTGTATATTTTAAAAATGGATTTTTAAGAAAAAGGTGTTGTTATTTGCTTTCGAGAAGCTGTGGATAACTTAAGTGATTTCTATTTTTAGTTGTTTTTAATAAAGTTGGTTAGAAAAAGTCAAAGGTCACTTAAGTGCCTTATTTAATGATCATGTAAAAGCCTAACTACTTTGTAAATGTGACTTTGAGAGAGGAGAAGAAAATACTTTTGTGTGCAAGATTTGTTTCAGGAAGAAAGCTGTGTTCTTTTGTGAAAACATTTTGGAGTTAATGAAATACAAACTTTGTGTCTCATTCATTGTCTCTTGTAACATTTGATGTTCTTATGTTCATTTGATGTTAGATGTTAAAATCTTGCATGCAAATATTGTCTTTGATCTTATTGTCAACGTTATTAAGTTGTTCTAGTTCACAGTGATCAAGCTCTGATTATCTACTTGCTCACGTGTGTTCCCTTTTACACATTCTTGTTTAGCTAACTCAAACTCCATTTTATTTGTGTTAGTTATTCATCTTTCCTCTTCGTGCAATATTAGGCTTTGTTTTTACCTAACTTTTGCATGTTCTTTCAATTCATTCCATTCCACTCCTTACCTTCATTCCATTCCAGCTGCCTCATTCACTTTTCTTTCCATTGATGTTCCAAAACACCCCCACATACAATTTTGAATGTACATGTGTAAATACAGTTTTGGTTTTCAATAAAGGCAGCCTCACCTTCATTGAGGAGGGACTTCGTTCCCACACTGTTGCATGTCATTTGCATGCGTGCAAATCCATATGCTAACAGAATACAAAAATGTCGGGGGGGATACAATAGTTGAGTGTCTAAAAATTTGGTTTTCTAATATTGAGTTGAAAGGGATAAAAGCCCTTCCCTTGATTGTTTCCTGGGGAGTATGGCTAGCTTGTAATGCCAGTATTTTTTACGACAAGTACATACCCGTTTTCAGAGTGCAGCACAAAGCAAATCCATCCTTGCTAATTTCAAACAAATCTCAAATGAGAAGCCTCCAAGGCAAATGACTGTTAAGCTGATCAACAAAAGTGGGGCTTGGGCTTTCTTTGACGAGGCCTGTCAAGGGGATCCATCTTCATGTGGGGCGGGGGATAATTGTTTTACATGATGCACATTTCCTCAAATTTAAGGCACGGTTGGGCAGCATTACAAATAACTATGCTGAATTATTTGCACTGAAGTTGCTACTTTATCTCTCTCCTGAAAAAGGGTCACAAATATTCAGATATTTGGTAACTCCAAGGTGGTGATAAATTGGATGCTCAGTGAAAGCAGATTGGATAAGTTTGTACAGAGGCCCATTTATGAGGAAATACAAAACTTTAGAACCGTTATTAAAACAATTTCTCTTAAACATGTCTATAGAGAGAGGAATAGAAAAGTTGATGCTCTCTCCAAATCAGATCTGCAGTTGGATACAGGTATGTGGCATATTCAAGAGATTAAGGAGGGTCTGACCACTGAATTCTTATACTCTTCTGTCCTCTACACAGATTTTATGATGATTTTAACGGCTATTTATCTTTGAGTACATTATGAGGCTGGGTTTGGGGCTTTTTTAAAGAAAAGCAGGGGGAAGGTTTATGATAAAATGCTTCAAGATGTTCGGGAGAGCTATATGTCAAATGTACCTTTTTGATAGGTGACAGTCTTTTGGGATCCCTTGTGGGATTTTCATTGATGTAATTTATTGACCTATCTCTCTCAGCACAATGCCGCACAATGCAATGCATCTTGGGGTTTTTTGAACATCTGATTCTTTATGAGGGATCACGTAATGCTTGCGCTTATTCAAAATGTAATTTTCTATCTTTATAAATGAGAATTATGATTTTTGTCAGGGAAAAAAATACCAGTTTTAACATTTCTGATTGTTGGGTGCAAATACGCAGGCCACCTGTTGCCAAAATGAGAACCACACTTGATTTTGGGCAACTGGCTACCATTTCTTAACTTGAAGGCTTTTGATCATGGTTTTGCAGGCACTTTGGACACCATAATAGTTTTAAACTTATCTAACTTGCTTGCACAGGGTAGCTCTAGGTTTAAACTTTATACAGGTTTGATAAAAAAAGACAGTCTATTTTAGCTTGTTTTTCCCTTGGGACGGCCGGAGACGTCTATTTGCCTTTGTTTTCTTTGACGAGCAGACCATCACTTTATTGGAGCAAAAGGGGGCTCGTGTAGATCAATTAACAGACGGGATTAAGTCAATGATATTAAATTTCGCCCCTAACCAATGAGTGACAAGTGGCCTCAATCGACCTTCCCATGTCGCACGAACTCTCAAACATTCCCTTGGCCCTAGTTGAAGTTTCATTCCTTACGGGCTCCCGAGAACCCGTGTAATGGCCCTTTTTGGGGACTCTCAGGAAACTATGCAAAGCTGAGAATAAACAACACTTTTCAGATTTTTAGCGGGTTGTTAATGACTTAAATAAACATGTAGAAACCTGTATTATTCGGGGACACGTCCCCCCTAAAAACCAAAAGTCCCAGACGTTCTAGGGACTGCAAGACGGGGAAAAAGGGGGCGTTCCAAAGCGTTCCTTGATATTCAAGGGACGTTTCGGGGGACGCCCCCTTTTTGGGGACGTCTGGATGTCCCAGGACGTTTCGGGACTTCTGATTTTTTTAAATAATGTTTTAAAATTTATTTCTTTGTTGTTTTCTCTTTAAAAACATTTACCCGTTAACCATAACCCGATTGTATTGTATTACAAAGACATATTAAGAATCAAGAGTGATATATGAATACAAAATTTTTGAGCACAAATGCACATGGTGGACTGTCACAACATGCTATGAAAACCAGCAGCATACATATTAATATTAAAAGTTATATGGACATATAACATTAGTATAGCTATATGTATGCTGCTGAGTTTTTAATATGGACATCGGACGTGGATTGTATGCACTTGGTGGACTGATATATAAATATGAACTGCTATTCATAATTTTTTTAAAATTTATCTTTATATTTTAATTTTATATATTATTTTAGTAGCCGTCCCCCCGCCATCCTCATATTTTGGATTTTTTTGGCCATTCGAAAACTCCGCCCCGCATCCCGCCATCCCGGAGTCTTAGGTAACACTGGTAGAAACCCTTACTAGCTGCCAGCAAACCTTATCCTAGGGCAGTGAAACCTTTGGAGACTTCAATCTCGCTTTTGAGCCTTCAAACACTGCTGAAAATGTTATTAGATAGTCTCCAAAATTATTATAAATTACCAGCAATCATATCATGCAAGAAAACTGATTTTTGTAAGTTTGGAAGTGTTGGCGTATAAAACTTCATTTCATTTTATATGACAACCCCATTAAAACTTTTGCCCCTTTTTAGTCAAATTGGTCAAAATAGCCAATATTGTCAAAATTGCCAAAACTGCTCGTTTTCAGAGTTCAACTTCGGGAAAGGTTTGGGAGCCTCGTAGTGTTTCAAAAGTCCTGGTTGATCAACGGAAAGGTCTTGGAGTTTTTTCCGCGATGGTATGATTTAGCAAGCATTCTGGGAGCTTCTAGATGGACTTGGGAAAGATTTTTGCATAGGAACTTTTTGAGAAAAAGGAGTGAGCATGCTTCATTGAAGACTCAACTTTAGCAAAGGGTTTCGAGAACCTCGTGTGGTGTTGGGAACTCATATCCCAGGCATTGGAAAGCTTTGGAGCCTACCACACAAAGTGGAATAAGTAAGGCGAGTTCGAGAGTATAGAAAGCAAAAACCTTTTTGACGTTGGCGCAAGGTGGCCTTTTTACACATGAATTTTGCATTGAAGGTTTCAAGCACCTTGAGTGGAGTTGGGAGCCTAACAAAAACTCAAGTGATTGTACATTCAATTCTCTTCATGACCCATAAGTTGGTTCAGCTCATGTTTGTTGAAAACCCTTCTTGTAACTTAGTTCACTAGCACACTGCCCTAGGCAAAAATTGAGGTACAAGAAAAAGTTGTTAAAACACTCATTTTCAAGCTTACAAAATAGGCTCATTGGATTCATTGGCTCGTTTCCATGCGAAATCATATATTATACAGCCAAAATTCATCAAGTACTGAGACCCAGGCGAAGGAAAGTCTCCGAGAGCAAAACAAGGTGGTGCGAAATGAGATTTCAAAGTGTGCTTTGGCACGGTTTGAAGCCTACTACACGGTGGAATAAGGCAGAGTTTTGGGAGTATAGAAAGCGGAAACCTTTCCGACACTTTGGAGTAAGGTAGCATTTTACACATGAATTTTGCACTCAAGGTTTCGGCACCTCGAGCGGAGTTGGGAGCCTAACAAAAACTCAAGTGAGAGTACATTCAATGCTCTTCATGACCCATAAGTTGGTTTGGCTCATGTTTGTTGAAAACCCTTCTTGCAACTTAGCTCATCGGCACACCGCCCTAGGCAAAAATGGAGGTACAAGCGAAATTTGTTGAAGCACTCATTTTCGAGGATTCCTAAATATGCTCATTGGATTCATTGGAATGTTTCCATGTGAAATCATATATTTTATACGACCAAAATTCATCAAGTACAGACCCCAGGGTGAAGGAAAGTCTCAGAGAGCAAAACAAAGTGGTTCAAATGAAAGTGTGCTTTGGCACACTTGCGCACTTCACTTGCGGTTGCACAATGCACCTTGGCTGCACTTTGGAGGTGCGGTGCACCCCAAAAGTGTGCCTCTTTCTGATTGGTGGAGAAAAATAGAGCAAAAATTCAAAATAGAAAGCAAAAACATGAAAAGTGATGGCAAAACAAAGTGTGCATGGCATACGGGCCCCCAAACTTGGTGGAAGTGCACATCTCAACAACATTTGCACCTTGTGCACACTTTTGAGGTGCGGTGCACCTCAAAAGTGAGCCCATGCTTAGTGGAAGCGCACTTCTCAACTACATTTGCACCTTCTCAAAAGTGTGCCCATGCTTGAGTGGAGCGCACTTCTCATGCAATTACACCCCAAAAGTGTGCCCATGCTTGGTGGAAGCGCACTTCTCATGTGCATTTCCACCACGCACTTCCACCTTGCATTTCCACTTCCCATCTCCACCACTCAACTTGCAAATAAGATTGTTTCCCTCTATCTCTCCATAAAGTGCATTCAAAAACTCTTTGGCAACCATTAAAACACACTTGGAGTTGGTTTTTCATCCTTGCATGCCTTTGAAACTCTTCATGCGCCCTAGGTAGCTCAAAAGGTTTTTCGCTCATATCTCATGATCCCGTGGGCAGAATCATTATTCCAAATTTTGACCATCCATTCCTCTTGAGGGCGCCTTTCAGCTAATGTATGACTCATAAGCAAGTAGTTCCCCATCAAAGATATTGATGACTGTTTTTTCCAGCCATTATACCCCCAATTTGCTCAAAAACACCATTTTTGCAAAGAAGATTGTGAAAAATCCCCATGAGAGAATCATTTCAAACTTGGAGCATCCATTCCTCTCCTCAATCCCATCATTTTGAGACATTGGACATGATCTAAGGATAAGAATTGTTGTACTTATGATCAAAACCCTCATTCCTTGCTAAAAATACTTGCAAACCCCATATACAAGCAAAATTTGTTTCATCATTTTCTCTCAAACCCCGCGAGAGAATCCTTTCAAAATTGGAGCACGGTTTGCCCTCACCGATATGGTTCTAACAAATCAAAAATCACTCAAATCAGACAAGAATTGCTCCTGGAATGACAAATTGAAATTTTTCCCTTTCCTCCATTAATGCCAATTTGCAAGCCTTCCACACAACCAAAACTTGTTTTTGAAATTCCCATTGATTCAAACGAGAGAATCTCACCAAATTTTGAGCGTTTATTCGTCTTGGGAACAACTTTCCAACAAATCGAGTCACGTCCAATTTGGATTTGATTTGATCTCGTGTTGCCCGAAATACCAAATCAGTTGCTCGTAACACTAAAATATACTCAAATTTGTGGATTTCCAGAAACGATTACAAAATCCATTTCTCTTGCACCATAGCATCCTTTCCACTTTCTAAAGACCAAGAAGATCATAAAAACACAGAACGAAGTTCCATTATTCAAGATATGAGCCCATTTCCGTTCTAGTGTCTGAATACTCGAACACTGGGGACAGCAATGTGGACAACATGGACTTCGATGACCTGAGGCAGAGAATGGAATAAGGAACTCGTACACTCTTGGCTGATTGGATCTTCTACAGTGGGTTATACCGAGTGTTGGATTACCTCGGCCCTTCGGGACTATGAATTCAAGTGACATATGCCAAGAACTATGAAGTCAAGAGCCAAACCATCACTGCTAATGACGGCTCAATCATGGCCGTACTATCTCCTTAAGGGATTTTAAGATGCCTTTGCATTCTAAGGCCCAAGAATGTTGTGATTCTGATCAAGGAAGATGCATTGGTTGAATGGGAAAACAAAGAGTCCTGCTTGCAAGGTATGACCATTGGAAATCGGATGAAGACGTTGCGTAAGCTCTTGCAGTTACCCAAGACTATCTCTCAATCTAAGTTTATAGAGGAAATATCTTACTGCATCGTGCTTCTCAGCAGACTCATGGGAGAATCATCAGACAAAGAATTCCATCCATGGATGTCACAATTCATCTTGATAGCCACTGAGGCATCCCAAATAATTGATTGGAGTCAAATTATCAGTGATAATTTGCACTCCCAGCTGATCAACCTTGAAGGCACGAAGAAATTCACGATGACTTCATTTGGTATATGTCGTCGCCGTATTGCAAAGGTGGTCCAGTCTGACTCCGGAAAGGAATGTTCAAAAAAATGCACTGGTATATCGAACCTAATCTCAGTTCACAATGAGGAAGTATAAAAGACACTATGCAAGAGTGAATGATGTCTTCGTGATGTACTTGTTCAGAAAAATGGAAGATGATGTCAATTATAAGTTCTCAAAGACAAGCTTGCACGCTAATCGGTAAGTATGGAAGCTATTTCACGCAGTTCAGGACCTTCTCCTACATCCACATTGGAGGATTTGATGGAGCACCACTAAGACTCCCACGGTACCCGAGCAACAAGTTGGTACTCATTGAGTTGTGTAGACAATTGTCAAGAATACATGTCAAGTGTCAGGAAAGGAAAAGAATGGGAGTAACATTCCCAATTCATTTGGAAATCTATTCTTGCAAGAACTCAACAGAGATGCGGGTAATATTGAAGCTTCCTTGGATCCTTCAATTTGTTCGCTTATTCAAAGCAAGAAAATCTTTTGACAAGAAATGATTACATTGAAGGCGAGCACAAGTATCTCAACCTGTGCCATGAACCCGAGCTCGAAGACTACTAGAAGGACTACGCAAACAAGAAGGAAGTCAAGCAAATAGAGTTCTCCGAGTTAACAGTGCAACAGATGAGAGATTTCCGAATGGAATGGGCTACTATGGATATTGAGGATGATGGGAGTGGCACATTTGAACCTAAATACTTAGAGGTCATTCGGTTTGAACCTATTCCCTTGGGGATTGGTCGAGGTGGAACCCATTAATATTTTGACCCACACCGCAAAGGTCCTACATAGGTCAAAGCATTACCTCAAAACGGTTCACGAGATAAAATACGCCCCCTCTCCATACTACGGGCAATCGAAAAGTAAAGGAACAAAGTATGCATAAGAGATGTAATAGCTTCAAGACATGAGGGAGCTTCCCAAGATAGGCAAGTTCTACCACAAGCATCACCAGAGCCCTCACCAGAGCCCTCACCTACGCCCTCCGCCAAAAGTTGTCACCGAGAAAATTTGATTCAAGTGCCCTTGAGTGGCAAATTTCGTTGTCTCTCCTAGGAGGAGCAAATCCAAATCTCCGAGTTGTCCGCACATTCTTTTCATAGGTCCATCGTGCCTCCAATGCGATCTCACAAAGGTAGTGCTCATAGATCCGCTCGGTGCAAAGTCGGGAAGTTGTATCGGTGCCTCCTGCGCAGTAGCCCATTGGCATGTGCTTCATCTCCTTCTCTGGCCATGTGTTCTCATGGATGCAAGATATCATCAACGACCGCTTGATGTACCATGGCCAAAGCAAAACTTCAAAGTGGTCGATATCTCCCATGAACTTTGGAAGCATGCTTCTCATTTTGCAAAAAGCCAAGATGAATTCTCGGCTCATGACGGATGCCTCAAGTTCTCAATTCATTGAGTTTTTCCGACCCAAAGTGGATAAAGATGAATCAGAGATGAGAATCACCAATTATGAAATGACATGTTATTCTCTTGGAGAGCTTGGACCTGAGAGGATACATCCAAAACTTCGTGCAGATCTGCAACCAAGCTCGTTGCTCAAACGAGAGAGAGTGAGGCAACTAAGGAGCAATTATAAGGTCAAGTGCGAGGCATTAACCTCATATGTCCAAATCTTCTTGGACCTAGATGCTCCCCCTCTCACTCCTTCTGAGTCAATTGTCCTCTTGAGCAAAATTGACTCACACGTGGTCCAAAAATTCAAAAGGATAGGCTAAATGGGCAAATGAAAGATTCATGGATTGATTGTATCGTGCACAAAGGTTGTGAGCTGCTCCCGGAGATGTACAGGATATTCAAGATCGCCACCTTGTCAACTAAAAAGGTAAATGATGTTCTCTCTATAGTCAAAAAGGAAGCCGATCACCTGGAATTATCTATCGCGATAATTCGTGAAATGAGCATTGTTGATCCAAAACCATTTCTTGAGAAGAGGGTGTTCAGAGCTAAGAAGACAATTGTTCCCGCACATGGGTGAGAACGATCGAGTGGAAAATGAGAGCTCTAAACGAGGCCATTGAAGATTTCCCATATCAAACTTGAGGCCTTGAAATCAAAGAGGAAATCAATGAACATTTGAGTAAGATGAGATGTCATGTGTTGCATTCTAAGTAAGTGTTGCTTGATGAGCTTCGCGAACACATCAAAGCCATCATAAAGGTGAAGCTGCTCGACTGCGAACATATGGAAACGAACTCATGGACGCATTGGCTCAAATCAGATTAGCCATTTCAGACGCAGCAAAGAAGATTCTCAAATGGCTCAAACATTGTAAGATGATCTAAGGTGCAGCTGATCACTGGCTAGACATTATCACTAACACCACAGTTCCCGCGAGAAAGAAGCATCAAAGGCGGTGTTCGGGTATAATGTAGTGATGGAGGCCCATAGGACTTCTACGAGTTCATCGTATCAAAGGATCTTCTTCACATGCTACGTCCATTGATTGATCTCTTCCTTCTTCTCTCTCTCTCTCATTCTTGCATGAAACAAGTAGCTTTTCCCAAAAGTAGTCTAAAGTATTTTTAATTCTTCGTTGGGAAAAGCATTTTTTTAAAAGTCAATTAAGTCACTTATTTTCCATTTTTATAAGAAAAAAGTGACTTATTCAGAAAAGAAGGTGAACAGTCATGTAGGAATGCGAAGAGTCACATGCCTCTAGGCTATATATTGGGGTTCTCTCCTCATTTGTAGGGATTTCAGTATTTTCTCTCCTTTAGCAAATTGTTTTTGTTGTTCCTCTCTACTATTTCCTTCATTTTTTCAGCTTAATATCCAATCAAATGTATTACAATATGTTGAAGGAATGAAAAGCTTTGTATTTTCTCTCATGGAATGAAATTATCAATTGAACTTTGTGTTGATTGTGGTTGTTGTTTCATAAAACTTGCATAGTTTTGTGTATATTTGCATGTCTTCTAATTGAACTGGATGTATTTTGGGTTATCGGTTGATGGAACTTGTAATACTACCGTTAACATAACTCCCTCTCCCTCTTTCCCCACTATTTCGCTCGTTGTTTTCTCCTCCCCACCTCATACCTTTCTCCCTCTCTTGCTTGCGATTGCGAGTTAGAACAAGCGTGTTTCTGCATTTTCACCAGTCTTTGACCACGCGATTCAATCCCACGATCGTTGACGAAGCAAATATCGCCAACAGGAAGTAAGAGATCTAATTTTTAGTTGAAACCCTCAATCTGCAGAAATTAATCAATTATTCCAGAACTGTAACTAACTTCCACAAACTTGGAAAACAATAAAACACCACCAAAATTAATGAAACTTCAGAACTTGGCCTTTAAAAATATGAAGAATATTATTCCAACCTCAGAATTATGAAATTATTGCAAAGCAAGTACTGAAATGCTCCCCTAGGTGGGTCATTCCACTTAGAACAACCAATAAACATGCAAAAACTCTCCACAAAGTAGGTCGCTCCACCTCAAAATAGGCAATTATGCATGCACATTCATAAATAGGGCAAAGATCCTTCAATTGTTGGCCAAATAGCACCTTAGGGCAATTTGCCTAGGGCTGGAAATAAAAATTACAGCAACAAAAGATCCCTCAAGGGGTGGAGACTCTCGTGTTGAAGTCTTCCCTAGACTTGGTGAAGGGTTTTGTCCTCACACAAGACTCTCCAAGGGTTTTCGTCCTTAGGAGAGGGAGAGAGATGCTTCACAAGCAATCTTTCAAAGATAATAGAATTCAATTATGATTATCAAATGGCCAAGCAACCTCCTTTTATAACCATAAGGGGTGCTACATTTCAAATGATGGCCGACCCAAATAAAAATTACTTTTTAATTATCTAATTTGTATTTGGAGCTTACATGCTCAAAATACTTTATTTTCTAATTAAATAAGTTCTTCTATTGGAGCGCTAGGCTTCCCAATAGGAATACATGATGATAATAAAAATGTCATCCAAGTCTTCCCCTTGCTTCCTTAAACCCACGGGAGGAAAATGGGTTAAGGTCTTCAAATCCGCTAGTCTCCAAAAAGGGTCGTGACAACCCAAGAACCCGACATTAGCCGGTCTTTTGCCAAGGCCAAAGTCTCCAAGTCTTGCCAATGATTTGAGAACCCAAGAATTCAGAAGTTTCACAAAGTAAAATCAAAGGGACAAGCAAGAACCTGAGATCCCGAGAACACGAAACCACGACGAAAAGCCACATGGACCAATCCATGTGCCCTTGGCTTCCAAAAGGCATAAATTCAGAAAAGGTACTTCAAACCCAAGATCCCGATATTCAGATATGCCAACACATGGAACTAGCTTTATCAAAGCTA
Organism: Taxus wallichiana var. yunnanensis; assembly: GCA_018340775.1. NCBI lineage: Eukaryota > Viridiplantae > Streptophyta > Pinopsida > Cupressales > Taxaceae > Taxus > Taxus wallichiana. The sequence goes on along the minus strand of CM031244.1, from coordinate 83,605,786 downwards.
AGTCAGTAAGACTATTCACAAGGGTTTCATTAAACTACCGATCTGTACAGGCTCCCGATAGGCAACAAAGACATGTGGCAGCAATCGGTTCTCAAGGTTATCTTGATTCAATCCAAGGTCTAACAGCTCATCTCCAAGTCTAGCATGAGATTGATGATTAACACATAGGCGTAAGGACAGTTGGCATGAATCGGTGGCACGGCCCACTCTAAAAGAGTCCAGCCTTGCAATTGCCTTCCACATGCCCCTGAGCTGCTGATGGGAGAGATGTAAGATAGAGTACACATGGCGGAGATCCGTGGAGGCTGGGATTCATTGACAGAGCATGTCAGGAGGTTAAATTTTATGGTTTGAGACAATGCAAAAATGAGATTGAGGACGTCATGGCGGCACAACAGTGGCTCTGTTTTTTGCTCATATATTTTGACCCAGACCTCCTTTCAACCTGCATCTTAATTGTAGAGAGAATGGTTGAGTTATCATGGAGATCTCCTTGACAGAGTTTTGGAGACTTTTCAGCTCACATAATTTGATCAAATGACCTCTAAATGACTTGAAGATGTTGTTTGATGAATATGATCCTTTATAGAAGATCCCTTAAGCTAAAGATGCCTTCTTGGCCCCACCCAAACACAGATAAAGAGTTAAATTGGTTGTTAAACATGGAGATGAGCTGTTATCAGTGGTCCGAGTGAAATCATGACCAAAGCAAACAATTGGCAGCTTAGTCTTCATCCATCTCTCCTGATCTCGTGGGTAGACATCGATCTAGGTCTGAACTTATCTCCAAGAAAAAATGTTTGCTCGTTTGCTTGTGCATGAAAGCACCCCCATTGTTTTTGATCATCATGACTTGCAGAGATTTCTTGGAATATGTTTTGAGAGTGGTTTTGGGTGAATTTCTCAGATCTAGCATCTTCTTGAACATCTTTAGACTTTCATGAACCTTCTGTAGCAGATAAGGATAGAACAAGATATCCTTTGGCATAGTCTTCTCTCGTTCTCTCTTGTTTCTCAGCCCCTTCTCTCACTTTCGGGTTTAAAGTAACTTATTGTAATTTGTAAAGGTTCCTTTCCTTCAAAGCAAGGTTACCCTGCTCTTTTGAGGGCCAGGTTTTCTGAGTGCCTCTGACCTTTAAGTTAAGCTCTATAAATGAATAATCGCCTTGGCTTGTGTTGATACCAGACTGTGTATACTTCAACTTCTAATACAAATTTGGTTATGGCTCATATCTACCCTCTGTTTTTGTGTTAATTTCTCTTACCTCTCTGTTATCTCCATGATTTATTGTGTGTGGCATTTGCAAGGTTCTGATTCACTGTGTCTCAAGGTTTAGAGTGAGGATTTGATTTAGATGCATGTTTTGGTAGTGGCTTCTATCTATTTCTTGTCTTCTCACTTGTTGAACTCATTGGGAGGGTGATCCACTTTCACTTTGGTGTCATAACCGCCTTTTACTTCATGTTTCTCTCCCACCTTTTCCCTGTCATTCAGTAGATTAGTGTTTAGGGTAGTGTTTAGGGATTGTAAGGTAAAGACCAATAGATCATAGTTCGCATACTCATACTTGGCAAACAAAACAAGTTTCAACTTGGCAATACTCAACAACTTAAAAATACTTAAATTTCTCTAAGAAACATAAATTGTATCCAAAATGTATCAAATAAGTATTGGTGAGTACTCACCACGAGTATTAGCGAGTATTGGAAAGTATTGCCGAGTTTTTCCGAGCATTAGCGAGTATTGCCAAATTTTAACAAGTATTGTTGAGTGCTCTGGAAAAACTTGCCAAAACACAGGACTGACATACTCGCGAGTATAAGTCAAAACACTCATCCAATTTAAATTTTTGCAATTATCCACATACTCGCAAAGTATGTAAACTATGCAATACATTAAGAATATGGTACTCTATTATACTCTATGCATGGTTAATCATATCTAAAATAACATAAAGGAAATGAGAGATTAGAAATACTTTTGTGCACACACCATTGGTGCATTAACTTCCCCCAAGGTTAACGGCACATTGTGAGCGAATTGATGTGGGGGACAACAAACAAATAGAAGAATCCCCAGAAAAGCCACTTGTTGAAGACTCCAATGATCGGCAAATCATGACAAATGCAATTCCTATGCTTGGAGATATTAAGGACTCAATGGTCCAAGAGAAGACTCCAAAAAATAAGCAAGGCTAACTTCAAGACCTTTAGAACCTTAAGAGCAGATTTGCAAGCAAAAATAGACTAAAAGATTGATGATGACGTAATTGTAAATGCACTCAAATGCCACATATAAGGAATCATGACTATGTAATACAATTTCCTTTAACCGACGGCATTGACCTTGGTTAATGCAATCGATTGTCAGAAATAAAATTCAGATAGCATCGACCATGGTTGATGCAATCGGCTATCAAAACCAAATAGCATCAACCATGGTTGATATTATCGGCATTAAGTAATGTTCCATCATGAGGTTTTAGAAGGAAGTCTTGGAGGATGAAGAAAGACTCTAGAGATGGTGAAAGGAGATACGATGGAGGTTTAAGTGTGCTATAAGTAGATGTGGAGGCACCGTAAGAGGATAGCACCAATAAGTAGATCGTAGGGAGACTGTAAAAGGGATGATTGTAAGGGTATAAAAGGTATTTAAGGTGTCATAACATTGACTGCATATGAAATCTCTCTCACAAATACTACCACTAGCCAGCCCGTATAACTGTTTCCAGCTATCCCCACTCCCGAAAATATCTGAGGACATCACCCCGACAAGTCAATGCGCCAATAGTGCTTGCGAAGAGCAAACATTAGAGTGAAAATTAGGCGTATACATAAGCCCCAACTGAAGATCATCATTTGTCACAAAAACTGTACATGAGATGGTCTTCGGGAAAAGAAAATGCAACATCGCAATCAAATGACTAAAGAAAATGGGCAACAATAAGTGATAAAAACATGGACACAAACAAAACATACTTACCTTCCTGTAAGTGTGTCCACATAGTGAATCACCAAAATGTAGAAAGAGCTACTATGTGAGCCCAAGTAACCCACAACTCAAAAAAAAAACACTAGAAGATAGATCTAATCAATAAGCAATAAACCCTAAGCCAAGGAGCTCATGGAAGGATTATAGGACTGTGCTAGAGAAGAAGGTAGATAAGAAAGATAGGTTCTAAAATAGGAGTACGATGAATAAAAGAAGATACAAAGAGCATCGACATGAGCAATCCGGTCTAGTAGGCCTAAAGATAAGAAAAAGGAAAGATGATGATAGGTGTAAACACAAACCAAGTAGGTAAGGATCACCGTCCGAAAAAATAGGTGATTCGTGAAATTTTTCATATAAGTGAATGAATATACCACTGGATTCCTTATGAGAATACAGTCCTAACACTTCTTCCGGAACAAAAATCAGAGTTACGATTGCAAAGATGTCACAATTTTAAGAAATCTAGATGCCACGAGAGAAGGTTCAAATAGTTTTGGTTAGAAACCTATACACATTAGGTTGACCTAATCATTTGTCACTTTGTACTTATTGATTTTAAGATCTTTGGAGCTCTAGGCTATCCAAATCAAACAAAACCAAAGATGATGACCAAAATGCTAAACAGGCGGTGTAGGTGGGTAGAGTAGAGGCTAAGGAATGCTAGCAGAGGTGTATCCGCGAGTAGGTTTTGTATTTAGATTGGGAAGGGTAGCTAGGTGAAAATGAAAGTTAAGTCCCGTGGAAAATCTCGAGTGGCGAGAATTTGCCCCAAAAAGTGTCGAAACATAGGTGTCGACAAACTCTAGATGGCTTTAGGAGCATTTTGTATTAGGAAGTTGTTAGGGTAGGTTTTAAATTATTGAATGTAAAAGGGCACGCAGTGTTCTCGCAGAACGCCATCGGTCATCTTGGGCGAAAAATATCACAAGAGGCTCAATGCAAAATTTACCCCATGTCAGATACAATTTTGCAAGATGGTTGATGTCGTCGAGCGTGTAAGGTTGAATTACATGGTCGATGTCGTATTGTGCATCATGGTTGATGTAGTAGGTTAGGTCTGATTTTTCCTATAGGGTCGATCTAGTTATGCTACATGGCCGATGGAGTTAGAAAGGGAGAGTCATAATTAGTTTTTGCTGCTTTGATTTATCATATTTTTCTCTCGACGAAGACTAATGGGTTAATGTTGCTTGATTTTTTTGCGGTGGAGAGATGCATTTGTTTATGGTGCATAGTTGATGCCACTTGGTTACAGATTGTTGTGTGGATTATTCGATAAGAAGAGAGTGCAGTTAGTTGCATTCGGCTTCTATGGGATTATGCAAATGTGTCACATCCCGTTGGATGCGGGCTTGTTACAAATGTTTATTATTTCTTGGGAGATCAGATTTGACACTTTCAAATGGAGGATTGAAGGACATACGATTGAGATGACATTCACATTGGAGGATGTTCATGTGATCTTTGGTGTATCTATTGGCGAGGAACATATATTTTGTGATGTACCCAAGATAGATGTTGAGAGGACAGAGCTAGCACAATGGGCCACAAGGAGAAATTAGTACAATCATTGTTAGTTGCCTAAGAGCAATATACAGCTCAAGCGTTTTGGATATTTGAAAGGCATTTATAGGGGTATTGTGGTGGCATGTATCTTGTGCCATAAATCATATGGAAGTGTCTCGTTTTTCTTATAGCAGCAAGTCGAGCCCTATTGGAGCAGGTATTATGCATAGTTGGGGCATAGGTATATGGGTAAAATTGGTATACGATTTACATATGCTCGTAACGGAAGCAACAATTGGCGATTGGACTAGTCATTCTATTGTCTCCATAGATATATAAGAGATTTCCTATGTATCGACCAACAAGGACTCCACTACATGTACCGGAAAATGCACCTAGCCTTCTACGGTGGAAGAGGAGCCCGACACTCGAGACTCGGGTAGGATACCCACGATTACAAACAATGCAAAGGGACCAAATAGTATGAAACCATATGTGGGCATCGTTGACAAGTGGTTGTCGTGGGACGACAACAATAGTCACATAGGACATTACAGAGGTCACAAGTCAATATTTATGGTGGGTAGAGTGACACATGCAATGGATAGAGTGCTAAAGTTGTTTGGGCTACCTCATCCCATAAGTAACTTTGTAGCTTTCACCATACCATCCTTAGCATATTAAAGAGTCAAGAGGTGAGGCGAATAGGGGCTAGAGCTCACACTCCCACCTTTGAAACCACGAAGGCAACATCGACAAACCATGAGGACTAGGCTACGGGTAGAGGAGGTTTGATACAAGAGAATTGCATGTACAAATCATAGAGTAGTCTTGCGCGAGATGCTTCGGCTAAAAGGATACCCTAGCCCATGTGGATCCTACAAGGAATAGATATTGGCATCGGAATTAAAATTGCTTAGATCGACAAGCGATATCTCTCGTTGATGGGCGCGAGATTTGAGATACTCGGACATAGATCCGGTGAGAGCAACACAAGCACAGAGGCATCCATCGGTGATGGTTGTGGGGAGGGAGATATGTTAGCAGTTTATCGATATGAAGTTGTAGGACGATGATGATGACGTTGTTAGGCGGGCGAGCCGATGGGATAGTCGTAGAGGACTATCTCGGACATCGAGGTATGATTGTATTAAGTTATTTCCGTTCCTAGAGTACAGATGCATGCTAGGAAGTACGATGATTATATACTAGATTTTATGTATTTCGTATGCATGTAAAAGTAGGCTAAGTTAAGAACTAGGAATTAACACCAAGTAATCCCTATAACTAAGCTAATTCTACAATTCTAATAGTTGTTAATGTGTGATTTTTTGTAGAGCGAAGGTCAATTGGCGAGCATTAACAGAGAGCTCGCACCACGATATTTTGGATGAAGTTCTCCAAAGGAAAGACACGGCATTGATGTTAAATCCTGTGGCGCCGTCGGTATGAGAATGTGTAAGAGCCTTTAGGCTCGTATGAGAGGCACTGCGAGAGTTAGAGCACTAGGAGGTAGCCATTGCAGCCAGCCACGAAGCAAGGTGATATGCGAACCTGATTGCATTCTAGGGGATACCTAGAGATCCTTCGCCACAGAGCATGTTGACAAACTAGTCGATGCCCACACAACTATTGAAATATAGTAGCAAGATGTAGAAACCATAGCCAAGTTACTTGAGCAGAGGGCAAAGCTACAACAACTTGGTTTAGAGTGTCATCCCTAACTCACTCTATATAACTAGGTAGTCAAACTACATCAGCTCATAGTGCAGCACCTCCTCCTTTGAGGGAGGTGTATGAGTGATAGAGGATTGTATATTATGATGTATACGTACCCATTTTTGAGAAAACATTGGATATATTTATAAGACAATTTTTTTGGTATAATGAACTTACTTGGATAGATAATCAAAATAATAGCAGAAGGACACCGAGATAAGAGCAAAATATCACAAATATATCACCAAGCCACATCAAGGAGGCAGCCTCCACAAAGATTACAATAAGAATAGAATACTTAATATGATGTTCAAGTACCAATCACTACCTCTAACACTACTTAGGCTATGATTAATACATAGGCCAACCCTACTAATAATATGAAAGCATAGAGAAATGTGATAAGTCAAGAGATTATGTTAGCCACAAGTTGGCCATACATATCCCAATACATATTATGGGTTAAGAGTGCGGCATGCCCTCCCTCTTCAAACACGTGTTGTCCTCAACATTGATCATCTTCAAAAGCTTCAATGTAAATTCTTCATCTTCCCATGTCGCATCCTTGATTAGTAGTTTATTCCTCTGTTTCAAAAATCGCGATTTATCGGCGATAAATCGCGATAAATCGTTTGCAACCATGAAAACGATAAATCTTCTGAAAAATCGCGATTTTTGATATGGCGATAAATCGCGATTTTTGGCGATAAAATACACTCGAAAATCGTGGTAAATCGTGGATAAAATCGTGGAAAATCGCGGCCCCAAATCTGACTCGCTTTTTTCACTTGCGCGGCGAAAATCGTGGATAAAATCGCGGGTGAAATCGCGGCCACAAATCTGACTCGTTTTTTCACTTGCGCGGCGAAAATCGTGGATAAAATAGCAGGTGATATCACGGCCTCAAATCTGACTTGTTTTTTCACTTGCGCGGCTCGGGTTTCCTCCTTTCTCCTTCTTTCCTTTTTTGGCAGTTCTTTCCTTTTTTGGATTTTCGGTGAAGTAATCACAAGGACAGAAAAAAATTTGCCATTTTTGGAAAGGGTCCAGGGAAGATGTAGCAAAGAAAACTTGCATGTGCTATAACTTTCATTCGTGGCTCGTTTGTGTGTCGTTTTTCTAAAAGTGCATATTTTTCGAGCTCTATGCATTGATGGCAAAACTTTTCTTATTTTCATAAAACAATATTTTTTAATTTTTTGTTTGCAAACTTTGTACTCTCTTTTTTGGTCAAAACTTAATCGAAAATATGCATATGGGCCTATGGCATTCTATAGAGTCACTTCTCGCATCATTTAACATTGTTTTTACATTTAATTTAAGTATATTTTATGAATTTAAATGTTTTTAAAAGTAGCGATAAAGTTGCCGATTAATGCCGATTTTTTGCCGATTTCCGATTTCCGATTCAAAATTTGGCTGCCGATTAATCCCGATTTACGATTTTTTGAACTATGGTTTCTTCCACTAAACAAGATTCTTGATGATCACCCTCGATCGCATCCTCTTGAGTGAGACTTTGTCTAGATGGAAATCTTCTAGCAAAAATCACAAACTTGAAATACTCGTATTGTAGTTGACGATAGCCACTTCTACTGGTTTTGACTATAGTCCCGACTACTCGAAGTTTTAGGTTTGCCTTGTAGTAAGGGGTAATAAATCGCATTGAGAGCAAAAGATGCTCGAAGGAGACCTTATTAAATATGTGTCTTTGATAAGAAGTTCTTTACCTGGCATGTCCTCAACCACTACTAAATACGTTTTCATCCCTTTTTGACAAGTTGTTTTCCCCTAGAAACAATTGCGTTGAAGGCATAATTGATCCCTTATTGAGAATCATGTGCATTTGATGGGAGCCTCCCATATGCAATAACTTAGCGCACAACGCTCTCAACTCGATCTTATTTCCTTCTATATTAAAATGCATGAGTAATTCTTGGAAGATCATCTCAATTGTGCCCAAGGTTGGGAGCCACTAAACTCCTAATACAATATCATTACCTCCCATGGGAGTGGCAAACATAGGGCTATTCACAGTCACCCATAGTGAGTTTAAGATTATGGTATTTTCCAGAATACTTAACGATACTACCATCTAGAACCATTATTTGAAATTTCAGTGCTTGGATAACAAAGCAAGCGATTCAAGTGTGCAACCAACTTCTCATTGACAAAATTGTGACTACTTGAGTCAATCAATACTGACCACCTTCTATTTTTTTAAGAAACCCACTGCCTTGAGAGCTTATGGAGTGCTAACACCTAAAAGCATATGGCAAGATATAGAAGGTCGGGAATCTCCTGCTCCACCTCGTCAACAATCTGCTAATTTCTCTATTGTCGTCTTCTTCTTATGGGTGCCCCAATGTAGAACAACTTTTCAGCACATTTATGTTCTTGTCTATATTTTTGTCATAGTTGACACATAACCCTTTTGCCTCCTCTTCAATTTTTTGGTGTGTTAACCTAGTAGGCTAAGGGAATGAGGGCGTCGAGATGCTATGATCTTTGATGTTACTAAATGTGTGCCTCTCATTGAAAATAATTTCTCCTCTACCCTCTGTGCCATGATAATAGAACCAGAAATATTGAGTGGATTAAAAATTCATATCTCATGTTGAATGTGATTCTTGGGACCACCAAGAAAGAGGTCATTCAAATTCTCATCCATAATTGTCTCCATGCGCAAGGAAAATTTATGGAACTAATGAATAAAATCCTTGACCAACCCGATTTGCCACAACTTTGGCAATTGGCTTAAGTAGTTCTCGCCACACTACTACTGATAGTGTGTTTGCATCTCCTCCATAAAAACCGAAAGCGGTGTGACGCTTAGAGCCTTCTTATTTTGAACAAGTGAATTATTCGGTTCTAGATACAAGGATGCCATAAGTAACCTTTTGCCCGAGATCAAATGTGATGTACATCGAAAAAAATCTCCATTCGGTTGATCCAGTTAAGCGGATCCATTCCATCGAACTTATGCATATCACCTTCGGAAAGAGGTTATGAGGCCTCGAATTAGTGTTATCACTGGAATGCAGTTGCACAACATTTGGTTCAAGACCGGATTGTCCCATTGTTCCTCCTTGAGTTGGTTGTGATGCTAAAATCTTATCGACAACATTCATGGGAGTAACCAAGTTTTTATTGATGTTATCCCCATCTTTTATTTATGATTGAATGCTTTGCATATTCTCTTCAAGAAATCGCAATTTTTCATCCACCACATAAGACATCATATCGAAGTTCCACCTATTCCAAACTTTACCTATATCTCCTCTTTATTAATAGTTTTCCCTAGTGTATAAGAGCTCTTTCCACATCGTCTACTTTGCGGCCCAATCATATTGAGACTTGAAGGTGGAGGAGGATTCAAATTTCACCTTTCACCAAACTTTGACCGGATAAGTTTGGGCTAATGTCAACCACAAATCCAAAAACACTAAGAATTGATACTAACTTATAATGTCCCATTTTCCAAGCAAGACATTATGCTCGTTCCTCCTCTTGTGGGCATCAAGGAAGGAGCAAAGGAGGGGAACTCGCCATGGTTGTAATTGATGTACCTTCGTGATTTACCAATCATGTCATTGGAATGGTTCAACTAGGGGAAAGAAGACTTCTCAAACAAAGCAAGGAGAATTTCTATTTCTTCATTATGAGGTTGGTCTTCTTAAGTGAAGATTAAAAAGTGCATTAGGAGGTTGGCCATGAAGTTGGGGCTTCTAATTCATCATTGGCGCCAAAGGAGGGGTACTTAAGGAAGTTCGAATGGAGAGGAGGAGCATCATCTTTCATCTATTTTGACATTTACTTGGAGTTGGAGCTAGTGTAGCTTTTCTTCTTGCCATTGAAGGACAAAAACCCTTCCTTGGTCACCTATTGAGGATGAAACCCTTCAATAGGATCACACTTGGGGACGAAACCCTCATTTGTGCATTGGTGGCTTCATACGGAGGTCACAAGTGAGCTTTAAGGAGGATTTCATATTTATTTCTTCCCTTCTAACCCTAGGCGACTTGCTTGGCTAAAAGATTTGATATCATCTAGGGCAATTTTGGACAATTTGAGTTGATATTATTGCTCTTCATATTTTATAAGGCTTGAATCTACAATTTGGCAATTTTTGGAGAAGTTTATAAGCTATTTTTAGCCCTTGTTTGTGGCTGCCCTGTTGTTGTCATAAAACAATTGCAGTTGGGTGTGATCTCTTATTTTCTCTATTATTTTGATGTAATTTGGATGGATAAATGTTGTCGTGCTTGAAATAATTATTTACAACCATTTTCAGTTGTTATTGCATGGTTGTATGATGATTTGATGTGACTTTAAAGTTCGCTTACCTAAAGGACTAATTATTGATTGCTCGAATAGGGTTAAATTGTGTTTCAAAGTGATTTTTGATTGTTGTTTGTTGGTTGTTGGTGTATTTTCAGATTTGATTCATTTGGGGTTGTGGCCAAACCCTTATTTTCAATTTTAGCCCTAGAAAAGGACATTACATAGTTTTAAAAAACTCGAGATTTCTGAAAATGCAAATAAATCATAACAAATATGAAATTTACGGCTTGTGGAGCGAATTTGTGACAAACACTAAACGGCAATAGATTTTGCAAATCAAATCAGAAAAATATGAAATTTGGAGGGTAGCCTCTTGGTGTAATTGCACAACCTCACTAAAACGATAGCAAAAAAATCGCACCGATCCGTGAGTAAGAGGAAAAACTTCAAAATTAGATTTTCGGCAAAATCAAAGCTCCAATACTACTTGTAATGAACTTATTTGGATAGATAATTAGAATAATAGCAAATGAATACCAAATAAGAGCAAAATATTACAAATATACTACCAAGCCACTTTGAGCGCGCAACCTCCACAACCTTACAATAAGATTAGAATACTCAATATGGTGCTCAAGTATTAATCACTACCTCATACATATTGCCTACATAGGCTATTATTACTGAGTATATGTGCATTGCGATATGAAAGTTCAAAAACTATAATAGCCACAAGTCAGCCATACATATACCAATACATATTATAGGATAAGGGTGTAGCATTTAAGCTCATTGTGTACACAACTTATGTGTTTGTATTAATTCGATTTATGGTTGTATTTTTTAAATATGTTTTCACTTCTATAGTTGCACAAATGTGATGACATTTATCACTCAAAATGAAAATCCAATAAACAAATGAAAAAATGGACATTTAATGAAAAAGATAGAACAACTGGAAATCAAAAGATGTGCTAATAGGTTAGGTAGGATAGTATCTAATGAAATTTAGAATAATCTAGAAATCAAAAGATATGTTAATAGGTGAGGTAGGATGGTATCTAATGAAACCTAAGAAAGCAATCAAAGAAATCAAAAGATACAATAGAGGAATGTAAGACAACTAAAAAGATCTAAAAAAGGAATCAAATAAATTACTAGACATGGCAAAGATTGTAAAGCATCAAATAAAATTTAAGAAAGTGATTGACTTAAATTTTAAAATGTGAAAGTAAACCGGTAATAAACATCAAATGAAATCTAAGAAATGGGCAAAGAAAACATAAGACATAATAAAAAGGATGATAATAAACATCAAACATAATCTATCAAAGAGGTAAGGAAAATATAAACCTGTGATAAAAAGGAAGCACCAAAATGAATAAGATCTCAATCATTGCGTGAGTTGGATTTTCCCAAGAGATAAAATGCCACCATCTAATGTCATGACAAAGATGAATAGAGATGGTGTTGTTAGTGTAGGATTTATTTTCCTCGCTTTATTTGTATTATCCTACTCAGGATATTCCACCTCACTTGGAGTTTCCCTACACTTATGGGATATGCTTGCTTAGGTGTACACTTGACTACACTATTCTAGGTGTTGGTTACCACTTGACTACACCATTCTAGGTGTTGGTTACCACTATTCTAGGTGGAGATTGTCATGATTCTAGGAGGAGGTTACACATTCACCTCTTATATGTACATCTCTTGCATTATTCTATTTGATTATATTGAGTTGGAGCTATTTCTGTGTTATTGCAATTATCTCTCTTGTATTTTCGTAATTTGTAGTCTTGTATGCTTGCTTTGTTTTGTCTTGGAACAATTCACGTCTCGCATCATTCACCTATGCATTCTTCAAACCAACAGATCCACAAAGTGCTTCTTCGATATGGTATCAAAGCTGAGCTGGTATTGAGCTTGTCTGGTTATTATTCTACAAGTTTAATTTCATTTGAGGTTATTATTTGCAAGTATTTGGTTTTTTTGGTGTTGGTTTTGCTTGGTTTGTGGGTATATAGCCTATTTGCAGGATTCTGAGGTTTACATGCCCGCATAGTGCATATACATTTCTGGAGATTGGTGTTTTGCGTCTTTCAGTGTCTCTCGAACTCCTCATTCACTTAGAGTCACCAAATCTCCCAACCAGTGTGGAAAACCTTAGAAAACCTTGTTTGGAAAAGTTGACACTATGAGGGGTCATGAGCTAGAAATAGAACTTATCAGCTTAAGTCCTAGCAACTTTGACACTTTGGAAGATTTCTTTACCAAGCTCAAGTCCTTATGATTGCTAGTTGAAGGAATGTGGAACAAAAAAGAAGGATGAACAACTAGTTCTTTCAGTGCTTGCCAAACTAGGTCCTGACTACTCTATCTTTGTCTCTACATTTTATGCTACCAAGAGGGCTCTTGGAGCCACATGGTCTATGCCATCTTTAGATGATTTATTGTTGATTTGACTAAGGAGCAAGACAAGTTAATCCAAATGGGCACCTTGAAGTCATCCAAACCTCAAGCCCTCATTGTCGGGAATGGGAAAATAAATCCTCTAACAACCAAGAGAAGAAGCAAAAGAGCAAGGATCTAGAAAAGAAGAAAGAACATTCAAATGGGAAACCTAAGAAGGAAAAGGTTAAGTGTGCCTATTGCAAGAAACTTGGGCACGATGAGCACAAATGTATGAAGAAGCAGATTGACCACCTCAGTCATCTCCTTGAGAAGAACAACATAGGGTCACCTGCAGTCTTCATCAACCCAAGAATCTACTAAGGCAAAAAGAAAAAGATAAAGAGAAACATAAGGGAAAGGCACTAGTTGCAGTTGCATCCTCATCTACTCCTTCGTGGGTTATCAACTTTGGTGCTTCACACCACATGGGTTCATCACAAGTTGAGTTTTCTTCCTTAGAGCCCTACAACATGTCCTCCATCACTTTGGGTGATGATACTCTAGCCACAGTTTCAGGGAGAGGGTCTATTGAAGTTGAAGGTGGAACATTCACAAATGTTCTCAGTGTACCTTCACTTTCAACTAATCTCCTATCAGTGTATTAGATGACTCATATAGGGAAGGGCATGAGAGTCCTATTTGATCCAGATTCAATTGAGATCAGCAGGACTAACTTCAAAACCTTATGAACAGATTTGCAAAGGCAATCAAACCAAAAGACTAACCATGATCCAATGGTAAATGCATTTAAATGTCATGTATATATAGGGATCATGATAATGCATTACTGATTTCCTTTAGCCACGACACATTGACCGTGGTCGATGCGAACAATATTGTTGGCAATAAAAACTAACATCATCGACCATGGTCGATACCATTGATTCTAGGTAATGTGTCATCAAAAGGTCCTAAAAGAAGGTCTTTGCGGATGAAGAAAGACTCGAACTGTTGAAAAGTGATATAACAAAGGTGTGTGTGTTGTAAGTAGATATAGAGGTAGTCATAAGGGGATAAGTAAGGTGATGTCATAGGAAGATTGTAAAAGGGATGACCTGTAAGGGTATAAAAGGTATCTAAGGTGAAATAACATCGATTGCACATCAAAGCTCTCTCACAATTACCACCATTGACCAGCCCATATAATCGTTTCCGCTATCCCTACTCCCTGAAATATCTCCGAGGACATTGCTCCAAGGAAGTCAATGCGCCAATAGTTCCTACGAAGAGAAAAAGTCAATAAGAGTGAAAACTTGAGTGTATACACCTAGTATCAATGGGATTGAGATGTTCCTTCATTACGACCTATAAATAGCAAAGGATGCATGGTTGTTAGAAAAACATCTACAAATCCATACCATAGTTCATTTACTCATACTCTAAACCAGACCAAAAAAATTGACTCAATAATACTCACATATAACGTGCCAAAACTCAGCGACTATAGACTCACAGGTATAAGCAAAAATACTCGCCTTGAGAGGAAAATTCTGCAATCACAGAGACTCACCAATACTCACCGAGTATGTAAACTAAGATCCATATTGTCTTGACAAATCTCGCAACCTACTCTATCCCCCAATGGCCTTGACATATCACCTATTATAAGAGTATTATGTTTTTGTATTTGGCATGTTATCATATTTATGTTTGTTGTTGGAAGCATGGGAACATTTGTTATTAACCCATCTTTGATTATTTGGCATCGATACTTATTATTTCGGACATTATAGAATTGTTTTCATGTGTTTTTGCAAGGTTAAAATTCATGTTGAAAACATTACAACTGTATTCCCAATGTCAAATTTGCTCCAAGCCCTTCCTAAGTCACCTTTTGGATCATCTTGCCTTCTATGTCATGACCCCTCCGTCCTTGAAAAGCTTCATAGTGTGATGTACATCCTTCCCAAGTGTCTAAAATGTGTTCATGAGGTCACTCTAGTCCATTCAATGGAATGTTGTCAAAAGGTGAAATTTGTACTAAGCCTAGAAAGGCTATTCCCTAGCCTTTCCAGGGACAAGTGTGCATCCTCCAAGGTTGATCAAGAAGTCTAAAGTCATCTGAAGATGTTATGGAAGAGTTTGAAATGCAATGGAGCGGGTTTAAGGATATTTGGGGAAGTTTCAGAGGTTTTGGAGCAAGAACAGTGAAATCGGGTTTTGGAGGCTTAAGGAGATTACAGTGGAAAAAAGTACCTGAACTTCAAAGGAGGATTTTGGGAGCTCTGGGATGAGTCAAGAGGCAAACAAGATACCGTCGGAAAGCTTAGAGGATCCTCTACATGATGGAGTTTTCACATCTTTCACAAGACCTAAGCACTTCTCTGTGCAAACCAATCTCAACAAACTCACCTTGCGGTCCCGAATGAAAAAGCAAAATTTTTGGAGGAGGCAGAATCAAGTATTGAAAACCCTCCCATTGATCTTAAAATGGTCTTGGGAGTCAAATTGGCATAAAACTTTGCCAAAAAGAGTTCCTAGAACTCGAGAAAGTCAATTTCATTATTTCAGGAGTTAGTCAAATTTGCAGTTGGAAGGCTAACGCATTTTGGTGTCCGGAGTGTCCGAACTATCCTGACTGTCCGAGACAGTAGGGACAATAGAGACACCAAAATGCGCCCCACCCCCTATTGTAGCCCTTGGACCCTCATGTGACCCTATTCCTTCCCAAAAAGTACTAAGTGATGTGTGGAGTGCAAAATTGGCCAAGTTGGGGACAGATGATGCACCCCACCCCTAACAATGCTCAAAGTTCTTCATATGACCTCAAATTTCATTTCTCGGGTGCTCTAACCTTTCTCTCTCTCTCCTCTACTCACCACTCACCTCCAACCACTTGTCAAGCCTAGGAAGGGGCACATTTTATTGTCCCAACTATCCCGACTATGTCCATGGACAAATTTGGGACGATAAAATGTCTCCCCCTTCACCACTAGGCTTAACAAGTGGCGGGAGGTGAGGGTGAGCAGGAGGAGAGAGAAAGGATATAACACCAGGACGAAATTTGAGGTCACATGCACCCCACCCCCTTTGCTTTCAAAAGCAAGTTTTAACGCATGCTTTCAAGGTTAAAAATAACATTGTTTTTAATTTTCAAAGAGCTCTGTATACCTTTTTCACTCCATTCCTTCACGAGTCAACCAAATTTAGCCATTGAAGACACCTCGAAGCTCTGATAAACCTGCAAATTCATTAGATAAACCTGTAATTCCATCTGGGGCAGCCACGAGCACCGAAACGAAGAAATTTTCGTATCTCTCAAACCGTAAGCCGATTGAACGAAACTTTCTCGGTTGTTCCACAATCCAAGCACCTTTAAGAAGGCAAGTGATTGCAAAACCCTAGGATGCTCTGGATTATTTACTTAAGCAAACCCTCATTTCGTACCCTAGCTTACACTTTTTTATTTCCCATCATTCCGACAGGGGCGGATCGAGATGAAATTTTGAGCACGGGATCCTAAGAGTGGGCCTATTCCAGTGAAGTTGTTTTTGTGGCAAACTAACAGGGGAAGTGACATTTCTACAAATACTAAGTGTCTAGTCTTTATACTTACTATAAATAGAAACACTTTGAAAAAAGAAAGCCTTCTCAAGACAGTGCACTCAGAGATTAGTAGAAAGGTCAAACTAGGCAAATTTGGTCAAAAAAGTACACAAAAGCAAAAAAACACTTTCTAAAAATAGTAATTGTCAAAGATCATCAAAAAGATTCCAATGAAAAAGAGTGATTAGTATGTTAGGAGCTTTAGGATACTGAAAAAAGCAAGAAAAAGCAGAAAAAAGCAGCCCTAGCTCCTACTTACTAAAAATAGAAAGTGTTTGTTTAGGTGCAAAAAATGTTATCTTCCTCATTTTTTCTCACATAGTGGATTTTTGCTACAATGAAGTTCAAATTTGCTGGTTTAAAGCTTGTTTCAACTCTTGAATCCGAGTATCAGAGGTGGGTGACAGCGATGTCGCTCACATGATCTGAAAAACCGGATCTCAAAAACTAGATGCTTGGTGGACCAACAAATTTATGGAAGATAAGATATACACAAGTGGTTTGTATGCGCTATAAGTGGCCACCCATTATCCGTCCAAAGCACAAAATTGGTGATGACTTGTGCTCAACACTATGAACCAAACACGAGAATCATATGAGCGGATGACAGTTTAATCTTGGCAGTGCTCACCCCAAAGGGATATCACAAAGTATGCAGATTCCAACTTGGAGCAACATGGTAATCATCCCAAAGGAGTTTGCATCAAGGGAATGGTCAAATACAGATTCATAACTCCAAGGCCTTGCATTGGGGTCTTGGTTGAAACAGGTGAGAAAGCCCTCCCGTGTGCCAAAGTCTTGGTCATACATGAGTTTCACGAAGGATTCTCGAATGTGATCATCTTTCTAAACAAAGTGATGGGAGAAGAAACTACCAAAGATTTACAGGACTGGATGGCGTTGTTCATCCTTACCATCATTAAAGGCAAGCAAATGATTGACTAGGGTCAAATCATCAGTGACAACATCCATTTTCAGTTGCTCCAGCTTCCAGTCACAAGGAAATTTTCCATGACATCATACCTAGTGTATGCTCTTACAAGTACAAGGTCATACAGAGGGTCTCACTCTCACACGAACATCTCCCAGAAGGCTCCCGCCTATGAGAGATATCCATAATTGATCTTGAAAGAGAGTAACCATCACTTTGCTAGGGTGAATGATGCATTCACCATGTATGTTGTGAGATTGCTCGAAGGAAACCCCGAATTCAGGTTGTCCTCGCAAGCTACCGTGTTGATTCAAAGATATGGATCCTTCTTCACACAATTTGCAACTTTCTCATACATCAGGGTATCTGGATTTGACCTTGCTCCATGAAAACTTCCAAGGTACCTAAGTGACAAGATTGTCATGTTTGAGCTTTGCAGACAACTGGCTCATGTCAACAAAAAACTCAAGAGCAAGAAGAAGAAAGGTGTGTCTTTCCCTATCTCCTTGGGAATCTTTTCTTGCAAATCTCTCATTGATGCATCAAATTTGGAAGCCTCTTTCTCTCAGATGAATCTCTTTTCCTACACTTTGAGGGATAACTTTAATATCCTGAGAACTCCTGATATGTTTCACATCTGACTTACACCATGTGTGCATATTGAGGACTATTGGGTGAACTGTCCGACAATCTTGAAGTCAGAAAACAAGATCATATGAGGATGAAAATGGGGAAAATGAAAGATTTGGCTTCGATTGGTTTGAGAAGGCATTGATGATGATGGAACGGAGTTGTATGATCCAGAGTACCCAGTTGTGAAAGTCTCACCTCTCCGCAAGTTTCTTGGAACATCCGAGAATCGAGGATATCAATGAAAGCGGACCAAGTAGTGATCCAAAGATCGAGAGAGTGGTTCAAGAAGAAGATAATTGCATTCATTGAGTCGGGAGGTCTCTGTGCTCTCAAGAAACAAACATCTCTCTCACTCGCCGGGACCGGTTGAGAAAGCTTCAAGTTCGGTCCATTCTAAAAGGTTCACAAAAAGAATGTCCATGGAATCCGAGCCGACTCACTACAGGAGGACCCACAAGAAGACAAAAGCAGCTCAAGAGCCAACAGAAGGTATGGAACAAGGTGAGATTGATCCGGCTCAACCACCTATCATTCAAAACTCAGAGCATTTCTTCTTCCGCAGATGTGCGTGTTCAACCAGCCCAAGATGCGCCTTCTCAACCAAAGCAAAAAACTGCTATCATGCCCAACACTGAGCCTGAAGCAAATGAGACATTCTCATGGGCATAGGACATGATTAGAGGAGAGACACACACAGTCCAATACGTGGTGATCCCCGATTTCCATGCTATATCTACAATGGTGAAGGCAAAGAAGGGGAAGAAAGCAAAAATTGCCTCTCGCTTTTTCAGCAAAGCACTTCAAGAAACCAATATGTGGAGTTAGCTCGGCCTAAAGTCATCAAACCTATCAAGTGAAATGGTCCCATCGATTATGAGATCAACACCATTCCCCTTGGACCAGTGACACATGAGGGAGATGCTCATTTGTTCCAGAGTCTTCCACTCGCCTTCTCGCGAGAAACCAAGAGTACAAGGAGAGAATTGATCAATTGGAAGACCACATAGGACCCTCACATCATACGTGCAAACATTCATGGCTCGAATGCTTCCACCTCTATCTCGGCCGAGGAAGTCACTCCCATCAGTAGCTTCGACCCTGAGTCCATCAGAAAAACACAAGGTTTCACCATGTAAGGCGAGAAAATGATAAATGGGTGAACAAGATTCTAGAAAAGGGTAAGGTGTTGCTTCCTGAGATCATTTCCTTGTTCAAGTACATGAATGCAACGACCACAAAAGTAGGAATGACAAGAGATGAGATTGAGAAAGAAAAGGAGCATTAGGACCAAGTGTATCCACTGGTCATTGAGATGGGCAAAGTAAATTCATCCCTCTTGGTGAACAAGGAAGTATTCAATTCTGCATCTGAGGACTTGTCTCAAGTCTAGGCTAGGACTCTAGTTGCTCGTTATGAAATGATAAATCGTGCTCTAGGTGAATTGGATTCATACGAGGAACACATTGCAAAGATGCAGGGGGATGTCAATGTTGAGGTACAAAAAGCTTGGAGTGTCAGTAGTGAGCGAAGACACTTCGGCGGATGATCTGCTGAAGCCATTCGAAGATCTTGTCAAGAAAGAGGCTGGAGATCCTTTTTCCTTCAACGAAGACACACTGAAGTCTCTGGCTAAGATAAGGGTTGTCATATCAAACACTGCAAAAGATCATCAGTCTTGGTTCATTGAATGCAAGAACATCAACGCTCTCTCCGAAAATTGGATCAAGTCCTTGAGTTTTGTCCACATCCCGCAAGATGAGAAAGTTGCACTGTGGCGGAATGATACAGCAAGTAATTCAAAGGCATCAAGATCTCTCCTGAAGAACTTTCCAAGAGTCCATCAACAAGCAAGTCTCCATCGGCGGAAGCATCTTCTTCAAATTGAGTAGCTATCTTCTTTCTCTCTTCACTCCCCCCTCCTCTCTTCACTCATGTTCTAATTCTTCATTGGGGGTTGCACTTTTCATTTTCGTCTTATTCATTAATGTGACTATAGTCAAAAATTGTAATAAGTTTCCCTCAATTAATAAAAAGGGACTTAATTTCTTTCCTAGGAATATCAAGAGTCACAAGTTGTAAAAACAAGTGAAAAGACATGTGGGGGGTAGGTGAAGAGTCTCTTCTAAAAATTATAAATTGTAATGACTTCCTCATTCCAAGAGGTTGTCAATTTTGTGAATTCATGAGTAGATAGCTACCAAGAATAAGCAAAAGATAACATTTTTCTTCTATTTTCCTTCCTACATGTTCCTCTCTCTCATGTCACAACTTTGTAAAAATGTCAATTAAGAAGGGTGTTTCAGCTTTTTTGGATGAGTGAATAAATGAAATTTTATGTTCATGGTTTCATCTTGTCTTGATATAATTAGCAAAGTTGTTGTTCTTTCCAATTGTGTGTGTTGATATTTCGATTAATAATTGTAAGAATCTGAGTAATCCTACTTGCAATATTAATCCCCCTCTCTCTAAATTCCCACTCCCATACTTCACCTTCCTTGCAAATTCCTCCCTTACACAAAATTGCAAGCTTTTTGCAGCAGGTGCAGTGTAGTGTCCCTGTTGGATCCCCGACCTCATGGCCAACCACAAAAATTTGTTTTCATTTACACACAATAATGGAGCTACCCATTCAAGCAAAGGGACCTAGTCCCAGAGCATTGGTGAAAATCAACTAATTTGTCCTAGCGACAAATTATTTCGCCAACAGGAACATTTATGATGGAATAAATGCTTATGATTTTTCTATCACTGTGTACAGTTTATATATGCACCATTATTGATTATCGGATTATAGGCTTTTGAATTATCATTTTCTTGGTAGATGCTATTGATCCTTTTCTGAAATATGCATGTGATTGCAGATAAAGACAGATTATGGTCGTGATATAAGGTGAGTGAAATTTGCATGTAGACTTTACCACCTAGCCACACCTTGGAGCAGGGCTCACCATTCAGCATACTTCACATATCATTTTTGTTATATTGTTATGTTTCAAATTGGCGCATTACATCTTCAATAGCTATTATGTTTTTGTACTTGTGCTGATATGGTTTGGTCTTGTTGGTATTTTTCATACTTGTTTTGTTCTTGCTATGAATTGAGTCGACTTGTCCTAAGGTTTTGCACGCTGCATTTGTCCTAAGTTGTCGTGCACTGCATTTCATATCTTGGATATAGATTTACATTATAATCTCCTTTTGGGCCGCCTTGGTTACACATTATGCAAACTATCCCATCCACAAAGTGCATCAATGCCTCAAGTGCATAAATGACGGATGTGAATATACATTGGCTGTTAATCCAGGGCTCTTCAAATATTTGAAGGTTGACACTTTTGCTTCTCAAGTACCTATTATTTTTGCTCCTCCGCAGCCTTTCCCTATGGAAAAATTGCCCGCTTATGTTGTGGGAGAATCTAGTCATAACTCTGATACTACCACTTCTCCACCACCATTGTTGGAACAGCTCACAACTTTAGATGCTACTGCTTGCTCTACTAATAATGCTCCATCTCCAATGCCTAATTTGTTAGCTCATTCTATATAACACAACAATGTTGAAGATTACTCCTCGGACAATGATGTCGATACTAATGCACTTTCTAGCGATAACTTGTGCAAGTTAAATTTTAATCCCATCAATGACGATGAGTCTATGTTATTTGTCTCCACTAGTCCTAGACATCATCGACTCAAATCTGTTACATCTGACACTTCTGCCTTTGCTACCTTGGCTTCTCATGATACATCTAGTCTACCTAGCTTTCTCCTTTACAACATGCTATTAATACACTTGATCTCATATTGGTTGTTAGTTCTATCACTATTTTGACACATTTTGACACCCATTGTTAGTTTTGTTTCGACATTCATGAAAAAGTGCTAGAGTTTGCCATTCTGCGAGGTTCGTGTACAACCAATGTCTACCAAGGATACACAAGGGACTTGCATTGGACACAAATCGCTTGCCTATAGTCATCAAGGACTAGCAATACAGAAACCCCGTATAGGAATATGATCTCGTTGTACTAGATTGTGAATCTCATTTTAGTTTTTCTCATGGCAAGACAAGCTATCCCTTCTTGTCTATGAGATGTTTGTGACACAAATTTTTGTACTCGTGTTTTGGAATGCGTGTCGTGTTTGGATCTTGTGATGTGGTCTTTGGTGACGTGCATTGTTTCATGAACTATCTGAGCTCCTTGGTGCATCCATGTAGGTTGAGTCGATGGTTGGGATGGGAAGTAGTCACCATATCGTTGGGTGAATAGCAGCAACCTCATAGCATGACCATGACTTTCTGTGAAGGCAACAACAGGCATTGCACTGACTGGACATACAAGACTTGGAGAATGAGTTCATTCGATTGTACCTTACTTTTGACCCTTGGATTTATTATAAACTTTTTGCAAGGGTGATAATGATTGTTGTATTCATGTATTGCAAAAACCCGTGCGACAATTGATAATGTACTTCTGTATATGATGTGATGAAAGAATTGTGATCATGAATAATTGATTTGTAATGTAACTTATTCATATGACTATAAAAGGGAATTGATGGTCTTATTAATTGCTAAAGCAAAGCGACTTAAAAGGAATATCAGAGATTTTGAACCTATGTTTCAATCTGATTTAAAGGGTAAACTGTAACTTTATATGAAAGTTGTAAAAGTTATGAAGTTAATACAGTTCTGATTTATATATTTGAGATACGAGTTCAAACAAGAATATGAAATGTCTAAATGGATTCATAAATGTTAAAAACTATTATGTTGTGATTACTATGTGATTTGTGCACATAACGTAAATCAAACTACTTCAATTGGGCTGGTTACATAAATGTTATGTTATCTTTAGGGACAAATGGATCTAATAACGCATTTAGCATTGGGATTAAATAATAAGTCTGTACCATCTTACAATGTAAGGTTTAAAACAATTGAATCTAGTAATGATCAACGATACTATTAAGAACTTTGGATATTGTAGGAATAAATGAATAAGACTTCCCCTTTTATAATTGTTTTGTATGGTTATGCGGTTGTAACCGCTAACTAATTTTGTAACCGTCTTTGCATAATAAATACCCGGACACACAACCCATTTGTACAGTGTGTATTCCGGTTTTCTCTTCAATCATTCTTTACACATTTATTCGGTTTATTCTCTCTCTCCGCAAATTCTAACAGTGGTATCAGAGCGTGGGGCAAGCAAAGAGAGGGAGGAAGAAAGATATTTTCGTGAGTCCCATTAGGGCACGCTGCAGTCGGAAATCAAGGGCACGCCATTAGGGCACGAAAAATCACGTTGTACAATCGCGAATGGCACGTTTTTCAGGAAATTAACAGTATTTTTGAGCACGAAAATACAGTCGCGAATGGCACGTTTTTCAGGAAAATAACAGCATTTTCGAGCACAAATAGTCAGATTTTAATAGCCACGAAAAATCGTGATTTTAGACATTTTTACAGTCGCGATTTGCGCTAATATGGTGCATTATTACAGTCACGAATTGCTAGGGCACAAACATTTTTCACAGACATAAGGCTGGAAAGACGCAGAAGCAAAAAGACTACCTGCGCTAGGGCACGGAACTGTGCAACTGGTATTTTATTTTATTTTATTTATTCATTGCCAAAATACGCAGTTGTATTTATTCTATTTTATTAAAATGGAAATGCCCATAGAAAAATATTCTGGTCTAAATTTTCATACATGGAGAGTGAAAATACAAATGCAACTTATGAATAAAAATTTGTGGGGCATTGTAAACGGGAAAGAGACAACACCTACCGATGCATCGAAATTGTTAGAATGGCAAAGCAGAGATGATAGAGCGAAAGCTATTATTGGCCTTGCTCTCTCTGACTCTGAACTTCATCATGTAGACCTAGACAAATCATCGAAGGAAATTTGGGATACTCTAAATAAATTATTTGGAGCGAAAGCAATCAATGCCAAATTTTCCCTGAAACTTCAGTTATATAGGTTCAAAATGGATGACGGAGTCTCTATGTCAAGCCACATCAATAATCTAAGGTCCTTGATCAGACAACTAGCAAAAGTGAAAGCTGCAATTGAGGACGAAGATGCCAAAGCTATCCTATTAAATAGTCTGTCTTCAAAATATAGCAATGTAGTTTTTACCCTCAGTCAAATTCAATCTCAATCTCTGGATGATATGATAGCAGCTCTTCTAGCTGAGGAAAAACGAACTACAGAGGATGCAGAAGGTCATTCCCAGCAAGAAAGTGCATTCTATTCTAGAACCAGAAAATATCATAGAAGATCAGATAAGTCGGAGATTGAATGTCATTATTGTAAGAAAAGAGGTCACACAGCATGGGATTGTCGTGTTCGAGCCAATGATGTGCTCAAGGGTAAAGTCATATCAAATACAGCCAATATAGCCATGGTTGAAGACCCACCAGATGCAGAAGGTAGTGAGGACAGTGACGAATACGCACTATAAAGATGCTCTAAACTTTGAAGGCAAGAAAGGATACAGGGTAGATGAAGCTCGGTATGGATGGTTGCTCAGATAGTTCGGGAGACTGTGGATCTTGGGAATTATACCCTCACGAGGGTCATGAGACAACTTGATGGAGCTTGTGGATGGCTCAGTATGGATGGTTGTCCAATAATTCGGGAGATTTGTGATTCGGGAGTTCGGGGAGGTGGAATCCGGGAACTCGGGAATTCAGCTCGGGAGCTACACCTTTACGAAGGTCATGAAGCAACTTGATGGAGCCCTATCCTATCATAGCATTGCTTTCAAAGTGAAAGTGTTTGAAGATAGCGTAGTTCTGTTTTGTTAGATTGTTTGTTTTTGAGTTATGTAGGGTAAGTCTTAAGAGGGGGTGTAGGAATAAATGAATAAGACTTCCCCTTTTATAATTGTTTTGTATGGTTATGCGGTTGTAACCGCTAACTAATTTTGTAACCGTCTTTGCATAATAAATACCCGGACACACAACCCATTTGTACAGTGTGTATTCCGGTTTTCTCTTCAATCATTCTTTACACATTTATTCGGTTTATTCTCTCTCTCCGCAAATTCTAACGAGATACTTAGCAAAAGAAAGAAGTCTTATGACAAGACGCGGTCAAATACTTAACAGATTAAACCCTTGAACCATACTGCCCACTAGAAGCTAACGGGATTGACTCCCTTGTGTGACAAGTCCTTAAGGTGTTGAGAACCTTCAAACTAGTTGAATAGATCACAAGTATTCAATTATGATAACTTGTGAAGTATGTCACAGCCAAATAACATTATGGGCCAAAGAGGGAAATCTTATATACAATCTTATTATTCACTGAAACAATGACTTGGAGAAATAAAAGAAACAAATGCATGAGTTCACTGTGTTTTGTGCACACTCTGATATGTTTGTAATCATCAAACATTAGTGAAACATTGGCAAACATTGGGATAACATATCAATATTTTTCGGATTGAATTTTGGGTGCATAACAGGCCTTTAATGCATTATTTAGTGCATGAATACAACATGAGATTAAAAATATGTTCCTGTACATGCTTTGCACAAATAAATGTATTGCTTTCTTTTAGTTTTTATAGATGCTTCATATATTAACAGAAAACAATATTTACAACAAAGAATTGTACAAAAGAATAGTTAACTGTACAATGGAGATTACAATCTTTTCCTTAAAGCAACAAGGACAGCAATGAAGTCTGAATAATCCCCAGGTTCAATCTTCTTGGCTTCCTTTATCAAAAATTATCCTTTTGCAAGCAAATGTAAGTGAACTTTTCTTTTACAAATGGGAATTACATCAATCACAACATGGAACACATTGGAGGGCCAAACACCCTTAAATAACATTCATAATATGCTCAAAACAAATATAAGTAACTTTGCACTTCATTGGACAATCAAAGACAAAACCCTTATGTAGGGACCCTTTGAACATGTCACTAAAATTGATGAGTGGTCACTTGAACTATTTATCCACCCCTCTGGAATGATAGAGCATCCTATTGTGATCCAACTTTCTCTCATCTACTCCTTTTTGGATTAGTGAATCCTACACGCTTTTCCAACAAGCTTGTTCTCAAATTATAATCACTTAGTGGAACATAACTTATTCCCACTTTTTAATCTTATTTACCATCTCATTATCATAATTATAGTAAGGAGAGCATGAAACATTAAAGGCAATGTCACTTGCATAAAGGACTGACCAACAACCCCATTTCCTTTCTCATTATCTTTATGTCATAAATTCCCACTAGTGAGCTGTTATGAGGGGCCTTCCACTTCAGACTAGATTCCTTCCGTTTTTAGCAACACATCTATCCCTTATTTGATTGACGCTTCTGTCTGAATCATCAAAGACTAGTATTTTTATGATTCCCAGGTCCTTAGTCACTTTCAAACTGAAAATCAACGCTAAATATTCTGCTACATTATTGGTACAATAATAAACGAGTCTATAAAAGAGGGTGCAACATCACCTAATGGAGAAGTAAACACAAAATGTCTCACACCCCCATTGTAACTTTTTCTACAACAAATTGCATTGCCAATAAATAGTCTCAAATGATCTATCCTCTTATTTTATTGCAACAAGCCCTACAATCTTCTCTCATGTGTTGAAGATAATATAATTTTATAGATCAGAAGAAGCACATACAAATTCACTCAATGACACAAGAAGATTCTCAGTATTGAACAATACACATTGTTCCTGTATGATCTCAAACATTCATCATCTGAAACTGGATTTATAGCATAATGAGATCCATTTGCAAACTTCTGCCTATAGCATTAGCCCATATCCATGAAAGCAACATTACTCAATTAGGAGGAACGTCACATACAACGTCGATAACAAAGTTCTTCTCCAAGTAAGCAGCAAACCGAACTTGCAAGCCTTATAACTTGACCTTGCAAGAAACCATAATATAAAGGCTATGGCACGGATTTGTACCGTGAGTCCCAATTCCCTTCATTACCTCCAATGGCATGGAATTTGTATAAGCTCCAAAATCAAACACACAATTATGTAGCAATTATAATCACAAAAAAGTAGCACCCTAGGATTTGCTCATGACAAATCCCTACTTTTTGTTAACATGGGACTGTATCCAAGTGTGGGATCTTGAGAAAGACCTCCAAAGAAGGTTAGTTCCTTTGTGTTTTAGCCCGCCACAAAAAACCTACAACCGAGAATGCAACTAATCTAATCCTAAACTACATTCTCTCAAGATCCGAGTTAGGAGAAAAGGGAAAGGAGAATGCAAACTTAAAAGAAGGTGATGCACCAAACTAAAACAAGGTTCGAACCTAGCTCATGGACACAATTGAAACCATACTTTGCATACTCGTACTCGGCAGACCAAAAAAATTGACTCGGCAAAAACTCGGCAATACTCGGGAATACTCGACAACTTAAAAAATACGCAAATTTCTTTAAAAAACATAAATTTTAAGCAACACAAGCTACTTGGCCAATACTGAATACTCGGCTTATACTCGACCAATACTGGGAATACTCGCCAATACTGGGAATACTCGTGAGTTAAGCTGTGGCGAGTTTTAATGGCAAGTATTCGGTTGGGCAAAGAAATGGCAAGTACTCGCCAAGTTTTCTTACTATGGTTGAAACTATCACGTGAGAAACCAAAACAAACACAGAGATCTCGTAAAGAGGAATGCACATATTTAAAGAGTGACAAGAGGGTCGAAATTCACATTCAATACGTGACGCATGAAGGAAAATTACAGTTGCATCTCATTAAATAACATCATTTACGTTTAGGCAAAGGTTTAACAATTTCCCACAATTTAGTTACATGGGCCCGAAGCATGGAATAAAAACAAATCTTACCACTCGCACGAAGGAACCCTTTTTCACACCAAGGCACTTACATTTACAAAATTGTGAAATGAACGAAGGGGAGGAGAGAGGCAGATGAAAGGACCATCAGTGGAACGGATGGCTTCGAAATTTGCATTGAATGAGTATCGGTGCCTATGATCGATCCTTTGATTTTGCTTGTGGTACAAGTATGGACACCTCCAACTTTAGCCACCAATTCTAGCAAGGCCCTTGATCTATCGTATGCCACCGGACTATACAGAGTGACCTCATTAAATTCCAAAGTGGTTGAGCCACCGGAACTACATTGGTTGTTGGGACAATTTTTCCCCTTTTTCTCCCACCAAACTCCATCGATTCCCGAATCGATGATGCCAAATTGAAGGGCTCGACGAGACCTTTCCAACGAGGCCAATTTTGCTTGATTTGGAGTTTAGAAGCAAAAGTTATGGCCATTTGAATTTTTGCGGCTCGAGAGGAACCAAGAATGACACGTGGCAATGTTTGATTCGTTGCTAGGATTTTCTTTTCCACGTGTGCCTACATGTTTATTTCCCTCTACATCTCTACAACTTTCTTTTTGCTCGGGCGGACTTTAAACTCATTAAACTTTGGCTTATTCCACGGACTTGAGGTCTGTGGAACCCAATTGCTTTCAAGAGTGTTAGAATCCCGCCACGTGTCCACCCTTTGAGTCCTTGATCTTGTGCCACCTGTTAGATTTTGATTGGTCGTGAGGTTTGCCTTTGCCACGTGTGCCTTTGTTTGTCAATATGCCTCCTCTCACCACGGACCCGAAACTTTATTGGATTCGGTGTATTCCACAAACTTGAGGTCTACGGAATACTTTTCCTTGAGAGGGTGACGGAATGACGCCACATGTCCACCCTTTGGTTCCCCGATCTTGTGCCATGTTTCCTTTTTCTAACCACTAACCCGTCCACCTATTTCCTTTGACGCCTCACCCCGCCGCAAACCCGAAATTGTATTTTCCTAGCTAATTTCTGCAAGCTTGGAGTCCGCGGGACATAATCCTTCGAGAGGCCCACCGAATGTCACCACATTTCCCTTCTCTTTCAAGCCCGAGATTGTCGCGTGTCTATCGTGTTTCGGGAATGGGGATGCACATAACATGAAACATGCATTTGAGTTTGCATGTTCTATTGCAAGAAAGGTCCGAGAACCCGACACAAACGGCGAGAACTTCAAACTTTATTAAACTTAGTCTCCCACGGGTTTTCAAACATTTGAACATATTAAAATGCTCGCCACACGTTTAAAACCCGCCTAAGTCCTTTATTTGAATGTAAGTCATCAAAATAGCCTCGAGGGGGTTATTTTAGATAACAACTTAGCGACTCAACGGGATCATCACTTTGCTAGATGGAAGATCGGTGGCCTTGAAGCATCCATTGGGCATGGATTCGGCACGAAAACCGATCTAAAAAACTTGAATTTCTCATCCCTGAGTCTACATGAAATAGTGTTTGGACTTGGAGCTGATTTGGAATTGATCTGTGGAGCTTTGAAAGATGTAAACTAAGAAATGACTCAAACTATCTGGTTTCGCCATGAACTCGCTTTGAGATGACTCATATATGACTGCAAGTGGCTCCAAAACTTATGTACACAAGAGAAAATCATACATGTTTCAACCGAAACATGCGAGAGAATGCATAGACTTATTACAAAGCAAACATATACTAACAACATAACATGTGCTCGAAAGCACTTGGAGGAATTTTAAACAACACTACTATGTACAGGATGAAATTCCCTTTACGAAGCAATGCTTCAAATCATAGTTCAAAAAATCGTAAATCGGGATTAATCGGCAGGCCAAATTTTGAATCGGAAATCGGAAATCGGCAAAAAATCGGCATTAATCGGCAACTTTATCGCTACTTTTAAAAACATTTAAATTCATAAAATATACTTAAATTAAATGTAAAAACAATGTTAAATGATGCGAGAAGTGACTCTATAGAATGCCATAGGCCCATATGCATATTTTCGATTAAGTTTTGACCAAAAAAGAGAGTACAAAGTTTGCAAACAAAAAAATAAAAAATATTGTTTTATGAAAATAAGAAAAATAAGAAAAATATTGCCATCAATGCATAGAGCTCGAGAAAATATGCACTTTTAGAGAAAACGACACCTGAAACGGAGCCACAGAATGAAAGTTATAGCACATGCAAGTTTTTGCTGCTACATCTTCCCGGAACCTTTCCAAAAATGGAAAAAAATTCTGTCCTTGTGATTACTTCACCGAAAATCCAAAAAAGGAAAGAACGCCAAAAAAGGAAAGAAGGAGAAAGGAGGAAACCCGAGCCGCGCAAGTGAAAAAACAAGTCAGATTTGAGGCCGTGATATCACCTGCTATTTTATCCACGATTTTCGCGCAAGTGAGTGAAAAACAAGTCAGATTTGTGGCCGCGATTTCACCCGCGATTTTATCCACGATTTTCGCCGCAAGTGAAAAACGAGTCAGATTTGGGGCCGCGATTTTCCACGATTTTATCCACGATTTACCACGATTTTGAGTGTATTTTATCGCCAAAAATCGCGATTTATCGCCATATCAAAAATCGCGATTTTTCAGAAGATTTATCGTTTTCATGGTTGCAAACGATTTATCGCGATTTATCGCCGATAAATCGCGATTTTTGAAACAGAGCTTCAAATAAACCTTGATGTGTGTTTCGCAACTTGTCTCTCTTGACATTTTCCACAATATCAAACTTTGCTCCAATGCGTAACGGCCTATCAAAGAACTTCATTCTCCTTTCTTCATATGGAATGGATGTTGACGGCTTCAAAATCCTCCAAAAGATCCCATACTCTATGCTTGTAGGCTCTTAGCAAGTCATTCTTAGTTGCATTTGATCCTCTGACTTGGTTTACAATTAGTTCACTATCTCCAAAAGTCTGCAATTTCTTGATGTTCTTCATTCTTGCCCATCGAAGCCATGGATGAGGGATTCATATTTTGTTGTGTTGTTGGAGCAACTAAATTGAAATCTGAAAGAGGAGTAATACTTCATACCTATGGGAGATACAAGGACTACACCTCCCCATGCTCTTTGTCCGCTTATGATGCCATCCTCCTCTTCATCATTTGATTTGACAACACTAGGCAGAGGTGAATTCTCCTCATGTAGACAATAAATACCAAGGTCAACTTCCTCAATTTGTTGATATGGATCAAAACCATGATGCTCAAATCCCCATTCATCTAGTATTAAGTCAGGAATGCCCTCAATCTAAGAATTTGCCTCTTGAATGTTTGGATGATCTTCTTGATCAAAAATAGTGCAATTAGCATTGACGGGGATGGGAACATAAGGCTCTATATGATATGTGGCAATAAGTTCAAACTTGATGGTAGCCTTAATGCCATACTTGGTTCTGAAGAACATATGAGACCATCAGTTGATAGATATCCTCCAATTTTGGCGGTGAAGTCTCTGGATAAACATAGAGCAAAGAGTGGAGGTAGATCAATTATGAAGATATCTTGGGAATAGAAAAGTTGGGGCATGCATGCAATATAAGGCCTAGACCTTTGATAACCCCAACAGTTCCCACTGTTGTTCCATCTAGTTGAACCACTCCTTTAGAAAGAGACTCATATTTGAGACCTAGTTGATCTGCAATTTGTTTGGGCATCATTGAGTTGCTTGCCCCTGAATCAATCATACAATTGTGGACTAAATGATTGCCAATGATAAGAGATACATGAAGGGAGGAGGCTTGACATTCGTACTTGGCTGACCATCTCTTTGTTGAGGTGCATTAGTAAGAACAACTTTGGCTTGTTCCTTGGGTGACTCACTTGGAATGGAGAAATTGGCCATAGCTGCTTGTAAGAGATCTCTATCCCTGGAATTGCTAAAGATTCCCACATTGAGATACTCACATTGCTCTTTTTCATCTGGATGTTGAAGGAAGTTGAAATATCCTTTTGTTGTTCCTTACAACAACTTTTTCTTGCATTTGAGTTGGTGTGGGAGGTCTTTTGGGCTGATTTTGCATTTTTGATGCTTGACCTATGTGGCCTCTTTGCACATTAGCAACTGAATTTGAATTGTCATCCCTTTGGAGTGTTAGGGTAGGTTGAGAAGGACCTACATTTGTTGATTGCCCTTTTCTATAGCTCTTTTCTTAGATCTAGTATTAGCAACCACACCTTGAGGAGAAGTCTGATTTATTCCACAAAATCATCCATTTGCCAGTTCACAAATGAAGTATCACTTAGTGGTATCTCTTGAGTAATTTCTTGTTGTTGAATTTCTTTTGTGGATGCATCTTGAGGAACATATGCACTTTGCACCATCAAAGCTTGGTTCAAAATGTCATTAGGGCATGTTGCTTGGTTATGTGGAAGATGAAAAGGAAACACCACTCATAATCTTGCACTAGATTATTTTGAACAGAACCAAAGCTTTGGATGAACTAGCCACATTTGAATTATATGGTTGAAATGGTCTTGCAGAGGGAAATTGACTCTGATTTTGAGGAACACTTGGAATGAAAGTTTGTTTGGTTGATATGGGGGTTTGTTTGGTTGGTATGGAGGTTGATAAGGTTTGAAATTTTGAGCTTCTTGTTTTTTTATGGATACCAACTCATTCCCAAAATTTTGCAATTGTTTCATTACCTCTTGCAACTCGGCTAAAGTATTTGAGGAGGTGGATGCTTGACTAGAACTTTGATTCTTTGGGAATGGGATGGGTATTAATTCAGGAGCTTGATGAGGAGTGGGTGTCTCAATCTCTAAGAATATAAGCATTTCACGTTTAGGGGAAATTTTCCCAGCCTAAATGAGATTATTTTCTACTCTAATAGCAATGTCATAAGCATCTGGTAATGTTCTACCCCCATGGATTGAATCATGACTAAAATATCATTATTCAAGGCCTTTAGATAATAGAGAAATGCATATTGGGGTGTAGGTCTTATCACTTGAGAAATTTGGTCCCAAGTCTTCGAAATTTGATGTTAAAATCGGTCATTTGCTCATTTGGGGCTCTCTTTGTAGTTTTCAGCTGCTCCACCAAATATAGATGATCCGACTTATCCTCGAAATGGTTGTAAAAGGCTATGTCAATTTCATCACAATTGTGAATTGAAGCAAATCTCAAACTCCTATACCATTGAAGAGCTTTCCTTTGATGATGAAGCCAAGAGTCTAACTGCTACATCATCCTCAGTAACAAAATGGACTAAACAAACATTAGCAACATCTTGGATATGATCAGCTAGGGTAGTATGGTTTTCACTAGTGAAGAAAGGGATACTTTTAAGTGTAGACACTGGTATATCATGTTGTGCATTGAGGGCCAAAGGACTACCACCATTGAAACTAAAAAGACCAGATTTCTATGAAGTGCCATGAATGGAATGGATCTCAAAACTCTAGAGGACAACAAGAAAGTTCTACTAGGAGGGGGAGTATAAAGAGTCCTATTTGGAGGAGATGGTGATCTCTACGGACTCGCTTTGCCTCTTCTCTTTCTCCTGGTGACAATTGTAAGTAATCAAAAGGTTCTTCTCTTGTTGTTCTTGACCTTGTCTGGATTCTTCTCATGAAATGTGCACTTTTACTGCATGGAACCAATATATAGAGTACTTGGAGTCGTTAGATGTGTTTTGCAAAGCCTCTAAAAGGATGAAGTTCACCAAGATACACACCACAACTTAATGAAATAACAAGAAAATCAGGGTATCCCACTAGGCGTGCCAAAATTGTTATCACAAAAAAGCACCCTAGGATTTGCTCATGACAGATCCCTACTTTTTGCTAACATGGGATTGTCTCCAACTGCGGGACTTCTATCTTGAGACAGACCTCCAGAGAAGGTTGGTTCCTCTGTGTTTTAGCCCGCCACACCTAACGTACAACCTAAGAATGCAACTAATCTAATCTTAAACTACGTTCTCACAGGATCCAGAGATAAGAGAAAAGGGAAAGGAGAATGCAAACTTAAAAGAAGGTGATGCAACAAACTAAAACAAGGTTCAAACACGGCTCATGGACACGATTGCAGCTTATCACATGAGAAACCAAAACAAACACAAAGCTCTATAAAAGACGAATGCATATATTTAAAGAGAGACAAGAGGGTCGAGATTCATATTCAATACGTGACGCATGAAGGAAAACCACAGTTACATCTCATTAAACATCATTTACATTTGCAGAGAAGAGGTTCAACAATTTCCCACAATTTAGTTCTGAGAGGTCCGACGCATGGAATAAAAGCAAAGCTTACCACTCCGCAAGAGGAGACCCTTTTTCGTGACAAGGCACTTACATTTATACAATTATGGAATGAAAGAAGGGGAGGAGAGAGAGATGAAAGTACCATCGAGTGGAACCGATTGCTTCGAAATTCGCATTGAATGAGTATGGGCACCTATGATCAATCCTTTGATTTTGCTTGTGGTACAAGTATGGACACCTCAACTTCAGCCACCAATTCTAGCACGGTCCTTGATCTATCGTCTACCACCGGATCAGCATGCAGAGTGTCGCCATTAAATTTCAGTGGTTGAGCCACCAGAGCTGCATTTGTTTCGGAACTGTTTTTCCCCTTTTTCTCCCACAAAACTCCATTGATTCTTGAATCCGATGATGCCAAAATGAAGGGCTTGAGGACACCTTTCCAATGAGACCAGTTTTGCTTGATTTGGAGTTCAAGAGCGAAAGTCATGGCCATTTGAATTTTACTGACTCGAGAGAGGAACATCGAGAATGACACGTGGCAGCATTTGATTCATTGTTAGGATTTCCTTAGCCACGTGTTCCTATGTGTTTATCTCCCTCTACATGTCTCTGCAACTTTATTTTTTCCCGAGTGGACTTCAAAGTCATAAACTTTGGCTTATTCCGCATGGACTTGAAATCCACAGTAACCCAATCACTTTGAGGAGCATCGAATCCTACCACGTGTCCACCCTTTGAGTCCTTGATCCTGTGCCACCTATTATATTCTCGATTGGTCACGGGGTTTGCCTTTTCCATGTGTTCCTTTAATCGTCAATATGCCTCGCCTCGCCGCGGACATGAAACTTTATTGAATTCTAGCTTAGTCCGTGAACTTGAGGTCCGCGGAATACTTTTCCTTGAGAGGGTGACATGAATGACGCCACGTGTCCATCCTTTAGTTCTTTGATCTTGTGCCATGTGTCCTTTTTCTAGACGCTCAAACCCGAAATTGTATTTTCCTGACCTGGTGATTCCACGGGCTTGGAGTCCGTGGGACATAATTTTTGCGAGGCCCCGGAATGTCGACACGTGTCCCTTCTCTTTCAAGCCCGAGATTGTCGCGTGTAAATCGGGTTTCGGGAATAGGGATGCACATAACATGAATCATGCATTTGAGTCTATGTGTTCCATTACAAAGAAAAGTCCGAGAACCCAACACAAAGGGCGGAACTTCAAACTTTATTAAACTTAGTCTCCCGTGGATGTTTCAAACATTTGAACATATTACAACGCTTAGCGGTACTTTTAAAACCCACCTAAGTCCATTATTTGAATGTAAGTTATCAAAATAGCTCAGGGGTTATTTTAGATAACAGCAACATACCATTCACTAAGAAGCTGATGTAAAATGTGGGATATAAC
Organism: Taxus wallichiana var. yunnanensis; assembly: GCA_018340775.1. Classification (NCBI taxonomy): domain Eukaryota; kingdom Viridiplantae; phylum Streptophyta; class Pinopsida; order Cupressales; family Taxaceae; genus Taxus; species Taxus wallichiana. Next base: position 83,570,228 of record CM031244.1, on the reverse strand, counting down.
CATGATTTACAGCCTTTGTGCTCTTCACATGGCTCCTCCTCCTCCTCCACAACCCGGTTGATGACAGCAGGTGGGACGATTGGTTGGTACATTTGTATTACCCAAAGACCAAACAAATATTGATTACACAAAAGACACTGCTGAGCAGCAATTAAGACCCTATGCAGTTGCAAAAATATGAATACAACAGACTTTCCTTGCCCATTGATCTAGTGGAGGACAGTCAAAATGAATTTACATTATCTTTCCTTTTATACCAAAATATTATTAAACATTTCTTTGAAGATCAATGTCCATCTTACTCACTATTAAAAACATATGAAGCTCATAATATAACTTGCTCTAGAAGACTTCGTCTATTGAGAAAAGTTTTCATAACACCTGCAATAAATAATAAGTGTCAGACATTACATGGTAAATCAAAAAGCACTATGAAGCTATCAAACCGAACTCCATGGATCATGCCTAGCTGAAAATGTGCCCTTTGCATATGATTAAGACGCATTTACATTGTCATTCCCCCACACTCCATAAGAGCAAGGTGACATGATTGATCACATGTGACTATATGTAATGTCCTCTTTTCCAAGCTAGTCACTATGAAGGTCTTAGGCCCATTCCAACTTCCATGGGCTTCGAGGAAGGAAAGCAAGGGAGGTGAACATTGCCATAATTATAAGTGATTGTATTTTCCTTATTTATTTAATTACTAATTATGGCTTGGAGTGATTCGACTAGGTGATGGGTGAATGACAAAGAAAAAAAGAATTTCTATCTTCTCCACATGAGGTCGGTCTTCTTGGAGGACCAAGTGAAGATTAAGAGTACACTTCCCCTTCATTAAGAGGTCGGCCATGGGAATTCATCCTTCGCACCAAAGACGGGTACTTAAGAAGGTTCAAATGGTGGAGGAGCATATCATTATTATTCATCATTTGACATTTACTTGGATTTGGAGCTTGATCCATAGGGATCCAAAATGACTCTACTTTATCAAATCAGCCAACACGAAGAAGAAAAAAATATACACGAAGGTTTTGTCTGTTTAGTGACAGGACCACCGCCCTGTGCAGGGCGGCGGTTACAGAACCGCCGCCCCACCAAGGCGGCGGTCTTGGGACCGCCGTCTGCATTGGGCGGTGGTCTTGGCTCTTGCGGACAGAAAATAAAATATGACACGAACAGTCCCAGAATTCCAAAGGGTGTCCATGTCTCTTCTTCTGCATGACTTTTCCCATTCTCCAATGCACGGAGAACATGAGAAAGACTATAAATGCATGTTATGGAAGAGAACAAAGGCATCGAAGCATGAAGCAAGTGAGTAAGAAGCTCTTAGTGTTGGAATTGTGATTTGTAGAAGCAAGGAGTAATTGAGTCAGAGCAAGCAAGTAATTGGGAGGAAGTGTGAGATATTATCTACTTCTCTTTCATACTTATTGTAATTTCGTACTTATTATTGAATTGGCCAATAAAAGTGGGAAGAAAGAGCAATTGCCCTTCCCAACTGGTTTTTCCTCCTCTGGAGGTTTTCCAGGATAAAATTGTTGGTGTATGAGTCTATATTCTTTCCCTTTCTGCAAATTGTTGATTCTAAGCACAAGTATAATTCATTCACTAGCTATCTCTGTTATTTTCTAATAGAAAGTAGAACAGCAGCGATTAATTATGATTCTGTGGATAATTCCAAAGTTGAAGAGTTTACTGGATCGAGCTAGTGTAGCTTCTCTTCTTGCCATTCAAGGTCGAAACCCCATCATTGGCCACCTACTAAGGAAGAAAACCTTGTAGGATCACACTTGGCAACGGAAACCCTCCCATCCTTGGCCACCTATTGAGGATTTAAACCTTCAATCGGATGACACTTGGGGATGGAAACCCTCTTGTGTGCATTGGTGGCTTCATTCAGGTGTCACAAATGGACTTCATTGGCAGATTTCTTGAACAAGGTATTTATTCGTGCATAAGGCACTTCTACTCCAGCTAGGGCACTTTCAAGGGTGTTGGCACCCTTCCTCCACTTGATCTACTCACCTAGGAAGTTCGGGATCACTTTGGAGGCGTTTCCCTAGTTGAAAATTTGTGATTTCACTTTTATTTGATATCGGGTCTCTTTGAGATCATTTTGAGAATTTGTTTGAGTTGAAACTCCAAGTATTGATGGATTTACGAAATTTCAAAATTTCAGTTGTGTTTGCTTTTGAATTAAAATTATATAATATATATTTACTCCAAATTTACTCTTGTTGGACTTATAAAGTGTTTTGGATATTTCTATATTGATTGTGAGTCTATATTACATGAGAATATTGTCTTGAAGAGCTCATACAGTTCGCTGCCCTAGGAAATAGAAAATTAGATTCATTGCTAGGGCTAAGTGGTGATATTGTTGGCTATCATATGAATTCCTTTGTTGTCATAAATATTCAGATCACTCTTGATTGCAAATGGTAGTTTCAATTTGCTCCTCTAGGATTTGAAGTGATTGAAGGGTAGCTGTAGTAAAAATTAGAAGTTGTGATTGGGGTTTGAGTCCAAACCCTTGTTTTCTGTTTGATGCCCTAGTGAGGACATTACAGTGGTATCAAAGCTTCGGTCTTCCCAACCTAGAGGGTTTCATTCAAAAGGAATAGATAGATGGTGAACATACATGAGAGGTTTGCCCTAGGGCAAGAAAGATTGGCGAATAGGATGACACAGTTGATCCAAGCCATGCAAAACCACAATGGAGAAGGAAGTTCTTCGGGAATTCATAGTGTGAGGCAGCCCTTAGGGTCAAGCTTTGGAGTTGTTGCTAGGCCATTTAAGCCTACCTTCCTCCCTAGGGAAGAATCCATTCCAAAGATTGAGACACAACATTCGGTGGGCCACAACATTGCTACCATCTATGAGGAGTACAGGGCTCTTCCGGATGAGATTCATGATGTCATGTCACTCGCCAAGTTCATAGGGTTGAAGAATGGTAAAGTTGGAATTGGACCAAGGTCTAAACCCGAGTTATACCCAAGGGAAATTGGAAACATGTTCCAGCCCTAGAGGGAAAGAATCCCTCCATTATGATCAAAGAAGAAGAAAAACACTCGAAGTTGTCGGGCATGGATAGGGAGCAGCCCATGGAAGCCCTAGAAGTACCTATCATTCTTCATAAGGGTGAGCCCTTGTGGAACATGAGCCCAAAAAGGAAGCAAAATCCAATTTACAAGAAGGTGAAGAAAGGTTGATGGTTAAAGCTCAATTGCCCAAACGATAAGGAGGATGATCAGCTCATTAGGAGTTTCCGAACAGCAAGCAATGAAAAGCAAATTGATGATGTTCATGATTCTGGTAAGAGTCATGATGTTGTTCCCTACATGTATCAACAAAACGAGGATGCTCCAACAAATTCTCATAAGGCAAAGAAAGATGAACACTATGAAGACAACCAAAGGTAATTCAAATTTGTTGCTTTCTACTATGTCATTTTAGATTTGTGGTCATGGGCAATTTGTTGAAAAGGATGACCATGGGGCAAGTTTGATACTCCATAGTAAATCACAGCAAATGGGTGATCATCATGGTGCTAAGAATGGAGAAAAATCAGAATTGCACAGGGGTTAATGGGGCTAAAATTCGGGTGACCTTGTTGGGAGGCATGCCCATGGAATAAGGGCCTCTCTTGATGCTCATGTTAATCTTCAGCTTGCTGGAAATTTCATGACAGCAACCTATGGTAAGCAATTTCATCATCTTCTTAGCAAGGATTTGCTACATCACCTTCATGCTATGTCTTTGCAATATTTTGGTCGTCATAAGGAATATTCTAATAACTTTGTGAAGATGAAGGGTACCAAATGGGAAGAGGATTCTACTTCAGCCCTAAGAAGTGAACTCTTTATTGGTAGCCCTAGACATGACCATCATATTCTAGATTTATTGATTCCTCCTATGTCGCTGCCATATTTGTATCATGGAGGGCAGCATGATCAATTTGATAAGAGGAAGAACATGTTGAGGGACAAAGGGCACATAGATTCTTCCTTGCAAATTCCAGATTGCTTGTACATAGAAGTTTGGGATCAGGAGATCTTTTGAAGAGTGCTGCTACAAACTTGAGGATTGTTGTTACCTACATCCTTATGGCAGCTATAAGAGAATTGGTAACCACAAGGAAAAGGCATTTCTCACCCACAATGAGGGATGAAGTGTTTACATCAGGTGCAAAATGGTCTCCAACTACCACCATCCCAATTTTGCATGGGAAAATACAATACTTCAGCCATGGTAAGATATTCTTTCTGAATTCATATTTTGGATGGATAGTACTCTCCTTGGACAGTTGTAAGGTTGACAGTTGGGTTTTTCCATAAGATTTCAGTTTGGTAGTTATGCCATTTTCATATGGCTGAACATGCAAAAATCATATTTGGAACTCTCATTAGCAGTCATGAACAACTGCGAACTTATATTTTGAAGGAATTCCATCATGGGTTGATGTGGGAAGAAGGTTACAGCTGAAAGAAACAAACAAATCAGATTTGATAGCCCCGATTTGGATAAGATTCCATGTGATTTATGGCTGTGGTGAATTGTTTCCAACCCCTCCACAATCTGATTTGCATCTTGTAATAAGAGAGATAGTTGGTCAAACTGATTATTCATCCATTTCTTGCTTTATGATGGAAACTACAGCAGTTCGCACGGATTTTGGTACAATTGAGTGTGCAAAGGAAGGAGATGTCACTGTTGTTTTTGAAGTGGAAGATGAAGAAGAAGACGAAGAAGATATTTTAACGTCCACGAGGCTACCAAAGACAGCCTATGGGACAACAGATCTTGCTAAAGATCTTTCTGGCATTCAGATCTCTTGTTGGTGAGTTTGATGATCAACTCCCTTGTTTTTTCAACCATATTCTCGCTGAAAATATCTTGAAAGGAGGCAGTAGCCACCGTGCTAGCAAATTGGGCCCTAATGTCGTTATAAGCATTACATTCCAACATGAAATGTTTCTCTGATTCCACTGCACCAAACATGCAAAAGACATAGATTCTCTCTTCCCATGCCTCTTTAGGTCTTTTCCATCTTCCTGTTTCACACCGAAGACAATGTGAATTAGTTCTCAATTGAGCTATGAAGATCTTTGCTTTCCACGAGATATTAGCCCCTATAAAAGCCTTTTATTGATGATCACATGTAGAGTTAAATTCCTCCAAATAATACCTCTTCTTTCTCCCTAATGACTTTCCCCACATAACTTTGTGGAATTTTTCTATAACAAATTTTTTTATCTCTTTACTATTATTTGGATAAGCATTCAAGTAAATGTTCCATTTTTAAGCCATTTGTTGTTTTGATTCATCCATGACTTCTTTCTTTTCTCCAAAAACTCATTGAGGACAACCTTAGGCCATCTACTACCTTCCATTTGCTCGATCTTTTTTAAATATGTTATGAGACGAACCATAACAATAGCTTCTAGAGGTACACTCTGCCCCGTTCAACTAGAAGAATCTCATATGGGCCGAGATCTTTAATTTGAGCTTGCTAGTAATCATGCTTTTTTGAATTCTCTCAAATTGTTTCCATCTTGAGTTTGAAATGCTGCTAGCCCAAACCTTACATCCGTAAAACACCACTAGAGTCACTAAAAGCCCAAAAAGAATACTTCAATGATGAAAGGGGCAGCAGAGGTATGAATTTGTTTGGGTTAAAGTTCCTTCATTTAATAGGCACAAGATCCAAATTATGGGAGCACTACAACATGTCCCTCCACCTTGATATGATAATACGTGTGCATATGAGTTTGCATTTGCTTGAGGGCAAGCAAATTTGGGAAGGGAGGATTGTAATGTCCCCTTTTCCAAGCTAGTCACTATGAAGGCCTTGGGCCCATTCCACCTTCCATGGGCTTCGAGGAAGGAAAGCAAGGGAGGTGAACATTGCCATAATTGTAAGTGATTGTATTTTCCTTATTTATTTAATTACTAATTATGGCTTGGAGTGATTCGACTAGGTGATGGGTGAATGACAAAGCAAAAAGGAATTTCTATCTTCTCCACATGAGGTCGGTCTTCTTGGAGGACCAAGTGAAGATTAAAAGTACACTTCCCCTTCATTAAGAGGTCGGCCATGGGAATTAGTCCTCTAATTCATCCTTGGCGCCAAAAGAGGGTACTTAAGGAGGTTCGAATGGTGGAGGAGCATATCATTATTATTCATCATTTGACATTTACTTGGATTTGGAGCTAGTGTAGCTTCTCTTCTTGCCATTGAAGTTTGAAACCCCTTCCTTGGCCACCTATTGAGAACGCAAATCTTGAATAGGATCACACTTGGGGACAGAAACCCTCTTGTGTGCATTGGTGGCTTCATTTAGGAGTCACAAGTGGACTTCATTGGCAAATTTCTGGAACAAGGTGTTTATTCATGCATAGGGCACTTCTACTCCAGCTAGGGCACTTTCAAGGGTGTTGACACCCTTCTTCCACTTGATCTCCTCACTTCGGAAGTTCTCCTCCACTTGATCTACCCACCTAGGAAGTTCGGGATCACTTTTGGAGGGGTTTCCGTGGTTGGAAAATTGTGATTTCACTTTTATTTGATAGCTGGTCTCTCCGAGATCATTTTGAGCATTTGTTTGTGTTGAAACTCCAAGTATTGATGGAGTTATGAATTTTGAAGTTTCAGCTGTGTTTGCACTTGAATTAAAATTATAAAATATATATTTGCTCCAGATTTCATCTTGCTGGACTTATGAAGTGTTTGGGATATTTCTATATTGATTTTCAGTCTATATTGCATGAGAATATTGTCTTGAAAAGCCCATACAGTTCACTGCCCTAGGAAATAGAAAATCAGATTCATTGCTAGGGCTAAGTGGTGATATTGTTGGCTGTCATATGAATTCCTTTGCTGTCATAAATATTCAAATCGCTCTTGGTTGCTAATGGCATTTTCAGTTTGTTCCTCTAGGGTTTGAAGTGATTGACAGGTGGTTGTAATAAAAATCAGAAGTTGTGATTGGGGTTTGAGTCCAAACCCTTGTTTTTTGTTTGATGCCCTAGAAGGGACATTAAACTTTAATTATATTATACCTCAAAAGGGCAAAAACATTACAATGTAAATGCATCCACTTGAAATATTGCCACAACTGTCTACTACTTGTCTTCTACCTGTCTTCTTAGAGTTAAACGCAATACTTCAATTGTTTATGATCTTTTTAGTGCATCACATTATACAGCTTGCAATGTGCATGCTGCATAGAAATATTTTTCTTCAGTTTGCATAAACCGCAGCCAACTTTTGTCCTCTCACTTAAAAGTGCCGTTATAAATTCCCTGCTTCATTGTTTGTGCCGTCAATTTACAATTTATCACAAGTGATCAGTCACTTCATGCCCCTCCTTTTTAAGTTGCCTATAAAATGACAAAATAGCCAAAAGAGGAAACAGAAGCAGAAACCACATAAAATCTGATCAAGAGTGCTTCGGAAATATGAAAAGCAATTTATGAATTTGTTCTTGGAAGTCATAACCAATTAGGTCATTATAGCACCGTGAAGGTCCAATTTAAAATAAAGAACGGAAAAGTACAGTTATTGATTCTAGTACCAAAAGATTTTTCTTTTTGTTTGGAAAAACATCGTATATTATGTCAATGAACAGGAAGGTTACATCAGCTGAGCAATATCCTTGCCAGGAAAATATCTCCCCACAAAGAAAGGAAAGCAATCACCTGATCCTGTGCCCCTATGTGCAAGGAATCAACATCTTTATGGAACCACTTAACCTTATGCGGCAAGCCAATTCTTTCTTTTAAATGTCTCAAACTGCCTAGGCTAAGCAAGAAAGTATCCTCCTCAAAAGCTGCTTTACATCTTTCCTTTCACAAGAAGTTGATAGCAGATAAGTAAATTGTCTGTCGTAAACTTTAATTAAAGCTGTTCCTAATCATCCACAGATCCCTAGAAGACTCCCTTGCCAAGAGAGAGAAGCAATAAAAAGAAACTTTAATTCAACCTGAAGCCATGACCGAAAATTGCTTGCTACAAAAATCTCCAAAAGACATGAGAAACCAACTCCTCTCTCCCACATAAAATGGAAGAAAAATCTGAAATACCAACATTGACTAACCTCGATTTGACTATCAATCCTCAATGAAGGAGTAGACATCCAAATATAATTGTGTTTAAAAGAGGCCCTTGTTTTCCAAATGGTTTAACACTAAGTCACAAGGTTCGAGTTTGATGAGGATAAAAATTGGTTTGAGTTTGCCAATGGATAAAGTTTGAAAACAAGTATTGCCATTAAGTTCAGCCAATAGATAAAAAAAAAAAAATTGATTAGTGGTAAAAGTTAGGGTTGAGGGGACCCTACCCCATTACAAAGAGTTGCAGCAACCTTACATATTGGCCAATGGATTTACCTTTAAAGGCCATTCATGTTCCAAAAGTTCAAAAAACAAAGACTACAGTTTAAGATATCCATAAGATAGGAATTACAATATATAACAGTCCAAAGGTTTATACTAACAGCAAATTAAAAACCTTTGAATATCATTATTCTTTGACCAGTTCTTCCACCGTCTCCATACAGCCGTTCCATTCATTGACCAGTGTTGCTATTGTCTCCTTCCAGTACTTGTAATTTGGTTCTTGAATCACCACCTTCGGCCCTGTACCTTCCTTTTCCTTTTCTTTTGCCAACTCCATGGACTGGATCATTTCGGCCAGCAGTTTAAGATGGTAAATAGTACTTTTCACATTTAGGATATGTGCATCCCTGATTTGCATAATAATACCTTTCATTTTCAACAACTCACTTTCCATTTCCATGCTTCTGGCATTGGCATTTTTGAGGTTTTCGCTGAGGATAAGGGAAGACATTTTATCCACTTTGTCAGACAGCTCCTTAAGGTCCATGGAGATCAAGCTAATTTTGTGCCTATTGATATCAGTATTCAGTTTGCAGTTTTCAAACTCTCTCATAAAAGCATGGGTTTTAACAGCCGATTCCTGGGCCGAGAAAAGATCCCTCTGAGCCATTTTAAGATTATGTAGACTGTGGATAGCCTCCTCAGTGTTCTTGGAATGCTTACCCTCGGAAGACTCTGTTCTTTTATGAAGACTCAATAGATAAAATATTAATAAATATAAAAATATTAATTAAATAATAAAAATAAAACAGAAAAATGTAATTAAAATTAAACACAAAAAAATTAAGACAAATAGTAGACAAAAGAATTAAAAATATTTTTAAAAATCATTTTAAAAGATAATTAAAATAATAAAAAAACAAAAATAATAATAATAATAAAGAAATAAAACATTCACGCCAAATAATAACAAATATAAAAGAACAAACAATAAATGAATAAAGACATTCACAGCAAGCATAGAACATCTGTGGACAAATAAAACGACACGGACATTAACTGGAACCGTCACGAAGCCTTTACTTTGTCCAACTATTTTTCTTCAATTCTTCTCCACCTTTATTGACAAGGCTTTAATCTAATCAGTCTCAATCTCTATTGACTTTTTGTATACTGACAAATAATGTGGTGTTACATTCAGGAAACTCTGTGGAAGCTTACCGTAGTTAATCAATTAACACAAGAGAGTATTCTGATTGGCTGTGTAGCAAAGAGAAAGCCAGCCAGAAAGAGAAAGAACTCGCTTCAACAGGGCTCTTGGAAGTTGAAATCCACTGTGAGGGCACCTTCAGCGACAAGATCTCAGCCACATGACTGCCCCCTTAAAACAATTCGAAAAACTGCATGTAGGCACGATATAGATCCTGCAAAAGTGCAGACCAAACAAATCGAGCGATTTTTCTGTGGCTGAATAAAAATCAGCGAATTTGGAATTCCTACCAAAAAAATGAGGCCAACTTTGTGATATAGGACTTTGGCAATGGCTTTTGATCACACTTCAAGATCTCTCATACCCACAACTTATTCAAACGTGAAGCAAAAGCAGAATTATACCTTGATTATACAAGTCTTTTGTCACCTAGTTGTAGAAAACCTCCCCATTATTCCACTTCCAAAAGAGGCTTGGTCCAATAGTTTAACATCATTTCATTGGTCTAATGATTTAAATTACCCATGTTTTGACAACCTAACCTGACAATCAATATAATCATCAACAATAGAATTACATTGCCAAGGAAATGTCATAAGGGTAATTTGTCTATGCAGGTCTATTCTTTTCAGACATCCATGTACACCCTATCATTAAGGATATATATATATATAGCATACTCATCCTTTTGGTAGATTACTTAAATTCCTTAGTATTTTTAGAATGAGCAGGTGAGATAAATTTTTCAGAATCACTTACAATGCTAGACGATAACACAAAATAGGCTCTGCCCTACCTTCTTGTCTTGACAAAATAAAGAGAAGATGAGATTTTCATTCAAACTCAATAAGAATATTTGCAGAATTCTAGCTTCTTTATAATCAAAACTATAATAGAGTTCTAACAATCCTTCAGGGAAATGCTTTTGAAAAGGGCAGGACATGTTATATATCTAATTAATATGATAGTGCTTCTATATGAATAAAAAACAAAAATATAATTTATAAATTAACAATCCATGTGCAACGTTGTGACGTACAACATAATACTGTTTCTAGATTATCAGGAAATAATCTATAAATAAGAGATTAATGTTTTCCATATACACCCTTAACACATTACCGTTTACAAGGAAGATTAAGTCATGAGGGTGTAATTTAATAAATTTATAGATTACAAGGAACATTAATGACTTAATTAAATGTGTATATGGTAATTATGATATTTTTGTCCATATATGTTTACATGAGATTGGTATGGCTCTAAATCTTATTCTCATCCCTAAGAGTCTGAAACCAGTCTCAAAGCATATTGTATACATCCTATGCTTTTGGCAGACATCTAAATATTCATTTTATTGTTCACTAGAAACGTCTCTCAAAGATGGTAGAGAATGTCCGTATCCAAATCCTCCATTCATGTGGCCATGTTCCACCCAAGTAGTTTCAGTAACAACTGCAATGCTTGCATGGGTTTTCTTTTGATATTCATAAAGTGCTTAACTTCAAAAAAAAAACTAAAACAAAAACACATTAGCTATGATACAGAAGGAAATAAAATTACTGAAAAAGATTGACTTCTTTCGAGGACAAGCAAAGGGAAAAAGCTTTCTCGCACTTCTATAATACTAGTACATAAACAGATATACATAAAAAGGAACATGAAGGACCACCAATGCAATTTGGAATGTAGAAATCAAAAGAGACTCATAGGACTCTATAACTAACTAAATGTCTCCTGTACTTTATGGTTATATAAATCACAAACATTCATACCTTATGTATTTATTGTGTCATGGCACGGAATAATAATCTCCTCTTATTTACAGCTGAGAAAAAACTTAAATTCAAATCAAAACAACCTTTTTGACTGCATGGTACAAGATGGACTGCCATTCAAAGTTGAGAAGCATTGCATAATGCTTGAGTTGGTGGCACAATTTGGCGTTGAAAAGATGATTCACCATCTGCAAAGATAAGTCTACCAGTCGAAAATGCACAGTGATGTTCAATGTTTCGACTGAGGTTGCATGTTGTGCAACATGAGTAGCCATTTGACTCAAAATCTGGACTTGCATATACTGTTGCAATACTAAGCAGACCGTGGGAGTGTAGGCCAAAGGACTTCCCAGGTAGTTTCCAAGAACTAGGTGGAATGACTATATATTCATTGTAGTCACCAGGTTTGTCAAAATAGCAGTGTTTGTATTCTGCAAGATGATAGGCAGTGGGCAGGAGGCTGCCAAACTACTCATATCGTGTGTGAGTGCGTTTTGGACTGCCGGATTCAGAAATTTCGAACTGTATTACTATTTTACCTGATCAGGTGGGAACATCTTGTGGAGATTGGCGGACACCAAACTGAAACAATCAAATTGCATTACACCCACAGATCAAAGAGTAGACAAAGTGGTGAAACAAACACTAGTTCAGCTGTTGAAGTGATACAATCATAAGCAGCGAAGGGTGCGGGATTAAAACTTGTCATATCTAGAACAGTGCCAAAGGTGGTTCAATATAACAATCACCATTTGAGACTTTTGCAGGCTTTTTCCTCCAAGCTCTGTTTCATTTAGCATTCAAGAAAGGTGGGCAATAGATTTTAAACAGAGCACTACAGGGAAAAGGGTGAAAGGTTCCTGGAGAAAATCCAGTATATCCATACCAAAGTGAGAGACCACTTAGCAAAGGCTTGGACAAAGTATAAAGCTCGTCATAACCAACTTCAAGTAGACCACGAATTTCAGATCCATTCAATTCAAGGGCGAAGATCAAAAATTAGACTGACCAGACATGGTCCATTAAAGGTCATATAAGTTGGCGAGAATGTTTGTAAGCTTTATCCATCTGAATACTAAGGGATTCACTCACTAGTAAATGCAAACAATCTGAAATTGTCTGACCCTTTAATTTGGATGATTTAGACAGAATGGCACCTATTTTGCACAGATCAAAATAACTCGTTCTAGACTAACAAAATTAAGCAGTAACAAATTGGAAGGGTGAATTTTCCATATATTTCAAAGTGATATTCGACATAAGTGCCAAAAACTTCCAGAGAAAAGTTGGTGCCAATTGACGACAATGATTAAATCCCTAATGAATCAAGTTGAGAAACCAACACTACCCAAAAGGGAGGTGTGATTTGTAAAGATTAGAAATTGATAAAAATTCCAAGTACTTGAGACTTCAAAATATTCCAAATATTAAAGCAAGTTTGGTTCAACACCAAGTTATCATCAAGAAGTTGGCTTCAAAGCCAAGATATAGCACCAAGGTATGAATTCGTGTTGAAAAGGTTGTCAACACCAAAAGGGTCAAACAAATTTCGCAGCAATCACAACACCAAAAACATTATGGAGAGAAGATCAAGTGTGCTTAACCAAAACCATGCAAGAACACCTGACAACTCTTAGAACAAGAAGGAAGTTAATTTCTATAAATATAACCCATATATAACTCTTCCAAAACATTTATAAATAGTTAAAGTCATGTTCATGAAAATCTGTGAGAAGGACAATAGTTCTTTTTCAGTATTTGCTTTTGTAAAAGTGTTCACAAATTTATGCCTATTGAATAGTACCGAGGCATTTAACAGCAATAAAGTTCAAAAATACATTGTAAAATAGTGCACGAAGAACGTAAAATCACAAGAGTAGATCTAACACACTAGATCTAAGTTGATTTAAAGTCCACTATTGACTCTTCCCCTGATAAACAGATCATTTGAGTCTTTATGTTAGCAGTGACGGGTAACAAAAATATAGGATATGACTAACTCTTTAGTTAAGTTAACTTTTCATGAGCTTCCTAGATAAATACGCCCAAGAAGTTTAAGTCAAATGTGCAACCAAGGATGGGAAAATAGAGGAGACATGAAATTTGGCAAAGAAGGGTGTCATCGGATCCACAATACATCGCGTTTAATGGTTTCTTAGCAAGAGTAAAACCTTACATTCTTAATACAGAAAGCATTAACAGTCTAAGTAGGGTGATCAGTACAATACATAATGTCTAGAATTGTCCTAAGAACATCCGTAGTCCCTGATGCATTAGACATCAATAGACAATAAATTTATTACTCAATGGAGTACATTTACAATCTTTCCACAGCATATAGAATATTATCTAGCTCATTACGAAGCCTTGAAATATGACTTAAGAAATACAATAGAAAAACACAGTAAAAGATTTCCCCAGTCCAAAATCTATATTTATCCAAGGTGCTTACTGAATCAAAGGTCTCTAAAGGAAGGCTCTCAAGGTGACGGCGGATAACAGCATTCCCCTCCCGATGAATGAGTGAAATATTTTCTAGCCCGCTTAGATCAAGGCCACCATCAATTAACTTCTTCTCTCTATCCTTTTCTGGCACCTCATTAAACATCCACAACTCTGAGCCAGGGGCTAAAAGTGCCTCTAGCACCTGTAACAGAAAAAAAAATAGCCATTCGTTTCAATAAATTTTGACAAAAAGATTAAATGGCAACAAAGAACTGTGGCGACTACCTACTAGTTATTAGGAACAAAATGCTTTCCAGTAGCATGATGAGAACAAGGTAAGAAGATCTGTTTTGTGGGATATTGAGGGAAAAGAGCCATAAGGATTAGAGGACAAATTAGATTTGGGGATAATATAGTAATTAACAAATCCACCTTTTAAATAGATTGAGCATATAAATGCTCTCCAATTATTGTAATCAATTTAGTTATTATAATTTGCAAGATAGAACCCAGCCATCTTACCATGATCATATCATCGATGTCACGACGCCAACCACAGAAAAGGATCTTCTCTGGAAACTTGGGAGGACTAAACACTTTAGGTAGGAATCCCTTCGCACCTGCATAAGATTGGAAGACATAAGAAAACCAATTAAGGGCCTTTTCCAACAAGAACTGCCCATGACCATCATATCAGCCTTCCATAACCATCCACAAATATTATCTTTAGGGGCCCTCTCACGGAATTTTTGTAAGCTGTATTCTTAACCTTCCTCATGACCTGAAGTGCAGAAGCAAGATTCTAATGTGGAAACCAAGGAACCATTCAATTAGCACAGGTTCTTGTATTCCAAGGAAACTTTTCTGTAGAGATTGCTTTTTTATTAAGGCCATTCCTTTTGTGTTGATGATGCATGCCATAAAATATCAATGCAATGCCTAAAAACCAGTAGAATGAAAAAAAAAAATCATGACAGAATGCAGCAATCATAACTGCCTTGAAAATTTTATATGAATGAAGATGCCAAAAATTACTAAGAATTCAAATAACGCATATCCTGAAAGGAAACATTATTTCTGCAACTATTTCTTGTACAGTTAAAAATTAAAATATATTTCAAATTTTCAAGGTCTCCATTGTAAAAATGGTAATCAGAATCCACGAACCTTTTATTTGACAAGGCATTATATAATAGATATGTAAGCCATAATATTATAAAATAGTTCCTATAGGATTTTACAGAAATAACCAGAAAACTTCCATGGAACAAAAGTGCGAAAGAAATCAGAGTTTTTCAGTTTTACAAAGAATGTCTGCTTTGAATCTTCTTCATTTAACCTAGACATGGGAAAATATCCTTAAAAAACATCCCAAAAAAAATATGCATGACTTCAATAATTCATCAAGGCTACACCCGTGATTCCAAAAGAACTGATAGCAGGGGCTTCTACAGCATAAATCTCCATAGATGACATTAACAATAATCAGCAACACAGAATTTTTATTTGCAACATGATGAAATGCAGACTAGGTAGCCGGTATGGGGTACAGTACGGGTATGGATACGGGGATCCAGTACGCTGGTATGGCAATTTTTTTGGGGGGCCTGGGTACGACCGTACAATATATATTAAATATTAAAAATGTAGCCAAATAAGCAAAAAACATCCTTATACATGAATACAGTAAACAAATTATTAATTAAGTGAAATAGCCAAATAACATATTAATAATTCAATGCATTTTGTCGTGATATTCATTGATCGAACTTCGAACAAGTACATTGTTCAAACTCCAAATGTTACAATGTCCAATTATAATCATAAATAATAACAAATCACATAACTGGACTGGAATTCGGCTATTACCAGCTCCCTTCAAATCTGGCAGTTCAGATTCCTTTGGGGTTTCTCTTATTATTCCTGCATTAGTCTTACTTGCTAGTGGAGATGCTGCCACTGCATTTTTTGATCCTACATTACCCAAACTCATCTCAACTGTTGCAGTTTCAGCCATTGTTTTAGGTACTTCTGTGAATGCCCTTGTTTTACCACAGTTGAATCATTTACGTAATCCCATCTATTGACCTTTATTGACCCCAAAAAAAAAAAAATTAAAATTAAAAATTGTTGTTTTTACTGTGGGTACGGCTGGGTATGCTGTGGGTACGGCCAGGGTACGTCCAGCAGTATCCGAGTACATCTAGGTACTTCCTACCCAGGTACTGCTGAACGTACCTTGGGCATACCCCGCGTACCATACCCATATTGTGTACCAGGTACGTACCGTACCCATACCCATGCCCTGCAGGGTACGTACCGGCTACCTAGGATGCAGACAACCAAGAATCAATCTAAAACAAATTCAAACAAAGCCCTATGTTTATCATTATAGATTGTGAAATGCTACAGGACAATGAATGTACTAAAGCTAGCAAAAAGAGACAGCAGCAATGGGCTAGCAGCTCCACACTTTCGCATATGCAGATTTGTATCTACCATTCAGAAACACCTCATCAAACTCAAACTCAAATCACACAGTCCCTGCAAACAATCAGTTCTCTGAGGATGCAGCTCATCTGTACCCCAAGAACGTTGACACAATGTGACACCAGTCTTGTTGCAGCCTCTCAGTAGTATAGCAATCATAAGATCGTTGTTTTCACCAATACACCCAAATTTTGCATATTCAGGGCCACGATAACGAAAGAATGAATTAGCAAAAGTGATGATCTCTCGAGGCAATTTCTAGTTATTCTTTTACATTCAAGTTTCTCTTGTTTGTGCTCATTCTCAATCTTAATCGACGTACAGTTCAAGTTTCCTTCTTTCTGTTCTTTTTTCACCTATGAAGGCCCTAAGTTTTAATTTCTCATGTTATTTCCTCATGCTTGCTCTTCTCAAGTGTCTTTTCTTTTGATTTCTTCTACTTCATGAGTTTCTTTCTTAAGAATGTAGATATCACATTTCGCTTTTGTGGCAGATTCTAAGTGCTAAGTATTTAAGGGAGAGAGAGAGAGAGAGAGAGAATTGCTGCACAAGAAGTGAAGGAAACTGAGAGCTTCGCAAAACCAAAGGCTTTCCAATGCAGACCTTTGCAAAGAAGAGAGAAGCTTTGCAACAAATGCTAGGCTTCGTGTTGAAAGAAAAGGGGGCACAAGTAAAGAATGACTCGCATCAACTGCGTAAAGAGCAAAAAGCTTCGCAAGGAGGAAAACTGTTTCGCAAGACTGAGATAAAATTTGCAACTCAAGGATTGTCGTACAATGCAAAAATGACAAAAACCGCACAAAAAAAAAAGGGTAAATCACTATAAATGCCTTATAGTTGGCATCACACACAGAGGATTTTGGGGAAAACAAGATTCAAATTAACTTCCAATGGTCATTCAAAATGTACTTTAAGATATCAAGATTCATCAATGCCATCCGATTTGAGTAAGGAGTGAGTATCCACAGACAGCCTCTAATTTGGCAGGTAGGTAGGATGCAATTTTTTTGCGAGTCCCATGATTCTATATGACAACCCTTTCAGTAATAGAGTGTGGCATTTCAATGGTAAAAATTGGGTTACATATTTCAAGGGAAGATCAACATACAACTCTATGGTAAGTTAAGAGTCTCTTAAAACCTTTCCTACTGATAAGACATGAATCGACCCTTATTTTCTATTTATGCACATCTTGGTGAACCTGGGAACACAAACATCGTATCTAAACTACGAAGAAAAACCCGTGGAAGAGGAAGTACACATGTCCACCTTATTCAATGCTCGAGAGAGCCACTATTCCTTGGTCACGAGAGAGGAGCACGATCACCACCTACAACAGCGCAGTCCCAGGAATGGGTGGTATAAGGAAGAGTACTTGATTGATTTGACCCCACCGAGACCTCAAGTATATACAAAGGGTAATGTATCCAAACAGCTCTAAGTTGGATGTTGGAAAGAGGGGAGAGAATTACATTGGCTACAAGCCCACTGTGAGAAGAAAGAAGCGGATCAGAATGGTTCCAAGGCTGGAGATGTGAAGAAGCAGCATATCTCGTCATTTGCCTTCTTATGTAAGCAACCTTCAATGACTACGCAGTGTTTTGCAAGACCCTCAAATGTTGGAGTAAACTGTGCTTTTGTCTTCTCTAGAGAAAACGAACGATCACTTGTACCATTCATTTCATATTGCTTTTGAAAGGGAATGTTGACATCCCTCTTCGATTATAAAAGGATTTTAATATCCTTTAGGGATATATATATAGAGAGAGAGAGGTACAAACTCTTATTTTTAAATCTTGGAAGGAGATACTGCAAGAACTTGAATTTCAATACAGTTATTGCTCTATAACTATGATATTGATATGATGCTATAGTTTAGTATGAATTTGGGCTTTTGGTATGCTAGTACCGTGTTGTCTTTCATTTCATTACAAGCTTAATAAGGTTTTGATCAGGGTTTGTGCATCTGAGCTATTATTATTTCCATAGATGGTTTTAAAACTTGACTTGGTTTGTTTGATTTAAGTTTTTGTTTGGATCCATGCTATTCAAAAGGTAAAATTAACAATCTTGTTTTGTTATCCAAATATTTGCTTTGTCCATCACAATTCAAGACTATTGCCATTTTTGTTTTGAGCAATTTATTTGTGCAAGAATAACAATTTTTTTATCAGACATGTCTTTGAAAACAACTTAGAATCCATCTATTTTAAGCATTTTCTTTCCTTTTACTCTTAATATTCACAACTTAGAATGTGTTTTCTTTCATGTTTGTAAATGTTTCCGAGCATCGTATGGAGGTAGGTAGCCCATATCCTATTAAATTCCTTTTTATATTAAAATTGAAGGGTTTTAAGCCCCGTGTGTACGTGCCAAAACACTAGACAAAAAGTCAATGTTAGAAGAAGGGCATTAAATCTAAGTAGCCAATACGTTTTGGATACGGGAGCGGGTATGGAGTATCCGATACACGGAAACGGCAAAAAAAAATTGACCCCGGATACGGCGTAGGATACGGCAGTACAAAAACTATATAAAAATTAAAAATATATAAATTTCAGCCTTCTAAATAGGAATTTAATTATTAACCACATATTATGCATATGAAAGACAAGATAAAAGACAAGTTATAAGCTAAATAAGTGAATAACCACAACAAACAAGCTAGGATACCAATAAAACTTAGAAACTTAAAAGCTTAAAAGTTAAATTAAAATACTTAAATCGAACACAATGTGAATGTCATGAATCTCATGATATATTAAATTCAATCATAGATCAATATTCAAAGTTCAAACTATCTTTCATTGTCAATATTCATCATATTCCTCTTCATCAAGAGGATCAAGATCAGCTACATCATCATCATTACGTGGTTCATTAGAACCACATGGGCTCGAACCACTTGCACTAGGGCCACTGCCAGTTGCACCCCTTGTGTATGTAGGTCTCGTGGTGCCACAGAACTCCCCTCATCATCATATGCTCCATGGTGGGAAATGGAAGCATCCAAGTCAACTATCTCTGGATCAATGTCCCAATCTCTTGTTGACCCTTGTACTGGCTGCTTATGGGATAAAAGGCACAAGTTGGAATGTATGTATACCAAATCTTCAACCCTTTTAGCCCCCAACCTGTTGCGCTTCTATGAGTGGATGAAACTATATGTACTCTAGTTGCGCTCAGAGGAAGATGAACTTGCAACCTATTAAGGCAACCCAAACTTCAAAGTCAATGCAAAGTTTAACTTCAAACTTAAATTTTAAAAAACTAAAAGAAAAGAGAATAAAAAATTAAAAACTTACATGTGCCAAGACCTTGATTGCAAGAGGTTACAAGTAAACCGATGCATGACCATGGAAGTACCACCACATATGAGCATCCATCTTGTATTTGCTCCGAAGAGCGAGAAGGTTATGACCCGTTCGCTTTATGAAATTGCCAAACTCTACCATAACACGTGTCCGGGCCTCGGGATTAGGGAAGAGCCTAGCCAATGCCGCCATATATCCCTCACTGACTTCCGCATCCCTGTATGGTGCTACCCTCTCTGGCAAGGAAAGGATCTGTCTTTATCAAATCTAGGAGTCAATGCAAAACCAGTAGATGTAATGGGGTGGTCATTTTGTTCCACCGCTCAAAGAGGATTGTCTTCACTTGTTTGAAAAATATTTCTTCGGGATCTTGTTCTTTTGCATTTATGACGGCTTTTATCTTCTCAATCATTGAGTCGATGTCATCATATATCTCTCCTAGACATGGCTGATCCGTGTCAGTAAACCGAGATCATGCTCATAATGGGCTCAAAACTCAACAAATAAGCCACTTTATCCCACCAAGAGTCCTCTAAGATCATGTTCTTCATTTTTTGAGCCCGTTGAGTGTTTGATTGCCTCCATACAGACCAAAGATTGGAGGTTACCATCCTCATGAGTGCCTCCCACACCTTCACAAGTCATCTCAAGACGATTGTGTGTGATGCAAACTGAGTCTCACTACCTAATAAGAATGAGGAACAAAAATTAAAAATAAAATTGAAAATTAAAAAAATACTAAAAAACTTATATTTAAATTTTAAATTAAAAAAAAAAAAAAAAAAAAGTTTTTCCTTACCTTCAGTAGCTCCAACTGCAAGAATGATCTAAAAATGCCCTGTGACATGTGGTTGGTGACAAACATTTGGATCTCTTCAGCTTCTACATACACTTGTTGGATCCACTCTATTTTGCTTGCCATTTTCTTTAGCATTAAATTCAATGAATGCATGGCACATGGTGTCCAAAAATATTCCCATACCGTGCCTCAACTAGCATCCCCATAGCTTTGCAATTTTGGCGTTGTCCGTTATGACTTGGACAACATTTTGAGGCCTCGCTGCCACAATGGACTCAAAGAGGATGTTGGCTATGAATTGGGCATCCTTCACTTGCCCCTCACATTCAACCACTTTCAAAAACAGTGTCTCCTTAGGGCATATTGCAATCACATTGATTAAAGGGCGGTTTCTTACATCTTTCCATCCATCAAAAACAATGGACACCTATTTTGGCCCATGAGTCCCTAATTGGTTGCAAGGAGGTTTCCACATTTTTTTGTTTATCCAAAAGGGTGGTGCGGATCTTCTCATATCTTGGTGATTTATACCCTTTTGGTGCCTCATTGATGGCTTTCACCATCTCATGCCAATAAGGTGATCTCACAACATTAAAAGAAAGCCCATTAGCATATACACACCTTGCAATGTGTTCATCTGCAATTTCCCTGCTCTCATTCTGAAAGGCCTTTTCCAATGGCCCTCTTGTCTTACTTTTCTTTTGTGCAAGGGAAGCATCCTCATCCGTGGAGGTAGGAGCCACAAATGGATGTGGCATGGCCACAATTGGGGATCCACTAGGTGATGGGGCAACAGGAGGCCTCACTGAACAAGATGAACCTCCTCTTTTGGCCAATGGATGACCCACTCTCAAAGCCACATTTGCCTATGCATCTTCCTGCTCTTTGATATATGCCAAAACTTTTGCTTTTGGCACCCCAAGATTATTCCTCCCCTTGCATACTCTTATACCATTACCCGTTATGGCACACAAGTGGCTTTTCACCCTATTGTGAGAGACTTTGAATACTCTATCACAATCATTGCATTTCCATTCAAAACAACCACCACCTACAAGTTGTTGAACTATTGTTACATGCCTCCATAATGGTGAATTTGGGTCAAAATCCCTGGCCAAAGATTGCCCAAAAGAAGCAGAACTTCTTGTTGCCATTGTAGAAGTACCTACAAGGTTCAAAAAAAAGCAAAGAAAACAATGGCATGCATTGAAAATTAAAAAAATTAAATAGAAAGAGCAAAAAAATGATGAACATAAGCAAAAAAATGCAATGTGTGAAAGATTAAATAACAAAACAAAAAAAAAAGAAACAAGGTTAGAAATTAAAAAAAAACTTACCTTCACTTAGTAAACCACAAATCCTTCACAAATCTTCCTCCTTTACAGCTCCTCACACTCCTACAAGCTTAGCAATAGCTCCTCAAACCCTAGACAAGCACAATGCAATTTTGGAGAGCCAAAGGTAAGTTTCTTTGCTTTATGTTTTGTTTTTGTGTTGTTCTTTTGTTTTATTGCTTAGAGTTAGCTTTTAGGGTGTAAATTAGAAGAATATTTAATTTTTTAATGTTATTGGGCTTTTAAAACATGAAAAAAAAAAAAATTAAATAAAACGTGTTTAGACTTGGGAGCGACTTGGGGCGGCGGGGAGCTGTGGAAACGGTCGGGTATGGCTTTGTCGTGACCCGTCCGTTTCCACGAGCCCCCTCCGCTCCCCTACCCGCTCCCAAGCCACTCCCGCCGCCGCTCCCACTCCGCGCCGCTCCCGGTACGTGCACCGATAGGCTTGGGGTGTCGATCGGCTTCTTAGCATTAAATCTAAAGTCGACCAATAGATTTACACATTCTAAGTCTCGGGTAAGAAGGTATACTTCGTCTGTAGAACATAGGAAAACCCATAGTGCTAATGGTGAGTCTCAAGATTTCTCAAGTAAAGGGAAGGTCACTTACCCTTCTTTTGAAGAGTGAATCCCAACCCTTGCCGAAGCTAAATTATTGTTGACAAGATTAGGTAAGGCAAGCAACAAACCTCAAGCACTGTCTAACCGACACTACTACTAAGGAGCCGTGCACGGCAGTGGGTATAGCCCATGGTGCCGTGCAAAGACGTATCCAATAAAGATACATCCCGGAAACGTACCCAAGAGGTCCCGACTGTAGCCTGGCCACTCTCGAGTACGTGGAAAAAGCAAGGAAGTGAAAAAAGCACAACATCCCGAGAAGGAAAAACAAAATTTTAGAAGAAGAAGAAATTACAACTCTTAAAGAAATAGCTATTTCAACCATAAGACAAGGATTGGTTGAAAAATTAAGTCAATTTTAACAAACAAGAAATGAATCATAGAGTTCAACGAATTGAAGCCACACATAGAAAGAAGAAAAATGTATTCCGCACCGAGAGGGCTTGGAAAAATCCGCCATATACTTGGACATAGAAATTTGCGACACTAAGGTTTCACGTGTGGTACTAGATCCAGGTGCAAATGTGAATATTATGTCCAAAACAGCATGGGAGAACTTGGGAAGACCATGATTGGACCCCGTACGTTATTACACTAGATGGGCGGATGTGTCAAAGAAATTCCTGATGTGTGTACTACAAAATGTAGAAGCCCACTTCATGGGACTGAAAAAGGTAGTAGATTTTGATATAATGGAAAATGTAGCCAAAAACCACACATACAATGCAATATTAGCACTGGAATTGTTTGTAGATTGTAATGGCATATTAAATTTTGAAGAGGAAGAAATTACCCTCGAGTTGGATGACATTTTAGTCCATCTCCTATTAGAAACCGGAACGAGTGAGGTATGGTCAAAAGAGATATGGCACAATATAGAAGATGATGAATTCGATGATTGACAAGGAATATATGCCATCAATAAGGTTCCCATTTTAATAAAGAGTTTGAACCCAATTCATAAGGAGAAGTGATATTAGAAAGTGAAAGCAATGACTCGACACAGATCAAAACATGGAAGCTTAGCTTTATGGAGGCCCGGAAACAGAAACAAGGGTCTGCAAATTATTGCATGTCAGGAGGATTCTGCCACACACTGTAGATACAACAAAAAAGGACCTAAAATATCACTCTGTGAAAGAAGATGAGGCATATTGGTCTGCGGAGGAGGATCAAGTAAAAGAGGAAGAATATTACTCCGTGGAGGAAGAAGATGAAACCGTGGAACATATGGAAATTACAAATTTTTCCGCGGTCAATAAAAAAGCACAATAAAAAGAAAAAACAATCGAGACCTGTGAAACAAAAACAAAGAAGAAGAAAGAGAGTAAAATATATATTTCGACTAAGCAGAGGGGCATCTCTCAAAACATTGCCCAAATTCATAGGGATCGCGGATGTAGAAGAATACTTAGAGCAAATGATCAAAGTATTCCCAAACGAAGAAGTGAGATTGGAAGCCCCTAATGATAGTTAATCATAAATTCTGCTAGTTGGTGGACAAACATAAACCGAATAATAATAAGAGTTTCTTAATAGTCTTGATCAAAATCAGATACTTGAAAAGAGAAGGGTATTATGCAGCAATACCAAAGTATACGAGGGAAGGAGACCCCCAGCAACACGTTAATGCATGCATAAAACACTGGAAGATATGTGGAGAAACATCCCCATTAGAATGGATACAATTTTTCTTTTGGACTTTACGTCCTCTACCACGGATGTGGTATATCCAACATGAGATGAGGACGGAGACATGCACATGGGACCAAATAGTAACAGACTTATGCCGAACCTTTAATTTTTGGGATGTTGACTAACACGTTTATAAAGCAGTACAAAGAATCCGAACATTCTTATTAATGCCCAATGAGGAAGCAATCAGCCATTTCATGCGGGTAGATAAAGAAAACAGAAAAAAGAGTGTGAAGAAGAGTGGAGTAATGAAACCACAGATAATAAAGGAAATGGCACACTACTATTCCGCAAAAAACAACCAAAAGAAGATGCAGGAGGAACGACCACAAAATTTGAAATTCATTGTTCAAGAAGGAGAAAGAATAGTGATCGAGACTAATCCTGAGAAGGATCAATACTGATATAAACCTTTCAAGATAACGAAAGAAAACATTGGGAAAATTGAAGAAAATTTCACAAAAATAGGAGATTATTGGAAAGAGAAGGAAGTCTCCAAAATTACAAAACTCCTTCAGAATATCAAGACATTTTCCCAAGGATTTTAAAGAAATTTGCAAAATCAAAATAGGAACCATGAAAATTCAGATCAAAGAAGGAGGTCAAACTGTAAAAAAAAAAGACCACACAGACTAAATCCAAACCTAGAGGTTAAGGTGAAAACTGAAATAAATAGAACGTTAAACGCGGGCATCATTAAACCAAAGTGGAGGATGCAAAATGGATAAGCCCAATGGTGGTCCAAAATAAGAAAACAGGGAAATAAGGATATGCGTTGATTATAAAGAATTGAAAAAGCATGTATACATGACTCATTTTCCACCACATTCACAAAAGAAGTCTTAGAAAATGTGGCAGGAAGGGAAGTATATTCATTCATTGATGTTTTTGAGGATACCATCAAGTCAGAATTGCTCTTGAAGATCAACAAAAATGACATTTGCCACAGAATGGGGATCATTCATGTACACAATGATGCCATTTGGACTGAAAAATGCACTTTGGTTGTATTCAGCCGCATAATGGTCAATGCTTTCAAAGATTTCATACATGACATTTTAGAAGTATACCAGGATGATTGGACTGTATATGGGTTGTTGAAAGATCACATACAGGCCCTACGCCTTATGTTTGAAATATGTCGCATATTACAGATCTCCCTATACTTGAAAAAATGCATCTTCTTAACACCATTTGGCATGTTACCGGGACACATAATTTGCAAAGGACTGTTGATTGATCCACTCAAAACCTCTATAATAGTAACATTTCCGCCCCCAAAACACAAAAAAGGTCAGCACACTACTAGGATATGCAGGATACCACAGAAAATTCATAAGGAATTACACGGCCATAAGTGCCCCACTAGAGGAATTATTGAAAAAGAGGACAAATAAATAAATTGAATGGACTAAAGCATGTACGGATGTGTTTAAAACATTAAAAGACAATATACTACACGCCCCAATTTTCATATTCCCAGATTGGAAAGTACCTTTTCACGTACATGTTGATGCTTCAGGACAACAATAAGCGCGGTATTAGCCCAACCACAAGATAAGATGGATCACCCCATAGATTTTGTAAGTAGAAAATTGGCTAAAGCAGAGTGGAACTACTCTACAACTGAAAGAGAAGCCTTGTCAATGGTATATGCTTTAAACAAATTCAGCCCCTACTTATTGGCTACACCATTTGTCTTTTACACAGATCACGAACCATTGAAGTACTTGATAAATAGACATGTATTACAAGGAAGAGTTTGCAAATGGTTAATGCTAATCCAGAAATTCAATTTCACTATATTTGTAAAGCCCGGAAAATTGGATAATGGGCCAAATTATTTATCCAGAATTGACAATGGAGAGGAACAAGGACCAATTGATGATGACTTTCCAGGAGCTCATTATTCATCATAGAAGCAGGCCCAAAACAACTATAAACAATTGCACACCTCTTGTCTACTGGCGAATTTCCTGCAGGTTATACAAAAACAAAAAAAAAAAAACGATTGAGCCAAGCATTTCCATTCACCTTAATTGAAGGAGAATTGTACAAAGAGGGAGAGATGGCATATTAAAAAAGAGTGGTTCTACACCATGAAAAGGAAAACATCCTCAAAGAAGCACATGAAAGAGTGACAGGTGGACATAATGGCAGAGACAAAACTGCACAGAAGATTCTGATGTCAGGCGTATGGTGGCCCACACTGTTCAAAGATGCCCATAACCATGCTAGAACCTGCGATGCATGTCAACGAGTACGGAAGCCAAATGCCAGAGATGAGATGCCATCAAGGCTGGTTATAGCCTTATCTCCATTTGAAAACTAGGCTATAGATTTCATTAGACCAATAAAACCCGTTGCAAGGCACTCTCAGGCCTGATTCATCATCACACGAACATAGTATCTTATAAGATGGGCGGAAGCAATGCTAACAAAGGATTGTACTGCGAGGACAGTAACAAAGTTTATATATGAAAACATAATCACGTGATTTGGGTGTCTGCTTAGCATTACCAATGATCAAGGAAAACATTTTGTGAATGAAATTGCAAAAGAACTCTTCAAGCACTTCCTCATAAATCATAACAGGGGCACTCCATATCATCCACAAGTAAATGGAACAGTGTAAGCATTCAACAAAGTTCTAGAAAAATTCTTAACAAAAATATGTTTCCTACAAAACACAAATTGAGACTTGAAGATGCTCATGGCCTTGTGGGCATATAGGACTACCTACAAAATTCTCACTAAGTATTCTTCATTCCAACTGGTATATGGATTAGAAGCCACGGTACCCATCGAGTTCATTGTTGCCAATCTGAGAATAGTAGTGGCATTCAAAATAAATGAGAAAACTTTTGTGCATGAGACCGATTACCTTGAAGAAACTAGATGCAAAGAGGTCCATCGGTGTGTATAACCAAACACAAGAAAAAATGAGACAAAAAGCGTGGCTTGACAGCCATTGTAAAAATTAAGAATTTCAAATTGGAGATAAAGTGTTGCTATATGACAATAACTACAAAAAAACCAAGAAAATTAAAAATCAAATAGTTTGGACCCTACATAGTTAAAAACATCATATCATCAAGGTTGTTAAACTAAACACCTTAAATGGTGCGGATTACCCAGAGTATGTGAATGTGTTGCAACTTAAGATCTATCACACCGGGAACGAAAGAAACAGGAGAGATAAGAAAAAAAGAGAGAAAACTAAAATCTGTCAATTCTAAAAACCAGCAACTCAGCAGATTTGATAAGAAGAAAGGTGAAAACACACAAGGGCACCTTTCTCTAAAAAGAAATTAAACCAAGGAACAAAGAAAAATAAGGAAAATGGAACAATACAAATCCGCAGCACAACCACGAGACAAAGGAAGAGGAAGGTACAAACATGTAGAAACCACCAAACCAAAGGAAAAACAAATCCGTGGGATTTAAGGAATGAAAAAGCCGTGGAGTAAAAGAAAAAGACCAACTACGGAACGAAGGAAAGAAAGGAAACAACTGCGTAACAAAAGAAGAGAAAAGAAAACCTGCAAAACAGAGATAAGGAAAGAAAAACTGCGAAACAAAGAAGAAAAAGAAAAGTTGCAAGAAAAGCGAAAGGAAGACAAACGCCGCAGACACGGTAGAGAAAACCGTTGATGGAAGAAAAACACTAGGATGCACTAAAAAGACCGCGAACATCAGATTAATCCACAAGACAAAGGAAATGCACGAAAAAAAAGAAGGAAGATAATCCATGGAGGGGGAAGTACAAAAATAAGGGAGCATGCACGCAGATAAAACCATAAATGTGGTAGGTGACCACGTAAGCAAGGAAAAAACTTATATAAGACAAGGGAGGCACGTGAAAACATAACTTAGATATTTTTCATCGAAGAGCAAAGAGAACCAAAATCACGCAAGGAGAAAGCTAGGGTTTGTAGAAAGAGAGAAAATGGCAACTCCCGCTGCGGTCATTCCATAAGTCAACCTTCCCACGCCAAAATTCAAGCACTCACTAAAGTCCTTACAACCAAACCCAAGAGGAGCATTCTCGCACATACTATTCAAGGCAACAAGACGCCCAAGATACATAGAAGTACATCCACTCAAAACTCATAGAATACGATCACACACGACTAGAGGTCAATAGAAGTATATCACAACAATGCCTAGGCGATTCATACAATGAAGCTCGACGCCGGAGCAAAATTCCATACTTTTCGCGGCCGACAATGCAATTAGGGTTATACTAAGCAAATTGCACAATGACATGTTATATTTTGAAAACATACGCAATACTCCTCAAGTAATGAAGAGGGTGATGGGACTTATGGCAACAGGGCACTCCTGCTCAAATTAGATAAGAAAAAGACTACAAAGACACGGTGAGGGGCCCGATTAATGGGCATAACACGGACTCAAGAGGGGAGTCCAAATTGCAGATATCAAAAATAACGTTTTGAGATACACAGCAAGGTCATTTGTCTAAAAATATGCCACACAAATTGTTGGGGTTGTAATATTAAGTGGGAAACTGACTTAATACAAACCCACCATAGACTAAACGGTCATGGCATTCATCATATATTTAAAAAATATAAATACGGCGGAATCCACATTATGCGTCGAAAGTGGTTAAAGTTAAATTATAAGAGTGACCCAAATAGGGCCACCCGCCTTGATATAAATCAAGGTGATCTCTTTGAGATTGGACATATGATATAACATATAGATACAAACATGAAATGTGAGTAGGTTGATGATACATGGCGAGAAGTATAATCTCCACTCATGAGCGAATGTATGTGATAGTTTATAATTCCTCTTTGAAGGTGTAACTGTTGTGGATTCATGAAATAGTGGGAGTGTTGGGTGAAATACATATTCTCAATAAAGATAAGTGATTTTTAGTGGTTTTTTTACCGAAAGGTTTTCCCACTTAAATCTTTGTGTCTTGTGTTCATTTACTTTCATGTTCATGCACTAAATCTAATATCTAATTCATTTTTGATATAATTTATCATAACTTATTCAATCATAAACTATAATCCTTGGCAATTTATTTTGGTGGATATATAAATTTGTGGTATTATTTATCCCCATGTTTCCTAACATGGTATCAGAGCTAGATGTTTGTGGTTGTGCAGGATAAATTTGTTTTGTAGGTGCAAGATCATCTATAGATCGGTTTGAAGAAGATAGCTTGAAGTTTTCAAGACCTGCAAAACCTTTTTCCTTAGATTTGCATCTTTTCAAAGACTACAAGTGCAAAACTCCAATTCCTGTCAACTTAATTGAAGTTGGAAGTTTTGAAAGTTCAAATTAAGTGTGGAAGATCAAAATCAAGTGTGTACTTGTGTTCCTTTCTCCCACAACCTTTTGAGTGATTAGAATTGTGTTTTTGGACATCTGCGACCTTCCATAGTGTTTTCTAGTCATTCGCATTTTTTTTGTTGTGTTTTGCGGCTTTTTTTACCGTGTTGCGTGGCATTTTCTTAGCTTTGCAATTTTTTCTTGTGCTTAGCTTTACGGCTTATTTAAGTCTTGTGCCGCTCATTTGTGTGTTAAGCACTATTTTAGAAGTATTGCGGAATTTTTTTTCATAGTCTTGCGTTAACATATTTTTTTTTGTTGCGTGGATTTTTCTGTGTTTGGCAACATTTTGCCTTCATGCTGCGTTTTTATCCTTATTCCACGGTCTTTTCCTTGTTTTCATGGATTGCTTTTATGTTGTCGTGGATTTCTTTGTGTTTTGCATTACTTCCTTTGTCTCCTTCGTAATTTCTGGTTGTTTTCTTTGTTCCATGGATTTCCTTGGTAGTTTTCTTGGATTGGTCTCTTTGTTCGCGTGGACTCCGTTTGTCTCACGGTTGTTTCTTTGTTCCACGGACTTTTCTATCTCTCGTGGACTATTTTTTTGCTTTTTTCAAACTTCTCTTGTGATCGGCGGACTTTTCTTTCATGGATTTTTCCTTTGCAGTGCATCCCGTGTTCGCAACTTTTACCTTGAATTTTATGCGGAACACTAGAAGTTCAAAACCAACAGAACACTGGTTCTTTGTTTAGCTCCTTCTCGAACTTGGAATTTTTTATACCTTCCTTGTTCTTGCCTCATGGCATGTTCTTTTGTTTTGTAGTCTCTCCGATGAGTTTGAATACCTTTTTTGAAGGTTTTCTTGGTTTTTTCAGAAATCTTCATTTTTATAATTCCATGGAACATTATTTCCTTCTTGTGTGGCTTTTAAAATTTAAAAAAACTATTTCTTATCTATTGCCTTCCAACCTCTCGCGGCTTGTTCTTCATGTTTTGTGACCTCCTTCTTGGTTCTCATACTTTGTTTGAGTGTGTTTATTAAGTTACAAGCATTTCCTAATTGTTTCAAATCTACATAAGTTTATTTTCTTCTAACTGCGGATATCTACAACTATTAAAACCCGCGGAAATTTGCAACTATAGTTTTTTTAAATATGGCTAGTTCTTCTAATTTTTCCATGGATAAATCTCAGTTGTTAAATGGTACTAACTATAGTATTTGGAGAGTTAGGCTTAAAAGTCATCCTTATGGCAAGAAAGCTTTGGGATCTAGTTAGTGGTGTTGAAAAGAGACCCACTGGGAGACAAGCTACACTTGAAAACTTGAGTATCTTCTTCCAAAAAATCCCAAGAGGCCATGTCCATCTTATTGCAAAGTATCAAAGATGAATTCTTGTTGCATATAGGACACATGGAATCTCCAAGCTGATGCATGGAATCAATTGCAAACTATGCATGAAGGTAGTCGCCTTTCTAAGATAATAAAACTAATCATGGAACTATTTACAACTCCAATGAAAGGAGATGAAAAGATAGTCAATTATCTAGCTAAGATTAAGAACATTAAGACTCAGTTAGATGGTTGTAATTGTGAATTATTTCA
Organism: Taxus wallichiana var. yunnanensis; assembly: GCA_018340775.1. Classification (NCBI taxonomy): domain Eukaryota; kingdom Viridiplantae; phylum Streptophyta; class Pinopsida; order Cupressales; family Taxaceae; genus Taxus; species Taxus wallichiana. The sequence continues at coordinate 83,539,280 of CM031244.1, read as the reverse complement.
AGATAAGTTGTTATATTTTATTATTCAGATTAACATTCATGAGAAATTTAGAAATTATCTCTATTTTGAATTCTAAGTATCAAAATGAATCTGATTTACTTGATTTAGATACCTTTTCTTCTTTACTCATTCAAGAAGAAAGAGTAATGGAGAACTTTGACTCAAAAGAGAATGTCTCTAGGCATTGTTCTCCCAAAATTAGAAATCATTTAAAAATAAGAATAACAACAATACTAATCAACAATCAAACTTTAAATATAAGTTCAAACCTAAGAATAATCAAATTTTAAGGTTAAGTTTGATGGCACATGTACCAAATGTGGTAAATTTGGTCATAAAGCAAGCTGATTGTTATTCTAAAGTTAATAAGGTTCATAATAATAAAAATAAGAACTTCAACAATAAAAATAAAGAAGAATAGAAATCATAATCAATCTAAAAATCAAGCTAATAATGTTGATCAAACCGTTATTTCTTTATACTACTCTTTCAACCTCTAATGACAATGAATGGATTCTAGATAGTGGTGCATCTAGGCATATGACATATATTCATGAAATTATTTTTGATGTTGTAGAATGTCATGAGAATATATATCTAGGTGATAATTTTATCATTAGATTTGAATGTTGTGGTAATGTTAAGTTAGAAAATGGAACCATTAGTAATGTTTTATTTGTTCCTAACTTAAAGAAAAAAATTTATCTTGTTCTCAACTAACTAGAGAAAACTATAAAGTTGTGTTATTAAAAGATAAATGGTATGTAAAGAATGAGCTTGGTAAGATTATTGTTGGTTTTCAAAAGAATGGCTTGTATATATTTGAAGGATTTGTTGTTGAATCTTGTCTTTCTTCTTCTTCTTGTAATGTTGTTCAATTATGGCATGAAAGGCTTGGGCATGTGAACTTTAAATTTTTTGAAATGTCTCGCCTTAACCTTGTGATAGGTCTTCCTAAGTTGAAATCAAACCATGGATCTTGTGAAAGTTGTTTTGCGTGGTAAGCAACATGTTGAACCATTTCATAACATCATGAATCTAATTCCTCTTACTTGAGTTAATTCATAGTGATGTAAGAGGTCATTTGGAAGTTCCTTCTCTTGGTGGAGCCTTGTATGTTAGTTTTTCATTGATGACTTTTCTAGAATGACTTGGTCTTATTACATTAAGAAAAAATCTAAAGTTTTGTCTAAGTTTCAAGAGTTTAAAGCCTTGGTTGAAAACATGGCTAATCTGAAAATAAAAAGAATCGAATTGATAATGGAGGTGAATATGTCAATAAGAAGTTTGATGAGTTTTGTGTCTTATGGAATTCAAAGGAGTTAACAACTCCTATTCTCCTCAACAAAATGACATAGCTGAAAGGAAAAATAGAACAATCATAGAAAATGGCTAGGACCATGTTTCATCATGTCCAAATGCCTAAGTTTATATGGGTTGAAGCCATGAACATTGTTGTTCATATCTAAATAAGATTCCTACAAAGCTTTGCATCAAACTACACCTCATGAAGTATGGACTAAAAAAAACCTGATATCTCTCATTTAAAGATATTTGGTAGTTTTGCTTCTCTTCTCATTCATAAAGTCAAAAGACAAAAACTTGATCCTACCTCCTACTCTTGCATTTTTGTTGGGTATGGCGGTCATACAAAAGGATTAAGAGTGTATGATCAATCAAACATGTGATTATAGAAAATAGGAATGTTCATGTTCTTGAGAAACATTTTGTGATTCTTCCTCTCTTCCCTCCTTTGTTTTCCTAACTCTCTCAATTTGATAAGACAACAATGGAAACTGAATTTCCAAGAAGTTGATTCATCCTTCTATCAAATATGATATGATGATATAGATATTGAAGGAAAGTCTTCTCAATCGTGTCTTGGTCTAGAATTCCTAAATGGGCTCAAAATATAGTTTCTAATTCTCAACCTAATAATCTGAGAAAGATGACCTACAATCAACATTCTTATCATGCCTTATCAACTTTGTATGAGGTTGAACCTCAATCTTTTGAAGAATTCAGTCTAGATGAAAGGTGGGTTAATGCTATGAAAGTTGAATACAATGCTCTAATAAAAATAAAACTTGGGAATTAGTCCCTCTTCCTCATAAAATAAACATTGTAGGATCTAGATGGTTATATAAAATTAAATATAACTGTTGGTAAGATTGAAAAATTCAAGGCAAGATTATTAGGGTTTACTCGAAACCTGGTTTAGATTATGTTGAAACTTTCTTGCCAAAATGAGCATTGTTAGAATTCTTCTAGCTCTATCTGCTCAACATGGATGGGAGATTCACCAAATGGATGTGAAAAATACTTTTTAAATGGTGATTTGAAAGAAGAAATTTACATGCATCAACCTAAAGGATTTGAAAAACCTAGTAAGGAATTATATGTGTGTAAACTTAAAAATATTTGTATGGTCTTAAACAAGCTCCTAGAGCTTGGTATGCTAAGATAAATAGTTTCTTTCAAGATCTTGGTTTCAAAAATTGTTTTACTGATAATGATTTGTTTGTAAAATATGAAAACAATCATATTATTATTATTGTCTTATATGTTGATGATCTCTTGATTACTAGTAGTGATAAGAATCTAATTCTTAGAATCAAAGAGAAGCTAAGACAACATTTTGAAATGATTGATTTAGGTTTGTTAAATCATTTCTTAGGCATGGTTATTTGTCAAAATCACAAATCTATTGTTGCATCTCAAGCACAATATGCTTCTAACCTTCTTAAAAGATTTAACATGATTGATTGTAAGCATGTCTCTATTCCTATGGAAGTTGGTGTTAAATTAGATCCAAAACTTGCTTGTGATAAATTTAATCCTACTTTATATAGATAGTTTGTTGGTAGTTTGATTTATTTAACTATCACTAGGCCTGATATATCCTATGCAATTGGAATTGTTTCTAGATTCATGCAGATCCTTATGAGGACCATTAGAAAATGGAAAAAAGAATTTTAAGGTATATCAAAGGTACAATCAATTATGGTTTTATTATTATTCTTGTGATGATGCAAATTTATTTGGTTATTTTGATTTGACCATGTTATTGATATTGTGGATAGAAAATCTACTTCTGGATATGTTTTCAAGTTGGGTGCAAGTGCAATCACTTGGAGTAGCAAGAAGCAACCAACAATATCTATCTCTTCTACTGAAATAGAGTATAGAAGTGTTATAGAAGCAACAAAAGGAAGCTATGTGGTTGAAAAGATTATTGGATGAACTTCATATGGGCGTCAAAGGAAGTACTCTTCTTCTATGTGATAGCCAAAGTTGCATTGCTCTTGCAAACAATCCAGTTCAACATCAAAGAACCAAGCATATTGAGATTCATATGCACTTCATTCGAGAGAAAGTTATGAATGGTGACATAGACCTCAAGTTTTGTTCTATTGAAGATCAAGTTGCGATATTTTTACAAAGCCATTGTGTGCTACAAAGTTTTGCAAATTTTGTGCTATGTTGGGCATTTCAGAATTTGGCTCAAATGATCATGTGAATGATGTTGATCTTCACCTCTGAATCAGATGAGCATATGTTGTTTGACTCAAATGATCATGTGAATGATGTTGATCTTCGCCCTTGAAATCGAGATGAGCTTTTGTCTTTCAAAGTTGCCCTTGAGGGGGAAATAAAGAGGAATAAGCATGTTTTGCATATTTTTTGCAATGCCACCTCTTATCGGCTTGATTGTGTCAAATATAAAATATACCTATACTATTTATATTTTGTTTGAGTAAACTATCACTTTATGTGAGTTTACTTATAATACCCAAGTGAAGCATTAGATATGAGAGTTGTTGACTCCATAATCTTATGTAAGACTTCATAGGTAATCACTTTATCTTGAGAATTTTTTTTTTTCTGTATCTTTGTAGTTTCTATAAAACCATGAAACATTTGCTTTGTGTCGCGGCTTCAAGTCCGTGGAACAATAAAGCAATGTACCATGGCTTTTCTAAACCCGTGGAACACTTACATTGTTTGTGGCTTGTTTAAGCCTGCGGGATATATGCGATAGTGTATCGTGGAGTTGTAAAACCCATGCGAACACGAAATAGTGTACCGCGGAGTTACAAAATCCGTAGAACAAATTTTTTATTGCATGCTAGCCTAAATCACTTAGATGATTTATGGATTGTAATTCCTTTTGTACAAAAAGGTGACTTGACATGTGTTATTTGGAACAAGCTTTATATATTTGCATGCTAGCCTAAATCTTCATGTGATGATTTATGGATTGTAAGTCCTTTTGTATAAAAAGGCAATTTTGCATGTTTCCCTACTTAACATTAAGGGGGAGTGTTGGGGTTGTAATATTAAGCGGGAAACTAACTTAATACATAAACTAAACAATCATAGCATACATATTTAAAAATATAAGCATGGCGGAATCCACTACCTGCGTTGGTAGTGGTTAAAGTTAAATTATAGGAAGTGACCCAAACAGGGCCATTCGCCTTGATATAAATCAAGGTGATCTCTTTGAGATTAGACATATGATATAACATATAGATGCGAAGCATGAAATGCGAAATGTTTATTAATGATACATGATGCGAATGGTGAGAAGTATAATATCCACTCATGAGCGAATGTATGTGACAGTTTATAATTCCTCTTTGAAGGTGTAACTGTTGTGGATTCATGAAATAGTGGGAGTGTTGGGTGAAATACATATATTCTCAATAAAGATAAGTGAATTTTAGTGGTTTTTACCAAAAGGTTTTCCCACTTAAATCTTGTGTCTTGTGTTCATTTACTTTCATGTTCATGCACTAAATCTAATATCTAATTCATTATGTGATGTAATCTATCATAACTTGTTCAATCATAAACTATAATCCTTGGCAATTTATTTTGGTGGATATATAAATTTGTGGTATTATCTATCCTCGTGTTTCCTAACACAAATAGGAAAGATGACACGCATGCACACAAAGTGTAACAATTGCCCTCGACATGGAATTGAGCTACTATGAATACAACTTGTGTGAAGTCTTGAAAAGGGTAAGCATACATTTTGTTATGGATCTCAATTATTATGCTTAGCTATGCATTTCACAAACACATTACCTGCCAAGGACGATAAGGTGGAATGGGAGGCAAATACACCCATAAGCGACACAAATATATGCCCACATGAACACTCTCCATAGTGGAACAAATCACTTCATTAATAGGATGGACAAAGAAAATTATAGAATTGGTCGCGCCAAATTCTAGGGTTTGAAGGCATAGTGACCAGGTATGAAAAAGAAGTTGTGTTCACAATGGACATTGACCACACATTTTTGTGCCCATTCATCTCGCGGATCACTCACGTCCCCGCTACCCTATAAAGCCTCGATGAATTGGCGGCAACATTAGTAAAGAATCTCCGCACTTTACCAATTGATCCGCGATAGCCTATTCCACCAAGCATAGATGATATAATGGAAGAAATTTGGGCGGGGTTTAGGGCAAGTACCACGAAAATTTTACAAAGGATCCCACGGAGGTAGCCAAGTCATCCGGTCCATAAGCAAAGCCAAGACCAAAGCTTAGGACAAAGGCAAGAAATAAATGGAGGAGAAGCCGAAGAAAGAACCCAAGGTATATACGCGGAAAAATGTGGCCACAAAGAGGCGGACAAAACAAATGGCACAAAGGCCTAAGAAACTTAAAGTGGAAAAGTCACACTAAAACCTATTCAGAAGAGGGAGATAAGATAAATATATTAAATGTCCAACAAATGACCACAAAAGTAGGTCAATGGGACTACACCAATACAAAGCGAAGAGAACCCAGCCAGAGAACCAAAAGGTCCCTGAAAACAACCATAAAAGAGAGGAAGAAGTAGGAGGAAAAGAAGAATGGGCGAGAAAGATAAGGTCTGGAAAAAACCTGCAGAGATCAGTAGAACCCGAACATGCAGAAGAGGAAAAGGAAGAAAGAGGAGGCAGGAAGGAGACCCCCTCAACTAGCATCCAAGGCCGAATGAAAGAAGCTAGTAATGTGTTGAAGCCCGGAATCAGAGGCTGGAAGATCTAGGGTCTTGATGCCCAAAGGGGGAGGATCTCCTGTGTACATCAGTGGATCTCAAAGGCCATCTCTGAGAAGATGGTCTCGACCTCGTATGTGTCTGGGCATCCCCTGGTCTGTGAGAAAATGCCTCGAGTCCGGACTGATCTTGTCTAGTAATCAGGGTTGGTATCACTCTGTCGCTTAGTGCCCCTCCCAGGGGAGAGCATTGTAAAGAAGGAAGTGATATGTTGAATAGTCGTCTGTCTAGAAGGAGGCTAAAGGGTCTCCTCCCGAAGCCTAAGAGCCTCATGCAGATAGAGAGCAAGGCACCTCTGGTCATAGTATTTGAAGAAGTCGGTGAAAGTCAGACGCTCTTTGAATAAGCAGTGAAATCTTCCTCTAATCTCGTAGTAGATGGGGCACCGAGAAAATGAAGTGCTCTTTCATTTCGATCTCCCGAGAGAGCAGAGTGGCAAATCTGCTCGCAGCAGTTAACTCGATGATCGCTTTCAACCCAGAGCCTATGAGAGCCAACCCTGAATTGACCTAAGGAAATGCAAAGGGCATGCATCTAATGCCGGGAAATATACTGGGGCCGAGAGATAATGCCATTATTGACCTCAAGAAAATGTGCAGCATAGAAGGCCATCTTCGGATGTAACCCACCTTGGGGGTTGGTCTAGGTGTACTAAATGAACTGCCTGTAAATATCATCTCTAATGATTTTGTTCAGATCCTGCTTGCTCGGAAGGAGACGATGAAGAAGAAGGTGAGGAACAGGGGTACCACAAAGAGGACCCCATACAAATAACAAATTCAGATGACCAAGAAACCACATCTGAAGAAGAGAAGGAGACATTACACCACACAAAGGTGGAATCTGCTGCAGAAGGCTCTCCAAATGAAGGCAATAGCGACCCAGAGTATACTGGTGCAATTATTGAATCTTTGGAGAACTCTGAACTAACAACGGTCGTCTACAAATTTTACAAGGTATGTCTTGGCCAAGGTGGTGTTAAGCAAGTCCCAAAACAGTATGATAATGTTAGTGAAACAAATCAAATAGCCATAGTTGAGGCAGTATTGCATTATATGAAGAGGCTTGCATTTGATATAGAAGATATGGCCAATCTTTTGCCCAATCACTTACTACAAGATATAAGACACCAGTTAGAACTGGAGAAGCAAATATTGAAAGAACAAAATGAGACAGAGCTACAGTCACTTCTGAAGAAGAAAACGATCTGCAAGGGATAAAGCGCAGATAGCAGAGTTAGAAGACCTCCTTGAGGAAGAAACCGCGAAAACAGAGGTGCACAAACAGAAAATCCAACTAGAATGGGAAAAAGATGAGGAAAAAGAAACAGCGGTCAAGAAGAAAAAGAAAGATGATAAGGAAGAAGAAAAACTAAAACAAATGGCAGAGGAAGCCAAGGAGGAGGAAAAAGCACAAAAGGAGAGGGAAGTAGAACAAAAGAAGGCAGAGGAGAAGAAGACAAAGGAGGAAGAGAAGAAGAAAAAAGAGAAAGACAAGAAGAAAAAGGAGGAGAAGAGGAATCAGGAGGAAGAGAAGAAAAAGAAGAGAAGAAGAAAAAGAGGAGGAGAAGAAAGAGGAGGAATAGAAGAAGGAAGAGGAGGAGAAAAAGGAAAAAGTGGAGCAAGAACAGAAGCAGGAGGAGAAAAGAAAGGCAGAAATGTGGTGTGGTTGTTTAGTGCATTTGTGTATGTAAAACCACTTTCCACATTTACTCAATAAGGGATGTTAAATATAGTGCAGCTGATATCAATCTAGCTCTTAGATCTTCACTATGCTTATATTCATGAAATATGATGACAAAAGTATAGTATAAGATGTATAGCACCATATTCAATTTTGAGATGAAAATAAATCATGTTCAGGTATTTCATTTGAGTGCCATATATAATGTACTTTCTCTGTGTTATTCATGAATATTAGATTATTCCAATAAGCAAATAGTTTGAATAACAATACACCAGACAGATAACTGTTAATCATAACAATCAAGACTTAATATTCTCTGCAAAGTTGTGCAGATATAAGCAGCAAAACATTAATAGAAACCTTCCATTTTTCCATGTTATAGCTTTACTTATCCAGGAAGCATTTAGCGTGTATTATGTGAAGAGAGGCAATATGAGACGAAGTCAACATACACATATAGTTTCAGAGGTTGAAATTGACAAAAATATGTACAAAATATCTAAAGAAAACAGACCCAGTGGTGAGCACAATATCACAAACCAAATCATAAATTCAAATTGTACTGACCGTAAACCAATGTTTCACCTGTGGAAGAGGTCCAGGAGCATAAGTATCATCATCCTCTGCAACAACCAGAACTTCATCGCCCTCTTTTAGAATATAATCATTAGCTGGATTCAGAACAATCCTCCCACCGCTGGCTCTGAGTTTAACTCCACAAGGAACTGCATTTGGAAAGGAAATCAAGACATCTTGAAATGCATACCATCCAATTGAGGCCACCTTTTAATATAAAACTCGGCATTGTCAAACCCAAGAATATCTTCCCATATCTGCATACATAAGAAACCAATATTGGATGACCATAAAAATTCAAATCGAAAACCAAACTATTAATAATAACAGAGAATGAATTGTATCAAAACAAGGATCCAGGCTCAAATGGTATCTTTCCTGGCTTTTATTGCATTAGATTTCCCATGTATTTCTGTTGCTCACCCACTGAAACTTTATGTTCTTTGCGGTAAATATGAGATGCATGGCTTTGAACTGAATTTACTAATTACCAAACCAACAAAATAAATATTGGGAACCAAATCCATACAAAAACAATTTAAACTGTGTTTTCTGGATTTCTAAAACATGTGAAATTATTTCCAACCAAGACAAAAACACATTCGTGGATACATCAATTGCTAAACCTTAGCTTGAAATAATTAATTGACAAATGACAGATGGGTTTACGGTCGACCAACCATGAACCAAGGATTGAGTTAACCTACATACTCATCAATGTGACCTTAAACAGAGGATTAGCTAATATTTGCATAAATAAACTAAAATTATTGCTGATTCCAGGTATGTCACTTTGTCCCTTTTTGTTTCAGCAGTTGTATAGTCGTTGTGTGTTGTTATAAGGAATTAGAAAAGATGAGATAAGTGCACATTTTGTTTGTTTCCCCTTCTTGTTTGTCACACTTCATGTACTAAGCAAATAAAAGATATTTTGTTTCTTGTTCACTTTTTGGTCTTGAGCTTGTTTGCTTTTATGTGTTTTCACATGAGGCTTGATAGTGTGTGTTTCTTGTTTGTTTAGAGTAGGTTTTACTTTACCTGTATTAGATTAGAATCTTGGAGGCGCTAAGATATCCATGAGTTGCTACTTTACCGAAAACCAATTCATCCATTCACTTAGCTTGCCTGGCCAGCCAGTTCATTGGTAGGCATTGCCCAATTTCTCATTTCCATTCCTAGCTTACCCAACCAACCTTCCCTTCGGTAGGTCTTTCCTAGATTCTCTTATCATCCACTATCTTGCCTTGCATTTACCCATACGACTTTTACCTTTCCAACCTGATCTTCAAAAGTTAGTGTGCCAGGTGTGCTTGTTAGTTGCAAACAAACACCCACAAGGAATGACCAAGATGACTTGGAGGAGGCCCGACCAATATATAAGAGCAAAGGTGTACAGATAGATTTATTGCAAATTGAAAGGTGAGACAAGGAACTTTGACCTTCCTATATGGAATATTTCATATACTCATAGGTTAGTAGCTGGATAAATACAATTGATAAGAGTACTTCACCATAAATATAAAGGATGCACCCACTTGATGGTTAAAAGGTTTCTACATTACTCTTTATGCCCTTCACTTGGTATATGATGATATGTATATGCAGGCCACTGCAATGACGAGAGGAAGAAATACACAGTATTTCTCAAAGCTATTGAGGGAGCCTGGAATTCCTTTGCTCTTTCCATAGGAATTTTCGAAGATGGATGTACCCCAACATATAGCACAAGAGAAGATGCCTAGGAGGATGAAGGAAGGAACTTCAAGATCAGCATATGAGGAGAGGAGCATTGTCAGAGGCTAACCAACAGCAACCTCACATGCAATGGACTCAAAGACATAGTAAGACAGAAATCATTTGCAAAAAGAAGGGACCCACATGAAATTGTCCAATCAAAACCCCGAGTTGACTCTTCACATGGGTGGAGTTGTAGAGGGGGTTGAGAGCAAGATTGTAATATCCCCTTTTAGGGAATATTAGAAATCTGGGACACTCTAACCCAAACCGAACTAGAAGGATGATATCCTTTTAGATTTGCCTCAAATAACCCAATGTCAGCGTAGTGGGTTAGATGGGAGAGCCAAATGGAAACCCAAACTTTTCCAGATCCAATTTTATTACAGCAGATAATAAATAAAAATGGCACCCAGAACAGCTGAAACTCCAAAAATTAATATCTCACTCAATACTTAATATTTTGCCACGAAATAAAGTGCATAATAAACTAGAAATTAAGAGCTTTCCAATGCACTATAGATCTAAATTTTTTGAGCATTAAAACCTCACCAAAACAAACCCAGAAATATCAAACCAAGTCACTAGGGTTAGAGAAAAATTAAATAAATTATTTCAACCCTTTTTCCAGCCCCCAAACACTCCAAATAAGGTCTCCTTGCTCTGAAATAAATGCCAACACAACACAGATTGCAGATCTAACCCATATACCCTCCAAACATGCTAAAACAAACTTCTATTCAAGTCGCCATGGCTGGAATAATTGCAGCAGTGAACAGCAGTATAAAAAGAACCTAAACCCTTCAAAGATCACCTCAAAAGGAGCAACAAACATGCAGATTTCTCCTACAAATAAATGCGCCACACTTTATATCAAGTCGCCAAGCTTAGGAGGGTTTAATCATGCACAAATATACACAACAATGAGATAAGAGGGCTTCAATTGAATCTTCAAACCAGCTGCAATGAATTTGCAAATAAAAACTTCAACAAGAGACAGCAATTAGCAACATAGGGCATACATCCTTTTTCTCCAAGCATGGAGTAATTTCAAATGATCAATCAACATAACCCACTAAAGGAAATGTGACCTCCTTTTATAGAACTAAGGGTGCAACATCCAATGACCGACCTTTTCCCTTTTGGAGGGAAAACATAAACTCTCATTATAATAAAATATTTAATAAACTAAGACTATGTGCACTTTATTTATTTTCTTAATTTAATATTAAGAAATTGCTATCCTATGTGCACATTAACCACTAAGAGACAACTCCCCCTTGTAGCGCAAGGCATGCCAAGGGGTCACAATGCAAAGTCGACCAAAAGATAGCTCTTAGGAATGTCCTAAAAGGGGACATTACAAAGATCCTCTAATAAGAAGCAAAAGCTTGATCAAGGAATCAATGAGGAGAGGTCCAAGGAGGATGATGCATGGGAGAGTGGTAATGACAGATATGCACAAGATGATACTCACTATGAGGAAGCAATAGATTCATGAATCCTTGGGCCAAGCTTCATTAGTGCCCAAAGAGATGGCACTAGTAGCAAATATCATAAACTCCTCCTGTCATCCCTACAACTCTTTGTTTGTATCAATGTTACGCGGGGACGCGTCCCCCCCTGTTTTGACACGTCCGGGACGTCCCGGACGTCCTGGGGACGCAGGGACGTGGGGGAAACGTTTCCCCCACGTTTCCTTTTTTTTTTCTAGGAAACGCCCGGACGCGTCAAGACGTTGGAAAACGTGGGGGACATGGGAAATGGGGGGGACGCCCGTACGCCCCCACGAATTTATTTCCTTTTTTGGCATTTTTTTCATTTTTGGAAAGGGTTCGGGAAGATGTAGCAGCAAAAACTTGCATGTGCCATAAATTTCATTCTCGTGGCTCCGTTTAGGTGTCGTTTTTCTAAAGTGCATATTTTCTTGAGTTCTATGCATTGATGGCAATATTTTTCTTATTTTCATAAAATCAATTTTTGCACCTTTTTGGACCAAGCAACTTCTTGCAAACTTCTGAAAGAATCATGAGTATTAAGGAATGTATTTGATGTTTATGAGTTCAAGTTTCACCTTATTTAAATCTCAAATGGTTTTATTTCAGCTTATTTATATAATTTAGTCACTATATCTTTATATTTTAAATATTTATATATTTTTTAATTAGCCGTCCCCCGCCGTCCCCAAAATTTAGAAATTTTTTGCCGTCCCGGAAACCCCGTCCCGCCGTCCCCCGTCCCCGTCTCGAGTAACTATGGTTTGTATGGACCACTCTTGTGATGATTTTGACCGAGTTCTTCATGCAAACTACTCTAGTCCCATGCTCAACAAGAGTTCCTTACGAATGATTTCGACTCAAAAATAATAATAAGAGATGATCTCAAGATATACTTGGGAGACACAATGGGCACACTCTGCGTAAAGGGAAGGTGCCCGTGTAGAAGTAAGGAGTGGAAAGCAAGACCGTGCAGAGAAAGAGATGGATACAACATTCTTCCAAACTCCTAGCTAGGGAAGCCAAAGAAAGTGATTGACATGGACACACTCCCCAAGGATGGTCCTAGAGAGCAAGGTCACTCAAAGGAGGTGTTGGTCCACTTACAACACTAGCAAAGTGAGACATCCATGACACATGAGTTTGAGGCACATGCAACACAGGAGGCCACCACTCAAACCGACCTCGCAAAGGTAGGACAACAAACAAGACTAGCTGCCACCATGTTTTCTGTAAGAAAATACAGAAGCAAATCGTTAGCATGCTTAGAGGCTCTTATTATGAGCAATGAAATGTCCAAGATATTTAAGGACTACAAAAAGACCAAGTTCGAGGATCATGCATGCAAGATGATACTCCATTATGAGTGACACTCGTCATTACGGAGAGATGTGTATCGAAGGGGCAAGGTTTTGGGAGATTAAGTTAGGATGCAGCCCTCCAACATAAACTTGACCAATTAGCCTACCTACACCCCGAGAAGTTGAGAAGATAGTCAAAGGAGTATGAGCATTAAGTGACAACATGCTTCAAAAAAACGACCCACAAACATAATAGGAGACGTGCTTAAAAACTCGTCGTAGAAATCCAAAGTTTGAAAATTAAGGCATGGAGTCGAAAAAGGAAAAATTGACCTATAAAAGTCGGATATATCTAAACGAGTTAGAAGTGAAGCGCCCAAAGAATAGATAGAAAAGATCAAGAGGAAACTTGGGGAAGCTTCACAAAAATCTTCTATGCTCAAGTTGGAGTTGGCAAAGTATAAAAACAACAAGACAAAATGGGAGATGCAAATGAAGGCAAAGGAAGCAAAGCAAGCGGGAGGAAAAATAAAAGTAATACAATAATTCAAAGAAAGAGGCAGCCCAAGATTTGCAGCTAAAGCAAGAGTTGAAGCAGCTTGGATGAAGAAGCACTTCCCCTTTCTCCTCTCGGACATTCGGGAAGTTTAGTTGAGTTTTAAATAAAGATTCTATGCTTGCGTACATGTTGGTACGTATAGGAAGGGTGCAAAATGGGAAATGCAAAGGAAGCAGAGTGGGAGCCAAAATATCAAAAAGCGATATAAAGCAAAGGTAAAGTGGCCCAAGCATTCAAGCAGCTTAAGCAAGAGGTGAAGCAACTTAAAGGAAGAAGCATTTCCCATTCCTCCTCTCAAACATTTAGAGCACTACTGCTATAATTCATGCATGAGCCGCAACTTTAGCATCACCAACTTCACCCTAAGTAGTATGATAGCCCCATACAAGTCTCATCTTACCCAGGCAGTTGTCAAGGTGACAAATTTAATTTAATTGGGGAAATAGATGTAGACAAGCATTATATAAATAGGTATATTAATGAATAGAAAGAAGTTTTATGATTAGTGGTATGTTGTGCCATGATTATTCAAGGGTTGTATTTGGAGAATTATTTATGTTTGTTTGGACAGATTGCATTCCAAGTTTGTCAATGAGTTGGGCCACTCCAACCGTTGCACATGTTCCTCCTTTAGTCCTCTTTATGTCATTGGTCATAGATGGTATCCCATAGGATGAGCATTGTAACAATAATACATGTATTAAGAGCACATCTCATGATTATATTAGTGTTCAAGCATATTAAGTGTATTGTAAGGTCTATATGATGAATACTAACTCTATTCCAATTTGATATGTTGTGTGCTCTCCATCCTACAATGTATTCAGTGTGATAGATTCTTATAGGATTTGTATAATTAGATAGTGTCAAAATTCTATACTACAAAAAAAACCATATCCACACTCCCTTTCCCTAGTAGTATATTATTATTTTCTACACGTGTAAGTAGTCTACTTGACAAAAAGCAATGTGTGGCCTAGTTTGTGGGTGCCTTTTCAAGCATATCAAGTGTCTTGTAAGTTCTATATGATGAATAATAACCATAGTTACCTAAGTCTCGAGACAGGGGAGTACGGAGGGACGGGTTTTCGGGACGGCAAAAATTTACCATATTTTGGGGACGACAGGGGGACGTCTTTTAAAATAATACATAAAAATTAATATTTAAATATTTTAACTTTTCTCAATGACATTTACGAATTTAAACTATATTTAATGTATTTTAGGTACAAGATTATAATTTGACGTTCTTGGTAAAAATAAGATCTTTTTAAAAGTAAAAACATCGAGAGAAAATTTAAACGATTTTAAAAAAATTAGAGACGTCCCGTCCCCACCAAGTCCTCGAGTCCCGGAAGCGTTCGGGACGTCCAGGAAGCCACCAAAATCTAGGGACGCGTCCCTGCGTAACACTAATAATAACTCTATTCCAATTTGATATGTTGTGTGTTCTCTATCCTACAATGTATTCAGTGTGATAGATTCTTATAGGATTTGTATTATTAGACAGTGTCAAAATTCTATACTGAAAAAAACATATCCACACTTCCCTTTCCCTAGTAGTATATTATTATTTTCTGCACAGGCAAGTAGTCTGCTGACAAAAAGCTATGTGTGGCCTAGTTTGTGGGTGCCTTCCAAGACCAATGTGCAACCAATTGTATACTTCAAAGCATTTACATGCACGTCGAATTACCAAGTTCGTAAATATTAGATTGGGCACACTAATGAGCATAATTTTCAGATTCTCAAACACAGTATTATTTGTCTCCCCATGCAAATGGAACTTCATTTCATACTAGATAATCAAACAGGTTTGATAATTAATCAAAAATTTGACAAATTGTCTTTAACACAGCCTATATGCCCTAGGAAACAGCACACTTTCCCTACATCCTTTGGTAGATGCATGTCACTAATTACTTTACTTTTGTCAGGATCTATTTTCATACCTGCCTTAAACACGGCATGGCTTACGAATTCCCCATTCGGCCCCAATAATTTACATTTCTCGGATTGAATGATAAACTGGCATTCCAACAGAATCCCATACACGGAGGTAGTGCTCGAAGATGACAATCTCTTATTCTATGAATACACCAATTGTCTAAAAAATAATTTTGAATTATTTGCTGACATTTCTCGAAATATATAAGAAATTGTTCTTTGAATTGTAGTTGGATCATTATACAACCCAAAGGGCATTCGTTGTAACTGTAGGCACCAAAATCCAAAATATTTCTAATTTATCTTCCTTAGCAATATTGGTCTGACTATAACCGAAAGTGCATCTAAAAATGAATAAATTCACTTCCCACTACCCCTTAACATCATAAGGTATTAAAAGATGAGAACAAGAAGCATCCAATTGAATCCACAACCACACTAATACAACAGAAATTGTAATGTCCCCTTTTTCAAATTAGTCCCATTTGAAAACTTCTTGCTCATTTTTCTTCCCGTGGCCAAGAAGAAATTGAACAAGGGAAGTCACGGGTTTCATTTATGTTTTCTTTCATTACTATTAATGTTTTTCTTTTGTATTTTCCTCTTTAAGGCAGGTCAGCTGGGTTGGAGAGCTCCCAAAGTGAAAATAGAAAATAAAGCAAGCTTCCAAATAGGTCGGTCTTGGAGTAATTCATCCCTTAGACCTTTGGCACCACCAAATGGGTATAACGGGAGTCACGTAGGCTCATTTTCATCAATCAATTTTAGCATATATATTTTTCTACTCGGTTCTAAGTCTGATCGCTCTAATCCAATTCCACTAAGGGGCGAAAATCCATTAGTGTGGCATCAAGGAGGAAAAACCCTTCCTTGTGGCATATTGGAGAACGAAAACTCTCCAAGTTGGTGGTGTGAAGGCAAATATTGAAGACCATCTTGCTAGTTTGCAACTAGGGCATCAAGGAGAAGTCATTTCAAGAGTTTTTGCATTGTTTGGAGCCCCTCTCCTAGGGAGCGACTAGGGTTAGAGTGTTTTTGGGTGCCTTCTAGGGCACAAAACTTCATTATTATTTGATATTCAGATTTCTCATAATTTATAAGGCTGGTATCTTCCATATTTTGTAATTGTTGGGGTTTGAAGACCTCATTTTTAGCTATTTTTGTGGACTGCACTTCCGTTCTAAAATAAAGTGCAGTTGGGTATTATTTCAGATTTGACACATGTTTTGGGTTGTTTTGGCTTGGTAATGGTTCCATTAATTATATATAATTTGGAGAAGCATTTATATATTTAATTTCAACTTGTTTGATGGGTGTTTGATGCCCTAACATGCAAATTTCAGCTCGTTGTTAGGGTTTCAAGTAATATTGGATCTACTGCTATAAAAATCAAATTGCATTCAATTTGGGGTTTGTGTGATTTCTTCATTCGTGTTTTCACCCTAGAAAGGGTTATTACAAAGTGGTATCAAAGCATTGGTCTTCCCAACCTACGGGTTTCTTGCGAGGTGAAGAAAAGATGGACAGAATGATGAAGATGCAAGAAAGACTAGCGGACACCTTGGACTCTCTTGCCCTCACCATGCAAAACCTACAGAGGGGAAGGACATTCAAGGAAGAACCTAGGGTTTCAAAGGTTAACAATGTTGCAGCAACTAGCTTTGAGGAGTATCAAGCCCTTAGGAAGTTATTCATGATGCCCTATCATTTTCCGAGTTTGTAGGATGGAGAAAAGATAGAGTGGGCATTGGAACTTGGTCCAAGCCCCAAGCCATGCACAAGGGTCATGGGAAGGATATCCCAACCCTAGAGGAGAAGAGCCCCATCTTGTTGGCAAAGCAAGAAGAGGCTACGAGAACTTGAGGAAGAACTATTGCAGCAGTTGGTTACTAAGAGGGAGCAGCCCGTGGGAGTCTTAGAAACCCCCAACACTCTTGCCAAAGTGGAGCTCTTGGTTGATTTTCCAAACAACACCATAGAGACACAAGGGTTTGGTGAAATAGTGGAGCACGAGCCAAGAAAGGAGAAAGAGATCAATGAGCATACAACTCAAGGTAAAAATCTTTTAGTGTTTGATGATAAATTGTTGGTGTCTAATGGTTGCATAAGGTTGAATATTCGTAGAAAAAAATCAGATTTGGGAAAGGAACAAGGGGATGGCATTGTTGGAGGTCATAACCATGAAGAAAGGGCAATTCCAGTGCCCATAATCACTCTCAGCCTGCTGGAATTATCCTAACAGCAGTCAATGTGGAGCAAATTGATGATGGTAAGAGCCACGAAGACATGCCAAACACATATGAAGACAACCAAAGGTATGAAGCTAATTCAGATTTGTTGTTTTCTACCATGCCATCTCAGATTTGTAGTCATGGGAAAATGATTGAAAAGGATGACCATGGGGCAAGTTTGATGCTTCATAGTAAATCACGGCAAATGGGTCATCATCATGGTGCCAAGAATGAAGAAAAATCAGAATTGCAAAGGATTAATGGGGCTAGAATTCTGGGTGACCTTGTTGGGAGGCATGCCCATGGAATAAGGGCCTCTTTTGATGCTCATGTTAATCCTCAGCTCGCTGGAAATTTCAGGACAGCAACATATGGTAAGCAATTTCATCATCTTCTAAGCAAGGATTTGCTACATCACCTTCATACTATGTCTTTGCAATGTTTTGGTTATCCTAAGAAATATGCTAACAACTTTGTGAAGATGAAGGGTACCAAATGGGAAGAGGATTCCACTTTAGCCCTACGAAATGGACTCTTTGTTGACAATTCTAAACATGGCCCACATATTTGGGACTTATGGGTTCCTCCTATGTCGCTGCCATATTTGCATCATGGAGGGCATCATGGTCAATTTGATAAGAGGAAGAACATGTTGAGGGACAAGGGGGACATAGATTCTTCCTTGCAAATTCTGGATTGTTTGCACATAGAAGTTTGGGATCCGGGGAATCTTTTGAAGGATGTTGATACAAACTTGAGGACTGTTGTTATCTACATCCTTATGGCAGCCACAAGAAAATTGGTAACCACAAGAAAGATGCATTTCTCACCCATGGTGAAAGATATAGTGTTTGCATCGGATGCAAGATGGTCTTCCACCACCATCATGTCAATTTTGCATGAGACAACACAATGCTACAGCCATGGTAAGATGCTCTTCCTAAATTCGCATTTTGGATGGATAGTACTCTCCTTGGACAGCTGTAGGTTGACATTTATGATGAAGATTTTTGGGTTTAATATGATGTGTGGAAGGGATTTCAAGTATTACAGTTGTTGCACCCTTCCTATGTCAATAACATCCAAGAATTTTGAGTTAGAAATGCTATACTACAGCCATGATGGGCTGTCCTCTTCAAAATTATGTATGGGGTTGTGCATATCTTCCATGGACAGTGAGAAAGAGGCAGGTTTGGAGACACTCTTTCCACTTAATATGATGGGTAAGAGGGTTCACACATGGAGATTGAGCAAAGCCAACATCCCAACATCTTTGGCGTTGCTTAGGAAGAAATTTAGAGTTGTACATGGACACTACACCCACTCATCCGCACTTCTATGGTCTGATCCAAACCCAATTGTGAAGAAAATTCAGTGGGGCAGCTTCAAGACAACAATTGGAAATCCAAATCAGCAAGGTAACAACCATCCAAAAGAGGTGAGCATAAGTATTGGTATGTGTTGTTTACATCTTATGTTGAAATGCAATGATAAAGGGAAGAAGGCAATGCTTCCAAGCATGGCTAGCATGAAGAAGGAAGAGGCATATCTTCAGGGCACTCAATGCATAGAGGCTAGCAAGGGTCTACTCTTGGGTAAGGTGCTTCATGGTGATAATTTTTGGTTGGTTCTAGGCATGCACAATATTACCTCCTTGTGGGGAACACTTGAAGAATTAAGTGCAAATTGGAGCTTTCTTGTTGAAAGCCATCTTCTATGCCAAGTTGGGACAAGGATGGGTTGCAAGAATCTTGAGTTAAGGGCCAATATGTCTGCTGATTTCAACCATAGACTTGTTGATCTTCATTTTCCAGCTTATGTAAGACAATTTTCAATCCCTACACTACTCATGAATTTGTCTTTTTCCATAAGATTTCAGTTTGATAGTTGTTATACCATTGTCTTAAGGTTGAACATGCAAGAATCAGATTTGGGACTGCCATTAGCAGTCATGAACAACTATGAACTTATATTTTCAAAGGAAATTCCATCATGGGTTGATGTGGGAAGAAGGCTACAACTGAAAGGAAGAAACAAATCAGATTTGATAGCCTTGAATTGGATAAGATTCCATGAGATTTATGGTTGTGGTGAATTGTTTCCAGCCTATCCACAATCTGATTTGAGTCTTGTGATAAGAGGGATAGCTGGTCCAACTGACTATTCATCCATTCCTTGCTCTAGGACGGAAACTACAACAGTTTGGAAGGATTTTGATACAGCTGAGCATGCCAAAGAAGGAGATGTCATTGTTGTTTTTGAAAAGGGAGATAAAGAGGATTTCAATGAAGAGAAGAAGAGGTATGAGTTTGTTTGGGTTTAAGCTCCTTCATTTGACAGCACGGGATCTAGATTATGGGAGCACTACAACATGTTCCTTCACCTTGATATGATGATACTTAGACATATAAGCTTGCAATTGCTTGAGGGACATCAATTTCGGGAATGGAGGACCATAATGTCCTCTTTTTCAAATTAGTCCCATTTGATTTTGAAAAGGGAGATAAAGAGGATTTCAATGAAGAGAAGGGCAGAAGAGGTATGCATTTGTTTGGGTTTAAGCTCCTTCATTTGTGAGCACTGAGAATCTAGATTATGGGAGCATTACATGTTCTTTCACCTTGATATGATGATACTTAGACATAAGCTTGCAATTGCTTGAGGGACATCAATTTTGGGAATGGAGGACTATAATGTCCTCTTTTTGAAATTAGTCCCATTTAATGACTTTTGCCCATTTTTCTTCCTTTGGCCAACAAGAATTTGAACAAGGGAAATCCTTGGGTTTCATTTTTGTTTTCTTTCATTACTATTAATGTTTTTCTTTTGTATTTTCTTCTCTAAGGCAGGTCGGATGGGTTGGAGAGCTCCTAAAATGAAAATAAAAATTAAAGCAAGCTTCCAATGAGGTCGGTCTTGGGGTGATTCATTCCTTAGACCTTTGGCGCCATAGAAGGGGTATAAAGGAGTAGCCGCATAGAATTATTTTCATCAATCAAATTTGGAATATATATTTTTCTACTTGGTTCAAGGGCTGATTGCTCTAATCCAATTCCACTTAAGGACGAAAATCCATTAATGTGGCATCCGAGGAGGACAAAACCCTTTCTTGTGGCATATTGGAGAATGGAAACTCTCAAGTTGGTGGTATGAAGGCAAATATTGAAGACCATCTTGTTGGTTTACAACTAGGCTAGAAGCGCATGGAAATGCCCTAGGGCCCTTCATACCGGCCGAGAAACATACCAAGTACTAGTACGTTGTGGGTGCGTCTTTGAGTGCGTACTCACTGATGGAAGGGTACGCTATGGGTATGGTTTTGCCATACCCGTAGTGTACCTTGCCACTATGGGTGCGTGCAAGTGGCGGGACCACGTCTTTTTAAAAGACAAGTCATTAAAACTTAAAAAATATGCAATATTTTTTAATTTTGAAGTATCTTATTTCTAACCTAACCCTGAACGACCCCCCCAAACACTTATTTAAACACCCAATCCCTCTACTTTTTTCTCACACTCAATCTTTGCTATTTTGTCAATATTGACTCTTGAGCTTGAAGGAGAGAACGAGAGAGGTTGAAGGAGAAAGAGAGAGCTTGGAGGAGAGAGTGATTGAGCTTGAAGGAGAAAGAGAGAAGGAGAAGCAAGTCTATAAAACATCAAGAGGATTTTTTTGAGGTATTTTTCATGAATTCAAGCTTTTTTAATCTTTTGAGTAATATTTTGTATATGAATATAATCAATGATCAATATCATGAATGATGTGTTTCAAACACATCATTCATGATTATTGATCATGATCTAAATTTATTTTTAATATTTATTTATTTTACGGTTATTAAAATATAATATATTAATTAATTTTTCCGTATTTTAAGTTTAATATTGAAGTTTTATTTAATTAAACGTCTACCTTCTCATGTATGCTCTCACCTCACAACATTTATGGCGAACTTGGTGATTAGAATCAAAGATTGACGTGTAATCGTTGATTTTTATAATTAGTTATGTATTCGTTTTTTTCAATTTTAAAGTTTTAAATTGAATTTGTTAAAAATTTAAACGTCTACTCTCTTTGTATGCTCTAACCTCGCACCTTTTATGGCAAACTTGGTGATCAGAATCAAAGATTGATGTGTATGGGTTAACAAATTAATTTTCCAATTTGCATTTGTTGTTTTTAATTAAATTAATTTAATATTCAGCAATGTTTAAAAAATCTCTTATTGTAGGTTAAAACAAATTAAACCTACTGATCATGGCATCGATTAAACACGTGGGGCAAGAGGGAGGAAATGTTTCGGGTGGTATGGCGGTGAAAATGGATCCTCATTCTCCTTTATGGAGGCATGTGGAAGTGGTAGAGCTTTGTGGTGGTGTCGCGTTTGGTATTTGGTTTAGGCATGTGTTGGAAGAGGTTTACTATACCTCTCAAAATCTTGGCATACCACATGTTTGAGAAATGGGTAAAATAGATATTTACTTGTGTATGATGGGATTTTTTCACTCTTTCCACTCCTTTATTTTAATATGGGTGGTTGTGCCACCACATTTAAATCCTCATATACCCGTTTGAGAGCTCATCTAAGCGGGGTATCGGGGATGGGTATTAGACCGTGTAAGAAGGTCGGAAAAAAAAAACAATAGCGTGTACCTAAAAGAGCAAGAGGATGCAAACTTTGAAGCTGCAATAGCTCGCTCTAGAACTATTTCTTTACATTGAAAGGACTATGGGAAAATCACCATCATCAACACCATCATTTCATCTTTTCATTAAGCCTTGTGCTAAAAGCATTCGATGATGATTCCTCTTTTGATCACGAGATACCTCAGGGCCATCAAGCAAGAGAACAAAAGGGCCATTAGAAAAAGCATTTAACATTGAGAAGAGAGAAATTGCAAATGAATTGGTGTCTCGGTGTATATTTGCATGTGGACTACCATTGATGTTTTGAGATCACCTTATTGGGACCAAATGGTGAGAGGTATTAATGAGGCACCAGAGAGGGGTATCAAGCCCTAGCTATAATAAGGTTCGCACTTCTCTTTTGGCAAAAGAAGTGCAACACATTCAAACATCTCTACAACCAATTAGAGATTCTTGGACTAAATCAGAAGTCTCTATTATATCAGATGGATGGAAAGACTCCAGCGAGACCTCTCATCAACATTATTGCAGTATGCCCTAAAGGGCCAATGTTTCTAAAGGTTGTTGATTGTGAGGGGGAAGTAAAAGATGCCCAATTCATTACAAATATTCTAATTGAGGCTATTGAATCAGTGAGCCCGCATGAGCATTGTCAAGTCATCGCGAACAACACCAAAAATTGCAAGCGGTAGGATTGATAATAGAGGGTAGGTACGAGCACATATTTTGGACACCATGTGCAATACACTCCCTGAATCTAATGATGCAGAAGATTGGGAAAATTGCATGGATTGAGCAAATATACACGGAGGCAAACAAGATTCAAATGTTTGTCACCAACCATCACATGTCTCAAGCCATATTCAGAAGATTCTCAAAGTTGGAGTTGTTGAAGGTAAAAGAACAATTCATTTTAAATTTAATATTTGATTTTAAATTTTTAAATCAATTTCAATTTGTGTTTTTATTGAATTGTTTCCATTCTTTTTTAATAGGTTGTTGAGACTAGGTTTGCCTCTCACACACTCATCTTGAGACAACTTGTGAAGGTGAGACGTGCTTTGGGCATGATGGTGATTGATAATGTTTGGACCGTCTGGAGGCAAGCTAACACAGAGAGAGCCCAAAAAATAAAATCATGGATCCTTGATGATAATTGGTAGGGAAAAGTTGAATATTTGTTGAGTTTCACGAAGCCTATCTTGAGTATGCTACGATTTGTAAACAAAGATAATGCTTGCATGGGAGAAATATATGATGGCATTGACTCTCCATGCTTGAAAAAATTCATGATATCATACAAGCCAAAGAGTGGACCTGAGGAAAACTTTTACGGTGAAGTTAAAAATGTGATCGTGAAAAGGTGGAACAAAATGACCACCTTATTACATCTCCTTGCTTATGCTTTAAATCCCAAATATTACAGCGGTGAAATAGTTGGGAGAGGCTGGTAAGCGGCGACCATATGATGACCATGAGGTTGCAGAAATGGGACGAGGCAGCATTCGAGAGGTTGTTTCTGATCCGGCTACATCTAGTGCGATCGTGGGAGAGATATCAATATTTGTAAATTGACGAAGGTAGGCGATGGGAGAGATAGAGGCTATTTGTGACAAACCCACCATGGATCCGATCACGTGGTGGACTTGTCATATGGCCATGATGCCAAGTACTTACGACCAATTTGCGATCAAATTGCTCTCATAGGTATAAAGCTTGTAACTTATTATTTGATATTTTAATTACCAATTAAGAATTAAAATTCAAAAAGATATCATTAATTTTTTAATTAATAATATTAATACTTTGTTTTTGTGACAGGTGGCTAGTAATTCTTCTGCAGAGCGCAACTAGAGTACTTATGGCTTCATCCACTCAGCCAAACATACCATGTTGGCATCGAAGAAGGCTGAAGTTCTAGTCTACATTCATTCCAATTTGTGCCTCTTAACCCACAGGACACAAGAGTATATTAGTGGTCCTAACAAGCTTTGGGACCTCCAACCTGAAAACACGGACTTTGAAGCTTTTGTTGCTTGTTTGTCCAATGTTTCACTTCTTGGCATTGATGAGGAACTTCCAAGGAGCCCTTCACAAGGGTTCGAAAGTGGAGCTAGTGGGAGTGGAGCTGCAAGTGGCATCCATAGATGATATGCTCTAAAAGTTGAGAACTTGAATGTAATATGTTATTTACTATCATGTTTTGAATATTATGAATCAATACAAACTCAAGTCTCAATTCTCAAAGTATTGGAAATTCAAATTTGTTTTCATGTTCTATGAATGATTTAAATTGTATGACTCTATGAGTATTGAATTTCAATAAGTATCTGATGTATGAGAATTAAATTTCAATAAGTATGCAAATGCTTCTTTAAATTTATAATTTATATACATATTTATATATTTATATACATATATATATATATATATATATAAATATATATATATAAAACATACCCAAAAGCGTACCGTACCCAAGATTTTTAAAAATTTGTCGTTTCAGCATACCGAAATTGTACCGTGCCCGTGCCGAGATAGTCTAGCAACTAGGGCATCAAGGAGAAGTCATTTCAAGAGTTTTACGTTGTTTGGAGCACCTCTAGGGGCGACTAGGGTTAAAGTGTTTTTGGGTGCCTTCTAGGGCACGGAATTTCATTATTATTTGATATTCAGATTTTCATAATTTATAAAGCTGGTATCTTTCATATTTTGTAATTGTTGGGGTTTAGAGACCTCATTTTTAGCTATTTTTGTGGACTACACTTCTGTTGTCCTAAAATAAATTGCAGCTGGGTATTATTTCAGATTTGACACATGTTTTGGGTTGTTTTGGCTTGGTAATGGTTCCATTAATTATATATAATTTGGAGAAGCATTGGTATATTTAATTTCAGCTTGTTTGATGGGTGTTTGATGCCCTAACATGCAAATTTCAGTTTGTTGCTAGGGTTTCAAGTAATATTGGATCTGCTGTTATAAAAATCAGATTGCATTCAGTTTGGGGTTTGTGTGATTTCCTTGTTTGTGTGTTTCAGCCCTAGAAAGGGATATTACAGAAATAGATTTCCATCCTAGAAATTGGTATTTGATATTTTATGAATACATACAAGATATTCTTTTAACACAGTCACAAAGTTCCACTCTTGCAGGTGTGCAAAAGACAAGAATGGCATATTTCAAATAACGGAGACAAACTGAACTATGTTATCATGGTAGATCAAAAATATATCAAATAAACAAATAAGTACAATGCAGATATAAATGACTTATCAATTCAGGAGGCAATCAATAATCTGCATTACCAAGCACTAACCTGAGCCAAGCCTGGTTGAAGAGCACACTGAATCATTAAGCGACCAATTACATCATGTGCTACAACAGTCTCCACAAGGTCTCCCCCAACAAGCTTCACCAATTGTTCGTTGTCAAGATCACTCATTTCTACAACCACGTGACCTCTCAATCCCTCCTTAACTCCAATAAGGCTTAGAACAACTCTTAATGCACGTGCATCACTCTGCCACATATTGGAGATTACTATAATAAATGGCAACTATTTACTAATCACAGCACAATCAGAGGTCTGTGGTGCAGTGGAGCTTCCAAAAACGAAAACTAGCCTTACAACAACTTACCTGATCTGCATTTCCATCAGTTGCAAGAACAATGATGGCACGAGCTTTTGATACCGACACCTATTAAAGAAATGCTAAAGATATCTTAATTACTGCACTTTCACCAGTGGAGAAATATATCTTAAATTCAACCTACAGCAATGAAATAAATGCCAATATCACATAAGAAAACTGGAATAGTGGGGTTTTGAGCTAGAGTTAATGTAAGTGCCTCTACAAACAAATGATTAGACCTTTTCAAGTCTGCCATTATAAGAGGGCTCCCACTCCTGCAAATAACAGATGTACCCATGAAGTCAAATTCCAGCTTAGCAATATCAAGCTCCATTTCTTCCTTATCCCGTTCTGCAAGAACAACTACAACACCCCCTCCTAAGCTTTGATTGGCTATGGCAAGTTGTTTGAGTAATGATCCCTGTTCAAGATGAGTTCACCAAAATTGTAATTGAGTCCACAGAAATGTAGATGGGAAAAACAGGAAATAAGAGATTGTTAGTTATAAATTAGACAACCGACAATAATATAATTAGACACTAGCTAAACATTCAAGTTTGATTGTTTAATCTTTTAGTAACTGTGGTTTAAAGTACATCTGGGGAATATAATTCATTTTATTAGTCAATTAGAAGAGGAATCTCCACGGGTACCAAATTCACTTAACAGGCAAGTAATGCCACAAAGTAACATTCTCAGAAACAAAAGGAATGTTTAAACTTTGAACATCTATATTTTACATGGCTGAATAATTTGGCCCATTTTTCGAGGACAGATAATGCAGAGAAAATACAAAAGAGGAAGCTTGCTATAATATTTCCACAGTATTAAATATCAAAATATTTGAAAACTCATCATGGTAAATACAGCAAGGCTAAGGCAGAAATGAAAAGACGATAAATATTTGTTAAATGTCGCCAATACCAATGAACAGTAAATGGCACTGTCATTGGTATATTTAATTATAAATATGGGAAAGTGTACGATGTACGACTCTGATCTGTACATATTTGTTAAAGATCCGCCAATACCAATGAACAGTAAATGGTACTGTCATTGGTATATTTAATTATAAATATGAGAAAGTGTACGGTACAACTCTGATCTGTTATCCTAAGTTCTAGGAGCTAGCATGGTCCTTCAAACAAATCCTTTATTCTTTAATTGTGTATATTTTTCCCGGAAGCATTAGACATCCACAGTCATATCCATATTGCAATTAAATCTTATGTAATCTACACATGAGAGTAAATGTCAGCCATTAAACATCATGTGTAATTGACTACAATAGCAAGCAAAAAACAAAACAATATCAAAACATTCATCCACAAATTTGACACCACATTTACATTGAAAACCCCGCTAAGGAAGAAAACTTCATGGCATGGGACTAATCAATTGCTATTGTGCCAGACTAGTTAGTTGTATGGGATGGGGGACAGGAGACAAGGAGACATTGGGGACGGGGCTTCAGGAGGGTAAAAATATCCCATATTTTTGGGATGGCAAGAGGACAGCTATTAAAATTATATAGAAATTAATATTTTAATGTTTTAACTTAAACCAATGAAATTTAGGGGCTTAAACTTTATTTAACGTTTTTAAGGGTAGTTTTGGGATTAGGGTTCAAATTTTTGGTAAAAATAACAGCTTTTAAAAGTAAATGCATCAACAAAAAAACTAACAATTAGGAATGTCCCCTCCAAGTACACAAAATATTAGGACATTAGTAACATAACTAAAATCTAGGTGACACATCCCCACGTAACATTGAGTATTAATGTATTTGTGTTTATTGATTATTGGTCCAAGTTAGGCTCTTCCTCACGCATATTTCCTTGTGTCGTTGTTTGTAACACCCATATTATGATTCAACCAAATTATGGGGGAAAAATTTAAAACAAACCCCTTAAGTACAATTAATGTCTTCAATGATTTTCAGCTTACAGCGGATTAATCCAGCATAATTAAATGTTTAATATTTTGAAATCCAATTGATAACATACGATAACCATGTGCAGCTATAAGGGTTTATTAGATCGTCCCGATCCCCCTTAATCACTCTTCACAAGTGTGTATATCTTGTATACTTTTGGTTAAAACCTTTTTATAGGTTACAAGATCCTGTGCATCTCCTTAGCGTCAACTAGCAAAGTATTTATGCAGCTTCCCTCGACTCAGAGACTTTGTTGATTAGAAGAAATGGTGAACAGACAATGCAAACAACATTTACATTACTTTGGCCATAATTTTTAAGCAGTGTTTTGCAAGCTAGTTTTGAGACTACACACTAGCCTACGAAACATGTCTCCCCTTCACCACACAACCTGTCTCCATATAGTTATCAGGATTTCTTTTCGTTGTTTAAGAACTTAAGTTTCAATTTTGAAGAAATAAAAACCAGAACTCACCCTTCTAATCGAAATGAGCCTCCGATGATAAAGATAGTGACTACGTAATGACTTTTGTCATTATGTACTCACTACACTTCCCGTAGCCATCCTAAGTTGCACGGGTTGGATTCTATCGAATGGAATGATGGGATATAGTTCCTACACTTTGTTTACACTTTTAGTAATCTATGAAAGATAAGTAAGTTCATCTTTATGATAGATTATAATATATCGTTACACATTATCTATTTCTCGATAGAGGATTATAGTAACTCAACGAGTTACTATCTTTCATGAGTACCTCATATAGAATTATCGCAACATAGTATTTTCGTTAAATATAGGCTTGCTTAATCAAGTCTCGCATTGAATTGATTCATTCATTACTTAATAAGTTTAGACCTCACTCTCATATGCATATTAATTAATATGATTAGTCCAATTTATTGAATAAGGTACAATAATAAATTAACGATGTTTTCGTTGTATTGTTTTCCTTATCGTGTTATGTTCGTCATTCACATATTTATTCATTCAAAATGAATCAATAAAATCAGTTATAATTGCATAACATAATATCAAATTACTTTATTTATACTTTGTTGTAAAACAACATATAAAATTATAAATACTTTCATATCTCACAAAATATGATACAAAACAACAAGGTATTTTATTAAACTTAATAAGGATAAGTCCTTATTTTCAGAAATAATGATATACATTTAATCATGATAGTACAATAGGCAAAATGCCTTAAATCATCTTGCAAAGATAATACTTTCGCATTAACAATTAAATACAATAATCCTTATTGGATTTTAAACAAATAATACATGATGAAATCATGTGTAAACAATCCAATCAATCACTTCATAAATGTCTTTCCTTCCTGCAAACTGTAGGAGAGAGAAAATGTATATATGGGTCAGTTCAAAGAATTGGCATGAGTTAACTAACTCATATTCTTGTTGTATTTAAATGAAATAATAGAATAGGTTAAGGTTAACTTAACTGATAACTAATAAACTTCCTAGTTTATTTTTACATTATCCATAACAAGCACAAATGAAATATTACTTCGTAATGAATGCTATGTTTTCCAACATCACATGTATTCAACTGAAATCATAACCTTTAAGTAGTAAAGGTAACATACTATTGTAAATATTAATTACAATATTCATGAATAAGATTTATGTCAATGTCTATCAAATTCATTCATACTTTCCATATTAACTATGTCAACAAGTAACCTTCAAATAGGTCTAACTATTTAGTTTAAATGAAAGAACATAAACTAACTTACTAATCATTTATGTATTTGACTAAAGTAAATAAATCATCTAACTTAACAGTCATTATTCAAAACAATGAATGCATTCTCATTCCTTAATTAATATTTACTATTCTCGTATATAATTCAAGGACATGAAGCATCTTCAAGCTTAACAAAGAATTCCTACAATACCGAATACCTTACTAACTTTCATCTATTTAAGTAAACAGTCCACAGTCATAATCATTACTTAATCAACTTTCATTTCTCAATCCAAAGATAAGTCAAAGAGTCTTATTTATAAGAAGCTACATCTTAGCTAACAGTCAAGTTTAATGATGAGTTATTGTC
Organism: Taxus wallichiana var. yunnanensis; assembly: GCA_018340775.1. Classification (NCBI taxonomy): domain Eukaryota; kingdom Viridiplantae; phylum Streptophyta; class Pinopsida; order Cupressales; family Taxaceae; genus Taxus; species Taxus wallichiana. Next base: position 83,509,384 of record CM031244.1, on the reverse strand, counting down.
AAACATTTTAGTAAACAATTTAACATCTCCTCACAATGGTTCATTCTTACATTCATTTCTTTCATGCTATAAATGAACTAAGTACCCTCAAAGAGTCAAGTTCATTAATAACTAAAAGGAATAGTGCTTGTATCTCAAAAGAGGTTGAAATCTCATTATCACCCCTCCAAATCCCAATTAAATGTTTAGTTTAAAATAAATGACAACATGCTCAAAGGAGCTAAAACATTCTCTCCTAGCAACCACAATGGTTACCAAAAATACCCTTAACTATATAAAACAGTTATGCTCAAACAACGATCATAGAAAAGCCAACAGTCATGCTCTTTAAGAGCTTAAGTCATTGTTACCAGTCAAGTTAATGACGAGTTAAATCTCACATAGATAATACGTTCTCAAATTGTTTAACCTTTCCGAATATTAGCCAAAGCGTTTCCAATTTATTAGGAGTGTCTAAACTTGTCTGTTCTCAAGAGAGAGCTAAATAATTCAAGTTTTCATTTACTTATCAACAGCCGAAACACCCAGCGCATAATGAACTAGAATACGCACTGCCAATCAATTCATTGATAACGAAATGAGTACAGTGCCTGAAACATCAAGGGGATGAAAGTCACATAGTTAAACAACCACAAGATGTCAATGAAAACGCAATTCAATACACCCAAGAAAAGTGAGAGATAAACTGGAATCGTTTTATACATGCTACAAGATCTTGCTCACAACCACCCAGCAACAACAAAGTGACAACTAGTTCTCAACAAAAACCAAATCGAGTTCGTTCAAGGAAAGAATGAGGGAGAGAAAGTGTGTTTTATACATTCATGCTCCTGAGATGGTAAACACGGATTTTTAACAGCAAAGCTTAAAAATACTCCAAGGAAATCAAACAATTCCCTCTTCTTCACATTTCCAGACCAACCAAGAAACAAATTATTTGAAGTCTCAGCATGACAATAATAGAGGAATTATAACAACCCAGCCTTTCATTAATTCGAATCAACATAATAACAGAGAGCTCTAAATGAGTTAAACACACAAAAACGACCAGCTCCCAAGGACCTACATGGAACTTTAGTAATACTCATACCCATTATTCCAATCAAGCCAAACTTAAATATTTAACCCAGTTCGTGAGACTCATGGCAACCCATTACTCGAACCAGTTCAAAATTTAAATATTAAACCCAGTTCGTATATTTTTTTATCTCAAATTAACAAGGTGAGTTTATCATTACCTTGCTAGATTTCAACAAAAATCAACAGACCCAAAATGCTAAATATACGCAAAAACCATATTCTTCCATCCACAAACAACCCCATTTTGCTCCCATCATTTTCTACTTGTTATCCTTCAAATTTTCATTATAAATCGAAGGAACAGTTCCAAATTCTTTAACAATAACTCAAGTATTTATTTCAATATCAAAACGTCTTTCAGCGAGCTCTATCGAGCTATTTTTCCCATTAATATTTTATGCCTAGATTTCCATGCAAACCCAGCGACAGAAAAATAGATTTCATCTTATATTTTCATTCATTTTTGTATTTTAAACCAGATTGAAAACCCATAACATATTCACAAATTTCATATTAAAAACAGCAATAACAGAAGTAGAAAACACATGCCTGATTCGCAATTGTTTCCTTCCAAATTTCCTTGCAATCTGCAACTTCCAATGCCCATCATAACTCCCAAAACTTTCCAAACAGAAATAATGAATACAAATTTTCCATTAAATAGAGCTTCATATTAGCATGCATCGACCAGAAACAACCTTCCATTATTTTCTCCCAAAACTTCCATGCAAGCTCAACCATACCAAACAGAATACCAAAAAAATGTGTATGGAGGGAAGGGCTGCATGTTTTGGCTTGCAATGCAAGCTACCAGTTCCCAAGGAACTGATAAATTTAATGCCATAAATGTTGTCCCTGCCACATACGTAGTGGCCATTCTCATAAACCCAAAACCTCATTGATCAACTTTGCATGTTATTCGCATTCACTTAACTTCGCTTTCACCATATGATCTGTGACCAATCTCAATACAATTTAAACATTAAACAATTTACCAATTACCTTACAAAGTGGTCGATGACCCTTATTCCAACAGCAACATTAAAACAATTTAATTGCCCGTGGTCCATGACCTTTAATAAGATTTAAACATAACAATCACCTTACCAATGGTCTATGACTATGTTTCATGATGTTAAGGATGGGGTTGAATCCATAATTTAATATTAACCAATAAACAAACATCAAACGTTATTTGCCAAGTGGTCCAAGACCAAGTTAGTATAACATTAAACAATAACCATTAAATAATTACTTTGCAAAGTGGTCTAAGACTTGGTTCCTTATTAACAATGCCCAAGCAATGTGATCAATACATATGAACCTTAATCAATGCAATCCAAGCGGTGGTCCTTGAAACCATCCACAATACCATTACCTCAACATCGTAATTTCCTTAATCAATGTATTATAACCTTAGAAAATGCTAAGCATCCACAATCAATGCAAACAGCAGTGGAATCCAATCCAATCAACATCGTACAATAATGCAACCAAAAAGGTGGTCATCTTAAACAAATCATACAACATAACAGTTGTATATGTGTGTGTGTGTGTGTGTGTGTGTGTGTGTGTGTGTGTGTGCGCGCGCTTATGTATACATCTACATACGTATATGTATATGTTTTCGCATATATATCAGGCTGATAATGCATTCAGAATGTTGGCCCCAATTAGAGATGTTCTAATGCAATCGTGGTTAGGGGTCTCAATCAGAGATGTCATATACCATGCAGCCTTCAAAAGACAACAAAACATGCAATCAAATGCAACACAACTCAGATCATTATTGATTTCAATCTCTAGAAATACAATGTGCATGCACACACACACCAGCAATCTCACAAACGAGATATGTCACAACACTAGATTCTGTCTTTGCTAGTATAGTTTTCTCAAGTATAAGCTTCCTAATCACTGAACATCCAACTCCCTAGCACAAGCGTAGGGGCATCTTATATAAATGCAAGACCCATCTACTTAAAATAAGTGCTCAACAACCTACATAAAACATTAAATACTAAACATAGTCCCAATGATAATGCATCACAATGTAATACAATAGAGTTTAACATAGTTTGATGCACTATTAAAAGAGATCTAGCCACCTTTATTAAATGCAACAGTTAGATGATAACACATCACACAAACAAGCGCACAAAAGTCACAGCCTCGCAACAAAAGTATGCATAGAAAACTCCTTGTGCAATAATCCTTGCATCCACACTATTGCGCTCTCGTCTTGCCAAAGACACCAAGTTTTGACAACAGAACTCGTAAGATTTCAACCTTTTGCACTAGTGCTAATCAAAAGACCCGACTAAACACTCTTTTGCAACAGTTTACAAGTTTCAACTAACTTGACATAAAGACTTGCGCGGTACATCAGAAACACAAACGCACATAACAGATAGGGCGCAAAAGAACAGCACAACACATGTATGCTTGCAGGCTGCCAAAAAACCACACAGGTATTTGCCGAAACAAAACTCTCACAAAACTTACAAACAAAAGCCTATGCACAATTAGAAACTCGCACGCTTCCCTACTTAACTTATTTCTGTAATCTAACATGCTTTTAAATGATGTAGGATTACAAGTTAACGCGGATGCTCCTGCATCATGTTTGGTTCCCTAGATCTTCCTTGGTAATGGATATTGGGTTTGAAGTGGATTGGGAATTGGATGAAGATACTAAAGAAAATGGGTTACAATCTAGTAAAGGACTAAAGCAAATGATTAAAGGATTGGTAGATGCAAGCAAAACACTAAAGGGAATTGGATGAAGATACTAAAGAAAATGGGTGACAATCTAGTAAAGAACTCAAGCAAATGATTAACGGATTGGTAGATGCAAGCAAAACACTAAAGCGAGTGGGAAAGATTCAAAACTATCACATACGACGTCTAGGGTCAAAGGTGTAATGGAAATTATGAAAAACATCGAAATAATTGTAATGCCATCTCCTTTCAATGAACATGAGCCTCTAAAAAAAAGGTGATTGGCAACAAAACATAAGAATCTTGATTTATGTATTTGGAAATCATATCAATGACATTGATATACGAAATGCACAAGAAGTAGATAGCATGTTCAAAGGTTGGTGTATTTGAAGATCAAGGTTGCAGTGATTGTAAAGACTATGGAGCCAATTAAGGATAATACATGGGACTTCATACTTGGAAGTATTACCACTGCTTTGAAAACTAATCCCCTGTTGATATGTGAAACAAGTTTATGAAGAATTTCCATGTGAGTCCTGGAGCTGCGGTCCTTCGAACCACCACCTTATCTTTGTTTTAATGTGTCTTGCATTTGGGCATTTTATTCTTCATGCAAAAATTTATATGCTTTATGTTGTGATCATGATCCTAGGAGGTCAAGGTGGCATACCTCTAAATGAGGCTTTAGACGTTATAAGCGTATGAGGAAGCAACAATATCCAAATAAACATAATAGAGAAAATAATAGAACTGGAATAGAAAACTATATTAATCTATGCATCCTATACATGGCATATGCTCGAGGGAAATGTATGGCTGCTTGTCCTCTACTATCTGCGTGCTATCTAATGGTACAGATGTGTATACATATTTTACGAATACGTGAAGGCATAAAGAAGCATTATGGAAGTTGATCCACTTGTGCTTCCATGTATGACTCTTTACCTTGCGATGGTTATGTGGCTTGACTAACAAGTGTGTGCCATGTTGACAAATGCTCTGGCATACGCGATCCCAGGAAGTGCCACTTGGCATGGCACAACATGGCCTGTATCCATGTGACAGATGCATAATTTGGGTGTTCTACCCAAGGACGTAGCTGTGCGGTATATCTGTTGGTGTTGCATGGATGGCTGATGTTGTGCAGAGGTTGTGCCATGGCGTGACGTGGCATGGTTTTGTGTAAGTTGTGCAATGTTGCCTTTTGAGTTGTGCAGCATGTTTCTTAGTGCTACACAGAATGCACATGTTGCAAGGGACTGTGTGCATGTTGTCGAAGTGTGGGATCTATGCGGCTTTGTTTCCTAGCATTGCGTGGGATGTGCATGATGCAACAGACTGTGGGGAGGTGCTCGAGGCACAAGATCTATTTGGCATGTTTCTTGGTGTTGTGTGGGATGATGAGAGGGACTGTGCTGAGTTGCACAAAAAAACAAAGCACTCAAGGTAAGAGCATGAGTTTACGCAACTACACGTGCATCATATTGTGGGCCTTGCATAGGCATGTTAAACATCTATGATCATTTTGTTATTGTACCACAAAGGATGTGTTAAGGTCATATCTGTACTTCCCTAGATAGATATGTAATGTAAAAATTGCATATGTAGGCACTTACAAAATACTAGAGAACAATTTTGGTTTTATAAACATCTCCCTTATGCACTAAAAGACAAAAAGTGCATGTGAGCAATTGTTCAGAGAAGCAAATGAAAAAGGGAGTTATATCATTTTGTATATAAATTTTGTTATTATCCATGTGACAATATGTGAGGCTAAAAGAAAGAAGCAGCCAAGGGGCAAGTGTCATTTACATGAAGATCATCCTCAACTGATGCGAAGATGATAAAAAAGAGCCTCTCCTCTCACTTCATCTATTTTGATAGGTTCATAAGCTTTTTGTCTTAGTGAATTTCACTTATTTGTTTGTCCATGTTGCTTAGGAAGTCCTTGTTATCACTGTGTTGTCTTGCAATAATTCTAGTTGCATTAGGAATCGTTGCTGAGCAGTGCGATTCATAGGGAGCACAAATCGGAGAAGATTTAGGCTCCGTGCATTTTCGTGGACTATATTTAGAGGAGTTTGGTCATGCAGCAAGCGCTCTTTGTTGAATAGTAAACAAACCTTGTTCTCACTTTATCCCATGAATTTTGGATGTTATCTAGTAATACTCTTTAAGTTTATAAGCTCATCATTGTATTAGAAATTACTCTATAATAATGAAGTTATTTCTAATGAAAAAGAAGAATCATACATGTTCATGAATTAAATGGGTATTGTTTACCAAATGGATTAATGGCACCAATCTTAGTTGATAACATCGAAAATTATTCATTTTTTTACATTTAAAGTTTCTTAATAATTTTGTTATGTCAAGACCAGTGCAATTTATGGGTTCTCTTTGAGCTGTCATGAAACTTAAATGGTCTGAGATTATTTCCATTTTCTAGAGTTGTCAAGTGAAACATTCTTATGGGAAAGTGTAAGCAGATTTAAGAGATTATTATTGTTTATTTGTTAAAGTTATGATCTGAATAATGTCTGAACAAGTGTTTTAGATTGCTAGTGACAACTAATTGGTCAACTATGCATAGTGGATCTTGTTCGTAGCTTTAGTTCTAGTAAGGTGTTACAAGCTCACCAATACACAAACTCCTGGGAACTATCGGGTAAACCCCCTTGGTCTTGCAAAGCCAAAAGTGAGGAGAGCAGCCCATTTTTCTGCAATTGTATTCTTATAGGAGGGGAGAGAAGCATACCATAGGTCAAATATATGCTTCTCAAATCCATAAAGTCATGGGTACAATTCTAGGAACCAACAAATAAGATGAGGCCAAAAGGAGGAATGCAGTGGTGCAAGTCTTGAAAGATTGGGAGGATGTGGGGACAAGAAAGTAGGGGGTCAAAAATGTAGTTCCAAATAACAGGGGTTGAAAAGCGAAAGTTGTGGAAAAGGTACGGGGTAAAAAAATAGTGGGTCGGAAACAGGTGCCAGAAAGTTGGGCAAACAGATCCAATATAGTATGCAAAAATAGTGCACAAACAAATAGGTCTCAAAAAAATAGGGCACACAAGAGTAGAGGAAAATTTATATGAAACTTTTTCCAAATGTAGCTGCTACCAATATCTTATTCTTAAATTTTCTCCTTCGCATCATGGATTTGCTATCCAAACCACCATTCATTCTAGTACCACATGTTAGGATAGTAATAAAATGGAAGAACAAAAAAACAAAACCCAATAAAGTAAATGAAGTACATAAAAAGACACAAACCTAAACCTAAGAGCTACTCTAACACACTCAAACACTCATTCAAACCTTATTTTCATGAGCCCATTCAATATTTCACTTTCCTCACTCTCGCACACCATAGAATAATTTTGATTTTCAATTTTTGCTTGAAATGAGCTATTGTTTGTGTAAGGATGGGATAATAGGCAATTAACGGCGATTGTGTGCATTGGTGGAGCTGGAGGAGTATATATAATCCACAATCAAAGTAGATCACCGAGGATGACAATCTCGTGTTTATAGAGGACAATGCATGAGTGGATTAGGCCGAATGCAGCGGGAAGCTTGTAGTGTTGGGGGAGGGAGATGAGCAAGCTTATACATCTAGGCATAAAAATGTTGAGGAGGATGACCTTGTTGATACCTCAAGGATATGTAGAATGGTTGTAGTTGCTTTCTTGATGTACACAAAATGTCGAAGGGTCAAGCGTAGTGCATCTCATGTTGTGATGAGTGATGCATGCTCTTCTCAACCTCTGTATCTTTTATATTATGTTTTTTGTTGATGTTATCACCATGGATTTCTAAATGCATATTTTGAATAGTTTATATACTCAACGCGTAATTGTGAGTTTGCGATTAATCGCGGAATTTTCCTCTGGGTGAGTTATTTTTACTTACACTCGACAAAAGTATTGCCGAGTTTTTAATTTAAGTATTTGTTAAGTTGTCAAGTCGAAAAATTTTGGTTTGTCGAAAGTACAAGTATGCGCATTATGATGTTTTGTGTTCATGCAAACAATTTTATGAATATAAAAGCAACTCTTATTTACTATCAGCTCTCATGTTTCAAGTTTCAAGTTCAATTGTTCAACTTCGAGTTCAAACATTAAATATTGCATTATTTATTTATTGCTTTGTGTATACATTAAATATTGCATTATTTATTTATTGCTTTGTGTATACATGTGCATAGTTTGCATACTTGTAATCAGAAAATACTTGACAAACCAAAACAAATCTACTCAGCAATACTCAGCAGCTTAAAAAATACTTACATTTCTTAAAAACATAAATTTTATACAAAATACAATTACAAAATGTATCAAATGAGTCGTCAAAACATTGATGAGGTGTTTTCTATTAGATTTGAATACAAATAGAGTACAAAATTGCATCATGCAAATACAACAACCAATTGATAACTCATGAATTTATGATGATTGTCATTGAAAATCATCATCATAAATTGCATATCCATGCAAGTTACAAATTACAAGAATTTACAATTTCCTCTTCCCCATTCTAGTGAAAAATTGGGGGAGAGTCTAGTGACTCTAGTCCTCGCACTTGATTGCGGCTCCTCACTCCTCCTAGAAGGCTATGACTGCAACTTCACCCTAATTCTAGATGACGGGGACTCCTATGCCTCATATTCAACATCATCTATAATGATGTCATCCAATCCAATTTCTCCTACTACATTATACCTACACCCTCCATAGCTTCCCTCTTGAATCAACAATCTCGTCCTTTGTGAATATGGGGATCTCCTATTCTTGCAAAGTCCAATCACGTAGGAATCAATCTCATCCAAATCAATAGGCTCTTGTGATGTGTCCTTCACCTTTCTTGTGCGAAGTTGAAGATTGTATTGCACAAAAACTAGGTCATTGAGGCATCATTGAGTCAACATCATCTATAATGATATCATTAATCCAATTTCTCCTACTTATGTTATACCTACACCCTCCATAGCTTCCCTCTCGAAATCAACAATCTCGTCTTTTGTGAACATGGGGATCTCCTCTTCTTGCAGTACCCAATCACTTTGTAGGAATCAATCTCATCCAAATCAATAGGCTCTTGTGATGTGTCCACCTTTCTTGTGCGAAGTTGAAGATCATATTTTGCACAAAAACTAGGTCTTCGAGGCATCATTGAGTCAACTTATTGTGTTTTTGTGTGAATGGCTTCAAATAAACTCCGAGTTATGCTTATATCTAGAAGTGCTACAAGGTTGCGATAAAATTGGAAGGCTACCTTTTGAAAATTTGGGGTATTTCCACCCCAATCTTTCCACCAAAAACCTACAAACAAAATATTCAAAAGTTTGTAAATAATTAATAATTGTAAATTTGTAACTTGTAAGATATAAGAAAAATATTCTAATTTTTGTTACCCAGTGTCTAAGTGGATCTCCCTCCGATAGCTAGCAACAAAGGAAAGAGCCTCCCCTAGCGAGTTCGTAGTTTTGCAACTCTTAAATAATAATGTTAATCACTTGACCTCGAGGTGTCATCCTTTCAATGAATGTTGAGAGGCGATCCATATCCTCCTTAATAACATTTGTGAAGCCATCAAAGAAGAAAAACTTGGGGTTGAGGTGGTACCCCATTGCATGAACGGGTTGGTGAAATTGATTGCTCCACCTCCGTCAATTAACTCATGCAAATGGGACCAAACACGTCTATATCCCACGTGTAATAGTTTTGGATGGCCTCTTTGGCCCTATCCACGGCCTTATAAATATATCATATTGGGTTTGGGTTTTGCTCCCCATCTATCAAACACAAAATCTCACCAAAAGGCTATGACACCTCAAACAAATTAAAGTTCTGACCTACAATTAAAGCAAATAATAATACTTTTAAAAATAAAAAATAAGGGAATCGACTTGAAATTTATATTGAAATTTGAAGTTACCTTAATGATCTTTGTAGCTTTATTCGCAAGGACATCATCAAAAAAATGTCTTTTACGGTCTTCTCTCCATCAACTTTCTTTGCATATGTTGAGTCTACCTATGTTTGACTCACAAGCATCTACTCAACAGTATTAACAAACTATAAATAGTTTGCGATGTTAAGAAGGTAGTTACGGAAACCTCATGTCACACACTTACACAAACTCTTTCTCTTTAATGTGATATCTCATTAAATTGAGAACCCAAGGGTGGTAATTATAAATATATTTTGTGATAATTCTAACATCTTCTATAACTAGTCTCACCCAATCAATTTTGTTTGTCATCCTAAAAATATCAAGGAAGTGGATCGCCTGAGGGGTCGAAAAGAGTGATAAATGCCTCTTCTTAAGCAATCTACCATCCGCCACATATGTTGTTGCATTGTTAGTGACAATTTGCACAACATTCTCGATGCATACTGTAAGCCCTCCTCCGACATTAGGCTCAAAGTTTCTACATTTTTACTTTGTTAAAGACATCAATTGACTTGAAAAATTAATCTCGCCATTTGAAACCATTAAAAGAATTGATGAGGGTATGGTTCATTCCATTTGTCCACCCATCTTACAAAATGGTGCATCTGAACTTTTTTCATAGCTTATTTTGTTCTTCTAGAATTAAGTTTATATCAACAACAAATTTGTAGAGCAACCTCCCACTTAAATCTCTTCAAGACGGTGCCTTGTATCTTTTCTCTCTCATCGATGTCATCACCAAATATTCCAAGGACGAACTTTTGTCACGTTGAAAAGAAGGTTGTTGTAGTATCAAAAATTCACACATGCCTCATCTACTTCCTCGTGCACCTCATTGTTCTACCTTGTATTTTGCAACGAATGTTGTGCTCCAAATATGTTTCTAGGCACAAAAAACACTATGTAACCGACCTTTCCTCAAACTGGATGAGGTGGATGTGTCTCGTATGTGTGGACCACGACTAGGGAAAACAATCTCTGTTATATCTACCGCCATTTCCATTTTCATTTCAGAAGTAATGGTTGTTGTGGCTGCTTGTACCCTTTCACTCTCGAGTTTCTTCTCACCCAACAATGCAACTTTTGTTTGCATCTCTCGTCTTGCCTCTTAGTGGTATTGGGACATTTCACAAAGCCAAAGAATGCATGTGATATGATACTTAAAGCGATTGATGCCTCCATAAACATTCTTTGAACAAAACATGCAAATCACACTCTTTTGGGGTGGTCCACATATAGCATACTTTCAAGCAATGGTATGGCTTCTAGTGAAACAACTTTCACTCGCTGATGTTGAGCCTGATGCAAAGTTGAATGTCATTGTATGCTAACTTGCAGCATGTTCAAATACAAAAAAATAAATAAATAACATAGAAAAAAACTTAAACCATAAATTTGTAAATGTAGACCTTATGTAGGTGGAAAAATACAAAAAAATTAAAACAACATTTAAAAAATCTAAACTGTAAAGTTGTAAAACCTGTATATCGAAAAAATCTAGCAATTTCATTCATAAATTATGAAAAACTAGAATAAATCACAAATAAAAATAATGGGAAGTGAATGGAATGCATATAAATTCGCAAATCATATTTAGAAACCTAATATTGACATTTTAAAAGAATTTGCATGCTTAAAAAAGAACTACCCTGGAAATCAAAATTCTTCAAATTTGTTCTACAAATCCACTATAAACTCTCTTCAATTCACTCAAAAGCATAGTTACCAGATCCGGTCAGATATGCACAAAATATATCCTGCTTTTTTCCCAGTTTTTTTGCAATAAAAGACACCAAACACCCTTTAATATTATTTAATAACAAATATATTAACAGTTTATATTACATTATTAATATTTTTAATATATTTGTCAATTTTTCATATTCCTAAATTATGCTCACATAATATGTATATATTCCGCATCAAATTTTTCGAACTTTTCAAGGGTTTCAGATTTTGGATTTTTCCCTCACGAATGGATCGAACTTCCGGACTTGGTAAGCGTACTCGAAAGATGGTAAAATATTGTGTGATTAGAATGTTTGGGGATTGGAAAGCTTAAAAAGAAGAAAAATCCACATTTTCCACATTTTGACTATCAAACAACATATGGCGAATCCGTGCTTAGAATTCGTCAAGTACTTGCAAGTACTCACCACTAGTACTCGCATATAACATTCCAAAAGTCAGCGACTATAGACTCGTGAGTACAAGCATAAAAACTCAACCAAAGGAAAATTCGCAATTATTTGTAGACTTGTCAATTACTCGTTGAGTATGTAAACCATAGTTATCAAATCCAATCAGATCAGCACAAACTCTAGCCAAATCCAGATTTTTCAGTTGGCCCAAATAAAGTCAATCCAGGTCAGCCCTTTTTCCAAAAAAGTAGGTTTTTTTGCAATAAGAAGGCACCCAACACCCTTATTTATTATTAATATTAAATATAATAACATTTTATATTACGTTATTAATGTTTTTCTCTATATTTGTCAATTTTTGCATATTTATAAATTATGCTCATGTAAAATATGTATATATTTCACGTCAAATTTTTTTGAACTTTTTCAAGAGTTCTGGATATTCGGATTTTTGCCCTCCCAAAAGGATCTGGATTTCTGGACTTGGTAACTATGATGTAAACTATGTACATGTGTATGTCAGATGTAATTGATTAGAATCAAACATATTGTAAGTTGATTTGATATGGAAGCCATTTTAATAATTTATTTCCCTAAAATTCGCTATTTTTACATTTGTCGAGCCTTCCCAAGTCTTGCTTGAGTTTTGTTCACATGTCCAAGTCCTAGTCAAAAATCAGCATGCCGAGTTTTGTTGCCATGTCCAAGCCATAGTCAAAAATCAGTTTGCCAAGTTTTTGCCACGTTGTAGTCTCATTCCTATATCTGTGGGTACTGCCCAGGTACATCCCATCATGGTCAGGTACATCCTGGCATAATCAGGTACATCTCATGGTCGGATACAGTCAGGTTTGTCCAAGGATGAACCCGGCCATACCTAATCCTCCTGGGACATATCCGGGCAGTGCCCGCAGAAATTCATGGTAAAAATGATTTTTTAAAACCTAAATGAAGGTCAAACAGACGGTGAGGGCAAAAAGGAGAAGCCTTCAAGGCATTTGTTCGCAGGATTTTGCAAAGCCTTTGTCCATGATGACCCTGCATTCTTTGAGCTCCTTCTTAGCTATGTTGTCCACTGCTGAGATGTTGCTACCCAAAACAAGCAAGAGAAAAGCCTTTATTTCAGACCATATGTAAAGTTGTGAGCATTTCATCAAGGCAACACAAAGTTAGAAGCAAAGATTGATAAGCCAATTTTGCAGTAGATTATCTATCTGAACTTCTTCCAGAGAGACATTGAATATTGTAATTGATATTTATTGAGAAAATATCAATTCCATTCGTCATGATTATGCATGCAGCTATCCAGGCTTAACGTAATCCTATATTCATAGGAGATTCATATTTGTTAGCCACTCCAATTCTGGAATAAAGGCAAATGATCTATTTCCCATCCAATTTTCACTGTCTAATGTATGATATCAGGCACTAGTATGTGTTGAAAGAAGAAGATGAAGAATACAAGAAAAGGAGTGCGGTGATACCAATTTGTCACTCCATCCAAGGATGAGAATGTGATGTCGTTCAATGACTTCACTTCTGCCTTTGCGCAAGGAGTCGACCTTTTCGGAAATGGCATCAGAGACAAGGCCGAGCATCATGGCAAATATGAGCATGCCCCGGAGGTGATGGCCACTGCCACTATCCTGGGTCGGGTCCCCTCTCTCTCGGCATGGCTCCCAGAGTCCGCCACGAATGTCCAAGACAGCCACAGCGCATCCCCGAGTTCTCCCTCACTCACTGCATACAGCGCCACCCCTCCCATCCCTATCACCATTATAGTCGCCATGAGCAGCGCCAACAACTTTGCATATGGATTCAGCGAAAACATTACATCCACCCGATAAGCAATTCGCTTATTCACCGCCGCCACCTCCTCCAATTCGTGCCCTTCCTTTTTCCACCAAGCCACGTATTTCAACCAATACAGAGCAACGATAACTATCAAAAGCGCTGCCCCATAATGAAACGCCGCCATTTGTGTTGGTGCTCCTAACCAAACATCTCCCTCCGCCTTGGCAAGCCATTCCTATTGACAGTAAAACATGATTAGTTAGTAAAAGAGGCAAAGGGATGACAAAGGAGCAATGTCGGCCACCCACCTCCAACTCATGCGCTTTATTATGCACGACCCACGAATACGTTGCACAGCAAACGCACGTCAGTGCTAGCTACACAATAATATCAATTTCAGTTTCCATGTCAGCGGGCAAACCTAATTCAACTCAAGTAAGGATGGGTATATACCATGGTGTTGGTGTTGAAATTGAATTTGAACCCTTGTATAATCGATGCGCATGATGCGAGTAGTGATGAATTCTTGTGATTCTCATTATGATTCTCCTCTTCCTCTTCCTCTTCCTCTTCCTCTTCCTCTTCCTCTTGCTCTGGTTTCGAGGCGAAGGAGTCCGGCAGGGGAATATTGGAAGGAAGTACCAGTCCCTTTGAGGAAAGGTGGGCCTTCGCACGCTGGGAAGCAAGGGCCCTGGAAAATGAGAAGACATTGTTATGGCGGCCTCCTCCTCATCCTCCTCCTCCTCCTCGAAACTAAGATTAAGAGGGGTCAATGATTCATTTCTCCTCGTCGCCATTCGCCACATGAGGAAAGGAAAGGATCTGTTTTTGTCCCTCCACTTTCGCATTATCTAACATCGCAATTGAAAGCATAAAAGATCATTCTTGTTTGCACAAGATCGTTGACATTCAGCCACCCGTTCCTTGGCCAAAGAAACTATTAACTGGCCATATAGTCGTAGAGGCAAATGACAAGAAACTCGAGAGCACTTTAATTTTAGGGGTGTAGAGAGTAAATTTTTTTGTCAAATCAGAGTTAAATTTGCATGTCATATTTCATAAAATTGTGTTAACCACACAATGTCCATAGTAGAAGATATAGAAGCATTGCATATTCACTCTAAAAAGTATGAGGACAATCAGAAATCAAACTTGTGGATACAGGGGAGAGACTAACATATGTGAATACCAAACAATATAAAAGGATCTTGCAGCACATACAGGTTAAGATAGCAAGAAAGCTAAAGTGGTTGGGAGTTAAAAATTGCAGCAATTCTTCCCAAGTCTACCAGCAGCATCCTCGCCTCGCCAAATGCAAACATAACACAAGAACTGCTCAAAATGTGGGTAAACAACCAAGGTGATCACTCAAAGACAGACGTACTTAGCAAAAGGGAAGTGAAACAACGGGAGGTCGGAAACACCAAGGTTTTAACACAGAGAGGGAGGTTGGAAATCAAAAAACAAGGGGATTATAGCCCGTATCAACACCTCTAACATGGTCATCAAAGTTGTATGTTAAGGAGTTACTGAGTTTAAAGAGAAGGGTGGATAGCATGGAGATGAAGGAGCAAATGAAAAATATTAAGTTTCATGAGATTGTCGAATCTAGCCAGAAATTAGAGCAAGAAAATAAGATGCTCAAAGACCAAATAAATAATTTGCAACACATCATGAAAACAGGAGAGCCAAGAGATAATATCATTAAAGCTTGAGCTAAAACAAAGCGAGAGCAATAGCATAGCTTCAACGGTGGAGAAAGATATACTCTGCAAATCAAAGAGATCTGATCGCGATGGAAAACATGGAAATCAAGGAAAATAAAATGTTGGGAAATTAGAAGAGGTCAAGTCATGGGCACAAGTAATATGAGAACCAACAAAAACACAAAAAAAGATGATAGATAAGCGAGATCAAGTGTAAATGTGGGAAAAAAAGATCATCAAGATAGAGCATCAAACATAATAATCAAGGGGTTGAAAGAACAGGGGAGAAGGAGAAATTATCGGCGAGGCTTGTAAATGACTTCTTACTAGATAAACCACAATGGGTGGGGCATATTATCAAGCAAAAGCAGAATTGGTAAAGTGGTTAAAGAGGGTAGAACTATAAATATAAAGATAACCTTGAAAAGCGTGGAAGATAAGAATAAAATATTAAGAAACATGCATTCTCTCAAAGGGACACAATTCTATATAGATGAGGATCTAACTCTTGTCTGTTGGAAGAGAGAAATAATGGAAAACAATGATTGCAACGAGAAAGGAAGGAAGAGAATTGTGGTTATACATGGGAAAGCCCAATTTAGTGATAAGAAAACACATAATAAATAGGGAGTTAGGGTCCCCAGGATCATCTTACTTTGGTTAGTTGGAATTGTAGAGGCTACCCTTGGAGGAGGGGTCCTGGGTTGGGGCCCATAGCAGAGGGTAAGGATATTATTGTCTTAGTTGAAACTCATGAGCATGAGGGCTGCAGAGTGCCAGAATTTGAAGGTTATGTAAAAGTCTCGGTTTGGAATGAGTTGGTGGATAATGGCAAAGGGCATGGAGGGGTAACAATCTTGGTTAGGGAAACATGGCAAGGAGTCATAAAGGAGGAAAAAAAAATCCACACAATCAATACATATGGATGAAATTGAAAGACAAGGAAGATACAATTTATCTAGCATTTTGCTACTTTGCTCCCTATGGTTCTAAAACATACAAGAAAAAGAACTTGGATAGAGAAGATCCTTTTACAACATTGAAAAAAGATATTGTAGAATTTTATGCCACGGGCGAGGTCATTTATTAGGGAGTTTAATGCAAGAACAACAAATAATCAGGTTCTTTACCTTAGTGTGGAGAAGGGGTGGAACAACAACCCTTTGTGGTTAGATGAAGATGAGAAACAAAAGTGGGAAAGGGTCTCACAAGACAAAAAGGTGGTATCTCTCATTTTGGAGTTGAATTATTGGGGATATGCAGTTTACATAATTTGATCATTTGTAATGGGGTAAAAGCATGGCCGAAGTCAGGAAGCATCACATGTCATACTCACAATGGATAAAGCGTTATGGATTATGGTGTTTGTTCACAAAGCATTATGTTACGGGTATCAAAGGTATAGATAGGAAGTTGCCAAACTGAAATGAAATCAGATCATAACCTCGTTCTTATGAAGATTAATATGAAAAACTATGATCATCAAAGGATGAATCTTTAGCCAAATAAAAAAATAGATGTTCATAAAAAAAAGCTTTTGACTCGAGAGAATCAAGACATTTTAAAGTGTGATTGCAAAAGCAGATTCGGGAAATTCAATATTTTGATAGTTTTAAAGGGAATAAGAGATTTGTGAACAACGAGAATTTGATGGTTATAATTCACAGGGAACTCCTGGAGTGTAAGTGTTCTAGAGTCAAAAGAAGTACCAAAAACATTTCATGGCCAATCCATGGTTTGATGATGATTGCAATTTGAAAAGAAAATGGTGAATATCTCGAGAAAGGATAAAACATATATAAAAGCGTACAAAAATTTAGTAAGAGATAAAAAGGAATAATTCATTAAGATAATGAGGAAGGAGCTGATTTCTATGGGGAAGAATAATTTGAGAGGATTTTGGAGAGAGCTTCAGTAGACTAGAACAAATTGTGGAGAAAAGTATCACAAATATCCAATGGTTAGAATATGCAAAAATGTTGTATCAAAACAAAGATCCTCTCCCCCTCCTCTTGTAATTGAAAATAAGGATAAACTCTTTTCTACAAAGGACGTCAAGGAAGGAATCAAAAAGTTAGCAGCAGGAAAAGCTTAAGATATTGATGGGCTACAAGCAGAATTTTAAAAATGGAGTGTGGATGACATTGCATCATACATAAAAGAGATTTTCAATAGAGTTATTTGGTACAATTTTCTAGAAAACTGGACAACTAGCATTTGCATTCCTCTTCACAAAAGTGGTGATGTCAACAATCCATTAAAATACCACACTATTATGATTAATCCTATTTTCAGAAAACTCTTTGGTAGTATGATGGAACGTAGAATTATTATTTGGGCTGAAAAGGAAGGTAAGAGGGCAAAAGGACAAGTTGGTTTCAGACCAAAACATTCTACTAGTGATCACTATGTCACCCTCAGACACCTGATTAAAAAGGTTTGGGATAAGCAAGGGGAATAGGTCTATTGTTTTTGTTGACTTGAAAAAAGGAATTTTGACACGATGCCAGAAGTAAATTTTAGGCCAAATGGAAGAATTTGGCATACCAAAAACTATAGGCAGCATGTCATAGGCTTTATGATCAAGTTCAAGCCAAAATAAGAATGAAGGATGGCTTATCCGAGTGCTTTGGGAGTGACATCGAGGTCAAGCAGGGATGCCCTCTATCTCCCACTTTGTTTGGGCTATACATAGACAAGTTAGAGGAGTGGATTGACACAATGGGTGGGAGTGGAGTCCACCTAGCTTCTTATGTGGTAAAATTGTTGCTTTATGTTGATGACCTTATCCTAATGGCTAAAACAGTGCATGGATTACAAGAACACTTGAGAGCTCTGGAATTATTTTGTAAAGAGGTGGGGATGCAAGTGAACACGAGTAAAACCAAAATCATGATTTTTACTTTAAGAAGAAAACCAAGGCAAATAAATTTTGAGTTCGAAGGTGGTCCCTTGCAAGTGGTAAATGATTACAAGTATTTGGGTCTTGACTTTCACAATAATCTCAGTTGGGAGGCCTGTAGAGCTAAGAGGATACAAGGGGGGTGGAAAGCTTTATATATGCTCCAAAACAAATGCAAATCATCATAAGTGTGGGATTGGAAAACCAAGTTGACTTTTTTTGGGTTGCTTGTCACTTTGATGGTTTTATATGGTTGTGAAGTTTGGGGCCGCACGTCAGTTGTGAAATGGAGATAAATAGAAAGGTTACAAAAACATTTTATCACAAGTGGCTTCAAAATAAAATCCATGGTTCCTTACGAGATCATTCTTGCTAAAGATGGGGCCTTCCGATGGAGGTGGTGGCTTTGATTTGACTTTTGGGGTACTTGAAGAAAGTGGAAAGCATAGATGGTCTCTAATGGCCTAAGATAGCGAGTGGAAGAAAAGTTGAATAAAAGGGCGCACTTGGATGAAGCGAGAATGAAAAGTGGATGAAGAAATGGGGAATTAACATGTAGAACTGTCCTAACATTAATGGGCATATCAAAAAGTATGTGAGAGTGAAATTCAAAAGCTGTCATGTTGTGAAACATTTAGGAAGAAAAAGAAAATATTATGTCAAGAACTTTAACCCCACATGTGATCACAAGTAAAAGCATTATATGGAGGAAGAAATAAATTGGAAAGCTAAAATGTTAATTTCAAGTGAAAACTAGTTTGCATCATCTCATATGTGAAACAGGAAGATGGACAACACCAAAAGAGGAATGAAGCTGAAAGAGTTTTCTTGTTTTGTAGGTCATGTCTGTGGAAATGGAATGGCATTTCCTAATGGAGTGTGTAGCATATGAGGACATTCGGAGTAGCTATGCTGATTTTTAAAAACGGAAGTTCTCACAACCTTTTTGAAAGAGGATAATATTGCAAAACATCAAATTACTTAGCTAAAATCCATAATAAAAGGCTCAAGATTAGCAAAGAAATTGAGAAAAAGCGAAAATGCTTGATTTTGGGCTGGTTTCTTTGGTGTATTTGGTTAGCTTGTTTTTTCGGGTCCCATAGATTTTTGGCCTCATGGACATCATTAAAATATTTCATTCATTCATATCGAGATAATGTTATGTAATTATAAAAAACTTTTTCACACTTTTAAGCTAGGTCAGTCACCACGTTGAAGGCAAAAAAACCAAAACACCTAACAAATAGTTTTTTTGAAAGACTAACCCATGGCTACACATGCCCATCAATATATTACATGGTTCAATATGGTGCCCAAACAATTAATATTCTATAAATGTTATTAAGTGTATTCAAGCATCCTTTATTTTATCTGTATCACTTTGTTTGCCTCCTTTATGAAATCCAGTTGCACACCATTACTCCATTTAATGATGTCATTTATTGGCCTCATCAGTCTTACACCCTCTACTCTATAGATCCTAGTGATAAACATGATAGAGTTGCCCACTCCTATAATGGCATTGTTATTCAAAGCAAGGGAGTCACTCCTAAAGGCAATACGAGATGAATGGTGTTTGTGGTGGACAATGTTTGTGATGGAGGGTTTTAATTCTATTTCTCGTGCTATATTGTTATCTATTTCGAATCACCAAGTGGGTCATTCGAGGAGCTCATATTTTAGTGGGGTTTTTAATATTTTGTCTATAATTTTCATGCAATGATCACATTCATAGACAATACCAAGATTACAATTTGTATTTTCGAGTGTATATTGAATAATGTTAGTATATCTCAATATTCGATGTTCTATTCACCTGAACTCAAGCGATACGGTATATTTAATGTCAAAAGTAGGGTGTTTTCACGCATGTTTGTTGATCTATTGTATATAGAATGCATGGTCATTGATATATGAATATACAATGAAATTATTGAATATACATTGTGTTGGCTCCCAAAATAGCACCCCTAGGAGATGAGCAACTAACATGAGTGGGTTGGCTTTGAGAGAATGATGAACAATGGAAAATTATTTGTCATTGATAATTAGGGTTTTTTTTCAACACTCAACTCAATGACTCAAATCAAGGAGGTGATTAGGAGGCACCTTCACAAAGGGGATGGCTTTACCCTACTACTTTTGGCTCTGCCTTGACCAAGGTGAGAGGACCTAGTTAGGGGATCTGAATAAAGGAAAAGCTTTCACGACTTGGTTTCCTAGGTGAAAATTAATTTAAAGAAAGTGCAACCACATATACAATACTTCTCTCAAAAGAGTTGTCACTTGATTTATTGTAAGCACTTGACAATCAAATACAGATCAAAAAGGCTAGATAATGAATAATCTTCAAAAATTACATTTGCATAACATTATTGCTGATTCTACTTTAAATGATATTGGATCACAGACTTTGTGGGATTTTTAGCAAAGCTTACTAGTAATGAACAAATTTTAAGCTCAACTTTGCAGAATAAGCATATATATGGTTTGCAGGTATGATATGTTTAGTAGGTATGAAGATCACTAATTGTTTTTAATTGAGATTTGAAGGAGGGTAATTGCTTTTATGACCTTGGTATATTAATGTTCCCATGGAAATAATCCATCCTTAACTGCAATGCTTGAAAAGAACAATCAATTTAACATGATCTGTGAAATAACATTTGCATTCATTGATACTCAATGTGCACAAATGTCATCTACAGTCTTCACAATCCTAACTACAAATCATGGAGTTAGAGCTGAGATAAAGCACTTGCTATATTTTTCTTATACACCCAAAAGACCCTTAAGGGATAACAAAAGCTCTTCAAAAGTGATGTTTCCTTTAGGATTTTATAACCAGACTAAACTATTGCAAAATATACACTATTATGCAATAGTCTCACAATGACTAGAAGAATACAACTAAGAAAGACTCTTGTGTACTTAACAAAGTAAATCCAATGCAAGATAGTAACAAAACCAATATTGCCTCATTCATTCATTCAAAACATGAGAAACAAGAAAGTATAGCTTGATCAAAACAATCAGAATCTTATTCATGTAAGTTTTGGCTAGGGGACATAAACAAATGCCTTCAAAACTTGCTAATGGTTGTACAATGCAACCACCTTAGCTCTTCCTCACAAGAACTCGACACATAGATGTTTTGCAAGAAACTAGAAAATGGAACTTAAAAACTTTAATAAGAAATTCTAGAACTACCCCCAATCCGACTCCTTGCCAAAATGGTGACTATTACAATATATAGCAAATGAGAGAGAGAGAGAGAAGAAAAATCTTATCTCCTTCTACAACCACCAACAAGAAGCATTAAAATCTTGCAAAGGAGGATGGGATTCCTATCAAATTCATTCATTCCTTTTGTCTTGCGTGTTTAGAGATATAATGCAACGTAAACATTCGTAGAGGCATAAGGCATCCCCTGAGGCTGAGCATACGAGCTAGGAAAAGAAAACATGTCCCATGCGGTGATTTAGAATACATATGGAGGTACAGAGGAACATTATTTTGGTATGAGGTAGAAGGTGTGAAACCAGAGAACATCACATTGTGAGTTGGAACAACATTCAAGAACACACTTAGGTTGGCGCTGTGGAGGGTACTCGTATGAAGTGTGAGAGGGCATACCTAATGTGCCCGATTTGGTAAGAAGATCTCTAGGGTTAGGAACACCCATGTAAACCAAAGGAGGTGAAGGTGTCGATGGCACCTAACATGGTGGGGGATCTTTCTTTGCACCGCAAAAAATGTAGCATGAGAAGGTTGGGCAAGTTCTAGCTCCCTAACTCTATCCACCAATGTTAAAATCACATCACCCCAGACGGTATTGCATTTAGCTTGGGTGCATTCCAAGTCTGGCTGGGAGGTAAAGGAACATGATGTCCTGCTATAGTTTGATCATTGGGAGGCCACCCCTCTTTAGATATGTTTCTGTAGGAGGAGGGGTAGCAGAGTTGTTCTAAAGAAGAACATCAGTGTATTGTTGCATCCAGTCCGAGGACTCGGTCTATTACGTTAAGACGCTAATCATTTCAGTGAAGCGCACCAAAATTTCCTTGTTTAACATTAGGTAAGATGGGAGTGAATCAGATTGTATGTTGATCTATGGTCTAAACAAGACCCAAGGATTGGACCCTTGCCCCTCTCGAATGTCATGTTGTTTGATCCAAAGAGCTCATGTTGTGGTTTATACCCATGTTGATCAATTTCCTTGATCTGAATGATGAACCATTATTGACACCTTGAGGAGTGTGAGTAGAAGGTAAATTAGATGAGTAATTAATAACCCACCCAGATAATGAGGGTGACTGTTGCATACCAATTTGGTAATAATACGCCTCAAGACCCAAAGCGAGCCACAGTGTATTCTGACCCAACATATTTGGGAGTATATAAATACCCATAGAATAATGGGAGAGGAGAAGGATGGATGAAATAAGGTAGAAACAATGGAAACGAAAAGGAACTAGTCCTTCACGTTGGGTTCACCAATTTTGTATGACTAAAAATCAACACGTGACTTTTAGGCACACTCAACCTCCCGAGGTCATGCTTGGGACAACCGATGTGGAATGGATAGATGGCTATGTGGAATATGTAAGGCGAATAGGAGAAATGTGGATAAGGAAAGATCAAGGCAATCTAATGTCTTGTACGGGCACTAATGGAATATGCTCATCTAAGGTAAAGTGTTGGCTAGATTTTCGCATAAAGACAAAACCTAGCGATCATGAGATAAATCTCCTCATTTACCGATGAGGCTCTGTGTCAAATTTGTCAATTAAAGTATGCTAAGTATCTATATGGGGTTTTACTTTAAGCTGTTTAGCTCATGAACCGTAGTTTGTATGCGATTCTGCGCAGCAAGTAAGCTTGATTGTTTGAAAGGAAATATTTATAGAAGAAGGGAAAGGGAATTATATAAACACAGAGAAGAAATGGGGAAGATGTGCATCCCAATCAATAGATAGCAGAGTTGATTGCATGCACATAGAAGAAACCAATAGATATAAACACAAAATTATAAGCAAAGGTAGCTCTAGATCTAGATCTGAAATAACACAAAGTCTATTAAAAGATCTAAGATAAAAAGCAAGAAACACAATACACCGTGACACAAAGTTCTCCGAAATCTGCTCCTGTATATTCCTTTGCTTCAAGTGGCTCTCAAGGGTTTCAACACAAAGTCTAGAACACAAGGTTGTTGCTTACAAATTCTGATCATTAACTAGAGGTTCTTCTCCTACTTATAGAATGTAGAAGGGAAAGTACAAATGGGAAACCTAACTGAAATGAAACATAAACAAGAAGTAAAGATGACATTTGGCAATCATCCTCCACTAACTTCTCCTTAAGTGACACATGTATCACTTAACTAATAGAATTGTTCCACATGACTTTAAGTAATGGTTTCAAAACCAATAACTTTAAAGTCTTACAATTTCATCTGGGAACGTGGAAAATAGAAGAAGAAGTCAAGCCAGCTGTAACATTTATGTCTTCTTTTTGTTCTGATATTGGATATACTTGTCGAACATGTGATTTAGCATCTTCCCATCTGTTTTAGCCACCACTTCCTTTTTTGTCCTGAACTGCAGCAATCCTTCATTCAACACCTTGATGCACGCTTCCACATCTTCCAAGCTCGGCCCGAACCTCGCAATATCTACTGCAGTGCCACCAGTCTGCTAATGGAATTCATCGTGAAAGGCTTAGTAGCTCCATCAATTCTTCCTTGTACCATCAGAAGAGACCCTTCTAGGGAATTAGGCACTTTGGTAGGAACGATCCGTACGTATGAAGTAACATCTCCGACCACTTCCTCCTCAGTGAAAGAAATAATACTGTCTGGTAAGGACGATGTCTTACTCTCAAGTGCCTGCATCCTCTTCAACAAAACTCTGCAGATCTCCAAATGGAAAGATACTGCAAACTCCAGTTGCTTCCCCTTCTCAACTAATCAAATCCGATCTGATCGCTCTACAACCAATACATCTCTGGTAGATTTCTTCTAAGTTGTGTTCTTCTAAGTTCATTTCCACTCTCATTATTGGAACCAATGCAAAGCCAACCATACGAGAAGTTACTTCTCAGAGAATGAGAAGTTGTTGAGTGCACTACTATCTCCCGCTCTGTTTCCTCTCCATTAGAAAGTGCTACAGTGTTATGGTTGCCATCTTCTAAATCATCCAAGGACAAAGCTCTTTCGAACTCCGCCATTTGTAGCTTCAACGTCTCTTGGAAGCAGGCGAACTGAGCGAGTGGCTAAGGAGAGAAGATGAATGTCGCTAGATTTAGTGGAGGCATGGAAGTGTCCTGCTAAGGTGCAACAATCGGTGAAGTATTGGATGTTGGAGAAGCCGGAACTAAAGTCATGGTCGTGGAAGTGATCTTCTCCTTTGATTGAGATCTTCTATGTACTTTCAACTTCTCGGACCTTCTGCTGCTTTCTCCTCTGTGCTTCCTCTTGAGGGAATCTCCTGCGCCAAAGTTGCCCGTGACTTGATTCATCAATGCTTCATCAAGGAAATATCCCTTCGTCAACAACCAGTTTGAAGTATTCACCAAAACAACACAGACCTTTCTTCAATTGTATGGCAGCCCCCTACATTATCCTGAAGTACGGCTCTATCTTCTCCCATTTTATGGTAAGTGTCAAGTAACACATTCCCATCATCTTTAAGATTCGCAGGCATCGTGCTGCTAGTCAAGTCAAACACTTGCCCTGCTGATAGCCTGCTAAAATCCTTTTTTCTAACCTTGTACTCACTTTTGCACTTCATCCAGAAATCCTCTAATGAAGGCACATGTGCGTACTCCTGGGAGATCATCTTCCTAGCTACTCCAAATGGATCGAAGTTTAGTCGTGCAAGGAAGAACTCTTGCTCATACTCGAATAACATCTCTGTCTCCATCCCTCAAGCTCTATGAATGCTCTAGCAGCTATAATGTCCCACAGTGATCGGGAAGAAGCCCATAGACTTGTGTTGTTTTGACTGAAGGTCGTGTATCTCCACAAGTTGTCTGCTCAGCTCCACGGTGATCAATCTATCATTTGGATATCTGGGCAACTTAACCGGTTCTCCAGAAAATCCAGTAACCCTGAGGTATGTGAAATCTGCAAACTGAATGAATAGACTACCAATTTTGGATACAGCTTCCCATGCTTCCTTACTCACCCTGTTGGCCTTTAGGTCCCTGTCTAGCCTGTAAATGAATTCGTAGAAGAATTCATCATTGACCACTTTGAAATATTTCTCACACGCATGTACAGTAAGCTATGGGTAGCACTCGAAAATGGGGTCCTTAGAAAGAATGCCACATCTATCCAGTTTGGAGAAGATGCCTTGTGAAGCTGCAACATACACCAAGTAGGAAGTCATTTTGAAGTTGAAAGTACGCTTCACATTCTAGAGCTACTCACCAATCTTTGTCACTAATGATTTCGACCAATTGATTATGGAATCAACCTTGTTGACTTCAATGGTCCTGATGAAAGCATACATCCATGTACGAAAACTGTGAGCATTCGCCTCGCCATTAATCCTGCATAACAATTTGACAATATCATCAACCTCCTGCACGAGATTGGACCGCGGGGAGAGTTATTGGGAACTTAGAAGGAGATATGGACTTCTTCATGTATCTATTGTTCATTATGTTCACGCACTCAACTCTATGCTTCTCCCAATTGTCACAAAGCATCCTAAATGTTAATGGAAGTCACTACCTTTCGCATCGGAATCTTCAAACAATAATTGATGAAATCTGCGTCAACCAAATTATTGTTTTCCCTGTAAGCATCTCTTGACCGATCTGGATGAAGGATGGTAAGATCTAGTGCACTCCATAAAAATTTTTGGCAACTATGATGTGTATGGAAATCTTTGCGGCTCAAATAATTCCACTACTTTTAACTGCATGCATGAGTGAAGTCTTTCTTGCTCTAGATCTATCAATCAATTCAGAAAGACTTTCCAGACCTAGATCTGTGTCTCCTATGTCTGCAAATTTGGAAGTGATGCATGACTCTGTTGTCCTTTCTTTTTTGTCCCTCTTTGCCATGGCTTTGTCTATCTTTTTCTGAACAATTCTGTTTCTTCTTATTTGGCCAGATTTCTTCAAAACTTATGCAAATCTGGATAATTCTTCAGATTCAGAGGATATATTCAATGTATTGGACATTGATTAAAGCTCATTTTCTTTTATAAAACACCTGTAATGAATTCCTACAATTAATTCAGACAAAGATGGCAACCGGAACATGAACAGTGAATTTTAATCATAAAAATCTACACTATTCAAGCCTGCTACCCCAAAAATTGATGTTTTATTTGCATGCAAAGTGAGCATGAATTTTTCCAACTTCACTGAGCACCTGTATCACTTATGCAAACAATTATGCAAACACAAATCAACCTCCTTCAATGCATGTGCCAAAATTGGAAGCTTTTAGCATTAAATCCACCTAGTTCGGGAAAAAATCCTCTGTAATATGGGGCACACTTTTCCTCCGGGTTGCACTTCTTTACCCGTGAATTAATTAATTCATCCTTAGGGAAGCCCATGCTTATTGTTGATCAAAGAAAACACTTATTTGAACTTGCACATAGAGTCCGCACTGAAGAATAGCACAGGAACAAAAGCGCGAAGGTATAGGAAGGTGTCACACGCAGATGTGTAGAGTCAGACTCTCAAGGACTTAGCTGATTTTGGAGATCAGGTCTATTCTTAGAGATTTGCGTGCGGAGCACACAAAGTGATGCCAATATTTGCACGCCACTCTTCATGGAGATTCTTTGAGGAGCATGACAACTCACTCTTGCATGGGCATAAGTTAAGAATAGATCCACCACTATAGTTAACTATCAACAATCTACAGATAGCATACTTGCATGTATGGCTATAGTTGTAAAAAGGTGCGTGGCTATTATTAGCATGCAACCTATTTTTGGTAGAGTTAAGTGGTGAAGGGCTAGTTCCCCACCCTATATATACATATGTAATGAATTACTTAGGAGATAGATAGATAGATAGAGACACATGCTTTGAAGAATGAGAAAAACATGAGTACATGCAACTGGATAGTTGTAACAGATCCATGCGTGCATGCCTGGTATTGTATGAAGCTTCTGTATTGTTGGTATGATGAATAGATAAAGAAAATTGATTGAAAAAATAGTGTTTGATGTGTTTTATCAATGCATATTATTACTTTCATGATGATTTACCTTTAAGCACTTATAGATCTGGTTAAGTGTAATGATGAATAGATGGATTAGTTACTAAAAATATATGTTTACTACTTTGTCATGCCACCATTCTATTTTGCAACCTTTAAAGAGGGACCCGGTACCTTTGCGCGCTTCAAGTGAGCACTCAACCTAGGCTGAGTGATGTGCCAGCGTGACTAGGTGTTACTAACAATTCTAGGTTGCATCATTGGTTCCATTGTTGGGACCTCTTTTTCAGTTGTTTCAGAATGGTTCGCGATGAAGACATACCGGCTAAATTTGGCGAGCGTTGAAGAATAGATCCATGATTTGGAGGAAGAATACGCACACACACGATTTAGTGCACGCACTGGGTAGAGTAAGCGAGAATATGTATGACAGTTTATACGAAAGCTTCTTTGCTATCTTTCCAAGAGAATGTACGAATGGTTGATGCATATGCATCAAAGCGGAAATGGAGGTATCACACACTATATGATGTTGACCTGAGTTGGACTCACGTGGTAGATACCTGGTTTCACGGTGTCCTAAATAGCTATATTTTGGAGTATTCAATTTTGACTTATTCGTGCCCGAAGGTAGCGGAGTTCCAGTTTCTACGATATCCTAGAGGGACGTATTTGCAAGGTATTCCGCTAGCAATCAAAATACTAATGGTAACATTGAACTTGGAAGCTAAACCCATGGAAAGCTAAAAAAATCTCCATGTGCGGGGGTAGGAACATGATTGGTGAAAGATGGTAGACCTAGCGGCGGCAAAGACACCAGGGGAAGAGAGGCGGCTGAAGTATGATGAGGTGCGTGAGAGGGAATTATGCAAGAAACAAGAAATTGCAGAACGGATGGTGTTGTGGAGAGAGATGGCTTGTGAAGGATTTGAGGCTCATGGGGAGGAAGAAGAGCAAGAGCATCAGGAACTCCCCCATCTAGGAAAGCATGACAGAGAACCCTCTTTGGCCTCACATGGAAGTGTGCCAGTAGATATGACCGGGTTGCGGCGCACATCTAAGCCAACCTGTTGACCTAGCCCTTGCACTTGGTTTTCTAGTATCTAGTACAATAGGTAAAAACAATTTTAATTTAGGAAGTGAAAGCACAGAAATAGGTCAGACAACAAGTACATCAATGGTAGCACTAGATAGCTTCATTATTCTTTGGGGGTACGTTTTCAGGCTCATCATCTGCACAGAATATGAGCGCGCCGAGTGTGGGATTCACCTCTAGATTAAGGACTACCTTTGTAACACCACGATTTTGTAAGTTATCTTGGCGAATATTTTTTCATACTATTATAGCTATGAAATGAAGGCAAACATGTTAAGATAAATTCGATCTTAAAGGAATGTGTTCTAACTTGGATTCTCGTAATTTATTGCATAGAATTTATGATTATTGTGCTTGTGTGTTTGCTGATGTGACGACAAATTGTCGTATACTTGCTAAACTCTCTTTGCTGATTGACAGCACACCTTGAATCAATTTCATTGATCCAAAGTATGCGTTGTGGTCTTCTTGTGATTTCTGTGTCGATTTACTTTTTAACCGAACCTGAGGATGATATAAATGTGCAGCGCCTGATTGCAGGTATGAGTAGCTGGCACGTAAATGCCAACGACAAAGGTTCGATTCTTGAACCCTGTACTGTCGAACTTGAGACCTCGTGGGGCAGGAAATGTCTGGACACGGGTGGCCTTGGCATGTGAAACAAAGGACGGAACGTCCTGCACAAAGCATTAACGTGAGTATCAGTTGGAAGACTGGGTGAAGGTTGGTTAGTGTTAGTGGTTAGAAGGAATTAAATCCTAAGCTAATCCTAAGTTCTAACATGCATCCTAAACTACTATCCTAAGTGGATTTTTAAATTACAAAAAAAAAAAAGAGGAAATAAACCTAAGTCCTAATAACCTAAAACTAAACTATGACCTAGGTTGAATACTAATAAACATCCTAAACTAATCCTAACCTAAAGGGGACGCGCAGACCCTTGGAGGGAGAGGATAAGGATGAAGGGGTATTCAATGGCATT
This sequence comes from Taxus wallichiana var. yunnanensis, assembly GCA_018340775.1. Classification (NCBI taxonomy): domain Eukaryota; kingdom Viridiplantae; phylum Streptophyta; class Pinopsida; order Cupressales; family Taxaceae; genus Taxus; species Taxus wallichiana. The sequence goes on along the minus strand of CM031244.1, from coordinate 83,479,814 downwards.
AAATGGGAGTCCATACGTGGACAGCGCCAGTTTGGCGGGGCAGGTAAGTGGCGGAGGTATCTAGTTGGAGATGGAACCAAATTTGGTTTTGCATGTGAAATTTGAAATTTAGAGATCGCCAACTCAAGTTGGCAGTGGCGTGGAAATTTTGGAAAAAGGCAGAGCCTTTAATGCATTAAATGTTCTTGGTCCTCGCGACCAGCTCGCCTTGGAAAGTGTATGAGGGAAATTTGTTTGTTCATTGTGTCGATTTGGATTTGGTGAAGTTGCTCTGCATTTGGTTTTTTTGTTTGGTTCAGTCGAACTAGTTTCTTGGATTTAACACTGTTCTTGGAAGATTTAGAGGTTGTTGCTGAGCCTGAAGAGGAAAGGAATTGTTGGAAAGCCCGTGCTGTGCCGAGGAAGGAAATATCTTCGGAAACCGCAGTTTTCTTCGAGTTTTGGAAAAGAAATCACAGGCATGTTAAGCCCTTCTCTTTAAAAATACTTGCTTTGTTTAAACGTCTCATTAAAACAACCCTGCTCTTGGGTTTTGGGTTTATGTGATTGTTGTCATGTTGATACGATTTGGATTTAGTCGATTTTTCTGTCATTTTTGGAAATGATAAGTAAAATCGTTTCTGGTTGTTATGCTTTGATTTGTCTTTGCATGAATCGAGTTGGAATATGAACTTGTTGTATTGGTTGTTGATGGTATTTGGGAATTTGAAATAGGTATTTTCTTTCTCTGTTCATGTTTATATGAAAACGGAACAGGCAGTATGAGTTGTTCTCCTTACTGTGCAATCGTTCTTTTGTTAAATGAATTTGAATGATGAAAGCAGTACAGGCTGTAGGAGTTGTCTTTCGGTGTTGAACAATTGTTCTTTTGCTATATGAATTTCAGTGATGAAAACTGTACAGGATGTACGAGTTGTTGATGTTGTTTCTATACTGAAATCTTTAAAAGGAAATAAGATCCTTTTTCCTTCTGCTGTTTTGGATTTTGTTAGAAATAGCATATGGGTTTTATTGAGCTTATGAACTCGATTTAAAGGAAGAAATGGTAATATTTTATTGTTGTCCCTTTTTCTTGCATAAGAAATGAACGAATAACGTTTTGGGTATTCGTGGAAGTAGGAAAGGTTAACTGTTTTTCTTCTGAACTTGCATATGATTACATTCCCTCGTTGCTGTGAGGACAGGATGATTTTCGTTGTGTTTTATGGATGTTGTTCGGCCTTCCTGTTCGGACTGTTGTCACGATTACTATCTCGGCTTGTTTTCTGTACAAGTAAATGGAAAAATATAGAAATTTGGGTTATTGCTTGAGTTTGTCTTGACTGCACCAAGCTTATATATTTAATACCCTATGCGGGTTTGCCTTGACAGAGGTATTGATATATGAATATATATATATATATATATATATATATATATATATATATATATATATATATATATTTTGAGTTCTGTATCTCATTAAGAAAAAGGAGAATGTTGTTTTTGGAATTAATTGTTGATCGAGATAGAACTCGAATTGGTTATTTCATTGTTTGCGGTATATTGGATTGGAACTGCACAGGTTAGGTGAGTTGCTTTTCAATATGAGCGATTGTTCTGTTATCTTTATAAGTTGAGCTGTCATGCTTGGATAAACACGACTTGGGTGTTTTTAGTTCATTCTGAGCAAAATGATCGTTTCTTAATGAAATTTTAGGAACATGAATTCTTCTTTATGCTGTTTTCGATTCAAAAGAAACAGTAAATTGGTTTTGATGAACGTTATAAGTTCAGTTGGACAAAGATTACAGTGACATTTAGATGGTTTCTGAATGTTGTTTATCTGGTTTACAATACAGTGAAGAAAGTATGGGCTCTTCTAGTACAGTAAATACATAGTATGCATCCTTGTACTATTTGATCTATGATAAATACGATGATATACTAACCTGTCTTGGATATGCATATGAGCCTGATTTAAATGAAGTATTGATAAGGACGATAAATTCTTCCTTGTTTCATTTAAAGCTGATTATGAATGAAATTATTCTTGCTGCCGGAAAGTGAATCCCGAATGGATTTTGTAAGTTTCACTCTGAACTGTTATCTTGATTTGTGTCTCGTTTGGATTCAATTTTTGGGACAGTCATGAGGAAAGAAATAGGGATATGGATGAATGACTTGGAAAAATGATCTTTTCTTCTTTCATTCAGTTGGAAATTTGTAATTCGTTAATAATGAATTTTGTAGTGCTTAGATATGAGCAACTATCTGCATTGTTGTTCGCTTTCTCGTCTGTGCTTGATTGCTTGGAATCTAATATGATGCATGAACTGAAAGGAAGGTAATGGGTTTACATTTCAGTTAGTTTCAACCTTTGCATTTATTATTAATGAAAGGTGTGGAAAGGATAACAGTATGTTATATCAGCAGTATGTTACTTGTATTTCTAAACTTTTCAAATACTGCAATTTGGAACTTGCAACGGTTATGTGGAAAATGGGACAGCAGTTCTTTGGCTGATTGTGATGATATTTTGATGGTTCAGTTGTTATGCTGATCTTTTTTTTTTGTGCCTATTTCTTGATTGATGTCTTATCGCCGTATCGCAAAAGGTGGTTCTTTTATTGAGACGATTAGTTGAAAGCATCTCATTTTAATGATAAGTGCTTAATATGCTCGGATTCATTAGGCCCGGACCCCGTGCAAGCAATTTTGCAGATGGAATTTGATTAGAATGAAGACATGGCTGTTTTCTGATGCTTCTTGATTGGTTGAAGATGAATTGTATTTGTTTACTTTTATTCCTCTTTGAGGAGTTGTAAAAAGAAGAAAGTATATTCTTCTATCTATGAATTGTAATGATGTTTTATGTAAACAATGTCCATTCAGTTGGATTGGCAAATGTATGGATTATGACATGAATTGATGAATACAAATACAAGTGTGATATTTTAATGACTATATCATTTTGATATTGTTGACTAAATTGGAAATATAATGTTATTCCTGATTTGGATTTATCTAATTGTCCTTGGATGGACGTTAAAAAGAAATAGATATCTATTCTTACCTTAATGCAACTTTTAAGTTGAAATGTGCAATTAGTTCATACTTGGGTAAAGATGAATTCTTAATTGACATTAAAAAGGATTAGGAAGAATATGAATCCATAACTGATAGGTATTCAGGATTAGCTTGGTAGCTAAGGAATATCAATTAACTTCGGAGTAATTGAACTTCGTTTTCGAACTCCATTAATGACCTCGTATGTTAAATTCAGAATAAAGGATATGGGATAAGTATATCCATAACTAATGGACCTTAACTATGTAATGTTAAGGAGAATAAATGAATACATTTATCAGAAATTAGACTTCGTTAAATGACGTCTAATAAGCTAGAATTCTGAATTTAGTTACAGTTGGGAAAATCTTGGTTAAAGTTTAATAGGTTAAACTTATCACGTCCGTCGGTAACGGGCCGCTTAATCCAATGATTAAGAAGAGAACCAAGTAGAGAAAATGCAACCCTTCGGTACGAGGAAGATGCATAGCAAGCTAGAAGACGGATTTAGTCTCTCTTAGCTATATACAACTGTAACGGGAACGAGGATAAAGGGATCAACATGGTTGCTGAAAGTTGATTCTTAATTATTAAGATCATATCCAAATCACTTGAGCAGGATGTGTACTCTCGATGGGAGGATTCCGTAGGACATTGACATACGCCAGCTATAGCAAGGTGTCTTCATGAAGACGGGGTCTTCATGACGACACAATGTTATAGCTGACATATTACAATGCCCTCCCGAATTAAAACATCAAGAATACATAAATCTGAATGTGAAGTTCTTGGCTGGGGATAGGAGTATGATCATGTATACGGAGTGACCCCGGAATATTAAAGATGACTAGACACACGGAGTCGTGGGGAACGACACCGCATGTCTGCGTATCTTTAGTTACCAGGAGTGCCTTCCTATATTCGTTCATATTGCTAGTTGGAAATTGGAAGTTTAAATCTGACCTTAAATCGAGAGGACTGGTAGGAACTAGGAAAGACCATTCTAGATAACAGGTGAAGTGAAGTGAAGGACGTATTCCATTGATGTGTATCACATCCAGGAATATGATTATGCAAAGCATGTGAAAATCTTTGGCCAAAGTATCGCAAGTCTTTGGTTGCGTTGTCCTTATCACTTAATTTAAGATGCGAGGATGTCGATGAATATCAAGAATGAGATATTCAGATAGGCTTCTTAAATGGATCACTTCGATAACCGGAAATGGTTAAGAGAACTGGTATATATAATATACTATGCATAAACGAACATGAAGGATCGGTTGTTGCCGAGTCATGAAATGAAGGATCGTTGAAACTCCGAGCCATGAAAATGGAAGATCGGCAGTTCCTCGAGTCATTTACAGCAGCATATAGAATCTGTTATAGGATTGAATGGCATTGAATGTGTGTTCCATATTGTAAATATGCGAACAGGGAACATTAGTTTTAAAAAGAAACTGTGTGATCCAAAGCTGTGTTGTTTGGGGAGAACAATTATTAAAACATGAACGTGTGTTTGAATTTTATAATTCATACGAGAACGTTATCAAATTTTATTTTTTTCCCTTGTTCTAGTATCTTAAAATGGGGATGTTACAACTACTTCTTAGGCTGTAGGGGTCCATTATAGTACCACTATTGGGGCACAGGGGAGTGCATCCACGGGCCCTATTCTAAATCCTAGAGGAGGATCGAGAGCAAGTATGGGTAGTTCTAGTTTTGGTGGTTTGGGTGGTATTGGAGGAAGAGGAAACCAAGGAGGTTCTGGGTTGGGTGGTCAAGGCCCGCAACAACCCCATAACATTTATATGGAGATGTCCCTTTGTCTTCCATAATCTGAGAGGTATCAAGGATCTTTCTTGAGCATGTTCATATGTGTGAAATATTGTGGCGCGCAAAAGGTATTACAACCTCTGAGCGCAAGGCAAGTCAATTTGCGACTACATTGCAGCGCGCGTGCACAAGCTGGTATAGGAAGTTTGATCCTAATCAAACTTGTATTGATTATGCAGCATTAAAAGATGCTTTCTTAAAAGAGTTCCACATTTCAGAGTTTGAGGAGAAGAGTATAAGCGCACTCAAGGATATAAAGCAAGGCACTACTAAAAGTGTACGTGAGTATGATGCGCCTTTTAAAACACTTCTATCAAAACTCTCTTATGACATTCATGCAAGTTAGCATGCACAATGGTTTGTCGGAGGATTGATTACCCCATTTCAAAGAGCACTGTCGCATAAGACTTATACCGATCCACGCGAAGCATTAGAAGCCACTTTACGCGTTGAAGTAGTTGGGAGTATTGACACTGGAGTTAGTCCATTTTTAGAAGCTCAGATAGTAGCTATGGCAAAACAATTAGAGAAATTATCAGCAAACTCAGCTCATGAAACATGCTCAGGGATTTGGTGTACAAATTGTGAAGTGGAAGGGCACACTAAGGATAGTTTCCCTCGTAGAACTGTACGTTCGTTGTTATTAGACTGTGAGATTTTCCATTTGAATCATGATGCTAGTCAATGCCCCCTACTACAACATGCAATTAGAAAGAATGTATCCTCCTTTTGTAAAATTTATAGGTCCACGACCCATGATAATTGAGGACTGTAGATTGATTGGCCAGATCCATGATGCCATTGATATTGGGGTAAGACAGGCAAGTGTGGCTGATAATTCTAAAGGGAAGAATGAGCATCAGGATAGGGATTATAATAAAGCGCGCTATGACAGGAATGACGGAAGGTTTGAAGGGGTTCGTGAAAGGGGACGAGGATATCGAGGCGGATATGGAGGACGAGGCCGAGGTGGAGGAAGGAGTGAATTCCCTCGAGGAACTTTCTATACATGTGGTTCACCTGACCATTATAGGCACAAATGCCCATAGAATATTTCCTGTTCATTTTGTGGAAAGGGGCATGGTTATGAAGAGTGTCCGAACTTGTATGAGCATCTCGATGGCAAAGACAAGCAAGAAAACAAGGGTGCGGGGATGGTTAGAATCCAGCGCGCGATAAAGAATCAGTGGATGCCCAAGTTAACACGAACTTGAGGCGAATGTGATCAAGATAACCACACGAGATGAGGCGGCACGTGCAAGAGAGGTGTTGCAAAGCCGTTTCGACAATCACTAGGGAGGAGGTTTTGCATGCTAGATATCCAGATCTAGCTCATCAGAAAGAAGTCTATCAAGAAACAATGGAGGTACTTAGGAGCCTTCAAGGTGAGATACAAGGATTAAAAGAGCAGTCTCGAAGGTGGAGCACAAGGATACGTAAAGTGCCCCGTCGGATATTGACGACATCAGAGAGGTATGTAGAATGTTGTGTCCAGGAGAATATTATTCCTTTATTAGGAAATTGGTTGAAAGGGAATACTGCACGCAGAACTAAAACTAAGAGACAAATACTTCATGCGAATCTTCCCCGATAGCATTGACTACAACAAGGAGATCACTTTGAATGCTTTTGTGGACGGGTGGCTATTGAGCAATATCTTGATTGACACAGGTGTGGAAGTAAATGTACTTACATTAGATGCGTGGGAACAAATGGGGAGAACCCCATTGCAACCATCATCTAAGGTATTGTTCATGGCAAACAGAACAAAATATACTCCCATAGGAGTTTTGAAGGATGCATCTATCACTATACAAGGGGCCAAGTTCATAGGAGACTTCGAAGTACTAGCGCTTGCAGAAGCCGATAGCTTCCCAGCTCTGCTTGAGCGCCCTTGGTGTTATGCAAACAATGTTGATTTGAGGTTTAACAAGGGGTATATCAGCTTCGAGAACAAGGAGGAAAGGGTCATAATACCATTGACAGATGGGAAATCCATGCCATATGTGGAACCTTTAAGCGAAGAGGACTTGAACAAAATCTATATACGTGTTATTCGGGACCCAGAGGTCAATGATCCGTCTAAGGAAGGAATCCTTCATTGGGAAGATTCTCAGTCAATCAGCGATACTACTAGTATTGCTTGTGATAATTGGGCTCATGGCACTTATGAACTGGTGGGGTGTGAAGTTAAGCACGTGGTTACTTGCAAAATGGGTTTTTTTCTTTGTTCGATGTATAGGTCGCGCAATACCCCGCTATACTGGATCTAAAGATTTGGCTGGATTTTTATAGGTCATGGAAACAAACTGGGTTGACCAACTTAAACGATGAGATATGCTATCATATACTTTGGGTGGGATGGCCACGCACTGGTGGGTAGTCCACAGGGATAATCTCTTAGAATGGGGAACGATTGGGACCGCCTTATCAACCAAGTTTTCAAGAAGTAATGCACCTACAAAAATAAGCCCTTATCATGGTGATCAACCTGCTCAACATCATATCCAGCAGTGTGAGAGACTCTGGACAGTAGGACAGGAAGCATTACCACCCTCACTTTGGGTGCATTAGTTTTATTCTACTCTACAAGGTTGCGCGCGTGCTTGGTATGTCTATGTTGAATTACATCGCGACACTAGAAATTGGCAAACTTTGACTGCAGGGATGATCCAAACGTTTGACTTCTTTTCATCTACACCACCAGTGAACACAACTTTAAGCTTTATCAAGCGCTTAACCATGGGAGACAGTGGGAAAGTGGAAGAACTTATTCAGGAATTATTTGGTGAGACAGAGATAGGGGTGCATTTTGCGGATGAAGAAGATGATATCATATTACTTGAGTGTGCTTCTCTAGAAAAAGATAAGGGGAAGATGGTTTACATAATTGATGAGGAGGAAGTTGAGCACTTGGATGTGGATCATTCACATGGAACACGAGAAGTATTATCTAGTGTGGATTTCAATGCACATGCATATCACGAACCTATGAAGACAACAAAGGTCAATATAGGCACAGAAGTTGAACCTAAGGAGGTGATAAGCGAGGATTATTAGTCGAGAATCGAGAGGTAGCAAAGATCATAGAGTTACTTGAGACTATGAGGAAATGAAGGTGTGCATATATCACTCAGGGAAATGAAGATAAAGCTCAAGGAAGGTGCACACCCTGTTAGGAAGCGACCATATCGGATGAATCCCAATTTACGCAAGAAAGTAAAGGAGGAGATTGACAAGATGTTGAAATCCGGGATCATTTGACCATTGGATGAATCAGAATGGGTTAGTCCTATGGTGATAAGCATAAAAAAGGATGGTAGGATTCAAATTTGTGTTGATTATAGGGAGTTGAATGCAAAGCATGTGTTACATATCCCTTTCCTATGCCATTCACGGAGGAAATATTAGGAGTGGCTAGGCGTGAAATATATTCATTTACAGATGGGTTTTCAGGGTATCATCAGGTTAGGATTGCCCCCAGAAGATCAAGAGAAGACCACCTTCACTACTGAATGGGGAAGCTTTGCCTATACTATGATGCCCTTTGGATTGAAGAATGCACCTGCTATATTTTCAAGGATAGTGGTACAAGCCTTCAAGGATTTTATTCATAACTTCTTACAGGTCTATCTTGATGATTGGACCGTTTATGGGCTAATTAAGGATCATTGTGACAATCTACGCTTAATGTTTGAAAGATGTCGACAGTTGAGTATCTCATTAAACATCAAGAAGTGCATCTTTGCTACTCCCTTTGGCACACTTTTAGGACATATTATCTGCAAGGAAGGGTTTGGTTGATCCAGCTAAAGTTGCAGTTATCATAGGCTTGAAAGTACCAGCCGATCAAGGTGCGTGGATTTTGGGTCATACAGGGTATTACAGGAAGTTTATAAAAGGGTATGCAAAAGTTTCCGTGCCCTTGGAAGAATTTCTCAGGAAAAGGTACATTCTACTGGGGGAGTCACAATAACACGCATTTGAGATATTGAAGAAGAAACTTACTACCATGCCTATCTTGTGTTTTCCTTCATGGGATAAACCTTTTCATGTTCATGTGGACACCTCTGACACAGCCATTGGTGCTGTCTTAGCTCAACCAGGAGAATGTATTGTGGATCATCCCATTTGTTTTTCTAGTAGGAAGTTGACCCTTGTGGAACAGAATTATACCACCACAAAGCGCGAGGCTTTTTCCATGATCTATGCCTTGCACAAATTTCGTCAGTATTTGTTGGCTACGCCATTTGTGTTTTATACAGATCACATGGCATTAAAGTACTTGGTGAACAAGCCTGTTTTACAGGGGTGCATATGCCGATGGATACTCTTATTTCAAGAGTTTGACTTTACAGTTGTGGTAAAACCAGGCAAAAGCAATTCTGGACTAGATCACTTGTCTAGAATTCAATCAGGAGAAGAGGCACAAACAATAGAAGAGACCATGCCTGATGCACAACTGTATAGGTTATAGCATGTGCCATCGGGGTGGAGGACATTGATGTCTTTCTAAAGACTGGTATGGCGCCAGATGACATGAAAGCTTTAGAGAAGAAGCAACTTGCTATTCGCGTGGCACCATTCATGTTAATTAGTGGTGATTTATACAAGTTAGGCAGAGATGAGGTGTTACGTCATTGTGTCTTGGAGCATGAACGAAAGGACATAATGGAAGAAGCACATGGTGGTATTGCAAGTGGCCATTATGCAGGTGATGCAATAGTGTGCAAGATCCTACTTGTTGGTTTGTGGTGGGAAACATTGTACAAGGATTGTAAAGAGTATTGTAAGACATGTGACCATTGTCAACGTCTCGGTCGACTAGGACAAAGGGATGAGATGCCCTACGACCAATAACAAGTGCAGAACCCTTTGAGAAATGGGCAATTGACTTTGTCGGGCCTATTTCACCAGCCGCGTGTAGGACTGGATCGCGCTATATCATCACTTGTACAGATTATCTTACCCAATGGGTGAAGCAACACCTACAAAGGACTGTACAACAGCTACAACAACACGGTTCTTATGGGAGAATGTTCTTACAAGGTATGGCTATCCTTTAAGTTTAACAAGTGATAGGGGCACACATTTTTTAAATGAGACAATACGAATTCTTTTAGACGAGTTTATGGTTGCCCACCATAAAACTACACCCTATCACCCTCAGGCAAATGGGACTGCTGAGGCTTTTAACAAGATTTTGAGCCACACATTGACCAAGATTTGTGATGTTGGAAGGAAAGATTGGGATGATAAAGTATCTGTTGTTCTTTGGGCTTATAGAACAACATACAAAATATTGAACAAAGCCACACCTTTTCAATTGGTGTTTAGCGCGGAAGTTGTTCTTCCTATAGAATTTATGTTACCTTCTTTGCGCATTGTACGCGCGTTGGAGGTCTAGCTAATGAGCAAGCCTTGGAAGAATGGATTGCGAAGATGGTTCAACTAGATGAGCACCGAGCCATCACACACTGGAGTCAGAAACAGGAGAAAGCGTGCCAAAAGGCATGGCATGATCGACACATCAGGGATAAGAAACTTGCGGTGGGACAAATGGTACTTCTATATGACTCCAAGTTTCGTGCCATCCAGGAAAGCTCAAGGTACATTGGTTGGGGCCATATGTTATCACTCATATACTTGAGTCAGGTGCTTGCCAGTTGGAAACAATTGATGGCACAAGGTTTCCCGGTTACTTTAACGGGAGTAGGTTGAAGCCCTACTATAAATAAGTCTTCTTGGTGTTTGTAATAAGGTAGTATTTCCAGATAAATTAGGTTTCCCTTTATGCATTTCCTTAATGTATTTCTTTCCTTGTCACTATGCTTTGTCAATTTTCGCTCTTGTTTGTGTAATAAGCGCACTTGTGCGCATGAAACTAACTACAATATGAAGCATGTTGATGTGCAGAGGACTGCACATCCTTTTCATGTGGGGTGGATTGTTGGTGACTCTCAGGTATATGCTGCAAAGATTTAACGTTGCGGGTGTTGAGAAAGAAGGTTGCTAAGGGTAACTGACAAAAGATTGCTTCTCAAGATAAGAAAGGATGAAGATGGATGAAGGAACGTATAACGCAAGGTAAACAGCGACCATGGTAATTACTTGGAGATGATGAAGTGACAAGGTATTCGGCACTAGGGTGCAATTTGAGAAGTCTGTGACAAAGGGTAAAAGGGCGCGCTAGAGGCTATAGCGTTTGGTGCAAAGGTATACCGCACGGAAATGATAAAAACGGGTCATAAATGAGGAGAATTTGGTAGGTGGAGGAGCAATTAATGCAACGAAAAGTAGAAATCTATATAAGGACGGGATGCGATTTCATTTTTACCCTTGCGACTATGAGAATTCGACAAAGAGCCTACACGTGAAGAGCATAAAGCTAACCAATTCAAGGTACGAAGCAAGCAAACTAGGCGCGGAGAAGAGATTTGTTTATTAAAAGGGCTTGAATCCCCTAGGAAAAGGGTTTGATGAAGCGAGTAACAAAATAGAGCTAGGGTGTGCAAGTTCATGATTGTAAATTAGGGCACGGTTGGATCAAGTAGGGTTTGAAGCAAACCATGAAAAACTTACAGCATACAAATCTAGACAACAAAACCCTAAAAGAAGAATGACACCAAAGAAGAAAGCAACACCAGTAAAGGAAAAGAAGAAGGTGGTGGTGGAAGAAGAGGAGGAGATGGCCCCGGAGAGCAATTTTTCTGAAATGCAGTACCCTGAGGAAGTTATTGTGGGGTAGGAATGGAATACCCACATAAGACAAAGTAAGATAAGTGAATACAATCACCGAACCAATGAAAACCAGAAGAAATTAGATGACCTGCTCACTTCTCGAATGAACAGGCACACTGAGGATGACATGCCGATATATGATGATGCCGGGAAAAGCTACTCAAAGGAAATGGTGTCTACCACTTTATGAGCTTCCATACTTTGGAAAGTATGCACCCTTGTATAGATGGCTGATGAGCCGAGTCCATGAGGACTTCTTCTACTTTGCAGGACGGAGGGTAAGATTGACACCCATCCTTATTGCCACAGTTACTAGATTACGGGCATCGGGTGAAGATATTAAGACCGACTTAGCTGACAAAAGCGCCATCTTGGAGCCTTGAAAGGACCACACGGAATGGACATTGACAGATTGAAAAATTGTCCAGTAGTATAGGCAACAACACATCTAACCACAAAATTGAATGACCAAGAACGATGGTCACAAGTTAACTCTATGTGGTTGCATGTGGCAAAGCACATGTCAGAAGGAGTCACTTATAACATTGTCAGCTTCATTACAGAGCGGATAGTAGAGGAAGTGCGCGAAGGGAATAAGATAAGTTTTGGCTGCATCCTACTAAGTTTGGTCTTCATGGAGATTGGGGTACCAGATGGCCCAAAAGAGAATATATGGGAATACCCCATAAATAAAAAGTCTCTAGCTGAGCGATTCAACAAGTATCTCTGCAAGGGATCGATGATGGAAGAGGTGAAGGAGCAAGCAGAGATGTGGTATGATAGGCTCCACGCGGCGTTTGGAGAAGAATGGCGTATACCCAAGGACTTGCCTTCGGTCCTAGGGAAACATGTATAATTTTCAGTCTACCAGCACTTCTATATTGCGTGCTTTCCAATGATAGATGGGTCGTGGAGCCCCTAGTGCAAGCTGCCATACGCATTTCCCACGTAATACTTCCAAGCTGCAGTTCATTGGTTCACCAACACACGGAGGTTGGTGTTTAATGCAGACAAGGTGGACTGTGAATATCACACCCTGCAGAAGACATATGGATATCCGGGAGGAATGCATACAACGAGAATAACATCTCAGAGATCTTGAGCATTAAGCCAGAAACACTGGCCATTGTGGATATCGGGGCCGCGCTAATATACCTCCAACTGAAGCCTAAAATGGAGAATAACAAGTATGTGGAGAACGAATTCGCGCTTCTAGGGCCACCGAAGGGAAAGCATACTATGGAGAACATTCTGGCACCTAGGCCCTCTGCACCCAAGCAAGATGATGAGGAAGAGGATGAAGAACACAAAGATAGTGGTGGTCAGTGTGAAGGAGGAAGCAACCATCTAGCCAGGAGGGGAGCGCGTGACAACTCCCAGGGAGAAGGAGTTACGGGGAGGAGCAGGGCACACAAAGATTTAAGAAGGTGTTTAAGCACATAAGGGTGCAAGGAGAAACCCTGCAGGTGAAGGAGCCAGAGGAGAAGAAATGAAGAAAACTCAGGCTGAGTGAGGAGACAGAAGAATCTAAGGAGAAGGCGCCTTCCTCTCCAATTGAAGAAGAGCTTCAATACGAGGAGGAGAATATGGAAGGAGAAGAAGGGGATCGATAAGAGGCTACGGGACAAGGGTGGGGATACATCTGGTATTCCTAACCTTGATGCAGCCATTCCAAGAGGGCCCATATCCCATCGAATAGGGGAGGACGCGAAGGCACATACCATGGGGTATGCGAGAAGACCCAAAGGCGATTATCCACGCTCGGTTCTAGAGCACCATCGAGTGAAGGATTTATTCGAATGGGCGCTCATGGACGAGGACAAGGCGACTTTGCACACAAGGAAGCAACTTTCATGGTCTATGCACACGCATATGGATGAGCCTGACTTTGATGTCGGTGAAGAATTGTGTGCATCAAGGAAGTTGAAGAAGGCACCTGAAATGTGCCACATGGCAATCAAACCAATGGTGATGTCAGACGAGCAGGTGAGCAATGCTTTGGTCAAGGTATCCTCCGAAGTAGCAAGAAGAAACATTGATAAATCTGCTACCATCAAGGCTGACGGAGAAATTGAAAGCCAGGGATGTGGAGATATCGCGCCTTGTACAGGAAAAGGATTTGATTAAGAGGAAATACGACACTTTTGTTAGTATGGTCGAGGAAATTGGGGACGCATTATGCAAAGATAATAATAACGTTAGTGTTGGAAGATGAAAAGGTGCGTGTATCCTCACAGCCCAAGGACTCCAAGGAAAAGACAGAAAAGGCGCAGGCTACAGTAGCCAGGAAGATTGCTACTTATGAAGGCCTACTGCAAGCCACCCACGATGAGCTCAAGAAAGCCGATCATGCGCTAACAATATGCATAACCCCAGATGCGTTGATCGTGATAAAAACCTTGGAGGAAGAAAATGAAGTACACAAGGTGATGAAGGATGCTTCCCTAGGCCACACTGAATGCTTAGTCCTGGTAAAGCAAAAGCGTGAGGCACTAGCTGCGGCGTAGGCACCGCATAAGGAGAGGTTGGAGGAGCTAGGAAAGCTCATTGCTCAGAAGATGGATGTACTGGAAGGGGTGCAAACCTCTATGTCAAGTGTAATGCTTGTGATACAAAATGAGCAAGGGAAACTCACCATGGAAGAGTTGTAGTCCATCATTATAGACGTGCCTGAGACAGCAGGAGTGGCGCTAATGGCGTGGGAGAACCTGGAAGCAGATATCAAAGAAGAATATCTAGAGTTGCTGCTTTAGGATGAGACGGAGGGGCCTGAGGCTTAAACAGTTTTGTTAGTTGTGTATACCTTATTCAAAATTCCTTATTCAAAATTCTTTATTCAACCATTCTTTATTTATCCATTCTTTGTATAAGTTTTGGACATCACCATTGTCGGGGTGACAATGAGATTAGTGTGGGGTAATGTTGATCAGAGAAAACACTTAGTTGAACTTGCACACGAGTTTGCGTGGAAGAACAACACTAGGAGCAAAAGCGCGAAGGTATAGGAAGGTGTCACGCGCGGAGGTGTAGAGTCAAACTCTCAAGGACTTAGCCAATTTTGGAGATCAAGTCTATTCTTAGAGATTGGCGTGTGGAGCACACAAAGCGATGCCGAGATTTGCGTGCCACTCTTCGTGGAGATTCTTTGAGGAGCATGACAACTCACTCTTGCATGGGCATAAGCTAAGAATAGATCCACCACTGTAGTTAACTATCAGCGATCTACAGATAACATACTTGCATGTATGGCTATAGTTGTAAAAAGGCGCGTGGCTATTATTAGCATGTGACCTATTTTTGGTAGAATTAAGTGGTGAAGGGCTAGTTCCCCACCCTATATATACATATGCAATGAATTACTTAGGATAAGGAGAGATAGATAGATAGATAGATAGAGACACATGCTTTGAAGAATGAGAAAAACATGAGTACATGTGACTGGATAGTTGTAACAGATCCATGCACGCATGCTTGGTATTGTATGAAGCTTCTGTACTGTTGGTACGATGAATAGATAAAGAAAATTGACCGAACAAACATTGTTTGATGTGTTTTATCAATGCATATTATTACTTTCACGATGATTTGCCTTTAAGCGCTTATAGATCTGGTTAAGTGTAATGATGAATAGATGGATTAGTTACTAAAAATATATGTTTACTACTTTGTCATGCCACCATTCTGTTTGCAACCTTTAAAGAGGGACCCGGTACCTTTGCGCGCTTCGGGTGAGTGCTCACCTAAGTGAGTGAGTGATGCCGTGACTAGTGTTACTACAATTCTAGGTGCATCACTTATATAACCCTCATAATTCTATAATTAATAATTGCCCCTCCTATTCTTGACAATTAATTAATTAAAAATCATGCTTTTCTCTTTAACTGATGTGCTAAAATTGCATGTTTAAGGACAACCATCAAATAAATTAAATTTATTCAATTTAATCATCCACTCTTCACTCCACTTAAGCTTCACAGTGTGCTTTAACCTTAGCCACTGAAAATAGGAATTAATTTAATCATTTAATACTTTAAAAAGCATTATTCATCTCTCAAATGGGGCACACTTTTTAGCATAAAGGGCTGCCTTTAAATAAATATTATTTATTTAATTTAGACAATCTATTTCCATCTCCTTTATTCCCCTTTGCTTTTGTTGACTTTCTTCCATGCTTGGGCGCCAATTTTAGAAGAGGAATTAATTAAATTAATTAATTAATAGGCTGCCTTTATCTCCCTAAAGGGGTCGCACTTTTTGGCTAAAGAGAATTCTATTTTTAAAAACACATGACAATGGGAATTTTTACCCTGCAAGGCAGCCCCGAAAATCTCATTGTCACTTAAGTCATTTGACTTTCATAATGAGATTATTTACCCTGCAAGGTAGGCAATAAAATCCCATGATTCACTTAAGTGACTTTTCTTTTATTCCACAATGAGAATTTTTACCTGCAGCGAGCAATAAATTCCCTTTGCTGTTGCCTCTAATTTTCCCATTATCCACTCTAATTTTTGTTTTCCAAAAATGTGGCCGGCCAGAAGAGGCTTTTGGTGCGCGACTTCGTCTTTTCCCAGTGAACCAGATCTCGATGGCGACTTTATTACGGCATAATGTGCTTATATGATCCCCATCTACTCCAGGCCAAGAATCAGGCCAAATCGGTAAAGGATTGATCTAGAGAAATTTCACAGAAAATGAAACGAGAAAACACAAAAACACAAAAAGTTGCCAAAAGTCACAAATAAAGTCAAGAACTTATTCCTAGTTAAAACCCTTATGGTATATAGGAATAATGATATGGTCGATCACAACAGGGTTAAATCGGAGCGTAAATTGCCTCGAACAGGGCTCAAAATAATTAAATACAAATTTCCCATGCAGACAAATCCCGATGACAAAATATAACAATTTTGGGCATCTGGGTATTTGGCTAAAATGGCTAATATGGCTCTTTGGGAATATCCTAACGCAATATAAGAACTTTCTGGCAATAAAAACACAAAATGACCCATTATTTTAAAACTATGAATTTTTTTTGGATAGGGTAGTCACAGATTTCAAGATGAAATCTCGGGATACCAGCAAAGTGAAAGCTTGTCTTACCTACATGGGTGAGATGGAAGCGGTTTAAGAGGATTGTAGTGCGTAAATGACGATCAATGTCCGGCTCGTAGAAAATACTTGCAATAGGTTATGTAAGGTGAGGAAATTGTCTTGCGTTTACCTCATAGAATTTTCTGTACAAGGTCATGGAAGTGTGGGAGGAAAAACATATGGATTGCAAAAAATAGTCTCACTAAGGCTTATTTTTCCAAAACTCGCGAGCTCTATTTGCTTTGGTGTTTAGGGATGTAAGCTGTGAAATGATGGCAGTGGAAGTAGTGTGGACCGAAAAACCAAAATTTAAAGGGTCATGTCAATGTCAGTAAATAGGCAAGGTGCGTTGGGCTACGGAACTCGAGGATCGTACACTTGGTCTCTTAGTTGTGGAGGACCCTGAATGGTCATGTGGGATTTGTGAACTACTATCGAACTAGAAGAGCAATAAACTCACAAAGTATTTGTCACAGGCATAGTTGATGTTTAAAACTAGGCCAACTAACAACAAGTGGGGAATTGTATTTCCTTTCGTTTAATTAAACTATGTTCCTAATTAAAAAATAGGTACGAGCATATTTAAAGTAAAATGATTCAATTACTTTCCTCAAATTAATTAAAATCTATTTGCGGATAAACGGTTAACTTAATTAACAAAGCGAATAAACAAAACTATTATATTTGTTTTTGGATTTTCAATTATATAAAGGAAATAAAAATAAACAACAATCTAATTAAATTAAGCTAATGTTTTGGGTTTTATGCTTTGGAAACAATGAAGAAATTCACGAGAAGAAATACTAAGAAATATAATGCTTTCTACAATACTATTAACATAACTAAACAAATAAATAATCGATGTAACTATTTATACATTACGAATAGATATTAACTATTCTAATAAATCAAAAGCTTTTTTCCAATTTGTGTTTGTGAAATAAATCTTTTGTTCTACCTCAAAGGCACATGAAGAAGTAAAAGTTTCTCGAAGCACTTCTTCTCGAAACTTCCTCGATAGAAATAAACGAAGATCTAATGAAGATTACAAATTGAAATGGAATTACAATTTATTTAAACTAATGTAGGAGATTTCCTCCAGACAAACTTCCCTTGCAAACCCGTAGGGATAGGCAAGGAAGAAATCTATCACCAGAAGCTTTGGGCAGGTAACAATAATGAACTAACTATTGAATTGATTTAACTACTCTAGTCAAATTGTGCATACAAATAAAATAAAGAGATCAAGAAAGATTTAAGGAAAACCAAATACATCCCCAACCTAGAATTTGTTGAACTGTGACAAAGCCAGTGATGGTTTACTCGATGTCCCCTCAACTTCTTTTCTAACTTAGTGCTCAGATGAATCCATGGAACTATGTTGAGTAATGCAAAAGAAACAGTGAAGAAGTGTTGGAGCAGCGGTGGGTTACAAACAATCTAGTAGCAATGCGATAGGATAATAACAATGCAAGAGAACTAGCTTGATTACGTATTTTCTAGCAAGATCACGAAAACATAATGATGTAGTTCACAACAAAATCTCCGGCCAAAGTGCTTTGGATAGAAGCTTGGCTCTTATAGAAAAATGGAAGGAAATGGTCTAAGCCATTTGGAAGCTAAGAAATTCCACCTCTCTCAAAGGAGGGGCAGTTAACTCCAATTAGTTAGCAGGAAGGAAGGAAAAGTTGATACATATCAAATGATCCCAAGAACATCCAATTTGACCAAGAAATATGCACTAAAAACATGTTTGAAGAAGTTGACACGCATTGAACATGCCAAAAGAGGTTCTGGAAAAACCGCACGCAAATTTGCAAGTATGCGCAGAGGGGCGGTTGCATGCAATCGCTGCTTAGGGCAAACCGATGGTTGCGTAACCGCTCTAGCGAGTTCCACAATTTAAAGCCAAAACTAAGCGAAAATCTATGAAAGAGATAAAGGAAAGCTAGAAAAGAATGGAAATGGTTAGGGGAAGCATTCTAGGCTATAAATATACACTGCAAATGGAAAATTGGATTCAAACACCATTGGAAAATATATTAATCATCATTAGGGATTTTGAACCATTTTGACAATGTAGCACGTGCAAAAATTGGGTGTGTACAAGGCCCCAAGCGATCACCCCTTTTCTTACAAAAAAATTATATCATCTTGATATCTGCGATAAAATCATCGATAAGACCAGTGAAAGCCACATCCGTGGCCCTTTAAAAAGTTTCTCCAACGTTCATTAATCCAAATGGCATCCTGGCATATATATATGTTTCCCATGGGGTAGTAAAGGAATTTTTGAATTCTTTATGATTATTTCATTAACACTTGGTTATATCTAGATAATCCATCTAATGTAGATAAAAATTATGATCCTATTACCTTTCACAATAAATAGTCCATATTTGGCAATGGATAATTATCTTTAAGTGAGGCTTTGTTGAGATTTCTGAAATCCACACAAAGCCTTATGTATCCATTCTTCTTCCGATTGGTACCAAATTTACTACCCATGATGAGTATCTAGTGGGTTGGATTATCCCACCATCCCTTAACTTTGTTAATTCTTCTTGCATCTTGATTGAAAGAATAGGGGCCTCTGTTTATGTCTCGAAAGGCTTAGTTTAGGGTGCCAAGGGCATCTCATGCTAAAAAAAATCCTCCGTATAAGCCTTTAACTCGAGAATAAGGCCAGGAAAGGAAGTCTTGATACTTTCTTAACAACTTAGTATAAGCCTCTCTTTCATCCTTATTCAAATTATTGCCTAATCAAACATTTCTAGGATCTCTAAACCCAGATTGCACTCCACAACATCTCTTGGCAAAGTAGCTTATTTACAAATTGCTTTATCATTATTATCAAAGGTATATTCTAAACTAACCAATCCCCTTAGGATTACATTAGTTTTTAACTGAATTGCTTATTTTCCAAAAAGTGTTTCTTTTCTCTCACACACCTCTATCGTAGGCTCTAAATTAATTATCTGTGTAGTGAACTCATCTTGGTAATTCAAAAATTTGTTGATGTGTGAATCATTATCAAATACTTGTCAGTGTTGTATATTATCAGGTACAGAAGGTTGAACCAATACTTCCACTTCAAATTTACAGAAGGGGATGAATCCTAATTTTCATACTATGATCCCAAGACTATCAATCTATCAACTACTACATTTTGGCTTCTCTCATGGTATTCAATATTGAATGAATCAAAACATTCAATGAGATCCCAAACTGCATTTTTGTATTGTTTTAACCTCTGATTTTTTGTTACATATAACTTTCTTACTTGCTTAATCACCAACTCATAATCCCCTTTAACTATGAGGTCTTTTATCCCATGTCTCCAAGAAATTATTAATCCTAGCAATAGTTCCTCATACTTAGCCACGTTATTGGTGCATTCAAAATTCAATTTAAAAGAAAAATTGAAAAACTCACTGTTTGGAGAACTTAACACCACTCCTGCACCATTACCACTACTTGAGCATGCTCCATCAAAGGTCATGGTCCATGGGACCACAGGGTCTTCAAACTGAGCATTTTCATCCATACATTGGTCTTCAAAATCAGCATTGCCTATAAAATTCTCCATGTCAACATCAGTAAAAAGTAATTCATAGGAAGCATTGTTAGGATCTTCAATGAGATGTAGCATCTTATCTTCTCTATATAACTTGACCAATTTCCCTTCCAATGGTATGGAAGCATATGACATATCCATTTGGACACTACCTCCCACACTAGTTGCCCACTTTCTTGACAACAACATCCCCCATTTGGCAGGGGTCAACAATGACAACATTCATAGTCAAGTACTTTCCTGGATGTGCTGCCATTTGTACAATCAATCCTTTCACATATCCCACCATAGGTACTTCTCTAGAATCCATAGCATAACATCTCCCAAAAGCAACAATTATCTTAAGGTTTAACTCATTCATGACTACAAGAGGCATGATGTTACATGAAGCTCCAGAATCAAACATATAATTGTGTAAGAGCCACCCATTTATAATAAGTGATGTGAAAAAAGGGTCAACATCCAATTGTGTTTCCACTAAAGAAGTTCCTAGATATACCTCAGGGGGAGTTTCCATATCTTCTTCAGTTTCTTGTATTTCAGCTTCAACGATTATGGGGATGATTTCTCATCAACAAGATCCTCATTGGAAACAACCATATCTTCTTTAAAACCTAAATACTCAAAGGCCCACTTTTTATGCTTAGGGATCCTTAACAATTCTACAATGGGAACTGTAATCTTTATTTGAATTAAAATATGAGCCATATCACATACATTATACTTGGGAAGAGGAGTATTGGAAGGCACTATTACAGTTTTATCATATGGCAAAAGGTTCCTTTTAGTGGGGTTTGGGGAAGAAATTCTTGGATTAGGATGAATCATAGGGGTTCTATTTAATACATTTTTCTGAGGATCACCTTTGGGGATATTAGAAATAATAGGCATCCTTGCTTTGGTTGTAGGAGCAGGTCCTTTAACTTGTCTATTTATGAGATTGTATTCTTTTTCTTGAGCAACTGTAACATTGATCAATAATTTTCTATCCTCACTAGAAGGAACATCACCATCATACTTCTTGATCATCAAAGCTCTTAGATACTCAAAATCATGATTAGGCAATTCAAAATCTTGGGCCATATCAGCCTCAACATTAATTTTAACAGGGAGAGACTTAATCTTGTCAACACAAGTCCAAAAATCAAGTACAATTCAGGCATAGAGGAGGTCAAGTAGAAGATACATCTTGCTCACATTCTGGTTGACATTCCATCATGCATACATCACTGAAATTAGCTTCATCACTTTCATCACTTGCAGGTGGATCACAAGGCACATGGGGCAACAAGCATTTGTCACACTAATCAATGGCATGTTCTTCTACAATAACAACTTATTCTTTCCACTAAAGGGTCAGCGACTACTTTTTTATCTCTATAATTTTGTTGTTTATTGCCTAAACCCACATGTCCTTTTCCTTTATCTTCAGCCCGATTCTCTCCTCTAGCTTGATTGCTAAATCTATTGTGTCCAGTGTTTTGATGTTGATTTTGAGGATTGGGAGACAATCCCTTTTCTACTCTTGCTAACTTATAAGAAATTTCTTTAACAACCCCTGCCAAAGTTTTGACAACTTCTTCAAGGTCAATTGTCTTGCTAGTCTGAGGCTTCTCTAGGTTAATCAACTTCACACCCTCCCTCTTTTATGGCTTTCTAGCAACTTTAATATTATTTTCAATCTAAATAGCCATGGTAAAAGTATGTCTCAGAGTTATAGGATTTTTTCTCTCAAGTAGTATGCTTCTTTCTTATCAAATGCATCTAAATACTTAATAAGACAAGATTCATCACTGGGTCTTATACTAATGGGAAATCTTGTCAAAGTTTTATTGAATCTGGTATTGAAGTCTTGGACACACTCATTCGAGATTCTTCTTGATGTTCTCAAACTCAGACAATAAAAATATTAGATGAATTTTGTCACCATATCAAACTTTGAATTTATTGTGCATCTTTGCCATGAATCAATTGATCCATCGAAAGGCTTTGAACCATCACGAGCATCTTCTTCTAGAGTGTGTATAAATAACTTTACACATACATCCTCAAACTCAATTTCATAGTCCCCATTAGATTCTGAAATAACTTTAAATGATGATCACCACTGATAGCATTATTTCCTTGAAACTTAGGAAACCTCATTACACGATCTCATCAAGGACCTTGTTTGGATAACCTTCCATTCCATTAAAGTCGGTAGGTTTATAAGTGTTAACCCTAAAAAATTCTCTAGGAAGGGGGTCATCCATGTAATTTTCCATAAGAGTGGTGGAGGATGGTGTAGCCAATATTGAACAGGATTTTGTTGATCAAATGTATCTTGAAAAGTTTGATGAAAGATTGAGGGAGGAATAGATTCTAAATCAAATCCTTGGTTCTCATTAGTAAATGAAAGAATAGGATTAGGCTTATTAGATGCTTCAGAATTGTCAAATGTGCTAGAGTAGTCCTCAACCAATGTAATATCATGCTTATTAACTTGACTGCAACTGCCCTTTGAACTTTGATTAGTTACAAACTTCCATTTATGCTTTCTTTGTTGTAAATACTCGACTCGGGAACCAACTTATTTGTGGGATCAAATATGAAAGAAGCTGCAATCCTTCTAGTTTTGCAAAGTAGAAAGAAAATCAATAGTTACAATAGGATGAAACTAGTCTGTCCCAATTTTTCTTTAGGGAGTCGCCACTAGAATATCAAATTCTAGAAATAGATGGAACTTTTAAACATGTAGAATCTCTATAAATAGTCCCCGAAATGATGTCACTCGTTTGTTGTTTCCAAAATAGCATCCCTATGAGATGAGAAACTAACATGAGTGGGTTGGCTTTGAGAGGATGATGAACAATGGAAAATTCTTTGTTGTTGATAGTCGGGTTTTTTCAACACTCAATTCAATGACTCAAGTCAAGGAGGTGATCAAGAGGCACCTTCACAAAGGGGATGGATTTACCCTACTACTTTTGGCTCTACCTAGACCAAGGTGAGAGGACATGTAGTCACTTTTCCTAACCCTTTAAATCCCAAGTGTGTCAAAGATATAACCTAACTTGAAGGCGGGTACTCAACCGAGGCACGCGCGCAGCACCGAGCCCCTCCTTTATATGATCTTTATAAGCATGTTCACCATTAATGGAGGAATAGTGCACAGACATAAACACATACATTCTATATAACAAAGATAAAGAAACTAAATCCATCACAGATGCACCATAACATGAATGAAACATTATATCAGCATAAAGGAATTAAATCTGACCCATGAACAATATAAATAACACAAGGGTTTGAACCCCTAACATAGATATTCATAACAACACCATCATATTCATTCACAAATGTTTACAGTAGCCAAATACATCAAGGAATCCATACATGGACCAGATACATTACCGAGATTCGAGTATTATCTTCTAATGTATCCACTCATCGAAGTTACAACAATGATCACATATATATCTCCTATCTCTCTCCACCTTGCACATACATCCTTCTCTCTCACATTCTCTCCTCTTTTCTGTTGCCATGTAAATCAATACATAACAAGGGACTCTAAGGAATCTTCCTTACCGTATACTTATCACTCGAGTGAATGAACTACCAAATGTCATCATGTTTTTCCATACTCAAGTATCCTCAACATGCAAGTGCCGCTAATCCATAACTAACTCTACTTTACAACTCGTAATCTCATCATGATAACCATATCCTGGAATATGTTTTCCTTGAGCTGTAAGTCTCCATGTCTTAACCTTATCCATAACTAATTCTGGTCACATCTCCACATGTTCCTTTATCGTGACTTTAACCGTGATCCAAAATGCGGTTAAGTCCTGAGTTTTTTTTTTTCCGTGTGCGAACCTCCGCGCTTTCCCCAAAGTTACTTCCATGCGATCCTTTATGCCTTACTGGCACATGAAAAAACCTTCCACGCCTTAGGAGCATAGACTCCTTAGGGGCCCAACATTACCCCACACTAGCTTGACTTCTACCCACGGCAATCCTCTGTGCTTTGCGAACAAAACTCCATCGACCCAAAAAATGGCCTAAGGTAAAAATATTGTATGACTCAACCAACTAAGTGATTAGCAGAGAAGTTCAGGAAACTCCGCATCTATCTCATCCTTCAACTTCTTCCATGCTTCCAATTATGCTAAGGCTTTCCCGACGCCTCTCCTACCATGTTGGGTACTTGGTCTGGTGTGATTTCTTCAACCTTCCCCTTGAGTTCATTTATGACCACCACCAACTCCACGCAGATACCCTTGAACTCATCCATACATTCTGTGATAGAGTCCCAGAGTTCACCAATGTAAAATTCTAGTTTCTCGCACTTGGTCTTAACCTTATCCTTCCGTGTTTGTGTCAACAATTAGTTGGACGCACTCAACCTTGTTTGTTGGGACCTTATCCTGCAAGGCCTTGAGAACTACCTCTTCATCTGCTACCCACACATCAACAATTGGCTCACATTTTCTACAACTGTTGAAACCCTTGTCTACCAAAATGTTTTCCTCCTTGAGTTGGGTGAGCAAGTCCTCCAACTCTACAATCTGGGCCTCAACAATGACCTTGTTGTTTTCATTCTCTTTTGCGAGCTCCTCTGCTATGGTCCTAGTGCCACTCTTGACGTTGGTTAACAACATCCCCACCAGATCTTCTAAATATTCCATTTCATCACCATAATCTGTCATGGCTTGGCTCACCAATGCCGGACATTATTCCAAGACCTTCTTGATCAAGGTGTCGGGATTCGATCATACACCTCCTTAGTCGACGCCTTTGTTCTCCCTTCAACCCTTGGTGCAGTCTCTCTATCTCCTTTTATTTTTCTTTCTTGGATGCAACAAAAGTCCAAACAGATTGCCCACGTGTCCAAACTCTACCTTGCCACCTCTAAAGACATATTATGTAGCACGTTACATGCCTGCTCATTAGTAAGGTGGTTTAGATCCACCACTTTATAGGTTTCTCCCTTCTTCTTCTTCAACTGGATGGTCTTGACTTTGCATGGTTGTTGGCCTCAAACTCGTATCCTCTACATGACAATGTAGATTCCATCTTATCATCTTCTTCGTCCTTGTCATGACCCCATCTTGGTCCAACAGATCCCAAGCATGAAGCTTCTCCTAAGAAAGGGTGTTCGGAACCTCGCGCACAACATCTTCACGGGATTATCCATGAAGTCCATGTGAGGGGACATAGGTGTCCACTTATTTCTCTTTGCCTTGTGCTTTGAGTGTTGTTTCCTTGGGGTACTTGTTCTGTAGTGAACCCCTTCTCCTCCTTGATAATAAAGGAGTCTCCCTTATTTGTCTCTCATGGGTTGGTGGGTTGGACAAGTGAAGTCCCTCCCACTAGAATTTTCATAGGCCCATTAGCAGTATGTGCTTTATCCTCCGCACCGCATCGGTTTCCGCCTTGGTGTCTGCCGCATCCTTTATTTTCTCCTCCTTTAGTTTTTCCTCAAGATCCTCCCTGAAAGTTGTGTGATCCTCCTCCGAACCTATTTTTGAGCTGGAGACATCATGTGCCTTATGCTTCTTCTGTTCTAGCTCTTCTCCTTATGATTTCTCACCTTCCTCATGCTCTAGCTGTGAAGAATTGGTGCTGCCTTATTGTGATGTACCTGTTTCCCCACTGCTAATCCAGTGCGTATAATACTTCCTTTTTTGGGAAGTGTCTAGTTTCTCCTCACTTCCTTCTTCCTCTTCTTCTCCCTCTTCACCTTGGACTACTCTCATAGGTGTGATTGATGCCTCCCATGGCCTTGGAAAGGTGGAGTCTGTAACCTCCACTTCAACCCTCCCTATGTCTTAGGGCGCAACTACATAAATATCTGGTGGATAAAATCCTTGATGGTAACATTGATATGCAAATGTAGATCCAAAAAGTTTGGCTCCAAAATATCCTTATACACTGGCCTCGTGCCATACTTGTAGGTTGCGCGAAGGGTGTGAACATCAACATCCACTTTGTCAACATCAAAAGTTAGCTTATGCGTGTCCTTTAATTGATTGATGACACACTTCATGTATCTATCAATGAACACGAATGGGAGCTTGCACCATGACCACATTTCTCCTTTAGCCATCATGAAATTTTCCAAGCAGAAGTGTTGTGTAACTGAAAATTTTACTTGGTCACCAACAACTTGCGACAACTCATGGGGGATGCACCATTCGTTCTTGAAGACCTCGTGAAATCTCTCATACCATTTGTTCATCTCGCACCTTGTAGGTGTTTGAGATGGACCCATCACAAGTAAATTGTGCAAACTACATTGTAGGAGATGAGTGCCCGGTGGGTGAACCCATATATTTTCATTTGGCCATCTGGGACACCAATTTCCTAGAATACGATTAATAGGAGTATGGATCCCCACGTGATATTTTCTCCAACCTCATTCTACATTCTCGCCTCCTCAACGATACTATTTGCAATAAATTACATGAAGTTATAGTGCGCTCGCTTAGATACCTTGTATATAATGTACATGAATCTCTTGTTTATATATCTCGCATCTCTCTAATGCACCTAGTTTTGAATCGATGAGTTGGGTTACGACTCTCAACATTGGGTCATCAAGGTCTGAAATAACCTGAGCCCTTCCTCCCTTCTCATAGTTTAATTTCTTTGCCAATTCCTCAATTTTTACAAAGTGGCACCTAAGTCGAGTGCCATGTCCTCACCAAAGTGTTCTGCAGCCTTTCTTAATCGCATTCTAATCAATTAGCCTGTTAACCTCATTCTTCTCCTGCAAAGTAGAAGAAGTCCTCATATACCTCGTGACAATAACTAACTAAAGAGAGGGGTATGTTTAATGAAGAAGGGAAGCTCCCAAAGCTGCAAAACCATAGTCTTCTGCAACTCCCATTCCATTGAGTCGTCCACCCCGGGTTTTCCATGCTCATCTACCCTTGGAATATCCTTGACTAAATCTGCCGCATTGACTTATCATGTTCATCCATTCTATGGTTGAATTCATTGATCTTGCATTTATACAGATTCAAACTCCACTTCTCTATTTTAATCACACTTGGGGGTACTACATTTCCAAGTAAACCTCAACGGGTTCCTCCTTCTCCATCAACGACTTCTTGATTCATGCCTTCTTTGGTGTCATTCTTGTTTCTTTACTCTATGCCCTAGGTGTTTTGAGTTCTTCCCTGTCTGCCTGAGCTTGTTGACCTCAATAGCTTCACTTCTACGTAACCCTTTGCTTCCCTACTACTTTCTTTTCCCCTTACTACACCGCAAGATTTTCGCCACAGTTTGCAAAATGCCACTAGTTCGTAAAAGTCCTTCACGTCTGTATCAAACCCTCATCACACTTCAACAACTCAGAGTACAGGTTTTTGAACAAAAAGGTAGTTTAAAATGACTACCCTTACCCCCTATTTATACTTTTTCATAACCTTAATGTCTTTGACCCACACATTTTAAAGTTACTTTATAATAAAGTACTTTTTCCACTTAATAAAACATCTATGACCTCACCTCGCGTGCACTACGTCGTAACCTTCTCAAGCATTCCAAAACTACTTTACCACCATAGACCTCATTCGTGCACCTCGGTCATTGAAGTAAATAACCTTTGCGTTGTCCACTAAGTAATTTCCCATGCCACCGCCTACCTCATGTTACTCTATGTGATCTTTGTTTCTTTCCAGTGTGGTCTTTAATCCATTCACTCTTCACAAAACACCTCTACTGCAACACAAACCTAGAACACCTTATATACCGCATAGATCCCTCTTTTACCTTTGCGCTCATCAAACCATAATGGTTCTTCCATCAATCCAATTTCCTTAAAAATGTGCCAATGTTTTTTCAAATTTATACACCAATCCACCCCATACTAAGGGTATGCCTGGTCCTCTACGCATGAAATCACTTCAATTGTATTTAGCTACTGGCACGCAAACACGTACACAACACAAAATGAAAAGGAAAAGCATAACGATGAAGAAAGGAAACACATATAAAGGAAAATGCATTAAGGGAAATCCTAAGCTAAGTGGCAACATTGCCTTATTTACAAACACACAAAAGACTTATTTATAGTAGCACTTCAGCCTACTCCCGTTGAAATAATCGGGCAACTGCATTCCATCCTGCACTTGTAACTGGAAAGCGCCTGAATAAGGTATGTGTGATATGACATATGGTCCCATCCAATGCACTTTGAGTTTCCTAGGGTGGTGTACAAACTTAGAATCATATAGTAGAACCATATGCCTAACCTCAAACTTCTTGTTTTTAATATGACGATCATGTCATGCCTTCTACAATGTTTTATCCGTCTTCTAACTCCACTTAGCAATGGTTCACCTTTCATCCAACATCATAAAATTATCGATGTGCTCTTCTAAAGCTTATTCATCAGCCAATCCTCCTGTGTGCACAATATGCAGAGAGGGTAATATGAATTCCATAGGTAGAACTACCTCCGTGCCGAACACTCACTGAAAAGGTTTGGCCTTGTTCAATCATTTATAAGTTGTGCGATATTCCCATAACACTACAGAGACCTTATCATCCCAGTCCCTCCTTCCGACATCACAAATATTAGTTAACATGTGGCTCAAAATCTTGTTAAAGGCCTCAATAATTCCATTAGCCTGAGGGTGATAAGGCATAGTTTTTGATGGGCCACCATAAATTCTGCCAACAAGGTTCTAACTGTCTCATTTAAGAAATGAGTACCCCTATTACTCGTTAAACTCAACAGCACCCATATCTGTTGATTATATTCTCCCATAAGAACCTAACTGTTATATGCCGATGTGCAATCCTTTTCAGTAGGCACCACTTTTGCCCACCTTGTAAGATAGTCTCGTAAAAGTGCTAATATAGCGTGAACTCCTGTCCTACGTGCGGTGGCGAAATAGGGCCTACAAAGTCAATTGCCCATTTTTCCAATGACTTTGCACTAACAATAAGTCTCAATGGCATTTCATCTCTTTGCCCCGACTTTCCAAGGTGCTGGAAATGGTCACAGGCCTTGCAATATTCTATACAATCCTTATAAATTATATCCCACCATGCAGTCACATTCCCTGCATAGTGACCACCTACAATGCCACCATGAGATTCTTCCATGATTGCAATACGTTCATGTTCTAGCACACACCGTGCAAAACCTCATCTCGACCTAGTTTGTATAGGTATCCATTGACCAACATGTAAGGTGCGACACATATAACCAACCACTTATTTTCTAAAGCCTTCATTCCTTCAGCGCCACACCCGTTCGTAAGAAAACAACAATATCTTCCAAATCAGAGGGTGCACGTTGTAATTTAAACAACTATGCATATGACATTATGTCCTTAATGATCTGTGTGTCCTCGTCTCGAGTTAACTGTGATGATGGTCGGGTCCTAAATTACTTTTACCTGGTTTCACGATGATAAAAAAATCAAACTCCTAAAACAACAAGATCCATCGACATATGTGCCCTTGTAAAACAAGCTTGTTTACCAAGTACTTGAGTGTCATATGATCTGTATAAAAGGTAAATGGAGTAGCCAACAAGTATTTCCTAAATTTATGCATTGTGTTGTATAATTCTACTCAGCTAGAGTTAACTTTCTTTGCAAAACATAGAGGATGATCAACAGTCCCTTCGTCAGATGTGTTAATACTTCTCCTATGGCCATACCCGATGCATCAACATGCACGTGAAATGGATTGTCCCAAGAGGGAAAGCACAAAATGGGCACGGTGAGTAAGTCGATCCTTTAGCGCGTGCCAAATGCCTTCTATTACGCCTCTCCCTAATGAAATTCACTCTTATGTTTCAACAACTCTTCCAACGGCGTGACAATCTTGGCATAACCTTTGATAAATTTCTTTTTGTATCCCGTATGCCCTAATCATCCATGCACTGTTCTTTAAATGGTAGGCTCCTCTATCTCTAAAATAATGACAACTTTTGCAGGGTCTACCAATAAGCCTTCCTTATATATAATGTGACCTAGTAATGTGTCAAATGGGGTAGCAAAACCACCTTTATTAATGCTTAGAGAGATACTTAACTGCTTATACCTCTCAAACATCAACCTCAAATTATCACAATGATCCCTTACCAATCCATACACCATCCAGTCATGCAGGTAGACTTGCAGAAATTTGTGGATTAAGTCTTGAAAGACATGTACCACGATGCACAAAAATACAACAGGAACATTCTTAAGCCCAAAGGGCATAATTGTGTAAGAAAAATTTCCCCACTGAGTTGTGAAAGTAGTCTTCTCCTGGTCTTCCTTTGTAATTCTTACCTGATGATATCCGGAGAATCCATCTATGAAAGAATAGATTTCTCACCCTGTGACACCTTCCAAAATCTCCTCAGTAAATGGGGTTGGAAAATGATCTATCACACATGAAGCATTTAAATCTCTAGTAATTAACACAAATACTTATCCTCCCATCCTTCTTGATACTAATCACCATCGGTCTCACCCACTCAGATTCTTCAATTGCCTCAATGATACCAAATTCTATCATCTTATCAATTTCCTCCTTAACCTTTACACGCAGATTGATTCATCCTATAAGGTCTCTTCCGAACCGGGCATGCACCCTCCTTTAATTTAATCCTCATTTCCCCTAGTGAGTGGTGAACTCCCTTAAGCTCATGGTACCCATGTGGGAAAAAAATCTTGGAATTCATGCAGTAGCTCAATAATTTTGAAACCTCCTGGTCTGACCAGTAATTTCTAATGACATCTTCTTTGGGCTCTGTCTCTATACCAATGTTAACCTTATTTGTTTTCAAGGGCTCATGGTAAGCATGCACTTGCTCATTTGCACTATCTAAAACTTCGTGCATACCTTCAGTATGGTTAACATCCAAGTTTTCTACCTCTTCATTGTCTATCAAGTAGAGTAAATTTCCTCTTTCCTTCTCCAAGCAAGCGTGCTCAAAGGGTATCTCCTCTGTCCTTCCTTCTTCAAAGAGCTTTTTAAATTATATCTTGGAATCAATATGTAGTCACTTTTCCTAACCATTTAAATCCTAGGTGCATCGGCATATCACCCATCCTCGAATCGGGCACTCACCCAAGGTACGCGTAGGCGCCAAGCCCCTCATTTATATGAGCTTTGCGAGAATGTTCATCGTTAATATAGGAATAATGCACAAACATAAACACATACATTCAATATAACAAAGATAAATAAACTAAATCCACTCAGATACATAATAACATGAATGAAAACACTATATCAACAAAAAGGAATCAAATATGACCCATGAAGAATATAAAGAACACGAGGGTTTGAACCCCTAACATAGATATTTAAAAAACCACAATCATATTCATTCAAAAATGTTTACAGTAGCCAAATACATCAAGGAATCCATACATGGACCGACACATTATCAAAATTCCAGATTATCTTCTAATGGCTCCACTACTGAAGTTACAACAATGATCACACATATCTCTCCTAACTCTCTCTACCTTCTTGCACATACATCCTTCTCTCTCGCATTCTATCCTCTTTTCTCGCTGTCGTGTAAATCAATACATAACAAGGGACTCCAAGGAATATTCCCTTACCACCTACTCATCACTCGAGTGAACCACTCTGCCAAATGTCATCATGTTTTGCCATACTCAAGTATCCTTAACATGCAAGTGCTAGCTAATCCATAACTAACTCTACTTTACAGCTCTTAATCCCATCATGATAACCATATCCTGGAATATGATTTCCTTGAGTTCAGCAAGTCTCCATGTCTTAACCTTATCCATAACCAATTATGGTCGCATCTCCATGTGTTCCTTTATTGCGGTGTTAATTGTGATCTAAAATACGGTTAATTCCCGAGTTTGTTTTCCCGTGCGCGAACCTCCTTTCCCCAAAGTTACTTCCGCGTGAGCCTTTGCCTTACTAGTGTGTGATAAAACCTTCTATGCCTTAGGTTCCTAGACTCTTATGGGCCCAACATGACTTAGTTTGGGGATCCGAATGATGGAAAAATTTTCATGGCTTAGTTTCCTCTATGGTTGGTGCAACTTAATTTGGAGCAAGTGCAACCACATATACAATACTTATCTCAAAAGAGTTGTTACTCTATTTATCAGAAGCATTTGACAATCAAATACATATAAAAAAGGTAGATAATGAACAATCTTCAAATATTGCATTTGCATAACATTATTGACCAAGGCTACTTTAAATGATATTGGATCACAAACTTGGTGGGATTTGTAGCAAAGCCTACTAAGTAATGAACAAATTGTAAGCCAAACTTAGCAGTAATAAGTATATATATGGTTTACATGTAATATATGCTTAGTAGGTATGAAGATCACCTGGTTGTTTTCGGTTGAGATTTGAAGGGGGAGGGTAATTGTTTTTATGACCTAGGTATATTAATGTTCCCATGTAAATAATCCATCCTTGACAACAATGCTTGAAATGAACAATCAATTTAACATGATCGGTGGAATACCATTTGTATTCATTTATAATCAATGTGCACAAATGTCATCTACAGTCTTCACAATCCTAACTACGAATCATGGAGTTAGAGATAAGATAAATCCCTTGCTATATTTGTCTTATACATCTAAAATACCCGTAAGGGATAACAAAAGCTCTTCAAAAGTGAATCTACCTTTAGGATTTTACAACCATCGACCTATTGCAAAATATACACTATTCTACAATAGTTTCACAAAGGACTTAAGAATACAACAAGTAAGAAAGACTCTTATGTACTTAACAAATTAAAGCCAATGCAACATGGTAACATAACCCATGTTGTCTCATTCATTCATTCAAAACATGAGAAACAGAAAGTATATCTTAATCAAAATAGTCGAGAATCTTATTCATGACAGATTTTAGCTAGGGGACATAAACAAATGCCTTCAAAACCTACTAATGGTTGTACAATGTAACCACCTTATTTCTTCCTCACAAGAACTCAACACGCATAAATGTTTTTTAAGAAACTAGAAAATTGAACTTAAAAAATTAATAAGAAATTATACAACTACCCCCAATTCGATTCCTCACCAAAATGACAGACTATTACAATATATAAAAATGTGAGAGAGAGAAGAAAAATACGATATCCTTCTATAAACAACAACAAGAAGCATTAAATTCTTGCAAAGGAGCATGAGATACCTATCAAATTCATTCATTCCTTCGTATTGTGTGTTTAGAGAAGAAATAGACTCGGTGATGCCAAATTGAAGGGCTCAAGGAGACCTTTCCAATGATATAAATTTTGTAAGATTTGGAGCAAGGAATCGAAAGATATGGCCCTTTGAAGTTTTGTATGTTGGGATGAACAAGAGCTTCACACATACATGACCTTTGATTGGTCTTAGAGATTAACTCGCTTACATGTTCTTTTCTTTTCCTTCACCACACGTTGGTCTTTGGTTAGCTATAGGGTCATGATTTGCTTATGCATCTACTTTCTTTGTCCTTTGATTTCTCCTTCCTTCTTCGGACTCGACACTTTTACTAAATTCCATTTAATCCGTGGTTTGAGATCCATCGATTCTATCGACCTAAAGTGTGGTGGAATGACACCATATATCTTCCTTGATATCATTGATATGTGTTATGATCAATGTGAAGTGCGAGATAATAAGAAAGCTCCATGCATCCACACATTCACCTTTCATTGGTTGCACCTTCACATCACAATTTATAACTTGAGTAGACTTAGAAGCTTTTGGGCTTCATTAAAATGTTGCCACATATCCTTGCTTGATTGCCTTTGACTTTCCTTTCAACATGGACTTGAAATGATTTCAAGCATGATTGATTCTACGGACCCAAGATCCGTGAGATCCCATCTTGTTGAAGAGTGTCAGAATGCCAACAAGTGTCCACCGCATTGGTCATTGATCTTGCACCATCTGTCATCTTCTTCACCGGCCACGTGTTATTTGACCTTTGCTGACCTTTTGTCTTAGTGCACCACCATGATATAGACCCGAAGAATTATTTGACACAATTTAATTTGGGGGCTTAAGGTTTGTGGAGCCCAAATACATTGAGGAGAGCCGAAATCCTCCCATGTGGTTCCTCCTTCTACCATTTAGATTCTCGCCACCTTGGCATTGAATTTGACAAGTAAATGGACGTCAAGCTGATTTTAAAATATAACCCGCTAATGAATTAGCCTTAGTCTCCTGCGGGTTTTTGAATGGCAACTATTAGTGCTTTTGAGAGGTGAAATTTGATAGTTGTTTGAACATCCCAATCTTTATTAAAATGGATAAGTCCATTTTAACCAAGTTTTTCAATCATTCTTACAACTTTTTCCTTCGTGGTTGGGTTTCATGCTCATGGACCTTCAAATATTTGACTTATTTAGAGCATATGAATCGATCGGTGTTGATTGCAGGTTCTTTGCCAAATATGTCGATGTATCTCAACCACCCGAGAGTATGAAGCTTTTATGCTTAGATTTATAAGTCTATTGAACTAGTCCCCCAACATCTTCATTGAATATTTCATTTTATCTTGCTAAGGCACGAGATCTATTACAAATTGATACTTCTCCTTGACTCAAACTTATCTTTGAAGCATGGGGAAAAATAAGAAACACACATAACCATTTAAAATTATGGTGAATCCGTGAAAAATACCAGCTCAATCCAAGGAATTTGATTGAGCACCAACACATTGAATATTAATTAACATAAAAACTAAATAATATATGAATATACATAAGTGTCATGTTTTCTTTAGGCGATTCTATCTAAATATAGATGATTAATACTATAGTAATTGGTTGAATATACATTATAATTATGAATATGCATTAAATATATTATTGTAATTTTGTCATTTTCTACTTTGCATTTAAACTTTGAATATGTTAACTAAATTTACCCCGCCCTAACAAAAAAAAATTCAGCAATTGTGACGTGCTCAACTATTGTTATCTCTCCCTATACATTCAAGTGATTTGAATATATGATAGTAATTATCGTATGGAATATATTATAGTGAAATATTTATCTGTCATGTGAAAATAACTCATAATTGTCTATGAATCTAATTTACGTCTATGCAATATATCGAATATTTAATGAATAAATAATTTAACAAAATAATCTTTTGTAAAACCCTAATAGGATATTTTAGAGTCACAAAGTGTAAATAATATAATAGTAAAATATAGAATGTGACACAAGCAATAAACAAGATAATTTAAAACCCTAAGTGCAAGAAAGAGGAGAAAAGACTTAGCTGATTCACAATAAATCGAAGGTGTGTGAAACTAGAAAACTATTGGAAATGGGACACAAGGTATCACAATCGAATCCAAAAATTGCGAAGTGTAGTAGAGAAGCGGGACCAGGGCACCGGACTAAGACTAGGGTGCCTAGGTGCCAGAGACCCTAATTAGGCACCAGAGTCTATGCAGAACCTCAGAAACTAGTTTTCACAGGGTCGCTAGATGTTCATTGACCTTCGCCTTTGATCACCTTTGTGTCGCACTAAGTTCATTGATGTCACCGCAACCCGTAATGAAAGAGATATCCTGTAAAACCCCAAAACACATCAAATCCTAAAAGAAAAGAGATGCAAATGGGGATTTGGATTGACCTTGACTATCACCTGGCTAAGTGAACTTACGATTCAAGTGCCGCACTACATTTCGGACTCCATGTAGTTTTGCATGTGTGTGTGAAGAATTGTGCCCTATTTGGCTCTCGTCTTTGACAAACTTAATTAGCGAGTAATAACTAGATGTAGAACAAAATAAACTTTTTGTAAAACCCTAGCAGATATTTTGAGTCACGGTGTAAATAATATAATAGTAAAATATAGAATGTGACACAAGCAATAAACAAGATAATTTAAAACCCTAAGTGCAAGAAAGAGGAGAAAAGACTTAGTTGATTCACAATAAATCAAGGTGTGTGAAACCGGAAAACTATTGGAAATGGGACACAAGGTATCACAATCGAATCCAAAAATTGCAAAAGTGCGGTAGAAGGCGGGACCCAGGGCACACGGACTAGTACTAGGGTGCTAGGTGCCGGTGACCCTAATTGGGCACCAGAGTCTACGCAGAACCTCAGAAACTAGTTTTCACAGGGTCACTAGATGTTCATTGACCTTCGCCTTTGATCACCTTTGTGTCACACTAAGTTCATTGATGTCACCTGCAACCCGTAATGAAAGAGATATCCTGTAAAACCCCAAAACACATCAAATTCTAAAAGAAAAGAGATGCAAATGGGGATTTGGATTGACCTTGACTATCACCTATCTAAGTGAACTTACGATTCAAGTGCTGCACTACATTTCAGACTCCATGTAGTTTTGCATGTGTGTGTGTGAAGAATTGTGCCCTATTTGGCTCTCGTGCTAGACAAACTTAATTAGCGAGT
Organism: Taxus wallichiana var. yunnanensis; assembly: GCA_018340775.1. NCBI lineage: Eukaryota > Viridiplantae > Streptophyta > Pinopsida > Cupressales > Taxaceae > Taxus > Taxus wallichiana. The sequence goes on along the minus strand of CM031244.1, from coordinate 83,443,124 downwards.
AATAACTAGATGTAGAATATGTAGATAGATGTGTGCATGGAAAAATGAACTTCCCCTCCTATGAAGTGTATGCAGAAGAATGCAGTCCCTTATCCCTTGAGATGAAGCTAGATGGATGCTTTGATGCTCTTGTAATGCCTTTTGAATGTAACCTTAGGTGATGGTAGTAGATGCTTAGTGCTTGGTCCTTTATTATGGTCACATAGCTTTGTATTTATATGATTCCCTTGTTTGAATTTCGTAATTAACCACTAAAATGTTGACCACCAAGAAATAAATATGCCTAAATGACTAAAAAATACCCAAAAGATGCGAGTAAGATACAAAGGGGTTGGGGCACCTATGTGTTGGCGCCCAGCTAGGCGTTGGGGTCTAGACTCAAAAAAACTGAAATGTCGGGTCGACTAGGCAAGAAGGAATCCAAAAAGAAAGCAAAGAGGCCAAATACAATGGTCAATTAGTACTTTTATCGCTTAGGAATCATATGAATAGTAGTATGTGATTAAGACCTAGAAATGTACCCAAAGTGCATGATTTAGTGTCTACACCAAATTACAATCATTTTTAGTGCATATTTAGTAATTTCGGTGTATATTGATAATCCATAAATAATACAAAATGCATTCAAGTATCATTCATTTCATCCCTATCACTCTACATGCCTACGCTTTAAGAAATCTAGTTGCACACCATTAATCCATTTAATACATATTGAAATAGGCATAAAGGCATCATGGTATTACATGTAAATGTGCTCATTGTATTTAGGTTTTTATTTTTGTAGAGTGAAAGACAAAATCAAAATTTTGTGGAAGTATCTTTCAAAAATTATCGGTGACAATGTTGTTTCGAAAGTGTGGCTAAAGGGGGAGAGTGGTTTGGTTCAACTACTCTAATCGTGACTTTTGACACATTACATTTGTAGGAAATAATAATACTTCTTCAAATGCAAAGAGATATAAATATTACAATTTTGACTATTAAGTGCACTATTATTTTTTTATTATTGGTAAATGGTTTTGAAGGGGACCATACCCCAAGTACAAAATATGTCTCAAAAGCCATATAAAACAAAGGAAAAACCATGGTTTTTGACTAATGGGGGCCACACCCTAGATAAAAAGGCCTAACAACCAGATATGAAAGATAAAAAAATATAGTGGACAACCCGCCAAAGACGAAGCAAAAAGACAACTTCATTATAGTAACAAAACAACTATACATCTCGCATAAAACCAACAAAAATAGAACACCTAGCAGAAACCCGAAAAAACTTCATTTAAGAACTTTTTGAAGACCTTTTGGATCTCCTCCATAGCTTTAAATAGGTTGAGGGTAGTGTGTTAAGGGGTCCTTGTTAATGGTAGAAATTTCAAGTTTATTTTCTTTCCCTCCCTTCCAAATCCCTAAAGGAATTTTGTTCGATAACAGACCTGTTTGACCTAAATTTTGATGAAGTCTAGGAGGGATTTATGCATGGTTAAGTGGTCGAGTTGCTTGTTGACAATCTTCTCCATTTCCTCTTCCATATCCTTCTGCTTCTTAGTAATTGCTTCAATTTTTGCCTCAAACATAGGATTACTATTAGGAACCTACTTTTCCTTAGTCCTCTCTTCGAGTAAGTGAACTACATCCTTTCAAGGGTCTTGATTCTCACATCATGCTTCTTTATCTGAGCCTGCAGATCAATATTGCAAAGGTGCCCTAAGGAGTATGACTAATGGACAAAATTCTATCTATAATGGCCAATTTTTGTCTTTGTCATGTTACGTAGAACTCGTTTGGCTAGAGGAGGAGAGGGGGGTCTAATATTTTTGTTTTCACCCTATGCAGATGAGGGGTTGAGCATGAGAAATGGGATGAGATGGGGTGTTGGAAACAATGTCATAGCAATATTGATGTAGAAGAAGGATAACTCCCTGGTGAAGAGGGAGACCACGTTGGTGAGAATGGACTTCAAGGATGGATTTTTCTAGTGATTGCAGGATATAATACAACATGGCTTATTTTTGGGGACTTGCAAAAATGGTTTAAGAGCATAAGGTGATGTAGGGGAAGGGTTGTAAATCAACCCTCAAGGGTGATATATCAAACCACCATTCAGATAACATCATCAAAAGGGGAAGGGATGGAAGAGCAGACAAGACCCACTTTAACAAAGTTGAGGGTTTTATACCCTTCTATAAATTTCTTCTCCTCTACATCTTTATCAAATTTATTCCTAAAGAATTTGATTCCATCCATTCCAAGCTTAGTAAAAAAATAAATTAGATTTTTGGTGATGGAAAGTTACTTACCTTTGTACGTGATAACACTATCTTTCCAGTTTTTGTAAATTCCACCAAAATATGCTTGTCATGGCCCTTGATCCACTTCATAAAGGTAGTAAATCCCTCAACATTTAATACCTTCCAAATTTCTTCATTTTGTTGCCATGTCGATCCCAAACCACTTGACTTTGCAAGGAGCTCCACCCATGTCTCGTAAGAGAGAAAAACATCCGATAACAGAGCCCTCGTAGTCTTTTTATGGTAGTCCGAATGCTTCACAATGGCTTGGTACTCAGAGATAATTAAATCTCTGAGTGTGTTGATTAAACAACAAGGGGAGGGCAGGATAAAAGCATGCAAAGTACTCATAGTTCCAATTTCTCACATGCTCCTCTCGATTTGAGTACTAATATTTAAGTACGGTGGGAACATTCTCTTTAGAAATGATTTCATTAGAGATTTGAGGGATTTCATTATTATCATGCCAATAATAAAGATGATTGTTGTTAACCCCGAAATTAGTAAAGGATTCAGCCACTTGGTTTCCCTCCCTATAGGTGTGACAAAATTTGAAATTTGTGAACATGTTACAAATATTGATGGCCTCTTTAATGAATTCTCTAATAGTCCAACTAGGAGGGTGATTACCATTAAGATGATTAATAATATTTAAGGAGTCACCCTTGATGATGAGATTAGTAATATCATGATTTTTAGCAGCTCTAAGGCCCCAAAGAGTAGCAAGTGCCTCAACATAGTGGTTGTATTGAGTTCCCATAGGGTCTGTAAAGGAAATAATGAGTTGACCTAGGTGATTTCTAATAATGGCACCCCCACTAGTAGCTCCTAGGTTGCTTTTGAAGCACCATAAAATTTATCTTGAACTAATTATTCGAGGGGGAATCCATTAAATGAGGAGCGGTCAATGGTAGGGGTTCGTCATGGATATCCTCAAGAATAATATTCCAATTTTTTGCAGGAATTTATCCTCCTCTTTAGGGAATTTTGCTTCTTAGGAGGCCTGAACTTAAGGATATTTTCCTTAACTTCTATAGTAAGCTCTTTTAGTAGTCTATTACAAGTATTTATAGAGTTTCTGAAGATGATAGAGTTTATGGCCTTCTAGATTTCCCAAATGGTATGAGGAAAACAAGCCTTCACAACTTCCTAAGAACACAATGTTGAAGGGGGTCACCATTGCTCCCAAGCCTCGCACAATGTCTTCCAAAAAGTCAAGTATACTCCAAATCTTGAAAGGATGAGATCCCACAAACATGAGGCATAAGACCAATGAAGGAAAAGATGATGTATAGTTTCAACTTCATTTCTAAAAAGATGGAACATGTTGGGAATGGTGGAGAATCTATTGATCAAGTTATCAATGGTAAAAATCCTTTTATTCAAAGACTCCGCCAAAGAAACTGGTTTATTTTAGGGGTAAGTTCTTTGTGCCAAATTTTATTCAACTTACTTTGTGATCTCGCATTTGTAAAAAAACTCTCTGAATGCATCTATATATTTTAATTTCTTGTCATGTTTTCTCATCATTTTTAGTTCCTTAGAGGCTTGTCTCCCCATATTCACTATAGTGGTGTAAATGAATTTTCTCCACACAACAATGTTCTTTCTTCATGTAAGATCATTAGTGACCTTACTTAGGTAGTGACCCATTTTCTTTATCGTCATCATTATTGAAAAATATATGTTTTTATTGTAGTTTTTAAAATGTATTTGAGGTTGTTTTGCTATATGTGACTGTTATAATATAGTTTCAACTTTGGCATAGAGATTCAGAAACTCTTAGATGATATTACATATATGTGCAACTTAAATTAACTTCCACTTATAAATATTGAATTGATGAAGTTGACAAAATATAAGTATTGTAATTTTCATTTTCTATAACACTTACATAGATTAGATATCTCTACTCTTCCACAATAAGGTATGTTTATTAGATTGTTACTAATCATAGATTGTGGACTACATTTTTATTCGAAAACAAAAAATTCTTGACATTGTAGTATATTCATACCATGATGTTACCTATATATGTAGGATACATGTTATCATTTTGACATAGGATATAATTTCTTACATTTAGGAATGGTTATAATACCATAAAGTTGCATCCATTAAATCCGTACATTTACAAATTTTTATCATACCAAAATGTTGCATAAATGAAATTATGGACACTAAAATGTAGTAATTTTTCCTTGTGTAATGTCAAGTTTGACCATGTATCCTTTCCAAGACAAATGCTCACATTCAAAATCTAATCTCATCATCTCTCTAGCTCTTCTAAAACTTGTTTATCTTTAAACTTTACTATGTCATTACTTTTGGGAATATTATTGAATCAAAGAAGCATAAAATAGCTTATATTCATGGCACAAATTTTAATTTATCTTTCATCTCTTTGATTTGAAAACGTCATAAAAGGGTCAGGATGTAGGGTCTAGTCTTGGCCAACTTGTACAATCATGTCCCTTCACAATCACTTAATCTAATTTCAATTTCATAGTATTATTTTGGTCATTTCATCTTCCTATGGTTGACTATATTAAAATTTAATACCTACGGAAGGCTATATGAGAAATTCATTATCAATTTATAACTCATCCGACATTCTTAGAAGCTACTATTGTAAACATCATTCCGAGAGCATTTAAAGGGTTCATAAATCAATTGCGCATCATCTAGAGCAATCCTTAATACAATTATGAAGCACTCAACCAAGTCAAAAGGTTTAACTTCATCCATTATAAGCATGCAAAGATATTAGAGCCATGTTTTAGCAAGATCCAAGTCACTCTAAGCTGCAAAAAGGTTTTAATCAACAAATGGTTAGGTTATATAGCTGAGGCACACAACATATCACTACCACCACATTGGGTACATTGTCTACTATGCGATTAACCCACCATATTGGCGTTAAGAGACATGAGGTAAACCTATGGGTTAGCTAGCTATACACACTTACACGTGGACCTAAGAGAACTATAAGAGGCTCGATCCCACAACGAGGGCATGTAGTGTAGTCACAAAATTATGCACTTTAGATATTATTTAATTGTAATTTCATACTACTATTTAGATGGTTATTGAGTGAAGAAATTACTAATTAACCCTCACCTTTGGCTATTTTCTCTTATTTTATTTTGTCATTCTTGATCTTTTACATCCACATGCCCAGTCTATTTTGGTCATTTTCTGTTATTTTAGCCTCAATTGGGGTGTCAAGCCCGATAATGGGGTGCCCATGGGTGTCTTGGTCCCACCATGAGCACCCCGATCCTTTTAATCTTTGCCACCACTTTTTGGGATCTTTCTAGCCATTTTAGCTTCTTATCTTTTTAGTGGTTGGCCATTTTGGGGTTAATTATGAAATTAGATCAAGAGAACCCTATAAATATAAAGTTATGAGACCATAATGAGGGACCAAACACTAGTCACTACTATCATCTATATAGAGTTGCATCCACTTGGAGATCATTTGCATCCATTAACTCCATTACAAGGAAAAGGTTAGTTCATCTCGTCACATTTCATAGGGGGATGGATTCCATTCTATTTCATGCACAAATTCTACTACATTTACTACATTTAGTTATCGCTCGCTACTTCACAAAGTGTGACTGAAACAAGAGCATCTAGGGCACATTATGCACACACTCACCAGAACTACATTTGGGTCCGAAATGTAGTCCAACACTTAGTTAGTAAGCCCACTGTTGTGATACTTGAGGTTATTCCAACCCATTCATTTGCATTCTTTTTTTAGGGTTTGGCACTTCTTTTGGTCTCTTGCGCAGGTATTTTTATCATCTTACATTATCTATGACATTGAGAAAGCTACAAAAAATATGATGCAACAAATGGTGAGGGTTTTAGACCACCTTCCAGACCTATGAAGCTCAGTTCCAGATCTTTTGCATAGACTAGGGTACCCATTTTATAGACCAAAGCACCCACATGCACCCTAATCCCTCTCCATGTGCTCTAGTCCAGCTAGATAGTCCAAATCTATCCTTTTCGGGACTTCTGCATGTTCGTTGTTACCTCCAGAATACTTAGACTATTTTATGACACACGCCTAACAAGTTCACCGAATCACTTAAGCTCCTTCCAACCCTACTTTTCAATTCGGGTTTCATATTTTCATTAGTTTAGTTGCTTGGGTCATTTCTATATTAGTTAACTACATTTATTCACTACATTTACATATTGTTGTAGATTAGATTAACTATCCCCATATTCCCATTTTTAGTTAATAATTTTGGTGAACCCGACTCGATCTTTCACGCTTCTAGATTCTTCATTCATTGCTTGTCATCCTAGGATTTGGTCATCATGAGTATCTCCATCAATGATTATTTTCTTGCAAATCCTAACTTACTACATAGAGTCTAACACTTTCTTGCTACTACTCGCATTCATGCTGACATGCATCTAGATTCAGTTTATTAAGCATTTTCCGATGCATTCTCTTCACACCTAGTTTTCAAATCTAACCTTCCCACTAATGTTCACACTTTTGATAATGACCCGCCTCTACATATCATATGTTGTATTCATAATGTAGTTGTTAAGCACACTTTGATTGATAATGGATATGAACTTAACTTGTGTCCTATGTCATTCCTTGAAGCTTTAGGTCTTTTCACTTGTGATGTTAGTCCCTCTAGTGTTTCATTGCATGTTTATGATGGTTTTGTCCATCCATGTTTTGGTCACATTACATTGCCTATCACTGTTGGTCCTAAGACTATCCACACTATCTTTTTCATTGTTGATTTCCTAGTTTCTTACAACTGTCTACTTGGTAGGCCATGACTTCATGCCATGCAAGTTGTTGCCTCTACTGTCCATAATTGTGTAAAATTATTACATGAGAGCATTGAGTACATTGTTTTTTGTGACCGCGATCCATTCCAAAAGTATTATAAATGGGATCCTAATACTAATCTTCCTATTCCACACACTAATATTACAAACGATCCCCAACCTATCAAAGAACCACCACACTTACCACCACTTGATGGTATCATTCGTATGATAGATGTAATTTATTCTATACCAACTACTACTACTATCGCCATTATTCCTTATCGTGGGCTTGTCCAATTTCTATGGAATTCGGTCTATCACCTACATATTCACATGTATGATCTCCCTTAGTATGTCCACCTTTACATGCACATTATTTATGAATAACTCATTTTGGGAACATATACCATTTGATCCTACTTCACCAAAAACCATATGTACACATGCGAGATTAACTCGATTAGGATTTTCTATTGATGACATCCATCCTCCACCATATGACCCTCATTTATATCATGGGTTGGTTCATGTTACAACCACCTATGGTCTTCGCGTATTTCATCTTGATGTCTTTCTTGCACGCACTCCTACTACTTCTCCACTCACATTAGGGAAATCATGGCTTGATTATATTGGGGGCACTCTAGATCTTGATCATACAAATATATCTTTCTTTATGTCTTTTGGACATATTTTCATCTGCAATAGTTCTTTCCTAGTCATACACAAAATCAGAGTGCCCACTTCCCTTCGACACCTTTTGTTATTGATTATGATATTGTTGATTAAAATTATGGACATTACTATAGCCTTTGTGTTGGTATGATGTTAGACATTAGAAATCATGGATTGTGGTTGATTTGGATTCATATATGATGCATGTAGATTATTAGAGACATTTTATATTGATGTTGATACACTGCTTGGCATGGGTATATATATGTGTGTGTGTGTGTTTTCCTTACATGTGATATTTTGTCATATCGAATAGACCTAGAAAATTGAACAAATCTTGTGATCATATGGTTATGGATGAAATTGTAAATGATATTGTTGCTTGCTTGGATGATGTTGTGATTTATATATATATATGATTTTGGAAGTTATATTTTATATTTATTTAGACATTTTGATGCGCCACAAGGCTGAAGGAGGTATTTGTGTTTTGCAGGTAAACATGTCACAACAAACATCGAGGATTGGAGACCAACCACATTGGAATTCTAGATGAATTCAACAAGGGTCACCATGGCAATGTGTATTTGTTATTTGTGTATGTTTGTATTGTTGTTAGGGGTTCCCATGGGGGAATCACCTTTAAATGTGACCAAGGGGTTATGTGTATTCTTTTATTGTGTTCCCTTTATTTAATATTTGTATGTGATTATTTGGTGATGTATTTCCCTTTATTATTTATTTAAATTGTGTCAAGATTAGTGAGTAATCATGTTGTTAAATTAATTAAAATGGGTCAAAATAATGCATTTATTAGAGTTGATGGCTCTTGGATTATGTGTTGTAAGAGATGTGTAAGTAAATTTGAGTGTGAAACACTCCACCTTCCTTTTGAAATTTAGATTTGTCCTTAGGGGCTGATTTTGGAGGCTTGTAGGACAAGTTAAACTTGCCCCACACCTCTTAAATTGTTACACCAACCCTACCTATGGGTTGGGGAGTCAAGATTAGGCATTATTATGCATTTTGGGAAGGCAAGCTGTAAGTTTTTATTGCACCTTCTTACATGAAATTAATTTTGGTCCTTGGGGTGTGGACTTGGTTTGTGTGTGTAAGTAAAATGTCATTTATTCACCCACCCTTTTTAATTATGCTTTTGAGTTTGAAGTTGACTTGTGAGGTGGAATTGAGGATGTGTGATGTGGCATCCTACATGGATCCACCTCATCCCCTCTCTCTCCCTCTTCTATTTATTCAAATTCTTTAGCTGTTTTTGGGGGTTACTTCAGGGAGTTACTTCTTTTGGTTTTGAACTCTTGTAATTTTGGAAGAGAGTTGGAGATTTTTGTGGAATGCTTGTGGATTCTTTGGAGCTTTTGGAACTGTTTGGATTGGAAAAATCTTGTTGTTGAACTTTTAGAGCATACTCTACCATGGAGAGGTAGGATCTTGGCTCTTTAAAATGTTTTTCTTTTGTTTATGCATATGTGAATGCTTGAATATCTTGGTATGTTGTTGGCTGGTTGGGTAGATTGCCTAGGTATGGTGTAGGAGAAGACTATGGGGATCTCTTGTGGGGAGGCATAAGAGTTTTGGGGAGGTATAAGTGTTATTGTGGAGGGAGTTTGGGATTGGGTTCCACCTTGTAAAAGAAATAGCTTGCATTTCTTTACTCATTATGGGGTGCCATAAGAGTGTGGGGAGGCATAAGAGAATGGGAGGTATAAGGGGTACTTGGGGAGGCATAAGGGCATGTAGGGGTTTTGAAATGATATATGTATATATTGGCGGGTTTATCTTAAGGTGGACACCCATTTCCCCTATTGGGAGGTATAAACAACTTTCCCATAGGTCTTGCTCCTTTGGCTTGTGCATGATGAAGCCTGAGTATTGTTTGCTATGTTTTCGTGGTTGCAAACTGTAGTATGTATTTGGACTGTGTTCTATTTGTGAAAGTTGTTTTTGTGTTGTGGAAGCCTATTTTTGCCATGAGTTGAAATACATTTCTTATTGCTTTGTGGTTGAAGCTCGGGGGCCAATGAGGGGGATGGATTCTCCTCTTTGTTGGATTTCTTGGTTGGGTGGAGAGCATTGCCTCTCCTCCTTTTTTGTTGTGATCAAAAGACATATGGTGGATCTTCTTGTTGCTTTGTTATGGAGTTGAGTATGAAGACACATTCTACCTAAAGATGCCACGTGCCAAACCCACGGTGGTGATGATCGGGTAAAATATCAAAATAAGCTAAGGAGGAACAAAACAAATCTTAAAATAGTTTTTAGTGTTTAAGAAATTTATGCAAAACTTTATTAATTGGGCAAGGGACAAAATAATGCGGTTCTGAAAAAGGAGAAAATAAATTCATATTGAAAACTCAAACTTTAACAATTAATCCTTGCAATCCATTCTAAATCTTTCCAAGTGCAATTCTCCATGTCTGTTTGACATGTTGAGGAAGAAGGAATGGCAGATTGGACCAATTCTGGAAGTCAAAACATTTAATTCATGTTTTAAATGGTAGGAAAGACATTTTTGTCAAATTCACCCACTTAAGTTGTCAAAAATGAATTTTGATGGTTCTTATGCAAAGAGGAGTTCGAGCCCTTTCCAAAAAGTCCTCATTTTCCCAAATTCGAGCTTCCAGTTGAAAGTTATGGCCTTTGAAGTTTTTACTTCGCTTGGTTAAAAAAGGATTTTTTTGTAAATTGGACTCGGGCCTAAAAATTTACTTAGGCACTTTTTGCAAAAAATAAAAAGTCACAAATTCCTCCGCGGCCCCACATCCCCGCCATTTCACTTTTGGGAAAAATGCCTTCGCGGGCCCACACCTTCAAAATTTACTCTTTTAGAAAAAGGGTGAAAAATCTTAAGTCTCCCCACCGGTCTGCTTCCCCATTGTCATTGTGGGTTTGGCATGTGGCATCTTTAGGCATCAACAAAGGCATGAATGGTTTTAAACCTTATCGCCTTTGGAAAAAGTTGGCAAAAATTTCTAAGTTTCCCTGGCCCGCCTTCCGTAGTTCACTGTTGGACTGACACGTGGATTTGCTTAGTGTCGGCAGAGGTGTAGGATTTTTTATCCTTCACGCTTTTAACGCAAATTCCAATATTTCTATTTTTCTCGCCGGTCCGCTTCCCGCTTGATATGTTGGGCAGGACACGTGGTGTCCTTGGGCGTCGGTGGAGGCACAGGGGTTTTGAACCTTTTTCCCTTTCAAACCAAAAAGAGTTAAAATCCAATTTACCTCCGATGACCCACCTTCTCGTGTGGGCTTATCAACGTGCCACGTGTCCCTTGCGCTTTGGGAAAGTTTTCTTCCGTGGCTCGCTAGCCCGCCTTTAGGGAATTTTTTCTTCCTCGTGCCCGCCGTGACCTATAACTTAAGAAATATGAGGAGTTAGGAGGACTTCTTTATATCATTGGAAAGGGGAAGAAATTTCCTATCTAATGGAATTGTTTTTAGGAAACTTTAAGTGTGTTAATTATGTGAAAAATCAGGTTGAAGTGCAAAGATGAGTCTGAGAGTGGGTAAGTGGGAAATTACCCTTTTAAACTAAATGTTTATTTCTAAAGCATGGGTTGACCTTTTAGGGGTCACGTTAGGGGATAAGGGAATGTTATCCTATCCCATGCAAATAGGAACCTTGTTTTTGTTTAGACCTGGTGGAATTAAATACCCAAGGTATTTAATTCCTTTGGCCCCTTTAACCCTCTAAAATTGATTAAGGAATATTAAACTATAATGTTAATTTAATTACTTATTAACTCCTAAGAGAAAATTCACTATAATTATAATTATTAATTTTGTAATGTGGATCTAATGTTGGATACAATGGGAAATTTATTTTATTAAATCATAATGGACTTTGAATCTTGTTGTGACAATTGTTGCTTGAAGCTTGGCAGTGGTCACGCTTTTAAAAAATAAATTATTCCATAATTTTTTTTTGTCTAAACCTAGGTTGTTCTCGGGTCTCGAGTGGTTGTTTTAGCAGACGTTACAAAATCTTACTCATTGGTATGCACACGGTTGTCCTTTTCCTCCATTTACTGATGAGGAACATGATATGGGTATGTAGAACTTGCAATTTAATGGCTCATTACATGATCAACCACACAATATTGCTTATCAAGTTACTAATGCTTATCCCCTCAATTATGACCTAGAGGATAACGATCTTCTCTATGAATTTACATAATCTTCTTACATACACTTGGGGGTATAACATCTAATACAATCCCCCACCCATCACCACATCTGCACATCTTTCATCTTTGCATTCTCATACATCAATCCTCTCACATAGGCATACTCATCACATGTTTTAGCTTCATCATTCTTGAATGACACACTCTTGTGCTTTGGTTCACACTTGACTGTTGAGGGATTACTACACATGAACCCCACACACTGCATAATAGGTCTTACACACCACATTTATTCACATATTGCACGTCATACATCATATTAGTCATCATTATGCATATATCATACTTCTATTATCTAGCGTTACATACTATTCATCATATTTGCTACTACACATTTCACACACTTCATACTATTAGATTATTTACACATATTACATTGCATTCTACGCATCGTGTCTCTACACTACATCTCACATCCTTTGTCTTACATTATACATTCCACACTTCATCTACACTGCGCATCTCCATACTACGCATATTTTACATACTATCTTAGTCTTCCTCACATATGATTCTAACATTATATCATCTCACACACTACATTACATTGTACACATTTTATACATTTTACACTTCATATGATTCTATACATCACATATTTACAAACTCTACTCATCTTATGGTTATATTTCATCATTGCATATACCACTTTGTCTTCTACATGATGTACTCACTACCCTATGATGCACTTTAGTTCCTCAGTCCATACTCAACTACCAGAGGGTTTACAAATTAAATGGACCTTACATTCATCACACGTTTATCATTCCCTCTTTTCATCATGTGACATTTCTAGGATAATGACACACGCTATAGGATAACTTGTCACTTACTCTATTATCTTACGGTAGACACTTTAGGCTACATCGCCACTCCCTACTATTTATCTTGTAGTGGTATACGCTTTAGGCTACATCATCACTCCCTACTATTCATCTTGTAGTGACATACGCTACAAGCTACATCATCACTCTTACTCTATCATCTTTAGTGATATAAACTCATACATTCATTTTTGTCATGATATATGCTTCAGACTATAGGGTTCATGCATAGCTCTTCAATATGTCACATATCATCATTGCTTTGCATAAATACTCATCACAACGTGCTAGACACAACACATACTATTCGACCTTTTCCCGATGACACACTCTCGTTTACATTTCATTCTTGATGGCCGAGGGGGCAAACTAAATGAACCTCACCGCATACATTTCCATTCACTCGGGGGGCACGTGGCTCCTATTGCTCTATTTTACATTCCATTCCATCCACCCATAACATACGCATATTATGGTTGCTTTTACTCTTGTTTACTTTTGTGTGTTTATGATCGGTTATTACACATGCTAGTTAGCATACTTGTATGTCATTTATCTATACCATATACACATGCAAGTTCACATATTTTTCTAGTTATGATCATGAGATACGGTTTCTTACACGCAACAACGATGTCCGCCTTCTACCCTTCCTACACTGGTCACTTTGGGGCATCCACATTCGTCTCTTCTAGGTGCTATTGTTCCTTTTCATACTTAGCACTTTACATTACTTGCTTCTACATGCTTTTAAAACACTAGTTATCTTTCTAACATGCTAACAAGTGTTGTTATCACCGAATCACAACACCCTATAATTGCTTAGCATGTGAGTTTGTTAAGGCAAGCAATGTGACTAGGTAACATGGAGTTGCTTAAGGTGTGGGACCTTGTAGTTGAAACAAATCTCTAGAGAAGGTTGGTTCCTCTTCCTAATCTAATGCAATAACTACCTCTAATGAAAGAAAATATACCAACTAACTCTAACCTATGACTTCCAAGGGACTAGAGAGAGAGAAAGAGCATAAAAATGAAATAAATATACACTAAAAGAGGTGATGCACCAAGATAAGGGAGTGAAATACTCTATTGAGGGAGAAGGATGAAGGAGAATGCAACTGAAAGAGGCTAGAATAGATTTGACACAGTCTCAAGAATGCACTCACCACCAAGTCTCTAAGAAACACAACAACATAAACCTGCAAATGTGAGAAAATATGCACATAACATAATAAATTATAATGGAGAGGCACAAAAATGCAAGAAAATGAGAAAGGGTTGAAAGAACACCACAATGCACAATTTTATTGCTTCAAATGGTTGTAAAGTCCATTATCTTTGCAAAATAGAGGCAAAAATACATTCTACAGGCCCATGTGAAGGATTACAACTCAATGGAATTGAGAAACCAAAATGCAAGAGTTTCCCTAAGTCCCATAATATCTCCCCCTCAAAATGAGAAGAGTTTACAATATATAGAAGTGAATGAGAGAAGAGAGAAAAGTGAAACTTGGATTTCTACTCTCACCCACCAAAAATTTCATTAAATTATCTAAAAATGGCATGGGAATCCTTACAAATAATTTCCCCCACGTACTCTAGCTTCTAGAAGAAGAAATGGGCACCATACTTTCATTAATTGCAGTGGTTGGGCCGGAAATGTACATTTTCGTGCTGGAGACATTTTCCAATTTTTATCATATATAAACTCAATAAAATTGATAAATTAAATTTCCATTGCATAGAGGACATTGAGACCTTTCCAATGATATAAATTTTACAAAAACGAAGCAACGAGTCAAAAGTTATGGCCATTTTAAGTTCGGCTCGATAAAGCATTGTCATTTTCCTTTGTTGCGCGGCTTTTCTCGCGGCGTTTCCCTTTGTTGTGTGGATTTGTCCGTGACTTTTCTCACAGATTTTCCCTTTGTTGCGTGGATTTTTCCACGCTTTTTTCCTACAGATTTTTCCTTTGTTGCACAACTTTTTCCTTTGTTGCGTGGCTTTTCCGCGACTTTTTCCTTTATTGCGTGGTTTTTCCGTGGATTTTCTCGCGGTTTTTCCCTTTGTTGCATGGAATTTTCTACGGATTTTCTTATGGATTTTTCCTTTGTTACATTTTCTAAAAAAATCATTTTTTTACTAAGCGCTTAGATTTTTCTTGGATTAGGGAGTTAGGAAAAATGGAATGAAAGCCCCCAAAAACCAAATTTCACCATTTTCTCAATTTTGTTTCAAATTTGTCTAATAATTGAACTCCTTTACCTCTAGAAGAAGATAAATGCACAAAAAATGGCTCCAAGTCTCCTAAAACATGAAAATTATCATTTTTCTCTAGATTCAACATTTGAACCCCACCAAAGTGCTTAGGTCCAAATTCTCAAGTTGTCCATTTTTACCAAAGGGGGTTAAAAATGGAGAACAGTGCTTCATGTGCAACATTGGTTATGCAGGGATAGTTGCTTCCATAATTGTTTGTTACATTGACTGTTATTATTTGTTCTTGTATGTGGGTCTTGCCCTATGTTTGGTGTGCACACTTGTTTGTTGTTTGCGGCCATGATGACCTTTCGTGTCTTGCGACATCGTGAGTGATGTCCCATGTTTACAACACATTTTATGTGGCTTACTTGTCTTCTTACGTGTTTACATTACTTTTCTTGGTAGCTTAAACCTTTGTTGCATTTATTATACACTATTTTCTATACGTATGTTTGTTCACACTTGTCTTTGACTAGCCTTTTATTTATGCGTGCCTTAGTTTCTACCAAGCGCATTTCCTTTCCCCCTACAGGTAGATTTTCGAGTACATGCGGTTGGTCTGTTTTGGGGCCACATTTCTCTTATTAGTGATGTCGCATGCACCCTCAAAGGGGGCATCATTTGGGGGTTTAACATACTAACACAATGCATTTAAACGGTTCGAGTTTAATGTAATTTCTGCCCTTAGCATTGTGGGTTACATACAACGAGTGGGTTCAGACTAGTCTATGAACCTTGTATATAGTGAATTTTACATGACATGTTGTCCTTAACATTCTTAGAAGTAGTTATAGGCTTGGAGGTTATAATGGGTGTTCCTCCCTACACTACTTCAGCCAGTGGTGTCAGATCACCCAAAAACTAGGATGTACAGAGATATATTCACACACATTTAGGGAAGGAAGTAGTTACAGAAGGAGAATAATGTAGCTTTCTCCCTACACTTCTTGGCTAGGGTGGCGTGAGATCACCCAAAAACTTGCAGTACATGATATCCTTCTACACTCTCTTTCTTGACATGGATCAGGTGCACATGTTCCATTTATACTCTTTCATTTGCATATTTTACATTTACATACTTTTACATGCATCTTTTACATTGCATTTTTACACATACATACATACATATTTGACTATTTGATCATTTTCTCCTGCGCAGGTCGACCGTATGAGAAATAAGTAGTCAAATGGTGAAAACAACAACAATGATGTCAATAACAACACTTTGTGATAGCACACACCATACTAACCATACAGGCACATCACACACATCAACATCCACACATGCATTTCCACCCTAGGTTCACTCTCATCACTTTTTTGCGCATTTTCATCTTTTTGTCATTCTTTGTCTAGTTTATTGGTGCATCTTCTACTACAATCTTTAAGGACATCAGGTAGACATATCTATCTACTTTATGTTACCAAGATTTCCACTCACCAACATAATGTAGGGCAAAATGTAGTTAGAAAATCACGCACTTTAGATATTATTTAATCCTGGTTTCATACTACTATTTAAAAGGTTCTTGAGTGAAGAAAGTACTAATTAACCTTCATCTTTTAGCCATCTTATCTTATTTTATTTCATCATTCCCGAGCTTTTGCACTCACAAGCCTAGTATGTTTTTCTCATTTATGTTATTTTAGCCTCGATGGGGCACCCATGGGCACCTTGGTCTTACCATGGGTACCCGACCCTTTTTTATCTTTCCCGCCACTTTTTGGGATCTTTTTAGCCATTTTATCTTCTTATATTTTTGGTGGTCAGCCATTTCGGGGTTAATTATGAAATTAGATCAAGAGAACCCTATAAATATAAAGTTATGAGACCATAATGAATGATGAAAAGAAATAGTCACTACTATAATCTATCTAGAGTTGCATCCACTTGGAGATCATTTGCATCCATTAGCTCCATCACAAGGACAAGAATGGTTCATCTACGTAACATTTCATAGGGGGAGAAATTCTATTCTATTCCATGCACACATTCTATTACATTTGCTACATTTAGTTATTGCTCACTGCTTCACAAAGTGTGACTAGAAGAAGAGCACCTAGGGCACATTATGCACACACTCACTAGAACTACATTTGGGTCCGAAATGTAGTGTAAAGCTCAATTAATAAACCCACTATTGTGGCAACTAAGGTTAGTCTAACCCATTCATTTGCAATTTTTTTTTTAGGGTTTTGATACTTCTTTTGGTCTCTTGCATGTCTTTTTATCATATTGCATTATCGGTGACATTCGAAGGCTACAGTAAATATGATGCAACAAACGACAAGGGTTTTAGACCACCTTCCCTACATGTGAAGCTCGGTTTGAGATCTTTTACACAGCACAGGGCACCCATTTTGTAGACTAGAGCACCTGTAGGCACCCCGGTCCTTCTCCAGCACTCCGGTCCTAGCTAGATAGTCTAGATCTATCCTTTTCAAAAATTATGCATGTTTGTTCTGCTTCCAAAATATTCTGTCTATTTTATGACATAGTCCAAGAAGTTTGCAAAATCAGCTAAGCTCCTTCCAACCCTACTTGTCAATTAGGGTTTCATATTTTCATTAGTTTAGTTGATTGGGTCATTTCTATATTAGTTTACTGCATTTATTCACCGCATTTACATGTCATTCTATATTAGATTAACTATCCACACATTCCCATTTTTAGTTAATCATGTAGTATAACACTTGGATTGGTTTAACAGCTAGAAGTCGACCACCAAGGGGAATTCAGCCTCAAATGCACACACATGTTTTCTCTTTTTGGTTTGTTAATGCATTGATAAAGGGTTTTGCATGTTGTTAGGGTTTTTAATTTGTTGCAGGTTATTTCAAGTCATCGGAGGTTGTGAAAGTAAGAGCGACATACAATAAACATTATTTCCAAACAAGTAAAGCACACATAAAGTTATAGATTCAGATTGTCAAAGTATCTAAAATCATACATCTTTAGGTCATGACCATATAATTACAACCTTGACCTTACGAAATTTGTACAATCCTTTCCCTACTTAGTTTCCAAATATAGAACTTCTAGTGCATACTATATAGTTCCAAATCATCTTATTTCACTACCCTACACACCCAGATCATTTATGAATCATCTTGAACAACTAAGTTCATCTTTCTTCTCATGTTTTGCGTAATTACTTATGGTTTATCAATTGTTTAAATCATTTCAAGTTTGAATGCATTATTTTGATTATGTACAATTAATAATTTGAAATTTGTTTAGATCATAATAGTTTGCCTATAATGAACCCGTACATCCTTCTTATTTATTTTCCTTAACAACACAAATATTAATTAGGGTGTAAACATTGGGAGGAATTGACTCTTGAATAAAATATATTTCTCAAACTATAACAACCCTAGGGCACTATTGTTTTTGTTTGTCTATGATTTCTTTTCAAGCCTTTCCAAAGTAGTTCTCAAATTAATTAGCAACATCTTGAACACATTGATATTTCACCTCCTACCCACAAGTAATGTGTCATCATAACCTCTTCTCCACTTCATGCATTTGGGGTTCCTTCTATTTTGTATTACACTACCCATAAAGGTCCTCTTAATGAAATCAAAATCACTAGTGAACACTCTTTTGATGATGACCTTAATGAAGATGAGAATGTGGACTAGACACAAGTTGAAATGGTCTCTAGTTTTTGTTTTAAACTTCATGAACACCCTCATCATATTGATCCTCTCATCTATATTCTTTTTCTTGTTAATCTTTCTCGTGATGAAGACTCTAATGAGAAGTCCCATTTTGGATCCCCTAATCCTCCTTTGTCATCTATTATGCATACATCAACCATCCCTACATTGATAATGCCTATTTCATTGGGCATCTAATTCTTCAATTTGTAGTAATTCTATGACCATTCCCATGACCAATACTATTCTTAAATCACCTATTTACACTCATAATGATTGAAATGCTTCTTTTTCCACACAAGACCTCAAATACATTGTTCATACTTTACAAGATAAAATCTTACAACTATAATAAGGTACGTTTTCTTCTCCTCATACTATAGATTCTCTGAAATTACTTCATAACCCACTTGCACTTGAAGTGAATTCATAGTTCGTACCCTTTATCTATTGTTTTTGTTTGCTCTAAACTGCTTGTTTATGATGGTAAGGATGACCCGAGGAGCATCTTTAATGTTTTAAGTTGTTTGTTTGGACTACTCTTATAATGATACATATCTTATTAAACCTTTTCCTCAAAGTCTCAAATATTTTACCTTGTAATGTTCTTATGATCTACCTATGCATTTTGTAAGCGCATGTACTCATCTCGGCTAATCAGTTCCTTACATAATTTTATATCAACATTCGCTATAAAGTGTCTTATGCTCAAATGGCTAAAATGTGACAAGGTTTCAATGAGCCCATTAGTGATCATTTTTCTTGTGAGATAAGACTAAACTTTTCAAGATAATAATCTATTGGCCAATACTAAATTGTAATATATCTTCATTCAAAATATCCTTGTTCCTTTGCAAGAATCGGTGATGTTTGAAAAGTTTCATTCATTTGATCATATTTTTCATACTTTAAAAGAACGTGAAGCTAAGCTCCTTAACATGAATGAGTTAAAATATGTTGTTCATCCTCCTAGTACATCTAGTCACAAGTTTTAAACTAATGCTACTTTTAAAAACAAGGTTACTAAATATAAACTTGAAGCTAGAATCAATGTTAATGTTATGTCCCAACCTACAAAGCTACACCTACAAACTTCTTGGTAATAGTTCACTCATTTACCTTGTGCACCTCAAAAATTTCTTCAACAATTATTTGAGTGTAACCTTGTATCTCTCCCTCCATTGCTTGAGGTTGATGCAAGCACACCTCATGGTAAGATATTTGATACTAATGCTCATTATGACTACCACCAATGTATTGTTCACTCCATTAAAATTTACTTTAAGTTTCATCATGTTAATCAATATTTGTTTGATGTTGGTACTTTTGAGGTGAATTTGAGTTTGTTACTAGTATCTTGAAATACCAAAAAATCTAAAATTAAGCAGGTTTAATGATATATGCACCGACAAATGCAATGTTAGGATGGATGGATACATGAACAATCATGAAAACTTCTCCTTTCACCAAGCGAAAGGACTTGTATGTAATGAATGTTAAATAAGGAAAATATTAGATAACAATTAAACGAGTTCCTCAAATGAGGCCAATCCGAGAAATCCAAAGGGATTCCTTGAAGGGTGTCAACTCGTGTTTACAATCAAGTGATATGATATGAAATAAGATAATGAAAATATTATTAGAATTCAAAAGGGATGGAGAGATCATGTTCTATTTGATAGGTGGCCCAGGTAAGGGCTATGGTGAGCTCGAAGTCCAGGAAATAGTCGAACCAAAACTGTTCTATTGTGTCATGTATTTCATGTATCACTTCAAGTTGTTCTTTGATGTCTTCAATTTTAGGTGTGAGGGAAATGAAAAATAGTCTCGAGTTTGTGTGCGATGTCAAACTATTCCAACACGAAGGGATGTTACATGATCAAAATATTATAGATACATGTAATGGGGTGTGATGCACCTGAAACTATCATCTACAAAGGACACATTTTGCAAGAAGATAGATTAGGGAAAATAGATTGATGACATGATATGAAAAGTATACAAATGTGGAAAAATGATAGAATTTCAGGAAACACATGTGATTCAAGTAGAATCATTGGTGATTTAGATAGAATCACTTTGCAATTACAAATGTAAAATTTGATATATTGATAAAAGAGAGATTTGAGTGAAGTAAAGACTTAAGATGATTGATTTGTCTTATATATGATATGTTAATAAAGTGAAGACATAAAAAGATGAGAATTTTATTACCTTTGATGTGAAAATGGAATAAATAGAGCTACAAATGCTTACAAGAGATTGTTGAATTCATGATGGATTGACATAGGTGTTAAGGACGTCTAGATGTTCATGACAATGTCATTTGGTTCTCTAACGCGACAAAGATTCAATGATGTAGACACCTGTAGTTTGATCAATACACTATTCTTTCTAATGGTGCACTAATGCTTCTTCCTTTTGCAAATTGATGGAACACTGCCAGTTAGGCCTATCTAACTCCCTTCCTATGACACCCTTTTGGTCATTTTTCCTCTTATAAACCAATTAAACAAGCAGTTATAGCCTCGTTCTAACTACATTAGCTTTTTATTCTCTTCTAGCTTGCTTCTATTAGCTCCCGGAAGATCAATCCACTTCGTTGGAATGATGAGGCCCTTTAGAACCCTTCCGTAACCCTAATTACTCTCTAAGAGAGATTAATTAATCTAACCTAGGTTAATTACCCTATAGCATGGTCAAATCACACTTTGACTTGCTAAAATTGATTTTTGGACTTTAGCCTTTGTCCCACATGCACCCAATTCTCCCATTTCTTCCAAACCAAAACTATAAATAGGGCTATACCCCTCCCTCATTTCCTAAGAATTCTCCCTTCTTCCTAGCACAAATTATAGCAATTTGTTTTGGCTTTAGTTTGTATTTCATCTTCTTCAATTTGAGTTAAAAGCATTTAATCTTGTATTTCATTACATTAACATGGAGTAAAAGGGAAGATCCATTGGCCTTGAAGCCATTAATGGGGAGATCTCTTTCTCTTAACACATAAACCGAATGCTCGAGATCCTTTTAGGTTCATTATTTCAAGCTTTCAAAGAATAGAGATTAAGTTCATTTGCTTAGTTTGCATGTTTATTTCAAATTAATGTATGCCAAAGAAGAGAACCTTGCTCATTTTTATCACATGGTCCATTGATCAAATTGTTAAAAGCCTTTGGGGTTTCTTTAGAGATTCTTACCCCAAATCCATGGCTTTTACAACTTTTCATTGAACACATTTGGCATGCATGGTGGGACACTTATGTCCATCCTCCATTAATGGAGGTCATTTAGGTTTTTCAAAGCTCATTTTCGAGTTTTTTGCTCAAATCACTTGTTATTTCCTTATTTTTATTTCTAACCCTAGATAAATGACCTTCATTTGTATAAATTTTATGGGTTTGATATAGAAATAGGACACTTTGACTAACAACTAACCTGTTTGCTCTTGAAAATTTTGAAAATCTTTGTGTTTTCTGAGGTTTTTTGCGGCAGGTGCGCGTAGGTTTCCAATAGGGCGCAGACACGTCGGAACCCCAACGCACCCATCATATCGGTGCATACGTTAGAAGGTCTCCATAATTTGCAAATTTTACCTTTACAAGGACACACATGCATCTCCGTCATCTAGGGCACGTATCCGCCTCTCTGCGTATGTGTCAAGTGCTAGATTGTGTAAAAATGTTAAACCTTTACAAGGATGCGCACATGCGTCTCGTCATCTGGGGTGCGTATCCACCTCTCTCTGCTGCACAGTGTAAAAGGTCATTTGTGTAAGAAATTTTACAGCTTCTCTATTTCAAGCTTAAGCGCGTGCACGTCGTAACTCCGAAAGCGTCCATGTCAATATAGGTGTGTCTTTGTCATATTATGAGCGTCTGTGTTTATTACATTGGGTTTTATTAATTTTGATCGCATGCATATTTGTTACATGGGCGCGTATCATTAGCTAGGAAGCCCGGTGTGTCGGTATAGGCACATAGGTGTTTGTGGTAAAATTGAAAATTTTTACAGTCTGCAAAAACTTTTCTTCTAATCCATCACTACGTAGGTTTTTAGGACTAACAATTGGAAAACAGGGTTCTTTCTTAAACGTTTCAGTTTGCATAGATTAAAAGTGTTTTGTTTTTGACTTAGAAGTAGTTTTTGTAGAAGTGTGTATGCTCTCTCCTTGCGTCTTCCAAGGTGATCTTGGAGATCAAAAACACCAATACAAAACTCATATAAATTGTTCAAAAAACACTTACTTTATAATGATTGAAGTAAAAATTTCATTTCAAGAGATTTTTTCATGATTACGTATGCTCTTCCTTTGTGCCTTTTCGGTGATCTTAGGAATTAAAAGCAAAATGGGAAACTCTCTTTCTTGACATTAACCTACGGATTGGAAAATTACTGAAACTTGTTGCCTACATGACCTATCGCTCATCGAAGAAAGGTGTAAAAAAACACAAACCTTCTAATACATGCGCTCTTACGGGTTGCCAAACGGTGTGCTACTTAAAACCACATTAATCTAAGCAAGATAAAAATACACCACATTCAAAAAAAACATTGTATTACGGGTTTTGGTAAAGGGTACGTCCCTATCCGCTCAATCTGGAACATAACCCCTTTGGCATAACACCTTAAGCTATAACAATGGGGGTGGTACCAAGAACCCTAAAGTAGTCCACCACTGTGTAACCTCGTGGATGAAATAGAAGCGCTCTGCTTTGCCCTTGACTAGTACACCTTGTGAGTTAGAGTTACAAGTTGTCTGTATCGTGACCTTAATAAAAGCACATGATGGATACATTCATTGCCCACCGTACTTGAAGGGGACAAAGTCGAGATACTCCCAAGCTAGTCATTGCGACTTTTTGGGTAAGTCGTGCCTCGCTCTTAGATAACCTTATAGCACCTAGTTGAGAGAGCTTGTTAAGGAAGCCATTTTGTTAAGGAGCCCACTTTACTAGTCCTTGTTGCGTCAAGCCATCACAAAGTGACGGCTCATATGGAATCTAAACCTTGTTTGTTGAAACAAGGCAAAGAACCCTTGTGAGTTCAAACTGAGTGTCTTTTCATCATGGAACTAAGCTACGTCCCACTTATGCTTAGTTTTATTCTTGTCTTAGGATGAGGCGAAGCTCTGCCTAAGTGTTGCTTAGCTTGTGTCCATCTTTTGATTAGTACCCTTGCATTCTCACCGCCCATTGTTCGGGGTGAGAAAGGTGCATACATTGTGCATTTTTATTAGAGATAGTACTCGTCACTTTTTTGTCCGTTTACACCCATCCATGTTTACGGCTGAGTTGTTAAATGTCTAAAGTATGCGGGTACGCTTTTTGTATCTTTGATAAAAGTCCTTCCATCTTGATTTCAAGATCATCTTCACCACTGTGTATTTAGTTCATCTTTTGTCTCTTCTTAAGTTGATAGTCTTGTTCGCATCTTAGATGTACAATATCAATACTTACATCATATTCTCACTTTGTGAGGAGGTGGTATAAGTCCCCTTATTCACTTGCTGTTACGCTGCTCACACGATTAAAAATCCTTGTTATAATTATTACTTGGTTTCAATTTCGACGTCATCTGAGTCTTCATAAAAAGTGTTGATAACGCTTTATATGTATCATAATAAAGTTATCATGGTATTAACACCTTGCTTACTTGGTTAATGTATCACGGTGACGTTATTACACTATATCTATTCGTGAATTCCATTTCTCATAAGGTTTAGCTTTCATCGGCATTCAAACTAGTTTTAAGTATACCTTATCAAGGGACTACGACAACATCACGTCAGTGCTTAGACTTTGTTGGGGTTCTAACTTGACTTACATATTGATACATCATTGTCACTATCTTTGGGTACAAGCTTGGCAATAAAGGATTGAGTGCATCATAACATTAGGCTTGCATGTGAGTGTTTCTTGATAAATATGATTACATAATACTATATCTAGGGTACACTATGGTATAATTCCAACATCACCTTGAACGGCTTGCAGTAAAACCATATCCTTAGGGGTTACGCTAGCTATATACGACGTTGCTAGTGATGACTAAAATCATAAAAATGGCAAAAGCCAAGTCAAATGAGCAAGCATATGGGAGAAAACCCTTTCGACACCTTCCCATTCGTGGTCACAATTTAGGACCACTCTTCTCTCTAGTCAAATATATAGAGACATTAATCAATCATAGTGGAGAAGAGTCAAACTCTTTGGGAGAACAACAAAGGTTAGACCTAAACAAATTTGACGAGCTCTTATATTATAACAAAGATCAAGTACTCGCAAGAGTCTTGGCATTAGGAGCTAAACTTCCACACGAGTGTGAAGAAGAAACAAAGGTTGTTAACCCTAACTTAGGAGAAAAAGATTCATCTTAGACATGGATAATTCTTTTGATGTGGGGTACTCTTCCACTTTACAGCAAAGACAAGGTGCTTGTTAAAGGTGAACCATCATGTAAACCCCACTTTAAGGCTTCGCGTAAAGTGAAAATTGAATGGAAAGCTTCCCCTCCTCTGAAATTTGATGAAGAAGAGGATCCCCTGGTTGAGGAGGAGATCCTCCAAAAATAGATCTTGAAATTGAGTCAGAAACTAGCAAACCTAGGCTCTTCAAAAAGAAACATATGCAAAGACAAAGACAAAAACAAACTTAACGAGTTTCAATCTGATCCGCATACGGACTATACCTTTAAGGCAACTCAGGCTCAAAGGTCAATATCACCTACTAAAGAGCAACTCATTCAGGATGAATTAAAATCTATGAAAGATACACTCACGACATTACAATAGGGAAATGTAGGCCAAAACAGAAAATATTCGTATGAAGAACTATGTCCTTACCCCTTTGATAAGGACATGCTACAACAGCCTTTCCCAAAACACTTTACTGTTCCCAAGTTTGATAAGTATAAGTGCAAAAGTGATCCTCATGATCATATAAAAGACTTTTACATGGCTTGCCAAGAGGTCGCATATAGCGATAATTTCCTAATATGAATTTTTCCTCGCAGCCTAGGAGCCGTATGATTAGAATGGTTTTATAGCATACCCAAGGGATTCATTACAACATGGCCCATGCTAGCAGAGAAATTTATAAGGCATTACTTCTATAATATGGAGAGTGACATCACGATGAATGATCTATGCAACCAAAAACAAAAACCCAATGAGACATTTGTAGGATTTTTACAACGATGGCATGGGTGAGCGATCGCTTTTCCTTGTGCCTTACCCAAAAATAGTTAGTGAGCATATTCGTTCCTAACTTGAACCCAGAAATAGCCTTTCACTTGTAAATGCATTGTGGCTCAAAATTTGAAGAATTCATAGAGAAAGGTATTCAAATTGAGAAAGCGCTCATTTCAAAGGAAAACTTAAAACTTGTTAAAAGTAAACATGAAGCCAAATCCACAGACAAACCTAAATTCTTTAATAAGAATAAACATGTTATTGGTGATGGCATTATAGACTCCAAGAGAGTCAAGCCGTGCTAGATAGGCCCACTCTTAAAAATTTCACAAGGGCCTCGTCCCAAAGTGCCTACAAAATGTACGTTCACATATTTGACATAATCCTTATCTACCATCCTAAAACAATTAGATGGTGCAAAGATGGTAGAATATCCAACTCGCAATAATACTCTACCGTAAGACGCTCCAAAACTGGTTTGGTTCAAAGACAATGAATATTGTGACTTCCACTGTGTTAAAGGACACAAAATAGATAGATGTTTGAGATTACGCCATTATATCCAAGACCTCATAGAGGAAGGGAAGATTGCTATAGAGTCTCCCCCGAGACCGGTAAAAGTTCAAATGAAAAAATGGGTATTTACAAGGAACCTTTTCCTGACCATGCAGATAAAAAGAAAAAGAAAACAGATCAAGGGCAAACTTCCAACGACTATAGGACTACTGCCTATGTGTACCCTACAAATGATAGTCCTTATGATTCCCTCATTGGATGTATTAACTCATCTAATGAACAGATTAACGCCATTCAGATCTTAGAAAAGAGCTGTGATCAGACAAGACATGCCCACTTAATCATACCAGATCCTATGCCTACCCTTGAGGAAAGTCAGTATAACTTGATAGAGCAATTAGAAAAAACGTCTCGCTAAAATATCTATCCTCGATCTCGCAAAAGATCTCCAATGCCCATAAGAACATACTATTCAAATTTTTTTAAAATTTGGGGTTTCTATAGAAATAGATCCCATGAACCTTCAAGTCATGGTTACACGCTTATACACCAATGATCATATTACTTTTGATCATACTGCAATCCCGCATAACAACCCAGAGCATAACTTACCATTGTAGCTCGAAGTGGTGGTTACCCGTCACAAAATCAAAGAGTACTTGTAGATTGGGGATTTGGTCTGAATATCTACACCTTAAAGTTGGTAAAAAGCAATTTAGCCGTTCGAAATAGAGATGGGTGCTAAAACTATCACAATCACAACATATGAAAATGAAGAAAGAGAGTCACTAGGGACTATAGTGGTTCCCATGGAGGTAGGACCAACATGTCATGACACAATGTTTCATGTCCTTGACTTGGACCTTCCATACAACATGCTCTTGGGGCACCCATGGATCCATGCCATGCAAGCTGTTTTATCAACGTTTCATCAATACATCAAGTTATGCAATGAAGGGCAGGTGGTTACCATTTTGGGTGAACCAGAACCATTCACACATTACGGGGCATTGCATAGTTTCTATCATGTCTCCTACGAGTATCCTTCTACAGGATGTTGTTGTCCCTTTACAGCATGAGGCTATGAAAATCGAGCGGATTCAGACTGTTGGCTAGATTTTCTGCATAGCACAAAACCTAGGTAGTCATGAGATAAATCTCCCTCATTTAACTGGTGAGGCTCCCATGTTAGATTTGTCAACAAAAATGTGTTATTATCTATCAGGGGTTTTACTTTAACCACTTAGTTCATGAACCATAACTAAGAAGTTCTGTAGCAAGTAAGCAGCTATTCAAGAAAGGAAGTATTTTATAGAAGAAGGAAGTAAAGGAAATACAGAGAAGAAATGGGGAAGATGTGCATCCCAATTAGTAGATAGCAGAGCTAATTACATGCACATAGAAGAAACTTAATAGATATGAACACACATAATTATAAAACAAAGGCAACTCTAGATCCAGATCTAAAATAACACAAAGTTTATTAAGAGATCTAAGATTAAAAGCAAGAAACAAAGTACACCATGACACAAAGTTCTCTAGAAACCTGCTCCTTTGTATTCCTTTGCTCCAAGTTGCTCTCAGGGGTCCAACACAAAGTCTAGAACACAAGATTGCTGCTTACAAATTTTGATTGATCATTAACCCAGAGGTTCTTCTCCTACTTATAGAATGTAGGAGGGAAAGTACAAATGGAAAACTCAAACTGAACTGAAACATAAACAACAAGTAAAGATGACATTTGACAATCATACTCAACTATATTCTCCTTAAGTGACACATGTATCACTTAACTAATAGAATGGTTCCACATTACTTAAGTAATGGTTGCAAAACCAATAACTTAGAAGTTTTACAATTTCATCCGGGAACATAGAAAATAGAAGAAGAAAGAATAGAAGAAGTCATGTCAGCTGTAATGTTTATGTCTTTTTCTTGTTCTGATATCAGATATACTTGTCGAACATGTAATTCAACATTCTTCCATCTGTTTTAGCCACTGCTTCTTTCTCTATCCCGAATCGCAACAAACCTTCATTCAACACTTTGATGCACGCTTCCACATCTTCTAAACTCATCCCAAACCCTCACGAATGTCGCCTCTAGGCGCCACCGGTCACCGATAGAATTCATCATGAAAGGCTTGGTAGCTTTATCAATTCTCTTTTGTATCATCAAAAGAGATCCTTCCAGGGAATTAGGCACCTTAGTTGAGACGATCCGCACGTATGAAGTGACATTCCCGTCCACTCTCTCCTCATTGAAAGCAATGACACTGTCTGGTAAATCTGATGTCCTACTCTCAAGTGCATGCATCCTCTTCAGCAAAACTCTGCAGATTTCTAAACAAAAAGATACTGCAAACTCTAGCTACTTCCCCTTCGATCGATCCGTCCTGCATAACTGCATTCCGCAATCAATACATCTCCTAGTGCTTGTTGATCTCGACCAAAATACTCGGGTTACTCTCTGCAACTCGTATTCATGCCTTCTATGTTATTCGTATTATGGCTTTATCTCCTCCCATTTGATGGTAAGTGTCAGTACCACAATCCCATCATCTTTAAGATTCGTAGGTATCCGCACTAGTCCAAAGTCGAACACTTACTTTCCTTTGATGATTGCTGAAATCTCTCATTTCTAACCTCGTACTCACTTTTGCACTTCATCCGAAATCTTCTAATGAAGGCACATGTGTTACTCTCGGGAGATTGTCTTATGCTACTCCGAATGGATTGAAGTTCAGCCTTGCGCAGGAAGAACTCTTGCTCATCTCGGATAACATTTGCACCTCCATTCCTCGAGCTCCATGAATGCCAATGTGTGTAATATTCCACAGTGGTGGGAAGAAGCCCGTAGACTTGTGCCGCTTTGACTAAAGGTCGTGTAACTCCACAAGTTTCCTGCTCAGCTCCATGGCGATCAATCTATCATTCGGATGCCTGGGCATCTTTATTGGTTCTCTAGAAAAGCTTCGTAACCCTGAGGTATGTGAAATCTACAAATTGAATGAATAGCGCAATCTTGGACAACTTCCCACGCTTCTTCTTTACCCCTGTTGGCCTTCAAGTCTTTGTCTAGCCTACACACTGAAATCATAGAAAAATTCATCATTGATCCCTTTGAAATCTTTCTCGCACGTAGGTACAGTGAAGTTGCATGGTGCGAGGTAGCACTCGAAAATGGGGTCCTTAGAAAGAACACCACATCTATCCATCTTGAAAATATGCCTTGTG
Organism: Taxus wallichiana var. yunnanensis; assembly: GCA_018340775.1. Lineage (NCBI taxonomy): Eukaryota > Viridiplantae > Streptophyta > Pinopsida > Cupressales > Taxaceae > Taxus > Taxus wallichiana. Next base: position 83,413,445 of record CM031244.1, on the reverse strand, counting down.
AAGTGCTAACATACACCAAGTATGAAGTCATCCAAGTGAAAGTATTCTTCACGAATTCCGAGTTGCTCACCAATGTTGTTCTAATAATTTCGATTAATTGATTATAGAATCAACCTTGTTGATTTCAATGGTCTTGATGAAAGATACATCCATGTATGAAAAGTGTAAGCATTCACCTTGCCATTCATCCCGCATAACAATTTGACGACATCATCTACCTCCTACACCAAATTGAATCGTGGAAGAGTTCTTGGGAACTTTGAAGGAGATCTAGGCTTCTCCATTTATCGGATCTATTCATTATGCTCACGTGATCATCTCTATGCTTCTCCCACCTACTGCCGGCATCCTCAAGAATAATGGAAGTCACCACCTTTCATCTTCTGACTGGAATCTTCAAACAATAATTGATGAACTCTGCGTCCAAATGAATTATTGTCTTTCCCGAAGCATCACGCACTGATCCGGATGAAGGATGTTAAGATCTAGCACACTCCAAAACAAATTGCAATGGGATGTACATGGAAAACCGCAGCTCGGATAATTCCACCTTTTAACCGCACACATGAGTGAAGTCTTTCCCGCCTGGATCTATCAATCAAATGAAGAGGTTCCGTGCCTAGATCTCGTGTCTCCTATGTCCGTAAGTTTTGAAGCGATGCATGACTCCGTCGTGCTTTCTTTTTCATCTCTTTGCCATGTCTCTATCAAGATGAATGATTCTTTTTCTTCTTACTTCGCCAAATTTCTTCAAAATTGGTGCGAGATCTAGACAAGATGAAGATTCATAGGATATATGCAATGTATTGGACATTGATAAAAGCTCCTTTTCCTTTTAAAGCACATATATGAATTCCTAAAATTTAAAAAGAAAAATGGCCAATGGAGCATGAATAGTGAATTTTAGTTGTAAAAATCAGCACTTTTTGCCCTAAAAATTGGTGTTTAATTTGCACATAAAGAGAGCATGAATCCTTTCAACCACAACGAGCATTCTCTTTAACACCTATACAAACAATTATGCGACAAAGATCCACCTCTTTCAAAGCATGGGCCAAATCTGGAAGCTTTTAGCCTTGTTGCCACCTTGCCTGAGTAAAATCCTTCCTCAAATGGGGGTGCACTTTTCCTCTTGGCTGCAATTCTTTACCTATGAATTAAATAATTCACCCATATGGCTGCCCATGCTTATAAAACCTTCACAATTCTATAATTAATAATTTCCCTAACAATTAAAGGTAATTAATTAATTAAAAATCATGCTCTTCTCTTTTAAAAATAACATGTTTAAGGACAACCATCCAATAAATTAAATTAATCCAATTTAATCCTTCACACATCACTTCACTTAAGCTTCACAGTGTGCCTTGACCATAGCCACTGAAAATAGAAATTAATTTAATGATTTAATGCCTTAAAAATCATTAAATAACTCCCAAATGGGGCACACTTTTTGAAAGAGAGGGGGCAACCACTAAATAAATTAAATTTAAAACATTTAATCCATTTCTTTTATTCCCTCTTTGAGTTGTTGACTTTCTCCAAGCTTGGACACACTTTTTAGAAGAATATATTAATTAAAATAATCATTTCAAGGCTGCCATCATCTCACCAAAGGGGGCGCACTTTTTTGCACATATAATTCTATTTTTAAGAATTTTTCACAATGGGATTCTTTACCCTGCAAGGCAGGCACTAAAATCCCATGATCCACTTAAGTGATTTGAATTTGACAAAGGGATTATTTACCTGCAAGCGAAGTGCACTAAAATCCCATGATTTCACTTAAGTCATTTTCCTTTTATTTTATCATGGGAATTTTCACCTGTGCAAGGTAGGTAACTAAATTCCCGCTGCTCTGCGCCTCTAACTTTCTCACCGCAACTTAAGTGAATTTTATAACACGGAAAAGCACCTGCTGGCAGGTATAAAATTCCCACCTTGCTCGCTACTTATATTTTTCCCATTGTAGCTTAAATCTTTGTTTTCCAAAATGCGCCAACCCGCGCAGGGGCTTTTCCGTGCACGACTTTACTTTTTCCCAGTGATCTGACCTCCGATGGCGACTTCCTTCGGGCATAACGTGCATATATGTTTTCCGGCTACTCAGTGCCAAAAATGGGCTTAACCGCAAAGGAATTATTCCAGAGAAATTTCACAGTAAAATGAAACGGACAACACAAAAACACGAAAAATTGCCAAAAGTCACAAATAAAGCCCAAAACTTATTCCTAGTTAAAACCCTTCCGTAATAAGAGTAATAACATATTCGATCATAATAGAGTTAAACGGAGCGCAAATAGCCTCATACGAGGCTCAAAATAATTAAATACAAATTTCCCTGCAGACAAATCCTGACGACAGAATATAACAATTTTGGGCATCATGGGTATTTGGCGTAAAAAGGCTAATATGGCTTTTGGGAATATCTTGACACAATACAAGAACTTTCAGTGCAATAAAAACAAAAATGACCTATTATTTTAAAAGTATGAAATTTTTTCGGATAGGGTAGTCGTAGATTTCAGGATGAAATCTGGGTGACACTATCGGCTCTCATCATGGACATCTTTTTCTCATCAAAATGATAAGGGAAAAGATAAGATCCCAACATCTTTGGTTTCGTATCTTGTCCTTTGTGCATGGGGTCGGGGAAAACAAACACAACACAATACAAAACAAAAAAACGACAAAACAAACAAAGATTTATTTATGTACACATAGGTTTTACCCTACTTCTCATGTTCGGAACAGCTTCAAGTGTTGCCCTTTGAAAGGCAACGACAATTCAAATCCATCATGATGAGCAAGAATGAAGCTATCCACTCGGCGATTCTCTTAATCATAAAAGGCCCTTTCCATAGTGAATCGAACTTTCCATGCATGCCTTTTGTTTCTCTTCTTTTGTCCCATAGAAGGACCCAGTCATTGACTCCAAACTTTCTTTCCCTGGACTTTTTTTCGAAGATGACTTTCACCTTCCTTTGATGCTCTGTCAACCTATCTGCAACTTGAGTTTGTACTTCCCTCAATTCAATCAGGTACATAATTCTTTTATCAATAGCATCCATGAAAGTGGAATCCTCCAGGGCCTTAGAAAGTTGCAGGGTAGGCAGTTCTAAGGTAAGAGGCAACTCCGTGTCTTTACCATACATCAGCTGAAATGGGGACATGCCTATCGCCCTCTTTAGTGTGATTCTATCGGCCCATAATGCATCAAACAATTTTTTATGCCAAGTCCTCCGATTTTCCATTACTAACTTGCGCACGATAGTTACCAGGTTTTTATTACTAGACTCAACTTGACCATTCCCTTGTGGATAGTAGTTTGAGGAATGAACCAGCTGAATCCCATAAGTGTAGCAGAATTCCACCAGCTCCTTAGAAGAAAGATTCGGAGCATTGTCTGCTACAATTTTGTTGGGCACGCCAAACCTGACAATAATATTTTCTTTTATAAAACTACACACCTCGGCGGAAGTGGCATTCTTCACAGGAATAGCTTCTACCCACTTACTGAAATAATCAGTAGTTGTTAGAATGTAATGGTGGCCGACACTGGAAGCCGGGTTAAGCATACCAATAAAATCCATTCCCCACTATTGGAAAGGTTCTTCAATCACAATGGGTTTTAGAGGTAATGCAGGCAATTTCACACGCCCAACAAAATGTTGGCATGCTTGACACTTAGCTACCCAATCTGCAGTATCTTGAAAAAGGGTTGGCCAGTAATACCTTGCTCTGAGGATCTTGTGTGTAGTGACTCGGGCTGAGAAATGACCACCGCAAGCCATGTCATGAAACTGTTGTAGTAGCTGATCCTGTTGAGCTTTATCCACGCATCTGAGAAATACGCCATCAATTCCCCTCTTGTACAAACCATTATCCCAAAGAACAAAATCTTTGGATTTTAGTTTGATGGTTCATTTCTCTTTTCTGGAAAGTTGATCGAGAGCATTCTCCATACATCAGAAAGTAAGCAATGTTACTGTACCACTCCTCTACCAGATCTATAAAAAGTACTGCAGGCAAATCTCCATCTATCTCATCTTGATCCACTTCTGGCACTGATGTTTTCATCTCCATCATTAATTCACACAGACCTCTTCCTCGAACCAGCTTTGTTGGTTTAATATCTAGGTCATATTCTTGAACCTTTGTCACCCATGTGCCTCTCAACAATCCTAACTCTTGCTGAGTAAGGATAGATTTAACTGCAGTATCTGGAACCAAAACCACAGTGTGCGAGGAAAGAATATAATACCTGAATGCTTTACACGCCTTCACCACTGCATATGTGTGCTTTTCCATGGGAGTGTATTTCAACTCATAGGCTTTAAGAGGCGTACTCATGAAAGCAATAGGAGCTTCTGCATCCTCTTGATTTTTCTGCATCAGTATTGCTGACATGGTGTGTTCGGAGGAATAACAGTAAAGAATAAATTCTTTACTGAAGTCGGGTGAAACCAAGACTAGAGCTTTCGACAAGGCCTCTTTAATTTTCTCGAAAGCTTCCTTCCCTTCACTGCTCCATTTAAAATCTTGTGTCTTCTTCATCATATTCGAAATATGACGGGTTAGCTCAGCAAAGTCAGGAATGAATCTCCTGAGAAAATTAACTTTTCCAAAGAAAGAGTGAACTCCTTTTTTGGATGTGGGCAAAGGAAATGTCTGAATGGATTTGACATGCTCTGGATCTATCTTTGTTCCTTCTTTGGAAACAATGTGCCCTAGCAGCTTTCCTTCGGTTACGGAAAAGATAGATTTCTTGGGATTTAAAGAAATACCATGCTTGTGGCACTGTATGAAAACCTCTTCCAAGTTTGAAATGTGTGCGCTTCTATCTTTGGAAAAGACTGTCAGATCATCCAGATACACCACTATGCTTATATCTTTGAGATGAGCAAAGGCTAGATCCATAGCTCTTTGAAATGTAGCACCAACATTAATCAGGCCAAACGGCATTTTCTGGTATGCGAAGGTTCCCCAAGGTGTGATGAATGTCGTTTTGTATTGATCTTCCTCGGCCACCTTGACTTGATTGTAGCCTGAGAAGCCATCAAGCATGGAGAGCATCTCAGATCCAGTGACCACCTGCAGAGTGTGATCCATGATGGGGATGGGGTAGTTATCTTTTAATGAAGCTTGATTAAGGTTGCGGAAATCCACGCACAACCTAATCTCACCGCTCTTCTTTCTTACAGGGACTATGTTGGCCAACCATTCGAATGATGTATGGGATAGATAATATTTACGTCTAACAACTTTTGGATTTCTGCAAAGATGGTTCCCAAAATGGTAGGGTTGTGCCGCCGCAACTTCTGCTTGAAAGGCTTCTGTTCTGGTTTAAGTGGGATGTAGTGTTGAACTTCCACAGGTTGATATGTTTTTAGATCCTAGTAAGACTAGGAAAAAACATCCATATATTTCTTAAGAAGCTCAAGTAAAAACTTCTCTTTTGGCCTCTGAACAACACTTACCCAGATTTACTAATTTGGGATCATTGCCAGCTCCCAAATTTAGTAATTGTGTGTCGGAGGAAGAACTTCCCCACTTTCTTCATTTTTCTTAAGCATATGATCATGCTTATCAAACATTTCCTCAAGAGATACCAAGCCTTTGGGAATTTTATTTCCTTTTAGCTGGATAATCTCCTGACTTCCCGAGACGTCCGCATCATTTCTCCGATAGTAGTCTGCCTAGGAGGTGAATTGCTTCCCTCATAGTAGATCTCTTCAAAGTTGTCCTTCTGTTGGAGAAACGCAACAATCTGCGTGTCATCGTTGAAAACCTACCATTGTTGGACGTTGTCAGGAACCTTTGGGCAAAAGACCATCTCCACCTTGTAGTCTCCCTGTCTAAAGAATGCGGGAGGCTGATCTGGATTCAACAAGGCTGCAGTCACTGCAAGTGAATCAGCTCTTGAATTTTGTTCTCTCGGAATGTAAGATACCGAGAAAGCTGAAAAATCCAGGATAACAGAGTAGACCCGATCTCTATAGTGCCGCAGTTTGTCTTTTTTGACTTGGTAGAGACCTCTTATCTATTTAACGATCAACTCAACATCTCCCTTTGTGTGTAATAACTTGATTCCCATTGTTCTTTCTGCTCCATGCCTAACAACAATGCTTCATACTCAGTTGTATTGTTAGTATTTTCGAACATCAATTTGAAGGAGTGTGCATGCACCTTCCCTTCAGGAGAGATAAGAACAACGCCTGTGCCAGATCCAAATGAACAGCAGCTGCCATCAAATTCCAGAGTCCAAATCTTGTTGTTAAGTTGATGCGGTTCTTGAATCACCGGTTGAACATCTTCTTTATCCATTTCTAGATAATAGACTCGTGATCCGATTCCTGAAACAAGATCTGAGATCTAGGATCCTCAGACTTTGATACTGTGTACTTAGATTTCTTCTCAGGTTCCAGCTTCTGATTTACTCCTTTGATTGGTATGTGCGCACAAGACCAATCCATCTTGACTTCTCCACCCAACTCCTTGCAGAAATTTCTACTCAACAGCATGCCATAAGAGACTGGAATGTCTGCTACCAGGATGGTCATTTTCAGTCTTTTATCTGGAAAAGAAGCAAGTACTACCTGCGCATCTTTGATTTTCCCCACAAGAGGGACTTGCCTTTCCATTGAATAACATCTCCCGATGGTTTTCGTCAATGTGAGACCTAAGGCATCAGCAACTTTGGCAGGCATGACATTATCAGAAGCTCCAAAATCCAAAATGCAATTGCTCAATTTATGTCCGTTGATGAGCAAAGATACATAGAATGGCTCGATCCTTTCTGATGTAGCAGGAGAAGAGGTAGAAGGAGAAGAACTTTCCGCCACATTATTTGTAGGAGGAGTATTGTTTGGATTTGACAAGATACCCCGTGAAGTATTATTTGTTGGGCTGGGACCATTACTTTGCACATATTTGACCAATCTATTCAGTTGATCAAGAAATGCCCTCAAATACTTAGCTTTTGACATTTGGACCTTGTTCCTCTTGATGTGATCAATTATGTCAAAAGCTTGACTTGCTTCAGTAGGATGTGCATTGGCTCTTTGCTGCGAATTGAAAGAATTTGAATATTTGTCCTTAGGCGCTAATGAAGAAGGAAGAGTGCTACCTCTTTTCAAGATAGTAACATCTGGGCTAGGATCTTCTCTTTCTTTTTTGCTTCTTGTGGATGCTTTGGCATTTTGGCACGTTTGAGACCTTGTAAACACCACAAAAGTGTGACCATCAGAATCTTCAAAAGATTCATAATAGCCATCATCAGATTCGTAGTCCAGGTAACCAATATTGGAGTCCAGTGGGATCTATAAAGTCTTCATCATTGAATGATTCATCAATGCCGAGATCCTCTTCATTAGTTTCCAAGTTATTCCTTGGAGTAGCTTCTATTGCCAACCGCTGTGGTGCATCACAAGTCTGTTTCGGTTTTGATTTTGATTTTGACCATTAAAGGTCCGGGTAGGAGCTATTCTTGAGGGGGTTGCACTCCCTGCTTGAGAGATCTGCTTCTTGATTTGTAGCATGTCATTAGCCAATTTCTGCAACAAAGGATCCAAAGTACTAGAAGAAGCACCATCACCTTTGTGAGATGGTTGTTTGAGTTTTCCAGCCATGATCAAGTCATCCTCAACCTCCACGGCAACATTTTGTGCTTCAAGTAGATTTACAGGTCTTGCCCTTCTAGCTGATATCCAACTTCAGGCAATAGAGCATTTATAAAAAACGTCTTTTGATTTTCGTCGCTCAATGCGGTAGAAGTGGGGATTTTATATAAAATCCTTTGGAACCTTGCAATAAAGTCCCGCATGTTCTCATTTGGCTCTTTCTTCAACTGTGTCAGTTGGGTGATCAACGTGCTAGCATCCTCTACGGGCTTGAATCTTTTCAGAATTGCTCACACATAGTCGCCCAGTTGGTTATGGTGCCAGGAGCTAGCCGATAGAACCATTCTCCCGCCAAGTCGTGTAGAGTCTCAATGAAGAGCCTGACTGAGACATCTTCATGCTCTACTGCAAGCACACCACAAGATATAAAGAAGGCCGCCAAATGATCATCCGGGTTTTGCTTTCCATCTCCAAAGAATTTTGGAAAATTCTTTCTGGATCCCTTTGGCAGTTCGTGCATAGGTGGAGCCAAGTTCAGAGGTCCAAAAGCTGCTCCCCATGGGACAGGTACAATCTGGTGCGCCATGTTGACTTGAGCATGCCTTCTCCTTGTGTAGACTTGATGAATAATTCCAGCAGCCGGATTATGCTGAAGTCGATCCAGATCTGGATGGGTGTGCACTCTCCTTCCTGGTGAGAGACTAGATCTGCGGCTTCTAACTTGAGGAGGATGATTGAAATTGAATTACTCTTGTAGTCTGAAGAAATGATCAATCCTTCCTTGCACCTTCACGGATCGGGTGAATGGACGTTCAACCAGGTTGAGATTTGTGTGGAAAACACTTTGATCTTCAATAGATAAGCTTTGATCTGCAAAGATAGTTAAATCCCCAGCAGAGTCGCCAAAAACTGTTGGCTAGATTTTTACATAAAGACAAAACCTAGGTAGTCATGAGATAAATCCCCTCATTTAATCGGTGAGGCTCCCGTGTCGATTTGTCAACAAAAATGTGTTATTATCTATCAGGGGTTTTACTTTAACCACTTAGTTCATGAACCATAACTAAGAAGTTCTGCAGCAAGTAAACAACTGTTCAAGAAAGGAAGTATTTTTATAGAAGGAAGTAAAGGAAATACAGAGAAGAAATGGGAAAGATGTGCATCCCAATTAGTAGATAGCAGAACTAATTGTATGCACATAGAAGAAACTTAATAGATATGAACACATAGAATTATAAATCAAAGGCAACTCTAGATCTAGATCTAAAATGACACAAAGTTTATTAAGAGATCTAAGATTAAAAACAAGAAACAAAGTACACCGTGACACAAAGTTCTCCAGAAACCTGCTCCTTTGTATTCCTTTGCTCCAAGTTGCTCTCAGGGGTCTAGCACAAAGTCTAGAACACAAGATTACTGGCTACAAATTTTGATCGATCATTAACTCGGAGGTTCTTCTCCTACTTATAGAATGTAGGAGGGAAAGTACAAATGGAAAACTCAAACTGAACTGAAACACAAACAACAAGTAAAGATGACATTTGACAATCATCCTCAACTATCTTCTCCTTAAGTGACACATGTATCACTTAACTAATAGAATGGTTCCACATGACTTTAAGTAATGGTTGCAAAACTAATAACTTAGAAGTTTTACAATTTCATTTGGGAACATAGAAAATAGAAGAAGAAAGAATAGAAGAAGTCATGCCAGCTGTAATGTTTGTCTTTTTCTTATTCTGATATCGGATATACTTGTCGAACATGTAATTCAACATCCTTCCATCTGTTTTAGCCACTGCTTCTTTCTCTGTCCTGAATTGCAACAACCCTTCATTCAACACTTTGATGCACGCTTCCACATCTTCCAAACTTGGCCCAAACATCACAATGTCTGCCTGCAGTGACACCAGTCTACTGATAGAATTCATCGTGAAAGGCTTGGTAGCTTTATCAATTCTCTTTTGTATCATTAGAAGAGATCCTTCCAGGGAATTAGGCACCTTAGTTGAGATGATCCGCACGTATGAAGTGACATTCCCGTCCACTCTCTCCTCAGTGAAAGAAATGACATTGTCTGGTAAATCTGATGTCCTACTCTCAAGTGCCTGCATCCTCTTCAGCAAAACTCTACAGATTTCCAAATGGAAAGATACTGCAAACTCTAGCTGCTTCCCCTTCTCGACTGATCCGTCTGGTACAATCTGTTCCGCAATCAATACATCTCTCGGCAGCTTGTTGATCTCGGCCAAAATACTCAGGTTACTCTCTGCAACTGTATTCATGCCTTCTATGTTATTTGCGGTATGGCTTTATCTCCTCCCATTTGATGGTAAGTGTCAGTACCACATTCCCATCATCTTTAAGATCCATAGGTATCCGCACTACGAAAAGTTGAACACTTGCTTTGCCCATAGCCTTGAAATATCTCTTTCTAACCTCGTACTCACTTTTGCATTTCATCCGAAATCTTCTAATGAAGGAACATGTGTGTACTCACTCGGGAGATTGTCTTCCTAGCTACTCAATTGGATTGAAGTTCAAAGCAACCTTGGAAGAATCTTTTTCTCATACTTGAGATAACATTTGCACCTCCATTCCTTGAGCTCTATGAATGCCCATGCACATCTGCAATATCCACAGGTGATTGGGAAGAAGCATCAGACTTGTGTCACTTTGTCGAAGGTCGTGTAACTCCACAAGTTTCTGCTCAGGGGCTCTATGGTGATCAATCTATCATTCGGATGCTCGGGCATCTTTATTGGTTCTCTCTAGAAAAGCCAGTAACCCCGAGGTATGTGAAATCTGCAAATTGAATGAATTCTCGCCAATCTTGGACACATCTTCCCACACTTCCTTGCTTACCCTGTTGGCCTTCAAGTCTTTGTCTAGCCTACACATGAAATCATAGAAAAATTCATCGTTGATCCCTTTGAAATCTTTTTCGAACCAGTCAAGTAAGCCGGGTAGCACTCGAAAATGGGGTCCTCGGAGAAGAAAGAACACCACATCTATTCATCTTGGAAAATATGCCTTGTGAAGTGCATACACCAAGTTATGAAGTCATCTTGAATCATCCGAAAGTATTCTTCACGTTCCGAGTTGCTCACCAATGTTGTTTTAATAATTTCGACCAATTGATTATAGAATCAACCTTGTTGATTTCAATGGTCTTGATGAAAGCATACATCCATGTATGAAAAGTGTAAGCATTCACCTTGCCATTCATCCTGCATAACAATTTGACGACATCATCAACCTCCTACACCAAATTGAATCGTGGAAGAGTTCTTGGGAACTTTGAAGGAGATCTAGGCTTCTCCATTTATCGGCTATTCATTATGCTCACGTGATCATCTCTATGCTTCTCCCACCTCTCCCAGGCATCTTCAAGAATAATGGAAGTCACCACCTTTCACACTGGAATCTTCAAACAATAATTGATGAAATCTGCGTCCAAATGAATTATTGTCTTTCCCGAAGCATCACGCACCGATGTGATGAAGGATGGTAAGATCTAGCACACTCCAAAACAAATTTATTGGTTCTCTAGAAAAGCATAACCGGGATGTACATGGAAAAACTGCAGCTCGGATAATTCCACTACTTTTGCGCACGCATGAGTGAAGTCTTTCCCATGTTTTGGATCTATCAATCAAATCGGCAAGAAGTTCAGGGCCTAGATTTGTGTCTCATATGTCTGCAAGTTGAAGTGATGCATAACTCCATCATGCTTTCTTTTTTTCATATCTTTTCGCCATGGCTTTGTCTATCTTTGTTTGAATGATTCTTTTCTTCTTACTTGGCGAATTTCTTCAAAATTAGTGTAGATATGGACAATTCTTGATTCGAAGGATATATGCAATGTATTGGACATTGATAAAAGCTCTTTTTCCTTTGTAAAGCACCCGTAATGAATTCCTACAATTTATTCAGACAAAAATGGGCACCGAGCATGAATAGTGAATTTTAACCTTGTAAAAATCTACACTTTTCAAGCCTGATGAAAAAATTGGTGTTTAATTTGCACACAAAGAGAGCATGAATCCTTTCAACACATTCGAGCCTGTAAAACCATGCAAACAATTATGACAAAGATCCACCTCCTTCAAAGCATGGGCCAAATCTGGAAGCTTTAAGCCTTGTTGCCACACCTTACCGAGCAAAATCCTTCTTCAAATGGGGGCGCACTTTTCCTCTTGGCTGCAATTCTTTACCTGTGAATTAAATAATTCACCCATATGGCTGCCCATGCTTATATAACCTTCACAATTCTATAATTAATAATTGCCCTAACAATTAAAGGCAATTAATTAATTAAAAATCATGCTCTTCTCTTTTAAAAATAGCATGTTTAAGGACAACCATCCAATAAATTAAATTAATCCAATTTAATCCTTCACACATCACTTCACTTAAGCTTCACAGTGTGCCTTGACCATAGCCACTGAAAATAGAAATTAATTTAATGATTTAATGCCTTAAAAATCATTAAATAACTCCCAAATGGGGCACACTTTTTGAAAGAGAGGGGGCAGCCACTAAATAAATTAAATTTAATACATTTAATCCATTTCTTTTATTCCCTCTTTGACTTGTTGACTTCCTCCAAGCTTGGGCGCACTTTTTAGAAGAATAGATTAATTAAAATAATCATTTCAAGGCTGCCATCATCTCACCAAAGGGGGCGCACTTTTTTGCACATATAATTCTATTTTTAAGAATTTTTCACAATGGGATTCTTTACCCTGCAAGGCAGGCACTAAAATCCCATGATCCACTTAAGTGATTTGACTTTGACAATGAGATTATTTACCCTGCAAGGCAGACACTAAAATCCCATGATTTCACTTAAGTCACTTTCCTTTTATTTTATCATGGGAATTTTCACCCTACAAGGCAGGTAATAAATTCCCACCTGCCTGCGGCCTCTAACTTTCCCACTGCAGCTTAAGTGAATTTTATAACACGGGAAAAAGTACCCTGCTAGGTAGGTATAAAATTCCCACCTTGCCTGCTACTTGTATTTTTCCCATTGTAGCTTAAATCCTTTGTTTTCCAAAAATGCGCCCAACCCCGCAGGGGCTTTTCCGCACGACTTCACTTTTTCCCAGTGATCTAGACCTCCGATGGCGACTTCCTCCGGGCATAACATGCGTATATGTTTTCCAGCTGCTCTAGGCCAAAAATCGGGCTTACCCGACAAAGGAATTGTTCTAGAGAAATTTCACAGAAAATGAAACGGGACAACACAAAAACACGAAAAATTGCCAAAAGTCACAAATAAAGCCCAAAACTTATTCCTAGTTAAAACCCTTATGGTACATAAGAGTAATAACATATTCGATCATAACAGAGTTAAAACGGAGCGCAAATAGCCTCATATGGGGCTCAAAATAATTAAATACAAATTTCCCGCAGACAAATCCCGACGACAAAATATAACAATTTTGGGCATCTGGGTATTTGGTGAAAAAGACTAATATGGCTCTTTGGGAATATCTTGACACAATACAAGAACTTTTAGGGAATAAAAACACAAAACGTCCCATTATTTTAAAAATACGATTTTTTTTTGGATAGGGTAGTCGTAGATTTCGGGATGAAATCGGGTGACACTGAATCCCTCACGCCTTTCAATCAAGATTTTCACTCATTAGTCAATCCATTTGCTTCATGGGAGGCAACATCAGCAAAATATGGCCCAAGTAGGCCATTCACTCTTGAGTAGGCTCTGTTAATATCAAACTCATCACTATCCCCTAAGAAAAGGGGTAAGCCTTATTTTCAGTTCAAGAGCACCTGCGAGCAATGTCCTAAACCTTTGGAGAAATTTGTCCATAGTGGACTCCTATCGAGGAGAAAATGTTAGAAGGCCCCACCAACATAGCACCAAAAGGCACCATGGCTTCATGCAATCAAGCGCCTCAGTACATCAAAGGTCCTCGCATGATGTTTGTCATGGGCTATAGCGGGTTTGGATGTGGTGTTAATTCACAAGGCCAATTAGAGCCTATCCCTATCCCTCATTTCAAAACTGATAAACACGGGGTTCATTTTAAGATACCTCTTGGAAATCGGAGGTGGAAAATACAGCGAATATCCCAGAACCGGCCGCGGGAAGGTGAATTTTTTGGGGGTTGTATGAAAAAATTTCACCTGATTGTCAAGTGGTGAGACAAAAGGCTGCAGACACACGACGGGGAGATTTTTTGTCGCGTAAAAAAATGCATTGGACGCACGCCAATAGACCTCATGACGTGTCAACAACCTTGTTGACATGCTCTTTGACGCACTGCGTCAACAAGGTTGTTGACGCGTGTCAATGAGGTCTATTGACGCGTGTCAATGCATTTTTTTGATGTGCGACAGCAAAATCTTCTGTCGCACGTCTACGGCCTCCGCCCTCTGCTTTTTCATCGAAAAATCTCCGTGTCACGCGTCAATAAACTCTTTGTCGTGCGTCTATTATGCATCAATATCGTTATTCCTCCTTGTCGCGTGTCAACAAATAACCCTCATTGGCGTGCATCAGCGGACCTCATTGACGCTAGGCGTCAAGCAAGGTTATTGGCGTCAATGAGGCATTGACGCTGGCGTCAATGCGTCAACAACCTTGTTGGCGTGTGACAAACAGACCTCATTGGCCAAGCGTCAGCGGACCTCGTTGGCGTCAATAGATTTCATTGACGCGCCAACAACCTTGTTGACGCGCGTCAATGAGGTCTGTTGACGCGTGTCAACAAATAACCCTCATTGACGCGTGTCAACAGACCTCATTGACGCGCGTCAACAAGGTTGTTGATGCACGTCAATGAGGTCTATTGACGCGTGTCAATGAGGGTTATTTGTTGACGCGTGACAACAAATCTCCTGTCGCGCACCTGCAGCCTCTCGCCCCGCTTTGCGCATCGAAAAAATCTTCGTGTCGCTCATCAACAAACTCTTTGTCATGCGTCTACTATGCGTCAATATCTGCAGTACCTCCTTATCGCGTGTCAACTATCCATCAGTGTCGCGCGTCAACAAATAACCCCATTGTCGCACATCTACAATACGGGATATATCATATTGTTGACAAATGTGAAGTAGAAGTGTTCTACCTGGTGAATAATCTAGGATTATATAGGGGATATTTTTCAAGGGTAGGTGAAGCCGACCCCTAAAAAAATTAAAGTGTAATTTTTAGGCGAACAGGTCACTGACCCGCGCCAGAAAATTCACCTTTTCAAATTTTTCAAAAATGGAATATTCGCCATATTACGAATATTCGCCACTAAAATTATCCCCTGGATAAACATGCCCTTGGAATAAGGCCCCATGACGCTCTATCTTTTGAGAATAATGCCAATTTTTCTTAAAGTGAGGACGTTTTGTCTCATTCTAATAGTGACGTAGATTCCCAATGTAGCCTTTACGAAGATCTTTCCTCCACGAACCTATTCCTAGATTTGTCGGTCCTTACCTTATTTGAATCCATCCCCCTAGATAAATATCCAATAGCCCTTGTATATCTTGAGCTTATAGATTAGGATCAACAACTTCACGCGCCCTTGGATTTCTTTGAAAATGACGAGGCATTCACAGAGTTCATGGGACTCAGGGACTTTATTCAGCTGGAGACCACAAGAAAGGATTTAAGATTCAACTAGACACGTGCGCCTATTTTGGGGAAGAAGTAGAGATGTGCGGATGGTTGAATAAAAAGGTTGTAAGCATACCTACTTCGAGAAACCAAGCAAGAAGGCCCAACAGAAATCCCATAGTGACAAACTCTTTGATGAGCTCATAGATAAATAGAATGAAGAGTCTAAAGACGAAGTGATTTATCCATTTAAAGATGATCATGAACTACCATAGGAGGTCGATCTTACTCTTCCCCCTGATCCTACAAGGATGGAGGACGCATCTAAAATGCTTATTGAGGAAACAATTAGCGTCGACATTGGCTCGAGATGAGTAAACGAGAATAGTCAAGTTGGGAGCTTCACTCTCAGCTCAGGAACAAAAGACCTTTGTAGAGCTCTTAAAAGAATACGTGGACATATTCGCATGGACATATGCATATATGTCTGGTTTGGACCCTGAGCTAGTTGTGCATAACCTCCTTGTGCACCCAGATGCCAAACCAATCAAATAGAAGTTGAGAAAGATGCATCCTAAGGTGGCGCTCTTGGTCAAAGAAGAGTTAGAAAAGCTGTTAGCTATTGATTTCATTAAACCTATTGACTATTCAGAATGGATCTCTAACATAGTCCCAATATAGAAAAAACCTGTTGGAATAAGGATCTACACGGATTTCCGTGACATCAACAAAGCATGTCCAAAAGATGATTTTCCCCTACCTAACATCGACATGATAGTCGATTCAACCATTGGCTATGAAATGTTGTCCTTAATGGATGGTTTTTCAGGTTATAACCAGATACAAATTATAGAGGAAGACCAACATAAAACAACATTCATCACCCCTTGGGGAACATTCTGCTACAAAGTCATGCCCTTTGGGCTTAAAAATGTTGGGGCTACTTATCAGCGGGCCATGACAGTTATTTTCCATGATATGATAAGTGATATCATGGAGGATTATGTTGATGATATCCTAGCAAAATCTAAAAGTAGAAAAGAACACCCTGAAGTGTTGAGGCGTATCTTTTAGCACCTAAGGGATTATAAGGTTCGTTTGAACCCTAAGAAATGTGTCTTCGGTGTTTTATCTGGAAAATCTTAGGGTTCATTGTCTCACAAAGAGGGATTGAAGTGGATCCTCCAAAGGTTGTGGATTTCACATAAATACCACCACCTACCACTCTTAAGCAACTAAGGAGTCTACAAGGAAGATTTAGGCAATCCGTTGCTTTATCTCACAACTTGCGGATAAGTGCCACCCCTTTACTCATTTGCTCAAGAAAGATGTCACATTCAATTAGGGACTTGATTGTCAAAAAGCCTTTGCGCTACTTAAACAGTACTTGTCTAGCCCAATTGTACTAATGCCACCCACCCCCGATGAACCTCTCCTCTTATACATTTCCGCTACCCAGTTCGCCATTGGTGCATTACTTGCCCAATATGACTTAGCCCATAAAGAGAGAGCAGTTTACTATCTTAGCCACACCTTGATCACATATGAGTTGAATTATCCCCAGATAGAAAAGGCCTGCTTGGTAGTTGTCTTCACATTTCAAAAGCTTCGCCATTATCTCCTGAATAATAAAACCAAGCTCATATCCAAAGTTGACCCTCTCAAATACCTTTTATCCAAACCTGCCCTCACAGGCCGAATGGCTAATTGGATCATTCTTCTAAGTGAATTTGAGATCGAGTTTGTAAATCAGAAGTCTTTAAAAGGACAAGTACTGGCTGATCAGTTGGTAGAAGCTCCTCTCTTAGGAATGGAACCCCTATGGTTATATTTACCAAATGCGTCTATGATGTATATTGAGGAATCCATGGAATGGTATGTTCATTTTGATGGATCTTTTACCTTCCATGGATCTAGAGCATGAGTGGTGCTCATCACTCCAAATGGTGATGTCATACCACGAGCATTCCGGTTGGGATTCCCATGTACAAATAACATTGCAAAGTACGAATCACTCATCGTCGGCCTCAAGCTAGCTATTACATGGAATATCGACAACCTGTGAGTCATTGGGAGTCTCAACTTATCATAAAATAGGATAATGATGAGTACAAGGTTAAAGATGAGAAACTTATTCCATATAAGAAAATTGTTGAAACTTTGAAGGAATATTTCACACAAGTCATATTTGAAAAAAACCAAGGTTGCATAATAGATCCATGGATGCTATGGCTACTATTGGGTCTCTCTTACGCATAGCACTTGAAGAAAGCAAAATGCCTTTCTTCATGGAACATCTACAGGTACCTGCATATGATATGTTGGAGTCATGTTTGGCATGTGAAGTTGTTGGTCCTTTATCCCCTTGGTACGACCCTATCTTCCAATACCTACAAGACGAAACCCTTCCCCGACATCACCCATTCTAAAAAGAAAGCCCTTATTTGCCACATAACTGTTATACCCTCTAGAGGCACCCTTTATCGTCGTGGCTACAACGGGAATCTGCTTCGCTATTTGGATGTCACCGATTCTATCCATGCAATTAAGGAAGTACATAGTGGTATTTGTGGAGCACATATTAGTGGCATGGTCTTAGCTAAAAATCTATTGAGAGTAGGCCATTATTGGCCTACCATGGAATCCAATTGTTGTAACTTCATAAAGAAGTGTGAGCTATGCAGAAATATGGAAATTTAATACATCCACCGTGCGCAAGCCTTACAAAACCTTATACGCAATGCCTTGGCAATTCTCTAAATGGGGCACGGATCTCATAGGAAATCTCCATCCTTCTTCATCGATGGTCATACTCATATCATCACCGCCACCAAATACTTTACCAAATGGGTAGATGTTTGTCCCTCTTACCTATGTCACTTTCTGGTGCGTAGATTTCAAAATTCATCATGAACCATCTCATATGCCGTTATGGGATCCCTCACCATTGTCACTTATAATTGTAAATCCTTCAAAAATAAAATAGTTAAAACATTTTTTCAATGCTTCCATATCCAACTCAAGTGGTCTACCCTTATTACCCTCAAGGTAATGGATAGGTAGAAGCCACCAAAAAAACCCTTGTGCGGATTATGGAGAAAATGGTCGAGAAAAACCGGCCGTAATTGGTTTCTCGCAGATACACCCGCCCTCTAGGCATATCGTACTTCCATCCACACTTCTACTAGTGCGATCCCTTATTCACTTGTCTATGGCACTGAAGCCATCATAACTTTGGAAGTGGAGCTTTCCTCCCTGAGAATATCTCTCAGGGACTATCTTGATAAAGATGAAGACTACAGAGTTTCTCTCCTAGCAGAGTTAGAACTATTGGATGAAAGGCGTATCAGAGTGCTCAATCACCTAAAATTTTATCAAAAAGAGTGTCCAGAGGATATAACAAATGCATCATTCATCGGGAATTTGATGTAGGGGATCTAGTTCTCAAAGAAAATCAGAAGAACATCGTCAAAGACAGAGAAAAGAAAGGAAAGTTCGAGGCTAATTGGTTAGGTCCTTATGTTGTAATTGTAAAATATGGATCAGGGGCCTACAAACTTGCATATTCAGACGGTGAAGAGCTTCGGAACCTATGAATGCCATGCACTTAAAGTGGTTCTACGCTTAGGCATGAGAGGAATATCAAATAAGAACTAAAAATGGAAAACAAAGAAAAAAAAAGCAAAAAAATAGAAAAATGAGAAAATAGTAAAGAAAAAGCAGGTCATCCTCATGTGAAAACTACGTAATTGTGGCACAGTGGGCAAGTCTTTGAGTGAAAACTAGTTTTTGGCACTCAAGGAAGATTCGCCGGAAACAAGTTACTCTTACGGAAGGATGGGTAATCGTTACCACTTTTTATATGCGACTTTTTTTGCTAGGTCTAGGAACCCTACTAGGATCACCTTTGCCTTGCTATGATTTGGTTTGTTTTCTCTTATATATGCATGAAGGACGTTACCTTTGTATGCCCCCATCTAACACTGAGCATAAAAATACCGTTGCCATTTTCTTGCATATACATGCGTGGCATTCTGCCCTTTGTATATTGCCACATCATGTTGGGGTCATCCATGCTTCATTATTCTTGTACATTGCTTTCAAAACATGACCTTGGAAAATACAAAAACATTCGGAAAACAATACACAAAAAAATCTAAAACATTTGGAAAATTTCCTTTCAAGGGATAAAGCTACATTCATCTCACAATGTTATCTTTGGGAAACCTAGACAAAAAGTGACAAACGTAGACACGAAAACTTATCTTCTTAGATAAAAGTAAAAACATTAGAAAATATGTCAAGGTTGTCCCACAAAAACAAAGTAGTGCTTTAATTACTTTTAGTTATTGGTTTGTATAGTTTTGGTGTACTTAGTCCATTGAATTGTTAGTTCTTTAAATGGATCATTTGCTTATCAAATTTTGAATCTTGCTTGATTTAAATTGTGTATTGCATTACATACATTTGAGGGCTCTCATGCTTGTAAACAATTGTTGTAGATTTCTTTGTTTGTTATGTACATCCTTTTAGGGTTCATTTTTACTTGCTTAGATTAGATCTCATTTTTATCTCTTGTTAAGTTTTTTCATATGTGTTTGTTTATTAGTAGTTTGTTGTATGTGTATATTTGTTTAGTTTTGTTAACTTTTGCTTGTGTGTTTTTGCACAATTGTTTATCATATCTAGCATCTATCATCTCATCACATTTATAACATCATTCACTACATCATATATATACAAAAATGCTAAGTATTACATCATGCATGTATGCTAAGCTAATCATCAAATATCGTATCATCAATGGGGGCAAGAGGGGTTACGCATACTCATAAATCTATCCCCCCACACCAATATCATCCCAAATTCTAGAATACGAACTCGAAATAAATCATGAATCTAAAAACATGTGGCACCATCTATAGATACATCATCAAATATGAAAGAAGGAAATACATACATTTCTAAATATAAGATATGCCACATAAATGACATGAAAGAACAAACACACAACATAAATCCATCATATAAATGATACATCAAAATGTCCATATATATATATACATGTATAACTGTCCAGGTTAGTACTCAAAATAATACATCATTGATACAATGTGCCATCAAAAAAGGGCATGCATAAAAAGAATCGAGCCTTCATCATGAGGCATCATCAAAATAATGGTATACAAAGCTATACATCGAAATCAACCTTCATAAGAGGCATGTATACAAAATATCTGTACAACAAAAAGAAGGTAGAGCTCAACCACAACTCTCACCCTCACCGGGGCTCCTAGGTCTGTCACCTGGTCGACGGAACAATGGTGGTTGAGAAGGACCTGCACTAGGTGGGCCACCAAACTGTCTAGATGGCCCCTGTCAAATGGCTGCTTCTGGCATAGGTTTCCTAACTGGCGATCTTGACGAATGATCGATCTCGTGATCTAGAACCTATCATGCTCATCTCTGACTATCAAGATAGTACCACTCGCTTCTATGGGGGAACTACCACAAGCAGAAGTCCTATAAAATAAAGCCTCGCCACCAAGCCTCATAGCATCATAGATCAAGTTAGCATCTCTAGAGGTGAGGGCTGCCTGAAGGGAAACATCGTGCTCACCTATCACTCTACCTAAATTGGCCTTAGCTGTCTCAAGGAGGTAGCCTCTCAATCTCTCTCTACGGTAACAGTCTACACCTAGGCTCGTGCCTCATCCCTCTGTGTAAGATAACCTTGTGACCGTGTGTATACATGATCCCTCTAGGTAACAATCATCCACACTGAGTTTGGGACTGGTGTAGGAGGCTCAATATCTAATCCCCCTGTGTGGCCATCTCTCGCACCTAACTCTGCCATGCAACACTATCGTTACCCTAAGTGGCCTGTGCCTGAGCCTGATCTCTATTTGTTGTCAAAATCTGTACCTAGGCGAGTGCCTGATCTAGATCTAATGTGAGGGCATGTACCTGTTTCCTCACTACATCTCTCTTGCCAGCCACATGTAAGCTGTACAAAGATGGCTTTCTATAACTCTGCTTTGAAGAGCAGATAGCTACCACAAGCGCTACTACTCTCCGAGATATCAAAAGGCGGGCCCTGCTCTGGTAGTACCTGCTAAAGAGGGGTATAAATCCCCACTGGAATGCCCACTGGGGAAAATCTATATCCACGGCCCTATATACCTATCTCGGCCTAAGCCTAGGGCTGTCCCTCGTGGCTGGCGTGGTACGGACCCCGTCCCATACCTCGACATGTTGGTGCGCATCGGGCCCACCCTCATCATTGTCATCATCACTGTCATCTCGCCCTCGCCACCGCTAGGAGGCCCCATTAGAGGAGGCCTCATGCCGACATCATATGCTGCTGCTCGGGAATGCTCAAACAGCACAAGAGCACACCGTGGTACCATGGTCCATACTCCGGTGTAGTGCCCAGATCTCTAATCTATCTAAGTGGCACCTAAATAACAGGTGCCACCTGTCAAAACCTAGTCAATGCTCTATGCGGGCAATCTGTGGTCCCATATCAAAATGTTCTCTGGCTCTACGAGCATACTATCTATCTGGCCTAGGAACATCCTGGGTAAGGCCAAACTGCCACTAACATCGATCTACTCTGTATAACTCCCACATATAGCTGTGTTGCCAAGATAAAATGCTCAATGTTAGCAGTGCTAAGCTCTAGACCATCCTCTAGCCACTAAAAATGTCTGTAAGGCCTCCATGCAATGGAAGCCTTGTCCCAGTCATCTAACTCATGCCTGTAGTGGTATGTAACTCCCATGAAGGGTCACACATTGTCCCCTGCCGGGACCCAACCCATCGTAGAAGGCTTGTCGGGAGCCGACCTCTCAACACACCTAGGGGGCGACCAATGGCAATGTGGTCCCATGCCCAAATCTGCAACAAACGGGCAGGTCCTACCATCTTCTGATGGTAGTAAGTGATCAAATGGAGATCCCAATACAAGTGTGCTAATATGTATTGACCCCAGTAGTAGGTCTATCCCTCCACCAAGATGAGAATCACTCCCAGGAGTCCAAGTAGAAATGAAGCACCATTCTTGTCAGGGAGTAGAAC
This sequence comes from Taxus wallichiana var. yunnanensis, assembly GCA_018340775.1. NCBI lineage: Eukaryota > Viridiplantae > Streptophyta > Pinopsida > Cupressales > Taxaceae > Taxus > Taxus wallichiana. Next base: position 83,391,158 of record CM031244.1, on the reverse strand, counting down.
TCCACTAACAAGAGCCATCATATAGACCACTACGCGGTCTAACTCTAGATCATCTATACATCGGGATAGTCTGATGGACATCCCATGCCGTGGTATGGTAGGAACACCAAACAAATGTGTGATATGATGCTGAATGTCACTCCAGTGGCTCATAGTCTCGATAAGCTGTCCCTGAATCGGGACCCGCATGATGCACCATACATCCTCTAAGGTAATGGTCATCTCCCGGTAGGGAGGCGAAAGCACTAGCTCTCGTTGTGCCATCGCTCTACTATGGCCGTCAAAAGGCTGTGATCTAAAGTAATTTGTGGCATCTCTACCACATGGGACAGGCCCGTCACGTGTAAAAGGCTTGCCATGGTCGCTCTATCATCCTCATCAAACTGCACCTCTATCACGCCTAAGCGGCCATAGCACTTGCGAGTCTAAAGAACATGTAACATATGTTACAAAATCAACGCAAGTATTAGGCATCTAACATTTCTATAAAATTTTTCTAAGGAAAAATAACTCTTTTAGTACATCTAATTTACTAACTATTATTTTCTTCGAAATAATATCGCCTTTGTTCTTCTATACTTGGCTATTTTCTAGCCAGTTGTCTTTTTCTCGCATACTTCTAGCGCATACGTGCCTCCTTTGGCACCTACGTGCCCTAAACGACACGTGCGCACCCTTGTAAATGCATGTGTGCACATACCTTCTTCTTTTTTTTGGTGCAAAGCAATGCAAGATGCTTACACGCCCCCATAACGCCTACGTGCTTGCTTGATGCACACACGTGCACGTGTCCTTCTCGAACCATAAGCGCCGCGCACGCACCCCTCTAGTATTTTCTACTGGTATGCACATGTGTAATCACCTTTCTTAACGAGATACGCATGCGCGCATCTACTTCTACACAAGGTATGCGTGCGTGTACTTCTCTCCCACAAATGGATGCACGTGCACGTCATGTCTGCATTTTGACGCATGCGCGCGTGCGCGCACCCATCAATCCAACGCATACGCCTACGTGCATGCATCAAAATTTCTCCTACCTACCCTAGAAAATGCTAAAAAATGGCATTAAATACGTAATTAATAGGGGGTTATTGCACTCATAAATGGTCCATCTACTGGGTCTCGCATTTACTCCCGGATGAGATCCGTGCGCCTCGTCCTCCTCGGTGTCCTCGCCATCTCACTCTAGTGCTATCACTCTCACTCATGGTAAAAATTTACAAAGGCTCTGGTCAAAATGAATTGGTCATGATTGTTTTACCGACCCAGGTGAGTATATTAACCCGTCGTGATGCCCCTGGGGCATGTTTTTCTCTACCGTGATCATTCTAACCTTCTTCTTCCCACCGTGATAATTATTTTTGTATTAAAATAATTATTTTTACTAATTTTCACATCTTTGGGGCACCTCGTATCCATCATCCAATGATCACTTCTTCATCGCGGTGAGATATTTTACGAAACTTCCAGGTGCCTCTTTCTGCCTTTTCCTCTATTTTTCCTCTATTTCCCCCGTCGTGATAATTATTTACTAATTTATTTTAAATAAATTATTCTCGAACCCATCTTTCTTCTTGTGGGCGTATATTCTAAGATTTTAGACAAGCTTTGCCTTCCCATTATTGCCCTCGCGTGTATTTTTAAGAGATCTTTGATCTTTTGAAATTATTTTGACCGATCAAAAAAACCTTAAAAAAAAGAAAATAAAAAAATTCACAAAAATATTTAAAAACAACAAAATATTGGAAAGTATCAAAATGGCCTAAAATTGATTAAACCGATCATCTACGGCTGAAATATGTGTCTATTACATGGCACTCATCCCAGATCTTGCTGACGTTTTCAAATCATTTGAAACAATGACTCGCGCATCACCAAAATCTTCAATCACCTAAAGAAGCTATGTTGATTACTTAAATGCAGTACTCTGGGGCACTAACAATCACTTGGTACTATTTTTGTTGTACACATTGCTTTTTCATAGGATACTAGTGTCCTCCATCTTCCCCCTTCCATAATACACCTTGCTTGGGGCATCATTCTTTACCCTAGTCATTTATCAGGACATTTGGGACTTCATCTCGATAACAAAATGTTTGTGAAACTACCTTGAATGTTGTTAGTTTAAGTGTGTGTGATTGTACTTATTTCCCTGTCGGTGATTTTGTTTATTTCTCGTATTGCATTACATTCATGTATGTTGCATGGAGTTGGTCATTTTGGCCAGAGGATGGTTGTTTGTATCTTGGCTTTTAATGTCATTTTACGCTTCCGTCGCATGCTCACATTTTAATAAGGACCCATGAGGAGGATTCTAAGCATTATGATGATTAAGTATTGTTAGCAATTGATTTGCGGATAGCTCAATATCCCTTTTTCCTTTTAGCTTCTTGTCTTCACTCGACACTTTTCTCTCTATTTGTTTCTTTTCGATCATCGATCGAGTTTCTTCGTCACCCCATTGACACTCGAGGGGGCATTTGTCATCCTTCACCCTATTAAGTTTTCTTCTACCCCTTCAAAATTTTTCTACTTGCTTGTGTTTGTCTACTTTCTTTGAAGTGACGTCGCTTACGTCACCTCAAAGAGGGGAAAATGTAGACCCCTGTAGTTTGATCAATACACTATTATTTCTAATGGTGCACTAACGCTTCTTCCTTTTACAAATTGATGGCACACCGCCAGTTAGGCCTATCTAACTCCCTTCCTACGACACCCTTTTGGTCATTTTTCCTCTTATAAACCATTTAAACAGGTAGTTATAGCCTTGTTCTAACTACATTAGCTTCTTATTCTCTTCTAGCTTGCTTTTATTAGCTCCTCGGAAGATCAATCCACTTCGTTGGATTGATTAGGCCCTTTAGAACCCTTCCAGAACCCTAATTACTCTCTAAGAGAGATTAATTAATCTAACCTAGGTTAATTACCCTATAACATGGTTAAATCACACTTTGACTTGCTAAAAGTGATTTTTGGACTTTAGACTTTGTTCCACATGCACCCAATTCTCCCATTTCTTCCAAAGCAAAAACTATAAATAGGGCTATACCCCTCCCTCATTTCTTAAGAATTCTCCCTTCTTCCTAGCACAAATTATAGCAATTTGTTTAGGCTTTAGTTTGTATTTCATCTTCTTCCATTTGAGCTAAAAGCATTTAATCTTGTATTTCATAACATTAACATGGAGTAAAAGGGAAGATCCATTGGCCTTGAAGCCATTAATGGGGAGATCTCTTTCTCTTAACACATAAACTAAATGCTTAGATCCTTTTAGGTTCATTATTTCAAGATTTCAAAGAATAGAGATTAAGTTCATTTGCTTAGTTTGCATGTTTATTTCAAATTAATGTATGCAAAGAAGAGAACCTTGCTCATTTATTATCACATGGTCCATTGATCAGATTGTTAAAAGCCTTTGGGGTTTCTTTAGAGATTCTTACCCCAAATCCATGGCTTTTACAACTTTTCATTGAACACAGATGAAATGATTCTGGATCCCCAAACAATAAGTTTGGAAGTTCTTTTTATAATCGTCGGTGATTGGTTAGAATCACCTGGCGGTCAAGAGAAGTGGAGAAACCCTCTTGGAAGTGGTATCAACCACTTCCAAAACATGATGTTTGGGTATAAGGACGAGGGAAGAGGTTAGGAAAAGGTTAAGGAGGTTTTAGGGGTTAGGATGTTAAGATAAAAATGGGTTAGGATGGGTGGTAAATGGTCGAGAGAATTTTATGGGGAGTAAATAGGATAGGTGGATAGTTTTGCGAGGGGTAAATGTGATTTATGATAGGTTTATAACTCGGTGATAGGATTAGATTAATATTTGAGATATGAATGTGAGGGATGTAGGTGGGTTACCTAGGGTCATGAAAATCTAGCGTCTACATTTTTTCCTTTTTGTCAAGTAGTTTGTGATAAGCGGGCCGCTAGGAAAAATGAGTGAAATGATTGATTTCTTTAGATAGGTGACCCCCAAAGTGGGGATCATTACGGACGAGGGAAATACTCCGACTTTGAAAAGGATGTTTGATGAGATTTGTTTGTATGGTAGTGTGTTTTGATTTTCCTAAGAGGTCATTGACATATTCCTCTACGGTTTTATGCATAAGATCATGGAAGATGATAGAAATGACACATTGATATGTGGCTCTTACATTTTAAAGGCCAAAAGGAATTACTCTATAACAAAAAATTCCCCATGGGGTGATGAAAAAGGTCCTATGTTGATCTTCAGGTGTGATAAGGATTTTATTATAACCAGAAAATCCATCCATAAGGGATAACATCTCATGGCTTGTTGTTAAATTGAAAATCGAGCAATATTGGGTAGAGGAAATTGTCTTTAGGAAATCAAGGTTAAGGTCCTGGAAGTTCGTGTAAATGCGTAATTTTTCCATGGCTTTGGTGATAGGTATGATGTTAGAAATCCATTGTGGATAATCAATAAGTAGGATGAAATTGGCTGAAAGAAGACGTTGAAGTTCTTCTTTGACTATTAGCACAATGTGAGGATGAATTTTAGGAGGTTTTTGTTTCATAGGTTTAGCACACTTGTATCTGTAACAATGTTGTGGACGATGATGTTAGGGTGTATACTTGACATGTCACTATAGGAATATGTGAAGGCTTGACTATGTTTGGATAGGAAGGCAATGAATTCTTGGAGTTCACGTCGGGTCTAAGGCTTAACCAATCTTAATAATGTGTGGCTCTTGAGGTGTGCTTGATATTAACATCGATGGTTGATTCAGTAAGGAGCATGGATGTGTTATGGGGTAGGGATTTTGAAGGTGGTGCTCATAGGCCTTCATATACGTTAAGATGACATCATCATCATGAAAATGTAGAATGTCGATAACATGGGAGTCTTCTTCTATCATGTGTGTTAACGAGAGAGGAATGGTTTCAATTTTATCTTGGGATTGATAAGTAAGTAGTCGAGTGAGATAGTATTGATTGCAATTTTTTAGGAGAGATGGATATGACATCGTCATAATTAGAGAGTGGATTTGATGATTATTATGAAGGTGTCAAAGGTTTTGGTATGGATGATGATGGCTCGAAGAAGGGAGCTTAAAACCAAGACCATATTTCTCATAAGGTTTTCTCATATTTTCAAAGCGAAGGTCATGTAGAACTTGTTCATAATGACCCAAACCAAATCCTTTCCGGTTGCAACATTAAAGTTAAGTTTGTGTAAACCTAGGTCTAGTTAAGAACGAGAAGTCGAGGAGAAGGGATTAACGTGATGTTGAGTTTCAAGATGAGATGAAGGACTATCAATGCCACCATATACTAATGGTGTTTGTAAAAATGGGGGATCAAATGGAATGATACCTCCAACATCGGAGCTCATAGAGTGGTTGTTTTTGGGTCTCCCATACGTTTTTGGGGTAGGGAGAAAGTTGAGGGATAGAAGGCGGTACTCCCTAGGGAGATTCGTTGTATAATATCTTGAAGGAGTTATCATCTAGTAGCTTAGATGTGGGGATGGAAGATCTCGTTAAATATTGGTCCGAGGACGTAGAATTTTATAGTGGAAGCATCATATGTTTGGGCATGTAAGACATGTGAAAATCCTGGAAAGGATTTAGATCGTGGGAATAGTAAAGGTTTTACCTTCATGTTCATACTTTAGACAACGATGTAGTGTTGATGGGATACAATGCATAACACATATCCAAGGGTGTCCTAACAACATGTTATACTTTGGAAATATCCTTCTACGAGATAGAAGATCTCATGGAGACTCTTAACACCTATTTTGATGGATAAAATGACCGTGCCTAATGTAGGGGTGATAATGTTGTTAAAGGTATGTAACACGGTAGGTGACCGAGAAATGGTGGTATTAGGTTATTGAAGTTATTTGAAGGCATGAGATGATATGATGTTAATATTGACATCATTTTCAATCATAACTCTCTTAACAAGAGTATCATTGATTTGGGAAGTAACAAAGAGGGGAAGATCATGGTCTTTAGGTTATAAGGATGGGATTTCAAAATCATCAAAGGTGATAACAACAAACATTTTGAGAGTGCCGAAAAGGTTGGAAAATGGTTGTGGGTTATCGATGGTACTGAGATGGATTGAAGAGCCTCAATCATTACTTGTCGGTGTTATGGAGAATTTTGAACAAGCTCATAGGTAAACATCTTAATGAGGATCTTAGTGGAGTTGTTTGATGACGATGTTTTGTATGGATGTGGTAGATTGGGTGTATGGGGAAGCAAGGATAGAAACCTTTGCCTTAGAAGATGACGGGTTAGGTGACTTGGGGGAGCAAGGAGATAGAGACTTTGGGCCCATTTTGATTTTGGGCCTTTGAGTCTTGTGCACATGCTCTTATGGTTATAAAAATGACATCTATTTAATGGAGTGGGTTTTTTGGAGGAAGCCTCACTCTTGTTATATTTGGAAGTGGTGTTGGGTGGTGGTTTGGAAGTAGTGAATTTAAGGATTTGATGGGTTGGTTTGATTTTATGATTAGGTTTGATTACATATGGATGTTTTGGATCTATGGGAAGAAGTCCTTTGCTAACAAGGCTTCAAATCGTAGCATGGAGGGCTTTATAGTCCTCAGTGGAGTGTCTTGGTATCTAATGGTATGTATAGAATGCTTCATAATCATACCAAGAGGGATTCCATCCTTGAGAGCTAGATGAATTAGTAGGGGTAATGTTATGATAGATTATTAGATAAGATTTTGAGGATTCCAAAGTATAATATCATGTCTTAGTTATGCGGGATAACGATGAGGGTGAATGGATTTGTATATCATTTGATGTTTTAGAGTTTTGAGATAATGGGGTCAAGTTTTGTGTGGCATGTTTAGATGATAATAGAGGAATATCCCTAGATTTTGTAATGGTAATCATGAAATTAGATAAGGGACTAGGCCCTAATATGGAAGGTGAGGGATGCATATTTCATGTTAAGGTTGTTTGACGATCTTTTGGTATAATTTTTATTTTTCCGGATGAATGGTTTATGGATTCTCTAGTAGTATTATTGAAATTTTTGATGCGGTGTTAGCTGAAGTGGTCTTCAAAATAGATTTTTAAACTTTCCATGACATGTTTATTTTCTAGGGCTCTTAGAGGAATAATGGGGAAATTTTAAGGGGTTGTGATAGATTTGATATGTTGAGTCTTGGTAGTGACAATCTTGGAAGAATCAAATGATTCGGATGGTGTCTCTGTCATAAAAATATTGGGTGCTAATGGTGTAAGTGGTAGTTATTTGAAAATATTTATAATATAATGGGAGTTAATGGTGTTGGATTGAGATTGATTGGTAGACAAGGGATGATTTGGGAAAGGTTGTTTAAACACATCCAAGTTTTGATTTGGAGGCGCATTTGGATTGTCAAGTTGCAAGTCACCTCGTTCAATAAGATCTTGAAGGATGTTTTTGAATGAACAACACCTTTTAATGTCATGGCCTTGAAATTTATGGTATTTACAATAATCATTATCTCAATACCATGATGGTTTAGATGTGGATATGTCAACATGGTAGATATGAGGGAGTTTAATCATGCACGTAGTTAGAAGCTTGGCAAAGACAACACTATAAGACTCCTATTAGGTGTGTAGTTACGTTGAGGTTGAGTTCACTCGAGTCTTAACTCATTTTTAGATGCATATTTCACCATGATTGTGTTAGTTGATCCTTTAGATTTGTTGTTGCTAGAAGAAATTTTAAATGAAGACTCAAGTTTTGGTTTCTTAGACTTGAGTTTAACCTTACCATCTTCAAAAGTGCAAAGCTCTAGTTTTCGGACCATGATAAAGGCTTTGTTAAATGTATGAAAGGATTAGATTTGGAGGGTTGATGATATGTGCTTAGTGTAGGATTTAGAAAATAACTTGATCAACTTAATTTGTGGAAGAGAGAAGGATAATTGATTGATAATCCTCCACCATATGATGGCAAAATCTATAACAGAATCATCTTTGAATTGTTTGATAGCATAGAGATCAATGATGGAGATCTTATGATAAATGTTGATGGAGAAATTCTCTAAGAACAACTACACGAGTTATGTGAAAGAGAAGAGGGAAAATTACAGGATGTTGTTGTACTAGTCAAGGGATAGGCCTGCTAAGGACATGAGAAATGTCCTTAAATTGAGATCGTGGTCATGGGGGATGAGATAACATGCATGAAAAAATGCCCTAGTGTGATGTTGCGGGTCCTCCTTACTATATAATTTAATGAAATTTGGGAGTTCCCGAGTGTGGGGGATAGGTCTTAAAAGGTACATATGGGTGGATAGTTTTGTTACAAATTTGTTTGTATGAAAGGGTGTTCTTAGGTCCCATGGTGGTGGTTTTAAGGCTTTGCTATTAGTATTAGTAACACTTTTATGGGATCATTTTGAGGTTGTTGTGTATGTGAAGAAGAGGGAAAAGCTTGGTTATAAGGATGGGGGTTTGATTGTTGGTACAAATGATACGGTAAAGGGATATTATGCTATAGAGGGGTACTTGGTTGGGATATTGTAGGTGTGTTGAGATACTAAGGGTTGTGAGGGTTGAATATATTGATAAGGAATAAGAATGGAAGTGTTGATAAGAGGTTGGGATGGTTGTGGTATATATTGAGAAGGGATGGTGCTATATTATGAGACATGAGCAATAGATGCCTGTTATGAAAAGGGTTGAGTACTAGAAATGGAACTCGTATTGATAGTGGGTATAGATGTGGGGACAAATAGGAATAGATTTTGGATTGAGGATTTAGGTTTTTGTGGTGGGATAAATTGATATGTGATGAGAGGGTCATAGTAAGAGGAATACCAAATGAGATTACAAGAGGTGGAGGAGGAGCATTGGAGGTTGTGGGATTGGATATGGAAGGGGATGTCATAGTGTGGGTTTGTGTGGTTGTGAGCTCGGCGAAGGAGCCAATGACATGAATGGTTGTTGGTTGGATGTATCTTGTGATGAGACAACATTAAGATTGAAAATATCGATAAGAGATGATGAAGTAGGTGTTGATGTGCCTACGTCACTAGCCTGAGGGTAAGGGAGATTTTTTTATAATGGGTTGATAATCAAGATCATGAATGTTAGAATAATTACAAGTGGTGAATTTGGAATCTGGACCATATTCTTGATAGGGGTACATGTGATACGCATGACCTTAGAAGATGATAACTAGAAAGGGCAATCAAATTTGTGTGTAAGAGTTAAGTGAAGAAAGGGTCACCACTTTGATAAAATTGAGGATCAAGATAGGGGATTTTGGCGTCGCAAATTGAGTCGGGAGAATGCGGGGGTTCAGGACTGGTCCTAAATGTCGTCAAAATTGATCTATCATGCTTGAAATATTTTAAATATGGGTCTTGAGGGAGTCCATGGATTACTAAAGAGGGTTTTTCATATCATTAGTGTTTTGAAGATGAGATTGTTGTTTGGTTAAAACCATTAACTAATCAAACAATCAATAAAAAATAAAAATGGTTGTTTAAAGCAATTGAAAGAGAGACAATTATTTTTGATTATCTTGATTTATCTAAAAAAAGTGTGAAATGAGAAAATGGTTGAAAGGGGACTAAGAAAAGGTTAGCTAAGGCTAGTTTCAGGTGAGTTTAAGGTTAGATTCCTCAATATAATCGAAGGTATGTAAATCCCAGATCTTTTTGGCGTCGGTACGAGGCATGATATTGTGGCCTGCCCCCTTATACCATGGTCTGTAATGATAAGGGTATCAGATGCTTAGTCTATATACTACCCACCAAATTGTTTATACTTGGATAGAACATCGAGTTGACTTTTCTGTTTGGTGATGAAATCCAAGTAGCTCCACCTAGAAGGGATTGTTTAAATGCAAGTTTGATGTGATATGTGATTTGGTTATGTGTGAAGGTAGTTTTGTGAATGTAATTCATTTAAATCCTAATTATACTATGTGAACAAGAAGAATGAGGGTTAGTTATAAAGACCCAAAATAAATGTTTATTTCAATAAGAACATATCAACAACATATGCGATCTTGAAAGAAGTAATGTACCTATAATCGTTATTCCTTTTTTATTTTTATTTTTATTTTTACGTGTTTTTGAGGCAATGACATCAAAACACTCGAGATGAAAGGTTAGATGATATTGAAAAGAAAAGAAAAATAAGATATAAAAATATAATAAAAAAGGGACTCGAGTCCCACTTTGGGTGTGGTAGGATGTTTGAGGTGAATTTTGATTTGTTACTATTATAATGAAAGAACAAAAACTCTAAAAGTAACAAGGTTTAATGATACATGCATCAAAAAATGCAATGCCGGGATGGATGGATACATGAACAATGTTGAAAAATCCTCCTTTTCTTTGAGTGAGAGAACTGTTTGGAATGATAACCAAACAAGTCAAACATTCGATAACGACAAAACAAGTTGAATGGTGTCAAATCATTTTTGCAATCAAGTGATATGATATTAAATAATATAATGACAATATGATTATAATTTTAGAGGGATGAAGAGATCTGTTCTACTTGATAAGTGGCCCGGTAAGGGCTACAATGAGATTAAAGTCAAGGAATTATTCAAACCTTAACTATTCTGCTATGTCTTTTATTTAACGTATCACTTTAAGATATTCTTTGATGTCTTAGATTTTAGGTGTGAGGGAAATGAAACACATGTTGAGTTCATGTGTGATGTCGAAGGGTACATTGCATAGTAGGAACATCATAGATATTGGTAATAGGGTATGATTTATGTTTGTCACGAGTTGTAATGACTTATATCATGTTCTTCCAAGTGTATATGATAAATTAAAGTCATGAGAGTTATAAAATGTTAAGTATTTATGTGAAATTGTCTCACAATGTCTCTAAGTCACTCTTTAGTGTGTCTATGTCATCTAATGGTATGTTAAGTCAAAATTGTCTAAGGGTTTTCAAATGTGTTTCTTATGGTGTGAAGTTATATGATGCTCGATAATATGGTTAGAGTTATAAAGTGATGACTTGATCAATGTATTGCTTCTAAAAGTGGAATGTGGCCAAGACATGGCCAAATCAAGTGTGCTCTATAGAAAATCTAAGGTGGTTTTAGGTATGCTATTAGTTATTCTTAATACTCATTCATTCTAAAATGTGTTCGAGAGAGTTAGAAGGGTCAACTACAGTGTGTATGGTCAATTTTGAGGTCATAAGAACACATTTGTGCATTTTGGTTACTTCTCTACCTAGACTGGGTTTTCTCAATACACAATGAGCGGTATGAAGAGAAAGTGATATTTGAATGATCAAATGATGGAATATAAGGCTAAATATTGCTACATATCATATGTATGAGGTGGAATACAAGATTGATAGGTTTTAGGGCCTAATAATGTCTAGATTTTTGTAATTATCTGTAAGAATACAAGTTGACTATGTTTGCACTAACAAAACTTAATTTGAGATGAGTATGTCGCAATCCGGGAAAATTATCATCAAGAACATTACTTAAGAATTTTGATGGAGATTATATCACAAAATGGGTATCTAAATCGGGATAGTTTTCACTATACTTGAATGTATATCAAGAGTTATATGTGATTCCATCAAAATCCAAGGCTAGTAAACAATGACAGTGCATTTGATATGGTGAAGAAGACATAGTGAGTATTTAATGATATTTCTAAGTATTAGGACATGTATATGAGTGGAGAATATTTGTTTGAATTATAAAATGATTGTCATAAGGTCATATGTGTGGTTGTTTCATCTCGAAATACTCTGTGTACCATGAACTACGTCTTTACCTATTTACATGATTGTAAGTCATCTTTTGTGTTTCTAAGTTGCTCTGGTGCTTGAACATGAGAAAAATGGATTTGATACTTCCTACTAAATATGTGAGAATTGGTTTTCATGGATTTCTCTCATCAAAATGATGAGTCTTAGTGAAAATATACAAGAAATTCAAAGTAATGTTGCACCACTGAGATCGGTGTTGAGCCTCTACGGGAATGAGTGTTGATATGCACCAACTTTCTTATGTATTAGATTTAAAACCTTAGTTATGCATTATTGGATACTTCATTATGCATTGGAAGTATGTTGAAGTCAATCTCAGAGTTGATGGGTTTATTAAGTTCACCTTCTCTTCTTTGGGCAAGATGTCTTGCTTTATAGGTGCGATGTAAATGCATGAGGCGGGGTATACAAAGTTCTACGGTATGAGTATATGGAAGTTTCCTTAAAGTTATACATTTTCCATAGGAGTGTAATAAGAATGATAAGGTGTTTGAAGTCAAAATTTCCAAAGGAAATGTGTATGAGGGCTCGAAAAGATAAAATGCAGTATGTTAATATACATGCTCGAGAGAAAGGCAGGGTATGTTGATCTCTCAGGTGAAATGTATGTGTCAATTTCATTTATGATACATTGAAGTGCATTTAATATGATTCATAAGGTATATAAGTGATTGTGACCTCAAAAGAAGCAAATATGCATCTTGTAGTCTATGCTATGACTAGGAATTCTCATTCTTTCTCCTAAGAACATCCTACAAGCATGTAGTTTCTTGAATGGATATGAGGATTGTGTTTTTAAAGAGATCCAGTTCTTCATTACTTCTCACGGTTGAGAAAGGTGTTAGGACAAGGATGAGTTATTAAGTTGGTCTTTTGGTGTTGAGTTGTGGAGCTCAATTACTTAAGTTTAACATGCTTTATCAACTTCGTGGAAAACACAGTAACCGACATCGGTTATGTAGGGACCGACATCGGTCAGGAAAGAAGGAAACGCCATTGGTTAGGGATAACCGACATCGGTTACTGTGCATGAGTGTTTTATTTAACTCACGAGAATTAAATCTAATTTTAGTATTAAAGCATATCTATTGATTGCAATTACATGACTAAGTGCCCTAAGTTTATAAAAGATATATATATATATATATATATATATATATATATATCTTGGTAGCTAGGGTTAGAGTAGCAAGAGGAGAGAGAATTGATGATTATTGTGTAAAATAATTGTGAGAGAAAATTCTTGGAGAAGAAGGAGAAGCTTGAGAGAAAGAAAGTATTGTACATCGTGAGAGGTGTGGAAGATTGTAAATCTTCATTGTATATCTTTTGAAAGCTTTGGATAATATATTGACTTGTTTCTTGGTGGACGTAACCCACATTGGGTGAACCACGTTAAATCTAGTGTTGATTTATATCTCTTGTTTTGTATATTTCTTCTGGTAGAATATCTACTTTTATTGCATGTATGCTTAGATATGATATATTATCTATACAAAAGTGTGCTAACCCCAAAAATTGGTATTAGAGCTTTATTTGAGGTTTTGTGTCTTGAAAAATACTCATAGAGGGTTTTCTAATTGAGTGGGAGCTATAATAATGGAAAAATAAAAGAAATACAAGGTAGAGAAGTTTGACGACTGAAATTATCAATTATGGAAGATGCAGATTGAGGATTATCTGTATCAAAGAGATTTGTACTTACCATTGGATGAAAATTCTAGACCTACGAAGATGACTGATGAAGAATGGAAGATTATTGACAAAAAGGCTTTGGGATCTATAAGATTGAGTTTGACCACATCTATGGCTTCTAATATTACAGAAGTGAAATCTACGGTAGAGTTAATGAAATATATTGCTAATTTATATGAAAAACATAGTGCTTCAAATAATGTTTATTTGATGAAGAAAATATTTAGTTCTAAGATACATGAAGGTGGATCTGCATCTAGTCATTTGAATGATTTTGATATATTGTAAATCAATTAAAATTGGTTGATATTCTGTTTGATGATGAAGTGAAAGCACTCTTATTCTTATGTTATTTTCCTGATAGTTGGGATAACTTGGTAATGGCTATTAGTAATACAACATATGCTAATAATATTTTGAAGTTTGATGATGTGGTTAGTATAATATTGAATGAAGAAATTCACAAGAAAAGTATAGAGGAATCATCATCTAGAAATGATTTGAATGTAGAAAGTAGGGGTAGGCAGAAGGAGAGATCCAAGAGTAAGAATAATGGGAAATCAAAGTCCAAGAATGACATATCTAAATCCAGAGGTAAGGGAATTACCTATTGGAATTGTGGAAAGAAAGGACATGCAAAGAAAGATTGTTGGTCAAAGGATAAAGAGAACCAACACCTAGACAAAGGTAAAGAGGCAAATATTTCAACGAGAGGTAGTGCAAGATGCTCTTATTATTTCTTTGGATAATAAAATAGAATCATATGTTTTAGATTCAGGAGCTTCTTTCCACCCTAATAAGGGTTATTTCAGAAATTATGTCTAGGGAAATTTTGGGCTTTTTATTTGGGTGATGATGAACCTTGCGGTATTACTAGTAAAGGGAAGTTCATCTAAAATTATAGAATTGAAATACATGGGTATTGAAAGATGTGAGGCATGTGCCAAGCCTCGGGATGAATCTTATTTTTGTAGGGAAACTAGGTGAAGCTGCTTGCATGGTTACGTTCACATCAACTCTTGGAAATTCACCAAGGGTTCCCTTGTTGTGGTAAGAGGCAAGAAGGGATGAATGTTATATTTGTCTACATGTGTTATTGATTCCTTTTCTATATTATCTACTTTAGATTGGATGCATGCATGTGGCATAATCGGTTGGGCCATATGAGTCAAAAAAAGAACCACGAGATCTTAAAGGCTAAGGGTAAGTTATTAGATTTGAAAGATTTAGATCTTGATTTTTGTGAGCATTGTATCTTTGGAAAGCAAAAGAGAGTGAGATTTCTCAAAGTTGGGGCAACTAAGGAGTAAAAATTGGAGATTGTACACTCAGATGTGTGGGGACTAGCCCAAGTATCTTCTCATGGAGGATCCCAATATTATGTTACTTTCATTGATGATGCTACAAGAAAGGTATGAGTTTATTGTATTAAACATAAATATGATGTTTTTGAGACTTTTAAAAGATGGAAATCCCTTGTTGAGAATGAATCAAATTCAAAGTTAAAGTGCCTTAGATTTGACAATGGTAGTGAAAACTGTAGTAAGAATTTCAATGATTATTGTTTAGTGAATGGAATACGTAGAGAAAGGATATTTCCAAGAACAACACAAGAGAATGGTATTGTAGAAAGAATGAACAAGATAATCATATAACATGCCAAAAGTATGAGGATACATGCTGGTTTTCCCTTACGAGTTTTCGGTAGAAGCGGTTGACACAATGGTTTATTTGATTAATCATGGGCCTTCAAGTTCACTAGATGGAGGAATACAAGAGGAAGATTAGAACTAAAAAGAGGTATATCTTTTTTTTTCTTAGAGTTTTTGGTTCAAAATTTTTGTACATGTTGATAAGGAAAATAGAAAAAGTTGGATGCAAAATCCAAGAGATGCACTTTCATTGGTTATGGATCTAGTGATTTCGGATTTCATTTTTGGGATTTAGAGGATTATAAAATTGTTGGTAGTCGTAACATTGAATGGAATGAAAAGAGAATGTAAAGGGATCAAATTTTTGGTACCTAAGGATGAACCAGATTGATAAGTTTGTGAATGAAAATGAACTCTCAATTTAAAATCCATACCTATAGGGTTACACAGTAACCGATATTGGTTGAATCTTGACCAACATCGGTCTGCTAAACTAGTATCAGTTATAAAAGAACCAACATCGGATATAGGTGACCGGCGTCGGTCGGTGCAGTGGAAAAAAATGTCTAGGAGGTCCATAATGAGCCTCAGGCACACCTCAAACTCCGTGAGAAGGTCATAAAGGGTAATTAAATCTCCATAAGTTGGGAGACTCATGTATGATATGGTTTGTACCAGACTAGACATTGCACAGGTAGTGGGAGTTGTGAGTAGATTTATGGCCAATCTAGGTAAAGAGCATTGGAAAGTAGTCCAATGGATACTCAAGTATTTGAGAGGGACATATAGCATGTAATTATGCTATGGAGGTTTAGCTATTTCTTTATGTGGCTATGTTGATTTGGATATGGTTGGAGATCTAGATGGTAGGAGGAGCACTACTGGATATATTTTCATAGTAGGTGGGATGATAGTTAGTTGGATATCGAGATTGCATAAGGTTGTCACTTTGTCTACTACAGAGGTAAAGTATGTTGCAACTACAGAGGCTAGAAAAGAGATGATATGGATGAGTAGGTTCATGGAAGAGTTGGGAAAGGAGCAAGATGATTACAAATTGTTTAGTGATAGTCAGAGTGTAATTCATTTGGCAAAGAACTTAATGTTTCATTCTAGAATGAAACACATTCAGTTGAGATATCACTTCATATGATAGGTATTGGAGGATGGGCGGTTTGTTAGGAATTAGAGAACAAATATGTGGAAATAATTCCTCAAATCATAGTAGTAGGAAATTGTATAGCAGTATACATGTAGAAATATAACAACATAAATAAATAATGCACAAAAGAAGACAAGACAATATTTAACGTGCTTCACCCAATGTGGGCTATGTCCACCAAGAACTTTCTTAGATTTTATTATCAATAAGAGTAAAACAACTCTCACAGTCTTATCTCGATTATGAACTCACAATATAATTCCAAAGATGCTAAATGACATCTAAACCACAATTGACACCCAATTGCTTAACCTTGATCACTCTTGATCACCTCTTGGTCACTAAGACTCAAGACCTCTTGAACACACAAGATATCTTCAAGATACCCTAACACATCTATTTATAGGATTACAATCCTTTAAGAAGTCCAAAAGCGGCCCTAGAAGTTTGAAAGTCATGACCTTTCATCTTCCTACGAGTGGAAAAGAAAGCATCACGACCTTTCATCTTCCCATGGATGGAAAAGAAATGGTCATGACCTTTCATCTTCCCAATTCGAAATCCACACTTCGATACTGATTTGAGAAGACCAAAAAAGGCTCCACACCCTAAAAATCTCCCACTTAGAGATTGTTCCCTCTTGAGCAAAGTTCTCAACCCTTCATTATCAACCATGAAGACCAATAAAATTTGAACACAACTTCAAATTCTCCTTGTGACCACCTTGGTCATCATATCCGTAGGATTTCATTGGTATGAATCTTTTCCAGCTTCAACTTATCTTCTTCCAAAGCTTCCCCGATGAAATGATATCTCAGCTGAATGTGCTTCGTCCTAGAGTGAAAAGTGGAGTTCTTCGCTAAATGAATAACACTATGACTATCACTATGTAGTCTCCCAACTTCCGATTATGACCCAAATCATCAAGCAATTGCTGTATCCAAATCATCTCCTTGCTTGCCTCTATGGTAGCAACATACTCAACCTCTGTGGTTGACAAAGCCACAACCTTTTGTAACCATTAAATCCAACTCACCTTTGCATCACCAACCATAAATACATAACTGTCATGCTCCTCCCCGCTGTCCAAATCTCCTACCATGTATGAATCTACATAACCATGGATTGTAGTGTACGATCCACCAAAACACAATGCTTCTCCCATGGTCCCTCTCAACTACCGAAGGATCCACTTCTTGCTGTCGAGTGCTCTCTACTGTATCACTCATAAACCTACTCACTTTGCTCCCCTTTGCATGGGCAATGTCAGGCCTAGTGCATACCATAGCATACATCAAGCTACCAACCATTGATGAGTATGGTACCCTGGACATTTGGATTTTATCCTCCTCAGTCTTGGGACTCTACTCCTTTGATAATTTAAAGTGACCTACCAAAGGGGTACTAACCGGTTTAACATCATGCATACTAAACCTCTCCAAGACCTTCTTTATGTACTCTTCTTGAGATAACACCAGCTTCCTCTCTTTCTGTTTTGAGTTATTCTCATACCAAGGATTTTTTGTGCTGCCCCAAATCCTTCATTACAAAGGAGTCACCTAGCTACTTCTTGAGTACCTTTATTTCTGCATGTTCTTCCCTGCAACAAGCATATATCCACATATAGGCACATAATAATATAACTACCATCAAAAAGCTTCTTGATGTACATGAAATGGTCGAGTGACACCTAGAGTAACCCTTCTCTGTATAAAGCTGTCAAACTTCTTGTACCACTACCGTGGAGCTTGTTTCAGGCCATACTATCTCTTCTTAAAATACACACTAACCTCTCCTTCCCTTTGACTTCATAACCCTGTGGCTGTTGCATATACAATTCCTCCTCCAATTCACCATGAAGAAATGTAGTCTTCACATCTAAGCTGATCTAAGTGTAGGTTTTCTACTACTAATAAACCAAGAACAGTTCTAATAGAAGTCATTTTAACAACAGGAGAAAAAATTTCATCAAAGTCTATACCTTTATTTTGTGCAAATCCCTTGACCACCAACCAGGCCTTGTATCTTTTCTTGCCTCCATCTTCCTCTTTGATTCTATACACCCACTTATTCTGCAATGCTCTCTTTCCCTCAGGTAGCTCCACCAGATCCCAAGTCTAGTTTTCCATAAGAGATCTATGTTCTTCATCTATGGCCTGCTCCCACTTCTTCCTGGCATCCACTTGCATTGCTTCCTCAAATCACTCTGGCTCTCCACTATCAGTGTGCAATAAATAATTCAAAGATGGAGTAAATAATTTAGGTTCCCTTCTTACCCTAGAAGACCTTCTCACCTCAGGAGTTTGGGGTTCCTGATGAGTAAGTTCTGAACTATTTGTCTGCCGGAACATGCTGCACTTGAACCGACCCCCTTGGACACCTTCTTTGTCCACAATGTCCTCTAACACAATGTATTATTTCTTTGATTCCTTTTTCTGTTATTGTAACTGATCTTTATACATGAATTTTTCATTAAAGACAATATCTCTAGACCGAAATATTTTCTTATTATTAAGACTCCAAACATGGAAACCAAAGTCATCCTCACCATATCAAACAAAGGTGCATTTCTTAGACTTATCCTCTAACTTGGTCCTATCATCTTTATCAATGTGAACAAATACCTCACATCCAAATACTCTAAGAAATGAGTAATCAATTTTCTTACCAGACCAAGCCTCCTCAGGTGTACCTCCATCCAAAGCCATAGAGGGTCCTCTGTTAATTAGATAAATAGCTATGCTCACCGCTTCCACCCAAAACATGAGTGGCAGCCCTGCATGTAACCTCATGCACCTAGCACGCTCCATGATTGTCCTGTTCATTCTCTTTGAAACTCCATTTTCTTGTGGAGTATGGAATGAGGTTAAAGAACCTCAAAGTTTTGATAACTCAACTATGCACGATGAGATAAGAGATAAACAAGGAAATTAACATTAAAGCATTTAAATTTGACAAAAACATCAAAAATAACATGATAAAGCTACTCTCTACTCTTTTGAAAGCTATAAAACATTGAACCTATGAAGATCCTAGCAATCAAATTGTGTGTTGTTTACTCCCAAACATAGTGAAGAGATCTCTCCAAGTTGGCTACATGGCCAAGCTTTAGATCTTCCCTTACTAACTATATTTGGAATGGATGGATGCAAGATGGAGGAGCTCTCAACAATGGAGTATGGCCAAGATCCAAATGTTCTATAGCTTAAAGCTATCACAAATGATTTCTAATGCCTTTCCAAAGTTCTTGAGAGAGAAGGACATTTGAAAGGAAGTTCCTTAGTTTGAAAGAGAGGCTTGTATTTATAGTTTTCCAAATGGAAGAGTTTGGAATTTGGGTGCATGTGGGACTAAAGCTCAAAAATCACTTTTAGATTAGATTAGGATAAACATGCTTTAGGCTTAGTTAAGCTTGGTTTAGGCTAGTTAACTAGGTTTAGGCTAGTTAAACTTGATTAACAAGTGATTAGAGACTCATTGAGAGTTGGGAGGGGTCTGGATAACCAATTGTGATTGATAGATAGCCTACGAAGCCAATAGAAGTGGTCTAGAGAGAACTAGGGAGGTTCTGAATGGTCAAAAGGAGGAATGTTTAGCTAATAAGAGAGATATTAGCCAAATAAGTTGATTATAGGAGGAATGTGACCGAAAGGTGTCGTGAATGGGCATCCGAGAATGGAGCGAAGAAGGGTTGATTAACGAAAGTGTCATCAATCGGTTGAATTGGATGAAATGCTAAGTGTAAGCATATTTAGGTGTCTACATTTGCCCCTCTTTGAGGTGGCATAAGTAACATCACTTCAAAGAAAGTAGACAAGCATAAACAAGTAGAAAATTTTGAAGGGATAGAAGAAAAATGAGTAGAATGGAGGATGCCCCTCGATTGTCGATGGGGTGATAGAAGAACTCGATTGATGATCGAAAATGACATGAAAGAGAACATAATAAAGAAAGAATAGTGTGAAGAAGAAGAAAAGGGATATAGAAGAAAAAGGAGTATGAGGAAGGGGGAATGAGCTAACATCCATCCAGTGCCTTTTAAACAACTTTATTTTTTTTCATCATATTGCTAAGGATCTTCATCATTAGGTCCTTATTAAAAATAATGAACAAAAGTGTAGTATGACATGAAAAGCCATATACGAACAAATGTCCATTGCTAAAAGCACTAACTCCATGCAACATACAAAATGTAATGCAATATGAGAAAGTAAAATATTCCTAACTCCATGCAACATACAAAATGCAATGCAATACGAGAAAGTAAACAAGCTAAACTAAAAGAGAAACATAATGTAATGTTTTTGTTATCGAGCTTCAGTTTTGACCTATGCAAATTAATGACAAGGGTTGGATGATGGTTCCCAAGCAAGGATACATGCAAGGGGAATAATGGAGGACACTTGGGTTCGATGAAAAGCAAATGCACACTTGAAATAGTACTAGGCAACTTGTTGTGCCCCAGATACAGTATAGACAGTAAGTAAGCAACTTAGCTTTTGTTGATGGAGGTAGATCAAGATGATCCGTGAGTCGTGCACATGAACATAGGTGAGAACCAAAAGAGACGATGTTTTGTAGGATGATTTTCAATTTTTAAATGTTTTTGAAACATATTTGAATGTTTTTTTTTTAAGATTTTGAATGTTTTTGATTTTTCTAACATATTTGAATGTTTTTATTTATAAAGTACATGAAGACGAGGAAGCGTGGATGCCCCTAGTGATAGATGGGATGTACAAGGTCATAAGGCCACGTGTGTATGAGAAAGGTGAAGATGTAAAAATGCCCCAAGCGATTAGGTGGGAGTATTCAAAGGAAAACTCTTCACGTGTAGAAGTGGGACCCAAGGCCATTATGGATAGGTTCAACATGATGATGAACATAAACCAATGAAGTGCTAAGAAGAAGCAAGGATGCCCCCAACGTAAGTTGGCCTAAAAGCACATGATAGAAAGGAAGGAGAAGATTGTTTTTGTGAAAGGGGACAAAGGTGTCCGAAAACATGGAAAAAATAATCTTATACACATGGATGTTTTGAATGAAGTAGAAGAACGATGTGAATGATATGAATGTAGCTTAGAAGCCTCACGATGAAGAAGTGATTAGCCAAAGGCACAAATTGTGAGACGAGATATGGACTAGAGTAAGAGTCTGAACAAGGTCCAAAAAAAGACACTTGGTAACATATTAATCTATTTACTCATAGAGATCTAGTGTGTGTACATGGAATTTAATTACCTCTTGAAGGGAAGATTTAATAGACAACAAGTGAAGACACCTAGCCAATGTGTAGGAATGATTGATTTTGAAAGGTGATAGGTGATTTGTGAATGAAAGGTGGAAGGATAGCCATATTGTTCATTTTAAGAGACCTCTTGGAAATCGGATGGAAAATACCCCGACGAATATGTATTTGATTCTAAGGCAACATTTTTATGGGTTGTCAGATGAAAAAATTTCTTTCCGATAGAGATGGTGGAAATACCCCAAGAGAGAGTTATATATCAATTTACTTTTGCTTTGTAGCTTTTAGCTTTTGATTTTTGATTGATTTTGATTCTTTTTCTTTCTGAAAACTTATTTCAGCTCTCTTGTTTGACAAGGGTTAAGAACCAATGATGGCTTGATGAAGGAAGGATGGAAGTGATTGTGATGAAGACATTGGCTAGTGTCAACAAATATGTCCAAAATTTTCTTCACAACAAGTTTATTAGATGTTGAATGTGATAGGATCTCTAAGAGTTTATTCGTTCTTTAATTTACCAAGGTGATGAAATACTACGGTCAAATGGATACCATAGAGATAAATCTTTCACAAATTTGTGTGAATAGGTAACCAAAATATCACCGAAGGGATGAAAATGGTAGGAAGACTATAGAGGAATGATAAGAAAGGGAAGAAATATCTTCCATGTGTATCACGACCGCATTGCAATGTTTGATATTTGTACCTTTGATTTTTCTTGTGTTTTCTCAATATTTTTTTTGTATTTTTGAATTTTTTTTTTTTTAGATTTTTGATAGTTTTTGAAAGGTGGGACCAACAAAGTCACCATGTGGTAAGATCCAACAACAATGTTTGACTTCCTTAATAAGGAGACTAGGTGTTTTATCAAGCGTAATATTTCCCGATCTCGATGATCATGGTGAGTTCGTACTCAACAAATTACGTGATTTATATTGAAACATTGATTGTTCATGTGGGAGCTTGAGTTCCATATCCATAGGTTTATGCACTTTACACCATACAAATGATGGTTGTGTTGGCGTTGCGTTCTTGAATTGTTCGCTAGTCAAAATTTTTAAGTTTTCACAAGACATCATTGGAATTTTGGGAACTTTAGAGCTAATGAGGGATTTTTGACGACGAGCTTGATGAAGAAAGCTGTTTCGTGCACCTGCACCTCCGCCCTTATAAGGACGATGAAAAATCTTGTGAGCTCATCAGAATCTCTTTGTCATGAAGCTATGCGAAAATATCGTGACAGTACCTCCTTATCGCGTTTAGAAGTACATGGATGTGTCAACAAATAACCCCATTGTACTTGCACATCTACAATCCCGAGACAAATATTATCTAATATTGCCTAAAATAGATGAAAAAAAGAAATAGAAGTGTTCGACACACATGAACCGTGAACCCTAGGATTATATAGGGGATATTTTTGAGGGTAATGACACCCAAGCTTAACAAAAAAAATTAAAGTGTAATTTTTAGGCAAAAATAATGCTTTATCCTCACTATAAAATTTATTTTTAAATAATTTTCAAAAATGGAAATTCACCATATTACAATATTAGCTAAACTTATCCTAAGACCTATTCTTACAATGCTTCACCATAACTAATTTGGGACTAAATTCTAAGACTTACCGATTTGCAGCCCGATAAAGATCAATTTGATTCTAATAATTCGGCACATTTATCTAGGAGTTAATCCCGGGAGAACCCCAATAGAGATTATTGGAAATACCCCAAGATCTCCCTAAGTTATTTATAGGATTTTTTTGCTTTTAGCTTTGAGCTTTTAATTTTTGATTGATTTTGATTCTTTTTCTTTTTGAAAACTTATTTCAGCTCTCTTGTTCCACGAGAACGGGGTTAAGAACCACAAATGGCTTGATGGAAGGAGGTGGAAGTGGGAAGTGATGATGAACAACAACATTGAAAACTAGTGTTAACAAATATTCCAAAAGTTCTTCGTAAAAAGTTTATTAGATGTTGATTGTGATAGGATCTCTAAGAGGTCACATTCTTTAATTTACCAAGGTGATAAAAGAGAAGTGGCAAATACAGAAATAGAGATAAATGTCAAAATGTGTGTAAATAGGCTAAAAAAATATCATCGAATGGATGAAAAAGGTAGGAAGAATTCATAATTAAGAGTAAGAAATGGAAGAAATAACATCTATGTGTATGTAACATCATTTTCCAAATATTGACCATTTGTATTTGATTTTTCTTGTGTTTTCTCAATGTCTTTTGTATTTTTGTATTTTTGCATTGTTTTTGATTTTTAGATTTTTGATATTTTTAAGAGGTTAGGACCAAAAAAGTCACTCTATGTGGTAAGATCCAACAACAATGTTTATGACTTCCTTGATAAGACCAAAAGCACGTTGTTATCAAGAGTTATATTACCTCTCGATCTCGATGATAGAGGTGAGATCATACTTAACAAATGATTGTGATTTATGTTGAAATATGGATTTTATATATGGGAGCTTGAGTTCCCTATCCATAGGTTTCTGAACTTTTTTCCATACTTGATGGTTATGTTGGTGTGTGTTCTTGAATCATGATTGATTTTTAACCTTAAGATTGTTTGATTTGCTAGGAGATTTAGAGATTTGGAAGTTTTGAATTGAGCTTTATAATGAAACTGTTTGGGTTTCTTATAAGATAACGTGTGACTTTTCTAATCATTTTAGAAGGAGAAGAAAGAGAATTTATTTTTTAGAACTAATGTGAAAGAAATGATGAGTGGGATGCCACAACCATTGATATAAGAAAGATGTGATGGATGAAAAGGATACGATCCAAGAATTGAAGAGGATGGGCTACGAGGAGGTGAGCCACTAATAGAAGATGATGAAAGGATCCTAGAATATGGTGCTAAGATGGAAAATTTATGGCTGAGGAGGTGAGCCATGGCTAGAAGATGGAGGGTTACTAGTGGATTCCCCGACGCTTAGATAGATGAGGAGGGACTATTCAAAGAGGTAAGAAATTGATAGAAGAGGATGAAGGGCTACCAGGATGTGGCCCAAGATAAATGAGGAGGGACTAAAAGGAGGTATCCCATAGATAGAAGAGGATGAAGGGCTACTAGGAGGTGGCCAAGAATAGAAGGATGGGAATGGGCTACTAGGAGGTGACCCACAAAGAGAAAAATGAGGGATACTAGGATGTGGCCCATGATAGATGAGGAGGGACTACTTGGAGGTATCCCATAGATAGAAGAGGATGAAGGGACTACTAGGATGTGGCCCAAGAATAGAAGGAATGGGCTACTAGAGGTGACCCACAAGTAGAAAATGGAGGGCTACTAGGATGTGGCCCCAGGATAGAAGAAGATGATGGGCTACTCAATGGTGACCCAAGGAGAGATTTTGATTGAGGAATGGTGATAGATAATGAATGATTTGGTAATGAGAAGATAGGCCATGGCTCAATGCTAGACCCGACATCTCATCATGCTCAGAAGAAGGTGAAGATGGAATAGAAGAAGAATCAAGTTCCATGACCTTAAGACTTCCTCTATGTTCTGATGAAAAGGATCAAACTTATTTTCCCATATGTGAGTGTATCAAGTTCTAGAAAGAATCCTTGTTTTGAAATCCTCTAAAGGGATATCATCATGTACTCTAATTGTTTCTTCATTTTGAGAGAAATCAATTAGTAGAGGTTGTTTTCTTTGGCCATAGAAGGTTGAATAGAAGAAACAAGTCGATAAGTGGGGAAGATTGATTGACAAAGAAGATGACTCAAGAGAGGAAGTAGGATTGGTGGTAGGCATCTCATGAATGGACGATTTGGATCTGGACCTAGATTTCTTTTCTAGAAGATGATGCAATGTAGGAGAGAAAATAGGATCACATATCCATTCGTTAATTTGTGACGTAGGAGTCGAGAATTAGATGATTGAATAGAGGGAATCCGAGTGTGGAAACTCTTTGATGGAGGAAGAGGTCATTGAGATGACTGATGAAGGAGGTCCTGCAAAGAAAGGGAGGACCATGACTCAAGAACCAAATTAGATGTTCGATTGATGGAACTTGGAGTCACATGAGTCTTCAAAGGAGGAAGACATGTTGAGGTGATTTGGAATAAAGGTCCTGTGAAGGAAGGGAGGACCATGATTCGAGATTTGATCTAGGGGTATCCGAACAATAGTTGGGATCGAGTCTTTAGAAGAAGAGTGGAATCCGAATGGTAGTTTAGATCTGAATTAGAAGAAGAAGAGTGGGGGAACCGAATAATAATTTGGATCAGAAGCATCCAAACCATACCATCGAATATGAGATGAAGGTGGGGAACAAGGTACCCGAATGGGCCTCTAGCATGAAGAACCAAATGAGGTTTAGTTATAATGGGAATCTTTTGATTTGAATTGCTAAACCTAGGTTCCAGTATTGTAGTAAGTGTGAGAGAAACTACATGATAGTAGTCATTGTTGGCATCATTTAAGCACAAATGTCTAGACCTAGATAGTGTGATGGAACTCCTTAAAGGGAAGGAAGTGACATGTTGATTTGAGGTAGCATAATGAAACCAACTAGACATTTTGGTAAGTATGGAGATGTGTGTGATTTTTCGAAGAAGGTCTAAGGAAAATAGACATTGTGATGACGTAATCTCGATGAGATTGAAAATGATTGTCCTAGAAAAATTTTTTTCAAATGAATAATCACAAGGAACAATCATGCAAGTGTGAAACACAAAGCCAATCAACAAGGAAATACACCCTATGCAAATGTGTGTGCAAAGTGATAGTTTGATGCAAAGATGATCAACACAATGTCAATATTTACATCAAGCTCAAAATGAACAAGGCGTAAATATTAACAAAGGGTAGATGTGACTCCCAATCAAAGGATACAACAACACGTTCAACAACCAACAAGGCCAAAATGCTAAAGGATGAGGTTTACAAATGTAAGCCACGTAACCACACCAATTGGACACGTTATCAAGCTTCATAAAGAAGTGAGATATTAGTGTCAAAGTGGTATCGAAACGACACAAACAAAGTAAGTGACACTCTTCAAGATTTTGGACAATGTTTGAAGTAAAACCAAGTCAAGGTATATTGAGGATGTGTTAAAATGTGTGCAGCGTAACACCACAATGTGGATACTTAGATCACGTTTATGAAAAACATGACATAAGTATCTTAATTGTGTTGAGACAATGTGAACAAGGTAACACGTCAAAGGGAGATCAAATGATGAATCAATCCTAACTATGATGATGATCTTGAAATCAAGATCAAGTGGCCATCAAAGATATAAGGATGCATCCATGCACTTTAGACGTTTAACAACTCAGCCACAAACATGGATGAGTGTAAAAATGGAAAAAAAGTGGTGAACACTATCTATGAAAACACTCTTGAAAGATGCCTTCTCTTGCCCCAAATGGGAAACAAGAATGCAAAGGTGTAGATCAAAATATGAAATAAACTAAGTGTTACTTGGGAAGAGTTTCACCTCATCCAAGGTGAGAAAGAAACCAAGATAAGTAACACGTTGTAAACTCCGTGATGAGATACACTTAGATATAACTTAAATGGATTCATTACCATGTTCGAAAAACAAGGTTTTGAATCCAAACAAGTTATCACTTCGTGATGGCAAAGAGACACGATAATGGACTAGTAAAGTGGGCTCCTTGATGGAATGGCCTCCTTAATAAGATCTCTCAACTAGGTGTCACAAAGTTGTCTAAGAGCGGGCATGATTTACCCAAATATTCACATTGACTAATCTTGGGAGTATCTCGGCTTTTCCCCCTTCAAGTACAAAGTGGGCAATAAATGCATCCATCATGTACTCTTTCCAGGGTCGCGATATAGACAACTTGTGACTCTAACTCACAAGGAAAACTAGTCAAGTGGGTAAGTGGAGTGCTTCCTATTTCATCCACGAGGTTACAACGGTGGATTACTTTAGGGTTCCTGGAACCACCCCCATTGTTATAGCTTAAGGTGTTATGCCAAAGGGGTTATGTTCCAATTGAGCGAGAGAGGGACGTACCCTTTTCTAAAACCTGCAATACAGTGTTTTGAATATGGTGTGTTTTTTATCTTTTTAACTTAAATGTGGTTTTAAGTAGCACACCATTTGGCAACCTGTATGAAAACACGTGTTAGTGGGTTTTTTGTTTTGTCTTAGCTCCTCCTTTCTTTGACAAGCGTTAGGTCCTATATGCAAGGAGTTAGTATTTTTCCATAAAAGATCATGATATTAAAAGAGAGTTTGCATGTTGCTTTTGATTCCTAAGATCACCAAAAAGGCGAAGGAAGAGCATACACAACATGAAAACCCAACTAAAACAATATATGGAAAATACCTTAAGTGTTTTTAAAAGGAAACTCATTTTTAGCCAACTTTGAACTTTAATCTATTTTAAAGCTTAAATTGAAGTGTTTTGGAAGTAAAAATAGAAGGTTTTTGAAACGTTTTGATTCCCAAGATCACCTAAAAGGTGTGAGGGAAGAGCATACACATTTCAAAGGACCCCTACAAATGAAAAATATGAACACTCAACTAAGTTAGCACAAAAATATGATGGAAAATCAACCTACAAATCACTATTAGTGTCACAAAACCTTTCAAAGTGTTAGAATGGTCAAGAAAACAAGTTTTTAGACTTTAAGACACGTTAAAAAATGACTATTTACCTAATAATGTAAACCATAAATTTTTTGTAAGTAAAAATCCTAATTTTATGATTCCATTGTGTATTTCTCTTCAATACCTTTCCAACACAACAAAAACGGAGTCATTTTGAGCTCGGGAGCAAAATTTATGGCCTCCGAAAGATTGGTGGTGAATGCAGTTTGACGCGCTTGAGCATGCCCCTTTTTGGCACATGTATGCCTGTTTCAACGCAAACACACCTGAATGACACCTACGTGCACCCCCTGTAAAATCTACAAAAATCATGGAATTTGAAAATTTTCAAAAGCAAACAAGTTAAAGGTTAGTCAAAGAAGCCTATTTTTAGCTCAAACCCACAAAATATACATGATCAAGGATGATTTAGCCTACTTAAAAATGAAATCATGTAAATAACAAGCTATTTATCCTAAAAACATGAAATTGGTTAGAAAACTAAAAATAAATAGCTTGAAAATACTCCATTAATGGAGGATGGACTTCATGTCCCCCTGGGCGTGCCAAATGTATGCAATGGAAAGTTGCAAAAGCTATGGAATGAGGTTAAAGAACCTCAAAGCTTTGCTAACTCAACTATGCACCATGAGATAAGAGATAAACAAGGGAAACTAACATGAAAGCATTATAACTTTGACAAAAACATCAAAACTAACATGATAAAGCTACTCTCTACTCTTTGAAAGCTATAAAACATTGAACCTATGAAGATCCTAGCAATCAAAATTGTGTGTTGTTTACTCCCAAACATAGTGAAGAGATCTCTCCAAGTTGGCTACATGGCCAAGCTTTAGATCTTCCCTTACTAACTATATTTGGAATGGATGGATGCAAGATGGAGGAGCTCTCAACAATGGAGTATGGCCAAGATCCAAATGTTTTATAGCTTAAAGCTATCACAAATGATTTCTAATGCCTTTCCAAAGTGCTTGAGAGAGAAGGACATTTGAAAGGTTAGTTTGAAAGGGAGGTGACCCTTCTATTTATAGTTTTCCAAATGGAAGAGTTTGAACTTTGGGTGCATGTGGGACTAAAGCTCAAAAAGTACTTTTAGATTAGATTAGGATAAACATGCTTTAGGCTTAGATAAGCTTGGTTTAGGCTAGTTAACTAGGGTTTAGGCTAGTTAAACTTGATTAACAAGTGATTAGAGACTCATTGAGAGTTGGGAGGGGTTCTGGATAACCAATGTGTGATGATGATAGATAGCAATACGAAGAATAGAAGTGGTCTAGAGAGAACTAGGGAGGTTATGAATGGTTGAAAGGAGGAATGTTTAGCTAATAAGAGAGATATTAGCCAAATAATATGATTATAGGAGGAATGTGACCGAAAGAATGTCATGAATGGGCATCCGAAAATGGAGCAAAGAAGGGTTGATTAACGAAGTGTCATCAATCCATTGAATTAGATGAAATTCTAATTATAAGTGTACTTGTGTGTCTACACCACCAATAGTGTTTACCTTAGCTGTCCCCCACACATATGTATGCACTAAATCCAACTTACTCTCCTTCTTGGTAGGTCCAACCTTGAGGAATATCACCCGCTTATGTTTTCCATAAACACAAAGTCCTCACGAAGTCTAAATCTAACTCCTTTAACTGGGCAACCTGTCCTTTATAATCGCATGCCCTTTTGACTCATATGACCGAGTCTATGGTGCCACAAAGTTACTGACTCCATCCTGTAACAACTAAATTACAATAATCAACACCACTGGTTAAATACAAAGTACTAGTTTTCTTACCTCTTGCAACCACAAGAGCTCCCTTGGTAACCTTCCAAGAATCCACTATAAAACTAACCGTATAACCATCACTACCAAGATGACCCACTAATATCAAGTTCCACCTCAACTTAGGCACATGCCTAACATCCTTAAGTAGCCATGTGTTTCCATTCTACATTTTCACCTGAACACAACCTTTCCCTACTATGCTGCATGGTTCATCATCACCAAGATATACATGTCCAAAATCTCCTTGAACAAAATCAATAAAGTAATGTCTATGTGGGGTGAAATGGAAAGAAGCCCCTGAATCTAACACCCAAGACTTAACAATATTATCTAAAGAAATAATTAAGGCATCCTGAAAAACATCACTTGCTACCACATCTACCTCTTTAGTTTCCTCCTTCTTGTTCTTCTTATCTTCAAGAGCCCAACAATATTTCTTAGCATGATCAACCTTTCAAGAGTTCCAACATTCTAACTTACTCTTGGACTTTTACCTTCCATGATCACATGACTTCCCACAGATACCTTTCCCTCTATTCTTTTATCTCCCTCTATTCTCCACCGTCAAAGAATTTCCAGAAGTAGAAGAATCTCCAATGATCTTCCTTCACATTTCCTCACTTAGGATCACACCTATTACATCCTCAAACTTCAGCTTTGAATTATTAGAGATCGAATTACTTACATCCATAACCAAGCTGTCCCAACTATCTTGTAAGGAGCAAAAATCAACAAAGCCCTAACCTCATCATCAAAGTCAATTTTTACCGAGTTTAACATACTCATAACCGTATTAAATTCATTCAAATGAACAGAAATAGAAACATTCTCTAATCATCTTCATATTAAATAAATTTTTCATCAAAAATATTTTATTAGAGGCAGAGGGTTTTTCATATAACTTCCCCAACGCACTCATGAGACCTTCTGTGGTCTTCTCCTACGATATGTTGAAAGCAATCAAAGATGCAAGGCATAACCGAATTTCCTCAAGTGCCTTTCTATCCAAAGAACTCCCAATCCTCATCCGACATTCTTTGTAGGTTTCTTTGTTTTTCTAGCCACGGGAACATGGAGGTGCTTTTGATATAAGTAATCCTCCATTTGCATCTTCCACAAACCAAAGTTCTGCCCATTGAACTTCTAAACCCTTGATCTACCCTCATCTGCCATAGCTC
Organism: Taxus wallichiana var. yunnanensis; assembly: GCA_018340775.1. Taxonomy (NCBI): domain Eukaryota; kingdom Viridiplantae; phylum Streptophyta; class Pinopsida; order Cupressales; family Taxaceae; genus Taxus; species Taxus wallichiana. The sequence goes on along the minus strand of CM031244.1, from coordinate 83,360,068 downwards.
CCAATCAAGCTAAACTTTCCTTGTGATTTACCACTTTAGAAAAAACCACCAAAGCTCTGATACTAGTTGTTAGGAATTAGAGAACAAATATGTAGAAACAATTCCTCAAATCACAGTAGTAGGAAACTATATAGCAGAAGTATACATGCATAAATATAACAACATAAATAAATAATGCACAAAAGAACACATGACAATATTTAACGTGCTTCACCCAATGTGGGATCCGCTATGCACCTAGGGAAAGGATGTTATAATGTATATGTATTGATGGATATTCGACATGTGGCACACATCCCCTTATCTTATTATATCATTCATTTATGATTTATCATGCTTAGGAGGTCGGCCTCGTATTGGCCATAGGTTAGAATGGTATATATAGGGGTTATAAGGTTGTAGTTAATCATCATATTGAGTATTGGAGTGTTATTGTATGGTTTGGAGGTTACCCCTCGAAGTGGTATTGGAGATTGCCCCCTCAAAGTAGAAAAACTATTATATGAGCATATTTTCATCATTTATATATATTTTGGTGTTCTATCATGTTATTATGTCTTGTATATGTTCGATTTATACAAGTAATATCCTTACAAGTGGTATCAGAGCAGTAATTTCAGCCAAAATTAGGGCAAAAACCCTAATTTTTTGTTTCGAATATATCTTGAAGAGGGTATCTAATTTTTTCCAATTTTTGCATCATAATTTGGAAATAATCTAAGTCAGAATATTTGAAAATTTCAGCTCCATTGGATCTATTTTGCGGATGTTATTGGTGTTTTAGGTTTTTTCATAAATTCACTTTTTAGGAAGCAAATTGTGGTAGTTTTTAGCAAAATTTATATTTTAGAAATCTCTTGAAATTTCAGTTAGGGTTTGTTCTTTGTGTTTTTATCCATCTACCGAAATATTTTCAGAATTCCTAAACCCTAATCATGATCACAGGGATAACAATTTTTATGGAAATGGTGAGATGGATGCTAAAGAATGGTGGATAAAATTTAAGAATATATATTTCTCATATTTCATGACAAGGAATAGGTTTTCACATTATCTTGGTGGTCCTGCATGGATTTGGTTTTCTGAGTTAAAAAATGACAGGAAGGATTGGTCTTGGGAGGAAATGGAACAACTTTTTATGGATAGATGGGACCACAAAGAGGAAGAAGAGTCAAAGGAAGATGATGGGGAAGAATATATTGAAGAATCAAGAGAGAAAGAAGATGAAGAGGAAGGTGAAGAAGATTCAAGGGAAGATGATGGTGCAACATATATTGAAGAATCAAACGCAGAAGAAGTTGAAGAAGACTATGAAGAAGAGGAAGAAAAACAAGATATTGATGCAGAAGAAGATATTATAGCTCCCAAGAAGGAAGATACCATATTTCAGTTTCATGGATGCATTCAAAGGAATAAGATAATTGTTTCCATAAATCCTAACAGCAAGTATAACTTCATCAACAAGGATATGGCTCAACATCTACATATTCAAGAAAGTAATATCAAAGAAGCTCAAGTGAATGGTAAGAAAATTCAAGTTTTTGAAGATTTAAAACTTACTATGGACAAATATACTTTACATTCAGATTTTTTTGCCTTATATATGGATGGTTTGGATATTGTTCTTGGGTATCCTTGGTTAGATACATTGGGGACAATTAATATTAATATGAAAAATAAGTTTATGAAGATTTGGTACAAAAAAAAAAGGTCACTTTACGGGATATCAAAGCTTAATGGAAATAAAAAAAAGTCAATATATGGATGTTTTGGATATTGTTCTTGGGTATCCTTGGTTAGAGACATTGGGGACAATTAATATTAATATGAAAAATAAGTTTATGAAGATTTGGTACAAAAAAAAGAAGGTCACTTTACGGGATATTAGGCTTAATGGAAATACAGGAAAAAAAAAAAAGTCAATATATGGATGTTTTGGATATTGTTCTTGGGTATCCTTGGTTAGAGACATTGGGGACAATTAATATTAATATGAAAAATAAGTTTATGAAGATTTGGTACAAAAAAAGAAGGTCACTTTACAGGATATCAGGCTTAATGGAAATAAAAAAAAAGTCAATATAGACCATGAGGATGATTTAGAATATGGAGAAGAAGGGAATAAGGATGATTCAAAAGAGGAACATGAAGAAAAAGAAGGAAATGATGATCCATCTAGTCAAGAGAAAAAGAAAATATCAAATGCAAAGGTGGAAGAAGAAAAGAACATTCAGAAACAAGTTGATAAGGTTGAGGATGCTACAACTACAACATATGGAAATCCATGTCAACATGAGAGAAAAAAATCATGGAGATATCCCAGGGCACATCATATTTCCAACCAATATAGATATATAGGTAATTGGAGGAATAATCACTTTATTTATACAGGGGATCAATGGAGCAACAATTATGAAGCATGGAATCCTTATTATGGTTATCCTTATTATGGTTATACATGGAATCCTTATTATGGTTATGCATTGAATCCTTATGTTGGTTATGCATGGAATCCAAGGATGATAAACTATGGTCACGAATGGAATCAGAGTAGTGCAACAAAATATGGATATTAGTTTAGATATGTATCATCTACTAGGATCACATATGGATGGATGATCGATCATGGCGCAAAGTGTGTAAAAATTTACAACACACTCATTACATGGTTTCTTCTTATGTTTTAGGGATGAAACATGTCAAGGAGGGAAGGAATGCTATGCACCTAGGGAAAGGATGTTATGATGTATATGTATTGATGGAGATGCCGACATGTGGCACACATCCCCTTATCTTATTATATCATTCATTTATGATTTATTATGCTTAGGAGGTTGGCCTCAGTATTGGCCATAGGTTAGAATGGTATATATAGGGGTTATAAGGTTGTAGTTAATCATCATATTGAGTATTGGAGTGTTATTGTATGGTTTGGAGGTTACCCCCTCGAAGTGGTATTGGAGGTTTCCCCCTCGAAGTGGAAAAGCTATTATATGAGCATATTGTCATCATTTATATATATTTTGGTGTTCTATCATGTTATTCTGCTGTATATGTTCTGATTTATACAAGTGATATCCTTACAGATACATCCACCAAGAACTTGCTCAGATTTTATTATCAATGAGATTAAAACAACTCTCATAGTCTTCTCTCGCTTATGAACTCACAACCGAATTCCAAAGATTCTAAACCACATCTAAACCACAATTGACACCCAATTTCTTAACCTTGATCACTCTTGATCACCTCTTGATCATTAAGACTGAATACCTCTTGAACACACAAGATATCTTAAAGATACCCTAACACCTCTATTTATAGGATTACAATCCTTTAAGAAGTCCAAAAGTCGACCCTAGAAGTTTGAAAGTCATGACCTTTCATCTTCCCACAACTAGAAAAAAACTCGTAATGACCTTTGATCTTCCCATGGCTAGAAAAAAATGGTCATGACCTTTCATCTTGCCAATTTGAACTCCACACTTCAATACTGATTTAAGAAGACCAAAAATAGGCTTTACACCCCAACACAATTGAAAATGAATAAGATTCATATGAGTGAGAACCATATGTATATGCTAACAAAGCCATTAGCAAAGAGAAGTTGAAGCTAAACTCCACTTCGTTGGTCTTCGAGTTTGAGGCTTCAAGAGGAAGAAACAAAGCTAAGGAAATGATCCAATAATGATGCTATACAAGTATAATGCAATAATCTATCTCAAAGAGGGAGATTGTTGAGTTGTGGAGCTAAATTACTTAAGTTTAGCATGTTTTATCAACTTGCTAGAAAAAACAGTTAATAACATCAGTTATGCGGGGACCGACATTGGTCAAGAAAGAAGGAACCACCATCGGTTAGGGATAACCGACATCGGTTACCTGTGCATGAGTGTTTTATTTAACTCACGGGAATTAGATCTAATTTTAGTATTAAAGTAGATCTATTGATTGTAATTGCATGACTAAGTGCCCTAAGTTTATATAAGGTATATATAGCTTGGTAGCTAGGGTTAGAGTAACAAGAGGAGAGAGAATTGATGATTATTGTGTAAAATAATTGTGAGAGAAAATTCTTGGAGAAGAAGGAGAAGCTTGAGAGAAAGAAAGTACTATACATTGTGAGAGGTGTGGAAGATTGTAAATCTTCGTTGTATATCTTCTGAAATCTTTGGATAATAGATTGGCTTGTTTTTTGGTGGATGTAACCCACATTGGGTGAACCACGTTAAATCTAGTGTTGATTTATATATCTTGTTTTGTATATTTCTTCTGGTAGAATATCCACTTTTATTGCATGTATGCTTCGATCGATATATTATCTCGCATACAACCTGGTGTGCTAACCCCAACATTTCAACCATGGTTAAGTAAAATGGTGATAAATTAAGATCTCGGTGAGCTTTCTTCAATGCTATAGTGCTTATAATTGTTGCTTAGGTGTGTTAAAGTCTTCATGAAAAGGGATTTTCATGTCTCATTCCTTAAAGATGTACTTGGAGGATTTCATATACTAGAGAGATGTATATTTTGGCATGGTTGAAGCTTGGCTTGGTGGTAAGATGTAGCTTGAGGTTATTTCAGTGCCTTTGTGATAAGAAAAGTTGCTCTACAAGTGTCTTAGCGCTTAAAAATGCAAAAATCTCAGTCAAGTCATGGGGAGGTAGTGATTTTGCTTCTAGATGGTGATATGGAGGTCTTAAAGCATTTGAGGTATGTATTATGTGTCAACACGGTGAATTATCAAGTTTTGATTCTTGGATTCATGTTATCATCCACTTATGACGATTATGGAGAAATTGAGCTTTATGACTAGGAAACAATGTCTAAGGTGATTTCTTGGCAAGATAACAAGGTAAGATGCTTAAAATTGAGCTTGTCTACTTGAGATAGTAGTATTAAGTCCAATGGAGTGTTGGTTTGTTGAGTCAAATAATGAATAGAATTTTGTAGCCGACACAATTGGTTGAAATTTTACTAAAATGTCTGTTTAGGGACAAGATTCCTTGTGATTGTATGAGGAGAAAGAATGAAAAAACTTAAAATGTGCCCAAAAAGATATGAAAGTTCATGAATGAAGGCGATAAGGTTGTTTTTTCTCCTACGTATTATTGTTGACATGTTCTTAAGGTGTATTATTCGGATGTTAGGTTACTACAATGTTCTAATGAAGGCTAAAACAAAGTTGAGGTGAAAAATGAGAAATTTCACATGCCTAGAAGGTGAAAAAGGGTGTTTTGGCTCAAAACAAGGTAATATGTTGCTTTCTTCATGATTTATTAACATGTTTAGATGGTGTAAATTCTTGGTCTAGGGGGAGAATAATGGCTTCTAGCTTGTTAAAAAGACAAAAATCAGGATTCAAGTGCAAATTTCAAGTTTTTGTTGTTAATTGATATTTTCAATTGATGTTTCTAACAAAATAATGATATTATGAAGTTGAGAAAGATGAATATCATGTAGTTACATGTAGCCTTTTTCATTAATGTAAATGGGGGAGAAGTTTAGGTGGTTTTCCATCAATGACAAAGGGGGAGATTGTTGGCATCTTTGTTCCATAGGTGTTGTCATTGATGAAAAAATCATTAATGAAAAAGTGTATGATGGTGTAAGGTCAGATTATTCTTAGAGTGATGATGATAAGGAGATCTAGGTATGTTCTTGGCTGCACAAGTTGATTAAGTGAGGATGGATTATTCTAGCAAGCATATTCAGTGACCTAACTAGCCTAGGTGATGTTGCATGGTGGTTGGATATTATAGGTTTCTTAAGAAGCATGTTAGCATGATGGATAGAATTTTTGGAGAGTTCTTGGGAACTCACATGAGTTGCAAGGTGCAGATACAGGTTGGTGACCATGATTCAAGTGCTCATTTGAAGCAGGTATGGATACTAATAGGTATGAGATTGAGGTATGGAGATATTTGAGATCATGTATGAATGTTGGTAGGTTTAAAATGATGTATCAGGTATTTTTGACCATTTTGAGTTCTTTCATGATGAGTTATAGTGTTATTTCAATTGACCTAGCTTTTACATTGTAAAACCCTAAGGGGTAGCTATGAAAGTCTCAATGGATGGAAATATTGAGAGGTAATCATGAAATTATGATTATTAGAGATGTTAGTAGGATGTGTCCTTGTGTTGTGGGAAAAATTTTAGGTTTCCATGATGTGAATTTTGCAAGATATGAGGTTTTTGGTGAAACAGGGTCAAGAACAAGTGCATTTCCAACTCGAATTGGAACTTCTGATGCTCACCCTGAATTGTGTGCTTTTCATGGGACCTTATGGCTCTCAGGGATTTTTATACATTTATTTTAGAAGGTTACCAAAAATAATGAGGTAATTTCATCATCACATTTTTATGAATGAATGTTAAGAAGGTAAACAACTTGTTATGAGTTTGAAAACTAGCTTGAAAGCGGTTTGTGAGATTTGGTTCTAAAGTGGCCATAATTGCTTCCTACTGCATGGATGATGATTGGAAAATGTATAGGAATCCTTAAAATTTATAGAAAGGTATGGTAGAGGTTATGGTGATGAGTGGGTCCCACTAAAATAGGTAAATTTATGAAGAAGTTCAGTTTGGGACAAGGTTGTCCCAAGGATTTGTAAACTAAATTGCTATTGTGTGATGCAAGTGAGTTTATATTAATGTAAAAATAGGGTTAAGGTAATGATTATGAATTTCTATGGTCAAGTGTGCTTCATTTAGGTTGACTGGTCAAAGGGTAGTGTTATCCAATTTTGCTTCCTTGGAAAAATTAGACGATATGCGCAGCTTGCATTGTGACAATCACCAAGGGCCCAATTGGTAGGGGATGGAAAATCCAATACACAACTCCAAGAAAATTTCATACATGCAACTCAACCTTAGTACAACCGAGGGATCCAAGAGATAGTATAAAATGTTTAAGGGATGTGAGACCAAGTTGTATTGTGCATTGATGCATCGAGCTAGGCAAGCCAAAGATGCACTGAGTTCATCTCTATGTGCATTGAGCTAGTTTTATGGGAAAGATCTACAGAGGAACCGAGTTATTTTAACATGCACCGAGTTATGCTAAAAGAGGAGTTCATCAAGTTGTTTAAAACCAAACATCGAGCTATGAATTTAAATGGACGAGTTGCCTAAACCTTATGGTGATCCAAGTTGGTTTTAAAGAAGATACTCCTCATTATCAAGCACTAGTAACACAATAATAAAGCTAGTTATTTGTTCAGTGAGCTAAAAATATGAATGGAGATCCATTCAGAAAATTTGATCTAATTTAGGAAAAGGGAGCCCACCGAGTCTGGACCAATGAGTCAAATCGAGCTACATTGATTATGAGTGGCCGAGCCGCTTAATTATTAAGACACCGAAGTTTCTTTAGCTCCCCAAGCTCATAGAAGGTCCACCGAGCTCTTCCATGAAACCGAGCTACTCTTGAAACTTGGGTTGGTGCAAACATAAATGAGCTCTTGGATCAGGTCACTGTGGATCGAGCTACTCTCTAAGAATCGAGCTCGTAAGGATGTCAAGCTTCACCGATGCGTAGTTGTTACATAGTATCAACTACTTGACCAAACTATGACATTGGCCAAGTCATTTAAGTAGGGACTCGAGCTATCATTAAAGCCAACCAAGGTCCCTTATTACATTGACAGCTATTACCTTATGGATCAAGTTCAAGAGGAAGGTTGAGTTGAGCGACGAACATGACGAGTCCTAACACCGAAGTATGGTGAGATCTACCTAAACTTAGTAAAAATGATGAAGAAGTATGAAGATACTCATCATTAAGTAAGGATGTGGAGTGCCATGTTGGACGATGCCATAGAATGATGCACAAGGAGCCGAGAAAGCCCAAGGAACACAGGGGATTAAGAATACCAAAATGGCCATAGGGAAGGACTTATGCAATAAAGGCAGAAATTGGGGGCCCAAGCGGTCTAAGGTGAGGTTGGGCCTTGTGGCAAAAATAAGTTCAAGTTTGCTTGCAAAGGTTTGTATGCAGGAAGATCGGAGAAATTGGGCCCGAGCGGCCCTCGGGACAAATGGGCTCGGTGAGCCGAACTTGCCACAACACATAAAAGGCGAGTAGAGTGGGGGTCAACACACTAATGGTCTGGTCAACACAAATGCAGAGGCATGGATGTGGGAGAGTTAGAGTAAAGAGACCCATCGGGTCCGGGCCGTGTCAGGGTGAGAGTTTGCAAGTGGGGCAACAAAACCCACATTACAAATGGAGGAGCTCACCAAAGTATAATAAGGAGTCAAAATTTTGATGGGTCAATGGTCCATTCAACATAGGCAGAGTTGACATGAAAGTTAGCATCACCGAGCTAGATACCAATGTATTGGGATTGTGCGGTGAGATGGAGTTATGGGGGCACTCGTGGCTATGTGAGATGAGTCAACGAGTCCTATATGCACATTGAACACCGAGCTTGTGAGGAGAAACATAAGGGTGATCCCAAGATAAAAACTATCATGGAATAGTAGGGTGGTGAGTTAGCATGTGAATGAGAGCTATAAGGTAAGGAAGAGAAGGGGATAGCTAGCTCGGTTGACTCGAAAGTGGCTCATTTCAAAACTTTAAAATATTCAAACTCTCCCCTCCTAAAACAAATATAAGGTATGTAAGAGGGCCCCACCATGATTTAAATACAAATAATTTTAATGATGTGAAGAAATTAGAAAAGGAAGGGAGAAATATTAAAATGTATTTCTAACTAATAAATTAATTGTAAGTCCCATGAAGAAAACCTATGTATCTCGAATTAGTCATGTCACTCAAATGATCATAACTTGAAAAATTCTCAATGGAATCATACAAAATCAGTCTCATTAGAATTGTAGCTCTAAGCCTGAGGTAAACCAACCAAGAAATGTAGAAATTGATGAAGTTTTGATGGGGATTTTGAAGGAAAATTATCCCTATTCTGTTTGGTTGTTGGAAAGTGGTTGGAGGAGAATTCAATGAGCATGGGAAATCATTCTTTTACTGCTGCAAGTTATGGGACACCTTGAGATTGATTTTATAGGTCAATATTCACCAACTACACTCATTTATCATGACTTGCAATTGGTTGGAAAGTGAATTTCAGGAATTACATCCCCCTCTCTCTCTCCCAAAATTCTGTAAATTGAAGTGTTGGGATCATTGTAAAGATTGAGTAGTTTGAGTAGAAAAACTCTGTCATTTTGGTTTTGTGAAGCCAATGTGCTACTGGCCTTTGTAGTGGAATATTTACATGGTGATCGTAGCCTTCATTTTGTAATATCTTGAACTATGCATATTAATAAAGTAATAGATGTAAGTTTGTGGATGTATCTTCCCTTGCTATGTTTTTTTACATTATTCTTTCCTCTTCAATCTTGTTGCAAATATTTTTTCTACCTTGTGCTCTTGCAGGGATCTATTGCTATTATGCATGCATGGAAATGTTGTTGTGAGTGCTTGTATTAGACTATGGATAACTGTTATCACCCTTTCTAATCTACATTTTCCTTCCATTTTCACAAATTGGGGGATTAATCTCTTACCCCTCTTTTGGTGCATCACCTCGGGAGTGTAGATTTTTCTATTTTCGTACTCTTTCTCTCTCCCTAGTCTATTAGAAGTGATATATTAGGAGTAGTTAATCACTTGCTTTTAGTAGAGTTAGTTTGCACTAGGATTAGGAAGAAGAACTAACTTCTCTTGGAGGTCTATCTCAAGTAAAAAGTCCCACATCTTGGAGATAGTACCCATGTTATCGAGTCACACCGAGATCTCAAACACACACACTTGTGAAAATAAGAGGGTGTTGTGATTTGGTGATAACATTTATGACATGCCCTGGTGGGACAAAGAAGTTTTCATTTTAATTACAACAAGATTGGTGTGCACTTGTTGTAAAATTCTATCTTGTAAGAAGCTTTGAAATTACACATCTGGCAACTCCAAAAGGGAAGAATCCACTAGTTTTAACAGCCCAAGCTTGTCAAATTTATGAGAAGGATTCAAACAATTTCAAGAACAAGAGAAGAATGTATTTTGAATATCTCGCAACTATATTCGGGTAGGGGAAGAAGAGCTCAAAGGTCTCCATCTCCACCAAATAGAACACTATCAACACCTTCGCACTGGTAGACCTTTCATTCAATCAACTAGAGTTCTTAGACCAATTATAATGGCACATCTACAACAACAACCACCACAAGGTCCACCAAATCCCTATGTCAACTTCATGGGAAGCATCCCACTTTCTCTCAATGCACAAAATCCAATTCTAGTTGTAGCATTGAAGAACATTCCATATTTCACTAGAGAAAACCATACAACTCCGATTGATCACATTCAAGACATTATAAATGTCTGTGCTATACATGAGGTTAATGAAATGGATGTGGCTGTTAAATTATTGGCTTCTTCTTTCAAAGGAAAAGCTTTACAATGGTTCAAAATCTTGACAGCAAGATCAATTCAAAATTGGGATCAGTTGTGCACAACTCTTTGTGGTCAATTTGGGGAGAAGGCAAACAACTTATCTTTGTTAGAACAACTAACCACAATCAAGAGAGTACCAAATGAGAAGATGGCTGATTTCAAATTCAGGTTTTAAAGGACATGGGATATAATTCTGTTTGCTATGAGGCCAACAACTAAATGTGATTTTATATACTTCCTAAAAGATCTAAATTGTAATAGTGCAATGATGATAGAATCCATGGGAGGCACAACTTTACCCATGCAACTTATAATATTGCTATTAGAGCTGAAAATTATCTAATTCAAGTGGTAAACTTGCACCTAGGCTACCCATGCCTCTTTATCCAGAATTAGGAAGCCCAAGCACTATCCAAGCACCTACATTAGCTCACATTGCTACCCCAAAAAAATTAGAATTATGCTAAAGCCTATACCTCATCTTCAAGTACCTCAAATGAAATCTAAGAAGTCATGAAATAGTTAAAAAACTTAGGCAATGAGTTGGTGATTATTAAGAGGTAGTAGGCTCAAAATTTCAGGTCATATCAACCTCAAAATCAACCCAATAGACCTCCGTATCAGCCTAATAAGCCACCTACTCAAGCTAGAAATCGAACCAAGTAAAACCTCCTACTAATTGGCCATTCTAGCCTTACAATCCCAACGCTATATCCACGTCTAGAGCCATGGTACCAGTACATAATAACATAGCTCAAGAGCATGTCTAGTGCTTCCCATGAAATCAACCCCATTGTAGACGCCAAAATTAGGTCATAATAACATTAAAACCCCGTCAATTAAATTAACCATATCCTACGCATTCATATCCCCTAGTGCACATGTTAATTAAATTAATTATCTTAAATAAAATAATCAATATCCTCACTTAACCACCTCACCCGGCCAACTCACCTAGCCACCTCACTCAAATGACCAACTCAAACCTCATTAATGATCTAAGACCTGAGTCTAATATTATCCTAACCAACTAGTACTTAGTCTAAACCTAGACTTTAACTCGATTAAAAACCTACTTTTACTCACCCTTATGTGATCTATCACTCAAGAATCGACGAAGATTGGAGACCATGCCAAAAATATCAACAATAAGGCTATTTTTGGCCAACCTATATATTCCACCTTGACCGACACCGGTTATATCTCAATCGATGTTGGTCACCTAATCATGTCACCGTTAGGTTAAATACATTTCCAAAAACCTTTGCCTAGGTTGGTCATTTGATTCACAATCTCATATGAACAGATACTTGGAGCACTCAAAATTTATGAAGCAATCAGGTAAAGGAAAATATATGGGAGCACTATTGATAACCATCGACACTCATCATCTTCTTCATGATCACGGAATCACGAGAGAGAAGCACAAAGGTTTGAACTACCATGGCACTAACACAATGTCTCTTCTCTCTAGATCTCTACCATAACCGTCCTCATTACTGCACTCTCCAAACCTATTCTTTAGTAAGTACCTAACATCTCTTCATTTATCTCTATTTTATTTCAAGTAAGATTTATTATCCATCTCAAGTAATTTATCTTTCTCCACACCTGTATACTTCCTTCCTCCCACCAACCTATCACCTTACCATACCTAGCCCTGTTACATGTTTTTACCCTCTTCTAACCATCTTTGAGCCTGCAATACCATATTACGACTTCACCCTCACCATTTATAACCCCTGTGCAATCTCATGAAGTCTGAAAACCAATTTTAAGAGCTTTCTGCTCAGTACCCCTACCGATGCCGGTTAGCTAACCGATGTCGGTCATTCTTCCTAACCAACATTGGTCACTATACATGGAAATATAACTCAGACCAATGAGCCAATACCTATTTCCTAACATCCCATAATCACTTGTAACATGTATCAAACCCTACTTAGAGCCTTTACTAGACCGTAACCCATTACCAACCCATCGGTGACCCGTTTTGACCTCAAACAATCTTTTGAAAAACCATTCTTATTGTTTTGTACAAGATACCCAAATCATTTCAATTACAATAGGATATTTATTTCATGTATATTTTGAATATCATTAATACTATTGTTATATAAAGTGGATTGATAGCCTGTTCAAAAAGTATCACACTTCTCGGATCTAGCTTTTGCTAGGCAATCCACTCATTGTCTTGTTTAATTCTATATGGTGGTATTGTTTTGCATTTACAGGTAGTTCCTCCTAGCCAAAAGGGATATCTCATAGTCAACTTGGATCAAGAAATCAAAATGCACGCACAACCTTCAACCGACATCACAAACATGTATTCCTCCTTGGCCTTCAACCCTTATCTGTTTCATTAATTTTTTAAGAATCCGGTGAAACATTTTGGCACACCCAGTGGGACCCATCCAAGGTTCCTTACATTTATTCATTCTTAGGGAACTGTTGTATGTTTGTTTCTTTTCAAAAGGAAGTTAACATTAAATTATCTCCCTAGAAATCTTCTCTTTCTTCTATTTGTCTCAGTGACATTTGTATTTTGGGACTAAAAAGAATCATTCTTTTTCTTCTTGCATTTGCATTAGTGAAAGTCATTCTCTTTCCTATTCACTCTTTGTTTACATCGAATATCACATTTTGATTTGGGTTCTAAAATACTTGCATTTCATACTTCTATGCTTACATTTTTAGCTCACATTAAAACTGAGGGCAACCTATACGCTGGAAGTCATGCCCAACTGATGGTTGACATAATTGAATCATAGAGCACTTTCTCTTCTCTCTCTTTTCCAAACTACACAAATATAAATTTACACATCTTCTTAAACAACACCTTACTTGGAAGAAGCTGTCAACAATCACACAATCAGAGGATTGACAGTGGGTGCCTAGCTGGTTTCTTTGTCTAGTCTTTATGGTCCCCCACTAAAACATAACTTGAAACCACCTTTAGATCTTACCTCTTCATAGGAAACCTTTCCAACCAAAAAAATTGTTTTGTACACAAGTCAGTCTTAAATAGCATAAGCTAAAACATAAAAATTCACTTGTAGGATTTTGTGTTTTTCTTAGCTTTTTCTTGAGTTGTGTTTTGAGTTGTGAGGTCACATTCTTCATTTTCTTCTTCCTTTCACACTCTGCCATCATAGTTGGTGTATTTTGACTATTTCTAAGTGTGTCAAGGTCCATTACTATCATACTCGGGTTTCGGGTTGATATTCCATCTGACTTAATTCACAAAATCAAATTTTCTTTCAAATTTCACAGTGATCGGTGTTGGTCCAGCGACCATCATCAGTTTACATCTGACCATCATCGGTTTACCTAATCATTGTTAGTTTTCAGCTTTTTGGTTAATTTTACCAAAAACAACACTCATCACATCTTCTATTCTTTTTGAAGTTCTCAGGACATCATCATACCCCCAAAATTTTAAAATCACAGTCAAATACAACTTCTTTACTTAATTTTCATCAATTTTTTACCTCATTTAAAAAACTATTGATTTCCCACAGTAACCAGTATCAGTCACCCTAATGTCATCGGTCACCCCTGTCACCGTCTCTATTAGCCTAACTACCATCGGTTCCTATGTTTTACTTTTTAATTAAAACAACGACAGTTTCACCTCCCGAGAATTTATTTTTTCTCCATTTCTGCTATTTTTCGGTGTCATTTATAGAGAAAAAATTACCAGGTTTACGCTAACTCACATAATTTTGACTTGTACCCAAGCCAACGCCCTTGTCTTTCATGCTATCCTTCATCCACTTCTACCTAGACCATCAAAGCATCTTCTATCCTATCACTTATGGATCCAACTCAACCCATTACTATTAGTACCAACAACAAGGAGTTTGCAAGAATCCTTTACAAGAATCCCGTTGCCCTACAACACTATCTTGCCCACTCATCTACCTAGGACTCATTAGGATAGTTGGTATATGACGTGCCGATGTTTATCCCCCTACCCTCACCCCCACTTTCGCATCGCCTATCACTAGCTCGACATTACCTTCATCCATCTTACCACCTGTGGTGTCTCGAATGGATCCCACATCCTCTATAACTACTACACATACGACATCTGTCATACCTGTGGTGTCAACTATTCCTTCTTTAGCCACTTTGAGCATAACCCCATCTGCACCCTTTACCTAATATGTACCAATTACATCGCAACCACCCATGGTGTCAAAAACCCATATTCAATTCCAAAATATCATTTTTTCCATCCCACAGTCCCTACCCCCAATTTCCACAAGAGTCGTTATGACTACCCTACCTACTTATACATATTAACTACAACCCCCAATCTTGTCTATTACCTATTTAGGATACCTTCCGCTTGCATCTATTCCCCTTTCACGGTTCTCATACTCGACACCACCATATACTGGGATGCCGTCCATATCATACATTCATCATCAACCTCTTGATATTGTAGGGTTGCCCAATCATCACAAACCACCAAAGACCTTATTAAAATGATGATGGAAAATATGCAAAACTTGGAAGCGTCCAGTTCGCTCTCATAACTCCTTAACCTATGCTTTGAAATCAGTAATGAGTCCATCCATCCATATATTCCCATTTTCCCATACCCTGCGCATTAGAAATGCCCAAATTTAACCGGTTCAACAATAAAGAATACCCACAACAACACTTGCAGTATTTCAAACATGGGTGTTATCTAATCACCCATGATGATGCTTTACTCCTACAAACATTCCCCATGTCCTTAACGGGACCCGTGTTAGACTGGTATAGTGGTTTTCCTTGACATTCCATTTACTCATTTAATCAAGTGGCTCAATCCTTCTTAGACAATTTTTCAATTAATATCGTCAAGAAGGTCACTATGACCGACTTGTATTCAACTCGACAATACGATGACGAGTCTATTGCCAATTTTTTCACTCATTGGTGGAGCTTCATTAACTAGCTAACATTTCAGTTACCTCGATCGAGCTTATAGAGTTGTTTAGGAGCTTGTTCCAGGAAAATCTCACCAACTCTACAAGTGCAAACATTTCATACCTTCGACGAAGCATTTACCATGGCATGAAAACTAGAAATTCATGCCATTGAAGAGAAGAAAATTCAATTGCATAACAAAAATGCCACATTTAAATAAAATGATGCTTCTTCCTTTTCCAAACCCCAAAACAATAATTTAAAAGCCAAAGGATATGCTAACATGGTAGTTTTAAGGGTGGGCCATCTCACCCCTCTAATCAATCGAAACCTACCTCCAACCTTTCTCACATTCAAACTTTTCAGTTCAGATGGGAGAAACAAAAATACACTCAATCAGGGAGCCTTATTCTTTAGTATTAGAAAAACTTCTTAAGGCTGAAGCCATTTCTCTTCCACCCATAAAACCACATACTAGTTTTGACCTCACTCATCCTATGTCAACATGGTACAAGGAACATGACTATTGTAACTATCATCGTGTCAAAGGACATAGTGATGGTAATTGTATAACATTTAAGAACATTGTCCAAGAAATATTAGATAATGGAGATCTCGTCTTGGACAACTCAAACGCACGTGCCAATCAAAATTTGCATATCTTCAAGAAGTTGTTCCCTAACCATACCCCATCATCAAACCAAACTGGTGAACCTTCAATTAATGACAATATTTTCCATGAGGTCCATGTTGTGTTTGACACCGTACCATCCCTTCCACAATTTCCTCTTATCCCCTCTATCAAGGAGATTCTAGCATGAGCTCCTCTACCCATGGAGGAGCCTACTTCCTCTACTCCTTCACCCACAGAGGATTCCCTTCATCTCCCCCTTCACCCACGGAGGAGTCCATAATTTCTTCCAATGCCGGTTCACCATTTACCTCACAACCTAACGAATAACCAACAATATTAACTCTCCTACCCATGGGAGATTCATCCTCACTTTCTTCTCCACTGAAAGAGAAAACTATCTCATCCCAACTATCATCTCCCTACCCACAAGGATCGTTTAAACGCACCATTTCTGTTGGGGACAATTCCCCATTAGCATTCTAGGATCCCATTGATTTTCTCTTGGCTCTCTTACCCATAGAGTTCAAAGCCAACCAGTTCCCTATCTCACAGACATATTTTACAGGGATTGCTACTAAGCCAACATCATCTTCTCTTACAACAGTTCCATTTTCATGCCTGGTCGACCACTTGGATTATGTTGATAATTCCATGCTTTAGGGATGCCTTTGGCTACCCTTTTCAACCCAAATGAAAATATCACCTATGGATACTACCATGATCTATCCAAAGGTATTTCAAGGAACCCAATCAACCATGACCATGCATGTTGAAATGACCTCTTCTTCATCACCCTCGCCTACATCCAAACCTTTACCAACAACTAAACCTATTCCTATGCCTAAGAACCTACCTGTATCCACACCTTCCCCTGCATCCAAACCCATCACTACCTTGGGTGTCATGCCGACATCAAGCCTAGTCCACCCACTGTCCATTTGGATTTAGCCACATCTTCCCAAGCTCGTGCAAAAACCAATCCTCCACCTAAAAGGAAGACCCAACCTTTTAGGCCGCACACACTAGTTTCACCCACCATGCCTTTGTCACCTTTGCCCCTTCCGTCTATCCTAGGGCCTCACTTCTCAACCTTAGCCTAGCAAGAATCGCCTATCCAAGGAAAATAAAAAGTGCCACAACCCTCCTCTTCATCACAATCCTTTATTACATCCAACCTATTAGAAAATCGTACGCCTTTGCCATTACCCATATAAGTACCTATGAGATTTCCTTCTCTTCAACCCATACCTTCTACCTTGCCTCCGCCAACAACCTTCACCATGCCTCCTTTATCACCTTGGCTAACTCATCCTCTACCACCATCTACTTTCCCCTCTACATCACGTACGCCTCCTTCACCTTTACCTAGGAAGGTGTAACCTAAATTGAAAAACCCACTACCCTCCAAGGAGGTAGTTAAGCCTACAACACCTTCTATTGCTAGTTCATCTACTACGCCTCTACTCAAGAAGGTACAACCCAAGCCTAAAACAATACCACCTACCAAACCAGTGGTCAAACCTATCCCATCTCTAATTCCACCTCATGTAGTACCTCACACATCACAATCACCTACACTTCAATCCAAACCCACACTCACCTCACATTGTGATCCATTGGCAGGGTCTTATGCCAACATTCTAGCTAACCTTTTAGAGACCTTCATCATCACATTTCCACCCCTTAGACCTTATAACCCACTCAAACCCAAACAAAAATGGTTTGACGATACTAAAATTTGTGCCTACCATCATGTGCTAGGACATGATGTAGAAAATTGTAAGGCTCTAAAAACCATTCTTCTCCAAATTTTTCCTCCTAAAAAAAACTTTGATGATGATGATCTTTTAGATAAGGACCTAGTTCCACCTCCACCTATCACTACACATCCTCACCCACTACCTATTTAGTGACCTACACCACCACCTCCACAACCCTTTTATCCACCTCCAAAATTCAAGATCAATATGGTCCATATAGGAGAGCTAGCCAAAACCCCACCAAAATTCTAGTGCGCCCTACTCATTTCACAAGGTTCTTACCCCACACTAGGTTTTTATCCATCATGTCATTATAATTTTCTTGACACACCTTCTCCATCCACCTCTCTTCCTTAAATTAACATGATCAAAGTTTCCACTCATGCCCAGAAAGAAAAAGGAAAGGAGAAAGCAACTATCCCATCTGCAATCCTATGCCCAACATACCATCTGCACTCGCACCTACACCAAAAATCACAATTGGGACCCACATATCCTATTTCTTATGGGGTCACCCATCATACAATGATAAAACAATTACACCAATCCCCTCTAAAAATGTCTTTATATGACGTCGTTCAAAATTCTGAATCCCATCGACATGCCCTCAAGGAGGTTCTACAACCCCTCGAGGTTTTACCTAACGACTCGATACCGTGGTATCCATTCTCACCCCTCACCATGTAGCTTCTCTCACCAATTCATCCCCTTCCTCTACACCTACCACTAATCACTAAGTAGATGTCCTTAGTTTCTATGACGACAAGATTATACCTCTCTAATTAGATGATCTTGATCCCACCCTTTTCATCTCCGTTTATATCGATAATATATGTGTTCGACACATTATGATCGATGACGGTGCCAACATGTTATCATCTCCTCACATGTGTACAATCAAATGTGCATCCTTCAAATTGCATGCATAATAACCCAATTATACCGCATTCATACAATGATGCCATCACTTCAACTCTCAAAGCACCATAATCCATCCATGTTCGTGTGGCCCCCATAATGTTCCATAACTATTCTATGTCTTAGAGGGGGAATTCTAGTACAACCTGTTTCTTGACCGACCTTGGATCTGTGTCATGGGTTATGTTCCTTAAAACTTACATCACTGTGTAAAATTTTAACATGAAGGACATAACTATATAGCCCCTGTTGACCATTCACCATTCAAAACATGTAACATGGTGTCTCGACCTAATGATGTCCTTGTACCAGTTAAGGCATCTACCAATTTTGCCACTTCCCCTTCACCCACAACCCATCCACCAATGCCGCTGATTCCTTTTTCAAACCTACCTCCTCTATTCCCTCTTCTCGTTAGCCTTTACTGCCTGAACCATCCACTAACATATCTACTTCTCAATCGACTAATGTTTCTTATTGCCATTTGCCTAGTGATTCATCTATTCCCGCTACCTGTTTACCAACTACCGATCCCTTAGAAGCTATTTTTCAACATCTCACTGGGGAGTACCACACTGCACAATATTGACACATTCCTTACTCCTTAAGAGTATGGTAACCTTCACCATTATATTCACTATGATCACCGCGTAGGCGAGGTTTTCCCTTATGGTCCTCCTCAACTTCATATAGAATTAACCTATGGGGGACTTGATACTTCTAGCTATTCACCGGGCCACCTTCCCAAATGTGACCATTTTCTTCTGACCTTCAATCCCTCACTAACCGCCACTTTTCCCACACTTTCCTCCACCATTATGCATGGAAAGGCTTTGGCTTTGGGTTCTATGAATAGGTCCGCCATGCTGTCATCTTGTGTACCACATGTAAACACAACGTCTGCAGTGGTATTGGCTTTTCTAAACCATCTTTCAAGAAATCTTGTGTCGAACTCATTGAGGACGAAAAACATTATTCACCCCATCTACTAACTTCACCACCTTCACCAACGGAGTCTATGGATCCATAATCCATTCCTCCTAACTTTTTTTTTTCGTAAACCCCATTTCTGGAGACCTTTGACTTATTAATGCCATGGTGAGGCTCCTCTTCCCTTCCCTTCCTATATCCTAAAATGATCGATGATGGTATACCTTCTATTAACATCATTCAATGTCGGGATGATGAGTATATTATCACCTACCTTGCAGTACAAGAAGATTATTATATTAACTAGTTATTGCTTTACGAGATGCAAACCATGTTAAATGAATTGACCATCAAAATCAATATTAACACTCAGGACGAGCCACACATTCTAAAGATAGGCCAATCTTTACATGCTTCCGAACAAGAAGCTTTTACCTCATCCCTTTGAAATCATAGCAATGCATTTGCTTGGTCCTATGCTGATATGCCCGGTATTGACCCAAACATTGTGGTCCAAAATATCGTAACTATTCATGAAGCCAAAACCGTAAAATAGAAGCTGTGAAAAATGCATCCTTGCATTGCTCTTCTTGTCAAATAAGAACTTCAAAACCTTCTCTTAGTTTCCTTCATCCTACCCATTAATTATCCCCAATGGATCTCTAACATCATTCCTGTCACAAAAGTGACAGGAGGACTCCGTATATGCATGGATTTCCATAACCTTAATTTAGCCTGCCCTAAAGATGACTTTCCTTTACCTAGTATAGACCAACTAGTTGATCTCACTGCTGGCCATGAGATGTTATCACTCATGGATGGATTCTCAGGTTATAACCAAATATTACTCACCCAAGAAGATCAACACAAAACCACCTTCATCACTCCTTGGGGACCTTCTTCTATCAAGTCATGCCCTTTGGTCTTAAAAAACACTTGGTGCTACATATTAGTGGGCTATGAATTATATCTTTCATGACATCATGCATCGCATATTAGAAGATTATGTAGACGACCTTCTTGCCAAATCCAAACATCGAGCCGAACACCTTATAGTCCTTAAGGTCATTTTTGACCATCTCATCAAGTATTGTGTTCACCTTCAACCTAAGAAGTGTGTCTTCACTATCCTCTCAGGAAAAATCCTTGGTTTTATTGTTTCTTTGTGTGGCATAAAATTTGATCACATTAAAATCATGGCTATTCTCAAAATTCGTCTACCTACTAGCCTTCACCAAATATGTAGTTTGCAAGGAAATTTGTAATCTATTCTTCATTTTATTTTACTGCCTTTTCCGACAGCGCCACCCCTTTCATCATCTCCTCAAAAAGGACATCTCCTTAAAATGGGATGATGAATGCCACCAAGCCTTTGAGGCCTTAAAACAATACCTCCTCCAACCACATGTACTCATTCCTCCTAAGGATGACCAACCATTTTACCTTTATGTTTCTACTATAGATCATTCATTGGGAGCCATGATCGCTCATCACGATGAGCAACACAGGAGAAAGTGGTTTATTATATAATACGTATGCTTTTGGATTATGAAACCCGATACACCCACACCAAAAAAATCTTATTAGCCTTTGTTTTTGTCCCCACTAAAATTTTCCATTACCTACTTAACCACAAAGGCATCAAGCAGCTCGTGATAAACGTGTCCATGAACAAACCTTCCAAGTTGGTGACCTCGTCTTGAAAAAAATCAACATGTAACAAAAGAGGAAAAAAGTAAACGGGGCAAATTTTCTCCTAATTGGCTTGGACCTTATATCATTACTCATACCTATGGATCAGGTGCTTATCATTTTTCTTCACTCGAAGGTAAACTTGAACCTAAACCCCTCAATGCCTTGCATCTTTGACCATTCTACTATTGAATTAAGTCCTATATCACCTCTTGTCTATTCAACGCCCATCCCTTGAGCACTATTCACCTTCCATTCTACCTATTTTAAGGATCAACAACTAAACCAGGATCATGTGATTACCCATTACCTTTCAACCTTGTCTTCAATATGAGTACCACGACTCTACTCATGGCATGATTCTCATGGATACTTTTCATATTTTTCAAGATGGAATCCCATGGTCATTCATCACTTAAAACCTCTCTATCACAATTAACCTTTGTGTGCTATAGTTTTGTCTTAAAAAACAAGAGCCTATTTTTCTCTATAGTCTTGTCCATGACTTAAAAGTCCAAAAGAAAAACAATTTCAAAAGTAAAATGGGATTCAACTCCTTGAGTCAAACTTCCAGCAAAAAGATGACTCCCTCAAAAAGGACATCTACACTTTCTATCTCGTTGCTATAAATAGACTGCTCCCTTGAAGGAAAGCTATACGAAACCAACTATATTGTACTTATTCTATCATCAAAAGAAGACTATTCTTATAAAAAGTAAAATAAAAATATTTTGAAGCTTCCCGCATCGATCAAATTCATGAAGACCTCAAGGAGAAAATCTACTCATCCCACATAGACTTCCCGCATCGATCAGTCTATAAAAACAATAGCAAGAGAAAAAGAAAAAGAAAAAGATTAACTTTTTCATCATGGACTTGCCTATTGTGATCTTGGGTCTCTTACCAAGTCGGCATCTTTGTCTCACAGTAGGTTACGCTAAAACCAACACGCTTTCACCTTATCACATTTTCACCCTAATTTCCCACCCACTCAAGGGATGTGCCGCAAATGTTACATTTCATGATCATGTGACTTTCTTCTACCTTAGAATAGTCCATTATGAAACACCTTTAGGGTCTTACGCTCATAAGCCCATCTTTGGTATGATCGACTTGTTATGGTTCTTATCAATTAGGCACCTCTTTTTGTCACCTCTTACCATTCACCTTTTTCATTATTTGTTGATTATCCTATACAGGACCAAGCCTTCAAAAATTACATTCCACCACACCTATATGACCTAAAAACTCAACCATACGTATATGACTTAAAACTCAACCACAACTATATGACCTAAAAACTCAACCATGCCTAAAACCTACCAACCCATTCCTCTACCTCATCATATTCTTCCCTAGCTTATGGGAGAAATACATTGTCCTAAGGCCCATTTTGACGGGGCTATGTAGGTAGCCCTTCGAGGTCATGGGGCCCTTAGAGGTTAGCTTGGCCATTCTTTACCCTAACCAATTTTCCCCACTTTTTAAATTTACATTCTACCATTAGTTAGTTTCCATATTCTACATTACTTGGAAATTAAACAAACATACAAGTATATAACATGTATACTTACCTATTTCTTACATCATCATATCATACATTAATCATTTCACATTTCCATAATATCAAATATTTTGGAAATTTACACCATAACATACATATTCATCATCATTTATTTTTCCATGTTACCAATAATTTGGAAATTAAATCAAAACCAAAAACCTAACTCCACCATGCCTAACTGATCTTGAATTAATAATGCCTAAATCACCTAAACTCCACCATGCCCAACTGACCTAGACTCAACCATGTTTAACTCGTCTAGACCCCACCATGCCTAAATGACCTAAACTCAACCATGCCTAATTACCTAAACTTAACCATGCCAAACTGACCTCAACTCAATCATGCCTATACCTAACTCCAACATGCCTAACTAACCTAACAAAAATATGTACTTCACTCCATTATGTCTATATGAACTCAACTAAAGCATGCCTAATTCACCTCATTTTTGTCAAATACATAATAACAATGAAAATTCAAAACACAGGTACAACATTCATACCATAAATATCGTCATCTATAACAATGAACATCTGTGTATCAATACAAATATACACCGATACAAATATATACAAGTATCTCAAATCACTCAGATACATCCTCACTATCTTGGCACGCAGGCTGGTATAAAATCAAAATCTCAAAACTCTCATATACATCCTCACTATCATTGACACGCAGGTTGGTATATATCAAAAATTAATACACTGATAACATCTAATGACTAATCATCACCCCACATGATATCCATACATATCTCATCTATCTCCTCCTTCTCTCCTCCATCCCGGTGCCCTTCCAACATCTCTCCACTTAGCATGCATCTCGGTCTAATCTCCACGTAGCCCGCACTGGTCCAACCTCTGTGAACTCATAGCCTCACCCCCTCTCGTCTATGGGCTCACCGACCCCCTTTTTCTTTGAACTATGAGTGTGGGATATATTCCTCTCACTCATTGCCTACCGTGCCCTATACTTAGCATAGGAGGGGACATTTATCTGACGGTTGTTAGATGATCTTGGTAATACCATGCCTCATTCAAGGTATCACTTTGAACATCGCCATCGACACCGTCTTAGGTGGTCTTATAGGTCTAAAAAAACATGTGATCTTTGACATACTAACACCGGCATTGGACCTTGTACCCGTGGGCCTTGTCCTCCTCCCTGTACCATGGGACCCTATCCCACCATAATTGCCTGTAGTGTGGGACCCTATCCCTAAGTCTGTGGAGGTGCCTTCACTATAACCTAGGCCTGTAAGGCCACAACCTGATCCTATACGGTGGAAAACTAGCCCTATAAACTGATACCTACACCGTAACATGGATACCTATCCCCCATATCCATCTCCACCCTGTGCCGATACGGTCCATTTGCTACCCATGCCTGTAAGGCCACCACCTGAGCCTTTAAAATGGTAACTTGTGCCTTTGACTTGGTAAGCTTCCCTATAAAGCTGTAATCTGGGCTTGAAGGGAAGCCACATGACCCTGTAAGGCATCCATTGTGATGTTGGTTAAGTCTTACTTCCTTGGCCTTGATGGTGCCACTCGTAGATGTGCCACCCACCACTGCCTATATCTATCGTGGGACCCTAAAGCATCATCGATTCACCTATCCACCGCCTAATCCTCCCGCCCGATCGGAACACTTGATTGTGGTGGAGACATATGTCTCTCCATGTCATCTCTCATGTATTGTGGGAAAGGTGGAGGCACATCCTGTGGAAGCCCAAACTTCCGTTTGATCCTGTCAATAGGTATCATCTTGTACTCACTTTGGGAACGATGACCCCGAATCCACCCCAACAATCAGAATCGCTCTAAATCCTCCACCATGTCCCTAAATGAGGGATAGCCAACATATGGCCTCAAAAAATATCAAATTCTAAGAGTCCCTCCAGCAACCACTTGTAATAGGAAACATCATGTGTGGCCTTGGCCACCTGGTGCTACCCACCAACTAGTACCCACTATCTATATCCGACTCTGACCAAGCCACCCCTAAACCAATCATGTCGGGGCAAACCAGCTAGATGTACACATATAATTTTCTTATATGCCCCACAATGTAGAAGAAAGGTACAACACAAACTAAACTGCCATAATCTCCCATAGGCCCACAACTCCCTATACAGCTACACCAGGAATGTAGGTGCCCATGTAAAATAGATCTTCTCCTCCATCATATCCTAGAGAACTCCCATTAGTTCTCATTGGAATCTCCCACCCTTAGCATTTGGTAAGGTGAAATAACATACCACCTACATCATCTAAACAACTAACCTCGTCTCCTGAGGATAGGCCGCATACATGTCTCCTTAGCTAAGGCTCACGTTATGGTACCTCAGCTCGCCCATCGCCTCCCCAAACACAACCACTATCGGCTCCACATATGCCTTGGAATAAATAGAACACACTAGCTCCCCAACAATCGGTAGCCGTAAGATCCTATACACATCCTCTAAGGTAAATGAAACCTGTTGGTCATTGAATCCCATCTGTCAATGAGTGTGACCATCAAGATAAGATCTCGGGATATACATCCTCTAAGGTAAATGAAACCATTGGTCATTAATCCCATCTCGTCAATGAGTGTGACCATCAAGATAAGATCTCGGGATATACACCTATAGCACGAGATCCTAATCGCCTAACATCGGTCATATGCTCCCACCACCTCTCTGCATTCACACTAGACCACATCGATACCATCGATATGGCACTCTATCTCACATCGCAGATTGGTACATAACATGCATCCAATAAACCACAACATTTACCTATTACCTCCAATTACCTATTAACCCCAAAACCATACCCAACCACACCAATCATGATTACCCCATTTACCTAATTCACCTACAAGCCTACTACCCTTTATAATCATGACCCATTACCTTAACATTATTTCACCTACTCACCTATCCCATATCACCAAAGATCCTATTTTACCCTTATCCCTCTACAAGCAATCTTTACTTACCCCTTCTTTACCCATTTTCCTTTCATACCTAGCCCTTCTTACCCATATTCCTCCTTCACCCTAATCGGTGCCGGTTGCCTTGAATGTCACTAGTTTTTATTGACCGACAGGTTCCATTTAAGCGATGTTAGTCACCTCGGCCTCGACCAATGTTGGCCAAAGCCAATCGATGTCGGCTAAACCAAGTCGACGTTGGTCTGTTGCGACAACCAAAACCGAAAAACCCCATCCCCATTTCTTAAAAATTGGCAAAAACAACTTACAAACCTACTTAATCCCACCCACATCTACCCCACATTTATTTCTCACCCTACTTAGCCTATATTAGACCTTTTTCCCCTTAATTTCATTAATTTTTCACCCACAAATTCAAAATTAAACACCCACCCAAATTTTTAACTGAAATAATTTCACCAATACCATTTTTAATCAAATAACGAGTTTGGATCACCTCCTACCCCATCTCGATGGCTTTTACATGGTGGTACATCGGCCACTACGCTAGAGGTCTACTTAAACCCTCTCCCACCTCTGCCATGCCGAAATCTACCTTGAATCTCTCCACCAATCACATGTCTCTAACCACTCTCGTGGACCTCGTCTACGTAGCTCCTCTCACCACTTGGTAACCTCCACCTCAGCTAAGTACAATGCGTTGTCTTTTTTTCCAAGAAAAACAAACAAGTCACTTAACTTTGTTGTATTCTCAAAGTCAAAAGACAACGATGATTTCGTAAAATTCAGAATTTCAACCTTATAACCCTAACCCGACATGATCGCACGTTGGTCACCCAAAATGATGTTGGTTACCTTATAACCGACATCGGTAACCTACCAGTACCTTTTCCTGTACATTTTCCCCATTTTGACCTAAACTCATTACTACCACATACCTTTTGGCCTTACCAACACTTATTAGACCCTACCCACAAGCCTACACCACCCATACATTTCCTTAATTGTGTTTAGGGACTTGTTATTTTACCTATACCTTGGCCTTACCCATGCCATGACCTATATATCTTGACTTGAACCACTTTTTGTGACCTTTGAACTTGTGTACTCGCTATACCTTGCGATGTTGTTACCTGTGTTGTTTTAGCCTAATGACCTTACCTTGCCTATTGTCATGTTGTTTATCCCAACCAAACCTTTGGTGTACCGGATCATACCTAAATGTTCCTGCACCTAACCTAAGTTGTGTTTCCGGACCATATCCCTGTACTCGGATACTTGAATCACTTCACCTTGTTTAGATAAACCTACCAACCTTGGATGATGTAGAGTTTGCACACTCTTCAACTCGGTACCGTGTCATAATATATACACGTGCATGTGTTTGATTCCCATTACCCATTACTTGATATTACCCATTCCCATTACCCATTACCCAAAGTTCTCGTGCCCTTACCTATAACTCACCGACCTTCCTTTCATCACTTACCCATTTATCAAAGCACTCACCGATTCTCGTCTCACACGTCATCAACTCCTGGTTTGAGGGGGATCACCTCTACCCATACTTTGGGAAACCTCACTCCCACTTATATTTGGGGCAACCACTTCCTGTTTTTGTTAGCATTGCTTACAAATAAAAGCCACACAATAAAAAGGGGAAAATGAAGACACCAAAATTGGGTCATAATAATATTAAAACGCCATCAATTAAATTAACCATATCCTACCCATTCATATCCCCTAGTGCACATATTCGTTAAATTGATTATCTTAATTAAAATAATCAATATCCTTACTTAAACACCTCATCTAGCCAAATCACCTAGCCACCTCACTCAAATGACCAACTTAAACCTCATTAATGACCTAAGACCGAGTCTAAGCTTATCCTAACCAACTAGGACTTAGTCTAAAGCTAGACTTAACTCCTATTAAAAAATCTAAAAGGAATCTTACTCATCCTTCTGTGATCTATCACTCAATACTCAAACGAATAGTGGATACCACACCAAAAATAACAATAATCAAGCTATTTTTGGTCAACCTAGATATTCCTACCTTGATTGACGCCGGTTATATCTCAACTGACACTAGTTAGGTTAAATACATTTCCAGAAGCCTTTGCCTAGGTTGGTCATTTGATTCACGATCTCATATGAACAAATACTTGAAGCACTCAAAATTTATGAAGTACTTAGGTAAAGGAAAATATATGGGAGCACTATTGATAACCATCGACACTCATCATCTTCTTCATGATCACGGAATCACATAGAGAAGCACAAAGGTTTGAACTACCATGGCACTAACACAATGTCTCTTCTCTCTAGATCTCTACCATAACCGTCCTCATCACCTGCAATCTCCAAACCTATTCTTCAGTAAGTACCTAACATCTCTTCATTTATCTCTATTTTATTTTAGTAAGATTTATTATCCATCTTAGTAATTTATCTTTCTCCACATCTAGTATACTTCCTTCCTCCCACTAACCTATCACCTTACCATACTTGGCCATGTTACCCATTTTTACCCTCTTCTAACCATCTTAGAGCCTCCAAGACCATATTACGACTTCACCCTCACCATTTCCAACCCCTATGAAATCTCATCAAGTTTGAAAACCAATTTTAAGAGATTTCTACTCAATACCCTTACCGACATCGGTTAGCCAACCGACATTGGTCATTCTACCTAACCGGCATTGGTCACACAACTAACGCTCGGCCATCGTGTATTGTAATATAATATCTCGAGTTCGGTGAGATAATACCTATTTCCTAACAACCCATAATCACTTGTAACCTTTATCAGACCCTATCTAGAGCCTTTACTAGACCTATAACCCAATACCAGCCCATCACCTAACCTGTTTTGACCTCAAACAATCTTTTGAACAACCTTTCTTATTATTTTGTACAAGATACCTAAATCGTTTCAATTACAATAGGATATTTATTTCATTTATATTTTGAATAACATTAATAATGTTATATAAAGTGGATTAACACCCTATTGAAGCATCATACTTCTTGGATCTAGCTTTCACTACGTAGTCCACTCATTGCCTTGTTTAATTCTATTTGGTGGTATTGTTTTGCATTTATAAGTAGTTCCTCCTAGCCAAAAGGGAGATCTTACAATCAACTTGGATTAGGAAATTAGAATGCGTGCAATAACTTTAATCGACATCAAAAATAGGTATTCCTCCCGGCCTTCAACCCTTATCCGTTTCATTAATTTGTTAAGATTCTGTGAAACACCCATAACTCATCAATGTGTTTCAACGGTGCCTTGAATCAAGCTCTCATGGTGACAAAAACAGGTGTGGAAAAAGAGAAAAGAAAAGAGGAAAATCAGCAGTAGGA
The DNA here is from genome assembly GCA_018340775.1 of Taxus wallichiana var. yunnanensis. Classification (NCBI taxonomy): domain Eukaryota; kingdom Viridiplantae; phylum Streptophyta; class Pinopsida; order Cupressales; family Taxaceae; genus Taxus; species Taxus wallichiana. The sequence continues at coordinate 83,330,910 of CM031244.1, read as the reverse complement.
AGCCACCCAAGAGGCACCTTTGAATGAGACCACACTTGTCAATTAAGTTGAAGATTTTTGTTGTATAAATTAGGTCCCTTCTCAAAGTGTGGCAGCCAATACATGATCTAAGAAGAGGAATATTAGAGAGGGAAAATCATCTAATTCAAATGATTCACAACCCTCTATCACTCCACAAGGTGTTAGCAGTCAAAATGCAGTCCCGAATGTGCAAAGTCAGCCCAAACCACCTTCTAGACCAGCTCAATACTGGTTGTAACAACCCATGTGCAAGAGAAGACTGTGCAAGGTAAAGGGAAACAGAAAGATAGCTCATCCCCGTTCAATATTCTTGAGAAAATGAAGAAAATGAATGTGAAAATTTCAATGTGGGAGTCATTAGCTATCCCAGGCCAAAGAGATCTATTGCAAGCTGCCATGGAAAATTAGTCCACATCAAATCAATCATCCAAAGATCAAGAGAAGGTACTCACAAACATAGCTTACTAGGAAAGCAATCAAGAAGGTAAAAAGGTAAAAACATGAAGCCTCCTCCATTTTATATATATTTGATCATTGGAAACAATCTTGTACACAATTACATGATTGATTTGGGAGTAAACAACTCTATCATGCCAAAATAAATAGTTGATCAGCTGGGTCTTCAATATGAAGTCATTTCTAGAGGTGTAGTGGAATTGGACATGACATCAAGATAAACAGTTTCGTAATCAAAGGATTGAGCCTCACATTGCATGCATGTCCCAATGTGACCATCTTGCAAGATGTATCAGTCATAGACTTACCACCACTCTTTGCATTATGTTTGTCAAGAGAATTCACCACTAAAATTGGAGGTTATTTGTCTGTTGATTGGTCACACATGTTATTCAGAACAAGGTATGGAGCTAAGGCTACAATCAGGTCTGAACCAATTACAAATTTCCACATTGAGCCTCATACACCAAATCCAATCAATGCAAATTGTTCAACATTTGATCAAGAAGATTTCCCAAGAACTTATGAAGTGGATACCAAAGTCAGAAGAATTCCAGACTTAACTATTGATAATTTGGCAACAAAACACATGATTTTGACCCTTATAAGGAAATGGAAGAATCTAAATTAGGGTCTATTTATTGGATGAAGAGAATGCACCCCTCCCTAGCATTACTAAGATGGATGCTAAAGATGATAACAAGGTAAGGTTAAGTTCTTTGCTATAAACCAAGATAAGTTGGAGCAGAAATATGGCAACCAAGTGGTGTAGATGAGAACTAACAAATTACCTAAGGGCCTTGTGACTTTGGAATCTATCTTCAATCCTAATGATCAGTTCCGGAAAGAGAAGGAAAACATTTAGGTGAAGGGTGAAGATTCAGAGCCTATTTCAATAGGTGAAGGAAATATGTTGTAGATTGGTAAAGTAAGTACTCAACAAGATTTTGTTCAAATTTTCCAAGAGTTTCCTAATGTATTTTCCTAGACTTATAAGGATTTAAGAGGTTTCAATCCAAATTTAGCATAACATACTATTGAGATAGTTCTGGAATCCAATACTATCAGACAAAAGCAAAGGCCGATGAATCCTCACATTGAACCTCTCATGAGAAAAGAGTTGAATAAGCTAATTGAAGCTAACATCATCTTTCCTATCAAATATTCAAGTTGGGTTACAAATTTGGTCTTTGGTGAGAAAGTGAAATGGAGAAATCAGACTACGCATGGACTTCTATGATTTGAATAGAGCTTCTTTCAAATATCATTATCTACTTCCATCAATGGAGAAAATCTCGTATGTTGTAGCTGGTTTGGAAAGGTTATATTTGCTAGATGGCTACTCGGGATATAATCGAGATCATAGTAAAGGAAGAAGATAAGTTCAAGACAACCTTCACCACAAAGTGGGGAACATATGCTTACAAGAATATGCCATTTGGACTATCAAATGCCGAGCAACATTTCAAAGCAAGCAATGGATATGGAATTCAAGGGGCTAATCAACAAGATAGTGCTCATTTATCTCTATGATATCACCATCTTCTCAAATAATGCAGTAAACCATCTATTTCACCTCAAGAAAGTGTTTCAAAGGTGTAGAAGATTCAAAGTGTCTTTGAATCCAAAAAGTGTGTATTCTTGGCACATGAAGGAAAATTTCTAGGCCATATTGTTTCAAAGGAAGGATTGATAATTGATCCTAAGAGAGTTGAAGCCATGAAATTTTCCATTTTCAAGTAACAAGAAATCTCTCCAAAGCTTCTTGGGAAGGATAAAATTTGTCCATAGATTTGTGCATGATTTTTCCACTCTTGTGAATCCATTAACAATGATGTTGAAGAAGAGTCTTGCATTTAACTAGACATCGAAGGTAGAGAGAGTTTTGAGGCTATCAAGCATGCAATATCACAAGCCCCAACTCTTATCAACCCATATTTCTCCAAGGACTTCATGCTATATGCTTTTGGAGGTTCAAATATAATCTCAACTATCTTGGTACAACTGAATAAAGAAATTTTGGAGAAGCATATAGCATTCTTTAGCAGAGCTTGGAAGATTATGAAGTAAGGTATTATTTCATTGAAAAGCATGTTCTTGCTGTTATTAGGAGTTTGAAAAATTTTAGACACTTGGTCTTAAACAACAAGATCCAATTGCTGGTATCTCATGTTGGGGTCAAGGATTTTCTCCTAAACAAGTATTTGAATGAGAAGAGGGTAGGTTGGATCACTTGTGTGATGGATTATGACATTGAAATCAAGGTGACTAAGCTGGTTCGTGGAAAAGGTTTGTGTGAATAACTAGCTTCCAAACAACATGCTAAGTTAGAAGGTGAAGAAGAGGCTTTTTTGGTTTTATAGAATGATAAAGAATAGCCACTAATGATACACCCATTCCATGTTGGAATCAAGACATGGTGCATTATTTCCAAACATGTTTGTGCCCTCCAGAATGGAGCAAAGCTAAAAGAAGACATTTCAGATTACAATCCATTCCGTATGTGATAATTGATGACATATTATTCAAGAAGGATGTGAACGGGTTGTTATTGAGGTGTGTCCCAACCAATCAGGTCGAGAAGGTATTGCATGAGTTCTATGATAGAGAAGTGGGAGGACACTTCACTCCATGAGTAACAACTCTCAAAATCATGAAGGTTGGTTACTATTGGCCTACAATGTTCAAGTGATTACTACTCATGGATAAAGAAATGCGAAAATGTGCATTCTTCATAGGGAAGGAAAGGCTAGTAGCACTGCCCCTTCATCCAATTTTAGTATACCAACCATTCATGTAATGGGGATTAGACTTCATTGTAGTTATCAATCTGAACTCAAGCCAAGGCCACAAATGGATACTTACGGTAAGAGAATATTTCACCAAGTGGATCAAGCAAAGTGGAACTCAAGGAGACAAATGAATCTAACATCTTGGATTTCTATAAAGGGATAGTGATGAGGTTTGGAGTCCCTTCCTTTGCATCATATCGATAATGCATTGGAATTTATTGGCATAAAAATCACTGAATGGGTTGTCAAGAATGGTATATACCTTAACACTTCTTCAAATTATTACCCCCAGGGTAATGGTCAAGCAGAGTCCATAAACAAGAACTTGTTGAGAATCATTAGAAGAAATCTTGATGAAAATTAGAGAACCTAGCACACGAATCTCAAATCAGCCTTGTGGGATGATAGAATAACACCCAAAAGGTCAACATGTAGCTCTCCATATAAGCTTGTATACGGAAAGGAAGCAGTGCTACCTATATCACTTGAATTGCCAGCATTGGAGCTTATGAAGCAGCTAGAATTAGATGAGTTTGAACCCATGGAAATCAGGTATGTAGAACTGATGGAACTAGAAGAAACAAGGGAGAATGTAATGCAAACCATGGAGAAAGATGAAGTACTGATCAAAAGAAGATTTGACAAGAAAGCTAAAGCCAAAACAATCAAAGTAGGAGACTTAGTGTTGAAGTGGGATGCTAATCACGTAAAACCAAGAAAACATTCCAAGTCTGATGCAATATGGAGTGGTCCATATATGATCACTGAATGAAAAATTATCAATGCCTTTCGGATGGCTAAGTTGGATGGTGAAGAATTACAGATTCCAATCAATGGAATCTATCTCAAACATTGCTACTAGAAGGAAGAATTTCTCACCCTTGTACATATTAATCTAATATTTTCAATTTCCTCAAGTGATTGTGCACATTGTTGTTGTTATAATAGGTTTTAATTTCCCTAATTTCCTTAAGCATATGTCCTATTACTTCTAGTGTATGCTTTGTATACAACTCATCATGTTTAAGGAGAAAAGAAGTTGTAGTAAGGAAGCTCATAGATGCTTGCAACAATTGAAAAATTCAAATCAAAACAAATGTAGAGCAACTAAAATAAATCAAGGAGGTGATCTTGATGATCCTCTCTAAGGAATACTACAAAAATATCCCTATGCCCATGTAAGCAAACAAATACCAGCCGGTGGCCCAAGTCGAAATCAGCTCTAGCCTCTCAAGTAAAGTACACAAGTCAACATGCTTGGAATTGGAACTCTCAAAAGAAGAAATAAAATAAAAACTTAATAGAGTCCCATGATGTCCAAGTTAACAGGTTTCACTCAAATTTTGCAGCATGCTTCAATTTGATAATAAGATCAGCCTTAAGGCAACAGTTATAGGTTTCTATCGGTGTTCATCATTCAGATCTTGAGGATCACAGTCGTTAGGAAAAGGTGAAATTCAAGTTTCAAAACAATTTTATACTCTCACAAAACAAATTTCAATATTTTCTTATGAAGATGAGAGTATGAGCAGCGGAAGGCAGTTATAGGTGCATAGATTAACATCTTAGGTCTTCCAATGTCAAGGTTCCAAGGTTTGGACCAGTTCATGTTGATCACACAGACTCCATACCCAATGTATAGCTAGAGACCGCTTGTCAGGCTCCATTTAATAGTAAAATGGCCTCGTGAGTCACCAATTGTTATCCAATTTTGCTACCGTGGAAAAATTGGACGACAGTGAAGTCTTTCATTGTGACAATCAGTCAAGGGCCCCACTTGGTAGGGGATGGAAAACTCAATACACAACTCTAGGATGCTTTCATACATGCCACTAAACCTTAGTACAACCGAGGGATCCAAGAGATAGTATAAAATGTTCAAGGGATGTGAGACCAAGTTGCATTATACATTGATGCATTGAGATGGGAAAGACAAAGATGCACTAAGTTAATCTCTATTTGCATCGAGCTAGTTTTATGACCAAGCTCTAAGAAGGAACCGAGATCTTTTAACATGCACCAAGTTGTGATAAAAAAGGATTTCATTAAGTTCTTTAAAACCAAACATCAAGCTATGAATTTAAATGACCGAATTGCCTAAAACTTATGGTGATATGAGATGCTTTTAAGAGAGCTAATCCTCATTATCGAGCACTAGTAACACAGGAATCAAGTTGGTTCTCTGTTTAGGTGATCTAAGAATATGACCCGAGCTCCATTCAGAATAACCGAGCTGCTTTAGGAAGAGGGAGCCAACCAATTTTTTGGCCATTGATTCAAATTGAGCTACACCGATTATGAGTGGTGAGCTAATTAATTATTAAGAAATCGAGTTACTTTAGCTCCCCGAGATTATAGAAGGTCAATCGAGATCTTCCATAAAATTGAGTTACTCTTGAAACTCAAGTTGGTGCAAATATAAATGAGCTCTTGGATCGGGTCAATGTGGATTGAGCTACTCTCTAAGGATTGAGCTCCGTAAGGATGTCAAGATTCACTAATGTAGAGTTGTTAAGGGTATCAACCCCTTAATAGAGCTATAGAAATTGGCCAAGTCATTTAAGTAGGGACCTAGCTATCATTAAATCCAACCGAGCTCCTTATTACATTATTAGTTACCGTATGGATCGAACTCAAGAGGAAGGCCAAGTCGAGTGATGAACACAACGAGTCCTAGAAATGAAGTACGATGAGCTCTTCCCGAACTTAGAAAAAATGATGAAGAAGTATGGAGAGACTCAACATTGAGTCGGGATGTGGAGTGTCCATGTTGGCCGATGTAGAAGAATGATGCACCTTTGGGTGCTCGGAAATCCTAAGGAACACGCGGGCTTAAGATGACCGAAATGGTGCAGGAAGGACTTGTGTGGCAAAGGCAGAAATTGGGGGCCCAAGTGGTCTAAGGTGAGGTTGGACTTCATGGGACAAATAATCCCAAGTTCACCGCAAAGGGTTGTATATAGGTAGATTGGAGAATATGAGCTTGGGTGGCCCTCGGGATAAATGGGCTCAATGAGCCGAAACTTTCCACAACACATGGAAGGTAGGTAGAGCAAGGGTCAATAACCCGATGACCCAATCAACCCAAACATGAAGGTAGGGATGTGGGTGTGTTGGAGTTAAGAGAACCATCAGGTCCGGGCCATGTTAGGAGAGTTCTCCATGGGGTAACCAAACCCTCATTACAAATGAAGGAGCTCGCCAAAGTATAATGAGGAGTTGACATTTGGATGGGTCAACTGCCTATTCAACGTAGGTTGAGTTAGCACAACACTCAACATCACCGAGATAGATACCAATGTATTGGGATTGTGCAAAGTGAGATGGAGTTATGGGGGGACTCGTGGCAATGTGAGGCAAGTCAGCGAGTCCTATGTGCACATTGAACACCAAGCCCATGAGGGTAAACATCAAGGTGAGCCCGATATAAGCACCAATGTGGAATAGTAGGGTGGCGAGTCAACATGTAAATGGGAGCTATAAGGTAAGGTTGTAAAGGGGATAGCTAGAGATCAGCCAACTCGGATGAGTGGCTCATTTCAAAACTTTAAAATATTCAAACTCTCCCCTCTTAAAAAAAGGGATGTAAGAGGGGCTACCATGATTTAAATGCAAATAATTTTAATGATGTGAAGAAATTAGAATAGGAAGGAGAAATATTAAAATGTATTTCCAACCAATAAATTAATTGCAAGTCTCATGAAGAAAGCCTATATAACTAGAATTATGTGTGGTCACTCAAATGATCATAACTTGAGAAATTCTCAATGGAATCACACAAAATTGGTCTCTTGGGAATGTAGAAATTGATGAAGTTTATATGGGGAATTTTAAGGAAAATGAGCCCAGATTACATTTGTTTGGTTATTGGAAAGTGGTTAGAGGAGCATTCAATGAGCATGGGAAATCATTCTTTCACTATTGTAAGTTATGGGACACCTTGAGATTGATTTTGCAGGTCAATATTCACCAACTACACTCATTTATCATGACTTGTAATTGGTTGGAAAGTGAATTTTGGGAATTGCATCCCCCTCTCTCTCTCCCAAAATTCTATAAATTGAAGTGTTGGGCTCATTGTAAACAGAGAGTAGTTTGAGTAAAAAAACTCTATCGGTTTAGTTTTGTGAAACCAATGTGCTGTTGGCCTTTGTAGTGGACTCCTTGTATGGTGATCCTAGCCTTTATTTTGTAATAGCTTGAATTGTGCATATCAATGAAGCAATAGATGCAAGTTTGTGGATGTATCTTCCCTTGCTGTGTTTGTTTGCATTCTTCTTGCCTCTTCAATATTGTTGAAAATATATTGTGTCTACCTTGTGCTCTTGTAGGGATCTATTCTTATTGTGCATGTATGGAAATGTTGTTGTGAGTGCTTGTATTAGACTGTGGAGAACTATTATCACCCTTTCTAATCTACATTTTGCTTCCATTTTCACACATTGGGGGATTATTCTCTTACCCTTATTTTAGTGCATCACCTATGTAGTGTATATTTTTTTATTTTCATGCTCTTTCTCTCTCCCTGGTCCCTTGGAAGTGATAGATTATGAGTAGTTAATCACTTGCTTTCAGTAGAGTCAGTTTGCACTAGGATTAGGAAGAAGAACCAATTTTCTCTGGAGGTATATCTCAATTAGAAAGTCCCACATCTTAGAGATAGTACCCATGTTACCTAGTCACACTAAGAGCTCAAGTACAAACACTTGTGCAAATAAGAGGGTGTTGCGATTCGGTGATAATAGGTAGTTTTGAGGTGAAAAAGTAGTCTTTAGTAAAATGGACATAATATGAGCTAAATGTGGAGTTAGGAGGTGATTCAAGTTGTGTTGGAAATATAATTAAGATATATTTACATTTATATAAGGTTTTATTCATGATGATGAGTTTTGATATGGTTTCTAGGTTAGTTTGTGGACAAGAAGATTTTTGGCTATCCAGGACAAAATTGCTTTTGTTGAAAAATTGAGTTGGTTAGAGCATGAGATGGATTGGGTGATGCTTTATATAACCTGTAATGTGAATAGGGATGAATTTTGAATCCAATTAATCCATTTGTAGGTCTTGAAAGTTTCAGGAAGGGTGTTAACCAGTGCTTTTGAAAATAACTTTTTAGGCGAATGATTTGGTGAAGACAAAAGTTGATGTAGTTTGAACAGTGGTTGTTTCAAGACCTATAACTTTTTTAGAATTGTTATAAAAGTTCTTAAATTTAAATTGAGTGGTAAAATTCCATATTTTAGTTGATTTGGTGATATATTAAGGCCGAAAGATAGAATCGTGGTCCTGAAGGGTGTTAGAAACATGTGTTTTGAGAAGTATAAGAAAGCGGCGGTCCTATTTAACAAAATGATATGATTGGTTGATGAAAATTGTGACCATGTATGAGGTTTAAATTTTATTTTAAAATAGTGTAATGAATTTAAAATAATAAATAAAATTATTTTTTGTTTTAGGAGAATTTTGACATTCCAATGCATGGGTTTTGGTGATTTTTGGTGCATGGAAGAAGGGTTTTGCTACGACGACCCATATGGGTAAATTGTAGCTCTTATGAAAATTATATTGGATTTTTTTATGATGTATTGGTAGCACAAAATTAGGGAAAATGTTTTGGTTTGAATTTGAAATATGAAGGAGCTTATAAAAGCATTGTTTTGGGTTCTTTTTGGAGCTAGTTGAGTGTGTGTGTGGTGTGTGCAAGAAGTGTGACCTAGGTGAGATATTTTTGCAGGTGTTAAATAATGAATTGATATCATATAAAGTGTGTGATAGGTTGAATATTTATGGAAAACATGTGTGCAAGATTTTGAAGACTTGAGAAGTGAAGAAATAAGCTGGATTATGAAAGTTTGAAGACCTAGGGTTTGAGAAAGAGTTTAAAGGTGTTTGGAGATAAATATTTGGATCATTATCAGCTGTGATATCATAATATTTTCAGTGGTCATATTTCATAAAAATATTGTGTGATGTGTCATATTCATCCAAGTATCTTTTTGTGTGTAATATCAATAAGTGTTTAGGGGTTGGTGCTCCTTTTGGGGTTGGTTCCTCATTAAAAAAATATCTTGTGATGTATAATATTCACTTGAGTATTTGTTGTATGTAATATCAGAAAATTTTTCAGTGGGTTTTCTTCCCCTTGAGTGTTACCCACTTATATCTTATGTCCTTTCTCATGGTTTATTACATGTATAGTATTTGAGTGTGCACACACATTAATGGACAATTAAGTGGTTTTGTTACGAATAAGAAATTTGAAATCTGATTTAAATTTTTTTGTAAGGATTGATTTACCCCCCTCTCAGTCCATTATGCTTCCAATAGGGCTCACTACATTCATGAACCTCACACACTACACATTTCACTCTCTGTTCTTTATGGTACATATTTCTAGCAATTTTTCTCACACACCATACTACAATCTACACTCTACGCTTCATATTGAATCTTTATAGCACACATTCATCGTAACACTACCCTATGATGCACTCTATTTCCATCGTTCATACTCAAATTTTGAGGTTCTAAATCTGAAATGAACCTCACCACAATCACTCATGCTCTTTATGGTCTATGCTTCATTGATCATATCTTTCTAGCATATATTTTAAAACAATTTCCCGATGATGCAATCTTCTTCTATGGTTCATTCTTGACTGTCAAGGGGTATTTTATAAGTAAATATAATATCATAGAAATTCATGCACATACACTCAAGGGGAATGTTACTCCTATCACACTCACATTACATATCATTCCATATTTCTCATTCACAACATACTTCATATCTTGGTTGCAGAGTTGTTCTTGTTTGTTTATACTCACATGTTACACTTTTCTTACTATGTTAGACAGATATTTCATATGTCATTATATTTTCTATATACACATGTGCATTCACTTGCTCTCTAGTTGTGAATACAAAATTTACACAGATCCTTACATGCAACATGGATGCTTGACACTGTACCTCTTACCAGTCCCACTAAGGCTCCTAGGGGCATCTACTTTTGTATACACTACATGTGTTATTGTTTCATTTTATACTACTTCCTATTCTTCCTAGCACACTACTCTATCGATATATACATGTCTTGACATACTTTTTATCTTTCTAACATACTAATGGGTGCTTCATGTGTAATATTTATCTTTACATGAACTATTTTCCACCATGGTTGTCTGATACTTTACTTGCTAATGTTTTTATTGTATGTCATTGTTTGCAGGATTTTACTTATGTCTTGCTTGTTCATTTCTTGTATGATTTTGGTGGCTTCGGCCTTAACTATTTTGCGACATTGTGAGTGATGTCCCATGTTTGAAACCCTCTTTTTATGGTCTACATTGTATTCTTTCTTGCTAGATTACACATTGTATTTAATATGTGTATTTTTCTTATTTACACTAACACATGTTAGTAGCCACTTTGTTTGCATGTGCCTTGGTTTCTACCATGCACATCCCCTCCTTCTGGGTATCGAGTTTTAGATCATTTTCACTCCTCTCTTTTGGGCCACATCATCCTAGTGACATCATAAGCACCCCAAATGAGGGGGCATAAATTGGGTAAATCAGTCACCCCATACAACTTAGAGCTTAAGTAAGGCTTGCATAGTATAGGAATAAAATAGTCTCCAATCACAAAAATGTCCTAGAATCTAACTTGGGTTCTCAGTATAACATAGACACCAATGCCTAGATATAAACATGAGTACTTGGGTGCTCGACCTTTCGGGTTCCTATGATTGGGGGAAGTTACAGGTTAATTTCTCACATCAATACAATTTTCAACATTTCACGAGTGTTTTGCATAAGATGGACAATCCTCCAACAATCAAAATACATTCTATCTCCTTTTTCTTCTTTTTCTACTTGGATCAAACTATATCAAATTGGAAAAAGTAGGATAAAATCATTTATAGTGGTGTATAAATTTTGGGAAGTAGTTAGGGATGGAGAATAAAAATAGACCTTTCTCCCCAACACTCTTCTGCCATGGCATGAGGTCACAAAAAATTGTTTTTCGCGTGAGATCACCTGAAAAACTTGTTGTTTGTGTGAGATCACCCAAAATAATTTCTTTGTGAAAAATTGTCATGACACTTTCTATCCTTATCATTCATCATGGATCAGGTGCACATGTTCCTTTTAATACTTTTTCACTTTTTACACACTTTTACTTTATTTTTATAGAGTTTTCATAACAAATGACTTTGATTACTCTTTTTCTCTTATTTTTTTAGGTTCATCCTCACAAGTAGTAGTCACAAGAACAAACACATCAAGTAACAATGAAAAAAGGTACAACATGACATAACATATATGCTTCACCCCTAGGGTCACTTCCTCTTCCTTAGCTTCCATGGTTCATTTTTCATCACTTCACGCTTTTATTGTCTCTTTGGCACGCTTTCACCATTGATATTCATGGTTATCAGGTACGCATCTATTATCTACTTTATGTTATCGAGTATTCACTCAAAAACATAAAGTGGGGGAAAATGTAGACACAAAATGATGCACTTGGGTACATTTCTAGGTCCTAATCACACACTACTATTCATATGATTCATAGGAGAGAAAAATAGTAATTGACATCTATCTTTGGCCTCTTTTCTATCTTTCTAGTTTCCTATTTAGTATTACACACCTCACAACCCAATATGATCTTCATTTCTTATTCTTTATTGAATCTAGATATCAATGCCCATGTGCCTTTATCCCTCCGGGTGCCCTCAACCTCTTTGTATTTTATAAAACTCTTTTCGGCATCTTTTATCTTTTGGGCATATTCATTTCTTATGAGGTCAAAATTTTAGTTGTCGATTACAAAATTAAAAAAGGAATAATATAAATACAAAGATAGCTAACCATAATAAGGGACAAAGCTCTAAGAATCTATTATCACCACCTAAGGTTGCAGATCCAAAGGTATTCTAAGATCATCAAAGCATCTATCTAGCATTCACTAAAGGGACAAGGGACTACATTTTTCTACATACACACATAAGAGGGGAAGTTCATTTTTCCATTCACACATCTATCTACATTGCTACATCTAGCTATTTCTCACTATCTGGTGCATCTTGCACAAGAGATTCCTAGGGAACGATTATACACACACGCACACAAAACTACATGGAGTTTGAGATGTAGTGCAATGCTTAGTCGTAAGTTCACTTTATCGAGTAACTACTAGGGTCATCCTGAATCCCTATTTGCATCTTTTTATTTTTAGGATTTGATGTGTTTTGGGGTTTTGCAGGAGATCATTTGTTTCGCAGGTTATAGGTGAATTCTTTGGACATCCAACAACATACATGTGATAAACCCCGAAGGTTAGTGACCAAATTGTGACACCAATAAAACTATATTTCGAGCTCTTGTGCGAGTTACATACACCTACTAGAGGTCTCGGCCCTAGGTGCCCTAGTCTCATTCTAGACACCCTAGTATAGATTGTTTCAAAATTATAGAATTTTCTCGAGCGGCGTTGTGACAATATGCCATTTTATTCATCAGTCTTCTAGCCCAACATACTTTGGGATTCACTATGAAATCATATAAGTATTTTAATCTTTCTCTTACACTCAGGGTTTCAATTTCTATTTTCTTATTTCTTGTGTCAAATGTGCTTTATTACTTATTATTGCATTGTTACTCTGAAATATCCTAAGGTTTAACATATTTCAGCTTTTGCTAATTCACTATGTATGTATGTAGAAAATGCAATCCCTTGTCCCTTGAATGAAGCTAGATGGTTGAATTTGATGCTCTTATAATTCCTTTGGATGAAAACTTAGGTGATGATAATAGATGCTTAGAGTTTGGTACATTTATTATGGTCACATTGATTTGTATTTATATGACTACCTTAGTTGAATTTTGTAATTGAAAACTAAAAGGCTGACCCATAAGAAAACAAGATGCCCAAAAGATAAAAGAGGCCCAAAAGGGGTGAGTAAGATACTGATAATGTTGGGGGCACTAGAGAGGATGAGGGCACTGGCTAATGGTATCCTAGCTAGGTGTTGATGTCTAGAGACAAGTAAACTAAAACAATGAAGGTCAAACTAGGTAGTGGGGTGTGTAAGACCACAAAGAAAGTAATAAAGAAAGAAAAGAGGACAAAGATAGATGTCAATTACTAATTTTTTTGCTTACGAATCATATGAATAATAACATATGATTAATACCTAGAAATGTACCCAAATGCGTGATTTAGTGTCTACACTTTGTGCATATAGACAAACACTTTGAAAATATAAAAACATTAATGTATTTGTAAAAATACAAAATTAGGACCTATGAATTTCACTTGAGTTGTTAACATTTTACATTATACACGTTGTTTGTCACTTTTCTTTGATATATATCACGTTTCTTTACTCATTACCCAAATGTGTTCACGAGGTATTTTTAGCATGAAGCATGAAATACATAGATATTTTCACGATAATATGTGTTGTATGGATCCTTTAACTATACTTCATATTCATCCGGGGGCATGGGAGCATATATTATTATACTACATCTAGGTGTTATGGTTACATGTTATAGTTCTGCATTTTACTTCCTCATTATTCTTGATTACATGTTATCCTTTGAGCTAATAGGACTAACAAATGCATCTTGTGTAATATTGATATCTCTTATTTCACATATAACACATATCTTGGATATTCTATCATGTTATCACATTTTATGCTCTTGTTTCATGAATACATGTTTGTGTGTGTATTACTTTCTTATTTTCATTACTTGTGGCCTATGTGGCTTGATTGTCTTTTGACACCATGGGTGTCTGCACGCACCCAAAATTGCACGGTGCTATATTATTGGAATGGTAAAATCTCCAATGATGATAAAAATTATTCCAAGGTAAAAATGAGGTCTAGATCCTTCCCCTATTCTTTTCATCCCTCCTTTGACTCAAATCAACCCTTCTGTTTTGTCTGCAAACTTTTATTTTTCTTGTAAGACCATTTTTAGATTTTTCTTTTTCCTGAGTGGTAGTTGTGCAATTGCCCGGTTGGTTTTGTAATCGGTGGTTGCGTAACCTCCCATTTGCATTCATCGATGGTCTTGTCACTTAAAATCAGAGACTTAAAATGCTCATTTTTGATGCATGTTTGGATTTCAGAGTGATTTTCTCACTCGTTTCTCAACCATTTTTCCTATTTTTGGACTTGTTAGAATCATATTGATTTTATCTTCTTGTTTGGATATGTTTAGAATGTTGAATACCTCTCCTTTTCTGATTTTTCACTTCTTCATCAACACATGTAATTGACTTCTTCTTTCCTAGATTTTATAAAAGCCAAAATTTTACCCGTATGATGGGTTGGATTTTTCATATTCTTGAGGTTAAGTTATACACTGAAATTTTGAGAGGAATTAAATAGACAACCAAATCTTTTCTTTGTTATTGTCTACCATTTAATTTTAGTAATTTCTTGTACCAAGCTAGCCACAACTAGTATTTTGTTTTCTTTACTATCAACCATCATCTGCGCATTCATGGATCAATTGGACTTCATCTTTGGAAGAAGATACAAAGTGAGAAGACAAAAAAATCATCTTTGTGCCTTTTGTGTGACTTTTTTTGCATACTTGTTACATCTACTTTCACTATTGGTGTACTTGTATTCTTCTACATGTATTTACACTACTATTTTTCTCCTTTATATGCTGTTATAATTTATTTTATTACACACCATAGTTGTCACCAAGTACAAACACATTTTTAGGTACAATTTATTCAAGGTGGGCACCTCTCCACCATTATACCATCCTCCACAACTTCTCAAAAACCGATGCATGAGAACATATCTAATTCTTTTGATCCAAGTGCTCAACATGGTTTTTACACATGTCTCAAAAGAGGGGGTATTCATTTGAGTATATTATACTCTCAAGGAAGACACATGTAAAATTATGGGATATTATATATGTACAAATTGTAACATTCCCATTTTAAGACTCTAAAAATAAGGGAATTTTTTTTATACATAATATTCTCTATTATAAATAATCATAACTTAGAACACACATTCCATGCCAATCAATCTCATAACAGAGATAACCATATGTATCGTAAATGACTCGTGAGCTACTAATCTCTCATTTCATGACCTCGATTAACAACTCGATCTCTCATGTTAACTTAAGTATTGGATACTTATTGTATACCAAGTATACTTGGTTCTCTTACCCTGCTCGGGTATTGAGTGTTCTATTTAAGAAACCTATCGAATATTTGTTACCAATATTCATCTCGAAATCACATTCCCTAGAACTAAGTGACATAGGAAAATGCAACTAACAAACTTGTGATACTTTGGCCAAATATTTCCAACATACTGTTCATGTTACTATTCCTAGACGACATACTCATCTAATCGGAATACGTCCTTCACCCCACTCATCTATTATCTAGAATGGTCTTCACTGACTTCAGTCAGTCCACTTGTCCAAGGTTTGACCCTAACGTAGGTTAGTGACATAATTTAGAATAGGGAATCACTCGTGATGACCTAGGGTATATAGACATACCCAATCAACCTAAGTCAATTGGATGTGCCTAGTTATCCTAAGTCATTGTGAGTCACTTCCTATGCTAAATCATAACTCTAATATGACCAAGAGAGAAACTAAGTTCAAGTCCAAATTCGGGTAGGTCTAGATGAACCAATGTTGAAGGGTGTTGTAACATGTCAACTGTAACCTTGTATCCTCGTGAAGACCCAAGTCTTCATGAAGGTATAGTTCTGCAGTTGGCATGTGCCAACATTTGACATAACTACTTCATCACAATGTACACACCTCAAAGAGGTCATTTCCACTTAATTAGTTTAGGATTAAGATTCATATTACAACAACCTTACATAACCCTAATTCTGACAACCTTTAAGGTTTCCATCCTTATTTGAGTTGGTTAACTAATATGGAACTTCATAGACTAATGATTGCTTTATGTTCAATTAATTTTTTTAACGTGTAATTAATTGAAAATAGAATAAGCATCTATCATAAGATTTAATTAATGTGTCTGAACCATTCAAGGAATGTATAAGAACCAAAGCAGGTTTTGTTATAAAAGACTTCATAAATATGAATTCTAAATGGTTATCGAACACATATATCATTCATTTATTTTGCATCCTTTTGAGAAGAGGATAACCTTCCTCATTATGGTTATATATTAGGATTCATTATACCCATATCCAATTTACACATCCTAACATTATAACTATACGTTCATATTCAAAATTAAGTAAAGAACATCAATACATACAACTTGTAAGTTGCATTTAAGTAAGGGAAATTGTACTCATTCCCATTCATCTAGGTAATTTAATGACATCAGAAATAAGGATCCAATCAGATATGAATGACAACATCAAGGATATGATTATAGATTTCCTTCTTATTATGAACAAGAGAATAGACTTAATCAATTTAAGTAACTTTAGGTCTTTTAATTCATCAAAATAAAATACACTTCTTACAAAACTTATGCATTACTGACATATTTCATGTCAATCAACATCAAGGTCATTTAGGAATACAACTTTTCTTCCTTCAATACATTTCAATAATAAATCAAAATTCTCTATAATGGTCTAGACTTTTAATTCAACCAATACATCACAAAAGTTATTTCCTTCCTTTATCACTTACGAAATCCATCTGCAAAAATTGCTAGCATGGGTCAGTTCATTGAACTGAGTATGATAAGCACTAAGCATTAAAACGAAATGCTTTCAACTAACTATTTCATTAAACCAACTCTACTTTAATGAAATGGTGAGGTCAAGAAGACAAATAAATCATAGTAATAACAACCATAAAAGAAGAACAATTAATCAATTTGAATAACATTCAAAGAAATGTCATGATGTAATCTACAATCTACAACATGTTATCAGATAAATACAGTTCCATCCAATACACTTATCCATATCAAATAAAAGTAACTTATAATTATTTCCTTCACAAATCATCTTAATTAGAAATATAAATGTAAATAAGAGTCTCACACATCAGATGTGGCATCCTAATCCCAAATGCAAGGCATAGCCTAATTTATCCAGTTAGACCATATATCAACATTAAGATAGAATTTACTCAATGTGTAACATCTCACATTAGTCTTATATCTCAATTATTAAAAATATTAACAAAAGTCAAGACAACACGCAAGTAGCAATGAGGAATACTCAAGGCATTAAGGATAGTTTTGCAAATCAATTAAATCTAATAACCATATTTACCCAAAAGAAGGAGGATTACTTTGTGATGAAACAATGATAGATTCCTAATATAATTCGGTTGGCCCGAATCCCATACACAACTTCGAAGAGAACACAACCCATATCATCCTATTATTTCCAAAGGGCGGTGGTCAAACTTCACCTCAAAGACTGAAAGAGAAGGAGTCAAATGTCATGATCAGAAGGGAATTCCAACATTCTAACACATGGGAAGAAGGTCATGCAAAGGAAAATGTAGACCCTTCACTACTTCCCAAACTCCTTATAAAAGAAAAAAACATATAAGGATAGATCACAGAATGCACAATGTTGTTGTGGTTGAAACAGATTTAAGCATGGTTTCCCATCATGGACAACCAATGAATGTGATATTAAACCCATATCAAAAAGGAGATGCAATGAAAAAAGTTACAAAATACCATGTGGGTAATTACAGTCTCAACAGTCACTCAAGGATGTCAAAGTTTCAGTCAAGATCCACAGACTAACCAATTCCTTCAAGATGGAAGTAAAACAAACAATGAGACAGACTCTCAATCAAATCCTCACATAAGTGAGAAAAATACAACCTATGAAAGGACAGAGAAGGTTCCTTCATGATTCAATTCCAAGAAGGTACAACCTAAGATTGACATAGCTTAGCTACAGGTGTACAAACTATCAAAAAAATTATTCCCTCCAATCTTTCTCAGAGATCAAAGAATGGAAGAGTCCAAAACCCTTGTTCGTAACTAATTTTGATAGTTCAAAAATAAAGAAACGACAACCGCAAGTTCAAGAAGCATCCTTAAAGTTCATGATATCCTAATCAGGAGGGGTTTAACAAGTTTACTCAAGCAAGATACTTAAGAGATTAACCCATTCAGTGACGCGAGTTAAACAAAAACAACAACATCTACTTCAACTGGGAAGAGACAACATGAACAAAATAAAGAAATCTCAAATAGAGCTACAAGAGTAACCCAACATCGATTCTGAAAAATCCAAACCTCATAATGTCCCCAACCAATAGGGCCTCACCTATGTAACCTTTAGTTTAGTACTCAAGAACTTAAGAAACATAGTATACATATAAGATCAGAAGAAAGACTTCAAACACGAAAATCCCCATCAAGATAACCTCAAAATCAAAGTGCCTAGGAAACAAATAACCCATAGTTTCCTTAAAATAACCTAGTTTGAGTACCCGGTTTAAACCAAAAAGTTTAAATAAGTAATAAAATATTCACTCTTGTGTTCCATACAATAAGAACCACAAAAATAGAGATTCCAAATATTCAATAACTACCTAGCTTCCATCGCATACCGAATCCAAATAATAGATAGAGTATACAGAGAGTTCAAGAAGAAGGCACACATTTACTGTTTCTATATGTAAATTCGAGCTCACACAACTCAGAATCCAAGCATACACATTCATACAATTCCAATAGGAGAATCATAACTTTGAAAAACCAAAGAAGCGACAACAAAGGGTATTCATTTACCTTCTGACAACCTAAACTACCATTTGGTTCGAAACTGGAAGCACATATTATTTCCATAAAAATCCATTTTCGAATAGATAAGAAAGAATCACGCATGTACTTCATTACTCATATCACCATAAGATTTAAGGTGGGTTTCAACATCAAGTAAACGATAAACAACTCAATGACTTCCTTTCCAAGAAGAGATTCCTCAATTAGAGAATACAGAAAATAATCAAGCAAGGAAACCAAATAACCATCATAGAAATAAAAACCATTTATCTCAAGAGAGAAAAGTTGTTTTAATGAAGACACTTAGAGAAAAGTAGAGTAGCTTAATGGATAGAGCCTATCATGCCTGATAGTGCTTTTGTCGAGTTCAAAGAAGATTTCAGCCGAGCCTTCACAACTCCTTCTTCTCCAAACGAAATCAACAACCAAAAACTTCTTCCTCAAATGCCTCATATACTTCCATTGGATTGAAAATAGTCCAAGGGAGTTAAAAATAACAACAAATTGAAAATAGAACTGCTAGTTCAAAGAACCAAATAGCTCCATGCAGAGAAAAATTAGAATGCATGAAAGACCAAACAACTCCCAACAAATCCACTTGCATGGTTTCCAAGGTGGTTTGCTTGCACAAAAATGATGACAATAAATGTCATTAATTTCTAGTCTCTGCCCAAATCTCCACACCACCGCCATCCAAAATTGGTGAGTCCAAATTCAAAGAGAACATGCATTTTTAAATTTAGAGATGGTGCCAACTAGGATCACCTCCAGTTTCCATGCCCCCAAACTGACAATACATAATGATTTTAAATTCAAAAATCAAATCAAATAAATGACTTAGGAACCATCATCATGCCTTCAACTTGCCATATGACCCCTTAGGTCCCCTTCTATCCTCACATTAGTTTAGGATAGATATCATTAGCTTAGGGTATGACCTTAGGTTAGTTTAGAAAATATTTACCTTAGGTTATCTTAATATTTCCTTAGGTAAATTTTCCACCTTAGGATAGGCCATTCTTTCTACCAATATAATATTAGGTAATAGGTTATAAATATACCTATCATCACCTTAGGTTATTTCCAAATCCCTAACTTAGAAAACATGCAACTTAGGTTAGGATGAACAAGATTAGAGTAGGCATAGATATACGGTAGATCCAATTTACCTTAGGTTAGAATCCCATTAGGATAGATCTTATAGATCTAGGACTTAGGCTTTACCCTCAATAGTCTTGAAGTAGGCCTCTTTCCAACTTACGCCATTCAACGTTATGGAGAAGTTGACAAGAAGATCTGAGCAAATGACTTACAACATAATGCACAACATGAACTTCCAAGAAGATCAATAAAATTGTAAGCCTACAAAGCTAAGTATTTTATTTCCTTCAACCTTTGAATGCCAGTTTTCCATACAAATCAAGTAAGAAGAGTTCAAACATACCTTGGATCAATGTAATTGATCCAAGGTTTCATTATTATATGGAGATAAATTTTTACAAATAAGCTGTACGGTTTGCAACCTTACTTACCTAAAAAAAATGGATTCCTTAAAAGTAAAATTATTTCAGTAATTGAATCCAATAAAAGAAATAATTTATCAAAAGCAAGCATGATTTCAAATACGAAAAGAATACACCTTCTTAGGACAAATCACATGTCAACGCTTGCATTACAAAGAGGAGAAGTTAATAGTTTATCAAAGGTGTTACATACTTCCCTCCTAAAAAGAATCATCGTCTCGATGATTAACTTATTTAAACAAATTTGCATCAAGGAAAATCCATTTATTAAATTTCTTTTCACATGTTCATAACATTTTTGGATTTAAAATTTCCAAAATCAGAATTTCCGTAGCTTTTTATTTCAAACAAGGAAATATCTATCCAAAATTGGTAGATTTATTGTCATAAAAGAATAAAATCACAAATTTTATCAGTCAACAAAATCAATTCTGTCCAAATAAATATGGAAAAGCAATTTTCATATCTTCCAGATTTTCTTAGGTTGCACTATCCTTGTTAAACTAGTCCCACTAGACCTTACATTGACTTATTTCACGATTTATTAAGTGTAACTGGTGAGTTTCCAACACTTGTATAGGCTTAACCATGATTATTCCTGGGTCTTGGACCTGTAAGGAATTCCAATTTAATACATGTGATAAATCTGAAATGTATTTCTTAAGCAAAGAAATATGGAAAACATCATGCATGACAAAGTAGGGGGTAATGCTAAACAGTAAACTATAAGGTTGATTACTTCAACAATTTCAAAAGGTCCCACATTATGAGGTGATAACTTGGTAGACTTGCCAAAAATTATAGAACTCTTTTTCGGTTTAACCTAAAGAATGACCTTCTCACCAAGTTCAAATTTCTTATCAACCTGTTTCAAGTTAGCATAACTCTTTTGCCTATCTGCTACTTCTTTCAAGTGTTCACAAATCATTTTAACTTGCTATTCCATTTCCATAAGGATTTCACGTCTAATTACCTATCTATCCTCAATGTTATCCCAACAAACATGGGTTCTACATTTCCTTCCGTATAATGCTTCGAAAGGTGCCATCTTTGGAGAGGCATGATATGTGTTATTGTATGCAAACTCAACTAATGAAAGGTAATCTTCCCATTTATACTATTGATCCATACAATACATTCTTAACATATCCTCTAAAACTTGATTAACTCTTTCAGTTTGTCCATCCATTTTTGGATGATACGCAGAACTGAAATTCAACTTAGTTCCTAAAGCTGCGTTAAGTGTTTGCCAAAATCTTGAAGTCATTCTTGGATCTCTATCAGATATGATTAATTCAGGTACTCCATGTAATATGAAAATCTCATGAACAAACCTTTTTGCTAAAACAGGTGAATCATCCTTAAGATTACCAACAATAAAGTGTGCTACTTTGGTTAGTTTATCAACAAAAACTAGAATAACATCATGCTTATTTCTTGACATAGGAAACCCTTGTATAAAATCCATGCTTATCACTTGCCATTTGTACTACGGTATGCTGTGAGGATACAATAAACCAACTAGATGCATATGTTCAGCTTTAACACATTGACATTCTAAGTAATGTGTCACAAACTCAATTACGTCCTTTTCATCCCCTTCTAGAAATATTGTTGTTTTATATCAGCAAGCATCTTTGTAATACCAGGGTTTCCAGAAAAAGGTGAATTGTGAAATTTAACTAATAATTTCTTTCTTAAATCCTTTAGCAGAGAGTACGTATACCCTATTTTCAAATTGTAAGATTCATTTATTATCAAAGTGAAAACCTTTATATCTCTCATCATTTGGATCTACAGTAAGTGTTGTTCTTACTTGCTGAAAATAAGAATCAAATTCCATAACGCTCTTTACTTCATCTTTGAATTGAGTTCTCAACGTTATAAGAGTAGAAATGTGCTTCCTACGACTTGAGATAAAAATCTAACCATATTTGATGTCTTGCATTCAGATTTGGTGAGTAAAAATATAATTCAGTCCAAGATGATCAATTTTTAATTCAAAAGGTTTACCAAGTAAGTAATTCCTCCAAACTTGAAGTGCATGAACAATGCCAAAGCAAGCTCTAGATCATGTGGAGCATAATTCAGCTCATGTAACTTAAGTTTTCTACTTTCATAAGCTATGACATGATCATTTTGTAACAGAATACCTCCAAGACCTTCCCCAGACACATCTGTTACAACAATAAAGTCTCCATTAGGGTCAGGTACAACCAAAATAGGTGATGAAGTTAACTGATCCTTTAAAGTTTTAAATTCAGATTTACATTTCTCATTTCACACAAATTTCTTATCCTCTTTCTGCAATGAAGTTATTGGTGTAGTAAATTTGGAGAAATATTTATAAAAATTCCTATAGTAACTAGAAAGACCCATGAAGCTTCAAACCTCATGTACATTATTTAGTGTAGGCCACTCGGCTTATAAGTATAATTTTAGAAGGATCTACAACTATTCAATATTTGCTTATAACATGACCCAAATAGTGCACTTCCGTGTCATAGAAAGAACATTTAGATAACTTACCAAATAACCATCTTTTCCTCAAGATTTCCAAGACTATCTTCAAATGCTCATGGTGTTCTTCCATACTTTTAGAATATATGAGAATGTCATCCAAGAATACAAGCACAAAATTTTCCAAGTATTATTGAAAAATATTGTTCATTAAATTTATAAAAGCTGCATGTGCATTTGTTGATCCAAAAGGTAAAACTATGAACTCATAATGTCCATACCTTGTTCTAAAAGTTATTTTATGAATGTCCTCATCCTTAATTCATAACTGATGATATCCTGATTGAAGATATATCTTAGAATATGCTGATGCTCCATGCATCTGATAAAATAGATCATTAATTCTAGGAAGTGGATATCTATTTTTAATTGTTGCCTTGTTTAACATCCTGTAATCAATACACAATCTAAGTGTTCTTTATTTTTCACAAAAATTACTAGTGCTCCCCAAGGTGAAACACTCGGTCTAATCAAACCTTTAGACAAAAGTTCTTGCAATTGTGCCTTAAGCTCTACCAATTCAATAGTAGTCATCCGATAAGGTGCCTTAGAAATAGGTTCAGTTCCAGGTTTGATTTCAATTATGAAGTCAAATTCCCTTTTGGGTGGAAGACCTGGTAATTCCTCTGGAAACACATCACTATAATTTTGTAATAGCGGGTAACGTTCTAAGAGATCACTATTTTCTTCAGTAGATTCTAAATTTTTTACTGCATACAAGGTACAACCCTTATTTTTGGCCTTTTTAAGTTGCATAGTCGACAATTTCCTAACTGAAATTTCATGTTTTACACCCTAAATCTCTATTGTTTTCTACAGGTCATCTAAACAACTAATATGTTTTTCAAAATAGTCCACTTTTTATTTATGCTCAGCTAGCTAATTAACACCTATGATTACATCATAAGACCCCAAAGGAGCAACATAAAGATCAACTTCGTGGAAAAACTAGGTAAGTCAAGGACTACTCCAAAAAGACACATACTAACTATATGAACAACATTATTCCCATAATGTACAGTCCATGATTTATCCATTTTTCTAGCTTTTCTTTTTAATTTCGATGCTAATTTACTAGAAATAAAACATTCAGTAGCTCCTGTATCAAAAAGAATAGTTACAAGTATGTCAAATAACTTACCCAAAACTTCTATGGGTGTGACTTACTTTTCAACTTGTTTATCAACTACTGTAACATGTATCTTGTGCTGCTGATTATGGTCATACATTTTTAGAGGAAATTGGTTCACGTAATGATCCTTGCCACAATTGTAACAACCTCCTACAGGTCCCTTTTTAGGCTCAAATTTATTCCTAGCCTTAAAGTTATCATTCTAATCTCCATAGGACTTCTGTCCGTTATTATTATTCTTGACAAAGTTATTACGTACATTAGCAGTACAGGCTTATTTGTTTCTATTTTCTTATTATTATTAATAGAGAACTTAATTTTCATACCAAACTTCTTCCATGGTCCTTTCTTAGGTGCAAGAGATGATGAAGAGGAGTTTGGAACTTTCTTTCTTACTTCCTCCTTATGAGTAGAAATTGCCTTTAATTTCTGTTCCTGCCTTATGGATTTTTCAACAACCCCTTCCATAGTGGTTGGGCTATGAACATCTACCTCTCCCCTATAATGGGATTCAATCCCATGATAAAATTTTGTATCCTAAACTTCTCGTCAATTTGATATTGAGGTACATACTTAAGGAGTTTAGTAAACCGCTCCTAGTACTCTATTACTATTAATTTTCCTTGGGTTAAGTTCTAAAACTCAGTCATTTTCTAATCATAGTAAATTTGTGGTAGCCATCATTTCCTAAAATAACTTTTAAATTGATCCCAAGTAATATTAGTTTCATCAATGTTCAACTCAGCCTTATAGTTGTCCCACCATGAAGATGGTTTGTGGGAAAGATGATATGCTCCACATATTGCCTTTGTTTCCTCTAAGAATTCCTTATTGAAAAGTACTTCTCCATTTCACTAAGCCAATTCTCAGCTCCATCTCCTAATGCGGTTCCATCAAACTTAATCTTTTTATATCATTAGTAAGTTCATTTTGCCAGTCTTGCCTTTATATTTTCTAGCTGATTCGACATGTTTTCATTTTTACTATCAACACCCGAATTTCCCACATTGGCATTGTCTCAGCAGGAGGTGGTTTATTTTGATTACCATCATCTTCTTCATCCTCATTTCCCATTATTTATTTGTTCAAGTACAACCAAATGATCTTTTATGTCCAACAGGCGAGAAGGATCTCATCGAGTTTTTGGGTAGTTGCTACTTATCCACTAGGTGGTGGGTTATTTGCAACATTTTCTCTTGTCCTAACCATTTTCTATTAACAGGAAAATCTAAGTTTTATCAGGTTATGGACACAATAGGTCCAAGATTTGTAACCTTCAGCTCTGATACAAAGATGTAACATTCACATTTTAAGACTTTAGAAACAAGGGAATTTTTTTCAATACATAATGTTCTCTATTCAAAATAATCATAACTTAGAACACACATTCCATGCTAATCAATCTCATAACAGATAATCATATGTAGCTGTAAATGACTCGGTGAGCTACTGATATCTTATTTCATGACTCGATTAACAACCGATCTCTCATGTTAACTTAAGTATTGAATACTTATTGTATACCAAGTATACTTGGTTCTCTTACCCTGTTCTGGGTATTGAGTGTTCTATTTAAGAAACCTATCTGAATATTTGTTACCAATATTCATCTGAAATCACATTCCTTAAACTAGGTGAAATAGGACAATACAACTAGCAACTTGCGATACTTTGGCCAAATATTTCCAACATACTATTCATGTTACTATTCCTAGATGACATACTCATCTAATCGGAATACATCCTTCACCCCACTCATCTATTATCTAGAATGGTATTCACTTACTTCAGTCAGATCCACTTGTCCAAGGTTTGACCCTAACGTAGGTTAGTGACATAATTTAGAATAGGGAATCACTCGCGATGACCTAGGGTATATAGACATACCCAATCGACCTAAGTCGATTGGATGTGCCTAGTTACCCTAAGTCATTATGAGTCACTTCCTATGCTAAATCATAACTCTAATCTGACCTAGAGAGAAACTAAGTTCAAGTCCAAATTTGGGTAGGTCTAGATGAACCAATGCTAAAGGGTGTTGTAACATGTCAACTGCAACCCTGTATCCTTGTGAAGACCCAAGTCTTCACAAAGGTACAGTTCTGCAGTTGGCATGTGCCAACATCCAACAAAACTACTTCATCACGATGTACACACCTCAAAGAGGTCATTTCCACTTAATTAGTTTAGGATTAAGATTCAGATTACAACCTTACATAACCCTAATTCCAACAACCTTTAAGGTTTCCATCCTTATTTGAGTTGGTTAACTAATATGGAACTTCATAGACTAATGATTGCTTTATGTTCAATTAAATTTTTCTTAACATGCAATTAATTGAAAATAGAATCAACATCTATCATAAGATTTAATTAATGTGTCTCAACCATTCAAGGAATGTATAAGAACCAAAATAGGTTTTGTTATAAAAGACTTCATAAATATGAAGTCTAAATGGTTATCAAACACATATATCATTTATTTATTTTGCATCCTTTTGAGAAGAGGAGAACCTTCCTCATTATGGTTAGGTATTAGGATTCATTATACCCATATCTAATTTACACATCCTGACATTATAACTATACGTTCATAACATCATAATCAACCATTCAAAATTAAGTAAAGAACATCAATACATACAACTTAGTAAGTTGCATTTAAGTAAGGGAAATTGTACTAATTCCCATTCATCCAGGAAATTCAATGACATCAGAAATAAGGATCCAATCAGATATGAATGACAACATCAAGGATATGATTATAGATTTTCCTTCTTATTATGAACAAGAGAATAGACTTAATCAATTTAAGTAACTTCAGTCTTTTCAATTCATCAAAATAAAATACACATCTTACAAAACTTATGCATTACTGACATATTTCATGTCAACAACATCAAGGTCATTTAGGAATACAACTTTTCTTCCTTCAAGTACATTTCAATAATAAATCAAAATTCTCTATAATGGTCTAGACTTTTAATTCAACCAATACATCATAAAAGTTATTTCCTTCCTTTATCACTTACGAAGTCCATTTGCAAAAATTGCTAGCATGGGTCAGTTCATTGAACTGAGCATGATAAGCACTAAGCATTAAAACAAAATGCTTTCAACTAACTGTTTCATTAAACCAACTCTACTTTAATGAAATAGTGAGGTCAAGCAGACAAATAAATCATAGTAATAACAACCATAAAAGAAGAACAATTAATCAATTTGAATAACATTCAAAGAAATGTCATGATGTAATCTACAATCTACAACATGTTATCAGATAAATGATTCCATCCAATACACTTATCCATATCAAATAAAAGTAACTTCTAATTATTTCCTTCACAAATAATCTTAATTAGAAATACAAATGCAAATAAGAGTCTCACACATCATATGTGGCATCCTAATCCCAAATGCAAGGCATAGCCTAATTTATCAAGTTAGACCATATATCAACATTAAGATAGAATTTACTCAATGTACAACATCTCACATTAGTCTTCTATCTCAATTATTAAAATCCTTAACACAAGTCAAGAGAACAAGAAAGTAGCAATGACGACTACTCAAGACATTAAGGATAGTAGTGCGGTACTGATCCAATTAAATCTAATGACCAGATTTACCCAAAAGAAGAAGGATTACTGTGATGAAACAATGAGAGATTCCTAATATAATTCAGTTAGCCCGAATCCCATACACAACATCGAGAGAATAGAAAATAACCTATTTAATCCTATTATTTCCAAAGGGGAAGTGGTCAGACTTCACCTCAAATACTGAAAGAGAAGGATTCAAATGTCATGATTAGAAGGGAATTCCAACATTCTAACACACGGGAAGAAGGTCGCAAAGGACAATGTTGACCCTTCACTACTTCCCAAACTCCTTATAAAAGAAAACACATATAAGAAGAGATCAACAGAATGTGCGATTGTTGTGGTTGAAATAAATTTAAACATGGTTTCCCATCATGGAAAACCAATGAATGTGATATTAAACCCATATCAAAAAGGAGATGCAATGAAAAAATTTACAAAATGCCATGTGGGTAATTACAGTCCCAACAGTCACTCAAGGACGTCAAAGTTTCAGTCAAAGATCCAAAGACTGACCAATTCCTCTAAGATGGAAGTAAAACAAACAATGAGACAGACTCTCAATCAAATTAAGTGAAAAATTACAACCTATGAAAGGACATAGAAGGTTCCTTCACGATTCAATTCCAAGAAGGTACAGTCTAAGAATGAAATAGCTTAGCTAAAGGTGTACAAACTTTCATAAACAATTATTCCCTCCAATCTTTCTTAGAGATCAAAGAATGGAAGAGTCCAAAAATCCTTTTTCAGAACAAGTTTTGATAGTTCAAAAATCAAGAAACGACAACTGCAAGTTCAAGAAGTATCCTTAAAGTTCATGATATCCCAATCAGGAGGGGGTTAACGAGTTGAATCAAGCAAGATACTCGAGATATTAACCCAATTTAGGGATAGTTAAACAAAAACAACAACATCTACTTTGGCCGGGAAGAGACAACATGACCAAAATAAAGAAATCTCAAATAGAGCTACAAGAGTAACCCAACATCGATTCCGAAAAGCCAAACCTCATAACGTCCCCAACCAACAGGGCCTCACCTATGTAACCTTAGTTCAGTACTCAAGAACTTAAGAAACACAAAACATATGAGATCAGAAGAAAGACTTCAAACATGAGAATCCCCATCAAGATAGCCTCAAAATTAAAGTGCCCAGGAAACAAATAACCCATAGTTTCCTAAAAAGAACCTAGTTTGAGTACTCAGTTTAAACCAAAAAGTTTAAATAAGTAATAAAATCTTCACTCTTGTGTTCCATACAAGAAGAACACACAAAAATAGAGATTCCAAATATTCAATAACCGCCCACTTCCATCACATACTTGAATCCAAATAATGATGGAGTATACTTTGAGAGTTCAAGAAGAAGGCACGCATTTACTATTTCTATATATAAATTTGAGCTCACACAACTCGAATCTAAGCATACACACTCATACAATTCCAACAGGAGAATCATAACTTCCACAAAACAAATAAGTGATAGCGAAGGGTATTCATTTACCTTCTGATAACCCAAACTACCATTTGGTTCGAAACTGAAGCACATATTATTTCCATAAAAATCCATTTTCGAATAGATAAGAAAGAATCACGCATGTACTTCATTAATCATATCACCATAAGATTTAAGGTGGGTTTCAACATCAAGTAAATAGTAAACAACTCAATGAATTCCTTTCCAAGCAAAGATTCCTCAATCAGAGAATATAGAAAATAATCAAGCAAGGAAACCAATAACCATCACGAAATAAAAACCATTTATCTCAAGAGAGTAAAGTTGTTTTAATGAAGAAACTAGGAGAAAAGTAGAGTAGCTTAATGGATAGAGCCTCTAATGCTCGATAGAGCCTATCATACATGATAGAATGCGAGATAGCTCCATGCAGAGCAAAATAAGAATGCATGAAAGACCAAACAACTCCCAAAAAATCTGCTCGCATGGTTTCCAAGGTAGTTTTCTCACCAAAAATGATGACAATTAATGTCATTAATTTCTAGTCTCCCTCCTAAATCTCCACGCCACTGCCATCCAAAATTAGTGAGTCCAAATTCAAAGAGAACATGCATTACTAAGTTTAGAAATGGTGCCAACTAGGATCACCTCCAGTTTCCATGCCCCACAAACCGACAATACATAATGATTTTAAATTCAAAAATTAAATCAAATAAATGAATTAGGAACCATCGACATGCCTTCAAATTGCCATACGACCCTCAAACAAAATTGATTCCTTGAAAGCAACAACATTTCAGCAATTGAATCCAAGAAAAGAAATAATTTATCCATGGCAAGCATGATTTCAATAGTCAAAAGATTACACCTTCTTCGGACAAATCACATGTCAACACTTGTATTGCAAAGAGGAGAAGTTAATAGTTTATTGAAGGTGTTACACAAATAGGGTACATGTACTAAAAATCTAGAAAAACATAGAAATTCATACAAAGATCACATGTTAAGAAATATACAGATTGTTCAAGATTATACGATATGGTCCTAACCTTCTCATATGTTTTTGTCTAGGAGTAGAAATATCAATATTATCAACAACTTCAGGTTTATTGTTGCATTCTCAAGTTTTTGGCACAATTTTAGGCTCACTTCACTCAATTCATACCAATATAGGGGCAATAAATACTTCACTCCTTCATTTTGGAGTTTAGTTTCGACTATAGTTTCAAATATTTTGGGGGCATAAGTCTCCTTTCTCCATCAATATTTCAACATGTTTTAGTTTTTATTCAATTGTGTGGCACATGAGAAGGACATGAGATCATTTGTTCTCTTTTTTATCATGTGTCCTAATTTATAAAATTGGGCCTAGATCTATCTACAACAATACAATCCATGGGGCTATGAAAGGTATCAAAGTGGCTAAGTTCTTTATAGGAAGACTTTATTATCCTCTTACAATCAAAAGGGAATATATTAGAGCTGAAAAATAACTTTGATACTAGGTATTATTCCTTAGTGGGGCGTTTTGTCACTTCGTTCTTCTTATTCTCTCCTTGACATTTCATGCTAGACTACATACACATAATACTTTGATTTCTCCTCAACACAATTGGAGTTTGATCACCCATAATCCTTTGGAAAATATCAACAAATTCATCAATTCAATATCTACAAGAATAAGAAAAGAAAGTGAATCTCTCCATAAATAAACAAGTGTATTCCTTGTTTATTTCTCTTTCATTTCATTATTATGTGAAAATAAATCTTTTGTATTATACTTGACATATTGAGTTAAAGTTCAACTTTATCATGGAAATTAACTACACTTTGTATTACAAGTTTCATCATGGAGCATGCCAACACCAAGCACAACATGATTCTATAAAAAAAACATTCAAGTGAAGACAAAGTGTGTCTACACACTCATGTATCTTTTCCTTTAAGCATGCAATTTCATTTTATACTTAAGGTGGGGCAAATTTAGACACTAAAATTTGGAAATGCATTCTTTGACACTACTAGTTTTGACAATGAACTCTTGCTTAAGATAAGTACAACCTTACCTTTCCCACTTAGCACATTCCGAGTTCTTTTGTTTAGTTTTTTTATCCTTGTACATTAACATGTCATCAAATTTTGAGAACACAATGCATAAAATCTATAGAAAAACATCAAGTAACCAATCCTAAACTTCAATTTACATGTTTTCCTTCTCTAGAAAGGGTTGTATAGATTGGTCGGGATAATACATCCAGTCTAATCGACTTGTAAAATAATAGACAAACATGTCCTCAAAATTTTATTTCAAATACATATCTTTTTTGGGTCTTATAATGTCTCTAGGTTAGCCTTTGATCGATAAATCATATACAAAACCCTATATAAGCAAGTAAACACTACCTCATTCCTAACTCGAAAATATCATGGAACTACATTGATGCACTTTGAATTCCTATACTTACAAAAGGCACCCAAGGCTCCCTAAATATCAAAAGAGCACATCTATATTCATTAGGGAAACAATCTATATAGTTCTAAAGCTTATTACCAGATTAAGATGACAATATATCTCATCTACAAGCACTCAAATATCTCTTTGTTAAAATATGTTGTATATTTTGCATAATGTATACCTAGGAGTATTATACACCTCTACCATAGAATATGTTGTATATTTTTCATATTGTATACCCATGAGTAGTGTACACCTATTTTCTCGGGAGTATAAATATGTGATTTTTTTATCTATACGTGTATATGAGTGGTTTCATAACCCATGACTTATAGGAAAAAATTATGGGTTGTTTTTATCAACCCATGGTTTTTAGTACCATTGTATTAAAAACCACTTCCTCGGTTTTCTATTGATGTGCTTACATATAGCTAGACATGTAGTAGGGTAGAGAAGAACTTGGAAGTACGTTATTGTATTGTAAATGGTTAAGTTAATGCAATAAGAGAGAAGTTACTACACACGGGTTTTTTCTTGAAAGGGTTTCCCATGATAAATCTTATCTATGCCATTTTTGTTTCTTTGTTTATCTTGAATATTATGTTAAGTATAGTTGATTGTTTATTTGTTTTTGGGATATATTCTCTTCATTTGGTATTAGAGATAGGTTTTAGATTTTATGTAAAGAGTTAGGGTTTTTAAAACATGTGATAAAATATTTTCAAGTGGGAACTTCATGAGTGAATTTTTAAAGTAGAATAAAATAACGGTTAGTTTTGGTGCCTTTTTTCATGTGAGAAAGAGTTGAAGACTATATACTAGGAGTAATGTACACTTTCCATAGTTTTCTAGTGGGGTTTGGGGGCGCGCGCCCCTGACAAATTTTTTATTGGCCTTAAAACGTGCCCGATATACCGGGAAACATGATTTTCTCATATGGGCAGGATTTTGACCCATAGGTTTATGGGACAGTTTTGGCCCATGGTTCGATACCCACAGTTTTGTAAAAATGTTTAAGTAATTTTCTACTTATATGGTTTTATGCATATGGTAGGTATAATGTAACATTGTAGATGTGCTTTGAATTCAGGTGTGAATTGTCAGATTTTGTTGAGCATAGCTCCAAATAGATCCTGGGTATTGTATTGAGAGAGTGATAACTTATAATAAAATTTGAGCAAGTGATTCTTGGTGGACGTAGCCCAAATTGGGTGAACCATGTTAAATATTATCTTTTTGTTGTGTTATTTTTATTCGCTCTTTTATTTGAGATCTATAATATTTTCTACATATTAGTTTCTATTACTTAGATTATGTGAGGGATTTTTCCACATATTTTATCCCTTATTTCCTAACAATTGGTATTAGAGCCTAGTTTGGTTTTTGAAGTGTTAAATCACAGGAAAGTTTCAGCTTGAGTGGGAATTATGACAAATGATGGAAGATCAAGGGTTGATAAATTCAATGGGTAGAATTTTAGTCTTTGGAAGATGCAGATGGAAGATTACCTTTATCGAAGGAGATTTATATTCTATTGTCCAAGAAGGTGAAAAAACCTCGACCATGAAAATGCGGGTTGGGATTTCTTTGGATAGGAAGGAAATTGGGACAATCTAATTGTGTCTTACATATGCGGTATTATTTAATGTTTTAAAGGAAAATACTACAAAAGAACTGATGGATGCATTAGGTAAGTTGTATGAAAAACCCTTTACCTTTAACAAGATATTTTTAACGAAAAAGTTTTTTAATATGAAGATGTCTGAGAATGGTTCAGTAGCAAACCATTTAAATGATTTTAATACAGTTGTAAATATGCTAGCTTTAGTTACAATAGAATTTGATGAAGAAGTTAGGGCTTTATTAATTATGTGCTCTTTACTTGAGAGTTGGAATAACACAGTAATGGTGGTAAGGAACTCGGCCCAACTAACTCAAAGTTAAAGTTTGAGGATGTTGTAGGGATGATTCTAAGAGAGGAAATGTAAAGAAAAATTTATGGGGAATATTCTACTTTAGGGAATGCTTTGAAAATGGAAACTAGAGGGAGACAGAAGAATAGAGGAAGCTGC
The DNA here is from genome assembly GCA_018340775.1 of Taxus wallichiana var. yunnanensis. Taxonomy (NCBI): domain Eukaryota; kingdom Viridiplantae; phylum Streptophyta; class Pinopsida; order Cupressales; family Taxaceae; genus Taxus; species Taxus wallichiana. The sequence goes on along the minus strand of CM031244.1, from coordinate 83,297,119 downwards.
AGAAAATCGAAAGATTAGGCAAGGTCAAAATCTAAAAGCAAGATAGTATCTTTGGCATTGTGGAAAGTCTGGGCATGTAAAGAAGGAATGTTGGGAGCTTCAGGATAAGAAGAAACAACATGAAGAAAAAAGGAGGCAAATGTGGCAACAGGTAATGTATGTCAGGATGCTTTGATTCTTTCTTTTCACATTATTATTGAATCTTGGGTTTTAGATTCAGGGCTTCTTTCCATGCTACTCCACATAGACATTATTTTTTTGATTATGTTCAAGGGATTTTGGGCATGTTTTTCTAGGTGATGATGAGCCTTGTAGTATAGTTAGAAAAGGATACGTTCAAGTTAAGATGCAAAATGGGAATACATGGCTATTGAAGGATGTTAGACATGTGCCTACTTTAAAATGAAATCTGATATCAGTAGGCTAGTTGGGAAGTGATGTTTGTACTGTGATATTTACAATCAGACTCTTAGAAGGTTACCAAGGGTTCTCTTGTGGTGGCAAGAGGTAAGAAGGCTGGAACCTTGTATTTAACCAATTATAGCACTAACGTTTGTAATCTTGTGACTTGAAGTATATACAACATTGTGGCACTATAGGCTCGGTCATATGAGCCATAAGGGCATGGAGATCATAAAGAAGGATTTTCCTAGATATACAGAAATAGGTTTAGAGTTTTGTGAGGACTACATATATGGGAAACAAAAGCAAGTAAGGTTTCTCAAGGTTGGACCTATAAATAAAGAGAGTAAGTTAGAGCTGGTGCATTCTGATGTGTGGGGTGACTGTATCATCTCTTGGGGTTCAATTTAATATGTTATTTTTATTGTTGATGCAACAAGGAAATTTTGGGTTTATTGTATTAGAAACAAATCTGATGTATTTGACACTTTTGTTAAATGGAAAGCCTTGGTAGAGAATGAAACAAGTCTTAAGCTAAAATGTCTCAGGTTAGATAATGGAGGGGAGTATTGCAACAATGAATTTGATGATTATTGTTCTAAGAATGGAATCCATAGGAAAAATATGGTTCCAAGAACTCCGTAGCAGAATGGGGTGTCAAAAAGGATGAATAGAACAATAATGGAACATGCTAGGAGCATGAGGTTACATGCATGACTGCTGCTTTCTTTTTGGGTAGTGTTGTTGTAAATCAAGTAGCAACCCCCGGATGTTGATCGATTTCTAGTTTGATCATACTAGCATCCAGTGTGATTGCACAACATTGAATCCTTTCCCCAAGTGTGGGACTTGCAAAATGAGAAAGGAATCTCTAGTTTAGAGGCTGGTTCCTCAATTCCTCTGGTCAGATTTATCACTTACAAGTTACAGAGGTCTATATTCCTAATCCTACCCTAAATTCCAAAGGAGAAAGAGATAGAGAATGAAAATAAACTAAAACTAATGCTAATAGGTGATACACCAAAGAAGTGGTAAGCATTTCTCACTTCTGTAGATTGACACAATTCATAAAATGCAACAAAACAACATGCACAAACTGATAACTATAATGAAGAATTAGAAATTAGTCAAACAACACTAGCAGAGGATGAAGGATTAATCACAGGGCCTGTATTGTTATTTTAACATCAAAATCACTTACATTATAACACCTGAGAGGAAAAAATAAGTTGCAGTTCTTAGAAAAGGTCTGTTATTTCACCAAAATCACTACTACGGTGAAAAGGGGACCTACAATACACAAAAATGTTCAACCCTTTGAAAATGAGCCAAATCTAGCTTTTACAGTGCAAGGGACGAGCCCAGGAGAGAGAAACATGAGAAAACATGGGAGAGGTTCAATCATTGACCAAAATGCATTCAAAATAGCATGGGAATCCTTACAGACCCATTCCCTAACATTTTTAACCATGCTGGGAGAGAATACGAGCCATTCTTCATTAAAAACGGTGGTTGAAACGTCATTTCTGCTCATCACCACGTGCTAGAGATGTTTTTCAATTTTCTCTCTCCAAACTCCATCAAAATGAAAAATTGACCCTATAATCTTGTAGAGAATTTCACCAGATTTCCATTGATATAAAGAACGTGAAAAACGAGCTCTGGATCGAAAGATATGGCGATTTGAAGTTTTAGGTCAAAACAGGGCCAAATCGGGTTGGCGGGCAAAAATTTGAATTTTTACCTTTTTGGTCATTTGGAAAATTTTCCAAAATTTCCCCACACTCTGCCCTTCTAGGTGCCATGTGGCACATTTCTATTGGGCACGGGCCCATCCTGCTTCATTTTCCTTTGTTTCCGCCTTTGGAAAATTTTCCCAAAATTCCCCGTCGGGCCGTGAGGTGAGGACACGTGGCGAGCGTTGATTGGATGCGGGCCTGTCCTTCCTGAATTTTCCATGGGTCTCTCTGATAATTTTCAAACCTGGACACGTGTCAAAACCCCATTCAATGTGGGTTTGACCTTCCAAATTTCCTTGCGGGCATTTCCTTGATTTTTGGCACCCTCTGGACACGTGGCAAGATTCTATTGGCTCGCAATAAGGGGGCGGGCCTTCCGCTCTGAATTTTCCTTTATTTTTTCCTTGGGAAAATTTCCCAAATTCCCCCCTTGCTCCACCTCTCTAGGACATGTGGCGACATATAACTGGCCGTGGGCCCTCTGCAAGCATTTTTTACTTCTGCGCCAATGCTTTGGGAAAAAAATCCCAAATTCCTCCGCGCCCGCCCGCCACAGGCTCACGGTGACACATGGCTTGACTTGATTCGTTGGCGGGCGCAGTGGGCTGAAACTTACCTTTTGAAATTTTTGGTGAAACACTTGGTAAAAAACCAAGTTTTCCTCCAACCCCCGCCACCTCGGCTCCTTAGGACACGTGGCGAGTTTTTACTGGGCGCGGGCCCTTCCTTCAACATTTTCCATGTGCAACACTTAGCCGAATTTTTCAAATTGCTCCCCTGGACACGTGGCATTACCTGATTCATCGGTGGGCCGATGGGGAAAATATTTCCTCTTAAAAACTTTGCTAAAAGACTTGGCAAAAAACCAAGTTCTCTTCCGACCCCCGCCACCTCCCTGGACACGTGGCGGCATATTATTGGCTGCGGGCCTTGAAGGGGAAAATTTCCCACAAAAACTCTGCCGAGCCATAACTTCAAAAATACATGGAGTTAGGAGGAAAAATTTACCTTTCTGGAAAGCTAAGAAAGAGCTCTATCCAATGTTGCCATTTATAGAAGGTTTTGAGTGCCTGAAAAGCAAAATATTATGTCTGAGGCACAAGAGAAGGAAGGATGAAAGGAGTTAGCCACAAAATGAGCAGGGGGCACATTTTGGATAACAATTTTGGTGACTCAGAGGGGTCATCACTGCTGCATGGAGTCAACATTTCCTCTGTTTGATACCCCAACTGACTAGAACATTGCAAGGAGGAAGATAGAATATCATTTAATGGAGCAAGGCTTGCAAACACATCTCCAGGAACAACAAGCTTGTGCCAAAGCACTTAGGGAAAGCAAAACTATCCTACAGCAAAACAATGTGCACAAGCACTTGGAGGAATGAAAACCTAAGCTAATATTTACAAGGTGGAGAATTTCCTTTAATAACAATTCTTTAGATGGATTCCATTGATTGGAATCTGCAGTTCCTCGCCATCCAATGAAGACAATTGGAAAGCATTATTGTCCTTACACCTTGTGACCATATATGGGCCACTCCAAATGGCATCAAATTTTGAATGCCTTCCCGGTTTTGCTCTATCCGCATCCCATTTTAGCACTAGATCTCCAACTTGGAAGGATCTATTCTTGGCCTTTCTATCAAAGGTATTTTTTATCAAAGCCTGATCCTTCTCCATTGCTTGGGATGCTTGATTTCTGATTTCTTGGAGCTCCATCAATTCCGCATATCTAACCTCCATGGGCTCAAACTCCAACAACTCCAACTATTTCATGAGTTCCAATGTCGGCAACTCAAGTGACATGGGAAAAATTGCCTCTCTTCCATAAACAAGTTTGAATGGAGAGTTACCTGTAGATCTCTTGGGAGTTATCCTATCAGCCCATAAGGCTGATTTCAATTTAGTATGCCAAGACCTTTGATTTTCATCAAGAGTCCTCTTAATGATCCTTAACAAGTTCTTGTTTGTAGATTCAGCCTGGCCATTACCCTGGGGGTAATAGTTTGATGAATTACTTAGGTAGATCCGTTCTTAACAGCCCATTCAGTCACCTTGGACCCGATGAATGCCAATGCATTATCTGATATTATTGTAGCTGGTATGCCAAACCTGGTTACTATTCCCTCATAGAAGTCTAGGATACTAGATTCATTTGCTTCCTTGAGTGCTACTACTTCAGTCCATTTGGTGAAGTAATATGTGGCTGTTAAAATCCACTTGTGCCCTTGGCTTGAATTGGGATTAATAACTCCAATGAAGTCTAAACCCCATTGCATGAATGGCTGGTCAACTGAAATTGGATGCAATGGAAGGGCAGCTAGTCTCTCTTTACCTGTGAAGAATGCACAATTCTTGCACCTCTTGATCCATGCATAACAATCACTGAAAATATTGGGCCAATAATAACCAGCCCTCATGATCTTTAGAGCTGTCACTCTTGGTGCAAAATGACCACCAGCTGGTCCACCATGGAACTCTTCCAACACCCTATGAATCTGATTTGTACCAATGCATCTCAGCAGTACTCCATTCACATCTCTCTTGAACAAGACACCATCAACAAGGGCATATGGGACAGCCTGCAATCTGAAGTGTCTTCTTTTGGTCTTGTTCATCTTTGGAGGGCATAGACCTATGCTTAGGAAGTGCATTATACCTTGGGTCCAGCAAGGAGTGGGGACACCATTATTTTCTTCTTGAGTGCTTCCTTGCTCATGGCTGTCTTGCAACGCCAAAATAGTCTCTTTCTCATTGCATGCTTCCTTTTGCTTGCTCAAAATCAGCTGCTCACACAATCCTTTTCCTCTGACCAACTTGGTGACCTTGATCTCTATGTCATACTCCATGACATGAGTAATCCAACCTGCTCTCTTTTCATTCAAGTCTTTGTTGAGGAGGAAGTCTTTAACTCCCGCATGAGAAACCAACAATTGAACCTTATTGTTTGAAACTAGATGCTTGAATTTCTTCAAGCTCCTGATTACTACAAGAACATGCTTCTCAATGAAAGAATATCTCACCTCATAGTCCTCTAGGCTTTGGCTAAAGAAAGCAATGGGCTGCTCATCATTGTCTTTGTTCTGCTGTACCAAAATTACAGAGATAGTATCATCACCCCCAAATGCATAGAGGATGAAATCCTTGGAGAAATCCGGGTTGATGAGAGCTGGGGCTTGAGAGATGGCTTCTTTGATTGCTTCAAAACTCTCCTTGCCTTCTGCTGTCCATTTGAAAGCCATGCTTTTCTTTAACATCTTGGTGATGGGCTTGACAAGGGCTGCAAAATCTAGGACAAACCTCGGACAAAATTTATTCTCCCCAAGAAACTCTGGAGGGCCTTCTTGTGGCTTGGCAATGGTAGTGCTCTTATGGCTTCAACTCTTTCTAGATCAATTGCTAATCCTTCTTTGGAGACAATGTGACCAAGGAGCTTTCCTTCATGAGCTAAGAAAATACATTTTTTAGGATTCAAGGAGACTCCAAATCTTCTGCACCTTTGGAACACTTGTCTCAAATGAGAGAGGTGGTCTGTTGTATTTTTTGAAAAAATAGTGATATCATCAAGATATATCAGCACTATGTTGTTAATCAAACCTTTGAACGCCATGTCCATTGCTCTTTGGAAGGTAGCTCAGCGTTGGACAGCCCAAATGGCATTTTCCTATATGCATAAGTTCCCCATTTGGTTGTAAAGGCTGTCTTGAACTGATCCTCTTCCTTCACCATAATCTGATTGTACCCTGAATAGCCATCAAGTAGTGAAAACCTTTCGGAGCCAGCAACAACTTGCAAAATCTGCTCCATGGAAGGTAGTGGGTAATGATCCTTGAGAGATGCTCTATTCAAATCTCTGAAGTCAACACACAATCTGATTTCCCCACTCTTCTTTCTGACTGGAACCAAGTTGGCAACCCAACTAGAATGCTTGATAGGGAATATGATTCTTGATTCTATCAACTTATTCAATTCTTTTCTCATGAGGGGCTCCATGTGTGGATTGACTGGTCTTTGTTTTTGCCTGATGGGCTTAGTATTTGGATCCAATTCAATGGTGTGTTGAGCTAACTCAGATTGAAACCTTTCAAGATCTTCATAGCTCCAAGAAAACACATCAGGGAATTCTTGAAAAAGTTGTATAAACTCATACCTTTCTTGCTCAGTTGTCATCTTGCCAACTTGGAGTGATTTGCCTTCTTCCACCGAGATGGACACTGAATCTTCTCTCTTCACTTGGATGTTTGCTTTCTCCTTCCTAAACTGATCATTAGGATTGAAAATGGACTCCAAAGTAATAAGCCCCTTTGGTAGTTTATTGGTTCTCAGCTGTACCACTTGGTCACCATACTGCTGTTCCAACTTTTCCTGATTTTTAGCTGAGAACTCAGCCTCTTCTTGCAAGAAATGGATGATTTGCTGATCATTTTCAAACACTTGCCAACTTACATTGTTGTGAACTGAAGGCCTTACAATCACATGGATGTTTGGCTGTACCTTTTCCTTTTGAATGCTCTCCACAACGTCAAAGGCTGCCCCAACTGCTGCAAGCCTGTCAACAGCTTGGTTCTCTTTCCTAGGAATGGATTTGATGCAAAACCCTCAAAATATTTAATGAGGTCCCACACCCCTATTCTTGTAGCACTTGAGTAGATAATTCTTGATAGCATGTTGCCCTTTGACTTGGTTGACAATCAACTCACTGTCACCAAAGACTTGCAAGTTCTTTATTCCTCTCTTGATTGCCCAATGCAGTCCTTACACCAAGGCTTCATATTCAGCAGTGTTATTAGAGCATACAAACTGAAATCTAAAAGCTAAATAATACTTAACTCCTTGAGGTGAAACCAACATGGCTCCCCCTCCTACACCTTGTCTACTCCTTGATCCATAAAAAAAAAACTGCCATACCTCATTGTCATCCTTGTGGTCTGGCTTGGTGATGCTAGGGATAGGCTGATTTTCTTCATGCATGCAATAGACTCCTAACTCAGATTCTTCTATTTCTTGGTAAGGATAAAAAACATGCACCTTGTTTGCCCATTCATCAAGAGTTAGATCTGGGACACTTCCTACCTTGGTGTTAGCTTCATCAGTGCTTGGGTGATCTTCTTGATCAAACGCTGAACAATTGGCATTGATCTGACTTGGAGTATAAGGCTCAATGTGAAAGTTTATAATAGGTTCAAACCTGATTGTGGCTTTGGTTCCATATATTGTTCTGAACAACATGTGTGACCAATCATAAGATAAGTAACCTCCAATCTTGGCTATGAAATCCCTTGAGAAACATAGGGCGAAGAGTGGTGGAAGGTCTATTACTGAGACATCTTGCAAAACAACAACATTGGGGCAGGCATGCAAGGTAAGACTCAAGTTTTTTATCACTCCAACTGTTATTACTGCTGTCCCATCCAATTGCACTACCCCTTTGGATATGGTTTCATATTGAATTCCCAACTGATCAGCTATTTGCTTGGGCATTACCGAACTACTTGCTCAGAATCAATCATGTAATTGTGTACTAATTTATTTCCAATGATCAATGAAACATAGAATGGAGGGGGCTTCAACATTTTACCTTGCTATCCTCCATGATTCCCCTCAGGCTGGGCAACATTTGTGAGCACTTTCTCTTGCATTTGGACTTACTGATTTGAAGTTGACCAGTCCTCCATGGCAGCTTGTAGCAAATCTCTTTGGCTTGGGATGGATAGTGATTCCCACATTGATATGTTTACATTTGTCTTCTTCATCTGATCAATGATATTGAATGGAGATGAAGTATCCCTTTGCTATCCCTTGGCCTGCACATTCATTCCTTGTGTATGGGCAGCAACAACTGGCATTTGAATTGGCCTAGGAACTGTTTTAGGCAATCCTTGCGTGCTTGGAGCTGGATTTTGTTTGCCAATATTTTGTGGAGTGACAGAAGGTTGTGGATTTCCTGGAGCTAATGGCTGTTCTTCACCCAAATTTCTCCTCTTTGACCTTGTGTTGGCTGTAACACTTTGGGAAATTGTTTGATTCATGCCACAAAAATCTTCTGCCTGCCAGTTTACAAGTGTGGTGTCATTTGGAGCTGATTATTAGCTGGAATGTTTCTTGTTGTTGGTTATTTCCTTGACTACCTTCAACCTCTACACCAGTTGTTGTCACCATTAATGCTTGATTCAAGGCACCGTTGAAGCACATGGATTGGTTATGAGGTTCATTGCATGGGAAACACCAATCATACTCTTGAGCTATGTTGTTTTGTACTAGCACTAATGCTTTAGATGCAGATGTAGCATTGGGATTATAGGGCTGAAATGGTCTATTGGCAGGAGGCCTTGCTTGATTTAGATTTGAAGTTGAATTGGATGGTCTTTGAGGTTGATATGGCTGCTGTTAGGCTGAGCTTGGGGCTGGAAAGAAGGTCTAAAACCTTGGGCTTGTTGCCTCTTGAGTGTAACTAGCTCATTACCTAAATTTTGCAACTACTTCATGACTTCTTGAAGTTCATTTGAGGAACTAGAAGATGAAGTAGAAGCTTCATTTGAATTGTTATTTCTAGGAGTGGGAATAGGAGCTAAATTAGGCATTTGATTAATATTTGGGCTCTCTAAACTTGGAAATAATGGCATTGGAGGTCTAGGATCCAGCTTGCCAGCTTGAATCAAACAATTTTCAGCTCTAATGGAAATACTATAAGCAATGGGGATAGTTGTGCCTCCCATGGATTGACTTAACATAGAAATATCAGAATTTAAAGCTTTAAGGTAATAAAGAAAAGCACCTTCTGCTGTTGGCTTGACTGCCACTGGAATTCTCTCCCAAGTCCTTTGAAATCTGAAATTAAAATTAGTCAACTGCTCATTGGGAGCTCTTCTGATAGTTGTCAGCTGCTCCAAAAGGGACAAGTTGTCTCCCTTCTCCCCAAACTGCTCATGGAGGGCTATACATAGCTGATTCCAATTTTGAATAGAACCTGAGGCAAGGCTCCTGAACCATTGTAAAACTTTCCCTTTGAATGAAGATGCCAACAATTTGATAGCAACTTGCATCTCATTGATCTCATGGATTGCACAAATGTTAGCAATATCTTTGACATGATCACCAGGAGTGGTCTGATTTTCTCCAGTGAAGTATGGAATGTTCTTCAATGCTGCAATGGGATTGGATTTTGTGCATTGAGAGAAAGTGGGCTGCTTTGCAAAGTGAAATTGACATAGGGGTTGTTTTGTGCCATTCTGATTGGCCTTAGAACCCTTGATTGAATGAAAGGCCTACCAGGTGGAGGAGTTGAGAGAGTTCTGTTTGGTGGAAATGGAGACTTTTGGATTCTCCTCCCACTTTTCCTTCTTCTTGGAGATAATTTTAGATATTCAAACAACACCTCTTCTTCTCCAGCTCTTGACCTTGTAGTGATTCTTCTCATGAGTTTTCAGGTCTGCACTGCTAAAACTAGTTGATTCTTCTTCCTTGGAGTCGCCAGATGTGTAATTTATAGCTCTTTTAAAGCAAGAAACTTGTAACAAATGCACATCAATTTTGTTGCAATGAAGATGAAGACTTCTAGGTCCCACCAGTGTGCCAAAACTGTTGTTGCAAATCAGTAGCACCCCCTGGATGTTGATCAAATTTCTAGTTTGATCATACTAGCATCCAGTGTGATTGCACAACATTGAATCCTTTCCCCAAGTGTGGGACTTGCAAAATGAGAAAGGAATCTCCAGTTTAGAGGCTGGTTCCTCAATTCCTCTGGTTAGATTTATCACTTACAAGTTGCAGAGGTCTATATTCCTAATCCTACCCTAAATTCCAAAGGAGACAGAGATAGAGAATGCAAATAAACTAAAACTAATGCTAATAGGTGATACACCAAAGGAGTGGTAAGCATTTCTCACTTCTGCAGATTGACATAATTCATAAAATGCAACAAAACAACATGCACAAATTGATAACTATAATGAAGAATTAGAAATTATTCAAACAACACTAGCAGAGGATGAAGGATTAATCACAAGGCCTGTATTGTTATTTTAACATCAAAATCACTTACATTACAACACCTGAGAGGCAAAAATAAGTTGCAGTTCTTAGAAAAGGTCTTTTATTCCACCAAAATCACTACCAAGGTGAAAAGGGGACCTGCAATACACAAAAAATGTTCAACCCTTGAAAATGAGCCAAAACTGGCTTTTTCAGTGCAAGGGACGAGCCCAGGAGAGAGAAACACGGGAAAACATGGGAGAGGTTCAATCATTGACCAAAATGTATTCAAAACAGCATGGGCATCCTTACAGACCCATTCCCTGACATTTTTAACCATGCTGGGAGAGAATGTGAGCCATTCTTCATTAAAAACGGTGGTTGAAATGTCATTTCTACTCATCACCACGTGCCAGAGATGTTTTTCAATTTTATCTCTCCAAACTCCATCAAAATGCAAAATTGACCCTGAAATCTTGTAGATAATTTCACCAGATTTCCATTGATATAAAGAATGCAAAAATTAAGCTCTGGATCGAAAGATATGGCGATTTGAAGTTTTAGGTCAAAACAGGGCCAAATCGGGTGCGGGCAAAAATTTGAATTTTTACCTTTTTGGTCATTTGGAAAATTTTCCAAAATTTCCCCATGCTCGCCCTTCCAGGTGCCACGTGGCATGTTTCTATTGGGTGCGGGCCCATCCTGCTTCATTTTCCTTTGTTTCCGCCTTTGGAAAATTTTCCCAAAATTCCCCGCCGGGCCGGTGAGCTGAGGACATGTGGCGAGCGCTGATTGGATGCGGGCTGTCCTTCCTGAATTTTCCATGGGTCTCTCTGATAATTTTTGACCTAGACACGTGTCAAAACCCCATTCGATGCGGGTTTGACCTTCCAAAATTTCCTTGCGGGCATTTCCTTGATTTTTGGCGCCCTCTAGACATGTGGCGAGATTCTATTGGCTCGATAATGGGGGGCTTCGCTCTAAATTTTCCTTTATTTTTTCCTTGAGAAAGTTTCCCAAATTCCCACCTTGATCTACCTCTCCAGGACACATGGCGACATATAACTAGCCGCGGGCCCTCATAAGCATTTTTACTTCTACGCCAATGCTTTGGGAAAAAATCCCAAATTCCTCGCGCCCACCCGCCAAATGCGGGCTCTGGTGACACGTGGCTTAACTTGATTCGTTCGTTGGCGGCAATGCAAGCTGAAACTTACCTTTTGAATTTTTGGTGAAACACTCAGTAAAAAACCAAGTTTTCCTCCAACCCCGCCACCTCTGGCTCCTTAGGACACGTGGCGAGTTTTTACTGGGCGCGGGCCCTTCCTTGATATTTTCCATGTGCAACACTTAGCTGAATTTTAAAATTGCTCCCTGGACACATGGTATTACGATTCGATTCAATCGGCGGGCTGATGGGAAAATATTTCCTCTTAAAAACTTTGCTAAAAGACTTGGCAAAAAACAAAGTTCTCTTCCAACCTCCACCACCTCCCGGACACGTGGCGGAATATTATTGGGTCATGGGCCTTGAAGGGGAAAATTTTCCACAAAAATCCATCGAGCCATAACTTCAAAATTACATGGAGTTAGGAGGAAAAATTTACATTTCTAGAAAGTGAGAAAGAGCTCTATCCAATGGTGCCATTTCCAGAAGGTTTTAAGTGCCTGAAAAGAAAAATATTATGTCTGAGGCACAAGAGAAGGAAGGATGAAAGGAGTTAGCCACAAAATGAGCAGGGGGCACATTTTGGATAACAGTAGAAGTAGTGAGCACAACTATGTACTTGATAAATAGAGGACCCTAAAGTTCCTTGGATGGAGGAATACTTGAGCGAGGTTTGGTATGGTAAGAAAGCTGATTATTCATTTCTCGAGTCTTTGGATGCGAGGTGTTTGTCCATATAGACAAGGATGATAGGACCAAGCTAGAGGCTAAATAAAAAAAATGTACTTTCATTGGTTATGGTGGTGATGAATTTGGTTATAAATGTTGGAGTATTAAGGACAAGAAAATCATTTGATTTAGGGATGTGGTTTTTAATGAGAAAGTCATGTATAAGTAGCGATTGCGGGAAAACAAGGAATAATCCAAGAAAGAATATGCATTGGTAGAGGATCTTGTAGATGGGAAAGTGACACATGAATCGAGTCTTGGAACCACCTCAATAGGAACCCCAAACTCCTATATTGAGGAGGTATTCTAGGGTAAGAAGAGAACCTAAACATTTTCTCCTTCTCTTTATTATTTATTACTCACTAATAGTGGATAACTAGACATGGGATTTGGTGAAGCTACGAAGGAAAAAGAGCATTGCGAGAACAAGTGGGTGTTCAGAGTCAAAGAGGAGGAAGGAGGAAAGAAAATATACAAGGCCCAGTTGGTGGTCAAGGGGTTTGAATAGAAAAAAGGTATAGATTTTGACGAGATTTTTTCTCCTGTAGTAAAAATGACTTCTATTAGAACTGTTCTAGGAATAGTTACAGCATAAGACTTGCACTTAGAACAACTTGATGTAAATCTGAATTTATCCAAGGTGATTTGGAGGAGGAACTATATATGCAGCAACCAGAGGGCTATGAGGTCAAAGGTAAAGAGGAGATGGTGTGAAAACTGAAGAAGAGCTTGTATGGCTTGAAACAAGCTCCATGTCAATGGTATAATAAATTTGATAGCTTCATGATGGAGCAAGGTTATATTAGATGGCATTCTGACCATTACATGTATAAAAAGAAATTTGAGGATGAAAATTATATTATACTTTGTCTATATGTGGATGACATGTTGGTTGTGGGTAAAAACATGTAGGAAATAAAAGTACTCAAGAAGTAGCTAAGTGAATCCTTTTCTATAAAGGATTTGAGGAAATGAAAGAAAAAAATCCTTGGTATGCGGATATCTCGGGATAGGAAGGAGCGAAAGATGAATTTATCTTAGGAAGAGCACATTGAGAAAGTCTTGGAGAGGTTTAATATGCAAGATGCTAAACCGGTTAGGATTCCTTGGGTAGGCCATTTCAAGTTATCAAAGGAGTAGTGTCCCAAGATAGAGCAAGAGAGAAACCAGATGTCCAAGGTACCTTACTCATTAGTGGTTGGAAGTTTTATGTATGCCATGGTGTGCACTAGGCCTGATATTGCCCATGCAATGGGAGTGGTGAGTAGATTTATGAGTGATCCAGGTAGAGATCATTGGTAGGAAGTAAAGTGGATCCTTCGGTATTTGAGAGGGACCATGGGGATAGTTTTGTGCTACAGTGGATTAGACACCACTTTGTGTGGTTATGTAGATTCAGATATGGCTAGAGATGTAGACAACAGGAGGAACACGACATGTTATGTTTACACTTGTAGGTGGGACAATAGTAAGCTGGATTTCATGACTACAGAAGATGGTGGCTTTGTTAACCATGGAGGTTGAGTATGTTGCTTACCATAGAGGAAAACAAAGAAATGATTTGGTTACAACAATTGCTTGAGGAGTTGGGGCATAAGCAAGGAGGAAGGAAAACTACATAGTGATAGTCAGAGTGCTATACACCTAGCTAAGAACTTTGCTTTCCACTCTAGGATGAAGCATATACAGTTAAGGTACCATTTCATTAGGACAAATTTGGAGGAAGAGAAGTTGAAGTTGGAGAAGATTCATACTAGTCAGAATCCTATAGACATGATGACCAAGGTGGTCACAAGGGAAAAAATGAAGTTGTGTTCAGCTTTGGTTGGTCTTCACAAAAACTAGTGAAGGGTTGAGAAGCTTGCTTAGAGGAAAACTAGTCTCCAAGTGGGAGATTGTTAGGTTGTGGAGCCTATTTTCATGTGAGAAAGTGTTGAAGACTGTACACTAAGAGTACTGTACACTTTCCATAGTTGTCTCACTAGGGTTCAAGGCGCAGCCCTAAGAATTTTTTTGGCCTTAAAATGTGCCCGATATATTGGGAAACATGCTTTTCTCATATGGGCGGGATTTTGACCCATAGGTTTATGGGACAGTTTTGGCCCATGGTTTTGATACCCATAGTTTTGTAAAATTTCTTAAGAAGTTGTCTACTTATATGGTTTTATGCATATGGTAGGTATAATGTAACATTACATATGTGTTTTGAATTTGGGTGTGAATTCTATAGAGTTTTTTGAGCATAGCTCCAAATAGATTTGGGTATTGTATTGAGAGAGCGGTGGCTTGTAATAAAATCTGAGCAAGAGATTCTTGGTGGAAGTAGCCCAAATTGGGTGAACCACGTTAAATACTACCTCTTTGTGTTGTGTTATTTTTATTCTACACTTTTATTTCAGATCTGTAATATTTTCTACATATTAGTTTCTACTACTAAGATTCTGTGAGGGATTATTCCACATATTTTATCCCTTATTTCCTAATAATGACGAGAAGCACAAGGACCAAGATCAAAAATTTAATGGCCAACAGTTTGAGTTATGAAATATCAAGATGGAATATCTTTATTATGCATAGAGTTCAATGGATTGTTGTGTATGGAGTCGTGCATGTGGGTATGAAGGTAGATTAATGAGAAAAAGATTGATATGCGGTGAGGAGTTCAATCGAGTGTGTCGATTAGATTCAATTTTTATGAATGTTTTAAATGAGAAATATTCTCATGCATTATGGGAGAAGTTGGGAATTTTTATCGAGACAAAGTCTTTTGTGAACAAACTTTTTATCTGAAAGAAGCTATATTTGTTGAGAATGAATGATGGATACTATGTTACATAACATATGAACATATTTAATAATCTGGTAATTCAGTTGACTTATGTTGATATTAATATGAAAGAAGATGATAAATTTATTACTCTATTGTGTTCTTTACCTGAATCTTGGGATAATCTAGTTATGAATATTACTAGTACTATGACAAAATTATTAGTTAAGGATGTAGTTATGACCTTACTATAAAAATAAATGAGTTAGAAATACATTAAGGATTATCAATCCAAGGATGCCATTTATGTAAGAGGTTATACCCAAGAGAAAAGAAAGAAGAGGCAAGGACAATCAAAGTCTAGAACTAAATCAAATATTACAAAAAAATATTAGGGAAATGTTGGAACTATAGTAAAATGGGGCATTTCAAGAAATACCGTAGGTCTAAGAAGGAAAAAAGGATAATTCATCGACAAATTTAGATATTCATATATGAAACCCTCTAATGAAGACTCAAGATATTTTTCTTGGCAACTTCCAGCTCGCATGCATGTGATGGTCCATGGTTGATTGACTGGGTGCCTTTTTCCATATGAATCCACACATGGAATGGTTATATGATATGAAAAGTATAATGGAGGTGATGTATTTCTGGGAGACAAATCAACTTGTAAGATCATCGGTTGTGGGAGAGTTAAGCTGAGGTTTAAATATGGAAGGATTAAAACCCTCCCAAGTGTTCTACACATTCCAGTTTGACCAGAAACCTAATATATCTAAGTAAGACTAATGATGCGGGTGTGTAAGTAGCATTTAATAAATATAGTTACAAGATGGTTCAAGGTGTAATGTTATTGGTAAGAGGCATCCGTATGGGAACACTATTCAATATTGAGGTAAGTATTTTTACTGATGAGTGCAATAACTCTATGATTCCAAATGAGAAGAAATATTCAAATCCAATTCCTACATCTTCTACAATGAAGATGATGTTGTGGCATCAAAGGATGGGACACATCAAGAGAAAGGAATTCATACTTTAAAAGTAAAAGGTATGGTTGAAGGAATTTCTAAGTGTCCTTTAGATTTTTATTTTTGTGAGCATTGTGTGTTTGGAAAGAAAACTAGAGTAAAGTTTCCTAGTAATGCTACAAGATCAAAAGGAATTCTACATTTGATACATAGTGATGTGTTTGACCTGTAAAAGTTCCATCACTAGGAAAATCCATGTTTTATGTTAGTTTTATAGATGATTTCTCAAGAAATACTGGTATATTTTATTTGGAATAAGTTTGAGGTTTTCAATAAATTCAAAGAGTTTAAGGCTCTTGTATAAAATTAAATAGAAAGGAAAATAAAGGTTTTGAGAAGTGAAAATGGCAAGGAATATTTCTCTAATTCCTTTGAGAAATTCTATAAAGAGTATGAAACGAGAAGGTAGAAGACAACTCCATACACACCACAATAGAATGGAGTTATGGAGAAGATGAATAGAACATTGATGGATAAGTGTAGGAGTATGCTTAGTGGCACCAGTTTGGAAAGAAAATTTGGGTAGAAGTAGTGGAAACTGCATGTTATTTGATTAATAGATCACTAACATCCACACTTGAAGAAAAACTCCATAGGAAGCATGGATTGGTAAGAGACCCTCTGTTCACATTTACATGTATTTGGTTGTATTTATTATATGTATATTCCAAAAGAGAACAAAACCAAGTTAGATAATAAATATTCTAAGTGCATATTTATTGGATACTCTAATGGTGTAAAAGGATACAAGCTATGGAATATAGAACAAAAAAGGTTATTTTTAGCTGTAATGTAATCTTTAGAGATCTTAAGGAGATTACATATCAATAAGAAAAAATTAAAGGAAAATCATGTTAAAATTGAGGAAGGTGAATGTGCATTTGAATTTGATGCGATTGTAGAAGATGAACCACAAAGAGAGTTGCAAGAGGAAGATTTAGATGAAGCAAATGAGGAGCCAAAAGATGTTGAACCATTTTTCAATTATCCTTATATGATTTACTTCAATGCCATCACACATGTGGAGATACTCTCACAACACTACTATAAACAAAAATTATCCCTAATAATACTTCACATTCCCATGTAGATTCAATTTTGATACATCTATCAATTCCTATTAATCACGATGACACCTTTCATAAGTTGATCTTAAATTCTATTTAAGCTTTACACCATGAATTTCAAGTTTAATTTCAAGCTATGAATACTGAGACCACATATGTCAGGCATGAGATAATACATCTAAAGGTTTCTTCTAATGCTCTTATCCCTAATGTCACTACCCCTAATGTCACTACACATCATGAAAAATATAGTTATAAGCCCACTAAGAAGCAATGTGATACAAGTATTATGCATGCCACATGTGCTCATACAAGTGAAGTGAAAATCCTATACATAGGAAATAATTTGTTTGTTCCACACAATCAATCGGACATACTAAGACAACCAAAACCAAAAGCACCCCTTTAGTTTGAAAAAATGCTAGATAATATGATGTCCTAAATGAGCTACTAAATAAGTGATTAGTCACTTTTTTTACCTACTCATTATTGCCTCCACTATCAGTTTATGAAAATAAAAGGCCAAACATTTTGTAATTGTATTGGAATTAATAAACATCATAACAATGATTTTTATGATTTACAATGAAGAATCAAACAACTTGAGTGTAAGGAACTTATTTACTTTCACATGTAACATTATACTACACAATCATTTCAAATACCTAAACCTCAATAGGTACCAAAAGTTATAACAACTATATTTCATGAGAATAATGTGATAATACATGATATACCTTTATATATACAACATGAGTCATCTACTCACAAAATGGATAAGATTTAAATACCTAATTTAGAAGAGCCACTCTTGAAGAGAGAATTAAATCCTATTATTTTTTAAACAACAATATAAATTTAACATGAACAATTGACCATGGCCTTAGAACACTTAGAGAATACAAAATCCTAATCTAGGGGAAACACAACAATGGATTCTATAAATATCTCTACTCTTCCACAATAAATTGAGATAGATTCTCACTCCAATGATGACATCAATGAGAGTAATAAGTACAAGGAATATGATTATGATGATTATGAACATTTTATATGTTAGATTCCCATTTTTGCACATTAGATTTCAATCTCACTAGGGAACTGAATATGATATTGGTGCTAGTGATAATGAAAATGTTTATACAACAAGTGAGATTTATGTGGATATATATATATATTTATCCTTAACAAGTGGGATAGATCCTAATCCAAATAATGATATCTGTTGTAATGAAAACGTAAATGATCCTATTCATGTGCCAATTACTGGTAAGGTGACACATATTATGTATGGATGGAATTATCTAGACACAACTACTAATGATGATGACATGTACATATATACGACATATGAACATACCATATAAATCCTAAGTTTGTTTCTAAATAGTCTTCTACCACCATAACTCCCAACCTTAATGGGGCAACATGTAGAATAATCTCGCGAATAGTTTTTATTTATCATTACTAGTAAATTCTGATGCCATAGATGATTTTGAAATTGATTACTATTGTGATGACTTTTAAAAGTTGGATATGTCTATAAGAATCTGCAATGACTCAATATTTAGAATATTGACAAAGAAGAGGAAATTGTTTCACTAGAAGCATTATATATTTCTCGATATCTAGTTATCGAACATCAATCTACACAAATGGTGAAATATAAGACCCTAGTGAATTCAAATTCTCATTCTCTTGATGATTTATTATAATAACACCCTTGTGTCAATATGGTAAAAATTCCACCTAACATTACATTTGTAGCGTTGACATGATTTTTTCTCATGACATATTATTGCTAGTGGGCTGTCAATTTGCTACATGCATATTTGATCTTTGGATATATGTATCAATAGATCATCACTTCTTAATTACATGGGAGCATATGTGGATCTCCATCCCTTATTTTAAAAGAATATGTTTCCTTAAACTATATACGCTTCGCGTAATTTACTAAGGATCACATTTGTAATATGTATGCTAATACCGCTAATACTATCCCTAGTAATCACATGTTATATCATATCTCCTCAATCATAATGGGTTTCATACATAAATAAAAATAAAAATAAATCAATTTCAGTCTCTTATGGTGTCATACTATAATCATAAATATCAATTCAAATCCTTCTACTCATACTATTTCTAATAGGTCTATCCATCTTAATATTTCTATCATGTTATACCATTTCTACATGTATTATGACATATTTGAGGATTACACCTCCTTCCCCATTCTAGGTTATTCATTTGCATATGATTATCTCTAGTGGCTCAAGCCCACCTAAGTATCTTTAGAGGATTTCTAATACACATGTTTTATCTAGCAACTCTAGCTCTCGTAAGTATCCTAATAAGACTTATTGCACATATGTAGCTCTTTTCCTCTCATGATTCCTCATAGGCATTCTAATCCACATATCATATCTCATAGTTCTCACTTTTATGTCTTCCTCATAGACCTACCCCATCACACACAATCACTCATGGATATATTCCACCTTTCTCTCCTCCTATGGCTTCTATGGCACATGGTACTAATTTTTCACCACTCACATATGGGCATTCTTCATTGACACACTTGAGGTATGAAATCTTGTTTCTCCTGGATTAGATTCACATCCTCACAAGGCCCTCATTGGGTAGCTCTTGTGCTACCCATCTCTATGTACATAGTCATATTCAATAATACAAAAACATTCATATATTTACAAAAATACAAAACCATGACATGTACACATAGTTTACATTATTAGCACTTTACATTAAATATGTTTTTAGTCATTATGGTAAAGTGATTTATATCATCTATTTTTACTCTTTACACACATGTGTTCATGAGGTATATTGAGCTTGATTCAAGACACACAAATCGTTTCACCAGTAATTGGAACTAATTTGGTTCCTTACATTCTTCTCTTGGGGGAATCCCTCCACACTATACAAGTACTCTTATTTGATTATATTTCCTTTATAATTCCTCATTACATTTGATTACATATTGTAGACAAAAAATTATGCACTTATTACTATTATATTATGCCTCTAGTATGTTATTATATGCATGATTCATAAGTGAGAAGATTAGACACTTTGGTGACACCTCTCTTAGTCCTTCTATTGGTTTTGATTGATTTTGGCTATGGAATTGTCTTATATTTTTGGATTTATGCTCTTTGGTCAAGTTAGATAGATCCTTATCTCTACCTGTGGTCTAATTTAGTTTTCTTATATTAAGGACGAAAAATCCCAATAAGGACGATAACGCTTGCCACTATTGTCCCTTCTTGGCACTTTTTTCCACACTTGCTTCTATTTTGAATTACCACTTGGTACTTAATTTTGAATCTTGTCTAATTCTTATTTATTGCTTGTGGTCAACCTTTGGTGTCACTAAGTGTCAAAATTCAAAAAGGAGTCATATATACACACAACCTACTAACTATTCTAAGGGGCATGAGGTTACTAGTTTCTATCTACTACTTGGGAAAAAGGAAAAATTGAAGAGTACATTTCGGTAGCTTCATTCATTACATAGGAAGGGAAAAGTATGAATTATATGACACACATTTATTAGGGGAAAAGTAGTTGTAAAATGTTATCTTGGTGCAAATTGCACAAGGGAAACCTAGCTTTAAGGGACAAGATTTCCATCACACAAAAAGACCTGAAATACAATGAGTTTGAAATGTAGCGCATCACCCATTGAAAATCACATTGGGTTGACCACCAAGGTCATTCTAAATCAAGAATTTAGATATTTTATTTAGTCTAATATGTTCTCGAGTCTTATACAGGTCATTAGGGTTTGTGCTACGGGTATACGCGTGATAAAAAAACCTTGCACGTAATGAAGTGGATGCACCATAGTGAAGTGAAAGAGACATTATCAAACATTGAGAGAACCAGATATAAACCCATTACCAAGACATTAGCACTAAGTTAAGACACTAGTGACCAAGTGATTTTTGTCCCCTTCTAGCCAAAACTATCTAGATTAACTTCCAAATTGCTACTTTCAAGATAAAGGATACACAATCTAGACTCAACATAATCCACTATCAGTCAAGCCCAAATCCACTCTAGACAACAAGATATAAACTAAGTAGCTCTTACCCCCTAGTTAGTTGTAGTTGCTTATCATTTTACTTTGTGATTTAATATAATTTGAATTAAATCTAAATATTATAGAGTAACTGATGTGTACATGGTGAAATATAGAAATGACACAAGAAAACTAAGATTTAAAATATGAAACCCTAAGCAAGAGAATAAGGAGAGGGAACTTAGTTGATTTCCACACAATTTGGAACTCATATAGGAAGGGAGAAGTGATGTATACGATGCCAAGAATGTTTTAATTAATCTATGTAAATTTTGCAACTCATGAATAAGGTTGGGTAGGGGTGCCCATGAAAGGACAGGGGCACACTGGGTGTTAATGATTGGATCTAGGTGTCCATGATGTACAAAAGTTTAAAATATGATTTCTATTGTGTCAAAAGTGTATCATAGTTTCTCATTGTTGATCTTGATAGTCACACTTTCTTCTCCGAAGCTACCAAGTAACCTATAAAATATATTTTCACCTTCATAAACCCATAAACCACATCAAAACTAAAAAGGAAAATGTAGAATGGGGAGTTAGAATGACCACCTGACATACCACCTCCATAGTGAAATTACATGAGCACTACACTACACCTCAAAATCCATGTATTTATTGTGTGTGTGTGTGTGTGTGTGTAGAATATATACCCCAGGATTCCATTGTGCAAATTACACTCGATAGTAGGTTGTAGCTAGAATCTAACAATGTAGTATAATGTGTAGATGGAATAAAATGAACTTCCCCTTCTAATGTTACGTATGCAGAAGTATATGCAACCCTTTTCCCTTGAATGGATGCTAGATGGACACCTTTGAGTGATTTAGGTGACTTTTGAATGCAAGATTAGATGATGATAATAATGCTTAGTGCTTGGTCCTTTATTTTGAACACATAACTATGTATTTATATAATTATTTTGTTTAAATTTTGTAATTGATAATTGGAAGGATGATCCATAAGTGAAAAATATGCGAAAAAGATAAAAGAAACCCAAAAGGAATAAGTAAGGTGAGAAAGGGTTAGGGGCACCAGAGGGGTACAAGATTGCATGGGCGCTGTTGTCTTGGCTGGAAAATGGTGTCCAAAGCCATAAAAGATAAATTAGTAAAATCTCGACTGGGATGTAGGGTGTGCAAGACTAAATAGAAAACAAGAGACAAAGAAAAGAGGCCAAAGATAGTTTTCAATCACTAGTTTTCTTGCTTAGGAATCATGTAAATGCTAGTATGTTTTTAGGACCCATAAATGAACCAAAGTGCATGATTTTGTG
The DNA here is from genome assembly GCA_018340775.1 of Taxus wallichiana var. yunnanensis. Classification (NCBI taxonomy): domain Eukaryota; kingdom Viridiplantae; phylum Streptophyta; class Pinopsida; order Cupressales; family Taxaceae; genus Taxus; species Taxus wallichiana. Next base: position 83,274,859 of record CM031244.1, on the reverse strand, counting down.
TCTACATTTTACCCCATTTTATGTTGTTGAGTGAATAATTGATAACATAAAGTAGATGATGCATACCTTATGATCTTGTAGAATGCACGAAAAATAACATGTGAAGTGGATAAGTGAAGTGTGGAATGATTGCAAAGTGAAGCGTGGAGACAAGGAATGTAAAGTGACTCTAGGGGTGAAGTAGATGCATTGTACCATGTTGTTGTAGCTTATGGCTGCTACTTCTTGTAAGGACATACCTAGAAAAGAAGAACAAGAATGTAGTCAAAATTCTTGTGTATGATAAATCTGAGAAAAGTGTGCATGTATGTAAAAGTGTGTAAAGGAAAGTGTGTACCTAATGTATAAGAGTGTAAAAGAAAGAAAAATGTCATGAAATGCTATGAAGAGTGAGTTTTTTGGGTGATCTTATGCCAAAGAGAAAGTGTTAGGGAGAGAGGTATAGTGTTACTCTCCATCCATTACTATGATCGATAAACACCACTATAGATGGTACATTCCTAATTTTTCTTGATGTACAAAATTAATTATGATTGTACTGATTGTTACGATTGATTGTAGGAGATTGCATGCATGTTGTAATTGAAGGACTGTGCTTGTAGTTGTAGAGGCTGGTCCGAAGGATATTTTGAATTGTCGATCCGAGAGGATGAATGTGTACCCCATGATATAAGCACCTAGGGAGGGCATAGGCACACATGAACTACAATACGAGTCCAAGCACTAGTGTACGTGTTGTGATTCGACCCATGTCCAGTTCTAGGCCGTTCTACGACCGTGTCTATATTATGTGCTAGTATGAACTATAGTTATGAGCTACCGTAGGTTTGGTTTATTCACCCAATGTATTACCCCTTATTCGGGGTGCATGCAATGATAAAAGGAGAATATGACCCAAAGGAGAGGACTAGATGCTGTTCAAATGGATACCTATAGGGGGTAGGGAACGTGCATGGTAGAAACTAAGGCACATGCAAACAAAGTGGGCTAGAAATATGTGCTAGTAGAAAAATTAGAAATAATGTAATAGAAGACAATGTAATAAGTAAGTGTTTAGTCCAGACATACCGCAAAAAATAGGTTTAAAAATTGGGACATCACTCACAATGTCATAAGACAATCGGGTGGCGGCCAAAAACATACAATGATCATACAATATATAGGGCATAAATAGCAAAAATTACATACAATAGAAAATAATAAAACAAAAATATGATAGATATCCATGGTTGTATATAGTTTTGTAAGGATAATGCTACACATGAAGCACCCATTAACATGTTAGAGAGATATGTAGTATGTCAAGGCTTGGTATGAATATATTGTGTAACATTATTAATAAATTGTATTGTGTGTATTATTATTTAAATGAGATGTGAAACTCATTTAATAATAATATAGTGTGAGTGAATGTGAAGTTGTAATAAATGACTCACGGGTAGTTTGATAGAGTTGAGTGAGATAATAAAGGGATAAGTAGTGATTCTAGGAGATAAACCGAGAGAGAATTGAGGGATTGGTGTTGACACCATCTTTATAGGAGTTGTTATCTCTATATAATGTAATCACTACTCTATGTAATACATCCCATATGTTTTGAATCAAATTATTATTTACGTGTGTTTTTAAAAAGTTTTTTCCAATAGCTCTACCAAAAATAAGAAAGGCGTGTATAAATTAGTGAAAGGTAAAGTGACCGTAATGAGAATTAGTAAAAAAATTAGCAATATAACATGTGTAATATGTGATAGTGGAGAAGGTAGATGCCTCGGGAATCTCAATGCCCCTTATAAAAGGTATAGTTCGAGCATCAATGTAGCACGTAAAAACCTATAAGATATTTGAATTCACCTCAAAAGACAAAGTGAATGCACATGTGTATATATAGAAAGATGATGACATGCTAAGAATCAATATAGCATGGAAAACAAAGTGTAATATGTAAATATAATAAGCTAGGAATAGATGCAATGAAGATATGCGGTTGTAATGTATATGTGTGATGGTATGATATGAAAAATGTGGCAATGGTAGGAGCAGCATGCCCCTAATGGATGTGTATGAGAAAAGGTTCATTTATAGGGACCCTTAATGATCAAGAATGAACCATAGATCAAGAGCTTGTCATCGGGTAATTGTGTGTTGTGAAAATAAATGCTAGAAAGATGTACCATGAAGCATAGAGTATGAAATATGTAGTGTATGTGAGGTTCATTTTATAATTATACCCTCAACAAAGAGAGTATGATCTGTGGAAATAACGTGCATCATAGGGTAATGATGATACAAGGTGTGTATTAATATGTGTAAGTGTACTTGAGAAAGATTAAGTGTGTAACATAGAGCATGATAGTAGTTACTATAGATAATCGATGATGCTAGAAGGGGGAAAAAGTGTGATGCCCTAAGTGTGAGGAGGATAAAAGAATCTCAACCGATAGTGAAGGGAAAGTTCCTTCCACCCGATATATGAGGAGATAAAGGCATGTGCCGATGTTCTAAGATTGGTGGAGTATGGGAGTATTGACGTGCACATGAAGGAGACCCATGTGGTGAAGGAGGGGGTGAACATTTGTGTGAAGGGGTTTCTAAGTAGGGGACTTAGGTGATGATATGGAATAGTGGACTATGTTTCACCTTATTCTTAGATCGTTTCTTTGAAGTGTTGATGAAAGCAGATAGGGTAATGGGTGTAGGAGGAATACTTGTTCAAATCTTTGGTTGATGGGTTGTTACGTGCGTATGACTTCCGAATCCACAACTGATCATGAGAGCTTCCTTTTGGCTAGGAGGAACTACCTGTAATGCAAAGCAAGATCACTAGAAGGAATTAAACAATATGGGTAGTGAACTTCCTAGCTTATGCTAGATCCTGGAAGTGTGATACTTCCTAGATGGATGTCAATCCATTGTTTTAAACAGTTTAATCTTTGTAAAAAAAGTAAATCCTATTGTAATTTAAAATGATTTAGGTATCTCACTTAAAACATAATAAGAAATAGGTCTAATCTAATAGGCTAAGCTAGAATAGAATCCAAAGGGCAAATGATTGGTTTTGGGTTCTGCAGGTTTGACAGAGGTCTCGGGTAGATCACGAGGTGAATGAGGGTGAGGCGAAATTAGGTGGGCAAGTATTTGTTCAATTTGTGTGGGAAAATACGAGACGGATGCTTTGGTCGGAGGTAACCAATGGCGGTTAGGTGTAACCGGTGCGATTACTTATGGAATTTGGAAATGTCACAGAACAAGCTTTAGGTCTCCTTTATGATTGTACAAAGGACTTTGGTTGGTCGGGACGAGGTATTGGGTGACTGGGGTAGGATTTGGTGAGGTTTTAATGGGTATATAGAGGTGGAGATGTTTGAGAAGGTCAATAGGTGGCTAGGTAAGTAATAGATGATAAAATAATGATGAAATGAAATAAAACAGAGAAGTATGACATTATACTTACTTGGATTATGGTCCTAGATGCATGTGTGTGAAGGATGGAGGTGTTGATGAGAGGTTTGAAGGCTATTGGTGATCACCAACTAAAGAAAAACTTCTTCTTAGGCTTCATGTGCACTCCTCTTTTCTAGGTTAGATAGATCTTGGTGGGTTGGCTATACTAGAAAATATTCTTGATCTCCTTCCTTGCATGTGTGGTCTTGCTGGAATTCACTCTCTGAAGATGTGTTATCTCTCTAAGATGTGATAATTCTTGCCAACCTTTTGCTTCCAACTTCCAACCTTGAGAATAATTTTGTTTTAGGGTTAAAAGGGTAACCGACGGCGGTTCTAGCTTCACCGGTGATAGTTAAGGGTAATCGACATCATCAAGGTGGGATTTCCTAGGTTTACTAAACTAGGGAGATCCTCTTGATTTCCTTAGATATCGTGTCGTTAACCCATGGATTAGACTGGGAGCTTCTTGTGAGCATGCGGGAATGTGGTTAGAGGGAATGTAGGCATTGATTTTTAGGGTTTGGGTAAGTCTTAGTTAGTTATGACAACTTACTAAGAATAGGTCTTAGGTTGAGTTGGCTTAATGAGGTGTCTAAGTGAACTGTATGTGTGGATATTATTTAAAATAAGATATTTAAATAATAGATATAGTGAGGATAATGAATTAATTAAATTAAATTAATATTAGTGGGGTGAAAGGGGCCATGGCTAGGTGAATGTGATGAAGGGTGTTTATTTGTCAAGGGACCAAAGGGGAGTGTGACCTAATTTTAGTGTCTACATTTTCCCCTTTTTGTTACGTAGCTTGTATTGGTAAGCGATGCTAAAAAAATAAGATGTGGTTGCCCCATGTGTGGGTGAAGGTGATCCCCCTCAAACTAGGAATTGATGAGGTAGAAGGGGAATCAGTGAGTGGTTTTATAAAAGGTAAATGGGAGGAAGAGGTAGGTGGGCACATGGGGAGAAAGGGTTAAAGGTATATGTGGGCAATCTAGGTAATGGGTCTGGGTCAAAGGTAGCAACAGTCAAATGCATGCACATGAATAAACTACAGCACGCTACCGGGTTGAAGAGTAGGAAAACTCCACATCGTCTAAGGTTGATAGGTTTATCCCAAACAAGGTTGAAGTGAATCCGGTATCCAAGGTATAGGATATGGTCAGGAAACACAACATAGGTTAGGTGTAGGAATGTTTAGGTATGTTTCGGTACACCAAAGGTAGGGTTAGGATAAACGGTCACAACAATAGGGTAGGTAAGGTCATCGAGTCAATCAACACAGTAACAAAGTGCCACAAGGTATAGTGAAAACATGAGGTCAAAGGTCACTAGCAATGATCCAGTCCAAATAGCTAGGTCACGGCATGGGTAAGGCCAAGGTAGGGGTAAAATAATGAGTACCCAAAGGAGAAAAAAGGAGGTAGGAAAGGATGAGGTCGGGAAGGTAAGGTCAATGGGTCGGGTAAAGATGGGGTTGGGTAAAGGATCAGGGTGAAGGGTGGGGTAAAAGGGAAAAAGGGAAGGCAATGTGTAGGTGAGGGTGACCGATGCCGGTCAAGGATAACCGATGTCGGTATAGGGAAAATGAAAATGGTTTGGTAGGGAACGCGATCGATGCGACCAATGGTAATCACCATCGGTTAGGTCGGGTTGGTTATAAAAACAAAAATCCACATTTTTATTATTCATTTGTTATTTGTGAAGTGAGAAAATGACAAAAAAAAAGAGAAAAGAGAGAAAAGGTGTCCGGAGGAAAGCGGGATAGTGATCTCGGTAGTGTGATTTGATGAGGGTTTGGTTGGTGAGTCAGCGGGTCCATGAGATCAGGGCAAGAGATTTGATTAGTTGGAGGTTGTGAGTAGCTATTTATTTAGTTATGGCGAGAGGTTGGAGAGGGATCGGCGGGCCACCGGCACAATAACTAGACGTGCCACTAAGATAGTGGCAGCGGACGAGGTAAGTGCCCAACTCTACATTGTTAATTGGATAGATTAGAGGTTTGGATAATTGTTATTTTAGGTTTTTGTGTTTTGTGGGTGGGTAAAAATAAAATTTGGGTATGGGGGGAATAACGGGCAAAAAGAGGGAGGGGAAGGGTAGTAAATGGTATAGGTGGGGTGGGTAGAGGTCTAGGGGTAGTTTAGGTCATTGTAGGTGGGGTAAAAGGGGAAGGGGTGATTTTTAGAAAATGGGGGTTTTGGGAAGTCACAAGATTTTCCATGACAAGATTGATGTGCCAGTGTCGGTCGGCCAAGTCTAGCCAGCGTCGATTGGATAGAACCAGATCGGTCACCAAATAGGTGACCGATGCCGATTACATGGTAATCGTGGTCGGTAAAGGTGAACTGGTATCTGCATGATAATTGGTGAATATGGGCATGGTAAATGTAGATTAGTGTTGTGCTTGGATTGGATGAAGGGGAGAGCGCAGTTACATATGCGGGATAGGGTTCCGCCTCTAGTGACATTGCATGGCATAGCAACCCCTTTGGAGCTCCAACATGTGGAGGCAGTGGGATTGAGTGGGATTCATTGCTATTGACATGTTGTTCGGTAGCCCAACTTGATGGTCGCGCTCATCGATAGATGGGATCCCGCGACCAACATGTTCCACCTTCCGATGGGTGAGATGACTATCACCCTGGAGGACATGTTCCGAATTTTGTAGCTACCCATATTGGGTGCCAGGTGTATTCTATCTCCTCCGAGGCCTCAGAGGAGTTGATTGGGACTATTTTTGGCGAGGGGTGGCTGATATGAGATTCCATAGCGCCAGTTTGAGCTATGGAGAGATGTACCTAGCCCATCCAGATGAGACGAGGCTAGTGGTTTTGTTGATGGAGGCAGTGTCTTTGCTATCCACTGCAAGATATAGAGGGTGGATGCTTTCCCGATCACTGATGGGGGTACTCCATGATATGATGGTTCATGAGACATGCTTTGCCTAGGCACCAACATTCTTAGTGTAGCTATACAGAGAGTTGTGGGCATATGGGCGGTTGCATAGGTTTAGCCTATGTTGTACATTTATACTACACTGCTAGGCATATGAGCACATAGTGTGCATGCAACCTATAGGGATGCCCTGAGTAGATGCATTCCCACCTAGATTTGTGTGGGTGGGATACAGGAGATGGGTGTCGGTGATAGGAGAGAGGAGATCGGATAGGCCGACAGATGATGTGGCCCACTTTCAGAAGTTACTAGAGGGCTTTTTCGGAGTTGACATTATCTAGAGGCCATATGTGGGATTCCCCTCATATAGGCATATGCATGAGGAGCTAGCTAAGCTCCAGTTAGAGAGGTGGATACAGGGTCACCATGTCGGGGAGGATGAGATGATCCCGTAGAGACGAGTCTAATGGCGTTTGGGCTCTTACAGGACATTCCTCCACCCTTCCCATAGTATCAGAGAGATGACATGGGGAGGCCCTTACTTCTATAATAGCCTATAGTATGCAGACAGGAGGAGGAATAGCTTGGTGGATCGGTGGAAAAATGATGCCGGATGTATAGATAGGTACAAGCAGTGGTGGGCGGCTCAGTTATGAGCCATACCACCCAGACTGGGGCAGCCAGACCTAGCTACCATTACAGTGCAGAGAGATGCCCTACAGGGGTAGGTAGCTACACTGATTACCTAGTTGGGTATATTGTAGACACAGCTGGAGGGTTTGAGGCAAAGGTAGTAGAGCTACATGTACATGTGGCCAGCCTGCACACCCAGATGGCAGATGGAAGAGATGGAGATGGTCAGGGGGGGTGGTCAAGTGGCAGCCTTACAAGATCAGGTGGTAGGTTTATAGGGCTAGTTGGCCATAGCCGAGCACAAGTGGGGCCTTACGAGCCAGATATAGCACAGGGGTAGGGGGCACCACCATAGGCACCGAGAGTAGGTCCCAGTTCACAGGCGGGCGTAGGGCGAGGTTTCTACAGGGCAGGTATAGGGGCCGAGACCTATGGGACCACTATAGACCGTGCTTATATCCGGATTTACGGGATGTCCTAGGTGAGGTGAGATATTATCAGGACCACTTATGGCAACTCGGGATAGATTTCATATCCTATGCCGAGTATAGGGCACAACAGGCATCTAGTGAGAGGATGAGATCCCACACTCATAGTGTGGAGAGCACAGGAGGTCAGTGAGCTCTAAGGCCTAATCAGGGAGAGGCCACCAACACACGGCGACCAGGTGCAAGGTGAGGTGCTAGCAGGGACACAGGAGGCCGAGGGTACAAGTGACACAAAGATGGAGGACATCTAGTGAGATGCCTGATATGCGGTCACCTGATTTTTGATGTATATTAGTTATTTTTTGATATATATACTAGCCTGCATGCCAAAGATAGTTGTTTTTGATCACATACCGGCCTACGTGCCAAAGACAAAGTGAGGATGTATGAGTGATTTGTATATTTTGAGCATATACCAGTGTACATGCCGATGACATTTTTATTATATATTAGCACTGGTGCCGACATTTTGAGATGATGGACATGATGAGATGGGCATGTATGTTGAGATACATATTGATTGATTTATATGATGAGATACATGGTATTTTGTGATTTGTTGATGTATTTATGAGATATTGGTTTATGGCTTGTGTTAGATGAGATATGGATTTGTTACTTTGATGTGGATGGAAATTAGGTGAGTTAGGCATGATGGAGTTAGGTCGGTTTAGGCATGGATTGAGTCAGGTTATAGGCATGGTTGAGTCAAGTTTAGTTAGGCATGGTTGTATTGAAAGTAGGTGAAGTTGTGATTCATTATTGTTTTGCAATGAATGATACTATGGGTCATATGTGAGATGTGGTATAATCCATGCATAGTGATGATAGAGAATTGGTAAGTGTAATAAATGTATAAAATATGTAGCAAATTGTTATGTATGTGGCTTAATTTCCAATTTTGTACATAAAAGGGGAACTAAGTGAAATGTGATGTAAATGGTGAGTTAGGAACGATTGATGAATTGTTTAGGGTAGAGAATGGCTGAGCTAACCTCCAAGGGCCCCATGCCCTCGGAGTGCGACTACATAATCCTGGTGAAAAGGGACCTCAGGCCAATGTAGTTCTCTCATGAGCTAGGGAAGAATATGAAAATGAGATGGTAGGTGTTTGGGCATGTTGTGGGTTTAGGTGTGTTAGGTGTGGGTGGATTATAGGCAAAATGATGTAGGTGGGGAGATTGTGGTGAAAGAGGAGGATAACCCCAAAGGTAAGCATCGAGGACCAAGTCTTATATAAGGTAATCAAAATGTAAACAAAGATGGTTAAAAGATAAGAGGGGGAAATAAAGCCACCTGATTGGGTAGGATCATACCAAGTAGATCATACCTTGGAGGAGGTGATGAACATAAGACCCTAAAGACATTACACGATTGACATGTTCTATGATGAAAAGTAGTCACATGATCACCAAATGTCTAAGTTCCAAGAAGTCCCTTGAGGTAGTAGGAAATGAGAGTGGGCATGGTTCACAGGGTGAAGAGTAGGTAATTTTATATGGTATGAGGTAGCAGGCCCTTTGGGAAAGAGGTCCTAGGTCACAATGGGCAAGTCCATGACTAAAAGTTTTTGTTTTGATAGATTGATCGATGTAGGAAGTCTATATGAGATAAATAATATGGAACTCCTTGAGGTCTTCATGAAGTTGATCAATGCGGGAAGCTTCGGTTTCTCTCTCTCTTTTTTTAGAGCTTCACATAGTTGTCCTTCGAGGGAGCAGTCTATTTATAGCAGCAATTTGTTGAGAGGAAGATGTCCTTTTGAGGGAGTCATCTTTTTATGAGAAGTTTGACTCAAGGAGTTTGGTCCCATGTGAGGTATTTGAAGTCATGGACAAGACCAAGGTGGAGGATAGGACTCTTGTTCAAAAGGCAAGGTGAAATGACCATGGGATCTCATCTAAAGGTAGATGAAAAGTATCCATGAGAATCATGCTATGTGCAGCACCGTGGTACACATATTCAAGGGAAGATAACAAGTGACGGGTACTCACATGATTCTGGTTTAATCATTAGGGAGGTGTATGGAGTGGGTAGTGCTCAAGGGACGAGCCTGGAGAGAGACAAAGGGTGAGGTAGGAAAATGAGTCAACAATAGAATGGTCAAAGATGCAAGGCATTTAGGGGCTCAGGCTCGGGTTTACCATCGAGAGAAGATAAACGATAAGCACCTGATCCATAGGTATGAGTCACGATGTATGGTCCAAGCCAATTAGGAGCAAATTTTCCTGTTTACTTTTTTTTGCTTTGGTTACGTGTTGATTTTCTTTCAAGAAAAGGTCACCGACTTGGAAGGTTTGTTTATGAACACATTTGTCATAGGCACGTTTGATATGCTGTTGGTAAACTTGAAGGTGATCTAGAGTGTTAAGATGAAGTTCATCTAATAACTCTAGCTATATTAAGCGGTCTGAAAAAAATTCATCATCAGTCAGTATGTCATGGAGAGAAATGCGGAGTGAGGGGATCTGGACTTCGAGAGGCAGAATAACCTCTGTACCATAGACCAGAGAAAAGGGTGTGGCCATAGTGGAAGTGCAAATACTAGTGTGGTATGCCCACAGGGAAAAAGGAATGTGCATATGCCAATCCTTCCCAGTATCATCAACTAATTTCATGAGAATTTTGTTGAGGGTTTTGTTAGTGGATTCGGCTTGGCCATTGGTTTGTGGGTAGTAGGGTGATGAGAAACTAAGCTAAATGCCAAAGGCATCGCAATTTTTTTGCAATGTTTTGTTTTTGAATTGTTTTCCATTGTCAGTGATGAGGTGATGAGGAACACCAAAGTGACAAATGATGTGGTGGTTAATGAACTCACATATTTTCTTGGCTTTCATGGAGATGAGTGGTATGGCTTCTACCCATTTTGTGTGGTATTCGATAGTAGTGATGATCCATTGATGGCATTGGGAAGAATGAGGATTAATTTCTCTGACAAGATCCAAACCCAATTGAGAGAAGGGCTAAAGGTCACAAGTGACCTATAAGGCATATTTGGGTGAATTATGAAGGTTGGAATGTTGTTGGAATTTTACACAATGTTTGACATAGTCATGCAATAATCATGATTAAGGGTCAGCCAAGTAATAGCTTAGGTGAAGAATACTCTTAGCAATAACAAGGCCCCTAAAGTGACCTCCACATATGCCATCATGAACCTCCTTAATGATATAAGGAATTTCAGAACTTGTGAGGCATCGTAAGAGAATACCATAAAATCCATGCTTATAGAGGAGTCCTCCCAGGATAACGTAATGAGAGACCTTTTTAAGGAAGGCGCACTATCTCATTACAAGTGAGATCAGGAGGTAAGATGGAGAGAGAAAGGTAGTCGGAGTATTGTTTATACCAAAGGTCACTCAGGTCAAGGGTATTGGTTCCAATTGAGTAAACATCATGAGGTAAATAATAAGGTGAATGGAGGCATTGTACGGTGACAAAGATTTTGGAATTAGCGGGTGAAGTGGGTATTTGGGAAGCTAAGCAGGCCATGGTATCTGCAAATTTGTTGGTGGAATGTGGGATGGTTTGAAGGTTGTAACGATCAAAGGTGGTCAAAATTATGTCTACATGATGTTTATACTTTTGAAGTATCTCGTTACGACATTGGTACATACCATTGACTTGGTTTACGACCAATTGAGAATCACCAAAGATGTTGATTGATTTGACATCTAGGGCATAGGCGGCTTGGAGACCTAGTACGAGTGCTTCGTATTGATAATATTGTTGGTACATTCACAATCTAGTTTGGAAGACAAAGGCATGGGTTCTCCATCAAGAAGAATGAGGATAATACTAGCCCTGCTCCCACGTTGACACTTGAAAGCTCACAAATAAGAGTGTCATTTGGTAAGGAGTTCATCTAGGGAAAGGGTAGCAATTGACTCATCTAGAAAGTCAAAATTAGAAGGTTGATCCCTAGAAATAGGTGCATCGTCCAATTAGTCGGTGATAGCTTGGCCCTTTATGGACTTTTGATGAATTAATTTGAGGTCAAGATCAGCTAAAAGCATAAGCCATCGTGTGACACGTTGATTTTGATAAGGTTTGGCGTACATGAAGTGTAAGGGGTCAGTGTTGGTCATAACATAGGTTTTATGGTTAAGTAGGTAATGGCGGAGTTTGGTGGCAAAAAAACTAATGCTAAGAAGAGTTTTTAAGGATGGTTGTATCAGGTTTCATAGTCCAAAATATTACAAGCTTATGTAATAAACCACCTTCTCCCTGTGTTGTTCATCGCGATGAGTGAGCATGGCTCCCAAGGAATGATCAGTAGCGGATATATATAGGTAAAAATGTTGATCATATTTAGGTGGGATGAGTATGGGTGGTTGGAGAAGGTATTGTTTTAAGGCCTCAAAATATTTGTGACAATCATCATCCCATTTAAAGGAGACATCCTTCTTGAGTAGATGATGAAATGGTTGACATCGATTAGATAATTGTGAAATGAAATGGTGAATAGATTACAACTTACCTTGTAGGCTACGAGTTGTTTAAGGTTAGTGGGTGGAGGCATTTTGATAATGGCCTTGAATTTAGTAGGGTCAACTTCTATACCACAGAGGGAACTGATAAATCCCAGGAGCTTTCCTGAAAGAACTGTGAAGATGCACTTCTTAGGATGAAAGCGGACGTAATATTTAATGATGAGACAGTCAAAGATGTTTTTAAGGATGGCAAGGTGCTCGGAGCGACGTTTAGATTTTTCCAAGATATCATCCACGTAATCTTCCAATATGTGATGCATGATGTCATGGAAGATGTAAGTCATAGCCTACTGATATGTGGCACCAATGTTTTTAAGGCTAAAAGGCATGGCTCGATAGAGAAGGTCCCATAAAGGGGTGATGAATGAGGTCTTGTGTTGATCTTCCGGGGCAAGTAAATTTTTTTATAACCCGAGAAGCCATCCATGAGTGATACCATCTCATGACCGGTGGTGAGGTCAACCAACCGATCAATACCAGTAAGGGAAAGTTATCTTTCGAAAGTGGAGACTAGGTTGAGGTCACGAAATTCTATGTAAATGTGGAGTCCCCCTGTTGCTTTAGTAACAGGGACAATGTTAGAAATCCAATGAGGATAAACAATGGGTAAGATGAAGGAAATAGAAAGAAGGCATTGAAGTTCTTTGATGAGAAGAGCAATACGAGGGTGCATTTTCCTCAGCTTTTGTTTGATGGGTTTGGCATCGAGAATGGTTACGATATTGTGGACCACTATGGTGGGGTCAATACTGGGCATGTCTATGTAAGACCAAGTGAAAGCATGGTTATGATCTCTAAGAAAAGAAGTGATGGCTTTCTTTGGTAGCATCTAAAGATTGACCGATCTTTAGGATGTGTGGGTTATCCTAAGTATGAATGTTGATCTCGATAGTCGATTCATTTAACATGGTTTGCATCTCAGAGGGTAATGACCAATGAATATATGAGTCTTCTGCACCAAGGTAGGTGAGTATGGATTCATCATATTGACATTGAACGATGTTGATTGAAGGTGTGTCGTCATCGATCATCTCAGGATACAGGAAGGGAAGAGTGGAAGGGGCCTTGCCCTTGAGTTGATAAGTTAGAGGCCCCAAGGAAATGGTGCTTATGAATTTTTTTAGGAGGGCTAGATTCATGATCCATCGACTCTGTCGGTGAAGGTGGTGATGAAGGTGGAGTGGGTGAAGAAGGTGGAGAAGGGCTAGTTGTTAGGAAATAAGAGATAAAATATGCGGAATAATCCCTCACAGAATCGCAATAGTAGAAACTAATATGCAGAAATTATTACAGATCTGAAATAAAATTGCAGAATAAAATAACACAACACAAAGAGATAGTATTTAACGTGGTTCACCCAATTTGGGCTACGTCCACCAAGAATCACTTGCTCAGATTTTATTACAAGCCACCACTCTCTCAATACAATACCCAGATCCATTTGGAGCTATGCTCAACAAACTCTACAGAATTCACACCCGAATTCAAAACACATCTGCAATACATTTGCTTGTGCATCTATCATATGCATAAGACCATATAAATAGACAATTGCTTAAGCAGTTTTACAAAACCGTGGGTATCAAAACCATGGGCAAAATCCATCCCATAAACCTATGGGTCAAAAACTCACCCATATGAGAAAAGCACGTTTCCCGATATGTCGGGTGCATTTTTCGAGGCCAAAAATTTTACGCCTAATTTTTTTTTTTTGTGCCCCGAACCCTCTCAGCAGGCTGCCGCCGCCCCGGACCCCACTCGGGGCCCGGCCCGCCCCAAACCCCGGCGAGGATACATGAAAAGTGTACAGTACTCTTAGTGTACAATCTTCAACACTTTCACACATGAAAATAGGCTCCACAACCTAACAATCTCCCACTTGGAGACTAGTTTTCCTCTGAGCAAGCTTCTCAACCCTTCACTAGTTTCTGTGAAGACCAACCAAAGTTGAACACAACTTTAGTTTTTCCCTTGTGACCACCTTGGTCATCATGTCTGCAGGATTTTGACTAGTATGAATCTTCTCCAACTTCAACTTCTCTTCCTCCAAAGCTGTCCTGATGAAATGATACCTTAACTGTATATGCTTTATCCTAGAGTGGAAAGTAGAGTTCTTAGCTAGGTGTATAGCACTCTGACTATCACTATGCAGCTTACATTCCTCCTGCTTATGCCCCAACTCCTCAAGCAATTGTTGTAACCAAATCATCTCTTTGCTTGCCTCTGTGGCAGCAACATACTCAGCCTCTGTGGTTGACAAAGCCACCAGCTTCTGTAGTCGTGAAATCCAACTCACTGTTGTCCCACCTACAGTGTAAATATAACTGTCGTGCTCCTCCTGTTGTCTACATCTCCAGCCATATCTGAATCTACATAACCACGTAAAGTGGTGTTTGATCCACTGTAGCACAAAACTATCCCCATGGTCCCTCTCAAATACCAAAGGATCCACTTTACTGCTTGCCAATGCTCTTTACCTAGATCACTCATAAATCTACTCACAGCTCCCACTGCATGGGCAATATCAGGCCTAGTGCACACCATAGCATACATCAAACTGCCAACTACTGATGAGTAAGGTACCTTGGACATCTGGTTTCTTTCTGCTCTGTCTTGGGACACTTCTCCTTTGATAACTTGAAATGGCCTGCCAAAGGAGTCCCAACCTGGTTTAGCATCCTACATATTAAACCTCTCCAAGACCTTCTTAATGTACTCTTCCTGAGATAAAGTCAACTTCCGTTCCTTCCTATCCCGAGATATCCTCATACCAAGGATTTGTTTGGCTGCACCCAAATCCTTCATAGCAAATGATTCACTTAGCTACTTCTTGAGTACTTTTATTTCCTGCATGTTTTTACCTGCAACCAACATGTCATCAACATACAAACACAGGATAATATAACTTCCATCCTCAAATTTCTTTGTATACACACAATGGTCAGAATGACATCTGATATAACCTTGCTCCATCATGAAGCTATCAAATTTCTTATACCATTGACGTGGAGCTTGTTTCAGGCCATACAAGCTCTTCTTTAGTTTGCACACCATCTCCTCTTTACCTTTGACTTCATATCCTTCTGGCTGCTACATATATAGCTCCTCCTCCAAATCGCCATGGAGAAATGCAGTCTTTACATCTAACTATTCTAAGTGCAAGTCTTCTGCTGCCACTATTCCAAGAACAATTCTGATAGAAGTCATTTTTACTATAGGAGAAAAAATCTCATCAAAATCTATACCTTTTTCTATGCAAACCCCTTGACCACCAACCAAGCCTTGTATCTTTTCTTGCCTCCTTCTTCCTCTTTGACTCTAAACACCCACTTATTCTGTAATGCTCTTTTTCCTTCGGGTAGCTTTACCAAATCCCATGTCTGGTTCTCCATAAGAGCCTAATGCTCCTCATCCATGGCTTGCTCCCACTTCTTCCCTGGCATCTACCTGCATTGCTTCATCAAAGCTCTCTGGTTCTCCACTATCAGTGAGTAATAAATAATAAAGAGAAGGAGAAAAACGTTCAGGTTCTCTTCTTACCCTAGAAGACCTCCTCAATATAGGAGTTTGGGGTTCCTATTGAGGGGGTTCCTGAACTAATTCATGTGTCACTTTCCCATCTGGAAGATCCTCTACCGCTACATATTCTTTCTTGGATTCTTCCTGTTTTCCTGCAACTGCTGCTTATACATGACTTTCTCATTAAAGACCACATCCCTAGATCGAATGATTTTCTTGTCCTTAATACTCCAACATTTAAATCCAAAGTCATCACCACCATAACCAATGAAAGTACATTTTTCTGATTTAGCCTCTAGCTTAGTCCTATCATCCTTGTCTATGTGAACAAACACCTCACATCCAAAGACTCTAAGAAATGAATAATCAACTTTCTTACCATACCAAGCCTCCTCAGGTATGCCTCCATCCAAGGCACTTGAGGGTCCTCTGTTTATCAAGTACACAGTGTGCTCATCATCGCCCAAAAAGAAAGAGGCGAGTCTTGCATGTAACCTCATGCTCCTAGCATGTTCCATTATTGTTACTGTTCATCCTTTCTAATACCCCATTCTGCTGTGGAGTTCCTGGAACCATCTTTTTCTGTGGATTCCATTCTTAGAATAGTAATCATCAAATTCATTGCTGCAATACTCCCCTCCATTATCTGACCTGAGACATTTTAGCTTAAGACCTATTTCATTCTCTACCAAGGCTTTCCATTTAACAAAAGTGTCAAATACATCAGATTTGTTTCTAATACAATAAACCCAAACTTTCCTTGTTGCATCATCAATAAAAGTAACATAATAACTTGAACCCCCAAGAGATGATACTTGAGTGGCCCCACACATCAGAATGCACCAGCTCTAACTTACTCTCTTTCTTTGTAGGTCCAACCTTGAGAAACCTTACTTGCTTCTATTTCCCATATATGCAGTTCTCACAGAAATCGAAACTGTTTCTGTATATCTAGGCAAATTCTTCTTTATGATGTTCATGCCCTTATGGCTCATATGACCAAGCCTATAGTGCCATAATGTTGTATCTGCATCTGAAGCCACAAGATTACAATCATTAGTACTATCAGTGGTTAAATACAAGGTTCCAACCTTCTTACCTCTTGCCACCACAAGAGCACCCTTGGTAACCTTCCAAGAGTCTGCTGTAAATATCACAGTACAACCATCACTTCCCAACTGCCCTGCCGATATCAGATTTCATCTTAATGTAGGCACATGTCTGACATCCTTCAATAGCCAAGTATTCCCATTCTGCATCTTAACCTGAACAGAACCTTTTCCAACTATGCTGCAAGGCTCATCATCACCAAGAAAAACATGCCCAAAATCTCCTTGAACATAATCAACAAAATAATGCCTATGTGGAGAAGCATGGAAAGAAGCCCCTGAATCTAAAACCCAAGATTCAGTAATATTGTGCAAAGAAAGAATCAAAGCATCCTGACATACATTACCCGTTGCCACATTTGCCTCCTTGTTTTCTTCTTGTTGTTTCTTCTTATCCCGAAGGTCCCAGTCCTTCTTCTTTGTATGCCAGAGCTTTCCACAATTCCAGCATACAATCTTGTTCTTGGATTTTGACCTTTCCCGATCTTTTGATTTTCCACAGTTTCCTCTATTCTTCTGTCTCCCTCTAGTTTCCACTGTCAAAGCATTCCTTGAAGTAGAAGATTCCCTAGAGCTTTTTCTTCGCATTTCCTCGCTTAGAATCACCCCTACAACATCCTCAAACTTCAACTTCGAGTTAGCTGGAACCGAGTTACTTACCGCCATTACCTGGCTATTCTAACTCTTAGGTAAAGAGCACAGAATTAATAAATCCCTAACTTCTTCATCAAATTCTATTGTAACCGAAGCTAGCATATTCACTACCGTATTGAAATCATTTAAATGATCTGCTACTGAACTATTCTCAGACATCTTCATATTAAACAACTTTTTCATTAAAAATATCTTATTAGAGGAAGAGGGTTTTTCATACAACTTCCCTAATGCATCCATTAGATCTTTTGTAGTCTTTTCCTTTGAAACATTAAATAATACCGAAGATGCAAGACTTAGTCGGATCATTCCAAGTGCCTTCCGATCCAACAAATCCCATTCTCGCATCTGTCATACTCGAGGGTTTGTTCACCTTCTCAGACAACGGAGTATAAAGATCCTTCTGATAAAGGTAATCTTCCATATGCATCTTCCAAAGACTGAAATTCTGCCTGTTGAATTTATCAACCTTAGATCTTCCTTCATCTGCCATAGCTCCCACTCAAGCTAAAAAATTTCCCTGCGATTCAACACTTTAGCAAACCAAACCAGGCTCTGATACCAATTGTTAGGAAATAAGAGATAAAATATGCGGAATAATCCCTCACAGAATCGCAACAGTAGAAACTAATATGCAGAAATTATTACAGATCTGAAATAAAATTGCAGAATAAAATAACACAACACAAAGAGACAGTATTTAACGTGGTTCACCCAATTTGGGCTACATCCACCAAGAATCACTTGCTCAGATTTTATTACAAGCCACCGCTCTCTCAATACAATACCCAGATCCGTTTGGAGCTATGCTCAACAAACTCTACAGAATTCACACCCGAATTCAAAACACATCTGCAATACATTTGCTTGTGCATCTATCATATGCATAAGACCATATAAATAGACAACTACTTAAGCAGTTTTACAAAACCGTGGGTATCAAAACCATGGGCAAAATCATCCCATAAACCTATGGGTCAAAAAACTCACCCATATGAGAAAAGCACGTTTCCCGATATGTCGGGTGCATTTTTCGAGGCCAAAAAATTTTACACCTAATTTTTTTTTTTTGAAGCCTGCGCCCGAACCCCTCGCTATCGGGGCTACAGCCCTGGACCCCACTCGGGGTCCCGGTCGGCCCTAAACCTCAACGAGTATACATGAAAAGTGTAAGTACTCTTAGTGTATGCAGTCTTCAACACTTTCACATATGAAACATAGGCTCCACAACCTAACACTAGTGTCCTTAATGAGTTCAATGCGGGCTGTTTGGTAGGTGGTTTGGGGAAGCTGATACCACTACGGTCATTATGTTTGCGGGTGGTATAAGGAATAACGGTATGGCGGCCTTGCTCATAAAAGCCAAAACCAAAACCCTTCCACACACAGTGGTGCAGGAAGGTGTGGGAGAAATGGCGATTGGTAAGTGATTGGAAGTCAGCGGAAAATGGGCGGGTTTGTGATGGTGGTTCAGGTGTGTAAGTGGTAGTATCAAGTCCCCCATAGGTGAGACTAGTACGAAGATGAGGAGGACCATAAAGGAGGCATTCTC
Organism: Taxus wallichiana var. yunnanensis; assembly: GCA_018340775.1. Taxonomy (NCBI): domain Eukaryota; kingdom Viridiplantae; phylum Streptophyta; class Pinopsida; order Cupressales; family Taxaceae; genus Taxus; species Taxus wallichiana. Next base: position 83,256,072 of record CM031244.1, on the reverse strand, counting down.
CTATGCGGTGATCATAATGAGGGTGTTGGTGAAGACATCCATACTCCTACGGAGTAAGGAATGTGTTGACACTATATAGGCGGTACTCCCCCAGAGTGAGGCATTGAAAAACACCTTCCAAGGGATCAGTGGTTGGTATGTAGGTAGCCGGTATGGATAATGTGTCAGAGGTCGATGTGGAGGTGGAGTTAATGGATTGGGAAGCTGATGGGGCAGCCGTGGAGGTTATGGTAGTGGTAGGAATGGAGGAGGTATGTGCGGTAGAAGCGATGCAGTATCTTGGTAGGTGGAGTGTAGGTGAAGTGGTAGTGGTCACGGGGTAGGTGGCTTGAAAGGTATGAGCACATCATTGGGTCGGTAATGCATGTTGCATGTTTTAAAAGGTGATGGTTCAAATTTGGGTGGTATAAGTTTTCGCTTCATGTTCAAACTTTACATGATGATGCACAAAGTGGAAGGAATGCGACCCATGACACGGATCCGTGGTCTACCACGTAACATGTTATATTGGAATTCCCCCTCTAAAACGTAAAACAATTCGAGAATAGTGTGGGGGCCCACGTCAATGTGGAGGATGACACGTGCCTAGTGTAGAGGTGATAGCATCATTGAATGAACACAACATGACTAGGTGTTTATGCATGCAATTATCAGGTATGTGCATTTGAGTGAATGAATGGGATGAAACGATGTTAATGCTAGCACCCCCATCAATCATCTCATGACGTACATGTATGTCATTGATGTGAATAGAGATGAAGAGGGATGGGTCTAGGTCATCATTTTGGTGTGGCGCGATCTCTTCCTCTGAGAAGCTAAGGGAGGCCACTTGGTGAACAAGGTGGGGTGAAGATGAAGGTGGTAATTTGGTGAGAGAGGCTACATGATGGGGTGTGATAATGGAGGCTACAGGTGTAGGGTCATTAGGTAAAACCTCAATCGATTGAATAACCTCCATGAGAGCTTGACGATGGGATTATGAGGTTTGAATGAGGTCATATAAGGAAATTTTGAGGGGAGATTGGTGTAATTTTTTGAGCATGGTGTGATGTGTGACACCATTAGAAATGGGATACGTGGGGCCGTGGATAGTTATTTTAGGTATGGGTGCAGATGGTATGTTGGGTATAGGATTGGTTGGTGGGTCGGATTACCTTTTCTTTACCCTTACTGCGAGAGTGTAGTGACATGTATCATGTTGATTTGAGGGAAGTTAGAAAATGGAGAAGGTGTAGGGTGAGTGGTATAATGACACGACAGGTAAAAACCTACCAGAGGAGAAAAACCCTGAGGTCAGTTGGGCGCAATGACATTTGGGTGGTGGCATGGCAAGTTCTCTAATTTAAACCATGTTAATTTCAAATCTTGGGGGTGGCTCTAGGAGTGGTGAGGGTGGAGGTTGTGGTCATTGAGTGGGCAGTGTGGGAATGGGTGTTGGTGAAGCAGGATCCTTGTCGAGAAGGTCATCATCGTCAAAGTTGGTTTCTGGTGGACACAATTGGATAAGGATAGTTTTCAAGGCCTTGCAATTCTCTACATCGTGTCTTGGCACACAATGGTATGTGAAAATTTTAGTATCGTCAAACCCTTTTGGCTTGGGTTTGAGGGGGTCATAAGGTCTGAGTGGCGGTAATGTGATGACAGAGGTCTCAAGGAGGTTGGTTAAAATTTTGGCATAAGACCCTGCTAGTGGATCACAATGGGAAGTGAATGTGGGTTTGGGTGTAGGTGTAGGTGATTGTTGAGGAACGGTCTTTAGAAGAGGAGGGGGTCGAGCCATGGGTTTGGGTGTTGGTGTGGTTTTAGGTGTTGGTCATGTTTGTTTAGGTATGGGTATAGTAGATGGACGGGTAGGAGGGTGTGTGGTTGTTTTGACTACCTTATTGTGGGGTAGTGGAGTTTTGTTTTGGGTTGCACCTTCTTGGGTAAAGGTGATGTGGGTGTACAAGGTCTAGAAGGAAAATAAGATGGAGGAAGAGGGCGAGTTACCCACGGGGATAATGGGGGTGTTGTGAAGGTAGATGACACGAGTTGTGCTTGAGGTGTGCGAGACAACGACTGAAGTGTAGTGGGTAGTGAAGCAATAGCTGAGGGTATTAGAGGTATGGGTGGTAAAGAGGTTGCAGGTGTAGGTGTAAGTTGGGTTGGGCATCTGGGTAGGTCAGAGGTTTGTGAGGAAGGAATGGGTTGTTGTGTTTTTGGTTTATTGATGGGTGGAGGTTTCTTGACCATGTGGGGAAGCTGAGATCCTAAGACGGATGAGATAGGTGTAGGTGTGATTGGTGTAGTTGGGGTATGAGTTCTATGGGTTTGGTGCTTGTTTGGGTGTCAGAGTAGGTGTGGTGTTGACTTTGGAGGATGTAGCTAAATCCAGTTTGATAGGTGGATGAGTAAGGCTGGTGGTCGGGTGACCCCTAAAGTGGTAATGGGTTTAGTCGAGGAAAATGTTGTAGGTATGGGTTTGGGTTTAGGTGTAGGTTGAGTTATGGGTAAGGGTGTGGTTTGAGCTATAACAGTGTCGTGGAAGGGTTATGATAGAGGTGGTTGGGTTTGGTTTGATTGGTCGAAATATTTTTGGGTATATAATGGAGGTATCGTAAGGGATCTCTGCATATGTGTTGAGACGGGATGTAAAAGGCACCCCCATAGTAGAGCCCTATCCACATAATCTAAGTGATCATCCAAATGTGAGAATGGAACATCTTTAGGTGGAGTTGGTGAGGACCTAACGGAAATTCCCGTAAAATGTTTCTAAGATATGGGAAATTGGTTATCTTCACTTACGTGGGTAAGAGAGTCGAAAGTAGGTTTGTAGGATTTTGGGTAGTTGAAGGAGAATGCTCGCCAAGAGGTGAAGGTATCTCAACTGGGCCTATAATGGGTGGAGAAGATGATGGGAGCTCCTCTATAAGTGGAGGAACATATAGGTGCTCCTCTATGGGTAGAGGAGGTAATGGGTGCTCCTCTATGGGTAGAGGAGGTAATGGGTGCTCCTCTATGGGTGGAGGAGGTAATAGGCACTCCTCTATGGGTGGAGGAGGTAATAGGTGCTCCTCTATGGGTGGAGGAGGTACTATGGGTAAAGGTTCTCTAAGTGGTGAAGCCAAGGGTGAGATGGTCTCCATGTTAGTGGAAGACTCCTCCGTAGGTGACGAAGGAGATGAAAGGTGTTCCTCTATTGGTGAAGGAACAAGGGAGGTTGGTTCTAACGCAGAAGGAGGATTTAGGGCTAGGATATCCTCTATGGAAGGAATATGGGGTAGTTAGGAGGTGACAGGTATAGCATTAAAGATAGCGTGAACCTTGTGGGTATGGGTATCGTGAGTTGAGGTCTCACCGGTTTGATCAGACGAAGGGGCATGGTTGGGAAATGGTTTCTTGAAGATATGTAGGTTTTGGTTGGCAGGTGCATTAGGATTATCCATGGTTAACTCACATTTCTTGAGCATTTCTGGACAACATTTTGAAAGTGATGCGAGTTTCCATCACTATGACTCTTTACTTGATGATAGTTATAGAAATCACGGTCTTTATACCTTGCGGGCATGGGGTGAGCAGGGTCAAAACCAGTGTGTGGTTTTATAGGTGGAAGGGTGATGGCTCGGCTTTGATGAGCTTCTCTAAGACAAAAGAGTAAGGTTCCCCAATTGGGGTATATTTCCTCTACTCTCATCTGAATTGAAAAGTCTGGACATGTGAGAGATTAGATGAGGGGGTAGCCTGATTTGATGGATGAGCTTGGCTGGCCTTGAGTACCACTGCGTTGGTGGTGCCCTTAGCTTTTGAATAATTGGTCTGTGGTTTGAAAGAAGAAGAGTTATTATTTGAATTGAATGTCGAATTCTTATTACGTAATTAGATTTTCTTCTCTTTGATGGCCCGAATCTCTAACTTTCATGCCATAGTGAATGCTTCGTCAAATGTTCGGAAGGTTTGGACCTGCAAGGTCGGTGAGATATGCCTAGCACAAGCTTGTGTGAAGAGCTCAATGAGTTCAGTTTATGGCAGTTGGAAGGTAAGTTGGTTGATTAGGCTACGCCGACGAGTGAAAAAAATTTGTGATAGATTCATCCTCTTTTGATGTGTGGAATATAGATTGGTCATGGTAACTTTCTTGATGATATTGATAGAGAAATGATCGAATAAGGCTTGGGCTACTTGATTGAATGAGAATATAGAGTGTTTAGGTAACCCACTATACCAATCTAATGCAGGTCCAGTGAGGGACATGGGAAAGGTTCTCAAGAGCAAGGCATCATCATGAGCGATCAGATAACACCCGTGTTTGAACAACTACAAATTCTACTGTGGGTCTTTTTTACTATTGAAACGATTGAATTTAGGAATTTCCCAATGCATGGGGTATGAATGGATAGGAATGGATGGGTGAATGGGCTCGTTGTAAATCTCATCATAGGTGAGAGTGTTGCAGATCTGAAAACCGATGCCTCCAAAGTGTCTGCATCTCTTCTAACATCAATTTAATTAGGTCGTTGGTGGGTTGTGATGATTGGATGCCTCCTGTAGCGTGAGAAGGTTGGTTTTGGGCATATAATAGGGGTGGCACTCTAGTGTATGGGGCTGCCATGTAGGTTGGTGGAGAAGAAGGTAGTGAAATAGGGGGTATGTACCCGGTGTGTATAATGGATGAAATGGGAGGTTGTTGATAGTATGTATATGGGGGTGGAAGGGTCATGGTAACCCTAGTGGCAATAGGGGCTAATGATTATGGAATGGAAAGGACCATGTTCTGAAATGGGGTAGGGGTCACCGACATTGGAGGTGGTAATGTAGCTATGGGTATGTGTGAGACATTAGGGGTAGATGAGATTGTGTTTGGGGTAGTTGTTGAGGGTACGATGGATGTAATAGGTGCCACAGAGGTAACAGATGCAACAGATCATGCAGCGAGTATAGGACCTAATCGTGAAACAACCGGGGTAAGGTAGATGCAGGAAGCACGGAGAGCCAAGGGGCTGATGCGGGAGTGGGTGCGAGAGTAGGGGGATAGATACGGGCATGTCAGTATATCAACTGACCCGAGGCATCTCGAGTGGATGAGTGGGAAAGGTAAAACTGCAAGGCGGTAGGGTTTTGGTCAAGGAGTCGTGCGAACTCCTCATCTCTGGTAGTGATAGTAATAGGCTAGATGGGATCCATGGTTGGTGATAAAATGGAAGGTGGTGAAGGACTAGGTGGGAGTGGTTGACAACTGGTGTGAAATACGAGTGCGCTTGCTTGTCTTTGGGTCAGCACCATGTGAACCAGTACTGATTAGGTAGGGTTGCTTCTCTATAAATGACACAAAGAATGTAGGAACAGGTGAATCTGGTGACAAAAAGTAGATTAAGTACCAAATGGTGGCTGGAATGTGAAACAGGCTAATTAATGCTAGTTAGGGAAAACTGACGCTGGTCAGGGGTAACCATTGCCGGTTACTGTAGAAAATGGACAATGAGTGAACAACAAGGCAGAAGGTAAAATCTGATAGGTATGCCAAATCTGATGATGTTTACAATGCCAATGGGAATGATGATAGTGATAGGGACTATGAAAAGCAGAAGAAAATGAATAAAAATGTCCTTTTGAGTAGGTTAGCAAAAGGACCTGGAACCAACATCGGTTGGGTATAATCACGAAGGTTAGAGATAACCGATGATGGTTACTATGAAATTGAAACAATGATGAAAGAAAAGTGGTTGTGAATTAAAATCTAATGTAGAATTAGACCCAAATTCTAAGAATGATGATGATATGGCCTAGGCACACTCAGGTGAAGCTAGAATACACCAGCTATGATGAGGAACATGCAAGGATGAATAAAAAAGTGAAGAACGTGATCTCTCACCTCAAAACACAAGCCAAGCAGAAACACTAAGAAAATGCTATCTTAGGAGTGCCTTTTCTATTATGTTTGTTTAGCTTATGCTATTTAGGGACTGACACATGAATTTTGAAATAGAGTTTTTGGTGAGGATGGCTTCCTACAAAGAAGGAGATCTAAAAGGTGAGGTTTTAGGTATGTTATGTTGGGGGCTTCACTCTAAAGTATGACTTGACAGAGCAGCCAGTTGGGTGCCTTTGTGCAGTGATCATGTGATCATGTACAACTTCTTCTAGGTAGGATGTTGTTTAAGAATGTATGTATTTTGAATTTTTGTGAGGTTTGGTAAGACTCAGAGAAAGAGAAAAGGAAAGAAGTGCTTTTCTACAATTCGTTTATCAACCATCAGTTGGGCATGACTTCCAGTGTATAGGTTACCCTCAATTAATGTGAGCTAATGCGATAAATTAGAATGCAATGCAATTATTTTTAAGCCCAAATTGAAATGTGAAATTGTATGACACAATAAGATGAAGAGGAAGAGGGATGCCCTTTCACTACAATGCAGAAAACATGAAGAAATGGTTCTTTTTAATTACACCAAAAGAAAAGTTTCCTTTAGAGAAAATAGAAAGAAGAGGTGGGTTACCAAGGAAGAAAATTAGTGTGTATGCTTTTCAGAAGGGAAACAAACACACAATTTTTCCTAGGAATGAATGAAATGCAAGGAACCTGGATGGGTCCCACCGGGCATGTCAAAATGTTTCACCTTATTCTTAGATCATTTCTTTGAAGTGTTGACAAAACAAATAGGGTAACAGGCGTAGGAGGAATACCTATTCAAATGTTGGTTGATGGGTTGTTGCATGTGTATGACTTTCGAATCCATAGCTGATCGTGAGAGCTTCCTTTTGGCTAGGAGGAACTACCTGTAATGCAAAACATAACCACTAGAAGGAATTAAACAATATGGGCAGTGAACTGCCTAGTGTATGCTAAATCCTAGAAGTGTGATACTTCCTTGATGGCTATCAGTCCACTATTTTAAACAATTTAATACTATAAAAAAAGTAAATCCTATTGTAATTTGAAATGATTTAGGTATCTCACTTAAAACACAATAAGAAATAGATCTAATCTAATAGGCTAAGCTAGAATAGAATTCAAAGGGAAAATGATTGGTTATGGGTTTTGCAAGTTTGACAGAGGTCTCAGGTAGATCACAAGTGAATGAGGGTGAGGTGAAATTAGGTGGGTGGGTCTCTTCTAGGCTGTGTGGGCAAATATAGAGACCGATGTCGGTCAGGGGTAACCGATGGCGGTCAGGTGTGACCAGTGCCGGTTACTATGAAATCTGGAAATGTCACAGAACAAGCTTTAGGTCTCCTTTGTGATTGCACAAAGGAATTTGGTTGGTCGAGATGAGGTATTGGGTGACTAGGGTAGGCTTCGATGAGGTTTTAATGGGTATATGGAGGTGGAGATGTTGGAGAAGGTCAATAGGTGGCTAGGTAAGCAATAAATGATAAAATAATGATGAAATGAAATAAAATAGAGAAGTATGATGTTATACTTACTTGGATTATGGTCCTGGATGCCTGTGTGTGAAGGATGGAGGTGTTGATGAGAGGCTTGAAGGCTGCAAGTGATCACCAATTGAAGGAAAGCTTCTGCATGGGCTACATGTGCACTCCTCTTTTCTTGGTTAGATTAGATCTTGGCTGGGATGGCTATACAGAAAATATTCTTGATCTCCTTCCTTGCATGTGTGGTCTCATTGGAATTCTCTCTCTGAAGATGTGTTATCTCTCTGAGATGTGATAATGCTCACCAACCTTTTGCTTCCAACTTCCAACCTTGAGAATAAGGTTGTTTTTGGGTTAAAAGGGTAATTGATAGTGGTTTTGGCTTAACCGCAATGGTTAGGGGTAACCAGGCGTCGGTCAAGGCGGGATTTCCTAGGTTTACTAAACTAGGGAGATCCTCTTGATTTCCTCATATCTCGTGTCATTAACCCATGGATTAGACTGGGAGCTTCTTGTGAGCATGTGGGAATGTGGTTAGAGGGAATGTAGGCATTGATTTTTAGGGTTTGGGTAAGTCTTAGTTAGTTATGACAACTTACTAAGAATAGGTCTTAGGTTGAGTTTGCTTGGTGAGGTGTCTAAGTGAACTATATGTGTGGATATTATTTAAAATAAGATATTTAAATAATAGATATAGTGAAGATAATGGATTAATTTAATTAAATTAATTAAAATAATATTATTGGGGTGAAAGAGGCCATGGCTAGAGTGAATGTGATGAAGGGTGTTTATTCATCAAGGGACCAAAGAGTGTGACCTAATTTTAGTGTCTACAGATTGATGAAAATGACAAGGTCATGAATTAGGTCATGTATGAATATGAGAACTAGGTGTAGAGTGTGCCTTAGATTTGAAAGTTCTAGGAGGCCTAGATGCTATAACTGGTGGAAAGTTATCAACGAGACTAGGCTTAGGAAATGGTGTATATGGTGGAATGCATTTAATAGTGACAAATGTCTAATTGTGAATGAACTTGAGACACAAATGATCCATGGAGGGAATGGATTGAGTTGTGTGGAGCCAAGGAATACCTAAGAGCATGTCACAACCTTTGATTGAAGATGCCACAGTGAATGACAAAAGTATGGTAAGAGGCCCAACTATAATGGGAATCTTGATGTAGCCAAAATAATTAGGAATTGGATATGCGATATTAGATAGCGGTATAGAAACCTAAATATAAATACGTAATTTTACTACTAAAATTGCACTATTTATCATATTTCCCATCATTTCATTATAATTAGTGATTTCTCGCTAATTAGCTAACATTCCCCTTCATCTCGATCAATTAACGACACTTTGTTAATTAACTATCCTTTCCTTCATTCTAGATGCCAATTAACGACACTTTATTAGTTATAATCCTTTTTTAATTAACTATTTATTAGTTACTTAAACCTCCTTAACCTTCTATTTAATCAATAAACCTTCTTCTTGGTTAAGTCCCCTTTTAAACCCTTCAAATTCTACTAATTTTCTTCTAAATCACTTCTAAATGGATTTTTAAGCTTATCCTAGTATATTAATTAATCCTAGTTGATTAATTAAAACTCCCATGAGTTGCTAATCCTTTATTAAACTCTTCTAATCATACTTATCCCTTTCTAATTCTATTTTACCTTTACCCCACATTCACAGGTTAAGCTTCTCCCAAATTGGAAAGCTATATAAAGAACCTAATACTTCCCTTCCAATCTAACACCAATGTTTCACGTTTACACTATATGCACATGATAAGAAAATTTCTACCATTGAAAAGCTTATTGATCTATCATCCATTTTATCCTCTACTTGCAAAGAGTATTAAAGGAAGAACCATACATGGAAATCAAACCATATTGGTGAGATCATTTCCTCTTCATGGATATAGCCCTTTGATAACATCATGATCATGATTGGTTCAACAAAAGGAGCAACTAAAATTTAGAAATCCCATAAAAAATAACAAGGGATGGCTTAGTATTTCATGTTTAATCAAAAGCATTTGTTAGTTTTTCCCTTACATATCTTTATCATGGTGCTTTGATAAATTAGCTTAGTTATAGAGGCTACTTGGTGTTAGTTTTCATTAATTAACTTAGCTTGGTTTATTCACTTGCATACATATGGCACACTCGGTGGGACACTCTTTTGTCTCATGCACATTTCTTAAGTTTTTGTAGTTAAGTTTCATTTTTGCATACTAACCTCTTTTTAGCACATGTTGATATATTTTGTTGTTCTTAACATATTTTGTTAAGTTTGCTTGTTTTGAGTGTTCTTTGTAGGTTTGAAGGAGGTAAACTGCTATCAAATTTGAAGCTTATCAACAATAAATTGAGATTTTGACATTTTTGGTCATTTTCACGTGTTCTTGAAGAGACACATGCTCCCTACATTATCACAAACTATCTCCACGTCTATATTTCTCTTCGTGCACTAGTGTTTCTCTACTCTGCATTAGCATTCATCCTCTTTGTGTCTTTATGGTTATCTCGTACACTAGTGTTTCCTATCTATGCATTAGTGTAGCTCCTCTTTGCGCTAACATTCTCTCAAAATGTACTACAATTTGTCTATGTTTTTCACCTTAGTGGAAATGCATCTCGTGTTTCTTGTCTACATGCTAGTGTAGCTACTCTTTGTGCTACCATTCTCTAGGAATACACTACCATTGACTTTGTGTTCTTTATGTTTGTGAAAGTGCACTAGTGTTGATCCTCTATACTTTTGCATTATCCTCTACACGTCTGTGTTGCTCCTCTCTACACTCATGTCAGCCTTGATTGCACTACATTTAGCATTCGTGCACTAGCGTTAGCCTTCATGTGCTAGCATTTTGTCTTTGCACCAACATTTTGTATGGATTTTTGGCTTGAATTTTAGAATTTCCGAATATGATTTTTGGTATTTTATGCTATTTTACTGATTTAATAACTTCTATTTTGTAGGTTTTACTTTTGAAATCATTTTTTAACACATTTAAATTCTTTAATGAATGTTATTTTTCCATTTTACTTAAGTTAGATCAAAGCTTGTGTATTCTCTTCTCTTGTGCCTTTTGGCGATCTTGAGAATCAAAAGAAACTTTGGTCTTCGTTTCTAACATTTGTGTTACTTGGAAATTTCATCATTTAAATTGTTTAAGGGAATTAATATTTTGAAAAATTTAAAATTTTCCATTGATTTAAGTTTTTCATATATCTTTGAGTTGGATTAGTTGTTGTGTATGATATTCTCTTGCATCTTTTGACGATCTTGAGAATAAAAAATAACCTTGATCCTCTTTAAACATTAAGGTTTATATGGGAAAATACTAAATATTTTGTGCATAGGACCTCGCGCTTGCAAAATAATCTCTTCAAAACAAATACTAATGACACTTGTATGCGATTTTGCCAATGGTGTGCTAAACTAGATTTTTAATCAAAGATAAAAAACACACCATTTCATTCAAAACAATGTATTTGTAGGTTCGAGATAAGTCCTTAAGCCTATCCACATTAAAATATGGGAATTATCTTGGCATAATCCATAAAACTCATTATGAGGATTACCACAGGAACCCCAAAGTAGTCGGCACCTTGAGAGGCTGGTTGATGAAACAAGAAGTGCCCCACTACCTACTTAACTAGAAATTCCCATGAGTAGTACTAAAATTTTTCCGTATGAGGCCTCTTTTATTAATTTGATTGTGGGGTAATGGTCCTTTTTCTAGGATTTATCTATAAAAGCATACCTCTCTTAGACAAGTATTGACGAGTGTTGAGAATAAAAGCTAGGTATCCATTTAGCATTGGGGCCAACTTGAATTTATCCAATCATGTTTCAAAGAGCCTTCACAAATAAAAAAATTACTTGGAGTCAAAACCTTATTATTTGAACAAGGAGAGAACTCATTGAAGTTTTTCCATGAGTTATTCATCATGAAACTTACAAAGCAAAACTTTGTCCTAGTTTCTACCTTGTTATCGAACAAGGAAAAACTTTGCCAAAGTTGGGCTACGTATTTTCATCACCACTTATACTATCTCCCTTGTTCTCTTGTTGAAATTTTTGGTCAAAATAAAGCAACATGAAGTGCTACCAAGATCGTGTCCACCACTTTTGCACCCACTTACATCACTCCTTATTGTGACATTGATGTAAGTGTTGAAAGTGTGTTGGTATGTCTTCATATTTTGGTAGCCTTGTCTTGACATCCATATTGAGACGTCTCATTGTAGAAGGTTATCCTATCTTGATTTCCCTTTGCATCATTATGCTTATCACATTATATCAATACATTTTGATACTTACATCTTATTTTCTTAAACTTGATATAAGTGTCCAAATTGTATTGTTGTTACACTACTCGCATTGTGTCGACTCATTGTTATACTTAGACGTTGTTTTTGTTCAAACATTGACTTAAGTTTTGGAAGGTGTTGTAGTTATGCTGCTTGCATTGTGTCGTCAATAAATTTTGATACTTACATCTTGTTTTTCTTGATTAAAAGTGTCCAAATTGTATTGTTATGATGCTCACATTTGTAGCCTCCATTTTCAAAACTTGGACCTTGTTTGTATTAAACTTGTTTTAAGTGTATACATTGTATTGTACACCTTTGTTAAAATCACTTCAACCCATTTTAATACTTAAATTTTGTTTTTTAAAAAACTTCGATTTAAATATTGAAATTGTGTTTTCATCTTATCAAAAAAATATTTGAGATAAAATTTAGACATAGGGAGTAGGTTCTTTTACGATTGATCCCTTGTTTGGAACTTGCTAGATTTTCCTTGGTAACTTTCATCATATATTTCATCACCTTGGAAAATTCATTGTGTCATGTACGGTTGTTATGATATTCTATTTTTCCTTTATTCTTTGTGATTATTTGTGACATTTGCAGCTGTCACGTTTCTTGTTTTTTCCTAGGTTCATTTTAGTACTTATACATATTTTTCAAACCTTAGCAAAAAATTTCCTATCATGCATCCTATTAGGAGAATGGGATAGAAGATAAGGTTAAAACCATTTGGTAATAATTTGGAAACATTAATTAAGGACCAAAACTTGGTAGACCATGGTGGATAAGATGTGACAACTCCTCGAGATAACCTTGAGTTTGATTTGACACGTATAGAAAACTTCGTTTTCCAAAATAGAGATCAAGTTATAGAATGAGGGGATAGGTTGCCACCTAAATTTGACCATACTATTATTACAAACATGGTTCATAGAGAAGAAGAAGCACAATATTCCCCTTTGGTATGTTGATGAAATATTAAATCCAAGACATACTTCAACATGTGGTCAAAGAAATAATAATGAAGAAGAGACAAATCCTAAAAACATTGTTTATCACATACCACTCGTTTGGATCAATTCGAAGCTAGAGTTGAGGGTGAAGATAATGAATAAACCCCTCCATGTGAGGCTCAAGAAGAACCCCAAAAAAATGAGGTCCCTATACAACAACAATTAAAAAGCCCTTAGTCATCAAATGGAAAACTTAGCTTCTCATTTCCACAAAGACACATGTAGAGCTGCACGTAACGAGAAATATAAGGTCATTGTATGGATAAAAATTGACATGCAAACTTCAACCAAACTCAAGCCCCTAAGGTCATGTTGGAGCAGTCGATGTTGAATGTGTGTGACTAACTATAGGAGGATTAGTGACTAAGATCGGTAGTGTGATCTCCTGGTAGATGAGTTGGCAGAGGGGAGATTTAGAGGTTATGAACAGGAAACGTAAATTACCTATGGTTTGTTTGCCTAACTTGGATCTAAGTGTTGATATAGTTAGAAGTGTCCAAATTAACTAAAGTTAAACTAAAAATATATGCTACAGCTGAAAGGAACTAATCTAAATAAATCAAAAAACTAAAATATTACAATCACAAACAACAATTTTATTTTATTCTAAATAACCAAATCTACTTCTACACTAAAAATAATATGAAAAATAACCCGGTGTGGTTATTCACCTATGCTAAGTGTATGCTAACATAAAACAAGAAATTTTTCAATTAATCTATGATATTTAGACAACCTCCTATAGATATTCTCTCCTCCAGATCCATAGGGATGGGAAGAAGAGGATTAAATCACCGAGAGCTAATATTAATGATTTAAACCCTCTTGGAAATTAACTAATCACTTGTAATTGAAAGGAGATTGATTTATACTCTTTTTGATATGATGTAACAATGATAAATTACAAGAATGAAGGAAATAAAATAACAAATCCAACATGGAATTCACAGAATAGAGGTAAATCCAGTTGTGTGATGACTTGTCCCCTCAATTTATCCTTTCTTTCTCTGTGTGTCCATATGAGTCCAAGGAATTAGGAATGCAAAGGAAGCAAAGCAGGAGAAGGCACTTGAGAAATGGTAGCTTGAAGGTAGTTTGGTTGCAATGCAAGTGGAAGAGAGATAACACAAGTGAACAGAGCTTGGCTATGTAATTTCTAGTAGGATTGTGGCAGCAATACTATGCAAGATACACAAAATTCTTAGGACTTTTCTTGAATACAAGCATGGAATATATAGGAATTGGCTAGGATGTGCCTTCATGCACAAGGAAACCTTGGAGTGCTAAATCATTGGGTGAAGAGGCAGTTCAAACTAATTAAATATATTTAAAAATAGAAGAGGGAAGGAAAAATAAGAAATCAAGACTATTTTTAGGCAATTTGATTCACAAACACACCCTAAAAGTTAAGTTAAGTGAAGCGTCATGTGTTAAAATTATGCATGACATATTATGGAAAAGTGCAAAAACCACCGCCCGCCTGGGTGATGGTTTCAAAACTTCTTCCCAGTAAGGTGTTGCGGTCATGGCACTAAAGGCCAAACCACACATAAAATTGAGCAGAAGTGGAAGAAAGCATGGAAAAACTGAAAAAGGATGTCTAGGCTACAAATATACACATATAATGGTTTTAGGAACTCAAACATCTTCTAAAAGGACATGAATCATCATTGGGGACTTTTGTAACCATTTTCTAATAATGCACCACATGTGATTTTGGGTGCATACATATTGCCCCCTTGGAGAAGTGTATTAGCCATGAAAAGATGTAAAACGTAGAGTTTGAGTATGACATTCCTGAAATGGGGAGTTAGAAGCTATACTTGACATGCCCGTGTGTTGAAATGTCACCGTCTAAACTCCCACTACCTACAAAATGAAGAGAAGACCAAAGTGCAGATAGATAAAATATCTAAAAATAAACACTAAATTAAAATGATAAGAGGACTTACCATTTGTGTGGGGATATAGAAATATACATACGCGGCGCTCGCCTCCATTTCTATGAACATTTGCACTCAAAACAAAGTTATAGCAACATATATATATATAAAAACTCATTTTCAAAATCATTTGCGCATGTCGACTTGGTGATTTTTTAGCTCTGGGCCCACGGTGACCATTTTAATTTTTGAGTATGGTTGAATTGGAATGGATTTAGGAATGGTATTTTGTGTTAGGCTTGGCCCTGTGTTGTTTGAATGCTTTTTGAGAACTCCTAAGAAATTCATAGCTAGAGTGGTCATATGGGGTCTCAAAGAGGTAGATAGGTAGAGTGCATTTATTAATTAGTCTCCATTTTGTGATGCATACAGATGATTTTTTTTTATATTTCAGGCTCATTGCGAGCATTTTGACCATGCCTAGTGTGTGATGGCATTGTATACAAACTTGATTTATTATGATATATATCAGACTCTTCTTTTGGTTCGGTAATTCATTGTATCTGAGTTGACTTCCTCTTGGCTCACTTCACATGTGTACTCTAGATGTTTAGAACTTCCATTTTTATATGATTTTTAGAATGTATGTAGTGGATATGAATGCTAACAGAATGATTTTCTCTCTCTCTCTCTCTTTGTTTTGTAATGCTGATATATGATAATGTAATCACATTGTAATGTTAAACTTTAGTTTCTCTAAGAAATTTTGGTACTTGTATTGTTTTGGAAAAACATGGTGAAAGAGTGATATGATAAGTGAATGAACTTGCCCTACTCCTAACTCCACACAACTAGTAAGATGTGAGGGCTCAACACCAAGAGCCAAAAAGGGCACAAGTTATAAAATTTGTTGAATGGTAATGATGAGAGAAAGATAAGGATTTGACAAAACCAAATTGAGACACTACAACCTCACTCTACTCAAGTTTTCTTCATAGTTTAGAATGTGAATTTCTTTCCAGTTTATCTAGAATTAGATCCATAGATGGCCACTTGGTTGAAAAAATCTAGTTTTGAGGTTTTAAACTCTTTTGGAATTTTGGACATCTAATTCACTTTGTTTTGATTTATGATTTCACAATATTTGAATGAACTATTTTTAACTTTAAAGTTTGTCAAAGATACCCCCTACACCTTGCCCCATGCTACCAGTAGGAAGTATGGGTTCACTTCATAGACAAGAAATAGGTGAGTAAGGGTACTTATCTCCTTTCCCAACCCTACATCACTAAGTAATGAGACACGGGCTCAACACTAAAGGTTAGTAGGGAAAAGAAATGTGTAAAATAAAATTTTTCTGTGGATTTGCATTTGATTTATTTATCTAGGAAAAATGGATAGAATGTTCTTATTTCTAAAGAGATGTATATGGGATATATGTGACACCATGAAGTTTTAGAACAAACTATAGGCAAAGACACCTGATCTAGAAAAAAACTATAAGTAGGACCAAGTATGCAGGCCTTGGTATGGTTACTATCAAATATCTATCTTATCTCACTTGGATTGATGAAATGATTTAGAAATAAGTGATGACACTGTGAATATTTGAAGAGATGTGATTTGGATGTTTTTCCAATGTTTTCATAAGTTTTTAGGAATTTCTATAAGAATAAGTCCCTTGATCACAAATTTTACAAAATGAATTAGAAGATGAAAATGTAATGCAGATGTAGTAATGTACATATGGAAATGTAGGTGAAACTACATGTCATGAAGTCTAAGGTGAAGAAAGTTGATGAATGTTGAGTTCTTCACTCCTAAAAGTACACAATGGGGAACCATGATCCTCAAAATTTCCATTCTTTTGATAAGGGCCTAACATTATGGGTTTAAAATTACAACCCTTTCCCATAAGTGTATATGTCCAATAATTAAAATCATTTGTCTAAAAGAGGTGTTCGTGAACCTCTTTGTCATGTTCTTGAGACATGGTGTGTGGGTGAGCATGACTATGTTGCTCAACCTTGTTTCCTATGTAGAGCGTTGTGTTTACTTGTGACACTTGCTGAATGATGAGGCCTTGCCCCATGGATATGGAAATCTTAGTTTTATATGCATTTGAACTGAAACCAAGGTTTAGAATAGAGCAATCCTCGAAATTGTTTTTATGGGCATCGCTTCAATCTCAAATTTTCGTTCCTCATTTGTTAATTCTATCATGTTTACACCTAGACCTAGGTCGTTGGAGGGAAGAGATGATAAACCAGGAAGACTACCCATCCCTTGTGGTTCAAATGGGATGAAGATCGGATCATCACTCTCTAAGAGTTTTGTAATTTATCTTTGTGGTTTTAGTGGACACTGCTTTCCACATATATTGATTTACCCTTATTTGTTTTTGCCACCTTAAATTCTTTTGGGTCAACGAATTCAACCTTGGGACCACCCGAGGTGATCGGGACTAGCTATTTAATTGAAGGAGGTTTGTTCATTTGATTCACATGAAGTTCATATTCCATATGGACTCCTTTCTTATTCTTGAGGTTTTCTAAGTGTATATTGAAGGGCTTAGGATCCCCTTGAGTGATGAAGACCTTCCCCAAATGGAGGAATCTAATCTCCTAGAACAAGGTAGAAGGGATAGCCTTCATTCAATGAATCCAGGGTCTCCCAAGGATCATGTTATAACTTGTTTCCTATCGATAATGTAAAACTCTGTCAAGATGGTTTTTGGACCAAGTGTGACTGGAAGAACTATGGTTCCAATCGAGGTAAATTTAAGACTATGCGTACCCCCATAACGTGTTTCTTGTAGAGGAAAAATTTGTTTCTCCATATCCAAACTTCTGCAAGAAAGAGAAAGGTACCACATTTACAACAGCCTCATCATCAATCATGGCTCTCTTAATGCAATTGTTATAAACCTATACTCGTAAAAATAAGGAAGGATCATCTCTTCGGGAAATTTCAAAGTGTCATATGGAATCTTGTCTATATCGAAAATGAACCCAGTATCCCTATCATTCTGTCTCAGAGAATGTATGTCAAATTCAATATGATTTATTTGAGTGTTAGGATTTGGCGTAACATGGATGAGATGACCAAGAAATAGTGAATTGAGCAACGTAAAGTGATGCGCAAGTGAATTCTTCAACAAATCTAGAAACAAAATGTGAGAAAAGGTCTTATTTAAATTCGATACTAAATCATAGGATCTTATTGGTTTTGCGATTGTAGGAACATAATCCTACAGGAAGGAAAGAATAGGTAGGGGTTGTGAAGTGTACTCCTTTGTACAAGTTGTTGAATTAATTTCTGGCTCAACCTCTAGCTCAACTAATCCCAAGATTTTCGTATTATCGTTTGAACCAAGGTTAGGAGAAACACAAGAATCATCATAAGTTGAGGCTTTATGATTGTTGTTTCCTATAGGAATACCCTTGTTTATATTTTGGGGATTCACTTTGGAATCCCCAGGTTATTAAGGGTTCACATTTTGAGGTGTGACATGTTTTGTATGAATAAGTTATGGGTTTGTTTCAAGATTTTTCAGGAACATGTCTACAAAGAGTTGCCTTTGGTTTTAGGAAGTCTTTGCAGAAACTTATTGCAATCATGGAAAGTCCTATCATCACGACCTCAAACCTTATGGAAACAAAAATATAGGTTAGGGTCATAATTGCATGGAATTTGGTAATCATCTTGTTGTTGTTGATTATAACCTTGATTGTAGTTTTGGAACTGATTGTTATAACCATGGTTCGTTGCCCCTTGGCCAGAATTTTGGTACTAGTTTGGGCCTTGGGTTTGATTTTTATTTTGAGAGGGACAATTTACGTCAACTATGTTGATAGATGAGACAATGTTAGGGCCTATTTGATTTCTCAAGTTGTTGTCATTGTTATTATTTTTATTAGATACGGTAAAAAATAGGGATTGGCTCCCAGGGGCCATTACAAGACGAGGAACAAAACAACAAGCAAGAAGGAAATGAAAAAGTCCAAGAAAGGAGTTAAACATGCTTAACTCTTACAATTAAGAACCAAACTTTGTATTAAGGTGGGAAAACTAGAGAGAAGGAGAAACAGTCTCCAAAACAACAAAACAATAGAAGTTTGCCAAAATTTTGCCAACAGTCTAGAACCATAAGTTAATTTTTTGGAGATCCCCCACTGCTACCATCGTGGCTATCTTTGATCACGTCACCCTCAACACCTTTTCATTAATATCTTCCTCCAGCTTGTCCTCGGAGCTACTGATGTGCAAGTTAAATTTCCTTCTTTTAGTGCCCTCCTCCATCCCTTCCAACCTATTGCTTAGCTTTTTGACCTGGTCCTCTAGCTCCAGAAATTTTTGCTTGGACTTCACCTGAGTAGTGAAAATTTTCTTGGAAGCATTGATGACATCCATCATTGTTTCCCTTTGACCAACATTGGTTTCTTCCATCACTTGAAGCACCCCTTCTAAGTACTGGACCTTTCTGTTCAAATCCTTGAAACCCTTTAAATTACCATCCAGATTTCTTTTTCTTAAAGTGCTCACTTCCCCATGACCATCCTCACCCATTTCTTTACCAGAATCCTCCCCCACAATTTTGCATTTACCGGCCTTCATCTTAGTAAGGCAATCTATGAGAGTGAGGTCATCCTCATCTACATGCTCTTTCAAGGTAGAGGATAGAGTGAGAGTGGGGTTGTTATTGTTATTGTTGCCGTTGTTTGGAAAACCAACATTCTTGGCTTGATCAGTAACACTATTCGTGGTAGCACCATGATTGTGATTCAAACCCTTAGGTCCTTGGTTGTTGGCACCATTTTTTTGATAATTTGCATTATTTTGATTTGGGGATACCAATTTTCCATTGGGACCATAGATCTTACACCCACTATCTATAGCAGCTTGGTCAATCCAAAGTGCACCTTCCAATACTTCCTCGTAACTATGGAAAGGAAACTTTTGGACTTCCTCCCTAGTCTCTCAATTGAGCACGTGAATGAAGAGATCACAAAGTTCCATCCGGTCCATGCTGAAAACACTTGTAGAGGAATAGAGAACTTAGCACCATCTCTAAATGAAATGGGTGATAGATTCATTTTACTCTTGTCTAATATTCAGGAACTCCCTAATCCCTGTATGCAACAACTTTTTCATGTCAAATTCTTTGATGAAATCATAAACAAGCTATTTAAAGGAATGTATGAAGCTCTCATAATACATAAATACCAATCCAATGTGATTCCTTTGAGATTCTTTGGAAATATCTTAGCCACTACAACATCCCAAGGAACCAATTCCCTAATAGCAGAGCGTACATAGGCCTTGAGATGAGCGTTTTTGTCTCCTTATCCCTTAAACTTTGGAAGATACGAAAATGGGCACGGAAGCATGAAACCATGTATGGTGAACTCAAGAGACTCCTTTAAGTACTCAATATATGTACCCAATGCATAAGATTCTACCATTGAAGATCCTTAATGAGGAGGTGGAGGAGGAGAAGTTGGATAAAATACATTATAAGCGTTAACAGGAATGTATGGGGTCCCTTGATATGTCATGTAGGGAGAAGGAATGGCATATGGGTCCATCTGGGGATTTTTTGAATACATATGCATGTAAGGTGGGATAGTACCATGATATGGACTAGCGGGCGTAAAACTAGAGAATGTTGCATTGCCTATTGTTGTGACATTTAAGAATGCACTTCGAAAAACCCTTGCATAGGATAATTTTGAGAAGGATGAGGACCCATTCCTAGTGTGTCTAACCATGTGAGAAGATCACCTGGATTTGAATGAACCCAATAACCTTGTTGTACAGGATATTACATTGGTTGCTCATTGGAAGGGATGTATCCTTTGTTTTCAACTAGATATCCTGTGTTCTTCCCTAATGCATGTGTTAGTTGTGAAGTCTGGGAGCTTGCTAGTTCTCTAATCCTCCATACTAAAGTAGAAATGATATCATTGGGAGAGGATTAAGTCCCTTGTTGGGGTTCCTATGGTGTAGGGTTTGATTGAGCAGGCTCATGATACCTTATCATGAATTGTTCAAAGTGTTATAATTCTTGTCTTTGTCGAAGTAAGAATCTTAGGATATGCATTCTAAATCTTAGAGGTCAGTAGCCTTTATTCTATCCAAAGAATCATCTATGTATCATCTTCTATTGATTACATGGCAATGTGAGGTCTTGACAAGACTCTATGGTAAGAACCTGTTCCATTTGTGATTACAATGTGGTGTACATTGGGTTGACTGTATTGCATGTTTAATGGTTGATCAATCTCCTCCATCCTTACATAGCTAATGGGGTTTGAAGTGTAACTAGGGGAGGTTTGGATGTTGCTTATGTAATTTTCACCCCATCTTGAAAGAGAAGGGGACTATTGTGGTTACACGTTGGTGTAATATATATCAGATCCAAATGGCCCACCAAAATCTCTTCCAGACATATTTTAGAAAGTATAAAATACCTACCAAAATAGGGGAATAAATGGAGAGGTGAGGTAATAACAATGAAAGAAAAATAAACAAGAAGGAATTAATCCTTCACATCAGGTTCACCAATTTGTATGGATGAAAATTGACATGCAACCTTCAACCAAAATCAACCCCTTGAGGTCATGCCGGAGAAGCCGATGTTGAATATGTTTGGTTAACTATAGGAGGATCAATGACTAAGATCTGGTAGTGTGATCTCCTAGTAGTTGAGTTGGAAAAGGGGAGATTTAGAGGCTATGAACGGGTAGTGTAAATTCCCTATGGTTTGTTTGCCTAACTTGGATCTAAGTGTTGATCTAGTTTGAAGTGTCCAAATTAATTAAAATGAAACTAAAAATATATGATATTGCTGAAAGGAATTGATCTAAAAAACACAAAACTGAAATATTACAATCACAAACAACAATTTGCTTTTATTCTAAATAATCAAATCTACTTCTACACTAAAAATAAACAAGAAAAATAACCCGGTGTGGTTATTCACATGTGCTGAGTGTATGCTAACATAAAACACAAAATTTTCTAATTAATCTATGATATGTAGACAACATCCTATAAATATTCTCTCCTCCAGATCCACAGGGATGGGAAGAAGAGGATCCATCAACGGAAACTAATATTAATGATTTACACTGTCTTGAAATTAACTAATCATTTGTAAATGAAAAGAGATTGATTTCTACTCTATTTGATATGATGTAACAATGATAAATTACAGGAATGAAGGAAATCAAACAACAAATCCAACCTGGAATTCACATAACAAAGGTAAATCTAGTTGTGTGATGACTTGTCCCCTTATTTTATCCTTTCTTTCTCTGTGTGTCCATATGAGTCTAAGGAATTGGGAATGCAAAGGCAGCAGCAAGAGAAGGCACTTGAGTAATGACAACTTAAATGTAGTTTGGTTGTAATGCAGTGGAAGAGAGAAATCACAAGTGAATAGAGCTTGGCTATGCAATTTCTAGTAGGATTGTTGCAGCAATACTATGCAAGATACACAAAATTCTTAGCCCTTTTTCTTGAATACAAGCATATAATATATAGGAATTGGCTGGGATGCGCCTTCATGCATAAGGAAACCTTGGAGTGCCAAATAATTGGGTGAAGATGTAATTCAAACTAATTATCGATAATTTTGTGCTCCACTTTTCATTTAATATGGAAAGTGAAATCACTATGTTAGACCTATGTAATGCCAAACAACATAATAATGAGAACTTCATTGGTTTCCTACAATGATGGTGAGGGTTAACTAGTCACTTATCTTGTTCCATTCTAGATAAATAACTTGTTAGTATATTTGTACTAAAATTGCATCCTGAAATAGCATTTCACTTGAAAATGCATTGTGTAAGCACTTTCAAAGAAGTTGTAGAGAAAGGAAGCCAAATTGAGAAGGATTTACTAGAAAAAGGGACTTTAAAACCCTTTCAAAGAGATAACCATGACTCCAAAACTATTGACAAACATTTTTCTTCAACAAAAACAATAACGTCATAGGTGATGGAATAAAAAATTCCAAACTTGTTCAAGCAGTCCAGAATAGTTCTCCTTTGAAACTTTCCAAAGGACCGGTTGAATATGAAATTAAATGTTGAGTGTTCACTCCACTTACAAATTATTTATCATCAATCTTGAAACAATTGGATGCAATGTTAAGTTCCCTAATACTACACCCTTTTTTGATGATGTACCAAAACCGACATGGTACAAAGACCATGAATATTGTGAATATCATCGTGTTAAAGGCCATACCATTAATAAATGTTTGAAATTGAAACACTTCATTCATGACCTCATAAATAGTGGAGATGTTGAAATGGATTTTCTGAACCCAAAAAAACATCTAACAAATAGTTGGGAATTTATAAAGAGCCATTCCATGAACATAAATAGGAAAGGAAAAGTCGATCAAGGTTAGTCATCCCAGAATAAAAATTCCAATCATGTTGTTATTGAAGCAACTCATTCTTTTGATTCCCTCATTGGCTATGTTCATCCTCCTATTGAGCATGTGAATTCCATTAAGATCAAGATACAAGAGTGTGCCGTGAAACATGAACTACTTGTCTTATTATTCTAGAACCTCCTTTTCCTACCCCTATGGATAGTCATTATGATCTCCTCGAGTAACTTGAGAAGACTACTACCAATATTTCCATCTTGGATCTTCTTAAGATATCTAATGTTCACAAGGAAATCCTTTATAAAACCCTTCAGGATAAGGTGTTTCAACAGATATTGATCCATCGTGCTTCCAAGCCTTGGTTGCAAAACTTGCTCTATCTGAACATATTACCTTTAGCCAACATGAGATTCTAATGGATGATCATACACACAATCTCCCTTTGTACATTGAAGTGATTGTTACTCACAAAAAGATTAAAAGGGTTCTTGTGGACAATGGATCCAGCCTAAAAATTTGTAACTTGAATCTCATCAGATAGTTGGGACATATTGACATAGAACTAGATCTTAATGTTATCATCATTAAGGCTTATGATAATACAGAGTGACAATCAACTAGAAAAATAAATTTTCCTATGGAATTTGGGCCCACTATTCATGATTCCATGTCTTGGGCTTGGAGCTACCGTATAATATGCTCCTTGGTCACCCACAAATTCATGGCATGTAGGATGTCCCCTCAACTTTCCATAAATGTATCAAATTTTTCTATGAAGGAAAAACAATTACCATTCTTGAGGACCCCAACCCTTTGCACATTGTAGATCATTATCTGGTTATTTCCCCACTACATATGAGTGTTCTTCTACCAAAATAGCTGTTCAGATTCAACCATAGGCTCTCGCCTTTGCCATATTGATCCTAATACACCGTGCTCATGTGAAAGTAGTGGTTTGACATCTATATCTCCCTTTTCTACATGGGAGATGAAAGTCCTTCCTTCCGGATGTGGAGTATATAACCTCCAATAGACCCTCCTCATTTGGAATCTTCCCCTATCACCCAAAACACGTGGTAGGCCTAGTTATCAACCTCAACACTCCTAAGAACATTAAAATAATGACACCTTCCTTCTGGTGGCCTATTGGAAGATGATAAAATTCTTGAAACTTCGCATCCCTAAGCATCTCGATGATATAATTTCTCTCCGCTACAAAGATCCTAAATATTCCATCCCTAACAAGATGATGTATGCCATGAGTCACCAAGGATATAGATGTGATCTAGATGAACAAGGTGTACGGTAACCTCTTCTAACATCGCATGAAAATATTGAAAGATATGGTATTGGCATTCGAAGGTATGGGTCCCATCCTCCTGAAGTTGAAGCCACCTCTTCTAAACATGATAATAGTTATTTTGGTTACAATAATGAAATAGATTCCGATGGCCATAAAATTTTTCGGGTGGACAAACTTGTGGATTTCTTGCCAACACTGGGAATCTAAGTCCCTCTACTTAACCGGTGCAGCTTCCGTATATGCATGCGCATGAAAAGGTGGATTTATGTGGTGGCATTTTGACCAAGGATCCAACAGGACACTCTACTGACCATACAACAAAGCTAGAAATCTCTTGCTAGGGAATACTTTTTCTGAAGAGTGGGAAAGGGGAGTGAGAAAAGACGTAGGAGAGCTAATGCTATAGGTAGGAAATTAGATTCTTGCACACACTAGTTAGAAGTATCATCACATGCATTTATGAGAAGAAATAACTTTGTAAGCATCATTAAGACCAAATTAAATTTGATGAACACAAAGTATCAAGAAATATCTTAGTCAAAGAAATCTAGAAACTCCTTCTTGTATTAATTTCTCAAACAAAGTTGTACATAGTGGAGAAATGGAGGAAATTGAGAAGGGGAAAATGGAAGAAAATGGCTATCTCCTTTTTTCTCTCAAAGTATAATATACTATTGAGTTTACAAGATCAATCACAAACCCTTTGAAATTGGAATGATGTTACAATTTATAGGATGAGAGGTGACTTATCATCTTCCTCATGAGCCTCCATATGCATTATTTATAACTTTAGACTATTCATATTCCTATCAAACATTTAAGTCCTTTTATAAAATCAAGGTGACTTAATTTACATTATGTTTCTAAAGTCACTTTTAGGTGACGTAAAGGCATATCAAAAAGTGCAAACCCCAATGAAGAATCATAACATTTAAAGAGAGAGAAAGTTGAGGAGAGGGAAGAGTGAGAAGAGGAGAAGATTTTACCCCGATGAAGTCCAATGATCCTTGTTGATTGAAATCTATAATGTGATGAAACTACGAATCTTAAAACTCAAGGAAAAATCCTTCAAATAGGTTCATAGATGCTTTGGAATGAGTGTTTAAAAACACCGCTGAATGGTTCCATTGATTCCCGCAACCTCTACCCCACACAAGATACTCCTGTAACTCGAGCCATAGAGTGAGTGTCAAGAGACACTATTGAATTATCTAAGGTGAATCTCACATTCCCCACGAGAAATTCCTATGATGATATTGCATGATGATGTTGACCTGAATGATCATTCCTTAATGTCCCATTGTGCCAAACTTGCCCTTTTAGAATAACCTACTATTTTTAGTAAGTGCGGATTACGAGCCGAGATGAACTATTTGATGACTTTTCTTGTGATAATTCCTCTATTTTCACCACATTCTTCATGGAATCTTCAAATGGTGGCTTAACTGAAGTAATCAGACCCCTATGTAGGGAGACATGCTATTTTTAGTAAGTGCACCATGAATGTCAAATTGCGACAAAACGGGTCTTGAAATTCGGGTTTTATTCTAGGGTTCCATGCTCTAAATTTTGAGTAATTCCTTCATTTGAATAAGTGGGAAAATGATATTTTCATTGGTGGGGGAAGAATATTGACAAAAAACACAGCCCTCTATATCCCTAAAAAGTAGGGACTTCATCATGCAAAAACTAGTTTGAGAGAAACTATATTTTTGGAGATCCTTCCCTTTGAATTTTAGATGATTTTTCCTACCAGATATTTGAGAATTTGAGAATTTATTTGAATATGGAAGAATTATGATAAATAAAAATCCCTCCATATCCCTAAAAAATAGGGACTTCATGGAACACAAACTAGTTCACGTGAAACTAGATTTTTCAATGATCGTTCCCTCCAATTTTCACGCGATTTCACCCATTAGAACCCTGAGAAGTGAAGAGTTAGCTTGCTGAGTTTTTCCATTACTATGTCATGGAAGCCATTAATGGAGCTTGAAAATTGCAGGTATAGTTTTTGTCTCTATTCGTGATGAAATCAATTCCATTGCGATAGGTTTTTGCTTCTTATGCTTTAGGAGAAATTTCTCTTCAATCCGACAAATAGTTTGACGAGAAATTCAATTTTTCCTTCGTTGAGCCAGAAATGAGATTTATTCATTATGAATTTTCTATGCACCACCATGGAGGATTGAAAGTGTGTTTTTAATGGACTTCAAGAGATAAAAACTTAGCAATAAATGGTTCATCAATCATGCACCGGTTTGTAAGATATGTTCAAATCTTCATTTTATGGCAATGGGGATTTCCACTGTTCTTCTTCTCAGTTCTCCATTTATTTTTATTATCTTGATGAATTATTCTTATGAGATATGTGTGCCATCATGTAGTGAAGGATAATTTTCGTGATGGAGCTGGTTCAAGCTTTGGCAATGGTGGAGTGAGGTGTTCTTTGCAACTTTTCCTCTGGCAGTGAGAAGCAGAGAAGCAGTTTGAATTTTTTTCAAATTTTTGAGTTGGAGTTGGGCACAATTTTTTTCCCTGATGTCTCTAACCTTAGGGATGAGAGGTACATTAATTTTCACAATGAGCAATACTTGTGACATGTGGCGCGATCGACAACAGGAAGGAGTGCTCCAAAATCAGCTTAAAAGCATCGAGGGGCTGGAAACTAGTCATATGGGTGACCAAAACACTCTCCTAGAGGGTTGGGTGAATTTTACCATGTTTTCTATCCCTCAACTCAAAGGAAAATGAGGGACATCAAATTCCACGGTGGTCTTGGAGCTGACACGTGTCCTTGATATGACGACATTGGGAGTTTGAGCTTTAAAAATGCTCTTGGGGGCGAAAGTCGGTCATGTGGGTGACCAAAAGGCTCCCATAGGGTCTAGGAGCATTTTTCAAGGGCTTATTTACATGACCTCAAGGACTTTGGGAACATAAAATCCCACTAGGCTCCTAGTGCTGACATGTGTCCTCCCAAAAATTGATTAACTCTAGACTGTCTCCAAGAGGGTGACTTGGAATGATGATAACTTGAGCTCCCAGTGGAATTTATTGGTGAAATGTTATATGATCCTGACTGGAAATGGAATTTTAAATCCAATGGTGGGGGTTTAATATATTTATTAATCCATTTGATCCCTGAAATTTTGATTTGAGACTCCACTTGTGCCTAAGAAAAATTACCTTCAAATCCTATGCTCTAAGGTATTGTGAAAAATATTATTTCACCATAATGTAGGTCTTGGAATCCTCTTTGCAATGATGTTTTGTTTTACTTCTAACTCCATTCGAATCTCCTAGAATCACCTTCTGAAGGTCATCCGTTGTTTTAGCTTGTGCATTGACTAGGCATGTGAACCCTAATTCCGGCGAAACTACCGCATCTTATCTGAGACCTTCCAAAATATTTTTGAACCATCTCCATGATTTCCTAATACCTTTGTATCACCTCCACATCCACTTAGGATCTTATTCTCTTCTCCATGAGGTTGCTCCAGCTCTAGGAAGGCCAGTGATAGCCCTTCCCACAACTGCCTGTAGCTTTGCAAATGCACTCCTAAAATAACCTAGGGGGTATGAATGGAATTTCCTAAATCACCTAGGTGAATGGTATAAAATTATTCAGAGGTCATTTAGACTTACTGGAAAGAGATGGGGTGTCTTGGAGTGATAGAATTTAAAATTTTGGCACAAGGGTATATTTTTCTTGCTCAAAAATTGTCAATTTCCGTGTTGCACATTTGCATGACAACAATTCCCTATGTAGTATTTATGAAGAACTTGCTTCCATGAACATTTTTCCTAATAAAAATATTTTCACCTTGTCCCCTTCTACTCTGAAATTAAATCTTGTTCACCCATCCCCTATAAAATGGGACCAACGAAAAACATACCAATTAATTTATTCCATAATGATGAAGCAATTGGAAAATTCATGGGCCTACGTGATGAAATTCCTATAGGTGACCACAAAAATATCTTCTCTATTAACTTGGATGCATACACGTATTTCAGGGAGGAGGCTAATTTTTGTGGTGAAAAAATCAAAAATAAAATGAGGGAAAAATAACTTCTAAAAAGCCTTGTAAAATTAAGAAATCCAAGTCTCATAGTGAGCACATCTTTGAGGCACTATCAGATGAACAAATTGAAAAATCAAAGGATATAAAAAGTGACCAGTCTATGGGTGAAAATATCCTTAAGACACCCTTATAGCAAGATCTCAATCTCCCCCTCCCCCGATCCTACATTTATGGAGGATGGATCCAATTTTTGGTGGAGGAGACCATTGATGTAAATATTAAAACCAGAGATGAGACTAAAATGATTAAGATGGGAGCTTCTCTAACAATGAAAGATTTTTTTATGATCCTTTATGATTTATCGAATGTATTTGCTTGGTCATATACAAAAATGCCTAGATTGAATCCTTCTCTAGTAGTTCATAACTTGGTTGTGCACGAATCTGCCAAACCAATCAAACAAAACTATGGAAAATACATCATTGTGTGGCTCTTTTAGTCAAGGAGGAGCTAGAAAAAATATTGGCAGTAGGATTCATTAGACCTATTGAATAATCAGAATGGATTTCTAACATAATGTTTATTTAAAAGAAGCCCATTGGTATCATAATTTGCACATATTTTAGGGACATTAACAAAGCATGTCCAAAAGATGAATTTCCTCTTCCCAACATCGACATGATTGTTGATTCAACTGTAGGCTATGAAATTCTATCCCTTATGGATGTATTTTCAAGCTATAATCAAAATAAAGATTGTAGAAGAGGATCAACATAAAAATAATTTTACTACCCCTTGGGGTACATTCTGTAACCAAGTCATGCCTTTTGGCCCCAAGAAGGTAGACACAACTTATCAAAGATCCATGTTTTTCATCTTTCATGACATGATGCATGATATTATGGAATACTATGTTGATGATATCTTGGTTAAGTCTAAGAATAAAGAATAACATCCATAAATCCCATGACATAAATTTAAACATATAAGAGATTATAAGGTCATATTTAACCTAAACAAATGTGTCTTTAGTGTGATTTTAAGGAAGCTACTAGGCTTCATTATTTATAGAAGAGGAATTGAAGTGGACCCAACAAAGGTCATGACTATTACAGAAATGCCTCCTCCTAAGAACTTGTAACAACTATACATTTTGCAAGATAAAATCCAAACCATCCATAGATTCATTTCCCAAATTGTAGATAAATTCCATTAATTCACACATATTCTCAAGAAAGATGTTGATTTTCACTGGGTCCTGAATGCCAACAAGTATTCACCTTACTCAAATAGTATTTAGCTAACCCATCTATTATTATGTTGCCTACCCTAGGAAAACCCGTGTAGTTATATATATCATCTACTCAATTTGATATCGATAGACTGTTAACTCAATATGATTTAAATCAAAAAGAGAAATATGACTATTATCTTATCCGTACATTGATCACTTATGATATCAATTACCCACAAATTGAAAAATATTTCTTGGCCATTATTTTTTCCTTCCAAAACTCCTTCACTACCTTATGAATAAAAAAACCAAGCTAATATCCAGAGTTGACCCGATCAATTACCTTTTATCTAAACCCACGCTTACTAGGAGGATGACCAATTGGATCATCTTTCTTAGTGAATTTGATATTTATTATGTCAACAAGAAATCAATCAAAGGACAAGTTCTCACGGATCAGCTAACTGAATCTCCTTTACCTAGACCTGAACCATTGAGTTTGGATCTTCTAGATGCTTCTATGTTATATATTGAGGAATATATCACATGGAAGATATACTTTGATGGGACATTTACCTTTAATGGCTAAAGAGAAGGTCTTCTTATCATCACCCCTATAGGTGATCTGATTCCTCAAGCTTTCAAACCTGGGTTTCCCATGTACCATTTCCCCTAAAACAAAATGTGATCTGTCACCTACTTATATTTTCTCCATTAGACCCATAATATGATACTGGTCATACCATTCCTTCTACCTTCCATTTTGGCAACCATATATTTTCTTATGACAAATTTTAATCACCTCCATATATCTCCATCACTCTCACATTTGGGGGCATCACACTTCCCCACCCCTTCCATCATTATCATTTTTCTATAGTGTCTACTACTACACTTCATGCTTTGTGCGTTCATGTATAATATTTCTCAACACTCTTATACCTTTGGTACACACATTGTAATGACATTACCCAATGATGCACTCTAGTGCTATGGTTCACACTTGACTATTGAGGGAAAACTTCATCCATGAACCTCACATCCTCTACTCTCACTACACTTTGAGCTCAATACTTCACGATACAAATTTCATACCATCTACTACTACTCTCTCTCTTTCAATGCTTCATGAGTATCTTTCTAAGCATCACCACATCATTGGTTCATATAATTTTTATTCATTACTCAATGACACACTCTAGTACTATGGTTCATACTTAAATGGTGAGTTCACACTTCATCGAAAAACTCACATCATCTACTATTGTTACACTTCATGCACCGTGCTTCACAATACATATTTTCTAGCATCTACTTGCATATGGCACATTCATTTATCAATGACACACTATCCGTCGATGGTTCATTCTTGAATGTTAAGGGAGAATTTATTTACGAACCTCATCTCATACACATCCACTTGGGGAAATTCTGCTCCTACCATCTACACATCTTACATATCACACCATTACACTCACACAACATTTACATATCTTGGTTGCATTTACTCTTGTTTGCTTATACTACTTACATATTGCACTTTTATTACTATGATAGCTATATTATAAGTATGTCATTATCTTTTTCTATATACACATATACGTTCACTTGGTATCTTGAGGTGAATGCAAGACCTATCACAGGAATCATACATGATGAATGATGCTCGACACAATTATTAGTCCCATCGTTGCTTCCGGGAAGCTACCTTTGATAATCTTATACTTCATACATCATAGATTCTATTTTCAAATTATTTACTACTTCTCATTACATTCATTTTTAATTTTCACATTTCTATACACGCTTTGACATACTACTTAAATTTGTAACATATTAATGATTTCTTTATGTGTACCATTTATCTAACAAGATCAATCTAACCATGACTATCTGTTACTCTTTATTTACTATTATTTACTATTATTTGTAGGCTATGCCCTATGTCTTGTTTGATCATTGTATGCTTTTTGCCGCTTCGGCCCTAATTATCTTGTGACATTGTGATTGATGTCCCATGTTTGAAACCCACTTTTCGCGGTCCATTTTGTCTTCCTAGTTTCTTGTTACATTGTCTTCTATTGCATGCTATATTTTATACTAACACTTGTTACTAGTCCATCTTGTTTGCATGTGCCTTGGTTTCTACCATGCACATCCCTTACCCCCTACAAGTATCCACTTCAGATATATATATATTGGATTAGGGTTTAAAGTCCTTTGGACTACATTCTCCTCCAATTGTCACATGCACCCTAAACGATGGGGAATATATTGGGTGAACAAATCACCCTTACAATAACTCGAGATACAAGTACATAACAACATAGTACATGAAAAACAAAGACACATAGTTAATGATTGGCCCATAAATAGACTTGGGTCCAAAACATTGAGCAAACACTAGATCCCATACCCGGACAAAGTAGATATGGGTTCTTGTGTCCCTCTAGGAACTTGTGTCCTAGGGGAAAAAATAGTCAATTTGTTAGATCAACATAATATCCAATAGTTTTCAAATCATTTCTATAGTAGCATGCACTTGCCTCTAATTATAGAATTCAATCTATTAGAACAACCAAAATAAATCAAAATAATCAAAATAAATAAGGATGCACCATTTGTAGTGGTGTTTATTTGGGAAGCATCATAGAAGGAAAGAAAAACTAGACCTCTCTCCCAAACACTCTTCTCTTGGTGTGAGATCACCTAAAAATTCACACTTGGTGTGAGATCACCCAAAAACTCTCTTGATATGAGATCACCCAAAAATATCACTCTTGGCATGAGATCACCCAAAAACCTCACCATCAACATTCAAATCAGTAAATCCAAGAAAATAAAGACAATTATCTATATTTTACACTCTTATACATTAGGTGCACACTTTCCTTTTACATACTTTCACACTTTTACTTATATACATGTTACTTCGATTTCTCATATATGGAAATTTGACTACTTTCTTTCTCTTATTTTTAAAGTCTATCCTTAATATGCAACAAAGAGTAGCTCACATCAATAAAAAACACATTACTATGCATACGATTCACCCCTAGGGTCCACTTTCCTTTCCTATTCTCCACGCTTCACATTGCGATCAATTCGCGCTTCACTTTTCCACTCAAGACGTCATCGATACACTCTTCTTCGCATGATCATAAGGTATGCATCTTCTATCTACTTTATTTTATCAAGTATTCACTCAAGAACATAAAGTGGGGAAAAATATAGACACAAAATTTATGTACTTGGTTACATTTATAGGTCCTAAAGCATACTAATATATACATGATTCCTAAGAAATAAAACTAGTAATTGCAATGTATTTTGGGCCTTTTGCTTTGTCTTTTATACATTTATTGACCTTACTCACCCTACAAACCTTTCGGTATTTGAATGATTTATCTTTTATGGCCTCAGACACTAGCACCCAGTTAGGACACTAGCGCCCAGGTGCTCTTGTCCCTTCTAGGAACTCCTGAACCTTTCTCACCTTTTTAACTCTTTTGGGTCTCTTTTACATCGTGGGAATCTTTTATTCTTTTGGGTCATCCTTTCAGTTGTCAATTACGAAATTCAAACAAGGGATCACATATATACATATTTTTAGCTCTCAAATAAGGGAATGAGCACTAGCATTATCTACTATCACTTAATCTTGTATCCAAATACATAAATAACATCTCAAAGAATCCATGTAACACACTCACTCAATGGACAAGGGCTGCATTTGTCTACATACATAACATAGGAGGGGAAGTTTATTCTATTCCATTACAAACATTTACATCTAGATCATTTTAGTTATATCCCATTATCTTATTGAAACTTTCACAAGGGTATCCTAGGGCATAATTACACACACTCTCACACTGAACTATATGAATTTTGAAATGTAGTGTAGCACTCGGTACTAAGTTCACTCCTCGGGTGACTTCTGAGGTTAGTCTGACTCCACATTCTACATATTTTTTTATTGAATTTGATGTGGTTTATAGACATGTGCAGGTAGACAAATTGTTTTTAAATTTATAGGTACATTTAGCGATCAAGGAGAGAAACTAGAGTGAAAAATAAAGATTAGCAAGACATATATTCCTGCATGGAAGAGACTAGATCCTGATCATTCACATAGACACTAGTGCCCAACAAACACTAGCACTTAGAAGCTCCTATCCTCTTGTGGGAACTCTTGTTGAGAACATTCCTAAGTTTCAAAACCTCTCGTGAGAATTGAATACACTCTTCCCCTGTCTCTTTCAACTATTTAACCTTCCTAGATCACTTCCAGATTTCTCGGGAATCAACTAAGTCTCTCTATCTCCCTCTCTTGCTTAGGGTTTCATATTTGTACATGCTTGTTTTCTTGCATCTTTACTATACATTAGCATTTGTATATCATACACTACAATATTTATTCTATAATTAGATTTAATTAAATTTATATAAAATTAGTTTAGGATTTTATTCAATGCATTCTCCTTCTCATCATAGTCTTTTGGAGTCATAAAGTAGAGTTAGATAGTTACATTTCCATTCATAGGAGTATTTTTGTAACATCCACTTTTTGTCACTTCATATCTAGGATTTTTTTTTTTAATCTTACTTTATGCAGCTGATTTAAATACCCATATATTTAAATCCAACATAAACCTTAATGCAATCCATTTCGATAACTTTCATAAACCATGTGCAATTGCATGAGGGAATACTGAACCTATTCACTCTCCCTCAACGCTCTGTATGAGCCAATACATCAAATGTATCCTTTGGTTTTCCTTTATCAGGATATGATATTTAAGTGAATATTCCTAAGTGTCTACTTGGGTTCCACCTAGGAATTCCACATGCATCTCACAACTTAGATCATAGTGAAATCTTGACAGTGTAATCAACAACTTACACTACTTTGCACAAATTTTTAGAGTCATGTATGCCATGCTCAATTCCATGACATCACACTCGTCATTAGGAATTTGTCATCTCACCTTAATCACTTATTTAGTTATATGGATTCACAAACGTAGATGCGTAAACAACTACAAGTCTTGTACAAGGTACAAATCTAGTTTAACCTGCAAGAAGATGTACCTCTATGTCATCATATGATTCCTATGGGAAAGTAAGTGTCTTCATAATGATTCACCTCATTACTAGACCACTTCCCTCCCCATAGCCATCATAAGTTGATATCGGGGTGCATATCCATGAGGTTTAATATGTCTTTATAACTCTAACAAGTTTTATACTTAAAGCAACACCATGCCACAATCCAGTCTCTTGATGAGGCAACTCAATACAACTACTAAGCAGCAATATCCAAATGGTGACAACCGTCATTATAGGGATACAACTGTGTAGCGGATGTAGTGAGTTAACCTGCCAAGAGTCTTGTATTGGAACATGGTATCTTATTGTTTTCAAGGTAATTATTAAATCATGATAGAAAATCCTAGGCCTCATGACACCTTCTCCTCGAATGAGTCATACCTAAGGTCCTATATTAAGTTGATCCAAGGACCTTTAATCTCAAAAAAACTTAATTACCTTATTATATCTCATGCCAATGATAACCATAAATGGAAAACAAAACTATCTAGGTTTATGATCAGTATTACAGTTTTAATACTGCCTCAGCTTAATCAATTAAGCCAATGTTTCTATATTTCACATTATTAGAGATATGCATCTACACATAGCTAATTGTTTAGGTATGTGTCATACTTTTATCAAGTACCATAGACTATCGATGCTAATCAACACTTTAGCATAAACACATCACTTTTCTTAGTTACAACTTAATTAAGAGCATTCATTTTTTTATTATATCCATCAAGTATGACAATGGTTGGTGT
This sequence comes from Taxus wallichiana var. yunnanensis, assembly GCA_018340775.1. NCBI lineage: Eukaryota > Viridiplantae > Streptophyta > Pinopsida > Cupressales > Taxaceae > Taxus > Taxus wallichiana. The sequence continues at coordinate 83,220,659 of CM031244.1, read as the reverse complement.
ATCTGATATGTTAGATTGGATGAATTACTTGTCAATTCATCTCCTCCTGTCATAGCCTTTATAACAGTTCATTTACATATGATTTTTAATCTCTTTTTATTATGTTCACTTACTTGTCCTCTTTAGAGATAATAATAGTGTCGACTTAGGTTTAGGATTCAATTACCATGTCCTTTCTAACTTAATAAGTATGTTCCCCTTTTCTTCCATTATAGGTCAAATATCATACTTATACGTTCATAATGACACATTATGGGATAACCCTTTTTAAGAATACACTATCAACCCATAACACATATTATCACATTACTGTAACTCTTGAACAATGATACCATTCTTTATTATATCTTCATATCAGATCACCATAAGTTCATTTGATTAATGGCTTTGTGTATAGTCCTTATAAGGGACCTAGTATTACTTTCATAAGAACTTGCTATTACAATTCTAAAACTATAGATATGGTTTAGTAGCACTTAAATTTATCAATCAATTATAACACGAATGTACTCACTTATCATAACCTTATTATGGTTCCCATGGTCATCCAAGCTGCTTACTTAGCAGTGACCATTAAGATAGACAATCTTATTACAAGGAACTTTTCACCAGTTAAGTACATCCTATTCACAAACCCTTGATGAACTTAACACATATTATCCTAGCAGGTTGATATAATTCATTAAATATTTAGGCAAGTCACCCACTAGTAACTTGATCTAACTTTCAAGTATATTTAACACTTCATTACTTAATACATAAGATCCATATACAAACATCCCATTCATAACTTCATTTTCTTCACCCTAGTATTCACACATATGTTGTATGTAACACTTTATTTGATTTATACTTAGGCTTATTAGAACAATAACTTATATACTAACTACCTATCTTTATTAAATGCAGATCTATAAACTCATAATTTTCCAATCAATCACCTCTCAATCAAGATATTGTAACAGAAATCAAACTTTAATACATTCTAGAAATAAGTACCAATTCATGTTTATAAGAATGATCATAATATTTCCTTCCAAAGTTTAAAACAATTACATTAAATGGCCAAGGGCCTTTCTCATTTCTGAGTAGAAGTAATTCAATTAGGAATACCATAATCAATTATCCCATTTAACTTTCTTCGATCAAAAGAATAAATGAAACTATATACGTCACCCTTCTTTCATGATGTCCATCTGCAAAATTGTTAGCATGAGTCAGTTCACATGAACTGAGCATGATAAGCACTAACTCTTCATAATGAAATTCTCTACTTAATAATTTCATAAAAAAAACTCTATTTTTAATGAAATAATATTACGGTTCTAAGAAGGTAAAAATTCTTTCTTAAGCATGCAAAGAGCAACCAAGATAATGAACCATGAAAGAAGTCAATTTTAGTCGTAAACTTTAACACAACTTATTCTATCACTAATAATCAGTCACTTAAGTTACAACATGAACATGTGAACCATTATTATTCACCAAACCAAAGTTTAAGGTAGATTTTAATCATGCAATCCCATTCTTACATGCCCGAATTGATTTACTTAACAATTTAGTAATCATACATACTAAGTATCACAGTCAAGAAAAGTCACTAACATTACTCAACAAGATCGTCAAAGGAATTCACAACATCACCTTAGGTCAATTAAGGTCTAAGCATTAATGTCAAGAATACTTAATAAAAGGTAAGATATTCAAATGTTTAACCTCAAGAGAGAGAAATCATAAGCATCATGCTAAATAAAAACAATCGAAGATAAAATTTAAGAACATGCTACATAGCCAACACTTACCTCGACTATGGAAGATTATTATGAATAGAGACTTCATTTGAACATTCCAAGCTTAGGGAAATGGAAAACATGATTCAACAGTTTAGTGATGTTATCAAACATATCAATACCCCTTAAACACTATAAGCATCTCATAGTCCCTAAGAGAGAGGTTACCATGTTTTCATAAAAAGGAAGGAGTCGTGATAAACATGATTGACATTAATCCAATAAGCCCAACTAGACATTCATTATCCTATGAATTGTCTCATAACAAGTTCAAATGAAAATAAACCATTATTCCACAGTGATTCAAGGACTCCATTAGAATATTAAAATGAATTCCTAACCCATTCCACTGAATAATGTTAGAGCATACCAAACTTCATTAATGACACATTCTAATGAAATTGATAAGGAAATTTTTGAATGTCAAGAAATCACCGTAATCCCTAAGGGAAATGGGTTACAGTTCGATAAGAGTTAAAGAGTCAAGCTTTAGGGAAAAATGGAATACTACACAATCCTACACAAATCTGGACTAAATCATAACACCCATCAAGGATTGAAAATGTCCATATGGACTCAGTTAAATGGAAAAACTAGTCACCATCTCCCATAAGAGGAGTTTATAACTTAAAATTTTATGGCCCTAAATGGGTTTCGACTCAAACTCAAGTCAAATAGTTTTCGCCAAAAATCACATAGTATGGTCATCAAGACCAATCAAAGCCTGTACAATATCAATTTACTATGAGAGGAAGAAATCACACCTAATTTTTAAACCCATAAACTAAGAGGATATCTGTCTCATTCAACACTAATTCCTAGTCCTACTCAATGACTCAAAATTAGTTATTCGAAACATAATACCAGTTTCAGATAATACTAAAAAAACAAAAATGATCAACAAAACTTATGGAATAGATCCATGTTGACTTCCTTAATCCATCTTGCAACTATTAAATGATAGTTCAATTACATTTTTATAACCATTAAACCTACCTTACAGAGTTTATATCCCCAAAGAAGGGTAATCAATTAACCAGGCTAAGCATAGTCAAGTGCTTAAGGACCTCTGAAATCAGATATAACTAATCATTAAAGCTCATATGTTAAGATAAAGAAGTACCCGCTATTAGGAGACTTTTCAACACTTTAATGACCACAAGGTCCTAATACATAATATTTTAGGAGCACAATTAACCATTTAGGATTGATTCCAAATGAATTGGATAATATTTCAATTCTCAAAGGAATTTTATAGTTTTAGTCGTAAGTCGACTTTCCTTTCGAACTCAGCATGATATTGTCTAGAAGAAATAACCAAGCTTTAAAAATAATAATAATAATAGTGGCCAATAACCTAGCCTTCTGAATATCATACAAGCTATTCACAAGAGCACATCAATTTCCCAGTTCTCAAGAGGGATATGATTAAAGCATAAGTGTTTGAGTGCAAAATGAGTTGGACTTAAACTTCACAAAAACCAAACTCTAAAACATAATATTTGCACAACCTATATCAAACATTGAAGTGGTCGAATACTACCAAATTTATTAACGACAAAAAAAAAAAGTGGAGGCCAAAATGAATTAAAAAAATGTCAACAGATCACAAATAAACTGTTGAGAAAACAAGCTGAACCTAGTTTTCAAACAAAATACAATAATTTATTGATAAAAATCACAACATCCTATCGAACCGTCATATGTAGCTCTAGAGTTAGATCATAATATGTCCACTCAAATATGCCCATTCAAGGGACGAAAAGACAAACTTCATGTTAATTGTAACTTCCCTTGATCCATAATAGACTCAAAATAAAACATTCAAACCAGTTGTTTTCCTCAAAAATGGTTTCTAATAAACTCAAACCTGGTCGACTATATAAATAGTCGATGTAACTAATAAGATAAAACACTATTTATCAAGAATAGATTATTTAAAAAGAATCAATCGAAGTTACACCAATTTAGCAAATACCCGGAAATAGAAAGTCATCTAAAACATAACCACACAAACACCAACTTCCAATTATTCTTATTATCTTTTCAAACTTACATATACTCCCAGAAGAGATGGGTATCATTCAAACATAGTTTTATAGTATTGCGAAGTACAAAAACACAATGTATTAAGTATTCCAAATAACACTTGGCATGCCAAGCTCGAAGCCATTTAATATTACAATCACAACACACATTTAAACTCATGAAATGCATTATTCCTTATCAAGAATCAATTACATTCATGCCTAAAACCGTTAATTCATTCTTGAAACAACATACATCATGATTCAATGACATTTCTTACTCTATAGAAGTGAATGATTAACTCGAATACACACCACTAGAAATTAAGTATAAATATTTCATTCAAGGTAGTGTTATTTTTGTGAAATGACTAAATTGAGAAAGATATTATAATGAGTTAGGGCATATCATGCCTGTGACGCCAATCCTTTCTTCCTTGAAATGTTCCCAAGCTTCTTTTGAAAATCCCAAATCTTGAAGTGAATTCCATCATCCAACAAAACATAATATTTTCACAATATTTATTGAGTCTGGGAGACACTACTACCCATCGAATCATTATTGCTTACAACATGCAACACCTCAACAATAGTCAGTTTGATTTTTCCTGTATACTGAGCTTCGCAAAAATCTCACCATAAAATGAAACAAAAACCACAAACCATCTTGTTTCCTCAAACCGACTTGCATTTCCCGAGATTGGTGGGTCTTTCAATGCATAATAAATTCCATTAATGCAGATCCCATTGAGATTCCCACCATGTTTATCCAACCAACTAATTTAACATTCAAATTTAGTGAAGTCCCACATTTCTTGCCATGCAATGCACTAGAGCTTAGTTAAACCGAATTATCTCCACTTTAAAAATTGGTTGGTGGGGATTAATAAATAAGACAATAAATGAACTATTAGTACATAATACGAAGGCGGTGGGGTGCCAACTCACCCCCTTTTCAATTTGAACAATAACCATAGCTTATACAATGGTATTATGTAAACATATAATATCCTAAGAACTAGAAAATTTGAATTCCCTCCTTTTATATGTCTTAAGGCTTCACACAATTAATATGTTATACAACCTTTTTAATATCTAAGGAATTCCCAAATATAGCCCCTTAAACAATAGGTTCACAAGTTAGGTTTGAAACCATACAACTAAAATTAGATTGACCTCTACTTATTTGGAGTTAAGAAATATCCAATAATAGTTATTTAACTACTTTAGACTTTGCATGTTTCCCCCTTTGTAATATATAGCAATAATAATGTTAACTTTGATCATGCAAGTTTCTTGTATGTGCTTCATGGGAACTAATACCTTTAATTTCAATAATTAAGTCCTTGACTACACAAATTTAGTCCTTCATTCATGAAAATCGACCATCATAGTATTAGGTTAGGTAGACTATTGGGTGGTCTGCTAAAGACCAATAATTAGTCATAAGGAATTCTTAATCATATTCCAAGCTTTGGTCGTTAAGCGAACTAATAGAAATATCAAATCCTTAACATAACTTAGTTAAAAGCTATAATATTAACAATTTATTAGAGATGAGCAACAACATCACTAATCACTTTCAAAGCATAATTTACGCCAAGGATTTCATTACATACTACATCACAAATGACATAATGTCCCCTTAGAAACTTAGTTTATCATTAAGGTAGGCCCCAAAATTAACAGGGTTTAGATCTAAGGAACTCATCCTTAGCCTATTCATGTTATCTCAATTACCTGTTTACATCAAGGTTCACATTAATTATTGATACACATAGGTGCAAGCATTAAAGAACAAAACCATTTGTTGTATCATTCTTATAAAAACAATAGTGAAACCATGGGGTGCTACATTTTAGTATTAGAAATAAGTAGATGAAGTCAGCCTTCTCCAGAGGTCTAGCTCAAGCATAAGGTCTCACAACTTGGAGACAATCCCATGTTGCCTCAAATCTCTAAATCATCCTAATTCGGGTAGGGTGTAATTTTGAGCTCCAACACTAACAATGTCATTGATTTTAGATCATGCCAAAAATCTAAGATTGATAGTAAACTTGATTATACTATGAAGAAATATGAATCTAGTCTTTTCCAATTTTTTGTGCTCATCTCAGGCTATTTGGTGGTATTCTAAACCGCACTAAAGTTTGAGTGTTTTTGGTTTTTCCAAAAAAAAAGTGGGTGTTTTTGGGTTTTATATATCTAGTGGATGCATTTATTAGAGAGGCTGGTAATTTTAACTTCCCAAGTGTTTATTTTAGAATTTGTACCTATCTTAATGACCTTACATGACCATAAGTTGTATGATGTACCCGAATGCAATCCAAGTTAGGTTTGAACACTTGGTTTGGTCTACATGTGGCTGTACCTATTGTTCAACTATATTTTCTATGAATTAGATGTTAAGATGGTAACTCACACGACTTGTCCTAGCCCATGGTGACATGATGTTTAGCCCCTGGTCACATCCAACACAAAGGGGCTTACCTTAATCAATCTATTTTTTTCAAAGGGTGCATAAGTAAGCGTTGAATTTTTTTAAGCTCAAGGGATGGAAATTATTTTTCAAGGAACATGAGAAAGTGTTAAAATTTGGAGGTAGAAGAAACTTGTAAGAGTCATAAATTTCTGTGGGCAACTCCTTTTGAGGTACCATTTTTGAATGTGTGTATTTTTGTTTGGTATCTTTGCATTGGTGATGATTTCATTTCATTTTTATTTTATATGAGATCCTTTTAGGCCTTGTAAAAATTGTATACACTTGAATTATGAAGTACCAACCTTGGGGGTTTATTGCTAGTAATTTCAGGTGGGTTATCTTGTGATCTCTTTCACACTTTAATTTTTATAACATATTTTTTTATTATGGATCAAAATGTGGATTTGATTCTCAAACCATTTAAATATTTTGAGTGGTAAATAAAAATAAAAATGTTCTTGAGGAGTATGGGTTTATAATGATTCATAATGGATCTTGAAACTAAACTAACATCAGATGTAACTAAAATTAAGTGATTTAATCGATGTGATGAGGCATATAGTCTATTATGTCGTATATGTTGGGCCCCGAATATTGTCTCGAGTATAAGAAGGCACGTGGGCATGCGGGACCTAGTTTAAGAAGGCGAGTGGGATGAAAGCACATAGGGAAGGGTTTTAGTAGGGTTTTGTAGAACACACGACACACGTGTACAAGGCAAGATGGGTTTTGGAATTAGCCATATTTAGCGCCCTATGTAGGACATGAGAAAAGTGTGACCCTTATATTATGTAGAGTGGATAAGGTGCCAACCTAATGATGAAGGATCAAAAAGGGAATATTCCATGCATGTGATGAAAGGTTCCAGAAGAACATCATTGCTCATAGTGGAGAGTGTGGATCAAAGGAGGCATGCTCCATTAGAGGATCACTTGGAAACTTGGAGACTAATCGATACCTCGAAGGCATGGTGGAAAAGGTAGGAAAGCTATATATTGATTGCTGAGATGGTAGAAAGGGTGGATGGGTAAGGATGTGAAGAGAAGATAGAGACATGGAGTCATCAATAGAGAGCGAGGTACCTGGAAAGGAGGAAAAGATTTGCAGAGATCTTATGGAGGATTCTATGGGTTGGGAATAGGAAAATATAGGAGTAATGACACACTTAGAGGGATGGGTCTGCATTCAAGGATTATAATATGATGAACATAATGTAGTTTTGATGCATGAATTAGATCTCGCATTATTATATGAGGGTATGTTATGACTTCAAGGGGTGAAATGTGGTTATTGAACATGTTAATATGAATGTAAGGCTCTATTCTAAATCATATCTATGTTAACATCTAGTATCATTGAGGCAGTGGAAGAATTGGAATGGATTAGCCCAATGGTCATCAATATCAAAAAGGATGGGAGGATAAGAATCTATGTTGACTACAGGGATCTGAATGCACTATGTGTCATCGATCCTTTCCCAACCCCCTTTACTGAAGAAATTTTGGAGGGAGTAATCTGGGTGCAAAATATACTCTTTCACGGATGGGTTCTCAGGATATCACAAAGTCAGGATTACAAAGGAAGACCAAAGAAAGAAAAATTTCACCACTAAATGGGGAAGTTTTGCCTACATGGTTATGCCTTTTGGATTGAATAATGCACTGTTGTGTTCTCGTGCATCGTGGTACAAGCATTTTAGGACTTCATCCATAAGTTTCTTCAAGTTTACCTAGATGAATGGACTGTGTATGGGTTGGTGAAATACCATTATGACAATTTGAGGTCGATGTTTAAGAGATGTCGGCAATTAACAATATCCCTCAACATTAAGAAATGTGTCTTTGCTACTCCATTTGGAACCCTTTTAGGACATATTATATGCAAAGAAGGCTTACTAGTGGATCCCACCAAAGTTGTAGTTATTATGGGATTGGGGGAGACTACTAGTCAAAGTGCAAAAAGGCACATGTGATTCCTTAGGCTTATAGGATAGTACATGAAATTCATCAAGGGGTATGATAAGATTTACGCACCCATAGAGGAATTGTTAAAACACAAGAGTTCCTTTCATTGGGGAGAGGTGCAATAGAGGGCATTTAACACTTTGAAGGATATGCTTGTCATGACGCCCATATTACATATTCCTTCTTAGGATAAGAATTTCCATGTGTATGTTGATGCCTCAGGGACAACTATGAGAGAAGTATTAACATAACCTAGAGAAGGAATTATTGATCATCCCTTGTGTGTTGCAAGTAGAAAGTTGACACCAACAAAACATAATTACAAAACTATTGAGTGCAAAACATTATCCATGATTTACATGCTGCACAAGTTCAGGAAGTCTCTATTGGAAACACCATTTATATTCTACATGGACCACATGATTGAAGTACTTAGTCAACAAGCTTGTTCTGCAAGGGTGCATATGTCGTTCGGTCCTATTATTTCAAGAATTTGAGTTTACAGTGGTTATAAAACAAGGGAAAAGAAATTCAGGACCTGACCACTTATCAAGAATTAACTCATGGGAGGATGCGCAAAGCATTAAGGACACCATGCTAGACACATAACTTCTTAGGTTGTGGCACACACCCTCGACTTGGAAGATATCACAGTGTTCTTAAAAACAGGTGTGGTGCCGAAAGGGATGAAGGCTTTGGAGAGAAAGAAGTTAGCAATACACGCCACACCTTACAAGTTGATTAGTGGATATCTATATAAGTTAGGTCATGATGAGGTTCTTCACTAATGTGTATTTGAACATGAGCGCATGAAAATTATGGAGGAAGTGCATGGTGGGATTACAAGAGGAAACTATGCAGAAATGCTACCGCATAAAAGACTTTATTAGTAGGGCTTTGGTGGGAAACCATCTACCTAGTTTGTATTGAGTTTTGCAAGTCCTGTGATCATTTCCAACACCATGGAAAACACGGGAAAAGGGATGAAATGCCCTTGATACTAGTAGCTAGCGCGAACCATTTGAAAAATGGGAAATCAAATTTGTAGGGCCAATTTCCCGCCACGCAAAGGACTGGTTCATGGTATATCATCATATACACCGATAACTTAACATGATGGGAATAGGCAACACCTATAAAGGATTACACCGCAATGACAACTGCTATATTTTTATGGGAGAACATAATCAATAGGTATGGTTGTCCTTTGAGCTTAACAAGTGATAGAGGTACACACTTTCTCAATGAAATGATCAGAATTTTGTTAGTAGAATTTATGGTGGCCCATCACAAGATTACCTCTTATCACCCTCAAGTGAATGGAACTGCTGAGGCATTTAACAAAATACTAAGTCACACATTGACTAAGATCTGTGACATTGGAAGACAAGATTGGGATGACAAAGTATCAGCCGTTCTATGGGCATATAAGACAACCTACAAGAGGTTGAAAAAGGTCACACCATTTCAATTAGTGTTTGGTGTGGAGGCTATTTTTCTAGTTGAATTCATGTTACCATCACTGCGTATAGCACGCGTAGGAGGGTTATTGATAAACAAAAGCTGGAAAAAAGATTGATAAGTTTATGCGAGTTAAACAAAAGGTGATCACTTGTTCAATGGATTTAGAAGATAGAAAAGGAAAGACAAAAAGCATGGAATGATCTTCATATCAAGAATTTTTTTTTGAGGTTGGGTAGATGGTGTTGTTCTATGATTCCAAGTATCTACACCATCATGGGAAGTTGAAATTCCATTGGTTGGGACCCTACATCATCTCATACATTCTTGATTCAGGTGCTTTCCAATTACAAGCACTAGATGGGATGAGATTACTAGGTCATTTCAATGGGAGTAGGCTGAAGCCCTACTATAAATAAGTCTTCTTGGTGTTTGTAATAAGGTAGTATTGCCAATTATCTTAGAATTTCCCTTTATGCTTTTATTTTCTTGTGTTTCCCTTTCTCATTTCTTGTTCCTTTATTTTTGTTTCATTTTGCACCTTATGTGCTGGTAACCACATTATTTTTCCAAGGTTGTGTATGTGCAGAGGACCGTGCATATGTTTTAGTGTGAGGTAAAGTATAGGATTGTAATACAAGTTGATTGGACTAGTAGAAGGAAGCGCGTAAGGATGAAAAAGCACGAAGGAGATGGTGGATGATGAATCATGGTGTCAAGAAGGCTATAACAAATACCACATACAAATGATGAAGAGTGTAGGAACAACATGAGGTATGAAAAGGTAAAAATCGGGTAAAGGAAAGAAGAAGTGACTTTAGACCTGTAGACGTGCGCATAAGAGTCTTCGGCCTGATTATAGTTTTGCATAATGAGAAGGTTGTAGAATATTTTTGCACAGGATTAGGTGCGTGGGTAAGGGTGCTTAAAGTTAGCTTAGTGGTAAAATCTGAATTTAATGTTAAAGTATGTTGGTAGCTGGTATATCATTTATTGCTGAAGGGAAGCAAAAACTATAAATATAAGGTTGGGAAGTCATTATTCTATCTTGCTATTACTAAGTTGAAGCACTCTTGCAAACTAGGGCATCCAAAGAGAAATTTGTGCAAAGGAAGAAGAATCCTAAGAATTTGAGTGTGTGACTAGAGTGGATCTATAAACTAGGAGGAAGGAGTACATGGGTGTGAGGAAAGATTAATTATGGTGCACCATCTTGTGGAAGGATTTCTTAGTTAGGGTTGGAAGCTAGGGCATAAAGATAGAAGGATTCATTCCAGGAGTTGAGATTTGGAGTTGAGTTTGAAGTGTAGCAGAGTAACATGAGAGCAGAGCAAGGAGTTTGTAGTTTAATCTGATAGAGAGAATGACACCTAAGAAAGTAACAATCTCACCAAAGAAAGCCAAAGGGCAAGGGAAAAGGAAAGAAAACCAATGTCGTCGTGAGCTCCAATGAAGAATGGTATGTAGAAATGTAATACCTAGATGGATAATTGCTAGGAAAAGAATGGGTGTCACATCTAAGAAAAATGAATGTGAGCGATTATAACCATATCACGAGCACAAATGAGAAGAAAATGGTGTTAGATTTGGTTTGACCAACTAACAAAAGGACACCAGATGGGATGCCCATATATAATGACAAGGTGAAGGTTAAATTGGAGAAGGTAGGATTATTACAACTATATGAGTTGCCTTACTTTGGCAAGCCTGAGCACCTTTATCAATGGTTGATGTCACGCATGCATGAGGATCAATTTTATTTTGTGGGATGTAAGATGCGCATAACACCACAACTGATATTCAAGTTCACATGCCTTATTTGTGAAGGAGAAAGTATAGATGATGATTTGAGTGATAAGGAGGATATCAAGGAGGCGTAGCAACGTATGAATTCAAGAAGGGTTCACGATACTTTGACATCGGAGAGATACTAGACCCTATTATGAGGATGGTTGCACACTTAGTGACCAAGCTCAATGATCATGAACAATGGATGCAAGTGAACAAGGCATGGATAAATGCTTGCTTGAGGATATCCAAGGAACCATCTATAACTTGTCCTCTTTCATCGCGTATGAGATCATAAGAAACACGCATGAGCGAGAAAAGATATTATTCGGTAACTTCCTCCTCACCATTGTCTTTTTAGAAATTGGAGTGCAGACAGGGGGAAAATTTTTTTGTTTGGGAGTATCCAAATGAGGATCCCTTGCCTACAAAGATATTTGAAAAATAAACTTGTGAAACCATGACGGCCACTCGAAGGCATTCCTGAAGAAGTGGTATAAACAAATGCGTGATGTATTTAGGAAAGAATGGAGGATCCTAGAGTAGTTTCCCATGCTCGTGAATGGAGAAGCAAAATTTGTAGTATACCAACATTTCTACATTGGCAGATTTACTTTAACAAATGGGACTAAGGGTCCATGGTGCAAGCTTCCCTTCTCCTTCACCACACAATACTTCCAGAAGGGGTCAACAAGTTCAAGGAAGCCAAAAGACTAAGGTTCAACCTTAGTGAGGTGGACCAAGACCACTATGAGCTGCACCAAAATATTTTATACCATAAATAGTGCACGTACGTGGAGAAGTATGTCTCCCATGAGGTTCAAATGATGAAACCAATAATGTTGCCAATCGTTAGAAGGGATGCAACAAGGATATACCTTTGCATAAGACCAAAGTTTGAGAAAGGCGCATATCTAGAGAATGATGTCTCCATTCTAGAAGACCCCACAGGAAGAAAGAAGGCCATGCCAAAGAAGAGAGAAAGAGAAGAGGGGCAAGAGAAAAAAGCACCAAGTGTGTAGACCACACAATCGGTGGGCGTGCCTGAAGTAGTCACAAAGCCTAGCACTTACGTGCAGAGAAAGAAGTCTCATGTCAAGGAAAATACCCCAGAAGAAGAGGAATCCTAGCATGAAGAGCACCTCACCCATGAGAAATCACTAAGGAAGACGTCACATAGGGAAGAAAAGGAAAAAGAAGAATCTCATGTCTTGGGATCCCCAAGAAGGAAGAAGTAGAAGGTGATAAATGAGGCAAACTCAAAAGAAACATAAAGTTTAGATGCCTATATTGGTGATAAGGATGATGACGAGCCTGAAGGAGGTGAAGACCATCCAAAGTATATGATGTGCATGATTATGAGGAAGAAGGATATGAAGAGGATTATAACAAGGAAGATGAAAAGAAGAATGACGAGGAAGAAGGCGAGGCTTAAGGAAAGGGGTGAGTGAAGAAGTAAGAACCAAGAACCAAAGAACCCCAAGCCTCACCAAAGATGAAGTAGAGAAGGCTGCAGAGAGAAGTGGTAGGAATCATGAAGAATTTTTGGAATAGGAGTTAGAGCAGAGCGTAGATGAGATTATAAAGGAGATAGAAGAGAGCATTAGGAAGAAGTATGGGAGCATGGGTAGAGATCCCAAATTGGTAGTAAGCTTCCCAAAATCTATGTGAACAAGTGGGAAAGGTGTAGTGGTGGCACAAGGGTAGGGAATGGGATACATTGATGATCCTAGAAAGGTGTTATATGTGCACTTCTAGAACACTTTGTACCAATAGAGAAACTCTAGCTATGTCATCGTTTGATGAAGAGGGTACGTACCCATGGAAAAGAAAGATGCTATCTTGGGTGTTTGAGTCCCATGTGGATGAACTTGAATTTGAGGTAAGTCGAGAGTGCCGATAAAGGTTCCAGAAACCAAAGGGATAAATCCCTTAGTGAATGATCAATAGCTATCGGATGAATAGGTTTGTAACACGCTTAACAAATTTTCATTCAAAATCAATGCCAAACTATTCGAGAGAGGCTGATAGAGTGAGATACCTAGAAGAGGAACTGGAGAAGAAAAATAATGAGCTCATGGAGAAGAGAAAAGACCTAAAGCAAGAGGATCTAATCAAGCACGCGAGTTGAGGCATGAGCTGAAAGAAGAAAAAGCTAAGGTATGTGAGGTCTCCAAGAAGGAGGAGATGATTACAGATGTAATTTTCCTAAAGCACCTGGATTTAGCTCCACCCGAGCAGAAGTATGAATTATCCTTGCAATGTCTGGAGGATCTGAATCACATTGTCACAATGGAGAGGTGACCAAGAGAAAGAAAACAAGATGAAGGTTGTCAAGATTGTGGTTTAATACACTAAGCTTCTTATAGAAGTAAAGGCCTCTGTGCAAGTCGCTGAAGCTATGTATGAAAACTACATGGATAGGGATAGAGTGGCAAGAATCTATGTCTCCACCCATGAGATGGAAATCAAGGATTTCTAAGAGAAAAATAAGAAGAATAGGGAGGAGAGAGATAAAATCCCAGTTGAGGTGGAGAAAAAATTAGAAGAAATTGAGACCCTGGGAGGCTTAATCAAAATACAGTTAAAGGAACTATACCCCTAGATCACCTGCATGATGGATGCCCTTGAAGACTTGGGGAATAAATTGGAGAGTCTTGGTGAGACCATGAGGGAAAAAGGAGAGGATATAAGTTTTGAGGAGGTGAGCACCTTGGTGGGTGACCTCTGTTAGCAAGCTCAAAACGAGGTTGATGCTTGGGAGAAGTTAGAGGTAGAATTAGGGAAGGATTTCCCTCTCCTCCTCTAGCAATAAACAAGTTCCCCATTCTTTCATTCTTTCTCCCATTTCTTCATTCCCTTATTCTTTATTTCTAACCATGTTAAGAAACCACCATTCTTTATTCTTTGAAGAGTGTTTCTGAGGATGAAGAATAGGCATAGTGTGGGGTGATGTTGGGCCCCAAAATATTGGCTAAGTACAAGAAGGTGCATGGGTGCGTGGGACCTAGTTGAAGAAGGGCACATAGGGTGAAAGTGCATAGGGAAGGGTTCTAGTAGGATTTTGTAGAAAAAACGGTCCATGCACACATGACAAGAGGGGTTTTGGAATTATCCATATCTCGACATCCCCGGGAAGCACATGAGAAAAGCGTGAAATTTCTAGCATGCGGAGTGGCTAAGGTGCTAGCCTAACGAATGAAGGATCAAGAAGGGAATATTCCATACATGTGATGGAAGGTTCCAAAAGAACATCATCACACAGAGTGGAGAGCTTGGATTAAAGGAGGCATTCTCCTTTGGAGGACCACTTGGAAACTTGGCGACCGATCTGCTACCTCAAAAGGCATGGTGGTAAAGGCAGGAAAGCTATATATTGAGGTGCGTAGATGGTAGAAAGGGTGGATGGGTAAGGATGCGAAGAGAAGATAGAGACATGGAGTCATCCTGACAGTGGAGGAACTTGGACATGAGGTAAATATTTATAGAGATCTTATGGAGGATTCTATGGGTTGGGATTAGGAAAATATAGGAGTAATGACACACTTAGAGGGATGGGTCTGCATTCAAGGATTGTAATGTGATGAACATAGTGTAGTTCTGATGCATGACTTGGCTCTGCATTATTATATGAGGGTCTATTATGACTTCAAGGGATGTAATGTGGTTATTGAACATGTTAATATGAATGTAAGGCTCTGTTCTAAATCATATATGTGTTCATGAGTATAATCCTTATGCATTTCCTTTATGTATGAACCATTTCCATATGTTGTTGGTTATTTCTCTTCTATGGATGCATTGATGTAATAACTCATCCTAGGTTCTTAGAATGATGTATGGTTCTTTTCTATTCATTTCTATTTGAATATCTATAATAAGATAATGCATTCTCACAAGACTCACATAAAGGAGAGGCTTGGCACCTAGGCGTTCCTTAAGTGAGCACCCGGTGCCTTTGGGTGATAGACTAATGTGCATGGGATTAGACTATTGGTCTAAGGGTATAAAAATGACTACAATATACATCTCCTAACTTAATCATTCACATAGAATCTTCTAACACTCCTAATGATGTCTAGACCATATTGGAAGGACTCTTTGGGAAGAAAGATGCAATGAGGGGTCATGAATTAGAGAATGAGCTCATTAGTTTGAGTCTAGAAAACTTTGACCTGTACATGACTTCTTCAAAAATTTAAATAACTTAGATTGTAGTTGAAACAATGTGGGATAAAAAAGGATGAAGAAATTATTCTTTCTAATCTTGATATATTAGGTCTTGATTATTTAGTTTTTATTTCTACCTTCCATGTCACTAGGAGTGCCCTTGGAGCCACATGGAAAATGCATTCACTATATGATTTTATTACCTAATTGACAAGGGATTATGATAATCTTATACAAATGGGTGCTTTAAACTCTTCTATGTCATATGCCCTATTTGTTGTTCAAAAAAATAAAAATCTTCAAATAGCAAGAACAAGAAAATAGAACAAACATGAAAATGAGAAAAAGAAGGATCATAAACCTGTCGCTTTCAACAAAACAAATGATACCTCCTCTTTTAAATCAAAACATAAGAAAGAGAGAGTTGAAATTTCCTATCACATAAAACCTCGATATGATGAACATAAGTGTATGCAAAATAGATGAATCACCCGACACACATTCTAGAGAAGAAAAATATCGGTTCCTAGTTAAGACACATAAATTCCAGCAGTTTAAGAGTTAAATAATTATATATTTGCTACACCTTTTGGAAATTTTCTTGGGCATATCATTTACAAGGAAGTATTGTTGTTGGATCATGCAAAGATAACGGTAATATTGGGGTTAGAAAAACCTACAAATTAGAGAGAGTTACACGGATTTTTGGGGCATATTGTCTACTATAAAAATTTTTATTAAGGGATATGCAAAGATTTCCATGCCCTTAGAAGAGATATTCAAGGAGAAAGGCAAGTTTTATTGGGGTGAGGTGTAACAACATGAATTTGAGACATTAAAGAAAAATATCACTTTGTACTAATTTTTTTCTTTCCTTCTTGGAATAAACCCTTTCACGTAGATTTTTATTCCTCTAGTTTTTTTATTAGAACAATGTTCAGAAAACATAGATATGGAAATGTGGATCACCCCATATGATTTTCAAACAAGAAGTTGACAACAATAAAGAAAAATTACACTACCATTGAGGCGAGGCACTATATATGATCCACGCACTTCACAAGTTTCAACAATATTTGTTGGCTACCTCATTCATCTTTTATACACATCATATGGCATTGGAATATTTGGTCGATAATATTATTTTACAAGGGCTCATCTACATGTGGACACTTCTCTTTCAGGAGTTTGATGTCACGATTGTTGTGAAACCAAGAAAGAGAAATTCAGGGATTGATTATTTATCAAGAATTCATTATGGAAAGGACACACATAGTTTTTAGGACACAATACCTGATGTGCAGTTGTTTAGGTTGAACCGTACACTCGTAGATTTGGAAGATATAAAAATATTTTTGTGCATTGGGTTGGATCCTTAAGGAATGAAGGTATTAGAGAAAAAGTAGCTTTTATAGGTACAACACCTTACCGAGTTGATAGGTGGAGATTTGTACTTTAACATGAGTGCAAATCCATTATGGAGGAGGCACATGGTAGAATAATAGGAGGGCATGGTGTAGGTGATGTGAATACACACAAGATATTGATGGTAAATCTTTGGTGGGAGATGTTGTACAAAGATGTTAAGGCCTTTGTGAATGCATGCGATCATTGTGAAAGAATTGATAAGCACGGAAGTAGGGATGAGATTCCTATTGGAGGTCAAACTTGTACCCATGTCTCGATTTGGTAGAACCGATTCTTTTGAAACAACAATGGAACCGTATCCAAGTTATGGGACCTTAATCACTTAAGATGGATCTCCAGAGAATGCCAGTTCCTCTACCTATTTATACTATTACTACTACTCCTAATGCTTTGGAAGGGAAATTTAAGCTAATAAACCAAGGGACCAGGATGGAAGGATAACAGAATGAAAATCTAAACTAAAAGGGAGGTGATAAAACTAGAAACGATTGGGATGAACACTATTTTTTCTAAGTGAAAATAGAGGAGAAAGAATGAGGAAGGTTAGGCACATGTAACACAACTAGAATGAATTTACACCATCGATTTCATGAAACACAACTAGAAAATAGAGCTATAAGGAACTTAAGGTGACACAACAAGCATATAATGTAAAAGAGAGGCAAGGAAGAAGAATATAACATGTTAAGATAGAGAATAGTCACAAAATGATGCTTCTATTACTTCCAGGTATATGCACAGTTAGTTACAATGGTGTTTGAAGGCCAATATTCACATGCACAAACCAAATCCGAGTTCGTGACTCGAGAATGTAGAGATAAAGAATCCTTAGCAAACACTAAAGGATGTAAAATTTCCAACCCTTTACAATGAAAAAATATCTTACATTTATAGATGAATAGATGGAGGAGGAGAGGATAAGGAGGGAAATACATTTTGTAAACTCAACCACTAGCCATTAATGCACTGTAATCTATCAAGTGTAGTTCTCCATGTCTTTTTGGAGTGTTGGAGAAGGAAGGAAATAAAATCGGATCAAATTTAGGTGGTTGAAGCAATTAGATCACATATTAATGGTGTGAAAGATGTTTTCTAGCTCCTCACCTACCAAATCCCACTGAAATTTTAATTTGAATGGTTTATCATGTAGTCCACATCAGAAAATTTCCGAAACTCTAGGAACATAAGGATCTAAGAACCTGGAACAAAATTTATGAATTTTTGAAGATCTACAATGCAAATTGGGCACACAAGACACATGGCGCGCGTGGATTGGCTGAAGAAATGGCCAACTGTTGATTTGTTTTGTCATTTCTTCCACATGGCACACAATGGTTTGTTGTAAGGATTCAACACCTTGGTGGTGTTCTATGATATGTTGTGTGTAATACACTCGAAGTCTAACATATTTCCACATGGCATAGAGAACATAGAAGAAAGTGTAAAGACATGTGCACGGAAGGATGAGATGTGGAAAGAAAATAGAGGGAAGGCATGCACAAAGGTAACATGTGTACGAGGAAATGGGATAAATACCCAAGGAAGAAACGTATGGGAGAGGCACAATTATTACAAAATAATGTGTGATAATAAGGAGAAAGGGCACATGAATGCTAGGGACTTAATTAATTTGGAAAGCAAGTCTAAGGCACATGCCAGGATGAATATGAGATAGGAATAAGGAAAATCGTAGATGGTGTGCATAGGGGAAGAGTGGAACATAGAGGAAAAGGAAAATGGAAGGAAGACACAAAAGTGGAGTGCAAGGTTCCCAAGAAAATGTGTCCAAGGAAATTAGCCAATTAGATAGCTGGAGCACGTGTAACTTTGCTATGTAGAACCTCGAGATCCAAACTATGAATATAAGTTGTCCAAATAACTAGGGGAATTATTTGGATAATAGTTTTGGTGACTTTTGGGGCCATATTTCTTCTAGATGAAGGATATTAGTATCCTGGAGCATCTATTGGGCTTGGAGTCTTTTATTTAATCATGAAATTCTGATCGGGTGACCTTGATGAACCACCCCTTGAAGTCACTTGATGAAACATCTCTGAACTCTATTATGAATCTGTAAAATCTGCTGAAAGAATACCGACCTCTTATAAGAAAAATAAGAGCATGTACAAGGGTGCATGAGAAGAAATAACTATGTACAAACAAAACACTAGGTGCACAATGAACTTCTAGGAATTGAAAGTAATCTAATATTTACAAAATGATGCAAAAATTTAATAGAAGAGTTTGAGATAGATCCCATTGAATGGGATTTTCAGCTCACTTCTATCAAGATGAGTTTGCTCAAAAGATTAATCCTCCTTGCATAAATTGATGATGTATGGGCCACTCCAAAGTGCATCAAACTTTGAATGGTACACTAGTTTAGCTCTGTTAGCATCCCACATGAAGACCAAGTTCCCATCTTTGAAAGCTTGAGTCCTATCCTTTCTATCAAACCATTTCTTTGTTGATTGTTGATGTTGTTCTAGCTTGATCATGACAGATTTTCTTAATTCTTCAAGTCGATTAGATTTGCCATTTTTATTTTCCTCCGGTCCATGCCCTCCAATTCTAGCTATTGAGAAAATTCTTATGAATTTAACTCAAGTATCAAAGGAAGTGTATCCTCCTTTCCATAAACAAGCTTATAAGGTGAAGTTCTTATTTCCTTCTTCACTATAATCCTATTTACCTGGATTACACGTGAGACCTTTTATGCCACTTTGTCTTTGGCTGATATTCATTTCTGTTTCATGATTCTGATCAAGTTCTTGTTTGTTGACTCTTCCAAGCCATTACCTTGAGGGTAATAGTTGGAAGAATTATTCAAGTATATTCCAAGCCATAACACCCAATCAGTGATTTTAGTACCAAATAATGGATTTACATTATCAGATATAATGGTTTGAGGAACACCAAACCTTGTTATAATGCCTTCAAGAAAGTCCAAGATGAATGAATTGGTTGATTAATTGAGTACAACAACCTCTTTCCATCTTGTAAAGTAATTCATATCTGTCAACACACACTTGTGGCCAATTCTTGAAGGATGATTGATAATGCCTATGAAGTCAAGACCCCATTGTGCAAAAGGCCGATCCACTTGGATTGGTTGGACGGTAAGCGTTGCCAATATTTTATTTATTGTAAAGAAAGTGCATTACTTAAATTTCATGACCCACTTGTGCACATCTATGAAAAGGGTAGTCCAAAAGAATCCTATCGTTATGATTTTCATTGTTGTAGATTTGGTAGAGAAGTGTCCACCAAAAAATCCATTGTGAAATTCTGCTAACACTTTTTCCATCGCACATTGTCAATACACCTCAGCAACATGCCATTAAGATTATTTTTGTAGAGAATACCATCAATTAGAACATATGGGATTGATTTTAGCCTTAGATGTCTTATCTTTTACTTGTTTAAACTAGGAGGGTATGCGCCCTTAGAAAGGAATGTGACAATCTCCTTCATCTAGTCACATGTGATAGTAGCTTCATCCTATTCAAAGTTATGTGTGCGGGAGTACTTCATCTAGAAATAATGAAGTCTTAGATTCATCTTGTGTGTCCTCAACAATCTACTTGCAAAGCGCACTGCCTCTAACCAACTTTGTGGCTTTGATAGTCACATCATACTCCATAATTTTTGTCACCCATCACGCTCTCTTCTCACTAATTTCTTCTCCCATGATGAAGTCTCTTCTTTGAAGAGTGGGAGACTAATACCTTAATGTTATTTTTGGTGAGCATGCTCTTGAATTTCTTGAGCACGCGCATGATGGCATAGACCTTTTTCTCTATATGACCGTATCTCGGCTCATAATCTTTGATGTTTGGCTAAAGAAAGCAACTAGATACTCCAAACCTTGTTCATTTTCTTATGTCAGGACAACAACAACACTCACATCAGTGCTATAAGCATAAAGAATAAAATCCTTAGCATAATCCGGGTTGATGAGTGTTGGCACATAAGTAATCTCTTGATTGTTCTTGTTGAAGATATCTTTCCCTTTCTTTGTCCATCCGAAGGTTGTGTACCTCTTGAGCATGAGGGTGATGGGCCTTACTAGGTCCTTAAAAGTTAGGGACAAATCTCCTAACAAAGTTGTTTTTTCCAAGAAAACAATGAAATTCCTTCTTGTGAAAAAGAAAGGAAAGATCTAGGATGGTTAAAACATGCTCAGGATCAATTGCGATGCCATCCTTTAAAACCACATTGTCCAAAAGCTTGCTACGCCACAACAAAATTACACTTTTTGGGATTAAGAGACACCCCAATTTTTGTTCATCTCTCAAAGAATTTATTCAGGTGTGCCATGTGATCTACAAATTAATTTGAGAAGAATATAATGTCATCAAGGTAGACCAAGATGAACTCATTGATATATCCTTTGAATGGAATATCCATGGTACACTGAAACATTACACCTATGTTTGATAGACCAAAGGGCATCTTATGCCATACGTATGTTACCCACTTGGTTGTAAATGTTATTTTGAAGTGATCCTCTTCCTTGACTAGGATTTAATTGAAACCTAAGTATCCATCCAACATAGAGAATCTTTGAGTATCGATCATAGTCTACAAAATCTGCTCCATAGAAGGAAAAGGATAATGATTCTTTAGATATTCCTTGTTCAAGTCTCGAAATCAACAAAGATTTTGATTTCACTGTTATTCTTTCACAACAAAACTATATTCGTGACCCAAGTAGAATACTTGATCGGAAATATTATCTTTTCCTCAATGAGTTTAGACAACTCTTTTCTCATGAGGGGATCTATCTTTGTATTGAATGTCCGCTATTGTTTTCTGATGGGCTTGATACCATGATCAAGGTTAATAGAGTGTTGAAAAACACTTGGATTAAAACCTTTGAGGTCTTCATATTCCCATGAAAATATATCACTATATTTCTGGAAGAGAGATATGAAGGCCTATTTTTCTTCATAAATGCAAGCTTTACTGAGTAGTAACTCCTTTCCACATGTAATAATGACCGGGGAACAATATTTTTGCACCGTGCGCATATTATTCTCTTCACCCTTAAACTCATCATCAGGGATAAATATTTTCTCTAAGGTGACCTGCCCTTTAGGCAACTTGTTTGTCTTGAGTTGTATCACTTGGTCATCATAGCTATCATGAAAGTTAGATTACATGCTTGATGAGAACTCAACTTCATTGGATGAACTGGAAAACCTACTCGTTACTATCAAATACTTTCCAGCTGATGTTTTTGTTTGGCATGGATGGTCTACTCACCATATTGATGTGCTACATGTTCCTTTCGACAAATTCCTTAGCAAGGGAGAATTGTGAACTAAGCATGGCCATTTGATCAACTTCCTTGTTCATGTTGCATGGAACCACCTACTAGTTTAGAGCATCAAATCTCTTAAATAGGTCCTAGACTCTTTGTTTATAAGATTTGATAAGCTTATTCTTTGCAGTGCACTTGTTCGTGACCTAGTGGATAACCATTTTTTTCCTCGAAGATCTGCAACGCCTTGATCCTCTTCTTTTCAGTGATTATAAGACCATGCACTAGTGATTCATATTCTTCCACATTGTTTGATCATGTGAAATGCAACCTATGTGTGAAAAATAATTTCTCATCCTTAGGGGAAATGAGAAAAACACTTGCACTGTGCCATTTTTTTACGGATCCATCAAAGTATAACTTCCATAGACCATGGTTCTCTTCATTCTACTTTAGCGCATGTGGAAGCACAAATTATTCTTCAAGGATACAATATGTACCAAGCCCAGTTTCATAAGCTTTTAGCTCTTCAACATATAGATTAAATTTTTTGGTACATATCTCGCTCACTCATCAAACATTAGATCAAGAATAGGAGGTAGAAGAGGTTGTTGTTCATAAATTGAAACTTGTTCTTCTTGGATTAGACAGTTAGACCAGGGAGGGGAAGGTTCATATGACTCTACATGATAGGAAAATATTGGCTCAACTTGTATGGTAGACCAGGTACCATACTTTGTCTTAAGTAGCATATGGGTCCAATCGTAAGAAAACAAGTAACCACCCACTTTTCCAGTAAAACCACTTGATAGAAAAAGGTAAAACAAAGGAGGTAGGTCAATGATTGACACATCTTGAGTTATCATGAGGATTAGACATGCATGGAGGGTTAAATAAATATCCTTGATGATTCCTAGAGTGGTAATAGTTGAGACACCAAGTTGTAGGAATCCTTTTGTAAGGGGTTATAATTAATACCTACGACATTAATAATTTCTTAGGCATGACATAAGTGCTTGTGCGAGTCAATCATTCAATTATGCACAAGGTGTTTTCTTATGATTAATGACATATAAAAGGGTGGGGATTTGACAACCTTACTTAATTTTTCTCCTCTTCTTGGTAGATATTGATAGTAGCACATGATTTTTGAACAACTAGGTCGGCATGCGGAAGTTGCGCCATAACTTCATGCAATAAGTCATGCCGAGATGGAATGGTTAGGGCATCCCACATTGTGACATTTATGTTTATCTTCTTCAATTTGATTCATAATGCTGAATGGAATACCCATTAACTTATGCATTTGAAGCACACCAACATCTCTCTTTGATTATTCAGGTGAAGAGGAAGGAGTCTTAGTTGGAACATAGGCATGACCTACCAAAGGAGGGGTGTGTGTTGCTAGGAGGAGGAGTATTATGTAGAACATAATGCGTAGGAACTTTGCACCTTTACGGTTAGATGCCTTAGCTATATACTTTTACTTTTGAGGATTGACCAATGTTGCTTTGGAATTGTGACATGTGGGCCGATTCGAGCATTCAATTCTTGTACCTTGTGTTGTTTGCAACCTTGGTGTTCAAC
This sequence comes from Taxus wallichiana var. yunnanensis, assembly GCA_018340775.1. Classification (NCBI taxonomy): domain Eukaryota; kingdom Viridiplantae; phylum Streptophyta; class Pinopsida; order Cupressales; family Taxaceae; genus Taxus; species Taxus wallichiana. The sequence continues at coordinate 83,196,696 of CM031244.1, read as the reverse complement.
CTTTTTGTATCATCCGCATCTTGATTGATTACATAGAATTCCTCGGCACTAAATAATATCAAGTTGGATTGGGAGGAAATTTTGGGCTTTCTTGGTTTTCGGGCTCGCTTGTCTTGATAGAAGGTTCATAGTTAGAGGAATTTTTGATCATATAGACTTGCGCACATGTAACATTAAGCATAGTGATATTGGATATGACACATGTTGCAAAGGAATCACCATTCTAAATCTTTCACCATATTGTTTTGAATTAGGACAAGTTCCTGACTTGTACTTGGCATTGGAAGAGGTTTTGCATGAGGAACAAATTACACAGGAAGAAGTGTATTGGCATGGCATCTGTTATTTCACTAGTTTTGCACGTGTCTCTAGTTTCCATACTAATTCTACCAAGGATGATTGCTTTGGATTTGCACCTGATTATAACTACTTCTGTAGGCTTGTGCCTGTTGCTTCTCTAATGATATGACCTTAATGGATAAGTTTCTAATCATGGTCTTCAATTCTTCATCTTCTTTGTGCTACATGGGAGAGTGGGATGTGGATGCAGCTGGTTGCATGATCTACATTAGAACAAGATAAATAGAAGGATAGGACACTAGAGATATTTATGGGAATAAGGGTGTGGGAGGCCTAGGAGCTAACTTGCTCACTTGGATGAGACTATCCTCTGCCCTTATGACAATGTTGTAAGTAGTAGGTAACATTCTACCTCCCATGGATTGAATCATAACTAAGATGTCACTATTCAAGGCCCTTAGATAATATAGGAAATCATGTTGGGTCATAGGCCTTACCACTTGACGAATCCCTTCCTAGGTCTTCTGGAACCCGATGTTGAAATTAGTCATCTACTCATTGGGTGCCCTCTTTGTTGTAGTCAATTACTCCACCAAAGATAGGTGATATGAATTTTCCTCAAAATAGTTACATAGAGCTATTCCAAGATCATCCCAGGTGGCAATAGATGCAGGTCTTAGGCCATGGTACCATTGGAGCACTTTGCCTTTGAATAAGGTTGCAAGGAGTGTGATGGCTACATCATCATGTGTGATTACGTAAACAAAGCACACATTAGCTATATCTTGAATATGCTTGACAGGGGTGACTTGATTTTCTCCCGTGAAGTATGTAATGCTCTTGAGCGTGATTGCTAGAATATCATGCAGTGCATTGAGATTGAGTGAGCTTTTATAAGTGAAGCTGGAAAAGTTCCTTTGAGGAGGTAGTTGTTGAAGTGCCATGGTAGGGTGTGCAGATCTATTCGAGGAGGAGTTGAATGTATGTAGAATGTTGGAGATGTGGATGTGTGTAGGATATTCGTTGCATGTGATTCTCGGAAAAGATGGAGATATTCATAGGATCCTTCAACTACAAAACTCTATTTGGTAAGCACTATTCTCATAAAAGGCACTCTACCTACTAAAATAGTAGATCTGAGTGTTAGGAGTCACCAGATGTGTTAAATGATCCTCTAAAGTCTAGAAATCACTAAGTCACACACCAAACTTAGCAATTTTGAAATCTAAGCTTTCACTTGTTTGTCCCACTTTGGGTGTTCCATAAATTGTTAGGGGTGAAACTTGCACCCGTGTCTCAAATCTAGTAGAACCGATTCATTTAAAACAATAATGGAACCGTCTCCAAGTTGTGGGACCTTGCACACTTGAGACAGATCTTCAGAGAAGGTTGGTTCCTCTACCTATTTCTACTGCTACTGCTACTCCTAATGCTGGAAGGGAAATCTAAGCTAACAAGCCAAGGGACTAGGGATAGAAGGATAAAAAATGGAAAACTAAACTAAAAGGGAGGTGATACGCCAGAAAAGTGGGATGAACACTATCTATTCTAAGTGAAAATGAAGGAGAAAGCACAAGGGAAGGATAGGCATGCGTAACACAACTAGAACACATTTACACCATCAATTTCATGAAACAAAACTAGAAAATAGAATTGTAAGGACTTAAGGTGACACAACAAGCATACAATGTAAAAGAGAGGCAAGGAAGAAGAATATAACACATTAAGATAGAGAATAGTCACAAAACAATGCTTCTATTAATTCTAGGTATGCACAAAGTTGGTTATAATGGTGTTTGAAGGCTGATATTCACATGCACAAAATAGATCTAGAGGTCTACGACTCAGAATGTAGAGATAAATAATCCTTAGAAAACACTAAAGGATGCAAAATGTCTAACCCTTTACAATGAGAAGAGCTCTTACATTTATAGATGAATCGATGTAGGAGAGGGGAGGAAAATTTTATTTGAAAACTCAACCACCAGCCATTAATGCCTGCAATCTGTCAAGTGTGATTCTCCATGTATGTTTGGCATGTTGGAGAAGGAAGGAAAGCAAACCAGATCAAATCTGGGTGGTTGAAGCAATCGATCACATATTAATGGTGTGAAAGACATTTTCCATCTTCTCACCTACCAAATCCCAATGACATTTGAATTTTAATGGCTTACTATGTATCCCACATCAACAGCTTTCCAAAAAGTCCTGGGTGCACAAGGCTATGAGAACTGGAACAAAATTTCTAAATGTTAGAAGATCTGCAGTGAAAACTGGGCACGTAAGACACGTGGTGTGTGTGGATTATCTGAAGAAATGACCAACTGTTGATTTTTTTTTCATTTCTAAAATGTTTCACACACTAGCTTGTTTAAGGATTCAGTGCCCTAATGGCACACTTTGATAGGTTGCGTGTGATACACTCAAGGGTTGACAAATTTCCACGTGGCAAAAAAACACAGAAGATGGTGCAAAGGCATGCACACGGAAGGATGAGGCATGGAAATAAATCATAGGAAGGCACACACAAAGGTGATGTGCGTGGGAGGAAATAACCAAGGGAGGAATGTATGGGAGAGGTGTAATTATTACAAAATAATGTGCGACAATAAGGAGAAAGGGAACACAAATGCTAGGGACTTAGCTTATTTGGAAATCAAGTCTAAGGAGTGTGCAAGGATGAATAATTGTTGGGAAGAAGGTGAATGCACACAATTTGCACATGGGAAGAGTGGAACAAAGAGGAAAAGGAAAATGGAAGGAAGGTGCAGAAGTGGAGCACGTAAGGCACGCAAGGAAATGTAGCCAAGGAAATGTGCCAAGTAGATAGTTGGAGCACTTGTAACTTGTTGTGTAGAACCTCGAGCGAACGAATGTAATTTGTCCAAATAACTAGGGGAGTTATTTGGATTACAATTCCTTGATACCTATTGTGAGCACAATTTTTTTAAGAAGTGGGCCATCAAAGTTTGTAGGACCTATTGCACCACCATTGCGCAGATTGGAGTTTGCTACATTATTACATGTATAAATTACCCGAAAAGGTGGACGGAGAGGCTGCACCTACAAAGGATTCTAGTACAACCACAACAAAAAGGTTCCTATGGGAAAATATTATTAGTAGGTTTGGCTATCAAATAAGCTTGAACAGTGATAGACGAAATCATTTCTTAAATGATACAATCAAAATTCTATTGGAAGAGTTTATGGTGGCACACCATAAAACCACTCCTTATCACCCTCAAGCTAATGGTATTGCAAAAGATTTCAACAAAATTTTGGGACTAAATCTTGTGAATATTTTTGATGTTGGAAGAAAGGATTGGGATGATAAAGTGTCGATGTACTTTGGGCTTACAAGACCACTTATTAAAGATTGAATAAGGCCACGCCATTCTAGTTGGTGTTTGTCACAGATGGAATACTACCAGTGGAATTCATGTTTGCATCCCTATATATTTCATGTGTAGGTGGATTAGATGATGAAAAAACTATTTAGGAGTGCATTCACAAACTAATGTGACTAGATGAGTGGTGCGCACTTGCACATTGGATCCAAAATACTGAGAATTCAAGATAGAAGGCATGGTATGATAGGAAAATTAATAATAAGACATTTTCGGTTGGCAATATCGTACTTATTTATGACTCCAAGTTTCTGTTCCATCCAGGGAAGTTGAAGGTGCATTGGTTGGGACTTTTTGGTAATCAAGATACTTGAATAAGTTATATGTCAGTTTTAGGCAATAGATGACACCATTTTGCCTGGTTACTTCAATGGGAGTAGGATAAAGCCCTACATAAATAAGATTTGATGCGAAGCCTCATCAAGAAACATTGAAATAAAATTGTTCCTAGCTATGAGATCAATGAAGTTTTATTTAGTATGTTGAGTCATGAGAGAGAGAGAGAGTTAAGAGTGAGGGAGTTTGAAAATTCAAATTGGAGCTTTTCCCTCCAAAAGTGTAATTCAGTTGTAAAGGCATATCAAAGAGTCCTAGAGGTTAATTAAAGGTTGGTAAGTGTCTAGTTAAGGCATAGGGTGTGTAGTGAGTCTTCATGTGAGTGGATGAGAGTCATGGATATGTGAAATATGGTCATAATATGTAGGGAAGCCCAAAGGTCACAAAATGTTAGTTATGAGTTGTTCTAAAGTTGGTAGGTTAGATAAGAATTCAAAAAGGAGTTACATACAAGTAGTAATTTGAACATAGGAGAAAATTGGAGGGATTTAGTCAATTTTGGATATTGATTCCTCATGTAAGAGGATGAGAAGTAGATTAGAGAGAAGTAACACTAAACATGTTGAAGAGATACAATAATATATGGAATGTAAGCTCAATTTTTGGTGTGTTCATCTTGTTTTTAAGGATTTTTATGAGTTTTACTTTAAAAAATAATGGTTCTTTTTTATTATACTTAGATGAATCCATGATATGATTGTTACTAAAGCTTGACATGTATTCCTCTTAGGTTGTTGTGATAATTGATTCCCTGTTTTGATATATGAATGGATTCTTGACTGTTCGGATAAGGAAGATGACTACAAAAATATATCTAGAGGTAAATGTGAATGATTTACATGGAAAGGAGGTGTTTGAATTGATTTCCTAGTGGTTGACGGTATTTTTATTATGAATGAGTTAATCTCTTCATGATAATGCCATGCAAGTTGAACTAAATATTAAGGATTGTGACTCTATGTGAAAGTATGATGATTGTTTTAGTAAAGTCATCATAGTTTTTATTTAAGATTTAAATTTATTTACATTTTGAACATAGAAGTATGATAACATTATGCAGATGGGTTTTAAACATTTTCTCTTAATGTTTAGTGTTTTTTTATTTATGAAGTACTTTCCTACCTAGAATAAGAATGCATGTAAACTATTTGACATAATGTTTGCTTGGTAAAATGAACATAACTCACGTTTTGTGAAGAAATATATTATAAAATTTTGAGGGTAGAATATATATATTATTTTTCAAATGGGTTTTTAACGATTTTGTGATTTTAAAAACTTACAATGAGATATGAATGTCAAAATGTTGCTATAGACTGTTGGTTCTTGTGAGCACAAAAAAGGTAGTTTTGAAAAAAGAGATGAAGAGTTGTATTTTGATTACTTATAGTTAATTTATTTGATGGATATAATAGTTTTTATGAGTTTTTGAATAGGTAAGAAGAGGTACAAGCAATGTATATGCTAAAAGAGCAAGCTTGGTTTTATTTGAAGTTAAGAACAAGGAAACTAGAGAAGAGTAGAGGAGTGTTGGAAGGGAAAGTGAAGTTTTTGTGAAAGGTGATCATTTGGATGGTTTTTTGACATTATAATGCAAACTATAATGAACCTTGAGCATTTTTGGGTGATAATAGTTAGTTTGTACAAAATTCTACTAAATATAACAGTTGTTAAGCCATTTTGGGCTTTGGTTGATCCTCAAATACAGAGTAAGAGTTATAGTGTTGTATTGAAAACTCTTGATTATTGAATTCCATGAATGAATATTTTTTTCTCTACATCAACATTCTTGGTGTTTGTAATAAGTCATTATTTCCACTTAGATTAGGTTTCCCTTTCTTGCTTTGTTTTTACATTTCAATTAATTGTTTTCCTTGTTTTGTTGTAATAAGCGTGCTTGAGCACAGAAAGCTAATTACTATCTATTGAGATCATGCATCGAGGACCATATATGGATTTAGTGTTGGGTGAACCAAGTGTAAGTGCATGAAAAGAAATCTTATTGGTACTAGGACTTGTCATGAAGTTGATGTACCTGAGCACACGATGGTATAAAGGTGGGATCTTGATTGCAAAGTCCGAATAAAATGAAGGATAAATGTGTCACAGTTTGAGAATGAGGGTGCTCATGAACAATTTCTTAGATTAAAAACCATGCAAGGAAAATGCCACACAATGTAACATGAGGTAGGTAGCAACATGATGAACTACTTATTATATGTCATAGAAGATTATGTACCATGGCACAAGAATGCACGTGTGAGGAGGTCTGCGGACAGGGAAGTAGTGAGTGTACTAGAAGGTTACTATTGTAGCGTGTAGAAGAAAGTAGAGAAAAAATGTGGAAAATCAGAAAAGAATAATTAAAGCTATGGTATGGTGGTAGGTGATGAGAAATAAAAGTAGGATATTTTTGGAAATCTATAAAAAGGGCACCAAAGAAGGTTTATTCTTTACCTTTCCTTATGAAGAATTAGAGCATTGAATAGTGCAAAGCTATGCGACTTTGTGAAAATTTGTGAAAGATAGAAGCAACCCAGATTGAGTGATATGCAAGAATGTTTTTGGAGCTCCTTCGTGTGGATGTTTGTGAATCTTAAAGGCATGGAGGTTTGGATTTACGAGAAGGGGTTGTGAACTAGGGTTTTAAGATGCACGAATTTGAGCTAGGAACACTATTTATAAATAAGTGACAAGTTCTTAGGAACAAGGAGGGTAAATGAAGCAGAGTGTTTGGCATGCATAGTTAGGGATAAGGTTATGAAACACCTAGGGAACATACTATTTTAGGTCAGAAATTAAAATAGAAATAATGACACCCAAAAGAGCATTTGTAGCAGAAATAAAGGGATAAGTGAAGAAGAAAGAACTAGAGGTTAAGGTCTAATAAGCACCATAAGAAACATTTTCAGAAATGCAATATCTAGGTGTCATTATGGGACACATAAGGGAGTCCCACATTTGAAAATGTAAGGTGAGCGATTATAATCATCACTCTGATGCCAACGAGCACTAGATAGAGAATGAGTTGGTGTTAAAAATAAACCAAAGGAATGTTGACAATAGGATGATTTATGATGACAAAGGGCACCTGATTTTGGAGGGCTTGAGAGTACTATAGATTTATGAGTTGCCCTACTTTAACAAACCAAAGCGCCTACCAATGGCTGATGTCGTGAGTCCATGAGGATTTTTTATATTTTTAGAAGGAGGGTGCACATTACCGCACCCATGATTAGAAGGATTATAGGGTTGCACAACTCATGTACCGAGATTGCAACAAACTTGGATGATAAAGTAGGAGTGGAGGCTATTGCAGTCAAAATGAAATATAAAAAAGGAGGGCACGTCATAGACATTTCCAATCTCACCGACCCTATTATCATGATTGCCACACATCCGTTAACCAAGTTGAACGCGTGCGGGAGAGGTGGGGACAAGTTAATAAGAAATGGCTCCACATTGCAAAGAATATGTCTGAGGGAATAATATACAACCTTGTTTCCTTTATTGTAGAAGTGATTATTGATGAAATACATGTGGGTGACAAGATATCTTGGGGAGTAATCATCCTCTTAATCATCTTCATAGAAATTGGAGTCCCATTCGGCCTCAAGAATAAAATGTGGAAATACCCACCCGAGAACAAGTCCCTTGCGAAGAGACTCGTAGAGTACACTTGTAATGGAATTACTAGCACCTGTAAGCTAAGGGTAGATATGTGGTATAAGTGAATGTGTGAGGAATTTGAGGATGAGTGGTGTATTCCTAATGAATTTCTTGTAGTTTTGGATGGAAAGGAAAACTTTGCGATGTACCAACACTTCTCCATCATAAGATTATAGCTGAAAACTAGAAAGAAGTGTCCTTGGTGAAAATTTCCTCATGCTTTCATAGTGGGCTATATTAAAGCATTAGTGAACATGTTCTCAAATGTGTGCAAACTAAGGTTTGATGGTGATAAGGTAGATTATGACTAACATACACTGCGCAAGATGTTTGTGTACCTAGGGAAGGCGGTCTACATTGAGACCATGATATTGGATAATTTTGACATAAATTCTACAACTTTGGTGGTAGCCAATGAGGAAGTGGAAAAGGTATACATCTACCTGAATCCTAAGTTGGTTAATGGAAAGTAAATTGAGGATGAGTTCAAGGTCTCAGAGCCACATAAGGGAAGACAAATGGTTGGGAAAAAGAAACGTGAGAGGTCACTCCTCTAAGGTTTGAAGAAGAAGAAAAGACTAAGGAAGAGGAGGAGGAAGAGAAAGAGAAAGAAGATAACTCGCACTTGACCAAGGCGCTAGAAGTAGGTTGAATAAAATGCATGAGGAACAATATAGTGGTGTAGGACCATTAGAACATTTTAAGTCATCAATGCCTCACCACTTAAGCCTAGTAAGGGAAAAAAAAGAAGAAGAGGATACAAAGGATATTGCATAGAGGTGACACTGATGAAGAAGAGGTAGTCAAGGAACTTAACCGTGAGAGGGAATTAGAAGAGTAGGAACCTCCAATCCATGATTTGGAGGAAGAAGGGAACAAGGAGGAAGGTGTCATGAATGATAAAGAGATGCATGTGGTGTATGAAATACATGAAGAGGAATATAAAGGAGATAGGATGCCAATAAGGGATGAAGCATTAGGAATAACCGGCGTACACTCGGAATGAACAACATGTACATATAGGAATGCATATTAGTAGATGAAGGAGAAAGGACGAGGTCGTACACACACCTCAAGTGAGCTACATTTATGACTAATCCATGGTGTTGCGTACACATTTTTAGAGTTCTATAGCGATAGAGAAGATTTATGGATGGGAAGTAATCGAACCAGAGGGTATGAGTATGCAAAGAAGGAAGATATTTTCATGGAGCATGTAGACTCATATGGATGATCCTAATTTTCAAAATGATAAAGATACATTTGCTTCATGAAAACCGAAGAAGGCACCAAAGGATTTGATTATAGTGAAGCCTACAAAGATAAATGATGAGAAGGCCAATAATACTTTGAATAAGATGGTATGAAGTAGTACTAAGAAAATTTGATAAGGAAGCCACCATTCGAACATTGCTCAAAAATAAAAAGGTAAAATGCGGGAAGTGCAGAGATTAAAGAAGCACTTTGGAAAAATTTGAAAAGTGTGCCAATTACGTGATTGATATGGCGTACATATTATAGGAAAAATAACAATAGTACACCCAATATTGGATGAAAAAACCAATGATGTATACCCCTCAAGACCTTTGCATTACTTGGAGGAGTTGGTAAAAATGTTGCTAAAATAAAATCGAGTATGCAGGGCCAACAAAAGAAGGCAAACCGAGAAAAATAAGAATAAAGTGGAAATAACATGGAATATTGTGGAATATGACGTTATGGAAATCACCTTAAGGGGTAAATCGAAGAATGCGGGATGGGAAATGAACAACCGCAAGGAACTTAACACTATCCTTAAGGCATATACCATTAATGAGGAGAATGAGGTGTTAATAGCCAAGAAGGATGAGAAACTTGGGTGAGATGAGAATATGGCTAAAATTGTGAAGAGGTGTGATGCACTCAAAACAAACATGGATGATTTTGAGACCAGACTCAAGGATCTCAGTCATTGGTTACTCAAATAATGGATGTGTTTAAGGGTGTTATCTCAGGCCTTATGGGGATTCTTACGGAGATGAAGGAGAAGGGATAAAAATGGATCTCGTGTGGGTATTAGAGATTGCTTGGGAAGTGTAAGATGTCATAATCAAGGAGTTGACAGAGTGACAAAAGTTAAAATGAACAATCAATGAGGAGTTTCCTAAATTTTTATAGTCATCCGAGGAGTAAAAGAGCACTGATTATTATTTATTCATTTATTTTACATTCATTCATTGGCATATTATTTATTCTCTGATTATTTTATATTCATTCATTCTTTAGAGGGATAAATTGAGTAACTCATTACCGAGGAGGGGCAATGCATTTAGTGTGGGGAAATGTTGAGCGAGAAAACTTCCTAAGTATGAACAACATGCACATATTTTGTGAGAACGTGAGGGAGGCATGTAGGAACACACATAAACAAAATGGAATAACGTACTGAGAGGTTCACGCCCAAACATGAAGAATTCGGGACTTATCCATTTTGCTGAGCACGGGATAAAAATAGGAAAAGTAGGATGAAGTGCCAACCAAGAAAGGAAATGAATCATGATGATTTGGAAACCAAACAAAGGTTATTTTTAGAGAATGAAAATGTAGACCAAGCACATGCATGGAGAGATATTAATAGGATTTGCATAGTTTAAAAATAGGACAGTTTATTAATAACAACTATTGTAAAATCATGCATGTAGTTTATTTTGAGAGCACGCCTATTATTAAGAGAGTGCATGGGAGGTGAAGGAAAGTCCCCACCCCTATACATACGTGTTGTATGCCACTTTTGTAGTAGTTCTTAGTTTGAATATTCCTATTATGTTCATGCTATTATGATCTAGGGTTTGATGTCTGCGTGCCTAGTTACAGTGCAACACTATTGTGACTGGGTTTGTATTTAGTTTCCATTAAGTAATGAATTCTAGTTTATGATGGACAATTGTGGATGGATTCTAATTGTTGACATGTCTGAATATGGTGATCTATTGGTGCAATTGATCTTAGTTATTATTTATAATGTTATGTTTCCTTATTATATGTGTTTTCAAGATGGTGTGGATGATTAATGATAACAATATGATGTATATGCATGCTAACATTTTAACAAGAAAACATAAGGGATGGACACGGTAGTGTGCGCACTTCGGGTGAGCATTCGATTCTAACTGGATGACGTGATAGCTCACATAACATTCAAAGTATAAATAAAATACTACAAAACATGTAGTGTGTGCACAAGGAACTTGTTGCAAAAAAACTACAACTACAAAAAAAACATGTGCTTAACACCACTTAGAGGAATCGAAACTATACTAATATATACAAGGTCAAACCTTTGATTTAAAAACAACACTTAAGATAGATCCAGTGATCGAGATCATTATCTCTTCTCTGTCTAATCTCGATAATTGGAAGGAATTACTTGATTTGTAGATAGAAATCATATAAGAGCTACTCCACATTGTGTCAAATTTTGAATGATGACCTGAATTAGCTCTATCTTGATCCCACTTAAGCACAAGCCCCCTTTTTGAAAATTCCCGACCAACGCTTTCTTGTCAAAAATTTTTTACCGTAGCTTAATTTCACTCCATTGATTTTTATCTTATTTCTTCAAGCTCTGTGATATCTACATATCTAAATTCCATTTCTCCAAAATAAAAAAATTATAGATATTTTATGAGCTCTAATTTTGGTAACTCAAGAGATGGAGATATCCTTTCTTCCTTACCATAAACCAACTTGTAGGGTGAGCTTCATGTTAATCTTTTGGGGGTGATCCTATCAGCCCATAAGGAAGATTTTAATTTGGTGTGCCATGTCCTTTGGTTTTCCTCCAAGGTCCTTCTTATGATCCTTAACAGGTTCTTGTTGGTTAATTTAGCATACCCATTATATTGGGGATATTAGTTTGAATAATTTCTCAAGTACATTCCATTTTTGATAACCCAATCAAATATATGTATGCCAAGGAACACCAAAGCATTATTGGGCATGATTGTCGAAGGAACACCAAACCTAGTTACAATTCCTTCACATAATTCTAGGATGTTGCTTTCATTTACTTCCTTCAATACAACATCCTATTTATATTTGGTGAAATAATCCATGGCCATCAAAATACATTTGTGTCCCAAACTAGAATGTGGATTAATCACTCCAATTAAATACATCCCCCATTACATAAGTGGTTGATCCAATGAGATGGGATGAATTGGAAGAGATACTAATTTTTATTTACCTATGAAGAAGGCACACTTTTTACATTTCCTAACCCATACATGGCATTATTTGAAGAGATTTGGCTAATAATAACCACCCTTCATGATTATGCGTGTTGTTGTCCTTGGAGAAAAATTCCTTCCTACCTCTCCATCATAAAATTCATACAAAAATATCTCAACCTGATTTGCTTTAATGCACCTCAAGAGAACACCATTCACATCCTTCCTAAACAAGATCCCATTAATAAGCACACAAGGGATTGAGAGGATCCTATAATACCTTCTTTTGGCTTTGCTCAAGTCTTTAGGACACTAACCTATTTGAATAAAGTGTGTTATATTGTGGTTCCAACAATGGTCGTGAAAAATAATGTGTGGGTTTTCTTGATCATGTTGGAGCACTAAAATAGTCTCCTCTTCATTCTCCGTGGTTCGAAACTAATTTCTCATACAAACCTTTTCCCCCGACTAGGTTAGTAAATTTAATGTCAATGTCAAATTCCATTCTTGTGGTTATCCAACCAGATCTTTTCTCATTAAGATCCTTGTTCAAAATAAAATATTTCACACCAACGTGTGAAACCATGAGATGGATCTTGTTGTTGGACACTAAATATATAAATTTATTCAAGATCCTTATGACAACTAAGGCATGTTTCTCAACAAATGAATACATTACCTCATAATATTCAAGGCTCTAGATAAAGAACACAATTAGTTGTTTGTGACCTTCTTCATTTTGTTGTACCAACATGGAAGACATAATATACATTCCTCCAAAGGAATACAAGGTGAAGTCCTTAGAGAATTCTATATTTATGAGGGAAGGGGATTATGTTATTGTTTGTTTGATGACCTAAAAACCACCCCTCCCTTCTACAATCCATTTGAAAGGTATATTTTTCTTTATCATAGATGTCAATGGCTTGACATGGTTAGTAAAATTTGGAATGAAACATCTAAAAATTTGATCCTTCCCAAGAAAATTTGCAATAATTTATAATGATTAGGTAATAATAATGCGAAAATGGAACTCATCATCTCTAGATATATTACAAGCCCTTATTTAGAAATAATGTTGCCTAAAATATTTCCTTCATGTGTAGGAAAATGCATTTATTAGGATTGAGAGAAACCCCAAACTGTCTAGACATTTCAAATACCTATTTATATGAAAAAGGTGGTCATTTTTATCCTTGAATAATATTGTGATATCATCAACATAGACAAGAATAATGCTATTAATCATATCCTTGAATGACATATCCATGTATCTTTACAATTTTGATCATGCATTAGAAAAACCAAAAGGCATTTTCTGTAGGTAAAGGTTCCCCATTTAGTGGTAAAGGCTATTTTGAATTGATCCTCTTCTTCACCATAATCTGATTATATCCTAAATAGCCATCTAATATGGATTTTTTTAAAAACTTTCTACCATTTGTAAAATCTACTCCATAAAAGGCAACAAATAGTGGTATTTAAAAGATTCCTTGTTCAAATCCATGAAATGAACACACATTCTAATTTCTCCATTTATTTTATGCATCAAGACTATATTTTTAACCCATGTTGAATGCTTAATGGGAATAATTATGTTCTCCTCAATCAACTTGTTTAATTCCTTCTTCATGATCAGATCAATTCATGGATTAGTATGCCTCTATTTTTGTCTAATGGGCTTGGTTGTGAGATCTAGCTCGATGGTATGTTGTGCCAAATAAGGATCAAAACCTCTACAATCTTCATAGCTCTAAGAAAAAACATCAGCAAAATATTGACAAAGTTATAAAAAACCGTGTTTTTCTTGTGGAGTACACATCTTTCTAATCTTGAGAAACTTGTATTTGCCAACCTGAAAAATGGGTGCATATTACTCACATTTGAATTTCATGTTTTATTTTTCTCCTCTTAGATGGTCATATGGATTGAAAATGGAATCCAAAGTAACTAAGAATTTGGGTAGCTTTTTTTACCTTAGCAGGACTATCTCGATCTCCAAACAATTATTCTAACTTTTCCTATTTTTTTATAGATAATTTGGCCTCTTATTTGATGAAATTCATGATATGTTGATCATTATCAAACACTTTCCAATTCATGTTGTTATCTGGTACCACAAGCCTCACCACTAATTTGATGTGTGGCTACATTTCACTTCTTTTGACATCTTTGTAAAAATCAAATCTTGCTCCCACCATGGCTAACATGTCTACAGTCTCATTTTCTCCCCTTGTTATGGCGTGAATATTGGAAGATTTGAAATCCTTTAGAATTTCCCATACTCTATACTTGTAATATCTAAGTAGTTCATTCTTAGCCACATTCAATCCTCTGATTTGGTTCACAATTATCTCGTTACCCCCAAAGGTCTGCAATTGTTTGATTTTATTCTTTCTTTCCCATTGTGGGATATGTATGAGAGATTCATACTCTACTGAGTTGATAAAACAAATAAATTGGAATAAAAAGTAGAAAAATATTTTAGACTAGTAGGAGATACAAGCATTACACCCCCTCCCACTCCTTGTCTACTTCTTAAACCATCAAAGAACATTTTCCAAATGTCATTATGTTATTCATATTTTGATTTCATAATATCAAGAATAGGTAAAGTTTATTCATGAAGATAATAGATTATAAGGTTAGATTCTTCAATTTGTTTATATAGTTCAAAACCATGACACTCAGTTCCCCATTCATCAAGTAGTAAAATTGGAATACGCTCAATTTGAGTATCCACTTCTTAAATTTTTGGGTACTCCTCTTGATAAAAATGATACAACTTACATTGATGGGGCTCAACATATAAGGTTCTATGTGATATATGGAAATAGGATCCAAACTTATATTAACCTTGTTATCATGCATTTTGTCTTAAAAATCATGTGAGACCAATCCATAGATAGGTATTCACCAATATTAGCAGTGTCATACCCTATCTCATTGATTTTTCATTGATTTCATGTTGAATTTATGGAAAAGAGTGTTGGTGAAGTGTAAACAATTTAGGGGCATACAGATTGATTGATAGAGATAGAATGAGAGCTAGATAGAGAATAGATATATCTATTTTATTCTCTAGAGGACCCCTTAAATAGATATATGTCTATATAAATTCTTGCTTTGACCTCATATGGTGTGTATGAAGTGGAAATTGTGTGTATGAAGTGGCATGGTGTGATGCTTTGAGGTGTCATTGTGTATACACAATATCTTGATGGAAAGGAAAACATATGGGTACTAGGTGTGAACTCCAAAGGTGCTCCATAGGTCCTATGATGTGTCCCAAAGGTGTGTATGTGTCTTTATGATGAATAACATGATAGGTTCATGAAACATGGGTTGAAACAAGATTAATTAGGCTTAATTCTAAGACCTATTACAAGTATGGATTAGGGTATGTAGAAAAGAAAGCTAAGGAAGGTTAGTACAAGCATGAAAAGTGTGTAATGATATTTTAGAGAGGATGTGGAAGGTGATACAGGTCAAGATTACACCAGTAGAAGCATGTTCAAGACCTTTTGGAGGCATGTTCTTAAGGAAAAACCAAGTTAGAAGGTACAAGTCATGGTGGATGATGAGTTTTAGATAGGTGCAAAATTAAATGAGCCTTAGGACATGTGAAGAAGGTCAACATAGTGTTGTGGAAAAATTTTCAAGTCAAAATTCAAAAGGAGAAATAATAAAAATGATTTTAGGCTCTACCAAGATCTCAAAATGGCCATTTCTAGCTCAAGGTTCAAGTTTGAAGTGCTCACTCATACATTAAATATATTCCTAGGGACCTGAGTCATTCATCAATTTTGGGGATGGAGTCAAGAGAATTTTTCAATTAGAATGAGTTAAAATGGTGCCCTATAATTTATGAATGAATGTTGAGAAGTTAGGTTTTATCCAAATTACATGGAAATGAAAAAGTGATGCTTCAATCTTGTAGATAAGCTGTCTATATCTCATTTTGGTGGTGGTGGAATTTCTTGTGTCATGATAAACTATAAAAATCCTCTATTTTGTGAAATTTTACATGTGTAGACATATGTTTCAGGTTTCATGGTGAAAGACCAACTATGGGAGCAAGCTTGGGATGTTTCGAGTGTCTATGAAATTTTTAGGTAGGGTCTTTGCCAAATTTTGGTTAAACATGTTACCCAAAATGGCCCACCGCTAATGGACCTAAAGAGGAAAAATCAGTCATGATGGTTTGAAAGGGTCTTGATGTGAAGGAATGTTGAAGTGAAATGTGAGCATAAATAGTTGATACAAGTCCAACATAACATAATTACTCCCAATATATCGATTAGGTTAAGTTATTTTGGATCTTAGCCTTAATGATTTAAACTATCTCATGAGGTTTATCAAGTAGGTATGAGAAACAACAATGCAAGTGTGAAATTATCCACACCATCCATGTAGGTGAGTGTTTGAAGATTTATTAGATGTCTTTGGTGAAGTGTCTCATGTAATGGTTTGTCATGAAAGTGAATTTTGGGGTGATGGAAGCTAACTAGGCCAAGACTGGTTTTGTGATCCTAAAACCTAGTGTGAGTAATATCGAGATACAAGAACTTTTTAGCTATATTACTTGAAATGATGCATGCTATAGACTTGATAAGTTTTATAAGGGTGATAGCCTTCCATAAATGTTCCATGTTATCCATGAATAGGTGGTTGAATTAGTGAACTTGATCATTTTTTGAAGACTGGTTTTTGTGCATAAAAAGTCTGTTAGGACCTTGTCCTAATCAATGTTTCATGGTATGATTGGATATGGTAGAGTTACCCTAGGTATTTGAAGGTGAACCAGAGGTCACATACGACATTATTTAAGCATCAAGAGGCTTTGTGTGTTCAATTATTAGTTTTGGTTAAACAAGTTTGAGACTGTGATCTTGAGTTTCCATGATCGTGCACACTCGGTGAGAAGAAGAGAAGTTATAGAGTCTTGTGCCTTGACCTACAACACTCCAATAACATGGTTATGTCTTGGAAATATTTAAGTATCTTGCCTCTTTATTTCATTGCATGACATGAATCTAGAGTGTTTCTATTTCAATCAAGATGAAAAATGTATTTTGAAGGTCATGTACCTAGTAGAGCTTAGCAGTCTAATCGAAGGTTGATGATAAAATGGAAAGTTGTAAAGCTTGTAAAACATAGAAATGATAATGAGATGAAATTTTTAATGTAAAAACACCTTACCAATACATGTCTCATGGTATATAATATCTAGAAAAAAAAATGGTTCATTAAGAATAAGACCAAAGGAATAAACATTACTGAAAAGAAGTTTGCAGATGTTAATTGAAGATAGAATATTTTCAGTTACATCAGAAGTGCAGTGATTTTAGAAATTTTTCTCAATTCCTAATAGGTTTAAGATGTTTCATGATAGATCAAGAAGGTTTTTTTACCTAACTGAAACTTTTACAAATGTAATGATGAAATTGTATCGAGTTTTAGATGTTGTCACATAGAATCTTCTATACGAGTTAAAGAGGCAAGAAGGTGTAGGGTTTGGTATATGAAGTTGAAGAGGTGTAAGAGTGTATCATCCTTATGTATATCTATGTCATAATGTGCATGAAAATAGCTTTTGAAGACTATATTGGCAGTAGTTGAGGATATGAGCAAATAGGTGAATCAAGGTGTATGAAGAAGGAGGATGAACACATAAGAGATGAATATGAGATCACAAGTTGTTGTCTTAAGAAATTAGGTGAAATGAATGTGATCAAAACCTTGTAAATACTAAGTGGGTGCTTAACAAATAGGGATTTTGTGCTTCCATGCAAGTAGGATCTTGCAAAATTTGTCAAGTAGGTGCTTGACTTAATTGTTGGAGTTGGTGCTTCAAGTTGAGTGGGTGCTCAACAAATTAAAATATTTGTAATATCTTATGGGACAATTTTCCATAATAGTGCATTGATTTTAGTGGGTTTTTATCCCTTTAAGGGTTTCCCATATTAACCATTGTATTCATGTGTGCTTGCTTATTATTTTCTTATGTTTGAATGTCATTGTTTCTTCATGGTAAAATTTGATCAATATTGAATGGATTTATAAGGTTTAGAACTATTTTCAAATTTTAAAGAAGCACGATTCACCCCTCCCCTCTCAGTGCTTGTGTTTTCCAACAAGTGGTGAAATCCCATGAGAGGCACAAAGTGATGAATGGGGGTAGGTCAATGGTGAACACGTCTTGTAGAATTAAGAAGTTGAGACATGCATACAATGTGAAGCTTAGGACTTTTATAACCCCAATAGTTCCCACCGTGGTTCTAACTAATTGTACCAAACCTTGAGAAATTGATTCATATTTAAGACCAAGTTGATATACTATTTGTTTGGGAATAACTAAAATTATTTCTCCCGAGTGTATCATGCAATTGTGTACCAACTAATTTCATATGATGAGATATACATAGAAAAGTGGTGGCTTTATGATTTTACCTAATTCGTCACCCTTTTACTAAAGTGAATTGATGAGCACAAAATTTTCCTTCTCCTGGGTGCTTCACATGGCACAGAATATCGTATATGGAAACTTGTAGAAGATATATTTGTCTAATAATAACTAGATATTCCCACATTGAAATGCCCACATCGGTCCTTTAATTTTTTTCTAGAATTTTGAAAGGAGTAGCCACAAGTTTTTGTAATATAGGAGCGATATTTTCCTTCCTTATTTATTCAAACCGTAGGTTTTCTTTGGATGGTGGAGATTCTTAATTCCACACATTTATTTTCTTGGTAGATTCTACGACTTGTAGAATCTCCTTGTCATGTGGGTTATATATATTATGTGGGTCCATAATTTTATATGGTTTTGTAGTGTATTGCGGGTTTGATATGTTCCATAACTTACTTCTTAAAGCTTGAAATCCACCTAAATCCATGAGTTTCCTAAGTTGGGGATAAAAATAAGGGGTAGAGAACTTGTTTCTAAGGGGTAGAGAACTTGTTTCACCTTCCTTATTTTTGACCTAGTGTTCATGGCTACAATTGATGAATTTTATTGATTAATCTCTTCCATTTGATTGATTTTTCATAAATATTCCATTTTCCAATTTACAAGCAAAGTATCAATCGGTAGCATTTCTGAGTAAATTTATGCTATGTATTTCTTTTTGTGGGCACATATTTCCGAAAGGGTGCATTTTATACTACTAATTCTTGGCTTATAATTCTATTGGGGCAAGTTTTTGGTTATGGGAAATACTAAAAGGGAAACACCACTCATAATCTTGCACAATATTATTTTGTACTGGAACCAAAGCCTTAAATGAATAGACAGAAAAGACTTTGCAAGAGTAACTTGAATTTGAGGAGCTACTTATAATGGTGGTTTTTTTAGTAGATAAGGAGGCTTGTGATGTTGGCATGGGGACTAGTGAGGTCTAAAATTTTGAGCTTTTTACCTATTTAGGGATACCAACACATTTCCAAAATTTTACAACTACTTCATGATCTCTTGCAACTCACTCAAATGATTAGCAGAGGTATACTCTTAACTTGAACTATGATTTCTTAGGGATAGAATGGGAGCTAATTAAAGAGTTTGGTATGGTGTGGGTCTTCCTAACTCTAGAAATATGGGAATTGGAGGTCTATAGGATAATTTTCTAGTCCGAATGAGACTATTCTCATCTCTAATAGTAGTGTTAAAGGAATTTGGTAAGTTTCTACCCCCATGGACTGAATCATGAATGAAATATCACTATTTAAAGCCCTTAAGTAATAAAGAAATGCATATTGAGGTATATGTATTACCACTTGTGGGATTTTATCCCAAGTTCTTTTAAATCGATATTAAAATCAGTCATTAGCTCATTAGGTTCCCTCAAATTTTTGTTATTAGTTGCTAACCAAAGAAAGATGGTATGATTAGTCTTAAATTTTTTTGCAAAGATCTTCCCATAACTCATCCCAAGTAGTAATAGAATTTATTCTCAATCCCTTATAACACTCGTAAATATTTTCCCTTGAAATAAGTCACCAATAATCTAACTACTACATTATCTTGTATCACATGGTATACTAAATAGATATTTACAACATCCTTAATGTGATCAATAAGAGTTGTAGTATTCTCCTCAGTGAAGAAAGGAACACTTTTCAAAGATGCAACTAGAATGTCATCATATTGAGCTAGAAGTAGAGGAATTCCTCTATTGAATGTGATAAATTCTTAATTTCTTTGTTGATCCATGAATGTGATGGGTCTTAAAACCCTAGAAGACAATAAGAAAGGAATACCGGGAGGAGTGGAGAGGAATTGTTTTGGAGGTGATGTTGATCTCTATGTGTGTCTACCTCTTCTACTATTCCTTGATAATAACTACAAGTAGTCAAAGGGCTTCCCACGTGTTATCCTTGACCTTTTTTGAATTATTCTCATAAGATAGAGACACTTTTCTCGATCAGACCAGTAGATATGATGATTTCAGCCACGAGATGTGTTTTATAAAATTTCTAAAGGTTATATATCACCAAGAAAACATTAATCTTGGAGATATGATATCAAATTTAGTATAATAGTTCTACTCAAAGTGTGCCAAAAATTGTTAACATGTAAAAGCGCAACCCTCTTATTGGTCATGAATGAATATCAACACTTTGGTGTAACATGAGATGATATAAACAATTTGGGACTTGAAAACTAAGATAAAACTATAGATAAGGATGGTTCCTTCTATTCTAACCCACCAAAAACTAACCTATAACTAAAAAATGCAACTAAAAAGATAAGGTTTAGGGCTGAGATAAATTAAAAAAAGTTACAAATGAAAAATGCGATGCACCAAAACTAAAACAGGTTCCAATATGAGCTATAGAGAAAAAATTAACCACCATACAAGAATCCAATAGAAATTCATATTTTTGCAAGGCGTAAGAAAATAAATTCCAAAGAAGATAAGTGGGTTATAGATTCACATCAAATACAAAGTATTTAAAGGAAAAAACCACAATTGTGTATCATTAAATGTTTTCACTT
The DNA here is from genome assembly GCA_018340775.1 of Taxus wallichiana var. yunnanensis. Classification (NCBI taxonomy): domain Eukaryota; kingdom Viridiplantae; phylum Streptophyta; class Pinopsida; order Cupressales; family Taxaceae; genus Taxus; species Taxus wallichiana. Next base: position 83,175,778 of record CM031244.1, on the reverse strand, counting down.
ACGTTTAGAGCACAAAGGTTTGAGAATAACTTGTGAAATGTGATTATAGAGGTCTAAAGGCATGTAAAATGTAAAAATCTAAGACAGAGTTTCCAATTCCGTAGAATATAACCCGTTAAAAGTGCTTAAGAACTTACAATTATAAAGTTCATGGGAATAAGAAAAAGAGGGAAGATGGGGAAAGAATTCATATTCAAATTTCAAATTTACGATGAGTAAAACTAAATCCTCCACCCATAGATCTTGTCACCATTAACTCCATGATACAAGTAACTTTCTTCCTCTCGCAACATACCATTATGGATCATAAGCAAATAATGGGCACTATCTAAGATTTTAATTTGGGTAGGTGAGGTGGTTGTATGTGGATCGACTAGAACTACACTTTTTTCCATCCATTCCAATGTTTTCATTTTTGAACCCCAAAAATTCATCAAAATATGAATTTCTTGATGTTAAGATGAAGTGCTTGAGGATAAATTTCTAACGCCACTAATTTCATGTGATTTGGAGTGCTGAATTGATATTTATGGCCCAAAAACATTACCACTTTGTTTCATGAGCTTCTGTTACTCTCTTGATACCCACGGAAAAATTTTAAATTTTCTTTGGTTGGCATAAATTTTGAATGTTTCATGGGAACTCCAACATTTGACATAGTTTATTGAGTGAAATTTTTCCTTATGAATCTAAACATCCCCATGGATTAAGAAATATGCAAGACGCTAACTTCCGTGCACCCGTAAACCTCATATGTTCCTTCCCACATGCCACGAGAGACCTGAATTATTTTCTTTACATCCTTTGTAAAATACCTTCTACCTTTTTTGTGTGGCATTTGAAACTAGTTCTCCTTTTATTTTTCTAAGGGTTTTAGAATTCATGTCGAGCACTTGTGTACTTAAGAAAATCGTAGAACACCAAGATAGTGTTCCACATATTTTTACGTTGGCCACCCAAAACTCAACCATTTGGATCCTTCGCGGCTTCGAGAATTTCACCATTCTTATATCATGAAATCCTAAGAGAAAAACATATGTATTTATTATTTGATTTTGTAAACTCCATGTAATATTTTTCCTAAGTGTCCTTTGAGCTCAATTCCCCTTTGTTCTCGAAGTCCACAAAAGACTAAGTCCTAGTGTTCTACAAATTTTAAATACATATTTTTCTAAGTCTGAAATTGAGATCATAGGTTGTCAAAATATATTGGGGATATTTTGGACAACATTATTAATTACAGGATAAAATGGGGAGAAAACATAAACTAAGCTAAAAAGGGTGGTGATTGCACCACAACGAAAGGATATCTCTCCATAAGGGTAAGAATAGGGGGACAAATACAAATTCAAAAGGGTAGAAACAAGCCAAAATTCACCCTATATACAATCAAACTCCCATTCCAGACATTTTAGACATAAAGAGATGAAATAATATCCCACACACATCATGACATTAATGATCGAGAGGAAAGAAAACAATAACATAAAACAAAGTGTTGATATGCACCATAATAACAAAATATTATAACTCATAAGTATGCATATTCTATTACATTAATGGAGAAGGAAATCAGTGAATTATATAAAATATAAATTGAGGTATGTAACTCGAATGTTTAGCCACCATTTGGGCATGATAACCTTACACTCACGAGAGAATCCTTTACATTAAGAATTTAGTTACATTTATAGAATAATAAGAGAGGAGAGAGGAAAAGAAGATGCCATGGAAGATTCCTTTTCATGTTAATCCATTTAGAGAAATATTTGGGAGCTTAAAGATGCCCAAATATGAAGAAATTCACCCAAAAATGCCTTTGGGATCATTTTTAAGGATTATTGAGGTTTTCCATCATGGATGATACTTTTATCTATAAGTAAACCTTATGTTTAGCCTTTGACCAAAGGTGATCTCGTTATATCAGAAGAGGAAATGAAAATTGAGTTGAATTTTTTTCAAAATGGCCATGAATACAAATTAGGACCATCAGTAACTATTTAATTCTTGTTAAATGAAAAATTTATCTCTCCTTTATGTGCTTTTTCGACCAAGGAGGACTATGCCACCACAAGAAAAATCAAAGGGATTAATTTGGATGCATATATAACTAATTTTGGTGCCATTTTGATGTGAATCTTAAAAAAACATCCCAAAAATTTATCACTAAAATCTCCAAAGTCTCTCCACTATATCCTCTAAAAATGATCTCAAATTGAATCCCTCTAAATTATGCTTTGAATAAGACTGGTCATAGGTTAAATGGAACTTTCAATCAAAAGAAAAAGACAATTAATCAATCATGTGTTTGACCACTATGATGACATCCCCAAGTCAAAAAATGCACCATCTTAAATAGTGAAATTTAAGTTAGTGGCAAGATTTGAAACTAAATATAAGCCACACCTATCTTATCCACACGTCAAACATCGATTCAATTTATCTCCGCAAGGCTACAATGTTTAGTGTCTATCATATTTTTACATATGAGGTAGTAATGTGAGACACGTTTCTCACATCGATGCTCCAATTCACATTATATCTCATGGATTCACCCAAATTATAATTATCACCAACAGTTAATCTACGCGCCACATGTCAAATATCGGGCCCATCTAAAATTTTCAAGTGGATGTTAAAGCTTGGCATTAAACTAAAAACCTAGTATATTCAATCATTTCCATTTGTGCAATGTGTTATGTTGTGGTTATCATGACACCCATAAGTTAGGAAGTTTAATAAGGATGGGGAGTTATGTGAGCACCGATAGGAAATACATGGATGACATCGGGAGCTCAAAGGTTCTTGGGGTGAGTGAGAAGTTTGAAAGGCCACAAGGGCATGGGGACAACAATAAGAGACACATTTCATATATCTATATCTCTCGTGGTAAAATAAAATAGGTAGAGGAATGACCATATGAATGCGCTAAGTGACCAATCTTTTCATGGTTAAAATTAAAGGTATCTCTCCCTTAAGGAAAATGTTGAAATGACCATCACCTACCCATTTAAAGGGTAAAACAAGCCAAATAATGCCAAGTTTTTCAAGACATGGTACATGTATACTTATATTTAACCTATGGAAGTAATTTAGGAAAGTTTTACAACATAAGGGTGTCCAAAATACGTAAAAACTAAGATCAAAGACTCCAAGTCCAAATTTTTGTAACTAGTTTCCTAAAAATGAAGTTCGATCTCATTTTTGGCAACATTTTTAGTGAAAAATAGGTTTCATCTACTTTCTAGATGGAATGGTGAACTTCCTTAGCATGTCCATTGGACATGGAGTAAAACATATAACTTAGAAACTTGCGTTGAAATTTTTGAAAACTTACTTTAAATTTTCTTTAAAAATTTACTTTCCTTCTATGATTTTGGAAATTGAAGCTATGAATTTGACTCTAAATTTGAAAACGTTAAAATTTTCCTCCAAACTACAGTTATCACCTAGAAGTATTAGAATTGGATGAAAAACCTTGAAACTAAAATTTTGATCTCTCTTGGGCTGATTTAACTCATACTTGTATAAAGGATGGAGAAAAATAACCAATGATGATCGTGCACATCCCCAACAGAATCTCAACACAAAATATGGACAAAGAGTGAAATCATACATGTTTCAAGTGAAAACATATAGAGTGCATAAAGTGTGCTAATGTATAATTAACTAAGCTATAAATTGTAATTAATATCTATATAGCTTTAAAAGAAAATGATAATTAAACAATGAACCATCAAGATAAGAGCTTAAATGAAATGATTCTTCAATGCATAAATGAAACTACATGCTAATCTATTTCCGACTCTCTATGATTACTAACTTAAAATATGAACCTATGAAGAACATAAGAAATCAAAGTGGATTGTTACTTGATCCCAAGGATTGAGAATGAAATCTCACCAAGAATGGCTACAAGGGCATTTTTGATCTTCCCATATTAATAAATTTTGAGTGAAAGGATGCAAGATGGAGAAGCTATTTCCAACAATAGAGAATGTCTCAAGATCAAAATGCTTATATTTTGCACTATTCAAAGCATGGTGCAAGAAGAAAGGTAAGAAGGAGGGTTCTTTATATAGCTTTCCTAAATAGGCAAGACTAGTAAATTGATGAATGTGGTACAAAGGTAAAACAAGATTAGGAATGGATACGGTTGCTTTATAAAAGTTAATCTTAATTTAGAAGATTTTAATTTGTCATTAGTAAGTCATGGGAGTTGGGGACGTTTTAATTAATCAAAGGTGATTAATTAATAGGGAGAGGTAAGCTTATAAAAACTAACTAGAAGAAAATTAGTATGATTTGTGGGATGTAAGAGAGGAATTTGATCCAATAAATGGTAATTTATATATTTAGAGTTCGTAAGTGTAATTGATTAATAACAATTAATTAACCTTGAGATAGAAGCAACTATTAATTAACGAAAGGTCATTAATCAACATCCTTAATGATAGGAAGGCTAATTAATTAATGAATATGAAGAGGAATGTTAGCTAATTAGCAAAAAAGTGCTAATTATTATAGAAATGATGAGAAAGAGGATAATTAGTGCAATCTTAGCATTAAAGCTTGCGTAAGTGGATTTTAGGTGTCTACATTTGCCCCTCTTTGGGGTGGCATAAGTGATGCCACTTCAAAGATAGTAGACAAGTACAAAAAAATAATTTTTTTGAAGAGATAGAAGAAAAATTAATAGAATGAAGGATGCCCCCTCAAGTGTCGATGGGGTGATGAAAGAGGGCAATCAACGATCGAAAAGATGAAAGAACATAATATAAGAAGTAGAATAATTGATCCCTATTGCCCCAAGTTACTTTTGAAGAAAAGTGTTGATAGAAGGAGAGTGATATGGAATAAAAATGAAGATGAAAAGAGATGGATATAGCTATCATCTTTCTCGATGTAAAAACCAACTTTATTTCATCATTTTGCTTATGATCGACATCATCGGTCCTTATTAAAAAGAATGAATAGAAGTGTAGTATGACATGAAAATCCATATACGAACAAATGTCCATAGCTAAAAACACCAACTCCATGTAACATACAAAATGCAATGCAATACGAGAAAGTAAAATATGCCTAACTCCTGCAACATACATAATGCAATGCAATATGAGAAAGTAAACAAGATAACCTAATAAAGAAACATAATGCAATGTTTTTGTTATCAAGATTTGATTCGACCTGTGTGAATTAACGAAAAGGGTTAAAAGATGGTTCCCTAAGAAAGGATACATGCAAGGGGAATAACGAGAGGACACTTGGGTCCTATGAAAAGTAATGCACTATGAAATAGTACCAAGAAACTCATTATGCCCTAGAGTACAAACATAATAAGCAAACTAGCTTTGTTAATGGAGGTAGATAAAGATGATCCACGAGTCGTGCACAAGAACATGCGAGAACCAAAGAGTGATGTTTTATAGGATGATTTTTATTGTTTTTGATTTTTAGAAACATATTTGAATGTTTTTTTATTTTGAAAGTTTTCTGAAACTATGTATAGGAAGAAAAAGAAGTGTGGATTCCCCCAATGATAGATGGGATGTACAAGGGAAAAATGCCACGCGTATGTATAAGAAAGTGAAGATGTGAAAATGCCCTAGTGATTAGATGGGGAATTCAAAGGAAAAATCTTAATGCGCTAAATGGGGATCAAGGAAAATATAAAATAGGTTCAATCACGAGGAGCAAGGATGCCCCCAGTGTAAGCTTGCCAATAAACACATGAGAGAAAAGAAGTAGAATATTGTCTTATTAAAAGTGGAAAAAAGTGCCCGCAAACATGGAAAAGAGGACATCCAATACACATGGATGTTCTAAATGATTTTCAAAGGACATATGATGTTATGAAAATATTTACAAGGCATTTGATGAAATATTTATTAGCGCAAAGCACAAATCATGAGACAAGAAATGTACTAAATCAAGAGTTTGAAAAAGGTCCAAAAAGCAACACTTGATAACATACTAATCTTGTTTACTCATCGAGATCTTGTGTGTGCATGTGGAAATGAATTAAATCTTGAAGGAAAGAGTTGATAGAAAAAGTGAAGACACTAGCCAATGTGTATGATGATTTAGTTTGAAAGGTGATTTTTGAATGGATTATGGAAGGAGAGACGTACATTGATCCACCGCCAACTAAAAGTCCATAGCCTCGATGGAGATGCATTTGATTCTAATCACAACATTTCTCTACTGTCATTTATGCATCCGTAGCTTCGGTAGATATTATTGGAAATACCCCAAGATATAGTTATATATCAATTTTCTTTTACTTTTAGATTTTACATTTTGATTGATTGATTTTGATTCTTTTTCTTTTTGGAACTTATTTCAGATCTCTTGTTTGGCAAGAGGTTAAGAACCCCTGATGGCTTGATGGAAGGATGTGGAAGTGATTGTGATGAAAAATTGGCATAGTGTCAACAAATATGCCCAAAAATTCTTCACAACAAGTTTATTATATGTAGATAGTGATAGGATCTCTAAGAGGTCAGTCATTCTTTAATTTACCAAGGTGATGAAAGACCAAGGTCAAATAGATACCATAGAGATAAATGTTGCAAAAATTTTACGAAATAAGCTAACCAAAATATCATTGAAGGGATGAAAATGGTGGATGAATTATAGAGGAATATGAAAGAAAGGGAAGAAAGAACATCCATGTGTACACAATACCTGATTACAATGTTTGATCTTTGTACCTTTGATTTTGTTTTTGTAATGTTTTAATGTTTTCTTGTTTTTTTGTATTTTTATTTTTAAAAAAATAATTTTTCAGTGTTTCGGGAGATTGGTACTAACCATATCACTCTACGTGATAAGATCCAACAATGATGTTCATGATTTCCTTGATAAGGGAGACTAAGCAATTTTGTTTATCAAGAGTGATATTATCCCCGATCTCGATGATTGTGGTGAGCTCACACTCAACAAATGATTTTGATTTGTTTTGAAACATGGATTTCGTATGTGGGAGCTTGAGTTCCATATCCATAGGTTTTTGCACTTTGTGCCATACTTGATGGGTACGTTGGTGTGCATTCTGGAATCAAGTTTGATTTTGAATTTTATAATTGTTTGAGTTCTTGGGATAGTTCGATCTCTTTGGAGTTTTTATCTTAGCTTGATAAATAAATTTTATGGGTTTCTTATAATCTAATACTCAACTTGTATGATCCCAAGAAATGGGAAAAGAACGTGGACATTTAGAATTTATGAGAGGAATGACAGTGGGATTTCCACAATCATTGATAGCATAATGTGATAGAAGAAAAGGACACAATCCAAGAATCAAAGAAGATGGGCTACTGAAGGTGAGCCATAGACAAAAGATGGAAGGCTACTTGGATGTGGCCCCAATATAGAGGAAGAAGAAGGGCTACTAGGATGTAGCCCAAGAATAGAAGATGAGGGGCTACCCGTAGGTGTCCCATATATAGAAGACAAGGGGCTAGTTAGACGTGGCCTCGAGAATAAAAGGTAATGGGATACCCAAAGGAGACCTACAAGTAGATGATTAAGGGCTACTTCAAGTGGCCCATATATAGAAGAAGGCGATGGGGTACTTGGCGATGACCCAAAGTGCAAATGCGATTGAGGAATTATGATATGTAAAAAGAATTGGCTGATGAGAAGATGGGCCATGGTTCAATACGAGACCCAGGTAGTTCATCATATAATGAAGAATGTGAGGATGGAATAATAACAAGAGGGTCAAGTTTCATGCTCTTAGGCTCTTCCTCTATTTCATGGTAAAATAAATCAACCTTTTCCCCAAAATACGTGAACGCATAAAGGTCTAAAGAGAATAATTACTCATAATTTGTTAAAGGGATATCTTCATGTGCCCCTATAATACCATGATCACTCCTTCATTCTTAAAAAAATAAATCGGTATGGGTTTTGAAAAAGTTCCAACTATTGTGGAAGACTTAGAAGATGATTGATAGAAGAATAAAACTTAAGAGATGAAGTGGACTTAGGGAAAGATGTCTTGTGAGTAGAAGAAGATGTGGATTTAGAATTGATTGGTATAGTTTTCCCTATAAGATGATGTTATGGAGGAATAATAGGAGGATTTCGTATCTAAAATTCCGTATATTGTTACATTGGAGTTTACTTAGATGATTTACTAAAAGGACTTTGAGTTGCATGAATCTTCAAAGGAGGAAGGGTTTGTTGAGGTGACTGATAAAATAAGTCCTATGAAGAAGGGGAGGATTGCGATTAAAGAATCACATTAGATGTTTTATAAAGAAGGTCCTGCGAAGAAGGGGAGGACCGCGACTTAGGAGTTGAATTAGATGAATGATAAAGGATGTTCCATGAAGAAAGGGGGACTAAAGAATCACAAAGTAGAAGTATGATGAAGGAGGTCTACGAAGAAGGGGAGGACCACAACTTAGGAGTCAAATTAGATGAATTTGAATATTAGTTTGGATCTGAATCATAAAAGGAAATATTTAGGTTGGAATACTCAAAAGAAGAGGAAATGTTTGTATTAGAATCAGAAGAAGAGTGGGGGGAACCTAAATAATAATTTGGATCGAAGTATCCAGACCATACCACCATGACTATAAGATGAAGGTGGGGAATAAGTTACTCGAATGGGTTCTCTAGCGCGAAGAACCAAACAAGGTTTGGTCATGATGGGCATCTTTTGATGTGAATGCTAAAACTTTGATTCCTTATTTTCGTATGTATAAGGGACCTTGTGATAATCATTCATTTTCAACATGTGTTGGGTTCAAAGGTCTATACCTAGATTGTATGATCAAAATTCTTTAAAGTGAAGAAGGTTTCATGTTGATTTGGGAAACATAACGACAACCAACTAGACATTTCATAAAGATGGGGATGTTTGTGTGATTTTCCAAAAGGGAAGCTAAGGAAAACATACATTGTGATGACTCAAGATTGATAATCCAACAAGGTTTGGAGGCATAAATGTCAAAGGATTGATCAAAATTTTAGCAACATAAAGGATACAAAGGAAATATTTCCAATGTTTGATTGATGCAAAAGTTTCTTGATAGGAAATTTTTTTTCCAAGGTTTGAAAGATGTGTTCAAAATTGATCATGAATTTAGGAAAAAACAAGAAGATCAAGAGGATCAAAGACCCAAAGGACTGTCCTAGAAACAAGTTTATAAGGCGGATAAACACAAGGAACAATCAAGCAAGTTTAAAACATAAAAGAAAATTAATGACCAAATAATAATGAATGATAAAGAATCAATGGATCAAAGTGATTGTCTTAAATGGATAAGTCAAAATGACAAATAATCAAAAGAAATAATCACGTAAGGTTTGTTTTAAACCATCAATCATTGAATTACTTCCTAAGTTTTTTTCCAAATGGTAGTTGGTGTTTCAAGATGATTAACAAAATGTCACCACTTATGTCAAGTTAAAATAAATGAACAAGGTGTAAGTAATAACAAGAAGTTAATGTGATCCCCAAAAAAGTATACTAAAAGTGATATTGAATCCAATCAAGACCTATATCCCAAAAAGTGGTAGTTATGATTGTGAACGACACAACAATACCACCAAGATATGTTAACCAAACTTTGTGAAAAAGTAAGGTATTAATATCAAGATGATATTGATATAACGCGCAAAAATGGTAACACTCAACACTTTTCAAAATCGAGGTAGTAATTGAAATCAAACTAGGGCTAGAGTATACCAAGGAATTTGTTAGAGTGTGTATAGCGTAACGTCACAATATAGATATTTAGGCCAAGTTTATGAGAAACAAGACATAAATACCGAAATTATAGCGACACGATATAAACAAAATAATAGTTCAAAGGAGAATCAAGGTGATGAATCAATCCTAACTATGATGATGATCTTGACTTGGGTATCAAGATCAAAAAGGCTACTAATGATATGAAAATGTCTCCACACACTTTAGACGTTTAACAACTCAACCACAAACATGGATGAGCGTAAACAAACACAAAAGTGGTGAATACAATTAATTAGCAACACAAGGGTATTCACTCTTCTTCTAATAAACAAAGTGTCAAAAGAAAGTGAAGGAATTAGATCAATTGGGGGTGAAAAATGTTGGCCTCACTTCAACAGAGTTTCACCTCACCTTAGGGCGAGTGAAAAACTAAGAAAAAGTAATGCTTCACACATTTCATGATGAATAATGGCTCTCAACTCAAATTGGTTTTGAAATGGTCAAAGTTGGCTTCCTATGTGGTTCACTCAACTAGGTGTCAAAATTTATCTAAGAGCGAGCTTGGTTTGCCAAGGTTTCCCAAGGATTATCACGAATTTTTTTACCCCCTTCAAGCACAGTGGGAAATAAATGTGCCCATCGCATGCTCTCACTGGGGTCATGATATAAATAACTTTGACGCTAAATCTCATGTGTATAATATTCAAGTAGGTGTGTGGAGCACTTCTTGTTTCTTCCACAAGGTTTTCTCTTGTGTGGACTACTTTGGGGTTCCTAGGAACACCCCCATTCTTGTAGGTTAAGTTTCATGCCAAAGGGGTTATGTCCTACTTTTAAGTAGACGGGGCGTACCTTATCCAAACCTGCAAATCAAGTGTTTTGAATGTGGTGTGTTTTTTTAATCTTTTAGACTTAATGTGGTTTATTCATTTTCCATTTGGCAACCTGCAACACACGTGTAGTTAGAAAAGTTTGTTTTAAACTCCTTTCTTTGACAAACATTTTTAGGTCCTGCACTCAAGTATTAGTAGTTCTCCAAGCAAATCACATTATTTAAAAGAGGATTAAGAGTTGATTTTGATTCTCAATATCATCCAAGGATGCAAGAGAAGAGCATACACAATAAATAATCCAACTAAAAAGTAAAGGAAAGCTTTGCAATTAATGAACCATACAAAAATCTTGATAAATGTTCATTCCCTTAAACCAAAAATGAAAGATGAAGTTTCCAATTAACCAAATGTTAGAAAATTAAGAATAAAGTTGCTTTTGATTCTCAATATCACCCTAAGGTGCAAGATAAGATAATACACAAACTTTATCCCAACTAGATAGAAATGGAAAACTTCAAATCAAAGGACCATAAAAAAATGCTTTGTAAAAGGTTCATTCACTTAAGAAAAAATGAAAGATGAAGTTTCCAATTAACCAAATGTTAGAAAATGAAGACTAAATTTTCTTTTGATTCTCAAGATCACCCTAAGGTGTAAGATAAGAGCATATACAAAATTTATCCCAACTAGATAGAAATGGAAAACTTCAAATCAAAGGACCATAAAAATGCTTTGTAAAAGGTTCATTCCCTTAAGCAAAAAATGAAAGAGGAAGTTTCCAATTAACCAAATGTTAGAAAATAAATAATAAAGTTTCTTTTGATTCCAAATATCACTAAAATGTGTAAGAGAAGAGCATACACAAACTTAATCCCAACTAGATAGAAATGGAAAACTTTAAACCAAAGGACCATAAAAAAAATACTTTGTAAAAGGTTCATTCCCTTAAGCAAAATGAATAATAAAATTTATAATTTAATCCAAATATTAAAATATAGAGATCAAAGTTTTTTTATTCTCAAAATCACCAAAAGGTGCAAGTGAAGAGCATACACAAGCTTTGGTCTAAATCAAGTAAATAATGGAAATACAACATTCATGAAAACATTAGACATGTTAGAAAATGACTAGTTTTAAGATAAATAAAAGACATGTAATGTAAGTATAAATACAAAATTTATACTTTCATTGTATATTTCACTTCAATACCTTTCGAACGCAAAAAAATAGAGTCATTTCGAGTTTGGGAGCAAAATTTATGGCCTTCGAAAGATGGGTTATGCATATTCTTTTATGCTCATGGGTATGCACTTAACATGTACTCAAAAAAGTGAAAAAGTCTCTTAATCTGTAAAAAAGTCAAATTATTTGAACCAAGATTCAATTTTACAACAACCCATCACATTAATATATGAGTAGAAGACTCAACACTATCAAACATTAACATTCACGATCAAAACTTAACTTTTTCAAGAAATTGACAAAACTAGCATGTAGAATGATGAAAAGTAAGCTCTAAAAATGAAAACAAGGAATTTTTTTAAAATTTTCTCACCAAGATTTAATTTTTATAGAAACCCACCACATTAATATGTAAAAATAAGACTCAACGCTATAAAACACTAACCTACATGCTCAAGAATTTAACATTTTCAAGAAATTGACAAAACTAAAATGTAGAATGTTGAAAAATGAATCTCTAAACATGAAAACATGGGAAAATATTGAAATTTTCCCATCAAGATCTAATTTTGACAACACTTCACATCTTTTATACCTACAAGGAATACTCAACAAAACAAGTTAAGAAAAACAAGTTAGATCAAGATGTGCAAAATAGGGTTAATAACCAAAATTGAAACACAATTACAAAAACTTGAAATTAAGTGCAAAGGAAAATAGTGTAAATCTCACTGGGCATTCCATATGTCATGTATAATTAACTAAGACATAAATTGAAACTACTATCTACATAGATTCAAAAGAAAATTCTAATTAAACAATGAACCATCAAGATAAGAGATTAAAGGAAATATTTCTTAAATGCATAAATCAAACTACATGCTAAGATATTTCCTACTCTCTATGATTGCTAACTTAAACTATGAACCTATGAAGAACATAAGAAATCAAAGTGGATTCTTCCTTTATCTTAGGGATTGAGAATGGAATCTCACAAAGAATGGCTACAAGGCTATTTTTGATATTCCCATATTACTCAATTTTGAGTGAAAGGATGCAAGATGGAGAAGTATTTCCAAAAATGGAGAATGGCTCAAGATCAAAATGCTTATAGTTTGCACTATTAAAAGTATGGTTCAAGAAGAAAGGTAATAAGGAGGGTTCTTTATATAACTTTCTTGAAGAGGCAAGGCTAGAAAATTGATGAATGTGGGATAAAGGTAAAACAAGATTTGCAATGGATAAGGTTGCTTTATAAAAGGTAATCTTGATTTAGAAGAGTTTAATTTGTCATTAGTAGGTCATGGAAGTTGGGGGATGTTTTAAGTAATCGAAGGTGATTAATTAATAGGTAGAGGTAATATTATAAAAGCTAACTAGAAGAAAATTAGTATGATTTGCGGGATGTAAGAGAGGAATTTGATCCAATAAATGGTAATTAATTGAGTTAGAGTTGCGAGCGTAATTAATTAATAATAATTAATTAACCTAGGTAGAAGTGGATATTAATTAACGAAAGGTTGTTAATAAACATCATTAATGATATGAAGGCTAATTAATTAATGAAAGGTTGTTAATCACCAAATATGAAGAGGAATGTTAGCTAATTAAAGGAAAAGTGCTAATTATTACGAAAATGATGAGAAAGAGGATAATTAGTACAATCTTAGCATTAAATCCCGCGTAAGTGGATTTTAGGTGTCTACACAAAGAACTTATTCTACCAAGAGAAAAAATAAACTACCCTATTCTAACCATATATAAAATAATCTTCAAACAAAGACACATATTAGTTGAGATAAGTAACTACCTTTCCTGAAAAAAATTAGGCTAGAAAATCATCTTTTTAATGTCCATGAAAAATGATGGAATTGAATATTTGGTTTTCAATTCTTATTTTCCCAAAATATTATCTAACTTGGCTTGAAACACCTCTATTTGATCATCAATTTGGTTTTGGAGGTGTTAAAACTAATATTTGATGCTTTGGGTTTCTTCCTCATGCTTTAAAATGAGCATGACTAGTGAAAAATTAGTTTGAATCTCTAATATAACAACATATCTGATTAGAAACCCAAATTTCAAACACAATGTACTTATTTCACTAATTTTCCCATTTTTTCATGTTCAAATCCATAAATAGAGCTATTATACACACATCCCTCCACTTTCAAATTAAATAGAGCCGCTATCTCTTCCCATGAAGGACTTGTAAATTAAAACTCAATAAAATCCTCATACTCACTCCCAATATATACCATGAATCTCTCAAATTCATCAACTATGGATTATAGTTCATAATTATATGATTCATATGCATAATCAACAACTTTGATCTCTTCTTCATGTGTAATATTTGTGAGCCCTTGTAGCTTATCTTCCTCATTTTCTTCTCAAAAGCACTTCTTCAACACTAGGATCTACTTCCTTCTCCCCAACCTCAAACATAAAGTTAAATATCTCAAATTCATCTCTCTCAAAAGCATGGAGCTCCATTTTATGATTTACAATATCTAAGAATGTTTAAGGTGATTTGGAACTTCAATTTCCTAGGATGGTAGAAATAACTAAACATGTAAAAATGAGGATCATTGCATTCACTGAAACATATTGTTAACCTTCCACTTCTTCCTTATCCTTTGTTTGAATATTATTAGTATTGAAAAACACTTTCTTCTCCTTATCAACCTCGATTTGATTATCTTCCAACACTATCTCGACCTATTTCCATGGTGAACATATCTTGGTTAAGAAAATGTGTGCTCTCATCAGTGAATAAAAAACATGCCACTCCAAAATATTGATCTCATGGTCTTCTCTAATGAATTTTTTTAAAATGATTATGAAACTTCTGTGATGGGTTGTCCATTATCTAATTTATTAGGTATAGTTTTCTCAAGATTTGTTTATAATATTTATTCCCTTAAAACCTTAAAATAAATCTCCGGCATGTGCTTTGATCTCTGGAAATCAAGGTATTTAAGGAAATCATGTGTGATATCCTCTTGTTGATAATAATCCTCCAAGATGGAAGAATGGTTTGGCGTTGAAATTTATTTAGAGTGTTATAGGTTTTACAAGTTAACCCGACCATCATAAAAATGGAAAATACCCCAATTCAAAAATACAATCAAGTATGTTGGCTTATTTAGAGTTGGATAAAGGATGGGAGCATCCTATCAAATATTGCAAACCCTCAAGGCTTCATGGAAAAACTTTAGAGGACTAGGTAATGCCTTAGGTTGGGGTGGGAGGAATTTTAAAAAATTTAGTAGATGCTTGAGATATAATGAACTTCTTCAAAATAAAATGGAGGATTAGGATCCATAGGGGATTCTTGGATATGAATTGAAACATTGGGAGGCTCAACGATTTCATGGAGGAATTTAGGAAATTCAAAAAGTGAGGTGGAAATGGGAGAAATTGGGGCTTGTTTCATTTTTATAGCCTAAATAAAAATCTTATCAAATTGGGTAAGAACGTCAAATGAATGAGGTAAATTACTACCTCTAAGGCACTAAATCATGACAATAAGATCATAATCAAAGGCTCTCAAATATCACAATATTTTCGTACCTAGTTGGGGTATAAATTCTCAAGGGATTACTCTCCAAGTCCTTATAAATATGAGGTTGAAATCTAAGACATGTTCAATTATATCTCTCTTTATGGTGTTGAGGTGTTCAATGAGGGATATAACATCCACATTCTCCTTGAATCATTTCTCTAGTTTCTCTCCTAGCCGATCCCATGTTGAGATAGATTGTGTAGCAAAACTTAGGTACCAATCTTTATCTTTCCCTCTGAAACAATAGACAAGAAGTCTGAAACATATGTTCTCCTCTATGAAATTATGGATGACACATTGGTTGACTACACATTGGATCTTTTGAACAACGTTTAAATCGCCATTTCCATGAAAAAGAGGGATGGTTTTAGGGATGATTTGGGAATCACATCCCACTTCTAAAAATGGAGAGGGATATAGTTGAAAAGAGGGAATATATAAGCTCCTTGGAGAGCCATGAAAGAGTGGAAATATCAAATATGAATATTAGATGAAAGAATTGGTCTAAAACTAAATAAATGGGTTAGATATGAACTATTGGAGTAACCATGTGCTTAACTAATGAGGTTCACAAACTATACGAGATTAGAACACACCAAATCTCATCTATAAATTAGAAAGGTATGCATTATTGTGTGAAAAAATACAACAATTGACATCAATACTATGATATAACTTCGACATGATTACTATGCTAATGCTACATTTGTCTTACTATGGAGGAGGACATGATCACTATCATTCTCTAATATTACTAGTTAATTTACATATTTATTCTTGTCTATTGATTATTACATGTATATTTTTCATCATTCCATGGTTACCATTATGCACAACCCTTTTATAGGAAAAAAATCTTACAGGTGGGCACCATTCCAGTCTTCAATATATTTTATAGCTTATCATATAAATAATACATGGGTACACATATATTCTTTTGAGATGTGTGCCTAAATTATTTATAACATGCATCAAAAAGAGGGACATTCAACATGATATTTCTTTATCTACAAACATATAATAGAGTACATGATTTTTTTTTTCATGGGGCTTAGATCCTAGAAAATTTCATAGATCTTGAAATGTGGTATAATTTAAAAAAAAAAAACATATAATATAATCAGAACCATGGTATGTGGTACAGTCATGACCTTTCCATACATTCCTATACATAGGGTAGTATCATTTAAAATTATAATTTATAAAAATTATATTAGAGGTTTAGAATATTTTTACATAGTTACAAATACATATGACACAATTCGAGAGAAGGTTACAGGAGGCACGAGTACTTCATTCCTTCTTCATGAAAATATTTTAGATGTAGTTAAAAATTGGTTGGGGGAATGGGCCTCCTTCTCCCTGGGCCTCCTTCTCCCATAGATAATTTAAAAATTATACACAATCAATTTAGACATAGTATAACCTTATGGGGACATGAAACTATACATTCCTTTAAATTTATATTTTTCAAGTTGGAGAAAATTGGGTCTAGATCCATATTTAGTGTTTTGGTACATGGGTTTAGTACAAATAATTGAAGAAATACTATGAGCTTCATATACTGATCTTTCCTCTTCTCTCACTGGATTCCCAAATAAGGAAATTTTCTATATAAAAGCGTGAGATTTATAAATTGATCTTAAAGACTACTAAACATTCTCAAGAAAAGATAAGACTAACACCACATAGTATAATTGAGCTAATGATTATTGAAGCTAAAAATAGTTACATAAAAGATAAAATATTAATGGAATGCTAACTAACATGAATATAATTCAAAATCTAGCCAAAACATGCCTACTAGTATGTTCAATTAACTAACATAGACTTAAATAGATCTAAGAGCAATCAAATTAGGAGTTGTTGCTACTCAAGGAAGGTGAGATGGTATCTCCAAAAATGACCAAAAGATCATATTGGATACCCATCTACTAACCCTTTTAATACTTGAGGAAATGATTTGATCTTGGCTTATTAATCATATTTCTTATATGATATGCAAGTCAAAACATGGTGTAAAGTTTAAAGGTATGTGGTTAGTCCTTTTTATAGTTTTTTCTTTGAGGAAAAATAGCATCTTGGTGCATGTGGGACTAAAAGCAAAAATTAGATTAAGGATTTCTAATCACTATTAATCTTTGCTAATCACAATTAATGGATTACAAGTGATTAGGATGTGATGAGCCTTAATCAACCACTTAGGGTCAATTAGGAGGCTAGGATAAGATTTTGAAGCTTGTTGAGATGTTGTGGAGGAAAGTGGGGTGATTTTGAGTGGTTGGAAGAGGGGTTTAAGCCAATAATAGGGTATATTGACCAAAACAAGGGTAAAATAGGCTTAATTAGCTAATAATCGCTAATTGTCTGTTTGGAAGAGGATTTTGACTTACGATTTGTCATAAAGTGGCATCCTGAATGTGAAAGAGGATAGGTAATAAAAAAAGCACTGTTAATTGACCAAAATGGTAAGAAACATTATTTAATTAGTGGAAATCACTAATTATAATAGAAATGGTAAGAATGAGAGTGATTTGTGTGCTTTTGGCAATAAGATTGCAAAAGCGAAATTTAGGTGTCTACATTTGACTCGTTTGAGGTGAAGTACTTAAAATATAGTAGACAAGCATAAACAAGTAAATTTTGAAGAAAAATTAGTAGAATGAAGGATTCCCCTTCAATTGTCGATGGGTTGATTGGAGAAGTCAATTAACAATCTAAAATATGATCGAAATGGATAGAAGAAATAGGACGGGAATAAACATGTTGGTTATTGCTCTAGGTGATTTGGAAGAAGAATTAGTTTGGATAAGAAATGATAATGGAGAATGGGAATAAATATTTTCATCTAATCTTAGATAAGTGAATTTGTTTCATCATGTTTCCCCTATGATCTACATCATCGACCTTTATTGAAATAAAACAAAGTGTAAGATTACATGAAAAGATAAATTACTAAAAATACGTAACTCCATGCAACATACATAATGCAATGAAACACGAGAAAGTAAAATTATGCCTAAATCCATACACCATACATAATGCAATATAATACGAGAAAGTAAAACATCTAACCTAATAGAGAAATAAGTACAATCGCATATACTCAAACAGACAACGCTCAATATAGTTTGTACCAATGTTTTTGTTATCAAGTTTTAGTTCCCAAATATTTTTTTTGTAACGCAAAGGGTTAAAAATGGTTCCCCAAACAAGGATAAATGTGAGGGGAATAATGGAGGACATATGCAGTCCCATGGAAAGCATTCATGCAATATGACACAGTCTTTAGAAACTCACTATTGCATGGGAGTACCGACATAGTAAGAAAGCCAACTTTGTTAATGGAGGTAGATCACGATGATCCGCAAGTCATTTGAGACAAGAAAAACAAGAACCTAAGAAAGATGTTTTTTTAGGAAAATTTCGATGTTCGAGGACAATGCATTTGATACAGGCTTCAGTTATATGCATGTCGTTTACCAATTTTTGATTTTTTTAATTTTTGCAATTTTTTGGATTTTTAATGATTTTACCATTTTTTTGGATTTTTTAAAATTTTATATTGTTTTAAATTTTTGTATTTTAGGAAGAAGATATTGTAGAAGAAATAACGAAGTCATGGGACATCGCTAAAAGTCACCATAAGGAAAAAATATGCCCCATGTAGTAGAAAAGGCTGTCGGGAAGCAAAAACATGCCCTAGTGTAGTAAAATGGGCACAAAAATAATTATTTATTTAAAATAATCATCATGGCGAGTGCTAGAAGAATTTGAAGAACCACAATGGCTCCAAGGTGCCTCGGGGTGAGAAACACATCGTGGGGGGTAAAAATGGGTATATAAGCCATCGTGGCCAATTCATTTACCACATTCACTTACCTTTTACTGTTGATTGAGCTCTGACCTATGGGAGGAAATGGTAAGGGTGAAGAACTGGAAACACCATGCAGACAATGTGAGAGACTACATGAGACTTCTAATGGATGGCCCATAGGTACATGAAAATAAAATATTCACCTTTGTACCTTTATAACATTTAATTTTGGTTAAAATGCATTTATTAGGGTTGAAATTGGGTAGAAAAGGTGCACAAATGCGTAGGCATGACCCTTGGGGAGCGCCTTTGTGCTCATGGGGTGTGTCAAAGCATTGTAATATGTATGGGTGAATTTGTGCTAGTGCACTAAGGGGGTGCTCATGCATTTTGACAGAAAGTGTGGGCGTGCATGCACATATGCAATATGACATGTGCCCATGCAAAAAGACACGTGTTTGTGCATATGATAGGTTTGGAAAAAATGAATGTGCCTACGTGCGCGAGATGGGGGCACCGATGCGTTAAGGGGTGCGTTGGTGTGATGAGGGAACCTATGTAATAGAGATTGTTTTGTTGTCACCAGGGGGCGCTAGTGCACATAAATTTTTTTGAAGTGCTTTTAACGAGAAAATAAAGGTTTCTAGGAAAACCTACATTATTGGGATAGATGAACTAGATAACAAAATAGAAGAATTAAATGATAGAATAGAAAAATTAGACAAAGTAGAATAGAAGAGGAATAATATCATAATAAATGAAGTAATTGAATTTCTGAGATGGACCTAGATGAATTAGAGACACAAGATTGACATGCATGGCTCCGGGCCTACGAGGTGATATTCAAACACCGAGACTAGATTATCTTGGAGATCACACTAGAGGTGACTGGTTTAGCACACATGGTTCATATGCCACAAATTACTTTAGATCACAGCCTACTCACAGCCTTAGCTGAGAGATGATGGAGCAAGATTCAGACCTTCCATCTTCCTACTGGCGAGATGAGCATCACTCTAGAGGATGTGTGGTGGATTATATGAGTACTTATTCAGTGGTCTCTTGATCACATACGACGGTCGCCGCCAGGATCGTATTGAGCGATGCATAACCGAGTTGTTTGGAGTGGTAAACATAACCCATTGGGGTATGAATTCCAATATTAGGAGGTGCATAGATGATCAGTGGATGGGATGAGTCCCTAAATTATTGTTAGCTCTTGTCAGTGGCATATTTTTGCCTAACAAGAGTGGTGCTCGGTTTCCCGGGCCTTAGTAAAGTGATTAACAACATTCTTCGAGGAGAGGTTTCCTATTGGGTTCAATGTATACTAGCTCATTTTTATGTAGATTTACACTTGATAGCTTACCATGGACAGAGGTTCATGGGTCCTGGGACCATATTGCGATAGGACACCCTACATGAGCATTGAGAGTTTGAATTATTGGAGAGCCTTCCATCATGGGTTGGGTTCCAGACGGAGATGATATTCATGGTCATATGGGTGATACATACTATTATAGGTGAGTATTTGATGAGGTAAAACCTCACATGATCACATGATGGCCATACAAGTTGTACCAATGGCCTCAGGATGCATGTGAGTTGAGCACTACTGCAGTAGATCACGTTATCATGGGGAGTAGGAGTCACAACATGGAGTGCATGCAGAGTGGACAAGGTCTAGTGGTAGTTCGAGTCTCATCCAGAGGATTCCTAGAGATGATATGTGGTATGCATATAAGTATAGAGAGACCTTTCACATGGGACCTCGATCGAGGTTGGGCCGAGCTCGTACTTGTTTTTAATAGGAGGTTCCACAACCTTGGGTTCAACTAGTGCAGATAGTGGATCAAGAGATGACCTCGAACTATATAGGTGGTATGCGATAGTGATTCCTTGGCACTTTACCATACCATAAGAGGTACTAGATGCAAAGCAGAGTGATGTTTACAGTGGCCAAGATCATAAGGAACAAGTATAGGCACGAGACAGGTCCATAGAGAGGACCGCATATAGGGTACCAACACAATAGGTTCTAGTGAAACAATAGGTTTTAGTTCAGCAACAAGTGGTGGTGCAGCCATGGGTATTGGAACCATAGACGCCCCTTCAGGATCCATTATGGGTACCCTTGTAAGCACCTCCATCACCCCCTCACGCAAGTCCACCACGTAGTCCACCAAGAGGTAAAGGAGATGGTAGGGGTAGAGATGCTTTATGGAGGAGGATGTATAGGTTGGCAGCAATTGGATGCCTTGTAATAGAATCGACAATAGGTTATAGCCCTATAACTTCAAAGTTATAGCCGAGAGGGACTAGGCTATTACACATAGAGACTAGGCTATCACAAAGGGGGATCAGCTCATGAAAGAGTGAGATTCGTCAGGACGAGAGAGAGTATAAGCCATGAATGAGTGAGATCATATGATTGTAGAGAGTCTATAGCTGCGCAGTAGAGAGGGATCAAGACACAACAGAGAGGGATCAAAGGTTGTAGAAGATAGAGTCGATTCATGAGATAAAGTTAGCTTGCCAGTGTGAGAGCAGAGCATGATATACTTCAACAGTAAGAAATGCTTTAGGGTACAATTATTGATTGGCTAGAGTACCTCCCTAGCACCCGAGGCTACATATTATAGGATGCAAAGATCATGCGACTATCCTTTCCAAGTAGAGAGCTCCTGAGTATATTCATATAGTTGGCAGCATGTATCGATCTAGATCCCATAGGCCACCATGATCAACATGATCTATACATTTCCTTCAAGACAACATGCTTGAGATAAGTATGGGTCAACACAACATGGTGTAATACCTTCCATACATCCAGTACCTCGAGATGACCCACCTAGCAATGGACCTGAACTAGCAGTCCCGGAGAGGCTGAGAGTCATGGGTGACTCTCTTATTGATGTATTAGATGTATATTTTTGGTGTATCGCCTTGATATGAAGGCATACTTTTATACGGATGTATATGTATTGTTTTTTATCATGCCTTGTGATGAAGGCAAATTTTTGTGTAGATGTACATTATGTATTGTTTTTTATCATGCCTCGCGATGAAGGCACAATTTTGTATAGATTCCCATGATGGCTCATTGTATCAGATGTACTTTTGAGACACACTATTTTATACATGGACATTTATATTTATAATGATTTGATGGATTACTAACGTATCACATTTTTTATGAGATATCATTCTTAATCCGTATGTTTTATGTTTGTATCACATGTTGTTAGATTTATGAGATAACCTTAGTTGATGTCATATTGCATGTTGATGAGATAATTTGAATAAACCATGTTTTATTTTGATATTTGTGTGGGGGAATAGATTTTTATCATGCACAACCCCTCTTGCCCCATTGATGATACAAAGAATGATGATTACCTTTAGCATACATGTGTGATGTAGACTTAGAGTTTATTGATATACTATGTATAAATGTGATGGTTTATTTGATATGATGATGAAATGGTAATAAAACATAAAAGTAAAATAAAAAGCACAAGTTAAACAAATTTAATCAAATCCAAAAACTATTTACAAATGTACAAGATAAAATGAACTCAAATGCAATGCATGACAAATTAAAGTAACACTCAATCTATGTAAGCAAGTGAATCCAATCTTAAAGGACACAATACAAAAAAGCAATGTAACTAAAACCATACAAACCAAGAACTAACAAAGAATCAAACTACTACTTTGTTTTTGTGGGATAATTTTTAGTTGTTTTTGGGTATTATCTCGAGACAATTTTCTATTTTTTTGGAGTTTTTCTATGAAACTTATTTGAATGTTTTGAGTTTTTCAAAAATTTATACAAATATTTTGATATTTTCTAAGATAGTTTTCTCATAGTCTCAAAATGGGGAATACATCAAAGGACACATGTTCTTTATAGTATAATCCTTCCTCTTCTCTACCACATTTTATGACACAACATTGGGGAAAAATCACCCCAATTTTTGTACATATCTAATTCAAATTAAGAACTCTCCAAGACATGGAAAAATGGAGTTCCTCCATCTATAAAACAAATATGCATATTATTTCAATGTTTTATGTCTTTTTGAATAATTTTTACAATATCCAATGTTACAATTATTATCTATTATTTTAGTTAAAGTTTAGTTTTAATCATAGACATTGACTACACTATATATTGTAATTTTCATCATGGATCATGTCAACACCAACACATCAAAAATTCCCTTTGAGTGAAGGTAAAGTGTGTGGGAACACTCATGTATCTTTTTACTCTAAGAATGTAATTTTAAATCACACATTTAAAGGGGGAAATGTAGACACTAAAATTTGGCAACTTATCCTTGTGTAATGCTAAGTTTGACATTGTATCCTTGTTAAGAAAAATATCACATTTAGAATCCAATCTCCTTATCTCTATAACCATTCTATAACTTACATATGTTTACACTATACTTTGTCAAAAAATTTGGAGATATTATTCAATCAAAGTAACATAAAACATCTTATATTAATGACATAAATTTCAATTAATATGTTTCTCTCTCATGTCTCGAAACCGTATAAAAGGGTCGTAATATGGGAATAGTCCTAAATAACTTGACGGACCTACCCATTCTCAAATAACAACTCTTGTGTAAATTCTAAATTATTCTTTGGGTTCTTTCATCTTTTGTTGGCTGGCCTTATCATTATATATCACATACAAAACACTATATAAGAAAGTCATTATAAAATTATAACTCATATGATATTATTACAAGTTCTTATTAAGTCATTATAAAATTATAACTCATATGATATTATTACAAGTTCTTATTGTTGGCATGTTGTGTTCTAGGAATTTTCATTGATGTAAAATAACATTAATGATGTAAAGAGGATAATAGAGTAGATTCATAGGATGCTTAGTATGATGGTGAAATGGAGTATTAGGTGTTGACATGATGGCATGAAGTGATTCAAAGTGAGAATGACTTGGTTTAGTAAGCCCAATCAGGTGACCTAACTAGCCTAGGTGATGTATCATGGTGGTATGAGTTGCTTGTTAGCTTGAGGAGTAGGGTATAAGATTTGAGATCATATTTGGAAAGATTTTAGGCACTCACACGAGTTTAAGGGTTCGGAGTACAAAGTTGAAGACTGATATTTAGATGTTCATCTAGACCAAGTATATGTGTATAAAGGCATGAGGTTGAGTTACAAAGTCATGTGAGCTCATGGATGCATGTAGATAAGTGTGTTATTATGTATTAAGGTTTTTAAGGCATTTTATAAATGTTTCATGTTGATTTATAGTCTTATTTCAGGTTGACCCTAGCCTAAACAATGCAAAACCCCAAGGGATAGTCATACAAGTATTAGTGGATGGGGATATGGAGATATATTTATGATATGATGATGATTGGATATGTGAGTAAGGTGTGTCATGATTATGTGGGAAAAAATCTAGGTTTCCATGATGTGTATTTTGTACGTTATGATAGTTTTGGTGAACAGGGTCAAGAAAAATGTCATTTCCAGCTTGAATTGCACCTCCTGATGCTCACCCTGAATTGTGTACTTTTCATGGGAAATTTTATATTTAAAGTATGTTTATAAATTTATTATATAAGGTTTTACAAAAATAATGAGGTCATTTCATTATCACATTTTTATGAATGAATGTTAAGAAGGTAAACTGCTTTTTGTGTGTTTGAAACCCTAGCTCAAAAGCGGTAGGAGATATAATAATCATTATTAGATAGAATTGATTTATAGTGTAAGTATGATGATTTTATGATGTATAGGACTCCTCCAAGTTTCTAGAAAGTTATGGTATAGTTTGTGGTGATGAGTGGACCCCACTCAAACAAGCTTCTTATGAAGAAGTTTAGTTTGGGACAAGGTTGTCCAAAGGAGTTGAAAAATAAATGGACATTGTTTTTGTATGGGATTTTTCTTTATTTCCATGGTGATTTCAGGTCGTGATTATTATTCTAAATGGAAAAGTGTATACTATTTTGAAGACTAGTCAACCGGTAGTTTCAGGTAGCTTGTAGAGATTGGCTTGGTTGAAAGCCTTTCACTTGAAGTTGGAAAACATTATATTATGTTTTGGAAAGAGTATTTAGAGGGATTTACATTGGTATAATTTTTTTATCTTTATGATAATATTTTATGGGTCATCCATGTCAGTTTGTGAGGAAGAATATTGTTGGTTTTCTAGTATACGATTTCTAAGGTTGAAAGAATAAAGTGAATTAAGTATTAGTTGTATGATCTGGTAATTTATATCACCTGAAAAGTGAAGAGAGATGAATTTTGTTCCTATTAAAGGAAATTGTAGGTCTTATAAGTGGTATAAAAGGTGAAAAATAGTTGAGTTTGCAAAACTGGTTTATGGGTAGCATGATTTGGAGAAGAGGAAAGTAGTTCGATTTGAACCTATGGATGTTTCAAGAGATCTAACATGCATGGATGTGTTTTACATGTCTTGAGGATTATAATGATTGGTTATAATCCATAGTTGAGTTGATGTTAGGTAGTTTTGAGGTGCTAAGGTGAATATAGGGTGTTGGAAAAAGTTGTTTTGAGAAGGACATGAGTCTTTTGAGTTTTATTATGTTATTTTTGATTAGTGAAAGATAATTAATGACCATGGTTGATTTTTATGTCATATTAGACATGTTTGGTGAATTTTAGAGCTTGACTAATCATGGTTTTGGAATTTGTGGTTTTAGCTCATCTAGGTGATGGGGTTTTAAGCTTATTTTGTGTAAGTTTGATGGTTTTGGGAATGACCGACCTATATGGGTCATATGTGAACATTGTAATAAATGTATTAGTATGTTTTATTAGTTTTTTTGGTATAATTAGTCATGTAGGGACGACCTCCTTTGTGTTTGAGAGATAAAGTGCATACAAAAGTGAGTTTAGAGTTCAAATTTGAACTAGTTCTTTGAGAGGGAAATAGTGCGACCCATGTGAGTAAGTATTACAGGTACGAAGGAAGTTATTCAGAGCTGAAAAAGTGTATGGAAAGTTGAATAATGTTTTAGAGTGGCTTTCTATGTGTTTGAAGCTAAGAAAAGTGAAGAAAGTGAGAGATATATTTAGATAGGTGAATAAGGGTTTGAACGAGTTTGGAGTTGAATCTTCTGATCACCATAAGATGAGTTACTGTAACATATCATTAGTGAAATATTCATAAAAATATTGTGTGATGATTCATATTCATGCAAGTCTCTTGTTGTGAGTCATATCAACAAGGGTTTAGGGGTTGGTACTCCTTGTGGGGTTGGTGCCTCACTAAAGAAATCTCTTGTGATGTGTAATATTAACTTGATTATTTTTTGTGTGTAATATCAAAAAATTTTTTAGTGGGTTTTCTTCCCTTGAGGGTTTCCCACTTATATCTTGTGTTATGGTGTTCTCTCTCTTCTTCATGGTTATGTGAATGTATGATATTTGATGTTGTGCACACATAAATGAATGGTTAATTGATTTTGAATTAAGTAATAAAATTTGAAATCAATTTAAGTTTGAAAGGATTGATTCACCCTCATCTCATTCCATTATGATTCAAACAATTGATATCTAGGAAGATCCTTTTGGAGAAGTTTGATCACTTGAAAGGAGATCCTTTGAAGAACAATAATGGAAAATTATCAGAGTGGTTTCTCCACCAGTAAGGCACCTTTGTTTGATGGAGTGAATTATGATTTTGGAGTTTGAGGATGAGGACTCAGATTATGTCCCTAGGGTTTGATATTTAGCAAGCTATGGAAGGTGGTTATATTGTTCCTACCGGTTGGTATGTGGTCCTATTAGGTGTTGTCATTGATAAAAACCACATTAATGACAAATTATATGTTGGATAAAAATCTTATGATGATGTACATGATGTTAACATGATAATTTAGATGTTTTTTTATTAGTACAATGAGATTCATGATGTGTGCTTATTGAAAGCCTATTCAGTGCCTAGGTGATGTTGCGTATAGAGTTAGGATATTCTTGGATACTTAATAAGCATTTTGAAATGATGGATAGTAGTTTTGGAGGGTTCTTAGGAACTCAAAATAGTTACATGGTGCAGATACATGTATTTGTCTATGTTAAAAGTTCTCATTGGGAGTAGGTATGGTTACTTAGAGGTGTGAAAGTGTGGTTTAGATATATATGAGATCATAGAAGCTTGTATAAATGTATATCATGTCATATCAGCTATGTTTGGTTCATTTTTAGAGATTTCATGATGAGTTATCGCATTCTTTCATTTGACCCTAGCTTCTATAATGAGAAGCCTTAAGGTGAGGCTATGCAATTAAGACAAAGCTAGGAGTTTGAGGTATGGTATTGAAATTATGATGATTGGAAGTTTATTATGATGTTTTATGATGCTTTGAGAAAAATTTAAGGTTACTTCTAATGCTCGTTGTGGTTTTTAGGGATGTTTCTATGGTGATTTTATAAGGTTTCAAAAAAATAATCATGTCATTTGATTGTCATTTTTTATGAACGAATGTTAAGAAGGTAAAGTGGTCTAAAACCCTAGTTAAACCCTAACTAGGAGAAGTTTACAGAAGAAGAGGTATAGTGAGATAGTTTTGATTAACTCATCAAAATTGATGATTTGATTTTGTATAGTAATATCTTATATTTAAACAAATGTATGATTGAGGTCATGATGATGAGTGGGCCCCACTCAAACAAGTCAATTTTTGAAGAAGAATGTTTTGGGACAAGGTTTTCCAAATGAGGTATGTGATAAATTGATGATATGGAATGTATGTGATCTGATATTAATATTATGGAGGTTTTATGAAATTTTCATGTAGGTACATGGTCATTTGAGGTCCATTCAGGTTGACTAGTCAAAGGGTAGTTTTGAGGCCTTAAAAAGTAGGGTTAAGTGAAATGGCTATATCTTGAGCTACAAGTTGAATTTTGAGGTGATTAAATTTTTTTGGAAAGAGGATTCAGATATATTTCTAGTGATATGATTTTTACTCATGATAAGGTCATTTTACATGGTTTCTAGGTAATTATTTGGACAGAAGGAGTTTTGCTATTATAGAAAAGGATGTGTTTTGGTGCAAGTTTGGAGTTGTTTAAAGCATGAGATGGATTGGATGATGCTTTCTATCACCTGGAATGTGAATAGAGATTAATTTAGCATCCATTGAATCCATTTTTAGGAATTTAATTTTTTTATAAATGTTTTTATGAGCTAACATTTGGAAGCAACATTTTTGGTAGGTTGATTTGGTGAAGCCAAAAATAGATGTGGTTTAACAATGTGGTTGATTCAAGACTTATAAATTTATTAAAAGTGTTATAAATGTTCTTAAATTTCCATTGAGTGGTCACATGTAATGGTTTGTATTAGTAAAATATATTTGGTGGCGTAATGAAGTTTCCAGTGCTTGAAGGGTGTAGGAAACAACAATTCGACAAGTACAAAGAGCACCTTTGGGACCATTAAATGAAATAATTTGATTGGTTGAGATAAATTGAGACCATTTTTGGATGTTAAATGATATTTTAATCATGTTTAAGGGTTTATGGGTCATGAATATGTATGGGTTTTATGTAAGGGAATTTTTAAGATTATGCTCATGTGGTTTTAAGCCATGTTTAGCACATGCAATTGAGGTTTTTAGCTAGGAAGACCTACTTGGGAAACATGTGACTATTGTAATTAATTTTTTCATGTTTAATTAATGTATGTGATGAGAAAAAGGAGGTAAATATTTTTTATTGAGTTTGAAATCATGAAGAGCTTATAAAAGCATAGTTTTGGGTGCTTTACAATCTAGTTGTATGTGTGCAAATTGAATGACCTAGGTGTGAGTGATTTTTAGGTTTTGGATCATGAATTGAGTTTTAATAAAGTGTGTTGTATGTTGAGGATTCGTAAGCATGTGTGGAAGTATTTGAAGGTTTGAGAAGTGATTGAAGAGATTGTTATGTGAATATTGGCCACCTAGGGTTTGATTAAAGAAGTGTGAGATGAATTAGAGACCTCCATCAGTTTTGGAAGAAAAAAATAAGATGTATTAACATCATAAGGTGGTTTAGTGGATTTTTGATCATCTTTGGTGGTTGTATCCTCCTTGTGGAGTTGGTGCTTCACTAAATTAGGGGTTGATGCTCCTTGTAGGGTTAGTGCTCTACTAAACTAGGGGTTGGTGCTCCTTGCAGGTTGGTGCCTAACTAAATTAAGAAAAATATCAATATAATATTGTGTTTCAATTGGTTTTCTTCCCCTTGAGGGTTTCCCACTTATATCTTGTGTCTTGTGTTGATGATCTTGTTTATGGTTCTTGCACATGTGATTGTTTGTTGAATGCACACATAAATGAATGGTTGAATGTTTATGAGTAGTTGTATATGAAAATATGAAATCTGAATTTAAAGTTTTGTAAGGAATGATTCACCCTCACCTCTCAGATCATTGTGCTTCTAATAATTGGTATCATAGCTGGTCCTTTTGTAGAAGTTTTATATCTTGAAAGGATATCCTTGAAGCACAATATGGTGAGGAGCACAGTGATTGGAAAGGAACCATTGTTTCATGGAGTTAATTATAGTTTATGAAGATTGAGAATTAAATCCTAAATCATGGCTCAAGGGCTTGATGTTTGGGATGTGTGGAGAGTGGTTATACTCCTCCTTCCACCTCCTCACTTACTGATGAACAAAAGAATGCATACGCTAATAAATCAAGAGAATTTAATTCCATTATAAGTGTCCATGGAGAATATGAAATGGGAGAAGTGATGCATTACAAATCTGTAAAGGAAGTGTTGTCATGCAAATGGGCAATAAGGAAATCAATAATTTCTGAGCATGACAACTATACCCCTGTGTTAATGTTTTCAGGTCCTACCATTCCAAGACATCCCAAGTCCATCTAGCTAATACAAATTATCTCCAAAATAAGTTATATCATCCCCTTAGGTGATTTAGGAAAGTCCATTCACTCCCCCTAGGTGATTTTAGGAGTTCATTTGTAAGCTATCATTGGCCTAAGTTGTGAGAAGGGCTATCATTGGCCTTCCTAGGGCTGGAACAACCCCATAGAGTGTATAATAAGATCCTAAGTGGATGTAGAGGTGATTCAAAGGTCTTGGGACATCATGGAAATGATTCAGGAATATTTTGGAAGGGCTCAGAGAAGTTGGGGTAGTTTCACCAAAATTAGGGTTCACAGGCCTAGTTCAGTACACAGGCCAAAACAACCACTGAGCTTTGAAAGGTGATTTTGAGAGCTCTGGATGGATTTAGGAGAAAAAAATATTCAAAAAGATAATTACAAGACCTACATGATGGAAAAATAAAATTTTTCACAACACTTTGGCGCATTAGGTATGTAGGAAGTTTTTCCTAGGCACAAGTGGAGTACCAAATAAAAATCCAATATATTAGGGAAAAAATGAAAGAATAAAGATATTATACCCCCACCATTGGATTCAAAATTCCATTTCCAGTCAGGATCATATAAATTTTTTCCAAAAATTCCATCGGGAGCTCAAGTTATCATCGTCACAAGTTGTCCTCTTGGAGCAAGTTTGGGAGTTAACCAAATTTTGGGAGGACATGTGTCAGCTCTAGGATCTGGAGGGATTTTGTGTCCCCGAAGTCCCTAAGGGTTAGGTAAATCAACCTTGTAAAAATTTTCCTAGCCCCCATGTGACCTATGGAACCCCATGCAATCATCAAGAATGCTAATTTAACCCCTGGGTGTAATTTCGAGGTCAAATACCCTACCGTCGGATCTCTCGCCATGTGTCACCTGGGACCACCATGGAATTTTATGTTCCTCACATCCCTCATAGGTCAGGGACATCAAACTCTAAAAAATGTGCCCAACCCTTTAGGAGATATTTTTGGTCACCCATGTGAACGCTTAAAGCCCCTCAGTGCTTTAAAGATGATTTTGGAGAACTCACTCGTGCCGTCAGATCGATGCCATGTGTTATATTATTTCTTACCATGGAAATTGATTTCCCCCATGTCCCTTTGAGGTGAGGGACATCAGGGACAAGAAAATGTGCCTAGCCCTCTCTGTGAATGATTTTAAAATTTTAAATATCTACCTACTTCCCGCTTCTAACTTCTTACACTCTCATGCACAACCATATCTCCATACTTCCTCTGCAACCTTCTACCATCACTCCGCCATTGAAAATTATTAGATCAAATAAACTAAGGAACTGAAATACCTTTCCCATGGAGATACAGGTATTAGAAGAATTTTTCATCAAGTTAAGAAGGAAAAATGAAGAACAATGAAGAAGAAAACAATGAAAATCTTCATAGCCATAAAACGAAATTTCATAAAAATATTGCAACCTAGTGCACAAAGAAATGAACCTTTTTTTCTATTTTTTCCTCTATACAATACCATCAAAAAAATACTTTCAAACTCTCCTCTCATGCAACAAATCATTCATAACGAAGAAATCTCCTTTCCGACTCAATGAAGGAAAAATTAAATTTCCGTTAACTGTTTGTCGATTGAAGTAAAATTTCACGTGAAGCACCAGAAGAAAAAATTATATCAGAAATATAATTTTTTTGTGAATAGAGGAGAAAAACAGACCTGTAATTTTGAGGTCCATTAATGGCTACCGTGTCAAAAAATATTGCTAGGTCCAAAATTTGAAAGTTTAAAATCTCCTGGACTATTAAGCGGGTAGGTCTAAAATTTCAGAGGGGCGATATTGGGAAAAAACCCATATCGGAAAACTTCATTCCATGTCAATATGACCTCTAGAATCCCACTTTATAAAAATAATAGGTCTTCTGCATAGGGACTGCTATTTTGGGAAAGTCAGCAATAGAAGAACTTGCGAAGGAGACAGAGACATTAGAGGTTGAATGTAGGCCGAGAACTCATTGGAATGGGAATTTTTGGCACTTAATGAAAATATTATGTGGTCCCATGAGCACCTGATAAAAATAGAAAGTTGATTCATAAGGAGAGAGGAATTCATGGAGAAGAGGAAATTAGAGTCGCAACATCCAGTTGAGGTTCGAGGGAGTTTCTCTTTCATACTTACTAAAAATAGTAAGTTGTTATTCTAGGGAAAACATGAAGCAGAAGTGGATGGGATAGAAGCTGGCACAACCCTTTACCTGTGAGTATGAGATAGAAGACAACAATGTCTTGTACATGGACCTAAATGACCTAAGAACTTGTATGACAACTAGAGACCAGAAGAAGATTGAAGATCTGGTGTCTCTAGATTTTACCCTTAAATATGAGACTACCCATTAGAAAAAATTTCATTATTTTTAAAAATAACAGGTCTTTTCATGTTTTAATTTCCAAAATATGTTTGTATTATGTTAAGATATTCCCAGTGAATCATATGATCCAATTTTGACAAATACCCAAATGTTGAAACTCATTTTATCCCTCCACCAATTTTTGTCTACCGAGAAATTTTTATTTAATTATTTATTAAATAAATAATACCCGTTTGAAGTAAATTGTGCTCCGGTTGAATCATGTTGAAGTTTTACATGCCAGTATTCACTCATCTCAATAAGATTTTCACCAAGAATGAATTCAGGGCATTGTGTGCAACTTCTGGCAATTTCTTTGCTTTTATTTATTTCTTTTGTGTTTTTCTTTGGTTTTCTCTATAGTTTCTCTGTGAAATTTTCCTAGGTCTATTCTTTGTACACTATAGTTTGTTTAATTTCCTAAAGCATCTATAGATCATCTACTAATGCAACACCAGAAGGAATCAACCTCAAAATGCAAACTTCTGACCAAAAAAGATGAAGTCATGCACAAAAAGCCTCTCCCAGGAAAGTCACATTTTTTGGAATTAATGAGTGTAAGCTGCAATGGGATTTTTGGTAGTGGTAGGAAGGCGGGAATTTCTTACCTACCTTACAGGGTACTTTTTCCCATGAAGTCAAAGTCACTTAAGCTGCAATGGGAAAATTAGAGGTGGTAGGCAAGCAGGAATTTCTTACCTGCCTTGCAGGGTACTTTTTCTCATGAAGTCAAAGTCACTTAAGTTGCAATGGGAATATTAGAGGTGGCAGGTATGTGGGAATTTATTACTTGCGTTTCAGGTAAGAATTCCCATTATAAAAGACAAAAACACTTAAAAATCTTGGTGGGAATTCCTTACCTATCTTGCGGGCAGGTAAAAATTCCATTATGAAAGCCAAACAACTTAAGTGAAAAAGGGGATTTTTGGAACTGCAGTGTAGGGTAGAAATTCCCATCAAAGTTGACTTCCTAGTTTTGGAAATTACCCTTGCTAAAAATGTGACCCACCTTGGGTGAATAAAAATGTAATTAATAATATTTATTAATGGTTTATTCACCCAATTTTGGTGCCATAAATAGAAGGAAAGTCAATGCAAGTGGAAAAGCTAAGGAGAAGTCAAGGATGCATGCTATAAATAAATAAAATAATTTATTTAAAAGCAACCTGCAACATGCATAATTAGGCGTCAATTTGGGGGAATAAACATGATTGTTTATTAATTAAATTGCCAGAAATAGGAAGGGAAATTATTAAAAATAGTATTGAGGATTATATAAGCATGGGATTCCATAATGAAGAAGCAATTAATTATTTTTGCAAAGGATTGTAGCCTAGACAAGTTTTGGTGCCAAAGGAAGGAGGTTTTTACATTAAAGAGTGTTTTTCATTGCTAGGGAGCTTCAAGGTTTGGTGCCTAGGGTTGGAATGGCTTGATTTTTGCTATGATAATTATCTGCATGTTGGTATAAGTGCTCTGGTGAATTAAATAATATTTTGTTTTGCTTTGCATGTAAGCAAGACCTCAAATTTTTAGGCGAAGACTTTATATGTAGATTTTGGTGATAAAAATCAAGTATTTGTGCCATGGAATCCATCTTTGTCTAAATAAAAGCTGTAGGCATTCATCACGGGTGATCAAATCAATTTCGTGTACATTGAATATATCTTTCGAATCTAAATAAGTTTCTGATTTGCACAAATGGATCCAATTGCAAGGGATTCGGTAGAATAAAAGACAAAGAGTTCGAGACAAAGATTGTTCCAGCCGGTTGAAGCATGATGAAAGATAAATATCAACGAGAATCATGCATAGCTTCTATATTTGTTGAATTCAATGATATAGACATAGCCCCCGAACCTATCACCTGATTTAATGTGAGATCTAGATATCATAATTACAAAGGCTTCGGTAGTAGTTCATCCTCTTGTTTCTAACGCAACATGTGTAGAAGTCGGTGCATGGAAAATTCCTTCCATGATCTTGTGCATATGCTCCCAACATTCCATTTGAAGCCTTCATTGAATTTACTTGTATTTGCATTCACCCAGAGTGCTTTTCAGAATTTAAAGGAAATACCCACAAGCAAATCACATTCATTCATAGCTTCCAGATCTAGTTTGGTGAGAATCAAAGGCAAAAGAGTTAACCACATGCAAAATATGGAAAAAGAACAAGATTGGAAGTGTTGCAACTTTCTTCTAATTTCTTTTCCTCTTTCTTCTTCTTTCTCTTATTTTCTCCGACAAAGTAATTGAGCGATCAATTAAATTATAAAACTTAAGTGATTGGTTTAAAATTCGTTACTTGAAGAAGTCAATTACTTGGAAATAGGTGGTAGACATGCAAAATAGAAGGTTCTATTTTTCAGTTATAAATCATGCATGTCATGCAAAGAGGAATTCTAAGAGGAATATTGCTAGTTGTTTCCCTTTTCATAGCTTTTGCATGCGGGAATTCATTTAAAGCTTCCTATTTGTAATTTCCTTTATACACTATAAATAGAGGAAGAACCTATGGATTAAAGAATTAGAATTTGTAATCAGCATTCTTGTGTTCCAAACTTTGAGCTGAGACCCTTGATAGATTTATTCAAGAAGAGGAATAGAGAAGAGATTTCGGAGAACTTTGTGTCAATGGTGCATTTGTCTCGTATTTATTTCTAGATCTAGATCGAAAGTTTCCTTTGCTTCAAATTCTGTATTTCATGATGTATTTGTTTTAATCTATGTGCATACGATCAACTCTATGAACTATTGATTGGGTTGCACATCTTCTCTCATTTCTTCCTATTTCCTATTATTTTCCTCTTCTGTAGATTTTTCCTTTCTTTAATGATTGCTTACTTGCTACAAAAGCTGTCTAGCTATGGTTCATGAGCTACATAGTTAAAGTGATATCAGCAGATAGATACTATAAAACATAACTGACAAAATATTACATGGGAGCCTCACCGGTAAATGAGGGAGTTTTATGTCATGACTTCCTAGGTTTTCATCTATGTAGAAAATCTAGTCAACAAGATTAGATATTCACCGGTGGCTTGTTCGCTACCATAAGGCACCTAGTGTCTCATTTAGAGTCATGAGTTGTTCCTAGCCTACTCTCATCACTATGATCCTAAAACACAAACCATCTGAGCTGAAAATGGCACAAGCAATGGTGGTCATCAACCCCTGAGAACCATCTCACTTTATCTCGTATATACCGACATCACCCATCATTTTCTTCATCTCAAAAGACAGGGCCTTGCACAATTGGGAAATGATGGATGCATACATGCAAGGGGTTGTGCTTGGGTCATGGTTAAAAACAAGGAGAAATCCACAAGGTTGCCCAAGAACCTTCTAAGGTGTGAGTTCTGAGAAGGGTGTTCGGATGTCATCATTCTTCTCAGTAGATTAATGGGTGAATCAAGCATAAGATACTTCCAAGACTGGATGAGCCTTTTCATCTTGATGTTGACTGAAGTAAAACAAAGAATCAACTTGAGGCGAGATCATCAATGATAACCTCCTTGCAATTGCTCCAAGTACTGTGATGAAGAAGTTCCACATGAATTCGTACTTGGTCTACCTCCTCGCTAGCTCAAGATCATTCAAGTGAATAAAAATCTTAGAAGAAGGAGGAAGAAGTTGATTCCATTTCATATCTCTCTCGGGGTACTTAGGTGTAAGATCTCAAATGACGCATCTCATTTGGAATTTGCTTTTACTCATTCGACGTTACATTCCCACATCACTAGGAATATCTTTGAAACTCCCTCAGAAGACTTGTCACATGTATGGGTAAGGGCCTTAGAAATCAGGTTTGAGGAAATTAATTGGGCCATCACAGAGTTAGAGGAGAAAGAGGAACAAGCATACAAATTGTAGGATAGTGTAAATCAGAAAATTCAAAAACTTGGAGTACTGCAATGGGCAAGGATACAACTGTTGATGAGTTGATTAGTCCATTTGAATAATACATCAAGAAATAGGTAGATAACCCATTTTCCTTCACTAAGGATACCCTTGACTTCCTCTCAGAGATTTGGGCCTCCATTGCACTTATCATAGAGAAACATTCATCATGGTTTGGGAAGTGCAAAGACATCAACAATGTGGCTAATGGATGGACATATACCTTGAGTTGTGTTCACATTCCTCATTCCAAAAAGGTGGAACCTACAACCTGCTCATTTCAGCAAAGAACTTGGAGGAATAGAGGCCTTCTCAGAGCATGAAGTGGAAATCAGTTAGGGAGTGAGATCAAATCCACTATAACAGCTCATCCTTCTACATAATTATTCTTCCTCTCTTTCTCTCTCTCTTCTCTTCTCACCCAACGCTCTCTCTCATCAATGTTATATTTTTGTATTGAGGTTTGAAATTTTTAATATAACTTTAGGTAAATTTAAAAACATAATGTAAACTTTAAGTCACCTTATTTTTATAAAAGGGACTTAAATATTCAAGTGGAATATGAATAGTCTAAAGTCACATTAAAGTATTTGAAAAGTCACGGGAAGATGAAGAGTTGCCTCTTCTTCTATAAATTGTAACAAGCTCCTCATTTGAGCTTCTTCTTAAACTTCCTACTTCTTCTTAGACAACTTATGAGACTTCTTAGATAGTAGAGCTATTTTTTTGTGAATTCATGAGAGAGATATCCTTGTGAAGAGAGAAAAGAGATAACAAATTTCTTCCATTTTCCCTACTCAAAAATGTCTTCTATTTCTATGTTATGTACAATTTCTACTTGAGCTTCAATAAAGGAAGAAGGAATTTTATCCTTTTTTACTGAGGAGTTTAGTGGTACTTTGTGCTCATTAAATGCTATTTGGTCTTGTTGCTACTATGCAAATTTGTTTTCTTCTAAATTCAAGTGCATGTAAAAAATTTATGGATGATGCATACAAGTCTCGATTTTCTACTTAAAGCATTAGTTTTTCTTTTTTCTAAGTTTTTCACTCCCTTCCCCACTTTCCTAGCAAATTCCTCTCTTACAGACATATACAAGATTTTTTCAACGGGTCGGTGGAGTGGACCTATTGGATCCCTAGTTGAAAGGCCACAAGATAAAAATAACTTTTTACTCGTGCATGCACGTACGAAAACTCCACCAGTTAAGTAGAGGGACTTAGAATACCAGAGAATTGGCAAGATAACCACCAATTTTCTCTGACAAATTTTCTCACCAATAGTTTTTTGTGGCTACTAAGGGGAATATTTAGTAGCATCCGCACCTGAATATGACCAGAAGGTCGGAAAATTTTTTTTTTTTTAGAAAATTCAAAATTCAAAAAAGAAATTTCTGGAATTTGAATAGCTATATGACCCTCATGTCTACAAACCATGGCTATTCAGGTAATCCTCCTATTGAAAGACTTGAATTTCTCTTCCACATATAAGAGGATATTACTTCAAATTTGAGAGAAGTTATCTGGCATAACAGTCAAGTGTCAACCACTACTTCATTGCCACAAGAATTCTTGACCTTGAAGAGGAGCATGTTGTTGAATTGGAAAGGCAAAGACAAATTCCAACACCACAAAGAAGAGTATAGATTTCCAAGATGGTGGATAGAAGATACACCCAACAAGAGAGACAAGGATGAAAAAATGACCCCACTTTTGAAGAGATTTAAAGAAGAAAAGATCTAATCATAATTCAAAGGTCTCCCTTTCATCAAGCAACTAATCATGTTGGGAACCTAAGTGTTTCCAATCCTTTGGATGGTGAATTTCTATACATAACCGAGAATCTTGAAGATTTCATTGACATAGAGATCGAAGAAGAAACTAGAGAAAGAGAAGCAATAACATAAGAGGAAATATGAGCTTAGCTTGAAGAAATTAAAAGACTTCAACCTAAGGCGGAGATGCAAGAGTAAAGTAGAAGCCACAACCTTAGAGAGGCTAGAAGCTAGAAATAGACACATAATGGGGGATCGTGATCATGAGGTCCATACGACTAATGTACCATGGGGTGGAAGCACACATGCACTCGCCCTTGCTCAACCACTTCATGAGCTACCAAAAGGCCCAAGAATAAACTTTCCAAAATTTATAGGGGATGGTTCTTAACTCCCCAAAGAACATGTAGCAACATTTATCACTGCTTGTGGTGTATTAGACATTGAGGACAAAGATATGGTAGTCCTTCTCTTTATGGAGTCACTCCAAGAAAAAGTTTCGAATGGTTATACATGCTACCCTTGAGGTTTGTCACCTATTGGGAAGATATTAGAAGTGCATTCAAACATAGGTTCAAGACCATGAAAGACTATCAAGATCTCTTGGTCCAATTGGTACAAATGAAGAAAGAAACCTCCAAATCAATGAGAGACTTCATAACAAGATATAATAGAGTGATAAGAATAATCCCTGAAGATGTGGTGCCTCCTGAAAATAATTTGAAGAGATTCTTCATCTAGTGCCTTGCCATCAGAAGTAGGTTTCTTCCTTAGAAGAACCCAACCAAGAACATTGAGGGAATCTTAGGACCATGCAATAGAAACCAATGATGATCTAATCATGTTTGGTAAAGTGAAAGGCCCAAATGGAAAGCAAAAAGGCTAGAATTCAAGCTCAGTCACCACAGACCCAATGTTCCAAAAAATGGCAAATGACTTGGTTTCCTTGAAGAAACAACTCTCCCAAATCATAATGCGGAACACTATAAGGAAACCACATCCTCCCAAAATACCAAGGATTGCTCCTCCTCACCAACTTTCTATCAAAGCACCAACAATCATCTGCTGCCTATAAAAGCGAAGAACCGAGAGGAGCAAATGGAAATTCAAGAGCCCGAAGAAGAAAATGCGGGGATGATGACAACTATCTTGAGGTTGAGGAAGTTGATGGTGATATGCACAATGACCTAATTGAGTACGTTGATGATGAAGATGATGATGATGAATAAGCTCCAAGTTTCTCATGCACAATTTTCACTCACGCATAGTCCAAGAAAGGTGCTCCATCCTCAACAACTGTAGTAAAGGACAAGAAGAAGAAAAAAGATTCTCTTGTAGAGGTTCCACAAAATAAAATCATCAGTAGAGGATCACCACTATCACCTTTTATGGATTCACTAAAGAAAAAGTAGACCCCTTTGGTTAGTAAGGATCATGCTTTGCCACACCAAGTAAGTCACCCAGTCCTTCTCCTAACTCAAAAGTTACTAAAAATAATTCTCCTTAAAATTTTGTTCCTGTAAAAACATCTAAGGTTCTATCAAAACCTACATCCTCATCTCCTTCCAAGCCAATTACTGCACCCGTGAAGGAAAATTCACACCCCAAAGTAGCAAAGCATTCACCATGTAAATATTTTATCATTCTCGTAGAACCTCATCCTTGCTTACCATAACCACATTTGAATTTTGGAATACACAATCAAAACTAAAGTTAAGCTCATAGAAATAGAATACCTAAAAACTCACCCTACTTAATTTGATAGGTTCATTGATGTAGTCCAGTGGTGATAATCCTATAACCTCATTGCCTCCAAAACCAACAAGGTTGAACCTTTCTACTGTCACTCCTCATTAAAGGCTTCTAACTAAATAATTTCATCATAGATTCTAGAGCCTCAAATAATGTGATGCCCGTCAAAGTTATAAATGCTCTAGGCCTCACCTTGACCCATGAAAATGACACCCGATATTTAATGAAATTGAAACAAGTGTCGTTGGTTGGAAGAATCAAAGATGCACATGTAGAATTATCTAATTTTATAGATAAAAATGTTCATTTAACCATCCTAGTAGCAGACATCCCAACATCCTTTGGCATGCTACTGACTCAAAGTTTCTATAGAGACTTGGGTAGAGAAATAAAAATGGATTGGTCATCCGCAGCTATTCTAGTGAAAGGAAAGATGAAGAAGTTGCTGCAAGTAAGGTAGATGAAGTTCATAGTATGAAAGTATGATCATCCAAAGGAAAACATTCTCTTTCAAGATAGTGGGTTAGGAAACTACTTCCTCACATTAGAAAAAGATGATAATTTTCCACTTCTTATGAAGGAGGAAGAAGATCAAGTTTGGACGATGGAATTTGATGGTAGTCATTCTAGTGTAGGTTCGAGAGCAGGCATGGTGTTGTACTCTCCTTCCGATGAATTATACCCATTTTCCTACAAGCTGCAATTTGATAATACAAATAACACAACAAAATATGAATATCTCCTCTTAGGCATGGGCATGGTATAAGACATGGGAATCAATAAAAATAGATCTTTGAGGTGATGCAGAGGTGATAGTAAAGCAAGTCTGACAACAATATCAGGTGAAAAATACAAGACTCCAACATTATAGAAATAGAGTATGAGACTACATTGAATCTTTTGATGCATTTTCCATCGAATCTATCCCAAGAGAAAATATGAAAAGGATAATTCTCTTACAGTTTCAGATTCCCTAGTGACACCTCATCCTTCTTTTGGTAAAGACAAGGTGACCATTGAAATGGTATTTAGGCCTAGTGTACTAGATAATGCAAATCATTGGCAAGTCTTTAATGATGATAACCAAATTCTAGAATTTTTGGAATAAAGGGATAATTTCAATAATCTCTTCTTTGAAGGAAGTGAAAATCCACACCGAGAAGCAAAGATTCGAAGAAGAGAAAGAAGGAATTGAAGGGATTGATAAAGAAGGAGTGATCAAATTGAAAGGAAACAAGATTTGCAAAGGCATATTTTCTTTGGAAGACCTCTTTGATAAACATGATATTTTCATTCAAGAAAAAGAAAAACAATCTTCTAGGTTCCAAACTAGTTTTTATAAGGAAAGCATCGGACTTCATGGAGGAGCCAACGATGGTCAATATTGGAAAAATTTTCTCACCCAAAAAGAAGATAATTTTTTTTGTGTTACTGAAGAAATATTCAAATGTTTTGGCCTACTCTTATGGTGAACTCAAATCCTTCCAACCGAAGGAAATGCATCACTCAATTCCCTTAAAGTAGGATGCCAAGCCATTCAGGAAAAAAAAGGCCATATAACCCAAATATTTTTGATACCATCAAAGAGGAGGTAATGAAGATGCTTAATGCAAGGATTATCTTTCCCATCCATCATTCAACATGGGTGGCCAACATTGTGTTGGTGCGAGAAGAAGAATGGTGAAATAAGAATATGTGTAGATTTCCACAACTTGAACTAGACATCACTGAAAGACAATTATCCTCTCCCTATCATGGACCACATTTTTCAAGCAATCACTGGATCTAAAATGCTTTCATTGCTTGATGGATTCTCAAGGTACAATCAAATCAAAGTGGCAGAGGAGGATCGCACCAAGATAGCCTTCACAACACCTTGGGGAACTTTTTCCTACAACAAAATGCCTTTCAACCTAATCAATGCAAGAGATACATTTCAAAGGGAAATGGATTTGGCATTAAAATATTTAAAACATTACATTTTCATATATCTTGATGATCTCACTGTGTTTTCAAAGAATAGGGAGATCATATCCATCACTTAGAATAGTTACTTGCAAGGTGTAGAAAACATGACATATCACTAAACCTAAAAACTGCATTTAGAGTTATGGAAGGAAAGTTACTAGGGAACATTGTGCATAAACATGCAGAACATATTGATCATGAGATAGTATGAGCTATTCAAACACTATCACTACCCATAAACAAGAAAGGAGTTCATTCCTTCTTGAAAGGTTAATTTTCTTCTTCGCTTTGTTCCCGAGTTTGTTGAATTGACAAAGCACATCACCACCATGATGAAACCACAAGAAAAATTCAAATGGAACAATGAAGGGAAGGAAACATTTGAAGATATAAAAATCCATTGTTAAGGCTTTAACCCTTGTGTCTCCATATTTTAAAAAATAATTCATCATGTATTGTTATGCATCAGAACATACCCTCTCTACCATTCTTGTTTAAAAGAATGATGAAGGAATGGAAGAACCTATTGGTTTCATGAGTTGTCCATTGAAAAATCATGAAATAAAATACAACCAATTGAAGAAGCACGCCTATCCAAAGGTGGTCAAGCTTATAAAAAATATCAATTTTTACATCCTTAACTCTCATATGGTGGTGATGGTACCTGAAAGTGCAATCAAGTCCATCTTGACACAAAATGATCCAGGAGGTAAAAGAGGAAATTAGATTGCAAAGACTCAAGAATATGAATTGGAAATTTGACCCTCCAATATGGTAAGGGGAAACAGTTTGTGTAGGTTGATTGTTGAAGATGAAACACTCATATCTCAACATGGTGAAGACAATTGTGCTTGTTTAACTTGTTTCAAAAATAATCCATAGGTTCTCTTTGTAACCACTACTGATGAGTGGTATGCTGATATTTCCTATTACTTAACTTATGGAGAATGCCCTTCTCATCTTGATTACAAGAAAATGAGAACACTCAAGTTGAAGGAAACAAAGTTTGTAATCTGGAATCACACACTTTACAAGAGAGGTCTGGATGGATGCTTCCTTAGGTGTGTAGATAAATAACAACAAGAAAAAAATTCTTAAAGCATACCATGACCAAGTGTGTGGTGGACATTTCTCAACAATGGTCACTACACACAAGATCCTCGAGGAAGGTATTATTGGCCCACCCTCTTTGCAGAAACTTAGGAATGGGTTTCCAAATGTGAAGCATGCCAACAATTCATTGGGAGACCACAACTTGTTGCACTACTGCTCAGGCCAGTTGTTATTGAAGAACCATTTCAGTAGTGGGGAATAGATTTCATCGGTGTTCTGAATCCTCACTAAAGCACGGGGCACACCTATGTGCTCACATCAAAAAATACTTCACCAAATGGGTGGAAGCCATTCCGGCCAAGCAAGCCAACACCAAAACACTATGTAACTTCATCAAGGATAATATCATAGTACGTTTTGGAGTGCCACATAAGATTTTAGTAGACAATGCTACCTATTTATCTTCAAGGGAGTTGAATGAGTTTTTCTATGGCTAAAAATTATCTTTATATCATTCATCGGATTACTATCCATAGGGAAATAGACAGCGAATCAAGAAGTAGGAACATTGAACCATCATTTACAAAATTGTAGATGAAAATAAAAGGAATTAGCACAATAAGTTGTATGATAAATTTTGGGTGGATAGGATCACTCCCAAGAAGGAATTAGGTATGTCACCATTCCAACTATTGTATGGGGTCAAAGTAGAAATTATCATCATGATTGAGATGTCTCGCTCTCAATTTGTTACAAGGATAGAGGATGGATATTACAAGGATTCCATTGACAAGAGGATCCTCTTTCTTGAGAAGTTGGAAGAAAATAGACTCCAAGTGGTGGACCATATTAAAGAGCATCGTTAAAAGTAAAGAAGATTTTTGACAAGAAATCCAAAGCGGCGAGTTTAAAATTAGAGACTTCATCTGTTATGGTACAAGAGAAGGGAACCAAAAGGAAACCATGGAAAGTTAGATTCATTATGGCTCAGCCCATTCTAGATTCATAAAGCTTACAAAGTGAGAACATTTTTACACTCTCATATTTGGATGGAACGTCGTTCGAATTTCCTTACAAAGTGGGAAATTCCTGAAAATGTATCGTCGGTGAAGGCGGGTTGTCCCTCGCCTTATACAATAGGTGATTTCTAGGTGTTTTTCCTTTTTATGTTGTGTGTCGTGTGTTTTTTTTTTTTTTTTGTGTGTGTGTGTTTCCTTCTTCGTTATCTTTCTCTCTTATAAATTATACATGACTTTGTAGGGCCCAA
This sequence comes from Taxus wallichiana var. yunnanensis, assembly GCA_018340775.1. Classification (NCBI taxonomy): domain Eukaryota; kingdom Viridiplantae; phylum Streptophyta; class Pinopsida; order Cupressales; family Taxaceae; genus Taxus; species Taxus wallichiana. Next base: position 83,131,669 of record CM031244.1, on the reverse strand, counting down.
TGGATAAGGCACTAATTGATGGATCATATGGTCTAAAATTGAGATTCTGGATTCCTCATGTCATGTATTTTCTGCACTCATTCCATGTCATGTCCCCAAGCTAGATCTAGTTGTTTTCATGCAAATGTGCAACAAGGAAATCAAAAATTTTCGAGCATGACAACTATACCCCTGTGTTAATTTTTTCAGTCCTACCATTCTAAGACACCCCATGTCCATCTATCCAGTCCAAATGATCTCCCGAATAATGTTATATCATCCCCTAGGTTATTTAGAAAAGTCCATTCATTCCCCTAGGTGATTTTAGGAGTTCATTTGCAAGCTACAGGCAATTGTGGGAAGGGCTATCACTAGCCTTCCTAGGGCTAGAGAAACCCCATGGAGTAGAGAATAAGATCCTAAGTAGACGTGGAAGTGATTCAAAATTCTTGTGAAAGCATGGAAATGATTTGGGAAGATTTTGGAAGAGCTTAGAGAAGTTGGGGTAGTTTCGCCAAAATTAGGGGTCACTACCCTAGTCAAGTACACATGCCAAAATAGTGCTGAGCTTGAGAGAAGATGATTCTGGAGATTTGAATATAGTTAGGAGCAAAAAAATATATCCGAGAAAGATAATTCTAATCCCTAGATGATGGAGAAATCACATTTTTCACAACACTTTGGTGCATTAGGTCGTAGACAATTTTTCTTAGGCATACTTGGAGTGCCAAATAAAAATCCACTTTTGAGGGAACAAATGAAAGAATCAAGACACGAAATCCCCATAGTTGGATTAAAAATCCATTTCTAGTCAAGATCATATAAATATTTTCTGAAAACGTACATCGGGATATCAAGTTATCATTGTCACAAATTGTCCTCTTGGAGCGAGTTCGGGAGTTAGCCAAATTTTGGGAGGACATGTGTCGAGTCCAGAACTGGGCAGGATTTTATGTCCCCAAAGTCTCTAAGGGTCAGGGACATCAACCTTGGAAAAATGCACCCAGCCCCCATGTGACCTCTGGAACCCCATGCAACCATCAGGATTGCCAATTCAGCCCCCAAGTGTAATTTAGAGCTCAAATCCCCTGTCGTCGGATCTCTGCCATGTGTCAGCTCTAAGACCACCATGGAATTTGATTTCCCTCATGTCCCTCATAGGTTAGGGACATAAAACCTTAAAAAATGTGCCCATCCCTCTAAGATATATTTTTGGTCACCCATGTGACCCGCTTCTAGCCCCTTAGTGCTTTAAAGTTGATTTTGGAGCACTCACTCCCTGTCGTCGAGATCGATGCCATGTGTCATCTTCTTGATTAGCATGGAAATTGATGTCCCTCATGTAACTTTGAGGTCAGGGATGTCAGGAAAAATAAAATGTGCCCAACCCTCTTTGTGCATGATTTTAAATTTTTAAATATTTACCTGCTTCCCGCTTCTAACTTCTTACACTCCGTGCACAACCATATCTTCATACTTCCTCTGCAATCTTCTACCATCACTTCATAATTACAAAATCTTATACCAGCTCAACCAAGGTAGTGAAATATCTTTCCCATGGAGATACACAGGTCTTAGAAGGATTTTTCATTAAGTTAAGAATGAGAAATGAGGAACAACGAAGAAGAAAAGAATGAAAATCTTCATTGTCGCAAAACAAAAATTCATACAAATATTACAAACTAGTGCATGAAGAAATGAACCATTTTTTTCTATTTTTTCCTCTATCCAAGACCATCAAAAACATACTTTCAAACTCTCCTCTCATGTAACCAATCATTTGAACAAATAAATCTTCTTTTCACTTAACGAAGAAAATTGAATTTCCTATCAAACAGGTTTTCGGATTGAAGTAGTATTTCACGTGAAGCACTAGAAGAAAAAAAAAATATGAAATATATTTTTTTCATGAATGGAGGAGAAAACCATAACTATAATTTTGAGGTCCATTAATGGCCGTCGCATCCAGAAACACCGATAGGTCCAAAAATTGAAAGTTTAAAATCTCTTGCACTATTAAGCGTGTAGGTTTAAAATTTCAGAGGGGTGATATTAAGAAATAATTCATATCAAAAACTTTTTTGCGTCAATCTGGCCTCCAGTAATCCCACTTTATAAAAATAGTAGGTCTTCTGCATATAGGACTATTCTTTTGGAAAAGTTAGCAACAGAAGAACTTGCGAAGGAGATGAAGACATTGGAGGTGCACCTTAACCGAGAAATCATCGAACAAGAATTTTTCACACTTACTAAACATAGTATGTGGTCCCAAAAGCACCCGATAAAAATAGAAATTTGATCTAGAAGGAGAGAGGAATGAAGAGAGAAGAGGAAATCAATGTTGTAACATCCAGTTGAGGTTCGAGGGAGTTTCTCTTTCATACTTACAAAAAATAGTAATTTTTTATTCTAGGGAAAACATGAAGTAGAAGTTCACGGAGATGAGAATCTTCTGCAACCCTTTTCCTACGAGTACAATATAGAAGACAACAATGTCTTTTACATGGAATTTGATGACCTAAGAACTCGCATGACGTTAGAGACCATAATAATATTAAAGATCAGATATTCCCAATGGATTTTTCGTGGTCTGTAGGATACCTAGTGTTTTTCCAAAGTCATGAGTTGTTCCTATTCTGATCTCATCACTATAAGCATGAAACACGAACCATCTGATCTGAAAATGGCACAATAATGGTGATAATAAGTTCTAGAACTATCTCACTTTTCTAGAGCCATTATGTAGATTTTTTTCTTCTAAATTCAAGTGCATGTAATAATATTTCGGATGATGTATGCAAGTGTCGATTTTTACTTGCATCATTAGTTTTTCTTTTTCTAACTTTCTCACTCCCTTTCCCACTTTCCTAGGAAATTTCTCTCTTGCAAAAATATGCTAGGTTTTTCCATTGGGTCATTGGAGTGTCCTTGTTGGATCCCTAGCAGAAAGGCCACCAGGATAAAACTCACTTTTTACTCATACATGCATGTATGACAACGCACCGATTAAGTAGAGGGACTTGGACTCCTAGAGAGTTGGCAAGATAACCACCAATTTTTCCCTGAAAAATTTTTCTCGCCAACATGAAGCTTGGGGAAAATTGCAAGTTCTCTATGAAGGTGACTCAAAGGTAAGGATTGCTAAGCTTCAAAATTTTAGAAATCAGTTTGAATCTCTTAAGATGAGTGATGATGAGTCTATTGCAACATATCTTCTTAGAGTTGACAAGATTTTCAATAGTATGAAAGGGTTAGGAGAATATCTAAAAGAGGAAGTAGTTGTTCAAAAAGTGTTGAGGTCCTTAACTCCAAAATTTGACTCAAAATTATCTGCTATAGAGGAAGCAAAGGATGTAACTAAGCTGAATATGGATGAGCTACATGGTACTTTGAAAACCTATGAGATGAGGGTAATGGATTCTAAACCTACTAAGAAGGATATAACCTTAAAAATGGAGAATATGACTAAGGAAAAAAAGGAAAAATATGAAGATACTACCTTAGAGCTTGATGATGAAGAGCTATTTGCCATGGTTTCTAGAAGAATGACACTTGGGACTGGTAAGTACAAAGGTAAACTCCCTTTTAAATGTTTTACATGTGGTAAAGTTGGTCATTTTTCTACCAAGTGTCCTCATAGACATGATAAGAAAATAAATGATGAACATGATAGTGATGATGAGAAGAAAAATCAGAAATTTGATAAAAAGAAGAAAGGGTTCAAGAAGAATGAATTTATGAAGAAGAATAAGAAGAGCCTCTATACTAAGAAAGAGGAATAGGATGCAAGTAGTTAATTATATAGATTTGATTTAGAGTTTTAATTTGATCACAATGATGTTTTGTGATGAAGTTCTTTTCATGAAAAAAGAAGCCATGAGATCCTCTAGTGGTGGCTCTACTCTTTGGGGTGATATTTCACCTGATTCTTACAAATAATAAGAAGGATAAGATGATGGTTTAAGGCTTGAGTTGGCATGTGTGCAATATGAACTTGAACATGTTGAAAATAATAATAAGTTGGCATCTCAGGTCAAAGAATATGAAGCAAAAATACAAGAGCTTGAAGGAAAACATTGGGCAATTTTTGAAAAACTTGAAGAATCAGTAAGAAGGCTAGAGTTGAAAATGAGAAACATGAATCTTAATCTGTAATCCAAAGAAGAGGAGGTGATAGCTCTCAAGAAGGAACTCAAAAATGTTGTAAGAAAGATGAAGAGCTATCAAAAGTTTGAAGAAAGTACCAAATATCTTGATGATCTCTTGAACATTCAGAAGGCTCGAGTGACAAGACTGGTTTAGGATTCAAACATTAAGTCGATATCATCAAGGTTGAAAAAAGAAACATGGTTTCATGTAAGGAAGTGGGAGAGCATAGCACCAAAGAAGGAAAGAAGGAGCTTCAAGTCAAGAACATTGAGAAAATCAAGAAAATTAGGCAACCTAATGCCTCAAGGTATGAAAGATCCTTTAATGGTTTTTGTTATACATGTAATGCATTTTGTTCATAGAGCTGAGAAGTGTAGAAGAGATCTTAGAGAAAATCAGCTCTAGAGAGATATTGGAGATGACCATGCTAAGAAGGTTGTATTACTCAAGTGTAACAAGATAGGTCATGTTGCTAGTGATTATATGAATGACTCATCTAGGCATTCATATGAGCTAAAGAAGAGAAACACAATGGTATGTTACAAATATAAAAATTTAGTCATGTGGAAAAGGACTTTTCAAGATTACTCAAGTCAAATAAGAAGTTATTCAGGTCCTAGAGTGCAATCCTATGGTGTTCAAAGACCTAGAGTGTATGAAAATGGTCCTAGAAGGACTTGGGAACCTAGAGGATACCATGGTGTGTCTTCAAGTGTAGATATCGGTGAAAGGGTAATTATTTCATGGTGCTCAGAATATAAAAGAGAGGATGAAGGAGTTTTACAGGTTCCCAAGAAGGCTTGGGACCTCTTCAAGACCTTATTTTAGGTCTTCATGGTACATATATACCTTCACTATGCTTCTTGAAGGTATATCAATGCATATGAAGCATTTAGGAGAGGGGGAGCTACCGATTCAATATGTGCCTCCTTCATGTGGTCTAGGTATGCCATTGTTTATATTCTTGTTTGTACATAATGATGAATCTTAAGTAAAAGTTTTGATATCAGTCTTGGGTCTCTTAGTAGTACATGTAAGAAGTCCTTAAAGTATGTGTTTGCATCTTCATGGTGTGTGGTATGTCTAAGTTTTATATTTGTTCTCATGAGTCTTCTTGAAATTTTTGAAAGAGTGTGATAGCCTTTATGAACCCATGTGGTATAATCCATAATTTTAGTATGCAAATTAGTGCATTATAGATGGTGATTGTGGTATGTGAGAAGTTTTGGGTCTGAATGTTGATGAATTATGCATTGTCATAAAGTATAAAAGGTCTCGACAAGTGTTTCTCATGGTCATTTATGATCTTGAAGCTATAAATGTGTCCAATGTATTGAAAATGGTTATATTACATCTCAACTTATATGATTTTTCTATCTAAAGATGTCAGTGCTTGACTCTCAACTGGTGAAGGTATTTAATGCATGTGTCATATCACTCTAAGATTGTTGTAGAAGCTTTGAAAAGAAAATGGTGTGATCAAGTGATAACTTAATCAATATAATAGTTCAAAAGGTGAACTATGACATAGGTATCTCCAAATCGGTGGTGCACTAAGTGAAATAATGGAGGTTACAAGAATGTTCTTGAATGATTATGATTCTAGACATTAATTTAAGTTCTAAAATATTTAAGGGGTCATTTTCAGCATAAAGGATCCATGTTTGAGGTCATAAAAGTTGAAATTGATGAGTTTAGAATGTTCTCTTCCTTAGACTGTGTTTTCACAGTGATGGTAAGTGATATAGCTGGAAACTAAGATATGAAGGGGTAAATGATAGTGTATAATGCTAAAAACTTGTACATATCATATAAACATGTTACAACAAAGGATACATGTGGTTTCAAGTCATTAAAATACATAATTTCTCTTATTTTTACTACAGAGTGTGAGTTAACCGTGTTGGTACTAAAGAGACCTAATTGAGATGATGAACTATTGTAATCTGGGTATTATCCATTTAAGGTGAGTTTTCAAGGCTTGAAGGAGTGAATTCATACAAAAGGTGTGTCTACATTAGGGTGATAAGGTTCTGTGAATCTGTGTACACATCAAAATTTGTATGTACATCGTGGCTAATGGACCGTGACAATGAATTAGATGATCCTAGTCTATGCTTAGTGTTACATGAAGTTAGGTATAGGTACAAAGGTTTTTGGTTGATTCTTAGAGTTTCCTTGGTAGTGAAAAGTGTGTTGGAATACTCATATGGTTATAGACTATAGCATAATGTTGAGAATTCATATCTATGGTGAACTATGTTGAAGTAAAACATGCATCTACATGCTATGAGTATATTTAGAGGTAGAGTACATTGGTCAACTCAAGTATGAAAGTTTTTGTATCAATTTTTGTGGATTATTATATTAGTATCATGATTGGGTATGTGTAAAGACACATTTATATCTTGGAAGTCAATGAAAGATGATCTTGGAGATAGTGATTTCGTGAAAGTTTCCTTATGGATCTCAACACAAAAAATGACCGCGTAGTAGAGGTTATAGTGACAATGAAAGGGAAAAATGTAATTATTTCAACATGTATGATTTTGTACTCAAGCCATTGTGTGTTGTCAAGGAGATACTTGAATGAAGAAGTCATTATGGTGTATAAATTACTTAACTCGTGGAAAATTTGCTTGACATGGTGTCTCCGAGTTGTGAGAGTTTGCTATAGTGTTGAAACGTGTTCCTACATGTATGTACATGTTATTCAAAGTATATTGATCCTAATAAAGTCAAGGGGGAATATATGGTTACTCCATGGAAGTGTTTAAGTGTGCAATAAAGCTAAAAAGAGACATTTTCTTGGTCTATTGATGTTTTCCTTGGTGGAATGTTGGTAGTTTGGAGTTAGACAAAGATACAATAATAAAAAAAAGATGTTCTCAGAGATTAAAATGTTTCTCAAATGGGTATGATGATTTTCATGACAAGGGAAGCTTATATGGACACTCTAGAAGGTGAAGATGATCCTCTCATGGATCATAAGGTATGATTTCAGTTGGTTGTGTATGAAAAGATCAAAATTGTTATATTTCACTCAAATATGAGTGTTCATGACTGAAAAAGGTGTTTAGGGTAGAGCTATATTTCTCAAGATGATTTTTGCCAAGCTTGTAAGGTAAGTTGCTTGTTCTTGATTCTCTCTACTATAAATGGTGTTATTTAATCTAGTGGGAGTGATAATTTGCTAAAGTATGAGGTGAATGAAGATGGGGAGAGCTTCAAATTTGGTTCTAAATACACTAAAAGGATTGTTCAGGGCTCCTAGTCATAATGAGGTATGAAGAGAAAGTTACTGCACTATTGTGATAAATCTATGCTTAGAAATGATGTTGTATGATCAAGAAAGGTGAAGTAATGCTTTAATATACTATTTCATGACATTGTTGGCCTCACATAAGATGTCTCCATGAAGCATAAAATAGGGTAGATGAGAAAAAATGCTTGTTTTACATGTCTAGAAGGTCGAGAATGATGTATTTTCTCTAAATAAGGTAGGATTGTGCTTATCTCTTTTTCATTGATGATGTTAATATGTTGGAGTTTCTTATCCCATGGGGAGCAGGGTGTTTGCTTTCCTCAAATGAAGGCAAAAATTAGATTTTCTACAAAAATTCAAGGTCAAGGAGCTAGTTTGAGACCTTTGGTTGATGTTTTTAACCAAATAATGATGTCATGAAGCTGATTTAGGTGAATAATATGCTTCTATAGGTATGCCTTTGTCATTAATGTAAAAAGGGGGAGAAGTTCAGGTGTTTTCCATCAATGAGAAGGGGGATATTGTTGGCATGTGGTCCTATTAGGTGTTTTCATTGATAAAAATACACATTAATGATAAATTTTATGTTGTATTAGGATATTATTATGATTTAAATGATGCTAACATGATGATTCAAATGTGTTTGTGTTGTTGGTACAGTGAGATTCAATGAGGTGTTTTTCCTCTGCAAGCCTATACAGGTGCCTAAGTGATGTTGCATAGAGGTAGGATATTCTTGGATACTTGAGAATAATGTTGAAATGAGGGATAATAGGTTTGAAGTTTTTTTTGGGCACTCATAGTAGTGGTATGGTGTAGATACATGTGTTTGGCTATGTTACAAGTGTTCATTGGGAGCATGTATGGTTGCTTGGAGGTGTGACAATGTGGTTTAGAGATATATGAGATCATGGAATCTTTCATACATGTATATCATGGCATATTAGGTATTTTTGGGTCATTTTCATAGGTTTCATGATGATTTATTGCATTCTTTCAGTTGACCCCAACATTTACAAAGTGAGAATCCTTAAGGTGAGTCTATGCAAATGAGACAGGATGGAGAGTTTTAGGTATGGTATTGAAATTATGATGATTAGAAATTTTATTAGGGTGTTTCATGATGCTTTGAGAAAAAATTCAGGTTGCTAGGATGATAATTTTGCAAGTTATGATAGTTTATGTGAGATAGGGTCAAGAACAAGTGAAAATCTAGCTCGAATTTGAACTTCTGATGCTCATTGTGAATTGTGTGCTTTGCATGGGACATTTTTGATTTTAGGGATGTTTCTATGGTGAGTTTATAAGGTTTCACAAAAATAATTAGGTCATTTGATCATCATTTTATTATGAATGAATGTTAAGAAGGTAAAGTGGTTTAAAACCCTAGTAAAACTCTAGCTAGGACCAATCTACAAAAGAATAGGTATAGTGGGCCATTTTTATTTCTTTATGACAATTAAGGATTTTATGTTTTATATTATTATATTATATTTCCAAAAATTATCATTGAGTTCATGATGATGAGTGGGCCCCACTCAAACAGTCGCTTTTCGAATAAGAAGGTTTTGGGACAAGGTTGTCCAAAAGAAGTATGTGCTAAATTGATGTTATGGAATGTATGTGAGATGATATTGATTTACATGGAGGTTTTAGGAAATTTTCATGTAGGTACATGGTCATTTGAGGTCCATTTAGGTTGATTGGTCAAAGGGCTTTTGAGGCCTTAAAAGCAAGGTTCAAAGTGAAATGGCTATATCTTGAGCTATAGGTTGAATTTTGAGGTGATTAAAAATGTGTTGGAAATAATATTCAGATATATTTATACTAATATGATATTTTCCTCATGATGAGGTGATTTGACATGGTTTCCAGGTCATTCTTTTGACAAGAATATTTTTTCCAAAGTGCAGTAACATAATGTGTTTTCGTGCAAGTTTAGAGATGTTTGAAGTATTAGATGGATCAGATCATCCTTTCTATCACCTATAAATTAATAGGGATTAATTGGTCATCCAATTAATCCATTTTTATATATTGAATGTTTGTATAAATATTTTTATGAGCTAACCTTTGGAAACAGATTTTTTGGCAAAGTTGATTTTGTGAAGACAAAAGTATTTACGGTTTGATAATGTGGTTGATTCAAGGATTATAAATTACTTAGAAGTTTTCTAAAGGTTCTTCGATTTCCATTGAATGGTCACATATAATGGTTTGTATTAGTAGACAATATTCTTTGACATAATGAAGTTTTTAGGGTGTTGAAGGGTGTAGGAAACAACAGTTTTGAGAAGTACAAAGAGCATTGGGCCCATTAAATGAAATAATTTGATTGGTTGAGATAAATTGCAACCATGTATGAATGTTAAATGATATTTTAATAATGTGTAATGGTTTATGGGTCATGAATATGTATGGTTTTTATGTAAGGGAATTTTTAAGATTGTGCCCATGGGGTTTTGAGCCATTTTTAGCACATGTAATGAGGTTTTTAGTTAGGCATCCTAATTGGGTCACTTGCGACTATTATAATTAAATTTTTGGATGTTTCCTTGATGTATGGGTTTATCCAAATGAGGGAAAAATGTTTTTCTTGAGTTTTAAATCATTAGGAGCATATAAAAGCATAGTTTTGGGTGTTTCGTAAGCTAGTTACATGTATGTGCAAGTTGAGAAACCTAGGTGTCGAGTTATTTGAAAGTGTTGGAGAATTAAATGAGGTTTAATCAAGTGTTCTACAGGTTGAGGAGGATTAGTAATCATGTGTGCAAGTATTTTAAGGTTTGAGAAGTGATTGAAGAGCTTGTTATGTGAAGATTTTCTACCTAGGGTTTGATTCAAGAAGTGTGAGCTGAATTAGAGATATCGTCAGTTGTGATAGAAAAAATCAGATAATTGAACATCATAAGGTGGTGGATTTTATCCTTTATCATCTTGGGGGAATGTATCCTCCTTGTGGAGTTGGTGCTCCTTGTAGGGTTGGTGCTCTACTAAACTAGGGGTTGGTGCTCCTTGCAGGTTGGTGCCTAACTAAATTAAGAAAAATATCAATATAATATTGTGTTTCAATTGGTTTTCTTCCCCTTGAGGGTTTCTCACTTATATCTTGTGTCTTTTGTTTATAATCTTATTTATGGATCTTACACATGTGATTTTTTTTTTAATGCACACATAAATGAATGGTTGAATGTTTATGAGTAATTATATATGTAAAGATGAAATATAAGTTAAAATTTTTGTAAGGATTGATTCACCCCATCTCATTCCATTGTGCTTCTAAAAACTACACCTTAAACTACTAATGCGGACAAGAAGGCATGTAGTGACTATTCAAAGTATTTGAATGTTATCTTGTGTAGTCTAGAATAATCTAAGATGGTAAAGGTAATGCATTGCAAATTAAAAAAAAAAAAGAATCATGTGAGAATTTTTAGGTCTTGTATGAAGGAGACACAAAGGTAAAAATTGATAAAATGTAAAATTTTAGAAATCGGGTTAAAGAATTAAAAAATTAATGATGACAAGCCTATTGCTACATAATTTCTTAGGGTTTTCAAGATTTTCAACACCATAAAATTATTAGGAGAAGAGGTGAAAGAAGTTATAGTCCAAAGGTTTTGAGATTCCTAACTCTTAAATTTGATTCCAAATTTTTGGTATTGAAGAAGCCAAGGATTTGACTACCTTGAATATGGATGAGTTGCATGGGACTTTGACTACATATGAAATGAGGATTGTTGATTCAAAGCCAACTAAGAAAGAGGTTTATTTCATATATAAAATGAATACTAAGGGAAAGAATACCAAGGAGGTTGAAGATGTCTTGCTAAGTTTGAAGATGAAGAACTATTTGCAATGCTTGCTATAATATTGAAGGTTGGCTATGGAAAATACAAAGGTAATCTTCCTTATAAATGTTTCAAATGTGGTAAAGTATGACATTTTACTATCAATTGTCCTCATAATCAAAAGAAGGAATATCATGATGATCATGAGCATGATAGAGATCATGATAAGAAGTATAACAAATATGATAAGAGTAAGAAGTTTTATAAAAATAAGATATTTTATAAAAAGGAAGAGGATTACTTGTTTGATGCTAGTAGTGGTGTTTCAAATTCTGATTCTGAATCTGATCATGAAGATATTGGAAATGAGGTATTGTTCATGAATAAAGATGTCATGAGATCTACTAGTGATGGTTCTTCATTATTAGGTGATTTCATATCAAGTTTCAATAGATATTATGAGGAAGAAGAAGATGATGTTGAAGATGATCTAGAATGTATTCAAAATGAGCTAAGGCATGCTGAAAAGAAGAACAAGAAACTGAGTTCTCAAGTCAAAGAGTATGAAAATAAGATTCATGATCTAGAAGAAAGGCATGGGTCCGAATCTAGCAAGCAAGCTCAATGAGTCAATCAGGATGTTAGAAGAAAAGGTAAAGTTCCTAGTTTCAAGTTTACAAGATAAAGAGAGAATATGCACCAAATATGAAGAGGATATAGAGTTTTTGAGGGTAGAGTTTCTAGATGCTAGTAATAAGACAATGTCCTTTCGAAATTTGAGAAAAGTTCTAAAGATCTTAGCAAACAAAGATCAATAGGTCACAAAGTACGTTTGGAGTTTATTTATGATCTCAAATGCAAGGAGAAGATGAAAATGACATTATTGTAAGAAAGAAGGATGAATTACCATGAAAAAGGATAGAATGAAGGTAAATTCCACAAAAGACAATGTGAAGACAAAATCAGTTAGGTAGCCCAATGCTTCAAGGTATGAGAGATAGTTTAATGGTTATTTCTTCACTTGTAATGGTATTTATCATATGGAAAAGGAGTGTAGAAGGTTTTCTAGAGATTATCACCCTTGGAGGGATAATAGGAGTGAACAAGCTAAGAATGTAGTGTGCTATAACTTCCATGAAAGAGGACATGTTTTGAGATTTGGTCTGTATGATCCATCTAGTCAAGATGAGGGCTACAAAGGATAGAGTTTACTTGTGTGTTTTAATTGTAATAAGTTTGGACATATTGCCAGGAATTGTTATTGGCTTAAAAGACAAGGAACTATCAAAGTGATAATGTTCGGGATAGAAGGCCAATCAGGTCATGGGGAAACTAGGAGGGCCAATTATGGCTCACTTAGAGGTAATTTTTATGAAAGACAAGGTGTGTCACTAAATGATGATAAAAACAAGATGAAAAGAGTAATTCATAGATATTTAAGAGGGCTTGGGACCTCTTTAGGTCTCTCTTCTATATTGATCAAGATGTGCCATACCTTTACTAGGATTTTTAGAGGTATAATGGTTCATATTAAGTATTGAAGAAAGGGAGAGATGACTAGGTTAAATAATGATTTCTCTAAAGTGCTCAAGGTATGTATTGGATCTATTATTGAGTAGTCATTGTTGTTCAAAGGGATATTTGTGGATGTGTAGTCTATATAAGTTTATGGCGTATATTTACCTAGCTAACTATATGTTTATATCTAGTGTCATCACGGTCTGTCATAGAGTCCTATTGTGAAAAATGCATGTAGTAAGTCCTTGAGGTTTTTGGTCATGTTAGTTTTTAAAAGGTATATTATGTCCTAAGTTGAAGTGATAGTAAAATTTGTGTCTTAGAGGCTTAATAAAGGTCCGACATGATATGTTCTTAAGTTTAAGGTGGTCATTGTATATATTTCCAAATATGATCTCTGAATCTAAAAGATATCTTGGAAATAGTGCTCTGGTATTTGGGTTTTAGGTATGTATGTTTTTCAAAAGGTGAGCTAAGGGTCTACAAATTGAGTGATGTGTCATTGGTCTATATAAGTACCTACTCATGAGTCATGGTCTAGTTGTTATGCAATTTGTAGTAAGGTTTTTCATAATGTCTCATGAAATATAAAGGTTTTCAATTAGTTGAGTCTGATTGAGACATACTCATAATAGTTTTGAGTACTTTTGTGCTTCATGGAAGATGTATGAAGGAAATTAAGAGTTATATAAAGCTTGTGGATTGCAAAGGAATGCCCTCAACTAACAATAAATGATCTTAAGACTATGTATGGGATTTCTAAGCAATTTGTGTCTCAGATCAAATTTGGTTGTGATCACATAGTTAAAGTGAGGAGTAGAGTAAGGGCATGTTTATTCATCTAAAGTCTAAATTTGAAGATCAAAATGAACGGTGACATGTCTTAGAAAGCCAAAGAATCATCCTCTGTTGTGAAAAATTATGTAGTCTTAGTTTCTCAAGTTCTAATGGTGATTCAGAGATGAGTGTTGATAATTATAGTGTCAATGACTGAAGGATTGGTTTCTGCCACTAGATGAATTGGTTTCATGAAAAAGTATGGTATGGAAGTTTCAGTGACCAACAAGGAAGAACATTATGGCATTGAGATATCATGGTCATTCAAGGTTAATAATGATCTTATTGTCAAGTTTATAGGGTTGTATATGGCTGCACAAATCTAATAAAGGATATTTTAAGCATTGAAGATCATTACAAGGTAAATTGTGAAGAAAATACCTTTCTCAAAGCTAAGTAAGAAACCCTCCTTAGGGTTTTACAAATAATAAGAATTTGAGGTCTTTGTCATTAAATGTAGGTTTTAAAACTCTTTATATGTCACCTAAAGGTTATGAGAAGATGGATTTAAGTGTTTTTAGAGGGTTAGAGGTTTTCAGAGCTCAAAAAGTTTGTGACATTTGCTTACACATTATATAGTACAGTCAAGACCTAACTAGGGAAGCAAGTTTTTGAAGGTAAGTGGAATTTCCCATAATCTCAAGCCATCAAACTTTGAAGGCTTAAAAAAACTGAAATGGGTACTCTAAAATTCATTTATTATAGTCCTGGAACTATCTCTATTGAAATATATGCCAAGGAATGCATGTAGATTGGGCTAGTAGTAACTGTAAGGGAAAAGTGAAGAAAGAGAGTGTGATAGAGGTCCTCTACAATATATTTGATCTTAAAAGGATTTTTTTGTGCCATTTAATATATCTTGATAAAGATGACAATCAGTATTAAGTAATGACACTCAGAATTGTGCTTCAATGATGAAGAAAACAGAGGGAAAATTTGAATGGTACAATGGTCTCGATATGAAGGATTCAAGGTTTGAATGTTTTGTATCTTGGTTCATGTGGAATTTAATCATGCTCATGGCACCATTAGTATGGTTCTCGTGGAAGGGATATGAATATGGTCCGAGGTTATCAAGACCATGAAAGCAAATGAGGTTAGAGTGTTTACGAAAGTGAGAAAGCTTATTACGAGGCCTAAAGAAGTTTACAAAGTCGTGGGGAGAAATTAATACACTAATGCAAGTATTTTAGACAATATTGAGGAATGTAATTGTGTTCTCTAAGTTTAGAATACTATGCAATAGCTTCAAGAAAGTTTCTAAGTGATCAATGAAGTCTACATATTTGGGTAAAGTTTGTATATCATCCTAAAGGTATGAAATGGATTGATATGAGCTCAAAAGGCAAGTTACATTCCCTAAATCATGATTGTGAAGACTTTAGTGTCATTATAATTATAGGAAATAATATGAAGATGCAAAAATTATCTCGAGTTAGAGTATTATGAAGTCAAGGAAGATGATAAGTGTTAAGTGGGTAGGTAGATATGTTTGTGTGATAGAGTGTTAACATGATTGTGAAGTCAACAAGGTAAGGTTTGTGATGAGATTTCAAGAAATTATAGATGCCTTAAAGGTTGTGAAGGAAAGTATCACACTGAAATGTACTAGAATCTATCAAGTCCTATGCAAACCAAGTTTGTGATAGGGACCTCTAGACCTGTAATAATAATCTATAGGTCTCGAAGAAGAATTTGAGACAGAGCGCCGCTAATAATTTTTTTGAAGGAAATAAAATATAGATCTTGAATAAATACAAATATATAAGGACGCCTTAAAAATGTGAGAAAACCCGAATAAATGGATTTAAAGTATAATGGATTGCAAAAGCATGTTAAACTCATTGTTATAGGGGTAAAAATGTATGCCACAAGGATGAGGTAGTTTATTAATGCAAGAGAAGTAAGATCTTGTGCTCAAAATTATGAGCAAGGTGTCATGTGTTGGTATCTAGATTTAATCTCCTTCATAACTTGAACAACATCATGAACTTGCACAAGTCACTCAAGGATAGATAGATGGTTTGTATGTCATTTGTAGTGGGGAGCACACTTATCTCGCTTGTTTGCATTCAAGATTTGAGGGAATGGATAGCACCTTCAAAAGGGTTTTGATCTAACCCTCATTGTTTTAGGTTGTGCCTATCAACCAAGGCAAGAGAACCTATATTGCAGCCCTTATATGGTAAAGGAGATGGAGATACCCTTGTGTTTTGCACATAGTAAGGGAGATGGCCTTGGAGAACATGATCAATTATCCATTATCTAAACTCAAAGGAGTTGTCACTACTAAATTATGGAAATGCTTTCAAAATAAGGCTAGGACTGCTAAAGTCATGATGAAACCCTGATATGCTTTATGCATTTTTGTGGAAGGATTGTATTCTTTTGTTGAAACACAATGAAAATGTAGGGGTAGTATAGGTAGGATGAGTTAGTTCGAATGAAATTTTGTGGGAGATGCTTAGACAAGTCTAGCTGGGAATTACCAACTTCTTTGAAAACCTTTGCAGGAAATTTGCAATACCTACACAATAGGGATGCTTCTAAGGGTTTTAAATGCTCATTCAACAAGGATATGTGCACAAATGGAGGCCCAGATCTGCAGTCTTGCACACAACCTTTGATAACCTGCCACAAAAGCTTGAAGCAAAATACCAACAAAGTATCTAGGAATCCTTGTTTAATCATGACCTAAGGTGCACCCAAAGGTTTACAAACAATCTCATTATTCAAGGAAAGTGAAATGATTTTAAATCTATTTATCTTCTATCAGATGAAATCTCTTCTAAATATAAGATTGCAAATGCCATTAAACCATCAACAAGAAATGAGACCTTGTATGATCAAAGAGATCCTAAACACAAGATTGCAACATGAGCAAGAAACAAAAATTGAAAACATTCTGAGACATAAGTATATGCAAAATTTGCCAAGACATAACACCACATAATCCAAAGTCTGATCAAATACATTAGTAGAGGAATGCTATAAGAACAATCTTAGAGCCTGTTGATGGCTTTACAGTCGAAACCAACTCAAGATGATGAAATCTGATATAAAATGGAATTAAAATTGGCTCTCAGGCAGTTCTCTCCAGAGAAATGGATTTCTTCCAGCCTTTTGCTTGAAAATTCTGAGTCTTTTTCTCTCTTCTGTCTCCTCCCTTTACAAATTCTTGAAAAATACATTTTATACCTCATGCCAGCTTGGATCCTTGCATCCCAAGCAAATAATATGCTTAGGGATCAAATTTGTTACAAGAAACCTTATCCATTTCATGAAAATGACATCAAACTGTAAAACAACTCGTAAAATGCCAGGGATGCACAAATATTTTAAAATATTGCATGAATTCAGATCCTTATCCATCCTAGGGTCACATTTTTGGCATTCATACATGCCAACATGCTTTTGCAATCATTTTCCACCTTTTACTTCATCATTTTTCACCTCTGCAACTTTAATTTTTTCCTTTCACCTTTTTACACGGGCCTGAATAAAAATTTCATCAAAAAAACCATAAGGAACCAAATTAGCTCATAAAAATGATGCCATTGCATTCATAAGGCTGAGGGGATGCAAAACCATATAAAATTTCATGTGATTTGGTGAAGAAATGACAATTCCAAGCTTCATGGAGCTCCAATGGCGGAAAGAAATGAAAACGCACAGAACCGTTGATTTAAAAATCAAATTTTAATCTTAGCCCTCCACGTGTCAAAGATATTCCCCTTTTTACCTTTGGAAAAGGTGAAAACATGTCTAAACATTATTGGGGTAGGTCCCCATCTTAAAAAAATGTATTTTAGCCCTTTTTATGCCTTTGGAAAATTTTCCCGCATGCCTCCTGGACTCGCCATGTCCCTAGGTGGGCCCCACAAAAACCGTAGGCCAATTTTATGAATTTTGCAACCTTTTTGAGAAAAGGAAAATTTTCTCAAAATTCCCCACGGGCCCAAACACCCGCTCACTCCCTTGCCACGTGGTGGTATCTCATTCAATGTGGAGCCGACCCTCCAATTTTTCCTTCAAACCTCCACGAGCACTAAAACCTTTGCGGGCCTACGCTCTCCCTTTTGCCCTTTTGTAAATGCCACGTGTCACCCCTTGATTGGCTGTGGGGGACACCTCCAAATTTTCCATGGGTCAATTTTTCACTTCGATATTTTTCACCAAAATTTTGCAAACTTTTCCACTTTCTCTCCGCACTCCAAACCTCCACCAAATTTTGGACACGTGTCCTCCTCTAATTAGACATGGGCCTTTGGGCAAAATTTTTCCTTTGTAACTTTAAGCCCAAAAACAATTTTTTTTTTGAAGTCCTCATTGCTCCATTTGACCTTCCTAGACACATGTCCACTTTTCATTGGAGGTGGGCCCTTGGGTCCAAATTTTAACTTTAACATTTTGAAGTTAAAAACTTCAAAAATTTCACAAACCCCGCCCCTCCATGCTGAATTTCGTGGAAACATGTCCACTTCTCATTGGAGGTGGGTCTTCAGGTTAAAATTTTACCTTAGCATCCGAGGCAACAAACAATAAAATTTTCCAAGTCCTTCCTCCACCCGCGGATCCTCCCGGCCAATCAAATTGTGCCACGTAGGCACATCACTATAGCAATGCGGGGCCACGGACCAAAATTTTCCTTGTGCCAAAAATTAAAAAGTGACAAGTTATAACATTCTCCCGCATATCCTTGGCCAATAGGAGCCTGCCACATCACCAAAAGTTTGCGATGACTAATTTGACAAGCAAATGACACCCGTATGCCCGTCAAAACGTAAAAAAATACATGGGATGCCCTAGAAATCAAAAATTTTCACAAGGAGGACAGATTTCTTGATTTTAAACCAATTGAATCATGTTTTGACATTAGTTTCGACTAGGGATTGAGATTTCACTTGCACATAAATGGAATTTGATCAAATCTGAGTTTCTTGCATGATTTGGCAATGGAAAAAATGACACATCCCGTGGGAAAGAAGAAATTAGGGCATAAAAGGGGGAACTTGGAAATTTGTTTCAATTTAGGGCAAAATGACAAGATTGTGAGTACTTTCAAAGCATTCAACTGGAAAAAATGAGTTGCAGATCACCCACTCAAGCAAATAAAATTTTTTGACCAAAAATGGATATAGAAAATTAGGGTAAAGTGTGCAAACTTAGAATTTACACCAACATTGGCTCTTGCTTGGGGATGGGCACTCCTAGTGAGTGCCACAAGATCAAAATGTAGACCAAGTGCTAGAAATCCATTGGGCAAGGAGTCAAAAATGTAGAACAACCCCAAAAACTAGAAATTTCACCAAAAATAGATCGAGAAAACTAGACCGAAAATGGTTGCCAAGGAAAAAAGGGCAAACCACGAGCTAACAACAAGAAAAACAAGGACTATACAAAATGCACAACTTGTGGATACCTCACATGGGGATTTAATCCAAGAAATGTTTTAAATTTCTACCATTAACAGGAAGCTCCAACAAATCCCCATCCAAATCCTGAGAGAAAAATGTATTTTCTCCAATCCACGATATTAATGGCATAAGGGCCCATCCATAGAGCATCAAACTTACCATGCTTACCCTTGTATTCATGCCTACTATCCCATAGCAAAACTAGATCTCCAACACTAAAGGCTCTAGGGCGACCTTCTTATCAAACAACCTCTTCAATTTCTCTCTAAATCTAATATGCCTTTGATGAGAGGCTCTCCTTTCTTCATCTAACTCAATGATTTGATTGATCCTTGATTCATATGGGCCATGTTCTTGATCTTCGAACTATTGGGCAAACTGAAAAGTGCATAATTGCAGTGTAAGGGCAACAAAGCTTTCGAGTTTTATACACCAATTCAAACAGCTCTTACCAGTTTCTCTTTTAGGAGTTATTCTATTAGCTCACACTGTAAATTTCAATTTCTCTCCCCACTTCTTCTTTGATTTCCAAGGTCCTTCTAATGATCTTGAGCAAGTTCTTGTTACTTAACTCAGCTTGTCCATTTCCTTGTGAATTATAGTTTGAAGAATAAGTTATATTTATCCCATATTCATTTCACATTGCCATCAAAGGCTTGGCTCTAAAACACATGGCATTATTAGATACAATCTTAACTAGAATTCCAAATCTGCATATGATATGATTCAATAAGAAATCCATTACCACTTGGTGTGTTGCCTTTCTAGATGGAATTACCTCAACCCACTTTGTAAAATAGTCGATGCTACAAGGATCCATTTATGACCTGACACTAGAAGGATCTGAAATCTCACCAATGAAATCCATTCCCCATTGTTTGAAAGGAGCTTCAATTGATACCAGCTGCAAAGGAAGGGATCCTGAAGCCTTCAGTCTTCCAGAGAAACGTTGGCAACTATAACACTTTCTAACCAGCTATGTTACATCTTTAAAAAGAGTTGGCCACCAATAACCAGCCCTTAAAATCTTATGTGTTGTCACTTTCGACAAAATTTCCTCCACAAACTCCCCCATGGAAATTAGCAATCAACTTGGGAGCTTCATCTTCAGTTATGCATTTCAAGAGGATACCTTCAAGGTTCTTCCAAGCCAGCCCAAGGTCTGTTATGATATATTTTTGAGAAGCCATCTTGAGGGCCCTTTTCTGATTTTTATTCAAGTGACTAGGACAGCATAGGTGTCTGAGGTAGAAAATCACCTCCTTGTAGCACTCGAGACCTCATCAATTTGTTAAGAATATTTTCCCTTTCATCCCCTACTGATTCACTTCTACATTTTGCAAATTGCTCTCAACCATGAGCTTGGCAAGACCCAAACCTCTTACCAACTTTGTTGTTTGGATATCCATATCATATTCTTGTAATTTTTTGACCCATCTACATCTCTTGCTTGATATCTCCATGTCTGATAAGATGTCCTTAACCATGGTGTGGGGAACATAAGCAACAACCTTTGAACTCAAAATGTAGGGCCTAAAAATCTTTGTTGCTTTTACCAATGCAAATGCTTGTTTTTCCATGATTGTATACTTCAACTCAGCTGCTTGTAAAGCCTTACTAAAGAAGGAAATAGGCCTCTCAGCTCCATTCTCATCCTTTTGCAACAAAACTAAAGCAATAGTGAATTCAAAGGCAAAAGAAAAGATTTGGAAAGGCCTCTTATAGTTTGGAGCTGCCAAAACAGGTGCATGCTTAAGTGCATCCTTTATTCCTTCAAAATATTGAATGGAAGCCTCCTCCCACTTGATAACTTGATCCTTTTTTAGCATGCTTGTGATTGGAAGAGTTAGCTCAGCAAAATTGGAAACAAACCTTCTAATGAAATTGATTTGGCCAAAGAAATATTAGATACCTTTCTTGGTTTTACGGGATAGGCACCTTGTTGATTGCTTCTACTCTCTTAGGGTCTATCATAACACCTTCCTTAGACACAATATGTCCTAACAACTTGGCCTTTTGCACACCAAAATGACACTTCTTTGGATTAAGTTAAATGCCATACTCTCTACATCTGATCAACATCTTCTCTAGGTGTTTCAAATGGTCTCCTCGCTGCCTTGAAAAAACAGTCACATCATCTTGGTAAACTACAATAAAGTTATTGATATAACCAGCAAAGGCAACATCTATTGCCCTTTGAAAATTAGCACCAACATTCATCAATCCAAAAGGCACCCTTACAAAAACATAAGTCCCCTAAGGAGTAGTGAAGGTTGTCTTAAGTCTTTCTGATTCTTTGACAACTACTTAATTGTATCCGGAGAAACCATCCAAAGTAGAAAGCATCTCTGAACCTTTTACAAGCTGTAGCATATTCTCCATGTTTGGAAAGGGGTAATTGTCCTTAAGATGCTTTATTTATATTCCTAAAATCCACACAAAGTCTGATATCACCATTCTTCTTTCTAATCGGCACAAGGTTTGCCACCCAAGATGAGTATCTGGTAGGTGAATGATACCACCATCTCTCAATTTCTTCAACTCTTCATAGAAAGAAGTGGATTGATAGGCCTTTTTATTTTTCTAAATGGCTTAGTCTTAGCCTCAAGAGGAATCTCATGCTGAAATAAATCTTCTATATATGCCTTCAGCTTTGAATAAGACCATGCAAGGTAGTCTTGACACTTCTTTAAAAGTTGGGCATAGGATTGTTTTTCCTCTTTGCTGAGATGGCTGCCCAACCAGATCTTCCTTGGTTTATCCTTGGTTCCCAAGTTGTGCTCTTCCACATCCCTTAAATCAGACATCTTTCTATTTATGATGCAATCAACATTGTTAAAATTGGATTCAAGTGCAACAAGACCTTTGGGAACGGTGTTTATCTTCAATTATATAATATCCTTGTCAAAAAAAGTTTCTCTACCTTCATGTTCATGAATACCATTGGTTCCTAATAAATATTTTAACTAGCAAAATCACCTTGGCATTGTAAGAATCTCAATATTTGGGCATCATTATAAATTTTTTTCCAATGTTTCACATTATCCTGGACAGCTTGGGCTTGTTAGCACTTCAATGTTATATTCATAAAAAGGTGAAATGGTGCAAATGTCAAATATAGAACCAAGGAAAGCCAGCTTATCAGCAGAAACATTAAGACTTCTATCATGGTAAACAATGTTAAAGGAATCAAACATTTCAATCAAGTCCCAAACAACATGCTTATATTGTTTCATATGCTGATTTTTTGTAGCATACAGTTTTCTTATTTGTTTGACAACTAGCTCTGAGTCTCCTTTGGCAAAATTTCCTTTACTCCATACTTCCATGCAATTATTAACCCCAACAATAATGCTTCATACTCAGCTATGTTGTTAGTGCATTCAAAATTAAGTTTGAAGGAAAAAGGAAACTCTTCCAAACTAGGAGAAACCAACACTACACCATCACCATTTTGGAGCAAGCTCCATCAAATATCAAGGTTAATGGAGAACCTACCATACCAAGGCATTCTGATTTATCCATCTTGTTCTCTTTTCCATCAGCAAAACCAATGAAGTTGTCCACATCTACATCAGCAAACAACACTTCATAAGAAGCATTTTTGGGATCTTCAATCAAGTGTAACATCTTCTTTTCACCATAGAGTTTGACAAGGCTACCCTAAATGGGAATGGTGGCAAAAGACATGTCCATTTGAACACTACCACCAACACTTGCAGCCCATTTTCTTGACAAAAGCATACCCCATTTGGCAGGGCAATCAACAATTACAACATCAAGTTTTAAATTCTTACCCGGATAGGCTGCAAGTTGCACTACTAAACCCTTCACACAACCAACAACCAGCACTTCCCTTGAATCCATGGCTGTAAACTTCCCATATGCTGTCTGTCACTTTGATATCCAACTCATTCATGACTTCTAGAGGCATGACATTACATGATGCACTGGAATCAAACATGCAATTGTGAAGAAACCTATCTTTTATGATCAAAGTTATGAAAATGGATGAACATTCAATTGGGAATCAACCAAGGATGTCCCCAAATATACTTCAGGTGCCTCTCCAAGATCTTCCATTGGTGGTGGTGGTTCAAGGCCAGCAATGCTTTGAAGAGGAGTATCAACAACATTTACATTTCTGCTTGGGGTAATCTTTTCTTCTTTCAATCCTAAGTACTCAAATGCTCTCTTCTTATGCTCAGGAATTCTAAGCAATTCAATAATTGGAACACTCACTTTAATTTGGCTCAATACTTGGGCAATATCATATGGAACATTATTTGGTAAGACAACATTGGAAGGGAAACAAGAAGGTTCATCAGATGGAGAAGTATTCTTGGCAGCCTGGGCATGAAGAGGATTGATATTTTTGCATGGGATAGTAGGGTTCTTGGCAATTGTTTCTTTTCTAGGATTGTCTTTGGGAATGCTTGTGAGCAAGGGTGTCTTTGGCTTGGCTTGAGGACCAGCTCCTCTAACAACTTTACTTCTAGTATTGTACTCTTTCTCTTGACCAATCACAACATTCATTGACAATTGTCTATCTTCCTCTCGAAGGAATACCACCATCATACTTCTTGATCATTAAATCCCTTAGATATTCAAAGTCAATATTAGGAATTTCAAAGGCCTGAACTACATATACATCATGATCTTGAAGAAGAGAAAGAAATGGTACCCTCTTTATGCAATCCCAAAAGGTTGCAACAATCCTTGTACTTATCACATCTATTGATTTTGCTATTTTTGTGAGTCTAAAGAGATGCCCATCATACAAATGTCATCATCCATTTCATCCTCATTATCATCATCAATATCTTGCTGGTCCATTTCACATGGAGGATGAGGAAGAAAACATCTATCACACCAATCCATTTCAGTAATTTCTTAAACAAAAGTAACTCTTGCGATCGGGGTCATGCACCACTCTATTTTCACATGCTTGGGGTTGTCTATTTGTAGATCCAACATGCTCTTTACCTATATCATATTTTCTTTTATCACCCCTAGGATGATTGCCAAATCTATCATGGTTTTGATTTCTTTGTTGTCCTTGTGAACTTTTCCCAATACCTTTCTCAGCCAAGGGCTAGTTTGTAAGATATTTCTTTGATAGCCCCTACCAAATTTTTAACATCTTCTAAATCAGCCCCCTTGCTAGCTTGAGGCTTCTCGGGGTTTATCAGCTTCACACCATCCCTCTTAAGTGGTTTACCAACAATTTTTAATATTATTTTCAATTTGGAGTGCCATGGTGAAAGCTAGCCTCAAGTTTTTAGGATTTTTGTCTCTCAAGTAATAAATAGGCTATCTTTTTATCAAATGCATCTGCATATTTGATCAAGCAAGATTCATCACAAGGCCTCAAAATGACAGGAAACCTTCTCAATGTTTTATTAAATCTTGTATTGAAGTCATGGACTATCTCATTTGGGTTCTTCTTGATATTTTCAAATTTAGACAAAAGAAATCTAGGATCAGTCATGTCACCATATTGCAACCTAAATGCATTTTTCATCTCAGTCCATGAATCAATAGAGTTGTCAGGTAGAGCCTTGTACCAATCCCTAGCATCTTCTTCAAGTTTATGGATAAAAACTTGATATACACATCCTCAAATTCTATCTCAAAATATTCCATCATATTATCAAACAGTTTGAGATGCTGATCACCGGTAATGGCATTGTTACCTTGGAATTTTGGTAACCTATTTCTCACATCTTGTGGGACAACATTTGGATAACCATCTATTCCTCCAAAATTTATAGGACCAAAGGTGTTAACAAAAAATGGAGGTCTAGGTTGAGCCATATTGTTTGGTGGGCGTGATCTTGGAGGTGAAACAAGCTGGTGAGGAGTAGTAATGGGTCTAATTGGAATAGATGAGTGATCTTTAAAATGACAACCCCCAAAGGCTCTCTCTCTTGATAAACTTTAACAAACTTAGAAACCACAGGAGCAGATTTAGGAGCAAGTTTTTTAAATACACAAGAAGGTCCCTCACCTGATGGAGAATGAAAATCAGCAAGAAGATTTCTCTGAATCAGATCTACTTGAAGAAGAATTATAATCTTCAATAACAGCTGCTCTCCTTAAAATTCAACTATGGGGATCTCCTTTCTTTGCAACCAAATCACCAACCACTTTCCACACTCTTCTTCCTTCTAGTTCGGAGCTTCTTGATTCAGTGAGCAACTTCTTACAAGAGTCCTTGATGAAGAGAGATCTCCTTCCCTCCAGCTTGACAGATTTAAGCAACAAGTTTCAAATGACAAAGATGTATAAGACAACTGGTATTTCAAGATCCAAACAACATGGAGTCGCCACTAAGGAATTCCACCTTAGTTTTGCAAGAAATCACTAAAATATTCTATCAAATGTATGCTATGACTAAAAACTTTGCAAGGGTATACAAATTAGATCTTCTTCTTCTCAATTCAACCAAAAACAATGCATCCAAATTATATAAACTACTAGTAAATGAGAAGAGCAGGCTGAGCTTTGAAACTTTTACCCAAAACATGCAGATCTGAAGTATGAAATGATATCCCAAGAATGTAATAGCTCAAATAATTGATCACACAAATGCTCAAACCTTTCAAACACTTCAAAACCACCAAGAAATTAAAAGAATTCCCCGGCAGTGGCGCCACTCGGGTGTTGGTATCCAGATTTAATCTCCTTCATAACTTGAACAACATCATGAACTTGCACAAGACACTCAAGGATAGATAGATGGTTTGTATGTCATTTGTAGCCGGGGAGCACACCTATCTGCTTGTTTGCATTCAAGATTTGAGGGAGTGGATAGCACCTTCAAAAGGGTTTTGATCTAACCCTCACTGTTTTAGGTTGTGCCTATCAACCAAGGCAAGAGAACCTATATTGCAGCCCTTGTATGGTAAAGGAGATGGAGATATCCTTGTGTTTTGCACATAGTAAGGAAGATGGCCTTGGAGAACATGATCAATTATCCATTATCTAAACTCAAAGGAGTTGTCACTACTAAATGATGGAAATGCTTTCAAAACAAGGCTAGGACTACTAAAGACATGATGAAACCCTGATATGCTTTATGCATTTTTGTGGAAGGATTGTATTCTTTTGTTGACACACAATGCAAATGCAGGGGTAGTATAGGTAGGATGAGTTAGTTCGAATGAAATTTTGTGGGAGATGCTTAGACAAGTCTAGCTAGGAATTACCAACTTCTTTGAAAACCTTTGCAAGAAATTTGCAATACCTACACAACAGGGATGCTTCCAAGGGTTTTAAATGCTCATTCAACCAGGATATGTGCACAAATGGAGGCCCAGATCTGCACTCTTCCACACAACCTTTGATAACCTGCCACAAAAGCTTGAAGCAAAATACCAACAAAGTATCCAAGAATCCCTATTTAATCATGACCTAAGGTGCACCCAAAGGTTTACAAACAATCTCATTATTCAAGGACAGTGAAATGATTTTAAATCTATTTATCTTCTATCAGATGAAATATTTTCTAAATATAAGATTGCAAATGCCATTAAACCATCAATAAGAAATGAGACCCTGTATGATCAAAGAGATCCTAAACACAAGATTGCAAGATGAGCAAGAAACACAAATTGAAAACATTATGAGACATAAGTATATGCAAAATTTGCCAAGACATAACACCACATAATCCAAAGTCTCGATCAAATACATTAGTAGAGGAATGCTATAAGAACAATCTTAGAGAACTGTTGATGGCTTTACAATCGAAACCAACTCAAGATGATGAAATCTGATATAAAATGGAATTAAAATTGGCTCTCAGGGCATTTCTCTCCGAGAGAAATGGATTTCTTCCACCTTTTGCTTGAAAATTTCGAGTCTTTTTCTCTCTTATGTCTCCTCCCTTTACAAATGCTTGAAAAGTACATTTTATACCTCATGCTAGGTTGGATCCTTGTATCCCAAGCAAATAATATGCTTAGGGATCAAATTTGTTATAAGAAACCTTATCCATTTCATGAAAATGACATCAAACCGTAAAGCAACTCATAAAATGTCAAGGATGCACAAATATTTTAAAATATTGTATGAATTCAGGTCCTTATCCATCCAGGGTCACATTTTTGGCATTAAGACATGCCAACATACTTTTGCAATCATTTTCCACCTTTTACTTCATCATTTTTCACCTCAACAACTTTAATTTTTGCCTTTCATGTTTTTTACACGGGCCTGAATAAAAATTTCATCAAAAACACCATAGGGCACCGAATTAGCTCATAAAAATGATGCCATTGCATTTAGAAGGTTGAGGGGATGTGAAACCATATAAAATTTCATGTGATTTGGTGAAGAAATGACAATTCCAAGCTTCTTGGAGCTCGCGGCAAGAAATGAAAATGCACACAGAACCGTTGATTTAAAAATCAACTTTTAATGTTAGCCCTCCACGTGTCAAAGATATTCCCCTTTTTCCCTTTGGACTAGGTGGACACATGTCCAAACATGATTGGAGCGGGTCCCCATCTTAAAAATACATTTTCAACCCTTTTATGCCTTTGGAAAATTTTGAAAATTTTCCTGCTTGCCCCCTGGACCCGCCACGTGTCCCTAGGTGGGCCCACAAAACCGTAGGCCAATTTGATGAATTTTGCAACGTTTTGGAGAAATTTTTTTTTCTCACAATTCCCCATGGGCCCGAACACCCGCTCACTCCCCTACCACGTGGCGGTATCTCATTCAATGCGAAGCCGACCCTCCAATTTTTCCTTCAAACCTCGCAAGCACTAAAACCTTTGTGGGCCCGTGCTCTCCCTTTTGCCCTTTTGTAAATGCCACGTGTCACCCCTTGATTGGCTATGGGGGGAAACCTCCAAATTTTCCATGGGTCAATTTTTCACTTCGATATTTTTCACCAAAATTTTGCAAACTTTTTCCACTTTCTCTCTGCGCTCCAAACCTCCACCAAATTTTTGACACGTGTCCTCTAATTAGACACGGGCCTTTGGGCAAAAATTTTCCTTTGTAACTTTAAGCCTAAAAACAACAAATTTTTTTGAAGTCCCTGCCGCTCCATTTGACCTTCCTAGACACGTGTCCACTTTTCATTGGAGGCGGGCCCTTGGGTCCAAATTTTAACTTTAACATTTTGAAGTTAAAAACTTCAAAAATTTCACAAACCCCACCCCTCCATGCTAAATTTCCTAGACACGTGTCCACTTCTCATTGGAGGCGGGTCTTCAGGTTAAAATTTTACCTTAGCATCCGAGGCAACAAACAATAAAATTTTCCAAGTCCTTCCTCCACCCGCTGATCCTCCAAATCAATCAAATTGTGCCACGTAGGCACATCACTATAGCAATGCGGGGCCGTGGACCAAAATTTTCCTTGTGCCAAAAATTAAAAAGTGACAAGTTATAACATTCTCCCGCATATCCTCGGCCAATAGGAGCCTGCCACGTCACCAAAATTTTGCGATGACTAATTTGACGGGAAAATGACACCCGTATGCCCGTCAAAATGTAAAAAATACATGGGATGCCCTAGAAATCAAATTTTTTCACAAGGAGGACAGATTTCTTGGTTTTAAACCAACTGAATCATGTTTTGACATTAGTTTCAACCAGGGGATTGGGATTTCACTTGCACATAAATGGAATTCAATCAAATCCAAGTTTCTTACATGATTTGGCAATGGAAAAAATGACATGCCCGTGGGAAAGAAGAAATTAGGGCACAGAAGGGGGGGAACTTGGAAATTTGTTTCAATTTAGGGTAGAATGACAAGATTGTGAGTACTTTCAAAGCATTCAACTGGAAAAAAATGAGTTGTAGATCACCCACTTGAGAAAATAATTTTTTTTGACCAAAAATGGATATAGAAAATTAGGGCGAAGTGTGCAAACTCAGAATTTGCACCAACATCATGGAAGTTGTTTGAGCAGAATTAAGGATGGTGTAATATCTATTTTTGTAGATTCCTTTCTTTTGAGGGTTGACTATGTTTTTGACAAGGTGTGTTGCAAGTCCGTAAAAGAAATAAGTTGATGTGCTACATGGGTATAGAGATCTCCAAGTCGGGAGAAGCATAATTTACCTCTCTATAAGGTGTTCTAGAAGGTTAAAAGGTATCTAAGGTAAGGTAAATGTTGACATTCAGGATCATTTCAAGAAGAAAATGATCTCTTGAGTCAAGAAGAATGAATTGGGTCACAATAAGGATGAAAAGAATGAAACAGAGCTTTAGGTTCGGATCAAAGTGTTTGAGCCTCTTCCATAGCATGGTGACAAGGTAATAATATTTTTGTGTGTTTTTCTACTAGATTTGGATGATATGTGCCTAGGGGGAACCATAAGGATGTGTACCATAAGATTTATGTGCTTCTAGGGCTTGTTTAAATTGGTTTAAAATGTCTTGAAAGTTTGTCTTAGGGATTTCGACTCCTAAGAGTAATGAGAAGACATGGTGTGTAAGAAACTAGTCAAAATTTAAATTTCTCGAGGTTATGAAAAGGTAATCATGGTGTTTTTGTCATAAATTCATGATTTTTGGCATGATATCATGGTATATACTTTTGTTCTAGGTTTGTTACAATGCTTTCCTTTGTAGAAAATGGTCAAAATCAGTTTTTGTGTGAAATTACAAGTTTATGAGATAAAATTAAGAATTTGGTTGATGTTTCCAACCAAAAGAAGATCTTATGAAGCTTAGAAAGGTGAAGTTCATGCAAGTATAGGTGTTATTTTTCATTAATGTAAAAAGGGGGATAAGTTTAAGAGGTTTTTCATCAATGACAAAGGGGAGATTGTTGGCATGTTGTGTTCTAGGTGTTGTAATTTACGTAAAATCCCATTAATGAAAAATATGGTAATATATTAGATCCATAGGATGCTAAATATAATGGTGAAATGGAGTATCATGTGTTGACATGATGGAATTAATTGATTCAGTGAGAATGGCTTGGTTTAGCAAGCCCAATCAGGTGACCTAGCTAGCCTAGGTGATGTAAAGATGGTGGTATGAATTTCTTAGTAGATTTAGAAGTAGGGTAGCATATTTGAGATCATGGTTAGGGAGTTTTTGGTACTCATAGGAGTTTAAAGGTGTAGGTATAGGTTGAATACCAAGATTTAGATGCTCATATAGACTATCTAGGTGTATGGAGGCATGAGGTTGAGTTGTGTCTAGTCATGTGAGCTCATGGATACATGTAGGTAAGTTTTTATGATGTATCAAGGTTTTGAGGACCGTTTGGAGAGGTTTTATGGTGATTTACAATGTCATTTCAGTTAACCCTATCATAAACTATGTAAAACCCCAAGGGCTAGTCATGCAAGTCTTATTGGTAGGAGATATGGATATATATTTGTGATATGATGATGATTATAGATGTTATTAGGGTGTGTCGTGATGCTATGGGAAAAAGATAAGTTATGATAGTTTTGGTGAAATAGGGTCAAGAAGATTGTCATTTCCAGCTTGAATTGCATCTTCTTATGTTCACCCTAATTTTTGGGATTTTCAAGAGATCTTGTGGATTTTGAGAGGTGTTTTAAAATTGATTCTATAATGTTTCACAAAAATAATAAGGTCATTTCATTGTCACATTTTTATGAATGAATGTTAAGAAGGTAAATTACTTTTGTGTGTTTGAAACCCTAGCTCAAAAGTAGTAGGAGAGATAATAATGATCATAAGTTATCAGAATGGATATATAGTGAAATTATGATGATTTATGATGTACATGATTCCTCCAAGTTTCCATAATTATATGTTATAGTTTTTGGTGATGAGTGGACCCCACTCAAACAAGCCTATTTCTTAAGAAGTTCTGTTTAAGACAAGGTTGTCCAAATGAGTTGAAAAATAAATGGACATATTTTTTTATCATGGGAATTTTTATTGATATCCATGGTGGTTTTAGGTCATGATGATGCTTATCAATGGTAAAGTGTGCCCTATTTGTGAAGACTAGTCAAAGGGCAATTTTGGGATAGTTTCAGCGGTTTGTAGAGATTGGCTTGGATGAAGGTATTCCACTTGGATTTGGAAAATGTTATATTATGTTATGGAAATAGGATTCAGAGGGAGTTCCATTGGTATAATTTTTGTCTCTTGATGATGATATTTGATGTGTCATCCAGGCCAGTTTGTGAGGAAGAATATTGTTGGTTTTCTAGGACAAGATTTCTCAGGTGAGAGAATGGAGTGAGTGAAGCATGATATGGATGATTTGATGATTTATACCACCTGGAATGTGAATAGGGATGAATTTTGTTCCTATTAAATGCCTTTGGAGGTATTGTAAGTGGCAGAAAGAGTGTAAAATAGTTGAGTTTGCGAAAATGGTTTATGGGAAACATGATTTGGAGAAGAGGAAAGTAGTTGTAGTTTGAACTTGTGGATGTTTAAAGATATATAACATGCACTAATATTTTATACAGGTCCTGATGATTATATTGAGTGGTTACATGCCATATTTGAGTTTATTTTAGGTGGTCTTGAGGCCAAAAGGTGAAGACATGGTGTTGGAAACAATTGTTTTGAGAAGAATGTGAGTCTTTTGTGTTGTGTTATGTTATTTTTGATTGGTGAAAGCTAATATACAACCATGGATGGTTTTTTTGTCATATTACACATTTATGGTGAATTTGGGATCTTGAATAATCATGTTTTTGGCATTTGTGGTTTTAGCTCATCCAGGTGATGGGGTTTTGAGCTTGTTTTGTGCAAGTTTGATGGTTTTGGGCATGAACGACCTATATGGGTCATATGTGAACATTGCAATAAATTTATTGGGATTTTTTCTAATTTTTTTGGGTCTAATTAGTCATTTAGGTCCGGTATCCTTTGTGCTTTAGAGATGAAGTGCAATCAAAAATTAGTTTAGAGTTCAAATTTGAACTAGTTCTTTGAGAGGGAAATAGTATGACCCAGGTGATTGAGTTTTTCAGGTATGAAGGTTTTGATTCAAATCTAACAAAGTGCATGACAAGTTGAATAATTTTTAGAGTGTGTTTGGATGTGTTTGAATCCAAGAAAATTGAATAAAGTGAGAGATATAATGAGCTAGGTGAATAAGGGTTTGAGAAAGGGCTTGAAGGAGTTTGGATCTGAATATTGTGATAAACATTAGATGAGTTACTACAACATATCATCTTTGAAATATTCATAAAAATATTTTTTGCTGATTCATATTCATGCAAGTCTCTTGTTGTGAGTCGCATCAATAAGGGTTTAAGGTTTAGTGTTCCTTGTGGGGTTGGTGCCTCACTAAAGAAATCTCTTGTGATGTGTAATATTCACTTGAGTATTTTTTGTGTGTAATATCAGAAAAAAATTTAGTGGGTTTTCTTCCCCTTGATGGTTTCCCACTTATATCTTGTGTTATGGTGTTCTCTCTCTTCTTCATGGTTATGTGAATGTATGGTATTTGATGTTATGCACACATAAATGAATGATTAATTGTTTTTAATTAAGTAAGAAAATATGAAATTGATTTAAGTTTGTAAGGACTGATTCACCCCCTCTCAATCCATTGTTCTTCCAAAATCTATTGTAAAAATTATTCCAAAACCACTTAAAGTATTATTAAATATACTCAAATAAGTTGCACATCATCTATAAAAGTCCTTAATACAAGTATGAAGAACTCAACTAGGTCAAGAAGTCATACTTTACTCATATACAAGCATGTAAAGAACATAGAAGCCATGTATTTCCAAGAGAAAATTAATCCTAAACATTAGAAAAGGGTTAATAAACAAAATGATTAAGTCATATAGATGAGGAAAACCATATCTCACTACGACAATGTTGGGTATACTATACTACATAGTTACCATGGTATCTTAGTGTGAAGAGACACGAGGGCACCCCTAAGGGGTTGTTTATCTATACAAAATTACACATACAACTATGGTAAGTACATGAGGCTTTATTTTCACAATGAGGATATATATTAAAACACTAGGATTAATTTAACAATCTGCGATTTATACCACCCAGGTGGTCTAGCCTTAATGCACACACATTCTTTTCCTTTTGTTTTTAATGCTTTGATGAAGGGTTACGTAGGTTGTTAGGATTTATACTTTATTACAGGTCATCACATGTAATTAAAATGTTGTGTGAGTAAGATCAACACATAATGATCACCATTTCTAGATAAGAAAAATCATAAAAAGTTGTAGAACCTAACTATCTCGTGGTTCAAAACATACACTCCCTATTGTGAACCATATAGCTCCCACCTAGAGTGTGTAGCTTCTATATGGTCCTACACCTTTACATTCCCTAATTCCATAATATTGTTTTAATTATCTAAAGCTAATATCTTCTTCTTCTACTAATATGCACCCCAAATCAATCCAGAATCACCCTAAAGAACTAATTTTTTAATTTTTTTCATATTTTAAACTAGTTTCTTATTGTTTACCAATCATTTAATTCATTTAAAGTTTGAATGAATTAGTCTGGTCATGTATAATTGATGTTGTAATTTAATTATATTACAATAATATAACTACTATTATCCCTTATACCCTTCTTATTATTGTGTATCCCACAAAACTCTAGAATTTAATTAAGATGTAAAAATTTTTATATCATTGTTTTCCCTTCCAACCATATATATTGGATCTATAGTGGACTATGATTTTTCTTGATCTGTACAATTTTGGACTCTCTTATCTAATGAATCTCTTTCTAATTTAAAAATATTTTGTGTCATTTTATCTTCCTAAGGTTAGCCTTAGCATGAAATTTCATGTATGGAAGCCTATATAATCAAATAAATATCACTTCATAGCTCTCCTAATAATTTCATAAGATCTTATTACAAATATTAACAAAAAAGCATTCAAGAAACTCCTAAATATTCATAAAGTAGTTACACCTCATTTAGAGAAGCCATTATATTAGGTCGAATAACTCAAATCATTGAAAGAGTTTATCTTCCTCCATTTCCAAACATGCAAAGGCCCTAGATATATGTCTTAACAAGAGCAAGTCACTCCAAATACTATAAAACGTCTTTAGGGGAGAAAAGGGTTTAGTATAGCAACCACACCACACTACTACCATATTAGGTATATTTTATATTCTATAGTTAGTCCATTATATTTATGTCAAGATACATGAGGGAAAACATACGGGATTGGATTAGATTACATTCACATTTGCAAAAAGCACTAGGATAAATACCCAAGGATTTCTCCTACTCAAGTGGATATATTTCAACACTTGGATTGGTTCAAGAGGGATTCATCACTAAAGATAGTTTGACCTCAACTAGACATTGATTTATCCATTTGTTGTCTAATTCTTGGATGAAGTGTATTACATTTTTTTTTCAAAATGGGCACCATGCTTCATTTTTGACAACTAATCTTAATTATAAGACTTGAAGGCTTTAGTGTTGTTGAAAATTTGTTTTGGGGCCCCTTTTGGTGTCTGAAATCCTCAAAATGGATTTCTCTCCCTTTTCTACATGAATACGGGATAGATAAGAAAGGATAATTGATTTCAGTTTATTTTACTTTTAATACATTCAAATACATCCATTTTCCTTTGATCTCTCCATAAACAATGTTGTTAAAGTTAGTTGAGCTAAAAAGGAAACATGTTCACTAACTAAATCCTTTTAACATGTGACTTATTCAAATTTTTCCTATTTATGATTAATTACAAGTGTTTCCTATAAATCTTCCTATGATCCTTTAAGGTTTTCCCTTAGCCCCAAAATCTCTCGAAGCTTTGATGTTTGAAAAGTGTACTATTGGTCATCAAACTTGCACCCGCATCTCAGATCTAGAACAAATGAGTTTTTGTGACAAAAATAGAACCATACCCAAGTTGTCGGGAGCTCGCGTGCTTGGGACGAGATCTTTGGAGAAGGACGGATCCTCTATCTAGTTTCACTGCTACATGCTACTCCTAGTGCTTTAAAAGGGAAACTAAGCTAATAATTCCAAGGAACAGGATAAAAAGATAACATGAAAAGAAACCTACACTAAAAGGTGATAACACCAAAAAAGAGGGACAAACACTATCTATTTCGAGTGAAAATGAAGGGAAATGCGTAAAATAAGGCTAGACACGTGTAGCACAACTTAAAATGTATTTACCATATCAGTTTCATGGAACACAACTAAATAAGGAGCTGCAAGGGAAGTGAAATGGAACAACAAGAACTCAATGCAAAGAAAAGGAAAGGAGAAGG
Source organism: Taxus wallichiana var. yunnanensis (assembly GCA_018340775.1). Taxonomy (NCBI): domain Eukaryota; kingdom Viridiplantae; phylum Streptophyta; class Pinopsida; order Cupressales; family Taxaceae; genus Taxus; species Taxus wallichiana. The sequence goes on along the minus strand of CM031244.1, from coordinate 83,096,502 downwards.
AATGCAAACCCATTAGGAAAAATAATAGTCACAAAACGATGCTTCTATTACTTCTAAAATGTACTGATCTATTATAATGGTGAAAGAGGCTACTGTCGACATGAAAGAGCTAGATCTAGAGGTATGCAACTCAAAATAAAGAAAAAATGAAGTCCTTAGAAAAGTGCATAAGGATCCAAAGTGTCCAACGTTAATAATGAGCCCAACTCTTATATTTATAGATGAATCCATGGAAGAAAAAGAGAAGGAGGGAAAATTTAAATTTGAAATGCAACCACCAACAAGAAGCATTCAATGCCTACAAATCCACCTACAAATCTATCAAATGCACTTCCCTAGGAGAAGGAAAGATGGCAGATCATATCAATTTGGGTGGTTGGAGAAATTAGCTCTACTCATTAATGCTTAGAAATACGTTTTCCCATTTCTCACCTACTATATCCACCAAGAATTTGAATTTGAAAGTATAGCACTATAGCCTACATCAGTAGCTATTTGAAAAGTCTAGGTGTGCACCGATCAAAGATCTGTAGCAAAAGATATGGTTGTCAAATGTTTTTCAGATTTGTCGAGTGCACCTAGAACATGTGGCACGTGCGGATCGGATGAAAGGCCAACCAATTGTGTAGTGCCCACTTCCTTTGACACCTTTTGATCTTTGATCATGACACCGTTGGCTATATTATGGACATTATTATAGTTTTGATTTAGTATGATGTTAGATATTTGATCATGGATTATTGTTGACTTGATTCTTATATGATGCATGATGATTATTAGAGACACTTTATATGTTGATGATGTTATATTGTTGGACATGGTTATATGATAGATGTTGTTTGGACTTGTGATATTTGGATATTGTGAGTAGCCTTAGAAATAGAAAATTATTAGATGATGATATAACTGTTGATAAAACTATAATGATATTGTTAGATTGCTTTGATGTTGTTGTGATTCATATATCTAGATGATTTTAGAAATTTAATTATATTTATATTATTTTGGACATTCTGATATGGCCACGAGGCCAAAGGAGGTATTTGTGTTTTACAGGTTAAAATATCACAACAAACATTGGGGATTGGAGACCAACCACATTGGAATTCTAGATGAATTCAACAAGGTCACCATGGCAACTAGTTTTGTTTGTGTGTGTGTTTGTTAGTGTTAGGGATTCCCATGGGGGGGATCACCTTTAAATGTGACCAAGGGATTTTATGTATTTCTTTTATTTTTGGTCCCTTTGTTATGTTTTCATGTGTTTATTTTGTGATGCTTTTACCCTTTCATTAATTATTAAATGGTGTGTAAATATTGTGAGTAATCATATTGTTTAGTTAATTAATTAAAAGATGTCATAAGAATGTAATTAATAGAGTTGTTGGCCATGTTTTAAAGTGTTGTAAGAATGTGTAAGTAATGTGTAAGTAATATGTAAGTGATGTGTAAGTTAAATTTTGAGTGTGAAACACTCCACCTTGGAAATTCGAATTTGTCCTTGGAGGCTGATTTTGGAGGCTTGTGGGACAAGTTAAAATTGTCCCATACCTCTTAAATTTACATACCAACCTTGCCTATGGTTGGAGGGTTAAATTTAGACCTTTTTAATACATTTTTACAAGTCAAGTTGAATGTTGTAATTGCACTTTTCTTACATAATTTAATTTCAGTCCTTATGGGGTATGGACTTGTTTGAGTGTGTAAGTAAACCTCTCATATTATTCACCCACTTATTTATTATGCATTGGGAATGAGGTTGATTTTGTGTTTGGGGTTGAGGATGTGTGATGTGGCATATTGTATGGATCCACCTCATGCTCTTCTCTTCCCTCTTCTATAAAATTTGAATTCCTTGTCTTGTTTTGGGTTGCTTCAATTTTGGGAGACTTATTTTGGGAAAATTTTCTTATTGTTTTGGGAGCTCTTGCTTGGATAAGTTTTTGGAATATTGTTGCATGCTTGTATTGGGTTGATTTTTTTAATGCTTGCATTGGAAGGAGCTTTCTATTTTAAACTTGGAACAAACTCCATCATGGAGAGGTAAGAGCTTGGCTCTTGGAAATACTATTATTTTCCCTTTTATGAATATTTAAATGCTGGTATGTTTTTTATTGTTGTGGGTTGTGGGTAGATGGTCTAGGAATGGTGTAGGAGAAGACTATGGGGTTTATTATGTGGGAGGCACAAGTGTGTTTTGGGGAGGTATAAGGGTGGAGGGAGTTGGGATTTGGGTTCCACCTTAAAAATAAATAGCTTGCATTTATTTACTCATTATGGGGTGCTATAAGAGGTTAGGTATGCATAAGGAAATGTGAGGAATAAGGGGTACTTGAGGAGGCATAAGGAATGTCAAGGTTTTGATATACTATATTTTGGTGATTTGTAACTCGGTGGTGATACCCATTTCCTCGTTTGAGATGCATAAGAAGCATCCCCGTAGTTCTTGATCCTTTGGCTTGCATGGTGAAGCCTAAGTTTTGTGTGATGTCTTTCATGTGGTTGCAAAACTACTATTTTGTTTTGGACTATGTTTTTAATTTGAAATGTGCTTGTTGAAATATTTCTTTATGATGTAGAAGCCTGTTGTTGCCATGAGTTGAAATACATTTATTATTGCATTGTGGTTAGGGCTTGGGGAAAATGAAGAAGGATGGATTATACTTTCATTGGATGTCTTGGTTGGGTGGAGAGTGTTGCCTTTCCCCTGCCTTTGTTGTGATCAAAATTGGAAGAAAGAGAAGAATGCATGTTCTTTGTTTTGGAGATGAGAAAAGACAGTTTGACAGTCCCTTGTGAAATGAAATATCATTGTAACCTTTCCCACTTGAAGTGGATGACCTTGTAAATGTTTGTAATGGAAATATGTTGTACTAACTACAAGTGGAAATTGGAAATGTAAAAGAGTTATACTTTGTATGCTGTTTTGGAAAGAATGTGAAAGAATGATATTGTTTTGTATATTGTACTTTGAAATCAAATGGAAAGGAGGTTGTATGAGTTTCATTGGAATTATTGGAAGTGTTTACCTTGTTCATATGATATTATTCAATTGGAAATTTGTGTTTATCATGCACTAGGAAGTCCCTGTTTTGAAAGTGGAAATGTGCAACACGTGAAAAGAAAATGTATTATTCTGCCCTGTGTCAATAAATGATTTTGGAAGGAATAAAAGAAAGAAGTTGTAAAGTTGTCTGTTGGAACCAAAAAATGAATGTAATGCTTTTCTCAAATTTCATTGTAGTATTGAATATGATCATTTCAATGTATTGGAATCTCTGTTTGAAAGGAAGAAATGCGTGTGAGAAAAATACAATATTTTTTCTTTTGGAAATGTGTAAAATTGGAAATCAGAATTACATTTTGGTCTTGAATGGTTTGTTTTGAATCAAATAAAATGTGTTATATTGGAATTGGAATGAATTTTAATACTTAGAAGATGAAAATGGCAAATAGATCCTTTAAAATTTGATCCTTGGTTTTTTTGTAATTTCAAACTAGCAATTATCTAAACCAAAAACACACAGTTCAAACCTGCAACAATAAAATAACAAATTAAATAATTAAATTGAAGTGGTAGGCTCTAAAAAATTCATCTGGACATTAATAATCAAGATTTTTTTTTAGAAAACTTAGTAAAATCGGATGGAACCATTTTACTGTCATTTTGCAGTCATTTTTCTATCAAATGTTGGAAATTTCAAATTAAGCCTCAATCAAACAAATTAACCCTTGAAATATATCCTAAATTCATCTAAGAACAATCCCCATGTCTATTTGACATGTTGAGAGAGGAAGAAGATCAAATTGAACATATCTAACAAGTTAAAATTTACCAGTTCATACTATAAAATCCTGCAGGATGTTTTCTTAAAATTGACCCCTTAAACTTTATCAAAACCAAAAATTAATGAGCTTTGTGCAAAGAGGACATTGAGATATTCCAGAAAGTCCTTGTTTTCCCCAAACCAAGCTCTCTATCAAAAGTTATGGCCTTCTGAAGTTTTCTTCACTTGGCGTTAAAATTTTTGGAAAAATTTCCTTGGCAGGCCCGCGGCCCGAATTTTTCCCTTGGGGCTTAGGAAAATTTTGGGAAAATTTTCAAAAATTTCTCCACCATCCCGCCAGCCCATAGCCAATTAGATTCTACCATGTGGCACCATGAGGTGATAGTGGAGGGGTGGATCCTCTTTTGAACTTAGCATTTTCAAAAAAATTTTGGGAAAATTTTCCAAACTTTCCCCATCGGCCCGCAACCAATCAAGTGATGCCACATGGCATCATGAGGCATCGACGAGGAATGGATCCCTTTTTGTCTTTTGCATCTCGAATTTGTTTTGGAAAATTTTCCAAGTTTTCCCCACTGTTCCACCAGCCCGCAGCCATTCAGGGGCTACCACGTGGCATCGCGATGTCTGGCGGAGGCGCGGGTCTATGTACCCTCTTAGCCCTTCGAGGGCTTTAAGTCATTTTTCTCCCCGCCACCCCACCTTCCCCATGTTGGCTTAGGAGATGCCATGTTTCCTTTTCAGACTCATGGGAGTGCGGGTGTAGAGCCAACTTTTCACCCGCGTGGGAGAATTTACAAAATGTCTCCCGCCGCCCCGCCTTTCCTTATTTTTCCCCGCACTGCCTTAGGGAGTGCCACATGTCCTTTGTGGACCCACGGGAGTGCGGGCACAAATGTGATTTTTTTCCTCCCATGGATTTTTTTACAAAAGTCTCCTTGCAGCCCGCCAACCCGCCCTTTGGGAAAATTTTCTCCCTTAGGCCCGCAGGCCCGCCCTTGGGGAAAATTTTCACCCCAAGGCCCGCCGGCCCATAACTTGAAAAATATGAGTTAGGAGGACTTATTTATATCACTAGAAAGGTGAGGAAATTTCCTATCCAATGGGAGTGATTTAGGGAAATTTTGAATGTGTTAAGTATGAGAAAAATCAAGTTGAAACTTTAAGCCTATTAGAGAATGGGTATGGTGAGGAATTTTTCCCTCTGAACCTAATTGGAACTTCTAACCCCAAATTTTGGACCTTATGACCTCTAATAATTATTAATAAAAGGAAATTATACTCTAGTAGATTTGAATAGTTCCAAAACCTGTTAGTGACAATTGTTGCCTTGTAACATGATTGTAGATTCTTTTAATAAAAAAATTATTCCATAATTTTCCTAACTAATCCTAGGTTGTTCTTGGGTCTCAATTGGGTTGTTTTAACGGTGTTAAAAATTGTGAATTTTTTTTTTCATTTCTTCCACTTGTCACTCATTGATTTTTTGCAAGGATCGATGCCCTATTAGCGTGCTTTAACTAGTTGTGCATGGAAAAATCAAGCATGTCAAAATGACTCAACACTTGAATGATGTAGAGGAGGGTGCAAAGGTATACACATGAAAGAAAATAGTGTGGGAAGAAGTTAGAATGAATGCATGCATGACGTGCATGGGGAAATGCGGAAAACTAGTGAACAAAGAACACATGGTCAAGGTGCAACCATTACAAGATGATGTGTGGGTGTGCGTGCGAGGGCCAAGGACTTAGATGATTGAAGCAAGTGTGAAGCACGTGCGTAAGGAAAAAAATTCTAGAAAGAAGGTGAATGCGTAGAAGATGAAACAAAGAGGAAAAGGAAAGGAAGGGAAGAAGGGGAAGCATGTAAGGGCACATGAGAAAATAAGGGAATGTGCCAAGGGAACTCAAGAGTGCGCAACCTTGCAATGAAGATATTAGATCCAGAAGATGTATACAAGTTATCCAAATAACTAGGAGAGTTATTTAGATAATAGTTTTGGTGACTTTCGGGGCCATCTTCTTACTAGATGAAGGAGATCAATAGCTTGAAGCATCCATTGGGCATGGAGTCTTTCATGTAATCATGAAATTATGATCTGTAGATTTAAAGAACTATCCCTAAAATGACTTGGATCATTTCTTGACTCTATTCTGAATCTTGTAAGCTACTAGAAATTACTGGAAGAAGATAAACATCCTGGAAGCAATAGAAGAGTGCCCATGGGAAGAACATGAAAGGAAAGAACTATGTACAAACAAACAATGAGCATGCAATGCACTTGGAGGAATTGAAACTACTCCAATATATACATAATAATGTAGAAAACTTTATGGAAGTGTTTGAGATAGATCCCATTTCTTCGGGATTTGCAGCAACACCTCCAAGAAGATGAGTTAACTCAAAAGAGTAAACCTCTTTGCACAAATTGGTGATGTATGGGCCACTCTAGAGTGCATCAAACTTTGAATGACACCTTGGTTTATCTCTGTTAGCATCCCATTTTAGAATTATGTCCCCAAATTTGAAAGCTTAGGGCCTAGCCTTTCAGTCAAACCATTTATTTATTTCTTGTTGATGTTGTTCTAGCTTGATCATGGCGGAGTCTCTTGATTCTTCAATATTGACCAGCTTTACCATTCTAATTTCTCTCTAGTTTGTGCATTTGAATTCTAGCTATTGTGCAAGTGTCACTAAATTAAATTCTAGTGTCAAAGGAAGGGTATCCTCTTTGCCATAGAAAATCTTGTAAGGTGAAGTTATTATTGCCTTTTTGACTATGATTCTATCTACTAAGAGCACGCATGAGACGTTTGTATGACATTTTCTTTGGCTGATGTTCATTGTGTGCTTCATGATCTTGATCAGGTTCTTATTTGTTGATTCTACCAGACCATTACCTTGAGGGTAATAGTTGGAAGAATTCTTCATATTGATGACCAAATTTAGATCCCAATCAAAGTGATTCTGGTCCCAAGGAAGGATTTTTTTTATCAAAGATAATCATTTGAGGAATGCCAAACCTTGTGACTATACCTTCGATAAAGTCAAGGATGACCGAATCAGTTGATTCCTTGAGCATGACAACTTATTTCCATCTGGTGAAGTAGTCCACAACTATCATCACCCACTTGTGTCCAATGCTTGAAGGTGGGTTGATCATGCCTATGAAGTTGAGACACCATTGTGCAAAAGGCTGATTCACTTGGATTGGTTGGAAGGGAATCGCTACCAATTTTTTCTTTCCTGTAAAAAAAGCACATTCCTTGAATTTTGTGACCCACTTATGTGCATCTATAAACAAGGTAGGCTAGAAGATTCATGCCATTATGATCTCCATTATTATAGTTTTGCAGAAATGTTTCTAGTAGAGAATCCATTGTGAAACTCTACTAACACTTTTTCAATTTGGGTGTCATTGATACATCTTAACAAACACACCATCAAGATTTTTCTTAAAGAGAATTCCAATAAAAACATAAGGGATAGATTATAACCTTAGACATCTTCTCTTTTCCTTGTTTAAACCAGGAGGGTATACACCTTTGGAAAGGAATGTGATCATGACTTTCATCCATTCTCATGCGCTAGGATTTGTATTATGCTCAAGTTCTATGTGTGAGATACCTTAATATAGGAATAATGAAGATTCGTATTCATTATGTGCATCCTAAGTAAATTGTCTACAGATCACGCTACCTCTTACCATTTTTTTGGCTTTGATAGTCACATCATATTCTATGATTTTGGTCACCCATCGCGCTCTCTTTTCACTAATCTCTGTACCCATGATAAATTATTTGATAGAAGAGTGGGAGACTGATACGTTAAGATGATTTTCTGGTGAGCATACTTTTGAATTTCTTAAGCGCACGCATCATGGTGAAGACCTACTTGTCCATGTGATTGTATCTTAATTAAATGCGAGTCTATATCAATAAATCCACCTTTGGTTTTTCCAGCCCTTGTTCATTTTCTTGTATTAGGACAACAAAAACACTAGTATCATTTCCAAAAGCATAAAGGATGAAATTATTGGAATAATTTGGGTTAATGAGTGTTGGTGCGCAAGAAATTTCTTCCTTGATTTTGTTGAATATTTCTCTTCCTTTTATTGTCCATATGAAATTTATATCCTTCTTGAGCATTAGGGTAATGGGACGAACTAGTCCTGTAAAGTTAGGGATAAAAATCCTAACAAAATTGATCTTACCAAGAAAGGACTATAGGGATTTCTTGTGCGTCGAAGGAAAGAACCATAATGGCTGAAACTCACTCAGGATCAATTGTGATGCCATCCTTTGAAACCACATGGCCCAAGATCTTTCCTTACACCACAACAAAATTTCACTTCTTGGGGTTAAGAGACACCCTATGTAGATACCCCAAATTTACATTCATATTTCCACTTGTTCCTAGTATTATGCTAATACACCTGTTATTCACCCATTTGTAATTAATTAATTAAATTGATTAATTACTACACATTGTACCCCTTTGGATTAATTAAATTAATCCCATGTACCCTTTGTACCCCTTTGGCAAAATTAATTATTATTTATTAATTAAATAATTAATTAATTAAGTGTGTGCACATCCTAGTCATCTTCCACTTAGACTCCACTTTGAATACCCTAGTTAACTGCACTTCTAGAATCCTAGAAAGGTGGGGAAATTAAAATGCATGTATAACCACCTTTCCAGATGCAGATTTTTGTAATTAATTTCATTATTTCCTCCAACACTATTGTAACTACCCATAATGTTATTTTTAGCATGTTCATTTATCCGTGTAACCAATTCCAACTACCTTCTGTTTCTATAAATTACAAGCTTACCTTCCTTCTAATCCCTCTTGAATTTGAAGCACAAAAACTTCTTTGAACTCTGTCATTGTAGAATTTTCTTTCAAAGCTTGGACAACACTCAAGAGCACCCACAAAACACTTTTGACATTCATTCTGCAAGGTTTCACAGGAGACCCTTTTCTAAGGTTTGTACAAAAGGTTGCTAAGAGGTTAGCATGGTTTATTTATCTTTCATTTTGGTAATTTTATCTATTTACATTTTTTTCACGCTGGTGGGACACACCCTATCATTTTATCATCTACATTTCTTCCAATGGAATGGAATTCTTTTAATTATTTACACTGCTTTCAAGTAGTGTACCATTTTATCGAGTTGTAAAATACCAAAAAAAATTCAAAAACGTTTTGCAAAACTTTAAAAACAATATTATTTTTTTCAAAAACACAAAAACAATATAAAATTGTCCAAAAATCCAAAAAATAATTTAAAACTGTCACAAAAAACATTCATATAATGTTTTACAAAAATTGGAGCATCTGGATAACACAGTTCAAAAACTTCACCATTTGATGGCACTCCTCATGATCATTCCAGATCATACTCATCTTTCTTGTCGTGGTGTATATCTATGCTCGAGGAAATCATTTACCCTTTTACAATATAACTTTTCCTTGGGGCACACTTGGATTTTACATTTTAATCCAATACAGATTAAACTTCAATGGGATCTGACAAGAGTATCTTTCAGAGTATCTAAGTATCACTCCGCTCTTCATCCTGATCCAATCCTCTCACGTGCTAAGATATCACTTGGGGGAATTCAAATCTATCTAGTTCTTCAATGTGGAACACATTCAGAGTGTCATTAGACATCATTTTTGCATGTTGTATTGTACTGTTGCAGTTTGTTAACATTATGACGATGCTTTTTTCTTCTTTCAGTTTAGTATTGTTTGTCGTACTTTGATTGTCTTTGTTGTAGACCAATTGTAGGAAATTTATTCACATCCTAGTTCACATATAACTTTGGTGTGGTTCCTTCCTGTTTATATTGGGTTTCTTTCTATTGCTCATTTATATCCTTTTGTCATTTACACGTGTTTTGTTTTACTCATGGTTTATGTAAGCCATGGAATGTATTCCTTTTTTTTTGCATTTGTATTTCCAAACTTGTAAAATCTAAAAAAATCAAATATTTCAAAAATCCAAAAAAAAAAATCACAAAAATTTGAACAAACATTCACTTCTCATAGAAATCATACAATTGGAAAACCCTTGAAGTAAATCGTTCAAAATCTCAATACAATCTTGATAAACGTCATACTTTTATCTATTACTCTAGTGCTTGTGCCAATCTTACAACTATCACTTTCTTCCCTTTGCATGATATGCTAACTCTGCTTGGGGCAAGTCACACAAATTGTTTTTCCTTTGTGATATAACTTCACCTAGGGAAATTTAAACTTTGATCATTTGCACAATGGATTTGAAAAGAGTTTCATAATGAGTTGTTTTAACTCCACTTTTCCAGTCTGATCCTATTCCCATTTGGGAGTATTTGTATCTACTTAATCATCATTATGACATGCATTCGGAGAATAGCTGATTGTCTTCTTTTTTGACTTTATGTTGTATTATTGATGTTTACTCTTTTTTGACCACTTAAAAGTAGTGTGATCACATCTTGGTTCCTTTATAACCCTGATGTTGACACCTAATTTTGTATATTGGGTTTGTTTTCATTTTTACCTTTTATTTGTTTTTTGTGTTTGTTTATGCGCATCTGGGTTAACCATCTTGATTCTTTCATAATCATGGTGATAACTCTATTGTGCAACAACAAAAATCAAGTTGCTCTAAAAAATTACTCTCCAAATAATGCTCATGCTACAAACACATTCCTTTCCCATCCTTGTTTTAATCCCTTGCTTTCTTCCTATTAAGTGGTTGTCCGCCGCCTTGCTGTGTCATCCACCCACTTGAGGGGCATTCCTCTACCATCCTACTTGCTGGGGCATCCTAATGCTTCACAATTTTCCACTCACCAATCTACATGTGTCTACTATCTTTAAAGCACTATTACTCTGCAATAGCACTTTAAAGAGGGGAAAAATGTAGACACCCCAAATTTACATTCATGTTTCCACTTGTTCCCAGTATTATGCTAATACACCCTGTTATTCACCCATTTGCAATTAATTAATTAAATTGATTAATTAATACACATTGTACCCCTTTGGATTAATTAAATTAATCCCATATACCCTTTGTACCCCTTTGGATAAATTAATTATTATTTATTAATTAAATAATTAATTAATTAAGTGTGTGCACATCTTAGTCATCTGCCACTTGATCAAACTCCACTTAGACTCCACTTTGACTACCCTAGTTAACTGCACTTCTAGAATCCTAGAAAGGTGGGGAAAATTAAAATGCACGTACAACCACCTTTCCGGATGTAACTTTTTATAATTAATTTCATTATTACCCCGACACTATCATAATGACCATAATTTTATTTTTAGCATGTTCATTTATTCGTGTAACCAATTCCAACTACCTTCTGTTTCTATAAATTACAAGCTTACCTTCCTTCCAATCCCTCTTGAATTTGAAGCACAAAAACTCTATTGAACTGTGTCTGTAGCATTTTCCTTCAAATCTTGGAGAGCACTCAAGAGCACCCACAAAACACTTCTAACATTCATTCTGCAAGGTTTCACAGGAGACCCTTATCTGAGGTTTGCACAAAAGGTTGCTGAGAGGTTTGCATGGTTTGTTTATCTTTCATTTTGGTAATTTTCTCTATTTACACCCCATACTTTCTGCATCTCTCAAATAATTTCTCCAAGTGCGTCATATGATCTAAACTCTGCTTTGAGAAAACTATTATGTCATCAAGGTAAAACAAGATGAACTCATTGATGTATCCTTTGAAGGTAATATCCATGGCACGCTGAAATGTAGTGCATGTATTTGACATACCAAAGGGAATCTTTTGATATGCATATGTTACCCACTTGGTTATAAATGCTAGTTTGAATTGATCCTCTTCCTTGACTAGGATCTGATTGAAACCTGAATACCCATATAGCATTGAGAATCTTTGTGTGCCAGCCATAGTCTGCAAAATATTCTCCATCAAAGGAAAAGGATAATGATCCTTTAGAGATGCTTTGTTCAAATCTCGAAATCAACACAGAGTATGATTTCACCATTCTTTTCCACAATGGAACTATATTCGCGACCCAAGTAGAGTAATTGATGGGAAAAATAATTTTTTCCTCAATGAGTTTGGATAACTCCTTTCTCATGAGGGGATCTATCTTTGGATTGATTGGTCATTTCTTTTGTTTGACAAGCTTGATATCAGGATCAAGGTCAATCGAGTGTTGAGAAAAACTTGGATCAAAGCCTTTGAGATCTTCATACTCCCATGAGAAGATATCACTGTATTTCTAACAGAGAGAGATGAAGGCCTACTTTTCTTCGTGCATGCAAACTTTACTAAGAAGTAAATATTTCCCACATGCAATAGTGACTGGGGAGCAGTCTTCTTACATGATGTGCATATATTTTTCTTCACCCTTGAACTCGTCTTCAGGGCTAAACATTTTATCTAAGGTGACCAACCCTTTAGGAAGATTATTTGACTTTAGTTGAATGATTTGGTCACCATAGTTTTCATTCAAGTTAGCTTACATACTTGATGAGAACTCAAATTCATTTTGAATGAACTGGACGATATGCACGTCACTATCAAAAATTTCCAGTTGGTATTGTTTTCTGGAGTGGATGGCCGATCACCATATTAATGTCCGAGTGTTTCCTTTGAAAAATTTCTCAGAGAAGATAATTTCAAACCAACTACAGCCATTTGATCAGCTTCCTTGTTCATTTTTTACAGCACCACCTGTAGATTTAGAGCATTGAAGCTCTCAAAGAGGTCCGAAAATCTATGCTTATAAGCTTTGAGGAGTTTATTATTTTCCTGACATTTTTGGTAACCGATGGATAACCAATTCTATGTCCCCAAAGATTTGCAACGCCTTAATCCCTTTCTTTTCAGAAATAAGAAGGCCATGCACTAATGCTTCATATTCTGCCACATTGTTAGAACATGTGAACTGCAACCTATGCGCAAAGAATAATTTCTCATTCTTAGGAGAAATGAGAACAACTCCTGCTCCCATGTTGTTTCTGCTTCTAGAACCATCAAAGTATAACTTCCATAGACCAGGTTCAACTTGGTCTTTCTTGAGCGTGTGTGATAGCACAACTTCTTCTTCAAGAATGTAGTAAGTACCAAGCCCAGTTTCATAAGATTCTAGTTCTTCAACATATGGGTCAAATTTATGGTGCCTCTCCACCCATTCATTGAGTACTAAATCTGGAATAGAAGGTGGAAAAGGATGCTCTTCAGGAACTGAAACTTGTTCTTGGATTAAATAGTTGGCTTGGAGAGGGGATGGGACATATGACTCTACATGATAGGAAAATATTGGATCAACTTGTATGGTAAATTGGGTACCATACCTTCTCTTGAGTAATATATGAGACCAATCAGAAGACAAGTAACCCCCACTTTTACTGTAAATTATCTTGATAGACATAGGGAAAACAAAGGAGGTAAGTCAATGATAGATATATCTTGAGTAATTATCAAACTTGGACATGCATGGAGATTTAACTCAAGGTCCTTGATGATTCCTAAGGTAGTAATAGTTGAACCATCAAGTTGCAAGAATGTTTTTATAAGGGGGCTATACTTGAGACCTAAGACGTCAACTGTCTTCTTAGGCATGACATAAGTACTAGGACCTGAGTCTATAATGTAATTATGCACTAGGTGTTTTCCTATGATCAAAGAAATATAGAAGGAAATGGTTTTAACAATTTTACTCACTTTCTTCTCCTCTTCTTAGCAGATGTTGATAGTAGTGCGAGGTTTTCTAGAATGAAATATTCTCAGTGGATAGATGAAGGTACTCAAAAGAATCTTTAGCTACTGCACTTCTTCTTGTATGCACTCTTCTCATGAAAGGCATGTAGATCTACTAAGACAGGATATTTGTAAATGTTTGGGAGTTGTCGGATGTGTTGAAATGAGCCTTCAAAGGCTGAAATACTAAGTCCACACACCGTAACTTAGTATTATGCAATTTAAGATTTCATTGTTGGTCCCTGTGGCGTGCCACAAACTATTGGTCATAAAACTTGCACCCGCATCTCAGATCTAGAAGAACCAAGTTGTTTATGACAACAATGGAACCTTCCCCATGTTGTGGGAGCTTACATGCTTGGGAAAGATATTCGAGAGAAGGCCGTTCCTCTATCTAGTTCTACTACAATTAGTACTCTTAGTGCTTTGAAAGGGAAACTAAGCTAATAATGTCAAGGTACCAGGGATAGAAGGATAACATGAAATGAAACCTATACTCAAAGGAGATAAAACCGAAAAGAGGGATGAACACTATTTATTCTAAGTGAAAATGAAGGGAAATGCATGAAAGAAGGCTAGGCACGTGTAGCAAAACTTAAAACGTATTTACCAGATCAGTTTCATGGAACACAACTAAATAAGGAGTTGTAAGGGACTTGAAATGGCACAATAGGCACACAATGCAAAGAAAAGGAAAGAAGAAGGAATGAAAACACATTAGGACAAAGAATAGTCACAAAATGATGATTCTATTACTTCCAAAAATGCACAGAGATATTATAATGAAAAAAGAGGCTGATATCCACATGCAAGAGCCATATCTAGAGGTCTGCAACTCAAAATATAGAAAAGATGAAGTCCTTAGCAAAGTGCGTAAGGACCCAAAGTGTCCAACATTAATAATGAGACCAGATCTTACATTTATAGATGACTGCATAGAAGAAAAAGAGGAGGGAAAAATTGAATTTGAAATGTAACCACCAACAAGAATCATTTAATGCTAACAAATCCTCTTACAAATATGTCAAATGCACTTCCCTAGGAGAAGTAAAGAGAATGGATCATATCAATTCAGGTGGTTGGAGAAATTATCTCTGCTAATCAATGCTTAAAAAGACATTTTCCCATTTCTCACCTACCAGATCCACCAAGAATTTGAATTTGAAAGTGTAGCACTATAGCCTACATCAATAATTATTTGACAAGTCTAGGTGCACTCCGATGGGAGATTTGTATCAAAATATATGGGTGCCATAAGTTTTTAGAGTTGTCAACACATGCAAAACATGTGGCACATGCAAATTAGCTGAAAGGATGACCAACTGTGTAAATGTTTTTTCATTTCTACCACGTGTCACTCATTGATTTGTTACAATGATCTAATGCCCTATTGGAGAAATTTAACTAGTTACACATGGAACACTCAAGCATGTTAGAATGACGTGGCATGGAATGACATAGAGGAGGGTACAAAGGTATGTGCGTGGAAGAAAAGAGTGGGGAAGAAGGAAGAAGGAATACGTGCATGACACATGTGGGGAAATGAGGCAAACTAGTGAATAGAGAACACATGGTCAAGGAATAACCATTACAATATGATGTGTGGTAACGAATGAGGGCCATGGAATTGGCTGAGTGAATCGAGTGTGAGGTGCGTACAAGGTGAAATACTACTAGAAAGAAGGAAAATGTGCAGAAGATGAAACAAAGAGGAAAAGGGAAGGAAGGAAAAAGGGGAACCACAAAAGGGCATGTGAGAAAAGAAGGGAATGTGTCAAGGGAACTTGAGAGCGTGCAAACTTGCAATGAAGAGCTTAGAGCCATAAGATGTATACAATTTGCCCAAATAACTAGGAGATTTATTTGGATAACATGCCCCTTTGGACATGTGGTGAAGATTAGTTCATGTGACAATTTTTCCTAGGTTAAACCACTACGCTCTATGAAGTGTTGATGATTAAGAAATGACATAAAATATAGGTGGTGAAAATTTATTTAAAAACTATTTCAAATCTTAAGGCTTGCCTCAAATCTCTTGAATAAGACCGATGATTGACACATGACTAGAGGGATAGATTTTAGTAATCAATATAACAACATACTCCCAAATATTATATCATTATCTTCTTTCTCCACATGATATTGATTCTTTCATGATCAACACATGATAATGTTCCATGGATTCTAAGATTTTTTATATTACACTTTTCACGAGCTCAAATTTGACAGTTTATTTTAATTTAAAATAGATCTTTTGTATGTCAAATAGAGCATGAATTATAGATTGGGTTTTCACCCATATATTTTAACTCGAGCTCTATTTCGCCTATTAATGGTACCATTATAAGTTCCTTGAAGAGATTTATACTCAAATCTTAGTTTCAAAGGGAATGGTTAGGAGATATAGGATAACTTCATGACAAATTTTGGGGTGGGTTTAGCTTGTTTTCTCATTCTAATGGTGCCCAAATTGGTTGTAGATTCATTTGGAGAAATATTTTATCCTTCTAGAATATGGTTTGAGCTATTATCACCTTGTGATCATAAAAAAATGTAGAGGAATGAGTTAAACAATTTGATCTAAAATGAGTTGTTAAAAGTGGTCAAAGTGCAATCATGAATGATTGGGGTAAATGACAGATTGAACTTCATCTTATCTCTATGATCTCTTAGGAAGAATTTGATTATGCTCAAATTTTATTCATAAAATAAACATCTTCTTATTTTATTGTAGTTAAAGTCACCTTCATGGTTTTGGATCATCATGAGATCTCAAAAATATTGAGAATATTCTTCAAAGGTAGTTTTAGGTGAGTTTCTTGGATCAAACATCTCCTTGGGCATATTTAGACCTCCACGAACCTTATAGAGAAGATAAGGATGGAATGAGATATTATTTGGCATATTCTTCTCCCCTTTCTCTCCTTTTTCTCAGCATTTTTATCTCTCTTTTGGTATATAAAAATTTCTAATTGTAATTGTAAAGGGTTCCTCTCCTTGGAAGCAAATTTACCGTATGATTTTGAGTGCTAAGGATTATTGAGTGTATCTAATATCTAATTTAGAAATATGTCAATTAATGAAAACCTTGGATTATGGATACCGAACTATGTATATATTAGTGGTTATGACTCATATATTCCCTTGGTCTTTATGTTGATTGTCTCCTTATCCCTCTACTCTCTTCATAGTTGTTGTGTGTGACATTTAATTAGTTGTTTGATCACTATGTTTGAAATACTTTTAACGAATGTATCATTTAGATGTAGGATTTGTTGTAGCTAATATATGTCCTTTAGGCCTATATTTTTCCTCTCACTTACTTATGCACATTAGGAGGGTGATCCACTTTCAAATTGGTGTCATCACCACATTTTTTTCTTCTCCCCCTTTTTCCTTACAAGTTGGTAAATTAGTGTTTAGGGTAGTGATTTTAGTAGGTAGTTACTTGTAGGATTTAGCCTTCTTTGGATGTTTGTATCAAGGGTCGGGTATCAAAACTAAGATAAAATACCATGTTATTGCTGAGATAACTCAATTTCTCTCAAATTTGGTCATATTGTATGGGCACACACATTTCATTGAAGTTTTTGGTACACCAGAGGGATAATTTTGCTTGGACATTTTATGAAGATATGGTTCCCAATTGTTTTAAATGTTCCATTGTAGACTTAATTGTGTCCTTATTGAGTTATTTTATATACCTATCATACAAGGATGTATGCTTTCCTAATTTTAGAACTAATATTAGGTGTTTTCTTAGTTCATTTAGTTTTTGAACCTAATTTTCAAGCACCTGAAAAATCCATTCACCTTAAGGATCCATTTCTCTCATCTCAGTAAAACATTTCCATTTCCATTATAATCCCCTTATGGTCTCATGAAGTTTTATATCCTTGGATCCATCCTCCCCCATTATAATTCCTTTCCACATCATGCATAACCCCATTATTATCCTTAACATCCTCCATTCACCAAAATTTTTTGTATATTATCGAGTTATGAGCCTTATTTTGATGGATATACATATACATCATGTCAAATTGATACATATGAAAAGCTTATTAACTATGGTTATTTTTAGAAAAAAATATGCTTATGATGGAGGTAGATTCATGCTTGATCCTAATTTTCAAATTCAGATTCAAGCCATGGAGGGTAACATAAAGAGATTAAAAGAGCTAATTGAGAACATTGTAGCTAGAAAACCTTGTCATAGAAAACCTTGTTTATGGGATGATACTTAACCATGTTATTACAACCCTCAACAAAGCTTCAAATCATGTTGTAAAACATGATGAAAATATAATAACTAGTTAAAATCATGGAGGCTAAGCGGCCTGATCCTAAGAAACCCATCAATGGGGTGATCCTTTACGATGTAGGTATAACCCTACCACTCAATATTCTAAAACCTTTTATGCATATTAGCCCAATGTATATGCATATTTTCATTCCTTATACCCCCATGAGAGTTATCTTTATCCCCAAAGTAAAATTCCCCTTCAATCATTTAGAACTTTACAAGAGCATCCTAGAACACAACCCTTTCATCATTTCCTAGATTCTAATCCATATGGATATTAAAAATACTCATCTAATCCTTCCAATTTTAAAAAAATATTTCCAAATTCCATAGAGATTCATAAAAGGGTCCAAAATATTGTGATGATTTTTAGACTAGTTCATTTAAATGGCCAACTATTTGGTCACCTAAATGGATAGCCCTTGTCAATCCTAAATATTAAGAAATAGTGGTAAGTAATGATTTTCCTAATCCTTATGAGAATAAAATCGTAAGCAAACTTAGAGAGGTATCCTAAAGATGAATAAAGTAGGAAAAAACATCTGCAATGTTTAGAGGATTGGAGTAGAGAGTTTGAGAATAAATAACTTCCTCAAAGGCTATGTAATAATCCACCTTATACTAGTGAATAAAAACATATTGAGGTAATATTCATCATTGAGAGTCATAATATGTTAATTTTAGATTGGAATGAATATGAAAATAAAGATGAATACATACCTAAGTTATTTCAAGAGGCCTCTGTTGTTAATTTTGATAAATCAATGGTTGAAGATGTTTTTGACGATCCTGACATGAAGAGAAGGAAGTTTTTAAATCCAAAGATGATTAATATGAAAATGAGAACAATGAAAACCTTACTAAAATTTCTTCACATTAATAAAAGTTACAATCAAAGCTGAATTATGGAGGAGACTATTTTTCTTCCGAGCCCAAAGTTATGAAGGAAGAGATTGAATCAATTGAGATCATTGATCCTCCATATAAACCTAGTAATATTTTTATTTATAATAAATGTTTGTTCCTAAACTTAAAATAGAAAAATAAATGTCACTAAACTTTTATAAATTTTACAAAAAGTTACAAAAGGATGAGGAAGAGGTTTAAATTTCCAAATCAATACGTGGAAAGAATAAAGATGAACTCTCATCCATATTTAATGATTTTGAGAGCTTCATGATGTCCATTGGAGATGAGGGTCATGATATTACATTGTCTCACTAATAGAGCCTTCTTGGGAAGATATCATTTCTTTATTAGACTTCAAGGACAATAATGAGGATGTGTTTACAAGATATTTCTATGAATATGACAAGGAAAATGAAAAATTAGAGGAAGGAGTCCACTATTTCCAAAAGTTAGTTGTACTATTAGAGACTTATCTAGATCATAATCTCAACTAGAGGTGGTCATCACTTGTCATGTTCACTTCAAAATATAAAGTAGAGCTCCAAAGTATAATAATTCAACTAATGCACATACACAAATAAAGAATAGAGAAACAAGAAGAGGTCTATGTTATATTTAAAGCTGATGTTTTGGAAGAGAAAGATATTTATTCCATGTTCACACTCCTATCATTTTCCATCCTTGTTACAAAGATGATCTCATGGCCATATTTTATCAGGAAGGGAAGTTAATTTTCTAAGAGATTCTCAATATTTGTTTATTTAGTTTTGAGATTTATTAGTTTAAGAGTAATGTAGGTTTGATTTTGGCAGAATAAGTGCTTTTCACACTTTACATGTTCCACTTAAAATATCTATGTTTTTTTCTCTTTCTACATATTTTGTGATCCTATCTTGAGATGATTGTAGTCATCGTATTTTAACCTAAGAAGATTTTAGAGACAAATGTTTAAAATACAAAAAAATTAGAGTGTTTTAAAGGTGATTCAATTAAAAGGTTTTATGTATAGTTCCAAAATTTTCAGGGAATATTTTCAAAGTTTCATGGAAAATTTAAAAGAAAATAAAGTTTCACTTTTCTTTGGTAGACTACATGCCCAAAGGATACAACATGATAATGACTAGTCTATCTAGTAGGTAGATTACCCATGCGATCCAAAGTAAAAATATTTTCAAATAAGAACCTTGTTTTATTTTGGGTAACCTATCTTAATTTCAATACTTGAAGGATTTAATGGTGTTAAACATTTGTTTTGGGGCCCCCTTTGTTGTCTCAAATCCTAAAAATCACTAGTTTTACATTACTCTACGTGAATATACTAGATCCAAATGGACTTAGTTGATTTTAGTGTTTCTTCCTTAAAGATGTTTAAAGACTTTAATTTATCTTTGATCTCTTCATAAACAAGGTTGTCAAAGTTAATTGAGTTGAAAAAGGGACACATGTTAAGAAATTACATCCTTTTAATGTTTAACTTAGTTGTTTTGTGAATATCACCGATAAATTATAAGTTTCACTTATCGGTCTTCCCATAATCCTTTAAAGTTTTCCCTTGACCCCATAGAATCCCAAAGCTATGAGGTATGAAAAGTGTCTCTTTGGACACGTGGTTAAGATTGGTTCATGATTTTGTTCTTAGCCTTAGTTAAACTATTGCACTCTTTGAAATGTAGATTATTAATAAATCAAATATAAGACATGTGTCAATAATATTCTCACAAAACTATCTCAAAGATTAAAAGTTACTTCCCAAATCTCAAATGATATTGATGATTGAGACATGATTAGAGAGATAAATTGTGGTAATTAACACAATGACATATTCCAAAATATCCTAGCCTCTCCTTCTCACTCCAAATGACATCGAGCCTCTAATGATCAACATGTGTCTATGATCCATGGAATCTAATATTTTATATGGTAAAATTTTCATAGGTTTAAATTTGATGGCTTAGTCTAATGTAAAAATAGCTCGTGCACATCAAACAGAGTAGAAAATAGAGACTAGAGTTTTTCCCATATATTTTGACTCGAGCTCCATTTGACCTAAAAATATTACCATTATAAGATACTTAAAGAGATCCAAACTCAAAGATTGGTTTAAGAGAGAATGGATGGGAGATCTAGGAGATCTTCATGTCAGAGTTTGGGGAAGTTTTATCTTGTTTTCTCATTCTAATCATGCCTAAATATATTTTATACGATCCTTCATTGAATAAGGAAACATATATACCTATATTTTTCACACACACATTGATTCATAATTTTGACCTAAGAGGATTGACACCTAGTTCCTTGGAGTCCCTTTTAAACAAAATTTTCAAAATGTTACTCATATGACCTTGGATCCATGAGATGAAAATTATTCCACCCATATTATGTTGGGGTTAGATCACCCAAAATGTTGTACAAACCTATATTTAATTGAAGCATGCAAGCAATACACACATAAATTAAACAAGAAGAAAAATAAACAACAGGAGAATGAGTAACACAAGATATAACGTGGTTCACCTAGTGTGGGCTATGTCCACCAAGAAATAACCAATCTATTATTATTTCTTCATAGAGGAAATATAATGAAGATTTACAATCTTCCAAACCTCTCACGGATGTACAGTACTTTTTCCTCACAAGCTTCTCTAAGATTTCTCCAAGAAAATATTCTTACAATAATAATCAATTCTCTCCTTCTAACCCTAGTTTTCTAGCTTATAAGCATATACAAACTTTAGGGAAACTTATCTATGAATTTCCAACCCTCTCGATCACATTTATAACAAAGGTTGGGTTTAATCCACATCTAATATGAAAGCACAGATAACCGATGCCGGTTACCCAACCGATACCGGTTCAACCTAGGCCACCGATGCTAGTTACCCAACTAATGTTAGTTACTATTGCAACTGTAAAACCTGCAATGCAAGCCTTTTGTGAAGCTATTTAGCTCCACAACCTAACAATATCCCACTTGGATATAAATTATTACATCAGATGCATCGTCTGACTCCATCCTTGGATCCTTTCCTTGGCTTGTTTCTTCATCTTCAAGTCTCAAGATTGAATACCAATAGAATTTGAGTGGAACTCCAACTTCTCCTTTTCCAACAACTTCGTTAGCATATCCACAGTGGTTCTCATTTGTATGAATTTTCTTCAATTTTAGCTTCCCATCCTCCAACACCTATCATATGAAGTGATATCTCAACTTGAATGCGTTTTGTTCTTGAATGAAATCTATTTTTTTTTGTTAGATGAATCACACTTTGACTATTGTTGTACAATCTGAAATCATCTTGCTCCCTTCCCAAATATTCCATGAACTCGCTCATCCATATCATCTCTTTTCTAGCCTCTGTAGCTGCAACATATTTGGCTCTCGTAGTAGAAAATGCCACAACCTTATGTAATCTCAAAATCCAGCTAACTACCACCACCTAC
This sequence comes from Taxus wallichiana var. yunnanensis, assembly GCA_018340775.1. Lineage (NCBI taxonomy): Eukaryota > Viridiplantae > Streptophyta > Pinopsida > Cupressales > Taxaceae > Taxus > Taxus wallichiana. The sequence goes on along the minus strand of CM031244.1, from coordinate 83,074,304 downwards.
TATGAATACATATATAGTAGTGCTTCTCCTACCATCCAAATCTCTAGCCATATTTGAATCAACATAGCCACATACATAAATATCTAACCCTCCATAACATAAATTCATGTTGGATGTCCCTCTTAAATATTTGTGCATCTATTGGACTACTTTCCAATGCTCTTTACTTGGATTGGCCATAAATCTTCTCACAACTCCCACTACATGTGGAATTTCTGGTCTGGTATAAACCATTGCATACATAATGCTTCCAACTACTAAAGCATATGGAACCCATGCCATGTAATTGAACTCCTCATGTGATGTAGGAAATTGATCTTTGCTTAATTTAAAGTGTCCATCCATAGGTGTACTTACAGTTTTGAATTCTACATTTTAAACCTTTCCAACACCTTATTGATATAATCTTCTTGAGATAAATATAATTTCCTGTTCTTCTTGTCTCTATGAATTTACATGCCAAGGATTTTCTTTGCAGCTCTTAAATCCTTCATTGCAAATGTATGAGCTAACTTTTCTTTAAGCTCAACAATGTCCTACATACTAGATCCTGTAATAAGCATATCATCTACATACAATAACAAAATAATATAGCTTCCATTTTTAAGATTCTTGAAATAAACACAATGATCATATTCACATCTCATATAACCATGCTCATGCATAAAACTGTCAAACCTCATATACCATTTCCTTGGAGCTTGCTTAAACCCATGGTGGATACAAGATCTTTTCAATCGCACACAAGTTTCTCCTTAACCCCGACTTCGCAACCAAGCAATCGCTACATATATATCTCTTCCTAAAAATCACCATGAAGGAAAGTCATCTTAACATCAAGTTGTTCTAAGTGTAAATATTCTACTACAACTAAACTCAAAATAGTATGAATAGAAGTAATTTTTACTATAGGAGAAAAAATCTCACCAAAATCAATACCTTCTTTTATGCAAACCCTTTTACCACAAGCCTTGCCTTGTATCTTTTCTATCCACCTTCTTCCTCCTTGATCCTATAAACGCATTTATTCTGTAATATTATCTTACCTGATGGAAACTTAACCAAATCTCATGTATGATTTTGTTCCAAGGAGTCCATCTCCTCATCCATGCCATGCTCCCACTTCATGTGGGTATCCTCCTACATTGCTTCTTCAAAACTTTCGGGCTCACCACTATCAGTCAATAATCAGATAAAATAAGGAAGGTGAAAATATTTTTAGAGGTCTACTTACCCATTGTGACCTTATCACGAAATCTAGGATGTCCGAGGCTCATTCTCGTATGTGATACAAATTTTTATTAACCTCTTGTAGAGACCAACACCGATTATCTCTGTTGCTAGCATTGGTCATGTTCCTTTACCAACATCAATACTCACTATCAACATCAGTCTTGTTCATACCGACACCAGTTCCTTTTTTAAATATGAAAATGTATTTTCTTCCACAAACTCATCAACTGGTTCATCCTTAGGTATCAAAATTTGATCCCTGTACATTCTCTTTTCATTCCACTCAATATCATGACTCCTAACAATATTAGCATCATCTAAATCCCAAAATGGAATCTGAAATCACCATAGCCATAACCAATAAAAGTGCATCTCTTGGATTTAGCATCTAACTTCTTCCTATTTTCTTTATCAATATACATAAAAGCTTCTGAACCAAATACTCTAATAAAATAAATATCTACCTCTTTTCTAGTCCAAGATTCTCTTGGTATTCCACCATTCAATGCACTTGAAGGCCCACACTTGATTAAATATACTACCATGTCTACTGCTTCTACCCAAAATATAAGGGTAATCAAAGATGGTGTCTCATGCTTGTTACAAGTTCCATGACAGTTATTGTCATTCATTCAGCCACACCATTCTCCTATGGTGTTCTAGGAACCATTATTTCTCTACGTATTCCATTCACTGAACAATAATAATTGAAATTTTTGCTACAATACTCACCACCATTGTCAGATCTAAGGCATTTTAACTTTAAACTAGTTTCATTTTCCACAAGGGATTTCCATATTTTAAAAGTATCAAAAACATCATATTTACACTTTATACAATAAACCCATACCTTTCTTGTGGCATCATCAATGAAAGTCACATAATATTGGGATCCTCCATGATAAGCTACCTAGGTTTGGTCCTCACACATGTGAGTTCACACGCTTTGAATTTTTCTCCTTCTTTATTGCCCCAACTTTAAGAAATATCACTTTATTTTTCTTTCCAAATATTCAATTCTCATAGAAATCAAGATCTAAATGTTTCAAATCTGATAACTTACCCTTTACCTTTAATATCTCCATTCCATTTTTACTCGTATGTCTTAGCTGATTATGCCACATGATTACATCTAAATATGAAGTAGATAGAATAGAAAAAGAATCAATACTATAGGTAGAAAAATACAATGTTCCTACCTTATTTCCTCTTTCCATGAAAAGATCTCCCTTGGTAACTTTCCAAGAGTTGGCTATGAATGTAACCATGCAACCAAATTCACCTAGTTGTCTTGCAGAAATTAGATTTCTCTTGAGGCTTGGCACATGCCTCACATCTTTTAATACCCATGTATTTCCATTCTGTAATTTTAGATGAGCTTCCCTTTTCTAATAATATTTCATGGTTCATCGTCTCCTAAATAAACATGCCCAAAATTACCCTAGACATAATTTTTGAAATAACCCTTATTAGGGGTAGCATGGAAAAAAGCTCTTGAATCTAAAACCCAAGATTCTATTTTACTATCCAAGGAGAGAATAAGGGCATCTTGCATTACCTCAGTTGCAACATTTTCCTCTTTACCTTTATCTGGTATGTTATATTTTCTTTCCTTGAACTAACAATCCTTCTTTTCATGTCCTTTCTTTCCACAATTCCAGAAAGTTATTCCTCTACCTCTATATTTTGATCTACCGTATTTGAATTTGATCTCCCATTATTCTTTCTCTTGGATCTCTCCTTTTTCCTTCCCCTTATTTCTACATTCAAAGAATTTTTGGATGATGACTCTCCTGTACTTTCCTGCATATTTATTCATTTAGGATTATACTAATCATATCATAAAAATTCAAAATATTAGTAGTAGATGATGTCTTACTAACATCCATCACCAAGTTATCCCAACTATCTGGAAAATATCGCAAGAATAAAATTTCTTTCAATTCATCATTAAATGGAATATTAACAAATTTTAATTGATTTACAATGGAGCAAAAATCATTTAAGTGGCTTGATATAGATCCACCTTCATGCATTTTTGAATTAAATAATTTCTTCATCAAATAAAATTTATTTGAAGCACTTGGGTTTTCATACAAATTATCTTCATCAAATCTATTGTGGTTGTTACTTCAGTAATATTCAAAGCTAAAGATGTTGTCAAGCTCAATCTTATAGATCTTTGATCTTTTCTGTCAATAATATTCCATTCTTCATAATTCATTTTTGTAGGAGTTGCATTCGCATCCAACGATAAATACAAATAATCTTCCACCGCATCTTCCATAATTGATAATTACGGACATCAAATTTCTCAACTTTGTATTTGTTATCTTCTTCCATTATTGTGCTCCAAATCAATCGAAATCCCACGGGGAGTAAATCACAACACACAAAACCCTAAAAAAAAATATCTCGATACCAGTTATTGGGGTTAGATCACACACCAATGTTGTACAAATCTATATTCAATTGAAGCATGCAAGTAATAAACATGAAAATTAAACCAGAATAAAAATGTTGGTGAGGAAATTTTTTGGGTGGAAAAATTTGTGAATTCCTTTCCAATGCTTTGGGAATCTAAGTCCTTCTACTTAACTAGTGCAACTGTTGTGTATGCATGCGTGAGAAAGTGTGGATTTATGTGGTGGCCTTTCAGTTGGGGATCCAACAGGGGACCTCCATTGACCCTATGGAAAATTCTTACAGTTATTTGCAAGGGGGGAATTTTTTATGAAGGTGGGAAAGGGAGTGAGAAAAGAGGTAGGAGAACTAATGTTGCAGGTAGGAAATCATATTCCTGTGCACACTAGTTAGAAAATTCATCACATGCATTCATGAGAAGAAACAACCCTGCAAATGGAAACAAGATGAGATAAGATTGCGAACTCAAAGTTTCTAAAATATCCCGATTAAAGAGGCTACAAAATCATTCTTCTTGTATTGATGCTTAAACAAAAGTTGTGCATAATGTAGGAATCAAAGAAATTTGAGAATGGAGAAAAGTAGAAGAAAATGGCTATCTCCTTTGCTTTCTCTAAGTAGAATGTACTCATGAGTTTACAAGATCAATTGCCAACCCCGTATGATGGTGTGAAGAAGCCATTAAATATCTTGTAGGAAAAAGTTAAAATTTCTTCTTTGTTAGAAAGAAACGGTTTACAATCTTTTTAGTCATTTGCGTCCATTTAGATTCTTGATTCACAAAGAAACGCCAATGGAAGAAAAACCAAACTTTTCATAATGCATTCATTACACTTGTTTTGTAACTTTGAATTTGAACCATTCATCTTGCCTTTGAAACTTTAAACCAGAGCCATCCATGTGGGAGAAATTTACTGGAGTGGGCGTGGAGGATGCCTTTTGCATTTTGTGACTTTATAGAGATTTGGCATTTTTTACATTTTTGGTCTGCCCTTCCACTTTTGATATAAGCCTGACATGTGGCTTCACTTGAGTGGAGACAGAGTCGCAGTCACTTTTATAATTTTACCTTTTTTCAATGTGGGCTCAAAAACACAAATTGCTCCACCAGCACGCCTCCCCGCTTTGACTCTCTAATGGCGGGCCCAAGATTTGACAATTTCTTTTGTGTTTGGTGGGCCATGGGTCACTTTTTTTAACTTTAAGCCCCTTTAATGAAAAAGGATCAAATTCTTAAATCTTCCCAATGATCCGCCTCCCCGCTTTGACTCTTTTGATGCAGGCTCAACATTTGAATTTTTCCTGTGTTTGGTGGGGTTGCGGGTCACTTTTTAACTTTAAGCCCCTTTAATGAAAAATTCTCAAATTCTCAAATCTCCCCAACGATCTACCTCCCCTCTTTGACTCTTTTGATGTGGCTCAACATTTGAATTTTTCCTCATAGCATGATCAGGGTTGTGGGTCACTTTATGAATTTTATCCCTTTTTACAAAAAGGCTCAAAACCTCAATGTTCTCTACCGGACCACCTCCAATTAGATATGTCCATGTACCCATGGATAATGGGGCAAAATTTTGATGGGGAAGAAAACACCCGTCATTCACGACTGTGGAAAAATACAGAGAAGAAGAAAACTCCACCATTTCACGCCTGATTTTTAAATTTCTTTCGTGAACCAAGGGATTGAAAACAATACAAGGTTACAAGGTTCGATGATCCATGGCCATAGAGATATTGACAATTTCATTTAAATGAGGACAAAAATATAATTTTCATGCGTCCAGGATAGGAAACCAGAAAATTTATCAAAACGTGCAGACTGGAGAGTTTAAACAACTTCAAGGCATGCATTTCTCTATATTTTAGGACTCCCAAACTTTACTTGAACACTTCGGAGGGTGTGAGCTCAAATTTTTGAATTTGACTTAAAAATGAGGGGGATTTTAAGGGTGACAATAGTTGGCTCTAGCTTGGGGACATGACATGAGAATCTAGAATCTCAATTTTAGATCATATAGTTCATTAACCAATGCCTTATCCATTAGGCCTTGTGGATTCATGTACAAATTATCCATGTGTGTGTGTGTGTGTGTGAGAGAGAGAGAGAGAGAGAGAGAGAGAGAGAGAGAGAGAGAGAGAGAGAGAGAGAGAGAGAGAGAGAGAGGAAACACACACACACATAATGAGAAAAAGACACACACAACATGAGAGAGAGAGAGAGAAGAAGGAAACACACCTAGCAATCACCTATGGTACAAGGCGGGGGATAACCTGCTTTCACTGAATCACTTTTCTTTCCTCAAGAGTTACCCCTGAGTAGGAAACACTAAGTGATGATGTTCTCGCAAAGTCTGTTGTGACAGTTCCAAAAAGTATCTTCCCTCCTTAGCTACTTATGAAAGCCGGTGCTTTCACAATTATCTATGTACTTGGTAGGAGTGAGTCCATGTGAGATTCTTGATGCTCAAGTCCTTGCTTGGAAATTCCACTACCTTCATTTTCTTTGAAATCAGTTTCATAGTACCAGTTTCCTTCCATGTTTATCCATATAGTTGATTCTCCATCGAGTGTCCTATCACTACCCCAGAGCTGATTTTTGTTCCAATTCCTTCTATATTCTAAGTTACTTTATTTCCTAGGTCTATGCTCATTGACATCTTGTCCATGAGAAACATTTGATTCATCCTTTATATCTACTCCACTTTGATACGTTTGAGTATTGAAGGGGGATCGAGAGGCAAACTCGTACTTGTATTGTATATCCATAGCACAAGTGAAGAGATCAAGAATAAACTTGGGGTCTTCTGTAACTTCTACTACATCCAAGATTTCTTACATGGAGTTATGATTCATCATTTTGTGCAGCTCCTCTTTGTACACCTTTGAAGAATCTCTATGTTGCAAATTAAGGAAAATATCTAGAGGGATTACCTCATCATCTTGGTAATCGATGTACTCTACCAATCCTTCATCGAAAAGAGCTTCATCTTAAAATTCCTCAAAGCTTCTTGCACCCCTTTCTTCATCATGGAAATAATATTCTTCTGGTAATGAGGAAAGAAAATATCTCCATTTTGTTGTTGTATCCATTAACCATTAGTTCAAGAAGGACATCATATTTCACATCTTTCTTTGTTTTAACATAGCCAACCTTCACACTGGTTGAGGCTTCCAAGTCAGCTTCATATTTGTCTTGCATATTCATGGCTTGCATCAGGATTTCGAGACTTATCTCAGGGTCTTCTATTTCTTTCGCATGGATCTAAGCATTTCCTGTATAGACATTTCTTTCAAACCTTTCACGGATCATCACAAGCTGATTTTGTCTCTCCATAGATGGCTTTGATCGATATCATCTTGATCCCCAAATGGGAATGAGAATAAATCCTCGTTTTGGGTAAGCATATAAGTTGATTTTTCTTCTTGAAAATCATCAAGAACCATCTCCTCTTCCTCATGGTTTGCATCATCCAAAAATTTAGGGCTGACCTCTTGTAACTCGAATCTTCTCAATGCTTCTTAAAAGTCCAAATCTCTCCAGGAAGGCATCTCTAGACCTATCAAGATGGGAATATCCTCCTCCTCCTTGGTTTCTACAAAGTGATTCATCTGCCTACTACCTTGGTACATGATGTTAGCTTCTGGGCTTCTGGACTTTCGTACTGTGTACCTCATCTTATTTTTGGAAGTTATTTCTCCATGTCTCCCTTCACTGGTATGGTTTTGGATGACCAATTCATCTAAATTTTACCTCCCAAGTCTTAGCAGAAAATTCTACTTAGCAACATTTTGAATAAGGCTAGGAAATCAGATACCAAAATCATCACTCAAATATTCTTGTCTTGAAATTTGGTGAGAGACACTGTGTATCTTTGACCTTTCCTACAAGTGGGACCTTTCTTGAATCCAAAGAGTAACAAGAGCCGCTAGGTGAAGTCATGGTAAGTTTGAGATCCTTAGCGACCTTTAAAGGCATCACATTGTTTGAGGCACCAAAATCTATTATGCAATTGTTCAATACATATTCTCTAACAAGAAGGGAAACATAGAAAGGTTCAACTTTATCAGTCTTTGATGCACTCAAAGAAATCATGTTTTGTGAGGGAGTTGTAGGTGGCTTTGGTAGTATTCCTTTAGGATGATGAGCTACATCATTGGTTTTTATACTACCACTCCTAATATATCAGACGAACCTCTTAAATTGTCCAGGATGAGTGTACAAATATTTAGTTTCAGTAATCTACACTTTTTCCTTGTTTGCATATTCTATAAAGTCAAAGGGAGTAGATGTGGACAAGGGGGTGAAGGAACTGATTTTAGAGTTTGTATAGGCTTGGGAGCAAGATTTGATGTTTGAGGGATGGATGGTATTTTGAATGGCACACTAGGAGCTTTCAAGGTATTAGATTTTGTAGGAGCAGATTTAGATTTAGACTTGGAAGAGACATCAGAAAGCTTACTTGGGATTGCGGGAGTCTTCTTACTTGCTACAGGGTCTAGCTCCAACAATGCAGACTTCATGGAAGATGGAAGTGGGGATCCTTGACTGATTATTTTATTTTGTGGAGTCACCACAGGAGGATCTTCAGTCTTCTTTTTCTCTACAACAGTGGAAGGATATTTTCCTTTCTCAGACTAAGAACGAGTGAATACCGCACATGAGAAACTGGGTGCATCTTCTTTGTCTTCTTCATCACATCCGAATACTCACAGAATCTGATTTGTGTATCATTTTCAAACTCATCACTTTCTAGGAAATTACCACCTTCACTTTCTTGTTCAATATCTTCTTCACTTTCTTGAAATCTGCAATTTACATTCATGGGTGGGGCCTCCAAGGTGAGCCTTTAGGGTGCTCTGTAATCTGATTTTTGTTGCTTCTTTGGGAAGAAATGCATTCAAATATTTCCCTCTTCAAATATACTATCTCATTTGCCAAATTTTGCAGCAATGGATTGGTTCTCTCATCTTCGAGGATGTTGGGTTTCACCCTTTATGGATTTTTGATCTTTCCAAAGAGGTTGATATCATCCTCCGGTTTAATGGACCTCCTTTGTGATTCTACAATGTTCCTTGGTTGAACTCTTCATAGGAGAAAGCCTACCTCTGGTGATTGAGAATTTATGAATAATATTTTGATATTGTTTTAAGAGGGTGAATCTTCTTCCAAAGATCCTACAAAGCAATCATTCAAAACAAGCCATGAAGTCTCTCATCGTTTCACTTTCTCCTTTCCTCATTTGAGCTAACTCGCACCAAGAGGTCTTGTGATTTGGTTGATTTAAATATTTCCTCAAAGGTATCCTTGATGTCATCCTAACCAGTGATGGATTAGGAAGGTAGGAGGTAAAACCATTCTTTTGATTTTTCTTAGAGGGACTCCACGAACAATCTCACAACAACATCTTCATGTTGGACACCAATAATTCTACATGATGTCGTGAAAGCAACAATGTGTTCTTCTGGATGTTGTGTTATGTCGCCATTGAACTTTGGTAATTTCTTGTGCGAACTTTTTGGTAGATTGTGGAGAGTTGGTTCAAGAGCAAGCGGGCCCATATTCGTTCCCCATGGAACAATGGGTTAAGGTATTTATTCTTTGTCTACCATTGTTGTTTCTACTTCTACTCTTTCTTCTATGAATTGTTCTTCAAATTCTTCTTCTTCTGGGAGATCAATGCTCAATGGTGGTTGAAAAATGGGATAATTTGAAGGGTGAGTATCCACAAGAGTTTTGATAAGATTTCTGGTGAAATTCATAAAAAGCCAAATGGAGAGGAGGCTTGAGAGAAGAAGTATGGATTATCTCTGATTTGTTCTTTCTGATTTTTGAAGCCTTGAAATTGAAATCATTAACACCTCTCGACCTGCTCAACCTGGTGTGTCTTCCTTCAACCAGCTTTTTGAAATTATTGAAGTGGGAATATGAAAAGACACATGTAGAAATCAGTAGTGTATCTTTTAGCAATGGCTTTTCATGAACTCTTTCTTTTTATTTTTCAATATTTGATTTTTTTTTGAATTTATAGAACTTGTGGTCATATATTGGGTATAGATGTTACTAAATCTACCTCATGGTAGGTGCCAAAAACTATCAAGCGAGGAAATTTGTCAGGTTGAATTTTTTTGAATTCCTTGCAACACCGTGGGAATCTAAGTCGCTCTACTTAACCGATGTAGCTTACGTACATGCATACACAAGAAAGCATGCATTTTACGTGGTGGCCTTTCACCCGGGATCTAACATGGGCACCGCACCGACCCCGCCACAAATTCTTGCAGTTATCTGTAAGGGGGAATTTTCTATGAAGGTGGGAAAGGGAGTGAGAAAGAGGTAGGATAACTAATGTTCGAGGTAGGAAATTAGATTCCTACGCACACTAGTTAGAAAATTCATCACATGCATTCATGAGAAGAAACATCCCTATAAATGGCAACAAGATGAGACAATATTGTGAACTCAAAGTTTCTAAAATCTCCTCATCAAAGAGGCTACTAAATCATTCTTCTTGTATTGATGCTTAAACATGAGTTTTACATAATGTGGGAATGGAAGAAATTTGAGAATGGAGGAAAGTAGAAGAAAATGGCTATCTCCTTTTCTTTCTCTAAGTACAATGTACTCATGAGTTTACAAGATCAATTTCCAACCCCATACAATGGCGTGAAGAAGCCATTAAATATCTTGCAAGAAATAGTTACAACTTCTTCTTTGTTAGCAAGAAATGGTTTACAATATTTTCGGTCATTCACGTCCATTCAGATTCTTAATTCATGAAGAAACGCCAATGGCGAGAAAAAACCAGAATTTTCATAATGTAGTCGTTACACTTGTTTTGTAAATTTGAATTTGAACCATTCATCTTGCCTTTGAAACTTTAAACCAGATCTATCCACGTGGGAGAAATTTATTGGAGTGGGCATGGAGGATGCCTTTTGCATTTTGTGACTTTATAGAGATTTGGCATTTTTTACATTTTTGTCCTCCCTTCTAATTTTGATATAATCTTGACACGTGGCTTCACTTGAGTGGAGACAGATTTGTGGGTCACTTTTATAATTTTACCTTTTTTCAATGTGGGCTCAAAAACACAAATTTCTCCGCCGACGCGCCTCCCCACTTTGACTTTCGAACGGCGGGCCCAAGATTTGAATTTTTTCCTTTGTGTTTGGTGGGGTTACGGGTCACTTTCTAACTTTAATCCATTTTAATGAAAAAGGCTCAAATTCTCAAATCTCCCCGATGATCCGCCTCCCCGCTTTGACTCTTTTTATGTGGGCTCAACATTTGAATTTTTCCTTTGTGTTTGGCAGGGCTGTGGGTCACTTTTTAACTTTAAGCCCCTTTAATGAAAAAGGCTCAAATTCTCAAATCTCCCCGATGATCCGCCTCCCCACTTTGACTCTTTTGATGTGGGCTCAACATTTGATTTTTTCCTCATAACATGATTGGGGCTGTGGGTCACTTTATGACTTTTATCCCTTTTTACAAAAAGGCTCAAAACCTCAACGTTCTCTCGTCGACCCGCCTCCAATTAGATATGTACATGTACATGTGGATAATGGGGCCAAATTTTGATGGGGAAGAAAATTCTTGTCATTCACGACTGTGGAAAAATGCAGAGAAGAAGAAAACTCCACCATTTCGCGCCTGATTTTCAAATTTATTTTACGATTCAAGGGATTGAAAAAAATACAAGGTTCGATGATCCACAACCATAGAAAGATTGAAAATTTCATTCAAATGAGGACAACAATAGAATTTTCACGTGTCTAGACGGGAAAATGGAAAATTTATCAAAATGTGAAGACTAGAGAGTTTAAACAACTTTAAAGCATGAATTTCTCTATCTTTTCGGACTTCAACTTTACTTGGAACACTTCGGAGAGTGTGAGCTCAAAATTTTTGAATTTGACTTTATAAAAATAGGGGGATTTTGATGGTGACAACAAAAAATAAACAGGAGAATGAGTAACACAAGATATAACATGGTTCACCTAGTGTGGGCTACATCCACCAAGAAACAACCAATCTATTATTCTTTCTTCACAGAGGAAATACAATGAAGATTTACAATCTTCCACACCTCTCACAGATGTACAATAATTTTTCCTCACAAGCTTCTCTAAGATTTCTCCAAGAAAATATTCTTACAATAATAATCAATTCTCTCCTTCTAACCCTAGTTTTCTAGCTTATAAGCATATACAAACTTTAGGGCAACTTAGCTATGCATTTACAACCCTCCGATCACCTTTATAACAAAGGGTCAGATTTAATCCATGTCTAATATAAAAATATGAATGCACAAATAACCGATGTCAATTACCCAAACAATACTGGTTCAACCTAGGCCACTGACGTTAGTTACTACTGAAACCATCAAACCTATAATCCATGCCTTTTGTGAAGCTATTTAGCTCCATGACCTAACATATTAAATAGATACTTTAAGCACACCCATAACACTTGTATAAGTGAATATTCCTAAGATGTCATATGAGTACCATATTTGATATATCAAGACACATGCTCCATATATAATGTCTCATATTGAGGCATAACGTTTTTAGATTACTACACTAAACTTTGAACATATTCCTAGAAATGTTCCATAATGTCTAGTGATAGAGAATCAATGCAATCACATTGTAAATCATGCATCTTCTTGGATGCATCTTATATTATCTAGCCATGAATGATATGTAATAGTTAGAAAACAACAATATGATTATGACCATAAAGGGACACCAATGAAATCTTGTTTACATTGAGAACACGTGATTATGATAATAAAATTTAAATTAGAAATTATTTCACATCATGCCTCTAAGGACCATAGTATATAGTACAATACTACACATTATACACTATACTCAAGAGGATGTCACCTATTGAAAAATGCATATGATGTTAATTCTTTACATCCTAGTATAAGACATCACATTGAAATGATTTGTTTTTAGTCTCTTAGGACTATCCACATAACACCTCACACATACATAAAATTTCTCAACATAACTATTGATTATTTGACACCTTCTACCCCATATCCAGAGTAGGTACTTACCCAATGATGCAACACAATTCATATGTCCTATGTGATTATTGTGAAAAATATAATTACCAATATCCACTTGACATTTTTCACCATTTTTATCATATACCCCAGGTCAATAGTACCAATTATATTTGACATTTTTATATTTATATGTCTTTTATTATGAAAACACAAAAACACTACAATATTATGGATTTAGAAATGTAATGCAACATTAAAAAAATATAAAACCAACACTTATAGACAAAATATTCTATCAAGTACATAAATTTGAGCCTACTGATCATTCATATTTAGTAATATACACTACCTTTAGGACTTTCACTTCATAAAATAAATCAATTAATTATAATCCATGTAGATTACACACCTTATTAATCCTACAACCTAACACCTTGGGGGCATGTCTATTCCTGTGGGTATCTTACACATTGATCCTACTTTGACCATATCTTTAACACATTAAAAATACTTATATACTTATATCATAGGCAATCCTACCACATTTGGGGCATACCTATACTAGGGGCACCTACATAACTGAATTTAGAATGATAATATATTTATACACAAGCCCATTACATTCACTACACTACTATTTATTATTTCACACTAATTTACCGTTACATTATACATGTTACATCATGTTTTATATGATGATAAGTTTATTTTTTTATACATTGGATTAACTATGCTCCATGATTATTTGAATTTATCACTTATAATTCATGTTGCTTTAATGGATACTGCTATACTAATTCATTACTATTGGCCCTAAGATCTTGTTTTGGATACATGAAATTGTTTCTTATATAGTTTATTTCCTTTATTGCTTCTATGATTCTCTATATTTTGTTATTTGTATTCTCTAGGAATTTGTGTGTTACATACTCTAATTACTTTGCAACATTTTCTTCTCTAAATTCTTTATAAAGTTGTGTGATTATATGTTTTTACTACTATATAATCTTATCTCGCTTTGATCAGTCTATACTTATTTTGTATACATTGAATACTACATAATACTTTTCCATTTGACTGCTATAGGAAATTGTATGAGTTTTGACATTGTTTAATATATTTTCTCTATGGACTTATATGCTCCAAGTCATGTTTTCTTTGTACACTCATATGTTATATGTTATTTACTCCATGCATTTTTATGCTCTATGTTTTGTTTACCCCGTACACTTATATGCTACATGTTATGTTCATTTTATGCTCTTGTATGCTCTATGATCTATTATATTTATGCATTTGGATGCTCTATTCTCTAACTACTCATATATTATTGTTTTTATACATGATATTTAATTGCTTTTTGAATTTATGCTCACACATCAAATACATATGACCTTTCTTGTTTCTTATATAAATTAATTCGTTTATCTTTATATCAAAATGAATCTCCTATGAAATATTTATTACATTTCTTGAGTTATTCCTATTAGATACATATCATTTATGACATAATTTACTTATGAAATACATTTTATAGACACACATTGGTTATGTCATACATTAATTTTGACACATATTGTGTGTGTAATATAAAAATTAAGGGTTTATATAATTATGAAATATTACTTTTGTAAAGATGAATTAAGATACCTCCTAATAATGGGAACAAGGAAGATAAAAAATTATATGATAGCCTCCTAAGGAAGGATGGATTAAATTAAATTTTGATGGAGCATCGAGAGGAAATCCAGGTAGAGCTATTTTTGGATGAATTTTCGGATATTCAAGGTGTCAACTGTGATGGCCTTAGAGTTTACTATGGCATATCCTCCAATAATGTGGCAAAGGCTATGAATCTCCTCTTTTGTATTTTGGGGCAAAAATTAGAAATGAAAATGTTTGTGGATAGCGTGATTCTAAAATCATTATCTAGGAAATCGTGGGCAAGCAACCTAAGGCTTGGATGTTGGAACCAATCTGTCAAAAAATTAAGACAATTTTTTTTTGAGACTCAATTTTATCATATTAAAAGATATGGGAATCAATTGGCTGATTGTTTGGCTAATAAAGGGGTTGAGGTATGTGAATAATTCCATAAAAATGTCTTGTATGGGAACAAAATGTTCCTAGAGACATTATATCATTTCCTCACATGATGTAAAATTGGTCGTAAGCCTTGAGAAATAATAAGTATTTTGGAGGCCAAGGATTTTATTACCATAGTTAGGATGGATTATGGTAATTCATGGGAAATATTCACATAGATCTCAAAATATAGGAAACCTACCCCTTCCCTCGTATGAGGTGATCCATACGGATATTTAACATTATTCTCCAAAGATGGGTATTCATTTTCATTATGCCTTGGAGCTCGCTAGTTTAAGACTTGGGTGGGATTTTAGGGTTGATATTTTCTCTTTTCAATGGAGAATTTAGGTGGCTCAAGTAGCTCGAGTAAGAAAAGGAAGTGTGCTCTTACATATGAAGAGGTTGGTGAATCTTTTACATCATTGATGTATAGTAACATTAAAAACACAAAAATGAGAGTGTGGCTAGAGAAGGCTTTAGAAGTTGTTGAGGAATTCGATGAGGTCGATGATTCAAACATTTGACACCGCATGTGAAAGTTGATGTTAGATCCAAACTAGTCAATTAGAAGACACAATATCTTTGACATGGCTCAGTGGTCTAAGAATTTCTAACATTATTTCAAATGCCTCGGGAAAATTCATCCTCTAATGAGATCATACATTCTTGGAAGAGAGAATTATGAGCCTGCAATTTCACGTGCACACTCTTACCAAGGGTCTTTAGGTGGTGGCTCGGGGTCGGGGAAGTCATGCAAGTGAATCTAGGTATTTCTCTTTTAGTGGATGCAAAGATGGATATGCCCTGTTATTGTGTAATGCCTTCCTCTTAGGATTAGAGATTGAATGATTCAGAGCTAAAAATAATTATAGAAGTGTCTCCCAATGGCTGTAAGGGGAAGTAGGTGGTGCTTTTGTCACGGGTTGTGAATGAATAATTTTTTTAGAATCTATTTATAAGATCTTAGTAAGTTACTTTATAAGGTTTCAAGTATCCTTTTTAGCATGATAGTTTATATAACATGACAAATAGGAAGGTTTGGGTGGGTTAGAGGCTAAGATCAGCTCTTCCCCTTTTGTATGTTACACGATAAGGTAATTTATGCTTTTTTGAGAGTCCATTGATGAATGTTGTTATCATGGACTAGAACTTCATGTATTTTTTTGCAAGCTAGGGCCTTATCCCTAGGTATCAATATAAAACAAAGATGAATTAAGATAAGAAATATAGTAAATATATAGATCCTAAATCATGTCCAACTAAAATTATTATTACACATGACATATGTGAGCTAAATAAAGTAAGCACAAGTTAGGGTTATAAGAGAATACACAAATTTTATACTAATATGGAGCGACAATGATATGAGAGAGTATGCAAGAAGGATATCTCAAGTGTTGTTGAGTTATACTAAAAATATGGAAGTGTGAATTTTAGGGGAGGAAAAAGTTGCATATTGCATATAAATGTTCCTAAGTGACTTTATCCAAGATGGATGGTTTTGTCCTTTATATATTTTGGTTGGATATCCCTTTGGTACTTGATTTAATAAAATTAAATATAAGATAAGGACACTACTAATAAGATAAAATAATAGTAACATACAAGATCTAGAAAAAATAAGTAAAAGTAAGAGTGATAGATAGGGTTTTTAGAATGAATTATCTTTCATATATATGTTTGGAATGATTTAAGGCTAGTCAATGATCCGAACAGGTATATTATATACTATGCAAGATCTTATTCTAAAATTAGAATGTGTCGATCTCATGGATAGGAGTTCCGGGAGAGGACATGAGTACTTAGGTGTTAGTGTTTATTATGGGTGTTGGTGTTTGTAGGATAATTAAGGATCGGTTCTTTCTATGCCACTTTTTTATGGCTTGTGATTGAAATTGTTTACCTTGAGCAAGGATGCCCTAGTTCCAGTCACATAAAGAATAGTGGGCTACAATTACTTTGTCCGAATGTAATAATGTGTGATATTGATATTAGAATATCCCCCTATGTAGAGAATAATGCATCCCAAAATGTATTCCCTTGTGTTTATTTTGTCTATGTGGTAAATATAGAAATGATAGCCCCAAATTTCCACTTAAAATAGTTATTAGATTATATATATATGAGTTGTTAGTTTGAATTTTGCCACATAGTGACACAAAAGTCTGACCTAGGTCATGAAAATAAGATAATGAAAGACTCAAAGCCAAAAAACCAGACAAAGGAGAAAACCAAGAAAATATGATAGAAGCACCAAAAAGGACATTAGTGTTTGGGCACTACTATCTTGTCTAGGAGGTACTGTCTTACAATAAACAAACAGAAGCAAAGAAAAATATAGGAATTTGGATCCCTGTGACTCGACTAAAAAGATGCAAATGCTAGATAAAAGATGTAAGAAGATCCAAAACAAGAAAGAAAAGGACTAAAGAGGTGTCACCAATGGCTAGTTCCAAACTTATAAATCATGTATATAACAACATACTAGAGGCATAATGTAATAGTAATAAATGCATATTTTAGTGAATAAAATACTTTTTTCTTCTATGCCTATAAATTCATCTTATGCGACTAAAATTATTCAATAGAATTTATACGTGAGATTCGGGTTTGTTTTCTTCTTCTTTACTTGCGGACCTATAAAGGGGTTAGTTTAATTGGTTTGTGTTTCCCCCACAACACCTACATTGTAATACTCTAAATATGCATGAAAATATCATAGTTTCCCATGAGATGTATGTGTGTAAGATGTGTATCACAATGCATTTTGATAATGACGAATCCAATAAGACCTCCAAAACTTAGAAATGATCTTTGGTTTGATGTATCTTTACAAAATGTCCTAGGAAGCTACATAAGATATGTTTAGAATTAGAGTTATATGATATGCTTGAGATATTGATTTAGAAAATAACTGATTTATTTTGATCTCCTAGGTATACCTCAAATATGTGAGATGTGTGTCCCTTTGAATGGGTTTTGTGAATGTGATTGTATAGGTGAATATTATAAAATAATTTCCATCTTAAATGAAACTAAGATGATTGGGGTAACTTGTGATTTTGAAAAATTTACCATTAAATATTTGGAGGATGAGTTCATTGTCTTATGGAAAATTCAACCAAATGGATTTGTTTTTCATGAATAGTTTATTCTTGATGCGGTGAAAATTACAATATGTCGAGTTAGATATGATGGCCACATGTCTAGAGGTGTTCTAAATTCTAAAATTTTATGTCTCGACTATCAATGATAGGTAAAAAGTGTGACTTAGTGGTTGGGATTGTTAATTAAGTAACATACATATAGGTATTATTCATTTAATTATATAATGATTAATGGGCTAAGATAAATGCCAATGATTATTTTTCAAAGTCTAGATTTAGGTATCTAAGTTTTTCCCAATTACTCTAAGAAGTTCTTGACTAAAATAAAATAAATTGATATGAAATGAAAACCTCCCATAAGGATAAGGTATGCATGAGATTAGAATGTGTGTGTTCCATTATGATGGTAGGATAAATTGACTAAGTCTTGAAGAACCAAAAAGGCTTATGCACAGGAATGTGCATGCGCGGAGGAATAATGATAATGCGCAAAAGGGCATGCATAGATGTTGAATAGGGTAGCGTGTGAGACTGTGCACACACATAGAATAAAGTAGGGACTTAGCCAATTTTTTAGATCATCCTAAAAATAGACTTGGAGTGTCAATCAAACAAGTAGTAAAATCACATGCAGAACACGCATGGAGGAGGTTAATAATATGATTAAAGAAAGTAATATATTTAGGATTAATCTATTATTAGTAGAAGTTGTAAAATCATGTGAGCATTATACACATGGCTATTTTTAGGAAAGAAAGCGTGCGAGGCTATTTTTCCGAGCATGCCTATTTTTAAAGTGCATGGGTGGTGAAGGGAAAGTCCCCACCCCTATATATTATGTGTGTGTGTGATGTATACATTGTTATAGGGTATTTGTGGTTGTAAGCATGAATTTATATTGTCTTGATGTATTTTAGGGTGTAATATTTGTGTGCATGATCCGGTGCACCAATGTATTCTTGTTATGTATCATCTTCATACTTTGTGTAATATTTTTGGTTTATAATGAGTAATTGGGATATTGATTGTTTATGATTTTGAATATGGAGAATTAATAGTACAATTGGTATTAATTATGTTCTACATGGATTAGTGTTTACTTTATTATTGTGTTTCTAATATGGTATGAATATAACGGTGATTTGAGAATGAAAGGTTAATGGTTAACAATATGATGTTCATGCATGTTAACTTCTTGAAAAGCATAAAAGGAGGGACTGGTAGTTGCATATGATTTAGGTGAATGTTCATATCTATCTAAATGAAATGATAGCGTATATAGTTGTATTCATTTTAATACCCTTAGAACAATAGTCTAATCCCATGCGCGTCGGCCTATCACCCGGTGGAGTCTTGGGAGCTCTCCCAATGCATGCGTGGGTGCCAAACCTATCCTTTATGTGAGTCTTGTGAGAATACATCATCTATGACAGATACTTAAGTGCAAAAGAATGGAAAAGAACCATGTGTTCATTCTAAGAACCTAGGATGAGTTATCATATCAATGCATCCATAAAAGAGAAATAACAAACAACATATAGAAATGATTCATAACACAAAGGAAATGCATTAGACTTAAGCTCATGAACACATATATGCTTTAGAACAGAACCTTCCATTGATATTAATGAGTTCAGTAACCACATTACATTCCTTGAGGCCATAACAGACCCATATAACAATGCAGAGAAAGGTCATGCATCAGAAACTACACCCTTTATATTACAAGGATAATTATAGACCCATCCCTCTATATATGTTATCTCTCCTATGTTTTCTCTAATCCCAACCCATATAATCCTCCATTATATTTCTATAGAGCTTCACCCCTATTCCACTACCTCTGCTCTCTCAATATCATCCTCTTTCTAGTATCTGCGCACCTCTATATATAGATTTTTTCCTTCACTGCCATGCCTTCTGAGGTAATAAATCAGTTTCCAAGTGTCCAAGTGGTGCTCTAATGGAGCATGCCTCCTTCGATCCAATCTCTCCAATCGTGTAATGATATTCTTATGGAACCTTCATCGCATGCATGGAATATTCCATTATTGATCGATAATTATCAAGTGACATCTTATCCACTCTGTATGATAGACAGGTCACACTTTCCTCATGTGTTGTCTAGAATTCTGAATATGGGTAAGTCCCAAAATCCTATCTTTTTACGCACACACCATGTGTTCTACTAAACCCTAATAGAACCCTACCATGTGCACCTTCAACCTATGTGCCCTTCTTCATATAGATCCCGCATGCCCATGCACCTTCTCGTGCTTAGCCAATATTTTGGGGCCCAACATCACCCCACACTATGCCTATTCTCCATCGTCCTCGAAACACTCTTCAATAAAGTAAAGAATGGTGGGTTATTAAAATGGTTGGAAATAAAGAATAAAGGAATGAAGAATTAGGAGAAATAATGAAAGAATGGGGAACTTGTTTATTGTTGGAGGAGAGGGAAATCCTTCCCTATTTCTACCTCTAACTTCTCCCAAGTGTCAACCTCGTTCTAAGCTTGTTGATAGAGGTCACCCACTAGGGCACTCACCTCCTCAAAACTCAGCTCCTCCCCTTTTTCACTCATGGTATCAAAAATACTTTCCAACTGCTTTCCCAAGTCCTCAAGTGCATCCATCTTGCGGGTGATCTGGGGGTATAATTCCTTTAGCTAGATTTTGATCAAGCCTTACAGGGTCTCGATTGCTTATGAATTCTTCTCCACCTCAGCTAGGATATTATATCTTTCCACTTTATTCCCCTTATTTTTCTCTTGGAACTCCTTGAGTTCCATTTCATGGGTGGAAACCAAGATGCTTTCCACTCTATCCCTATCAACACGGTTGTCATAAGCAGCTTCAACGACTTGTGTGATGGCCTTTACCTCTGCAAGAAGTTTAGTGTATCAAGCCACAATCTTGAAAACATTCATCTTTTCCTCTTTCTCTTGGCACACTTGCACCTCTTCTGTAGACTCTAAAGTGAGTGGTTTCCTCTCCATCATGATAATGTGAGTCAAATCCTCTAGACATTGCAAGGATGATTCATAATTCTGCTCGGGTGGTGCTAAGTCGGGGTGCTTCAGGATAATGAAATCCATAATCATCTCCACCTTCTTGGAGAATTCACACACCTTTGCTTTTTATTCTTTCATCTCACTCCTCAATTGAGCATTGAATAACTCCTCTTGATTTAGGTCCTTTCTCTTTTCCATGAACTCCTTCTTTTTCTTCTCCAATTTCTCTTCCAAGAATATCACTCTATCATTTCTCTTGAATAGTCTAGCATCAAATTTAACTGAAAACTTGTTGAGCGCATTATAGACCTATTCATCTAATAGTTACTGAGTGTTTCATTGAGCGTTCACCAAGGGATTTACTCCTTTTGTTTCTAGAACCTTCATTAGCACTCTCTAGATTACTTCAAACTTAGGTTCATCTACGTGAGACTCGAATGCCCAAGATAACATCTTCCTGGTTTGGGGATATGTGCCTTCTTCATCAAATGATGACATAGCTAGGATTTTCTCTGTTGGTATGGTGCTTTGGAAGTGTGCACATAACACCTTACTAGGATCATTAATATATCCCATTCCTTTCCCTTATTCTACCACTATGCCTTTCCCACCTGTTTGCGTAGATTTTAGGAAGTTTACCGCCAAATTGGGATTCCCATCCATGCTGCCATACTCCTTCCCAATGTTTTCTTCTTCCATCTCCTTCAAAATTTCATCCGCACTCCACTCCAACTCCTATTCCACCAAATCCTTCATGATTCTTGCCACTTCTCTCTTCATGGCTTTCTCCACTTGCTCCTTGGTGAGGCTTGGGGTTCCTTGATTTTGGTGCTTACTTCTTTGCTCACCCCCTTGCCTTGATCCTTTGCTTCTTCCTCGTCATTATTCTCCTCATCTTCCTTGTTATACTTCTCTTCACCTTCCTCCTCCTCCGAGTCATGTATATCATACACTAGATGGTCTTCACCTCCTTCAGGCTCATCGTCATCCTTATCGCCAATGTAGGCATCTAAACTTTTTGTCTCCTCTAAGTCTACCTCTTCTGTCACCTTCTACTTCTTCCTTACTGGGGATTCCAGTACAAGAGATTCTTCCTTTTCTTTTTCTTCACTAGGTAATGTCTTCCTTGGTGACTCCTTGTGTGTGAGGGGATCTTCCTACTCTGGTACTTCTTCTTCTTGGGTATTTTCCTTGATAGGGGACTTCTTCCTATGTGCATAAGTGCTAGGATTAGTGCTTTATTCTGGCGTGCCCATAGATTGTGCTATCTACACACTTGGTGTTTTCTTCTCCTGCCCCTCTTCTCTTTCTCTCTTCTTTGGTGCAGCCTTATTTCACCTGTGGGGTATTCTAGAATGGATACATCACTCTCCAGGAGAGGAAAATTTCTCTAAATTAGGCCTTATGCATAGATACACCCTTACCGCAGTCCTTTCGGTGACATCATCATGGGCTTCATCATTTTCACTTCATGGGAGACATACTTCTCCACGTATGCACACTTTTT
This sequence comes from Taxus wallichiana var. yunnanensis, assembly GCA_018340775.1. Lineage (NCBI taxonomy): Eukaryota > Viridiplantae > Streptophyta > Pinopsida > Cupressales > Taxaceae > Taxus > Taxus wallichiana. The sequence goes on along the minus strand of CM031244.1, from coordinate 83,051,906 downwards.
AGGGTATATGAGCTTTCGACGCATCTTGTGGTGGTCTTGGTCTACCTCACTAAGGTTGAACCTTAGTCTTTTGGCTTCTTTGAACTAGTTGACTCCAGCTTGGAAGTATTGTGTGGTGAAGGAGAAGGGTAGCTTACACCATGGACCCTTAGTCCCATCTATTAATGTAAATATGCCAATGTAGAAATGTTGGTATACCGCAAACTCTTCCTCTCCATCCACGAGCATGCAAAATTTCTCTAAGATCCTCCACTCTACCTTGAATGCATCACACATTTTTTGTACCAATTCTACAGGCATGCCTTGTGAGAAGACATCATGGTTTCAAAAATGTACTTTTAAAACCTTTTTGTGGGTGATGGATCCTCTTGAGATACTCCCAAATGAATTTTTCTCGGCCCATCAAGCACTCCAATATCGAGAAGATGATGGTGCCGAATAGTATCTTCTCTCCTTCCTGGGTGCTACTTATGATCTCATCCGTATTAAAAGTGGACAAGTTATAGATGGTTCCATCTGATATCATCTGGCATACATTTAGCCATGTCTTGTTCAATTGCATCCATCATTCTTAATCATTAAGTTTAGTCACCAAGTGCATGACCATCCTCATAATAGGGTATGGAATCTTTGTGATGTCAAATTATCTCAAACCCTTCTTATAGTCATATGATGTTACTATCTTTTTAATAGCTTCCTTGTCCTCTAGAGCATCGTCTATACTTTATCCTTCACAAATAAGGCTTCTGAACTTGGATATCAATTGCGGTGTTATGTGCATATTTCACCCTACAAAATAGAAGTGATCCTCATGTACACGCAACATCAACCACTGATATAGTCACTTAGGCTTACCAAAGTAAGGAAACTCATACAGTTACAATAACCCTGCGTTCTCTAGTTTGACTTTCACCTCATCGTTGTATATAGGAATCCCATTCGTGTCCTTTTTTAGTTGGATGGACCAACTCTAATCCCATTTCCTTCTCATTTATTCTCATGTAATGGTTATAATTGCTCACGACCATTTTTATTAAGTATGAAACCCACTCCTTCCTATCAATACTCCATCTAGGTATTGCATTTCTATGTAGCATTCCTCATTGGAGCTTACGATGAAAGTGGTTTATTTTCCTTTTCTCTTGCCCTTCTATTTCTTTGGTGAAACAGTTTCCTTCTTAGTTTCCATGCTTTCTATTGAGATAACCTTAGAAATTCTTACTATGCTCGCTACTCTACTTAACTCCAAAATCAACTCTAAAGCATAACTCCTAGAAAAAATCCTTCTATCTCTCGTGCCCTAGCTGCTAAACCCTAACTAGGAAAACCTTCCACAAGATGGCGTACTTCAAAAACCTTTTCTTACGCCCATGTACTCCTTCCTCCTAGTTTATAGATCCACTCTAGTCACACACTTATATTTCTAGGATTCTTCTTCCTTCACACAACTCTCTCTGGATGCCCTAGTTCACAAGAGCACTTCAACTTCATAATAACAAGGTAAAATAATGACTTTCCCGACCTTATATTTATATTTTTTGCTTCCCTCTAGTAATAAATGTTATACCACCTACCAACATACTTTAACATTAAATGTGGCTTTTTCCACTAGGTCGACTTTAAGCGCCCTTACCCATGTGCTCAATCTTGCGCAAAAACCTTCTACAACCTTCTAGCGCACAAAAATCCAATCTAACTAAATACTCTTACGCATGCTTCTACAATGCCAAAGGCACTTCTTCTATCCTTTACCTGATTTTTCCCTCACCTACCTCATGTTGTTCCTATACTCTTCATCCTTTATACGTGGTCTTTGTTACAACCTTCTTGACACCATAATTCATTATCCACCATTTCCTCATGTGTTTTCTCAACCTTACATGCTTCCTTCTACTAGGCCACTCAACTTGTATTACATGCCTATACTTTTCTTTGCATTACTCCACCCCACACTAAAATAGATGTGCAGTCCTCTACACATACACAACCTTAGAAATATAATGTGGTTATTGGCACACAAGGCATAAAACAAAACAAAAAGAAAGGATTAAGAAATGAGAAAGGGAACCAAAAGAAAAGAAAATCATAAAGGTAAGTTCTAAGCTTACTAGAAATATTGCCTTATTTATAAATGCCAAGAAGGCTTATTTATAGTAGGACTTCAACCTATTCCCATTGAAATGATCGGTAATCTCATCCCATCTAGCACTTTTAACTAGAAAGTGCCGAATTAAGGATGTATGAGATGATGAAAGGTCCCAAATAATGGAATTTCAACTTCTGGGATGGCGTAGAAACTTGGAATCATATAACAGAACCATCTTCCCAACCTTAAAATGTTTGTTCTTAATATGACGATCATGTCATGCCTTTTGTCTTGCTTTTTCTATCTTCTGACTCCATCTAACAAGTGATCACCTCTCATCTAACTGCATCAACTTATCAATCCTCTCTTCCAACGCTTGTTCATCATCCAACCCTCCTATGTGCACTATACATAGCGATGGTAACATGAATTCAAATGGAAAAACAACCTCCGTGCCAAACACCAATTGAAATGGTGTGGCCTTGTTCAACCTCTTGTAGGTTTTCCTGTATGCCCATAGAATGAATAATAATTGTTCATCCAAATCTTGTTTTCCAACGTCACGAGATATTAGTCAACATGTGACTTCATATTTTTAAATGCCTTAGCAGTTCCATTTGCTTGAGGGTGATAAGGGGTAGTCTTGTGATGGGCCACCATAAATTCTACTAACAGAATCCTAACCATTTCATTGAGGAAATGTGTACCTCTATCACTTGTTAAGATTAAAGGACAACCATACCTATTGATTATGTTTTCCCATAAAAATATAGCAGTTGTTGCTGCAGTGTAATCCTTCATAGGTTTTACCTCTTCCCATCATGTCAAGTAGTCAATGCAAGTAATGATATACCTGCAAACCGGTCCTTCAAGCGCGATCGGTGAAATTGGTCCTACAAAGTCAATTTCCCATTTTTCAAATGGTTCAATTCATTGGCTATTGGTTGTAAGGGAATTTCATACCTCTTCCAAGTTTTTCCAAGGAATTGACAATGGTCATAGGACTTGAAAAACTCAATACAATCTGGTACATGGTTTCCCACCAAAGCTCGCTAATAAAATCTTCTATGCTTGTAGCATTTTCTGCATAGTGTCCTCCTGCAATACCACCATGTGCTTCCTCCATAATTTCCACATGCTCATGTTCTAATACACATCGATGTAGAACCTCATCACATCCTAACTTATATAGATCTCCACTAATCAACATGTAGGGTGTGGCATGTATTACTAATTGATTTCTCTCCAAAGCCTTCATTCCTTCCGGTACCACACCTATTTTAAGAACATTGTGATATCTTCCCATTCGATGGCACATGTTGCAACCTAATCGATTACGTGTCTGACATGGTATCCTCAATGCTTTGTACATCCTCTCCTGAGTTAATCCTTGATAAGTGGTCAGGTCCTAAATTGCTTTTTCCTGGTTTTACAACCACTGTGAACTCAAAATCTTGGAATAATAGGACCCAATGACATATGCGCCCTTACAGAATGGGATTTTTGACTAATTATTTCAATGCCATGTGGTCTGTGTAGAATATAAATAGTGTTTCCAATAGGTAATGCTTGAACTTATGCAACACGTAGATCATAGACAATGCCTCGCACTCAATAGTTATGTAATTATGTTCTGTTGGTGTTAACTTTCTATTGGAAAAACACAAAGGGTGATAAAAATACCTTCATCGGGTTGTGCTAGTACTTCTCCCATAGTTTTCCCTTAGGCATCAACATGTATATGGAAAGGCTTATCCCAATAAGGAAAATGTAGTATGGGTACCGTGACAAGCCTATCCTTCAAAGTGTTAAACACCCTCTATTGCACCTCTCCCCAATGAAAGGAACTCTTATGTTTTAGAAATTCCTCCAAGGGCACAGAAATCTTGGCATATCCCTTGATGAATTTCCTATAGTACCCTGTATTCCCAAGGAATCTACACACTACACTTTGACTAGTAGGCTCCCCTAATCCCACAATAACTGCAAATTTGGTGGGATCTACGAGTAATCCTTCTTTGCATATAATATGTCCTAACAAGGTCCCAAATGGAGTAGCAAAGACACAATTCTTAATGTTGAGGGATATCCTTAATTGACGACATCTCTCAAACATCAGCCTCACATTGTCACAATGGTCTTTTACGAATCCATACACAGTCCATTCATTCAGGTACACTTGAAGAAATTTATGGATGAAGTCCTGAAATGATTGTACCACGATGCGCAAGAATACAACAAGCACATTCTTCAATCCAAAAGGTATAACCATATAGGAAAAACTTCCCCATTCAATGGTGAAAGTTTTCTTTCTCGGTCTTCTTTTGCAATCCCGACTTGGTGATACCCTCGATAACCCATATGTGAAAGAGTAGATCTCATGCTCGGATACTCCCTCCAAAATATCTTTAGTAAAGGGGTTGGAAAAGGATCGATGACACATACTACATTCAGGTCCCTATAGTCAACACAGATCCTTATCCTTCCATCCTTCTTGATACTAATGACCATTGGGCTTATCCATTCTGATTCTTCCACTGCCTTAATGATACTAGATGCTATCGTCTTATCTATTTCTTCCTTGACCCATATGCACTGATTTGGGTTCATCCGATAAGGCCTCTTCCAGAATCAGTGCACACCTTCCTTCAACTTGATCTTCATCTCCCCTAAGGAATGGTGGATTCCTTTGAGTTTATGGTACCCGTGAGGGAACAAATCCTATAACTTGTGCAAATGATCAATGACCTTCAAAACTTATTTTTTTGACCAATAGTCCTTGATGATATCTTCTTTAGGTTTTATCTTTCTCCCAATGTTAACCTTATTTGTTTTTTTAGTGGTTCATGGTAAGTGCATGCTTGCTTATTAGTGCTATCTATGAATTCATGCATTCCTTTAGAATGGTTAACATAAAAATTTTCCATCTCTTCACCATCTACTACATAGACCATTTTTCCTTTTTCCTTTTCCATGCATGCACGCTCAATCTACACTTCCTCTGTTTCTTCTTCATTAAGGTGTGTTTCTAAAAATTCTCACCCAATAATTCCAATATCCTATCTTCTTCCATAATTATATCTCCCATTATAAGGCACTTGATTACTTGCAATTCCTTATCCACTGATGGATTTGTACTCCTATACTCAAAATTTTGAATGAGATCAACCACCATCTCCCTCCAGTTACCTATTTGATGATGCATCTACAAATGAATATACCATGTGTACACACAACCTTTTAAGGTGGAATAAAACTTATGCACCGATAAAGAAGGTGGTAACACGCGTGTTCTTCCCATCCAGTGCCTTCTCACATGCTTGAATATGAGGTGAGGTGGTCTATTTACCATGGTAGTCGTGTATGACGGTGGGCACGTCGCTCCTAGAGAACCTTACAAAAAATGTTATTCTTACCTTGGGTCATTCTAGGAGACTCTCCCAATGTGTATCCCACTAGCACGTTGCAGTTCCGCAAAGCAGGTTGTAATTGAGCATTCCCTTTCTTTTATCCTTATTTTTCCACTCATCTTCATTTATCATAAGAAAATTTCAGCGTATCTCCTCTAGAGTAACTTGGAAACTTCTTCCCTCCGTGCTCTTAAGCGAGTGTTCCTTTATTACCCTTATTATAGATCCTATCAACTATTTCCTAATCAACTCATAATTCCCATGTGCCCAATTGTCACAAGCCATGCTAGTGGTATCACTCAACGACCGAGCATATTCAAACCTGGATGAATCCCTCTACGGGATGAAGTATCTTAGGATATCTAATGGAGCATACATATATTCTATTGATGAATTCCTCTCCTAAGTGATAAATATAGGGTGTTGAATTTCCATCTCGTTAAAGGGATAATCACCCTTTCTTCCTTGTTCTCAAAGATGATATACTCCCTATTAAAGCTGTAGGTTGGCATTGTTATTATAGCACCATGGGTGCTCAAGTAATGCTAGAAATTTTTGCGCCTCGGTGAGTGCTAAGACTTTAAAGTCCCCAGTGAACTTAGCCCCTTGAATAGTGATAACCGCATCCTTCAAGACTCCAATGGGAATTGCCTTTGTTTTGTTTCCCATATACAACACATTTGAATATGGTTTTAGTGTGGGTATTCCCATTTTATGTCGAGCATCTAAGGCAAAAACATTGAAATCTTCTCTCATGTCAATGAGGATATTTCTTGGAATCCATCCATCAATAACCACATTCAAAGTAATATCCTTATCATATTCAATTCTCGTGAGGAGGAAGGTTTGCATGTAAAACTCCGCCTTTCATGCTTTGCTCTAGCACATGGTAAGGGAATAATATTCTCTTGCCTTAACATCCTACATACTTCCTTGACCTCATCCAAGTCATCCTTTGGAGCCTCGGCATTCTTCCTTTACTCCAACTGCTTTGATTTCTCCTTTAGACATTGGATCTCCCCTTGTAAACTCGAATCACATCCATAGTCTCTTGATACACCTCCTTCTAATGAGTAGGGTCTAGATACTTTCCATGTACTACTTCCTCTCTTGAAACTAGTGTCATTTGTCTTGGCATCTCCCTAGTGTGTGTAGCCTCTGCTCACGTCGTCACCAATATAGGTTCTAGCCCTGACTCACGCACCACTCTTAGCATCCACTGTGAATCTAATTTTTGACGCTCACCATCCCAAAGGTGCCTTTGTCTTTCCGTTGTTGTTGGTTAATATTCTCATAAAGCTCTAGACACTCTTCATACTTATGTTTCTTCCTGCACCACGAGAATTGTAACAGATCAAGACACTCACATTTGTAATGCTCTATAGATCCACATTTATAATAGGTTCCTCACGGGAACTCACTTCATCCTTCATCCCGATTCACGTATGCAACCATGAAATCCTTCATGAAAATCTCTTCCACGTGCTCCTCCATCTCTGCGCCCTTCATAGAAATGATCATAATCCTTGGAATTGATTGCAAGACTAGTCTGGAACACACCAAGATCAATAACATTATGGATCTGATCAATTAGTCTGCAATCCTTGGTATCATGGGTCATAGAGGTATAAATATTACAATAGAAAGAAAAATTCTTGTGGATTGCGCGCTGTAGTAGAGGGAACCTACTTGCATCATGATCCCCATGGAAAATTTCACAATCTACCACCATAGTGTGTACCTACTTCTGAGGGAAACTATCCTTTGCATGTCCTTCCACTTCATAGTCTATACACCAAAGCCCACTATGAACCTCAAGCGTTGAGTTTGAATACATATTCTCTAACTGCTTAGCCATTGCAGAAATTTGATCCTCTATAAAAGGAATAACACTAGTATCGACGCTCCCCATAACCTCATCACACATGGAAACTTCCAATGCCTCACACGAGTATGTGAAAGTATTGTGTGATAGATCCCTTCTAAACTGTGTTATTAATCCTCCAAAAAACCATTGAGCATGTTGAGAAGGATGAATTTCATAGGATAATTTAGATAAGAGAGTCTTGAACTACACGTCATACTCTCACACACTCTCTACCATTCCCTCTTTGGATATTCTTCAAATAATTGATGCTCTTTTGTTCAAACTCAAGGATATGGAACTTTTCTAGGAATGCATTCTTTAATGTGGTGTAGTCTACCACCGTGTTATGGAGTTCATACTTTGAGTTTCAACTATGCATGCATCCTTACAACGTTGTTTCAAACTAAATTGACTTCCACTCCGGGGCAGTGATCACTTTCATTTGCCATAGTAATTCACACTTGTGCACATGCTCTGTACCATCATCAATACCCTTGTAGTCTGGTAAGTGTAAAGACTTCTCAAAAAATACTTGTGGAGGTGGTTGAGGCCCCTTTCCTCCCGATCCGAACCTTGGTTCCCTATGGTGTTTCCTCCTCCACCATATCCACTAGGTCCTATTCCTCATGACCCACCAGATCCTCCAAATCTACTAGGTCCACCAAGTCCTCCAACTCCTATACTACCAAATCCACCTCATGTAGCTGGAAAATGGCTTGAAGTGGTCATGCCTAGTGTTCCCAATGTCCCAGTGAATCGTGTGATGATGGTTTGTGACATTGTCCCACTTCTAGCCTGTGTAACCTGTGCCACTCCTAGATGTGATACCCAAACCTTGTGTGCTTGCACCTTGTCTAAAAATTTCTTCAAATACTTGGAATGGTTTTGCGCAACCATGGATGTTCCAAACGATAAATTATATCTCACGGGAGTAGATCGATTACTCCCATTAATACCAAATGGGTTAACAATACTTTTCACTTGATCTATAAAACCAAGCACCATGGGTTGGTTGCTATGTGGGTTCATATGTGCATCGACGGACCTCATTTCTCCATGCAAAAACTCTCATCGAGAAGATGAAGGGGATTCTCTCCGTGCTTGCCAAGATGGGGTAGTACAAACCGCTCGGGTTCCACATCCTCTGCGTGAACCTAAACTCCCTTCCATAATGTCTACCTCCATAGATCCATCAAACTTGAAACCTCGCAATGTCTAGTAATCTCCCTTTCACGAGCTTCACTATATTTGAGTTCTCTCTCCTCCCTTTCCTTTTCGGTCGTAATGTATGCCATCTTCCTCTACCCTAGCTTCCTCACCCAATGCTTAGAGAAGCTTAGTTGGTCATTGGAAAAGCCTCTAAACTTAAGGTAATAATCAATATCTTCATAGACAAAGTAATAACATGCAAAAATGATCCTCTAGGCTCCCTCAAAAACTCAAAATCAACAACTTCTGGGAAAGAATACATAGAAATGGCATATTCTAGAGTATAACTAGTCAACACTCCTTTCCACTAGTGATCAACAACACACGTCTAAGTTAGATTTACATCCTATAGCCTCTAATAATCATCTTGGGTCCATACACATGATCTATAGTACTAGCTCGATCTGGATGCATATGCTGAAATCCATTCATATAGTTCTACTAGAAAACAATAGAAGAATGTCTCATACAACTCATGGTACAGGTTCTCTTCTACCCATCTATGTGCATTGAACTCAAGTCTAGTGCTGAATATTTGAGAAAATTCATCCTTTATGCTCTTTAACCATGTTTCAACACTTTCTAAGGTTAGACGTTATGTCATCACACTTCACAGGGATCAATATTTATGTCATTTCACAACAACTTTGAAAATTGGTCCTGGCAACAGAACCAAGATATAGTTATTTTTATACCCTTAGAACAACATTCTAATCCCATGCACATCGGCGTATCACCCGGTAGCGCCAGGCACTCACCCAAGGCATGCGCGGGCATTGAGCCTCTCCTTTATGTGAGTCTTTTGAGAATACATCATCTATGATAGATTTATAAGTGCAAGAGATTGGAATAGAACCATGCGTTCATCTTGAGAACCTAGGATGAGTTATCATCTAAATGCATCCATAGAAGAGAAATAATAGATAACATATATGAATGATTCATAACATAAAGGAAATACATTAGAATTAAGCTCATGAACACATATATGCTTTAGAACATAACCTTCCATTGATATTAATGAGTTTAGTAACCACATTACATTCCTTGAGGCCATAACAAACCCATATAACAATGTAGAGCAAGGTCATGCATCAAAAACTACACCCTTCATATTACAAGGATAATCATAGACCCATCCCTCTATATATGCTATCTCTCCTATGTTTTCTCTAATCCCAACCCTTAGAATCCTCCATTATATTTCTCTACGAACTTCGCCCCTATTCCACCACCTCTACTCTCTCAGGATCATCCTTTTCTATTATCCATGTAACTCTATATATAACTTTCTACCTTCACCGCCATGCCTTCTGAGGTAACATATCGGTTGCCAAGTGTCCAAGTGGTCCTCCAATGGAGAATTCCTCCTTTGATATGAGATCTCCACTTTGTACAATTTTGTTCTTCCGAACCTTCCATCGCATGCATAGAATATTTCATTCTTGATCCTATGACTTCTAGGTGGCACCTTATCCACTCCACATGTTAGATGAGTAATGATTTCCTCATGTGCCTTCTAGAAATTTGAATATGTCTAAGTCCCAAAATAATGTCTTGTCTTACGCACATGCCGTGCGTTCTACTAAACCTTGTTATAACCTTTCCCTACGCGCATTCAACCCACACACCATTCTTCATATAGGTCCTATGTGCCCACATGTCTTCTCGTACTTAGCCAATATTTTGGAGCCCAACAATAGTTGTTATTGGTAATAAAAGAGACTACATTTTGGTTCCAAGATTACTGGGACCTCTTTTCAATTTTCCTGTAAGGATGTTACATACAGATTGTGTATTGACTATCTTTGGAGAGTATTTAAATTTGGGTAGAATACGACCAAGATAATTTTGCACAAAAGTATAACATCATACCTAGATATAATGCACACAAGTGGGTAGAGGATAATGTGTATGACTTCCTAGATGATATGTTTTTTCATCTTCTTTCTAGTAGAGTTGTGCAGGTGGTTAGCATCTTACGCATCCACTAGAATTTACTTCCATAGAGTGAGAGTTTGGATGTAGGAATATTATCAGAATATCCTTTGATGCGGATGAGGATTGGACTAGATCCGTATATTGTTAGTGGGTAGGTTTATTACACAACTATACTTTTGAGTACACAATTTCCATGTATTTTTATCTAGAGGAGGTTGAGTTTAAGTTTTTACGTGAGCCCACAAGATCCTATTTGTGTGTGACACCCTTAGCTATCAATATTTTGATGATAGAATTGAGATTGGAGAGATTACCTATGACTATCAAAATCCCCACCATATGTAGGGATAGGAGTAGGTGTGGAGAAGGATGGCGGTGGCCTTGGTAGAAGACAAGAAGAGATAAGAGAGATAGCTCAAGTATAATGAAGTGTGAGAGAGAAAACTTGAAGCAACATTGTAGTCAAGAATAATGATGGCTTACGAAGGTTTTGAGGCTCTTGTGGAAGATGAGGAATAATAATAGCATGTCCTCTCGACATTGGGAAATTGTAGTAGAGAGTACCCAATGGCTTTAGATGAGAGTGTGTTAGAGGAGAGAATGAGAACCGTAGGCACACATCTAACTTAGATTGGCTACCTATCCCTTGCACTAGGTGTTTTAGATCCAAAGGTATTTAAATGATAGAGTAGATAAGGTAGGAAAATAACATCTCCATGTAGGGAAGGAGAGACAAGTAGGGGTAATTTATCTTGATTAGCATATCAGGAATGTGTACATGGAAGCACGGTGGGCACTAGTGTTTAGAAGTAATCTTGCAAGATTTTTACAAGTGTGTCAATGGGATAGTGTATTGGAATGTAGACCATTAGAAGCACTTATTTGGGTGTTACGATAGAAAAAATAGTGGGTGTTAAGTTTAGTACTAAAGCTGGGACATATTGATGTTCGTTGATAGGACCATTGATCGTGGTAGGTGGCATGGGATGCTCAAGAGGGTCGGTCAATAGACTCCTGGAGAAACCACAGTAGAGGGCCAGGTTTAGGATCGACCCCAATCAAGGACAAGTTATGAATCCATCACAGATCCCACCTCATTAACCACTTCATAAGACACCTCAAGTCTATTCTGAAATGTCTCTCCACTTACCAGAGTACACAGGTATGGAGGATACAAAAGAGCACATGCACAAGTGTGAATTACTATGGCACACGAATGGTTTTCACAACCTCGAGATAGAAAGGAAATTAATTTTTGCACAACACTTCAAGGGTGTGCACATACTTGTACAAAAATTATGACCCATACTAAACTATAGTGGATTATGATGCTTTGCACGTAATATTTTTGGCTAAGTTCCACATCCCAAAGTTTGAGCAAAGTAGAGCATTAGCGCACTCAAGGATATCGAGAAGTGTTTATTAAAAAGTATGATGGAGTACAACACACATTTTAAAAATCTCTTTTAAAAACTATCTTATGACATTTACTTGATTCAACATGCGCAAAGTGGTTTTTGGGGGTTTCTTTGACACCATTTCGAAGGGATCTATCTCATAAGACATATGCGGATCCGTGTGAGGACTTATAATAATCTCGCACATTGAAGTAGTTAGGAGTGGTGATACTTAGTGTAAGCCCATTTTAGAGGTACATATAGCATTAATGGCGAAGAAGATGGAGAATATTTATGCTAATTTAACATGAGAAAATGTGCAGTAGAATATGGTGTATAGACTACGAGTATGAAATACATACTAAGGATAGTTTCCCACGTTGGATGGTGCACTCACTATTACAGGTCTTGTGATATCTATCATAAAAATCATGATGTCTAGAACTTCCCTCTCTTGTAGTGTGTGAAAATGAAAATGTACATATATACTGCAAGATCTGTGATGCACACACTCATGATATGAAGGATTTTAAGTTAACAGATCAAATTCATGAGGTATGTGAAACTAGATTATGGAAGACCATTATGGAAAGTAGTTATCAGGTACATGAAACCCATCTTTATGAGGAACATAAAAATGGAGAAGGTGGATTCTGCAGAGGTTACATGACTAGAGGTCGTGGTGGAAGAGGATGATTTCTGCATGGGACGTGTTACACTTGTGGATCCCTGGATCATTACCAACACTATTTCCCTCGGAATATAGTGTGTGCGTCTTATCGTGGAAAACAACATATGGTTGAGGACTTATCATACCTTTATGACTGTATGTGTAAGAATAAGAAGAAGGATAAGGGTGTGGGGATGATCACTGTGCAATGATAGAAGAGTGATCAATAGATGCTAAAGAAGATGTATGATCCAAAATTACAACCCATGTTAGTGACTACTCATGCGAAGTAGCACATGAGTGCAAGCCTCTTAAGGAAAAACCACTTATCAAGAGAGAAGATATCATACATGCCAAGTACTTAGATGTTGCCCATAAAAATGAAGTTTATCAAGAAACTATGGGAGTTATCGAGAGATCTTCAAGGTGAGATACAATGTTTGAAAGAGTAGATATGTAAGCGAGAGCACATAAAGAACATTGAGCTCCCACAAGGAAGGATGTTGAATATTTGAAGGAGATTTGTAATATTCTAAGACAATAAAATATCATCCCACTATTTGGGGAATGGTGCACGAGAAGGTACTATACACATGAGTTGAGTGAGAAAGATAGATACTACATGTGAACTTGCTGCCACATAACCTTGAGTATGATATGGAGATCACTTTGGATGCATTGATTGATGGGTGGTTGGTAAGAAATATTTTGATAGATACAAGCACAAAGGTAAATGTACTAACTTTGGATGCATGGAATCAAATGGGGAGACCTATATTAAAAACATCCTCAAATTTTTGTATATGATAAAAAATGAGGGCTATTCCTATTAGGGTTTTGAAGGATTCTTCCATTACCATATAGGGAGCCAAGTTCACTAGACACTTTAAGGCATTAGAGCTTGTTGAAGCAGACAACTTTCCAGCATTACTTGGGAAACCTTATTATTATGCGAACAATTCAAACTTGCATTTCAACAAGGGATATATAATCTTTGAGAATAAGGATGGGCATATGATTATACCTTTGGATGAGGCAAAAGATGCACCATATTTCAATCCTTTAAGTGAATTAGATCTAAATAGAATTTATGTGTGCATGGTGTGAGACCTTGAGAATGTGGAACCATCTAAGGATGGCATACTACATTGGGAAGATGTGTAGTTATTCGGTGACACCGAAAGTGTTGCTTTTGATAACTGGGCCCATGAAACGTATGATATGGTCAGGCATTGGATGAAGGGATGAGTAACTAGAATGATCATGTTGCTCATGGTCACGCGTATGGGAAAATTTTAGTTACCTAGGTATATTGGTGAAGAAAAGTCAGAATATTTCTTACACGCCATGAAGGAACATTGGAAAAATAAAGATGATTGAAGGAACATGTTTCTTTATACCTTGTATGAAATAGAAACAAAATTTTGGGTGACACAGATATAATTTTTGGGTTGGTGAGAGGTAAGAATCATCTTTTTGACAAGGTTAAATTGGAGTAATTCACCTACACTTATCTATGAGTATGATGGGAACAATCCTACTTTGGTACATGTTCATAATTGAGAGACAATGGGTGCAAGGCCATGAAGCTTTATCACCATCTATGTGGGTGCATAAGTTCTATTCCATTTTGTATGGTTGTGTAAGTGCATGGTATGTGCACAATGAGCTCAAAAAATAGACTGCAAGTTGATGAGATAGACTAAAGGTATGGTTCATAAATTTGATTATTTTTCTAATAAACCTTTAGTCCATGAATCATTATATATTATGAAGTGCATCACATTGGGGATAGTGTGAAATCAAAGGAGATCATGCTTGAGTTATTTAGAGAGCCCGATTCTAAAGTGCATATGGATACGAGAGGAGACAAAAGAGATCTAGTTAACCCACACGGAAGGAGAAAGAAAAATTTAAAATGGTGTACCTCATTGATGATGAAGAGGTGGATAATTTGGAGATTAGTCACATAGAAGATGCATGTGAAGTAATAGACACAACAAATGAAAAGGTATGTGCGCACCATGCTCCTATGAAGAAAAAAAAAGGTAAACATTGGTGCGAGGATGTACCTAAGGAAGCCATTATATGTGATTACTAGTTAAAGGAGGAGGTAGAAATATCATAAAGCTCTTGTGTGACTTCCAAGATTTGTTTCCACGATGTTACCATGACTTGAAAGGAGTACACCTCTCATTAGGAGAGATGAATATTAAGCTAAAAGAAGACGTACATCCAATTTGAAGAGGACTTATAAGATGAACCCAAACTATGTACGTTGAGGGTCAAGGAAGAAATATATAAAATGCTTAAGTATGGAATATTTGAAATATTTTAGGAATTTGAGTGGGTTAGCCCCATGGTAATCAATAAATAAAAGGATGTGTAGATGAGGATTTGTGTATATTATAGTGAACTTAATCTATCACATGTTACAAATCCTTTTCCTACTCCATTCTGAGAATAAATACTTGAAGGTTTCACGGGGTGTGAAATTTACTCCTTTATCGATGGGTGTTTTGGTTATCATCATGTGCACATTACACATGAGGACCATGAAAAGACCACTTTTTCCACCGAGTGGGGAATATTTGTATATACTGAGTTATGCCATTTGGATTAAAGAATAAGGCCATTGTATTTTTGTGCATTGTTGTGCAAGATTTTCATGATTTCATCCACAATTTTTTGTAGGTTTACCTTGATGATTGGACTATTTATGGCTTAGTTAAGGATCGATGCGATAATTTAAGGTTGATGTTTGATAAATGCAGAAACCGATCATTTCTCTAAATATTAAGAAGTGTATTTTTTCTATACCTTTTGGCACTTTTCTTGGGAACATATTTTGTAAGGATGGGTTGTTGGTAGATATGGAAAATTTAATGAGTTATTTTGGGATTGGAAGAACCTACCAAAAAAATTGAAGTGCACAAATTTTTAGGGCATACTAGCTACTATAGAAAATTTATCAAGGGATATGCAAAGATTGTTGCACCCCTAGAATAATTGTTTAAGGCTATAGGAAATTTTTTTTGGGGTGACACACGACAACTTGATATTGAGACACTAAAGGAAATTCTTACCACCCCACCAATTTTTATCTTTCCTTCTTGGAACAAACCCTTTCATGTACATGTTGATGCCTCTAGTATGACAATTAGTACAATCTTGGCACAACCTAGAGAGGGTAATGTGGATAATCTATTATGTTTTGTAAGTAATAGGTTGACACCAGTAGAGAAGAATTATACTACTACCAATCGAGAAGGCATTTTATATGATCTACGCACTTTATAATTTTTGATAGTACTTATTGGAGACACCATCATATGGAATTTAAGTACTTAATCAAAAAAATTGTTTTACAAGGGTGTATCTTCTCGGTGGATACTACTTTTTAGGAGTTTGATTTCATAGTTGTTGTAAATCAAGGAAAGAGTAATTTAGGACCTAATCACTTATCAAGGTTAAACTCTAAAGAGGATGCACATATTATTGAGGATATTATGCTTGATGTGTAGTTGTTTAAGTTAAATTGTGCCCTGCAGATTTGGAGGATATAGAAAAATTATTACGCATTGGACTAGTGTTATAAGGAATGAAGTCCCTGAAGAAAAAGTAGGTTGCTTATTCGCGTAACACTTTATCATATCATTGGTGGATACTTGTATAATATGGGACATGATGAGGTCTTACACAGGTGTGTTTTGGAACATGAGCATACGAGATATTATGGAGGAACCTCATGGAGGTGTTGTTGGAGGACATTATGCATCATATGCGACTGCACGAAATATCCGTATGGTTGTCCTTTGATGGTAGATGCTATATAAAGACACTAAGGCATTTGTTAAAGCATGTGATCATTGTCAGAGAGTCAAAAATCCTGGGAGTAGGGATGAGATGCCCCTAAGACCTATTGTGAGAGTGAAACCTTTTGAGAAGTAGGTTATTAACATTGTATGACCTATTACACCACCCATGCTTAGGAATGGATCACACTACATAATTACATTCATATTTTATATGACTAGGTGGGCATAGGTTATGCCTACAAAGGATTACACTGTAGCCACATCAAAGCAGGTTCCTCTCGGGAAAATATCATTAACAGGTATGGTTATCCATTGATCTTGATCTAGTGATAGAGGAACTCATTTTTGAATGATACAATCAAATTTATTTTTGTAGAATTTATGGTGGCATACCATAAAACAACCCCTTATCACCCTCAAGCTAATGGTAGTGCGAAAAATTTCAAAAGTATTTTGGTACAAACTCTTACAAAGATTTTGATTTTGAAGGAAGGATTGGAATGATAAAGTATCAAATGTACTTTGGGCTTACATGACTACATATAAAAGGTTGAAAGAGGACACACCCTTTAATTTGGTGTTTGGCATAGAGGAATTACTACCTATGGAGTTTCTGCTACCGTCCCTACGTATTGCGCACACATGTGGATTATCAGATGAGAAGGTTGTAGTAGAGCACATTGAGAAACTAATGCAACTAGATGAGTAGTGCACCATTGCACATTGGATCTAGAAGATTGAGAAGGATTGATAGAAGGCCTGACATGAAAGGCACATCAACAACAAATATTTTATAGTTGCAAATATGGTACTTCTCTATAACTCCAAGTTTTTGTGCCACCTAGGGAATTTGAAAGTGCATTGGTTGGGACACTTTGTAGTAACCAAGATACTTCAATCACACACCTATCAATTATAGGCATTGGATGACACCATATTTCCCATTACTTTGATGGGATTAGGCTGAAGACCTACTATAAATAAACTTCTTGGTGTTTGTAATAAGGCAATATTACCTCTTAGATAGATTTCCCTTTCATGTTTTGTTTTTACTTTTTTTGTTTTGTTTTAATAAGTGCACTCATGTGTAGGAAGAAGATTACTATCTATTGAGTTCATACATAGAGTACCACACATACTTTTAGTGTGGGATGAACTAGGTGTGAGTGCACAAAAAAGAGATGGGTTGGTGTTGAAACTTATAGGATATTTAGTGCAGATGTGTGTGTCAAATTATAAAGGTGAGATATTATTTGGAAGGTGCTTGCAAAAAAAGTAAAAAGGTTTCATAGGTGCTTAAGAATGATGTTTCTCATGAAGAATTTCTCATATAAGAGACCACGCGAGGAAGAGGTTGCGTAGTGTAACATGAGGTAGGAAGAAATGGGATGGACTACTTGGTATATGGCCGGAGGAAGATGAATTGCGGAATAGGAAAGTGCATGCAAGTATGTTTGCATCCTAGAAATTAGAAGCATGCCGAAGCTTATAACTACATCGTGTGAAAGAAAGTAGAGAAAAGTGCAGAAAAAGCAAAAATCATAGTTAAAGTTGTAGTATAGTGGAGCAATAAATGTGGATTTTTTTGTAAATCTATAAAATGGGTGTCAAAGAGGGTTCATTTTTACCTTTCCTTGTGAATAATTCAAGTGGTGAAGAGTGTGAGGCTATGTGAATTTGTGTGAAATCATGAAAATATTGATAAAAAGAATCAACCCAGTTGAAAAAGCACACAACCTGGTTGTGGAGCTCTTTCAGTCTAAGGTTAAATCTTAATAAAAGGTGTGGAGGTTTATTTTTGGAAGAATAGGGTTTGTGAGATAGGGTTTTAGAAAAGAGAACACAAATTTGAGCTATGACATCAAATATGAGCTAGGGAATAAATTTGTTTGACAATGGCAAGTGTTTGAGAGAAAGGAGGGTGAAAGAGAAAGGCTTCATAGGGGAACGAGTATTTCAAACTATGAAGTAAAAATTGTGTAGAAGAATAAATGACACCCGAGAAAGGCATATTTGGTGGTGTCTAATTGAAAAGGAAAGGGAAAAGAAAAGGAGGTTGAGGTAGAAGAAGCACTAGAAGAATGATGCTTGGAAATAAAGTATCTAAAGGGCATTATCATGAGATATATTTGGTATTATCATATCATAAAATGCAAAGTCAATGATTATAACTATCACTCAAACTCAAATGAGTGTGAGATAAATACTGAACTGGCACAAAAAATGAATGAAAGGACTACGATGGGAAGCCAATCTATGATGACAAGGGTACAAATAATTTGAGGGTGCAAGGTTTCTCCAACTCTATGAGCTTCCTTAATTTGGAAAGCTCTAGTGGCTATATCAGTGGCTAAAGTAATGAATCCATAAGGACTTATTTAATTTTGAGGTAGAAGGGCACACATTAATGCACAAATGATTTGAAGAGTTACTAGATTACACAGTTTAGGAAAAGAGATAGAGATAGATTTGGATGATGATGATGGCATAAAGTCCACTACCACTTCCTTGAAATACCAAATAGGGGGTCACACAATGGATATTGATAAACTCACCGACCTATTTTTGAGTCTCTGCATGTGTGGTCACAAAGTTGGGAGTGTAGGAGAGATGGACCCATGTGAATAAAATATGGCTTCACATTATGAAGAAGAAAGTGAAGGGACCGTGTATTACACTTTGTTTCCTTCATTGCATAAGGAACCATAGAGGAAGCACACACAAGTGAAAGAATAACTTAGGGAGAGATCCTCATTACAATTTTCTTCTCGAAATTGGAGTTCCAGATCACCGAATGATAACATATGGAAGTAACCCTGAGAAAATAAATCCACCACAAAGAGATTCATAGAGTACACTTGTGATGCAATAACCAATTCTTATAAGTTATGGTGGATATGTTGTTTAAGTGAATGTGAAAATCATTCGAACATGAGTGGTGCATATTAAGTGATTTTCCCATAGTTTTGGAGGGTAAATAAAAGTTTACGATGTACCAACATTTTTGCCTAAGAAGGTTCTACTTAAAGACTGGTGAGAAGATTCCTTGATGTAAGCTTCCCAATGATTTTACAAGACGGACTTCCAAGAATTTTTAAAAAGGTTTTCAGACGTGCACAAGATAAGGTTTGATGATAATAAGGTAGAATGTCATTAACATACGATGCATAAAACATATGTATATCGTGGAAAGGCATCCTATATAGAAACTATGATATCGATGCTATCAATATTAATTCCATGACTTTGACAATAGGTAACGAGTAAGTATAAAATATATATATACTTGAATCCAAATTTAGTCAATGGGAAGTATATTGAAGATGAAATAAAGGTCCCAAAACCACCTAAACATAAGTAGACAGTTGGGATAAAGTGAACGTGTGAGGCTACGCATCCCACGGCAGGAAGAGGAGAATAATAATGAAGAGGAGGAGGTAAAATATGAGAATGACATCGTTATTGAATAGGGTCATAGGAGGTGACTACACAGGTGGCATGCATGACATGATCGAGGAATAGGGGCTATAGGGAAATCAACAAAAGAAAAGGAATCACCCAAAGTCACCACACCTAAAATAAGTGTAGAAAATAAAAATAAGAAGAAGAAAAGGATGGTTCATAAGGGTGATAATGATGAAGATGTAATATCGAAGAGGATGCACACAACATAGAGACTACAATCATTAAGGATGTGGAGGAATAATAAGTTAAGGATGAGAATATATAGTGCAATGCAGAGGTGCATGAGCCATACATAGGAGGTCCCGAGGAAGAATATAAAGGAAAGGGAGATGGAGATATGACAAGGGATGAAGGAGTTTTAAGTGGTGAGGGAACTAGTATGTGTACCCATGTTGAGAAAAACATACCAATATGAGGATATAATGATAGAAGGAGGAAGAAAGATGAGGTTGTGCACAAACCACAAGTAAGTTATATTGATGATCAGTTTAAGGTCTTGCATGTGAGATTCTAAAGTTTAGTATCAAGAGAGAAACTCTATGGATGGGAAGTGATAAACACAGGGGTATGACCATGCACATGAGAAATATTCTCTCATGGATAATGCAGACTCACGTAGACGAGCCTAGCTTTGAGATCACTAAAGAATAATTTTCTATGCACAAAATGAAAAAGGCACTAAGGGGACTTTTGACGGTGAATCCAAAAAAATCATTGATGAGAAATATATCAATGCCTTAAACATAATGATGAAATAAGTATCTTAGAGAAACCTGGACAAGGGAGCCACCATACAAACATTTCTTAAAGATAGAAAGGATAAGGCACATGAGGTTTAGTGGCTTACAGAGGAAAACGAGAAGGCAAAAAAGCATGCCAAGTATGTCCTTGACATGGCCGTCCATATTGTAGATGAAATCATGACAACACGCCTAGAGTTTAATGATAAAACAAAGTATGAGTATCCTCAAAGACTTTGTATTATTTGCAATATCTAGTCCATATGATTTTGCAATAAAATACGAATGTATAGGAACATCCCAAGGATACTTATCCACTAAAAAGGAAGAGAATAAAAAGCTGATAGTGCATAAGATTGTATAATATGAGGATTTGTGCTAGAAAATGAAGGATGCATTGAAGAAGGTGGGATGGGATTTTGATAATTTTTCAAACCTTGACCCCATATTCAAGGAACATACTACATATAAGGAAGCAGATTTGGGGTGTGTGTAGACCATAAAGAAGGAAGAAAAGTTCAAAAATGAGGAAATTTTAGTAGAGATTGCACAAAAGTGGGATACTTTGAAGATGGTTAGGGATACCTATGAGGCAAGGATTAAAGAGTTGGGAACCCTAGTCACGCAAAGGATGGATGGTTTGGAAGGATAGATCTCGGGCATAGTTGGAGCTATAAGGGACCTAAAGAAAAAGGGAGAGGACATTACCCCTAATCGGATGATGAAAGTAGTTGGGTTGGTAATAGATACATATACCAATGGGTTGGTAGAATGGGATAAGCTAGAGAGCATCCTTACTAAGAAGTTACGAAATATTGCAGCCAACCGAGGAGTAGAGATCAATACATTTTGGGATATTCTTTCATTATTTTTGGTACAGCCCATTATTATTTATGGATATACATTATTTATTCTTTCATTCATCTTGGGATAATATTTGAGTGATGTTACCGAGGGTGGACAACATACCTAGTGTGTGGTAATGTTGGTAGGAGAAATTGACTAAGTACCAAAGAATAATATAGGCTTATACACATGAACGCATGTGCACGTGGGAATAGGGATAATGCACAAAAGGGTGCACATAGATTTTAAACAGGGTAGTGCGTGGGACTATGCATACAAGTGAATAAAACAAGGACTTAGCTGATTTTCTAGATCGGGATAAAAATAGACTTGGAAAGGAAGTAGATTTTGGGTGTGTGTAGACCGTAAAGAAGGAAGAAAATCTCAAAAATGAGGAAAATTTAGCAGAGATTGCACAAAAGTGGGATACATGAAGATGGTCGGGGATACCTATGAGGCAAGGCTTAAAGAGTTGGGAACCCTAGTTGTGTGAAGGATGTATGGTTTGGAAGGATAGATCTCGGGCATAGTCGAGCTATAAGGGACCTAAAGAAAAGGGAGAGGACATTACCCCTAATCAGATGATGAAAGTATTTGGGTTGGTACTAGATACATATACCAACGGGTTGATAGAATGGGATAAGCTAGAGAGCATCCTTAATGAGAAGTTACCTGAAATATTGCAGCCAACCGAGGAGTAGAGATCAATACATTTTGGGATATTCTTTCATTATTTTTGAGTACGGGCCCATTATTATTTATGGATATACATTATTTATTCTTTCATTCATCTTGGGATAATATTTGAGTGATGTTCGAGGGTGGACAACATACCTAGTGTGGGGTAATGTTGGTTGGAGAAATTGACTAAGTACCAAAGAATAATATAGGCTTATACACATGAACGCATGTGCACAGGGAATAGGGATAATGCACAAAAAAAGTGCGCATAGATTTTAAACAGGGTAGTGTGTGGGACTCTGCATACACAAGTGAATAAAACAAGGACTTAGCTGATTTTCTAGATCGGGCTAAAAATAGACTTGGAGTGCCAACCAAGCAAGCGGGAAAAGCACATGTAGAACATGCATGGAGGAGGTTAATAATAGGATTAAGACAAGTCTTCTATTTAGGATTAATCTATTATTATCAAGAGTTGTAAAAGCATGTGAGCTACGCATGGCTATTTTTTAGGAAAGAAAGTATGCATGATATTTTTATGAGGACACCTATTTTTAGAGTGCATGGAAGGTGAAGGACAAGTCCCCACCCCTATTTGTGTGTGTGTGTGTGTGTGATGTATGCATTTTTAGAGGGTGATCGTGGTTATGAGCATGAAGTTATGTTCTCTTAATGCATTTTAGGGTGTAAATTTTGTGCGCATGGTCCAACGCACCAGTGTATTGACTGTTATGTATCGGCTTCATATTATGTAATGTTTTTGGCTTATAATGAGTAATTGTGGATGAATATTGATTTTTTATGATTCTTATTATGGAGAATTAATAGTACAATTGGTATTAATTATGGTCTACATGTATTAGTGTTTTCCTTATTATATGTGTTACCAATATGGTATGAATATAAAGTTGATTTTTGCATGAATGGTTAATGGTTAACAATATGATGTTCATGTATGTTAACTTCTTGACAAGCATAAAAATTAGGGACTTGGTAGTTGTGTGTGCTTCAAGTGAGTGTTCATATCTATCTAAATGAAGTTCCAAAGTGTGTATAATTTTTTTGGTAATAAAAGATATTGCACCTTATCCTTTGTCTATATAAGTACATGTGTATTAATGTCTAATGAATTTATTCATTTAAAATTAGTAAATAACATAAAATGAAAAGTCAAAAACATGAAACATGTACACATGTTTTCCCCCAGTGATGTATGTGAGGGAATAATATGTTAGGAAAACTAATTTAGTGCTCAAATTATTTGAGTTATTCATATTTATCATGTGGAAATATCTATTGCTTGTTTATTAATTCACATAGGTTATTTGGTTATACCCATAAATATATTAATGAATTGGCTATTATATCTTCCTATTTAATAGGAATATGTATTTCTATTGTAATGGCTAATAATAGACAAATTAAAAAAGATTATTATTTTTACTAGTGAAAATTTGTTGTGTTTTCGCATCAAGATTTGGTATCGATCCGGTGAATGTAAATTTTTTTATTAGCATGAAGATTTGAAATTATTGTAGAGGTGATTCAGTTATCCCATTGCCTCAACTAATGGAAAATATTTGTAAGTATATGTTAAGTGTTTAATATATGCTTAACATAGTTTGAGATAGTTGTAGATTCAATAATTTGTGATCTTTCAATACATAATTGGATCATCCAAACATTAATATGAATAGAGGATCAGTCATAAGGTGTAGGGCTATTAAATCTCACATTTGACATCGAAACATTATTCAAATATAGAATTGGAAATATATCCCTCAACAATTTGATTCTCTCAATTCACTATGCAACACTAGTTTGACAATATCCGCCGATATATACCATAAATCGAGAATTCTATCTTTAATAGTTTCATTATCAAAAATTATTTATTATCTTACAACTCGAGATATCAACTCGAATTGTAATTTTTGTACATTGGCATTCCATATGAAAATAGTTGATCATATTTCTTGGTTGTGCGACTCTTTAATGATTTGACAAGAATTTTAACTCTTATTTACATCAACTTTGTAGTTCATAATTTTCAAAAATAACTTTAGTGATTTGGAAACCCTATCTCGAGATACATATAGAGAGATTTCAACTTACAGGATTTACATTGTTTGAGACCCACAAGTCATCAACAAATAAGAAGATTGATTCATTTGCAAAACATCCCATATTGCTAATTATGCGGTTGTTCAATTTTTTCACACTTGTATTTAATATGGTGTGCTTAATCATCTAGGGCATCAGGTCTATGCCATCAATCCTTGCATGAAAACTCAAATCCTTGAAGACTTCACAAACTTCATTATAAATAAAAGTTTTAATAACTTAAATCAATTTTTAAATTATTTAGTCAAATGGTTAGTGGATGTGTTCTTGTTAAAGATTCATTTTCATATAAAGTAGGGATTTGTCATTATCATAACTCTAATTTGGTCCTCTTGGTTAGAAACGTCAAATTTAGGTACATTTGGCTCATTTTTAGTAAAATTTTGAGAAGATAATTCATTTCATCCTTAATTGGATTGTTGTACAATTCATTATTGACATATTTATGTTCTTTTTTCGAGTATATCATTGATAATGTTTTATCATTGTGCCAATCAAGAGTCATATTTCATCAAGTTTGTCTAGTTTTATAGTGAGTCATTAGAATTTTCAAAATTTTAAATTCATTTTAAAAATTTTCATCTTTTATTTCAAAGTCATTTTTATTGTTGTGTCACTAAATTTTCAAAGTCATCATTTTTTGTTAAAAAGTTATTTATTTTCATTATAAAAGTTAAGTGTCATAAATGTCAAATAGGTGATTTTAGTTATGGTCGTATAGTGATGTCTTGTTAATTTTTTTAGAAAAAATATATATTTTCCTTATGGACACATTATCAGTTAAAACTAACATCCAATATGTAAACTTATAAGAAAATACAATTTAGGAAAATTGAGAAGCTATATATGAGGTGGATGATGAACCTAAACAAGTTCACCCTTGTAAAAATCAATGATTAACTACATAGGAGTGTATTATGAACTGGAAAATGAAATAATTCAGTCACTAAAGGATGGAGGAAAAAAAAGGTTAGAGGTCAATCAACGATCACTCATCAGTTTCTAATGATGGGGACACATGCATGTTTTGTGATATTTTTCAAAGTGTGTTTCTTTCAGGTTGCATGTGGTGTGCTTCCAATTTTAGTGTTCCTATTTTTTTATGGGTTTTCTAAATAAGTGTAAATTTCACATTTAGGGGGAATATAATACCCATGTTCCATTTCCATTGTGAAATTTTTTTCCTGTTTTTGTATGAGAAAAGAATTTCCTATATTATTCCTGCGGTGAGATGTTGATGAGAGTCAATAAGAGTACTTCACATTATGATATGGTTGTTGATAACCCATTTGCAAAACAATCATCTTTTGGTTTTGTAAATCACTATTAAAACCACCACTTTTGGTTGTTGGTAAACCATTTGTAAAACCATCATCTTTTGGTTTGTGGTAAACCACTTGTAAAACCACCAATTTTGGTTATTGGTTAATCATATGTAAAACCATCACTAGGGTTTGTGATTTTCCTGTGAAAATCACCAAATCATGACAGAGGGTACAAGTTCAAGATTGAAGTTTTCCCCATGTTTGCACTACAGGGGGAATGTTAGGAAAACTAAGTTAGTTCTCACATTATTTGAGCTATTCATATTTACCGTGTGGTAAATATTTGTTACTAGTTTTTTAATTTACCTAGGTTAGTTGGTTATGCCCATAAATATATTGACGGGTTAGTTGTTATTATATCTTTGTATTTAGTAGGAAGTTTTTTTCCTATTCTAATGGCTATATAGTAGCCAAATGCATTATATTTAAAATATACAACATATTATTATTTGTTATTAGTTAAAAGTTGGTGTATGTCCACATTTTGTTTTACTATTATAAATTGGGCCTTATATGTGAATCCATCCATACTAATTATACCTACTAAGTGAATCCTTTTTATAGTAAATGAGCCTGCTAATTGGATATCTCTCTAACAATTATGCTTGCTAAGTGAACCCCTTCTTCAGCAATTGAGATTACTAAGTAAAACCATGTAAATGTCATGATGTAATAATTGTGTAAATTTTGTAATGGGAGACTCATATGGATGTTGTGATATAATAAGTATGTACATAACATCATTTAGTGTTATCTAAAAAAATATATCTAAAGTTTTTCTGAATGTGTTAGAAAAAACCCACAATATGCCCCTCTTTTGAGATAAGGAATGTTGCAAAATATAACTTAGCTAAAAAGAGAAAGTGTTAGTTATGAAAAATTGGATAAACAATATCATCAATGATATCAAAAAAATAGTGTAATAAATAACATGGTATAATTTGTAAGATAGAATCAAGTGTTAGTACAAGTATCTTGTATCATCATAGAGTAAATATGTCATGATAATGTTCTTGATAGATTTATCATTCGATAACAAGAAACGTGTAGAAGTCATAAGATAACAATAATATACACTAAATAATGTTAGAATTTGAGGATTCTATTAAATACGGATTTAATCAACTTACATATTATATAATGTTATAATAAATATTTAAATGATTATTACATCATAGCATAAGTAAATAAAGAAATACTTATAGAAAATAAATAATAACACAGTGACACAATATTTATAGTGGAAAACCCCAATAGGGTAAAAACCACTTTGAAAATAACCTTTACTTCGAGAGAAATTATTTTACATCCAAGTAAGATCACCTCCTTCTTTTAAAACTTATTTACCAAGGGTAAAACCAAATCACTTAATTTACACACATTTGATATATTTCTGAATATATAAAATGAGGACCTTAAGTCCTATTTAAATAAGGTGATCGGGTATGTCTCTGACGCAACTTTTCAACCTAAAATGGTTGACACATACACTTAGGTTTATAATATTTAATATTATAACTATAATCATTTCATGATATTAAATATTTAACCTAAAGTATATACCTAGGTTAGTATATTTAATAATAAAAATATAAATATTTCATATTATTAAATATTAACCTATATATTAGTGATGGACCTATATACATTAAGGGTTGGCGGACCACTTAATGATTATGTTCCAACACTCCCTCTTAATGTTAAGTGGGATAACATAACATATGCCAATAGACTACCTTCTCATGTACACTACAAGATTTACAATCTTTAAACCATAAAGGTTTTAGGCTAGCATATCGATTGAATGAATTATAACACCTTCATCATACTAAATTTACCTTTTAGTACAAAAGGATTTGTAATTCCAAAAATCATCCCATGATTAGTGGCTAAGTATGATTTGTGAGTTTTACATGTTCTCACAGGTTCTCATAAAAGGTTATTGAACCCAAGCATATAAGATCCTTTTACAACCAAGGATTTCCTTAACAATATGCTTTCATCTTGGATGTTTCTTGGTAAACTCAATAGCACCAAAAAGTTTATCAAGACTGCCTTTAAGATCTTTCTACACTTCTTTCTAAAAAATAATCCGAGGAGGTATATATGCTTGAAGGTCTTTTTATACTTGCTCGAATGTCTTTTTATACTTTCCCAAAGGTCTTTTACAAATGCCCAAAGGTATTTTTACAAAAACAAGCTCCATTAGGAGGTGACATTGTCATGCACACTCCCCCTCAATGGAAACTCGAAAATCCAAGCTTTTCATGAAAGTGACAAAACTTTGCAGCACTTAGGGACTTTGTGAAGATGTCAAAGAACTTTGCTCTTGATCAACATGAACTTGAGATTTATCTCATCACTTTACACCTTCTCACAGGTGAAGCGTATATGTATCTCAATGTTCTTCATCATCTGATGTTAAACTGGATTCTTAATCAAGAGTAATATAACTCGACAATTATATAGAAGGAAAATACTTCCTTTAGCTTCCATGTGTATCTCTACCAACATCCGTTGCAGCCACATGACTTCTTTACTTCTTCCATTATACTTCTCTGCCTCAGTAGAAGAAATGGATATTGTTGATTGTATTTATTGTTACAAGTAATAATTCCTACACCAAAAAATTGAACACATATCCAAGTATATTTTACAACACGAAATCAATATGGTTAGAATAAAAAAATCCATATAAGATAGCATTTTCATTCTTATTATAATGCAACCCATAATTGATTGTTCCTTTCAAATATATAAAAAATTCTTTTTCAATATTTCAATTATCTCTAAAAAAGGTTCTTACATAAACACTGGAAGTAATTCCTACTATATAGGAAATATTTGATTAGTTATAGTTAAATAAATCAAACTAACAACTAACAACGTATATAAAATAGGATCAAACTTTTTCATATGCAGATTTAAGATCAATATTTATTCCAACTTCCATTGAAGTAGAAAAATGGTTTACAATCAATCATAAGAAAAATTTCAATACAATTGTTCCATATTGTGTTTTGAAAAATAACAATAAAATGAAATACAAATCATACAAAGAGAGACCTAACTCATTCATTTCAAAGTACTACTTCAATTTCTCTTTAATCCTATGAATTAAATCAGAATTGTCACAAGTCATAAGCAAATCATCAATATATATACATATAATGATAATATGTGAGTCTTATTGTTTGATAAATATATTATTGTTAGAAGAATAATTAACAAAACCTAACAGTTTAAAGAAGGAAACAATTTTCACATACCAAGCTCTAAGAGTTTGTTTTAAACCATACAAGGATTTCTCAACTTACAAACATAGTTTTCTTTACCAGTTTCTTCAAATCCTTTAGATTGAAACATGTAAAGTTATTCTTTTAAATCTCAATTCAAAAAGTATTTTTCTTATCCATTTGGTGGATTTCCCACCCAAATTGAGCGGCAATTGTAAATAAGGCCCTAACAGTACTCATTTTAGCTACAGAGGAAAATGTCTCAACATAATCAATACCGGGTTTCTGAGTGAAACCTATAAAGCAACTAGTCTAGCTTTATATTTATTAATACTACCATCAACATTATATTTTAATTTATATATCCACCTAGACCCTATAATACTTCATGGCTTAGGTTCATACAAAGTAATTAATACATGGTATATATCTTTGGCTTTTAGTCATTTTCTTAAGGTTAATAGGATTTGAAATTTCTAACATAGATTGAGTCTAATTTAATTTCTTATCTATGAAGATAAAAATTTTCAGAAACATCTATAGCATCAAAACATCATCATGACCATTTACTAAATTAGAATCAAAAACATCATTTAGAAGCATTTAATGAAGTAACTTCAAGAGAAGAAGAGAACACATGTAAACATTTCACTAGATTATATCTATAAATTTCATATAAGATTCAATAATAAACATGTCCTAACCTTTCATGCCATAGTTTTGAATTATTCAAACTTTGAGATATAAAACAAGATGCAGAAGAGAAATCATAATAAATATATAGACCATTTCTTTGAATTCCTTCAGGTATTATACTTTCATTACTATCCTTGATATACTAAGTATCCTTCATGCATGGATTCTAGTTGTGTCCATACCTCTTTCGGATGTTTGATATTACCAATATGTAGAATGTACTCGTCATTCATATTGCACAAAATTATAGAAAGAGCCTCCTACATTCGTTGCAAGAATGCATTCATGTTATCAATAGTTTCTTGATGACCGGTGGGAGAAACCTCATATCTAGAAACAATCATCCAGATTTTCCTTGTAAATTCTTTTTTGACCCAAATGTTGTAGTTGGTTTTATTCAGGATCTGGGTTTTATTAAGACAAAAATAGTTGGACGTCATTGTTTTCCTAAACTTGTAAAACACACCCCATTATAATAGACAATGTACCAAGATTTAGATACATATTTATCGATAATAAAAACAACACTTGTTAATATAATCATATCTAAATTTTATAGATCTAAAGAAACTATTTGATCATAAGTAATTATGTCATTACAATGCATACTAATTAACCTCCCATGATCAAAATAATAACGCAATATAAAGGGCTCTGCATTATACCCTAGATTTATATAAAAATATTTTCGACCATATAGAAGTGAAGAAGAGACCCCTAAGAATGCATAACAACATCAAATTTTTGAAAAAAATATAGACAACGATACGGCCAATTTTAATTTGACGTATAAATGATCGTCATAATTATTATTTTTTTGTCTTTCGTGATGGTCATTTGGCCATCAATTTTAACACAATGAAAGTTTCCTAGAACCTACGAGCTTAAATTTGATGTCTAAATGACCGTCATATTGTCTTATGTTTGGTCTACCGTGACGGTCATTTGACCATCAAATTTAATGAAGTCAAAACTTGTTGTGTATTTCTAGAATGTGAAATTCCAGAATTTATTCTTCTTTATAATATTAGGGAGGTTATATTTTAATACATTATAATAACCTATTATAATTTATAATATAAAAATATATACACTTTTTTAAAAAAAAGGTATATAGTTTATAGAATGTAAATAAAAAACAACATATAGTTCATAAAAATTATAAACTATAGTATTATATATATATATCACATAACCCTTATTAAAGAGGTTTAAAGGACATAGACCAAGTTAAAAAAAATTTTACCAGGTGCAAGTAGATTTATGAGAGTATAGATTAACCTGCATATTTTATAGAGGGGACAAGTAATTTCACCGACCAATGAAATAAATTGAAATCCCTATTTTCATGAACCTCGTATCCTCCCTTCATTTACTCTTAATTTTACCCCCACACATTTAAAATTATGGAAATATTACAAAATATTTTATATAATTCTTGCAAGCTAAAAACTTTAAAACTTTTATGTGGCTATAACTACCAATATTTTAATAAATATTTACCACACTTCATGTGGGCCACCAATAAACTAGCCCCCTTTTTTAAATTCTCTATTTATACTTGAGAGTTCCACATTTATACTTGAGATATTATTTCATTTTATTCTCCACTCCCACTCTTATATAAAAGAAAACCTTTAAATAGGTTTATTTATATAGTTTTTATAAACTATAAGATATAAATGAATGGGGCCACCCCTTACACGGATAATATAATGGTTAGGGACACATATTAGGTTGTATTTAATAAGCATTTATATTTAAAAAGTAATCCCTTCATGGCCAAACAATAAACACAGACCCCCTTACTAAAAAAAAGTAAGCACTTAGGTTTTTTTAAAACATATATAAACTAAATCTAATAAAATTTATATTTTAAGCGGTTTAAACTAACCATATATATAAAATATGATTCCAACTTAGGTTTGTTTCTTTTTTTTTGAAAAATATATAGACCTATATTTATAAGTTAAGTTTAAATATGATTTAAACTTAAGTTTAGAATATGGTCATTGACTCTTCACTCAATCCCATATAATTTTAATATGGTTTAAATATTTTAATATATAGTTTTTTTTTCCAAAACTATATAAATTTTAATATGATGTTTATATAAATTATTATATAAACCTTATTTTATATTATATATATTTTTAATTAAAATTAATAATATAGTTTTCAAATTATATAGGATATAGTTATAAATTAACTATAAACTATAGTTTTTCAAATCGAATCCTTTTAGAGAGGACCAAAGAACATGGGTATGAATTTACCTTTTGAAATATTTAACTTGAAAATATTTGAAATTATAGAAAACATGAAAATTATTTCATATAGTAATAAATCATTTCCTTCTCTGTATGTGATTTTCACGCAGTAAATATTTGAAGCCCCTTTCACATGTGCACACATCAATTTCTAAACAAACGTTAATTCCGTATAACTTACAAAATGTAAATGAAAGTAAGAATCATATCATATTGCATCTCCCCCAAAAAAAAAAAATTAGGGATTTAAAATTGAAAAACCCTAAAAATTTTATCGAGAGTTTAATTGCACAAATGTAGTGCCAAAATAAATTGGGAAAAAAAGAAGGGGAGAGGATACTTTTAAACACCCTTTCGGGTTGGGCTGAAAAATCTGTACAAATTAAATAAATAAAATATAAAACATTTGATCTTAATTTATTTAATTTACCTCGATCTGTTATCATGTTAGAATTTGAGGATTCTAATAAATATGGATTTAATCAACTTACATAGTATATAATGTTATAATAAACATTTAAATAAAGATTACATCATAAGTAAATAAAGAAATACTTATAGAAAATAAATAACATAGGTGACACAATATTTATAGTGGAAAACCCCAATAGGGTAAAAACTACTTTGAAAATAACCTTTTACTTCAGAGAAATTATTTTACATCCAGTAAGATCACCTCCTCCTTTGAAACCCTATTTACTAAGGGTAAAACAAAATCACTTGATTTGCACATCTTTGATATATTTCCGAATATAACAAATGAGGACCTAAAGTCCTTTTTATATAAGGTGATCGGGTATGTCTCCCACCCACATTTTTAACCTAAAATGGTTGACACATACACTTAGGTTTATAATATTTAATATTGTAAATATAATCATTTCATGATATTAAATATTTAACATAAAGTATATACCTAGGTTAGCATATTTAATAATAAAAATAGAAATATTTCATATTATTAAATATTAACTTATATATTAGTGATGGACCCATATACATTAAGGGTTGGCGGACCACTTAATCATTATGTTCCAAAAATAATGTGTATGTATCATCAAAAGATTGAAACATGCCATGAAAGTGTTATAGACATATTAAAAAAACAACATAAGAGTGATATGATGAGAAAAATGATAACGCATACGATTCAATACATAATGGATCCATAATGGCCTAAGACTTGACATGATATAACATAACATGATAGTATCATCATAAATAGACATGATTAATAAGACATGATAGAGATGACTAGTATTAGCGGTGTTATTTGTTAGTTCATGCATGCGATAACAAACATGCAAGGAGTGATATAAAGCTAAGTGCATAAAAGAAATGATAATCAATGTGTAGTGAGTAGTGACGAAGCAATCATATAACAAGAAAATGTCATAATCATGAAGTATAACAATATATGTTCTTGGATAAATGTGTGTTATGAACAAGGTGTCATGATCAATGTGAGATAAAAATTATATAATCTGAAGTATAGAAACCAACATCATTGAGTAAATGTGTAAAAATAAATAATCTAATAATAATGTGTAAAAATCGAAAGTTCCATGAGAAATGTGTAATAGAAAAATGATATATTAGTCAAAATACTAAAATCTAATGTGTAAAGAGTGATGTAAAAAACAATAATCATAGTGTAAATCAACTATAATTGTTGTAATCATAATCATCGGGGGGCTGGGCGGGAGGGGTGAATCAATGTCCTTATAAACTTCTACTTCAATTATAGTAACTTGCATGAACCATAAAAGAAACCATTCGAATTATAATGCCCGAACAACCATCCAAATGGACATGAAATAAAAGATAACACACATGAACACATCATATATGTGGAAAAACCTTAAGGGGAAGAAAACCCACTAAATTTTGCTTATATATATATATATATAACAAAATTTAAGATTTAGTGAAGCACTAACTCCAAAAATACAAACAACCCCTAATTTATCTAGCACCAACTTGCAAAGAGGCACCAAACCGCTAATGTTTTAGTGAAGCACCAGATCAAAAGGAAGACTAAGTACCAAATCATCCACCTAGGAATGTTTTCCACCTCTCCTTGTTGCTATCTCAACAAATGATGGAATGTTTTACTCTTCTTCTCTTCTTCTTAATATATCATCAATCTGCCATGGTATGCTTACTTTCTTTTCCTTCTTATTCACCTTATCATAGACCAATTTCCCTCTAAAATCTAATCACCATTAGATATTCAATATGTATACTTTCCTCATGGTCTTTAAGACATCATATAGCTCTCTAGCCCTTATAGCTCACTCATCCTCTCTTACACACACAATAGGTCTAAACAGTTTGCCTATATATTCATGATTCATTAATATATCAAATAGGTCAGCCATACATGCTTAAATACATTAAGTTTGGCCATACATAAGCTCAAATTTAATATTACAAATATGACTAAATCACAAAAAAGTTACTTTCTCTTCTTCTTCCAACCTCCACCTTTTCAAATTAATCTACATTTATAACTAATTATGTGACTCTTCACTTATTATGAGTTGGATCTTTAAAGATCTATCATTGACTAGTGTCCTTTGTCCTTCCATATTAATTTTATACATGTGTTGTACACTTTGGTTTCACTCGAGCTATGATTAAGCTATTTTTGGCCGGGTTTTCCTTTGTGTGAACTTGATAATACCAAAAATGCTATATCTTGAAAAATCCTTCAAAATAACACTCCAAAATTCACCAACATACCTAAATTAACATTCCATACCTTTGTACATTCTTCATCCATCTTCACCAAGCAACCATGAGCTTGTTTATACCTTCACTATGTCTCTTCATGATATGACATCATCTTGACATTAATGGCAACCTTTCAATAATCACCCCCTTGGTAATAGATGGAAACCATACTAATGTTGGTTTGAAAATCTGTCGCTTGGGTAGATTTATGGATAAACGAGCCAACAGTGTGCAGGGCATAGCCCCTCTTTGAGTCAGCAAAGTGGCGGTTTATTACTATTCCACCGGTAGGAATGCATGCAAGTCTCACAATATTCTGTCTTCGAGGGTTTGGGATCTCATCCCAGTAGGGGTGTTTCCGACTACGAAAAGAAAGGAATGAAAGAGAGGATGAAGAAAGATCAGGTCCGAAGGGAGAAAAGAAATGAATTCCAAAGTAGAAAGGTCAGAGGGTTTATGTTTTGGGATTGGTAGTAAACAGAGCCAAACCTACTTGCATAAACGAATAAAGCAATACTGATGAATAAATGACAAAAAAGTAGAGATAGATTCAACAGAATAAACACATAGATCTGACATAAGAAAGATCAGATGCCCATAACACACATATTTAGCACAAAGTCTTAATATTTGCATTAATATCTTCTTCTGTTACAAAAAGTACAAAGCCTTTTCTTCTCACTTCTATTTTTCATCTAAAAGATATCCACCACTTGAATACAACAAGTATTCAAGTATATATAGAAGGAGAGAAGAAAAGAAAGACAAAAGCAAACAAACCACTTAATTACAAAAATATCTTACAATAGATTACAAAGTCATTTGTTGACTTTTGACAACTTTGGTGGATGACATCATCCCATGGTGCAACATGGATGATGTCATCATTTGTGTCAACAAATTTTAGATATTTTACAAGGAGAAAGATGGGAAGAAAGAAACTATTCGTCGTCGTCCCGTGGCTGGAAGGGGGTATCCTGCTTTTGCTGCTCGGGTGACGAGATGTGGAACTGGGCACGGTACTCCATGAACTTGCTGATCATGTAACACCCTGAACTGTTGTTACTTCCTCCTGAGCACTCAAGTGTTGATATATGATTTCTTCTGTATAAGGACGTGTTCCTTTGATTGTGAAGTCATGCTTGATCTGGATTGTATCTTCTTTGCATTTGAAGATCTTTGACTGAGTCGGAATATGTTTGGACTCTTTTATTTCTTTCATTTTTAGCACCTGAGTTCAATCTGATTTCAGGATGAATTGTGGATTTACCCATCTTTATGACTCAGCCTTGGATCAGTGGCATTGATCCAAGAGATGTTTTAAGTTTATTCATGATGAACAAAATTTATTGACCTTACGAAAGTTGCAAGGTCTGAATGAGTTGAATGAGCAATTCAGGAGTTAACTCAGGCTGATCTTGTTAAATGAAAATCGGTTCCAAATACCGTAACATCGGGAAGGCCTAGACCTTAAGCCAGGTAAGATGTTCCTGGGTATTCAGTAAGCTTATTTAGCAATACCTGATAGGATCCTGTACAGGGATGTTTTACCCTGTTTGGTTCTAATACGGATCGGTCCTACTTGGGAGACCTAGACTGGATTTGTTAAGGTTAATAACCTTAACCTAAACTATAACCTATCGGTTAAATTATTATTAATCTAACCTAGCCCTAAACTATAAGCTAAATGTTCCTAAGGTTAGCTACACCTAGCACTATGAAGTAAGACTAATGTCTTACCTTATGATCTACCTATGTTTCTAACCTATCTTAACTAATGATCATGGTTGGAGGGGGACCTATGAAGGGGTGCAAGTCATAGGTGGTGGTTTATGTGGCATTTATGAGGTGGATAAGGATGAAGGACTTGGGATTTGGTGGAGGTTGTAAACATCTATTGAGACCTGATGTGGCGGTATCACCAAATTTGGGAATGGTTGTTTGTGTTCAATTGACAATCACCAACTTTGGCAGTCGGTGGAAATGGAGATTAGGTGGGAATATGGGAGTTAATGCTATTGATGAACTTTGGTTCCCGAGCGCGGATTGCTTGGGAAGGCATGCAAAAGGAAAATTTGTTGGTTGTTTGGTTTTCCATGCGTTCCATTTTTCTCTCTGCTTGATCACTGGTTCTTCGAACCAGTCTACTTTGTGTTGCATGGCAACTATGAGAATATCTAGCTCCTTTCTCGGTTGGGGAAGGTTTATAAGGCATGAAGGTAACAAATTATTGTTGTTTAATCTATCATGGAAGAAGAAGAGAAGGTGCGAGCACATTCAGAGGTCTTCTTCGGATTTTTAAGTGACACTATCAGGCATGATAGGCCCTAACTTTTAAAAATCTTGCTTTCCTTCAAATGATTTCATTAGAACAACTCTGTTCAGGTGATTTTTAGTACAGTTGGTTTGAAGCAATGTATTGGTTCTTCTTTTCCTGAGGATTTAGGAATCTCTGGTTATGTGAAGACTCTGTTGAAATGTTACTGTATTTATTTCTTCTTCTTGGATTCTTTTTCGGCTGAAGACGCGGCTGTGTTATCATGTTGTTGAATCCTGTTGAATCTTGCTGGGTATACTTAAAGTTCCTTCTGAATGGGATGCTTGTTGTGATTATTTTACTGGAAAGTGACTTCTGTAGAAGCTTTGTTGTGAATACTTATTAGTATAGACTCTGTTGGAGTCCTTGAAATGTATCTTGTATTTCGACTTCTGTATAAGCTTAGTTGTGAATACTTATTGATATTGACTCTGTTGGAGTCCTTGAAATGTATCTTGTATTTCGACTTCTGTAGAAGTTTAGTTGTGAAGACTGTTGGTATTGACTCTGTTGGAGTCCTTGAATGTTTTCGTATGAATTCGACTTCAATCTAAACCCTGGCTGTGAGTTCTTGTTGGATACGACTCCGTTGGAGTCCTTGCAGTATTTCCATGTGAACACGACTCCTGTTGAAGTCCTTGATGTGTTTGCGTGTTGGCTCGACTTCTGATGTAAGTCCTCGTTGTGCATACTTATTAATTTGACTCTTTCTAAAGGTTGTTGTGTTTATATTCAGTTCAATTATGTGGAATGTGTGCTGGGTTTACATTACAAGCACGACTCTATTTGAGTCCCTGCTGTATTTTCGTATTAGCTCGACTTAGGTTAAAACTTTGATGAGCTTTTGTAATGGAGGTGACTTCTGTAAAGTCCTTGCTGTATAAACTGTAGGGATTAGACTCAGTTGAATGTTTGCTGTGTTTCGACTCAGTGGAATTGTCGTTGTGTTTGCATCTGGATACGTCTTCTGTTTTTGGAGTTATCTAGACTCTGGTTGACTGAGATAAAGGGTTCCTAGTTGTGCCATGTCAGGCGATGGCGTTGGGTATTTTTTTATGTTTAATGAATGATATGGAAAGATCTGTTGAGTCTATTTTGGTCGGATTATTTATTATTGCTTGTCGCGGGAGCTCTAGTATTGCTTAATAGCTACAGGTGATTTTTATAATTGGATTTAGATGAAACTGTAGTTCTTCTTGTAATCTCGACTGTTTAGTCGCATGCGTAAATGTAATTGCATTATTCTAGAGGAGTCGGTACAGTCCAGAACATGATTGATATGGGAATCTGACTGTCTCTGTTTCTTTTCCTATGTTGTAAAGTATATGTTGATGCATAATAGGAGGAATAAGAAAATACTCTCTCCTAGTCTGGAAACTTTGTGTGCTTTCTTCTTGTATCCTTATGTGATCTCTACGGTAAGGGCATAACAAGAATAGACTGTGGTATTGTATGGAGAGACTGGTATAAAATGTGTGTTGCTGTATAAGTAGGTATACTTGTCAATACCATTGAAATATGTTATGATTATAAAAGAATCCCGTCAGTTGAGCTTGCGGAATGTTATAAACTACCTTTGTGGAAGGGTAAAAACATATTTGTTGGATACACGAACTGTTAGGAAATTCATTTGTGTTGTTGAATGGAATAATTTGTGGATTATTGCTGTCCTAGTGATTCAGATGGATGGTTGTTTTGGATACATTTGTTCTTCTTAGTCTCTAATATATATGATGAAACATCTGAAAAGTATTTAGGACTAATTGGTAACTATAATATGAGTTATGCATTAAAAGTCATGTTTGAATTACAGAAAGAGCATAGTCTGAATTATGTTTACATGTTTGATGAAATGATTTCATTTAAACAGGGTGTTTAATGAGAGCAATTGGTGGATTGCAATTGTTTTAAGAATTAGTGCTTATCATGCTCAGTTCACCGAACTGACCCGTGTTGACAATTTTTGCAGATGGTTGTCGTAAGTGGTAAAGGCACGCAGATCTGATATGATGTTCAGATTGTTTAATTTGGTTTATGATGAATTCCAACTTGATTCTCTAAATGTACTACACTGAGAAAGTTGTTCTCTTGCTGTTGTGTATTGTATCAAATATGTTGAATGCATAAATTGTAATTGATTAGCTTAGAAATGAATGAAATGAGGGGATTGTTACTTATGTGGCTGCATTTGTATCTTGATGAATTGAACTTCTTCGGTTCGAATGTTTTTAAGTGCATTTTTATTATTTTTATACCTTGAAGATATTAGGATTCTCTAAGTAAGCCTTGTAAAGATTATGTGGCTGGATACTTGTAAATGATTGGTAGTTCTGTTATGTTCTATATAAGGCTAAATTAGAAATTAGCCCACTGTTCTTCGAGAAGCTAAGGTTAAAATAAACCTTAACAGGAAGCTGAACGGGAAGAGTAATTTATTACTTCCTAACCTTGATCTAAGTCAAGACAACATATTAAATGATTTAAAATTACTATATCTTAATACAAATAAGTATGATATAATACAGTTTTGGAAAACCGATATAAACCTAAAAAGGTATATTTATCATCCTTAAGAGGAGACTTAGGGCTACTGCCCATTTTCGTTGATTAAGATTATGGTGAATAAAAGAACTCTTGACGAGATCTCAAATCTTATTAATTTCTCTCTGTGAAATGGATCTTAATTAAGGAAACTCAATGATGAGGAGCCCAGGAGTTGGGATAAGACTAATCAGAAAGGAGAGTCTTAAAGTATAATTTCAACATAACGTATGTAACACCTTAGGATAAGTAGATCTTTCTGAGGCGGTTTTGTAGGATGTCGGCACATGTCGACTGTAGGGTTGTACCCTTGAGAAGATTAGGATCTTCTCGAGGATACAACAATGCAGGTGGCTTATGGCGACACCCTTTGCATTGATCGTTAAGATTTACACCTTAAACTCGAACAAGTTTTTACTCGGGATCTAGTTAGGAACATGGTCATGTTATGAGGCTGCCCTTGGAGATTTGGGGTACATTGACACACTGG
Organism: Taxus wallichiana var. yunnanensis; assembly: GCA_018340775.1. Classification (NCBI taxonomy): domain Eukaryota; kingdom Viridiplantae; phylum Streptophyta; class Pinopsida; order Cupressales; family Taxaceae; genus Taxus; species Taxus wallichiana. Next base: position 83,012,041 of record CM031244.1, on the reverse strand, counting down.
GTTAACTAGGGTTTATCCAGTATGTCAGCTTATCCCTAGTCCTCAAGAGCATCCTTATAACGTTGTCATGTTATTAATCCGTTCCTGAGTGAATGACTTGGGGGAGGGATGACTGACAGAAGTCAGTGTTATCCAAAATTCACCCCTCAAGGTAATTTTGATAACATGCATCAAATTCTTTAGTCCCAAGCAATTATATTGAGTCCGGACAAAAAGTCATGTTTCTAGGGTCCCCTCATATTTTTTCTAACTCCCCTGTCCAAGAAGAAGAGAGCAAGTTCTGAGGAAATGTGAAAAAATTGCAAAAAATAAGCTCGGGCCAGAAAAAATCATGAAAAATGGCTAAGTCCCAGTCCTTGCAATAGTCGGGACATGAGGGACATCTGGACGCGAACCGGCCGAAAGGCCGCCAGGCGGTCTGCGCAGCATTTGGGACATTTGGGACAAAGGGACGCGCGGGACGCGGAAATCCGAACTGGCCAAAAAATGGAAAAAATTGACTAACTGTTGAAACAGGCAGTCTGGGACATCTGGGCAAAAAGTACGCGGATCGGCCGGATCAGCCAAAATGAGTCAAGGCAGCCCGGAACAGTTGGGCTGAAGGTACGTGAAGTACGCAAACTGGCCAGATTGGCGAAATGAGAACTTTCAGTTCGGGACGCGTGGGACAAAAGTACGCGAACCGGCCGAACCGGGCGAATCGGGAAAATTTGTCCCAGACGGTCCGAAAGCAAATGGGACATGTGGGCCGCGAGTACGTGAACCGGCCGGTTCAGCCGAAATAGGGAACTTCAGCACTGGGCCAAATGGGACAAAGGGACGCGGGACACAGATAGCCGAAGGAGCCGAAAGCCAATCAGATCATGCCACGTGTCACCGGCAGAAAAGGGACATGGAAGCCCATTTCGGGCAGTTCAAAAGAATTTGTCCCGCACAAAGACTGGGACAATTGGGACAAAGGGACGCGTGGGACGCGAAAATCTGAAGCGGCCGAAGGCAGAGGAGAAAAGTCAACATTTGACCCGTGGAACTTCAAACGGCCATAACTTTTGACTCCGAGCTCCGATTTTCACAAAATTGGACTTTCTGGAACGAGCACGACGTCCTCTATGCCACAAAAACTGGATTTCTTAATTTTAATGAGGGTAGATATATTTAAATAAAAGAAACATATTCAGCTCTAGTCGATCAATGCTCATTCTGTCAAATGAGAAAATGCCCAGTCCAAAATAGCTGCCCCGCACTCGAAGGCCATAACTTTTGCATTTCTCAACAAAATCACACAAAATTGGTACCGTTGGAATTGTGGTTCCGATCCCAATGCACAGCAATCAAGAAATTCCAGATTTGATCAGAAATTGATTGATATTTTTAAGAAAACGTGGCCGGGTTCAGAACAGTGTTTTATTTGGTAGCTGGGAGTGCAATTAAGAGGCATGGTCATCATTCTTTCTCTGCTGCAGCACATGGGATAGTATGGGGAGCCTTTTGTAAGTAATGGATAACCATTTCACTCAATTTAATGCCTCTTACAGGTGGTTGAAGGACAGATTTCAGGATTTCCATTTTCCCTTCTCTTTTCCTTCTCATTTTTCTATAAATTGGAGTGTTGGGCTCATTGTAAAAGAGGAGTTTTGGGTAGCAAAGCTCTGCCAAAATTGCTTTGTGAAGCTAGTGTGTTGCAGGCCCTTGTAGTGGACTCTTTGCTTGGTGATCCAGGCCCTTATCTTGTAATAGATCGAAGCTGTGCATACCGGGAAGCAATAAAATACAAAGTTTGTGGATGTATCTTCCCCGCTTTGTGTTTTCTTGCATTCTTCTTGCCCCTTTTATCGTTCTACAAGAATATTGTGTCTATTATTATGTTCTTGCAAGAATTCATTATCATTGTGTGTGCTTGGAATATTTTTGTGAATGCATTTTGCTAGATTATGGTGAACTGTCATCACCTCTTCTAGTGTGCACTTTGCCTCTGTATTTCACACATTTGGAGACTACTCTCCCACCCTCCTTTTCTGGTGTATCACCGCTTTAGTGTAGGCTTTCATTTTATGCATTCTCTTTCCCTGGTCCCTTAGAAATTTAGATTAGAATAGTTAGCTTATCCTGCATTAGAGTAGATTGTGGCAGGTAGTTTAGGAGCAAGAACCAGCTTTCTCTGGAGGTCTATCTCAAGTAGCAAGTCCCACAACTTGGAGATAATACCCATGTTATCCAATCACACTGTGAGTTCTTATATATCTCTAGGGGTGTTGTGATTCGGTGATAACTTGATCAAGTATGGGACATTCTATATAACATCGGAGTAGGGTGGAGGACGTATTCCAGATTGACGAGTATGCCGTCAAGGAATATGAGACATGAACAGTATGTTTCAAAACTTTGGCCAAAGTATCGCAAGCTGCTGATTGCATTGTCCTATGTCACCTAGTCTAAGGGATGAGATGCCGATGAATAATGGTAATGATTATTCAGATAGGTTCCTTGGACAGAGCATTCGAAATCCTAGATTAGGGAAGAGAACCGCAAGAGTGAAGAGTTTGTAAAAATGCCAACTCTGTGAAACACATGAATAGATCGGTAGATCACCAAGTCATGGAATGAATAGATCGGTGGTGCACCGAGTCATTACAGCTACATATGGTTATCTATTATAAGAATGGTTGTTTTGATTTGTGAGTTTTAAATTATGTATTTAGAACTAGGAAGCATTTATCAAAAAAAAATTTACTTGTTCTAATGTACTAATTTGGGGAATGTTACAGATCATGGGTTGAAGTTGATCCTCGGAAGGATCCTTGTGTCGATCGCTGATAGCTTCACAGGTCTCCCTGCTCATCTATGAGCTTTTCGAGAGTTTGGAATAATCATTCTCTACCTCTATTAGGTACCCGATGAAGTCGCGACACGCCAATAGGTTGTTGATGGATTCAGCGTCGAACGTAACCTCTGGCCCCATTCCTTGTGAAGCAATCTCCTTGAAGATCTGAATAGTCTCCTCAACCTTTCTTAAGGTGAAAGAAGAAGTGAGCAACCCTGGAGACATTCTGAGAACAATCTATTACATTTGATACATTGCATCTAAGGCTACCTCCTTTACTTTGTCTATCTTTTTCAGGACGAACTCTAGCTGATCCACCTGATAATCCAGAGTAGAAAGGATTTTATTGAGGGCTCTGGGGTGTCCAAAGACGCCAAACTTGACCATATCTTTGAGTGAATAGTTGAGCATTTCTTGAAAGGTCTCATGTTGCATCCTGACATGCTCAAGCTCTTCGGAGATGGGTCTTGCTATCACCTGGAGTTCTCTGTTCGACCAATTGATATTCTGATATAACCCGGTGAATTTAGCGATTACTCCTTCATGTCCTTGAGGATCTCGGCTCCTCCAGCGGAAAAGCGCCATGCCCTACTCGATGATTTTGGCATATTCATTGATTTTATCCTGACTCAGAGGCTCAAGAGTTTCGGCGGCAGTTGTAGGAGGCGCACTGCCCATTTTCTGCAAGGCGCGGAGAAGATGTTTATTTTGCTCCTTTAGCAGCCTTTTCTCTTCCTTTGCTTCTTGGCGTTTCTTGCAAAGGGCGTCAACTTTAGATAGGGCCTCTCCTTACAGGCTTGTTGAAGATGTCCCCATTGTGAGTTGAGTCACCTGTGTAACTGTGGGAGACAGATCCTTATTATCCTTCAAAGGATTGGGGTATGCAATCTCCATCACTCTCTCCCTTGATGCACTCTGAGAGAAGCGGGTTATCGGTTTTCCTTCTTGGCCCCTTTTGATGGGATTATGGAGAAGTCCATCGGTGCGATGGGAACTTTCCTCTTGTTGGCTTAGGTCTTTGGCCGGGAGATCCAGGCTGGACTTGTGGGAGAAGGACCAGAAATAGAGAAGGGGGTAGCTGCAGTAGTAGAAGGGAAAAACATGGAGACACTTGGAGGCGGCATTGAGAGGGAAGCCAAAGAAGTGCACGCGGGAGGAAGAGATACTGTAGGGGAGGAAGACATAGGAATGGAAGGGAGCTCAGAGATGAGGGAGGAAATGGAGGGGGATAGCTCCGCGAGAGAAGAGAAGATGGATGAAGAAAGCAGGGGGAACAATAGAAGACGGGGAGAGGACACGACCAAAGGAATGGTCGCTTGGGTCACTCGAGGAGGAGAAGGAGGAGAAGGAGAATGGATAGAAGGGACCTCAATTATTACAGTTGTGGCCACATCCTGAGCGGATGTGCCTATTGAAATGTCTTCCGTTGCTTCTTCTTCTAAGCTTTTCGGGATTACAACCCGTTCTTGTGAAGCGGAAGGAGGACTTTCAGGAGCTTCCTCTTGGGTGGAGCTGGATTCACCCTCTTTACCTTTCCCTTTTCCCATTGGTTATTTTTAGACCGAGGAGGTGTGTTGCCCAACGGAGATGTGATGAAATCAACTCCGAGGTAGATGAGACCATTCATTTGGCACCAATGCTCTGTTCTTCGTAGAGTTTCCTTGACCCTTTCTTCTATCATTTGGGGCACTTTGGTCCTGTCAATCACAGAAAACAGCTAGTCATCTCCACCTGTATCAAGATACACTTGATCAACTTCTTACTCAGTAGTTTGATAGCCTTTTGGGATGATGGCCACACCGTACTGGATGATTTCAGCCAAGGCTAAGTAGGAATGATCCTTCCTCTTGAGCTCGACCTCATGATATATGTCGATATAAATGTCTTCGATCTGAGGGATGTGGATCGGATCGAGCTTGGCCCTGGGGAGACAATTCCTTGGGTCGAAGGTGGGCCTGGCCGGGAAGTTGTGCTTTAGATTTAGTAATTCCAACTCTGCAATCATCTCCTGGGATTTGTGATGTGAAACACAAGTATACCCACTGTAAGGGGGAAAGGAGTTCCACCCTTCTTCCTCTTTAAGCACTTCTCGTGGTAGGTAATGAGCTATCTTGATAGCTCCAACAGGATTAGCTTGGGACCGGCATACCTTGGCAATTTGGTTGGTTTTCCCAAGAAGTTGGCTGCCCTTAGGTAGGTGAAGGTAGGGAATTGCGTGAACAAGGCTCCCCACTTTTCCATCCACATCCACAATGCTCTTGGTCGTACGACCGTGAGTCATGTTTGGCCTCAAAAGGTAAATGACGTCATAGAAGAAGGCATCGTTGATCTTTGTGAACTGGGGGATGCTATTTTCCAGCTTCAGTTCCGGATAGTATTCATATATCTTAACCTGGGGCCAAACCCCACACCGCATTAGAGCTGGATAGTCTCTCTCTGAAGCTACAGCATAGACTACATAGGAGTTCATATAGAACCTCCCGTTGTGGTGAGTTGTTGGAGCTACTCCGATATTGTGCTGCTTATGATCTCTGCCCACTCAAAGCGTTGATCGGGCACATTTTTGTTCATCATTTCTAGGTATCGCAGCATCCACTTGTGAAAGTAGTGGGCATCAGGAAGCCCAAACACTGCTTTCGAGAACGTGATGGTATCTTTGAGTTCTATGAAAAGTCACTGCGATGAATGACTTGTGGCCACTGGTCGCCACCTTTTTGTTTTTAGGTATACTTCGTTTATCGCTACATACACTAATCTTCATTGTCATCCCAAGCCTTGATACAATCCTCCTGGATTACGGCCACAAAGTGCGGTGGTGAGGAATACCGAGAATTATTTCAAAGTGTCAGGCAGTGAGGTTGATTATGACCTCGCCCTTCTCATTTATGACACACTTGAGATCTTTATTGTAGCAGCGGGCCACCACCATCATAAATTCATTATTTACTACACTGACTAGGATCCCACTAACAAAATGTAGCGCACTACCCATCAGTTTGTCCATCCAGGGACTTCTTGTGACCCTCTGAGTTCTGGTCCAGAAATCCTCCATGTCAATATGACCCAGTTCTGAGTCTCTGATGTCTAGGTCACACTCTGCTTGGGACTCGGGCATCCTGACCCTCTGATATTTATACTTCATTTCTTCTTCTGTGAGCTTGGCTTTACCCTTAGACTTGATAGGTTTCTTGCTTGATGTTGACATATGTAACTCTGAACTTAGTTGCTGATCTACAAGAATAAGAAGTGAAACCCAACGCAAGAAAGTCATATCAGCTATTTGATCTTCCATTAAAGCGTCAACAGAAGAAAGAGTTAGTGATTTTAAGGCCTCAGGGTGCAGGGCGCATGAATACTACAGGTTACAGGGTTAAACAATATGGCACACAGAAAAGGGCTGCTGCAAGGGATAAATCAGCGCCAAAGGGCGCATGGCACATGGACACTGCAGATTGCATTTTTTGTTGTTGTAAGCATAAGTGCACTGCGCCATATGTATACATTTTATAAAGGGTGCGGATATTTTTCATGTTACACGGGTGCAGGATGCGCCAAAGGTGCGGAGTTTAATGTGTGTAACATCATTTTTTCATGCACCACAGGGGAACTTGGCACGGCGCATGGAAGGTCTACATAACATGATGTTGTTGTAACAATGGATGCGCCTGCACCGTTTTACAGTTTTACACTTGGCGCATATAAAGTTAATGTTGCATACATGCAGGGTGCGCCAAAGGGTGGGTTTAAATACTGCAACATATGAGTTTGGTGTGCCAAGTGGGCGCAAGTTTTAACGATGCAACATATGAGTTTGGTGTAAAAAATAGGGCCGGGGCGGTTGCAACAAGCGAAAGAAGTGCACCTTAAGGGCACATTTGTTCTTTATGTAATAAAGGGGATATGTGCCATTGGCCGTATTTGTATATTATGTTGCAGGGGTGACAGATGTGCCAAAAGAGGAAAAATTACAGTCTTTCTTTGAAGCTTTGATTCTTTCTCTGAGGTGTTCATATGTTGATAAGCTTCTTTTTAAGGGTACCTTTGGGTGATGAAGAAGCTAATAATAAGAGTTCCCAGCCATTTTTTCGGAGACGAGTCCCCTTTACTAACTGAGATCTGGAAAGAGGGGAAAATACATGGAGAAGAATGGAAAAAACAGCGAGGTAGGGGGAAGTCATGGTTTCACCGGGTAGTTGAGTTTATGCTTTGACAGATCTTTCTAATCACACAAACAAGCAGCCAAAACACAAAACACCAAAACACACAAAAGCACAGAGGACCTCTTACCAGGATTATATAATGGAGAAATGTGAAACCGGGTCCACGACATGATCGAAAATGATAGGGCAGGTGCTTGTTGACAGTCTGAGAAATTTACGTGATTCGGTGATGAAAATGACAAATGGCACTGAGATGCGCCTATATAGGCGAGGTGGTAATAAATGCGCCACCCACTTTTTCAAGTGGCGCATGAAAAGCACTGTCGATAACGGAAAGCATGCGCCCTTTGGCACATCAAAACGCTTGCCAACACGAAGTTATGTGCACCTTTGGCGCACCGAAAGTGATGTCGACACAAGAATATGTGCGCCATTGGCACACCAAAAAGTGGCGCAACAAAATTTTTGTTGACATGAAGGCGCATGCAAGAAAGGCACAACATAGTGAGGCGCACAAAAACACCTATTGACACCTCAAACCGTGCGCCAAAGGTCTTAAAGGGGGCACATGAATACTTTATGTTACATAGACATTATGTGCGCTTTGACAAAAAAGACCAAAAATGGCCAAGTTTGGAAAACTAGATTTCCGGGAAGGGATTTTGCAACGTTTGACGCGAGGAGTCCGACGAGGGACCGAAACAAAATTTTGGTAGGGTTATCGAGGCGTGAGCCAAAGCTATTCCATATTCATAGAAAAAACTAATAACTCTCTGTGAAGAAAAGTTAGAAGAATTATCGCAACAATCTTGTTTGGACGCCAAACCCGACAATGATATTTTCTTTGATAAAACTGCAAACAACCTCAGAAGTGGCATGTTTGACAGGTATGGCTTCCACCCACTTGGTGAAGTAATTTGTTTTGTTAGGATGTAATTGTGTCTAACACTTGATTGGGGATTGAGTGCACCGATAAAATCAATTCCCCACTACTTGAATGGTTCATCGATAATGACCGGCCTGAGGGAAAAGCAGCCGACTTGGGCTTGGCGGCGAATTCTTGTGGGTAAGGCTCACACTTTGCTACCTAGGTAGCTGTATCTTGGAAAAGCGTCGGCCAATAGTACCTGGCTCGGATGATCTTGTGTACTGTCATGAAAGAGGAGAAATGACCCCACAGGCTGAATTATGAAAACTTTCAAATAACTTCACCTCGTGGCTTGTCGACACATCGCAAGAAGACGCCATCTATTCCGCGTTTGTATAAACCATCATTCCGAGATGACATATTTGGATGCTCGAGCTTTATAGCGCTTCTCCTTTGCGATTAGGTGAGCTAGGAATTCATCATAGGTGAGGAAAAAAGCAATATCGGAATACCACTCATCGCTGGTTGCGACGAATAGGACCATAGGCAGTGAATCGGGTTTCTCCAACCGGCTTTGCGCTTCATTGGTGCAACCATCTTTTCCTTCAAAACTTCGACCCTTGGTTTTTGGCCATAAGTTGACATAGGCCTTTGCCTCTTAACAACTTGGTTGGTTTTATATCTAGGTTGTACTCTGGACCTTTACAATCCAATTTCCTCGCAAGCTTCCTAACTCATGTTGAGTTAAAATTGACTTGATTGTCGTGTTAGGGACCAGCACTACTGTATGAGAATTTAAAATGTAATACCTGAATTTTTTTACTGCTTTGACAACGGCGAAGGCATGCTTCTCCAACTGAGACATTTTTAATTCATGAGGCTTGAGGGGAGAGCTCATGAATGCAATCAGAGATTCAACATCCTCGGAATTCTTTTGCATCAAGATGGTAGATACAGTATGCTCAGATGCATAGCTATATATGATAAAATCCTTGGAGAAATCGAGACATACTAGGACTGGTGCATGAGCGACAAAAGATTTTATTTCATCAAACAACCTCTTCCCCTATTCATTCCATTGGAAAGTTGGTGACCCTTTCATCATGTCCAATATATGACGAGTCTTTTCAGCAAAGTCGAGAACAAAGCACTGAGAAAATTCACCTTTCCGAAGAAAGAATGGACACCGGTCTAACTTGTAGGAAAAGTGAGGCTCTGAATAGCCTTAACTCTTTCGGTGTCTATCTTCGTTCCTTCTTTGCTAACAACATGTCCTAGCAACTTTCCTTCTGTGACTCCAAAAATAGACTTTTTTGGGTTCAGGGAAATCCCATGCTCTCGGCATCTGGCCAATACTTGCTCCAAATGATCACAATGATCATTTCATTGTTTAGAGAACATAGTTAAGTCATCCAGATAAATGATAATGACCTTCCCCATCATACATTTGAATGCAAGGTCCATGGCCCGCTGAAAAGTGGTGCCAGAATTGGTCAGGCCAAAAGGCATCCTGCTGTAGGCAAACGTGCCCCAGGGAGTAGTGAATGTTGTTTTAAACTGGTCTCTAGGTGAGACTTCAATCTAATTGTAGCCTGAAAAACCATCAAGCATTGACAACATTTCTGATCCAGTCACATCTTGTAGAACTTGATCCATTATAGGAAGTGGGTAGTTGTCCTTTAAGGAAGCTTGATTCAGGTTTCGAAAATCTACGCATATGCATATTTCATTGTTTTTCTTGCGCACTGGCACAATGTTTGCCACCCAAGTACTGTGATGGATAGGAAAAATGATCCTCGCATCTAGCATTTTCTGAATTTCAGCCTGGATAGTACCTGAGATCTTAGGGTTATAATGCCTCTGCTTTTGGCGAAAGGGTTTGACGTCCTCTTTCAACGGAATGTCATGTTGGACGTCCTTTGGCTTAAAAGACTTTAGATCAGCGTAGGACCATGCCAATACATCCATGTATTTCTTTAGCAGTTTGACAAACTTCCACTTCTCTTCAGGTGTGCAACATTTTCCAATGTTCACAAACTGCGGATGTTCTACCGAACCTAAATTAACCGGTTTGGTTTCTGGGGAGGAGCCAGTATCATCTCGCCTTTTCTTTTTTACAAAACGATCATGCCTATCGAACAACCACTCTAAAGAAACCAGGCCCTTTGGAATTTTATTTCCTTTGAGCTGACATATGCCGTCATTCCCTTCGGATTCATCCTTTTGATCGGTGACTGATTCACGACACGTAGAGGTGGATCCTTCAAAGTGAAGTTCCTTAAAATTTTCTGCCTTTTCTAGAAAGGCAATGAGTTGATTGTCATCATTGAATACTTGCCAATGCTGAGAATTGTCTGGCACACTTGGGTGGAAAACCACCTCAATGGTGTATTTGTCTATTTTCAAACCTGGGTGAGGGAGCATGAGGGATGCTGAAACGGCCAATGAATCGGCCATGTCATTCTGAGCTCTTGGAATGGATTCTATTGAAAAAGTGTCAAATTCCTCGATGTTGTCCCACACCGCATTGCGGTAATGCCTGAGCCTCTCATTCTTTACTTGATATATCCTCTTAACTTGATTTACGACTAGCTCTGCATCACCTTGTACTTTCAGATTTTTGATCCCTCTTTCCTTTGCGGCTTGCATGCCAAGTAGCAGAGATTCATACTCAGCAGTATTATTTGTGTTGAAAAATTACAACTTGAAAGAGAGAGGAATAATCTCCTCTTCGGGAGATATTAGCACGGCTCGGCGCCACACCCACTAGTTGTGCAGCTGCCATCAAACTGCAAAGTCCAGATCTTATTAAGATCTTCTTCTTGGACGAGAACAACCATTTTGTCAGACTTGGTAGATAAGAAATAGTTCCCCATTCCTGATGATTCGAAAAGAATTTGAGCTTTGGGGTCCTCAGAGTTAGTAACCAAGTACTTCTTTTGTGATTTTGGCTCCAATGTCTGCATTACACCTTTGATGGGGATTCTAGCCTTAGACCAGTCCATATGAATCTCCCCACCAACTTCATTGCAAAAAAATTCTTCCCAAAAAAATTCCATAAAGGCTCTTTGGAATGTCGGCAACGAGGACAGTCATCTTTACTCTTTTCTCTGGGAACGCCGCAAATGTGAACTGTGCATCTTTGATTTGACCAATCAATAGAACCTACTTGGTTTCCAAGGAATAACATCTACCAAAAGGCTTGGTAAGGGTGAGGCCCAAAGCATGGGTGACTTTTGCCGGCATGACGTTATCAGAAGCTCCAGAATCAATTATGCAGTTACTTAACTTGTGGCCATTGATTAGGAGGGAGAGATAGAAAGGTTCTATCTTGCCTGATGCAGATGTTGAGGCAACATTTATGCGGGATGCAGGAGGAGTGGAAAGGATTCCTTTTAGGGGGATCACGGGGAGTTACGACAGACTTGACTTTGAATATACTTGGTCAATCTTACAAGTTGTTCGGGATTTGACTGAAGATATTCGGCTTCAGACATTTGGATCTTAGTCTTTTTAGCATGATCTATGATGTCAAACGCGGCTAAGGGTTGCGCTGGTGAAGGAATGAGTCCCTCACTTCGCGATGGTAGAGTAGGATTACTGGTCTTTATGGAAATAGAAGAAGGTTGATTTGGAGGAGAGATGGGGGGAAAAGATTTCTTTGCAAAAGACTTAACAGGGGGTTGAGTAGGGAGAGGATTACCTCTTTTAGCAATGGTTGGAGGCATGTTTGACATGGCCTTCTCTTTCTGCACGTGGGCAGCGACCTCTGCTTCTTTTCCTTGCGAGTGGGTAAAAACAGCATATGATTGTCCACTTGCATACCCTTGTGTACCCTCTTCTTCATCAGATTCTTCCTCATCAAACTCCATATACCCGATAGTAGAGTCGCCAGTCACTCACCGACATCTTGATCATCTTCACCTTGAGACAAAGGTTCTTCGTAATTTTGTTCCTCTTCTTCGATTTCGACTAAGGCGTTGACCAGGGGGAGCCTCAAGTGCCAACCACGGAGCAGTTGTAGGTAAGCGCGGCCTTTGAGGAACATTGTTGGAAGTGAAATTCCTCCGTGGGATATCCCGGTATGAGGAACCGGGGGAAGCTTGGGCTAACTGCTTCTTTAATGCAAGCAAGTCGTTCGCCATCTTTTGAAATGTCGGATCAGACGAAGTAGTGGGAGAAGGGCCCGAAGATTTAAGCTTAGATGATTCCCTTTTTAATTCACCAGATATTAGCAAGTTATCTTCAATTCTGATGGCAGCGGCCTGGGCGAGAATCAAGGTAGCCACTTGTTCTTGCAGGAGTAAGAAACTTACTTTTGAGCTCATAGCGTTCATGAAGAAACACTTCTAATTTTCGGTGTTGGAAGCATGGCAACAGGCACACGGTTGATTAATGCATTGAACCTGGTGATAAAATCGCGCATGGTCTCATTGGCCTCCTTTTTAGGTGAGTGATCTATGATAACAATGTAAATGCATCTTTCGAAGGCTTGTACCTGTCTTCAAAAGCATCCCGCAAGGTGGCCCAACTGGTAATAGATCCGGCCGGCAAATGCTGAAACCATTCTACTGCGGGCCCTTGTAAAGTTTCTAGAAAAAGTGAACCGACACATCTTCATGGGTTACATCTAGGATACTGCATGACATGATGAATGCTAGATATGTGTGAATCCATGCTTTGGTTCCCGCTCCCGTCAAATTTGGGAAAATTATTTCGGTTTCCATGTGGGAGCGCGTGAACAGGATGCGGCAAAGCCAGGGAACCCATAGCATTTCCCCATGGTACCGCCATCTGGACAGTGGAAAAAGAACATGGGCTGGAAGTACAGTTCCACTGAGCAGCAAGGCACTACAAAGGGATGTGGAGGCTCCTTGTGAAAACTGGTTCTTTCGTGGAGGTGAGGCGCTTCTGGCTGACCGATCAGCTAAACTTAGTGATGAAAAGCGTGCCGGTGTTATACTAAAGTTGTGCCTTTGAAGCAGATCAAAAGTAGGATCGACTTCTCCATGAGCTCTCCTACTACGAGTAAATGGTTCACTTGCCAGTGTACCTTCCCGATCTGTAATATTGTGGAGCAGATTTAAAAACTCTTTTTGGTTGTACTTGCTGATTTTCTGATTTTTTTGACAAAAATCAGCAGCATGTACTTTTCTGAATATTTAATTTTATCCTCTTGAAAACCGATTGCGGTTTAATGACAAAGAACAATGAGGATAAAATGATAGTGAAGCTTAGTAAGCTGATTCTCAGATCTAAAGTTGACTATTCAAAGAGTTTGAAAATGTTGGTAAACAATCAAAATCTTAGATCTACGAAAAAATACTGATTTTTATAAAAAGTCGGTGAACTAAAGATCTCCAACTAGGCCGAGATCTATGGATCTCAAAAGAAAATTTTATATTTGGGTACTTTTACAAAAAATTTAGATTTTCAACAAAAGTTAAAATTTGCAAACAGATAGTGATTTTTCTGATTTTTACTGATTTTCTATCATACCACCATCATAGATCTGATAGATCTGTTCGATCCCCAGCGGAGTCGCCAAAAATTGTTGGTTTGAAAATCTGTCGCTTGGGTAGATTTATGGATAAACAAGCCAACAGTGTGCAGGGCATAGCCCCTCTTTGAGTCAGCAAAGTGAAACTGGTTTATTGCTATTCTACCAGTAGGAATCTATGTAAGTCTCACAATATTCTGCCTTCGGGGGTTTGGGATCTCATCCCAGTAGGGGTGTTTCTGACTACGGAAAGAAAGGAATGAAAGAGAGGATGAAGAAAGATCAGGTCCGAAGGGAGAAAAGAAATGAATTCCAAAGCAGAAAGGTCAGAGGGTTTATGTTTTGGGATTGGTAGTAAACAGAGCCAAACCTACTTGCATAAATGAGTAAAGCAATACTGATGAATAAATGACAAAAAGTAGAGATAGATTCAATGAGAATAAACACATAGATCGACATAGGAAAGATAAGATGCCCATAACACACATATTTAGCACAAAGTCTTAATATTTGTATTAATATCTTCTTCTGTTACAAAAAGTACAAAGCCTTTTCTTCTCACTTCTATTTTTCATCTAAAAGATATCCACCACTTGAATACAACAAGTATTCAAGTATATATAGAAGGAGAGAAGAAAAGAAAGACAAAAGCAAACAAACCACCTAATTACAAAAATATCTTACAATAGATTACAAAGTCATTTGTTGACTTTTGACAACTTTGGTGGATGACATCATCCCATGGTGCAACATGGATGATGTCATCATTTGTGTCAACAAATTTTAAATATTTTACAAGGAGAAAGATGGGAAGAAAGAAACTATTCGTCGTCATCCCGTGGCTGGAAGGGGGTATCCTGCTTTTGCTACTCGGGCGACGAGATGTGGAACTGGGCACGGTACTCCATGAACTTGCTGATCATGGGTTGAAGTTGATCCTCGGAAGGATCCTTGTGTCGATCGCTGATAGCTTCGCAGGTCTCCCGCTCGTCTATGAGCTTTTCTCGGGAGTTTGGAATAATCATTCTTTGCCTCTATCAGGTACCCGATGAAGTCACGACACGCCAACAGGTTATTGATGGATTCGGCATCGAACGTGACCTCTGGCCCCAGTCCCTGTGAAACGATCTCCTTGAAGATCTGAATAGTTTCCTCAACCTTTCTTAAGGTGAAAGAAGAAGTGAGCAACCCTGGAGACATTCTGAGAACAATCTGTTCCATTTGATGCATTGCATCCAGGGCTACCTCCTTTACTTTGTCGATCTTTTCCAGGATGAACTCCAGCTGATCCACCCGATAATCCAGAGTAGAAAGGATTTTATTGAGGGCTCTGGGGTGTCCAAAGATGCCAAACTTGACCAGATCTTTGACTAAACAGTCAAGCATTTTCTTGAAAGGTCTCGTGTTGCATCCTGGCATGATCAAGCTCTTCGGAGATGGGTCCTGCTATCGCCTGGAGTTCTCTGTTCGACCGATTGATATTCTGATATAACCCGGTGAACTTAGCGATTACTCCTTCACTGTCCTTGAGGATATCGCTCCTCCAAGCGGAAACTGCCATGCCCCCGCTCGCTAATTTTGGCATATTCATTGATTTTATCGACCGAGAGGCTCGGGAGTTTGGTGGCAGTTGTTGTAGGAGGCACACTTTGCCCATTTTACGCAAGGCATGAGAGAAGATGTTTATTTTGCTCCTTTAGCAGCCTTTTCTCTTCCTTTGCTTCTTGGAGTTTCTTGCAAAGGGCATCAACCATGCAGATAGGGCCTCTCCTTGTAGGCTTTCTGAAGATGTCCCCATTGTGACTTGAGTCACTGTGTAATCTCAGGAGATAGATCCTTCTTATCCTTCAAAGGATTGGGGTATGCAATCTCCATCACTCTCTCCCCTGATGCACTCTGAGAGAAGCGGGTTATCGGTTTTTTCTTCTTGGCCCCTTTTGATGGGATTACGGAGAAGTCCATCGGTGCGATGGGAACTTTCCTCTTCTGTTGGCTCAGGTGCTGGGAGATCTAGGCTGGACTTGTGGGAGAAGGACCAAAAATAGAGAAGGGGGCAGCTGCAGTAGTAGAAGGGAAAAACGTGGAGACACTTGGAGGTGGCATTGAGAGGGAAGCCGAAGAAGTGCTCATGGGAGGAAGAGATAATGTAGGGGAGGAAGACATAGGAATGGAAGGGAGCTCAGAGATGAGGGAGGAAATGGAGGGGGATAGCTCCGCGAGAGAAGAGAAGATGGATGAAGAAGCAGGGGGAACAATAGAAGATGGGGGAGAGGACACGACCAAATTAATGGTCACTTGGGTCACTCAAGGAGGAGAAGGAGGAGAAGGAGAAGGGACCTCAATTATTACAGTCATGGCCACATCTTGAGTGGATGTGCCTATTGCAATGTCTTCCGTTACTTCTTCTTCCAAGCTTTCCGGGATTACAACTTGTTCTTGTGAACCAGAAGGAGGAATTTCAGGAGCTTCCTCTTGGGTGGAGCTAGATTCACCCTCTTTACCTTTCCCTTTTCCCTTTGGCTGCTATTTTTGGACCAAGGAGGTGCGTTGCCCAATGGAGATGTGATGAAATCAACTCGAGGTAGATGAGACCATTCATTCGGCACCAATGCTCTATTCTTCGCAAAGTTTCCTTGACCCTTTCTTCTATCGTTTGGGCGCTTTGGTCCTATCAATCATAGCAAACGGCCAGTCATCTCCACCTGTATCAAGATACACTTGATCAACTTCTTGCTCAGTAGTTTGATAGCCTTTTGGGACGATGGCCACACCATACTGGATGATTTCGGCCAAGGCTAAGTGGGAATGATCCTTCCTCCTGAGCTCGACCTCATGATATATGTCGATATAAATGTCTTCGATCTGAGGGATGTGGATTGGATCAAGCTTGGCCCTGGGGAGACAATTCCTTGGGTCGAAGGTGGGCCTGGCCAGGAAGTTGTGCTTTAGATTCAGCAATTCCAACTCTGCAAGCATCTCCCGGGCTTTGTGATGTGAAACACAAGTATACCTGCCCACTGTAAGGGGGAAAGGAGTTCCACCCTTCTTCCTCTTTAAGCACTTCTCGTGGTAGGTAATGAGCTATCTTGATAGCTCCAACAGGATTAGCTTGGGACCGGCATACCTTGGCAATTTGGTTGGTTTTCCCAAGAAGTTGGCTGCCCTTAGGTAGGTGAAGGTAGGGAATTGCGTGAACAAGGCTCCCCACTTTTCTGTCACTGTCACAATGCTCTTGGTCGTACGACCGTGAGTCATGTTTGGCCTCAAAAGGTAGATGACGTCATAGAAGAAGGCATCGTTGATCTTTGTGGCGGGAATGCTATTTTCCGGCTTCAATTCCGGATAGTATTCATATATCTTAACACAGGGCCAAACCCTACACCGCATTAGAGCTGGATAGTCTCTCTCTGAAGCTACAGCGTAGACTACATAGGAGTTCATATAGAACCTCCCCGTTGTGGTGAGTTGTTGGAGCTACTCAGATATTGTGCTTTGCTTATGATCTCTGCCCACTCAAAGCATTGATTGGGCACATTTTTGTTCATCATTTTTAGGTATCGCAGCATCCACTTGTGAAATTAGTGGGCATCAGGAAGCCCAAACACTCTGCTCAGGAATGTGATGGTATCACTGAGTTCCTCTGAAAAGTCACTGCGATGAATGACTTGTGGCCACACGGTCGCCACCTTTTTGTTTTAGGTATACTTCCTTCATCAGTGCATACACTGATCTTCATTGTCATCCCAAGCCTTGATACAATCCTCCTGGCTTACGGCCACAAAGTGTCGGTTGTGAGGAATACCGAGCATTATTTCAAAGTGTCAGGCAATGAGGTTGATTATGACCTCGCCCTTCTCATTTACGACACACCTGGTATCTTTATTGTAGCAGTGGGCCACCACCATCATAAATTCATTATTTACTGCACTGACTGGGATCCCACCAGCAAAATGTAGCACACTGCCCATCAGTTTGTCCATCTAGGGACTTCTTGTGACCCTCTGAGTTCTGGTCCAGAAATCCTCCATGTCAATATGACCCAATTCTGAATATCTGATGTCTAGGTCACACTCTGCTTGGGACTCGGGCATCCTGACCCTCTGATATTTATACTTCATTTCTTCTTCTGTGAGCTTGGCTTTACCCTTAGACTTGGTCGGTTTCTTGCTTGATGTTGACATATGTAACTCTGAACTTAGTTGTTGATCTGCAAGAATAAGAAGTGAAACCCAAGGCAAGAAAGTCATATCAGTTGTTTGATCTTCCATTAAAGCGTCAACAGAAGAAAGAGTTAGTGATTTTAAGGCCAAAGGGCGCATGGCGCATGGACACTGCAGATTACATTTTTGTTGTAAGCATAAGTGCACTGCGCCATATGTATACATTTTATAAAGGGCGCGGATATTTTTCATGTTACACGGGTGCAGGATGCGCCAAAGGGCACAGTTTAATGCGTGTAACATCATTTTTTCATGCGCCACAGGGGAACTTGGCGCGGTGCATGGAAGGTCTGCATAACATGATGTTGTTGTAAATAATAGATGCGCTGCGCCATTTACTGATTTTACACTTGGCGCATATAAAGTTAATGTTGCATACATGCAGGGTGCACCAAAGGGCGCAGGTTTAAATACTGCAACATATGAGTTTGGTGCGCCAAGTGGGCACAAGTTTTAACGATGCAACATATGAGTTTGGTGCGCCAAGTAGGGCACAGGGAAAGCGGTTGCAACAAGCAAAAGAAGTGCGCCTTGAGGGCACAACTGTTCTTTATGTAACAGGCAGGGGATATGTGCCATTGGCGCGACTGTATATTATGTTGCAGGGGTGACAGATGCGCCAAAAGAGGAAAAATTACAGTCTTTCTTTGAAGCTTTGATTCTTTCTCTGAGGTGTTCACATGTTGATAAGCTTCTTTTTAAGGGTACCTTTGGGTGATGAAGAAGCTAATAATAAGAGTTCCCAGCCATTTTTTTAGGACAGAGTCCCCTTTACCAGCAGATCTGGAAAGAGGGGAAAATGCATGGAGAAGAATGGAAAAAACAGCGAGGTAGGGGGAAGTCATGGTTTCACAGCCAGGTAGTTGAGTTCATGCTTTGACAGATCTTTCTAATCACACAAACAAGCAGCCAAAACACAAAACACCAAAACACACAAAAGCACAGAGGACCTCTTACCAGGATTATATAATGGAGAAATGTGAAACCGGGTCCACGACGTGATCGAAACGACAAGCGGAGTGCGCGGCAGTGCAGAGAAATTCACGTGATTCTGACTGATGAAAATGACAGCGCAGATGCGCCTATATATAGGCGAGGTGGTAATAAATGCGCCACCCACTTTTTCAAGTGGTGAATGAAAAGCACACTGCCGACAATGAAAGCATGTGCCCTTTGCGCATCAAAACGCTTGCCAACACAAAGTTATGTGCGCCTTTGGCACACCGAAAGTGATGTCGACACAAGAATATGTGCGCCATTGGCACACCAAAAAGTGGCGCGACATAAGTTTTATTGACATGAAGGCGCATGCGCCTTGGTGCATGCAAGAGAGGCACAACATAGTGAGGTTCACCAAAATGCCTATTGACACCTCAAACCGTGCGCCAAAGGACTTAAAGGGGGCGCATGAATACTTGATGTTGCATAGACATTATGTGCGCCCACCAAAAAAGACCAAAAATGGCTAAGTTCGGAAAACTAGATTTCCGGGAAGGGATTTTGCAATGTTGAGAATGTGAGGAGTCACGACAAGGACCAGGAACAAAATTTTTGTAGGGTTATCGTCAGAAATTACCCTTTCCAATTTTACGGGATAACAACCGAGAAATACTATGACAACATTTTCTTGCTTTTCGAATCTTTCTCCCTTTGACATTAATGAAAAAGAGATACTTGTAGCTTCTTGATTCTCCACCTATGAAATCACACTTAGAACACACCATACATCAACCATACAATACATGTTCCCCTTACTCAATGCACACCTTTTTAAAATGAACTTAACTCACAAGACCAATCTGACATGAAAAAAATGAACCACACCTTTGATCAATAAATTGATACCAATACTTATGCATTAGTAGCTCTGAGGATGAGCTAGAGGATGATATTAATGACAAAGGTGTTGAGAGTGGTGTGAACAAAGATAGCCATGATGGTAACAGTGGGGGATCCCCAAAAATTAACTTTTGGTTCTAGACTGTTGGCAGAATTTTGGTGAACTTCTGTTATTTTGCTATTTTGGAGACTATTTCTCCTTCTCTCTGGTTTCCCCACCTTTCTACAAAGTCTGGTTCTTAATTGTAAGAGTTAAGCATGTTTAACTCCTTTCTTGGGACTTTTTCGTTTCCTTCTTGCTTGTTGTTTTTGTTCCTCCTTTTGTAATGGCCCCTAGGAGCCGATCCCTATTTTTACCATATCTAATAAAAAAAATTGATACCAATACCACTTTATCATCAACAAATGACAATGCTCAACTGCTACCAACTTGAATAGAAACACCATGATTACCTTTCAACCACACTTTCTCATGCTTCAACCTATTTTCATGACTCATCATAGCTTCTTGAAACTTCTTACATGCTTATAGGAATGACGAACAAGCGATAGGATCCCCTTATATAATTCATCCTTTAATGACTTATAGGAACCAACTGAGCTCATGAAAACCTCAAAAATATTCCTTGTGATTGATGCAATTGAGATAGGATTTCTTAAAAATAGTACAAGGACACCGCCATTATCTTCATAGTTTTCTCATCAGCTATAAACTCTCAGACCTTATGCATAAAATAATGAAACAAGAAAACTCTTCATACCTTGTTTATCTAATTCTCAGAGAAAATAAGATCCCCCCTGAATCCATACTCTTCTTATAGTTTAAAAATTCTTTATACTAGCCTACTTCATCACTTAAATCATCTTTCATAGTTGTCTTGAGTCCTTTTATACTATAAAACTTGTCCTTACTAACCTTCTCAACTAATTTAAGTCTTTCATCATGACAATACTCCTCCAACACACTCCATGGTGCTTATTTTAATGATGAATGCTTATATGAAGAATAATAGAGATACCACTTCTGCTTAGGGTCCTAAAACATCATAAAATTAGGAGATTCACATATCTCTATCTCTTTCTCAATTGACTTGATCTCATGGGGTTGATAATCTTCTTTTAGGATCCATTTTCTCTTGATTGATACAACTAGCTTGATGACTATATCATCATCCTCCTCCTTTATCTAAATATCTTTTAAGGACACTTGTCACTATTGAAATTCTTCAACTTCTAGTTCATGCTCTATGTATTCATTTCTTCATATATACCTTCTTTATAAACCAAATGCATCGGCCTATCACCTAGCATGCATCGGGTTCTCACCGAGGCATGTGCGGGAGCCGAGCCCCTCCTTTATGTGAGATTCGTGAGAATGGTCCACCATTGATGGAGAACGAGTTGTAAAAATGGAAACATAGACATTCACTCAAAAATAGAAGATACAGACAATAGATCCATGCACAGATGCATCATAAATGGAAATGAACATTGTAAATAAGCATAATGAAACTAGATCCAACTCAAAATACTATGAAGAACACAAGGGATTACACTTTTGAGCATGAATAACTAGAATCAAACACCATATATTGATTTATAAACATTTACAATGGCTCCATTACATCATGAGGGTCATACAGACTGAATAAATCAAGGGATATTATCTTAAACCCTACAAAAATACTCTACAAAGAGAGAGTTCTTAGCTATTCTACCCATTACAACCCTTGTTCATCCCTAAATCCATGCCTAATATGCTTAAAACCCTTCTTGTAAGCATTTCTGCAACACCTTGTCACTACCTAAAACCCTCCTTAACCCTTCATTTTCCCAGCACTTCGTTCTCACTCTCTTCTCTCTTCATTTCAGACCCAAACACTCCTTTAAATAGGATCTGGATGCACTACCTTGGTTTCCTTCATGAGTAGATTACATGCCAAGTGGAAGTGTGGTCCTCCATGGTCAAATTCCTATGCTAGCTTACAAATGCCTCCACTACCTGTAATGATCATCCTAGGAATATCCCTTATGTGGAATATTATTTTCTTAACCTCCAAGGATCCAGGATGGCACCTTATCCATTCATCATGCCTACTCGGGATTTTCATGTGTTTCTCCTATGAAAACTCCTTCAAAATATGGCTAAGTCCTTAAACCTTTCTGCTCCCGCACGTGCCAACCTCTTATACCACACGCCTTTCCCTTGAAAACTTTTCTTGAGCAATTTCATTCATTTTACTGCCTCCCTTACATAATTACCTATTCCTTGGTACTTAGTCAATTTCAAGGCCCAAAATTACCCCACACTACACGTGTTGTCCATCCTCAGAAACACTCTGCCCTTCCACTAAAGAATAAAGAATGGGGAAAATGGAAGAGTCTGTGATTGAATAAAGAATGGAATAATGCAAGAATGGAAGAATGGAAGAATCCTGTTAATGTTGCATGAGAAGTGAGAAATATTTCTTCACGAGGGCTTCAATCTTGCCTCAAGAATCCACCTCACTGAAGGCTACTCAAGTAAGTTACCCAACATCACGTTAAATTTGTCAAAACTCATATGATCCCCCTTATCCTTTAGCGTATCTTCAATGCTTTCCATTTTCTTGCTAAGGTCTCCCAAGCATGTCCATCCTATGAGTGACTTAGGGGTACAACTCTTTCAGTTTAATTTTAATCAAAACCCTTAAGGTTTTGATTGCCTCTGATTTATTCTCTACCTCGGCCAAGATCCTATCCCACTCTACCCTATTTCCCTTATTTTTCTCTTGAAATTATTTCAGATCCATTTCATGGTGGCTATTAATATGCTTGTTACTCTTTCCCCGACACCATAGTTGTCGTATATAATTTCTTCCATTTGTGCCCAAAGTATTTACTAAGGAAAGGATCTCGGAGTAATCTCCCAAAGTATTCAACTTTTCTTCCTTATTTTTGTGTGTCATTTCTTCTTCTACTAATTATAATGCAAGTGGCCACTTCTCCATGGTGAGTATGCATGTCAAGTCTTCCAAGTAATGCATGGTTGACTTGTATTTCTACTCAGGAGGGGCTAGGTCTAGGTGTTTTAAGATAATGGCATCTGAAATGGCCTCTATCTTCTTATGGACTTCACGCACCTTTTCCTTTTCATCCCTCAGTTCATGCCTTAACTGCACACTGATCAATTCCTTCTATTTTATCTCCTTATCCCTCTCAATGATCTCCTCATTATTTTTCTCAAGCTCTTCCTCCAAGACCCTTATTCTATCATTTCTACCAAAGAGTCTTGCTTCCACCTCCATCGATACTTTATTGAGTGCATTGCAAACTTTCTCATATGATAGTTGTTGGGCATTTACAAGAGGGTTTATTCCCTTGGTGTTTGGTGTCTTCATCAATGCATCACAATTTACCTCAAACTCGGGCTCATCAACATGGGACTCAAAATCCTAGGATAACATTTTCCTCATACATGGGTATGCACCCTCTTCATCAAAATAAGACCAAGCGAGGAGTTCATTTATGGGCACAGTAATTTGGAAGTGTACGCGTAGTACCTTGCTTGGATCATTAATATAAGTCATAGTGTGTTCTTATGCCACTATTGTTCCCTTCCCACCTATGTGTGTTGTCATTGGGAAGCTTACTACTAAGATGAGGTCTCTTCCTGTGCTCCCATTATCCTTTCCCATACTTGCGCTCTCCTTAGTTTCCTTCATCACTTATTTTGCATTTCGCTCTACTTCGTGCTCCACCAACTATTGGATAATACCTACCACCTCCCTCTCTATAGTGTTATCTATCTTCTTCTCATTCAGGGTCGGGGTTTTCTAATCACACATGTTTACTTGTGCACTTCCTCCTTTGGTATGGGTGCCTCCTTGGGTAAGTGTAGCAAGTTGGGGGACAATTAAGTGGACATCAAATCCTAAATTTTACATCAAAAACAACAAAACATCAAATTTAGTCTTCCGCAGACTTGAACCATAACAAAAAATCAAAAATATGTCATAAAAATGTTACCATGGCATAGGGGAGACTATTAGCTTTGTAGAAATATTGAGTTTAAAGTGAATAGAATAGGATAAATATCATTTTATAATTTTTACTAATAGTAGGTCTTTAAGACACTTTTTCCCATGAATGTTTATGTCTACATTTAAGACTGCAAATTTTATTTCACTTGTTAGAATGTGATAAAAATTATACCATCCCAACCATGGTGAAATTATATACATGTTCAAAAAAATAATTATTTGATTTCAATATTTTTTGATGAAGTTATGGCGGGCAAACGGAAAGTGCTTTGTTTTCTTTATGTTTTCAGACCACTTTCATGGAAAAAATCATAAAAAGTAAAATATTGCTCAAAAAATACAAAATAAAATCTATCCCAAGATAGATAGCGGCATCTAACTTCTCACCAAAGGAAATATATATATATATAATTTTGGTCATCTAAAACGCGGGAAAACGAACTACAATCTTATAGGCATTTTTTTAAAAATACCAAGTCATTGAATTTTGAGTGTTTAATATAGCTAAACTTGTCCATTTTTTTTTTAAAAAATAGTATTTTAGAAACTAGATTCTGGATGCTACGATTCATATTGATATAAATTTTTCTAATTTTGAGTGTATGCATTGTTAATAATCCCTACAAGTTGATATTATGTTGTTATTTGCAATATAATGTCCACTTATGACCCCTTTTTGTCCCCCAACTTGTTGCACTTACCCCCTTATACTCCTCCTCTTCATCCCCTTCTTCACAAGACTCGTTTACATTGTACACAGGAGGATTCTAAGCTTCCTTGTGCTCTTCATTTTCTCCTTTAATTTTCTCCTTAGAATCATCATCTTTGATGCTCTGTCCTCTCCGAGTCTAAACCTTGCACCACCCTTTGATTTTTCTTTACTAGTGACTCCAACGTAGGGGACTCCTCCTTCTTGGGTGAATATTCTCTCCTAGGAGACCATTCTTTCTCTAGTGAATTCTTCCGATGGGAGAATTCCTCTATTGAGTGTACGTACTTGTACCCACACCGACTCCTACTCCCATACGGTTTGCACTATAAGCATGTTTGGCACCTTCTCCTAGGATTATCTTCTCATTCTATCTTCTTAATTACTACCTTCTTCTTCTCCCTGGTGGGGTCCCCAAGGATTGTTATGTCATCCTCAACATAAGTTCCCTTCTCAAACTTGGGCCTTAGCCACACATACATCCTTGTTGATGCCTTACCCGCAATAGGAAATGTCTGATTTTACCATGTGTACGTCACGAGATACGTATTTTTCTATTGTTATGTTGTGGAGCTTGTTTTCATGTGATAAAGTGTTGAAGCTGTAAAGTAATAGTCTTATACACTTTCCATAGTTGTCTCACTTGGGGTTTGGGGTTGGGTCGGCCCTAAGCGGGGGTCTAGGGGCACAACCCCTAAGAATTTTTTTGGCCTTAAAACGTGCTCGATATATCGAGAAAACATGATTTTATCATATGGGTGGGATTTTCGACCCATTTGTTTATGGGACGGTTTTGGCCCATGGTTTTGATACCCATAGTTTCGTAAAACTTCTTAAGCGAGTTGTCTACTTTTATGGTTTTATACATATGGTAGGTATAATGTAACATTACATACGTGTTTTGAATTTGGGTGTGAATTCAGCAGATTTTGGTGAGCATAGCTCCAAACAGATCACGGGGTATTGTATTGAGAGAGTAGAGGCTTGTAATAAAATCGAGCAAGTGATTCTTGGTGGATGTAGCCCAAATTGGGTGAACCACGTTAAATACTATCTCTTTGTGTTGTGTTATTTTATTCTCGCACTTTTATTTAAGATTTGTAATATTTTCCACATATTAGTTTCTCTTTGTTGTGATTCTATGAGGGATTATTTCGCATATTTTATCCCTTATTTACTAACAATTGGTATCGAGCTGGTTTGGTTTGTTGAAGTGTTGAATTGTGGGGAAAGTTTCATCTTGAGTGGGAGCTATGGAAAATGATGGAAGATCAAGGGTTGATAAATTCAACGGGAAAAATTTTAGTCTTAGTAAGATGGAGATGTAAGATTACATTTATCAAAAGGATCTTTATATTTCAATGTCCGAGAAGGTGAACAAACCCTTGAACATGAAAAATGTGGAATGGGATTTTTTGGATACGAAGGCACTTGGGACAATTCGGATGTGTCTTGCATCTTCGATATTATTTAATGTTTCAAAGGAAAAGACTAAAAAGAACTCGATGGATGCATTAGGAAGTTGTATGAAAAACCCTCTTCCTCTAATAATATATTTTTAATGATTTTTTTAATATGAAGATGTCTAAGAATGGTTCGAGAGTGAGATCATTTAAATGATTTTAATATAGTTATAAATATGCTAGCTTTGGTTACAATAGAATGTGTTGAAGAAATTAGGGCTTTATTGGTCTTGTGCTCTTTACCCGAGAGTTAGAATAGCCCGTGCAATGGCGGTAAGCAACTCGGTTCTAGCTAACTCAAATTTGAAGTTTGAGGATGTTGTAAGGGTGATTATAAGTGAGGATATGTGAAGAAAAATCTCTAGGGAATCTTCTACTTCAGGGAATGCTTTGACAGTGGAAACTAGAGGGAGACAGAAGAATAAAGGAAGCCGTGGAAAATCAAAGGATATGACAAGGTCAAAATCTAAAATCAAGATGGTATGTTGGCACTATGGAAAGTCTGGGCATGTAAATAAGGACTATTGGGAACTTTGGGACAAGAAGAAACAATAGGAGAAAAATAAGGAGGAAAATGTGGCAATGGGTAATTTATGTCGGGATGCTTTGATTCTTTCTTTTTGACAATATTACTGAATCTTGGGTTTTAGATTCGGGGGCTTCTTTCCATGCTACTCCACATAGGAATTATTTTGTTGATTATGTTCAAGGAGATTTTGGGCATGTTTTTCTTGGTAATGATGAGCATTGTAGCATAGTTGGAAAATATTCTATTTGGGTTAAGATGTAGAATGGGAATACTTGGCTATTAAAGGATGTCAGACATGTGCCTACATTAAGAAAAATTTGATATCGACAGGGAAGTTGGGAATTGATGGTTGTACTATGATATTTATAGTGGACTCTTGGAAGGTTACGAAGGGTGCTCTTGTGGTGTCAAGAGGTAAGAAGGTTAGAACCTTGTATTTAACCACTTATAGCACTAATGTATGTAATCTTATGGCTTCAGAAGTAGATACAACATTGTGGCACTATAGTCTCAGTCACATGAGCGATAAGGGCATGGAGATCATACGAAGGATTTTCCTGGATATAAGAAATAGGTTTGGAGTTTTGTGAGGATTCCATATATGGGAAACAAAAGTGAGTAAGGTTTCTCAAGGTTGGACCTACAAAGAAAGAGAGTAAGTTAGAGCTAGTGCATTCTAATGTATGGGGGTTGGCTTAGGTATCATCTCTTGGGGGTTCAAGTTATTATGTTACTTTTATTGATGATGCAATAAGGAAAGTTTGGGTTTATTGTATTAGAAAAAAATATGATGTATTTGACACTTTTGTTAAATGGAAAGCCTTGGTAGAGAATGAAACAGGTCTTAAGCTAAAATGTCTTAGGTCAGATAATGGAGGGGAGTATTACAAAAATGAATTTGATGATTATTGTTCTAAGAATGGAATCCGTAGGTAAAATATGGTTCCAGGAACTCTGCAATAGAATGGGGTGTCAGAAAGGATGAACAAAACAATAATGGAACATGCTAGGAGCATGAGGTTACATGCGGGACTACCTCTTTCTTTTTGGTAGAAGCGGTGAGCACAACTATGTACTTAATAAACAAAGGACCCTCAAGTGCCTTGGATGGAGGCATACCGAGGATGCTATGTATGTTAAGAAAGTTGATTATTCATTTCGTAGAGTCTTTGGATGTGAGGTGTTTTTCCATATAGACAATGATGATAGGACCAAGCTAGAGGCTAAATTAGAAAAAGTAATTTCATTGGTTATGGTGGTGATGACTTTGAAAATATATGTTGGAATATTAATGACAAGAAAATCATTCGATCTAGGGATGTGGTCTTTAATGAGAAAGTCATGTATAAGCGAAGTTGTAGGAAAATAGGGAAGAATCCAAGAAAGAATATGTTACAGTCGAGGATCTTCGGATGGGGAAGTGACACATGAATTAGTTCGGGAACCTCCTCAACAGAACCCCAAACTCCTATATTAAGGAGGTCTTCTAGAGTAAGAAGGGAATCGAACGTTTTCTCCTTCTCTTTATTATTTATTACTTATTGATAGTAGAGATCCAAATATCTTTGATGAAGCAATGCAGGTAAATGTCGGGAAGAAGTGGAGAAAACCATGGATGAGGAGCATCATGCTCTCATGGAGAACAGACATGGGATTTGGTGAAGCTACCTAAAGGAAAAAGAGCATTATAGAACAAGTGGATGTTTAGATTCAAAGAGGAAGGAGGAGGAAATAAAATATACAAGGCACAGTTGGTGGTCAAGGGGATTGCATAGAAAAAGGTATATATTTTAATGATATTTTTATCCGTAGTAAAAATGACTTCCATTAGAACTGTTCTTGGAATAGTTGCAACAGAAGACTTACACTTAAAGTAGCTTGATGTAAAGACTACATTTCTCCATGGTGATTTGGAGGAGGATCTATATATGTGGTAGCAGGAGGGATATGAGGTCAAAGGTAAAGAGGAGATGGTGTGCAAACTAAAGAATATCTTGTATGGCTTGAAACAAGCTCCATGTCAATGGTATAAGAAATTTGATAGCTTCATGATGGAGCAAGGTTATAATAGATGCCATTCTGACCATTGCGTGTATACAAAGAAATTTAAGGATGGAATTTATATTATCCCTGTGTTTGTATTTGGATGATATGTTGGTTGTAGGTTAAAACATGCAGTAAATAAAATTAATCAAGAAGTAGCTAAGTGAATCCTTTGCCATGAAGGATTTGGGGAAGCTAAAAAAATCCTTTGTATGAGGATATCTAAGGATAGGAAGGAATGGAAGCTAACTTTATCTCAGGAAGAGTACATTAAGAAGGTCTTGGAGAGGTTTAATATGCAAGATGCTAAACTAGTTAGGACTCCTTTGGAAGGCCATTTCAAGTTATCAAAGGAGTAGTGTCGCAAGAAAGAGCAGGATAGAAACCAGATGTCCAAGGTACCTTACTCATCAGCGGAGTTGGTAGTTTGAGGCAGTAAAGTGGATCCTTCAAGTATTTAAGAGGGACCATGGGGAAAATTTTGTGCAATAGTGGATTAGACACCACTTTGTGTGGTTATTTAGATTCAGATATGGCTAGAGATGTAGACAATAATAGGAGCACGATAGGTTATGTTTATATTATAGGTGGAACAACAGTGAGTTGGATTTCACGACTACAAAAGCTACTGGATTTTTCAACCATAGAAATTTGAGTATGTTTCTTGCCACAAAGGAAAGAAAAGAAATGATTTGGTTGCATAAATTTCTTGAGGAGTTGGGGCATCAGCAGGAGGAAGGAAAGCTACATAGTGATATTTGAGTGCTATACACCTAGCTAAGAACTTTGATTTCCACTCTAGGACAAAGCATATACGATTAAGGTACCATTTCATCAGAAAACTTTGGAGGAAGAGTAGTTGAAGGTGGAGAAGATTCACACTAGTCAAAATCCTATAAACATGATGAGCAAGGTGGTCACAATGGAAAAACTAAAGTTGTGTTTAGATTTTGTTGGTCTTCACGGAAACTAGTGAAGGGTTGAGAATATTTCTCGAGAGGAAAACTAGTCTCAAGTGGGATATTATTAGGTTATAGAGCCTATTTTCATGTGAGAAAGTGTTGAGGTGTACACTTTCCATGGTTGTCTCATTGGGGTTCGGGCGTAGCCCCACGAGAATTTTTTTTTTTGGCCTTAAAGCTTGCCCAATATACCGAGAAACATGGTTTTATCATATGGGAGGGATTTAGACCCATAGGTTTATGGGATGGTTTTGGCCCATGGTTTTGATACCCACTGATTTGTAAAACTACTGAAGTAGTTGTCTACTTATATGGTTTTATGCATATGGTAGTTATAATGTAACATTACAGATGTGTTTTGAATTCGGTGTGAATTTTGTAGAGTTTTTTTAGCATAGCTCCAAGCAGATTTGGGCTTGTATTGAGAGAGCGGTGACTTGTAATAAAATATGAACAAGTGATTCTTGGTGGACGTAGCTCAAATTGGGTGAACTACATTAAATATTGTCTCTTTGTGTTGTGTTATTTTATTCTACACATTTATTTAAGATCTCGTAATATTTTTCGCATATTAGTTTCTCATGTTGCGGATTTCGTGAGGGACTATTTCACATATTTTATCCCTTATTTCCTAACAACATGGGCCTTAGCCACACATACACCCTTTTGATGCCCTAC
The DNA here is from genome assembly GCA_018340775.1 of Taxus wallichiana var. yunnanensis. NCBI lineage: Eukaryota > Viridiplantae > Streptophyta > Pinopsida > Cupressales > Taxaceae > Taxus > Taxus wallichiana. The sequence continues at coordinate 82,982,227 of CM031244.1, read as the reverse complement.
CTACAATATGAATTGTCACCTTGATTTTACCATGTGCACATCATGAGATACGTAATTTTCTATATAGGCACATTTTTGGGATACACCAAGGTCCAAAGAGTGTATCTCATGGTGATCTTGATCTACAACACTTAGATCAAATCTTAGATTCTTCACCTCCTTAAACCTATTTACCACACCTTGAAAATACTACGCTATGAAAGATAAGGGTAACCTACACAAAAGACCCTTGGTGTCATATGTCAAGGTAAATCTACCACTACAAAAGTGCTAATATACGATGAATTCGGGTTCTCCATCCCCTAGTGTAGGTAGTTTTTCTAGTATCCTCCATTCAGTTTCGAATGCATCACGCATCCATTGATACCATTTCTCCAAGCGTGCCTTGTGAGTGTTCATCATGGTATCATAAGTGTAAGCTTCAAACCTCTGTGTGGGAGAGGGGTTCTCATTTGGGTACTCCAAAAAAATTAACTAGCCCATCGGGCACTCCTATTTCTTAAAAGACAATGGTAAGGAGGATATTACCGAACATGATCTTCTCCCGGTCACACATGGCATAAATAATCTCCTCCGCAATGAAATTTGAGAGGTTATAAATGGTTCTGTCTGAGATCTTACGGAAGAAATTTAACCAACTTTTGTTTATCTCGTTCCATCTTTCTTTCCCATTTAGCTTTGTCACCAAGTGCGCGGCTATCCTAATAATAGGGTTGGTGATTGCAGTTATTTGAAAGTACCACAAACCCTTCTTGTAATTATATTCCTCAACCATTTTTGTATGGCCTCCTTATCACATAATTCCTCATCCAACAAATCTCCCTCGCAGATCAGGCCAGTGAACTTAGAAATCAACTATGGGGTTATGTGCATCTTCCTTCCCGTGAAATAGAAATACTCCTTATGTACGCACAACATTAAACACTAGTATAATCACTCCGGTTTGCCAAAATAGGGCAACTTCTAAAGTTCTGAGAATCCCATCCATATCTAACTTCACGTTTACTTCATCATCATAGATGGGTTTCCCATCTAGTGTCCTCTTTTCCATAGAGGCGAACAAAATCAAGGGTCATCTCCTTTTCGTGGTGCTCGTGCACCGATTGTAATCACTTATAACCATCTTCCTTGTATGTGAAACCCACTCTCTCCATAGTAGCACACCATTTGGGTACTGCATCTCTACATACCATTCTTTGTTGAAACTTTTGGAAATGGTCAGTTTTCCTTTGCCCTTACCCTTAAAATTCTTGGTGAAGTGGTCACTCCTTTCCTTGGTTCCATTTTTCTCTTCCTTGGTCCTCTGTAGTTTCTCCCTTGTGTCAAGTTCTATTACTGCTCAAACCCTTGGCTCTACTTCTATGAAATTTCCATGGAAACCCATGCCCTAGCTTGTAAACCCTAACTTGGAGCACTTCCTTTCCACAAGACAGTGTATCCACCCATAGGAATCCACAAAAAAACTCTTCCACATATGCTTGTGCACTTTTCCTCCACACTGGTTCACAAGTCCTTTAATTTATTCAAATCTGCACACTACTCTTCGTAACTTCTTCGCAAGAATCACCTTAGAACGTAAGATATTATTCAATAAAAAAACATAAGGTGAAAGAATACCTCACCCTTGACCTTCTATTTATAGATTTTTTATTTTTCCACACAAACCTTAATGCCACCTACTAACATACAAACACATTAAAGTCGACTTTTTCCAATGCCATCCTTCTTTACGTTCTATCCATTTCTTTTCCTCTACGCATAAATCTATGAAAACACTTCTGTAACCTTCTAGCGCACAACTTCCTTGACCATAGAATTCTTCACGCCTTCTCCCATGCCAAAGTCAATTCTTCATCTATGTCTTGGACCAAGTTATTTCCACTACCTACCTCATGTTTCTCCTATGCTTTTTACCCTTGTACGTGGTTTCTCAAAGCCTTTTGACACCATTCTCCTCTAATGATCACCTCTACTATGCATGATTTTTCTAAACTCACGTGATTTTGACTTTACAACGGGAAACTACTTCAACATTGCTCCATGCACTTCCTCTAACTCTTACCACATCCTACTCACTTCCCTTTATGTTCCACCCCACACTAAAAAGATGTGTGGTCCTCTGTGCATAACACCTTCATGATGTAATTAGCCACGGGCATACACACGTGCCCAAAACAAACCAAAAGGAATAAAACAACAAGGGAAACACAAAGAAAATATAATGTATTAAGGGAAATCCTAAGCTAACTAGCAATATTTCCTTATTTACAAACACCCATAAGCCTTATTTATAGTAGGGCTTTAGCCTGCTTCCATTGAAATACCCGAGAAGTCACGTTTCACCCAACGCCTGTAGCTAACAAGTGCCTAAATCAAGTATATGGGTAATATAATATTATCTCAACCAATAGACCTTGAGCTTACGGGATGATGCAGAATTTAGAATCATAAATTAAAACCATCTTCCCAACCTCAAATTATTTACTCTTTATGTGATGATCATGTCACGCCTTTATCTCACCTTCTTAGTCTTCTGAATCCATCTAGAAAGATATTGTCTTTCATCCAACTACATCAAATTGTTGATGCGCTCTTGTGACACATGTTTGTTGGCCAATCCTTATGCGTAAATAATAAGTAGAGAGGGCAGCATGATCTCTATTGGAAAAACAACTTCAATGCCAAACACCATTTGGAATAATGTGGCTTTGTTTAATCTCTTATAAGTTATTCTATAAGCCCATATAACGGCTAAGAATTTGTCATCCCAATCCTTCCTCCCAACACAAAAAATCTTGGTAAGTGTATGACTCAATATCTTGTTAAATGCCTCAGCAGTCCCATTAGCCTAAGGCTAATAAGGGGTAGTCTTGTGATGAGCCACCATGAATTTTGCCAACAAAATCCTGATTTTCTTATTCAAAAAATGAGTACCTCAATCACTAGTCAAACTCAGAGGGCACCCATATCTGCTGATTATATTTTCCCATAGGAATTTTGCTATTTTGGCTGTCATGTAATCCCTCATAGGTGTTGACTCGCCTACCATGTTAGATAATTAATGTAAGTAATGATATAGTGCGAACTTGTCCTTCGTGTAGTAGGTGAAATAAGGCCTACAAAGTTGATTTCCCATTTCTCGAATGGTTTAGCACTAGCTATTGGTCTTAATGGAATTTCATCCCTTTTTCTTGGCTTACCAAGGCACTGGAAATGATCACAGGCCTTGCAATATTCAATACAATCCTTGTAAATATTCTCCCACTTCGGGCTAGCTAAGAGGATCTTGCATTTAATTGCATTCCACACATAGTGTCCCTTTGCAATTCATCCATGAGCCTCTCCTTGATTGAAATGCGCTCATGCTCAAGCATTTGGTGCAAAACATCATTGCAGCCTAGCTTGTATAATTCTCCACTAATTAACATGTAGGGCATGACACATATGGTTAACTTCTTCCTTTCAAAAGTCTTCATTCCCTCCAGCACCACACCCATTTTGAGAAACACAATGATATATTCCAATTCGGAGGGTGTGAGCTACAATCGAATAGTTGTGCATATGGCATTGTATCCTCAATGCTTTGTGTGTCCTCTCCTGAGTCAATCCTTGATAAATGGTCAGGCCTAAAATTACTCTTACCTAGTTTTACAAAAACTGTAAACTCAAATTCCTAAAAAGATAGGACCCACTTACATATGCACCCTTACAAGATGAGCTTGTTCACCAAGTACTTTAATGCCATGTGGTTCGTGTAAAAGATAAAAGGTTTCATTAGCAAATACTTCCTAAATTTGTGTAGTACATAGATCATCGATAATGCCTCATGCTCCATGGTAGTATAATTATGTTCTCTGGGGTTAGCTTCCTACTAGTAAAGAACAAGCGATGGTCAACAATTCCCTCTCTAGGTTGTGCTAAGATTACTCCAATCACCATCCCTGAAGCATCAACATGTACATGGAATGGCTTATCCCAAGAGGGAAAATGTAATATGGGCACGGTGATAATCCTATTCTTCAATGTGTCAAATTCCATTTGTTGCACCTCTCCCCAATGAAATTTACTTTTGTGCTTTAGCAACTCCTCCAATGGTGTAACGATCTTGGCATACCCCTTAATAAATTTTTGGTAATACCATCTTACCCAAGGAATCCACATAACGTGATCTGGTGGTAGGATCCCCTAATCCCATAATAACGGAAAATTTGGCAAGATCCACCAACAAGCCTTCTTTACATATGATATGTCCTAATAGGGTGCCAAATGGAGTAGCGAAAACACATTTCTTAATGTTGAGAGATATACTCAACTACCGAGCCTTTCAAACATCAGCCTCAAATTGTCACAATGGTCCCTCACCAATCTATATACTATACAAGTCATCCGGGTAAACTTCTAGAAATGTATGGATGAAATCCTAAAACCCCCGAACCACAATGTGCAAAAATACAATAGGCATGTTCTTTAGTCCAAAAGGCATGATGTATAGGAAAAATTTCCCGGTCGGTGGAAAAGGTTGTCTTTTATTGGTCCTCCTTTGTAATTCTAACATGGTGATCCTAAGAATCCATCTATGAAATAATAGATCTCGCGCCCGGCTACTCCTTCCAGGATCTCTTTGGTGAAGGGGGTTGGAAAAGGATCAATGACACACACCACATTCAAATATTTGTAATTAATGAAAATCATTATCCTCCCATCCTTCTTAATGTTGATGACCATCAAAATTATCCAATATAATTCCTCAACAACCTTAATGATGCCTGATGCGATCATCTTATCAATCTCCTCTTTGACTTTGATGTGTAGATTCAGATTTATTTGATAAGGTCTCTTCTAAATTGGGTGAACACCTTTAACTTGATCTTCATTTCTCCCAAAGAGTGGTGAAATCCTATATGCTCATGGTTCCCACGTGGAAACAAATCTTGAAATTCATGCAATAGATCAATAATCTTTGAAACCTCCCTTTCTGTCTAGTAATCTCCAATAGTAGCTTCCTTAGGTTCTACCTTTGAACCAATGTTAACCTTCTTGGTTTTCAGGGGTTCATGGTAGGCATGTGTTTTCTCATCAACACTATCCATAACCTTGTGTGTATTGACAATATGGTTAACATCTAAGTTTTCCACCTCTTCACCATCTATTACGTAGACCAATTTTCCTTTCTCCTTTTCCATGCATGTGCACTCAAGTTATACCTCCTCTAATTATTCCTCATTGAAGTGCACTTCCAAGCTAAGTTCACCCAACAACTCCAATACTTTGTCCTCCACCATGGAACTATCTCCCATAGTTAGGCACTTAACAACCTATAGCGCCTCATTCACCAATGGTTTAGTACTCCGATACTTGAAATATTGAAGGAGATCGATGTCAACTCTGCTAGTTTCTTATTTGACATCTCATCTCTAATTAAATGTACCATGCGCACATGCAACCTTGTAAGGTGGATTAAAGCTTATGCACCCATAAAGATGGAAGAAAGGCTTGTTCCTTCCATCCAAGCCTTCTCACATGCCTAGACATGAAACGAGGCGAGTTCCTTCCCATGATAGTCTTGTATAGCAAGTAGGTGCATTGCTTCAAAGAAACCTAACAAAGAACACAATTCTCACCTCACACCACTCTATAAGGTTATCGCGATGGGTCGCCCACCAATGTGCTGTGGTCTTGAGAAAATTATAGCTAAGAATACTTCTCCTTTTGATCTCACATCTCCATTGGGTCTCCATTTCTCATAGGAAAACATCAGGGTTGTCTCCCCTAGTGTAACTTGGCAACTATTTTCCTCCTAGGTTCCTGAATGAGTGCGCCTTTGTTACTCTCATCACATATCCTCTTAACTACCTTCTGAATAACTCATATGTCTGTGTGCCCAATTGTCACATGCCACACTAGTTGTATCACTTATAGATTGAGCATCTTCCCACTGAATAATGCCTTCTTTTATTGGTTGCACAACCTCAAGGTCCTTGATAGTGTGCACATAGATTCTATCTCGGTCTTCTTCTCCTAAGGGCTCAAAGTATAGGGTGATGAATTTCAATCCGTTAAAGGAATGAAAACATGTTCCTCCTTGTTTTTCATAGCTTATATACCCCTTATTGAAACATATGTTAGCATTGTTCTTATAGCACCGAGGGGTGCTTAAATAACGCTAGAAATTTTTCTTCCTCAACAAGTGCCAAGACTTCAAATTCTCCGGTGAATTTCACCCCTTGGATAGTGATAGCAGTATTCTTTAAAACACCAATGGGCATTGCCTTTGTCTTAATAGGCATATACATCACATTTGAAGATGACTCTAATGGAGGTCTTCCCATTTGATTCCATGGGTCCAAGGTGAGATTATTAACTTTTGTATCCGTGTCAATCAGAATATTACTTAGGAGCCATCCATCAACAACTGCGTTCAAGGTAATATCCTTATCATAGTCAAGGTTATGAGGAGGTAGATTAACATGCAAAACCTACCTCTCACGCTCTCCTTTGACACTTGATACTTTTCTCCTCAGCCACTCTCATAACAAAGGGATGATATTTTCCTATCTCAGTATCTTACATAATTCCTTGAATTCATCTATATCCTTCTATGGAGCCTCAGTGCTCTTCTTCTACTCTTAATGTCGTGATTTCTCCTTCAGGAATTGGATCTCTCCTTGTAGGCTTAGAATAACATCCATGGTTTCTTGATACACTTCCTTTTAGTGCGTACGGTCCGGATACTTCCCTTATACCACTTCTTGTCTTGTAATCAATGGTATCTGATTTGGTACCTCATTAGCGCGTGTAGCCTCAGCTCTCGTCATCACCAGTACAGTTTCTAACTCTAAATCACATGCCACCCTTAACATCCACTATTAATCAACATGCTTTATGCTCACCATCCCAACACCCTTATCCTTCTGTTGCTTCTAGCTCATGTGTTCAAATAATTTTGGGCATTCCTCATACTTGTGATTTTTCCCACACCAAGAGCATTACAAAAATCGGGACTCTCGTTCTTGTAATGTTCTATAGATGCACAATTATAGTAGGTTCCCTTCATAATTGCCACATAATTGCCACATCCTCTAAATACTCCTTGAAGGCCTCTACCTCTACCTCCTCTATCTATGTTCCCTTCATAATGACAACCATCATCCTTGGAACTATTGGAAACATTATTCTCGAACACACCAATATCAATGGCATCATGTATTTGATAAATCAATCTACAATCCTTAGTTTCATGAGTAGTAGAGGTGAAAATTTTACAATAGTAGGACACATTATTTTGAATCACGTGTTGTAGCAGAAGACACCTACTTGCATCATGATCTCCGTGGTAAATCTCACACCACCGATATGGCGTGAAATGACCTTCCGAGGTAATTGTCCTTTGTATGACCCTCAACTTCACAATCTGTACACCATAACCCATTGCGAGTCTCATGAGCTGACTTCACAGTAAAATTTATCCAGTTGCTTTACCATTGCAACAATTTGGGATTCTAGGAATGGACTAATTCCTATATCAATGCTTCCTACTACCTCAACATGCAAGGAAACCTCCAAGGCCTTGAGTGGATCTCGTGAAATTTTTCTCATGAAAGTGCCCTCCTTAATGGTGTGATTAGTCCTTCAATGAACCACTGAGCATGATATGAAGGGTGAATTCCATAAGATAAATTGGATAGGATTTTCTTGAAACATGTGTCATACTCCCACATACTCTCCTCCATTCCTTGTTAAATATCATTCTATGACTTTGATACTTTTATGTTCAAACTCAGGTATGTGGAACTCCACTAAAAGGAATTACGCAGTCAATGTAATTCACCATTTTCTGGTGTGGGTCATACTTCCTATACCAACTATGTACACATCCATGCAAAATGACTCCACTGGGGCGGTGATTCCCTTCACACACCATAGTAACTTGCACTTATGTACATGTTCCGTGGAATCCTCAATGCCCTTATGAATCAAGAAAGTGGAGAGATATCTCATAAAACACATGTTGATTGTGTTGTGGACCTTATCCGCCATATCAAGGACCTTGATTCCCTCGGTGTTGCCTCCACCACTAGCAGGGTTCATTTTAAGAAGGTCCCTCTGAAAAATTAGTTTAGAAATTTTGGTGAATCTCAAAAATCAACTTTCAAATCATTGGCGAATTTATGAAAATATGTTTCGTGGCAAAGGTGATTTCACAGAGAGAAATTTTCCCTAGTTTCGCAAAGTAGGTTGGGAAGTTTAGCATGCAGGTTGGGCGGGAAGGTTGGTCGGGTGGGTTGGATGGTTGGAAATTGAGGGGTTGGGCAATTAAGGGTTGGATGACTAAGGGTTAGATGGGTGGGTTGGACGGAAAAGGGTTGGATGGGAAGGTTGGATGGCTAAGGTTTGTACAAATGGGTTGGTTAGATAGTTAAGTATTTGGATGGATGGGTAGGATGGGTTGATTGGACACCAAAGGGTTGGACAGGTGGGTTAGATGGGTAAGGGGTTGGATGAGTGGGTTGGACAGGCAGGTTGGATGCCTAAGGGTTGGACAGGTGTAAGGGGTCGAACAAGTGGGTTGGATGGCTAAGGTTTTTAGACAGCAAAGGGTTGGATGTGTATGAATTTAGATGGGTAAGGGTTGGACGAGGAGTTGGGTGGGCATGGGGTTAGATGGGATGGTTGGTCGGTTGGGGTTGGACGACTAAGAGTTGGATGGCCAAGGGTTAGCAGGTGGGATGGATGGTTAAAGGTGTTGGATGGTAGAGGGGTTGGACAGCTATGGGTTGGGTGGGTGGGTTGGACGGTTGATGGGTTGGATGGTTAAGGAGTTGGATGGCAAAGGGTTGGATGGTGGGTTGGTCGGTTGAGGGGTTGGATGGCTAATTGTTGGATGAATAAGTTTTACACGGGTTCATTAATTATGGGTTAAGAAACCACCTTGGTTTCTAATAATTTTCAGCCACGTGTCCTTTGACCCATTCAAAACCCTATAAATACCCCTACAAGGTTCATTTCTTCACTTTTCTACAAAAATTTCTAGTGCTCGAGCTCTCCAATTTTAAAAGTTCTTCCAAATTTCAACAATGGAAAGAACCACATCTACTCCTACACCCAAATTCTAATACAAAAACCTCATGTGCCCATAGATTATAGCCCTTTGAAAATAAAAGACGCACAAAAGGATTGGCTCGAAAAATTAGAATTTACTAGGCTTGTGGACATGCCCCAATTTGATACTAATACTTCAGTGCTTGATTACCTTCTCACCTCTTACAACAATAATGATGGAAAATTTTCATTATCTTGGTGCATCTCGAGACGTCATCAAATTTCATTCATAATTGAGCCCACATACATACATTGGTTAATTGGGTTACCATTCGAAAATAAGCTACCTGTTACTATAAAGGTTATCCTCACAGATGAAGACAAAAAGTTTTTGGAGTCTCATTACAATGTGTAGGTTGATGGTAAGTTTATTATTTTCAAATTATTTTTCTCTTAACATTTTTCCACCACCCAATCCTCTAACATTTTTTGTTATTGTAGCTCCTCTTAATCATTCATCATGAGGCCTACTTCTTCAAGGTATTACAAACCAATTCTTTCTTACAGTTGCATCACTTTTTTAGGCTAGGATTGTATTATAGGGAAGATATGCAGACATTCTATATTAGGCAGTTCAATATTTATTACGGACACTAGCAGGTCAAAAATTGATTGGTACAAATATTGTCCAATCGAATAAAAATAGATGTCTTTCGTGCCTGTAATGCCAATCAATATGATAAATCCAAGACTGTATTCTCTTGTTGCAATTTTATTATTGCTTTCTATTAGGAAGTGTTTTCTGAATTTTAGAAAGCTAAAATTCCAACTACAATCAATGATAAAATGATTGGTCTAACTCTTGAAGAACAACAGGTAATTGTTACTTTTATAGTTTTCTTGTTATAACAATTTCAAATTCAATATTTTTCAATAAAATAATAATTGTAAGATTTTCTATTGCAGAGAATAATTATTGTTGCAACAACTCATAAGGAGGTAATTGCTTGAGGAAAATCCCCTGCAGAGGTCTCTGTTGATTCTGACATGGATTCAATAGAATCAACACTAGTAAGACCTCATCGGAAAAAAGTGACCTAGGGGTTTCTTTATGTCCATCACGTCTACCATCACATTTAAGTACAGGTATGAAGTTTTATATCGATATAATTAACTAATTCAAACAACTAATATAGATTATATAGGTAGTACTGTATTTTAATATTTCTCTTGTTCTTTTTTCATTTATTGTATTGAAACTACGAAATGGGTGATGATGATCAAATTCATTTTGACACACCAGATCAAAATTTTACGCTTGCATCTCCAAATGTGTATGGTAAATTGTAATATTTAATATTTAGTGTGTTTTATTATGTTACTACTTTTTAGAATTTACAAGGCCTAACCGTATAATGGCTTCTAAAAAAATTTGTTTGCATCTTGCAGGTAATATATCTTCGACCATATTCCACTTGTAAGGAGGCCACTAATACCACCAACATGTTTAGTCCAATCTAAAAGAAGATCTACATGTAAGAATATAAGGTTTCCTGTAGAATCAACTAGAACAGTTCATCCTGTAACAAAAAAATCTTGGACTCGCATTAGGAGGTGTTTTAAGTGTAATGACCTCACATCTTTTCAACAACATCGTCCTTGATGAGGAGTATTTGGGCTTAAATATTGGTGATGTTGACAAGGTAAAATATTTTGACACTCATGATATGATTCATCTACTCACAACAAAAAAATGTGCATGATGTATAGACAATGACTCTCCTCCTCCTCCATCAAACACTCCACAAACAGATGATGAAAAGACACATTTTATATTAGAAAATATGATATTAGATAGTATGGGGGAAACAATTCAAGAGGTTGTAATGTCGATGTGGATTTGGTGCGGTCTTGGGAGAGGAGAGAAAAAATTGATAAAAGAAATAAATACAAGATACCATAATCATGCTCAAAGGAATTCATTGTTCACTGCCGTAGAGAGCCAACCGGAAAGGCAGGACATTTTGCTAAATAAATCTCAATCAGGGACAATTTCCTATGCTAATAATTACAACGATGAAATTATAGACATAATGTTAAATAGGTTGGAGAATCTGAATGCTGAAGCACATGCTTACTACAACAAATGGGAAAAAGACAAGACAAATGTTTTAATAGCAAATGCTGAAAAATAAAAAGTTGTGGTGAGTGGGCTTTATGTTTTACATTCAAAATCCTAATATTATAAGCACTGTAATATATTTGTTTAACTTATCTAATAAACTAAAATTTGTTATTTCTGTTTTGCAGGATAAATATGAAAATTTAAAGAAAGAAGCAGATTGTTTTTCAAGAACATTTAAAGAATTCCCGCAAAAGCATGAATTCATTTGTACTGTTGAAGGAAAAACTTATAGTTTTAAATAAACAAAATAATACATTGAGAATAATAATCAAGGAGCATAAGATGGATCCATAAATCTTACTGAAGGAAAAGACAGATGCAAATGCAACAATTTTGATAGTAGGATACGTAGCGAGGGAGGAACAGAATATTCTTGAAAATATCAATACCAATGCATGATATTTGTAGGCATCAGGAGTTATAACAGATAGCTCTTTACAGACATAGTAGATTCCTCCACCTCTAACACAAGAAAAATATCAAGATTCTCCTACTACATAAGAAATTCAATATGTTAGTGAAGTTCACCATGTGACATGTGTGTTGTCACAATTCCAAACTGGCATAGGAATTTAAGATAGTGGTTAGCCAATTTTTTTTTTTAATTCCGTGAGGTAGACGTAAGGACAACTATGAGTCGAATCATAGGCAAAAAGAGGATGACCTAGTAATGTCTCCTTATATGACATAACTTTTGAGAAGATTTGAAAATATGTTAGTGAAGTTCACCATGTGACAGGTGTGTTTTCAAAATTCCAACACTGGCATAGGAATTAAAAGATAGTGGCTAGCCAATTTTTTTGTTTTTATTCCATGAGGCTAGACGTAAGGACAACTATGATTTAGAATCATAGGCAGAAAAGAGGATGACCTTGTAATGTGTCCTTATATGACAGAACTTTTCTGGAAGCTTTGAAATGTATTGATAACCCCCTTTTGTAATTGTATTGGCTGACAATGCTTTATGAATTTGTACTTTTCTTCATAAAGTAATCCACCACATGAGAGAACCATTTCAATAGTACTTTGGGAATTGGAATTGTAACTATATATTGTTATTCGATTTCTACATAATACAAATGATGTTTCTCAGTTTCATGTCTCTTTGTTTACGTAAATGTTTCTTAAATTTACTTGATTTTGTTTGTTTAAAATATTTACGTTTCTGATTTCTTGCAGATGTAAAATAAATCAATTAATAGATATTTTCTTATTTTAATTTAAAACCAAACATAAAAAAATATATTTATTATTGCATTTATTGAAAGTTGCAATCTCTGTATGAAATACATCAATATTTATAATTTACATTAAATAATTGTAATGAAATCTATGTGAATTGAAACAGTCCTAGATCAACACTTTCATTCATGTCTTGGAAATCAATTGTAGCATGATATTTGGATGTGTCTCCATCCCCATGGGTCAGGCATAATATTACTAACTCCTCTTCTTTCTACTAGTGAATTCCATAATGTGAGTGCTCTATCATAAGGGAAAGACTCCACTGAGTAACGTGATACATACAACCTCAAACAACTTTCTAGATTCCTATCCAATCTATTTCAAACTTTCGATTTTAAAAAGGATAGTGCACTTGAAAACCCTCTCATCTTCCACAGAACCCAGAATCATAGTTTGACAAAGTTCATACAACTTAATATACTTGCTCAAATATTCACTTAGAATACTACTGGAACAAATATCCTTCCAAATCCTTTTGATGGCACCATAATCCTGTGGGTTTTGTAGAAGCTGAACTTGTCTTATCATAGTATTAAAAATCCATTAACTGGGAACTAAGTATTTTTCTTTGTAAAATACCTTCTACAGAAACTCCGTTTATCTCTTGATCTTAGATAAATGGTCATTGAAACACCCATGTTTTGAAAAATAAAGGACTGATATATGTATAAGGTTTTCCCCAGATAAATTCCAAAACTGTGGATTTAGAAAGTCCCATTGCTTTAAGAATTTTATCATTTTTGAATCTTTCCCATTTCTATTTAGATAATGATTGAGAGATCTTTCTCAACTTATTCCTAGTTTCCATTAATACTACATCATATAAATTTTGTGTCACTTTTACTTCTATTTCTGAGACAACCATATCAACTCTTTTTTGGAATGTATGAAGTGGAATCTCCTTTCCACGTGTTGTAATACATAGATGATCATGCATATTGTATTTTAATAAGCACCTAGGATTTTTCAAATTTGTCAATACATTCCAGTTTTCAAAAGTAGCACCCTGAAAAACTCCCATCAGAAATATATAAAATTTTGAGACTCTATCACACATGTCTTATAAGTCTAATGAATTTTTTTATATAGAAAGAATGATCTTTTGCATGCTTCATTAAGATATTAAGCTCCCTCAACATGGGAAAAATACTGCATAGTGTGATTAAATTTTTTATGTCTGTTAGACGATACAATAAATCTTTAGCTTTATCTACATCCATGTGGTATTTATACATAAATCTTGTCATTGAAGGATATTCATAAAAAATTCTACAAGAAGGTTCATACATAGATATCCATCTGGTGTCTACATCTTTGAGAAGCTTTTTCCCTCTGTCATTCCAATTGCAAATTTTTAAAATTCCAAAAATCTCTTTGGATTGCTAGAATAATAAGCATGAAACTCACATATCAATTCCTCCACTCTAGCTACATTTTCAAATGTGCTCACAATTTTGTAATCTAGATTCATTCTGTGAGCCATAAAATGGACAAAAACCATATACGGAGCAACAATTGTTTGAAGTCTAACGCAGAGACCATTTCTGGCTCCCTGCATTACAACTACACCATCGGTTCCGACACAAACTAATTTTTTTGCAATGGCAAAGTCATCCATTCCAACAACATCCTTTAGATTTGAGACCACCAATTTATAAATATTTTCATAATTACAATTCTTAGTCATTTTATGAATTTCTAAGAGGTGTGGAGTTCTTATTTCATTAGCAAATGTATAAACATGAATACAAATCCATGAAGTATTATCAACTATAGTAACCTCATCTATTGAAAGGGAAATATACTTAGCCTTTTGAACACACAGTTTCAGATCCTCCTTTTCTACTAGAGATAGACATTTTGTAATTTCCCATCCACTGGTATCTAACCAATGAGATTGAGGAACATTCTATAGACCAATAACCTGATACAAAATTTTATTTTCTCGAAATCTGACATCGGTCTTCCCCTTTTCAATATATGGAATACGGTAGCAAACTGAATACTTTTTGCATGCATTTCTACCTCCATAGATTTTCTCAATCTTGCTACTATGGTCCCACCTTTTTCATTCACATATTTCATATGTTTTTGTTCCTTTTCATATTCTTCTATGTATTTGACATGTAGACAATATTTTGCATCTTTCCATTTATATGTTTTGACTATGTTGCCATCCTTTTGCTTTTGGGAAATGTATATTTTCCCACAATGTTTTTCAATTGTGTCCAGTTTGAGCTGCATTGTGTGATCCTTCCCCTATTTCTAACCACATATTTTGCATCGACATTGTGTTGGAACATCATTACCATTTTTAGTGTACACAGGTTCAATAAATGGATATTTTGCAGCCCATTCAAACTAGAATTTCCTTCTAATTGTCTAGTTTTTCCTCTTTCTTTTGACATTTTTATTTTTTTCTTGGGGTTCAACTTCTGCATCTAGGCTCTCAACAAGAATATCTTGATTCTCATGTCTCATTTTTCTCGAAATAGACCTTGGAGTAGAAGCTTCCTCTGTTGGTGTATCATGAGAATTCAATGAATTTTCTTGTACTTCTATGTCATCAAGGGACATAATGTTTTCCTCAACATATAATGGATCATCAATATCTTTAAATTGATTATTTTGTGAAGGAATTTCTGAAATGTCTGCATATAATTCTATAAAATTGTTACAAATATAGTATTAATTTTATCTATAGTTAAATTTTTACACACAAAGACAAAGAGTTCCAAGAGTAGTATGAAAAACATAATTATTAAATACTATAAGATTAAATAACCTATAAATAGCACATGCCACATACCGATATTTTAGTTGATGTAGAAACCCCCTTCATTTTTTGTGATTTTCCAAAATAACCAAGCAAAGTATTTCTAGTATCCATGGCTGAATTAGTAACCTTCTTACCCTGATTTCTAGTATCCATGACTGCTTAGGGATGAATCTTATGTTCAAAGGCTCGAGATTGGATGGTTTAGGGTTAGATGGTAGTGGTTGGATAGTAAAGGCTTGGACGAAAAGGCTTGGATGACTTTGTGGTTAGACGAAAAGGTTTGGATCACTGAGCGGTTGGAATGCTCTCGACATAGGGGTGGAAAATCGGGGTTGGATGGCTCAGGGTTGGATGGCCCTAGGTTGGACGACTCAGGGTTGGATGGCTTAGGGTTGGATAGCTCAGGGTTGGATGGCTTGGGTTTGGATGGCTCAGGGTTGGATGGATGAGGGTTTGGACGAGTTAGGTTCTAGGGTTTGTACGATCAAGGGTTGGATGACTCAAGTGTTGGATGCCTTAGGGTTGGATGGCTCTGAGTTAGATGACTGAGAGGTTTCTTATGTTTACTTTGATGAATATGCACATGAAATGATTCAAAATGGTGGTGAATTACATTCATAAGATCTTATATATGTGTAAAAATATGGGCAAAATGAATAGTATAAGGGCATGTCGGTCAAATTTTCAGTGAATAATTCGGCTACAAATCACATAATATTCACCAATTAGAATTTCCATAATCCTCAATTTTCATGGGATTACAAAAATTTTCCACTAGATCCATAATCCTCTAGATCCACCAAATCCTCCTCTTGTCATAGGTAAGGGGCCTAATGCAGTTGTACCCTACGAACCCACCATCGTGCAAAACTATGCATCGATAGCACTGTGATATTGAACCACTCCCAGATGTGTTTCTTGTGCCACTTCTAGATATGATACTCAAACCTTGTGAAAAAACACCTTTCCCAAATGTTGTGCCAGACAAAATACTCCCAAAAATAGGAAATGACCATGTGCAGACATAGATGTATCGAATGAAAAATTATACCTCCTAGGTGTTGCTCGACTACCAATACCAATACCAAATGGATTATCAAAAATTATCTCAGGAACCAAAAAACTAAGTGCAAGGGTCTGGTCTCCATGTGGGTTGAAATGCACACATACAACTCTCCTCCTTTCTTCATATGATGAGATCTCTCTAGAATCCGAGGTGGTTTCTCTTCTACACTTTCCAAGATGGGGTATCTAGGACTACTCAGTTTACGCATCCTCCAAGTGAACATAAAATCCTTCTTGAACATTTTCCTCCATAAATCCATCAATCCTGAAGCTTCGTGTATTATTATCAACTCCCTCTCTCGAGCTTCATTATACTTGAGTCACCTCTCCTCTCTCTCCATTTCGCATCACAATGGTCCGTCATCCTCTACCATGTCACCTTCCATGTCCCACACTTAGCAGGAGTTTATCTAGCCATGGGAAAGGCTTCCAAACTCAAAGTAATGACCAGGATCTTGATATCTAGTGAAATAGCACATAAGAACGATCCTCTAGGCTCCCTCAAGAACTCAAACTTAACAATCTCCGGGAAAGAATACGTAGAAATAACATATTTCAAGGTATAACTAGTCAACACTCTACTCCACTAGTGATCAATAGCACGGGTCCATGTCAGATCGACATCTTGTAGCCTCTAATACTCCTCCTGGGTCCAAACATGAGGTCTATATTACTAACTTGTCCTTGATGTATATGCTGAGAGACATTCATACAATTCTACTAGGAAACAATAGAAGAATGTCTCATAGAGTTCATGATATAGGTTCTCCTCCACCCATTTTTGTGCATCAAACTCATATCCAGTACTAAACCTATGAGAAAACTCATCCTCCATTATTTTAAGCCACGTCTCGATGTTGTCCAAGGTCATATGCTCCATCATCACACATCATTCTCACAATAGCTTTGAAAATAGGTCCTGGCAACGGAACCAAAATGCGAGTCATTTATTCATATACCTTATTTCTACCCCAAACGTGACGGTGATCACCTAGCATGTGCTTGGGCACTCACCCTAGGTGTGTGCGGGCACCGATCCCCTCCTTTATATGAGCTTCATGAGAATGATCTGCCATTGATGGAGAATGAGTTGCAAGAATTGAAACATAGGCATTCACTTAAAAAAAAATATACTGAGACAACAGATCCGTGCACAAATGCATCATAAATGGAAATGAACATTGTAAATAAGCATAATGAAACTATATCTAAGTCATAATAATATGAATAACATAAGGGTTTACACTTTTGAGCATGAATAACGAGAATCACACACTATATATTGATTATATACGCATTTATAATGACTCCATTACATCATGAGGGTCATACAAACCAAATAAATCAAGGGATATTATCTTAAAACCTACAAAATACTCTGTAGAGAGAAATTTATTAGTTATTCTACCCATTACAACCCTTGTTCATCCCCAAATCCATTCCTAATATGCTTAAAACCCTTCTTTGCAAGCATTTTCGCACACTTGTCACTACCTAAAACCCACCTTAACCCTTAATTTCCCCAACACTTCATTCTCACTCTCTTCTCTCTTCATTTTGGACCCAAACACTCCTTTGAATAGAATCTAGATGCACCGCCTTGGTTTCCTTCATGAGAAGATTGCGTGTCAAGTGGAAGTGTGGTCCTCCATGGTCGAATGCCTATGCCGATAACTTACAAATACCTCCACTACCTATAATGATCATCCTGGGAATATCCCTTATGTAGAATATTATTTTCTTGACCTCCAAGGCTCCATGCTAGCACCTTACCTATTCAACACGCCTACTCAGGATTTTCACGTATTTATCCTATGAAAAATCCTTCAAAATATGGATAATTTTCTAAACCTTTCTGCTCTTATGTGCACCAACCTCTTCTACTGCGCACCTTTCCCTTGCACACTTTTTCTTGAGCACCTTCTTTCTTTCTGTCTCCGTGTGCACTAACTTCTTCCTTAGGACTTAGTAAATTTCAGGTCCCAACACTCTATCTTGGAAAACATGCCTTATTTTCTTTCATACAAATTAAAAATGGGTTTGACTATCTCCTTTTTCTTCACTTTTTCTTCATGGTCGACTTCTTGACAAATGCCTCGCGTGTCTTGTCTTTATTCTTGAGCACTAGAATATACAAACTTCTTTCCTTTTCTAAATGTCTCATGATAACAAAAATTTGTAAAATTACTAATATTTTGATAGTTATATAAGACAACACTTCTATTACCTCTTGACTGATATGAGATGAGTTTCCTTCTACAATCCTTAGCCTCATGTCCACATTCATTGAATTAAGAACAATTACCTTTGAAATAATTGTCATATTACCATGAATATTCATTCCTTGATGGTGAGTCTTCAATATTATCTTTATCTATGACCAAATTCATTGCATGAGTAACTTGTGACCATGAAAATAATTATCATGCCTTAGAGTATTTGGTTGTTTAACTAGGTTTTTCCTTCTATTTCTCTTGAAATTTTTCTTCTTTTTCATGTCATCATCCTTCATGTTCTTCATCGATCTTCAAGGAAACTAGGACCAAAATTATCATCTCCATTGTTCTTCTTGAGGTATGTAGTGAATCCAAGACCTTCCCTATCACCAAAATACTTATGAATTCTCAAAATATCATTTAGATCCCATGATTTTCTTATCAAAATTCTCAAATGACTTCAATTTTATAGATGCCTAATCAAAATCTACTATCGAGAGAATCCATTTGACTTTTAAACTTGATGCACTCTTCTTCTTTGGCCTCGAGACTAGCTTACATACATTCAATATGATATTCCATCTCCTTAATGATCTTATCATACTCAATATCTGTGTAAGTGATTTGATCCTCATATTCCTTGATCAAGGACTTTATCTTATTGTTGTTCTTTCTTTGAACCTTGGCTCATCTAGAGCACTCTTAAATTTTGCCTCTAAGTATTCTTCAATATCTTCATCTTCTGAATCTTCCATGAAATCATTTAAACACTCATTACCTACTTCCTTGGCCATGAATATAACTCCATTGTTGTCTTCCTTGACATATTCATCATCATTGTTGTCTTTAGTGTTATTAACATCAGAATGTCATCATTTTTATCTTCTTTGGAGTAGAAAATTTTCTTATTCTTAGATGATATTATCTTGTGATCATGTTTATCCTTATTCTTGTTAAGACATATATTTGCAAACTGATTAATCTTATCACATTCAAAACATTTAAAAGGCAAACTACCTTTGTTCCTACCTAATCCTCTCCTTACCCTTCTAAAAAACATGGTTTTTATATTTTCACTATCAATATCTGAATCAAAAATTTCTTTAAATTTATTACCTTGTGCCTTCTTTTCAAACTTGAAATAATCATCCTTCTTGGTAGGTTTTCCATCATTTTTTCTCATCTCATAGGTTTTCAAGATCCCCATGAATCTCATCCATTTACGGGGTTCTCAAATCCTTTGCCTCTGTAAAAGCTGAAACCTTAGGATCAAACATGGGTGTCAAGGACCTTAATACCTTTTGAAAAACTATTGTTTCTTCCATCTGCTCTCTAATACCTTTGATGATATTGATAAATTCATTAAATATCATGAGATAAGATGTAATTTTCTCATCTTCTTTCATTCTTAGGCTTTCAAATTATCTTTTGTGGGTCTCAGTAACTTAGATAACTTAACCTTAGTGTCTCCTACATAAATGGTCTTCAACTTATCACACATAAATTTGTCTACAATAATGGAAAAAATCAATTAGATAAGTAAAATGGGAGTTGCCACAACTTTCTAAGCTCAATTCCAGGACTTACTATTTTTAGTGGGTCTTATCCAAGACTGCTAGTTTTCATAGTTTTCACCTTATGGTGCTTATTTCTCATTCAAAGTGTCAAGAATGCTAATAATTTCATATATTTTAAAAATTAATATTTTTAGACATGCCCATTCATGAACACTTGTTATTTTTAGATAGGATACATGCACGTGTCGATTGAGGTAAAACTTCTCTCAAAAGTTTCGTGATTTTTGAGGATGCTCGATTTGATTTTCAGATGATTTTGTTTTCAATATTGTTATTAAAATTATAATTTCACCAAAGGGGTTAGAATACTAATAAAAAATTAGTCCTCCATATATTTAAAATTAGCCACCTCATCATGTAAAAAATGGGTCAGGATGAAAGTAGATTTTTTGAGGAACATTTGCTCCAAGTTTTGGATGATTTCACTCATTAGATATCCATTGAAAATGTAAAATTATTCAAAAAGGGAAGAATTATGAGAGAAAATTATTAATCCATATCCATAAACTTTATCCACCTCATCATGTGAAAATTGGCTCGGATGAAAGTAGTTTTTAGGAACATTCACTCCAAGTTTTAAATGATTTCTCTCATCAAATCTCTCAGTAGAAATGAAAAAGTAAGTTTTCATTTTTATGTTGTGGAATTTCATTAATTAATGGATATTGGAGAGGTTTCAACAATAATTTAAAAATATATAACTAAATTTTGTGAGGGAAGATCGGTGAAGTTTCCATGTGTTTTTGTGTAATTTCTGACCATATTTTGATCTTGGTGGTGCATGGAAACTTTGGGTCACACGTTTTTTCCTCTCTATCCCTTCTAGGAAAAATGGGATAAAAGGGACACTAATGTGTCTAAACTACAACTTGGGAGTTTTGGGGGCTGAAATTGAGGTCAAGGGAACGTGAAATGACACTAGAGAGGTTTGATAAGGTCGCATGGTGCCATGGGGCTATATGCATGCCTTGGTCACATTTTTGTGTCCCCCTTGTCCCTTGAGGGACATAGGGTATAGAGGGGACACTAGGAACACAAATTTTTGACTTGATAGAAGGAGGTAGGTCGCACTTTGGTGTCCCTCTTGTCCTCTTGCACCGTGGGGAAGAAGGGATGCATGGGATACCTTGGGAGCCAAAGTGTGACTTAGGGAGGAGGTTTTGGTCATACTTTGGTGCCCCCTTATCCTTTTGGGTACATAGGGGATACAAGAGTGTCCAAATTTTGAGTTTTCATTCTAGGAAAGCCAATTTTGCCTCGAGATGTCCAAATTTGGACACTAAACTTGGTTTTTCACCTTGGAGGTTTAGGAAAATTATTTAGGATCAAATATTATATTATTTTGAATCCAAATGACATTTGAAGACCAATGGATGAATTCAAAAAATCCAATTATATCTTAAACTGAAAATTTAGTACTAATTTCATTTTGAACTTAGAGGGGTAACTGCAAAGTTTTGAAATACCTCAAGAATTCCTTGAGCCTTGGATAAAATCTAATGATTCCACATTGTAAGTGATTCCTATATATTTTTAAAGCATATTTTTTCTTATTAACTCATTTGGGAACTTTTAGAATCATTCTAAGAAGTTAGATTTTCCCAACGAGCCTTCATTTACCACACCCTAAAAACTCGGTCTAGAAAAAATTATCCATAAATCTAATCGTCTTTCCTAAATATTCCTAAATTACTTATAAAATATTAATTGCTATCTGAAACCACGCTTAGGTTATGTATATTTTACCTGAATGTTCTTAGAGGGTGTTTACTAGCTTTAGAATGGCCAAAAATGGCCTTTTTAGGACTCTTGAGGAAATTGTCTCTCATTGAAACTTACTAAGTTCATCAACCATCTTGAGTAATCATTCGTGCACATTGAGAAATTTTTTGAAAACTTTTTATGAATTTCTATGAGATAAGATGAAGGTTGAAATGAGGGCATGTTTTCGAAGGAAGGATGCATAGTGATAGGGAAGCCTAATTTTCAATTAGGGCTTAGTTGCCATGCTTAAAATTTGTAATTTTCATGCTAGTTGTTTTGAATGACAACAAACATAGAGAATATAATTTCTATGTTTTGAAAATCCAATTCCCAAAATCATATGAGAAGAATAAACACAAGAAGTAGTGTTGGTAAATATCCTTTTGAATCCTTACATTTTTCTCACAAAAATCATAGGTGAAGTTCTTTACAAAGATATGGGAAAACCCCTAAGTATAAGATATTCCTCTCCACTCCCCCACCTGGAGTTCATTCAAAAATCCTAAAAAGTAATCTTCAAGACTTAAATACAATGGATCCATTGAGATTAAACCATATAATAGTACTGCATATATCTATAATTAGATAAAGCATACAAGAAATGAATGCGGAAATAAGCCAGAAGATAAAATAAACAAGAGAAAGATAACACCAAATTTAATGTGGTTCACTCAGTGTGGGATACATCCACCAAGAAACAACCAATATTATTATTCAATGCTTTACAAAGGAAATATAATGAAGATCTATTGTCTTCCAACTCCTCACAGGATGTTCAATGCTTTTTCCTCACTCATCTACTCTTTCTTGCTTACCAAGAAAACTAACATGCAAACAATTGCTATTTTATTCTCTCATACCCTCATACAATGCATACATGTATATATAGCTATTATGGGAAACTAAATATGCTTTTACAACCAATAAATCATCTTTAAAACAAGTGATTTATTCAAATTCTCATAAAAAAACATTGTCGCATAGGTAATCATTGTTGGTTACTTCCTCGACCATCACTGGGCCATCCTTTCGACCATCACCGGTCACTTCCTGACCTATGTTGGTTGATGATTGACCATCGTTGGTCACTTCCTGACTAACGTCGGTATTGTCAAAACTAGTAACATGTAAAATCAAGTTTCTTGTGAAGCAATTAAGCTCCATACTCAACAATCTCCCACTTGGAGATCAATTGTTGCACTGTATGCATCACCATTCTTGGTTCCTTTTCCTTGGCTCGTTTCTTCCTCTTCAAGTCTTAAACTCAAAGACCAACAGAAGTGGAGTGAAGCTCCAACTTCTCCCTTACCAATGGCTTCGTTAGCATGTCTACAGGGTTCTCATCTGTATGGATTTTCTCTAACTTCAGTTGTCCATCCTCCAACACCTACCGTATGAAGTGATACCTCAACTGAATATGTTTCGTTCTTGAATGAAACACTAAGTTATTTGTTATATGAATCACACTCTGGTTGTTCTTGTATAATCTGCAATCCTCTTTCTCTTTACCCAACTCTTTCATGAACTTGATCATCCATATCGTCTCCTTTCTAGCTTCTATAATTGCAATATACTTTACCTCTATAGTAGAAAAACCACAACCTTATGCAATCTAGAAATCTAGCTAGCTTTCATTCCACCTACTATGAAAACATATCCAATGGTGCTCCTCCTTCCATCCAAATCTCCAGCCATATCTGAATCAACATAGCCATGTGCATGCGAAGTATCTCGACCCTTTATAGCATAACTCGATGCGGATGTCCCTCTTAAATACTTGAGAATCCATTGGAATGCTTTCTAATTTTCTTTACCTGGATTAGCCATAAACCTTCTCATAACTCCCACTTCTGTGTAATGTTTGGTCTAGTACAAACCATGACATACATAAGACTTCCTACTGCTGAAGTATATGGAACACGTGTCATTTACTCAACCTCCTAGTGTGATGAAGGACACTATTTTTTCTCAATTTTAAGTGTCCAGCTATAGGTGTACTAATAGGTTTTGAAACTTGTATGTTAAACCTTTCCATTAGCTTATTGATATAAGCCTCCTGAGATAAATACAACTTCTTGTTTTTCTGTCTCATGAATTTACATGCCAAGGATTTTCTTCGCAGCTCCCAAATCCTTCATTACAAATGTGTGAGCTAACATTTCTTTGAGTTTACCATTTTCCTACATACTAGATCCTGTAATCAACATATCATCCACATACAGTAACAAAATAATATAGCTCTCATTTTCAAGCTTCTTAAAATATACACAATGGTTAGATTCACATCTCATATAGCCATGCTCATGCATAAAATTGTTAAATATCATTTCCTTGGAGCTTGTTTGAGCCCATATAGGATTTTTTTCAATCTACACACAAGTTTCTCCTTAACCTTGACTTTATAACCAAGTGGCTGCTGCATATAAATATCTTCCTCCAAATCACCATCAATAAAATCTGTCTTAACATCAAGATTTTCTAAATTTAAATCTTTTGTTGCAACCAAACTTATAACAGTTTGAAAAGAAGTCATCTTAACTACAAGAGAAAAAATATCATCAAAGTTAATACTTGATTTATGTGCAAATCCCTTTAGCAAAAGCCTCACCTTGTACCTTTTTAGTCCACCCTCTTCTTCCTTGATTCTATAAGCCCATTTATTTTGTAGAGTTTTCTTACCTACTGGAAACTTGACCAAAACCCATGTCTGATTTTGTTCCAAGGATCCCATCTCCTCTTCCATATCATGCTCCCAATGCTCATGGGTATCTACTTGAATTACTTCTTCAAATATTTTTGGTTCACCTCTATCGAGTTAATAATAAATAAATAAAGGGAGATGAAAATATCTCTAGAGGTCTACTTACTCTTTTTGACCTTCTCATTGAGATCTGGGGTGTCTAGGGCTCATTCTGTGCTTGTTGTATATTCATGTCAATCTCTATCAGTGACCGACACTTTGGTCACCGATAACCAACCGTGGTTCCTATGTCTACTAACCGACATCGGTTGCCTTACCGACATCATTTCTAGGAGTATCGATGCTAGTTCCACTGGTTTTCAGCTCTAAACCCAATCCTATCTACTGATGCCGGTTAGCCTAACCAACATCAATTTTTGTAGAACTGACGTTGGTGTCGGTGGATGTGTGCTTTAGGTCTGAAATTTGATTTTCCTTTGAAATATCATCAACCTGATCATGTTTAGGCACCAAAACCTGATCCTTGTACATTATTTTTCATTCCAATTAACATCATGACTCCTAACAATCTTAGAATCTTCTAAATCCCAAAATCAATATCCAAAATCACCAAAGCCATAACCAATGAAAGTACATCTCTTAGATTTAGCATCCAACTTCTTCCTATTTTCTCTATCAACATGCACAAAAGATTCTAAGCCAAAAACTCTAAGAAAATAAAAATCTACCTCTTTTCTAGACCATGCTTCTTCTGGTATTCTAACATCAAGTGTTGTTGAAGGCCCGCGGTTGACTAAGTACACCGATGTATCCACTGCTTCTACCTAAAACTTCAAAGGAAAGTTGAGATGTATCCTCATGCTTGTAGCACATGCCATGATTTTCTTGTTTATTCTTTCTCGCAACTCCATTCTCCCGAGGATTTATAGGAACCATTCTTTCTCTTCATATTCCATTCTTTGAACAATAATCATTGAAATATTTGTTGCTAAGTACTCACCACCATTGTCATATCTAAGGCACTTCAATTTTAATTTTTTTTCATTTTCTACAAGGGATTTCCATCTTTTAAAAGTTTCAAAAACATCAGATTTACACTTAATACAATAGATCCATACCTTCCTTGTGGCATCATCAATGAAAGTCACATAATATTGGGATCCTCCAATAGAAGCTACAGGCGGTCCCCTACACATCTGAGTGTACAAGCTCTAATTTTTGCTCCTTCTTTATTGAACCAACCTTGAGAAATATCACTTTGTTATGCTTTCCAAATATGCAATGCTCATAGAATTCAAGATCTAATTGTTTCAAATTTGAAAACTTCCCTTATCCTTTAAGATCTGAATTCCTTTTTCACTCATATGGCCTAGTCGATTATGCCACATGGTTGCATATGAATCCATAGTAGATAGCATAGAAAAGGAATCAATAACATGGGTAGACAGATATAAAGTTCCTACCTTCTTTGCTCTTACCATAATAAGAGATCCCTTGGTAACCTTCCAAGAGTTAGATGTGAATGTAACCACGCATCCAGATTCACCAAGTTGCCCTGCAGATATTAGATTTATTTTGAGGCTTGTAAAATGCCTCAAATCCTTCAATACCCATGGATTTTCATTCTAAAAGTTTAGATGAACATCACCTTTACCAGTAATATTACATGTCTTATCATCTCCTAAATAAAATTGTCCAAAATCACCCTAAACATAATTTTTGAAATAACCCTTATTAGGGGTAGCATGGAAAGAAGCTCTAGAATCTAACACCCAAGATTCTAATTTATTATCCAAGGAGAGAATAAGGGCATCTTACTTTACCTCACTTGAAACATTCCTCTTTACCTTTGTCTGATGTATTCTCTTTGTTTTCCTTGGACCAACACTCCTTCTTTACGTGTCCTCTCTTTCCACAATTCCAAAGAAAGTAAATATTTGTACCTAGATCTAGATCTGCCATGTCTTGAATTTGATCTCCCATTCTTCTTGATCTTAGATTATCTCTCCTTAGATATTCCTTTGCTTTCTATATTTAAATCATTTCCAAATGATGCTTTTCCTAATATTTTCTTGTGTATTTCCTCATTAAGGATTACACTAACCACGTCATCAAATTTCAAACCTTTAGAAGCATTCATTGTATTACTAACAGCCATTACCAAGTTATCCCAACTATCTGGAAAAGAGCATAAGAATAAAAGTGCTTTCACTTCATCATCAAACAAAATTTCTATTGATTTTAATTGATTTACAATAGACCAGAAATCATTCAAATGATTAGATACAAATCCACCTTCTTACATCTTAGAATTAAACAATTTTTTCATCAAATAAACCTTATTTGAAGCACTAGGAGTTTCATACAAATTTTCTAAATATTTCATCAACTCTACCGTGGTTTTTATTCTATAAAATTTGAAGCCACCGATGCTTCTAGGATTAATCTTATTGATCCCAGAGCCTTTCTATCAAGAACCTTTCATTCTTCATTAGTCATTGTGCTCAGCTATCCATGCTCATCCAATGATAAGTATATATCTTTCTTATACAAATAATCCTCCACCTGCATCTTCCATAGTTGATAATTATGACCATCAAATTTCTCTACTCGATATTTAGTATCTTTTGTCATTTCTCTGCTCCCAATCAATTAGAAAACCCTCTATGATTAAATCCTGTCAACACACAAAACCTCCAAATAAAGATCTGATACCAGTTGTTAGGGTTAAACCATATAACAAGTGCCGTAGATCTATAATTAGATAAAGCATACAAGAAGTGAATGTGGAAATAAGTTAGAAGATAAAATAAACAAGAGAAAGATAACACTAGATTTAACATGGTTCACCCAGTGTGGGCTATGTCCACTAAGAAATGGCCAATATTATTATTTAGTGCTTTATAGAGGAAATATAATGAAGATCTATTGTCTTCCAACATCTCACAAGATGTTCAATGATTTTCCCTCACTCAGCTACTCTTTCTTTCTCACCAAGAAAAGTAACATACAAAAATTGCTATTTTCTTCTCTCATACCCTCATACAATGCATACATGCATATATAGCTATGCTAGGAAACTAACTATCCTTTTACAACCAATAAATCATCTTTAAAATAAGTGATTTATTCTAACTCTCTTAAAAAAAAGCATCGTCACACGAGGTAACCATCGCCGGTTACTTCTCGATCATTGTCGTCGAGTCACTACCTAATCTATGCTAGTTGATGAATGACCATCGTTGGTCGCTTCGACCGATGTCAATTACTTCATGAGTGATGTCGGTTATTTTCAAAACTAGTAACATGTAAAAGAAAGTTTATGTGAAGCAATTAAGCTCCATAATCAACAGGATCATCCAAGAAATCATGTTTTTCCATCCTTAAATGATGGTATTCCACTAGTTTTAAATGTTTGGAAGTACCTCCCAAGTGCTTCCCTCAAAATTTGACCCTATTTCACTCCTAAGAAACATGCTAATCCTCCTAATCACCTTAGGGAAATCATCCACTTGTGCTTAGTTCACCACATACTCAAATAGATGTTACAATGAGGCTCTTAGAATATTCCTTAAAAGTAAAATCTTTGGTACCGTGTGGAAGCCTTGCTACCAATTCTATTTGCATATGAGATGAATTTGGAGAATTATTGGTGAGAAATTTTTCAAAAAGAGTGATCACATGTCACTTATAGAGAAATTAAAAATTATCAAGAGGAAATATACTAAGGATATTTATGATTTTAACTACAAATTCTAGAATTATAGGATAGAATCCCACTTTTGGTAAGGCCTTCTTCACATTCAACTTTCTTGTACTATCTTAGGGCTCTGAATTTTGATATTGTTGTTATGATCCAATTTATGGGAGGTGTAGACCTTCCTTCTACATTTTATATTGAAATATCAATTGAATTTTTTTAATCCTATCTAATAATCTACCTCCAAGGCCTCTCATACCATTATTCCTAGAGTTAACACTCACTCCTACAATCCAACCCCAACTTATTGTTGCACAACCATTAGCGACCATTCCAAATACCTTAACTAATGAGATAAATGAGTTTAAGGTTGTGTTAAGGAATTGATGAGGGGTTACACTTGAATTTGATCTCTATCTGTTATAGTTTGAATGGTTGTCATTCAAAATATTGGTTTCATAATATCAAGGGACTTAAACATTCTCTATAAGAATCACTTACACTAACCCCTACTTGAGGATCACTAATCTGAAGTCCATGTACCTTACCTATGTTTTTAACATTCTAGGTCTATTATACAATTTGTATGTTCTTGACACCTTGAAATCCAATGAGGCCTAGTGCATGCTCTTACATGAAAGAAAACCACTAGAAGAGCTTACTTGATATTAATCGATCATAGGTGACCACTTTGTTATCACTACATCAATTCCTTCCTAATATGCAAGTATCCTATAAATCACATGAAATACTTGGTTTATGTTATAGATGTCATTCACGGCATATTATCTTACATACCTTGTGAATCCTTCTTGAGTTATACCTTGCCTTAACCATGAAAACTTCCTCAAATGGAGTTACAAGATCATTTCCACCTATTTGAGCATGTTCAAAACATCAACTAAAGCTTCAGGCTCTTTGATGAATACTCTAGCAATGGTATGCACTCCTAACTCTAAACTCTTCCCTCAAGCTTCTTAAGAACTTCTTAACACAACTCAAGGTCAATATTGCAATGTTATCCCTTCCATGGTATGGATCCATGTTTCAAGCCTTATTCATCATGTCATAGGTGTTATTCAACTCCACATACTAGTTTCTATGGTTATTTGGTTCAATGCAATTTCTTGTAACTCTTGAGGTGACTTAATAAAGTCTTATACCCTACATGCTTAGCATTTACTCGAAAAATGATGATTTCTCCATAAAAGTGGGCCTATAATCATGAAAACACATCCATTATTCCTGACTCCATCTTTCTTTGATGATCTAATGTCATATTATCAAGTATTAGAGACAATTCTACCTTTTATATGTCCATACCTATGTACATCGTGTATTCTTCTTGGAGCTCAAAAAAAATGTCACATGGATCTATGACTATACAACACCAATCATCATGATATTTTGGGGGTGTCTAATTAGGATAGAGATAGAGAAATCCTAAGAATTATAGCTCATTTCATTAGTTCATCTAAGAGATAATGGATGCCCTAATACGGACCCGAGAACACACATTATACTCTAACGATTAAACCAATCAGTTTTAAAACTTATAAAAATATTTTGCAATCCTTATCACCTATAGATCCTCTCCAAGTTAAGCTAATAGTTAAGAGAAATTAGAGGCATAATTTCTCTGAGTGTTTTCACACCACTATTATGGTAGGTTTTTAAGCATAGTCTATTAAGACATGCATTTTCATTTAAAACAGAGGTCTATTTCCACTTCAAATCACCATTCATGCTATAATCTTCATTATTCAACCTCAATAACATCTACTCTACTCAATTACATCCATAAAAACCTATGAATATGTGTGAATTTTCTAAGTAAAGAATCTAACAAGCTCCTAAATTAAATCCTAGACTAGCTCAATAAACTTCAATAGCCTTATAAACATAGAAATCAAGTAGATATCATCTAAATAGACTCCTATAGTCCCTACAAGATAGCTATTATAAGATGAAATGACTTTATCTATTTATATTACTCCTTTACTAGGTCAAATTAACACCTGCAAGCTTTTACAAGCACTCATTGACCTTTTACAAACACATACTCACTTTACAACATGTTTAGCCTTAAAACACCTAGGATAACATGCTCGATGGTCTTATATGACCTTATTATGCCATATCACTTGATGCTCTTGCATCGAGTTCCCTTGAGAGGAAAATAATTTGAGCTCCTACTCAAATACATCGTAGGTGTTTGTCTCTTCCTTGTCTTCCATTTCATTTTTGTTGCTCTTCTTGTTTACTTTTTCTTCTACAACTATCCTTGCATTGTATCTTCTTGATTTTTTTCATCTTGTTTTCTTCTTGCTTCATCTCTCTCTTCATGGTACTTTTCTTCAAGTTATCCTCTTATAGTTCTCGCTATCTTCTTCACTATGAACTCAAATCTATCTTGTGTTCATCATTTCTTATTGTCACAACTTATTGGTCATTTCTAAGAATGTATTCATAGGACTTCATAGTATTCTCCACCTACTTTATCATGCATCCGTTTTCTCTTTCATCCTTTGCCTCTTGGTAGGCTTGCTTGACTTTATAAATGAAGTGAAAGCATTCAATACTAACATCCCATTATTTTTCATTCTTTAAAAGTTCATGTGTTTACTTAGTTGTCTTTTCATGCCACTATAGTTGATTTTCATCATTATATTGTCCATTTTGGTTTGTATGGATTCTTTGTACATTAGTGATTGTTAATATCTCTATCTTGTTGGCATTCTTGCTTCCTCTCTGAATTTTCATACCTCCTTGTGCTATAACAACATATTTTTTTCTTACATTGTTGTGTCTTTCAACTAATTCCTCCTATGCATTATGATCACTATTTATTATTGACCGTAGATGGGTAATTTTTCATTACTTTGGCTCCTTGAATGGACATCACTTACTTGATTTGTGTCATTACCTTCATGTTTTTGAATAGATTCTAATGTCTTTTTAAATACTTGATCTTTGTCACATATTACTTCATTATCTTCAATGCTCTTGAGTCTACTCACCCTTGAAACTCTATCCCTTGTTTGTTTTCTTTTCCTTGACTTGACTTTCTCTTTTGTTTCCATCTATGATGTGATTGAGCCTATTCTTGGCCTAAGTTAGACATACATCTAGATCCTTTATCCTTGGTAGTCTAGAAATTAGTTTCTCTTCTTTATCATATTTCCTTTTCCATATTATATCTTTGTTTCAAACTTGTCTCAATCCACAAATCCCTAATTTTGACCTCCTTCCTTTCTTTTATCACCTCTCATTTCACATACCCGTTCCTTCTCAACTGACCTTGTTCTAGAAGACTCATTATACAATGAAAAAATTTTACTTCAACATTGTTCATTATTATGCAAGCTCTTATAACTGTCCTTAGAAGAATTAACACCTTACCACCAACATTCCAACCTCTGAATTTTCTAGAAAATATGAGAATACACTCATGAGAGAGATTACCTATGCCTCTTGGTTGTGCTAATTAAATGAGAGATTGTATTAGAGTTTGTACTAAGCTTTCCTTGCTACCCCATGGTTCTAAGTATAGTCTTATGCTTCTTGGAAATTTATTTTCATTCATCAATAACCTTTTGAACTTAAAAATTTCTTCTAACTTACTCATTTCCCCTTGGCTTTGTTCCTTTCTCCCTGAGATGGCTTGATTTACCTTCTTCACACCTTGACTACTCCTTATGTTATTCATGTATGGTTGTTATACTTTTAAATATGTCTTAATGTACTTAGTGGGTTCTTGAGTCATTTCCCTATTCCATGTTTCACTGAATTCATTTGTTCTTAGTCCATTTATGACCATTCTTGACACCTTGCCTCTACAACATGCATTCACACATTCTAACACATAATTAGTTTCAAAAATCAGAACTTCATGGCCTTCTTTGATTGCTCCGTACATGTTTCTAACATACTTTTCACTTGGATTCCTTTATAGGATTGTTTGTAAGCCTTTTTATTCCTTGTTATTTGTTGTTCATTCTTCATAGTATCTTTATCCAAATCCTGCCCTTTATTATGAGAATCAATCCTCATGTTTCCGATTACCTCAATGTTCTTCCTTATCAGTTGGTGTTCTTTTTTATTGTATGTATTCATAAGGACTAGATTTTTTTCATCCTTCTTTCCTCTTAATTCTTATTATTTTTCTCTTGTTGACTTGTTCTCCTCTTGGCTTGGTTTCTTGACAAGGACTGATTGTCCTTTCTCTCCTTTCTTGGTCTTCAAGAGACCTTTTTGCTTCTATTTTTTCCATGGCACCTTCTTGTGTCTTTTCATTCTCTATTTCTCTTAAATTTTACATAAGATACTTAGGATCCAAGTCCCACACTATCCTTCTCATCATTACTCTGTAATTTTCCATTATCACTCTCAACTTGGTGACTCACTTGACCTTCTTGGTCTTCCTCCTCTTTTCTTGAGAACTTCATGTTCTCTTTCAGCCTCTTTTGGGCTTTTACCTGATTTTCTTGATCCTTTTCAATGGATCTTACCTATTGTAACTTGGAAATTTTTCTTCACATCCTTCTTCCAAGGATTCACTCACTCCTTCCTCTTTCAAGAGTTTTAAGACTTGGTTCTTGGTTTTCACCAAAAATTCCTTTATCCCAAACACCATGCTCCTCCTTTATTTACCTACATCATAATTCATCAGAGGTGCGAGAATATTCCCTATTTCATGCTTTGTTAGAAAACACTAATTCAACATTTCATTATAAACTACCTTCCTGTCATATTGACATGGCCTTCCTAGGAGTAAATGACAGACATCCATAGGCATTACATCACATAGAACCTCATCATGCAAACTACCAATTTTGAAAGGTACTTTACACTTGATCATTCACAAGAATTTGATGATCCTTCCTACCCATGCAACTCTATAAGGTGTAGGGTGAACTAATCTCTTCAACCCCAATTTACTAACCATTTCTTAGACACAATATTATCAGTACTACCATTATCAATAATTACCTAACATACCTTGCCTCTTGTCTTGCATCTTATCTGAATAGGCTTCTCCTATAGACTGGCTCCTGAGCTTTAGCTTGTTGTTGTTGTAGAAGTACTCTTCTTACCAAAAATGAATTTACATGTCTATGATCACAACCTCCATTAGTAAACTTCTCTAAACTCGAGCATAATGCCTCCGTCCTTGTCATCCTTTCTCTAGGTTTCTAATTTCATGCTTCATATCCATTTGGGCATTCATCATGTCATCCATTCTGCCCATCACTCCTTCTTGGATCAATTTCATTATCCCCTATAATGATGATTTATCTAACTTTTTCATGCTTCAACAAACACTTTTAGGTTATAAATCAATCAATATTGATACTATAAAATTATGTAATATATATAATTATCATAGAGAAACCTACTCGATACCAAATATGATGAGGGTTACACTTGAATTTGATCTCTATCTATTGTAGTGTCTCTGGTTTTCATTCACAATACTAGTTTCACAATATCAAGGGACTTAAAATTTCTCTAGAATACTCACTTACACTAACCCCTGTTTGAGGATCACCAACTAAATTCCATGCACCTTGCCTATGCTTTTAACATTCTAGGTCTATACTAATATTTGTATGCTCTTGAAACCTTGAAATCCAATGAGGCATATTGCATGCTCTTACATGAAAGATAACCACTAGAAGATCTTACTTGATCTCTTGATCAAAGGTGATCACTTTGTGATCAACTCTGCATCAATTCCTTCCCAATATGCAAGTCTCCTATAAATCACATTAAAGAATTGTTTATGTTATAGATGTCATTCATGGCTTGTTAGCTTACATACCTTGTGAGTCCTTCCCGAGCTATACCTTACCTTGACCATGAAACCCTTCCTCAAATGGAATTAGAAGATCATTACCACTGTTTGAGCATATTTAAACCATTAACTAAAGCTTCAAGATCTTTGATGAATACTCTAGAAATGGTATGTGTTATCTCAAATTCACCCCGGGTTAATTTGGATAACTCGTTATAAATGGAATTAGTCATTCAAATTTTGGGACGTGCGAGAGGTAATCAAATTCAGCCCCAAGATATCAAAGAGGAAGACAACTCGGGATGGCAAGTACAAGTCATAATTAATAATATATGAGTTTTCTAGTGGGTTTGGAGCCATATCATATCACGCGTTAACCATGCGTTAACACCCTTTGCTATCATGCATCAACATTCTCGGTGGCGTGATTTAACCATTTCATTTTCATGCGTCAACCTCCTACCCTCCCATACCATGTGTCAACCACCCTTTCCTAATGCGCATCATCCATCTCCCCTTTGTCATGCGTCAACACCATGTCTTCCTATCACGCATCATCCTCCTTCATCCTATCACAAGTCAACATTTCATCTTAACATGTTTTAATCTCCCCTTGTTTTCATGTGACAACATTTCTTCTTGCCATGTGAAAATTATTTTCTTGTTGGTGGCGACTCTTCATGTTCTTTTCGAGTGTCACTAGTATTTCTGTCGAGTGACAATAAGGAATTTCAGATACAGATCAGACATTAATGACATCATACAAGGTAGCTCAACAACCAATTTAATGAAGCATGGCACCCATGTCTTTTCGACATAAAAGGAAAGTAGGCTGATATGGCTACCCATACCTCTATATAGGAAATTAATGAGGGCTCTTGGTAGGTGAGATAAATTTTCTATATAATGTATTTTACCCCCTCATTTTTAAGAGAGACAGTCTACGAGTTAGGAAACTCTTGCAAAATTTTCCCTCAACTCCATTTGAGCTGTGAGCCTTCTCTTCGGCCTAGAAATGTAATTATTCCTTTGTACATCAAATATAATGGTCTGCACAGCATACTTTAAAGCAATAAAAATTATGTTTTGTGGCGTTTCTTCAACCCTAGCTTATTTTTTATTGTATTTTCTTTCCTCCCCATTCTTATTTTTGTATTTTGTGCATGTTCTTCCACTTACAGGTTTATGATATTGTGTTCCATGGAGTTTTAATGGTGGTTTAGGATCCGGGTTCATGTCACATTTGTCGGCCTCCCTCGGCCCCTTTTCCCTATTTCATCCTCAAACATATTATCTTGCCCCTTTTTGTGGTGTTATCACCCCCTTAGTATAGTATTTACCATTTTTCATGCACTTTCTCTCTCCTGCCTCCTTGTAAGTGTTAGTGTAGGATTAGTTAGGTGTTTTTCTTGCATTAGGAGTAGTTGTAGTATTAGGATTGGGTAGGGGAATTTTTCCTTCTCCGAAGGGCTATCTCAAGTTAAGTAATTCCCATGACTTGAGGGATAATCCCATGTTAGCATAATTACACTAATTTCCCCACACAAATAGAGAGAAAATTAGGGGTACTATAATTTTGACATAACAATATGCACTCCTAAACTCTAAACTCTACCCTCAAGCTTCTTAAGGCCTTCTTAACACAACTTAAGGTATAGATTGTAATTTGATCCCTTCCATGGTATGGATCCATGTTTTAAGCCTTATTCATCATGTCATAGGTGTCAGTCAACTCCACATACTAGTTTCTAGGGTTATTTGTTTCAATGGAGTTTCTTGTAACCCTTGAGGTGACTTAATACAATCATATACCCTACACAATTAACATTTACTCCAAAAAATGATGATTTCTACATAAAATTGGGCCTATAATCATGAAAAAATCCATTACTACTGAATCCATCTTCCTTTGATGATCTAATATCATATTATCAAGTATTAGAGACAATTCTACCTTTTATATGTCCATACATGTGCATTGTGTATTCTTCTTGGAGCTCAAAACAACTGTCATGTGGATCTCTGACTGTACAACACCAATCATCATGATATTTTGGGGGTGTCTAATTATGATTGAGATAGAGAAATCATGATAGTTATAGCTCATTTCATTAGTTCATTTAAGAAATAATGGATGCCCTAGTATGGGCACGAAAGCATACATTTTTCTCTAACAATTAAACCAATCAATTTCAATACTTATAAAACTTATTATTGAAATCCTTGTCACCTATAAATCCTCTCAAAGCTAACAATCAAGAGAAATTTGAGGGATGCTTTCTCCGAGGGTTTTCACACCACTGTCCTGACAGGTTTCTTAAGCATAGTCTATTGAGACATGCATTTTCATTTAAAATAGAGGTCTATTTCCACTTCAAATCATCATTCATGTTATAATATTCATTATTCAACCTCAATAACATCTTCTCTTCTCAATTACATTAAAATACACATATGAATATGTGTGCATTTTCTAAGTAAATACTCCTAACAAGATTCTAAATTGACTCCTAGACTAGTTCAACAATTTCAACATCCTTATCAACATAGAATTCAAGCAGATATCATTTAAATAGACCCATATAGTTCATACAAGACAACTATTATAAAATGACATGACTCTATTTGTATATATTACCCCTTTACTAGGTCAAATTCACTCCTATAAGATTTTACAAGAACTCATTGACCTTTTACAAACACATATTCACTTTTACAACATTTTAAGCCTTAAAACACCTAGGATAACATGCTCGATGGTCTTCTATGACCTTATTATGCATTATCACTTGATTCTCTTACATCAATATTATGGAAAATGAAGTGAATAATTTAAAAGGAAGTAATCCCCACTCACTCAAAGAACTTGGTATTCATATAACCTAGCCTACCAATCCACTACATAATAGCCTTAAAATCATATCATCCCTATAAGGTCAATGAATCGGACATACCCCACTCCTACTAATCCTAATAGGGAAATTCTTCCTATGCAAAAGAACATGGATGAGGATATGATATGGTATTATCCTTACTCTACCCCATGGTTCAAACATTTTCCATCATGGAGTAGTGATAAAAGCCTTGGTGGTTCATAATTATTTCATGTAGCCTAATCAAATAAATGATCCATCATTGCCTTCTACTTTAGGAGGCTGGTGAGAGTTTGGTATATTGAAAAGAGGAAGATTATTTTTCCACCAATCAAGTTGAGGGGCTTCAATAGCCACAAGTGAGATATAATCATAACATAAGATCAAAGAAAAGAATCTTGGAGATAGAGGCTCATACATCTAGAGATCAAGTGATAGTTGTTTCAAGAGGAAAAATTTCAAAACCAATAGATATTTCACCTCACCTACCTGAGTCAAACTAGGTGTTTTTAGTTTTACATCATCCTATCATTGATAAACCAAATAAATTTATTGATTCTCACAATTCAAAATGAATTGCAATAACACCCCTTGATATTGTTGAGAAAATGAAGAGAACAAATATTCATGTCTCCCTATGGGATGTTTTACAATTCAAGGTAGATGGGGTCTATTACATGAAGGATTAAGGTAATTCAAGCTTCATATCAAAATTCAAATGGAGTTAACCCCAACCCCAGTCAATTTGTATCAATTTAATGTCAATGATGTAATTTGTGCCCCTAAATCCCCTCTATTTTACATATCATTGATTATTGGTAAATATATTATCCATAATTACATGATTTATTTTGGGGCTCTAGCACATTCATTTCCAAACATAATTTTTATACACTTGGCTTGAATTATAGCCCTAGTAAAAAAGGTGTTTTTCAATTAGATGGTATTGTTGTAAAAATTATATGTGTCATAAAAACCTTAATCTAACTCTACATGTTTTCCTCAATATCACTATCCCTCAAGATATTTTAGTTATATACCTTCCCTTGTATTTTCCTTATGGTTCTCCATAGAATTTAATACTAAGGTATAAGGATATCTATTATTGGGCCCCTAAAATATTGGCTAAGTACAAAAAGTGCATAGGTGCACAAGGTCTGGTTGAAGAAAAGCACACAAGGATAAAACGCGTAGGGCAGGGTTTAAGGAAGGCTTTAAGGAAACCCATGGTGCACGTACGAACATAACTAAGGTTTAGGACATAGGCATATTGGGAATTTCTGGTAGAACACGTGAAAATCATGACCTGACTACACATACAGAGTGGATAAGGTGCCATCCTTGCGATAGGATGGCCCAGGAAGGAGCATGCCTGCGGTAGAAGCTTCTAGAAGCTCATCATGGTAAAAGCGGAAAGCTAAGTCTGGAGGATCATTATTGCATGGATGACCACATTCAGACACTTGGCATCAGATCTAAGGCTGTTGGAGGATGAGTTGGTAGTCTAGAAATCCTATATATACAAGCACTGTAGAAGTAAAGAGAGAGAAATAGATAGAGAGCAGAGCTCTGCAGAAATACTGTAAGAACTCTATTAGTTTGGGTAATTATTCTTAGGAAAGGATGTATCAAGGGTATGGGGATTATAAATTTATTTTGAGAGCCTAATCATATGAGTCCTAGTTATAAATCATGACTGTGGTCTGCTTCTCTATGACATTCTATAATGGCTCCATGAATGTAATGAGGTTACCAACTCACATGAACATGAACATTGATGATTCTAATGCATACATATTTCTCATAGTTCTTTTTCATTTATGTTTATGATTAAGTATGAATTTCTATACAAATTCTTTCTATTTTAGTATAAGTTATAAAATATGTTAAGCACTTTCTATCTTGAATGACTGCAAGGACTATTGATGGAAAATCACAGCACCTACGAATGTCTACAACTTGATGGGTTGAGACTCTCAGTGTGATTGCATAACATGGAGTGTTTCCCAAGTGTGGGACCTTGTGAAATTGGAAAAGCTCTCTGGATGAAGGCCAGTTCCTATTCCTCTGTTCAGATGCACACATAAAAATGTAGAGGGTTTACTCAAAAACCTAATCTAACTTTCCAAGGATACAAGGTAAGAAGATGCATAAAATAAAACCTAAACTAATAAAGGTGATGCACTGAGGAATGAAGAACATCTGTCTTGCCAATAAACACAAACCATTAAAATGTAATGCAAGATCATGCACAGATAACTAGATTTGTAGTGAAAGATTAGGAGGATGTAAATGAACATAGAGAGGGTTGAGAATCATCCACAGACATGCATTATTTGCTCCAAATATTGATACAATACACTACAAAATGCTAAGAGGCAAAGTTGCATTACAGTTTTAGATGGGAGGTTTGAACTCCACAAATTCACCTGCCAAAGAGAAGAAGGGAGGGGCAAAACAAGAATGTCCAACCTTTAGAAAGAAGCCCCTCCTTACAATTTATAGGAAGAATGAGAGAGAAAAGAGAGAGGAATTCCAAATCTACCCCAACCACCTCTAGGTTACATTTAATTCATCTCATTATGGCGGTAGGTGAGAACCCTAGCAAACCCAAAAAGTGGCAAACTATATTTTGCATTTTTAAGAACTTGTTCCCACCTAATTAAAGATATCTAGTTGTATTTGGATAGAGGACCTCGTAAGATTTCTGAAAATTCCAACCTTGCATGAATCCGAGCTCCCTGTGAAAAGTTATGGCCATCTGAATATCTGCACCAGGGTTTGCTTCCTGTCAGCGCTCAAAATGTTGCGCCTCCCGAAGATGCGCCATAGGTGCTGAAAATTACATGTCAACACTCTTTTGCCTATGCCTTGGTGCATCCTTTTTCGTGTCAACATCCTTTTCTATGTGCCCTTAACCTGCGCCTTGGCGCATCCATTTACATGTCGACACTCTTTTGCCTGCGCCTTGGCACATCCTTTTTCATGTCGACATCCTTTGCTATGTGCCCTTAACCTGTGCCTTGGCGCATCCATTTTCATGTCGACACTCTTTTTCTTGTGCCCTTACCTGTGCCTTGGCGCATCCATTTTCATGTCGACACTCTTTGCCGTGCACCCTTAACCTGTGCCTTGGCGCATCCATTTTTGTGTCGACACTCTTTTGCCTATGCCCTTAACCTGTGCCTTGGTGCATCCATTTTTGTGTCGACACTCTTTTGCCTATGCCCTTAACCTGCACCTTGGTGCATCCATTTTCATGTTGGCACTCTTTTTCCTGCACCTTGGTGCATCCTTTTTCATTTCGACATCCTTTGCTATGCACCCTTAACATGTGCCTTGGCGTAATAAACATCGGGCTTTGAGTTTCTTTGATTTCCATATTCTTCTACTTGTCTATATCTACGGGGGAAAGATATTTACAACAAGGACCTAGAAGTCATCCTAAGCTCTATGGTGCTTGTATGTTTTACTTCCTTTCAGATCTCTTAAACATGAATCATAGATTATTTTTTCCACTAAACTCACATAAAAGAGAGACTCGGCACCCACGCATGCCTTGGGTGAGTACCCAACACCTATTGGGTGATAGGTTGGTGTGCATGGGGTTCCTTTCTTTTGTGATAAGGGTAAAAATGACTACATATTGGTTCCATTGCAGGACCTCTTTTGAAGTTGTAGAGGGAAATGGCATACATCATGATCTGGGTAATGAGTAATGACAGAATGTTTAACTCTGGAAAGTGTTGAATCATGGTTCAAGAGCACGGAGGATGAATTTTCTTAGAGATTCAACATTGGACCTAAATTTGATGCACGTAGATGGGTAGAAGAGAACCTCTACCATGATTTATATG
Source organism: Taxus wallichiana var. yunnanensis (assembly GCA_018340775.1). Taxonomy (NCBI): domain Eukaryota; kingdom Viridiplantae; phylum Streptophyta; class Pinopsida; order Cupressales; family Taxaceae; genus Taxus; species Taxus wallichiana. The sequence goes on along the minus strand of CM031244.1, from coordinate 82,941,429 downwards.
AAACATTTTTTTGTTTCTTCCTAGTAGAAGCTGTATGAATGGCTCTCAGCATATGTGTCTAGATCAAGATGGTATTCTAGATCATGCGTGTGGACCTAAGAAGAATACCAGAGGTTGCAGGATGCAAATCTAACATGGACTCATGTTGTGGATCATTGGTGGGAAGGTGTGTTGGCTAGCTACACTCTAGAGTATGATATTTCCACATATTCTTTCCCAGAAGTTGCTGAGTTTGAATTTATATGGGATCCCAGAGGATCATTTCTATGTGCTATCCCTCTGGCAATGAAGATCCTAGTTATTACTTTGAGTTTAGAGGTATTTCGATGGTGGCTAAAACCATTCTAAGCTACTGGGTGAGGGAGCTAGAGTGGAGGAAGATGGTAGATATTATAACGAGAGAGAAGGAAAGGGAGGAGAGATGACTCAAATATAATGAATCATGTGAAAGGGAAACTTCTAGATGATGTGAAGCTAAAGTGTGATGGATCTATGGTGGTAGATGTTGTGGGATGGAGTTGAGGTTCACGCAGAGGATGTAGAACCTGAGAAGTCTATGTTACCCCATCTTGGAAAATGCATAAGAGAGATCCCTTTGGATTTTGATGAGAGTTCGTTACAAGAATAAAGAAGAGTCTTTAGCACGTATCTGAACCCACCCAGTGACCAAACCCTGGCACTTGGTTTTCCAGAACAAGGAAGGAGTATCATTGACCCAGTTGGTATCAGTGGAAGTGATAGATCTATGCCTAAGAGGTACAATTTTTAGTTCCCACTTCTATGGCCACACATATTCTAGTATTCAGAGGACTCTTTCGATAGAGAAAGTATACAAGCCTTCGATCTCATGTCTGGGAGTGGCGTGGGGTACAATAGTGGTAGTGGGGAATTGTCACAGACCGTCGACACATAGTTCGAAGAGAGCCTTGGGGACACTTGGCACAACTACTACAAGACCTAGTGGTTCTAGTGGATCTGTTGGGTTAGGAGGGACAGGACCTAGTGGACCTAGTGGTTATGGTGGATTTGGTGTTTGAGGAGGTACGGGACCTAGTGGATTTGGCGGTGGAGGAAACACTAGAGGAAACCAAGGCTCTGGCTTAGGAGGACAAGGGCCCTGACCACCCCTTGATTCTTCTTTGATATTTCTTTACACTTTCTAGATTATAGAGGTATTAAAGATCTTTGTAGAACATGTTCACAAGTGTGAGATGTTATGGCGTGTAAAGGAGATCAAAACCTTAGAGGCGAAGGATAGTCAATTTTAACCAATGTTGCAGGGGTGCACACATAGCTGGTATAGGAAATATGACCCTCATCAAATGATGGTGGATTATACTACTTTAAAGAATGCCTTCTTGGTAGAATTCCACATCCTTGAGTTTGAACAGAAGAGCATTAGCACCCTAAAAGAGATTCAATAGGGAATGGCAGAGAATGTGCGGGAGTATGATGCATGCTTTAAAAATCTCTTATCTAAGTTATCATATGATATTCACCCTTCATAACATGCTCAATGGTTTGTTGGAGGATTAATCACACCTTTTAGAAGGGCCTTATCTCATAAAACTTTCACGAGGCTGCGTGAGGCGCTAGAAGTTGCTCTATGCACCGAGGCTGTTGGTAGTGTTGATACTAGAGTTAGCCCGTTCCTAGAGGCTCAAATTGCTACTATGGCTAAGTAGCTAGAGAAATTATCCACGAACTCAGCCCATGAGACTCGCAGTGGTTTATGGTGTATAGATTGTGAAGTAGAGGGGCATGTCAAGGGTAGTTTTCCCGGAGAAGGCAGTACGTGCCATGATAGTAGACTATGAAATTTTTCATGGGGACCATGATGTAAGTAGATACCCCTTGTTACAACTCATAATCTAGAAGAATGTGTCTTGTTACTAAAATATTTTCACCTCTACAACCCATGATACTAAGGACTGTAGGCTCATCGACCAGATCCATGAAGCCATTGATCGTGGGGTATGCCAGACCAACATTTCTAGTAGTTCTAAAGGGGATGATCACCGCTATGAGGAGCGCATAGATGGTGTCACATGTGGAAGGGGATTTTGTGAAGGTTTTCATGGTTGTGGTAACCACTGGGAGGAAGGAGTGAGTTCCCACGTGGAACCTATTTTAATTGTGGGTCTACATAACATTATTAACGAGAGTGCCCAGACCTATTGTAGTGCTTTGGTGTGGGAAGAAACACAAGTATGATGAGTGCCCTGAGTTGTTTGAACACATGAATCAGTAGCAACAGAAAGACAAGGGCACTACAATGGTAAGCATGAAGAAGATAGACACATAATGGATTCTACGGGTGACATGTGATGCAAGCTTGGAACCTATTTTAATAACAACAAGAGCATAGGCCGCATGTACAAAGGAAATACCAAGGCAGAGGACCCTGATTTCAAGAGAGGAAGTAGTTCATGGGAAGTACCCAGACCCTACACATCAAAAGAAGTGTATCAAGATACCATGGATGTCATTTAGATTTTATAAGGAGAAATTCAATACCTAAAGGAGTAGTCCAGGAGGGAGGAGAAAGGAAGGAAGGTCGAGGCACAAAGGATGACCTGGATGAGGTCAAGGAAGTATGTAAAATGCTAAGGAAAGAGAATGTTATTCCCTTGCTAGGAGCATGGTTGAGGGAGAAGGTACCACATGCCAGAGAAGAGCGTAAGAGATAAATCCTACATGCAAACATTCCCCCTCACAACCTTGACTATGACAAAGAGATCACATTGGATGTAGTCGTAGATGGATGGCTCCTTAGTAATATCCTCATTGACATAGGCATGGAGGTCAATGTTCTCACATTGGATGCTTGGCATCAGATGGGAAGGCCTGCATTACAACCATCTTTGAATGTGTTGTATATGGAAAAAAAATGAAGGCAATGCCCATTAGTGTCTTAAAGGATGTAACTATCACTATCTAGGGAGCTAAGTTTACTGGGGACTTCAAAGTCTTGGTGCTCGCTAAGGCAGAAAATTTCCCAACACTACTTGGGTGCCCACATGTGTTACAAGAACAATTCTAACCTTCTGTTCAACAAGGGGTACATCATCTTTGAAAATAAGGAGGAGCAGGTTACTATACCTTTGGCTGATGGGAAGTCGACACCCTATATTGAACCTTTAGGGGAAGAGGTCCTAGATAGGATATATGTGCACTCAATCAAGGATCCAGAGATAATCCATCCTACCGATGGAGTTATCTAGTTTGAGGATGCTTAGTCAGTAAGTGACACCACCACTCTAGCATGTGATAATTGGGTGCATGGAAATCATGAATTAATTGGATGACGAGTTGAGAGCATTGGTAACAAAAGTAATAAAGGCACATATAGTACGCCACCTTGGAGGAAAAGAGCTACCCAAGTATTCGGGGGGCCTTTCCGAGATCTTTTTACAAGACATGGAAGCTCAGTGGAAGGAGGAGAAGGAATGAAGGGGATGTTAGGTTATGTCCTACTTGACATAGTGGCGCGGTGGTGGTTTACACATCAGAAGAGCCTTTTGGAATGGCACGAGGTGAGAATTTCTCTCTCTATCAGGTTTTCTAGAAGCAACATGCCCACCGCCATCAAGGACTACCATGGTAAGGAACCCGCCTCTTTCCACATCCAAGCTTGTGAGAAGGTCTGGAGAGAAGGTGAAAAGCTTTGCCACCATCCCTTTGGGTGCACAATTTGTATTCTACATTGCAGGGTTACGCGCGCACATGTTATATACATTCGAGACATGCCACCAAATAGGAAATTGGTAAGAGATAGTAGCTGACCTCATTCAAATGTTTGAGTACCAAAGTACCAAGCCATTAGTTGATAAGGCATTATAGGTTGTTAAGAGCCTTACCATGGGGGATAGTGCCATGGTAAAAGACGCAGTTATTCGAACTACTAGGTGGACCAGGTTTGGAGGTGCACTTTGAAGAAGAGGTAGAAGAAGTAGAAGAGATACAGCTTGAGCGCATGTGCTTGGAAAATGAGAAAGGGAAATTAGTATATGTTATTAATGGGGAGGAAGTAGAGAGCTTGGATGTTAACCATTCTATAGGGACATGCGAGGTAGTGGAAAATGTTGATGCTCACGTGTGTGCCTACCATAAACCCTTAAAGATAAATAAGGTTAACATCAGCTCAGGAGAAGAACCTAAGGAAGCTATATTGGAGATTCTTGGGTGAGAGAAGGAGGTCTCTAATATCATTGATTTTTGCACAAATTTGAGGATTTATTGCTGCACGAGTACCATGAGCTCAAAGGCATCCACCATTCCTTGGGGAGATGAGGATAAAACTAAAGGACAAGTGCACGCCCGATCAAGAAGAGACCCTCTTTGGATGAATCTCAATTTGTGCATAAAGGTAAAGGAAGAGATAGACAAAATGATAGCTTCTAGGATCATTAAAGTTGTGGAAGAATCAGAATGGATAAGTCCAATGGTAATAAGCATCAAGAAGGATGGGTGGATTAGGATCTGCATGGATTATAGGGATCTAAACGTAGTTTGTGTCATCGATCCTTTTCTAACCCCCTTCACTAAAGAAATTTTAGAGGGAGTCATTGGGTGTGAAATCTATTCCTTTACGGATGGATTTTCAAGGTACCACCAAGTCTGGATTATAAAGGAAGACTAGGAGAAGACAACTTTTGCCACTGAATGGGGAATTTTTGCATACATGGTCATGCCCTTTGGGTTGAAGAATGTGCATGTTGTTTTCTTGCGCATAGTGGTTCAAGTGTTCTAGGACTTCATCCAAAAATTTCTTCAGGTTTATCTGGATGATTGGACAATGTATGGGCTAGTGAAATACCATTGTGATAATTTAAGGCTAATGTTTGAGAGGTGTCGGCAGTTAAGGATATCCCTCAACATTAAAAATTGTGTCTTTGCTACACCCTTTGGGACATTATTAGGGCATATCATATGTAAGGAGGGATTGCTAGTAGATCCTTCCAAGGTTGTAGTTATTGTGGGATTGGGGGAGCCTACTAGCCAGAGCGCAATGCACAGATTTCTTGGGCATACGGGTTATTACAAGAAATTCATCAAGGGGTATGCCAAGATCACTATGCCTCTAGAAGAATTTCTCAGACATAAAAGTTCCTTCCATTGGGGAGAGGTGCAACAGAAGGCGTTTGACACATTAAAGGATAGGATTGTCACCGCGCCTATATTACAGTTTACCCCTTAGGACAAGCCCTTCCATGTTTATGTAGATGCCTCAGGAACCGCCATTGGAGCAGTTCTTGCACAACCAGGTGAAGGAATTATTGATCATCCTCTATGTTTTGAAAGTAGGAAGTTGACACCAACAGATTAGAAGTACACCATAACTAAGCGAGAAGTATTGTCAATGATCAACGCACGTTTCAAGTTCGAGATAATATCTGTTGGCAACACCCTTTATGTTTTTGACCACATGGCGTTAAATTACTTGGTGAAAAATCTCATTCTACAAAGGTGCATATGTCGGTGGGTGCTATTATTTCAAGAGTTTGAGTTTACGGTAGTTGTGAAGCCTAGAAAGAGTAATTGTGGACTTGATCATCTATCAAGAATTGATTCAAGGGATAACACGTAGAGTATTAAAGAGACTATGGTAGATACACAACCATTTAGGTTACGGTGCATGCCATTAGATTTGGAGGAGATTGTAGTATTCCTAAAGGAAGGTGTGGCACTGGAAGGGATGAAGGCATTAGAAAGAAAGCAACTAGCCATACGCGTTGTGCCCTACATGTTGATCAGTGGGGACTTATACAAGTTAGGGTGTGATGAAGTTTTACATAGGTGTGTACTAGAGCATGAGCACCTCGCCATCATAGAGGAAGAACATGGAGGAAGTGTGGGTGGAAATTATGTAGGTGACACCACCGTGCGTAAAATTTTAATGGCGAGGATTGTGGTGGGAGACTCGTATAAGGATTGTAATGACTAATGTAAAGCATGTGACCATTTTCAGTGCATTGGCAAGCTAGGAAAGAGAGATGAAATTCCTTTTCATCCTATCCCTAGCACTAAACCTTTTGAGAAATGGGCAATATACTTTGTAGGCCCTATTACACTAGCAACACGTAGGACTAGATCACACTATGTAATCACTTGCATGGACTATCTAACAAGGTGGGCAGAGGCAGCCCCAACTAAAGACTACACAGCAGCCATAGTGGTAAGATTTTTGTGGGATAACATTATCACGAGGTATGGATGTCCTTTAAGTTTAACCAGCGATAGGGGTACACATTTCTTGAATGAGACCGTGAGGATCCTGTTAGCGAGAGTTCATGGTAGCTCATCACAAGACTACCCCTTATCACCCACAAGCAAATGGAACCATGGAAGCATTTAACAAAATACCAATTCATACCACGACCAAAATTTGTGATGTGGAAGACAAGATTGGAATGACAAGGTATCATTATATTATGGTGTTACTGGGACAACTTATAAAAGGATGAACAAATCCACACCATTTCAATTGGTGTTTGGCATGGAAGTTGTTTTGCCAATTGAATTCATGTTACCTTCTCTATAAATAGCATGCACAGGAGGGCTGGCTGATGAGCAAGCACTAGAAGAGAGAATTGATGAAGTGATGAAACTAGATGAAAGATGATCACTAGCCAGGTGGAGCCAAACAACAAAAAAAGAAAAGCAAAAAGCATGGCATGATTGCCACATCAGAAACAAGAAGTTTGAGGTTGGGTAGATGGTCTTACTATATGATTCTAAGTTTTTGTGCCATCCTAGGAAGTTAAAGGTCCATTGGTTAGGTCCCTATAAAATCTCGTACATCCTTGATTTGGGCGCGTGCCAATTACAAGTCGTTGGATGGAATGAAATTACCTAGACACTTCAATGGGAGTAGGTTGAAGCCCTACTATAAATAAGTCTTCTTGGTGTTTGTAAATAAGGTAGTTTTTCCAGTTAGTTTAGAATTTCCTTTATGCATTTCTTTTCTTGTGTTTCCCTTTTGTGTTGTTTTGTTTTGCACCTTGGGCACCGGTAACCCTTATTACTCTTTGAGGATTTTTGAGTGCGTAGAGGACCACACATCATTTTAGTGTGGGGTGGAGTGATGTGAAGGAGAGCATGGGTAAAGTGCCAAGGAAGTTTGTGTTGAAAATCCCATTTGAATGGCCTGTTGAAAGAGGTGCATGGAAATAAAAGATGGAAAAGGATGGTTGGTGTCAAGATAAGGCTACTTTTAGATCCCACATACAAAGGAGGAAAAAGTGCATAAGCAACACAAGGTAGGCGAGAGAAAAATCAGGATAGAAGAAGTGCCTTCGACACCTTTGGTAACGTGCGCACAAGAGTCTCTGTCTAAGTGCATTGGTTGTGCGCGGAATGTTGGAAGATTGTCCACGTAGGGTTGGGCGCGTGAGTTAAAGCGCTAAAGTCGGATTTGTTTGAAAAATCCACATTAAACATAAAAATTATGATGGTAGGTGAAGTAGCATTTAATTCTTAAAAAGGAAAAAATATAAATAAAGGGTCAAGGAATTTCATTATTCACTTTGCGTATAAGGAGAAAGAAGCACTTTTTACATCTTTGCAAACTAGGGCTTCCAAAAACTGATCCATGTGAAGAAAAATTTAAAGAGATTGAGCATGGGTAACTAGTTTGGATTTGCAAACCAGAAGGAAGGGATTTCATGGGTGTAAGAGAAGTGGTGAGAAGGCACCATCTTGTGAAGGGATTATCCCAGCTAGGGTTTGAAGAACTAGGGCACGAGTTTAAGGAGTTTTCTTCACAAATTTGAGATCTAAGGTGGGAAAGAGTGGAAGAACAGAGTTACAAGAAGTGATTGAAGTAAGAAGAGAACCTAGAAAATGGCACCCAAGAAACCAGTTAGCACACCCAAGAAGGGCAAGGGCAAGGGAAAACAACAAGAAACTAACGCACATACAAACAAAGAGTGGTATGCAGAAATGCAGTACCTAGATGGAGTGTTCTTAGGAAGGAGTGGGATTCCCATCTAAGAAACATGTCTGTAAATGAATACAATCATCGTATGAGCACAATCAAGAAGGAGATGGCACTAGAGTTAGTGTGCCCAACAAATAAAAGGACACCAGAGGGTTTTCCCATCTATAACGATGATGTAAAGGTCAAGTTGGAGAAGGCAGGGTTATTGTAACTCTTTGAGTTGCCCTACTTCGGGAAACCTAAGTGCCTATATCAATGGCTGATGTTGCACGTGCATGAAGACTACTTCCACTTCACAGGGCACAAGATGCGCATTACCCCTTAGCTCATCTCACATTTCACAGGCATCATCTATGAAGGAGATGGTTTAGAAGATGACCTAAGTGATAAAGAGGCAATTAAGGAGACTATCGCCACCTATGCATACAAAAAGGGGTCAAGGTACTATGATATCACAAACATCGAGGACCCAAGTAATGAAGATGGCTATGCATCTAGTGAAAAAGTTAAATGGACAGGAGAGATGGACCCACAATAATAAGCCATGGTTGCATGTTTGTAGGAAAATCTCAGAGGGCACCATCTATAATTTTTCTTCGTTCATCGTGGATGATATTTTCAGCTACGTGATGGAAGGAGACAGGATCCTTTTCGGTAATTTCCTGCTAACCATTATGTTTTCAGAGATTGGAGTACCTGATGCATCAAAAAAATTCATGTGGGAGTACCCTACTGAGGACCCTTCACCCATAAAAATATTTTAAAAATACACCTAAAAATCTATGATGACTATGCACAAGCGCGCTGGAGAAATGGTATATGCGCCTGAGGAACGCATTCAAGGTGGAATGGAGGATTCTCAAACAAATTCTAGTGGCCACTAAAGGAGAAGCTGAATTTTCTGTGTACTAGCATTTCTACCTAGGTAGGTTCAAACTAATGGATGAGACATGGAGCCCATGGTGCAAGCTCCCCTTTTCCTTCACAGCTCAATACTTCCAAGTGAGAGTAAACTAGGTTCAAAGAATCTAAGAAGTTGAAACTAGACCTTGGTAATTTGGATCAGGACCACAGGGAAATGTGCAAAGGTTTGGTCTACCTAGCAAGCACGCGTACGTGGAGAGGTACATGTCGCATGAAGTTAAATGATAAGGCCCATGAGTTTTCCCATTGCGGCGGGATCCACGGCATGCATATACCTCCGCATAAGACCCAATTATGAGAAGGGTACATATATGGAAAAGGAGGCATCTATACCCGAGGATCTAGCTGGTAGTAGAGGAGACTCATGCCCAAATGGGAGGAAAAGGAGCCAGAGAAGAAAATACCAAGTGTAGTGGATACACAGGTAATAGGTTCCCCTAGGACAAGCACTAGAACAAGCATGTAGTCACGTAAGAAAAGGCCCATATTCAAATAGAAGACTTAGGAGCCGGAAAATCCATCAAACAAGGAGTCCTTAGGAGAAGAAGAAACAAAGTCACCTACACCAGAATTCCTAGTTAAGAAGAAGCGAGAGAATAGAAGGGAGACTACCTCGGAAGAAACTGGGAGTTTGGACAAATACATAGGTGAAGAAGAAGATAGTGAAGAAGATGTTAGTGGGGAAGATGAACCTGAAAGAGAACAAGGGCCACCTATTTTCAACGTGTATAATTCAGAAGAAGAAGGTGGAGAAGAGGAACAAGGGTTCCTCTTCATGCGGTGCTGCTGAGATAGCTAGGAAGGAGGAGGAGACACCCAGGACATGAGAAGTGAGGAGGATGGCGTGTAAACACTTGAAGGCTCCAAGCCTTGCGGCTGGAGTAGATAACTAAGGTGGTAGAGAGAGAAGAAACAAAGGCCATTGAGACCTTAGTGGAGGAGAAGTTGGAAGCAGTGTTGAGCCGGTGTTGAACGAGGATAAGGAGGAGAGTACGGAAAAGGACCATGATAGCATTGGAGGCCCCATTTTAACTATAAGTATTCCTAAGGGCACGTGCATAGGAGGAAGGCGCACAAGGGAGGAGAGGCCAGGGATGGGTTATATTGATGACCCCAACAAAGTGTTTCATGCATGGTTCCAAAGCATGATTCCAGAGAGGAGCTTGTGGCAATGTCATCTTTTGACAAGGAGGCTGCATACCCGTGGATAAGGAAGATGCTCTCATGGGAAATTGAGTCCCATCTCGATGAGCCATAATTTGAAGAAATCCATGGGGAAATAATAAAATTACCAGGACCAAAAGAAGACAATCTAGTGGTGAATGCTCAGTAGCTCTCGGATGAAAAACTGTGTAATGCGCTCAACAAGGTCTCCATTGAGATCGAAGCTAGACTCTTTAGGTGGAATGATAGAATCAAAGATCTAGAGGAGGACTTGAAGAAGAAAGAGGAAGAGCTAGCTACAAGGGCAAAGGAGCTAAGTCAAGAGAAACTAATCAGTGCCCAGTTGCAGCATGAGTTGAAAGATGAGAAGGCTAAGGTGTGCGCAGTATACAAAAAGGTGGAGTCTATTAATAATGCTATAGTATTGAAGCATCCGGACCTAGCACCCCGCGTAGAAGTATGGATCTACCTTGGGATGCCTAGAGGATTTAACAAGATTCCTCACCATGGAGAGGTAGCCGTTAGCCTTGGAATCTACAGAAGAAGTGGTTGTGTACTTGGAGAAAGAAGATAAATTGAAAGTCATGGTGTTTGTAGCTGAGTACAACAAGGTTCTTACTGATATAAAAGTTTCTTCCCAAACTACTGAGGCCATGTATGATAATTTTACGGACAGAGACAAAGTGGCAGGCATCTTGGTCGCCACTCATGAAGTAGAACTCAAGGAGTTTCAAGAAAAGAATAAGGGAAATAGGGTGGAAAGGGACAAAATCCTTTTCGAGGTCGAAATAAAATTTGAATCCATTGAAACCTTAAGGGGTTCAATTAAAAACTAATTGAAGGAACTGTACCCACAGATTACATAGAGAATGGATGCATTGGATGATGTAGGAAAAGAGTTAGAGAAAGTTGCTAACACCATAAGCACACAAGGCCAGGGACTAATTTTTGAGGAGATGAGCACTCGGTCGGTGACCTCTGTCGAGAGAGAGTGGAAAGAAGTCGATGCCTAGAACAAGTTGGAGGCCAACTTGCAAAAGGATTTTCCTATCCTATTGCAGTGATTCCATCACGTCCCCATTCTTTCTTCTTTCAATTTTCTTTCATCCCCTTATTCTTTTCCCATGGTGTAAGTCTACTATACTCTTTCTTTTCACTAGATTAGTGTTCCCATGACGAGAGAAGCAGGTGTAGTGCGGGGTAATGTTGGGCCCCTAAAATATTGGCTAAGTAAAAAAAGGTGGATAGGCACGCATGAGGATAAAACATGTAGGGTAGGATTTAAGGAAACCCATGGCACATGCGTGGGCAGAACCAAGGTTCGAACTTAGTCATATTTGGTGTTTTTTCTAGAACACATGAAAAATATGACTCATTGCACATGTGAAGTGGATAAGGTGCCATCCCGACCACAAGATGGCCCAGGAAGGAGCATGCCTGTGGTAGAAGCTTCAGAAGCTCATCATGGTAAAAACTAGAAATATCGGGTATGGAGGAGCATGCTCACATGGAGGACCACTTTCAAACACGTGGCATCAGATTTTAGGCCACTGGAGGATGAGTTGGTAGTACAGAAAGCCTATATATACAAGCGCTGCAAAATTAAAGAGAGAGAAATAGATAGAGGAGAGCTCTACAAAAATACTGCAAGAACTCTGTTAGTTTGGGTAATTGTGCTTAGGAAAGGATGTATCAAGGGTATGGGGATTATAAATTTCTTTTGAGAGCCTAATCATATGAGTCCAGTTATAAAGCATGATTGCGGTCTACTTCTCTGTGACATTCTGTAATGGCTCCATGAATGTAATGAGGTTACCAACTCACATGAATATGAACATTGATGATTCTAATGCATACATCTTTCTCATAGTTCTTTTTCATTTATGTTTATGATTAAGTATGGATGTCTGTACAACTTATTTCTATTTTGGTATAAGTTATAAAATCATTAAACACTTTCTGTCTAGAATGACTGCAAGGACCTAGAAGCCATTCTAAGCTCTATGGTGCTTGTATGTTTTACTTCCTTTTAGATCTCTTAAACATGAATCATAGATGATGTTTCCCACTAAACTCACATAAAGAGACACTCGGCACCCGTGTGTGCCTCAGAGTGAGCACCAAAGCACCCACTTTGGGTGATAAGCCAGTGTGCATGGGGTTCCTTTCTTTTGTGATAAGGGTAAAAATGACTACATCTATCATCTAATTGGTCACATATATGCCTTAAGACTAGAAATAGCACTAGATTAACAATAAAGGATAATATGATTTCCCAATTTCATATGAAGGCATATGATCCAAAGGCCACTGAGTTGAATTATGCCATGACCTTTAAAATATGAGTTAAAGCTGACCCTGAACCTTTGGAAGTGAGAGGTAAAGTGTCTAATGAACAAATTGATGAATGATATAAATAAATATGGAGTTCTAATCCCTATAAATATTTTAAGGAGAATGGATTGGTCACATATTATGTAATGGATGAGGATAGTTTTATCCCTAGTCTTTTGAAACTAAAGAATGACTTAGATAAAATATGGAAGATGTTTTTTATTGTTCAAAGTGTAAATTATGAGTTAGTGTAGGTATTGTCTTATCTTCTCCAAAGGAAGATAAGTTACTCTTTTCCCATAAAATACAGTTTAGTTGTACCAACAGTGTTGTTGAATATGAATCTATGATTCAGGGGTTAATAATTGCTAAAACTAAAAGGATCAAGAAGTTGATGATCTTTGGGGATGTTGAATTGGTTGTTCAACAAGTTAGGTTGTGATTCCTAGATAAGATGTGTTGGCAAAAAAATTTGGGGGAAAAATTTGTGGGTTTCTTGCCAATGATCTGGGAATCTAATTCCCTCTACTTAAATGTTGCAACTTCAGTATATACATGCATGAGTAAAGTGAGTTCTATCTAGGTTGGCATTATGGTCAGGGATCCAATATGGGAACTCCACTTCGACTTTGCATCAAAATCTTGTGGATACCTGTAAGAGAATAATTTTCTAGGAGAGCACGAAATAGAGTAAGAATGTTAGATAAGAGGACTAATGCTGCAAGTAGAAAATCAGATTCTTGCATACATCAGTTATAAGTTTCATCACATGCATTAAAATTAAGAAGAAAAAATTATGCAAATAACAACAAGACCAATTAAAATTTATGAGCACAAAGTATCAATAAATATCTTAGTCAAAAGAGGATAGAAAATCCTTCTTATATTGATGCTAAAGCAGAAATCATACATAGTATGAGAATGGAAGACATTTTAGAATAGGGAAAATGGAATAATTTGTTATCTCTTTTCTCTTTTCACAAGGATCTCTCTCTCATGAATTCACAAAAATAACTAAGAAGACCCTCAAATGAGGAGTTTGTTATAATTTATAGAAGAGGAAGCAACTCTTCATCTTCCTGGTGACTTTTCATATGCCATATTTTTTACTTTAGGTTGTTCATATTCCTATCAAATATTAAGTCCCTTTTATAAAAATAAGGTGACTTAAATTTTACATCATGTTTCTAAATTCACTTAAAGACATATCAAAAATTACAAAACCCAACGTGAAATTAGAACATTGAAGAGAGAAAACATTGGGAGGAAAGAGAAGAGAGAGAGAGAGAGAAGGAAGAAGAAGAAAGAGGAAGAATCATGTAGAAGAATGAGCTGCTCCATTGGACTTGATCTCACTCCTGATTGGTCTCCATCTCATGTTGCTAAGAAGATCTTCGGTTCTCAAAATTAGTTATTGAAATGAGCCGCTATAGGATCTACTTTATCAAAGCATGAGGAATGTGCATGCAACTTAGAGTCTCTATCCACCCATCAGACACATCGTTGATATCTTTACAATTTTTAACCAAGATGGATGTTTCTCTACAATGAGTGCAATGGTGGCACGAATCTCTAAGAGGAACTCTAGGGTATCCTTATTGAAGGATAATGGATTAAGCCGCTTCTTTCTTTACATATTCCTCAAATGGCCCAATAAACTCATTGGCAGTTGTTTCTTCTCCCATTACAAGCACTCCAAGTTTCTGAATTTGGTGATTGATACTATCTTGTAACTTGTACACTTGTTCTTATTTTTCATCCAACTTGGTGATGGCTCGGTTGATTGCTTCAAATCTGATTGCTATGGCCCTTGCCCATACGTGCGACAAGTATTTATAAGGGGTGCCAAAACCTTCATGTTAATCAACTCCTAAGAGCAATTTTTGATCGTTTCACTCACTACTTGACCCAGAGGATCCCAGTGATCCCTTTATTTCTCTAAATATTCTCTATGAACTTGCATCCTATTTGTAGTTACACGCATGTAGGAAAATATTTTGACTTCCTCTTGCAGAAACGACTTCCCCTTTTCAAAAATTGTGTTGATCCATTCATTATTAGCTCATCCCTGCATCGTGAGCTCATGCATCCTCTTGATAGATTCGGATTGAAGCTGTTGATGGGTGTAACTTATTTGATGGGAATTTTTATGGAATTTGGATCTACCATATGTTGTACATAGGATGAAAGGGTTCACACCTATTCTTTTAGCTCATGAATATTCTTATATTCTTTATTCCTTACCACCATGCAAGTGAAATACTATTGATACATATGAAAATCCCCTTCATGAGTAGTTGGCCCCAGCTGGATTGTGCTCATTTCATAAACAACCTTGAGTGTCATTTCATCCCTTTGGTTTGATCACCTTCAGGCGGGATACTTCAATATACTGATTACATGTTTCTCTATTATAGAATTGTGAGGTTGTGTGTGCAAAATTCCTTTTCCTTCCCTTAGCCAATGAGAAATTGTTGATAAATCAGGGGAAGACACTTGTTGAATAGTGAAAGCATTAGGTGTTATTGTTTCTTACATCCATGGGAAAATTTCATCAGACTTAGGCTCTACGACAGGTGTATCAATTGTTCCCCAATCGGAAGAGGAGGCACATCTTGGATGGGAGAGGCAGTAGTATGGACAAGTGGTGAGGCCTCTTGTAGTGGTTGAAAGAGGCGGGTTTTGAACTACGTGCTCTTCCTCTTGTTGTGTTTCTACCATTGGATCTTCTTCTTACATTTCTGCAACCAGGTATTCCCCTTGCATTGTTGTAACTGAGCCTTCTTTTTCCTAGCTCTCTTTGGTGAATTTTCATGAGAAGAAGTCTCCAATTCTGTGGATTTTCATTTTGAACTTGCTCCAGAGTGTCTTGAACTTGAAGTAACTTCCACAACTTTCGATGATGACTACCGAGAAGCTTGTTTCTGACTTGTGGGAGTACCTCGTGATTGGATGATCATGGATCTCTTTCTCTGGAACCAATCCCTCATTCTCTTGACCACCTTCTTAGTTTGTTCCTTTATATCCCCTAAATCACGAATGTGCTAATAGACTCGAATCAATTGGGAAACTTGATTGCCTTATACTCAAGATCATACATTTCTATCCCATCATCTTGTAGAATATATTCATACCAAGAGAACCAAAATTTATTCATCTCATCAACTTTCATCCTCATATGATCCTTCTCCTATACTTCAAATTTTTCAACACAATTGGCCCAAAATTCTTTGACTTAAAGATCATGGTGTAAGTCTGGGATATGAAAAGATTCATAATCATCTCATATTTCAAAATTAAGTCTGGAAGTGTAGGAATGCAAAGTCAAATGTGTGAAGGTAGCCTCCAGATGGAATGGGTCATTTGTGTTCTTGCATATGAACACCCCGAGAGATATGGGGAATGAGATCAGTTTCTTTTTCTTGCTCTTGAGTATGTTTTTTACCTATATGAACTACCTATAGAGCACAAATAGTATAATTGTATTGCTAAGGTACTTGGGAAACCTTAGGGGAGGTTGGCTAAAGCCGGAGACTTGCAAGTAGGAGAAAGTCAAGAATTGTATGAAATAGGAGCCATATTTTTTGATTAAGGATACCACTTGTGGTGACATATTTGCCTCTAGATCACCCTCCAAATTTTGGACCATGTACATTGTGAATGCATCATTCACGTGGGTGAAATGCCTATGAATTTCCTCCATTACCAACTGCGAGAGATTCTCGAATACGAGAACCTTGGCAATAATGTTATATGTGAGAGCCAATCCCTTGAATAATCTTGAGATAGTGAGTAAATAGACCAAGTAATAATTCATGTGGAACTTATTTTTCATGGGCACCTAGAATAATTGTAGATGAAAATTGTCACTAATTATCTACTTTGATTAATTCATTTTTTCCATCGATCCTTTGTTAAGATGAAAAGGGCCATCCAATCTTGGAATTCCCTCGTGTTCACTTCTCCCATCACTCTGCTTGAGGAGATTGATTGCGTCCGAATAGCCTTCATGAAAATTTCACCTTGAAAGTGTTTTGGAATCCTTGAGGGCTTTCTCCATGTCTTCATATATTATCCTAGTGCAATCCCTTACATGTATGTATCCATATTTTCCCACTCATGTACGACCTTATCCTTTGTGATGATGACCATGATAGGTGATGTTGGAATTTGCAGAGAGAGTGAGATGGTTATGGGATTAATGAATACCATTTTCATGCCATTTTCAACATAAATAGTCCACATTTCGGGCTCATAGTGGTGTGAGTAGGCCAAGACCAGCTCAGTGCTTTGTACGGACATGAGGTGTCCTGTAGCTACAAACAACCCACTTGTGAATACTTGATCTTTGATCTTCCCTCTTTCCTTGGCAATCATACGAGCCTTTAGATTGTTGAAAGCCATGTAGAAGACGTCCTTGTCTTCTACCTTGTACTCGAAGTGAAAGGTTGTGTAGGCTTCTATCCTAAAAACTTGTACTTCATGGTTCCTCAACACTTACTATTTCGAAAAGAGTAACTTACTATTTTTAGGTAAGCATGGAAATTATTATCGAACTTCAACCTGCAACTACCAATCTAAATGTTCAATTCTCATAATGTTCCTTTTGCAAAATTCACCCTACGAGATGACTTACTATTTTTAGTAAGTGCCAATGAGACAACTTACTATTTTTAGTAAGTATGAAAAATCATCTCCTTGAACCTCAATTGGATATTGCAACTCAAATTTCTCTTTCTCCTGTGTTCCTCTCACCTTCTAGACCAGTTTGCTATTTTTAGCAGGTTCTCATGAGACCACTTACTATTTTTAGTAAGTGTCAATTCTAGACCGAGATGATCATTTCGATGATTTTTTCCTATGATACCTCTTATGTGTTCACTACCTCCTTCGCAACTTCTTCAATTGGTGACTTACCCGAAATAGCAGTCTCCCATGTAGAAGGCTTGCTATTTTTAGAGAGGGTTTTTGGTGGTCAAATTACGGTGGAACAAAGTTTTCTGATATGGTTTTTTTCCCAATATCACTCCTCTAAAATTTTAGGCTTTCCGATCACTAGTTCATGAGATTTTAACTTTTAAAGTTTTCACCTAGCAGCTGACTAAAAACACGGTAGTCATTAATGGAGATTGAATATTACATGTATGGTTTTCTCCTTTGATTGTGATGAAAATCATATTTTTTATATGGGTTTTTTTTTCTCATTATGCCGGTGAGTTTTCTCTTTAAACCGATTGTTGGTTTGGCGGAAAAGTTGATGTTTTTCTTTATTGTGCCAAGAAGAAGAGTTATTCTTGTGAAAAACCCTTTCTATAGATGGATAATTTTTATGGGGGTTTTCATTTCCTCTAAAAAATGGTGAAGATTGTAAAAAATATCATCTTAATCCATGCCTTTGGTTTTGCAAGATATGTCAATTTCTTTGATTCATGGCTACGAGGGTTTTGAATGGATTTCTTTGTTTCTTTCTTTCGTTCTTCGATCTTATGAGTTCTTCTTATTCTTAAATTACTATTTTTTCATGGTGTGGAGGATTTAATAAATATGGTTTGGAGTGCAACAATGGAGGATTTGGATTCTAGACAAGAATGAATAGAGTTATGGTAGGGTGTGAAGTTGTGAAGAAGAAATGGAGGGAAAGAAAGCTAAGTGTCGATTTAAAGCTTTCAAAAACAAATTCCAAGGGTGGGGTGGATTTTATGTCCCTAATGTCACTTAAGCTTAATGGATGCAAGGGTCATCAAATTGCACACCTTGCACCTCCATGCGACACTTGTCAATCATCCAATGGTTGAGCATTAGGGCCAAAATGCTTGAGAAAAGCACCTGGGGGCTGAAAATCAAGTAATATGAAGAACCGTGAGGCATACGGGGCTGGGTGCATTTTAATTTCCCTTATGTTCCTTTATCTAAAGGGATGAAAGGGTCATCAAATTACATATCACGCATGGATCTAACACATGGTGGGCATCCAACGGTTGTGAATTTGGCTCTAACTAACTCCTAGGGGCTTGAAACTTGCACTATAGAAGGTCACATTGATGACCTAAGGGCCACAAGGGTGGGTGCATTTTCATGTCCCTCATGTCCCTTTTCCAAAGGGACAAAAGGGTCATCATTTTACACATTACGCTAGGTTGCGACACTTGTCACAATCTGAACGATTGAGGGGATAGGCTCGCAAGCACTGGGGATAAAGCGGCAATGTAGAGGGTTCCATGGGTGACCAGAGGGAAAAATAGGGCTGGGAACATTTTATTGTTGAGTTTTGGAGCTCAATTACTTTGGATTAGCATGCAATATGAAACATGTTGGAAAATGCGAATGGCGACATTGGTTATGGAGGGACCAAAGACATCGGTCACCTATGACCAAAATCGATCGAGAAAGGAGGAACTAGCATCGATTATGAATAACAGGCGCGGTTACCTATGTGTGGGTGTTTTAATTAACTAACGGGAATTAGATCTATTTTTAGTATTAAAGTAGATCTATTGATTGTAATTACATGGCTAAGTTCCCTAAGTTTGTATACGACTATATAGGCATGAAAGTTAGGGTTTAGAAGTAAGAATTAAGAAGAAAGCGCAAAATTTGATGATTATTGTGAGAATAATTGTGAGAGAGAGAATTCTTGGTGAAGAATCAAAATCTTGAGAGTAAGACAATATTGTACTTCTGAGAGGTGTGAAAGATTGTAATTCTTCATTGTATATCTTACAAAATCTTTGGATAATAGATTGGATTGTTTCTTGGTGGACGTAGCCCACCTTTGGGTGAACCACGTTAAAATGCGGTGTTGATTTATATCTCTTTATGTATATTTATTTTGGTAGAATATATGTTTTTATTTGCATGTATGCTTAGATATGATGTATTATTTGTAGAATGGTGTGCTAACCCCAATAACTAGTATCGAGCTTTGTTTTAGGATTTTTTGTGTTGTGATTTACTCATGAGAGGATTTTCTAATTGAGTGGGAGCTACAACAATGGAATTAGAAAACAAATACAAGGTAGAGAAGTTTGACGACTGAAATTATAATTTATGAAAGATGCAGATTGAGGATTATACGTATCAAATAAATTTGTATTTACCGTTGGATGAGAATTTTAGACCTATGAATATGACTGATGAAGAATGGAAGATTCTTGACAGAAAGGATTTGGGATCTATAAGATTGAGCCTGACAACATCTGTGGCTTCCAATATTACAGAAGCACCTTCTACGGTAGGGTTAATGAAATCTCTCGCTAATTTATATGCAAAACCTAATGCTTCAAATAAATTTTATTTGATGAAGAAACTAGTTAGTTCTAAGTTGAATGAAGGTGGATCTCGCATCTATTAATTTGAATGATTTCAGATCTATTGTAAATCGGTTAAAATTGGTTGATATACCATTTGATGATGAAGTGAAAACACTTTTATTCTTATGTTATTTGCTTGATAGTTGGGATAACTTGGTAATGGTTGTTAGTAATACATAATTTACTAATAATATTTTAAATTTTGATGGTGTGGTTAGTATAATCTTGAATGAATAAATTCGTAGGAAGAATACAAAGGAATCATCATCCGGTAATGCTTTGAATGTAGAAAGCATGGGCATATAGAAGGAGAGAACCAACGAGTAAGAGTAATGGAAAATCAAATTCAAGGGATATCAGATCTAAATCAAGAGGTAAGGGAATTACTTGTTGGAAATGTGGAAAGAAATGACATGCAAAGAAATAATGTTGGTCAAAGTATAAATATAACCAACAACCAGACAAAGGTAAAGAAGCAAATCTTGCAACAAACGTAATGTAATATTCTCTTATTCTTTTTTAGATAATATAATTGAATCATGGGTTTTAGATTCAAGATCTTCTTTCCATGCAACCCTTAATAAGGGTTATTTCGTAGAAATTATGTCCAGGAAAAATTTGGGCATGTTTATTAGGGTGATGATGAACCTTGCAGTATTATCGGTAAAGGGAAGTTCATCTAAAATTTTAGAATGGAAATACATGAGTATTGAAAGATGTGAGGCATGTGTCAACCCACAAGAGGAATCTTATTTCGTAGGAAACTAGGTGAATCTAGTTGAATGGTTACTTTTACAAGAGACTCTTGGAAAGTCACCAAGGGTGATTTTGTTGTGAAAAGAGGTAAGAAGGTAGGAATGTTATATTCATCTACCTATATTTTGATTCCTTTTTGTTTTATATACTTCAGATTCAATGTATGTATGTGGCATAATTGTTTATGCCATATGAGTCAAAAAGGAATGCAGTCTTAAAGGCTAAGGGTAAGTTGTCATATTTGAAAGATTTAGATATTGATTTCTATGAGAATTGTGTTTTTGGAAAGCAAAAGAGAGTGAAATTTCTCAAAGTTGGGGTGACTAAGAAGGAGAAGAAATTGGAGCTTGTACACTTAGATGTGTGGGGACCAGTTTAGGTAGCTTCTCATGGAGGATCCCAAGTATTATGTTACTTTCATTGATGATGCTACAAGAAAGGTATGGGTTTATTGTATTAAACATAAATATAATGTTTTTGAAATTTTTAAAATATGGAAATCCCTTGTTGAGAATGAATCAAATTCAAAGTCAAAGTGCCTTAGATCTTAACATGGTGGTGAATACTATAGTAAAGATTTCAATTATTATTGTTCGGTGAATGGGATATGTAGAGAAATAATAGTTTCAAGAACACCACGGGAGAATGGTGTTGCTGAAAAATGAACAAAACAATCATGGAACATGCTAAAAGTATGAGGATACATTTTGGATTGCCCTTGTAGTTTTTGGAAGAAGTAGTTACTACAACGTATTATTTGATTAACTATGGGTCTTAAAGTTCACTAGATGGAAGAATACCAGAGGAATTTTGGACCATAAAAAGGTAGATATTTCTTTTCTTAATTTTTTTAGTTCGAGAAGATTTTTTGTGCATATTGATAAGGAAAATAGAAAAACGTTGGATGCAAAATCCAAGAGATGCACTTTCATTGGTTATAGATCTAGTGATTTCAAATTTCATTTTTAGATTTAGAAAATACTAAAATTATTAGGAGTCATTATATTTAATGGAATGAAAAGAGAATGTACAAGGATCAAATTTTGGTACCTAAGGACGAACCGGTAGAAAAGTTTGTGAATGAAAATGAACTCTCAGATTTAAAATTAATACTGATAGGATTACATAATAACTAGTGTCAGTTGACCCCTAACTAAAATTGGTCACAGAGCTGGTATCATTTATAGAATATGCGAACCAAAATCGTTAACATAACCAACATTGGTTATAGGTGTAGTGTCGATCACCGATGTGATTTGGATACAAATGTCTAGGAGGTCCATAATGAGCCTCCAGTACCCTAAAATCCTGTGAGAAGGTTACAAAGGTTAAGTAAACCTCCAAAAATATTTACACCTTCTCTATTTGATTTATTATTGACTGATAATGGTGAACCAAAGATTTTCTAAGAAGAAATGCATGATGAGACCCACGTCCGGGGGAGCATGACATGGATGAGGAGATGGACTCTTTGGAATAGAACCAGAATTGGGATTTGGTTAATTTTCCAGCATGTAAGAGGACATTATAGAACAAGTGGTTTACGAGGATAAAAGAAGAAGAGGGTGGACATAAAAGGTACAAAGGAAGGCTTGTAGTAAATGGATTTGCACAGAAAGCATGTATTGAATTTGGTGAAATATTTTCTCCTATTGTTAAAATGACTTCTATTCATACTGTATTGAGTTTAGTTGCGAGTGACATGATTTACATTTAGAGCAACTAGATGTGAAGATGACTTTCCTTCATGGTGATTTAGATGAAGAGTTATATATGCAGCGATTGTTTGGGTATGAAGTCAAGGGTAAGGAGAAATTAGTGTACGGAGTTGAAAAGAGCCTATATGGGCTCAAGAAAGCTCCAAGGAAATGGTACATGAGGTTTTATAGTTTTATGCATGAGCATGGTTACTTGAGATGTGAATATGACCATTGTGTATATTTCAAGAAGCTTGAAAATGGGAGCTATATTATTTTGTTGTTGTATGTGGATGATATGCTTATTGCAAGATCTAGTATGTAAGACATTGGTGAGCTTAAGGGAAATCTAGCTCACACATTTTCTATGAAGGATTTAGGAGCTGTAAAAAGAATCCTTGGCATGTAAATACACAGAGTCAGGAAGAACAAGAAATTATATTTATCTCAGGAGGATTATATCTACAGGGTGTTAGAAAGGTTCAAGATGCGAATTCAAAACACGTTAGTACACCTATGGTTGGAAACTTCAAATTGAGCAAAGATTAGTGTCCATCTCACATGAGAAGGTCAAGTACATGACACGAGTGTCATATGCTTCAGCAGTTGGGAGTCTCATGTATGTTATGGTTTGTACCATACCGGACATTACAGGTAGTGGAATTTGTGAGTATATACATGACCAATTCAGGTAGAGAGCATTGGAAAATATTCTAATGGATACTAAAGTATTTGAAATGGATGTCTACCATGAATTTATGTTATAGAGGTTCATATATTTCATTATGTGGCTATGTTGATTCAGATATAGCTGGAGATCTGGATGGTAGGAGGAACACTATTGGATATATTTTCATAGTAGGCGGGATGACAATTAGATGGATTTCAAGATTGCAGAAGGTTGTGGCTTTGTCTACTATAGAGGTAGAGTATGTATGTTGCATTTACACAGGCTTGCAAGGAGATGATATGGATGAGTAGGTTCATGAAAGAGTTGGGAAAGGAGCAAGATGATTTCAAATTGTTTAGTGATAGTTAGAGTGCAATTCATTTGGAAAATAACTTAGTGGTTCATTCAAGAACAAACACATTCAGTTGAGGTATCACTTCATACAACAAGTATTGGAGGATGGGCAGTTGAATCTGGAAAAAATTCATACGAGTGAGAACCCTATGGATATGGTAATGAATTTGTTATCAAAGAATAAGTTGGAGCTACACTCCACTTTTGTTGATATTTGAGTTTGATACTTGAAGAGGAAGAAAAAAAGCTAAGGAAGGATCCAAGAATAACATTGTATAGGTATAGTACAATAATTAATCTCAAAGTGGGAGATTATTGAGTTATGGAGCTCAATTACTTCAGATTAGCATGCAATATGAAACTTGCTAAAAAATGCAAAGTAATCGAAACCGGTTATGGAGGGACTAGCATCGATCGGGCCAGAAAGGAGGAACTGACATCGGTTAGGGCTAATGGGCATCGGTTACCTGTGTGTGGGTGTTTTAATTAACTCACGGGAATTAGATCTATTTTTTGTATTAAAGTAGATATATTTATTGCAATTTCATGGCTAAGTGCCCTAAGTTTTTAGATTCCTATATAAGCATGAAATATAGGGTTTATAAGTAATAATTAAGAATAACTTGCAAAATTTGATGATTATTGTGAGAATAATTATGAGAGAGAGAATTATTGGTGAAGAAGCAAAAACTTGAGAGTAAGATAGTATTGCACATCTGAGAGGTGTGGAAGATTATAAATATTCATTGTATATCTTGTGAAATATTTGGATAATAGATTGGATTGTTTCTTGGTGAATGTATCCCACATTGGGTGAACCATGTTAAATCTAGTGTTGATTTATATCTCTTGTTATATATATTCTTCTAGTAGAATATTTCTTCTAGTAGAATATCCATTTTTATTTGCATGTATGTTTAGATCTGATGTATTATCTATACAAACAGTTTACTAACCCCAACATTTACAACCCCCTATGTCCCTTTTCTTAAGGGACAAAAGGGACATCAAAATGTGTGAGGCTCTTGGAGCTGACACTTGTCCTCTTTGAAAATTGACTAACTCTTGAACTCTTACCTTGAGGACAACTCGAAATGACAATAAATTGAGCCCTCAATGGAATGTTTTGGAAACATTTTATATGAATTTGACTGAAAATTAACTTATGATTCCAATGATGTGGGTCTCATAACTTATTCCTCCATTTATGCCCTAAAAATCAAATTTTTTCTAGCTTTCTAACTAAATATGAAAAAAACCTAGCTATATACCTATTTCTCCAAAATGTTGTGAAAAATATGATTTCGCCATATTGTAAATATATGAATTCCCATTCCAAAGATGTCTTATTTAGCTCCTAACTCCTTCGAGAGCTCCTGGAATCACTTTCCAAAACTCTATTGATTTTTGGCCCTGTGTACTACCTATTATCTCTAAATCACTATACCCTCCGAATGGATAGAATGTGAGCAGAAAGTTTGGTGTAATTGGGTAACATGGGATCACCTCTCAAGTTGTGGGACTTGGGCTTGAGGTGAACCTAGACCTATGCTAACATTTTCAATAAAATGGTTATCTATACCTTGCTAACATTTTCATGGGTTTTAGGGAGAGATATTTGCAAGAAATGAAACTATACTAGGGATGGTGATGCACCAAATAAAGGGTGTTTCTAGACTCAAGAAGGATTAATTTGAAGAGGGTGTTGTGCACCACAAGTCAACTTCACCTACTACAACTTAGAGAGGGTAACAAAATACCACAGACTAGGAAGCATGTGTTCCCTTTGTTAAAATCAATAAAACAAAACAATCTATCAATATTCTAATGAAGAAGGATGAACTTGAGAAGGGTGGAAAAGCACCACAACTCAACTGCATGTAATACTCCACCACTTGATAAGCACAAAACTCTAAGAACTGTAATAGAAACTTGAATTTGCACAATTTACCTGCAAGCATGAGAAAGGAAAAAATAAGTATAGAAGGATGAAAGGAATAAGATTAGTCACAAAACACACACTTTTATTACTTCAACAATGTGCACAATGCATCATTACATTAGGAAGAGGCAATAGTTTCCATTACAATCTTGGAAGAGAGGCTTGAAAGTTCCCCAATCCACAACCAAATAACTTGCAGAAGAGAGAGGATTCTTGAAAAATGTGGAAAATGTCTAACTGTTTAACTTGTCCAACTGTTAGAATGAGCTTCCAACTTACATTTATAAAAAAATTGTGAGAAAAGAAAGAAGTAATAAATTCCTTCCTAAATTAAAGGTACATGATGGTTCATTTATTACAAAGTTGGTTGAACCACTTAAGAAGCTTCCATCATGTGTCATTAATGTCTGTTGACCTAATATTCTCAATTAATTAAAGGAATATTTAAATAAAATATTTTAATAATAATAATAAATATTATTATTAAAATATTAAAATAAAAATATTAATTTAATTACATTTTGGTGGGCCCCCTAAAAAACCAGTTTGCATTCAAACAAGGGGGAAATCCATGTGAATAAGCTAAAAATAGCCCAACTCGGTGGTTTGCTCACGATCCAACTCATTGAGTTGGAATCAAGCTCCTCCATCGTTCACTACTGGCTGAAATCCCATTCCGCATCGAGCTCCTCTTGTCGAAGGCCGAGCCATCATCAATGAGTTTTTGGTCTTTACACCAAGCTCCATCCAAGAGTTCATTTTCACCGTATGAACATTAAGCTCATATAAGGATGCAAGAAAATATACATGGATCACTAAGTTATCCTATCGCCAAGGTGTTTACAATCATGCAACACTTGTTTATGACACTTCAAATTAGATCACCAAATTATCGAAGGAATCCCCTTTACCAATGCTTAATCTCACCGAATCGAACTTTGAATAGATCGATCCGATTCATCGAGTAATGCATCATTACAATGGCTTGACCACCCCAAGTATGTTCCACCTCTCCATTCTTGCATTATTTTACCAAACTCATCGTACATTTACCATTTTATCTCATCTTCAACTCGGTTCACCGATTCGATCTCTTCATGTTCCGCATGATATTTTTCCAATGTCGATTTATTTTCATCATGGCCTCGGCCGACTCGTGCTTGTCCCGGCTTCATGAGCCCACCGAGTTCCTTGTCATGTGCTCGCAATCACCGAATAACTCGACATCTTTTAATTTCAAAAACCATCGTGCTTTGACCAAAATCACTCGGTATTAACTCAACCCACGAATCCTCATTGATCGACTTAAAACTAAGCTTGATTCAAGCTTACTACCTCCTCGAGATATTACTCTCACGGCTCGGTGTTAGCATGCCCAATCTTATCGAGTTCTTCACCTTCAACTTTTCAGAGTGGCTTGGGAAATTTTGACACCTCTTGAATTCTAAATCGATGGGCAAGTTGCTGAACTAATCTACACTTCAATTTGGATCATCATGCGTCACTCAAATCCCCACTAGCTCGGACCAACTCGGTCTTGATTCCCATTTGGTGAGAACTATCTATTCACTTTACTAATATCCCTTCAATGTTTGGTTCAAAACCCTTCGTCAACTCGTTGAACCACCTTTTGGTGACATGCATTTGTTCACAAAGTAGCTCGGTCATGTGCATCGAGCTTTTGGCTCAGTGATGACTCCTCACATGCCTCCACAGGCTTTGTTTAACGTGCTCATCACCGAGAAACTCTTCATTTTGAAACTCAATGCTGAATGACTCATGTATGGTTGGAATTCCTCCCTTTGTGATGCATTCAATCTCCATGCATCAACCTCCATTTCTACACCACTCGACATTTTACTCGATCCTCCACCTTTGATGGTATTCCTTATTCACCTGTTTACATGGTGATTCACTTGCCATGACTCAATCATCAACCACCTCCTCTAATTTTTCCAACATCTTCTGATCCTCCTAGTGACCCACTCATGTGGAAGTCTTATGTTATTTTTCCATCCCAAAATTCCCACTTGGTGATCAGGATGAAATTTTCCCACATGGAATTATTAGCTTGTCCTATCAAGGTGTTATCTCCGCCATGGTTACAAAGTCTTGAAACTCCCCCACTGAGTTATTCACTATCTCTTGCATGCACTCACCCAAATCATCCGAGAAAATCCATCACTCTTGTTTCTAACTCAATGAATCACTCGAGTCATGAATGCAATAGAATCTGAGCTCATTGATTTGGTAGAATAACTCGACCAACTCACCTAGGACCATATCTCACTTTTGAAATAACGAACGATTCAAAACTCCTTCATTATAATCAAGCGTTGATCAAATCGCTTGGTTTCGAATCTCTTCGCACTCGCCCATGTTGATTCTAGCTGAGTCATCCTACTTTGGACTCACTCCATGACTCACCTTTCACATTTAACCGACATAAAACTATCTCTTCTCAAACCACCTCACACCGAATCCTCACCATTGATTGAGCTCATTCTTTCAATCTCTACAACCGAATTCCTTTGACCTACGATCTGTATTGTTTCCCAACTCGGTTTGTGAATTATTCATCCATCATCATATTTTGATGCTTCACGTCCTGCGAACTAAGCTCAATATGGATCTCAAAACATCAATCTTCTTATGCTACCAAAATCGGTTGTCTCCTACCAATTTTCCCAACTCACTTAGCTCGGTTGAGCGACCTAAATCACCGAGTTTTCCTTGAGACATTTACGCATTGACTTGATCTCGAGCTTGACCCTAAGCTCTTGTCCCTCAAAGAACATCAAAACCAAATGCCAAGCTCTTCTACAAGCTCAAACCTAAGCTCATATCTTAACACCAACGAGAGGGTTCCCCTGAAACTTAGCTCAACATCTTCATTATAATCCCTGCACTAAAACTTACAAGCTGTAATTCCTAGCTCATGATTCCTTATGTGGCGAGCCCAAGCTCGAGTCACATCATTCATCCATTAACTCAAATCGAGCTATCTCTTGCATGATTATTTTTCTAGTCAATATCAGTAATAAATCCACTCGAGCTACTCGGATGGATCAACTTCGACTCATCAATGTTGAGTTTTCTATAAATTAACCACCAAGCTACAATGAACTAGGCAATAGCTCAACAATCTTGAAAATTAAATATACACATGATCTTCTTTGCTTTCTCACTCATTTTTACCTTCAACTCAAAAGAGCTCTAAGAATGACTCGGATGAGAAAATCACCACTCCTTCACACAGATTCTAGTTGTGAAGAGCCAACTAACCCATCTTCATTTAATCTACCTTGTTGACCTCGTAGTTATCTTGTTGAGAAAGTTATATTTTTCCATAGGATCACCACTTCATGTGATTTTGAGCTCCTTATGCCTAAGAAACTCACTTGTAGTCGGTCCATGAATCATTGTTCTACATCATTCATCACCATCCCCTGTGAATTTCATAGTATCTCCATGCAACAAAACCTCGAGCCATACGAGCTTGTTTGTGAGCTCATTGCAACTTGTCCCTACACCAAGTTGATCCCTGGTTCGAGCCACTCCCTTTGAGCTTGCCTATATGCCACTGAGTGATATGGCTCTTTAGCTCATGATTCGGTGGGGCTGAGCTCTAAACCGAGCTATGTCTTGACTCCATCATGAGCTTCTAGCACTTAGGCTTAATGTCTATTTCCATGACATGATTTGGTCACATCAAAAATTAATACAATCCCATGTTAATTAGCTTCGACCGAGCTAATACAACCTAGCTCCAACTCAACCTTATATATGATATCATCTCACCGAGTCACTCACTGGGATGATCAGTGAGTTAATTGATCTCAAAGACCCTTTTGGGGCATTTCCCCACATATTATTAAAACTTAAGACCTCCCTGAGTTTCTTTTGGAAACTAAGGATCATAGAGACATGGTAAATCTCTTTAACATGATTAGTCTATTATTTTAATTATTTTATCTTGATAATGATCGAAAGTGGGTCCTTGGGACTAACATTTCATTTTTAACATAATAGGACCATGTTATCCAATTTTTCATGTGTGTAAAATTGAATAACATTGCTCAGGCTTAAGAACCCCTGTTTCTAATGAATCGCCCCAACTCCTCCAAATATCTCATGAATCATACAAAATCAATTCCTTGATGTTTTTAGAACTTTATTTCATCTCCATGTTGAAATTTTATCCTCTATTCTCGCTCCTGGGGTTCCACCGATCATGGGAAGGCCAAAGTGGTAGCCCTTCCCACAACTACCAAAATTTACTTTCTTTAAGAACTACTAAAATCACATAGGGGATTGACTTGAATTTCTCAATTCACCTAGGTTACTGAGTTAACATCCACTAGGAGGTCATTAGACTAACCGGGTAAGGCCGGTCTTTGAGGATGGGTAGACTGAGGTGTCTTGGAAAGATAAAACTTGAAAATTTTGTGAGGGGTGTCGTTGTCATTGTAAAAATTGTAAAATTTCTGTTGCAAATTTTCATTAAAACAATATCCCTCTCCTTAGATCCTTCAAACATATATTTTGGGACCTCCTAAAATATTTTTATGCCATTAATTTTCAATTTTTCTCAACATAT
Organism: Taxus wallichiana var. yunnanensis; assembly: GCA_018340775.1. NCBI lineage: Eukaryota > Viridiplantae > Streptophyta > Pinopsida > Cupressales > Taxaceae > Taxus > Taxus wallichiana. The sequence continues at coordinate 82,911,736 of CM031244.1, read as the reverse complement.
TATAATGTGTATGAACATAATATTTATTAAATTGGATCTCAATTTGATCCTTCTAAATATATCATGAATATTGTAGACCAACATGTAAAGTTGGTAATTAGACTAGAAATTCCAAAAATGGCTGCCATTGGCATGTTTTTGTAGTGATGAATATATTTCCCTCTTCATTCAGTAAGAAGATAAGTTTTCTTGGGTTTTGCAACCAAGGTTATAAGAAATTTATGGTGACCAAATCCTTCAACTAAAAAGTAACAAGCTACCCAAGGGTTTGATCACTTTGGAAAGCATGTTCACCCTAGATGATCAATATAAAGGGGAGAAGAGGAATTTGAAAATCAAAGAAGAGGACTATCATGATGTGGCTATCTCTAATGGAAAGCAAATAAAGCTTGGAAAGGTATGTACATATGAGCAATAATCTAAATTCATCCAATTATGCTAAGAATATGATGACATTTTTGCATGGTCTTATGATGACCTTAAAGGCTATGATCCTAATATCATTCAACACACCATTGAATTTTCCCTAAAATCAAAATAGTGAGACAAAATTAAAGGCTAGTTAATCCTAAAATCAAACCATTAATGAGAAATGAGTTGAGAAAATTGATTAAAGCTAAAATTATCTTCCCCATCAAACACTCATCTTGGGTTGTAAACCTTATCCCTGTTAGGAAGAAGAATGGAGAGATAAGGTTATGTGTAGATTTTAGAGACCTCAATAAATCCTCTCTAAAATATCATTACCCTTTACCTTCCATGGACAAAATATTATAGTCAGTAGCAAGGGATGAGATTTTTTCACTTTTGTATGGGTTCTCTAGTTATAATCAAATCCTTATCAAAGAGTCTAACCAATATAAAACATATTTCACTACCAAGTGGGGGACTTTTGCTTATGAAAAATTCCTTTTGGACTATATAATGTTAGTGTTACCTTTCAAAGAGAAATGGATTTATATTTTAAAGGGCTAATTAGTGAGTTTTTTTTTATCTATTTAGATGATATTTTATTTTTCAAAAAAAGAGGAAGATCATCTAATACACCTTAAGCACATTTTTAGTAGATGCATGGATTTTGGTATATATTTAAATCTAAAGAAATGTATCTTTATTGTCCCTAAGGGTAAGATTTTGGGACATGTTGTGTATAAAATTTGTTTGGATATTGATCTAGATAGAATTAAAGCTATTTTGGCTCTATTTCTTCCCCAACACAAAAATCGTTGTAGTATTTCTTGGGGAAGATCAATTTCATAAGATAGTTCATCACTAACTTTTTTGAGTTGGTAAGGCCCATCACATTGATTCTTAAGAAAGGTAATGATTTCCAATAAAAAAAGAGGCCAAGATCATCTTTGAAAAGATAAAATAGGCTACTTCTCAAGCTCCCACTCTCATCAACCCTGATTTTGAAAAATATTTTATTATAAATGCCTTTCGAGGGGAAAGAAACAATGTTGACATCTTAACCCAAAAAAATCAAGAAGGATTGGAGCAGCCAATAGATTTTACAATTCAGACATTTAAATATTATGAGCTTAAATATAACTTTTTTAAAACAATTTTTTTGTTGTAAGGTCTCTAAAAATTTTAAACACTTGGTGTGCAACAATAAGATTAGAGTCTTTTTACTCATCCAAACATCAAGTAGTACACTATGAGCATTAAAATAATCGATGAAATATATTCTTGGATTATTAAAATCATGAAGTTTGAAATTGAAATAAAGTCCATGAATATGATAAGAGGTGGATAATTGTGTCAAAAATTATCTAAAAATGAAGGGCTCACACAAGAATCATTTTATGTCTAGTGTCGAAGTTACAAAAAGAGGGGGAAGTGTTGAAAAATGATTATTTTCTAAATATGATTGAATACCATCAGATTTGGAAAGCTACCCAACACTTTCAATAGAACTCAGAAAAGGAATTTTAGATTGAAGGCCCTTAACTATGAGATGTTTGAGGGTTTCCTTTTCAAGATAAACATTGATGGTGTGATGTTGAGATGTGTGGAACCGAAAAGGTTGAGATAGTAATCAGAGAGTTACGTGTAGGATTTTTCGGTTGAAAATTTTCTCCTCAAACTATTGTAACCAAGATCTTGAGGGTTGGATATTTTTGGCCAAATTTGTTTTCAAATTATTATAAATGGATAAGGAGATATAAATAATGATCCTTTTTTGTTACTAGAAAGAGGAATGCATCCCTACCACTTCAACCCATTGTTGTTGATCAACCTTTCTCTCAATGTGGTTTAGAATTCATTAGTATGGTGAACCCTCCTTCGAGTGTTGGTCATCATTGGGTTTTGACTACTACAAACTATTTTACAAGGTGGGTGGAGGTTGTACCTCTCAAAGAAGCAACTAAAAATGTCATCATAGACTTCTAGAAGATATTGTGACTAGATTTGGAGTTCCCCACATAGTTATATCTGATAATGCCAAGGATTTCATTGGAGCCAAAGTGATTGATTTTTCCTTGAGATATGGTATTTACTTGAAGACATATTCAAACTATTATCCTCAAGGAAATGGCCTTGTTAAATCCTCCAACAAAAATTTGATCAAAATCATGAAGAGAACAATGGAAGAAAATCAGAGGTAGTGGCACAATAAGATAATAACAACACTTTGGGCTGATAGAATCATACCCAAGAAATCTATTGGGAACTCTCCATTCATGATTGTATATGGGAGAGAAGCTAGGTTTCCCATCTCACTTCAAATCCCATCTATAAATTTTCTCATCAATTTAAATAAGAGCATCATGACATAAAAACCATAAGGATTGCCTAGTTGTTTAAGTTAGAAGAAGCTAGACATAAATTGGAAGACCACCAAAAATCTATACAAAAGTGGTTTAAGAGGAAATCCTACCCTCATCCATTCAAAGGAGAATTAATCCTAGAATGGGATGAATACCACTCTAAGCTAGTAAAACATAATAATTTTGATGCTATTTAGAGTGGCCCTTATCAGATTGTGGAGATCAAGGAGAGTAATGCTTTTGAATTAGCAAGAATAAATGGTGAAATATTTCCTATCCCAGTCAATGAGATCTTCCTCAAGCCTTATTTCTAAAATTTTCTCTCCCCCTTATACATAGTTGTAAATATATTCCTTTCCCAGCTCTATTTTTTTCTTCATTTTTGTTGTTAGTGTCTTCTTGGCCCTCGTTTTAGACTATGGGTTTTTAGTCACTTTGCCTATTTTTGTCAAGTCTAAACTACCAAGAATTTTTTTGGTGGAGGTTTTTGTCACCTTGAACCACCATGGTCAGATATCTCAATTTTCGTGCAATATAATGTTGATATTTTAGTTCGGTTGTTTTCGAGCATGTACTTGCATCTTTCAAATCTCCCTATCTATCTACTAAGAAAACCAGTTTCCCCGTACACCTTATGCTTCCATTTTGAATAATTGGTGGATTTTTTTAGAATGGTTTAGAATTTCATGTATTGAGGAACATCTTTACAAATTAGTTGGAAATTTAGAGGAAGAAGAAATTGGGATCAAGGAAAGTGATAATTATCCTAGGGCACAAGGTGGTTTCTAGGCCATTACAATTTTCTTGTAGAAAATGATAGAATTTTGGAAAGACTAAGAAGGATTTTTAATTTTATATAATGAATCCATGCCCAATGGATGCATAAGGAAATTGTTTCTCACACATAGCATAAATATGACCCCTTTGACTCACGAGAAATGTTGACAAAATAAGCACCCTACTTATTTTTGGTTCACTAGTTACAAATTGAATACTTGTGTGTTGTAGTGTCTCAAATATTTTTCAAATTATTTATTCATATCACATAAAAAGTTTCATAGTTTAGAATGTTCAAGGACTTATGCACTTCTTTTTGAAAATCAATGTGACAAAGGAACTTAGTGTTCCATGAAATTGAGAACTTATGTTCTCTCGGGTTTACCTAACCCATGAGACAAAGGCTAAGTGCTTCGTAGAATTGCAGGCATAAGAGAAGTGTTTTGCGGAAATGAGTAGAAAAGTTAGTATTGGTTTTGTAGAAGTTAGTCTTTCACGAGAATGGAAAAGTTATTATTTCATAGGAATGGAAATCTTAGTCTTTCATGGAAATGGAAAAGTTAGCATTCGCGGAGATTACAAAAGTTAGTATTACACAGTTAAATCTTCAATATTTCGTAGAGTTTGTAAAATTTAGTATTTTACAGATTTGAGTGAACATAGTATTCCACAAAATTGGAATTTTTTTATGTTTTACAGAGTTTGTAAAATTTGTGTAACAAAAAGAAATTCATTAGAGAAAAAGTTACGAAACATGAAAAAGTGTCACGCAACACCATGAAGTGGAAGAAAGAAAGTTAAAACATGACAAAAGGAAAGTTATTACTCCAAAGAATGAATAAAGTGTAGTGTTCCATGGCTTTTCAAGTCTGCATAATAAATGAACAAATTTATGGACACATACACTACGGGACAAGGTAAAGCAGAGTGTGGGAATGTTATAAATATTTAAAGTGGGGGAAATAAGGGAAAGTATGTGGAACAAAGAAAATATGAGAACAAATTTAAAGACTATGTGGCACTTGTGAGAAGTGAACTAAGGTGCAAAATTTCTAGAAAGTTTCATAGAAAGCTAGCCATAGAACATAGGGAGAGATACACAATATAAGGAAAAGTTGTGAAACAAAGTTAAACTTTGTGGAATCCAAGGTATTCCATGGGATAATAAAATAAGTCTCGTGCATAGTCAAAGGAATTTTGGAGTTATTTTTATTTTGGATCAAGGAAAAGTGTTGGGCACCTAAAATATTGGCTAACTACAAAAAGACACATAAGCGTGCAAGGCCTAGTTGAAGAAAGGCATGAAAGGATAAATCGTGCGGGGCAGGGTTTAAGGAAGGGTTTAAGGAAACCCATGGTGCACGCGTGAACAAAACCAAGGTTTCAGGACTTAGCCATATTGGGAATTTTGGAAAAACACGTGAAAATCATGACCTGACTGCACATGTGGAGTGGATAAGGTGCCAACCTGGCGACAAGTTGGCCTAGGAAGGAGCATGCCTACGGTAGAAGCTTCTAGAAGCACATCATGGTAAAAAGTGGAAAGCTCAGGCCTAGAGGAGCATGCTCACATGGAGGACCACATTCAGACACTTGGCATCAGATCTGAGGCCGTTGGAGGATGATTTATCAATTTAGAAAGGCTATATATACAAGCACCTATAGAAGTAAAGATATAGAGAAATAGATAGAGGGTAGAGCTCTCAGTAAAAATACTATAAGAACTTTGTTAGTTTGGGTAATTGTGCTTAGGAAAGGATGTATCAAGGGTATGGGGATTATAAATTTCTTTTGAGAGCCTAGCCATATGATTCTAATTATAATGCATGACTATGGTCTACTTTCTGTGACATTCTGTAATGGCTCCATGAATGTAATGAGGTTACCACTTATATGAATATGAACATTGATGATTTTGATGCATACATCTTTCTCATAGTTCTTTTTCATTTATGTTTATGATTAAGTATGGATGCTTGTACAACTTCTTTCTATTTTGGTATAAGTTATATAATATGTTAAGCACTTTTTGTCTGGAATGACTGCAAGGATCTAGAATCCGTTCTGAGCTCTATGGTGCTTGTATGTCTTACTTCCTTTCAAATCTCTTAAACACGGACCATAGATGATGTTTCCCACTAAACTCACATAAAATAGAGACTCAACACCCACACATGCCTTGGGTGAGCACCCAACACCCGCTGGGTGATAGGTCGATGCACATGGGGTTCCTTTCTTTTGTGATGGGGGTAAAAATGACTACATCTTGGTTCCATTGTTGGGACCTCTTTTCAAAGTTGTAGTGGGAAATGGCATACATCATGATCTGGGTAATGAGTAATGACAAAACGTTTAACTGGAAAGTGTTGAATCATGGTTCAAGAGCATAGAGGATGAATTTTCTCAGAGATTCAACATTGGACCTGAATTTAATGCATGTAGGTGGGTAGAAGAGAACCTCTACCATGATTTATATGAAATGTTTTTTTATTGTTTCCCAGTAGAACTATATGAATGGCTCTCAAAGATATGCATCTAGATCTGTGGTATTCTAGATCACATGTGTGGACCCAAGAAGAATACTAGAGGCTGCAAGATGTAGATCTAATGTGGACTCATTTTGTGGATCATTGGTGGGAGGGTGTGTTGGCTAGCTACACTATGGAGTATGTTATTTCCACATATTCTTTCCTGGAAGTTACTGAGTTTGAATTTATGTAGGAGCCTAAAGGATCATTTCTATGTGCTATCCCTTTGGCAATGAAGATCTTGATTGTTACTTTGAGTTTAGAGGCATTTCCAATGGCCGGCTAAACCATTCTAAGCATTGGGCAAGGAAGCTAGGGTGGAGGAAGATGGCATATATTATGACAGAGAAGGAAAGGGAGGAGAGACGGCTCAAGTATAGTGAAGCGCATGAAAGGGAGATTACTAGACGACGTGAGGCTACAAGTGTGATGGATCTATGGAGGCAGACATTGCGGGAAGGAGTTGAGGTTCATGTGGAGGACATGAAACCTGAGAATTTTGTGCTACCCCATCTTGGCAAGCATGTAAGAGAGACCCCTTCATCTTCTGATGAGAGTTTTTGCGTAGAGAGAGAAGAGTCATTGGCACATATTTGAACCCACCCAATGACCAAACCCTGACGCTTGGTTTTCCAGATCAAGGAAGGAGTATCATTGACCCAGTTGGTATTAGTGGAAGTGATAGATTTGTGCCTAGGAGGTATAATTTTTCAGTTCCCACTTCTATGGCTACACATATTCTAGTATTTAGAGGAGTCTTTGGACAAGGATAAAGTATACAAGCCTTTGGTCTCACATCTAGGAGTGGCGCAGGTACAATAGTGGTAGTGGGGCATTATCAAATACTATCAGTGCACAGTTCAGTGGAACCTTGGGGACACTTGGCACGACTACTATAGGACTTGGTGGTTCTGGTGGGTCAGGAGGAATAGAACCTAGTGGTTCTGGTGGATTTGGTGGCTTAGGAGGCATAGGATATGGTGAACTTGGTGGATCTAGCAGCAGAGGAAACTAAGGCTCTGGCTCAAGAGGACAAGGTTCCTAGCCACCCCTCAAGTCTTCTTTGAGATGTCTTTACATTTGCTAGATTACAGAGGTATTGAAGATGCTACAAAACATGTTCACAAGTGTGAGTTGCTATGGTGTGCAAAGGGGATCAAAACCTTAGAGTGGAAGGCTAGTCAATTTGCAACAACATTGCAGGGGCACGTGCATAGCTGGTATAGGAAATATGACCTTCATCAAACGGTGGTGGATTATACTACTTTAAAGAACACATTCTTGGAATAATTCCACATCCCTGAGTTTGAATAGAAGAGCATCAGCACCTTGAAGGAGATTCAACAGGAATGGCAAGAGAATGTGCGGGAGTATGATGTGCACTTTAAAACTATCTTGTCTAAATTATCATATGATATTCACCCTTCACAACATGCTTAGTGGTTTGTTAGGGGTTGATCACACCTTTTAGAAGGGCCTTATCTCATAAGAATTTCACATACCGTGCAAGCTACTAGAAGTCGCTACGCACGCCGAGGCTATTGGCAAAGGTGTTGACACCGGTATTAGCCCATTTTGGAAGCTCAGATTGTTGCTTATGGATAAGAAACTAGAAAACTTGTCTCGTGAACTCAGCCCATGAGAATCATAGTGGTTTATGGTGTACAGATTGTGAAGTAGAGGGGCATTTCAAGGATAGTTGCTCCTAGAGGACAGACATGCCATGACAAGAGATTGTGAGATTTTTCATCGGGACCATGATGCAAGCGAGTGTTGCTTGTTATAGCATGCAATCCGGAAGAGCGTATCTTGCTACTATAATATTTTCACCTCTACACCCATGATACTAAGGATTGTAGGATTATTGATCAGATGCATGAGGTCATTAATCATAGGGTGTGACAAACCAACATTTCTAGTACTTCTAAAGGTGATGATTGTTGTTATGAAGAGTGCACAGATGGAGGTGTGCATGGAAGGGGATTTTGTGGAGGATTCTGTGGTCATGGTAACCATGGAGGAGGAAGAAGTGAGTTCCCACGTGGAACCTATTTTAATTTTGGGTCTATAGAACATTACAAACGAGAGTGCCTAGACCTATTACAGTGCTCATGGTGCGGGAAGAAACACAAGTATGAGGAGTGCCTTGAGTTATTTGAGCACATGAATCAACAAAGCAATGGAAAGACAAGGGCGTTGCAATGGTAAGCATTAAGAATATAGAAACACAATGGATGCTACAGGTGACATGTGATGCAGGCTTGGAACCTATTTTAGTAACAATAAGAGTAGAGGCCACACGTGTAAAGGAAATACCAAGGTAGAGGACCCTGGTTTCAAGAGAGGAAGTGGTGCATGGAAAGTACCCAGATCCTGCTCATCAGAAGGAGGTATACCAAGATACCATGGATGTCATTTGGAGTTTACAAGGAGAAATCTAGTGTCTAAAGGAGCAGTCCAGGAGGGAGGAGTAAAGGAGGAAGGTCGAGGCACCAAGAGATGACCTGGATGAGGTCAGGGAAGTATGTAAAATGCTAAGGCAAGAGAATTTTATTCCCTTGCTAGGAGCATGGTTGAGGGAGAAGGTACCATGCACCGAGAGAAGAGCATGAGAGGCAGGTCTTGCATGTAAAACTTCCCCCTCACAGCCTTGACTATGATAGGGAGATCACGTTGAATGCAAAGAGTGGATGGATGGTGTCTTTGAGTAATATCCTCATTGACACTGTGCACGGAGGTCAATGTTCTCGAGATCTGGATGCTTGGCATCAGATGGGAAGGCCTACATTACAGCCATCTTCGAATGTGTTGTATATGGAAAACAAAACAAAGGAAATTCCCATTGGTGTCTTAAAAGATGTGGCTATCACCATTCAGGGAGCTAAGTTTACTGGGGACTTCAAAGTCTTAGTGCTCACCGAGGTAGACAATTTCCCAGCACTACTTGGGTGCCCATGGTGTTATAAGAACAATGTAGATCTTTGGTTCAACAAAGGGTACATCAGCTTTGAAAATGAGGAGGAGCGATTCATCATACCCCTGGCTAATGGGAAGTCAACACCCTATACTGAACCCTTGGGAGAAGAGGTCTTGGATAGAATATATGTGTGCTCAATCAGGGATCCAGAGATAATCTATCCTATTGATGGAGTTATCATGTTTGAATATGCTCGGTCAAGAAGTGACACCACCAAGATAGCATGTGATAATTAGGCACACGGGAACTACTAATTGATCGGATGAGATTTAAGAGGATCGGTGACAAAGGTGAGAAAGGCATGCATAGTCAAGCACCTAGGAGGAAAAGAGCTACCTAAGTACTCAGGAGGGGCCTCCCCTGAGGTCTTTTTATAGAGAATGGAAGCTCAGTGGAAGGAAGAAAATGAAAGAAGAGGGATGTTAAGTTACGTCCTACTAAGTACTATTGCATGCTAGTGGGAGACACATCAGATAATCTATCGAATGGCATGAAGTGATAATTTCCTTCTCGTGTTTGTTTCTCTAAAAGTAATGCACCCACCACCATCAAGGACTACCATGGTAAGGAGCCTACCTCTTTCCACGTCCAAGCCTATGAAAGAACCTGGAGGGAAGGTGTAGAAGCTTTACCACCATCCCTCTGGGTGCACAAACTGTATTCTACATTGTAGGATTATGCATGTGCATGGTACATAAATTCTAAGACACACCGCCAAATAGGAAATTGGCAAGAAATAGTGGCTGGCCTAGTTCAAAAATTTGAGTACCGAAGTACCAAGTCACCAGTTGATAAGGTATTGTAGGTTGTTAAGCACCTTACCATGGGGGACATTGCCATGGGTTAAGATAGGCTATTGGACTTGCTTGGTGAGCTAGGTTTGGGGAGCACTTTGAAGAAGAGGAAACATAGGAGGATCATTTTGCGCGCGTGTGTGTGAAAAGAGAGAAAGGAAAACTTGTTTCGTGATTGATGGGGAGGAATCGAAAGTTTGGATTTTAACCATTCTATAGGGCGCGTGAGGTAGTGGATAGTGCTGATACTCATGTGTGCACATACCATGAACATTTAAAAACTAAAAAGGTTAACATCAGATCAGGAGAAGAACCTAAGGAAGCTATCATTGGAGATTACTGGTCGAGAAGGAGGTCTCTAATATCATTGATATTTTACACAAATTAGAGGATTTATTTCCATGTGGGTACCATGAGCTTAAAGGCATCCACCATTCCTTAGGGGAAATGAGGATAAAGGTGAAGGACGGTGTGTGCCCGGTTAGGAAGAGACCCTACCGGATGAATCCCAATTTATGCATGAAGGTAAAGGAAGAGATAGACAAAATGATAGCTTCTCGGGATAATTCAAGTTGTGGAAGAATTAGAATGGATAAGTTTGATGGTAATAAGCATTAAAAAGGATGGGAAAATTAGGATCTACATAGATTATAGGGAGCTGAACGTAGTGTGTGACATTGATCCTTTTCCAACCCCCTTCACTGAAGAAATTTTGGAGGGAGTCACTGGGCATCAAATCTATTCCTTTACGGATGGATTTTGGGGTACCACCAAGTCTGGATTGGAAAGGAAGACCAGGAGAAGATAATTTTTCCACTAAATGGGGAATTTTTGTATACAGTCATGCCCTTTGGGTTGAAGAATGTGCCTACTATTTTCTCACACATAGTGGTACAAGAATTCTAGGACTTCATCCACAAATTTCTTCAGGTCTATCTAGATGATTGGACAGTGTATGGGCTAGTGAAAGACCATTGTGATAATTTGAGGCTGATGTTTGAGAGGTGTCGAGAAGTTAAGGATATCCCTCAACATTAAGAATTGTGTCTTTCTACCCCCTTTGGAACATTATTGGGGCATATCATATGTAAGGAGGGCTTACTAGTAGATCCTACCAAAGTTTCGTGATTGTGGGATTGGGAGAACCTACTAGCTAGAGCACAATGCACGGGTTTCTTAGACACGTGGGCTACTATCAAAAGTTCATCAAGGGGTATGCCAAGATCTCCATGCCTTTAGAATAATTTCTCAGACATAAAAGTTCCTTCCATTGGGGAAAGGCATAGCAGAAGGCATTTGATACATTAAAGGATAGGCTTGTCACCGCGCCCATATTACATTTTCCCTCTTAGGATAAGCCCTTCCATGTTCATGTAGATTCCTTTAGAATAGCCATTGGGGAAGTGCTTGCACAACTTGGTGAGGGAATTTTTGATCATCCCCTATGCTTTGCAAGTAGGAAGTTGACACCAACAGAACAAAATTATACTACGATCGAGCGCGAAGCATTGTCAATGATCTATGTGATTTACAAGTTAAAATAGTATCTATTGGCAACTCCTTTTGACACTCGACCACATGACGTTAAAGTACTTGGTGAACAAGCCCATTCTACAAGGGCGCATATGTCAGTGGGTGATATTATTCCAAGAGTTTGAATTCATGGTAGTTGTGAAGCTAGGAAAGAGTAACTATGGACCTAATCTTTTATCAAGAATTGATTTAGGGAGTACATGCAAAGCATTGAAGAGATAATGTCGACGCGCATCTATTTAGGTTGTGGCACACACCCTTAGATTTGGAGGAAATTGCAGTATTTCTAAAGGAACATGTGGCATCGGAAGGGATGAAAGCATTAGAGAAGAAGTAACTAGCCATACGCATAGTGCCCTGCATGTTGATTAGTGGGGACTTACAAAATTTATGGCGTAATGAAGTTTTGCATAGGTGTGTACTAGAGCATGAGCACCTCACCATCATAGAGGAAGCACATGGAGGAAGTGCAGGTGGACATTATGTAGGTGATGCCACTACACATAAAATATTAATGGCAGGATTGTGGTGGGAAACTTTGTATAAGGATTGCAAGGAATATTGTAAAGCGTGTGACCATTGTCAGCGCATTGGCAAGCTAGGAAAGAGAGATGAAATGCCTTTGTGCCCTATCCCTAGTGCTGAACCTTTTGAGAAATGGGAAATAGACTTTGTAGGCCCTATTGCACCAGTAGCACATAGGACTGGATCACGCTATGTAATCACTTGCATAGACTATTTGAAAAGGTGGGCAAAGGCAGCCCCAACTAAAGACCGAAGCTGATCTCGTAGCAGGCGGCAATATTTTGTGGGAGAACATTATCACAAGGTATGGATGTCCTTTAAGTTTAACCAGCGATAGGGGTACACATTTCTTGAATGAGACCATGAGGATCCTGTTAGTAGAGTTCATGGTAGCTCATCACAAGAATACCCTTATCACCCACAAGAAAATGGAACCGTGAAAGCATTTAAAAAATACTGAGTCATACCCTGACCAAAATTTGGGATTTCGGAAGACAAGATTGGGATGACAAGGTATCATCCATATTATGGGCTTATAGGACAACTTATAAAAGGCTGAACAAAGCCACACCATTTCAATTGGTGTTTGGCATGAAGTTTTTCTTCCGGTTGAATTCATGTTACCTTCTCTGTGAATAGCGCACGTAGGAGGGCTGGCGATGAGAAATCACTGGAAGATAGAATTGATGAACTGATGAAACTAGATGAAAGATGATCACTCGCCAGGTGGAGCCAAACAACAAAAAAGTAAAGAAAAAAGCATGGCATGATCACCACATCAGAAACAAGAATTTTGAGGTTGGGCAGATGGTCTTACTGTATGATTCTAAGTTTTGTGCCATCCTGAGAAATTAAAATTCCATTGGTTGGGTCCCTATAAAATATCGTACATCCTTGATTCAGGTGCGTGCGATTATAAGCACTGGATAGAAAAAAATTTCTTAGACACTTCAATGGAGTAGGTTGAAGCCCTACTATAAATAAGGCTTCTTGTTGTTTGTAAATAAGGTAGTTTTTCTAGATAATTTAGAATTCCCTTTATGCAATTCTTTTCTTGTGTTTCCCTTTCAAGTTGTTGTTTTGTTTTACACCTTGGGTGCTAATAACGTTATTACTTTTTGAGGATTTTGAGTGCGCAGAGGACCATGCATCATTTTACTATGGGGTGGACTGATGTGAAGGAGAGCATGGGTAAAGTGCCATGGAATTTTGTGTTAAAAATCCTGGTTGAATGGACCTATTAAAAGAGATGCATGAAAAGAAAATATGGAAAAGGATGGTTGGCGTCAAGGTAAAGCTACTTTCAGATCCCGCATACAAAGGAGGAAAAAGTGCATAAGCAACACGAGGTAGGTGAGAGAAAAAATCAAGAAAGAAGAAGTTCCTTTAGCACCGGTGATGGATGCGTAAGATTCTCATGTCAAGATGGATTTGTTGCTCACCAAAAGGTTGGAAGATTTTCTACACGAGGTTTGGGCACATGAGTTAAAGTGCTAAAGTTAGACTTTGTTTGAAAAAGCTGCATTAAACATGAAAACTATGGTGGTAGGTGGAGTAGCATTTAATGCTTTAAAAGGGGAAAAATTATAAATAAAGGGTCGAGGCATTTCATTATTCACTTTGCGTATAAGGAGGAAAAAAGTGCTTTTGCATGTTGGCAAACTAGGGCTTCTAAGATTTATTTGTGTGAAGAAAAATTTGAAGAGATTGAGTGTGAGTAACTAGTTTGGATTTGCAAACTAGAAGGAAGGTATTTCAAAGAGCAAGTTTGAGAAGGAACTATGGCATGGGTTTAAGGAGTCACAAATTCGAGATCTAATGTGAAAATTGCAGTAAAACAAGCTTGGGCTAGAAAATCATGAAAACTATGGCTAAGTTTCTTCCAAATTCGAGATCTAAGGTGGGAGAGTGGAGGGAGATTTAGAAGTGATTGAAGTGGTAAGAGGACCAGAAAGGCCGCAAAATTCACCCCCGAGTAAATTTTGATAACATGCATTGAATTCTCAAGCCCCCAGGGCAAATTGATTGAAAGGCAAAAACATCCTAGGGGCTAACTCCCTAGCCGAAGAAGAAAAGAGCAAGTTACGAGAAGATGTGAAAAGTTGCGAGAAAACAAGCTTGGGCGGGAAAAATCAGAAAAGCTAAATCGACTAGTCCTACGCAATGGTAGGGATGTGGGACATTTGGGCGGGATCGGCGAAGCCGCGAGCGGCTGGAGCAAAGGAAACGTCGGGATACGCGGTGGCCGGTTCGGCCTAAAGGAGAAGAAAATCGACTAAGCTGCTCTAGGACATTTGGGACAAGAAGGCGTGAAGGACAAACCGACTAGGAAAACGGGAACTCTAGCACTGGGACATCCAAGACAATGGGACATGGAAGACGCGGATAGCTGAAAAAGCCGAGAGCCAATCATATCACGACACGTGTCACCGGCAGAAAAGGGACAGGGAAGCCCATTTCGGGCGGATCAGAAGTTTTTGTCCAGACAGACTGGGACATCCGGGACAAATGGACGTGGTGGACGCGAAAGAGGTAGACCCGCGGACCAACCAAATCATGACATGTGTCACAAGGAGAAAAGTCCAAAATTCAAAGGGCGAGGTTTGAGGGGTCAGCCTGAGCCAATCAAAAGAGGACACATGTCCTATGGAGCAAGGAATGCGGAGCTCGGGGAGGAGTTAGAGAATTTGGCAAGAAGTTCACCCAAAAGCTAAAATTAAAGGTCTACCCCACGCCCCTGACGACCAATCAATGCATGCCACGTGTCATCCAGGTGGCAGAGCGCGGGAAGAAATTTAAAAATCCGTTTCACTGTTTTGTGCCCTAAATCTTCAGATCTCCATATATTTTGATCCAGAGCTTGGATTTGCACGTTCTTTATATCAACGGAAAGCTTATGAAATTATCTACATGATTCTAGGGTTAATCTTGAATTTTGGTGTAGTATAGAGAGAGAAAATTGAGAAACATCTCGACGTGTGTTCATGGCCAGAAGTGACATTTCAAGCAACCAGATTTAATGCAGAATGGGTCGCATTCTCCTGTAATTCGGTCAAAATGATAGGGTATGGGTTTGTAAGGTCCCCCATGCCATTTTAATGCACCTATAGTCAAGAAGGAATGGGCTCTCACGTTTTTGTATGTTTCTGTCTCCTAGGCTCGACCCTTGTAATGTAAAAGCCAGATTTGGCTCATTTCAAAAAGGGGGAACATTTTTTGGGCATAGCAGACTTCTTCTTTCACCTCCAGCAAGTGATTGATGCAAGGATCAGACCTCTCCAAAGATTGTAATTTTCTTTTACCTCTCTGAGGGTGTAATGCATGTTTTTGACACTGAAATGATAATGCAAGCTCTGTGAATGGGTTTCAGTCCTCTGTTTGTATTATTTGTTTCATTTCAGATCCTAAATTATACCTTATCAGTCTGTGTATGTTTTATGTTGTGAAATTTGGTCTGTGTCTATTTGCATGACAAATATGTTTCACCACTCCTTTTGGTGCATCACCATCTTTAGTTAGTTTCAATTTTTGCACTTCTACCCCGTCTCCTCGCAGTTAGAGTTAGAGTAGGATTAGGATCTCGAACCTCAGTAGTGTGTAAGCATTAGATCTAAATCGAGGAGTTTGAGGAACCAGCCTCTAATCTGGAGATTCCTCTCTCAGTTTCACAAGTCCCACGCTTGGAGAGAGGTTTCCATGTTGTGCAATCACACGTGGATGCTAGAGTGATCAACCTAGAAGCCTGATCTGCATCCAGGGGTGTTGTGAGCCTCGCAACAACAGTTTTTGGCACGCCCGGTGGGAGTTAGAGGTCTCATTTTTATCAGCAGCAGGGTTGATGTGCATCTGCTACATTTTTCTTGCTTAAAAAGAGCTATTATTTGCATATCTGGCGACTCCAAGGGGAAGAACTAGTTGGTTCCAAGTGCAGGCCTGAAAACTCATGAGAAGAATCACCACAAGGTCAAGAGTGGAGAAGAAGAAGAAGTCTATTTGAATACCGCAATTATCTCCAAGAAGAAGGCAAAGAGGAAGAAGGATTCAAAGGTCTCCATCTCCACCAACAGAACTCTCTCAACTCCTCCACCGGTAGGCCTTTCATTCACCAACAAGGGTTTTAAGACCAATTAGAATGGCTCAGAACAATCCCTACGTCAACTTCACAGCAAAGCAGCCCACTTGCTCTCAATGCACAACATCCAGTTCCTATGCAGCCTTCAAGAACATTCCCTACTTCACCGGAGAAAATCGACTACCTGTGTGATCATGTTAAAGATATTGCTAACCTTTGTGCAATTCATGAAATCAATGAAATGCAAGTGGCTGTCAAGTTACTGGCATCTTCCTTCAAGGGTAAAGCATTACAATGGTTTAGGAGCCTTGGAGCTGGTTCTATCACAAACTGGAATCAGCTGTGTATTGCACTTCATGAGCAATTTGGAGAGAAGGGAGACAACTTGTCTCTTTTGGAGCAGCTAACAACCATCAAGAGGGCTCCCAATGAGCAGCTGACCGATTTCAACTTCAGATTTCAAAAACTTGGGAGAGGATTCCAGTGGCAGTCAGGCCAATAGTAGAAGGTGCTTTTCTATACTATCTCAAAGCTTTAAATTTTGATATTTCTATGTTGATTCAGTCCATGGGAGGCATAACTATCCCTATGGCTTATAGCATTGCCATTAGGGCTGAAAATTGTTTAATCCAAGCTGGCAAACTTGCCCCTAGACCTCCCATGCCATTGTTTCCAAGTTTAGAGAGCCCAAACACCCATCAAGCACCTAATTTGGCTCCTTCTCCCACTCCTAGAAATCAGAGTTCAAATGAAGCTTCCACTTCATCTCCAAGTGCCCCAAATGAGCTTCAAGAGGTCATGAAGCAATTGCAAAACCTAGGCAATGAGCTAGTTACTCTCAAGAGGCAACAAGCCCAAGGTTTCAGACCTTCTTATCAACCCCAAGCTCAGCCTAATAGGCAGCCATACCAACCACAAAGACCACCTAATCCAGCTGCAAATATGAATCAAACAAGGCCTCCTGCCAATAGACCATTCCAGCCCTATAATCCAAATGCCATATCTGCCTCTAAGGCATTAGTGCCAACACAGAACAACATTGCTCAGGAATATGATTGGTGCTTTCCATGCAATGAGCCTCATAACCAATCCATGTGTTTCAATGGTGCTCTCAATCAAGCACTAATGGTGACAACTACTGGTGTGGAGGGCGAGGGCAGTCAAGGAAAAACAACAACAACAAGAAACATTCCAACAGCAATCAGCCCCAAATGACACCACATTGGTGAACTGGCAAGTAGAAGATTTCTGTGGCATGAATCAAGTAGTTTCTCAAGGTGTTGCTAGCCAACACAAGGTCAAAGAGGAGAAATTTGGGTGAAGAACAGCCATTAGCCCCAGCCAATCCACAACCTTCCATGGCTCCACAAATGATTGGCAAGCAAAGTCCAGTTTCAAATGCACAAGGGCAGCCAAGAACAGCCCCTAGGCCAACTCAAATGCTAGCTATTGCTGCCCACGTGCAAGGAGTAAATGTGCAAACCAAGGGACAACAGAGAGATCCTTCATCACCATTCAAGAGTATCATTGATCAGATGAAGAAGACAAACGTCAACATATCAATGTGGGAATCCCTATCTATCCTGTGCCAAAGAGATCTCCGCAAGCTGCCATGAAGGATTGGCCAACTTCGAATCAAGCAGAGTTCAGATGCAAGACAAAGTGCTTACAAATGCTGCCCTGCCACCAAGGAAGTCATGGAGGACAACAAGGTAAAATGTCAAGCCCCTCCTTTCTATGTTTCATTAATCATGGAAATCAGCTAGTACATAATTGCATGATAGACTCGGGGCAAGTAGCTCAAGAATGCCTAAACAGATAGCTGATCACCTAGGGCTCAAAGATGAAATAACATCTAAAGGGGTAGTGTAAAGCTAGATGGGACAATAATAGCAACATTGGAGTGATTAGAAATTTGAGTCTTACTCGCACGCATGTCCAAATGTTGTTGTTTTACAAGATGTATCAATCATAGACCTTCCACCACTCTTTTTTCCTTTGCTTGTCAAGGGACTTCACAGCCAAGATTGGGGGTATTTGTCTCGCTGATTGGTCACACATGCTATTCGTAACAAGATATGGAACTAAGGCCACAATCAGATCCGAACCTATTGCAAACTTCCATATTGAGCCTTACACTCCAAGTCAGATTATGCCAATTTCTCCAACATTTGATCAAGAAGATCACCCTAGCACTGATGAGGCTGACACCAAGGTTGGAAGTATCCCGGATCTAACTCTTGATGAATGGGCAAACAAGATACATGCTTTTGATCCCTATCAAGAAGTAGAAGAATCTGCGCTAGGAGTTTATTGTTTACATGAAGAGAATCAACCTCTCCCCAGCATCACCAAGCCGGATCATAAAGACAAGAATGAAGTATGGAAATTGTTCTTTGATGGGTCAAGGAGTAGACAAGGTGTAGGAGGAGGAGCTATGCTCATTTCACCACAAGGTATAAGGTATTACTCAGCCTTCCATTTTCAGTTTTCTGCTCAAACAACACAACCTGAGTATGAAGCCTTAATTCATGGATTGCACTGGGCAAAGAAGAAAGGCATCAGAATTTACAAGTATTTGGTGATAGTGAGCTGATCGTAAACCAAGTCAAAGGAAAAAATGCTGCCAAAAATGATCGTTGAAGAACTACAAAAATCGGGTATGGGATCTTATCAAGATCTTGAAGCTTTTAGCATCAATTCCATCCCCAAAAAAGAATGAAGCCGCCTTGACAAAGCAAGCAGAAATCGGGGGCTGCGTTTGATGTTGTAGAAAGTATCAAAAGTGAGAAATCTCAGCCTCATATCAAATTGGTTGTGAGACCCTGCTTGTTCCGATAACAATACAAGTTGGCAAGTCTTCGAGAATGATCAGCAAATTGTTAATTTCCTACAAGAAGAAGTGAGTTCTCCGCCAGAATCAAGACAAGCCGCATCAGCAGATGGTGACCAAGTGGTGCAACTGAG
Organism: Taxus wallichiana var. yunnanensis; assembly: GCA_018340775.1. Classification (NCBI taxonomy): domain Eukaryota; kingdom Viridiplantae; phylum Streptophyta; class Pinopsida; order Cupressales; family Taxaceae; genus Taxus; species Taxus wallichiana. The sequence continues at coordinate 82,892,789 of CM031244.1, read as the reverse complement.
AACTAACAAATTACCAAAAGGCCTCATAACCTGGAGTCAATCTTCAACCCGAATGATCAGTTCGGAAGGAGAAAGTGAACATTCAAGTAAAGGGTGAAGATTCGAGCCTATTTTAGTGGAAGAAGGAAAAACATTACAGATTGGCAAAGTAAGTACCTCACAAGAGAAATCTGATTTTGTTCAGCTTTGTCAAGAGTTCCTGATGTCTTTGCTTGGACTTACAAAGATCTAAGAGGTTTCAACCCAAAGTGGCACAACATACTATTGATGGATCCGAATCCAAGCCTCTGTCAGCAAAAGCAAAGGCCAAGTGAATCCCCATATGAACCTCTCATGAGAAAAGAGTTAAGCAAGCTTATTGAGGCCGATATCATCTTCCCCATCAAACACTCAAGTTGGGTTGCCAACTTAGTCCCAGATGTAAAGAAGAATGGAGAGATCAGGTTGTGTGTTGACTTCAGAGATTTGAATAGAGCCTCTCTCAAGGATCATTATCCACTCCCTTCCATGGAGCAAATATTGCAAGTTGTAGCTGGTTCAGAAAGGTTTTCACTACTTGATGGCTACTCAGGCTACAATCAGATTATGGTGAGGGAGGAAGATCAGTTCAAGACAGCCTTCACAACCAAATGGGGAACATATGCCTACAAGAAGATGCCATTTGGCCTATCAAATGCTGGAGCCACTTTCCAAAGGGCAATGGATATGGCATTCAAGGGGTTGATCAATAAAATAGTTTTGATATATCTTGATGACATCACTGTATTCTCCAAAAATGCAGTGGATCACCTTTTCATCTGAGGTAGGTATTTCAGAGGTGTAGAAGATTTGGGGTATCATTGAATCCCAAAAAATGCATATTCCTGGCTCATGAGGGGAAACTTCTAGGCCATATTGTCTCAAAAGAGGGACTAGCAATTGATCCAGAGAGGGTTGAAGCCATAAGAGCACTACCATTGCCAAGTCACAAGAAGGCTCTTCAAAGCTTCTTGGGAAGGATCAATTTTGTCCGTAGGTTTGTCCAGATTTTGCAGCCCTTGTCAAGCCCATCACCAAAATGTTAAAGAAGAGCATGGCTTTTAAGTGGACAACAGAAGGCAAGGAGAGTTTTGAAGCAATCAAAGAAGCTATCTCTCAAGCACCAACTCTCATCAACCCAGACTTCTCCAAGGATTTCATCCTCTATGCATTTGGAGGTGATGACACTATTTCTGCCATTCTAGTACAGCAGAACAAAGATAATGATGAGCAGCCGGTTGCCTTCTTCAGCCAGAGCCTAGATGACTATGAGGTGAGGTACTTTTATTGAGAAGCATGTGCTTTGCAAAGAATCGAAGCTTGAAGAAATTCAAGCATTTAATCTCAAACAACAAGGTCCAGTTGCTGGTCTCACATGCTGGAGTTAAGGACTTCCTCCTCAACAAGGATTTGAATGAGAAAAGGGCAGGTTGGATCACCCGTGTCATGGAATATGACATTGAGATCAAGGTCACCAAGCTGGTAAGAGGGAAAGGACTGTGTGAGCAGCTGGTTTTGGGGAAGCAAAAAGAAGTATGCAACAAAGAAGAGGTTGTTTTGATAGTCCAGGACAGCCATGAGCCAAGTGGCAATCAAGAAGAAGACAATGCTTCCCCACTCCTTGCTGGACCCAAGGCGTTATACACTTCCTAGGTATAGGCCTGTGCCCCCCAGAGATGAACAAGACCCAAAGGAGACACTTCAGGTTGCAGGCTGTTCCGTATGCCATTGTTGATGGAGTTTTGTTCAAGAAAGATGTGAATGGAGTGCTGCTGAGATGCATTAGCACAAATCAGATTCAAAGGGTGTTAGAAGAGTTTCATGGTGGACCAGTGGTGGCCATTTTGCACCAAGAGTGACAAAGCTCTAAAAATCATGAAGGCTGGTTATTATTGGCCTAAAATCTTCAAAGTGATTGCTATGCATGGATCAAGAGGTGTAAGAATTGTGCATTCTTCACAGAAAAGAGAGACTTGCTGCCCTCCCATCGCATCCAATCTCAGGACTTGACCAACCATTCATGCAATGGGGTTTGGACTTCATCGGAGTCATTAATCCCATTTCAAGCCAAGGGCACAAATGGATTTTGAACCACATGACTACTTCACCAAATGGGAGAAGCAAAGAGCACTCAAAGAGGCAAATGAGTCTAAGCATCTTAGACTTTTATGAGGGAATAACAACCAGATTGGTGTACCGCTACAATAATCTCCGATAATGCATGGGCATTCATTGGATCTAGGTGACCGAGTGGGCTGTCAAGAATGGTATTTACCTAAGCACTTCATCAAACTATTACCCTCGTGGTAATGGCTGTGCCGAGTCTACAAACAAGAACTTGTTGAGGATCATTAGGAGGACTCTTGATGAGAATCAGAGGTCTTGGCATACCAAACTGAAATCAGCCTTATGGGCTGATAGGATAACTCCCAAAAGATCCACAGGTAGCTCTCCATTTAGGCTTGTCTATGGAAGAGAGGAAATCTTGCCCATGTCACTTGAGTTGCCAACGTTGGAACTCATGAAGTAGCTGGAGTTGCTAGAGTTTGAGCCCATGGAGGTGAGGTATGCAGAGTTGATGGAGCTGCAAGAGATCAGAAATCAGGCATCCCAAGTAATGGAAAAGGATCAAGCTTTGATCAAGAAGACCTTTGATAGGAAGGCCAAAGATAGATCTTTTCAAGTTGGAGATCTAGTGTTAAAATGGGATGTGGATAGAGAAAAACCGGGAAGGCATTCAAAATTTGATGCCATTTGGAGTGGCCCATACATGGTCACAAAGTGCAAGAACAACAATGCTTTCCAATTGGCCTCATTGGATGGTGAAGAACTGCAGATTCCAGTCAATGGAATCTATCTCAAGCGTTGCTTCTAGAGGGAAGTTCACTACCTCCGTAAATATTAGATTAGATTTTCTTTCCTCCAAGTGCTTGTGCACATTGTTTTCTGTAGGTTAGTTTTTTTTTCCTAAGTGCTTTGGCACAACTTGCTATCCATGGAGATGTTTTGTAGTCTTTTGCTTTCATCAGGTGATATTCCATCTTCCTCCTTACACATTCTTAGTCACTGGGATTCTAAATCGAATGTTTGATAACTCCATGCCCAATGGACGCTTAAGCTACTGGTCTTTTCACCTAGCAGCAGTACCCCCGCTGAGTCGCCAATTGTTATCCAAAATTCACCCCAGAGTAAATTTTGATAACATGCATTGAATTCTCAAGCCCTAGGAAAATTGATTGATTCAGTGGCAAAAATCATGTTTCTAGTGGTCCCCCCGATTTTTTCTAACTCCCCTGGCCGAAGAAGAAAAGAGCAAGTTCTGAGAAAATGTGAAAAGTTGCAGAAAACAAGCTTGGGCCAGGAAAAATCATGAAAAATGGCTAAGTCCTAGTCCTCGCAATGGTCGGGATGTGAGGGACATCTAGGGGCGCGAATCGGCCGAAAGGCCGCCAAGTAGTCTGCAGAGCAAAGGAACATCCGGGCCGTCGGGACGCGCGGGATGCGGAAAGCCGGTTTGGCCGAAGGAGAAGAAAATCGACTAACTGCTCTGGGACATTTGGGACAAGAAGACGTGAAGGACGCGAACCCACTAGTTCGACCAAAACGGGAACTCTAGCAAAGGACATCGGGACATGGGACAAAGGGACATGGAAGACGCGGATAGCTGAAAAAGCCGAGAGCCAATCATATCACGCCACGTGTCACCGGCAGAAAAGGGACAAGGAAGCCCATTTCGGGCGGATCAGAAGTTTTTGTCCCAGACAACACTGGGACATCCGGGAAAATGGACGCGGTGGATGCAAAAGAGCCTGGTAGACCCATGGACCAACCAAATCATGACACGTGTCACAAGGAGAAAAGTCCAAAATTCAAAGGGTGAGGTTTGAGGGGTCAGCCCGAGCCAATCAAAAGAGGACACGTGTCCTATGGAGCAAGGAATGCGGAGCTCAGGGAGGAGTTAGAGAATTTGGCAAGAAGTTCACCCAAAAGCTAAAAGTAAAGGTCTACCCCATGCCCCTGATGACCAATCAATGCATGCCACGTGTCATCCAGGTGGCAGAGCGCGGGAAGAAATTTAAAAATCCGTTTCACCTGTTTTGTGCCCTAAATCTTCAGATCTCCATATCTTTTGATCCAGAGCTCGGATTTGCACGTTCTTTATATCAACGGAAAGCTTATGAAATTCTCTACGTGATTCTGGGGTTAATCTTGAATTTTGGTGCAGTCTAGAGAGATAAAATTGAGAAATGGATCTGACACGTGTTCATGGCCAGAAGTGACATTTCAACGACCAGATTTAATGCAGAATGGGTCGCATTCTCCTGTAATTTAGTCAAAATGATAGGGTATGGGTTTGTAAGGTCCCCCATGCCATTTTAATGCACCTGTAGTCAAGAAGGAATGGGCTCTCACATTTTTGTATGTTTCTGTCTCCTAGGCTCGACCCTTGCAATGTAAAAGCCAGATTTGGCTCATTTCTAAAAGGGGGAACATTTTTTGGGCATAGCAGACTTCTTCTTTCACCTCCAGCAAGTGATTGATGCAAGGATCAGACCTCTCCAAAGATTGTAACAGTTTTCTTTTACCTCTCTGAGGGTGTAATGCGTGTTTTTGACACTGAAATGATAATGCAAGCTCTGTGAATGGGTTTCAGTCCTCTGTTTGTATTATTTGTTTCATTTCAGATCCTAAATTATACCTTATCAGTCTGTGTATGTTTTATGTTGTGAAATTTGGTCTGTGTCTATTTGCATGACAAATATGTTTCACCACTCCTTTTGGTGCATCACCATCTTTGGTTAGTTTCACCACCGTCTCCTTGTAAGTTAGAGTAGGATTAGGATCGAACCTCTTTAGTTTAGCATTAGATCTAAATCGAGGAGTTTTGACCTCTTCTGGAGATTCCTCTCTCGTTTCATAAGTCCCACACTTGGAGAGAGGTTTCCATGTTGTAGGATTACTGGATGCTAGAGTGAACTCGATCGCATCAGGGGAGTGACGACGGCACAAGGCAAGCATTAGAATGCTCGGGAAAAATTCTAGCGGGAGTGAACAGGTTCAAAGAATCCAAAAAGTTGGGGTTCGACCTTGGTAATCTGGACAGGGACCACAGGGAAATGTATAAAGGGTTGGCCTACCCTAGAAATCACATGTACATGGAGAGGTACGTGTCGTATGAAGTTAAAATGGTGAGGCTCATGCCTTTGCCCATTACTGAGGAGGATCCGTAGCAGACGCATACATCTGCATAAGACCCAAATCTAAGAAGGGTGTGTTAGTGCAGAATCATAGCACCCCTGAGTGTCTACAACTCGATGGGTTGAGACTCTCAGTGTGATTACATAACATGGAAATTTTCCCAAGTGTGGAACCTTGCGAAATCGAAAAGCTCTCCGGATTAAGGCCGGTTCCTATTCCTCTGTTCAGATGCACACAAAAAAATGTAGAGGGTTTACTCAAAATCTAATCTAACTTGCCAAGGAGACAGGTAAGAAGATGCATAAAAATAAACCTAAACTAACAAAGGTGATGCACCGAGGAATGAAGAACACCTATCTTGCCAATAAACACAAACCATTAAAATGTGATGCAAGATCATGCACAGATAACAAAATTTGTAGTGAAAGATCAGGAGGATGCAAATGAACACAGAGAGGGTTGAGAATCATCCACAGACATGCATTACTTGCTCCAAAGATTGATACAATACACTATAAAATTCCAAGAGGCAAAGTTTGCATTACAGTTTTAAATGGGAGGTTTGAACTCCACAAATTCACCTGCCAAAGAGAAGAAGGGAGGGGCAAAACAAGAATGTCCAACCTTAGAAAGAAGCCCCTCCTTACAATTTATAGGAAGAATGAGAGAGGGAAGAGAGAGGAAATCCAAATCTACCCCAACCACCTCTAGGTTACATTTAATCATCTCATTATGGTGGTAGGTGAGAACCCTAGCAAAAGTGGTGAACTGTATTTTGCATTAAAGCTGGTTGTTGAAATGTCATTTCTGGCCATTACCATGTGCCAGAGGCATTTTTTGATTTTCTCTCTCCAAACTGAACCAAAATGCAAGATTGACCCTGGAATCATGTAGAGAATTTCACCAGCTTTCCATTGATATAAAGAACGTGAAAATCTGAGCTCTGGATCGAAAGATATGGTGATTTGAAGATTTAGGGCAAAAACAGCCCAAAACGGATCGATGGGAAAAAAATTTGAATTTTACCTCTTTTTGCATTTTGAAAATTTTTTTCAAATTTTCCCCACGCTCCGCCACTTGGATGACACTGTGTCAGGCTCGGTTTCCACGGGCTCATTCTTTGAAAATTTCTTTTGCACACTTGGACATGTGGCATGACCCGATTTTGTTGGTCATGGGCGTGAAGATGAGCCAAAACACTTCTTTTGGATTTTTGGTGAAACACTTAGCCAAATTTCCAACTTTTCCTCTTCTGACACATGGCATGTTCGATTCATCCTGTGGGCCTCCTTGTCTTTTTGCCTTTTCACCTTTTTTCCCACGATTTCATGTACCTTTTTCCCACATGTCCACGCGTCATTCGCCGCGGCAAATATCTCTTTTGCCCAAATCGACTTGCTCTGCTCCCCTCACGCTGCCTTTTCACCTTTTCACGTCCCACTATGTCCTGTACTTTTGTCCCAATGTCCTGAACCGGGACAAATATCTCCGAACCGCCCTGAAATGGACTCGGTCTGGGATCTTTTGCAAAAACCGCCGATTTGTCCCACACGTACTTTTGTCCTGGCTGTCCCAAACCGCGCGAAACAAAGACTTAGATGATTTTTTTCTCTTTTCGGCCATTTCACTTTTCACGCCCCTCTCGCGCCCCGACGTCCCAACTGTCCCGCGGACTGCCTGGGACAAAAGACTTAGCCGATTTTCTTGCTTTTTCGGCCCCAAGCTTGGTACGACGAACCTCAAGTACGACCCGAACCCTTTAGACCCGAAATGCTTAAAACAATCCTGCAACCTTATTTTTGCATTTTTTCCATTTTTTCTAACTCGTTGGGATTTCTTCTTGGATGGGAGAGTTAGAAAAAGGCCGAGGGGACCCCAAAACATGATTTTGGGCCTCGAATCAATCTTACTTGCTCGGGACTGAATAATTTGATGCATGTTATCAAAATTACCTTGAGGGGTGAATTTTGGATAACAATTTTGGCGACTCAGCGGGGTCATCTGCCTGCTAGATGAAGTTACCAATTATCTGAAGCATCCATTGGGCATGGAGTCACCTGATTTTCTATCTGATACCCTAACTGACTAGAATGTTGCAAGGAGGAAGATGGAATATCACCTGATGGAGCAAGGTCTGCAAACACATTCCTAGGGACAACAAGCCTGTGCCAAAGCACTTAGGGAAAGCAAAACAACCTACAAAAACAATGTGCACAAGCACTTGGAGGAATGAAAACCTAAGCTAATATTTACAAGGTGGAGAATTTCCTTTAGTAAAGAATGCTTTAGATAGATTCCATTGACTGGAATCTGCAGTTCTTCGCCATCCAATGAAGACAATTGGAAGGCATTACTGTCCTTACACTTTGTGACCATGTATGGGCCACTCCAAATGGCATCAAATTTTGAATGCCTTCCCGGTTTTTCTCTATCTGCATCCCATTTTAACACTAGATCTCCAACTTGGAAAGATCTACTCTTGGCCTTCCTATCAAAGGTCTTCTTGATCAAAGCTTGATCCTTCTCCATTGCTTGGGATGCCTGATCTCTGATCTCTCGAGCTCCATCAACTCGCATATCTCACCTCCATGGGCCCAAACTCTAGCAACTCTAACTGCTTCATGAGTTCCAATGTTGGCAACTCAAGTGACATGGGCAAGATTGCCTCTCTTCCATAAACAAGCCTGAATGGAGAGTTACCTGTGGATCTCTTGGGAGTTATCCTATCAGCCCATAAGGCTGATTTCAGTTTGGTATGCCAAGACCTCTGATTCTCATCAAGAGTCCTCCTAATGATCCTCAACAAGTTCTTGTTTGTAGATTCAGCCTGGCCATTACCCTGAGGGTAGTAGTTTGATGAAGTACTTAGGTAGTAGATCCCTTCTGACAGCCCACTACCACCTTGATCCAATGAATGCTAATGCATTATCTGAGATTATTGTAGTAGGTATGCCAAATCTGGTTACTATCCCCTCATAGAAGTCTAAGATGCTAGACTCATTTGCTTCCTTGAGTGCTACTGCTTCGGTCCATTTGGTGAAGTAGTCTGTGGCTGTCAAAATCCACTTATGCCCTTGGCTTGAATTGGGATTAATGACTCCAATGAAGTCTAAACCCCATTGCATGAATGGCTGGTCAACTGAAATTGGATGCAATGGGAGGGCAGCAAGCCTCTCTTTACCTGTGAAGAATGCACAATTCTTGCACCTTTTGATCCACGCGAAGCAATCACTGAAAATCTTGGGCCAATAATAACCAGCCTTCATGATTTTTAGGGCTGTCACTCTTGGTGTAAAATGACCACCAGCTGGTCCACCATGGAACTCTTCCAACACCCTATGAATCTGATTTGTGTTAATGCATCTCAAGAAATCACTCCATTCACATCTTTCTTGAACAAAACACCGTCTACTATGGCATATGGGACAGCCTGCAATCTGAAGTGTCTTCTTTGGGTCTTGTTCATCTCTGGAGGGCATAGGCCCATGCTTAGGAAGTGCATTATACCTTGGGTCCAGCAAGGAGTGGGGACAACATTATCCTCTTCTTGAGTGCTACCTTGCACATGGCTGTCTTGAACTGTCAAAACAGCCTCTTCTTCATTGCATACTCCCTTTTGCTTGCCCAAAATTAGCTGCTCACACAATCCTTTTCCTCTTACCAGCTTGGTGACCTTGATCTCTATGTCATACTCCATGACACGAGTGATCCAACCTGCTCTTTTCTCATTCAAATCCTTGTTGAGGAGGAAGTCCTTTACTCCCACATGAGAGACCAACAACTGAACTTTGTTGTTTGAGACTAGATGCTTGAATTTCTTCAAGCTTCTGATTACTGCAAGTACATGCTTCTCAATAAAAGAATATCTCACCTCATAGTCCTCCAGGATTTGGCTAAAGAAAGCAATTGGCTGCTCATCATTGTCCTTGTTCTGCTGCACCAAAATGGTAGAAATAGTATCATTACCTCCAAATGCATAGAGGATGAAATCCTTGGAGAAATCCGGGTTGATGAGAGTTGGTGCTTGGGAGATGGCTTCTTTGATTGCTTCAAAACCCTCCTTGCCTTCTGCTGTCCACTTGAAAGCCATGCTTTTCTTCAACATTTTGGTGATAGGTTTGACAAGGGCTGCAAAATCTGGGACAAACCTCCGAACAAAGTTTATTCTCCCCAAGAAACTCTGAAGGGCCTTCTTGTGGCTTGGAAATGGTAGTGCTCTTATGGCTTCAACCCTCTCTGGATCAATTGCTAATCCTTCTTTGGAGACAATATGGCCAAGGAGCTTTCCTTCATGTGCTAGGAAGATACACTTCTTAGGATTCAAAGACACTCCAAATCTCCTGCACCTTTGGAAGACTTGTCTCAAATGAGAGAGGTGGTCTGCGCATTTTTGAAAAAATAGTGATATCATCAAGGTATATCAGCACCACGTTGTTGATCAAACCTTTGAATGCCATGTCCATTGCTCTTTGGAAGGTAGCTCCAGCGTTAGATGACAGCCCAAATGGCATTTTTCCGTATGCATAAGTTCCCCATTTGGTTGTGAAGGTTGTCTTGAACTGATCTTCTTCCTTCACCATAATCTGATTGTAGCCCGAGTAGCCATCAAGTAGTGAAAACCTCTCGGAGCCAGCCACCACTTGCAAAATTTTCTCCATAGAAGGGAGTGGGTAATGGTCCTTGAGAGATGCTCTATTCAAGTCTCTGAAGTCAACACACAATCTGATCTCTCCACTCTTCTTTCTGACTGGAACTAAGTTGGCAACCCAACTAGAATGCTTGATTGGGAATATGATTCTTGACTCAATCAACTTGTTCAATTCCTTCCTCATGAGAGGTTCCATGTGTGGATTGACTGGCCTTTGTTTCTGCCTGATGGGCTTAGTATTTGGATCCAACTCAATGGTGTGTTGAGCTAACTCGGGATTGAAACCTTTCAAGTCTTCGTAGCTCCAAGCAAACACATCAGGGAACTCTTGACACAACTGTATGAACTCATACTTTTCTTGTTCAGTTGTCATCTTTCCAATTTGCAATGGTTTGTTCTCTTCCACCAAGATGGATACTGAATCTTCTCTCTTGACCTGAATGTTTGCTTTCTCTTTCCTAAACTGATCATTGGGATTGAAAATGGACTCCAAAGTGATAAGTCCCTTGGGCAGCTTGTTAGTTCTCAGCTGTACCACTTGGTCACCATACTGCTGCTCTAACTTTTCCTGATTTTTGGCTGAGAATTCAGCCTCTTCTTGCAAGAAATGGATGATTTGCTGGTCATTCTCAAACACTTGCCAACTTACATTGTTATCTAGCACTGAAGGCCTCACAATCACATGGATGTTTGGTTGTACCTTGTCCTTTTGAATATTTTCCACAATATCAAAGGCTGCCCTAACCGCCGCGCCCGCAAGCAGCTTGGTTCTCTTCCTAGGAACTGATTTGATGCTAAAGCCCTCAAAATCTTCAATGAGGTCCCACACCCTGTTCTTGTAGCACTTGAGTAGATCATTCTTGGCAGCATGCTACCTTTGACCTGATTTACAATCAATTCACTGTCACCAAAGACTTGCAAGTTCTTTATTCCTCTCTTTATTGCCCAATGCATCCCTTGCACCAAGGCTTCATATTCAGCAGTGTTATTGGAGCATGCAAACTGAAATCTAAAAGCTGAATAGTACTTTACTCCTTGAGGTGAAACCAACATGGCTCCACCTCCCGCACCTTGTCTACTCCTTGATCCATCAAAAAATAGCTGCCATACCTCATTTTCATCCTTGTGGTCTGGCTTGGTGATGCTAGGAATGGGCTGATCTTCTTCATGTATGCAATAGACTCCTAGCTCAGATTCTTCTACTTCTTGATAAGGATCAAAAGCATGCACCTTGTTTGCCCATTCATCAAGAGTTAGATCCGGGATGCTTCCAACCTTGGTGTCAGCTTCATCAGTGCTTGGGTGATCTTCTTGATCAAATGCCGAATAGTTGGCATTGATTTGACTTGGAGTGTAGGGCTCAATGTGGAAGTTTGCAATAGGTTTAGACCTGATTGTAGCTTTGGTTCCATACCTCATTCTGAACAAAGCATGTGTGACCAATCAGCAGACAAATATCCTCCAATCTTGGCTGTGAAATCTCTTGACAAACATAGGGCAAAGAGTGGTGGAAGGTCTATAACTGATACATCTTGTAAAACAACAACATTTGGACATGCATGCAAGGTAAGACTCAAGTTTCTAATCACCCCAACTGTTGTTACTACTGTCCCATCCAACTGCACTACCCTTTGGATATGGTTTCATATTGAAGTCCTAGCTGATCAGCTATTTGCTTGGGCATCACTGAGCTACTTGCCCCGGAATCAATCATGCAATTGTGCACCAATTGGTTTCCAATGATTAATGAGACATAAAAAGGAGGGGGCTTCAACATTTTACCTTGCTGTCCTCCATGATTCCCTTCAAGTTGGGCAGCATTTGTGAGCACCTTCTCTTGCATTTGGACTTGCTGATTGAAGTTGGCACTCCTTCATGGTGGCAGCTCAGTAGCAAATCTCTCTCGGCCTCGGGATAGATAGGGATTCCCACATTGATATATTTACATTTGTCTTCTTCATCCGATCAATGATACTAAATGGTGATGAAGGATCTCTTTTTGTTGTCCCTTGGTTTGCATATTCATCCCTTCGCATGTGGGAAAGCAACAATCGGGTATTTGAGTTGGTTTAGGAGCTGGTTTGGGTGCTCCTCGCATGTTTGGGACTACATTTTGTTTGCCAAAAGCTTGTGGAGTGGTAGAAGGTTGTGGATTACTTGGAGCTAATGGTTGTTCCTTCACCCAAATTCTCTCTTTTGACCTTGTGTTGGCTGCAACACTTGAGAGGGTATTTGATTCATACCACAAAATCCTCTTCCCGCCAATTCACAAGAGTAGTTTCATTTGGAGATGTTCCTGCTGGAAGTTTCTTTTGTTGCTGATCCTCTTCGTGGCTGGACTCTTGCGACCCACCAATGGTTTGCACCATAAGAGCCTGATTTAATGCACCATTAAAGCACATTGATTGGTTATGTGGCTGACCACATGGGAAACACCAATCATATTCTTGGGCCACGTTATTTTGCATCGGTACCAAAGCCTTAGATGTGGATATAGCATTTAGATTATAGGGCTGAAATGGTCTATTGGTAGGAGGCCTTGCTTGATTTAGATTTGCAGCTGGATTGGGTGGTCTATGAGGTTGATATGGCTGCCTGTTAGGCTGAGCTTGAGGCTGGAAGGAAGGTCTAAAACTTTGGGCTTGTTGCCTCTTGAGAGTAACCAGCTCATTACCTAAATTTTGCAATTGCTTCATGACTTCTTGAAGCTCATTTGGGGCACTTGGAGATGAAGTAGAAGCTTCATTTGAACTCTGATTTCTAGGAGTGGGAGAAGGAGCCAAATTAGGTGCTTGATTAGTGTTTGGGCTCTCTAAACTTGGATATAATGGCATGGGAGGTCTAGGAGCTAGTTTTCCACTTGAATCAAACAATTTTCAGCCCTAATGGCAATGCTATAAGCCATAGGGATAGTTATGCCTCCCATGGACTGAATCAACATAGAAATATCAGAATTTAGAGCTTTGAGATAGTAAAGAAAAGCACCTTTTGTTGTTGGCCTGACTGCCACTGGAATTCTCTCCCAAGTCCTTTGAAATCTGAAATTAAAATCACCACCGCTCATGGGAGCTCTTTTGATAGTTGTCAGCTGCTCCAAAAGGGACAAGTTGTCTCCCTTTTCCCCAAACTACTCATGGAGGGCTATACATAGCTGATTCCAATTTTGAATAGAACCTGAGGCAAGGCTCCTGAACCATTGTAAAGCTTTCCCTTGAATGAGGATGCCAAAGAATTTGACAAAGAACTTGCATCTCATTGATTTCATGAATCGCACAAAAGGTTGGCAATGTCTTTAACATGATCACCAGGAGTAGTCTGGTTCTCTCCAGTGAAGTATGGAATGTTCTTCAATGCTGCAACTGGGATTGGATGTTGTGCATTGAGAGCAAGTGGGCTGCTGCCAGTGAAATTGACATACGGATTTGGTGGTTGCGCCATTCTGATTGGCCTGAGAACCCTTGTTGATTGGATGAAAGGCCTACCAGGTGGAGGTGTTGACAAGGTTCTATTAGGTGGAGATGGAGATCTTTGAGCTCTTCTTCCCCTTCTTTCTCTTCCTGGAGATAGGTGTAGATGAACAAACAATCCTTCCTCCCTAGTTCTTGACCTGGTCTGTATTCTTCTCATAAATTTTCCAGGCTTGGACTGCTGAAACCAGTGGATTATGCTTCTTTTGGAGTCGCAGATGTGTGATTTTAAGCTCCTTCAAAGTTGGAACTTACAACAAGTGCACATCGATCTTGTTGCAATAAAAGTGAAGACCTCTAAGGTCCCACCCGGCATGCCAAAACTGTTAGTGTAGAATCACAAGCACCCCGATGTTGATCAACTCGATGGGTTGAGACTCCAAGCAGTATGATTTCATAACATGGATCTTTTCCCAAGTGTGGGACCTTGTGAAATGAGAAAAATCTCCAGATGAAGGTTGGTTCCTATTCCTCTGTTCTAGATGCACACAAAAAAATGCAGAGGGTTTACTCAAAATCTAATCTAACTTGCCAAGGAGACAGGGTAAGAAGATGCATAAAAATAAACCTAAACTAACAAAGGTGATGCACCGAGGAATGAAGAACACCTATCTTGCCAATAAACACAAACCATTAAAATGTGATGCAAGATCATGCACAGATAACAAAATTTGCAGTGAAAGATCAGGAGGATGCAAATGAACACAGAGAGGGTTGAGAATCATCCACAGACATGCATTACTTGCTCCAAAGATTGATACAATACACTACAAAATGCCAAGAGGCAAAGTTACATTACAGTTTTAAATGGGAGGTTTGAACTCCACAAATTCACCTGCCAAAGAGAAGAAGGGAGGGGCAAAACAAGAATGTCCAACCCTTAGAAAGAAGCCCCTCCTTACAATTTATAGGAAGAATGAGAGAGGGAAGAGAGAGGAAATCCAAATCTACCCCAACCACCTCTAGGTTGCATTTAATTCATCTCATTATGGTGGTAGGTGAGAACCCTAGCAAACTTAAAAGCGGTGAACTGTATTTTACATTAAAGCTGGTTGTTGAAACATCATTTCTGGCCATTACCATGTGCCAGAGGTGTTTTTCAATTTTATCTCTCCAAACTAAACCAAAATGCAAGATTGACCCTGGAATCATGTAGAGAATTTCACCAGCTTTCCATTGATATAAAGAACGTGAAAATCTGAGCTCTGGATCGAAAGATATGGCGATTTGAAGATTTAGGGCAAAAACAGGCCCAAAACGGATCGCGGGAAAAAAATTTTGAATTTTACCTCTTTTTGCATTTTTGGAAAAAATTTCAATTTTCCCGCACTCCGCCACTTGGATGACACGTGTCAGGCTCTGGTTCATCCATGGGCTCATCCTTTGAAAATTTCTTGCCACTTGGACACGTGGCATGACCTGATTCGTTGGCCGGGGCAGCGGGCCAAAACACTCCTTTTGGATTTTTGGTGAAACACTTAGCCAAATTTCCAACTTTTCCTCTTCTGACACGTGGCACGTTCTGATTCATCTGCGGGCCTCCTTGTCTCTTTTCGGCCATTTCACCTTTTCACGTCCCACGCATCCCTCGCGTACTTTTGTCCCAACTGTCCCAGACTACCTGGGACAAATATCTCCGAACCGCCCAAAATGGACTGTCTTTTGGCAAACCGGCCAATTCGCGTCCCACGCGTACTTTTGTCCCGGCTGTCCCAAACAAAGACTTGGATGATTTTTCTTGCTCTCGGCCATTTCGGCTTTTCACGTCCCTCGCGTCCCGATGTCCCAACTATCCCGCGGACTGCCTGGGACAAAAGACTTAGCCGATTTTCTTGCTTTTTCGGCCCCAAGCTTGGTATGACGAACCTCAGTACGACCCAAACCCTTCAGACCCGAAATGCCTTAAAATCCTGCAACCTTATTTTTACATTTTTTCCATTTTTTCTAACTCGTTGGGATTTCTTCTTGGATGGGGAGTTAGAAAAAGGCCGAGGGGACCCCGAAAACATGATTTTGGGCCTCGAATCAATCTTACTTGCTCGGGACTGAATAATTTGATGCATGTTATCAAAATTACCTTGAGGGGTGAATTTTGGATAACTTGAGGTGCGTATCTAGAAAATGAGGTGTGTATACCGAGGATCTAACTGGAAGGAAGAGACTCATTCCCAAATGGGAGGAAAAAGAGCCAGAGAATAAAATACCAAGTGTAGTGGATACATAGGTAATAGGTTCCCCTGGGACAAGTGCAAGAACAAGTATGTATTCACGCAAGAAGAGGCCCATAGTCAAAGAGAAGACTCGGGCCAAAAATCCATCAAACAAGGAGTCCTTGGGAGAAGAAGAGATAGAGTCACCTACACCAAAATCCTTGGTTAGGAAGAAGCAGAGGATAGAAGAGGAGACCGCCTCGGAAGAAACTGGGAGTTTGGAGAAATACATAGGTGAAGAAGATGATAGTGAAGAAGATGTTAGTGGGGAAGATGAACCTGAAAAGATCAAGAGCCACCTGTTTTCAACATGCATGATTCGGAAGAAGAAGGTAGAGAAGAGGAACAGGGGTTAATTTTCATGTGGCACAAGGATAGCCAGGAGGGGGAAGGCACCAAGGACATGGGAAGTGAGGAGGTTGGTGCATAGAAATAGAAGGCCCCAAGCCTTATGCTGGAATAGATGAACAAGGTGGTGGAAATAGAAGAAACAAAGAACATTAAGACCTTGGTGGAGGAGAAGTTGGAACGTAGTGTTGAGCTGTTATTGAACAAGGATAAGGAGGAGAGTGCAGAAAAGGACCATGGCAGCACTGGAGGCCCCATTTTAACTGTAAGTATTCCTAAGGGCACATGCATGGGAGGAAATCACACAAAAGGGGAGAGGCCAGGGATGGGTTATATTGATGATCCCAACAAAGTGTTTCACACATGGTTCCAAAGCATGATTCTAGCAGAGGAGCTCGTGGTAATGTTATCTTTTGAAAAGGAGGCTGCATACCCACGAACAAGGAAGATGCTCTCATGGGAAATTGAGTCCCATCTTGATGAGCTAGAATTTGAAGTAAGCCATAGGGAAATAATAACATTGTCGGGACAAGAGAAGACAACCTAGTTTTGAATGCTCGGTAGCTCTCGATCAACAATTGTGCAATGTGCTCAAGAAATTCTTTGTTGGGGTCGAAGCTAGACTCTTTAGGTGAAATGATAGAATCAAAGATCTGGAGGAGGAACTGAAGAAGAAAGAGGAAGAGATAGATGCAATGAAAAAGGAGCTAAGTCAAGATAAACTAATCAGCACCCAGTTGCAGTGTGAGTTAAAAGACGAGAAGGCTAAAGTATGCACAGTATACAAAAAGGTGGAGTCCATTAATAATGTTATAGTGTTGAAGCATCTAGACCTAGCGCCTCTGGTGCAGAAGTATGGATCTACCATGGGATGCCTGGAGGACTTAACAAGAGTCCTCACCATAGAGAGGCATTCGTTAGCCTTGGAATATGCAGAAGAAGTGGCCACACATTTGGAGAAAGAAGATAAATTGAAAGTTGTGGCATTCTATAGTGAGTACAAAGCAAGGTTTTTGCTGATATAAAAGTTGCTTCCCGAATTATTGACACCACGTCGACGACATCAGATTGTACGGATAGAGATAAAGTGGTAGGCATCTTGGTCACCACTCATGAAGTGGAACTTAAGGAGTTTCAAGATAAGAATAAGAGAAATAGGGCATAAAGGGACAAAATCGTTGCCGAGGTCAAAAAGAAATCTGAAGCCATTGAAACCTTAAGGGTTTCAATCAAAAATTGGTTGAAGGAACTATACCCACATATTACATGAAGAATGGATGCACTGGATGATGTAGGCAAAGAGTTAGAGAAAATTGCTAACACCATAAGCACACTAAGGAGAGGGACTAAGTTTTGATGAGGTGAGCACCCTAGTCGACGACCTCTGTGAGAGAGCACAAAATGAATTAGATTCCTAGAACAAGTTGGAGTCCAACTTCCAAGAGGATTTTCCTAGCTTATTGTAGTGATTCCATCACTTCCCCATTCTTTCTTCTTTCCCTATTTCTTCATCCCCTTATTCTTGTTCCAAGGTGTAAATCTACTGTATTCTTTCTTTTCACTGGAGAAGTGTTCCCACAAATGGAGAACAGGCGTAGTGTGGGGTGATGTTGGGCCCCTAAAATATTGGCTAAGTACAAAAAGGTGCCTAAGCATGCAAGGCCTAGTTGAAGAAAGGCATGCAAGGATAAAGCATGTAGGGCAAGGTTTAAGGAAGGGTTTAAGGAAACCCATGGCACACACGTAGATAGAACCATGGTTTCAAGACTTAGCCATATAGGGTGTTTTGGGAAGAACGCATGAAAAGCATGACCAAATATGCATGCAGAGTGGATAAGGTGCTAGCCTGGCGATAGGTTGGCCCAGGAAGGAGAATTCCTATGGTGGAAGCTTCTAGAAGCACATCATGGTAAAAAGTGGAAAACTTAGGCCTACAGGAGCATGCTCACATGGAAGACCACATTCAGACACTTGGCATCAGATTTAAGGCCACTGGAGGATGAGTTGGTAGTTCAAAAAGGCTATAGATACAAGATCCTGTAGAAGTAAACATATAGAGAAATAAATATAGAGCGCGAGCTCTACGAAATCTGCAAGAACTCTGTTAGTTTGGGTAATTGTTCTTAGGAAAGGATATATCAAGGGTATGGGGATTATACATTTCTTTTGAGAGCGTAGCCACATGAGTCTTGTTATAAAGCATGAGCGTGGTCCGCTTCTCTCGTGGCATTCTATAATGTCTTCATGAATGTAATGAGGTTACTAAGCTTATATGAATATGAAAATTGATGATTACGATGCATACATATTTCTCATAGTTCCTTTTCATTTATTTTTATGTCTATAGATCATTACAAATGAGAGTGCCCATACCTATTTCAATGCTCATGGTGTGGAGAGAAATAGAAGTATGAAGATTGCCTTGATTTATTTGAGAACATGAATCAACAGCAACAAAAAGACAAGGGCGTTGTAATGGTAAGAATTAAGAAGACAGACACATAATGGATGTCGTGGGTGACACGTGATGCAGGCTTGGAACTTGTTTTAGTAACAATAAGAGTAGAGGCCACGCGCACAAAGGAAATACCAAGGCAGAGGACCCTGGTTTCAAGAGAGGAAGTGGTGCATGGAAAGTAACCAGATCTTGCTCATCAGAAGGAGGTATATCAAGATACCATGGACGTCATTCAGAGTTTACAAGGAGAAATCCAGTGTCTAAAGGAGCAGTCTAGGAGGGAGGAGAAAAGGAGGAAGGTTGAGGCACCAAGAGATGACCTGGATGAGATCAGGGAAGTATGTAAAATGCTAAGGCAAGAGAATTTTATTCCCTTGCGAGGATCATGGTAGAGGGAGAAGGTACCACACTCCAGAGAAGAGCGTGAGAGGCGGAGTGTCTTGCATACAAACCTTCCCCCTCGCAGCCTTGACTATGATAGAGAGATCATGTTGAATGCAATAGTGGATGGATGGGTATTGAGTAATATCCTCATTGACACATGCATGGAGGTCAATGTTCTCGAGGCTGGTATGGGGATTATACATTTCTTTTGAGAGCCTAGCCATATGAGTCTTGTTATAAAGCATGACTTTGAGTGCGCTTCTCTGTGGCATTCTGTAATGTCTCCATGAATGTAATGAGGTTACCATCTTATATGAATATGAAAATTGATGATTTTGATGCATACATCTTTCTCATAGTTCTTTTTCATTTATTTTTATGACCAAGTATGGATGCTTGTACAAATTCTTTATGTTTTGGGATAAGTTATATAATCTATTAAGCACTTTCTGTCTGGAATGACTGCAAGGATCTAGAATTTATTACGAGCTCTATGGTGCTTGTATGTCTTACTTCCTTTAAAATATCTTAAACATGAAACATAGATGATGTTTCCTACTAAACTCACATAAAGAGAGACTTGGCACTGCGCATGCCTCGGGTGAGTGCCAAAGACACCCGTTGGGTGATAGGCCGGTGTGCATGGGGTTCCTTTATTTTGTGATGGGGGTAAAGCCCGACTACAAAAAGGTCAAGAAGAAACCTACAGGATGATGGAGTAATGAATCTTTGAGATGAGTAAAATATGAAGCTATGTAATAAAGAGGTTATGCAAAATATTTAGACCCCGAGGAATAAATTCAAAATTCAAGAAGAAAACTCTCTAAAACAAAGGATTTTTTTCTTTTTGTTGGGAATATTCAAAATGACATATATTTTTATCCAAAGCTTCATTTGACATGATACTGGTCTCGTTGGAAGAATTTTTAGAGGGATTCACTAAAATATCACTTTTAAGGAGAATGATGGAGATACTTGAGATATTTTAATGATAGATTTTTGGGTCATTTTCTTAATCGAATGATTCTCATTTTTACTGAGATGTTTTTGTTTGATTCCTTTTGTCTCATGATGCTTCTTGGATGGTATATTCTCCTCATGGCCCCATAAATAATGAATATAATGGTTTGAATGATAGGTGTATCAAGAAATGAGTTTTTATTAGTGGTCTAATGCATGATTATGGTTTAGATGGACATTTGGAAGCTCACTCTTCATCTAACTCCTAGATTTCATGGACATCCATTGATCTAAGTTAGAGCTTATCCACATAGAAAATATCTGAGGGTTTTCTTACAAATCATCATGATTTTGGGAAATTACCTTATGGGCTAGTTCTGGGGTATTTTGGAAGGGTCAAGTAGGTTAAACATCTTCTATGGCATCTTTAGATCCCTTCTCCTCTCTTATCCTTTTATAAATGTAATGAGTTTCATAAGTGAAACTATCCTCTCTTAAATACAAGGAAAATCTACTCGAATGGTTTTGAATATTTTGAGCACGTGAGACCTTTAGTTTTCAACTGTACAATGCATTCGCTTCCTTCTTAATGACTATGAGATATTTTGTATTCCTCAAGGAATAAAATATAGTTGATTGTTTTTATTATCTATCATTCCCCTTGTGTTATTGCATTATAATTTTCTCCCTTGTTATTATATGATGTGTATGAGTTATATTTGTATAATTCAAATCCAATGTGTCATTTGCACAAAATATTAAAGGTTTTGAATGCAATTTGTATTATGGCTCATATCTGTCCTTTTATCATTGTGTACATCCACTTTTTCTTGATCTCAAGGAGATGGGTCCCTTCATACTCTAGTGTATCACCATTCTTTTCCAATTTTAGCACTATTTATCACTCAAATTTGAATAGTTTTTATTATATTAGAGTAGTGGTTAATCTAAAGATTTTAAAGAAAGGAGATAGCCTTATTCTGGAGGTTTATCTCAATCGTTAAGGTCCCACACCTTATAGATAATATCATTGTTGTTATAGAGATCTTTAAACACTTGAATAATTGCCTAAATCAGAAGGGTGCACACAAATCTCTACCAAAGCAACTCCTATTGAGGTACTTGAATCATCAACGTGGATATGAAATACTTTTTTATAGTCAAGAAACACTAGGATGAGCCAATGACCACTTATGGTTTAAGTATGTAAATGCACTCTAACACTCTTAAGACCACTAAAAATTTGCATTCTTCAATTACAACTTATTTAAATTTTCTATAATGTTTGTATATCCTCTTATGAACTTTATACATTACCATGTATTTCCTAATAATTCATGAAATTTTGAAGGGTTTGTAAGATGTTTTATCCCAATGATCATTTTATTTTATTTTTAATATAATGAGATTCCATCCTTACACGTCACATGTCCTAGTAATACTCCAAAATGTGTAAATAAGAATGGATTCTACCCAATGTCCTAACATTTTTCTCCATTTTTTTGTTGTGTTACCACCATAATTTTATAATAAATTTCTTCATGGGGTAAATGAGATTGGATTATATCATGAATTCAATATTTAATTTCACCTTAAATTTCATGTCTGGATTGAGCCTATAAGATCACTTCTTCAAATGTTATGCATCCTCTTTTAACTCAATGCACATTTTCCCCAAAGACTGGTCTACCCCCTTGATTTCACTAATCTTAATGGGAAACACATCTTCATAATATATCATTAATTAAAATAATTTAGACATATTCTATTACATCTTAATTCCTGTGGTTTTTTTGCCCCCAAATATGTACCAATATTGAAAGGGGTGAAAGAAGCAAGATAGGTTGTTGTAGTGATGTGCTTCTACACCTAGAATGGAAAATTTGGGGAGACAAATGAAAATGTGGTTATATTCTTATTTTTTGGACTATGAAACCTAGGGAAGGGGCCCTATGACAACCTAAAGGAATGAAACATCAAAAATATATACATTGAGTATAAAAAACCCAGATAGACAACCTAACCAATAAAAATCCCTACTCAATTTACTATCTCTATCAAAAACACTCATAAGATTTTCTAAGTATAAGAAAAGGTTACATGCAAATAGATTATGATGATAAATTTATTCATAATTCACAAGATAATTGTTATCTAGATTAGTAAAATATTCAAAGTAAACTTGAAAACATGAATTTTCATTTGAATACCCCCTCCAAAAAATTATTAGAGGATGGGAGGTGAAAAGTAAATTTGCATTGTTGGTGCCCAATGTTGCACATGCCATGCTTTGCTAAGGAGAAATGCATTTTTGCCCTATTTCTAAGAAAAAATAGCTTTGGATCTTCCCATCCTTCAAATTTGATGAAAAACAACTCATATATGTGTTTAAATGCTTTGAGTTGTTCATTTTTTCTCCATTCTTGCACCATTTTGAGGAATCTCTAAGTTTGCCCTAATTTTTCCCATTCAAATGCCTTTTCCATTTTTTCCATTTTTCCCGGCCTTTGGAGCTCAAAATTGTTTGATTTATACTTATTTTCCCTCAAAAATCCCTTGCCATGGTCATAAATTTCTTTGAATCACTTTCCATTTGTCCTTTGATCAAAAATTTCTTCACCCACGAAGGAAAAATTGATTTTGGGCATCGCTGGCAATTTCTACATTTTTTACGATCATACAGGTGTCCTTTGCCCGTCAAATTTTAGCTCAAAAATATTCTCCTACATGGCCATTTGTGATTGGAAAAGGTTTGGTGGGTCTGCTCAAGCAACTTAGAATTTTTGTGTTTTTGGCAAAAGGTCTAAATTGTCCCCACAAGTCTACAGGCCCTCAGCCAATCAGAGGGTGACATGTGGTAGTTAGAAAAGTCAAAACAGTGGAGGGGCGGAGCTGTGGAGGCACGGTGGAAAAATTTCCTTTGGTGAAAAGGAGTTAAAGTATGAAATGAGAGCACAAGCCCTTAGCCAATCAGAAGGTGACATGTGGTAGGGAAAGGCAGAGGTGCGGAGGAAATGGTGAAAATTTTCCTTTGTGGAAAATTTTGTTAAAATATAAATAAGAGCGCTGCCCCATAGCCAATCAGGTGAGGACATGTGTCCTGCGGGAGGGCGGAGCTGCGGAGGAAAAATGGAAAATGTTCCTTTTTCCAAAAAGAGGAAAAATGTTTAAAATTGAGCCACGACTCCTATCCAGTCATATTGCACCATGTGTCAAGCCCAAATCTCAATGGCGGAGCGGCAGAGGAAATCAAGAAATTTTGCAAATTTCCAAAAAGGTGGAAATGTGTAGAATTGAGCCACGATTTCTTTGGGACACGTGTCAAGCTCATTTTCAAAGGGCGGAGGGGTGGAGAAAAATGTCAAATTTTTACATTTTTCCAAAAGTGTTAAAATGTCAAAAAGTGATCCCAAGCCCATTTCCAATCACATTGTGACACGTGGAGGGCTCAGATTAAAGGATAAAGGAAGATCAATGGTAACTGTGCATTTTTAGTTTGGCCGCCATTTGAGCTCCAGAAGTTTGGAGATGCATTTTTACATCAATTTTCATCGAATTTTTGACAAATTCATGTCGTTTGTGCCTGTAAGGACCAATGCAATCAGTTTTGAGGATCAATTTGAAGATCAGAGATGTTTTTGAAATAATTTTTTTCCCTAACCCATCCAAAAATGTGAAATATCAAATCCAAAAGTTCTGAGTCAAATTTTGGAGGGATAAGGATGAAATAATGAAAGGAAGGGGTTCGCATGCTTTGAAGATGAAAACATGCCTCCACAATGGATAATGATGTGAATTTTGCAATGATTCATCTCTTTTTGAGACAACTGGAAACTTTTTGGATGTGTTCTATTAAACTTCCCTGTCTGCGAATCATGAGGAATTTTTAACAAATTATATCCTTTGGCATATTCTTTTCTTAGGAAAGAAGGATCAAAGGATATTGAATGATATATATTGCATGAATTTTTCATGAAAAGGGTTGGAAGTGTTTTAAAAAGGATGGAAAGCTAAAAGTTTCATGAAAAAATCTAGGAAGAAGCCCATTCTCTGAGTGAGCACTTGAGAAACTCATGTAACTCTCTCTGTATCAGATTTCAAATCATGTTAAGTTGGTTGCACATGTATAGCCATTAACAAGCTCTGAGATTATTTTTCAAAACATTCCCTTGTTGATAAATTTGATCATTTTTGAGTTATTTTGTGTTGTCTTTGGGAAAAATCTATGAATGCTTACATTTCAAAATGCATTTCAAATTTTTGTTTCTTGTTTCCTATTGCAGTCTTGTGTTTAAAATATCTCTTGATCATACATGGTCTCATTTCTTGTGATAGTTTAGTGGCATTTTCAATCTCACATTCAAAAGAGCTTTCATCTGATAAAGAGATAAACAAATTTAAAATCACTTTACCTTCCTTGATTTCAGAGATTATTTGTAAACCTTTGGGTGCACCTTAGGTCATGATTAAATAGTGATTGCTAAATGCTTCATTGGTTCATTCTAACTAAAGATTTTGTGATAGATGATCAAAGATTGTGTGGAAAAGTGTAGATTTGGGCCTCCATTTGATGCACATATCTTGGTTGAAGGGATGATTAAGAATTTTGATATTTTCTGTTGTTAAGTTTCTCTCGTATTTTTGAAATCCTCAAAGATTTTGGCGGACCTTGGTTTGTCTTATCTGAACTCCCACCCAAAAAATCATTCAAAACAACTAATCCTACCCTGTTTTACCCCTGTTTTGACCTATATACCCATAGAAGATCAAAATCCATTTGCTAAAGTATGCATAATGATCAGGATTTCAAAATGTCTTCAGTAACCCTTTCCTTACATTGAAAGTATCTCCATAATCTGGAAGTGAAAACTTGTGAAAGTCAGATTTGGAGTGTTGATCATATTTTCCCAAGGCCCTTTTCATACTATTTACACAAATTGAGGGATATCTTCATCTCCTTCACCATTTGAGGGTTAAAAAATAGGTTCTCTTACCTTGGTTGAAAGGCACAACCTAAAACAGTTAGGACAAGATCAAGTCCTATTTGAGTGTTATCCATCTCTCCAAAAATTTGAGTGCCAATTAGATCATATCCTCAGGCTACAAAATGACACACACCATGATCCATCTGTCTTCAAGATTCATGCCATATCTTTGATGCTACTTAGACTGAAAAGGAGAAAAAAATTGGGTACCAACACACATGATTGGAAAATGTAAAAATGAGGATTTATTGATGGCGGTGAATGGAGGTGTTTTAAAAGTCACCACTAGAAGAGGTCAGTTTTTGGGTCTGTTACTAGTTGAAAAGTATGTAATGTTACCGAAATGCATGCACGAGAATACCGTTGAATGAAAAGAGAGAATATGTGTTACCAATCGGTAACACACCCCACTTGTTACCAAACAACAACACTTACGCATGTGTTACCATCTAGTAACAAAAAGTGTCATATGTGTTACTAGATGGAAACAAAATACCGACATATGTGTTTCGATGGGAAATAAAACACTAAAATATGTGTTACCGCCACAACAAAACACTAACATATGTGTTATCGGGAGGTAATCTGTTAGTGAAAAATCACAAAGCACCCCGGATGTTGATCAGATTTCTAGGTTGATCATGCTAGCATCTAGTGTGATTGCACAACATTGAATCCTTTCTTTGAGTGTGGGACTCACAAAAATGAGAAAAGACTCTTCGAGAGAAGGTGGTTCCTCGCTCCTAAACTACTTGCCACAAGCTATTCCAGTGCAGGCAAGCTAATCTAATCCTAATCTAACCACCAAGGAGACAGGGAGGGAGAGAGAAGAGAAAAAGAACAAAAAGCCTACACTAAAACGGTGATACACCAGAGAAGGAGAATGTTGAACATCTATCAAAACTGCCATGGAACAAGGAGAGGTGACCAATGGGAAGGATGGACAGACGCATCACAGCCCAAGGATAGATTTCACACAGAAAATGTCCCAAGAATTCCATGAACACAGCTCCAGACCTATAATGAACATTAGAACATGCACAAATACCTGCAATGAAGAGAGGTAAGAAGAAAACAAGCAAAAAGGAGCAAGGATGGACAAATGCATCACGAAACACGTTTTTGTTGCTTTAGAAGTTGCATTTAACATTATTTCAATAGTAAAAGGAAAAAAACACCATTACAGAGTAGGGAGGAGGTTCAAACTCCATTTTCAACCCTGGAGAAGAAAAGAAGGGAGGGAAGAGCAGAAAAGATGAACCACCCTTTAAAAATGAGCCAAATCTGGCTTTTTACAATGCATGGGTCGAGCCCAGGAGAGAGAAATGTGGGAAAACATGGGAGCCATTCCTCATTGAATGCAGATGCATTAAAACAGCATGGGCATCCTTACTGCACCCATGCCCGACATTCCCGACCATATATCGAAGAAGAATGCGACCCATTTTACATTAAAACTGGTTGTTGAGATGTCACTTCTGGCCATTACCACGTGCCAGAGATGTTTCTTGATTTTCTCTCTCTAAACTGAACCAAAATGCAAGATTGTCCCCTGGAATCGTGTAGAGAATTTCACCAGCTTTCCATTGATATAAAGAACGTGAAAATCTGAGCTCTGGATCGAAAGATATGGCGATCTGAAGATTTGGGGTAAACAGGCCAAAACAGATTTTGAATTTTTTCCCGCTCTGCCACTTGGATGACACGTGTCGGGCACTGATTGGATGAGAAATTCTCTCTCCTTCCCTTTCCGTGGGTTTTCCTTTGAAAATTTTGACTTTTTATAACTTTGGAAAATTTTCCATTTTTTCCCGCGCCCCCGCCACTTGGGACACGTGGCGTGATCTGGTTGGAGGACAGGGGCGCGGGGTCATCCTTGTCTTTTAATTTTTTGGCCCAAGACTTTTGCAAATTTTCCTAAGTCTTTCCCTGGCTCTGAACTCCCCGCCTTAGGACACATGTCCTATGTCTATTGGCTCGGGCCGACCCTTCAAACCTTGCCCTTTGAAATTTTTTGGCCAAAAAACACTTAGCCAATTTCCATTGCGCTTCCCCTTCTGACACGTGGCACATTCTGATTCGTTGGTGGCTCTATCGGCTCTTTACATCCCTCACATCCCTTTGGCCTAGTTGTCCCAAACTGCCTGGGACAAATTTCTCTCGAACCGCCCGATTCGGGCTTCCTTGTTCCTGTTTGCGGCGAAGACACGTGGCAAGATTCCATTGGCTCTTAGCTCTTTCGGCTCTTTGCGTCCCGTGCGTACTTTTGGCCCGAATGTCCCAAATGAAAGTCCTCTGTTTCAGCCGAACCGGCCAGTTCGCGTCCTCCGTGTACTCTTGTCCCAACTATCCCTGATGTGTGAAACGAAGACTTAGACATTTTCCCTTGCTTTCAGGACCATTTCGGCTTTTCACGCCCCGTGCGCCCCGACGCCCCAACTCGTCCCAAACTCGCTGGAATAGGACTTAGCCAATTTTCTTCATGCTTTTGGCCCCAAGCTTAGTTTTTGCAATTTTTTCACCTTTTCTAACTTGTTGGGTTTTCTTCTTGGATAGGAGAGTTAGAAAGAAGCCAAGGGGACCCCAGAAACATGATTTTTTGCCTTAAATCAATATACTTGCCTGGGACTTGAATATTCTAATGCATGTTATCAAAATTACCTGGGGGGTGAATTTTTATAACAGATTTTGGTGACTCGGGCGGGGTCATCTCGTCGCTAAATGAATGATCAAGATCTCAAGCAATCCATTGGGCATGGAGTCATGAGTAGTAGCCTGAAAACTGATCTGAACTTTGAAAACCTCCTTTCTGAGCCACTTGGAAACCCACTGAAATGGAGTCGTCCTCACCAAAATGCCACTGAAATGGACTGTGCAAGAGCAAAACCAGCACCACAAAAAATATGTACAAAACTAAAAATCATACATGCTCCAAATGGAACATGCAGAGTGTGCACAAGCACTTCTTCTGCTGAAAGCAAACCTATCTACTCTACTCTAACTGGAAGCAAAGGCAAGCTAAACAAACCCTGCAATTGGTTGTGAGAAATAGCTTCCCTTTCTCAAAAGTGGCAGCCATGCAATTGATTTGGAGCTAATCATGGCTGTTAGGATGAGTGGAAAATCAACAAGAAGCTAGTCTTCCACCCAAATCATCAAGGTATCAGCTGAAGGCAAATTCAATACCTCTTTTAGTTGCTTTGCATTTGGGATCTGAAGAGGTATGATAGCTGATCCTTGGTACTTTAGTAGCTCATCCTCATGCTCGAAGCAAGCATGACTGGTTCAGGACTTCTCCTTTGGCTCCAATGAAGCCAAATACCTAATTGGGCAAGGTCCGATCCATTGAGTATGCCCATAATTCTGATTTTCAACCCCAAAATGGAGTCTTCTTAGACCTTGAATGGATGGTGTGGAAGAAATGGTGAAATTCCTCTGTCCCTTCTCTTCCTCCAATGAAGAACATGAAAGATTAAAATCTTCCAATCTTGGTTCCAAAGAGCTGCTATAACATGCAAAGTGCTGCTGCAAATGAATGTTCTCTTCATGACAATAGACTCGAGTGTTTAGAATGTGGATGATGAAAGAGAGAATGGTGGAAACTCAACCGGTTCCTCTTCATCAAAACGGTCCTCCAAATCGAGTAAACCGCCTTAATGTTGTCCTGCTGCAAATGCTCCACTTCCTCCATGGTGTCTTCTTGATCTATAACTTGACCACCATGGTTTCTTTCACCCTCCAACATTGAGTTTGAGAGATCAAACTCCTCTTCAGTACTAGAACTTGAGAGAGGTGAAGTAGAAAGAAGAACTGAAGGTTCTCCTGTAGCCTGCTTTGTGCTCAAAGCCCTTGGATCTGCAATTTTCTCCTCCACAACTAGAATGTGCTCCTCTTCTTTTGGATTTAGAGCAACTTCTCCTTTCTCTACTACTTGAAGACAATCTTGCTCTTGATTGAAATCTTCCTCTAGCATGAAGTTTGTCAAGTCAAACTCTTCAATCTGCTGCTCTAGAGGACAAGTTGGGACTGCAAGATCTTCTTCTGAGCTTTCTTCCTTTATGGCTAATTGTGCAACTTGAATTGAATCAGCACTCCCTTCAAATAGAGTGCCAACATGGAAACTACTTTCTGAGCAAATTGACTGCTGATCTGCTTCTTCTTTTTACTCTTCTTCTGCTGCCACAAAATCAGTCTTAACCACCATTTGTTCAACCTTAGCCTCTTCTGTAGGTTTAACCATCAAGGGGATCTTTGTCATCCCAAATTTGGCAGCCCAAACCCTCAAGTTGTCTGTCATTTCTTTTCTGTTGGGCTCCTCTTCTTGCTGTCCTTCATGGCTGATTTTTACAATTTCTTCTTCCCCACATGGAATTGGGAATGCAAGAGGAGGGATGGGTTGTAACTCAATTGATTTGGCAATTTTTTGTGGTGGTAGAGGAGGTGAAACCTCTTGTTTCTTTGGAGGAGGGGGTATTTATTTTAGCTCTTGTGGAGGGGATGACTGTTTGGAAGGAAAAAGGAAAGAAGAATTGAGGTGTGGTGGAAGACTGAGAGGTGGAGACATGGGATCAACATTTGGGACAGCAGATGGAGAGTTTAAAACTTGACACTGCTGAGATAAAACAGATTGGGAAAGAGGAAAAAGAAAGGCATGAGATGGCGTGCTTACCCATTGACAAGGTTGCTAAATACTCCTCTCATACACCTCTATTTCTTCAATCCACTTTGTAAGCAATGGCAGCGTCTTCATCATGAAGTCCAGCTTCTCCTGAGGGCTGAAGTGTCTTGGAAAAGGGCCTCCCCATGGACAAGGAGTCCTACAACCAATTTTGAAAGCTCTCATTTGAGCTGTTGCTCTGGACTGCACCATCTTTACCTCCATCTTTTGGATTTTCTCCAACAGACCAGCATCTTGCATCTGATTGTCTTCATTATATGCATACTCTTGCTCTTGGAAAGCTCCATAGCCAAACTGATTTTGGCATTGCTGCTCATATGGGTATGCATGCTGATTTTGAATTTGTTCAAAATGCTGATTTGGAGGATTTAAAAAACATGTTGGAGGTGGGAAACATTGTTGCTGTTGTAAATGTGAGTTCCATGATGGAAATGAAGTCATGATTGCACAACTTCATGGAATGGAAAAGAATGAAAGAGATGGAAAGAAATATGGATGGAAATGGATGGAAAACGGGTCTGCAACTTCAGAAATGGGTTGCTGATCAGATGGAGTTGCCAGATGTGTTTGCAAGTGCCTCCAAAGGCTGAAATCTTCACAGGAACACACCAACCTGCAAAAGATGAAGTGGAAGACCTCTAAGTCCCACCGGCGTGCCAAAACTGTTAGTGCAAAATCACAGCACCCCTGGATGTTGATCAGATTTCTAGGTTGATCATTCTAGCATCCAGTGTGATTGCACAACATTGAATCCTTTCTTTGAGTGTGGGACTCGCAAAAATGAGAAAGGACTCTTCGAGAGAAGGCTGGTTCCTGCTCCTAAACTACCTGCCACAAGCTATTCCAGTGCAGGCAAGCTAATCTAATCCTAATCTAACCACCAAGGAGATAGGGAGGGAGAGAGAAGAGAAAAAGAACAAAAGCCTACACTAAAACGGTGATACACCAGAGAAGGAGAATGTTGAACATCTATTAAAACTGCCATGGAACAAGGAGAGGTGAGCAATGGGAAGGATGGACAGACGCATCACAAGCCCAAGGATAGATTTCACATAGAAAATGTCCCAAAACTCCATGAACACAGCTCCAAACCTATAATGAACATTAGAACATGCACAAATACCTACAATGAAGAGAGGCAAGAAGAAAACAAGTGAAAAACGAGCAAGGATGGACAGATGCATCATGAAACACGTTTTTGTTGCTTCAGAAGTTTGCACAGAACATCATTTCAATAGTAAAAGGCAAAAAATGCCATTACAGAGTAGGGGAGGAGGTTCAAACTCCATTTTCAACCCTGGAGAAGAAAAGAAGGGAGGGAAGAGCAGAAAAGATGAACCACCCTTTAAAAATGAGCCAAATCTGGCTTTTACAATGCATGGGTCGAGCCGGAGAGAGAAATGCGGGAAATTGTGGGAGCCATTCCTCATTGAATGCGAGATCCATTAAAATAGCATGAGCATCCTTACTGCACTCCATGCCCACGACATTCTTGACCATATTAAAGAAGAATGTGACCCATTCTACATTAAAACTGGTTGTTGAGACGTCACTTCTGGCCATTACCACGCGCCAGAGACATTTCTTGATTTTCTCTCTCTAAACTGAACCAAAATGCAAGATTGACCCCAGAATCGTGTAGAAAATTTCACCAGCTTTCCATTGATATAAAGAACGTGAAAATCCGAGCTCTGGATCGAAAGATATGGCGATCCGAAGATTTGGGGTAAAATGCAGCCAAAACACATTTTGAATTTTTCCCGCACTCTGCCACTTGGATGACACGTGTCGGGCACTCGATTGGATGAGAAATTCTCTCTCCTTCCCTTTCCGCCGGTTTTCCTTTGAAAATTTTGACATTTTATAACTTTTGAAAATTTTCCATTTTTTCCCACGCCCCGCCACTGGGACACGTGGCGTGATCTCGGTTGGAGGACGGGGGCACGGGGTCATCCTTGTCTTTTAATTTTTGGCCCAAGAATTTTGCAAATTTTCCTAAGTCTTCCTGCGGCTACGAACTCCCCGCCTTAGGACACGTGTCCCGTGTCTATTGCTCGGGCCGACCCTTCAAACCTTGCCCTTTGAAATTTTTTTGGCCAAAAACACTTAGCCAATTTCCCATTGCGCTTCCCTTCCGACACGTGGCACATTCTCGATTCGTTGGTGGCTCTATCGGCTTTTTACATCCCTCACATCCCTTTGGCCTAGTTGTCCCAAACCTGCTCTGGGACAAATTTCTCTGAACCGCCCGATTCAGGCTTCCTTGTTCCTATTTGCGGCAAAGACACGTGGCAAGATTCCATTGGCTCTCGGCTCTTTCGGCTTTTCACATCCCGCACGTACTTTTGGCCCGGATGTCCCAAACAAAAGTCCTCTATTTTAGCCGAACCAGCCGGTTCACGTCCTCTCGCATACTCTTGTCCCAACTGCCCGGACTACGCGAAACGAAGACTTAGACATTTTCCCTTGCTTTCGGCCATTTCGGCTTTTCGCGTCCCACGCGTCCCGACGTCCCAACCTGGCCCCAAACTTCCGGACTAGGACTTAGCCGATTTTCTTCATGCTTTCGGCCCCAAGCTTAGTTTTTGCAATTTTTCACCTTTTCTAACTTGTTGGGTTTTCTTCTTGGACAGAGAGTTAGAAAGAAGCAAGGGGACCCTAGAAACATGATTTTTTGCCTTAAATCAATATACTTGCTTGGGACTTGAATATTCTGATGCATGTTATCAAAATTACCCCGGGGGTGAATTTTGGATAACTTGAAGAAAAAAATAGTTTTGTTAACATTTGACATTGCGATTATATCCATAGATGGTAACAATGTACATCCTTTTGTTACCATTGTCACCTAGTAATTCTTTTGGTTATGTTGTATTCTGTCTTTCCTTATGCCATGTGTCTTCATCATCGATCTACGGGCCATGGCCCACCGCCCTTTCCTTTCCTATATATATACCCATCCCCACTCATTTTGTCCCATTTTCACTTGCAGGTTTCTTTGAGAGATTTTTTCAGAGCTCCAACCTCCTAACCTTCTCGTCCACTTCCAGTATTGTAGCCTCCAACCTTCTCGTCCACTTCTAGATTTGTTCTACAATCCTTATATATAGGTATCTGTCATTTTCCAACACCTCTTTTTTTTCAAAGAATCAAAACATCAAGGATTCAAGATTCAAGAATAATGACACCTAAAAAAAGACCATTAAAAAACTTCATATGTTTATCGAAACATTTTGTATCTACAGTTACTAAAACTACTAGAAGACACTTAAATAATCAGATTGGTAGCTCAAGGTTCCATGGAATTGTTTACATGACCCAAAGATCGAGACATAACACAAGTTATTGAATAATTTAATGCAATTGTATAATATTTTTGATGACACTTTCACTGTTACCTTACCATCCCACCAATTTTTCATCAAAATAACACCTAACGATATTCATTGTCTAATAGGCCTACCCAATCAAAATGCATTTCCTGTGACCACAAAATCCATTATACTTGATGATAAAAAGAAATTTTTAGAGTCTCATTACGATATTTTTGTTGAGGTTGGGTTTAATAATCCCTCCAAAAGAGGGATTAACACACAATCTATCAAAGACCCATTTCTCTTGGAAATGGTAGAATTTTTCCAGTCCCGCATCATGTTACAAGGAAGATACACTGACATTCCTCAGTGGGAACTATACTACCTTATCCAAACCATTTCCAGTGTTAGATTCAATTGGTGCACATTTCTTTCATCAAGAATTCGTGTTGACCTTTCCAGAGCCAAATTGAATCTTGCTGAAGTTATTTCTTATTCTTGTTATGTTCTTGCTTTATATTATGAGATTTTTTACGGACTCAAATCAATAGTTTTTCCAAATTCTCTATATGAGAAGATGGATAAACACGAAATTCCTATGGACCAATAGTTGGATGATAAGAAATGGAAGTTGTTCAAAATCTTTTACACATTAGCAATGTTGGTCAAGATCATGCCTCACAGGATGAGATGGATAATACTCTTCTCAGACTGGACTTATTGGAAAAGGAGGTTGTGAATATTAAGAAGGAGTTGCATTAATTAACCAAGTAGAAGGGGAAGAGAAAATTGAATGATGATGCGAGATATTGAAATTGATCAAACTAAGGATATTTACTAGAAAGTTGAACTCGTTGGACAATAGATTGGGGAGGGCCAAAGATAGAAATGATCACAATATGGCCATTTTCAATGCCATTAGTGAGTTCCTGGAGCAACAAGTTAGAAGCATTTCAATGTTGAGCGGGATCCCTGAAGCCATTTGGGGGACTAAAAAGGAAAGAAATCAAGTTATTTCAAAGTTGAATGTGAATGATCCAATACACACTACCACTCTAGTACTTTTCACTTCTTTACACACTATAAAATCTAGGATTGATAGGGCCTCCAAGAAATAACTCCCCTTTGTCTGGTTGGTTCCATTTTTGTAGCTCTCTGCTTTGAGCATGAATGTTATTTTTGGCTGCTTAATTGCAGTTTTATCCTTGTTTTGATTTTTCCTAGTAGCTATTGTTTGGGTTACTATTGGACTTTATATATTATCCAGATTCTGATCTTCTTTTGATGTTTTTCTCATGTTTGATCTGGTTGTTGAGCCTTTCTTGTAACTGGGTATAGTCCCTCCAAAACTATTTTCCATTAATAAAAAAATATTTGGTGAGTATTTTGTTTTAAAAGCATCTAATCTTGATTCTTTTCAAAAACAAAATCATTTTAAAATAAATTCTTATAAATATATAATATATAAGTTTTTAACTCGTTTTGAATAGGTCAAAACAAGTGACATAATGAAACTTCGTAATGCGGTAGTTCGTGCACATAACCCTATTGGGCTTGAGGGGTTTGGTGACAATAATATAATTGATGTCACTGTCATGTTGCTCAAATGTGCACCCATGTCTCAGATCTTGGAAGGGCCAAGGTGTTTGAGACCACAATGGAACCATCCCTAAGTTATGGGACCTTGCATGCTTGGGATGGATCTCCAGAGAAGGCCGGTTCCTCTATCTATTTCTACTACTACTGCTACTCCTAGTGTTGAAAGGGGAAACTAAGATAATAATGCCAAGGGACCAGGGATAGAAGGATGACATGAAAGGAAACTACACTAAAAGGAAATAGCACTAGAAAAGAGGGATGAACACTATCTATTCTAAGTAAGAATGAAAGGAAATGCGTGAAAGGAGGCTAGGCACGAGTAAAGCACAACGAAACACGTATTCACCAGATCATTCTCATGGAACAAAACTAAATGAATAATCTGCAAGGGACGTGAAATGGCACAACCAACACACATTTCAAAAGAGAAGGAAAAGGGAAGGAATGAAAACACGTTATGACATAGAATAGTCATAAAATGATGCTTTTATTACTTCCAGAAATGCATGAGCTATTGTTACAATGATGAAGGAGGCCAATATCCACATGCAAGAGCTAGATCTAGAGGTCTGTAACTCAAAATATAGAAAGTATGGAGTCCTTAGCAAAATACATAAGGATCCAGAGTGTCCAACATAACAAATGAGTCTATCTCTTACATTTATAGATGAATCCATGGAGGAAGAAGGGAAAAAGAGGGAAAACCTAAATTTGAAACATAACCACCAACAAGAAGCATTCAATGCCTACAAATCCACCTGGAGATCTGTGAAATACACTTCCCCAAGCCTGTTTGGTGTGTTAAAGAAGAAAGGAGGGTGGATCATATCAAATCGAGTGGTTGGAGAAATCAGATCTTCTCATCAATGCTCAAAGAGATGTTTTCCCATTTCTCACCTACCATATCTACTAAGAATTTGAATTTGAATCTCTAGCACTGTAGTTGATGTTAGTAGCTTTCGAAAAGTCTAGGTGCATGACAATCTAAGCTCAGTAACAAAATATATGGTTGTCGAAGATGTCAAAGTTTTGAGGCACGTAAAACACGTGGCACACACATGTTGATCGAATGATGGCCAATTGTGCAAATATTTTTCCTTTCTATCACGTGTCACTTGTTGATTTTTGCAGGGATTCAAATCCCTATTGGCATGCTTTTACTAGTTGCATGTGGCACACTCAAGCATGTCAGAAGATGACCTTGGCATAGAGGATCACAAAGGAGGGTGAAAGGATGGGCGTGCGAAGGAAGGTGTAGAAGGGTGTGCATGACGTGTGTGGGTAAAAGAGGAAAACAAGTGAGAAGAGAACACATGGTCAAGGGGAAACTATTACAAAGTAATGGGCACGATGCGTGAGGGGGCCATGGAATTAGCCAATTGAAGCAAGTCTCGAGACATGCGCAGGTGAAGAAGTTGCTTAGGAAGAAGGAAAAATCGTAGAAGGTGGGCACAAGGGAGGAGTGGAACAAAGAGGAAAATGAAAATGGAAGGAGAGAATAGAAAGCATGCAAGGGTGCTTAAGGAAAAATAAGGGGTGCCAAGGGGAAACTACAACCAAGGATTTATGCCAATTGAACTTGAGTGCGCGCAGCCTTCAATGGGGAACTGAGAGCCAAAATGTGTATATAAGTTACCCGAATAACTAGGAGAGTTATTTGGATAACAATTTTGGTGACTTTCAGGGGCCATCTTCCTGCTAGATGAAGAATATCAGTAGCCTGGAGCATCCATTGGGCATGGAGTCTGCTTATGCAATCATGAAACTACCCTTGTAGTCACTTGAGGATCATTTCTTGACTCTATCTCGAATGTTGCAACCACTCGAGAGAAGCTCTATATTGGAAGCAATGGAAGAGTGTGCATAAGAAGCACGTGAGAAGAAAGAACTATATACAAAAAAATTGTGTGTGTAGTGCACTTAGAGGAATTAAAACTATTCTAATATATACAACATGATGTAGGACACTCAAAGGAAGGGTTTGAAATAGGTCCCATTTATTGGGATTTGAAGCACACCTCCATCAAGATGAGTTAACCCGAAAGAGTTATCCTCCTTTGCAGAATTGATGATGTATGGGCCACTCCAAAGTGCATCAAAATTTGAATGATGCCTTGGTTTAGCTCTATTAGCATCCCATTTTAAAACCGACTCCCTAAATTTGAAAGCTTGAGGCCTAACATTTTGTAAGAACATTTCTTTGTTGCTTCGTTGATGCTTTTCTAGTTTGATTATGGCAGAGTTCCTCAGTTCTT
This sequence comes from Taxus wallichiana var. yunnanensis, assembly GCA_018340775.1. Taxonomy (NCBI): domain Eukaryota; kingdom Viridiplantae; phylum Streptophyta; class Pinopsida; order Cupressales; family Taxaceae; genus Taxus; species Taxus wallichiana. The sequence goes on along the minus strand of CM031244.1, from coordinate 82,856,266 downwards.
CAAGATTAACTAGATCTACCATTCTGATTTCTCTTTGGTTTGTGCCTTCAAATTCTAGCTACTGGGAAAGCACTAATGAATTCAAATCTAGTGTCAAAGGAAGGGTAGCCTCATTTCCATAGACAAGCTTGTAAGGTGAAGTTCCTATTTCCTTTTTATTATGATTCTATCTACCCAAAGTGCATGTGATACCTTTTATGCCGTGTCTTTAGTTGATGTCCATTATGTGCTTCATTATTTTGATCAAGTTCTTATTTGTTGATTCTACCAGACCATTACCTTGAGGGTAATAGTTGGAAGAATTCTTCAGGTAAATTCCCAGACTTAAAGCCCAATCAGTGATTTTAGTACCAAGGAATTATTTTTCATTATCGTAGATAATGGTTTAAGGAACACCAAACCTTGTGACTATACCTTTGAGAAATTCAAGGATGACTGAATCAGTTCATTCTTTAAGCGTGACAACTTCGCTCCATCTAGTGAAGTAATCTATAGCTGTAACACCAATTTATGTCCAACACTTGAAGGTGGATTTATCATGCCTATGATTTCAAGACCCCATTATGCAAAAGGTTGATTCACCGCAAAAGGCTGATTCGCTTGGATTGGTTGGAGGGAAAGCACTACCAATATTTTCGCTCCCGCAAAGAAATCACATTCCTTGCATTTTTGACCCACTTGTGTCCATCTGCAAATAGGGTAGGCCAAAAGATACCTGCCATTATGATTTTCATCAATGTAATTTTGGCAAAGAAGTTTCCACCATAGAATCCATCGTGAAATTCTATTAACACTTTCTCATTCTATGCACCATTGATACATCTTAATAGCATGCCATCAAGATTCATTTTGAAGAGAATTCCATCAATCAACACATAAGGGACAGATTGTAACCTTAGATGTCTTCTCTTTACTTTTTTTAGACCAGGAGGGTATGCACCCTTAGAAAGGAATGTGATCATGTCCTTCATCTAGTCACATGCACTAGGGTCTATATTATGCTCAAGCTCTACACACGGAATACCTTCTTCCGAAATAATGAGGCCTCAGTCCAATCGCACATCCTCAACAATCTTATTACAGAGTGCACTACCTCTTACCAGCTTTGTAGCCTTGATAGTCACATCATACTCCATGATTTTGGTCACCCATCGTGCTCTTTTCTCATTTATTTATACTCCCATGATGAAGTCTCTGACAAAAGAGTGGGAGACTAACACCTTGATATGATTGGTGGCAAGCATACACTTGAATTTCTTAAGCGTGCACATGATGGTGAAGACCTACTTCTCTATGTGATTGTATCTTAATTCATAATCCTTCAACGTCTGGTTGAAGAAAGCCACTAGTTGTTCCAGCCCTTGTTCATTTTATTGTGTTAGGACAACAACAACACTCACATCAGCTGCCATAAGCATAAAGGATGAAATCCTTTGAATAATCCGGATTGATGAGTGTTAGTGCACAAGAAATTTCTTGCTTGATCTTGTTGAAGATTTCTCTTCCTTCTGCTATCCATCTGAAGTCTATTTCCTTCTTGAGCATCAAAGTGATGGACCAAACCAGTCCTATAAAGTTAGGGATAAAACACCTAACAAATTTGATCTTGTTAAGGAAGGACTGTATGGCCTTTTTGTATGCCAACAAGGAAAGGGATAGGATGGCTGAAACTTGCTCAAGATCAATTGAGATTCGATCATTTGAAACCACATTGCCTAAGATCCTTCCTCGCACCACTAAAAATTATACTTCTTAGGGTTAAGAGACACCCCAAACTCTATACATCTCTTAAATACATTTTCTAGGTGTGCCATATGATCCATGCTATGCTTTAAGAAGACTCTTATGTCATCAAGGTACACCATGATGAAATCATTGATGTAACCTTTGAAGGAAATATCCATAGCACGCTAAAATGTGGTGCCCACATTTGAGACCAAAGGAATCCTCTAATATGCATATGTTCCCCAATTGGTTGTAAACGCTATTTTTAATTGATCCTCTTCCTTGACCAAGATTTGGTTGAAACACGAATACCCATCTAGCATGGAGAATCTTTGTACACCATCCATAGTCTATAGAATATACTCCATTGAAGGCAAAGGATAATGATTCTTTAGAGATGCCTTATTTAAATCTTTGGAATCAACATAGAGTCTAATTTCACCATTCTTCTTGTGCATTGGAACCAAATTTACGACCTGGGAGAGTATTTGATAGGAAAATAATATTTTCCTCGATGAGTTTGGATAATTCGTTCCTCATGAGGGGCTCTATCTTTGGATTGGATCGACTCGTTGCTACTATTGTCCGATAGGCTTGATACCAGGATCAAGGTCAATGGATCTTTGAGAAATACTTGGATTAAAATATTTGATGTCTTCATACTCCCATGAGAATATATCACCGTATTTTTTTAGAGAGAGAGATGAAGCCTGTTTCTCTTCATGCGCGCAAGTTCTCGCTGAGAAACAACTCTTTCCCATGTGTAATAGAGACCGAGGAGCAAGATATTACGTGGCATGCATATACCTTTCTTCATCCCATAATCAAGGCTAAAAATTTTCTCTAAGGTGACCAACCCTTTAAGAAACTTGTTTTTCTTTAACTACATCACTTGGTCACCATAGTTGTCATGCAAGTCAAATTTCATGCTTGATGAGAACTCAACTTCATTCTAGATAAACTAGATGATGTGCACATCACTTTCAAACACTTGCAGTTGGTTTTTTTATCTAGAATGGATGGTTTGATCACCATATTGATGTTCAGAGTGTTTCCTTTAACAAAATCCTCGATAGGAGAGAACTGTGAACCGAGCGCGGCCATCCGGTCAAATTTCTTGTTCATTTTACGTAGCACCACTTACAGATTTAGAGCATCAAATATCTCAAGGAGGTCCCAAACTCTGTTTTTATAAGCTTCATGAAGTTTAGTCTTTATTTGCAATTTGTTGGTAACTGATGAATAATCAGCTCTATGTCCCCAAAGATTTGCAAGGCCTTGATTTCCTTCTTCTCAACAATGAGCAAGCCATGCACCAATGCTTCATACTCTGCCACATTGTTAGAACATGTAAACTGTAGCCCATGTGCAAAGAATAATTTCTCATCCTTAGGGGAAATAAGAACCACTCCTACTCCTACACCATTTCTGCTTCTAGATCCATCAAAGTACAACTTCCATGAGACCTACTTAACTTTGTCTTTCTTGAGTGCACATGGTAGCATAGCTTCTTATTCAAGAATGCAGTAAGTACCAAGCCCAATTTCATAAGCTTCTAGTTCTTCAGCATAGGGATAAAATTTATGGTGTCTTTCCACCCATTCATCAAGCATTAGGTTAGGAACAGAGGGTGGAAGAGATTGATCTTCAGGAACTGAAGCTTGTTCTTCTTGGATTAAATAGTTGGATTTTAGAGGGGATGGGACATATGACTCTACATGATAGGAAAATATAGGAACAGCTTGTATGGTAAACCAGGTACCATACCTTGTCTTGAGTAACATATGACCAATCGAAGACAAGTAACCACCCACTTTAGCAAAGAAAGTCTCTTGATAGAAATAGGAAAACAAAGGAGGTAGGTCAATGATTAAGACATCTTGAGTAATAGTTAGGCTTGGCTATACATGGATGGTTAACTCAAGATCCTTGATGATTCCTAAGGTGGTGAAAGTTGAACCATCAAGTTATAGGACTCCTTTGGAAAAAGGGCTATATTTCGAGCTAAGACATTAGTTATTTTCTTAGGCATAACTGAAGTACTAGCACCTAATTCAATCATGAAATTATGCACTAGGTGCTTGCCTATGATTAAGGACATATAGAAGGGTGGATTTTTAACAACTTTACTTACTTTTTCTCCTCTTCTTGGAAAACATTGATATAAGTGAGTGGATTTTTATAGCTAGATCATTGCACGGGAGTTATGTCGATATTCATACAAAAAATCTCACGAGATGGGATGGTAAGGGCATCCCACATTGTGACATTTATATTTGTTCTCTTAATTTGGTCATAAATTCTAAATGGAAGGCCCCCTATCTTATACATTTTGGGAGTAACATAACTTCTTGATTATTCGGCACGAAGCCTGGACTTTATCTAGAGTAGAGTCTCGACCCACCAAAGGAGGGGCATGCGTTGCTTTGAAGGAGCTTGAGCACTTTTACTACTGGATGCCTTGTCTGCGTATCTTTCGCTTTGAGGGTCTACTTGCATTGCTAGGAGTGGGACCTGTGTGCTTCACTCTAACATTATTTTCTTGTATCTTTTATTGTCCGTAACTTGGGCACGTAGTCCTGTTTGTATCTTCTACTGACTTAGTTGATTGCATGTGTAAGTCCTTTACGCTAAAGAACATCAAATTTGTTTCTGGAGGAGCTTCATTTTTGAAGGCTCACATACTAAAGCATTCTAGATCATGAATGCTTAGGCGTGCATGACATTGGCACAATGATATTGACTATGAGGCATGTTGTAAGGGAAGCACCATTTTGACTCTTGTGCCAAATTGTTCTCGGGGCTGAACAAGCACCGACTTGCATCGGGTGATGGAAGAGAATGCAAGAGAGAAACAACTTGCAATGGTAGATGTGAATTGGGCTATAATATATCATTCTATTGATTGGGAATGTATATTTGATTCTGTTAGTGCAAAATCACAGCACCCCTGGACGCACATCAGGCTTCTAGGTTGATGTTCAGGCATCCAGTGTGATTGCACAACATGGAAACCTCTCTCCAAGCGTGGGACTTGTAAAACCGAGAGAGGAATCTCTAGAGAAGGCTGGTTCCTGCTCCTAAACTACACCGCCACAAGCTATTCCGGGCAGAAAGCTAATCTAATCCTAATCTAACCATGCCAAGGAGACAGAGAGAGAGAGAGAGAGAAAGGAAAAAAACAACAAAAGCCTACACTAAAACGGTGATACACCAGAGAAGGAGAATGTTGGACATCTATCAAAACTGCCATGGGACAAAGAGAGGTGAGCAATGGGAAGGATGGACAGATGCATCACAGGCCCAAGGATAGATTTCACACAGAAAATGTCCCAAAACTCCATGAACACAGCTCCAAACCTGCAATGAACATTCAAACATGCACAAATACCTGCAATGAAGAGAGGCAAGAAGAGGACAAGCAAAAACGAGGAAGGATGGACAGATGCATCACAAAACACGTTTTTGCTGCTCGAGAGAAGTTTGCACAGAACATCATTCCATTAGTAAAAGGCAAAAACGCCATTACAGAGCAAGGGAAGAGGTTCGAACTCCATTTTCAATCCTAGAGAAGAAAAGAAGGGAGGGCAGAGCCGAAAGAATGAACCACCTCTTTTATTTTGCCACTCCTTACAATATATAGGAAGAATGAGAGAAGGAAGAAAGAGGAAAGTCAGATCTACTCCAACCACCCCCAGGTTGTATTTTAAATCATCTCATTATGGTATAAGCGGCGGATCCTGGCAAAACGGCGGGCTGTCTGCTGCATTAAAGCTGGTTGTTGAAGCGTCACTTCTGTTGTATCACGCGTCAGAGCCGTTTCTTGATTTTCTCTCTCCAAACTGCACCAAAACTCGAGATTAACCCCAGAATCATGTAGAGAATTTCATGAGCTTTCCGTTGATATAAAGAACGTGGAAATCTGAGCTCTGGATCAAAAGATATGGCGATCTGAAGATTTAGGGCACGGAGCAGACCAAGACAGATTTTAAAATGTTTTCCCGCTCTTCACCGTCTGGACGACACGTGGCACGTGCTGATTGGACGAGCAATTCTCTGTCCTCCGTCTTTCACGGGCCTTCCTTTTGAAATTGCTTGTGGGCCCCTTAAACTTGGACACGTGGCGCCATTTCATTGGTTCGGTTCAGCGCTCGATAACTCGCCCCTTTGACCTTTTGACTTTTTCTCCTGTGAGGACACGTGGCAGCTTCTGATTGGTCCTCGGCTCCTTCGGCTCCTTCGCGTACTTCACCTCCATTTGTCCCAGATGTCCCATTTGATTTTGGCCCCTTTGGACTCATTTCGGCCGATTCGGGCATTTCGCGTCCATTTGTCCCAGATGTCCCATTTGATTTTGGGCCCTTTGGAATCATTTCGGCCGATTCGGCCGGTTCGGGCATTTCGCGTCCATTTGTCTCAGATGTCCCATTTGATTTTGGGCCCTTTGGACTCATTTCGGCCGATTCGGCCGGTTCGGGCATTTCGCGTCCATTTGTCCCAGATGTCCCATTTGATTTTGGGCCCTTTGGAATCATTTCGGCCGATTCGGCCGGTTCGGGCATTTTTGGCCCGCTTGTCTCACTTTGCTTCGGACTGACTTGATTCTTTTCGGCCGGTTCGGCCGGTTCGCGCCTTTGCGGCCCAGATGTCCCAATCGCTTTTTTGAGTAGGACTTAGCCAATTTTCACACTTTTTCCTGGGTCAACCTACTTGCCTTTCTGCAACTTTTTTGCATTTTCTCAGAGCTTGCTCCCTGTTTCTTCGGCCAGGGGAGTTAGAAAAATACCTGAAGGGACCCTAGAAACCTGATTTTGCTCTGAATCAATCAATTTGCTTGGGATTTGAATCTTCTGATGCATGTTATCAAAATTTACCCTAGGGGGGTGAATTTTGGATAACAATTCCCATACCGATTCTACCAAGGCTGATTGCTTTGTTCATTCACCTAATTAGAATTACCTCTATAGGCTTGCGCTTGTTGATTTTCGATGATATGAATTTTTTTGATAAATTTATAATTAGGGCCTTCAATTCTTCATCCTCCTTTTGTTACATTGGAGAGTAGGATGTTAAGGCAAAAGATGTGCACTTTTCTTAGGAACAAGAATAGGGGCCACGAGAAGGTCGTGGGCGCTTGTGACATTTTGGGAACAAGGGCACAAGTGGTCTAGGAACTATCTTTCCCATGGATTGGATCATAACTGAAATATCAATATTGAGTGCCTTCAGATAATACAGGAAAGCATGTTGGGTTGTAGGTCTTACCATAAGAGGGATTCTATCCCAAGTCTTCTAAAATTTGATGTTGAAATCAGTCATCTACTCATTGGGTGCCCTCCTTGTTGTTGTCAGTTTATCCACCAGAGATAGGTGATCTAACTTATCTTTAAAGTAATTACAAAGATATGTTCCCAGCTCATCACAGGTGGTGATAGATCTAAGTCTCAAGCCTCGTACCATTGCAAAGCAGTTTACCTTTCAAAGAGGATGTAAGCGGCGTGGACTCGCTATATCATCATGTGTGATCAAATAGAGTGAACACACATTCACTATATCTTGTATATGCTCTTGAGGGGTGACTTGATACTCACCGGTAAAGTATGGAATACTCTTGAGCATTTCATTTGGCATATCATCTTGCATAGCCAGAACCAAGGCACTTCCTCCAGTAAAGTTTTCAATGTTCCTAAGTGGAGGAGGTGGCTGATGCATCATTCCAAGGCATACGGGCTGCTATTTTGAGGAGAAGCTGAGTGGGTATGATGTGTTGGAGATGGAGATGCATGTGCAGGATTTCTAGAATGAACTCTTCTTGGGGATAGCTAGAGGTACTCAAAATAATATTCAGCTACTGCACTTCTTCTTGTGTGCACTCTTCTCATGAAAGGAACTCAGGACTGTTGAAACAGAGATCTTAAAATGTTGGGAGTCACCAGATGTGTTGAAATGAGCCTCCAAAGGTTGAAATACTAATTCCACACACCAAAACTTAGAGATATGAAATTTGAGCTTTCAATACTGGTCCCACCGGGTGTGCCAAAAATTGTTGGTTTCTCAAACATGCACACATGTCTTGGATCTTCGGAAGGGCCAAGGTGTTTGAGACCATAATGGAACCGTCCCCAAGTTGTGGGACCTCGTGCACTTGGGACAGATCTCCAAAGAAGGCCGGTTCTTTTATCTATTTCTATTGCTACTGCTACTCCTAGTGATAAAAGGGAAAACTAAGCTAATAATGTCAAGGGACCAGGGATAGAAGGATAACATGAAAGGAAACTAAACTAAAAGGTGATAGCACCATAAAAGAGGGATGAACACTATCCATTCTAAGCAAGAATGAAAGGAAATGCATGAAAGGAGGCTAGGCACAAGTAGCATAGTGAAACATGTATTCAACATATTGTTCCCATGGAACACAACTAAATGAAGAATCGTAAGGGATATGAAATGGCATAACCAACACACAACACAAAAGAAAATTTGAAGGGAAGGAATGAAAACACATTAGGATGGATAATAGTCATAAAATGATGCTTCTATTACTTCAAGAAATACATAGAGCTGTTACAATGATGAAGGAGGCCAATATCCACATGTAAGAGCCAAATCTAGAGGTCTGCAACTCAAAATATAGAAAGTATGGAGTCCTTAGAAAAACACGTAAGGATCCTAGAGTGTCCAACATAACAAATGATTCTATCTCTTACATTTATAGATGAATCCATGGAGGAAGAAGGGAAGAAGGAGGGAAAAATTGAATTTGAAACACAACCACCAATAAAGAAGCATTGAATGCCTGCAAATCCACCTAGAGATCTGTTAAATACACTTCCCTAAGATTGTTTGGTTTCTTGAAGAAGAAATGAGGGTGGATCATATCAAATCGGGTGGTTGGAGCAATCAGATTTGCTCATTAATTCTCAAAGAGATGTTTTCCCATTTCTCACCTACCAGATCCACCAAGAATTTGAATTTGAATCTCTGGGAACTGTAGCTAATGTGAGCATCTTTTCGACAAGTCCAAGTGCACACCGATCCGAGCTCAGAAAAAGGTGTAGCTGTTAGAAGATGTTAGAGTCATTGGCACGTGAAAAACATGTGGCATGCACGGATTGGCTAAAATGATGGCCAATTGTGTAAATATTTGTCATTTCTACCACGTTTCACTTGCTGATTTGTTACATGGATTTGATGCCCTATTGGTTTGCTTTGATCGGTTGTGTGCAACACACTCAAGCATGTCAGAAGATGAAATTGGTACAGAGGAGTGCAAAGGAGGTGCAAGGGGTGTGCGCGTGGAGGAAGGCGCAGAAGGCCATGCGCATGACATGTCCAAGAAAAGAGGAAAACATATGAGCATAGAATGCATTTTCAAGGTGCAACTATTATAAATTAATGGTTGCAGCGTGTAATGGGGCTAGAGACTTATCCAATTGAATTAATTTTGAGATGCGCACAAGGTGAAGAAGTTTCTTAGAAGAAGGCGAAAGGGCGCAAGTTGGGCGCAAGGGAGGAGTAGAACAAAGAGGAAAAGGAAAATGAAAGGAGAGAAAAAAATCATGCAAGGGAACTTGAGGAAAAATAAGGGACGACAAGGGAAATTGCAACCAAGGAGTTATGTCAATTTAACTTGAGTGCGCGCAACCTTCAATGGGGAACTGAGAGCTAGAATGTGTATACAAGTTACCCAAATAACTAGGAGAGTTATTTGGATAACAGTCACTATGACCGATGACTCTTTGGTTGTCACTAGCATCCAACAACATAGAAGGATAACACCAACTAAACATATGCATGGTTCTTTAGATTCTTTCCGATCCCATAGCTAGGATAGAACGCACATTGTCGGCCGCAACTATGGAAAATCCAAGTTTTAATTTATACATACTGCATAGTTATTTTTTTTTATTAAATTATTTTACAGACTAATGATAATATAAATCTTTGATTCTTAACAATGACATATTTCATTATCCTAATGTGTAGCCTTGTCTAGCACATCAATGACTCCAAGACACATGGTGTCTTCTCATACTAGTGCAAACACTACATACATAGTTGAGCAAAAATATATTGATTCTGCATCATTTCATCACCCAGGCCCTTTAATTTTTAGTACTAAGTAACTAATAAATAGTGAATTAAATTTTATTTATATTAGTCTTTCTTTTAGGAATTTATCATTCTTTTTAATTGATTTTTGTTAAATTCATGTTTTACGTGAGTGCTTCCACCCCCTTCAACCTAGTGCCACAATTTTTTTATTACGGACTACAAAATTCATAGTGTAAGAAATATCGATTGATTTCATTCTTATTAATTTGAATTTATTATTGTTCACTTTTTTTTCTTTGTTATTTCAAGAATCAACATATTGAATATGATATTGTTAAAGTATTGATGCTCATAGATCTTTTACAAATGCAATCTAAAATTCAACCCGTGGTTGTGGCCACCCTTGCTGCTCTAGCTCGGTGCTTAAGGATTACATCGGTCAAACCTACCCTTCTACCTCCATATTATGGTAGGGGAAATCAGATTGTGTTCCCTGGAATGAGAAGGGGACGTAAAATTTCACAACATCAGATTTCCCCAATTTTTCAATTGGTGGTATGCAAAGTGCCAGAGGCACTTCTATTTTAAATAATATTCATATGGGTGAGGATTATATTGGTTTTTATATCCTTTATGACATGGTAGCAAAGAGGGAAGAATGTCGAAGATCTCACTTAATCTGCACATGAGGTACATGTTCCATCCTCTTCAAATCCTCCTTCCCCAACTGGGTAGGAAAATTTGGATGATGAGATGAAGAAAAAAATTTTAGAAGACATCCTTGTGTCGTATAATAATACAAACCTTATCATGGAAAATGTTATTCCCTGAAATTCAAGAGCCGAGATTTGGGAGATTAGAGAAAAAGATTTGATAAAATAAATTAATGATACATATCATAATTTTGAACACAAAGAAAGAAATTTTTCATTGATTAAAAATGAACCGGTGATGACTGATGTTTTTCTTGCTCAAACACACTGGGTGAAGTAATCACCAATAATATTTACAATAGGGACAAATTTTTGACTATAATGTTTAATATATTAGCTAATTTGAATGTTGAGGTGTAGTCTTACTACAACAAGTGGAATAGAGACAAAAAATTTGTCACTATTGCTAATGCAGAGAAAGACTTGGCCATGGTAAGTTCTAAACTTTTGTAGAAAAATTATATATATATATATTGTTATCATCTATCTTCTTCTAAATACAAATTATTGTATTTTAATTGTAGTGAAAATACCATAATTTGAAGATAGAGGTGCAGGTGTTAGATGAACACCTGAAAAAGTGAGAGAGAGTGTCATGGGGAAATTAATTTTAAAGAAAAACTTGTTCTGTTAAACAAACAAAACAATAATTTGCAGAGGATTATAAAGGATAATGGACTAGATCCAGAGATTATTTTGAAGAAAAAAATGATGAGGATCCTTCTCTCCTTTCGAAGGAGATGCAACTCACGAAGATAGAGAAAATTTAGAAAATATTAATGCAGCTGTAAAAGAATTAGTAGAGTTTGGTGTGATAAAAGATAGTTCAAATTTTGTCGATGTTATAGAATCTATTCAAGGACAAGGGTCCAAATGAAATTGAATTAAAAATATTGATGTAAATCATTGTATTTGACAAATGAAATTTGAAAATATTATCTTTATGTGAAATTATCAATCTTTTTATTTCTCTCGTGCGTGTTATCGAATGAAAAATTTAGTCTTTTATCTTTTATTCAAGCTTGTATTGTTTATGAATAGTATACATGAATTCTGGAACCTATATTTTCATTGTTTAATTTATTTTCAAACATATATGCATTCAATATTTAAAACTTGGATGTGCATGTTGTTGTCTAATCTTGATAGTTGATTCATCATGTAAAGATTATCTCCAATAATTATGATGGGATATAGACTACTATGTTTTTTATTAATCCTAATAATCACGATGGGATATATGGATTATAATATCTTTGCAAACACATGTGCTTGTGGAATTGATAGTGAGAAATCAAATATTGAACATACTTTCCTAGTAAGGAACTTTAATTTTATTACATCATCTAGTTTGTAGATTGCACAACTATCTACCATCTGTTATTTCCAAACATTATAAAAATATAGAAAGGATTTTTAAAAATTCCAAACATTATATGTGTAATATATGTAAATGAAATTGAAAAAATATCGAGTCACAATATATATTTTAGAAAATGAATACTTTCAACTGTCTGGTAGTTGAAACAACCCTATCCTTAATGGTCCTTCATCACTTATTTTATTTGTTGCAGTTTCTGGTCTAGCAGAGTCCAAGTCAATTTCACCATAATTAGAGACTCCATTGTTTTCTATATGATTAACAACTCTACACTTTGCAAGATATTTCCATGTAGCTAGTGCTCTTTCATATGGAAATGTGTCCACTTTGTATCTTGAAACATAGAGTCTCAAACAAGTTTCCAAATTCTTGTCCAATCTGTTGCAAAGTTTTGATTTCACAAATGTAAGTGCACTAAATACCCTTTCATCTTCAATGGGCCCAAGAATAATTGTTTTTATCAGTTTATATAGTTTAAAGTATTCACTTATATTTTCTCTCAAAATGCTACTCTGATACATCTTTCTCCATAATAGTGTGATAGCTCCCATTTCGATGGTTCAACAATAGTCTTATATTGATCATTCATGGTATATGCAAAATGTTGTGACTGTGATATGAGTAATTTTTTGTCCAATATACCATTCAATTCCCCTCCATCAACATCTGAAGATTTGTAAAACTGCTCCATAAGTGCAATCATGGATTTCCCAAAGTTTTTAGATCGTTTTTCTTCATATATCATAGGATTACAGAAAATGGGATTTATAACTCCCATGGACTTAATAATATCAATATTTTTAAAACTCTTTATGATCTCAGAAGATAATTTTTCGGATATCTTCATCAATTTTTTCCATGTACTAGAAATTGTAACATAAAAAAGAACGCTTGTGACTAGTACTTCCTTAATTTCATAACCTATTATATAAGGATCTTTTTAGAAGGTATGCATTGGAATATTTTTCCCATCAACTGAAATACAAATATGACCATTGATATTGAACTTTAAATAGTTTTTGGGATATTTTTAACTATAAAAACCTTCCAACTACTGAAAATTGTCTTCTAGAAACCATTCTTGGGTGAAATATAAGGTATCCAATATCATACATACTTGTCTCCTTAATTTTATAAAATAAAAATTGTATATAGATCTTTCCTAAGCATGTTTCACCATGTTGTTTATTTCCTTCAACATTGGAAAAATACCACATAAAGTTAAACATGTCTCTAAATATATGAAGCAATACAATAGATATTTAGCCTTGTCAACTTCTCTATGATTCTTGAACATATACCCTATTAAGGACCTGTATTCCTCAAAAATCCTGAAAGATGGATCATACAATGATATCCATCTTGTGTCAACATATTTTAACAATTTTTTACCATTTTTATTCCAATGGAAAATATATTAAACTCTAAAATTATTTTAGGACTACTTGACATATAAGAATGAAGTCCCATATAAGCTCCTCCACTTTAGCAACATTTTCAAAATTACTTACAATCTTGCAAGACATATTCATTTTGTGAGTCATGCAATGAATAGGTATCATGGAATGGGCTATGGTTATTTAAAGACGAATACAAAGCCCAATTTTGTGACCTTACATGACAGTTGCACCATCATCTCCTACACAAATCATCTTTACATAGATTGAATGATCATCCATACCATTTCTTTCCTTCAAATTTATAATAACAAGTTTGCAAAGGTTCTCATAATTGTAGTTCTTCATCATTTTGAGCATAACTAGTAGATGATTTTCCTTGAAATGGTTATTTAAATTGAAAGTGTAGACATACATGCATACCTGGATGTATTTTCTATTGTTGTGACCTCATCAATCGACAATGTGATAAAATTCACATTTTTTACCTTCTCTCTCAAATCAATGATTTCAATTTTTCCCATACATTTTTCCATTTCCCATGCATTGGTATCTAACCAAAGTGTGTTATTGGAATATTTAAAAACCCATTAGATTGAAAAAATATCTTGTAATCAATGAGATCTAAAATTGGTATGCCCTTTTTTAAAATGTGAAATATTGTTCTAAATTGTATGAGTTTTTCCAGAAGACTTGCATCAGTAGCTTTTTCAAATTTAGCCTTTATTGTTCCACCTTTCTCAACTAGGTCTTGAAGATGTTTATGATGATTATCATATTCTACTGAATATCTCATATGTAAACAATATTCCTCAGTTTTCCATCTAGTTATTTTTTACCTGTTCCATCATCTTTCTTTTTAGACTCATATACCTTCCCGCAATGCTTCTCTATTGTGTCCTACTTCAATTGAATTTTTTAATCTCTGCCTAGTTTACAACTACATATAGTACATCTACATTTTGTAGGAGTATCAATACTATTTTCTGGCTCAAAAAATTCAATGAATGGATATTTGACTGACCATTCAAATTTATAAGTCCTTCCTATAGTCCACTTTCCATTGTTTCATTTCTAATGTGTGTTTTTGGAATTTTTATTAGAATTTTGAGTTGGATTTAAAATGGGATTATTAGTATTGTCAATTTGAATTGAATTACTTTTTTGATTGAGAATTTCATCTAGAGTAAGGTCATTCTTTGGGGTGTTCTACATTTGAAATAAATTTTTTTCTTATAACATTCCTAAGTAAATCAAAAATAAAGTAGCATTAAAAAAAAATATAGTCAAAATTACCTCTTTGCTGTGGGTTCTTTGTTGGTCGATCGTAGGGTTCATTTTAAGAGACTTCTTGGAAATCGGAGGTGGAAAATACCCGTGAATATCCCCAAACCGGTTTCACAGAAGGCAAATTTTTGGGGGTTGTACAAATTTTTTTCCCCGATTGTCAAGTGGTGTGATGACAGAAGGTGCAGACACGCGACGGGAGATTTTGTTCGTTGTCAAAAAAAAATGCATGACAAGCGCCAATGCATTTTTTTTACGTGCAACAACAAAATCTCTTGTTGCGCGTCACAACAGCTCTCCGACCTCTACTTTCTCATCAAAAAAATCTTCGTGTCATGCATCAACAAACTCTTTGTCATGTGTCTGCTATGCATCAATATCTGTTGTACCTCATTGTCGCACGTTAACTATCTCGCCAGTGTCGCGCATCAACAAATAACCCTCATTGACGCGTATCAATAGACCTCTTTAACGTGCATTAACAATGTTGTTGACATGTGTCAATGAGGTCTATTGACCGCGTCAATGCATTTTTTGACGTGTGACAAGAAAATCTCCCGTCGCCCATCTCGCAGCGTCCGCCCTCTTCTTGCGCATCAAAAAAATCTCCGTGTCGATCGTCAACAAACTCTTTGTCATGCATCTACTATGTGTCAATATCTGCAGTACCTCCTTATCACGCGTCAACTATCTGTTAGTGTCACACGTCAACAAATAACCCCATTTTCATGCATCTGCAAACCCTCCTTGTCGCGCGTCAATAACTTACCCCCTTGTCACGCGTCTGCAATACATGATATATCATATTGTTGACAAATGTGAAGTAGACGTGTTCTACCTGGCGAATAATCTAGGATTATATAGGGGATATTTTTCAAGGGTAGGTGAAGCTAACCCCTAAAAAAATAAAAGTGTACTTTTTAGGCGAACAGGTCACTGACCCGCGCCAGAAAATTTGCCTTTTCAAAATTTTCAAAAATGGAATATTCACGATATTACAAATATTCGCCACTAAAATTTTCCTGGCCGATGAAATATTTTTAAATGTCCATGTCACATTTTCTTTTTCCTTGATTTCTTTTCTCATTTGTAACATGAGCCATCATATGGGTAATTTTAAATTATGCACATGCAACAAAAATGTAGAAGTTTCAAATATGATCTATAAAAAAATGCAAAAATATGAAAAATAAATATCTTGTTACAAAATGCTAACACAACAGAACGATACCATATGGTAACAAAAACTAACACTGGAAAAAAATAACACAAATGAATATTGGTCAACGGAAAAAAAAAAATCAGCTATAAACAAAAAACAATGTTACCGAACAAGAACATATTTAACTATTACCGCAGACGATAACACAATTAACTATTACCAGACGGTAAGAATATAATTAACGGTTACTAGATGGTAAACAAAATAACTATTACAAGACAAGAACACAATTAAATATTACCATGCGATAACATGTTCTTATTCATTGGTCACCATTACGTAGTCACCTATCACATTGCCTTAGGATTACAGAAACACAAATTAATATTGGTGGTGGTAACTTGCTTTAGAAAAAAACTTGACAAACAAAAATTCCCTTTTTCACTTACCTCTTTCACTTATTCCTTCGGATTTTTAGATTTTTCACAGGCTTATAAATTATTAACAAATTTTCAAAGTAAATTATATTACTATATTATGGTGAATTAATCCTATATATAATAGTATGTTATAACATGAAGGAGAATATACTAACATTGGTCGACCCTTAGTAGAAACACGAAGGTGAAATTATATTCAAAATGTTTTAGCACCCATAAAATTTTGGTGAATGCGCTACCATATGGTAATGAAAAATTCACCAAAATCAAAATTAAAAATTCCTAATATTCACCTATTCATGAATATTCACCTCTAAAATAAACCCTAATTTACAATTATAATGGCTGAAATCTTAAAGGCTTTACACAAATGAAGTGAGATTTCAGTATGGGCATGGAGTGAAATTAACATGTTTAACATAAGGAAAGGTGATCAAATGAACTATTATTAGTGACTAAATCCAATGGGCAAGGAGTTACCTAAATTCAAATCAAGTGATCTAGTGATAATAAATATAACAAAAATCTACATGACTACTACAAATCTACCATGAACTGAGAAAATAATGAAATATCCTACATGTACCTTTCATCACCAATTAGAACAAGACATCATAGAATGACAATACATTGATATTAAATCCTTTGTAGGAAAACAAGGAAGTGAAAGCATGCAAGGATTTTTGTAATTCAACACTTACAAATGTATACACAATACTAACAAGAACTAATTTTCACCTACATAATATTCCTAAAACAACATAAACCTTGCTCCCCATAATTTTTTTCTCTTTCAACCAGAAATATGATCATTATTCAATGGCTTAGAAACCTAGAGAATACAATTCTCAAATAGGTAAACTAGGATTCCTTAATTGTCAAAATATCAATATGGAGAGTTTCTTCTTCACTTTATAAAAATTTATTTATAAAAGTGCAAAACAAAGGTACTCATAATATTATCTCAATTGAAATCAGAGGTAAGAGAAGATACACTTTTCGTAACTAGGTGAAAAAAATCATCCACCAATGAGAGAAGAGATAAAAGTGTGCTCGGATCACTCTTGCCAAATTAATATGGAAAGGAACACAATTGTTTTTAGAATCAAGCTAAATTTTACCTAAACATGATTATTGTGGAAGATCAAATGAGGATCCATGAAGATAACACGTGTATCCCTAAAATTTATGAGAATGGGTGAACAGGAAACTACCACTTGGCTAGATGATCAATTCTCTGTCATTGGATCATTGTGATAGCTCTATTATTTGATCTACATTTTAAATAACTTCTCAATGTAAATTGGTGGGTACATGAAGGAAAAATATATCAAAATTATCTTCTAGAAGGGGAAATTACCACCCAATACCAATAGAGAGTGATTTATGCACCATTGGACTAAAAATATGATAAGGAGAACCCCAAAACTTTGTTAAGAAAATATCCATAATCTCTTCAGTATCAACCCCAAAACTCATGTCAATTCAAATATCTCTCCAAGGAATTTATTGTGACACTAGTCACATGTCATTTGGAGCTCCCAATAAAAATTTATGATCAAAATACCATATCTTAGTCATTGTAATGGATCCTCCCAATTTGATGTCCCCAAGTTTTATTCTACACTAAGCTTCGTCTTCAAATTTAAATCAATCAAAATATTTTGTGACCAACCACTTGTCGGCTGTGTAGCCTCGTGGATTTCAAGGTTATTAGGCTCTTTGTCTACCTTCATATTAATCTAAACTTTTGATCATTCTAAGTGGCTCTTGAATGGCCGAAGTGGACCGATCATGTATTTTCAATGTTCACAAAATCATGAGGTCACCGGGAGTCTTAGACTACCCTCGAGTTTCAATGCCTCACACCGTACATCTACCTTATTGAAGATCTGGTGGCCTATGGTTGGTTCACATGGATTTATCACATGATTTTAGTATTCATATAACTTTTGGTTCCTTAGGGTATTGGGTCACCTTTTATTCCACTTTATGAAACCTCAAAGGATTGATTGATCCTTGATTTCTTTTGAGGCTTTAGGTGACTATGAAAATTTTAGGGCCCAACCTCATGCCACATGTTTTCAAGATCTCGAGATTTTGGTATTCTAGTTATTCCTTCCTTAGTCACTCCCCTTGAGATCTTGAACCTTTATGAGTGCATACTTTCTTCATTGGTCCACGTGGACTAATCATGACATTTTGTGACCCTAGGTCTACTCACCCTTTCAAGATTATGGGTATTCATGTATATCGTGAAACATTCGAGTTCTCAAGAACTCGAAAACCTAAGTCCTTTATCTCTCTTAAAAATTTGTTGAGACCTCTAGACCTAAGGATGGTCATCATGGTCCACAAGGTCCAATAATGGGAATCTGATTGTTAGAATTTTATCCACCACTCAAGATCGGACCAAATTTTCCTTACATATAATCAACCCACCTTCATTCCTTAGCCATTTTTGTCTCTAAATTTATTTTTAAAACACAAATCTTTATCTCTACTTAACCATCACAAACACCTTGATTAAAAACCCGATTGTGTTCCTTCTCCTGTGAATGTGGGATAAGCCTCCAAGTATGAAAACAAATCCAACCACCATTTTTTGAATTGTGAACACACATCATGAATCAGTGAGAATAAATTTTACTACATCCTCATTGATAAATGGAGACCTTGAAAAACATGGAGACTCAAATCTAAATGTGACTAAAGGGAGAATTTCACCAATGGTCGATTGTTAATCACTTTGTAAACATTCCAAATATGTCTCGAGCATATCATACCCTCCATTAAATATCTCATAACTAAATTTTATATATTTTGAACACCGTGTAAGCTATTAATCCTCTCAAATAAACTCCCTCATGAGAAGAAGAGCTCAAAACACCATTATAATGACTCTATTTGATCATTATTCCACCCGTAAATCATAAAATGTGAAAAAGTTACATAAGAATGTTAGAAATTAGAAGGAAATAAGGTTGAGTGTGATCTATTTTCCCAAAATGGGAAAGAATCT
Organism: Taxus wallichiana var. yunnanensis; assembly: GCA_018340775.1. NCBI lineage: Eukaryota > Viridiplantae > Streptophyta > Pinopsida > Cupressales > Taxaceae > Taxus > Taxus wallichiana. Next base: position 82,837,084 of record CM031244.1, on the reverse strand, counting down.
CATTTTTATAAAACCTTGAACCCAAAATTTTAATCACAAGGACCCTAAAATTGAACTGAATAATGTTAGGTGACAATAGTTTCAATTTTGGTAGTACTTGGGGTCCAATTTCCTCTATTCATTTCCACACTTGTTAATCATTAAGCTTGGACTTGTTGGATTTGTGTTGTCGTTCATGTCAAAGTATGGTGTTTTCATTATTTTCATTGAGTTGCATTAATGTCAAAAGGTGTATGGAGCATGGAGGTTGAGTTTCTATGTGATATTACACGGGGTGTGCATGGGATTTGTAGTAGTATAGTGACTTATAGGAGTGTGATGATGGATTAAAAAGGCATGGATGATGTTTCTTAGGTGTAATGGAGTGTGTTGAAGCTTCTTATAGGTGTTCAAGGTTGTCCATAAAGAGTTGAGGTCATAATTGGTGAAACAAACATGTTTTAGGTGCTTGTTTGTTACGCCTAGAGAGTAGAATGAGACATAGAAAGGTGAAGTGAAGTATTTAGTAGTTATCTCAGCATGGAAAAAAATTATATGAGGTGTAGAGACACTTACAATTGTATGAGAGTGTAGGTACAAGTGTTAGATGTTTTTCTAGTTCTATTCCAAACCTAATCCTCAAGAAATCATGTCATAGAGAAGTGATTTGGAATGTTTCTAGTATGGTGGTGTAAAAATGAAACTTAGAGAGTTGATTTATATATGTGTTCCAAATTTTAGGTGTTGGTTTGAAGGCATGTGCAAGTTATTAAGTTTTTACTAAAATAGATTTGTGAAGGTGAGAAACCAAGGATAAATTTTGACATTCAAATGTTTGTAGGGGAGTGTGTCCTTTACATGGTGTCGCAATCTCCTAGGGGTAGTTTTTTAGGTCATTAATTAACATTTTCCAAGTGGGACAAAGTTTTTTTATTGTCAATTTTTTATGAAAAATCGTTAAGAATCCAAACATATTTTAACCCTCATAAAACCCTATCTCTATAACTAAAAGGAGGAAAATGGTTGTAGTATCCTGTAATGAACTGTTTTTACAAATGTGTTGATTTGAGGTTTTATAGGACTCTTCCATCTTTCCATTTATGTATTTTAGAGCTTGTGATAGTATGTGGACATTCCCCAAAAAGGAAAGTTTCTAGAAAGTTTAACTTTGTGAAAAAAATTACCATTGAACCTATTAACTAATTTACCATTTATTTAATAATGGGATATGTACTACATTAACTTGATAGTTTCATATCATGGTGAAGTTATAATATTAATATTTTCCCTATTTATGAGGACTATTTTTAAGGTAGTTTTGGGGTAGTTTTGAGCAGTCTGGGAAAAGAGCAATTTTGGAGGTGCTACATGTAGAGTTATGACTTGGTTTTAATTTTTTGATGATCCTAACTTCAAGATATTTCCAATGATATATCACACTTGAGTTTTTGCTAAGATTTGAGCAAGTTATGACCTGTTCTTTGAAGGTCAATTTTGAGGGTGCTTGGTTGTGCATGCTCTAATGAGGGTTTCATGGTGTGATGATTATTCTAAGTTGTTTTCATGATTTTTGGAGATTTTTTAGGGATTAGAAAAAATTTATAAGTGTGTGGCATGCCTTGGTGAAGTTGGTTTTTGTCTTGCACATTCATATTTGTTGAGTAGGCTTCTTGAAGAGTTTTAAGACTTGGTGTGTTTCAATGGAGGTCTAGAAGGGTGTTGGTGATATTGGCAACATAATTGGTCCTTTGATGAATTTCATTGGATTTTATAATGATTATTTAAGTATTTTTACCATATGAATGTTGACCCATGTGTTTTTAGGAAAAGAAATAGATATAAAGGTAAGTTAGAAGGTTCATATGTGGTAGTTGTTTATGAGAGGAAAACGTTTGACCTATAGGGAGATAAGTGAAGGTGATGAAGGTCCTTATGACCTTATTGAGAGGTAAATGAATGTGTGATGATATTCTAGAGAGAGAGAGAGAGAGAGATAAGGTGATGGTGAGCTAAGGAAAGAGGTGAAATCATCTTAAAGGAGAAGATTTTGGGCATGAAGGCTAGAGAGATGTTTTTAAAGGAGAAGTGTGCTTGATAGAGTCATCATCAGTTGTGGCAGAAAAAATTTGGAAATGGATTTCATTTTAGATGGATTTGGTTAGTTATAAATAAATTTAGGGGTTGGTGCTCTTTGTGGGGTTGTTGAATGACTAAAATAGGGGTTGGTGCTCCTTGTAGGGTTAGTGCTCTACTAAACTAGCGGTTGGTTTTCCTTGTGGGATTGATGTCTCACTAAAGAAATATCTTGTGATGTTTACTATTCATGAGATTCATTTTTGAATAATATAAGAAGAGGTTCAATGAGTTTTCTTCCCCTTAATTTTTCCCACTTAATTCTTATGTTCATGTGTTCTTTTGCTCTCATAGTGTATTCTCATGTGTTTGGTTAATCATTGTTTAAGCTATAATGATGGATATTTGATGAATAGATTGAATAATTGATGGATGATAATGTTTAAGTAAATGAATGTTTTAATGGCACACTGATTCACACCTCCTCTTAGTGTTTATACTTCCAACAATTGTTATCACAAAGCAGGCCTTTAAAGAAATCCTAACAAGCTTGAGGTGATCCTAGAAGCACAAGATGGCTAAGAAAATAAGGAAAGAGAATCAGGAGTTGAGAGTCATGGCCAAGAAGGATGAAGAAACCATCAAGAGTCTTAAAAATAGCTAGAGGATGCAATTGCAAGTTTGAGGACAAAGGAAGAGGAGTATGACAAATTGAAAAACATGCCCGTGAAGTTTTTATGCATGATCAAGTTGACCTTAAAGAAGTTGTGGTAAATCTACAAGTAGAGTTGGAATTCCATAGAAAGGATAACATCATTTTCAAGTCAATAATCAAAGGTATGATAGAAGCACTCAAGACCAAGAAATAAAAGTGTGTCAAGCTCAAGGAAAAGGTACAAACCCTAATGGTCAAAGATGATGAGAAGCATAATCTACCAAGTCAATAAGATGGCCCTAGTTCCAAAGATGATGAATATGAAGGTTTATATTCCAAGAAGGTCTATTTAATGCCTAATACTATCAGGTGGCAAAATTTTATGAGGTATGCAAGGTTATTTCATGGGTAATATTATTCATACAATGGATTTGGCCATAGGTAAAGAGAATGTAGAAGGATATCCCTCAAGAGTGAGCATCCATGGAGCAATGGAGAAATTTACAATGTTCATTCAAGAGATAAGAATGTAATTTGATTCAATTATCATGAAATAGGTCATATTGCAAGGCATTTTCATCATGCTACTCCAAGAAAAGATAAGAATTATGTTACCCCCAAGGTCAAGGAAGTGTGGAAACCAAAGGCAGTAGAGCATTACAAGAAGTTTGATCTAGCCAAGAAGAATTAACCAAAAATGTATAATCCCAATTTTTATCTCCATTCAAGAAAAAAAGGTACATTTGAGAATCATTTTTGTTTGAATACAATTCAATCACATGTGCCTAAGAATTTTTAGAGGAAGATCTTGGTTAAGTTATGTTTTTGAAAAAAATTATATATGTCTAATTCATCCATTTAAGGATCATCAAGGAATATAGTGCATGATAGTGGTATAATGGAGTATGATTTTATCCTAAAATGTTTGTGTTCCTTGAGTGTTATCCTATTGTCATTTAGTCCGAAAAGGTATAGTCAAAATCAAGTATGTATCAAGGTATATTATATGTTTGTGTCAAGTAATGGAGGTTTGAAATTAGGTAGAAAGGTCTGTAATTTTTGCAAAATGTCCATGAAAATTATTTAAGGCTTTATTAAGTCATGATTTGTGTTGACAGTTGAGTATACAGTCTAAGAAGTGAGTTTATGGCCTCAAGTGAAGTATGTTAGTTCAAAGAAAGGTTTGAGTTTTGCATTAGGTGTCTTGATAGATAGCGAGATGTTTAGAAGGATGACTGAGACATGTGTTATTAGACATAGGTGTATCATCATGTTGGAGGTTTGATGTTATTGTCATATAAGGTATGTTATAGTGTCTTTCAATTTTTCATCATAAGTTCATAAGGTGTTCTTGGTACTCTCAAGACTATCTTACAAATATATAGGTATATAGGTATATGTTGAATACCTAGAAGTACAATCTAGACTTGAAAGGAGACAAGATGAGGTATGTTACAAGTCATGGAAGGTCTAAAATCATTTTTTTGTCAAGAAGAATGATGTTGATACAGTGTGTACATATAATGTGTCGAATAGTCAAATCTTGAAAATACATCATTCGGGTTTATTGAGAGATAATAGAGATAATCCAAAAAACCATGATAAACTTCTTGAGTTTTGGTAATCCCTTTGAGGAAGGTAGGAATTTTTAGTAGGATATTTGCGCATAGAGACATTATAGTGTAAAAACAACCATGAAAATATGTACTAAGGGTAGTTATTAATCTATGGAAATGATAAATGAATGTGACTGTGATGTGTGATCTCATTTGGTTATAAGAGATAGAAATACATGATAAAAAGAGAAAGATTAGTTTTGTCATGAGGATTATTAAGTGTATTTGACTAAGCGAGGCTCTGTGTTCTTTAAATATCAACAAGGAACTAGGACACATGAAGGGATTAAACCTGAGCATGAGTATATTTGTGCTACAAGGAGTGTAAAAAGAAAATATTGATGGTACATTCAGTCAATGCAAATTTTGAGGTGTAGATGTATTGTGTTATTGGTGAGATATTTTATATTCATCAAGGAAGTTGAAAGAAGAGGTGAAGGCTCCATATGCAGGACTCATACAAGGCTTGATAGAGTGAAGTATCCAAAATTTGGGAAAATAACTTCAAGTCGATTTTTTAATTGATGATATATAGTTTGAAGGGTACTAAATGCATGACAGAGTCTAATGAAGTGACTTATGACCTAGCATAGGTATATATCATGTGAAGATAAAATTTTCTCTATTTGGTTTATGATGTAAGAAGGATGACATGAAAAATGAAGTTCAAGTCATAGGAGGTATGTGATTCAAAGATATGTACATTGTTTCTATCTTATTTGAAGATCAATATAGTGTTACTTGACCATCTAGTGAAGGAAGAACTATGATAACTATAAGCAAGAAATATGTTGACACTCATTACTAGTAGTTGGTATATTTATTTTTTTGGAAAATATGCATGAGTTAAGAAGGCATACTAAGTTAAGAATATTTGAAACTTAAGCATGATGATGCATTGCTTATAAGAATTCATAAAGATTTTTGAAGATGTTCTTGAGTCATATTTAGAAGGAAGAGCTGAAAATGTATTCTAAGGGAAAAGTATGGACTTGTGTTTCTTGAGATAAGTGCATCAAGAAAAGGGGAGCTGAGTTGGTTAAGATACAACAAGGATCTTGTATGATGAATTCTTAACTGTTGATAGCTGGTATATATGATCCGAGGGGAGATTTGGGCTCGAGTTAATGATTGAATGTGAGCATCCATGTAAGTATGCTATTTCAAGAAGATTAGTAATCATAAATGAAATCAAGAAAGCATGAAAATAGGGTAGAATGTGAATATTCTCAGTACATGAATACAATATGTAGGATAACAAAGTATGTCAATTATGGTTATTAGCGTTATGTGATTGTTGTTTGGTTCTTATTGAGTATGGTGAAGGCATATGATGAGTTCAAGGTGTCAATAAAAGGTAAGATGTCATTCTTTGCTTCTTAAAAATTGGAATGATGTAGTTTGAGTCTTTTAGCATCTGGTGTTATAAAGATCTTGAATAAATTTTGAATTAGAATTGAAAGTATGTATGTGTTAAGGGGAGCATTATTTCTCAGAGATTCAAAGTTATGTTGAAAATGAAGAATGGATGTTTTCATGTTTGGTTGGTGTTTCCAACCAAGTGGATATCACTAGAGTTTTTGAAATAAGTGTTCCATGTATGTTTTTTCTTTTTCATTAATGTCAAAAGGGGGAGAATGTGATGATGGATTGTCTATTCCTTAGAGGGACTTTATGTCTAGTATGTTTTTCTATCAATGGGTTTGTCATCGATGACAAAGGGGAGATTTTTGGATCGTGTTGTCATTTATGTCAAAGTATTGTGTTCTTAATATTATTATTGCGTTGCATTGATGTCAAAAGGTGTATGAAGCATGGAGGTTGAGTTTCTAAGTGAGATTGCATTGTGTTGCATGGAATTTGGAGTAGTATAGTGACTTGTAGGAGTGTGATGATAAATTAAAAAGGAATGAAGGATTTTATTAGGTGTCATGGATTTTTTGAAGCTTCTTGAATGTATTCAAGGTTGGCCAAGGAGATTTGATGTCATAATTGGTGAAATAAGCATGTTTCAAGTGTTTGTTTGAGGCATACCAAGGTGAAGTGAAGCATGTATAAGTTGTGTGAGCATGGGAATCATGTATATGATGTGTAGAGATACTCACAAGTGTAAAAGAATGTAGGCATAAGTGTTTGATGTGGTTTCTAGGTTTATTCCAAACCTAATCCTTAAGAAAGCATTCCCTAGATAAGTGAGTTGGATTATTTCTAGAATGGTGGTGCAATAATGAGATATGGAGAGTGTATAGTAGGATGATTTAGATATATGGTCCAAATTTCAGTTTCTATTTTGAAGGTATGTGTAATTTATTGATTTTTTTTTTACCAAAACCGGGTTATGAAGTTGAGAAACCAAGGCTAAAAATTGACTTTCACATGTTCATTACGGAGTGTACACTTTGCATGGTGATACCAGATCCTAGGTTTATTTAATTAGGTTAGTAATGAAGATTTTATAAGTGGAATAAAGTTGTTTGATCGTCAGTTGTCATGAAAATCATTAAGAAGCCAAATAACTTTTTAACCCTCATAAAACCCTAGCTCTATAGCCACTTGGAGGAAAATGTTTGTAGTAGCCTAGAGTGGATTGGTTTTGTAAATCTATTAATTAGAGGTTGTATAGGACTCTTCCATATTTCTAGTGATGTATTTTAGAGCTTGTGACAATATGTGGGCCCCACCCAAAAAGGAAATTTTCTAGAAAGTTTCAGTTTGTGTAAAATTTTCCCATTGAACCTATTAACTAATTTACCATTTATTAAAGAATGGGAGTTATAATAAATTTACTTGATAGTTTCATATCATGGTTGAGGTTCTAAGATGCAAAGTGTGCCTTATTTATGAGGAATGGTTTTTAGATAGTTTTGGGGTATTTTTGGAGTAGTCTGGGAATAACTTAGTTTTGGAGGTGTTATAGGTGGATTTATAACTTGAGTTGAATTTTTCATGATCTTAACTTCAATATATTTCCAATGATATATCACACTTGAGTTTTTTTTGAGATTTGAGCAAGTTATGACCTATTCTTTGAAGGTCAATTTTGAGGGTTCTTCGTTGAGCATGGTCTAATGAGGGTTTCATGGTGTGATGATTATTATATGTTATTTTCATGATTTATGGAGATTTTTTAGGGATTTGAAAACATGTATATTTTTTCTAATGCATTAGTAATTTTTTTTTGGTCTTTCACACTCATATTTGATGAGTAGGCTTCTTGAAGGGTTTCAGGACTTATTGTGTCTCAATGGAGGTCTAGAAGGGTCTTGGTGATAGTGGCAAACTACTTGGTCATTTGGATGATTTTTAATAAGATTTTATAATGATTATTTAATTTTTTTACTATATAAATTTCAACCCAAGTTTTTTTAGGGAAAGGAACAAATATAAAGGCAAGTTATAAGGTTCATTTGTGGTAGTTGTGTAAGAGATGAAAAAGTGTGACCTAGAGTGGAGATAAGTGAAGGTGATGAAGGTCCTTATGACCTTGTTGAGAGGTAAATTAGTGTGTTATTATATTCTATAGAGAGATAAGGTGATGGGGAACTAGGGAAATAATTGAAATCATCTTAAAGAATAATATTTTGGTCATGAAGGCTAGAGAGATGTTTTGAAGGAGACGTGTGCTTCATAGATTCATCATTAGTTTTGGTAGAAAGAAATCATATATCGAATTATTTTCAGATGGATTTGGTTGGTTCTAAATACATATAGGGGTTGGTTCTCCTTGTGGGGTTTGTGCCTCACTAAACTAGAGGTTGTTTCTCCTTGTAGGGTTGGTGTTATACTAAACTAGGGGTTAGTACTCCTTATGGGATCGGTGTCTCACTAAAGAAATTTCTTGTGATGTGTAATATTCATGAGATTCCTTTTATTTGTGTAATATAAATAGAGGTTTAGTGGTTTTTATTCCCCTTAAGGGATTCTCTTATCCAAAATTCACCCCTCAAGGTAATTTTGATAACATGCATCAAATTATTCAGTCCCAAGCAAGTGAGATTGATTCGAGGCCAAAAATCATGTTTTTCGGGTCCCCTCAGCGTTCTTCTAACTCTCCCATCCAAGAAGAAATCCCAACAAGTTAGAAAAAATGGAAAAATACAAAAATAAGGTTGCAAGACTGTTTTAAAGCATTTCGGGTCTGAAGGGTTCAGGTCGTACTGAGGTTCGTCGTACCAAGCTTGGGGCCAAAAAAAAGTAAGAAAATCAGCTAAGTCTCTGTTGTCCCATGTAGTCCGCAGGAAGTTGGGACATGAGGGACGTGAAAATCAAACGGCCGAGAGTAGAGAAAATGTCTAAGTCTTGTTTCACGCGGTTGGGGACAATGAGACAAAAGTATGCGTGGGACACGATTGGCGGTTTGTCGAAAGACAATCCATTTCGGGTGGTTTGGAAATATTTGTCCCTGTGAAGTCTGGGACAGCCGGGACAAAAGTACGCGAGGGATGTGGGATGCAAAAAGGTGAAAAAGCCGAGAGCGAGGACAAGGAAGCCCAAATCGGAAAGCAAGAGATTTTAGTCCGGGACACCGGGACAAAGGTACGCGAGGGACGTGTGGGATGTGAAAATGCAAAAAGGCCACAAACAAGAACAAGGAAGCCCGAATCGGCGAAGCAGGAGATTTTCATCCTGTGAAGTGGCGAGACAAAGAGAAGGACTTAGAAAATTTTCCAAGTTTCAGTCAAAGTTCTCAAAGACAACAGTTTTGGCCCGCTACCCCGACCATCGAATGGAATCTTGACACATGCCATCCAATTGGTAGAGTGTGGAGGGGAAATGGGAAATTTTCCCAAAGTGAAAAATTCCAAATTTTCGAAGGGCAAAGTGCGCCCCTCAGGCCCGAGCCAACAAAATAGTGCCACGTGTCCAAGTGGCAAAAAGTTTTAAGGAAGGGCCCGAAATAAGTTTTCAAAGGATGAGCCCATGGAAAAATCAGAGGCTGACACATGTCATCCAAGTGGAGGAGCGTGGGGAAAATTTTAAAAATTTCCAAAGGTTAAACGGGTAAAAAATTCAAAATTTTTGCCCGCCGATTCGATTTTGGCCTATTTTTGCCCTAAATCTTCAAATGGCCATAACTTTCGATCCAGAGCTCAGATTTTTGTGTTCTTTATATCAATGGAAAGCTGGTGAAATTATCTACATGATTCTGGGGTCAATCTTACATTTTGATGGATTTTGGAGAAATAAAATTGAAGAACACCTCTGGCACATGGTAATGGCTAGAAATGACGTTTCAACAACCAGTTTTAATGCAAAATGGGTCGCATTCTTCTTCAGCATGGCCAAAATGTCAAGGGATGGGTCTATAAGGACACCCATGCTGTTTTAATGCATCTTCATTCAATGAGGAATGGCTCCCATGTTTTTACACATTTTCTCTCTCCCGGCTCGACCATGCATCATTGTAAAAGCCAGATTTGGCTCATTTTTCGTGGGGGAACATTTCTTTAGATAGCAAGCTTCTTATTTCACCTTCAACAAGTGATTTTTGCAAGTATCAAACCTCTTCTAAAATTGTAACAGGTTTTCTACCTTTTTGATGTTGTAATGCAAGGATTTTGACAGTGGAAATGACAATACAGGCTCTGTGACCATTTTCAATCCTCTAGTTGTGTTGTTTGCTTCATTTCAACTTTCAATTACATCTTATCAGTTTGTGCATGATGTTTATGTTGCATTCCATGATCTATGTCTATCTGCAGAACTAGAAGTGTTCACCACTCCTTTTCTGGTGTATCACCGCTTTAGTGTAGGCTTTCATTTTATGCATTCTCTCTCCCTGGTCCCTTGGAAATTTAGATTAGCATAGTTAGTTTCCCTTGCATTAGAGTAGATTATGGCAGGTAGTTTAGGAGCAAGAACCAACTTTCTCTAGAGATTCCTCTCTCATTTTACAAGTCCCACACTTGGAGAGAGGTTTCAATGTTGTGCAATCACACTGGATGCTTAGAATGATCAAACTAGAAATCTGATCAACATCCAGGGGGTGCTGCTGATTTGCACTAACAGTTTTGGCACGCCCGGTGGGACCTTAGAGGTCTTCACTTTTATTGCAACAAGATTGATGTGCACTTGTTGTAAGTTCCAGCTTTGAAGAAGCTTAAAATCACACATCTGGCGACTCCAAAAGAAGCATAATCCGCTGGTTTCAGTAGTCCAAGCCTGGCAAATTTATGAGAAGAATACAGACCAGGTCAAGAACTAGGGAGGAAGGATTATTTGTTCATCTACACCTATCTCTAGGAAGAGAAATAAGGGGAAGAAGAGCTCAAAGATCTCCGTCTCCACCTAATAGAACCTTGTCAACACCTCCACCTGGTAGGCCTTTCATCCAATCAACAAGGGTTCTCAGGCCAATCAGAATGGCGCAACCACCGAATCCATATGTCAATTTCACTGGCAGCAGCCCACTTGCTCTCAATGCACAACATCCAATCCTAGGTGCAGCATTGAAGAACATTCCATACTTCACTAGAGAGAACCAGACTACTCCTGGTGATCACGTTAAAGACATTGCCAACCTTTGTGCAATTCATGAAATCAATGAGATGCAAGTTGCTATCAAATTGCTGGCATCCTCATTCAAGGGGAAAGCTTTACAATGGTTCAGGAGCCTTGCCTCAAGTTCTATTCAAAATTGGAATTAGCTATGTATAGCCCTCCATGAGTAGTTTGGGGAAAAGGGAGACAACTTGTCCCTTTTGGAACAGTGACAACCATCAAGAGAACTCCTAATGAGCGGTGACTGATTTTAATTTCAGATTTCAAAGGACTTGGGAGAGGATTCTAGTGGCAATAAGGCCAAGAGCAGAAGGTGCTTTTCTTTACTATCTCAAAGCTCTAAATTCTGATATTTCTATGTTGATTCAGTCCATGGGAGGCATAACTATCCCTATGGCTTATAGCATTGCCATTAGGGCTGAAAATTGTTTGATTCAAGCTGGAAAGCTAGCTCCTAGGCCTCCAATGCCATTATATCCAAGTTTAGAGAGCCCAAGTACTAGCCAAGTGCCTAATTTAGCTTCTATTCCCACTCCTAGAAATCAGAGTTCAAATGAAGCTTCTACTTCATCTTCTAGTGCCTCAAACGAGCTTCAAGAAGTCATGAAGCAATTGCAAAATCTAGGTAATGAGCTGGTTACACTCAAAAGGCAGCAAGCTCAAGGTTTTAGACCTTCCTTCCAGCCTCAAGCTCAGCCTAACAGGCAGCCATATCAGCCTCAAAGACCACCCAATCTAGCTATAAATCAGAATCAAGCAAGGCCTCCTGCCAATAGACCATTTCAGCCTGATAACCTCAATGTTGCATCCACATCCAGAGCTTTGGTACCGGTGCAAAACAACATGGCCCAAGAATTTGATTGGCATTTCCCGTGTGGTCAGCCACATAACCAATCAATGTGCTTTAACAATTGCATTAAATCAAGCTCTTATGGTGCAAACCATTGGTGGGTCGTAAGAGTCCGGACATGAAGAGGATCAGCAGCAAGAAGCACCTCAGCAAGGAGCATCTCCGAACAAAACTACTCTTGTCAATTGGTAGGCTGAAGATTTTTGTGGTATGAATCAAATACCCTCTCAAAGTGTTGTAGCCAACACAAGGTCAAAAAGGAGAAATTTGGGTGAAGGACAGCCGTTGACTCCAAATAATCCGCAACCTTCTACCACTCCACAAGCTGTTGGCAAACAAAATGTAGTTCCAAACATGCAAGGAGCACCCAAACCAGCTCCTAAACCAACTCACATGCCAGCTGTTGCTGCCCACATGCAAGGGATGAATATGCAAGCTAAAGGACAGCAGAGAGATCCTTCATCACCATTTAGTATCATTGATCAGATGAAGAAGACAAATGTAAATATATCAATGTGGGAATCCCTATCTATCCCAGGCCAGAGAGATTTGCTACAAGCTGCCATGAAGGACTGGCCAACTTCAAATCAGCAAGTCCAAATGCAAGAGAAGGTGCTCACAAATGCTGCCCAGCCTGAAGGGAATCATGGAGGACAACAAGGTAAAATTTTGAAGCCCCCTCCTTTTTATGTCTCATTAATCATTAGAAACCAATTGGTGCACAATTGCATGATTGATTCGGGGCAAGTAGCTCAGTGATGCCCAAGTAAATAGCTGATCAGCTAGGACTTCAATATGAAACCATATTCAAAGGGGTAGTGCAATTGGATGGGACAGCAATAACAACAGTTGGGGTGATTAGAAACTTGAGTCTTACTTTGCATGCATGTCCGAATGTTGTTGTTTTACAAGATGTATCAGTTATAGACTTCCACCACTCTTTACCCTATGTTTGTCAAGAGATTTCACACCAAGATTGGAGGATATTTGTCTGCTGATTGGTCACACATGCGTTGTTTAGAACGAGGTATGGAACCAAAGCTACAATCAGGTCTGAACCTATTACAAACTTCCACATTGAGCCCTACACTCCAAGTCAAATCAATGCCAACTGTTTGGCATTTGATCAAGAAGATCACCCAAGCACTGATGAAGCTGACACCAAGGTTGGAAGCATCCCGGATCTAACTCTTGATGAATGGGCAAACAAGGTGCATGCTTTTGATCCTTATCAAGAAGTAGAAGAATCTGAGCTAGGAGTCTATTGCATACATGAAAAGATCAGCCCATTCCTAGCATCACCAAGCCAGACCACAAGGATGACAATGAGGTATGGCTGTTTTTTGATGGATCAAGGAGTAGACAAGGTGCCGGAGGGGGAGCCATGCTGGTTTCACCTCAAGGAGTAAAGTACTATTTAGCTTTTAGATTTCAGTTTGCATGCTCCAATAACACTGCTGAATATGAAGCCTTGGTGCAAGGGATGCATTGGGCAATAAAGAAAGGGATAAAGAACTTGCAAGTCTTTGGTGACAGTGAATTGATTGTAAATCAGGTCAAAGGGTAGCATGCTGCCAAGAATGATCTACTCAAGTGCTACAAGAATAGGGTGTGGGACCTCATTGAAGATTTTGAGGGCTTTGGCATCAAATCAGTTCCTAGGAAAGAGAACCAAGCTGCTGACAGGCTTGCAGCAGTTAGGGCAGCCTTTGATGTTGTGGAGAGCATTCAAAAAGACAAGGTACAACAAAACATCCATGTAATTATGAGGCCTTCAGTGCCAGATAACAATGTAAGTTGGCAAGTGTTTGAAAATGATCAGCAAATCATCCATTTCTTGCAAGAAGAGGCTGAATTCTCAGCCAAAAATCAGGAAAAGTTAGAGCAGCAGTATGGTGACCAAGTGGTACAGCTGAGAACTAACAAGCTACCCAAGGGACTTATCACTTTGGAGTCCATTTTCAATCCCAATGATCAGTTTAGGAAAGAGAAAGCAAACATTCAGGTCAAGAGAGAAGATTCAGTATCCATCTTGGTGGAAGAGAACAAACCATTGCAAATTGGAAAGATGACAACTGAACAAGAAAAGTATGAGTTCATACAGCTGTGTCAAGAGTTCCCTAATGTGTTTTCTTGGAGCTACGAAGACTTGAAAGGTTTCAATCCCGAGTTAGCTCAACACACCATTGAGTTGGATCCAAATACTAAGCCCATCAGGAAGGGTAAAACAAAGGCCAGTCAATCCACACATGGAACCTCTCATGAGGAAGGAATTGAACAACTTGATTGAGTCGAGAATCATATTCCCAATCAAGCATTCTAGTTGGGTTGCCAACTTAGTTCCAGTAAAGAAGAGTGGAGAGATCAGATTGTGTGTTGACTTCAGAGACTTGAATAGAGCATCTCTCAAGGACCATTACCCACTCCCTTCTATGGAGAAAATTTTGCAAGTGGTGGCTGGCTCCGAGAGGTTTTCACTACTTGATGGCTATTCAGGGTATAATCAGATTATGGTGAAGGAAGAAGATCAGTTCAAGACAACCTTCACAACCAAATGGGGAACTTATGCATACAGGAAAATGCCATTTGGGCTGTCCAACGCTGGAGCTACCTTCCAAAGAGCAATGGACATGGCGTTCAAAGGTTTGATTAACAACATGGTGCTGATATATCTTGATGATATCACTGTTTTTTCAAAGAATGCAGCAGACCACCTCTCTCATTTGAGACAAGTCTTCCAAAGGTGTAGGAGATTTGGAGTGTCTTTGAATCCTAAGAAGTGTATCTTCCTAGCACATGAAGGAAAGCTCCTTGGCCATATTGTCTCCAAAGAAGGATTAACAATTGATCCAGAGAGGGTTGAAGCCATAAGAGCACTACCATTGCCAAGCCACAAGAAGGCCCTTCAGAGTTTCTTGGGGAGAATAAACTTTGTTCGGAGGTTTGTCCTAGATTTTGCAGCCCTTGTCAAACCTATCACCAAAATGTTGAAGAAAAGCATGGCTTTCAAGTGGACAGTAGAAGGCAAGGAGGGTTTTGAAGAAATCAAAGAAGCCATCTCCCAAGCACCAACTCTCATCAACCTAGATTTCTCCAAGGATTTCATCCTCTATGCATTTAGAGGTAATGATACTATTTCGCCATTTTGTGCAGCAGTAACAAGGAAAATGATGAGTATCCAATTGCTTTCTTCACCAAAGCCCTGGATGACTATGAGGTGAGATATTCTTTTATTGAGAAGCATGCACTTACAATAATCAAAAGCTTGAAGAAATTCAAGCATCTAGTCTTAAACAACAAAGTTCAGTTGTTGGTCTCTCATGCGGGAGTAAAGGACTTCCTCCTCAACAAGCATTTAAATGAGAAAAGGGCAGGTTGGATCACTCGTGTCATGGAGTATGACATGGAGATCAAGGTTACCAAGCTGGTAAGAGGAAAATGATTGTGTGAGTAGCTAATTGGGTAAGCAAAAGGGAGTATGTAATGAAGAAGAGGCTATTTTGACAGATTCAAGACAACCATGTGCAAGGTAGCACTCAAGAAGAGGATAATGTTGTCCCCATTACTTGCTGGACCCAAGGTATAATGCACTTCCTAAGCACGGACCTATGCCCTCCAGAGATGAAAAAACCCAAAGAAGACACTTCAGATTACAGGCTATCCCATATGCCATAGTAGACGGTGTTTTGTTCAAAAAGGATGTGAATGGAGTGCTGCTGAGATGCATTAACACAAATCAGATTCATAGGGTGTTGGAAGAGTTCCATGGTGGACCAGCTAGTGGTCATTTTACACCAAGAGTGACAGCCCTGAAAATCATGAAGGCTGGTTATTAGTGGCCCAAGATTTTCAGTGATTGCTTCGCATGGATCAAAAGGTGCAAGAATTGTGCATTCTTCACAGGTAAAGAGAGGCTTGCTACCCTCCCATTGCATCCAATTGCAGTTGACCAGCCATTCATGCAATGGGCTTTAGACTTCATTGGAGTCATTAATCCCAATTCAAGCCAAGGGCATAAGTAGATTTTGACAGCCACAGACTACTTCACCAAATGGACCGAAGTAGTAGCACTTAAGGAAGTAAATGATTCTAGCATCTTAGACTTCTATGAGGGGATAGTAACTAGATTTGGCATACCTGCTACAATAATCTCAGATAATGCATTAGCATTCATTGGATCCAAGGTGACTGAGTGGGCTGTCAAGAACGGGATCTACCTAAGTACTTCATCAAACTACTACCCTCAGGGTAATGGCTAGGCTGAATCTACAAACAAGAACTTGTTGAGGATCATTAGGAGGACTCTTGATGAGAATCAAAGGTCTTGGCATACCAAACTGAAATCAGCCTTATGGGCTGATAGGATAACTCCCAAGAGATCCATAGGTAACTCTCCATTCAGGATTGTTTATGGAAGAGAGGCAATCTTGCCCATGTCACTTGAGTTTCCAACATTGGAACTCATGAAGCAGTTAGAGTTGCTAGAGTTTGGGCCCATGGAGGTGAGATATGCAGAGTTGATGGAGCTCCAAGAGATCAGAGATCAGGCATCCTAAGCAATGGAGAAGGATCAAGCTTTGATCAAGAAGACCTTTGATAGGAAGGCCAAGAGTAGATCTTTCCAAGTTGGAGATCTAGTGTTAAAATGGGATGCAGATAGAGCAAAACCGGGAAGGCATTCAAAATTTGATGCCATTTGGAGTGGCCCATACATGGTCACAAAGTGTAAGGACAATAATGCCTTCCAATTGTCTTCATTGGATGGCGAAGAACTGCAGATTCCAGTCAATGGAATCTATCTAAAGCATTGCTACTAAAGGGAAATTCTCCACCTTGTAAATATTAGCTTAGGTTTTCATTCCTCCAAGTGCTTGTGCACATTTTTTTGCTGTAGATTAGTTTTTCTTTCCCTAAGTGCTTTGGCACAAGCTTGCTGTCCCTGGAGACGTGTTTACAGGCCTTGCTCCATCAGGTGATATTCCATCTTCCTCCTTACAGTGTTCTAGTTAGTTGGGGTATCAAACAGAGAATTCAATGACTCCATAACCAATGGATTGCTTTAGGTAGCTGGCCGTTCTTCATCCAGCAGGTAGATGACCCCACTGAGTCGCCAAAATTGTTATCCAAAATTCACCCCTCAAGGTAATTTTGATAACATGCACCAAATTATTCAATCTCGAGCAAGTAAGATTGATTCGAGGCCCAAAATCATGTTTTTTGGGGTCCCCTCGGCCTTCTTCTAACTCTCCCATCCAAGAAGAAATCCCAACAAGTTAGAAAAAATGTAAAAATGCAAAAATAAGGTTGTAGGACTGTTTTAAAGCATTTCGGGTCTGAAGGGTTCGGGTTGTACTGAGGTTTGTCGTACCAAGCTTGGGGCCGAAAAAGCAATAAAATCAGCTAAGTCTGTTGTCCTGTAGTCCGTGGGGCAGTTGGGATGTTGGGACGCGAGGGACGTGAAAAGCCGAAATGGCCGAGAGCAGAGAAAAATGTCTAAGTCTTGTTTCGCGCGGTTGGGGACAGTCGGGAAAAAGTATGCGTGGGACGCGAATCGGCGGTTTCTTTGAAAAGACAGTCCATTTCGGGTGGTTCGGAAATATTTGTCCCAGGCAATCTAGGACAGCTGGGACAAAAGTACGCGAGGGATGCGTGGGACGCGAAAAGGTGAAAAAGCCGAGAGCAGGGACAAGGAAGCCCGAATCGGCCGAAGCAGGAGATTTTAGTCCGGGACAACCGGGACAAAGGTATGTGAGGGATGTGTGGGATGTGAAAATGTGAAAAGGCCACAAACAGGAACAAGGAAGCTTGAATCGGCTGAAGCAAGAGATTTTTGTCCCTGGAAGTGGCGGACAAAAGAGAAGGACTTAGAAAATTTTCCAAGTTTCAGTCAAAGTTCTCAAAGACAACAGTTTTGGCCCGCTGCCCCGACCATCGAATGGAATCTTGACATGTGTCATCCAAGTGGTGGAGCATGGGGGAAATGGGAAATTTTCCCAAAGTGAAAAATGCCAAATTTTCGAAGGGCAAAGTGCGCCCCTCAGGCCCGAGCCAATAAAATAGTGCCACGTGTCCAAGTGGCAAAAGTTTTAAGGAAGGGCCCGAAAGAAATTTTCAAAGGATGAGCCCATGGATGAATCAGAGCTTGACACATGTCATCTAAGTGGCGGAGCATGGGGAAAATTTAAAAAAATTCCAAAGACCAAACGGGTAAAAAATTCAAACTTTTTGCCCGCCGATCCGATTTTGGCCTGTTTTTGCCCTAAATCTTCAAATGGCCATAACTTTCGATCTAGAGCTTGGATTTTCACGTTCTTTATATTAATGAAAAGCCGGTGAAATTATCTACATGATTCTTGGGTAAATCTTACATTTTGATGGAGTTTGGAGAAAGAAAATTGAAGAACACCTCCGGCACGTGGTAATGGCCAGAAATGATGTTTCAACAACTAGTTTTAATGCAAAATGGGTCGCATTCTTCTTCAGCATGGCCAAAATGTCAAGGGATGGGTCTATAAGGATGCCCATGCTGTTTTAATGCATCTTCATTCAATGAGGAATGGCTCCCATGTTTTTACACATTTTCTCTCTCCTGGGCTCAACCCATGCATTGTAAAAGCCAGATTTGGCTCATTTTTTGGGGGGAACATTTCTTTGGATAGCAAGCTTCTTCTTTCACCTTCAACAAGTGATTTTTGCAAGTATCAGACCTATTCTAAAATTGTAACAGGTTTTCTACCTTTTTGATGTTGTAATGCAAGGATTTTGACAGTGGAAATGACAATACAGGCTCTGTGATCAGTTTTCAGTCCTTTGGTTGTGTTGTTTGCTTCATTTCAACTTTAAATTACATCTTATCAGTTTGTGCATGTTGTTTATGTTGCATTCCATGATCTATGTCTATCTGCAGAACTAGAAGTGTTCACCACTCCTTTTCTGGTGTATCACCGCTTTAGTGTAGGCTTTCATTTTATGCATTCTCTCTCCCTGGTCCCTTGGAAATTTAGATTAGCATAGTTAGTTTCCCCTGCATTAGAGTAGATTGTGGCAGGTAGTTTAGGAGCAAGAACTAGCTTTCTCTAGAGATTCCTCTCTCATTTTACAAGTCCCACACTTGGAGAGAGGTTTCAATGTTGTGCAATCACACTAGATGCTTAGAGTGATCAAACTAGAAATCTGATCAACATCCAGGGGTGCTGCTGATTTGCACTAAGTTTCCTACTTAAATCTTGTGTTTGTATGTTCTTGTGCTCTCATGTTATATGGTCATGTGTTTCATTAGTCATTTTTAAGATATAATGATGAATATTTGATGAATGAATTGAAAAATTGATGGATGATAACATTTAAGGGAATAAATGTTTTCTTGGAATACTTATCCACTCCCCCTCGGTGTTTGTGCTTCCAACATGACTTTCTTTTATCCCTAGTTTACTTCAAAGTATTCTTGATCCTTATTTGTTTCAACATTTAAGTCATAAGATTGTGTATCTTATCCCTTTGTGTGTCTTAATTTTATGGGATATGTTCCATATACTCAAATATGAGCATGCTTCTTATCTCCATGTCCTCCTTGCTCTAAGGCCATGTTCCTTCTTCCTTATTAGCCCCTACCATAAGAAAAGAACTAAATATGGGTTGCCTTTTTTCACTCTTCTAGTGAAATCTTGTTTTTTTGTACACTCTCATGTGTATTTGAATTATGCGACTCCTTTGGTAGCAGTATTTCTATAACAAATAAAATTCCTTATCTTCTATAATGTTACATATATCATATGGTTTTCATCTTCAAAATTTAACGTTTGTAGGAAATATTCTTTAACATGTATGCAATTGTGTGTTTCCCTTCTCCTTTATAAGTACATATAATACACTTTGGGAAATAGAGTGTATATTTTAGGAAGATCTAAATCCTTAATTTTGGTTTAATTTATTTCACTTTCCAAATATTAATACATCTTTTTATATGTAGCACCGTACTTTATGATTAATTATATCATGTTTAGGAACTTCTATCTACTATAGTGAGAGGCTCGGAAATATGAGGGAGGATTGGTAGTTTCAACATTGTGAATTTTGGAGTTAGAGAAAGGTGGGCCTAAAGGATATTATTTTGTTACTTTGATGGCATATTATAGAAGGTATAGTTATTACATGAGGAATTTATAATGTTGTGGAGAGGTACATATTAGATTCATTAGATGAATCTTGTAATTCGTAGGATTGAGTTCATCTAAGAATTTACATTGTTTCCTAGGATAATTACCATAATGAAATTTAAGAGAATGATACATGGATGAATGATTCATGAAATAATGAGGTTTGTGTTTTAGACCTTTTTAATATTGATATATTGTTATGGAATGCATAATAGTAAAAAGGAATGTAAGTTTCATTTCATGGGGATATTTTGACTAATTAACTTCTAACATTAATCATACAACATAAAAATAACACATAAATACTCGTAACTATTGAATATAATCTCAAATAAAAAAGAGGAAGATAAACATATCTATACATGAGTGTAAATGAAATATCCGGGTGAACGGACTAGAGGATCTAGGAGTGTAGAGACTAGATAAGCTTTAATTTTGATATTGTGACCTAAAACTTCCCTAGCATAGGACCGTACAACTCAATTGGGATTTATAATCATGTCCTCACCCTTTTTAAAATAGTGGACACCTTTAGAATTGAGTTATGTAAATTTTTGGGGCCTTTGGTGGCCTAAAAATATACTTCACTATCAAAACCCAATTGTCACATAGTCCTTAAACCATTTGTAATTGCATGAATTACACTAAAACCCTAACCATGGGTAGGAGACCCTACAATAAAGTTAATGTTTGGGTTGAAGTTAAATCCATGCACTATCTACATTAGAACTACTCTAAAGAGTCCTCAAACCACATGTAGTTCTCCACCTAGCATGTAACATATATATAAATGTAACTAGTTGGAAACTTAAACATCTTTGATCATGCTTGATAGAATTGTGCTCTTGCTAAGACTTGAGAGTGAGGAACATTGTATTCTTGATAATTAGGGAAGATTGACTCATGGACCTAGTTGAGTGCTTCAAAACTATAGTAGTGGTTTCCCTAGTGGATGTGCATCATCTTTAAGGAGATTTAGAGAGCTTTGAGTGCCTTTTTTTAGTGTTGAAAATGAGTGTGCCAAGTGAATTATTATGTGATTTATAGGTGAGTAAATGAGGTGATGTTAACTTGATTATATAGGGATTTGAAGGTAAATTATCATGATAAGGCTGACCTAGGAGGATGAAAAGAAAAAAAAATGATATTTCACTAAAAATAGAGTTGGAAAATTCGTCGGTATAGGACTATACAAATTATCCAGGACCATAATATATAACCTAACCAAATTGTAAGGTTTTGGACAAAGAAGAGCTCGGTGAATTTTAAAAGTTGCATCATGGAAAGTAGATCTTGAGAATTTATCTTATGTATTATCATTCATGATTTGTTGACACATGGGTGTATGAAAATGTGTAAGTTAGGAAAAATATAACGACATGCACCGATTGGGGATAAAAGTGGGTTTTTCTTAGCCAAGAATCACAATTGCAATTATCGAGTGTCAAAGTGTAAATTACCAAATTTGGGTGTCTACATTTCCCCCCTTCAAGTATGAAATGAATATTACATGCTTAAAAAAGATACTTAGGTATGTAGACATATTTTTTTCTTTTCTTAGAGTTTTTACCATATGTGTTGGTGTTGGCACACTCCATGATGAAACCTACAATACAAAGTATAGTCAATGTCCATAGTAGAAATTGAATTGTAACTCAATTGTAAATATAGAATTTTAATTTGCATAAAGTGAAATGAAGATATGTAAAACATGGAAAGAGTACACCTATTTGTTTTTTTAAAGGGAATATTTTCTTGTATTCTTGATTTCAGGTAGAGATTTGGATTTTTGTTGAATTTTTTTGAAGGATTAGGGGTGATCAGTCCCCAATTTTTCTAAAGGAGAAACTAGAGTATTGGGTGCATGCAACCCAACACCAAATGGAAGGTAGAGAGAGAAGAATAAATAGGTAATAATGCACCTTGTAAAGGAAGAATACCATGTATCAAAGCTCTTAGTAAATCTAATATCATCCCCTTTAACATTGAGGAGAGGAAATACATCCTATGAAGAAATTATCTACTTTGATATTTTCCATAACCCCACGAACCACACAATTACATATCGATCTAGGCCCAATGTCTAGATATATAGACATAAGGTATAAAATAGAATGAGTACCCACATGATCTTCTCATGTTTCATATTGATAAGTAAGAGTATGTAGTATCCTAAAATATTAATTATGAAGGAAACTTTTACCCCCAAAATATTTATATTTTGTAAGCTGGAACTTAGTACTAAAGTGAAGAAAAAGTGAAATATTCATGCCCCTATAACTTGATTTGAAATATGTCGATGAGTCTAATACTATGCCAAAAATCTATATCCATGATGAGAAATCTAACGTTTTATAAAAATAGTGTTTTTAGCCCTAAGATAAAAACATAGAGTATGGTAAGGAACATATGTATGGTCATGGCCCTTCTGTATGGTTTTGACCATATGTGTTTTCTATAAAACTTCGATGTCCATAGTATTTTATGATCACATTTTTGTTGTGAATACTTGTTCCTAAACCTAAATTTTTTCATGTAAGGGTAGAATATTGTTGCACGGATGAATTGAATAAGTACATGTCATGCAAAATGATCTAGGGTACGTATGAGGCAGGTGCAAAGGGTCACGTGTGGAAAGTATGGGATAGTGCGTGACGGCTCATGCTAGAACAGGGTAAATTTGGGATTTAGCTGATTTTTTGAACTAGGGGCTAAAGATAGAATGGCAGAGTTAGAATGCCAACTAAGCAATCATTTAGAACTAGAGAAAAGAAAGGAAACTTGGCAGCCAAAGAAGGTCTATTTTTGGATAAAGGAACATGCAGATCGAAGATGAAGAGACATGCATAGAATGGGATATTAATAAGATTGAATAAATCATTATTTATAGGATAATCTATTATTAGTTGTCTTGTAAATCATACATGTAGTATATTTTTGGCATGCCTATTATTAAGAGAGTGCATGGGAAGTGAAGGGAAAGCCCTCACCTCTATATATATTTTTGTACACCATAGTTTTTGTACTGTTACTAAGAGTTACCAATCCTTAGTTATTAATTCTTGGAGTCTCTCATGGTCTAGGGTTCGATACTTGCATATGTTCCAAGCATATTGGCACATTTATCAACATGTATTCAGATTTTGTGATGTTATAGCTTATGTTATAATGGATTATGATCATTGACGTGTCTGAGTATGGTGAATTCATGGTGCAATTGGTATTGATTGTTATCTGAACTGTTATGTTCCTTATTACATGTGTTTCCAATTGAATGTATGTAATGAGTTATTATGATTGAATGAGTACTTGGTATGGTTATTATGGATATGTATGCTAACATCTTGTCAAGAAAATACAAAGGAGGGACCTAGTAGTTGTGTGTACTTTGGGTGAGCATTCAGATCTGTCTAGATGAGGTTTTAGTACACATAACATTTAGGTGAAATAAAAGACTACATTTTGGTTCTATTTTTGGGACCTCTTTTCAAACTATCTTCTAGGATGTTACATAAAGATGGCATATCGGATGACTCGGAGAGCATTTTAAGTTGGGAAGAGTATGGTCAAGATAATTTTGTATAGAGATATAACACTTGACCTAATTTCAATACACATCATTGGGTGGAAAATAATATTTTTCATGATCTCTACGAGAAAGTTTTCGGAGTTATTTCCAGTAGAATTATATGATTTGTTAGTAGCTTATGCATTAGTGAGACATTAGGGTCCTAGACCATGACTTTAGACACAAGAGGATTACTGACTCATTTTGATGTGGATGTGGAGTGTAATAGAGTTGTAGATTACTTTTGGGATGGATTATTGCACAATTATACATTGGAGTATGTTATTTCTAAGTATTTGTGTCTAGAGGAAGTTGAATTTAGATTCTTACATGAGACAAGAGGATCTTACTTGCATGTTATGCCTTTAGCAATCAATATCTTGATTATAGAACTAGATTTTGATAGCCTCCCTATGGCTAGCTAAACCCCAACCACACATAGGGGTAGGAGGAGGTGCAAAGTATAATAGCGGACCTGGCGGATGAATGATAGAGGGGGAAATATGGATCAAGTTTAATGAAGCACGAGAGAGGGACATGGTACATGTATGAGAGATTGAGGAGGCACTAGAGTTGAGGAGGATGATGGATCGTGAAGGTTTTAAAGCTCTCATGGAAGATGAGGAGCCACAACATTAGGATCTCCCAACTTTGGGAAAGTGTAGTAGATAATCCCCTTTGGCTTTAGATGAGAGTCGTTAGAGGAAAGAGTGATAGCCGTAGGCACACATCTGATCCCACCTAGCCACCTAGCCATTACACATGGTGTTCTAGATCTAAAGGTAGTCATTGAGAAGTAGGCTAGTGTAGGTAAGTAAGAAAAGATAGGTAGATATCATTTTACATTAAATTTTAGAAGGAGATCAAGTTAGTAGTGCACCCATGGCAACACCTGTCGGCACCAATATTTAGGATTACCTATGTAGGTTTTTTTCAGTGCATCATCGGGATAGAGTGTTGGCATGTAGACCATTAGAAGTACCTCGGTAGAAACTACAACCACGTGGAATGTTGGTTCCCAGTTCAAGTACAAACCTGGGACACAAGGAAGTTCATCAACTAGACCACAACCCATAGTAGGGGATGCAAGAGGATCAGGTCAACCACTTAGAGGAAACACTGGTGGAAGTTCTAGTTCTATATTTGGTGGATAGGGTCCACATCCACAACAACCACCACAAAATTTATCACCACCTCAATAACCATTACAGACAACACCTCAAGTTTACTATGATATGTCTCTCTATTTACCAGAGTATAGAGGTATCAAATATGTAGCAGAGCATGTGCATAAGTTTAAACTGTTATGGCATGCTAAGGGAATTACTGATTTAGTTATAAATACAAGTTAGTTTGTTACTACGCTTCAAGGGCGCGCTCATAGCTGGTATAGGAAGTATGATCCACATCATACTATGGTAGATTATAATGCTTTGCACACTACATTTCTAGCAAAGTTTCACATCCTAGAATTTGAACAACAAAGCATCAAAGCACACTCAAGGATATCAAGAAGGGTTTATCTAAAAGTGTGAGGGAGTATGATGTACATTTTAAGAATTTGTTGTCTAAGTTTTCTTATGATATTCATCCTAGTCAGCAATTAAAGTGGTCCATTGGAGGATTATTGACTCCATTCGAAGAGCACTCTCTCATAAGACATATGTGGATCCACGTGAGGCTTTAGAAGAATCTTTGTGCACTGAGGCAATTGGAAGTGTTGATACTAGAGTGAGCCCATTCTTAGAGGTACAAATTACATCCATGGAAAATTAGTTGGAGAATATTTCTACCAAATTAGCACATGAGACAAGTAGTGGTATATGGTGCACTAATTATGAAGTTGAGGGACATACTAAAGATAGTTGTCAATTTAATTCCATTCATGCACTTTTACTAGATTGAAAAATTTACCACTTGGACCATGATGTTTAGAACCATCATATTTTGATGCACGCAATTGAATAATGTGTCTATGTATTATAATATTTATCATGTCCATACCCATAACACCATGGATTACTGAGACTCATTGATCACATCCATGAATCCATTAAAACAAGAATGGTGATCGGATCAAAAGATCACGAAGTAAAACATAATGAAGGGAAAAACAATCGAAAAAATAGAAATGGTGATGATTTTGTAGTGGTGGTAGAGGCAAGTTTTCTCGAGGAACTTGTTACACTTGCAGATACCCTTTATCATTACTTGTGATATTTCCTTAAAATACACTTGCTCATGGTGTGGGAAAGCATAAGTTTGAGGATTTCCCATACCTATATGAGCACATGATTAAAAATAAGGACAATGGGGTGGGGATGATCAAGGTACAACATGGGAATGTTGATCATTGGATTCCTAAGAATATGATTGATCTAGAATTGTAACCCACATTAGTTACAATGTGCACCGAGGCAACACATTTGCATGAGCCTTTAAAGGAAAATCCTTTCATTACAAGGATGAAGTAATACATGTTAAGTATGCGTGAAGCAACGCACCACAAGGAAGTATACCAAAAAATATAGGAGTCCTTAGAGATATGTAGGGTGAAATTTATTTCTTGAAATAATAGGTGTGCGAGAGGGAACATGAAAAGGATGTTAAGCTTCTACATAAGGATGAGGATGACCTTAAAGAGGTGTGTACAATGTTACACCATGAAAATATTATTCCACTATTAGGGGAATGGATTTGGGAGAAGTTATCGTGCACCGAAGTTGATCCCGAGAGGTAGATACTTCATGCAAATCTACCATCCCAAGATCTTGAATTTGACAAGGAAATTACACTTGATGTGGTTATTGATCGGTGATTAGTAAGCAATATCCTAATACATATAGGAACCGACGTAAAGTTTCGACTCTCTTCGAATGTTTTATATATGAAAAACAAAACTAAGGCTATTTCGTTAGGGTACTAAAGGATACATCCATTATTATTCATGGATCCAAGTTTACTAAGTACTTTGAGATATTAGAGCTTGCTGAAGTAGACAACTTTCCAACATTACTTGGGTGACCCTAGTGTTATGCGAACAATGTTGATATACACTTTAACAAGAGATACATTAGTTTTGAGAACAAATACAAGTGTGTGATTATACCTATATTTGAAAATAAGGAGGAGTCTTATGTTGAGAATTTGAGTGCGTAAGAGCTTAATATAATTTATGCACAAATGATGTGTGATCCAAATATTCTAGAACCATTGAAAGAAGGCATACTTTAGTGAGAAGATGTGTAGTTTGTAAGTGACACTATTATTGTTTCTTGTGATAAATGGTCTCATGGAATGTACGAGATAGTTAGGTGTGAAGTTAAGGGGCGAGTCACAAGGATGATCGGGGCACGCATGGTGAGGTGCTTAAGCTCATCTGAGGTACTAAGATATATTGGTGAGGGAATATTGACAAATTATGCATGCCATGGAGACTCAGTGGTTGAATGAAGGAGATAGAACAAATATGTTTCTTTATACCTTGCACAGGATAGCATCACACTAGTGGGAAAAACATAGAGATAACCTCTTGGAATGGCGAGAAGTGAGAATCACCTTTTCCACCAGGTTTACTTAGAAAAATGTACCTATGCACATCTGTGAATTTCAAGGTAAGAATTTGGATTCCCATCACATCCATACTTATGAGAGACTATGGCCATAAGACCAAGAGGCTTTACCACCATCCCTGTGGGTACATAAGTTCTACTCCACACTACGTGGATGTGCATGCAAATTTGTATGTCTATGCTTGACCTAAAAGGGATACTGCAAATTGGAAAGAGATGACTATAGGTATGATTCAAACTTTTGATTACTTTTATACTAAGCCTCCAGTCCATGAAGCATTACAGACCATGAATCACATCACATTATGGGATAGTGCAAAGGTGAAAGATCTCATTCTAGAGATGTTAGGAGAGCTTGATTCGAGGTACGTTTGATCTTGAGGAGACAGAAGAAGTGGAGATGGGTCAATCCTAGAAAGAGAAAGAGAAATAAAAGCTAGTGTACATGATTTATGATGAGGAAGTAGACCACAGGGTGCTCGCAAGGTCATGGACTCTGTAGATGAGAAGTCACACACGTACCATACTCCCATGAAAATAAATAAAGTTAACATTGGCACAAAGGATGAGCCTAAGGAAGTAATCATTGGGGATTACTAGTCATAATAGGAAGTAACCAAGATCATTGAGCTTTTGCATGAATTTCAAGATTTATATATGAGAGGTTATCATGAATTAAAAGGTGTGTACCCTTCCTTAGGCAAGATAAACATAAATTTAAAAAAGGAATGCGCTAGTTATGAAGAGGCCTTATAGGATGGATATTAACCTACATGTGAAGGTGAAGGAAGAAATTGATAAGATGCTTAAGTCTTGAATAATTAAGCCTATTGAGGAATCAGATTGGGTGATTCGCATGGTTATAAACATTAAAAAGGATGGGAGGATCAAGATAAATTATGGAAATAAATAATCTACACCTTCTCGGCACCTTTTTGGGAACATCATTTGTAAGGATGGCTTATGTGTAGACCCAACTAAGATAGTTGTCATTTTGTGTTTGGAAGAGCCTACCAAACAAAGTGAAGTGCACATATTTTTGGGACACACATGCTACTACAGGAATTTTATCAAGAGTTATGCAAATATTGTCACACCCATGGAGGAGTTACTCAAAGCTAAGGGAAAATTTAATTGGGCTGATGCAAAATAACAGACATTTGAGACTTTGAAGGAAATGTTAATCGATGCACCAATTTTTGTTTTCCTTTATGGGAAAAATTGTTTCATGTACACATTGATGCCTCTAGCATGGAAATTGACTTAGTGTTAGGAGAACCAAGAAAAGGCATTGCGGATAATCCTATTTGTTTTACAAGAAGGAAGTTGACACCCACGGAGTAGAATTATACTACCATGGAGCGTGAAGATTTTTCCATGATCTACGCACTAAATAAATTTAGAGAGTATTTCTTGGCTACCCCATTTATCTTCTATACAAATCATATGACATTGAAGTACTTAGTCAACAAGCCTATTTTGTAAGTCCCCATCTCCATGTGGATACTTCTATTTCAATAATTTGACTTCACTATTATTATCAAGCCAGAAAGAGAAATTCAAGTCTGGACCATCATCAAGGATTAATTCTAGTGATGACATGCATAGCATTGAGGATACTATGCTCGATGCACATTTATTTAGGTTGAACTGCACGGCCACATATTTGGAAGACATTGATGTATTTTTGCACACTATATTAGAATCGGAGGGAATGAAGGCTCCAAAGAAGAAATAGATCACTATATGTGTTACGCCTTATCATTTTATTGGGGGAGACTTATATAAAATGGGCAAAGATTAGGTCTTGCACTAGTGTGTTTTAGAGCATGAACGCGAGGCTATTATGGAAGAGGCTCATGGTGGTATAGTAGGAGGCCATTATGTAGGTGATGCGACTACGTGCAAAATCCTTATGGCTGGCCTCTAGTGGGAGACATTGTATAAGGATATTGTAGTCAAAAAAATTATGCACTTTTGACATTATTTAGTCCCTGGTCTCATACTATTATTTAGAAGGTTCTTGAGTGAAGAAAGTACTAATTAACCCCCATCTTTTGGTCATCTTGATTTATTTTATTTCGTGATTACTTGACCTCCTACACCCATATACCCAAAGTAAGCTTCTATCATCCCACATTATTTTAGCCTCAACCAGTGGTGCCAATATTAGTACTAGGGCACCCGTGGGTGCCCTAGTCCCACCAAGGCACCCCAATCCTTTTTGAAATTTCCCACCACTTTTTGGGCTCTTTTTATCATTTGAGATCTTTATCTTTCTTTTGGTCAGCCTTTCTAGGGTTAATGAATAAATTAGATCAAGAGAACCCAATAAATATAAATTTATGAGACTATAATAAGGGACCTAGCATCATTCACTATTATCACTCATCTAGAGTTGCATCCATCTATTGCATTGGAGATCACTTGCATCCACATAGCTCCATCATCAAGGTGCAAGGCTAGGACATATGCATCACACTTCATAGGGGGAGGGATTCTATTCTATTCCATGCACACATACTATTATATTTTCTACATTTAGTTTTTTCTCCCTACTTCACAAAGTGTGATTGGCACAAGAGAACCTAGGGCATGTCATGGAAACACTCACCAGAATTACATTTGGGTCTAAAATGTAGTGTAGCGCTCAGTTAGGAAGCCCACTCTCATGGTAGCTAAGGTCAGTCTGACCCATTCATTTGCATCCTTCTTTTTCAAGGTTTGGATACTTCTTTTGGTCTCTTTCAGGTCTTCTCATCATCTTGGAATATCAAGAACATCTAGTGGGAAGTGAATCTGATGTGACACATAACAAGGGTTTCAAACCACCACCCAAACCCGTGAGATTCAGTTTTAGAACTTTTACGCATACCAATTTACCTAGTTTATAGACTAGAGCACCCATAGGAACCCCGGTCCCTCTTCGGGTGCTACGGTCAGCTAGATCCTCCAGATCTATCCTTTTTGGGACTTCTATAAAATCGTTCATGCTTCCATATTTCTAGTCATCACTATGACACTATCCCAAGTGAGCATATTCTATTCACCTAAGTTATTTTCTCTTTCGTCTCCTGCACATTAGGTCAGCATTTCCTTTTTCATAGTTGTTTATCTCACTTACATACTTCTTTACTGCATTTATTTACTTTATTTACATTTTTTCATAGCTTAGATTAACTATCGCCATATACTACATAGTTAGTTAATCATTTTGGTGAAACCAACTCGATCATTCATGATTATGGGTTCTTCATTCATTGCTTGGCATCCGAGGGGTGAGTCATCATGAATATCTCAATCAACAATTATTTTCTTACCAACCTTGATTTACTACATAGAGTCCAAAATTTTCTCGCTACTACTCGCATTCATGTTGATATGCATCCAGACTCAATTTATCGAGCCTTTTCTAATGCCTTTTCTTCACATATAGTATTTAAATCTAACCTTCCCTCTAATGTTCACACTTTTGATAATGACCTGCCTCTACATATCATCTCTCGTATTTATAATGTCATTGTTAGGCATACCTTTATTGATAATGGATTTGAACTTAACTTGCATCCTATTTCATTCCTCAAAGTTTTAGGTCTTTCCACTCGTGATGTTAGTCCCTCTAGTGTCTCACTGTGTGCTTATGATGGTTATGTCCATCCATGTTTCAGTCACATTACATTTCCTATCACTATTGGTCCTAATACTATCCACATTGTCTTTTTCGTTGTTGATTTCCCAGTTTCTTACAACTATCTACTTGGTAGGCCATGGCTTCATGCCATGCAAGCTGTCACATCTACTATTCGTAATTATGTAAAATTCTTACATGAGAGCATTGAGTACACCTTTTTGTGACTGTGATCCATTCTAATATTGCAACCGAGATCCTTATTCTAGTCTTCCTATCCCACACATACATCTTACGAGATGAGGTCCAACCTAGGAAGAACCACCTCACTTTCCATCACTTCATGTTACCAATTGTGTGATAGATGCGGTTCCATACGTGCCACCTACTACTACTGTTGTTATGACTCCTTATCGGGGCTGTCTAGTCCATGGATGTCACTCTCTCACATACACCTTCACATGAATCATCTACATCAACACGCACACCATTTACTTGCACATTCTTCATGAATAATTCATACTTTGGGAAAATATTCCATTTGATCCCACTTCACCTGCATACACTATATGTACACATGAGGGTCTAGATTGCTTAAGTTTTAATTTTGAGGACCTCTATCCTACATCATCTGTTCCTCATATTTATTATGGATTTTTTCATATCACTATTGCTTATGGTTTGAGTATCTTTCATCATACTGAGCCTATCCATCTGTCATGTATTCCTCTCTCGTAATCACTTACATTAGGAAAATCATGGCTTGATTATATTAGGGGTACACTAGATCCGGATCATATAGACATTTCCTTTCCTATTCCTTTTGGACATGTTTTCATCTGCAATAGCTCTTTCCTAGGATACATACCAAATATTGCTCATTGTTACATGCAAATTACCCACTTCATTCACCGATGAGGAGTATGTTATGGACAGGTACAATTCACGCCTCAATGGTTCATTATGTGATCCACCCGACACTATTGCTTATCAAGTCACTAATGCTTACCCATTCAACTATGAACCTGAGAGAAATGATCTTCTAGATGACATTACATGATAGCCTATTTCATCATGCACACATTAAGGGGAAAATTTAGACACAAAATTATGTACTTTAGACATTATTTAGTCTCATTTTTTGTACTACTATTTAGAATGTTCTTGAGTGAATAAAGTACTAATTAACCTTCGTCTATTGGCCATCTTGTTTTATTTTATTTCTTCATTACTTTGGGCTCTTACACCCATATGTCCAGTCATCTTCTATCATCTGCATTATTTTATCCTTGACTAGAGCACCCAGATTAGTCTTGGGGCACCCGTAGGCACCCTCATCCCACTAGGGGTGCCCCGATCCTTTTCACTTTCCAGCCACTTTTTAGGATCTGTCTAGCCATTTGAGATCATTATGTTTCTTTTAGTCAGCCTTTTCGGGGTTAATTATTAAATTAGATAAAGAGAAACCTATAAATATAAAGTTATGAGACCATAATGAGGGACCTAGCATCATTCACTATTATCACTCATCTAGAGTTGCATCCATCTATTGCATTGGAGATCACTTGCATCCACATAGCTCCATCAACAAGGTACAAGGCTAGGACATCTACATCACACTTCATAGGGGAGGTATTCTATTCTATTTCATGCACACATACTATTACATTTTATACATTTAGTTATTTCTCGCTACTTCAAAAAGTGTGAATAGCACAAGAGAACCTAGGGATCGTCATGCACACACTCACCAGAACTACATTTGGGTCTAAAATGTAGTGTAGTGCTCAGTTATTAAACCCAATGTAGTGGAAACTCGAGGTCAATCTAACCCATTCATTTGAATTCTTCTTTTTTAGGGTTTTGATGTTTGGCTTTGTGTTTTCTTCATTGTAAGGTTTTTCGATGAATCCATCGATCTTGGTGTGACTTCAGAGTGACAAAAGTGAATATTTGTGACACTCTTCCAACCCAGAAAAATTTAGATCTTGAAAACCTATGAGGACTAAAGAGCCCAGATTAGGGACTTTGTAGCGCCGAGAGGGTGCCCTTGTCCCTTCCGTGGGCGCTCTTGTCCATCCTTATCCGAGAGTCACACAATTTTCTAAACATGGTTGTCATGATCTTTGTACTTCCATTTTACCAGGTTTCCATCTTGGCATACCCTCAAGCATCATTGTGAACCAGCTAAGTATTTTATTTCCTTTATTTTACAATTAGGGTTTTATACTTTTTGTTTAGTTTGCTTGGATACACATTGTACTTAATTGTTCATTTACTTACTATGCTACAATAGCATCAAATTAGTCTAGAATATTCATATTTTAGTTAATCATTTTGGTGAACCCATACTCGATCTTCACACTTAGGATCCTCATTTTTCCTCTATCATGGGTCAAGTTTCTTTATTTGATTTACTTAAGAGATATCCCCATTGCCAAGATGCTTTACAAAAATCTCTAGACACCAGCTATCTTGATGACAATATGCCACCACACGAAATAAGTCCTCTATTCGATCATTTATTTGATGACCCTAGTCCTAGTGTTCCTTAATCTAATCAACCCCTATTAGACTCAATTTAAGCTCTACATGATTTATTCCAAGATAAATTTAAGGCCATGGAATCCATGATCACATCTCTCAAATCTGAAATTCAACACTTAAGGATGCTTCTCAAGCACATGTTTTTCTCCTTCTACATCTCATGTTATGTCTACTACATGTGCTCATATTAGTGAGCCTCAAGTCATACCATTACCCAAGCCTCTCATCTTGGATAGCAATGCTAAGAAACATGAAATTCTCAATCAACTCCTTAGTCATCAGTTGATCACACTACCACCTACTGATTACTATCCTCCTTATCGATTAGAAAAATATCATAGTCATCCATATTGTAATTATCATCAAATCAATGGACATAATGAAAATAATTTCCACACTTTGCAATGAAGAATAAAATATCTTGAGCATCAAGGATTTATTTCATTTATTTGGAAACATTCTATTGCATCCCCATCTACAAATGATACATCCACATGGGCTCCTAAATCTGCTTCTTCTTTGGTTAGTCATGAGCCTCCTAAGCAACCACCTACGACATCACCAAGTCAACATAATCAACCACCTATAAAAATTAGTTCACAACCTCCTCCTACTAAGTCATCTATTATATTACCAAGTCAACCTAAGCAACCTCCTTTAAAACTTGGTGCAACTTGGCCTCCTCTCAAGTATAAGCTCAACCTATTACTTTCATCAAAGAAACTAATCCTCCTACTAGTAGTCATGACACATTGTAAATTCCACCACAATCACATGGTCCTCCTGTTACTTTTTTTGACCATGCTTCCACCGCTAAATGAAAACTTGGTCTTTGGTAGGTGACTCTTGTCACTCTACCCTTTTGATGACACACTCATATTCTTATGGTTCTTATATGACTGTTGAGGGGTCTGTTACAATAAAGAACCTCATTTCACCTTACATTAGCATATCTATCTATTACATAACCACTCATAAATACATCCATCTATCGCTTGTCACACATACCATATAATTTCTCATTATTTATCCCATTACTCAATCAATCTTACACTCTCTACGATATTTCACCACCTTCATATATCACTTCTTTATTGGTTGTCCAACATCATTTATCAAAAATATATGCATCATCACACATTTGGGGGCATAGCATCCAACACATCCCCCTATCATGTTAACATTAGTACATCTCTCCTCTTTGCATTATCATCCCTCATCTTACACACTTGGGGGCATAGTACTTAACATTCCCCCATTCTAGCATACTTACATAATACTACATCACACTCTTAGCATTTACGTATACATCATCATAACATCTATTCATATATCATCCTTACATTCTCATACATTAATTTCCTAACATACGCATACTCATTACAAATTTTAGCATCATCATTCCACGATGGAAAACTCATGTGCTTTGGTTCTGAGTTAACTGTTGGGGAATTACCACGCATGAACCCACATCCATGCACAATGCACCTATTCATACATTATGTGTCACACACCATACATCCTACATTTAGTCTACAACATTTTGACATTTATGCATTTATACATCATACATCATGTTAGTCATCATTATGCATACACCATTGTCTATGCATCTTACATCCTACACTACTTATCCTACATTGCATTATTTGTTTATCTACATACCATACATATTACACCACACATTTTCACACATATTCTACTAGTCTTCATCATATATGATTATAAAATTGAATCATCTTACATACTACATTACTAGTCCATCTACGTACATGCCATTTTACACATTCTACACATCTTGCATTTGCATTTTACACATAGCATATGTACACATTCTACTCATCACATGGTCATCACTTATGCTACATCATCTTCTATGTGTTGCACTCACCACCATATGACACACTTTAGTTCCTTGGTCCATACTCGACTACCGAGGGTTTACAAATAAAATGGACCTTACACTCACCACACATTTACTATTCAACCTTTCATCATGCAACATTTCTAGCCTAGTGACATATGGTTTAGGCTAAATCATTACCTATTCTACTATTTTGTAGTGGTATACACCTTGGGTTACATCATCATTCCCTTTTTTCATCTTATAGTGATATACACTTAGGGATAAAACATCACTCATCCATTCATCTTATAGTGATATACACTTAGGGATAAATCATCACTCATCCATTCATCTTATAGTGGTATACACTTTAGGCTACATTGCCACTCCATTCTATTCATCTAATAGTGATATACACTTTAGGCTAAATCATCACTCATACATTCATCTTGTCATTGTATACGCTTCAGCTATAGGGTTGACACATACATCTTTTCTATATGTCGCATATCATCATCACTACGCATACATACTCATCACAGTGTGCTAGACACGACACACACTATTTGACCATTTCCCGATGACGCACTCTCATTTACGGTTCATTCTTGACTACTAAGGGGGAAAACCAAATGAACCTCACTGCATATATTTCCATTCACTCGGGGGCATGCAGCTCCTATCACTCCATTTTACATTCCATTCCATCCATCCACATCATACTACATATTATGGTTGTTTTTACTCTTTCTTACTTTTGTTTGTTCATGATCACTTTATTACACATGCTAGTTAGATTACTTATATTTCATTTATCTATATCATCCACACATGTGTGTTCACGTCTTTTTCTAATTTTTATCATAGATACAAGTCTCTTACCCACAACATGGATGATCTCCTTCTACCCTTCCTACAATGGTCGTTGGGGGCATCCACATTCATCTCTTCCATGTGTTAATATTTCATTTTATACTTAGCACTTTACATTACTTTCTTATACATGCTTTTGACATACAATTTATCTTTCTAACATGTTAACGGGTGTTTCATGTGTAGAATTTGTTATGGAGGGATATTTGTTTCCATACATGTTTGTTACATTTTCTACTATCATTTTCTCTTGTTTATAGGCATTTCCCTTTGTTTGGTGTGCAAACTTGTTTTTTGTTTTTGGACATAATGGCCTTGCGTCTCTTCTGAACATCATGAGTGATATCCCATGTTTTTATCTCGCTTTGTGTGGCTTACTTTGTTTTCTTGTGTGTTTACTACATTGTTTAGTATCTTTTATAATGTTTATGTAGCTCACACTATATTTTATACATGCATATTTGTTTACACTTATCTTTAGCTAGCCTTCTTGTTTGTACATGCCTTTGTTTTTACCAAGCACTTTACAGGTTACGGTGTACATGAAGTTGGTCCTCTCTTCGGGGCCACATTTCTCCTATCAGCAACATCACATACACCCCCAAAGAGGGGGCATCATTTGGGGTTTACATACTAACACAAATTTTGATGTTTAGGGCATCAAATCAAGGTGTGATTGCATCAACATGGAAACCTCTCTCCAAGTGTGGGACTTGTGAAAATGAGAGAGGAATCTCCATATTAGAGGTTGGTTCCTCAAACTCCTCTACGATAGATCTAGTATTTGCACAACATGGCTGCAAGAGGTTGAGATCCTAATTTT
This sequence comes from Taxus wallichiana var. yunnanensis, assembly GCA_018340775.1. Classification (NCBI taxonomy): domain Eukaryota; kingdom Viridiplantae; phylum Streptophyta; class Pinopsida; order Cupressales; family Taxaceae; genus Taxus; species Taxus wallichiana. The sequence continues at coordinate 82,800,397 of CM031244.1, read as the reverse complement.
ACCCTAATTTGCAAGTAGACAGGGATAAGAAATGCAGAAAATGAAACTAACCTAATGATGGTGATGCACCAAAGGAGTGGTGAACATTTTTGCTCATACAAATAGGCACAAATCCATGAAATGCAACATGAAAAACATACACAAGCTGATAAGATGCAATAAGAGATCTGAAAATGAAGTAAAAACAATACAAACAGAGGACTGAAAGCATTCACAGAGTTTGCACTATCATTTCCATGTAAAAATCCCTTGCATTACACCATCAAAGAGGTATAAACCTATTACAATCCTTGAAAAAGGCCTGATACTTACAAAATTCACTTGTTTTCAGGTGAAAGAAGAAGTCTAATGTTCAAAAAAGTGTTCAACCCTCAAAAAATGAGCCAAAACTAGCTTTTACAGTCCATGGGTCGAGCCCAGGAGAGAGAAAACATGCAAAACGCATGGGAGCCATCCCTCATTGAATGAAACTACATTAAAATAGCATGGAGGTCCTTACAAACCCATGCTCTGACATTTTTGACCATGCTGGAGAGAAAAGCGACCCATTTTGCATTAAAATTGGTTGTTGAAATGTCATTTCTAGCCATGGACACGTACCAGAAGTGTTTTTTAATTTTCTCTCTCCAAACTGAACCAAAATTCAAAATTGACCATGGAATCATGTAGAGAATTTCATAAGCTTTCCATTGATATAAAGAACATGCAAATCCGAGCTCTGGATCGAAAGTTATGGAGGTCTGAAGTTTTAGGGCAAAAACGGCCCAAAAAACGGATCGGCGGGCAAAAATTTGAAATTTTGACCCTTTTTGCATTTGGAAAATTTTTCAAAAAAAAAAAAAAACCCCCTGCACTCCACCACTTGGGTGCCACGTGGCATGATTTAATTGGGCGGGCCCTTCCTGACTACTTTCCCTTTGTTTTTGCCTTTGGAAATTTTTCCAAAAACCTCCGCCAGGCCCGCGACTTGGACACGTGTCGCTCTCTGGTTGGTCGGCTGACTCCTCCCTCCTTCTTCCTTCATGGGGTGCTTGATGTTTTTGTGCCACTTGGACACATGGCAAAGCATGCGATTGGCAAAAATAGGGCGGGCTGATCCCTTAGAATTTTTCTTTGTTTTTTCATTGGGAAAATTTCCCATTTTTCCCCCGTGCCCCGCCACTTCGGGACACGTGGCATGATTTGGTTGGACGACGGGGGCGGGCTCATCCTTCGCCTTTGAATTTTTTGGCGAAAACTTTTTGCCAAATTTTCCATTTTCCACCCGAGCTCCGAACTCTCCGGGACCATAGGACACGTGTCCTATTTCCATTTCGCATGCGGGCCTCTGCTCCAAATTTTCACTTTGAAAATTTCACCGAACACTTAGCAACTTTTTCCTTTCTCCCCCCGCGCTGCGAACTCCCTGGCCACCTCTGCCACCTGTCATGTTTCTATTGGCTTGGGCCAATCCTCCAAAATTTTCCTTTGAAAAACTCGGCAAAAACACTTAGCCAATTTTTCTGCGCCTCCCCTTGTGACACGTGTCCTGCTTTGTGATTCACCGGCGGGGGCCCGCGGAAAAAAATTTTCCTTTTGCGTTTCAGACCAAAACTTGGAAAATTTTCCAAGTTCTCCTCCGAACCCACTGCCGGCTCCTGGACACGTGGCAGCTTCTATTGTTGCGGGCTTCCAAAGGAAAATTTCCCACAAAAACTCCATCGAGCCATAACTTGAAAAATATGAGGAGTTAGGAGGAAAACTTTACCTTTTCTGGAAATTTGAGAGAGAGCTCTATCACGATGGTGCCATTTCAGAAAGATTTGAGTGCCTAAAAATCAAAAAAATGAAGACTAAGGCACAAGAGGGTAGGAACACAAGGAGTTAGCCACAAAAATGAGCGGGGGCACATTTTGGATAACAATTTTGGCGACTCGGAGGGTCATCTGCACTCTTAGATGAAAATACCGGTTACTGAAGTAGTCCATTGGGCATGGAGTCATCAAATTTTCTATTTGGAACCCCAGTGACTTAGAATGTTGCAAGGAGGAAGATGGAATATCACTGATTGAAACAAGGGGCTAAAACATCTCCGGGGAAAGCAAGTTGTGCCAAAGCACTTAGGAAAGCAAAACTAACCTCATACATCAAAACAATGTGCACAAGCACTTGAAGGAATGGAAACCTAAGCTAATATTTACAAGATGGAGAATTCCCTTTAGAAACAATGCTTGAGATAGATTCCATTGATTGGAATCTGCAGTTCTTCACCATCCAATGAAGCCAATTGGAAAGCATTGTTGTTCTTGCACTTCGTGACCATGTATGGGCCACTCCAAATGGCATCAAATTTTGAATGCCTTCCCGGTTTTGCTCTATCTGCATCCCATTTCAACACTAGATCTCCAACTTGAAAAGATCTATCCTTGGCCTTCTATAAAGGTCTTCTTGATCAAAGCTTGATCCTTCTCCATTGCTTGGGATGCCTGATCTCTAATCTCTTGTAGCTCCATCAACTCTGCATATCTCACCTCCATGGGCTCAAACTCCAACAGCTCCAACTGTTTCATGAGTTCCAATGTTGGCAACTCAAGTGACATGGGCAAGATTGCTTCTCTTCCATAGACAAGCTTGAATGGAGAATTACCTGTGGATCTCTTGGGGGTTATCCTATCAGCCCATAAGGCTGATTTCAGCTTGGTATGCCAAGACCTCTGATTCTCATCAAGAGTTCTCCTAATGATCCTCAACAAGTTCTTGTTTGTAGACTCAGCCTGGCCATTACCTTGAGGGTAATAGTTTGATGAAGTACTTAGGTAGATCCCGTTCTTGACACCCACTCGGTCACCTTGGATCAATGAATGCTAATGCATTATCGAGATTAAATAGTAGGTATGCCAAATCTGGTTACTATCCCCTCATAGAAGTCTAATATCTGGACTCATTTGCCTCTTTGAGTGCTCTTTGCTTGATCCATTTGGTGAAGTAGTAGTCCGTGGTTTATCAAAATCCATTTGTGCCCTTGACTTGAATTGGGATTAATGACTCAATGAAGTCAAACCCCATTGCATGAATGGCTGGTCAAGCTGAGATTGGATGCGATGGAAGGGCAGCAAGTCTTTCTTTTCTGTGAAGAATGCACAATTCTTACACCTCTTGATCCATGCAAAGCAATCACTTTGAAAATCTTGGGCCAATAATAACCAGCCTTCATAATTTTTAGTTTGTCACTCTTGGTGCAAAATGACCACCGGCTGGTCCACCATGGAACTCTTCCAACACCCTATGAATCTGATTTGTGCTAATGCATCTCAGCAGCACTCCATTCACATCTTTCTTGAACAAAACTCCATCAACAATGGCATATGGGACAGCCTGCAATCTGAAGTGTCTTCTTTGGGTCTTGTTCATCTCCGGAGGGCATAGGCCTGTGCTTAGGAAATGTATTATACTTTGGGTCCAGCAAGGAGTAGGGACAACATTATTTTCTTCTTGAGTGCCACTTGGCTCATGGCTGTCTTGAACTGTCAAAACAACCTCTTCTTCATTGCATACTTCTTTTTTCTTCCCCAAAATCAGCTGCTCACACAATCCTTTTCCTCTTACCAGCTTGGTGATCTTGATCTCAATGTCATATTCCATGACACGAGTGATCCAACCTGCCCTTTTCTCATTCAAATCCCTGTTGAGGAGGAAGTCTTTAACTCCAGCATGAGAGACCAGCAGCTGGACCTTGTTGTTTGAGACTAAATGCTTGAATTTCTTCAAGCTTCTAATTACTGCAAGTACATGCTTCTCAATAAAAGAATACCTCACCTCATAGTCATCTAGGCTCTGGTTGAAGAAAGCAATTGGCTGCTCATCATTGTCCTTGTTCTGCTGTACCAAAATGGTAGAAATAGTATCATTACCTCCAAATGCATAGAGGATGAAATCCTTGGAGAAGTCGGGTTGATGAGAGTTGGTGCTTGAGAGATGGCTTCTTTGATTGCTTCAAAACTCTCCTTGCCTTCTGCTGTCCACTTGAAAGCCATGCTTTTCTTTAACATTTTGGTGATAGGTTTGACAAGGGCTGCAAAATGCAGGACAAACCTCGAACAAAGTTTATCCTCCCAAGAAACTCGAAGGGCTTTCTTGTGGCTTGGCAATGGTAGTGCTCTTATGGCTTGACTCTCTGGATCAATTGCTAATCCTTCTTTGGAGACAATATGGCCAAGGAGCTTTCCTTCATGTGCAAGAAAGATACACTTCTTAGGATTCAAGGACACTCCAAATCTCCTGCACCTCGTGAAGACTTGTCTCAAATGAGAGAGGTGGTCTGCTGCATTTTTGGAAAAAATAGTGATATCATCAAGGTAAATCAGCACCATGTTGTTAATCAAACCTTTGAACGCCATGTCCATTGCTCTTTGGAAGGTAGCACCAGCGTTGGACAGCCCAAATGGCATTTTCCTGTATGCATAAGTTCCCCATTTAGTTGTAAAGGCCGTCTTGAACTGATCTTCTTCCTTCACCATAATCTGATTATACCCTGAATAGCCATCAAGTAGTGAAAACCTCTCGGAGCCAGCAACAACTTGTAAAATCTGCTCCATGGAAGGAAGTGGATAATGATCCTTGAGAGATGCTCTATTCAAATCTCTGAAGTCAACACACAATCTGATTTCCCCACTCTTCTTTCTGACTGGAACCAAATTGGCAACCCAACTAGAATGCTTGATTGGGAATATGATCCTTGACTCAATCAGCTTGTTTAATTCTTTCCTCATGAGAGGCTCCATGTGTGGATTGACTGGTCTTTGTTTCCTACTGACAGGCTTAGTATTTGGATCCAATTCAATGGTATGCTGAGCTAAGTTGGGATTGAAACCTTTCAAGTCTTCATAGCTCCAAGAAAACACATCAGGGAACTCTTGACACAGCTGCTATGAACTCATACCTTTCTTGTTGGTTGTCATCTTTCAATTTGCAATGGTTTGTTCTCTTCCACCAAGATGGATCTTGAATCTTCTCTCTTGACCTGAATGTTTGCTTTCTCCTTTCTAAACTGATCATTGGGATTAAAAATGGACTCCAAAGTGATAAGTCCTTGGGCAGCTTGTTAGTTCTCAGTTGTACCACTTGGTCACCATACTGTTATTCCAATTTTTCTTGATTCTTAGCTGAGAACTCAGCTTCTTCTTGCAAGAAATGGATGATTTGTTGGTCATTTTCAAACACTTGCCAACTGACATTGTTATCCGGCACTGAAGGCCTCACAATCACGTGGATGTTTGGTTGTACCTTGTCTTGTTGAATGCTTTCCACAATGTCAAAGGCTGCCCCTACTGCTGCAAGCCTGTCAGTAACTTGATTCTCTTTCCTAGGAATGGATTTGATGCCAAAACCCTCAAAATCTTCCATGAGGTCCCACACCCTATTCTTGTAGCACTTGAGTAGATCATTTTTGGTAGCATGTTGTCCCTTGACCTGATTTACAATCAATTCACTGTCACCAAAGACTTGCAAGTTCTTTATTTTCTTTTTGATTGCCTAATGCATCCCTTGCACCAAGGCTTCATATTCAGCAGCGTTATTAGAGCATGCAAACTGAAACCTAAAAGCTGAATAGTACCTTACTCCTTGAGGTGAAACAAGCATAACTCCACCTCCTGCACCTTGTCTACTCCTTGATCCATCAAAAAACAGCTGCCATACCTCATTCTCATCCTTGTGGTTTGGTTTGGTGATGCTAGGAATGGGCTGATTTTCTTCATGTATGCAATAGACCCCTAGCTCAGATTCTTCTACTTCTTGATAAGGATCAAAAGCATGTACTTTGTTTGCCCATTCATCAAGAGTTAGATCTAGGATGCTTCCAACCTTAGTGTCAGCTTCATCAGTGCTTGGGTGATCTTCTTGATCAAATGTTGAACAATTGGCATTGATCTGACTTGGAGTGTAAGGCTCAATGTGAAAGTTTGCAATAGGTTCAGACCTGATTGTAGCTTTGGTCCCATACCTTGTTCTGAACAGCATGTGTGACCAATCAGTGAGACAAATATCCTCAATCTTGTTTGTGAAGTCCCTTGACAAGCATAGGGCAAAGAGTGGTGGAAGGTCTATGACTGATACATCTTGTAAAACAACAACATTTGGACATGCATGCAAGGTAAGATTCAAGTTTCTAATCACTCATTATTATTCTTGCTGTCCCATCCAGCTGCACTACCCCTTTGGATATGGTTTCATCTTTGGAGCCCTAGGTGATCAACTATTTGTTTAGGCATCTTTGAGCTACTTGCCCCGGAATCTATCATGCAATTATGCACTAGCTGATTTCCAATGATTAATGAAACATAGAAAGGAGGGGGCTTCAACATTTTACCTTCTTTGTCCTCCATGATTCCCTTCAGGCTGGGCAGTGTTTGTGAGCACTTTCTCTTGCATCTGAACTTGCTGATTCGAAGTTGGCTTGAGTCCTTCATGGCAGCTTGTAGCAAATCTCTTTGGCACAGGATAGATAGGGACTCCCACATTGATATATTTACATTTGTCTTCTTCATCGATAATGATCTTGAATGGTGATGAAGGATCTCTTTTTGTCCCTTGGTTTGCATATTCACTCCTTGCACGTGGGCAGCAACAACTAGTATTTGAGTTGGCCTAGGAGCTGTTCTTGGCTGCCCTTGTGCGTTTACAATTGGATTTTGTTTGCCAACCACTTGTGGAGCCATGGAAGGTTGGAGATTGGTTGGAGCTAATGAGATAATCCTCCTCACCCAAATTCCTTCTTTTTGACCTTGTGTTGGCTGCTGACACCTTGAGAAACTGCTTGATTCATGCCACAAAAATCCTCTGCTTGCCAATTCACGAGTGTGGTGTCATTTGGAGCTGATTGCTGTTGGAATGTTTCTTGTTGTTGGTTGTTTCCTTGACTGCCCTCACCCTCCACACCAGTAGTTGTCACCATTAATGCTTGATTCAAAGCACCATTGAAGCACATGGATTGGTTATGAGGTTCATTGCATGGAAAACACCAATCATACTCCTGAGCAATGTTGTTTTGTGTTGGCACCAATGCTTTAGAGGCAGATATGGCATTTGGATTATAGGGCTGAAATGGCCTATTGGCAGGAGGCCTTGTTTGATTCACATTTGCAGCTGGATTAGGTGGTCTTTGTGGTTGATATGGCTACCTATTAGGCTGAGCTTGGGGCTGATAAGAAGGTCTAAAACCTTGGGCTTGTTGCCTCTTGAGAGTAACCAGCTCATTGCCTAGGTTTTGCAATTGCTTCATGACTTCTTGAAGCTCATTTGGGGCACTTGGAGATGAAGTAGAAGCTTCATTTGAACTCTGATTTCTAGGAATGGGAGAAGGAGCCAAATTAGGTGCTTGATTAGTGTTTGGGCTCTCTAAACTTGGAAACAATGGCATGGGAGGTCTAGGGGCTAGTTTGCCAGCTTGGATCAAACAATTTTCAGCCCTAATGGCAATGCTATAAGCCATAGGGATAGTTATGCCTCCCATGGACTGAATCAACATAGAAATATCAAAATTTAGAGCTTTGAGATAGTAGAGAAAAGCACCTTCTACTGTTTGTTGGCTTTGCCTTGCCCTTTGGAATTCTCTCCCAAGTCTTTTGAAATCTGAAGTTGAAATCAAGTCAGTTGCTCATTGGGAGCTCTCTTGATGGTTGTCGGCTGCTCCAAAGAGACAAGTTGTCTCCCTTCTCTCCAAATTGCTCATGAAGTGCTATACATAGTTGGTTCCAATTCATGATAGAACCAGCTCCAAGGCTCCTAAACCATTACAATGCTTTCCCCTTGAAGGAAGATGCCAGCAATTTGACAGCCACTTGCATCTCATTGATTTCATGAATTGCACAAAGGTTGGCAATATCTTTAACATGATCACCTGGAGTAGTCTGATTCTCTCCAGTGAAGTATGGAATGTTCTTCAAGGCTGTAATTGGAATTGGATGTTGTGCATTGAGGGCAAGTGGGCTGCTGCCTGTGAAGTTGACATAGGGGTTGTTTTGTGCCATTCTAATTGGTCTTAAAACCCTTGTTGACTGAATGAAAGGCCTACCAGGTGGAGGAGTTGAGAGAGTTCTGTTTGGTGGAGATGGAGACCTTTGAATCCTTCTTCCTCTTTGCCTTCTTCTTGGAGATAACTACAGGTATTCAAATAGCACTTCTTCTTCTCCAGCTCTTGACCTTGTGGTGACTCTTCTCATGAGTTTTCTAGGCCTGCACTGCTAAAACTAGTTGATTCTTCCCTTTGGAGTCACCAGATGTGTAATTTATGGCTCTTTTCAAGCAAGAAAATTGCAGCAGATGCACATCAACTTTGCTGCAATAAAAATGAGACCTCTAAGGTCCCACCAGGCGTGCCAAAACTATTGTTGCAAATCAGCAGCACCCCTGGATGCAAATCAAGGTTCTAAGTTGATGTTTAGGGCATCCAGTGTGATTGCACAACATGGAAACCTCTCTCCAAGTGTGGGACTTGTGAAAATGAGAGAGGAATCTCCATATTAGAGGTTGGTTCCTCAAACTCCTCTGATTAGATCTAGTATTTGCACAACTGCAGAGGTTCAAATCCTAATTTTACCCTAATTTGCAAGTAGACAGGGATAAGAAATGCAGAAAATGAAACTAACCTAATGATGGTGATGCACCAAAGGAGTGGTGAACATTTTTGCTCATACAAATAGGCACAAATCCATGAAATGCAACATGAAAAACATACACAAGCTGATAAGATGCAATAAGAGATCTGAAAATGAAGTAAAAACAATACAAACAGAGGACTGAAAGCATTCACAGAGTTTGCACTGTCATTTCCATGTAAAAATCCCTTGCATTACACCATCAAAGAGGTATAAACCTATTACAATCCTTGAAAAAGGCCTGATACTTACAAAATTCACTTGTTTTAGGTGAAAGAAGAAGTCTAATGTTCAAAAAAGTGTTCAACCCTCAAAAAATGAGCCAAATCTGGCTTTTACAGTCCATGGGTCGAGCCCAGGAGAGAGAAAACATGCAAAATGCATGGGAGCCATCCCTCATTGAATGAAACTACATTAAAACAACATGGAGGTCCTTACAAACCCATGCTCTGACATTTTTGACCATGCTGGAGAGAAAAGCGACCCATTTTGCATTAAAATTGGTTGTTGAAATGTCATTTCTGGCCATGGACACGTACCAGAAGTGTTTTTTATTTTCTCTCTCCAAACTAAACCAAAATTCAAAATTTACCATGGAATCATGTAGATAATTTCATAAGATTTCCATTGATATAAAGAACGTGCAAATCCGAGCTCTGGATCGAAAGTTATGGAGGTCTGAAGTTTTAGGGCAAAAATGGCCCAAAAAACGGATCGGCGGGCAAAAATTTGAAATTTTGACCCTTTTTGCATTTGGAAAATTTTCAAAAAAAAAAAAACCCACGCTCCGCCACTTGGGTGCCACGTGGCATGATTTGATTGGGCACGGGCTCCTCCTGGCCACTTTCCCTTCATTTTTGCCTTTGGAAATTTTTTTCCAAAAACCTCCGCCGGGCCCGCGACTTGGACACGTGTCGCTCTCTCTGGTTGGTCGGCTGACTCCTCCCTCCTTCTTCCTTCCTTTGTGTGGGGCACTTGATGTTTTTGTGCCACTTGGACACGTGAAAGCATGCGATTGGCCAGCAAAAAATGGGGCGGGCCGATCCCTTAGAATTTTTCTTTGTTTTTTCATTGGGAAAATTTCCCATTTTCCCCACGCCCCGCCACTTGGGACACGTGGCATGATTTGGTTGGATGACAAGGGCGCGGGCTCATCCTTCGCCTTTGAATTTTTTGGCCAAAAACTTTGCCAAATTTTCCATTTTCCACCTAAGCTCCGAACTCTCGGGACCATAGGACACGTGTCCTATTTCCATTCACCGCGGGCCTCCTGCTCCAAATTTTCACTTTGAAAATTTCACCGAACACTTAGCAACTTTTTCCTTTCTCCCCGCACCGCGAACTCCCGACCACCTCTACCACCTGTCATGTTTCTATTGGCTCGGGCCAATCCTCCAAAATTTTCCTTTGAAAAACTTGGCAAAAACACTTAGCCAATTTTTTACTGCGCCTCCCCTTGTGACACGTGTCACATTGTGATTCACCGGCGGGCCCGCGGGAAAAATTTTCCTTTTGCGTTTCCGACCAAAACTTGGAAAATTTTCCAAGTTCTCCTCCGAACCCCACCGGCTCCTGGACACGTGGCAGCTTCCTATTGGTTGCGGGCTTCCAAAGGGAAAATTTCTCACAAAAACTCCGCCAAGCCATAACTTGAAAAATATGAGGAGTTAGGAGGAAAAATTTACCTTTCGGAAAGAGAGAGAGATCTATCGATGGTACCATTTCCAAAAATATTTGAGTGCTGAAAATAAAAATGAAGAGGCGAGGCACAAGAGGGGTAGGAACACAAAGAGTTAGCCACAAAAATGAGCGGGGGCACATTTTGGATTTGTAAAGTCTCACTACTATTTAAAGTTTAATCAACCCACATCTTTTGGCCATCTTGTTTTATTTTATTTCATCATTAATGACCTTGCACACATATGTCAATTTAAATTTTGTCATCTCACATTATTTTAGCCTCGACTAGGGAACCCATATTAATACCGGGTTCCAAGTATGTGCCTGGTCCCACCAGTGGGAACCCTGGTTCTTTTATACTTTTCCACCACTTTTGGGATCTTTCGGCCGTTTGAGATCTTTATCTTTCTTTTGGTCATCCTTTTGGAGTTAATTACAAAATTAGATCAAGAGAACCCTATAAATATAAAGTTATGAGACCATAATGAGGTACCTAACATCATTCACTATTATCACCCATCTAGAGTTACATCTATCTATTGCATTGGAGATAAATTTCATCCACACATATCCATCATCAAGGAACAAGGCTAAGACATGCATCACACTTCATATGGGAATGGATTCTATTTTATTCCATGGACACATACTATTACATTTTTTACATTTATTTATTGTTCACTACTTCACAAGGCGTGACTGACATAAGAGCACCTAGGGCATGGCATGCACACACTCACCAGAACTACATTTGGGTTGGAAATATAGTGTAGCACTCAGTTACTAAGCCCACTATTGTGGCATATGAGTTTAATCTAGCCCATTCATTTGCATATTTCATTTTTTAGGGTTTTGATACTTATTTTTGTCTCTTGCAAGTCTTCTCATCATCTTGGAATATCAGCGACATCCGATACTAGGTAGTGAATCTGATGTGACACACAACAAGGGTTTTGAATCACCTCCCATCCCCTCGTGAGATTCATTTTTAGATTTTTTGCATAGACCAAGGAACCCATTTTGAGTAACAAAGCACATACAGTGCCCTAATTACTCTTGAGGTGCTCCGGTCTAGCTAGATCCTCCATATCCATCCTTTTTCGTACTTTTGTATAGTCGCTCCTTATTTTGGATTTTTTAGTCATCACCGTGACATTGTCCTACGAGAATATTTTATTCAGTTGAGTTCTTTCCTCTTCTCTCTTTCACATTAGGGTTATCATTTCCTTTTGCATAGTTATTTATCTCATTTACATACTTCTTTAATGCATTTATTTACTTTATTTACAAATTTTCATAGCTTAGATTAACTATCCCCATATAATACATAGTTAATTAATTTTAGTTAATCAGATATCAAGGAGTATGTAAAAGCATTTGATGATTGTTAGCTCACTAGAAAACCTGACATAGAGATGATATGCCACTTTGATCTATTGTAAGTGTGGAACCTTTGGAGAAGTGGGTTATTGACTTTGTAGGACCTATTTCCCCATCCACACATAGGACTGGCACATGATACATGCTTACTTACATAGATTATCGACAAGGTGGGAAGAGGCTACACCTACAAAGGATTATACTACATCTATGACATCAATATTTCTTGTCAAAAACATTATTAGCTAGTATGGCTTCCCATTGCTTAACAAGTGATAGAGGAACTCATTTATTGAATAATACCATAAAAATTTAATTATAGATTTTATGGTGGAACTCCATAAAACCACTCATTATCACCCATAAGCTAATGGTACTACAAAAATTTCAAAAAATATTTGGGGCGAGTACATTGACAAATATTGGTGATGTTGGAAAAAAATATTGGGATGATAAAGTGTTAGCAGCTTCTTTGGTCTTATATGACTAATTATAAAGGTTGAATAAGGCCACACCTTTTAAATTAGTGTTTGGCATAGAATTTGTATTACCAATCGAATTCATGTTATTATCCCTACATATTGCACGTGCATGTGGATTGGTTGATGAACAAATTTTTGAAGAGTGCATTGACAAACTAATGCAGTTAGATGAGAGGTGCACTATTGTGCATTAGATCCAGTAAGACCGAGAAGGAAAGAATGGCATGATCGACATATTAAGAAAAATACATTTATAGTTGGCAAGATGGTCCTCTATAAATCCAAGTGTGCACACCACCTAAGGAAATTGTAGGTGCATTGGTTGGGACCTTTTATACTAACCAAGATACTTGAATCAGGTGCATGTCAATTGCAAGCGTTGGATGGTACCATGTTTCCTAGTTACTTCAATGGGAGTAGGTTGAAGCCCTACTATAAAAAAATATACTTAGTGTTTGTAATAAGGAAGTATTGTCATTTAAATTATATTTTCATTCTATGTATTTCTTTCCAGCTTTTTTCTATGTTTTGTTATTTTTTTTTTTTTTTGTTGTAATAAGCGCATTTGCACGTAAGAAGTTGATTACTATGTATTGAGTTCTTGTGCATAGGACCACACATCATTTTAGTGTGGGGTGAACTATGTGTAAGTGTGCATGTGAGAAATCCATTGGTGTCATAGTTTGGAAAGAGGTTCTATAGGTGTTAAGGATGAAGGTGCTCATAGGTAATTTCTCAGGATGAAGACCATGCATGGAAAAATGTCATGCAGTGTAACATGAGGTAGGAAACAACAAGATGATCTAATTATTATATGGCATAGAGGATTATGTACCACAACACAAGGAATCACACATGAGGAGTTCTGCAGCCTAGAAAGTAGTAAGTGATCTAGAATTTTATGATTGTAGTGTGCAAAGGGGAGATAAGGGATAAAGCAAAAAGTGAAAAAGCATGTTTTAAAGTGGGAAAATGCTTTAAATTTTTAAAAAGCAATAAATTGTAAGGAATTGGATTTTTAAAGCATAGAAAATTTATAAAAGAGGGAAAACGAGTCATTTTCTACCTTGCATCTGAAAATACTTGAGGAATTGAGATATCGAGTGATCTAGGGTGATAAAGTGAGAGAAGTGATAAGTAAACCAAAGTAGCATACGAGAAGTTTTATGTGTGGATCCTTCATAGAAGGAAGGAATTTTGAGCCGATGATTGAGTACAAGAATAGGGCATGAGAAGAAAGGGTTTGCAGAATTTAAGTAAGAAGGGTTCGCAACGCTTAGATATTGAGGAAATACTAAAGTTCATGGAGTATGACATTTAGGGCATAAGCTTCGCAGGAAGAATGGCACTAAAAATAGTGATTACTTCATCACTAATAGGGAAAAATAAGGTTTAAATGAAAAGTTTTGAGGTCAAGGACCCACTAGAAGACATATATTCAAATATATAGTACTCTCCTAGTTTAATTAGGGTTCAAACATGGAAGTCACAACTCCCAAAATGTAAAATTAGAAAATTCAATCATAGGGCTTTGAGACATGAAGTGACCTTGAAGGTGGACATGTTACATGAGCTACCATAGAAGAATGATAAGGGGTAGGTATTGATTGATGACTCAGTGAGGAGACTCTTGGAGAAATTAGGGGTCCTCTAGTTATTTGAATTACCCTTCTTCACAAAACCCATGCATTTATTTCAGTGGCTCATGTCTAGGGTACATGAGGATTATTTTTATTTCGTGGGACAAAGAATGAATATCATGATTTTATTAAATAGGTTACAAGGTTACGAGGTACATGGGAAGACATGGAACCGACCTATGTGTCAATGACAAGATTGATGATTTAGTCATACAATTATAGTATGAGAAGGGGGAAGGGCCACGAGCATTGATAAACTTTGCAGACCGTGACTAGGGTTTTATCCAAGCTTGTAAGCTATAAATTAGGTGCCTCTTATTCAATATTTGCTTTAAAACATCTATCCTAAGTTTAATTCACCCCATTATGTTTTACCCCTAAGTAATTAAATATTAACTATTTAATTACACCTTTTACATATATCCTAACCACTTATCTACCCCATATCAATTTCTAACCTCCCATATCTATTCTATCCATATATCCCCCCTATTTCTCCTCCTCCCAAACCAAGCAGTGGGATATTTCCCGTATTTGAGGTGGAGGGATCACTCTCATCTTTCCAGAAATCACTCCTTTTGGCCATTTTGGGAGTTTGTTCCTGATCGGTGCCGACCGGTACTCGGTCGACGCCGATTTTTCAGAAACGACACCGATTTCATCTCGGTCGGTGCGATTACAAATAGAAGGCCAGAACTCGTTCGGTTAGGACAGGTGAGATAGTGAGACAGGTGAGATAGTGAGACAGAGAGAGAGAGAAAAGAATGACAAGAGAGTTTTGAGCATCAAGTCTGAGCATTATCTATCAAGTGAGAGTGAATTCTATCTAAATCAATCCCTGAGAGGAGTACCATTACTCTGCTCCTACCATATCAACATCACAAGCCTTCATTGATCTCTTGGTGACTCTACTTTTGCGTCTAGTGAAGGTGGAGCCCTGTCAGCATCTCAAAGGCTCCTGCAGATCCAAGTGGACATTGACGATCTAGCCTTCATTTTTTCGTTTTCCAAATCTCCTTGCATTTTTCCTCTAATCGATGTCGATCGATAACATCATCGACGCGATCATTTCCTAATCGACGCGATTATCTATATCGGTCGATGTTCGATTCTACCTCGATCGACGCCGATTTCCTAATCGGCGCGCCGATGATCGATGCGATAGGTAAAAGAATCCAGGTAACACAAATCCAACATTGTTTTCACAGTTTCCTATTTTCTATTGCTTTCTGTCCGCTGTTTAGATTCTGTTTGTCACTTTTGATTAGGAAATCTAGACATTTACTTACATCTTTTATCATGTATGCTTCTTTCCTTAATTGAAAACGTGGACTGACATCCGCCGAGGGAGCTTATTGCTTCCCGGACCCACTTTTGGGCAGTCCACCCAAATATCTTTTAACGTGGTCTTTTTCTATCAAGCATCTGTGTCTCGCAAGTTTTTCTGGATCTACTTTGCAGGATCGCTGTGTGCACCCATCTTGTCTACATCGGCTTTCTTTTCCATCTACATCTTCAGATCTTGTCTTTCAGGTATCGATTTCATTTGAGTTTTTCAAGGTTTTTGTGTTTAGTTTGGTACATTAACTTGGACAGGTAACAAGCGTGAAATTCTTGATCTACATTCTGGCACCCGGTGGGACCCAACCAAAGTCCCTTATTGGTAAGTTCATTTCTTTTCAGTTTTGAGCTTCTGTTTTGTTTCTTCGTTGCTTTTCATCAGTTCTCCGTAGCATTTCCTTCTTTCATTTTGGTCTTGCTTCTTTCACTTAATAATTCGCAAAGTAAAAGTTTCTTCTTTCTTGCAAAACTAAATTCCAATTCCTATTCCAAAGATCAATAAATCTTTCATTTGATTTCAAAATTGCATTCTTGATCCATCTTTTTGCAAAATTGTTATTTTATTGAAAGTTTTCTAGTTCTTTAAATAGAAATTTTCATTCTACTATCATCTGGATATATCTTTCTAGATTTGTTGGGTGTTTGCTTAACCTTTTCTTGTGGAGCACATTGCTTGTTCATGGGATTGTTTGAGGGGAAGAGCTCAACAACACTTTTTGAAGTCCACACACCTTGGAGAGCTAAATCTACAGGTATTCCTCTTTTACGGTGTTTTCTCCTTTTTTAAGAACTTAAAAAGAACTTGTTTGTTTGTTTTCTATCACATTCAAACATTTCGATTTTGGTGCTTAAAAAGAATTTAATCGCATCGGGAAAGAATTTGTTTGACTTGTCTTCATCGAAATCCAACACTTCATTCTTAGTGCTTAAAAAGAACTTTTCCTTTGTCATTTTTGTTGTATGCTATTCATCTAGTTTTCTAAATAGGCTGGAAAAATTAATCAAAATCGGTAGTGACACTATTTGATTTTTATTTTTCACCCTTGCACACAAAGCCAAAATCACTAGGTATAAAGCATTTAAACAAAAATTCCTCCCCTGGCCTCGCCTACTTGGAAGTGACATCCAAGAGGAAGAGCCTACGTGCGGTACTCGGGCCGCGCTATAAATTCACGGAAGTTCTGGTATATATTGGCAAAGCACCCGACTCCCTTATCGCAGCGGTGTGTGAAGTGCGGGGTAGGCCCCTATATCAAGCCACGTACCGGTCTTTTACTGAAGTGCCTTGGGACTCCTCACCAAAACATTCCCCAAACCATCCTTAGTTTGGCTATCTGAGTAGTTCCTGTTCTAAAAAGCCTTCCCTAATATTTTCTTTCTTAAAAGCAGGAAAACTTAAAAGAGATAATCACCTACGCTGCTTGAATTTTCTGTGCATTAGTTAGGTCAATCTTCTTTTTCTATATTTTTGCTTGTTTATGACGGTCATCACTCGGTTACAATCTAGAAGAATGGCTCAACTGGCCCCTTCTTCCTCGAGATCACCACTAGTGTGGATGTTTTGGCACCCCTCGGGTCTTCCTCGGGACCACTATTAGTTGGTTCCCCATCTTGGTCATATAATCCTTTCTATCAGCCTAAAGCAATCCCATCACGTCCAGCTTCCCCTAGTCCTTCAGAAATATCATCTGCTTCTGATATAGAGTATGTTCCTCATGGGATCCTGAATTTCAGGCACTCCTTGATCGCAATCCAGTAGCCCTTATGGACTATCTAGTACATAAGTCCATTGAATATCTGATCAGGGACCACCAATTCAAGCAAGTTTACGATTATCCTCGTGAACCATCCCAGGATTTTGTAGAATAGTTAGCATCCTTTTTCTCACCTCGAACCACGGAAGAGGGTGGTGCACCTGTGCCTCCTTTTTCTCTTCCACCGACCATGTCGACTAGTTCTCAAATAGTCTTGCCTATTCCTAGTGCCATAGTTACCTCGGCTATTCCACAACCTACTTCTGAGAAGTCCTCTTCTCTAGCTATAATGGGTGTCTGCGCACCCACAAATTGTTGTTAATTCTTCTATGTCATCCATTGCGTCCCAGGGTCAGTACCTCTTTATGAGTCAACCCCCTTCAACGAGTCAGTTGGTTCCTGCTTCTCGTCCTCTAGTTGGTCTTTCTTCCAATGTTCCAGCGATAGTGACCTTCACCCATCCTCTAGCATCGGCACCCTTAATAACCAATCCGGCAGTCAAAAGCCTCATTCAGACCTTGTTCCCCACCATGTCCAACCAAATCAATACCCATGTTCCTCAACCCATTCCGATTCAGTTGACAAGTGTAGGAGCCCACCAATCACAAAGGCTCGGCTTTCATTCAACCACCTTTTTCTCAACCGCTTGTCATCTCACAGCCTATTTATACACAGGCTCCTTCATGAAAATACCTCACTAGGCGTCACCCAGAACACCTGGTTATTCCTCTTATCATCTTGTTAATCAACAGATGAATCCCCATTGACACCTCAACAAAATCCACCATTCACTTCTTATGTAGGACATACCAGTATGCCTCCTCCTCAATCTGACGTGGTCCAAATTCTTTTCAAGAAAATCAGACTTAGAAGCCTCCACCAAAGGGGCTCATCCTTCATACTCTTTTGAAGAAGTGTGTAATGAACCCATTCATCCATCAGTGGCTTTTAAGCCTTATCCCCCAATGGGAACTTCCTAAGTTCTCAAAATTTCATAGTCGGGAGGATCCTCAACAGCACCTATGAGCATTCAAACACGCTTGCTACCTGATAGTCTAGGATCAGGAGCTTATGCTCCGTACTTTTCCTATGTCTCTAGCAGGGCCTGCTTTAGATTGGTACAATAACATTCCTCAACATTCCTTGTTTTCTTTCTCTCAATTGGCCCAGATGTTTGTTGAAAACTTTTCAATAAACATCACACATAAGATCTCGATTACAGATCTTTATAACATTCATCAATTCGATGATGAGTCTATTTTGAGACTTTGTCACTCGTTGGAGAGGGATAATAAACCAATTGTTTCTTTCTCCCTTCCTCAATCTCAACAGATCGAGTTGTTTACTCGATCTTGTGCTAATCATATTTCTTCCACTTTAAGGATCCAAACTTTTCATACATTTGAAGAAGCCTTTACGATGGCACGTAAACTTGAGTCCCGTGCCATTGAACAAGGGAAGTTAAAACTTCACTCTAAATCTAAACCAGATTTTTCTCGGTTTACAAAATCAAACCCTTCCACTTCTAAAGACAAAAATCAGGGATCCACTAACACTATCGTATTAAAAACACCACGTGCCGATAGCATTCTAATCAAACACCACGGAGAGACTCCTCATCTTCTCGAAAAGGACCCTCGTCATCTCGATCTTTTACTTCGTTGGGGGAATCATATGCTTCTATCTTAGAAAAAATGTTGGAAGTTCACATGATTGAACTTCCCCCATTAGAAATTTTGATGAAAACCAAGAACGTCCATTCTGGTATAGGGAAAATGACTTCTGTCATTATCATAGAACTAAAGGCCATGACATTGAGCGATGTCAAACCTTCAAAAATCTTGTCCAGAAATTCATTGATAAAGGCGAGCTCATTCTGGATAACCCAAATGCTCCCCCAAATCAGGCGCTTGATGTTTTTAAACAACCTTTTCCTAATCATTCCCCAAACCATGATGCTTCAGAGTCTCAAAAACCAAACACTCATACTATCAGCTTCATTTCTACTGAAGAATCTTCTTCTAAAACTAAGCCATCTACGAACACATCGAATGAATCAGAACCTCCTGCCGCTCCACTAGTCGTTGGGATTCCATCATCTTCAGACACCCCGTCTTTGAATATTCCCACATTGTTAGAGAGATTCATCTCCCTCTGCCTCTTTATCTGATCTTCCATCTATACCCGAGACAGTGTCATCCTCATCTGTCTCATCATCAGATATTCTTTCGATGCTCGAGGTGATTACATCTCTTCGAGTTTCCACCACGAATACATCTACTTCTGTTTCTCCCATTTTTTTGTGACTATGCCATTAGTAAACATACCTATAGTTGTACCAACTTCAATGGAAGCATCTTCGATTTTGACTCTTCCGTCTCCTTTCCCACAGTAGTTACACCCATAATTACTATACCAGAAGTACCTCCCTCGCAAGGAACTGCTCCTTCATCATCCACTTCTTCCATCACCGATACTATTTTGCCTATTAAGGGAAAATCTAAAGAAATAGCATCGGCACCTACACTCTCGGTTCCTGGACTTAAACCAAGACAACTAAAGTCTAACGTTACATCATCAACACCTCCTCATCTCCTTCCCCGAAAAGGCTACAATCACCTTATGCGGTTGAAGTTGTCACCATCCCTGAAAAAGGAAAACCCATATTTGAACCATCAAGACTCTTGGTGCTTTCCCTCAAAAATCTCTTTCTGCGCCTCATAAAAGATTGGATTTGTCCACTGAGAAGGCATCTTCTTCTACAAACCTATCAAAACCATCATCTTCTTCTACAACACCTTCTTCACCGGTGCCTCGTAAAGTGGACTTACCTATTAGAAAGGCATCACCTCTTTTATCAGGACCATCATCTTCATCACCAAAAGATAGGGCACCCTTTGTTCCTCCGATCAGACCTACTTTGGGAGCTCCTCCCTCATCTAAATTAGCATTATCTAAATCGTCATCTGTTTTGACCAAGCAGCCTTCTTTATCTCTGAAGACCACAACACTTGTCACATCTTCATCTTCTTCAAAATCTATCTTAGGAGCTCCTCCTCTGCAGAAATCAATCATGCCTCACTTGCTTCCATCTCAAGTGTCCAAGACTACTTCTTCCGATGTCTGAAAAAGTAAAATGATCCCTAAAAATACTGTCAAACCAGATATGTAGGTTCTTTTACCTCGGCAGTCCATGGAGGTAAGAGAGTCACCTCCGTCATCTCTGTCCTCATCTTTGTCTACCGGATTCTATACCAAGATTCTTCACCAACTTATCCAGTCTTCATCCATATCCCTTCCTCGATCAAACCCTATAATCCTAAAGGAGTAAAACCTTCCTGGTTCAACTCTGATTTGATTTGTGCTTACCATCACCCCAGGACATGACACCGAGGGATGTAAGGCCCTTCAATCTGTCGTTAATAGTCTTTTGGAAGAAAGTGATCTTCTACTGGAAGAAGAGGAGGAACAAGTATCTCCTGTCATCTCAACCACATCTGAGGCTCAACGATCTACTCAGGCCTCTAGTTCTACTAATTCCACGCCGGATGGTCTTCCACCTTCCCAAATCGACACGATTCATATCGCCACTAGAACACAACAATATGATAATCTATCATCATCTCGGCCACGGGTTGTCATTTCTGCTGTAGCCCCTGAAGGCATTCCTCCTTCCACATCAGCCTCGAGACCTAGGGTCTCTATTCGTGCTTCACCTCAGGCTCAGATTCCGTGTCAGTAGAGGAGAGTGTTATGAAACAACTTACTCATGCTCGGTCAAAATGTCTCTTTTTGACCTCATTCAATCATCCCCACAGCATCGCCAGGATTTGATTGATAATCTGCGCCATATCATAGTGAATTTAGATGAGCCCCACCTTTTTCGAGATGATTGTTGGATTGAATAAACCATCAACTGCCATTTCTTTTGAAGATTCAGAAATTCCTTCCCTTTCTTCCGAGGATTTGGAGGCTCCCCTCTTTATCACAGTTCAAATCAACAACACTATGTTAAAACACTATGATTGATAGTGGTGCTGCACTTAACGTCATTTCCTCACACACATTTGAGCAACTTAAGTTACCAAAGAACGTAGTGTCACCCCCACCTTTTTCCCTTCGATCATTTAACGATCAGTTGGTAGTTACTTTAGGAACTGTGGTCCTGCCCATTCGAGTAGGTAAGAAGCTGCTTCATGAACTCTTTTACATTGTTGAAGGGAAATTCCACTACAATATGATCCTCGGATGCTCCTGGATTCATGCAATGCATTGTGTCCCATCAACCCTCCATCGATGCTTAAAATATCAGTATGAGGGAAAAATCTATACTCATCCAGGAGATCCTTTTCCTTCTGCACAGTGCGACATGACCACAGGGTCTGCCCCTCTAAAGGAGAATGCTTGTTCTCCTGACGAGGCTTCATCCTCTTCCATACCTAACAAAACTACTAGATTTACAAAATCTAGAAGAGACATTGCAGTGTTTCTCACTAGGAGAGCTTCCTCTTCTTTCTTTTGATGCCCATCTCAAACCTAATGAGTATGGTAGACCAGACAAACAACCTGAATATCAGCCAGGTCTCGGTCATGTCATCACCATTGGTCTGCCCAATCAATAGACTAACTTCATTTACGGTGGTCTTGATACACCTCACTATCACCCGGATTCTCCTCCTAGGGCCAAACCCTATTCAGCAGGGTTTGATTGTCTACAAAATCCCACGTTTGCAAAAACTTATTTATATCGATGCGCGTGGAAGGGTTTTGGCCTGGGAAAGTATGAACAGGGTGTGCATGACCTCGCGTCCATTCCAACTCTCAAACCACATCAAAAATTTGGTTTAGGATTTAAACCTCTTTCAAAAGCCACCATCACTATTCTCGATGAGCCTCTCCCCATTGAGGAACCATCTTCTCCCGCTAGGTCAGAAGCATCATTTGATGTGGATGATGCCATTTCCATCCCGTCTAACTTTTTTTTTAGTCAATACCATTTCCTTAGGGCCACTGACCTATAAAACTAATAACAAATCCACTTCCATACCATTAGTCTTCCCTGAAATAGTTGGAGATGACTCTCCTACTATCAACACTATCCACTGTGTGGATGATGATTCTATCCTCACCTATCTGGGGGCAGAGGATTCCTATCTTCCTAAAACCATTCCTTCTGACACATCTATGCTTCTTAACGAAGCCACTGTCGATCTTAATATAGGGACTTCTAAAGACCCTCGCATCATTAAGGTCGGCCAATCTCTTAATCCACAAGAGTTAGGAGACTTTACCACTTTTCTTTCCAACCATCATCAAGCCTTCGCTTGGTCATACGAGGATATGCAGGACTCGATCCCGATATCATGGTCCACAATATCGTTACTCTTCCCGACATCAAACCGGTTAAAAAAAATTGCGTAAAATGCACCCTCGAGTAGCCCTTCTTGTTAAAGAAGAGTTGCAATGTTTGCTTTCTGCTAACTTCATCCAACCCATCGATTATCCACAATGGGTTTCAAACATAGTACCAGTAACCAAAGCTACTGGGAAAATTTGAATTTGTACCGACTTTCGGGATCTTAATCTTGCTTGTCCAAAAGATGATTTTCCTCTACCTAATATCGATCAACTCGTGGATTTAACTACGGGTCACGAGATGCTTTCTCTTATGGATGGTTTCTCTGGATATAATCAAATTCTTATCACACCAGAGGATCAGCATAAGACTTCCTTCATAACCCCTTGGGGGACTTTTTGTTATCGTGTCATGCCTTTCGGTCTTAAGAACGGGAGCAACCTATCAACGAGCCATGACCTACATCTTCCATGATCTCTTACACAAAACTATGGAAGATTACGTCGATGATCTCCTCGGTAAATCCAAATGCCGTCAGGATCATCTTTTCATTCTTGCACCTCTCTTTGAGAGGCTCATTCACTTTTGTCTTCACCTAAATCCATCTAAGTGCGTGTTTGGCATTCTCACTGGTAAACTCTTAGGCTTTATCATTTCTATTAGGGGTATTGAAGTTGACCCCACAAAAATAAAAGCTATCCTTGAGATGCCTCCCCCTTCTAACTTAAAGCAACTCCGTGGTCTTCAAGGATGCCTTCAATCAATACGTCATTTTATCTCGCAACTGTCGGACCGTTGTCAACCTTTTCATCATCTCCTCCGTAAGAATGTTCATTTTGAATGGGATGAGCATTGCCAAAAGGCCTTTGATGATCTCAAAGCTTATCTTCTTTCCCCACCTATGCTTACACCTCCACGTGAGGGGGCCATTCTATCTTTATATTTCTGTGACTGACCATGCTTTGGGAGCCATGATCTCGCATCGAGATGCTAACGGTAAAGAACAGGCCATATATTACATCAGTCGCACTCTCCATGAGTATGAAACACGTTATTCCAAAGCTGAAAAGTTGTGTTGTGCTCTCTTC
The DNA here is from genome assembly GCA_018340775.1 of Taxus wallichiana var. yunnanensis. Lineage (NCBI taxonomy): Eukaryota > Viridiplantae > Streptophyta > Pinopsida > Cupressales > Taxaceae > Taxus > Taxus wallichiana. The sequence continues at coordinate 82,777,043 of CM031244.1, read as the reverse complement.
TTTGCAACTTCTAAGCTTCGTCACTACCTCCTCAATCACAAAACTTACATTGTCACAAGTGTCAATCCACTCAAGACAATGCATGTGAAGCCTTATCACAATGATCGTATCACTCGTTGGCTCATGCTAATGACAGAATTTGATCTCGAGTTTATTCCACAAAAATCTATCAAGGGTCAGGTCATTGCAGATCAATTAGCTGATGCTCCTCTTCGGACACTCAAGTCCCCCTTGCTCAATTCCCGATGAGTATATCCAACAAATTGATTTTGGTCTTTCTCCATTTAAAGTAAAACTCTTCTTTGATGGATCCAAATGCCAGCAAGGGGGAGGTGCAAGTTTTGTTATGATTCCTCCTTGGGGTGCACCTATCCCAGTCACACACAAACTTAACTTTGAGTGTACCAATAATATGGCTGAATATGAAGCTCTTGTTTTAGGTCTTCAAAATGCTATTAATCTTGGCACCGCCATATCGACATCTTTGGTGACTCTAAACTCATCGTTAATCAAGTCACGGGTGTCTATCAATGCAAAAATGATATCCTTCAAAAATATCATGATATCATTCTTTTCAACTCCAATATTTTGATAAATTCACTATCCAAGCTATTCCTCATACTATGAATCGATTCGCAGATACAATGGCTTCTTTAGCCTCGCTTATTCCACCTTTTACGAAGACTCATGACTTTATGTGGTTGTGCAATGATTAGACCAACCATCTCATCTCAGGTAACTAACTTCAATCAATGCCATCACAACCAATACTCAAGATGAGTGGTATCAACAGATTGTTGATTATCTATCCCATTCAGTGCTTCCTCCAGATCTGACTTCCAATGGTAGAAGATCTTTTATCCTACGTGCTAATCGCTATACTATTTTAGGTGGAATCCTTTACAAACGTGGTTTTGATGGTATTTTGCTTCGGTGCCTCAAAACCCCTGAATCATCTAAAGCCATCCAGGAAGTCCATGATGGTATCTGTGGTGGACATTTTAGTGGCTTGGCCATAGCTAAATGCATCTTACGTTTAGGCTATTATTGGCCTTCTCTTAATCGAGATTGTTGTGAATACACTAAGAAATGTGTCAAGTGTCAACAACATTCCAATCTCACACATATCCCTAGTCAGGCTTTGCAACCTGTAGTGGATTTGTGGCCTTTTTCACAATGGGGTCTTGATCTCATCGGTCTTATCAATCCCCACTCTTCACAGCATCATCATTCTATCATTACTGCCACATAATACTTTACTAAGTGGGTGGAAGCTATTCCTCTTTCATCGACCAAAGCTAAACCGATTGTTGATTTTGTCTATCAACACATCATTTGTCGCTTTGGTGTTCCACACAAACTCATCACAGATAATGGTAAATCTTTCAAAAATGTTGATTTGTAGAATCTCTGTGATGCTTTCAATATCAAACTCATATTTTCTTCTCCATACTATCCCCAAGCTAACGGCCAGGCCGAGGCTTCCAATAAAACTTTGCGTAATATCCTCACAAAGGTAACTAGTCGAGCTGGTAGGGATTGGCATTTACATATCCCTTTTTCTCTCTGGGCTTATCGGACTAGCATTTGTACTCCTACGGGTGCTACTCCCTTCTCTCTAGTCTATGGGTCAGAGGTTGTTCTTCCTTTGGAAGTCCAGATCCCATCTCTTCGTGTTTCTCTCAGAGAATTTGTCTCTGATGAGGACTATCATCAAAATCATCTAGCAGCTTGAGTTGCTAGATGAGCGGCATCTCAATGCTCTTGAACATCATCAAATCTATCTTGAGCATGTCAAATGTGCTTATAACAAGCACTTGCAACACCGTGACTTCAAAATTGGTGATCTTGTTCTTAAAGAAAACCAAAATGTCACTACGCTAGAACGGAGTCAGCGTGGTAAGTTTGCTCCTAACTGGATGGGTCCGTACATAGTTACTCATAAATATGGGTCTGGGGCTTATCATCTATCCTCCATGGATGGTGTACCTGAAATGGAACCTCTTAATGCCTTGCATCTAAGGCCCTTCTACTGTTAAAATCTATCTTACACGATCTTAGTCGCAAAACAGATCTTTCATCCATCTAACAACCAGTCATATATTTTCATAGTGATTCGAACTATGTGGTTCTCCACGTTATGTCTTTTCCACCTTAAATATGAGTATCACGGCTCTACTCATAGCATTTTTCTTATGGATATGTTCCTCCTCCTAGTAGGGACACCTTAATCACTTCTTCATCTGTCCCAAGTATCTATCTTAATCGAATCTACTAGGGCATGAATACATGATTTTTATGCATTTTCTTCCCCTCTATCTGATCTATCTGGTCTACACTCAACTTCTTTCAAAACAAGCTCCAAAAGCTCAAAAAAAAAAAAAAAAAAAAAAAAAATAAAAGATAGACTGATCCCTCGAAGGACAGCTATCTATGCATTTTCAAAATGAATCAAAAGATATAGACCATACCCTTGAAGGATGGCTACAAAAGATATAGACCATACCCTTGAAGGATGGCTACATTTGAAATACAGACCGATCCCTTGAAGGATGGCTGTTTGTTTGCTTCTTAGCATCATTGAAAGACTTCCCGTATCGATCAGTCTTTCTATATCTAGCAAACTTCCCGCATTGATCAGTTTGCTCTTCTGTCAAAACAAAAATCATGAAGCTGAGACATAAGACCTTTTGTCGATCATATGGAGAACCCTATTTTCCCAATGGGAGCATATATTCTGTCCTTTGTAAATTTTGACAAGATAAATACTTACTTCTCCTTCCATTTACCTTCTAGATCTGGTTTGTGACTAGCTAGTGTCAGGTTTATTTTAACCTCATATATGGCCTTGTATGCATGGTCTTTTGGTTTCCTATCAAAGTCTCTATTTATGGTCGGTTAGGGGCCTAGCTTATCATTCTTTTTCTTATCTAGGTGTATTTCCTTTATTTCTAATCAAGGTCATTTCATTACGTCCTTGGCTCTCGCAGAGAGTATTTCCCATTATTATTTCTTATTCATCCAGTTAAATTGACATTTAACATGTTAATTTAATCAAAATCTATCATCTATCTAATTTCATCTTATCTACTTTGTCCAAAACACATATCATAGCATGTATTATCAACACATGTGGATCTACTTATCTATTTTCATCAAAATTTAATTAACATCTCAAATATATCAAATCTATCAAATCCCATCTATCCATCTATCCATCAAACCATCTAAAAACTTGTACATCCAAGTTACACTACATCTATCTATATCTATTTTTCATCAAAATTAAATCCATATATCAATCACATCTATCCATCTATCCATCAAAACATCTAAAAATGTGTACATCCAAGTTACACTACATCTATCTATATCTATTTTTCATCAAAATTAAATCCATATATCAATCACATCTATCCATCTATCCATCAAAACATCTAAAAATGTGTACATCCAAGTTACACTACATCTATCTATATCTATTTTTCATCAAAATTAAATCCACATATCAATCACATCATCACATCTATCATCAAATCATCTATGTCTATGTCCATCCAATCACATCTATTTATCATCTATCAGCATATGTCTATATCCATCACAATTACGCTATATCTATCCATGTATATCGAAATTAAAAACATGAGTACAATCATATGACAAAGAAAATGATGAATCTATATATATACATGAGTATCTGTACAACAAAGAATGGATGGCTTTTCAATCAAGCCATCTATATCATACATCAAAAATGCCTTCAAATCGAGGCTACATCAATATATCGATATCAAAATACACCAATCTCTATATCGTAAAGTCGATAAGTGGAAGACACTATCTCCTCCACCCTCCTCTGGACCAGGTTGTCTCTCCTGGCCACCGCCTATCAAACTAGAAGCACCTGCTGTTGGGGGCCTGCCTCCACCTCACCCTCTCTCCGGTACTCCCTCCCTCTGATGCACCACTAGCTGTGGTTGTCATCGCGATCTCCTCCTCGCACCGTAATGAGGCACCTCAGGGGCATGCTGTGCTAGGGCATCCTCATAGTATCTCACCTCAGCGAGGAGAGACTGATACGTACTCAGGCTCACCATACCAGGTGCTCGTAATGTCGCTATTGGTGTTGCTGGTGGTGGCCCTCCTACGGTCATACCCTATGTCCCGGACTCTGACATGGTACTGTATCACCATATTTGGCCCTGAGGGCCTCTCTATGCCGATGGTAGTGATCCCTCTGCTGGATCATTGTATCTCACTCCTGGTGAGCTATGTCTCTCTCAATATCAGGGCATCCCTCTCCTCTGTCAGAGCTCTGATCTCCTCGAGGGCCACTGGTGTGTCTGCGTCAGGGTAAAATGCTCTCCCTCCAGCCTCTCCAAAGACTGTTGTGGCTATATCCTCCTCATCGGCATCTATAGATGCTGGTAGGTGTCGTGGTAGCTCTGTCGAATACCATGCCGCATAGCCATCATCCACTCCGGCATCATCATCACTGTCTGTGGAGGTGGGGCCTCCCTCAATGGATCTACCGGGATCAAAATCAAGCAGATCAGTCTCTCTGTTGTCTCACTTGTATATGGCTGTAGGTGGTCGGCACTGTCTGCACTAGGCCAAACTATCTCAATACCCGTATAAATGGGGACGCTCCCACATATCAGGCCTGCGGCCCCTAACCACCCTACTCCGTCTCAACCCCACCAGGTGAGCATCCTGACCGGCCCATGTCGGGTAGACCCGATATGGTCTCCAGATGACCTGCTCTAGTGTCAGCGTCCTGAAGCTCGGCATACCAATCTGTGGATCTCCCTGTATCTCTCGGGGCCATGTCGGCCCGCCATCACCGGAATCCATAATCAATGGCCCCCACTGCTGCTGGCATCCATGGAAGCCGGATGGCCTGATCACTGCTATGTGCTCATATGCCCAGCAATGGAGCACAAAACTGACATCGATGCTATCCTCTGTCCTACCTACTGTGTACATCCATAGCTCATAATATATCTGTGCTATCAAGGCATCGGTAAAAGTGAACACCTGTCTGAACTGTAGGATGTCACACACATAGTCTAGTAATAACAAGGGAAATCTCCCACCTCCTGAATCTGGCAGAGCAAAGTAGGAGATCACCATCTGAATAAGAACTATCCATCTGCTCCTGGCATCATCCTGTCTATACTGTGAGGCTATCCTCACCACCCCAGACACTATCTCTGAATCATCTGCCCTATCTCCATACAATCATCCTAGGGCCCTCTGCTGCTGCTCTCGTGGAGTAATCTCAATCGGGTCCCCGGTGATCGGTAGCCTCAGAATCCTATATATATCCTCGTGGGTGATAGTCATCTCACCCGTCCTGAACCAAAAAGTGCAAGTCCGGCTATCCCATCATCGCACTAGTGCTCGCATCAGCTCTACATCCCGAGGCACTCGTCTGTAGTACCGAAAGCCCCCGAGCCCGGCTAGCTCTAGGTGGCACCAATCTGCGTCAGTCACATCAGGGAGAATCATCTCTAGAAGCTTGGGAATAGCATCCCACATATGCAAAACCTCTCGTGCCTGCATCACACAACATCAAGAGCAATGTTAGCTTCCTATTTATCCAAATCCGAACATCCAAAACACATTTAATCACCTTATCAGTTCATCCGGTCCAATCGGGCATCGATTTATTTTTAGTCGGCATCGATCTAATATAGTCGACATCGATTGAAGTGAATCATGCCGATCTAATCTAATCGGCGTCGATTTTTCCGATCGACGCCGATTGGGAGGCAAGCGTGTCAGAAACACTCTGGCCTCCCACTTACTCCATTTTTCAAAAAAATAATAATGATAGTAAAAACATTATTATGACAAGTTCGGATAGATTTACTTACCCCGGTCGTGTCCTCTTCACTTTTGACTGCTCCCAGAGGCTTCCATGGTGCTCAAAACTAGTTTTTGACTCTCTCTAAATCAATCGTCATGGTGAAAATAAATCGTTCACGTTTTCCGTTCACATATTTATATGTGCTTGGAATGGTTGGCGCCGATTGGTATGGTCGGCGCCGATTTTCATGGTCGGCACCGATTTGTTTGATCGACGCCGATTTGGGCCCATTCTTGCCGATGGGTTGCAATTTGGCTTCTCCACGTCACCTTCTTCCATCTCCTGATCTTCTTGCCATAGTGTTGATGCTTGGCTTATTTATCTGGTCATTATTATGCCCTGAGTGTTGCCTTTTGGCACATACTTTCGATATTATCATCCATTTTGAGCCTGCTCCTTGTCCATGGGGCACTCACATTTTTGGCAGCTTAGAGTTAACGGGTCTGTAGGCACTAACGTCATCTGCTTTGCAGACCATCTGGTTGTCCCTACCAATGTGTCTCTTTTTAGGTGCTGACTATTTTGCAGCCCTCCTTACACTCATGGGTCTATAGGTACTAACGTCGTCTCATTCGGAGACCGTCTAGTCTGCCCTACCAATGTGAGTTCCTTAGGTTGCTGCCTTTTTATTTATTTTTGTGCGTCATTAATGATCAGATCTACTCCAGGCATCTAGCTGGGGCATCCTGTGTTTTCATCTACCTTTTTCAAACTTGGGATCATTTGTTCTTTTGTAACCCATCCCATCCCTAGTTTGAGGGGGATCACATCATCACTTTTTCTTCCTTTCTTCCACCTCCTTGTTTTTGTCTTGCAACTTTGCTTATCGCAAGTTACTCGAAAAAGGGGCAAAATGTAGACACCTAAAATTGGTTACCCAATTTGGTGTCCCCCACATTCGTTTAACTTCTCGGGTAACCTGGGGCATGTTCATATCACCACTGCCCCCTTAGGGTATTATTCAATATTTGCTTTAACATCTATCCTAAGTTTAATTCACCCCATTATGTTTTACCCCTAAGTAATTAAATATTAACTATTTAATTACACCTTTTTACATATATCCTAACCACTTATCTACCCCATATCAATTTCTAACCTCCCATATCTATTCTATCCATATATCCCCCCTATTTCTCCTCCTCCCAAACCAAGCAGTGGGATATTTCCCATATTTGAGGTGGAGGGATCACTCTCATCTTTCCAGAAATCACTCCTTTTGGCCATTTCAGGAGTCTTTCCTGATCGGTGCCGACCGGTACTCGGTCGACGCCGATTTTTCAGAATGGCACCGATTTCATCTCGGTCGGTGCCGATTACAAATAGAAGGCTAGAACTCAGTTCTGGTTAGACAGTTAGATAGTGAGACAGTGAGACAGAGAGAGAGACAAAAAGAATGACAAGAGAGTTTTGAGCATATCAGTCCGAGCATTGTCTATCAAGTGAGAGCTAATCCTATCCAAATCAATCCCTGAGAGGAGTACCATTACTCTGCTCCTACCATATCGACATCGCAGGCCTTCATTGATCTCTTGGTGACTCTACTTCTACATCTAGCGAAGGTGGAGCCCTGTCAGCATCTCAAAGGCTCCTACAGATCCAGCGGACATTGACGATCTAGCCTTCGTTTTCCATTTTCCAAATCTCCTTGCAATTTTCCTCTAATCGACGTCGATCAACATCAGTCGATCGACGCCGATCATTTCCTAATCGACGCCGATCTATCTCGGTCGATGTCGATTCTTCTCGATTGGCCGATTTCCTAATCGCGCCGATTGGATCGTGTGCACAGGTAAAAGAATCCAGGTAACACAAATCCAACATTGTTTTCACAGTTTCCTTTTTTTTGTTTTTCATCATTGTTTAGATTTTGTTTGTCACTTTTGATTAGGAAATCTAGACATTTACTTACATCTTTTATCATGTATGCTTCTTTCCTTAATTGAAAATGTGGTGACACATCCACGAGGGAGCTTATTGCTTCCGGACCCACTTTTGGGTAGTCCACCCAAATATCTTTTAACGTGGTCTTTTTCTGTCAAGCATCTGTGTCTCGCAGGTTTCTGGATCTACTTTGCAGGATCTCTCGTGTGCATCTTGTCCCGTCTTGTCTACATCGGCTTTCTTTTCCATCTACATCACAAGGGGTTATATGTATATTTTTGGGATTCTTAAGACCAAAATCCTAGGGTAGAATAGAGATGAAGGTTACGAAACTTTCCTTTCACAACCAGGGAGAACTATTGTGCCACCACTCAAAAAATGCGTGAAGAATATCCTAAGGAGGAAGAAGGAGGAGGTGGTATTTATCACTCATGTAGGAAGAAAAATATTATAGAAGAAGAAGAAATGATGATGGTGAAGGGACTTCTTATCCACCCAAGGATGGTGCGAGGAAAACAAAAAGGTCAAGTTTTGAGAAGCACAAGTATTTTCTAGCAAATAGGAGGAGTCAAGTGATAAAGAGAATGATGAAACCATGCTGGAATATTTAGAGCATGAATGTGTCAAGAAAGAGGAAAGAAAAGCGGAATGACACAAAAAGGTTCTAACCCGAGAGAAGGAAACACATATCCGTAAAGATGAGGAGAAATCTAGGAGTCCATAGAAGGATAAGTCACCCATGCACGAGGAGGCGTGAGAGGAGGAAAAAGAGGTGGATGATTCCTATGTTATAAGATAAGATAAGGGCATAGAAGGTAAAACTAGCATAGGACCCATCATTCTAAGGAAGTAAAGGATGAAGAAAAAGGCAATAAGAAAGAGGTGGACACCCCTATCGCTACACATGGACTTTCGGCTGACCCTATAAAGGTGTTAAGGGCACAATTCTAGAGCACAATACCTACAAATAAATTATATGGTTGGGACTTAATGGATAAATAAGGAGGAGTCTCATGTACTAGGAAGATTATGTCTTAGAACATGCACACCCATGCGAAGAACCTGAATTTGAAGTTAATAATAATTCCATTAATGTGATTGATTTTAAGAGGGAACCGGGGAAGAATTATAAGCGAGATAGATCCCATGTATCGAAATATGAGTAAGCATGTAATGCCTTGAACAAGATGGTCACAGATGTTATGTATAATAATTTTTATGTCAAAGCTATAATGAGGGTGATTATAATAAATAAAAGGAATAAAGAGTGTGAGATTGAGAACCTTAATAAGGATGTCTAGGGAGAACAAAAGTGGACCAAGGAAGCTTGATAGATAGGGCGGACATATTGGTGAAACAAATTATAGGCACATGTCCGACCTTGGTAAGCCATGAAAGATGTGATTATAATGATGAGATGGAGTACCTTGAGGACATGGTGGGGATGCTTCTGGTAAATATTAAGAGTGGCATGTGACCTATAGCTAAAGAAGTGGCTAAGGAAAAAGAAGAAAATAAAGTAGTTGTTGAGGCCAAGATAAGTGAACTTAAATATTTGTTCACACAACTCAAGGAGGCAAGTACTAAAGTTGATTTATCTTTTAATATGTTTCAAAAGTGTGACCCTATCCTTATTGCTAGGGTACGTAATGGAGAATCATAACTCGAGGTTATACAGTAAAATACAATGACCAATAAGATAGAGTGCACCAAGGTTATGACCGACATGTCAAAGTAGAAAGTGTTGATTAAGGCCAAAACGGAAAAGCTAGAGCTCTAGATAAAATAATTTTAGAATATGGAAATGGAGTGCATCGATATGTGAAGGATTTCTCATAGAGTTGACTTTGATTATCCAAGAACTCAAGGGTATATTTGAGGATTTGTCACCGACCAATTACTTGAAATAGTAAAAGTGGCACCAGAGAAAGCATTATAGAAGCTCAATGAATGGAAGAATTTGGAGGGTGAGATAAATTTTGAATTCCGAAAGATTCTTCAAAAAAATTAAGGCCTAATTAACATGTATAGGTGAAATGATTCTTTTAGGCATTGAATTATTTATTTTTTCACTATTGTTTTTATATACATTCTTTGGAGCAACAAGTTGGGAAAACCATTACCAAATACGAAACCCAGTTTAATGTGAGGTAATTTTGCAAGGATGAATTGACTAATTACATGTCACACATGAGGATCTAGGGAGCATATGAGGCAGGTACAAAGGGGGTGTGTGGGTAGTATGGGATAGCGCATGAAGGTTTGCACCAAAACAACGTAAATTTGGGACTAAGCCAATTTCATGAACTATGGGATAATGATAGAAAAGAAGAGTTAGAGTGTCAACCAAGAAATTATTCGAACAATAGAAAAGCAATGAGACTTGGTAGCAAGGAAGGTCTATTTTTGGATAAAGGTACATTCGGATCAAAGATGAAGAGACATGCGTGGAACAAGCTATTAATAGTATTGAATCAAGTCTTATTTATAGGATGATCTATTATTAGTTGTCTTATAAAGCATGGATGTAGTTTATTTTTGGCACGCATATTATTAGGAGAGTGAATGGATGGTGAAGGGAAAGTCCCCACCTAATATATATATATATATATATATATATATATATATATATATATATATATATATATATATATATATATATATATATATATTGTATGCTATATTTTGAAATGTTATTGCAAGACTTACACATACTTAGTTATCCATTCATGGAGTCTGTCATGGTCTAGGGCTTGATACTTGCATATGTTCCAAGAGTATTAGCACATTAATTGAAATGTATTTAGCTTTTGTATTGCAATACCTTTTGTTATAATGGATTATGATCATTGACATGTCTAAGTAAGGTGAATTCATGGTGTAATTAGTATTGATTGTTATCGGAGTTGTTATATTCCTTATTACATGTATTTCTAATTGAATGTATGAAATGAGTTATTATGATTAAATTAGTACTTGGTATAGTTATTTTGGATATTCATGCCAACATCTTGTCAAGTAAATATAAAGGTGAAACACGGTAGCTATGTGTAGTTTGGTTGAGCATTGATTTGTCGGATAATATGGAGGATTTTATAGTGGATGAAAATTCCTAAACTTCACTAAACCATTACCACGTTATAGGTAATTCAGAGACCTTTCCAATGGTATGTAAAAATATAGAAATGGAGTCCGAATTTAGAAGTTATCACCGGTCAAATTTCAGGTCCGAAAATTGGTCAACAGTCCAATCCGGATGTGACACGTGGCAAAATGGTAAAAAAGGTGAAAAAAATTTTAAAAACATTTTACCTCTGGTCTTTGAAAAATGGTTAAAATTTTGGTGGGCCCTAATATTTGCTGGCTAGGGGCCCTCAGCCAAGTTCGGCACACTCTTTTATAGGAGGGGTGCCTTTGTCACCTTTTCATATTATTGATATCATATTTTCGATTATATATGCCATATATCTCTCTAACATTGCCCATGTGGGATTATTATATTTGGAGGGTTGAATTTTTACATTACAGGGTCTATGTATTAGCTTGGAAAGCTATTTTATTAGCTCAGTGGGGTAATCAACTCCCCATCAAGTTGATTATACCAGCACATAATGCCCAATGTTTGGGCCAAGTTTATCTTTTATACCTCAACAAATCTATAATTGCCTATATTTTGGGCTTTGTTAATTAAGTGTCTTGGGATGGATTTGAGATATTCAGACTTAATTGCACATAACCCAAAGCAAAATGGATTGGTTGATCCACATATCACTTGGTGGGGCCATATGGTCATTTTAACTAACAATGACTTTATCTATGGCAAAAGGTATACACGACTCGGGATACAAAAACTAGAGCTAGCTCACCACTATTCTACGTGGCACACAACCTAGTAGTCGAGCCCAAGATAGGGGCTATGAAACAAACCAAGGACATAGTCAACGTGGTGGGAAAAACATTGCTTGTGTGGCCACAACCATAGGAAAATGAGATGGGAACTCCCAATTTAAACACCAAACCCCCTTCTACGCTCAGTAGGAAAATGTGGGACTATTCCCACTTTAGAATAAACCAACCAACACAAAAGGAGCACTAGGGGTCAAACTATAGACATTGGCTTTGTAAATGACACACCCAACCAAATTTCTTAAGGTTATTGACGTCTTAAAAATGAGCTCCAGGATATTTAAATAAGACAATTGTGGGTCCGAGACAGTCCGTGTAGGGGCAGCAAGGGGCTAGTTTGGAAAACAATTATTTTTAAGCACTTTCACTCAAAATCATATCTTGAGTTATATATGAAAGTTTCTCATAATTTTGAGACGGTCACAATGGTGTGATAATTTTCTCATTTTGGAGATTTTGTGACATTATTTTTATCTGTTGAAGTCACACAAAGAAATTGATCCTAGGGGAGACACAGTTGAAATTGAATCGGGAAGGTGAGGGCAATTGCTAGAAACTCCAAAGTCCCTTGAAGGTCTGAAACATAGTTTTTCAGGTTTTGATTCATTATTGGTTTATTGTAAAGGTTAAATGTATTTACAATTATAACATTATTAATGGATCGGTTCACAACGAACCCAGGGACATAGGAATTCCAAACCCCATAAACAATCTTGTGTCATTTTCAGATTTGTGGATGTTTAATTCTATTTTGATGAAGCTTTTGATCAGATAAAAATCAGTTATATGGATTTTGTATTAATTTGATTAAGCAAACATCGTAAAATGGGAAATTGGACTTAATTGAAAATTTTAATATCCATAATCCACAAAAGTAGATGAATGCACATTTCAGTGTTGTGATTAAAAATTAGATTGAGGTGCATCTATGAACAAGAAATTAATCAATTTTGGAAAATTGAATCCATAAAATTGAGTTTAATTTCAAGATCCTTGGAAATGTTTAAAGTGAAAAAAATTAACACCCATTTTCGGATCATGTTTTGGTATCAGAGAAGTTAGATTGCGAGAATAAATTATGTTTGTAGTTTTATTTCAGTTTTCTATATGTAGACATTTTGGGCTTGTTAATCTTATATTGCAGTGTGCAGTGTTGGGAGTTATAGGTTGTTCGTAGGAAATAGGGAATCATGGGCAAGTCATCCAAACAGAGAGGCCGAATGAGCTTGAGGCTATTGATTTGTCGGATCTAGGAAGAGAACTCTCTCTTGAGATCAATGTATTTCTCCTTAGAGGAGGAGAATGCTTGGTTGAAACTAGAAATGCAAGCCAAGGATGAGCTCTTGGTAATATTGTAGAATGGTGAATAGAAAGGGAGAATCCCTTGACTACAGATGCAGAAACCATGATGGATGCATTTACTGTAAGTATGTCACCATTGGATTCCTCATCCCATTCTGATTTAGATTTAGGTAATATTACTTTTGGTGGTTTTGAAAGATACACTAAAGGTATAGGATCTAAGTTGTTAGATAAAATGGGTTTTAATGGAATTGGCCTTGGTAAGAAGAACCAAGGTATGACTAACCCAATACTAGGTTGAGGATCATCCTCATTATGCAGGTTTGGGTTACTCTAGTGTGGGAAAGGATATTTCAGATACATCCAATAACAATAAAGGAAGATGAGCTTCTAACAAAGAAAGTGAATACCCCACTAACATAGTATCTTGGAAATGGTAAGAAGGTTCAGAGAAGAGGTAACGAAATTCCACCTCCTATTTCTTATCATAATCATAATTCTAGGAAATAAGGTAAATTTGTTAAGGATCCACTCTTTCTTTTAAAACAGTGTGGGTTTGATATATATAATATGATCAATGCTTTTCCATTCATGTTTTTGGAGGGCATAATCATTCTCAGTGGATTTTTGTTAGAAGAGGAAAATCTTTTTGTAAAAGCACTTTCCACATGAGTTGAAAAACTAATCTCGTGGCAAACAGGAGAGAAATGGTAAACATGATTCCTCACCTTAGAAATGAGAAGTAAAGAGCAATTTTTGCACTAACTGTTAGATGAGTGGACACAAGGTTGTAAATTGTTTGAAACTTCATCCAAACAACCATCCAGAGTATGGTAAGAAAAATTTGGAGTTTAAGGTAAAATAAGTTTTAAAACCTTTAGTTGAAAATAAATCAACCTCAAATCTATCCGTAGTTGAATCATTGATGAGTCCATTCTATTATGTAATACAAAGAATATAAACTCATGTGAATTGGATAGATTTAGTTTTGCATAGCAGTATTTGTTGAAAAGTATGCAAAACATTTAGAGTAATTTGTGGATTTTCAATGTATGATGAAAGGAAGATTCACATGTTTTTAATTGCTTTAGAATTGGGAAAATGGGGTCACTTGTAAGAGGATATGGGAGAAAGGTTTAAAATACTCAGATTTAACTTCTTACGTCTTAAGGTTGATAAATACCATTTTCTATTTTTAGCAGTAGTATGCAGATTCAATGGGCATGTGGTAATAATGTCTATTTTTGGAAATTTGCATTTTAATTACTGTTGTTAAATGTCATTGTGCAAATCTGGGACACCATTTTGGTTTTTTAGGTAATATACAAACTTATTGTGTCTATGCAGAGTACTTACACATAAATGATGACCCTTATTTTTAGGGCGTTTATTTGTGACTACTCTATGTAGTTACAATTAGTGTGTACATTATTTTCACTAACAAACTAGTGTGCAGGTATTTCTAGTGATCATTTGCAGCGAGTTAGCGAGTTCACGATTTTGGGTAAGCATACAATTTTATCTATCCTTTTATAGTTGATTATGTATGGATAGAATTGGCGAGATTCACGTGGATTCAATTTTTTTACTATAGATATTTTGGGTGTTGATATTCTAATTTAATCTAAATAGTGAATATTTATAGTTGTTATAGTTTCGATGATGAACAGTGGGCACTAGCCTAATTATGGGTAGTTTAGATGTTTGGTATACTGATATGTGTTTATGGAATTGTAATTTTTGTAATCATCCGTATCACAAAGTGACAAGTTGAACACTAGCTTTCTATTATAGAATGGGTGTTATTATCTGGTCAGTTGTTTTTGATGACATTATAGTGGGTTTAACAGTTCACAGTTGTGTGCGAGTTGATAGGGTTGCGGCGTATCAACTAAACAATAACTTAATTAGGTGTTATTATATGATCAAATATGTGGCTAGATAATTAACTATTTGCATTTGATTAACCTATAATGATCATTTGGGTTCTTGTATGTGTTTGTGTTATTGTAGGAAGAGTTAGCATGTTTTGTGGGTTGATAAACAACTTTTTGTGGACAAAAAGCATTCAAAGATAGGAGGAGTGATCTAGAGGATTTTACTATGACTGAAAGTTCCCTAAAATTCCCTAGACTATGACCATGTTGTAGAGTATTCAAAGACCTTTATGACAAGTATGCGTAGAAATCCATAAATGAATTACGGATGTAGAAGTTATCGGTGGTCAAAGTTCAAGTTTGAAAACCGGTCAACAGCCTAATTATCTTTTTTAGTTGTTGAATTCACACAAAGGCATTGATCCTAGGGGAAACACAACTACAAGTGAATCAGGAAGGTGAGGGGAAATTGTTGGAAACTCTAGACTCCCTTGAAGGTGTGAAACACATTTTGCATGGTTTTATTCATTATTGGTTTATTGTAAAGGTTAAATGTATTTACAATTATAACATTATTAATGGATCGGTTCACAATGAACCCAAGGACGTAGGAATTCGAACCCCGTAAACAATCTTATGTCATTTTTAGATTTGTGGATGTTTATTTCTATTTTGATGAAGCTTTTGATCAGATAACAAAAATCGATTATATGGATTTTGCATTAATTTTATTAAGAAAGTATCATCAAAGAAAATTGGAATTAATTAAAAATTTCAGTATCCATAACCCCAAAAGTACAGATGAATGCACATTTCATTATTTTGATTAAAAATCAAATTGAGGTGCATCTATGAATAGGAAATTAATCAATTTTGGAAAATTGAATACATAATGAGTTTAATTTTGAGATCCTTGGAAACGTT
This sequence comes from Taxus wallichiana var. yunnanensis, assembly GCA_018340775.1. NCBI lineage: Eukaryota > Viridiplantae > Streptophyta > Pinopsida > Cupressales > Taxaceae > Taxus > Taxus wallichiana. The sequence continues at coordinate 82,761,275 of CM031244.1, read as the reverse complement.
TAAAAGTGGAAAAATTTTACACCCATTTTCGGATCACTAGATGAGGTGTGAGTACACATAGAATTTAGGTGAAATAAAATACTAAAAATATATCCCAAGGAATTCCCCATCTTTTTAGGCATTTGTGAAAAACCATTTGAGTACGTAGCTCAAAATAATAGATGTGATCCCATGTACTATATGTAGAATCTATATGAGAGTGTAGAGTGCTAAAGAGGTGGCCACATTGGATAAATTTTACCTACAAAGGGGTTATACATGGTGGAAACCATGGTGCATAAAGAGACAAAGAACCATAGAAATAAGATCAACAATAAGAGTGATAGTAAAAAGAATAGCATTATTAGAAGCAACACATGTGTAATAGAACTAGAATAAAGACAAAACATCAATCAAGTGATAAAATAGAAGCAAGATCATGTAAATAAAATTCACATCAATTCATAAAGTTGTAAAAATGGGATACCCTTGGTTTATAAGACAATCAAAACATTGAGGTTGCATATAAGAGAAGCAATGTCACACAAGAAAGGAATAAATACATAAACATGGCACACCCACGCTCTTACAAGACAAATAAAGAACTTGGGATGCATATAATGAAATAGAAATGTAGTAACACAAGTAAATAATATATGTGATGTAGCAAGAAGTAATGTAAATAGTGACAAAAGATAAAATTAATAAGAGATCACATGCAAGATATATCAACACTACATAAGATATATGTGTTAGTCATATTTGTTCAAAAAATATCATATACATAATATATTTAATCAAACTTAATGAGGAAGTAGAAAGGAACTATAATGAAATAATAACACACTAGTTTGGAGATATGCCCCCAAGATGAGTAATGTAAGGAACCAAATTATATCCTATTAGCATGTAATAATTTTTGTGTTTTGCATAAAACTCAATATACCTTGTGAACTCATGTGTGTAAAGAGTAAAAAAATATAAAATATTAATCAAACCATAGTGACAAAAACATACGAATTGTGCTCTTATTGAGACTTGGGAATGGGAAACATGGTATGTTTGAGAATGAGGGAAGATATATTCCTTGACTTAGTTAAGTGCTTCAAAACTTTAATAGTGGCTTCCTAGTGGATTTTCATGAACTATAGGAGATTTAGGGAGCCTTGAGTGCCTTTTGAGAGTGTTTCAAATATGTATGGCAAGTGATTTTCTATATGCTTTCCAAGTGAGTAAATAATGTTATGTTAATTTTCTTATATATGGATCTAAAGGAAAATTATCATGATAAAGCTGACCCAAGAGGATGAAAATATGCAACAACTTAACTTACATAAAAAATAGAGTTAGAAAATGTGTTGTTGCAAGACCATACAAAGTCATCCAGGACCATATTATATAACATGGTCAAATTGTATAGTTTTGGAAAGAGAAGAGGTAAGTTTAATCTGAAATTTTCATTATGGAAATTAAATCTTGAGCAATAGCCTTATGTATTTAACATTCAAAAATATTTATCACATAGGTGTATGCAAATGAACAAATTAATAAAGAGATAGCATCCTATAATATGTGGGGATATGATGTAGATGTTTTTCTTAGCCAAGAAGCACAATTGTAATTAACATTATCAAAGGGTAAATTTCCAAATTTGAGTGTATAGTTTTTTGTAAGATGGGGAAAACTTATATAAATATGAAAGAATATGTTACTTAGATGGGAGTTTCATTGGATCCTTGGGATGAGGCTCAACTGAAGGAGCGAGATTATCATTGGATTACTCTTGGGAAGTTTTAATAATTTTTTGGTCAGTGGTTGATGGATTTTTTAGATTTTGGATTGGGTCCTTAGGTGTGAGATTATATCGGTAATTAACCCTTAACTACATTAAAATATTAAAAATTGAGGTAATTATTATCCTTCAAAAGTGCCTAAAAAAAATTTCATAGGTTTTTTGTTATGGTTGGTCTTAGACCAATGGTTCTTATGAGGTTATACAAGGGATTGATATTTTCATAACATTCATGGATAATGGCATTAGTGTCAAAATGAGGTCTAAGAAATAAATCAAGGGAAATTTTCTTAATATCCCTACAATCATCATGGTAATGGCTAATATTAGTGTGCCACCAGAAGAAGGGATCAAGATTGAAGGAGGATAATGGTTTGTCCGGTAAAAGGAAGATATAGGGATGAGAAGAACTTGTAATAGCTCAACATGTGACAAGGGTGGGTGGTGTGGGCTATGATAAATAACACTTTGGGTGTCATTATTTGAATATTAATGTGGATAGATTTACCTTTAGAAAGGGCTTGATGGTTGATGGTGTGGTATATTGATTTGAAGGTGTGTGAAGGTGGCTTGAAGGTTTAGATGGTTGTTCAAATTATTACATAAGATGATTTTGTCACTTTTCCTATGGTAAGTGAGAAGGACCAAACCTTATACTAGGTATTAGAAGTAAGAACCTTAAAAATATTTGAAAAATATTTTGATTATCAAGATGATGGTTTATTTATTTAGATAATATCTTCCATCATTGAATAAATAATTTGCTAATTTCGAGAGTGTTTCTTTAGTTTACTGAATTTTTGAGTTTTATTTTTAGGGAGACTACGTTTTTAGAACTCCTTCATTGAATCTTGGACTAAAGTTTATAGATCAAATATAGAGTGTGAAGAGTGTTGATTAAACCATTCTAAATCATCTCCTACAGGAATATTTTTCTAGGAGCTTCATTGTAGCATAGGTATTGGTTTTAATCCAATTCTTATACTTGTTTCCAAAAGTTTTAAGATAAATAGTTGGATCAATTGGCCCATTAGAATAAATGGTAAGATATATCCCCTATATCCATATAATCTATGTAAATATCTAGAGGATTATTTTGTAATGTTTGAAGAACCATATTGTGGATTAAAGAAGGAAGTATGGTATTCCCAAGATTATCCAAATGTGGAGGAGGTGTTGAAGATTTATTAGGACCTATAGATACTTGTATTGATTTAGAAGTAATTTTTAAAATTTGATTTTTCATTTCAAACATGTTAGAAGTAGGAAGATTACATAATACCTATAGAAACCTATAGGTATTGTGAGTATCTAAACTATAACAGCTTATGATGAACAATCACCAGCTTTTGACAGCTTATATGATCCCGAGGATGATCCATAACTAGGTCAATAAATTTTATGTAACTGGACAATCGAGTGGTTATACTAGCCAAAAATCATCCACTTATTTCCCTTACCTCCCCACTATTTAGATAGGGATATTTCTAGGCCCTAAACTATGGATGGGGACTAAGTGGGTGAGATAGTAGGAAAACTATACTATAGAGCATCGCCCATTCCTTGTATATAGAAATGGAGATATGGCCCACCCCTCTAGCTATATGTGTGTGTATGTCATTGCCTAATTTCATCATAAATTGCACAAATCACACTAATACTCATTTTAAGGTATTAATTAATGATCATCCCTTCATTAATTAAATTTATCCTCTCAAATACTAATTGAAAACATTTGGATAGTTAAAATCCTCTTCATTTGTTAATAATAACCCATTATTAATTAATTAAAATTCTCATTCATCTAATAATTAATTATCTTTCATTAATTAAATGTTTCTTTGAAGCAATTCTAAGTCTCATCAATTTCCTCTAAATTCTTCTCAAATATCCTCTACAAACTAATCCATGCATATTAATCAAATCCTAATTAATTAATTATGCCCCTTTCTTCACATCTAATTCCCATGGAGTATTAATCCTACTTAATTCATCCCGCATGCCCCGCTTAGCCCCGCGTGCTTTGTTTTTCTCTTTCCCCTCTTTTCTTGGCCTTTTCTCTTTAGTTATGAAATTACCGCCCTGCCAGGTGGCGGTCTCGTGACCGCCGCCCTAAGTAGGCGGCGGTCCCAGTAACCCCGCCCGCTCAGGCGGCGGTCCTTTACGTTTTCCAGAATGCTCTTTTAACACGACTCACGTAAATTTCAATGTTTACCTATCTTTTTTTTCACCGCCATAAGCTTGCATTAATGATTTGGTTCCCTGAATAGTGTTTGCCATTGTTTATAGTTTAAGAGATCAATTTGGTTTTTACCTTGGGTAAATGCAAATGCTATAAATAGTTGGCTTGTGCTCAAGCAAATGGCCCCTCAAATTTGCCTCTGAATTTCTCTTTGCAATAGATTAGTCTTTCATTTTACTTAGAATTCTTAGTTTCTTTCATTGCATGCTTAGTTAGTGTTGTTTTGTTGTTAGGAAGCCACATATCCATCTTGTGCAAGTGTTGTTGATATTTTATCCAATCCATTGGAGTAGAATAGTTTGTTTTCAATAGGAAGCCATTAAAGTTGCAGGTTTTGTTCTTCAAACAGGATAGTTTCAGGTTCTGGACGTTTTATGTTGCATGACTCGCAATAAATCCCGCTAGGAATTACATAAGCCAAGCTCTATACTCTTGCGCTATCCCTCTCCTACTCGCATTGTATTCAGTCTGTATCTTAAGCTGCCTTTGTCCCAATATCTACTTTTATTGATGCTAGCATTACACGCTTTTCTGGATCCACGTGAACACGAAGGAATGAGGAGATCACACTGAGGGGACAAGATCACACACACCATCGGATTCGCCACTGTTCTGCAGAATCCAGGTTCTAGCTTTCAAAGTTCTAATTAGAATCATATCAAATAGAGTAGTTAATTACTTTATTTCAGTCAATCTTACTTTCGATATTGCCAGGGAAGTTGTGGGGATTGATAGTTTCTGAGAGACTATGATTCTTTCCTCACTTCTGAGGTAGGATCGAGAGTCTTTCAAATAGATTAGATCAGTTATTTCATTGCTTAGAATAGATTTACAATCGCACATGCAAAGCTAGCTATACTCTAAGTTACTTTGTTTGTTTTAAAATTGACACTAGGTTAATTGTCAATTTCTAGATATATTAAAATAGCTTCTCTTTCAAATTCATTTAAAATTCATTAAAAATAACAAAAATATAGAAGTTATACATGTTATAGACATACTTCACATAGTTAATTTTATTTTGCTGCATTTAGTTTACATTATTGCTTTTGTATGACAATCACGGGACCTAGAGAGCCCAGGGAATACGTATTCGAGCCAATCGTGCCCCAACCCAATCTCGTCACAGCCATAACTGATATAGATCAGAATCTCAGGATCCAAGTCTTCCAAACAATGGTAAACTTACAACAAATCAGTTTCCAACTGCACGGGTTAAACATAGAAGACGACAAAGCACACACATTTTGGTCAAATCAACCAAACTACAGATTACCCTAGATTCATATCCGCATGACTGTAGAAGGGTTTGAAAGAGAGCAGACCTTTGGTTGTGATCCTTTGGTCCCATAGCCAGATGTAGGAGACACTCTCACAGATATAGATACCAGCTTGAGAATTCAGGTTGCACAAACGCCTGTAAGATATTCTGAGAAGATCGCACAATTATTAATTCTGAATATAGAAGTTGAAAAGGCATATGACTATTGGATATTAGGGATTAGGGATTGATCCCACACATGACCATAAGCAGACCACAACAAATATGAATCTACGGTTGTGACCCACAAATCCCACAGCCCAACGAGCCCATAGGTGAATCAGACATAGATGTTGGCCTACGTACACTAGTATTCAGATCTACTCCACTTCCACCTATCATCATCAAACAATTATCCTTATTAGACACAGCAGCTAACAAAGCTAAGGAGTTCTGGACTAGGCCAGAGAATCACCCATAGAGTCAATTATATTTACCATCCACCCTATGACCTTATCTGGAGATATACACGAAACTATCCCAGGACATTTTCCACGTATTCCACAACCTATAGACCGAATCACGCCAGAGCTTGATATTGATTGGAGCCTTCGAGCAGTCATCCTTGCTGATCGATCTATCACACCAGTTCAGGTTAGGAGGGCCTTCTTTGCCTTAGATTCACAATTTCCACTAGTGCGCGTCGAAGACATCAGATTGCCCAATTAGCTTGTCTGCATCCCACACATATTTTAATCCCCACCGGCTATGTCTCGGCATGACCTCGGGAGGTCGGGTGTGAGGAAAAGTTACTTGTAGATTCCCACGCTCGCTTGTCACTTTTCCATCATACAAAATTGGTGAACCCGACGTGAAACTTTCTACTCTCTGGCCTGGAGTCAGATTTCTACTGGTTCTTTCAAATTAAAATGACTCTTTCATCTTTACTACCTCATTAGCTTTCACCATCACCTTCACTCCTTCCCATTATTCTATGGGTATTCATATACCCCCCGAATATGTCGGGATTCGATGCATATGGTAGGCCTCTCTTAGGTCTTGAGGCATACTACGCTCAACTGAATGGACAATCATCACCCTCGCTCTCAGTATGGGGTGACAACTACTCAACTAACCAGTTGTCAACACAAACTCCAAGGGTCAGATATAGCTCATCTTTCCAAACAGAGGAGTTGGATCAGCTCGCTCAAACACAACAAACAGAGCCTTCAGGCTCGAACAATATGACGCTCACAGGAGAGTCTAGTTCATCTCCTCAGGTACTACTTAGACCACAAATTAGTAGACAATCAGACTCATACCTAGGTTTAGATGATGAACATTCAGTACATTATGCCAGGAATGAACAACATTCTCGAAGTATGTACCCACCTATAGGAGGTTTACAAACACAACCCGAGGTCTCTTTTCAAGGAAATACCTCCATGCCACTACATATAGGAAATGCCCTGGGAAACTTGGCAGGGCAGCGATCAATTCATAGCAGGATATCACATGCCTATACAACACCATGATATACAACAAGACGCCGCTAAGGCAAAACACCGTGACTTCACCAAATGAAGTCATTTCAACGTTAGTAGAAAAAGTGAGAGGGTTAGAACTTGCCCAGGCAAATCACCATTCTCAACTCATGCAGGCAAGAAATTCCAAACCTAGCCAAATAGACCTCCTCACAGGAATAGGTACGTTAGGCATGACCCTCAGTATTCACAACAAACACCGATTAGAACCACCATTTCTAACACCATTCCAATACCTCCCGGTCTAGTACAAAATAATCCATTCTTGGACAATACCCCTTCATACTTAAACATGTACTCCAAATCACCACAAGGGGATATGTTCTCCTCTCCCAGTATTTTTACTCAACCACAGGGGTTCCCTTATGCTCCTACCAATGCATATGCAATGCCATATCAACAACCCATTCCACCTCCACTCCCTCAACAGGCACCATCAATGGTCGAAACCTATGCGATAGGGACATATTCAGAATACTTGAAAGAGCCCTTAGATTTCACCATACGAAGCGTCATGCTTCCAAGACCTCTTCCCGATTTTCCCAAATACAAAGGTGAGGGAGATCCAAATGCACATATCAAAGCTTACGCTACAGCCATCCGAGAACTACTCCCATGGGATGGGGTTGTTGCTAAAATATTCCCCAAAACTTTGGAGGGCATCACTCTCGATTGGTATTATAGAATACCTGAGGCTTCCATCCATTCATTCAAGCAACTCGTGTCAGAGTTCATCAAGGCCTTTGACATGAACAAACTATTAAGGACAGGAATCAGGGAATTCTTGCACATTAAGCAAGAACACAATGAATCTATCACCCATTTCATCCAGAGAGGTGGCGCAGCTTCTTCTCTATTCTTCAGCAAGTGCTCCAAACATGGATCAGATGGAACTATGTGATCTATTCCTTCATTCTCTCAACAGAGAGGTGAAGGAAGAAGTCCAGAAGTTCCCACTAAGAACTTACGATGAAGTACTTGAGAGTGCTCTCCGAATAGATCAAGCGGCAATTGATAGTGGTCGCAAGACATATGGAGCAAATGGGAGGTTAATCACCTCCAACCAAAACACTACAACTTATCCTACTACCACGAATGTCAATCAAGGACCTAAAATTCTTAACAAAAATCACGGAGTGACAACGGATGGAGTAACCGATCAGGCTAGAAAGGTAAATGTTGTGAATACTCCACCACAAATAAACAATCAACGAAACAATAACTTTACTCCAACAATCAACACAGTGGATTTTAATCATCCACAACAACAACAACAACAATGGCAAAGCCCTACACGGGATCCAAATCAAAATTCAACTAGGTATCAAAACCAGAATTCAAACCAAAAACAACAAACGCAAAACTTTAATAGGCAACGGTTTGATCAAAGTTTTAGGCCACAATATACACCGAGCCAACAAACTAGGAATTACAATCCTAACTCCTATTGTGGTTTTCACAAAATCTGAGGCCATGACACTAGAACATGCCGTGACTACAATAAATTCATGCAACATTTTCCGAAGAACAAAGACAACCTTTCATAGATATGTTCTTGGCAGATCCTACTCACCAGCACCAAATACTTTTACAGGGGTAGTTTCCCCTCAAAATGCACCCCTCAAGATCTTCAATGATCCACTCCCAAATCACAACAATAACAAGTTAAATCCAAGTGGGACAAACAAGGGTGTAATTGCAGGAAACAATGATCATGAAGCTTCAACTTCACTAAATCCATTAGTTGCGCCACAATTAGGAAGTCAGCCATGACCTAAGATAGTCGGTTTAGTGGAGTTAGATGCCGAACTACCCGTAGAAGCTGTAACAAGGACACGAGAGTATTCCTCTCAGCTAAGTCCAAGCTACCCGCTAGAAACAGGCAATATCCAACAAGTATTAACAAAACCCGTAGGTGCTTATGATTTAATTAATGATCTAACAAAAACCTTCTCGCACATCTCCTTTTTGGATTTATTAAAGAACTCCCCTGCTCACAGGGCTGCTCTTTTAGAAGCATTGGGTTTAGGTCATCTAATTAGCATCACTCCACCTCCCAAAACATAGGTAAATCATATAGACTTTGATATCCATCCTCCGGGGCAGCCGGATAGGGACACCGAATTCATATTCGAAATAAACAAAATGCCACAGACGCTGAGATTGCACGCCAAGGTGATCCGGCCTTACACTTGCAAGTGTGGGTCTATAACAATTATGTGAAATGCATGATGGTTGACGATGGGGCAGCAGTTAACATAGTCCCTTTTTCTTTCCTTCAAAAGCTAGGGTATGGAGAAACCAATTGTTCCACGACTCAAAATACGCTAAGAGGCTATGACAACCTTAAAGCCACTTCAATTGGAACTATAATACTACCGGTCACCTTAGGACCCAAAACAATCCTGACTGAGTTTTATATTATAGATCGGGAAACTAACTATAATATGATCCTCGACCGACCATGGATACACCGTATGAAGGCAATCCCTTCTACGCTATTTCAAGAAGTAAGATTCTTGCATTTAGGAAAGGTGTTCATAGCCAAAGGTGATCCAAAACCATTCGATGTACACCTGGCTGACCTAAAGAAAAGACCAGGCATACACTCAGAGTTTGAACTCCCAACGAACCAACTTAATAAACCTACCGACGTGAAACCAGAAGAAAAGTTGGTACCTACGATAGATCTCGAAACTATGAGCCTAGCCAAGGCAACCCTAGCCCCCAAAGATGAGGCTAACACTATAGAAATAGTATCATTAGGAACTACTGCAAAAATTGTTGAATTACTAGAACAGATCTACCAATGTTCCTACCATTTGATTCTGTAGGCATGGGGTGCACCCTAGGTGTTGGCTCTCTTCCAGTAGTGGATCTCTGCATGATAGAAGTAGAGAACGTTAACACAACAAGTGTCCCAAAGATCCATGTTCCTAGCCTAAGTATGGACTCTCCATTTCGATGGAGCTAGATGTCATTACGGAGCTGGGGCAGGTGTAATCCTTACTTCTCCCGAGGGAAAAGTCCTACCATTTTCCTTTAAGCTAAAATTTGAATGCACTAACAATGGCGCCGAGTATGAAGCCCTTCTCCTTGGCCTCATCCTAGCTAAGAGAATCGGTGTTGATAACATCAGAGTGTTAGGAGACTCGCAATTGGTAGCAAACCAAGTCTCTGAAGTATATGAAACCAGAGCTGAGCACTTACAGCTCTACAAAATGGTCTGTATTGAATTTAAGCAAGGAATTTGACTTCATATCAATTGAAGCAATCCCACGTGAACAAAATCTTCTCGCCGATTCAATAGCAACCTCAACATCACGCTTTACTCCAAATAGTAAGTTAGAGGATACCCATTTCATGGTATCCCTTCGTGATGAACCATTGATAAAAACAATGTCAAATCCTCTTTTAAATGGAAATGAAAACAAATCTGCTATCCTAGACCACATCGATAGTGATACAACCACTCTTGATTTCTTAAACACCTATGCGGCATTACATCTCACCCATCACATAGTAGATTTATCTTTGATCCCGCATTCATCTTCCTATTATGGGAATCCCATGACAGAGCTTCCCCACAAAAGGAACTCAACATATACACAGTCGAGAATGGAGATGAGCTGGAGCTACCCCCAGCCCCGCCTGAGTTTGAAGAAGGTAACGCTTCTCTAATCGAAGAAACAATTGATATTAACATCGGAACGGAAGATGAACCAAGGATATTGAAGTTAGGATCCTCGTTAACTCCATTAGAAGTAGAAATACACACTCGGATCCTCAAGGAACATCAGAAGGCATTTTGCATTTAATTATAAGGAAATGACAGGAGTTACACCCCACATTATGGTACACAACCTCATCACTAAATCAGATGCAAAACCGGTTAAACAAAAATCGAGACCAATGAAACCCAAGGTAGCTCTCATGGTAAAAGAGGAGGTAATAAAGCTCCTCCAAGTAGGATTCATCAAACCAGTCGATTACTCTCAGTGGGTATCTAATATCGTTCCGGTTCTCAAAAAGAATGGAAAGATACGCATCTGCATAGACTTCCGAGACATTAACAAAGCATGTCCTAAAGACGACTTCCCATTACCATCCATAGACGTCATCATTTGATGCAACAACTGGATTTGAGCTTTTGTCTCTCATGGATGGATTCTCGGGATACAATCAAATCAGAATATCTAAACAAGACCAAGCTAAAACCACATTTATAACTCCTTGGGGAACCTATTGCTATGTTGTTATGCCATTCGGTCTCAAGAACGCTGGCGCTACATACCAGCGGGCTATGACGTATATATTTCATGATCTTATTCATAAAATTGTGGAATCCTACGTAGATGACTTGTTGGCCAAGGCCAAGAAGTGTTGTGACCATCGGAAGTGCTTCGCATCATTCTTTCACGTCTGATAGAATACGGAGTCATGCTAAATCCTAGAAAAATGTGTCTTTGGTGTGACAGGAGGGAAGCTCCTAGGTTACATTATATCATCACGTGGGATCGATGTTGACCCAACCAAAATTAAGGTTGTTCTCGAAATGGTCCCACCTTCGGATGAATCTGGAATCAGATCATTTCTCGGAAAACTTGGTGCGATCCAGAGATTCATCCTAGACTTAAGTTTCACCATTCATCCAATCAACAATCTACTCAAGAAAGATTATAGCATTGATTGGACCGAAGACTGCAATGAAGCTTTCAACGCAGTTAAGTGTTTCTTGTTATCACCACCTACGCTAATGCCACCTAAGCCAGATCACCCGTTAATTTTATATTCGTGAGCCACCAATGTCTCGCTAGCCTGTATGTTGGCTCAAGAAGATGATGACAATAGAGAACGTGTGATCTATTTCATCAGCCGGACATTGCTCGACTATGAAACACGCTACACACAAGCGGAATGAGAATGCCTCACCATAGTCTTTGCAACAAAATGCTTAAGACATTACATGTTAAATCAAGAAACAAAGGTCATTGTAAAAATAGACCATTTACGAACTTTCCTCACGCAAGGGTCCTTGTCTAAAAAGGTTGGGCGCTTTATAACCTTAATGGGTGAATTTGAATTAACATTCGTAAATCAGAAGTCAGTTAAAGGACAAATCATCGCGGATTGGTTAGCTGATAATCCATTAGATGGAGGTGATCTAGTAGATCTGGACTTTAGATGAGTGCGTATACTACGTCGAAACCCGACCTTCTATCTCTGAGTGTCCTCGTACACTCGATATCATTAATTATATCATGGACCATACATATCCAGAAGGTGCTACACCACAACGAAGAAGGTGGTTACGCATTATCGTAGCTAAATACGTCATCATAGAACAAGTCCTCTATCGGAAAGCATTCGATGGAATGCTTCTAAGATGCGTCGACACAGAAGAATCCAAGAAGATTCTCCATGAATCTCACAGTGGAATGTGTGGAGGCCACTTTGGTGGCCATGCCACCACTCGTAAAATACATCGAATGGGCTATTTCTGGCCCACTCTAGAGCACGACGCAGTAGAGTTTGTACGAAGGTGTCATAAATGCCAAGAATTCTCTCATGAGATTCACATGCCAGCACAAGCTCTACAACCAATCGCTACTCCATGGCCCTTTTCTACGTGGGGCCTAGATTTAATAGGGAAATTCTCTCCCTCATCTATAGATGGCCATAATTTTATAATCACGGCCACCGAATATTTTACCAAGTGGGTAGAGGCTATGCCTCTTACTACTGTACCGGGTTCTGTAATCGCCAAGTTCATTTTGAACCAAATCATTTACAGGTACGGTGTCCCGCAAGTCATTATCTCAGATAATGGGACTTCTTTTAAGAATGACGAAGTTCATGAATTATGCAATAAATTTAAAATAAGCCATCATATAGCCTCCTTGTATTACCCTCAAGCCAATGGACAGGCTGAGGTGACAAACAAAACATTAAAAGCCATTCTCCTTAAAACGGTGAAAGAAAACAAATGAGATTGGCATTTAAAGTTATATCCGGCCTTATGGGCCCACCGAACCTCAATAAGGACACCAACAGGAGTGACTCCTTTCTCGCTAGTATTCGGGGCAGAAGCAGTTCTCCCGCTTGAGGTTGAAATACCTAGTCTCGCATTTCATTACAAGGGATTCTGGATGAAGACGCTTATAGAGAAGCACGTCTCTCCCAACTAGAAAGCCTAGATGAAGCTAGGTTAGATGCTGAACAAGTGGCACAGAGTCTATGCTGACCGGATGTGTCGGCAGTATAACAAAAAGGTCTATGAACGTGACATATATGAAGGTGATCTAGTTCTAAGGCTAGACAACCGGATCAATAAAAAGACCGGCGAAGGAAGGAAGTTCCGCCCAAATGGCTGGGCCCATACCGAGTCATGAAGGACTACGGAAATGGTGCATATCTCCTATGTACGCTGGAAGGTGAGGAATTTGGTGAAACAGTCAATTCCCTGCACCTCAAATGATTCTACGCGTAAGCAGCTAGCACTACTTGTATAATTATATCTACATTGCATCTTCATATAGATTAGGATCATTTTGTCCGCTTGTTTTACAAAAATTGTGATCAAGGAATTTGTTCTCAAAGCAATTCATTACAAACTCATGATGTTGTTGGCATAAACACTCTAATCATACTTCTCTATTTCCATGATATCATCAAACTATTTCAGAATCATTTCATCAAATAAAGCTAGATATGACAAGGTCTTAACGGTAACCATGTCAAGATCTCATGGGTTATTCTCACTTTTGGTTTCTTTAGGATGGGTGTCTTGCCTATGGTCTATTCTTGAAGCTTCATGGTGTCACATCTATCCCGTGTATATATCTCTTTGGAAATAAGAACACACTGACATTTTTCTCAAGTAAACAAGTCAAATATAGATCAAACAGAAAATTTTAAATTTACACATTTCCTTGCCCCACCAACCTTTGGTGATAAGCTTGCGTCTCTTACTAGTGACGTAGGGTTGGGAAAGGATGGAAATGCCCTTACTCGCCTATGCCTTGCCTATGGTGATAAACCCACGCTTCTTACTAGTAGCATGGGGCAAGGTGTAGGGGGTCCTCATGACAAACAAATGTAAAAGGTCATAGACAAACAATTCAAATCTTGAAGTCTTGAGTCAAAAACAAATGAATCAGATGTCCAAAATTCCAAGAGAATTAAAAATCCTAAAACCCAGATTTTGTCTACCATGTGGCCATCTACGGATCTAAGTCTAGATAAACCGCAAAGCAAGTTGCATCCCAAAACTATGAAGTCACTCGAGTGGAGTGGGCTTGTAGCATCCTAATTTGATTCCATCAAAGCTTTTTCTATCTCTCATCAATATCATTTCAACACATTTCATAGCTTGTGCCCTTTCTAGCTCTCGATGATGAGCCCTCGCATCTTACTAGTTGTGTGGAGTTAGGAGAGGGGCAGGTCTACCTGCTCATCATACCGGTTTGTCTTCACCACTTTGCCAAAACAAATATGAAGTATCCAAAATTGCTTACAGAAACTAAGATTCAAAATCACATTGTATCTACATTATCATATATCAGCATCATGAAATACAAAAAGAAAGTAAAACATTTGTATCATTTGTTCTCCATTGCATACATTCTAAAGAGCATACATGCATAACATCATAATTTACATGAGGAAACTGGAAAGGAAACAAAGCCATGAATGCCAAAAGTCTGATCCAAAAGAATATATATATATATATATATATATAAAATTCTATACAATGCCATCATGCGCTAAGCATGGTCAAAACGCTCAAAGAGCCTGGGATATACAAAAGAATATATCATACAAAATCTAGGAGAGCCAAGTGGCTTCTCAACCCCTATGAGACCCTCCAAGGTGCACACCCATGCCTAGGACTCTAGCTACGCGGTGCTTTGAGTGCACGGAGGGCTCAGGATCCCGAGGGGCAGCCGCAATCTCGCCACGAGAATGACTCCTCATCAAGTGCTCTGGCTGTCCTATACCCCGCTAGCTCCGTGCGGAGAGTCGATACCATCCTGGCCACATGCCGACCTGGGAAAAGACATCGGTGTGTCTACTAGCTACTGAGGGCTCCCCAACGTCCACAGACAACTCTGCGTGGGTCCTCTCCATGGGGATCATCAGGGTATCCATGCATACTCTGTGAATCAGGGCTCGCCACTCATCGGTGGTCTCTACAAACAAAGGAGAAAACAAATTAGAAACAAAACAAGAGATAAAATACAAGAGAAAACAAAAGGAGAGATAGCAACTAAGGAAATCCTAATTAAAAACAAACATTAAAAGGAAGGATGGTAACTTACTCGAATCACCTGTGCCTCAAGATGGATCTCTAGTGGTCGCACCGCCACATGATGCCGCCACCGATCGAGGTGCTCCCCCGTGGCTGGAGCAACGTAGCATCCTACTAATGGACTCATCCTCCCCACCATGGCCCTGGGAGAGTGGCTCCTCTGAAACTAGAGTAACTCTCTCCGCACTCTGCTTAGCCCTCTCTACTTGCATGATATCCTGAGTGTCATGCCACTCAGATCACTCCTCCTCCCCTCCTCCTGTCTCTCCCCCGTAAACTCCTCAAGACTAGAGTCTATGTCGATGGGGTCATCACTGCTATGGGCAGGACCCATGGCAATCCAAAGCAAGGGTGCCTGAGGTGCACCGGCTCTCCCTCGAGCACGTACTACCCTCCTGGCCACAATAGGAATGCCAGGAGTAACAACTGTCCAACCCCGACCTCTGGGACCCCCTCGGCCTCTCAAACTAACTCGTATACATCGGCGCTACTGGGGAAGCATGCCCATGTAGGGTAGGCCAAACTGCTGAGGAACTCGGCCAAAGGGGTGTATCTCCACTCACCCCACTCTGTCAATAAGCTGCCCTGTGGTGGAGCAGGAGATCAAAGTAAGAGCCTCCTCACCCCATATACCTGCCATGGTCTGATATGGTGTGGCCTCCATGTCATCGGTGGTTAGAGAAGCAACTGGCTGATGAGGTGCTCTGAGCACCGACATATCTATCCATCTGGCTGCCCTCACAGCTCCGGGATCTATCACCTCTACACCTCTACCATAAGGAATGAAGTGCTCATAAACCCAACTCATGACCAGGGTCGGGTGGCTCAAAGACTGCCCCTATAAATGGACTACCCTATACAAGTCATGGTAGGTAGTCCCAAGTATGTCTGCTCCCCAGGCGTAAATCCGGCCATGGCCCTCAATCTGTGCAATGATGGGGGACCAGCAGTATAGTAATGTGTCTCCTCCCTTGTCCCCGATCAATCTCGAGGCAAGGATCCCCATAATAGCCTGGCGAAGCAAGGGGATGGGAAAACTAGGAATAGATCGAACTCTGACCCCCTTCTTCGAACCCGTGGAGATGACTGCATCTCCCATATAGGAAGCCCACTGTGCTATCTGGGCCCGTGAACCTGCTGTCTCGAGGGTGAGTCATCTCCCGATGATCGGGACCCCCAGGATATGGTAAACATCCTCTAGTGTGATGGTCCACTCACCTCGACCCTGTAATCGGAAGGTGTTCCGATCAAGCATCCCAATAGGAGAATAAGTCACAAAGAATGTGACTGGATGGTGCAACATGTGGAACGCGTGAGATACGTAGTATCCGGCCCTCTGAAGAGTGTCCTCCTCATCCTGTGAAAGTGCATCTAGTATTGCTGGGAGCCAGTCACACTCTCTCTCTCGGCTCCACCGAATGTACTCCTCCCTCACCTGCATACACCCAAAAACACACAAAATAGAGCAAGTTAGCATCCAAGTGATATTAGAAAAATCATGAAAACACATAGAAATGCTAAAAATGCAAAAACAATCTCAAACAGTGTTCTTTTGGCATTCTGTTCAAAACCGCCACCCTGAGCAGGGAGGCGGTTTCGTAACCGCCGCCTTAAGGGTGGCGGTCTTGTAACCACCACCCTGAACAGGGTGGCGGTCATGTAACCGCCACCCGGGCAGGCGGCGGTCGTGGCCCGAAAACCCACGCGGTTTTATACCCTAAAAGAAGCCTAAAAATGCCAAAAGAGGACCATTTTAACTAAAACAAGGCCTACCCAGTAGGCGCCCCCTAGATGGACCTTTTAAACCTAACATTTTCAAAAATAACCCCCCCATGACAAAGATTTTAGCATTTTAAAATTGAGGAGGTAAAAATGGTAAATTGAGGAAAACTAACTGTGATCTCGGGTTCGATGATCTGCACGCAGAGGCATGATC
Organism: Taxus wallichiana var. yunnanensis; assembly: GCA_018340775.1. Classification (NCBI taxonomy): domain Eukaryota; kingdom Viridiplantae; phylum Streptophyta; class Pinopsida; order Cupressales; family Taxaceae; genus Taxus; species Taxus wallichiana. Next base: position 82,744,210 of record CM031244.1, on the reverse strand, counting down.
GCTATCTCACCACGAATGTTTTGACTCTACTCTCGTAAGAAACCGTCACCGTGGGTCCCAGAGCTCAGAATCAATCAAATCAACATGCGCAAATGAATAGGAAAATGGGCCCACTTTCATATATATAGCAGCCTGACTTGTTTTGAATGTTTTTTTTTCGCAAGTTTGGAGCGCCGACGGAGGTAAGTTCTTACCCCCGCACAAATGGTACGTCCTCATTTCCCATTATTTTAGTGTTTATGATCTATCTTTTATCGCACTTGAGTTCTCTTTTCATTTTACAGAGCATGTGAATTTTTGATGGCTTCATTTTGACACATGGACATACCAAGTATGACTTCCAACTTCCCATTTCGGGACCGCCATACTCAGACCCACCATTTTACGCCTCTTCATGGCTAAAATGCTTCTCCGAGGGGGCAATATGTACGTACCCAAAATTGAAGGGTACTGCACCGTTGAACAACGTAACACGTACCCCAATGATGATACAAGTCTCCTCACAAGGTGTTCAGGATCCGAAAAGCTCTCCAAGTATGCGTTATCATCCCACATGCCCCGCTTAGCCCCCGCGTGCTTTTTTTTCTTTTCCCTCTTTTCTTGGCCTTTTTCTCTTTGGGCCATGAAACCGCCACCCCTGCATAGGTGGTGGTCTGTGACCGCCGCCCTAAGTAGGGTGGTGGTCCTATAACTACCACCCTGCTCAGGGCGGTGGTCCTTTACGCATTTTCCAAAATGCTCTTTTAACATGACTCACGTAAATTTCAACGTTTACCAGCTTTTTTTCACCGCCATAAGCTTGCATTAATGATTCTGGTTCCCTGGAATAGTGTTTTGCCATTGTTTATAGTTTAAGAGATCAATTTGGTTTTTACCTTGGGTAAATGCAAATGCTATAAATAGTTGGCTTGTGCTCAAGCAAATGACCCTCAAATTTTCCTCTCGAATTTCTCATCGTAATAGATTAGTCTTTCATTTTACTTAGAATTCTTAGTTTTTTTCATTGCATGCTTAGTTAGTGTTGTTTTTGCTATTAGAAGCCACACATATCCATCTTGTGCAAGTGTGTTGATATTTTATCCAATCCATTGGAGTAGAATAGTTTGTTTTCAATAGGAAGCCATTAAAGTTGTAGGTTTTGTTCTTCAAATAGGATAGTTTCAGGTTTTGGACGTTTTATGTTGCATGACTCGCAATAAATCCCGCTAGGAATTGCATAAGCCAAGCTCTGTACTCTTGCGCTATCCCTCTCCTACTCGCATTGTATTCAGTCTGTATCTTAAGTTGCCTTTGTCCCAATATCTACTTCTGTTGATGCTAGCATTACACGCTTTTTGGATCCACGTGAACACGAAGGAATGAGGAGATCACACTGAGGGGACAAGATCACACACACCATCGGATTTGCCACTATTATGTAGAATCTAGGTTCTAGCTTTCAAAGTTCTAATTAGAATCATATCAAATAGAGTAGTTAATTACTTTATTTCAGTCAATCTTACTTTCGATATTGCCAGGGAAGCTGTGGGGATTGATAGTTTCTGAGAGACTATGATTCTTTCCTCACTTCTGAGGTAGGATCGAGAGTCTTTCAAATAGATTAGATCAATTATTTCATTGCTTAGAATAGATTTACAACTGCACAGGCAAGTAGCTATACTCGGTTACTTTGTTTGTTTTAAAATTTGACACTAGGTTAATTGTCAATTTCTAGATATATTAAAATAGCTGCTCTTTCAAATTCATTTAAAAATTCATTAGAAAATAACAAAAATATAGAAGTTATATATGTTATAGACATACTTCGCATAGTTAATTTTATTTTGTTGCATTTAGTTTACATTATTGCTTTTGTATGACAATCACGGGACCTAGAGAGCCCAGGGAATACGTATTCGAGCCAATCATGCCCCAACCCAATCTCGTCACAGCCATAACTGATATAGATCAGAATCTCAGGATCCAAGTCTTCCAAACAACGGTAAACTTACAACAAATCAGTTTCCAACTACACGGGTTAAACATAGAAGATGACCAAGCACACACATTTTGGTCAAATCAACCAAACTACAGATTACCCTAGATTCATATCCACATGACTGTAGAAGGGTTTGAAAGAGAGCAGACCTTTGGTTGTGATCCTTTGGTCCCACAGCCAGACATAGGAGACACTCTCACAGATATAGATACCAGCTTGAGAATTCAGGTTGCACAAACACCTGTAAGATATTCTGAGAAGATCACACAATTATTAATTCTGAATATAGAAGCTGAAAAGGCATATGACTATTGGATATTAGGGATTAGGGATTGATCCACACATGACCATAGTAGGACCACAACAAATATGAATCTACGGTTGTGACCCACAAATCCCACAGCCCAACGAGCCCATAGGTGAATCAGACATAGATGTTGGCCTACATACACTAGTATTCAGATCTACTCCACTTCCACCTATCATCATCAAATAGTTATCCTTGCTAGACATAAGCAGCTAACAAAGCTAAGGAGTTCTGGACTAGGCCAGAGAATCACCCATAGAGTCAATTATATTTACCATCCACCCTATGACCTTATCTAGAGATATACACGAAACTATCCCAGGACATTTTCCACGTATTCCACAACCTATAGACCGAATCACGCCAGAGCTCGATATTGATTAGAGCCTTCGAGCAGTCATCCTTGCCGATCGATCTATCACACCAGTTCAGGTTAGGAGGGCCTTCTTTGCCTTAGATTCGTAATTTCCACTAGTGCACGTCGAAGACATCAGATTGCCCAATTAGCTTGTCTGCATCCCACACATATTTTAATCCCCACAAGTCGTGTCTCAAGCACGACCTCGGGAGGTCGGGTGCAAGGAAAGGCCTGCCAAACCCCACCTCCTAAGAGTCCAAATGATGTTTCTTCATCTTGCACTTGTTCTAAAGTAAATCCACAAACCAAAATAAGATCCACAAATCAAAAACTAATCCAAACATCTAATGGGGACGTTTGGGTTCCTTTCTCGAAAGTTCTATTCTTTTTATTTTCCTTTAAAATACTTTATCTTGATGTAATAGTGTGGAAAATTTTTAATCTAAATTAAATTTCTAGGTGCAATATCTTCATTAGTTTATATTAAGAAATTCTTAACACTAGCATACATTTGGCATGCACAATGGAACACCCCTTTGTCTTTCACACAATTTTCCTTTATATTTCATGTCTTTTTCATGAAAATTAGTTTAAATTCCATGTTTTTGTTGAGCTTCCTCTATGTTTAGTAGTGTTGAGTTGGTTTGATAGGATTTAAGGGGGAAAAGATCTTTCAAAATTCAACCTTGATATCAAAAATTAAACATTTTTGATCTTTTACCTTAGATTTTGTGTCGTTAGCATCTTCAATGGCCTCACTTTATGTGATTGTGGTTCTTGTTTCACCAAATTGTTGTGCAATAAAACAAATAAGGTAAAAGGTCAAGGAGGAATACCTGTGATTATGTAGTTGGTAGGTTGAATGCACACATTACTGATTTTATCCAAGATGATTGTAAAGAGCTCCTTTTTGTCTAGGAAGGACTACCTGTAGATACAAAGAAAGAACACAAAGTGATATTAAATAACAAATGACAGTGGACTACCTAACAATTACTAGTTTCAGGAAGTGTGATACTTCCTAGATGGCTGTCAATCCACTTTTTTTTTCAAATTCATAAATGTAAATACAAGAAATGAAGGTCCTATTACTAATAATCTCATTTAGGTATCTCAAAATGTTATCAACAAACTAGATTAAGGAAAGTATTGAAATTTAACCTAATCTAACATCATGCAAGGTATGTTTCACAGTTAGGGACGGGTCATGGGGGTGTTAGGTAGAGTCACAAATGTATCTAGTAAGGTCCTGGGTGGAATTTAGGTGATGTTAGAGGCATTTTAGTGAAGGTTAGCAGAAAACAAAGTGACTAATGTCATCCCGATGACCGATGTTGGTAAAAGGGGAGACAGATGATGGTTAAGGTGGTCGACATCAGTAGGGGAAATTTGGTGGTAATTAAATAAAAGTAGTTTTGGAATTCTCTATGTTTGCATAGAGAATGATGAGGGAATGGTTGGGTTCTTAATAATGCCAAGAAGACTCAAGAATGCATAGAGGTCGAAGTGTACAAAGAGCCATAAAGCGTGGGTGGTTAGATGGGTAGATTTGTAAGAAGGTGCGAGATAGAGGAATGCATGAAGGAATAATATGTAATATCAAAAGATAATGAACCTACACTTTAACTAAGTATTGAATGATGAAAATAAAGTATACTTACTTGCATTTGCAGGTTTGGTAGGTGAAGGAAAGCGATAGTTGATCCGTGAAGAACTTTTGTGGTAAATTCCATGACAATACTTCCGATTATTCTTGTGAATATTCTAACGTCTTGGTATAAGCATCGATGTTTTTTTGGTCGTGTGGTTGAGTATATCACATCATCTAGATGCTAAGAAGTCTTTGATTTGTGATTTAATGCAGTAATAGAACCCTCCCAACTAAAAATGACCATCCTACGTAAAGAATTGTGAAAGTGTATATAAGGTAGCGATGATGGTTAAGGTGACCAAGGCATCAATTGAGGGATAATTGGTGTCGGTTAGGCGGGAATGTCTAGGTTTACCAAAAATAGGAAGATCTTTACTATTTTTGGCATGATTCTGATTAATTCTTCTTAGGGAAGTGGATTTCACATGAGAGAAGGTAGGAAGATCATAGAAGAAGTCCAATTAGGTTTTAGGAAGAAGTCTTTGTTAGTTAGGTCAAGTGGTGACTCAGACTGGGAGTGATGACTTTGTCACTGTGAGTTAAATACCCCTAGAATAGGTCCAGGGTGAGGTTTCTAGGTGATGTGTAAATTAACTTAATTAAAGTAATTAAATTAATTAATAAAGTGAGGATGAAAATTAATTCAATTATAAGTAATTACATTAATATGAATATGGGGTAAAGGGGTCATGGCTAGAGTGAACATGTTAAGTTAATTGATTGAAAGGGGACCAAGGGGAATGTGACCCAAATTTAGTGTCTACATTTTCCCCTTTTTTACATAGCTTATATTGATAAGTGACGCCTGAACAAAAATAAGTTGGTGCTCTATGTATGAGTGAAGGTTAGGTTGCCCCAAGTAGGGTGAAGGTGATCCCCTCAAACTACGAACCGATGAAGTTGTAAAAGTAATGGGGAGTGGTTTGATAAATAGGTGATTGATGAAAATGAGGGTTAGTAGGTAAGGGTATGGGCATTATGGGTAATGGGTAATGTTGATACTTTGTAATGGGTAATGGTTAATGGCAATCGAACGTGTGCACATGTATAGATTGTGATACGTTACCAGAGTAGAAGAGTGTGCAAACTCTACATTGTCAAAAGGGTGATAGGTTTATCTAAATGAGGTTGAAGTGATTCATGTATCCAAGGTATAGGATATGGTCATGAAGAACAATGAGGTCAGTGTAGGAACGAGTAATAGGTTTGTTTCATGGCACCAAAGGTATGGTTGGGATAAACATCACATCATTAGGCAAGGTAAGGTCATTAGGCTAAACAACATGGGTAACAACATCGCAAGGTATAGCAAGTACACAAATTCAAATTTCACAAAAGGTGATTCAAGTCAGGGTATGTAGGTCAAGGCACATGTAAGGCCAAGGTATAGGTAAATAACATGTCCCTAAACGTAGTTAAGGAAATGTATAGATAATGTAGGCTTGCAAGTAGGGTGTAATAGGATTTCAAAAGGATAAAAGTGGTTTGATTAATAGTGGTTTTAGGTAGAATGGGCATGGGGTGGGTCAAATGGTTACATTGGGTGACCGACTTTGGTTGGATAGGGAGCGAGATGACCGATGTCGGTCATGTTGATTTCGGGTTAAAAAGGAAAATTTCACTTTTTATGTATTCATTTTGACATTGCCATTTTTAGAAAATGATAAAGGAGAAGCTCAGGAGTAGAAAATGATAGTACGAGATGGTAGCTGATTTGGCAAGCCATGTAGTGGGTGATTGGTAGTCGATTGGTGGGTCCACGAGATCTATTTGATTGATTCGATTGGTTTTAAGGTGACGAGTTGATTTTGGTCATGGTAGAGGTGGGAGAGGGAGCGAGTGGACCACTTGCGTAGTGGCCAAATGTTCCACCATAGAGATGGCAATGATATGAGGTAGGAGTCAATCCGAATCCATCATTTGGTTGAAAATAGTTTGTTGAAATTGGTTTTGTGTAAAATTTGGGTGTAATGTTAATTTTTGAAATTATGGGTAAAAATGAAGGAAATGAGGGGTGGGAAGGTCCAATGTAGGTTAAATAGGGTTGGGAATGAAGCTAGGATAGGTTTGGGTGGGTTAGAGTAGGTTTTTAGGTCAGATTTTTTCAATTTTTTTAGAATAGGGGATGGGTGTTTTGGTTTTGGCAAACAGACCGATGAAGGTCACGGTTTGGCTGATGTCGGATTGGCTTTGGTTGGAATTGATCAAGGTTTGGGTTACCAATGCGAGTCAAAGAGGACCAATGACAATCAAGAAACCGATGTCAGTCATAATTAAGAGTAAATAAGTGAAAGAAGGGCTAGGTAGGAAAGTAAAATAGGCGAGGAAGGGGTAGGTGAAGATTTATGTAGAGGGAAAAGGGTAAAATGTTATTTTGGCGATGTGGGATAGGTAAGTAGGTGAGATGAACTAAGTTAGTGGGTAATGATGATAAGGGACAATTAGGTTTGTAGGTGAATTAGGTAAAGGGGGTAGGCATGATTGATGTGGTTGGGTATTGTGTGGTGGGTAATAGGTTGTTTGAGGTGGTCAAGTCTTGACAAGGTCGTGTTGAATGATGCAGGTAAGAGATCAGCTGAGGATGAGGGACAAAGTACCACCCCTACTGGGTACATATATGGCCTAGTGTGACTACAAAGGAGTGGGGACACATGACCGATGTTAGACTTAGTGCAATCTGACACTATAGGCATGTAGCCCAAGATCATAGTTTGATGGTCGCTCTCATCGATAGATGGGACTCCACGACCAATACCTTTCACTTACCAATGGGTGAGATGACCGTCACTTTGGAGGATGTTTATAGGATCCCACAACTTCCTATTGTTGGAGAGCCAATATATACCATTTCATATGAGACATTGGTGGAGCCGATAATGGAATTATTTAGTGAGGCGATGGGTGAGTTGAGGTATCACAACACGAGTCTCACTTATGGAGATATGTATGTAGCCTATCTACAAGAGACTAGGCTATTGGTGTTGATGATGGTGGTAGTGGGATGTTTTTCTTCTAGATTCTGAGGGTGGGAGATTTCCATGAGCACTGATGGGTGTGCTACAGGACATGATCAAGGAGCGGATATGTTTCGCTTGGGCACTAGATTTCCTAGTTCAGTTGTATAGGGAGCTATGGGCCTATGGGAGATTGAGGATATTTGGTATGTGTTGTACCTATTTATTACACTACTAGGCATACAAGCACATCATGTGTGTGCACTCGGATTGTTTTACCACAACAGATTGGTTCGGGGTGGCTTGTTCGAGTTGGTTTTAGACGATGGGTACCAGTTAGTGGACATTGAGGATGACAAGGGACACATATGATGTGTCATACTACATGCAGCGATTAGAGGGCCTTTCAGAAGTTGATATCATGTGGAGGCCATATGTTGACTATCCATCATACGAGGTATGGATGAGGAGTTAGAGGAGCTTCAACTACTAATATGGATACATGGGCGGTAGGTGGGGAGCATGAAATGATACATGTGGACGGGTTAGATGATGGGGTTTGGATTATGGCAGGACGTGCCCCCACCTTTCCCATAGTACCGTAGAGATGACGTGGAGAGACCCATGTCTCCACAATGTCTAAGAGTTTTGACAGGGAGGAGGAGCAAGTACGGATTGATGATGTGGGTTTCATTGATGGATACATGCAATGGTGGGTAGCATAGCTTAGGCGGCACTACCGAGGCCAGGGCAGCCTAATTTAGCTACTATCATAGTGTAGAGGGATACATTACAGGGTTAGGTGGCCACCCTACAAGCACATATTACAGGTTTTGGGGACAAATGATAGGGTCAAATGCATAGGTGACCACCTTACAGGCAAAGGTGGCGGCCCTACAGGCCCAGTAGCTCACACACGGTGTTCTTGTATAGGGTGTAAATGGGGATGGAGGGAAGGTATCCACCATACAAGCATAGGTGATAGGTTTACGAGGCCGGCTAGCCATGTCGCAGGCACATTTTTGGCCTTGCAAGCCCATGTAGCTATACAGTACCATCACGAGCACGTGAACAAGCTCCCATAGTACAGAACCTACACCAAGACATGGGACACTTTTGGTCGGGTAGAGTTCACAGGGAGAAGTCAGGCCAATGGCATCACCTCGATTATGTCGATGGTGAGGTTTAGGGATGCCCTGAATGAGACTCACTATTAACATTATCATCTAGCCACCACAGGGATTCATTTTCCCTCATATGCCGAGTACCGAGGCCACCAGCAGTAAGTGAGTGAGTGGACGAGATCCGAACTCACGGTTCACGGTAGTACAGGATAGGGCCATGGTGAGGTTACAAGAATTCAGAGACCGATCTCGGTAGAGGGCTAGGAAGAGGAGATAGGTGAGACTAGACAAGTGGGTATTAGGTGGGGTGATGATTTATATCTAGATGTGATAGTGTGTTATTATATATATATATATATCAACCTACGTGCCAAAGACGTGAGATTGTACATGAGAGTTTTTGAGATATTGATATTTATTGTATATCTTTGTATATATGTATTGATACATAGACTCTCCCATTTATATAGTTGATGATGTTGACTAGATGAATGATGTACTCATTTTTAAATTCCATTGTTTATTGTGTAAAATGGAAACTAGTTGAATTAGGCATGATTGATTTTAAGTCATGTAGGCATGATGGAGTTTAAGCGAGTTAGGTAGTCAATTTCATGTAAGCATGATGGAGTTAAGGTCATTAAGGCATGATTGAGTTAGGTACGGGCATGGTGGAGTTTAGGTGAGTTAGGTAGTTGAGATCATGTAGGAATGATGGAGTCGTATAGGCATGATTTGGTCATGGTTTTGCATTTGATTTAAATAGCAAGTTATTTATTATGGAAAATAAATGATGATGTATATGTATGTTGTGGTGTAAATGTCCAAATATTCAATATCATGGAAATATCAAATGATTTATGTATGATATGGTGATGTTATAAAATGGTAAATATGTATATTTTTATGATTGTTTAATTTCCAAGTTTTGTGTAAAATGGAAACTAAGGTAGAATGTGAATATAAAGGGGAAAATTGGTTAGGGGAAATATTGGATGAGCTAACTTCCAATGGCCCCATGCCCTTGGAGTGTTGCCTACATAGCCCCAAAAAAAAGGGGCCTCAAGCCAATGTAGTTATCACATAAGCTAGGGAAGAAGATGATGAGGTAGCAGAATGGGTTGGTTGGTTTTAGGCTTGATTGAGTCTAGGTCATGTAGGCATGTTTGAGTTTAGGTCATTTAGGCATAGTTGAGTTTAGGTCATTTAGGTATTGTTGATTTTAGGTCATAGGCATGTGTTCTCACCAAATCACTTTGCACCCTCCGAATGGCCAGGATGTGAATAGGACGTTTGGTGTGATTGGGACACATGGGATCACCTCTCAAGTTTGTGGGACTTGGGCTTGAGGTGAACCTCACGGAGAAGGCCGGCTTCCTCTTCCTAAACTAAGTGTCAGACTACTCCTAGTGTAACAAAAATGATTATCTAGTCCTATGCTAACCTTTTCATGGGGTTTTAGGAAAGAGATTTACAGTAAATGAAACTATACTAGGGATGGTGATGCACCAAATAAAGGGTGTCTTCAAACTCGGGGAAGGGTTAATTTGAAGAGGGTGTGTGCACCACAGTCAACTTCACCTACCGCAAACTTAGAGAGGTACAGATACCACAAACTAAGAGACAAGCGTTCCTTTGTTAAACTTTATCGATTGAGAAATATACCAGTTTCCCAGTGAAGAAGGATGAACTCAAGAAGAGTGAAATGACACCACAACTCAACCGCATGCAATACTTCACCACTAGATAAGCACAGTAACTCTAAGAACCCGTAATAGAACTTAAACTTGCACAGTGTACCCGCAAGTATGAGAAAGGCACAAAGAAGCATAAAAGGATGAAAGGACCAATATTAGTCACAAAACACACCCTTTTATTGTTTCAATAACATGCATAATGCATCATACATTCGAAGAGGCAATAGTTGCCATTACGGTCTTAAAGAGGAGGCTTGAAAATTCTCTCAACACACAAGAACAACAACTTGTAAGAGAGAGGATTCTTGAAAAGTATACACTCGCCCGAGATATCTAACTTTCCAACTTGTCCGAACTGTTGGAACCCTTCAAAATGAGCTTCCAACTTACATTTATATAAGAATATGTGAGAAAGAAGAGGAAAGGTCATAATTACATTCCTAAATTCAAGGCCCATGATGTATTTATTGCGAGTTAGTTGAACCACCGAGAAGGTTCCATCATGGGTCATTAATTGCTTGATGACCTAGTCTTCTCAATTAATTAAAAGAATATTTAAATAAAATATTTAAATAATAATAATAAATATTATTATTAAAATATTTAAATAAAAATATTAATTTAATTAACATAATGTTGGGACCCCCCCATTGACCCGTTTGACTTGAAGAGGAGGGGGGTCCATGTGGATAGAGTCTGCACAAATCTCAACTCGGTGAGTTTCGAATCCTCTAACTCGGTGTTGCAATCGATTTTGAACCCCACACTATCTCTTTCCTTGCTTTGGTAATCGCACTCTTTTGCATTGAGTCCTTCGAATAGTGAGCTATCAAACTCGATTCTTATCATTTTCCTCTCGTTAACTCAAGGCCATTTATGCATTCCTCATTCAAAATTCATGAAACATCACCACGAGCTCTCTTTGTGAAGTCACCGAGCTCTTCATCCAAAGAAACAATCTTACCTTTCCTAGCTCAAACTCACTTAAATACCGAGCTTAACCCAATATTTCTAAAAAGAATGGTTTTACCACAATGCTCGGGATTCTTCCTCATCATATAACACTTGTAGTAAGAATGTTTTGGCTCTGCCATAATAAGCACAATTTTTACCTTCCAAACGATGAGAAAATGCCATTACCAATAAAGACCTAATGCTGCCATGATGATGACCTGTGTTCATGCCCATAACATGTCGATAGACACCCTTGAGACTGATTTTTGGCCAAAGAAGCCTTCGGTATTTTGGTAGTGCACTCTGCAATCTAGGCTCTAACCAACAATTATGCCACTATTGGGATCCTAGTATGGAATAGGTAGCTGTGAGCTACACCATATACTCATTTTTTCCGAAACTAAAAAGATCCTTTATGTTACAATCTGCAATTCGGGAAACCAGGAGAACCTTAGAAAAATGTACAGGTATCAACGATATGAATTCTTCCTTAGTCGTGGATCAAAGCTAAAAGAAATAAAGCTAGATAAAATTAGCTTTAACTATAGTATAATCGTCCATTGTAAAAAAACAAGTTTCTCTGAACCTGGTAACAGAATACTTTTTATTGTTTGATTCGACGTACATAATGGAAGGGTATAAATATTGCCTACTGCCCACAGAGTTTCTCAAAGAGACCATTTACAAGTGACAAAGATGTGGCATACAAAACGGCCGACCAGGTATTTTCAAAGTTGACCTTCACATTCAATTCGCTTCTAGGAGAAGAAGTGCTGAGCAATATGAATCGTTTCATTCTGCACCGTAATAAAACTTTATCTCTCGAATCGGAAAATTTTATGAAGCCTCGAATGCATGACTCAATCCATCATACACGGCAGTTGAATATTTGTTTTCGCAATTGCCATAGATCTCGAGTTCGAGAATAAGGATAAGCCACGGTTTGACAACCCGCTTGCCTGGAAGCGTTCAAAAGGCTTCTACTGTACTGCAACATGCCTGCTGCCTATGCGTGGGAGCTTGTCTCGCGACCACATCAAGTTCAGAATTGTACAAAGGACGAGGAGAAGGTCGTGGAGTTTTCAGCATTGCTTTCCCATCAAACTCTTCGCATATGAGCCACGACTGAGCCATTAACGCATCGCCTTCATTGGGTGAGATACGAAGCCACTTTCTTTCCTCACAGTGGTGAACTGAGTGATTCTTCAAGATAAATTCTGAAATGTTCTCCTTTTCCCATGCATTCGAACTGCAAGCGCTGACCCCCACTCGCCATGTTACTCGGTATCATTTGACAAATATCTGCATAATGAGACGAGCGGCCTGTAGCCTCCGCTGAAATTGGTATCACGTCGCGTTGTTTTCTCCATGACTCGCTCCAATTCACAACTGTCTTATTAATCCTCCCGGTGACTTCGCACAATGTACTCCGACCACTGAAAGCTGTGTGGAATTCTGTTTACATGGCCCGTGCGGAAGTCTCATGATGGATAGCCATCCTAATATTTCCGCACTTGGCAGTTTGATCAGATTTCTCCCATTCACGGAAGTTTGATCATGGTTTACCAAACCAATATTTCCACTTGGCATTGCTCGCCTGAATCTCCCCCGCGTGGAATTTCTTCCTTGGCTTTCCATCCATGAAAACCCACTTGGCATTGCTCGCCTCATTTCCCTGCATAACGGCTCGACCAAATTAATCCACGGGCCCCGGCTCGCCTTCGCCGCCACGCAACCTTGGCAAGATAGTAAAATATTTCCCATACGCGGGATTACCTACTCATTCTCGCCATGATCGTGCTCCCGATTTTCCTCCTGCCGAGTTTTCCTTCATCATATTTGAGGATAACATTAACTCTCAGTGCAAACATTTCAGCTGTAGCTTGTAAGGTGTGATAATTTCAACAGAAACCTTTATGCTTGCCAATCTAGTGACTTGTTGAAGATGCTCATATAATTGCAAAGAAAATTGTGCCTCATGAATATTCTGATATGAAACAATCCCACCTCTATGAGATTCGCTTCCATGAGTTGCATCGTAAAACAAGTAAGGTCTCAATAGAGAATCTTTGTAATAAATTTCATCAAGTCTCCCGGTAACACTCTCACTGTCACTTAATCGATTTTCATAAAAATATCTTTGAAGGAAAATCCCGAATTCGAGGATGCATTCGATGCTGAATAGATAAAAACGTAGTTGGGTGACCTGCTTGTTGGAAGTGCTCAAAAGAACTCTTACTATACCGCAACATGCTTGCTGCCTGTGCACCGAATGCTCGGCCGAGGAAGGTCTGAACAATGTCAGCGAAAATATATATATTGTATTCACTTATACCCTGGCCCGGCATTCTTGTTACCACCTACGTCGATCTCTACCAAGATCCTTATAGAGTTTCCTTCATTCATCAATTTTTAACGAGCTATATTTTGCATTAACAAGACCTCATCGAGCTCTTACAACTGAGAGTCTCTACCGAGATGACGAGATATCAATTTGACACTTTGGATTCTTTATCAACTCGACCTCGAACTCTTCACTGAGTTGAGATCAACTGGGTGCCTTTCGATGCTAGGTGATCTCTTCATATGCAATTTAGGAATTATTTTTAATTATTGCATCTCGTTAATAACCGAAGGTGGGTTCCTGGGATTATTATTTCATTTTGAACATGATAGGACCCCGTTGTCCAATCTTGCCATGTGTGCAAAATTGGATAACATTTTTTAGCGACATCTCGGGGATGATTTCCTACTAAGCATGATTCTAGTAGCCTTAAGTCATCCATTGGGCATGGAGTCTATGTTGGAATCCTGAAAGTAGTATGATTTTCTTTGACACATCCCGGAATCTCCTTGAACATTGCCGATATCCTAGACCTCCCTGGAATGCTAAGCATGAAGTATACTGAATCTATTGAATGCTTGACATCCATGGAACACTACAAAATTTTGAATGAAGAATATTTTGAAACTCTTATGGAAACTTTGAACCTTTCTTCTCCTTGACACCTTCCAATGATGAAACAATGTGCAGAACAACACAAAACACAACAACAAGGAAAGCAAAACAACAACACGCAACAATGTGCATAAGCACTTGGAGGAAAACACCTAATTTAACTATACAGGGGGTGGAACGCTTCTCAAAAACAAGCTTTGAGATGTATCCCATTCACGTGAATGGGCAGTTCTTCTCCATTGAGCCTAGATAGATGGAATGAATTTTCCTCTTTGCAACTTGTGATGATGTATGGCCCACTCCAGAGAGCATCAAACTTAGCATGCCCGCCCTGGTTTAGCCCTCGTCTTTATCCAATTTGAGAACTAAATCTCCCTCTTGAAAACACCTGTTGGATGCCTTCTCATCAAAATATTTCTTAACTTGAGCCGATGCTGCTCCAAAGTTTTCATAGCCTTGTCTCGTACTTCCTCTAACTACATGAGTTCCACAAACCCACTGTCGAGGATCACTCTCTATAACTTCAAGTTGATGAGCTAACTCCAAAGAAGGTAACTCCAATGAGAGTGGGAGTTTTGCCTCTCTTCCATATACAAGAACGAAAGGAGAATTTCCGATGGCCCTTTTAGGTGTGATCCGATCTGCCCATAAGGTAGTCTTAAGCTGTGTATGCCAAGTCCTCTTGTTAGTCTCCATTGTGCGCATAATAATCCTTATGAGGTTTTTGCTGCTAGACTCAGCTAATCCGTTTCCTTGAGGATAGTAATTGGAAGAAGTTTTGAGGTATACCCCATTTTTAACAACCCATTCACTCAATTTCATACCAAGAAAAGCCAGCGCATTGTCTGAAATGACTGTAAACGGAACACCGAACCTCGTCATTATACCCTCCAAAAAATCTAGAACTACCTTTTCATTGCTCTCTTTTAATGCTACCACCTCTGTCCATCAAGTAAAATAGTCTATTGCGGTAAGGACCCACTTATGTCCGTCACTGGATGGAGGATTAATCATTCCGATGAAGTCCAACCCCCATTGAACAAAGGGTTGATCCACTTGAATTGGATGCAATGGAAGAGCTGCCAGCTTCTGCTTACCTGTGAAAAAGGCACATTCCTTACATTTCCTTACCCAAAGATGGGCATCCTTGAATAAATTTGGCCAATAGTAGCCAGCTCGCATGATCTTGGTAGTTGTTGTTCGTGCGGAATAATGTCCTCCAGATAGGCCATTATGAAATTCTTCTAGTATCTTACTTACTTGTTCTGGTCCTATGCACCGAAGGAGGACGCCGTTCAAATCTTTTCGAAAGAGAATGCTATCTACCAAAACATATGGGATAGATTGAAGACGGAAAGTTCACCTTTGGTTTTTATCCATGTTTTCGGGTATGCTCCTGAGAAGATGAAATTCTTCATTTTGGATAACCAATCAGCTTGATCAACATCCTCATCAGTATTTAGGAGTGTCACATCCTCATTACTTTTTGATTCCATGTCTGTTGCAAGTTGCTGACATAAACCCTTACCTCTGACAAGTTTAGTGACTTTGATGTGCACATCATACTCCATTACCTTTGTGATCCATCCAAAGACGCTTTTGTTCATTTCTTTGTTCAAAAAAACTCCTTGACGCCTGGATGAGACACCATCAGATGAATCTTGTTATTGGACAACATGTGCTTGAATTTCTTCAAAGCTCGAATAACCACAAAGACTTGCTTTTCAATGAATGAGTATTTGAACTCGTAGTATTTGAGGGATTGACTGAAGAAAGCGATTGGTTGCTCCATCAGGTTGTTGTTTTGTTGGGTGAGGATCCCTGAAATGCTCTCTTGACCTACAAAAGCATAAAGGATAAAATCTTTGTCAAACCTAGGGTTCACAAGCGTGGGAGCTTGAGAAATGGCTGTTTTGATGGCTTCAAAGCTTTCTCATCCTTCCTTTGTCCATGAGAATGGCATGTTTTTCTTTAGCATGGTTGTCAGTGGTTTAGCCAATGTCGCGAATTGAGGGATGAATCTCCGCATGAAATTTATGGTTCCCAGAAAACTCTGGAGGCCCTTCTTGTGACTTGGGAGAGATAAGGACATAATTGAATGAATCCTAGCTGGATTGATTGATAATCCTTCTGCTGAAACCACATGCCCCAACAATTTTCCCTCGTGCACTATGAAAATACATTTCTTGGGGTTAAGTGAAACCCCAAATTCCCTACACCTTTGGAAAACTTTCCTTAGATGCGTGATGTGATCTTCTGCATGCTTAGAGTATATAGTTATATCATCAAGGTAAACTAAAATAATATCGTTGATTAGTCCCTTAAATGCCATGTCCATGGCTCTTTGGAAAGTAGCCCGGCATTGGACAATCCGAATGGCATTTTATTGTAGGCATACGTGCCCCACTTGGTAGTGAAAGCCGTTTTGAATTGGTCAGATTCTTGGACTAGGATTTGATTGTAACCCGAATATCCATCGAGCAAAGAAAAATTTTGAGCTCATGCCACCGTTTGAAGGATCTGCTCCATCGATGGAAGAGGATAATGGTCTTTTAATGATGCACGATTCAAATCCCTGAAATCTACGCATAACCGGATCTCTCCGTTCTTCTTCCTCATGGGCACCAAATTGGCTACCCATGAGGAATGCTTGATGGGAAAAATTATACAAGCCTCGATGAGCTTGGTTAGCTCCTTTCTCATTAGTGGCTCAATTTTGGGATTAATTGGTCTCTGTTTTTGACGAACTAGCTTAGCATTAGGATCCAATTCGATGGTATGTTGTGCTAGACCTGGATCAAAACCACGCAGATCTTTATAGCTCCATGCAAAGATGTCATGATACTCTTGACAAAGTTTGATGAAAGCTTCCTTCTCCTCAGAAGTACACACTTTTCCGATCTTAAGAAATTTTTCATTTGATACTTCAACTTCCTCAAAATATTCTTCTCTGACCACCATGTTAGGGCTTTGTCTTGTGGCTTGGTCATCTGAATTGAAAATGGATTCCAAAGTGACTAAACCTTTTAGTAACTTGTTGCTTTTCAATTGAATAATTTGCTCACCATATGACTCCTGTAACTTATCTTGATTCTTTGTAGCAAACACCACCTCTTCTTGTAGGAAGAGGACAATTTTTGTTACACTATCAAACACTTGCCAACTACTCACATTATCAGGGACTGCTGGTCGAACCACCATTTTAACAAATTGCTGCCCTTCTTTCATGATATCAATTGGTATGTTGTATTGTGAACCAATTGTAGCAAGCCTATCTGCATCTTGATTTTGATTTCTAGGGATTGCATGGATTCCAAAAGCTTCAAAATCTTCAATCAGGTCCCAGACTTGATTCTTATATGATCTTAAAAGATCATTTTTGGATGCACTACGTGCCGAAACTTGATGAACAACTAACTCACTATCTCCAAAAATAGTCAGGGCCTTGATTCCCTTCCTTTGGGCTAGCTGAATTCCTTGCACAAGAGCCTCGTATTCAGCAACATTGTTAGTGCAACTGAACTGCAACCGGAAAGATGAGAAGTACTTATCTCCCTCTGGAGAAATTAACATAACACCAACACCAGATCCATTCTTACTTCTTGAGCCATCGAAGAACAATTGCCACAATCCTTTAGAATCACTTGGTGTTTTGACAAGTTGTGGTATGATCGTATCTTCTTCATGGATACAGTAAGTACCTAATCTTGTTTCTTCCAAGACCAAGAAACCAACTTCTTCTTCTTCTCGCGCAATACATCAGCGTAGGGATCGATTGATGATCTCTACTTACTTCATCCAAGAAAGTATCAGAACTTCTTCAACAAGGGTGGTTAGTTCATGATCAGCATCTTCCTCTTCGGATCGCCGATGGTGTAATTTCCATTTATGGGACTAGCATTGTAGGGTTTTACATGATTATGGCAGATTGGTTCTGCCCTTATAGTTACTTTGGTTCCGTATCGAGTCCCGAGAATCATATGTGACCAATCGGCCGATAGTAACCGCCCATCTTGGCAAAAGTGAAATCCCGTGATAGGCAGATGGCAAAGAGAGGAGGGAGATCGATGACCAATATGTCTTGGGTGAATGACAAACTTGGGCATACATGAATGGTAAGTCAAGTCCTTTGATAACCCCAACAGTCTTAACAATTGTGCCATCTACCCGAACAACCCCTCTTGTAATCGGCGCATATTGTATGCCTAGTACATCCGCAATTTGTTTCGGCATGACAGAAAGCTACCGCACCTAATCGATCATGCAATTATGTACCTGTGGTCGCCAATGATCGGGAAATGTAGAATGGTGGTGGTTTTTTACCGTAGGAATGATTTTCCCTTCCGGTTGACACAAATTTGTAGCATTTGTCACTCCATGGCTTGGTGATCCGCTGGTTGTACTAAAAATGTTCAGAGCTTCTCGCAATAGGTTTCTTTGGGAAGGATCGAGAGTGCGTCCCACATGGTAACGCTCATTGGTTTTCTTCATTTGTTCTACTACTATGTGAAGGGAATTGCTCCAACTTTGATGACACTTTTTGGGCATTGGGGTCCTCCTTTGGAAAATTTTTGTTGGGTACCGTGATGCCCGGAGAACCATCTTTCCTCACGTGTGGCTGACTAGCCGGTGTTTCTAGTGATTTCTTTCCCGCATTTTTATCAACTGCCATTTGAAACCCAGGTTGAGAAGTGGATGCCAGATCAGCTTCAGGAGGTTGAGGCTCCATTGCTCTTTTCTTGGAACGGGTGTTTGCTGCCACTGATGAAGAATCTATATTCAACCCATAAAAATCTTCTGCTTGCCAGTTTAGCAACGTGGATTCTTCAGGTGCCTGCATTTGATCTGCTGCTTCTTACGTAGATGAATTGTTTGTTAACTCTGAAGGGGCAGATACACTTTGAACCATAAGGGCCTGGCTAAGAACCCCATTGGGACAAAGATTTTGATTGTGAGGTTGAGAGCAAGGATAACACCATTCGTAGTCTTGAACTATATTATTTTGAACAGGTACTATAGCTCTAGATGAGCTAGCTGCAAGAGGGTTCTGAAAGTTCAAGGGCCTGACATTTGCAACTTGACTTGTAGTTTGATTTGAGGCTGATTATTCCCTTGAAAAGGAGAACGGTTAGCTTGATACTACTAATTTTGTGGCTGATACGGATGATTGTATTGAAATTGTTGCCTTTTGAGTGCAACGAGCTCATTTCCAAAATTTTGCAGTAGTGACTTGACTTCAAATAGGTCATTTGAAGAGGCAGGGGAAGATTGAGATGGTTTCTTGGAGTCTACTGGAATAGGAGCAATGATAGGCTAATGATTCGTAAGATCTGGAGAAAAGGGCATTGGTGGTCGTGGAGCTATCTTTCCAGCCTGAATCGAAGAATTCTCTGCACTTATGGAAACTTTGTAAGCATCAGGAAGTGTAGTCCCTCCCATGGACTGGATCATAACTGCTACATCACTATTCAAGGCTCGTAAATAGTACAAGAATGCATTATGTGCGAAAGGCTTTACGAGCGCCGGAATCCTATTCCAAGTCCTATGGAATCGGAAGTTGAAATCACTCATGTATTCTTGGGAAGCTCTCTTTATGGTAGTAAGTTGTTCCAAAAGTGATAGGTGATCACTTTTGTCTTCAAATTGTTTACATAGCTTTTCTCCCAACTCGTCCCAAGTGGTTATAGTGCCAACACCTAACCCGCAAAACCATTGAAGCACTTTTCCCTTGAAAGAGGTAGCAAGAAGTCTAACTGCAACGTTGTCTTCGGTGATATTATGTACTGTGCAGATGCTGGCTACATCAAAGATATGCTCCACTAGAGTAACGTGAGTTTCCCCCATGTAGAAGGGTAAACTTTTGAGTGCATAGCAGTATCGGGTCATGTTGAGCCAACATAAGAGGACCGCTTGCATTCAAAGGGGGAAAACTTAGTTCCTTGCCATAGCAATGAAAGGTTGATTCTTCCTGGGTGAAGGAAATCTTACGTAAGGAGGAGTTAAATGACCCCTACTAGGTAAATCTGCAACTGGGGATGTGGAAATGCCTCTTCTCGCTTCTCTTTGGAGGAGACAAGGAAAGCTCGATATGCTGATACTTTCCTTTGTTTGAAGAAGCTCTTGTCTGAATTCTTCACATAAGTTACTGCACTGAGATTTGGAATCCAGAGATATAGAGTCGCCAGGTACTTTGACTTGTGTAAGTGAGAAGAGAAGTACCAACTCTGTCCCACCGGGCATGCCAAAAACTGTTGTGTGTGGTCGCACGGTGGCTTAAGATTTCCTGTTTGATAATGAGACACCGTGACAGGTGTGCCAAAAAGCGTAGTGTGTGGTCGCACGGTGGCTTAAGATTTCTGTTTGATAATGAGACACCTCTAAAGATGGAACTCTAACCACGTGATGTCCCACCCGTCAAAAACTTGTTGTCACCAAATCACTGCACCCTCCGAATGGCCAGGATGTGAATAGGACGTTCGGTGTGATTGGGACACATGGGATCACCTCTCAAGTTGTGGGACTTGGGCTCGAGGTGAACCTCCGGAGAAGGCCAGCTTCTTCTTCCTAAACTAAGTGTTGTACTACTCCTAGTGTAACAAAAATGATTATCTAGTCCTATGCTAACCTTTTCATGGGGTTTTAGGGAAAGAGATTTACAAAAATGAAACTATACTAGGGATGGTGATGCACCAAATAAAGGGTGTCTTCAGACTCAGGAAGGGTTAATTTGAAGAGGGTGTGTGCACCACAGGTCAACTTCACCTACTGCAACTTAGAGAGGGTACAAGATACCACAAACTAAGAGACACGCGTTCCCTTTGTTAAACTTTATCAGACCGAGAAATATACCAGTTTCCTAGTGAAGAAGGATGAACTCAAGAAGGGTGAACAGACACCACAACTCAACTACATGCAATACTTCACCACTCGATAAGCACAAAACTCCAAGAACCTGTAATAGAACTTAAACTTGCACAGTGTACCTGCAAGTATGAGAAAGGCACAAAGAAGCATAAAAGGATGAAAGGACCGAGATTAGTCACAAAACACACACTTTTATTGCTTCAATAACATGCACAATGCATCATACATTCAGAAGAGGCAATAGTTGCCATTACAGTCTTGAAGAGGAGGCTTGAAAGTTCTCTCAACACACAAGAACAACTTGCAGAAGAGAGAGGATTCTTGAAAAGTATACACTACCGAGATATCTAAGCTGTCAACTTGTCTGAACTATTGGAACCCTTGAAATGAGCTTCCAACTTACATTTATAGAAGAATATGTGAGAAAGAAGAGGAAAGGTCATAATTACATTCCTAAATTGAAGGCCCATGATGTATTTATTGCAGTTAGTTGAACCACCTGAGAAGGTTCCATCATGGGTCATTAATTGCCTGATGACCTAGTCTTCTCAATTAATTAAAAGAATATTTAAATAAAATATTTAAATAATAATAATAAATATTATTATTAAAATATTTAAATAAAAATATTAATTTAATTAACATAATGTTGGGACCCCCCCGTTGACCCGTTTGACTTGAAGAGGAGGGGGTCATGTGGATAGAGTCTGCACAAATCTCAACTCGGTGAGTTTCGAATCCTCTAACTCAGTGTTGCAATCGATTTTGAACCCCACACTCTCTTTCCTTGCTTTGGTAATCGCACTCTTTTGCATTGAGTCCTTCGAATAGTGAGCTATCAAACTCGATTCTTATCATTTTCCTCTGTTAACTCGAGGCCATTTATGCATTCCTCATTCAAACTTCATGAAACATCACCACGAGCTCACTGCGAAGTCACCGAGCTCTTCATCCAGCAAACAATCTTACCTTTCCTGGGCTCAAACTCACTTGAATACCGAGCTTAACCCAATATTTCTAAAAAGAATGGTTTTACCACAATGCTCAGGATTCTTCCTCATCATATAACACTTGTAGTAAGAATGTTTTGGCTTTGCCATAATAAGCACAATTTTACCTTCCAAACGATGAGAAAATGCCATTACTAATAAAGACCTAATGCTGCCATGATGATGACCTAGGTTCATGCCCATAACATGTCGATAGACACCCTTGAGACTGATTTTTGGCCAAAGAACCCTTCGGTATTTTGGTAGTGCACTCTGTAATCTAGGCTCTAACCAACAATTATGCCACTATTGGGATCCTAGTATGGAATAGGTAGTCGTGAGCTACACCATATACTCATTTTTTCGAAACTAAAAAGATCCTTTATGTTACAACTGGGAAACAATAACCTGGAGAACCTTAGAAAAATGTACGGTATCAACGATATGAATTCTTCCTTAGTCGTGGATCAAATCTAAAAGAAATAAAGCTAGATAAAATTAGCTTTAAGTACAGATAATCATGCATTGTAAAAAAACAAGTTTTCTGAACTCGGTAAAAGAATACTTTTTATTGTCTAATTGGACATACATAATGGAAGGGTATAAATATTGCCTCGCCTTACGAGAGTTTCTCAAAGAGACCATTTACAAGTGACAAAGATGTGGCATACAAAACGGCCGACCAGGTATTTTCAAAGTTGACCTTCACATTCAATTCGCTTCTAGGAGAAGAAGTGCTGAGCAATATGAATCGTTTCATTCTGCACCGTAATAAAACTTTATCTCCTGAATCAGGAAAATTTTATGAAGCCTCGAACAGCATGACTCCAATCCATCATACACGGCAGTGAATATTTGTTTCCTGCAGTTGCCATAGATCCGAGTTCAGAATAAGGATAAGCCACAGTTGGACAACCTGCTTGCTGGAAGCGTTCAAAAGGCTTCTCAAAAGAAATGCTGACCGCAACATGCCTCCTGCCTGTGCGTGGGAGCTTGTCTCATGACCACATCAAGTTCAAAATTATACAGAGGATGAGGAGAAGGTTGTGGAGTTTTCAGCATTGCTTTCCCGTCAAACTCTTCGCATATGAGCCCCAACTGAGCCATTAATGCATCGCCTTCGTTGGGTGAGATACGAAGCCACTTTCTTTCCTCACAGTGGTGAACTGAGTGATTCTTCAGGCTAAATTCTGAAATGTTCTCCTTTTCCCATGCATTCGAACTGCAAGCGCTGACCCCCACTCGCCATGTTACTCGGTATCATTTGACAAATATCTGCATAATGAGATGAGCGGCCTGTAGCCTCCGCTGAAATTGGTATCACGTCGCATTGTTTTCTCCATGACTCGCTCCAATTCACAATTGTCTTATTAATCCTCCTGGTGACTCACACAACGTGCTCACCACTCCAAGCTCACGTGGAATTGCGTTTACATGGCCCGTGTGGAAGTCTCATGATGGATAGCCATCGTAATATTTCCACGCTGCGTTTGATCAGATTTCTCCCATTCATGGAAGTTTGATCATGGTTTACCAAACCAATATTTCCACTTGGCATTGCTTTCGCCTGAATCTCCCCCGCGTGGAATTTCTTCCTTGGCTTGCCATCCACGAAAACCCACTTGGCATTGCTCACCTCATTTCCCTGCATAACGGCTCGGCCAAATTAACTCACGGGCCCCGGCCTCAGCTTCGCCATGCAACCTTGGCAAGATAGTAAAATATTTCCCATGCGCGGGATTACCTACTCAGTCTGCCATGATTGTGCTCCTGATTTTTCCTCCTGCCGAGTTTTCCTTCATCAGATTTGAGGATAACATTAACTCTCAGTGCAAACATTTCAGCTATAGCTTGTAAGGTGTGATAATTTCAATAGAAACCTTTATGCTTGCCAATCTAGTGACTCGTTGAAGATGCTCATATAATTGCAAAGAAAATTGTGCCTCATGAATATTCTGATATGAAACAGTCCCACCTCTATGAGATTCGCTTCCATGAGTTGCATCGTAAAAAAAGCAAGGTCTCGATAGAGAATCTTTGTAATAAATTTCATCAAGTCTCCCGGTAACACTCTCACTGTCACTTAATCGATTTTCATAAAAATATCTTTGAAGGAAAATCCGAATTCGAGGATGCATTCGATGTTGAATAGATAAAAACGTAGTTGGGCGACCTGCTTGTTGGAAGTGCTCAAAAGAACTCTTACTATACCGCAACATGCTTGTCTCTGTTCACCAAATGCTTGGCCGAGGAAGGTCTGAACAACGTCAGCGAAAATATATATACTGTATTCACTTATACCCTGGCCCGGCATTCTTGTTACCACCTGCGTCGATCTCTACCGAGATCCTTATAGAGTTTCCTTCATTCGTCAATTTTCAACGAGCTATATTTTGCATTAACAAGACCTCATCGAGCTCTTACAACTGAGAGTCTCTACCGAGATGATTTCCGAGATGACTATCAATTTGACACCGGATTCTTTATCAACTCGACCCTGAACTCTTCACTGAGTTGAGATCAACTGGGTGCCTTTCGATGCTAGGTGATCTCTTCATATGCAATTTAGGAATTATTTTTAATTATTGCATCTCGTTAATAACCGAAGGTGGGTTCCTGGGATTATTATTTCATTTTCAACGTGATAGACCCCATTGTCCAATCTTGCCATGTGTGCAAAATTGGATAAAGACATGGTTGAGTTTAGGTCATTTAGGCATGGTTGAATTTAGGTCAAATAGGCATGGGTGATTTTAGGTCATAGGCATGGTTGAGTTTAGGTCATTTAGGCATGGTTGAATTTAGTTCGAATAGGCATGGGTGGTTTTAGCTCATTTAGGCATGGTTGAATTTAAGTCAAATAGGCATGGGTGATTTTAGGTCATAGGCATGGTTGAGTTTAGGTCATTTAGGCATGGTTGAATTTAGGTCGAATAGGCATGGGTGATTTTGGTGAAAGAGGAATTCTTAAATGTAGGTGGTAATGGTCTAGTCCTATGTAGGAGAATCAATAAGTAAGAAAAGAGGTGAATGGTAAGAGGAGACAAAAAAATCTACCTAATTGATAAGAACCATTACAAGTCTATCATACCAAAGATGGCGTATGAACATAAAACCCTAAAGGCGTTGCATGATTGACTATTCTAAGGATGAAGAAGGTCACATGATCATGAAATGTCACATTTTAGAGCATCCCTTGAGTAGGTGGAAGGTTAGAAAGGTAATGTGGTGAGGTGAATGAAGTTGGTTGAGTGTAACTTGGTGTGAGACAACATGCCTCTTTGGCAAGAGACCCAAGATCAAAATAGGCAAGTCCATGACGAAAAATTCATCTTTTTCTTTTGTGTTTGTTTTTATAGACTGATCGATGTGGGAAGTCTATGTGGGATGAGTAGAGTATCTCCTTGAGGTCTTTGTGAAGCTGATCAATGTAGGAAGCTTCAGAATATTTTTATTTTATTTTATTTTTGTAGGAATAGTCTTCTTTTTGTGATAGACTATGCACGGATTGGCTAACTTTGTATAGGTATCCTTTGAGGGAGAAGTCTATTTATAGTAGTAAGATAGAAATATTAGATGTCCTTTTGATGGATTCATATTTTTGCGAGAAGTTTGACTCAAGGAGTTTTGAATTTGAAAATATCGTATATTACTTTTGAATTGTTTTTAGAATTTTAGGTCATGGACAAGACTATAGAGAAGTATAGGCTTCTTTTATGAAGACAAAACCATAGCACACAAGGGTTAGCTATGGAAGAGAGGTTTTAAGTAATGAATGACCATGGGATTCCATCCTAAAAAGGATGAAAAGTATCCATGAGAATCATGTCATGAGTAGAGTTGTGGTGCTCATATTGAAGATAAGGCTGAAAAGTGACGGGTAATCACATGAGTCTTGTTTAGTTGTTGATCCTTAAAATAGGTAAGTGGAAGGTGAATGGTGCTCAAGGGACAAGTGTTTAATAGACATAAGGTGATATAGGACTTGATTCAACAATATAATGGTTGAAGATGTAAGGCATTGAGGGGCTCAGGTTTGGGTTTACCTTTGAGTGAAGACAAACAATAAGCACCTGATCTATAGGTATGAGTACTGATATAGGGTCAAAGCCAATTAGGAGAAAATTTTCCTGTTTAAATTTCTCCTATTTTTTTACAATGGGGATGTTTGTGAAGTTTACCATACTATTAAGGATTTAGGAGCGTTTCAATATTATAAATTTGGTACTCCCCTCAGGAGTGACGCGTTGAAAAACACCTTCTAAGGGATCAATAGTTGATATGTGGGTAGTGGGAATGGATGCATTGATTGGTTGACAAGTAGATTGGTTGAATGATGGGTTAGATGTAGAAGTTATGGAAACATTGGGAATAGAGGAGTTATTTGTGGAAGAGGTAGCGGTGACATTGGTAGATGGGGCCATGGGTGAAGGGACGTGGCAGCGGTGGTAGATGCCTTAACTAGTATAAGGACATAATTGGGTTGATACAACATGTTATAGGTCTTTAAAGGTGAAGGGTTGGCTAGAATGGTATATTTGTGTCCTTTATGTTCAAATTTTAAACAACAGTGTAATGTTGAAGGATCTGACCCATGGCATGGATCCAAGGTTGACTAAGCAATATGTTGTACTAGAATTCCCCCTCAGGACATAGAATAATTTCATAATGGCACGGGGACCCACACGAATGTGAGGAATGATAGTCCGAAGGGTGGAAGTTGTGGCATCATTGAATGAATACGGCATAACTAGGTTATTATGCATGTAATTGGCAGGGATGCGCATTTGGTTATATCATGGGAAGAAATGATGTTGATATTGGTACCACCATCGATCATAACATGTATATTATCAATGTAGAAGGAAATGAATAGGGAGGGATCAGGATCATCAAATTGGAGAGGTAAATTCTCATCGTCAAAGAAAATAAGAGTGGCTACTTGATGAGTGGTTGCGGGTGTAGAGGAAGCAGATGAAGTGGTGAAAGAGACCACATGGTGAGGAGTGATAATGGATGCCACAGGAGTAGGGTCATTATAAAAAACCTCAATAGATTGTTGAACCTTAATGAGGGATTTTTGATGAGACTCAGAGGTTTAGACCAGGTTGTACAAAGACATTTTGAGAGGAGATTGGTGCAATTTTTTAATAATTGTACAATGGGAAACCCTGGCATAAATAGGGTATGTGGGTCCACGAATGGTGATTTTTTGTGTAGGTGTACATGGGATATTGGGTAAAAGAGTGGTGGATGGGCCGGTTGTTTTCTCCTTTCCTTTGTATTTCTAGTTGTGGGTGGCTATTATAACCATATTAATATGTGGTAAAGGAGAAAATGAGTCATGATAGGTGTAGCGAAAAGAAAAGAAAAAATATGGTGAGGGCATATACTAGTTTTGTGAAAAGAATGCAGCGTATTGACATTTGGGTGGAGGTTTGGCTAGCTCACTTATGCGGACCATATTGATCTCAAATGTTGGAGGATAGAAATTTTGTGGAGGGGGAGATGAAGGTCGTTGAAGAGGTACAAGATGAGGTTGTGTGGTGATAGGTGAAGGTGAAATAGGGTACTCATCTAAAAGATCATCATCATCAAAATTTTCTTCAAGAGGACATAGTTGGATAAGAACATTCTTAAGAGCCTTATAGTTTTCCACATCGTTCCCTTGCACATGATGGTAAGCACAAATTTTTCTATCATCAAACCCTTCCGGTTTACATTTGAGTGGGTTGTAAGATCTAAGTGGTGGTAATGTGATGAAAGAGGTTTCCAAAAGATTAGCTAAGATGTTGGTGTAAGACCCTACCAATGGATCACAATGCGAAGTAAGTTTGGGTCTAGATGGAAATGTGGGTGATTTTTGTGGGAGAGGTGCCACAAAAGGTGGAGGAGGTTGAGTTATTCCCGACTACGTATTTAGTAGGTAGTACATTTTTAGGTTTGGATTGCACCTTCTTGAGTAAATATGTGGCAAATGAACTAGCGGTTGAAGGTGTTGTAGGTTTAACTACCTCTTTGGAGAGAAGTGGATTTTTGGAATTTGGTTTCACCTTATTGGGTAAAGGTGAAGGAGAAGTGTATGATGTAGAAGGGATGGTAGATGGCGAAAGGGGATGGGTTAGCCAAGGTGATAATGGAGTGTGGTGAGGTAAAACTGAGAAGAGGCAAGGTGGAAGGTACTGTTGAAGAGAATGTAATATCATAGGTAATGATGAGGGATACTTTGGAATTAGTGTAGGTATAGGTAGTAGAAAGGATGTAGGTGATGGAAAAGGTGTAACTGTGTAGGTAATTTGGGTGTAACGAAGAGGATTATGACAAGGAGGTGGGTACATATTTGTACTTTTAGTTTACCTTGGGTAGGAGGTTTCTTTGCTAAGGTTGATGGGTGGGGCCCTAGGATAGATGGAAGTGTTGAAGGTGACAGAGGGGTAGTAGGTGAAGCCATTTTATGTCACCTAAGATGTTTGGTCTTCCTCTTAGGTGGGGGAATAGTATTTTCACTCGCTTGTGAGGACGTGGCTAAATCTAGTTTGATAGGGGGTTGGACTAGGATTGATGTCGGCATGACTCCCAAGGTGGCAATGGGTTTGCACTCAGAGGAAGATATGGATGTAGGTAAGGTCTTAGGCATTGGAAAAAGTTCAGTCAAGGGTAAGGTTTTAGGTGTCGGTGAGGGTGATGAAGAAGAGGTTGCTAAGGACTGGCTTGGCATGGTCATGGTTGGTTTTGTTGTCTAAAACACCTTTGGATAGATCGTTGAAGTATCATCAGACAACATTTACATTTGAGTTGAAAAAGGTAACCGCAGGCATCCCCAAAACATAGAATTTTCAACATAATCCAAGTAGTCATCCAAACATGAAAATGGCACCATTGTAGGGGGGATGATGTTGATTTAGTACTAATCCCTATAAATAATGTCTATGAGATATGGAAATGGTTGGCTTGGACTCGTTGGGTAAAAGAGCCAAGAGAAAAATAAACATGATCTTTGAAAGCCAATGGAGAATTGTCCTCAATAGGAAGGGGTTCTTCTAATGGATCCTTGAATGCTTTATGTCTTGTGTTCCCGAAACGAAACCCGCTTCAAGTAAGTCATGTCGGGTTTTGGACCTTGGCGCATCGGAACATGCCTTATCAGAAACATGTTTCAGTGTGTCACTTTGTCTTCCGATACCCCGAAGTCGATTTAGTCCTTCATGTCGGGTTTTCGGAACTTTGAAGCATCTAGACATCTCATGCTTTGTGTCGATTGTTTCCTTGAACCCGAAACCGAATTGCTCTAAACACCTTTGTGTCGGGTTTTCGGACCTCCCAAGCATGCTGACATGGCGTTAATGCCGAGTTGTCGGGTGAGTTGGCACGTGCCAGCCGAAGTGTATTAATTGCAAATTTTCTTATATATATGCGGATTTCCACGTCATTTTTACCGGACGTATTTTTAACTCGTGGATTTTCACGCATGCTTCTCCAACCTCGAAACCGAAACTCACCTGTGCCGATTGAATTGCCCGTTTTCGATCTTTCCTTGCTCTGGTTGAAGGTATCTCTCTCTCCATTCTTTGTTCATGGTTTTTATGGATTGATTATGTATGGAATTCTTCCCATTTTCTTACCAGGTTTGTGGGGTTTTTATTCTTTTTCCTTTTGGGGTTGTTTTCTAAACCGGGTTTATGTTTTAGGGTTTATCTCTTTGGAATTACCACTTTGTGTTATTTCCCCAGAATTTTGTTGTAATTAAAATGTGTTTGGTATATGAATGGTAAAGAAAGAACTTGCATGTTTTAAATTCAACAAAAACCCTGTTCCCTCTTCTCGGGTTTTGAAGGGTGTTGTGCAGTATCAAAGACCCGAAGTATATCAGAAGATTTGGCGTGTCGGGCTTTCTCAAGTTTCGACATCTTCAAAGTGTCGGGCTTTCCAAAGTTTCGACATCTTCAAAGTGTCGGGCTTTCCAAAGTTTCGACATCCTCAGTGCATCGGGTTTTCTGGATTCCCGACATCCTCCTCAGTGTGTCGGACTCTTCCATTCTTCCGGCATCTCCAGTAGGTCGGGATTTTCACAGTGTGCAACATCTCCTGATCTCGAAACTCTCTTCCTTGAAATCCTTCATGTCGGACCCTGGTCCATCGCAAGAAAAGACTGAGAAGTCAGGAAGGATGAAATACAAGTTCAGAAAGGTGGAGTCTCCATCATATATCGATTGCAATTATGACATCCGAGATACAGAGCTCGGGAAATATAGATATTGAGGATTTCTGGAGTAGGGTAAGGAGTTCCTCCCAAACTCCATGGATGAAATCGATAGCCGATAGTGGTTTACCTCTTGCAGCGGGTTTTCCCATGTCCGCTCAGTGCCCTGAATTCATCTTAGCCTGCGCTTCCAGTTATGACTCTGCTTCTCGTTCTGTGAGAAATCAGGCGGGAGAAGTAGTGATCAAATTGGATGGAGGTTACTTTGATGACCTCCTCAAACTGCCCAATTTTGAAGAATATGGAGAGTTGGATATCAAGTCAGCTCAGAAAGCTTGGGATAACGATCAGGAAGATTGTATCAAGCATGTAAATAAGAAGTTCCTGATCAAGGCCAAACCGGCTGTCTCCAGATTCCCAAGACTTATCCCCAGGAGTGATTTCATCCAGGAAATCAATGACATCATCACTCTGTTGAGTCGGGTTTTGGTTTACCCGAATCAAATGTTTTCCAAGGGTGGATGTATCAATTCATGATCACCATCAAGAAGAATCAACAAGGGATTGATTGGGGCACTCTCATTAGTAATGAGATAGATTCCCCCAAATGACAACAGTCTTGTCCACGGGAAATTTTATATGTCTTCATATGTCACATATGCGGTGGCGGGATGAGGAACTATCCGGGTTGGATACGAGGAGCGTAGGGACGGTGAACCATGTTTATCAGTACTTCCCTCAACTGATGAGAAAAGGGTCCCAAGACCAATTCAGAAGGGTGAATGACGCCTTCTTTTATGAAAACATCTGCAGGTTAAACCCTGAATTGAGGAAGACAAGAGTCTCAGATGAGGCCTAGGCTGAAGTTTCCAAATGGGGATGTGTCTTCTTACAATTCAAGAAGTTCACATATCTTCGGGTGGTCATGTACTGGGGGATCCTTTCCGTCTGCCCCGATATCCAGGGGATAAACTGATATTGATGGAATTGGTTAGGCAACTGTTGGATTTCCATAAATTCCAACAAAGTAAACATAAGGCTGCTGTATCCTTCCCAATTTCTATTGGAAGATACACTTGTTCGATAGTGGTGAAAGCTAAAAATGTTATCCATGAGCTTCAGGACAAGTTGAAGAAGCATATGAAGCCCGAGATGGGTTTGACATTCGAGGAGTCCTCAGGGCGTATGGAACCCTGCACCTGCACAGGCCAAGCATAGAGGACATTTGGATTGATCTGCGTGATGAGGTTGTTGTTCGTAGAAAGGATCATAGCAGATTGACAATTGCTGAGATTCAAACACTTGAGCTTGCT
Organism: Taxus wallichiana var. yunnanensis; assembly: GCA_018340775.1. Classification (NCBI taxonomy): domain Eukaryota; kingdom Viridiplantae; phylum Streptophyta; class Pinopsida; order Cupressales; family Taxaceae; genus Taxus; species Taxus wallichiana. The sequence goes on along the minus strand of CM031244.1, from coordinate 82,712,862 downwards.
GATTTACCAGAAGGTACTAGTGACAATGAAAGTGTTTTGGATCTTTCCTATGATGGACTAAATGAAGATCAATATGTTTTCCCACCTATTGATTGGTCAATCAGTGAAAAAGCCTCCATTACAGATAGGTCGGCTCTGATTCTTGCACGCACCAAAGCATGGCTCTCCTCTTGGGGAATGAGTTTTAAAGATGATAAGTTTTCAAAGTTGGCTGCTTCAGAGGCGGGGCCCTCCAAAAAGGAAAAGGACAAAAAATCTTCTAGGGGGCCTATAAAGGTCAAGTTTGTCAAAAAGAGGAAAGAAAGAGAAATCTCTTCAATTATTTCTCCAGTTGAAATGGTGGATGTGCCAGAATCACCAACACCACCAGAAATAGGAGAAATTACTTTGGAAGAAGAAGGAAGCCAGCCTCTGGTTTCATCATTTGTTGATTGCCCAACTGAAGGGACCTTATCTCTTGCATCCCAGGCTTTGGAGTCTGAATGCGCCTCCTCCCTCACAACCACTCCTACCTCCTCATTCTCCATCAACTTCTTCAATAATGGCCAGTATTTTCTCTGGACTTTCACCCCTCTCTGCTGGGACCCAAGTGATCACCAACACGCCCCCTCCTGTGCCTCTTTTTATCGGATCTACTACCACATTGGTAACTATTCCCCCTTCACTAGTAGAATCTTCTCCCCTTGAGAGTAGGATATGCTTCTACAACATGTGAAACTTCCTCGATACGCCTGCAATGGCTACTCGAGCAAACTCGAGGAAGAGGAAGGTGATTGTACCCATACCAGCCTTTGATTTCAGCTCACTCAAGGCTTCTACTGCTAAATCAGCCAAGAAACCTAAAACAGTTTCAAGGGTTTTGGTGGACGCTTCAGGGGATAAGTTCGTAGAGATCGCCACTCCCGCATGACTGACAAAACTAAAGAGGACATAACAGCCTCTGATTATCAGATAACTAGGGTGGCTCTAGGAAGAGTGACAGCAGAAGGGGTGCAACAAGATGCGCGGGATGCCACAAAGCGTCTTTGTGCAGAAGTTGAAAGAAACAAAAAGACAGTGAGAGATGAGCTTAAAGGAAAAGTGGAGCAGTTGACTGAGGTTTTGCTTAAACTCTCAAAACCCCTTGAATCCATACCATCTTCTTCTGTCCCTGTCGGATTCGATTTCTCATCAGTACCTACAATTGAGAAGATTGCTAAAAAAGGAAGGGTGGTCGATGAATGGATCCAAAGGCTGCTCCAACAGGGAAGGAAGTGATGCAAGACGTTGTGAAAGTTCATCAATCTTTGGGGGACATGAGAAGGATGGAGAGAAGATGGACGATGATTTCTCTCAAGAAATTGGACATCTTGATTTGACTTATGAAGCTCTCCAGGTATTAAAGCAAATACCATCACATCTCTTGGTAGAAGAAGGCGTCATCCCACATACGGATAAGCATTTCCAGCTGACTAAAGCCATCAGGTTCAGGGTGAAGATTCTCAACGAAGCCTGCGGTAAGTTGAGAGAATCAAGGGATAAATTGATTGATGGAAAAAGTGATCTGGAAGAAGAAGAGTTGCTTTGAAGATTTGTCCAAAGGTGTCGGTTGGAAACTCGGGTATCCTATGAGATGATCTTTTCAAACAAGTCCAAGAGTACATTGGCATGAACCAGCGCGGATTTGTATTGAGATCATTGATCGGTTTGTAAGAATTGAACATTCTTTGGAGGCCTTGAGAAAGCTCAGCAAAAGATTGAAAAAGCTTCCCGGCATTGCTAGTGATACCCATGAAACCTGCGAAGTTTTGAATGATCATTCCACTGTGCCTGATGAAAATGAAATGCAAGGCATAATTCGAAAGTTCCAAGAATTTCGGAACAAACAGTCTCAGCTGGAGGAAGAGAAAGATGAAGGAGCGAAAGATGATGATTCAGATTAAGTCCCAATGTTTCATGTCATTTCAATCTTGAAATTGACATGTCTTTTTCATTTCTGTTTCGTCACATAGGAAGCAAATTTTGACTTGGTCTCCTGCGTGAGAGTCAAGCAAAATAGAACTCTTTTAAAGAACACTATTTTCTAGGATTTATCCTATTTTCTCTCGATTCCTTTTATTATAAATAAGGGATGCTTATGCATTCCAAAGGGTCGAGATTTTTGTAATATTCAGAGCTATTGGAAAGAAGAAAAACTTTGTGTTTTCGTTCAATCATTTTGAAGAATAGGAGTTGATATTATTTTACAAACTTTGTGTTGTGGGATATATCTTTCTTAAGACATTGTTCTTACGTTCATGATCTTAAGCTATTCTTTGCGTAGCATCTTAGTGTTTCTAATCATCTCAGACATTATATTTATGATCTAAAGCTCGTATGATTATTTCGTGCTCTGTGTTTACTCGAAAGAAAATACGTTTCTCTCATTTCCTTTCCATTGTGCTTCTTTCATTGTAATAGTTTCTAACCCAGTTCATTTACGAAAGCAATACCTTTGAATCGTGTGAATGGATTTGGGATTCTATCCCAACCCCGATGGTTAGATTAGTGTGAATTTGTATATATTGTTTTTGTTGTGTTTTAGATTAGTAATAAGCAGGCAGCCTCACCTGTCTTTGAGGAGGATTTAATCCCATATCTTGTGGTTGAACCTCATATTTTGGATTGACAAAATATCCAACCAATGATTTTGGTGACTCTCATTTGGGAATACGGATTTATAGTATAAAGCTTATCCTCTTGGTGTCTGGCGACTCCGTATTTGCCTTATTTTTAAAGGTCTCTTTCCCAGTTCAAGCTGGCCAGGAAGATCTTCACTCGGTCCCGCTGAGCCCAAGGTGAAATTGACCCACTCTTTGAGTTGCTGCAACAGCACAATTTCAGCCTGTCCCCCAACAACATTGTTTCTAACCGAACCAGAAGTTCTTCGCCTGTTCGGAGAAACCGGATCCCCGTGGAATGGGAAGCGTCTGCAACTTGTCATGCATTACTCTTGTCTGATACTCGGATCCCTATACGCACTCTTTTCAGAAGGATGGCAGTGCAACCTGTGCCTTGGGGCGCAGTTATTGGTCCTCTTTCTTTAACTCCACCATTGCACGAGTTACCACATGGATCACGTAAAAACATTCCCAAATTCAATGGGGATGGGAAGCAGCATCCTGATGAACACGTTGCATCTTTCTTTGTAGCGTGCGGCGTCCTTGGAGTAGCTCACGAAGATGTTTCTGTTTGACTTTTTGTTGAAACATTGCATGGTGCAGCAGCTGAATGGTTTTATCATCTTCGAATGCGTGCATCACAAATTGGGCTACCATGCGGACCAAGTTCGAAGCACGTTTCAAACCAGCCGAAGATTCTCATGCCTTGTTAGCTCAACTTACTCATATGAAGAAGGAATCTCATGAACCCATGCGGGACTTCGTGGAAAAGTTTAATAAACTGATTCGAAAGATTCGGAGATAGCTGTTCCAACTGCGGAGAATCAGAAATGCTTCTTCATTAATGCTCAGCCTCCTGATGTGAGATTTTTATTAAGAAGGTCGGTTATCCCAGATTTGGTTGTTGCTCAGTCAACAGCTATTGAAATAGAAGATGATCTTATTTTGGCGGAAGAATCAAGAAAGACATACCCAAACTCAAAAATCAAGGTTCTTCTCAAGGTAATACTGATCCTATGTTTCAGAAAATGGCTAATGATTTGATCGCTTTAAAAAAGCAAATGTCTCAGCAGGTGAACAATGTTCCGTATCGGGATATCCCTAGATGGAATTTCAATAACAACAATGGTGCGCTTGCAAGGGATAGGCCGCGATTAACTCCTGCTCAACCGAGGCTAGCAATTGAAGCTCCTCCCATCAATGCAGTAGTAGAAATAGTTGAAGAAGATGAAGAACCAGAAGAACAAGATTCTCGGAGGCTTTTGAAGCTTCAGGATATGCCGATGAGTCTTATGACGATTCGGCTGGCGACTCCAGCATTGGGTATTTGGAATACGATGAAGATGAATGTGTGCAGATGGTCAGTCATTTGTTGTCTTCACTCGATCCCAATCTCAGAATCCCAAGAAAACCTCTTGAAAACACTAAGGAGAAGAATAAGGAACCTCCCGTAGCCATAGTTAAGAGAGGTACTCCTATTTCAGCACAAACTGAAAGAGAGGTCACCAAAAAGGCAATTTCTCCTTATTCTCTTTCTCCTAAGATCAGTGCCTCAGCACAAGCCCATGTGATTAGAACTGAGCCTACCATCACCCCTTCTTATACTACTTTTGACATTGTTGATCATGCAAAGAGAACCAAAATCCAAATGTCGGAAGCAGAATACCTTCAGTCAAATCCTGAACAGTTCGAAAAACTTGCCAAATTCATCAGAAGTAAAGTGGTTGTTCCATCACCTTCAAAAGGTCTCCTTCCAAATCCTACTCAATCCCCATCTCAGAACAATCTGACCTCTGCTTCTTCTTCGGGAAAGATTGAACCATTTTATTTGTCTTTACTTATAAATGGGTTTAAACTCAGCAATTGCATCATCGACTCAGGGGCCTCCGATAATGTTATGCCCGCAAAAGTAGCCCATGCCCTTGGGCTTACTTTAACTAAGTCATATGGATGGTGTTACTCTATGGAAACCAAACAAGTTCCTTTGATTGGTCAAATCAAAGATGCACAGTTCGCATTTGTTGCTTTCCCAGAAAAGAGAGTGAAAATGACCATTCTAGTTCTTTGACATCCTATGACTTACGGTATCCTCTTGGGTAGGGGTTTTTGTAAAGACGTCGGAGGAGAGATTAATATGGATTGGACCAAAGCTAAGATCCCAGTCAATGGGGTTCATCGGAGTTCTCCATCTGAACCGCGGGCGGGAGGTATTTGTAACTAAATCGAGATGATCCTAAAGCTCAAATTCTTTTTGAAGATGCTAGCTTGGAAATTATTTCATGACTTGAGAGATACCCCTTTGTAGATGTCGAGGAAGAAGATCCTAATGCTATTTGGACCCTCGAATTCGATGGTAGCTGCTCAACCACCGGATCAGGTTGGTGTTGTTCTTATATCTCCTAATTCTGAGATTTTCCCATCAGCTTACAAGTTGCAATTTGATAATACTAACAACACGGCTGAATATGAAGCCCTATTATTAGGATTAGAAATGGCCAGACAGAAGGGAATTTGAAATCTCAAGGTTCAGGGGGATGCGGAGCTGATTGTCAACCAGGTCAGGGGAATCTATCAGGTGAAAAATGATCGCTTGAGACATTACAGGAACAAAGTTTGGGATAGTATAGAATGCTTTGATGCATTTTCTATTAAGGCAGTTTTGAGAGATTATAATGACAAGGCTGATTCTTTGGCCGTGTCTGCATCCCTCCTTCTTCCTCATCCTCAGTTCAAGCAAGATACGTACACTATTGAGATTGTGTACCGTCCCAGTATCCCAGATAATGCGACTCACTGGCAAGTGTTCAATGATGATCAACAGGTGTTGGCTTTTCTAGAAAAGGCTGACAATTTCAGTGAGTTATACTTTGAAGGTTCGGAATCAGCCTTCCGTGAAACTATCTCAGATCCATATCAAGAGGTTGATGGTGAGTTTATCCAGCTTAAAGGCAACAAGATACCAAAAGGTTTGGTTTCTCTGGAGGGTTTGTTTGACAAGCATGATCGTTTCATTCAAAACAAAAGGCAAGTTGAAGGAGCTTCTTCTTCGGAGGTAGATCAAATCAATCTAGGTTCATCTGATCAACCTCGGATGGTGAATATTGGGAAATGTTGTTCCCCTGAAGAGAAAGCAAGATTCACTTTGCTTCTGAAGAGATACATGGATGTGTTAGCCTGGTCTTATGCAGATTTAAAATCCTTCAAGCCCAAAGACGTACAACACAGTATCCCTTTGAAGCCTGATGTGAAGCCGTACAGACAAAAGCAAAGACATTACAATCCCAAGATCTCAGGAACCATCCTTGCGGAAATCCAGAAGATGTTAGATGCTAGGATTATTTTTCCAATCCATCACTCCACTTGGATTGCTAACATCGTCCCTGTCAGGAAGAAGAATGGTGAAATCCGAATCTGTGTTGACTTCCGGAACCTGAATCAGTCCTCCGTTGAAGGATAACTATCCCTTGCCTATCATGGATCAGGTATTACAAACTATTACTGGATCAGAAATGCTATCCATGCTCGATGGATTTTCAGGATATAATCAAGTTGAGGTAACTACGGAGGATCAACACAAGACGGCCTTCACAACCCCATGGGGTACCTTTGCTTACAGGAGGATGCCTTTCGGCTTGATCAACGCTGGAGCCACTTTTAGAGAGCTATGGACTTGGCATTCAGAGACCTGATGGGCAAGGTCATAGTTGTGTATTTAGATGACTTGACCATTTTCTCTAAAAAACGGAGTGATCATTATGATCATTTAGAGCAAGTACTTTTGAGATGCAGGCGTCATGGGATTTCATTAAATCCCAAGAAGTCCATGTTTGGAGTGACGGAAGGAAAGCTGCGTTGGGTCATATTGTGACTAAAGAAGGAACCAAAATTGACCCAGAAAGGGTAAAGGCCATTCAGAGCCTTACCCTACCCACAAGTAAAACTGGAGTTCATTCTTTCTTCGGAAAGGTTAATTTCCTAAGAAGGTTTGTACCTGATTTTGCTGACAAAACCAAGGATATCCTTGGGATGATGAAAGGAAAAGTTCCATTTCGATGGAGTACAGAAGGGAAACTTGCATTCGATGAGATCAAAAGAGCGTTTCTTGCGCTCCTATCCTAGTATGTCCGGACTTCAAAAAAGATTTCATCATGTACAGCTACGCCTCTGCTCACACAGTGTCAGCCATCCTGATGCAGGAGAATGGGGAAGGCATTGAAGCTCCCATCACGTTTATGAGCTGCCCATTGAAGGAACATGAATTAAAGATGTCACAAATTGAAAAGCATGCTTATGCGGTGGTACGAGCGGTGAAACATTTCAGGTACTATGTGCTGAATTCCCATACCCTCGTTCTCGTTCCCGACACTGCCGTTAAATCCATTTTGACTCAACAAGAGCTGGGGAGTCAACGAGGTACTTGGATAGCTAAAGTTCAGGAGTACGACTTGGACATCAGACCTACCAAGTTGGTACGAGGAAGGGGCCTGTGCCAATTGATTGCAGAAAATCATGCTGAAGCAGAGTGTGAAAAGACTCAAGATACTTCTTCAGAGCTGCCCATGGTGCTTTTCGTGAGTACAACTGATGAATGGTACACGGATATTGCTTTCTTTCTAACTTATGGTGAATGCCCCCACATTTAAACCAAAAGGAGAAGAGGACAGTCAAGTTGAGATCTGCAAAATACCTTTTGTGGAATAACGGAATATACAAGAAAGGTATTGATGGTGTTTTCCTGCGTTGTGTTGATAAATCACAACAGGAAAAGTTGTTAGAGTCCTTCCATAGCCTAGCATGCGGAGGACATTTTTCATCCTCTGTAATAGCTTATAAGATCCTACGGGCTAGGTACTATTGGCCTACTCTCTTTCGGGATTCAGCAGAGTGGGTGTCCAAGTGTGAAGCTTGTCAACATTTCGTTGGCCGTCCCAAGTTAGCAGCTCTTCCCCTGAAGCCCGTAGTGATCGAAGAACCTTTTCACCAGTGGGGAATTGATTTCATTGGAACATTGAATCCTGCCTCCAGTGCCGGACATAATTACGTGCTGACTGCTACAGACTATTTTACCAAGTGGGTGGAAGCCGCACCAATCAAGCAAGCAACCTCTGAAGTTGTTTGCAAGTTCCTTAAAGAAAATATAATTGTCAGATTCGGTGTGCCTCACAAGATTGTAGCTGATAATGCCTCTAATTTCTCGTCGCATGAGATGACAGAATTTTGCTATGGATTCGGCATCACTTTGGCTCACTCATCTGATTATTATCCCCAAGGCAATGGGCAAGCTGAGTCCAGCAACAAGAACCTGGTTACCATAATTAGAAAACTAGTAGATGAAAACCAGAGGACATGGCACAAAGCATTGTATGACGCGTTGTGGGCTGATCGGATTACCCCAAAGCGAGCTATAGGAATGTCCCCTTTCCAAGTGCTATACGGGATTGATGCTGAGATTCCTATCTCAGTAGAATTGCCAGCCTTACAGTTGGCAAAAGCAGTCGAAGATGCGGCTTTTCAAAATTCTATTGAAAAAGGGTTATGTACCTAGCCAGGCTAGAAGAGGAACGAAGCAAGGTGGTTGATCGCATCGCAGATCATCAGAGCAGAGTGAAGAAAATTTTTGACAAGAAATCAAAGCAGCGTAATTTCAGATTGGAGACCTGGTGTTGCTTTGGGATAAGAGGAGGGAGCAGAAAGGAATGCGGGAAGTTCGATTCTTTGTGGAAAGGACCTTTCAAGATCCATGAGCTGAATGGTGAAAATAGTTTCCTTCTATCATATCTGGATGGAGGGTTACTCCCTTTGCCTTTCAGCGGACAACATCTAAAGTTGTTCCATCACTAATGCAAGATGTTCTCTTGCATTGTACATACTTTACTTTTTGTTGTGTGTTTGCTTTTGGTTTTCTTTCTTTCTTCATTTTGTTTTGTTTTGGTTTTGGTTTTCTTCTTTTTCGACTCTGTAGCCCAATGGATAAAACCAGAGATTCTGAGTTCTCTTCCTTTGGTATCACAAAGAAAGTCCCCAGCTGGAGCCAGTTGTTATCTCAATTTTGAGTTTACGCCAAAACTATCAGATAACCCTACGAAATTTTTAAGCTGGTTTTGCAAAATTGCCTTTATGAGAGAAAATCGGGTTTTCGGGTTTCATAAACAGGATAACATGTGTTTTGAATGCTTTATGTCTTGTGTTCCCCGAAACCCGAAACCCGCTTCAAGTAAGTCATGTCGGGTTTTCGGACCTTCGGCGCATCGGAACATGCCTTATCTGAAACATGTTTGTGTCTTTGTCTTCCGATACCCGAAGTCGATTTAGTCCTTCATGTCGGGTTTTGAACTTTGAAGCATCTAAGACATCTCATGCTTTGTGTCGATTGTTTCCCACAACCCGAAACCTGAATTGCTCTAAACACCTTTGTGTCGGGTTTTCGGACCTCCAAGCATGCTGACATGGCGTTAATGCCGAGTTGTCGGGTGAGTTGGCACGTGCCAGCCGAAGTGTATTAATTGCAAATTTTCTTATATATATGCGGATTTCCACGTCATTTTTACCGGACGTATTTTTAACTCGTGGATTTTCGCGCATGCTTCTCCAACCTCGAAACCGAAACTCACTGTGCCCGATTGAATTTCCCGTTTTCGATCTTTCCTTGCTCTGGTTGAAGGTATCTCTCTCTCCATTCTTTGTTCATGGTTTTTATGGATTGATTATGTATGGAATTCTTCCCATTTTCTTACCAGGTTTGTGGGGTTTTTATTCTTTTTCCTTTTGGGGTTGTTTTCTAAACCGGGTTTATGTTTTAGGGTTTATCTCTTTGGAATTACCACTTTGTGTTATTTCCCCAGAATTTTGTTGTAATTAAAATGTGTTTGGTATATGAATGGTAAAGAAAGAACTTGCATGTTTTAAATTCAACAAAAACCCTGTTCCCTCTTCTCGGGTTTTGAAGGGTGTTGTGCAGTATCAAAGACCCGAAGTATATCAGAAGATTTGGCTTCCAAAGTTTCCGACATCTTCAAAGTGCCGGGCTTTCCAAAGTTTCTGACATCTTCAAAGTGTTGGGCTTTCAAAGTTTTCGACATCTTCAAAGTGTCGGGCTTTCCAAGTTCTCGACATCCTCAGCGCATCGGGTTTTCTGGATTCCCGACATCCTCCTCAGTGTGTCGGACTCTTCCATTCTTCCGGCATCTCCAGTAGGTCGGGATTTTCACAGTGTGCAACACCTCCTGATCTCGAAACTCTCTTCCTTCGAAATCCTTCATGTCGGACCCTGGTCCATCGCAAGAAAAGACTGAGAAGTCAGGAAGGATGAAATACAAGTTCAGAAAGGTGGAGTCTCCATCATATATCGATTGCAATTATGACATCCGAGATACAGAGCTCGGAAATATAGATATTGAGGATTTCTGGAGTAGGGTAAGGAGTTCCTCCCAAACTCCATGGATGAAATCGATAGCCGATAGTGGTTTACCTCTTGCAGCGGGTTTTCCCATGTCCGCTCAGTGCCCTGAATTCATCTTAGCCTGCGCTTCCAGTTATGACTCTGCTTCTCGTTCTGTGAGAAATCAGGCGGGAGAAGTAGTGATCAAATTGGACGGAGGTTACTTTGATGACCTCCTCAAACTGCCCAATTTTGAAGAATATGGAGAGTTGGATATCAAGTCAGCTCAGAAAGCTTGGGATAACGATCAGGAAGATTGTATCAAGCATGTAAATAAGAAGTTCCTGATCAAGGCCAAACCAGTTGTCTCCAGATTCCAAGACTTATCCCTAGGAGTGATTTCATCAGGAAATCAATGACATCATCACTCTGTTGAGTCGGGTTTTGGTTTACCCGAATCAAATGTTTTCCAAGGGTGGATGTATCAATTCATGATCACCATCAAGAAGAATCAACAAGGGATTGATTGGGGCACTCTCATTAGTAATGAGATAGATTCCCAAATGACAACAGTCTTGTCCACAGGGAAGTTTTATATGTCTTCATATGTCACCTATGCAGTGGCGGGATGAGGAACTATCCCGGGTTGGATACCAAGGGAAGCAGGATGGTGAACCATGTTTATCAGTACTTCCCTCAACTGACAAGAAAAGGGTCCCAAGACCAATTCAGAAGGGTGAATGACACCTTCTTTTATGAAAACATCTGCAGGTTAAACCCTGAATTGAGGAAGACAAGAGTCTCAGATGAGGCCTGGGCTGAAGTTTCCAAATGGGGATGTGTCTTCTTACAATTCAAGAAGTTCACATATCTTCGGGTGGTCATGTACTCGGGGGATCCTTTCCGTCTACCCCGATATCCAGGGGATAAACTGATATTGATGGAATTGGTTAGGCAACTGTTGGATTTCCATAAATTCCAACAAAGTAAACATAAGGCTGTTGTATCCTTCCCAATTTCTATTGGAAGATACACTTGTTCGACAGTGGTGAAAGCTAAAAATGTTATCCATGAGCTTCAGGACAAGTTGAAGAAGCATATGAAGCCCCGAGATGGGTTTGACATTCGAGGAGTCCTCAGGGCGTATGGAACCCTGCACCTGCACAGGCCAAGCATAGAGGACATTTGGATTGATCTGCGTGATGAGGTTGTTGTTCGTAGAAAGGATCATAGCAGATTGACAATTGCTGAGATTCAAACACTTGAGCTTGCTGATTTACCAGAAGGTACTAGTGATAATGAAAGTGTTTTGGATCTTTCCTATGATGGACTAAATGAAGATCAATATGTTTTCCCACCTATTGATTGGTCAATCAGTGAAAAAGCCTCCATTACAGATAGGTCGGCTCGATTCTTGCATGCACCAAAGCATGGCTCTCCTCTTGGGGAATGAGTTTTAAAGATGATAAGTTTTCAAAGTTGGCTGCTTCAGAGGCGGGGCCCTCCAAAAAGGAAAAGGACAAAAAATCTTCTAGGGGGCCTATAAAGGTCAAGTTTGTCAAAAAGAGGAAAGAAAGAGAAATCTCTTCAATTATTTCTCCAGTTGAAATGGTGGATGTGCCAGAATCACCAACACCACCAGAAATAGGAGAAATTACTTTGGAAGAAGAAGGAAGCCAGCCTCTGGTTTCATCATTTGTTGATTGCCCAACTGAAGGGACCTTATCTCTTGCATCCCAGGCTTTGGAGTCTGAATCTGCGCCTCCTCCCTCACAACCACTCCTACCTCCTCATTCTCCATCAACTTCTTCAATAATGGCTAGTATTTTCTCTGGACTTTCACCCCTCTCTGCTGGGACCCAAGTGATCACCAACACGCCCCCTCCTGTGCCTCTTTTTATCGGATCTACTACCACATTGGTAACTATTCCCCCTTCACTAGTAGAATCTTCTCCCCTTGAGAGTAGGATACCAGCTTCTACAACAGTGGCAACTTCCTCTGATACGCCGCAATGGCTACTCGAGCAAACTCGAGGAAGAGGAAGGTGATTGTACCCATACCAGCCTTTGATTTCAGCTCACTCAAGGGCTTCTCTTGCTAAATCAGCCAAGAAACCTAAAAGCAGTTTCAAGGGTTTTGGTGGATGCTTGAGGATAAGTTCGCGAGAGATCGCCACTCCTGCGGTGACAAAACTAAAGAGGACATAACAGCCCTCGATTATCGGATAACCGAGGTGGCTCTAGGAAGAGTGACAGCGAGAAGGGTGCAACAAGATGCGGGATGCCACAAGCGTCTTTGTGCTTGAGAAGTTGAAAGAAAAAAAGACAGACAAGAGATGAGCTTAAAGGAAAAGTGGAGCGGTTGGCGAGGTTTTGCTTAAACTCTCAAAACCCCTTGAATCCATACCATCTTCTTATCCCTGTCGGATTCGATTTTCATCATAAAGTACCTACAATTGAGAAGATTGCTAAAAAAGGAAGGGTGGTCGATGAATGGATCAAAGGCTGCTCAACGAGGGGGAAGGAAGTGATGCAAGACGTTGTGAAAGTTCATCAATCTTTGGGGGACATGCAGAAGGATGGAGAGAAGATGGACGATGATTTCTCTCAAGAAATTGGACATCTTGATTTGACTTATGAAGCTCTCCAGGTATTAAAGCAAATACCATCACATCTCTTGGTAGAAGAAGGCGTCATCCCACATACGGATAAGCATTTCCAGCTGACTAAAGCCATCAGGTTCAGGGTGAAGATTCTCAACGAAGCCTGCGGTAAGTTGAGGGAATCAAGGGATAAATTGATTGATGGAAAAAGTGATCTGGAAGAAGATTGCTGAAGATTTGTCCAAAGGTGTCGAGTTGGAACTCGGGTATCCTATCAAGAGATGATCTTTTCAAACAAGTCCAAGAGTCTGTTCAGCATGAACCAACGCACGGATTTGATATTGAGATCATTGATCGGTTTGTAAGAATTGAACATTCTTTGGAGGCCTTGAGAAAGCTCAGCAAAGATTGAAAAAGCTTCCCGGCATTGCTAGTGATACCCATGAAACCTGCGAAGTTTTGAATGATCATTCCACTGCGCCTGATGAAAACGAAATGCAAGGCATAATTCGAAAGTTCCAAGAATTTGGAACAAGCAGTCTCAATTTGGAGGAAGAGAAAGATGAAGGAGCGAAAGATGATGATTTAGATTAAGTCTTGATGTTTCATGTCATTTCAATCTTGAAATTGACATGTCTTTTTCATTTCTGTTTCGTCACATAGGAAGCAAATTTTGACTTGGTCTCCTGCGTGAGAGTCAAGCAAAATAGAACTCTTTTTAAAGAACACTATTTTCTAGGATTTATCCTATTTTCTCTCGATTCCTTTTATTATAAATAAGGGATGCTTATGCATTCCAAAGGGTCGAGATTTTTGTAATATTCAGAGCTATTGGAAAGAAGAAAAACTTTGTGTTTTCGTTTAATCATTTTAAAGAATAGGAGTTGATATTATTTTGCAAACTTTGTGTTGTGGGATATATCTTTCTTAAGACATTGTTCTTACGTTCATGATCTTAAGCTATTCTTTGCATAGCATCTTAGTGTTTCTAATCATCTCAGACATTATATTTATGATCTAAAGCTCGTATGATTATTTCGTGCTCTGTGTTTACTCGAAAGAAAATACGTTTCTCTCATTTCCTTTCCATTGTGCTTCTTTCATTGTAATAGTTTCTAACCTAGTTCATTTATGAAAGCAATACCTTTGAATCGTGTGAATGTGGATTTCGGGATTCTATCCCAACCCCAATGGTTAGATTAGTGTGAATCTTTGTATATATTGTTTTTGTTGTGTTTTAGATTAGTAATAAGGAGGAGGATTTAATCCCATATACTATGGTTGAACCTCATATTTTGGATTGACAAAATATCCAACCAACAATTTCTTGGATGATATTTTTGAAAGTTATACAATTACTATCATTATGACCTTTAACGCAATGATAGTTACATTAATCATTTTATTTTTACCATGCAGGCATAGGATGAGAGGGGTAAAAACCAGTATGTGGCTTGATTGGTGGAAGAGTGATGGCTCTAACTTTTAGAATTTTTTCTAAAACTGAAGAATAGGGTTCTCCTATGGGATTATATTTTCATTACTCCCGCGTGAACTAAAAATACTGAACACGATAAAGTTTGGAAGAAGGATTTGATTGGTTTGATGGTTGAGATGGGCCAGCTTTAAAAACTACCATGTGGGTAGATCATTTTGCTTTAGAATAATTATTTTGTGGTTTGGAAGAAGAAGAGGTATCGTTGGATTTAAATGTAGCATTCTTGTTGTGTAATTTTATCTTTTTTTTTCTTCAATGGCACGCAATTTCAACTCTTGAGGCCATTGTGAATTCCTCCTCAAATGTGTAGAAGGTTTGAACTTGGAGAGTTGGTGAGATGTGCCTAACACAATCCCTAATGAACAATTTTATTAAATTGGTTTGAGGTAGTTAAAATGTGATATGGTTGATTAGGCTTCGCCAACAAGCAACAAAATATGTGATAGATTTTTCTTTGTATTGTCGTGTCTAGTACAAGTCGAGTCATGGTGGCCTTCTTGATGATATTGATAAAAAATTGGCTTAGAAAGCTTGAGCTACTTGGTTGAATGAGTAATTAGAGTGCCTAGGTAGACCACTATACCAATCCAATGCAAATCCTATCAAGGACATTAGGAATATTTGTAAGAGAAAATCATCATCATTAGTGATCGAGATAACACCAAGGTTTAAAAGATCAAAAGTGTTGTTGTGGTTCTTCTTTGTTGTTGAATCGAGTTGAATTTAGGAATTTCCCAATGCATAGGGTATGGATGAATCGGAATGGATAGGTGAATGGGCTCATTTCAAATCTCATCATATGTCAGAGAATTATGTGAGCCAGAGACCGATGCTTCCAATGTCTACATCTTTTCCATCATCATTTTGATAAGATTGTTAGTAGGTTGTGATGACTGGGCACCCCCTGTAGTATAAGGGGGTAGATGATGAAGGTATGACATGGGAGACATCCTAATATAGGGTGGTGCTTGAGTACAAAAATTATGAGGGATAAATAGATGCGGTGGCAAGTATCATGAATAAGCGATAGATGAGATAGGGGTTGTTGGTGATAAGTGTAGGTAGGTGGAGTGGATGTAATAAACCTCGTAGTAATTGGAGGAAGAGACTGCAGGATGGAGAGGAAAATGTTTTGGAAGGGAGTATGGGCTGCCGACACCATGGGTGGATGAGATGCAATAGGTATATCAGAGGTGGCAGGTGTAAATAGATCTACACTCAAGACGGTTGATAAAAGAATGGTTGATACCACAGAGTAAGCTCGATTTCAAATGCACAATAGATACCACAGTGCAGTGAGATATCGATGATGTAGGGTCAATTTGGGACACCACGGTGGTAAGGTGGAAGAGAGTAATTACGAGCTCGTAGTAGCTGATGTAAAATTTTATGCGAGGGTAGGAGGAATGGACACGGGCATGTCATATACAAGCTTCCCCGATGAATCCTAAGTGGATGAATAGGCTAAATAATACTATAATCCAGAGTCTTGCGAACTCCTTGTCACTGCTATTCATGATAATAGGCTAACCGAGATCCATAGGTGATAGGATGGAAGGTGGTGATGGGCTAGGTGGGAGCGGTTGAAAGCTAATGTGGAATAGTACAACTCGGTCATGGTGGCCTTCTTGATGATATTGATAAAAATTGGCTTAGGAAAGCTTGAGCTACTTGGTTGAATGAGTAATTAGAGTGCTAGGTATACCACTATACCAATCCAATGCAAATCCTATCAAGGACATTAGGAATATTTGTAAGAGAAAATCATCATCATTAGTGATCGGATAACACCAAGGTTTAAAAGATCAAAAGTGTTGTTGTGGGTCTTCTTTGTTGTTGAATCGATTGAATTTAGGAATTTCCCAATGCGTAGGGTATGGATGAATCAGAATGGATTGGTGAATGGGATCATTTCAAATCTCATCATATGTTAGAGAATTACGTGAGCCAAAGACCAATGCTTCCAATGTCTACATCTTTTCCATCATCATTTTGATAAGATTGTTAGTAGGTTGTGATGACTGGGCACCCCTGTAGTATAAGGGGGTAGATGATGAAGGTATGACATGGGAGACATCCTAATATAGGGTGGTGTTGAGTACAAAAATTATGAGGGATGAATAGATGCAGGTGGCAAGTATCCTGAATAAGCGATAGATGAGATAGGGGTTGTTGGTGATAAGTGTAGGTAGATGGAGTGGATGTAACAAACCTCGTAGTAATTGGAGGAAGAAGGCTGCACAGGATGGAGAGGAAAATGTTTTGGAAGGGAGTATGGGTTGCCGACACCATGGGTGGATGAGATGCAATAGGTATATGAGAGGTGGAGGTGCAAATAGATCTACACTCAAGACGGTTGATAAAAGAATGGTTGATACCACAGAGTAACTGATTTCAAATGCACAATAGATACCACAGTGCGGTAGATATCGATGATGTAGGGTCAATTTGGGACACCACAGTGGTAAGGTGGAAAGAGAGTAACAGAGCTCGTAGTAGCTGATGTAAAATTTTATGCGAGGGTAGGAGGAATGGACACGGGCATGTCATATACAAGCTTCCCCTGATGAATCCTAAGTGGATGAATAGGCTAAATAATACTATAATCCAGAGTCTTGCGAACTCCTTGTCACTTTGCTTATTCATGATAATAGGCTAAAGCGAGATCCATAGGTGATAGGATGGAAGGTGGTGATGGGCTAGGTGGGAGCGGTTGAAAGCTAATGTGGAATAGTACAACTCAGTCATGGTGGCCTTCTTGATGATATTGATAAAAAATTGGCTTAGAAAGCTTGAGCTACTTGGTTGAATGAGTAATTAGAGTGCCTAGGTATACCACTATACCAATCAATGCAAATCCTATCAAGGACATTAGGAATATTTGTAAGAGAAAATCATCATCATTAGTGATCGAGATAACACCAAGGTTTAAAAGATCAAAAGTGTTGTTGTGGTTCTTCTTTGTTGTTGAATCAGTTGAATTTAGGAATTTCCCAATGCGAAGGTATGGATGAATCGAGAATGGATTGGTGAATGGGATCATTTCAAATCTCATCATATGTTAGAAAATTACGTGAGCCAAAGAACAATGCTTCCAATGTCTACATCTTTTCCATCATCATTTTGATAAGATTGTTAGTAGGTTGTGATGAGTGGGCACTTTGTAGTATAAGGGGGTAGATGATGAAGGTATGACATGGGAGACATCCTAATATAGGGTGGTCTTGAGTACAAAAATTATGAGGGATAAATAGATGCAGTGCAAGTATCCCGAATAAGCGATAGATGAGATAGGGGTTGTTAGTGATAAGTGTAGGTAGATGGAGTGGATGTAACAAACCTCGTAGTAATTGGAGGAAGAGAGGCTGCAGGATGGAGAGGAAAATGTTTTGGAAGGGAGTATGGGATGCCGACACCATGGGTGGATGATATGCAATAGGTATATCGAGAGGTGGCGGTGTAAATAGATCTACACTCAAGACGGTTGATAAAAGAATGGTTGATACCACACGAGGAGTAACTGATTTCAAATGCACAATAGATACCACAGTGCGGTAGATATCGATGATGTAGGGTCAATTTGGGACACCACAGGTGGTAAGGTGGAAGAGAGTAATTCGAGCTCGTAGTAGCTGATGTAAAATTTTATGCGAGGGTAGGAGGAATGGACACAGGCATGTCATATACAAGCTTCCCTGATGAATCCTAAGTGGATGAATAGGCTAAATAATACTATAATCCAGGAGTCTTGCGAACTCCTTGTCACTGCTATTCATGATAATAGGCTAACCGAGATCCATAGGTGATAGGATGGAAGGTGGTGATGGGCTAGGTGGGAGCGGTTGAAAGCTAATGTGGAATAGTACAACTCGGTCATGGTGGCCTTCTTGATGATATTGATAAAAAATTGGCTTAGGAAAGCTTGAGCTACTTGGTTGAATGAGTAATTAGAGTGCCTAGGTATACCACTATACCAATCCAATGCAAATCCTATCAAGGACATTAGGAATATTTGTAAGAGAAAATCATCATCATTAGTGATCGAGATAACACCAAGGTTTAAAAGATCACAAGTGTTGTTGTGGGTCTTCTTTGTTGTTGAATCAGTTGAATTTAGGAATTTCCCAATGCGTAGGGTATGGATGAATCAGAATGGATGGGTGAATGGGATCATTGCAAATCTCGTCATATGTTAGAGAATTACGTGAGCAAAGAACAATGCTTCCAATGTCTACATCTTTTCCATCATCATTTTGATAAGATTGTTAGTAGGTTGTGATGACTGGGCACCCCTGTAGTATAAGGGGTAGATGATGAAGGTATGACATGGGCGGCATCCTAATATAGGGTGGTGCTGAGTACAAAAATTATGAGGGAGGAATAGATGCAGGTGGCAAGTATCCTGAATAAGCGATAGATGAGATAGGGGTTGTTGGTGATAAGTGTAGGTAGGTGGAGTGGATGTAACAAACCTCGTAGTAATTGGAGGAAGAGACTGCAGGATGGAGAGGAAAATGTTTTGGAAGGGAGTATGGGCTGCCGACACCATGGGTGGATGAGATGCAATAGGTATATCGAGGTGGCGAGGTGTAAATAGATCTACACTCAAGACGGTTGATAAAAGAATGGTTGATACCACGGGAGTAACGATTTCAAATGCACAATAGATACCACAGTGCAGTAGATATCGATGATGTAGGGTCAATTTGGGACACCACAGGTGGTAAGGTGGAAGAGAGTAATCGAGCTCGTAGTAGCTGATGTAAAATTTTATGCGAGGGTAGGAGGAATGGACACATGCATGTCATATACAAGCTTCCCTGATGAATCCTAAGTGGATGAATGGGCTAAATAATACTATAATCCAGAGTCTTGTGAACTCCTTGTCACTGCTATTCATGATAATAGGCTAACTGAGATCCATAGGTGATAGGATGGAAGGTGGTGATGGGCTAGGTGGGAGCGGTTGAAAGCTAATGTGGAATATGAGGGCGTTGGCTTGGCTACAAGTCAAAACCATGTGAGTTAGAGTAGACCTGGTAATCTGATCTTTGTAGATGACACAAAAGAACAAAAGGAATGGAGAAAATAGTTCCGGAAGGTGAAATATGGTCATTGTTTTAATTGAAAAATTAAAACACGATGCAAGCGGTGGTAGGGTAACCGATGTCAATGATAGGGGTAACCGATACCGGTCGGAGAACCGATGTTGGTTACTATGGAAAATAAAAATATTTATAAATGGAAACAAATGATGAAAATGGAGAAAAATCTGGACTTTGATAGTGATTTCAAAGACACAAAGATATGTTGAAGTAATTGAGGAAACCCTAAAAAGAATAGAGGCGTGATGAATTCTACTTTTTTAAAATGACCAAAATAGCAAGAAATCGACAACAATTAGGTAAGCTGGTGACGGTCGGATGAGTAAACTGATGACGGTCACTAGACCAATGCCAGTCACTATGAAATTTGTGAAAAGATGGAAAAAATTGAATTTGGTAATTTAGATCAAATAAAAGACCAACCCGAAACCTGAGTATGGCTATGATTGACCCTAACACACTCAGAAAGAGTCAGAATACACCAACTATGATTATGGAGTGTGAAAGGAAAGAATAATGGAGAATACAATCTCACACCTCAAAACACAAATCAAACAAAACTTGCAGACGTGAAATCCTATGTGGTGGAATTTATGTTCGACTTATGTCATTTAAGACTGACTTGTGAATAGAGTAGAGTTTTTGGTTTGATAAAGGTGTCCTACAAAAATCCAACAACTAAGGATGGTTTTAGATAATTTTTGGTGAGGAGGTCCTTTCTCGAGATAATTAATGGACAGAGAGAAACCATTTTGGTGCCCAAAGTGTCAATCCTCTAATCGTGTGATCGTGACAACTTCTTCTAGGTAGGATGTTGTTTAAGAAAATGAGTACTTTATTTTAGTGGTTTGGTGTAGAGAAGAGAGTGTGTAATGTGATTCAATTTTTCAACCATTAGTGGGCATGACTTAGGTGTATAGGTTGCCCACAATTTTTAAATGAGCTATAGATGCAACACACAGAAATGATATGCAAATATTTTAAACCCAAATCCACAATGACATTCGATGAAAGAAATAATGAATAGGAAAGAGTATGTCTTTCACTAATGTAATACAAAAATGAAAAGAATGGTTCTTTTTAGTCCAAAATACGAGTGTCAATGAGACAAGTAGAAGAGAGAATGTTCTAGAGGAAGAAATTTTAATGTGAACTACTTTCAAAAGGAAATAGACACACAATATTTCACCTAGGAATGAACAATGCAAAATAACCCTGATGGGTCCCACCGGGTGTGCCAAAATGTTTCACCAAATTGTTGTGCGATAAAATAAATAAGGTAAAAGGTCAAGGAGGAATACCTATGATTATGTAGTTGGTAGGTTGAATGCGCGTGTTACTGATTTTATCCAAGCTGCTTATAGAGAACTCCTTTTTATCTGGGAAGGACTACCTATAGATACAAAGCAAGACCACCAAATGATATTAAATAGCAAATGATAGTGGACCTTTGGCGATTGCTAGTTCCGTGAAGTGTGATACTTCCTAGATGGCTGTCAATCTACTATTTTTTATCAAATTAATGAAAATAAATACAAGAAGTGAAGATCCTATTACTAACACTTTGATTTAGGTATCTCAAAATGTTATTAACAAACTAAATTTGGAAAATTATTGAAATTTAAACTAATCTAGCATCGTGCAAGGTATGTTTCTAGTGAGACAGAGTCACGGGGTGTTAGGTAGAGTCAAGAGGTATCTAGTAAGGTGTGGGTGGAATTTAGGTGTTGTTAGAGGTAGTTTGGTGAAGGTTAGTAGAAAACATAGTGGACTGACATCGGTCGATGACCGATGCCGGTAAATATGGGAGGCTGATGATGGTTAAGGTGACCAGTGTTGGTAGGGGAAATTTAGTGGTAATTAAATAAAAGTAGTTTTGGACTTCTCTATGATTACACAGAGAATTAAGTGAGAATAGTTGGGTTCGTAATAATGCCAAGAAGACTCAAGAATACATAGAGGTCGGTGCAGTGAGAGAGCTAGAAGGTCGTGGATGGTTGGATGGGTAGATTGGTAAGAAGGTGGAGATAGAGGAATGCAAGAAGGAATAAGATGTAATACCAAAATATAATGAACCTACACTTTAAGAAAGTACATAATGATGAAAATCAAGTATACTTACTTGTATTTGTAGGTTTGGTAGGTGAAGGAAAGTAGTAGTTGATCCGTGAAGAAATTTTGAGAGTAGAGTGCATTCAAAGGCACAGGAGGATCGAGAAGGAATCGTGCATGGAGGACAAAGACAAATTTGGGACTTAGCCATTTTCACGATTATGATCTATTTTTGGAAGATGGTGTGTGGAGCACACAAATGGGATGAAGACTTGCATGACACATAGGCTTTTTTTGGAAGAGAGGATACAGAGTGCTTTGCATGGATGTGGGCTAAAAATAGGATTACTACAGTTAAGCTGTGAGAGGTCTATTGTTAGCACACTTGCATTTATGGCTATAATTGTAAAGGCACATGGCTATTTTCAACATGTGACCTATTTTTGGAAGTTAGGTAAGTGGTGAAGGGAAATTCCCCACCCTTATAAATATGTAATGATCTGTGTAATATAGAGAGATGTATGAGAATTGATTACTATGAGGTATGTTGTCAAATCTGATACGCATAAACTATGGTATTATCTATTGTAATGAGATTTTGTGTATTTATCATGTTTAATATAATGGAGTGTATTGGTTGAATCAAAGTGTTAATTTTGAGTATAATTGGTTCTTACATGCTTGATTTCATCATGGTTATCATTTAAGTTTGTTATTCTTTAGATCTAGATCTGAACATGCATTGTAGAATGATGTATTAATTATGGATCTGAATGCATTAAGTCTTCATCATGCTAACATCCTACAACAACAACCCTAAAAGAGGGCTAGTACCTTTGTGTGCTTTGGGTGAGCTGCTCGAGATGAGGTTGAGTGATGTGCCAACATGCCTAGGATTTTATTGGTAAATTCTAGGCTGCATCATTGGTTCCATTGTCGGGACCTCTTTTTCAGTTGTTTTCAGGATGGTTCATGATGAAGACATACTGGTTGACCCTAGCAAGTGTTGAGGAGTGGATACATGACCTAGAAGAAGAATACACATGGAGGTTCAACATTGGATCTGAGTTTGACACGCATGCATGTGGGTGGAGTAGAATTTGTATGACTGTTTTATATGAGAGATTCTTCACTATTTTTCCAGTAGAATTGTATGAGTGGCTGGTTGCTTATGCATCTAAATGGAATTAGAGGTATCACACACTTTTCTGGGACAGGAATAATTTTAGACCCTTTATGATGTTGATCTGATTTGGACTCGCGTTGTGGATACGTGGTTCCATGGTGTTTTGAACAGCTATATCTTGGAGTACTCAATTTCCACTTATTCATGCCCAGAGGTAGCTGAATTCCAATTTTACGATATCCCAAGGGAACTTACCTACAAGGCATTCCATTGGTGATCAAAATTTTGATGGTAACCCTGAACTTGGAGAGAAAACCAATGGCTAACTAAACCCCACCACGCATGGGGGTAGGAGTAGGTTTGGTGAAAGATGGAAGACCTAGCAAATAGAAGGAAGAGAGAGGAAAGGTGGCTTAAGTATAATGAGGTGTGAGAGGTAGATAGAGAAGCGGATGATGTTGTTTAGAGTGGATGGCATTGTGGAGAGAGATGGTTCACGAAGGATTTGAAGTTCACAGAAGATGTGGAACCCAAGCATAAGGAACTCCCCATTTGGGAAAGCATGATATGGAACCCCCTCGGCCTCACGTAAAAGTGTGCCCTAGTAGAAATGACCTAGGCCATGGGTGCATCTGAATCCACCTGGAAACCTTGCCCTTGTGCTTGGTCTTCTAGTATCTAGTACAACAAATATTCAGCAAGCTAATTTAGGAAGTGGGAGAGAAGGAGTGAGTCATATAAAAATCACATCGATGGTAGCACAAATGTCTTCATTTTTGTATGGGAGTACCTTTTTGGGTGTATCATCCACATAGAATTAGGTGCACGTAGAATTTTGGACTCTCTTCTAGGAGTAGTAACACTTCACAAACTTTTGGGGTGCAGTTAGTACTACTATTGGGACACAGGGAAGTACATCTTCTGGTCCAAACTCATCTATAGGTTCGAGATCAGGAGGTATAGGTGGCTCTAGTTCTAGTGGATCTAGTGGTTCTAGAGGTAGAGGAAACATAGGAGGTTTGGATAGGTGGGAAAGGTCCACACCAACCCTAGAATATTTACATGGAGATGTCTCTTCATCTTCCTAGAGTATAGGGCATAGAAGATGTTGTTGAACATGTGCACATGTGTGAAATATTATGGCATGTAAAAGGAATCATAACTTCTGAGTGTAGGGAAAGTCAATTCACTACTACATTACAAGGGCATACACATAGTTGGTACAGAAATTTTGACCCTGATCAGACTTGTGTAGACTATGCAACTTTAAAAGATGCTTTCCTTAAAGAATTTCACATCCCTGAGTTTGAGTAGAAGAGTATAAGCACACTCAAGGATATTAAGCAAGGCACTACTGAGAGTGTCAGAGAGTATGATGCTCATTTCAAAACATTGTTATCTAAGATTTCTTATGATATTCATGTAAGCCAACATGCGCAATGGTTTTGGAGGTTTGATTACACCTTTTAGAAGGGCACTATCACATAAGACATACATTGATCCATGTGAAGCACTTGAAGACTTTACGTGTTGAGGAAGTTGGAAGTATAGACACTAGGGTGAGCCCATTTTTAGAAGCATGAGATCACAGCTATGGAAAAGTAGTTGGAGAAGCTATCGAAAAATTCAGCACATGAGACGCATGGGGATTTGGTGCATAGATTGTGAAGTGGAAGGTCACACAAAGGATAGTTGTCCCCATAGATTAGTATGCTCACTTTGTTAGACTATGAGATATGTCATTTAAACCATGATGTTAGCTACTACCCATTATTACAACGTGTAATAAGGAAGAATGTCTCTTGTTACTATAAAATTTGTAGGTCCATGACTCATGACATAGAAGACTTCCGGCTGATTGGTTAGATCCATGATGCTATAGATATTGGTGTATGACAGATAGAGAGTTTTAGATAACTCTAAAGGAAAGAATGAGCATTAGGATCGGGATCAATCAGGTGTGCTATGATCAGAATGAAGGGCATTTTGAAGGTGGTCATGGTAGAGAGGTGAGGATACCATGTGGTGGATTCGGAGGACGAGGCCGTGGTGGTGGAAGAGGTGAGTTCCCTCATGGAACATGTTATACATGTGGATCTCTTGACCACTATAGGTGTGAATGTCCTCTTAGAATATTACATGTTCTTTCTATGGAAAGAATCATAGTTATGAGGAATGCCCGGACTTGTATGAGCATCTTAGTAAGTAGCATAAATAAGAAAACAAAGGCGCATGGATGGTTAGGATACAAGCATGTTATGGAAAATAGTGGATGCCTAAGTTGGAACCAGAATCGAGGCATTGCAAGTAAGATCACTACCCACGTTGAAGTGGTGCATGCCAAAGAAGCATTGCAGCAAAGGCCTACCATCACTAAGGAGGAGGTTCTACATGCATGGTACCCAGATCCTACCCATCAGAAGGAGGTTTATCAGGAAACCATGGAGGTACTCAGAAATCTTAGGGTGAAATACAATATTTAAAGGAGCAATCACAAAAGATGGAGAAAAAGAAAGCATCAGAGATGGTCAATGATATGGATGACTTGAAAGAAGTGTGCAAAATGTTGCGCAGGAGAATATCATTCCACTATTAGGGAATTGGTTAAAGGAAACACTCACACATGCAAGTATTGAGACTGGATGGAAGATCCTGCATGTGAATCTTCCCCCTCATAGCCTAGATTATGATAAGGAAATCACTCTGAATGTTGTTGTGGATGGGTGGATTTTGAGTAATATATTGATTGATACAAGTGCATGAAGTCAATGTTCTTACTTTAGATGCATGGGTACAAATGGGGAGACCTCCATTGCAGCCATCCTCTAATGTATTGTTCATGGCTAATCGGACTAAGGCCACTCCCATTGGAGTTTTAAAAGATGCATCCATTACCATACAAGGAGCCAAGTTCACTAGAGATTTTGAGGTCTTTAGCATTAGAAGAGGTAGATAGCTTCCCAGCTCTATTAGGGCATCCTTGGTGTTATGAAAATAATGTTGATCTTGGTTCAAAAAGGGTTATATCAGCTTTGAAAACAAGGAGGAAAGAGTTATTATCCCATTAATAAGATGGAAAATATGTGCCCTATGTTGAGCCCTTGAGTGAGAAGACCTGAATAGGATTTATGTATGCATGCATCCAGGATCCAGAGGTGCTTGAGCCATCTAAAGAAGGAATCATTCAGTGGGAGGATGCACAGTCTATTAGTGATACTACAAGTGTTGCTTGTGATAATTGGGCTCATAGCACTTATGAGTTGGTAGGGGTGTGAAGTAAAGAGTATATTTTCTAGGGATATAGACCATGTTATATCAAGAGAATAGGTAACAACTCGGTACCTCGTTACACTAGAGAAGGAGACCCTATGGTGTTCTTGTGTGCCATGGAGGAACAATGGATAGACTAGTTGGAGAGGAATATGCTAGCATATACCCTACACGTGGGAGAAAAGCACGTCGTTGGTGGGTGGTCCACAAGGATAATCTTGTAGGATGGAATGAAATTAGGATTTCTCTTGCTACTAGGTTCTTCAGGAGAAATGCACCTACTCAAATCTATACTTATCATGGTAATCAACCTATGTTCAACACCACGTTTAGTAGTGTGAGAGACTCTAGATAGAGGGCAGGAAGCTTTACCACCTTCGCTCTGGGTGCACAAGTTTTATTCCACTTTACAAGGTTTGTGTGTGCTTGGTATGTATATGCAGAACTCCATAGAGAGACTAGAAATTGGTAGGATTTAATTATAGGAATGACCCAGATGTTTGACTTCTTCTCTACCAAGCCTCCAGTAGAAGAAGCATTAAAGGTTATAAAGTGCTTAACTATGGGGGATAGTGCAAGGTGGAAGAACTCATTCAAGAGTTATTTGATGAAGGAGACTCGGAGAGCATGTTTTGTTGAAGAAACAAGAGATAGATGCCACACTACTTAAATGTGCACTTTCCTTGAGAAAGAAAAAGGAAAAATGGTCTACTTAGTGGATGATGAAGAAGTAGAAAATCTGGATGTAGACCATTCATTAGGTAGGCGTGAGGTGTTGGACAGTGTAGATAAGACCACACGTGCCTATCATGAACCTATGAAGACAAAGAAAGTGAATATTGGATCAGATGTTGAGCCTAAGGAGGCCATAATTGGAGACTATTGGTCAGACTCTGAAGTGGAAAAAATCATAGAGTTACTATGGGATTATCAGGACTTATTCCCTCTGGGGGTACCATGAACTTAAAGGCATGCATGAATCATTAGGGAGATGAAGATAAAGCTTAAAGAGGGTGTGTGCCTAGTTAGAAAGAGACCCTACAAGATGAACCCCAACTTGCGTGAAAAGGTCAAAGAAGAGATTGAAAAAATGTTGAAGTCTAGAATCATCAAGCCCCTCGATGAGTCAGAATGGGTTAGTCAATGGTGATCAGTATCAAGAAGGATGGTTGGATTAGGATCTTGTGTGGACTACAGGGAGTTGAATGTTGCATGTGTGATTGATCCCTTTCCTACGCCATTCATTGAGGAAATACTAGAAGGTGTTGCAGGGTGTGAAATCTATTCGATTTACAGATGGGTTCTTTGGGTATCATCAGGTTAGGATTTCCCAGGAGGATCAGGAAAAGACTACTTTTACTACTGAATGGGGTAGCTTTTCCTATATTGTGATGCCTTTTGGACTGAAAAATGCACTTGTTGTATTTTTGTGCATAGTTGTTTAGGCATTTAAAGATTTTATTCACAACTTCTTATAGGTTTATTTAGATGATTGGATGGTGTATGGACTTGTTAAGGATCATTGTGACAATCTACGCTTAATGTTTGAAAGATGTAGATAGTTGAGTATCTCTTTGAACATCAAGAAGTGCATATTTGCTACACCATTTGGAATATTATTAGGACACATAATCTGTAAGGAAGGTTTGTTGGTTGATCCAGCTAAGGTTGTAGTCATTATCGGCCTAAAAGAGCCTACCAGTCAAAGTGAGGTGTGTGGATTCTTGGGTCACATGGGGTATTATAGGAAATTCATAAAGGGGTATGCAAGTTTCACACCTTTGGAGGAGTTACTGAAAGGAAAAGGTACATTTACTACTTGGGGAGAACCTGTGTGCACGCATTCGAGACATTGAAGGAGAAACTTACTACCGTGCCTATTATGTGCTTTCCTTCATGGGACCAACCATTTCATGTACATGTGGATGCCTCTGGCATGACCATTGGCATGGTGTTGGCTCATCCTGGAGAAGGTATTATAGATCATCCTATCTATTTTGCTAGTAGAAAGTTGACTCTCTGAGAGAAGAATTACACAACTAGAGTGTGAAGCTTTGTCAATGATCTATGTGCTACATAAATTCAGATAGTACCTGCTAGCTACACCATTTTTATTTTATATCAGATCACATGGCATTGAAGTATTTGGTAAACAAGCCCATTTTATAGGGGCACATATGCTAGATGGGTACTCTTATTTCAAGAATTTGATTTCATAGTTGTGGTAAAACTAGGAAAAGTAATTTTGGACTAGACCATTTATCAGAATACGTCAGGAGAAGAAGCACATGCCATTGAAGATACCATGCCCGATGCATAGTTATATAGGTTACAATGTGCCATGGAATTAGAGGACATTGTTGTCTTTCTATGAATAGGTATGGCACTAGAAGGAATGAAATCCTTAGAGAAGAAACAACTTTCTATACACGTGTGGCACCCTATATGTTGATTAGTGGTGACCTGTACAAGTTAGGTCGGGATGAAGTATTGTCATGTTGTGTATTGGAACATGAGTGCACATAGATATCATGGAGGAAGCTCATGGTGGTATTGCAGGTGGCCACTATGTAGGTGACACCACTACTCGCAAGATTCTACTCATTGGATTATGGTGGGAGACCCTGTATAAAGATTGTAAGGCATATTGCAAGGCTTGTGATCACTGTCAGCCTTGGGAAACCAGTCAATGAGATGAAATGCCTCTAAGACCTATTACTAGTGTAGAACCATTTGAGAAATGGGCTATAGATTTTGTGGGTCCTATTTCACCATCCTGTGCGTAGGAATGGATCACATTATATCATCACTTGCACATAGACTATCTGACAAGGTGGGAAGAGAAGCACCTACTGAAAGGATTGTACAATGGAAATGCTTAAAAGCCAGTTTCTATGGGAAAATATTATTACAAGGTATGGATGTCCTTTGAGTTTGACTAGTGATAGGGGCACACATTTTTTGAATGAGACAATCATAATTTTATTGGATGAATTCATGATTGCACACCATAAGACTACACCATATCATCCTCAAGGAAAATGGAACTATTGAGGCTTTCAACAAAATTTTGAGCCAGACATTGACAAAAATTTGTGATGTTGGAAGAAAGGATTGGGATGATAAAGTTTTACAGTGCTTTGGGCATATCAAACAACATATAAAAGGTTGAACAAAGCCACACCATTTTAGTTAGTGTTTGGCGTGGAAGTAGTTCTTCCTATGGAATTCATGTTACCTTCTTTTGTGTATTGTGCATGCTGGAGGTCTAGTTGATGAACAAGCATTAGAAGAATGGATTGAAAAGTTAATCAAGTTGGATGAGTGAATGAGAAATAGCACGTTGGAGTCAAAAACAAGAAAAGGCCAGGTAGAAAGCATGGCATGATAGGCACATTAGGGATAAAAAGTTTGAGATTGGATCAGATGGTGCTCCTTTATGATTCTAAGTTTTTGTGCCATCCAGAAAACTCAAGGTACATTGGTTGGGGCCGTATGTTATCACTCACATACTTGAAACAGTGCTTTGTCAATTAGAGGCACTTGATGGAATACATTACCCACTGGGTACTTCAATGGGAGTAGGTTGAAGCCCTACTATAAATAAGTCTTCTTGGTGTTTGTAATAAGGTAGTGTTGCCATTTAGATTAGGTTTTCAATTATGTATTTCCTTAATGTATTTCCTTCTTCGTCACTATGCTTTGTCAATTTAGTTGGTGTTTTTGTGTAATAAGTGCATGTTTGCATGCAGAAGCTAATTATTATTTGAAGAATTTTTATATGCGAGAGGATTGCACATACCATTAGTGTGGGGTGGTTATTGATATCCAGGTACAGACTATTGAAAATAAGTACACATGAAAGGAAAAAACTACTATGGGTGTTATTCAAGTTGGAGAATTGTAAAAAAAGAGATTGCTTCTAGAAATGAGGACCATAGGTGGAGATGAATGAAGAAACAAGTATAACATGAGGTAAGTAGGGGCCATGGGAACTACCAAGGGAAGGTGCAATAGTGGTGAGGTACTCGGGTGCATGGAGGTGCATTGAAGAGAAGTCCATGGCTAGAAGGTAGGAAGGCACTAGAAGGTTATAGCTTGGGCGTGAAGATGTA
Source organism: Taxus wallichiana var. yunnanensis (assembly GCA_018340775.1). Classification (NCBI taxonomy): domain Eukaryota; kingdom Viridiplantae; phylum Streptophyta; class Pinopsida; order Cupressales; family Taxaceae; genus Taxus; species Taxus wallichiana. The sequence goes on along the minus strand of CM031244.1, from coordinate 82,683,076 downwards.
CCATGCGTAAAAAGAATGAAAATGGTCGATTAATGAGAGGATTGTTGGTAGGTGAAGGAGCAATAAATGCACTAAATTTTTGAAAATATATATAAGGATGGGATGCGAGTTCATTCTTACCATTGAAATTGTGAGAATTTGAAAAGAGCTAAGTGCAAATGAGCCGAGTGAATCATGTTGAGGTGTGAAGAGTGTGAAACTAGACGTGGAGAGAAGATTTTGTGTGAGGAGAAGCTTGTGTCCCCATAGGTGAAGGGTTTGAGTGAAGAAGACATGTTACAAAAGAGCTAGGGCACATGATTTCCACTAGGGCATGGAGATTTGAACTAGGGTTTTAACTTGCTTATTATAGAGGATAGAAAGGAGAGATTTTCAAATGGCACCGAAGAAAGCACCTATAGTAGGAGTAAAAGGGAAGAAGAAGGTCGAAGTGGAAGAAGAAATTACTCTCCCGAGAGTAATTTCTCAGAAATGTAGTATCTAGAGGGCATGATTGTGGGACAAGAATGGGATTCCCACATCCATAAATGTAAGATCAGTGATTACAACCATCACACATCGGATAATAAGAAGGAACTAGATGCGTTGTTGAGCATGAAAACAAACAAGTGCACAATAGAAGACATGCCAGTGTACGATGATGCTGGAGAGAAGTTACTAAAGTAGATTGGAGTCTACCAGTTTATACGAGCTGCCATACTTTGGAAAATATGAACCATTGTATCGATGGTTGATGAGCAGAGTCCATGAGGACTTCTTCTACTTCACCGGATGGAGGGTTAGAATCACAGCCACCTTAATTTCAATAGTGACAGGATTAAGGGCCTCAGGAGCAGATCTGGAGAGTGACTTAATAGATAAAGTAGTGATCTGGAGACAAGGAAGGAGCTAGGATATACCAAGGGTCGCATGGCATGGACATTGATAAATTGAAGAAGTACCCTAGTGGTACAGGAAGCTGCACATTTGATAACAAAGTTGAATGACCAAGAAAGGTGGTCATAGGTGAATACAATGTGGCTGCACGTTGCAAGGAAAATGTCTCAAGGAGTGATCTACAATATCATGGATTACATAGCAAAGACAATCATTGAAGAAGTGCGTGTACAGGTGACAAGAATTAGTTTTGGTGCTATTTTATTGTCTTTGGTGTTTATGGAGATTGGAGTGCCGATGGGCCAAAGGAAAAGATTTGGGAGTACCCCATGGAAAATAAATCTCTAGTGGAAAGATTTGATAAATACTTATGTGAAGGGACCATGAGTGGGCCATTTAAATAGAGGGTGGAGATGTGGTATGATAGGCTCTGTGTGGCATTTGAAGAGGAGTGGCGCATACCCAAGGAGTTACCTTCGGTGGTGGGTAAGGTAGTATAGTTTGTGGTCTACCAACATTTTTGCATCATGCATGATTTGTGATGAAGGATGGAGCTTGGAGCCCTTGGTGAAAACTACCATATGCCTTCACAACATGCTACTTCAGGCATCAGTTCATTGGTTCATAGATGCACCACCTAAACTTCATCACAGATAAGGTAGATTGTGATTATCACACTCTGAGAAAAACATATGTATATCCAGGATGGACTACCTACATTGAGAGGCTTATCTCAGATGTAATAAGCATGAAGTTGGTAAGCTTGGTAGTAGGAGACGTTGGAGCAGCACTTGTGTATCTTCAACTCAAGCCCAAGCTGGAGAACAAAAAATATGTGGAAAATGAGTTCACGCTTCTAGGGCCACCTAAGGGTAAGCATATAGTAGAGAATGTGCCAACTCCATAGCCTACAGAGACTATAGTGGTGGATGAAGAGGAAGATGAATGAGAAGATAGTGGTGGCCTGGAGCATAGAGGATGAAGGTAGCCTATAGACAAGGTAGGAACTGAGCATGTGACTACACCACCTCAGGTGTAAGAAGGAGATGATGAGGACTGGATGTAGTACAAGGAGAGTGTCATTTCAAAAGGGTATTCAGAAGAACCAGAACCCAAGGTGCTACACCACATAGTAGTGCGAGATCACCATGACTCTCTCCATAGAAGGAGACAACTGAGAAAAGAAGAGAAATTTGAAGCTAGATGAGGAGGTGGAAGAGTCTTGAGGAGAGCGCTGAAATCCTACACCACCAGAGGATGTAGAAGAGCCAAAGGATGAAGAAATGAAGGATGGAGAAGAAGGAGTAAAGGAGGTAGATGGGACAGCGCAAGAGACTACTCAGGGCATAGTAGAACAAGCTCCAAATCTTGGTGCTCAAGTTCCTAAGGGGCCAAGATCGAAGAGGACAAGTGGGGAGTATACTTGCACCGGTCATGGGCTATGTTGAGGACACAAGTAAAATTATTTGCACCCATTTCCAAAGCATGGTGGGCCTTAAGGAATTGTATGGATGGGAGTTGATGGATGAGGACATGGCCACCATGCAAGGAAACAATTGTATCTTGGTCAATGCAGACACATATGGATGAACTAGACTTTGACGTATGTGAAGAGTCTATGTGTATCAAGAAGATTGAAGAAGACACCTCGGGCAGACACATAATGGTAAAGCCTATTGTTATGTCGGATGAACAAGTAAGTAATGCCTTGGTGAAGGTATCTATAGAGGTGGAAAGGAGGAATGTGGATAAAGTTACAACTATTAGGGGCATTGAAAGAAGAGATCAAGGCCAAAGATGTAGAGATAGCACACTTGAAACAAGAGAAGGACTTAGAGTAGAAGAATAATGGGTTCTTATTGGCATGGCGAGAGGAGATGGGGGATCACGTCCTGAAAGAAAGACCACATTTAGAGCCCAAGGTGCCAAAAAATTTCCTTTGGCTATGCACTATGTGCAAACTTTGGTTGATATGGTGCTTGAAGAGGGACCTATTAGGTGCCACACCAAAAGACCCTGAATAGAGAGAGAGAGAGGGAAAAGGCTGCGGTGATGAGGAAAATTTCATCTTATGAGGCATTGCTTCAAACCTTGCGGGAGGAGCTGAAGAAAGCGGATCAAGCATTGAATATTTGCACAGCTCTAGAGAAGTGGTCATCAGAATAAGGACAATGGTAGAGGACAATGAAGTCCTAAAAGCTGATGAAGGATGAGACATTGGGTCACAGAGAGGTTGACATTGGTAAAAAAAAGTGTGAGGCCCTTATGGCCAGAGAACCCCATAAGGAAAGGTTAGATGAACTGGGGAAGATTATAGCGTAGAAGATGGATCTGCTAGAAGGAAGAATGTCTGCAATGGCTAACATTATGTTAGTTTTACAAAATGAGAAGGAGAAATTTCCCAAGATGAGTTGGAGTCTATTGCGGTAGATATTCTAGAAAAGTAGAGGCCACACTAAGTGAATGGAAGACATTAGAGGCATAGAAATAAAGGAAGAATATCCAGAACTCATTCTTCTAGTTGAAGCAGAGGATGATGTAGAGTAAATAATTATTCTTTGTATAGAAATTATTTACTATCATTCCATTTATTACTTTATTATTTTTGAACATTCAAGGAGTAACCATTTCGAAAAATGTAGTTAGTGTGGGGTAATGTTGAGTAGACAATGTATAACACTTAGTAGAAGGCATACAAAAGATTCACATGGAAGAGAAGAGCACATTCAAAGGTGTGGGAGGATCGGGAAGGAATCATGCGGAGGACAGAGACAGATTTGGGACTTAGCCATTTTCACGATTATGATCTATTTTTGGAAGATGGCGTGTGGAGCACATAAATGGGAAAAGACTTGCGTGACATGCATGGCTATTTTTGGAAGAGTGGCTATGGAGTGCTTTGCATGGATGCGGGCTAAGAATAGGATTACTACTTCTAGTTAACTGTGAGAGGTCTATTGTTAGCATTCTTGCATGTGAGCCTATTATTGTAAAGGCACATGGCTATTTTAGCATGCGACCTATTTTGGGAGTTAGATAAGTGGTGAAGGGAAAGTCCCCACCCTTATAAATATGTAATGAACTACGTAGTATAGTAGAGGTATGTAAGAACTGGATTATTGTGAGGTTATGTTGTCAAATCTGTTACGTGCATGAGCATATGATGTTATTATTGTAAGAACCTTATGTGTATTTATCATGTTTAATATAATGGAGTGTATTGGCTGAATCAGAGTATTAATTCTGAGTATAATTGGTTCTTGCATGCTTGATTTCATCATGGTTATCATTTAAGTCTGTTATTCTTTAGATCTAGATCTGAACATGCATTGTAGAATGATGTATTAATGTGATCACTCGGTCTAGGTGAGTGATGTGTCGGTGTTCCTGGGATTTTATTAGTAAATTCTAGGATGCATCGGTGATCGGTGTCGGTTAAGGGATGATCGACATTGGTTAGTGTGGGAAAGTCTAGGTTTACCAAAATAGGTAGATCTTTACAATTTTTGTCGTGATTCTCATTGAGTCTACTTAGAGAAGTGGATTCTCGTGAGAGAAGGTCGTAAGGTCATAGAAGAAATCCAATTAGGTTTTAGGAATAAGTCTCGATTAGTTAGGTCAAGTGGTGAATCAATAATGGGAGTGATGACTTGGTCACTTTGTGAGTTAAATGCCCCTAGAATAGGTCCAGGATGAGGTGTCATGTGATGCACAAATTAACTTAATCAAAGTAATTTAATTAATTAATAATGTGAGGATGAACATTAATTCAATTATAAGTAATTAAATTAATACAAATTTGGGGTAAAGGGGTCATGTTTAGGTGAACACGTTACGTTAATTGATTGAAAGGGGACCAAGGGAAGTGTGACCCAAATTTGGTGTCTCTGATTCCACCTTGAGTTTAGTGGCTAAGTGATATTTTTCAATGGTTTTGTCTGAGACCAAAACTTATATCTTGCATCTTGATTGTTGAGAAACATTTTACAATGTTTTTGTTATGGAACTATACTTTTTGTAACTTTAGTGACCCACCACTCTTTTTGTGAAACTTGATTTTGATTGGGTTTAACATCCAAACACTACGTTGTAGTGGCTTGGTTTTGGTTTGGTTATAGAGTTATTTTATGATTTTACTATTGTTATCCATATTTTGTGTTCTATAATTACATTTTAGCTTTTAATCAGTTGTTATACTATTTTTTTCATTCCATGTTATCATTTTTACTTGCATACCACTTATCGATGGTTATGTTCCTTATAAAGGGTGGATTTATTCATGTTCGGTGGCTCATTAGAACTTCACATTCACTTTTGAAGGTCCTTAGGAGTAGAGATCAAAGGTAAGTATCTTTAGCATACTTGCTACACTTAAATGTGACGGGAACTTTTATTATCCCTATTAAATTTTGTAAAGGCCTTGTTGTTCCTAGTGTTTTCAACTGCAATTTGCGGTGGTTTTTGTTTTTAACAACCACATTGTCTATGTTAGTAGTCTTACCTTATTTCAATAGTCACACTCTATATTTATGTGGCCCATGAAAAAAAAACTTGGTTTTTCCTTGCATTAACTTTATTCTCTTTATTTTACACAAGGTTGTTTCATGTTGTTTTAAAACTACTAATCCTTATGTACAACTACTTGGTTTCTTAACAAATACCAAATAATAAAACAAATCAAATCAAATTACATGTTTTGATTTGAGATATTTACTTAGAACGTTTTTTTCTATCATACATTCACTTAAAAATGTAGTTTCTTTTATTCACTTCATTATTTGCTTGATATATAAGATTAATCATTATTCTAATCACATAATCTACTTATCGTACTTTTATTTTAAATATTTTTTATTATTGGATTAAACATTTCTTATACACATTTTGTTACTAAGTGTTTATTAACTTTCCATAAATTATTATTTCTTGAGCCTCGTATTAATTGTATATAAGCTTCCCATACATTGTAATGTGATCTTAAGAATCAAAAATAGTTAGATAGGATTTATCCTTTTAGGGTTTGGTGGTTTAGGTGTCATTACCAACTCATTTGGACATAGGCCATGTCTTAAAAAGCTATTAAAATTCTATGGCGGGACCCATCACTTTTGTATAATTAGGATATCATCTTTACATAACTTCTATGAAGTGAGGGGTGCATTTTACTCAAATACTCGGGCCCTAAACAAGACCCCACTAAAAGTAACTTTCATTTTTGGTAAAGCTCCAACGAAACAAATGGAGTGAAGAGCAAGGGGGACTTGACCCTTCAAACCATGCCATTAGACAACACTTCCTAATTTCATGGACTTGTGCCTCACATACCAAAATGTATTTCAAGCTCTCCCTAGAAACCTTGTTTATCCTAGTTAGGTGGCCATTACTAGTGTAGGTGTGATTTCTTGACTCCCCTATATCTTTTTGAAAAACTCAAAACATGTTACTCTTACCATTTCAAACATTGATCATCCAAACTAATAAGGTGAAATTATGTCCGATTCAAACCTTTCTTATCAAATAAACAAGAAAAATATCTATCGATTTAAACCTCATTTTCATCAAATATCAAAACTTTAAATGTTTCCCAAAACAAACCTTGTTTTCAAAAAAACAAAACCAAAACTTTTTCTAAGTAAAACCAAGATATCAAGCATCAAAATCAAAACTTTCAACCTATTTTATCAAAGAAAAAAAAACTTATTACTATACCAAAATTTACTCATCGCTTGTTAAACATCAAAACACCAAAACGAGCCAAATTTAAAATCTAAATAAAATGGATCCTACCACACACCAAAGCTATAAACATTATAAATGTAATAATCTTGTTGGAATCTCCTTCCACATTTCCAAATACGAGGATATTTATTGGTTCAACCAAAGTGAGGAAGAAGGGCCCATGACATATTTTAGAGAAATTAGGCTCATGTAAACCACTTCCTATATCAAAATAAGGACAACATACTTCTTTATTTAGTCAAATTAGGAGTTAAATATCCTATGATTCTAACCATTGTTTTCCTTACAAGCATGATCCATGAGAAAGAATGAATAAATAAAATACCTCTTGATCAAATAGAAAGTCGTTAGACCTATAAAGACCTTTTACATCTAAGGCTAATTCAAAACATAACAAAAGTCTAACCCAAATTAACCTCCTAAATCATGCAAAACAACACATAATAGAATACCCTTTATAATAACAACTCAAAACAAGGAGAAGGAGTTGAAGACCAACCCCACACTATGAATGACAAGAACCAAAAAAATCCATGATCAATTGCAAAACTTAATTTATTAACTAAAAATATTATCTTCTACTAGTATACCCTATGAAATCTAAATCAATTTATGGGGCATAAAAATCAAACAATCATGGTGGCTAAGCCTCCAAAGTAAACCACATCAAAATCCCATTAAAACCCACTCATATAAATTTAATCACTCAATAATGGTAGTAAATGAAAGATTCATTAACTAGTTTTGAGAAATAGTAATGGACATAGCAATAAATATCGGTTGGAGGAGTTACACTCTATCCATTTCACATATACATATTAGGCATCCACTTTCTTCCTAGCTTTGATACACGCAAATTTGAAAAATGGAAAGGGGGCTCTAGCTAGAGATCATGTTAAGGACTTCTTCATGGTTTGAAAATTGGTCACATATAGTGACAATTATCTTACATGACTATTCCCACATATTTTAGGATGTCACACCCTTGATGGTTCCTCCATCTCCTAAAGGGTCTATCACAACATTTGCAGATGTATCAAATATTTTTATACATTTATTCTTCTACATTGATAATGGCATACATGTTGTACCTTTATAATGTTAAACAATGTAATAATGAGAACATTTATACGCTAACCATTTAGCGATGGGTGGGATTAAAGTTATTTCCCATGTTTTATCCTATAAAATCATATTGTTAGCATATTCATGCCTAATTGAAATAATATTTCACATTCAAATGCATTGTGTTAACATTTTTAAAAGGTTATTGAAAATGGTAGTCAAATATAGAAATTTTTCCTTACTAAGAGAATCCTCAAAAATTTCAACAAGGACTTTGATAATAAACCTAAGTTATTCAATAACAAAAAAACATCATAGGTGATGGAGTCACAAACTCTAAACATATACATTGTGGTATAAATCACCCAAAAATTAACTATCACTCAAGGGCGTCCCAAACAAGAAGGTAAGTGTAAGAGGATATACACCACACAGGTTAATCTATATTTCATATTCCACCAAATCAAATTGAATAACATCATACATGATCACATTTCTGAATATGAATCCATTTTATGATTCAAACTCAAACTTATGTGGTATAAGGAAAATGAATAATATGAATACCATAGCATAAAGATTCATGCAATTGATCATTATATAAAGCTAAACAGGACCTCTTTGGATCATGAAGACATTGAGTTAGACACATAAGATACACAAAATCACAAACTAATAAGTTATGGATATAAAAATGTGCATTCCCCAAGCACAAACAAGATGAGAAAAATTTGGATTGAGGTCAAACCTCTTAGGTTAATAATAATAATCATGTCACTACTAAGGCTTCATATTCCATTTATTCTTTCATTAGCCACATCCACCTAATAGATAATCATATCTCCACCATCAAAATCAAAATACAAGAGTGTACCATTATAGCATGACACACTTGTATCATTGTCCCAGACCTCCTTTATATATTCCAATAAACGGTCATTATGACCTCCTATAATATATTGAGAAGACTCTTACAGATATTTCTAACTTGGATATTCTTAAAATATCCATTGTTCACTAGTATATCCTCTATAAAACCCTTTAGAGTCAATATTTTTATTGACATTAACCCCTTGCACTTCTAAGCCTTAGTAGTAGAAATCATCGCATTTGGTTAAATCATTTTTAGCCAAAGTGAGGATCCCTCGAGATAACTACACTCATAACTTATCCATGTATATCGACATCATCATTACCCGTATAAAATTTAAATGGTTGCTAGTGGAAAATGAATTTGATCTTTCAAATTTTACTTTGGATCTTGTGAAACAACTAAGTCATACTAACATAGGATTGGAACCTAACTTCATCACCATCGTGGCATATGAAAATGTTGAGAATCAGTCTACATGCACTATAAATCTTCCCACTTATATTTCATGTTTTTCACACATAAAACATGCTTTCATTTCATCAATTTGGATCTCACGTATAACACGCTCCTTAGTTGTTCATGGATTTACATAATATAGTGTCTTCCCTTTACTTACCACCAATGCTCAAATTATAATATCAAGGCCAAGAGATCATAATATTAGGTGGCCACTGACCCTTCCAATACTAAATAGCATTGGTAGATCATTATCATAAGGAGCGTGCTTTCTAAACTTTCACGAGACTTATTTTGAAATAGAATCAAATGCTTCCACCTCCGAGTATTCACTCAAATACCTTATCCTTAACATTTTAAAAATGTCATTTATTTCCATCCACATCAACATCCCCTTATAATCCAAATCCAATACCATTAGTACCACTTGTGGATAATATAACCTCGAAAACACCCTTCTAATTGATAGTTTCCTATATCATCGAGAAATCAAGGTAGGCCTTATTTTATTCAAAAGAAGTAACTTTTTCATAGCTTGAAATTTTGTACAATGTGACTTACTATTAAATTAGAATCTTGATATCTCCTCATGTACATATGTACTTGACAATAAATAATCCTCTTATTATCACTCCCCATAGTATGTCATCTATAAAAAATTATGTACACTATGAACTATCAAGGTTATAATTATGGTAAGGAAATTCAGCGAATATGTGAGCCTATCATACCTCAAAAAATTATAAAACATCATACCATTGGCATAGATCCATATGGAGGTGATTCTAATTAATTCAACACCGTCTCTTCAAAGTATGACGATGAATCTTCCCACAGCGGCAATTTGACAAACCATAGTCTCTTATAGCACTTACAAAGATCTTTCCTCCTGAGCCTTTTATCTAATAGTGTCATATCAAACCCTACACCAATCCTATCATGAACTTGAGATACAATATCCCTCCCTTATATAATGGGAGTAAAAATATCACATCTTAATAAATTTCTTTTAGAATGAGTAAGTTTATAACATAGTTAATGGGACTTTGGGTTGGCATTCTAAAAGAAATCACAAGAATGAATTTCTCATTGACCTATATGCGTGTGTATTTTGGGGAGAAGATTGAGTTCTATTCTTAGTAGAAAAATGAAAAATATAAAATCAATCTAAAAAGAAAAAAAACGAAAGTCCCATCTTTTGAAAACCTCTTGAAGGTGTTATCAAACAAAGTAAATCAATAATCAGAAAAATAAAATAAAATTGACCAATATGTTAGTGAAAACCTCTTCAATGTACCAATATAAGAGAGACTTAACCTTCCCCTAACCATACATAGATGGAGGATAGTTTTCAAAACTCAAATCGTAGAAGATATTAAATTATCAACATCGATATAAAAGAACAACCTAAAATAATAAAATTAGGTAATTCCCTAATTCCTTGTGAACAAAATCCTTTTCCCTCTTTACCCAGGAATTTTTTTATATTTTTTTACATGGTCTTATATAGGAATGAAAGGGTTAGATCCTCCTTTTTTATTCATAGCAGTCATTCATGAATTGGTGAAACATATCATATAAAAAACATTACAAAATGTGCCCGAATAACTCTCTTTGTTAAAGACTAACTCCGAAAATCTATTAATAGTTGGGTTTATCATGCCTATGAGCTATTTAAAATGGATATCTAACATAGTTCACATTTGTAGGAATCATGGTTTGTACAAATTTTAGATACATTAACAAATATTGTCCCAAATATGACTTTCCTCTTCCCCTAACATTGATATGATTATAGATTAAACCCGGGATATGAGATGTTGTCCCTTATGGGGAAGGCTTTGCAGCCGAAATTAGATTAAAATTTCCATATAAGACCATCACAAGACAACTTTCACTAAACCTAGGGTAGATTTTCTTACCTGGACCATTCCTTTATATCGAAAAAATGTAGGAGTAACTTATCAAAGATCCATAGAAATCATCTTCTATGAGATGTTTCATGATATTATAGAATACTATGTTGACAACATCCTTGGAAAATAAAAAAACTAGGAAGAACATCTAACATTCTCCAAGGTATCTTTTAATGATAAAGACAATATAAGGTTAGGTTAAACTTCAAAAGTTTTTGGTGTAAAAGCAATCAAGTTATTTGGGTTCATTGTTCTAGAAGAGGTATCAAGGTGGATACATCTAAGGACACTATTATTACATAAATGCCTCATCTCGAAAAACTTAGAAAAATAAGAATCTTGCGGGAAAAATCCAAGTAATTAGGAGAATCATCTCCTAACTTGTTGATAAGTATCATTCATTCCCACCCATATCCTTAAGAAGGACATTATATTTCACTAGGGTCTTTAATGCCAGCAACTTTTTGACCATTTGAAGTAGTATCTATCGAGAAAAATTGTTCTAGTTCTACCAACTCTTAGAAGAATTCCTATTGTTATATATCTCAGCTACCCAATTTCCTTAGGTTAGATCCTTGCTCAACATGACAAACAAGACAAATACGAGTTATTTATTATCTTAGCCAAAATTTTATTTCTTATGAAATCAACTATCCCCCAATTGAAAAATTATGTTTATCCATCATCAATTTCTTATAAAAATCTCAGACACTACCTCTAAACAACAAACAAAACTCATAGCCAAATTTATCCTCTCAAGTACCTACTTTCCAAACCTACTCTTTCCATAAGGATGGTAAATTGGATAATCTTATTAAGTGAATTTTCGATTGAATATGTCGATCAAAAAAATTTAAGGGATAATTGCTATTAGATATATAAATTGAGGCACTTCTACAATACACATAACCATTAAACATAGATATACCCGATGGAACCATCATGCTTGTTGAAGAGTCAACTACATGGAAAATGTATTTTTATGGTTCTTTTACCTACATAGCTCTAGCATAGAGTGTCGATCTCATCACATAAATAGGTGGTCTCATTCCAAGATCTTTTAGAATCATTTTCTATGTACAAACAACATAGAGGAGGATGATACACTCATTTTGGGTCTCAAAATAGCTATTAAATGGAAAATCATATAAGTTGAGGTCATTAGATACTCATGACTAATCATAAAATTGGTCGATTATGAGTATATTGTAAATGAAAAGAATCTCGTTTCCTTATAAGCATATGGTTAATAGCCTTATATATTAATTCATCCAAATCAGCTTTGGATAGGTTCCTTTCTTACAAAAATTTTTATAAATGTTATAGATACAATTGGTTCCCTCTTAAACATACCACATGATAGAAGAGAGTATTAGTTCCCAATTTAACATCTCCACAACTCTAGCTTACAACATGTTGGAATCATGTTTGGTGTGTGAAGTTGTTGGTCCCTTATCCCTAGTATGAAAACATATAACTAACTCCAAGACAACATCTTACCACTTGAAATATCCCCAACCAACTTAAATCCATAATTTAATTAGTAGTGTGTTATACCCTCCTTGGAGGAACTCTCTCCCGATCGAAGAAGTTAAAATGGGACCCTTTTGAGGTGTTTAAATTTATAATATTATATCGAGCAATCAAATAGGTTCATGACTAAATCTTTATAGTTCACACTAGTGGTGTAGTCCTTACTAAGAATATACTTATCTTTAGATACTATTGTCCTACCATGGAAATAATTTTTTTCCAATGTTCCCTATGTCAAAAATATAAACCTAAACCATGTGCCATCCCGATCACTATAGCCTATAATCTCCATGGTTTTTTTCCGAATGCGGGATCAATCTCATAGGGAAGCTCACTTCTACTTCATCTATGGAAATAAACACATTATTACCACAACTAAGTACTTCACCAAATTGGTAGAGGTCATTCCCCTCTTATATGTACTAGATATCCAAATATCTAAGTTTATTTTGAGCCATGACATTTGTCATTATGACATCCCCTTGGTCATTGTCTCAGATAATGGTAAATAATTAAAGAACAATAAATTCAAGGCCTTGTTTCAACACTTCAAAATAAGATAAAATTGGTCCACACCTATTACCCCTGAGTAATGGACACTCTAATACCAAAAATAAAACACTTGTAAATATTATGGAGAAAAATTTAGTGAAAACTGAAATCTCTAAATCCATCCCTACCTTATAGGCTGTCGAACCTCCATTCCATACCCTTACTCCATTATCTTTGGAGAAGAGAATTATTAATTTAGAGATCATGCTAGACTCTTTGCACATATCCTTGAAGGACTATCTAGAAAATGAGAAAGACTACAAAGTCACCTGAATTTCAAGCTAGAGATGTTAGATGATCGGAGATTACATACCCTATATCACCTAAAAAGTGTATCATAGCTTACTTCACTCTGACAACAAGCACATCATCCCTTGTGAGTTTGAAATTGATGATATTTTTCTTAAGGAGAATAAAAAAACAAAACCATGAAATGAGAAAAGAAGAGAATTTTGATCTAACTATTTAGGCCCTTTTGTTGTGGTTTCTAAATTTAGTTATGGTATGCTATAATCTTTCATACCTAATGGTTATAAACTCAAAGATTCCATGAATTTAATGCACCTTAAATGTTTATATACATAAATATAGATTTAGATGTTCTATAAGACTTCAAACAAAATTTTAAAATATAAAACTCAATTAAAAAATCAAAAGGAGATAATTAAATTCATCTAATGGTGAAAACCACACAATTGTGGTACCTTAGACATGTACCATGGTGAAAAATATTTGTTTATGTCATAAGTAGGTCCAATTTTTCAAAATAAACTTGCACTTAGGGACATGACCGCTCCACTTACTGGTCTCTCCATCCCTTCATATGATATCTAATTGATGATCTTAATCATATGTTGCACATATGGTCTTTTTATTCCAACATTTTCATAGTTATAACATTACACGAGCATTCTCCTTGTATAACCAAGTCATCATTAAGGGGTAAATCATCATTGAAATATTTGTTTCCATAGTGTTAAACCATCTCAAAACTCCAAAAACATCTAGAATATCTAAAAACCCAAAAACATCTAGAGAATCCATAACATCTAAACATCGAAAAAATCCTAAACATAGAAAAACAATTACAAAAATCTAAAAACAATATATTACTCAAATTTTGAAAACAATGTATAGTCAAAATAAAAAAATAAATTGTATAAATTAAAAATCCCTCAACATCAGAAAAATATCAAAATCCCTCCCTCGATAGTGTTAAATCCATGTGGTTTGAGATAAGTAGGACATCATGATTCACATCACGTCAATAATATCTCTCATGCTTGTCATCTCGAACTCCTTGACATATATCATTATTAGAGAGAAAAACTTGGTGTGCATTACCTTCTTCTTGGACTTATTTATCCCACTTCCATCACCCTTATGTGTATCCTTTCTTGTGGGAAACATAATCACCCTTGTTGTAAACCTACATCAATTGGGTATTAAACTTGATAAAAATCAAATGTATTCATTAAACTATTTTGTTTGAGTGGGTTTTATCGTACTTGTTTTGTTTTATTAGTTTTATTACATTGTACTTTGATTTTTAGTCATATGAAATTATACATACATTTGCATTATGGTTTTCAATATCAAATTACTTAGTGTTTTATGTTATATCAAATAAATCTGTTTTGCACAGTATCGACATACGAAAAGTAGAAAAATATAAACTCACAATCCTACTCATCACTTATCCTACACCCCAACAATACTATAAAAATCACATATCACTATATCCACTTTCTGAGTTCCACATTTCTTCTATCTAACATCACACTTCTATTACTGCGAGGCATAAGCAAGAAGTGTTTGCGAGTACTGAAGAAATGTCGGCATGCGAAAGATACATGAAATGAAAAATGTACTAAATAAAATTAAAAATAGAATATGATCATCATCTAATCATCTAACACGTCTAATAAACATATATATATCCATATCAAATAATCACATAACTTCTGATGCAAATAATGTGAGATATTATAGGATTTATGAGATGAAGTACACATCATAAATGACATACAAATTTTGAATCATATATATATATATATATATATATATGATATCAAAATAAATATTTACAAAATGGTATATGCCACATCATGTACATCCCAAAATGTCATATTCAATATGTCCAAAATTTCCTAAGCCTAAATCAATTTAGCTATCTCGCTGACTCTTAATGGGTGAGGTGTTTCTAGCCCATCTTAAGAAGTGAGCCTCCTCTGACTCTCTGGTTTGATCTCTCAGCCAGATGGTGGTCACATCATTAATGGTTTACCCACTAACACTCTATAATTCCTTGAGGAATAAGGCCTCACTGAACCTACTCAACCATGTAAGAAAGAAATACTTTCATTGCTCATTTTAGCGTAATCATCTCATAAAGTCTCTATAGTATTTACAATATCATGTTGCCATCTTGAAAAGTGACCTAAAATTTTAACAATCCTTGTGGCACAAGATAAATCTAACTCTAAGTGTATTATTTACACCTCATACCACACTTTGTATCTCACTTTTTATAGATTTTGTATTCCTTTGATTGGGTTGTAGCACATTCTTTGTGTGTTTTTCTAAGTATATCTTCATAGTACCTTATTTTGTGTTCACTTATAGAATATTTACATTTTAGGATGTTGCATTCCTTATTTGTGTGGAAAGATATGTTATGATCCACACTACCTCCATTATAAGGTGAGAAATATCTACATTGGTCTATGTCTTTAGGAATCCAGTCGACCCCTCACCCAAATCTACCTCCCGAGCATGTCTTGGCAGGTCACAAGCCCATTGCCAACCGTTGTAATAGGCAACCATGGC